>CM066041.1:106612837-111612837 GCA_033557465.1 Ichthyophis bannanicus | reverse complement strand
CACTTCTGAATTTATATGTAAAGATATAAGAAGTTAACCTGAAGAAAAGAACAGTTTTCCTACTTTGTGGGTTTATTTGGTTGCTTACTGCATGGCTAAGACATTATTTGCTAAAGCCTACAAGAAAGACCAGTTTGTTGCCAACCAGGTCTTTAATCCTTTGCTTTAATTACCTGACCAGTTCAGGTGTTTTTTTTCCTGATTTTGTTTTCCTAACTTTAAAACTGCAAGCAAGTATCCTGAGTTCTGTGCTACCAAGCATTATCTGTGTTGGGAGAACCCCTCATAAATAAAAACCTTATTTGCTTTACCCTTGAGCAAGTATAATTAATTATTGTTCACGGCTGTGTCTGGAATGAATGGACTACATTACCCACAAATCCTTGCAAACCATATAGATATATGCTTTTGCCAAGACTGTTAACATTCTCACCCAGGCGGCCGTCTGACAGACTTCGGTACATACCTTCACAGCCCACTATTGCTTAGACAAGGTCTCCCGTCGGGATGCCTCGTTTGGCCAGGCTGTTCTATAACATCTCTTCCATACTTAATACAACTCCTACCCACCATCCACAGTTTGGATGCCTAAGGTCCATGGGAGGAAGCATGACCCATCTCACCTGGGTTCGCAGCTAGCTGGAGTCACCTCTTGGCATCTTTCAGCTGTGGAGTCCCCATATGTGAAGACTACATTCCTGCTTGTTCCTGGAGATAGCGTAGTTACTCACCTGTAACAGGTGATCTCCGGGATCAGCAGGAATGTAGTCTTCACAACCCACCCACCTCCCCTAGGAGTGTCTCTATCTCTCTCTTTCTCTACTTCTCTCCCTCCTTTGGTCTCAGCTATAAACTCAACTGAAGTGAGAGAGGTACAGAGGCGGGAAGGCAGCACACATGCACTGTGGGATGCTCCCAAAAGCTTTCCTATTGGACGCTGGGGAGCGTTTCCGTGCGGGCTCCATCGGTACCAACGATACCCATATGTGAAGACTAAATTCCTGTTGTTCCTGGAGATCACCTGTTACAGGTGAGTAACTACGCTTTACAGGTAAGTAACTACGCTTTCTTCAGGAACAAGCAGGAAGTCAGTCCTCACTTATGGGTGACATCGACACCGGAGCCCAAGCGGAGCAATTCCCCAACTTTCAAAGAAAGCTTTTGGGATTGCTGTCACGCATGTGTGGTCCTCTTCCCGCCCAAGGGTGCCATCTTGCTCAGTCTCCCTTTTTCTGCGGAGCCATTCGGATCACGAAGATTCTCTTTGTATATAGTTTTCAGTATGGCTGATGTTATCCATCCCATCAACATTGTCTTTTTTTTGTTCTCTGTAGAGGTTTCTCCTGGGAGTTCTTCTAGTTCTATTTGCTTTGTTATGAAAATACTGGAGAGTGTCCTTAGCTGCACTGCCTTTTATACTGTTATCACATTCTTATGGGTATTTTTTTCTCTGTCTCCATCTGCTGGCAGGGGGAGATAAACACACTAGTCTAGACTGATCTAGCAGGACTCCAGGAAAGAAAATTATCGGTAAGTAACATTTCACTTTATTTTACACTAGCATTTCCGCAAATGTAATCTGTTGCCTTGGTCCTATATAATCAGTCCTTTATGGTCAGTTGATCTCTCCAAAGTTTTTTCATTTGGTTTTCCTTATGATCCTCTTTCACCTCCCTTTACTATATTTTGTAAGCCACTTAGATATTTCTCTGATTTAACTTGTGATATATCAAATAAACTATAAAATCTGCCCCCAGGATCAATGAGGCCTAAGGATCTTCAATTCCTGGAGGATTTTGTCACAACACAGAATTTGCGCAGAATTCTACATTGGTTGTACAGCCACTGGTATCAGCAAGCCAGTGAGGCAGGCTTGGGGGCACAAACTTTAAGGATGCCTGAGCCTGCCTCACTGTTGGCTTTTTTACAGCCACGGGAACGTTTCCATTTGCTCCCAGTAATGTGCTAGATTCTGACACTGGCACACAACATTTTGAAAAGGTAAACAGAAGCACTTGTTTCTGATAGTATATTTTTCCAGCTCAGCCACTGCATCTCTTTTCACATACAGTCTCTCCTCGGCCACTTCGACCCAGCAACTGACCTCGGCAATGTCATTCTGGAGGGCTGTAGTGAGTGTTGCAATCTCTAATATTGCCACAGATCTTGAAACTACTGTTAGAATTGTGCAGGAGTAAGCTGCTTGTCTGCCTCTGGTTCCCTCTCCTGCCCATAACATTTGACCCTCCTCCTTTCTCACTCAGTATCTCACCGGTGGCTGTCTTTACCTCTTTGTGTTGCCCAGCTGATCTCGTATATGCAAACTTGTGAAGGTCTCTCTGCTGCTTTTTACTCATTGCAAATTAGCAGTGTAATGTCCCTATGCTGTCGGGAGAACAAAATTCCTCACAGAAAGCACTTATCACATTAGAGAGGGGGACTGCTTTAGAGCAACCAATTCAGGCAGCCATCTGGGTTAATAATGTCGCTTCCTCCTCCCAGGCAAGTTTTTTATTTTTACCTAAAAATACATTAAACCTACCTGAAAGAGAGGCACAGAAGCAGACTAATCTTGAGCATGCAGTGGTATAAACGCACTTTCCCCTTGAGTGGTTCTAAATGACCAAGGACACTGTCGGAGGACAAACGTCTCTGACCATAAAGAATCAGAATATTAAAAGAAACCCACAACAGTTGCACACTCTGGAGGTGCATGAAGGATTGCAGAGAGGAGCAGGACATGCTCCTTAAGTGCACGCCAGAAGTATATGCTACTAGTGAGGCATGAATAAAAAGACTGGCACACATCACCTCTGTCAGAGGTCAAGGGGCAGAGCAGTAAAGATAAAAGAAATGAAGAAAAACAAACACAGGTAACGAGCATCACAATAGCAATATTAGTGTTGTATATAATATTGCTACTAGTGAGATATGAATAAAAAGACTGGTAAATGCCACCTCTGTTTCAGGGGCCAAGGGGTGAGCAACACTGAAGTGAGTAAAAAGGTTTATTTGTTGGTTTTCTTTTTTTTTTTTTTTAATTTTTGTTCTTGCTGTTTTATTAAAGGCAACCTATAGCTAAGCAGGGCTGGTCCAAGGGTATCTGGGGTATCTGACATATTAGATAAACCTTCACTGCCCCCTCCCTTAGTTATCCAGCACCTCCCCCTTTCCCCATAATCTAGTATCTCCCCTTACCCTTGTTATCCCCTGCCACAGGTGCATCTCCCCTTCTCCTACCCCCACCCAAAGTGGCCAGCCTCTTTCCCTTCCCTATCCACCCCACCGCAAAATATCCAGCATCATATCTCACCCTTATCCCCCCCCACTCCCCACACACACTTCCCTTCCTTCTGCTGGACCTGCCACCACCATCATGCCTACATCTGTCTGGGCAGGAACAAACATTAGTCAAGTCAGTGCAGCATGGACCCTTTTCAACACAGGCCCACACTCTAGCACTGCTTCTTTCTGTCCCCTCTGATGTGAACTTCCTGTTGGAGGGAGGTGGCACACAGCAGCATTTGAGGGCAAACTTGTGTTGAAAGGGCCTGTGTTGTGTTGAGAGCAAGTTTAAATAGCTGCTTTCCTGCCACGCAGAAGCCATACTGCCGCTGCCTCCCAAATTCTATTATCCTAGGTAGATGCTTCATCTCTGAAGTGGTTGGGCTGGCCCTGTAGCTATACGACTGCTGATATCCTGTTTGTCTTCCGAGAAAGCAAAGTTGCTTTTCTATAACAGGTGTTCTGCGAGAACAGCAGGATACTGGTCCTCACAAAACCTGCCTACCCTCCCCTAGGACTTAGTTGTTCCAAATAAAAGCTTACATAGGAATGAGGTGGCTCTGTGGTAAGATGCAGAAGCAGGAAACTCCAAACATGGAGAAGCAGGAAGCTCTAAGGACTTTGTTCAAATTTTTTCAGCCAGGCTCATCGAATGATGTTACTCATATGTGAGGACTGGTATCGTGCTCTCTTTGGGGAACATTTGCTAGAAGTAAGCCACTTTACTTTTTCTCTAGTCTGACTTAGCTTGCTTTTGATGCTCCAAGCTCTGCTTCTCCATTATCTCAGTTTTCTTTCCAATCTCTTTTTTTGTGTGCAGGTGTGAGGCTACTGAGCAGAAACAAAAATTACCTGTGGGGGTTTTGAAGAAGGATACTGTGTCCCATGAGGAGAGGAAGAAACAGTTGAGTGAAAAGATCCGACAGCAGCAAGAAAAATTAGAGGCTTTGCAGGTGGGTTTGTTTTAGGGGAAAGGATGGTACTGGTAAGAGACATAGATGAGTTTGTGCCTAAGCAGGGAAGAAGATACAAGGCAGAGGGACTGAATTCTTTCAGATGGGCCTGTGCTGAGCAATGGAGGGGGAAAGACGATGGACAGAAAAAAACTAGAGTAATTGCCATTATGTCTTTGGGTACATCATGAGGTACTCCTAGGCATTTCATGTGATTGGCTCTGAGTGTTAGAATACTCTGCCTGCATATTTTAGAGAGGAAACTAATTTAATGAGTTTTAGGAAGGGATTAAGAAAGGGTGGGGGGATAGGATTTAGCTCATGCCTTTTTTTAGAAGTTCAAGGTGAGTTACATTCAGGTACAGTAGGCATTTTCCTGTCTCTGGAGGACTTAGAATCTAAGTTTGTGCCTGAAGCATTAGAGAATTAAGTAACTTGACCAAAATCACAAGGAGCAGCCATGGGATTCGAGCCGGGCTTCTCTGGTTCTCAGCTCGCTGCTCTAATCATTAGGCTAAAACTTTCCAGTTATTCTGCTAGACAGTCCAAACAAGTGGGTCCAGCAGCTGATGGAGACAGAAGACTAGAAATTTCCAGTGACATCACCACCGGTATATTGTCTGGTGCAGCTAGGGGGGCACTCTTCAGTATTTCTCCATTTCTAGCCGTTAGTAGTTGCTGGACAGGTCCAGAATTGTTTTTTGAGTTATGGATTTTAGGCTCCTGGGCCCACAGACTGAAGGTGTTGTTTTCCCCAGTTGAGTGGGGAGGTCTTTTGCATCCGGGTAACCTGCTTTGAGGGTCACCCACCTTACTGAATTCTCATTCCGGTGGTGGGGCTCCCAGAGTGTGATTATGGTGGTCTGGCTGGTTGAGCAGGCCATGGGATCTTACTCCCTGTCGGCTCTAGCTGGCTGGTTGAGCCTTGGTTGTGGTAGGTATGTTGTCTGTCGGTGAAGATCTGTTTCCAGCCTGTGGTTTCCTCCCTTCCCTCTGCTATTGACTAGCTGCCGTTCGCTTACTCCTTATGCAGAAAAGAGAGCACATACCAGGTGTGGTTGGCAAGTTCTGCTTCCCTAAGGGTGCATGCCTTGTTTATCATAGTCGCGCACCATATGTCCATTCCTTTGAAAGATGGAGTTGCTTTCCCCAACCAGCAGGTTCGTAATGTCTTGGCATTTGGCATGCAGGCCTCTACTTATGGGTACTAGGTGCTTAGGGCTCTTTTCCATGAGTCCAGTGGTTGTTGAAGAATTGAGTCATCTGGTCTGACATTTGCAACTGCCTTATGGTGGACTCGATATACAATATGCTTGATTGGTGTTTGTGCAGTCAGTACAACTTTGGCAGCCAAGTGATGGCTATGGTTGCCAGTGGTCGGCGGATAGGGCTTCAATGTCCTGCCTTACCCTTATATAGCAGATTACCATTATAAAGTTATGGGGTAGCTAGGAAAGCTTGGTGGAGTCCCAGCTTCAGTGCCTGCCCATTGGCATGCCAAGGGGATCCTCCTGGCGGTAGTAGGAGCATCAGAGGTTCTGTCTGGTCAAGGCTCCTAGCAATCCCAGTTCCTTGTCGTTCCTCTAGTCTAGTACCGCTACCTGTCGGTAGTCAATGCCCTCCAGCAGCTTGGAGACTGAGCATGTCATTTCATGACATCATCCTAAATAGGCACCTGGACCTCTTAGCAACCTCCAGTAGCTCAGTCTCCAAGCAGCTGGAATGGCGTGATTCTTTGGACTCACTGAAGGAACAACTAAACATTTTTTTCTAAATCTCTACTTTGATTTAGTTTACTTAAGTCCCCTTTTTATTTTGCTAATTGAGCCTGCTGTAAGGCTATTTAAAAGAAACAACCAAAAAAAAAGCAAGCTTTTGAGGGACAACCGGCACTGCTAGCTGCAGCTGTCCTGACTAAAGGGGGGGAGGCTCAGTAGCTAACTGAGTCAGTCAAGAAGAGCAGTGGTTCCTGGTGCCGGTAAGGGTGGGCCGTGACGGCTATTGGGCCTAGGGAAGGAGTGAAGTCGTCGGCCCGCTTTAGCAGGCCAATCACTTCCCACTGAAGCCACACACTAAGGGCTGAGCATCGGAGCAGCTGCTCAGCAACAAAGCGGCTGTTTGGGGGTTTAAGAGGAGCCTTCCCTCACTACTACGGTAACTGCTGGGCCACGCGGGTTGCAGAGCAGGGGAGCTTGCTGGGCCTCTGACTGCATGGTATTGCCTCTGTCTCTGACTCTCCTGCGGAGTGCGGGAATGGCTGTCATTTTAGGAGAAGCAGGGGGCACCTGTTAGAGCCGCAGGGGGAAGTCTCGGACAGTGGGGTTTGCTCTCGTGTTTTATTATTTTCTTGGGAACAAGCATAAAGTCGGTCCTCACTTATAGGTGATGTCTGTGCCGACAGAGCCCACGCGGAAGCATCTCCCGACTTTCAAAGAAAGCCTTTGGGAGATGCACCATGCATGTGTGGTTCCCTTTCCGCCCAATTGTGTCATCTTGCCTTAGTCTCCTTTTTTCCACAGAGCCCTCCCGACATCTGTCCAGTTTTCCCTGGGAAAAGTGGTTTTTATTTATCCTGTTTTTCTCCAGTATGCATAATGGTTCCTTCTGCCCCAAACCAAACTCGCCTCTGTGTCGCTCCTCGGGTTTGTTCCTTTGTGGTTTTCTTAGTTTTTCTTGAGATATCCCTTGATAGGAGTTTCATGCCCCTTTTCTGCCGCAGGCCTAGAACCACTGCCGGGAAGCAGGGCCCCCTTTTTCCACGATGGCCTCCAGTGGCTTCAAGAAATGTGATTGGTGCGGTAAGATGATGTCCCGCACCAATCCGCATGACTGCTGCCTTGGGCCGGAGCATGACGACTTGGACTGCGAGCTCTGCAGGACCATGATCACAAAGGCCATCAAGAGCTGTCAACTGCAGCAGGAACAGTTCTTTCACAAGTCAGACTCTGCATCGGAGCCTCTAGCGATACCGGGCTCTGGGGCCCCCGCCCTCCGGTACCTCGGTGCCCCATGAGGCACAGGCTGCCTTAGAGTCCCACGGCTATGGGGCCTCAGGGGAAATCCCATGAGGTGGAGCGTAAGAAGTCGAAATCCCCGAAGACCACCCCGGAGGACAGATCTCGGAAGAAGGGAAAATCCCATTCCAGGCTCTACAGTTCCCAGCATGAGTCCGAGGGGTAGGAGAGGGAGCAGCCCACAAGCTGCCCCGGAAGGAGATGTCACAGTACCCAGCGACTGGCCTCTGACACCCGAGGCCATCCTTGTTGAGGACTCCCCCTTGACAGAACAGACAGTGGGCCCGACGTCCTCAGTACCCCTGTCGAAGGCTGCAGAGAAAACTGGCATAGAGGCCAGGAAGATGGCCTTAAAGATCAGTATATCTGCCATTGTGGCCATGCAACAGGCGTTAATGTCCGGCTCCTCTGGTTCATCCGCCCCGATGACTGGCCACCTACATCGAGGGCTTCCCTAGACGTCAAGCCAATCCTTGAACGCCACCAGCCTCGAGAGACCCATTGGCATTGGACGAAGTCCCAGTCCCGTTCCTGGGAACACCAGCCCTCTCCTGCAAGTGCATGCTGTTTGGACTACAGGTCCCCAGGAGGTCGTGGGCCTTCGGGCCTGGGCCTTAACCACTGTGACCGCAGGGCCTCAGACTTGTCTTCGTCCTCAAACTTCAAGTCAGAATGGGAGACTGAGGATGAAGAGTCCCCGGATACTTGGTGACACTGAGATGTGTCCTTAGACCAGCCATTCCCCACCTGAGGATGTCACCTTCCTCGACTTTGAGGGACATAGCTAAGGTACTCACCATCAAGACCGAGGCCGAAGAGGATCCCTGCACGGAGGAACTGGAGATTCTCCAGTACGAGGCCCGCCCTAAGGAAGGTCCTTACGGTGCCCGTCCCTCCGATCCTCGAGCGCCGCCTCCTCCGTATGTGGGAGACACCAGCGTCGGTGCCCATAGTAAGCAGGCGACTCAACTCTATCTGCCGAGTCCACCGAAGCCATGGGTTCCAGAAGACCCAACTTCCCCACAACTAGATGGTCGTTGAGCCTGCCATGCGCGGACTCAAGAGTCAAGACCCATTCTTTGGTGCTCCCTGGCAGGGAGGCCTGGACCCTTGACGCCCTCGGCCAAAAGGCATTCCAGGGCCCAATGCTTGTTTGCCGAGTACTATCCTACCAACTGTACATCAGGTATGTACCCCAAAGAACTAGCGAAAAAGCTTGCTGGCTTCACGGTAGGCCTCGACAGGGAACTCCTTCGGCTTTTCGAATCTCTGACCTCAGCGGTCAAGGAGTGCTCAAAGATTTTATCCTGCAGAGTTGCCGCTGCAGGCGTAGGGGCCCGATGCCAGGCATGGCTGCAGTCATCTGACCTCGAATAATGGCTTCAGGACAAACTTATTGATGTCCCCTGAATCGGAGAGAATCTCTTTGGGAAACCCATGACGGATAAGACAGCTGAAATAGAGACTTGAGCTTCTGACAAGGACTAGACTATCTAAAAAAGACCTCTGTGCAGCCCCATAAGAAGGCCCCGGGAAAGAAGCCCCCCCCCCCCTTCCAAAGGAAAAAGGGAGGTTTTGGCAGTGCCTCACAATTTCAAACCACCTCAGCCCCGCAGCAAGGCCAACAGCAAAAGGGGCAAGGGAATGGCCCCTGCAAACAAATAACCCTCAAGTCCCAGGTTCCGGCTCAACCTGACACCCTGGGCATGACCCCCTCGCCCCCAAGAGGTTCCCAACAGCCCACAGGGGGGTGTCCAGCCCTTTTACCTACAGGTGGTCCACAACCACCACTGACTCCTGAGTACTGCAAGTGGTCAAGGAGGGCTATCTTCTCCACCTGCAATGAGCGCCACCCTCCTACTTTCCAGGACAGCCTGTAAGATCTCTCCTTCACCAGACTGCTGCTCAATGAGCTCGCAGGTCTTCCCGAGGACAAGCATCTCTGGGGCATTGGAGGCTTCAGGCCCATCTTGGACCTGTGGGACCTGAACAGATTTCTGGTAAGGGTGAGGTTCAAGATGCTCTACCTTGGAACACTGCTGCCATACTTCCAGCATGGAGAATGGCTATGCTCCTTAGACCTGAAGGATGCCTATACGCACATCCTGATCCATCCCAGCCATCAAAAATACTTCAGCTTCGTGGTGAGAAGAGGTCATTACCAATACAGGGTGCTGCCCTTTGGGCTAGCCTCATTGTCAAGGGTCTTCACCAAGTGCCTAGCAGTGGTCGCAGCTCACCTTCATCTCCAACGGGCCTTCGTCTTTCCCTACCTGGCTGACTGGCTCATAAAGGGAGGCACAGCTGCAGAGGTGCACCATGCCACTGAACACACCATCCATTCCTTGCAGCACCTGGGGTTCGTCATCAACTACTCCAAGAAGATCCTCACCACAGATGCTTCCCTGCTGGGCTTGGGAGCTCATTATGAGGATCTCCGCACACAAGGCAGCTGGTCCCAGATAGAATGCCAGCTGCAAATCAACCTTCTGGAGCCCCGGTCAATATTCCTGACTCTACGAGCCTTCCGCCACTAGCTGCAAAACCAGGCGGTGATGGTCCAGACAGACAACAAAGTCAGTGTTTTATGTGAACAAGCAAGGGAGCACAGAGTCGTACTCCCTCTGCCAGGAGACTGTAGCCCTCTGCTCATATGCAACATGCAACGGGATGCTCCTAAGAGCGATCTACCTCCCAGGCCAGGGCAATGCCATGGCAGACAGGCTGAGCAGAGTCCTCCAACCACACGAGTGGTGCCTGGATTCCAGGGTGGCCTCCTGGCTGTTTTGACTCTGGGACGTCCCTCTAGTGGACCTGTTCGACAGCCCGGACAACACACAGTTGCCCCGCTTCTCCTTCTGTCAGCCTCACCTGTCCCGGGTGACAGTGGATGCATTCTTGTTTCTATGGATAGAAGACCTCCTTTATATTCAAGGTCCAGCATGACAGGGCATCACTGATATTGATAGCCCCATGGTGACCCAAACAACCTTGGTTCCCACTGCTTTCTTCACCTGTCGGCTGCGTGGCTGATTTCCCAGGGTCGTGCCTCAGTACTACTATCTCAGAAGAAGGGCTCCTGCACCCCAATTTGGGGTCCCTGTCTCTTATGGCTTTGCTGCTGAAAGGGGTAGCCCTGGCTCCCTTCAGCCTTCCATGGGACGTGGATGAGGTCCTTCTGGCTTCCCCGCAAGGCCACCACAAGGCGGGCGTACGCCTTCGTGGTGTTGCTTCTCTGCCTGGTTCGCGAGAAGCAAGCAAACTCGTTCTCCTGCCAGTTCAGATGGTACTCCAGTACTAACTCTACCTGTCGCAAGTGGGGCTAAAGTCCAACTCAGAGTGCACATGTGCGCTATTGCAGTGCATCACCAAGCTGTTCAGGGAAAACCCTCTCTGCCCAGTTCCTGGTATCATGGTTTCTACAGGGCCTCATGATATCCAAACCCCCTCGTCCATCCAACAGTGGCAGAATGGAATCTCAGCATGGTGCTCTCACAGCTTACTAAGCTGCTTTTTGAGCCCATGGCTACCTGCCACTTGTGGTACCTCTCCTGGAAGGTCATCTTTCTCATGGCACTCACATCAGCTCACAGAGTCAGCGAGTTCCAGACTCTGATGGCAGAGCCTCCTACACAAGGTTTTACAAGAACAAGGTGGTGCTCTGCACACACCCCATGTTTCTGCCAAAGGTGTGTCCACACCTTCTTTCCGAGGCCTCACGCCGGCAAGGCAGAGGCAGTCCTCCATACTTTGGATTGTAGAATGGCCCTGCCTTCTATCTGCAGTGGACTCGGGGCCACTGCAAGGAACTTCACTTTTTGTATCCCATGACCCCAGTCAACTGGGGCTCCCAGTGACTAAGCAAACTCTGTCCACTTGAGTGGCGGACTATATTGCCCTCGCCTGTGAGCAGGCTGGGATTTCACTGGACCACCTCAGAGCCATAGCTACCTCTGTAGCAAATCTGCATGCTGTAAACTGTGATGGAAATCTGCCAGGCCACCACCTGGTCTTCGGTCCATATCTTTGCAGCTCACTAATGCCTGGAGGAGGCGTTCCAACGGGACAACACTTTTGGCCAGGCCGTACTCTGTAATACTGGGTGTAGGCAACTCCTTGGACCTAAAACATGCGATTGGTGTCTGCGAGTACCACATTTCTGGATGGAGACCCTGCGGTCGGTAATCGTGGCAGTCTGGCTGCGATGTCTGTGGTATGTCGATCTGGTGAAGCTGACCGTCGAGCGTCCATGGTGTCTGCCAGCGGCAACCAACCTGCTCTCACAGGGTCCCGTCCTGATGCGTCAGGTAGATAGTCTCGCTTATGGCATAGCTTTTGAGAGGGCTAGGTTGACTTGATGGTGCTATTCGCCCTCCTTGGTGGCCACATTACTGAAGGCTCGGTGGCACTCCACTTCTCTAGCATACATTTGTGTCTTGAGAGCGTTTGAGGGCTGGTGCCAGGACCGTAATTGCTCTCCCTTGAAGGCAACAGTGCTGGAGCTGCTAGCCTTTCTACAGGCAGGGCTGGACAAGAGACTGGCTTGTAATTCCCTGCGGATACAGGTCAAAGCCTTATCTGGTTATTGTGGCAGTCAGAGGCGTTCCATTGGGGTCTCATCCGGACATCGTCCATTTCATTCAGGCAGTAAAGCAACTTCGTCCTCTGGTACGGTTGGTAATTCCTCCTTGGGACCTGAATCTTGTATTATCGGTGTTGACGGGTGTGCCCTTTGAGCCTCTGGATAGCTGTTTCTTGAAGGATCTCACATTAAAGCCAGTTTTTTTGGTATCTATAGTATTTGCTCGGCTAGGAGGATCTCTGAGCTGCAGGCACTTTTGTGTCGAGCGCCCTTCTTAGTGATGACAAAGGAAAGGAGTTGCGTCTAGTACCATCTTTTTCCTTCTCAAAATACTTTTGGTGTTTCATCTGAATCAATCGGTTATGCTTCCAGCATTTTCGGGGGCAGGGGGCACAGAGCAGGACCTCATTTTGTGTCTGCTAGATGTGCAACGCATTCTATGAAAGTACTTGAAGGTCACCGCTGCCTTTTGGAAGTCGGATTGCTTGTTCGTTCTCTGGTGGACCGTGCAAGGGAGAGGTGGCATCCAAGGCCTCTATTTCACACTGGGTGAGGGAGGCCATCACCTCTGCCTACCTCCTGCAGCGGAGGATTCTGCCTCTAGGCTTGAGAGCTCATTTGACTAGGGCTTCAAGCAGTGTCTTGGGTGGAATTTAATTTGGTTCTGCCACTGGATATTTGCAAAGCAGCGACGTGGTCCTCTTTTCATGACTTTGTGAAACATTACCATTTGGATGTCCAGGCGGCGGCTAATGCGCATTTTGGCTCGGCGGTGCTTCAGGCCAGGCTCACGGGTCCCCCTCAAAGTTGATACTGTTATGGTACATCCCATAGGTAGCAGGACTGGACTGGAGGAACAACAAGGAAGATGAAATTAGACTTACATGCTAATTGATGTTCCTTGAGTTACTCCAGTCCAGTCCTGAACCCGCCCAGGGTTTTTATTTATTTATTTATTTATTAGCTTTTATATACCACTCTATTTAGTATCAGAGCGGTTTACAAGAAACAAGAATAGTCAAGCAGCTTTACATGGAACAGGCATAAAACATCAAAACAAGCAACTTTACATAGAACAGGCATAAACTGCAAAACTAAGTAACAGAGGCAGGTAATTATTAACAAGCAAATGCATCAACGAAAGAGAAAAGGGGAAGGGACAGAAATACAAGAAATGCCTAGTCATTTCTTATAGCGTTCCTGGTCTTTAGTGGCATGGTCCAGGAGTCCGAGCTATTGAGGATAAGAGCTCCTTTAAAAAAAAAAAAAAAACACAGTGATGAAGGCAAAAGAGCATAATAGGTACTGGTGACTTTAGCTCATAGTATTCTGGGGAGCCGGAGGGATGGGTCGCCACTGGCTCTTCTTGCTATCAGTTTTTAGCAGGTGGCCAAATAGCTTACCAGACCTTAAACCATTTTTTGTTTGAGTATAGACATGTTTTTGTTTGTTGCGCCTGTGAGTCTGCTTTGCAAATAGGATACTGGAGGTTGCTGGGAGGTCCAAGTGCCTATATAGGATGACGTCATGAAAATATGACATGCTCAGTCTCTAAGCTGCTGGCGGGGCGGGGGGGGGGGGGGGCGTGACTACCTACAGGTAGCGGGACTGGACTGGACTAACTCAAGGAACATCAATTAGCAGGTAAGTCTAATTTTATCATCTTTTTGAAGAGAGGATTAGTCAACTGAGCCATCCTCAGCTGGGATCTTCCACACCAATTACTGAGAGTAGGTGGACCCATTCTTTGTTACTGCCAGCACGAGGGTGGTTTCCCAGCATAAGTCCAGGCTTCTAGGTATTGATGGGTTCTGTATGTCATTGAACCATTAACATCCTACAGGGTGTCAAGCTTTGTGTATGTCTGAGCCACGCTGGGTAGGCTCTTTTCTCTGGGAACAAGCAGGAAGTCAGTCCTCACATATGGGTGACGTCTGCGTCAACGTCACCCATATGTGAGGACTGATTCCTGCTGTCCATGGAGAACACCTGTTACAGATGAGTAACTACGCTATACCCGTGTCCCTTCCCCTCATATGAGAAAGAGGTGGCCAGGTGCTTGGTACTCCTCAAGAAGAGACTCCCTCCTTTCAGCCATTTCTCAGCGTTGGAGTGGTCCAGCCTTTCCTATGCATTCTGGGTTTCTGGAGGGAAACCCTGTTTCCAGATCTTCCTGCTAGACCAGTCCAGACTAGTGGGTTATCTCCCCCTGCCAGCAGACGATGGGAGACAGAGAAAAAAAAAGCAAAACTATGTTGTGACATCACCACTATTAAATGCAAAGGAAAGGTCATCTGAAACACAGCAATGTTACCAAGGTACTAGAAAATGTTTGTCGGGTCAGACAAATAGGAGGAGAGCTGAGAAACACTCTGCTTGGATGTTTGTAAAACCCTTTTGATGGAATTCGTATAATGTGAAAAAAATTATCTTAAGTGTCAAACGGCATTGTTGAAACGTCCCTTCAATCGCAGTGAAATGCCAGTACACAAAATGCATGTTTCAGGCCAACCCGGCCCTGCTTCAAGTGTGAAAACGGCTGTGAGCTGGGATCCATGAAAGTCTGGGGAGAAAAACGCTGGTAATCATGTGAAATTACTTAGTGCCTGCGACCTTAATGATAGGCTGAAAAAATGACGCCATCTGTAGAGGAGGAGCCAGCCCCAAAGGGAATCCCCGATCCCAAGAGAGGCTCGGAGGAGGTAAATGAAAACTGATTAGATAGAGTTGGGTATCGCTGAACCTGTTCCAAATTCAACCCTTTAGGTGTTAGTCTGTAAGCAGAAATCCCCAATCATAAAAGTAACATAAAGGGATAAAAGGAAAACCAAAACATCAAAGAAAAAAAAATGATTAGATCGATTAAATTAAACTCCACCAGTCTTGCTCCAAATTCAGCCCATTAGGTGTTACTGTCTGTAAATGGAAACTCCACCTTTGTTCTAACCATTATAAACTGTAGACGCGGTTGCCACCCCTGGGGTCGTCAGGGACAAGATCAATCACTTTCCACCTGAGGTCAGAAAACAAATGACAATGTGTGATGCAATGTTCCAAGATGTTTTTGAGGTTTATGGTTGGTGACCTCACCGCTGGCATAATACCTAGCACAGGTAGAGGGAGCCCTCAGTATTTTCTCGGTCTCCTGAATTCTGCTAGCGAAACCTATAGAGCCCTATAGCTCCAGCCCAGTCTGCATCTGTGTGCAGTGTAGCTCGGCCACTTTAGATCCCAGGGGCTGTTTGAGATACTGTTTTTTGGTTGATCCCTTACTTTAGGGCTAGGAGAGCCAGTGTAGCTTGGTGGAATGTTGGATCACGAGGATCCTTCTGAGGGGCCCTTAGCTGTCTTTTGGCCTTTCTTGTTTTTCTCCCTTTTTTTTTTTTTGAAGTATAAAAGGTCAGAGTCTTCTGCACAGCTCCATGTAACTCCTTAGCCCAATGGTTTCCAACCCAGTCCAGTCAGGTTTTCAGAGTACCCACAATGAATATGCATGAGATCTGCATACAATGAATATGCATGAGATAGATCTGCATGCACTGTTTCCATTGTATGCAGATCTATCTCATGCATATTCATTGTGGGTACTCTGAAAACCTGACTGGCCTGGGGTTCCCCGAGGACCGACGTTGGGAACCTCCGCCTTAGCCCATGGCTGATCGAGGTTTCCTCCCTGTACCCCACCACCACTGCCTTTGCTCCCCTGTGCTCCCGGGGGGCCGCTGCAGTGGACCACTGCCTTTTTCAGTGGGCAACTGCAGAGGATCGCCGCCTGACCTTCGCTGGCAGCAAAAAGAGTCCACTGCACCTAACTGTGAGTGTTTGCTGCAATCACACCTTTCCTGCCCAACATCCCTAGCCTGTGCAGGCCACGCACCATTTTTCCTTCCTTAAGACCTACAGCTTCTGGCCAGTTTGAGACTGGTTTCAGTGCAGTTTGGCCATCGGAGAACCACCAGAGGGATATCTCGTATACTCCCTGGGGTCTCGCTCTTCCTCCTGGGGTAAGCTCCTGGCTATGAGAGCCAATGTAGTGATGGGGCATTAGGATCAGTGCTTGCCTCGTTGCCCTGGTGCCTTGGCTGCAGTAAGCGGTAATGGTTCCCTTGTTGATCGTCTCTGTGCCACTTGCACAGTCAATCTGGGGAGACTTCTGCCACTTCAGCATCCTTGTTAGCGGTTCCAGCTCCTGATGTAGTTGAGACTTCGTAGTCCATGTCTGGGACTATCAGCACATCTTTGCCCAGGGTGCCCTACTCCTCCTCCGATGCTGAATTTCACCACAGGACCGGCTCCTGTGGCTGACGGGGAGTCTGCTCTCCCTCTGTTTCCACAGTTGTGGCGCTCCCAGCCACAGCAGTCACAAGTGTTTCAGCCACAGCAGCTGTTGGACCCCACAGCGGCAGAATTTTCGCTCATCTTCTAAAATGTCTGGGGGCTATGAAAGGGGGGTCAAGGCCTTGTTTCCTCTCAGCTGGGCCCATCTGCTGCTGCTCCTCCAGTAGCCCCTGTGGGCGATTCCAGCAAGCAATCGAGAGAGCAGGACTCTGTCCAGGAGAGTCTGTGGTCCCTCCAAAGTCCCCTATTGGAGCAAGGCAGATGAGTACCCTGAGGATGTTTCCTACAGCAAATCCGTTTCAGCTGCCTCCAACGCAGAGGAGGGGGGAACTCTTTCAGGGGGAGGACCATAGTGATATTTGCATGGTGTGTCTCTGTTGCTGAGAGGAGATCCTTTCCCCTCTCTTCTTTGATTGTCCAGATTGCCACTGAACTGCGCATTCCAGAACTCGCTGGGCCGGCACAGACTCCCTCCACTTCTGATCCCGTCAGAGCTTCTCCTGATATGCCCTTCAAGAAGGCCCAGCGATTGGGTTGTGTTTATGCCTGGTCACAAACAGCCTTGTAAAGTGGTTGTGGTTTCCCAGGGTCGATACCTTGATCATGGCAGTCACCAAGCTTACTACCATTCACATAGAAGGTGGAGCCAACCTGCAGGGCCAGAAGTTAGAAAGATTCTTCAGATGGCCTTCTCTGCCTCCTCCCTAGCCCTTCAGTGACTATGTGGGACGGCCTCAGTGCACGTGCCCTCCTCCACTAAGTTCAGCTCCTTCCCGAGAAGGCGTATTTGGCCTGCCTCAAATCTCTGGTGGCTTTCTTGGTGGCTACCTTTTATGATCTTTTACGCTTTTCTGCGCAGGCATCGTGGCAGCGGCTCTCCAGGGGCTATAGCTCAGAAATTGTTTGGCAGATGTTGCCTCTAAGGGGCGCTTAGCCAAATTGCTTTAGGGACAGGCTCCTATTTGGTGAGAATTTGGGAAAACTAGTCAAGGACCTTGACGAGGTCAAGCCCCAGCAGCTGTTGGAGGATAAGCCCAAGGGTTCCTCCAAGCACTTTTCTTCTTCATCATCAGGAGTGTCATCTTCGCTGCTGAAATTCCATGATTCTCGTTGGTATCAACCGAATAATTAGTCCTCTTCTGGAACCGGATCAAAGTCCCCAGTTCTTTCAAGGCACATGCCGGGCCTATTCACAGACTTCCGTGGCAGGAAAGCCCTCTTCCTCCCGCCTCTCTTGCTGACTGTTCAGGGCCCATCCCCACCTCCCATGTGGGAGGCCATCTGCGACACTAATTGCGAATGGGCCCATCTGACGACAGATCGCTAGGTGCTCAACATTATAAGACAAGGATATGTTTTAGTGTGCGTTTAAAGGAGTCAACTGCAGCTTGAGAGTTCTGCGGTTCCGTATGGAAACTCTGGTTATCCAGGCAATCCAGAAAGACAAATTCATCGCTTCCTTGGATTTGGCGGAGAACTATGTTCACATTCGCATCCGGGAGGATCAGCAGCACTTCCTCCAGTTTGCAATTTTGGTCTGTCACTACCAGTTTTATGCGATGCCCTTCAGCCTAGCCACCACTCCTCGGACGTTCTCCAAGGTGATGGTGCTAGTTGTGGCGAGACTCGGCATGAGGGTATCTGTGTACACCCCTACCTGGACAATTGGCTTATCCAGGCCCAGTCGCAGCTGAAAGGCATTCAGGCACTGTGTTGAGTGATCAAATTCCTTGAGCAGCTCAGCTGGGTCATCAACAGCAGCAAGAGATGCTTGATGCCGTCTTAGAACCTGAACTTTTTTGAGGCTTGTTTCAACACCTGCATAGGCAAAGTCTTTCTTACGGGGAAGCACTGATCCAAGTTCTGCGGCCAACCTCTGGACTTTCTTGGGAACTCCACTTCCACAGCTTGGGGGTTATCTTCAGCTTTGTGGAACTATGGCTCCAACCCTGGAGCTGGTGTCCTGGGCGCAAGCACACATGCATCCTCTACAGTGGGCCTTGCTGACTTGCTGGTTCCTGTGTTTGCAGGATTTATAGAGTCCACGTCCTACTTCCTCTCTCGAATTGAGACAGCCTCCGCTGATGGGCCTTCCCCGACAATATGTTGAGGATGCCGCCCCTCAAAACCTCAGCCCGGGTGCTCCTCACCCGCAATGTCAGTCTCTCCATTTGGGAGGTCACTGTCTAGGCCATACCGCACAGAATCAGTGTTTCCAGTGGAAGCAAAATTGGCCATCAATAGCCTAGAGACCAGGACCATCTGTTTGGCATTGCTGCACTTACGTGAGCTGCTCCACAGGAGCGCTGTGTGAGTCCTCTCAGACAAAGCAACCACGGTTGTTTGTCAATAGCCAGGGTGGAACAAAGTGCCCAGGAGTAGCTCTGGAAATGTCTCTACTGTTCTCCTGTGTGGAACTACACCTCCAAGCGCTTACAACCCTGCACATGTGGGCGAGGACAATCAGGGAGCGGATTTCCTCAGCCGTCACCTCCTCGATCCCAGGGAATGGGAACTTGCCCCATGGGCATTCATCCGAATAGTGGATCAGTGGGGCCTCCTGGGGGCAGACTGGATGGAGACAGCAGCCAGTGCCAAGGTCTCCTCCTTCAACCATCACTTGGAGGCCAAGTCCAAGGGGATGGATGTACTGGTCCAGCCCTAGCCCCCCCGGATCCCCTCCTCTGTCTCGCCCCGTGGGTTATGATACTCAGTCCATCAGAGGATCAAAGGTCACCAGAATCTGATGATTCTGGTTGGCCCGGAGAGGCCTCGTCAGCCGTGGTACATGGACATTGTCTTGGGGGCAGGAGGTTCTTACTACAGCAGGGTCACCTAAGGCATAAGGGCTATTCCCTACTGAAGGCCAGGCGGCACTCCACCTCATTGGTTTATGCCCGGGTCTGGTATCTCTTCAAGAACTGGTGGTGTCGATGTTGCCTTTCCCCATGGGGGTCTTTATCCCCTCAATTCTAGCCTTCCTTCAAGAGTGAGTTGAGAAGGGTTTGTGGAGTGGCTGCACTTTCCTGTTTTTTGCTGTCTGGTGGTGGGTGTGGGCCGCTTTCTCTGTGGGGTTTGGACCCTTCGTCTACCAGTACACGTCATAATCCTGCCGTGGGACTTGGTGCTCATTCTCTGAGCGTTCATGTGTCTGCCCTTCGAGCCACTCAGGTGGGCCACTGTCCAGGATCTGTCCCTGAAAAACGTGTTCTTGATAACTATCACTTCGGCATGGCAGATTTTGGAATTGCAAGCACTTTCCTGCCACGACCCCTTCTTATGTTCACCAGTGCTGCCAATGTCATAGCAAATTTTTTGGTCCCCTCAGCCTTGGGGCAGCAGTTGGTGGCATGTCGCTACTGCCGGGACAGCCGCTACTGCCGGGACACACCAGCTCCTCCCTTCTCGGCTCCTGCCCAATCCGGGCAGTGGGAGCGGGAACATCAGAAGCCGGCAGCAGCTAAAAGCGGCGTCCCTGCTTGCAGAGACGCCGCTACTGCCGGGACACACCAGCTCCTCCCTTCTCGGCTCCTGCCCAATCCGGGCAGTGGGAGCGGGAACATCAGAAGCCGGCAGCAGCTAAAAGCGGCGTCCCTGCTTGCAGAGACGCCGCTACTGCCGGGACACACCAGCTCCTCCCTTCTCGGCTCCTGCCCAATCCGGGCAGTGGGAGCGGGAACATCAGAAGCCGGCAGCAGCTAAAAGCGGCGTCCCTGCTTGCAGAGACGCCGCTACTGCCGGGACACACCAGCTCCTCCCTTCTCGGCTCCTGCCCAATCCGGGCAGTGGGAGCGGGAACATCAGAAGCCGGCAGCAGCTAAAAGCGGCGTCCCTGCTTGCAGAGACGCCGCTACTGCCGGGACACACCAGCTCCTCCCTTCTCGGCTCCTGCCCAATCCGGGCAGTGGGAGCGGGAACATCAGAAGCCGGCAGCAGCTAAAAGCGGCGTCCCTGCTGGGCGGGCCCGCGCCTGAGGGCCTCGCAAGAGGGCCCTTTGGCGTGGCCCTTAGGCGCGGCACGAAGGCGAGCAGAAGGCAACAACAAAACGAAACAGCTACACCAACAACATCGCAGCAGAACCCAACAAAAGACTAGACCGAGGAAAAGGACGTCAAAACCGCAAGTAGAACCCTCACTACACACCACACACTTCCTTCCACCAGGCGGTCTCTTCAACTACCCACACCCCAACGGATCCGGATCTCCCTCCACGGGGACAGGCTCCCCCTCCACGGGGACAGGCCCCTGCTCCAAGTTTAGCTCTCCCCAATCGGGGGATTGGAGCGGCAACAAGGGCACAGCCAGACAGCGGCAGAGTGCTGCCCAATCGGGGCAGACTCAAGGCCATACAAGGAACAGCGCGGCAAGAGTGAGCACAAAGGGAGAATCACAGCCACACATACAACAGAACACCAGAGGAAAAACAACAGCAAAGCAAGCAACAGACGAAGACTTAAGAAAAAAGGCATCACCCTAACAGAACATCACAAAAGACCAAAATGCACGTCACATACTTCCTCCCACTCTACCTACTCGTCACACAACTCCTCCCACCAACCACACACCTACACTACCCACAAGCAAACACAACGCGGTACCCACCAACAGCATTGCCATATTTAGAAACACAGCACACACACAAAGAAACACTCAGAACTGCCCAGACAAAAAGACCAAACAGACACAAATCAAACTCCCAATCCTGCACAAAGGAAGCACATGTAACAGCAACCTACTCAACAAAGGTAACAACGATTGAGCTCATAAACGCCAGATCAGTATGCAACAAGATACACACTCTTGTAGACCACATAGAGGAGCGACAGCCCGACATAATATGCTTCACAGAGACATGGCTCAACCCTACCGACAATGTACTACTCAACCAACTAGTACCGGACAACTACTCAGCGTACAACTGCCCACGAACCCACAAGCGTGGAGGAGGAGTCCTAATAATAGCAAAGACAAAACTAAAATTCAAGACACATAGCTTCTCCAATACTCAGCAATGTAACACAATCAGCATCAAAAACAAAAACATTGCAATCTGCCTAACCTACAGAGCACCCAGAGCTCCACCCGACGAATTAGCCTTCATACTCGAAGAAGCCTGTGCCATAACAACAAACAACAAACCAGCACTACTGATTGGAGACTTCAACCTCAAGTCCACCAATGCCAAAGACGCAGAGGCCTTCCTTCAAGCAATGACCTCACTTCAATTCACACAGATAATCAATGCTCCAACGCACAGACATGGATCATCTCCAGACCTCATCTTCGCATCCAATTACCTAACTTCAAGAGACCTAATCTCTCCACCCACCATTACCCCAGTGCCATGGTCTGACCATTACTTAATTGAGACAAAGCTACGATCTCAAGAGGACCAGACAAACGAAAGAACAAACAACTCACACACACAAAGACGATTCAAGAATTTCGACAGGGACGAATTCATACAGAACACAACACAACACCTGAACATTCCTACAGATGACCTGGAGGAACAAGTTTCCAGCTGGAACAGCATCTTAGCTAACGCCGCCAAACCATCTGGTGGAGGGCACGAGAAACACCAACACAACAGGAGACAAAACAAACCTTGGTACTCAGCAAAAATACGACAGGAAAAGAGGGAGCTCAGGAAGATTGAACGGAGATGGAGAAAAAACAAAACAGCAGCCGACCAACATCTCTACCTAACAAAACAAAAACAATACAATGAATGCATCAACCAATCAAAGAGGGAATTCCACACAAACTTGATAAATACTTCCATCAACAAGCCCAGAGAGCTCTTTGAAATAGTCAAGATCCTCACAAAAGAGCAAACAACAGAAGGGGAAGTACAAGTGGACCCACAGGAATTCGCCGACCACATCAAAGACAAATTCCACTCCACAGAGCGTACAACACCCAGTGGGACCACCAGGACAGACATACACAACAAAACCTGGGGCACATTCTACTCACCCTCAACAGAGCAGATATCCCACATCATCTCTACAATCAACACAAGCACTGCTCCTACAGACCCATGCCCAGTATCATGGGTCAAAGCCACCAAATCAAACTTCATTCACACCATACATAAAATAGTACACAACTCACTCACTCAAGGACTCATGCCAAAGCAACTAAAGCTTGCCTCAGTAAGACCAATAACAAAGAAAACAACCCTCGACAAAAAGGATCCAGCAGCATACCGACCGATCTCCAGCATACCCTTCCTGGCAAAAATCATAGAAAAAACGGTACAACTACAAATCCAGGAACACATCGACAAACATGAAACACTCGACGACAACCAACACGGCTTTCGTCCCAACCACGGAGTCGAAACGCTACTGATCTACCTCTTCGACAGCATCCTAAGAATAATTGACAACAACAGGAAGGGAATCATAATGATCTTCATCGACATCTCCTCAGCCTTCGACACAGTGGACCACAACACGCTCCTGGAAAGACTAAAGAACACTGGTATACACGGTATCACTTTGAAATGGTTCCACTCATACCTAACCGAAAGACAGCTACAGGTCAAGGTGGGACACAACACCTCCCGACCCATAAATGTCCGTCAAGGAGTACCTCAAGGATCCGCACTTTCAGCTCTCCTATTTAACATCTACATCCAACCGATATGCGACATCATGAAAGAGAACAACATTCAATACACAATATATGCAGACGACATCATGATATACACCCCGATAGAAATCGACAACCCGGATTTCTCCAAGATAACAGACTGCCTTACCCAAATGACGAGCTGGTGTCAAAACAACAACCTCGCAATAAACTACAACAAGACTGAAGCTCTAATAATCACTCGGAACCAAAGCTTCATACACCCGCCAAACATCAAGATACAAAACACTACTATTCCAATAAAATCAGAAGTGAGATACCTTGGAGTTACTCTGGACAATAATCTAAACCTCAAGCCACACATAGACAAAACAATACAAAAAGTCTACTACAAGATGTGTATCATCAGGAGACTGAAACCACTCCTTGCCCCAGAACACTTTCGTACCGTCCTCCAAGCACTGATAACCCCAATACTGGACTTCTGCAATCCGATATACTTGGGACTACCGAAACAAGCCCTCAAACCACTCCAGCTAGCACAAAACACTGCAGCACGAATAATATCCGGTACTGCAAGACAGGACCACATCACACCCACCTTAAAGGACTTACACTGGCTCCCAATCGGTGCACGCATCAGATACAAAACTATCATAAACCTATTTAAGATAAATCAGCACACATCAGCCAACAGCCTACACACCCTCATTCAACCAAACAACAGCACTCGTCCTAGAAGAAAACAAACACGCAACCGAGTCAGCACCCCAGGTGAATTCAAACACACACGCAAGGACACAACAGACAGAGCTCTCTCCATGGCTGCTCCAACTATATGGAACAACTACCAGACGACTTGAGGACAACTACAGACCTCAAAGACTTTAGAAAACAGCTAAAAACCATGCTGTTCATAGAACACTATGGACACATCACATAACCTAAGAGAATGTATAACAGCACATATTGCCGTCTGTATAGATAATGTTTTACAGCACCACTGTATATAGCCCACACTGTACATAGCTCAAACCATTCTAGCACGCAACACGCCACACCTTGTACATAGCTCACCCCAATCTAGCACACGATACAACACACACTCAACTAAATTGCACCCTCACTGCATGATTAACACACTCACTTTACCCGATTGTTTGCTGTGATACCACCTTGATTAATAAGATAAGGCGGTTTAAAAATACTGTTAAATAAATAAATAAAATAAATAAATGTCAGCAGCTCTAGATTGGTTGCAACATAGCGAAGGCTGGGGTGAACACTTTCTTCATCTGGAGTAGGGTGTCTGTTTCTAGTGGCATGGGTACATTGTACCTGTGGAACCTGTGTGGGTTTTTTTAAGCCCCTCTTCGGGGAGAGGCACTGGCCAAATGGGGACAAATGCTTAGGGGACTTATAACATTGCTGAATATGGGCTTTTCAGTGTACAGAATTGAACTATAGAAGCACAGGTATGCACGCCGTACAGTCAAGGGAAGGACCACCTTCATCAGGGGGCTGGCCCTTGAGAGCTATTGCCAGTCAGAAGGGTATTAGGGCCTTTGGAAGTTAGTGCTCGACTTGGAAGGTGGTATTCTCTAATGAAAATTCCTCCCTTTTGCAGACCAGACGCAAATCTCCTTCCCTATAGCAGGTCCAGGTCTGGCATCTGCTCAGGGCAGGGGATCATATTCGGGACGTCTTGCTCTGGAGGGCTAAGATGCTGACCCTCTTATCTTTCCTTCAGGATGGTTGGGTAAGGGATGCATGTTGGGCTCCCTGAAAGTCCAGGGTGACTCATAGGTCTGTTTCCGCAGCCTGTGGGGTGGTCACCAGTTTGGTTCACTACCTGAATTATCTTGTTTCCTATTTCTGCCATTTCAGGATATGCTATTACCTTGGGATCTCAGGCATGGGTCCTTCCTTTGTGCTGTAGACTGAAAGATGCCTTGCAGGACTTGGCCTCTAAGTCTGGCTTCTGGTAGGCACTAGGTCATCTTGGGCTAAATATTTGGCCCTCATTGGTCCTGTCTTTTGAACTACAGACTAGGAGCTACCCTGTGGAGCTTGGCCCCCAAGTCCAATTTCGGTAGTCATTAGGTTAGTGTTTGACAGCCATTTGGTCAGCTTGTTGCATTTCAGGATGGCCTTGGCTGTCGGGATCTATTTTTGTAGGAAGGCGATAACTCTGCACCAGCTGGTTTGCAACAGTCTTTTAAAAGGGCTAAGTTTCTTTTTTTCTGCAGTTTGGATTTATTTATTTAAAAGAATTTTTATATTCCGCACTAAACTTTAGGCAGATAACAAAAACATATATAAAAATTACAATAAAAAAGATAACAAAAACTTAACCTTCGCTGGATTGGCATCACTGACAACGCACTCTGCTGGATCCATTCATACTTGACTGATCGCTAGCAAATTGTGAAAACTGAAGATAAAAGCTCAGACCCTTTCCCACAAAAACGATGCGTACCCCAGGGTTCATCTCTATCAGCCCCTGCTAGTCGACATCTACATCCAGCCTATCTGCAATATCATCCGATCACATAATGTATATTTCACCTTTATACAAATGACATGGTTTATGCACCATTCTCAACCACAGCTTCAAACTTCAGTCCCATAGTACAGTGCTTCAATGCAATTACCAAATGGCTCTCCCAGCAAGACATTGCCATTAACTACAATAAAACTGAAGTCCTATTCATATTCAAAGATAAATCCTTCACCCCGCCAAAGTCACTTAAGATTGAACACGCAGAGCTAGCATTCAAATCAGAAGCACGATACCTTGGGGTAACTATTGACCAACATCTTACCTTATAGTCCCACATAAAAAAACGTGACAAAGAATATATATGGAAAAATAAGAATGCTCCGAAGACTCTGTCCTCTTCTTGAACCCCACAACTATAGAACAGTATTCCAGGTGATGGCACTTCTTCACATTGACTTCTGCAATGCAATCCTCCAAGGCTTGCCAAAATCCCAACTGCTTCCACTGCAGCTGGCTCAACATATTGCAGCCAGGATGTTCACCAGATCTTCAAGGTACTCACACATCACCCCCATCATGAATGCGCTCCACTGGCTGCTTCTACAAGACAGGGTTAAATATAAAAACATCATCACAATATTCAAAATCCTCTGATTATCTTCAATCTATAATAAAAACATTCCCCAACAGTTGACAGAGAAGTAGTACTGTGGATCACCTCCTTGCTTCTCACACAGACTTTATTAAATACAACCAATCAACATGTGTATGAGCATTCTCATTATACGCTCCAACGATATGGAACTCCCTGCAAAAATCCATACATCTACTGATATTAAGGACTTAAGAAAATTCTTAAAAACCCACCTGTTCCAAATACATTTCCAGGCTATCACATAAACAGTCACATAGGATAATTGAACCATTTTACCCCAACTCCTGCTATAGCCCACTCTATGGTCTAATGTCATAATCTATTTTCTAACTTGACAATTCCCCTGTAGATCTCTAACAAGACTTCTCACATGTAAATATTTTGAAATTTTATGGTTATTGCAAAGTTATGTTTACTTGTTTTGTTTATTGTTCCTTGTAATGTTAATGTGTTCCATGTAAGGTTATGTTCTGTTATCTGTAAACCGTGTTGATCCTTGGAAATGCAGTATATAAACTCTTCAAATAAATAAATAACATACTCATGCCTGAGAGACTCCTAAGCCCGGTAACCTGACAGTACTCAGAAAAAGAATCCAAAAATATCCGCAGACAATCTGAAAAGCCTGTTGAAATAAGTGTGCTTTCAGTTTTGTTTGAAACACCAAACTAAATGAAGAGAAGGTGGCGTCCAGGGCTACGGTGAAGCATTGGTTTTGGGAGGCGATTGCCTCTGCTTACTTTCTCTCTCAACGGGAGTTCCCATGGATTTTTTGGGCAGAGTTCAGGGCGATGGCTCTAGTGTTTATCTCTTGAGTGATTTGGTCTGCCTGACTACTTTCTCCAACTTTCTCCTGGATATTTTTTTCACTTTCTTGCTGGAATCTGTGGGCCAGATCAGGTACCAACTTGGGATTAGTGGTTCTTCATATGGCCGTGTCTTTCCCACCCAGTTGAGTCATAGCTTTGGTACTTCCCACTTGTCTGGCCTGGTCTAGCAGGAAGATGAAATTTTAATTACCTGATAATTTCCTTTCCTGGAATCCTACTAGACCAGTCCAGGACCTGCCCATGGAGGTAATGCTTTCTCTTGCTGGTGGCGGTTTTGCCCCTCTGAATGTGGGGTTAATCTTTCCAGAGTTGTTTCCTTGGTGCTCTTACTATTCTGGGTGTTTTGGTTCTGGGGCTTCTCAGGTGAATACTGAAGGGTGTCCCTAGCTGCACAAATCCATATACCAGTGGTGATGTCTCTGGAAGTTTCTAGTCTTTGTCTCTAACAACTGTCAGGAGGACATAACCCATTTTGTCTGGATTGGTCTAGCATAGTGCTGTGCAATCTTTTATATAACACAGGTCTGCAAAAAATGTTTTTTTGAGAGCTGTTTTGGTTATTCCATGTAATCTTTGTTTTTTGGTGCGCTGAATCCGAAAATGACCTCCATTTTGTCATAGGACATCACGTTTCCTGACAATTTAGGTAACTATGTTAAATAAGGCAATACCTCAAAATAAATGGAAATAGACTTACAAAATTACGTTTTATTACAGTATTTTCATGAAAATCCTTTTTTGAACTGAAATGAGCTCACCTACACACACTAAACTCGATTCTTCTTCCTTGTGAGGCTCCTCTTGGTGCATTTACGCTTGTGAGTAGCATCTGGAATGTCTCTCTGAAGCATCCAACAGTAGTCTGCCATCATTGTAATGCTCCATTTTCCCTGGTATCTCCTTTCCATCTCTTTAATGTCTTGGTGGAATCATTCACCTTGTTCCTCACTCACACCTCCCAAATTTTCAGGAAAATAGTCAAGGTGGGACTGGAGGAAATGCACTTTCAAACTCATCAGGCAACCTAAAGCTTGAAATGCTTTCAGCATTCGTCCGACAATCTTTTTGTAGTGAGGATCTTTGTTATTGCCTAAAAATTTCTGTATGACTTCTTTAAATGCAATCCACCCTTCTTTTTGAGGATCCGTCATGGTATTGACAAACTCTTGATCAACTATAAGCCTTCTAATGTCTGGTCCGACGAACACACCTTCCTTCAATTTTGCCTCCGACAGGCCTGGAAACTTGATGACCAAGTATTTGAAGCATTCTCCATCTCTTGGAAGTGATTTTACGAATTGCTTCATCAATCCCAATTTTATGTGGAGAGGTGGTAGAAGAACTTTATGGGAAGGTACCAAAGTTTCTCGGAGGACATTTTTTTCACCGACTGTTAGCATCTTCGGCTGCCAACTCTTCTTGGTCCAGTGATTTTGTCGGTCTCGACTGTCCCATAGACACAGAAAACAAGGATATTTGGTATACCCAGCTTGTTGCCCGAGCAGCTTGCACAAGACCTTCAAGTCCCCACACACTTGCCAACCATGGTCTTCATATTTAAATTTACGAAGAACCAATTCCAAGTTCTCGTAGGTTTCCTTCAAGTATATGGAAAGACCTACAGGTATGGAAGCATAAAAACTGTTGTGGAGTAAAACTGCTTGAGACTTCTTTTTGAAGAATCTATAAAAAGACGTCATTGCTCCGAATCATATTGGATTTTAAATTGACCCATCAGACCTTCGACATTGATGCAATAAACCAACTTGTCTTCCTGGGCGAAGTAAGGAACAAACTCCTTTTCACGATGTCTGAACCATGAAGATGACACTCCTGGCAACAATAAATTCCTGCTTTTCAGCCTTGATCCGAGTAACTCAGCGGCATCTTTGGGAAGATAACATAACGGTTGAAGAATGACGAGCTAACACGAATTGCGATGAAAAAGTGTGAACAGCCTAGAACCAAGAACCTGATGATGATTCGTGCACAAGTGTGGCATGCAGGAGAGAGCAGCTCTGTGTCTGTACACGAGACGTGTCAGTGCTAGTCACGCCCCCCTGCACTGACCGGAGCTGCTGCTATCTGCCCTGTCTCCCTCCCACTGGATTCTTCAGGAAAGATTAACCCCTTCTACCATTAGAAGCACGGACTTAAAACTTGCTTAGCTTATGTATATATTGCTGACCATCAGATTTACAGTGCTATATTTTTTTTTTTACATAACTCGGACAACTCCTTTAAGGTTTTTTTGGCATTTTATATCTTAAATGCACTTATGTGAATTAATTAATAGTAATTTGAAAAAATTTGATAAATTTGAAGACAATTTTGCATGTTGTGGCAAATCATGACGTCTAGGAGTTTTTTCAATATTTTATTTGTTTTCAGCACACCAAAATACATGGAAATTAGATGAAAATAATCAAACAACTTTTTAGTCGCAGATCAACACTTGACCCCAGATCAACACTTAAAAATTGACGTGACCCCAGATGATGAAAACAAAACAGCAGAACACCCACACACACACACACACCCCTTTCCCCTCTCATTTACTTTCTTCTCCCCCCCCCCCCCCACTTTGCCAGTGGTAGCAGTAGAAGCAGTCAGTGCAGAGTTTTGTGTTAGTGTGCACTCACAGACCCTAGTGCACTACATGGGTTTCTAGTCTAACATGAAGCCTTCATGGGAGGAAGTGAGGAGAATCTGTGAACATTGACGGACTCCCAGGCCCCCTGCTGATAGCCAGTATTGGGCATAGATCACAATAGAGATTGGGGTGGGGGAGGCTAGCTTTGTTCCTGTGATCCCATCCACTGATGATATGACCCTATTTAGGGTCCCGACCCATAATCTTGGAACCGCTGGTCTAATAGGATTTTAGGAAAGGAAATTTTATCAGGTAAGTAGAATTTCACCTTCTAGCTGGCGAATAATTAGGGAGTGTTCTGGCTCAATTATTAGACGTTATTATTTGAAATCTGGTATTTCAGTTCTGTTTTAACTCCCATTCCTCTAACTTTTGTATGTTTTTATCTGTTTCGTAAACCATTCTGATTGACATTTGTCATAAAAGATGCTATATAAAATTGTTTAATAAATGGGGTACGGTGAGGAGAAACACTAACTCCCTGGATGGATTTGGGCTTTTATCAGCTGCAAAGAAAAGCCGGGTAAGAGGAATAACTCAAATCTTCTCATATTAAATTACATTTTCTGCTCTTTTTTCCTTGTGTAGAAAACCAGTTCAGTCTGTTCCCAAGCTGATCTAAAGAAGCTTCCACTAGATGTGAGCTCTCGACCTGCAGCAGAGGTCAGTTCCTTGAGTACACCAGTTTGGGAGTTTTTCTGGGACTGTTTTCTAGGGTCCATAACCTGATCTGTTACTCTTTGTTCTTGCTTTATATATAGAGTTCACCATCCTTGAGTAGACCCCCGCGACCACGATCACCACCTCTGCCTGCTGTCCTGAAGAATGTTCCCATCAGGTCGCCTCCCCCTAAAATGAACAGCCAGATGAGAAGGCCAATGCCTCTTGGCCCCATGATCTGCTCTCCGAAAGTATCCAGTATGCTTGCAAAGGGGGAAGCCAGCACTTTGAGAGGCCAGTCTCACATCACAGCTATTGTGAAGCCAAACAACACTGCTGTGAAAACACCTGCCAGAACTGTTTTGCCAGCAAAACTCACACCATCATTCATTCCTCAGAACTCTAAGAGCCAGCATGAAATACTGCCCCCAAAATGTTCAAAGACACCAGTGCCAAAGAAGCCCTTGCCTGGCAAGATTCCCCTGGTGAGATTTCTCAGTTTCCACCTTAAAACATGACCAGGCAGGGGCATGGAGCATAGGGTCATGGGTAGAGAATCTTTGCTGTAACTCGAAGGCTTGGATAGAGAATCCTATGTATCTGAAAGCCTAGAATAGAAACCTCTATGTAGAAATGCACAACTTGGGGAGGGAGATAAAGAATTTTATATGGGCTTACAGGGGGCATATTCAGTGGCAGTGAATAGGCAAAATAGAATGCCTAGCTGCTGCTGCTGCTTTAATTAAGACCAGTAGGTGGCAAACGTAGGTGCATACTAGATGGAACATGATGGTTTTTATCTGCCATCATATACTATGTTACTATGTAAGACTGTTTATTCAGCGGCAGAGGATATGGTTTCTGCCACTGAATATTTGGGTGGCCTGACCAGCCACACAGCTATGCAGTTAGCGGCAATATTTAGCCGCTAACCGGATAGTGCTAAGTGGTTAAAGTTAGGATAGCCATTCAGCTGTACTAACTTAAACCACTTAAGCTATCGATTAGAAGCTGAATATCGCTGCTAACTGGATAGCAGCTGTCACTGATCCCGCTGTGCCCCAGTTTTAACTGGGCATAATCTTGTTGGTCTGTAGGGATATTCACGGCACCATCCGGTTAGTGATGCTGAATATCATGGTGACCACATTTTGGCCAGTTAGCAGGTCTTCCATCTGGCTAAAACATTTTGAATATGCCCCCCAGAGTTTAAAGCCTGAGAGAGGAAATACTGCAGTGATTTGCCCAGCTACGCTGAGTTTGTATCCTGAGACTTAGCGAATCCTACATTGAATTATAGATGATCCTTCTGTCAAGTTCTAATTGCAAATAGTATCTTAACTGAATCTTACTGAAGTGCCTTATTCATTTTGAAGGGTTTTAGTAAATTGCAATTTTACTCTGGGTATGGTCCTAATTGGAATGTGTTCCATGTTGTCTTCCTTTTAAAGCCCAGCACTGTACCCTTTGGGGATAATTTTTATTAGAGGTATCTAGGACCAGTCCCAGTAGTGCAATAATTCTCAGGCACAAATTTACATCTGTTTCGAAGAAGATCTGAAATACATGCGTACAGCACAGCTCCATCCCAGCTCCATGCAAACTGTCCCTAAGGATGCCTGCATATGGTCTTTCAGCATGCCTACTTTTTTTATATGCATATGCCCTCATGCGTTTTGCAAGACCTCTTTGTATAAAGCATGCATTATACATAGAAAATGCTGTATAAAATTACCCCTTTGTTTTGTTTCTGGTAGCAGAGCAAAACAAAAAAATGTCTGAGGCTTCAAGACGGAGCTGGAGTTATGATCGACAGCTATCTGAGCCTTGTGTAGCATGTACTTTATACATACCAATCTTTTTGAAAATACTCTTTTTATGATTTGTTTTCCTTAACCTATTAAGCCAGCCTAGACAAGTGGGTTATGTTCCCCACCAGCAGATGAAGGCAACACGTGAAAAGCATCAGTAATTTCATCACTGATGCTATGTGGTGTTGCAGTTCTGGAACTTGTCAGTATTTTCTGCCTCCAGTAGATGGTTGCAGTGTACTCTGGTGCAGCAGTTTGAAGGTAGGCCTGTGGGCTGCCGAGGTGGGCAAATCTGTTTCTCTCCCTTAAGGAAGTGAGAAACATCTGGGTGAGAGCCTAAAGAAAAAACATGGACTCCCATCCACTATAGCCACACTCTGATTGTTGAAGACCATAACCCACTTGTCTAGACTGTTCTAGCAGGATTCAAGGAAAGGAAATTAACAGGTAAGCAAAACCTCACATCATTTAGTTATCAATTTGCAGCACCTCGCTATACAATAACTATAAAACATAGAAACAAGACAGCAGAAAAAGACCATATGGTCTATCTAGTCTGCCCTTCCGTATCTACTATAGTCCCCTTTTTTCCTTTCTTCTGTGTTTGTCCCATGCTTTCTTGAATTCACAGACTGTCCTCGTCTCTGCTACCTCCACTGGGAGACTATTCTATGCATCTACCACTCTTTCCGTAAAGAAATATTCTCCAGGACCAAGCAGGAAGTCAGTCCTCACTTATGGGTGACGTCGGCGCCGACGGAGCCCTCGCGGAGCAATTTTCCCCAGCTTTCAAAGAAAGCCTTTGGGAATTGCAGCGCGCATGCGCGGTCGTCTTCCCGCCCGAGGGTGCCATCTTAGCCAGTCTTCTTTTTCCGCGGAGCCCTACAGACGTCCCCGTCTTGTCCCCGCGAAAAAGTTGATTTTCTTCTTTATTTTATCCTTGTTTTCTTTCGGTTCGACGCCGATCGTTTTCCCGCCCGGACTCGCGACGCCGGTCTCGAGTCCTCTTACTTTTTTCGGTTTTTCTGACTTAGTCAGCTTTCGTTTTCGTTTTCCCTGGCAGCCCGGTCCTTTGACCTCGCAGGGGCCCTTTTTCCCCCGATGGCTGCCAGTGGGTTTAAGCGGTGTGGTCGGTGTGACCGAAATATGTCACTAACCGACACACACGACTTTTGCCTCCGCTGCCTGGGCCCGGATCATGAGGAACTGATCTGTGGGCCCTGCAGCAAACTGTCCTCAAAGGCGTTGAGAAGTCGGCGGCATCAGCGTGAGAGAATCTTCGCTGACCCCAGCCGTACCCGGACCTCGTCGGAGGCCTCCGTGTCAAAAGGCTCCAGCTCGGACCGTCGCCGGAGCTCCTCCGACCGGGGTTCTCCCTCCGGGGACCATCGTCGGAAGGAAAAACCCGCGAGGGCGGCGTCGGTGGACGCTCCTGGCTCCGCGAGGGCCAGGTCGCATAGCCCCGACAGCCGCCCCGGGTCCTTGGAGAAGGAACACGTCCCGAAGCGACCTCGCCTGGAGTCGGAGATGCCTGCCCGGGTAAGTCCTGTGGTCCTTCTGGACTCGCCTCCGCGACAGCCGACGTCGGCCCCGACGCCGTCGGGGCCCGAGTCGGGGACTGCTGGGTCACCTGAGCTCGGACTCAGGTTGACGGCCTTGGAGAGCAGACTGTCTGCCTTCATGGACCAGCAGAGGGCACTGCTCGCTGGCTTCGCTGGCGTCGCTGCCCCGACCGCCGGGACGTCGACGTCCAAGTCGACCCCGGAGACCGAGCCGATCCTCGGTCGAGGTCGCCCTCGGCCTCCCGTTCGGGACCGAGGTCGCCGACGCCGACTCCCTCGGCGTCGGGGCGGCTGGCGCCGCACCCTGCCCGGGCCGACCCCACCGAGTCCTCGTCGGAGTCGGTCTGGGAGTCTGAGGAGGAAGAGTCACCTGATTCTTTCCGGACTCGGTGTGTCCCATCGGACTCACCGGAGTCCGAGCCTCGGAAGCAGTCCCCCCCGGAGGATGCCCGGTTCTCGGACTTCGTTAGGGATATGGCCAAGGCTTTGGCCTTCCCTGCGGATCCCGAGGAGGAGCCTCGAGCCGAAGAGCTCGACGCCCTCCAGTATGACTCTCCCGCGAGGGAACACTTTACTGTGCCGGTTCCTCCTATGCTGGAACGACTACTCTTCCGCATGTGGGAGAGTCCGGCCTCCTCGCCGGTCCTGAGCAAGCGGGTCGATTCTATCTATCGAGTCCGCAAGAGCCCTGGCTTTCAAAAGGCACAGCTGCCACACCATTCCATGGTAGTGGAATCGGCCATGCATCGTCTTAAGAGCCAGAAGATGCACTCCTCGGTGCCTCCTGGCAGGGAGGCCCGTAACCTGGATGGCCTTGGCAAGAAGTGCTTCCAGGGCTCTATGCTCGCTTGTCGTGTCCAGACTTACCAGCTATACATGGGCATGTATCTCCGGGATCTGGCTAAAGAGCTAGCCGGATTCTCCGCTGGTCTCTCCGAGGAGCCCTTGCGGAGGTTCCTAGCCTTGTCCACTGGCATTCGGGAATGCTCAAAGTTCATGTCCCGAGCAGCCTATGATGGCTTTGAAGCCTCGGCTCGAGTGGCCGCAGCCGGCATCGGTGCCCGCCGACAGGCTTGGCTTCAGTCGTCAGACCTTGAGCCCTGGGTGCAGGACAAGTTGGTCGATGTCCCCTGCCGAGGCGAAACCCTCTTTGGCAAGCCCATGGCGGAAAAGGCTGCGCAAATTGAGACTGAGACTCTCACCCAGACCAGGCTTTCTAGGAAGACCTCCGCCCCTTCCCAGAAAAAGAAGGGCTCGGGGAAAAAGTCCTTTTACCCGAGGAAGGCGGCTGCCTACAAACAATACCCCCATTATCAGGCCCCTGCAGCTCCCCAACAGGGCCAGCAGGCCAAGGGACGGGGTAACGGGTCCCGTAGGCAGCAAGCCCCCAAGCCTGCACCACCAGCCCCTGCTCAGCAGGGTGGGGGCTTTTGACTCGCTAAGCATAGCCTCTCCCCCCCCGCTGGTTCCTCCCAGCACCGGAGGCCGGCTGGTTCACTTCGCCCACAGGTGGTCCAGCATCACCGCAGATGCCTGGGTGCTTCAGGTCGTGCGAGAAGGCTATCTTCTCCACTTCCATCAGGTCCCTCCCTCCTATTTTCCGGGAGAGAACCTCCGCGCCCCCCTCTGCACAGGGAGTTGCTCCTTCAGGAGTTAGCAGGTCTTCTGCAGGAACAGGCGGTGGAACCGGTGCCACACCACCTGAGAGGTCAAGGCTTTTATTCAAGGTATTTTCTGATACCAAAGAGAACAGGGGGCCTCAGACCCATCCTGGACTTGCGCAACCTCAACAAGTTCCTTGTGCGGGAGAAGTTCAAAATGCTTACCCTTGGAATCCTTCTGCCCTACCTCCAGCAGGGAGATTGGCTATGCTCCTTGGATCTAAAGGATGCCTACACGCACATCCTCATCCACCCAAGCCACCGCCAATACCTAAGGTTTGTGGTGGCAGGAAATCATTACCAGTACCGAGTACTGCCCTTTGGCCTGTCCTCCGCACCGCGAGTCTTCACAAAATGCCTCGCGGTCGTGGCGGCCCATCTCCGGCTTCACGGCCTCTATGTCTTTCCGTACCTCGACGACTGGCTCATCAGAGCAGCGTCCGCTCAGGATGTCACCAACGCCACGTGCCGCACGGTGACTCTGCTGCAGCACTTGGGCTTTGTCATAAACTTCGCAAAGTCCACTTTGCTCCCCTCACAGGATCTCGAGTTCATCGGCGCAAGGCTGCACACTCCTCAGGCGCGAGCATTTCTACCGCTCGACAGGGCTCAACGGCTCATGGACCTAGCCGACCGCTTTCGCAGCCAGCCCCTGGTCTCCGCCAGGCGCTTCCTGAGACTGCTCGGCCATATGGCTTCCACCGTCCATGTGACCCCCAATGCCCGCCTGAATATGCGGTCTGCTCAATGGTGTCTCCGCCGGCAGTGGCGACAAGCCACGGGCGGCCTTGCAGACCTAGTGCGCGTTTCCGAGCCGATGGTCTCGTCTCTCCGGTGGTGGCTCCGGCAGCCGAACCTGATATTCGGAATGCCTTTCCAGTCACCTCAGCCGACCCGGGTGCTGACCACCGATGCATCCCTCCTGGGCTGGGGAGCACATTGCCAAGAGGCACGTACTCAAGGCCTCTGGAACACGTGGGAGTCTGCTCAGCAGATCAACTTCCTGGAGCTCAGGGCGATCCGCCTGGCTCTCAAGGCCTTCTCCCACCTGACTTCCCAACAGTCCGTCCTTGTCCAGACGGACAATCAAGTTGCCATGTTCTACGTGAACAAGCAGGGGGGCACGGGCTCCTTCCTCCTCTGCCGGGAGGCACAGAGGCTCTGCTCTTGGGCCGTCAGTCACGGCATTCTCCTCAAGGCAGTTTATCTCCCGGGCCAAGAAAATTGCCTTGCAGACAAACTCAGCAGGGTCCTCCAGCCGCACGAGTGGCGTCTGGATCCCTTGGTAGTTCAGAAGCTCTTCCTCAAGTGGGGTCTCCCCACGGTGGATCTCTTTGCCAGTCCTCACAACCGGCAGCTTCCTCGCTTCTGCTCTCGTCGGCCACACCCCCTTCGGGTGGCGGCGGACGCCTTTCTGATCTCGTGGTCGGGGAGCCTTCTGTACGCTTTCCCTCCCATTCCGCTGGTCTCTCGGACTCTTTTCAAGGTTCTCCGAGACAAAGCCTTCATGATCCTGGTGGCCCCTCGCTGGCCCAGGCAGCCGTGGTTTCCGCTCCTGCTGCAACTGGCGGTGGAGGATCCAATCCCTCTGGGGGCGCAACCGGATCTCCTCACTCAGGAATCAGGGGTCCCTCCTGCACCCCAACCTCAGGTCTCTCAACCTCATGGCCTGGCTGCTGAGAGGGTAGTCCTTGCTCCCCTTCTCCTGCCGGCGGAGGTGGAGGAGGTCGTCTTGGCTTTGCGACGGCCTTCTACCCGCAAATGCTACGCCCTTAAATGGCGTCGCTTTGCAGTCTGGTGTACCCAACAGTCTCAGGATCCCTTCTCCTGCCCGGTGTCGGTGATCTTGCAGTACTTGCTCCACCTCTCTAATCTGGGACTTAAGTCCAACTCCGTCAAAGTTCACCTCAGTGCTCTTTCAGCACATCATGTGCCGGTGGACGGCAGACCTCTCTCCAATGACCCTCTTGTAGCGAGGTTTCTCCGAGGTCTCCTTCTCCTTAAACCACCTCTGCGCCCGCCAGCGCCTGACTGGGACCTGAATGTGGTTTTGCAGCGGATCACCTGTCCGCCTTTTGAACCTATGGCTACCTGTTCTCTCCGTTTTCTGTCTTGGAAAACACTGTTCTTGATAGCCCTCACTTCCGCCAGACGCGTAAGTGAGTTGCAGGCCCTCGTGTCTGACCCCCCTTACACTAGGTTCTACAAGAATAGGGTAGTCCTACGGACTCACCCAAAATTTCTGCCTAAAGTGGTCTCCCCTTTTCACATCAATCAGGAGGTGGTACTTCCAACCTTCTTTCCCAGACCCCACTCCTGCCGAGCTGAGACGGTCCTCCATACCCTGGACTGTAGAAGGGCATTGAACTTCTACCTTGACCGTACGCGGGAGCACCGTAAAGCTGCTCAGCTTTTTGTATCTTTTGACCCCAATAAATTGGGGCTCCCGTACTCAAAGCGTACTCTGTCCATCTGGGTTGCGGACTGTATCTCTTGGGCTTATGGGGCAGCCGGACTCTCCTTAGAAAGTCGAGTCACGGCTCATTGCGTTCGGGCAAAGGCCACGTCAGTGGCTTACCTCCGCTCTGTTCCGCTGGCAGACATCTGCCGGGCCGCTACTTGGTCTTCGAGCCAGACTTTTGCGGTCCATTACTGTCTCGAGAGGGAGTCCCGTAGGGACAGTGCTTTCGGACAGGCAGTCCTCCGTAATCTCTTTGAGGTCTGAGCAACTCCTACCCTCCATCCCGGATGTGGGCTACCGGTGGGTGATAATTCAGCGAAGATTCTATCCTTCTGTGCTGCTGAGCTAGAGGGAGCTCATTTTTGTGCTTAGGGTCTCCGGTAGCCTTGAGCTTGGGAGTCCCATAAGTGAGGACTGACTTCCTGCTTGGTCCTGGAGAAAGCGTAGTTACTCACCTGTAACAGGTGTTCTCCAGGAGCAGCAGGAATCAGTCCTCACTACCCTCCCTCCTCCCCTTGGAGTTGCAATCGTCTGCTTATGTTTTTGCAAATAATTTTATGCTGTCTTTTTTAGCTATGTCATCTGACTGGCTAAGATGGCACCCTCGGGCGGGAAGACGAACGACCGCGCATGCGCGCTGCAATTCCCAAAGGCTTTCTTTGAAAGCTGGGGAAAATTGCTCCGCGAGGGCTCCGTCGGCGCCGACGTCACCCATAAGTGAGGACTGATTCCTGCTGCTCCTGGAGAACACCTGTTACAGGTGAGTAACTACGCTTTTCCGCATATTACTCTTGAGCCTATCCCCCCTCACCCTTATCCTATGTCCCCTTGTTGCAGAGCTTGCTTTCAGTCGAAAGAAGCTCTCCTGTGCATTTATGCCACAGAGGTATTTAAACATCTCTATCATATCTTCTCTATCCTGCCTTTCCTCTAATGTATACATATTAAGATCCTTAAGTCTGTCCGCATAGTAGCTATCTTCTGCACAGACTCCCATCCTGTTTATATCCTTTTGAAGGTGTGGTCTCCAGAATTACACACAGTACTACAAATGAGATCACACCAGAGACTTAGAGGCACTATTGCCTCCTTTTTTCTACTGGCCATTCCTCTCCCTGTGCATCCTGGCATTTGCCATCACCTTTTCTACCTGTTTAGCCACTTTAAGATCATCAGAAACAATAGCGCCCAGGTCCCGCTCTTCTTCGTGGACAGAAGTAACTCACCCCCTACACTGTACCGACCGCTGTCTTGGATTTTTGCAGCCCAAATGCATGACCTTGCATTTTTTAGCATTAAATTTCAGGTGCCAAATTCTTGATCATTCTTCAAGCTTCATGTTATTTATTAGTTAATTTAGTAACTTTTTTATACTGCTGTATCTACAAGTCGCAGCGGTGTACATGGGACAAATTGTAAAAGAAAGTTACATAGAACATAGGTAACAATAAATAAGACTTAACAAGGTGATTATAACTACAGTATTTACATAGAGCCGAGTGGGGGTTGGATGAGAACATAGTCATGTTGGGATGTGTGGACAGTTAAGAATCTGATCCAAAGTGTAACAGGAAGAGGAGGGTTTTTAGTTTACGGCGGAATTTTTCTAGGTCCGAGTGAACAAAATTCAGGTTTGAGGGAATTCCAAATGGTGGGAGAATAGAAGGAGAAGGCTCTGCTAATAGTGGTGGTGGTGGAGTGAGTGAAAGCACTTGGAACTGATAGGAGGTTGTCATTGGCTGACCACCTCACTTTCTTGTTGAGAAGTTGCTACAGAAGACGGCAAAGAGATGGTGAAATTAAATATGATTAAGGAGACTTTGGCTTCCTATCCACAAGAGGATTAAATACAATGTAACTGTTTCAGAATGGGGGTGATATGTTTTCATGAACTGGTGCCTGTGCTTATTCCAGCTGCTGTGTTTTGGGCGAGTTGTAATGGGAGTAAAGTTGATTTCCATAATAAAGTCCCTCTAGTCCAATTCAGACTACCAGGTCTTCTCCCCATTCTGGGTAGTCTGGACTGGACTGGAGGGACTAAAGAAAAGGAAATTAGCAGGTAAGGCCTAATCTCCGGGAACAAGCAGGAGTGAGTCTTCACATATGGGTACATTGGTACCGACGGAGTCTGCACGGGAACGCTTCCCAGCGTCCAATCAAGAGCTTTTGGAAGCATCCCAGCACGCCTGTGTGCTGCCTTCCCGCCTTTCCCAACTGCCTCTCCTCAGTTTTCGTTTTTCCACGGAGCCGGCAGGACGTCGTCTTGTCACCGCAGAAAATTCTTGTTTTTATTTCTTTAGTTTTCTTGTGGTTGCGGCTGTCTTCCCAATGCCACCGGTACCGCCGGTGTTTTCTTTTCTTTTCTTTTCTTGTAAAATCTTCCTTTTCCATGGGATATTTTTTCTTCATAGTGTCCCACGGTCTCCTAGGCCTTTTAGGCCTCTTCTTTTTCCTTCATGGAACCGCCAGACATTTTCTCCAAGAAATGTTCAAATTTTTAGACCCTCGAAGTCGGTGTCTATCTTGCTTGGGTCCTGACAACAGTTTGGTGAGAAGAGGTCTTCAACATCGAGGTTCCCTCGATACACGGTTGCCCTCCAACTTCGGGGCACCATCCCCTTCTTCTTCCACACAGGATCAGGTAACCCACAAACAGTCTGTTAAGACTAGCCAGTCCTCGAGTGGTAGGTCTCATGCACAGCATGTAGACGGCTCCGGCCTTGCCCTTGAGGGCCCACTGGCTTCAAAAGCCCGGCGGGAGTCTTCGGTCTCCAAAGCCTATAAGGGGTTTCAGGTTGTTCCTGGGGTTCACCCCCCACAGAACATACCTAAGCAGTGTACGGTGGTGGCATCCGCTTCGAGCGGTACCGATACCCCGGCATCGGCACTGGTGTTGGATGAAACACTCCTCACCAGGGATAGTCGTCTGGCGTCCTCGGTGCCTTCGGGACCGGTGGATACTCTCCAGATTGACTTTCCATTATCGGTACCAACACCGATACTACCACCGATGTCAGTACCCTCCAGATGTGCATCGATAGCCTCGCTTCCTTCGATGCCGAGTCTGGAATCAATCTCCAGTCTGGAGGACTGGGTACCGACTCGCCTTGGTACCGGCTCTCGGCGGTACCGAAGGCTCGGTTCCGATGATTCGGATCCGCAACTCTCGGTTCCCCTGAGGCCGATTGAGTTGCCACTGGTTGACCTTCCTTCACTGGTATCAGACACGGTACCGAAGTCGGTACCGATGTCCTCATTACCCTTATGGTCGGTGCTTTCCATGCTTCGCTTATCAGGCTCTCTGCCCTCGATGCCGAGTTTGGAATCGACTCTAGTCTGGAAGACTGGGTACCAATAGGTTCTGGTACCGACACCAATCGATACCGGTGCTTCGGTACCGAGGATAGCGGCCGGAGGTTTTCGGTTACCTCGGTACCGATTGAACTGTCACCGATGATTGCTCTGATGTCTTTGTTGGGCTCGACTCCGACATCAGTACTGGTATTGGCATTGGTACCGGTATCCACAATAGCATCGTGGCCAACTCCTGCCATGCTTTTTTCCACAGGATCGCTCCATTCTATACCAAGCTTGGAGTCGATACCTGGCGTGGACCATGTGGTAAGGACGGTTGCTGCTCCTGACAGCCAGTACCAGCAACCATCCCTTAACCATTCCACACTGCACTCTTCAGGATCTTCTATTCCTATATATTTGGATAACTCTGTGGGTGCTCAGGCTAGTTCTTTAGATCTAACCTGTCCAAGGGAGATTCCTATTTGGGATCCCTCTTTTCAGAGTTTCCTCCTGGATATAGCAAGATCCCTTGCCATTCCTATTCCAGGACATGATCCTGCACAAGGCTCTGTTTCTACCAAAGCAAAGGACAACATAATGCTTCCTTTGCATCGTTCCTTGCAGGATCTCCTTCTAGGAATGTGGGAAACACCTTTAAGGGTACCCCCACCTCCCAGGGCAACTGATCTCTTATATCAGGTGCCCCCCTCTACAGGGTTTCAAAAGACTCAACTTCATCATTCCATAGTAGTGGAATCAGCAGTGAGGCGGGTAAAGAGTAAGAAAAAGCACTCTTCTTATCCGCCAGGTCGTGAGTTTAAGACACTAGATGCCTTTGGATGTCAAACCTTCCAGACATCTATGCTTTCTGCAAGAATTCTCTCATATTTTTTATGAGTCTTTCTCTTGAGGAGGTCACAAAGCAATTACATCTTTTGACTCCTTTCCTTCCAGATTCCAGGAGTACAGACTATTCCTCACTGCTTAAGCATATCCAGAATATTTCTTGGTTTCTTTCTCGTGCTTCCCTAGACTCTTTTGAGTCTGTTAGCAGGACTTCTGCTATAGCTATAGGGGCACGACGTAGAGCCTGGCTCCAAGCTTCAGACTTGGACAAATGGGCACAACAACAGCTGGGACATACTCCTTGCACTGGAGAAAATCTTTTCAACAAGGAGTCTTTACGTCAGGTTACTCAGTTGTCCACTGATTTACCTGTTCCTAAGGGTTGTTCTACACCTTCTTCTGTCCCAGTAGATAGGAAATGTCCTACCAAACTTTCTTCCCACAGGAGAAGAAGGTTTTATTCATCACTTGCCCATCATACAGATGTTCCCCAACAGGGGAGGCATCGTCCTGGTCTGAAGAATCCAACCTCTCACCAGGCTCAGCAAACCCAGCACCTGCAGGGTTTCTGATCAATCATCATCAGATGCTTGTGACTCTTGGGGTTAGAATCTACAGTTGCTTCTTCTCAATAGAGGCAATCCACTGCTTCATTCTAACCCCTACACATGGATCTCTTTCCAAAAGACATCCATTTTTTCTATATTTCTATGAGCTGTCAGGATGTTCATGCCTATAGGTCACAGGTTTCTCCTCTTTTTCCTGCTAGGGAAAGAGGTCTAACCACTATCAAATGATAGTTCCTGTGCCAGCATGTATTTTTTCCTTTCTATAGACTTACTACTTGGTAAGTCGTCTTCAGCTCCATTCTCTTCACCCTCTTACCAAGCTTTTTCCTCTGTAAGAGCGGAATTACTTGCTAGGAGGCTTTTTCTTCAGCCTCTCTAGTTTTCTCACTTTCCAGTGCGGAGTTTTCCTCTCTGAGTTACCTCCTCTGTTTCAATCTTACTTTGGGGCAGCTTATCAGACATGTCCAGAGTTTCCTACTCCTGTTCTGTCTGATCTTTCTGTTTTTGAACAGTAAGATTCTTTCTGCTATCTTGCTAGCAGCTGCCTATGCAGGAGCCTTAATGTTACGACCACTGGTTCTTGTCCACAAACAACCAGATTTGTCCTCCACTAACATTCTGTCTAGTCTTAGTAGTGCTTTCATCTATCTTGGAGATTATCTCACTACAAGCTTTCTGGATTGTCTTCTATTTCTGCCATCTCCATTCTCCTGGGTTTGGCAGCATAGTTGGCAGAGATACTGGCTCTCTAGCAGCCAGTTCTATCTCCTCATTCTCCTGCATCATGCTCTCTGCAATTCTACAGAGAAGCTTTCCACTATGGGCCCTTGCTAGAGAGCATGGGTTTTTTTTCTCCAACAGCTATCCTAGATGGTTGGAAAAGGCTTTTCAGTCATGTCTCCCATGACTAGAAGGTTCTCCCTTTTTTTACTATCTCCTTTTTGATATAAAGGACATAGGCCTTCTCTTACGTAAAAGCTTAAGGAGTTGCCAATTCCCTGCTTTGGTCCATAGTATTCCCAATCGGGGATATGCTCTTTCTCCTTGCAGCTCGTCCTCATGGTAAGAACGCATGATACTTTTTGCCCTTAAGCAGGTCAACATGGTTTCTCCAGGACCAAGCAGGAAGTCAGTCCTCACTTATGGGTGACGTCGGCGCCGACGGAGCCCTCGCGGAGCAATTTTCCCCAGCTTTCAAAGAAAGCCTTTGGGAATTGCAGCGCGCATGCGCGGTCCTCTTCCCGCCCAAGGGTGCCATCTTAGCCAGTCTTCTTTTTTCCGCGGAGCCCTACAGACGTACCCGTCGTGTCCCCGCGAAAAAGTTGATTTTTCTTCAGAATTTCTCTTTTTTTCCATTCGGTTCGACGCCGGTTCTTTTCCCGCCGGACTCGCGACGCCGGTCTCGAGTCCTCTTCTTATTTTTCGGTTTTTCTGACTTAGTCAGTTTTTTCGTTTCGGTTTTTCCCTGGCAGCCCGGTCCTTTGACCTCGCCGGGGCCCTTTTTCCCCCGATGGCTGCCAGTGGTTTCAAGCGGTGTAGTCAGTGTGACCGAAATATGTCACTAACTGACACACACGACTTTTGCCTCCGCTGCCTGGGCCCGGATCATGAAGAACTGATCTGTGGGCCCTGCGGCAAAATGTCCTCCAAAGCGTTGAGAAGTCGGCGGCATCAGCGGGATAGGATCTTCGCTGACCCCAGCCGTACCCGGACCTCGTCGGAGGCCTCCGCGTCCAAAGGTTCCAGCTCGGACCGTCGCCGGAGTTCCTCCGACAGGGGTTCTCCCTCCGGGGACCATCGGCGTAAGGTGAAACCCGCGAGGGCGGCGTCGGTGGACGCTCCTGGCTCCGCGAGGGCCAGGTCGCATAGCCCCGATAGCCGTCCCGGGTCCTTGGAGAAGGAGCATCTCACGAAGCGACCTCGCCTGGAGTCGGAGCTGCCTGCTCGGGTAAGTCCTGTGGTCCTCCTGGACTCGCCTCCGAGACAGCCGACGTCGGGCCCGACGCCGTCGGGGCCCGAGTCGGGGGCTGCTGGGTCACCTGAGCTCGGACTCAGGTTGACGGCCTTGGAGAGCAGATTGTCTGCCTTCATGGACCAGCAGCAGGCACTGCTCGCTGGCGCCGCTGCCCCGACCGCCGGGACGTCGACGTCCAAGTCGACCCCGGAGACCGAGCCGATCCTCGAGTCCATGCGAACTCGAGTCGATCCTCGGTCGAGGTCACCCTCGGCCTCCCGTTCGGGACCGAGGTCGCCGACACCGACTCCCTCGGCGTCGGGGCGGCAGGCGCCGCGCCCTGCCCAGGCCGACCCCACCGAGTCCTCGTCGGAGTCGGTCTGGGAGTCGGAAGAGGAAGAGTCACCTGATTCTTTCCGGACTCGGTGTGTCCCCTCGGACTCACCGGAGTCCGAGCCTCGGAAGCAGTCCCCCCCGGAGGATGCCCGGTTCTCGGACTTCGTCAGGGATATGGCCAAGGCTTTGGCCTTCCCTGCGGACCCCGAGGAGGAGCCTCGAGCCGAAGAGCTCGACGCCCTCCAGTATGACTCTCCCGCAAGGGAACACTTTACTGTACCGGTTCCTCCCATGCTGGAACGACTACTCTTCCGCATGTGGGAGAGTGCGGCCACCTCGCCGGTCCTGAGCAAGCGGGTCGATTCTATCTATCGAGTCCGCAAGAGCCCTGGCTTCCAAAAAGCACAGCTGCCACACCATTCCATGGTAGTGGAATCGGCCATGCATCGTCTTAAGAGCCAGAAGATGCACTCCTCGGTGCCTCCTGGCAGGGAGGCCCGTAACCTGGATGGCCTTGGCAAGAAGTGTTTCCAGGGCTCTATGCTTGCGTGTCGTGTCCAGACCTACCAGCTATACATGGGCATGTATCTCCGAGACCTGGCTAAAGAGCTAGCCGGCTTCTCCGCTGGTTTGTCCGAGGAACCTTTGCGGAGGTTCCTGGCCTTGTCCACTGGTATTCGGGAATGCTCAAAATTCATATCCCGAGCAGCCTACGATGGCTTTGAAGCGTCGGCCCGAGTGGCCGCAGCCGGCATCGGTGCCCGCCGACAGGCTTGGCTTCAGTCATCTGACCTCGAGCCCTGGGTGCAGGACAAGTTGGTCGATGTCCCCTGCCGAGGCGACAACCTCTTTGGCAAGCCCATGGCTGAAAAGGCTGCACAAATTGAGACGGAGACTCTCACCAGGACTAGGCTTTCTAGGAAGACCTCCGCCCCTTGCCAGAAAAAGAAGGGCTCGGGAAAGAAGTCCTTTTACCCGAGGAAGGCGGCTGCCTACAAACAATACCCCCATTATCAGGCCCCTGCAGCTCCCCAACAGGGCCAGCAGGCCAAGGGACGGGGTAACGGGTCCCGTAGGCAGCAAGCCCCCAAGCCTGCACCACCAGCCCCTGCTCCGCAGGGTGGGGGTTTTTGACTCACTAAGCATAGCCTCTCCCCCCCCGCTGGTTCCTCCCAGCACCGGAGGCCGGCTGGTTCACTTCGCCCACAGGTGGTCCAGCATCACCTCAGATGCCTGGGTGCTTCAAGTCGTGCGAGAAGGCTATCTTCTCCACTTCCACCAGGTCCCTCCCTCCTTTTTTCCGGGAGAACCTCCACGACCCCCTCTGCACAGGGAATTACTCCTTCAAGAGTTAGCAGGTCTTCTGCAGGAACAGGCGGTGGAACCGGTGCCCCACCACCTGAAAGGTCAAGGCTTTTACTCCAGGTATTTTCTGATACCAAAGAGAACAGGAGGCCTCAGACCCATCCTGGACCTGCGCAACCTCAACAAGTTCCTCGTGCGAGAGAAGTTCAAGATGCTTACCCTTGGAATCCTTCTGCCCTACCTCCAGCAGGGAGATTGGCTATGCTCCTTGGATCTAAAGGATGCCTACACGCACATCCTCATCCACCCAAGCCACCGCCAATACCTACGGTTTGTGGTGGCCGGAAATCATTACCAGTACAGAGTACTGCCCTTTGGCCTGTCCTCCGCACCGCGAGTCTTCACAAAATGTCTCGCGGTGGTGGCGGCCCATCTCCGGCTTCACGGCCTCTGTCTTTCCGTACCTCGACGACTGGCTCATCAGAGCAGCGTCCGCTCTGGAGGTCACCAACGCCACGCGCCGCACGGTGACTCTTCTGCAGCACTTGGGCTTTGTTATAAACTTCGCAAAGTCCACTTTGCTCCCCTCACAGGATCTCGAGTTCATCGGCGCAAGGCTGCACACTCCTCAGGCACGAGCGTACCTACCGCTCGACAGGGCTCTACGGCTCATAGACCTAGCCGACCGTTTTCGCAGCCAGCCCCTGGTCTCCGCCAGGCGCTTCCTGAGACTACTCGGCCATATGGCTTTCACCGTCCATGTGACCCCAAATGCCCGCCTGCATATGCGGCCTGCTCAATGGTGTCTCCGCCAGCAGTGGCGGCAAGCCACAGGCGGCCTAGCAGACCTAGTGTGCGTCTCCGAGCCGCTGATCTCGTCTCTCCGGTGGTGGCTTCAGCAGCCGAACCTGATCTGCGGAATGCCTTTCCAGTCACCTCAGCCGGACCGGGTGCTGACAACAGATGCATCCCTCCTGGGCTGGGGAGCGCACTGCCAAGGGGCACGCACTCAGGGCCTCTGGACCGCGTGGGAGTCTGCTCAGCAGATCAACTTCCTGGAGCTCAGGGCGATCCGCCTGGCTCTCAAGGCCTTCTCCCACCTGACTTCTCACCAGTCCGTCCTTGTCCAGACGGACAATCAAGTTGCCATGTTCTACGTGAACAAGCAGGGGGGCACGGGCTCCTTCCTCCTCTGCCGGGAGGCACAGAAGCTCTGCTCTTGGGCCGTCAGTCACGGCATTCTCCTCAAGGCAGTTTATCTCCCAGGCCAAGAGAATTACCTGGCGGACAAACTCAGCAGGATCCTCCAGCCGCACGAGTGGCGTCTGGATCCCTTGGTAGTTCAGAAGCTCTTTCTAAAGTGGGGCCTCCCCACGATGGATCTCTTTGCCAGTCCTCACAACCGGCAACTTCCTCGCTTCTGCTCTCGTCAGCCACACCCCCTTCGGGTTGCGGCGGACGCTTTTCTACTCTCATGGTCGGGGAGCCTTCTGTACGCTTTCCCTCCCATCCCGCTAGTCTCCCGGACTCTTTTCAAGGTTCTCCGAGACAAAGCCCTCATGATCCTGGTGGCCCCTCGCTGGCCCAGACAGCCGTGGTTTCCGCTCCTGCTGCAATTAGCGGTGGAGGATCCATTCCCTCTGGGGTTACAACCGGATCTCCTCACTCAGGATCAGGGGTCTCTGCTACACCCCAACCTCAGGTCTCTCAACCTCATGGCCTGGCTGCTGAGAGGGTAGTCCTCGCTCCCCTTCTCCTGCCGGCGGAGGTGGAGGAGGTCGTCCTAGCTTCGCGACGACCTTCTACCCGCAAATGCTACGCCCTGAAATGGCGTCGCTTTTCCGTTTGGTGTACCCAACAGTCTCAGGATCCCTTCTCCTGCCCGGTGTCGGTGATCCTGCAGTACTTGCTATACCTCTCTAATCTGGGACTTAAGTCCAACTCCGTCAAAGTTCACCTCAGTGCTCTTTCAGCACATCATGTGCCGGTGGACGGCAGACCTCTTTCCAGCGACCCTCTTGTAGCGAGGTTTCTCCGAGGTCTTCTTCTACTTAAACCACCTCTGCGCCCGCCAGCGCCTGACTGGGACCTGAATGTGGTTTTGCAGCGGATCACCTGTCTGCCTTTTGAACCTATGGCTACCTGTTCTCTCCGTTTTCTTTCTTGGAAAACACTGTTCTTGATAGCCCTCACTTCCACTAGACGCGTAAGTGAATTGCAGGCCCTCGTGTCTGATCCCCCTTACACTCGGTTCTACAAAAATAGGGTAGTCCTACGGACTCACCCAAAATTTCTTCCAAAAGTGGTCTCCCCTTTTCATATCAATCAGGAGGTGGTACTTCCAACCTTCTTTCCCAGACCACACTCCAGCCGAGCTGAAACGGTCCTCCATACCCTGGACTGTAGAAGAGCTCTGAACTTCTACCTTGACCGTACGCGGGAGCACCGTAAAGCTGCTCAGCTTTTTGTATCTTTCGACCCCAATAAATTGGGGCTCCCGGTCTCCAAGCGTACTCTGTCCATCTGGGTTGCGGACTGTATCACTTGGGCTTATGGGGCGGCCGGACTCTCCTTGGAAGGTCGAGTCACGGCTCACTGCGTTCGGGCAAAGGCCACGTCAGTGGCTTACCTCCGCTCTGTTCCGCTGGCAGACATCTGCCGGGCCGCTACTTGGTCTTCGAGCCAGACTTTTGCGGTCCATTACTGTCTCGAGAGGGAGTCCCGCAGGGACAGTGCTTTCGGACAGGCAGTCCTCCGTAATCTCTTTGAGGTCTGAGCAACTCCTACCCTCCATCCCGGATGTGGGCTACCGGTGGGTAATAATTTAGCGAAGATTCTTTCCTTCTGTGCTGCTGAGCTAGAGGGAGCTCATTTTTGTGCTTAGGGTCTCCGGTAGCCTTGAGCTTGGGAGTCCCATAAGTGAGGACTGACTTCCTGCTTGGTCCTGGAGAAAGCGTAGTTACTCACCTGTAACAGGTGTTCTCCAGGAGCAGCAGGAATCAGTCCTCACAACCCTCCCTCCTCCCCTTGGAGTTGCAATCGTCTGCTTTACTTTTTTGCTAATTTTTATGCTGTCTTTTTTAGCTATGTCATCTGACTGGCTAAGATGGCACCCTTGGGCGGGAAGAGGACCGCGCATGCGCGCTGCAATTCCCAAAGGCTTTCTTTGAAAGCTGGGGAAAATTGCTCCGCGAGGGCTCCGTCGGCGCCGACGTCACCCATAAGTGAGGACTGATTCCTGCTGCTCCTGGAGAACACCTGTTACAGGTGAGTAACTACGCTATCTCATCTCTGTGTCTTCTGTCTACTTACCATGCTAGAGTCCTGGAAGACTCGGGAGTTCCTGGCTGCAGATTGATGATATCCTCTGTTTTTCACGTAACCGTCCTGGTTATTTCACTAGCTAGCATCCTTGCAGATCATAACCAGGGGGAATAGATTCTCTATATATCTTCTCAAGTAGGTTCCACCTCCTTGTTATTAGATGAATCTTTCCTCTCCACATATCCTATGTGAATACCGTGCTGTAGGCATATCTCTGTTTAATTGCAGACACCCATATTTAGGCCTACATATTCATATTTATCTTTTGTGTGTATTTTATGGCCCTCCATATCTCACTATAGATATGCTATCCAGCAGGTTTGGGGTTCTACGCACACAACCACTCCTGTGGTAGTCAACAATTTTTATACCATAACCTAAGGGTTTATGTACCTCTGAAGCTCTCCGTGCCCATTATCTCTCCTAGCTTACCCCAGTTAGGAGAGACATTGTGGATCTTTAGTTAATCACAGGCTTTAACGCCTCAGGCATTTGTCCTCTCTCTTTGGGATACAAGGGGTTCCCATACCCTTTCTCCCCACAAGGACTGTGCCTGTTTGTCCAAATCGGTTAGACTTTCTCTTTTTGCTCCTAAGAGTGAGCCACTCTGCCGCCAAAAGAGTTAGGTTTTTGTCATAAAGCCTTCCGCCGAAGGCCCACTGTTTTTGTACTGCCCCAGTTTTTCCTACTGGGGTTACCTGTTACCTTTCAGGATTCTGACCTCCACTGTTTTTCCTACAGGTTTATTACCTCCACTTTACAGTGAGGTCCTCTTCAAGGTTCCTCGACTGGGTTTCCCAGTATATCCATGAACCTCCATACTTCTGTGAAATCCTGTCAGGGGAGGTCCATATTGCAATATTCTTTGCAATATCATTGATGACAATCATCATCCACACATGGACTCCTTTTCTGCAGTCCTATGCTAGATTAGCTGTTCCACAGCATCTTTCTTTCTTCAACTCCTACCCTCCATCCTCAGGATGCCTGGTATTCTGGGAGATAACGTGTTCCAGCCTATGACATGCTGGGACTCCAGGCATCTCAGCTTGGGAGTCCCCATATGTGAAGACTCATTCCTGCTTGTTCCTGGAGATAGCACAGTTACTTACCTGTAACAGGTGATCTCTGGGAACAGCAGGAATAAGTCTTCACAACCCACCCACCTCCCCAGGAGTTGTATCTCTATCTATCTTTCCTTTCCTCTCTCTCTCTCTCTCTCTCTCTTTGTCTCAGCTTTAAAACTTAACTGAGGAGAGGCAGTTGGGAAAGGCGGGAAGGCAGCACGCAGGCATGCTGGGATGCTTCCAAAAGCTCTTGATTGGACGCTGGGAAGCGTTCCCGCGCAGACTCCGTCGGTACCGACGTACCCATATGTGAAGACTTATTCCTGCTGTTCCCAGAGATCACCTGTTACAGGTAAGTAACTGTGCTTTCTCTGGGAACAAGCAGGAAGTCAGACCTCACATATGGATGACATCTGTGCTAACGGAGCATGCGCGGAAGCATCTCTCCAGCTTTCAAAGAAAGCTTTTGGGAGATGCACCACACATGCATGGTTCTCTTCCCGCTCAAGGGTGCCATCTTGCCTCAGTCTCCTTTTTTTCTTTGGAGCCCCTCCAGACATTTGTCCCGTTTCCCCAGAAAAAGTGTCTTTGTCCTAAATTATCTTCTTTCTACTATGTGTACTGTTTTCTCTTCCCACCCTCGAGTCATCTCATCTCGGCATTGCTCCTCTGGTTCGTTTTTCTTGTGTTTTTGCGAGGTGTTCAACTGGTGCTTCACACACTTTTTGGCCGGTAGGCCTCGGACCTTCGCCCAGGTTCAATGGCCCATGTTTCCCCATGGCCTCCGGCAGCTTCAAAAAAATGTGATCAGTGCAGTAAAATGAGATCCCTCATCGACCCACTTGACTGCTGCCACTGTTGCCCCAGACCAAACCATGACAACTCGGGCTGCGACCTTTGCAAGTCCATGTCCACAAAGGCCATCAAGAGCTGTCAGTTGCAGGAGAAGTGGAAACACCATGCTCCACGGCCTCCTCTGTTACCTTGGTGCCCTGTGCCTCCAAGGCAGCCTCGGAGTCCCGTGGGCACAGGCTCTGAGAGCAACTCCCCAGAGGTGAAACACAAGAGGAGCTCGTAAACCTCAGGCCGCCTTGGAGGACGGTTCTGGAAAAGTGAGTAAATCCCACACCAGGCCCCGCAGTCCCATGCATGAGTTCAAGGGGTCAGAGCGGAAGCGGCCTCACAAACTGCCCTGGAAAGAGTCATCAGTGTTGGGCGACTGGCCTCGGACCCCCAAGGCCATCCTGGTCCAGGACTCTCCCTTGACAGAACTGACGCTGGGCCTGAAGTCATCGGTGCCCGCATTGAAGGCTGCGGAGCCATCAGACATGGAGACCAGGATGGCGGCTTTGCAGTATCACTGTCGTCCTGGCCCAACAGCAGGTGCTGATGTCTGGTTCCTCCAGTTCATCCGCCCTGACAGGACCCTCGACCTCGGGGGCTTCCCTGGTTGTCAAGCCAATCCTTGAGCGCCACCGGCCTTGAGAGACGCATCGGAAGAGGTCCTGGTCCTGCGGTTGTGGGCCTTCAAGCTCAGAGCCCAACCACGGGAGCCACGGAGCTTTGAATTATTCCTCTGAATTTGAGTCAGATTGGGAGACTAAGGACGAGGAGACCCCGGACACCTGGCAACACAGAGACATGCCCTCGGACCTGTCTCCTCCTGTGCCATGGCGCTGTTCCCCATCCGAGGATGTTGCCTTCCTCGACCGCAAGATATGGCAAAGGTGCTCACGTTTGAGACCAAGTGGAGGAGGATCTCCGCATGGAGGAACTGGAGATCCTCCTGTACATGGCCCTCCTAAGGAGGCCCTCACAGTGCCTGTCCCTCCGATCTTCGAGCGCCTCCTCCACCATATGTGGGGAAACACTGGCATCGGTGCCCATTGTGAGCAGATTGCTCAACTCCATGTACTGAGTCTGCCGAAGCCTGGGGTTCCAAAAAACCCAGCTCTCTCACATTTCTATGGTCATTGAGTATGCCATGTGTTGACCCAATAGCCAAAAGATTCATTTCTCAGTGCCCCCGGGAAGGGAGACCCTGACCTTGGATGCCCTTGGCCAAATATGCTGCCAGGGCTCGATACTGGTTTGCAGAGTCCAATTTTACCAATTGTATATCGGTATGTATCTCAAGGAACTGATGAGGGAGCTTGCCGGTTTCTCTGCAGGCCTTGATGTGGAACCCCTTCAATGGTTTAAGTCACTGGCCTTGGCAGTTAGAATGCTTGAAGTTCTAGTCTCGAGCAGCATGCAGTGGCTTTGAATCCTTAACTAGAGTGGCCACCATGGGCATCGGGGCCCAATGCCAGGCATGGCTGCAGTCGACTGACCTTGAGCAATAGATCCAGGACAAACTCATTGATAGTCCCTTGCACCAGAGAGAGCCTCTTCAGAAAACCCACATCAGACATGGCTGCAGAGATTGAGACTGAGTTCCAAACCAGGACCAGACTGTCTGAAAAGACCTCTATGCACTCCCGTAATAAAGACCAATGGAAGAAGTGTTTCTTCTCCAGGAACAAGCAGGAAGTCAGTTCTCACATATGGGTGATGTTGGCGCAGCGACTGAGGTTAGTTATCAACCACCCCAAGTCCCACTTCTCCCCAGCACAGTGCCTGGAGTTCATAGGGGCTCAGCTAGACACCCTCTAGCGAAGGCTTTCCACCCTCTAGAGAGGTCAGAATGCCTCAGGGCCACAGTTCCTTCAAGCAGAAGTCCCTGGAGGTGGAGCATAAGAAGAAGAAATTCTCAAAGATCACCTTGAAGGGCTGATCAGGGAAGAAGATGAAATCCCACCCCAGGTCCCGCAGCCCCAGGCGTCTCCAAGGAGTCGGGGCAGGAGGGGCCCTCCAAGTAGCCCCACAAGAGTCGTCTGCTCCTGCTGACTGGCCTAGGACCTCTGAGGCCACCATCCTCATCGAGGACTCCCCCTGAACAGTACCAATGCCGGGCCCGAAGTCCTCGGTGCCCACATCGAAGGCTGTGGAGCCAATTGCCATGGAGACCAGAATGGCAGCCCTAGAGAGCAGTATATCTACCCTAGTGGCCATGCAGTGTTCTTTTATGTCTGGCTCATCCGGTTCATCTGCCCCGACGACAGGACCCTCAACATAAATGGCTTCCCCGGATGTCGAGCTGTCCTCGAGCGCCATCGGCCTCAAGAGAGCCTCCAGTCCCAGTCCCGTTCTTTGGGACACCAGTCCTCCCCGGCGAGCACCCGCAGCTCAGACGGACGATCCTCTGGAGGTCCTGCACCATGGAGAGTAGTCCTCGACCGAGGTGATCGTGCGGCATTGGACTCATACTCAGACTTTGAGTCTGAATTGGAGACTGAGGACAGAGAGTCCCCAGACACAAGGCGACACCGTGATGTGCCCTCGGACCCGTCTCCCCCAGCGATCCGACACCTCTCCCCACTGAGGATGTTGTGTTTCTCGATTTTAAGGATATGGCCAAGGCTCTCACGATCGAGGCCGAGGAGACCCCACAAACCGAGGAAATGGAGATACTCCAATATGAGCACCTTCGAAAGAAACCCTTATGGTCCCAGTGCCCCTGATCCTCGACCGCCACCTCCTCTGGATGTGGGAAACACCGGCCTTGGTACCAGTTGTCAGCAGGCACCTCAACATCATGTACCAGGTACGTTGGAGCCCTGGGTTCCAGAAGGCCCAGCTCCCCCACAACTCAATGGTCGTGGAATCAGCCATGTATCAGCTTAAGAGCCAAAAGACACACTCGTCGATACCACCTGGCAAGTAGGCCCGAACCCTCGATGCCCTCAGTTGAAAGGCTTTTCAGGGCTCTATGCTTCCATGCCCAATGCACTCATACCAGCTCTACATTGGCATGTACCTGAAGGAACTGTCGAGGGAGCTCGGAGGATTCTCTACAGGTCTTGATGGAGAACCCCTAACAGATTCAAGACCCTAACCTCAGCGGTAAAGGAATGTTCAAAGTTCCTGTCCCAAACAGCCTATGATGGCCGCCGCATGCATCAACTGCAGTTGTCTGACCTGGAACAATGGGTATAGGACAAACTGATCAATGTTCCCTGCACAGGTGAAAACCTGTTTGGGAAACCTGTGGCGGACAAAGCAGCGGAGATAGAGTACGAGTATGTGATGAGAACCAGGCTTTTGAAAAAGACCTCGGTGCAACCCCGTAAGAAAACCCCGAGGAAGAAAGGGGACTTCAGTACTACTCCACACTTCCAAGACTTCTTGGGCCCTCAGCAGGCCCAGCAAAAAAAAAAAAAACATGATCCCAGAAAGCATAAATCCCCAGGCACCAGCTCAGGTCCAGCCCGGGGGAGGCTTTTGAAGACCTGAGCCATGATCCCCATACCCTTAGGGGGTTCTTTGCTATCCACAGTGGGGTGTCTAGCCCTGTTTGCCCACAGGTGGACAGCCATCACTGATGTCTGGATGTTATAGGTGGTCAAGGAGGGTTACCTTCTCCACCTACATCAGACACCACCCCTGTTCTTCCCAGGAGAGCCCACCAGGCCTCTCCTTCACCAGACCCTGCTCCCCACCGAGCTAGCAGGACTACTCCAGGATAAAGAAGTGGAGCCAGTCCCAAAACACCTCTGGGGCACTGGCTTCTACTCCAGGTACTTCCTTGTCCCCAAGAGGACTGGGGGCCTTAGGCCCATCCTGGACCTGCGAAAGCTGAACATGTTTCTGGTCATGGAGAAGATCAAGATGCTCTCCCTTGGAACACTGCTGCCATTCCTCCAGCAGGGAGACTGGCTTTGCTCCTTAGACCTAAAGGATGCTTACATTCAGATCCTAATCCACCTCAGTCACAGAAAATACCTCCAGTTCATGGTGGGGAGACAACACTACCAATACAGGGTACTGCCCTTCAAGCTAGCTTCGTCTCCAGGGGTCTTTATAAAGTGCCTCTTGGTCACAGCCCACCTCCAACTTCAAGGGGCCTTTGTCTTCCCCTACCTGGACGACTGGCTCATAAAGGGGGGCCACAGTTGCAGAGGCATGGTTCGCCACTGGATGCACCATAAACTCCCTGCAGCACCTGGGGTTTGTCATAAACCACCCCTAGTCCCATCTCACTCCTGCTCAGAGCATAGAGCTCATAGGGGAGCAGCTAGACACCTTTCAGGCAAAAGCCTTCCTCAGGAGAGGTCATACACTTTGGGGAACTAGCTGCAGATGTGCAACGGTGCATGACACTACCTGCTCAGCTTCTCCTTTGCCTGCTGGGACACATGGCCTCCACGGTTCATGTGACCCCAGATGCCCACCTTCAAATGAGAGCAGCCCAGTGGTGCCTAGGCTCTCAATGGACCCAAGCTACAGGCAGGCTCAGGTACAGGGTGCATATGACCTGCCAGCTGGTGGACTCCCTCAGAAGGTGGCAGAATCCAGGTCACCTTCAGGCCAGGATGCCCTTCCAGACACCCCCACCTCCCTGAAAGTCCTCACCATGGATGCCTCTCTAATGAGCTGGGGAGCGCATTGCGACAGCCTCCAGATACAAGGCTGCTGGTCCTAGAGGGAATCCAAAATGCAGATCAACCTGCTGGAAATGGGGCCATATTCTTGGCCCTCAAAACCTTCCACCACCTGCTACAGCACCACATGGTGCTGATCCAGACCAACAGTCAGTTCGCAATGTTGTATGCAAACAAATGGGGGAATGGCTCGTACCCCCTCTGCCAGGATGCAGTAGCCCTCTGCTCTTACGCTACATGCAGCGGGATGTTCCTGAGAGCAGTCTACCTCTCAGGCCAGGACAATATCTTGGCAGACAAACTGAGCAGGGTACTCCAGCCGCATGAGCCCTCAGCCTGCTCTGGAGCGTCCCAGTGATGGACCTCTTTACCAACCCAGACAATATGTAGTTGCCCTGTTTCTGCTCCCGCTGATCGCACCCGTCTTGGGTAGTGGTTGATGCATTCCTTATCCCGTGGTCAGAAGGCCGCCTGTATGCCTTTCCCCCAACACTGCTGATAGTCAAGACCCTGTTCAAGGCTCAATGTGACAGACCATCGCTAGTGGCCCAGACAGCCCTGGTTCCCATTGCCCCTCTCCTCATTTACAGTACCACTGATTAGTCCTGGCCGAGCCCCAGGACTACTCTCGCAGGAGCAGGGCTCTCTTACACCCCAACCTGGGGCCTCTCTCGCTCATGACTTTGCTGCTGAAAGGGTTGCACTAATTCCCTTCAACCTTCCACAGGACCTAGAAGACATTCTTCTGGCTTCTCAGAAGGCTTCCACGAGAAGGGCGTACGCCTTCAAGTGGTGACATTTATCACTGTGTTGCACAGAGAAACGGATGAACCCGTTCTGCTCAGTGCGCGTGGTGCTCCAATACCTGCTCCACCTATCGCAGGTGGGAATGAAATTCAACTCTGTCAGAGTACACCTAAGCACCATCGTGGTGCATTGCCACTCCCTCGAGGGGAAGCCCCTCTCGGCTCAGCCCCTTGTGTCTCAGTTCCTCCGGGGTCTCATGTTGTCCAATCCCTCTGTCCGCCCTCCTGCAGTGGAATGGGACCTTAATGTGGTGCTCTCACAACTCACTAAGCCTCCATTTGAGCCTTTAGCTACCTGCCACCTGCAGTACCTCTCCTGGAAGGTCGTCTATCTGGTAGCACTCGCATCAGCTCACAGAGTTGGCGAGCTCCAGGCTTTGATGGCAGAGCCCCTTTACACAAGGTTCTACAGGAACAGGGTGGTGCTCTGCACACATCCTAAGTTTCTGCCGAAGGCTGTGTCCTCATTCAACCTTAATCAAGAGGTGGTGCTCCCCACCTTCTCTCTCAGGCCTCACACTGTCAGGGCAGAGACCATTCTGTATACTTTGGATTGAAAGAGAGCCCTGTCCTCCTACCTGCAACTGAACCAGGGCCACTGCAAAGCTCAACAGCCTCTCATATCCTATGATCCCAGCTGTCTGGGGCTCCCAGTTACTAAGCAAAATGTCCACCTGTGTGGTGGACTGTATTACTCTTGCCTATGGGCAAACAGGGATCCCACTGGACCAGAGAGTACAGCACAGCGCATCAGAGCCATGGCTACTTCCATGGGCAATCTGCATTCCGTCCCCATGATGGAAATTTGCTGGGCCACCACCTGGTCTTCAGTCCATACCTTTGCAGCTCACTACTGCCTGGAGAGTGAGTCCCAACGGGACAGCACCTTCGGCAAGGCCATACTCCATAATCTTTTCAGGGTGCTGTCTGACCCTTCTGTGTTCAGGCTACCGGAGTGCTGGTATTCACTGGGCGCTTGGGTCTTGCGAGAGACCCTACCTTGGGGGGACTGACTTCCTGCTTGTTCCCGGAGAAAGCATAGTTAATCACCTGTAACAGGTGTTCTCCGGGGACAGCAGGAATTGGTCCTCACAACTCTCCCTCCCCCCCCCCCCTTGGTTGCTTCTTGACCATCTTATTTTTTTGCCATCTTAGCTATGTCATTAGACTGAGGCAAGATGGCACCCTTGGGTGGGAGGTGAACCATGCATGCGTGGTGCATCTCCCAAAGACTTTCCTTGAAAGTTGGGGAGATGTTTCCATGCTGACTCTGTTGGCGCCGATGTCTCCTATATGTGAGGACTAAGTCCTGCTGTCCCTGGGGAACACCTGTTACAGGTGAGTAACTATACTATTTCACCATTCCATAGCTTCCCTGCAGTCCAGTTCAGACTACCCGGAATAGGGAGAAAACGCTGTAATCTGGACTGGACTGGAGGGACTAAAGGAAAGAAAATTAGCAGATAAGGCCTAATTTCATCTTTGGGAGCCCCTGGTATATTATTTTTGCGTAGTCCAGAATGGGCGTGATGAGCGCTTGGCAGACTCTTTTGAAGTCATTGTGATCCAGTAGGAGGTGGTGGTGAAGGTGTCTCATTTGGAAGTGAGCGGTCTTAGTAACTTGGGAGATCATTTTGCATCCAGTGATCAGCAGATGGTGTGGTTCAGTATTAGGACTAGGGTTGTTAACATCCATTCAAAAGCAAGGGTCTTAGACTTTAGGAAATTAACTTTGCCAAGATGGGCCAATACCTCAGGGAGTCGTTAGGGGATGGGAACAGCTGGGGGATGTAGAAAAACTGGCAAAATTGAAAGGGGATATTTTAAGGGCAATCAACCTTTTTGTTAAAATGGTAAATAAAAGGAAAAGGAGACCGCTATGGCTTTCGAAAGAAGTAGCTGAAATAGTGAAGAAAAAGGGGGAGGCCTTCATAAAATAAAAGAAATCACAGAGAGAGGAAGACAGGCATCTATATTTGGAAAAACTCAGGAAAGCAAAGATTCAAAAAAGAGGAGGAAATAGCCAATGCAGTTAAATGGGGGGATAAGACATTTTTCAGATATGTTAGTGAGAAGAGGAAGGGCAAAAGTGGTATTGTCAGACTCAAGGGTGAAAGGGAGGAATATGTAGAAGCTGATAAGGATAAAGTGGAATTGCTTAACAAAATATTTCTGTTCTGTGTTTACAGATGAAGAACCAGGAGCAGGACAGAAACATCTTCAACAATTTTCAGAAGACTGTGTTCGTGAGAAACTAGCTAAACTTAAAGTAGACAAAGCAATGGGATACACCCTAGAATACTGAGAGCACTTGGGATTCTAGCAGTTCCACTGCCTGACCTTTTCAGTGCCTCATTTGAGTTGGGAATGGTGCCAAAAGACTGGAGAGAGGCACATGTGGTCGCTTTACACAAAAGTGGAAGTAAGGATGTAGTTGAAAACTACAGGCCGGTTAGTTTAACTTCAGTGGTGAATAAATTATTGGAACTGCTGCTGAAAGAGAAAATAGTGGGGTTTCTGTAGTCCAGCGGATTACAGGATCAGAGGCAGCATGGATTCACCAGAGGCAGGTCTTGTCAAACAGATCTGATTGATTTTTTTGACTGGGTGACCAGGGAGTTGGACTGAGGGAGAGCCCTAGATGTGGTGTATTTAGATTTCAATAAAACCTCACAGGCGACTTATAAACAAACTGAGCACCGTAAAGTTACTGTTTGGGTTAGAAATTGGTTGAGTGGGAGGCGACAAAGGGTACAGGTAAATGGAGCTCACTCTGAGGAGAAGGAGGTTACCAGTGGTGTCTCCCAGGGATCTGTGCTTGGTCTAATTCTTTTTAATATCATTGTAAGTGATATAGCGGAATGACTGTCGGGTAAGGCTTGCCTCTTCGCTGCTGATACCAAAATCTGCAATAGAGTAGACACCCAGGAAGGTATAGATAACATGAGGAGGGATCTAGCTAAGCTTGAAGAATGGTCTAGAATTTGGCAGCTGAGATTTAATATTAAAAAAAATGCAAGGTCATTCATTTGGGCTGCAGCAATCCAAGGGAGCAATATAGTATAGGGCAGGGGTCTCAAACACGCGGCCCGCGAGACAACTTTGTGCGGCCCGCGACGGAGGAAAACAAAAAAACCCCAAAACCCTGGCTTCTGCCGTTGCCGCCATGGCAGCGGCAGAATCAATTGTCAAATTTTTTAAAAAACTTACTTCTGCTGCTCAAGCAGCAAAATCAGCTGTCCTGCGGCCCCTTCCCCTGTGCCCGGAGATCCGAGTCTGCTCTATCAGCGGCGTGCTTTTCAAGCCGCGAAGAGAGTATTCCCCTCTCGCGCGGTTTCAAGCCGCGCGAGAGGGGAATACTCTCCTCGCGGCTTGAAAAGCACGCCGCTGATAGAGCAGACTCGGATCTCCGGGCACAGGGGAAGGGGCCGCAGGACAGCTGATTTTGCTGCTTGAGCAGCAGAAGCCAGGTTTTTTTTTAATTTACCTGGGGGGTGTGTGTAGGACTGGAAATGGGCTATTGGCAGGGGGGGGGGGAGTATGACTGGAAATGGGCTATTGGCAGGGGGGGGGGGATTATGACTGGAAATGGGCTATTGGCAGGTGGGGGGGTATGACTGGAAATGGGCTATTGGCAGGGGGGGGGTAAGACAGGAAATGGGCTATTGGCAGGGGGGGGTATGACTGGAAATGGGCAAATGGCAGGGGGGGGGTAAGACTGGAAATGGGCTATTGGCAGGGGGGGTATGACTGGAAATTGGCTATTGTCAGGGGGGGGTTATGACTGGAAATGGGCTATTGGCAGGGGGGGGTATTACGGGAAATGGGCTATTGGCAGGGGGGGGTATGACTGGAAATGGGCTATTGGCAGGGGGGGGGAATGAATGGAAATGGGCTATTGGCAGGGGGGGGAATGACAGGAAATGGGCTATTGGCATGGGGGGTTATGACTGGAGATGGGCTATTGGCAGGGGGGGGTTATGACTGGAGATGGGCTATTGGCAGGGGGGTTATGACTGGTAATGGGCTATGGTGGGGGCTAGGACTGGAAATGGGCAGGTGGGGGTTAGGAAGGACTGGAGGTGGGCTGATGGGGGGAGTTAGGACTGGTAATGAGCTATGGAAGGGCTGACTGAAATGGGGTAATGGGGGTTAGGGCTGGAAGTGGGCTATTGGCAGGGGGTTATGACTGGTAATGGGCTATGGGGGGGGTAAGACTGAAAATGGGGTGATGGGGGGTAAAACTGGAAGTGCGCTATGGGGAGGTTAGGACTGGTAATGGGCTATGGGGGGTCTAGGACTGGTAATGGGCTGGGGGGGGGTTGCTAGGACTGGAAATGGGCTGAGTGGAAGGGGGGCTTGAACTGCAAATGGCTGATGGGGAGGGGGGCTTGGAATGGAAATGGGCTGTGAGGGGAGGGAGCTAGGATTGGAAATGGGCTGATGGGGGGCTAGGATTGGAAATGGGCTGATGGTGAGGCTAGGATAGGACTGGAAATGGACTAATGGGGGACTAGAAGGGAGCGGATGCTGGGTGGGGCTGGAACTAGAAGGGAGCTGATGTTGGGGGAGGATTAGAATGGGATGGAGCTGGGAAAGTGAAATGGAGAGGGGAAAAATATTTTGTCTGGGAGAGAAGACAAATCTACAATTGGCCAGGTATTGGGAGAGTAAGTGGGGATTGAGGATGGAGGGGTAAAATTTGAGTGGATGAAATAGGAATGAGGAAAGAGAAAAAGGAGAAAGATTAGTATGTTAAAGCAGATGTAGAGAGAGAATGGAAAAAAAACTAGGAGAGAAGAAAGGGCAAATGGACAGCAGACGATGGAGAGTTAGCAGAAGACATGAAGAAACCAGAAGAAAGTGGCTGGAACAATTGCAACTGAAAAAAATGCACAAAAGGTAGAAAAATATCTCTTTATTTTGAATTTATTAACTGGAATATGTCAGCTCTGGGAAATCTGCATCATTAATGTTTGCGCTTTGTTTAGTACAAGAGGAAATTAATTTATAGTTTTATTTCTACAGTGTTGTACATTCCAAGTTTGGCTTTTGGGGTTCCCAGTTTAATTATTGTCTTCTTGTTTCTAAATCTTTTAGTCTTTCTTTATCCATACTCATTAAAGAGGCATGTTTACTAAAAGTTAGTGTATGGTAACATTATGCAAATATTTATGCAAATGAGGCCCCTTATGCAAATGAGGCCCCGCGTCTTATGCGGCCCCCGGGTTACTTTACAAGTCCTCATTTGGCCCTCAAAGCAATTTGAGTTTGAGACCCCTGGTATAGGGGATGAAGTACTTTTGTCCACTAAAGAAGAGCGGGACCTAGGTGTGATTGTCTAATGATCTTAAAGTAGCTAAACAAGTAGAAAAAGCGATGGCAAAGGCTAGAAGGATGCTTGGGTGCATAGGGAGAGGAATGGCCAGCAGAAGAAAGGTGATAGTGCCTCTGTATGTGTCTTTGGTACAACCTCATTTGGAGTATTGGGTGCAATTCTGGAGACCGCACCATCAAAAGGATATAAACAGGCTGGAGTCCATACAGAGGGTGGCTACTAAAATGGTTAGTGGTCTAATTTTATTTTTATTAATTTTATTTTATTTATTACATTTTTTATACCGTCCCTTCCAGAGATCAGGGGCAGTTTACAGGGAATCCAAAAGCATGTTACATAGAACAGGAACAACATTTTACAGAATAACTTGGCTTGCGAACAAGTTTAAGAACAGTAATTTAAGAAAGTAACTATGTACAGGTTAACTATATGCAGGAGTTCTTTGTGCTCGCGTGGACAGGGTTTGGTTCTGTGTGGCCTTGAGCAGACCTTGTCCCGGTTGTGATAGATGATTCATTATAAAGCATTTGAGGACTGACTTAAGGATCTTCATATGTACACCTTGACCTGAACCAAACATAAACATCGTAACTGTTCGAAAATATGATTTTTTTGTATACAGTGTGTCACTAGAGGAGCCTCAAACCCTGTGGGTTATGCTACATAGGGAAGACTATCAGACCCTTCTGGGTACGCATGAGGGAACATCATAGCCGCTTGCATCAAAAGGTGCTTGAGGCTCCTCTAGTGACACACTGTATACAAAAAAATCATATTTTCGAACAGTTACGATGTTTGTTTGGTTCAGGTCAAGCGGGGAAGGGCAGGTAAGATTTTAGACCAGGTTTTGATCACGCAGGAGCAGCGTTTAATTTATACATTTAATACCTTGGAGCCAAAGGGGTTAAATAACGTTATTGAATGGATGGCATGTGTATAAATATATAGCGTTCTGTAGAGTGGTTACGAATTAGGAAGCGCCTGTCGCAAGAGACAGTGTAAGATGTAATGGTAGGTATTTATCGCTATGGATTATTTTGCTGCAACAGCTTATAAGACTATGTGAGGGTAGTTAGTTTCATGTACTAGTTCATCGTTGACGTTTTTGACGCGATTGGTTTAGCCACGAGTTTTAACAGAATGTGATATACCTTTAAGATAGGGAGCAGCTCGATGACCGGCCGCTGCTCGCTTCTTATTGGTCTGTTAAGCGGCCCTTTAAAAATGGCGCCCTGAGGGGTAGTTGGCATGCGCGGCGTTTTTTGTAGAGCTGATTGAAGTCTCCCAGTGATCGGGAGTAAAATTTATCATTGAGAGTAAAGGCGTGAGCAGCATCATTGGTAAGATTCTGAATCCTGATTTTTTTAGGTGGTTTTATGTGTGGGGGGTAAGGATTTAAATAGGTAGGATTGGAGGTTTATTGTGGTTTCTCACTTTGTTTGTAGATACATTTACGATCCCCTGAGGAAACATCGTTGTGAAACGTCTCAGTGGTACTGGGGATTGACGTTGGGATCAGAAGTAGTAGAAGAAATAGAATGAGAGTACAGACCCTTTTCACTTTGGGAAGTTGATAATATTATTTTTGTTCATGCTATTCATAGCACTTTAAGAAGAGCTTGTTTAAAGGAAAACTCCACTGTGATTTGGGTTCTGTTTTTATTTCTGAAGAGGTCATTGATGTGATCACGCAATTGGCCTTACTACGACGCAAGTCTAAAAGGCATTGCTACTGTTTTAACTGAGACCTCGAAGAAATTTTTGGATACCTTAATTTTTGAGGACTATTGTTGGATTTCTCTAGTCCAGTGTTTAGAGTGAACGACTTTTTTAAGTAACGGAATGGGACCTGACTGAGCAAGATGGCATCTTTGGGCAGGAAGAGGACCATGCATGCATGGCAGCAATCCCAAAGGCTTTCTTTGAAAGCTGGGGAATTGCTTCGCACAGGTTCCATCGGTGCCCACGTCACCCATAAGTGAGGACTGATTCCTGCTGTCCCTGGAGAACACCTGTTACAGGTGAGTAACTGCATTTTTTAAGCAGTTTACCTATGCGATGTGTTACTCCTTGGACATAGGGGAGCTCCACAAATCCTTGTTCTGTCATGCGGTTGTTATCCAGTAGTGGTTGTTGGTTACTGTTCTTGTGAATTGGTTTGTCCAATGGTTTTAAGGCTTGGGAGACCATTTTGTTGTAACCATTGGAACAGGACCTCTGTCTTGTTAACAGTTGAATAGTAAGTTGTGATCTTTCAATCAGCCTGTGACTTCCTTGAAGCATGATTGTATAAGTGAAAAATCTGGATTCTTGTTGTTGAAGGGAGCGTATAGCATTAAGTCATCGACGTATAAATGGTAGTTCATGTTATGGCTCTGAATGACTTTGCAAATTTGGTGTATGTACAGATTGAATAGTAATGCTGAGAGGAAGGATCCTTGGGTATGCCATTCTGCTGTTTAATCTGTTTGGAGGCTTTATCCTTTATTTGCTGCATTTACTCTGTCAAGTAAGACCGGAACCATGAGATGGGGGTGCTTCTTACTCTGATGTCCTTCAGTCAGTCTAAGAGTTTATTATGATTTACGGAGTCAAATGCAGATGCTATATCTATGAATATGAGGTTGAATCCTTGTCTGGCCGGTTCATTCCTTTGAGTAGTATGTTTATTAGTGATGTGAGCAATGTTTCAATACTGGGATTTGGTCTAGACCCAAGTTGTTGTGTCCAAAGGGGCTGAGGTGTTTATGAAGTCTTGTAGCTGTAGTTGTATAGCCTTTTCTATTATTTTCGCCAAGAGGAGTATGCTAGAAATAGGCCTGTACAAGGAGGGTGAGTTGGCAGGCATATAACCTTGGGAGACTAAGTTTAGGATTTGGAGTAGTGTGGAAGATAGCTATTTTTATCCGGGGGGATGTAGTGTTTAGCATTTTTATGATTTGGTTGAGGAGTAGTTCTGAGATTGGTTCAAATGAGGTCCACAGCTGAGTTTCTTGTAGTATTTAGTGGTGGCTGGCTTATTAATGTATGACTGTAGGAAGTTCTTTAGGTATGTGGCAAAGTCATCTGGTAGTAGTGCTGAGAGATTCTGCGACGGTGGTTCTCTTGTGAATGATCTGTCTATCTTGAACAATTCTCTGGATGGTTTAGAGGTTTGAGAATGATGTTTGTGTGGTGTTCCCTATTATGTTTGTGAATTAGGTTATTATAATCTTTTTTTTGTTTAGATGAATATTCTTGATGGTGTAGTGGATCTCTGGTTTCTCTCCATCTTATTCCAGCTGTCTCAGTTTGTGTTTGGCTTTTTATTTTCTTGGAGTACCATGTCTGCATACTTTCCCCCTACCTGTTTAATTTATATGCAGAACAAATCATCAGAGAAGCAGGATAGTATGAAGACAACAGAGGTGTGAAGATTGGTGGGAGACTCATCAACAACCTTCGCTATGCTGATGATACCACATTACTGGCTGAAAATTAAGACTATCTGAAACATTTGCTTCTCAAGATCAAGGAACAGTTTTTAAATGGACCTGCACCTTAATGTAAAGAAGGCAAAGATTCTTACAACTGGCAAAATCAATAAGTTCATTATTGATGGGGAAGAAATTGAAATAGTGGACAACTTTAATCTACTTGGATCAACTATCAATAAATAAGCAACAAGCAGTCAAGAAATTAGACGGCGCATTGTTCTTGGCAAAATGGTTATGAAGAACCTAGCTAAGATTCTCAAGAGCAGAGATGTCTCTCTCCATACAAAGATTCAACTTGTTCAAGCCATGATATTTTCAATAATGTCATGGATGCGAAGGTTGGACAGCGAAAAAGATAGGAAGAAAATTGATGCCTTTGAGTTATGGTGCTGGCGACAAATACTATGTATACCATGGACTGCCCTTAGAACAAACCAGTCAGTACTAGAGAAGATCAAACCTAAGCTTTCTTTAGAAGCTCAGATGACCAGATTCGACTTTCATACTTTGGACATATCATGCGAAGAGAGAGATCATTAGAGAAAGACATCATGCTTGGCAAGGTAGAAGGTCAATGCAAAAGAGGAAGGCCAGCAATGAGATGGATCGAAATAACAACAGCAGCAGCTATGGGTGCCAGTCTGTCAACAATGAGCCGCCTGACTGAAGACCAAACACAGTTTAGGACAATTATCCAGAGGGTCGCCATGAGTCGGCACCAACTCGACGGCACTTAACAACAACAACAACCATGGTCTTTGTATATTCTTGGTGACGTTCTCTTCTGGGGTTCTATTACAAAGGGTGCTATGGTGGTCCAGTCATCTGATTTTTTTTTTTTTTTGTTTAAGATGAGTTGAAGTTGTATCCAGTCTTGATGTGATTTGATCCAGTAGGGATTGCTTGTTAAATTCCTTGAAGCTGTGAAGATTATGGGGATATTTCTGTTGCTCTCTGAAGAAAGCTACAGAATGATGGCTGAAACATCGGTTCCGCCTACCAAAACATAGCATGTCCCAAAAAAAACCACAGAGATAGTGATCCTAGCTGCGGAAGCCTAAAAGAACAGCTACATTTGTTTAAAAGAAGCACTTAGTAGCTCCTTAAGGGGTTAATACTACAACTGTGCACACATGTAAAAAGTGTATGCATAGTTTGTTTTTTTTTCTGTTCATTTGATTGTATTTTCAAAGCAGTTATGCATATACCTCTGCTTTTGAAGATTATCTCTGGAAAACTATGCATACTTCATAGTAAATATTCAGCAATTGGATGTATTTTTGGCAATGCTGTTTGTCCAAATGATGCTGCTGAAAATTTGCATATAATTTCAAAAACATAATTTTAAAGTTCTGTTGTCTGGTGCTACTTGAACAGATAGGTTATAGAAACATAGAAAAATGATGACAGAAAAAGACCACATGGCCTATCTAGTCTGTCCTTCCAAAGAAACAACTATAACAGTCCCCTTTTTTCCTTTAGAGATCCTCTGTGTTTGTCCCATGCTTTTTTGAATTCAGATACTGTCCTCTCTACCACCTCCACTGGGCGATCCACCACTCTTTCTGTAAAGAAATATTTCCGCGCATATCTCCTGAATCTATCCCCTTTCACCCTCATCCCATGTCCCCCTCGTAGCAGTATTTGCTTTCAATCAAAAGAGGCTCCCCCCCTGTGCATTTATGCCACGGAGGTATTTAAATGTCTCAATCACATCGCCTCTATCCCGCCTTTACTCTGTGTACATATTGAGATCCTTAAGTCTGTCCACATATGCTTTATAATGAAGACCACTAACCATTTTAGTAGCCACCCTCTGTACTGACTCCATTCTGTTTATATCCTTTTGAAGGTGCAGTCTCCAGAATTGCACACAATACTCCAAATGAGGCCCCTCCAAAGACTTTTATAGAGGCACTATCACCTCCTTTATCTGCTAGCCATTCCTCTCCGTGTGCACACAAGCATCCTTCTAGCTTTTGCTGTCGCCTTTTCTACCTGTTTAGCCACTTTAAGATCATCAGACACAACCACGCCTAGGTCCCGCTCTTCTTTGGTGGGCAAAAGTACTTCACCCCTATACTGTATTGCTCCCTTGGATTGATGCAGCCCAAATGCATGACCTTACATTTTTTAACATTAAATCCCAGCTGCCAAATTCTAGACCATTCTTCAAGCTTAGCTAGATCCCCCTTCATGTTATCTACACCTTCCTGGGTGTCTACTCTATTGCAGATTTTGGTATCATCCACAAAGAGGCAAACCTTACCCGACAGCCCTTCCGCTATATCACTAACAAAGATGTTAAAAATAATCGGACCAAGGACAGATCCCTGTGGCACAACACTGGTAACTTCCTTCTCCTCAGAGTGAACGCCATTTACCTGTGCTCTTTATCGCCTCCCACTGAACCAATTTCTAATCCAAAAAGTAACTTTAGGGTCCATACCTATGGTGCTCTGTTTGTTTATAAGTCGCCTGGGAGGAACGGTGTCAAAGGCTTTACTGAAATCTAAATACACCACATCTAGGGCTCTCCCTCAGTCCAACTCCCTGGTTACCCAGTCAAAGTAATCAATCAGATTTGTCTGATAAGACCTGCCTCTGGTGAATCCATGTTGCCTCGGATCCTATAATCCGCTGGACTCCAGAAACCTCACTATTTTCTCTTTCAGCAGCGTTTCCAATAATTTACTCACCACTGAAGTTAAACTAACCGGCCTGTAGTTTTCAACCACATCCTTGCTTCCGTTTTTGTGTAAAGGCACCACATGAGCCCCTCTCCAGTCCTTTGGCACCACTCCTGACTCCAACGAGGCATTGAAAAGGTCAGTCAGTGGAGCTGCTAGAACGTCCCCAAGTTCCCTCAGTATTCTAGGGTGTATCCCTTCCGGTCCCATTGCTTTGTCTACTTTACTTTAAGTTTAGCTAGTTTCTCACACACAGTCTTCTGAAAATTGTTCGACGCCCCTCGTTCTGTTCCTGTTTCTAGGTGTTTTCTGAGGTCCTGTTCCTGGTTCTTCATCTGTGAACACAGAGCAGAAATATTTGTTAAGCAATTCCGCTTTATCATCAGCTTCTACATATTCCTCCCCTTCACCCTCGAGTCTGACAATACCACTTTTGCCCTTCCTCTTCTCACTAACATATCTGAAAAATCTTATCCCCCCATTTTATTGCATTGGCTATTTCCTCCTCTTTTTGAATCTTTGCTTTCCTGACTACTTTGCTAGCTTCTCTGAGTTTTTCCAAATATAGCTGCCTGTCTTCCTCTCTCTGTGATCTCTTGTATTTCATGAAGGCCTCCCTCATTTTCTTCACCTTTTCAGCTACTTCTTTTGAAGCCATAGCGGTCTCCTTTTCCTTTTACCTTTATTTACCATTTTAACAAAAAGTTTGGTTGCCCATAAAATATCCCCTTTTAGTTTTGCGCACTGTTTTTCTTCATCCCCCAGTTGTTCCCATCCCGCTAATGACTCCCAGAGGTATTGTTTCATCTTGGCAAAGTTAGTTTTCCTAAAGTCTGACCCTTGCTTTTGAATGGATTCTAACAGCCCTAGTCCTAATACTGAACCACACCATGTGGTGATCACTGGATGCAAAATGATCTCCCACTATAACATCAGAAACACTTTCAACATTGGTAAGCACCAAGTCCAATATGGCCACTTCATGTGTGGGGTCCGTTACCATTTCCTGAATAGTTCTCCCTGTAGAGAATCCAGGATCTCCTTACTTCTAGATAACACTGCAGCAGGAATGTGCCAAGCAACATCTGGCATATTGAAATCCCCTATCGTTAGCATTTCCCCTTTCCTAGCAATACTGCATATGTCTTCAATTAACTCTGTCCACTTCTTCCTCTTGTGAGGGAGGTCTGTATATCACGTCATTGCAAATAGATTTATCTTTCCCTCTTTCTAGTTTAACCCTCAGTGCCTCCTCTCTCCCTTTTAAGCTCTGTAATTCCAAAGTTTTAATATTATTTTTACATATAGTGCCACTCCTCCTCCCCTTCTTCCTACCCTGTCCTTTCTGAATAAAGTATAGCCTGGTATAGTTACATCCCAATCATGGTTTTCTGTGAACCATGTTTTCTGTAACTGCCACTAAATCCAAGTCAGCCACTCCCATCAAAGCTTCAACATCAGGGATCTTATTTCCCATGCTACCAGCATTTATACACACTGCTTTCCATATGTTACCCCTTTTACCCATTTCCATAAAGGTATTTAATGTTTCACTTACCTGGGGGCTTTCATTTACCTGGGGGCTGTCTTCACCCATTCCCAACGAATCTAGTTTAAAGCCCTCTTCAGTAGATTAGCTAGTCTACTACTGAAGATGTGTCGACTCCTCCTTCGTACCAAAATAACTTTAGGTTAAACCTGGAATGCCCCTAGTTGCACCTATTGTTTAAATGAATATTTTTGACCAATTTAAATGGTCAGCAATCTGTTCAAATGACCTGGATTTTATGAAATAAAAATAGACAACCCACTTAAGTAGTTGGCATTGCTGCCACAGTCACCAGATGCATCAGTGCTTTTGAATGTTAACCATAATTTTACAAAGTTAATTTACATGCACATGCTTGACTATTCAAAAGTATGTATATTTCTCTGGGAACAAGCAGGAAGTCAGCCCTCACATACGGGTGACATTGGTACCGACGGAGCCCTCGCGGAAGCAGACCCCACTTCCAAAGAAAGCTTTGGGAGATACCATCACGCATGCGTGGTCCCCTTCCTGCCCAAAGGTGCCTTCTTGCTCAGTCTCTTTTTCTGCGGAGCTCTTCAGCTGTTTGTCTGACTTGTCCCGGGAAAAAGTTGATTTTTTTTTCTCTCCGAATTTCATACCTCCGGTGTCACACCGATACTCTTACCAACACCCAACCTCACTGCCTCGGCGTTGAGTTTGGGTCTAGTTTTGTAGTTTTTCATTTCTTTAATTTTCTGGTATCTTCACACCTTTTTTCCCAACTGGCAGCCTGGCGAGTCTTCAACCTTGCAGGGGTACATTTTCCCCCCATGGCTACCAGTGGCTTTAAGAAGTGTGATCGGTGCTCAAAAATTGTCTTTGACAGACACACATGACTGCTGTCTCCGCTGTCTCGGGTCAGACCACGACCTGGCAGCATGCGTTCTTTGAAAGAGGATGTCCAGCAAGGCCCTCAAGAGCTGACAGCAACAGCATGCTAAGTTGTTTGTTTTTTTTTTCTCCTGCGACCCGGTGCCTCCGAAGGCCAGGGCCTCGTCTGAAGCCTCGACACCTCGGGCAGACCCTTCTGAGCTCAATCCCCGCTGTGGGTCTTCAGAAAGGGGATCTCCCTTGAGGGAAACCAGGAAGAAGAAACCCTCAAAGGCAGGGTCCTTGGACGGATGCGGCTGGCCAAGTGCCCCCCAGGCCAGGTCCTGCAGACAAAGACACTTATCCGAGGCATCGGAGAAGAAGCGGCCTGCAAAGATCCCCCGGAAGGATTCAACCTCGGACCGGCTTCGTTCCCCAGACACCATCCTCGTTGAGGATTCCCATTCGCGGGAGCCGGCGCCAGGCCCAAGTCCCTCAATGCCCATGCTGAAGGCTGCGGAGCTTTCTGGCCTGGAGTCTAGAATGGCGGCCCTAGAGCGCAATTTGTCTGCCTTCATGGACCATCAGCGGGTGCTGTTGTCTGGTACGACCGGTTCATCCACCCCGTCCACTGGACTCTCGACGTCAAAGATGTCCTCGGAGGTCGAGCTGATCCTTGAGGTCCTTCGGCCTTGAGACGATACTCGGCCAAGGTCTTAATCCAATTCCTGCTCAGCGGGACCGCGATCATCTCTGGCAGGTGTGCTAGGCACCGGCTCTGGAGCATCAGGATCCCCGAGGCCCGCGGAGCAGTCCTCCTATGAGTCTTCGACAGACTTCTCTGAATGGGAGACGGAGGTTGAGTCGTCCCCCAATACCCTTTACCACAGTGACGTTCCATCAGAGTTTCCCATCTCAGAGCCTCTATGGTGGTCCCCGCCGGAGGATATGGGCTTCCTTGATTTTTGTCAAGGATATGTCTAAGGCCCTGGCGTTCCCTATTGAGTCAGAGGAGGGCCCTCTGGCGGATAAGTTGGAAATCCTCCAGTACGAGACTCCTCCGAGGGAATCGCTCACGGTGCCCATCCCTCCCATCCTGGAACGGCTGATGCTCCGGATATAGCAGACACTGGCATTGGTGTCTGTGGTGAGCAAACGGCTCAACTTGATGTATCGAGTCTGTCGGAGCCCGAACTTCCAGAAATCACAGCTACCACATGGTGCAGGAGTCGGCCATGTGTTGGCTGAAAAGCCAAAAGACGCACTCCTCGATGCCCCCTGGCAGGGAGGCCCGCACCTTGGACGCCCTTGGCAGAAAGTGTTATCAGGGCTCAATGCTCATTGGCTGCATCCAGGGCTACCAGCTGTACACAGGCATGTACCTGAGGGACCTGGCGAAGGAACTCACTGGGTTCTCAGCTGGTCTCTCCGAGGAACCCCTGCAGCGGTTCAAGAACCTGGCCAAGGCAGTCCTTGAGTGCTCCAAGTTCATGTCTCAGGCAGCCTATGACAGGTTCGAGTTGGCGGCTTGAGTAGCGGTGGCGGACATCTGGGCACAGCGCCAAGCTTGGTTAGTCATCCAACCTTGAGTAGTGGGTTCAGAACAAATTGGTCAATGTCCCTTGCCAAGGAGAGAACCTTTGGCAAACCCATGACCGACAAGGCTGCCAAGCTGTAGACCAAGTTCATGACAAGGACCAGGCTCTCAAAAAAGACCGCTGCCCCTCCCTGATGGAAGGGCTTGGGTAAAAAGTCCTCCTACCTGTGGAAAGGGGCTGCTTACAGAAATTACCCTCCTTTTCAGGCTTCTCGGCTCCCCAACAGGGTCAGCAGGCCAAGGGACATGGGCACGGCCCTCGTAAGCAGAAGGCTCCAAAACCCCAGGCACCAGCCCAGCCACGGGGGGAGCTTTTGACTCCTGGAGCATAACCTCTCTACCCCCAAGGAGATCAGCAGCCCACAGGGAGATGTCTGGCCACTATGTTCAGAGGTGGCTGACCATCACCACCAACTCCTGGGCACTTCGGGTGGTCAGGGAGGGTTACCTCCTCCAACTGACTCAGACACCTCCCCCTTATTTTCCGTGACAGCCCCTCAGGTCTCCCCTCCACCAGGACCTTCTACTGAAGGAGTTGTCAGATCTTCTCGAGGACAAGGTGGTGGAACCAGTGCGCCACCATCTCAAGGGCAAAGGGTTCCACTCCAGGTACTTCCTTGTGCCAAAAAGGAAACAGGGGGCCTAAGGCCCATCCTCGACCTGTGCAACCTCAACAAATTCCTGTTGAGGGAGAAGTTCAAGATGCCCTCCCTTGAAACACTGCTGCCCTGCCTCCAGCAGGGAGATAGGCTATGCTCCTTAAACCTCAAGGATGCCTATACCCACATCCTCATTCACTGCAACCACACTAGTACCTGCAGTTCATAGTGGGAGGCAGGCACTATCAGTACAGGGTGCTCCTTTTCGGCTTTGCTTCTGCTCCAAGGGTCTTCACAAAATGCCTGGCAATCGTGGCTGCCTTCCTCTGTCTCCAGGGGGTCTTCATTTTCCCCTACCTGGATGACTGGTTCATAAAGGGAGGCACCAGACTCAAGGTGCAGAAGGCCACTGCACGCACCATCCAGGTTCTGCAGCACTTGGGTTTTGTCATAAACTACCCCAAGTCTCACCTCCCTCTAACACAATATCTGGAGTTCATTGGGGCAAAGCTGGACTCTCTCCACTCAAAGGCCTTCTTGCCCAAGGATCGAGCTGACCATCTCAAAATACTGGCACAGGTCATACAGTACCGTCCCTTTGTGCCTGCTCGGCTTCTTCGCCTTCTCGGGCAAATGGCCTCCACGGTCCAGTTCACCCCAGACACTTGCCTCCACATGAGGGCAGTGCAGTGGTGTCTCCGAGACCATTGGACTCTAGCTACGGGGTGCCTCCAAGACAGAGTCTCTGTAACCCGCCAACTGGCAGACTCTCTGGTCTGGTGGTAGTCTCCCCAGTATCTCGAGGTGGACATGCCTTTTCAGGCACCGAGCTCCTTAAGGATCCTCACCATGGATGCCTCCCTGCTCGGCTGGAGAGCCCACTGCGAGGAACTCCGCACCCAGGGCAGTTGGTCACCAGGCAAAAGCATCCAGCAGATCATCCTCCTGGAGCTGCAGGTGATATAATTAATCCTGTGAGCATTTGCCGCCACCTGTGTCACCAGTCGGTGCTGGTCCAGACGGACAGCCAGGTGACTATGTTCTCTGTGAACAAACGGGGGCACGGGGTCTCATGCCCTCTTTCAGGAGGCAGTAGTCCTTTGCTCATAAGCAATACAACAAAGTATTCTCCTGCAGGCAGTGTACCTACCAGGCTAGAACAACCTGCTGGCCGACAGGCTGAGCAGAGTCCTCCAGCTGCACGAGTGGCAGCTGGACCCAGGGTGGCCGACCAGCTCTTTGAGATCTGGGGGAAACCAGCCTGGACAACTTCCAGTTGCCCTACTTCTGTTCCTGTCAGGCCCACTCCTCCAGGGTGGCAGCAGACACGTTCCTCATCTCATGGTCAGGGGGGCCTCATGTACACCTTCCCTCCCACACCGCTGATTGCCAAAACCTTGTTCAGGACCCTCCGCGACAGGGCCTCGCTCATCCTGATAGCCCCTTGGTGGCCCAGGCAATGTAGTTCCCTCTGCTCCTCTGACTAACGTTGGAGATCCCCATTCCATTGGGGACCTCTCCAGGACTTTTGTCTCAGGTAGGGGGCTCTCTTCTGCTCCCCAATCTGGGGTCCTTGTTGCTGACAGCATGGCTGCTGAAAGGGTGACCCTAGCCCCTTTCAACCTCTTGGTTGAGGTGGAGGACATTCTGCTGGCCGCTCGCAAGGCCTCTACTAGAAAAGTATATGCCCTCAAATAGATCAGGTTTTCGGTCTGGTGTGCCCAGTGAGTTTGGTGTTACAGTACTTTCTCCACCTCTTGCAATCTGGGCTCAAATCTAACTCCGTCTGGGTGCACCTTAGTGCCTTGGCGGCACACCACCACCCGGTGGATGGCAAGCTGCTCTCGGTCCAGCCGTTGGTGACCCGCTTTCTTAGGGGTCTGCTCTTATCGAAGCCACCGGTTTGCCCTTTGGCAACTGAATGGGACCTCAGTGTGGTGTTGGGTCAGCTCACTCGCCCACCATTTGATCCTCTGGCTACTTGCCACCTACGCTACCTCTCTTGGAAGATGGCGTTCCTTGTTGCACTCATCTCCACTCACAGAGTCAGCAAGCTTCAGGCCTTAGTGGTGGAGGCGCCTTATACCTGGTTCTACAAGAACAGTGTGGTGCTCCGCACGCACCCTAAATTCCTTCCGAAGGTAGTATCGTCCTTCTATCTCAACCAGGAAGTAGGACTCCCTACCTTCTTTCTGAAATCTCACTCCGGTAGGGTAGAGACAGTCTTCCACACTTTGGACTGTAAGAGGGCTTTGTCCTTCTATGTCCAGTGCACTCAGGGACATCACAAAGCTACACAGCTTTTCATCTCCTGCAATCCCCAGTAGCCTGGGGGAGGTGGTGACCAAGCATACGCTGTCCACCTGGGTAGCGGACTGTATTGCCCTCGCCTATGAGCAGGCGGTGCTCCCGCTGGAAGGCCATGTCACGGCATACCATGTCTGGGCCATGGCAACCTCGGTGGCAAACTTGCACTCTGTCCCAATGGTGGACATCTGCCAGGGCGCCACCTGGCCTTCAGTCCATACCTTCGCAGCCCATTACTGCTCGGAAAGAGAGTCCCGACGGGAGAGTGCCTTCAGTCAGGCTGTGCTCCGTAACCTTTTTGGGGTTTAGGCAACTCCTACCCTCTGACCCTTCTGTGTTCAGCCTTTGGGAGATGCCACCACGCTTGCATGGTCCCTTTCCCACCCAAGGGTGCCATCTTGTTCAGTCAGATGACATAGCTAAAAGATGGCAAAAATAAAAGATGGTGAAGGAGCAACTCAAAGGGGAGGAGGGAGGGTTGTGAGGACTGATTCCTGCTGTCCCCAGAGAACACCTGTTACAGGTGAGTAATTATGCTGGTTTTCATCGGGCACAGGTCCTACTGTGGTCTATGGATACGGACTTAATTGCTGCTCCTCGCGACGGAGTCCATGCTTTTTGCTATGGGCTTTCGGTAGCTTGTAGCTGGGGAGTCCCATATGTGATGACTGACTTCCTGCTTGTTCCCGGAAAAGCGTAGTTACTCACCTGTAACGTGTTCTCTGGGGACAGCAGGAATCAGTCCTCACAACCCTTGGGCTGGCCCTGTGTATAAGTGCAAATCCTACTCTCAGGAGTTGCCACCATTTAATACATGTGCAATTAAACGTAGAGGCTGTACATGCTTGCCTTTTAATTTAAATTGGCATTTTCCACTTTGCTCTAAAAATAATTCTAAGTGGCTTATAAAATATTAAAATGGGTGGGTAGTTTTATAAAAGCTAATTTCCCTGAGTAAAGCACTGTTTTACTTGTGGAAATGCTTTTGAAAATGATCTCCTGATGCTTTCTTTTTCAGGTTGACCTCATTAAAAAAAAAGATTTCTTTTCCCTTTCAGATATCTAGTATCAGGAAAAGAAATTCTAATTTGATTGGCAGGAATGAAGAGGAGTCTGGTGATCAAGCTTTAATGAACAAACAAGAGAAATTGAAGCGGCCGAAAATAGTGGAAATTAAACAAGAGAAAAAGGACACCAATGAGGTGGTAGTAGAGGTGAGATTTGCAATACAGGTTAGGGGTATTAAGATACCATTCTGTCCTGAGATGTGACTGTCAGTACTCGGGTTGCAGAATCCGATAAAACGTTCATTTGAACAGTTGATACAGTATACAGGAGGGCCACACCAAAGAGGAAATGTACACTGTTGCCAGAAGGCACAGTGTCATTGCTTGAAAATGGAATTGAGAAATTGACAGGAGGTATGTGAAGGATTAGATTTTGTGGAGGGGCTATTGAGATCATTGTCAGGTGGTGGTGGACTTGGATCTGTGGCAAATTGAAAGTTGGCAGATGAAAAGGCTGGAAAGGGTTTGTTTTGGCAGCAAAAACTTTGTCTTGTTTTCTGCTTTCAGCTGACAGATAGCCCTGGGGAAGAGGAACTGCTGAGCCATAAATCTGCCCAGAAAGGTAAGCTCCTGAAAGTAGTATATGATGAACACACAAAGCTTTGCATAGCACTAAGAAATAATTTGTTAATGACCTGCTGTACAGGATTGTCGTGGCTATCAGTGCAGTTCAAAAGTTAATATGTGATGGTTCTGAATCTGCTTGATCTATTATGATATATGCCAAGCTATTTGCTGTTGCATGCTGGTGAGAACCTGCTATCCCTGCATTTAAGTTTTTCTCTGAAACAGCCTGTTTCCAAGAGTGGTAAATGGTTACCAACATTCTGGAAATATGAGTTGTCATATCTTGGAGGCACCTGTGTTGAGAATCAATCCCCTGGGCTAATGCAAGTTTCATCTCAAGATCCAGATGTTATAAAGAACATTTCTTCTTCAAACTCCATTCTTGTTTTTTAGATAAAGGCCTGCATGTGGAGGTACGAGTCAACAAGGAATGGTTCACAGGTCGTGTGACTGCTGTTGAGCAGGGCAAGCATGCTGTGCGCTGGAAAGTGAAGTTTGATTATGTCCCAACAGACACAACACCTAGAGATCGCTGGTAATGAGAACCACCACTTATAACCGTGGACTATCATCAGTAACTAGAACTGCTACTAACCATTAATTGATCTCTGGTAATCAGAACTACTACTAATAACAATTAACTGAGTACTGGCAGTGAGAATCATAACTAGAGCTATTCACTGATGTCTGGTAGACCAAAATAGTGATGAAAGAAGAATTATATGACATATGACTTCAGCCCATAGGACTTCAGACAGTAGAGCTAAGTTCCCCAGCCAGCAGCTGTGAAACAGAAAATGCCAGAAGAGTTCAGGGACATCACCACTGATGCCTTCCCCAGCACAGCTAGGGGGTCTTCTTCAATAATTTCTCTATCTCAGCAGATGGTGAATGGTTTTTGCTTTCATGTCGTAGCAATTTTTTTGGCAGCATTAGGTGGTACGAGACCTCCTTTCTTGTGACTACACTTCTGGGAGGGGGGGGGGGGCGCAACTTCTGATCATGAGGGTCAGTTCAGTTGTCCAGGATGGAAGGAAGCCAAAGGGGTACCTAGACCTAGGGCCTTAGCTCTTTTTTTATTTTGCAAAAACAAACCAAAGCAAGTTTAAATTAACCTAGACTGGCATTTCATCGGCATGCACCGAAGGCAGGCAGTCCCCCCCCCCCCCCCACGCTACCCACTGAAGGCTTGATGTTGGGGTGGCATGCACCGGTGTCCAGCCCAATGAACTCTGAGTACATTGGGGGCGCTGGTGCATCTGTGCTTTCCTCTGAGGCCAGCTCCTCCTTCAAGGTTACTTCGCCGTTGCGGCACGCTGGGGTCTACTTCCTGCCTTTCTCAGCAATGGGGCCTAACGTGCGTGCTCCTGGAATCATGCCTGACAAAGCACCACATTGTTTAGGGTGTGGAAAGTGGCACAGGGTCCTGGTTCATCACATGCACGCAGTCTATGTGGTGGATCCAGGCCAGACTTTGGGGATTGCAGCCTCTGCCTGTCAACCCTCAGGACAGCTCAGCCTAGCGAATTAGCAGCGTGACTGGCCTCGCCCATTCCCGCGGCACCGCCATTCGCCTCTGACATCACCGGTGATGTGGATGACTCTGCTCCACCAGAGCTCCTCTCTCAAGGGGTGGCCATTTCTGAAGGGAGTTCTGGAGATACTCAGATGCCTTCAGAGGAGACAGCAGAGTTTGCTGTGCTTTTTCAGCATGCGTGGGAACTCTGGAGGAGCAGTAAGATGGCAGACTCTTCACAGCCCCAGGGGCTATGAAGAGAATCTGGCTCCAGGGCCTCATGGGGAAGGACTCCTCCAGTGGGGAAGCCTCAGCAAGCAGAAGCAGTATACCAGAACTGAATTGCGGAGCAAGGGCAGGCGCAAGGCACTTTCATGGGTGCTGGGGGACCTGGACTCACCTGAGGATGAAGACCAGGGAAGTGACCTTGGCGCCTCCTTCACTTCATTCAACTTCAAGGAGGGTGAGTTTTCACCAGCCAAGGAGGAGGACTCCCGTATTATCGGCCTGTTTCGCAAGGAGGAGCTGTTGGCGCTCATAGTTCTAGTAATGGTGAATCTTAAGATTCTGGAGTCAGCTCAGCCTTTAGATCAGTCTACATCAGATCCCATCCTATGGGGAGTGCAGGCACCTACCCGGGCCTTCCCATTTCTGCTAGAGCTACAGCAGCTCGTCACGGAGGAAGGGAAGTCACTGGATGCTTCCTTTCACATGGCTCACCGCCTATGCAGTATTTATGCCTGGCTCCAGCCTGGTTTTCCCTGAGGGAATGGATAACATGAGGAAAGATCTACAAAAGCTGGAAGAATGGTCTAATGCTTGGCAGTTAAGATTTAATGTGAAGAAGTGCAGTGTCATGCACTCGGGAAGCAGAAATCCAAGGGAATTGTATGCGATAGGGGGCGAGAGGTTGGTATGCACAGACCAGGAGAAGGACCTCGGAGTGATTGCGCATCTCCCGCTTTTGCATGGAGACTTTGCGGTCAGTCATCCAGGTCGTCCGTTCAGGGGAATTCCTTGCCATACTGGATCTCATGGAAGCTTATCTGGCATATTCCCATTCGTATGGATAATCAACACTTCCTTCGGTTCGCCGTCCTCTGTTTTCACTTTCAGCTCTGCTCTACCTTTCAGACTGGCAACCATACCACATACCTTCTCCAAGGTCATGGTTGTCATGGCGTCAGCACTAGGCCTGAAGGCATCTGCGTCCATCCATACAATTGGCTCATTCACACCTGGAAGTTTCTGGAGGTGGAACATTCCACTCAGAGTCCTGCTCCTTCTGGAGCACCTCGGCTGGGTGGTCAATCACAGCAAGAGTTGCCTGGTGCCGTACCAGCGCTTGAAGTTTCTTGGAACCTGCTTCGACACTTGCACAGGCACAGTAGACCTCACGGAGGAGCGGTGGTGCAATTTCAGAGCCTGCTCTTGGCGTTCCAGCAGCTTTCATCTCCTCATGCTTGGGACCACCTGCAGCTGTTGGGATTGATGACAGCAACCCTTGACGTGGCATCATGGACACGGAAGCATTTACATCCACTGCAATGAATGGCGTGGTGGTCTCCACTTTCAGAGGATTATGGCCGGGGACTGCACCTACCTCAGCCGGTGTGCGGCAGTCTTCGCTGGTGGCTGGTGCATGCGAATGTCCTTCGGGGGATGCTGCTGGCCCACCCACAGTGGCTGGTGGTGACTATCGATGCCAGTCTTTTTGGTTGGGGAACCCATTGCCTCCATCGTTCTATAAAAGGCTCATGCTTGCCCAGGGAGGCACAGTGGCCCATCAACCGTTTGGAGGCCCGGGCCATACGGCTGGCTCTATATCACTTCCAGCAGCTTCTCTGTGGAAGAGCGGTGCTTGTGATGTCGGACAATGTGACAACGGTGGCTTATGTGAATCGCCATGGTGCCACCAAGTGTCTCAGGGTGGCTCGTGAAATGAAGCTCTTTTTTCCATGGGCCGAACAACATCCAAGCAGATAACCTCAGCCGGAATCTTCTCGACCCCAGTGAATGGGAGCTCACCCTGTGGGCCTTCGACAGCATTATCCAATTTGTGGATGTCCGGCTCTGGATCTCATGGTGACCCTGTCAAAAACAAAGGTCCTGGATGCCTTCTCCAGACACAGGGCTCCGTCAGCACGGAGCGTGGATGCGCTGATCCAGCCCTGGCCGATGGGGCCCCTGCTTTGTCTTTCTGGCGTGGCCAGTGACTCCCAGGGTGCTTCGCCGTTTGGAACGCCACCCTCAGGTGTTCCAGACGGTGCCCGATTGGCCTTGGCACACAGATCTCATCTAGCTACATGTGTGCCAGCCATTGCCTCTCTGCTCCAGGGCGGGACTGTTGTGCCAGGGACCCATCCTGATGGACAACCCGGGTCCCTTCTCACTTACGGCCTGGCCCTTAAGAGACATTAGTTGAGCAAGAAGGGGTACTTGCTGGCAGTAGTGACAATGCTACTCAGGCCGCTCCACCTTCCTTGCCTATATCTGCATCTGGCTCCTCTTCGAACTGTGGTGCAGTTAGCGCTCCGTTTCTCCTTGGCATGTACGATTCTCCAGGACCAAGCAGGAAGTCAGTCCTCACATATGGGTGACGTCGGCGCCGACGGAGCCCTCGCGGAGCAATTTTCCCCAGCTTTCAAAGAAAGCCTTTGGGAATTGCAGCGCGCATGCGCGGTCCTCTTCCCGCCCAAGGGTGCCATCTTGCTCAGTCTCCTTTTTTCCGCGGAGCCCTACAGACGTTGTCTGTGAATCCCCGCCGAAAAGTTGATTTTTTTTCTCTTTATTTCTCTTTTTTCTTCGGTTCGACGCCAGTTCTTTTCCCGCCCGGACTCGCGATGCCGGTTGCGAGTCCGTTCTTTATTTTTCGTTTTTTTGTCCTTCGTGACAGATTTCGTGCCTTTTTACTTTTTCACTGGCAGCCCGGTCTTTCGACCTCGCAGGGGCCCTTTTTCCCCCGATGGCTGCCAGCGGCTTTAAAAAGTGTGACCTCTGTAAGAAACTCATGTCTCTTACAGACACGCACGACTTCTGCCTCCGCTGCCTCGGACCCGATCATGGCAAAATGTCCTCTAAAGCGTTGAGGAGTCGGCAACATCAGCGGGAACGTATCTTCTCTGACTCCCGCCGGGCTTGGACCTCGTCAGAGGCTTCGACGTCTCGGGACTCTGGTCCTGAGCATCGTCGGAGTTCCTCTGAAAGGGGGTCTCCTACCCGGGAACATCATCGGAAGAAGAAACCCGCAAGGGCGGGATCGGTGGACGCTCCTGGTTCCTCGAGGGCCAGGTCGCATAGTCCCGATTCCCGTCCCGGGTCCTCGGAGGTGGAGAGGCCTTCAAAACATCCTCGACTCGAGATGGACTTGCCCGCTCACGTGAGTACTGTTGTCCTCGTGGACTCGCCTCCGAAGGATCCGACGTCGGGCCCGACGCCGTCGGGGCCCGAGTCGGGGGCTGCTGGGTCTCCTGAGCTCGGACTCAGGTTGACGGCCTTGGAGAGCAGTCTGACTGCCTTCATGGACCAGCAGCGGGTATTGATCGCTGGCCTCGCCGGTGCTTCTGCCCTGACCGCCGGGACGTCGACCTCCAAGTCGACCCCGGAGACCGAGCCGATCCTCGAGTCCATGAGGGCTCGAGTCGATCCTCGGTCGTGGTCTCCTTCGGCCTCCCGTTCGGGACTGAGGTCGTCGACGCCGACTCCCTCGGCGTCGGGGCTGACGGCATCGATGCCCGCCTGACCGGAGCCGCTCGACTCCTCCTCCGAGGAATCGGCCTGGGAATCCGAGGACGAAGAGTCACCTGGTTCCTTTCGGATTTGATGTGTCCCATCGGACTCCCCCGAGTCCGAACCTCGGAGACGGTCCCCCCCGGAGGATACCCGGTTCTCAGACTTCGTGCGGGATATGGCCAAGGCCTTGGCCTTCCCCGCGGATCCCGAGGAGGAGCCTCGAGTCGAGGAACTCGATGCCCTCCAATATGACTCTCCCCCGAAGGAGGCCTTTATTGTACCGGTTCCTCCGATGCTGGAACGACTTCTCTTCCGCATGTGGGAGAGCCCGGCGTCGTCGCCGGTGTTAAGCAAGCGGGTCGATTCCATTTATCGAGTCCGCAAGAGCCACGGGTTCCAAAAGGCACAACTGCCGCACCATTCCATGGTGGTGGAATCGGCCATGCATAGACTTAAGAGTCAAAAAATGCACTCCTCGGTGCCCCCCGGTAGGGAGGCCCGAAGCCTGGATGCCCTCGGTAGGAAGTGTTTCCAGGGCTCTATGCTTGCTTGTCGAGTCCAGACCTACCAGCTCTACATGGGCATGTATCTCCGAGACCTGGCTAAAGAAATTGCCGGGTTCTCTGCTGGTCTCTCCGACGAACCTTTGCAGAGGTTCCAAACCTTGTCAACTGGTATTCGAGAGTGCTCAAAGTTTATCTCTCGAGCAGCCTACGATGGTTTTGAGGCATCGGCTCGAGTAGCCGCAGCCGGCATCGGTGGACGCCGCCAGGCTTGGCTTCAGACGTCCGACCTCGAGCCATGGGTGCAGGACAAGTTGGTCGATGTCCCCTGCAAGGGTGATAACCTCTTTGGCAAGCCCATGGATGAGAAGGCTGCACAGATTGAGACCGAGACTCTAACCAGGACTCGTCTCTCCAGGAAGACCTCTGCCCCTTCTCAAAAGAAGGGCTCGGGGAAAAAGCCCTTTTACCCGAGGAAGGCGGCTGCCTATAAATACTACCCTCAGTATCAGGCCTCACCAGCTCCCCCTCAGGGTAAGCAGGCCAAGGGACGGGGGTAATGGGTCCCGTAGGCAGCAAGCCCCCAAGCCTGCACCACCGGCCCCTGCTCAGCAGGGTGGGGGTTTTTGACTTCATCAGCATAGCCTCTCCCCCTCAGCTGGTTTCTCTCAGCACAGGAGGCCGGCTGGTCCACTTTGCCCAAAGATGGTCCAACATCACCACAGATACCTGGGTACTTAACATAGTTCGGAAGGGCTATCTTCTTCACTTTCACCAGGTACCTCCCTCCTATTTTCCAGGGGAGCCTCCGAGACTCCCTCTGCACAGGGACTTCCTCCTTCAGGAGTTAGCAAGTCTCCTTCAGGAACAGGCTGTGGAACCGGTGCCCCACCACCTGGAAGCTCAAGGGTTTTACTCCAGGTACTTTCTGATACCAAAAAGAACAGGAGGCCTCAGACCTATCCTGGACTTGCGAAACCTCAACAAGTTCCTTGCAAAGGAAAAGTTCAAGATGCTTACCCTTGGAATCCTGCTGCCCTACCTCCAGCAGGGAGACTGGCTATGCTCCTTGGATCTAAAGGATGCGTATACTCATATCCTTATTCATCCAGACCACAGACAATATCTCAGGTTTGTGGTGTGGGGAAATCATTACCAGTACAGAGTACTACCCTTTGGCCTGTCCTCCGCCCCCAGGGTGTTTACCAAATGCCTGGCAGTGGTGGCGGCCTATCTAAGACTTCAAGGCCTTTTTGTGTTTCCCTACCTGGACGACTGGCTCATCAGAGCCCAGTCTTCCCACGAAGCCATTCAAGCCACTCATCGCACTGTGACTCTACTCCAGCACTTGGGATTTGTCATAAACTTCGCAAAGTACACTTTGCTCCCCTCTCAAAATCTCGAATTCATCGGCGCCAGGTTGGCCAATGCCCGCCTGAACATGCGACCTGCTCAATGGTGCCTTCGCACACAATGGCATCAGGCCACGGGGAGCCTAGCGGACTCCGTTCGGATCTCCAACCAGCTGGTCTCTTCTCTGCAATGGTGGCTTCATCTGCCCAACCTAGTACTTGGAGTGACTTTTCAGCCCCCTCCGCATTCTCAGGTCCTGACGACCGATGCTTCTCTCCTGGGTTGGGGAGCACACTGCCAAGGGACATATGTACTCAGGGTCTCTGGACTCCTTGGGAATCTGCTCAACAGATAAACCTCCTGGAGCTCAGAGCCATCCGCCTAGCGCTCAAAGCCTTCTCTCACCTGATTTCCCATCAGTCGGTGCTGATACAGACAGACAATCAGGTTGCAATGTTCTATGTGAACAAGCAAGGCGGGACAGGCTCCTTCCTTCTCTGTCAGGAAGCACAAAAACTATGCTCTTGGGCTGTCCACCACGGAATTATCCTCAAAGCTGTCTATCTCCCAGGTCAAGAAAATTACCTGGCCGACAAGCTGAGCAGGATCCTCCAGCCGCACGAGTGGAGGCTGGATCCGATGGTGGTTCAGCGAAACTTTCTCAAGTGGGGCCTCCCCACCATGGATCTGTTTGCCAGTCCTTTGAACCGGCAACTTCCCAGATTCTGCTCTCGACAACCGCATCCTCAGAGTAGCGGCGGATGCTTTTCTGATTCCATGGTCCACAGGCCTCTTGTATGCCTTTCCTCCCATGCCACTGGTGTCTCGGACACTCTTCAAGGTTCTCAGAGACAAAGCCTCGATGATCCTAGTGGCTCCCCGGTGGCCGAGACAACCTTGGTTCCCGCTTCTAATGCAGCTGGCGGTGGACACCCCTCTTCCTCTGGGGTTTCAGCCCGACCTCCTGTCACAGGATCAGGGGACTCTCCTGCACCCCAACCTCCGATCCCTTCATCTGATGCCTGGCTGCTGAAAGGGTAGTCCTTGCTCCCCTCTGCCTACCTCCAGAGGTAGAGGAGGTCGTCTTGGCCTCCAGGCGGCCCTCCACCCGGAAGTCCTACGCTCTTAAGTGGCGTCGGTTCTCCGCCTGGTGTGCTCAGCAATCTCAAGATCCCTTCTCCTGTTCAGCATCAGTGGTCTTGCAGTACTTGCTTTCCCTCTCCAATCTTGGACTTAAGTCCAACTCGGTCAAGGTCCAACTCAGTGCTCTTTCTGCGCATCACATGCCGGTGGATGGCAGACCTCTTTCTAGCCACCCTCTGGTGGCTCGTTTTCTCCGAGGCCTCCTTCTCCTTAAACCACCTTTGCGCCCCCCAGCCCCGGACTGGGATCTCAATGTGGTTTTACAGCGGATTACCTGTCCACCTTTCGAACCTATGGCTACCTGTCCTCTTCGTTTTCTTTCTTGGAAAACCTTGTTCTTGGTAGCCCTCACTTCTGCTAGACGCGTTAGTGAACTGCAGGCCCTGGTGTCTGATCCTCCGTACACTAGGTTCTACAAGAACCGGGTAGTCCTACGGACTCACCCTAAGTTTCTTCCCAAAGTGGTTTCCCCCCTTTCACATCAACCAGGAGGTGGTGCTTCCGACCTACTTTCCCAGGCCACACTCCAGCCGAGCTGAAATGGTCCTGCATACCCTGGACTGTAGAAGGGCGTTAACCTTCTACCTTGACCGTACGCGGGAGCACAGAAGGGCTGTTCAGCTCTTCGTCTCTTATGACCCCAATAAGTTGGGGCTCCCTGTCTCCAAGCATACCCTGTCCATCTGGATTGCTGACTGTATCGCTTGGGCTTACGAGGCAGCCGGCCTCTCGTTGGAAAGTCGAGTCACGGCCCATTGTGTCCGGGCGAAGGCTACGTCAGTGGCTTACCTCCGCTCTGTTCCATTGGCAGATATCTGCCGGGCCGCTACTTGGTCTTCAAGCCAGACTTTTGCAGCCCATTACTGCCTGGAGAGGGAGTCCCGCAGGGACAGTGCTTTCGGACAGGCAGTCCTCCGTAACCTCTTCGAGGTATAGGCAACTCCTACCCTCCATCCCGGATGTTGGGCTACCGGTTGGAGACGTATTCAGAGAAGATTCCTTCCTTCTGGGCTGCTGAGCTTGAGGGAGCTCATTTTTGCGCTTAGGGTCTCCGGTAGCCTTAAGCTTGGGAGTCCCATATGTGAGGACTGACTTCCTGCTTGGTCCTGGAGAAAGCGTAGTTACTCACCTGTAACAGGTGTTCTCCAGGAGCAGCAGGAATCAGTCCTCACAACCCTCCCTCCTCCCCTTGGAGTTGCAGTTTTCTGCTTTCGTTTTTTGCTAATTTTTTGCTGTCTTTTAGCTATGTCATCTGACTGAGCAAGATGGCACCCTTGGGCGGGAAGAGGACCGCGCATGCGCGCTGCAATTCCCAAAGGCTTTCTTTGAAAGCTGGGGAAAATTGCTCCGCGAGGGCTCCGTCGGCGTCGACGTCACCCATATGTGAGGACTGATTCCTGCTGCTCCTGGAGAACACCTGTTACAGGTGAGTAACTACGCTTTACCCACTGTCCTTGCCTTTCTCCAGGAGGAGTTTCAGAAGGGCCTGACCTGAAACTTCCTGTGGGTTCAGGTTGCACCTGTATCGGCCTTCTGTGGGCCTGTGCCAGGAAGATCCCTGGCGTCCCATTGGGATGCCAGTCGCTTTCTGCAAGGCATGCGAGCCTTGTGGCCACCTGTCCGTGTGGTAGTTCTGCCTTGGCGGCTCTCTATTGTGCTCCAGGCACTTGGCAAACCTCCCTTTGAGCCATTGCGATGGGCTACTCTTAAAGACTTCACGTTGAAAACCGTGTTCTTGGTTGCCATCACCTCCACACGCCGATTTCTGAGCTTCAGGTTGTCTCCTATCAGGACCCATTCTTATCATTTTCATCATAAGGGGTCTCCCTGCGGCTGGTGCCTTCCTTTCTGCCCAAGGTCTTGACGCCATTTCATCTGAGTCAAGAAAGCTGTTTACCGGCCTTCTCGCCACAAATATGTGTTGGGATGCCCTGCCTCTGACACCTTGATGTGTGCAGGGTTCTTCTGCATTATTTGGGCTTCATGAATACCTTTTGGCTCTCAGACTCTTTGTCCTCTTTGCGGGGCCCCGCAAAGAATGCACAGCTACCAGGGTCACGCTGGCCCGCTGGATCAAGGAAGCCATTTCCTCCGCATAACTCCTCACGGGTAGGGCAGTACCTCCTGGCTTGAGGGTGCATTCCAGTTAGGCTCAAGCAGCGTCCTGGGCAAAAGTCTCGGTGGTGGCCCCTTTGGACATATGTAGGGCAGCCACATGGTTCTCCCTGTCTGTTTGGCATTATCCCTTGGCATCCATCTGTCCAAGAAAGGTCAACGCATCTTCGGTAGTAGACTGGCTAATCTACTGAAGAGGGCTTTAAACTAGATTCGTTGGGGATGGAAGAAGAAAGCCCCCAGGTAAGTGAAAGCCCCCAGGTAGGAGATACATTAAATACCTTTATGGAAATGGGTAACAGGGGTAACATATGGAAAGCAGTGTGTATAAATGCCCATAGCATGGGAAATAAGATCCCTGATGTTGAAGCTTTGGTGGGAGTGGCTGACTTGGATTTAGTGGCAGTTACAGAAACATGGTTCACAGAAAACCATGATTGGGATGTAACTATACCTGGCTATACTTTATTCAGAAAGGACAGGGTAGGAAGAAGGGGAGGAGGAGTGGCACTATATGTAAAAACTACTATTAAAGCTTTGGAATTACAGAGCTTGAAAGGGAGCGAGGAGGCATTGTGGGTTAAACTAGAAAGAGGGAAAGAGAAATCTATTTGCATTGGTGTGATATACAGACCTCCCTCACAAGAGGAAGAGGTGGACAGAGTTAATTGAAGACATACGCAGCATTGCTAGGAAAGGGGAAGTGCTACTGATAGGAGATTTCAATATGTCAGATGTTGATTGGCACATTCCTGCTGCAGTATCATCTAGAAGTAAGGAGATCCTGGATTCTCTACAGGGAGAACTATTCAGGCAATTAGTAACGGACCCCACACGTGAAGGGGCCATACTGGACTTGGTGCTTACCAATGGTGAAAGTGTTTCTGATGTTGTAGTGGGAGATCATTTTGCATCCAGTGATCACCAGATGGTGTGGTTCAGTATTAGGACTAGGGCTGTTAGAATCCATTCCAAGGTGAGGATCTTAGACTTTTGGAAGACTAACTTTGCGAAGATGGGCCAATACCTCAGGGAGTCGTTAGTGGGATGGGAACAGCTGGGGGATGTAGAAAAACAGTGGGCAAAACTGAAAGGGGATATTTTAAGGGCAACCAACCTTTTTGTTAAAATTGTAAATAAAGGCAAAAGGAAAAGGAGACCGCTATGGTTTTCGAAGGAAGTAGCTGGAAAAGTGAAGAAAAAGAGGGAAGCCTTCATGAAATACAAGAGATCACAGAGAGGAAGACGGGCATCTGTATTTGGAAAAACTTAGAGAAGCTAGCAAAGTAGTCAAGAAAGAGTAGTTACTCACCTGTAACAGGTGTTCTCCAGGAGCAGCAGGAATCAGTCCTCACATATGGGTGACGTCGGCGCCGACGGAGCCCTCGTGCGGAGCATTTCCCCAGCTTTCAAAGAAAGCCTTTGGGAATTGCAGCGTGCATGCGCGGTCCCCTTCCCGCCCAAGAGTGCCATCTTGCTCAGTCTAATGACATAGCTAAAAGACAGCAAAAAATTAGCAAAAATAAATCATATGACTGCAACTCCAAGGGGAGGAGGGAGGGTTGTGAGGACTGATTCCTGCTGCTCCTGGAGAACACCTGTTACAGGTGAGTAACTACTCTTTCTCCAGGACCAAGCAGGAAGTCAGTCCTCACATATGGGACTCCCCAGCTTAAGGCTACCGGAGACCTCAAGCTGAAAAAATGAGCTCCCTCTAGCTCGTCAGTACGTAAGGAAGGAATCTTCTCTGAGAACGCCCCCGACCGGTAGCCCAAGACCAGGGCCGGAGGGTAGGAGTTGCCTAAACCCCAAAGAGATTATGGAGTACTGCCTGTCAGAAAGCACTGTCCCTGCGGGACTCCCTCTCCAGGCAGTAATGGGCCGCAAAAGTCTGGCTTGAAGACCAAGTAGCGGCCCGGCAGATGTCTGCCAACGGAACAGAGCGGAGATGAGCCACTGACGCAGCCTTCGCCCTGACACGGTGAGCCGTGACTCGACCCTCCAATGAGAGGCCGGCTGCCCCATAAGCCCAGGCGATACAGTCAGCGACCCATATGGACAAAGTACGCTTGGAGACAGGTAACCCCAACTTATTGGGGTCAAAAGAAACGAAGAGCTGAACAGCCCTGCGATGCTCCCGCGTACGGTCAAGGTAGAAGGATAACGCCCTCCTACAGTCCAGGGTATGCAGGACCATCTCAGCCCGGTTGGCATGCGGCCTGGGAAAGAAGGTCGGAAGAACCACCTCCTGATTGAGGTGAAAAGGGGAGACAACCTTAGGAAGAAACTTCGGGTGAGTCCGTAAGACTACCCTATTCCTGTAGAACCTAGTGTAAGGGGGATCAGACACTAGTGCCTGAAGTTCACTTACTCGCCTAGCAGAGGTAAGAGCTACCAGAAATAAGGTTTTCCAGGAGAGAAAACGGAAAGGGCAGGTAGCCATAGGTTCAAATGGCGGACAAGTAATCCGCTGTAAGACCACATTCAGATCCCACTCAGGGGCTGGTGGACGTAAAGGAGGCTTAAGCAGGAGGAGGCCTCTGAGAAAACGAGCCACCAAAGGGTGGTTGGAAAGAGGCCTTCCGTCCACTGGCGAGTGGTGCGCTGAGAGAGCACTGAGGTGTGAACCCTGACAGAGTTGGACTTAAGGCCTAGATTGGAGAGGTAAAGCAAATATTGCAATACTACCGCTACCAAGCATGAGAAGGGATTCTCGCTGTGCTGAGCACACCATGCGGAGAATCTACGCCACTTAAGAGCATAGGATTTCCTGGTGGATTGCCGTCTAGAGGCCAAGACTACGTCTTCCACCTCTCGAGGCAGTAGTAGGGGAGCTAGGACTACCCTTTCAGCAGCCAGGCCATCAGATGAAGGGACTGGAGGTTGGGGTGCAAGAGAGATCCCTGTTCCTGAGACAGGAGATCGTGTTGAATTCCCAGAGGAAGAGGAGTGTCCACTGCCAGTTGGAGCAGAAGTGGAAACCACGGTTGCCTCGGCCACGTGGGGGCTATCAGAATCATGGAGGCCCTGTCCTTGAGGACTTTGAAAAGTGTTCTGGACACTAGTGGCGTGGGAGGAAACGCATACAGTAGGCCTGTGGACCACGGGATCAGAAACGCATCTGCTGCTACTCTGAGAGGATGCGGTTGTCTGGAACAGAATCTCGGGAGTTGCCGGTTCAGAGGACTGGCGAAAAGATCCATGGTGGGGAGGCCCCACCTCAGAAAGATCTGCTGAACCACCAATGGATTCAACCTCCATTCGTGTGGTTGCAGGATCCTGCTCAGTCTGTCCGCCAGGTAATTTTCTTGACCTGGGAGGTAGACAACCTTGAGGAGGATTCCGTGATTGACGGCCCAAGAGCACAGCCGTTGTGCCTCCTGACAGAGAAGGAAGGAGCCTGTGCCCCCTTGTTTGTTCACGTAGAACATGGCAACTTGATTGTCCATCTGGACCAGCACAGACTGGTGAGGTGGGAGAAGGCTCTCAGAGCTAGGCGTATCGCCCATAGCTCCAGGAAGTTTATCTGCTGAGCAGCCTCCCAAGGGGTCCAGAGACCCTGAGTACATGCCCCTTGGCAAATGTGCTCCCCAACCTAGAAGAGAAGCATCTGTCGTCAGCACTTGAGAATGCGGAGGGGATTGAAAAACCACTCCGAGTACCAGATTCGGAAGATGAAGCCACCATTGCAGAGAGGAGACGAGCAGGGCGGATATTCTTACTGAGTCTGCAAGGCACCCTGTGGCCTGATGCCACTGAGTTCGAAGGCTCCACTGAGCAGGCCGCATGTGCAGGCGGGCATTGGGGGTTATATGAACCGTGGAAGCCATATGGCCGAGAAGTCTCAGGAATTGCCTGGCAGAGACCAGGGAATTGCTGTGGAACTGCCTGGCTAGATCCATCAACCTGTGGGCTCTGTCCATGGGCAGAAAAGCCTTCGCCTGAAGAGTGTCCAGCCTATGAATTCTAAGTTCTGGGACGGGAGCAAAGTGGACTTTGCGAAGTTTATGACAAACCCCCAAGTGCTGAAGCAGAGCCACAGTGCGAAGGGTGGCTTGACTGGCCTCCTGGGAAGACTAGCCCCTTATGAGCCAGTCGTCCAGGTATGGAAACACAAAAAGACCCTGAAGTCTCAGGTAGGCCGCCACCTCCGCCAGGCACTTGGTGAACACCCTGGGGGCGGAGGTCAGGCCAATGGGTAGTACTCTGTACTGGTAGTGGTTTCCCCCCACAACAAATCTGAGATATTGTCTGTGGTCTGGATGAATAAGGATGTGAGTATAAGCATCCTTTAGATCTAAGGAGCATAGCCAATCTCCCTGCTGGAGGTAGGGCAGCAGGATTCCAAGGGTAAACATCTTGAACTTTTCCCTCTCCAGGAACTTGTTGAGGTTGCGTAAGTCTAGGATTGGTCTGAGGCCTCCTGTTCTTTTTGGTACCAGAAAGTACCTGGAATAAAAGCTGTGACCTCTCAGTTGGTGGGGCACCGATTCCACAGCCTGTTCCTTTAGCAGACTTGCTAACGCCTGAAGGAGTAGGTCCCTGTGCAGAGGGAGTCTTGGAGGCTCCCCTGGAAAATAGGAGGGGAGGTACCTGGTGAAAATGGAGAAGATAGCCCTTTTGGACTATATGGAGCACCCAAGTATCTGATGTGACGGCTGACCACCTGTGGGCAAAGTGGGCCAGCCGGCCTCCTGTGCTGATGTGAGCCAGCTGAGGAGAAGAGGCTATGCTTTCTGAGTCAAAAACCCCCACCCTGCTGAGCAGGAGCAGGGGCTGGTGTTGGTGGCTTGGGGGCCTTCTGCCTACGGGGCCCATGACCCTGCCCCTTGGCCTGCTGACCCTGTTGGGGAGCTGCAGAGGCCAATGACTTCCTCGGGTAAAAGGTCTTTTTTCCCGAGCCCTTGTTTTTCTGGACAGCCTAGTCCGGGTCAGAGTCTCGGTCTCGAGTTCTGCAGCCTTTTCAGCCATGGGCTTGCCAAAGAGATTTTCACCTCGGCAGGGGACATCGACCAACTTGTCCTGTACCCATGTTCTGTGTTCACAAATGAAGAACCAGGAGCAGGACCTCGGAAAACACCCACAAATAGGAACAGAAGCGAGGGACATATTGAACAATTTGCAGAAGACTGTGTTCGTGAGAAACTAGCTCAACTTAAAGTAGACAAAGCGATGGGACCGGATGGGATACACCCTAGAATACTGAGGGAACTTGGGGACGTTCTAGCAACTCCACTGACTGACCTTTGCAATGCCTCGTTGGAGTCGGGAGTGGTGCCAAAGGACTGGAGAGAGGCTCATGTGGTGCCTTTACACAAAAGCGGAAGTAAGGATGTGGTTGAAAACTACAGGCCGGTTAGTTTAACTTCGGTGGTGAGTAAATTATTGGAAATGCTGCTGAAAGAGAAAATAGTGAGGTTTCTGGAGTCCAGCGGATTACAGGATCCGAGGCAGCATGGATTCACCAGAGGCAGGTCTTGTCAGACAAATCTGATTGATTTCTTTGACTGAGTGACCAGGGAGTTGGACCGAGGGAGAGCTCTAGATGTGGTGTATTTAGATTTCAGTAAAGCCTTTGACACTGTTCCTCACAGGCGACTTATAAACAAACTGAGCACCCTAGGGATGGACCCTAAAGTTACTGCTTGGGTTAGAAATTGGTTGGGTGAGAGGCGACAAAGAGTACAAGTAAATGGAGCTCACTCTGAGGAGAAGGATGTTACCAGTGGTGTGCCCCAGGGATCTATCCTTGGTCCGATTCTTTTTAACATCTTTGTTAGTGATATAGCGGAAGGGCTGTCGGGTAAGGTTTGCCTCTTTGCGGATGATACCAAAATCTGCAATAGAGTAGACACCCAGGAAGGTGTAGATAACATGAGGAGGGATCTAGCTAAGCTTGAAGAATGGTCTAGAATTTGGCAGCTGGGATTTAATGTTAAAAAATGTAAGGTCATGCATTTGAGCTGCAGCAATCCAAGGGAGCAATACAGTATAGGAGGTTAAGTACTTTTGTCCACTAAAGAAGAGCGGGACCTAGGCGTGGTTGTGTCTGATGATCTTAAACAGGTAGAAAAGGTGACAGCAAAAGCTAGGAGGATGCTTGGGTGCATACGGAGAGGAATGGCTAGCAGAAAAAGGAGGTGATAATGCTTCTGTATAAGTCTTTGGTGCGACCTCATTTGGAGTATAGTGTGCAATTCTGGAGACCGCACCTTCAAAAGGATGTGAACAGGATGGAGTCGGTGCAGAGGGTGGCTACTAAAATGATTAGTGGGCTTCATTATAAAGCATATTAGGACAGATTTAAGGATCTTTATATGTACACCTTAGAAGAAAGGCGGGATAGAGGTGATATGATTGAGATGTTTAAATACCTCCGTGGCATAAATGTTCAGGGAGAGAGCCTCTTTCAATTGAAAGCAAGTTCTGCTACAAGGGGACACGGGATGAGGGTGAAGGGAGATAGATTCAGGAATGATATGCGGAAATATTTCTTTACGGAAAGAGTAGTGGATCCATGGAATAGTCTCCCAGTGGAGGTGGTAGAGATGAGGACAGTAACTGAATTCAAAAAAGCATGGGACCAACACAGAGGATCTCTGAAGGTAAAGGGTGGACTGTTGTAGTTGTTGATATGAAAGGACAGACTAGATAGGCCATGTGGTCTTTTTCTGTCATCATGTTTCTATGGACGTGCAAGCATGTGATGCATCCCAGTTTGGCACACAGGTGCTAACGACTGCACTGTCATCCCACCCAACTGGGGAGTAGCTTTGGTACTGCCCTATTGTCTGGACTGGTCTAGCCAGAGGCGCTCTGGAAGGGAAACATTTTACTGACAGATAATTTCCTTTCCTGGAGCACTGCTAGACCAATTCAGGACCTGCTCTGGTGGGAGCTCTGCTGTTTTTCAGCTCTGATCTCTCTTGGAGTTTTGTCCACCTTTAAATATACATGGTTCCCCTAGAAGGTATTAGCACTAGGAATAGGGGCCCCTCTGGTGGACTTAGCGAGTCCCTCTTCTTATTACCTGTTACTGAAGAGGTCCCCTAGCTGTGCTGGGAAAGGTGTTAGTGGTCATGTCACTGAACTCTTCTGGTATTTTCTCTCACATCTGATTGGGGGACTTGGCCCTATTGTCAGTAAGTACAATTTCCCCATTGAGCAAAGAAATTACTGCAGTATAAATCATAATCATGGCCCCATAGAGTTCATGCTCTTATTCATTTTAAGCAAACACACAATTCAAAATGAAGCAAGAAATTCATGCTTTCCTGGCCATATAGGAAGTAGTTTTATAACAGAGCTCCTGTATGAGAAGCCCAGAGAGTCACCTGTTTTAAGCACCAATAGCACACAACTGCCCATGCAGAAATTTATACTTACTCCAAAAAAACGGGTGTATGTGTACTCTGACTATATCCATGTATTATTTAAAAGTGTGTATATATATTGCAGCTCTGCCTCTATACTGCCCAAATTAAACTCCCAGGGACTCTTATCTGCTGATAGCATAAAACTAGGCACACTCTCGGTGCCACCTACATTTATTTATTTAAACTTATTTCTATACTGCTTTTCTACAATTCAAAGTGATGTATATCGAACAATAGCACGCCAGGGCATCAAGTCCGGCCTGGTGATCATACATAGAACATGGAACGAAATAACATGGAAATAGATAACAGAACAGTGTGAAAAACAGGTCGCAACTCTGGCTGCATCATACATGTGTGTATGAGATCAGACGATTTTATAAAAACTTTCATGTGTGAAAAGCAAGTTTTTATATGCAAAAAAAAGCTTTATAAAACTATCCCTATTAGGCCTAGTAGCTATGACAATAGGCTGAGAACCAGAGAAGCCAGAATTCCAATCTCATTTCCATATCATCCTTCCAGTCCAGTCCAGTTGCATGGTTTATGCCCTATCACCAGCAGACTGAGACAGAGAACGACAGAATTTTGATGATCAATCAGAAAAAACTACTACCCAAAATTGGTCACTCAATTAAAAAGAGAAAAACAATGTTAGGGATTAGTAATAAAATGATACAAAACTGGTTTATTTGTACTTAGCTTATTATGTCATAACAGCTTCAAAACATCTCACATCAAATGCCACACCATTGAACAATAAACAATCAAAAAGAGGAAGAAATTTATCTTCTCAAAAATGACTATAATATGACTTCAGCTCCAAGTATATGAAAAGTTGCTTCTCAAAATTAAACACAGTCACAAATCTTCTTAAAAGAACCAGTTCAGCTCGGAATAAAGAGAAAGCTGTGCCTCGACCTGGCAGTGTTTCGCAATTCTTGCTGCATCAGGAGGCTTGCGATTTAAGCAGACTTTGATACATTAAAGACAACTGGTCACTTTCCAGACCAAATACTGCCCTCAGGGAAGTACAGCTTCTCTTTTTGTTCTTGTCTTATATAATGTGTGCTGAAACACATGGCCTGCCGTGGGCTGCTGCCACTGAGATTAGCTGCCCTTCCCCCCCCCCCCCCCCGATCCTGCCAATGGAATCGGCGGCGGAGGGGGAGGGCAGGCCATGTGTGCCAAAGAACATGGCCTGCTGCTCCCAGAGATCTGCCTAGACAGCCTAGTGGCCGGCCAGCCCTAGCCTCGGGAAAGCAACTTTTCACTTAAGGGGGGCAGGGGGATACCTTGGTAAGCTCAGCCTTGCCCTTTTTGCCAAAATTTGTTGTTCTCCATCTGGCATAATGTTTGAAACAGGGCCAAGTGCAGAGTTGCCCTCAGGCATCTTTACGCATGAATACCAGTCTGGAACCTCTTGTGACAGCTACAGAAGGGCTTCAATCATCTGCTAAATGCTGTAGAATTGATGTAGAGGCATGGGATGATCAGGGGTCGGTCCTCTCAGGTGCTTCTGAGGATCCTTTGGAAGGTCTCTCAGTGGGCTGATTCTGCGGGGAATGAGCTAGAAGGCAGTGAAATTCCTCCAGGGAAGGATCTCAATATGTTAGGGTTTTTCGTAGAGAGGAGCTAACAGTTGTAATTGCACAGTCCTTGGGAGCACTTAATATTCCACACACTGGTCCAGAGAAAGATGACCCTCTTACAGGGCATATGTAAGCCTCAAAAATTCTTTCCGGTACATAAGGCCATCAAAGAAATGATTGAGTCAGAATGGGAAATCCCAGAGGCTGATTGACAAGTTGGTAGATCTGTGGCTTGCTTATACCCCATCTCTCTGAAAGAAGAAGATTTGATTAAGTTATCTAAGGTGGATGCGCTGGTTACAGCGGTAACTAAGAAAACAACTATTCTTGTGGAAAGTGGTGCAGCCTTGAAGGATGCCCAGGATAGGAAACTAGAAGTGTTATTGAAACAATTATTCTGGTGTCGCAGGCATCTATTTGTGGTGCTTATGTGGTATGAGCATGTTTAAGATGGGCACAGATTTTGCTTGAATCAGACTTGGTCCTCAAGGGACGATGTCAGAGGCAGCCATACTGGAGTCAGGTTCAACTTATCTTGCAGATGCTTTGTATAATCTAGTTAGGGCTTTGAGCAAGTCTGTAGCTTCTGCGGTTTTGTCCAGGAGGCCACTGTGGTTACGTAATTGATCGGCATATATTTCATCCAAAACAGTTTACTAAGACTTAGTAAACTGCCTTTCAAGGGGAAGCTCCTGTTTGGGGAGTCGTTGGACAAACTGGTGAAAGACTTGGGCAAGTCTAAGGTGCCCAGGCTTCTGGAAGATAAGCCTAAAACAGGAAGAACATCTGCACCTACTCTAGGTCAGTTCAGAGATTTCAGATTTTGTTCGACGTCTTTTGCCCCCTTTCAAATATCTTGTTCTTTCAGAAGTTATTTGTTTCGTGGTGGAAGAGGAACAACTAGAGGTGATTATTCCAGAGGAGCTGGAGCAGCCAAAAAACAGAAGTGAAGTGAGGGGGACTCAAGCAGAGGTAGTTCCGATAGGAGGCCGACTTCAAGCCTTTTACTCTGCTTGGGTCCAAATAACAACCAACCAGTGGGTGCTGGAAGTGGTTTGGGAAGGTTATGCGCTAGAACTGGCCAGATCCCCTCTCTGGTGCCTTTGTTATCACCTTGCAAAGCTCAGGTCAAGGCTGAGACGGTAGCAGAAACTCTGGAGAGGCTGGTACAGCTACAAGCCGTGGTTGAAGTTCTGACAGAGCAGTGGCCCTGCTTTAACTGATCAAGTTACTTTCGCCCAGTGTTGGATCTAAAGCATGTTAACTGGGCCTTGCGAGTGCCTCGCTTCCATATGGAAAAACTGCGCTCCATCATAGTAGCTGTGAGGCAAGGAGAGTGTTAGACTTCTTTAAATCTAACCGAAGCATGCTTACATATTCCCATTCGGCCAGACCATCGGAAGTACCTTTTGGTTTGCTGTGCCACTGGGTCATTTCCAGTTTCGGGCCTTGCCCTTCGGTCTTGTCATTGTTCCACGGACCTTTACAAAGGTGATGGTGGTGTTGGCGGCAGCGCTTCAGCAACAAGGGATTTTGGTTCATCCTTATCTGGATGACTGGTTAATCAGAGCAAAATCTCTGCAGGAAAGTCAGAATACTACGGGTCACGTGATAGCCTTTCTCCAGAAGTTGGGATGGGTTATCAACTTCAACAAAAGCAAACTAAATCAAGACCCAAGATGTGATTTATTTGGGGGTGCACTTTGAGACAAAGGTGAGTCAAGTGTTCTTTCCTGCCGAAAGGGCCCAGAAGGTATGGATCCAGATTCGAGAGAATTGGCGGATGTGCTCTCCGTCGGCTTGGCATTATCTGCAGATTCTGAGATCTATAGCAACAACCTTAGATCCTGGTACCTTGGGCCAGGGCTCACATGAGGCCTCTGCAGAGGGCCTTATCTCTCGATGGTCGCCGCAGAGGTACCCTCTTTCAAGGAAGCTGCCATGTCCTCAACCTGCAAGACAAAGTTTGCAGTGGTGGCTCTACCCATCCAAGCTAGCGGAAGGGATTCCGTTGGAGTCTATCAGGTTGAGGTGCAAATTGTCATATGGCACAGGGGCAATGGACCCAGGAGAAGAGTACTTGGTCCATCGACAGGTTAGAGATGCGAGCAGTATTTCTAGCTCTCAAGGCTTTCATTCCCAAAATCTGGCGCAAAGTGGTCAGTCTTCTCCAAACACGACCAAGATGGCTTACATCAATCGTCAGGGCGGCACAGGCAGTGCGCTGCTAGCGAGCGAGATTTATTTATTTGGGTGGTTTATATACCGCCTAATCTTTAAGTCAAGTTAGTTTACAGCAAAACTAAATGGTTACTGGAACTGTTATATGTAAACAAACTGGTTATGTTTAATGTAAACAGCAGTTGATCTGTGGAAAAAGCAGTATGTAAATACTAATAAAAAATAAATAAATACAAATAAAATAAATATGTACATAAAACCTTCAGGTGTGAGTAACGAAACGTAACCTTATAGTGAACTGCATTAGCTCAAGTTATACATGGAATGAGAATGCAACAAAGATTAAATTATACATGGAGTAACTTATGTACAAAGCAAATAGAGATATGGTCAGGGAGGGATATGAAATAGGCTAAAGCAACATAGATATCTCCTCTGCTTCAGTGGGTGGAGACGCATCTACTAATGCTATCAGCAACTTAAGTTGCAGGAAAGGAAACATAAAGGCCAACTTCCTTAGTCATCACTACCTGGATACCGGGGAATGGACACTGGAGGATTCAGTGTTTCTCAGGGAACAAGCAGGAAGTCAGTCCTCACATATGGGTGACGTCAGTGCAGATGGAGCCCTCGTGGAAGCATCCCCCCAGCTTTCAAAGAAAGCCTTTAGGAGATGCCACCACGCATGCATGGTCCCTTTCCCGCCCAAGGGTGCCACCTTGCTCAGTCTCCTTTTTTCCACAGAGCCCTTCAGATTTTGTCTGGCTTGTCCCCAGAAAAAGTTGGTTTTTTTTTTTTTTGTTCCTGAGTTTCCAACTCGCCTCCAGTGTTGCACCGGTACTCTTCTCGCCTACCAACCTCTGTGCCTTGGCATCTGGTTCTGTTTAATTTTTGTAGTCTTTTCTTTCTCTGGCGCCTTTGCGCCTTTTTTCTCCTGCTGTCAGCCCGGAGGGTCTTCGACCTCGCAGTGTTACTTATTTCCCCCATGACTGGTTCAAGTCGGCAGCCTGGGTAGCCGTGGCGGGCATCAGTGCACACTGCCAAGCTTGGCTTCACCAATAAAAATGCATTACTCTAATGGTGCCTACTAAAACTCCAAAGACTGCTTAATAAACTTTCATATTTCAACACCAAGGAATGTGTGCAATTATTTTTGTAAAGCGGGTCTCAGTATATTAGGGAGCTTTGGCATTGACTGTTTCGCCATTAACTGCTCCTTTTTTACATCAATGACCCTTTTTCTGAAAAACTTTCATAAAAACCTGGTATTATCAGTCCAAGTATTTAAACATAAATTTCCCAATGATCAGCAATCAAATACATAAAGTCGGGCTTATCTTGATGTGTTTGGTCCCAACGCCAACACTCAGCGCTGTCGCGTTTCACGAACTGATGTTCGTTTCTTCAGGGGCTCGTAAGCCTCTTCTTTATGTTATTTATCATTCTGGAAAAATAAGGCAAATCTCAAACAAAATACTTTCAAAAATATTTAACAATAGACATATCATCTAGCGCTAGTGTTTCGAGAAAACAAATCTCACCGCATGTGTTAACCATAAACCTCTCTGCAGAATGTCAAAAAACGCCGCGCATGCGGTTTATGGACTGGGAGGAGACCTTTAAATAATGAGAGCAATCAAGGTGTATGATGTGACGTAAACACGTCATTCAGATGCATAGAGTCCAGTCTATTTGAGTATTAAGCCCTCCAGGAGTGACAGTTTGCAGATCAAAAATCCAGCGTTGTTCTCGGTATGTAAGGGTTTGATCTAATGATCGACCACCTGTCGCCTTGCTAACTCTCTCTATACAAAAACATCGGAGATCTCTAAAAGTGTGATGTGTAATGTAAGGCAATGAGCAACTATAGGAGCTGTGGTGATCTTACAATTCAGTCTGCTTCGGTGTTCCACCAATCGAGTCTTAAAAGATCGAATAGTCTTTCCGATGTATAACAACTGACACGGACATTGGATAGCGTATACAACTGGCTCATAGCCTCCGAGGTGTAGCAGGCCACTGCATGCACCATCCAGGTTCTGCAACACTTGGGCTTCGTCATAAACTACCCCAAGTCTCACCTTCTCCCGACACAGTGCCTGGAGTTCATCGGGGCAAAGATTGACACCCTCCAGTCGAAGGCCTTCTTGCCCAGGGACTGAGCCGATCCTCTCAAGATCTCTAGCTCGGAACATTCAGCACTGGACCTCGGTGCCTGCCCGGAATCTCCTGTGCCTCCTTGGGCACATGGCCTCATGGTCCACGTCACCCCGGACGCTCGCCTCCACATTAGGACGGCGCAGTAGTGTCTCTGGGATCAATGGTCTCAGGCCACAGGTCACCTCTGAGACATAGTTTCGGTGGCCTGCCAGTTGGCGGACTCTCTGGTCTGGTGGCAGTCATCCCAGCACCTAGAAGCAGGCATGCCTTTTCAGGCCCCAAGCCACTCGAGGGTCCTCACCACAGACGCCTCCCTGCTCGGCTGGGGAGCCCACTGCAGAGCTCTCCGAACTCAGGGCAACTGTTCGTCAGATGAGAGCACCCAGCAGATCAACCTCCTGGTGCTCCGAGCCATACACTTCGCCCTGGATCTTCTGTCATCACCTGTCTCACCAGCCGGACAACCAGGTGGCGATGTTCTACGTGAACAAACAGGGGCACGGGGTCCTATACCCTTTGTCAGGATGCACTGGTCTTCTGCTCGTATGCAGTCCAATAGGGTATCCTCCTGCGGGCAGTGTAACGACAAGCTCAGCAGGGTTTTTCCAGCTGCACGAGTGGCAGCTGGATCCCAGGGTAGCCAGTCGGCGTTTCTGGCTCTGGGGGGAACCCGTGATGGACCTGTTCACCAGTCCGGACAACTTTCAGTTGCTCTGCTTCTGCTCCCAGCAGGGTGATAGCAGAGGCATTTCTAGTCTCATGGATGGAAGGCCTCATGTATGCCTTCCCTCTGATGCCGCTGATCACCAAGACCTTGTTCAGGATCCTCCGTGACAGGGCCTCACTCATCCTGATAGCCCCTCAGTGGCCCAGGTAGCCGTGGTTCCCGCTGCTTCTGCAGTTGACAGTGGAGGCCCCCATCCCCTTGGGAACCACCCCAGGGCTCCTATCTCAGGAGGGGGGAGGTTCTCTCCTGCACTCCAACCTTGGGTCCCTCTCTCTGACAGCATGGCTGCTGAGAGGGTGACTCTGGCCCCTCTCAACCGCCTGGTTGAGGTGGAAGACATTCTGCTGGCCTCTCTCAAGGCCTCTACTAGGAAGGCTTACATCCTCAAATGGTGCAGGTTCTTTGTTTAGTGCACCAAACACGGGGCTGATCCTTTCTCCTGCCCAGTGGCTCTGGTGTTACAGTACCTTCTCCACCTCTTTCAGTCCGGGCTCAAGTCTAACTGTCCGAGTGCACCTCAGTGCCCTGGTGGCGCACAACCCATCTGGTCGAGGGTAAGCTCCTCTTGGTCCAACCATTGGTGACCCGTTTCCTTTGGGGCCTGCTCTTATCGAAACCTCCAGTTCGCCCTCCAGCAACCGAATTGGACCTTAACATTGTGTTGGGGCAGCTCACTCGTCCCACCATTCGAGGCTCTGGCGACATGCCACCTTCGCTACCTCTCTTGGAAGGTGGTTTTCCTGGTTGCGCTCACCTCCGCTCGCAGAGTTAGCAAGCTCCAAGCCCTTGTGGCAGAGGTGCCTATTCTTGCCGAAGGTAGTGTCGCCTTTCCATCTTAACCAGGAGGTGGTGCTCCCTACCTTCTTCCCAAGACCTCGCTCCATTCAGGCGGAGACGGTCCTTCACACATTGGACTGTAAGAGGGCTTTGTCCTTCTATATCCAACGCATTCAGGGCCACTGCAAAGCAGCTCAGCTTTTCATCTCCAATGACCCCAGTAGCTGGGGAGGCGGCGACCAAGCGTATGCTGTCCACATGGGTGGTGGACTGTATCGCCCTTGCTTATGAGCAGGCGAGGCTCCTGCTGGAAGACTGCATCACAGCACACAGTGTCAGGGCCATGGCGGCTTCGGTGGCAAACTTGCGCTCTGTCCTGATGGTGGACATATGCCGGGCTGCCATCTGGCCTTCAGTCCATACCTTTGCAGCCCATTACTGCCTGGAAAGAGAGTCCTGATGGGACAGTGCCTTCGGACAGGCTGTGCTCCATAACCTTTTTGGGGTCTAGGCAACTTCTTCCCTCCGACCCTTCTGTGTTCAGGCTACAGGAGTGCTGGTTTCATCGGACACAGGGGTCCTGCTGTGGTCTGTGGACACAGACTCATTTGCTGCTGCTTGCGGCTCCCCCTGAGGGAGCTCCTATTTCTGCTATGGATTTTCGGTAGCCTGTAGCTGGGGAGTCCCATATGTGAGGACCGACTTCCTGCTTGTTCCCGGAGAAAGCGTAGTTGCTCATCTGTAACAGGTGTTCTTCGGGGACGGCAGGAGTCGGTTCTCACAACCCTTCCTCCTCCCCTTGGAGTTGCTCCTTTACCGTCTTTTATTTTTGCCATCTTTTAGCTATGTCATCTGACTGAGCAAGATGGCACCCTTAGGCAGGAAGGGGACCAGGCATGCTTGGTGGCATCTCCCAAGGCTTTCTTTGAAAGCTGGGGGGATGTTTTCACGAGGGCTCCGTCGGTGCTGACGTCTCCCATATGTGAGGACTGATTCTTGCTATCCCCGGAGAACATCTGTTACAGGTGAGTAACTACACTTTCACAGCATAGTGAAGCATTGGAGTCTACCGATAATGGATCTGATGACGTCTGCAACCAATGCCAAAGTGCAACGCTTTTTCAGTTGCAGGAGAGAGAGAATGTCAGAGAACCTAGATGCGTTAGCACAGCAGTAGCTGAAGGAAGGTCTCCTCTGTTTCCTTTCTGTCCCATGATCGGCCAAGTAGTTCAGAGGATAGAATCACATCAGGGGCTGGTGATCTTGATTGCAGCAGACTGACCTCTGAGGCCATGGTATGCAGACGTCTGGCTAACAGTGGACAACCCATAGCGGTTGCCACTGAAGGATGACCTTCTGGGGCAAGGGCCGATTCTAAAGCCAAAAGTTGCTCAAATTCTTGCTTACAGCCTGGCTATTGAGAGGGCCAAGTTCAGAAAGAAAGGATATTCCACTTAAGTCATATCCACATTGCTGTGAATTCGTAAGCGGTCAATGTCTGTCCTATGTATGGGTCTGGCATTTGTTCAAGATTTGGTGCAAGGGCCTTCAGGCTCTCTTGGCACTACTGCTGGATATATTGGACTTTTTGCAGGCTGGCCTTTGCGCTCAATTCCTTACGGGTGCAGGTAGCAGCGTTAGCCTATTTATCGTGGTAGGGTTCAAAGTTATTCTCTGGCTTCTCATCCGGATGTGACCTGTTGTCTGTGTGGTAAAGCAGCTCCACCTGCCTAGGTATTCCCAGTTCCTCCTTCGGATTGAAATTTGGTACTGTCAGCTCTTACAGGCCCTCTTTTCGAGCCACTGGGGCAGTTGCCTGTGAAGGATCTTACATTGAAGGCGGTTTTTCTAGTGGCCATTTCAGGAGCTTTTTTGTAGAGAGCTTTTCCTTCTCATTTCTAAAGAAAAGGTGGTTTTGCATCCAGTTCCTTCCTTTATGCCTAAGGTGTGGTGTCAGAGTTCCATCTCAATCGGACAGTAACTCTTCCCGTTTTTCGTAGCTCTACTGATTCCATGGACGATTCCCAGTTACATCTTTTAGACATAAGCAGGGTCCTTCACCACTGTCTTAAGCAAACAAAGTCCTTCAGAAAATCGGATTATCTTTTTGTTGTCTTTGGAGGTCCCTGTAAAGGAGAAGCAGTTTCTAAAGCTTCCATTGCAAGGTAGATAAAGAAGGCTATTGCATCAACTTGCTTAAGCAGAGAGTCGCACTGGTCGAGTTGTGAGCTCACTCAACCAGGGCTCAAGCAACTTCCTGGGCGGAATATAGTCTTGTACTGCCAGTTGACATATGTAAGGCTGCGACCTGGTCTACACATCATGCATTTGTATGTCATTACTGGACATTCCGGCGATATCAGAAGTGTAGTTTGGGGTGAGTGTGCTGTAGGCTGGGCTCATGAGTCCCTCCCAACATTAGAACTGCTCTGGCACATCCCGTGCATCCGGACTGGACGGATGATAAGGAAGGTGAAATTAGACTTTACCTGCTAATTTTCTTTCCTTGAGTTTCTCAAGTCCAGTCCAGAACCCATCCCAGTTATAGTTTTTCTCTCCAAGATGAGCTCAGATACTGAAGATTCGAGGAGTTCAAGTTGTCCTGTTATGCTTATCTGGGACTTCCTCTCATCTCTTGTATAAAGTTAACATACTTTGCAAGTTTCTAGCGATGATTTTTTTCTGCATCTAGTTCTCTGTTAAGATAAAACGCTAACTTCTGTGAATGTATATAGTTTTGATCATGTTCTGGCTAAACTGATGTAATGTTTTTTTGTGGAGTCTTTGTATTAGTATACTTACATCATCATAATCCTGTCATTCTCCATCTGCTGGTGATAGGGCATAACCCATGTGTCTAGACTGAACTGGATGTACTCAAGGAAAGAAAATTAGTAGGTAAGGTCTAATTTTACCTTCCAGATTATCCTGCTAGACCAGTCTAGACAAGTGAGTATTGGCCTCCTGCCAGCAGATGTTGGAGACAGACTAGAAGATCCAAGTGATGACATCACTAGTACAGGAAGGGGCATCCTCCAGTATTTCTGTGTCTCCAGCAGATGGTGGTGGCCGGATCTGGTGCAACTTCTGGAATTTGGTGGCTCCTATGCATCCTTCCAGTTGAGTCGGGGTAGCGGATATCTCTGGGCCATATTCATGAATACCCCTATGGAGTTTCCTTGTTGGAGTGGAGGGGGGGGCAGGCTCCATGTCAGATTCTCCTGACCAGTTAAGCCCTGTTTGGTCTGAATCTTGCTGGAGGACCAGGATGATGACTCTGTAATAGAACATTCCAAGAACGTTAAGAGCAGAGGGAAAGTTGTCTCCCCAGGAGGAGGAGGACGACTCCATATTTCCTGTGGGTAGCTGAACTTCCTGAGGAGAATATTGACAAGTTAGATGTGGATCCTATCCTGGAGGGTCTTCGCAGACTACCTAGAGCCTTTCCGTTTCTGCAGGCACTGCAGTGTATGGTCTGAACTGAATTGGACAAGCTGTTGGTTATGCCGATCTGAATAAATGGTTACGTTTTCCCAGGGTGATGTCTGTAATGAAATGCATCTCCATCATGGTGGAGGGGAGGTGCGGCTCTCTGACCAGCAGGACCGAAAGATGGAGCTCTCTTGAAGACGGACTTCTCTGTCTCCTCCCATAGCCTGCAGGCATCGATCTATGGAGGGATTGGTAGTATGTGCACTTCTGTGCCTGATTCAAATATTGTCTGAGGACAGCGACTCTGCATTGCTGGAATCTGTGGCAGTGTTTCTGGTGGATACTTTATATGATCTGCTTCGCCTCTCTGCAAGAGAGATTGCTGCGGCTATGGTAGCCCATCGCTGACTGTGGCTGTGACACTGGGCCATGGACAAGGCCTCTAAGGCCAGATTGTCCAAACTTCCTATTAAGGGCAAGCTTCTCTTAGGTGAGAATCTGGAAAAGCTTATTAAGGACTTGGGTGAGACCAAGCCACAGTATCTGCTGGAGGATAAGCTGGCCAAGTGTTGCTGCTGCTCCTTGCGACTCCACGTCCAAGAAGGCAGTCATCAGGATGATACTGGAGAGACTCCTATAACACCAAGCCATTGTCCCTGTGCCTCCCCTCCAAAGAGGAAAGGGGAAGGTACTGCATTTACTTTGTTGTCTGCAAGAAAGGTGGATCCTTCAGACCTATTCTCTATCTCAAAGGCATCAACTGATGCCTTCGAGTGGCTCACTTTCTTATGGAGACACTAAGATTGGTCATTTAGGCAGTTTGAAAGGGAGAGTTTCTAAATTCCTGGAATCTTGCCAAGGCCTACTTTCATATTCCCATCAGGGAGGATCAGCAGTGTTTTCTGTGGTTTGCTATTCAGGGTTGGACACTCAGTTCTGTGCCCTGCCTTTCTGGTTAATAACTTCCTCGAGAGCCTTTTCAAAGGTCATGGTGATGGTAGCTGCGGCTGTCTGGAGGGAGGGCAACTGCATTCACCCATATCTGGATGATTGGCTCATCTGGGCCAAATCCCACCCCTGGCCAGTTGAAGATCTGGGCTGGGTGGTGAACCGCAACAAGAGTTGTTTGGTTCTCTCCCAGTCCCTGGAATATCTCTGGGCAAGGTTAGACACCCATGTAATGATGGTCTTTCTCAGCGAGGAGAGATAGAACAAGCTCTTTAGTGAGTTGACCATGTTCCGACGCCAATGTTCTCCCAGAGTCAGGGATTATTTGCAGCTCTTGAGCTCCATGGTAGCCATGACGGATCTGGTTCCCTGAGCACGGGCACGCATGCATTGGTCTCCTTGCTCTCAAGATTATCACATCCGCCTTCCCTGCCCCTGATGGTAGCAGTCTACTCTTGTGGGCCTAGCCCGCCAGTGTGCCTCTCAAGTGCCCTCCTTGGTTGGTGTTGACATCTGATGCTAGTATGTCTGGTTGGGAGACTCACTGTTTGAGTTAAGTGACAGTGAGTTGGTAGACCAGCCTCCAGGCGGCTTAGCCAATCGACTTTCTGGAGGAGCAGACTATTCACCTAGCATTGAGGCAGTTTTGTGATCTGTTTCGTAGCCAAGCAGTCAGTTTTCTCAGCCAACGCCATGTGTCAACCGGCAAGGTGGGACCAAAAGTGCAAGAATGGTGCTTGAGATGCGTCTGTTTCCCTAGACAGAGCAACACCTCTGAGCGCTCTCGGCTCAATACATCATGAGCTTAGAAAATATTGAGGCCGATTTTTCTGATCTCCACAATCTCAATCCAGGGGAATGGAAGCTAGTGCTGTTGGTGTTCTGGCACATTCTGGACCACTGAGGATGGCTTTTTCTGGATCTGATGGTGACGAAGGCCAATTCCAAGATGCTAGGGTTTTTCAGACGTCAAAAGAAGGTAGGCTGCAGTGGCTTCGTGCCCTGGTGCTGTCATATCCACAGAAGTTTCTTCTATACATCTTTCTGCTGTGACCCCTGATGAGGCATGTAATTCACCAGATAGAGGATCATTCTGACTTAATGAGACTTCTGGCTGGGCAATCCCTCCTTCCCAGTCAGAGGAGGAGTCTGCTCCGATAGGGCCCCATCATGATGGAAAACCTGACTTCCCTTCTTGCTTATGGTTTGGCCTTTGAAAGGCACTGTTTACGAGTAAGGGTTACTCTGTTTCAGTGATCTTTACTCTATTAAAGGTGAGACATAGATCTACCTTTCTGGCATATGTTCGGGCTAGTGTCTCTTTAAGGCATAGTGTTGGCAGCACAGCTCGTTGTCTTGATGGGTGGATGTGCCCACGTTGTTGGTGTTTCTACAGGATGTCTTCAACAAAGGTCTTGACTTAAGTTCCTTGAGAGTTTGTCGTGGCGCTGTCCTGTTTTTGAGGTCCAGTGGCTAGCCATTTGGTAGCTTCTGATGCAGATGTGCGTTGCTTCGTCCAGTACCTCATTTGGTGGCTGGCTATTCAGCATCCCGCATCTGAGTTGCAGACTCTTTCTTGTTGAGACCCCTACCTGCCATCTTTCCCTTGCTGTGCTGGTGGCCATAGCATTTGCATATTGGTGCAGTAAATGCCATTTGCAGGGAGACTCCCCCTCCTTTAGCCCTCCTTTCCAGCTTTGCCAGCTTCCCAGGCACCACCTAGCTTGGAATTATCAAACAGCACTGCAGGATGAGCACAGGAGGGCCAGACTAAATGCTGGGGTGGGATTTGTATATGGTACCAGAGCATAGTGGGGTAAAGGAAAGTTCAGGGAACCACAAGATGGCAGAGAGAAAAACCATGTAGTGAGTGGAGAGGGTATGAAAATGTGAAGGAGGGTGCAAGTGCATGGGGGGGGAGAGATAAGGAAGGAGAAGAGGGTCAAGTTGGTGTGGAGGAAATACTTAAAAAGGAAGTCCTGATTATAAGGCACAACTCTTTATAAAGCTGGAGTATAATTGAAGATCAAAGGTTAGCCCAGAGGGTGCCACAGAATCCAGTATGAGGATTCACTGCTATTTGTGTTGAGGCACAATTAACTTCTGTTGCTGTCTTTGCAAAATAAGAGAGGTTTTCAAAACAATAGTATGAAGACTACTTCTTTCTTCAGTTATACTAGTGTGCAATGTCCTTTTAACTTTACTGAGTACAAAGCATGTTGCAAGGGCACTTAAGTTGCAAATTAGGTGGAGCAGTCTTGAGATGTGAAATGTCTAAGACTGATTAGTGGTAACGAGAGCAACTGCTGCTAATCCTTACCTCCTATGCAGGTAATGTCGTCATTTGTGACTATTTAGTGATGAGAATGGAGATTGTAGAAATCAGACACGTACATTAAAGAGAAGAAATCTTCATCAGAATCCATTCTAAAGAGCACCTTGTATGTGATGGTGGTTAGGAATTACCTTGCTGTTTTTCAGGGTGGGGAAATGTATTTCTAGGGCTATCATGAAAGACAGAAGACAATGTTGGATTTCTGTTTCCAGGGTTGAGAGAGGCAGCGATGATGTGCGGTTGATGAGACCACCTTCTCCAGAGTACCAAACTCCAGATACACAGCAGAGGTACATAGAGCCTTCAACATCAGATACTACCCCAATCGAACCAGACACCACAGAGCCAAGTGCCAGCCATGGAACAATGGATTTGCTTGTACAGACTCTGAGGTGTGTTGGTTTTTCAGTCTCTGCTGCTTTGGAAATCTGTTTTTAATATTGCTCAATACAGAATATTCACAGGAGTATGTTTTTGGACTTCTTGCACTACCTACACAGGAAACTGGATTGGGCCATTGCCTAAAATAAGGGATACAGAATTGTATGAACAGCTTAGCCTGTAGAAATCATTGTTATTGTTCAGAGTAGCTTAGAGATATGCTTTTTATTTTAACTAGCAGTATTCTGTTTTTGATCTGAACTGTTTGACTTACTTTTTAATCTTTTGTGTGTTCCAGAAATTGTCTACGATACTTCTTGCCTCCAAATTTTCCAGTAACGAAGAATGAGCTAAGCACTATGAATGCAGAGGATCTAGTATCTCTTCCTTTGGTAAGCTTTACAAGGAAAGAAAAACAATCTTGCAGTGTCTGGGTGCTCCTTCATGCAAGAGAGGTGATGTTTTTTTAATTAACACATTACATGCATGTACACACACTATAGATTGGAGCCTGCGCGGGAACGCTCCTCAGCGTCCAAAAAGAAAGCTTTTGGGAGCATCCACGCGCATGCGCGCTGCCTTCCCGCCCATTTACTTCCCTCTCATCAGTTTTCCGCGGAGCCGGCAAGACGTCTTCCTGTCACCACAGAAAATTCTTCCTTTTATTCTTAGTTTTTTGTGGTCGCGTCTGCCTTCCCTCGACACTACCGGTACCGCCGGTGCTTTTCTTTTTACTAAGGAATTTCTTCTTTTCTTAGAAATTTTTTCCTGTTTAGTGCCTGACGATTTCTAGGTCACTAGTCCTCTATCCTTCCCTTATGGAAAAGCCAGCCACTATCCTTAAGAAATGCTCAAAGTGTGACGGTACAAATATATTTTCAGACACACATACTTGGTGTCTAAAATGTTTAGGTCCTGACCATTGCTCTCTGGAGTGTCTCTCCTGCTTGAGCTCAAACAGAAGAAGTCTTCAGGATCGAGCACAACTCGATACCCAGTTCACATCGCACTCGTCACCAGCTAGAATATCTTCTTCTTCACAGGATCAGGTAACCAAACAAAAGTCTGTAAAGACTAGCCAGTCCTCGAGTGGTAGATCTCCTCAGCCTCGAGATGGCCCCGGCCTTGCCCTCGAGGACATTTTGACAATAAAGCCCCGGCGGGAGTCTTCGGGCTCCAAAGCATCAACGGGGCTTCAGGTTGTTCCCGGGCTTCTTACCTCGATGAACATACCTGGGCCATGCTCGGTGGTTGTGGCCGCTTCGAGCGGTATCGACACTCCGGCATCGGCTATGGTGATGGATGAAACACTCCTCACCGATGAACGTAGCCTAGCACTCTCGGCTACTTCGGCATCGTTAGAGTTGCTGCAGACCGTTCCTCGAGTATCGGTATCGGCTTTGGTATCGGCATCGGTGTCGCTACCGTCCATGCTTGCTTCGACAGACTCGCTTCCTTCGATGCCGAGCCTGGAATCGATCTCTAGCATGGAGGATTCGGTACCGACTCGTCTCTGTCCTGACCTCGGGCGGTACCGAAGACATTGCTTTAAAGAAAATCCGATTCTTCATCCTTTCCAGTCTTCTGACCCCGATGACTGGGATGAATCCATCGGTACCAAGGCTAATTTTTCAACAAGTCTAGCCTTTACCCCTCATTTTAGAGGGTGGTCCTCGGGGGAGATTTCTTTTCAAGCTTTTCTGCTTGATATGGCAAAGTTACTTGTTATTTCTATACCTGGTAAAGAATCCCTACTGGGGGATTCAGACACACTGCAATTCCCCTGGATTCCAAAGGAGGTGATCATGCTTCCTTTGCATCAGATCTTACAAGATCTACTGTTAAGAATGTGGGAAACTCCTTTAACGGTATCCCTGCATTCTAAGACACTTGACACCATGTACAAGGTGCCACCTTCTCCAAGTTTTCAAAAGACTCAACTTCCTCATCATTCTACTGTTGTAGAATCAGCAATGAGGCGTATTAAGAGTACAAAGAAACACTCTTCTTATCCGCCAGGTCGTGAGTCTAGGACTTTAGATGCCTTTGGACGTTGATGCTTCCAGGCATCCATGCTTTCAGCAAGAATTATCTCATATATTTTCTATATGGGATTATCTCTTGAGGTCACAAAGAGCTTAAAGTCTTTGAACCCTTTTCTTCCAGAGCATAAAAGATCAGACTATTTCTTAGTCAATCATGCTCAAAATATCTCTAGGTTCCTTAATCGTGCTTCCCTGGACTGTTTTGAGTCTATTAGCAGAACCTCTGCTATAACCATAGGAGCACGACGCATAGCCTCAGACTTGGATAGATGGATACAGGAAAGGCTGGGAAATACTCCTTGTACTAGCTTTATTTCAAGCTAATCAGTTAAGCACTGATGCTGTTGCTTTCAGAGGATTGTCAAAACTTACCTCTATCCCAGCTAATAAAAAATCTCCTAAAAAGCTTTATCCCCCCAGGGGAAAAAAGTGTTATCCATCTTCTACCCATTATGCAGATGTTTCCAAAGATGGGCAACATCACACCAGGCTAAAAAAATCAAAACCTCAACAGTCTCAGCAAACCCAGCAGTCGCAGGGTTTCTGATATTTTATTCATTTTTTCTTTGTGAGGTTTAGAACCTTTGAGCCTACTTCTTTTCAACAGAAGTATCTAAATTTATCTCATCCATGCTGAGATATCAGTCATACATTGACTCAATCCTCGACTCTGGGCATGAATCTCTTGCTACAAGAAAAATCTATCCTTCTAGCTCTAAGAGCTATTAAGGACTATCATACCCAGAGATAACAAGTTTCTCCTTTTAAAACAAAAGGAGGACTAACAACTGACAACAAGGTGAGCTGTACCCTTCACCTTTGACAGTTTCCTGTACGAGGATATCTCATACTTTTAACTGCAAGGGGACCCTATCTCTTCAAAGACTTGTCAAATTGTAAGTCTTCTCAACTCTGTATTATTTTCTATCCCTCTTAGCCCAGACATTCAGTTTCTAAGAATACTACTAATTAACTGGAGGGCTTATTCTCTAAGCCATAGGATTTTCTTCAATACCTACCCCAGTAAGTAGTTTCCATACAGAGTTTTTCTTCCCCTTTGCGATTTATCTTCTTCTAAAATACTTTTTTTAAGGCAGCTTTTCGGACAGGAATTGGGTATCACTACTCCAAATTCTGTCTGTTGGTCCTCTCCAATCTATAGGACCTAACTTTTTATGCTGCCTTAATAACAGATAATTCCAAAAGAGGTCCAGAACTCATTTTGGACTATTTATTGTTGCAGGCATCAGGCCTGTCTACTATTCTTAGCCATCTTCAATTCTCTTTGGCTCCAACAGAATAGATTAGGTTGCACACTGGCAATTCAACAGCCAGATCTAAGCAACCTACAGCATGCTCTCTGCAATTCTGCAACGAAGCTCTGCAACTGTGGGCCTTTGCCAGAGAGCCTCAGAGCTACTCTTAATAGGTAGCTGCCAGATAGTTAAGAAGGGCTTCAACTGGTAGACTCTGCCAGTCATGCTCCTACATGACTGGTTTTTTTCCTACTCTTACCATATTCCTTAAAATTTCCCTTTAAGAAAAGGTAACCAGGGTTTAGACCACGTGAAAGTGTAGAAAATTGCACAATTCCCTGGTTTGTTCCACATCTCACTGGAACTTCCACAACAGGGATGCATTTTTTTCACTGCAGTTGGTCCTTATTCACTACTTTCCTTCTAATTTCCTATACTTCATGGTAGCTTATCTTGAGCAAGAGAACGCACGATACTCATATTGCCCTCATAAGGAGGCAAACATGGTATCCCCTTATATTGCGTCTTTTTCTCCAGCTACTATTTGAAATTATAGAAGGATCCAGACGTGCTGTCTTAAGACTAAGGATCTCCTCTGCACTCATTCACGTACGTCTCGAGACCTGGTTATTCAGGGGCTAGATCTTTTCAAGAAGTCTAGTCCTATCCCTGTAAGTGAAGAACATAATACCAGTTTTCCACGAAACTTTCTCTATAGTTCTTCCATACTTAACCAGACAGAGATTCGCCATCAATATTCTCAAGTAGGTCTTAATCCTTCTTGTTATTGTGTCAATCTCTATACAACATCTGACTTTGAAAGATTGGTTTACTGTCCATATTAATGCTGCCCCAGCATACCATAAAACTCAATGGACAAGCAATTTCTATGGTAAATTGGGACATACCTTCTTTTACCGTTACCTTTTCAGGTTATGTCACATCTGAAGCTCTACATGTAAAGTAGTCATCGTAAGTGACATCACTTACGAAAGACTTTTACTGATCCTCAAGAAATTGCAGGCTCAATGCCTAGTACAAATATCTTTGTCTTTCATTGGAATAAAGGGGGTCTTAAAGACCTACCCCCTTTTTTCTGCAAAGGGTATTTCTGCCTTTTCATCCAAACCAGTCAGATTATCTCCACTCTTTCCTAGGACTTTATTCTGCTCCAAGGACAAGAAGTTCAATTTTTTGGACTTTACAGAAGCTTTAGCTATTTCTCAAAAGTCCAACCTCATTGAACTCCCCCAGTACTTTCTTCTGGGATTAGTTCTGGCCATGAGGGTTTCTCATCTCTTCTTGTATTGCAAAATTTATTTTTTCCCTTTTCACATTGAGGGAATCTCTTTGAGGATAATGTACTGGGTCTCAACCACAGACCCTTATTACCCTCAACAAGTATTTTTGCAATATTTTTGAGTGAGATCCACACTAAAAAATTGAGACTCAATATTTTTCTAATATTTATGATTTACACAAGGACTCCCCTCTGGATACCTTGTTTACTCAAGCTATTCCACAGCGCCTCTTTTTTTCTTTTCCAGTTGACTCCTACCCTCCATCCCTTGGATGCCTGAGGTTTTGAGGGGTAAGCATGGCCCATCTTTAGATTTGCAACATGCTGGGGCCTCCTCCAGGCATCTTAGCTTGGGAGTCCCCATATGTGAAGACTCATTCCTGCTTGTTCCTGGAGATAGCACAGTTACTTACCTGTAACAGGTGATCTCTGGGAACAGCAGGAATAAGTCTTCACAACCCACCCACCTCCCTTAGGAGTTGTGCTCTCTCTCTCTCTTTTTTTCTCTTTAATTTGTCTACTTCCCTCCTTCGGTCTCAGCTACAAACCCAACTGATGAGAGGGAAGTAAATGGGCGGGAAGGCAGCACGCATGCGCATGGGATGCTCCCAAAAGCTTTCTTTTTGGATGCTGGGGAGCGTTCCCGCGCAGGCTCCGTCAGTACCGACGTACCCATATGTGAAGACTTATTCCTGCTGTTCCCAGAGATCACCTGTTACAGGTAAGTAACTGTGCTTTATCAGTGGGATTTATTGATTTGGTGTATGTGTTTTGTGCTGCTGACTTAAGTTTGTGATTGGAATATTATTATTGTAATTATTTTATTTTATCCTGCTTTGGGCATGATGTGTAAAAGCAGAATATCGGCTTCCACTTAATAAATAAATTGACTTGTGGACATATATATATTTATTTGCATACAAAGCCTTATGTCACTTCAATAAGAGGGCTGATGCAGATACCCGCATGTGAGAATGTTAGCTGGTACTTAACCTGATTATTCATATGCACATAAGCAAGCTCTTGTACTTATATAGGTACTGGGACTGCTTTTTATTCTCCGTATCTGTCTCATGTGCATGTCAGTTTCTGTTTTGGAAGTGGGCTGCTGACATGGATGATTTAACCCTTTAAGAACCTTTTAACTGCAGATAGTCATAAAAATCTCTTCTCTTAGTGATTTTAGTAATTCACAAAGGCAAGTCTGAGGTATCTGTATTGGGAACAAAAATTGTGATGGTATCAGAAAAAGAAATCATATTTTTACAAAGGTTATTTAGATCTCTGTTCTGTTTTTCTGGTTCTCCGTGGACAAGCAGAATGAAGTCCTTGGATATGGGTGACATCACCGACAGAGTCCCACGCAGAACGCTCCCCAGCTTCCATTGGGAGCTGCACTGCGCATGCGCACACCTACCTTCCTGCCTGCCATGGCACTATCTTCCCCAGTCTTTTTTTCTGCAGAGCCTCTAGGATGGATGTATCCTGCACTAGCGAAAAAAAACTCTCTTGTTAACCCCCTTGCAGGTTCCTTCTGCAATATTTTAACCACCTGTCAGTTAGTCTACTTGGTATTTCTTTTAGCATTTTGTCTTTTTTGTGCTTTTCCCTTGCCAGGCCTTTTCCTGCCGTCGGCACAATCAAGGTTTTCAAGCTTGCTGACGCAGTCTTCCTGGACATGTCTAAGCCAGTGAGTGGTTTTCAGAAATGCACAAAATTTGTCCGCACCATTTGTCACAGCAGGCACAGCTGGTGCCTGCAGTGCCTTGGACCCAATCACCAGCCTGCTTCCTGCAACCTTTGCCTGCAGATAACTAGGGGAAGCCTGAAAGGCTGGGAAAAGCAGGAGTCGTCCATCTTTGGAATGTCTGATTCAACATCCTCTGCTCCAGCATTCTTGGCGCAGTTGAGTTCCACTGAGGCGTTGACTGTGAGGACCTGACACCGATCCTGTTGATGTTGAAGGAGGTGCCCGAGCACCAGGACAAGCCCCCCGGATGCATTGACACTACAGTCCTTTCTGACACGACGTGGACAAGGAAGGCTGGGAGAAGCCCACAAAGCTTCTCCGGCGGGAGGAATCTACTCCCAGACAGGAGAAAATCGACCTCCATGGCCCCTGAGGGCAGCCCTGATGTCTTCTGATGGATGAACCTGTCATCGTGGATACCCCGTTGGAGATATTGGCACTGGTGGCCGAGGTCGCAATAACGGCCCTGGTCCCCTCTGAGGCAGTGGTACTGGAAGAATGCCTGAGGACCATTGAGGAATACATGGCAGCGGTCTTGGCCCTGCATCTTGCAGGGTCTTCGATGACTTTGTTGTCATCATCGCACGCCATCCAGCCCATCCTGGAGGCCCATGCACTGCAGGTCGAGGCAGGTGCATCGGACGGGAGATCTGAATTGACACCGGTTCACAAAGCGATCTCCCTGTCTAGCGTATCGGGATCTGATGTCCCGGAGCATCAGCGCTCCTGTTCAGGGTGCCATGAGTCCCTCTGATGTCCGCCTTCCTCATATGCCTAGAGCAGGCAGCGAGAGGAGAGACTGCGCTACTTCGATTTCCTCTTGGAATCTGAGTCTGAAAGCTGGGAAACAGAGGAGGACTCTGCGTTCTCGGACAGAGGTCTCTCCCTATGAGCGGTGGGACATGACCAAGGCCATACCCTTCTCCTTGGAGGTGGAAGACTAGCAGAGCAGAGGTGCTCGAGCTCCTCCAATACCCCTTGGTGCCCAAGGAGACGGTGACTGTGCCAGTGCACCATGTCTTGCAGAGATTGCTGCTGAGGCTGTGGAAGAACCTCCTCATGGTTCCCACCATCATCTGGCAGCTGAATTTGATGTACCAGGACCAGAAGGCACTGGGCTTTGAGAAGCCCCAGTTACCACACAACTCCATCATGGTAGAATCAGCCTTGAAGCATGTGAAGAACACCAAGACTCATTCCTCTGTGCCCCCAGGGAGTGATGGGTATATTCCTGAAGGACATCATGTTGGCTTTGGCAGACTTTGCCTCCCATGTCCCTGCTGACCATCTTGACTCCTTCCGAGCCCTGATAGGCCATGTCAAGGATTGCTCCATGATGCGAGCCATTTAGGATGCCTTTGAGTCCACAGAGTGGCAGCGGTGGGCATCGGCGACTGGCCTTGCTTCAGTCCTCCGACCTGGAACAGTGAATCCAGGATAAGCTGGTCAACATTCCCTGCCGAGGGGAGAATCTCTTTGGGAAACTTGTCGAGGAGAAAACGGATGAGATCAAGAAGCATGTGACACTCTCCCAGCTCTCGAAGACCACTGACCCCTTGCCCAAAACTATCAGGGCAAGAAGGCTTTCTACCCACGTCTGCACTGGTGTGCTACCCAGGCCCTCAGAGGTCCCAACCATAGGTGCAGGCCCCCTGTCAGTAGCAGAAAGAGAAATCTCAAAAAGCCCAGCCGGCCCTGCATCCCAAGCCGGGGGCAGGCTTTTGACTGGTTCCTCAGGAGTATAGCCAACAGATTGTTCATCAGAGTTCCCCTTCAGGTTGGAGAGTGGCACCCATTTCATTCACCACTGGCCCCTTATCACCTTGGATGCCTGGGCGCTGTAGCTTGTCCAGCAAGGATACTGTCTGCACTTAGCCCAGTTGCAGCTCCTTTACGTTCAGGGGGAGTACCCTGTGAACCCGTTGCAGCAAAGTCTGCTGCAGGAGGAGGTCTCTGCTCTTCTGACCAACCTCACCATCGAATTGGTTCCGCTGGATCAGGTTGGAATGGGGTTTTACTCCAAATACTTCCTGGTCTTCAAAAAGACAGGAGGATTCTGGACCTCTGGAACCTCAACCGGTTTCTCGTATGCAAGCAGTTCAAGATGGTCTCGCTGGGGACGCTGCTTCCTTATTTTTTAAAGGACGACTGGCTATGCTCCTTGTATCTCAAGGATGCATACATACACATCCCGATCCACCCAAGTCAAAGAAAATACCTCAGATTTGTGCTGGAAAGCTAGCACTATCAGCAGCGGGTGATCCTCTTTCGGTTGGCTTCAGTGCCTGGGTTTTTACCAAGTGTCGCGCAGAAGTGACCACCTACTTCCGAACCATAAGAGTCTTCCTCTTCCCTTATCTGGATGACTGGCTCATCAAGGGTCCATACAGGTTCTTGAGCGGCTGGGGTTCGTTATCAACTACCCCAAGTCCCATCTCCAGCCTACACAGTGGCTGGAGTTCATTGGGGCCCTCCTTGATATGACTCGAGCTTGGGCGTTCCTGCCCATGGATTGCCTGCAGTGGCTAACAGAAGTGTGTGCCATTGGCACCACACGACGGCCCAGGGGATGCTGAAGGTGCTCTGCCACATGACTCCATGGTGCACGGTACCCCCCCCCCCCGGCCCGTCTCTTCATGCAGAAGGCGAAGTGGACCCTCTGCACGCCACGGGCCATCTCTGGAACAGGGTGTGGCGGTCACTGCTCCCTTGGTACAGTTCAACTGGTGGTTGGAGCTGCTGAACCTGCTCAGGGGTCTCCCATTCTAAACAGAGCCGCCCCCCCTCCCCCACAGGATGCTAATGACCAATGCATCCAAGCTTGGTGGGAGGCTCATCTGAATGGCCTGCACATGCAGAGCTTGTAGTCCGAATAGGAGAGCCTGCACCAGATCAACTTCCTTGAGTTGTGAGCCCCTTCTACCAACTTGATTGCAGTAGCGGTGTGTGAGCAAGGAGGTAAACTCCTCCCAGCTCCCCCGATCACCCAACTGGTGTCCATAAGCAAGAGATTTAAATTTAAATGCCATAGCGGCACACCTGCATTTGGTGGGCCACGCCGATGTGGACCGCAATCTGCCGACATAGCCCACACAGAGGAGGCACAACACATAACCACCCTGCAACAACTCAGGCTTAGTACCTCACCACCATCCTGCCTAGAGAAGGCAAGGCCCTGCAACTCCGACTAACACCACCCTGCAGTTACACCAAGACGCACCAGATCATCTACTGCATCACACATGACAGGACCTCCCTTAAAAGCCAGCTTCCAGCTCATACAACCACTCAACAGACTACCATCCCTAGCTCCCCATTGGCCACCACAACCATTCTGATACGTCTCTGCCTGGCCTCACTCCTCTCACTCACTACCTCACTAACACTTCCCCTCCCCCCGCTCACATACCTATCATACACTCATAGCCCCTCTTCTTAAACCTTTCTTCACAAACAAACCCAGACTCAAAATGCATCAGCACCTCCTCCGAATTAAACACCACCCACAAACAGCAACAACTCACTTTCAACACCCTCCTACTACCTTTTCTGACCTGGAATGTGCTCTGATTAATACCCGCTCAGCACAAAACAAAATTCAACTGATCTCTGACTTGCTCACAGATAACCAGTTGGATGTTCTATGCATCACTGAATCCTGGTTCACTGAATCCAATAACATCCTAATGAACTAGCTCATATCACCCAGTTACAACTTATTCAGCTGTTCTAGGACTGAACACTCACGCGATGGAGTTCTAATCTTGACCAAGAAACACCTCAACTTTAGCTTCCTCACCAACAGTTCAAGCAGAGGCTTGGACACATTAACTATCACGAATGGCTCCATAACATTTTTCAGTGTATACAGATCCCCTAATGCCAACCCAGACAATCTGGACCTCATACTGGAAGCAGCCTGCAAGCAGAGATCTCACTCCAACCACCTAATGATCCTAGGCAATTTTAACCTTATATCCACTGCCCCTAAAACCTCAAAAACCTTCCTGCAATGGTGCAATGGAAGCCCTAGGATATATGCAAATAATCACCCAATCCACCCACAACAAGGGAAATACACTAGACCTGATATTCCTACCACAACTCATGCTCGGAAATTACACCCTCCCAGCACCCACTCTAGCCGCTGTCCCTTGGTCAGATCACAAGACACTTTTTGTCCTCCTCCCGCATAGATCACTCCCTCAAGAAGGATCATGCACACAAACTACAACTCGCAGATTCCACCACCTGAAGACAAAAGAATTTCTAACAAAAATATCGCCATACCTTCAAGACCCCACTGAAGACTTACTGACTCATTAAAAGCTGGACAGAACAATAAGCAGCATAGTAATAAAGCACATACACCCACAATCCAACGAAGCCACAACACAGCAAACTGGTACTCCATCTAACTGAAAAATATGAAACGCAACCTAAGAGCTCTGGAAAGAAGATGGAGCAGCTCCAAGTCAGCTATCGACCTTGACACCTACCTGGCCAAACTACACTAATATCAAACAGCCACAAATAAGACAAAAAGAGTACTATGCCAAAATGATCCAAAGTTCCCTAAACCATCCAAGAGAGCTCTTTGACTTAGTCAAAAACCTAGTGAAAGGCCCCGCTCAAAAGGAAGAAATTACAAAACTAACCCTGCAAGCTATGGCAGACCACTTCCAAACCTTGATATTTCCTCTAAGCAACCAAACACACAAAGTGACAGATCAACCATGTCTTAAACACACAAATACTGGAATCACCTGGGACTCCTTCTTGACCATCTCTCCTGAACATTGAAAAGGATCGTCACAGGCATCAACACCACTACATCCCCACCTGACCCATGTCCAGTTAGCTGGGTAAAGGCTGCAAGAACAGATCTTCTACCCACGGTGCTCAAAATTACATAACTATCACTGCAGCATGGATACATGCTCACTGACATAAAAATGGCCTCCATCCGCCCAACAAAAAAAGTCTGCTCCATACTTACAGCAACAGGGAGTCCCACAAGGCTCGGCCCTATCCTTGTTATTATTCAACATCTTTCTTCAACCAATCTGTTCAATCATTCAAGTGCACAATATACTTTACCACATATATGCAGACAATGTTATGATTTATGCTGCAATCAATACCAGCAGCCCAACCATCACCCCATATAAAGAAATGCTTCACCTCCATAGCACAATGGCTTGCTGAACACAACATGACCATAAATTACAAAAAAACTGACATCTTATATATCTCTAAGGACAGACAGACAACCAGATAGCGATGTTCTATGTGAACAGGCAAGGTGGCACGGACTCGTATCTCCTCTACTGGGAAGCAGTCTGTTGCAGAAGTTTACCCTGGCCCATGGAATGGAGCTGAGGGTGACTTATCTACCTGGCAAGTTCAACGTTCAGATGGATCAGCTGAGCTGTGTGCTCCAACCCCACAAGTGGACCTTCTACAGGGGTGTGGTGGACAGGCTCTTTTGGGAGTGGAATACCCCATGATGGATCTCTATCCCTTGTCGCAGAATGCCCAGGTGGGCTGGTTCTGCTCCAGGAGGCTGTCCAGCGACCAGCTGGCCTCAGATGCCTTTCTTCTCCACTGGGTGATGGATCTGCTTTATGCTTATCTCCCCCCCTCCCCCCCCCCCATCCCACTCATGACCAGGACTCTGCTGAAGCTGCAGGCCAACAGGGGCACCATGATCCTCATTGCCCCGTACTGGCTTGGCAGCCATGGTTCCCCCTGCTGCTCCAGCTCTCTCAGAAGGAGTCTCTCTGCCCCAGATCTCATCTCCCAAGATGGCAGGACCCTGCTGCATCCCAGCCTCTGCTCCGTGATCCTCACAGCCTGAATCTTGAGCGGGTAGTTCTCTTGGAGCTCAGCTTGCCAGAGAATATCACAAATGTTGTCCTGGCTTCATAAGAACATAAGAAATGCCATATTTGGTCAGATCGTCCAAAAATTCCAGTATCCTGTTTCCAACAGTAGCCAATCCAGGGCACAAGTACCTAGCAGGTTCCCAGAAAGGCAAGGACTTGACACACCGGGCTTACGCATTCAAGTGACGGAGGTTGGCCTACTGGTGCGTGGACAGGGCACTAGATTTCTTTTCTTGTACACTGGATCAGTTGCTGGAGTACCTTCTGCATCTCTTGGACTCTGGTCTGAAATCCACCTCAGCTCGGGGGGGGGGGGGGGGGGGTAGACCCAGTTCAGCACACCCGCTGGTGGTTTGCTTAATGCGGGTCTTGCTTATCTCAAAGCCTCCTCAAGCCCCCCCATGATGGCTTGGGATCTCAATGTGGTCCTGGCTCAGCTCATCTGGACTCCCTTTGAGCTGCATGATTCTTGACCTGGAAGGTCCTGTTTCTGGTGGCAGTCACATTGGCACAACGCATCAGTAAGCTTTCAGGCCTTGGTGGCTCACCCGCCTTACATCATATTCCAACAGAATAGGTGGTCCTGCGAATGCATCCACGTTTTCTGCCAAAGGTGGTCTCCACGTTCCACCTCAACCAATCAGTTGTTTTGCTAACATTCTTTACAAGGCTGCATGCCAGCCGAGGTGAGGCGGCATTGCACACGCTGGACTGCAAACGTGCTTTGGCCGCCTTCCTCAAGCATACAAAGGCTCATTAGTGGTCCACCCAGTTGTTTGTCTCTCTTGACCCCGGTAAGCAGGGTGCTGTTGTCTCTAAACACACTATCCTTGTGGCTAGCTGACTGCATTTTTTGGCATATTCCCAGGCAGGCCTGAGCCTTGATGGTCATGTCACAACTCATAATGTCTGACCCATGTCTGCATCAGTCGCTAACCTGCACTCTGTTTCCATGGAGCAAATCTGCAAGGCCGCTGCGTGGTTTTCGGTCTACACATTCACAGCCCATTACTGTCTGAATGGGGATTCCTAACGGAATAGCAACTTTGGCCAGGCTGTGCTCTAGCACCTCTTTGGGTCTTAGGTCCAGCTTCTGCACACCGGCCTTTCCATCCATCCATCCAGGCTACCTGCAAATGTGAGACTACCTCTGTGCTACTGTACACTGAGGATGCTGAATCTAGAGAGAATACCCCTTGCTGTTCTTCCTGTTGTCCAGTTTTATTGCTCCTGTGGACTTTTGCTGCCTCTGTTTTCCATAGCTTGTAGCTTGGGAGTCCCATATGTGAGGACTTCATTCCTTCCTGTCCACAGAGAAAGCATAGTAGTTCACCTGTAGCAGGTGTTCTCTCTGGACAACAGGAATAATACCTCACAATCCTCCCACCTCCCTGAGGAGTTATTTTATGGGTTACAGCTTTGACATTTGACTGGAATAGATGGTGCTGTGCCACATGCGTGCGGCAGCTCCCAAAAGCTTCCAACGGAAGCTAGGGAGCGTTCCACATGGGCTCCGTCAATGTCACCCATACGTGAGGACTTATTCCTGCTTTCCATGGAGAACACCTGCTACAGATGAGTAATTATGCTTTGTTGTGGTTCCGTTGTCCATGATTTGCACATCTTTTACCAGGTTTTCTGGATGATATATATTGTGTAATCATTTATTTCCTCCTTAATGCCTGGTAATAGTGAGGAAGGTTATTTTCTCCACAAATAAACAGGATAAGTCCTTATTTATGGATGATATCTCCAGTAGACCCTGCGTGGGAATGTCTCAGCTTTTTCTAGAAGCTTTTAGGAAGCCCACTGCGCAAGCATGCCAGCTCCTGCCTGCCACAGCCATGCCTGAGTACCTCAGTCTGTTTTTTTTTCTGCAGAGCTGTATGGATGTTTTCGTGTCTGTGCATTGCCACAACTCTTCCCCCCCCCTTTTCACTGCTTTGGTAGTGATTCTTCTCTTTATGTAGGTGTTTTTGCTTGCCTGCCACTGTGCTAGTTTTCTCCTTTTCCTTCCTTTAGGGTTTTTTTTTAATCATTTCCAAGTTTTTTGTCTTTTTCCTTTGGCACCCACATTGGCCACTTTAGGTGTCAGGCATATCCAGCTGGGTTGCTTTAATTTTGCTTTCCAGTTCATCCTGCTAGTCCAGTCCATACTAGTGGGTCATGATCCCCTATCAACAGATGATGAGACAGAAAAATTCTAGAAGCTTTGACATCACCCCTGCTATCAGGGGCGACCCATTTCCTATTACCGCTGCTACCACCGTGCTTGTATCAAGTTTTGGTGAGTCAGTCGTTCCAGCTGGCTCCCTCACAGCTATTCTGCATCACTTCAGCTGTTCCCACCAAAAGCCCTGCAGGTGCCATTTTCTACTGCCGACAACCTCTTTCTGCATCGCCCGCGATGGCTGCACCATTTCTCTTGCAGTTCTTCCAGTCTTGACCTACTGGCAGTGAAAATGCCCTCATCCCTGCAACGATGCCTGGGATGTGAGAGAAAACGGCATTTCTTGTCTGGAAATTGTTGCTTCACATGCGGGACTGATCAGGAAGGCTCTTCTTCTTCCTCCATAAGTCAGTTTTTGCTAGCTGGGCCATCCTCAACTCCCTTAAACCCTTCTTCGCCTCCCCCCATGGGTCCTCCTGCCTCTCCCCACCCCCAGGACATTTCCCCTCTGCTTCTCCTCCCTGAGCAACAGCTTCCTGTAGTTCAGCATTCTCCTCAGCCTCAGAAGTCAGGCCTTCAACAGCCTCTGCAAGTTCCTCCAGCAAATTCTGACTTCCAGTTTATGGATCTTTTTTGTCAAGCCTAGGAATTATGGCACTTGGGCACTTCAGTGACTCCAGTTATGTCAGCTTCACCAGCAAAAAGGCTCTCCAGGCCACTCGACTGCTACTCCATCAGTTCAGCCCAACTGGGCTCCCACTCCTTCAGGGGACTGGCACCCTGTTGGTGACGGTGAATGCCTCTCCGAGGACCACTCTTTTAGCTCTGTCTGACCGAGAGGAGGGAGAGCTCTCATCACCTGAGGATGAGCCAAAGGCGTAAAATGAAGGGCAGGACATACGGCTGTTCCATAAAGAGGAATTCCCAGCTCTCATAGCTCAGATTACGGATGCTCTTCACCTTTCTCTGCCACCAGCACAACACACTCCGGATTCAGCTAAACTTCAAGTAAATCCCATCATTGTGGGTATCAGTAAGTTGTCAAAGGCCTTTCCTTTCCCTTCTGAATTGCAGCAAATGGTTTCCCTGGCGTGGGATTCTTCGGATGTCTCCTTACAATCAGCATGTCGCCTGGGCCATTACTATCTCTGAGCTCCTGAGGATCTGGACAAGTGGCTGCGCTTCCCAAAGGTTGATGCCTTGGTGACGGCTGTTATACAACCATTCCCATAGAGGGCAGAACTTCTCTCCGGAATCAGACCGATTACAAGGTAGAGGGGGACTTCTGAAGACCGGTTTCTCTGGGGACAGCAGGAATCAGTCCTCGCATATGGGTGATGTCGGCGCCGACAGAGCCCGCATGGTAACCCTCTCCCCAGTTTTCAAAGAAAGCCTTTGGGAGATGTATCACGCATGCATGATCCCGTTCCCGCCCAAGGGTGCCATCTTGCCTCGGTCTCCTTTTTTCCACAAAGCCCATTGGACGTGTCTGTTCCCTAGGAAGAAGTCGGTGATTTTTTTTGTCTTCTCTTTTGCTTTCTCCAGTAGTGTACTAGTGCCTTTTCCCGCCCCGAGCCCCCTTGCCGCGACATGATGTCCTCTGGTTCTTTTTCTTATTTTTTCAATTGGCATGGGTTCATGCCTTTTTCCTGGACGGGCCTGGTGAATTTGACCTCATGGGGGCAGTCTTCCCTGCTATGGCCTTGGCCAGTGACTTCAAGCCGTGCGACCGCTGTGCCCATAATATGTCGTGCACCTGTTACAAGTGAGTAACTACACTTTCTCCTCCTCCTCACTGACTCTACATGTCTGTGTGTGGAGGTTTAGATGCAGGGGCATTACTGTGCTGGCTTCAATAGCTCCTAGACGATCCTGCTCTGGCCCGCTTAGAATCCGTCACTGCATTTGTAACAGATGCATTCTATGAAGCTCTGCCATTGGAAAAGATCTAAACAAGCTGATAAAGAATTTGGGGGGGGGGGGGTGTCAAACCACAGCATTTGCCAGAGGACAGACCAAATCCGGTTCTGGTTGCTCCACAGCTATGGCTGCTCCCTCCTCCTCCCACAGGGGCCATTTCAGGAACTCACTGCGTTACTGGCTGGGAAAATCTCTCTCTTACTCCCCTTAGACTGGTTCCAAGCCTTAGTCCTTTCGAAGGACCCATCGTCGGGACAATTGCTCCTCTATCAACAAGTTTGCGGGCTCTGCTCAGGCCTTCCGCTGATGGGCTTGGGGTTCATTCCAGGGTGGCTACAGCTTTACCTCTGTGAATGGACCCAGATCACCTCAGACAAATGGGTACTCAAGGTAATTGCACACCCTGTCCCACACTCATTCCTCATCTCCCCATGCGGAGCACCAGACAAGCAAGCGGCCATGCAGGCGACTCTTCCGCGACTTCTACAGTCCAAGAGGTATGCCCAGTCCCACCCTCAGAAACAGGTTCTGGTCATTCTCTTTTGTTCCCAAGAAGGATGGCTTTTTCCGGTCTATTCTGAATTTTGAAAGGTGTCGTCAAATGTCTGTGTGCCACGTTTTTGGATGGAAACTCAAATCTGTCATCCAGGCAGTCAGGCCTGACGAGTACTTTGCATCTCTTGGCGTAGCCAAAGCCTATTTTCACATCCCCATTCACCAAGCTCATCAGCAGTATCTACGCTTCATGATATTGGGACAGCATTTTCAGTTCCGGGCATTACTGTTTGGCCTGGCCACGGCGCCCCAGACACTCTCCGAGGTCATAGTGATGGTGGCGGCCACTCTCCATCTTCAGGGAATCAGAGTTCATCCTTACCTGGGCAACTGGATAATCAGCGTAAAGTCTCATGAAGAGGCGATCTTAGCAGTGGCTCGGGTTGTCAAGTTTCTAAATCGCCTTGGTCAGGCCAAGAGCTGCTTACAATCGTCTCAGTCATTGGCGTTTCTGGGAGCTCATTTTGACACACAAGTCGGTCGTGTCTTCCTCACAACGAGCAGATGCAAGATGCTTTACACACAGCTCCGTGCTTTTCTTAGTTTACTAGCTCCCTCAGCCTGGGATTACCTATAGGTGCTTGGCACCATGGTGGCCACCCTGGAAATTGGCCCTTGGGCTTGAGCCCTCTTCAGCTGACCCTATTGTCTTGATAGTCGCCTTGCGTCCAAGACTGCCAGGTCCGTTTGGCCCTCCCACTGGAAGTGTGCTGCAACCTCCGGTGGTGGCTCTGCTGCAGCCACCTATTGCATGGGTTCCGTTTGGAGACTCCAGACTGGGTGCTTGTGACTACTGATGCCTAGGACGGATGGCACAGGGCTCCTGGTCAACACATGTAGCCTCCTGGCCAATCAGTCACCTCAAGGCTTGTACCGTTTACTTAGCGTTGCTTGCCTTTCAGCCTCTATTCCAGGATCGAGCAGTACACGGGTACTCTCGGACAACACGACCACAGTGTCTTACGTGAATTGGCAGGGCAGAACCAAATGGCCCCCCTATTCCCATGGGCGGAAAGCACTCTTTGAGCGCTTTCTGTGCAACACATTACAAGTGTGGAGAATATTCGAGCGGACTTTCTCAGTCGTCATGTCCTGGACCCCGAGTGGGAACTCGCTTCATGGGTGTTCCAGAAGGTTATGAACTGGTAGGGCGTTCTGGTCCTGGACCTGATGGCCGGCCACTGCCTCCAACTCCAAGGCACCAGTTGTCTTCAGTCGGTGAAGAGAGCCGCAATCTCATGGGCTCAATGCTCTAGTCCAGCCTTGGCCTCTAGCCCAGCTCCTTTGTCTTTCCACCATGGCCTCTGATCGGTTGACTGCTACATTGGATTGAAGACCACCCCGGTCAAATCATCCTGATAGCACCGGACTGGCCACATCATCCGTGATTTTTCCATGGAGCCATTGGGACCTTGTCCTAATCCTGCAGTGAAGAGACTTCTTTAAGTTTTTTGGTGCCTTCTCAGTGCTCTCTGCTTGCCTTCCTGACATCCGGAGCGGTACAGCATCATTTCAATACCCCTTTTTTTTTCTTTTTTGTTTTTTCAACTACATTTTTTCTTTGTGTTTTTCAGTCAGTTGGGTCACCATTGCCCAATTTGATTTTGCCGCCATCATTTTTTTGATGATGGAAAAAACACACAGTGGTTTCAAAAATGTACTTTGTCACAGTACCATCTCTGCAACTGACCAGCATGACCGGTGTCTGAATTGTTTAGACCCCGACCACTATGTTTCTTCGTATGCCCACTGTAAACATAACTGCATGAGGGTTTAAGAACCGAGAGCAGCAACGGGTTAAGCTGTTTCGGTCAGACTCAGCTGCTTCTGCATACTTATCTGGTGCCTTCACACCGTCGAGGTCGTCACATGCTTCCCACACTTCTTCTAAGTCCAAACATAGCAAAAAGCATGAATTGGTGTCACCAGCAGATAAGGTATCAAAGACCTCTGCATTGACTTCGATGCTCTACATCGGCACCAACATTTGCCTTCCATGGATCCAGAGGTAGGCTGATTGACCAAACAGCCCCGGTGGGAGGAAACCATCTCCAAAGCCTTGGAGGGGCTCAGGGTGGCCCCAAGACCTCATCCTCGATGGATCCCCCCAATACCTTGCTCTGGAGGTAGCTCAGGCCTCCATGCCAGATGCCACTCATTCTTCTCCAGTCTCCCTCGATGAGAATGTCCAAACCATCAAACTGAGTCTGGCAGCGATCCTGGCAGCTGTTGTTCCGGGGCCTTTGAGGCCCTCTGGGTCTACCTCTGATCCCACTGCGCTGGTACATCCCTCAAGGTTGGGGCACCCAGTGCTTCTGCAGGGCTACTCAGGGCATCGATTCTGACCGTCTTTGAACCCAGATCTACTCCGGTTCTTTCTGGGGCATCATGCACTGGACACTCCGGTTCTGATACTGCACACCATGGACATTGGGCCTCTATGTCTGTATCGGATCATCATCTGTACTGGAGTTGGGTTCAGCTTCATCCGATTCCAAACTGATGGAGTCTGAGCCCCTTCGAGATATTCCATCGGATCCATCTCCAACTCATGAGAGGCGTCTGTCTCCCCCCAAGGGCATGTCCTTTCAAGATCATGGTGGCGGCCCTCTCTCTCGGTGGGCACGGAGGTAGAACTGAGAGCAGAGGAGTTGGACATCCTGCAATATCCCTCGGCTCCGAAGGAGGGGGCTGCCCTTCCCATCCATAACATCCTACAGAACTTAATGCTTCAGATGTGGAAAACACCACTCTCAACTTCTGCCATCAGCAAGATGTTAGATATGCTGTATCGGGTTCCTCCTTGCCCAGGCTTCCGAAAACCACAATTACCACACCACTCTATAGTAGTGGAGTCAGCCATGAGGAGAATTGAAAGTTCTAAGGAACCATCATCGGTTCCTCCAGGCAGGGAGGACAGAGTCTTCTGCTTTTGGCAGGAAAGCTTTTCAGTCTGTCATGTTGGGGTCCAGGATCAGCTCTTACATGCTCTACATGGGCATGTTTTTAAGAGATATCTTGAGGGGCTTAGCTGAATTCAGCACTCTTCTGCCAACAGATACAGGCCCCTCATGAGGCTCTTGTAGCTCATACTCAAAACACCTCCAAGTTTCTCACTAGAGCAGCCTTCAACGCTTTTGAGGCTAAAAGCAGAACAGCAGCAGCCTGCATTGGAGCAAGGAGGACAGCACGGCTGCAAGCCTCTGATCTCAAACAATGGATTCAGGACAAGCTTGCCAACATCCCTTGTAATGGAAAAATCTCTGTGGGAAGGGCTGGTGTGAAAAAGCAGGTGAAATAGAAACTGATGATCTCACTATAAAGCGCTTGTCCAGGAAGGCAGCTGATCCTGCAAAGAAGAAGCTTCTGGCAAGAAGCCCTTCTATCCCAAAAAGAGAAGGTATTATCCTCTTTACCCCTTGTATTCTTTCTATCAGGCTTGGCAGCCTAATCAAGAGCAACAGGGCGCACTCAACCCAGAAAGCTTAAGACTCCTGAGGCCCAGCCAGCCCCACAGCCTCAATCTCAGGCTAGCTTTTGACTGCTTCCTGGAGGGCATAGCCAGTCTACCTCTCAGAGATCCCCTCCCCTCTCACATTCCAGAAGGATTAACACATTTTGCCCAGATGGTCCATCATAACCTCAGAACCCTGGACTTTGCAGCTGGTCAGTGGGGGCTATCAGCTAAATTTCAGGTCTCTACCTCCCACTTTCTTTGTGGGCGAGTTCCCCATGGATCTCCTACACTCCACTCTGCTACAACAGGAGATCATAAGACTTACAGCTCAAAGGGCCTTCAAGGAAGTCCGGCTCCCTCAGCAAGGCCTAGGGTTCTAGTCCCATTTCTTCTTCATTACAAAGAAGACAGGGTTTCAGACCTATTCTTAACCTGCGAAATCTCAACAAATTTCTAGTGAAAGAAGTTCAAGACTATCTCACTATGGATACTTTTCCCCTATCTTCAGGAAAAAGACTGGCTCTGCTCTCTGGATCTCAAGGATGCCTACACACACATCCTGATCCACCCCCTGTACCAAAAATATCTCAGGTTTGTCTTCCAGGGGCATCACTATTAATATTGCATTTTCCCTTTCAGGCTAGCTTTGGCTCCAAGGGTTAGCAGCCTACCTATGCATCTTGGGAATCTTCGTCTTCCCTTACTTAGAAGACTGGTTCATCAAGGAAGATACCCCTCACGTGGTCTCCACATCATACCAACCTGGTTCTGCAACATCTGGGCTTTGTCATCAATTATCCCAAATCCCATCTAACTCCTACTCAGACTCTGGAGTTCACAGGGGCTTGTCTAGATACAACAAGGGCTCGAGAACTTCTTGCAAGAGGACCGCCTTTACCATCTCATCGCCCTGGCAACCCATTGTCAATATCAAGCCACTCACTGCTCGAGACATGCTACGTCTCCTTGGCCACATGGCCTCCACAGTCCATGTTCCATATGCCCATCTTCACATGCACTCGGGACAGTGGGTCCTTTCAGAACAGTGGATGCAGTCCACAGGTTGTCTCTCCAACAAGATCACCATCTCATCTCAACTGGTGAGCTCACTCCAGTGGTAGTGCACAGCCCAAAACGACCTTGTAGGGTTACCTTTTCAAAGGTCTCCACTGCAGTGTACCCTGACCATTGATGCATCCAAGCATGGCTGGGGAGCACATCTTCACAGCCTTATCACACAGGCCACTGGACCCCTCGAGATGCCTCTCATCACATCAATTTCTTGGAGCTCAGAGCAATCGCCAAGGCCCTCCGGGTCTTCTGTACCCAGCTATCGGGATAAACCATCTTTGGACTTCTGCGACAGCTCATCACATTCTTCTTCAAGCTGTTTATCTCCTGGGAGAGGAGAATCAGCTAGTCGACAAGCTCAGCCGGGTTCTTCATACACACAAGTTGATGCTCCATCACCGGACAGTGCAACGCTTATTCCACTTATGGGGAATGCCCATAATTGACCTCTTCACTGCTCCTGTGAATGCCCAGCTCCCTCATTTCTATTCGAGTTCCTTCGCCACACAGTGAGAACTTAGATGCTTTCCTCCTTCACTGGGGCCAGGGTCTGCAATATGCATTCCTGCCAATTCCTCTCATCCTGAAGACACTCTTCAAGTTACAGTTGGACAGAGTAAAGATGATTCTCATCACCCTGTTCTGGCCTCCTGTTCAGGTTTAAAACAACTTTGCCCACCGTCCATTACCAACTATCCCAGGAGGAGTGTGCCCAAGGGGACTGAGTCTGGCAGAACCCTGCTTAACCCTGCTTGCAGTTCTGATCTCTTCCCTCCTTCCAGATAGTCGTGGGCTAGGGAGTCCCATATAAGACTACATTCCTGCTTGTTCCTGGAGATAGCGTAGTTACTCACCTGTAACAGGTGAACTCCAGGAACAGCAGGAATCGGTCTTCACAACCTGCCCACTCCCCCTTGGAGTTGTAGATGGGACTAACTTTTTTGTATTTTCCTTTTTGGTTTTCCTATGCGGTTTTCTTATGCTAGATACCTGACTGAGGAGAACTGTTGGGAAGGCAGATATGCACTCGTGGAGGATGCTCCCAAAAGCATTCCTATTGGATGCTGGGCAGTGTTCCCATGCGGGGCTCCGTCGATGCTGACAACACTCATGTATGAAGACTGATTCCTGCTGTTCCCAGAGATCACCTGTTACAGGTGAGTATGCTTTCACTGCAAGTGGTAACTACCCTTCTGCAGGCACAACACCCTTCCACCTCTCAGGCGTATGCCAGAGTTTGATGTCTCTTTATCTCCTGGTGTTCTCACAGAGTGATGATCTCGTGGAGGGTGCACCTTCCTGACCTTTCTTTCCTTCAAGATGGGTTTGATCGGGGTCTTGCCCTCAATTCCTTAAAGGTTCCGATTGCTGTGCCTAATGTCTTTTAGAGGGCCCCTCCGTGTGCTCCCTCGCCTTGCAACTGGTCATGGTTTGCTTCTTGCGCAGGGGGGTCTTTATGCTTCGACCAACCCTTCGACCGGTTGTTCCAGCTTGGGACCTATCCCTAGTCCTCCACACCCTCACCAGATCTTCCTTCAAACTCCTCCGGGGCACGTCTCTGAAAGATTTGACACTCAAGACTGTCCTTCTACTTGCAGTCACCTTGACTTGGCGCCTCTCAAAGCTTCGGGCGCTTTCTTGTTGTAGTCCCTTTTCTGTCTTTTTCTCCTGAAGTTGTCACTATACAGACTGTTCCTTTCTTTCTACCAAAGGTCCATTCCGACTTTCATGTAAATGAGTCAGTGGTTCTCCCTTCCTGAAAGACCACCGGTCAGGGTGTAACCACAAACTCCATTCTCTCGATGTTAGCAGAGTCTTACGCCACTACCTCAAGGTTATAAATTCATTTCGCCTTTCCGATCGTCTTTGTCCTGATCTCCGGTTGCAGCAAGGGAGTGGCTGCCTCTAAACTAAATATCGTGCACTAGATCAAGAAGCCATAGAGTCTGATTACATTCTTCAGAACTGTCCTGTGCCTGTTGGGCTCTGAGCCCATTCCACTAGAGCTCCAGCCACTACTTGGGCAGAGAGGGTGCGGGTAGCTCCATTGGATATTTGCAGAGCGGTGACCTGGTCCTCCCTCTTTACTTTTGCCCAGTACTATCACTTGGACCTTCATGCTCGGGAAGCAGCTCGGTTTGGAGCCACTGTTTTGGCTACAGCTGTATCTGCCTGCCTAGAGGGGATTTGGCGTTGATACTCCATACTAGTGTGGACTGGTTTAGCAGGATGAACTGGAAGGAGAAATTTTACTTACAGTTAATTATTTTTTCTAGATTCCTGCTAGACCAGTCCAGAACCCGCTGTCACTGACTTGGCCATCTTGGCACCTAAGAAATGATCTCATTTGCTTGTCTGGTGGCACCGGCTGGTCTTTAACTTGTACATACTACTTGGCATCAAGACGTGTACATGAGTTGTGCAGTTGCACTAATTACTTGGCTGGAATTGTTGTTCTGTTTGTTCTTTGGCTTCTTGAAGTCCATATGCTTGTTATGGATATACTGAAGCTGTCCTCTAGGGCTAAAAGGTTATCTATCAAGGGTGATGTCACTAAGCGGCTAGAATTTTTCTCTCTCATCTGCTGACAGGGGGACACAGCCCACTAATCTGGACTGGTCTAGCAGGAATCCAGGAAAGGAAATTAATGTTAAGTAAAATGTCTCTTTAATTTCCCACTCATTATTGAGCCATTTAATTTTGTTCTGGATATTTTTGCATCTGATATATGCCCCAGAGACCTGCCGGTGGGTTTAAAAAGTTCACCAAGTCAGGACTGGTGCAAGGACATGAGGCACCCTGGGCAAACCTCATCCCTCTTATCTCCAGGAACAAGCAGGAATGTAGTCTTCACATATGGGTATCGTCGGTACTGACGGAGCCTGCGCGGGAACGCTCCCCAGCGTCCAATAGGAAGCTTTTCGAAGCATCCTACAGCGCCTGCGTGCAGCCTTCCCGCCTTTCCCAACTGCCTCTCTCCAGTTCTTCGTTTTCCGCTGAGCCAGCAGGTCGTGTTCCTGTCACCGCAGAAAATTATTTTCCTTATTCTTCTGTTTTGTGGTCGCGTCTACCTTCCTCGACGCTACACCGGTACCGCCGGTTCTTCTTTCTTTTCTTTTTAAAAATATATTCTTATATATCCTTATATATATTCTTTTTTTCCAAACTTTTCTTTCCAGGTGCCATTTTGGGCCTTAGGCCCAAAATTTCCTCCACCATGGAGAAACCCGCTTCAGGTTTTAAAAAATGCACCAAGTGTGGCGGTACCATCTCCGTCACCGACACCCACGAGTGGTGTCTTAAATGTTTAGGTCCTGACCACTCCATCTCCAAGTGCATGGCTTGCGCCATGATGTCCAAAAGAGGTCGACAGAACTGAGCTGATAAGCTCAGTGCCCTTTTTCCCTCCGATGCAGCTTCAGTGGCATCGACGTCTTCCAGGGCTTCGTCTTCCTCCCATGGATCTCAGGTAACTAAACATAAGTCCAGCTGGTCCTCAAAGGGTAGATCTCCTTCCAAGCATCGAGATGCCTCTGGCATTGCCCTTGAGGGTCCCATACCAGCAAAGTTGCCCTGGCGGGAGGCTTCGGCTTCCAAAGCATTATGGGGGATCCAGGATGTTCTCAAGGCTTCGACCTTGGCAGAACTAATGGTGCCATGCTCTGGGGTTCCGACTCTCTCCGGTACAGACACCCAGGCATCGGCAGTGTCGATAGACCAGAGGTTCCTGGCTATTGAATGCAGTCTGGCGGCTCTCCTTGCGGCATCGACGCCCTCGGAACCACGCCAGACGATTCAACCGGTACCGGCACCGATGCCGGCACCAGTGTTGGTACTGGTACCGATAGCATCAACATCGGTATCGGCTTTGCCGGCACCTAGTCATGCGATGCCTTCTGGTACCGATGCACCGGTACCGATTACCCCCGGTACCGACTTCGGTCGGTACAGGTATCGGGCTCTTCAAGAGCATCCGGACAGATGATACTTCGAATCCTCGGAAGACTCTGAGGATTCTGATAGCTCTGCCGGTACCGGGATTCTTCTCCCAGAGGAGCCTTCCTCTCCTAAACAAAGGATGTCTCGTCCAGAAGATATCTCTTTTCAAGATTTCATCAGGGAGGTGGCTCGTGGGTTGTCCATTACTGTGACTCCTGAGACAGAACCCAGAGCTAAGGAGTTGGAGATTTTACAATATCCCAAAGCTCCTAAGGAGGCAGCTACCTTGCCTATCCATGAGATCTTACATGATCTCATGTTGAGAATGTGGGAGACACTTCTCACCACCTCTCCTCACTCTCACAGACTGGATACCATGTATCGAGTCCCCCCTTGTCCTGGATACCAGAAAACTCAGCTTCCTCACCACTGTATTGTAGTGGAGTCCGCTATGAGAAGGATCAGAAGTGCAAAGAGGCATTCCTCTAATCCTCCAGGACATGAGTGTAGAACTTTGGATGCCTTTGGACGTCGTACCTTCCAGGCTTCCATGCTTTCTGCCAGGATCAGTTCCTATAATCTATATATGGGAATGTTCCTTAAAGAAGTCACAGGTGATTTAGAGGTTTTGAGCCCTCTTCTTCCTGAAGATAGAAGGCAGGATTTTCTCACACTGGTCAAACATGCCCAGGATGTCTCTAAGTTTGTCAACCATGCAGCTTTTGACTGTTTTGAGTGCATAAGCAGAACCTCTGCCATTGCCATAGGTGCACATAGAATTGCCTGGCTCCAGGCATCCGATTTGGAGCTCTGGGTGCAGGACATACTGGGCAATATCCCTTGTACAGGTGAGAATCTATTTAGCAAAAATTGGCAAGAAAAAGCCAATGAATTAGATGCTGACAACTCCACTTTGGATAGGCTATCCAAAGCCACAGCTGATCCTGCGAGAGAGAAAACTTTCAAGAAGCCTTTCTTCTCAAAAAAGAAGAGGATTTATCCCCCTTATTCCCAGCAGGGACGTTCTGCAGGTCAGCCTGCCCGGAAGGGTCAGCAACCACCTAAACAAAGGAAAGCAAAGACTGCTAAGCCTCAACCATCTCAGCAGTCTCAGCCACCACAAGGCCTTTGACTTTCATCTAGAGAACTTAGCCTTCCTGGCCCTCAATGGACCAGAGCCTTCCACCATTCGAGGAAGGTTATGTCACTTTGCCCCCAGGTGGGAGCAGATAACAGCAGAGCATTGGACACTCTCCATTATAAGAGAGGGCTACAACCTGCACTTCCTGTGCATGCCCCCTCACACAATCGTAAGACAGTTCAATTCTCAGACTTCTCTCATCAACCTGTTAGATCAAGAGGTCACCATATGTCTTGCCCAAGGGGCAATAGAAGAAGTACCCATTCATCAACAGGGTACAGGGTTTTACTCCCCCTATTTCCTTATCCCAAAGAAAACGGGGATACAGACCTATTTTGGACCTCAAAGAATTGAACAAATTCCTGTTTAAAGAGAAAATCAAGATGATTTCTCTAGGAACTCTGCTGCCATACCTTCAGAGTCAGGATTGGTTTTGTTCTCTAGATCTCAAGGATGCGTACACCCATGTTCTCATCCATCCAACTCACAGAAAGTACCTTCGGTTCCTTTTTCAAGGAAAGCGCTACCAATACAGGGTGCTTCCCTTTGGCCTGGCCTCAGCTCCAAGAGTGTTCACGAAATGCATGGCTGTGGTAGCAGCATTTCTCTGCACTCTAGGCATATTCGTCTTCCCCTACTTAGACGACTGACTCATTCGAGCCCCATCAGAGTCAGAGGCCAGGACTTCTCTATCTTGCACAATGCGTACCCTTCAGTATTTGGGTCTGATCATAAACATCCCAAAATCCAGTCTAACTCCCACTCAGTCTCTAGAGTTCATAGGAGCTTTGCTGGATACCAAAAAGGCAAGGGCCTATCTCCCCCAGGCCTGTTGCCTTCGCATGGTGCAGTTAGCTTATCAAGCAGTGCTAAAACCTCATCTCACTGCCCGAGAAATGCTACAACTACTAGGCCACATGGCATCCACCGTGCATGTGGTTCCTTATGCTCGCCTCCATATGAGAGCAGCCCAGTGGACTTTATCCACTCAATGGACCCAGGCATCAGGGTGCCTGTCAGACAAAATAGCAAACACAAATCGCCTTATTTTGTCCCTCCAGTGGTGGCAGTCCACTCAGAACCTGTTGCTGGGGTCCCCTTTTCAACAACCCTTATCCCAGGCAACTCTCACAACAGATGCTTCACCAGTGGGTTGGGGAGCTCATCTGCAAGACCTCTCCACCCAAGGCACCTGGACTCCACAGGAGACTCATCTACATATCAATCTCTTAGAGCTCAGAGCAATCTTCCTTGCTCTTCGAGTGTTCCATACCCTGCTCAGCTACAAGACGGTCCTTATTCATACGGACAATCAAGTAGCCATGTTCTATGTGAACAAGCAGGGGGGAACAGGCTCTCTGTCGCTTTGCAATGAAGCTTTGCAACTATGGGCCCTCGCCAGAGAGCATCAGATTCATCTCCTGGCAGTGTATCTCCCAGGCATACAAAACTCTTGGGCAGACAGACTCAGTCGAGTTCTGCTTCCACACGAATGGTCTCTACATGCAGACCAGGTGGCCAAGATTTTTCAAATTTGGGGAACCCCGGACATAGACCTCTTTGCAAGTCCGTTGAATGCCAAACTTCCCCGGTTCTGTTCCAGAATCCCGGCTCAGGGCTCTCAGGCCAGGGATGCTTTCCTCCTTCACTGGGGTCAAGACTTCCTTTATGCCTTTCCACCCATTCCCCTAATTCCTAAAACCCTATTCAAGCTTCAGAGAGACAGAGGGCGTATGATTCTCATAGCTCCACATTGGCCACGGCAAGTGTGGTACCCTTGGCTTCTACATCTCTCTCAAGCTCCCTCCCTGGAGTTAGGATCTGCTCCAGATCTCCTGTTTCAGGAGGACGGAATGTTATGGCATCCCAATCTCTGCATCTCAGAGCTTGGTTGCTGAAGGCCTAGATCTTCATGATAATAACTTCCCTCAGCAAGTAAAGGATGTCCTTTATGCTTCCAGGAAGCCTTCCACAAGACGCTCTTATGCTTTCAAGTGGAAAAGGTTTACCCCCTTGCGATACCTCTCGAATCATTACTGGAGTATCTCCTTCATTTATCCAATGCAGGACTTAAAACTAACTCGGTAAGAGTCCATTTGAGTCCTATTGCAGCTTCTCTCAAGCCTCTACATGGACAACCTATCTCCTCCCATCCTCTTATAGCAAGATTTTTGAGAGGCCTTCTTCTTACTAAGCCTCCCATTAGGCCACCACCGGTGGCATGGGACTTAAACCTGGTTCTTGGTCAGCTCATGAAGCCACCTTTCAAACCCTTAGCTACTACCTCATTGAAATTCCTTTCTTGGAAAGTTATCTTTCTCATTGCAATCACATCAGCACACCGCATCAGTGAGTTGCAGGCACTAGTAGCTAATCCACCTTATACAGGGTTTCATCATGACAAGGTAGTCCTTAGGACTCATCCACACTTTATGCCAAAGATGGTCTCGCCTTTTCATCTTAATCAAGCAGTCTACCTGCCTGTGTTCTTTCCAAGACCTCATGCATCAAATGCAGAAAGGAATCTTCATACTTTGGACTGTAAAGGAGCTTTAGCCATTTACTTGCAAAGAACACAGCAACATAGAAAGTCCTCTCAACTCTTTGTTGCTTTTGATCCTTCTCATTTGGGACTTCCAGTCTCCAAGAGAACACTGTCCAACTGGGTTGCACAGTGTATTTCCTTTGCCTATCAGAGTAAGAACCTTTCTCTGGAGGGCCATGTCACAGCTCACAATGTGAGAGCCATGGCAGCTTCAATGGCTCATCTACACTCTGTGTCTATCGATGACATCTGTCGAGCAGCCACTTGGGCCTCGGTTCATACCTTCACAGCCCCATTACTGTTATACTGTTTCAGTGTAAACCGCACTGATGACAAAGAGCGCAGTATATAAGAAATGTTAGATAAATAAATTACTGCTTGGACAAGGACTCCCGCTGGGATGCTTTGTTTGGTCAGACTGTTCTCCAACACCTGTTCCATACCTAATCAACTCCTACCCGCCATCCCTGGATGGATGCCAGAGATCCATGGGGGGAAGTGGAGCCCTTCACAGGGACACACAACTTCTGGGGTCCCTCCCTGGCATCTAAAGCTAGGGAGTCCCCGTATGTGAAGACTACATTCCTGCTTTTTCCTGGAGATAGCAGTTACTCACCTGTAACAGGTGATCTCCGGGAACAGCAGGAATTTAGTCTTCACAACCCACTCACCTCCCCTAGGAGTTGTATCTCTCTTTCCCTTTCCTTCTCTCTCTCTTTGTCTCAGCTTTAAACTCAACTGGAGAGAGGCAGTTGGGAAAGGCGGGAAGGCAGCATGCAGGCGCTGTGGGATGCTCCCAAAAGCTTCCTATTGGATGCTGGGGAGTGTTCCCGTGCAGGCTCCGTCGGTACCGACGATACCCATATGTGAAGACTAAATTCCTGCTGTTCCCGGAGATCACCTGTTACAGGTAACTATGCTTTCTCCTCTTTGGCTCCCTATTGCCTCTGCTGCTGCCCCTCTCTGGGAGCTGCAGCAGTGGCCTCAAACAGCCTTGTGGTACTACTTACTTCTATACCTATCAGTGCTGACTTCCTTTTGTATGGGGGCAGAAGCTGCTTCTGCCCCTATGCATCCAGGAAGTTGGTATTAGATATCTGAGGGAGCGGAAGCCAAACAGCCCCGCAGCTCTGAGGTTTTAAGGTAAGCACTGTGGAGCTGTTTGATGCCATTGCTGCCACTCTGGGTAGTAGCGGCCCGCCCGCCCCCTAGACCATTGGTGCTGTAGACGGCTGCCTAGTTCACCAGATGGTTGCACCAGGTCCAGGTCTGTCAGACGCTTATTCACTTCTCTCACTCCCACACCCCTCCTTGGCAGCTCCACTTATCAAGCAAATTTGTTTTATCTATGCTCTTCTCTTCTACTGCCACTCCACACTCTATCCTTTCCACATTGCTGAACCATATGCCTGGAATAGACTACCCAAGTCAATATGTCAAGCTCTATCTCTGGTCCTATTCAAATCCAAATAAGAAAACTCATCTCTTTGCTGTTGCTTTTGAATCCGCCCCCCTGCCCCCAATCTTATTTCCCTGTCTACCAGTTGTATTTTAATCATTTCCCTTAAGAATTTCCCAGTCCCCTGTTTGTTCTATTTCTGTCTTAGCAAATTGTAAGCTCTATGGATCAGGGAAAGTCTTGTGTGCGTGCATACAGCACTGCATATGTCTAGTAACGTTATATAAATAAGTAGAGGATAAGTGCAGTAAAACCTTTGGCACTCAGAAAAGCCTTCCATCGGCATTAGCGGCATCAATCACCATGGACCCCGGAGCTGCACTGGACACTAGTGGAACACCGGTTTAGAGGAGCTCTCCAACCTGCTCGGAGCTGGGCACCAGTAGGCTTCTGCAGGATTAGTCGTCCACCGATTCTGCCTTGGTTAAGGATTTGTCCTGGTCTTTGTTTGGCCTAGAAATCCCTCAATACCAGGCAGAGGCTGCGTTGCTTTGGCTTCTAAGTTCATCAGGAGTACTGTGGAATCAAACGATGCACAATCCCTGAAGCAGCCCCTCCTGGCTATCAGAGGGGCTGTACCAAACTCCAAAGGTCCGTGACTAGCCTACCAGTACGTCTCAGTGTATTCCGAAGACATTGACCCCTACTTGAGGCCCCCATATCTTAGTTCATGGCAGCCCTTGAGTGTTTTGCCAAGTGAATGGAAGAAATACTCATGATGTTTCTCTGCAGGAGCTGTCAACTCGTTCCGAAGCAGCAGCAGCATCGAGCCGAGGCTCAAAACTGCATCTGCCTGCAGGAGATGCATCAATATCAAGACCTCAAAGGGTCTAGACACCAACCTGTGTCCAGCCAATATCGGTATCCATTGCATCAGAGGCATAAGTCCATCTCAGACTCCTGTATGGAGTGTCGTTCAGCCCAAGTAGAGACTCTGGCATCTCCCGCATACTTCTCTGAACCAGAGTCCGAGCACTACTGGGTAGCCAACTACAACCAAGTACTTCTTAGAGCTGAGGTCTCTTGAGCCCCCTCTCCACCTCACGGGTAACACAAGTCGTCTCCTGAGGACAAGATTGTCCAGGTAATGGCCAAGTCCATTCCATTTCAGTTGGGAACGGTCAAGAAGTTGAAAAGCCTCCAATATCTGGATCCCCTCGAAGTCCATACAATTCTCACATATTTATACCCCCATTCTCTCGGGTCATTCAACAATATAGGAAAGCTCAATGTCCAATTAAAAAAAACTGTGGCAACACTGTATCGGAAATACTTCTCTATAACCAGCTCTCAGTATATCATAGCTGATGAAGGCTCTCATTTTGCTGATCTCAGCTGCGTTAGGGGTTTAGCATGTACTGAGAGTTACGGAGTTTAAGCGTTTTTGATATTATTGCTTGTGAAAGTTACTGTATGATACAGTGTTGCCACTATTTTTGAAATTGGACTTTGAGCTTCATGCATTGTTGAATGAACTGAGTAATGGTGGCACAAGGGTTTCTGCTGCCTTAGGCAGACTCTCCGTGCTGCTGCCCTGCCCCTCCCCCCCCAAAAGACTATGCCTAGATCCAGCCCACCACTGCCCTAGATACCTGAGGACTGTAGTTGCTGACCTGGCAAGTCCTATTTTTAGTGGCAGTTATTTACAAGCTGCAGTCTGTAATAACAGATCTATCTTACACTAAGTTTTTTTCACAATAGAATGGTGCTACGTATTTATTCTAAATTACTTCTGAAAGTGGTGCTGAACTTCCATTTTAATGAGTTTATCATCCAACCAACAATTTGCCCAAGATCCCATGCTCACAAAGGGGAAAGTACACTTTCCACACTTTGGACAGCAAGAGAGCCTTGATTATCTGGTGCGGACTAAAGCCCATAGAAATTTCACCCAGCTTTTGTTCTAAAGCCAGTAGAGTGGGGGCCACCATGAACAAACACACATTTTCAATTTGGCTAGCAGACTGTGTCTCTCACTCATTCCTAAGCAGGTATGACGCTTGAGGGTCATGTCACAACTCCAAGCCATGGCTGCATCAGTGGCCCACTTGCATTCAGCCTCCATGGAAGAGATCTGCATAGCAGCGACCTGGAATTTGGTCCCTGTGTTCATACCTCACTACTGTTTTCAGAGGGATTCCCAATGCAACAGCTGTTTCGGTCAATTTGTCTTTTGGAATCTGTACGAGGTTTAGAATCAAACTCCATTCCCTACTAGCCCAGTTTTCTTTGTTTTCAGGCTGCCCACAAATAAAAACTGCATTCTCTTGTTACCAGTTCATGCCAACCTATTACAGCACTTGCTGCCTTTCCATTCTTTCTGTGGTGCAGCCTTTAGCAAGGGATTCTCATACGTGAGGGTTTATCAGGCCACTCATTGACCCAGAGAACTTCAGAACAGTCATGAAGGCTATGACGCTCCCCTGTAATACTATTTATCACGGACTACTCACCACCCACACCAACCCCCTACGAACTGCCTTAAACACCACAGCAAGAATCATCCAGAAAGAAAAAAAACATGATCCCATTACCCCTGTCCTAAGAGAACTTCACATCCTACCACTCGAAGCAAAGATTAAATACAAATCTGCCCTGCTTATCCACAAAACCCTCCATCAAACGCAAACTTCTCAACTCCGCACTCTACTACCCCAGCCCACCCTTAACAGGCCAACCCGACAGATGACCAGCAACACTCTCACTATCCCCCATGAATGAACTAAGTGCAATCAACGGACTTGCAACAGAGCTTTCGAACTGTATGCACCCTCCCTCTGGAACGCCCTCCCGACCCAAATCCGAAACAGAGACCTCTCCACATTCCGGAAACAACTAAAAACCATCCTGTTTCATGAATACCTTGGACCAGAAACAGACATCTCTCTCTGACAACTCATCCAGACCTTCTGGCCTATCCCCAACACTACCTACTAAGAAACTTACGTCAACTGTCTAAGTCATTACTTGTTCAGATCATCAGTGTTGGCCCTCATGGTGATGGCCCCCCCCCCTCTGTCAAACTGATTACTGTCACCACCCCCCCCCCCCCCTTTTTTGTAAAACCACTTTGACCCGGTGAAAAGCGGGATATAAATACAGCTAAATAAATAAAACAAATAAATCTTGCTTGTCCATGGAGAAAACGAGGTTACTCACCGTAGCATCCTGCTGTCCATGGAGAAGTCCTCACAATCCTCAGACCTCCCCTTGGAGTTGTTCAGCTAAGCTTTTTATGTGATTGAGGTATTCAGGTGTTTTGGCGGCAGGCAGGAATTGGGCATGCATGAGCAGTGGGCTTCCTAAAAGCTAGGAGCAGAGGAAGGTCCTGCATGGGGCTCTGTCGAAGACATCACTCATGAACTTATCCTCCTGACCACAGGGAACAGCTGCTACAGATGAGTAACTTCATTTCAGTGGTCTGCAAGCTGATTTTGAAAATCCACTAATAGGCCCATGCCTATTAGTGGATTTACAGCTGTAAATATGCACTTTGCAAAAGTGAAAAGCAGGCACAAGGATTCCAAAATGAAATCCCAACACACTTCTTTTTTTTAGTCCACTGTGACCTCACCTCCAGTACTACCACATTATCCTGGGAAAAGGTCTTTTAAAAATTGCCTCAGAGAAATCATATGATTCAGTGATCTGGGCAGATGCTTTTCTGTCTAGCTCCAGGGGCTCCCACCCAGTATAACTAATAAAACCGCTTAAACCCACTAGTAACATTTATTATCCGGAACCGGGACTGACAGAAGCGCTCTTTTCACCTTAGAAGGAGCACTGGTGTGCAGATTACTCTATGGCAGCTAAGGTAACAAGGAAAGAGAAGAACCGGGTACCAGAGGACAAAATGGTGTCCAGGCCCTCGTCCAGCCCAAGCTCAGATCAATCTATGAACATGGTGGAGGAGGTCACTAATGCTGTAGTGGCGGCATTGGAGAGCCTGTTCCAAGGTCTCTCGGAGCAGCTGGCTAAGGTGGGCCAAGCTGTCCACGACTATGGAACACAGATGGATCAAGCCAAACAAAGAATTTCTAATGCGGAGGACATACAACATGAACAGGCCCAGAAAATGTGATGGCTTGAGGAGATGCTTAAAAAACAAGAAGAAAAGCCGGATGATTTGGAAAACCGCGGCCGCCGTAAAAACCTACGGTTTGTGGGCATCCCTGAAGCAATTGCAGATGGTGAGCTGAGAGGGTATTTGGAAACATGGCTTGCAATGAACTACATTCTAGACACTTCATTAGGCTCAGTAAAAATAAAAAGAGCCCACCGATTAGGAGTACGGCAGGGTGCTGGAGATAGGCCCTGTGGTAATAGCACGATTTCTCAACTATGCTCAAAAGGAGGACATCATACGAGCAGCGAGAAAGCAACGGGCACAAAAACAGGGAGGTACGAAAGTTCTGATTTTTCAGGATTACTCCCCAGTGGTCAGCTGGAAACGAGAGAATTCGCTGCGGTGTGTGATGCGCTAGCGAAGAGGGGAGTGCGATTTGCCCTGTTTTATCCAGCACGACTGAGAGTAGAACATCAGAACCGGCAGCGGCTTTTTGACACACCGATGGAGGCCCAAAATTTTGCAACTGAATTGGTGCAGGGCCAGGGGGGGAGAATTATCGCCGGAGCATCGGGAGTCCTGAGATGGGCACGCTAAATGGTAATATCTCGCTTGTGTGCCCTACCCTTGTAACATCAGGGGTTTGGGCCTAGCTCACCCGAGGGGGGATGATGAGCGAGGAGCGGAGGAAAAGATCTTCAGAACTGTTATTTTGGGAATGGGTGGATGGTTATGGAGCTCTGTATGAGACATGGAGATGATGGGGGATGGACTCTTGTGGGCTTGGCCCTCACGATAATTATGTTTTGCTTACACGGGGAAAGAAGAAATGCCTGCTTGTATCCTTGTAGCCAGACATGCAGAAGGGAAGTTGTGGACTCTATGGTCACTCAGGAAGCCTGATGCTTTTCATTTGTATGAACTGTATTTAGCTCATGATTTGCCTTCTGTCAGAAGATGCGGAGGTAAATTCTTCCTTGTAATGGGGGATATGGTCTCTTGCCCTGAGTGAGATACGCATGAGGAGAGCCTTGTGCGCCCCCTATTGCTCCACAGCTTCTTCCAATGTTGCTCTTGTTTGTGTTTTTTGTTTGTCCCCCGGTCCTTGCACCTCTCTTGGGAATGTTCCTGTTGTTCGTGTTCTTGAGTTAGTAGGGGGGAGGGAGGCTGGGTTTAACCTAGGGGAGAATGGGTGAGTGGTGGGGAGGGGAGATCTCCTTTTGGGATGAAGGAGAGGTTGGGTGTAGAAGGGATTAGCTATCACAGATACTCCTTTGAGAAGAATTATAGAATTTTAGGATATGAGAAGGGGAGGGGGAGATTCCCCTTAGCTTAAGGGGACGGGGAATGGTTAGGAGTGGTGGGAGGGAGGCCCGGACACAGGATTGTTAGAGACATGAATTACACCCTCTCCCTCCCCCCCCCCTCCCCCTGCTATAGTTATAAGACTTGGTCAGGTGTTGGGAAGAAGGGGGTCTGTTTATGGTTGGATATATGGTTATGGAAGATAAGGTAGATTCGGAATAGTGAAGGGAAAGGTGTATGGGGGGAGAGGTTAGTGGGGGAGAGGAGATTTTTTTGAATATGGGTGGGAGCCCAATGCACCAAAGTGATCACATAGGGAACCACTATGGAGAGAGATCGAAGTATTAGGGGGGGAAGGGGGATTGGGATTTTATTCTGATTTAGGTAAGGGTATTGTTTGGGAATTACATGGGTGTTCTGGAGTTTGCATTCAAGAGAGTAAAGAGGGAAGTCTAGGAACGAGTCGCAAAAGATATATAACAATGTGGAGGACGGGAGTGGAACAGATGGAAATAGGGGTGGGCCCTAGGCTGGGGGGGGGGTCAACTTCCATTAGAGTTGTAAGGCTAGCAAGGGGATCATCATAGCCAGAGGCCACAGGAATGGATAAAGAAATTTGTTTGGTATCCTGGAATATATGTGGCCTTGGGAATCCTATCAATAGACACAAAGTGCTGTGGGTTCTTCATGATAAGCATGCAGATTTCGCCTTTTTGCAGGAGACCCACCAGACAGCAGCCAAACACGATAAACTAAAAAAAGTGGTGGGTCGGTAGAGGTTTTGGAGAATCATCAGGGGGGAAGAAAGCAGGGGTAGCGATATTAGTAAGTAAACATATAGTTTTGGAGGTGGAGCAGACAATTGTAGATCCCGGAGGCCGATATATAATCGTAGTGGGAAAGATAAAGGGACGTAGCCTAGGCCTGATTAATATATATGCCCCCAATGTATATGATTCTTCTTTCTTCAGTAGGTTAGGCAAGTGCCTGAGTGAAATCGTCTCAATCCCGTTTATCGTAGGAGGTGACTTCAGCTGCATTATGGAGGAGTCCATTGACAGGGCACCAGACTGAAGACAAGTGATTGCAGAGCGCAGTGGATTAGAGGCATATGCGAAGGACATGAGCTGAGGGATTATTGGAGGGCGCTGCATCTGCTGGACAGAAACTACACACACATATCTAGTGCCCATGATAGAGGCTCATGGATAGACGACTACTTGGGGGTGAGGATGCTTTTTGATCAGGTGACTAAGGCCGAGATTGGCCTCATGAAAGTGTAAGATCATGCATATGTATGGATAGATCTGAAATGGGGGCCGAATCTAACAGGGAGTCTCTGGCGCTATCCCCTTGGGAATATCTCCGATGACCACTTTAAGGTATTTTTGCACACTCATTGGGAGGAATATGTGCAGAATAATGGGATCCATGAGAATAACCCAATGTTATTTTGGGAAGCGGAGTATTGCTTGGGTGGATCACTGAAAATATGGTCATGAAGCGCAAGGCACCAAATAAACGGCGGCTACTCCTTGAGAAAGAGCTGTGCAGGGCCCAGCGGAATCTGATGAGGCATCCTACTCCTGGGAGGAGGGCCGCCTTGGATCGTCTTCAGAGGGAAGTCAATTCTATACTCCACGAGAGAACAACCCAATTCATGCTGTAATATAGATACAAATTGTACAAATTTGGGAACAAAAGTGGGAAGCTGTTTTCGGCGTTAACCAGGGCAAGTAGAGAGCAGACACATGAGGGGGCATTACGTGATATAAATGGTCGAATGCAGACTACACAAACTCAGATTGAGGGAATCTTCCGGGAATATTATAAGACCTTATACATGACAGTACCAGCCGACACTGAGGCGGCCGCAGAGTTCCTGAAGCGCATTAAGTTGCCCTGTTTATTGGTAGATCAGCAGGAAGCATTAAATGCCCCAATTGCCGAATCAGAGGTCTTGGCAGTTATTAAAATATTACATAGTTGTAGAGCCCCGGGTCCCGATGGCTTCAGGGGAGAGTTCTATAAGTTGATGAGCACTCGGATAGCGGGCACTCTGTCGGCATATTATACTGACCTGGTGAACCGGCAGACATTTCCATATGAGGCAAACCGTGCAATCTCACAGTACTCCCCAAACCCGGCCGAGACCCTCTGTTGCTGGGCTCCTATAGGCTAATTTCTTTATTAAATGTAGATATAAAAATTATGGCAGAGGGGCTGGCACTGTTTGTCACAATTGACGTATGAAAATCAGGTGGGCTTTGTGAGTGGTTGCCACATGATCAAAAATGTTCGGAAGATTTTCTCCCCTATATATGATGGCCTCAGCTGAAGCTCATGTGCTTTTGATTAGTTTTGATGCGGAAAAAGCATTTGATCGTGTTAATTGGCAATATATGTATCAGGTGGGAATAGGAGATTTCTTTTTAGATACGATAAAGTTACTATATTCGAACCCTAGAGGACAGGTTTTGGTAAATGGTTCCCTCTCAGAGGACTTTCCAATCCGTCGCGGGACTAGACAGGGCTGCCCCCTTTCTCCACTTCTCTTTGTTCTAACTTTGGACCCATTAAACAAATACGTACACATACGGGTTTGTTGGGGGCACATATAGGGCGAGAGGAGTTTCGCATCTCGGCGTTTGCCAATGATATCCTGGTGTATCTGGGAGCTCCCCACAATACATTACCTGTGTTAAAAACTTTTGAGGACTTTGGTAAATTTTCAGGTTTCAAGCTTAACTTAGATAAGTCAGAGGCCCTGGCCCTACACCAGTCAGTACGCTCGGGTTGGAACAGTACCTTCCCATTGAAATGGGCGGATACTGAATTTAAATATCTTGGTATACAGCTGCTGGTGGACACGGGTAGAAATGCACGAGCTTAATATAGGCATGTTACTTGCACAGACTAAGACACATTTGAGAGGTTGGCGGGACTTACCTCTGTCGTTGGGAGAGTGTATAGCCCTTTATAAGATGGTCATATTTCCAAAGCGGTTATATGTGCTGCAGGGTTTGCCTATATTGATGACCAGAGTGGAGCTTTCCATATTGAAGAAGAGCCTCAACCTATTTTTTTGGAAGGGGCGCAGACCTCGGATTGGAATTCGATGTCTTCAGCAACTTTGGGAGCATGGAGGTATGGGAGTTCCCGATGTGCAACAGTACAATATAGCGTGCCTGCTCAGGAACTTGTGGGATTGGCTCGGTATGACAGACAACTATATGCCTCTAACACATGAACAGGAGGTAGCGCGTCCATTGGCATTGAGATACGTGCTACATGCCAGGGCCCCCGGGCTTCCACGCATACTTACTGGACATCCAGTGTTTAAAGTGATGAGACAAATATGGTGGATAGTATGTAATAAATGTTATGGGAATCCGTGGGCCACGCCATTTCTACCATTATATGGCAATGGGATGCAAGGGGAGGTGCATCCCGTAGATGGGAAGCTAAAGGCATAGAGGCTATTGAGCAAGTAATAGATGAGTCGGGAGAACGCTTGCCTTTTAATGTGCTGCGGACAAGATATGGACTTGGTCGGATTGATACTTCCCATACATGCAAATGTGTAGCTACATACGCAGTTTGGGGGTTAGGGATCTGCAAGATGGTATATGTACTAGACGAGAAGAACTTTTATACTCGGGTATGGAATCCCAGGCACGAATAGCTACATTACAGAAAGAGTATTTAACCTTAGAGGGGGAACCACAAGAGCAAATGTTGGCCACTGTCTGGTCCCAGGATCTAAAGGTGGAAATATCGGGGGAAGACATGATTAGAGCATTCATGTCATTCCTAGGGCTAGTACAAATTCCGGTTTCCAGGAAGCACGATATCATATATTGTGAAGGAGCCACTTTGCCCCATGTACAGCATGCCGGGCAGAGTGCAGTGCAACGGCATGTTGGCTGAGGTTTGGGGTAGCGAGGGCAGAAATGCCCACTGGTGATGCAATTTTGGGAAGCTCTCCAGAGACACCTTGCATTATTTCTGGGATTTAATATATGTCTGGATCTTAAGATATTTGTATTGGGTTTGTTGTCGTATGTACAGGGGCTTAGGAGTCCCCAGCGGAATTGGCTGGGCCGTACTCTGCTGGTTGCATGCCGAATTCTACTGCAAAATTGGTTACTCCCAAAGGGCCTCACATTGGTGCAATGGAAAAAGGAGGTTTATTTGTTATTACTGAACCAGGTGGGGGCACGAGCTAATGAGAAATATAAAGGGAGATTTTTGCTGGAATGGGGACCGTATCTGCAAACACTGACCCCACGAAACCGGAGCCGCATTCTTAATGTCCTTCATTGATGGACTATGGTGTAGTGCAAGGTTCTCTTAGGATGCAAACTCCAGAACTACAATAGTATTCATAAGAATATTGGGGAGGGAAGGGGGGAGGAGGGGAGTTTACTTTAGGAGGGGTGGGGAGTTGATGCAACACTCAATGGGTGCAAGCAGAGTCTCAGTTTTATTATAATTCAACATATTTAAGTAAAAATTGAATTAGAATCTAGATGACTGGGCAGTGGAGCAATATACCCCAATAATGAGGGATATAAGACTTTGTGTGGGACACGGAGATGAGCAGAAGCCTGGTGCCAATAGCCTGGTGGTAGGGGGTATATGTAAGAACTGGGATAATGGAATACCAATGCATAAATCTAATGAAGGTGTTGGAGCAAGTTGCAACTTGCCTGTGAGGGATGAAGGGGAAGGGGGAGGGGGATAAAACGAAAATGATGAGACAAGGAGTGTGGCACCTGGATGAAAATTGTGTTATGCATGGTATGGTTAACCGATTTATAAAAGTCTGAGAACTATGTTTAATTTTTGTTTATTAACACCGGGGTGCTCTGTAATTTGGAAATTGTTTTTATATTTGTTGCTGTCTCAATAAAGAACATTTAAACTAAAAATTGCCTCAAATCTCCTGTGTGGAAACATGTTTACCCATAGAAATCTCTTTGAAAATTTCCCTCTAATTTTGTGTTTATAAAATAAAGGGTTTTTTTTTACTGTTGCTGTTTCTCCCCCAACAGAAGGAGTATTTTAAACAATATGAGATAGGGTTGCAAAACCTATGCAATTCATACCAGACCCGGGCTGATGCTCGCGCCAAGGTTTTTGAGGAGAATCTCCGCACCTCAGAGAAGAAGCTCAAGGAGACTGAAGACAAGCTGCAGAAACTAAGGACTAATATTGTAGCATTACTGCAGAAAGTGCAAGAGGTGAGAGACGAGGTACATTTCTCAAATCTCATTTGAGATAAAAACATTTACACCTGTTCCCATGCAGGCATAAATGTCCATGGTTTCAATTTACTGTAGCTACCATTTCTGCAGAATTTGTGCTGTTATTTTATAAAGACATACAATCAACTATGTTTCTTTATAAAATAGGCACCTTGTTAGTTTTTACACGTGGAGGGTAATTTTTGGTTGGTTGGCTCTGTGTATTTTGCCTGAATCAACTCAGTCTCAGGATGAAGATCAGAATGCAAACCAGCCATGCTGTTTTATAGACACATTCTCTTCCTTCAGAAAGAGGAGCTGTGGCAAAGCAATCTTCAGTATTGCAGCTAAAATAGGGATGTGAGAGAGGGCGCAAATTAACTGCTATACTCGCAGTGATAAATTCCTTGTGGACAAGCAGGATAAATTGCCCTACATGGGGTAATGCAATTGTATGGTACCATATACAGTGTGTGTGAGCTCATTGGCTGAAATAGCCTAGCACGCTTTTCGTACATGCATTGGGCGATGCACCAAGCAACATCATTTTTAGTGGTCTTTTTTGATGCACAGAACAGATTCAGCAGCAGCAACTCTTCAGAGGTTCCCATTTTTCCTCCCATTTTTTCTTGTTTTCTTTTAAATTCTTTTATTATTTTAATCAAGGAAAATATTTTCTAAGTACTGTATTATTTGACATAACACCCCCCCCCTTTTTTTTTTTTCTTTTTCTTTTTTTTTTTTACAGCTGGGGCCAAAATAAAGGCCTCTGTTTTCTAAAGGTGCTCAGCTTGTAATCCACTACCTGGGAATAAACCCTGATACATTGAGTTCTGTGTGCTCATGCAGGGCTTGATGCAGTAAATTTCGCTATGCTTTAATGCAATTTTGCTTGAGATTTTCCTGTGCTAGCCTTACTCCTGATGCAGAAAGACTTCTAGTATGGGAAAATGAGCACAACCACTGTACTTGAGGTTCTCCAGGAACAGGCAGGAAGTCATTCCTCACATATGGGTGACGTCTACGCCGACGGAGCTCGCACAGAGCACTTCCCCAGCTTTCAAAAAAAGCGTTTGGGAATGCTACCACACATGCGTGGTCCCCCGCCCAAGGGTGCCATCTTGCTCAGTCTCCTTTTTTCCACAGAGCCCAATAAACACGTGTCCTGTTTCCCCAGAAAAATTCCTTAAAAATTATCCTTAGTTGAGTTTTTCCCAGTTTGCGTACTAGTTCCTCTTCCTGCCTCAAGCCAGTGCCGTCCCCAGAACTGTTCTCGGCTCTCTTTCTCTATCGAAGTCTGCCTTGACCGGCCCGCCCTTTTCTACCCACGGGTCATCGACCCCATCCGGGTGTGATCCACCATGTCTCCCGGTGGCTTTAAAAAATGTGATCGTTGCAGTCAAATTGTCTGTCACACACCCATGACTGCTGCTTGCACTGCCTTGGTCCAGACCACGGCAGTACCTCCTGCAACCTTTCAGGCCATGACACCTTGGACCAACAAGAAAAGGTCAGAGTTGCAGGAGATGTTCCTGCGGTCCGGCTCAGCCCTGGCTTCCCCGATGCTGAGCCCAAAGCTGAGCACCTTTTGTGAGGCCCAGATGTTTACGGAGTCCCGCGATGGCGGCTCCTCTGGAAAGATGCCAGATCCTGGCAATAAAAAGAAAACAATCCTCAAAGCCAATAGAGGTTCCACCGGGGACACCCGGTAAGTTCCTGCAGCGGGACTCTGACGACTCTGAGCAGCACCCACCTAAGATCTCTAGGAAGGAGTCGTCGGCCAGCGGTGACTGTGTGAGGCTCCCCAAGGCCACAGTCCTCATCGAGGATGTGCTCACTAGACCGCCTGGCCCAAAACCCTCGGTGCCGGCGCCGAAAACTGTGGAGCCACGTTCTGTCATCAAGGCCAGAATGGCGGTTCTGGAACAGAGTATCTCTGCCATCCTGACCATGCAGCAGGCGATGTAATGTTCATCCACATCTGCCCTGACAACCAGGCCCCCAACTGCGGTGGCATCCCCAGGTGTTGAGCCGGGCCCCGAGCGCTATTGGCCTCAGGCTAGCCTTTGGCACCGATCAAGGTCTTGGTCCCAATCTTTGGATGTCCAGTCCTCCCGGGCTCCCAGTTCCCCAACGCAGGAGCTCCGAGCCTCAGCCTCCTCAATGCCCTCGGAGACAGACATCGAGGCCTCCCCCGAGACCTCTCGACACAGACATCACCTCGGAACCGTCTCCCCCAGAACTCCAACGCCATTCCCCACCAAGGAGATGGCATTCCACGACTTGGTCCGGGACATGGCCCAAGCCCTCTTGGTCCCCACAGAGTCCGAAGAGCTGGAGATCCTTCAGTTTGAGGCTCCACCAAAGGAGGTTCTGTTAGTCCTTGAACGGCTGCTGCTATGGATGTGGGAGACACCGGCCTCTGTGCTGATAGTCAGCCGACGCCTCAACACCATCTACCGTGTCAAGAGGAGTCCAGGCTTCCAGAAGGCCCAACTTCCCCACAATTCCATGGTGGTGGAGTCTTTGATGAAAAAGCTCAAGAGCAAGAAGACTTATTCTTCTGTATCCCCGGGTAGAGAGGCCAGAGCCCTCGACACCCTGGGGCACAAGTGTTTCCAAGGGTCCATGCTGGGCTGCCGGATGCAAACCTATGAGCTCTACATAGGGATGTATCTTAAGATCTTCATTCAGGAGCTCGCCGGGGAACCCCTGCAACGGTTCCAGACTTTGGTGGCCAGCATCTGGGACTGCTGTAAGTTCCTGTCCCAGGCTGCCTACTATGGTTTCAAGGCTGCAGCCTGGCTGCAAACCTTGGACCTCAAGCAATGGGTCCAGGAAAAGCTGATGGATGTCCCGTGCACCGGGGAGAATCTGTTTGGGAAACCTATGGCCATCAAGGCGGCTGAGATTGAGGCCGAGGTGATAACCAGGCAGAGGCTCTCAAAGAAGACCTACCCATCCCCGTAAGAAAACCTCGGGGAAAAGGCCAACTTTCTCAAGGAAGAAAGGCCCTTTCCATCAGAGTTGTCATTACCAAGCCTTCCCAAGCCATCAGCAGCAGGGATTCCCAGTCCAAGGGCCAGGGACATGGTCTCAGGAAGCCAAAAGCCCCCAAACTGCAGACAGCTCCGGCTCAACCTGGTGGGAGCTTTTGACTCCCAGGGCAGGGCCTCCCCCCTGCTGGGAGACCCTCACCAACCCACATTGGGCCACCTGGCACTCTACGCCCACAGTGGTCCGAGGTCACCTCGGACCAGTAGGCGCTCCGGATGGTGAAGGAGAGTTACCACCTCTGCTTCCAGCTGCCACCTCCAGGGTATTTTCCAGGAGAGCCAGTGCGACCTCTCCTTCACCAGGCCCTCTTGCTCTCAGAACTAGCAGGTCTACTAAGGGACAGGGCAGTAGAGCCTATTCACCAGTACCTCTGGGGCAAGGGCTTCTACTCAAGGTACTTTCTTGTCCCCAAAAGAATCGGGGGTCTCAGGCCCATCCTGGAACTCTGAGACTTAAACAAGTTCCTGGTGAGGGAGAAGTTCAAAATGCTGTCCCTTGGGACACTGCTGCCTTACCTCCACCAGGGAGACTGACTTTGCTCCTTGGACCTAAAGGATGCCTACACCCACATCCTGGTCCACCCATCTCGCCATCAATACCTGAGATTCATGGTAGGGGGAGGCCACTGCCAATACAGGATACTTCCCTTCAGCCTGGTCTCCTCGCCAAGAGTGTTCACAAAGTGCCTAGCAGTGGTAGCCGCCCATCTGTGCTTACATGGGGTGTTTGTATTCCCCTACTTGGATGACTGGTGCATCAGAGGTGGCACAGCCGCAGAGGCCAGTCATGGCACCGAATGCACCATCCTCTTCCTGCAGCACCTGGGGTTCATCAGCTACCCCAAATCACATCTCTCTCCGGTGCAAGACCTAGAGTTCATCAGTGCTCATCTGGACATGGTGTGGGCCAGAGCCCTCCTCCCTCAGGACAGGGAAAAACACCTCAAACAGCTGTCAGGGGAGGTCCAACACTGCAGAACGGTGCCAGCTCGCTTTCTCCTCCACCTGCTGGGACACATGGCCTCCACGGTCCATGTCACATTCCTAGCCCGCCTGCACATGCGGACAACCCATTGGTGCCTGCGTTCTCAGTGGACCCATGCCAAGGGCCGACTCTGGGTCAGGGTCTCCCGCCAGCTGGCAAGATCCCTCAACGTGGCAAAACCTGGGCCGCCTCTGGGCAGGAATATGCCCTTCCAGGTGCCTCCACCACAGAGTACCCTGACCACAGATGCCTCTCTCCAGGGCTGGGGAGCTCACTGAGGAGTTCACCGCACTCAGGGTTGCTGATCTAGGGAGGAGTTTACTAAAGATCAACCTCCTAGAACTCCGGGCGGTATCCTTTGCCCTGTGTGCATTCCACTTCCTCTGGAGGAACAGACCTGTGCTGGTCCAGATGGACAACCAGGTCTCAATGTTCTATATAAACAAGCAGGGAGGCACGGGCTCGTACTCTTTCTGCCAGGAGGCTGTAGCCCTCCTCTGCTTTGCAGTGCGCAATGGTATGCTTCTGCGAGCAGTCTACCTCCTGGGCCAGGACAACTACCTGACGGACAGACTCAGCAGAGTCCTGCTCCCTCACGAGTGGCGTCTCCACCCTGCAGTGGCAGAGAAGCTCTTCTGCTTTTGGAACTGGCCTGAGATGGACCTCTTTGCCTCCCCAGACAGTGCGCACCTGGCTCACTTCTGTTCCAGGCAGCACACCTACAGAGGGTAGTGGCAGACGCATTCCTGATCTCATGGTCCAAGGGACCGCTATATGCATTCTCGGACTCCCCTATAACGAGAGGGCATCAGTGATACTGATCACCCCTAGGTGGCCCAGGCAACCCTGGTTCCCACTACTCTTGCTGGTGGCGACACTCCCAGTACCCCTGGGTCGAGCCCCGGACCTTCTGACTCAAGAGGAGGGCTCCTTTCTGCACCCCAATGTGGGGTCATTGAGCGGGGCCAAGGCTACCCTCTCAGCAGCCAGGCCATTAGAGTCAGTCTACCACAAGAGGTTGAGGGGATCCTACTAGCCTCCAGGAAGCCCTCCACAAGGACTGCTTATGCCTTTGTGACGTAGGTTCGCCCTATGGTGCGCAGATAGGAAGGAGAGCTTGTTCTGCCACATCCAGCTGGTACGCCAGTACCTAGTGCATCTATTTCACACAGGGCTGAAATCTAACTCAGTCCAGGTGCATCTGAGCGCCATAGCCACTCACCACCACCTAGTAGGGAAAGCCCCCATCCAGCCAGCCCCTGGTTTCCTTGTTTCTACGGGGCCTTCTGCTTTCCAAGCCCCCTGTCCACCCCCTGGCGGCAGAATGGACCCTCAATGTGGTGCTCTCCCAGCTGACTAGGCCACCGGTCGAGCCATTTGTCACCTCAGAATCTTATCCTGGAAGGTGGCCCTGACTTCAGCTCGCAGAGCCAGCGAGCTTCAAGCGCTGGTGGCAGAACCCCCATACACCAGGTTTTTCAAGAACAGGGTGGTGCTCCGCATTCACCCTAAGTTCCTCCCGAAGGTGGTATCCCCATTTCACCTCAACTAGGTCATACTCCCCACCTTCTACCCATGGCCTCATGCCGGTAGGGAGGAGCTCATACTCCACCCACTGGACTGTAAATGGGCCCTGTCCTTCTATCTGCAGCGTACCCAGGGCCACTGCAAAGCACCTCAGCTTTTCATGTCCTATGACCCCAGCAGACTGGGGCTCCCTGTAACCAAGCGTACCCTATCCTCTTGGGTGGCGGACTGCATTGCCCTCGTCTATGGATGGGTGGGCCTCTCCCTGGCACACCGGATCATAGCACATCGCATGAGGGCGATGGCCACATCTGTGGACCACCTCCGTTCTGTGCCGGTGACAGAAATTTGCAGAGCTGCCACTTCGTAATCCATTCACACGTTCGCAGCACACTAATGCCTGGAAAGCGAATCCCGCAGAGACGGTGCCTTTGGTCAGGCAGTACTGCATAATATTCTTCGAGTGTAGGCAACTCCTGCCCTCCGACCCTCTGTATTCAGGCTACCGGAGTAATAGTGTTGCTGGATGCTAGAGTCTTGCAGAGTTTCTCAGTGAGGACTCACCTTCTGCAACTCACAGCCACCCGACTGGTCGCTGTTGGTACTGTCGTGGTTCGGTCCTTGGCAGCCTGGAGCTAGAGAGTCCCATATATGAGGACTGACTTCCTGCTTGTTCCTGGAGAAAGCATAGTTACTCACCTGTAACGGGTGTTCTGTGGGAACAGCAGGAATCAGTCCTCACAACCCTCCCTCCTCCCCTTGGAGTTGCCATCTTTTTGTTTTTGCCTGACTGCCATCTTAGCTGTGTCAACTGACTGAGCAAGATGGCACCCTTGGGCAGGAAGAGGACCACGCATGCATGGTAGCATCCTCAAAGGCTTTCTTTGAAAGCTGGGGAAATGCTCCACGCGGGCTCTGTTGGCGCTGTCACCCATATGTGAGGACTGGTTCCTGCTGTTCCTGGAGAACAGCTGTTACAGGTGAGTAACTATGCTATAGTGCAGTGGGCATGCAAATCACGTGCAGATGACCAAAAATGAAATTGCTCTCAATTTGTGTGTAAAAAAACAAAGTTAAGACTGCACTGAAAGCACAGTTACTTACCTGTAACAGGTGATCTCCGGAACAGCAGGAATTCGTTTTCACACGTGGGAGACGTCACCGACGGAGCCCGCACTGGAAAATGCTCCCCAGTATCCAATCAGAAAGCCTTTGGGAGCATCCCCCGCGCCTGCGCGGTGGCTTCCTGCCCTTCCCACTGCCTCTCCCCAGTTGAGTTTCATAGCTGAGCCGGCAGGAGAGGAGAGGAAGGAATAGAGAAAAAGAGAGATACAACTCCCAGGGGAGGTGGGCGGGTTGTGAAGACTAATTCCTGCTGTTCCGGAGATTACCTGTTACAGGTAAGTAACTGTGCTATCTCCAGGAACAAGCAGGAATGAGTCTTCACACGTGGGGACTCCCTAGCTTAGGATGCCCGGGGAGATCCCATAAGCGCAGCCCAGACGGGATGGCATTTGCCCAGCCTGAATCTCCGGCATCCCCTGAGGGATGGAGGGCAGGAGTTGAATAGAGGAACAGCGAATCCAAAGACTACGGAGGCCAGTCTTTAGAGTGCAGAACAGGTACCATTAGGATACAGCAAAAAAAAACCCAGGCTACGGGAGTAGTCAAAGGGGTGCATGAAGAGAATCATTAAGCATGTAATGAGTAAATGACCTAATACCATACAGAGCTTACCGGCCATTAAGTTTTAATGAATTAATGGTTTAGAACCCTGTACTGCTTACCCAACGGGTTGTCGGAAGTAGTCCTGTGATGAAGGCACTGTAGACGCAGTAGCGAGGTCATCAAGGAAACTTCACCGCAGCGGGGAGGAAGTTCCAAAGCCGGAAGGCCATGGGATCCAGGCGTCAGCTGGGTCAGGAGAAGGACGGCAGGTCTTCCAGGGGGCTCACGGCAAGCTGAGCACTCCCTTAGGAGTAGAGTCCATAACTCAGAGGACCAACAGTGGAAGACAGGCCGAACTAGCGAGTGTACCCCGGAGCAGAAGGGGTACACAGTCTGCCCTAGCGAGAGATAGGGAGACAAGGGTCCAGACCTCCGGGAGGAGGACCTAACTGAAAAGGGGACTGTTGACTTCACAGCAGTAGGGTGCCACCAGTCCGTGGCCCGACGGGGATTAGGCAGGCGGACTGGCCGGACCCCCTGGGGGGGGGGGGGTGAGTACCGGCCATAGGGGGAAAAGCGGTAAACACAGGTTCTGTGGGGATCCCCCAAGGCGCCTGCCAAGCAGGTGATATCTCGTATATCTAAACCGGTGGACATGGGGACGCTTCCTCCGGTACTAACGCAGGCACGCCGGGGGGCCTGCCTCCATGAGCAGCACTCAGGTAAGGCGGATCTGCCATCGATCCCCAGAACGTCCACCTGGAGAGGTGGCCGCAAGATCCGTCAGGGGAGGGATCTTTCCCGGAGGGCAAGGGCAGATCGGTGAGCTAAGAGCGCGGTAGCGCGGGGGACGGAGATAGCATCAGTCCGGTAGAATGCCGCAGGGGTTGGAGGCCCTAATGTGTCCCCAGGACCTGCGTGTAGAAATTGTCCCCCGCACAATCGGGGAACATGAGGGTATAGTCCCTCGAGAGTATAGGGGGACTATAGCGGCTGGAGGGGAATTCCAGTACGGAAACAATCAGCAAGAGGATACTGGCTGAGAGGGGTTCGGGGACGTACCGAAGAGTAAGTAGGGTGACCGTGGGCCAGAGCGATCATGGCGTAAGGTGGTCTCCCTTTCCCACGGAGGAGAAGACCTGAACCCCTAGATAAGTCCCCGAACATTTTCCAACTGGACGAGCCCCAGAGTAGAGCTCTAGTCTAAACCTCTGGTAAGGAGGTTAAGAGCAGGCAGCCCCCTCCCTTGAGCCTAAAAATGCTTAGTATGAGAGTCCTGGCGCGGGCCCGGGGACATCAACCCGGGGTGAGAGGTCCCTTGCTTGGGCGCACCTGGAGGGTGGGCGGAGGGCTGACATTTCCTCTTCCTAGGGAAGGGGGGTCTGGAGGGGCGTTTACCACCACCGGGGGGAAGCCGGGCCCTAGGCTGGCTGCTAACTCTGGGAAGGTTAGCGAAGCACTGTGCGACCTGACGTAAGGCTTCGCTATTGAAGAGGTGATCTCCGTTGCAGGGAGAATTACCCAGGATGTGCTGTGCCCGTCGACACAACTCGGACGCCTGCAACCATGCCGTGCGGCGTGCTCTAATGGCAACAGCAGAGGCTCTGCTGACCGACCGGAAGGAGTCCAGCGAAGCACGAGAAAGGAACCCGGAGATATTCCTGCAATGATAAAGAAGCAGGGAATATTCAAAGGCCTTGGTTGCAGATACGAAGGTGGATAACCGAGATAACCTCTCGGTGACCTCCCGAAGCGACAGACTCATATAAAATATATATTTCCATATATATATATATATATATATATTACCGGAAATCTTCTCTACTTAGCAAACTGCATTTCTCTGCATTCCCCTTACCGCCAACTCCGCTCAATTCATGCCAACCGCTTATCACTTCCCTCACCATCTCAGGCCCACTTAGAACAGACTCGCCATTCTGCTTTTTTCTTTCTTGGACCCCTTTGGAACATGTTACCAACTCCCCTCTGGCTAGAACCCTCCTACCCCCAGTTTAAGTCGTTATTTAAGACCCATCTATTCCAGAAAGCCTATGACCTTCCCCCTGAGGCCCCTCCCTGATCATCCTGTTTTTTGTCTTTTTGTTTCTGTCCCTCAGGTTGTCTCCTGTCTGTCCCTTGTTTTGCTTGTCAATGTTACATGGCTGGACTATGTCTATGATTTGGTATTAGTGTGGTATTACTGTTCTGTTCTTGCCTCCTCCTTTCCTGTTTATTGGCGTTCCTTTTCTTGGTTTGCAGTGTTAAATCCATCCTTTTTATTGTACACCGCTTAATGTTCTTACAATAGCGGTTTATCAAATATGAATAAAGATATATGAAATAATTCTGGCCGCCAGCATAGACAGTTGGAAGGCTTGACGTCCTAGAGTATCTAGCGTCTTCGAGGCGCGGCCTGGAGGGCGAGAAGCATGCCTCTCCTTGCTTCCGGCCTTCCTCAGCGCCGATTCCACCACAACGGACCGATGTGGAAGCTGGTGCTGCCGAAAACCTGGGGACGGAGGCACCCAGTACAGAGCCTGCATCGCAATCGGCGGCGCCGGAACCCTCAAAGGCGACCGCCAAGCCCCCAGCAGGAGATCCTGCAGGGCGGGATGCAGAGGAAGCATCGCGGCTGCCTGTTCCGCAGGGCCTGGGCTTGGATCCAGGATAGGGATGGCCAGCAAGTCCGCCATGTCAAGGAGGAAATCCTGAAAAGGCAGCTCTGCCGGAGCAGTTATGGCGGGAGAGGTCGCCCGGGCACTAAGAGGCCGCTCGGGCCGATGCCCGCTGGGCAGAGGAGGGGACCAACCGACCCGGATCGGGGCAGTCAACATGGCGTCGTCGGCTCCTGGAATTGATTCCAAGCTAGGCATCGAAGAAGTTGATGGCACCGACGGCGCCGCAGGAACCGGCCTCGGCCCCGAACCCGGGGGCGGCGCTTCCCCCCATGACTGGAGCGAATCCGCGGCCGCCGGAGGGCAGGGGCCAGTGGTCTCTGCTCTGCGCTGCGGGAGAGGACAGGGGCCGATCCCGAGACGTGCCATGGCCAGGCTTTCAAGGCTGGACAACGACTCCAGGCTGGGCATCGAACCGAGCGAGGAGATCGACTCCGTCCTCGAGGCCCCCGGCGGGAGTGATCGCGCCGGTGGTGGAGATCCCGGAGCGCGGATCGGAACCGCACCGACCAGTGCCGCAAACATCAAGGGCTCCCGAGGACGGTGCTCGGAGGAGAGGGGGTCATCTGACGCCGGCGCCGATGTCGATCGGCGGGCACTGCCCTGCGCCGGGCTCCCTCTCGAACCCGTCCGACCCGGAGAGAAATCCTTCCGGGGCATACGGCCCGTCCCCGAGGGGACCCCAGTCACCCGACGACGATTCCCTGCGGGGGGGGGGGGAGTGCAAAGCCCCTGCGCCGACGTCTGGGTACCATAGCGGGGCGGCGCAGACCCAGAATGGGTCGAAGCGGTCGAAGACCCCGAGGCCCCTTCTCTAGGGAAGGGCGGGACCCTCGACGGCCGCGTCGATGCCGGGGAGACGCCCGTGCGCTGGCCGACATACCCCGAGGTCCCCGGGGGAGGTCGACGGCGGTCCCTCGTGCTCGACTCGCCGGCAGAGCGGCGCCACTCGAACCCGGCACCACCCTTGCGCAGGGCTGGGATACCGGCGGCGCGGGTCGAAGCGAGCGGCCCCAAGGGGAGGGAGGCCAGATGACCATCCCCGGCACGGGGCGGAACCACCGACGCCCGCGCCCGCGAAGCGGGTACTACCCCCGTGCATGACCTAAACGTAGGACCGTTAGACAGTGTCGAGTCGATCGGCCCCCGAGGTGCCGAGGGCAGCGGCTGGCGATCCCCAGAGGGGAGCGGGTCACTCGACATCGATGCCGACGGGTCGGCACCGCCCAAAGCGGATACCACCCCCGTAGGAACGCCATACCGGCGCGAGTCGGTCGGCCCTGGAGGCGCCGAGGACCGCAGCCGCCAATCCCCGGTGAGGAGCGGAACGCTCGACACCGACGCCGAGGGGCCGGTACCGCCCGCACGCATGGCAGGGCTGAAGGAATGCCAGGTTGGACTGAGTCGATCGGCCCCGGAGGCGCCAAGGACAGCAGCCGACGATCCTCGGTGAGGAGCGGAGCGCTCAACACCGACGCCGATGCCCGGGGCTCAGTACCGCCCGGAGCGGCTACCACGCCCGAGCATGGCTTGGATGTAGGGAGGTCAGACCCGGTCGAGCCGATCGGCCCCGAAAGCGCCGAGGACACCGGTTGACGATCCCTGGCGAAGCGTGAAACACTCGATGCCGGGGAAGCGGGTACCTCCCTCGGGCATGGCTCGGGAATGTTCTGTGAGGAGCGAACCTCAGGAACATCCCGAAACCCCGTAAATGCTTTGGAGCCCGAGGACTCCCGCCGGGGTATATCAGCCAAGGAGGACTTGAGGGGTTGGCCGGAGCCGTCGCCATGCCGCGCATGAGACTCGCGCCTCAAGACTCGGCTAGTCTTAACAGACTGTTGTGTGGTTACCTGATCCTGGAGAGAAGGACAACCTGACGACCGCGCCTTTGGCGCGAAAATGTTGTCGAGGGATACCCGAAAGAGGGAGGGTCTTCTCCCGACACTGTAGCCCGGGGAATCCGGGGAAAAAGGGTCAGGCCCCAAACAGGAGAGGCACCGGGCATTGGAGTCCACGTGGAAACTTAAGTCCCCACCATGAGGCTGGGGGGAAGAAGGCTCCATGCCCCGGTCCTCAGCGCCCGAAGGGGGCGACGAAATTTAAAAGAAAGAAAGAAAAAAAGGGGGGCATGGAGGTGCCACCGTCGGCGGGAAAGCCGCGACTACATAAAAAAGGAAAATTTTCTGCGGTGGCAGGAGGGACGTCCTGCCTGCTCCGCGGAAAACGAAAAACTGGGGTGAGGCAGTGGGAAGGGCGGGAAGCCACCGCGCAGGCGCGGGGGATGCTCCCAAAGGCTTTCTGATTGGATGCTGGGGAGCATTTTCCCGTGCGGGCTCCGTCGGCGACGTCTCCCACGTGTGAAGACTCATTCCTGCTTGTTCCTGGAGATACTTAGCACAGATTTTACATTAATGCTGAATCTTTATGCCAGCTCAGGGCTAGCATAAAGGTGCTGCCAGGGTCACCTTAGATGACCCAAATTCTCTGGCAACTTATGTGGAATACCCAATGTGGTGCCCTTCCCCCACCCTTACCCAAAAATGGCCCTGGTTGGTCTGTGGGTTTCCCCCCCTCCCCTGCATCCACCCCAGTGTGGTGCCTGACCACACTCAGTGCTGGGTGTCAGGCACCACTTGGGCTACTAGTGAGATTTTGGCAGGGAAGGGGGACCACTTGGGCCAACCACCAATGAGGGAGGGAAGCTGAAGGAATCCAGTGGGGGAATGCAGGAAGATGGGAGACTAGCTAACTTATTGTGGATCAGGAACTGGTTAAAACATGGAAAGTAGAGGGTAGGGCTAAATGGCCAATTTTCCCAATGGAGAAAGGTGAAAGCGTAGTTACTCACCTGTAACAGGTGTTCTCCAGGAGCAGCAGGAATCAGTCCTCACTTATGGGTGACGTCGGCGCCGACGGAGCCCTCGCGGAGCAATTTTCCCCAGCTTTCAAAGAAAGCCTTTGGGAATTGCAGCGCGCATGCGCGGTCGTCTTCCCGCCCGAGGGTGCCATCTTAGCCAGTCAGATGACATAGCTAAAAAAGACAGCATAAAAATTTGCAAAAAGAACATAAGCAGACGATTGCAACTCCAAGGGGAGGAGGGAGGGTAGTGAGGACTGATTCCTGCTGCTCCTGGAGAACACCTGTTACAGGTGAGTAACTACGCTTTCTCCAGGACCAAGCAGGAAGTCAGTCCTCACTTATGGGACTCCCAAGCTCAAGGCTACCGGAGACCCTAAGCACAAAAATGAGCTCCCTCTAGCTCAGCAGCACAGAAGGATAGAATCTTCGCTGAATTATCACCCACCGGTAGCCCACATCCGGGATGGAGGGTAGGAGTTGCTTAGACCTCAAAGAGATTACGGAGGACTGCCTGTCCGAAAGCACTGTCCCTACGGGACTCCCTCTCGAGACAGTAATGGACCGCAAAAGTCTGGCTCGAAGACCAAGTAGCGGCCCGGCAGATGTCTGCCAGCGGAACAGAGCGGAGGTAAGCCACTGACGTAGCCTTTGCCCGAACGCAATGAGCCGTGACTCGACTTTCTAAGGAGAGTCCGGCTGCCCCATAAGCCCAAGAGATACAGTCCGCAACCCAGATGGACAGAGTACGCTTGGAGACCGGGAGCCCCAATTTATTGGGGTCAAAAGACACAAAAAGCTGAGCAGCTTTACGGTGCTCCCGCGTACGGTCAAGGTAGAAGTTCAATGCCCTTCTACAGTCCAGGGTATGGAGGACCGTTTCAGCTCGGCTGGAGTGTGGTCTGGGAAAGAAGGTTGGAAGTACCACCTCCTGATTGATGTGAAAAGGGGAGACCACTTTAGGCAGAAATTTTTGGGTGAGTCCGTAGGACTACCCTATTCTTGTAGAACCTAGTGTAAGGGGGATCAGACACGAGGGCCTGCAATTCACTTACGCGTCTAGCGGAAGTGAGGGCTATCAAGAACAGCGTTTTCCAAGACAGAAAACGGAGAGAACAGGTAGCCATAGGTTCAAAAGGCGGACAGGTGATCCGCTGCAAAACCACATTCAGGTCCCAGTCAGGCGCTGGCGGGCGCAGAGGTGGTTTAAGTAGAAGGAGACCTCGGAGAAACCTCGCTACGAGAGGATCGTTTGAGAGAGGTCTGCCGTCCACCGGCACATGATGTGCTGAAAGAGCACTGAGGTGAACTTTGACGGAGTTGGACTTAAGTCCCAGATTAGAGAGGTGCAGCAAGTACTGCAAGATCACCGACACCGGGCAGGAGAAGGGATCCTGAGACTGCTGGGTACACCAGACTGCAAAGCGACGCCATTTAAGGGCGTAGCATTTGCGGGTAGAGGGCCGTCGCGAAGCCAAGACGACCTCCTCCACCTCCGCCGGCAGGAGAAGGGGTGCAAGGACTACCCTCTCAGCAGCCAGGCCATGAGGTTGAGAGACCTGAGGTTGGGGTGCAGTAGGGACCCCTGATCCTGAGTGAGGAGATCCGGTTGTACCCCCAGAGGGATTGGATCCTCCACCGCCAGTTGTAGCAGGAGCGGAAACCACGGCTGCCTGGGCCAGCGAGGGGCCACCAGGATCATGAAGGCTTTGTCTCGAAGAACCTTGAAAAGAGTCCGAGAGACGAGCGGGATGGGAGGGAAAGCGTACAGAAGGCTCCCCAACCATGAGATCAGAAAGGCGTCCGCCGCAACCCGAAGGGGGTGTGGCTGACGAGAGCAGAAGCGAGGAAGCTGCCGGTTGTGAGGACTGGCAAAAAGATCCACCGTGGGGAGGCCCCACTTGAGGAAGAGCTTCTGAACTACCAAGGGATCCAGACGCCACTCGTGCGGCTGGAGGACTCTGCTGAGTTTGTCCGCAAGGCAATTTTCTTGGCCCGGGAGATAAACTGCCTTGAGGAGAATGCCGTGACTGACGGCCCAAGAGCAGAGCTTCTGTGCCTCCCGGCAGAGGAGGAAGGAGCCCGTGCCCCCCTGTTTGTTCACGTAGAACATGGCAACTTGATTGTCCGTCTGGACAAGGACGGACTGTTGGGAAGTCAGGTGGGAGAAGGCCTTGAGAGCTAGGCGGATCGCCCTGAGCTCCAGGAAGTTGATCTGCTGAGCAGACTCCCACGTGGTCCAGAGGCCCTGAGTACGTGCCTCTTGGCAATGTGCTCCCCAGCCCAGGAGGGATGCATCGGTGGTCAGCACCCGGGTCGGCGGAGGTGACTGGAAAGGCATTCCGAATATCAGGTTCGACTGTCGGAGCCACCACCGGAGAGACGAGACCAGCGGCTCGGAGACGCGCACTAGGTCTGCTAGGCCGCCTGTGGCTTGTCGCCACTGCTGGCGGAGACACCATTGAGCAGACCGCATATTCAGGCGGGCATTGGGGGTCACATGGACGGTGGAAGCCATATGGCCGAGCAGTCGCAGGAAGCGCCTGGCGGAGACCAGGGGCTGGCTGCGAAGGCGGACGGCTAGGTCCATGAGCCGTTGAGCCCTGTCGAGCGGTAGGTATGCTCGCGCCTGAGGAGTGTGCAGCCTCGCGCCGATGAACTCGAGATCCTGTGAGGGGAGCAAAGTGGACTTTGCGAAGTTTATCACAAAGCCCAAGTGCTGCAGAAGAGTCACCGTGCGGCACGTGGCGTTGGTGACCTCCTGAGCGGACGCTGCTCTGATGAGCCAGTCGTCGAGGTACGGAAAGACATAGAGGCCGTGAAGCCGGAGATGGGCCGCCACGACCGCGAGACATTTTGTGAAGACTCGCGGTGCGGAGGATAGGCCAAAGGGCAGTACTCTGTACTGGTAATGATTTCCTGCCACCACAAACCTTAGGTATTGGCGGTGGCTGGGGTGGATGAGGATGTGCGTGTAGGCATCCTTTAGATCCAAGGAGCATAGCCAATCTCCCTGCTGGAGGTAGGGCAGAAGGATTCCAAGGGTAAGCATTTTGAACTTCTCCCGCACAAGGAACTTGTTGAGGTTGCGCAAGTCCAGGATGGGTCTGAGGCCCCCTGTTCTCTTTGGTATCAGAAAATACCTGGAATAAAAGCCTTGACCTCTCAGGTGGTGGGGCACCGGTTCCACCGCCTGTTCCTGCAGAAGACCTGCTAACTCCTGAAGGAGTAATTCCCTGTGCAGAGGGGGTCGCGGAGGTTCTCCCGGAAAATAGGAGGGAGGGACCTGATGGAAGTGGAGAAGATAGCCTTCTCGCACGACTTGAAGCACCCAGGCATCTGCGGTGATGCTGGACCACCTGTGGGCAAAGTGAACCAGCCGGCCTCCGGTGCTGGGAGGAACCAGCGGGGGGGGAGAGGCTATGCTTTGTGAGTCAAAAACCCCCACCCTGCTGAGCAGGGGCTGGTGGTGCAGGCTTGGGGGCTGGCTGCCTACGGGACCCGTTACCCCGTCCCTTGGACTGCTGGCCCTGTTGGGGAGCTGCAGGGGCCTGATAATGGGGGTATTGTTTGTAGGCAGCCGCCTTCCTCGGGTAAAAGGACTTTTTCCCCGAGCCCTTCTTTTTCTGGGAAGGGGCGGAGGTCTTCCTAGAAAGCCTGGTCCTGGTGAGAGTCTCAGTCTCAATTTGTGCAGCCTTTTCCACCATGGGCTTGCCAAAGAGGTTTTCGCCTCGGAAGGGGACATCGACCAACTTGTCCTGCACCCAGGGCTCAAGGTCTGATGACTGAAGCCAAGCCTGTCGGCGGGCACCGATGCCGGCTGCGGCCACTCGAGCCGATGCTTCAAAGCCATCATAGGCTGCTCGGGACATGAACTTTGAGCATTCCCGAATGCCAGTGGACAAGGCCAGGAACCTCCGCAAGGGTTCCTCGGACAAACCAGCGGAGAATCCGGCTAGCTCTTTAGCCAGATCCCGGAGATACATGCCCATGTATAGCTGGTAAGTCTGGACACGACATGCGAGCATAGAGCCCTGGAAACACTTCTTACCAAGGCCATCCAGGTTACGGGCCTCCCTGCCAGGAGGCACCGAGGAGTGCATCTTCTGGCTCTTAAGACGATGCATGGCCGATTCCACTACCATGGAATGGTGTGGTAGCTGTGCCTTTTGAAAGCCAGGGCTCTTGCGGACTCGATAGATAGAATCGACCCGCTTGCTCAGGACCGGCGAGGAGGCCGGACTCTCCCACATGCGGAAGAGTAGTCGTTCCAGCATAGGAGGAACCGGTACAGTAAAGTGTTCCCTCGCGGGAGAGTCATACTGGAGGGCGTCGAGCTCTTCGGCTCGAGGCTCCTCCTCGGGATCCGCAGGGAAGGCCAAAGCCTTGGCCATATCCCTAACGAAGTCCGAGAACCGGGCATCCTCCGGGGGGGACTGCTTCCGAGGCTCGGACTCCGGTGAGTCCGAGGGGACACACCGAGTCCGGAAAGAATCAGGCGACTCTTCCTCTTCAGACTCCCAGACCGACTCCGACGAGGACTCGGTGGGGTCGGCCCGGGCAGGGCGCGGCGCCTGCCGCCCCGACGCCGAGGGAGTCTGCGTCGGCGACCTCGGTCCCGAACGGGAGGCCGAGGGTGACCTCGACCGAGGATCGACTCGAGTTCTCATCGACTCGAGGATCGGCTCGGTCTCCGGGGTCGACTTGGACGTCGACGTCCCGGCGGTCGGGGCAGCGGCGCCAGCGAGCAGTGCCCGCTGCTGGTCCATGAAGGCAGACAGTCTGCTCTTCAAGGCCGTCAACCTGAGTCCGAGCTCAGGTGACCCAGCAGCCCCCGACTCGGGCCCCGACAGAGTCGGGCCCGACGTCGGCTGTCGCGGAGGCGAGTCCAGAAGGACTACAGGACTTACCCGAGCAGGCATCTCCGACTCCAGGCGAGGTCGCTTCTGGAGGCGTTCCTTCTCCAAGGACCCGGGGCGGCTATCGGGGCTATGCGACCTGGCCCTCGCGGAACCAGGAGCGTCCACCGACGCCGCCCTCGCGGGTTTCACCGTCCGACGATGGTCCCCGGAGGGAGAACCCCGGTCGGAGGAACTCCGGCGACGGTCCGAGCTGGAGCCTTTTGACGCGGAGGCCTCCGACGAGGTCCGGGTACGGCTGGGGTCAGCGAAGATTCGATCACGCTGATGCCGCCGACTCCTCAACGCCTTTGAGGACATTTTGCCGCAGGGCCCACAGATCAGTTCCTCATGATCCGGGCCCAGGCAGCGGAGGCAAAAGTCGTGTGTGTCAGTTAGTGACATATTTCGGTCACACTGACCACACCGCTTAAAGCCACTGGCAGCCATCGGGGGAAAAAGGGCCCCTGCGAGGTCAAAGGACCGGGCTGCCAGGGAAAAACCGAAAACGAAAGCTGACAAAGTCAGAAAAACCGAAAAAAAAAATAAGAGGACTCGAGACCGGCGTCGCGAGTCCGGGCGGGAAAACGATCGGCGTCGAACCGAAGGAAAAAGTAATAAAATAAAGAAGAAAATCGACTTTTTCGCGGGGACAAGACGGGGACGTCTGTAGGGCTCCGCGGAAAAAAGAAGACTGGCTAAGATGGCACCCTCGGGCGGGAAGACGACCGCGCATGCGCGCTGCAATTCCCAAAGGCTTTCTTTGAAAGCTGGGGAAAATTGCTCCGCGAGGGCTCCGTCGGCGCCGACGTCACCCATAAGTGAGGACTGACTTCCTGCTTGGTCCTGGAGAATAGTGGTGTACCGCAGGGGCTCTGTGCTGGGTCTGCTGCTTTTTGACATATTCATAAATGACCTGGAAAAGGAAGTAACGAGTGAGGTTATCAAATTTGCAGATGACACAAAACTATATAAAGTTGTTAAAACCCATGAGGATTGTGGAAAATTTCAAGAGGATCTTGATAAATTGGAAGACTGGGCATCAAAATGGCAGATGAAATTTAATGTGGACAAGTGCAAAGTTATGCACCTAGGGAAGAACAACCCAAACTATGGTTACATAATGCAAGTTTCCACATTAGGAACCACCACCCAGGAAAAAGATTTAGGCGTCATTGTGAATAGTTAAAACCCTCCACCCAGTGTGCAGCGGCGGCCAAGAGAGCAAATAGAATGCTAGGTATCATAAGGAAAGGAATGGAAAATATAACAAAGGATATTATAATGCCTTTACGTCATTCCATGGTGCGACCGCACCTTGAATATTGTGTGCAATTCTGGTCACCGTATCTTAAAAAGGATATAGCGTTATTAAAAAAAGGTTCTGAGACGAGCCACCAAAATGGTAAAAGGGATACCCCTATGAAGAAAGGCTAAAAAGGTTAGGGCTCTTTAACCTGGAAAAGAGACGGCTGAGGGGAGATATGATAGAAGTCTATAAATTGATGAACAGATAAATGTAGATCGATTGTTTACGTTATCAAAATATAGAAAGACTAGGGGACATGCAACGAAGCTACAGTGTAAACTATTTAAGACTAATAAGAGAAAATATTTTTTCACTCAATGTGTAATCAAACTCTGGAATTTGTTACCGGAGGATGTAGTAAAGGCTGTTAGTGTAGCTGGGTTTAAAAAGGTTTGGACAAGTTCCTGGAGGAAAGGTCCATAAACCATTATTAAAAAGGGACCCAGGATATCACTGCTTGACCCAATACAAGCATTGTGGAACCTGTGTCTTTTGGGGAAATTGCTAGGTACGTATGACCTAGATTGGCCACTGTTGGAAACAGGATACTGGGCTTGATGGACCTTGGTCTGACCCAGTATAGCTTATCCTGTGTTCTTAAAAAATAAACAAAAATAAACCTCCCTTCCAGATTTTCCTGCTAGATAAGTCCAGACAAGTGGGTACTATTCCCCTACCAATAATAGTGAGACAGAGAAAGAACTAGAAACTTTCAGTGACATTATCACTGCTGCTAATGCTGTGCAGCTAGGGGCACATTTAAGCATTTGTCTCTAGCAGATGAAAGATGCTGCTTGTGATGCAGCTCTTTTTAAAATTATGTTAGCTCCTGGGCAGCTGTTTGTAAAAGGGTCTCTGCAGTAGAGCTGTACGGCGGATGTCTCCAGGGACCCCCCACCATTGGTTGAGCGGGTTGAAAAAGGGTCCATTCCCAGTCAAGATTATAGACTGGTTGGGCAGTCTGAATTCAGTCGACTCAAGGTCCCTTGTCTTCACACAGCCTCAAGTGCTTCAGCTCCCAGCCCACTCCCCCTCTCCTCCAGACAGCTTGACCAAAGAGAAGTTTTTTTCCCAGAAGGCTTCATTGTAAAGTGTGGCCTGTATTGCTTCTTTTACTTCAGTTCAGCCATGGGGGCAACCTGACATCATCCGAGGCTTAGGTCAATCATCTGGTCCCAGCGAGCATCCGTTTTCTTTCAGTAGTTAGTTTCTCGCTGCCTTTGCATCTGTGCATTATTGACAAGATCGCTGCAATTTCCTGCGTTAACCAAGGCCCATCTGCGTTCCACCATGCACTTCAACAATCTGGCTTGTGTTCCAGCCGCTTCAGGAGATTTGTTGTCCCAAACAGTCACACCAGCTAGCAGGCAGTCAGCCAACAGGTAAGGGCTGTGAGTAAGCGCAGGATGCTTGAGAGGCTATGATCCGGAGCAAGGCACACTCAGGCAGGAAGGGGTCACTTCAACAAATGCCCAGACTATTTAAAAGCTGCTTTTGAGGAAAACAAACACTCTGGGATAAGTCAGTCCAGGCCTTTAACAGACCAATTCACTCCATGAAGGGAGATATCGGCATTGCGGATGTTATCCGGGAACAGGTAGCCCTCGGTGGGAGGTAGGCTTACCCAGTCAAGGATTATTCAAAGTCATGATCTGAAGTCTTCAGACATAGAGTGGGGAAATGCAGACTGTGATCCGATCTGTTTAGTTTTCCTCCCTCCGATGTAGTTGTATGATGGAAGTTGTCCTCTGGGGAGTTCATCTTCTTTTAAATTTCAGTTGTTTGATAGCATCAGACCGCTTTTAAAGGATCGTGAGGCAGGAACTGAGTTAACCAGCTGCCACCATCGCTGGGCTCACGAATGCTCCCCATTTAGATCTGAATTTGACAAGTAAACTTGGTATGCATTTGTCTTAGCACCCTACAAGTCGGCAGGGGATCCAGTTTCCAACCATTCCTTAATCTCTATTTTGGGGAATGGTTTGCTATATTTAAAGCTCTGACAAAGGCCACCGCTACATCTAATGAATGCACCATGTGGATTAATAGGTATGGCTTCACTAAGTTATGTAACCATGAAGGCAGCTTTCCTCATTGCAGTCACTTCAGGAAGAGGTTTAGTGAATAGGAAGTACAGATCACTTTCCCTCTGCACAAGATTCTTCTAACAGGACAGCCTTGTTTAATTTTAGCAAAAATGTTGGTATGTTTAGTCTTGAATTTTTATTTAGTTCAGGAAATCCTATGCACATTTCCTAAATTGCATGCACTATTGATAGGGGTGATGTTACAAATACTAGATTGTACAAAAGTGTATAAAGGAAACTGGAATGTTCACATATCTGTCTCCTATGAGCCTATTTGATTGGGAAGGCTTGTGAACAAACATACAATAGCTAATTGGATCTCTATAGTATTACAGTATATGCCTCTTTTTGAAAGGCCACATGTATGTTCCTCTGGTCAGAGTAATAGCTAACTCTGCAACTTTTTTGGGGGCTATTTCTCTTGAAGAAAACTATAAAGTGACAATATAGAGTTTAGTGCACGTCTGCATGCTGTTCCTAGAGCCTGACTTTTGGCAGGACAGTAATTTCAGGTAGATAGATCTGAGAAGTCTATTTAAACCCTAGGAGATTTAATTCCTCTCACAGTCGCCCAAATGGCAAGGTATCTTGTAGTATGGGATGTGAAAGGTCATCAAAACAACTTTTAGTTTGGGAGTGGGACTGTTTATTCTGCAGAATTGCTTACCTGTAAGTGTTGGACTCCCTGGACAGCAGAATTGACAGTTTTATGTTCCTTCTCATTTCCCCATAAAATTTAATCACCTCTCTACTCTGCATGCCATTAACTTTGTCATAGATTGAAGGGGCTTTGCTGAGGTGTATTATGGCACTCATGCAAAATCAGTGAGCTGACACTTTTCCATATATAGTGCTGTGTGATGTTACCCCATACGTGGACATCTAATCTCGGTGTCCACAGAATAGCAGTTACAGATAAGCTGCTTTTCTGTGAGCAAGTCAGTGTCGTGTCTTTACTAATGCAAGGATTTCATCTGACTGCACTACTATATTTTGCTTAATATGTTGGCATCATTAACATCCTCATTGTCCATGTGTACCCAGCTCATTGGAATTAAATTCTACCAAGTTTAAAAAGCTATTTTCAGAAGCATATGTTGCTATTACACTTAAATTATTTTCCTGTATTCAGGACATCGATATTAACACAGATGATGAATTAGATGCATATATTGAAGATCTGATCACCAAAGGGGATTCTGCAGATTGACATTGATAAGGAGCATGTCTGGAAACCCAGTGAGGAATAAAAAAAAAAACTCTCCAGTACCCATGTCATGGACTCGTCTCTGGCCCAAGGAACCAGGAGTTCAGCAGAGACGTGGAACAAGTATGAAAGGGCGATCTGACTGTACATAAAATAGTATTGATGTGTTGATGTAAAACCTGTTCTTGTGATTTTACACACAAAGACATTTGTGCTGTTTAAAGGCAAGTTTTAACATTGTAGTTCTTGCAAAATTCTTTGTTTATAAATATTTATTTTTTAAAAGAAATGAAAACGGAGTGCTTGATCTTCTTGGACATCAGTTTTGCTTGGGGATTTTGTAAAAGATGTGCTGGTCCTTCTATAATGTGTGATTAGGTTGGAACATGTCACAGCTGTGATTAAGAGCATCCTATCTTCCTAGGGCTGAAACTGAAGGAGGACTGGCTCTTACAGATTCTTATACTGCCAACACAAACATGCTCTTTCTTGGTTCTAGAATTCCTAGGGAAAATAATATTACAGTTGCTTTGCAAAGACCTACATTTTGTTGAGAACAGATAAAATATTTATATCATTTTGGTTTAATGCCAGTTTTTTTTATTTGTTTTACTTATTTTTTAAGGCTGCTGGCAATATTTTAATTTCACAGTATTTTAATTGTAAATTTGCCATACTTTGGTTCATCTCCATCACAGTGTTTAACATACTGGTACAGTTTGGTAGTCACAGAAAAATGATACTAGGGAAAATGTCTTAAATTTGTTTCTACTATTAAAATGACTGGGTCATTCTTGACTATTATGGGAGTTAAATTACCGACGATAAAAGGATTTACCTTACTACTGTTTCATTATGCTCACCAACAATCGATGCCAGTGATGTACAGGAGTACCTCAAAGTAATTCTTAGTGCAGCCTTGCAAAACCAGCCTTCCAGGTTTAAATATATACAAGGAGATCCATGTATCTCCTCCTCCACGGAGGCAAAAGCCTTTTCTGCAAAAGAAATGGAAATCCATTCTCATTTGCTTAAGAATCCCTCTTGTAGTTCCATTAGAACAAGGGTCAGCAATTGGCATCTCCTGAGCTCCATTATGTTGTGCTGACACTGAGAAAAAAATGTAGTGTCTGGCTGCAGAGGAAGGGGCAATTGCAAGCATCAGCATGTGCAGTCTGCGAGACAAGGTGATGTGCTGGGTTGTGCAGGCAGGAAATGCTGCCTTGAGCTAAAAGGGTTGGGGCCAGCAGACCTGTATGTGGGTGGGGGAGAGAAGGTGCTGTTTGACTGCATAGACAGGGACTGCTCTTTTTTGCCATATGGACCCAAGAAGGAGGCGGCGGTGGCACTATCTTTGGCTCATGGTAGAAGAAAAGAGAAACTGGGAATAGGGGGAGAGGCTTTGAGTGCTGGGACATGGAGTGAGCTCTTTTCAAGCCTGGAAACCAGTAGTAATTTTATTACAAACAAGACTTTCATTTTGCCTCGACCATATTTTTGACTATTGCTGAAAAATAAAGTTGGGTTCAAGAGATGTCCAATATGCGCATCTGGTATATGAGACTATCTCACACAGCATAAGATTTGCCATATTGTTTCAGACCAAGGTCTCAAGCACCATAATATTTCTGACTCATGCGTCTGTGCTAGGATCTCACTTTCTAATCGTCCCGCCAGTCTAGTACGTATGGGTTTTCTCTGCCCACCAGCAACTGAGGACCCGCCAGTCTAGTACGTATGGGTTTTCTCTGCCCACCAGCAACTGAGGACTGACCATGGCAGAATTCTGATGTCATCTTACAAGAGCTCCACCTTCAGCTCCAGAATCCAGTCTTTCAGTCCTCAGCAGCTGGGGGAAGACCTTCGTATAGTGGATTCCACTGACAGGATGATTTTTTAATATAATGTCAAAGGAACAGAATTTTCAAAGAAACAGAAAATTAAAAAAAAAACAAAAAGAGGCTTGCTTTTTATGTAGCTGGGGTCCTTCACCTGCTGAGACAGCTGTGTGGGTGACTGTGGGCTGGCAGTGCTGCAGGGCCTGCTTGATCCCTAGCTCTAGCAGAGGCACAGGTTAGCTCGGGGTTAAATGACCTGGGTGCCCCAGGTCCCTCCCCCCCACCCCACAGGATGGTCCAGATAGCTGTGAGTCACAGCTTGCTGGACGTCCCTGGGCTCTGGTGCTGTATGGCTGAGCAGTGTATCTAATAAAGCAAAGGAAAAGAAAAAAAGCTGGAGCATTGGAGAAGCACCAATGTAGGCCAGAGTCTGGCAGCGAGTTGTTGTGGGGCAGTTCATCTGTTGCGGAGTCCTCTCTGTACCGGAGTTCCTTGGCCTGGCTCATCCCTTGCTCACCTCAGGGCATGCTGCTCCCCAACGCAGTTTTTGGCATCTGCATTTATTTATTTATTTAGACAGACTTGTATTCCACCTTATCCTACAATCAAAGTGGTTACATCACATCACATCACAATTGGGGTTACATTTAACATGTGGGTGCTTTACAGCATTTAAGGTATTTAACAACATTAAGACAGCATAATTTGAGGGTTACATTTATCATGAGGGTGTCGTGAGTCTAGTTGGGTTGAATGGGTATTGAGTTTGTGGGGGTATTTACATTGCAATACCACTCGGGTGGGGACTGTTGTCTATCTGCTCTTGAGTTGGCAGGGGTAGTTGCAATACCGCTTGGGTGGGGACTGTTGTCTATCTGCTCGTAGGTTTCTGTAAAGAGCAGGGTTTTAAGGGCCTTGAGGAAGTCTGTGATGTCCTCTAAAGCCCTTAGGCTCGTTGGGAGGGAGTTCCATAGTGTGGATGCCAGTAGCGATGGAGCCGCTCTTGACGTATTTTGTTTAGTCTTGTGATATTCTGAAGGTATGCTGATCATGTTGTCATTATTGTTCCTCCTTGGTCTATTACTTATGTTCTTTGTTATGATTTCTTGTAGTGCATCTGCCGAAAGATGGTGGACGATTTTGAAGATGATCAAGATTATTTAAAATTTTGCTCTGGCCACCATTGGGAGCCAGTGTAGTTGCTGTAATATGGGGGTGATGTGTTCAGATCTTGGAGTGTCTGTGATGATGCGTGCTGTAGTGTTTTGCACCATTTGGAGTGGGTGTAAGATATGCTGGGGGAGGCCTTGATATAACGAATTTCCGTAATCAAGCAGAGGTGTGATGAGTGCTTGGCACACTATGCGGAAGTGGTCCTAACGGGGTAGTGGTTTAATCTTTCTTATGGTCCTCAGACGTTGATAGGCCTTGTTTGCGGTTTTGGCGATATGAGATTTCAGGTTCAGAGCTCTGTCCATTGTGATGCCCAAGTACCTAACTTCATCTTTGACTACTATGAGTTTGTTTAGAATGCTGATATTCTGTGGTGGAATGAAGGTGGGGTTCCTGGTGACGAACATTGCCTCAGTTTTATCGTAGTTGACCATCAGGTTATTGTGTGTAAGCCAGACATTCTTGTCTTCAAGGCATTTGGTTATTGTTGTGGTGTTAGGTGCTAGTAAGTTGATTGGAGCATACACCATGATGTCGTCAGCATATATGTGATAGTGGAGTTTGTGTCGTCTGATGTTGCATATGGGTTGGATGTAAATACTGAAGAGCATTGATGACAGGGCAGATCCCTGAGGCATTCCTTGCGTTGCGGCGAACTGCAATGATTTCATTTGGGCGCATTTGACTTGCTGTGTTCGATCTTCCAGGTATGAGGTGAACCATTTCAGAGTGTTCTTGCACAATCCTATCTGTTGCAGGTGCTGCAATAGTCTGGCATAGGACACTGTGTCAAAGGCTGCCGAGATGTCTATGAACACTAGCAGGAATCCATTTTTTATATTATCTATGCCTCTTATGAGGTTGTGTGATGTGAGTAGTGTTTCCACACACGTGCCGGGGTACGCGTTTCGGCAACGCCTTCCTCAGGGGGTATGCAGCTTATAAAAATAAAAATGAAATAAAATAAACAATGTATGTATATAACATCTATACAATCAAAGCAATATATATATAACATTTTTTACAATTCAAACTGAAACAAATACATTAGTTTAAAACCATAAGAAGTAAAAAGACAAAACACAGGGTAACAAGACAAGAACAAATATAAACACTATATGTGAGATTCTGAACAAAGCCATTGAGAATGTTTAAGGGACGGTAAGATTAGTCTATTTTATTGTATATATACAATCCAGTACTCACTAGAACACCCTGTGGTGTATTTTTCATGTAGAGTAGTCTTAGGCGCTCTACCCTAACTATGGGATCAAGACAAAACAGAGTTGTAATCGCAATAATATATTAAACATTGCAGATAAATTTTGATTGCACACAATCTAATACAGAATAAAAAATTCATTTCTTTAAAATTTTATAAACAGTTGGTTGTTGAAAAAATCTAAGTACTATACTATAATATGTAGTATATTAGAAAACATATTGAAAAACATGGGTACCACCAGTGTCAGTAAGATGTATGAAAAAGGTTTTTCATACACATATATTATTATGAGAAACTTTGGACTAGTATTATAGAACTACTAACAGTATCAAAGTTAAAAATGTTATCTTCATACATTTAATATTGTCACTGTTAGTAATTTTGTAGATAGTAAAGTACTAGCCTCATGGTCCAATTAAAACAAATCCTGAATATATTTTCTTGAAACAATTCAAAAACACGTTACTCAAAATAGAGAAACGTGTATTGATAACTTGTTAGGTGCAGGACATATGTAGGTGAACCCCAACATTTACTATACATATATCTAGATGTCTCTTATAAAAGCAATCACTTGGAGAATTTATCCATGAAAAATTATCTTATAACTCAATACAGCTTGCATATGATCGTTTGGAACGCCAATCGGATTCTGGTGAACAAAACGATACTTTGAAAAAAAATGTGTGTAAAGTGAAGATATGGTACTTTGAAAGATTCTTTTGTTAAGAGAAAGATAGATCAATGTAATGCTCAACTAAATATGTACTTAATAACTTGTATGTATGAAACACACAGAGCTCAAACTGGATAAAGCACAGTTACTTACCTGTAACAGGTGATCTCTGGGAACAGCAGGAATAAGTCTTCACATATGGGTACGTCGGTACCGATGGAGCCTGCACGGGAATGCTCCCCAGCTTCCAATCAGAAAGCTTTCAGGAGCATCCCTCGTGCCTGTGCACTGACTTACCGCCTTTTCCACTGCCTCTCCTCAGTTGAGTTTCATAGCTGAGAAAGAGGAAAGAAAGGAAGATAGATAGATACAACTCCTAGGGGAGGTGGGTGGGTTGTGAAGACTTATGCCTGCTGTTCCCAGAGATCACCTGTTACAGGTAAGTAACTGTGCTATCTCCAGGAACAAGCAGGAATGAGTCTTCACATATGGGGACTCCCTAGCTATAGATGCCAGGGGGAGATCCCATAAAATGCGTGTCCATGGATCAGGAGTGCATTTTCCACACAGGAATCTCCGGCATCCCATGAGGGATGGAGGGTAGGAGTTGAGGAGCTGTAAGGAAAAACAGAGAACCTAAGGACTACAGAGAGGAGTCCTTGGTGTGTATGATAAGTACCATTAAAATTATTTAATGAACAATTATAATATGGAGCTTACCTACTGGATTGTAGGAAGTAGAGAGCGGGATGGAGTCTACTGGATATGCAGTTGCGGAATCCTCAAGGTGACCTCACAGTAGTGAGGATGAAGGTCCAGACCTGGAATTAGTAGGTGATCCAGGTGTCAACTGGGGTAGGATTAGAACGGCAGGTCATCAATGGAAAGCTTTATGGGAAAAAGCTGAAAACTCTTTTAGGTACAGAGTCATTAACATTGAGGACTAAAAGAAGAAGACTGACCGATTTGGACAACTAGCCCAGTCCTGGAGGGAAGAAGGGGTATGGAAAAAAGCCCATATTCCCAGGGAGAACAAATGTGTACTCAAAAATAATGAAGCTGTACACTGTCTTTCCTAGCTGATGAGAGATAGGAAAGATACTGAAGCTTGATGCTTCAAGGATAGGGAGACCTAGAGCAAAGCGGAAGCTGTTACCACCACAGTAGTGGTTTTGTGTATAACAGCCCCCACATACTAAGGAACAGTATGAAAACTGAAGGCCACTGTCTGTAACCCCTAAAAAGGTAAAAATGGCTATAGCATAGACAGTGAGGGAGATAGTATGGAATACATATCGACCTACAAAAACCTCCCAACAGATACAGATATATAGATATACATATATATAGGTATATATATCCCTATCTAGATATGTGTAGAGAGATGTATCAAGATATATATATATGTGGGGGCATAAATTATGCACACACAGTTTACAGACATATGTATGTAGAGGCATATATAGAGATTTACATACATGACAATAAGTCTGAAGATACATGTCTACCACTAAGCCCCATAAGAACATTCACATGGGGAATATGAAAGGAAAAAATTCACCCAATAACAAGAGGGTGAAACCCACTTGACAGATATGTGGAGAATCTATTTCCGTAGGCTAAAAGGATGCAGGAATGCAATCCAGCAAAATAACCAGGATGGTTGCGTGAAAAACAGAGGATAATATCAGTCTGTAAAGAGCAAGGCGGGAGTCTTTTAGAACTCTGACATAGCAGATGTACAGAAACACATAGAGAAGATACCTGGAGGGACATAGGGGTATCATGCAGTACTAGTAGCCTTGGATATTCACGCAGAAAAGCTTATATTCTGTATTATAACAGGAGACAAGAGGGTGTGGAGAACCCTCATAGTCATGGGAATGATTTATAAGCTTTTGTCTATAGAATAGCCCTCAGAGACAAAGTTCAATGCTCTGTAGCAAGGGCCCATAGTAGAAAGCTCCTCTGAAGATTGCAGAGAGCATTGTGCAGGAGAATTATGAGATAAGACTGACTGAAGTCAGGTGTGCTGCCACATCCTAGGAAAGGAGATGGTCAGAAAGAAGATAATGTGAGAAGCCTAAAGTGAGTAGGATTATCCAAGATAGATGAGGATTAGCTTGGAATCACTACTCAGGCTAGACAAAAATTGTGAAAGATAGACTGGCACTTGTGGAAAAGTACCAGCAGTCCAAACACTGGAACTCCCGCATGCACAGAAGCTGAAAAGACAGCAGAGAGGATCTTCCTGTGCAAAATAAAGAGAAACAGACAAAGGGAGAGGAGACATTCCTGTCCCTGTCTGATGGGTTATCTTGAAAATGTATTCAAGGAAACAAAAGGTCTACACGGGAATGAAAGGCTAGAGAAGCTTTTCAGTATGGTACCACTCAGTCAGGGGAAAACCCTGGATGAGAGGGTAGAGAAAACAGGTAACTGGAGGGTGACTTACCCATATGGCGAGTCAGCTGAGGGAAAAAATGTTCATGTTGGGACAGAAACTATCATGGGATAGTTGTAACCTCCCTTCTTAATAGTAAGAAGAGGAGAATTCTGTAACCCATGGACAAGAATATCCTGACAGCATACTGAAAAAGGAAAAGCCAGTATAGCTTTAAGAAAAAAACAGTGAACAAACTTCTGTTAAGAAGAAGCTAACTGTAGATTGTAACCTTCAGAACCTATGGTTTCTGGGTATGTTGAGACTGGCTAGAGTTTGGAAACTTCAGACTAGGACGAGGTGTCCTTTGCTTGGGCACCTCTGGATGATGGGCAGGAGAAGAGTGAAACCTTCTTTTCTTAGGGAAAGAAGGCTTGGTAAGACATTTCCTACCTCCCGGGGAAGAAGAAGGCTTAGAATGGTCTCCAGAACCAGGGAAGTCAGTGGAACAATGAGCAACCTGACGTAAAGCCTCCTTATTGAAGAGATTTTCCCCAGTACAAGGGGAATTACCCAGTGTGTGTTGTGCCCATCTGCTCAAGTCTGAAGCTTGGAGCCAGGCTCTACGACGTGCTCCGATGGCAATAGCAGAGGATCTGCTAACAGACTCAAGAGTCTAGAGAAGCACGAAAAAGGAACCAAGAGATATTCCGGCTATGATTAAGAAGCAAGGAATAGTCAGCAGCCTTAGGCTCTGACAAAAAAGGAGTCAAAAGAGAGAATTTCTTTGTGACCTCCTGGAGTGTTAGACTCATATAAAATATATAAGAAATAATTCTTGATGTCAGCATAGATGTTTGGAAGGTTTGACGTCCAAAGGCATCAAGTGCTCTAGATGCAGGACCTGGCGGATAAGAAGAATGCTTCTTCTTGCTTTTTACCTTCCTCATTGCTGATTCCACTACAATGGAATGATGGGGAAGTTGAGTCTTCTGAAACCCTGGAGAGAGGGGCACCTGATACAGAACATTAGTAGCTGTAGAAGGTGGGGGAACCCTTAAAGGTGATTCCCATATTCTCAGAAGAAGATCCTGCAAAGAATAATGTAAAGGAAACATTATATTTTCCTTTTGTGCAGGAGAGCCACGGTTAAGATCACAGCCAGGGATAGGAATAGCAAGAAAGGTTGCCATGTCAAGGAGAAATTTCTGAAAAGAAGGATCTCCAATGGGAACCATCCCTGGGAAGGCTAAGGTTGAAGAAGCAGCCTGAGCACCAGAGGATGTATTGGTCTGGTGCAGAAAAAGAACTCTACTAGATGGATAGTGATACTGGCAGTCACTATTTGAGGCAGTTAGTACTGCATCGTCCATGCCAGGTATCGATTCCAAACTAGGCATAGAAAGGATCGATGGTACCGATGTAACTGCAGGAATCGACATCGATACCAATACCGGTAATGGCATCGAGGCCATCATCGGAGGCTGCTCCAGCGGTACCGAGGTAACCAGAAAGTCTTGGTGAGTATCCTCGGTACTGTGTATCCGGAAACGATAAGGGTCGGTTCCAAGGCGCGTCGGTACCCAGTCGTCTAGACTAGATATCGATTCCAGACTCGGCATCGAAGGGAGCGAGTTTATCGATGCATGTCTAGAGGGCACCGACGTCGGTGGTGGTACCGGTGATGCCGATACAGGAAAATCACTCTGGGTCGTATGGATCGGTCCCGAAGGTACTGAGGACACCAGATGACGAACACTGGTGACGAGTGGAACACTCGACACCGGTGCCGATGCCGGGGTATTGGTACCGCTCGAAGCGGATGCCACACCGAGCATGGCTGAGATACAGGAAAGTCAATTTGGGTCGTATCGATCGGTCCCAAAGGTACCGAGGATGCCCGATGATGATCCCTGGTGAAGAGTGGAACACTCGACACCGGTGCCGATGCCGGGGTATCGGTACCGCTCGAAGCGGATACCACCCCCGAGCATGGCTCAGGTATGTTCTGTGAGGGGTGAGCCCCAGGAACAACCTGAAACCCCTGAAATGCTTTGGAGCCCGAAGACTCCCGCCGGGGTTTTAGTGCCAATGGGGGTCTTGAGGGCAAGGCCGGAGCCGTCATCATGCTTGGCATGAGACTTACCACTCAAGGATTGACAAGTCTTAACAGACTGTTTGTGGGTTACCTGATCCTGTAGAGAAGAAGAAACCGGTGCCCTCAGTGCAGGAGGGAAAACGGTATCGAGGGAAACTCGAAAGAGGGAAGGTCTTCTCTCAGTAGTCCATCCTGATAGTTAAGGGGAAAAAGGGTCAGGACCCAAACAGGTTCGACACCAGTTATTGGAGTCTAAAAAGAAAACTGTGGTTCCACAGTGAAGGCACTTCTTAGGAGAAGAAGGCTCCATGATGAAGAGGCCTTGTAGGCCCAAAAACGTTAAGACAGAAGCAGAGGGAAAAATCCCTCTGAGTTTAAGAAAAAGAACAAAACACCGGCGGTACCGGTGGCGGCGGGAAATACAGCTGCAACCACAAGAAAACAAAAATTGAAGTATTTAAAGAAAAAAGTTTCTGCGGTGACAGGAGGACGTCCTGCCGGCTCCGCGGAAAAACGAAAACTGAGGAGAGGCAGTGGAAAAGGCGGGAAGTCAGTGCGCAGGCGCGAGGGATGCTCCCAAAAGCTTTCTGATTGGAAGCTGGGGAGCATTCCCGTGCAGGCTCCGTCGGTACCGACGTACCCATATGTGAAGACTCATTCCTGCTTGTTCCTGGAGATTAAGAAACCTTGCTGCTGGCAAACTTACAAACACGTCTGAGTGATAAAAACTGATGTTTAAAGAATTATCTACAGAGAATTACTAACCTCTGTTTTGTGTAGAGATTACAAACCGTTTAGCGTCTGTACCCACAGTTGAAAAACGCTTTTTGTAGACCCTCAAAAGCGTACCAAAGTGGAAGTGAAACCTGATCTTGTGGGTGGAGTTACGTCGTCTAGACTCTGTGCAGTGCTAGTTTGAAGGAATGTACAATACATGATGCCTTCATAAAAAAGTTTTTTTATATCTCTACAGTGAGGCAGACAATGTGATTAACTAAATATAAAAAATTGATCTTAAAATGTAAATGACGACGATCTTAAAAATGAAAACTGGATATAAACTATATTAAAAACTGTTACGATCTTGTTCTATGAAGGATATTTTATTTATGTATTGGAACAGATAATGTAGCTTGATTGACCAGATGTAAAAACTAACAGTATCCAAGTTAAAAATGTTATCTTCATGCATTTAATATTGTCACTGTTAGTAATTTTATAGTCCATTCTTCGATGGAAAGATCCTAGCCTCATGGTCCTATTAAAGCCAATCTTGGGTGTATTTTCTTAAAACGATTCAAACACACATTGTTCAAAATCGAGAAACATGTATTGATACCTTATTTGGTGCAAAACATATATAGGTAAGCACCAGCTTTTACTATACATATATCTAAATATCTCTAATAAAAACAATCACTTGAAGAATTCATTCATGGAAAATTATCTTAAAACTAATTACAGGCTATATGGGATCATTTAGAATGTAAAACAGATTGCGGCGAAAAACCAATACTTTTAGAAAAAGAAGTATGTACAATGAAGACAGTGTTTTAAAAGATTCTTTTGTTGAGAAATGGATAGATGAAATAAATGTGTGCTTACTTGTATATGGGACACACAAAGCTGAAACTTGATACAGCGTAGTTACTCACCTGTAACAGGTGTTCTCCAGGAGCAGCAGGAATCAGTCCTCACATAAGGGTGACGTCGGCGCCGACGGAGCCCTCGCGGAGCAATTTTCCCCAGCTTTCAAAGAAAGCCTTTGGGAATTGCAGCGCGCATGCGCGGTCCCCTTCCCGCCCAAGGGTGCCATCTTAGCCAGTCAGATGACATAGCTAAAAGACAGCATAAAAATTTGCAAAAAAACTAAAGCAGATAATTGCAACTCCAAGGGGAGGAGGGAGGGTTGTGAGGACTGATTCCTGCTGCTCCTGGAGAACACCTGTTACAGGTGAGTAACTACGCTTTCTCCAGGACCAAGCAGGAAGTCAGTCCTCACATATGGGACTCCCAAGCTTAAGGCTACCGGAGACCCTAAGCACAAAATGAGCTCCCTCTAGCTCAGCAGTACAGAAGGAAGGAATCTTCGCTGAATTATTACCCACCGGTAGCCCCCATCCGGGATGGAGGGTAGGAGTTGCTCAAACCTCGAAGAGATTTCGGAGGACTGCCTGTCCGAAAGCACTGTCCCTGCGGGACTCCCTCTCGAGGCAGTAATGGACCGCAAAAGTCTGGCTCGAAGACCAAGTAGCGGCCCGGCAGATGTCTGCCAATGGAACAGAGCGGAGGTAAGCCACTGACGTAGCCTTCGCCCGAACACAATGAGCCGTGACTCGACTTTCTAAGGAGAGTCCGGCTGCCCCATAAGCCCAAGCGATACAGTCAGCAACCCAGATGGACAGAGTACGCTTGGAGACCGGGAGCCCCAATTTATTGGGGTCAAAAGATACAAAAAGCTGAGCAGCTTTACGGTGCTCCTGCGTACGGTCAAGGTAGAAGTTCAATGCCCTTCTACAGTCCAGGGTATGCAGGACCATTTCAGCTCGGCTGGAGTGTGGCCTGGGAAAGAAGGTCGGAAGTACCACCTCCTGATTGATGTGAAAAGGGGAGACCACTTTTGGAAGAAATTTTGGGTGAGTCCGTAGGACTACCCTATTTTTGTAGAACCGAGTGTAAGGGGGATCAGACACGAGGGTCTGCAATTCACTTACGCGTCTAGCGGAAGTGAGGGCTATCAGGAATAAGGTTTTCCAAGAAAGAAAACGTAGAGAACAGGTAGCCATAGGTTCAAAAGGCGGACAGGTGATCCGCTGTAAAACCACATTCAGATCCCAGTCAGGTGCTGGCGGGCGCAGAGGTGGTTTAAGTAGAAGGAGACCTCGGAGAAACCTCGCCACGAGAGGGTCGCTGGAAAGAGGTCTGCCGTCCACCGGCACATGATGTGCTGAGAGAGCACTGAGGTGAACTTTGACGGAGTTGGACTTAAGTCCCAGATTAGAGAGGTAGAGCAAGTACTGCAAGATCACCGACACCGAGCAGGAGAAGGGATCCTGAGACTGCTGGGCACACCAAGTGGAAAAGCGACGCCATTTAAGGGCGTAGCATTTGCGGGTAGAAGGTCGCCAGGAAGCTAGGATGACCTCTTCCACCTCTGCCGGCAACAGAAGGGGAGCAAGGACTACCCTTTCAGCAGCCAGGCCATCAGATGTAGAGATCTGAGGTTGGGGTGTAGCAGGGACCCCTGATCCTGTGTTAGGAGATCTGGTTGAAACCCCAGAGGGAACGGATCCTCCACCGCTAATTGCAGCAGGAGTGGAAACCACGGCTGTCTGGGCCAGCGAGGAGCTATCAGGATCATGGAAGCTTTGTCTCGGAGAACCTTGAAAAGAGTTCGGGAGACTAGCGGTATGGGAGGAAAGGCATACAGAAGGCTTTTCGACCATGAGAGCAGAAAAGCATCCGCCGCTACTCGAAGGGGATGCGGCTGCCGAGAGCAGAAGCGAGGAAGTTGCCGGTTGAGGGGACTGGCAAAGAGATCCATCGTGGGGAGGCCCCACTTCAGAAAAAGTTTCTGAACTACCAAGGGATCCAGGCGCCACTCGTGCGGCTGGAGGATTCTGCTGAGTATGTCCGCCAGGCAATTTTCTTGGCCTGGGAGATAAACTGCCTTGAGAAGAATGCCGTGGCTGACGGCCCAAGAGCAGAGCCTCTGTGCTTCTCGACAGAGAAGGAAGGAGCCCGTGCCTCCCTGTTTGTTCACGTAGAACATGGCAACTTGATTGTCCGTCTGGACAAGGACGGACTGGTGAGAAGTCAGGTGGGTGAAAGCCTTGAGAGCCAGACTGATTGCTCTGAGCTCCAGGAAGTTGATCTGCGCAGACTCCCACGTGGTCCAGAGACCTTGAGTACATGCCGCTAGGCAATGCGCTCCCCATCCTAGGAGAGAAGCATCGGTCGTCAGCACTTGAGCCGGTGGAGGAGACTGAAAAGGCATTCCGAGCACCAGGTTCGGCCGATGAAGCCACCACTGTAGAGAAGAGGCCAGCGGGTCGGAGATGCGCACTAAGTCGGCTAGGCCGCCCGTGGCCTGTTGCCACTGCTTGCGAAGGCACCACTGAGCAGGCCGCATATTCAGGCGGGCATTGGGGGTCACGTGGACGGTGGAAGCCATATGGCCGAGTAGTCTCAGGAAGCGCCTGGCGGAGACCAGGGCCTGGCTGCGAAAGCGGCCGGCTAGGTCCATGAGCCGTTGAGCCCTGTCGAGAGGCAGGAAAGCTCGTGCCTGAAGAGTGTGCAATCTTGCGCCGATGAACTCGAGATCTTGCGAGGGGAGCAAAGTGGACTTTACGAAGTTTATGACAAAGCCCAAGTACTGCAGAAGAGTCACAGTGCGGTGTGTGGCTTTTGTGACTTCTGGAGAGGACGATGCTCTGATGAGCCAGTCTAGGTTACTGAAAGACATAGAGGCCGTGAAGCCGGAGATAAGCCGCCACCACCGCGAGACATTTTGTGAAGACTCATGGTGCGGAGGATAGGCCAAAGGGCAGTACTCTGTACTGGTAATGATTTCCTGCCACCACAAACCTTAGGTATTGGCGGTGGCTTGGGTGGATGAGGATGTGCGTGTAGGCATCCTTTAGATCCAAGGAGCATAGCCAATCTCCCTGCTGGAGGTAGGGCAGAAGGATTCCAAGGGTAAGCATCTTGAACTTCTCCCTGACGAGGAACTTATTGAGGTTGCGCAAGTCCAGGATGGGCCTGAGGCCTCCTGTTCTTTTTGGTATTAGGAAATACCTGGAATAGAAGCCTTGACCCCTCAGGTGGTGGGGCACCGTTTCCACAGCCTGTTCCTGAAGAAGACTTGCTAACTCCTGAAGGAGTAAGTCCCTGTGCAGAGGGAGTCGTGGAGGTTCTCCCGGGAAATAGGAGGGAGGGACCTGGTGGAAGTGGAGAAGATAGCCTTCTCTCACCACCTGAAGCACCCAGGCATCTGAGGTGGTGATGGACCACCTGTGGGCAAAGTGAACCAGCAGGCCTCCTGTGCTGGGAGGAACCAGCTGAGGGGGAGAGGCTATGCTGATGAAGTCAAAAACCCCCACCCTGCTGAGCAGGGGCCGGTGGTGCAGGCTTGGGGGCTTGCTGCCTACGGGACCCGTTACCCCGTCCCTTGGCCTGCTGACCCTGTTGGGGAGCTGCGGAGGCCTGATATTGAGGGTAGTGTTTATAGGCAGCCGTCTTTCTCGGGTAAAAGGACTTCTTTCCCGAACCCTTCTTCTTCTGGGAAGGGGCGGAGGTCTTCCTAGAAAGCCTAGTTCTGGTGAGAGTCTCCGTCTCGATTTGTGCAGCCTTTTCAGCCATGGGCTTGCCAAAGAGGTTCTCACCTCGGCAGGGGACATCGACCAACTTGTCCTGCACCCAGGGTTCAAGGTCAGACGACTGAAGCCAAGCCTGTCGGCGGGCACCGATGCCGGGTGCGGCCACTCGTGCCGATGCTTCAAAGCCATCATAGGCTGCTCGAGACATGAATTTGGCGCATTCCCGAATACCAGTTGTCAAGGCTAGGAACCTCCGCAAAGGTTCCTCGGACAGCCCAGCGTAGAATCCGGCTATCTCTTTAGCCAGGTCTCTGAGATACATGCCCATGTAGAGCTGGTAGGTCTGGACCCGACAAGCAAGCATAGAGCCCTGGAAACACTTCTTACCTAGGCCATCCAGGTTGCGGGCCTCCTGCCAGGAGGCACCGAGGAGTGCATCTTCTGGCTCTTAAGCCTATGCATGGCCGATTCCACCACCATGGAATGGTGCGGTAGCTGTGCTTTTTGGAAGCCAGGGCTCTTGCGGACTCGATAAATGGAATCGACCCGCTTGCTTAATACCGGCGACGATGCCGGACTCTCCCACATGTGGAAGACAATGTTCCCTCTAATTTTCTGTAGGCTGTGTGCGCATAAAGCACAGTTACTTACCTGTAACAGGTGATCTCTGGGAACAGCAGGAATTAGTCATCACAGATGGGTACGTCGGTACCGACGGAGCCCGCGCGGGAAAGCTCCCCAGCTTTTCAGATTAAAAGCTTTTGGGGCCTCCCACTGCACATGCGCGCTGCCTTCCCGCCTTCCTGACCAGCTCTCGTCAGTTCGAGTTTAAAGCTGAGACAATAGAGAGAGAGGACAGGAAGATAGATAGATAGAGATACAAACTCCTAGGGGAGGTGGGTGGGTTGTGATGACTAATTCCTGCTGTTCCCAGAGATCACCTGTTACAGGTAAGTAACTGTGCTATCTCCAGGAACAAGCAGGAATACGTCATCACATATGGGGACTCCCTAGCTAAGATGCCTGGGAGATCCCCCTCCAAGGGTAAACCATCTTCGCATGGATCTCAGGCATCCATCCAGGGAAGGTGGGCAGGAGTTGTTTAAATATGGAACAGGTGTTTGAGGACAGCCTGACCAAACAAGGCATCCCGGCGGGAGTCCTTGTCCAAGCAGTAATGGGCTGTGAAGGTATGAACCGAGGCCCAAGTGGCTGCTCGACAGATCTGATCTATGGACACAGAGTGAAGATGAGCCATAGAAGTGGCCATGGCCCTCACATTGTGAGCTGTGACATGGCCCTCCATAGAAATGTTCTTACTCTGGTAAGCAAAAGAAATACACTGAGCGATCCAATTGGAAAGTGTACGCTTGGTGACTGGAAGTCCCAAATGAGAAGGATCAAAAGCCACGAAAAGTTGGGAAGACTTTCGATGTGGTTGAGTCCTGTTGAGGTAAAAGGCAAGAGCTCTTTTACAATCCAGAGTATGAAGGTTCCTCTCTGCACTGGATGCATGAGGAGCCGGGAAAAAGACAGGTAGATATACCTCTTGATTAAGATGAAAAGGCGAGACCACTTTGGGCATAAAGTGGGGATTCGTCCTAAGGACCACCTTATCATGATGAAACCTAGTATAAGGTGGATGAGCCACTAAAGCCTGCAGTTCACTGATGCGGCGAGCCGAAGTGACTGCAATAAGGAAAACAACCTTCCAGGAAAGAAATTTGAAGGAGGTAGAGTCCAAAGGCTCAAAAGGTGGCTTCATAAGCTGACCTAGAACTAGGTTCAAATCCCATGCTACCGGAGGAGGTCGGATGGGAGGTTTAGTTAGTCAGGCCTCTCATGAAACGTGAAACAAGAGGATGAGAGGAGACAGGTTGTCCATTTATAGGTTTTAAGGATGCTGCAATAGCACTCAAATGGACCCTTACTGAATTCGTCTTAAGGCCTGCATTTGAAAGATGCAGGAGATAGTCCAAGAGGGAATTCAAAGGAAGTGCTAGAGGGTCAAGACCCTGCTGAGCACACCAAATGGAAAAACATTTCCATTTGAAAGCATAAGAACGCCTCGTGGAAGGTTTCCTAGAGGCATGAAGGATATCTGTCACAGGTTGAGAAAGATTAAAGTCTTGAAGACTTAGGCCTTCAGTAACCAAGCTCTGAGATGTAGGGATTTGGGGTTTGGGTGCCACAAAGTCCCCTCCTCCTGAGACAGGAGGTCTGGCGCAGCTCCCAGGTCCAGGGAGGATCCCTGGGAGAGATGCAGAAGTAGAGGGAACCACACCTGGCGTGGCCAGCGGGGAGCTATGAGGATCATAGTCCCGTGATCCCTCTGGAGCTTGAACAGAGTCTTATATATTAGAGGAATGGGTGGAAAGGCATAGAGGAATTCCTGACCCCAATGCAGGAGGAAGGCATCGTGGGCCTGAGCTCCCTGACACTGAGTTCTGGAACAGAACCGGGGAAGTTTGGCATTCCACGGACTTGCAAAGAGGTCTATGTCCGGGGTCCCCCATTCCTGAAAGATTCTGCGTATCTGGTCCATATGTAGGGACCATTCGTGTGGAAGCAGAACTCGACTGAGTCTGTCTGCACGAGAGTTTTGAACTCCTGGAAGATACACTGCAAGAAGGTGAATTTGATGCTCTCTGGCGAAGGCCCATATTCTGAGAGCTTCGTTGCAAAGCAACAGAGAGCCTGTCCCTCCTTGTTTGTTTATATAGAACATGGCTACCTGATTGTCTGTCTGAACTAGGACAGTCAGGTTGACAAGGAGGGTATAGAAGACCTTGAGGGCAAGGTAAATTGCTCGCAGTTCCAGGAGGTTGATATGAAGGGTGGCCTCCTGTGGAGACCAAGTGCCCTGAGTGGAGAGGTTCTGAAGATGAGCTCCCCACCCTGTCTGGGAGGCATCTGTTGTGAGGGTTGCTTGGGGCAACAAAGGTTGGAAGGGGGCCCCCAACAACAGATTCTTGGTGGATGTCCACCATTGGAGGGACCAAAATAGACGGCTTGAGGTGAGTATTTGGTCGGAGAGCGCTCCAGATGCTTGAGTCCACTGGGTGGCCAAGGTCCATTGAGCTGCTCTCATATGCAGACGAGCGTAGGGCACCACATGTACCGTGGAGGCCATGTGGCCCAGAAGTCGCAGCATTTCCCGGGCTGTCAAATGACTGCTGGACTGAGCTTGGGAGGCCAAACTCAGCAGGCGTTGGGCCCTGACCTGAGGCAGGTAGGCCCTTGCAGTGATGGTGTCTAACTGGGCCCCTATGAACTCGAGAGACTGAGTAGGGATTAGCTGAGACTTGGGAAGGTTTACTACAAGTCCTAGATATTGCAGAAGACGCCTTGTGCGGTCCAGGGAAATTTGGGCCTGGGACTGAGAGGGAGCTCGGATGAGCCAGTCGTCCAGGTATGGGAATATGAAAATTCCCAGGCCTCTTAGAAAGGCAGCTACGACTGCCATGCATTTGGTGAACACTCTTGGAGCAGAGGCTAGACCGAAGGGGAGTACTCTGTACTGGAAATGTTTTCCCTGAAACAGAAATCGAAGGTATTTTCTGTGGGATGGGTGGATGAGTATGTGTGTATACGCATCCTTTAGATCTAGAGAACAAAGCCAATCCTGACTCTGAAGGTATGGAAGGAGAATGCCCAGAGAAAGCATTTTGAATTTCTCCTTGAAAAGAAATTTGTTCAATTCTCTCAGATCCAGAATTGGTCTGAAGCCCTCTGTCTTCTTTGGTATTAGAAAATAAGGGGAGTAGAATCCCGTCCCCTGTTGAAGAAGAGGGACCTCCTCTATTGCCCCCTGGGCAAGGAGGGAGGAGACTTCCTGACCCAAGAGGGCCAGGAGAGATGGGGGAGAATTGAACTGCCTCACCATAGTATAAGGAGGAAGGTCGGAAAAATGGAGTTTGTAACCCTCTCTGATGATAGAGAGGGTCCATTGCTCTGATGTAATTTGCTCCCATCTGGGAGCAAAGTGAGCTAACCTTCCGGGTATGGTGAGGGGCTCTGGTTGTTCTAGAGCCAGAAAAGTTAAGTTCTCTAGGGGCAAGTCAAAACCCCTGAGGGGGTGGAGCCTGCTGAGGCGTAGCAGACGCCGCAGGCTTTGACCTTGCCTGTTTAGGTTGCTGACGTTTAGCAGCAAAACGAGGCTGAGAGGATTGTTGGCCAGTATTTGTAGAAAATCTGGACTTCTTGTAAGAAGGCCTCTTAAAAGACTTCTTCTTGGCAGGAGTGGAGGTAGACTTAGAAAGTCTATCTAAGGTGGCATTTTCTGCATCCATTTGAGTGGCCTTAATTTGCCACTCCTCACCAAATAAGTTCTCACCTGTACAGGGCAGATTTCGTAAGCCATCTAGGACCCAAGGTTCTAGATCAGAAGCCTGGAGCCAAGCAAGACGTCGGGCTGCTATAGCAATGCCCGAAGCCCTACCAGCACCCTCAAAGGAATCAAAAGCTGCCCTGTTGGAGAACTTTGAAATATCCAAAAGGTGTTTCACTAAGGAAATGAACTGCTCCCTCTTATCCTCAGGGATAAAGGGGGCAAAATGCCGAAGTTTTAGAGCGATTTCACTGAGAAACATGCCCATGTAAAGACTATAGGAATTAATCCTGGCTATAAGCATAGTAGCCTGGAAAATTTTCCTGCCAAAAGAGTCTAGAGTCTTACATTCTCGCCCTGGAGGAGTAGAAGAGTGCCTTTTGGTACTCTTTATCTTCTTCATTGCAGACTTCACCACAATAGAATGGTGAGGCAACTGGGTTTTTTGGAAACCAGGAGAAGGGGGGACACGGTACATGGTGTCCAACCTGCGAGAAGAAGGAGACAATGTTAGAGGAGCCTCCCATAAGTCCATCAAGTGTTCTTGAAGGATTTCATGGATAGGCAGGGTGACTGCCTCTTTAGGAGACTTAGAGTATCCTAAAATATCCAGTTTCTTTGATCTGGGTTCCTTTTCAGAGGATGAAGCAATAGAAAGACCTTTAGCCATTTCTATGATGAAGTCCTGAAAGGACAAATCCTCTGGTGGAGACATTCTCCTGTTAGGAGAAGAAGGCTCCTCAGGAAGATCAAGGGAGAACTCATCAGAATCATCAGAGGAGTTAAAATCCTCTGAAGAAGCAGAGTATCCTCTATGTGCTTCCAACGCACGATACGCATACCGTTCGGTATCGACATCGGGCGTACCGGGTATGGGATCGGTACCGGGCAAAAGCCCGGATCCGGCATGCGGAACCGATCTGCGTTTGGAAGACGATGGCCTCGGTTCCGGTATGGAAGCCATTACCGGAACCGGACCCGGTACCGCTGGCTGCGGTACCGAGGGCGTAGCAGCATTAATAAAAGCCAGAATGGCCTGCTGCATGACTTGGACAGTATTGCCCATAGACGCCACTGCTGCCTGGATGTCGGTACCGGTATGGGCCGGTACCCCAGAGCAGTACAACAGGTGATCTGTCGAGGCCGCGCCATCGATGTCAACCTGTGACCCCATGATTGCTTTGGAGGCCGGAGCCTCCCGCCGGGGTTTTTTGGCCTGGGCAGAATCCTCGAACTCAGAATTGAGAGCCTCTCGATCTTTAGAAAGAGATTTGCTTTTAGAGGATTTGCCCACTGGAGTTTTGGTTACCTGAGATCCATCCGGAGAGGAAGACCTGGATGACTGTGATGCTTCTGAAGGAAACAGCACATGGAACTTGTTGGCCTGGTTCTGCAATCCACGTTTCGACATCTGGGAGCAGGATGGGCAGTCCGGTATGGAATGGTCAGGTCCTAAATATTTAAGACACCATTCATGGGTGTCTGTAAGAGGAATGACAGCACTGCACTTGGTACACTTTTTAAAACCAGGAACTGGCTTCTCCATGAGGAGAATTTGTGTAGGCCTGAAGGCCTAACAAAGTACCAAGCTGTGCTGAAGAAAAGAAAAATATGTTTTGTTTTTTTTTTAAAAGAAAGAAAGAGAGACCGGCAGTACCGGTTTCAGAATGGGGAAGGCAGGTACGCGGTCTAAAGAAAACAATAAAATTAACAATTTCTTCAGCGGTGACAGGAACACGACCTGCTGGCTCCGCGGAAAAAAAGAAACTGACGAGAGCTGGTCAGGAAGGCGGGAAGGCAGCGTGCATGTGCAGTGGGAGGCCCCAAAAGCTTTTAATCTGAAAAGCTGGGGAGCTTTCCCGCGCGGGCTCCGTCGGTACCGACGTACCCATATGTGATGACGTATTCCTGCTTGTTCCTGGAGATAATATCAGCTGTGTGCAGCTTTTGAAGGAAGGTTAAATTTTTGTGCGCCACATAACGACACTCGGAGTTATATACTTTAAAATTTGAATACACATCAGAATACAGTTGTGTACACCACCTTGATTTTAATCAAATTAAATGAAAATAGACGATTACTAAATGAAGCGGGAAATTTCTAGTAATTACAATCATAACTTTTAAATTTTAAGACATCTGTGTTGTTTTCTATCAGAATCAGAGCTGTAATTTTTGTGCGCTCTGTTGTAAAGTATGTGCGCTCGCTCAGCGAGGTGTGTGCGCGCGCACACGCGCACAGCTTAGAGGGAACAGTGGTGGAAGAGTAGTCGTTCCAGCATGGGAGGAACCGGTACAGTAAAGTGCTCCCTGGCGGGAGAGTCGTACTGAAGGGCATCGAGCTCTTCGGCTCGGGGCTCCTCCTCGGGATCCGCAGAGAAGGCCAAAGCCTTGGCCATATCCCTGACGAAGTCCAAGAACCGGGCGTCCTCCGGAGGGGACTGTTTCCGAGGTTCGGACTCAGGCGAGTCCGAGGGGACACACCGAGTCCGAAATGAATCAGGTGACTCTTCCTCTTCAGACTCCCAGGCCGACTCCGAGGAGGAATCGGTGGGGTCGGTCCGGGCGGGCGGAGGCGTCGGCGCCGACGACCTCGGTCCCGAACGGGAGACCGAGGGTGACCTCGACCGAGGATCGACTCGAGCCCGCATGGACCCGAGGATCGGCTCGGTCTCCGGGGTCGACTTAGACGTCGACGTCCCGGCGGTCGGGGCAGAGGCGCCAGCGAGGCTAGCGATCAGTGCCCGCTGCTGGTCCATGAAGGCAGAGAGTCTGCTCTCCAAGGCCGTCAACCTGAGTCCGACCTCAGGTGACCCAGCAGCCCCCGACTCGGGCCCCGATGTCGGACCCCTCGGAGGCGAGTCCAGGAGGACTACAGGACTTACCCGAGCAGGCAACTCCGACTCCAGACGAGGTCGCTTCGGCAGATGCTCCTTCTCCAAAGACCCGGGACGGCTATCGGGGCTATGCGACCTGGCCCTCGCGGAACCAGGAGCGTCCACCGACGCCACCCTCGCGGGTTTCACCTTCCGATGATGGTCCCCGAAGGGAGAACCCCTGTCGGAGGAACTCCGGTGACGGTCAGAGCTGGAACCTCTGGACGCCGAGGCCTCCGACGAGGTCCGGGTACGGGCGGGATCAGCGAAGATTCGTTCTCGCTGATGCTGCCTTTGGAGGACATCTTGCTGCAGGCCCCACAGATCAGTTCCTCGTGATCCGGGCCAAGGCAGCGGAGGCAATTATCATGTGAGTCAGTGAGTGACATATTTCTGTCACACTGAACACACCGCTTGAAACCACTGGCAGCCATCGGGGGAAAAAGGGCCCCTGCAAGGTCAAAGGACCGGGCTGCCAGCGAAAAACCGAAAACGAAACTGACAGAAAATCAGAAAAACCGAAAAATAACAGAAGGACTCGCAACGGCGTTGCGAGTCCGGGCAGGAAAAGGACCGGCGTCGAACCGATAGAGAAAAGAGAGATAAATCACGAAAAATCAACTTTTTCAGCGGGGACAAGACGGGCACCTCTGTAGGGCTCTGCGGAAAAAAGAAGACTAGCTAAGATGGCACCCTTGGGTGGGAAGGGGACCGCGCATGCGCGCTGCAATTCCCAAAGGCTTTCTTTGAAAGCTGGGGAAAATTGCTCCGCGAGGGCTCCGTCGGCGCCGACGTCACCCTTATGTGAGGACTGACTTCCTGCTTGGTCCTGGAGAATAAGGGGTATGTTTACTAAACTGCGGTAATTGTACATAACGCGCGTTATGTAATGTTAACGATCGTAAGCGCATCATAATGTGTGTTATGACGCGCTTATGATCGTTAACGTTACATAACGTGCGTTAATCGTAGTTCAAGATCATAAACTCCCGCGGCGCGGTAAAACACCGCAGAAGGTGGAGAGAAGGGGTCAATGGGTGGAGAGTGGGCAGGGAGAGGCTCCCTTCACACTAACGTGCTGATCTGAAGAGCTCAATTCCAAAGCGAATGAAAACCTGCTGTTAAATGCACATTACAGGGGAGAGAAACCATTTCAGTGTCAGCAATGTACAGCCGAGGCAGGGAAACCTAAAAAAAAGTGATAAGTGTGATAGATGTGCACAGAACAAAAGGGCACAAACACGGAAAATGACCCCAACAAACTGGAAAAAACCCATAACCAAGCTGGCCAATAGTGGTAGCAATGAGAAACATCAACCCCTCCCCTCCCCCGAGTAAGCTCCATAGAACAGATATAAATCGTGGAAGGGTCTATAATCCGTCCCCATACAAGGTGAATGAGCCCACAGTGAAATAGCGCTGCTCAGGGTTTTCCCCACCATCGGACAGGGTTCCTATGGCGTGCACATGTCCCGCAACATCAGGGCGGGCATGTCGGAACGGCAACTGGACAGATGCCGGAGAAGGGGATACAGAGGGCTGCAGGCGGCACATGCTGTGGTGCAGCTGGGCCACAGTGCGGACTAGGGTTATGCCTAGGTGTCCCATACGAATGCTGAAGCAGCCAGACAGCAACTGCTGAAGGCCCAACATGGGCACGACTGTGTTTCCCACAGTGTCACAGGGGATAGTACCCAGCAGCTACCCCCAAGGGCACGGAACATTGGCAGGCGGTGCTGAGGGGAAGCGTGGACACCTATGCAGGCACCCCTACCCCAGAACCCGCACCATAGGCAGCCGCCTACCTGCACACTGGATAGCCTGAGACTGCGCACCACCAGCAGAAGGGCATGTCAGTATGGTGGCTGAGGGATACTGGTGGTGGAGGGGGCAGTGGCAGCTGCCCAGAGCAGACCGTGGCCTAACCCTGTGTAGGTGGGTGTCGTGTACTACAACAGATGGGCCCTCTCTGATGAACAGGTTAATGCCAGTAACCGGGATGGAACCAGGCTGCTGGCATTAACCTTTAAAAAGGAGATAGCGTAGTTACTCACCTGTAACAGGTGTTCTCCAGGAGCAGCAGGAATCAGTCCTCACTTATGGGTGACGTCGGCGCCGACGGAGCCCTCGCGGAGCAATTTTCCCCAGCTTTCAAAGAAAGCCTTTGGGAATTGCAGCGCGCATGCGCGGTCGTCTTCCCGCCCGAGGGTGCCATCTTAGCCAGTCGGATGACATAGCTAAAAAAGACAGCATAAAAATTTGCAAAAAAGAACATAAGCAGACGATTGCAACTCCAAGGGGAGGAGGGAGGGTAGTGAGGACTGATTCCTGCTGCTCCTGGAGAACACCTGTTACAGGTGAGTAACTACGCTTTCTCCAGGACCAAGCAGGAAGTCAGTCCTCACTTATGGGACTCCCAAGCTCAAGGCTACCGGAGACCCTAAGCACAAAAATGAGCTCCCTCTAGCTCAGCAGCACAGAAGGATAGAATCTTCGCTGAATTATCACCCACCGGTAGCCCACATCCGGGATGGAGGGTAGGAGTTGCTCAGACCTCAAAGAGATTACGGAGGACTGCCTGTCCGAAAGCACTGTCCCTACGGGACTCCCTCTCGAGACAGTAATGGGCCGCAAAAGTCTGGCTCGAAGACCAAGTAGCGGCCCGGCAGATGTCTGCCAGCGGAACAGAGCGGAGGTAAGCCACTGACGTGGCCTTTGCCCGAACGCAATGAGCCGTGACTCGACTTTCTAAGGAGAGTCCGGCTGCCCCATAAGCCCAAGAGATACAGTCCGCAACCCAGATGGACAGAGTACGCTTGGAGACCGGGAGCCCCAATTTATTGGGGTCAAAAGACACAAAAAGCTGAGCAGCTTTACGGTGCTCCCGCGTACGGTCAAGGTAGAAGTTCAATGCCCTTCTACAGTCCAGGGTATGGAGGACCGTTTCAGCTCGGCTGGAGTGTGGTCTGGGAAAGAAGGTTGGAAGTACCACCTCCTGATTGATGTGAAAAGGGGAGACCACTTTAGGCAGAAATTTTGGGTGAGTCCGTAGGACTACCCTATTCTTGTACGAACCGAAAGAAAAAAGTATAAAATAAAGAGGAAAATCAACTTTTTCGCGGGGACAAGACGGGGACGTCTGCAGGGCTCCGCGGAAAAAAGAAGACTGGCTAAGATGGCACCCTCGGGCGGGAAGACGACCGCGCATGCGCGCTGCAATTCCCAAAGGCTTTCTTTGAAAGCTGGGGAAAATTGCTCCGCGAGGGCTCCGTCGGCGCCGACGTCACCCATAAGTGAGGACTGACTTCCTGCTTGGTCCTGGAGAAAGAGCAGCTTTTAAACTAGATATTAGGGGAAAGCCGACAGTTGCCCAAGAGCGGATGGTTCGGAAGAATGTATCTTTGAAGGATACTACCAAAAGCAGAGAGGTTCCACAAAAGAGTAAAGTAGCCCAAATGCCCTCAAGTATGGAGCAGACTGAGCTTAAAGATCCCAAATTACCCATGTCTAACAATTGCCAAATTAATATGAATAAAATACATTCTCTAAAATGCTTGTATGCAAATGCTAGAAGTCTAAAAAAATAAGATGGGAGAGTTAGAATATATAGCACTAAATGAAAGGTTAGATATGATTGGAATATCAGAAACATGGTGGAAGGAGGACAACCAGTGGGACACTGTGATACCTGGGTACAAACTATATCGTAATGATAGAGCTGATCAAATTGGTGGAGGGGTTGCTCTCTGTTAGAGAGGGCATTGAGTCAGAAAGGATTAAAGTTTTGCAGGAAACAAAATCTGCTGTAGAATCTATATGGATTGAAATTCCATGTAAAAGGGGGAAGGCAATGGCAGTGGGGGTGTGTACTATCGAGCGCCTTGCCAGAATGACCAAATGAATGATGAAATGCTCAAAGAAATCAAGGAAGCTAACAAAAGTTACAGTGCAGTAATAATAATGGGTGATTTCAACTACCCCGATATCGACTGGGTCAGTGTCACGTCAGGACATGCTAGGGAGATAAAGTTCCTAGATAAAATAAATGACTGCTTCTTGGAGCAGCTGGTTCATGAACCGACCAGAGGGGAAGCCATATTAGACCTAGTCCTTAGTGGAACACCAGATCTAGTGCAAGAGATAAGGCTGTTGGGGCCACTTGGCAATAGTGATCATAGCATGATCGCCTTTGATTTAATTAGTGGAGGAGGGACAGTAAGGAAATCCACAGTACTACCTTTTAACTTTCGAAAGGGAGACTATGATAAAATGAGGAAAACAGTTAAGAAAAAACTAAAAGGAGCAGTTGCAAAGTTTAAAGACGTACATCAGGCTTGGCTGTTGTTGAAAAATACTATCTTGGAAGCCCAGACCAGCTGTATTCCACGCTTTAAGAAAAGTGGAAGGAAGTCCAAAAAAACTGCCAGCATGGTTTAAAGGTGAGGTCAGAGAGGCTGTTGTTGCCAAAAAAGCATCTTTCAGGAAATGGAAAAAAGAGCCAAACGACGAAACCTGGAAACAGCACAAGCACTGGCAAGTCAAATGCAAGGCATTGATAAGGCAGGCAAAGGGAGAATTTGAGAAGAAGCTTGCTGCGGAAGCAAAAACGCGAAGTAAAGACCTTTTCAAGTACATTCGTAGCAAAAAACCTGTGAGAGAGTCAGTTGGTCCATTAGATGATAAAGGGATTAAAGGAGCACTAAGAGGCGACAAGGCGATAGCGGAGAGATTGAATGAATTCTTTGCTTCAGTCTTTACTGAGGAAGATGTAGGGAATGTTACCCATGACTGAAGTGGTATTTAAAGGTGCGGAAGAATTTAAGGAAATATCGATACATCGGGAAGATGAGTTACAACTATTAGATAAACTGAAGAGTAGCAAATCACCTGGGCCGGATGGTATACATCCAAGGGTGTTGAAAGAACTGAAATATGAGATTGCAGACTTGCTATTAGTAATCTGTGAACTATCATTAAAATCATCTCTAATACCTGAAGATTGGAGGATCGCCAATGTAACACCAATTTTTAAAAAGGGTTCCAGGGGTGATCCGGGAAACTACAGACCGGTGAGCCTGACGTCAGTACCGGGAAAAATGGTAGAAACCATCATAACGAATAACATTACTCAGCATGTAGATAGTCCATGACCTAATGGGAGACAGTCACCATGGCTTTAGACAAGGAAGATCTTGTCTTACTAATCTGTTATGTTTTTTTGAAGGAGTGAATAATCAGGTGGACAAAGGTGAGTCGGTTGATATTGTGTATCTGGACTTTCAGAAAGCCTTTGACAAGGTCCCTCATGAGAGACTTTTGGCAAAACTAAATAGTCATGGGATAGGAGGCAGTGTACTATTGTGGATCAGGAACTGGTTAAAAGATAGAAAGCAGAGGGTAGGGCTAAATGGCCAATTTTCCCAATGGAGAAAGGTGAATAGTGGTGTACCCCAGGGATCTGTGCTGGGTCCGCTGCTTTTTGACATATTTCACTTTCCAGGTCATTTATGAATAACGAGTGAGGTTATCAAATTTGCAGATGACACAAAACTAAAGTTGTTAAAACCCAAGAGGATTGTGGAAAATTGCAAGAGGATCTTGATAAATTGGAAGACTGGGCATCAAAATGGCAGATGAAATTTAATGTGGACAAGTGCAAGGTTATGCACCTAGGGAAGAACAACCCAAACTATGGTTACACGATGCAAGGTTCCACATTAGGAACCACCACCCAGGAAAAAGATTTAGGCATCATTGTGGATAACATGTTAAAACCCTCGGCCCAGTGTGCAGTGGCGGCCAAGAGAGAAAATAGAATGCTAGGTATCATAAGGAAAGGAATGGAAAATAAAACAAAAGATATTATAATGCCTCTATATAGTTCCATGGTGAGACCGCACCTTGAATATTGTGTGCAATTCTGGTCACCGTATCTTAAAAAGGATATAGCGATTTTAGAAAAGGTTCAGAGAAGAGCCACCAAAATGGTAAAGGGGATAGAAGGATACTCCTATGAAGAAAGGCTAAAAAGGTTAGGGCTCTTTAACCTGCAAAAGAGACGGCTGAGGGGTGATATGATAGAAGTCTATAAATTAATGAACAGAGTGGAACGGGTAAACGTAGATCTATTGTTTACCTTATCAGAATATAGAAAGACTAGGGGACATGCAATGAAGCTACAGGGTAAACTATTTAAGACTAATAAAAGAAAATATTTTTTCACTCAACGTGTAATCAAACTCTGGAATTTGTTACCGGAGGATGTAGTAAAGGCTGTTAGTGTAGCTGGGTTTAAGAAAGGTTTGGACAAGTTCCTGGAGGAAAGGTCCATAAACATTATTAAGAAGGGACCCAGGATATCAATGCTTGAACCAATACAAGCATTGTGGAACCTGTGTCTCTTGGGGAAACTGCTAGGTACGTATGACCTAGATTGGCCACTGTTGGAAACAGAATACTGGGCTTGATGGACCTTGGTCTGACCCAGTATGACATATCTTATGTTCTTAACAGTCATGGTATCACCAAGGAATGTACTGACTCTGTGACAACAAGGTGGTGCAGTGCACAAAACCAGTGTATTCAGAAGCAGAGGGTCACAGGTTCAAGTCCCAGCTGTGGTTCCTGCCAACCCAGCCCCCATATTGTACCCACTACTACAACGTGCTAATACAGACAGCACCTTTATTGCAGATGACGTAAACATGCCCAAGACAACTACATTTTACCCTATAGAGCACAGACACCATAAACATGCACATTACCTACAGCAGAGCCTCCCAAATGCAGTCCTGGAGGGCCAAACACCATGCCGGTTCCATGCTGCCTCTGATAAAGATGCCTGTGCTGCATTTCTATGCGCCACCCCCATGGTATGCAGATGTATCTCATGCATATTCATGAGGGACAGCATGAAAACCCGAACAGTGTTTTGCACCACAGGTCTGGAGTTGGGAACCTCTGCCGTAAAGCAGCAGCCAACAGGGGCAGACACACCCACACCCACAGGCCCCATTATCCAAAGCCTCCTGGGGAGGCAGGACATTGGGCTCTGCGTGCATCTCCCAATACTAGCACTTGCATACCTTAGTAATGCCACCCTAAAACAGGGGAATATGGTACACATCTATCAAAAGGTTGCTATGAGTACTGGCAGATAGCAATTCCTAGGTTAAGTACACTTTTCTGAGTGAGCTGCATCATAGCAACCTTTCTGATGTCTGTGGAGTGTGCTACAGGTCTTGTGTCTGACAGTGTTTACCAACCTGGGGAGTGACTCCTACAGTATTGCGTACCATAGCCATGCCTGCACTGTGCCCAGGACTTGTGTGGTGGCCTGGGCTGCCCAACACCTCTATAGTTGCACAATGCTGGCATAGGAGTGGGGAGTGTGTGTCTGACTATCCAGTGTGTGGTGGCTGCCAACATCCTCCACAGCCCACACTGCTAGCACTGTTGCCAGTATTGGCCTGCCAATGTGCATAATGAGGAGCAAGGTACCGTGGGAATAGCCTGGATAGGGTGGCCTGGCCTGGATGCATCTGCACACAGCATAGGGCAATGGCTCGGACATTGTAGTGCCTGGCCACCACCTGCATGGACAGGGTGGCCATAGCATGTCCTGCTGGGAGGTCACTCTCACCCTGACTGAGCAGTGACCATGGCATGGCTAGGTTCCCCCATAGTGCTATATAGCATTTCTCTCATGTGATATTTATGGGTTTCCTTTTGGGGCCCAATCACCGACTTATCTGCTTGGTGTGTATGCTGACATCCCCGTTCTGGGTACATGCATCTCCTCCAGGACCATGCACTATGGACTAGCTGGCGGACTGTCTGCAGCTAGTATGTGTCTTGGTGGAACACCTTGCAGGGTGCAGCGGCTGGAGGCTTGCTGCTGGAGAATGTCAGATAATGGTGGGGGGCAGCTGAGCATTTCCAGGCCTGCCGTCTGTCTGCTATTGCGTTATGGATGTGTACCGCTCTGTCTGTTCCCCAGCAGGACTGGGGTTGCTGGTCCCCTCTACTGCTGCCATTGCAGGGAGGTAGACTATGGATCTATTGGTGGGTGATCCTGTTTCCCACCCTAAGCCCCAGAGGGTGGGTTGTGTGGTGGTACATAATCTGCCTTTGGGTCCATACACCCCCCTCCCCCTTTCACCTACAGCAGGTAACGATGGCACCAACACAGGATATGCACTATTCTGGGTGCAGCATCGCCCATAGGGACTAGACATGACCGAGACATACAGCAGGACACAGATGTATCCTAGGTGTGTCTAACTGAACTACCTATCACACACTGATGGGGACCTGCAGCATGGCGTATTTCAGCCATGAAAGGTGCTGTGGACCTGGTGCTGGGCGCCCCACCTCAACCTCAGGGTGGGCACTGTACCCACACAATGTGACTGTCTGTGGCTACTCTGTGGCAGTGCCACACACAGTCTGTTCCCCCTACAAGGCCGAGGTGCTGTGGGGTGCAGACCCGATCTTGTGCCCATCTCTCGACTGCTGATTTGCATGTGCAGTCCCGCAGCCAGCCAGGGCTTTGTTCACATCCTTATAAGGTGTCCTATAGGGGACATTATAGGGTGCCTTGGCGGACAGTACATTTTATAATGTGTGTTATGGGGTGCCTTATGTGGCACCTTAGGTTATGCCACCGTGAGGGTGTGTTTGCTGGCAGCACTAATTAAAATACACGTCACATGCCTCAACAATCGCTACTTAAATGTAAAGGGTGCTGCCTCAGCCAGCCTTATACATTAGGCCCACTGGGGAATCGAACCCATGACCCCTGTACCATCAGTCAGTGTTGTAACCATTGTGCTACAGCTCTGTTGCTGTGCTTGTATGCCTGCGCGCCTTCTTAAGATTAACGCGCGGTAACGTGCCCTGTAGCGCTCGTTCATTTATGGCGCCTTGTAACGCGCGTTCTCAGAAACGATGTACCGCCCATGTCCTTATTTGGGGTTTCTGTCTCTACCGCGGCTCCTAACGCGAATCGCACTAACGCAGTTTAGTAAACATACCCCTAAGAAACCTTGCTGCTGAAAACTAACAAACACATATAAACGATAAAAACTAATGTTTAAAGAATTACTTAAGGAAAATTGCTAACCTTTAAGTTTTGAGTAGAGATTCTAAAACATTGAACGTCTGTATCCAAAGCTGAAAAACCATCAAATGAAACATTCTTTTGTTGATGCTCAAAACCGCGCCACAGTGAAAGTGGAACCTGATCTTGTGGGCGGAGTTAGTGCGCCGTCTTGACTGTTCAGTACTGGTTTAAGGGAACAATGGGAGTCTCGTAAAATACATTATGCCTACTTAAAAAAAATTTATATATATCTATGCATAAAAGCTGACGATGTAATTAATTAACCAAATATAGAAAAATGTATAAAAAAAACTTATCCTAAGATGTAAAGAATGACGATCTTAAAAATGAGGACTGAATCTATGCTATATTAAAAACTATAATGATCCTGTTCTATATCTCATGGATTACATGATTCCTTATTAAAGAATATTATTTCTATATGTTGGAAAAGACAATATGGATTAATTAACTAGAAGTAAAAACCTTGTCTTAGAAATAAGAGACAATGATATTGGAAATTAAGATTACAATTTGGACTAAATGTTATGATCCTGTGTTTTATGTAAATTTTATCAAAGAGTGTACAATTGAATAATAGGTTTTTAAATTAATTCATTTTCAAACATATCAATTGTAGAGCAGTTTACAAATGTTGAGATACTTTTAATTGAGTCTGATATGGAATATGACATAAAACAAACTGGGTCCCTTATATATCTTTTATATTGTTGAACTTTGAATAACACTTAGTTCTTGAAAATTCTGTTAATAACCGTGATGCTTCCATTGAGAAAGGAATATCCCCTTGGTTGTATAATTTAATAAAATGAACTAAATACTTATTCTTGTCCCGTACACTTATACAAAAACGTGTAATATCCATTAAAGCTTTGAATTACAGAAACACAGATAGATCAATTTCTTGATTCAATCCGTGGGGTTCCAAGCTGTTGAACTCATAAATTTAACGTTGTTCTAGTTTGAGTAAAATCTTTTCTGTATCTCCTCCTCTCCAATGTGGTGTTACTGCCTTTAAAACCAGGTATTTTAAGTCACTGATTGAATGGCCTGCTTCAGTCCAATGAGACACTAGAGGCTTATCAGAAACACTTCTTTGAATACAGCTTCTGTGTTCAGTATTGCGGGTACGTACTTGTCTTTTAGTTTTGCCTATATAGATGAGATTGCAAGGACATAATATGAGATAAATAATGTTACCTGTCTTGCAATTGGAATAGTGATGTATGTACGTCTTCAGACCTGATACTGGATGTGTAAAACTGTCTTTTACAGTAAGGGTGTGTGAACAAACTGAACAGTTGCCGCACTTGAAGTGGCCTTTGATTTTAGGCTGTGATCTGGGACGTGTAAGAGCCGATGCAACTAAAATATTCGCAAGATTGGGATTGCGCTTTTAAGCTATAGTTAGTTTCTTTGAAGCAAATGATGGTAGTGAGGTTAATAGATACCATTCTTGTTTTAGGATTCTGACAATCTCCTTTGAATAGTTTGAAAAAGTGAGTGCGCAAACTACTCTCTGTGTGGGCGGTCCTTGGTCTGTAAAAGATGACCGATCTGTAGTGCAGGCTTTGAGATAAGCTTTCTTAATGCTCTTCTGTGGATAACCTCGTAGTGAAAATCTTTGATGCATATCAACTGCATGATGTTCAAAATCTGTTTCTGAAGTACATAATTTTTTTATCCTGAGAAACTGACTAATGGGTAAATTGTTCTTGAGAGATGTATTGTGGAAACTATCGTATTTTAATAAGGTATTCCTATCTGTAGCTTTATGGTAAAGATCTGTTACGAAACCCTGATTGTCTTTCTTTATCATGATATCTAGATATGCAATATGGTCAGGGCTGAATAACCCTTCAAATTGTAAGTTTGAATCAAGAGAGTTAAGCCAGATAAAAGATTGTAATGAAGATTCTGGACCATCCTATATCATTAGAACATCGTCTATATATCGTTTCCAAAGCAGAATGTGAGATTTGAAAGGATGAAAACTCAAATATTGTTTCTCAAAATTTGCAACGTATAAATTGGCAATATCCGGTGCCGTTGAGGACCCCATGGCGACTCCCTTAATTTGTTTATAAAATATGCCTTTGAAGCTGAAAAAATTCTCTGTCATAGCGAGGGAAGCTAATTGTGTCAGAAAGAAAGTAGGGACACATATCGGTTTGGGCCTTTGATTTAAAACGTTAGCTAGAACCTCTAAAGCCGCTTGTTGAGGTATATTAGTATATAAGGAGTTGATGTCCAGAGTTACTAACAGAAGTTGATTATGATAACCTTCAAAGTTCTGTAAAATGTTGATCACATGAGCTGAATCTTGTACATAAGAACCGATACGTGTCCCTACTTTCTTTCTGACACAATTAGCTTCCCTCGCAATGACAGAGAATTTTTTCAGCTTCAAAGGCATATTTTATAAACAATTAAGGGAGTCGCCTTGGGGTCCTCAACGGCACCGGATATTGCCAATTTATACGTTGCAAATTTTGAGAAACAATATTTGAGTTTTCATCCTTTCAAACCTCACATTTTGCTTTGGAAACGATATATAGACGATGTTCTAATGATATGGGATGGTCCAGAATCTTCATTAAAATCTTTTTTTATCTGGCTTAACTCTCTTGATTCAAACTTACAATTTGAAGGGTTATTCAGCCCTGACCATATTGCATATTCTAGACATCATGATAAAAAAAGGCAATCACGGTTTGGTAACAGATCTTTACCGTAAAGCTACAGATAGGAATACCTTATTAAAATACGATAGTTTCCACAATACATCTCTCAAGAACAATTTACCCATTAGTCAGTTTCTCAGGATAAAAAAATTATGCACTTCAGAAACAGATTTTGAACATCATGCAGTCGATATGCATCAAAGATTTTCACTACGAGGTTATCCACAGAAGTGCATTAAGAAAGCTTATCTCAGAGCCTGCACTACAGATCGGTCATCTCTATTACAGACCAAGGACTGCCCACACAGAGTAGTTTGCGCACTCACTTTTTAAAACTATTCAAAGGAGATTGTCAGAATCCTAAAACAAGAATGGTATTTTATTTATTTATTTATTTATTTAACATTTCTTATATACCGCGCTATTAAGATCAGTGCGGTGTACAGTGAACAAAATATACAACAATGTATGCAAGTAACATTGAGTTTACATAGAACATGGGAATATATAACATGGATTAACAGGGAAAACTATGTACAGTCAACATCATATATGTATATGTTTTTACTAAATAAATATGTTAGCTCAAGTGGATATTATCTGCGTAATTTATGTAGGAGGCGGGAATCAACAGAGGATGTGGAGCTATCGTGGAGCTTAACCATTTTCTGGTTGAATTAAGGTAATATGGTGTTTAGTGCACGTTGGAGGTCTGTTGTTTGAGTGAACATGCGGGGTCACTTCTGGGTAGAATTTTGTGAATAAGTGATGCTTCACGGCTTTCCTGAATTGTAAAAGGTTTTTGATACAACGAATTTCATGAGGAAGTAAATTCCAGTTCAGGGGTGCAAATAAAGAGAAAGCTCTGTTCGATGTAGCTTTAGTACAAGATGTCATCATCTTGGGAACTATTAATGTATTCGTAGCAGTGGTCCTTCTGTTTCTATTTTCGAGGGTGTTATGTATTAGTTTGCTAATTGGTGTCGGAGGGTAGTTATTCCTGGCCTTGAAGGTCAGAAACTAGAGACTTATATGTAAGTCTGGCTTGTAATGGTAACCAGTGTAGGTCCTTCATGATCGGCGTTATGTGAGCAGCTCTTGGCGACCCAGAGAGGACTCTTGCAGCTGCGTTCATAGCCAGACGAAGTGGATTTAAGGTTGATTGAGAGAGGCCATGGAGGATGATATTCGCAAAATCTAGGTGAGGGATGACTAGAGCCTGGAATATTGAGCGATAATCAGTATAGTCAAGTAGTGGTCGGAGGTGACGTAGCGTTCTGATCTTATGATATATCCTCTTTGTCACATTCTTCACATGCGTTGTCATATCTAGGTGTTGATCCAATGTGATGCCGAGGTATCGGATAGTGGGTTTTGACGTCAGTTCTATGTTATTGATTAGCAGTGACGGAGGGGGTATGAACTTGCGATTTCTTGTGACAAATAATACATCAGTTTTGTTGTGATTTATTCTTAAGTTTTGTGTCAACAGCCATTCGGCTATTGCACCAAAACAATTAATTATAGGTGTGAACACTGGTTGGTCAGTATTAAACGGCATGTAAATGAGGATGTCATCTGCGTATGCCAGGCATTGCACGTTGAAGGATCGGATCAACTCACATATCGGCTGCATATAAATGTTGAACATTAATGCTGATAATGAAGATCCTTGAGGTACACCTTGAGACTGTAGGAATGGCTCTGATGATTCCTGACCTGTTTTAACTTGTTGCCACCTATTGGAAAGGTAGGATCTACACCATTCAAGTGCTGTGTTTTGAATTCCCTTCTCACTCAGACGTTGCAGCAGTATGTTGTGGTTTACAGAATCAAAGGCAGCGGAGATGTCCAAAAATATGAGCACAAATCCCTGTTTAATGTCGTTTATTCCCGTGATAAGATCATTGAATAAGGTTGTAAGGATTGTGTCAACTCCATGTGCTTCTCTGAAACCATGTTGTGATTTGTCTAGAGGCGCTTCAATGTCAATATGCTGCTGGAGCTGTTGTTGGGCAGCTTTCTCGATAATTTTTGCAAGTTGTGGAATGCTCGAGATTGGCCTAAACGATTCAACTTTGGATGAGTTAAGCTTACTGTTTTTTAGTAAAGGCTTGATGGAGGTGTGTTTCAGACTTTTTGGGAATGAGCCTGTTAGGAAGGACTGGTTCAGTAACAGGCACAGAATTTGACTTAGCTCATGACGTAACTCTTTGATCCAGCTGGCTGGGCATGGGTCATTAGGAGCTGTGCTAGGATTGATGGAGGCGATAATTTTTACAATTTCACTAGTAGATATAGTGTTGAAGTTGCAAAAAGGTGTTATATGGGATTTCTTAGGTGATGCAGAAGGGTTGTTGGTATTTATGCTTGTGTTAGCTGTAATCATTTTTGATTGCAGGTAATTTGCGTAGTCCTGAGGCTGCGGCATTGCAGGTTGATCTGAGACTGGTTCTCTTGTTATGGATTTTACTAACTTGAATAATGCATGAGGTTTATTGATGGCACGTTTCAACAGGTTTGTGTGGTAGATCTTCTTACTCAATGTTATTTTCTCACGGTGTGTAGTTAAGTGTGAGTTATATGTTTCAAGTGCCTCTGGAGAGTGGGTTCGACGCCACTGTCTTTCAAGTTTGCGTAGATGAATGAGAGATGAACGCAAGTCAGTTGAGAACCATGGTGCATGTTCTCGTTTTCTTCTTTTCTTATCTTTATGCAGAGGACATGAGGCGGCTCTGAGGTTCTCGTTCCATTTGGCTATTAGGTCATCTAAGTTGAGGGAGGTGTTAGTCATGAGAGGTCGAAGGTTCTCTAGGACCTTTTCACGGTTGAGGGGTTGATAACGGGCTGAGTGAGTTTCAGGTGATTTAGATGGTCTTTGGCTCATATGCGAGGTATAGGTGGGTATATTAAATTGAATAAGGTTGTGATCGGACCATGGCACTGGTATAACTGACAGATCCAGAGCTTGTTGTGATAAGGTGTCGAGATAAGGTGCGAATATTAGGTCTAGTTTACCTCCTTTAATGTGGGTAGGAGAGTCAACGTATTGGTTGTAACCTAGATCCTTTAGTGCTTCTAGGAATGCTTCTGATTGGCTATCATGGAGAGATGGGAGGTTAAAGTCTCCAACTAGCCAATTTGGAGATCGTGAAGAGGAAGTTGAACATGCGAGTTCAATTATTGTTGGAAGATCGTCAGGTGATGGGGATGGTGCTCTATAAAGCAGGTTGATTGAGCATAGTTCATTAGATATAGAGAGGGAGTCAAGATGAGTTGAGCTGGAGGAATTGCATAGCTTGAAATTGAGGTCAGTTTTGGCGAGGATTAATGTTCCGCCTCCTTTTTGAGTAGACCTGTGGCATGTGTAAAGGTCGAATCCTGTAGGCAGCATCTGATTCAGGAGGATGTTGTCACAATCTGATAACCATGATTCAGTGACCATTAGGATGTCGAGATTGTATTGAGGAATCAAGTCCATCGTTGCAGGCCACTTTGATCGTATGGATCTGGCATTTATTAATGCACATTTTAGGAGGCGTTGGCGATGAGACTTCTCAGCTTGTGTTTTATTGATGATTTGAAGGGGAATGCTGATTAGGTGTGAGTAAGATGTGTGGTTGTGTTTTGCTGAAGTGTTATGAGGGAATTCGTACCATCTCCTTCCAAACGAATGTAAAATAGGTATGTAGCTAATGTCATGATTGAGGTTGAGTGCGTTTGTTACGCAGGGGAGCTCGATTGTAATGAGGGTAGTTAACGATAACAGGACCTTATACATGTTGAGTTTAAATGGGTAACAGTGTTATGACTTGCTGTATAGAGCTTATTGATTTTCAGATAGCAGTATAATATTAACCTCACTACCATCATTTGCCTCAAAGAAACTAACTATAGCTTACAAGCGCAATCCCAATCTTGCGAATATTTTAGTTGCATCGGCTCTTACACGTCCCAGATCACAGCCAAAAATCAAAGGCCACTTCAAGTGCGGCAATTGTTCAGTTTGTTCACACACCCTAACTGTAAAAGACAGTTTTACACATTCAGTATCAGGTCAGAAGACGTACATACATCACTATTCTAATTGCAAGACAGATAGTAGTTTATCTCATATGTCCTTGCAATCTCATCTATATAGACAAAACTAAAAGACAAGTACGTACCGCATTTTTGAACACAGACGTTTTATTCAAAGAAGTGTTTCTGATAAGCCTCTAGTGTCTCATTGGACCCAAGCAGGCCATTCAATCAGTGACTTAAAATACCTAGTCTTGGGCATAATGTTTAAATATATGCTGGAGTGGGAGCAAGATCTTGGGGTGCAGTTAGAGGTAACCGATTGGAAAGAGATTTGGGACCAGCTTAAAAAGACCCCTATATCTAGTAGGATCCGGGAAAATAGTTATAAAATTTAGCTTAGGTGGTATTATACACCGGAGCGATTGCATAGGATGTATCCAGGAGTCTCATCTGCATGTTGGAGGGGATGTGGTGGGATGGGGTCCTTTTGGCATATTTGGTGGGGGGGGGGGGTGTAAAAATTCAGGCCTTTTGGATTCAGATTCGGGATTGGATAAGAGATAGACTCGGGGAAGAAATTGCATTGTCCCCGGGTTTATTTCTGCTGTCCCGGGGGGGGGGGGGGCGAAGCAACGGGGCGGGGGGTGGTGGCCTGTTTATGCGCGGCAAGATGTGCAGTGGCAGCCGCTTGGAAGCGTAAAGAGGCGCCGGGTTGGGAGAGTTTGAAGGGCGGATTCAACATATAATTTTGATGGAGCGATTAACAGCAGCAAGGAACGAGAGGGGGGTCAATTTGAGGCTCGGTGGGGGAAGTTGTGGTGGGGGATTTATCCAGGGGGGGGGGAGTTAGGGGAGGGGGGAGTTGGGATTAGCGGGTGGGAGGGTTGGAGGGGGTCTGGATGTGGGAGTTATGCCTGGGGGGGGGGTGATAGTAATGGATTTGTTGGATGGTACTGGGGTCTCTGGTATCCTAGCTCGGGGATGTTTTGACTGTTGTTTCTATTGTATCAGTTGAAAAATCAATAAAAGATTTAAAATTAAAAAAAAATAAAATACCTGGTCTTAAAGGCAGTAACACCACATTGGAGAGGAGGAGATACAGAAAAGATTTTACTCAAACTAGAACAACGTTACATTTATGAGTTCAACAGCTTGGAACCCCACGGATTGAATCAAGAAATTGATCTATCTGTGTTTCTGTAATTTAATGCTTTAATGGATATTACACATTTTTGTATAAGTGTACCGGACAAGAATAAGCATTTAGTTCATTTTATTCAATTATACAACCAAGGGGATATTCCTTTCTCAATGGAAGCATCACGGTTATTAACAGACTTTTCAAGAACATTGAGTGTTATTCAAAGTTCAACAATATACAGTCAAACCTGGTTTTCATTTGCCCCGGTTTTCATACGCTTCGGTTTTCAACGTCTTTTCTGACTGAGATTTTGTCCCGGTTTTCATGCATTGCTTCGGTTTTCAACGTCTTTTGACTGAGATTTTGTCCTGGTAGCAGGGAAGAAAAGCTGTCAACGTAAGCAGGAGATGTTGCATGAATGTGGGAGGCAGTTCTTTCTCTTGCAGGGTACGTCTGAAGCTATATCATTAAGATTTTCTGCCATTCTGAAGCATTGAGCAGATAATGTAAAGGTATTTTAATGGACTGAATTCAATGTGATTCCGAAGAGAGCTGGGCACAGCAGCTTGTCAGGGGTGGCTAAGGCCAGATGTTAACATACTGTACTGTACAGTACTGTACTTAGCTTGCTTTCAGTGATGTTAAATGTTCATTTATCCATTTCATTAGTCATTTATATTTATTTCTCATTGTTTTCTGTATGTAAAAGTATAGTTATTCTCTATAAAATGTATTTTTGTGAATATTTTTGGGTGTCTGGAACGGATTAATTGGATTTACATTATTTCTTATGGGAAATATTGCTTCAGTTTTCATACGTTTCGGTTTTAGTCAGACTTTTTCGAACGGATTAATCATGAAAACCGAGGTTTGACTGTAAAAGATATATAAGGGACCCGGTTTGTTTTATGTCATATTCCATATCAGGGTCAATTAAAAGTATCTCAACATTTGTAAACTGCTCTATAATTGATATGTTTGAAAATGAATTATTTTAAAAACCTATTATTCAATAATACACTCTTTGATAAAATTTACATAAAACAGGATCATAACATTCTTTAGTCCAAATTGTAATCTTCATTTCCAATATCATTGTCTTTTATTTCTAAGACAAGGTTTTTACTTCTAGTTAATTAATCCATATTGTCTTTTCTAACATATAGAAATAATATTCTTTAATAAGGAATCATGTAATCCATGAGATATAGAACAGGATCATTATTTTTTAGCATTTCTTTTATACCGTGCTATTAACATCAGTGCGGTGTACATCAAACAGAACATATCCATCGCAGGCTAACTGCAATGTATTCACATTTGAACAGGGATTGAAACTTGGATAAACGAGTAAAAACATCAACAGTTATATCTAATGTTTAAAGAATTATTTAAGGAAAATTGCTAACCTCTAAGTTTTGAGTAGAGATTCTAAAACATTTAACATCTGTATCCAAGCTGAAAAACTGTCAAATGAAACGTTCTCCTTTTGTAGATGCTCAAAGCTGCACCACAGTGATTTTGTGGGCGGAGTTAGTGCGCTGTCTTGACTGTTCAGTGCTGGTTTAAGGGAACAATGGGAGTCTCGTACCATACATTATGGCTACTTACATTTTTTTTTCTATATATCTATGCATAAAAGCTGACGATGTAATTAACTAACCAAATATAGAAAAATGTATTAAAAAAACATCCTAAGATGTAAAGAAGGATGATCTTAAAAATGAGGACTGAATCTGTGCTATATTAAAAACTATATTTTTATCGTTTATATGTGTGTTTTAGTTTTCAGCAGCAAGGTTTCTTAGTATCGAGTTTCAGCTCTGTGTGTCCCGTATACAAGTTATTAAGCACACATTTAGTTCATCTATCCATTTCTCAACAAAAGAATCTTTTAAAACACTGTCTTCATTGTACATACTTCTTTTTCGCCGCAATCTGTTTTACATGCTAAACGATTGCATATAGCCTGTATTTAGTTTTAAGATAATTGAATTCTTCAAGTGATTGCTTTTATTAGAGATATTTAGATAAATGTATAGTAAAAGGTGGTGCTTACCTATATATGTTTTGCACCAAATAAGGTATCAATACACATTTCTCAATTTTGAACAATGTGTGTTTGAATTGTTTTAAGAAAATACACCCAAGATTGGCTTTAATAGGACCATGAGGCTAGGATCTTTCCATCGAAGAATGGACTATAAAATTACTAACAGTGACAATATTAAATGCCTGAAGATAACATTTTTAACTTGGATACTGTTAGTTTTTACATCTGGTCAATCTACATTATCTGTTCCAATACATAAATAAAATATCCTTCATAGAACAAGATCATAACAGTTTTTAATATAGTTTATATCCAGTTTTCATTTTTAAGATCGTCATCGTTTACATTTTAAGATCAATTTTTTATATTTAGTTAATTAATCACATCGTCTGCCTCACTGTAGAGATATAAAAAAACTTTAAGAAGGCATCATGAATTATACGTTCCTTCAAACCAGCACTGCACAGAGTCTAGATGACGTTGTAACTCCACCCACAAGATCAGGTTTCACTTCCACTTTGGTGCGCTTTTGAGCGTCTACAAAAAGAGTCTGTTTCACTTGACAGTTTTTCAACTATGGGTAAAGACGCTAAACGGTTTGTAATCTCTACACAAAACTGAGAGGTTAGTAATTCTCCGTAGATAATTCTTTAAACATCAGTTTTTATCACTCAGACGTGTCTGTTAGTTTGCCAGAAGCAAAGTTTCTTATTATCCAGTTTGAGCTCTGTGTGTTTCATACATACAAGTTATTAAGTACATAGATAGTTCTCCAGGACCAAGCAGGAAGTCAGTCCTCACTTATGGGTGACGTCGGCGCCGACGGAGCCCTCGCGGAGCAATTTTCCCCAGCTTTCAAAGAAAGCCTTTGGGAATTGCAGCGCGCATGCGCGGTCGTCTTCCCGCCCGAGGGTGCCATCTTAGCCAGTCTTCTTTTTTCCGCGGAGCCCTGCAGACGTCCCCGTCTTGTCCCCGCGAAAAAGTTGATTTTCCTCTTTATTTTATACTTTTTTCTTTCGGTTCGACGCCGATCGTTTTCCCGCCCGGACTCGCGACGCCGGTCTCGAGTCCTCTAGCGTTTTTTCGGTTTTTCTGACTTAGTCAGCTTTCATTTTCGTTTTCCCTGGCAGCCCGGTCCTTTGACCTCGCAGGGGCCCTTTTTCCCCCGATGGCTGCCAGTGGCTTTAAGCGGTGTGGTCGGTGTGACCGAAATATGTCACTAACCGACACACACGACTTTTGCCTCCGCTGCTTGGGCCCGGATCATGAGGAACTGATCTGTGGGCCCTGCAGCAAACTGTCCTCGAAGGCGTTGAGAAGTCGGCGGCATCAGCGCGAGAGAATCTTCGCTGACCCCAGCCGTACCCGGACCTCGTCGGAGGCCTCCGTGTCAAAGGGCTCCAGCTCGGACCGTCGCCGGAGCTCCTCCGACCGGGGTTCTCCCTCCGGGGACCATCGTCGGAAGGAAAAACCCGCGAGGGCGGCGTCGGTGGACGCTCCTGGCTCCGCGAGGGCCAGGTCGCATAGCCCCGACAGCCGCCCCGGGTCCTTGGAGAAGGAACATCTCCCGAAGCGACCTCGCCTGGAGTCGGAGATGCCTGCCCGGGTAAGTCCTGTAGTCCTTCTGGACTCGCCTCCGCGACAGCCGACGTCGGGCCCGACGCCGTCGGGGCCCGAGTCGGGGGCTGCTGGGTCACCTGAGCTCGGACTCAGGTTGACGGCCTTGGAGAGCAGACTGTCTGCCTTCATGGACCAGCAGCGGGCACTGCTCGCTGGCCTCGCTGGCGCCGCTGCCCCGACCGCCGGGACGTCGACGTCCAAGTCGACCCCGGAGACCGAGCCGATCCTCGAGTCAATGAGAACTCGAGTCGATCCTCGGTCGAGGTCACCCTCGGCCTCCCGTTCGGGACCGAGGTCGCCGACGCCGACTCCCTCGACGTCGGGGCGGCTGGCGCCGCACCCTGCCCGGGCCGACCCCACCGAGTCCTCGTCGGAGTCGGTCTGGGAGTCTGAGGAGGAAGAGTCACCTGATTCTTTCCGGACTCGGTGTGTCCCATCGGACTCACCGGGGTCCGAGCCTCGGAAGCAGTCCCCCCCGGAGGATGCCCGGTTCTCGGACTTCGTTAGGGATATGGCCAAGGCTTTGGCCTTCCCTGCGGATCCCGAGGAGGAGCCTCGAGCCGAAGAGCTCGACGCCCTCCAGTATGACTCTCCCGCGAGGGAGCACTTTACTGTGCCGGTTCCTCCTATGCTGGAACGACTACTCTTCCGCATGTGGGAGAGTCCGGCCTCCTCGCCGGTCCTGAGCAAGCGGGTCGATTCTATCTATCGGGTCCGCAAGAGCCCTGGCTTTCAGAAGGCACAGCTGCCACACCATTCCATGGTAGTGGAATCGGCCATGCATCGTCTTAAGAGCCAGAAGATGCACTCCTCGGTGCCTCCTGGAAGGGAGGCCCGTAACCTGGATGGCCTTGGCAAGAAGTGCTTCCAGGGCTCTATGCTCGCATGTCCCGAGCAGCCTATGATGGCTTTGAGGCCTCGGCTAGAGTGGCCGCAACCGGCATCGGTGCCCGCCGACAGGCTTGGCTTCAGTCGTCGGATCTTGAGCCCTGGGTACAGGACAAGTTGGTCGATGTCCCCTGCCGAGGCGAAAACCTCTTTGGCAAGCCCATGGCGGAAAAGGCTGCACAAATTGAGACTGAGACTCTCACCAGGACCAGGCTTTCTAGGAAGACCTCCACCCCTTCCCAGAAAAAGAAGGGCTCGGGAAAAAAGTCCTTTTACCCGAGGAAGGCGGCTGCCTACAAACAGTACCCCCATTATCAGGCCCCTACAGCTCCCCAACAGGGCCAGCAGGCCAAGGGACGGGGTAACGGGTCCCGTAGGCAGCAAGCCCCCAAGCCTGCACCACCAGCCCCTGCTCAGCAGGGTGGGGGTTTTTGACTCGCTCAGCATAGCCTCTCCCCCCCCGCTGGTTCCTCCCAGCACCGGAGGCCGGCTGGTTCACTTCGGCCACAGGTGGTCCAGCATCACCGCAGATGCCTGGGTACTTCAGGTCGTGCGAGAAGGCTACCTTCTCCACTTCCATCAGGTCCCTCCCTCCTATTTTCCGGGAGAACCTTCGCGCCCCCCTCTGCACAGGGAGTTGCTCCTTCAGGAGTTAGCAGGTCTTCTGCAGGAACAGGCGGTGGAACCGGTGCCCCACCACCTGAGAGGTCAAGGCTTTTATTCAAGGTATTTTCTGATACCAAAGAGAACAGGGGGCCTCAGACCCATCCTGGACTTGCGCAACCTCAACAAGTTCCTTGTGCGGGAGAAGTTCAAAATGCTTACCCTTGGAATCCTTCTGCCCTACCTCCAGCAGGGAGATTGGCTATGCTCCTTGGATCTAAAGGATGCCTACACGCACATCCTCATCCACCCAAGCCACCGCCAATACCTAAGGTTTGTGGTGGCAGGAAATCATTACCAGTACAGAGTACTGCCCTTTGGCCTATCCTCCGCACCGCGAGTCTTCACAAAATGTCTCACGGTCGTGGCGGCCCATCTCCGGCTTCACGGCCTCTATGTCTTTCCGTACCTCGACGACTGGCTCATCAGAGCAGCGTCCGCTCAGGAGGTCGCCAACGCCACGCGCCGCACGGTGACTCTGCTGCAGCACTTGGGCTTTGTCATAAACTTCGCAAAGTCCACTTTGCTCCCCTCACGGGATCTCGAGTTCATCGGCGCAAGGCTGCACACTCCTCGGGCACGAGCGTACCTACCGCTCGACAGGGCGCAACGGCTCATGGACCTAGCCGACCGCTTTCGCAGCCAGCCCCTGGTCTCCGCCAGGCGCTTCCTGAGACTGCTCGGCCATATGGCTTCCACCGTCCATGTGACCCCCAATGCCCGCCTGAACATGCGGTCTGCTCAATGGTGTCTCCGCCAGCAGTGGCGACAAGCCACAGGCGGCCTGGCGGACCTGGTGCGCGTCTCCGAGCCGCTGCTCTCGTCTCTCCGGTGGTGGCTCCGGCAGCCGAACCTGATTTTCGGAATGCCTTTCCAGTCACCTCAGCCGACCCGGGTGCTGACCACCGATGCATCCCTCCTGGGCTGGGGAGCGCATTGCCAAGAGGCACGTACTCAGGGCCTCTGGACCATGTGGGAGTCTGCTCAGCAGATCAACTTCCTGGAGCTCAGGGCGATCCGCCTAGCTCTCAAGGCCTTCTCCCACCTGACTTCCCAACAGTCCGTCCTTGTCCAGACGGACAATCAAGTTGCCATGTTCTACGTGAACAAGCAGGGGGGCACGGGCTCCTTCCTCCTCTGCCGGGAGGCACAGAAGCTCTGCTCTTGGGCCGTCAGTCACGGCATTCTCCTCAAGGCAGTTTATCTCCCGGGCCAAGAAAATTGCCTTGCAGACAAACTCAGCAGGGTCCTCCAGCCGCACGAGTGGCGTCTGGATCCCTTGGTAGTTCAGAAGCTCTTCCTCAAGTGGGGTCTCCCCACGGTGGATCTCTTTGCCAGTCCTCACAACCGGCAGCTTCCTCGCTTCTGCTCTCGTCAGCCACACCCCCTTCGGGTGGCGACGGACGCCTTTCTGATCTCGTGGTCGGGGAGCCTTCTGTACGCTTTCCCTCCCATCCCGCTGGTCTCTCGGACTCTTTTCAAGGTTCTCCGAGACAAAGCCTTCATGATCCTGGTGGCCCCTCGCTGGCCCAGGCAGCCGTGGTTTCCGCTCCTGCTGCAACTGGCGGTGGAGGATCCAATCCCTCTGGGGGTACAACCGGATCTCCTCACTCAGGATCAGGGGTCCCTTCTGCACCCCAACCTCAGGTCTCTCAACCTCATGGCCTGGCTGCTGAGAGGGTAGTCCTTGCTCCCCTTCTCCTGCCGGCGGAGGTGGAGGAGGTCGTCTTAGCTTCGCGACGGCCTTCTACCCGCAAATGCTACGCCCTTAAATGGCGTCGCTTTGCAGTCTGGTGTACCCAACAGTCTCAGGATCCCTTCTCCTGCCCGGTGTCGGTGATCTTGCAGTACTTGCTGCACCTCTCTAATCTGGGACTTAAGTCCAACTCCGTCAAAGTTCACCTCAGTGCTCTTTCAGCACATCATGTGCCAGTGGACGGCAGACCTCTCTCCAATGACCCTCTCGTAGCGAGGTTTCTCCGAGGTCTCCTTCTACTTAAACCACCTCTGCGCCCGCCAGCGCCTGACTGGGACCTGAATGTGGTTTTGCAGCGGATCACCTGTCCGCCTTTTGAACCTATGGCTACCTGTTCTCTCCGTTTTCTGTCTTGGAAAACACTGTTCTTGATAGCCCTCACTTCCGCTAGGCGCGTAAGTGAATTGCAGGCCCTCGTGTCTGATCCCCCTTACACTCGGTTCTACAAGAATAGGGTAGTCCTAGGGACTCACCCAAAATTTCTGCCTAAAGTGGTCTCCCCTTTTCACATCAAGCAGGAGGTGGTACTTCCAACCTTCTTTCCCAGACCACACTCCAGCCGAGCTGAAACGGTCCTCCATACCCTGGACTGTAGAAGGGCATTGAACTTCTACCTTGACCGTACGCGGGAGCACCGTAAAGCTGCTCAGCTTTTTGTGTCTTTTGACCCCAATAAATTGGGGCTCCCGGTCTCCAAGCGTACTCTGTCCATCTGGGTTGCGGACTGTATCTCTTGGGCTTATGGGGCAGCCGGACTCTCCTTAGAAAGTCGAGTCACGGCTCATTGCGTTCGGGCAAAGGCCACGTCAGTGGCTTACCTCCGCTCTGTTCCGCTGGCAGACATCTGCCGGGCCGCTACTTGGTCTTCGAGCCAGACTTTTGCGGTCCATTACTGTCTCGAGAGGGAGTCCCGTAGGGACAGTGCTTTCGGACAGGCAGTCCTCCGTAATCTCTTTGAGGTCTGAGCAACTCCTACCCTCCATCCCGGATGTGGGCTACCGGTGGGTGATAATTCAGCGAAGATTCTATCCTTCTGTGCTGCTGAGCTAGAGGGAGCTCATTTTTGTGCTTAGGGTCTCCGGTAGCCTTGAGCTTGGGAGTCCCATAAGTGAGGACTGACTTCCTGCTTGGTCCTGGAGAAAGCGTAGTTACTCACCTGTAACAGGTGTTCTCCAGGAGCAGCAGGAATCAGTCCTCACTACCCTCCCTCCTCCCCTTGGAGTTGCAATCGTCTGCTTATGTTCTTTTTTTGCAAATTTTTATGCTGTCTTTTTTAGCTATGTCATCTGACTGGCTAAGATGGCACCCTCGGGCGGGAAGACGACCGCGCATGCGCGCTGCAATTCCCAAAGGCTTTCTTTGAAAGCTGGGGAAAATTGCTCCGCGAGGGCTCCGTCGGCGCCGACGTCACCCATAAGTGAGGACTGATTCCTGCTGCTCCTGGAGAACACCTGTTACAGGTGAGTAACTACGCTATCAATGTAACGCTCAACTAAATATTTCTTAACAAAAGAATCTTTCAAAGTACCGTATCTTCAATTTACACACTTTCTTTTTTCAAAGTATCGTTTTGTTCACCAGAATCCCATTGGCGTTCCAAACGATCATATGCAAGCTGTATTGAGTTATAAGATAATTTTTCATGGATAAATTCTCCAAGTGATTGCTTTTATAAGAGACATCTAGATATATGTAAAGTAAATGTCGGGGTTCACCTACATATGTCCTGCACCTAACAAGTTATCAATACACGTTTCTCTATTTTGAGTAACGTGTTATCTCCAGGAACAAGCAGGAATGTAGTTATCACATATGGGTATCGTCGGTACCGACGGAGCCTGCGCGGGAAAGCTCCCCAGCGTCCAATTAGAAAGCTTTTGGGAGCATCCCACAGCGCCTGCGTGCTGCCTTCCTGCCTTTCCCAACTGCCTCTCTCCAGTTCTTCGTTTCCCTGGAGCTAGCAGGTCGTGTTCCTGTCACCGCAGAAAATTTTCCTTCTTTTTTATGGTTGCGTCTGCCTTCCTTGAAGCTTTACCAGTACCGCCGGTTTTTCTTTATTTCTTTTCTTTAAAAAAAAAATAAAAATTCTTAGTACTTTCCCATTTTTTCCAGGTGCACACGCCATTTTGGGCCTTAGGCCCAAAATTTTTTCCATAATGGAAAAACCCTCCTCGGGTTTTAAAAAGTGCACCAAGTGTAGAGGTACCATCTCCGTCACCGACACCCATGAGTGGTGTCTGAAATGTTTAGGTCCTGACCATTCCATCTCGGAGTGTATGGCCTGTGCCATGATGTCCAAGAGAGGTCAACAGAACCGAGCCGCCAAACTCAGTACCCTGTTTCCCTCTGATGCAGCTTCGGTGGCATCGATGTCTTCCAGGGCTTCGTCTTCCTCCCGTGGATCTCAGGTAACTAAACATAAGTCTAGCCGGTCCTCAAAGGGTAGATCTCCTTCTAAGCATCGAGATGCCTCTGGCGTTGCCCTTGAGGATTCTGCACTGGCAAAATTGCCCCAGCGGGAGGCTTCGGCTTCCAAAGCATTAATCGGGGCTCCAAGATGTTCTCGAGGCCTCGACCTCAGCAGAACCATTGGTGCCATGCTCTGGGGTACCGGCGGTCTTTTCCGGCACCGACATCCAGGCATCGGCAGCGTCGCTAGACCAGAGAGTCCTGGCTATTGAGCGCAGTCTGGCGGCTCTCCTTGCGGCATCGACGCCCTCGGAACCGCATCAGACTTTTCAACCGGTACAGACATCGGTGTCCGCATTGCCGGCACCCAGTCATCCGATGCCTTCCGGTACCGATTACTCCCGGTACCGTCTTCGGTCGGTACGGGTATCGGGCTCTTCAAGAGTATCCTGACAAGAAGGTACTTCGAGTCCTCAGAGGATTCTGACAGTTCTGTCGATGCGGGAATACTTCTCCCAGAGGAGCCTTCCTCCCCTAAACGTAGGATGTCTCCTCCAGAGGACATTTCCTTTCAGGATTTCACAGGGAGGTGGCTCGAGGTCTGTCCATTACTGTGGCACCTGACACAGAGCCCAGAGCAAAGGAGTTGGAAATTTTACAATATCCTAAAACTCCTAAGGAGGCAGCTACCTTGCCCATCCATGAGATCTTGCATGATCTCATGTTAAGAATGTGGGAGACACCTCTTACCACCTCTCCTCATTCTCGTAGACTGGATACTCTGTATCGAGTCCCTCCTTGTCCTGGTTTCCAGAAAACTCAGCTTCCTCACCACTCTATTGTAGTGGAATCAGCTATGAGAAGGATCAAGAGTGCAAAGAGGCATGCCTCTAATCCTCCAGGACGTGAGTGCAGAACTTTGGATGCTTTTGGACGTTGTGTCTTTCAAGCTTTCTGCCAGGATCAGTTCCTATAGTCTATATATGGGAATGTTCCTGAAGGAAGTCACAGGTGATTTAGAGGCTTTGAGTCCTCTTCTTCCGGAGGATAGAAGACAGGATTTTCTCACATCGGTCAAACATGCCCAAGATGTTTCTAAATTTGTCAACCGTGCAGCTTTTGACTGTTCTGAGTGCATAAGCAGAACCTCTGCCATTGCCATAGGTGCACGTAGAATTGCTTGGCCCCAGGCATCTGATCTGGAGCTCTGGGTACAAGATAAACTGGGAAATATTCCTTGTACTGGTGAGAACCTGTTTGGTAAAGACTGGCAGGAAAAGGCCAATGAGTTGGATGCTGACAACTCCACCTTGGATAGATTGTCCAAGTCCACAGCTGATCCTGCAAGAAAGACATCTTTTAAGAAACCATTCTTTTCTAAAAAGAAAAAGTATTATCCTGCTTATTCTCAGCAGGGACGTTCTGCAGGTCAGCTTGTCAGGAAAGGTCAGCAACCACCCAAACAAAGAAAAGCAAAGACTGCTAAGCCTCAGCCGTCCCAGCCTCCACAGGGCCTTTGACTTTCAGCTAGAGAAATTAGCCTTCCTGGCTCTCATTGGACCACAGCCTTCCACCATTCCAGGAAGGTTGTGTCACTTTGCCCCCAGATGGGGGCAAATAACAGCAGAGCATTGGACACTCTCCATCATAAAAGAGGGGTACAAGCTTCATTTTTCAAGCATGCCCCCTCCCACAATAAGGAAGTTCAATTCTCCGACCTCTCTCATCAATCACTATGCTTCTTGCCCAAGGGGCAATAGAAGAAGTACCCATCCATCAACAGGGTACAGGGTTTTACTCCCCTTATTTCCTTATCCCAAAGAAAACAGGGGGATGCAGACCTATCTTGGACCTCAGAGAATTGAACAAATTCCTTGTCAAGGAGAAATTCAAGATGATTTCTCTAGGAACTCTGCTGCCATACCTTCAGAGTCAGGATTGGCTATGTTCTCTAGATCTCAAGGATGCATACACCCATGATTCTCATCCATCCAACTCACAGAAGGTTCCTTCGGTTCCTTTTTCAAGGAAAGCACTACCAATACAGGGTGCTTCCTTTCGGCCTGGCCTCAGCACCAAGTGTTCACGAAATGCATGGCTGTGGTAGCAGCATTTCTCCGCACTTTAGGGATATTCGTCTTCCCCTACTTAGACGAATGGCTCATTCAAGCCCCAACAGAGTCAGAGGCCAGGACTTTTCTATCCTGCACAATGCGTATCCTTCAGTATTTGAGTCTGGTAATAAACATCCCAAAATCCAGTCTAACTCCCACTCAGTCTCTAGAGTTCACAGGAGCTTTGCTGGATACCAGAAGGGCAAGTGCCTATCTCCCCCAGGCCCGCTGCCTTCACATGGTGCAGTTAGCTTCTCAAGCAGTGCTAAAGTCTCATCTCACTGCCCGAGAAATGCTACAACTACTAGGCCACATGGCATCTACCGTGCATGTGGTTCCCTATGCTCGCCTCCATATGAGGGCAGCCCAGTGGACTTTATCCACTCAGTGGACCCAGGCATCAGGGTGCCTGTCAGACAAAATAGCAAACACAAGTCGGCTTGTTTTGTCCCTCCAGTGGTGGAGGTCCACTCAAAACCTGTTGCTGGGTTCCCCTTTCCAAAAACCCTTACCCCAGGCAACTCTCACAACAGATGCTTCTCCGATGGGTTGGCGAGCTCATCTACAAGACCTCTCCACCCAAGGCACCTGGTCTCCACAGGAGACTCATCTACACATCAATCTCCTGGAGCTCAGAGCAATCTTCCTTGCTCTTCCAGTGTTCCACACCCTGCTCAGCTACAAGACAGTCCTCATTCATACGGACAATCAAGTAGCCATGTTCTACGTGAACAAGCAGGGACGAACAGGCTCTCTGTCGCTTTGCAATGAAGCTTTGCGACTATGGGCCCTCGCTAGAGAGCATCAGATTCATCTCCTGGCAGTGTATCTTCCAAGCATACAAAACTCTTGGGCAGAGAGACTCAGTCGAGTTCTGCTTCCACACGAATGGTCTCTACATACAGACCAGGTGGCCAAGATTTTTAAAATTTGGGGAACCCCGGACATAGACCTCTTTGCAAGTCCGCTGAATGCCAAACTTCCCCGGTTCTGTTCCAGAATTCCGGCTCAGGGTTCTCGGGCCAGGGATGCCTTCCTCCTTTACTGGGGTCAATACTTCCTGTATGCCTTTCTACCCATTCCCCTGATTCCCAAAACCCTGTTCAAGCTTCAGAGAGAAAGAGGCCGTATGATTCTCATAGCTCCACATTGGCCATGGCAAGTGTGGTACCCTCTGCTTCTACATCTCTCTCAAGTTCCCTCCCTGGAGTTAGGGTCTGCTCCAGATCTCCTGTCTCAGGAGGACGGAATGTTATGGCATCCCAATCCCCAGTCTCTGCATCTCAGGGCTTGGTTGCTGAAGGCCTAGATCTCCATGATCTTAACCTCCCTCAGCAAATAAAGGATATCCTTTATGCTTCCAGGAAGCTTTCCACAAGACGCTCTTATGCTTTCAAGTGGAAAAGGTTTACCGTATGGTGTTTGCAGAAGGGTCTTAACCCCAGTACCATATCTCTGGAATCATTACTGGAGTATCTCCTTCATTTATCCAATGCAGGACTTAAGACTAACTCAGTGAGAGTCCATTTGAGTGCTATTGCAGCTTCCTTCAAGCCCCTAAATGGACAACCTATCTCCTCCCATCCTCTTATAGCAAGATTTATGAGAGGCCTTCTGCTAACTAAGCCTCCCATAAAGCCACCACCTGTGGCATGGGACTTAAATTTGGTTTTTGGTCAGCTCATGAAGCCACCTTTCGAACCCTTAGCTACTACTTCCTTGAAATTCCTTTCTTGGAAGATTATCTTTCTCATTGCAATCACATCAGCACGTTGCATCAGTGAGTTGCAAGCACTTGTAGCTGATCCACCTTATACAAGGTTCCATCATGACAAGGTAGTCCTTAGAACTCATCCACGCTTTATGCCAAAGGTGGTCTCGCCTTTTCATCTAAACCAAGTGGTCTACCTGCCTGTGTTCTTTCCAAGGCCTCATGCATCAAATGCAGAAAGGAACCTTCAGACTTTGGACTGTAAAAGAGCTTTAGCCTTTTACTTACAAAGAACACAGCAACATAGGAAGTCCTCTCAACTCTTTGTTGCTTTTGATCATTCTCATTTGGGACTTCCAGTCTCCAAGAGAACACTATCTAATTGGATTGCTCAGTGTATAGCCTTTACCTATCAGAGTAAGAATCTTCCTCTGGAGGGCCATGTCACAGCTCACAATGTGAGAGCCATGGCAACTTCAATGGCTCATCTACACTCTGTGTCTATTGATGACATCTGTCGAGCAGCCACCTGGGCCTCGGTTCATACCTTCACAGCCCATTACTGCTTGGACAAGGACTCCCGCCGGGATGCCTTGTTTGGTCAGGCTGTTCTCCAACACCCGTTCCATACCTAATCAACTCCTACCCACCATCCCTGGTAGGATGCCAGAGATCCATGGGGGGGGAAGTGGAGCCCTTCACAGGGACACACAACTTCTGGGGTCTCTCCCTGGCATCTAAAACTAGGGAGTCCCCCATATGTAATGACTACATTCCTGCTTGTTCCTGGAGATAGCATAGTTACTCACCTGTAACAGGTGATCTCCGGGAACAGCAGGAATTTAGTCCTCACAACCCACCCACCTCCCCTAGGAGTTGTATCTCTCTATCTATTTCTTTTCCTTTCCCTCTCTCTCTGTCTCAGCTTTAAAACTCAACTGGAGAGAGGCAGTTGGGGAAGGCAGCACGCAGGCACTGTGGGATGCTCCCCAAAGCATTCTAATTGGACGCTGGGGAGCGTTCCTGCGCAGTCTCTGTCGGTACCGACGATACCCATATGTGAGGACTAAATTCCTGCTGTTCCCGGAGATCACCTATGACAGGTGAGTAACTATGCTTTTGAATTGTTTCAAGAAAATATATTCAGGATTTGTTTTAATTGGACCATGAGGCTAGTACTTTACTATCTACAAAATTACTAACAGTGACAATATTAAATGTATGAAGGTAACATTTTTAACTTTGATACTGTTAGTAGTTCTATAATACTAGTCCAAAGTTTTTTCTCATATGTATATGAAAAACATTTTTCATACATCTTATTGACACTGGTGGTACCCTTGTTTTTCAATATGTTTTCTAATATACTACATATTATAGTATAGTACTTAGATTTTTTCAACAACCAACTGTTTATAAAATTTTAAAGAAATTAATTTTTTATTCTGTTTTATATTGTCTGCAATAAAAATTTATCTGCAATGTTTAATATATTATTGAGATTACAACTCTGTTTTGTATTGATACCATAGTTAGGGTAGAGCGCCTAAGACTACTCTACATGAAAAATACACCACAGGGTGTTCTAGTGAGTACTGGATTGTATATATACAATAAAATATACTAATCTTACTGTCCCTTAAACATTCCTAACGGCATTGTTCAGAATCTCACATATAGTGTTTATATATGTTCTTGTCTTTTGTTGCCCTGCGTTTTGTCTTTTTATGTCTTTTTACTTCTTATGGTTTTAAACTAATGTATTTGTTTCAGTTTGAATTGTAAAAAAAGTGTTATATATATTGTTTTGATTGTATAGATGACTTTCAAGGAAGACAGAAGACTCTTCTAAGAAGATGACTACCACTAAGAAACTTTTCTTCCCTAAGAAAAGATTACATCCTCCATATCATTCCTATTCTGGCTACTTTGCTCCACAACAGCAACAGAAACAGGTCAGGAAACCCAAGGTTTCCAAACCATAGCCCATAGCTAGTACTTAACCTCCTCAGAGTTATTGACTGCTTCAAAAAGAGCATGGCCAATTCTCCCATAATCTTTCCTCTTCCTCCTATGATCCCAGGAAGACTGGTGCATTTTGCACACCGTTGGATCAACATCACTTCCGAGCCCTGGACTTTATATTTAGTCAGTCAGGACCTACAGCTGAAATGGCAGGATATTTCTCCACTCACTTTGTGGGACAACCCTCCTTGGACCTCCTTCACTCCTCCTTGCTTCAGCAGAAAATTCTCTTACTGCTGAGACAAGGGGCTATAGAGGAGGTTCCCCCATCTCAGCAGGGTCTGGGATTCTACTTCCAGTACTTCCTAATTCCAAAAAAGACGGGAGATCGCAAACCTATATTAGATCTCAACAAATTTCTCATCAAGGAGAAATTCAAGATAATTTCTCCTTCTGCCATACCTCTAATAAAACGATTGGCTATGCTCTCTGGATCTAAAAGATGCTTATACACATAGCCTGATCCATCCAGATTACAGAAAGTTTCTCAGGTTCGTTTTTCAGAACCACCACTACCAGTATAGAGTCCTCCCATTCAGGCTGGCCTCAGCACCTAGTCTTCACAAAATGTTTAGCTGTTGTCACAGCCTACCTTCGAAATCTGGGGATCTTTCTATTCCCCTACTTAGACAATTGGCTGCTAAGGGCAGATACCGCTTCAGCAGTCACCGCCGCCCTAAATCAAACCAAACCATTCATGTCCTTCAGGAGTTAGGTTTTGTGATAAACTATCCAAAATCACATCTCACACCAACCCAGGACCTCAAGTTCATAGGAGCTCAATTAGACACGATAAGAAGTAGGGTGTTCTGCCAGAGGACAAACATCTCTGTCTAATTGCCTTAGCATCTAAAAGAAAATCTATTTCTGTTCAGCGTTTCAGATTTATATGAAATTTATTTCAATTGAAACCTTTCATGAAGCATCCGACAGTGTCATGAGACAGCAGATGGAAATTAGACTTACCTGCTAATTGTAGTTCCTGAACTCTGGAGTTAAGCACCTCCTCCCACAGCTTTGGAGACTGAGCACGTCACTATTTTGGTGACACCTCCATAAATAGGCCAGGATCCGCCTCCATGTTCCAGTACCTATTGACAAAGCATACTCACAAAAGTAATAACTAAGTAGTTAACAAAAACCATAACACACTAGAAATAACAGTAAATTACTAATACTTTAGAAGGCTCACCAAGTAGGCCTTCATGTCCCACCGCCTACCCGCAGTAGGCTGACACTTAAATTTTGCTGGGGCTAACCTCCCCTCCAAGAAAACCCCAGGAATGTATTACCTCCCAAGCCAACCTCTACTTACCGCACCTCAAGGCTCGCCACCTGTACCGACATGCCCGTCGGCGACCTAGGCCATAGTTCTCTGCTTCAGGCACCAGGGAGGGATACAGGACTAGACTGGAGTTCCTCCAGGAACTACAATTAGCAGGTAAGTCTAATTTCCATTTCCTTCTCGGTCCTCCAGTCTAGTCCTGAACTCTGGAGATGTAACAGAGCAGTAAAGCAATCAAATCAACGGGAGGGCCCTGCTAGACCAGCCTGAAGCACTGCTGACCCGAAGCAACCGTCCCATTCCGCCTGAACATCCAACCGGTAATGTTTCACAAAGGAATGAAGGGACGACCACGTCGCCGCCTTACAAATCTCTATCGCTGGGACCAAACTGATCTCCGCCCAGGAAGCTGCCTGCGCCCTCATCGAATGAGCCCTCAGCCCGACCGGAACCGGCTTCCCCTTCAAGATATAAGCTGACGCAATAGCTTCCTTCAACCATCTGGCAATAGACGACTTCGATGCCGCCTCTCCTCTCCTCGGACCTCCAAACAGGACAAACAACCTGTCCCGACTTCCAAAAGGATGCCATCCCCTGTAAATACCTTTGCAACACCCGGCCGACATCTAGCCTATGCAACTTACCACCGGACTCCAACTTGCTCTTACAATCGAAACTGGGCAGCACCACCACCTGATTTAGATGGAACGCAGACACCACCTTAGGCAAAAAGGATGGCACCGTTCGCAAGACCACCTTCTGACTCTGAAAGGACAAGAAAGGCTCCCTACACGACAAGGCCTGCAACTCTGAAATCCTTCTCGCCGAACAAATTGCCACCAAAAAGACCACCTTTCGCGTAAGATCCTTCAAGGTCGCTGAGTTCAACGGCTCAAACGGCCCCTGAACCAGAGCCTCCAAAACCAAATTGAGATCCCAAGCGGGCACCGCCACCCTATTCGGCGGCCTCAGCAATAATGCTGCTCTCAAAAAACGCTTCACATCCGGATGTGTTCCGAGACTCTTCCCTAACACCTTACCACGAAAGCAAGCCAGCGCTGCCAGCTGCACCCTCAGGGAAGACGCTGCCAAGCCCTTATCCAATCCATCCTGCAAGAACGCCAGAACATGCGGCACCGTAGCCTTTAAGGCAATCGCACCCCGGCCTTCACACCACGACTCAAAGAGCCGCCATACTCTAAGCTGAAGAGGTAGAGCGCCGCCTGGACCTCAGCAAAGTCGAAATAACCTGAGGCGAGTAACCCTTCTGCCTTAACCTCGCCCTCTCAAGAGCCAAGCCGTAAGCAAGAACCGACCCACCTGCACCAACGGCCCCTGCACCAACAGATCTCTCCTCTCTGGCAGCTGCAACGGTCGCCCCACCAGAAGCCGCATCAAGTCCGCATACCATGGCCTGCGAGGCCAATCTGGAGCAATGAGAATGACCTGCCCCTTGTGCCTCTCCATCCGCTGTATTACACGCCCTATTAACACCCAGGGCGGGAACACATACAGCAGCTGCTCCCTTGGCCACACCTGCATTAAGGCATCTAGGCCCTCCGACATCCTTTCTCGCCTTCTGCTGTAAAATCGAATGGCCTTCGCCAACGCGAACATTGCCATGAGATCCATCACCGGCGTCCCCCAATGCCGCACCACCAATTCGAACAACTCCTGATACAGAACCCACTCTCCGGGATCTACTCTGACCCGGCTCAAATAATCGGCCATCACATTGTCTACCCCTGCTACATGTGCCGCCAATAAGGCCTCCAGATTTTCCTCGGCCCAGCCTAAGATCTCCTCCGCTTCTTCCTCCAGAGCGACACTGCCGGTGCCCCCTTAGCGATTGATGTACGCTACCGCTGTGGCATTGTCTGAGAGCACTCTGATGGTCCCGCCCTGTAGCCTGTGCTGCAAGGCCAGGAGCGCTAACTTCACGGCTCGCAGCTCCAACCTGTTGATGGACCACTCCTCCGTCGCCGTCCACTGGCCCTGCGCGAAGTGGCCTTCGAAGTGCGCCCCCCAACCAAACAGACTGGCATCTGTCGTCAGGGGGCTTCCAATCCGGGGACTCCAAAGGCATTCCCTTTTGAAGATGTCCCGGCTCTAGCCACCAGCGCAGGGCCTTCCGCGTCTCCCGCGGGCAAGGCAGCCTCTGAGACAGGGAACCAGATTGAGGCGACCATCTTCTGAGTAAGGCCCTCTGCAGAGGCCGCATGTGAGCCCGTGCCCAGGGAACCACGTCCAGGGTCGCCGACATCTTCCCTAACAGCTGCAGGTAGTGCCACGCCGTGGGAGCCCCGTGCATCAGAAAAGCCCAAATCAGCCCCCTGAGATCCTGCGCCCTGTGGAGAGGAAGAAAAACCTTCCCCACCCTTGTGTCGAAACAAGCTCCCAAGTACTCCAACTTCTGAGATCACACTAACCTGCTCTTCTCCACATTGACTACTATGATGAGGAGAGCTCTGCTGAGCCCATGGAAAGAGAGGAAAATGGTAAATATACCTTTAAGGAGAGAGACAGGCAGGGAATTCACAGCTTTCAGAGTGCAGGTAGAGGAAGAAAGCACGCAGTCACTGAAGTCAGGCCACACCCAAGCTCTGCTAACCTAAGTGCAGGCTTGGGGAGTAATGAAAAACACCTGAGTAGGAAGCAGTGTACGCTAGTTATGAAACGGCCTTATAAACCCAGGGGAGAAAAGGGAAAAGGGCCAGCATGGGGAAGCAGGAAGGAGATCACCGGGGAGGAGAACGGTGAAGACTTTGGTGAGGAGCTCAGCAGTGAAAGTAACAGCCAAAAAGAAAGCCAAGCTTTCAGGAGGAGTGCTGTTAGTCCTGAAGCCAGCCGAGGTGTGGCTAGGAGGATTGCTGATGAGGGTCAGGCTGCAGTTCAAACGGTTCGTGGTCCAGCTCAAAGAGTTCAAGCTGCCAAAAGGTGGGTGGACAAACTCACAGCTAGAAGTGACCAGAACCCAGCTGGGTGGAAAGAACCAGGGCTGAACAAGTTAGAAGAACTGAGGCAGTTGATCCAGAGAAGGAATCCTCACATTCCAGGTACAAACATTCCTTATTGTGGAGAGCACCTGTGGAGAGAAGTCCAGGAGCTTTTACAAAGCATTAAGCCAGAAACAGTTCATGAAAGCTCAGAGTCAGACATACATGCTGAAGAGCAGGAAGAGATGCAGGTAGACTGTTCTGAGCAGGATTCTATAACTGAGGAATTAGCAATGGACTGTTCATTGTGCCAGAAGGCAGATTGAAAGCTTTCTGATAAAAAGTCTTTAACCAAGAAAGCACTGAAGAAACAGGGCGAGTTAACCTATCTGTATTAATGCTAGGAACCGCTTCTAATGAAAAGAAATATATGCATAACTTGTACTTGAATTACTAAAGAAACAGAAGATAAAAATGGACACTTTGCTTTACTTGAAGGAAGAAGCTATGTTTTGTTTGCTGAACGTTTGATGAAACCAGCTACACATGTTAAAAGGCTTATGAAGCAGTTTCAGTTCTAGTATGTGTATAATTTCCTGATGTTATTGCTTGGAGAAGAATCCTAACGTTTGTGTTGAGCCTTAGTGCTTTGGGGAAGATAAATACATTTCTTGTTTGCCTTTAAAAACCATTGGTTTCACACTACTGTCTTTAAATAAGGAGAAACAACTACAAGTCCCAGAAGTCCAAGCTGTGGACAAGAATAGTATAATTCTTTAAGGATTAACATTGGCAGCCCTGCGCCTTTAGCCCGGGCTAGGGTGACGACACTACCCAGCCAAGCTCCTGCAGAAACTGAACCACCTGGCGGGTAGCCTCCGCGCTTTCTCCTTCCGTCTTTGCCCTGATTAACCAATCGTCCAGATAAGGATGCACCAACACTCCTTCCTTTCACAAAGCCGCAGCCACCACCACCATCACCTTGGTCAAGGTTCGCGGAGCCGTTGCCAGCCCGAAAGGCAAGGCCTGGAACTGAAAATGCCCCTGAGGGACCGCAAAGCGCAGAAACCGCCGATGTTCCGGGCGAATCGGAATATGAAGATAAGCCTCTGTCCGATCCAAAGACGTAAGAAACTCTCCTTGCCTTACTGCTACTATCACAGATCGCAGAGTTTCCATCCGAAAGTGCGAAACCCTGAGGCACAGCACAGTTACTTACCTGTAACAGGTGATCTCTGGGAACAGCAGGAATAAGTCTTCACATATGGGTACGTCGGTACCGACAGAGCCTGCGCGGGAACGCTCCCCAGCGTCCAATCAGAAAGCTTTTGGGAGCATCCCTCAGCGCCTGCGTGCTGCCTTCCCAACTGTCTCTCCTCAGTTGAGTTTTATAGCTGAGACAAAGAGAGAGAGAGAGGAAAGATAGATAGAGAGATACAACTCCTAGGGGAGGTGGGTGGGTTGTGAAGACTTATTCCTGCTGTTCCCAGAGATCACCTGTTACAGGTAAGTAACTGTGCTATCTCCAGGAACAAGCAGGAATGAGTCTTCACATATGGGGACTCCCAAGCTAAGAGGCCTGGAGCCCTAGCATGTTGGAGATTGAAAAACATGTTACACCTCATATGACCAGGCATCCTGAGGATGGACGGTAGGAGTTGAAAAGAGAGGAGCTGTAGGAACAGCTGACATAAGATAGGACTACAGGCAAGGAGTCCTTGTATGTATGATAATCATCATGAAATATATTGAAATAAACAATCACAATATGGACCTCACCTACTGGATTGCAGGAAGTAGAGAGGCTGATGGAGTCTACTGGGGATCCAGTAGAGGAATCTTCCAGGTGACCTCACTGAAGTGAAGGTGAAGGTCAAAATCTGGAAATGACCGGTGACCCCAGGATTTAACTGGGGTAGTACAAAAATGGTAGGTCTTTAGTGGGAAGCTTTATGGAAAAAAATGAAAAAACTCTTTTAGCTACAGAGGTATTCACAGTGAGGAGCAAAAGAGGAAGACTGACCAATTTGGACAAAACTGGCCTAGTCCTTGAGGGAAGAAAGGATATGGAAAAAATCCCATATTCCCAAAGAAAGGACAGGTGTCTGAGGAGTTGAAACCTCAGATCTACTGAAGATCCACCATGTCTTTCCTAACTGGTGAGAGGTAGGAAGATATTGGAGCATGGAGCTTCAGGGATACTTAAACCTAGGGTTAAGGTAGGAGCTGTCAGTACCACAGCAGTGGTTGTGTGCATAATATCCCAAAATACTGTGGAACAGTATGAACATGGACAAAAACCACTGTCTAGAACATATAGGAAGGGGAACCCTTTATGAGCATAGACAGTTAGGGAGATAAGTATGTAAAACATATCTACCTATAAAAAAATATCTCAACAGATACACATATATAAGTATATATATGTGTATATCTATATCTATATATGGGTATATCTATATCTATATCTATATATATATATATCTATATCTATATATATCTATATATATATATATATATAGTGAGATCTAGAGGGCATAACATATGCACACCTAGCTGACAGACAGAGATCTCTATGGAGATATATATATATAGATGAATATATAGGTTTAAAGGAAGATGCCTGCAGTAAGCAGACAGAGCTATGCATATTAGGACGTTCACATGGAGATGTGAAGAGGAAAGATTCATCTAAGAACAAGAAGGTGGAACCTACTTGAGAAGATATATAGAAAAAATCTATTCCTCAGGGTTATAATGGTGCAGGAATGCTATCCAGTGGAATAACCAGATGGTTACGTGAAAAAACAGAGGATAATATCAGTCTGTAAATAGCAAGTCCTGAGTTCTGCAGAACTCTAGCATGGTAAATGGACAGAGACGCATAGGATGAGATACCCAGTGGACCCACTTGAGGGACAAAAGAAGGGTATCATGCACATTTTAGTTCAATATGTGCTGTTCCTGAAGGATTAGAATACCATGAGGACAAGCTACAAGTAAAAAAGAGCATATTCCCTGTAGGAATTGGAGAACTCTTTAGGCTTTCAGGTAGAGAAGGCTTATGTCCTTTATTTTAAAAGGAGATAGTAGGGTGTGAAGAACCCTCACAGTCATGGGGCATGACTGAGGAAGCCTTTTTCAACCACGGAGGATAGTCAGAGAAAAAAAAACCCATGCTCTCTAGCAAGTGCCCATAGTGGAAAGCTTCTCTGTAGGATTGCAGAGAGCATAATGCAGGAGAATTGGGAGATAGAACTGGTGTTGGAAAACACCAGCTGCCACGTCAACTATGCTGCCAAACCCAAGAATTGGAGATGGCAAGAATAGAAGATAGTGAGTTAGCCTGTAGTGATAAGGATTATCCAAGAAAGATGTAAGTACTGTCTTGGAATCACTACTAAGGCCAGATAGAAAGTAGTGGAAGACAAGGCTGGAACTTATAGAAAAGTACCAGTAGTCAATCACTGGAACTCCTGCATGGACAGCTATTGAATAGGACAGCAAAGAGATCTTTCTGTGTGAAACAGAGAGAACAGACTGAACAAGGAGAAGAATTCTGTTCCCGTTTGATGAGCTGCCCAGACAAAAATAAAGGCTAAGAAAGTCCTTTAGTGGTATGGTACCACTCCTACAGGGGAACCTGGAGAAGAGGGTAGAGATACAAGAGCTGATGAATGACTTACCATAAGGTAAGTCATTGGAAGGAAAAAATTCATGCTAGTATAGAGAAACTATCGTGATAATTGTTAAACCTCTCTTCTTATCAGGAAGAAGAGGAAAATCCTGTGACTCAGGGACATGAATATCCTGACAGCTCAACATACCACAGAACAAGTGGATGAAAAACAGTGAAAAACTTCTGTTGAAAAGAAGTTAACTGTAGATTATAAAGAGATTAATCAGAAACCCATGGTTGCTATGTTTATTCAGCCTGGCTAGAGTTTGGATTCTTCAGACCAGGACAAGGCTTCCCCTGCTTGGGAACATCTGAATGATGGGCAGGAGAAGAGTAAAACCTCTTTCTCCTAGGGAAAGAAGGTTTGGTAGGGCATTTCCTACCTACTGAGGAAGTAGAAGGCTTAGGATCGCCTTCAGAAACAGGGAAGTTCGTGGAGCACTGAGCAACCTGATGTAAAGACTCCTTATTGAAGAGATTTTCTCCAGTGCAAGGAGTATTACCCAGTCTTTGTTGTGCCCATTTGTTCAAGTCTGAAGCTTGGAGCCAGGCTCTACGTCGTGCCCCTATGGCTATAGCAGAGGTTCTGCTAACAGACTCAAAAGAGTCTAGGGAAGCACGAGAAAGAAACCAAGAGATATTCTGGCTATGACTAAGAAGCAAGGAATAGTCTGCAGCCTTGGGCTCTGAAAGAAAAGGAGTCAAAAGAGATAATTTCTTTGTGACATCCTGAAGGAATAGACTCATATAAAAAATATATGAGAGAATCCTTGTTGCCAGCATAGATGTTTGGAAGGTTTGACGTCCAAAGGCATCCAGTGTTCGAGATGCACGACCTGGCGGAAAAGAAGAATGCTTCTTCTTGCTTTTTACCTTCCTCATTGCTGATTCCACTACAATGGAATGATGGGGAAGTTGAGTCTTTTTAAACCCTGGAGAGGGGGGCACCTGATACAGAAGATCAGTTGCTGTAGAAGGTGAGGAAGCCCTTAAAGGTGTTTTCCATATTCTCAGAAGAAGATCCTGTAAAGAATGATGTAAAGGAAGCATTACATTTTCCTTTTCCCCAGAAGAGCCTTGTGTAGGATCATAGCCAGGGATAGGAATAGCAAGGGATGTTGCCATATTAAGGAGAAAGTTCTGAAAAGAAGGATCTCCAATGGGAACGATCCCTGGACAGGCTAAACTTGAAGAAGTAGCCTGGGCACCGGAGGATGTACTTGTCCGGTGCAGAACAGGATCCCTAATGGATGGATACTGGGACTGGCGGTTATGACCTGAGACAGTCAGTACTGCATCGTCCATGCCAGGTATCAACTCCAAACTGGGTATAGAAAGAAGCGATCCCGGTGAAAAAAGCATGGAAGGAGCTGGTCCCGATGGTACTGCAGGTACCGGCATCGATACCGGTAGCTGAGCCGGAATCGAAGGCGATACCGACATCGAAAGTCATCGGAGGCTGCTCAAGCGGTACCGAGGTAATCAGAAACCCTTGGTGAGTATCCTCGGTACCGCGCATCCGAAATCGGTAAGTGTCGGTTCCGAGACGCATCGGTACCCAGTCTTCCAGACTAGATATCGACTCTAGACTCGGCATCGAAGGAAGCGAGTCTATCGATGCATGTCTAGAGGGTACCGACTTCGGTGGTCGTATCGGCGGTGCTGCCGATACTGGAAAGTCAATCTGGGACGTATCGATTGGTCCCGAAGGTACCGAGAACGCCAGATGACGATCCCTGGTGAGGAGTGAATCGCTCAACACCAGTGCCGATGCCGGGGTAGCAGTACCGCTCGAAGCAGATGCCACCACCGAGCATGGCTCAGGTCTGTTCTGTGAGGGGTGAGCCCCAGGAACAACCTGAAACCCCTGAAAGGCTTTGGAGACCGAAGACTCCTGCCGGGGTTTTGAAGCCAATAGGGTCTTGAGGGCAAGGCCGGAGCCGTCATCATGCTTAACATGAGACCTACCACTCAAGGATTGGCTAGTCTTAACAGACTGTTTGTGGGTTACCTGATCCTGTAGAGAAGAAATGGTCGGTGCCCTGACATTGGAAGGGAAAATGGCATCGAGGGAAATTCGAAATGGAGAATCTCTTCTCATAATATTGTAGCCTGATGGCTCCGGAGGAAAAGGGTCAGGACCCAAACAGGTTAGACACCAGTTATTGGAGTCTAAAAAGAAAACTGTATTTCCACAGTTAAGGCACTTCTTAGGAGAAGAAGGCTCCATAATGAAGAGGCCTTACAGGCCCAAAAATTTAAAACAGAAACTGAGGGAAAAAAACTCCCTGAGTTTGGGAAAAAGAAAAGAAAAAACCACCGGCGGTACCGGTGGAGTCGGGGGAACAGCCGCGACCACAAGAAAACAAAAAAAATTAAGGAATTAAGGAAAACATTTTCTGCGGTGACAGGAAGACGTCCTGCCGGCTCCGCGGAAAAACGAAAACTGAGGAGAGACAGCTGGAAAGGCAGGAAGGCAGCACGCAGGCGCTGAGGGATGCTCCCAAAAGCTTTCTAATTGGACGCTGGGGAGCGTTCCCACGCAGGCTCCATCGGTACCGACGTACCCATATGTGAAAACTCATTCCTGCTTGTTCCTGGAGATCGATTGACCCCTTTGAGATCCAGAATTGGCCGGAACGTACCCTCTTTCTTTGGGACCACAAAGTATATGGAGTACCGACCGCAACCGCAGTAGTCCTCCGGGACCGGCACCACAGCTCTGAGTGCCTGCAGCTGCCCTAGCGTCTCCTGTATTGCCCACCGCTTTACCCAGGACCTGCCGGGAGACAGAACGAAGGCATCGACCACCGGGCGCTTGAACTCTAGGGCATAACCCTCTCGAATGACCTCCAGCACCCACTGGTCCGTTGTAACTCGGATCCAGGCAGTGTAAAACTCCCGCAACCGACCCCCTGCGGGAATCACCCCTGCCTGGATCCCCCTCACTTCATTGGGGCTTTTTGAAAGTCGAGGACGAGGAGGCCCCGAAACCTCTGCCTGCTCCCCTAAATCCTCAAAACCCCGGGGCTCTATAAACCGATCGCCCCCGTTGAAACTGACCAAACCTGTTAGAGTGAAACCGACAAAACTCCCTCTGCTGATTCCTCGTTGGCCCCTGAGCCCGGCCCGGCTTGGCTTCTGCTTATCCTCCGGCAGCCTTCCACCCTTAGACTCACCGAGATCCTTCACCAATTTCTCCAAGTCCTCCCCAAACAGGTGCTTGCCCCTGAAGGGAAGCTTACTTAACCGTGCCTTAGACGAACCATCCGCAGCCCAGTTACGGAGCCACAGACACCTCCGCGCCGCTACCACCAACACCATACTTCTAGCCAGGCCCCAAATCAGATCATACAAAATATCTGCCAAATAAGCTGCCCCTGTCTCCAACCGGGCAGACTCCTCTAAGGGACCTCCACCAATCCTCTGGCACCATCGGAGGCATGCTCTCGCCATCCATGCCCCACAGATAGAAGCCTACATGGAAAGAGCATTGACATCAAACACCTTTAATAGAGAATCTAAGCGCCTGTCCTGAGCATCCTTAAGTGCTGCACTCCCCTCAACCGGAATGGTCGTCTTCTTGGTGACAGCCGCCACCGCAGCATCCACCTTAGGAGCCTTAAATAGATCCTTATCCTGATCTGCCAATGGATACAACCGAGCCATCGCTCTAGACCCTTTCAACCTCGACTCCAGCATGTCCCATTCCTCCTGAATCATCTCCCAAAACACTCTATGTACCGGGAAAACCTTCTGAGACTTATGCACCGCCTGCAACAACGGATCCTCCAGCTCCGCCGCTTCTGCCGGATTCGTAACTGGCATGTTCAATGCCTTTAGCGTTTCCGTAATAAGCGCCGACAACTCTTCCCACCGGAACACCCTAACCACTCTCGCCTGATCCTCCTGCTCAGGAAGCTCACCTTCCTCCAACTCCTCTTCAGCCTCAAATTCTTCTAAATCCTCCAACAGCTCCTCCTGCTCCCCTGTCTTCTCACTCACCCTTCTAGGTCTTTTCGAGGGGACACTTTCTGTACCAGAATCCAGATGAGTACCCGGGCGCTTACCTCCCAGCTCTCTCTCTACTAACCCCACACCCCCCCCCCTCCGAGTGCCTCCTGCAGCAGAGCCACAAACTGCTGGGAGAAAATAGCCCCAAGCCCCCCTGGAGCAGAGCTGGGCCAGTGGGGACGTCTGGCGCCGAGGATGGCTCGGCCACGGGCTCCCGGAGGGGTTCCGACAGCATCTGCTCAGAGAGACCCAGAAGCTCTTCCTTCTGACCCTCCCCCGCAGCCTGCTCTGCCAAGGGGGGGGGAGAAGTATGGAGGCAGCACCTGCAACTTTAAAGCAGCCTTGCAGGCAGAAACCTCTTGAAATCCTGCAGAACAGCACTGCAGTACTCCCCTTGTACCTTTAAACTCCCTGCAGTAAATCCTCTCTCCTTATTTATTACTCTAGTGAGTCCTGACCTCCTAGGTCACTACTCCTTCCGCTGCTTTGGAGACTGAGCTTACTGGAACATGGAGGCGGATTCTGGCCTATTTATGGAGGTGTCACCAAAAGAGTGATGTGCTCAGTCTCCAAAGCTGCGGGAGGAGGTGCTTAACTCCAGAGTTCAGGACTAGACTGGAGGACCGAGAAGGAACATGGTTTTAATCCAGCCACTGAAATATTTTTGTGTGCACAAGTACCTGATTTTTAAGGCCACTTTTTTGGTGGTAATCACTTCAACCTCATCGCCAAGCCCTAGTGATTTTCCACTCTGCATGCATCTCAAGTTGCTGTTTAAGCTAAGATGTAAGCACAGCACTAATCAGTCATGCACCCTCCCAACATTTTTCCCTAGCCCATGTGCCCATCTGATAAAGGTCTTCTGGCTAGAGTATAATCCAGGTTTTAGAAAGCTAACCAAACGGATGTGGTAAGCTTATAGATCAGAGAATGACATAGGTAACCCTAAGTTCTATTATTGTTGTTGTAAGGTGGCACACCAAGTCAATGCTGACTTTCTGTGATTCTGTGGACAGTAATCCATGTAAAGTCCCATTATATTAAATATTAAGGTACAGGCAGATTAAGTAGGATTCTTCATAAAGGCTTTTTATTTACATACAGTCCACTAATCAAAATGCCCATAAATGAGGCAGAAAAACATATACAGTATTTGTTACCTACAGTTTTGAAAATAATTTGTTTGTCTTAACACTACTGGATGCAGCTAAAAAGATAGCACCCTATCATTTAGCACCAATAAGAGGATATAACTGAAAACAGTTATGCATGAGAGGGCTCAGATTACCCACCTAATGTAAACTTTATATTTAGAAGTCTGAAGCAATGAGATGTTCCTGGCTCAAATAGAAGGTTAATTATGGCACTTCTCTGATCAATATATGAAATGATAAAGCCCTTCCTATGGAGAATAGGTCCACAATACTGGCAGTTCTCTATTTAATGGCTCTATGCCAAAGTAGGAGAGAAGTACTATGCAATTGATTTTTACCATATAATTGTCATAAGCCAGGCATTACCTGATCCAGGACATCTGTCTGGAATTCGGGTACAGCACAGAACTGATGCATCTTAGTACTGGGAGAGCTGGATGTTGTATAGCTGAATTTTACTGGTATTGAGAGAGTCAGCCTAGGCAGAAGTTCAATCCAAGCTTCAGCTAGCACAGGATTTCCATTTCTTCATTATGAATATCAGGAAAAAAAATGAAGAATTTTATAAATTTGATGCTGTTGGTACTATAAATGTAGAGCAGAAGAGGGTCTATATTGTTTTTATGCTGTCTTCCTCTGTACTTGGTAGATGTTAGTCACTAAACATTTGCAAGTTCTGGTCACAGACATTTCAGGATAAACTGGTTCTTCTGTGTAATTAGTTGTATTTACTTTCCATATGAACTTCTTTTTCTACATCTTTACTGAGGGAAGCCTGAATGACATATGTTTTAAGACCTAAAGGGTTAAGATTCAGACTTCTGTCTGCTTTGATACTCAAGTTTTTTATTGCAGGGTTAATTTTCTGAAGAACACACTGTGTCTGATGCTCTAGGAAGTGGGATGTGTAAAGGAAATCTGTTCATTATCTCTTGCACCTCCTTCCCAATGGACTGAGGCCAGTCCTTCAGCTCTTGTTGCAGATTTTGGACCCCTTGGATAATTTTGTCCTGGCGAGACTGGAGTTCCACTAAGAGCTTCTGATTCTGTTGTATTTGTTGCAGTCCTGGCCAGTCAGACTTCAGGAGACAAAGTGGAACCCTTTGACCCTGTAATCTTTGACCTTGCATGTGCTGGTCAAATTCTTCTCTGGTTAGATTGAGTGCTGGGGCATCCAGCTTTTCAATGAAAGCAACAGCACAACACTAGAAGGAAGAATGCAGGATATATTCTATTAACCTTTTGTCTTTACTACATCCAAACAGACCAAAATCAATTTTATTTTTTGAAAAGGAGGCAGACATATTTTCTCCTGTTTTTTAGAATCATAAAAGAAAACACGTAAAGGAAACCTACAAAAGGAGAAATAAGTACAAAGACAAAAAAAGGTATAGAGAATTGTTTCATTATATTCTGACTGAATGTTTCAGATTGGCTTTCCTTTATTTTGGAGATTTTAATTTTAGTCCATCAAGATAACTGATATAGACACACAGAAATGTGTTCCTCACCAGGTTGGTGAAGCAGTAGCCAGCTTCCCCTGTCATTAACCGCTTAGGATAACAGAAGCGGGTGATGTACTGCAGATTGGATTGGAGGCGTGGTGGATTGGCTTTCAGAACAGCATAGATTAAGCAAGAGAGGAAGTCATCTGCAGTGGCTGGTTCTTGGGCGGAGCCCTGGATAGCCTTGAATAAGAAATTGCTTCCTCTGGTGACACAGGAGAGCTTATCCTGTGGGGCTCGCTTGGAGTCCATCTCAATCATTGCTAAAAAACAAGACATTATGATTAGTGACTGACTGAAGAGTTTTACAGTAAGAATATATATATATATATAAGGATGTTATTAACAGAGACAACTATTGAGTGGCACAAAAGGAAGGGGCCACAGTTTCTAAAACTGAATTGCTGTAAGATGAAATAAACCTTTTAGCTCTCTCCATAGCTTCAAAGGTACATTTATTAGTACATGTATAATCACAATAATAAAAGCATATTGTAAGAATAGTATAACAAATGGTGAAAAATAGAAACAACTCAGTTAACATTATTCAATTTGAATTTTTTTCCAACAGCCAGTACAACATAAAACATCATTCTCTGCCAGAAGGTTTACCACCTGCCAATAATTGTGTTTTGTTTTGTTTTAAAGCAACTATTTGGGTCATTTTCTAGCAAACACTCTGCTCTAATTTTGCTGTACACAGAAGGGGAAATGCAGGCACATTAACTGATGTCACTGTGACAGCGTACCACCTGATGGCAAGCAATCTACCCAAGTGCATGCAGGTGCTCCCATGCTAGCAGTGGTCACCTCATCATCCTTCTAGTCTACTGCATCTGCTCAGTGATATCAAGGCACAAAAAGTAAAATGGACCAATCACTCCTTAATATTTTGAAAAACCTTTCACAGTTAATCTTACACAATTAACCAGAAGTCCTAGATGAGTATGATTTCAAATCCATTCTAAAATCTTATTATTTCTCCTCAAAGGTTTGCGGGCAAAAAACCCACTATCAGCCAAGTCTCTAAGGGGGTAAATTTATAAACAGGTAAAGCGATAGAAAAGGCGTCTATTGTCATTATAAAATACTAGTGCAAAGTCCTGCACAAATCACAACTCAATTGTAGGCACAAACTTTACAACTCTGCTCCTTTGCATGCCTACTGTAGAAGTATGTGCCAGCTTGCACAGTGAGTGTAGTTACTCACCTGTAACAGGTGTTCTCCAGGAGCAGCAGGAATCAGTCCTCACATATGGGTGACGTCGGCGCCGACGGAGCCCTCGCGGAGCAATTTTCCCCAGCTTTCACAGAAAGCCTTTGGGAATTGCAGCGCGCATGCGCGGTCGCCTTCCTGCCCAAGGGTGCCATCTTAGCCAGTCTGATGACATAGCTAAAAGACAGCATAAAAATTTGCAAAAAAACTTAAGCAGATGATTGCAACTCCACGGGGAGGAGGGAGGGTTGTGAGGACTGATTCCTGCTGCTCCTGGAGAACACCTGTTACAGGTGAGTAACTACGCTTTCTCCAGGACCAAGCAGGAAGTCAGTCCTCACATATGGGACTCCCAAGCTTAAGGCTACCGGAGACCCTAAGCACAAAAATGAGCTCCCTCTAGCTCGGCAGTACAGAAGGATGGAATCTTCGCTGAATTATTACCCACCGGTAGCCCCCATCCGGGATGGAGGGTAGGAGTTGCTCAAACCTCGAAGAGATTTCGGAGGACTGCCTGTCCGAAAGCACTGTCCCTGCGGGACTCCCTCTCGAGACAGTAATGGACCGCAAAAGTCTGGCTCGAAGACCAAGTAGCGGCCCGGCAGATGTCTGCCAGCGGAACAGAGCGGAGGTAAGCCACTGACGTAGCCTTCGCCCGAACACAATGAGCCGTGACTCGACTTTCTAAGGAGAGTCCGGCTGCCCCATAAGCCCAAGCGATACAGTCAGCAACCCAGATGGACAGGGTACGCTTGGAGACCGGGAGCCCCAATTTATTGGGGTCAAAAGACACAAAAAGCTGAGCAGCTTTACGGTGCTCCCGCGTACGGTCAAGGTAGAAGTTCAATGCCCTTCTACAGTCCAGGGTATGCAGGACTCGTTCAGCTCGGCTGGAGTGAGGCCTGGGAAAGAAGGTTGGAAGTACCACCTCCTGATTGATGTGAAAAGGGGAGACAACTTTTGGAAGAAATTTTGGGTGAGTCCGTAGGACTACCCTATTTTTGTAGAACCGAGTGAAGGGAGGATCAGACACGAGGGCCTGCAATTCACTTACGCGTCTAGCGGAAGTGAGGGCTATCAGGAATAAGGTTTTCCACGAAAGAAAACGCAGAGAACAGGTAGCCATCGGTTCAAAAGGCGGACAGGTGATCCGCTGTAAAACCACATTCAGATCCCAGTCAGGTGCTGGCGGGCGCAGAGGTGGTTTTAGTAGAAGGAGACCTCGGAGAAACCGTGCTACAAGAGGGTCGCTGGAAAGAGGTCTGCCGTCCACCGGCACATGGTGTGCTGAAAGAGCACTGAGGTGAACTTTGACGGAGTTGGACTTAAGTCCCATGTTAGAGAGGTAGAGCAGGTACTGCAAGATCACTGACACCGAGCAGGAGAAGGGATCCTGAGACTGCTGAACACACCAAACGGAAAAGCGACGCCATTTAAGGGCGTAGCATTTGCGGGTAGAAGGTCGCCGAGAAGCTAGGACGACCTCTTCCACCTCCGCGGGCAGGAGAAGGGGAGCAAGGACTACCCTTTCAGCCGCCAGGCCATTAGATTGAGAGATCTGAGGTTGGGGTGTAGCAGAGACCCCTGATCCTGTGTTAGGAGATCCGGTTGAAACCCCAGAGGGAACGGATCCTCTACCGCTAATTGCAACAGGAGTGGGAACCACGGCTGTCTGGGCCAGCGAGGAGCCACCAGGATCATGGACGCTTTGTCCCGGAGAACCTTGAACAGAGTTCGGGAGACCAGCGGGATGGGAGGAAAAGCATAGAGAAGGTTTTCCGACCATGAGAGCAGAAATGCATCCGCCGCTACCCGAAGGGGATGTGGCTGACGCGAGCAGAAGCGAGGAAGTTGCCGGTTGAGAGGACTGGCAAAGAGATCCATCGTGGGGAGGCCCCACTTCAGAAAGAGTTTCTGGACTACCAAGGGATCCAGACGCCACTCGTGCGGCTGGAGTATCCTGCTGAGTTTGTCCGCCAGGCAATTCTCCTGGCCTGGGAGATAAACTGCTTTGAGAAGAATGCCGTGACTGACGGCCCAAGAGCAGAGCTTTTGAGCTTCTCGGCAGAGAAGGAAGGAGCCCGTGCCGCCCTGCTTGTTCACGTAGAACATGGCAACTTGATTGTCCGTCTGGACAAGGACGGACTGGTGAGAAGTCAGGTGGGAGAAAGCCTTGAGCGCCAGACGAATAGCTCTGAGCTCTAGGAAGTTGATCTGTTGAGCAGATTCCCACGCGGTCCAGAGACCTTGAGTACATGCCCCCTGGCAATGAGCTCCCCAGCCCAGGAGGGAAGCATCGGTCGTCAGCACTTGAGTCGGCTGAGGCGACTGAAAAGGCATTCCGAGCACCAGGTTCGGCCGATGAAGCCACCACTGTAGGGAAGAGGCCAGCGGTCTGGAGAGGCGCACTAAGTCGGCTAGCCCGCCGGTGGCTTGTTGCCACTGCTTGCGAAGGCACCATTGAGCCAGCCGCATATTCAGGCGAGCATTGGGGGTCACATGGACGGTGGAAGCCATATGGCCGAGTAGTCTCAGGAAGCTCCTGGCGGAGACCAGGGACTGGCTGCGAAAACGGCCGGCTAGGTCCATGAGCCGTTGAGCCCTGTCGAGAGGCAGGAAAGCTCGAGCCTGAGGAGTGTGCAGCCTTGCGCCGATGAACTCGAGATCCTGTGAGGGGAGCAAAGTGGACTTTGCGAAGTTTATGACAAAGCCCAAGTACTGCAGAAGAGTCACCGTGCGGTGTGTGGCATTGGTGACTGCCGGAGGGGACGACGCTTTGATGAGCCAGTCGTTGAGGTACGGAAAAACATAGAGGCCGTGAAGCCTGAGATAGGCCGCCACCACCGCGAGACATTTTGTGAAGACTCGCGGTACGGAGGACAGGCCAAAGGGCAGTACTCTGTACTGGTAGTGATTTCCGGCCACCACAAACCTTAGGTATTGGCGGTGGCTTGGGTGGATGAGGATGTGCGTGTAGGCATCCTTTAGATCCAAGGAGCATAGCCAATCTCCCTGCTGGAGGTAGGGCAGAAGGATTCCAAGGGTAAGCATCTTGAACTTTTCCCGCACAAGGAACTTGTTGAGGTTGCGCAAGTCCAGGATGGGTCTTAGGCCTCCTGTCCTTTTTGGTATTAGGAAATACCTGGAATAAAAGCCTTGACCTCTCAGGTGGTGGGGCACCGGTTTCCACAGCCTGGTCCTGAAGAAGACTTGCTAACTCCTGAAGGAGTAAGTCCCTGTGCAGAGGGAGTCGCGGAGGTTCTCCCGGAAAATAAGAGGGAGGGACCTGATGGAAGTGGAGAAGATATCCTTCTCGCACGACTTGAAGCACCCAGGCATCTGAAGTGATGTTGGACCACCTGTGGGCGAAGTGAACCAGCCGGCCTCCGGTGCTGGGAGGGACCAGCTGAGGGGGAGAGGCTATGCTGAGGAAGTCAAAAAACCCCACCCTGCTGAGCAGGGGCTGGTGGTGCAGGCTTGGGGGCTTGCTGCCTACGGGACCCGTTACCCCGTCCCTTGGCCTGCTGACCCTGTTGGGGAGCTGGAGGGGCCTGATATTGGGGGTAGTGTTTGTAGGCAGCCGCCTTTCTCGGGTAAAAGGACTTTTTTTCCCGAGCCCTTCTTTTTCTGGGAAGGGGCGGAGGTCTTCCTAGAAAGCCTGGTCCTGGTGAGAGTCTCCGTCTCGATTTGTGCAGCCTTTCCAGCCATGGGCTTGCCAAAGAGGTTCTCACCTCTGCAGGGGACATCGACCAACTTGTCCTGCACCCAAGGCTCAAGGTCAGACGACTGAAGCCAAGCCTGTCGGCGGGCACCGATGCCGCCTGCGGCCACACGAGCCGATGCTTCAAAGCCATCATAGGCTGCTCGGGACATGAATTTGGAGCATTCCCGAATACCAGATGTTAAGGCTAGGAACCTCCGCAAAGGTTCCTCGGACAGTCCAGCAGAGAATCCGGCTAGCTCTTTAGCCAGGTCACGGAGATACATGCCCATGTATAGCTGGTAGGTCTGGACACGACAAGCCAGCATAGAGCCCTGGAAACACTTCTTACCAAGGCCATCCAGGTTACGGGCCTCCCTGCCAGGGGGCACCGAGGAGTGCATTTTCTGGCTCTTCAGCCTATGCATGGCCGATTCCACTACCATGGAATGGTGTGGTAGCTGTGCTTTTTGAAAGCCAGGACTCTTGCGGACTCGATAGATGGAATCGACCCGCTTGCTCAATACCGGCGACGAGGCCGGACTCTCCCACATGCGGAAGAGTAGTCGTTCCAGCATGGGAGGCACCGGTACAGTAAAGTGCTCCCGGGCGGGAGAGTCGTACTGAAGGGCGTCGAGCTCTTCGGCTCGAGGCTCCTCCTCGGGATCCGCCGGGAAGGCCAAAGCCTTGGCCATATCCCTGACTAAGTCCGAGAACCGGGCATCCTCCGGAGGGGACTGTTTCCGAGGTTCGGACTCAGGTGAGTCCGAGGGGACACACCGAGTCCGAAAGGAATCAGGTGACTCCTCCTCTTCAGACTCCCAGACCGACTCCGAGGAGGAATCAGTGGGGTCGGCTCGGGCAGGCGGAGGCGTCGGCCGCCCCGACGCCAAGGGAGTCGGCGGCGACGACCTCGGTCCCGAACGGGAGGCCGAGGGTGACCTCGACCGAGGATCGACCCGAGTTCGCATGGACTCGAGGATCGGCTCGGTCTCCGGGGTCGACTTAGACGTCGACGTCCCGGCGGTCGGGGCAGCGGCGCCAGCGAGGCTAGCGATCAGTGCCCACTGCTGGTTCATGAAGGCAGATAGTCTGCTCTCCAAGGCCGTCAACCTGAGTCTGACCTCAGGTGACCCAGCAGTCCCCGACTCGGGCCCGACGTCGGACCTCTCGCAGGCGAGTCCAGAAGGACCACAGGACTTACCCGAGCAGGCAACTCCGACTCCAGGCGAGGTCGCTTCGGGAGGTGCTCCTTCTCCAAAGACCCGGGACGGCCATCGGGGCTATGCGACCTGGCCCTCGCGGAGCCAGGAGCGTCCACCGACGCCGCCCTCGCGGGTTTTGTCTTCCGTCGATGGTCTCCGGAGGGAGAACCCCTGTCGGAGGAGCTTCGGCGATGTTCAGAGCTGGAGCCTCTGGATGCCGAGGCCTCCGACGAGGTCCGGGTACGGCTGGGGTCAGCGAAGATTCTATCCCGCTGATGCCGCCGACTCCTCAACGCTTTGGAGGACATTTTGCCACAGGCTCCACAGATCATTTCTTCATGATCCGGGCCCAGGCAGCGGAGGCAATTATCGTGTGTGTCAGTGAGTGACATATTTCTGTCACACTGACCACACCGCTTGAAACCACTGGCAGCCATCGGGGGAAAAAGGGCCCCTGCAAGGTCAAAGGACCGGGCTGCCAGTGAAAAAACCGAAAACGAAACTGACCAAAATCAGAAAAACCGAAAAATAAGGGAAGGACTCGCAACGGCGTCGCGAGTCCGGGCAGGAAAACGACCGGCGTCGAACCGAATTGAAAAACGAGTAAAACTCACGAAAATCAACTTTTTTAGCGGGGACACGACGGGTACGTCTGTAGGGCTCCGCGGAAAAAAGAAGACTGGCTAAGATGGCACCCTTGGGCGGGAAGGCGACCGCGCATGCGCGCTGCAATTCCCAAAGGCTTTCTGTGAAAGCTGGGGAAAATTGCTCCGCGAGGGCTCCGTCGGCGCCGACGTCACCCATATGTGAGGACTGACTTCCTGCTTGGTCCTGGAGAATCTACTTTTACATGCAACTCGGTGATTTAGGCATGGAAATGGTTTCTAAAATTACCCTCTAATTGTTGGACCTTAAATATAAGATCCAGCTTGCCCCAGATAGAAGAAATCCCAACTATGCCACCATTCTCTGGTACTGAAAGGAGCTCTCAAAAAGTTTTAAAAACTCATGCCAGTAACCTCTTGGCAAAGAACCCAAATTCCTTAATGTAGTTTCCAGGAGTATCTTACAGGCTGCCATGCTAAATGCAAGAACTGCTGTTCACCAGCTACAGATGTAGCACTATCCTGACTTTCTAATGTAATAAGCACTCTCTCGTACAAAATCTTTTCCATATGACTGCCACTCTCAAGTTGCTCTGTTTATTCCATAATTTAGATGTGGTTTCCACCTTACTTGCTCCACATATGATACAGGTCCCAGGTAGCTGTAGTCACAATTGGTGCCCACAGAGTGGCTTGGGTCTGAACACTGTGCCAATGAGAGCATCTATATGATTGTTTAGCTGCTGCACCATGTCCCGAAGCTCATCTTGTTGGAGAAAAGGTTAGACATGGTCACTCAAAGACTATTGTTCAGCTCTCCATGAGTTATACATGTAACCAGCAGAGCAAACTAAATCATCCCATACAACTCATTCAGTTTTACCGGAAGCAATTTCAGCCATATCACCACAACTTCCAACAGTGGCAGGCTAGGCATATGTATAACAGAGGCCACATAAGCCATAGCTGTCCTCCACCAGTCTCTTTAAAATTAAAAATGGTTTCTGTATCGTACTGCTAGACCAGTCCAGACAAGTGAGTTGTGTTCCCCTACCAGCAGATTGGTGGAGACAAAGAACCAATTGAAACCTGGGCTTTTCCTGACATCACTCCTATGCCTCTATTCGCCTCAGCCACCAGAGGTCTCTTCAATATTTCTTTATTTTCAGCAGATGATGGATAGATTTTCTCCTCTCTGAAGATTGAGGGGAAAAGATTGATTAAACACACATGAATGACCACCTTGAGGGTGACTCTCTCACTTGAGCACGATGTGGGAGGCTCCACTAGACTGCAGTCTTTTCGGTAGCCATAGGAGGAGGGAAAATTGGTTCAGCCCCATGCTCTTATCATAAGAGCCTGCTGAGCAGCCAGAAATTGGAAGGCTCTGGAAGAGTACAGCAGCCTCACACAACCTCAGTGCCCCCTCCCCTCCTCCTCTGTTCCTTCTGCTCTCTCAGTGATCTGCCAGCCAGCCACCTTAAACACAGTGCTCCAAAGCCAGCAAAACAGTTTCCAGGAGTAGAGCTCAGCCTGGCATGGATTCTCTGCCTGGGGCTCTCAGGGGGATCTGTGGCACCTGTGCCCCCTGGTGTTGTGGTGGGGGGGAGGGTTTCATTTCTGAAGGGGGAGAACTTCCGGACTCTGGATTGTGCTCCCTGAAATTCTTTTCTTTTTTTTTTATAATTTTATTTATTAACCACCAACATACATCAATAAACACTGTACAATTCAGTCTCCGAGTGGGGTGGACTCTGATCCCCATCCCGGAGGCCATCCGCAGTTACAGGTAGGTTATAACATTTTATACCTTCCTCCCCCCCAGATCACACCCCCCTCTATGTTACCAGCCTCTCAGCCAGGTCTTCCTCCTCATTCCTCTCCAGCCCTCTCCTGTAACCCTCTACTTTGCACTAGTTAGCTACCCACGTGTAATATTTTGTTGCAACTGCGAGGTCCCAAAGATTGAATATAGGGTTCCCAGATGAGTAGGAAGGCCGACCAGCACCGGACACTGCCCCGCGCTCGCCATCTTTCAATAAGCATCAATTGGTGAAAGCAGTTACGCCATTCCCAATAGGTAGGCGGGGCAGACTCTCTCCATCTGCAAAGTATCGGGCCTTTACCCACCAGACATGCCCTGCGTACCTATAAACACTCCCCTTTCCCTTTAGGTTGGGGAGGGCCAAGCTGATCCAGAACAACAAGAGAGCCAGTCCATCGTAATCTCTGATGGAGCAGCCCACTTAAAAAGGTGCATATCTTTGCCCAATAAGAACGAAGAGATTTACAACTCCACCACATATGTATCAGGTTCACCAAAGGCTCCAGACACCAAGGACAACTACCATCAGAAGTTATGTAGCTACGTAACGCTCATCTGGGCGAAAAATAAGCTCTGGTTATACACTTAAATTGCACTTCCTTCCAACGAGCCCCCTCTGCAAGTTCAATGATCCGTCGTAAGGCACTAATAACCGTGCCAGGAGGCACCCCCCTGCCCCAGCTCTACCACCCAGGCCCTCTCCACTTCCTGATAATCTGGGACAATCCTAAAATGATCCAACCAAACTTTCAGCACTGCTATCGATGACGGGCTGTCCTCACCCAGGTCAAAAAATTCGAAAATCTGCGCCGACCTTTCAATATTAAGCGCCGTGCCTGGTAGCGAGGACACGTAGTGAGAGACCTGCATAAATGCAAAAAAATGGCTATGGCTCAGATCATATTCACGGACCAAGGATGCAAACGATTTACATTTCCCTGAGGGTTCCACCATATGCCCTATATTCCGAATTCCACAGTCCATCCAGTCTCGGAACGTCGCTGTTTCCAATCCTGGGGTAAAATCGACGTTCCCTTGTATTGGCAACCAGCTCGATACCCTCCAAGGTCTATGCCAATACACATTAAGCTGCCTCCAAGTTCGCCTAGCTGAACCAAGCAACACACTCTCTGCTATTCTGCCCGTTAGCCCCTGGCTCTCCATATGCAATACTGCAAGTAGTGTTTGGGGGGCCACAAAGGCCTCCTCGAAGGCCCTGGGTGTATATACTTCTGTCCCATCTAACCAATCCTCGATACATCGGACCTGACAAGCGAAAGCATAGACCCACAAATCGGGGAACCCCATCTCCCCTCCCTCCATTTCCCCACTAAGCAGTTCAGCGGGATGTGTGCTCTAGCCCCCTTCCACAAGAACCCCCATATTACTCTTTCTAAACGCTGTAAATCTCGCCGCAATAACCAGACCGGTAGAGTCTGCATCCAGTATAATATCCGCGGCAACACCACCATTTTAACTGCTGCCACTCTCCCCAAAAGGGAGAGCGGGAGGGGGCCCCACGCCTTCTGCCGGGTCTGCAGTCGAGATAGGGCGCGATCCAAATTGTGAACATATAGCCCACGTGGCTGTCTAGTCAATACAATACCCAAATATATAAAATTGTTCTCCGCCCATTTAAGGGGGAACACACCCTCCCATCGCTCCTGCAGCTGACCCAATACATCCAATGCCTCAGATTTATCCTTATTTATGCGTAGCCCTGCAAAGAGGCCAAAACCCACAAATTCCTCTAACAATCTGGGCAAGGACTGCCTACGGGAGAGCAGGTGTACCAAGAGGTCATCCGCAAAAGCTGACAGCTTGAATTCTTGCGAACCAATACGCACCCCTCGAATCTCTCGGGATGTCTCTATTTTCTGAATCAGGGGATCCAATGACAAGACAAACGAGAGGGGACAACCCTGTCTTGTACCGCATTCTAAAGAAAAAGCCTCTGACAACACCCCATTACAAAGCACTCCAATGGTTGGCTCTGCATAAAGGCTCCCAACCCATAACACGGCAGCAAGTATCGCAAATACTGCCAGTCGACCCGATCGAAGGCTTTCTCTGCGTCAAAGCTGACAAGCAAAAATTGCAATCGTCGGTCTTGCACTCACTCCAGCGATGTCACGATTTTACGCAGGTTACGCACCGCAAATCACCCTTTCACAAACCCAACTTGTGAGTCATGCACCAAATGACCTAAAAGCACAGCCAGCCGATCTGCCAAGATTTTTGCCGTCAACTTCAAGTCAAGGTTTAGAAGCGATATGGGACGATAGGATGCCGCCTGCACCGGATCCATTCCCGGTTTTGGTATAAGTATAATGTGGGTGTGGTTACTATCCCAGCGAAAGGTGCCCTGTTCATCTCACCAGCTATGGACTGTTACCAAAGTTGGAGTGACAAAATCACTCAGTATCTTATAGAATTCAGCTCCTAAACCATCAGGTCCTGGTGTTTTATAACAGCTTGCTCTTGAAATAACAGTTTGTATCTCCTGTAAAGTTATCGGTTAACCCAGTTGGAAACTTTGCTCCTCACTAAGTTTAGGCAAATCCACCTCCCTCAGATACTCGTGCATCCTCGAGGGGGAGCCAGCCTCTGCCATATATAACTTTTGGAAAAAGGATCGGAACACTCAAGCAATAGCCGGCTCTCCCTATCCAAACTCCCCCCCCCCCCCCCATCATCCCAAATCATCGCCACTGTATTCATACCTCTCTGACCCCTCAAACAGCGGGCCAATAGTTTCCCAGGCTTGTCCCCATGACAATGCAATTGATAATGGTAATATAGGATAGACTTCTTGGCTCTCTGATGCAAAAGCTCATTCAGGTCTACCTGGACTTCCCGGAGTCTCTTCTTGTTCAATGCATTCGGGAGTTGCGCAAACAAACGCCGCAGCTTAGTAACTTGTTGCTCAAGTCGGATAATCTGCTCTGCCATCAGCCGGTGCTTCTGTGCTGCGAACCCAATAATATTCCACGTAAGACTACCTTGGCTGTCTCCCAGACCAATTCGGGATCCCCCTGGTGACACTGATGATCAGTCTCAAACTCCTGCCATCGCCGTCTAATAAATTGGTGAAACCGGGAGTCCTTACAAAGCTCCAGTGGGAAGTGCCAAACACGCGCCCTTGTAGTGTCTCCTCCCCATTGCAACTCTATCCAGGTCATCGCATGGTCCGAGATCTCTGTGGGACCTATTTGCACATCACCAGTATGGGCAAACAAGCCCCCGGAAATCAAAAGGTAGTCAATGCGTGCGAGACTGGTATGTAAAATCTTTCTCTGAGGGGTGCAGCAACCTCCATGGATCCACCAACCCTAGCCTTGCCTGAAAGCGCTGCAATACCCGAGCCGTCTGAGCTCTCTCCCACGCCCCCTCCCCTCTGGACATGTCTAAATCCACATCCAAGACCCCATTGAAGTCACCGCCTAATAGCAGCGGGAGCTCAGGCAGTTGTTCCACTTTGGAGGCAAGGCGACTATAAAAATCTTGATCCAAGACATTGGGGCTATAGAGATTCCCCAGAATTACAGACTTCCCCTCTAAGATCCCTTGCAACAACACAAGCCTCCCGGATGCATCCACAAGTTCTTTTTCCACCACAAACCACACACGCTTATGGATCAGAATAGCCACTCCCCCCTTCTTTCCCTTGGCAGGTGAGCCCCACACCTGCCCCACCCAATCTTTACACAGTTTACTATGTTCATCCGCAGTCTGGTGGGTTTCTTGCAGGAGTGCAATATCACATTTCTGTCTAGCTAATGCCTGTAGGATTTTCTCTCTCTTGATTGGGTTCCCTAAACCACAGACATTCCACGAGATTACCTTCAGTGCATCAGGGCAGTGTCCGGGCTCCTCCACACAGTGTTTACTAATCTCCCAGAGGGAACTCCCCCAACCTGAAGTCCCTCCCAAAGTAATCTCAGCTAGCTATCTAGCTGCCAGCTACATGTCTCCTGGGTGTGATCTCCCCCCCATGCAATCCCTACCCCCCCCTCTCTTTCTTTCATCTACCCCTTAATAACCTTAGGTCCCGCTTAATGCGAACGGTCACCCCCTCCCCCACCGATCCGACCCCTCTCAGCTACTCGCTATCTAACCCCCCTTTAACACCCCACATTACAGTACCCCTACTAGGCCTTAGGCCAACTTGCCCACATCCCACTCATACATACGATAATTTAACACAATACTATACAGTACTAACTTACTTACTACCCCCCCCCCCCCCATTACACAGTGTAGAGGTACATATAAGTTGTAACAGTTCTCTGGGCAGCATACAGTCCCAGAGCATGCTAACCCAGTCTGCAGACAGACCGAAGCTTCGCTGCGCCGGGGGCCCCCAGGCAGCACATCAACTGCAATCTGACCCCTGGCAAACGTTTGAGGAACCAGCAACTCAATGAGGCAGCCAATGCAAGTTATCAGATAGATCTGTTATTTTGGAGACACTGAAGCGTCCTGATCCCCACATACTAGGTTCTCAATATAAGATCTTGCCTCCTCCGCCGCCTCAAATGTCCGATGGGCGCCTTCATGAATCACATGCAAGCGAGCTGGATACTGCACCAAGAATTTAATTTTTGCACTTATAAGCTTCTGGCAGAGGGGTGCATAGGCTCTACGCCGCTGGCTCAACATTGCGGAATAATCCTGAGCGATGCGGATCTTTAAGTTATCCTGTACAATAACCCCTTTCTGCCATGCTGCTCTCAGGATCGCCTCCTTCTGAGGGAATTGTAAAAGCTTGGCAAGCACCACTCTCGGCCTCTGGTCTTGGGCCTGCTTGCTTCGCACACGATGCGCTCGCTCGATAAGCAATTTACCACCTTCTTCTATTCCCTCAAACAATTGAGGGAGCAGAGTTTCCAGATAATGTTTTAAGTCCTTATCTGCCACAGTATCCGGGATGCCCATCAGCCTCAAGTTATTGCGGCGCGATCGGTTCTCCAGATCATCCAATTTTGCCTTGTGCGAGTGCAGTTGGGTTCTCAGTCCCTCCATTTCTTGAGTTAGCGCCTCAAGGCTATCTTCTGCTCGCCCGACATGATCTTCTGCCTCCTGCAGCCGATTCCCCAAAGCACCCACCGAGCTGTGCAAGGTATCAATCTTCTCATGCAGGGCAGTAAATTGTGCCGACAAGGCCTCTGCCACTGCTCCCGTGACTTCCTCCAAAAAAGCGGGGTAGGTAGGCGAGTTTGGCACGGCTGTGCCCTCCGCCATCTTACTCGTGGCTGCCATGCGGTCTCTCTCCTTCCGACCTGTCTTTGTGGTCGCCGCCATATCGCAGAACACACTCAACCAGCCCCAGTAGTTGCAGTAGCCCCTCCGGTTGGGGTAGAGGTAGGTTTTAATGAATTTTCGCTTCACTAAACGGCTCTAAAGTTCCAGTTTGGGTTAAGGGCGACCGGAGCACAAGCAAAGTACGTCTACTCGCCCTCACCGCATCACGTGACCATCTGAAATTCTTTTCTTTTTTGCAGCAGGCTTGGTCCTTCTGGTGTGGAAATTCTGACCCTGCAGCCTTTAGGTGTGCTCCTGAGTGCAGTCTCATGTGGGAGGGGATGAGAGTGGAAGTCCTATTTGATTGCCAAGGCTAAGCGCCCCCAGAGATGGGGAACAGCTGAGAGCTGACCAAGATTTTGACTATGACTCCAATTCAGGTGGCTAGGTACTGGGCTCTGATGTGGATGAAGTAGTACTCTTCACCTCCAGAAGAATGTGAAGAAGCTGGAGTGATCCATCTGTTCTGGAAGAAGGAGCTGGCGGCATTGACTGCCAGGGTCCCATCCGCCTTGAACTTGACAGATGCTTCTGGCCTGGAGCAGAAGCCAAAGATTCACAGGCTCCTTCAAGGGGTGCGGAAATCCACTACTGTCTTCCCATTCCCAGATGTGATCAAGGATATGATCCAGTCATAGTGGGACTCTCCCGACTCCCTGCCTAAAGGGTTAAGGTTCTATAAGAAAACCTACACTCTCCTGGAGGAGTGCATTGAGTAGTTTGGCATTCCTAAGATGGATAAACAGGTCATTGTGGTTACCAGACAGATCACCATTCCTATGGAAGGTGGATCGGCCTTAAAGAATTTTATGGACTGTAAGGTGGATTCATTGTTGAGGAGCCAGTTTGCCGTGGCAGCTGTTATTCTGTAGCTGGCAGTTGGTACCAGCTTGATGGCTCAAGCCCTGCTCCAGTGGATTCAGTCTCTTCCGCCAGATGATGCTTCCTTTCTTTTGGAGTCTGTTACAGCCACCTTAAAAATGCAGCGAAATTGCTGGGGAAGAGGCAAGGAGTGCTGCTAGCAAATTAAAAATTCAAATCCTGACGAACCCTGAATCACCAGAAACGGAGGGGAGAAGGAAACTGTCAGTTATTCACTGTGCTGGTACAGAGGAGCTGAGTTCCCATGGAGGAGGAGAGAAACTTTCAAAGTCAGTGTAAGGTAATTACAGTGACTGAAAGGTAGGGAAATTAGAGTTTGATCCCTCTGCAGCCACTTAGACCCTCATGGCAGGGCTGGAAGGTGTTTCTGAGGAGGGATGGAGAGAAGGGGAGCTGCACTGACAGTGAAATCAGGAGCTCAAACCCTGCTGTATTGCTGATTACAGAAAATACAGCTATTAAGGAGGGAAGCCTGGGAAACCCAGAGAAACACCTCTTGTGTGCTCTGGGTACATCCAGGAAATAAAAATGAAGAAAAGAAAATAGGAACTTCAAAACCCAGTTTAACAGACCCCCGACGAAACCGGAAGTGAAGGAATCAGGTCAGAGACAGCCGGTCCTGATGCAGTTGAAATAAACCCAGAGCAACTGAGGCAAGTAAGAAAACAGTTTACTTACAGTTTCTCTCAGAAATTGATACCTGATCCTCCTGCTAATGTCTAAGCCCTCGTGGCAAAGACTCAGCGCTGCTTAAAGAAAATCGGGAGCTCTACTGAAGCCAGGCTCAGGAGCTCCACAAGTTTATCTGGGGAATCAAGCTGCTGGGAAACCCAGAATAACACCTCTTGTGTACTCTGGGTGCATCCAGGAGCTTCAAGATACAGTGAAAAAGGAAAAAAACAAATTGTAGAACAAGCTTGAAGAACACCCTCATCTGCTGAGACGGAGAAAATACTGAATAGGACCCCTAGGGGTATGCCTATGTCACCCAGAGCCTGACCAATCACAGCTCTGGAGTTTTTTTCTCTGTCTCCCTATCAGCTGGCAGGGGTGCATAACCCGCTTGTCTGGACTGGTATAGCAGTATGATCTGGAACTATCTTTACCCATGGAAGCTAACTGGGCAGCAGCTCAATATCACCGCTGCCCAGTTAGCTTCCGCACTATGCAGCAGACCTAGATATTCAGTGCCAGTGGCCGGATATGACCCTGGCATTGAATATCCGGGGTTAAGGTTCAGCAGCGATGGCTATGCATTTAGAAGTGTTGGTCACTGCTGCTGAATATTGGGCCCAGTATTCTAGTTGCAGTCACCTCTGCCCAAAAAGTGAGTGAACAAGTCCTTGTTCATTAGCCTCCATACACCCAATTTTTTGTAAACAGACTACATAAGAAATGCCATACTGGGTTAGACCAAGGTCCATCAAGCCCAGTATCCTGTTTCCAACAGTAGCCAATCCAGGTCACAAGCACTGGCAGGTTCCCAAAAAGGAACATAAGTTCCACAATGCTTGTCCCAGGGTAAGCAGTGGATTTCCCGGGTCCTCTTTCTTCCGGGAACTTGTCCAAATCTTTTTTAAACCCAGCTACACTAACAGCTTTTACTACATCCTCTGGGTAATGAACTCCAGAGTTTAAGTGTTGAGTGAAAAAATATTTTCTCTTATTAGATGAATTACACTGGAGCTTCATTGCCAGTCCCCTAGTCTTTCTACTTTTTGAAGGAGTAAACAACTGATCTATGTTTATCCATTCTACATCATTTATTAATTTATAGGCCTCTATCATATCTCTCAGCAGTTGTCTCTTTTCAAAGTTGTAGAGCCCTAACTTTTTAAGTTTTTCCTCATAAGGGTATCTTTCCATCCCCTTTACCATTTTGGTGACTCTTCTCCGTACCTTTTCTAATTCTGCTATGTCCTTTTTAAGATATAGTGACCAGAATTGCACACAATATTCAAGGTGTGGTCATACCATGGAGTGATACAGAGGCATAATAATATCCTCCGATTTATTCTCCATTCCTTTCCTTATGATTCCTAGCATTCTCTTTCTTGGCTGCCGCTGTACACTGGGTGGAGGGTTTCAATATATTATCCACAATGACTCCTAAATCCTTTTCCTGGGTGGTGGTTCCTCATGTGGAACCTTGCATCGTGTAACCGTAGTTTGGGTTATTCTTTCCTAGGTGCATAACTTTGCACTTGTCCACATTAAATTTCATCTGCCATTTGGACTTCCAGTCTTCTAATTTATCAAGGTCCTCTTGCAATTTTTCACAATCCTCTTGTGTTTTAACAACTTTGAATAATTTTGTGTCATCTGCAAATTTGATCACCTCACTCACCATTCCCATTTCCAGGTCATTTATGAATAGTGAAAAAGCAGCGGGCCCAGCACAAATCCCTCTGGTACTCCACTATTCACCTTTCTCCTTTGAGAAAATTGGCCATTTAGCCCTACCCTCTGCTTTCCATCTTATGCATCAGGAACCGGTTTAAAATAGTACACACTGCTTCCTACCCCATGACTTTTTAATTTAGCCAAGAGTATCTCATAATGGATCTTGTCAAAGGCTTTCTGAAAATCCAGATACACTGGTTCACCTTTATTGACCTGTTTATTCACACCTTCAAAAAAAAACAACAGATTAGTAAGGTAAGTTCTTCCTTGTCTAAATTCATGTTGGCTTTCTCCCATTAAACCAGGACTATCTACATGTTCAGTAATTTTAATCTTTATAACAGTTTCTACCATTTTGTCCTGTACTGTCATTAGGCTCACTGGTTTATAGTTTACCAGATCACCCTGGAACCCTTTTTAAAAACTGGCATTGGCCATTCTACAATCTTCAAGTATTACAAATGATGTTAATAGCAGCTCAAAGATTACTAATACTAGGTCTGCATTCTCATATTTCAGTTCTTTCAGCATCCTTTGATATATACCATCCAGTCTAGTTAGTTTATCAAATAGTTGTAATACATCTTCCTAGTTTATTGAAATCTGTTTCAATTCTTCTGATACTTCACCTTTAAATATCATGTCAGGCATGAGTAACTTTCCTACATCTTCTTCAGTATAGACAGAAGCAAAACATTCATTCAGACTCCCTGCTGTGACCTTGTCCTCCCTTAGCACCCCTTTTACCCCTCTATCATCTAATGGTCCAACTGACTCTCTTGACAGGTTTTTTGCTACGAATGTACTTGAAAAGTTTTGTTATGTTTTTGCTTCAACAGCAAGCTTTTTTTCAAATTCTCTCTTTGCCTGCCTTATCAATACCTTGCATCTAATTTGCCAGTGCTTATGATGTTTCCTGTTTTTATCATTTGGCTCCTTTTTTCATTTCTGGAAAAATGCTTTTTAGGCTACAACAGCCTCTCTGACCTCACCTTTAAACCATGCTGGCATTTTTTGCAGTAGTGCTCTGCAGTCACCAAAATGTTTCCGAAAAGTTGTGTCAGAGTTTCATCTTAGCTAAGCAATTGTCATTTTTAACTTAATTTAAAATGCATTCATATCCCACGTTCTCCAAATTAATTCAATGTGGGTTATAATATAAAGCTAGAACAAAATAGTAGAAACAAATGGAGGAGTGGCCTAGTGGCCTAGTGGTGGAGGAGTGGCCTAGTGGTTGGGGCAAGGTACTTCAGGCCGGAAGGTTGGGGGTTCAAATCCCACTAGAGGACAGCAACCTTGGGCCGGAAGGACTGGGGTTTCTAGTCCCACAGGTGCTCCTTGTGGTCTTGGGCAAGCCACTTAACCCTCCATAGCCCATGTTCCCTGTAAAATAGTTATCTCCAAGTTATAATACCCTGTTCAATGTAATTTCAGTTTGTTCAATGTAAACCGCACTGATGCAGAATAGCGCGGTATATAAGAGAATATAAATAAATAAAATAAATAAATAAACACAAATCACTGACTAGTTCCCAATGTCCAGCTACCATAGATAACCCTAACACTGAACCCTTCCAAACTCACTGTATCAAGAATCAAGTTCAGTTAATAGATATCTCAGCACAGAAAAAGGCAAGTCTTGAGCAATTTCCAGAATTGGTTGTGGTTTCTTATTACCTGTATCTCATTGGGAAACAAATTCCACACAAATGGTGCTGAACCTAAGAAACATAGAAACATGATGACAGAAAAAGACCACAAGGCCTATCTAGTCTGTCCTTCCATAACAACAACTAAAACAGTCCACTTTTTACCTTTAGAGATCCTCTGTGTTGGTCCCATGCTTTTTTGAATTCAGTTACTGTCCTCATCTCTACCACCTCCACTGGGAGACTATTCCACGGATCCACTACTCTTTCTGTAAAGAAATATTTCCGCATATCACTCCTGAATCTATCTCCCTTCACCCTCATCCCATGTCCCCTCGTAGCAGAACTTGCTTTCAATTGAAAGAGGCTCTCTCCCTGAACATTTATGCCACGGAGGTATTTAAACATCTCAATCATATCACCTCTATCCCGCCTTTCCTCTAAGGTGTACATATTAAGATCCTTAAGTCTGTCCTCATATGCTTTATAATGAAGCCCATTAATCATTTTAGTAGCAACCCTCTGCACCGACTCCATCCTGTCCACATCCTTTTGAAGGTGCGGTCTCCAGAATTGCACACCATACTCCAAATGAGGTCGCACCAAAGACTTATACAGAGGCATTATCACCTCCTTTTTTCTGCTAGCCATTCCCTCTCCGTATGCACCCAAGCATCCTTCTAGCTTTTGCCGTCGCCTTTTCTACCTGTTTAGCTACTTTAAGATCATCAGACACAACCACGCCTTGGTCCCGCTCTTCTTTAGTGGACAAAAGTACTTCACCTCCTATACTGTATTGCTCCCTTGGATTGCTGCAGCCCAAATGCATGACCTTACATTTTTTAACATTAAATCCCAGCTGCCAAATTCTAGACCATTCTTCAAGCTTAGCTAGATCCCTCCTCATGTTATCTACACCTTCCTGGGTGTCTAATTCTATTGCAGATTTTGGTATCATCCGCAAAGAGGCAAACCTTACCCGACAGCCCTTCCGCTATATCACTAACAAAGATGTTAAAAAGAATCGGACCAAGGACAGATCCCTGGGGCACACCACTGGTAACATCCTTCTCCTCAGTGTGAGCTCCATTTACTTGTACTCTTTGTCGCCTCCCACCCAACCAATTTCTAACCCAAGCAGTAACTTTAGGGTCCATCCCTAGGGTGCTCAGTTTGTTTATAAGTCGCCTGTGAGGAAAAGTGTCAAAGGCTTTACTGAAATCTAAATACACCACATCTAGAGCTCTCCCTCGGTCCAACTCCCTGGTCACCCAGTCAAAGAAATCAATCAGATTTGTCTGACAAGACCTGCCTCTGGTGAATCCATGCTGCCTCGGATCCTGTAATCCGCTGGACTCCAGAAACCTCACTATTTTCTCTTTCAGCAGCGTTTCCAATAATTTACTCACCACCGAAGTTAAACTAACCGGCCTGTAGTTTTCAACCACATCCTTACTTCCGCTTTTGTGTAAAGGCACCACATGAGCCTCTCTCCAGTCCTTTGGCACCACTCCCGACTCCAACAAGGCATTGAAAAGGTCAGTCAGTGGAGTTGCTAGAACGTCCCCAAGTTCCCTCAGTATTCTAGGGTGTATCCCATCCGGTCCCATCGCTTTGTCTACTTTAAGTTGAGCTAGTTTCTCACGAACAGAGTCTTCTGAAAATTGTTCAAGATGCCCCTCGCTTCTGTTCTTATTTGTGGGTGTTTTCTGAGGTCCTGCTCCTGGTTCTTCATCTGTGAACACAGAACAAAAATATTTGTTAAGCAATTCCGCTTTATCCTTATCAGCTTCTACATATTCCCCCCCCCTGCACCCTTGAGTCTGACAATTCCACTTTTGCCCTTCCTCTTCTCACTAATATATCTGAAAAATGTCTTATCCCCCCATTTTAATGCATTGGCTATTTCCTCCTCCTTTTGAATCTTTGCCTTCTTGACTACTTTGCTAGCTTCTCTAAGTTTTTCCAAATACAGATGCCTGTCTTCCTCTCTCTGTGATCTCTTGTATTTCATGAAGGCCTCCCTCTTTTTCTTCACTTTTTCAGCTACTTCCTTCGAAAACCATAGCGGTCTCCTGTTCCTTTTGCCTTTATTTACCATTTTAACAAAAAGGTTGGTTGCCTTTAAAATACCCCCTTTCAGTTTTGCACACTGTTTTTCTACATCCCCCAGCTGTTCCCATCCCACTAACGACTCCCTGAGGTATTGGCCCATCTTCGCAAAGTTAGTCTTCCTAAAGTCTAAGATTCTCACCTTGGAATGGATTCTAACAGCCCTAGTCCTAATACTGAACCACACCATCTGGTGATCACTGGATGCAAAATGATCTCCCACTACAACATCAGAAACACTTTCACCATTGGTAAGCACCAAGTCCAGTATGGCCCCTTCACGTGTGGGGTCTGTTACCAATTGCCTGAATAGTTCTCCCTGTAGAGAATCCAGGATCTCCTTACTTCTAGATGATACTGCAGCAGGAATGTGCCAATCAACATCTGGCATATTGAAATCTCCTACCAGTAGCACTTCCCCTTTCCTAGCAATGCTGCGTATGTCTTCAATTAACTCTCTGTCCACCTCTTCCTCTTGTGAAGGAGGTCTGTATATCACACCAATGCAAATAGATTTCTCTTTCCCTCTTTCTAGTTTAACCCACAATGCCTCCTCTCTCCCTTTTAAGCTCTGTAATTCCAAAGCTTTAATAGTAGTTTTTACATATAGTGCCACTCCTCCTCCCCTTCTTCCTACCCTGTCCTTTCTGAATAAAGTATAGCCAGGTATAGTTACATCCCAGTCATGGTTTTCTGTGAACCATGTTTCTGTAACTGCCACTAAATCCAAGTCAGCCACTCCCACCAAAGCTTCAACTTCAGGGATCTTATTTCCCATGCTACGGGCATTAATACACACTGCTTTCCATATGTTTCCCCTGTTACCCATTTCCATAAAGGTATTTAATGTATCACCTACCTGGGGGCTTTCACTTACCTGGGGGCTTTCTTCACCCATCCCCAACGAATCTAGTTTAAAGCCCTCTTCAGTAGATTAGCCAGTCTACTACCTAAGATGCGTTGACCTTTCTTGGACAGATGGATGCCATCTCTGCTCTGCAACCCTTGGAACAGCATCCCATGGTCTAGGAAACCAAAACGCTCTCGATGACACCATCCACGCAGCCATGCATTCATCTCCAGGATGCGAGCCTCTCTGCCTTTGCCTTTACCCTCAACAGGGAGGATTGAAGAGAACACCACCTGTGCATCTAACTGCTTCACCCTCTGTCCCAGAGCCATGAAGTCACTTTTGATACGTTCCGAGGTATACCTGGCAGTATCATTTGTTCCAACATGGATTAGCAACATTGGGTAATAGTCAGTGGGCTTGATGAGTCTCGGCAAACTCTCCGTAACATCTTGGATTTTGGCACCAGGCAGACAGCATACCTCTCTGGACATCAAGTCTGGTCGGCAGATGGACGCCTCAGTACCCCTCAGAAGAGTCTCCAACCACCACTACCCTTCGTTTCCTTCTGGTCACTGATTCCGCAACTTTGGGGTACTTGAACTCTGGTTCTTCCCTTTCCAGGGATGCTTTCAACTCCTCCACTTCCAGGGCTGCATAATGGTTCTTCAATTCAAGGGCTGGAGAAGTTGGATTGGTGATTTTGCAGGCCCTGGTGACTTGTGTCCAACCATCGACATTCTGTTGGCACCCATCTTCTCCTGTGCTGGAGAGCCTGGTTGCTGCAAGAAGCATCTCATCAATGTACTTCTCACTGTCTTGAATGCTCCTCAGCCTCGCCACCTCCTCTCTGAGTTCCTCCACTTGTTTCCTCAGAGCTTCAGCATGCAGGCACCCTGCACATGGAACCGGTCCTTCAACTGGCATTAGGACCTCTGTCTGGACCGAGGCAGAAGCTGTAACGGGGGCAACAGCTTTAGCAATATGATTTTTCCCAGCCATTGTTCTGTTCGTGGAGTTTAAGTATCTGTTAAAGCAAAAGAGAGAGATCTACCAAGTACCAGCCGGTTTCGCAGCTGTCCTTTCAGAGAAAAAGCAGTTAAATCTCTTTAATTATATACAAATGTGCTGGTCCAATTCACTGTGATTTGTTAAAGGGGGAGGTGCCCTATAAAGCAAGAGTGCTTCTGGTAGAGGAAAAGTTGCACTCTTAAGAGGAACTCTAGCAACAAGTCACTTCCAGAATATATGGCATGCAGTAGAACCTGAATAGAAATCCTTTGATTCAAATACCCTGGGATCCAAGACTTCAAGTTGCTTTATGGGCAGTGGTTAGTAGTTTACATTCTGTTCTTTGGGAAACCGGTAACCAATGCAACTCAAAAGCAGTGGAGAAGCTTTGGCCCATATTTTTTCACCTTTTTATTATTTTAGCGGCTGTATTCTGGATCATCTGAAGATGATTTTGTTTCTTAGTAAGGCTCGTGTAGGCTAAAGAGAAAGCGTAGTTACTCACCTGTAACAGGTGTTCTCCAGGAGCAGCAGGAATCAGTCCTCACTTATGGGTGACGTCGGCGCCGACGGAGCCCTCGCGGAGCAATTTTCCCCAGCTTTCAAAGAAAGCCTTTGGGAATTGCAGCGCGCATGCGCGGTCCTCTTCCCGCCCAAGGGTGCCATCTTAGCCAGTCAGATGACATAGCTAAAAAAGACAGCATAAAAATTTGCAAAAAAACTAAAGCAGACGATTGCAACCCCAAGGGGAGGAGGGAGGGTTGTGAGGACTGATTCCTGCTGCTCCTGGAGAACACCTGTTACAGGTGAGTAACTACGCTTTCTCCAGGACCAAGCAGGAAGTCAGTCCTCACTTATGGGACTCCCAAGCTTAAGGCTACCGGAGACCCTAAGCACAAAAATGAGCTCCCTCTAGCTCAGCAGCACAGAAGGAAGGATCTTCGCTGAAGTATTACCCACCGGTAGCCCACATCCGGGATGGAGGGTAGGAGTTGCTCAGACCTCAAAGAGATTACGGAGGACTGCCTGTCCGAAAGCACTGTCCCTGCGGGACTCCCTCTCGAGACAGTAATGGACCGCAAAAGTCTGGCTCGAAGACCAAGTAGCGGCCCGGCAGATGTCTGCCAGCGGAACAGAGCGGAGGTAAGCCACTGACCTGGCCTTTGCCCGAACGCAATGAGCCGTGACTCGACCGTCCAAGGAGAGTCCGGCTGCCCCATAAGCCCAAGAGATACAGTCCGCAACCCAGATGGACAGAGTACGCTTGGAGACCGGGAGCCCCAATTTATTGGGGTCAAAAGACACAAAAAGCTGAGCAGCTTTACGGTGCTCCCGCGTACGGTCAAGGTAGAAGTTCAATGCCCTTCTACAGTCCAGGGTATGGAGGACCGTTTCAGCTCGGCTGGAGTGTGGTCTGGGAAAGAAGGTTGGAAGTACCACCTCCTGATTGACGTGAAAAGGGGAGACCACTTTTGGAAGAAATTTTGGGTGAGTCCGTAGGACTACCCTATTTTTGTAGAACCGAGTGTAAGGGGGATCAGACACGAGGGCCTGCAATTCACTTACGCGTCTAGCGGAAGTAAGGGCTATCAAGAACAGTGTTTTCCAAGAAAGAAAACGGAGAGAACAGGTCGCCATAGGTTCAAAAGGCGGACAGGTGATCCGCTGTAAAACCACATTCAGGTCCCAGTCAGGCGCTGGCGGGCGCAGAGGTGGTTTAAGTAGAAGGAGACCTCGGAGAAACCTCGCTACGAGAGGGTCGTTGGAGAGAGGTCTGCCGTCCACCGGCACATGATGTGCTGAAAGAGCACTGAGGTGAACTTTGACGGAGTTGGACTTAAGTCCCAGATTAGAGAGGTATAGCAAGTACTGCAAGATCACCGACACCGGGCAGGAGAAGGGATCCTGAGACTGTTGGGCACACCAAACGGAGAAACGACGCCATTTAAGGGCGTAGCATTTTCGGGTAGAAGGTCGCCGCGAAGCTAGGACGACCTCCTCCACCTCTGTCGGCAGGAGAAGGGGAGCAAGGACTACCCTCTCAGCAGCCAGGCCATAAGGTTGAGAGACCTGAGGTTGGGGTGTAGCAGAGACCCCTGATCCTGAGTGAGGAGATCCGGTTGAAACCCCAGAGGGAATGGATCCTCCACCGCTAATTGCAGCAGGAGTGGAAACCACGGCTGTCTGGGCCAGCGAGGGGCCACCAGGATCATGAAGGCTTTGTCTCGGAGAACCTTGAAAAGAGTCCGGGAGACTAGCGGAATGGGAGGGAAAGCGTACAGAAGGCTCCCCGACCATGAGAGCAGGAAAGCGTCCGCCGCAACCCGAAGGGGGTGTGGCTGACGAGAGCAGAAGCGAGGAAGTTGCCGGTTGTGAGGACTGGCAAAGAGATCCGTCGTGGGGAGGCCCCACTTTAGAAAGAGCTTCTGAACTACCAAGGGATCCAGGCGCCACTCGTGCGGCTGGAGGATCCTGCTGAGTTTGTCCGCCAGGTAATTCTCTTGGCCTGGTAGATAAACTGCCTTGAGGAGAATGCCGTGACTGACGGCCCAAGAGCAGAGCTTCTGTGCCTCCCGGCAGAGGAGGAAGGAGCCCGTGCCCCCCTGCTTGTTCACGTAGAACATGGCAACTTGATTGTCCGTCTGGACATGGACCGTCTGGTGAGAAGTCAGGTGGGAGAAGGCCTTGAGAGCCAGGCGGATCGCCCTGAGCTCCAGGAAGTTGATCTGCTGAGCAGACTCCCACGTGGTCCAGAGGCCCTGAGTACGAGCCCCTTGGCAATGTGCTCCCCAGCCCAGGAGGGATGCATCTGTTGTCAGCACCCGGGCCGGCAGAGGTGACTGGAAAGGCATTCCGAATATCAGGTTCGGCCGCTGAAGCCACCACCGGAGAGACGAGATCAGCGGCTCGGAGACGCGCACTAGGTCTGCTAGGCCGCCTGTGGCTTGTCGCCACTGCTGGCGGAGACACCATTGAGCAGGCCGCATATTCAGGCGGGCATTGGGGGTCACATGGACGGTGGAAGCCATATGGCCGAGTAGTCTCAGGAAGCGCCTGGCGGAGACCAGGGGCTGGCTGCGAAAACGGTCGGCTAGGTCCATGAGCCGTTGAGCCCTGTCGAGAGGCAGGAAAGCTCGAGCCTGAGGAGTGTGCAGCCTTGCGCCGATGAACTCGAGATCCTGTGAGGGGAGCAAAGTGGACTTTGCGAAGTTTATAACAAAGCCCAAGTACTGCAGGAGAGTCACCGTGCGGCGCGTGGCGTTGGTGACCTCCAGCGCGGACGCTGCTCTGATGAGCCAGTCGTCGAGGTACGGAAAAACATAGAGGCCGTGAAGCCTGAGATGGGCCGCCACCACCGCGAGACATTTTGTGAAGACCCGCGGTGCGGAGGACAGGCCAAAGGGCAGTACCCTGTACTGGTAATGATTCCCTGCCACCACAAATCTTAGGTATTGGCGGTGGCTTGGGTGGATGAGGATGTGCGTGTAGGCATCCTTTAGATCCAAGGAGCATAGCCAATCTCCCTGCTGGAGGTAGGGCAGAAGGATTCCAAGGGTAAGGAAAAAGAATAAAATTATGAAGAAATATCAACTTTTTCGCGGGGACACGACGGGGACGTCTGTAGGGCTCCGCGGAAAAAAGAAGACTGGCTAAGATGGCACCCTTGGGCGGGAAGAGGACCGCGCATGCGCGCTGCAATTCCCAAAGGCTTTCTTTGAAAGCTGGGGAAAATTGCTCCGCGAGGGCTCCGTCGGCGCCGACGTCACCCATAAGTGAGGACTGACTTTCTGCTTGGTCCTGGAGAAATTAGACTTACCTGTTAATTGTTCCTTGAGGAACTCGTCCAGTCCTACACCTCTTCCAGCAGCTTGGAGACTGAGCATGTCATCTTTTTGATGACACTAGTATACATATGAAGCTGGCACCGCCTACCAGCCCCACTACCTATTGGCAAAGCAGACTCAGAAGAGTAACAAATAAGTAGTTAAGCATGCAACAAATACTTCTACGTCTAAATAAACTAGTACCATCTCCATCCACTGGGAAAAATACCCCGTCCCCCCCTCCAGGATGGGGAGGTCTACCTGTTGAGCGCCTGAGCAACTCCAACCAGCAGGGAGCAAGCAACCAACAACCCTTCTGGTCCGCCTCCCCCTGGCCACTTCCTCCACCAAGGGAACCAGCTTCAGGACCGGGGTATGCACAGATCATCACAGAAAACACTCAGGGAGGTTTCCGGGACTGGACTGGAGTTCCTCAAGGAACAACAATTAGCAGGTAAGTCTAAATTTCTCTTTCCTTATCGTCCCTCCAGTCCAGTCCTGCACTTCTGGGATGTATCAGAGCAGTTAAACTAATGGGAGGGACCCACACAACCAGCCTGAAGGACTGCCGATCTGAAATGAGCATCCCCTGCCGCCTGGACATCCAGGCAAAAATGCTCAGAGAAAGTATGCCACCCTACAGATCTCCACCGGCGGAACTAAACTATACTCTGTCACAAGGCTGCCTGAGCCCTCGTGGAATGCACCCACAACCCCGCCAGCACTGTTTTGCCCTTCAAGATGTATGCCGACGTTATTGCCTCTCTGATCCATCTGGAAATGGAGGCCTTAGCTGCCGCCTCACTTTTGCACGGCCCGCCAAACAGAACCAACAGACAGTCCGATCTCTGAAAGGATGATGCCCTTTTCACATACCTTCGCGGGACTCTTTTACCATCCAGGTGGCACAGCTGTGGAGTGGCAGGGCCCATATCCGGTCTTGCCCACTTCCACGCTCACCAGAGCCGGTAAGAAAACAGCCTGATTTACATGAAATGCTGACACTACCTTGGGCAAAAATGAAGGTACCAGGCTCAGGACCACTTTCTCCTTGGAGAAGGAAAGGAAAGGAATGGCTCCTGACATGACAGGGTCCAAAGCTTTGAAATCCTGCGTGCCGAGCAAATCGCCACCAGGAATACCATTTTCAGAGTCAAAAAATCCTTCAGGGAAGCTCGACTCAATGGCTCAAAGGGTTCCCCGGACAGCGCTGTCAGCACCAGATTGAGATCCCGAGGCAGTACCACCGCCCTCTTCGGCAGACAGAGGTGCGTCATCGCCCCTAGAAAGCTCAGCACGTCTGGGTGTGTACCCAATGGCACCCCGTGGACTTTCCTTGCAATAACCGGAAATCACCGCCAGTTGCACCCTCAAGGAACTGGCGGCTAGACCCTTATTAAAACTGGATTGTAAGAACGCCAAGATGTCCGGGATGGAGGCAGTAAAGGGCGCACCTGCCTCTCTCCGCACCACAATTCAAAGATGCGCTCTATGCAGATGCACCCCAGGTTTGTACATAACATAAGATATGCCATACTGGGTCAGACCAAGGTCCATCAAGACCAGTATCCTGTTTCCAAAAGTGGCCAATCTAGGTCATAAGTACCTAGCAGTTTCCCCAAAAGACACAGGTTCCTCAATGCTTATATTGGGTCAAGCAGTGGATATCCCGGGTCCCTTTTAATAATGATTTATGGACCTTTCCTCCAGGAACTTGTCCAAACCTTTTTTAAACCTAGCTACACTAACAGCTTTTACTACATCCTCTGGTAACAAATTCCAGAGTTTGATTACACGTTGAGTGAAAAAATATTTTCTCTTATTAGTTTTAAATAGGTTACCCTATAGCTTCATTGCATGCCCCCTAGTCTTTTTATATTCTGATGATATAAACTATCTATCTATGTTTACCCGTTCCATTCCAATCATTAATTTATAGACCTCTATCATATCTCCCCTCAGACATCTCTTTTCCAGGTTGAAGAGCCCTAACCATTTTAGCCTCTCTTCATAGGAGTATCCTTCCATCCCCTTTACCATTTTGGTGGCTCTTCTCTGTACCTTTTCTAATAACGCTATATCCTTTTTAAGACATGGCGACCAGAATTGCACACAATATTCAAGGTGCGGTCGCACCATGGAACGATACAAAGGCATTATAATATCCTTCGTTTTATTTTCCATTCCTTTCCTTATGATATCTAGCATATTATTTGCTCTCTTGGCCGCTGCTGCACACTGGGTAGAGGGTTTAACATTTTATCCACAATGACGCCTAAATCTTTTTCCCGGGTGGTGGTTTCCAATGTGGAACCTTGCATCGTGTAACCATAGTTTGGGTTGTTCTTTCCTAGGTGCATAACTTTGCACTTGTCCACATTAAATTTCATCTGCCAATTGGATGCCCAGTCTTCCAATTTATCAGGATCCTCTTGCAGTTTTCCACAATCCTCTTGGGTTTTAATAACTTTGAATAATTTTGTGTCATCTGAAAATTTGATAACCTCACTCGTTATTCCCTTTTCCAGGTCATTTATGAATATGTCAAAAAGCAGTGGACCCAGCACAGATCCCTAGGGTACTCCACTATTCACCTTTTTCCATTGGGAAAATTGGCCATTTAGCCCTACCCTCTGCTTTCTATCTTTTAACCAGTTCCTGATCCACAATAGTACACTGCCTCCTATCCCATGACTTTTTAGTTTTGCCAAACGTCTCTGATGAGGGAGCAAACTCTATCTCCTTAGTTGTGCCTTCAGTGAGTCCAGCACCCTGGCTCACTGCCTCCTCCAGCTGCTTGGAGACTGAGCATACTGGGGCTGGTGGGCAGTGCCAACTGCATACGTACACTAGTGTCATCAAAGAGATGACATGCTCAGTCTCCAAGCTGCTGGAAGATGTACACTACCCAGAGGTGCGGGACTGGACTGTACAGATAAGGAACTTACAGTAATTCAGGCCTGAGATGATCATTACCTGTGCCGCTTGTTTCAGCTCACTCTGTGATAAATAAGGTCTCAGTTGATGAATCCATTTTAAACAAACAACTTTCTTAATAACTAATTAACCAATGATTTCCCAAAGTCTAGTGGGAATCAGTTTCAATCCCTAAACTACGAACACTAAATGATAATTACACTTACCTGGTAATTGTAGTTCCTTGAGTGACGACAGTTCAGTCCTCTACTTCTGGGTTGTCAACCTCCTCCTGCAGCTTGGAGACTGGTATGTCAAACTCATGACATCACTGGATATAGCCTGCTGCTCTCTCTCTCTCGCTCTCTCTCTCCCTCCAGTGTGAACTATTAACAAAGCAGACTCAAAGGAGCAACAAATAAGTAGCAATAAATGCCAACTGCACCTAACTTAGGTTAACTAAAACGTTACAACAACCTGCATTTAAGGCGTCTTATGCCCTGTTCTGCCACCGAACATATTAGCCACCTTCTCCTATCTAACAGATGAATGGACTTACCTGTAGAACATGACCATGCGGCATCCGGCTGCCCCCCTCTGAAAAATCTCTGGGCGGGAATGAGGACTGAACTGTCGTCACTCAAGGAACTACAATTACCAGGTAAGTGTAATTATCATTTCCTTATCGTTCCTCCAGTTCAGTCCTCTACTTCTGGGATGTACCAGAGCAGTAACTATCGGGAGGGACCCTTCCAGCCGGAACACAATACTGCCGCCCCAATCCTACACTCTCCTTATCCGTTACTCCAGTGAGCCCTCTCCCGGGCTCACAACTTCCTCCTGCTGCATGGAGACTGGTAACACTGGGGGGGAAGAGAGAGAGCAGCAGGCTATATCCAGTGATGTCATGAGTTTGACATACCAGTCTCCAAGCTGCAGGAGGAGGTTGACAACCCAGAAGTAGAGGACTGAACTGGAGGAACGATAAGGAACCTATACCTTTAAAGGTTTGCTGCAGAATAGGGATCCTTAAAAGGTTTCTGGACAAACAGGCCCTACTGCCTTATCTCTAGGCATGAAGGATTTTAGGAAATGTGCTCCGTTTTCTTTCAACACATACAATCCTGGTGCAAACCTGGTATCAAACTGTATAGATTTTGGCTTTCACACAGCAAAACATACTACCAACATGCCATATCTGTATAGAAGTTTAAAAGCTTGACTAAGGTGCTGGCAGAGAATTAGGGTTTTGGGGCTCCATTCTCCTGTTTGGTGAGGCCACAGGCTTCTTAAGAAAGAGTATTTTCAACTCTGTTTCTCAGTCTACATCTGCTGGTGGATGAGCATAACCTCACGCATCTTGACTGGACTGGAAGGACTCCAAAAAAGAAAATTAGCAGGTTAAGGTCTAATTTCACCTTCAGCAATTCACTGGAACCGAAATGGCAGAAGGTATGTGCAATGATTAAACAATGCAGTGAGTTAATTAATTTGAAAAAATTGAATAAATTCACCAACCTGTAACTGCAGAAAAGATGCAATCTCTGACCTCCATCTTCCCTTCGTTAATTGGAGCTCGTAGCATCTCAGGAGTTACCCAGTGTAAGGAGCTGAACATAAACAAGTTATTAATTACCACAGACTTCACAGCTCTACATCCACATTCTCCACTGGCCTGCTGACTGTGCTGAGATACAGTGGAAACATCCCTTGACACAATGCTATAAGATTTTTCCAAAATGCTGCCTTAGGGATAATGTTTTGATGTTAGAGTAGTTTGATAAAGAAAGTTACTTTTAGAACAGAAATCAATTGACTACAGTCTTCCCACACCTTTCTTACCGTATGTGTTTCTGTATTGCTAGATCCTTCTGCTCATCCATTGAGCTATCTGGACAGAAGACAGATTTATACAGTTGTGTCATAACCATCTTCTCAATATTATCCATCATGCGATCACTCTCCTCTGTTGGGTAATCTAAGAAACATGAAGCTGGTTAGACATAATGTCCACCTGTGTGTGACCTCCTCTGTGCTATTTGCCACAAAACATCTACAATTATTACCACACTAGAAGCTCTTGCCAAAGTAATGATTAAGAGAGAACACATTTAGAAACAGGTTTATGGTTTATGATGAATTTTCTACACTCCTTCTATAAAATTTGAAATGGTTTACAAAATAAAAAAATTCATAAAACTACTTAAAAGAAAAGGAACATCACTGTTCAATAGGAAAGAAACAAAAGCTCAAATAGAAGAAAAAAATGGTAGGACAACTCCACCACTGCTAACCGCCAAAAGGCATAGAGAAAAAGTGTGCTTTCAAGGCTGCTCGGAAAAGTCTTATGAATAGGTTCTGAATGAAGAGCCACAGGTAGATTATTCCATAAGAAAGGTGCTATGATAAATGCTGTACATCTGAGGAATTCCAGACAAGCTATAAAGGGGTCTTAGAATTTGCCCCGAGACAACAAGAGGAATAGTCAAAGAAGCAAGGTAGGGGTTTGTGCGTCAGTATATAAAGCTGTATCATCAAGAACGAAGACTTTGAAATGTATATGGTAGGATACTGGAAGCCAATGATAGTGCATTAAGAGGAGTGGATGTGTGGTCAAATTTACACGTGTGAGCCAGGATGCGAATAGCGGTCTTCTGTATTGTCTGGAAATGTTTAACGAAAAACTGTGGAAACTGTGTATACGCAAAATATTACAATAGTCAAGACAAGAAGTAATAAACACATGTATTAGGGTGTTAAGGGAGGGTATATCTAAGAATGGGCATAAGATGTAAAACTGATGAAGAGCAGGAAAGGTGTTCTATACCAGATAAGAAATTTGTTTTTCAAACAGAAAGCTCAGAGTCCAGATTTACCCCCAGGTAACAAAAGGAGTCAGTAAGGTGACATTTTACTTACCAGATAATGTCCTTTCCTTGAGTCCTGCTAGACCAGTCCAGACAAGTGGATTGTGTTCCTCTACCAGCATATTGGTGGATTGTGTTCCTCTACCAGCATATTGGTGGAGACAAAGACCAATGAAAAGCCCACATTTCAATGACATCACTCCCAAGCCTCTATTAGCCTCAGTAACCAGAGGCTCTTTCAGTATTCATCCCAAAATGGGAGATAAAGAGCTAGCCTTACACATCCTCATATGTGGGCAACAATAAATACTCAACAGTGAATTATGTACAGGAAAGTAGAAACAGAAGGCTGTTATTGTATACCGCCCTGACGCTCAGGCACGGGCGGTATGTCAAGCCTCGCAAATAAAGATAATAAAGAATAGAAGATGAGCCTGTATAGAGCCAAGTACAAAATCATGGCGGACTCAAGGGTAAAACAGCAGAAAAACAGAATTCAGTTTCAGGGGCAGGCCTTGTGCTGTTCTACTCAAAGAAAGGACATTAACTGGTAAGTAAAATGTCACCTTCCATATCATCCTGCTAGACCAGTCCAGACAAGTGGGATATACCAAAGCTACACCACCACTGGGTGGGAAGAAGACATAGCAGCTCACAAACCTCTTGAGCCAAAGACCATTTCCACCCACATATGGACATCCAAGCAGTAATGCTTAAGAAAAGTGAAAAGAGATGCATTGCTGCCTGACAAATGTTTGCAAGGGCCACGGAGCTCCACTCCGCCCATGAGGACACTTGTGCTTGGGTAGAATGGGCATGCAAACCCTCCAGAACTGGCTGGCTCTGTAACAGTTATGCTGAGGCAAAAGTCTCCTTAATCCAGTGCCCAAAGGTCACCGCTTCATCGCTGTGCGAGGCAACAGCACCAAAAGATGGTCAGACTTACAAAAGGAATTTGTAACCTCCAAATACCAAGCATCCTCCAGACATCCACAAGCTGAAGATCCTTATCCTTCCCCCAATACCTAGTCTTGAAGGACTACCAAAAGAAACTGCTACAAATGGAAGTAGATCTACACTTGTGAGTATTATCTTCTGGAATAAACTCTAAATCTTGGGGTAAAAGAGACTTCTTGGGATTAAAGCTGATAAATCTGTGTATTTTAGAATTCAGTGTTTTTGCTGTCAGTCAGGTCTTAGTACCACTAGTGAGCTTTGTATTTGTCAGAGTATAGCTTAGCACAGAACATAAAATAAGAATAAATAGACTTTGAAATAAATTTGTTTTTAAAGAGCTTTTAATTTAAATCAAATCAGAGTTTAGCTTAACCTAGAAAGTAAAACAGTAAATAGTTACTGAAATAAATGTGTTTCTAGAGAGATTTTTATACTTAAATCAGAATATAGGTTAGCATGCAAGTAGAATGGTCTCTGAGTAGAAAGAAAAATAAACTTGTTTCTAGTGGCCTTTACAAAGAGACCTTCCAATTAGTTGGCAAAAAGATCTGTGAAGTTGCCTTAAACAGGTGTTAAAGACAAGTGACAGATCAAAGGAGCAATTTAAAAGGCCCCTTCTATCAAACCAAGGGCTGTGTGAATCACCCAGGAAATTGGTAAGCCTTTACCTTAGAAGCACAGGACAGGGCACTGTGTAGCAGCCAACTTTTAATAAGTCTTCTTTCTCCGGGAACAAGCAGGAAGTCAGTCCTAACATATGGGTGATGGTGCCGACGGAGCCCTCGCATTAGCATCCCCCCAGCTTTCAAAGAAAGCCTTTGAGAGATGCCACCACACATGTGTGGTCCCCTTCCCACCCATGGATTCCATCTTGCTCAGTCTCCTTTTTTCCACAGAACCCTTCAGTCATCTGTTTGGCTTGTCCCTGGAAAAAGTCGATTTTTCAGCCTGAGTTTCATAATCACCTTCGGAACTGCACCGATACTCTTCCCACCACCCGACCTCCCTGTCTCGGCATCGAGTTCGGGTCCTTTTTGTAGTTTTTTCCTCTGGCGTCTTTGTGCCTTTTTTCTAACTGGCAGCTCGATGGGTCTTCAACCTCGCTGTGGTACTTTTTTCCCCCATGGCTACCAGTGGTTTTAAAAAGTATGATCAGTGTGCCAAAATTAAGTCTTTGACCAACACACACGACTGCTGCCTTCGCTGTCTTGGGTTGAACCATGACCCCACAACATGTGGTCTCTGCAAAAAGATGTCCAACAAGGCCCTCAAGAGCCGCCAGCAGCACAATAGGTTTTTCCCCCCCCAAGTCCCCGGTACCTCCGAAGACTAGGGTCTCATTCTGAAGCCACGGTATCTCGGGATGGCTCTATGAAACCCGAGCGGTGCCGTGGTTCTTCACAGAGGGAGTCTCCCTCGAGGGAACCCAAGAAGATGACAACGACCTTGAAGGTGGCATCCTTTGACAGATCCGACAGGCTGGGTACGTCCTAAACCAGGTCCCTCAGTCCGAGACGCTCGTCAGAGGGATCGGAGAGGGACTGGCCTACAAAGGTCCCCCGAAAGGACTCAACCTCGGACTGGCCTCAGACACCATCCTCGTTGACGAGTCTCCTTCAGGGGAACCAGAGTTGGGCCCAATTCCTTCAGTGCCTGCGCTGATGGCTGCGGAGCCTTCTTGCCTGGAGTCCAGAATGGCATCCCAGGAGCGCAGTTTGTCTGCCTTCATGGACCAGCAGCAGGCGCTGTTGTCCATTACGACCGGTTCCTCCGCCCCGACCACTGGGCCCTCAATGTCGAAGACGTCCCTGGAGACAAAGCCAAGCCGAGCCGATCCTCAAGACCCTTCAGGCTCGAGTCGATCCTTGGCCAAGGTCTCGATCTGGTTCCCGCTCGTTGGAGCCACAATGGTCTCCAGCCAGTGCACTTGGTGCCAGCCGTAAGATCTGGAGCAGAATACACCAGACGCTTCAGACCTTTTGACGGAGAGGAAATCATCAAAAACGTCCTTCCAAACATCATGACTACATTGTCGACGCTTGAAGAGGTGCTGGACTCATGGAACAATAACCTGAGCTCCTTTGCTCACATTCCTACCCAAAAGAATCCACATAAGAAGGAAACTGCACGCTGGTATACCGCCGAACTAAAGACCTCACTACGAACACTAAGGAAATTAGAAAAGAAATGGTGACGCACCCGGGCGACAACAGACTTGACACTCTACAACTCCCACCTGCAAGCCCATCGAGGTTTAATATCCTCCAAAATTAAAGAATACCACTCAGATCTGCTAAGCCGATCCTTGAACAAACCCCATGACTTGTTCAATATAGTGAAGACCCTAACGAAGGAACCATCAGCTTCACAAGCAGCCTCGATACTCCCTCAAGACTATGCAGATTACATGATAGCCAAAACCAACAATGTCAGCAAAGTCACAGTATCCTGCCCTACCAAGAACCCACCCAAGCAACTCACCTCCTTCTCGACCCAGTCAGAAACAAGCATTGAGAACATCATAGCAAACATCAACGCCACCACTGCCCCTAACAACCCTTGTCCAGCTTTCTGGATAAGGTCACTACGCCACGAGGTCAGCCCAATAATAGCCAAAATCATGGACCACTCCTCCTCTGGATAATTCCCTTCCAGCCTTAAGCAGACATCCATCAGGCCCCTCTTAAAAAACGCCAAACTAAACGCTCAGAAGGTTGAATCATACCGTCCCATATCAAGCATCCCGTTGCTAGCAAAGATAATCGAGAAGGCTGTACAACGACAGATACAGGATCACATTGATGATAATGCTCCCCTTGACCCAAGCCAACACGGTTTCAGAGAATCCCACGGTGTCAAAACACTCCTCACCACCCTCATCGATACACTTATCACCGGGATTGACTCCATCAAACAAGGATACGCACTAATTTTCCTGGACATCGCTGCCGCGTTTGATTCCATAAACCACAAACAACTCCTAGTTCGGCTTCAAGATAAAGGGATAAGTGAATCAGCATGGCGTTGGTGCAAATCCTACCTAACTGACAGGTGGCAGCAGGTCCGAACAGGAACCACAACCTCTCAGCCCTTCCAACAACAACACAGTGTACCCCAGGGCTCGTCTCTCTCCGCACTTCTATTCAATATCTATATGCAACCGATATGCGAAATAATCCGCTCATTTAACATCTCATGCCTGCTCTACGCAGATGACATGTTGCTCTTTACCCCAATCACGATTGATGATCCGGACCTCACCCAACTGATAAAATGCTTCGATGCCATAACTGACTGGCTCCTATCCCAAAGCCTTAAGATCAACTTTAGAAAGACTGACGTACTATTTGTGACAAGGAACCAGTCCTTCATGCAGCCGACAACCATAAAGACAAGAGGTGCAGAACTCTCTAGCAAACCTAGCATCTGCCACCTAGGAGTTACATTAGACCAACAGCTCAATCTCAAGGGACATATCAGCAACACTGTCAAACAAATATACCACAAGATGCGAACCCTACGACATCTTCAACCCTTGCGGCAACTGGAGGACTTCAGATCTGTTTTTTAGGCATTGGTGATCCCCCACTTCAATTATTCCAATGTAATCCTCCAAGGCCTACCCAAAAACACCTTAAACCCCCTACAGTTAGCCATGAATGCTGCCACACGTGTCCTGAGTGGAACCGCCAGAGGTCATCACATCACCCTGGTACTTAAGGAACTACATTGGCTGCCAATATACTGTAGGCTGTCCTATAAAGTAATTCATCATTACTTTCAAAGTCATCAACAAATTAGCCCCCACAGCTCTAATGGACCTTATCCACCCCATGGCAGCAGAGAAAGGAGAACATGCACAGCCAATACCCCACTGATCCCCAGGGAAATAACAAAATGCACCAAGATAACAAGGAACAGAGCGTTTAAATTTTATGCCCCCAGCTGTTGAAATGCACGCCCAGCATCCATCAGATCCATAACAGATCTAGCCCAATTCAGAAAAGCGCTAAAGCATTATCTCTTTCTCTTACACTACTCTCAACCCTCCAACCCAACACCTTCTGGCATACACACAACCATGAACACATGAATCACTGCCAATGGGTGTACATATTGCAGTTACAAATTTGAAAATCATTTGAAATAGTTGTACATATTGCAGATACAATTTGTAAATAATATGAAACACTTGTACATAGTTACCCCCAGTTGAAACCCAAGTTCAATTATACAGTTCATTGTAAGTGCCTTATTGGCACAATACCCTTGTATGTAAACCACGCTGATTTTTAAGAGTGCGGTATATAAGAACAATAAAATAAATAAATAAATAAAAATCTCTGAGGGCCACGGGCCGAGGTCAGCCCTGGGGTCCATGGACCATCCTTCCATTGAGTCCTCGATGAACTACTCTGGATGGGAGACTGAGGACGAGGAGTCACCTGACACTCGTCGCCATCACGACATCCCCTCGGACTTTCCCACTTCAGACCCCCGGTGGTGGACCCCACCGGAGGACATGGCATTCCTTGACTTTGTCAGGAACATGTCTAAGGCCCTAGCGTTTCCGATGGAATCGGAGGAGGACCCTGGGACGGAGGAGCTAGAAATTCTCCTATACAATGCCCCCTCTGAGGGAATCGCTTACAGTGCCCATCCCTCCCATCTTGGAACGGTTAATGCTCCATATGTGGGAGACACTGGCATCGGTGGCGATGGTGAGCAAGTGGCTCGACTTGATGTATCGAATCCACCAGAGCCCGGGCTTCCGGAAATCACAGCTGCCGCACAACTCCATGGTGGTGAAGTTGGACATGCATCAACTGAAGAGTCAGAAGACACACTTCTCAGTGCCTCCCGGCAGGGAGGCACACACCTTGGATACCCTTGGCAGAAAGTGTTACCAGAGCTCAATGCTCATCGGCCATATCCAGGCCTACCAACTGTACATGGGCATGTATCAGAGACCTGGCGAAAGAAATTGCCAGGTTCTCAGCTGGTCCGTCTGTCTGAGGAACCCCTGCAGCAGTTAAAGAACTTGGTCAAGGCCGTCCGTGAGTGCTCCAAGTTTATGTCTCAGGCAGCCTATGACGGCTTCGAGTCGGCGGATTGCGTAGCGGCGACGGGCACTGGCACCCGATGCCAGACTTGGCTACAGTCATCCAATCTTGAGCAGTGGGTTCAGGACAAATTGGTCGATGTCCCATGCCAAGAAGAGAACCTCTTTGGCAAGCCCATGACCAACAAGGCTGCCAAGTTGTAGACTGTGTTTATGACGAGGACCAGGCTTCTCTAAAAAGACTGCTGCCCCTCCCCGATGGAACAGCTCGGGTAAAAAGTCCTTCTACCTGAGAAAAGGGGCTACTTACATAAAGTACCTACCTTTTCAGGCTTCCCCAGCTCCTCAGGGTCAGCAGGCCAAGGGACATGGGCATAGCTCTCGTAAGCAGAAGGCGCCCTGGCCCAGCCAGACGGGAGTTTTTGACTCCTGGGGCATAGCCTCTTCGCCCCCAAGGAGGTCAGCAACCTATAGGGGAACGTCTGATCCACTATGCCCAAAGGTGGCTAACTATCACCACAGTTTCCTGGGTGCTTCGGATGGTCAGGGAGGGCTATCTCCTCCATCTGACTCAGACACCTCCCCCTTACTTTCCGGGAGAGCCCCTCAGGTCTCCCCTTCACTGGGACCTTCTACTGAAGGAGCTGGCGGATCTTCTCAAGGACAAAGCGGTAGAACCAGTACCCAACCATCTCAGGGGCAAGGGGTTCTACTCCAGATACTTTCTAGTGCCAAAAAGGACAGGAGGCCTAAGGCCCATCCTCGACCTGCACAACCTGAACTGGTGAGGGAGAAGTTCAAAATTCTCTCCCTTGGAACATTGCTGCCTTATCTCCAGCAGGGAGGTTGGCTATGCTCCTTGGATCTGAAGGATGCTTATACCCACATCCTCATTCACCCCAACCACAGACAGTACCTGCAGTTCATCGTGGGGGGGGGGGAGCCACTACCAATACACCAAGGATCTTCACAAAATGCCTGGCAGTCGTAGCTGCCTTCCTCCGTCTCCAGGTGGTCTTTGTCTTCCCCTACCTGGACTGGCTCATAAAAGGAGGCACGGCCTCGGAGGTGCAGCAGGCAACTGTGTGCACCATCCAGGTCATGCAACACTTGGGATTTGTGATAAACTACCCCAAGTCCCACCTCCTCCCAACACAGTGTCTGGAGTTCATAGAGGCAAGACTGGACACCCTCCAGTCAAAGGCCTTCCTGCCCAGAGACCGAGTCGATCGTCTCAGGGCCCTGGCCCAGGACATACAGCACCATCCTTTAGTACCCGCTCAGCTCATTCTGTGCCTTCTCGGGCACATGGCCTTCACGGTCCATGTCACCCCAGACGCCCAGCACCATATGAGGGCCACGCAGTGGTGCCTTCGGGACCAGTGGACACAGGCCACGGGACGCCTCCAGGACAAAGTCTCAGTGACCCGCCAGTTGGCAGACTCCCTGACCTGGTGGCAGATTCCCCTATACCTCAAGGCAGGGATGCCCTTTCAAGCCCCAAGCCCCCTTAAGGGTCCTCACCACAGATGCCTCCCTGTTCGGCTGGCGAGCCCACTGCAAAGAACTCTGCACCCAGGGCAGCTTGTCGCTGGATGACAGCAACCAGCAGATCAACGTCCTGGAGTTACGGGGTCGCTTGCCCTCTGCCGAGAGGGAGTGGTCCTCTGCTCCTATACAGTCCGGCAGGGTATACTCCTGAGGGCAATATACCTGCCAGGCCAGACCAACTCACTAGCCGACAGATTGATAAGGGTCTTCCAGCCGCACGAGTGGCAGCTGGACCCCAGTGTGGCCAACCGGCTCTTTCAGCTCTGGGGGGAACCTGAGATAGACCTGTTCGCCAGTCCGGACAACTACCAGTTGCCCCACTTCTGCTCCTGACAGGTACGCCCCTCCAGGGTGGCGGCAGACACGTTCCTCATCTCGTGGTAAGAAGGCCTCATGTACACCTTCCCACCCACACCACTAATTGCCAAGACCCTGTTCAGGACCCTCCGCGACAAGGCCTCGCTCATCCTGATAGCCCCTCGATGGCCCAGGCAGTCATGGTTCCTGCTACTCCTCCGGCTATCAGTGGAGACTCCCATCCTGTTGGGGAACTCTCCAGGGCTCCTGTCCCAGGAGGGAGGCTCTCTTCTGAACCCCAACTTGGGATCCCTGTCACTGACAGCTTGGCTGCTGAAAGGGTGACCCTAGCCCCTTTCAAACTCTTGTGTGAGGTAGAGGAGATCCTGTTGGCCTCTCGTAAGGCTTCCACTAGGAAAGCGTACGCCCTCAAATGGTGCAGGTTTTCATCTTGGTGTGCAGAGCACGGGACCAACCACAACCTCCACCTCTCACAATCTGGGCTTAAATCTAACTCCGTCAGGGTACACCTCAGTGTCCTGGTGGCGCACCACCACCTGGTGGATGGCAAACCCCTCTCGGTCCAGCCACTGGTGACCCGCTTCCCAAGGGATCTGCTCTTATCAAAGCCCCCAGTTCGCCCTCCAGTGACTGAGAGGGACCTCAATGTGGTATTGGGGCAGCTCACTTGCCACCTGCAATACCCTCTTGTGGAAGGTGGCGTTCCTGGTCACGCTCACCTTCGCTCAGAGGTTAGTGAGCTTCAGGCCTTAGTGGCGGAGGCGCCGTATACCAGGTTCTACAAGAACAGGGTGGGGCTCCGCACAACCTAAATTCCTTCCGAAGGTGGTATCGTCCTTCCACCTCAACCAGGAGATGGTACTTCCCACCTTCTTCCCAAGACCTCACACCAGTAGGGCAGAGACAGTTCTTCATCCCTTGGACTGTAAAAGGGACTTGTCCTTCTACAACCAATGTACTCAGGGCCACCGCAAAGTTGCTCAGCTTTTCATCTCATTATGACCCCAGTAGACTAGGGGAGGAGGTGACCAAACGTACACTGTCTACCTGGGTGGCAGACTGTATTGCACTTGCTTAAGAGCAGGTGGGGCTCCCGCTGGGAGGCCGAGTTATGACACACCATGTCAGGGCCATGTCGGCTTCTGTGGCAAACCTGCGCTCTGTCCCAATGGTGGACATCTGCCAGGCCGCCACCTGGTCTTCAGTCCATACCTTCGCAGCCCATTACTGCCTGGAAAGGGAGTCCCAACGGGACAGTGCCTTCGGCCAGGCTGTACTCCATAATCTTTTCGGGGTTTAGACAATTCCTACCCTCCAACCTTTCTGTGTTCAGGCTACTGGAGTTCTGGTTTCCATCGGACACAGGGGTCCTACTGTAGTCTGTAGCTACAGACTCAATTGCTACTGCTCACGGCTTCCCTTGAGGGCGACCATGTTTTTCGCTATGGGCTTTCGGTAGCCTGTAGTTGGGGAATCCCATATGTGAGGACCGACTTCCTGCTTGTTCCCGGAGAAAGCGTAGTTACTCATCTGTAACAGGTGTTCGCCAGGGACTGCGGGAAATAGTCCTCACAACCTTCCCTCCGTCCCTTGGAATTGCTCCTTTACCACCTTTTATTTTATTTTTGCCATCATCTGACTGAACAAGATGGAAGGGGACCACGTGTGCGTGGTGGCATCTCCCAAAGGCTTTCTTTGAAACCTGGTGTGATGCTTCCACGAGGGCTCAGTCGGCGCTGACCTCACCCATATGTGAGGACCGATTCCTGCCGTCCCTGGAAAGCATCTGTTACAGGTGAGTAACTACGTTTTCCCTCCCTGACGCCCACCCACCCCTGAGATAATCACAGCTTTATAGATGCTTAAACCTCTTAAAGGGAAGGAGGAGCCCATATGCACTTTCGGATGCAGCTGTTTATCCTCATCAGGCATACATTAAGGACCTAAGAGTAATTAATGTTGAGGTGAACAACATCCATTAAATGTATTAGGTATTGTTTTATTAGTATAAGTATCCCCAGCAAAACCTAAGTAAACAAACAACTTAAATACCTAAACACAACCTTAAAACTAAGATGCAGAGAGCAAAACAGCAGCGAGATGGGGGCTTTCCAGTCTTTTGCATTGAGTGTCACATGTATGATTTTATCCCAGTTGGTGAGAGGTTTTACGTGTGCACTAGGTGCAAGGAGCTCTTTGCTCTCAGGGAACGAGTCCTAGTCTCTGGAGGCTAGAGTAGCAGACTTGGAGGACATAAGTAAGACAGAGAGGTACATAGACGAGATGTACAGGGATGTAGTACTGATGTCCCACCTCCAGTCTGGCAGCATCCCTGTTGCCATGGAGGAGCGAGGTCACGTGACAAGAGAGAATCACCCTGGTTTTGCAGGAAGTGATCCTGTAGCTAGGACTCTCGCACCAAGGAGGTTTCTCCAGGGCCATGTGCCCATGACGGGTTAGGACAGTTGGTAATTTGATCATTAGGCATGTAGATAGCTGGGTGGCTGGTGGACGTGAGGATCGCCTGGTAACATGCCTGCCTGGTGCGAAGGTAGCGGACCTCACGCACCACCTAGACAAGGTTTTAGATAGTGCTGGGAAAGATTTAACTGTCTTGGTACATGTTGGTACCAATGACATAGGAAAGTGTGGTAGGGAGGTTTTGGAGGCCAACATTTAGGCTTTTAGGTAGAAAGTTGAAATCCAGAATTTCCAGGGTAGCATTCTCCGAAATACTTCCCTTTCCCTGCGCAGGACCCCAAAGGCAGGCAGAGCTCCAGAGTCTCAATGCGTGGATAAGACGATGGTGCAATGAAAAGGGTTTTGGATTTGTTAAGAGCTGGACAACATTCTGGGGAAAGGAGGGGCTTTTCTGAAAGATTGGGCTCCACCTTAACTGAGATGGAACCAGGCTGCTGGTATTAACCTTTAAAAAGGAGATAGAGCAGCTTTTAAACTAGATAATAGGGGAAAGCTGACAGTTGCCCAAGAGTGCATGGTTCGGAAGAATGTATCCTTGATACTAGCAAGAGATTGAAGTTAGGTCATATCAACAGAGAGGTTCCAGTAAAAACAAAAGTAACACAAATGCCCTTAAATAAAGAGCAGACAGAGTTTAAAGATGCCAAATTACCCCTGCCTACCAATAACCAGATTAATATGAATAAAATACAGCCTCTAAAATGCTTGTATGCAAATGCTAGAAGTCTGAAAAATAAGATGGAAGCGTTAGAATATATAGCACTAAATGAGAGGTTAAATATGATTGGTATCTCAGAGACATGGTGGAAGGAGGACAACCAATGGGACACTGATACCTGGGTACAAACTATATCGTAATGATAGAGCAGATCAAATTGGTGGAGGAGTTGCACTCTGAGAGAGGGCATTGAGTCACAAAGGATTAAAGTCTTGCAAGAAACAAAATACACTGTAGAATCTCTATGGATTGAAATTCCATGTGAAAAGGGGGAGGGAAAAGCGATGGCAATAGGGGTGTACTATTGACCACATGGCCAGAATGAATAAATGGATGATGAATGCTCAAAGAAATCAGGTAAGCTAACAAGTTACAGCACAGTAATAATAATGGGTAATTTCAACTATCCTGGTATCAACTGGATCAGTGTCACAGCAGGACATGCTAGGGAGATAAAGTTTCTAGATCAGGAGTCGGCAACCCGCGGCTCCGGAGCCGCATGCGGCTCTTTCTCACCTTTGCCGCGGCTCCGGAGCACACTGCCCGCCCGGTGACAGGCAATAGTTTTGTAAGCTCCCTCCCTTCTTCTGCAGCCGCGGCTCCCTGCCTCTTAGGGAACCGCGGCTGTGCTTTTAAAATCATCTCGGAGCCCTTCCTGTCTTGACGGGCTCCGTGCAGCATTGTCCCGCCTCTAAAGGAAGTTTGGAGGCGGGACAATGCTGCACGGAGCCCGTCAAGACAGGAAGGGCTCCGCGATGCTTTTAAAAGCACAGCCGCGGTTCCGTACGAGGCAGGGAGCCGCGGCTGCAGAAGAAGGGAGGGGAGCTGACATGGAGGGAGGGAGCAGTGATGGATGGAGGGAGGGGTCTGACATGGAGGGATGGAGGGGGCTGACATGGAGGGAGGGCGGGGGCTGACATGGAGGGAGGGAGCTGATATGGATGGATGGAGGGAGGGGGGCTGACATGGAGGGAGGGAGGGAGGGGGGGGGCTGACATGGATGGATGGAGGGAGGAGGGGCTGACATGGAGGGGGGGGCTGATATGGATGGAGGGAGGGGGCTGACATGGAGGGATGGAGGGGGCTGACATGGAGGGAGGGAGCTGATATGGATGGATGGATGGAGGGAGGGGGGCTGACATGGAGGGAGGGAGCAGGGGGGGCTGACGTGGTGGGAGGGGGGCTGACATGGATGGAGGGAGGGAAGAGGGGCTGACATGGAGGGAGGGAGCTGATATGGATGGAGGGAGGGGGGCTGACATGGAGGGATGGAGGGGGCTGACATGGAGGGAGGGAGCTGATATGGATGGAGGGAGGGGGGCTGACATGGAGGGAGGGAGGGGGGCTGACATGGAGGGATGGAGGGGGCTGACATGGAGGGAGGGAGCTGATATGGATGGAGGGAGGGGGGCTGACATGGAGGGATGGAGGGGGCTGACATGGAGGGAGGGAGCTGATATGGATGGAGGGAGGGGGGCTGACATGGAGGGATGGAGGGGGCTGACATGGAGGGATGGAGGGGGCTGACATGGATGGAGGGAGGGGGCTGACATGGAGGGATGGAGCACTGGTAATGGGGTTGAGGGGACTAGCACTGGAAATGAGCTGATTAGGGGAGGCTAGGACTGGTAATGAGCTGATGGGGGGTAGGACTGGTATTGGGCTGATTAGGGGAGGCTAGCACTGGTAATGGGGTTGAGGGGGGATTAGCACTGGAAGCGAGCTGATTGGGGGGCTTTGAATGGGCATGGGCTGATTGTGGGGAGGGGAGGATAGAGCTGCTGGCCCTGGAAGATAACTGGGGGCTAAGGCTGCCATGGTATTTGTACTAGAAGGGACTGGTCAGTGGGGAAGGAGGGGGATTGGAAGGAAATGGACACCAGTGGCAATCATGGGAATGCAAGTTGACATTGGAAGGTAATGGGAGTGAGGACTGGAAAGGGGCTGATATTGGGGAGGGTTACTGGGACTGGAAATAGGCTGATGGAAAGAAGTGAAGAAAACGAAAGAAGAGATAAGAAATGGCAGATGGACCATAGACCACAGAAAGAGAGCTAAGAGAAGACAGGAAAGCAGAAGCCTCAGATCGGGACCAGCATGATCAAAGAATAAATTGGTCAGACAACAAAGGTAGAAAAAATAATTTTATTTCATATTAGTGATTTGACTACAAAATCATCATAATTTTGAAATCAAATATTGTTACTTGTTGTTGTGATATTTTCTGGCGTATTTTTTTGGTGTGCGAAGGAAGAGGGGTAGTCTTATACAGCGAGTATAGGCCAAACACCTATATTTTAACAGGAAAAGTAGGGGGTCGTATATAGCATTAAGGTAAGAAACAATATATGCAGTGTTAGATTTGTTTTAAATGTCGCAATGGTTTTGCGGCTCCCAGTTTTTTTTTTCCCTTCGGAAACGGGTCCAAGTGGCTCTTTATGTCTTAAAGGTTGCAGACCCCTGTTCTAGATGAAATAAATGACTGCTTCTTGAAGCAGCTGGATCATGAACTGACAAGAGGGAAGCCATTTTGGACCTAGTCCTAAGTGGAACACAAGATCTGGTGCAAGAGATAAGGGTGTTGGGGCCACTTGGCAATAGTGATCATAGCATGGTCGTGTTTGATTTAATAAATGAAGGAAGGACGGCAAGGAAATCCACAGTACTATCTTTTAACTTTCAAAAAGGAGACTACGATAAAATGAGGAAAATAGTTAAGAAAAACTAAAAGGAGCAGTTGAAAAGGTTAAAGATTTACATCAAGCATGGGTGTTGTTTAAAAATACTATCTTGGAAACCCAGACCAGCTGCATTCCATGCTTTAAGGAAACTGGAAAAAAGTCCAAAAAACTGCCAGCATAGTTTAAAGGTGAGGTCAGAGAGCTGCTGTTGCCAAAAAAGTATCTTTCAAGAAATGGAAAAAGGAGCCAAATGACGAAAACTGGAAACAACATAAGCACTGACAAGTTAGATGCAAGGCACTGATAAGACAGGCAAAGAGAGAATTTGAGAAGCTTGCTGTGAAAGGAAAAACATATAATAAAGACTTTTTCAAGTACAATCGTAGCAAAAAAAAACCCATGAGAGTCGGTTGGACCATTTAGATGATAGAGGACTAAAGGGGGCACTAAGGGGGGACAAGCCCATAGCGGAGAGACTGAATGAATTCTTTGCTTCGGTCTTTACTGAGGAAGATATAGGGATGTTACCTGTGACTGAACTGGTATTTAAAGGCAACGCCACAGAAGAAATGAAAGAAATATCGATACACTGGAAAGATATATTACAACTTTTTGATAAACTGAAGAGTAGCAAATCACCTGGACCAGATGGTATACATTCAAGAATGTTGAAAGAACTGAAATATGAGATTTCGGACATATTAGTAATCTGTGAACTATCATTAAAACCATCTGTAATACCTGAAGATTAGAGGATGGCCAATGTAACGCCAGTTTTTAAAAAGGGTTCTGGGGGTGATCAGTGAAACTACAGACCGGTGAACCTGACATCAGTAGCAGGAAAAATGGTAGAAACCATTATAAAGAACAAAATTACTAAACATGTAGATAGTCATGGCTAAGGAGGAGACAGCCAACATGACTTCAGCCAAGGAAGGTCTTGTCTTACTAATCTGTTATGTTTTTCTGAAGGTGTGAATAAACAGGTAAACAAAGGTGAATCGGTTGATATAGTGCATTTGAATTTTCAGAAAGTCTTTGACAAGGTCCCTCATGAGAGACTCTTGGCGAAATTAAAAAGTCATGGGATAGGACACAGTGTAATATTGTGGATCAGGAACTGGTTAAAAGATAGAAAGCAGAGAGTAGGGCTAAATGGCCAATATCCCCAATGGAGAAAGGTGAATAGTGGAGTACCCAAGGGATCTCTACTGGGTTCGCTGCTTTAACATTCGTAAATGACCTGCAAATTGGAATAACGAGCGAGGTAATCAAATTTGCAGTTAACACAAAATTATTCAAAGTTGTTAAAACCCAAGAGGATTGGAAAAAATTGCAAGAGGACCTTAATAAATTGGAAGACTAGATGTTCAAATGGCAGATGAAATTTAAATGTGGACAAGTGCAAAGTTATGCACCTAGGAAAGAACAACCCAAACTATGGTTACACGATGCAAAGTTCCATATTAGGAACCACCACCCAGGAAAAAGGTTTAGATGTCATCATGGATAGCACGTTGAAACCCTTCGCCCAGTATGCAGTGGCAGCCAAGAAAGCAAATAGAATGCTAGGAATCATAAGGAAAGGAATGGAGAATAAAACAAAGGATATTATAATGCCTCTGTATTATTCCATGGTGTGACTGCACCTTGAATATTGTGTGCAATTCTGGACACCGTATCTTTAAAAGGATATAGCGTTATTAGAAAAGGTACAGAGAAGAGCCACCAAAATGAAAAAGGGAACAAAAGGATACCCCTATGAGGAGAGGCTAAAAAGGTTAGGGTTCTTCAATCTGGAAAAGAGATAGCCAAGGGGAGATATGATAGAGGTCTATAAATTAATGAATGGAGTGGAACGGGTAAACGTAGATCGACTGTTCACACCATCAAAATATAGGAAGACTAGGGGACATGCAATGAAGCTACAGTGTAACCTATTTAAGACTAATAAGAGAAAATTCTTTTATACTCAATACGTAATCAAACTCTGGAATTCGTTACCAGAGGATGTAGTAAAAGCTGTTCGTGTAGCTAGGTTTAAAAAAAGGTTTGGACAAGTTCCTGGAGGAAAGGTCCATAAACCATTATTAAAGGGGACCTGGGAAATCCACTGCTTGCCACAATTTAAGCATTGTAGAACCTGTGTCCTTTGGGAAAACTGCTAGGTACTTGTGACCTAGATTGGCCACTGCTGGAAAAACGATACTGGGCTTGATGGACCTTGGTCTGACCCAGTATGGCATATCTTATGTTCTTACCGCTCCTTAGAGGAGGGGAACAGGCAAACCACCTGGTTCATATGAAAGGGAGACAGCACTTTAGGCCTGAAGGAAGGCACAATCCGAATCTAAACGGCCTTAGTTGAAAAGGACAGATAAGTATCTCAGCAAGACAGCACCTGCATCTCGGAGATCCACTCTGCAGAACAAATCACAACCAAGAAGACAGTCTTGACCATCAAATCCTTCAAGGTAGCACGCTTCAATGGCTCAAAGGGGGCTGCCATCAGAGCCCTCAGCACCAGAGACAGATCCCAGGAAGGGATCACAGACGTCAAACCCCTTGGAGAAAATGGGAGACGTTCGAGGACAAGGCCAAGAACTTGCCCGCCACTGGAGCACAGAAACAGGCAAAAGCTTCCACCTGAACCTTCAGGAAATTAAGAGGGAGGCCCTTCTCTAGGCCGTTCTGCAGAAAGGCCAATAAAGACGACACCTTGGCTGCCCCAGGAGCTAAGTGACGCACACCACACTAGCACTCAAAGAGGCACCATATTCGTATATATGCTTTGATTGTAGGATAAGGCAGTATACAAATCTGTCTAAATAAATAAATATGCTAACTTGGTAGACCTCCTCCTGGCATCAGGTATAGTAGAGATTACAGATGGAGGACAGCCCTTAATGTGCTTGCAGTCTCCTTTCAAGAGCTATGCTGTAAGCAAGAAGGGAGCTAGGTCCTCCAGGATGATCAGTCCCTTCCACAATAGCCCCCGAGATGGAGGCAGCCGAAGGGGAGGTGCTTGAAGGAGCCACATCAGGTATCTGAACCACACTCTCCACAGCCAATCCGGCACCACCAGAATAATCTTGCCCGGATGGCGCTCTGTACACCGAATCACACGCCCCACAAGAGGCCACGGGAGGAAACACATATAGCAGCCACTAATGGGGCCAAGGCATCAACGCTCTCAGATCCTATCTCTGTACAGTGACTAAAGAAGGCACACACTGGCACTGGAGCGGGTCGCCATCAGATCCATTTTGGGGCAACCCCAATGATGCAGAATCAACTGAAAAGCTTCTAGACTCAGCTCCCACTTGCCAGGATTCAGGGAGTGCTGGCTGAGGAAATCCACATCCACACTGTCCACTCCAGCAGTGTCCTTAGCTTAGAAGGCGAGGAAGTTCTTCTCTGCCCAGGCAAACAGGAGATCCATCTCCAGGGCCACTCCAGCGCTTCTTGTGCTGCCCTGCCAAACATTTGAACCACCTGGCCTACCACCAGGGGCCGGAAATGCAAAAGAGCCAACCTGATGGCCCTCACCTTGAGGCGGTTAATGGGCCCACACCGCTTTCCTGTGGTTCCAATGGCCCAAGGATATATGGTCTCGGTAATGGGCTCCACAGCCTAAGAAACTGGCATCTGCCATCAGCAGGATCAAGTAGAAATCGTCCAGCTGAGAGGGTGGCTGCCACCACCACAGGCTGGATTTCACCATCAACAGGAGAAGGAGCCTGCACTCTAACTCCTGAGAACTCGAGAACCATTGAGTCAACAAGGACCGCTGAAGCGGCCACATGTGAACACGTACCCATAGGACCATCTCTGTGGTCGCTGCCATCAATCCAAGGAGCTGAAGATAATCCCAGACTCTGGGGGCCTGCTGTGCACAGAACATCGTCAAGCAATTCAACAGTCTTCTGACTTTCTCCTCTGAAAGGAAAACTCTGCCCACTTGAGTGTCGAAACAAGCTCCCAGAAAATCCAATGACTAGGAAGACAACAGCTGTCTTTTCCTGATTAATCATCCAGACAAGGCTTTCCAAAAAGGATGTCACCAGAGATGCTTCTGACAGAGAATGGATCCAGATGAGCTAGTCATCTAGATAGGGATGGGCACAGCTCCCTTGCGCTGCAGCGTCGCAGTTGCTACCTCCGTGACCTTGGAGAACATCCTTGGGGTGGTGGAGAGTCCGAAAAGAAGGGCAGCGAATTGATAGTGACAGCCAATGAAGACAAAACAGATACCTCTGCTGATCCGCCTAGATTGGAATATGAAAATATGCCTCAGCCAGATCCAAAGAAGCCAAGAATTCTCCTCAGCACACTGCTTGAATCACAGAGTGCAAGGTTTCCATCTGAAAGCACAGGACCCGAAAGTGCTCATTGACCCCTTTGAGGTCCAGAATGGGCTGGAAGGAACCATCCTTTTTTGGCACCTCAAAGTAGATGGAAGATCCGCCCTTGCCCCATTCATCTGGGGAAACGGGCACCAGCACTTTCAGGTGAAGCAACATGTCCGAGGTGGTCCGCACCACAGCACCTTTGATCACAGGCCCACAGGAGGAGATGAAGACATCAGGAATCAGCTCCTTGTATTCCAGGACATATTCAATTTGGTTGTGTCTAGCACCCAGCGATCCTTAGTAACCCAGGCCCATTCCTGAAAGGCAAAGCCTGCCGCCCACAGGAGGTACCAGGAAATGGGCCCCCAAACCTTTATTGTGTGGTCCAGGAAGGTCCTCTTCTGGAGGGGGCCATGTCCCTGGGTCCATGTGCTCCACAAAAAGACTGAGAACAAGCCTGAGGCCCTGAAGCAGAAGGAAAGAAAAGAACATAAGAACTTAAGAACATAAGATATGTCATACTGGGTCAGACCAAGGTCCATCAAGCCCAGTATTCTGTTTCCAACAGTGGCCAATCTAGGTCATATGTACCTAGCAGTTTCCCCAAGGGACACAGGTTCCACAATGCTTGTATTGGTTCAAGCATTGATATCCTGGGTCCCTTCTTAATAATGGCTTATGGACCTTTCCTCCAGGAACTTGTCCAAACCTTTTTTAAACCCAGCTACACTAACAGCCTTTACTACATCCTCCGGTAACAAATTCCAGAGTTTGATTACACGTTGAGTGAAAAAATATTTTCTTTTATTAGTCTTAAATAGTTTACCCTGTAGCTTCATTGCATGTCCCCTAGTCTTTCTATATTCTGATAAGGTAAACAATCGATCTACGTTTACCCGTTCCACTCCGCTCATTAATTTATAGACTTCTATCATATCTCCCCTCAGCCGTCTCTTTTCCAGGTTAAAGAGCCCTAACCTTTTTAGCCTTTCTTCATAGGAGTATCCTTCCATCCCCTTTACCATTTTGGTGGCTCTTCTCTGAACCTTTTCTAATAACTCTATATCCTTTTTAAGATACGGCGACCAGAATTGCACACAATATTCAAGGTGCGGTCTCACCATGGAACGATATAGAGGCATTATAATATCCTTTGTTTTATTTTCCATTCCTTTCCTTATCATACCTAGCATTCTATTTGCTCTCTTGGCCGCCGCTGCACACTGGGCCGAGGGTTTTAACATGGTATCCACAATGATGCCTAAATCTTTTTCCTGGGTGGTGGTTCCTAATGTGGAACCTTGCATCGTGTAACCATAGTTTGGGTTGTTCTTCCCTAGGTGCATAACCTTGCACTTGTCCACATTAAATTTCATCTGCCCTTTTGATGCCCAGTCTTCCAATTTATCAAGATCCTCTTGCAATTTTCCACAATCCTCTTGGGTTTTAACAACTTTAAATAGTTTTGTGTCATCTGCAAATTTGATAACCTCACTCGTTATTCCACTTTCCAGGTCATTTATGAATATGTCAAAAAGCAGCGGACCCAGCACAGATCCCTGGGGTACACCACTATTCACCTTTCTCCATTGGGAAAATTGGCCATTTAGCCCTACCCTCTGCTTTCTATCTTTTAACCAGTTCCTGATCCACAATAGTACACTGCCTCCTATCCCATGACTCTTTAGTTTTGCCAAAAGTCTCTCATGAGGGACCTTGTCAAAGGCTTTCTGAAAGTCCAGATACACAATATCAACCGACTCACCTTTGTCCACCTGATTATTCACTCCTTCAAAAAAACATAACAGATTAGTAAGACAAGATCTTCCTTGTCTAAAGCCATGTTGGCTGTCTCTCATTAGTTCATGACTATCTACATGCTGAGTAATTTTATTCTTTATGATGGTTTCTTCATTTTTCCCGGTATTGACGTCAGGCTCACCGGTCTGTAGTTTCCCGGATCACCCCTGGAACCCTTTTTAAAAATTGGTGTTACATTGGCGATCCTCCAATCTTCAGGTATTAGAGATGATTTTAATGATAGTTCACAGATTACTAATAGGTCTGCAATCTCATATTTCAGTTCTTTCAATACCCTTGGATGTATACCATCCGGCCCAGGTGATTTGCTACTCTTCAGCTTATCTAATAGTTGTAATACATCTTCTCGATGTATCGATATTTCCTTCAATTCTTCTGCACCTTTAAATACCACTTCAGTCATGGGTAACATCCCTACATCTTCCTCAGTAAAGACGGAAGCAAAGAATTCGTTCAGTCTCTCCACTATCGCCTTATCGCCTCTTAGTGCTCCTTTAACCCCTTTATCATCTAATGGACCAACTGACTCTCTCACAGGTTTTTTGCTACGAATGTACTTGAAAAGGTCTTTACTTCGCGTTTTTGCTTCCGCAGCAAGCTTCTTCTCAAATTCTTCTTTTGCCTGCCTTATCAATGCCTTGCATTTGACTTGCCAATGCTTGTGCTGTTTCCAGGTTTCGTCGTTTGGCTCTTTTTTCCATTTCCTGAAAGATGCTTTTATGGCAACAACAGCCTCTCTGACCTCAACTTTATACCATGCTGGCAGTTTTTTGGACTTCTTTCCACTTTTCTTAAAGCGTGGAATACAGCTGGTCTGGGCTTCCAAGATAGTATTTTTCAACAACAGCCAAGCCTGATGTACGTCTTTAACCTTTGCAACTGCTCCTTTTAGTTTTTTCTTGACTGTTTTCCTCATTTTATCATAGTCTCCCTTTCGAAAGTTAAAAGGTAGTACTGTGGATTTCCTTACTATCCCTCCTCCACTAATTAAATCAAAGGCGATCATGCTATGATCACTATTGCCAAGTGGCCCCAACAACCTTATCTCTTGCACTAGATCTGGTGTTCCACTAAGGATTAGGTCTAATATGGCTTCCCCTCTGGTCGGTTCATGAACCAGCTGCTCCAAGAAGCAGTCATTTATTTCATCTAGGAACTTTATCTCCCTAGCATGTCCTGACGTGACACTGACCCAGTCGATACCGGGGTAGTTGAAATCACCCATTATTATTACTGTGCTGTAACTTTTGTTAGCTTCCTTGATTTCTTTGAGCATTTCATCATCCATTTGGTCATTCTGGCCAGGCGCTCGATAGTACACCCCCACTGCCATTGCCTTCCCCCTTTTACATGGAATTTCAATCCATATAGATTCTACAGCAGATTTTGTTTCCTGCAAAACTTTAATCCTTTCTGACTCAATGCCCTCTCTAACATAGAGAGCAACCCCTCCACCAATTTGATCAGCTCTATCATTACGATATAGTTTGTACCCAGGTATCACAGTGTCCCACTGGTTGTCGTCCTTCCACCATGTCTCTGATATTCCAATCATATCTAACCTTTCATTTAGTGCTATATATTCTAACTCTCCCATCTTATTTTTTAGACTTCTAGCATTTGCATACAAGCATTTTAGAGAATGTATTTTATCCATATTAATTTGTCTGTTAGACATGAGTAATTTGGGATCTTTAAGCTCTGTCTGCTCCATACTTGAGGGCATTTGGGCTACTTTACTCTTTTGTGGAACCTCTCTGCTTTTGGTAGTATCCTTCAAAGATACATTCTTCCGAACCATATGCTCTTGGGCGACTGTCGGCTTTCCCCTAATATCTAGTTTAAAAGCTGCTCTATCTCCTTTTTAAAGGTTAATGCCAGCAGCCTGGTTCCATCCCGGTTAAGGTGAAGCCCATCCCTTCGGAAGAGCCCCTCCTTTCCCCAGAATGTTCCCCAGTTCCTAACAAATCCAAAACCCTCATCTCTGCACCATTGTCTCATCCACGCATTGAGACTCCGGAGCTCTGTCTGCCTTTTGGGTCCTGCGCGTGGAACAGGAAGCATTTCGGAGAATGCTACCCTGGAAGTTCTGGATTTCAACTTCCTACCTAAAAGCCTAAATTTAGCCTCCAGAACCTCCCTACCACATTTTCCTATGTCATTGGTACCAACATGTACCAAGACAGCAGACTCCTCCCCAGCACTATCTAAGACCTTATCTAGGTGGCGTGTGAGGTCCGCTACCTTCGCACCAGGCAGGCATGTTACCAGGCGATCCTCACGTCCACCAGCCACCCAGCTATCTACATGCCTAATGATCGAATCACCAACTATAACGGCTGTCCTAACCCTTCCCTCATGGGCACATGGCCCTGGAGAAACTTCCTCGGTGCGAGAGGGTTTTACATCACCTGGAGGACAGGTCCTAGTTACAGGATCACTTCCTGCCACACCAGGGTGATGCTCTCCTGTCACGTGACCTCTCTCCTCCATGGCAACAGGGATGCTGCCAGACTGGAGGTGGGACTTCAGGACTATATCCCTGTAGGTCTCGTCTATGTACCTCTCTGTCTGTCTTATGCTTTCCAAGTCTGCTACTTTAGCCTCTAGAGAACGGACTCATTCCCTGAGAGCAAAGAGCTCCTTGCACCTAGTGCACACGTAAGACCTCTCACCAACTGGGAGAAAATCATACATGTGACACTCAATGCAAAAGACTGGAAAGCCCCCATCCCGCTGCTGGACTGCTGTCTGCATCTTAGTTTTAAGTTTGTGTTTAGATCTAAGTTCTTTACTTACTAAGGGTTGCTATGGATATTTATACTAATAAAACTGAACCTAATACATGTAATATACCTTGTTCACCTGAAGCTTAACTAATCTCAGGTCCTTAGTGTATGACTGATTTGGGTAATGAGCTTCACGTGAGAGCACCTCCTGTCTTTTAAGATGTGTAAGTACCTATAAAGCTACGATTATCCCAGGGGTGGGTGGGTGTGGGGAGGGTGGGAGGGAATTAACACTTATTAAAAGAGGGCTGCTACACAGTACCCTGTCTTGTGCTGCTGAGGTAAGCTATATTCTGATTTGATTTAAATTATAGCTCTTAGCTGCTGCTAGGCTCTAACTTCTTATGAAATTTAAAGTACAAGCTCTCTGCTGGGTTCTAAATTTAACCAGAAAGCTCTTTTCTGTGTTGTAAATTTAAGCTAAAAGAACTTTGCTGATGCTAAGCCCTGAGTGACTATTAAAGGTAAACTACAAGCTCTCTGCTGGGTTCCAAATGTAACCAGAAAGCTCTCTTCTGTGTTTTAAATTTAAACTAAAAGTACTTTGCTGTTATTAGGCCCCGAGTGACTATTAAATTTAAAGTACAAGCTCTCTGCTGGGTATGAAATGTAACCAGTTTTCCAGGTCGGTAGGGATGATAGTCCCGAGATCCCTGGGAATCCGGCCAGCACACCCTTGGTGGTCGAGCAGAGGCTGAAGAGAAAGGGGCACTCATCCACTTCATGGCCCCCTGGACCTGTCTTCCGGGAGGCAATAAGATTTTGTTTTGCCTAGGGTCCTTCACCAGTTTCTTCCAATCTGCTCCAAACAGGAGCTTCCCCTTAAAGGCCAGTTGAACCAATCAGGCTTTGGAGGATGTGTCCATTGCCCAGCGATGGAGCCAAATCCAATGCCGTGACACAGTAGTCAGGGCACCATCCCTGGCCACCAGGCACACCATGTCATACATGGCATCAGAAAAGAAGGATGCAGCAGACTCCACGAGAGAAGTAGTATCATCAGGCAGAACAGACTGAATCCACTGGAGCAGGGCTCAAGAAGTCAAGCTAGTGCATAACCCCAGCTATAGAATAGCCACTAGCAAGGCAAACTGGCTCTTCAGCAATCAACCTTGCAGTCCAGGACATCTTTTAAAGCTGATCTGTCTTCCATAGGACTGGTGTTCCATCTGGTAACCACCGTGATCTGTGCATTCATCTTGGGAATGTTAAACCACTGACTGCACTCCTCCTCCGGGAGAGCATAGAGCTTCTTACAGACCCTTTAGGCAGGGAGTCGGGCAAGTCCCACTTGGACCAGATCATATCTTTGATCCCTCCGAGAACAGGAAGACAGTAGTGGATTTCTGTACTCCTTGAAGAAGCAGGTGTACTTTCAGCTCCTGCTTCGTGCCGGAAGCATCTGCCAAGTTCAAGGCAGATGAGACCCTGGAAATCAATGCTGCCAGCTCCTCCTTCCAGAATAGGCGGATCACGCGGGCCTCTTCATAGTCTTCTGAAGGTGATAGGAGGTCCTCCTCCACATCAGAGCCCAATACTGATTCATCTGGGTCCGAGGCATAGTTAACATCTTAGAGAACTCCCATGTGTTCCTCGTCATTGGGGAGTTTCCTGCACCGGGGACATTTAGCCAAAGGCAATCAAGCAGGGCTTCTGCTTCCAACCTGCCCAGTATGAGACTGCGTCCGGGGGCACCCAGATGCTGCAGGCTCTGAATTTCCACACTAGGACCATGCCTGTTGCAAAAAGGAAAATAATTCTGGGGAGGACAATCCATACTCAAAGTTCTCCTCTTGGAAAAAGCTCCCCGACACCAGGGGGCATAGCCGCTACAAACCCCCTAGAGGATAAACAGCAGCTCCCAGCACAGCCACCGGAGCCTCCAGCTAGCTAAACATCCTTAGCGTCATCTTGCATCTCCTGCCCTGAGGCAGGGAAGGGTGGACTAACTGTATCCTCCAGCCGAAAGGGTGAAAGCATGCCCTCCAGGGGTCACTCAGAAGCTGCCATATAGGAAGGACATAGTCTAGAATCAAAGGATGAGGCTCCTCGCTTACCACAGGTCAAACAACATGAAGACGACATAGAGAGTTAGAGTAAGTATTACCAAAGTGGGCGTTAAGGCAGCGACAGTCCGAAAGCATGCATTAACTGCGCTTTTACAGAATGCACATTGAAGGCGCACGTGATGGAGTACTTGATCCACAGGTAGAAAGCGCGTTAGGACCACATGACCCCCACGTGCACACTAGATAAAAACGTTACTAACATGTGCAGACAATGGCAGGAAATCTCCACACAGCACCAACGGTCACTAGCAGTCCATCCCGAATTGCGTTCTTCAGAGACGGAACCAGGAGCCCCCAGCAAGAACAATAACAAAGTCATGCCTTGGTAGTCACCCCCTGAGAGCCCCAGGCATAGGATCCATGCCGGGCTCAGCTCTACTCCCCTGAAACTGCTTCACTGGCTGGGTTTATTTTTCAGCAGCATAGTATGAAAGGTGGCTGGCAGGCAGATCCCTCTGACAGCTTTCTGCAATCTTCGGGAGAGAGAAGGGGGGCGGTTAAAGTGTGAGGCTGCTGTACTCTTCCAGATTCTTCCAATTTGTGACTGCTCAACAGGCTCTTACCATAAAGGTGTGGAGCTGAATTCATTTTCCCTCCTCCTATGGATACTAAAATGACTAGTCTAGTGGAGCCTGCCATGTCGCACTCAAGTGAGAAAGTCACCTCTTTAGGGCTTTAACGAGCGTTTAATCAATCTCTTTTCCTTTCAATCTTCAGATTTTCTACAGAGGAGAAAATCCATCCACCATCTGCTAGAAACAAAAATACTGAAGGGAACCCTGGTTGCTGAGACTGATAGAGGCATGGGAGTGATGTCATTGAAACCTGGGCTTTTCATTGGCTCTTTATCTCCACCAATCTGCTGGTAGGGGAACACAACCCACTTGTCTGGACTGGTCTAGCAGGATGATATGGAAGAGTAATCTGAGCTCCAGAAGGAATAGGAGAGATACTGGTCTTTATTCGAACACTTGCTATACCGCTTAAATCAAAAGACATACAGCACTGTACAATACAAAAAACAAAATAAGTGACTGCTGAGATAAGAGAAAAAGAACACCATTAATCAATAGGACAGCAATGAAGAACAACAAGGAGAGAAGAGAGGAACAGGAAAGCTCAGGAAGGAATGTGTGAGAGGTTAAAGGCCCGTTGGAACAGATAGGTCTTCAGTTCAGCCTTGAAACGGGCGAAGGAGGGCTCGGACCGGAGGCTCAGGGAGTTCCAAAGAGAAGGGGCCAAAAAGAAAAAAGCAGAAGAGCGGGTGTTTCAAGATGTGCTTGCATAGGGGAGGGGAGCACCAGACGATAGTTATGAACAGAGTGTAGTAGGCGTGAGGGATGTGGTACTGAAGGAGATCTGCCAGGTATTGAGGTGTGGAGGAGTGGATGGTGCGGTGGGTGAAAATGAGGATTTTATACTGTATCCTAAAGCGTATTGGCAGCCAGTGAAGGTGGGCAAGGAGGGGGGTGACATGTTCATAGCAGGAGGAGGAGGTAAGGATGCGGGCGGTGGTATTCTGTAGGAGCTGAAGACAGTAAATTTTGGAGTGTGGTAGACCAGCAAGAGAGACATTACAATAGTCAATCCTGGAGACGTTAGGAGGAGAGTGGTTAAGGAGGAGGAGGTAAGGAAGGGGCGGACTGCACACAACTGTCGAAGACAGAAGAAGGCGTGACAAGTAACTGAAGAGATATGATCCAAAAAGGAGAGGGAAGAGTCAAGAATGTCACCGAGATACCTGAAGGAAAGGACCAGGGGGATAGCAGTGGAAGCAAGGGAAGGAGCAGAGAAGGAAAAGGAGACCCAAATGTAACCCAAGTGGCAGTAGATTTCAGAGGGTTAAAGTGAAGAAAATTGGCAGACATCCAATCATGAATGGAGGAAAGGCAAGCGTTAAGGGGCACAATATCAGAGGCAGAGGGGCTGGTCCGGTGAAGTAGAATGATATTGTCTGCATAGTAATATGTTGCACAATAAGAAAAAGTGGGACCATGAAGATGTTGAAGAGCAGCGATGACAATACGGAGCCCTGGAGGACGCCACAGGAGAGAGGCATAGGAGAACATAACGGAGAAAGAATAGGCAGAGCGAAAGGAATGGAACCAGAGCCAAGGGACACCAGAAACACCAAGGTCCGCAAGACAATACAGAATACGGTGGTCTACTAAATCGAAGGTTGCAGAAAGATCCAGAGAGACAAGGAGAGTAAGGTCACCCCGATCGTGTGCAACATGCAGCTCGTTCAGTAGGGAAAGAAAAATAGATTCAGTGCTATGGCCCGGGCAGAAACCAGACTGTTGGGGGTGAAGAGCATTGGTGGAGGCAAGGTGAGAAGACAGTTGGGCAAAGACAAAGCACTCAAGGAGTTTAGAGAGAAAGGAAAGGTTGGAAACAGAATGCCAGCTAGCCAAGATGGTGGGATCAAGGGAGGGTTTTTCTTGAGGAGGGTGAGGAAGATGAAGGAAAGCAATTGGTAGAAAGGAAAGTGTTAAACATAATGAGGACCAAGGGAAGGAGAGAAAGAGAAGGCTCCAGAAGCCATTTGGAGGGTATGGGGTCTAAGGGCAGCAGGTCTTTCGGGAGGATGAGGCAATTTGGAGAAGCTTGGAGGCAGTTATCAGCTTGAATGAGGACCAGGTGCAAGTGAGAAGGAGGGGAGAAGGAGGAGAAGGCGATGGAGAGGACAAAAGATGGGAAGAGGGGCAAGGGGCAGGAAACAAAAGATGCATGAAGAGAAAGAACCTTGTCTGAGAAGAAATTAGCCAAGTCAGCAGGGTCAGAACAAGAGGGAGGGAGGGAGGGACTGGCCCTGCAGAAGAGAGGGAGGATAGAGACCGAAAAATGGAATAAAGCTGTCTAGAAGAATTAGAAGAGCTAAGGATGAGGCTGGAATAATAATCCTTCTTCGCAGAATGGAGTAAGCCCCGATACTCCTTATGACGTTGGCGGATGTGGTTACGCCAGAGGCAGAGGGCACAGCGCAACTGTGGACATTGGACGCACATTCCCCGGGAAGAACTAAGGGTGGCAAGTAGGTGGGAGTAAAGTGGGGACAGGAAGGGGGAGCCAGAAGATCAAGAGTATTGGAGAGAACAGAGTTCCAGGTTTGGGTCTGAGAGTCAGGGGCAATGTTCCCTCTAATTTTCTGTAGGCTGTGTGCACATAAAATATCAGCTGTGTGCAGCTTTTGAAGGAAGGTTAAATATTTGTGCGCCACATAACGACACTCAGAGTTATATACTTTAAAATTTGACTACACGTCAGAATACAGTATGTACACCACATTAATTTTAATCAAATTAAATGAAAATAGACGATTACTAAATGAAGCGGGAAATTTCTAGTAATTACAATCATAAGTGTAAATTAGTCTTACCTGCTAATTGTAGTTCCTGAAAGAACTCCAGTCTAGTCCCGGAAATTCAGGAGTTGTCAACCTCTTCCAGCAGCTTGGAGACTGATACATGTCATTCTTTGATGACACCGGTATAAGGACTCAGGCACCGGCTCCTCCCACTCCAGTAACCTATTGACAAAGCAGACTCACCAGAGCAACAATTAAGTAAAACACCCTCAGAAATCGAGTGTCCACTAACTAAATAACTATCAAACAATAAATGAACATGAAGCATATCCCCTATGATATGTAACAGAACAGGCAAGGGACTTGCTTCCCTGCCCGGAAAGGAAAAATGCCCGAACCACTTTCCCCCCATCGGGTCAAACCCCGTCCCGTGCACCCCAAGCTCCACAGTTGTCTTCGTTCTCTTACCTGTAAACCTGAGCTTCAGGCTGCAACCACCTTACCGAATTGGGACAGGATCCGGGACTAGACTGGAGTTCCTTCAGGAACTACAATTAGCAGGTAAGACTAATTTACACTTCCTTCATGTCCCTCCAGTCTAGTCCCGGAAATTCAGGAGATGTAACAGAGCAGTAAATGTACTCAATGGGCGGGACCAGGTAGACCAGCCTGAAGCACCGCAGAACCAAAACAGGTATCCTTACGCGCCTGAACATCCAAACGATAGTGTTTAACAAAGGAATTCAAAGACGACCACGTCGCTGCCTTACAAATTTCTGCCGCCTGCACCAAACTGCACTCCGCCCAGGAAGCTGCTTGCGCCCTCGTAGAATGCGCTCACAATCCATCCGGTACCGACAGCCCTTTCAGAATATATGCGGACGCTATTGTCTCCTTTAGCCATCTAGCAATCGACGCTTTGGACGCAGCCTCCCCTTTACGAGGACCGCCGAACAACACAATCTATCCAATCTCTTGAATGTCGCCATGCACTTGAGGTAACGTTTCAAAGCTCTCCGCACATCCAAAAGATGCAACTGCGGAGTCACCGAACTCTCCGCCCTACGAAACACCGGCAGGGACACCACTTGATTCACATGAAAAGGAGACAGTACCTTTGGCAAGAAGGATGGAACCGGCCTTAAAACCACCTTAGACTCATGAAAAACCAAGAACGGTTCCCTACAAGATAACGCCTGCAATTCTGATATCCGCCGTGCCGACGCAATGGCCACTAAGAACACGACCTTCAGAGTAAGATCCTTCAAAGTTGCTTTCACCAAAGGCTCAAACGGCTGTGAAGTTAATGCCGCTAATACCAACTGAAGATCCTAAGTCGGAACCGACCGCCTGCACGGTGGTCTCAAAACACTCACCGCTTTCAGAAATCTTTTAACATCTGAATGTGTACAGAGCGCTTGTCCCCTGATCTTGCCTCTATAACAGGAAAGCGCTGCCAACTGAACTCGCAAGGACGCGGCCGCCAAACCTTTTTGGAATCCATCCTGCAAAAATGCTAACACCTGTGGAATCGTGGCCCGCAAAGCTGTGCAATGCCGATCCATACACCAGCCTCAAACACGCGCCACACACGGACATACGCTAAAGAAGTAGATCTTCTACGCGCTCTCAACAACGTCGCAATCACATCCGCCGAATATCCTTTTGCTCTTAGCCTAGCCCTCTCAAGAGCCATGCCGTAAGTGAGAACCGAGCTACCTGAGGCATCACCAAGGGACCCTGTTGCAACAGATCCTGTCTGGCCAGTAGCCTCCAAGGCTTTCCCACTACCAGCCTCCTGAGATTCGCATACCACGGCCATCTCTGCCAATCCGGTGCTATCAGAATCACACACCCTCTGTGCCGTTTGATCCGCCGCACCACCCGGCCTACTAACACCCAAGGTGGAAACACATATAGAAGCTGATCCATCGGCCACTCTTGGACGAGAGCATCCAACCCCTCCGACATCGGTTCTCTGTGTCTGCTGAAAAACCGTTCTACCTTTGCTGACTGGAACGTTGCCATGAGATCCATCATGAGCGTCCCCCAACGCCAAACTACCGCGTCGTAAACTTCCGGATGAAGCATCCACTCTCCCGGATCTACCCTCACCCGACTCAAGAAGTCGTCCGCCACATTGTCCACTCCCGCCACATGTGCCGCCGACAGAGCCTGAAGGTTTTGCTCTACCCATACGAATAACTGATCTGCCTCGGCCTCTAAGGAAGCACTGCTGGTGCCCCCTTGCCTGTTGACGTAAGCTACCACCGTGGCGTTGTCCGAAAACACTCGCACCGCTGCTCCTCGCAGGTCCCACTGAAACTCCAGCAATGCTAATCTCACCGCCCGAAGTTCCAACCTGTTGATCGACCAAGACTGTTCCTGAACCGTCCACCGTCCCTGCGTGCACTTTCCCTGACAATGTGCCCCCCAACCTAGGAGGCTGGCATCCGTAGTCAGTGGAACCCAGTCCGGTATCTCCAAGGGCATCCCCTCCGACAGAGACTCCGCCCATAACCACCACTGCAACGCCTCCCGCGTCTCGTCTGGACAGACAAGTCTCTTGGACAGGGGATCGTTTTGATGCGACCATCTTCTGAGCAACGCTCTCTGCAACGGCCTCATATGCGCCCTCGCCCAGGGGACCACATCTAACGTTGCCGCCATCGTCCCTAGGACCTGCAAGTAATGCCACGCTGACGGACGCGGCCGGTCGAGAAACCGCCAAATCAGCCTTCGTAAGGCCAACACTTGATGCCGCGGAAGAAACACTTTGCCTATCCCGGTATCTAAACGCGCCCCAAGATACTCGAGATCCTGCGAGGGCACCAGACTGCTCTTGGCCACATGGACTACCCAACCTAGCCCCTCTAGGCAGCCGATCACTTTGGCAGTAGCCTCCTCGCTTTCCTCCCTGGACTTCGCTCAAATCAACCAGTCGTCCAGATATGGGTGCACCAACACCCCGTTCTTCCGCAGTTCCGATGCCACGACTACCATGACTTTGGTAAAGGTCCGAGGTGCCGTAGCCAGACCAAAGGGTAGTGCCCGAAACTGAAAATGCCCCATTGGTATCTCAAACTTGAGGAACATTTGATGGTCGCGCCGAATCAGAATGTGAAGATATGCCTCGGATAAATCCAGAGAAGTCAGATACTCCCCTTTTCTGACTGCCATGATGACTGACCTCAGTGTCTCCATACGAAAATGAGAAACCCTGAGACACTTGTTCACCTTTTTGAGGTCCAGAATCGGCCGGAATGTTCCTTCCTTTTTTGGAACCACAAAATAAATGGAGTATCGACCTAAACCGTATTGATCCGGAGGCACCGGCACCACCGCTTCGAGATCCAGCAACCTCCGAAGAGTTTGCTGGACTGCCATGCGCTTGGAAAGCACCTTGCAAGGGGACTGAACAAAGGCCTCGGCCACCGGCTGTTTCAACTCCAAAGCATAACCTTCCCGAATTACCTCCAACACCCACTGGTCGGACGTAATCCAGACCCAGGCAGCGTAAAACTGCTGCAGACGTCCGCCCACAGCTATGACTGCCTGGGTCCGCCTGACTTAATTGCGGCTTCTTGGCTCCCGCCACGGCGGCAGCAAAACCTCTGCTGGCACCTCGGAATCCCCGAAAACTCTGGCTCCAAAAGGGAAAACGGCCTCTTTGGCTCTGCGGAAACTTGGTAGAGCGAAAACGACGAAAGTCTCTCTGCGGATATCTAGTCATTGTTTGAAATTTTCCTTGCTTCTGCTTATCCTCCGGCAGCCTACCGCCTTTAGATTCTCCCAAATCCTTGACTAACTTCTCTAAATCCTCTCCAAATAGTAGCCGCCCCTTAAAGGGAAGCTTACTCAACCTGGCCTTGGACGAAGCATCCGCCGCCCAATTACACAGCCATAGATACCTCCTTGCGGCCACCGCCGAAGCCATACTGTTTGAGAGACTCCTAATAAGATCATAATGAATATCCGCTAGATATGCAGCTCTGGACTCCAAGCGAGCCGCCTCCCCAGCTGAGGCAGCAGGCTACTCTCCCTGAACTCGTTGCGCCCAACAGAGACAAGCTCTCGCTACCCAAGCCCCACAAATGGAAGCTTGCATAGAAAGAGCATTAACCTCAAAAACCTGCCTCAATAAGGTATCCAGCTTTCTGTCCTGGGTATCCGTAAGCGCGGCACTCCCTTCCACCGGGATGGTCGTCTTCTTGGTCACCGCCAAAACCGCTGCATCTACCTTAGGCAACTTAAAGAGCTCCTTATCCTGCTTCACTAGCGGATAAAGTCGAGACATCACCCGAGAGCCTTTGAGTGTGGATTCAGGCATATCCCACTCACCTTGAATCATCTCCTTAATCACTCTATGCATGGGAAACGCCTTCTGCGTCTTCCGAAAAGCCTGCAAGAGAGGACCCTCTAAAGCAGCCTCCTCAACCGGCTCCACCGCCGGCATATTCAGCGCTTTCAAGGTTTCTGTAATTAGAGCGGATAACTCTTCCCGCCGAAAAATACGCACCACTCTAGCCTGCTCCTCCTGTTCTGCAATCTCCCCTTCTTCCAGCTCCTCACCCAGCTGAGAACCCTGCTCCTCACCTACGGTGTACAAATCCTCCGAAAACTCAGACTGACACCCCCTATCCGACTCCACGCGGGATCTCTTAGGCCCAAAGGGCGAAGGCGACATTGAAAGGGAGTGCTTGGCCTCTTCTGCCCGAACTCCACCGTCGAGGAAGAAGCCTCCCTAGGAGTACTGCCAAATGCTCTTTGAATAAGAGTTACAAAATCCGGAGAAAAGATGGATAGGAGATCTCCCGCAACTGGCGCCACCGCTCGTGGCCCATCCGGAGCCGAGGAAGGCCCTGGAACAGGTTCAACGGAGTCAATCAAAGGAGACAAAGGGCCCTGCAAAGCCCCTTCCTGGCCCTCTGTCCCCTCTAAGCGCTGCTGCTCCTCTAAGGGAGCCTGGCTACAGCCCTTACAGATGCCTGCCTCTGACACAGAGGACCTTTTTACTCCATGTCTCTCCGGTAAGAGGGAAGAAGATTAAAGGAGAAGCAGCACAGTACCATTAAAAGGATCTCCCTCAATGTCTCAGATCCCAACCGTACTGCCCAATGATCCAAACACCAGAATGCAAAATAAATGCCCAATTTGAGAAAAAAATTAAAGTAAATTAAATCAAATAAAACCCACTAACTAAGCTATCAAAACTACAGTCCTTAATTGTATCTCTAGTGAGCCAGGAGCACTGGCTCACATCCTCCAGCTGCTTGGAGACTGATAGAACTGGAGTGGGAGGAGTCGTTGCCTGAGTCCTTATACCGGTGTCATCAAAGAATGACGTGTATCAGTCTCCAAGCAGCTGGAAGAGGTTGACAACTCCTGAATTTCCGGGACTAGACTGGAGGGACGAGAAGGAACTTTTAAATATTAAGACGTCTGTGTTGTTTTCTATCAGAATCAGAGCCGTAATTTTTGTGCGATCTGTTGTAAAGTATGTGCGCTCGCTTGGCGAGGTGTGTGCGCACACACACGCGCAAAGCTTAGAGGGAACAAAGGAAGAGTCCAGCCTCCTCATAGGTGAAAGATGCAGTCTGCCACCCAGCTAGACAGGGTACACTTAGAGACCACAACCTCAAACCTGTCGATGTCATAGAAGATGAACAGTTGCGATGAGCAACGATGGGGCTGTGTCCTCTAAAGGCAGAAGGACAGTGTCCTCTTGCAATCCAGGGTGTGTTTCGAGGCCTCCATTTGAGATGTGTGAGGCCCGGGAAAGAAGATGGGAAGGATCATCTCCTGGTTCATGTGAAAAGCGGGAAGCACAAGGAGCAAGAGTGATGATGACACAGATGCTTTATTGGAAATCCCCAACGCGTTTCGGCGAACGCCTTCTTCAGGGGGGTGAAATAACTTACAAAAATATAATAAAAACACAATAAAAACAATTAAAAGAATAAAAGGATAAAAACCATACTTTAAGCTAAACGGGCATCGTAGTAAAGAAGTTAAAAAATATATAACATAACTACATCATGTGACACTCAAAAACAATAAATAAATAAATAAGATAATTAAATAATAGAAGCATATATGTAGATAAAAAATCTTACATAAAAAATACCATTTATAAAAAATTATACATATATACATTGTATAGTCTGACTTATACAGAAACTCAACAAAGAAAGCAATAGACGCAGGGCAGAGAAACAATCACAGGATAAAGATTTGTAACAACTGGTACTCACTATGGTATACCAAGACAATAGAGAATACGGTGGTCTACTAAATCGAAGGTTGCAGAAAGATCCAGAGAGACAAGGAGAGTAAGGTCACCCCGATCGTGTGCAACATGCAGCTCGTTCAGTAGGGAAAGAAGAATAGATTCAGTGCTATGGCCCGGGCAGAAACCAGACTGTTGGGGGTGAAGAGCATTAGGAGTAGTGCCAGAACACTACCTTAGGCAGCAATTTCAGGTGAGTCCGGAGAACGGCCCTGTTTTTGTGGAACCAGGTGTAGGGGGCATGGGCCACCAACGTCCGCAACTCACTAACTCTTCTGGCTGAAGTGAGCGCTACCAGGAACACTACTTTCCACGACAAGAACTTCAGATGGCACGTAGCCAGAGGCTCAAAAGGGGGAGCCATCAGCTTCCTGAGAACAACATTCAGGTCCCAAGCCACCAGCAGTGGGTAAACGGTGGGCCGCGAGAGGAGAAGCCTCTTCATGATGCAGCCCACAAGGGGATGCACAGACACAGGCTGGCCATCGACGAGGTGGTGATGTGCCGCTAGGGCGCTGAGGTACACCCTGATTGAGCTGAATTTTAGAACAGCCCAGGATAGGTGCAGAAGATATTGCAGGGTTGTCCTGCACCGAGCAAGAAAAAGGATTGAGGTTCCTGCCTGCGTACCAGATGGAGAATCTATGCCATTTGAAGGCATACATGTGTCATGTTGAGAACTTGCACGATGCCAGTAAAATGTCTTCTACCTCCCGGGAGAGGTGGAAGTGCACTATGACTAGCCATTCAGCATCCATGCCATCAGGGCGAGGGACTGGAGATTGGGATAGAAATGGGTCCTGACTTCCTACGAGAGTAAGTCTGGGGCCTGGCCCAGGGATAATAGGGGCCGCTCGGGACAGCTGCAAGAGCAGAGGGAACCATGGCTGCCACAGCCACCAAGGGGCAATGAGAATTACAGAGGCCCGGTCCAACTGAACCTTGAGCAAGGTCTTGGGAACCAGAGGAGTACACAGGTATGCATACAGCAGGCTACCAGACCAAGACAAGAGAAAAGCATCCGCCATCATTCGTTCTGTGGTTGGCCTCCGGGAGCAGAAAGTGCGGCAGCTGCCCGTTCTGAGGCCTGGAGAAGAGATCCAACATCGGGGTCCCCCAACATCGAAAGATAGATTTGGCAACCAGTGGGTTGAGGCACCACTTGTGGGGCTGAAGGACCCTGCTGAGTCCATCTGTGAGCAGACTGTCCTGGCCCAGTAGTTGACTACCTGGAGGATCATGCCCTTCTTCATGACAAAGGTTCACAGGCAAATCATCTCCCAACAGAGGAGGTATGAGCCCATTCCCCCCGGCTTGTTGATGTAAAACATTGCTATTTGGCTGTCCGTCTGAACGGGCACAACCTGACCTGCCAGGTGGGCCTCGAACACCCAAAGGGCGTTTGTCACAGCTCTACGTTCCAGGAGGTTGATCTGGAGGGCAGTTTCCTCCCGATTCCAGGCGCCCTGTAACTGTAGACAGTCGCAATGGGCTCCCCAACCGAGCTTGGAGGCGTCCGTGGTCAGAACATGCTGGAACAGTGGGGCCTGGAAGGGTAAGCCAGCCATGAGATTCTGTCAGCTCTGCCACCAGGCAAAAGAGGCCGCCAGAGGCTGGGTGATCCAGACTCAATCCTCTAGTTGGCCATTAGCCTGAGTCCATTGAGAACTGAGGGTCCACTGGACCCGTTGCATCTGTGAACAGTTGAGGCCATGTGCCTCAATAGATGCAGTAGGAGACAGGTGGATGCCAATGTGCGAGCCTGTACCTCTCTTGCTAGGATTGCCAGATGCTGCACCTGGTCTAGAGGGAGGAAGATTCTGATCTGGGTCGAGTCCAGAAGCATTCCTATGAACTCCAGGTGCTGAGTCGGGAGCAAATGTGACTTTGGGAAGCTGCTCACGAACTTCAGATGTTGCAGCACTCTTATGGTGCGGTAGGCCGCGTGACATACCTCCTCTGGCGAGCTGGCTTTCCCCAGATAGGGAAAGATGACGACTCCCAGTAAGTGGAGGTGAGCAGCGACTACCGCCAGGCACTTGGTGAATACCTTGAGGCCGAGGAGAGGCCGAAGGGGAGCACCCTGTACTGGTAGTGGCAGCCTCCGATGATGAAGCAGAGGTACTGACAGTGCCAGGGATGGATCTGGATGTGGGTATAGGCATCTTTGAGATCCAAAGAGAATAGCCAATCTCCCCGCAGGAGGTAAGGCAGCAATGCTCCAAGGGACAGCATCTTGAACTTCTCCTTGACCAGAAAGCGGTTTAGGTCCCGCAGATCCAGGATGGGTCAAAGTCGCCTGTCTTTTTTGGGGCGAGGAAGTACTGGGAGTAGAACCCTGTGTCCCAGAGGGGCTGAGGTACTGGCTGCACCACCCGATCCTCGAGTAGGGACTTGAGTTCCTTCTGCAGGAGCTCTCTGGTCGAAGTGCAGAAGGTAACCTTCCCAGGTGTCGGTGATAATGCCCGGCCAGAGGTGAGTGAAGTGGATCAGATGTCCTCCCGTGTGCCTTGGCCCTCTGGGGGAAGACGGGCCTTAGCATTGCTTGACTCAAGTTTTGCCTTAGCAGCCTTTATAATTTTCTAAGGCAAAACTTGAGTTGAGCTATGCTAAGTCCCACAGTGGCTTATATCTTTTGGAGGTTCTCTGGGAACTCACCTTTCAGCTAAGTACCTTTTAAGTTTTTGTTAGGGTGGCTTGGGATAGGGGTTGCTGGAAAGGAGACCCCACCAGAAGGTTTCTGGGTGATTTCCACCATTGGAGGGACAAAATAAGATGGTCTGAGTTTGTTATTTTGTCCGACAGGCAACCTGAGGCCTGTGTCCACTGAGTGGATAAAGTCCACTGGGTTGCGAGCATATGGAGGCGAGCATAAGGAACCACATGCACCGTGGATGCCATGAGGCCTAGCAATTGTAGCATTTCCCAAGCAGTGAGACAAGGTTTGAGCACTGCTTGGGAAGCTAGTTGTACTATGCGAAGACAGCGGGGCTGTGGAAGGAAAGCCCTTGTCTGTCTGGTATCCAGATGAGCTCCTATGAACTCTAGGGACTGAGTGGGAGCAAGATTGGATTTTGGGAGGTTTATGACCAGTCCCAAATACTGAAGGATTCACATTGTGCGAGACAGAGCAGAGCTGGCTTCTGGCACTGTAGGGGCTCGAATGAGCCAGTCGTCTAAGTAAGAGAAGACGAATATTCCCGGAGTGCGGAGAAATGCTGCTACCACAGCCATGCATTTTGTGAACACTCTTGGCACAGAAGCCAGGCCAAAGGGAAGAACCTTGTATTGGTAGTGCTTTCCTTGAAACAGGAATCGGAGGAATCGCCTGTGATTTGGATGGATGAGAATATGAGTATACACATCCTTGAGATCTAGAGAACAAAGCCAATCCTGACTTTGAAGATATGGCAGCAGAGTTCCTAGAGAGACCATTTTGAACTTCTCTCGGAACAGATATTTGTTCAATTCTCTGAGGTCTAAATGGGTCTGTGTCCTCCTGTTTTCTTTGGAATAAGGAAATAGGGGGAGTAGAACCCTGTACCCTGATGGGGAATGGGTACTTCCTCTACTGCTCCTTGAGCAAGGAGCATTGTGACTTCTTGACCTAAGAGATTGTGGAGAGAAGTCTGAGAATTGAACTGTCTTATAATTGTAGGAGGGGGCAGGCTGTGAAAATGACGCTTGTACCCCTCTCTTACAATGGACAGAGTCCAATTTTCTGCTGTTACTTGGTACCATCTTGGGCAAAATGGCATAACCTGCCTGGGATGGTTAAGGGTTCTGGACCCTTCAGGGGCAGGAAGGCAAAGTTCTCTAGAAAGGAGTCAAAGCCCCTGAGGAGGCTGAGCCTGCTGAGGTTTTGCAGCTTTTGGCTTCTTTTGTTGTCTAGGTTGTTGCTGCTGTCCTTTTTGGGCAGTCTGACCTGGACGGTGTCCCTCTTGGGTATAGGAAGGATAAAACTTCTTTTTCTTACTGAAAAATGGTTTCTCAGAAGATCTTTTTTTTGCAGGATCGGCTGTAGATTTCGACAATCTATCCAATGTGATATTGTCAGCATCTGTTTCATTAGCCTTCTCCTGCCAATTCTTGCCAAAGAGATTTTCTCCTGTGCAAGGAATGTTTCCTAATTTATCCTGTACCCAAATTTCCAAGTCAGATGCCTGAAGCCAGGCGATCCGACATGCACCAATGGCAATAGCAGAGGTTCTGCTTATGCACTCAAAACAATCAAAGGCTGCACGATTAACAAACTTGGAAACATCCTGAGCATGTTTGACAAGAGTGAGATAGTCTTGTCTTTTGTCATCAGGAAGAAGGGGGCTCATAAGCTCCAAGTCCCCTGTGACCTCTTTAAGGAACATTCACAACATGGAGGATTGGATGAGTGTCTCTTTGCACTTTTCATCCTTCTCATGGCTGATTCCACCACCATTGAATGGTGTGGTGAGTGAGTTTTTTGAAAGCCAGGACAAGGTGGAACTCGATACATGGCTCCCCAACCGAGCTTGGAGGCGTCCGTGGTCAGAACATGCTGGAACAGTGGGGCCTGGAAGGGTAAGCCAGCCATGAGATTCTGTCAGCTCTGCCACCAGGCAAAAGAGGCCGCCAGAGGCTGGGTGATCCAGACTCAATCCTCTAGTTGGCCATTAGCCTGAGTCCATTGAGAACTGAGGGTCCACTGGACCCGTTGCATCTGTGAACAGTTGAGGCCATGTGCCTCAATAGATGCAGTAGGAGACAGGTGGATGCCAATGTGCGAGCCTGTACCTCTCTTGCTAGGATTGCCAGATGCTGCACCTGGTCTAGAGGGAGGAAGATTCTGATCTGGGTCGAGTCCAGAAGCATTCCTTTGAACTCCAGGTGCTGAGTCGGGAGCAAATGTGACTTTGGGAAGCTGCTCACGAACTTCAGATGTTGCAGCACTCTTATGGTGCGGTAGGCCGCGTGACATACCTCCTCTGGCGAGCTGGCTTTCCCCAGATAGGGAAAGATGACGACTCCCAGTAAGTGGAGGTGAGCAGCGACTACCGCCAGGCACTTGGTGAATACCTTGAGGCCGAGGAGAGGCCGAAGGGGAGCACCCTGTACTGGTAGTGGCAGCCTCCGATGATGAAGCAGAGGTACTGACAGTGCCAGGGATGGATCTGGATGTGGGTATAGGCATCTTTGAGATCCAAAGAGAATAGCCAATCTCCCCGCAGGAGGTAAGGCAGCAATGCTCCAAGGGACAGCATCTTGAACTTCTCCTTGACCAGAAAGCGGTTTAGGTCCCGCAGATCCAGGATGGGTCAAAGTCGCCTGTCTTTTTTGGGGCGAGGAAGTACTGGGAGTAGAACCCTGTGTCCCAGAGGGGCTGAGGTACTGGCTGCACCACCCGATCCTCGAGTAGGGACTTGAGTTCCTTCTGCAGGAGCTCTCTGGTCGAAGTGCAGAAGGTAACCTTCCCAGGTGTCGGTGATAATGCCCGGCCAGAGGTGAGTGAAGTGGATCAGATGTCCTCCCGTGTGCCTTGGCCCTCTGGGGGAAGACGGGCCTTAGCATTGCTTGACTCAAGTTTTGCCTTAGCAGCCTTTATAATTTTCTAAGGCAAAACTTGAGTTGAGCTATGCTAAGTCCCACAGTGGCTTATATCTTTTGGAGGTTCTCTGGGAACTCACCTTTCAGCTAAGTACCTTTTAAGTTTTTGTTAGGGTGGCTTGGGATAGGGGTTGCTGGAAAGGAGACCCCACCAGAAGGTTTCTGGGTGATTTCCACCATTGGAGGGACAAAATAAGATGGTCTGAGTTTGTTATTTTGTCCGACAGGCAACCTGAGGCCTGTGTCCACTGAGTGGATAAAGTCCACTGGGTTGCGAGCATATGGAGGCGAGCATAAGGAACCACATGCACCGTGGATGCCATGAGGCCTAGCAATTGTAGCATTTCCCAAGCAGTGAGACAAGGTTTGAGCACTGCTTGGGAAGCTAGTTGTACTATGCGAAGACAGCGGGGCTGTGGAAGGAAAGCCCTTGTCTGTCTGGTATCCAGATGAGCTCCTATGAACTCTAGGGACTGAGTGGGAGCAAGATTGGATTTTGGGAGGTTTATGACCAGTCCCAAATACTGAAGGATTCACATTGTGCGAGACAGAGCAGAGCTGGCTTCTGGCACTGTAGGGGCTCGAATGAGCCAGTCGTCTAAGTAAGAGAAGACGAATATTCCCGGAGTGCGGAGAAATGCTGCTACCACAGCCATGCATTTTGTGAACACTCTTGGCACAGAAGCCAGGCCAAAGGGAAGAACCTTGTATTGGTAGTGCTTTCCTTGAAACAGGAATCGGAGGAATCGCCTGTGATTTGGATGGATGAGAATATGAGTATACACATCCTTGAGATCTAGAGAACAAAGCCAATCCTGACTTTGAAGATATGGCAGCAGAGTTCCTAGAGAGACCATTTTGAACTTCTCTCGGAACAGATATTTGTTCAATTCTCTGAGGTCTAAATGGGTCTGTGTCCTCCTGTTTTCTTTGGAATAAGGAAATAGGGGGAGTAGAACCCTGTACCCTGATGGGGAATGGGTACTTCCTCTACTGCTCCTTGAGCAAGGAGCATTGTGACTTCTTGACCTAAGAGATTGTGGAGAGAGAAGTCTGAGAATTGAACTGTCTTATAATTGTAGGAGGGGGCAGGCTGTGAAAATGACGCTTGTACCCCTCTCTTACAATGGACAGAGTCCAATTTTCTGCTGTTACTTGGTACCATCTTGGGCAAAATGGCATAACCTGCCTGGGATGGTTAAGGGTTCTGGACCCTTCAGGGGCAGGAAGGCAAAGTTCTCTAGAAAGGAGTCAAAGCCCCTGAGGAGGCTGAGCCTGCTGAGGTTTTGCAGCTTTTGGCTTCTTTTGTTGTCTAGGTTGTTGCTGCTGTCCTTTTTGGGCAGTCTGACCTGGACGGTGTCCCTCTTGGGTATAGGAAGGATAAAACTTCTTTTTCTTACTGAAAAATGGTTTCTCAGAAGATCTTTTTTTTGCAGGATCGGCTGTAGATTTCGACAATCTATCCAATGTGATATTGTCAGCATCTGTTTCATTAGCCTTCTCCTGCCAATTCTTGCCAAAGAGATTTTCTCCTGTGCAAGGAATGTTTCCTAATTTATCCTGTACCCAAATTTCCAAGTCAGATGCCTGAAGCCAGGCGATCCGACATGCACCAATGGCAATAGCAGAGGTTCTGCTTATGCACTCAAAACAATCAAAGGCTGCACGATTAACAAACTTGGAAACATCCTGAGCATGTTTGACAAGAGTGAGATAGTCTTGTCTTTTGTCATCAGGAAGAAGGGGGCTCATAAGCTCCAAGTCCCCTGTGACCTCTTTAAGGAACATTCACAACATGGAGGATTGGATGAGTGTCTCTTTGCACTTTTCATCCTTCTCATGGCTGATTCCACCACCATTGAATGGTGTGGTGAGTGAGTTTTTTGAAAGCCAGGACAAGGTGGAACTCGATACATGGTATCGAGTCTTCGAGAATGAGGAGATGTGGTTAAAGGTGTTTCCCACATCCTTAGCATAAGATCATGTAAGATCTCATGAATAGGCAGAGTAGCTGCCTCTTTGGGAGCCTTAGGGTATTGGAGGATGTCCAACCCCTTTGCCCTAGGCTCTTTTTCAGGAGCTACTGTGATGGAAAGTCCTCGGGCCACATCACGGATAAAGTCCTGAAAGGACATATCCTCTGGCGGAGACATTCTGCGCTGAGGAGAAGAGGAATCCTCGGGGAGAAGTACTCTGGTATCGGCAGAGTCTTCGGAGTCTTCAGACTCATTTGAGGATTCAAAATATCTCCGATCCCGGTGATCTGTCGATGCCGGAGAAAGACGCCGATGTCGATGCAGTCAGTACCGGTATCGATTGAGGTGTCTGAAGCGGTTTCAACAGTACGGAAGCCGTGAGAAGAGCCGCTAGACTGCGTTCGATAGCAAGGAATCGCTAGTCTATCGACGCTGCCGATGCTTGGGTCTCGGTACCGGTAGAAGCGGCCGGAACCCCAGAGCATGGCGCCAGTAGTTCTGCCAAGGGTGAGACCTCGAGAACATCCTGGAGCCCCATTAATGCTTTGGAAGCCGAAGCCTCCCGCCAGGGCAGTTTTGCTGGTGAAAATTCCTCAAGGGCAACACCAGGGGCATCTCGATACTTAGAAGGAGATCTACCCTTTGAGGACAGGCTAGATTTAGGTTTAGTTACCTGAGATCCATGGGAGGAAGATGAAACCCTGAAGGACGTCGATGCAACAGACGCTGCATCTGAGGGAAAAAGGGTGCCACGTTTAGCAGCTCGGTTCTGCCGGCCCCTTTTTGACATCATTCCACAGGAGAGGCACTCTGAAATAGAGTGGTCAGGACCTAAACATTTGAGACACCAATCATGGGTGTCGGTGACAGAAATGGTACCACCACATTTAGAACATTTCTTAAAACCTGAAATAGGTTTTTCCATTTTTAAGGAAAAATTGGGCCTAGTGCCCAAAATGGCACCTAGAAAAAATGTTCCTGAAGTAAACCACTTCAGAAACTATAGATTTTTTTTTGAAGAAGAAGAAAGAAGAAAGAAAGAACTGGCGGTACCGGTATAGCGTCGAGGGAAGGCAGACGTGACCACAACAACAAAGATTAAAGATGAAATTTTCTGCAGTAACAGGGTATGCAACCTGTCGGCTCCGCAGAAAACGAAGAACTGGAGAGGGACAGTTGGAAAGGCGGGAAGGCAGCACGCAGGCGCTGTGGGATGCTCCCAAAGGCTTTCCTATTGGACACTGGGGAGCGTTCCTGTGCAGGCTCCGTCGGTACCGACGATACCCATATGTGAAGACTACATTCCTGCTTGTTCCTGGAGATAACTCCAACCACAAGTGTTTTAAGACTGTTCTAGTAGAAAAGTCCTCTGCATCTGCTAAGAAGTGAGAGCTTCTCAGAAGTGATCCCAAAGTAAAGAAGGATCGTCACAAGTCAATGATTTTCTTGTCGAAAAAATTAGCTAGTGAGACTAAAGGAAAAAAAGGGACTATAGTAGTTATGAAAGGGAAGCCTAGATAGGAAGGAACACAAAGGGCGAGAGCCAGTAGAAGTCACAGGTGCCAAATTTATTGATTAAAATCCCCTACACGTTTCGACATGTAGCCTTCATCAGGGGGTACGCATCTAAAACAATAATATAAACTAATCAGTCATTTTAAAAAATACATATATCACATATTGGAACATATATAGTATAAACACAAAAAGAGAACATCTATACAAAGAGTATAAAATGTTAAAATCGACATTTAAAACAACTGAATAAATAAATAAATAAGAGAATAAATAACAATTGATGCATAAAATATATAATCATAGAGAGGGTACTCACTTGATACACCATATGAACAGCACAAATGGATGGAAGCTCACTTTTTACAATGTGACTACACATTTTCACGACATTATGTCCTTTTCTAAGCTGTTTACATCTTCATATAGTCCCGCAACTGGGGCATAGCAACTTCTCTCTGAGACATTGTTCTTAAGATTTTTTTTTTTTTTTTGTTTGTTTGTTTTTTTATCACTTTCAAGTTTACATCCAATGAAATACAGAAAAAAGAAAATAAGTGATATGAACAATAGATATCAAGACTCTTAAATCTAAGAGAAAAGGAAAAATATATATACAATAACATACCACTTAACCAACCACATCAAGAAGAACCAGCTAAGAGAGACATACCAGGGCATAAACTATAAGGCTACTACACCCAGCCTACCACATTATAAGAAAGCAAAAAATAAAAAAGAGTAAACCTATAACTCTCAAGCCTGTAGAGAAACCAAAAGTGATTCTAGCAAGGAAGGATCATAATATACATAACTAGAACCATGTATTGTCACCAGACATTTGCATGGAAACCGTAAAAGAAAGGTACCCCCCCAGCCAAAACACGAGATTTCAGCTGAAGGAAGGACCTTCTACGGCTCTGCGTCTGTCTGGAGACATCCGGGAAAATAGACATCTTCTGACCATAAAAAGAAAATCCTTTTTAGGAAAAAAGGCCTTCAAAATAGAAGATTTGTCTGAAAAATGAGCCAATGAAACCAACAAAGTGGCGCGAGTAGAGATAGGAGTCTGAGAATGTTCCAAAAAATTAGTAAGATCCATAGAAGCTCCTTCCTCTTGCCGCGCCACAGCGGGTTCCCCGGAGGTCGCCGAGGCAGACAAATAAAACATCCTATCTAACACAACAGTGTCGGCATTAGGAAGCATCAAAACTTCTTTACAATATTGTCTAAATAGATAATCAGAAGTCAATAAGTGAGTCTTAGGAAAATTCAAAACCCGCAAGTTTTTTGCTCGAGAAGCATTATCTAAAACTTCAAGTTGCTGATACAACAATACTGTTTCCTTTGAAGCTAACACACTTGCAGACTGCAATGAGGCCACCTGTGAATCTAGCTGATCAGCACGCTGAGACAGCTGATTAACAGAGGTCTCTACAATTTGAAACTTGCTGGAAACCTGTTGAGAAAACACAGCGGTTTGATTCATAAATTGAGATATCATTAAATTAGTTGCAGTAACCTGTTTCCAAATGTCTGCTAAAGTAACAGTATCGGGATTCTCAATTTGAGGAAAACTAGGAACCTCAATACTGACAACCGTGGAGATAGGAGCTAGAGAAAGTACCTCTGGTGAAAATACAGAAAGAGAAACAGGAAACTCTTCCTCCTCCCCCGAAGAAGAAGACGCTCCAGAAGAGGATAGGCAATCCACAGACGCTTGAGAGGATCCTGGGTTGGGTGGGGGAGTCCTTTCGATGGAACTCAAGGTAATGCCGGAAACAGGCGACGAAGAGTGTTGGACAACAGAAGCAGATTGGGGAAGAATTACAACGTGTTGATCCATGGGCCCAATAATAGTAGAAGGAGTAGACGTAACTGCAGCAGATTGTTTAGCAGGCTGACTTCCCTGGAGCTTCTTACTCTTTCTTTTCGCGTGTCCTCGCGGCATACCTGCGGCGAGTAATTCGAAGGCCCTAATTAGCCCCGAATTGGCACCGAAGGGACACCAAAGAGGCGTTCCCCCTTTGGTCACGCCCCCTTCGGGCGCGCGACCGCGGGCCGCGGCCGCGAAGGCAGCCGGTGTTAAAATATGCTGCCGAGAACCGCCGGGGCATACGGGAGGAGTCTGCTGCAGCCTATCAGATGGGATTCACTGCCACACCGCACCGGATTCTCACACAGCTGATTCTCCTCTTAAGATTGTTTTTAATAATGTGTGCTCATAGACATTTCTCTCCCTACATCTTAAGTGGAGGAGTGGCCTAGTGGTTGGGGCAAGGTACTTCAGGCCGGAAGGTCGGGGGTTCAAATCCCACTAGAGGACAGCAACCTTGGGCTGGAAGGACTGGGGTTTCTAGTCCCACAGGTGCTCCTTGTGGTCTTGGGCAAGCCACTTAACCCTCCATAGCCCATGTTCCCTGTAAAATAGTTGTCTCCAAGTTATAATGTCCTGTTCAATGTAATTTCAGTTTGTTCAATGTAAACCACACTGATGCAGAATAGCGCGGTATATAAGAGAATGTAAATAAATAAAATAAATAAAGTAATTCATAGTACAATAACCTTCTTGGTCCTCTCACATCAGGTTCTCTATCTGGCTCTGTGTGTCCCCTTAAAACAAGTTTTTCTCATTTATAGTATCTCCATTCCTTTAACAGTGATTTATTAACTGAAAAAGGTCTTTTTCAAGACTTCCATCCATTTGTGCCGTTCATATGGTGTATCACGTGAGTACCCTCTCTGTAATACCCTCTGACATACAATCTGTATGGTTAGGCTTCACTTTTTAATTATACTTTAATATTATTATCATTTTTTAATTATTTATTTGGCTACTTTTGATCTTTATGTGTTTATGCATCAATTGTTATTTATTCTCTTATTTATTTATTCAGTTGTTTTAAATGTCGATTTTAACATTTTATACTCTTTGTATAGATCTTCTCTTTATGTGTTTATACTATATATGTTCCAATATGTGATATATATTTTTTTAAAAATGACTGATTAGTTTATATTATTGTTTTAGATGCATACCCCCCGATGAAGGCTACATGTCGAAACGTGTAGGGGATTTTAATCAATAAATTTGGCACTTGTGACCTCTACTGGCTCTCGCCCTTTGTTGTTCCTTGCTACCTTTGCAAGGGTTTTGCTCCCTTTGTGTTCCTTCAGGAGAGCCTTGATAGGCCATATGGCCTTTTTCTGCCATCATGTTTCTTTGAGTCTACTGAGACAACTATCCACAGACGAGAATCAGCACATCTGGCATGAGTTAATCTAGAAACTGGCGAAAACTCTTTCAGTCATTTGAAAGCTTCACTAAGTTTTTGTGACAAAAATAGTTCTTCTTGGCCAAGTTTATCTGTGTGTGATAAAATCGGTGACATTCTTTGAAAAACTGCCAGTGCGCTTCAGGTGTTTAGCACAGTTACTTACCTGTAACAGGTGATCTCTGGGAACAGCAGGAATAAGTCTTCACATATGGATATCGTCGGTACCGAAGGAGCCTGCGCGGGAACGCTCCCCAGCGTCCAGTAAGAAAGCTTTTGGGAGCATCGCACAGCGCCTGCGCGCTGCCTTCCTGCCTTTCCTAACCGCCTCTCTCCAGTTCAATTTTAAAGCTGAGACAAAGAGAGAGAGAGGAAAGCAAAGATAGATAGAGAGATACAACTCCTAGGGGAGGTGGGTGGGTTGTGAAGACTTATTCCTGCTGTTCCCAGAGATCACCTGTTACAGGTAAGTAACTGTGCTATCTCCAGGAACAAGCAGGAATGAGTCTTCACATATGGGGACTCCCCAGCTAGAGATGCCAAGGAGATCTCCAAAGTTGTGAGTCCCTGAGAAGGGCTCTACCTCACCCCATGGATCTCGGGCATCCAACCAGGGATGGGGGGTAGAAGTTGATTAGGTATGGAACAGGTGTTTGAGAACAGCCTGACCAAACAAGGCATCCCGGCGGGAGTCCTTGTCCAAGCAGTAATGGGCTGTAAAGGTATGAATCGAGGCCCAGGTGGCCGCTCGACAGATTTGGTCGATGGACACAGAGTTTAGATGAGCCATAGAGGTTGCCATGGCCCTCACATTGTGAGCTGTGACATGGCCCTCCAGAGAAAGGTTCTTACTCTGGTAGGCAAAGGAAATACACTGAGCAATCCAATTGGACAGAGTTCTCTTAGAGACTGGAAGTCCTAAATGAGAGGGATTAAAAGCAACAAAAAGTTGAGAGGACTTTCTATGTTGCTGTGTCCTTTGTAAGTAGAAAGCAAGTGCTCTTTTACAATCCAGGGTATGAAGATTCCTCTCTGCACTTGATGCATGAGGTCCTCGAAAAAAGACAGGTAAATACACCTCCTGGTTCAGATGAAAAGGTGAGACCACTTTAGGCATAAAGTGTGGATTAGTTCTGAGGACTACCTTGTCATGATGGAACCTTGTATAAGGAGGATTAGCCACTAAGGCTTGCAGCTCACTGATACGGCGAGCTGAGGTGACTGCAATGAAAAAAATAACCTTCCAGGAAAGGAATTTCAAGGAGGTAGTGGCTAAGTGTTCAAAAAGGTGGCTTCATAAGCTGGCCAAGAACCAAGTTCAAATCCCATGCCACTGGAGGTGGTCTAATGGGAGGTTTAGTTAAAAGAAGGCCTCTCATGAATCTTGCAATAAGAGGATGAGAGGAAATAGGATGTCCATTGAGAGGCTTAAGGTTTGCTGCAATAGCACTCAAATGGACTCTTACTGAATTCGTTTTAAGGCCTGCATGGGATAAATGCAGCAAATACTCTAGTAAAGAATTAAAAGGTATTGCAAGAGGGTTAAGACCCTTCTCTGCACACCAATTGGTAAACCTTTTCCATTTAAAAGCATAGGAACGTCTAGTGGAAGGCTTTCTGGAAGCATGAAGGATATCCTTCACTTGCTGAGACAGATGCCAATCTTGAAGGTCTAGGCCTTCAGCAACCAGGCTCTGAGATGAAGAGACTGGGGATTTGGGTGCCATAACGTTCCCACCTCCTGGGACAGGAGGTCTGGAGCAGATCCCAAGTCCAGGGAGGGAGCTTGAGAGAGATGAAGAAGTAAAGGGTACCACACTTGGCGTGGCCAACATGGAGCTATGAGGATCATAGAGCCCTTGTCTCTCTGAAGCTTGAACAGTGTCTTGGAAATTAGGGGAATGGGTGGAAAGGCATAGAGGAAGTCTTGCCCCCAGTGGAGGAGAAAGGCATCCCTGGCCTGAACTCCCTGACACGGAATCCTGGAACAGAACCGGGGAAGTTTGGCATTCCACAGACTTGCAAACAGGTCTATGTCTGGGGTTCCCCAAATTCGAAAGATCCTGGCTATCTGGTCCCCATGGAGGGACCATTCGTGTGGAAGCAGAACTCGACTGAGTCTGTCTGCCCCAGAGTTTTGAACCCCTGGATGATACACTGCCATGAGATGAATTTGATGCTCTCTGGCGAAGGCCCACAATCTCAAAGCTTCATTGCAAAGCGACAGAGAGCCTGTCCCGCCCTGCTTGTTCACGTAGAACATGGCTACTTGGTTGTCCGTATGGATGAGGACTGTCTTGTAGCTGAGCAGGGTGTGGAAGACTCTGAGAGCTAGAAGAATTGCTCTGAGCTCTAAGAGGTTGATATGTAGAGATGTGGAGACCAGATGCCTTGGGTGGAGAGATCTTGTAGATGAGCTCCCCAACCCTTTGGGGAGGCATCTGTTGTAAGGGTTGCTTGGGGTAGCAACTGTTGAAAGGGGGACCCCAGCAACAGATTTTGAGTGGACGTCCACCACTGGAGGGACCAAAAGAGGCGACTGGAGGTTGCTATTTTGTCTGACAGGCAACCTGATGCCTGGGTCCATTGGGTGGACAGAGTCCACTGAGCTGCCCTCATGTGAAGGCAAGCATAAGGAACCACATGCACGGTGGATGCCATGTGGCCTAACAGTTGTAACATCTCTCGAGCAGTTAAATGGGATTTTAACTGAATTTGAGAGACTAACTGCACCAAGCGTAGGCAACGGGCCTGGGGAAGATAGGCCCTTGCAGTTGTCGTATCTAGCACGGCCCCTATGAACTCCAGAGACTGAGCAGGGGTGAGTTGTGATTTTGGGATGTTTATTACAAGTCCCAGATACTGAAGAACACGCCTTGTGCAGGCTAGGAAAGTCTGGGCCTCTGACTGGGATGGTGCTCGGATGAGCCAGTCGTCCAGATATGGGAATACAAATATTCCTAGAGTGCGCAGAAATGCAGCTACTACTGCCATGCATTTTGTGAACATTCTTGGAGCAGAGGCCAGACCGAAAGGAAGCACTCTGTATTGGTAGTGCTTTCCCTGATAAAGGAACCGAAGGAACCTTCTGTGTGTTGGATGGATGAGGACATGGGTGTACGCATCCTTGAGATCTAAAGCCAATCCTGACTCTGAAGGTATGGAAGGAGAGCACCGAGAGAAATCATCTTGAATTTCTCCTTGCATAGAAACTTGTTCAATTCTCTGAGATCTAATATGGGTCTGTAGCCCCTGTTTTCTTTGGAATAAGAAAATAGGGGGAGTAGAACCCTGAACCCTGTTGAAGAAGGGGTACTTCTTCTATTGCCCTTTGGGCAAGAAGGGTAGCAATCTCCTGACCCAGAAGGTCGAGGAGAGATGTTGGAGAATTGAACTGTCTCACCATAATGTGAGGAGGAAGGTTTAAGAAATGAAGCTTGTACCCCTCTCTTATGATGGAGAGGGTCCATTGCTCTGCTGTGATTTGTTCCCATCTGGGAGCAAAATGAGCTAACCTTCCTGGAATGGTGAGAGGCTCTGGTTCTTCTAGAGCCAGAAAGGTTAAGTTCTCTAGTTGTAAGTCAAAGGCCCTGAGGAGGCTGAGGCTGTTGGGCCGTAGCAGTCCTTGTGGCCTTAGGGTTGGCTTGCTTAGGTTGTTGCTGACGCTTTGCAGCAAAACGACTTGTAGAAGATGCCTGGAGACCATAACCAGGATAATATTTCCCTTTTTTGGGATAGAAAGTCTTTTTGAATAACCTTTTTCTAGCAGGAGCAGAAGTAGACTTTGAAAGTCTATCTAAGGCAGAATTTTCAGCATCCATCTGAGTGGCCTTTGCTTGCCAATCCTTACCAAAAAGGTTTTCACCTGTACAAGGAAGATTTCCTAATCCATCCTGGACCCAGGGTTCCAAATCAGAAGCTTGCAACCAAGCAAGTCTGCGTGCACCTATGGCAATAGCCGAGGCTCTGCTGACACACTCAAAAGAGTCAAAGGCTGCACGGTTGGAGAATTTGGACACATCCTGGGCATGTTTAAGCCAGGTGAGAAACTCTTCCCTTTTATCTTCTGAGATAAAAGGAGATAAAGTTAGCAGATGATCTGTAACTTCTTTTAGAAACATCCCCATATAGAGACTATAGGAGTTGATTCTGGCAGTAAGTATATTGGCCTGGAAAATTCTCCTGCCAAAAGCATCTAAGGTTCTGCATTCTCTTCCTGGAGGATTAGATGAGTGTCTTTTTGCACTCTTTATCTTTTTCATAGCAGACTCCACCACAATAGAGTGGTGAGGAAGCTGAGTTTTATGAAAGCCAGGACAAGGAGGAGCACGGTACATGGTGTCCAACCTGCGAGAATGAGGGGAAGTAGTAAGAGGTGTCTCCCATATGCCAAACATGTGATCATAAAGGATCTCATGAATTGGTAAAGTAGCTGCCTCTTTAGGAGCCTTAGGATATTGTATAATATCTAATTTCTTGGCTCTAGGCTCTGGTTCAGGGGCCACTGAAATAGAGAGGCCCCTGGCCACTTCCCTAATGAAGTCTTGAAAAGACAAGTCTTCTGGAGGAGACATTCTTCTTTTTGGAGAAGAGGGCTCCTGAGGAAGGAGTACCGATGCTTCGACGGAAGCCTCTGATTCATCAGAGTCCTCAGAAGAATCGAAGTATCGCCTGTCTGGATGCTCTTGCAGGGCCCGATACGCGTACCGAGTGGTATCGACATCGGGAGTGATCGGTACCGATTCGGTACCGATGGGCATCACAGGACAGGGTACCGCTTCAGTTCACACCGATGCCAATGTCGATGCAATCGGTACTGGCACCGGAACCGATATCGGTGCCGGTGCCGGAACCGGTACCGCCAACAGAGTTTGTTGCGGTACCGGAGGCGTCGCAGCTTGTATGAATGCCGTAATGGCACGCTGCATGGTCAGAATATTCTGATCCATCGACGCAACCAATGTCTGGATGTCGGTACCAGTGGAGACCACCGGTACCCCAGAACATGGCAACAGGTGATCGGTCGAGGCTACGCCATCGATGTCAACCTGTGACCCCATAGATGAAGCTTTGGAAGCCGGAGCCTCCCGCCGGGGTAATTTTGCCGGTGCAGGATCCTCGAGGGCAAGCCCGGAGGCATCTCGATACTTAGAGGGAGATCTACCCTTCGAGGACCGGCTGGACTTATGTTTGGTTACCTGAGATCCATGGGAAGAAGACGAAGCCCTGGAAGATGTCGATGCCACCGAAGCTGCATCAGAGGGAAACAGGGTACTGAGCTTTGCCGCTCGATTCTGTCGACCTCTTTTAGACATCATGGAGCAGGACTCACAATCGGTGATGGAATGGTCAGGACCCAAACATTTTAGACACCAGTCATGGGTGTCGGTGATAGAAAGAGTACCGCTGCACTTTGTGCACTTTTTAAACCCGGAAGCGGGCTTTTCCATGAGGAAAAATCTTCTAGGCCCAAGGCCGAAAAGACAAAATTGCACAGAAGAAAGAAAGAAAAGACCGGCGGTACCGGTCCGACGTCGAAGAAGGCAGACACGCGACCAAAGAAATAAAGAAAAATAAAGAATTTCTTCAGCGGTGACAGGAACATGACCTGCTGGCTCCGCGGAAAAGAAGAACTGGAGAGAGGCGGTTAGGAAAGGCGGGAAGGCAGCGCGCAGGCGCTGTGGGATGCTCCCAAAAGCTTTCTTACTGGACGCTGGGGAGCGTTCCCGCGCAGGCTCCATCGGTACCGACGATACCCATATGTGAACTCATTCCTGCTTGTTCCTGGAGATTGTATTTTCTCCAGATCTGCTCTGCTTTCCTAGTCTGTTGTTTTAAAAGATGAGACCTATGTGATGTAGGGATGATAGGGTCTAAGTTAAGATTTAATACACCTGTAAGTAATGGCATCAGTAAAAAGATTCTCTAAGGTAGTGTTCCAAAGATTAGTATGCTCTGAGAGCAACATGGGATGGAAGTGAGGGGGAAAATATCACATGGAGGCAAGGTCCTAGTATCTGGTAGAATTTGGCATACATAACTACTAATAGTCACAGTGAAAGATGATGTTTGTGAATATGGGGATAGAATAATGAGAACAAAAGAGGCAAGAAGGTGATCTGTCCAAGGCAGGGATGGGGGCGACAATTTGCAAATGAGAGGACACAGCTGCACTATGCACACACAAGATCAGGAGCATATCCTACCACATGGATAGGACATGTAACAAACTTTCAGTAATAAGTCCTGCAAGAAAGATACAAAGTATTTGTCATGAGGCCTAAATGGGGCATCAAAGTAAATATTAAAATCCCCAAGAACAATCAAATATGGAAGAGCCACAGATATGTCTGATACAATCAAAATATATATAGTGCAGTGTCTAATCAACAAGCAGCTCAACATCTTGCTTTCCACTGGTCTTTGCTTCAAGTCACAATGCAACACAACCTGTTGACCTCTAGTTGGTCTTTTCTATGACTGAGACACCAATGTGAATTCTCTCTCCACAATCTGGTAACCCTTCAGTTTTCTAGGTTTTCTGAGTAATCCCTAGTAGGCCATGGAGCAATGTGACTCTGACCTTCCAAAATGGTTTAAAAATTGAATACTGTTAAATGTAACAGCTCACAAATTTAAATTAAAGTACACAAGAAATTATTTTCAACAGATTTATTTATTATATTTTAGCAAAACGTAGACAGTACTGTCCTTATAAAACATACACAGAGAACTTATTTTAGATCAGAAAAAAATATTATACCTAACAGGAACTAATTGCACAGAGGCTCATGCGATGTCTCAGTTAGCTTCCAGTCAAGCTAACAAGCATCACAGAGAGCAACATGGCGCTCCTGGGTGGTTGGTCAGAGATAGCAATAGGCATTACTATAAAGGAGGCAATAAATTGGCAAATCCAGATCAGCAGATTAAAATTATCAGGGGGAAGGGCAGTTGCTCTATAGAAGAGAGGGTCAACCTAGAAGTTAAATGAGGTGTTGATGGAGAGAGAACCTGAGGTAACTGGAAGAGCTTCTGTCAAAACCTGGGAAGGGGAAGAACTCCTCCACTAGAAGCTGAAAGGCAATGATAACCCAGAACCAACTATCACATGACGCAGGAGTAGCAAAATAGCAGTCAGTCAAGCCAAAGGATTAGACACTCTGGTATTCAAGAGGCAGATGAGACACAAAATTATTTAAAAGGAAGTACAGATTATATTGGGCCAAATCATTCTAGAGAGCAAATAACTCACGCTGGAAGTGTGATATCATGCTTTGGTAGAAATCCTGGACCAAATCAGACTGCTCCTGCACAGATATGTCCTGCAGACAAAAACAAAAAGATTAAACAGTGCTGGTCCTGAAACTGAGAACACCTAGTCTCTCTTCTGCCAAGAAAGAATCCTTTCTCCTACCATGCTCTGCTACAGCATTTATAAAATGCAGATATGTATATGCTCTACTCCTAGCATGCTTTGATGCAGCTTGTAGGAGGTGGGGACATGTATTCCCAGGAGGTCCATATCACAAACAAAAGAGAAGTAGCTTTGCTTCAGCCACCTCATGCTCCCATGAGGCATGAAAGCATTACAAAGACATGACAAAGAAGTGGAAAAGTATTTAATTTGAAAAGCACCTTTTTGCTCTGCATGGTCTCGATGAAGCTGATACAGTGTTTCTGAATGAACTGAGTTGCTGGTTTCCGAAGAGACTTCAGAAAATCCGCGAAATCACCTGAACTGGACAGAGGAGTAGTGTAGGGGTCCAACGGACAAACTGGCACAATGTCTGCAAACAAAGTGAACAGAATATAAAATAAAAACCATCTGATAACTCTTCTGCCCTTCAAATACAGTGACCACAGAGAAGCCTGCAGCTATTGCATGCCATGAGTGATGGACATCATTAAGTCCAGTCACCATACTGAAGAGCCCACTAAGAGGGAAGAGTCACCGAGATAATTCTTTTCCAGATATTAAGCAGCAAAGTGCCATTGACTATTCAGCTCAATCTATCTGCACAATGTTTGTGCATACTGAGTGCATAGATTTAGCTAGGTAGCACTGAAGGCTGTGTAATTGGATACATTTAAAAATAATTAAATCTCTCCCAGCTCCTCTCTTATTCAGCTAAAAGTTGAACAATTAGCAATTTTACCTGCACAAATCTAGTAGGTAAAGGGGACATTTTGAACAGCAGAAAACTCTATTTAGGTAAATATTTTGAATACTGACCCTAATATTAACAAATCCTATTATTCTATGTACAATGAGAGACAAAACTATGATTTAAATACATTAATAAATAATTTGCAAGTATTTATATTTCACTCTATACAATGTTCTAGCCCACCTAGGCAACATTTTAATGTTAATAAAGACTTAATGGGAATAAACATCCAAATACTGCTTTCTTCTTTCTGTGCTAGTATAGCAACTGCTTTTTGATCCATTTTTTAATTAGGTCACACTTTTTCACTAGTAGCTCAAGCTGAGTTACATACAAGACTTACAAGCAAAGTCTGTACCAGAAGCACCAGGGGGATTACGTGATGTGCCCAAGGTCACAAGAAGCAGCAGTGGGAACCATGTCTTCCCTGGTTCTCAGCCCACTGTTCCAACCACTAAGCTATTCCTCTTAGGATAATAGTTTTGTTATCCCAAAAAAAAAAAAAAAAAAAAGAGAGACAGTTGTGTCCTGGTCTCTGCGTCTCATACTCTGCTGGGGTAGTGCCTGCTTTTGCGGGAGATATTGCTCTGTTTTTCTCTCTCCGTTAGGGAAGCATCTATTTTCCACAGGCTTTTCTTACTGTTCTGCATTTGCAGCAGGGATCCCTAATTCTGGCAGAATTGTTTTCTCCCTGCATTGAATGCTCTTACCTGTTTTCAGAAGACTTTTAGTGCTGCTGAAGAATTTCTTCACAGTATTTGCTCTCCGCCACTTCTCACTGCTTTTCTTCTCTTCAAACTTTGCAAAGATGAAGCCAGTGTATCCATCATCACTAATCTGACTGCTCCTTCAAAAAAGGATAACAGAAAGGAGCATATGATCTGTGATGAATGTGGGACATAGGTTACGGTGTGCTCATACTGGTATTGTTCTTTGAAGCAAATGTTTTAGATTGTGTTGATGTATGTTTGCATATAGTAAGGCCAGTTATGCTGCTGAGACCTACACATCCATTAATGTTACTCAGAAAACAAAAACATGCTCACTAGGACATTTTGTTGCTTTGAACAGCCTTCCTGAGTTGGTGTATCATGCCCACTCTCAAGCCATGTTCAAATCCTGCCTAAAAATAACTTTTTAGTGATGTTTTTCAAATCTTTAGCCCTAGCTCGCCCAAAACACAGCCTTGTTGACTTTAACCAAGTCTATTATAATACATACATTTTCTGAAATGCCCTATTTTTCTTGCCTGTCGCTATACTGTAAGCTCCAATAAGCAGGGAACATCTTTTATATATATATATATATCTGTTATACATGTGCATTTTGGAAAATTAAGTGTGTGTGTGTGTGTGTGTGACAAATACAAAAGAAACTTTGGTTCATTTTCAGATAAAATTAAAGTTATTTTGGCCCTGCACAAGTCTAGTATCTTGACAGCATCATGCTATCAAAATAAGCAACAGCAGTAGATTAAAATCATGTTCATCTTAAAATGTTCAGGGCAGGAAGGTCCTGCTTAAGTCTTCTGGGTGAAACATGGACTTAGTCTTGCTGTCTTACTTGAGGTACACAATAAATGAATGACACCTGTTTAGTCAATTCCATTTGAAGTTTTATAGCATAAAGGTAAAAGGATTAGACATATTATATTTTTTCCATAATTTTTTCAGTAGCACATAGTAGGAACTTTCTTCCTTTCCAATTAACTCTGATTCTCAACAGGATCTCTTTACTCTGAAAAGTAACAAGGAATGTCCCATGCAATTCTCCACTGTCCTGCAAAATGCCCGAGTGCCAAAAACTCACCCTCACAAATGCCCCACCCTAAAAAATTACCTCCTATAAACTTCCCCACCCCGCAAACTGTCTCCACCTTCAAAAACTACCGCCCACAACTGCTCCAGCACCAAAACCTACCCTTTGCAATTGCTCCACCACCCTACAAAACTATCCAACCCCCAAAAACCTACTCCATGGCAACTGCCCACCCACCCTGCAAAATACACCAATGCCAGAAACTACTCCTTGCAACTGCCCCACAACTTCACATACTGCCCTAGCCCCTAAACTCCCCCACCACACTGTTCCCAGCCCCAAAATCTACACCCCTGCAATTGTTCCACCACCCCACAAACTGCCCATCCCAAAAATCTACCTCATGCAACTGACCCACCACCCTGCAAATTCCCACCCCAAAAAGTACTGCCCATCACTCCAGAAACTGCCACCACCCCAAAATCTACCTCCCTGCAACTGCCACACCACCCTACAAACTGCACCACTCTCAAAAACTGTCGTCCTGCAACTTTCTCACTACCCCCAGCTTCTCCCCTCCAGACACATGCACAGCAGACACACACACACACACATACGAATTGCAAATAATTTCTAGTCTCATTTTCTTTATTGTTAATTCTACTGTGAGAACTACTGACTTAGCAACCACAAAGAAAATTGTAATTATGTACACTACCAACCAATATCTGTTTTGCGCAGGACCAGATTAAAGCATTTGCCAACTACGCATATACTTTGAGTTCACGTGTTTAGGTGAGCCCACTGACGTGCTTAGGACGCAGGAGGATAAATACTGTAGAGATCAACAGAATTTTGCATTACTATCCAGAATGCAGAAGAATGAGTAAGGTGTCTGGATATTTTTCTGATTTTAAAACCTCTATCTGCAATTCTCTCATCCTCTCCTTTGGATGAGTGAACTTACCTTGCTTGCTTCCAGTGTAACTAGCAGCAGAAACTGGGGGTAGGGTCCAGCCAACGAGTAGGCTACTCTAATCACAGGAAAGAAGGTGGTGAGCAGGGGGAAGTTCATGTACTGTAGGAGTGAAGTTTCTGCATGTGGCAGGGGAACAGAAAGACCCCTCCCCCCACCAAAAAAAATGCCCAGATACATTTCTATGGAAGCAGTAGTTCCAACAGTTGCAGCATACATACACTAATTCACTGAACGCAGTGATTAAGGAATTGCATTTTTCAAACTGCCCTCCCTTTTCATCTTCTTTTCTGTTCACAGACACACAGAAAACCAACTTAGATAAGAAAAATAGATATAGATATATACACACACATGCACAAAAAAGATTCACACCACAGGTGCCAAACAGACAAAGCAGAAATACACATAGGTAACACAAATGTGCAAGTATGCATGCACACACGCACAATGTGCAGAGGGGTTGGAAAGAATTCCATAAGTCATGCTCTTCATGCTTTTCCCACTTGTTTCTCTATATATTTCTAGGATGAATTTTTTTGACATTTGCCTAGCTTCAAATCACCCATAAAAAACACGTTTAAAAGATTTTTTCTTGAGAATTCTTTTGTAATAAGTTAAAGGTTGGCAACTTTATCTTTATTCGCAAGATTTGATAAACCACCCATGCCAGGGCGTCAGGGTGGTGTACAATACAAAAAAAAATAACAAGGGCTACTGAAAATAAAGTCAGAAAGGCTCCAGATGTTCAGGATAGGCTAATCCAGTCCTGGTTTTACTATACTACATGCAAGGACTTGCAGTCTTGCTTTCCTTAGGGAATTGCAACAGGCCCTGCTGCAGTCCCTATGAAAAGCAACATTAGAAGTCCCAGCATGCAGTAGAGTAAAATTAGAACTGGATCAGTCTATCCTGAAAAACCTGGCACCGGCTTGCAACCCTGTTTGAGGTATATAGTGTTAACATCCATGGTTGGTCATTTCCTCCTGTCAGTCACAGTGTAGGACATGCTTGTTAATTACTGGAATGGGGGTGCTTGGTAGGGAGGATGGAGGAAGGCGTAAAAATAGTAGAATTAGAAAGTCTGTGTGGGCATGCCAGATGCAGGATGCATTTTACCCTGTCTTCTGATGCCGCTCGTGTAGACCCTTGTGCTGCTGTTTACGGTTGCGCTCACGCCAACATTTGGAACAGTATCCTTGCCATGCTGGATTGCCATAGTAACCACAGCCTTCTCTGCACAGCAGCTCCGATTGGTTCAAATGGATTCCCCAATTTGTCGTTATCTGGCTCATGGTGCCCTAAATAAGCAGACAAAACATTATGGCACTGAATGAAAAGATCAAAACACCAGCCAGCAGCACTATTTATGGCACTGCGCTACAAGTTCTAAACGAGTCATACTAGGTTTGTGCTGAATATAACCAGCAAATGGGAATGGTGTATGCCACCCTGCTGCACTGTAGGCTTGGAGTAACCTTCCAAAGTTCTCTTGTTTCAGACTACACTGGTGCTGTATCATCAAGGTAGTTCATGCTACACATTAAGAGAGCTTCCTCCAAATAAGTGTAACCCAGGCAATTTTGCTAAAAATAAGCCAAATACATAAGGCTTAGTCTATGATACCCCTCATATGACTGCAGTGTATGATCCTATAGAGCAGAAATTCTTTCAACAAAATTTGTGGTGGCCTCAGAGTACAGTCATCAACTCTTGTTGATGATCTAGTCAGTACATTCCTAAAATACTCCCTGCCATTGTTTCCCTTCCTCACCCTACTGCTTTTCTTTTCCATGCTCTCTCTTTCACCCCTCATTCCCCTGCCCCATTCCTGCCTCTTTTCTCTATTTCTCCTCACTGCCCCCTCTCTTCTTCCGAGTGCTCTCTCCTTCCTATTTCTCTGCCCCTTCTATTCCCTTTCTTTCTCTTCCTCTTGCCTATTTTCATCTTCCCTCTCCCACTCTCTTTTGCTCCTTTTCATAACATCTTTTACTCTTCCTTCCCCTACTCTTTCCTCACTCCTTATACCTCTCTCTGCCCCTCCTTTTCCATTACCATGGCCTACACACGTGCACCCCTTTTACTACAACTACTACTACTTATCATTTGCAAAGCGCTACAAGGCATATGCCGTGCTCTACATATACGCACACCTTTCTGCCATCTCCTCAGGCCCTCCCTCCCTTTTCCTTCTACTGCTCCTTCTACCTTGATTTTGGTTCTTCTGAAAGTGCAAGAGCTTCATTTTCAGTGTGCTCTGCCACCTTTTACCCCTACAAACTGGCTTCTTACAGCAGCAGAATTCCGGGCCATACAGCCAGAATGCCAATGGTGATCCTCTTCTAGTCATGTTATGGGGTTGATCCAGTAAACTGTACTAAACTTTAGTGCAGCGGTTTCCTTAAGATTTTCCTGTGCTAGTCTTACTCCCAGTGCTGAAAGATGACTTGAGTAAAACCACTGCGTTAAAGTATAGCACAGTGGGCATCCAAAAGGTGAAATTAGACCTTACCTGTCCAGTCACGTGGGTTATGCTCACCCATCAGCTGATGGAGACTGAGAAAACAAACTGAGCTGAAAGCAGTCCCATAAGAAGCCTGTATATCCTCACTAAGCCAGTACTGATCATAACAAAGCAGTTATGGCGTCTCAAATCCCAAGTCTCCGCTAGCCTCACAGCAAACATAGTATCAAAAATCATTCTCGGAGCAACCACCAAGAGCTCAACGAGAACACTATCTCCAACTCACAGATCATATTAAATGGAAATGCTCCAAACCAAATTTCTGGGTTTGCTTTTTTTTTCTTTTGTTAAACAAACCAAGCATCTCATAGCAGTGCAATATGGCAGGGTCCCAGCAAGCAAGGCCAGCAGTTGGAGCAGGGTAGCTGACATGTCACGCCAACACCTTATCCTTCAAGTCGACGCGAAGGCACACCCCATAAAACACTGCAGAATTTCGGGTGGGTTCTGGCATGGCCTGGAGGGTCTCCAGAAAAGAAAATAGCAGGTGAGATCTAATTTCACCTTCCTACACACCCAGATGATAGTGACATGCAAAGGAATTTAGAGAAGACCAAGTCGCAGCCCTACAAATATCCTGAGGTGAAACAAGGCCAACACCTGCCCAGGAAGAGCCAGAACAGCCCTTCACCATGTACAGCGATGCAATGGCCTCCCGGATCAAACGTGAAATGAGGCCTTGGAGGCTGCCTTGCCCTTCCACAGACCTCCAATCACCACAAAGAACCAGTCAGACTTCCTAAACTCCTGTGTAACCCTCAAGTACCATCTGAGGGCCCTGCACACATCCAGCAAATGCAAGACTTGCGAATCAGCAGAGTTCTGCGCCTCGGAAAACACTGGCAGGGTAACCACCTAATTAAGATGGAAGGCCGAAACCACCTTAGGTAGAAAAGAGGGGACTGGACAAAGCATCACCCTTTCCTTAGACATCACCAAATAAGGTTCTCTGCAGGATAAGGCCTGCAATTCAGAAATCTGTTGCACTGTACAAATCATGACCAAAAAAAATACTACCTTCAGCATCAAATCCTTGAGAGAAGTGGTCCACAGGGGCTTAAACAGAGCCCCTGCCAAGACCGAAAGGACCATATTCAGATCCCAGGATGGAACAGACGAGCGGCAAGGAGGCAGAAGATACAAGACTCCCTTGAGAAAATGCCCAACATCCGCATGCACAACAAGGGACAGCACCTGCATCCAGCTGTGAAAACAGGCCAGAGCTGCTTCTTGCACCCTCAAGGAACTCAAGGCCAACCCCTTCTCTAAGGCTCACCTGTAAAAAGGCTAAGATGACTGGGAGAGGATGAAAACAGCCATGCCCCGCCACATGGGCTGCCAAGAGCACCAAAAAGGTGACGTTCTGCCCACTGAAGAAGCGGGAGCACATCCACCACCACCAATGAGCTCCTCATGCCCCACTGACAATTGATCTATGCGGCCGTTATCACATTGTCGGACAGGACTCTCACTGCTCTGCCCCGCATGAGGGGAAGAAAGGCTTGCAGGGCCAAGAAAAATACCTGGGTCTCCAAATGGTTGATACACCACTGACTCTCTGCTGGGGACCACTGGCCCCGAGCCACTTGCTCTTGGACAGTGGCCTCCCCAGCCCAGCATCCGTGGTCACCACCACCCAATCCGGTGGCTCAAGCAACACACCCGCCACGAGCTGGGCTGGGTCCAGCCACCAATGTTGGCTTGCCCTGGCCACTCCCCACAGAGTCATCTGAATCTCCATGGACTGAGTCTGCGAAGACCAACATGACAGGATTGCCGATTACAAGGAATGCATGTTCAGTCGCAACCAAGGAATAAGCTCCAAGGTTGCAACCATCAAGCTAAGGACCTGTAGATAACTCCACATCCTTGGACACAGGATACTGCACGGCCTGGACCCGAGTCTGTAGCTTCACGATCCTGCCCTCTGGCAGGAACAGCATGCCACTCTGCATGTTGAAACGGGCCCCCAGATACTCCAAGGACGCTGAAGGGACCACCCAGCCCAGCTCCTGCAGGCTCCGGACAACAATCTTGGTAGCCTCTTAATTCTCCTATGGGGATTTTGCCTGAATCAACCAGTCGTCCAGACATAAGTGGACAAGGACCCCTTGTTTACGCAGAGCTGTCACCACGACTATTATAACTTTGGTAAACACGGAGGGGGGAGGGGCAGTGGCCAGGCCAAATGAGAATTGGAAATGCCCCTTCGGGACGGCAAAAAAATGCAGGAAATGTTGATGGTCAGGGTGAATGGGGATATGAAACCAGGTTTTGTGAGGTCTCAGGAAGTAAGTTATTTTCCCTTTCGAACAGCCACTATCACCGAACGCAGGGTCTCCATAGAGAAGCAGGGGACCTTCAAAGTCCAGTTGACCCCTTTGAGGTCCAGGATGGGCTGCCAGTTTCCCTCCTTCTTGGGAACCACAAACTAATGGAGTACCGGCCAGAGCCCCAGTCGGCCTTTGGCACGGACATGATGGCCTCAAGTTGCAAAAACTGCTCCAGAGTGGTGCGAATCACATGAGCTTTGCCGGGAGCTCGACAGGGGGAAAGCTTAAAGGCATCTGCAAGGGGATGCTCAAATTTGAGCACTTAAACTTCCCGAATGATCTTCAACACCCAAGCATCGAAAGTAATTTGGGCCTAGGCAGGGTAAAAATGTTGTAAACGACTGCCTAGTGGCAGCACCCTCACCAGAGCCCCCAAACCTTCATTGGGCCAGTTTGGGGGCCCTGAACCTCCAAAAGGTCCATCTCTGCCACCTTGGCAACCCCCTCAAAAGGACTGGCCCCGAGGCAAACATCTGGACCTTTGAGAATTAGCACCTCTAGATGTCTGGAACCTCCGAAAATCATGACACCTGCCTCAGGAGGGGAATGCCTTCCCGGAATTCTTAGGACGATCCTCCGGAAGCTGAGGCACCTTTGACTCGCCAAGGTCCTTGACCTGCTTCTCCAAGTCCACACCAAACAGCAACTGTCCCACAAAAGGGAGTTTGCTGAGCCATGTCTTAAGAGGTAAGATCAGATGACCAATTATGAAACCACAAGAATCATTGAGCAGCTACCAGAGTGGCTATGTTCTTTGCAAAGGCCCAAATTAAATCATAGAGCAGGTCTGCCAAGAAGGCGGTGCCAGATTCCAGCCAAGCCACCTCAGCAAGGACCATCGACTCAACCAAGGAGCCCTCCGGGACCCTCTGCGACCATCAGATCACCAGGTTCTGCACCTCCAGGTCCAGGCCCTGGCAATATAGGCCCTGCAAGGGTAGAAATCTCAAAGGATTGCTTGAGCAGGGCCCTCCATACAGTGATCCAGTGGCTTCTTTAAGGTGGCCCCACCTTCCACAGGAATGGTGGTCTTCCTAGTGACCACCGCCACTAAGGTGTCTAGCTGTAGCAGAAACAACTTATTTTTCTCCTCCAAGATGAGAGAATAAATCCCTTGCCATAGTTCTGCCAACGCGTAACCCTGCTTTGGGAACCTTCCTCTCAATGAGTTCTTTCACAGCACTGTGGAAGAGAAAGGCCGTGGGGGGGGGGGGGGCTTGGGCTTCTGGACCACCTGCAAGATCGGGTCTCCCGCCATCTTGGAAGGAGCCAGTCATGGCTCCTCTGAGATCTTCAACTCCACCAAGGTAAGGGAAATGAGAGGGCAACTTATTCCTGTGGAAGATCCAAACCACCATCACTTCCTCACCCACCAGGAGTTCACCCTCTTCCAAATCCTGCTGTGGGAACTCCTCCAAAAGATTAGAAGGGCCTTCCAAGGACCCTAAGGAGTCAAGTGATCCTACGGAGGACGCATCTTCTTCCACATCCAGCAATCAATCCAAGACCGCTTTACTGCTGCAGGGGAGGGCTTCCCCCAGATCTCCGGGGAGCCCTCTTTGCCCTGTCAAAGACAAAAGGCTTGGTGCAGCAAAAGTACAAATTCATGTGAAAGGGGAGGTCCCTGATCCTTGAGCTCCTCTTGACGACCCCCCCAACTGCAGGGACTGAGGCCAACTGTAAAACTGGAGGGTCTCTGCACACAGCCTGGCCCACAGCCGCCGCATCCAATATGGTGTCCGTTCTCCACCAAAAAACTGTGGCCGGCATCCATCAAAACAGCACGATTGTAGTCATTGGGAGTGCCTTCGAACGTCCCCTGCACAATATGGCCACCGTAGAGAAGATCCGCAGTTACAGCACTTTCCTTTACACAGCCCCTCCACTGAGAGGTGCACCTGATGGCTGCCGCACGTCACGCACCGGCCACAGACCTTCGGGTCAGCCATGTGCACTGCGTTCTGCTCCCCTGACACACCCGCACTCCAGTCTGGCACCAGTCCTTCTTACCAACAAAAATTCCGAAGCTGCACTGTTGCTCTCATGGAGCCTCCTGCATTGTCTTCATTTTGTTTTGTTTGGTTTGGTTTTTAACTTTATGGACAGGGCGTGTAGTGCTTGACAACTGCCGCAACCCTAGGACCCCTCCCAAGAGGAGGAAGAACAGGGAAGCTCCAAGTGCAGCTAGGGGGAGAATGGGGGGGAGGGACTTGGACCACCGGGTTCTGCACCCCCAGGTCCAGGAAGGGAAAAAAAGAAACCAGCGGGAGAATCACCAGCAACAAAAGCTGCTCAGAACCCAGGCTAAGCTCATACACCATCTGCCGAGACTGAGAAAATACTGGCTCAGTGAGAGTGCAAAGACATATGGGCTGCTTTAAGCTCAGCTTGTTAGAACATTAGAAAAGCCATACTGGGTCAGACCAAGGTCCATCAAGCCCAGTATCCTGTTTCAACAGAGGCCAATCCAGGTCACAAGTATCCACAAAAAAGCACACAGGTTCCACAATGCTTGTCCCGGGGGTAAGCAGTGGATTTCCCGGGTCCTCTTTAATACTAGTTCACGAACCTTTCCTCCAGAAATCTGTCCAAACTTTTTTTAAACCCAGCTACACTAACAGCCTTACTACAGCCTCCGGTAATGAATTCCAGAGTTTGATTATGTGTTGAGTGAAAAAATATTTTCTCTTATTACTTTTAAATGGGTTACATTGTAGCTTCATTGCATGTCCCCTAGTCATTCTACTTTTTGTCCCCATGTCCCCTAGTCAATCTACGTTTACTCATTCCATTCCATTCCATTCATTAATTTATAGACCTCTATCATATATCTCCCCTCAGCCGTCTCTTTGCCAAGTTGAAAAGCCCTAACCTTTTAAGCCTTTCCTCATAGGGGTATCCTTCCATAAGAACATAAGATATGCCATACTGGGTCAGACCAAGGTCCATCAAGCCCAATATCCTGTTTCCAACAGTGGCCAATCTACATCACAAGTACCTAGCAGTTTCCCCAGAAGACACAAGTTCCACAATGCTTGTATTGTGACAAGCAGTGGATTTCCCAGGACCCCTTTACTATTTTGGTGGCTCTTCTCTGTACCTTTTCTAATTCTGCTATATCCTTTTTAAGATATGGTAACTAGAATTGCACACAATATTCAAGCTGCGGTCGCACCATGGAACAATACAGAGGCATTATAATATCCTTGGTATTATTCTCCATTCCTTTCCTTATGATTCCTAGCATTCTATTTGCTTTCTTGGCCGCCACTGCACACTGGGCAGAGGGTTTCAACATATTATCCACGATAATACCTAAATGTTTTTCTTGGGTTGCGGTTTTAATGAGGAACTTTGCATTGTGTAACCGTAGTTTGGGCTGTTCTTTCCTAGGTGCATAACTTTGCACTTGTCCACATTAAATTTCATCTGCCATTTGGACATCCAGTCTTCCAATTTATCAAGGTCCTCTTGAAATTTTTCACAATCCTCTTGTGCTTGAACAACTTTGAATAATTTTGTGTCATCTGCAAATTTGATCACCTCACTCGTTATTCCTATTTCCACGTCATATATGAACGTGTTAAAAAGCAGCAGGTCCAGTACAGATCCCTGGGGTATTCCACTTCACCTTTCTCCATTGAGAAAACTGGCTCTACTTTCTGCTTTCTATCTTTTAACCAATTCCTGATCCACAATACTACACTGCCTCCAATCCCATGACACTTTAATTTCACCAAGCGTCTCTCATGAGGGACCTTGTTAAAGGCTTTCTGAAAATTCAGATACGCTACATCAACCGGCTCACCTTTGTCTACCTGTTCATTCACACGTTCTAAAAAATATAATAGATTAGTAAAAGAAGACTTTCCGTGGCTAAATCCATATTGACTTTCTTCAATTAAACAACAACTATCTACATGTTCAGTAATTTTATTCATTATAATGATTTCTACCATTTTGCCCAGTACTGACATCAGGCTCACCGGTCGGTAGTTTCCCCGATCATCCCTGAAACCCTTTTTAAAAATTGGTGTCACATTGGCCATTCTCCATTCTTCAGGTAGTACAGATGATTTTAATGATAATTCACAGATTAGTAATAGTAGGTCTGCAGTCTCATATTTCAGTTCTTTCAACACCCTCAGATGTATACCATCCAGTCCAGGTGATTTACTACTTTTCAGTTTATCAAATACTTATTATTTTATTATTAACATCTTTTATATACCGCACTATTCATTATCAGCGCGGTTTACAGAGAACAAGAAAACTTCAGACAAGTTACATTTATCTGGTTTTACATATAACAGGAACAATAACTTGGATAACCGGGGCAATTATATGTATAGTACTAACAGGTGCATGCAACTCTTTACAGAGCGTTACGCAGGAGATCATTTCCAAACAGAGTTATACATTTACCAGTGGCTGATAAACATACAACTCTGCTATCAGCAGATTTACAAGCCTATAATGGAGAGTGCTAGGATGAAAATTTGTCAAATCGCCCTCGCACTCTCTGTATAGAGAAAGGATAGGGCAGCAAACTGAAACTATCTATACAGCGGCAAAATTCAGCTGCCATACGGATAGAGCATACATTTAATTTAGGCCTGCTAAACTAAATGGACAGTGGCAGCAGCGATCAGTGATGACTATGTATATTCAGAACCACTCACTGTGAGAGTAATACTTGTAATACATCTTCCCGGTTTAGTGATATTTCTTTCATTTCTTCCGATATATCACTTTTAAATGCCATTTCAGGCATGGGTAGCTCCCTAAATCTTCCTCAGTAAAGACCAAAGCAAAGAATTCCTTCAATCTCTCCGCTATGGCCTTGTCTTCCCTTAGCACCCCTTTTATTCCTCTATCATCCAATGGTCCAGCTGACTCTCTCACAGGTTTTTATAATGCATTTTTGCTTCCACGGCAAACTTTTTTTTCAAATCCTCTCTTTGCCTGCCTTATCAAGGCTGTGCATCTAATTTGCCAGTGCTTATGTTGTTTCCCATTTTCGTCATTTGGCTCCTTTTTCCATTTCCTGAAACATGCTTTTCTGGCTAAAACCACCTCTCTGACCTTCCTTGCAGTTTTTTGGCCTTCCTTCCACTTTTCCTGAAGTGTGGAATACATCTGGTTTGGGCTTCTAAGATAGTACTTTTAAACAATGCCCATGGTTGATGTAAATCTTTAAACTTTGCAGCTGCTCCTTTTAGATTTTTCTTAACTATTTTCCTCAGTTTATCATAGTCTCCCTTTTTAAAGTTAAAAGGTAGTACTGTGGATTTCCTTGCTGTCCTGTTTCCATTTATTAAATCAAATGTGATCATGCTATGATCATTATTGCACTGGATCCTGTGTTCCACTAAGGACTAGGTCCAAGAAAACTTCCCCTCTTGTCAGTTCATAAACCAGCTGTTCCAAGAAACAGTCATTTATTTCATCTAGAAAATGTATCTCCCTAGCATGTCCTGCTGTGACACTGATGCAGTTGATACCGGGGTAACTGAAATCACCCATTGTTACTGTGTTGTAATTTTTGTTAGTTTCCCTGATTTCTCTTAGCATTTCATCATCCATCTGTTCATTCTGGCCAGGCAGTCAGCAGTACACCCCCACTGCCATCGCCTTCCCCTTTTTACATGGGAATTCAATCCATAGAGATTCTACAGTGTATTTTGTTTCCTGCAAAACTTTAATCCTATATGACTCAATGACCTCTCTAACAGAGTGCAACCCCTCCACCAATTTGATCTACCCTATCATTATGATATACTTTGTACCCAGGTATCACAGTGTCCCACTGGTTGTCTTCCTCTGACCAGGTCTCTGAGATGACAATGATATCTAACCTTTCATTTTCTGCTGTATATTCTAACTCGCCAATCTTATTTTTTAGACTTCTAGCATTTGCATGCAGGCATTTTACAGATTGTATTTTATTCATATTACTTACAAATACTTACAAGTGCAGATTTCTTTCCAGTAGCAGCAGTCCCTTTTGGTAATCCTCCAGTCTCCATCTGCTAGTGGATGAGCATAAGCCACACGTCTGGACTGGCCTGGAAGGACGATTAGGAATGCCTGAATAACAAATTGCTCCCAATGTAAAAATGTGTGCTAGAACGCAGTGCAGTTTTTTTACTCTTCTCATAATGCTGCATCTTTACACCAGCACAGGTCTGGACATAATGATGCGGAGTGGGAGTAAAGGGGCTATTCAAGGTGAAATGCCGCACTTCACCTCAGATGACCCAAGATCCCTGGTGGCTCAGTGTGTCTTGGACCTCCTGATCCCCCCCCCAACACCCCATCTGAATCTCCAGAGGGCCCCCCAGCCTCACAAATGTCCCTGATGGAACATGGCCCCGGAATCCTCCCCCATAAAGATTTCCCTGGTGGCCCATGGCTCCTTGCATGTCCTTCCCCCAAACAAAATATGCCGAGGACCCAAGTAGACCATACCACCTGATATTCCTTGACCCCTCTCCCCCAGAAGTCTCCTACCCCACATCTTCAACAGTGGGAAGCAGGAGTGATGCCCATTTGCTCCTGCCTCCCTGCTGCCACATTGAAAACTGGAAGTATCTGACCCCATGTGGTGCAGCAAGTCAAAAGAGGGATGGAATAATTTTCTCCCCATGTCTTGCTGAGTACCCCCACTTGATAATCCTGTGGTATAAAATCTACACCAAATCTCAACAAGGTGACACTATGATAAAAGTATAGTAAGAAGAAAAAAGGGAGACACATACTGGATTAAAAAAAAGTGCCCACCTGTAGCTTATACACCAGGGCTAACGATGGTGGACGTGATAGTGCAAATCCTTCAGGACAAGATAGCATCTCTGAAGCAGCCATAGGCCATGGTGAACATAAACCACAGACACTAATGAAAAAACTACAAGGACTGAAAACTATTTGGTGGACTTCTGAATAATAAAAAAAAGATATTTATTTTATTTATTTATTTAACTGCATTTATATACCGCTTTTCACCGGGTCAAAGCGGTGTAACATATAACAAAAAGGGGGGGCAATACTTTAAAGGGTAGGGCCGTCACCAGGGGGCAACATTTATAGATTTGGGGTGGACATAGACATGTACGCTTCTGCTACTATTATACCATAAACCCTGTATTTGGTTAAAATGGATACACAAAGAGAGCTCGCTAAAAAATGTAAATAAGAGATGAAATCCCCAAGGAAAAACTGGAAAAGGCTACTGATGCAAATATAGGATCTCTGATTGGACAAATTAAAGAAAAATATCTAAGTCAGACAAATCAGATTGATTTCTTTGGGTGACCAGGAAGTTGGACCAAGGGAGAGCCCTAGATGTGGTGTACTTAGATTTCAGTAAAGCACAGTTACTTACCTGTAACAGGTGATCTCTGGGAACAGCAGGAATTAGTCTTCACATATGGGTACGTCGGTACCGACGGAGCCTGCACGGGAATGCTCCCCAGCATCCAATCAGAAAGCTTTTGGGAGCATCCCTCGCGCCTGCGCGGTGACTTCCCGCCTTTCCCACTGCCTCTCCTCAGTTGAGTTTCATAGCTGAGACAGAAGAAGAGAAAGAGGAAAGGAGATAGATAGATACAACTCCTAGGGGAGGTGGGTGGGTTGTGAAGACTAATTCCTGCTGTTCCCAGAGATCACCTGTTACAGGTAAGTAACTGTGCTATCTCCAGGAACAAGCAGGAATGAGTCTTCACATATGGGGACTCCCTAGCTGTGGATGCCAGGGGAGATCCCATAAAATGCGTATGCCTGGAACAGGACGGCATTTCCCAAACCTGGATCCCCGGCATCCCCTGAGGGATGGGGGGTAGGAGTTGAATAGAGAAGAGCTGCAAGGAACAGCAGGTCTAAAGACTACAGGAGAGAGGAGTCTTTAGAATGTATGTCAAGTATCATCAAAATATTTAATGAACCAGTACAATATAGAACTTACCTACTGGATTGTAGGAAGTAGAACTGTGATGGAGTGTACTGTAGATGCAGTAGCGGAATCTTCAAGGTAACTTCACAGCAGTGAGGATGAAGTTCCAAACCTGGAATGGGCAGGTGACCCAGGTGTCAACTGGGGCAGGAGAAGAACGGCAGGTCTTCAATGGAAAGCTTTATGGGAAAAAGCTGAAAACTCTTTTAGGTACAGAGTTATTAACATTGAGGACTAAAAGAAGAAGACTGACCGATCTGGAGAATTAGCCCAGTCCGGAAGGGAAGAGGGGGTATGGAAAAAAGCCCCTATTCCCAAGGAGAACAGAAGTGTACTCAGAAATACAGAAGATGTACACTGTCATTCCTAGCTGGTAAGAGATAGGAAGACAATGAAGTTTGATACTTCATGGATAGGGAGATCTATAACAAAAATAGAAGCTGTTGACGTCACAGCAGTAATTGTGTGTATAACCGCTCCCAGTTACTGAGCCGTATGAGAATAGGCAAGTTGACTGTCTGGACCCCTTAAGAGGGTAAAAACTTTATAGCACAGACAGGGAGATAGCAGGTAATACATAGTGTCCTATGGACGTCTCCCAAAGGGCACATATATATATATATATGGAGATACATACATATCTATATATATATGTGCATATATGTCCAGATATGTGTGATATATATTATATATATATATATATAGATATATAGATATATATATAGATATATAGATATATAGATATAGATATATAGATATATATATATAGAGAGAGAGAGAGTTATAGATATATAGATATAGATGGGCATGGCTTATGCCCATACAGATTACAAAACATATGTATGTATAGGACATATACAGACATGAATATAAGTCTGAGGATACATGTCTGCAACTGAGCTCCACAAAAACATTCACATAGGGAATGTGAGGGGAAAAGATTCATCTAATAATAAGGGGGTGGAAACCACCTGAAGATATATAGAGAATCTATTTCCGTGGTGCAGGAATGTATTTCAGTGGAATAACCAGTATGGTTGCGTGAAAAACAGAGGATAATAGCAGTCTGGTAAGAGCACGTCAGGAGTACTTGAGGACTCTGACACGTCCAAAGGACAAGAAACGCATAGACTAAGACACCTGGATGACTCAGCCAAGGGACTCAGGGGTATCATGTACAGTAGAAGAGTATGTGTTGTCCAAGTGGAGCAGAAAAGATAATGCCAAGCTGTAAGGAAAAAAGGGGTAGATTCCTGCCAGATTGGGAACTCCTTGGACATTCACGCAGAAAAAGCTTGTCTTCTGTATCACAACAGGAGACAAGAGGGTATAAAGAAACTATATAGCCATGGAATGACTATATAAGCTTTTACTATTATATGGAAAACCCTTAGAGACAAAGTTCAATGCTCTACAGCAAGGGCCCATAGTAGAAAGCTTCTCTGAAGATTGCAGAGAGCATTGTGCAGGAGAATTATGAGATAAAACTGACAGCAGTCAGATGTGTTGCCACATCCTAGGTAAGGATATGGCTAAAAGAGGATAACCTGCAGTGAATAGTATCATGCAAGATAGTTGAAAGTAGCTTGCAAGAAGCATTAAAGTAAGCACTGGAACTTCTGCATGCACAGTAACTGAACAAAAGAACAGAAGGGATTCTCCTGTATGAAAAACAGAGAGAAAACAGACAAAGGGAGCGGAGATATTCCCGTCCCTGTCTGATGAGTTGTTCAGAGCATGCATTGAAGGATAGTAGAAAATCTACACTGGAAAGAAAAGTGTTTCAGTATGGTACCAACTCGAGCAGGGGAAACCCTGGAAGAGAAGGGTTTGGAAGGTGACGTACCATAGGATAAGTCAGCTAAAGGAAAAAATGTCCATGTGGGGACAGAACTATCATGGGATAATTGTAATCTCCCTTTATGATAAAAAGAAAGGGAGAAGTCTGGAACCCACGGACAAAATCCTAAGAGCTGAATATACTGAAAAGAAAAAACCAGTGTAGAGTTTGAAGAATAACTTCTGGTAAAAAGAAGTTAACTGTAGAATTGCAACATAAAGGAACCTATGGTTTCTGGCTAAAATTAGCCTGCTTAGAGTCTGGAGATTTCAGACTAGGAGGAGATGTCCCTTGTTTGGGTACATCTGGAGGATGGGCAGGAGAAGGGTGAAACTTTCTTTTCTTAGGAAAAGAAGGTTTGGTAGGACATTTCTTACGTCCTGGGGAAAAAGAAGGCTTAGGACGGTTTCCAGAACTAGGAAAGTCAGTGGAGCAATGAGCAACCTGACGTAAAGCCTCATTATTGAAGAGATTTTCTCCAGTACAAGGAGAATTACCCAGTGTATGTTGTGCCCATCTGCTCAAGTCTGAAGCTTGCAGCCAGGCTGTACGACGTGCTCCAATGGCAATAGCAGAGGATCTGCTGACAGACTCAAAAGAGTCTAGAGAAGCACGAGAAAGGAACCAAGAGATATTCCTGCTATGATTAAGAAGCAAGGAATAGTCAGAGGCCTTAGGTTCTGACAAAAAGGAGACAAGAGAGATAATTTCTCTGTGACCTCCTGAAGTGTCAGACTCATATAGAAAATATATGAAATAATTCTTGAAGCCAGCATAGAAGTTTGGAAGGTTTGACGTCCAAAGGCATCAAGTGCTTTAGATGCACGACCTGGCGGATAAGAAGAATGCTTCTTCTTACTTCTTACCTTTCTCAATGCTGATTCCACTACCATGGAATGATGTGGAAGTTGGTTTTTCTGAAACCCTGGAGAGGGAGGTACCTGATACAGAATGTCCATGGCTGTAGAAGGCAAGGGAACCCTCATAGGTGATTCCCATATCCTCAAAAGAAGATCCTGTAAAGAATGATGTAAAGGAAGCATTATATTTTCCTTTTCTACAGGATCTTGGTCAAGAGAAAAACCAGGAATAGGAATGGCAAGAAAAGTTGCCATGTCAAGGAGAAAGTTCTGAAAAGAAGGATTTCCAATAGGAACTAATCCTGGGCAAGCTGAGGTTGAAGGAGCAGCTTGAGCTCCAGAAGAGATAGTAGACTGGTGCAGAAAAAGAATCCTGCTCGATGGACAGTGATCCTGAGAGTTCTGATTTGAAGCAGTTAGTACTGCATCTTGAGTGCCTGGTATCGATTCCAAACTAGGCATAGAAAGGATCGATGGCACCGATGGAACTGCAGGAATCGACCCCGACACCGGTATCGAGGTAAGCCAAAAGCCTTGATGAATATCCTCGGTACTGTGAAGCCGGAAACGATATGGATCGGTTCCGAAGCGCGTCGGTATGAAATCATCTAGACTGGATATCGATTCCAGACTCGGCATCGAAGCGAGCGAGTCCATCTATACATGTCTAGAAAGTACCGACGTTGTTTGTGGTATCGGCGATGCCGATACAGGAAGGTTAATCGGAGTCGCATCGAGCAGTACCGAAGGTAGCGAGGACGTCCGAAAACGATGCCCGGTGAAGGGAGGAACTCTCGATCCCGGCGCCAATGTCGGGGTATCGGTACCGCTCGAAGCCGGTACCAACCCCGAGCATGGCTGGGATATAGGAAAGCCATTCTGGGTCGTATCGATCGGCCCCGAAGGTACCGAGGATACCAGATGACGATCCCAGGTGAAGAGTGGAACACTCGACACCGGTGCCGATGCTGGGGGATTGGTACCGCTCGAAGCGGATACCACCTCCAAGCACAGCTCACATGCAGGAAAGTCAATTTGAGTCGTATCGCTCGGACCCGAAGGTAGCGAGGATGCTCGATGACGATCCCTGGTGAAGAGTGCAGCACTCGACACCGATGCCGGGTTATCGGTACCGCTCGAAGCGGATGATGCCACCCCCTGGCATGGCTCAGGTATGTTCTGTGAGGGGTGAGCCCCAGGAACAACCTGAAACCCCGTAAATGCTTTGGAGCCCGAAGACTCCCGCCGAGGTTTTATTGCCAATGAGGTCTTGAGGGTAAGGCCGGAGCCGTCATCATGCTGAGCATGAGACTCACCCTTCAAGAATTGGATAGTCTTAACAGACTGTTTGTGGGTTACCTGATCCTGGAGAGAAGAATAAACCGGTGTCCTCACCTCAGGAGGAAAAACGGCATCGAGGGAAACTCGAAAAAGGGAAGGTCTTCTCCCAATAAAATAGCCTGAGGTATCAGGGGAAAAAGGGTCAGGACCCAAACAGGTTAGACACCAAGCATTGGAGTCTAAAAAGAAAACTAATTTTCCACAGTGAAGGCACTTCTTAGGAGAAGAAGGCTCCATGTTGGAAAAGGCCTGGTAGGCCCAAAAAAGTTAAACAAAAAACTGAGGAGAAATATTTCTCTAAGTTTGAAAAAGAAAATAATAAAGCACCGGCGGTACCGGTATCGGCGGCGGGAAAAACAGCCGCGACCACAAGAAAATAAGAAAATAAGGATTTTTAAAGAAAAAAGTTTCTGCGGTGACAGGAGGACGTCCTGTTGGCTCCGCGGAAAAACGAAAACTGAGGAGAGGCAGTGGGAAAGGCGGGAAGTCACCGCGCAGGCGCGAGGGATGCTCCCAAAAGCTTTCTGATTGGATGCTGGGGAGCATTCCCGTGCAGGCTCCGTCGGTACCGATGTACCCATATGTGAAGACTCATTCCTGCTTTTTCCTGGAGATAACCTATGACACCATTCCACACAGGCATCTTATAAACAAACTGAGCACCCTAGGGATGGAGCTCACTTGAGGAGGGGGAGGTTACCAGTGGTGCCCCACAGGGATCTGTCCTCAGTCCAATTCTTTTTAACATCTTTGTTAGTGATATTGCGGAAGAGCTGTCAGGTATGGTTTGCCTGTTGGCAGATGATACCAAAATCTGCAATACAGTAGACACCAAGGAAGCAGATAACATGAGAAGGGATCTAGCTAAGCTTGAAGAATGGTCTAGAATAGGGATGGCAAACTCAAGACCTGGAGTGCCACAATCCAGCCTGGTTTTCAGGATGTCCCTAATGAATATTCATGAGATATATTTGCATACAATATCGCCTTACATTCTCTGGTATTCAGGTTACAGCCCCTCCCATCCCCCACCAGTCCTGTCTACCACCTCTTATCTTGGTCTTTATTTGTAGCGTCCTTTGTCTTTATCTGTAGCATCCCCCTGGGTCTACCACTGTCCTTACTATCCTTCTCTCTTCTTTTCTATTGGCTCTCCTATCATACCGATGGCGTTCCTTCTTCCTCCTTTATTTTCACCAGTTGCACTTGGTTATTATTGTACACCGCTTTGACGCTCCAGCAATGGGCGGTATATCAAATGTTTTGAATAAAGAATAAAGAATGGGAGACAGTGGATGCAAATATATTTCATGAATATTCATTAGGGAACTTTTGAAAACCAGGCTGGATTGTGACACTCCAGGACTGGAAATCGCCATCCCTAGTCTAGAATATGGCAGCTGAAATTTAATACTAAAAAATGCAAGGTCATGCATTTGGACTGCAAAAATCCAAGGGGACAGTACAGTGTAGGCCAGGGGATGAGGTACTTCAGCCCATGAAAGAACAGCGGGACATGGGCATAACTGTGTCTGACTATCTTAAAGTAGCTAAACAGATAGAAAAGGTGACTAAAAGCCAGAAGGATGCTTGGGTGTATAGGGTGAGGAATGGCCAGCAGAAAAAAGGAAGTGATAATGCAGCTGTATAAGTCTGGTGTGATCTCATTTGGAGTATTGTGTGCAATTCTGGAGACTGCACCTTCAAAAAGATATAAGCAGGTTGATGTCTGTGCAGAGGGTGGCTACTAAAATGGTTAGTGGTCTTCGTTATGAAGCATATGAGAACAGACTTAAAGATCTTCATATGTATACGTTAGAGGAAAGGCGGGATAGGAGAAATGTGATAAGAGATGTTTAAATACCTCCATGGCATAAATGCACAGGAGGAGACTCTCTTCCAATTGAAAGCAAGCTTTGCTTCAAGGGCACATAGGATGAGGATAAAAGGGGATAGACTCAGGAGTAATATGTGGAAAGAGTGGTAGATGCATGGAATAGCCTCCCAGTGGAGGTGATAGAGATGAGGACAGTATCTGAATTCAAAAAAAGCATGGAACAAACACAGAAATAAAAAGGGGACCATTGTACGCGTAGTTGATATGGAAGAACAGACTAGATAGAAACATGATTGCAGAAAAAAACCATAGAGCCTATGTGTTAAAACAGCTGAGTAGTGCCATAGAAAAACAGAGAATTTCTGGAGAAACATATACGAAAACCCTGTAGAGCACAACCAAAAAGCAGAATGGCTACCCATTATAAGAGAGAATTTGGGAAAAGTTGAACATCAAAGCTATAGACTGGCCCAAGGTAACACAAGAACTGGAAAATAGATTAAAAAGAGCCTCAAACTGGAAAAGCCCTGGCCCAGATGGAATAACTGATTTTTGGCTCAAACAGTTAACATCCTTTCACCATGACCTGGCAGCCAGATTGAACACCACAATGGCTAACAAGTAAAACACTTCTCCTTCCAGAGGGAGATCCAACTAACATTCCCAGAAATTTCAGACCAATAAATTGTCTGCCTACAATCTACAAGCTATTTACTGCAATATATGACCAGCCCTGACAAATTTTGTGCAGATTTAGGAGTCGGTGCTTGTGACTTCCTCATGCCCCCCCAACAACCACTCCCAGTTGTGCTGGTCTTATGTTCTCAAGATTCATGAGACCAGTGACAGAGTTCCTACATCATATGTCATCTTAAGATAACAGTTATAGCTTCTGATAGCAAGTGTCTATGTGCATCGACCACATAGTATGACTGGAAGAGGATCATCATTGGCATTCTGGCTGTATGGCCCAGAAGATGGACGATGGTGTGCCTGTTTGTGCATGGGATGTGGCAGTGGTTGCCTTTGTTTGGGTGGGGTGCAGGGCTATGATGCACGTTTGTGTGTGCTACAGAGCTGGGGAGCATATGTGTGTGATATGCAGAGGTGGGGTGTGTGTGAATCTGAATATGTGTGTTTGCAGTGCGGAGGCGATGTGCCTACATGCGTATGAGTATACGTAGTGTGGAGCTGGGATGCTTGTGTCCTACAGAGGTGAGGTGCCCATGTGGGTGAATGTGGGGTGCTTCTGGGGGGAGGGGAATGCACCTTTCAACAAATATGCACTGTGTCCTTTTGTCCCCATGATTTCATCCCTTTAACATCCAATACCTTGCACTTTTCGTTCCCCCTCCAACCCCTTTCCACTCTCTGTTCCCCTTCCAGACTCTCTCCCCTTCTCCCTCCCTCCTAGCACTCCCATCTTCCTGCCCTACATTCCCCCATCCTCTTTCCTTTGTTTTTCTGTTTTTGTTACTGGCCCTTTAAGTTTCTGCATTTACTCCCCCCCAACCTTTTTTTTGTTTATTTTATTTATTTATTTAACAAGCTTTTATATACCACCCCTTCCTGAGATCAAGGGTGGTTTACATGAAACATCACAGCAACTTTTACATTAAACTTTTAAACTATGTACATTTAACTTGTTACAACTATATACAATAAACTTTTTATATCCGTGTGTGGTTTGTTCAATTCTTGCACCCATCAGCTCTCCTGCCTGCAGATCAAGTGGGGAAGGCCAGGATCACGGCCTAGAAAGCAGAAGAAAAGGGGATGGCTGCAATCACGGCCCCAATGCAAGCTGTCTGCCCGTGGGTGATTGAACCCCTGCAGGCAGACAGCTTGTATCAGGGCCACAATCACAGCCATCTCCCTTGGGCAGACAAGGGTTCTTGCCCCGTGATCAGTGTTCCCTCTAAGCTGCACTGGGTCCTCCATAGTTTGGGTTGTTCTTTCCTAGATGCATAACTTTGCACTTGTCCACATTAAATTTCATCTGCCATTTGGATGCCCAGTCTTCCAATTTATCAAGATCCTCTTGCAATTTTCCACAATCCTCATGGGTTTTAACAAGCCATCAATCATCTTGCCTGTATTTTTGCATAGCTATGGAACTGTAGAGTGGCATTTGAAATATCTTGAAAAACTAGATGTATGAACAAGAAAACGCCTCCATGCCTACGAAGTGGTTTATGAGAATGAGTGTATACAGAGACTCTACATTCCTAGAGCCGGAGGAGGAATGGGCCTCATAGAAATTGATTATACATACAGTTGAGATCATCATTATTAACACCTATGCAGTTCAACCCCTTAATGTCCAATATCTCCTATAAAAAAAGTGGGGCAGGGAAATGGCTTTGGACTATATATGCACACATATTTGACACAAAAAAGAATATAAATCAAGACCAAAAAAAAAGGAAATAGTATAAAACTTGGGACATTGCCAATATATCATCATTGGCACCCTTTAAAACATTTCAAATCAGTTTGAACAGAAGAACTACATTCCCATTGCAGTAAAATTAGACATACCTGTGTGATCAACTGTCAGTATTCATATGACTTGAATCAACCAATGAATGTTGGCTCTAATGTTTAAAATGGCCACATTCATTCCCTGTTCCATTTTCACAATGAAGGCAAGATAGCTGCCTGAGACCATCAGAAAAGCCATATCACCAAACATTAAACTGGAACAAGACCATCTCCAAAGACCTTGGGATCACTGTGTCTACAGTTCACAATGTTATTACAAAGTTTTCTGCTCATGGAACTCTCAAGAACCTCCCAGGACATGGTGGAAAGAGGAAAATTAATCCAAGAAGTTTAAGGTTAGTGCGAACTGTTGGAAAAAAATCTCGTACAACATCCAAAGGCTGACCTGGAGCAATCTGGAGTGGTGGTTTCAACCTGCACCATAAGTCATGTACTAAACAAAGAAGGACTTCATGGGCAAAGGCCAAGGAGGACCCCACGGCTCAAAGACAGACATAAAAGGCACCCCTGATCTTTGCCCAAATCCACCTTGAGAAACCACAATCCTTCTGGGAAAATGTTCTGTAGACAGATGAAACTAAACTTGAGCTCTTCGGAAATGCAGACCAGCGATATATTTACAGGCAAAGAAATGAAGATGATAAAGATAAAAACGCCCTTCCTACAGTTAAATATGGTGAAAGTTCCCTAATGTTGTGGGGCTGTTTTGCTGCCTCAGGAACTGGAGGCCTGGAATGTTTTAAAGGAATCATGAAGTCAGAGGACTATCAAGGTATTTTGGAACAAAATGTGCTACCTAGTATCAGAAAGTTAGGTCTGGGTCAAAGGTCATGGATCCTCCAGCAGGACAATGACCCAAACATACATCCAAAAGTACAAAAGAATGGTTAAGAAGAAAAAAAATGGACCGTTTTAAACTGGCCAGCAATGAGTCCTAATCTCAATCCAATCGAGAACCTTTGAAAAGAGCTGAAATCTAAGAACATAAGATATGCCATACTGGGTCAGACCAAGGTCCATCAAGCCCAGTATTCTGTTTCCAACAGTGGCCAATCTAGGTCATATGTACCTAGCAGTTTCCCCAAAAGACACAAGTTCCACAATGCTTGTATTGGGTCAAGCATTGATATCTTCGGTCACTTCTAATGGTTTATGGACCTTTCCTCCAGGAACTTGTCCAAACCTTTTTTAAACCCAGCTACACTAACAGCCTTTACTACATCCTCCGGTAACAAATTCCAGAGTTTGATTACACGTTGAGTGAAAAAATATTTTCTTTTATTAGTCTTAAATAGTTTACCCTGTAGCTTCATTGCATGTCCCCTAGTCTTTCTATATTCTGATAAGGTAAACAATCGATCTACGTTTACCCGTTCCACTCCGTTCATTAATTTATAGACTTCTATCATATCTCCCCTCAGCCGTCTCTTTTCCAGGTTAAAACAGCCCTAACCTTTTTAGCCTTTCTTCATAGGAGTATCCTTCCATCCCCTTTACCATTTTGGTGGCTCTTCTCTGAACCTTTTCTAAAATCGCTATATCCTTTTTAAGATACGGCGACCAGAATTGCACACAATATTCAAGGTGCGGTCTCACCATGGAACAATATAGAGGCATTATAATATCTTTTGTTTTATTTTCCATTCCTTTCCTTATCGTACCTAGCATTCTATTTGCTCTCTTGGCCGCCGCTGCACACTGGGCCGAGGGTTTCAACATGTTATCCATGATAAAACCTAAATCTTTTTCCTGGGTGGTGGTTCCTAATGTGGAACCTTGCATAGCGTAACCATAGTTTGGGTTGATCTTTCCTAGGTGCATAACCTTGCACTTGTCCACATTAAATTTCATCTGCCATTTTGATGCCCAGTCTTCCAATTTATCAAGATCCTCTTGCAATTTTTCACAATCCTCTTGGGTTTTAACAACTTTAAATAGTTTTGTGTCATCTGCAAATTTGATAACCTCACTCGTTATTCCACTTTCCAGGTCATTTATGAATATGTCAAAAAGCAGCGGACCCAGCACAGATCCCTGGGGTACACCACTATTCACCTTTCTCCATTGGGAAAATTGGCCATTTAGCCCTACCCTCTGCTTTCTATCTTTTAACCAGTTCCTGATCCACAATAGTACACTGCCTCCTATCCCATGACTCTTTAGTTTTGCCAAAAGTCTCTGATGAGGGACCTTGTCAAAGGCTTTCTGAAAGTCCAGATACACAATATCAACCGACTCACCTTTGTCCTCCTGTTTATTCACTCCTTCAAAAAAACATAACAGATTAGTAAGACAAGATCTTCCTTGTCAAATCTGCCATTGGTAAAAGGAATCCTGGAAACATTCATGAGCTGGAACAAATCACAGTTGAAGAGTGGGAGAAACTACCAGCAGACAGACGTACGAAACTTATAGATGGCTACAAGAAACAAACGTTTGGAGGCTGTCATCATGCTTCCAAGGATTGTGCAACCAAATATTAGTGAAGGGTGCCATTAATCCTGTCCAGGTGATATTTTATTTTTTTATCTCAAAAATGACTATGTCTATGTTGCACAGACATTTTTTTTTTGTTGTATACCTTTGAACATATTATTAAAATATTATGAAGGCATACAGTTGGAATATTTCCATTTATTTCTCAAGATATTGTACACAACATATCTAAAATGCAAAGATGCCAATAATGTTGACCACAACTGGATACAGCGACTACCATAGGCCTTCAGGCCTACTTAGCATCAGCAGATCTGAATGCATGAAAAGTGTTACATTATGAAAATAAACAGCCAGAATCCATCTTCATTATCAAACTAGGATACAAATTCCAATAAGCAGAAGGAATGGATGAGAATCTACCAGTATACAAGGAAAGAAGCAGCAGAACTACAGGTAGAGAAAACCTCTTCAAAGAATTAGATCGCCAAACTAGGAACAACATACAGTGGGAAATACAAAACATTACTCCAGGAGCCATTTGTTGACCAAACAAGGACACATGAGTGGTTAAAGAGAGGTGAATTGAAACCCAAGGATGTGAGACTGATAGTTGCAGCCAGGACAGTGGATTATGGATGAGATGGTTTACAGCGAGCATTGAAAAAACTAGCAAAACAGACATCTGTCGATTCTGTAAGAAATAGCTGCAAACAGTGACCCATCTCATAGCTGCTGTGAAGATCTGATGGCAGAAAATTTCTATACAGAAAGGCACAGCAAAGTAGCACACCTCATACATTGGAAACTCTGCAAACACTACAACATTACTGTGCCTGAAAAGCAGTGGGATCCTGACACTAAGAGAATTACAGAGAATAAAGAGGCTATGATCAACTGGGATACTCCCATTCTGACTGATAAGGATGCAAGGAAGATGGATATAGTGGTAAAGGAGAACACCAGAACGGCATTGATAGAGGTGTCAGTCCCAAAAGATTATTCTGTGAATCGTGTTGAGAGGGAGAAGATCTTCAAGTACCAAGACATGCAGGCAGAAACCAAGAAAATGTGGCAGAAAGATACAGAAATATTTCCCATTGAATTGGGAGCCACAGACCTGATTAAGTGGAATTTCCAATCAACCTTGATACATTATCCATACATATTACATCTTATGAACTCCAAAAGGAAGCTCTCTTAGGCACGATGCAAGTACTACAGTGAGCGTTAGCAGTAGATTTGAGAGACTGAGATCATACTCCACATAACCTGAGGCTTAGGAGTGAGGTTGATGACAGCTATGCTATGTGCAAAATGAACCTGTTTAGAGAAATTGCCACTGAGAGAAATTATGATATAGGGCACTGCTTCTCAGTCTTTTTCATTTCACAGTACACTTGAGTTTACTCGACCACTGCAGTACATCAAACCAAATTCTGCATTATCCTCTTTCTCTGTTCCTATGCAATCCTCTCACAGGTGATAACCGTGAAAGGATTTTCTTTTACCCCATCACATGAACCTTTTTCCCCTGCGTCCCTCCTTCCCCCTTCTGTGCATTCTTTTCTCTTTCATCCCCCCTCCCCAAAGGAAAAACACCCTTTCTTACCTGCATTTGCTTTTTCTGCTAGCTTCACTCTGATGTTGAGCATCTAGTACAGACCATGGACCTTCATATTTTCAAATTTCAGAATGAAGGAGATGTAGAAGGCAAATGAGATAAAAAGTGCTGATCTCCTGCAAGCTAGAGAGGATTGTGCTCATGCTACTGTAACACATCCTGGACTCTGAGAAACACTGAAGCGGGGAACCCATAAAGCACTGTGGCAATAATATCATATCAATGCTTACAGAACCACCCCAAGTATGCAGAAAGAGCACAGGTGGGCAAGGAATTGCTCAAACATGCATTAGATTGAACTGGCACTTAATATTTTTGTTAGATCTTCCTTTATCTGTGTATTTAAAACATCAACCATTTTGTTATTTACATAGGGATATCTTTACTAACCTGTCCTAACAGTTAACACATGGTTTAGCAAGCGCTAAACACGATGTGCTGTTAGCATGGGACTTTTACTGCACTGGCCCATGCTAACTGTTTAGCATGGGTTGGGTGGTGGCTGGGTGGGTTAGGGGCAGAGCGTGAGTGTTACAGCACATCTTTGGCCGGTGCTCGCCACCATTGCTGCTATTAGCACAGGCACACTTACCATCTCTTCAATGGGTGGCAGAAAGTGCATCCACATTAGATGCGTTTACTAAGTGTGGTACCGGGATATAACCATAGACCAACAACTAACTTTACAACCGCACATCAACACCACTAAAATCATATACCACAAAAGAAAAGCTGTGGAACACCTGCAAGTATTACTGGACTTCCAAGACTACAGCACAGTCTTCCAATTAGTCCTACCTCACCTCGACTATTGTAATATCCTCTTACAAGGCCTTCCGAACTATGTACTTCGTCATTAGAACTAGCCCAAAACACCACTGCCCGCATCCTCTACAATACCACCCAACCCATCAAAGTAAGAATAAAATATAAAATTAAACTGACAACATTCAAAGTATCTCAAGGCCTCTCCTAAATCTACCTCCATTCACTATTACAAAGAATGTCCAACAGGTCCAGAAGAACACACCTCCAAAACCACTGATGATACCTACCATAAACTCAAAGTGTAACAGAACCACAACCAACAGGGCTTTCTCGCTTTATGCCCCAGCCATATGGAACACTCTGCCAGAAGGCATACGCGCAAAAACCGATCTAACAGACTTCAGAAAAAAGGTTTAAAAACCCATCTATTCTGTGAGCATTTCAGATGCAAAGATTAACCTCGCCACCAGACCACGGATCTCCCTGAAAATTCAACACGCCTCAGCACAATCCCCTACCAGATCACCCTTCCCCTCTCTCTCCTATTAATCTACACTCTAATTAAAATATTGTACATACACAGCATTGCTAGGAAAGGGGAAGCTGTAAAACTAGAGGGCATAACATAAAGCTGCAAGGGGGTAAATTGAAAGGCAATGTCAGGAAATACTTGGATGCTTGGAATGTCCTCCCGATGGAAGTGGTGGGGGCAAATACAGTGACAGGATTCAAAATGGCATGGGACAGGTACTGTGGATCCCTTTATAGCAAAAATCAAAATAAACTTAACTATCTAATTTCTCAACAAATAGGGGTGTCCTTCTCAGAGCGGTGGGTTCACCCCTAAACAAAGACATGAGGAGGGGTGGCTTGCACGGAGTGGCAGGTGCACCTACTCTTGCCATCTTACTGGGCAGACTAGATGGACCATACTGGTCTTTATCTGCCGTCATTTACTATGTTCCCCCACCCCAGGCATATACAAAATGTACTAATACTGTATAACCCACAAACCCTATCACATAACCTAATGCCTCCAGACTCAGACCGCTGATTAAGTCAAGTGTAACTTAAGCAATGTCTGTTACTAATTCAAAGCTTTGCTCTGTATACCTATGTGCCATGTAAATAAGTTTTACTGCCAGCTGTGCACTGTACACTGCTCCAAGTTAAGTTATATTTCACTTCACTTGTTTTCTATGTACAATTTACATTAGTTATCATGTAAACCACCTTGGTTTTAAGGTTAGGCAGTATATAAAACCACCTAAATAAATAAATGTGCTGGCTGGTTAGTGCAATGAGGGGCATCTCCCTCACAGTAACTGCAGGGGGACATGCCAGGCACACCTCCAATAGTTAACAGGAGTCTATACCACTTCCCACACTAATTTTGGGAGCTTAGCGCATGCTAACAGTGCATTTTAGTAAACATGCCCCTTAATTCCTTACAAATCTTGATCAGATGAGTATGAGGCTACAAGGATCTATGTACACATCAAAACTGGTTAAAAATTAAAAAGAACATGATCAAGGGTTTAAAGTCTAAAAGCAGCCTCAAAAAGGTGATTGTTTAGATGAGACTTGAATATAGCTAGCAACAGGAATGGCACACAAGCTCATCTGTGCTGCCTATCTTATTGTACTGTATGCTTGAAGTAATCTTCCCAAATTCTTCTTTTGTTTCTGCCCACATTGGTGCCACATCATCAAAACACATGAAGTATAATTTTATAAACTACTGCGAAGTTATCATGTGTTAGCATGCAAATATTTGAAGCCTCTATAAAGTAAAGTATGTAACAGCTTATGACAGCAGATAAAGACCAGCATGGTCCATCTAGTCTGCCCAGCAAGGTGGCAAGAGTAGGTGCACCTGCCGCTCTGTGCAGGTCACCCCTCTCCATGCCTTTGTTTAGGGGTGTACCCACCAATCCATGCAGGTCACCCCTATTTGTTGTGATAGCAGAGACAGTTAAGGTTATTTTGATTGTATCCTGTTGCTATAAAGGGATCCACTGTCTGTCCAATGCCATTTTGAATCCTGTCACTGTATTTGCCCCTACCACTTCCATTGGGAGGGCATTCAAAGCGTCCACCAGCCTTTCAGTGAAAAAGTATTTCCTGACGTTGCCTTTCAGTTTGCCCCCTTGCAGCTTCATGTTATGCCCTCTAGTTTTGCAGCTTCCCTGTCTTTGATAAAAAGTATTAATGAACAAACAAACCTAAGTATTTAAAGGTCTGTATTATATTTCCCCTGTCCCTCCTCTCCTTTAGAGTATACATGTTTTGATTTTCAAATTTCTTCTCATGTGTCTTCTGGCACAGGCACCAAATCATTTTGGTCGCCTTCCTCTGAAATGTTTCCAGTCTTTTTATATCCTTTGCGAGATATGGTCTCCAAAACTGAACACAATATTCCAAGTGAGGTCTTACCAGCAACTTGTACAGTAGCATTAGTACCTCTTCCTTTCTGCTGATAATTCCTCTCTGTATGCAAACCAGCATCCTTCTGGCTTTGGCCAACACATTGTCACACTGTTTCGCCAGCTTGAGATACTCAGAAACCATCACTCCGAGGTCCTTCTCCTGGTCCATGCACACCAACCTCTCGCCCCCTATCACATACAGTTTCTTTGGATTTCTGCATCCCTAGTGCATGACACCGCACTTCTTCACATTAAATATTAACTGCCAAGCATTAGACCATTCTTCCAGCTTTTCGAAATAGAAACATAGAAACATGATGACAGAAAAAGACCACAAGGCCCATCTAGTCTGTCCTTCCATAACAACAACTACAACAGTCCACTTTTTACCTTTAGAGATCCTCTGTGTTGGTCCCATGCTTTTTTGAACTCAGTCACTGTCCTCATCTCCACCACCTCCACTGGGAGACTATTCCACGGATCCACTACTCTTTCCGTAAAGAAATATTTCCGCATATCACTCCTGAATCTATCTCCCCCCTTCACCCTCATCCCATGTCCCCTCGTAGCAGAACTTGCTTTCAATTGAAAGAGGCTCTCTCCCTGAACATTTATGCCACGGAGGTATTTAAACATCTCAATCATATCACCTCTATCCCGCCTTTCCTCTAAGGTGTACATATTAAGATCCTTAAGTCTGTCCTCATATGCTTTATAACGAAGCCCATTAATCATTTTAGTAGCAACCCTCTGCACTGACTCCATCCTGTTTACATCCTTTTGAAGGTGCGGTCTCCAGAATTGCACACCATACTCCAAATGAGGTCGCACCAAAGACTTATACAGAGGCATTATCACCTCCTTTTTTCTGCTAGCCATTCCTCTCCGTATGCACCCAAGCATCCTCCTAGCTTTTGCCGTCGCCTTTTCTACCTGTTTAGCTACTTTAAGATCATCAGACACAACCACGCCTAGGTCCCGCTCTTCTTTAGTGGACAAAAGTACTTCACCTCCTATACTGTATTGCTCCCTTGGATTGCTGCAGCCCAAATGCATGACCTTACATTTTTTAACATTAAATCCCAGCTGCCAAATTCTAGACCATTCTTCAAGTTTAGCTAGATCCCTCCTCATGTTATCTACACCTTCCTGGGTGTCTACTCTATTACAGATTTTGGTATCATCCGCAAAGAGGCAAACCTTACCCGACAGCCCTTCCGCTATATCACTAACAAAGATGTTAAAAAGAATCGGACCAAGGACAGATCCCTGGGGCACACCACTGGGCACACCTTTTGTAGATATTTCTTCGTTATCTAATCACTCAGAGGAATCCACACTGTTGCAAATTTTTGTGTCATCTGCAAAAAGACAGACTTTTTCATTCAGTCCTTCAGCAATATCACTCACAAATACATTGAACAGTACCGGTCCCAGGACTGATCCCTGAGGCACGCCACTAATCACTTTCCTTTCATCTGAGTGAGTTCCATTTACTATCTCTTTCTGTTGTCTGTCAGTCAACCAATTTCTGATCCAGTTCACCACCTTGGGACCCATCTCTGGGCTGTTCAGTTTATTGATAAGCTTCCTATGAGGAACAATATCAAAGGCTTTGCTAAAATCTAGGTAGATCACATCCATCGTATGCCCTTGATCTAGTTCTCTGGTCACCCAGTCAAAGAACACAATCAGATTTGTTTGGCACGATTGTCCTTTGGTAAAACCATGTTGCCTCAGATCATGCTACCTAATAGTGGGCTTTCTCAAAACCATTATCTCTTTCAGGAGCGCCTCCATTACTTTTCCCACCACCGAGGTAAGGCTTACTGGCCTGCAGCTTGCCATTTCTTCTCTATTACCACTTTTATGAAGAGGTACCACATCTGCCCTTCTCCAGTCCTGTGATTATTTTATAAAATAAGGGTACAAATGGTGTGAAAACATGTGTCAAACTAGCTGTGGAAGTTATGCCCGCTCTCTGGCAGGCGTAAATGCCATACATGTTATTTTTAAAAAACTAGGTAAGTTACAGTATTTTATAACTTAATGTGTGCAAATGCACACTCTACCTATACTCAATCCTGTGCATGCGCACACTGAAAAGTATGCACAATAGAACTTGTGTGCATTAATGGCACGCATCTTTATGTGGCTCCTTATAAAATCAGCCCTCTTATGCTAAACAGGATAAGAGTGTCCTCCAAGTCAATGAAATGTGGGCCATTTTACCAACAACCAACCAAATGCATAAGCTTATGATTTCTCCATATGACTGCAGGGACAGTGTATGATCTTATAGGGAAGGGAGTTTTTCAACAACTTTCCTTACAGAACTGAGAAACTGATTATAATCCTCAACCAATGTCGGACTTCCAGAGGAAGGCAGGCTCAGACTCCCTTGCAAGCAGATTTTACTTGTCAGCTACATATCAAATGTAAACAAAAAAACAGTCACCTGCACTTTCCTAAATGCTCTACTGATATCATGAAGTTATGACAATTTGTAAAAAATTGCAAGGAAGCCTTATAATTGGCAATATTCCCTTTAAGAAGGTTTTGTTCCATTTTGCAAAACAAAATCATTTAGCACAATGAACTTCAATACATCCTATAGGGCATGCTCGCTATTCTTGCCTCATAAGCCCTAGAATATACCTTAAAAACAGTACTAAGCCTGGAAAAACAGCATGGATGAGACAGATGATTATCATAAAATGCTCAGAGAAAACTATGTTAGGGACAGGCAACAAGCCGAGGAAAAATATTGGCAGCATAGCACAATTACAGTCATTTACTCGAGAAATGCCTGATCACCGACAGCCACAGGACAAAAGCAGGTGTGCAGAGCTGCCAAATTACCCAGTTCGAGGAGAAATATTTTAGGCCAGCCCTGGATTTCTGATAATTCTTTCCTGATGCATTATGGGACCTGCAGCACTGATTTCAATGGGTAGAATAAGGGACTACAGACCAGTGACCCTGACATCAGTACCGGGAAAAATGGTAGAAACCATTATAAAGCACAAAAATATTGAACATGTAGAAAGATGGTCATCGTTAATGGGAGACAGCCAATATGGCTTTAGCCAAGGAAGGTCTTGTCTTACTGTTATGCTTTTTTGAAGGTGTGAATAAACAGGTAGATAAAGGTGAGTCGGTTGATATAGTGTAACTGGATTTTCAGAAAGCCTTTGACAGGGTCTCTCATGAGAGATTTTTGGCAAAATTAAAACGTCATGGGATAGGAGGAAGTGTACTATTGTGGATCAGGAATTGGTTAAAAGATAGAAAGCAGAGGGTAGGGCTAAATGGCTAATTTTCCCAATGGAGAAAGGTGATCTGTGCTGGGTCTGCTGCTTCTTGACATATTCATAAATGACCTGGAAATGGGAATAACGAGTGAGGTATTCAAATTTGCAGATGACACAAAATTATTCAAAGTTGTTAAAACCCATGAGGATTGTGAAAAATTGCAAAAGGACCTTGATAAATTGGAAGACTGGCATCCAAATGCCAGATGAAATTTAATGTGGACAAGTGCAAGGTTATGCACCTAGGAAAGATCAACCCAAACTATGGTTACACTATGCAAGGTTCCACATTAGGAACCACCACCCAGGAAAAAGATTTAGGTTTTATCATGGATAACATGTTGAAACCCTCTGCCCAGGGTGCAGCGGCAGCCAAGAGAGCAAACAGAATGCTAGGTATCATAAGGAAAGGAATAGAAAATAAAACAAAGGATATTATAATGCCTCTGTATTATTCCATGTGTGAAATTCTGGATGCCGTATCTTAAAAAGGATATAGCGTTATTATAAAAGGTACAGAGAAGAGCCACCAAAATTATAAATGGAATGGAAGGATACCCCTATGAAGAGGCTAAAAAGGTTAGGGCTCTTCAACCTAGAAAACAGACAGCTGAGGGGAGACATGATAGAGGTCTATAAATTAAAATAGAGTGGAACGGGTAAACATACATAGATTGTTTATGCCATCAAAATATAGAAAGACTAGGGGAATGCAATGAAAGCTACAGGGTAACCTATTTAAGACTAATATTTTTTCACTCAATGTATAATCAAACTCTGGAATTCATTACCGGAGGATGTAGTAAAAGCTGTTAGAGTAGGTGGGTTTAAAAAAGGTTTGGTCAAGTTCCTGGAGGAAAGGTCCATAAACCATTATTTATTTATTTAACATTTCTTATATACCATCTTTCATGATATCAAGGCAGTTTACATTGAAGAAACTGAAATTACATTGAACAGGGCATTATAACTGGGAGATAACTATTTACAGGGAACATGGGCAATGGAGGGTTAAGTGGCTTGCCCAAGACCACAAGGAGCACCTGTGGGACTAGAAACCCCAGTCCTACTGGCCCAAGGTTGCTGTCCTCTATTGGGATTTGAACCCCTGATCTTTATTAATAAATCTTGACATATTCATAAATCTTTAATAATAAATTAAGGACTCCAAATGATTTTATAAAAGCAAACAAACTAACTAATAACAGATCCTTCTTACATGCGGCACCCCTCATTTGGAACTCCATCCCGGAGGACCTAAGATCTACAACAGAAATTATAGAATTCCGCAAAAAACTGAAAACCTACCTCTTTGCCATGCACTACAACAACATAGATAATCCATTGATCATCCCAGAAAAATGCTAAATTACACTCAACTGAGTAAAGCTAAACCTCATAACTTAACAGATATTACACCCACTTGTAAATAACCATGATTTAAATCTAAGAGCTTACAAACCTGTATCTGTACATAGTTCTTAACTTGTTCTTGTTCTGTTATGTATTTAACCATTACATTGTTCTGTTATGTATTTAACCATTATACTGTTCTGTTACGTATTTATCTATTACATTGTTTACTGTCAAAAATTGTTCCATGTAAAACAAGCCCTTGCTTTGTTGACTGTTGTTCAATTGTAAACCGCATCTGAACTCTGGAAGATGCGGGATATAAATGATTGTTAAATAAATAAAGGAGACCCATGATATCCACTGCTTGCCTCAGTACAAGCATTGTGGAACCTGTGTCTTTTGGGGAAACTGCTAGGTACTTGTGATCTACATTGGCCACTGTTGGAAACAGAATACTGGGCTTGATGGACCTTGGTCTGACCCCGTATGGCATATCTTATGTTCTTAATACCATGGCTTCAGGATGAACATTTAAAATAAGGACTGGCCAAAAGGTCTCCCTCCTGGAACTGAGTAACTTGACAGCTCTGTGTGTTTCCACTTCCTTGAGAAACAGCAATTTTAACTGGATTGGATATGTTTTTCTAACATCTATTAATAAAAGGTGAAAAGGTCTTTAGGATAGCTAATGCCCAGTGATAAATCTCAATGAAGCTTGATAAACTATAATTCATTTAACAACATTTATATGTTGCCTTTCAAATTATATCAAAATAACAGAGACCACAAATAAACATTTTACTATACTAGAGAGGGAGAGTGGCTCAGTGGTTGGGAGAGGTTACCTCAGGCCGGGGGTTCAATTCCCACATGGGGACAAGCAACCTCAGGCCGGAGGGACTGGGGTCTCTAGTCCCATGGCCACTCCTTGTGGCCTTGGGCAAGCCACTTAACCCTCCATTGCCTCAGGTACACTTAGATTGTGAGCCCTTCGGGGACAAGGGAATAAAACGGTGAAATTAGACTTACCTGCTAATTGTTGTTCCTTAAGGAACTCCAGTCTAGTCCCGAAACTTAGAAGTTGTGTACGTCCTCGCGCAGCTTGGAGACTGAGCATGTCACACTTTTGATGACACCAGTATAAGTATTCCAGGGACTGCCTCCTTGCTCCAGTATCCTATTGACAAAGCAGACTCACCAGAGCAATAATTAAATAACTATAAACATTTAACATCTGTTAAACTAACTATACAAACCATTTACCTGTTAATAACTGCCAAACAGTGGTATGAACTAAAGGAGTTATACCCCTTTTTCTTGCGCCCTTTCACTAAAACAGAGGAAACTGCCTCCCCCGTTTCACATTCCCTATCTGAAACACCGACCCCCGAAGTGCTCTCGCAGACTCCCAATACTAGTTCCTTTGCTTCAGGGTGTCGTCCAGCAGACAAGATCAGGGAGGGATGCGGGACTAGACTGGAGTTCCTTAAGGAACAGCAATTAGCAGGTAAGTCTAATTTCACCTTCCTTAGCGTCCCTCCAGTCTAGTCCCGAACCTTAGAAGATGTAACAGAGCAGTAAACACCTTAACGGGAGGGCCCTGCTAGACCAGCCTGAAGCACCGCTGCTCCAAACCTAGAGTCCCCTTCCGCTTGAACATCAATCCTGTAATGCTTCACAAAAGTATGCAATGACGACCAAGTCGCTGCCTTACAGATTTCCACCGCCAGCACCAAATTAAACTCATCCCAGGAAGCCGCCTGTGCCCTCATCGAATGAGCTTTCAAACCATTTGGAACCACTTTTCCCTTCAACAGATAGGCTGAAGCAATAGTTTCCTTAATCCACCTAGCAACAGACGACTTAGACGCCTGCTCACCTCGCTTCGAACTCCCAAACAAAACGAACAATCTGTCAGTCCTACGGAACGAAGCTGTTCTCTGCAAACACTTTCTCAAGGCTCTGCTAACATCTAACCTATGCAGCCGGCCTCTATCCTTGTTTTTACCTGCCTTCTCAAACACCAGCAACGATACTACCTGATTCACATGAAAGGCCGACACCACCTTCGGTAAGAAAGAGGGAACCGTCCTCAACATCAAAGGAGGGAGGAGTGGTCTAGTGGTTAGGACAAGGTACTTCAGGCCGGAGGGCCGGGGGTTCAAGTCCCACCTGGGGACAGCAATCTCAGGCCGGAGGGACTGGGATTTCTAGTCCTATAGGCACTCCTTGTGGTCTTGGGCAAGCCACTTAACCCTCCATTGCCCATGTTCCCTGTAAGTATTAGCATATGTGTCTCATATCCCCTTGTGTTAAATGTATCCCCCAATTGACCGCTTTGACCCGATGAAAAGCGGGATATAAATACAGCTAAATAAATAAATAAACATCACTTTGTTGACATCAAAGACCAAAAAAGGTCCTCTACACGACAATGCTTGCAACTCTGAAATCCTCCTAGCCGAAGAGATAGCTACCAAAAACACCACCTTAAGAGTAAGGTCCTTCATTGTTGCCTTAGCTAAGGGCTCAAACGGTTCCTATACCAGCGCCTGCAGCACTACATTCAGATCCCAGACCGGAACCAAAACTCTGCGTGGAGGTCTCAACAGAGAAGCTGCCCTCAAAAATCTTTTCACCTCTGGATGCGTGCCAAGTGTCATCCCTCGTACCTTTCCTCGAAAACAAGAGAGCGCTGCCAACTGCACTTTTAAGAGAGGCTGCCGCTAGTCCTTTATCGAATCCATCCTAGGAAAAACGGCAACACTTGCGGTACCGAGGCTCCTAACGCTTTAATCCGCCTGTCTCCGCACCATGACTCAAATATCCACCAAACCCAGATGTATGCCAACAAAGTGGATCTCCACCTAGATCTTAACAACGTCGCAACCACCGCCGTCGAGTACCCCTTGGCTTTTAACCTTGCCCTTTCAAGAGCCAAGCCGTAAGCGAGAACCGATCCACCTGCGGCATTGTTAACAGGCCCTGCGTAAGCAGGTCCCTCCTGACCGGTAGTTTCCACAGGGGCTCCACTAGAAGTTGCATTAAGTCGGCATACCAAGGCCTTCTTGGCCAATCTGGTGCCACCAGAACTATGTGCCCTTTGTGCCGCTCTATTCGCTGGAGGACTCGCCCTATCAGTACCCAAGGTGGGAATATGTATAGAAGGTGCTCCTCCGGCCACCTTTGTATCAGGGCATCCAATCCTTCTGACATCCTTTCTTGTCTTCTGCTGAAGAACCTGTCTACCTTTGCTGATGTGCACGTCGCCATGAGATCCATTACCGGAGGCCCCCAGCGCTGCACCAGTAAGTCAAACACTTCTTGATTGAGTACCCATTTTCCTGGGTCCACCTTGATTTGACTCAAAAAAATCGGCTGTCACATTGTCCACTCCCGCTACATGCGCTGCTGATAATGCTTCCAGATGCGACTCGGCCCAATGGAGTAACTCGTCCGCTTCCTCTTCGAGAGCCATGCTGCCCGTGCCACCTTGACGATGACGTAAGCCACCGCTGTGGCGTTGTCCGAAAATACTCGGATTGCACTCCCCCCCAGCCACCGCTGAAGGGTCTTCAGAGCTAGAGTGACTGCTCTCAACTCTAACCTGTTGATTGCCCCTTTCCTGTTCTGTCCACTGAACCTGTGCATACTGCCCTTTGAAGTGCGCTCCCCAGCCGAACATGTTTGCATCGGTCGTCAATGCCCTCCAAACTGGTGACTCTAGAGGCATCCCCTTTTCTAGACACCCTGGAAGCAACCACCACTGTAGAGACTGCCTCGCCTCCAGAGGGCAGACCATCTTTTTGGACAACTGATCGGACTGATGTGACCATCTCCTGAGCAGAGATCTCTGCAGCGGCCTCATGTGAGCTCTGGTCCACGGCACCACCTCTAGCGTGGCTGCCATCGTCCCCAATATTTGTAAATACTGCCACACTGAGGGCGCCCATCTGTCCAGGAAAGCGCAAACCAAGCGCCTTAATCTGTTGATTCTGACTTGCGGCAGGTACACTCTACCCTCATTCGTGTCAAATCGAGCCCCCAGATATTCCAACTCCTGCGACGACTAACTTGCTCTTCGTAGGTTTACTACCCATCCTAGAGACTGCAGAAATTGCACCACTCGCCTGGTAGCAACCACGCTCTCTTCCTTCAACTTCACTTGGATCAGCCAGTCGTCTAGGTAAGGGTGAACTAACACTCCGTCCTTTCGCAAAGCCGCCACCACCACCACCACCATGACCTTGGTGAATGTCCTTGGTGCTGTTGCTAATCCACACGGCATTGCTTCGAACTGAAAATGTCCCATGGGCACTGCAAACCAAAGAAACCTTTGATGTTCTGCTCTGATTGGTATGTGTAGATACGCCTCCAAAAGATCTAGAGCCGTGAGATACTCTCCCTGCCGAACCGCCATTATTACTGATCGCAGTGTTTCCATGTGAAAATGCGACACCTTGAGACATCTGTTTACTCTTTTGAGGTCCAGAATCAGCCTCAAGGTGCCCTCCTTTTTTGGCACTACGAAATAGATGGAGTACCAACCGCAGCCGTATTGATCCTCCGGCACTGGCACCACCGCCTTTAGCGCTAGCAACCTGTCCAAGGTTTCCCACACTTCTACCAGCTTCGCTCGCGCCCTGCAGGGAAACTGCACAAAAGTGTTTCTCACTGGACGTTGAAATCTGAGTGCATAATCTCTCTGCACGATTTCCAACACCCACTGACCCGAGGTAATTTGGGCCCATGCTGGAAAAAACTCCCTTAAGCGACCTCCCATGGGTACTATTCCAGCCTGGATCCCCTTCACATCATTGCGGTTTCTTAATGTTTGGGGAGGAGGAGGCCCCAAAACCTCTGCCTGCTCCTCTAAAACCTCGAAACCCCGAGGCGCTGTACTGAAAACGCCCTCTCTGAAACTGACCAAATCGTGACTGCCGAAAACGCCAAAACTCTCGCTGTTGACTCCTGGAAGGCGCCACCGGAAGCCCCTGCTTCTGTTTATCTTCCGGCAACCTGCCCCCCTTTGACTCTCCTAAATCCTTCACCAACTTCTCCAGATCTTCCCCAAAGAGAAGTTTACCCCTAAAGGGGAGTTTCCCTAGCCGTGCTTTAGACGCCGCATCTGCCGCACAATTACAGAGCCATAAGGATCTCCGTGCGGCCACAACCGATGCCATACTCTTTGCCAGATCTCGTATAAGATCATACTGATTATCTATGAAATATGCGGCTCCTGATTCCATCCGAGCCGCCTCCTCGACCGCCTCTTCTACCTGCAAACCTTTAAGCCTTTGGGACCATCTCAGGCACGCCCTTGCCACCCAAGCTCCACAAATTGAAGCTTGCATGGAAAGAACATTAACCTCAAACACCTGCTGCAGTAGCGTGTCTAATCTCCTATCCTGCGTATCCTTAAGGGCTGCACTTCCCTCTACCAGGATGGTAGTCTTCTTAGTAACCGACGAAACGGCTGCATCCACTTTAGGAGATTTAAATAGTTCCTTATCTGGCTCTTGCAACGGGTACAGCCGGTTCAACACTCTGGACCCCGTGAGGCTGGCCTCCGGCGTATCCCACTCTTCCTGTATCATCTCCTTAAATACTCTATGAATCGGAAATGCCCTCTGAGACTTCCGTATTGCTTGTAATAATGGATCCTCTAAAGAGGCATCCACCCCCTATTCCGTGGTTGGCATATTCAATGCCTTCATCGTTTCTGCAATCAGCGCAGCCAGCTCCTCCCTCCGGAATACCTGGACAATCCTCGCCTGGTCCTCCGGTTCAGTCAACTCTCCTTCCTCCAACTCTGGGTCCATGTCCGAGTCTTCCAAAACCCCGGACTGCTCCTCCAGGGCTAAGTCTAGGTTAGTTCTCTCCGCCGACAGTCTGGACCTTTTAACTGGCACGCCACCCGTCCCCCTGTCCAGCGGTGTCCCCTGTCGCTTGGACCCTGGAGTATCCTCATCCACCAATCCTGCTATGTTACTACCAGCACCGCCAAGGGTCTACTGCAGCAGCACCAGAAACTGCTGAGAAAATATTGCCCCTAAACCCCCCTGCATGGAGGCTTGGGACAAAGGAACCTCTGGTGCCAACGACGGACCTGGCACCGGCTCCTGGGGCAACACAGGAGTGTCCAGGGACTCCGCTGCCCCCAACACTTCCTTTGCACTCTCTGCCCCACTCTGCTCCTCCATGACTGACAGCGATGCCTCGTGCACATAACCTCTGCACACACCTGCCTCAGAAATGGTCCCTCTCTGGACCCCACACAAGAGGCAGCGAGGCCTAGAAGGCATAAATAGCTATGTGCCACTTACCCCACCTAAAACTTAACCTGCTCCTTCCAGTTTAAATTTTCCTTTTTTTTTTTAAACACCAAAATTCCTCAAGCATTTCCAACTAAATCACCCTCGTACTGCCTATGCACAAATCCCAGTCCTCCCATGTGTTCTAAACCTGTAGAACTGCAGAATGGAAAATGGCACTGCTCTCAGCTCCCGTGCAAAAACCACACGGGTCTAAAATGGCCGCCGGAACACTCAAACTTGGACACCTTAAAACTCTGCCTTCCACTACCACTTGCGCTGCTCACCTCATGGAAGCCGGCAGTCCCCCTTCTCAGCTGCCCTGCTCTCCTCCACTTTGCTCAGCGATCTCCCCACGCCAAGCACCGCCGGCCTGCACAGGGCCGAAGAAACCTCACCGGCGCTGCTCCGCTCGCTCTCCCTTCAAGTGCGGCCCGAGCGGCGGTCCTCGATGGTTCCTCACCCACCTCAGGGGGATTGGAAACCGGAGGCCCCGAACGCGACTCCCACACTCTGCTCTGTACTGTCAACTTATTTCAGAGAGGGGGCAGTTTTCCATCACCTGCTGGCTCCAAATGGACAACAAACTGGACCCCCGGAAAGTGGAGTCCTACCGACCAATCTCAAGCATTCCACTTCTAGCCAAGATCATTGAGAAGGTAGTTCAACGGCAAATCCAAGAGCACATCGACTCCACTGCCCCCCTTGAACCATGCCAACATGGCTTCAGGGAATCACATGGAATCAAAACGCTTCTTGCCATGCTATTTAACACATTAATCACAGGGATTAACAACTACAGACATGGATACGCCTTGGTCTTCCTAGACATCTCCGCTGCCTTCGACTCTGTCAACCATGAGCAGCTCCTGACACGTCTCCAGGAAAAAGGAATCCAGGGCTCAGCCTGGAGCTGGTGCAAATCATACCTAACAGACAGATGGCAGCAGGTACGCACAGGCTCCTCGACCTCCATGCCTTTCCAACAAAAACATGGAGTTTCCCAGGGTTCTTCACTATCCACCCTATTATTCAACATATACATGCAGCCCAAATGCGACATCTGCTCCTTCAACATCTCCTGCCTGATTTACGCGGATGACATACTACTCTTCACCGTCGATCAACCAGACTACTCCTCATTGGTAAAATGCTTTGATGCCGTCACTGACTGGCTTAACTCACAGAGTCTCAAAATAAATTTCAGCAAGACAGAAGTGCTGTTCATCACGAGAAATCAAACCTTCTCCCCCCCAGCTACATTAAAGACAAGAGATGCCGAGCTCCCAAGCCGCCCCACCATCCGCTACCTGGGAGTCACACTGGACCAGCACCTCAACCTCAAAACCCACATAAGTAACACTGTCAAGAAAGTCTACCACAAGATGAAGACAATTCAACATCTCCGACCCTTACTGCAACCAGAGGACTTCCGGACAGTCTTCCAAGAGCTAGTAACCCCCCCACTATGACTACTACGCTAATGTGATCCTTCACGGACTCCCCAAGAACACGCTCAACCCCCTACAGTTAGCTATGAATGCCGCTGCCCGATTCCTACACGGGGCCTCTAGAAGAGAGCACATTACTCCAATCCTAAAGGACCTCCACTGGCTACCAATCTACTGCCGACTCATCTACAAAGTTGCTCTCTTGACTTTCAAAGCCATTAACAAAATAACCTCCAGCTCCTTGACAAACCTTATCCACCCCACGCCCACCTCCAGAGCAAGAAGGTCCTTCGCCACTAACACACTTATAACCCCCAGTGAAGTAACAAAATGCACTCAGGCAACAAAAAACAGAGCGTTCATATTCTATGCTCCTACCTGCTGGAACAAGCTCCCAGTGTCCATCCGCATGATCACCAACCTCGCTCAATTTAGAAAAGCACTAAAGCACCACCTTTTCCTCCTGCACTATGCCTAGGCTAACACCACATTTCTACCTGAAAAAGCACGACCCAATTCACATCCCTGTACATAGCTCGCAAGGAAACCTTTGTTACCAATGCCGTGCAGCGACTCTCCGCCCACACTGTATATAGCCTGTATATAGCTTACATATAGCCTGTATTTACCTCCCCATGATTATTAACCCAAGTTGTATTCCCTGTTCTATGTAAGTGCAAAGCAGGCTCTTCCTGCTTTCCACAAAATGTTATCTGTAAACCGCACTGATTTTAAAGAGCGCGGTATATAAAAGCATTAAATAAATAAATAAATAAAATGTGGGTGAAGTCTAAACTTTGCTGATTTAAAGGGACAGTAGCCCCTTACCCAGATTTTACCCAGATTTATAATGCCTCTGTATCGCTCCATGGTACGACCGCACCTTGAATATTGTGTGCAATTCTGGTCACCGTATCTTAAAAAGGCCATAGCGTTATTAGAAAAAGTACAGAGAAGAGCCACCAAATTGGTGAAGGGGATGGAAGGCTACTCCTATGAAGAGAGGCTAAAAAGGTTAGGGCTCTGTAACCTGGAAAAGAGACGGCTGAGGGGAGATATGATAGAGGTCTATAAATTGATGAATGGAGTGGAACGGATAAACGTGGATCAATTGTTTACGCTATCAGAATATAGAAAGACTAGGGGACATGTAATGAAGCTACAGGGTAAACTATTTAAGACAAATAAAAGAAAATATTTTTTCACTCAACGTGTAATCAAACTCTGGAATCTGTTACCGGAGGATGTAGTAAGGGCTGTTAGTATAGCTGGGTTTAAAAAAGGTTTGGACAAGTTCCTGGAGGAAAGGTCCATAAACCACTATTAAAAAGGGACCCAGGATATCAATGCTTGACCCAGTACAAGCATTGTGGAACCTGTGTCTTTTGGGGATATTGCTAGGTACGTATGACCTAGATTGGCCACTGTTGGAAACAGGATACTGGGCTTGATGGACCTCGGTCTGACCCAGTATGGCATGTCTTATGTTCTTAACTCGCCTTGCCTTTTTGTTTGTTTGTTTTTTAACCCAACTCCCTAACTAAATCCTACTTAATGATTCCTGCAGCGAGTCCCTAGCCCCTGGGCTCACACCTCCTTCCGCTGCTTGGAGACTGAGAACTGGAGCAAGGAGGCGGTCCCTGGAATACTTATACTGGTGTCATCAAAAGTGTGACATGCTCAGTCTCCAAGCTGTGGGAGGATGCACACAACTTCTAAGGTTCGGGACTAGACTGGAGGGACGCTAAGGAAGTACCCGTTAGTATACATGTAAACCGCACTGATTCTAAAAAGAAATAAATAAAATAAATAAATATACTGTATAATTTGCTACATCTCTTAATCAACATGCATAGCAGGGGAATGTAAAGATCAAAGGGAACCCAAGGTTAAAATCCCACTGATGCTCCTTGTGATCTTAGGCAAGTCACTTAAAACTCCACTGCTTCAGGTACAAATTTGGGGGTTGATGCAGAAACCCCGCACCAGAGCCCAGTGCTAAAGCTCTAGCGCAGGATTGCCAAACGCAGGTATCTTGTGCAACCATGCTATACAAGCTGCATGCAAAAAGTCCACACTAAACTGGGAGAGGAATCCAGAAATATGGACACAAGGGTCTGCATTATCAGCACAGATCCTACCCTAAAAAGGCACTTGTGGGCAAATGCTGAGTAGAACTTCTGAGTAGAACGATTGCTCTTATGGTGCTCATAGCTTTCCAGAGCATAAACATACACTGTTTTAGCATGCTACCCCTGCCGGGAATTTTCTTTCCCAGACTTCACTTTAGCAAAGCCCAAAAAAAAAGTCGTGAGGGTTATCCGCTCAAGAAACAGGCATAAATTCCTACTCAGCACTGTTGAAAGATCCTTGCATCTCCTCTGACCTGGGATTAAAGCGACAGCGTTGAGCTCATTCTTCTGCTCTTCTGGATACTTCTCTGTATCTGGACAGCATAGTTGCTTAATTATCATCTAATTTGAAGGGATTTACATGGATTATGCGCTGCCATTAGAGTTAGCATCTGCACAGTGATTATACTCGCAGTAAATCCCTTCCTATATTCGGCGCCCACACTACGCAGAAAATTGTGCATAAACGCCCTACAGTTGTTTGCACTAATGGAAGTGCACCTTTCTGCTACGGCCCCTTAAATTGTAAATCCTCCGGGGACAGGGAAATACCTAGTGTGCTTGAACTACTACTGAAAAGTAGTGAGCTAAATCCAAATACACCCCATCAGTGAAGGAAGCCACCGATCATGCTGGGGCCGAGGGAAGAAAGGTCTTACTGAACATTCCCCTCCCTACAGCAGGCTGCACCCTGAATGAAATCAGCTACTTTTGTTTTAATACCGATGTAATTATTCAGATAAGAAGGAATTTAAAAGTGACAGTTCTATAACTGCTAATGAAAGCGCTCTGAGAACGGGAGAACTTTGAACCAAAAACTTCAAGTGATGCAACCAATCCTTCAAGAGACGGAAACTGTTTCCCTAGCAAAGGCAAGCCCCACCCGGAAGTGAAAAGCCCCTCTATCTCTCCCGGAAGTGAAAAGCCCCTCTTCCTCTTTCCGTTTTGTCCATTACTAGCAAACACCTAACCTGATATTTCTGGTTTTTTAACCTATGGGAAATAAAAGTGCTTTTACCTCTTTTTGCCTTTTGTCTCAGACCCTAGCGCTTCCGGGTGTAACCTTCTAAAGAAGCAGAATCATGAAACCGGAAATGAATTGGTCTACTGCAGCTGTTTGCTGTGCTGACACGAGCAGCGCGCGCTACAGCTGCAGTGAGGGCGGGGTCAGAGGCAATTGCAGCAGGCGCGAATGAGACCATCTTTGATCAGGGGAGGGCAGTCCTTTGTAAGGTGGAAGTAGTGCGCGAGGCAGTCATCTTGAATCAAAACCATTGACTGCCGCCTTAATGAATGTATTGCGTCTCGTGAACAAGGAGAGGAGATAGCCTTCCCTCTACACCCCCCCCCCCTTCGTTGGGTTTTAAGAGAACGTGCATGTATTTTGTGTGTTACTAAGCGGCAAGTTTTGCACGTTTTGGTGGGGTTTCTTTCCTATTATATATGTCCCTGTAAGTCACAGTTGCCAAATTACCCAGCTCCAAGAGTGAGATTTCCTGCCAGTCCTGGATTTCTGACGATCTCATTCTGATGCATTATGGACAGGGCTGGCACTATCGTTAGGCAAACTAGGCAGTTGGCTAGTGCACTGGTCTCTAGAGCAGGGGTTCCAAACCTAATCCTCGAGGCACACCTACCCATTCAGGTTTTCAGGATAGCCTCAATGAATATACATACGAGATTTGCATTCAATGGAGGCATTGCATGCAGATTTATCCCATGCATATCCATTGTGGTTATTATAACAACATAACTGGCTAGGTTGTGTCCCGATGACTGGGTTGAGAACCCTATTATCCATGGACATATGGGAATTCATGAGGTTGTGCAATGCAGTATATGCCTTCAAAGTCAGTGTTGACTCCTGGTGGCCCAGCAGCTCCTGGGTTTTCTTGGCAGTGTGATGGCAACTAGAAGTCAATTGCCAGACTTTTCTTCCAAGGCAATATAAGGTTAAGTGATTTTCCCAAGGCCACAAGGAGTGCTAGTGGGAATCAACCCCTGATCTCTTGGTATCAAGCCAGTGCCACTAGGCTACAGCTCCACACTATAGAAAAGAGAAAAAAAGAGGCTAGTGTGGCTTGGCTGGGGGAGGGGGAGAGAGACTGCAAGGAATTGGCTGGAGGAAGGCATAATGAGATTGGTGTGGACTGGCTTGAAGGAGAGAGACAGAGACTGGAAAGAAAGGAAAGAGAAGAAAAAAAGGGCTGGCAGGGACAGGTTTGGTGCTGAAGGGAGAGCAGGGGCATAGGATGACTACTTAATTTCCTGCTGTCAAGTGGTTGAAAAGCAAGAATTCTCTAGCCTCTAACAGAATTGCATCCAATCTCTCTCTAGTTTAAAATCTCAGCACACAAATTTATAAGTTAAAAGTAATCCATGAAGTTAATCTTAATAAATGACTGGCTAGGGTGACCATAGATGTTTCTCCTTATAACCTACCATAGAAAATATTCTAAGTCTGTTGTCATTTCTGTAACAGTGACACTAACTTTCTTCATCAGCAGACACTTTGTAAGGTACAGAAAACTCCTCACTATAGACACTTGGAAGCCAGCTGTATAGAAAACCTGTCTACCTTTTCAAACCCATGCTAAATGATCACTTCTTTGAGGCTGCTTTTGAATCCTGATCCCTTGTTTCCCTTGTGTCTTCTTACCCTCCCTATTCTACCCTTTTTCTTTTCTGTTGCCGTCTGTCTTGATTAGATTGTAAGCTCTGACGAGCAGGGACCGTCTTTATATGTGTCTGTGCAGCAAAATAGTAGTAGTAGTACCAAACAGCTTTAAGTCCCAAAACATGAACAGCAAAATCCCTTTATGAGAAGACAACACTGGTATATTGGCAATATTGCATGGGCCCTAAAGTATCAGTACACCTATGAAAAGTCAGCACTGTGAATATTTTAGAACACCAGAAAGCTCCAATTGGGAAAAGAGAACAAGCTGGACTGCTACGGATTCCCAACCAGAACCTACTACTACTACTATTCAGCACTTGTAAAGCGCCACGCACACAGCGCTGCACAGCTAACCTACAAGAGGTAGCCAACATAAAAGTCCCTGCCTGTCAGAGTCATGCTCATCGGAGCTTACAATCTAGTTAGAACAGTACATTAGTTAGAACAGTACAGAGCATTAGGCAGTTCTGCGCAAGGTACAGTGTAGTACAGTCTGGTCTGTAGTTTGGTCATAAACGTTGACGGGGTTAGGGTAAGATGAGGAAGGAGTCAGGATCTGAATGCAACGGTGAAGAGGTGGGTCTTCAACCTGGATTTGAAGAAGGCCAGGGAAGATGCCTGGCGCACAGACGCAGGTAGGCTGTTCCAGGCATAAGGTGCAGCAAGGTGAAAGGAACGCAGTCGGGAGTTCGCGGTGCGGGTGAAAGGCATTGATAGAAGTAATTTGTTAGCGGAGCGCAAATTTCGAGAGGGGACGTGGGGAGAGATAAGAGATATTGAGGGGCTATAGAGTGAATGCATTTATAGGTCAGCAGGAGAAGCTTGAAATGGACAGGGAGCCAGTGAAGCGACTTGAGTAGAGGAGTAATGTGGGCATGGCGAGGCTGGCAGAAGATTAGTCGAGCAGCGTGATTTTGTATAGATTGAAGGGGAAGGAGGTGGCTCACGGGAAGACCAGCGAGGAGTAGGTTGCAGTAATCGAGGCGAGAGGAGATTAAGGAGTGGATAAGCATTTTGGTAGTGTGTTCAGAGAGGAAGGGGCGGATTTTGCTGATGTAGAGAAAGAAGCGCAGGTCTTCGCTACGAGCTGGATATGAGCGGAGAAGGAGAGAGAGGTGTCAAAGATAACCCCTAGATTGCGGCCCGAGGGAACAAGAAGGATAGTAGATCCATCCACATGGATTGAGAGAGGGGGAAGTGGGGGAGAGGAGTTAGGTGGAAAGACAAGGAGTTCAGTCTTGGCCATGTTCAATTTCAATCGGCGATGAGACATCGAGGCAGCGATGTCCGAAAGACAGGCAGAGATCTTGGACTGGGTTACATGTAGTATGTTTTGTAAATAGTTACATGTAGTATGTTTTGTAAATAGTTACCCCGGTTATCCAAGTTATTTATACCCTGTTACCTGTAAACTCATACGTGTTAAATGTACTGAGCATTTTGTTCATGTGAACCGCGCTGATGCTGAATAGTGCGGTATATAAGAGACTGTAAATAAATAAATAAATACTGGAGAAATATTAGGTGTAGAGAGGTAGATTTGGGAGTCATCGTCATAGAGATGGTATTGAAAGCCATGGGAGGAGATAAGCACGCCAAGGCCTTGGGTATAGAGAGAGGAGGAGGGGGCCCAAGACAGATCCCTGGGGCACACCTACATGGAGCGGGGTAGGGGAGGAGGAGGAGCCACCAGAGCAAACACTGAATGAGCGATGGGAGAGGTAGGAGGAGAACCAGGATAGTATGGAGTCCTTGAAGCCAAGCAAGGAGAGGGTGATGAGGAGAAGGTCGTGGTCAACGGTGTCAAAGGCAGCAGAAAGGTCAAGAAGGATGAGGATAGAATAGAGGCCCTTGGATTTAGCCAGGAACAGGTTGTTTGTGACTTTTGTGAGTGCCGTTTCAGTGGAGTGTAAGGGACGGAAGCCGGATTGAAGTGGGTCCAGGAGGGCCTGGGAGGTGAGGAATTTGAGGCAGCGACGGTGGACTGCTCGTTCTAATAGTTTGGATATGAAGGGAAGGAGGGAGATGGGTCGATAGTTAGAAGGGCATGTGGGATCAAGTGAGAGTTTCTTGAGGAGGGGTGTGACAACAGCATGTTTGAAGTCAACGGGGACAGTTGCAGTGGTGAAAGGTTGAGGATATGAGTGATGGAGGGGACAATGGTGAGGGAGATGGAACGTAGGAGATGGGTGGGGATAGGGTCTGATGAACCGGTGGTGGGTTTGGCAGAGGACAGAAGGAGTGCGGTTTCTTCCTCAGAGATCGGGGGGAAGGAGGAGAGGGTGGCAGAGGGAGTATGGATGGGGGAGGAGAATTGGGGAGGAAGGGAGGTAGATGGGTAGGGAATTGGAGGGTAATCTTGTGGATTTTGTCGTGGAAGTAGTCGGCTAGGGTTTGGGCAGAAAGGGAGGGCGGGATCGGGGGCGGGGAGACCTTGAGGAGAGAATTGAGGGTATTAAAGAGACAGCGAGGATCAGAGGCAAGGGAGTTGTTCAGATGGATGTAGTAATCTTGTTTGGCAAGTGCTAAAGCTGACTGGAAGGAGCCAAGCATGAATTTGAAGTGTAGAAGGTCTACTGGGGAGCGGGATTTGGACCAAGCTTGTTCGGCAGAACAGGCGCAGATGCGTAGGTAACAGATTGTGGGTGAAAGCCAGGGTTGGGGAATAGATCATTTGACAGGACGTGGGGTGGGAGGGGCAAGAGTGTCAAGGGCTGAGGATAATGTAGCATTGTATGAGGATAATGCCTCGTCAACGGACTTGGAGGATAAAATGGAGGAAAGAGATGGAGAGATGGTGGAGGAGAGAGTCAGAGGATCAGTATTATGAAGGTTTCTAAATAGGTCGGAGGAGACAGGACGAGGTTGGGATGGCGGAAGCTGAAGAGTAAATATTAAGAGGTGATGGTTAGATGAGGGAAGGATTGATTTGCAGAAGTTTGAAGGAGAGGAGTTGGAGAAGAGTATTAGGTCAAGGCAGTGGCCGTGTAGATGTGTGGGGGCAGTGGAGCAAAGTTGGAGGTCGAACGAGGAGGTAAGAGCAAGGAACTTTGAGGCATGGGGGTCAGAGGGGTCGTCGATGTGAGTGTTGAAATCGCCAAGATTAAGAGTTGGGGAGGAGGGATCCATAAAGGCAGAAAGCCAGGAGTCGAAGTCGATGAGGAAGGTAGATTTTGATTTGTCCGGTGGGTGATAAATAACAGCTATTCGGAGGGGAAGTGGTGAGAGGAGGTGAATGGAGTGGACTTCGAAGGAGAAGGAGGGAGTGTGATTGGGGTGGCAGGAGGGGTTGGAATTGGCAGGAGTGAGAGAGTAGGAGGCCAACACCACCACCGCGACCAGTAGATCGAGGTGTATGGGAGAACTGGTAGCCCCCATAGCAGAGAGAGGCAATGAATGCAGTGTCGTCTTGGGGGAGCCAGGTCTCGGTCAAGGCCAAGAAGGTATAGGGCATTGGAGATAAAAAGGTCATGAATAAAAGGGTTTTTTTTAGTGACTGAGCATGTGTTCCATAGAGCGCATGAAAATGGGAGAGTGGAGGGGGGAGGAAAGGGATGTGGATAAGGTTGGATAAGTTACGTGTAGATTTCTTATCAGAGTAGCGTAGGGGTCTATTTCTAGGGTAATGCCGAGATTTAGAGGGAGCAGGGTGTGGGTGGGTGTGTCTGGGTGAGTGCTCTCCAAGAGGGACAAGAGGGAGGGGAAATGAGGGGTAAATTGATGGTATCAGGTAGGTTATGTGAGGGATTATTTTGGGGGGAAGGGTTGGAGTTGATATCTATGGATGAGTGATTGTGGGTTGAATGAGGGAGGGCGGAAGGAGGGAGGAGCGGGATGTGGATGAGATTGGATAGGGTATGTGAGGAACGTTTTTTAGTGTGAGAAAGAAATCTACAGCTAATAGAATCTCTCACTGCAGTTACATAAGGAAAACACAGACCTGAGACTACAGATTAGAAACAAATATCTAGACAAAAAAGGAAATGGAAAACCCAAGAGACTAGACTGTGAGCAGCAGAACACTGGAGAGAAAAAGATAAATGCATTTATTCCTCTACAGAACATAATACAAGAGATCCACATTTTAAAGCTGGCATATTTATTTTTTAAAGTAGACATACATTTTTTGTACCTTTGTTGTTTGAATTTTGTTTTTATAGTTAGGGTGGTTGTGGTCTTTCTCTACCACTTCTTTTTGCTGATTGTCTCCTAAGTCTTTTTTCAGGCTCTCATTTCCATTTTCTGTTTCTTCGCTGTCCCTGTCTTCTCCCATTCCTCTCCCATATCTATCTCTTATATTCATTATTCTCTTTCATCTATTTCTTTTCCATTGTTCTCATCAACTTATAGCTATATATCATTCCTTCTTCTCTTCCCTGATCCTCTGTCTCCCTCTTTCCACCTTTCATCTACTTACTAGCTTTTCACTTCATATGCTTACCTTCCTAGTGCTCTCAGTCCTACCTGTATATTCCTTCCGCAGTTTCCTATTCCCCCACTCTGTCTTTCATCCACTTTCTAGCTCCATTTCCACCCTCTTCCTCCCCAGCCTCATCTAGCTCTGGTCATCGCATCAGCCCCAGCTTTTCCCTATCACTTATCCTCTCTCCACCTCCAGTTCTTTTTTTATGTCTTACCCCTATCCAGGTTCCCATTCAACCTATTACCTCCCATATTTCCACTCTCTCTCACCTCCTTCAATCTTGTCCTATATCTTTTACCTTCTTCATTGTCCTCTGCCTCTTTCCCTTTTCCTCAGTAATCATTGCTCTTGTCTCTCACCCATCCCCAGCATCTATTCTCCTGCCTTTTCTTCCATACTTCCTTCTCCCCTTCCCCAGATCCATCCACCTACTTGCTTCTCCAATATTTATTTACACTACCTTTCCTCCACCTTAAACCCAATATCCATCCCTTTGCCCATCTATCGTCACCTTCTGCATATTCCCTTGCTTTTCTCCTGCCCATAGTATCTGTTCTCTTCCTTCTCACTCCCCTCCCATCCCAAGCACCAGATCTATCTCCAAGCTTTAGCCTTTCTCTCCCACTTGCCCCTTATCAACTTCCAGCCTCTATATAATCCCCATGCCCCTTCTCCCAGACACAGCATTACATCCTTTCTCCTCTACTCTTTCAGCATCTCCTTTTTCTTCCATCCCCATACCTTGTGATAGTGCTGAGCCCACTTTTTCCAGCCCTTAACATCAGACCCAGAGACCCAGCCCCCTTCTCCCACCTGCTCCCTTGTCAACCCCTAGCATCTGTGTCAACTCCTTGCTCCAGCCTCCTCCAAAACCCAACATTTCACCCCTTCTCCCACCCCCATCCACAGCCCCTGTGTTAGAGCTAAACCCACTTCTAGCCCCTAGATTAAGACCCAGCTCCCTTCTCCCATCTGCTCCCTCGTCTACCTTAAGCTTCTGTGTCAGCCCCCAGCCTAGTCCCAGGCCTAGCGTTGCACCCCTTCTCCCATCTCCAGCCCCTATCAGCTTCCCTTTCTTCCATCTCCAGTCTTGCATTAGCCCCTAGCTCCCTTCTTTCCAGGCCCAGCATCAGACCCCTTCTCTCATCTTTACCCCGTATAATTTGTCCCATTCTCCCAGCTCCTAGCCCTATTTCCAACATTAGCCCCCCCTTGTTCATGGAGAACAGGTATTTTCTGTGTCAACAGGAAGTATTTGCTCTCTGAATTCAACTTCGGTGTGATGCCGAAGCCAGAGGACAGGTAGAGGATTGTTCTGCAGAAGATGCAATGTGCTGGAGCAGGTTGGAAAAGGGAGACAATGCTGTGATAAGGTAATTATGGTGGGCCAGAGGAGGAATGCAGGATTAGGGCGTGATTTATGCTAAATGGCACACTTTCTTGTCAAGTTGCTAGTGCTTGTGTGCTACTATGCACTATTAACTCTATGCCCCTGGGGAAGGGGGTCCGAGAAGAGTTGTAGGAATGAACTGGGGGCTACTGAACGTTTTTGAGTTAATAAGAACTCCACAGAACCAAAATAGCTGGGAATCTCTGCTCTATAGATAACTAAAAGAGTATGAAAAGGAAGTTTAAAAGTCTCGGTGAAATAAGAGTTAACCATTTCAACAACAGATACAGCTCTATAATGAAGAAAGTTAAGAAAGCACAAATTCTTATATCAAAGTATTTTGAAGATGTTCTGTCTTAATCTTCAAAATCATATTTCTTATAACTAGATGAACATTAGACGACTGAAACTCTATTAGCCTATCACTGTGGATGAAAAATGTAGATGCCATCTCCCCAATGAATTGACAGTTGCACTAGACAGCTACATAATGTTACCTCCATCCATGAAATCATCTTCCATTTCCCTAAATTGCAGATGTCCCTAAGTGGAGTGAAGGGAAGGTCACCTTCTCCACAAACTGACTGCCTGAAAGGCTTCAATTGATTGGGACTAGTGGCTTGGTCTTCCCCTTTCACTTCCCCATCATATCCCAAAGAAGAAGAAGAATAGCGTAGTGATTCGTGCAGTGGCATGAAAATCAGAGACATTGGGGTTCACATCTCACTGATGTTCCTCGTAATCTTGGGTGAGTCACTTCATCCTCCATTGCTTCAAGCAGAAGCTTAGATTGTAAGCCCTCTGAGGATAGAGAAATATCTTCTGTACCCAATGTAGCTTACCTTAAACTACTGAAGAAAAGGCAGGAACTAAATCTACATAAATAAAATGGAGGGATGTGCTTTTGATTGTTTATCCAGACTTTCTGACATTTCTTCAATTTATTTCACACATGTTGACATTTGGTCATTTTTATTATAGTCACTGTTAATATAGTGTAAGCTGCCTATGTCCAGTTGCTTCAACTGTATGTTGCCTTGGCTGATTCTCTTCCTAAAGGTGAGTAATACATTTTAAATAAATAAATAATGTGAACCCCTGGAGCTGTCTCAACAGGCCTGGATTTAGGCAGAGGCAACTGCCTAGGTTGTAAAATTTTGAAGGTGACAAATACCTAGGATAAAGAGGAACCTGTTTACTTTAGGGCCATGTTTATGTGCTGTTTCAAAGAGGCATTACAATGGTGTTGTGACCTTCCTCCACTCCTCTTCTGGTTGTCCCATCTTTGAGGTCTTGGATGCTCCACCCCCCCCCTTCTTTTCTAGGATCTGCTGCATGGTCTTATCTATTAGTGCCAAGATCTTAAATCAGGCCACGTATCTTAGTGGTAGAGCAGCCCATTGCTATGTGAAGGACCTGGGCCAGTTCACAAAATGTGGGGAAAACCTCAGTGAATTGGGCCCCCAGTATGAGTTCAGATAGATAGTTCCCAGATGGAACTGCTGTGTTAGAAACCCTCATGGCTCACCTCCATCTATGAGATTCCATATTTGCTGCATCACTGTGGTGACTCTGTCCCTGAACTCTGGAGCAGCTTACACCTTCTCCTTTTTCCCTTCTACTCTCAGCTAGTAGGAGAATCCTGTCTATCTAAGTATAGTTGTTGATTTCCCAATACCCTTATTACCTCACTCACCATGCCACACTAAGGGGCATGTTTACTAAACAGTCCTAACGTGCGGGGCCGCGCTAGTGTGCCTGTGCCATATAAGGAGTGGGCGTTGCGTCCGGAAAAAAAAACACGCGGTACACATATGCGCCAATGTGCGCGGCGCCCATGTGCGCCCTGCACATTATCGCCTTGAAAAGCTGCGCGGGAGTTATAAGGCGGCGCGCTGATGTGAATGCACATGAGCAGAGCCACAGCACAATGGTAATGACGCCTACCGATGGAGCAGGGATCGGGGGTTCAATCCCCCGCAGTGCCCAATGAAGCAGCTGGCTCAGGCACCATTTTAGGAGGCACAGAAATAGTGGGCAGCAGAAGGCGGCGCGCTATGTTTTCACGAGGCATAGGAACAGTGTGCGGCATAAGGCTGCGCGCTGATGTGAAAGCACACGAGCAGAGCCACAGCACAATGGTAACGACGCCTACCGATGAAGCAGGGATCGGGGGTTCAATCCCCCGCAGTGCCCAATGAAGCAGCTGGCTCAGGCACCATTTTAGGAGGCACAGAAATAGTGGGCAGCAGAAGGCGGCGCGCTATGTTTTCACGAGGCATAGGAACAGTGTGCGGCATAAGGCTGCGCGCTGATGTGAAAGCACACAAGCAGAGCCACAGCACAATGGTAACGACGCCTACCGATGGAGCAGGGATCGGGGGTTCAATCCCCCGCAGTGCCCAATGAAGCAGCTGGCTCAGGCACCATTTTAGGAGGCACAGAAATAGTGGGCAGCAGAAGGCGGCGCGCTACGTTTTCACGAGGCATAGGAACAGTGTGCGGCATAAGGCTGCGCGCTGATGTGAAAGCACACGAGCAGAGCCACAGCACAATGGTAACGACGCCTACCGATGGAGCAGGGATCGGGGGTTCAATCCCCCGCAGTGCCCAATGAAGCAGCTGGCTCAGGCACCATTTTAGGAGGCACAGAAATAGTGGGCAGCAGAAGGCAGCACGCTACGTTTTCACGAGGCATAGGAACAGTGTGCGGCATAAGGCTGCGCGCTGATGTGAAAGCACATGAGCAGAGCCACAGCACAATGGTAACGACACCTACTGATGGAGCAGGGATCGGGGGTTCAATCCCCCACAGTGCCCAATGAAGCAGCTGGCTCAGGCACCATTTTAGGAGGCACAGAAATAGTGGGCAGCAGAAGGCGGCACGCTACATTTTCACGAGGCATAGGAACAGTGTGCGGCATAAGGCTGCGCGCTGATGTGAAAGCACACGAGCAGAGCCACAGCACAATGGTAACGACGCCCACCGATGGAGCAGGGATCGGGGGGGACAATCCCCCGCAGTGCCCCATGAAGATGGATGGATGAGGTATCACCTGTCATGAGCAATAGTGATCTAGGAGGCATTTTACATGTTATTGTTAGTACTTCTCCCTGCAAATGTACTATGAAAGCACTATAATACCAGGTGATGCATATGGCGCACTATAAGGTAACGCACATGTCATATCTTAAAGTGCATTGTCCACCAATGAAATCACCATGTCGTGTGTAGGGTGCGTTACAGTTTGTAGTATGAGGCAGGGCATGGTCCCAGCACAGTCAGTGCTGGCATCACTGTGCAGTCTAATGCAGGGAAATCCTAGGTAGGTGAGCAGACATGCAGGAGGGAACAGCAGTGTAGCAGAATGGTCAGGGCATTGCCTGATGGTGCAGGGGTCATGGTCCCAAATGAGCAGTGACTAAGGTTGGCTTAGTGACATCTGTACTCAGAATGCAACTGTACAGCAAGCTGTGCTGCCATCTACACACAAGCCTAGCCAGAGTATCGTTCCTCTAGGCTGCAACACAATGCACATCATAAACAACCACATCATCAAATGTGAGTGCACATGTAACCGAAATACTGCACAGAGCCGAAAGGAAAGGCAAACCATAAGTAAAAAAAAACACTGACACCACAGGTGCTGTAACACAAAGATCTCCACAAGGCTATGTGGCAGCAACAGAGATGGATAAACAGAATGGCGCCAGCTGTAGCTATGTACAGAGTGATGGATAATGTACCATGTTATAATGATGGTGTGCAACAGTGGATGGGAAGATGTGTCCAGCAGAGGAGGGTGAAATGGCAGGATCTGTGAATTATCATGATCACAGTGGACTAGCGGTGATATGCAGAGCAAACACAGGAGCGGCAAACATGGACAAATGAGATGCAGGAAGGTGTAGGAGTGCAGGAAGGGTTGTAGCTGCATGCACATCAGGGTAGGATGACACAAGAGTTGGCAGACAGAAGATGGACAGATGCATGGCTCACAACTCAGATGAGTGTACAATGTGTCCACAGCACAAACCTGACAACATATGACCGTCAGACAAATGCAAAACACAAATGCAGGACACGCATACACATCCAAGAGAACAGAGAGGAATCACACCTATGAACAACACCAGAAATGTAAATGCAGAAACAGGTAGGAAACAGCACCAATGTGTGTGTTTTAGCAACGGATGCAGTCAGAAATAGTCCAGGCCCTCACACCACACGCATGCCGGTTGTAAGGACAGGCAAACCCCCAAGAGAAAACATGAACAAATGCACCTGCAGAACTCCTGTGTACATATCACATCACAGTCTGTATTTGGGACTAGGGACGCATGCACAAACACACAATGATATGTTAGGCTGTAGATACAGCATGCAAAATATACAGTCCACATCACACCAATACTGAAAGAAACACACATACAGGCACCTGAAGCAAGGAGACAATACAAAGCCCTCCCACTCACCAAGAAAGTCATACATGAAGCACAGAATGCCCAAATTAACACCAGACTGTGTCACCAAGGCCACGCCACAACTACCAGACAAGCCCCCACCAATTCCGGTACTGTAAGCAACAAATGAACCAAATGCCCGCAAGGGACCTGCAATCGAGAGCCGAAACTGTATGCCCCATGTATCATGCACAGCCTCCCAAGATGTCCTGGTAACAACCCAGACCACGAATCCATTACAAAATAGCTGAAAAACATACTGTCCCAGGAACCCCTTAATCCAACCCCTAAGCCACCCCATACAAATATGACAATGTGCACAATCTGTCAATGTCCATAGTATGTCCTATGTCCCCTGTTGAAACCGTCAATGTAGCCCCCCTGGTGATGGCCGTGCCCAACATGTAACATTCCCCCCCCCCCCTTGTATGAAAAGCTCCCTTGACCCTGTGAAAAGTGGTATACCAAAACAAATACATAAATATATACAGACATAACAAGAGGAAAGCAACTAATCCCCAAGGGCAGTGGAGGATGCGTGGCGAAGCAATGTAGTGATCATGGACAGGACAGCAGAGAACAGCACATGAAAAAGGGTGAACACACACCTGTTGAAACTCATCACCACCACACCCCCAGGTGCACAGCAGTGTAAACAACATAATGAGAGAAAGCTATGTAACAGATGATATCTGCTGGCTAGGCAGCACACAGTGCACACCCTGCTGGACCCTGACCAGAGACAAGGGTGTGTGTAGAGGTGATGAACCTGCTGTGAACTAATGGTCAAGTCATCATAACCTAAATCACAATTAAATACTAAGGATGTTGTGGGCTACCTGGATAACCGAATTGAAAACACGTGCCAACAACCACACCCACAAAGAACACACTGAGCCCAAGGACGACATAATATTCCAAAGACAGGGTCTGTATGTGAACCAGTAAGAACCAGTGATGTGCAAAAGGACAGACACATGCACAGCTGCCATCGTACACTGTTGTGAGCACAGGTGGACATGGACCTTGCAAGCAACTCAGTGGACACAAGTGTAAATGTGCACTATGAGAGGAGGAGCAGCCTAGTGTTCAGAAAACTGTCTTGCACACAAGGCAACCAGGCCTCATTTCACAAAACCAGATCATGTGGCCCTTGGAAAGTAACTTGAGGAACATTGTCAAGGTAACCACGGAGTCCCAAGGTCAGAAGGAGTCATGACTTATTCAAAGGTACACATTGTAGTGCATGTGTGTGAACATGACCAAGCAGCAAAATAAACAAATGTCTGTAAAATACATATCTTTACTTGGATCACTCCTCACAGTTACTGTACACAGTGTAATCATAATTGCAAAGTAAGCGCCTCCCTGTTGAAAGATGGGAACACAATCAGCAAGGTACAAACACACATGCCACATAAAGGTCATTGTCTGAGCACAATTGAGTGGCATGAGATCTAATGTGTACCAGGTGCATGATATGCACTGGGTACCAGGGCCACATCCCCGAGCATCTACTGCCTGGCCACAATGTGTGAGCTACATATGAGGGCATGTAGATGCTAGGCGTTGTAAGCTTAGGACCCCAAACACATCACATGTCCCCCCCCCCAACATAGCCCTCATGCAACACAGGTGGCCCCCAAATGAGAAAAACATATGCTGGCACAATGTTGTCATGTGACAAACACCCTCATAAAGTCATGTCGATCCTCCCACATAATGGCTGACTGGCACATCAGAAAGGAGTCAGTGTTGTCCCCTGCAGCCCCCTCTGGTGGCGGTGTAGTGTTTCCACCGGAGGCTGGGGAGCGCATAAGATTAGGGGGATCAGGGTTGGCCAGTTGCGAGGGTCATAAGGTAGCGGACCTTTGGGCCAACCTCGTTGCCAACGTCCCAATAAAGTAACGTCACAGCCAAGTGTAGGGAAACAACAAAAGGCATTTATTTCTCCTTTGCGCAATATGGTCCAAATATGCGGTATAAGAAAGTAACAGGGCCGTACTAATCCTTGCATCAGGATCCACTCACACAAAATGGTCAAAGTAACAACTGTTAATCTTCACAGTAACTTAAATCATAAGGCATCCTGTATTCACTTCATACATTCTTTAACATCAAACAGATTATAGTCTTCCTACTGTACAATAAATGCATTCCATGGGTTCTCCTGCCACCTCACCCCCAGATTCCACTGTCAGCCATTCCATGTCTGAGAGCTCCGAATCAGAAGCATCAATGGGGCTGAGTTGGGGCTTCCTGAAAGTGTGCCAAACCGTGTCCCAATGCTTGCTTGTCAGCTTGGGCCGTTGGTTCATGGCTATAGGATAGAACCCTGGCTGTTCATCTGCCCTGGTTGTAAAAGCTCTCTTGTCCCAACCTTTAGCACCAACAGTTTTCGTCCTGGGGAAATCATCTTTTACTTGCTGCCTAAAAGTGTCATTATTATACAGATAAAATCCTCTCCTCTGCTCCTCTCCTGTGCTAGGTTTAGGCAAACAATCACAGGCAATAACTGTGTTTCCTTTGAGCTTTCTGTAGTCTCTTCCAGGGAAGGCTTGAGGCCTAGCCTGATTATCTTCTAATTCCTGCTGGCTCAAGTAGTCCCACTGTGTCTCTCTTTCTCCAGAGTGTGGAGAAACGTCTTTGAGGCAGGGCTGCAGCTGATGTCCTCGGCCCTTGCTTCCACTCCCGTGGCAGTTAGCTGGTGGTCGCGCCTTCTCAGCTGTTCCCTGTTCACCAGGCCTCTGATTTTTCCACCCCTCTCTCGGGTTACATCTATAGAAATCTTTAAAACTACCTTTCTCGTCTCGAGTATCCCTCTCAGCTCGATGTCTTTCCATCAGATTGTGGCTTAGCCCTTCTCCCTGGATAGGGCTTTCTCCCCAGCTGGATGGGAGAGCACCTCCTTCCTTGACTGCTCTCTGAAGTGCTGCTCCTTGGAGTTGTCTCTGGCCTGGTCCTTGGCCTACTCCTCGGCCTACTCCTTGGCCTGCTGTCCAAGTTGCTTCTTGGCCTCCTCTTCGGCCTGCTCTCCAAGTTGCTTCTTGGCCTGCTCTCCAAGTGGCTCCTTGTTCTGCACTTCGGCCTGCTCATTTTCTCTTTGATTCAGCTCTGTCCCTGCTAAAATCGGGACTGACTGATTCCAAGTCCTGCCCATAGAGGCGTGGTTCCTCTGCATCCAGGCTGGCTCTCCTGCTCCCTCTATGTGGGCCCTCAGGATATTGCATCTGAAACCTGTTTTGCTCAACATTTAAAAATGTTTTTCCCATCGGCCAGAGGGTCCGCTGCAGCACAGTGTACATCACACATATCATCTAGAGCTGAATGACTGCATGCTAACAGGTAGCAGGGACACATGAACACAGAGAGAATACAAAACACACAACTCCCCGAAAGGTGCAGACATAACACCATGCAGTATGTCCCCTTGCATTGTTTGTTTGGTGGACAGTGTTCGGCTACCTATAGCATGGTCCATGCAATGCTGAAGTGTAGGAGGGCGATGGACACCCACAATGGCACACACCAAATATAATGGGCTAATGAGACTGTTGTCAATGCAGGGGGGAAAACAGGATTCTGCAAATGTGCAATGCAAGGCGTGGCCATACATGCAGAGTGTCACGTCTGTACAGTAAACATATACAGTAACTAGCATGTCCATATGCAAATGATGGGCAGACAGCCTACAGTGAACCACACAAAGCACATAGGTCCGCATGCAGTGTCTCACAAACATAGTCATTGAGAAGCACAGGCACCAGCTGCAGGCAAACATGGTACAGTGATGCCACACATGAATCTAATCACCCCTGCCCCTCCACACATCTATCAAGGATGGTGGTGGGCATGAAAGTGTGTATGTGGCAGAACCTGCACCTTGTTTAGGTGTGGGGCAGGTGGACATAGACAATTGGATCCCTCCATGTGTGCCCCCATGCCACAAACATGGCTGTATGCTGATGTTGAAACCCACTAATTAACATATCATGTGTGCCATGTCACACACATGGGACACACCTATACACTAACCAACTGTGTAGGCATGTCAGAAATACATAGCTCATGTCAGTCCCTGATGCGCACAGTGTCCCAAAAGCAAGGTGTCCCTGACATACAAAAGATCATTGCAAAACCAACCATGCAAACCTGGCCATGCACAGTAAAGTGCCACTGTCCAATATGACACAGTCCATGAATGTCCATCTGTGTCCCAGTAATCAGCAGGACACACAGCCACAGCATGCCACACACTGTGTGTTGTACAGGTCTCTCATGGGTAAACCAGTGGTCCAATAGCAACAATGTCCATCACAGGCCTGTGTCCCACCAATATAGGTCAAACATCCAATGGCACATCTCCCCAGAAAGAATAAGTGAAGGTCAGTCCCACAACAGGCGTTGGATGTTGAGGTAAGATGCCCTGTAGGAAATGTTGCTGTTATGTCTTCTGCCCTGTGTCACGAGAGGATAAGTATGGTATTGTTAGACACCTTGCCAAAACAGAACAGATTGCCAAGATTCACAATGCCCAAAATACAGACTAAAGGGATGAAAGGTAACAAATTACAGGAGATGCATATCAAATATAATGTAGATGACAGCCAACAGTACATGTAAATGCAGGCACGGCTGTCCCATGGATATGGTTATGTACAATCACAGGTCACACCGGCATCTCACAGCTACACATCATATGCATCTGTTTGTGTCTACAGAGATGCAACATAACATGTCCATGTGAAGATCATAAACCCCAGGACAGGTACAGCCACATGTAATACCGATTTAGCAAAGTTAAAACAAACCCTATGTGTGCATCATGCGTCCATCATCAATTCCTCAAAGTACTGCATAGTGACATCAGGTCACAGCGAAGGGAGACAATGTCAGCCAGACATGTCGATTTACCATGTACACCAACTGTTGATGCATCTCCACATCATGCCTACATATGAGAGAAATAAATGGTGCTCAACACCTGTCTCCCAAAATACAAGACACATTGCTGCTCACAGCTCACAACACATGTGGACCATCATGACAAGATGAGCAGCACAACAGTAGAGGTAGCACACCCCACAATGCCCCGCAGGTGCCCACACCCATGACAGCACATGATAATGTACCATGCCTGGCCAATGCCGGACGACATATTCAAAACATAAGTGCACACACACACACAGTATACGTTGGTCAGTGGAACAGCTGAAATACATGGCCTGTATGTGCACAAGTGCAAACCTGTGCACATCATGGCCAAGTCACATGCACAGATATCCTGTTGATGTCTGATCAAACTATGATGGTGTAGATAGCAAAGTCAGTATCTGTAAAACACGACAACCAAAAACATATATAACTCTGCTTTACATCTGACTGAAAAGGTGCACCTGCGAACATACTGTACACAAACACATGGGGAGATGGGTCACAACACCAAGACATGGGTAAGGGAGGCTGTCAGGGGAGAGGTGTACAACACCAGCTGCCTAAAATGACACATGACAGGCGACATGTGGTCCCAATGAACCCATATACACACAATGTAGCTGTAGATCCACCTACCCTGGACCACAGCCACCTGGACAATGGGCCCTCATGTGTCAATGGTACATTGGAACATCATCCTCATGAAGCGGGTCCTGTGGAGAGGGAAACCAAGCACCACAAATTATATGTTATTTCCCATCTGTGAAACCCACAGTACACCGCAATGTCACCAGCTGGCAGACCCCACAACCTGACCCACCGACTGACTGTTCACCCTCACACTGTACTGATATACCACATGGGAGAGGCAGCATGTAGACATATGATACCAATGAAAAGTCCCCCTACAACTCATTTCCCCCACCCCCCTCGCTTGTTCCACACACCTGTCTAAGGAGGTGTCTGCAAACACCATGTGTGAAACACATCACAAGGTCACACTATCAGTCTGTGTTGGCCAGGTTGACAACATTACCCCCTCTCTGTGTGCATGACTGCCCTAATGTTGTGTGTTATGCAAGTGTAAATACCTGAGACACCTGGTAATATGCTGTACCACCCCTGTAACCATTGTGCAAAGGAATATTATGCAGTGTAAATCCCGTACATCAATGATTACGTAGATCTGTGTGCAGATCATGTGCCTAAATACATGGCAATGTCAGCACCATGTGTGCCACACAACACCCCCATGTCTGTCTCTCAGCAGACCATGATGGCGTCATGTCATCCCACTGGGTATCAGGGAGAATGTTAATCCATGGATAGGCGATAGGTGCACCTGCACCAAATATCTCCCAAATAGGTCTGTGTGTGTATGTGGACATAACATCCCTTGCCAGTGTACACAAGGCATTTGTGGCTGTGTACTGTGCTAACCAGACAGACTTACAGCATGTACCAGAGCCATGAGGCAGATGTTGAGATAGTATCACCCACATATGCCACCCTTTATTTGCAAAACCGCTAACCTACCAAACAAATAAACACATGCCGCACCACAGTAGTGTCGTGTAATGCACCCGTTGATCATCTGACCCGCTGCACATCTGTATGTGTGTACATTGCAAATACTGCAATGAATGACACCTCACTAGATATGAGTAAAACAATGATATGGACCCCGGGCTGCACACTGCCCATGTCCACATGCCGAACCCTAGCCATGTATGTGCTACATTAATCGGTATACTGTATGGTACGTTTTGGTGTGGTAGCAACACCTGTCACATGTAATCAATCCCATCATGGGCATGCAGTCATGCGCATGTGTACTGTGCTATGTTGGTTATGTTGCATGACACATAATATACATACAGACATAGCCAGCCCATAATAGCATGACAGACACACACAAACACACCCTGATTATAGTACATAAGCAAGGTGGCCGCATGAGAGCTCTCCACAAATGTTGCCCTCTACACCCCATTGAACCCCGGATCATATGCCCGACCCCGTGCCCCACACACACAATAAGACGGCATCAGTGTGTTTGCACAGCAGTTGCTATCACACACAGACACTAACTGGTACTGTGACCCCCAAAAGCTCATAAAGGTGTCTCAACACACAAACCCCGAAAACAACAAAAACCACTGTTGTGCCCTGTCCACATTGTCCATCGCACACCCATGGCCATATGTTACTGTGAAATGTTCAGCATAAGGACAATGCAGTCATGGATCTGAATGCTATCTGTTCAGACACATCACCCGTTATAAATCTCACATGCACACAACAGCACATATATGTGTGAGGATGTGCAATACATACCACTGAATATCTCAGCAATCAACCTCTGCCTGACCGCTGTGCCTGCCTGTGTGTCACCACTGGCACGTACAGGGGGGCACGGTGGATCCTCCGCCAGATCCTCATTAATCTCTGCAGTAATATTATGCCTGAGAGCAATGTTGTGCAGGATGCAACAGGCAACGATTATCTCTGCAACAGTCATTGCCTCATATTGTAAGGCCCCACCTGTCCTATCCAGACACCTGAAGCGACTTTTCAAAACGCCAAAGGTGCGCTCTATGACAGAGCGGCTGGAGGCGTGGGCCTCATTGTACCTCCGCTCTGCACGTGTCCGTGGTTGACGCACAGGGGTTAGCAGCCAGGGGCGACATCCATACCCTGCATCACCTGCAAAAAGAGAATAATGCATGTGAATGCATGAGCGCATACCACCACAAATTCACACAGGTATGAACCTGAGAGACAAATGCATGACACATCCTGACAGAACCATATGACAGCACAAATATACATTTGACAGAAGACGACCTATGGTGATAGAAATGTCATGAAGGGCCCCTGTAGTCTGGACAGACATGGCAAATAACACCAATGTCCCAGTTTTGCAAACAAAGATCTGCTATGTGTGGCACATGCGTCCTGGTCTGCAGTCAATGTCCGCATCTCTGAAACCACCTATGGCAGCCTAAACCACCAGCACACAGAAAACATGTTAAACGTATATGTTAGCAAGCTATATACCACAATAATGTTGTATGGGCAATGTAGGCGCACACCCAGAACATGTGTGACCTGGGGCTTGGACAACATCAACCAAATAACAACTCACAACACTGTGTCCACTAAGGACAACATACCGACAGAGAGCAGTCTGCTGCCATATGCTGTGGACTGCTGACCACCAACCATCTCAGTGGACACCCTGTCCAATGTCACCATCATGTTCACATCCCTGTTAAGCTGTGCTCCACAGATCTGCACACTGTAGCCCACATTAGCCCTGCACTATCACAACTAATGAGACTGGCAAGGTACCTGTGTATGGGGCACCCACACCTCTCTGCTCGCTCACAAGTCCGTCCCTGGCCTTGCTGACACAACTCTCAAAGGCAGAGACACATCAGGTTAATGAGATACAATGGTGCCGAACTACCGCCCATCTGCAGTGGCCCAAAGTAATGCACACCACACGTGTGTATGCACACATGTTATGGGCCATGCCCAATGCATCACCCGACCTATGGAAATGTGTACCCAATGTTGCCAAGGTCATGAACATCCATCATATGTGCCGAACACCCAAACATCGAGCAACCCATGTCATTCCCCAAACAATGTTCAAGAACCCCAGTACTGTGTAGGGGTGTGGCCCTCACACACACACATGATAAGCGATAGGTGTCTGGATTGTGCATCACAGTAAACGTACATGACATAACACAGTTACCTCAAAAGGCACGAATGGACAGGTGGGTGAGATGGGCAACAAACCCACCAACCCACCTGTGGCCCAGTGAAATACACACACATGTTGATATGCACACCCATGTACATGCATCTGAACATGTGCATATGTCCCCCTACAACATCAGCATGTCACCCCCAGGTATTGTGTCAAACCAGATGTGACATGTCACATCATGTTGCATGCAGCTCAACATCTCCACCCCGTTCATAATGTCTGCTGAACGTCAGCTCAGCTGCCTAACACACAGAGAGTATATACTTAAATATATGATAGATGTTAAATGAGAAAATGATATATCCTACAGACGACATCATATATGTCGACATACTCACCCAGCAGGATGCAGTCCCCATACAGTCCCTCCTCAAACTGGCGAAATAGTGCTGAGTGATGCAGGATATAGGAGTCATGTGTGGACCCTGGAAACCGTGGGACCACATTCAGAATATGAAGATTAGCATCACATACAACCTGAACATTCAGGGAATGGTAGTGTTTGCGGTTGCGGAACACCACCTCCCTGTCTCTAGGCGGGACCAGGGCAACATGTGTGCAATCAATAGCTCCCATCACGTGTGGTATCCCAGCTACAGCCGCAAAGGCCTGGTTCAGGGTCGCCCAATGTTGCCTAGTGTGGGGAAGGGCTATGTAATTCCCCACCCGGCTGACCATGGCACGCAGTACCTGGTGGAGACATCGGGAGAACGAGGGCCGGCTCATGCCACCCACTGCGCCCACTGAGTGTTGGAAACAGCCAGAGGCAAAGAAATGTAAAGCAGCAAGGAGCTTAACTAAACCCGGTATGGCATGTGACCGATTAGTCAGGGGCTCGAGGTCAGGTCTTAGATCCTCATAGAGCTCCCTAATAGCCCTTGTGCTCAGCCTGTACAGGGAGATGACCTGGTCCTCACGCATGTCCTGGAGCTGGGCCCTGGGCCTGTAGAGGTGAGGCTGCCGAGCCTGCACCTCGGCACGTCTCCTGCGCTGTGCACGTACACCAGATGCTTGGCCCTCCTCCACAGCTGCAGGTCTGATTTGCTGCGGGACTACACCCATGCCCTGTGCCTCAGCCCCATGGACACCATCCCCCCTGTCCGGCAACCGCAGCATCTGCTCACCTTCCAGGGCACATGCAGAAACATATATCCCAGCCATCACCTCCCCCCGCTGGCCTACACAAACACACTACAACACACACACAAAGCACCCACAACAGTGACCAACTCACAAACACCGACTGACAAACGGAACAAACGGATGCAATACACAACACAATACACACAGTACAACACAATAGAGAATGAACTACACAGATATCCTAGCCCTGATCAATATGTCAGCCTCTCCAAACGTACACCTCGCCTACAATACAACCCTCAATGTGTACTATCGCTGCCTGAGGATATATAGATGTATTTCCGGTGTGGTGATGTGCGCCTGTGCCGTTGTGCGTCGGTGCGCACCGCGGATGTGCGTCACGCGCATGTGCATCCCATTGAGCCCTGGCGTCCGTGGGTACCGCACCGGACCGTGTAAGCGTGATGCACGCATGTGCGTCTATGTGCGCCACAGCCATACACGGCCATGCCCAGCTCTGACGCAGATCCGCGGCGCGCAAAGACGACAGCGCATGCGCACATCTGTGGCGCCGGAAAAGAAGACGAACAGCAACAGCGCATGCGCAAAGGAAAAAATGAGGATAAACTTCCGTTTTCACCGCGCCGGACCGTGTAAGCGTGATGCACGCATGTGCGTCTATGTGTGCTGCAGCCATACACGGCCATGCACAGCTCTGACGCAGATCCGCGGCGCCCACGCACACATCCGCCGCGCGCAAAAAAAGAAGAAACAGCGCATGCGCAACGGCAAGCAGCGAGGGTAACATGGTATAAAACACACTGTACCACAGGTAAACGACGAGGGTGTTGTCAGACCTACTGAGGGACTGTGGAGAGACAGAGGCGTGAGTGTTAGTGCAGAGGTAGAGGGTGTTGTAGGGGGAGAGGAGGCTGTGTGTCTGTAAAGTGCCGTAGTGTATATGGTGTATCACTGTGTCCGTGTCAGTTCTGTGTGCATTGTTGTGTACTGTGCAGGGTAGGGCGGATTGTGTGGGGTGGGGTGGGCTGGTCTGCAGTGTGTAGGGTGGTGTGTGTTGTCCTGGGCTGGGTGGGGAGTGGTGAGCGGAGAAGGTAATGGAGAGAGAGGGGGAGAGGGGGAGAGTGGGGGTGAATGTTGAGGAGGCTGGTGGGGATGCAGAACAGCAGTGCACTGCAGAGGCGGGTGGGGCGGTGCCACTGGTGCCTGAGGCCCGTGCAGGCCCATCGGGGGCAAAAGATGTGGAAATGCAACGACACACTGGCAAAAGAAAGCGCCCACCTGTGCCAGCTACTCAGCGGAGGAGGGCGCTGAAATTTAGTGACCCAGAGAACCACATCCTCCTGAGCCTGGTCCTGGAGAACTATGATGTCCTCTTTGGCCGCCTCAGTAGCCAAACAAGCGTGGGGAACCGCAATGCTGTGTGGGAGGATGTGAGGCTAGCAGTGGCTGGGGAGGGTGGCCCACCAAGGGACACGGATAGTCTGAAAAAATGATTTTCAGATATAAAAAGAGGTGTACGGCACGTGATGGTGGCCGAACACCAGCATGCCATGGGGACAGGTGGTGGGGGCCCCCTCATCTGCCCACTATCGCCCCTCGAGCGTGAGCTTGCAGCAAGACGGGGATATTTACACATGTGGCCTTCCTGAGCTCCTGGACACCGCACACCCGCTGGCAGGTACGTCTGACAATTTGTTGTGTAACAATGTCCAGGCAACAGTCTATGCGTAGGTCAGTATGTAACTGCCAATATGAAGCAGGTCTATCAGCTAGGCATGTGCACCTTTCAAACTCTTAGTACGCAATGGCTAAGAGGTAGTCCCCACAGTGTACGCCTGTCAATCAAAATAGGTGTCAGGGTTGGACAGGCCATGTAATGGACAAACCAACATGGCTCACTGTAACAACACCCAGGTGTGACTGAACCTGTAAGCTGACACGAACAGAGCTCACAGCTGCAAACTGTATACCGCTGCCGTACACAGTGTGTAGATAGGCAGACCAGCAAACACTGTCCCCCAGATATCTACACAACATGCACTGTGCGGCATAGCTCACCCCTTCCATCACCCAAGCCTCACCTCAGCTGTCACATGTAGGGAATCCATGCCCCGGGCCAATACATGAGCAAAGCACATACAGGATAGAACCCAGAGAAGATGCCCACAGACCTAACATCTCACCCAACGTCAACCCTATGATGTCACCAGCCCAGTCTGGAACATATGTATGCAATGACGCAATCACAGCATCACAGAGGTCCATCAGTCCCACACAGACAGGTTGCATGTCAAGGGGCTCTGTCCCTCCTGCAATAACCGTGACAGGGCACTGCTGTTAGCTATGCACAGACACCTTCCCCGGCCCCACTGACCATGACATCCCCCCCCCCCCGAGTCCACAGCACACTCATAACTGAGTGTGTAGGTCCACACAATGCATCCAGAGCATGCCCCCCCCCCTCATATCGACCTGCAAATCCCTGTGAGCCAGTACCTGGTGTGATCACTGCTGTGAGAGTCCCCTCTGACACGACAGTCCCATCTGTGCTGCTGTACCTTCTGTCAGGGCCCTTGAAACCCCAGCTGCGATGTCAGTGCCTGTTCTGGTGAACATGTCTGCATGGACACTGAACATACCTTGCCGTCCTGCAGTCCAATCTGCCATTGTGCACCCTGTCCCTCTTGTGATGGCCCCCCTCGCACTCATTGTGTGTCACCACAAAGGAATTACCGTGCGGAAAGATGGCTGACACCCATGTTTGTGATGGACGGTGCCCAGTATCCTGGCCCCACGGGTATCCCCGATGCATTGTGTCGCAGCACACAGCCTGGGTGAGGTTTGAGCACAGGCCACACATGCATGTGGCACACATCTCCCTGTTGTGACCAGTATGAATGTTTTTTGTCACGATTAGTGGGTTCCAATCACAGGGAGATATAAAATAGATATACAGAGAATACCCTCAAGAAATACATGGTGGACTCACTGGATGACGGTCTAGACCACCTCTACCTCTGATCAATACAGACCAGGTGCGGCAGATATGCAGGTCGTACACTCACACATGCAACGCCATGGAAGATGAATAGGCAGAATGCCCTCACGCATCACTGACCTGTAGCATGTACCTCTCTATTGATAGGATAATATAGTGTTTTCCTGTCCGATGTCCTTGTCACCACAGTCTGTCCACGGAACATCAGGCTAATCATTAACCAATGTCGGATGACATGTGATTTATCAGCACTGACAATGCTCAACTGACTGCTGCGACTGTGTAGATCCATAGTAGCAGCAGCCAGATACTCACTGTCCAACCTAACAAAATACATGTTATACAACGGTGGTCAATGATAGGAGACCTGTGCAGGTGCAGCAGGAAAGGTAGAGGTCTAAGGCCGGCTAGTAACATACCCTAACCCATGAGGTGATCAGCAAATGTTACAGGTCGTTGATGCGAGAAGGTAATCTGAATATGCCTCTGCAGAAGCGTTGCAGGTGTGAGTCATAGATAAGCAGGTCTGCCACACCACATGTGTGTTGATCAGAGGTGTAAGTAGTCTACACCCTCCACAGGTGACCATCTCAATGTCCCCCGGAGTGTACACCCTGTATATCTATGTAGTAAGTTACATATCTATATCCCCTCATACACCGCACTATTCAGCATCAGCGTGTCTAACAGGGACCCTAATCCCAGTACAATCAACATGCATGAGCTCACAGATGACAAGGTACGGAACGTGGATACCAAGGCAAACAATGTACAGGGTTTCCACAGATGTACCATAACTGATTAGGTACATGTTACCATGAAAAGGTGCCAGGTACATATACCACCGTCAGATATATAATATCAGCGCAAGCAGGTCCCTGACACATCATGCAATTGTGTACGTGGGTGGGCTCGCTGAGGACCACAGGTGTTGATGAATCTATAGGGAAGAGCTCTGAGAGATAGAATGTGAGGGCCTACCTGAAGTGCGATAAGCTGCTGATAGGCCAGATGCAAGGGGGTGCTGAATTCCAGCACCAAGGGGCACAAAGGTGAAAGGTTCTGTCGGTTGCAGGGGAAGCACAGCTTGTGATGGCCGTCTGTAGCTCTAGGGAGGTGATAGTCGCGGATGCTGTCGCTCTCTCTGGTGTAGTACAGTGAGTAGGGGATGACAAGGATGCAGCGTAGAGCCGATTAGTGTCGTTAAACGTGTAAGGTACGTTAATAAAGGAAATGCTGGTCAGAATAGCTAGCCAATGTAAGTTCATCAGCACAGGGAAACATGGTTATCCACGGCGTCCCCAAGAGGTAACCTTGCTGTGTCAGTCATTGGCAGCTGTAACGGGTATAAGGTGCATTAGTGAGGAACCTGACGAATGATGGTCACGTCATTGACGTGTGGGATCATCAGTGCATGGTATGTTGTCAGCAAACAGTCTGGTTCCAACATGGAGCGTAGGTGTGTCAAAGAGTGGATCATGTAGTATACAGGTCTGACTGTGTTTTATGTGTGTGATATGATATTGCGGCGTAGGTACAGAATGAAATACTGGTAACGTGAGGAGGGCTCAGATTGCAGTACATCTCCCCTAGTCTTGAGATGATGTGGTGGGATGATGTTGGGATTGCGCATGATCAAGAGGACCTCCGTTGTCATAGGTTACATATGGAGGTTTCAAGAGAAAAGACACCCTAAATATGCATTGCGGCAGGGTATGGAGGGGAGAGAGACATATGTGCATTGGAGATGGGTGTGTAGAGAACAATGTAATCGCCATAAGGCATGTAGACAACACTAAATGGATGTATGACCCCACAGATAGGTTGCATGTAGATGTTCAATAGGGGGATAGAATGTGATGAGCATTGGTTAAGACCCTGATGCTGGTGGGAGGGTTCAGATGTTCTGACCCCTGAGCCGACATGCTGCCATCTTCGGTATAGATCGGACCTGCACCATTCAACCGCTGTTGCAGTGATGCCCCGCACAATTATACCCGCCACAAGGGGGTTGTCAGTCACTGATTGACACGCTGTGGGGATGTCCAGATTTGGGAGGTGGCAACCCAGTCGGGGATCATCTATGCCATATATCATCTAGCTGTAGAGTAGGGTGAGGAGGGTGTCGACTACATGGAGCTCCCTGGGGCGATGTTGGCGGGGTCCAGTGGTGCAGCACAGTCAATATGTCCCTGTAGCTGTCGTTGGTCCACGTCCACAATCATCTCAGCAAGTATAGGTATGCCAGAGATGGGTGAGCAGGAACCCACCTTTAGAGGGTACAGATTGCAGTCTGTCAACAGGGGTATAGCTGAGGTATGCTGAAGGACTGCAGGTAATGATCCAGGTGAAGAGGAAAGGGACATGATGTTGTTGATCACTGGGCCGATGTGACTGCAAAGGCCCTTGACCCAGGAGGCATGGCATGGAGCAGACTGGGATGTGGAGATGAATTGGGTTGCTATGGTGCCCTCAGGTCCTTTGTCGTAAGGTAAACAGAATGGCGAGATAGCGCCAGGGATATCCTGCACAGGTGTAGTGGTTGTCACAGAGGGACTGTTGATAAGGCACAACTGAGATTGTAGGTGAGTCGCAAAGTCCTGAGGGTGTATCTCAGCTCGGGGCCCTGAGGATGGCCCCCTAGACAGGGTCCAAACTAGCTACAAATGTTGTTGTGGACCATTGTGAGATCTCCACATGGTATCAGAGTGTTACCATGTCATTGACACAGAGAATGCCGTGCGGCTAGCAGATGGGTGGGTGATGACTGTTGTCAGGGCAACATTTGCATGGTAGCAGCGCCAGTGTCTCCCGGGTTTCTGTAATGGGATGAGGGTATCCCCACAGTCCGCTGTGTACCATGGAGCATCCGCTCCATCCCGTGACTGCGTAACTGTTGAAGGTCGCACAGCGATAGGACTGGGACTGATGTGCCAATCTAGCAGAGTGATGTCATGCCCAGGTAATGTTGTGACGCATAGCATGACATTTGAGCACACTGCCATGTATATTGTTGTCATTGCCCCAACAACACACACCGCTAACAGGTAGCTCGCAGGACATACCTGTGATCAGCACCGCAGACCACGTAGCCCCATGCAAACACACACCCCTTATGTGTCACACGCGCCACACCCTGTACCTATCCCCGATAGGGCATGTGTGTATGCTGTCCAAACACAAACCCTGCTGTGGTGCCAGGTTGCAGGACACAGTTTGCACATGTTCCCCATCCCAGCCCTAACCGCACCTGTCACATATCTGGTAACGCCAATCAGACGCGCCCCCACCCCCACAACAGTGTTTGCTGTACCCTGTAGTCATGTGTGGACGTGCAGGAAGGCATGTATAGGTAACATATGAGCTGCCCAGTCCTGCATGTGTGTGGACAGCCGCATGACGGTGCCAGAGGTGTCTACTGCACAGCATCACAGCCCACAGCCCTGAATGTCACGCACCCCACCAAACTCTATCCGCCATGGGCGCATGCCCAATATACTGGCCCTGCACACTCTGAAAGGGGGTGGCAGAGGCGGGTGGTAGCACAGGGAAACCAAGGGCAAACGGTGACATGAGAGGCGCATAGGGAGGGAGACATGGGATGGGGGCAGGAAGGGGCCTGTGTCCATGAGCACCTTACTGCCAATCAGGACACACGGACAGGGATACTGCACCCACATGTACCACAGGTGAGGGGACATGGCTGTAATGTATGGGTTGGTGAAGGAAGCAGGGGAGTGTGTAAGCAGTATGCATGCCAACATCCCCGCATGTATGTGTTAACCACAGCACTAGCGGATATACTGTTGTTGCGTAGATACATATCTGAGCCCTCCTCTACTGCTCACATCACAGGTGACTACAGCAGCATGGGGGCGCATGAGGACGAGCAGGGGGAGGACGTGGATGAGCCGGAGGAGGATGTGCCTCAGGCCTGGGAGGACACAGAGGTGCAGCAAACAGCCACAAGCACAGATGCAACTGGCCCACAGCCCTCACCCCCCAGGACCAGCGGACCAGCAGCTGGGACGGCCGGAGACATGCAGCAGCCTGTTGCCAGCCAGGCTATGGGTCCCCCACCACAACAGCTGCAGGCCCCTTCCAGCCACACGATGGATGTCCTGATGTCAGAGTTGCACAGCCATGGCGCAGGTGGAGCACGCAATGCTGAAGGTGGGTGCCATGAGGTGGTCACATACACAAGGTGTATGTAAATGTTCAATGTGTGATGGCATTGTGCTGTTTGTCTCATTGTACACCAACAGCTGCTACCGGTGAGGTTTATGTATGTGGCATATTGGCGTGAGAGACACAGGGGTATGGCATTGGGTGGCGGATGGTCAGATGACAAACAGCACAGCAGTTGAGGGCCAATGGACACAGTCATATGCCTACATAACTGCAGCGTTGTGTGAACCCGGTGACAAGCAAGCGTATCATAGGTCAGGAGGGAGCCCCTGAAAGGGTTAGTGACCCTGGACAAGCAAACTGTCAGTCCTGTATGGCATGTGACAGCAGGTACCTGCGATGACACACGACCGCTCCCAGAATGCACCAGGGTACCCAGAGACAGAAAGGGAGCTGGTGTGTGGTAACGTGTGTCCATGCAAGAGGGCTATGAGGTGTACCCCACGTACACATCACAAAGGGCAGGGCCTGAGTCTTCACAGCTGTGCAGTGCTGGGGTGTAGCACACACCAAGGCAGAGGCCACATGGAGTGCCATCTAGAGTGGACTATCATCTCAGGGAGTATGATCCTGATCCCCAGCTACATCATCAGATGCAAAGGCCACAGTGCACAGACCGATTCGGCATGTGATTCTTCGAGGGATGAAGCGCAGATGCACTGTGAGGTGGCGCCGACACAGGGGAGGTACGTGTACGGTGACAAAATCAGAGGGCAGGTCCACATCAGTGGAGTGGTGTGGGTCAGGGAGGTGGTGCTGCAGAGCTAGGGGTCCCCAGATGGTACCCCTGACAGCAGCGTCTGCATGTCGAAGGGACCCTGGGACACGTGCCAGATGGTATGTGCAGAGAGTCCCAGTGTCCCTGGAACCGTGTTGGGCAGCTGGACATGGGAACTGTTGAACATAATGGCCAGGCCATCTAGCAAGGAACCCTCACAGCAATGGGAGCACAGGTGGAAACACTGACCTATGCCCTGCCTACACCCCTGGACGACAGCTGGGAACTACATATGTAGCATGATCTGCTCCATTGGGGAATCCCTCAGTGTCAGGCCCTGATGGGGAAACATGACTGCTGCTGGGGGGGGGGGGAGCCCCAGGGTGAAAGCTGTGGATACATGAATTCCCCCATTTCCACACCCCTTATGTCATCATATTTTGGAACGTATACCTACCAGCGCACAGACACACAAACCAGTCCTCATATCCACCCATGGGTGCCTCTGGGTCTGACCCATAGCCACGCAGTGGGAAGCAAGCCAGGTGGATGATCAGTTGGGTGACTGCTAGCATGTGAGCCGTACCTACAGGAATGAGTGCCCTGATGCAATGAACCTGGGGTCCATGTGTGGGAGTTGGGAGGCTAACATGCAGAGGAAAGTTGATCCATACGGTGTTGGCTATGGGTATGGTTATGTACCTGGTCATGGTCATGGTTATGGTTATGGATCCTTAAAAGGGTTCGGGGGGTTATCTGGGAATACACAGACCAGTGAGCCTGACGTCAGTGCCGTGACAAATGGTACACACCATCATAATGTATCACTGTACTCAGCAGGTATATAGTCACGACCTGATGGGTGACAGCCAACATGTCTCTGGACCATGAGGATTCTGTCCCACTGCTCTGTTAGGTTATCTGGAGGGAGTGAATACGCAGGTGCACAAAGGTGAGTCGGTTGCTGCTGTGTAACTGGACTGTCAGGAAACCTCTGACAAGGTCCCTCATGAGAGCCCCCCTGCAAAGCAAGAGAGTCCTGGGATGGGAGGTAGTGTACTATTGTGGTTCAGGAACTGGTTGGAAGATATGAAGCAGGGGGTAGGGCTAAATGGCCAATTCCCCCAATGGGGAGTGGTGAATAGTGGTGTACCACAGGGATCTGTGCTGTGTCCGCTGCTGTTTATGAGATATTCAGAAATGACCTGGAAGGTGTTGTGACGAGTAAGGTTCTCAGAGTTGGACATGACCCAGAACTATTCCACGTTGTAGAAACCCACAGGGATTGCGGACACATGCAAGAGGACCCTGATCAACTGGAGGACTGGCGATCAGAATGGCAGGTGAGGTTTAATGTGGTGACGTGCAAGGTTATGCACCTGGGGAGGACCAAACCAAACTATGGTGTCATGATGCAGGGTTCAACCTTAGCCAACACCACACAGGGAGATGATGTAGGCGTCATTGCAGATACGATGTTCATATCCTCGGCCCAATGTGCAGCGGCAGCCAAAAGATCACATAGAGCGGTAGGTATGATAAGGAAAGGAATGTGGAAAACAAATAGAGATGGTGTCATGCCTCTATATCGTTCGATGGTGATAACGCCCCCTGAATATTGTGTGCAACTCTGGTCTCCGTACCCTAAAATGGGATCTAGCAAATACAGATGAGGGTCAGATATGAGCCACCAATATAGCAAGGGGGATGTGAGTCCACTCCCAGGAGGGGAGGCCAAAAAGGTTTGTGCTCGTCAACCTGGGAAAGAGACAGCTGAGGGGAGATATGCTCTGGGTCTATAGATCCATGGACGGTGTGGAATGGGTAGACATAGATCAATTGTGTACCATATCAGAATATATCGGGACTGGGGGACATGCACCGGAGCTACAGGGTAAACTATTTACGACTGATGACAGGAAGTGGTCTGTCACACAAGGTGTACCCAAACTCTGGGATCTGTTAACGGAGGATGTAGTAAAGGCTGTTAGTGTAGCTGTGTTTGTAACATGTCTGGACAGGTTTCTGGGGTATGGTCCGTAAACCATCATTGGGAAGGTAACCAGGATATCAGTGCTTGATCCAATACAAGCATTGTGGGACCTTTGTCCCTTGGGGAAACTGCTAGGTACGTATGGCCGAGATTGGCCACCTTTGGAGACAGGATACTGTGCCTGATGGTCCTTGGTCTGACCCAGTATGGCATATCTCATGTTCCTATGTTCCAATGTTTGTGTTGTCAACAATTGGTATGGATAACCTTGCCACAGCCTGCACAGACAAAACCATTCTGTGTACAGTTAGGTCTGCACACATCTCTGGGGAGTCCAGGACAGGTCCAACTGTTGACACCCCTGCCCCGTGTTACCGCATGTCTAACACTGACAGCAGGTATCCTGTTGTGTGTGCTACCAAGGATATCTTTGCGGGTGGAAGCCACCACACATAGCAATATCTTGTTGGCGTCACACTTGAGGAGGCATCACTGATCAGTGTGTTCAGCATTGTCTGTCATACATGGGCTACATCCCCCACATTCCCATGCACAACATATTAGTGTATACCCCTGACAGGCGTGTGCTGACTCACACACAGGCATCTGTCTGACAACAGACACACGCTAACAGAAAGGGGATGCATACATGCATTGACCTAGCAGGAGTCTCCCACCTCACACCCATGCAGCTGAGACACACGCATCAGAATGGCATTTGCCACATCGCCCAGGGGCAACTGCGACAGACCCACCATGCCCTATGCAGCCCTGGATCTGCTGGGGCACACAGCCCCCTGTCACACCATGCTATAGATGTCATTGCCCGCCAGAATGTGATAGCCCTACAGCAAACAAAGCCAGTCCAGACACCCAGATACCTGGCACCCACCAGATGTCCGGGTCAGGGAGCATGGAGAGATGGCCCGGGTGAGGGACGGGTCCCACAGGGTCTCCCAATTGCGCACATACACGATGTCTTGCATGACATATCACTCTGGGCAATAACATGTCCCCCTCGTGGGGACATGACAATATGGCCCCCAATTGCACAGATGGGTCGGTCTCCGACATGGACAGACTGGCCATGTGATGACCTCTGTTGCAGGTAGCGGTGGACCCTACCCCGCATGTGCACACCCATCCGCAGGCCACAGCCCTCCCCCCCCCTCATTCAGTGTTATGGCACACCACACCCCATGGGGCAGCGCCTGCTATGTGCAGAACCGGAATTACATAGCCTGTCTGTCTGTGGGGCTGTCAGCCCCTGCTGCCCCATCTGTTGGCCAATCCTCTCAGACCATGGCCACCGCCTGTATTGGACAGTTAGCACGCACTGGTACCTTGCCCCTCCCCACACACAACATGTCCCTGCCATCACACAACATGGGCCGTACCCTCTCCTAACATCGTTGCCAGACGGATGATGCAGCCGTGCACATGCGCCAGGGAGGGCCTGCTGTACCGATGCACACATCGCACCCCTGTGATCAGAGCACCCTCCAACAGGGACGTGTCCAAGGTCTGATTCCCTCCTGCCTGTGGCCCCACCCTGTCCCCCTGACCCCTACCCTATCAGGGGCACCTGTGATGGTGTACCTCTGTTGTCCCTGTCCGTGTGTCAGCCACCAGCTCCCATGTCCGGGAGACATGTGTTCAGTCCCCTGAGTGCCCAACCGTAGCAGAACATCCAGAACATGTGTGTTTCATCACAGCCACATGGGACACGTGCATCAGAACATCTCTGAGGGTGGACCGTGTGCTGTGTGTGGGGTCTCCCCACACTAGTGTGGCACAGGCTGCCACATCACCACACACCTTTGTCTACAGGAGTAAGCCATACCACAGTAGTATCCCTGGTGATGATGTGCAACCTGTCACTGTGTTGATGTCTTTCTCAGTCCAAGGGCTATCTCTCATACAGCACTCTGTCTCACCCACAGGCCTGCGTGATGCGCTGAGGGACATCAGAGCGTCCATTGATGTCGTCGGGAACAAGCTGGACCAGGCAACGGCACAGCTACAGGGCCTCACAGAGGTGGTGAGGGCTATACCTTTTGCGGGCATGTGTGTGGCCCTGGAGGGGATTCTGGCGGCAGCCCAGCAAGGGTTACAGGCACTGGCACCAGCACCAGCACCGGCACCAGCACCAGCACCACCACCGGCTCCGCAGCCACCAGCGCCTCCATCATCACAGGGGGGGGGGTGTTGCACCGCAGAGGGGGAGGGGATTGGGACAGGGCAGGCGTGGTCGGCCAACCCGTCGACAGTTCCCTTTGTAAAATAAAACTGTAGCAAACAGTGTATGCCAGGTCTGTAGCATATTTGTGAACCTGTGGTCCCTTATGTATTGCAAACATGCAGGGTTGGTCCATGACCATTTCCCCGTTACCCCTAGCACGTTGCCAATGTGTGGCTTGGCATGCCAGTTACACCTGCAGCACTGCCGCAACAAGATGGCTGTGACCCTCACAGGGTGTGTCAGCTACCCATGGCCATGAGCTGGGTGTTGCCCCCACACACCCATGGAGAGGGAGGGTGAATATTCACAGACCTCACGCATACTGTTGTGTTCCAGAGTGATGTTTTGCCCAACCTACAGTCGCCACTGTGTGCAGCTGCCTAACAGTTGCCACTGCTTGCAATGCACATTGCACACCATGGCACACCCCTAGGGCATGTGGGTGGTTTATGCAGACAGGGGTGTCATGTGTCAGGCGGGCCATGCAGTCAGCAACACATGGGGCTATACAGCACACATCCATGTGTCAGTGTAATTCTGGTGGACCCCCACCAGGCAGCTTCCCATGGCCCTACCCTGTACCCACGGCCCCACACATATATGGCCACTTTGACTGCATGTGCGTGCAGGACACGTATGACACCCTTGTCCGCCTCTCATGGCCCTCCAGGTCGCAATACATATCCCATGCTTGCATACATGTTGGGTGTAAGGATGACACGTGACCATTGGGTCTGGAAAGTTAAAGAAACATTTATTGTGTGTCACATCAACAATGGGCAACATGCCCAACCACACATAACACAATGGGGGGGGGGAACCCAGCACAGCACAGGGCACATGGGGCCATCACAGGTGCCTTGGCCGGTACGGGTAATGCTCTTCGGCAGGTGGCAACCGGGATGCCAATTCAAACAAATCAGTGGCCACCTGCCGAACAGCCACAGTCAGGGACTGCAGCACGTGTAACACGACATGGGCGTCACGTCGTGCATCAGCCAGGGCCACTAATACCTCTTCCATGCACCTGCCAGCACACAGACACACAGTGTCGGCAGTCTGTGTGCTAGCATGTGCATGTCGTGTGACAGTGGCCCTGGGTGGTGCACGCCCATGCTGCCGCCCATGCCGTGCTGCCGCCTGCAGGGTCTGACTGTGTCCCCCTTGGCCCTGTGCTGGGCTGTGTTCACCCCCACCCCCCTCCCACCCCTCCCCCCTCCCTGTGCGCCCTCCCCCCACCCTCCCTGGCCAGTCCCTGCCCCCCCCTCCCCCCTGCCTGCCTCCACCCCGACCCCCTGTTCCCCCTCCCCTGCACCCACTATGATGACATCGTCATCCTCCTCCTCATCCCCCTGGTCATGGGTGGGTGGGCTGACATCCTCCTCCTCCTCCTCACCCTCCCCCTCCCCTCCTCCTCCCCCACGTCTGTGCCACGCATCTGCTCCTCCTCCATCGGGGACTCCTCCTCTGCCCCCGTCTGCTCCTCCTCTCCGTCCTCCTCTGTCTCCACCTCCGCCTGCCTCGCGCGCCGGGTGGTGGGTCGGCGGAGCACATAGGTGGAGGTGTGTGGGGCATCTTCGCTGGCATCGGTCTCTGTGAAGGATGACAGACATCAGGGCACATCCATGTGTGGCACATACAACATTTACAGATAAAGGTGAGACACAGGCTGGTGGTCCAATGGCCGACCTGAACCTGCGACCTAGCCCTGGCAATACTGACCATCATGGTGCTCATGTTGCTCCTTTCGGCAGCTCTCGAGGAACTGTGGGTGGTAGTGTCTCAGCTCCCGTGCTTTCTTCCTCAGGTCCTCCACCTGTGGATATGTAAACGTTGTCTGGGGTCAGCACCTCACACTAGTCACTGGTGCACACAGCCATATCTCCAGGGTGACACAGAGCCCACTTTGGATGGCCTCTCTGGACTCCTGGAGGTAGGGGGATGCTTACAACTACATTAGTACACACAGCCATATCTCCAGGGTGACACAGAGCCCACTTTGGATGGCCTCTCTGGACTCCTGGAGGTAGGGGGATGCTTACAACTACATCAGGACACACAGCCATATCTCCAAGGTGACACAGAGCCCACTTTGGATGGCCTCTCTGGACTCCTGGAGGTAGGGGGATGCTTACAACTACATCAGGACACACAGCCATATCTCCAAGGTGACACAGAGCCCACTTTGGATGGCCTCTCTGGACTCCTGGAGGTAGGGGGATGCTTACAACTACATCAGGACACACAGCCATATCTCCAAGGTGACACAGAGCCCACTTTGGATGGCCTCTCTGGACTCCTGGAGGTAGGGGGATGCTTACAACTACATCAGGACACACAGCCATATCTCCAGGGTGACACAGAGCCCACTTTGGATGGCCTCTCTGGACTCCTGGAGGTAGGGGGATGCTTACAACTACATCAGGACACACAGCCATATCTCCAGGGTGACACAGAGCCCACTTTGGATGGACTCCTGGAGGTAGGGGGATGCTTACAACTACATCAGGACACACAGCCATATCTCCAGGGTGACACAGAGCCCACTTTGGATGGCCTCTCTGGACTCCTGGAGGTAGGGGGATGCTTACAACTACATCAGGACACACAGCCATATCTCCAAGGTGACACAGAGCCCACTTTGGATGGCCTCTCTGGACTCCTGGAGGTAGGGGGATGCTTACAACTACATCAGGACACACAGCCATATCTCCAAGGTGACACAGAGCCCACTTTGGATGGCCTCTCTGGACTCCTGGAGGTAGGGGGATGCTTACAACTACATCAGGACACACAGCCATATCTCCAGGGTGACACAGAGCCCACTTTGGATGGCCTCTCTGGACTCCTGGAGGTAGGGGGATGCCTACAACTACATCAGGACACACAGCCATATCTCCAAGGTGACACAGAGCCCACTTTGGATGGCCTCTCTGGACTCCTGGAGGTAGGGGGATGCTTACAACTACATCAGGACACACAGCCATATCTCCAGGGTGACACAGAGCCCACTTTGGATGGCCTCTCTGGACTCCTGGAGGTAGGGGGATGCTTACAACTACATCAGGACACACAGCCATATCTCCAGGGTGACACAGAGCCCACTTTGGATGGCCTCTCTGGACTCCTGGAGGTAGGGGGATGCTTACAACTACATCAGGACACACAGCCATATCTCCAAGGTGACACAGAGCCCACTTTGGATGGCCTCTCTGGACTCCTGGAGGTAGGGGGATGCTTACAACTACATCAGGACACACAGCCATATCTCCAAGGTGACACAGAGCCCACTTTGGATGGCCTCTCTGGACTCCTGGAGGTAGGGGGATGCTTACAACTACATCAGGACACACAGCCATATCTCCAGGGTGACACAGAGCCCACTTTGGATGGCCTCTCTGGACTCCTGGAGGTAGGGGGATGCTTACAACTACATCAGGACACACAGCCATATCTCCAGGGTGACACAGAGCCCACTTTGGATGGCCTCTCTGGACTCCTGGAGGTAGGGGGATGCCTACAACTACATCAGGACACACAGCCATATCTCCAAGGTGACACAGAGCCCACTTTGGATGGCCTCTCTGGACTCCTGGAGGTAGGGGGATGCCTACAACTACATCAGGACACACAGCCATATCTCCAAGGTGACACAGAGCCCACTTTGGATGGCCTCTCTGGACTCCTGGAGGTAGGGGGATGCTTACAACTACATCAGGACACACAGCCATATCTCCAGGGTGACACAGAGCCCACTTTGGATGGCCTCTCTGGACTCCTGGAGGTAGGGGGATGCTTACAACTACATCAGGACACACAGCCATATCTCCAAGGTGACACAGAGCCCACTTTGGATGGCCTCTCTGGACTCCTGGAGGTAGGGGGATGCTTACAACTACATCAGGACACACAGCCATATCTCCAGGGTGACACAGAGCCCACTTTGGATGGCCTCTCTGGACTCCTGGAGGTAGGGGGATGCTTACAACTACATCAGGACACACAGCCATATCTCCAGGGTGACACAGAGCCCACTTTGGATGGCCTCTCTGGACTCCTGGAGGTAGGGGGATGCTTACAACTACATCAGGACACACAGCCATATCTCCAGGGTGACACAGAGCCCACTTTGGATGGCCTCTCTGGACTCCTGGAGGTAGTGGGATGCTTACAACTACATCAGGACACACAGCCATATCTCCAGGGTGACACAGAGCCCACTTTGGATGGCCTCTCTGGACTCCTGGAGGTAGGGGGATGCTTACAACTACATCAGGACACACAGCCATATCTCCAAGGTGACACAGAGCCCACTTTGGATGGCCTCTCTGGACTCCTGGAGGTAGGGGGATGCTTACAACTACATCAGGACACACAGCCATATCTCCAGGGTGACACAGAGCCCACTTTGGATGGCCTCTCTGGACTCCTGGAGGTAGGGGATGCTTACAACTACATCAGGACACACAGCCATATCTCCAAGGTGACACAGAGCCCACTTTGGATGGCCTCTCTGGACTCCTGGAGGTAGGGGGATGCTTACAACTACATCAGGACACACAGCCATATCTCCAAGGTGACACAGAGCCCACTTTGGATGGCCTCTCTGGACTCCTGGAGGTAGGGGGATGCTTACAACTACATCAGGACACACAGCCATATCTCCAGGGGGATTGAGGGATCGCTTTGAGGGGCCCTGCAGACTCCTGGAGGTGGTGATGCTGCTACCCAGAACGTTCTGACACACACACATATCCACAGAGTGACTGAATGCACACTTTGAGGGGCTCTCCGGACCCCTGAGGATAGGGTGTATGTATTCTACAACATTGGCAGACAACCCCAGATCACCTGGATGTCAGCATCCCCATGTGCTTAACGTTGCACCACCCCTGATGTTTACCCCTATGTGTTACCCTGCTGATGCAGATACCGCCATCAACACAGGCTTTTTGCATACACTCCTTATGCAGATGCATTGCCTAGTTTTGTTATAGTGTGCTTTACTGTATCAACACCAGCAGCTGTCATGACGCCAGGGGGTCATCATGCCCTCTTTGGCCTGAACCGTCAACACCTGGCTACATGGCCACACACTCAGATGTGATACCACATGTATATGGGCTGTGTTTCACCTGCTACACTTAACTTATACAGACTACTTACACACAAGAGCATGGACAGCTGACATCAACCCTGTATGTGTGTATGTTTATTTTGACCTAGGTCCATTCACTTACCTCCCGTGGATGGTCTGCCTGTCTGTTAAAGCGCCTGGTCACCCTTTGCCAGGCCCTCAGGACCCTCCCCATGTCCTTTGTCCTGGAGGGTCCTGGGAACAGCTTGTGCTGCTTGTTGGTGATGAGTGCGCCCAGGTAGCACATCTCCCTGTGGCTGAAGGCCGGCTTCCTGGTTCGGGACGCCATGTTTGTTTCTGCTCGTGGTGATGCGCCGACGCTGCCGGCGCAACTTCCGGATTTGCGCGTGGCGTGCGCGCGGCGCATGGCTGCGCGTCTGATCTCTGCTCGGCCGTGCGCTCCGCATGGCTGTGCGTCTGCAAATTGCATATACTACCTACACGCACCATTCATATTGCTTTTTACTGGTTTTGCTCAAAATATGTTTACTGTTCTGTGCCTAATCACATAGCTACAGGGGTGACTGTAATGTCCCTTTACCAAACAATAATTATTATGGTTTACCCTTGTTCACACAGTGTGGTCTTGAACCTCTGGACACATATCAACTGATTGCTGGTGCATTGTCAGATTAGGTGTGCTATGTGTGTCACATAGCAGGTAGTGCTCAGACACGACTAGTTATGGGTGCAGACAGACCATCAGCATCAGATGTCGCTCAACCTGGTGATAGGGGGCTGTGTGTGCCCGTGAAATATGTTCTGTGGTGTATCTCCATGTCTGGACAGACATCATGTGGTGGTTGCCATAGGGTTTGGGGGGGAGATTCATATATGAGCATTGCACATACAAAGTAGGTTGCGTGTTGGACATTACAGGACTATGTGGGTCCGCATGTCACCACACTGCACATTATCCTTTGGTATGTGTGCTGGCATACAGTCCTGGTTCTTGTAAAATAGCACTATGGTTGATACATATACTGCTGAAACAGGCGTCATGGGTTACATCTTCCACTTGGGCTCTGGGGTGCCTGTGTCAGGCATCACACATTCTCATACTTGAGTGCAACAGTAGCCATGATTGTTTTCATGTACATCTGTGCTGCACCAGGCATATCTCTTCATACATTGCAACAGTGTTACCTGCCCCAGACCGGTTTCCACATTACAGAGGTGCTGCTAGTGGCAAACCCTCACACTGCTGCATACATCATGTGCAGTACACCATTCTCACCTATGGAACAGCGCACCCCTGGTGACCATAGCACAGTGTCTGCATGCCTGCCTCTTTAGCCAGACAGGCATCTGTTCTTAGCAATCCAGCTGTGGCCCACACCTAACCTTGATACCTGTGGAGCCAGAGTTTGCATGTTTCCATCCACAGTGTGGTTATTGGTGAGTGCAGCCATTGACAGGTCCCTGACTGTGAAATAGTGCTGGAAGCTCAGAGATCCTCACAGTGCTGTCTGCATCATGTGCTCCTTACGCAACCGTGTAGGGTGGACTGGGGTTAATGCACTGTGATGGTTTTGGAATTGCCAGTACTATAGGACATTACACACATTCAAGGCCTGACAGCCCCCATGAACCTTCAAAATGTTTGCTATATGTTACAATGTCATCTTCAATGTATGTTACTTTTCAGCAATGTAAGCGCTGTTCCATGTAAAACCATGTTCATTATATGTTAGGTGTGAACCGGCTTTGATCTTTGGAAAAAGCGGTATGGTGGAAAAGCATAATTATAGAAATTGAAACCTGCACTGCTGCTGACTGGCAGAGTATAGGGGCCAAGGTCAATATCTAAAACACTTTGCTTGTACAGACACACTTTGGATTTGAACCACCAACCTTTCACCTCTGAGGCATTGCAGTCACTAGGGGACTACACCTCTGTGGTTGTGATGAGAGGTGTGTGTGGCTGCAATATCACCTCTGCAGACTCTGTGGTGACGTTAACAGGGTGTGGTCGATCCACTCGCACCCATGATGCACTGCACATGCAAGGCAGCAGTCTAGTGATGGTCCAGTGATAGGGTGGGCAGACCCACAGCACCTGAGCCTCATGTTGGACACTGACCTTCTGTGTTGCTGGTGCAAAGTGGGTACAGACCATCCCAGTGTGTGTGGCTGTTGCTCACCCTGAGGGTGAGGTGAGACACACAGCACCTATCCTGGCTGAGATGGCCCATACATCATATCAATTTGTCTGACAATGTCTGATAGTTTGGCACATCTGACCATTTCTGTCTCACAGACCCATCTGGGCCTTGTGGGCTACAATGTTCACTGAAGGAGGCACATCCTGTGTGGGTGCCCTGCCCTTCATGATATATTTGCAGGGGAGGGTGGGGGAGAGGGGGTTACAGGACCTATAGGCCGAGTGTGTGTGACCACCAGACCTTCCCTGTGCAACACAGTTTCCCCAAAACAGAACATATCCACATTCTACATCCCAACTATGGTGCTTGTAGCTGCCAGCATCAGCAGATTGAGTCCAGCTGTGGTACAGACAACCTACAGGTCAGTCACTGCTATTAAGTACACATCCATATTTCAGGATGATTCAGACAGACAGTATGGCCTGAGACCCCAAGCTCACCAAAACCATCTGACATTTTCCAGCAGCAGGCACATTGCATGCCCAGCTACTGACCCTGCACGGTGTTCCAGCCAGACACATGCAAACTGCAGACAGGCCACTGACCAGTCCATGGTGCATGCTACCAGGGAAACTGTGTGCACCCATAACTGGGATGTCAGCACACCCACCGCACAGTGACCTCAGTGATTGGGCCCCATATATACCGAACCCATATATATCACATGAGAGAACTATTCTTATGGCACTATGTTGGGACCTAGCCATGCCATGGTCACTGATCATTCAGGGTGAGAGTGACCTCCACACAAGGCATGCTATGGACACCATGTCTGTGGGGGTGGTGGCAAGGCACAACATGGTCCTAGGCATGCACATTTGCCCTGTGTAGCTGCATCCTGCTCCAACCACCCTGTTTGTTCTGTACCCACAGTACTTTGCTCCTCATTATGCACATTGGCAGGCCAATAATAGCAACGGTGCTATCAGTGTGGTATGTGGGAGGTGTTGACAGTCACCACACACTGGATAGACAGACACACACTCCCCACACCTAGGACAACATTGAGCAGATGTGGTGTTATTTGGGAGCCGTGGCCTACATAACAGTGATGGGCACAGTGCGAGCATGGCAACGTTGGGATGTACTTTTGGGGTAATGTCCCAGAGTGCTACTCTCTGGAGGTGATATGACCTGACACACATTGCACATACATCAGAGACGTTGGTTTGTGACAGCTCGCTGTTCTGCTTGTGCGTAGCATGAGCATTTTTGGAGTTCAGTGATCATATCTTGCCTTGGATATATGTGTGACGTCTCCAAATGTGTTGTGTGGGATTGTGGATGTATGCACATGCTATTTTTTGTACCGCCACACAGGGCCCTACATCCTGCCACTTCATCGGTCGTGCAATAATGGCGCCTGCAGGTACAGGTGTTTCTGCCCCTGTTGCCCACTGCTCTAGGGAGGATTTCAGCAACTACAGTCAATGTGATTAGAACACTGGTCAGGCTTTCATGCTGTCTGTGATTACTATGCCTGTGATACAGCTGCATACCATAGTGGTGTTCAACTCACCTGCATCACACACATCTTTAGTGCAGACATCAGACAACCTGAGTGATGTGTGAGACTCCTTGGCTGCATATGGGGGACTCTGTTGTGGGTGAGGCATATGTTTATGTGGTGTGTGGTATTTATGGTAAACTATGGTATCTTGACCAACACTTATGTCCTCAGCACGGGAATTCCATTCTTTACTATCAGGTTTCGTGCATGGGTAAAACATAGGGACTGGGATAGCAGGTGCCCCAGCCGGGAATTGAACCTGGGGCCTTCTGCTCTTGGAGCCAATTGCTACATGTACTGCACCACCGTCTTAACACAGCAACACTACATTCCTGGGGGAGTCCATGGCTGTTTGTCACACAGGGCCTGTCTGTTGGATTGTACTGCAGCCACATGAGGGTGGCTAGGCCAGCATCTGCTGTGGTGCAGCAGCCTCTGCCCCCTCTGCCAGCAGTTTGCATACGCCACCATGCTGACATGGGCCTATATTGGGTAGAGCATCACAGCTGACTGACATGTGGCCCTCCAGTGCTGCATTGTGTGGACTCTGCTGTATGTGTTGTACATTTTTGAGGGGTAAGTGATCCTTATGGTAAAATAGAGGTCCGCTGAACATGCTTTTGTTATCTGCAAGACGTGTTTTGATTTCCTATCACGTTTTAATGGTGGGTAAAATATGTGCACAGTGTTGCTGCTGGCCCTAGCTGTGAGTTGAACTGGTAATCTTTGGCTCCCCAAAACACTGGCTGTGTCCCCTGCACCACACTGCAGTCACAGAGTCAATGTGTACCTTGGAGATGGCATGTCTGTTTTTCATAGCAGGCCTTTCTGTTGTGGTCCAATGCACCCACATGTCATGGGCTCAGCCTCCATCTTCTCTAGCCACCTGCCACTGGCCCCCTCAGATACCAGTAAGGTTCTGCCAACATGCTACAGGCCCTTCTGCTTCTGGTGCTGGGGGCGCACAGTTTTAGACCATACAGTGTGCATGTCCGCAACTACCTATGCTGCACATTCCCCCCAACTCACACATGCTGTTGTGCAACATGTGCATGCCATAGGGGACCTGTCCATTGCTGTGGGGAACCCTGCTCTATCCTACATCAATGTGTGATCATTCAACTTTTATACCGCAGGGGCTTGTGACCCTTCCATCATTCATATATTTTTGCCCTGCCTTTCTTGGGAGTGTCTGATGATGTTTCACATTGCTGTGGCGATTACCCAGGTTGGTCCTCTTTTGTGCTACAATCGAGAGGTTTAACAGCTCTGGCCAACACACCAGTCCTGGGAACACTACAGGCATGGATATGTTAGGCATAGACTGTTGGGGGTCACTCCCCAGAGACGTACACACTATCAGACACAAGACCTGCTGCACAGAACCCACACATCTGAATAATTGTTATGGTGGTGCTCAATGGGCCACATGTGCTGAGCATTTGAGTCAATATGAAAATATTTTCACAGGGGACCTTGGATAGCTGTGTACCATGTACCCAGGTGTGGGGTGGCATTGCTAAGGGACACATCTGCTACTTTTGGGGTTACAGGCAGGGCCCACTGTCCTGCCTCTCCAGGATGCATTGTCCAATGGGGCCTGTGGGTGTGGGTGTGTCATGGCCTGTTGGTTGATGCCTTTCATATGGGTTACACACATCAGGTCATGGTGTATCAGACACTGTTCTGGTTTTAAGATGTCCCTTATGGATATGCATGTGCTACATCTGCATAACATGGGGGTGGTGCATAGATAGGCAGCACAATCATTTGTATTAGCCACAGCATGGGTGCTGAATGGTGTGTGGTCCTCCAGGTCTGCAATTTGGATACTCTGATCTGGGTGATGCCACGGTTAATGGTGTCTGTGCTTTGGATGGGAAATGATAGCCGTTCAGACAATGCCTATCTCCTCTGCATTACAGGTTTTTGCTTACCAGCACACTTTAGTTGTTGGAAAAATATGTGGTCGGAATTGGCCATAGCCCCAGCTGAGCTTTGAACCTGTGACCTTATGTTCTTGCATACACTGTCTGTGTGCACTGCACCACCATGTAGTCACTGATTGGCTGGGTTCCCTGGGAGGTCCATGTCTGTACATCCATCAGGGCCTGTCTGTTGCAGTGGACGGTGCCAGACTGCACATGGCTAGACCACTATCTTCTGTGGCTAGCAGCCACTGCCCCCTCCACCCTCTGTACTGTTCCACCAACATGCTGGCATGTCCTCATCTTGGCATACGCATATGGCCTGATTAGGTTGAGCCACTACAGGACTGCATTTGGGGGACTCAGCTGTGGGTGATGCCCATTGTTCTGGTGCATGTGCAGTGGAGGGTAAAATATGGGTGTTTGCAACATGCTTATTTTCTCAGATATAATGGGGTGTCTTTACTATCTCTGTTTGGTGGTGGTTAAAATATTGGGACTGGGCTGGCATGAGCCCCAGCTGGGATTTGAACCTGTGACCCTCCTGTCTTAGAGGTGCTGACTCTGTCTGCTGCACCACACTGTAGCCACAGAGGCAGTGCAGTACCTGCTGATAGGGAACCTGTCAGGATGGGGACGCACACCCTGCTCTTCAGTCTTTTACTGTGGCCTCATTCACCTTGTCTGGTGACACACATGCAGATAGACCCCAGAAATACACACGTAAACCGGGGCTTTACTTTTAAACAAGCCGGACAACAGTGATATTCATGGGCAACCATTTGGAGGACACCCAGGATAGCCACAGGGATGGGAATTATTTTTGGGGGAGTCTCAGCTCCGTGGCCCTTCCAATATTCTTATTATGTTTCTGTGACTGTCCTGGGTGTGATGTTTCTATTTGCCCATTACTGTACCTGTTCCCAAGCTGCAGTACTATTTTTAATATTATTTTTCTGGTCATTGTCTATTTTTATTTTCACCTTCGTGCTGTGCACATGTATCACACTGCTTACGTTTTGCAGGTTTCCCCGGTTTTGCTGTACATTGCTCACGGAAATGGTTTCTCTTGCCTTTATATCCCCTCTAGAGCGAGTGTTTCACTCGCGCTATTTTTTCATTGGAAATTTGGGCCCGTTCATGTGCGGGGAGCCTCTCCCCTCCCCTTACCCACCCATTGACCCCGTCTCTCCGCCCCTCGGGGGCCTTCCTCCGCCCTCCGTTAGCCGTTCCACGCCTCTATCGGACATTTGCGGGCCCGCACTTGCACGGGGCCCGTTAGTGTGCCGCGTACCTGTGCGGGGCTGACACGCACGTGTGCGGGGCATTTAAACGCGTTTAAATGCCGCGTTGCCGTGCGCTATTTTGCGGCGCGCAGATTTGCGGACTTTAGTAAACATGCCCCTTAGAGTTTCCTAAAAACAAAAAAATATGATTTATTGTACTCATTGCCATTACTTGTAAATGGCTGTGGGCAGTGGTACTAGTTAGGGAGGCCTTGTCCCTAACAGGGGCAGCCCAAGGATGATGCAGGGCCATGTGTTGAGACTCATTACACCTACATTACACCTACATTACACCTACATTACACCTACTCATTACACCTACAAAACCAACCAATGTCCATACAAAAACATTCCAATCATCCACAATTATAACCGGAACCCTTATAATAATCTTCCAATCACATACAATCAGTATCAAAACCCAATATATAGCTCTACATACTCAAACTCTCACAATCACCATTCGCGCCACACCTCACACAAACGCCAGCACCGTCTCATCCAAATAAAGCACCAACCCTTAAGTGATAAAATTGACCAAAATGACAATACAACCACCAAATTACAACTCATCCTAATAAACATCCGATCCATAAGAAACAAAACACCAATAATTAATGACATAATTAAAGATACATCCCCTGACATTATCTGTATTACTGAAACATGGCTCTCACCCTCAGACACTATACTACTAAACCAACTTACCACAAATCAATATGACATATTCAATTGCCAACGGAATATAAAAAGAGGAGGGGGTGTACTGATTCTCACCAAAAATGACCTAAAATTCACCCTAACAAACCTAAATAATATAGATGGAATGGACATTGTTAACATAGAAAATAAAACCATGGCTCTCACCCTCATCTACAGACCCCCTTCATCCGATCAAAAAAACCTCACCCCTATCCTAGAACTCGCATGCACAGCGCCACGAAGCAAACCACTTATACTTCTTGGTGACTTGAATCTTCCATCACTGAACCACTCACAATCAGATAACTTCATAGATGCTATGTCACAAATGGGGTTCACACAGATAATACACGCTCCTACACACAAAAAAGGTAACATACTTGACGTAATTTTCCTCCCAGCCACACTCTACAGTCACTCACTACATTTCACCCCGAGTATAACCGAAGTACCCTGGTCAGACCACCATCTAATCACAATCCAGTTACCAGCACAAGTCCCAAGAAACAATGAGAACACAACCTCACATACATCACGCTTCATACGCTTTGACAAAGACACATTCCTCGACAAAGTACTACCCAAACTAGACTCAAGATCACCAGACATCAACTCAACCATAGCACATTGGAATCTTACTATTCAAAAAGCAGCTGTCCAAACACAAGTCTTACACAAACAAACAAAAAAGACAGAAAAATGGTTCACGAAAGAGCTGACAAAACTAAAAAAACAACTAAGGAAACAAGAAAAGAGATGGAGAAAACTTAAATCTGATGAAAACAAATCACAATACATGCTCCTACTCATAGAATACAAAAACGCAATTAACAAATCAAAAAGAGACTACCACTCAAAAGTAATAAACTCATCCATCAACCGCCCTAGGGAGTTATTTGCGATAGTAAAAACATTAACCAAAACTAGTAACACCGAACCTAAACAACAAGCAATAAACATACAAACTCTAGCAAAACATTTTGCAGAAAAACTAAAAAACAAGACCACTACCCCAACCCCGCTATTATCAAACATGAAAACCACACATGAATGGACAAGCTTCCAGTTGGTAGAACAAAAGCAACTTCTCAAAATCATAACAATGATAAACACCACCACCTCCCCACTCGACCCATGCCCCGTTTCATGGATTAAGTGTGTGAAAGATGAACTAGCGGTAAATCTACAACACATAGTTAACCAATCCCTTTCACAGGGCATCATGCCTGATGCCCTAAAACTCACAACACTCCGACCAATAATAAAGAATAATAAGCTTGACTCAAAAGACCCAAACTCATACAGACCCATAGCCAGCATTCCATTCATAGCTAAAATAATAGAGAAAACAATTCAAATTCAGTTACAGGAACACATTGATGAACACAAACCACTTGACTCACACCAATTTGGCTTCCGCCCTTTCCACGGAGTAGAAACCCTCCTAATCACACTTATGGACTTCCTCATCAAGGGCACAGATGACAAACACCAAGGCTTCTTACTCCTATTTATAGATATCTCTGCTGCCTTTGATAACATTAATCACCAGACACTGATCAACAGATTAGAAAACCTAGGAATAGGCGGGATTGTCCTTAACTGGTTCAAATCCTACATCTCACATAGATTAATACGCGTCCAAATTGATCAACAAACATCAGAAACATTCCCCCAAGGACAAGGAATACCCCAAGGATCAGCCCTTTCAGCCCTCCTATTTAACTTGTATCTACAACCGATAACAAACATATTTAAAAAACACAGGATTAACCATTTTATATATGCTGATGACATCATGCTAGCTATCCCCATAACCACTAAAAACCATACATATGACTCTCTATCCAAATGCATGGCCGAGACCTCCTCCTGGATGGAAACGAACTACCTCAGCATAAATCTCAAAAAAACTGAGGCAATGTTTGTAACAAGATCTTCTATGACTGAAAACACTTACCCGGAAACAATCACAATCAACAAAACTTCAATACCTGTCAGAAAACAGGTAAAATACTTAGGGGTAATAATAGACCACACCCTATCCATGCTGCCACACATAAAACAAACAGTAAAAACCATTTTCTACAAACTCAAAACTATTCAGCACCTAAGGCCACTCCTTGAAACACAAGACTTTAGATCCGTAGTAAGTACACTGATCACCCCTCACTTCGACTATTGCAATAGTCTCCTAATAGGCCTCCCTCAAAAAAGCACATACCTTCTACAAAGAGCACAAAACATCTGTGCAAAAGTAATTGCTAAAGCCCACCTAACAGACCACGTAACCCCAATACTGCTGGAACTCCACTGGCTTCCTATAAACAGCCGAATCAAATACAAAATTATCCTAACAACCTATAAACTCATAAACGACATAGCCCCCTCACACTTAACCACATTACTGCAGTCTCCAACATCGACAAGGACCCTCAGACAAAACGCAGCCCACTCCCTCATCATACCTAAAGCCATCTGTAAAACCAAGAATACCACTAGCTCTAGAGCATTCTCATTCACTGCTCCTACACTCTGGAACGACCTCCCTATTGAACTTCGCACCATAAGAGACCTCATCCAATTCAGAAAAGAATTAAAGACCTACCTGTTCACTGAACACTTCGAAATCCCCTACTCCCCCAAAGCCAGCTCTACCACAAATGTGGGCACCCATGCACAAACTCCTTTAACCCCAACAATCTAACCACAAGCCTGTCCCCCCCACACACGCCCCAAAGATGACAAAAATAAAAGGAACTAAATTCCAGCACCTACGCCAATCTCTACCCCATACACCACACACACTACACGATGTAAATATACTTTTGTACAAAGTTTGATATGTTTGCTTGTTTTTTGTTACAATACCTACAAAGTTTATACTTACTGTTCAATGTAAATAGTTGATTTCTACTGTTCTATGTAAAATGTATACAAATTGTGTACAAGACTGTTAATCTGTTATATGTAAACCGCCCTTGATCTCTGGAAGAGGCGGTATAAAAGAAATAGTTAAATAAATAAATAAATAAATTACAGGCCTCAATTGCATATTAATTACCTTATTTGCATAAATTTAATATATTTTATTTTAAAATGTATATGTTGCCAAATTTTAGGCAGCTTTCAAAGGAGCCCTTCACAAGCCTTTGTTTTGTCCTAGCAATGACTTAGGGGCATGTTTACTAAATATTAATGTGCGTTAAGTGCCACTGTGCCAATAGAAATAAATGGGTGTTCCTGCACTTAATGCACATTAACATTTGTGAATGCGCATTAACTTTTAGTAAACATACCTCTTATTGAGTGTCTGAATACTATTTGCATGGGCAGTGAGGATAAAGAGACTACCAGATTTCTACATTATTCTACTCCGGTGTTAACTGCCAGGCACATTAAGTAGTACAATAAATACTGCCCATTTAGAACTTATAGCAAACTCACCATATCATAACAACACTACCAAGACTCACAAAGCACCAAACCCTACCCATCAAAAGACAACACTGCAAATATTAAACCAATACATCTCAGAGAATACCAATACATCTCCTACTGGGGAAGAGAACAAGTGGCACTGTCAAATAGAAACTACATGAACAGAATACCTCTGCTCGGTTACACATGCAGAACATAGACTGTTGCCAGACAATGAACAATTTAGAAATAGAAAGGCAATAATTAAACTGGGAACCCAAAAAGCCAAACTTGGAATGTACAACAACACTGGAGAGATAAAACTATAAATTAATTTCCTCTTGTACTGAACAAAACACAAAGACATTAGCAATGCACATTTCCCAGAGCTGACATATTCCAGTTAATAAATTCAAACTAAAAAAGTATTTTTCTACCTTTTGTTGTTTGGGCATTTTATTTTTCAGTTGCAATTGCTCCAGTCACTTTCTTCTGATTTCTTCGTGTCTTCGGCTAACTCTCCATTGGCTACTGTCCTTTTGTCCTTTCTTCTCTCTTCCCTTGGATTATTGCAGCCCAAATGCATGACCCTGCATTTTTTAGCATTAAATCTCAGCTGCCAAATTCTCGACCATTCTTTAAGCTTAGCTAGATCCCTCCTCATGTTATCTACTCCTTCCTGGGTGTCTACTCTATTGCAGACTTTAGTATCATCTGCAAAGAGGCAAACCTTACCCGACAGAGAAGAACTTGGAATAGGGGAATATGTAGATAGCACAGAGAACACAATAATAAAATAGCAAAAAGTACAAAATAAGCAAAAAATAGTCAAAAGAAGTAAAGTAAAAAAGCAAATATATTTATATAAACATATTATATTATACATACGCATACGTATGCATGTGTGCACAGAGAAATAGAGTATGATGAACTTTTTGGCAGGCCCTAAGCAAACAAGCATGTTTAACCCACCATCATTGCATTGCTATATAAATACAGTCTAAAACTCCCATAAACAGGTCCGTGTACAGTTCTGCCTGCACAGGAAAATCAGCAGAGGAGGATGCAGCAGGTAAGCTGTGCTACTTGTCAACTCCTCCTGCTCACAATGTAAAGGTGTTACGGAGAATATACAGAACTTTATGGGCAGCAGTGGCTCTGATCCACACACACACACTCTCCTTTCTGCCAGTAGCTGACTTACCAGACCACTAGGGAGGAGTCTGCTGTCTTGGTACATGTTGGTACCAATGACATAGGAAAGTGTGGAAGGGAGATTCTGGAGGCCAAATTTAGGCTTTTAGGTAGGAAGTTGAAATCCAGAACTTCCAGGGTAATGCACAGGACCCAAAAGGCAGGCAGAGCTCCAGAGTCTCAATGCGTGGGTGAGACAATGGTGCAAGGAAGAAGGGTTTGGATTGGTTAGGAAATGGGCAATATTCTGGGGAACAGAGGGGCTTTTCCGAAGGGATGGGCTCCATCTTAACCGGGATGGAACCAGGCTGCTGGCATTAACCTTTAAAAAGGAGATAGAGCAGCTTTTAAACTAGATAATAGGAGAAAGCCAACAGTTGCCCAAGAGCGCATGGTTCAGAACAATGTATCCTTGAAGGATACTAGCAAAAGAGAGAAGTTAGGGCATCCAGACAGAGAGATTCCAATAAAGATAAAAGTATCCCAGATGCCTTTAAGGTACAGAGCAGACAGAGCTGAAAGATTCCAAATTGCCCCTGTCTACTGATAATCAGATTGATATGAATAAAATACAACCTCTAAAATGCCTGTATGCAAATGCTAGAAGTCTAAAAAATAAGATGGGAGAGTTAGAATATATAGATCTAAATGAGAGTCTAGATATGATTGGTATCCAGGAGACCAGGTGGAAGGACAACCAATGGACACTGATACCTGGGTACAAACTATATCGTAATGATAGAGCAGATCAAATTGGTGGAGGAGTTGCACTCTATGTTAGAGAAGGCATTGAGTCACATAGGATTAAAGTTTTGTAGAAAACAAAATACATTGTAGAATCTCTATGGACAGAAATTCCATATAAAAAGGGAGGGCAATGGCAGTGGGGTTGTACTACCGACAACCTGGCCAGAATGAACAGATGGATGATGAAATTCTAAAAGAAATCAGAGACCCTAACAAAAATTACAACACAGTAATAATGGATGATTTCAATTTCCCTGGTATCGACTAGGTCAGTGTAAAGGCAGGACATGCTAGGCAGATAAAGTTTCTAGTTGAAATAAATGACTGCTTCTTGGAGCAGCTAGTTCATGAACCGACGAGAGGGGAAGCTATTTTGGACCTAGTCCTTAGTCAAACACAGGATCTGGTGCAAGAGGTAAGGGTGTTGGGGCCACTTGGCAATAGCGAACATAGCATGATTGCATTTAATTTAATAAATGGAAAAAGGACAGCAAGGTAATCCACAGTACTACCGTTTAACTTTTGAAAGGGAGACTATGAGGAAAATAGTTAAGAAAAAACTAAAAGGAGCAGTTGCAAACGTTAAAGATTTACATCAAGCATGGGCATTGTTTAGAAATACTACCTTGGAAACCCAGACCAGATGGATTCCATGTTTAAAGAAAAGTGGAAGGAAGGCCAAAAAGCTGCCAGCATGGTTAAAGGTGAGGTCAGAGAGGTTGTTGTAGCCAAAAAAGCATCTTTCAGGAAATGGAAAAAGGAGCCAAATGACAAAAACTGGAAACAACACTGGCAAGTTAGATGCAAGGCATTGATAAGGCAGGCAAAGAGAAAGTTTGAAAACAGCATGCTGTGAAGCAAAAACACATAAAACATTTCTAAATACATTTGTAGCAAAAAACATATGAGAGAGTCAGATGGACCATTAGATGATAGAGGCGTCAAAGGGGACAAAGCCATAGTGGAGAGACCTGAATGAATTCCTTGCTTCTGTTTTTATTGAAGAAGAAGTAGGGAAGTTACCCATGCCCGAAATGGTACTTAAAGGTGATGCATCAGAAGAATTGAAAGAAATATTGATAACCTGGAAGATGCATTACAACTATTTGATAAACTGAAGAGTAGCAAATCACCTGGACCGGATGGTATAAATCTGAGGGTATTGAAATAACTGAAATATGAGATTGCAGACCTACTATTAGTAATCAGTGAACTATCATTAAAATTATCTGTAGTACCTGAAGATTGGCAAATGGCCAATGTAACGCCAATTTTTAAAAAGGGTTCCAGAGGTGATCCGGGAAACTACAGGCCGATTAAGCCTGACATCCGTACCAGGCAAAATGGTAGAAACCATTATAAAGAACAAAATTACTGAACATGTAGATAGTCATGGTTTAATGGGAGAAAGCCAATATGGCTTTAGCCAAGGAAAATCTTGTCTTACTAATCTGTTACTTTTTTTGAAGGTGTGAATAAACAGGTAGAAAAAGGTGAGCCAGTTGATATAGTGTATCTGGATTTTCAGAAAGCCTTTGACAAGGTCCCTCATGTGAGACACTTGGCTAAATTAAAAAGTCATGGGATAGGAGGCAGTGTACTATTGTGGATCAGGAACTGGTTAAAAGATAGTAAGCAGAGGTTAGAACTAAATGGGCAATTTTCCCAATGGAGAAAGGTTAATAGTGGAGTACACAGGGATCTTGGCTGGGTCCACTGCTTTTTAATATATTTGTAAATGACCTGTAAGTGCAAATAACGAGTAAGGTAATCAAATTTGCAGATGACACAAAATTATTCTAAGTTGTTAAAACCTCAGAGGATTGTGAAAATTGCAAGACGACTTTGATACATTGGAAGACTGAATGTTCATATTTAATGTGGATGAGTGCAAAGTTATGCACCTAGGAGAGAACAACCCAAACTATGGTTACACGATGCAAGGTTCCACATTAGGAACCACCATCTAGGAAAAAGATTTAGGCGTTATCATGGATAGCATGTTGAAACCATCTGCCCAATGTGCAGCAACAGCTAAGAAGGCAAATAGAATGCTAGAATCATAAGGAAAGGAATGGAGAATAAAAGAAACAATATTATAATGCCTCTGTATCATTCCATGGTGTTACTATACCTTGAATATTATGTGCAAATCTGGTCGCCATATTTTAAAATGGATATAGCGGAATTAGAAAAAATACCGAGAAGACCCACCAAAATGGTAAAGGGGATGGAAGGCTACCCCTATAAGGAGAGGCTTAAAAGGTTAGGGCTCTTCAACCTGGAAAAAAGATGGCTGAGGGGAAATATGATAGAGGTTTATAATGAATGGAGTGGAACAGGTAAACGTAGATCGATTGTTTATGCCATCAAAATAGGGGACATGCAATGAAGCTACTGTGTAACCCATTTAAGACTAATAAGAGAAAATATTTTTTCACTCAATGCGTAATCAAACTCTGGAATTTGTTACCGGAGGATGTAGTAAAGACTGTTAGTGTAGCTGGGTTTAAAAAATGTTTGGACAAGTTCCTAGAGGAAAGGTCCATAAACAATTATTAAACAGGACCCAGGAAAACCACTGCTTGCCCCAGGACAAGCATTGTGGAACCTGTGTGCCTTTTTGGGAACCTGCTAGGTTCTTGTGACCTTGATTGGCCACTGTTGGAAAATAGGATAATAGGGCTTGATGAACCTTGGTCTGACCCAGTATGGCATATCTTATGTTTTTACGTTCTTATTAATCTGCCTTGGCAGCCATTGAATTAATACATCTGAGAGATCTTCTCTTAAATGTTTGGGCCCTAGGCATGGGCTTAGTTTATCTATGCCATAATCCTGCTCTGGCTTGAACTGGTATGTGATGGGGTCTATAGAGTGTTGCCTGTCCCCCTACAGAGGGATTATCAACAGTAAGAGACCCTGCACTCCAGAGTTCAGGGTCTGGAGGGCATGGCTCACGGGACGAGGTTAAAAACCCAGGAGTCTGCAGGAGGGAGAGAGGCCAATGTAGCCAGGAGTTCTTTTAAAGCAAGCCGTACAAAGGTAGGAACTATAACTGGGCAAGGAGGGAACATTAACTGAGCTGGAGGAAGGACTGGGAGACCAGGTTTGTTCAGGTTTAACAAACTGGGTCTGAATAAAAACACATTTTTTTCTCTGAACTGCTGTTAATTTGGTGTTTTAACAGAAAACCCTTTCTCGCTGCATGCCACACTACCATGTGGTATTTGAACTCTGGCTTCCATGATTCTCTGACTACTATTACTACTACTTATTATTCTAACCCCTAGACTACTCCTCCATCAAGAGGGAAGGGAACTTCCTCTGACTTCCAAAATATTTTATCTGACGCCTACATTTTCAGACTATTTTTTCCACCTCTGCCCAACCCTCTGCAGGTCTTAATACCATGTCTTTATTTGTCTGTGCATCTCAAGGTGAAAGGGGTGGCATTTTCTTGGCCTTGGCAGGACACATCCTATTTCTATCTTGGTCTAAGAGGCTATGCCAAAGTCCTAGGAGGTCAGATGCACCAATAATGGTGGCCATTTAGATAATTTAAATTCCGCTATATCCTTTTTTTTAGATATGCCGGCCAGAATTGCACACAATATTCAAGGTGCAGTCGCATCATGGAGCGATACAGACGCATTATAATATCCTTTGATTTTATTCTCCATTCCTTACTTTATAATTCCTAGCATTCTATTTGCTTTCTTAGCTACGGCTGCACACTGGGCAGATTGTTTCCACATATTATCCATGATGCTGCCTAGATCCTTTTCCTGGGTAGTGATTCCTAATGTGGAACCTTGCATTGTGTAACCATAGTTTGGGTTTTTCTTCCCTAAGTGCATAACTTTACACTTGCCCACATTAAATTTCATCTGCCATTTGGTCACCCAATCTCCCAGCTTCTCAAGGTCCTCTTGCAATTTTTCACAATCCTCTTGTGATTCAATGACTTTGAATAATTTTGTGTCATCTGCAAATTGGATCATCTCACTCATTCCCATTACCAGGTCATTTAGGAAGATGTTAAAAAGCAGCAGGCCCAACACAGATCCCTGGGATACTCCACTATTCACCTTTCTCCATTGAGAAAATTGGCCATTTAATCCTACTCTCTATTCTCTATTTTTTAATCAATTTCCAATCTACAGTAGTACACTGCCTCCTATCCCATGACTTTTTAATTTCCACAAGAGTCACTCATAAGGGACCTTGTCAAAGGCCTTCTGAAAATCCAGATATGCTATATCAACTGGCTCATACTGTATCTACCTGTTCATAAATATATAGCAGATTAGTAAGACGAGACTTTCCATTGCTAAATCCATGTTGGCTTTGTCCTTTTAAACCATGACTATCTCTCTATATGTTCAATAATTTTGTTCTTTATAATGGTTTCTACCATTTTGCCCAACGCTGACATTAGGCTCACTGGTCTGTAGTTTCCCTGATCACTCCTGGAACCCTTTTTAAAAATCGGCATTATGTTGCTCACTTTCCAATCTTCAGGTACTACAGATGATTTTAATGTTAATTCACAGATTACTAATAGTAGGTCTTCAATCTCATTTTTTAGTTCTTTCAGCACCCTGGGATGAATACCATCCAGACCAGATGATCTGTTACACTTTAGTTTATCAAATTACTGTATTACATCATCCAAGTTTATTGAGATTTGTTACAGTTCCTCCAATTAATCATCTTTAAATATCATTTCTGGCATAGGTAACTTCAGGGCTGCCCCCCCCCCCCCAGCATCCATCTCCCCTTCCCTTCCCTCTTACCCTCACCTGGGGAAGAGGGGGATGGCACCGCAACCCCTCTGCCATTGTAGGGAGCAGCAGCGGAGCAGGCCCTTGGGTGCCATGGTGGGCTGTGGATCACCCATGCACATGCACTCATTGCCTGCTGCTCCTGCCCTCTCCGGCACAACTTCCTTTTGGGGGGGAGGGGCAGGAGCAGCAGGTCTGGGTGTTTCAGGGCCTGCTGTGGCACTGGGGGGGGGGGGGTTGCTTTTCTGCTGCTGTCTATAATGGTGGAGGGTTGTGGTGTCATCCACTGGGGCCCTGCCACCCTATGTGGCTGCCTAGTGGACAGGCCAAACCTGGGTTACTTGCCTACATCATCTTCAGTAAAGACCGATCAAAGAATCATTCACTCTTTCCGCTATGGCCTTTTTCTCCCTTGGTGCCCCTTTTACCCCTCTGTCATCTAATGGTCCAACTGACTCTCAGGAGTTTTGCTATAAATGTACTTAAAAAGGTTTTTATTATGAGTTTTTGCTTCCACAGCAAGCTTCTTTTCAAATTCTTTCCTTGCCTGTCTTATCAGTGTCTTGCATATAACTTGCCAGTGTCAGGGGGGAATAGAAATGATTAGGGCAACAACCTGGGATCAGAAAGACAAGGGTTAAAATCCCACTGACTCTCCTTGTGACCTCGGGCAAGACACTTAATCCTCCACTGCCTCAGGTACAAACTTAGATTGTAAGCCCTCTGGGAATAGGGAAATGCCTACTGTACTGTCTTCTGTATGTATCTGTGCAGCGCTGCATACGCTTTGTAGCGCTATATAAATGATTATTATTAGTAGTAAATCCTTGTGGTTAGGCATGGGAAAGTGGAGGTGAAGATGTGGACCCACTGGGTGATGCCTGTTTGCCCAAAATGGCAGAGCACAAATGAGGAAGACAACAAAGGTTCTCCTGGATAAGGAGTGATATCATAAGTGGTCACATTTAATGGTTGGCAGCGAGGGCTATATCCTGGGAGTGTGCACAGGAATGGCTAAGCAGATCTTTTGAACTCTAAGGTGCAGAAAAGCTTTTATAAATTAATAAAACGCAAGTGACAATCTACTTGTCCTAGGATAATTACACCACCAGATGGCACTACCTCCCTGAAAGTTTCCTATCAAGTCTCACAAGAGACTGGAGCAGAACATGGTGGCTAGGTGGCTGTTAGTGTAAGCTGGCAAGTGTGTCGCACAAGGGAGGCTTCAGAGAAATAGTTCTGCTCACTTCTGTGGGATCTTGTCACATCTCTGACCAGGGCCGGTGCTAGGGGGTGGCAAACAGAACAACTGTCCTGGGCCTTTGTGCCATAGGATGCACTAAGCTTGTCTCAAGCTGAAGGAAGCATAGCTTGCAAGTATGCTTTGGGGCCCCCTTACCAGTTTCTGCCCTGCACCCCTACATGTCACGCTTCTAGTAACAGAATGGCTTGTGTTTTGGGAGACTGCTCTATAGCATTTGCTTTCCAGCACTTGCTTTGTTCCTGCCATAGTGCATATACATCATATGTCATGGATTTTAAATTCATTTTTTGAGATACTCTTTTCAAAACATTGAAATGACACATGTTGCTTTAGTGCTACCCCTGCTATCCACCAAGAGTTAACACTTGGAAAGTCCTGCAAACATTGCTCAGGTCCTATCTGCCCCTGGTCATGCAGACACAGGGGAACAGCATATTGGCTGGGGGTCCCTACTTGCCCTCTCCCCCTAGCTCCTTCATTGCTGATACTGCTGTCATTAGTGCAGGTGATAGCGCAGTGTTTGCGTACAATATTCTCTGCTAGTGTGGGTGCAGAATGCAGGGAAGGATCTAACACAAGTGTAATCAAAGTGCTGTCGCCTGTACTGATTACAGCACTCAGAATATTTACATCTATTTAAATTGATGATAATGAAGCACTCAGCTATGCAGCGCAGATGCAGAAAATTGTGCAGAAGATCAGAAGGCTGAGCTCAAAGCTGGTATTTTAACGCGAGGTCTGAGATAGGGTTGCCAACTTTTTCACTGAGAAAACCCGACACCTGTGGCTCGCCATGCCCCACCCATTCTCCGCCCCTAGCCGCACCCCTGCCCTGCCCCCCAGTCCCACCCATGCTGCACCCCAGCCCCACCCACAAAAATTACCGAGGATAAGTGTAGGCTAACTCAATTGGTCAGAACTGGGAACCCCAAAAGCCAAACATGAAATGTACAACACTGGAGAAATAAAACTATAAAGTAATTTCCTCTTGCACTAAACAAAAACGCAAAGATGTTAGCAATATACACTTCCCAGACCAGACATATTCCAGTTAATAAATTCAAAATAAAAAGTATTTTTCTACCTTCTGTTTGGGAATTTTATTTTTCAGTTGCAATTGCTCCAGTCACTTTCTTCTGGTTTCTTCGTGTCTTCTGCGAGCTATCCATTTGTCCTTTCTTCTCTTTTAGATGTTTTCCATTCTCTCTCTATATCTGCTTTAACATACTGATCGTTTCCCTTTTGCTCTTTCCCCCATTTCTTTCCTTATTCCTTTATCATCCACTCAAATTTTACCCTTCCATTCTCAATCCCCTCTTACTCTCCCAATACCCGGCCCATCGTATACTTTTCTTCCACACAAAATATATTCTCCCCTCTCCATTCTCATTCCCCATCCCCATCCCTTCTAGTCCTCCCCCAAAATCAGCTACCTTATAGTTCTAGACCCACCCAGCATCCACTCCCTTCTAGTCCCATTCTCCCATGCCGCCTCATCAGCCCATTTCCAGTCCTATTCCAGCTCTTCATCAGCCCCTTTTCAGTGCTAGCCTTCCCATCACAGGCCATTTCCAGTCCTAGCCCCCCCCCATCACAGCCTCTTTCTAGTCCTAGCCCCCTCCCCATCACAGCCTATTTCCAGTCCTAGGCCCCCCCACCATCACAGTCTATTTGCAGTCCTAGTCTCCCCCCCCCCCCACCATCACAGCCCATTAGCAGTTCTAGCCCTCCCATCACAGCCCATTTCCAGTCCAGGTCCCCCTCCAACCATCACAGCCCATTTGCAGTCCTAGCCTCCCTAATCACAGCCTATTTCCAGTCCAAGTTCCCCCACCATAGCCCGATTCCAGTCCAGGTACCCCCCCCATAGCCCAATTCCATTGCAGCCCCCCCCCCCATAGCCCATTTCCAGTCCAGGTCCCCTACCATAGCCCATTTCCAGACCAGGCCCCCCATTGCCCATTTCCAGTCCAGGTTCCCCCCCACCCCCCATAGCCCATTTCCAGTCCAGGTACACTCCCCCCCCCCCCCATAGCCCAATTCCAGTCCAGATCCCCCCATAGCCTATTTCCAGTCCTGGTTCCACCCCCCCCCCCCAGAGCCCGATTCCAGTCTAGGTTCCCCCCCACCCATAGCCCATTTCCAGTCTAGGTTCCCCCCTATAGCCCATTTCCAGTCCAGGTACACCATCCCCATAGCCCAATTCCAGTCGAGATCCACCCCCCATAGCCTATTTCCAGTCCAGGTTCCACCCGCTCCCCCCATAGCCCAATTCCAGTCTAGGTTCCCCCCCTATAGCCCATTTCCAGTGCAGGTACACCCCCCCATAGCCCAATTCCAGTCCAGTCCCCCCCCCCAATAGCCTATTTCCAGTCCAGGTCCCCTCCCCATAGCCCATTTCCAGTCCAGGTACACCCCATCACAGCCCATCCAGTCCTTGGCCCCCTCTCTCTCCCATTAAAGCCCATTTGTAGTCCTAGCCTCCCCCCCCCCCCCCCGACCAGCCCCACGGCTGTCTTGAGGTGCTTCAGAGGGAGCCGGGGAAGCCCGCGCGAGGCCCCGGCTCCCTCTGTACAACCACCAGTGTGAAGATCTTTTTCCTTCACGCTAGCAGTTGTTTCTGTGAAGCCGCGAATGCTGGGAAAGGTTAAAGGGCATTGCCTTTAACCTTTCCCAGCAATTGCGGCTTCACAGAAACAGCCGCCAGCGTGAAGGAAAAAGATCTTCACGCTGGCGGTTGTACAGAGGGAGCCAAGGCCTCACACAGGCTTCCCTGGCTCCCTCCCCCGTGGACTTTGGGAGAAAAGCCGGTTTTTTGCTCTGGCCGCTCCCGATCTTGCGGCCAGAGCAAAATACGGCTTTTCAAGGGCCAGTTTTACTTCTCTGCCGGCAGCCGGCCTGGCCATGGAAAAAACGGCCAGGCCAGCTGAATACCAGCCGGTTGACAACCCTAGTCTGAGAAGATGTTAAGGGTTAGCTCATAGGTCTGTAGTCAGGGCTGGTGAGGAATTTATGCCTGTTGCTTGAGTGTTCAGCAGCTCTAACTTTTTTTCTGGCTTTGCTGAAGAATGTGCTCAAAAAAATCAGCAAAAGAAGTGTTCTGGACAGGGTGGGCCTGTCCATTGTGTGGGAATGTTGCCCACACATGGCCCCGCACTTTGATCGTGCTCTTGTTTGACCTCCCGGCATTCAGCGCGCCAGCAGGCTCCTTTTTATCGCAGTCACAGGAGAGAAGACAAATGCCACTCTTTACTCCTATGGCTGTTCAGAAATCAGTCAGGGCTTTGGGCCTCCCCAGCTCCTTTCTAATCTGGTCAGGCGTGGGACCCCTTTTGATGTGTGTATGGGGGGGGGCAACTGAGGGATAGAATGGGAACAGGAACGAGAACGGGAAGGACTAGAGGCTAGAATGGAACAGGAGGACTGGGGGTTAGAATGGGAACAGGAGGCTAGAATGGAAGGGGGACTAGAGGCTAGAATGGGAACGGGGAGGGGCAGGACTGGAAATGGGCTGATGGGGGATGGGGGACTGGGAATGGGAGTAGATGCTGGGACTGACTGGAAGAGAACTGATACTGTGGGATTAGGGCTGGGGATAGGGGGCTAGGACTGGAAGGGAACGGATACTGGGAGGGTTAGGACTGGAAATGGGCGGATGCTGGGGGACCGGAAGGAAGCTGATGCTGGGAGGCACTGGAGGAGGACTGATGCTGGGGGCTAGGACTGGCAATGGCCTGGTGATGAGGGACTGGGACTGGAAGGGAGCTGATGCTGGGAGGGACTGGAGGAGGACTGATACTGGGGATTAGGACTGGAAATGGGCTGATGCTGGCGGATGGGGGACTGGGACTGGAAGGGAGAGGATGCTGGGAGGGACTGGAGGAGGACTGATACTGGGAGGCAAGGACTGGAACTGGGCTGATGCGGGGGGGGGGGGGGATGGGCAAATGGGACTGGAAGGGAGTGGATGCTAAGAGGAGCTGGAATTAGAAGGAAGCTGATTCTGAGGAGGACCAGAAAAGGGTGGGGCTCGGATTGGCGGGAGAAAAAAAGAAGCTGGGGGAGTGAGGATGGAGAGGGGAAAGAAACTTTGTGTGGGAGAGAAGAAAATCTATGATTGGCTGAGTACTGGGAGAGTAAGTGGGGACTGAGGATGGAGCACTGTTCCCTCTAAGCTGTGCGCGTGTGCGCGCGCACACACCTCGCCGAGCGAGCGCACATACTTTATAACAGAGCGCACAAAAATTATGGTTCTGATTCTGATAGAAAACAACACAGACGTCTTAAAATTTAGAAGTTGTGTATTTACAGTTTTCACAAGTTCTACAATATTTTCTAGTGCAATCAATGTGGTGTACATACTGTATTCTGACGTGTAGTCAGATTTTAAAGTATATAACTCAGTGCCATTATGTGGCGCACAAAAATGTAACCTTCCTTCAAAAGCTGCACAGCTGATATATAAGGCGGTATATAAGAAATGTTAAATAAATAAATAAATTTTATGCGCACACAGCCTACAGAAAATTAGAGGGAACATTGGGATGGAGGGGTGAAATTTGAGTGGATGAAAAAAGAATAAAGAAAGAAATGGAATAAAGAGCAAAAGGGGGAAGATCAGTATATTAGAGGCAGATGTAGAGAGAATGGAAGAAACTAGAAGAGAGAAAAAAAACAACAAATGGACAGCAGACAACGGAGAGTCAGCAAAGGACACAAAGAAAGCAGAAAAAAGTGACCGAGGCAATTGCAATTGAAAAATAAAATGCCCAAACAGCAAAAGGTAGAAACAAATTATTTTATTTTTAATTTATTAATTGAAATATGTCAGCTCTGGGAAATGTGCATTGCTAATGTTTTGTGTTTTGTTTAGCACAAGAAGAAATTAATTTATAGTTTTATTTCTCCAGTGTTGTGCATTCCAAGTTTGGCTTTTGGGATTCCCAGTTTAGTTACTGTCTTCATACTTCTAAATTGTGATCCCTTGTTCTATGTTTGGTGACAGACTATGGGGCATGTTTACTAAAAGCCGTACAATTGCGTGCCGCACAATAGCGCACGGAAACGCGGCACTCAAACGCTCAGAAACGCTCTTAAACGCCCCGCACAAGTGCGCGTGGGCCCCGCACAATTGCGCGCCGCACTAACGTGCCCCGCACAAGTACCCGGCCCGCAAATGTCCGATAGAGGCGTGGAAAGGCATTCTGAGGGCGGAGGAAGGCTCCCGAGGGGCGGAGAGACGGGGTCAATGGGCGGGGAAGGGGAGGGGAGAGGCTCCCCGCACAGTATCGGGGACGAATTTGCAGGTTAAAAATAGCGCGAGTGAAACACTCACGGTAGAGGGCATTTAAAGGGAAGAGAAACCATTTCCGTCAGCAATGTACAGGGAAACCGGGGAAACCTGCAAAACGTGAGCAGTGTGATACATGTGCACAGAACAAACGTGCAAATAAAGATAGAAAAAGACTCAAACAAACATATTAAAAATAGGAAGTCAGCTGGGGAACCCTGATATTAATGGGCAAACATAAGAAACACACCCAGGAAAGCTCCAAAAAATGAAATGAAGTATGGAAGGGGCTACGGAGCGGAGACCCTTCCAAAAACCATTTCCTTTTTTCTGAGCCTTCCTGGGAGTGTTTGCTATGGTTGCCCATTAATATCACTGTTGCCCAGCTTGGTTATATTTATCCCCAGTTCGTCGTGGTCGGTTGAGGGGTTTATTTGCACTTTTGTCACCAGACAAGGTGACTGAGCCCACAGTACAAATGTGCAGAGCAGGGTTTTTGACTCCTTTGGTCAGGTTTCCCACCCCCAGGGACTGCACTATCACTGTGGCCACAGTGTGGTGCAGCAGACAGAGGCAGTACCTCTAGGACCAGAGGGTCACAGGTTCAAATCCAAGCTGGGGCTCCTGCCAACCCAGTCCCCATATTTTACCCACCACCAAACAGAGATAGTAAAGACACTCCTTTATTGCAGAGAACATAAGCATGGTTCACACACCCATTTTGTACCCAACACCGCACACACACCATAACAATGGGCATTACCGACAGCCGAGTCCCCCAAATGCAGTCCTGGAGTGCCACAACTCAATCAGGTCATATGCTTTTCCAAGATACGGACATGCCAGCATGTTGGCGGTAGGGTACAGGTGGTGGAGGGGGCAGTAGCTGCTAGCCACAGAAGACAGTGGCCGAGCCATGTGCAGGCTGGCACGTCCACTGCAACATAGGCCCTGTCGGATGTACAGTCATGGACTTCCCAGGGAATTCAGCACATCTGTGGCAACACAGTGGTGCAGTGCACACAGACAGTGCATGCAGGAGCAAAAGGTCACAGGTTCAAAGCCCAGCTGGGGCTACTGCCATTCCTGTCCACATATTTTCCCCACAACTAAACCATGTTAGTAAGGGCAATCCTTTATTGCTGGGGATATACGCATTGGTCATACGCCTATCTTTTACACCACCAAGCACAGACACCATGACCAGGGGCATTACCTAGAGCAGAGTCTCACAAATGCAGTCCTGGAGGACCACACACCATGAGAAGCCATTCTATCAGGGGCGAGAGCAGGAGCTCCCCCTTCCTCCTTAAGCCACCAATAGCACAGAATGCTCAACGGCATAAAAACCGCCGTTTCCAGCGCTGAGGGAGAGAAGCCATTCTATCAGGGGTGAGAGCAGGAGCTCCCCCTTCCTCCTTAAGCCACCAATAGCACAGAATGCTCAACGGCATAAAAAACGCCGTTTCCAACGCTGAGGGAGAGAAGCCATTCTATCAGGGGTGAGAGTAGGAGCTCCCCCTTCCTCCTTAAGCCACGAATAGCACAGAATGCTCAACGGCATAAAAACCGCCATTTCCAGCGCTGAGGGAGAGAAGCCATTCCTATCAGAGGTGAGAGCAGGAGCTCCCCCTTCCTCCTTACGCCACCAATAGCACAGAATGCTCAACGGCATAAAAACCGCCGTTTCCAGCGCTGAGGGAGAGAAGCCATTCTATCAGGGGTGAGAGCAGGAGCTCCCCCTTCCTCCTTAAGCCACGAATAGCACAGAATGCTCAACGGCATAAAAACCGCCGTTTCCAGCGCTGAGGGAGAGAAGCCATTCTATCAGGGGTGAGAGCAGGAGCTCCCCCTTCCTCCTTAAGCCACCAATAGCACAGAATGCTCAACGGCATAAAAACCGCCGTTTCCAGCGCTGAGGGAGAGAAGCCATTCTATCAGGGGTGAGAGCAGGAGCTCCCCCTTCCTCCTTAAGCCACCAATAGCACAGAATGCTCAACGGCATAAAAACAGCCGTTTCCATGGCACACCCGCGCCTTGCGTGCCCGCGCCTGAGGGCCTCGCCAGAGGGCCCTTTGGCGTGGCCCTTAGGCGTTGGTCCGTGGCGTCTGTCTCTGAAGTGGTTTCCTACTGTTATGGTTTGGCTTGCCTTTGGGTGAGCTGCGGTGGCTGGGACTGTTTCCACCCCTTCCAGATCGTATGTAATGTATAGTTATTCTATGTATGTACTGTAACATATTCCTTGTGTTATGTAATCCCTTTTATTACCGCTCTGATTTTATTAAGAGTGGTATATGTTTCATTCACCTCTGTTTAACCTTGTATTGTATTGTTCTGTGACCGCTTTGATTGAAGGAAAAAGCGGGATATAAATCTGTTTAAATAAATAAATAAATAAATAAATTCAGGTTCCATGCTGCCACTCATACAAATAACCGTGCTGTATATCTATGCACCACCCCCATGGCATGTAGATGTAGCTCATGCATATTCATGAGGGACAGCAGGAAACCCCAACCAGTGTATTGCAAACCTGGACTGGATTTGGGAACCTCTGCCGTACAGCAGCAGCCAACAGGGACAGACACACCCACACCCACACCCACAGGCCCCATTGGCCAATGCCTCCTGGTGAGGCAGGACATTGGGCCCTGCGTGCATCTCCCAATACCAGCACTTGCATACCTTAGCAATGTCACCCTACACCAGGGTATATGGTACACAGCTCTCAAACGTTTGCTATGAGTACTGGCAGATAGATATCCCTACGTTACGTACAGTCTGCTCTATGAGCTCCATCATAATAATCTATCTGATGTTTGCGGTGTGTGCGTCAGGTCTGGCCCCTGACAGTGTTTACCACCCTAGGGAGGGACCCCCAACGGTATTGCATACCATACCCATGCCTGTACTGTGCCCAGGACTGGTGTGGTGGGCAAGGATTCTGAACCCCTCTATAGTAGCACAATGCTGGCATACGTGTGGGAGTGTGTGTCTGTCTATACAGTGTGTGTTGGCTGCAAACACTGTCCACAGTTTTGGCCTGATGATGTGCATAATGAGCAGCAAGGTACCATGGGTATAGCTCAGACAGGGTGGGCTGGCCAGGATGCATCTGCACAGGGCATAGGGCCCTGGCAGGGACATTGTAGTGGCCGTCCACCACCTCCACAGACAGGGTGACCTCTGTATGTGCTGCTGGGCTTTCACTCCACCCTGACTGTGCAGTGATGGCAGCATGGCTAGGCACCCCCATAGTGCTTCATAGCACTTCCCTCATGTGATATATATGGGTCACCTGTTGGGGCCTAGTCACTGATGTATCTGCTTGTGTGTGCTGCCATCCCAGTTGTGGGTGCATGCATTTCCAGTGGGACTAACCAGCAGACTGTTCACAGCTGGTATGTGCCCTGCTGGAGTGCCTTGCAGGGTGCAGTGGCTGATGGCTTGATGCAGGGGAATATCAGATGGTGGTGGGGTGCTTCTTAGCATATCCAGGCCTACTGTCTGTCTGATATTGTGGTCTGGGTGTGTGTGGGGCTGCTTGGGCTGCCCTGTAGGGTGTCTGTTTCCCAACAGGACTGGGGTTGATGGTCCACTCTACTGCCATCATGGGGGGGGTGGTGTATAATGGGGATCTGTTGATAGGAGACCCTGCCTGTTTGCCACCCTCAGCTGGGGGGGTTGGTGGTACATAGCCCACCTAGGGGTCCATGGGGTTCCCCCTGACTGAGACAGACAGAGATATCCAAGGTGTTCCTGCAGAAACTACCTATCTCACAGATTACGACTGTTTTTGAGCTCTGCCATGGCCTCTCTCAGCCATGGAGGGTGCTGTGGACCTGGTCCAGGGCGCCTCATCGCACACTCAGGGTGAGCACAGTTCCCGCACAGTGTGACTGTGTGTAGCTACTCTGTGCAAATTAAACACCCGGTCAGTACCTCCTACCAGGCCAAGGTGCTGTGTGGGTGCACACGGACACGTCCCCCTACCAGGCCGGGGAGCTGTTGGGGTGCATTCCCCATCTTGTGTTCATCTGTGGACAGCTGATTTGCATGTGCAGTGCATCATGGGTATGGGTGGCCTAACCCTATCCTGGTTCCCACAGCAGACTGTCTGTGTGGTGACATGCAGGCTCTCTGCAGCCAGCCGGGGGCTTGCTGGCAGCTATATAGCTGTAGCCCAATGGTTACTTCACTGCCTGTGGAGCCAGTGGTAATGGGTTTGAGCCCACAGTGGGGTTATTTGATAGGGTTGTCCAAAGCTTTTTTTAGATTTAATGTACATATGTTGCTGCCATCAAACACACCCTCAGTGTACTGTACCCATAAGGTGCCTCTGAGGGTGCTTTATAGGGCACCCTATAGGGCACCTTATGGTTGCCGTCCATATAAGGTGCACTATACATTATCCTGTGACGCAACATATATGGTGCCCTATAGGGGACATTCAAGGGTGCCTTGGCGGACAGTGAACTTTAACATGTGCCTTATGGGCCGCCTTATGTTAACACGCTTTGTGAGTGCGTTTGCTAGTAGTGATAACTGAAATAAAAATAGATTGCCCCCTACAGCTCTCATCCCCATAATACACACAGCCTCAGTGAGCCTTCTTCATTGGGCACTGTGGGGGATTGAACCCCTGATCTCTGCACCATTGGTCAGTGTCTTAACCATTGTGCTGTGGCTCTGTTCCTATGCTTGGGCATCTGCGCACCGCCTTATGCCGCCCAAAATTAACAGTGCACCGCCTTATGCCGCCCAAAATTAATATGCCTCCTAAAGCACTTTTACCCATTACAGTTAATGCCTCAGCCAGCCCTTTTTGTTGTGCACAATGGGGAATTGAACCCATGGCAGCTGCACCCACAGTCAGTGTCTTAACCATTGTACTATGGCTCTGCTCCTTTGTGTGTGCACATCAGGGCGCCACTTAGCCTTCCCACGCACTATTATGCACGGCGCACAATAGCGCGGCGCACAATAGCGCCCCGCGCAAATGTGCGATTGCTTACTCCCGTTTTTTTTCTTTTCTCTGCCTGAACCGCCCACTCCTTATATGGCACAGGCACACTACCGCGGCCCCGCACATTAGGAATGTTTAGTAAACAGACCCCTATGTTTTGCATGTGTAACAGAGCTGCAGTATTCTATTCATATAGTTTCTATGTGACAGTCCACTTGTTCTCTTTCCCCAGTAGGAGATGTATTGGCATTCTCTGAGATGTATTGGTTTAATATTTGCAGTGTTGTCTTTTGATAGGTAGGTTTTGCTGCTTTGTGAGTCCTGGTAGTGCTGTTATGAGGTTTGCTATGGATTCTAAATGAGCAGGCGTAATGGGGGTCATTCTGAGGCATGAATAGTGGGGATGGACATTCCATCCCCACTATTCGTGCCGGCTCCTGCCCCTGGTATAACTTCCCCGTCAGTTGTGCGGGGAAGTTAGACAGGAGGCGGCACGGGGGCGGAGAGTGGGCAGCATAAACTATTTACAGCTATGTTTCTATTGGTTGGATTGGATTACTTCTCCGGGAACAAGCAGGAAGTCAGTCCTCACATATGGGTGACATCGGCACCAATAGAGCCCTCGTGGAAGCATCCTCCCAGCTTTCAATGAAAGCCTTTGGGAGATGCCACTACAAATGCGTGGTCCCCTTCCCGCCCAAGGGTGCCATCTTGCTCAGTCTCCTTTTTTCCGTGGAGCCTTCAGACGCTCGTCTGGCTTGTCCCCAGAAAAAAGTTGATTGTTTTTCTCTCAGAGTTTCATACTCGCCTCCGGTATCGCACCAGTACCATTCCCACCACCTGCCCTTAGTGCCTCGGCATCGAGTTCAGGTCTATTTTTGTAGTCTTTCATTTCTTTAATTTTCTGATGTCTTCGCGCCTTTTTTCCCAACTGGCAGCCCAGCGAGTCTTCGACCTTGCAGGGGATCTTTTTTCTCCCATGGCTACCAGTGGCTTTAAGAAGTGTGATCGGTGCTTAAAAATGATGTCTTTGACTGACACACAAGACTGCTGTCTCTGCTGCCTCGGGCCAGACCACCACCCAGCAGCATGCGGTCTCTGCAAGAGGATGTCCAGCAAGGCCCTCAAGAGCTGCCAGCAGCAGCATGATAAGTTTTTCCCTGAGTCCCCGGTGCCTCCGAAGGCCAGGGCCTTGTCTGAAGCCTTGACACCTCGGGCGGACCTTCCGAAGCCCAAGCCCCGCTGTGGGTCTTCAGAAAGGGGGTCTCCCTTGAGGGAACCCAGGAAGAAGAAGAAACACTCGAAGGCAGTGTCCTTGGATGGATCCGATGAGCCGTTTGCCCCCTGGGCCAGGTCCCGCAGTCGGAGATGCTCGCCTGAGGCATCGGAGAAGGAGTGGCCTGTAAAGGTCCCCAGAAGGATTCAACCTCGGACCAGCCTCAGTCCCCAGACAACATCCTCATCAAGGATTCCCCTTCAGGGGAGCCGGCACCAGGCCCGAGTGCCTCAGTGCCCACGCCGAAGGCTGTGGAGCCTTCTGGCCTGGATTCTAGAATCACCCAGTCAATAATACATGGTTCAAAGTTGGAAGGATATTTTTATTCAATAATTCAACAACCTGAGAGCCCGACACAGGCTGTGTTTCGTATTCACTTCCTCAGGGGATTCAGGCGTGCCGTTCTTACAATCGATTTGCTCGGTTCAACCTGGATACTTTTGTAAGAGCCAACCAGACGTCTTCTATTGCAAATATCGGGGAATCTTTCACTAAAGAAACTACCATCAGTTCGTTCTGAAAATATCTGCAGATATTTTCAGAACAAACTGATAAAAATGATGCAGATATTTTCAGAACGAACTGGGGTTCATTGGGGCAAAGCTGGACACTCTCCAATCAAAGGCCTTCTTGCTCAGGGACTGAGCCAACTGTCTCAGGACTCTGGCACGGAACATACAGTACCGTCCCTCTGTGCCCGCTCAGCTTGATCTATACGTTCTCGGGCACATGGCCTCCATGGTCCACGTCACCCCAGACGCTCGCCTCCACATGAGGGCGGTGCAGTGGTGTCTCCAAGAACAGTGGGGTCAAGTCACGGGGCGCCTCAGAGACAGAGTCTCTGTAACCCGCCAACTGGCAGTCTCTCCAGTATCTCGAAGCGGTCATGCCCTTTCAGGCCCCAAGCCCCATAAGGGTTCTCACCACGGATGCCTTCTTGCTTGGCTGGGGAGCCCACTGCAGGGAGCTACGCACCCAGGGCAGCTGATCACCAGGCGAGAGCACCCAGCAGATCAACCTCTTTGTAGCTGTGGGCGATATACTTAGCCCTGTGAGCGTTTTGCCACAACCTGCATCACCAGCCAGTGCTGGTCTAGATGGACAACCAGGTGGCGATGTTCTATGTGAACAAAAGGGGGCACGGGGTCTCGTGCCCTCTGTCGGGAGGCAGTGGTCCTCTGCTCGTATGCATTCAAAAGGATATTCTCCTACGGGCAGTATACCTACCAGGCCAGAACAACCTGCTGGCTGACAGGCTGAGCAGAGTCCTCCAGCTACACGAGTGGCAGCTGGACCCCAGGGTGGCCAACCGGCTCTTCCAGATCTGGGAAAAACCAGTGATGGACCTATTCACCAGCCTAGACAACTTCCAGTTGCCCCGCTTCTGTTCCCGGCACACCCACGCCTCCAGAGTGGCAGCGGACTTGTTCCTCGTCTCATGGTCAGAGGACTTCATGTATGCCTTCCCTCCCACACCGCTGATTGCCAAAACTTTGTTTAGGACCCTCCACGACAGGACCTTGCTTATCCTGATAGCCCCTTGGTGGTCCAGGCAACTGTGGTTCCCGCTGCTCCTCCGATTAATGGTGGAGACCTCCATCCCATTGGGGACCATTCCGGGACTCAGGAAGGGGGCTCTCTTCTGCACCCCAACCTGGAGTTCCTCTCGCTGACAGTGTGGCTGCTGAAAGGGTGACCCTAGTCCCTTTTAGCCTCTCGGGTGAGGTAGAGGAGATCCTGCTGGCCTCTTGCAAGGCCTCTACTAGAAAAGCTTATGCCCTTAAATGGTGCAGGTTTTCAGCCTGGTGTGCCGAGCACCAGGTTCTCCTGCCCGGTGAGTTTGGTATTACAGTACCTTCTCCACCTCTCACAAATCGGGCTCAAGTCTAACTCCATCCGGATGCACTTTAGTGCCCTGGCGGCGCACCAAGCCCCTCTCGGTCCAGCCATTGGTGACTCTTAGGGGTCTGCTCTTATCAAAGCCCCCGGTTCACCCTCCGGCAACTAAATGGGACCTCAACATGGTGTTGGGGAAGCTCACTCGCCCACCCTTTCAGCCTCTGGCTACTTGTCACCTACGTTCCTGGTTGCACTCACCTCCGCTTGCAGATTTAGTGAGCTTCAGGTCTTAGTGGCAGAGGAGCCTTATACCAGGTTCTACAAGAACAGAGTGTGCTCCACACGCACCCTAAATACTTCCAAAGGTAGTATTGTCCTTCTATCTCAACCAGTAAGTAGTACTCCCTACCTTCTTTCGGAGACCTCAGTGCAGTAGGGCGGTGACAGTCTTTCACACCTTGAACTATAAGAGGATTTTGTCCTTCTAAACCAACGCACTCAGAGTCACTGCAAAGCTACTCAGCTTTTTGTGTCCTATGACCCCAGTAGGCTGGGAGAGGCGGTGACCAAGCGTACGCTGTCCACTTGGTGGCAGACTGTATTGCCCTTGCCTATGAGCAGGAAGGCCGTGTTACGGTGCACCATGTCGGCTTTGGCGGCCTTGTTGGCAAACCTGCGCTCTGTCCTGATGGTGGACATTTGCTGGGCCGCCACCTGGTCTTCAGTCCAGGCCATTACTGCCTGGAAAGAGAGTCCTGATGGGACAGTGCCTTCGGCCAGGCTGTGCTCCATAACCTTTTCGGGGTTTAGGCAACTCCTACCTTCTGACCCTTCTGAGTTCAGGCTACCACAGTGCTGGTTTTCATCGGACACAGAGGTCCTACTGTGATCTGTAGATACAGACTTAATCGCTGCTGCTCGTGGCTCCCTTTGAGGGAGTCTGTGTTTTTTGCTATGGACTTTCCCATATGTGAGGACTGACTTCCTGCTTGTTCCCGGAGAAAGCGTAGTTACCTGTAAGTGGTGTTCTCCGGGGACAGCAGGAATCAGTCCCCACAACCTTCCCTCCTCCCCTTGGAGTTGCTCCTTTACCAACTTTTATTTTTACCGTCTTTTAGCTATGTCATCTGACAGAGCAAGATGGCACCCTTGGGTGAGAAGGGGACCACGCATGCGTGGTGGCATCTCCCAAAGGCTTTCTTTGAAAGCTGGGGGGATGCTTCCGCGAGGGCTCAGTCAGTTCCAACGTCATCCATATGTGAGGACCAATTCCTGCTGTCCCCAGAGAACACCTGTTACAGGTGAGTAACTATGCTTTCTGTCCATATACTGGAGGATTTGTCTGTTGTGTACTAGAGAGTATTTTAAGGTGGTTGAGTCCTTGAGACAATGTCCATGCTGTATTCATTCTGAAAGAGATATGATTTTAGCTTTTTCTGAATTCCGACAAGTCTGGGCTTTCTCTTAGTGTTGGCGGGAGGGAGTTCCATAATGAGAAGGCTCAGTTTGCAAATGAATTGCTTGAACTTGATTTTCTGTGTTGGGATCCTTAGGAGGTTAAGAGTGGAGGTTCTTCAGGAACGCTCAGCTATGGATTTGGAGATGAAAGGAAGAAGGCAGTGTGCATATTTTCTGTGAAGGATTTTAAATGTTATGGTGAGGGCCTTGAATTTGATTCTGGTAGTAATAGGAAGCCAGTGGAACTGTATAAATAATGGGGTGATGTGGTTTCAACGAGGCCTCTCAATGAGTCTGCGCATATGGCCCCACATCACCCTTGGGCCGCTCCTGGTGCTGGAACAATGTTATGCACATGTGCTGGAATATGCATAGCAGCAATATTATTCTGTGCACAATAATATTGGTGTTTATGAATGGCGATTCTGAGCAAAACCTCTGTGCAGGCCAGTATTGGAGTTACACACTGCATGACATTCCAACACATGTGCACAAGTTCTATGCTCTTTTTTTGTGCTCAGGATATAGGTACTGCTAACGCATACCCTTATGCACATGTCACTGGCTTGCTGTCCTTGTTTAGCACAGACCGTTTGTGTATAGTTCATATGCATGCTGCTTGCTTGCAGCATCACTGAGCAAAACGTCTGCGCTAAACCCTGTGCTACATCTTTGCGCTGGGCTATAATGTGGGGTTTCTGCATCAAACCTGCTATGTGGGTAGGGTTGCCAACTTTTCCACCGAGAAAAACCCGACACCTGTGGCTCGCCATGCTCCACCCATTCTCCGCCCCTAGTCCCACCCCTGCCCCGCCCCCCGCCCCACCCACAAAAATTACCGAGGATACGTGTAGGCTAACTTCCTTGGTCAGATAATAATTAAACTGGGAACCCCAAAATCCAAACATGAAATGTACAACACTGGAGAAATAAAACTATAAAGTAATTTCCTCTTGCACTAAACAAAAACGCAAAGATGTTAGCAATACACACTTCCCAGACCAGACATATTCCAGTTAATAAATTCAAAATAAAAAGTATTTTTCTACCTTCTGTTTGGGCGTTTTATTTTTCAGTTGCAATTGCTCCAGTCACTTTCTTCTGGTTTCTTCGTGTCTTCTGCGAGCTATCCATTTGTCCTTTCTTCTCTTTCAGATGTTTTCCATTCTCTCTCTATTTCTGCTTTAACATACTGATTGTTTCCCTTTTGCTCTTTCCCCCAATTCTTTCCTTATTCCTTTATCATCCGTTTAAATTTCACCCTTCCATTCTCAAGCCCCTCTTACTCTCCCAATACCGGCCCATCATAGACTTTTCTTCCACACAAAATATTTTTTCCCCTCTCTATTCTCATTCCCCATCCATTCTAGTCCTCCCCCCAAATCAGTTCCCTTATAGTTCTAGACCCACCCAGCATCCACTCCCTTCTAGTCCCATTCTCCCATGCCCCACATCAGCCCATTTCCAGTCCTATTCCAGCTCTTCATCAGCCCATTTCCAGTGCTAGCCCTCACATCACAGGCCATTTCCAGTCCTAGCTCCCCCCCCCAATCACAGCCCATTTCCAGTCCAAGTCCCCCATCACAGCCTATTTCCAGTCCTAGGCCCCCCACCATCACATCCCATTTGCAGTCCGAGTCCCCCCGCACCATCACAGCCCATTTGCAGTCCTAGCCCCCCTAATCACAGCCTATTTCCAGTCCAAGATCCCCCTTCCTCCACCATAGCCCATTTCCAGTCCAAGTTCCCCTCCCCCCCCCCATAGCCCTTTTCCAGTCCAGGTCCCCTCCACCCCCATCACAACCCATTTCCAGTCCATGTCCCCCCCCCATAACCCTTTTACAGTCCAGGTCCCCCCCCCATCACAGCCTATTTCCAGTCCAAGTTCCCCCCCCCCCATAGCCCTTTTCTGGTCCAGGTCCCCTCCACCCCCATCACAACCCATTTCCAGTCCATGTCCCCCCCCCATAACCCTTTTACAGTCCAGGTCCCCCCCCCCATCACAGCCTATTTCCAGTCCAAGTCCCCCCCCCCTTAGCCCTTTTCCAGTCCAAGTCCCCCCCTTTAGCCCTTTTCCAGTCCAAGTCCCCCCCCCTTAGCCCTTTTCCAGTCCAAGTCCCCCCCTTTAGCCCTTTTCCAGTCCAAGTCCCCCCCCTTAGCCCTTTTCCAGTCCAAGTCCCCCCCTTTAGCCCTTTTCCAGTCCATGTCCCCCCCTTAGCCCTTTTCCAGTCCAAGCCCCCCCTTTAGCCCTTTTCCAGTCCAAGTCCCCCCCCTTTGCCCTTTTCCCGGCCACGCCCCCCCCATTAGCCCTTTCCCCGTCCCGGGCCCCACAAAACCGCCCCTGCAGTCCTGGCCCCCCCCCCCCCCCCCGGATCAGCATCGCGGCTGTCTGAGGCTTCAGAGGGAGCCGGGGAAGCCCGCGCGAGGCCCCGGCTCCCTCTGAACAGCCACCAGCGTGAAGAGCCTTTAACTTCACGCTGGCGGCTGTTCCTGTGAAGCCGCGAATGCTGGGAAAGGTTAAAGGTTGCCCTTTAACCTTTCCCAGCATTCGCGGCTTCACAGGAACAGACGCCAGCGTGAAGGTAAAGGCTCTTCACGCTGGTGGCTGTTCAGAGGGAGCCGGGGCCTCGCGCGGGCTTCCCCGGCTCCCTCTGAAGCGGAGAAAAGCCGGTTTTTTTGCTCAGGCCGCTCCCGATCTTGCGGCCAGAGCAAAAAAACCGGCTTTTAAAGGGCCGGTTTTGCCTCTGCGCCGGCAGCCGGCCTGGCAGTGGAAAAACCGGCCAGGCCGGCTGAAAACCGGCCGGTTGGCAACCCTATATGTGGGGCAAGTTGATTGAGAGATGGCCCCAGTGGCCCACCCCATCCCATTCCCCTATCTATGTGTGCATGTGCTCTTAACTAGGAATCTCCTGGCTGCCAATTGGGTTCCCACTTGTCTATGGGCAAGTATCCCACTCTACACTTCATTTTCTGATGGTTTCTATAGACAATGAAACCTCACAAAACCCAGGGGTCACACAGTTCCTAGAAATGCACCTACAGACCAAATACAAAGTAAATGCTGGGATGACCAATAAATCCCAGGCAAACAACCTAAAGTTTATTAGAAAAAGTATTACAGCAAACCGTAAAAGTTAGAACTAGCAAATATGGAAAGGAACAGTGATTATACAGTAAACTTTAATTAGCCAGTGCTCAGGGAAGTTCCAGTAATGGTCTGTCCACAGAATACTCTTTAATGGTGGCTGAACATGGTCTTAACAAAAGTCTGATCAGCTATGCTCTTCAGTCAGGACTGAGATTTCTGGCAAATTCTTTGCTAGGTCTTTCTGGAGCTGGTGCAATATAACCAATCCTAACCCAGGGCACCAGTTTCCTGACCAATAACATTGTGTAATCTTAAAACATTTAGGAAACCTTCATGGGGAAAGGCAGGGGATGTGTCAATTTTGAATCAAGGGGCTAATTTAACCTGTTCAATCCTGGCTGACATGAAGGCAGGTCTCTGAGCTGCCACCAATTGCAGAACACTGCAGAGGTCAGGAGGTCACTTGAATTGCCACCTAAGAGTTTGCAAGGGGGAGGAAGTTCTTACTAGTGAAAACAAAACTCCAGCGGCAAAATAAGAAATCACAGCACACATAAGACCCCTATTTTATCACAGTAAGTTTCTACGGCATCCTTTTATTAAGGCTTGCACTGTACCAGAAAGATCTATCTATCAAGAGCCCACAGCCAAAGCTCAGCACCCACAAGTTCCTTCTCCTGTCCATCTCCCAACTTCTAGTTTCACTTGCAATAGTAATTTTATATGTGTGTTCATAGCGGGAAGGGGGAAGCATGACATGAGGGGCATGGGATTTGAACATAAAAAAACCTTTCTGGGCTGATATTTAAACACCACAGTTGGTGGTGAAATATAATCTGGGTATACTCAGCACCGGTAACAGATTGTGGTTGGCACTGAATATCTAGAGAGAGTGGTGAGCTCCTTCGCTATCCGGATAGCTATCAGGATAATGTAGCACAGCGTTTTTGCTGTCCCAAAGTTATCCAGATAGTAGTCTGCATATCACCACTGTCTGGATAACTGTGTGGTCTACCCTGGCTCTGCCCCCATAACACCTGGCACAATCCAAATAGTGCCAAGACGATCTGTAAGTGCCACTGAATATCCACAGAGAGTGGCAGCTAAGAGAAATATCTGGATAAGAGTCACCATTATCTGGATATTTCCCTTTGAATATCAGGTCATTAGTTTATTGACTGATTTTAGTGCATATGATTAAATCAATGAAGGTTAATGAGGTGAGGATGAAGGTATGAGATTAGAGATAATACCTAGAAAACTTCCTATATTTGTAATATTTAAATCCTGGCGCACAGGAATAAGACCCCTGTTGAAAGATGATGAGGGATGAATTGGTTGTTCTGCTAACGATATTAACTACTGTGTTCTTGAGCAGACTCAGGTGAGTAATTTTATAACAGGTTTTTCTGTGTATAAAGCCTGTTTTACATGCGGAAAAGGCCTTTTATAAAAAAGCGTGGCGGTATTATGTGAATATAAGCAAGGCACATATTTATAAGTGTGCCACACATAGGTGTTTCTGGGGCATTTAGGTGGAATAAGATAAAGTTGCAATGTATGTCCATATTTTATAAAATATGTAAATGCACCATGACACACCTATATGCATACACATGCACACACACGCGCCCGCACACACACACACACACACTCTAACTACAATGCAGGCGTTTCTGCATATGTGAGCTCCAGGGACTGGTTCTGTGTGCCTAATTTATAAAGACACATAGGCGCCTAGACACTTCGGCTTCACGCATAGGTGTCCTTTTATCAAATGAGGCCCAATAAAGCCCATGGCAAGGGGGAAAGGGGAAGCGGGATATTTAGACGGGGTCACTTGCCATGTGCAGGCGATAACTGAGACCTCCCCACCCCCATTCATAACAGAGAATCTCAGACTCACTCTGTGCCTATGGGGGTGCATCATGCCTGCTTCGGGAGTTTCTGTCTTTGTTTGTATTTGGAGATAAGCAGTAGCTCTTTTTCCAGCCCAGTTCTTCCTTTTCCTGCCAGGGGCTCCCTACAGCTGCCTGAAAAAAAAAAAAAAAGAAAACATTTAATTTCCCGTGAACTGAAAAGGGTTGTCTGCTGGCTACTGGCCATCTCTCTTCTCCTCAGGAAGGGAATGCAGCAGAGAGAGAGCCTCACAGAGAAATCTCATCACAGCAGCTGTGCACGCAGGCCAGGCTTCCTGACACAAACACTGGGACTCTTTCTATCTCTGCCCTTAACTGGTATCTGTTTTGGTCTTCATTCTGCTGAATGAAGAGGAGCCAATTCCCTCCACCAAACCTCTGTCCATGCCATAACCATCACTGCATGTATACATAGCAACACCCATTATACAGTCCCCATATAAAACACATAACATGCTTAAGAACATAATAAATGCCATACTGGGTCAGACCAAGTGTCCTTCAAACCCAGTATCCTGTTTCCAACAGAGGCCAATCCAGGTCACAACTACCTGTCAGGTTTCTAAAAAGTATCCAGTTTCCATGCAGCTTGTCCAATAGGTAAGCAGTGGATTTCCTTAGTCCTCTTTAATAGTGGTTTGTGGACTTTTCCTCCAGGAACTAGAACACAAATAAGAGCTATCCACGTGTGGCATGAATGTGTAAGTGGCAAATACATCCCCCACCATATTCTGCAACACTGTTGACATGCACGTCCTGGGCATTAGCATGGGGAATTAAGAACATGGGTGGGAGAGGGTGGAACAGGGGCGTGGGCAGCTTACGCGACATAGAATGCTTATTCCCGAACAGGCCATATACGTATGAGGTGTAATCCGGAAACATCTACGTTAGACCTACTGAAACCAGGTATAAAGATCTGACTTAGAAAAAATTCAGTTCTGCCTTGCAATGCATCCCAAAGAGGTGAATGGATGTAACAGGTTGGGTCTGAAGTGGCACCACTGCAGACAGGACAAATACAAGATGCATGCAGAAAGTACAGGGAGCAGAACCGAGTGACTGTTGTCAGGGAAAGAAACAACCAAATAGACGTGTAGCGATACAATGAAGAATACCAGTGTCCAATCATGCCATGCACCTATGTGCTGTATGTGCCAAAGGAGACAATCCACAGGATGCCAACAAAACTAGTCACATAGATGGGACTAGAGTCAGGGAGAGTATGGATATGAACAGGGAAAGGATACCTTTTAGTGTGAGAATGGGAGAGCAGATATGTAGCCCTGGTACTCCATGGTCATATGTTATATCATAGCTGATATGTACAGGTACTGGGCTGCCCTTCGCAAAATCATGTTGCTTTTGCAGACAGTGAGAGAGGATGTGGGTGTGGTCTGAGGGGTCCACAGGGGGAGCTGGTTTTGGCAGCAGCAGGGCAGGTGGGACATGAAAGCCTGGCCAGTACCTGGACCCTATGGATGAGCACAGTGTTACCAGGTGTCAGTGTGATGAAGCAGGCAAAGACAGAGAGGGCCCACCACAGCCAAATGTCCAAATATAAGGGTGGCAAAGATAAAGGTCCCCCCATAATAAGGGCACCCAACATTGCAAACAGCACTAATGCATGCCCATGATGCACAGTGTGCTGTTGAGCAGGTAGTAGTGAGGATGAGTGTCCACCTGAAGCCACTGAAGGCAAGTCTGTACAGATAACCATGGTGGAAATCACTGAGACTGTCCTGGAATGCGATATGTGACCAGGGGAACCCATGTCCACACCATGGGTCTATCCAAGACCCTCCCCTCAGACTGCCCACACCACCCACTCTGGGGAATGTTAACATGGTACACTGCCTGACAGCAATGTGACGGTGAAGAGGGCAAACCCATGTGAATGACAGTCCACACATGTCACTGCTGCTGCTGTGACATGGGCACACCTCTGAAACAACCCCCCAAATGTGTCTGAGAAGATGTGTGCTACCGGCATACATGACGTATGTAACAAATAAATGGACAAAGAGGATGCACAGAGATTGACCTGTGCCCCACAACTGTGAATTGTGCCACCATGATCATGTTACCAAGTATGTTATCCCACGGGGGGAGGCCTGAAATATGCAGATGACAACTGCCAGTGGTGTATGGATGCCCAATGTCTAAACTCCCAGCCATGGTTTGAGAAAACGATGCATACCAGAGCTGTGACATGGATATGTGATACAGCTGGAGAGATGTCCAAGATGTAACTGCAATGAACCAGATGTAGAATGGCAGTATGTGGCTGCCACATGTGGACACATGCAGTAGAGGCTAGTAGGAGGGAACCCCACCCATGCACTATCCACACTGTTATGGTGGCCTGACAGATTTGCAGTTGTAAGATATGTAGTGTCTGTGTCTTGAACACACCAATGGCCCCCTGTGTATAATCCACACATGGTCAGGGTGAATGAGAGCTGCGGATGCAAAGAACTAGTATGGGGGCTGGCCTGACACAGCCCATGGCTGACCAGATCCAACAACGTAGGCCAGAGGTATGGGACCAGATGCTGGACAAGGCACCACAACACCTACCTATTTCTCCATGAGGGGCCAAACCTGCTAACTATGATCAGAGTGTGATGCCGTCAATGCAGGCTATACTTACAGGCAGCCATGCACACCACGTAGTGCACTAGAAACAGCACTACCTGGTAATCCAAAGGTCATGGGTTTGTGACCCACCACAACCCAATGTGGAAATATAACATCCATAGAATCATGCTGTGCAACATCTGAGGCACACATGTTGCACCATATGCAGCCACCACACCATGTGTGTCAGGCCAGGCCCAGGAAGACATCTTCATGGCACAGCCAAAGACAAGCAAATGTGTGCAAGACAGTCACCACTGGTCACCAAGCAGGACAGGAGGCTCCCAAATGAGTCACAGCACCACCAGTGTCCTGAGGGCTGGGGGCAACACGCAGCAGTCCCAGTGTATATAAAGGGCTCCCCACCACCCTAGCAAGATCAGTTGTGGAGGGTGCCCCAATGCAAGCACCACATTTTATAGCAGTGGATGTGTCCTTAAGCAGACTGAGATGGGAGGAGGGAGAGACAAATGTGATAGTGGCCACAGCATGAACAAGTGCAGTGCATTGATGCTGGAAAATACCCCCTGCAGTGTCTGCCTGAGGTGGCACAGAGGGGCACTGGCCAGCATACCGATGCCACACACACCAGAATCCTGGGCTGGACAATATGTAGATGTATACATCTATACTAGATCTTATTCTTACGTTCTCTTCTTCCCCTTACATACCCTCTGCCATCTCTTCTGTCTCTCTTCCCTGGTCGGACCATCACTGTCTGTTCTTCTCCTTCCCTCTTCCCCCTGCCCAAACCCTTGCTTCAACTACCCCAGCTCCATCTAAAGTTTTTAGGCGCCGTCTCACTCCCCTTATTTTGCAGTCATTCCCTCCCGCCGACTCTCTTTTTTCTGTTGAATTCTTTTCACTCCCTGTCGACCATCAAGCTGATTCCTGGTCTTCTGTTCTTTCCAGTACCCTTGATACACTTGCTCCCCTTCGCCCCGTTCCCTACCGTCCCTCCTCCCACCACCCCTGGTACCACCCCGGCCTTTATCTTCAGCGCACCCATCTTCGGCGTGCTGAACGCTATTGGCGTCGGCATCCTTCCCCTGCTTCCCTGACTTCTTTTTGTTCTGCTCATCATTCGTACCGCACCATGATCACTGCAGCTAAGAAGGCCTATTTTTCTGACCTTATCACTGCTTCCTCAAACTCTTCTCGTTGCCTGTATCGGGTCTTTCACTCCTTGTCTTCCTCGTCAACCTGTCCCTCCTCATCAGCACTCTCTTCCACTGCCCCTAGCCCAACAGCTCTTGCCTCTTTCTTTGTTCATAAAATTCAGTCTCTTCGTTCCTCCTTTTCCCTGTGCCCTCCTCCCCTTTCCCCTCCTCTTTCACCTTCTCCTTCCTCCTCCATTCCTTCCCCCCCTCCCTCTCATGCTCTCTCTCATACTTGGTGTTCTTTTAGTCTTGTTTCCTCTGCCGAACTTTTTCAGGTGATCTCCTCTTCTCATAAAACTACTTGTCCCCTTGATCCCCTCCCATCCTCGTGGCTCCTTGATCCTTCACTCCACCTTCTTCCGTATATCCTTGGTATAATCAATACTAGTCTTTCCTCCGGTAGTTTTCCCCACTCTTGGAAACATGCCATAGTCCGCCCTCTTTTGAAAAAACCCTCTCTTGACCCCAGCTTACCTGCCAACTGGCGCCCAGTTTCAAATCTCCCTTTCCTTTCTAAAGTCCTAGAGAAATTAGTCTTCACACAACTTTCACAACATCTTGACTCTACTCTTTATCTTCACCCCCGTCAATCCGGCTTCAGACCTGGCCATAGCACTGAAACTGTTCTCCTTGCACTTCTTAGCGATCTTCACCGTTCTCACGATCGTGGTGACTTGTCTATCGCTGTTTCTTTAGATCTCTCCGCCGCTTTTGACGTTATCGATCATCGCACCCTTCTCACACGTCTGTCTGACTCTGGTATTTGTGGCACTGTTTTACACTGGTTTCATTCCTTTCTCTTCCGTCGTTCTTTCTCTGTTCACTCTGGTACCTCCACTTCGGCTCCCTTTCCCTTGCACTGTGGTGTTCCACAGGGTTCTATTCTTGCTCCTCTACTTTTCAACATTTTTCTTGCTCCCCTAGCCCTCCTCATTCAGCAATCCGGTGTTTCTTTCTATTTTTACGCAGACGATATTCTTCTTGTTCATCATACCAGCTCCCTTTCCCCTGATCTTTCCGCCCTTAACACCTGTCTATCCTCTGTTGCCTCCTGGTTTTCTGAAAATTTCCTCTGTGTTAACCCTTCTAAATCCTCTGCCATCTGGTTTTCTTTCTCCTCTTCCCCACCTAGTCTGGCCCCTGTGATGTCTTCCTTTCCCATTCCTGTTGTCTCTACCCTCCGCTATCTGGGTGTTACCTTGGATTCTTCTCTCTCTTTTCACCCTCACATTTCTTCCCTTGTTCGTACTTGCCATTTTCATCTGCGCCGTATTCGCTCCCTTCGTCCTTTTCTTTCCCCTCAATCCCTCACCACTTTGGTTCTCTCTTTTGTAACTTCCCGCTTAGACTACTGCAATTCTATCTTATCTGGTCTCCCTTCCTGTCAACTCCGTCGTCTTCAGCTTCTCCAGAATACTGCTGCCCGCCTTCTCACCTCTTCTTCCCCCTTTGATCATATTACCCCTTGCCTCTTCTCCCTTCACTGGCTTCCCATCAAATTCAGACTTATTTACAAGTATATCATTATCACTCATAGGGTTCTTCACACCAGCACTCCTCGGTATCTCTCTGACCTTATCTTCCACCAGCCCGCTCCCCGTCTTCTTCGCTCATCTCATACCAATCGCCTATTCCTTCCTCCTCCATCCCAGGCCCACCTTGAACTTACCCGCCACTCTGCCTTCTTTTTTCTGGCCCCTGCCCTCTGGAATTCCCTCCCTCACACCCTTCGTATTGAACCCTCCTTCCCCCATTTCAAAACTCTCCTCAAGACTCACCTTTTCTCTCAAGCGTACAACCTACAGGTTCCCCCTGATATGTAGTCAACCTACCAATTCATGCCCCTCACGTTACATCCAACTGCCACTCAACTCTTGACTCCCACATCACATTCAACTCCCACCCCCTGTCTCCCTTCCCTCCCCACGTCCCTGTGTTTAGCTCTGTAGACTCTACTCTATTTTTCTCTCTTTCTCTCTCTTACTCTTTCCTATTATCCAATGGCGTTCCTTTCTCTCTTTGCTTTTCCACAGCTGCCTTTTATTGTACACCGCCCTGATACCTCGGTCTTGGGCGGTATATCAAGCCTAAATAAATAAATAAATAAATAAATAAATAAAATGTGTGATTCACACAGCAACACATGAACATAGGTGTCCATGTCATGCAGAGTGGCGTGTCCCCTGCACACACCCAATGATAGACCTATGAGGCAGTGTCACCCCATGGATCCCCCCAACTGCCAATCATGGCACAGTGTCACACAGACAGCCCTGGAACATAACTGTCACCCACCCCACCCACTCCTGCACAAATCCACGCTACCTGTGCGCCCCTTTGTGACCCAAGTCCACGCACCAAGCATTCTGCACCCCAATCCTGGTGCTAGATGATATCCCAGTGTCCCCTCCCCTGTGCCTGGCCCTTGTCCCTCCCCTTCCCTGAGGGCACATGCACCTGTGCCTTGGTTACCACAGTCACCGGTGTGCATCTGGCATTTCCTCGAACCCTGAGGTGTCATAGCTCATGCTGCCTGACTCCATGATACCCTCATGGAATGGGGGAAACATCATCTGGGGAATGGCCCAAGGAGAGGGAGTATCTGTGTGGCAGGCGGACCAACAGTGGTGGGTATGTGCTGAGGCCCGCGTTATGACAGCATTGGTGCCTGGCTGTGGGGGCGCAGGTGCACATGCTGCTGAGGATGGTGAAGCTGTGGGAACTGCCCCATCATACCCCTGTCCAGACCCCAAGGGAGACACACTGGGATGTGCATGGGGCATTGAAGGGATGGATCAGCCAGGGACATGCTGCAGCTTAATCAGGATCTCCACCATGGTTGCCTGGAAGGTGCTAGTAGCTATGGTCAGCTGCTCTGTGGCCATGACATGCCTTTCCTACAATGCCATGGACTGTCGCAGCAGCTTTAGCTGTTGCTCAGACCATGCCTGCTGGGTGGTGCTGTGTGCAAGCAGACACTCAGCACAGCAATACAGGTGATGCTGTGCACCCCCATGGATGCACCCCTCCTGGGTCATCGCCATCATCAATAGTGCACTGAGGTGGTGGCAATGGGGAGGGGACATGGAGCTCCAGATCATCCAGCCCTGGGACATCATGTGGCTGCTGCAGTGGTGCATGGCAGTGGGGCATCATCTGGGACCTCCCCACCCTTCCCTGTGGCATCCTCTATGAACACTGTCAGCAGAGTAGTCACCGCTGCCTATAGAGCAACAGCAGGGGCACCTGTGAAGACACAGACAACATTGTGGATCATACTTGCACCTGGCAATGCCGCCACTGATGTGCTGGCAGTGTCACAGCCATGTGGGTCAGGCATGAGGCTATACAAGCTGAGAGAGGTCCCCACCATGGTGTGTGACACACCCTGTCCCCTTGTGTGGAACCAGATGGCACAGAGGCCTGTGCACAGACACACACCCTGGTGGCCTCTGCACTCAGCCCTGCCACCACCAGCTGGCAGCCATGCTGCCAATGCCCCCAACACATAGCTCAGCAGCGGAGTGACCACATGCAATGTGAGTGCAACTGGCAGTGGCGGCACAACTGGGACACCATGGCAGTCAATGGTGGTGGCTGTGTGCAAGTGTGTGCATGCACACAGCAGGAGGGGAGTACATGGGGGAAGGGACAGGGACACACACATACACACATGTACCTTGCTCCTGGGATGGCTCAAAAGTATCAAGAGGGCCTATCCCCCCTGAGGTGGCAGAGTCAATGATAGCGAGGATGTGCTGCTCCAGGTCAGTCAGCTGCTCCCCCTGCCCGTGAACCCTTGCTGTGCCTTCTGGGCAGTGTCACATTGTGTCTGACGCCACCTGCGCTTCACATCTTTGATGTCCCAGTTCCAGTGATATATGGCAATGATCTGGCAGCACACATTAAGCCATAGCCACTGCTTCTCATTGGCACCCACACATGTGGATGCATCCCCCACCAACTGTGGCAGCCGCTGGAGAATCTCCTCCAGCATGAGGGTCACCTCATCCTCGGAGAACCTTACCTTCCTGGTAGCAACCTTAGGTGTCATGACATGGACTGTCTGTGTCACGGTGGTAACGCACAGGGGCATGTGATGGGCCCATTTGAATGTTCACACCAGGACATGCCAATACATACATCCCAATGCTGAGATGACCATGCCCATGCGCACATGTATCTGTGCCCACACCCCCCAAAGGTAGAGCAGCTGCACAGAGTGGAGGGGATGGCATGTACATGGGATGCAGAGGGTCAGTGGTTCACCTCTCGCAGCCAGCACAATGGAGGGGAATGGGAATGCATAGTCATCAGCTACAGAGGGGAGCAGGCACAGTATTTCGGCAGTAGGGGACACGGTGAGGCCAGGCCACCGGAGGGAGGAGTGGCTCAGTGGTTGGGACAGGTTACCTCAGGCCAGAAGGCCGGGGTTCAATTTCCACATGGGGACAAGCAACCTCAGGCTGGAGGGACTGGGGTCTCTAGTCCCATGACCACTCCTTGTGGCCTTGGGCAAGCCACTTAACCCTCCATTGCCTCAGGTACATTTAGATTGTGAGCCCTTCGGGGACAAGGGAATAAAAAGTACCTGTTAGTATACATGTAATTCTAAAGAATGCGGTATAAAAAAAAAACTTTATGGTATGAGGACATGTATGCGCATGCTCACCTGAACATCAATACTCGTGCATGTGGCTGTGAACGTGCGCCTTTGTGCATGTGCCATGTATACATCTGTGCACACCCCAGCCTGAACTGCTTTGCAGCAGGACTGACACAGTGCTTGACAGTGACGGTGCTACCCGCAGCTCTCTGTGACACTCCACTATGTGTGCAATGGCTGCTAATTATTGTGCAGCCGGCTGGCTGGATGAGGACAATATGCAGGACATCCAGGACTGGTATGCTCTGGCCTTGTTGCGTAGATGCACCTGTAGTGAGCAGGACATGGGTCACAGGTGTCCCCACGCCAATGTCCCATGGCAGAGGGCCCAATAAATGGGCATGAGCGATGCAGGCAGTATGTGTGGCAAGGTACCATTTCGACAGGGCTGCCAGCAGCTTGAGCCATGGCTAAAAAGCGCCACACAGAGGGGCGATCCAATTTCAGTGCACCTGAAGGTGACGACAGCACTGGTCTTCCTGGCGATGGGATTGTTTCAGACAGTGCTCTTGGTTGTGGAGGGACTCAGCCAGCCTGCAGTTTCATGGTGCCTTACCCAGTTTCTGGGCATCTACCTGTGTACATGGCCCAGAACATCTGCTTCCCATCAGCACAGCAGGACCAGCACCAGACTAAGCAGGGATTCTACACTGTGGCGGGTTCCCGTCAGTTTTATTTGTGGTGGTTGGCACATACATCATCCTCCAGCCACTGTGACAGAGTGAGGCTGTTTACTGCAACTGCAAGGAATTCCACTCTGTCAATGTGCAGGTGGTCTGCAATGTGAATGGGGAGATTACAGATGTATGTGCCAGGTATTCAGGTTCCTGACACAATGCCTATGTCCTGAGCCAGTCAGGGATCCATGCGTGCTTCAAGGAGCACCACATCAGTGGTGGATGGCTGCTAGGTAGGCATATGCACAGACCCCCTGGGACTAAGAGGCAGGGTGAAATGCATGGTGGTAGGTACACTGGGTACTGCCCCCCATGACCCTGGGGCCCTGTGTGATGACCCTCTGGCCATGAGGGGGTGGCTGGACACGTATAGGGGGTGGCTTGCCCCCTGCCACCACAGACATGGGCATGGTTCGCTCTGTCCATGTCCGTCTGGGGGTTGGTCCCAGCTGCCCCCACACACCCTCCAAATGTGTCACACCCTGGTCCCCCACAGCAGGCACAGTGGCCCTGTGCATGCAGCGGGGGACCAAGGCAGGTGACCAGGGTGGCAGAAGCAGGCCTGCACATGGTGGTATATCATGCAGACCCATCTACAACTGCCAAAGGGTTTGCCTGCCATGGGCCAGGCACAGGGCAGGAGCACCAGATATACACGCGGTACCCACGCACACCCTCCTTTGGGAATGGTCATGCACATGTGGTGGTTTGCGGACACAGAGTGGCCTGCTGTCACCCCTGGGCCCTACAGACATTGTCCACAGACTCAGATCTACACAGTCAGCTGTCCACATCCCACTAAGTATCCGGCACACATGGCCCCCTCACCGGCACAACAGCTGATTAACGGTTTGCTGTTCTGTCTCCTCTTGCAGGTGATCGGGGCTATGCGACTCGCTGATGACCCCCTTACGTCACCCTAGCAGCACATCACAGCACCGGTACAACCATGTGCACCAGACCACAAGGGGTATCATAGAGAAGACCTTCAGCTGAAGTGCTGGTTCCGTTGCCTGGACCATTCTAGGGGTGAGCTGCTGTACAAGCCTCACAAGGTATGCGAGATCACCATGGCATGCTGCATGCTCCATAACTTTGCCCTGCAGTACAAGCAGCCACTGCCTGAGCCAGAGGCAGCTATGGATAACGGGGATGAGCCCGACGCCAGTGCAGATGTGCAGGTGGGCACACCGTCCAGATGGGGTGTGTTGGTGCATGCTAGTCTTGTCCAAGCACACTTTGCCTGACAGCCTGGTACATTTATATCCCACTCATAACAACCAAAGCACATACCAGCGAAGGGGATGGGGTAAGTGCCGCAGCCAGCATGGGCCTGTGCATGTCTTCACCATCCAGACATGGCCTGTGTGTCCAGGCCATGCTCCTGTGCATTGTGCACATTGCCTGCCTGTGACAATGCTTACAGTGGTGCTCCACTGTGGCCTGATGGTATGTGGGCTGCCCCTGGTTCTAGGGGTGGTAGGTTTGGGACTCACCCTGCCACTATGTTTGCTGACATGTGCCATGTGTGTGGTGACTGCCCAGCCATATAACATGCCTCCCCTGAACCCCCATATGGCATGATATGTGTTCAGGGTATTCACCAATGTTGTCCAATCACATAACCCCAGTCACCCTTATGTCTGGACATGGGCATCCATTGCATGGCACCCACGGCTGATGCACAAGAGACACACACATCACATGGTCCACCTGTCCCTTGGCCATCCAACACCCACCCATTGACCACTGCAGGTGGCACAGGGGGTGTGGGACAGGTGCATTGTGTGCCACATACACATGGTACACCCCAGCATGGCATTATCTATCTGCCCTGGCCTGCGCCACCCCCATTGGGTACTGGCTGTGCTGTTGCCACATGTTCATGGCTCCCCCACACCCGTGGCCACTTCCCATTCCCCCTGGGTGTTTGCACCATCTCCTTTTACTGTGGTGGCCAGTCTACTTGGCTATATGCCTCAGACATGCATGGCAACCACTTGTATGTGGCATGAAGCACAGCGTCCCCCCTGTGATGTGACATATATGTCCAGGGCCATCGGTGGCCAGGGTTGCTTTGGCTGACAGGCACATAGGCACACAAGGCACAGATGTTGAACTGCATAACACTTTATTTTCCCAGCCAACATGCATGGGACAGACAGAGAATATGGGCGAACAGTGCCCACACACACTGGCCAACAGGTCTGCCCCCCAGGCACCAGCCCCACCCTTGCCACACCTACAGGGCCATTAACAGATACTGGTGCTGACCATGCCGTTTAGTGCTACTGCTGCCCCAGGTGACTCCCAGATGGCATGGCCCCTCAGTGCCCTACAGGGCTGTCTGCTGTGCGACTGGGGGGGGGTGGTGTATGGGGCTGCAGATGGGCCTCCAGCAGCAGGTGCAGGTCCCTGAGCTCGCCCCTCAGGCCCCGCACCTCACCCTGAGATCCTCCACATGGCACAAGAGGTGTGAGAGAGGCCTGCACAGCCATGCAAGGTTGTGTGCTAGCACACGTTCCAGATGAGCTAGGGCTGGCATGTGCCTGGGGCTTCCGACTGCCTCCTGGGCCCCCTCATCAGGTTCCACTTCAGATAGAGGTGGGCTATGTGGCCCACCAACATGGGCATGCCACTCCCATGGGATACAAATGATTACACCTCTGCAGTATTGCCACCCTCATCACTGACATAACCTTACATCGCCACTGCCTCCTGGCAACCCCAGCTTCCATAACTTGGGCCGCCTACTGCCTCCTTGCCATTTGCATCCCCCTCCAGCTGCACTGTCACATCCCTCCCCACAACCCCGCTCAGATCCACATCCGTTCTGCCCACTCACCCTAGCCTGCACCCACACCCTGCCTCCCCTCTATCCATACACTTTCGCTCCCCCCCCTCCTGCCACTCACACATCCCCACATGCTCCCCCTGCATGCACTCTGAGCCCTCTCCTTCACTACCCCCCTCCTGCCACTCCCACACTCCCACACACTCCCCCTGCATGCATTTCAAGCCTTCTCCTCCACTACCCCCCTCCTGCCACTCCCCTTGCATGCATACAGACACCTCACGCTCATCACCACCCTCCTGCATGCACTTAGCTGCAACACCGTCCCCACCCTGCCTGGCCCCTCAGACTGTGTCGCTACAGCCTCACCCAACACACTCCATGGGGCCACCCGCCCTGCCATGCCACATGCACCCTCCACCAAGGACTGGAGGATGAGGATCCAGAGGTCACCCCCCTGTCTCCAAGGCTTCTGCACATGGCGCTTGTGGGACCTGACCACTGCCCTGCTGCAGATTATCCCCCAGGTGTGCTGTGGGACATAGGTCCCCCCCGCCTACTGCCATCAGCTTTGCCCCCTTCAGGGATGGAGGGGGAGAATGCTGCCTCTCCTGATGGCCCCTCATCATCCTCCTCTTCATCTGCAGATGGTGTTGGGCCGGACTGGAGAATGGGGCTTTGGGGGGGGGGGTTATCTCCTGCTGTTACCCCACTACTGTTCATACTGCTGCTCCCTCTGAGGCTGGGGGGTGTATCTGCACCAGCATCCTCCATGGTATCAGGGGTGGAGCCATCTGGGGACAGGAGTGGGGAGTCCTCCTCCCCCTGTGTTGCTGCTGTGGGGGAAGGAGGTCATGGTTAGCTTCAGGACTGTGCTTGCTGGGGGGCCAGCCACACACACAGGGTTTTCCAACACATCCCATCTCTGCAGTGAGTGAGGCAGTGTGGGCCAGGACTATGTGTTGTGGGACCCTGAGGTGGGAGCATGCTGTTTCTGTGGAGTCCATGTCACAGCAGTGTCTGCTCTTACATGTGTTGGCCTGCCTCAGTGTTGGGGATCTGTTGGCTTGCTGCTCGGACAAGCTATCTGCATGGCTACTCACCCTGCTCCTCCTGCAGCTGCTGCCGGATACACTGTATTAGCTATGGGCATGTGCGGCGGATTGAGCGGTACCGCACACAGTAGGCATCCATGTCTCACAGGATCCGAAAATGCCTGTGGGGTAGAGACACACCTCATTATTCACCCGTGCCAGAGCACAGACCTGCCTATTCTATGGCATAGTTCTGCTGGTGCTCTGCGCTTGCCCATCATGTGCCATTTCTCAATCTGCTCTCAGTGGCATCACCCTGCCATGCCATGCTGGGGAGGGGGAGGGAGCAGCAGCTGCTCATTACATTTGGTGTACATGCACAGGGACATGTTCCCTCACCTCCAATGGCTTGGGAACATTGACAGTTGTAGCCTGGATGGTTCTGGCCCTGAACCAAAATGTTTGGGGTCCTGGGTTTGCCTCCTGCCTGGACTGCTTCATTTTGCACCTCTAACGTTCACACTGGGCCTCCCCTCTGACTTGCCATGCTCTCTCTTTTCCTTCTGCCTGGGGGCACTGACAGCTGTAGCCTGATGGTTCTAGCCCTGAATCACAGTGTTCAGGGTTCTGGGTTTGCCTACTGCCTGGACTGCTTCAATTTGCATCTCTAACGTTCACACTGGGCCTCCCCTCTGACTTGCCATGCTCTCTCTTTTCCTACCACCTGGGAACACTGACAGCTGTAGCAATGATGGTTCTGGCCCTGAACCTCAGTGCTTGGGGTCCTGGGTTCACCTCCCGCTTCAGGGCATAAATTGGGCCCTTTTATTTTGCCTCCTCAGGGGGCATCTGTGGCTGACATTCTGGGGCTGCTCTCTGCTATGCATGAATCTGTCTCTGTGTCCCCCTGTGCCTTCCCTATGGGCCTGCATGCATCCTGTTCTCCCTTGTTTCCTGGACCCTTGTTGTCGGACTGCTCTGTCTGTGCTGTGCTATCACTGTGTAGCCTGCCAGCCTTCTGCCTGGGCCAGATCCTAACCTCCCCTGCCCTTCCTCACCACCTTGGTGCATGCCTGTCTCTGTGCCAACTTGGGTGCTGCTCTAGCCTGCCCACTTCTCTCTGCTTCCAGGTTTGTCTGCCTCTATTATGCTATACACTTATTGGGCAAGGGTGGTCCTGATATGTTCCCAGCTCCTGTGTGCTGCTGTGTGGGCTGGCTGCTTCGGCACAGATTCTCCTCCTGCTCGATGACCATGGTCATCAGCAGCTTCGTCTTCACCTCGCTAAAGATGGGCTGCCTGGTAGCCATGTTGAGGTGTGTGTTATGTTGGGGGGGCCTTCTTCCTGGATCTGGTCACATGTGGGCTGCAGAACATGGGGTTGGGGACGTTTTTGGTTTTACAGGTGCATGGAGCAGCTGGGCAGTGTGTGCACAGCTTACATATGCACGTGGCGCAAAGTGGGCTGATAGGTCACCAGTTGGATGTGCTTTGCCGGCCATGGCCACATGCCGATTCTACAACACTCTTTACATGTCTTTGTTGGGTTGTAGAATCGTGTCGCTGTGTGTACGTCCTATCTGGAGATGTGCACGGGGACCAGACCTGCCCCTTTCAGAATCAGGCTCTATATCAAATGGCTCATCTTTATCTACCTGTTTATTTACACCTTCAAAAAATATATAAGAGATTGGTGAGACAAAACGTTCCTTCGCTAAATCCATGTTGGTTTTCTGCCATTAGACCATGACTCTCTACATGTTCACTAATTTTGTTTTTTATAATGGCTTCTATCATTTTGCTCGATACTGATGTCAGGCTTACTGGTCTATAGTTTCCCAGATCATCCCTGGAACTTTAAAAAATTGGCGTTACATTGGCCACTCTCCAATCTTCTGGTACTACAGATGATTTTAATGATAGATCACAGATTACTAATAGTAGTTCTACAATCTCATATTTCAGTTCTTTCAGCACCCTGGGATATATGCCATCTGGTCCAGGTGATTTGCTGCTCTTTAGTTTATCAATGAGCTGTATTATTACTTCCCAATTTATTAAAATTTGTTTCAATTCCTCTGATACATCACTTTTAAATATCATTTCTGACACGGGAAGTTTCCTACATCTTCAGCAGAAACTGAAGCAAAAATTCATTCAGTCTCTCTATGCAGGGCCAGCCTATCCACTAGATGAGCTAGGCAGACACCTAGGGCAGTCAACCCAGGTGGGCATCTTTGTGCCGCCACTTTGTTTTCTGCAGCAGGCCATGTGCTTTGCCACACGTGACCTGCTGCTTCCAATCCCCCTCCGATGCAACTTACTGTTGGCAGGCCATGTATGCTGAAGCCCATGGTCTGCCATGGGCAACAAAGCAGCAGCATAAGGCTGCTGCTTTTAAAATAGTGCTGCGGCTCGACAGGGGTGGCTAGGGGCTGTGGGAATGGTGCGACTGGGGTTTCTACCTAGGGCAGCAGAAACCCTTGGGCCGGCTCTGCTACTATTGCCCTGTCCTCTCTCACTGCACTTTTATCCCTGCATCATCTAATGGTGCAACTGACTCTCTCATAGCTGTTTTGCTATGCATTTTATACAGTAAGTGGGTCACTGTAGAAGCCTTAATCACAATTTACCCATGTAAATACGATCACTTACACATGCAAATTGCACACACATGTAAATAGCCATTTTAGAAAAGGCTCATTCACATTGAAATTGCAAGGGAGCGTGTTGGGGTGTGGCCTCGGTGGAAAAAAGTATATACGTTTATTTCCCATTTCATATAGGAAATTTGAAAGCCCAATATCATCCATTTCTGGATTTATACCTGGTCCCTGATATAAATAGGTAGGGGCTGATAAGTCTCTTTGGTATCAAATAAAATGAAAGATCATTTAGACCTCCGCAACTTAAGTGTGCCCATAGCTTTCTGTTTCATTATAAGGCCAGAGACTGATCAGCCCTCCCTCATATTTAAAAACTGCTCCATTTGGCCATCTCTTTATAGGAGAGATTAACAGGGGAAGACCCCTTAATCCCTAAGGGCCAATATTCAACTGGGCAGCGCTAAGCGCCATAGCTGCTTAGCCCTGCCTGCCTACCCCCTAACCTCACATATTCACTTCCACGGCAACAGAAGTGAATACTTGGGTCTGGCACGTTGCCCGGAAACCACAGAGGCTAACCATGCAACATTGATACTGGATGCTGCACAGTTAGCCTCGGCACCTACAGTATAAGATAGGCGAAGGTTTTCCTCGCCTATTTTATAAGCGCCGAGCGCTAATTGTGCAGCGTCCAATATCAGTGTTGCACAGTTAGCACTGGTCCCCACCTCCGCTCCACCCCGGAATGCCCCCGGCATGCCCTGATGCTATCCGGGGACTTAGTTGGAGAAATTCGACGGCACTACCCCTGTATGTGCCATTGAATATCTGGTTATCAGGCATTTACATGGTTAACTGGCTGTTAACCATGCAAATGCCTTTTGAATATCGGGCCCTCAATGTTTATTTCCCCCTCCAAATTAAAACGAGTCCTCTGTAGTTAATTAAGAGCATTGGCATGTCCAGGTACATAAAATAGCCTAGATACATGTATAAGTGCCGATATTTACAGATGTGCATTGTGAAGTGTCAGCACTTAGATGTGTAAGCTGCAGGGTTTCCTCCATCAACATCTCCCAAGAGTATAACTGTGAATTGGCTCCTCCCACTGCACATGGATATTAATTCCTGTGCATTCCTGCACCTCCTTATTCGTATTTTAGAAATGGTTCCACCTTTCACAGAGCTGTTTCTAAAATACCATTGGAATTGAGTACATCCCATCCTCGACGTCTCAGTTCCGATCTCTCTAAATGAGCCTTTAACTGAGCACGCATCAACACAACACATCATTAGCAAGCACCATCCACATAAACATCCTATATGCCAACATAGACTCTCGGTGGTTTTAAAAATTATTCAGTAAAGAACCACCCTGAAGGTCCTGTAGAGCCACTCACAGTTCCAGTGATTAAGGGACCTATAAGCTAAATCTTAGCATAGACAATGAGCTCATTTAGAACACACAGAAAATAGTGGACTATGCATAAAGGCCCAAGCAAGCTCCTAGAATGCACATGCATGTAAATGAAGGAACATCAAATGCAAATGAGACTTCCGCAACTTTAGAAAGAACACAGAATGCTATTCTCTATGAATAAGGAGTGGAGGAGGGTCCAAAGATCCAATAGGCTGGTGACAACATGAATTCTGGCCCAATAAAGTTGCTTCTAGCTGGATGAATATGCTGCAGGCCAGAGCCTGAAATACCTGTGTGGGCTGGATAGATTTCTCCAACAGATGAAGTGCTCATTGGCCTTAGTTTATAAGAGAGGTAGACACATTGGGGAGCATATTCAAAATATTTTAGCGCTCATTGGGGAGCATATTCAAATATTTTATACTATCCTCCCCCCAATTCTCTCTCAGAGCATCTAATCCCCCTTGACATATAAATGTACCAAACACCCCCATATGTAAATAGCCCCTTTGTAAATGGCAGCTGTCCTAACTAAGCAATTTAGTTAGCCAGTTAGTAGCTCAATTTTGCCACTGACCGACTAACTAAAGATTTATTTATTTATTTATTTATTTATTTCTCTTATATACCGTGCTCTTCAACATCAGTGCGGTTTACATGGAACATTTATGTTTTACGGTGGGTTAACCGTAAAAATACAGATAACAGGTAGCTCAACTTGGATAGTCAAAATTAACTATTTACACATATTTAAACATGTAGTATTTACATATTATACATCATTTGAGAGAAAATAACATTGGACATGGAGCTTATTTGTGGGAAGGTCGGGATGGTGCATCTTCATTTGGGTAACATTCGCAGAAAAGGTGGTGATTCAATGCCCTTCTGAAATTGGTTAGTTCTGGGATTGCTCGTATGTTGGGAGGCAGGGCATTCCAGAGTCTGGGAGCACTGATACAAAAGTCCCTGCTTGCTGTAGCCTGAGTGCACTGGGTCAGTGTTTTGGGAATTGCCAAGTTGTTTATTGCTGTGGTTCTTCTGGCTCTATTGGGGGAGGGGTTTGTGTGCGAGACCAGCGAGGGACGTGGGGGAGAGCCCATTTATGGCCTTGAATGTTAGTAGTAATGTTTTGAAGACGATCCTACAGTGGATAGGGAGCCAGTGGAGACTTTTGAGGATGGGTGTTATATGGTCTCGCCTCGAGGCCCCGTTCAGAACTCTGGCTGCGGTGTTCATGGCAAGCTGGAGCGGGATCAGCGTAGATTTTGGGAACCCTTGGAGGATCGCGTTGGCATAGTCCAGATGTGGAATGGTTAGAGCCTGGAAGATGGTTCTGAAGTCGTCTGGTTGTAAAAGGGGATGTAGATGTTTGAGCGTCCTAATTTTGTGATATGTTGATTTGACCATGTTGCCAATGTGTGTCTTCATGTTAAGGCTCTGGTCTAGGGTAACACCCAGGTAACAGATTGTGGGCTTGGTTAGAAGCTCTACTTCGCCGACTTTTAGGTGGGTTGGTGGAGAGAAGTTAGAGTTTCTGGTGATGAACAGCACTTCAGTCTTTTTATGTTGTATGCGAAGATTCTGATTCTGGAGCCATCTTTCTACTGCGCTGAAGCATTCCGTAAGGGGTGAGAGGTCAATTTGGTCAGTCTTGAATGGCATGTAGAGCAGGACGTCATCTGCATATATCATGCATTCGGTGTTGAATGAGCGAACGATGTTGCAGACGGGCTGCATGTAGATATTAAACATAAGAGCTGAAAGGGAGGATCCTTGTGGGACACCTTGTTTCTGATGGAATGGTTTGGATGTAGAGGTTTCGGTTCACACATGCTGCCATCTATCGGCTAGGTATGACTTGCACCAATTTAGTGCTAAGCCGCAGATGCCCTTCTCTTCGAGCCGTTTCAGGAGGGTTTGGTGACGAACTGAGTCAAATGTTGCGGCTATGTCTAGGAATATAAGGGCCACTCCGTGATGGATGTTATCAATTGTGGTGAGCATGCTGTTAAAGAGGGTGGTAAGTAGAGTCTCCACACCATGAGCCTCTCTAAAGCCATGTTGGCTGTGGTCAAGAGGTGCAGCGTTGTCTATGTGCTGCTGGAGCTGAATTTGGACCTCCTTTTTGATTATCTTGGCCAGCAGTGGAATACTGGCAATTGGTCTGTATGATTCTACTTTCTACTACTTTCTACTTTCTACTAAGCAATTTAGTTAGCCAGTTAGTAGCTCAATTTTGCCACTGACCGACTAACTAAAGATGCCAGCTCTGCCCTGTCACTAACCAGGTAAGGAGGGGATATTCAGCGGCACTACCACCTGCTGTCTGACAAAACCATGGTCAGCAGGTGGTAGTGCCGCTGAATATCCCCTCCTTACCTGGTTAGTGACGGGGCAGAGCTGGCATCTTTAGTTAGTCGGTCAGTGGCAAAATTGAGCTACTAACTGGCTAACTAAATTGCTTAGTTAGGACAGCTGCCATTTACAACAGGGGCTATTTACATATTGGGGTGCTTGGTACTTTTATATGTCAAGGGGGATTAGATGCTCTGAGAGAGAATTGGGGGGAGGATAGTATGATCGGGATTGAGATCAATGTCGGGGTGGAGGTGATCTGGGTGGGGGTGACTGGTGCTGCAGGATCAGATGTTCGCTACAGCAGGAAAAGCAATTTTAAAAAACTGTTCCCACTTATATGTGGAGGTCTTTATACATTTTTCCCCCACATGCTGCTTTTTAAAACTGCTGCTCACGGTGGATATTGAGAGACATACGTGTGCATTCCTGTATCTATTTACAAGAGGCTGTATGTTTGGCAGAGCCTCTTGTAAAATATTATGAGAATTTTCCACTTCCTGACCTGGACTTTTGCATTCCCCTCTCCATGTAGTATCTAAAATGTGCCTTTAAGCATGCATGAAAATGCAATGAGATGAAATGAAAATGAAATGAAGAAAACTGGAACATTAAAATACTACTTATACTATTACTATGACAACTATTTATCATTTGTATAGCACTGCAAGGTGTACGCAGCACTACAAAGAAAACTAACATTAAATAAAGCAAAACAAAAACGTTATACCTGCCCATTTCAATAAAAAATAGCAAAAAATCCCAACCCCAGTTTTTATAGAAATTTGAAATTGATTCATTTGTGTCTGACTCTAGAAACGAGTTCCTCTGCACTGAGATACATAAACAAAAGGGTAACTCATTGTGCAGCACTTTTAAATTTGATTGATGAAACAGGCAATTTCTGTCCTGACCTTGCTGATCTCGGCAGAACATCTGGAGAAACAAGTTGTGAGATAAGACAGAGCAAAGCCGTGCAAAGCCTCGTAAGTCATCGGCAACTATTTCAAAATAAAAAATGGCACCAAGTGTCACGTAGCAGCAAGGCATTGTGATTCACTAATGGATGTTATGCCACAGCTCATTCTGCTATATTTTGGACTAATTGAAGTTTAAACAATGATGGATTTAAAGAGTGCAGAAAACAATACGCCATTATAATCTGATCTAGACATCATGAAGGCGTGTGTTAATGTTTTAACCTCTGACAATACTCCCTTCCGCTTGGCAATATCCAAAAAATGGAAGCTGGCAAATTTACTGATTTATTTAAAATTATCACTAAAAGTCAGAGAAAGCTCTGTAATCATTGTGAAATAAATTCCAAAATCTGGGCTGAGAATAGTTTTGTCTTTAAGGTAAAAATGTTTCACTCCAAGTCAACTGCTTCAATATTTTGTTTGTTTTTATATGTAAGATTTACATATGCATAAACATATAATTTACCATTTACATTTTTGAAAATCACTTGTATATGTATGTATTAAAAACAAAATAAAATGTATTTCTATAGAAGAATAACCAAATAACTAGGACAGTGGAGAAGTTTCACTTCTGTATTCTGATAAATCAGTTAGATTTAACTCCCAAGCCCAGACTTTAAACTTTAAAAGAGGGCTTTAAACTAGATTCGTTGGGGATTGGTGAAGAAAGTCCCCAGGTACATAGAAGCCCTCGGGTAAGTAAAACATTTAATTCCTCTGTAGAAATGGGTAAAAGGGGCAATGTCTGGAAAGCAGTGTGCATTAATGCCCATAGTATGGAAAATAAGAGCCCAGATGTAAGGCTTTAATGGAAGAGGCTGATTTGGATTTAGTGATTGTTACAGAGACATGGTTCACAGACAACCATGACTAGGATGTAATTATACCAGGCTATTCAGGAAGGACAAGGTAGGAAGCAGGGTAGAAGGAGTGGCACTATATGTAAAAAATAATATTAAAGCTATAGAGTTACAGGGCTTATGAGGAAAGGAGGAGGCACTGTATGTTAAATTAGAAAGAGAGAATGTGGAATACATTTGCATTGGTGTGATATACAGGTCCCTTCACAGGCAGAAGAAGTGGACAGAGATTTAATTGAAGACATTTGCAGTATTGTCATGAAAGGAGAAGTGCTATTAATAGGTGGTTTCAATATGCCAGATGTTGATGGGTGCATCCCTGCTGCAGTGTCATCTAGAAGTAAGGAGATCCTGGAGTCTACAGGGAGAATTATTCCAGCAACTGGTAACAGAACCCACGCGTGAAGGGGCCATACTGGATCTGATACTTACCAATGAGGAAGATGTTTCTGATATTATAGTGGGGGATCATCTCGCATCCAATGATCACCAGATGGAGTGGTTCAGTATTAGGGCTAGGGCTGATAAAGTCCATTCAAAAGTGAGGGTCCTAGACTTTAGGAAAACTGATTTTGCCAAGACAGGACAATACCTCAAGAAGTCATTAGTGGGATAGGAACAGCTGGGGGGATTTAGAAAAGCAATGGGCAAAACTAAAAGATGATATTTTAAGGGCAACAAATCTTTGTGTTAGTAAAGTAAATAAATGTAAAAGGAAAAGGAGGCTGCTATGGTTCTCGAAAGAAGGAGCTGAAAAGGTGAAAAAAAGGGGTGGCCTTCATAAAATACAAGAGATCACAGAAAGAGGAAGACAAGCATCAATATTTGGAAAATCTTAGAGAAGCTAGGAAAGTAATCAGGAAAGCAAAGCTACAAATAGAAGGAAAAATAGCCAATGCAGTAAAAATGGGGGGGACAAGACATTTTTTAGATATGTTAGTGAGAAGAGGAAGTGCAAAAGTGGTATTGTCAGACTCAACAGTGAAGGAGAGGAATATGTAGAAGCTGATGAGGATAAAGCAGAATTGCTTAACAAATATTTTTGTTCTGTGTTCACAGATGAAGGGCCAGGAGCAGGACCTCAGAAAACATTTCCAAATAGGAACAGTAGTGAAGGGGATCTTGAACGATTTTCATAAGACTGTGTGCATGAGGAACTAGCTAAACTAAGAGTAGGCAAAGCGATAGGGCTGGATGGGATACATCCCAGAGTATTGAAGGAACTTGGGGAAGTTCTAGTGGCTCCACTGTCTAACCTTTTCAATGCTTTTTTAGAGTCTGGCATGGTCTCAGAGGTCTAGAGAAAGGTGCATGCTGTCCCTTTACACAAAAACGGAAGTAAGTATGAAGTTAAGAACTAAATGCCAGTTAGTCTGACCTCTGTGGTAAGTAAATTAATGGAAACACTGCTAAAACAGAGGACAGTGAGGTTTCTGGAGTCCAATGGATTGCAGGATCCAAGGCAGCATGGTTTTTCTAGGAGCAGGTCTTGTCAGACAAATCTAATTAATTTCTTTGACTGAGCGACCAGAGTTGGACTGAGGGAGATCCCTAGATGTGATGTACTTAGATTTTAGTAAAGTCTTTGACACTGTTCTTCACAGAACAGAGGACTTATAAATAAATTGAGCATCCTAGGAATACATCCTAAAGTGACTGACTGGGTTAGAAATTGGTTGAGTGGGAGGCAACAAAGGGTACAAGTAAATGGAGCTTACTCTGAGGAGAAGGATGTATCCAGCAATGTGCCGCAGGGATCTATCCTTGGTCCAATTCTTTTTAACATTTTTGTTAGTGATACTGCAAAAGGGCTGTCGGTTAAGGTTTGCCTCCTTGCAAATGATACCAAAGTAGAGTAGACACCGAGGAAGGAGTAGATAACATGAGAAAGGATTTTGCTAAGCTTGAAAATGGTCATGAATTTGTCAGCTGAGATTTAACGCAAAAAATACAGGATCATGCATTTGGACTGCAAAAATCCAATATAGGAGGTGAAGTACTTCTGTCCACAAAAGAAGAGTGGGACCTGGGTGTGATTGTTTCTGATGAACGTAAGGTGGCTAAACAGGTAGAAAAGGCAACAGCAAAAGCCAGAAGGATGCTTGGGTACGAAGGGAGAGGAATAACCAGAAGGAAGAAGGACGTGATAGTGCCTCTGTATAAGTCTTTGGTGAGACCTCATTTGGAGTATTGTGAACAATTCTGGAGACCACACCTTCAAAAAGGTTATCAACAGAATGGAATCTGTGCAGAGGGTGGCTATTAAAATAGTCAGTGGACTTCATCATAAGTCAGTTGAGGATGGGAGGAGTAGCCTAGTGGTTAGGAGCACTGGCATGGTAACCAAAGGACCAGGGTTTGATTTCCACTAGCACTCTTTGTATGGCCTTGGGTAAATTATTTAATTCTTCATTGCCTCAGAAGAAAGATCTGGCAATCTACTTCCTGTCACATTGCCAAGAAAACCTATTTGCTCCTGAGTTGCCAAGAGCAGCACTGACTCAAAGGCACTTGTTTTTTTATGTATACTTCCATTAATTTACTTTTTTAAATGTATACTTTTTTATGTATACTTTAGCTGTGCTGCTCATGAAATGAGAGTCAGAAGCTGTGAAGATGTCTTACATATTGGGACATGGAATGTACGAAGCATGAACCAAGGAAAGTTGGAGATGGTCAAGAATGAAATGGAAGATATACAACTCGATCTGTTGGGTGTCAGCGAACTGAAATGGACCAGCATTGGGCACTTTATATCTGATGATCACATGGTCTACTAGGCTGGACATTAAAGACAAAGAAGAAATGGTGTTGCATTTATAATTAAGAAGAAACTTGCAAGAACTGTAATGAAATACAATATAATCAGTGAATGCTTAATTTCTATTCGTCTACGAGGAAAGCCCATCAACACAACAAGTATTTGCATGCAGTCCCAACAACAGCTGCAGAAGAGGATGAAGTTGATGAGTTCTATGAACAAGTACAACCTGAAATTGACAGAACATGCAAACAGGGTATCCTGATAGTCATGGGTGGCTGGAATGCAAATGTTGGCAGCAGAGAAGAAGGCAAAGTGGTTGTAAGATATGGACTTGGCAACAGAAATGAAGCTGGAGAAAGACTGATAGAATTCTGCAAGACCAACGATCTATTCATCTCAAACACCTTCTTCCAGCAACACAAGTGGTGACTGTACACATCAATGAATTGTACAAAAATCAAATTAATTATATCTGTGGAAGTCAACAATGGAAAAGCTCAATAACATTAACGAAAACAAAACCTGGAGCTGACTGTGGTACAGATCACCAACTACTAGTTTGCAAACTTAAGCTAAAGTTGAAAAAGAGCAAGCCGTTCATAAATGTAGCAAAATATGACCTTGAGAATATACCACCAGAATTTAAAGACTGCCTGTAAAACCAATTTGCTGCTTTAAATACAAAAGAGAGAGCTCCAGAAAAGTTATTTATTTATTTATTTATTTATTTTTCAAAAATATTTATTGGAAGCACTGAAAACATTACAGCAGCAATGACAATTGCAGAATTGCTTCAGGTTTTTACAATATACAATCCAGATGAAATGCCTGCATACCTTGGGCAGGGTGGTTTCTTATCCTCCGCCCAAGGGTGTGGTCACAGTACAAACCCAAAAAATTTCCCCCCCCCCAACCACCTACCCCCCCTTCCCCCCCCCCCACTCCCCACCCCACCCCCCCTCCCGGGATCTACGAGGCCGTCGGGGATGCTCCCCTCTATGAGATTAAGCTCCCCAATGGTTACCGCAGGCATAGAATCTCACTACGAACTTTGGGCCCCAAGGTCTGAATAAAGGGTGTCCATACCAGAAGAAAAGAGGCCCAACTGCGGGGGTGTCGCTGTGCACACCTCTTCTCCAAAAGCATGAAATGGTGAAATTCATTCCGCCATTCCCAAAAAGAGGGGGCTACAGGCTCCCGCCACCGCCTTAGCACAGGGCCTTTCCCCACCAGACATGCCTTCCTTATCAACAATTGCTGCCATCTACCCTTCGGGTGGAGTGGTCCCAGCTGATCCAGCGCTATGAGCCGCCCCGTCCAACGAACCTGTTGTTGCAATATATCGCCCAAAAAAGTTGCTATTTTCAGCCAATAACGGTGGATATGCGAACAACCCCACCACATATGACCGAGATCCGCTAATGGACATGTACATTTTGGGCACCCCCCGTTGTCCGTAAGGTGACTCCGCAACGCCCTCCTCGGAGAGAAGTGAGCTCGGACGATACTCTTGAACTGGATTTCCCGCCAACGGGCTCCCTCCACTAAACTAGCCACTCTGCACAACGCCGCTCTTATGGAGCCCGGGGTCACCTCACAGCCCAATTCGCGCGCCCAGGAGGCCTCCTCCGCCGAATAGTCTACCGGCGTCAGATAGGGCTCCAATGCTTTTTTAAAGTAGGTAATAGTTGGTATGTCCCCGGTTCCCAAGGCGAAGAACTCTAAGATCCGTGAAGAGCGGTCACTTTGCAAGTCCCGTCTCTCCATGGAGTGCACATAGTGGAGTAGCTGCCAATAGGGGAATGAAGAGGTCCGAGGGCTCAGGTCATACTCATGGCATAGGGCCTCCAAAGTTTTGCATCGCCCATCCAGTTCGACTACATGCCCCAGCAATCGTATGCCGGCCCGCGCCCACCGACCAAAGGGAGCCGACTCCGAACCCGGGGGGAAGAGGGCATTTCCCTGCAATGGCAACCAGCTCGAAGTCGTGGAGGAACTCCCCCACAGTACATTCAGCCGTTGCCAAGTACGGCGCGCTGCCTGTACCAACACACTGTTCGTGATGTGACTCGGCAAAGCCGCTCGCGGGAGGTGAAGGACCGCCAACAATGAGTGCGGAGCTATCAAGGCTTCTTCAAGTTCCCGAGGGGTATACTGCTCCGTGTCACCAAGCCAGTCTCCCAGGTGCCTAGCCTGGCAAGCTAAAGCATAGGTCCCGAGGTCAGGCACGCCAATCCCTCCAGACCGCCAGCCCCCTTGTAAGCGGCGCAGGGGGATACGTGCCCTAGCGCCCCGCCAAAGAAAACCACAAAGCTCCCGTTCGATACGCAAGAGGTCGCGACGGAGCAGCCAGACCGGCAGGGTTTGTAACCAATAAAGAATCTTCGGTAGTATCATCATCCCCAGAACTGCCGCCCTGCCTAGAAGGGACAGAGGAAGAGGCATCCAGGCCTGCAACTGCGTGCGCACTTTAGTCCAAATGCGCTCGAAATTCTGTTTGTACAACACCGATAGATCTTTAGTGAGTAGGATCCCCAGATAATTGAAGGCTGTATCCGCCCATCGCAGCGGGAAGTTCCCCCGCCAACCCCCTCGCAATTGTCCCCCAATGTCCAATGCTTCCGATTTGTCCTGATTGATGCGCAAGCCCGCAAAATCGCCATAGCGAGTAAACTCAGCAAGTAAGTATGGAAGTGAATGTTGCGGGTCGCAAAGATGTACTAAGATGTCATCGGCAAAGGCGGCCACTTTGAAACCACCAGGCCCGACGGGGACACCACGAATCATATTGGAGCCCGCTATACTCCGCAGCAAGGGATCGAGAGTTAACACAAACAGTAATGGGGAGAGTGGGCAGCCCTGTCGCGTACCCCGTGCCAAGTTGAATGAATCTGATTGGACCCCATTGCATAGAATACTAGCGGTAGGGTGCGTATATAGTAACTGCACCATTGCGATGAAGGGGGCGCCCAAGCCATAGCGGGGCAGGAGGAATTTCAGATAGTCCCAATTGACTCGGTCAAACGCCTTTTCCGCGTCAAAACTGATCAACAGGGACTGTATTTCTCGCGCACACACCCATTCCATAGAGGCCAGAATCTTGCGCAGGTTCCGCACCGCATACCGCCCTCGCACAAAGCCCACCTGTGATTCATGCAACAGACTTCCCAAAACAACAGCCAAGCGATCCGCTAGGACCTTCGCAAACACCTTAAAATCGAAATTTAATAAAGAGATGGGCCTATAGGAGGCAGCCAGCAGTGGGTCCTTACCGGGCTTAGGAATCAAAGTGATGAATGCATGATTCATTCCCCAATTAAACTTCCCCTGTTCCACCCTCTTCTGGTAGACCTCGGTTAAAACAGGGGCGAGATGACCTGCTAGCAACTTGTAGACCTCTGCCCCAAAGCCGTCCGGGCCAGGCGACTTGTAGCAGCTGGCCTCCTTGATGACTTTGTGAATCTCCTCTGCTGTCACCGGTGCACCCAGCACCAAACGCTGCTCCGCTGTCAACATGGGAAGGTTCAGTTTCTGAAAATAGCTTTCCATAGACGCCAGCGATCCCACACCTCCCTGGTACAATTCCTGAAAGAAGCCTCGAAATACTCGGGCAATTTTCTGACTATTGGTGTGCAGTTGGCCCCGGTCGTCGCGCAATGCCACTATAGAACGGGGCCCCCTACCACCACGTAGGCAGCGCGCCAAAAGTCTCCCCGGCTTGTTCCCAAAACGATAAAGCTGATATCGGTAATATAACAGAGATTTTTTTGCCCGCTGGTGGAGCAGTTCGTTGAGAGAGGATTGTAACTCGTTGAGTAGACGCCTATTGACCACCGTAGGGTTCCCCGCACATCGCCGACGGGCCCGGACTACCTGTCGTTCCAGTTGCACAATGCGGGACGCGATTAACTTTCGTTTCCGCGCCCCATAGGCAATAATGTCACCGCGCAGCACCACCTTCGCCGTCACCCATAATAATTCAGGCTCCACTTTGTGGTGCCGATGATTGTCCCTAAATTCTTCCCATCTTTGTTCTAGGTGGGCATGAAATTCGGCATCCAAGTACAGCCCCAAAGGAAATCGCCACATGCGCTGTAAGGGACCCGGGTCCCCCCAACGCAAGTCTACCCACACTGGTGCATGATCAGATATCACACCCGGACCGATCTCGGCCGCTTCAACCTGTGCAAATAATCCTTCCGAGAGCAACACGTAGTCAATTCGTGCGCTGGAGTCATGAGCCCGCGACTGATGTGTGAAGTCCCGCTCCAATGGGTGAAGCAAGCGCCACGGGTCCACTAACCCAAGGCGACGGCGAAGCCCCTGGAGTGCTTTAGTAGTCGGGACTCGCCACCCCTCCCGCCCGCCTCCGGATGTATCTAAATCGATATCCAACACCCCATTGCAGTCACCCGCTAAGATCAGCGGGGCATCTGGGAGCTGTTCAATCTGCGAGGCCAAACAAGCGTAGAAGGATTTATCGAGAACATTAGGGGCGTACAAATTGCTGAGCACCACCCTCCTGCCCTCTAAGGAGCCATAAACCAAGAGATATCTGCCCCCGGGATCGACATACTGTTGCTCAAGTTCAAAGCGCACATGCTTATGGATCAGCAAGACCACTCCCCCTTTTTTCCCTTGTGCAGGGGCCCCCCAGCTCTGCCCCACCCAATCCCTCCGTAGTTTCGCATGCTCCTCAGCAGTCTGGTGGGTTTCCTGTAAGAAGGCAATGTCACATTGCAGCCGGGCTAGGGCCTGCAGCACTTTATAGCGTTTAATAGGGGTGCCGATTCCACAAACGTTCCAGGACACAATTTTCAGCTTAAGGCGGGTTGTAACACCACACCGAAGCCGGTATATGAGATAGCTGTGAGTAAACCCCCCCAGCCTGGGGTCCACCCCTGCACCAACCCCCTTCCTCGGAGGACACCACCCCCCTATCCTCGTGATCCCATTGCTCTCCCCACCTCCTTCCCCCCTAGCCCCCCTAACCGTCCCTCCCCCCTCCAAACCCTTCCCCAACCCCTTCTCCCCTCTAATCCCAGGACCTTCTCCACCTCCCCACTCTCGAGAAGCCCAACCTAGGTCCCACTGAGGTCGCCCCACCCCCCGCCCCTCCACCCTCGAACCTTTAATCCCACGGGCAATTTCATCACCTCCCTGCAATACCACTAACGGTGGCCAGCCCTGCTGCGCTCAGGCAATCCCATACTCCCAAATCCCCAGACCCCCCAATCCCCAATGAGGGTTCAAGTGACTGCCAATGGCCAAGTCCGGCCACTGGCGGGCTATAGCCGCTCACAGGCCTCAACTGGGGGGGGGGGCCCAGCATGGCAAGCTCAGAGCTTATTAATTACCCTTCGGGGCACACATAAATAGAACTCCATAGAAGGCTTAATGCCCATATAAACAATTACTTGAGACGCCACCAACTGATCCCACAAGATTATTAGGCATAGACAAACCTCCCGGGCTGCGGTCTACCGCGCCTTCCTCCCACCGCAATATGGCACTCAGTCGGGCCGCAGAAGAATAAAGAAAAGCGGGGGAGGAAAAGGACTAAAACAATCCCACTCTCGTAGGGAGGGACCCGAGGTCTGGATCCGGTCCCTAGTCTCCCAGGGTAAACTGCTGTGGTACGCAGGGAGAGGAGATGAAAAAAAAAGAAATTATATGAATAAGTTCACATCATACCCCAAAGATTACCAACTGTGAGACAGCCCTACGTCAAGAGAAGAGCTTTCCCGAAAAAATACATAAGAAAGGGCAAAGGAAGCAGCGCTGGTATCGAGATACATTTCTTAACACCCATGCAATTTAAACACCACAAAGTAAGTTTGTAACTAAACGAACTGTCTAACGGGTACATTGTTGCTCAGTGAAAAGTCAAGATACAGGCCTGACCAATGTTAAGGCCTAGTCTTTCCTCCCTCGTCACCACGTGCTTTGCTCTCAATGGAGAATCCAGACACCACTCAACAGTTCATATTAAGATGTTCAGCGAGGTGGTGTTGAGGGTGATTGTCCCCGGGCGGTCAGCTGGTTCACATAGTCCTCCGCCTCCGCAGCCGCTGCAAAAACGTGGTGGGAGCCTCCATGTGTTATATGCAATTTAGCCGGGTATTGTACCGTGAACCGGATTCCAGCTCCAATGAGTTTCTCACAGAGAGGGGCATATTCACGGCGCTTTCTGCTCAGAACCGCTGAGTAGTCTTGTGCAACACGGATCTTTGAGTTGCTGTATAGCGTTGCCCCTCTCTGTCGAGCCGCACGTAATAGTTTTTCCTTTTGCGGGAAATAAGTAAATTTTACTAGCACGATTCTGGGTCGGGAGTCCTTTGGCTGTTTGCCACCAACGCGATGTGCTCGCTCGATGCGAATCGGACCGCCGCACTCATCGCCCTCCAGAATCTGTACGAAGAGCGTCTCCAGGTAGCCCTGCAGGTCTTTGTCGGCCACACTCTCAGGGATACCCATGAAGCGGAGGTTGCTGCGTCGTGACCTGTTTTCCAGGTCATCGAGCTTAGTTTCATGCATTGCAAGTTGGTGTCGTAGGCCGGTCATCTCTGTCTCCAGCACCTCGATCTTGCCCTCGGCTTGCATCAGGCGGCCTTCCGCCTCCCGCAATCGGTTCCCAAGGCTGTCGACCGAGGCACACAGTCCGTCCATCTTTGCATGGAGAGCATCAAACTGTGGTGACAGAGCCGCGGCTACCGCCGCTGACATCGCATCCAGGGAGGCGGGGGATTTAGGCGAGCTGGGCACCGCAGCCGTATCGGCCATCTTGCAGGGGCCAGCCACCCGCTCCCGCTCCCTTCTAGTTGCTTTGGGTGCTGCTGCCATGCTATCTGCCCACCGGAGCGACTTGCCAGAGCTCTCTACGTTCTCCAAGGTATCCGGGATGCTGATTGAGTCGTTATCCGCGGGAGTTACAAGGTGCTAGATCGCCGGTTTGGGCAGCGGGGCACGGAGCGCTCTCAGGATGCGACCACTACTCTGCTCGCATCACGTGACCTCCAAGTTATTTATTTATTTATTTAGACAGATTTGTGTGCCACCTTTTCCTTCAATCAAGGTGATCATGTCACAACACAATTGGAGGGTTACATTTAACATTAGGGTAGGTGTAAACATTTAGACAGTACAGTTATGTGACAGTATTTAGACAGTACAGTTGAGGTAACATTTAACATAAAGGTATTTATTAACGTGGTGTGATAAATTTGTTCGTGTGAATGGGATGGGTGTGTATTTAGTTGGCGGTGATGTTAGTGTTGCTGTTTGGGTAAGGGATGTTGCTTGAATGCTCATAGTTTTCTATAAATAACCATGTTTTGAGGTCTTTGCGGAAGTCTGTGAGGTCTTCTAAAGCTCTCAGGCTCATTGGTAGGGAGTTCCATATTGAGGATGCTAGTAGTGATGGTGCTCTTTTTGAGGTTGTTTGTTTGGTTTTGTGATAGCCTGCAGGGGTGCTGATCATGTTGTTGTTATTGGTTCTTCTTGGTCTATTGCTGATGTCTCTTGTTATAATTTTTTAGAGTACATCCGCTGAGAGATGGTGAATAACTTTGAAGATTATCATGATTGTTTTGTATTTAGCTCTTGCCACCATTGGGAGCCAGTGTAGTTGTTGTAGGACGGGAGTGATGTGCTCGGTCCTTGGGATGTCTGTAATGATGCGTGCTGTGGTGTTTTGTACCATCTGTAGTGGGTGTAGTGTCTGGTGAGGAAGGCCTTGATATAGTGAGTTTCCATAATCAAGCAGTGGTGTGATGAGTGCTTGACATACTGTGCGGAAGTGGTCTTGACGGAGCATTGGTTTGATTTGTCTGACTGTTTTCAATCGATGATATGCCTTGTTTGCAGTTTTGTTGATGTGTGATTTTAAGTTCAGAGCTCTGTCTAGTGTTATGTCCAGATATTTAACTTCTTCTTTGACTACTATGTGTTTGTCTAGGATGCTTATGGTTTGTGGAGGTGTGAATGTGGGGTTCCTGGTGACGAACATTGCCTCAGTTTTGTCGTAGTTGACTGTTAAGTTGTTGGCTATGAGCCAGTCATTCATTCAAGTTATGGGATGACATCAAGAAGGTTGTGTTGGAAGAAAGTGAGAAGAGTCTGCAAAAGGTGAAAAAGCAAAAATAGCCAAAATGGATGACAGAAGAAACTCTGAAAATTACCCAGAAATGCAGAGAAGCTAAAGCCAGAGGAGAAATAGAGGCAATCGCAGAACTCAACAGAGATCTCCAATGCAAAAGAGGAAGGCCGGCAAGGAGATGAATCGATACAATAACAGCAGCTATAGGTGTCACTCTATCAACAATGAGCTGCCTGATTGAAGATCGAATACAGTTTAGGTCAACTATCCAGAGGGTCGCCATGAGTCAACACAGACTCGACGGCACTTAACAGCAACATATTTTGGAGGAAAGGCAAGAGAGAGGAGATACAATAAAAATGTCTAAATACCTCCGTGGCATAAATGCACAGTGGGAGAGCATCTTTCAATTGAAAGAAAGCTCTGCAATGAGGGGGCATAGGATGAAGGTGAAAGGGGACTGACTCCGGACTAATATGCTGAAATATTTCTTAATGTAAAGAGTGGTAGATGTATGAAATAGTCTCCCAGTGGAGGTATATAGAGACCAGGATAGTATCTGAATTCAAGGAAGTGTGGAACCAACACAGAAGATCTCTTAGAAAAAATGGACTATAGTAGTTGGTATGGAAGGGCAGACTGGATAGGCCATATGGTCTTTTCCTGCCGTCATATTTCTATGTTTCTATGCCTGTGTTTCTATTTGGATCTCCTTCCTGAAAACTTTCAACTATGCAGTGGTTTATGTGCAGATGTAAATCTCCATGGGGACACAGCTGCCCGTAGCCTGTGCTGCATGAGCATCTTTTTAATCCTTTACATCTTTTTTCAAATTTTCAAATTTTTAAAATAATTTAAAACAAAAATGTTTTGTATTTCAAAAATTCATTGTTCAAAAAATGTTGGTCCTCCAACCCAGATTTTTTTTGCCATTTACACATTAATGGGCAGGTTTACTGAACTGCAATAAGAGTTGGCATCTTAGCACACATTTTGTGCCAAATGTTGACGCGGAAGTGTGGCTACGCTAACTGTTGGGGACATCCACGGCAAGTCCTCATGCAGTTAGTGCAGGGGGAAGCATCTCACCACGCTAAACTTGCAATCACGATTAATGCAGGTGCACTTACCACCGCCATTGAGGTGCTAACTGTGACATTGATTATTATCATGCGCTGATTAAATGTCCAGGCAATGCCCTCTCTCTGCCTCTAACCCACCCAGCCCCCACCCAATCACATGCTAAGCGATTAGCATGGAATTTTTACCATGTGGCATTTTTAGCGCACAGTCATGGTTACTGTAGCCCTGAACTAATCATTTGCCGTGTGCTAAATCCCATGCTAACCATTAGCAAACCTACCCCCTATGAATTTTGCTGATAAGTGACCTTAGGAATTCTGGCCACAGCAATCAAATATTCAAAAGCATTTATATAGTGGGCAGTGGCACCATCCGCATAAGTACTTAAAAAAAAATCCAGGCCACTGGAATAGATAATTATGGACACATGGCCAGAATTATCGATCTGAGAAGTGAGTGAGATTTAAGATGTTCCCGGGCAGTGCCACTTAAACCTATAACTTGTACGTTTAAGCGATGGTTTCAGCTGCTAGGGGAATTTGTTAGATGGCCAAGAAACCACACAGATAGCAGCTATAAGTTGAAGAATCTAAATTAGACCGTTTAAGTTCTGAGTATTTTCAGTGTCACCTAAACGGAGAGTGACATTGAATGTAGGTGTAATTGGAAAATGTCTAGGTTAGATGTTTGAAATTATATGTTCACAACTTAGCTGAAAACTGACTTCTTTTAATATAATTCATTGCAGAGCAGCAGGGGAAAAGAGCTCTGATGCCATGCTGCTGCCACGTTTCTGCTTTCGGAGATTTGAAAGTGCTGTCAGGTCAATGCTGAGTCCTGGCAATAGCTTGCCGTACCTTTCCTCTGCACAGTAAGTCTACAGCACCTGCTATTCCAAGGCGGCCACCCATCCAAGTACTAGTCAGGTCCAACCCTGCTTAACTTCTGAGCCCAGCTGAGATTAGGCTCATTCAGGATACATAGCCATAGTTAAGGGTGTGTGTAATAGGGTGCAGTACGTTTTTGCACCTACTGCATGACATGTGCAAAAATGACCACACAGTAGGTGAAAACCCTGTTTGGAAAATGTAGGGGGCATGTCCAGCATCTTCCATGCATTAAACACACAGGGCAGACACTTATCACATAGGCTCGTGTTCCCTGCTGAGGTAGAGAACGTGGGCCCGAAGTAACATCACAGGAAGGGGACAAGTGGTTGCAGCCCCCCAAGCCCCCTCACAAGCAACCCCTCTCCCCAATGAGCCCCACATTCAGGACTTACCTGGACAACAGCACAACAAGATTGTCTGGATTGTAAGCTATGACAAGCAGGGACTGTCTTTACATGTATCTGTGCAGCGCTGCAGATGCCTTGTAGCTATATAAATGGAGGAGGAGGAGTCTTCCCAAAGACTCACCCCAGTCCACCCCCTACCCATCCCGTAACTTGCCCAGGGCTCTCTGGTGGTGATTAGGGCAGAGGCGATCCCTTTCTGCTCCTGCCCCTGCCCCAACTCTGGCAGCTTAAAAAATGGTGCCAGTCTTGTGGTACTGACCCCTTCCCTTCCCTGTTCTCCAGGTCCAATATCGCATACCTTTTCCCTTTACCTTGCTGGGCCTGTTTCCTTCCCTCATCCACTTCCTCCTCTACCTCTGCCAGAGCTGCCCCAAAGCACAGGGGATGATTGCTCAAGACCTATCATGTCCTGCTCCCTCTGACACAAGCTTCCTGTCCGATGGGAAGAGACACTCCAGGCCCTGAGAGGACATATGTGCTCAGTGACCCCATACTGCATTCAGTGCTGCTCAGCTGTTTTGCTGGCTGCCACCATTCTCCAAATCATGGCACCCTAGGTGGAGGCGTGGAGCCCCGATTCAGAGAGGGGGACGTCCAGGCCATCCGGATGACCAAGAGGAAGATGAGCCAGTTAGGACCCAATTCTGGATCGCAGGACAGAATCGGGCCTGTAGATGGTCCGGCGTGCCCCTGCTACCTGCAGGGACGTTCTCCCCACAGGCGCCCCGATTCCCCTGACTCCCGCGTCTTCGACCCCCTTCTTCCCCATCGCCTGACCCATGGCTGGCCTGCCGGGACCTGGATCAGGCAGCAGGGACCCCCCGCACCCAGCCCTGATCGCCACCTTTGAGGTGGAATAAGCAACACATCCCCTTTGATCTGGCAGGACGTACAGGGCCATGATCTGAATCAGCCTTGTATATCCTGCAGGGCTGACCCACCCCTTCTCCACCCAAATCCCGTCACCTCCCGGCTCTCCCTGTCCTGCTGCTCAGACAAGTTTTTTGTAAGCTCTATATTTCTGCAGAGTTATTCTTAACGAGGGTACTTTATAGAATGGGGCGTACAGTTGCCCCTACATGTAGACGCGGCATTTATGTCTGCTCAGATAGCCCCAATCAGCAGCACTTATCTGGAGGCGTTCTTCTGAATATTCACCCCTTGGAATTTGCTTTTTTTTTAACCAGCCAAGTAATAACTCTGCTGAGACTTGCTGCAGATGTGATTGGAGGCCACAGTGGCTTTGCTTATTATACTTATGCTTGCTTGCTATTTGAAAGCATCTTTCCTATTTCCTTCTTAATGTATTTTATTTTTATTTGTGTTTTTTTTCTATGCATTTTAACGTAAACTGCTTAGATGATGATATGACAGGTCGTATATCAAATAACAGTGAAACCTGAAACCTGAAGGGACTTGCCGAAATCTGCAATAATTAGGAGGTGGAAAGAACTGTTCTCAGTTTGTTTAGCTGATCTGATCCTTAGGGAGAAGTAATGTGTTAATGGGGGCTCGACTTACTGCAGAGCTAAAATGGAATCGCTTACATACTAATGTCTCTTCAAAGCCTTATTCCCAGGACAGACTATGAGGAACAACAGTTCAGGTGAGAAGACAAATATTTATTATTGCTTCACTGTTTTCAATCTCCTTCCCCCACCTGTGAATTCATCTTAATTTATTTCAATTCCTGATAAACTCTTTGATGTTTGTTAGCTGGTAAAAAATAGTCCTCTGGTGGAATGAAGGAAACTTGGAAAAGGTCTAAATTGGAAATTGTAGGGTTGACTTCCCCACTGCACTAGACAGAGGCACACGGGAAGTAATTTGGAAAGGGATTTTGAAATGAGTAGAGCAGTATTTCATGCACTCAACTAGACTCTTACAAAAGTGCCTAGGGACATATGCGCCTAAAGAGGGTCTTTTTATAACCCATTTTCATGCATAAAATAGCATTTTATGTGGGTAAATGGCCGCTTCCAAAATTAGATCATGCCTAAAACTATACATACTGCAAGCTAGCAGGTACTTCCACAATAGGCATACATGGGGCAGAGTTTGGGCAGAGACATGATTCATGGGCATATTTTATAAAATGCGTGCATATGCGCACAGAGGAAATGCTAACATTTACGCATGCTCTCGAGCAGGTGCAATGTCCACTCGCTTAATGTAGGCTTATCACTGCTGGATTTGTGCTAGTATTTTATAAAGTCACATAGGCGTCTGTCTTTATAAAATAGCACCAAAATAGACATCTTCCTGCTCACTTAACCCAGTGCCTTGTTATAAAATTACCCCCAGAAAGTATGCACACAGACACACAGGGGATAGTTTCCTAACAGGGCGTCAACAGGCCTATTTTATAAGGGCAACTTAGGCATCTAGGTGCCTTTATAAAATAGGCCTGAACATGACCTCTTATTGCACATAAATGCTCTCGCACAAATCTACACCTGCTGTGAAGGTATAATAAGTCTTTGCATGTACTGTATGTGTCATCACATAGTTTATAAAATACCTTCACATATTTCTCAAACCTGTCCCTGCTCTGCCCAACTACACTCCCAAGAACCTATACATGTTTAAGTATAAAATGCAATGTGTGCCTTCGAGTCAGTCCTGACTCCTGGCGACCCAGAAGCTCCTGGGTTTTCTTGGCAGTGTCACCGGAAATAGATTGCTAGGCCTTTCTTCCGAGGCAGTGGAGGGTTAAGTGACTTGCCCAAGGCCACAAGGAGTGTTAGTATGTGCCATCTTATTGGTGTGGATGCTTATATGTATATATTTGTTGCACGATTCTATAAGCACCCTCTTCCGCCTTTAAAACATGCCTTGCATTAGGAGAATGTTTTTTTTATCAAATTAACTCATAGTAATATAGGTTTATATGTATAGACGTTCCCAGGGCTGGAGAATAGGCAAAGTGGGGCAGGAGAAATAATTATGTGCATACTTCATAAAATATGGAGGAGGAAATTCAAAGCATAAGTGTTGGAACAGGGTGGACCACGCGGGCCCTGGCCCCATAAAGACTTTGCCTCCCAGCTGCAGAAAGAAGAGCAGTCGCGATCATGGCACAGAATCCTCCTGTCTGCCCACGGAAGATTGGATTCCCACGGGCAGACAGGAGTTTGCTGAAATCTCAGCCATTTCCTTCTCTTCTGCCCGTGGGAGATGGGATCCGCATGGACAGAACAGAGGGGAAGGCTGCGGGAGGCTAGGGGTGATGTTAGGGTGGAGCTTGGGACAGAGTCAAGGCGGAGCTTGGCCCTCCAATCAAAGAGGTGTTTCGCACCCTCTGATTCAAAGTGTTTTAGCTTTAGCAGACTTGCTAACCAGCTAAAACGTGCTCTGCCCAATATTCAGCAGCAGTGACTAGTTTAGCCAGTTAAAGTTTAACCAGTTATTGCTATCCGGTTAAGAGCTGCAGTATTTTGATGGCACTGGTGGCTTTCCCCGGTGCCTAGACCATCTGAGGCGAAGCTGTTTCTCTGGAAAGCATGCCAATCTTGCTATGATTTCTGTGCGCATGTATTTGGTTTGCTCTCCCATTTTAACGCTGATATTTGCACCACAGTTTAACGTATGGCTAATTTAGATATGTGCCCCTTTCTGCAGGCTGGCGCTTAAGTCACACTCTAGTGGTGCGCTGCATAGAGGTGTAGATAGTTAATAGCGTGTGACTTCAGAGCCGGCTTTCTGCATCAGCCCGTTAGGGCCCAATATTCAAAGGCAGTAACAAAGTTAGCAGACTTGCTAATCGTGTTACTCCATTATCTGGGATATTCAGCAGCACCAGCACAATTAGTGCCGCTGAATATCCGTCGGTGCTGCTGCTGCTGCTGCTGCACACTCATAAGAACATAAGATATGCCATACTGGGTCAGACCAAGGTCCATCGAGCCCAGTATTCTGTTTCCAACAGTGGCCAATCTAGGTCACAAGTACCTAGCAGTTTCTCCAAGGGACACAGGTTCTACAGTGCTTGTATTGTGGCCAGCAGTGGATTTCGTGGGTCCCCGTTAGCACTGGGGTGTTCCAGGGGTGGCACCCGGCCATGACCAGGTAGCGGCAGTATTGAGCTACTGCCTGGCTATGGCTAAGCACTGAAGCAGCAAAAGTAAAATGCAGCAAAGGCTGGCCTAACTTTCACTGCGGAAGCTAACCGGGCAGCGGCTGAATATCACTGCTGCCTGGTTAGCTTCCTGCTAATCTGGGCAACCCGGATATTCAATGCCAGAGTAGAATATGGCTCTGGCATTGAATATCTGGGTTTAAAATTCAGTGGCAGCAGCTAGCCGTGTTAGATTGGCTAGCCACCACTGCTGAATATCGGAATACACATGTGTGCACATAAGGTATGCACTGACATTTACACCTCTTCTCGAGCAGACGGAATGTTTGCACCTGCAGTCTGGGTTCGATTTGTGTAGGGGTTTACGCTAGTATTTTATAAAGATGAGTTGGCGACTACTTGTCTTTATAAAATAGGCTTACAATAGGCGCCTTCTCCATTGTCTTACCTAGATGCCGTCTTATAAAATCAGCCCCTTTGGAAGTAATATTGGTTCTATGTGCTAACAACTCAGGTAAATGTTGGTATTTTATGCATTTACGCATATAAATCTCTTAGAGGACTAGCTTATAATTTCACGCATTATTTGCACTGCACATAATTTCACTGTGAGCATGCACATGCACTGAATTGAGGAAGAGTGTTGGCGATGCGAGCAAGTATGCATATTGAACATAGCTTACATAATTTACATGCATAATTGCAAAACGTAGGCAGAGTAAATTATAGAAGCTCTAGGGCTGATGTAGCAGTCATCACGCCTTAATTTAAGGTGCGTTAATTGTCACTGTCGCTAGTAATTTATAAAGCTGAGTATGCATGTATTTGACTTTGTTAATTAGATGTAAAATGCACATGTGAAAATACAAGTTATCTAGGCACGATAATTTTATAAGGGTCAGGTAGATTTCCAGTATTTTTAATGCGTGCATGTTTCATTTAATTTATATAGTAAACTACATGCATAACTTACTTTATAGAATGCTGTATAATTGGTAGGATACATGTAACATATCTGGGCACTGGCACTAGGACTGGGGTAAATGCCCATGCCTAGATTTTACAAGAACACACATAGGATATAATATTGTATAACTTAACACTTGTAAATTTGCACGCCGCTCAAGCTTCACCCCTCTACAAGCGCATAGTGAAAATAGACACCAGATGATGCAGAGGGCAGTTAGTAAAATGGTCATTATAAGGCATATGGAGACAGACTTAAAGATCTCAATATCTATATGTAGTGCCCCTTTGGGTGCACTTCTGGGTCCGGGACTGGCCTGACTGGAGTCCCCTCGAGGGCGGACTCTGTCTGTCCTTGTCAGTTTGGTGCCTGGTGCCTCTACCGGGGCAAGAAAGGTGTTAGTGGACAGGATTTCCCTCCTTTCACCCCAGCTAACTCAAAAAAACAAGTTGTGAACAAAGTTGGCATAAATAGTATTTACAATTTATTTACAAAATATATACATCAAGCATTGTGATAAAATAATTCAGTATGTACAACCCGTAGTATGATAAGTGGTTCAAGTAGGCAAGGTGAAATAGCAATATAGGATAAGAGATAAGGCAACCAACTTAACCTTATATGTAGTGACTTAAATAAACCTTTAAAGATTATAGATTTAACCTTATTAACCTGTTTCCTAACTCCCCTTCCTTGTCTTTTGCCCACCGGTCCCAAGTCTCACCCACTGCTGGAGCTCTGGACCAGTGGCTGCTTGTGAAGAGAGAGGTTTTGTAGTTCTGTCCAATTGCTGAGGCTGTGGCCTTGACGCTGCCTCCTCCAATCTGGAGAGGGTGTTGCATTCTTGTCCATTCAGGAACAATTGTTGCAGCTCTCCCTTGAGCTGATCTGCCACTGGACCCCCCTGAGTCTTGTGGCTCCCTGAGTCTTGTGCTCCTAGTTCGGAATGGACCCTCTGACACTGCAGCTCTCCCTTGAGTTGATCTGCTGCTGGACCTTCCTGGATCCTGTGGGTCCTAGTCCAGAATAGACTTTCTGCTGCTACAGTTCTCGCTTGAGCTGATCTGCCGCTGTAGCTCCCGATGAGCTGATCTGCTGTTGGACACTTCCTGGGCCTTGTGGCTCCTGGACTCTCCACCGCTGCTGCTCTCTCTTGAGCTGACTTGCCGCAGGACCTCCCTGGATCCTGTGGCGCCTAGTCCAGAATGGACTGTCTACCATTGCAACTCTCTCTTGAGCTGATCAAACTCTACGGCTCCCAAGGAGCTGATCTGCTGCCCCTTCTTGGGCTTTCTGGCTCCTAGTCTGGAATGGACTCTGCCACTGCAGCTCTCTCATGAGCTGCTCCACTGCTGCAGCTCCCCAATGAATTTATCTACTGCTGAAGTGATCCCTTGAGCTGATCTGCCACTGCAGCTTCCTAATGAGCTTATCTGTCGCTGCAGCTCTCCCTTGAGCTGATCCGCCGCTGGATTCCCAAGCTTGGATTAGGCTCTCCAGAGTCTCTGTGCTGCCATCTCCACTCCCATTTTCACTCTTACCCCCGATTGGACCTGTAGGAGGCTGTCTGCTGGCTTTTTCACTCCAGCCTGCCTAGACATTCTTCACTCCTACCCCCAACTGGGTCTGTAGAAGGTTCTGTGCTGGCATCTTCACTCCAGCCTGCCTAAGTTCCCAGGAGACTTTCTAGCACCATCTTTTGAAGGGAAAACCTGCAGAGCAGAGGGAGCTCTCGCCTCCCATCTCAGATGACGGTTAAGCTCTTTTTAGATAAAGAGGCCTGACACTTCTAAATTCCCATAACTCTTCCCCAAGCTCTTTTCTGCACAGGGCTGCTGATGCCAGTGTCAACTGATACCATTTCTGTTAGGGTGAGCAATTTCCACAGGCCCCCGAGTATTTATTTCTCCACCCTCTATCTAGTGTATGCACTTAATTCCCCTGCACTATTCCCTATAGATTTAAAGTTAAATCTTAATAATAGATATAAATGTGAGCAAATATTACCCTTGCTCCTCCAGCAAAGGCAGTGATTTACATATTCCCTCGTGGAGGCCAATTCTGAATGGGCCTGTCTGGATGTCCAAAATCTGCATGGACCGGATTTGCCCTCGATTCTACCCCCGCAGGAGCTAGATGTTCTCGTGGGAGCAGAATTAGGCCTTTGACGGGCCGGACGTGCCCTGATTCAGTGAGCCTGGACATGCAACGATCACCCCATCTAGCCCTCCCAATGCTCCGGTATGGAGCCTCAGTGCCATGGTGTCCCATCGCCATGGCATTGGGATGTCATGTGGTAGCACTAGGAGGACCTGACCACCAAAATAGCTCTTCCTCCTGCCGCCCGAGCCTTGGCGGGAGATGCCAGAGCCGGTCTTGGGCGGCAGGTGCCTCCAGGACACAGCGCCTTGGGTTGGGGGGGGGGGGGCCTGGCCAGATTGCTGGCATCAGTCTGACCTATTGCACCTCCGACATTATTCAACACACTCTCAAGCACCCACCTTAAGGGGGGGGGGGGTGTCATATATTTTGGAAGAAAGGTGGGAAAGGGGAGATATGATAGAGATGTTTAAATACCTCAGTGGCATAAATGCACAGAAGGAGAACTTCTTTCACTTGAAAGAAAGCTCTGTCATGAGGGGTCATAAGATGAAGATGAAAGGTAATAGACTCAGGAGTAACATTTCTTTATGGAAAGAGTGGTAGAAGCGTGAAATAGCTTCCCAGTGGAGACTATATCTGAATTCAAGAAAGCATAGGACAAACACGGAGGATCTCTAAGGGAAAACAGGAACTGCAAAGCTTAGTAATTGGCATGGAAGGGTAGACTGGACAGGCTGTATGGTCTTTATCTGTCATCATGTCTTTATGTCTCTAAACTTATTTGCCAGTCTCTGCGTATCCTCTGAAGTTATTATTTGAAACTGGGACCATGTCAGATCTCCTCTTATCCCTTTGTCCGTTTCAATCAGTGGAACATTTACTTCTACTTATACCACAGTCTGACTACGTTTTCTTGATTTCTCCAGTGCCGGCTTAACCATTAGTCAAACTAGGCAGTCACCATAGGATAGGAGGCAATTTCCTCTTGTAGATTGGAAACTGATTAAAAGGTAGAAAATAGAATAGGATTAAAGGGCCAATTTTCTTAATAGAGGAAGGTGAATAATGGAGTACCATAGGGACCTATAGTGGGACCACTGCTTTTTTTAGCATATGTATAAAGACCTAGAAATGGGAACAATAAGTGAAATAATCACATTTACAGATGGCACAAAATTATTCAAAGTTGTTGAATCACTTTTGGATTGTGAGAAATTGCAGGAAGACTTTGTGATACTGGAAGACTGAGCTTCCAAATGGCAAATGAAATGTAATGTGGACAAGTGCAAAGTGATGCCCGTAGGCAAGAATAACCCTAATTGTAACTACACAGTGCTAGGTTCCACCCAGTGCTAGGAGTCACCACCCAGGAAAAGGATAAGAACATAAGAACATAAGATATGCCATACTGGGTCAGACCAAGGTCCATCAAGCCCAGTATCCTGTTTCCAACAGTGGCCAATCTAGGTCGTACGTACCTAGGCATACGGATCTAGGCATCATTGTGGACAATACATTGAATTTTTTTGCCCAGTATACAGCAACGGTCAACAAGCAAATAAATTGTTAGGAATTATAAGGAAAGGAATAGAGAATCAAGCAAAGAATTCCATAATGCCTTTGTATCACTCCATGGTGCAACTGCACCTTGAGTATTGTGTGCAGTTCTGATTGCCACATCTTAAAAAAGATATAGTGGAATTAAAAAAGGTACAGAGAAGGATGACCAAAATGATAAAGGGGATAGAACAACTCTCCTAAAAGGAAAGGCTAAAGAGATTAGGTCTTTTCATTTTGGAGAAGAGATGGCTGAGGGGAGATACAATAAAGGTCTATAAAATCATGAGTGGAGTGGAATGAGCAAATGGGAATCTATTGTTTACTCTTTCAAAAAGTATAAAAATTGGGGGCACACCATGAAGCTACAGAGTAGTACATTTAAAACAAAGGCTCCCTTCCTGTGGATGTCACAGCCTTTGGTTTGGCATTACCTGCAGCTCCTGGGGCTGATGGTGCCATTGCCTGACCTTGTTCCCTGGGCCAGGTTTCATATGCAAAGACTACAACAGTCGCTGCTCTCCAGATGGTCACCTCAATATCACCCTGTGTCTCGCAGCCTTCATTGCACAAGGGAAACCAAAGTAGTTCTGCAGTGGTGATTGCAGGCCAGCAACTTAAAGAGGGGAGTAACATTGGAGCAACCAGATTGGGTAATGGTGACCATGGATGCCAGTCTGAGCAACTGGGGGCACATTGCCCAGGTCAGGTGGTGCAGAGGACATGGTCAATGGAAGAGAGCGCTTGGTCCATCAGTCACCTGGAGATCAGGGTGGTTTGGATGGCAATTCAACATTTTGTCGCGCTACTGGAAGCACGCGTGAGAGTGTTCTCAGACAATGCCTCAGCGGTAGCATACATCAACAGATAGGGCGGCACAGGCGGTGTTCTACTAACAGTGAAGGTGGCACCGCTCATTCTCTGGGTGGAGCTCCATCTCAGCACCTTGTCGGCAGCGCACGTGGCAAGCAAGGACAACATGCAGGTGGATTACCTCAGCAGGCATTGCATAAACGCAGCAGAGTGAAGTCTAGCAGACTTGATGTTTGCAGTGATCGTTAGGTGTTGGGGGATGCCAGTCATGGACCTGATGGTGACCGCAGACAACACCAAGGTCAGTCGCTTCTTCAGCAGGTGCCGAGAGCGGATGTCAGAGGGACCCTGGTGACAGGAGAGCCTCCTGTATGTCTTCCCTCCTTGGGCTTTGATTGGGTGGTTGTTGTACCGCATTGCTTGGCACAGCGGATACATGGTGTTGGTAGCTCCTGATTGGCCTCGGCATCCATGGTATGCTGATCTGATCAGGATGTTAGTGGATCGGCAATGGCGCCTGCCCCAAGACACCAATCTGCTCGCCCAAAGACCAATTAGGATGCCACAGGTGGATCAATTCTCACTTATGACCTGGCTCTTGAGCAGGCATATCTGACGAAGCGAGGGTATACACCCAGAATGATTGGTACACTCCTGAAAGCACAGAAGAAGTCTACTTCATTGTCTTACATCCGAGTATGGCGAGTGTTTAAGGATTGGTGCGACCAACATGGTCTGTGGCCTCTTGGCGCCTTAGTTATCAATATTTTGGCGGTTCTACAGGATGGTTTGGATAATGGACTGACTTTGAATGCCCTTAAGGTGCAGATGGCAGCCTTAGCCTGTTACTGGGAAATAGTGAAGGTTCCCCATTGGTGTCCTATCTGGATGTCTCTCGGTTTCTGCGGGACGTCAAGCAGGTCAGGCTGCCACTATGGACGGTTATACCGGCATGGGACTTGAATCTAGTCTTGTCAGGGTTGGTGGCTTCGCCCTTTGAGCTCTTGAAGGTGGTCTTTTTGGTGGCCATCTGCTCGGCCTGGCGCATCTCGGAATTGCAGGCCTTGTCTTGTTGGGAGCCCTTTCTGCTGATATGCAAGGAGAGAGTGGTGCTACAGACCATGCCGTTCTTCCTCCCTAAGGTGATTTCCCCATTTCATGTCAATCAGCCGGTGACTCTTCCAGTGTTTTCTGAGTCCGGAAAGGGGGGCGAGGATGCTTGTCTTCACCTGTTGGATGTTCAGAGGGCTTTGCGTGCTTACTTGAAGCTTACGCATTCCTTCCAAAAGTCGGATTGTCTGTTTGTCTTGTACAGGGGACCTCGACAGGGGGAGGCTGCCTCTAAAGCATTCATCTCTCACTGGATTAAGGAGGCTATTGCCTCAGTTTATCTGCTTCAACACAGAGCAGTACCAGTGGGATTGTGAGCACATTCCACAAGATCTCAGGCCGCCTCATAGGCAGAGGTCCATTTGGTACCTCCAGGGGACATCTGTTGGGCTATGGCGTGGTCTTCATTGCATACGTTCGTGAAACATTACCATCTAGATATGCAAGCGGATCAGGAGACGCGTTTTGGTGCTCAGGTGTTACGGGCAGGGCTCGCAGGTCCCTCCTGTGGTACATCCCGCTTGTCTGGACTGGATTGAAGGGATGTGGATGAAGGGAAAATTAGAGCTTATCTGCTAATTTACTTTCATGGAGTCCCTCCAATCCAGTCCAGAACCCGCCCAGGGAGATTCTGTCTGTTCAGAGCCATGAGCCGCCTGGGGTATGTCTGTGATGGAGAGGTCCTTGGCACAGAGTAAAGAGCTTTGCCCTATGGCCAGGGGGTAGGTGTTCTATCCTATTGGGGGGGTTTGGAGGTTCAAAAAAAAGAAAAGAAGAAAGACATTAGCAATATGGTTGATTTGTTTAGTCACGTTTATGGCATTAGGGGCTGTTCGGTTTAATGATGACTAAACAGTTCCTGCTGCTCTTCTGATCTCCGTATTGGTGTAAGGTTTTTGGTAAAGTTTTACGATACTAGTGTGATACTAGTGATAGGAGGGAAGGTCCTCTGGGATTATAGGGTGACGTCACTGAAAAATTGCATATTCAATCTCCAGTTGCTGGTGAGCAGACACAACTGGCTTGTCTGGATTGGATTGGAGGGACTCCATGAAAGTAAATTAGCATGTAAGCTCTAATTTTCCCTTAAGGTAGACTTGCAGAAAGCCACTGCTTATCACTTGAGATAAGTAGCATGGAAACTATCTACTTCTGGGAATCCTTCAAGGCACTTGTGACCTGGATTGGCCATTATTGAAAACAGGATACTGGGCTTTATGGACCTTTGGTCTCGCCCATGATGCATTTTGTATGTTATTATATTCTCAACATCCTCTAAACCCAATTTGCTAATGTGTGGAGGACTGTAACAAAGTAATACACCTAACTCATTGTCTCATCCTACTGTACGATGAAGTGTCTCCATCTCATCTATCATAGGATATTTAGAAAAGTTAATCTATATGGATTTCCTATAAATTACAGACATGCTCCTTCATTTATCTACATAGGGACAATGTTCTATCAAGTAACTATCTGGACAGATTTCCTGCAGTCAGGACCCTAACCAAGGGGCATGTTTACTAAACATTCCTAACGTGCGGGGCCGCGCTAGTGTGCCTGTGCCATATAAGGAGTGGGCGGTTCAGGCAGAAAATAGAAAAAAAACGGTAGTAAGCAACCGGACGTGTGTGCGTCGCGCTAATGTGCGGGGGTCGACATTAGCGCGTGGAAAGGCAAAGTGGCGCGCTGCTGAGTATACAAAACAACAGAGCCGTGGTACAACGGTGAAGACACTGACCAATGGTGCAGGGGCCATGGGTTCAATCCCCCAGTGTGCGCAACAACAAAGGTCAGCTGAGGCAGTAACTGTAATGATTAACATTGTTTTAGGAGGCAAATTAATTTGGAACGGCATAAGGCGGCGCACAGTTATTTTTGGGCAGCAGAAGGCGGCGCACTGGTCCCCTTGGGCGGCAGAAGGCGGCGCGCTGATAGGCACAAGGCGGCGCGCTGATGCACAAGCACAGGACCAGAGCCACAGCACAATGGTTAAAACACTGACCAATGGTGCAGGGATCAGGGGTTCAACTCCTCACAATGCCCAGTGAAAAATGCCTGCTGAGGTATTATGTTGTGGAGTGCTGTAGGAGGCTGTATAATTTTAGTTTGCTATCACTACTAGCAAACGCACTCTCCCAGCATGTTAACATACGGCGGCCCATAAGGCACATGTTACAGTGCACTGTTCGCCAAGGCACCCTTGAATGACCCCTATAGGGCAGCATGTATGTTGCGACACAGGATAATGTATAGTGCACCCTATAGGGATGGCAACCATAAGGTGGCCTACAGGGCGCCCTATGAAGCACCCTCAGAGGCACCTAATGAGTATAGTAAGCTGAGGGTGGTCTTGCCGGCATAGACATATGTACAGTAAATAAAAATAAAGCTGTGGACAGCCCTACCAAAGGGCCCCACTGTGGGTTTGAACCCATGACCTCTAGCTGCATAGGCAGTGATGTAACCATTGCACTACAGCTCCATAGCTGTAAGCAGGCCCCTGGCTGGCTGCAGATAGCCTACACGTCACCTCACAGACAGTCTGCTGGTGTCAACAGGATGGGTTAGGCCACCCGTACCCATGATGCACTGCACATGCAAATTAGCTGTCCGCAGATGGACACAAGATGGGGAATGCACCCCCACAGCACCTCGGCCCTGTTGGGGGAAGTGACCGGGTGCACCCACACAGCACCTTGGCCTAGTAGGGGGCACTGACCGGGTGTTTTACTGGCACAGAGTAGCCACACACCGTTACATCGTGCGGGTACTGTGCTCACCCTGAGTGTGCAATGAGGTGGCCAGGACCAGGTCAACAACACCTGCCATGGCTGATGGAGGCCAAGCGGGCATTCCAAAGCAGTGTTAATGTGTAAGATAGCTAGTTTATGCACAAACACCATGGATATCCCTGTCTGCCGCCATCAGGCACCCCCCCCCCCCCGTGGCAAACATGGTCCCCATCAAGGGATCCACACTCTACCTCCCTGCAAAGGTGGCAGTACAGGGCAACATCAACCCCAGTCCTGCTGAGGAACACCACCACCCCCCCCAGGAAGCTCCATACACAGCCATAACACAATAGCAGACAGACATAAGCCCAGGGTATGGTAAGCTGCACTCCACCACCAGATATTCCCCTGCAGCAAGCCAACAGCCACTGCACCCTGCAAGCCATTATAGCAAGACATTTACCAGCTACAAACAGTCTGCTGGTTAGTCCATAGTGCATGTTCCCAATGGAGATGCATGCACCCAGAATTGGGCTGTCTGCATACACAGCAAGCAGATATATCAGTGACTGGGCCCCAAAGAGAAACCCATATATATCACATGAGAGAACTACTATACAGCACTATGGGGGGGCCTAGCCATGCTGTGGTCACTGCACAGTCAGGGTGAGCGTGATCCCCCAGATGGACATGCTTTGGCCACCCTGTCTGTGTAGGTGGTGGCCGGACACTACAATATCCCAGCCAATGTCCCTGCCAGGGCCCTATGCCCAGTGCAGATGCATCCTGGCCACGCCATCCTGCCCTGGCTATACCCATGGTACCTTGCACCTCATTATGCACATTGACTGGCCAATACTGGCAACAGTGCTGGCAGTGCGGGCTGTTGAAGGGGCTTGCAGCCAACACCCACTGTATAGACAGACACACACTTCCACACCTCTGCCATCATGGTGCTACGATTGAGGGGGTAAGTAGCCTTGCCCACCAAACCGGTCCTGAGCACGGCAAGGCATGGATATGGTACGCATTACAGCTGGTGGTCACTCCCCAGGGTGGTAAGCACCGTCAGAGGCCAGGCCTGGAGCATGCCCCGCAAACACCTAACAGATTGTTTGGATGGGGCCAACTAGCAGTATGTACGTAACGTATGGATAACTGCCTGCCTGTGCTCCTAGCAAACGTCTCCGAGCTGTGTACCGTATACCTCAGGTGTAGGGTGACATTGGTAAGTTATGCAAGTGCTCGTTTTGGGTGCTGCATGCACGGTCCAATGTTCTGCCTTTCCAGGTGACATTGGCCAATGGGGCCTGTGGGTGTGGGTGTGTCTGCCCTTGATGGCTGCTGCTTTACGGCACAGATTCCCAACTCCAGTCCAGGTGTGCATCACACTGTTCGGGTTTTCCTGCTATCCCTCATGAATATGCATGGACTACATCTACATGCCATGGGGGTGGTGCATAGATATACAGCACAGGCATTTGTATGAGTGTCAGCATGGAACCTGACTGGTGTGTGGCCCACCAGGACTGCATTTGGGTGATTCTGCTCTAGGTACTGCCCCTGTTCATGGTGTCTGTGCTCAGTGGGGTAAAAGATAGATGTCTTACCATTGCATATGTCCCCGCCATGAAAGGTGTGTCCTTACTATCACTGTTTAGTTGTGGGAAAAATATGTGGGCAGGATTGGCAGTAGCCCCAGCTGGGCTTTGAACCTGTGACCTTCTGTTCTTGTATGCACTGTCTGTGTGCACTGCACCACTGTGTAGCCACAGATTGGTTGGATTCCCTGGACTGTCCATGACTGTGGATCCGGCAGGACCTGTCTGTTGCAGTGGACTGTGCCAGCCTGCACATGGCTAGGCCTCTGTCTTCTGTGGTTAGCAGCCACTGCCCCCTGCACCACATGTACTTGTCCGCCAACATGCTGGCATGACCGTCTCTCAGAAAAAGCAGTTGACCTGATTGCACTGTGGCAGTATGGGACTGCATTTGGGGGACTTGGCTGTAGGTAATGCCCATTGTTGTGGTGTGTGTGCGGTGTTGGGTAAAATATGGGTGTTTTCCCCATGCATACAGGGGTGTCTGCGCTATCTTTATTTAGTGGTGGGTAAAATATAGGGACTGGGCTGGCAGGTGCCCCAGCTGGGTTTTGAACCTCTGCCCTCTGGTTCTAGAGGTAATGACTCTGTCTGCTGTACCACACTTTGGCCACAGAGACAGTGCAGCCCCTGGAGGCAGTAAGCCTGGCAGGATGGAGTCACAAACCCTGCTCTACGCAAGTCTACTGTGGGCATATGCACCCTGTCTGGTGACAAACGTGCACATAAACCCCGGAACTGACCACGGGAAATGTGGGACAGAATATCACCACGCTGGGCAACAGTGATATTAATGGGCAACCATAGCAAACACTCCCAGGAAAGCTCCAAAACGTGGAAATGTTTTTTGGAAGAGTCTCCTCTCAGTAGACCCTTCCAAAATTCATTTCTTGTTTCTGGAGCTTTGCTGGGTGTGATTTCTGTATTTGCCCATCACTATAACTGTTCCCCAGCTGAATTACTATTTTTAATAGTTCTGTTGTGGTCATTTTCTATGTTTATTTTCACTTTTGTGCTGTGCACATGTATCACACTGCTCACGTTTTGCTGGTTTCCCCGGTTTTCCTGTACATTGCTGACGGAAATGGTTTCTCTTCCCTTTAAATGCTTTCTACCGCGAGTGTTTCACTCGCGGTAGTTTTTACATGGAAATTCGGGCTCGCTACTGTGCGGGGAGCCTCTCCCCTCCCACTCTCCACCCATTGACCCCGTCCCTCCGCCCCTCCGGAGCCTTCCTCCGCCCTCCTTTCGCCGTTCCACGCCTCTATCGGACATTTGCGGGCCCGCACTTGTACGGGGCCCGTTAGTGAGCCGCGTACCTGTGCGGGGGTGACACGCACGTGTGCGGGGCGTTTAAACGCGTTTCTGCGCGTTTCAGTGCCGCGTTGCCGTGCGCTATTTTGCGGCGCGCTCTTTTGCGGATTTTAGTAAACATGCCCCCAAGTCTCAGTAATAAACAATAAATCAAACAGCTTTTCTACTACCAAATCATGAATGATTTCCATCTTATTATAAAAAGAACAGGCATTGATCAGTCCACACTTTAACCAATATTTTTTTAATATCCTCCCTCTGCTTGATAATAACTGGGTGGATTAAACATTTATCTTTTCTCAATTTAGTGCTGTTCTGCTTGTTGTTGTGCTACTCCTTAACTTCCCTTCTGCCTAATGGGAGCGAATAAGGTTTTATACTAGTACTTGCACTAGGGAGTCTAGATGCTCACTTGTCTTCATCAATTGTGTATTTTTAATTGATCTTCTACTCAGAATTAGTGGAATATTAGTATTATCTACAGTGGTAACACTGTAAAATAAACCACGTATCCCCATCAGCTTTAAATATTCAACAGCATGTTAAATTCTTATTACCGTGCTAAACCAATGGATTACCTCCTTCCGCCCTAAAACTCATACACAACAATCCTTCCTAAATTCATTCACATCCCACATACATTTGATCAGAAGATGGAATCATCTATTATATGACATATTCATGTCCCTTAAAATCCCCTTCCAATAAACGTTCCTACCAAGACAGTAAGGACCACAAGCAGGTCCACAAGAAAGGTCACGCAAGGCGCCCTTTGGCATGGCCCTTTAGCGAGATCTCACCAGCCAACCTGTGCAAGGCTGGCATTATCCCATTATAATGATGTCTCTCAGAAAGGGGGCAGGGCCTATGACAATTACAACAGTGTTTCTCCCAACAAAGAAGAAGTCCAAATATGATTCAATGAAGTGTACTAGGAGAGTAGCTGCTTGTTCCAGGTAATCTCCTCATACTAGTGAGAGCTATGGACTTGGTCCTTTGTAAGGCTGGTGTCATCCCACTATGATGAGATTCCCAGGAAGGGGTGGGGCCAATGGTGGGATTGAAATCCTCATAGGAACTGGTTTGGTCCGTGGTAGCAGGCAGCCGGGTCGCACCAGTTCGCATAAACCGGTTCCTAGCATTTCCTGCGTTCGCCAAACTGGTCCCTACAGGCTGTTTTACTGCTGGATCTGCACTGGCGACTTTCAAAACACCCAGCGTTATTTGGATGGCATCGGGGGTTTCTCCTGATGCTGCAATCCCCCCGATGCCATCCAAATAATGTTGGGTGTTTTGAAAGCTGCCAGTGCCAATCCGGCGGTGAAACAGCCTGTAGGGACCGGTTCGACAAACATGGGAAATGCTAGGAACCGGTTTGTACAAACCAGTGTGAACTGACTGGATCCCACCACTGGGTGGGGCCTATGGCAACTGCAATGGTGCTATTCCCAACAAAGGTGAAATCCAAATGGATGAAGCCTTCATACGCAACTGACTGGGGATTTTCCCCTATTGTATATTCTCTTCTCAACTCAAGCTCTTGTAGCAACAATTTTTGGTTGGGCCATGCACCAGGGCTCCTCCCAAAGTCTTGCAATCAGAAGTCCTAAGCCCAGTCACTAGATGTCACCACTATACAATGGCTGAGGTTCCCTTCTCCTTTACTCACCCCTACCTACCTCAGCCCTGGACAGCCCAAGGAATAGAAGACCTGAGCAGGGAACTGAACTCAGGTCATGGACAGTGAAGCATATTATACTGCCTCTGAACCATGAGTCAACCTAGAGGGAGGAGGGAGGAGTAGCCTAGTGGTTGGGGCAAGGTACTTCAGGCCAGAAGGTCAGGGGTTCAAATCCCACTAGAGGACAGCAACCTTGGGCCAGAAGGACTGGGGTTTCTAGTCCCACAGATGCTCCTTGTGGTCTTGGGCAAGCCACTTAACCCTCCACTGCCCATGTTCCCTGTAAGTATTAGTGTATGTGTCTCACATCCCCACATGTTAAATGTATCCCCCAATTGTGTTGTGACTGCTTTGATTGAAGGATAAGGTGGTATACAAAAACTGTCTAAATAAATAAACCTATAGCTCCCTTTTGAAGTAGGAGTACACATGCTTTGCTGTAGGACAATGTACATAAGAACTGCCATACTGGGTCAGGTCAAAGATCCATCCTGTTTCAAACAGTAGTCAAGTACCTGGTGGCAGGATCTAAAGAATAGAAAAATTCCATGCTGCTTACAGCCCAGGAGAACAATGATTTTCCCCGTGCCTACCTGATTAATAACTGTCTATGGATGTTTCCTCCAGGAACTTGTTCAAACTATTTTTAAACCCAGCTATGCTAACTAATTTTACCACATCCTCTGCCAATAAATTCTTAAGTTTAACTATGCATTGAGTGAAAAAATATTTTCTCCTATTTGTTTTAAATGCGCTACTTAGTAACTTCATGGAGCGTTCCCTAGGGGCTTGTTTACAAAGCCGCCGTAGTGGTTTCTGATCGTTATCGGAGCTGCGGCCCCATTGAAATCAATGCGATACTGACATTCTAGATATAAATCAATGGGGCCATGGCTCTGCTAACGATCGGAAACCGCTACCGCGGCTTTGTAAACAAGCCCCCTAGTCTTTGTACTTTTGGATAGAGTAAACAGCCAATTTGTATTTACTTGTTCCACTCCACTCCTGATTTTATAGGCCTCTATAATTTCCCTCTTAGCCATCTCTTCTTCAAGCTGAAGAGCCCTAAACCTCTTTAGCCTTCCACACAGGGGAAATAGTTTCATCCCCTTCCTCCTTTTGATTACCCTTTTCTAAGCCAGAATTGTACACAATACCCAAGATGTAGTCATACCATTGAGTGACGTAGAAGTATTATAATAGTCTCCATTTTATTCCCCATTCCTTTCCTATTAATTCATAACATTATTTGTTGTGTTTCACTTCCTTATGTCATCTTATATAGAAGTCTCTGAAATAAATATAGCTTTTATCAATTAAAAAAGGTAGACAAAAATGCAGATTTGGATACACATGGAATATAAATTAATTTGTATAAAGTATATTCAATGTTATCCTGCAAATTAGCTTTTTCTAAAAGTCGGTCAACCAACTAAATTATCTAAAATTCTCATAGCTCATAGATTTTTCAAGATGTCCTGGAAACTGCTGCAGAATCTGACCTGTAAGAATGACAGAAACTCAATAACCATCATCTACGCATTGTTTTATTTGGTTTGAACTAAAGTGTTGGCTTTTCTGTGTATTTTTATTACATAATATTTTTGCAGTAAAGTTAATAAACCTTGTTAAGTCTGTCTGTCTTTAAAGGTTAAATCTCTGATTGTGCTTGGTCTCCTTCCATGGTCATCTGCCGTCTTATCAGACCATTAATCCATCTTAGAAGCAGCCTGCTAATGAAGTTAAAACAGGTCCTTAAATTGTCACCAGCTGCAACATGTTCCCTGTCTCTGGGGCTCCTCTTCCCTTTGACAAGCTGGAAGGTATCAAGGCTCCCCACCCCCAGGAGACTGACATTCTAGATATAAACTATGCCCCCCACCCCCAGGGGTCTGCCTCTGGGGCTAGTTAAGGCCCCCCATTCCCAGGAACTCAGAACTGAATCTGAATCTACGACACCCCACACTTTCAAATCTGTCACTGAAATCTGTGAAGAGATTTCCAAGTGGGACTTAAAAAAAAAAATTAAGAAAAGTTTCATTCAGCCTGTAGATGGAGTGATCACTGTGTCTACATGACATTTCATGATTTTAAAATACCATATCCAAGAAAAATCTACTGAACACAAAAAATGTAGGTATTTCTAGCAAAGCATAAAACTTATCTAAGAAAACATATTTTTAAAAATGTTTTAGTATACCATCCTTTCTCATGTAACTCTAAGCAGAACTATTCATCCTTATAACCTGAGCACAATTATTAAATTTAAAGTTGTATTATTTTAATACAACATCGGATAATATATTAAAAGGTAAAGTGCATTGCTGTACACGCATTTGCAGCCTAACTAACCACACCTCGATCGGCACAGTACCATGCATAAGTCACAGTATTCTATAACCTCCACATGTAAATACTGACTCCCAGCTATGCTGCTCCCAAGCTCCACCCCCGTGCACACCGTAACTGAAAGTACTCGCACTGGGACTTATGCGCGCACCTACAGGATAGCGGCCGCCTAGAGTGCACATGTAAATGCCAAGTCACGTCCATAAGTCCTTTAGAATAGGGATATAATATGAGTTTTATGCTCATACTGTCCTGCATTCGATATCTAGAAAAGTCTAATTTGCGAGGTAGGAATTGGGATGTCCAGATGGAGATATTCAAGTATTTTACAAAAGGCTCTGCTGAACATGAAACTTTTTGTAAAGTACGTATACTACATTTGCCAGCACACCCAACAGCAAAAGTCATTTTAGAAAGAAAGACGTTGGAGAGAAAAAAAAGGCAACATTGCTCAGGGCTTTACACATGTAAGCGAGGAAAATGCACATCTAGGTGCTAATCTCATAACAGACGTGTATTTCCTGGTGTTCATGGGGTCAGTCTTCAAAAGATTGATATCGCAACGCTGCAGCGTTTCAATATCCTCCGGATATTCATCAGCGCTGCCACCGAATATCCAGACTCCGCGGCCACTCTCCGGATAATCGCTGCCATTATTTATTTGGAGAGTTTTGATATACTGACATTAGAGCAAAAGTTTGGTCTTCATGGCAGTTTATGTACAGGTTTAAATTAGCTGTGTACAAACTAATATCAAGCAGCACAAAATATTATAGAAAATAAAAGATAAAGGAAATAAAAGCAGGGAGGCAAATAGAACTGGAGATATTCGTACATTTAGCAGGCAGAATTAAGGTGCATTTCTAATTATTAAGTACATTCTATAATCAAATTCTTGTGGAGAAAGAAAGTTTACAAAAGTTCTTCAAAAGAGTGTTGAAAAGCGGAGAGTGGCAATTTCCAGCTGCTATCTTGATCATTTATCCAGATAGGAACTTAGTACAGCTGTTTTTGTGGGCCTAAGTTATCCAGATATATTATCTCAATAGTGCTCTGCCTTCAGACCACCCTGGCGCTCTCTAGATAGTGCTAAGGCTGTCTGAGGACATATTCAGTGGTATTATCCGGACAGTGTGCTGAATATATGAGTACCCTTATGTGGATAACCTCCGTGGTTATGTGGATAAGGCTTTTGAAGACTGACCCCTATACAAAACTACATATATGAGAGGAGCCATTGGAGGAGCAGAGTGATACTGTATCTCTTTTATTTTTAAGTTTTTGAGGTGGTGCGAGACACTACAGAGGTAAGAAAAATTGCCCTAGGTCAAAACAAGCAGGTTGCTGATATTTATACCCACCTCAGAGAAAGTGAAAATGCCCGACAGGGATATTTTTAAAAATACATGGTGGGAGGGGGGGTATATTCAAGGGGTTTTATGGCAGTTTGCAGATGTACAAACTGCATAAATCCCACTGAGGGGGATATTCAGTAGTACTAACCCGTTTAGTCCTGCTGAATATCCCCCCTAAGGGCTTTAAATGTCCGGTCACTATCCAGTTAGCAAAGAGAGGTTCTGGGAACTGAGCGGGGGGCGGCACTGTAAGCTAACTGGTTAGGGGTGATATTCAGCCACTGACTAATTAGATACACTTCCTAAAGTTAGGACAGATGAAAGGTGAAATGCAAAATGTTACTGCAGCTTAATTTACTCTTGGAGTTATTTAGTTGGAGTAACTCACTATCTGCCGTAAATGACTAACATAGCTTGTGATCAACCTCGCAAGCTGCGTTATTCTGTTCCCGGGGAACATTTGGCTGTTAATACATGACCCAATGCTTTTAGGGAGCTATTTTAAAGAGATTGGCAGCAGTTTAAATGTAGTGGACCCCTCTCCACCCAGTCAAGCCCCTCAGAGTCCCAGTCCAAACCTCACCCCCCAAAAGTCATCCCCCCCCCGAACCTTCTTTCCAACTATGAGAAGTTCCCCCACCTGCAACCCCAACCTCCCTCCAAGAAACCTCCCACCTTCCACAAAGCTCCCCATCCCTTGTAGCCCCTCCAGGCCTTCCTCAAGACATCAGTGGAGGTCTAGGAGAAGTCCCCAGTCACTCCTGTCCCTTTTGCGACTGGGTTCAAAATAGCACCTGGTAACTCCTAGTGGTGGTCTTGTGGTACTACTGCTAGGGATCAAGCTAACATATAAGGGCAAAAAGCTTTGAACTGGTATTATTTTCCCAGGAATAACGCAGCTTTGAATGCCCCATAAAGTCATGTAATCAAATTCTAATTAATTAACTAAATGAGGTAGTTTGCATGTATTTGCATGCTTTGCGTTTCATTATTATTTAGCGTACATTGTGGTAAACCAATGTGCATTATGGTAAAATAATGCATGATTTTGCCATTTAACGCATATTAAAAGGCAAAAGCTGTGCACTATTTCTTAAGTGCACATTAGTAACTCCCCCCCCCCCCTGTAAAATGGAAAAAAGTTGTCAGATTATTAAATGCTCAGATGGGTTGTCGATATTATTACTTGGCCTTCTGAACTTAGAAATCGATGACAAGCCTCCAGAAAGAGGAGAGAACATGTTAGATACTGCTGGCAATAGATGAAGGTTTCGTGTAGCACCAAGTGTTGTGACAGTATTAACATGGGGATGAAGAAAGAGATAGATGGAGGGATTGGTTCAGCTTGTTTACATAAATCCTAATCTCTGAGGAATTTTCTTCACAAACAGGACTGACTTTTCAACTTCAGTTGCCTCTTAAAGGCAGGACAGTGTGGCAGATGATCCCTAGAGAAGAGTAATGACCTGCAGATCTCTAACAGCCCTTTGAACCAGTCCTAGCTCTGCAATATTAAAGGAGCTGGAATAATTAATAGAATGTGTTAAGTCTAAAAGGCCTGTTGAGTCACTCACATCCTGTGGGAACTCTTCTTCTACTCCTAGAATTTCTTAACATTTGAATCCTCGGAGCCATTTGACTATCTCTTTCATCTAGACCAGATCTCAATGTGTTCTGAGAGAGAAAATGTCAGAAAACACATATGAAGCCACCATGAGAGTGGAGGGTCCTGCAGCCTCACTGGAACTTATACCGAAGGGAACTTCCAAACAGATGAGGTTGAATGGAATTCATTTCATTTATCAGTACTTATCACCCGGTTATCAAGCGTGCCTCCATTACTTTTCCCATCACCGAGGTAAGACTTACCAGCCTATAGTTTGTCACCTTTTCCCTATTACCACTTTTGTGAAGAGGTACCACATCAGCCCTTCTTCAGTATGGTAGAACCTCTCCCGTCTCCAAAGATCTATTGAAAACATCCTTTAAAGGCCCTGTCAGAACCTATCTGAGCTCCTTCAGTATCCTGGGATATATCGCATCCAGTCCCATGGCTTTGTCCACGTTCAGTTTTGCAAGCTGTTCAAAAACATCATTTTCTGTGAAAGGTGTGGTATCTACTCCATTAACATTTCTATATTTGTCAATCTTACGTGGTTCTTCTCCAGAATTTTATTTCGTGAATACAGAACAGAAGGATTTAGAAACATGATGGCAGAAAAAGACCAATTGGCCTATCTAGTACGGTCTTCAATATCAACTACTACAATAGTCCTCTTTTTTCCTTTTGAGATACTCTGTGTTTGTCCTATGCTTTTTTGAATTCAGATACTGTCCTCGCCTCTACCACCTCCAATGGGAGACTATTCCACGCATCTACCACTCTTTCTGTAAAGAAATATTTCTGCATATTACTCCTGATTCAATCCCCTTTCACCCTCATCCTTTCGTGTTTCCCCAAAAATAAGACCGGGTCTTATATTTATTTTTGCTTCAAAAGATGCACTAGGGCTTATTTTCGGGGTAGGGCTTATTTTTTTTTTCATATACAGCTTGACAGCACAGAATGAGTGGCGCTGCAGCTCCTGCCCGCACAGATGATGGAAGTGACCCGCAGCACAGCACCGGCACCCGATCGGCGTCGGGGAGTGGAGCAGGAGGAAAGCTCCTCCCCGGTCCACCCGCCGAAACCAATCAGGCCACAACAGAAAATAAGAACATAAGATATGCCATACTGGGTTAGACCAAGGTCCATCAAGCCCAGTATCCTGTTTCCAACAGTGGCCAATCTAGGTCATACGTGACCCTACTCACCCTTCCAATAATTGGCCAATTCCCTCCTCCCTTTTACAGCTAAACTTTTTCAACGTGCTGTTCTTGACTGTTTCTCAAGCCTTTCCGGATCCACTGCAATTTGGTTTTCATCCTCTATGCTCTACAGAAACCCCCTTGCCAAAGTCTTCAGTGACCTATTCCTGGCCAAATCCATGGGCCTGTACTACATCTGCATCCTTCTTGACCTATCTGCTGCTTTTGACACTTGATCACAACCTTCTCCATCTTCAAAAGAGCAGAGCACCCTGGGCGCGAAGGAAGCAGCCCGCAGCTCAGCACCGGCACCTGATCGGCGTCGGGGAGTGGAGCAGAAGGAAATCTTCTCCCCGGTCCACCCGCCGAAGCCAATCAGGCACAACAGCACCAACAACTTAAAGGAGAGTACCCTTGGAGTGAAGGAAGAAACCCGCAGCACAGCACCGGCACCCGATCGGCATCGGGGAGTGGACCCCCCCCAGGTACCGAATCTGTCAGACATGATCTGCACTAGGTCTTATTTTCGGAGTAGGGCTTATTTTATGTGAATCTCAGAAAAACGTGCTAGGTCTTATTTTCAGGATAGATCTTATTTTTGGGGAAATACGGTATGTCCCTCGTAGCAGAGCTTGCTTTCAAATGAAAGAGGCTCGCCTCCTGTGCATTTATCCCATGGAGGTATTTAAACATCTCTATCATATCTTCTATAGCCCGCCTTTCCTCTAACGTATACATATTAAGATCCTTAAGTCTATCCTCATATGCTTTATAATGAAGAACACTAACCATTTTAGTAGCCACCCTCTGCACCAACTCCAACCTGCATATATCCTTTTGAAGGTATGGTCTCCAGAACTGAAGACTCCAAATGAGGTCGCACCAAAGACTTATACAGAGGCACTATCACCTCCTTTTTTCTGCTGGCCATTCCTCTCCCTATGCATCCAAGAATCCTTGTAACTTTCACTGTTGCCTTTTCTACCTGTTTAGCTACTTTAAGATCGTCAGACACAATCAAGCCCAGGTCCACTTTTCTTTTGTGGACAGAAGTACTTCAACCCTTGCACTGTAACGCTTCCTTGGATTATTGTGGTCCAAATGCATGACCCTGCATTTTTTAGCATTAAATCTCAGCTGCCAAATTCTTGACTATTCTTCAAGCTTAGCTAGATTCCTCCTCATGTTATCTACTTCTTCCTGGGTGTCTACTTTATTGCAGATTTTGGTATCATCTGCAAAGAGGCAAACCTTACCCGACAGCCCTTCAGCAATATCACTAACAAAGATGTTAAGAGAATCGGACCAAGGACAGATCCCTGTGGCACACCACTGGTAACCTCCTTCTCCTCAGAGTGAGCTCCATACCAATTTCTAACCCAATCAGGGTCCATCCCTAGGGTGCTCAGTTTACTTATAAGTCTCCTGTACAGAACGGTGTCAAAGGCTTTATTGAAATCCAAGTACACCACACCTAGGGCTCTCCCTTGGTCCAACTCCCTGGTCACCCAGTCAAAGAAATCAATCAGATTTGTCTGACAAGACCTGCCACTGGTGAATCCATGCTGCCTCAGATCTGGTAAACCATTGGACTCCAGAAACCTCACTATTTTTTTCTTTCAGCAGCGTTACCAATAATTTACTCACCACAGAGGATAGACTAACCAGCCTGTAGTTTTCAACCACATCCTGATTGTGTAAAGGGACCATATGTGCCTCTCTCCAGTCCTCTACCACCACTTCCAACTCCAAAGAGGCATTGAAATGGTCAGTCAGTGAAACTGCTAGAACATCCCCAAGTTCCTTCAGTATTCTCAGATGTATCCCATCTGGTCCCATCGCTTTGTATACTTTTAGTTTAGCTAGTTCCTCATGAACACAGTCTTCTGAAAATCGTTTGAGATCCCCATCACTTCTGTTCCTACTTGTGGGTGTTTTCTGAGGTCCTGCTACTGGCCCTTCATCTGTGAACACTTGTTAAGCAATTCCGCTTTATCCTCATCAGCTTCTACAAATTCCTCCCCTTCACCCTTGAGTCTAACAATACCACTTTTGCCCTTCCTCTTCTCACTAACATATCTGAAAAATGGCTTATCACTCCATTTTACTGCATTGGCTATTTCTTCTTCTTTTTGTATCTTTGCTTTCCTGACTACTTAATTAATTTATTTATTTATTTATTTCTCTTATATACTGCGCTCTTCCACATCAGTGCGGTTTACATATAACATGGGTGGTTTACGATGGGAGTAGGTACATGGGTGGTTTACGATGGGGGTAGGTACTTTGCTAGCTTCTCTAAGTTTTTCCAAATATAGATGCCTGTCTTCCTCTCTCTGTGATCTCTTATATTTCCTGACGGCCTACCTCTTTTTCGTCACCTTTTCAGCTACTTCTTTTGAAAACCATAGTGGCCTCCTTTTCTATTTATTTACCTTTCTAACAAAAACATTGGATGCCCTTAAAATATCTCCTTTCAGTTTTGTCCACTGTTTTTCTTCATCCCCCATCTGTTCCCATCCTGCTAACAACTCCTTGAGGTATTGGCTCATCTTGGCAAAGTTAGTTTTCTTAAAGTCTAAGGGGTATGTTTACTAAAACCCCGTTAGGGTGCGCGCCGCGCTAGTGTGCGGATGCCATATAAGGAGTGGGCATTTCAGTCAGAAAAAAGCAAAACCGGGATTAATCATGCGCTAATGTGCGCTGCGCTTATGTGCGCCGTGCACATTAGCGCATGAGAAACTTGCGTGGGAAGCATAAGTGGCGCGCTGATGTGCAAGCACAGGAACAGAACCACAGTACAATGGTTAAGACACTGACCGATGGTGCAGGGATCATGGGTTCAATCCCCCACTGTGCCAAATGAAGAAGGCTGGCTGAGGCATTACCTGTTATAGGTAATATTGCTGTAGGGGGCATTTTAATTTTATTTTAATTAGTGCTGCCAGCAAACACACCCTCAAAGTATTGTAACATAAGGTGCTGCATAAGGCGCCTCATAGGGTACCCCAGAGGGCACATTTTAAAGTGCACTGTCCGCCACAGCACCCTACAGTGTTGCTGAAAGGGTGGCCTATAGGGCGCCATATAGGGTGCCCTATGAGGCACAGCAAGGTCATAGCACTGTGTTTGATGGCAGCACTGTGCATTTAAACGCATGGAAATCTGAAGTAGGTGCGCTGACATGCAAGGAGGAACAGCAGTGTAGCACAATGGTTAAGGCACTGACTGCTGATACAGGGGTCATGAGTTTGCTCCCCAGTGTGCCTAATACATAAGGCTGGCTGAGGCATCAGCTTTGCAATGTATGTATTGTTTCCTGCAGCACTTTATTTGTATTTTGGTAATTGTTGCCAGGAAACACGCCCTCACGTGCCGTAACTGAAGGTGCCGCATAAGGCACCCTATAAGGCACTCCATAGGGCACATTATAAAGTGCACTGTCCACCATGGCACCCTAAAATGTCCCCTATAGGGCACCCTATAAGTCGCTCCACAGGATAACGTATAGTGCACCTTATATGGACGGTAACCATAGGGCGCCCTATAAAGCGCCCTCTGAGGCACCTTATGGGTACAGTACGCAGAGAGTGTTTTTGCTGGCAGCAATAATGTACATTAAAAAGAGATAATGCTTTGGCCAGCCCTATCAAATAACCCCACTGTGGGTTTAGAACCCATGACCTCTAGCTCTACAGGCAGTGAAGTAACCAGTGGGCTACAGCTCTATAGCTGCTAGCAAGCCCCTGGCTGGCTGTAGAGGGACTGCACGTCACCACACAGACAGTCTGCTGTGGTCACCAGGATAGGGTTAGGCTACCCGTACCCATGATGCACTGCACATGCAAATCAGCTGTCCACAGATGAACACAAGATGGGGTATGCACCCCCACAGCACCTCGGCCTGGTAGGGGGAACTGACCATGTCCACCCCCACAGCACCTCGGCCTGGTAGGGGGTACTGACCGTGTGTGTTACTGGCACAGAGTAGCTACACACCGTCACATTGTGCGGGTACTGTGCTCACCCTGAGTGTGCGGTGGGGCGCCCAGCACCAGGTCCACAGCACCTTCCATGGCAGAAAAAGGCCATGCTGCAGGTCCCCAGCAGTGCTAATGTGTGAGATAGGTAGTTTCTGCAGAAACACCTTGGATATATCTGTCTGTCTCAGTCAGCTGTAGCCCCCATGGACTCCTAGGAGGATTATGTACCACCACCCTCCTCCTCCAGGGGCTGAGGGTGGTAAACATGGTCTCCCATCAACAGATGCACATTCTACCTCCCTGCAATGGTGGCAGTAGAGGGGACCATCAACCCTGGTCCTGCTGGGGAACAGACATACTACAGGGCAGTCAATGCAGCTCTGTAAACATCCATAACACAATAGCAGACAGACATTAGGCCTGGATATGCTAAGCTGCACCCTACCACTATCTGATATTCTCCTGCAGCAAGCCTTCAGCCGCTGCACCCTGCAAGGTGCTCCATCAAGACACATACCAGCTGCAAACAGTCTGCTAGCTAGTCCATAGTGCATGCTCCTGGTGGAAATGCATGCACCCAGAACTGGGATGTCAGCATACACAGCAAGCAGATACATCAGTGACTGGGCTCCAAAAGGAAACCCATAAATATCACATGAAAGAAATACTATATAGCACTATGGGGGTGCCTAGCCATGCTGTGGTCACTGCACAGTCAGGGTGAGAGTGATCTCCCAGCAGGACATGCTGAGGCCACCCTGTCTGTGTAGGTGGTGGCCAGGCACTAAAATGTCCCAGCCAGTGCCCTATGCCCTGTGCAGATGCATCCTGGCCAGGCCACCCTGTCCGGGCTTTACCCATGGTACCTTGCTCCTCATTATGCACATTGGCAGGCCAATACTGGCAACAGTGCTGGCAGTGTGGGCTGTGGAGGGTGTTTGCAGCCACCACACACTGGATAGACAGACAGACACCCCCACACCTATGCCAGCATTGTGCTACTATAGAGGAGTTTAGCAGCCCTGGCCACCACACCAGTCCTGGGCACAGTACAGGCATGGATATGGTACGCAATACTGTTGGGGGTCACTCCCCAGGGTGGTAAACACTGTCAGAGACCAGACCTGCAGCACACACCACAGACATCAGAAAGATTGTTATGATGGAGCTCAATGAGCAAACTGTGCTTAACGTAGGAATTGCTATCTGCCAGTAATCATAGGAAACATTTGATAGCTGTGTACCGTATACCCAGGTGTAGGGTGGCATTGCTAAGGTATGCAAGTGCTAGTATTTGGAGATGCACGCAGGGCCCAATGTCCTGCATCTCTAGGAGGCATTGGCTAATGGGGCCTGTGGGTGTGTCTGCCCCTGTTGGCTGCTGCTTTACAACAGAGGTTCCCAACTCCAGTCCTGGTGTGCCAAACACTGTTCGGGTTTTCATGCTGTCCCTCATGAATATGCATGAGATATATCTGCATACCATGGGGGTGGTGCATAGATATGCAGCACAGGCATCTTTATTAGAGGCAACGTGGAACCTGAATGGTGTTTGGCCCTCCAGGACTGCATTTGGGAGACTCTGCTCTAGGTAATGCGCATGTTTATGGTGTCTGTGCTCTGTAGGGTAAAATATAGGCGTATTAACCATGCGTATGTTCTCTGCAATAAAGGTTTGTCCTTACTATCACGGTTTAGTTGTGGGAAAAATATGTAGACTGGATTGGCAGTAGCCGCAGCTGGGCTTTGAACCTGTGACCTTCTGTTCTTGCACACACTGTCTGTGTGCACTGCACCACCGTGTTGCCATAGATATGCTGCATTCCCTGGGGAGTCCATGACTGTACATCCGACAGGGCCTGTTTGTTGCAGTGCATGGCACCCACCTGGACAGGGCTAGGCCATGGTCTGCTGTGGCCACCAGCTGCTGCCACCTCCACCAACAGTACCGCTCCATCCTTAGATTGGAGACAGCATAAACCCTGAAGGTTTTGTGGCCCTCCAGGACTGCATTTGGGGGAATCTGCTCTAGGTAATGTGCATGTTTCTGGTGTCTGTGCTCTGTAGGGTAAAATAGAGGTGTTTGAGCCATGCTTATGTTCTCTGCAATAAAGGTTTGTCTTTACTATCACTAGTTAGTTGTGGGTAAAATATGGTGACTGGATTGGCAGGAGCCCCAGCTGGGGCTTGAACCTGTGACCTTTTGTCTCCAAACATGCTGGTTGTGTGCACTGCACCACTGTGATGCCACAGAAACAGTGCATTCCCTGATGATACCATGACTGTTTGTCCAGCAGGGCCTGTCTGTTGCAGTGCATTGCACCCACCTACACAGGGCTAGGCCATGGTCTGCTCTGGGCAGCTGCCACTGCCCCCCTCCACCTCCAGTACCCCTGTGCCACCCTGCTGACATGCCCTTCTGCTGGTGGTGCTGGTGGTACGCAGTCTCAGGCCATCCAGTGTGCGGGTAGGCGGCTGCCTATGGTGCGAGTTCTGGGGTAGGGGTGCCTGCAAATTTGTCTGCAAGTCCCCCAATCACCGCCTGCCAATGTTCTGTGCCCTTGGGGGTACCTGCTGGGTACTATCCCCTGTGACACTGTGATAAACACTCTCGTGCCCATGTTGAGCCCTCATCAGTTGCTGTCTGGCTGCTGTTCAGTTTCAGCATTCCTAGGTGCCATCTAGGCATCTGCCTAGTCCACACTGTGCCCCAGCTGCACCACAGCATGTGCCGCCTGCAGCCCTCTGTATCCCCTTTCCCAGCATCTGTCCAATTGCCCATTCCGACCTGCCCGCCCTGCTGTTGTGGAAATGTGCATGCCATAGGTAACCTGTCCAATGGAGAGGGAAACCCTGATCAGTGCTATTTCACTGTGGGATCATTCACCTTGTATGGGGACGGAGCGTAGACCCTTCTAAAATTCATATTTATTTTTTGCGGCTTTCTTGGGAGTGTTTTTTGATGCTTCCCATTACTATCACTATTGCCCAGCTTGATTATAATTTTTTTAGATTTTGTTGGGGTCATTTTCAATGTTTATTTGCACTTTTGTACCGTGCACATGTATCACACTTATCACTGTTTTGTAGGTTTCCCCGGTTTTGCTGTACATTGCTGACAGCAATGGTTTCTCTTCCCTTTAAATCGTCTCTACTGTGAGGTTTTCACTCGCGGTATTTTTTGGCTTGAATTTCAGCCCCGCTCGTGTGCTGGGAGCCTCTCCCTTCCCATTCTCCACCCATTGACCCCTTCTCTCCGCCCCTGGGGAGCCTTCCTCCGCCCTCTGGGAGCCTTTCCACGCCTCTATCGCACATCAGCGCGCCGCGCACATGAGCGAGCACTTTAGTGTGGCGTGCACGTGTGCGGGGCACAAAAACGCATCATTAGCGTGCGCTAAGGTATCTTAGTGCACGCTAATGTGCACCGCGCACATGAGCGCGGTTTAGTAAACATACCCCTAAGACTCTTGCTTTTGAAAGGATTTTATCAGCCCTAGTCCTAATACTATAACAACAGAAACACTTTCACCATTGGTAAGCACCAAATCCAGTTTGGCTCCTTCACATGTGGGTTCTGTTACCAGTTGCCTGAATAGTTCTCCCTGTTGAGAATCCAGGATCTCCTTACTTCTAGATGACACCGTAGCAGGGTTGCGCCAATCAACATCCAGCATATTGAAATCACCTGTCAGTAGCACTTCCCCTTTCCTGGCAATGTTGCATATGTCTTCTATTAAATCTCCATCCACTTCTCCCTGTGAGAGGGTTCTGTATATCATACCTATGCATATGGATTTCTCTTTCCCTCTTTCTAGTTTAACCCACAGTGCCTCCTCTCTCCCTTTTAAGCCCTGTAATTCTATAGCTTTAATAGTATCTTTTACATATGAGTAGTGTCACTCCTCCTCCATTTCTTTCTACCCTATCCTTCCTGAAGAAAGTATAGCCTGGTATATTTATATCCCAGTCATGGTTGTCTGTGAACCATGTCTCCGTAACCACCACTAAATCCAAGTCAGCCTTTTCCATTAAAGCCTCAACATTTGGGATCTTATTTATTTATTTATTTTATTTAACCAGTTTTATATACCATCTTATCCTTCAACTAAAGTGGTTTACAGTGTAACTTGTATGGGTACATTTATATAGGAGTAGGTAGGAGAGGGGGTAGGGTAGGTAGCGTTATATACACATTTACAAACTATTTACAGTTAATTCATTGTAAGCAATGCATCCGCTGAGCATTATGGCTATGGTACTCTGTGAACAGAAAGGACTTGAGTATCTTGCAGAAATCCTTGATGTCTCCCAGGGCTCTCATTCCTTTCGGAAGAGAGCTCCATAATGTGGTTTCAGTGAGTGAAGGTGCCCTTCTGGATGTAGTGTGATTGGTTCTTTGATATTCTGCAGGTGTGACAAGCATGTTCACCTTGTTGCGTCTCCTGGGTTTCATGCTGGAGTCTCTGATTATTAATTTCTGAAGAGCATCTGCTGAACAATGGTGAATGATTTTAAATATGTTAAGGGTTGCTTTAAACTTTGTCCGGGCATGGATCGGTAGCCAGTGTAGTTGTTGGAGTATAGTTGTGATGTGCTCATTTCTTACAGTGTCTGTGACGATTTGTGCTGCTGTATTCTGCATGAGTTGATGGGGGATGGATGGTCTGCTTAAGGAAACCTTGGCACATTGAGCAGATGTGATCCTGATTTAGGACTGGTTTAAGTCTTCTAATGGGTTTTAATCTGTGGTATGCTTTTGCAGCCATTTTGTTGATGTGTGCCTGGAAGTTGAAGTTCTTGTCCAGGGTAATGCTCAGGTATCTCACTTTGTCTTTTACCATTATTGTATTGTAGAGGATATTGATTGTTTGTGGTGGGTTGAAAGTATGCTTATGGAGATGAACAGTGCTTCTGTCTTGTCATAGTTCACTGACAGGTTGTTATTGGTGAGCCAGGAGGTCATGTCTTCAAGGCATTTAGTTATAGGTGTTAGGTCAGGTGTGCATAGGTTGATTGGTGTATAAACCATGATATTGTCTGCATATATGTAATGATGTTACAGATGGGCTGTATGTATAAGTTAAAGAGGAGTGTGGAGAGTGCAGATCCTTTCAGGATACCTTGAGGAATGGAGAATGGTGTTGATTTGTTTGTGCTACATTTGACTTGCTGTGTTTGGTTATATAGGTATAGGTCAAACCATTTGGTGTTATTGCGTAGCCCAATCTCTAGGAGACATTGTAACAGTATGGTGTGGGATACCATGTCAAAGGCAGCAGAGATGTCCATGAAGATTAGGAGGAATCCATTCTTGATATTGTCAATGCCCTTTATGATGTTGTCGAAGAGGGAGATTAGAAGTATTTCAACATTGTGTTGTGGCTTGAAGCCATGTTGGTGTGTGTCCAGTGGTGCATGCAGGTTGATGTGATCTTGCAGTTGCTTTTGGACTGCCTTTTCAATGATTTTCGTGACAAATGGCAGGCTGGAGATTGGGCGATAAGATTTTGGGTCGTCTGAATTTAGCAAGGCGTTTTTAAGGATTGGTCATATCGTTGCTTGTTTGAGGGCATGGAGCATGTAACCTTGTTGTAGAGACTTCTTTACTATCTTATGGAGGAATTGGCTGTGTTGGTCCCTTGCGGATTTGATCCATGCAGCTGGGCATGGATCGACCTGTGAGGTTGTTGTGTTCAGGGTATCCACAATGTGTTCTATTTGTTGCACTGAAGGTAAGGTGAAGTTATCCTAGGTTTGTTGATTCTCTGTCAATGTCTGGTTATTTACTGTGGACGAAGTGTTTAGTGTATGGTTGCCATGTTTGTTCATTATGTAGTTTGCAAATTCTTGAGGGTGTATGCTCGGGGTACTTTGTTGTGGTGTGTCTCTGGTGAGCTTCTGTATGAAGCTAAATAGACCTCTTGGTCTATTTGCTGATTTCAAAATGATATTGGTGTGGTATTGTTGCTTGGATCTTTTGATCAGGTTGTTATATTCCAGCTTGTTTGGTTCTATATTGTAGCAGGGTCTCCTGTGCCTTGTTTCACCTCCATTTCCTTTCAAGTCTCCTCAATACTCACTTTGCATCCTGGATTACATTGGAATACCAGGGTGCATTGGTTCTCCTGCATGTGTGTGCGGGCTCTCTGCTTGGGGCTGCTGCTGCTTTAGATATAATGTAGTTCCAGTTCTCAATGGTCTTGTCAAGATCGTCAAAATTGTTTTGGAGTTTTGGGATTATTTCCTGTAGGCATGCTTCTTTGTGGAAGGTCTTGAATCTTCTGCCCTTGGCAGTGTGTATAAATGCTTTCCAGATGTTGCCCCTTTTATCCATTGCTATAGAGGTATTTAATGTTTCACTTACCTGGGGACTTTCACTTACCTGGGGGCTTTCGTCACCCATCCCCAATGAATCTAGTTTAAAGCCCTCTTCAGTAGGTTAGCCAGTCTGCTACTGAAGACACGTCGACCCTTCTTGGACAGATAGACGCCATCTCTGCTCATTCCCTGGTCCAGGAAACCAAAACGCTCTCAATGATACCATCCATGCATTTATCTCCAGGATGCAAGCTTCTCTGCCTTGGCCTTTACTCTCAACAGGGAAGATTGAAGAGAACACAACCTGCACACCTGTCTGCTTCACCCTCTGTCCCAGAGCCATAAAGTCACTTTTGATATGCTTAGAGGGATACCTGTCAGTATCATTTGTGCCATCATGGATAAGCAACATCGGATAATATTTGTCAGTAGGCTTGATGAGTCTTGGCAAACTCTCCGTAACATCTCAGATTTTGATCTGGCAAACAGAAGACCTCTCTGGACATCAAATATGGTCTGCAGATGGATGCCTCAGTACCCCTCAGAAGAGAGTCACCAACCACCACTACCATTCACTTCCTCGTGGTGACTGATTCTGCAACTTTGGAGTGCTCGAGCTATGGTTCCTCCCTTTTCTGGGATGCTTTCACCTCTTCCATGTCCAGGGTTGCATATTGGTTCTTCAATTCAAGGACTGGAGGAGTTGGATTGGTGATTCTACAGGCCCTGGTGACTCATGTCCAACTTTCATCATTTTATAGGCTCCCATCTTCACCTCTGCTGAAGAGCTTGGATGTTTCAAGAAGCATCTCATCAATATATTTCTCACTGTCTTGAATGCTTCTCGGCATTGCTACCTCTTTTCTGAGCTCCTTCACTTGTTTTCTGAGAGCTTCAGCATGCAGACATCCTGCACATGGAACTGGAGATTCAATTGGCATAGGGATCTCTGTCTAGACAAAGACAGAAGCTGTAACGGGGGCAACAGCTTTGGCAATATGATTTTTCCCAGCCATTGTTCAGTTGGAGGAGCTTCGGAACCTTGCTTGCAACTGTCCCAGTTTGGAATATCCCTTTATTTGTTTAAATAAAGGGTACTCCAAGGATAGTTGGACTTTGTTATGAAGTTAACTTGACATCCTAAATAAACCAGTTGAAAATCCAAAAGAACAAGGGGATACCCTGTGCTATAAAAGAACCTCATTGGAATATTCGGGTCCAGAATGGATAGAAAAGTGGTTAATTCAGATAGAAAGGGATATGAAGCATTCTTTCACTGCACATAGTTAATAAATAAAACAAAAAAAAGAATATAAGATGGTGCCTTTTTATTGGACTACCTTAAAACATTTTTTGATTAGCTTTTGAAGGTTAAAACCTTCTTCTTCAGGGCACAATAGTATAAGAAAAAAATATCTTCAAAAAGCTAGTCAAAAATGTATTAAGGTAGTCCAATAAAAAGATATCTTCTGGTTTTATTTGTTAATACAGCAACTGCACTATTTTCACTGCACAGTAATGTAGTCTTTCAAAACCTGAAAAGTCTCTATCCCACTGAGTGATTTTGGAGATCATTTGACGCTTATTATTTATTTCTACTGCTTCTCGATACCTCAAGATTGGTCATAAGAACTGTTTTTCTCTCTAAGTATCTCCTCTTCTCCTTATCACTGCTGGGCATGGCAGCTGGTTTTCTTTACAAAATCTCCTTTCCCATTAGCACACTGGAGGTCGATGCAGAAGCTCTGTGCTAGATCCAGCTCTAAAACTCTAGCACAGGCTTTCCTAACGCACGTTTAGCACAGAGGCTTTGCTGAGTATTGCTGTAAACAAGCAGCATGCAAATGAGCTGTGCACAAAACGTCTGCGCTAAAGAAGTTCAAGCCAGGTGCATGTGCACAGAGGGTCCGCTTAGCAGCATCTATATCCTGCACAATACAAAAAAACAGTTTGGCACTTGTGCGGATGTGCTGAATTGCTGTCTGGCACATAAAAGGCAATATTATTCTGTGCAGAGTTCTATTCGAAATAATATGACTTTCTACGTAGAATAATATTGCTCCCTATGCGCCAAATAGCAATCCAACACATGCACGTAGCATTTTTCCAGCACACGTCCCCTGCCGTTTTTTTTTTCCAGCCTTCTCTTCAGAAAACCAGAAAAAAATTGTGGGTGATGTACGATGAAGAAACAGGCACAAAGTCTTCACCAGCACAGACTGTAGACCTATGAGCCAACTCTTAACGCCTCCTCAGATCTTTGCGTTAAAATCTTAGCGCTTCGGTTCACAGGGCTTTAAACTATCAGCCTTTGCGGATGATCTTCTGGCGCATCTTCTCGCCCCTAGGGAGTCTCTGCCCCGGTTAATGGAGGAATTTGCATGTTTTGGGGGTTTTGCCGGGTTTTGTATAAATAAGGATAAATTGGAAGCTCTGGATGTATCCGGACAGCTGCAGAAACAATGGGGAGGCTTCCCGCTTAAATGGGCAGAGAATTCCTTTGTATATTTAGGTATCTTGTTGACTACAAAGCCACATGAAATATATGCTAGGAATTTTAATTGAATTCTGACAAAAGTGCAAGCCCAATTGACAGCTTGGAGGCTCCTCCCCCTTTCCTTATTGGGAAAGGTGGCAGCGGTTACAATAGTGGTGCTGCCGTGGATATTGTACTGGATGCAGACTCTCCCAGTGTGGTTGTTGAGACGTGACCTACATCGTCTTGAAAAGGAGGTGCGGGGATTTCTCTGCGGGAGGGCTAGAGCCCGCATTTCGCTAAACCGTTTGACAGAGAGATGGCAGGAGGGGGGAGTGGGACTTCCGGATCTATGGTTATACGCCTTAGCCTGTCAGGCAAGGCATATCGGGGACTGGCTGAATGCGACAGATGTGTACACGCCAAGGGCCTTCGAATAAGCTTTGGTAGCCCCGCAGACACTGCCTGCAGAGTTGCATCTGGAAAACTCACAGTTGTCAGGTAGAATTGCAGGGAGTGTGCTGCTCAGTTCCGTTAGACGTACTTGGAGGCACCTCAGTGGGTTCTGGAACACTTCATTGAAGGTATCAAGCTGGTTGCCGCTACAGGGGAATGTTAGCTTCACCCCAGGATCGGAGACAGTGATGTTTTGAGAGTGGAAAGAACGGGGGATTCGGTTCGTCGGGCATGTAGTTGACCCTTCAGGTAGCTGTATATCCTTTGAGTCTTTGAGCCGAGAATATGACCTCCGCCCTCGGCACTACTTTGCGTATATGCAGCTCTCTCATTACGTGGCCTCGTTACCCAAGACGGCGATTAGCGTTGAAAGATCGGCACAAATTTTGGAATTTTTTGCCTTGGGAGAAGGCGGCCCCCCGTCGATTGCAGTCTTGAAAACAAGATTGGAGCGATTTAGGATTACTCTAGATTATAGAGATGTGGAGATGGCCTGGGAGGTAGAACTGTCACATGGGGTGCCCCCCAGCTCCGTTCAGAAGGTTTTACGATGGATTGCGGATTTGGTGGAGAGTACACGATGGTGAGACGTACAATTTAAGTGTGTCACCCGGGTATATTTCTCTCCTCGGCGAGCATTCCGAAGTCACATTACGTTCGATGGCCGATGCCCCAGATGTTCGGAGCCCATAGCTAATTTGATACATATGTGGTGGGACTGTAGACATATTCATCCCTACTGGGCGTGGATCTGTGCCTTCTTAAGTGGGTTACTCCACCAGAAGGTGCGATGGGATGGCCTCTCTGTTGCGTTGGATTGGTTTGGCCCCACCCCACCCGGGAAGAAGTGGGAGCGTTTATTGATACGTAAGGCATGTCTGGTGGGCAAAGGCCCGATACTTCGTAACTGGAGGGAACAGGCATCCCCTACCTTTTGGGAGTGGCGCAATAGTTTTCACCAGCTTATGCTGACTGAACGATGGAGGGCCCGGGGCAGTGCACGACGATGGTCTGCCTTTTTGTTGATCTGGGAGCTTTATATTCAAAATTTGAGACCTTATAGTCGTAATGAGATATTGCACATAGGTAGTTAGTTGGCTTATTGGTGTAAGGGGTAGGGGTTGCGATCCTTGCAGGGGGTAGGGAGGGATGGGAGGTGGGGGGTGGGGATGTTTATTATATAAAATTACACATCACCTGTACTTGTTGTTGCCTCAGAGTGATGGATCAGAGTCAACCTCGCTCTGAGGTTCGAGGTAGTGTTATTATTCTTGTATATTGGTGGTTTATAAATAAAGTTAAAAAAAAATCTTAGCACTGAGCTTAGCCTTCTGGCTCTCTGCATCTGTGCCGCAAAGCTAATTGCTTCATTACCATCCGTTGAAATGGATTTAAATGTGCGGTGCGCTGCCATTAGTGCAGACATTTGCGCGTTGATTATGCCCGCATTAGATTCCTTCCTGCATTTTGTGCCCACACTAGTGCAGAAAATTCTCCACAAACACTGCACTACTGCCTCACTAAGCTGTGGGTGTGAAAGCTGCTTTTGATTTGGGTATTTCTTTCCCTCTCTTTCTCTGCTGGGTGTAAGGGATGGTTTTCCTCTGCCGGGTGTTAGAACTGGTTGGACTCTGGGATTCTCCTGAAAGCTATTCCAATTACAAGATATCACCATATAATTATTTTTCTGTTTGTATTTGTTAAGTTTTATGTCTGTCCTTTTTCTTCTCCCTAGCATTGCTGAGTGTGAGATCCGGCTGTGTCGTCTGTCTTCCTGGACTTTTCTCACACGTCAGCCTGGTCCCAGGAGTTTTAAGGGAGCCCTTTGCTTTCTGTTTATTTCCACTTTGATGTTTCTAGAGACTCAATCACAATTGCTTCTTTAGATTCAGGCCAGAGGTGGTATATAGTGACCAAAAAAGTCTCAGAGCATGTGCTGGAAGGAGGAGTTGTGATTTCAGGTGTTGATGGGGAAGGCCCATCTGTCAGTCCAGGAGTTTTGAGAACCATTTGAAGGGGTTGCTTTCTACATACATGTGGGACAGAAAGAGAGCTACAAAGAAATAAGTCTCAGAACTCAGCTGGAGATTAAAGGCCGGTAAATGTAAAATGCCACTGCTTAAAACAATGAATAAAAGCCCAATCGATATATAAGGAAGAGGGAAAGACAAGTTATGGGGATAAAAACCCTACAGCAGTTCAGCCCTGGAGTGTGGCAGGAAGCAAGATTCCCATTGCGCATTATTTTGGCCATGTAACCCTCCTGTTTTAGATATACTCCAGCTTTTTGAAAAAGGCAAAAAACATGCACTAAAATCCTTAGTGAGATGCTGGTAGACTGATTCAAGGGTTTGCTTTGCTCAGTTTACTGGGGACAGGGAGATATTTTTTTTCACGTGGAGAATTGACTGAGGTTGGCAAGGATTTATTGTTTACATTTGTTAGATCGTCATATGCAAATATTAAGACAAATACAGGTTGACCTCACTGGATTGACCATGTCTTTTAAGTCTGTAATCTTGGATAAGGTAGTGCGGGTGCCATGTTAGTCCACTTAAATGAATGGAAATTTAGTTATTTTATTTACTTATCCAAATGTATTACCCACATTCTCTATAAAGCCAATGAAACATACATAGTTCTCAAATCAACTTAAGCACAATATTACCTAAGCATCTACAATGAAAGCAATAAAGGTTTACAAAAGCAGTATATATCGTCATAGCTTTTAATTGAACTAACCTAAAGTATTTCTTAACGAGCTTTCAGAAGTTAACACTCGGCTGCATTTTTGGCCTTGTAAATCCAATCTTTCTAAAGCAAGCAAGACCACTGGCCCATCAAAGTAGACAAACCTGAGACTGGCTCAGCCTTCTCCAGGAGGAAAGGAGTCTGCTGTTAACTCTATATTAAGCGTTTCTGTATGAAAAGCCTGATTTTATCTTGCATGCTCTTCTTTTCTCGGCTTGAATGACCCATGAATATGCTTATGCCCCCGGTTATTGCAGTCAGTGCTCAGGGTGTCCTTTCTTACTCAGTTCCACCATACACTTGCTCTGTAATTAGGCAGAAAGAGCCGCAGCAGTGTTCAGAGTAACTGATGACACCATAGAGCTCCTTAGAGAAAGGGGGCGGAGACAGGAACGGTTCAACCACTAGGCAAGGCTAAGTGGTCGCCTAGGGCGGCAGCTTCTGAGGGATGCCAAAGAGCAGCAGCAGGAGTCCGAGCAAAACAATAGATCCTGACAACTGCACAAACTCAAAGAGCCCTCAGCACATTCTTTTACCTGCAGGGAACGCGAGCGCATACATACATAGAAAGCAGAGTTTAACATCTGAAAGTATCGTGCCCAGTTATGCGTTTTTGCATTATTGATGTGGGAGGAGTGGTGCTGGGATGATCATGATTTGTTGAGTTTAATTATCAAAATCTTGGTGTATGTGGGGGGAGGGGGGTTGGTCTAGGGTGTTCAATACCCTTGCAGTAGCCCTGGGTGAAGAGGGTGCAGAGGATAAATACCGAGGGCTAATTTCATGGAGGAGGGACAAGAAAAACAAGGTGAGGCATCTCAGAATGCGGGACGTAGGGAAAAGAGAATAAAGCATGCAATGAGCTTATAGAAAAATAAGGACTCTTTGTTTGTCTTCTTTGAAATACTAATTATGTTTGTATGATTCTTTCCAAAACCCAATAGGGAGAGATTAAAGTGGGTGCACTTGGGTAGTGAGATCTGACAGGGCAAAACTCTGCTGTGCTGGGATATCCAGGTTACTACAGATTCTTCCATGCCACTATAGGCACGGCTTAAAAAGGAGGTACCAGGACGCCAGAAGGAAGCAAGTAGTCTGAGTGAAATTTCAGAATGTTATAGCCAGGGTGCTGGGAACAGGGAGGGCTAGGACTAAGGGTTTTGGGGAAGAGGTGGAAGGGGAGGGTCTCCTTCAACAGGGATGGAGTTAGAGTGTTAGCAGATGGCTCATGGCAGGAGGGGATCCAGAGTAGATAAGCAAATAAACAAATGGCAAGAAACTATTTCCAGAAGGCTTGGGATCAGCAGCTCTGGGAACCACTGCAACAGGATTTGCAAGAGCTCCAGTAATCCTAGGGGGAAAGGTAGAGTTAAAAATGCCAAGCAAAACAGTTTATACTAATTTTAGTACAAACTGTTGATTGAAGGCATATATAACACCAAATTTAAATTTAAACTGCATGGTCAATGTTTTTTAAATGCCCACTACAGTGGCAAATGCTACCACTCTGTAAATAGCAACGATATTAGGCCACTATCTTTATAGCTATGTGGATTAATCTCAGACAGCCTGTTCACTGTATGGATGGTGCTATTGAAAATTCACCCATAGGGGGGTTTATTGCAAACGTGAAGGCACATTTTGGAAAGGCCTTTATGTGATGAAGAGACATGGAAGTGAAAACATCTGCAAATCCATGCCAATTTTAGAAGAGAGAGTGTGCTCATGGGAGACTGATGTAAAATCAACATATCTCCGCCCTTCAAAATGTCATAGAAGGAAGCGCAGGAACGCGTGCAAGTGCACATCCGTGTGCTACAAGAGCCATCGTTTCACCAAGGTACACGTGAGGAAACCTGATGGAGGAAACCCGGCAACGTACATGTGTAAGTGCCAACATTTCATAACAAACGTGTGTAAATGTCAACACATCCGTGAGCAAACCTTATTCTTTAATTACAAAGGACTCAATCTTTACCTTATTTCAATTTGGAAGGAGAAATAAACATTGAGCGATTAGCAATCCCCTTTAATTCCTCCCATAAAGGGAAGGCAAAAAGGAGCACTTTTCAAATACCTTTTTTGCCAGGGAGTAGATGTAAATCCAGATGGACTTACACGGGCATTCCCTGTATGAAATGGGGAATAGACTAGGGCCTGATATTCAAAGGCATTTACATGGTTTACAGTTTACCCCACTGATCAACTGCTTCGAAGCAGTCGCAGAGTGGCTCCTCACACAGAACCTGCGAATCAACCACAACAAGACCAATGTATTATTCATCACAAAGAACAAGGACTTCACACCCCCACCCATGCTAAAGGTAAAGGACACAGATCTAACAGTTAAACCCACTATCCGATACCTAGGCATCACCCTCGACCAAAGGATGGACATGAAAACACATATAAAAAACACAACAAAATCAATATACCACAAAATAAGGACACTTCGCCATCTACGTCCTCTACTTGACTACACGGATTTCAGAACAATGTACCAAACATTGGTGATGCCACACATAGATTTCGCAAATGCAATACTGTATGGGCTTTCACAAGCAACCCTAAACCCCCTCCAATTGGCAATGAACACGGCCGCTAGGGTGCTAGAAGGAACATCAAGGTTCGATCATGTTACAACAATCCTGAAAAGACTTCACTGGCTACCATTTCAAGCCAGAACTCATTATAAGATCATAATTATGACCTTCAAAGCCCTGAACAATCAGACCTCCACAGCCATCACTGAACTGATACACACCTTAACCCCCAATAGAAGCAGAGGATCTGCTGCAGTAAATACTCTGACAGTCCCGAAAGAAATAACGAGATACACAAGGGCAACTACCAACAGAGCCTTCAGCATCTGTACCCCCAGAGCCTGGAATGAACTCCCCCCAGAATTGAGATCTACCACCAACCTAACCCAATTCAGGAAAGCCCTAAAGTACACCTTTTCACAAGATACTTTTCGGTGTAGACCTGATATGAAATACATTCACCATGTAAATAATTGTAGATACTTGACAATGTAATAACTTTTGATGTTTTTACCCTAATTATCCTAGTTACAATCCCTGTTTAATGTAAATACATTGCAATCAGCCTGCAATGTATATGTTATGTTTAATGTAAACCGCACTGATGTCAATAGCGCGGTATAAAAGAAATATTAAATAAATAAATAAAATCTCTTTAGCGCGGGCAGCTATCCACTGTAATCGCACTGAATATCGGGCCCATAGATTTTTGTCCACTCAGGCCATGCTCCCATGCACTTTTGACATGATACAGTCACCCATGGGTAAACTGCACCCTTTCTAAAATGACCATTTATGCATTGATGCAATTTACATTTGTATATGGCTCCTTATGCATGTTTAAATTGCAAAAAGGGCTTCTAAAATATCCCTCTTAGTGATCATCATGAAATGTATAAATCCTTTTGAACCTGTTACAATTTTGCCTAAAATTTAGTGAGAATTTCATTATAAAGCATTCTCACGTCCAGACATGATTAACTTCTTCATTTACTGATGCCCCACTAAGGGATATAAAAATGGTTAAATAAAAATAAATAAATCCTTAGCTAACAGATGTAAAGTGTGATTTTAGAAAGGGCATCCAAGTGCAATCTGGGACGTCCAGAGTTAAATGTGCAGAAAAACGCTGGAGACATCTATGTTCCAGCCTGATTATGGAGCCATAGACGTCCCTTATGTGGTCACCCACGCCGGCATCCACATAGATGTCCTCTCTGCCGCTTTCAGATCTTGATTCATCTGATCTCCTTTGTGTTTCTTTACCATTCCCCCTAGATGTATCCCATGTCTACACCTACTGTTTTGTCTGTCTTGACTAGATTGTAAGCTCTGATGAGCAGGGACTGTCTCTTACATGTCTGTGCAGCGCTGTGTACGTCTTGTAGCGCTATACAAAGGCTCAGTAGTAGTAGTACTACTATTCTTTACATAAACTTGGGGCGGGGATGTCTATCACATTCAATTTAGCATATGGGGATGTCCATTGATATAGCAAAATGAAAACAAGAACCTTTATGCCCCATCAGTGTTCATAGGGGATATGAGTGTACTTCCTTCTCTACACCCTTGGATGTCTGACTGGCAAAATGAGCACTTTTCTGATACCTATTTGTGCCTGGAGCAGGTATAACCTTTGATGCTAGGATGTCCATGTTCTTGGAAATGCCTCCGCCATGCTCCCTTCACTGCTCGAATGTACTTGATGCCTATTTGCAGTCATCCAAAGCACAAATAGCTCTTTTAAAATAACCTCCCTTGATGCAGACCTACAAAGCAAGAGATAAATCATATTTGGCTAAGTATTTTTGCTACCTCTGTCATATTTGATTGTACGCTTAGGGGGTCATTCCAAAATGCAAATAGGCCACCTGGACGTGCAGGATAGATGTTTTGCTTGTAAAAATGTCTAGACCCTTATTCCGCAAATGCAGCCCTGCACATACAGGGCACTAAAACGGAGTTCTCAGAACGTCGGCGGGAGGGGGAAGAACGGGGGCATGGCAAGCCGCAGAGACATATAAAGCGTATTCAGGAAAGGCCCGTGTATGTCCTGAGTGTATCCCATGGATGCCTACGTTATACCAGCGGCAACGTGGAATAAGGCCAGCACTTAGATTTTCTGCTCTGATCTTCAGTGCATTCCATAGAGATCAATGGCAGTGACAACTTTGTAGTGACCTGGTGTGTCTGCTGTCTGGGAGAGCACAAGATGCAATGCACAGATGAAGGACTTTTGTAAGGTGAGGTACCGATATAAAACACCCCCACAGAAACATAAAGCGCAGCAATAGTCCTTATTCTGACTTTGCTGGCAGTTGCCGATTGTGCTAAAGGGGCTAGTTTAGGCTTCCCTAACAAATCCTGTGTCCAGAGAAATGAGACTGTAGATGTAGGGATGATATGTGAGTTAGTATGGAGCAGAAGTATGTCGAGCTGAGAAGTGTGGTCCGGAGACGCCCTGCTATTGTGTTACCAGTGTATGTTTATAGGTACAGGGCATGGGTTTGGTGGGGGTATGCTTTTTGTGATCGCATGCAAGAGTGTGTGCATGTGTGTGTGTGTATGTGGTATGCGGACTGCAGGGGAAGCCCTGGTGTACTGATCCGCAACTCAGGAGGACATCTATGCCTGGCCAGTACCTGGACCGTAGGGCTGACCGCAGCATCACCAGGTGGCAGTATGAATGGGCAGTAACTGCTGTACAGATGCTCTGCAGCAACATTGCAGGACAAGTCCCTGTCAATGGTGGGGGACTCTCGGAGTGGGGCATGCTGCAGTGCGAACAGCACTGATGCATATACAAATGCTCCATCTGAGGTCTCTAACATTGTTCACATTTGCCAGGACAGATGATGGTGCTTTTGGGCATGTGTGTTTGATGTTTGCACTGCTGCATGGGCCCATCTTGATGATTTCCTATGAATGACAGAGATATGTTTCAACATTTAGCTGTACAGATCCATTTTAGTGTTTCCTGGGCCATTCTTAGCATTGTAAATGCGGTTTTCAGCGATGATTACTGAAAGAATAACTAAGGTGTTCATCACATGCCATGCATGTTTTGCTACAGGGTCTGTCAGGACAGACATCTCACTTGCCACTTGCTTTTGCAATAGCTTTGGTGCACTTAGATAACCTAGTAGTGTTCTGGGCATGCAACAGTCTAGTATATCTAGCCTGAGTTGCATGAGCTTATCTGTTTCATCAGTATTAATGTGTTGTTTGCATGAGCACAGCACTGTCAGCGTGAGCATCAGCTTAGGGGATGTAGGTTTTGCCAGCGGAGGCATGGCTGCATGGAGACGGGTAGCATCGCACATGTCTATCTTTTCTGAATACGACAAAACACGGAGACATACAGGGCATTTGCTGCATTTACCCGTGTCCTATTATAGCAGCATGGGCCCATGTTTCCCCAGACGTGTTGTGCGTGCCACGCCGGAAACGTATATCTCCCTGATTCCGGAATCACGGGCATGTCTATCTCTGCGGTTTCAGAATTGGCTATATTGCATGCCCGTTTCCACTTTAGACATTTCTGCCAGCCGGACATGTACATTATAGAATTGGACTGCACATATCCGGTGGAACTCTCTTACATATAGGCCTTCTGCTGGAGTTCCTAATACTTTCTTGAGTCCCGTTTCCTTTCAAGAGATTTGACATTGGCCAAAAGTACTTACTGGTCTAGAGAAGGAGCTCCCTAATTACGTGCAAACTGGTAAGCATTGTCACTTTTAGCAAAACCTTTTCAGTCATGGAAAGAATATAATTCACAACAGCCATCGATATTGCAAGGTAGGAGAGCGTTGCTGGCGTCAGAGCTTTATTGCCTCACTCCCACCTTGTTTTAAACAGACTGCTGTCTTCTGGCTCAAAGGGTGAATAATTTCTATTAGACTTAGCTGCTCAGGGGCTGGACTGGTAACTAACTGCCATGTAGACAGCTCTGGATTCAATTCATGGCTCAGAATTGGCTGGAGCTGGGGATCTGGCATTGAGGGAGTGATAGTCATCAGACAATGGCGACACCTTGTAGCTGGATCTAGGGCCAATGACTGCTGGATTCTGGAAGAAATGCCTGGCAGAGGACAGTTGCTGCAATGACTGAACTAAAATAAGTTGGGAAATGGGTAGAAACAGGGGGAAAAGTTCCAGTTTAGTTATAAATGAAGACTCATGTCACCATATCTCAGTCCTAGTTTCAACTGGAGGTCCAAAGGAGCAACAAGAAATGTCCGGTCAAAAAAAAGATATCCACTATAAGAATGGCCAAAAAGTTAATTTTCATTGCAAGCATTTCAGTTCCCCCTCCAAAACATATCCCTGAGAAAGCATACTATATTCAGATGGTCTCATTCTACATTGTAGCTTTGTGATTATCCCTCCTGTACAGACACTGAAAAGTCTTTTGGGAAGATGTATGAAATAATCCTTGTATTGTAAAAACAAAGTGGACACACCTTGCCCTGAGGAACTTGTCCATTCCTGTGCAAATCCCAGTTCATCCAGAGCTGTAGAGAGGGGCAGACATAGATACACATGAGACGTCTCAGCAGTCGGTCCCTTTCCTCCCTGTGTTAAGATCCCTAATCTTGGTTTCTTCCATATGGACTCAGCACAGACTAAGTTTACTGTATCTAGTGCCTACCTTTTAACTTATACCCTATCAGGCATATAATATTGGTTTATTGGCCATTTGGAGTCACCAGGTCTCACATAATGCCAAAACCATTATATAAATAATTGTTGTTTTGCTTTGGATAGCTAGACCTCATTAACCCTTCCTGTTTTCTAAGGCTGAAACATGAGAAGGTACAAACACTGTAGGCAAGTGAGGACATACATGGGCAATTACATTAAATCCCTTGCAGATAATGTTTCTGCTGAGGATAAAGACAGGTTTTTTGCTGTCATCGCATCCTAGGGCATTAATAATAGACCTTCCAGGGAATGCCTCTCCTTCTCTCTCTGCATCATCGCATTATAAAGAACATTAATGCATTTTGTATCATGTGAAATCGCATTTTGCATAGGGTATAAGAACATAAGAAATGCCATACTGGGTCAGGCCAAGAGTCCATCAAGCCCAGTATTCTGTTTCCAACAGCGGCCAATCCAGGTCACAAGTACCAGTTAGGTTTCCAAAATGATACACAGATTCCACTTATCCCGGGGCAAGCAGTGGATTCCCCTGGTCCTCTTTAATAATGATTTATGGACGTTTCCTCCAGGAACTTGTCTAAACCTTTTTTAAGCCCAGCCACACTAACAGTTTTTACTACATCTTCCGGTAATGAAGTCCAGAGTTTGATTACACGTTGGGTGAAGAATATTTTCTCTAATTCGTCTTAAATGAGCTACATTGTAACTTCAATGCATATCTCCTAGTCTTTCTTTTGAAGGAGTAAACAACCGATCTACATTTACCCGATCCACTCCATTCATTATTTTATAGACCTCTATCCTATCTCCCCTCTAGGTACAATTTACAACTTGGAACATTCAGGTCAAGACGCTCACAATTCATTGAGTATTGTACAAAAGGGTCTGCTAAATATCTGTGCCAGTTTTTCAAAATACACTGTATATGTTAAGTACCAGATTTCACAAGACTCTATGTAAGAGATGAGCCAATTAAGAAGCCAGGTGAAATAACTGGATGTTCTTTTTATTTCTGAGGTGATATTAGCACAATTTGCTCCCTCAATCACTAGTGGAGACCCAGGTCCAAAGCGAGCAGGTGGCTGATTCACTTGCCTCAGAGCAGATGTAAATGCCAGTACAGAAAATGTTAAAACTATTTCTATATTTATTTTATTTATTTCACATATACCGCCTTATCTGGCAATCAAGGAGGTTTACAATGAACAGAACTTGAACATTACATCTAACAGAGTTAACAGTAGTAAACTATTTACATTTAAACTGCTATGAAAGTCATAGGAGATTTAAGATACTTTGATGTTCCATAAATGGTAAATAACCATGGTTGCGTGAAAATGGTTAGATGGTTATTTGATTGGTTGTAGTGGGTTGAGCAGTGATCAGAGAATAGTTACAGAGTGGTGTTAATTTACATTGCCATTGTAAAATGGGAAATACACATGTAGGGGGGGGGGTATTTTAGTGACCCTATTCGTGAGATGGAGGTCTGAAAACAGGCACTTAGCCATGCAAAGCATGGAAATGTCCCCAGAGCCATTTTAGAAGCTGGGTATATAGATATCCCCAGAGTGAAAACATTCAGGTAGCATAAAGGCATGGCCCGGTAGAGCAAATAGGATGGACCTCGCAGTGCGATTTCAAAGGCACAAGCACATCTGTCCCTGGTTAGTGAGACGTCCATCCCTATACCTGCTCCTGACCATGAATATGGTAGACAAAAGTGCTTGTTTCATGGATAGAACTCTTCCAGGGGAAAGCACATCATATGCTTACATTGCCAAGTTATTTCCTGCCCCATGAAACCTGAGCATAAATACAAACTCCAAACATATTACATCTGAATACCTAAAAAGGCACGGTCTTTCATAGCATAGTCCCCTTTCTGAAATTCCGATGCTGGCACGTCCAAGTACGCGGTTCTGAGGCCATGTGATTCAGCGACACCCACATTTGTGAAATGGCCTACACTCATGCATGCACCTGGCCTTGCAACCTGCAAAACCAGTTACAGGGACGTTCATTTTATGAGGTGGAGACAGAGTGGTTTCAGAAGGTACTTATACGTGTCTCTCTTCACTGCTGCCACTCCCCCGGATTTCTGGACATTCTGCTCTGGACGTTCCAGATTCTTACTAGATGTCTCTTCAAAAATGTCACTTCATGCTTTTTGGGCCACCTAGACCATGCTCAGAACATGCCCCCTTAACATCTACTGTATCTGATTGCAACTTGCCTTGAACTACTACTGAAAAGGAATGAGCTAAATACTACTAAATAGAAATAAATACAATAATATATGCTCCTCAGTACATAGCCAGGGCTAGGGCTAGGGCCAGCGCAAGGGTGCTAGGCACCCTTAGCAAACCTTCAGCCTTATGCACCCCTCCAGTGATTTGGATAATCAAACTCAACAATCATGATCATCCCAACACCACCCTTCCCGAAATAATCTTGCATCTGCTCTCCCTGCAGGTGAAAGAATGTATTGATGGTTCTTCAAGTTTGTGTGGCTGTCAGAATCTATTGTTTTGCTTTGACTGCTGCTGCCCCTTAGAAGCTGCCGCCCTAGGTGACTGTCTAGTTTAGCCTAATGATGGAACCGGCCCTAAAAACAACTGCATTGTAAGATTGGTATCTACTTACATGTGTATAACCATTTACGCATGTAAATGCCATGCAACTGTTTTAAAACTCCCTTCTTTATCTTTTAGAAACTGGAGATATTAGAATTAGGACGATACGCAATCATTTCTATCCTCACTATACACTACACTGTAATAAAGAATTTATCAAGCATTTCTGTCTTTTTTATCTTATTGTATATGAATAGTGCTGCGTAGACTTACATATCTCTTACTTACTTTTATCGCTCTTCCTAAAGGTTAATGTATTACTCTGCTCCTCCTATTTGTAGATAAATGCCAGGAAAGATGATACATGTTTAAGGTGATGTTTTCAGAAAATAAACTGTGCTACTCAGGGCTTGTTCACTTTAGCAAGTTATCTCTATATGGGGGTTTTTTTTTTCAAAAGTTTATTTTTATGCATATGGACACCATTTGAGTAAATGCAATCAACATGACAGGGGAGTATGTTTTTCTCCAGACGAAGGTCATGGCCTACTTTTTGATCCAAAATGTCCAGCAGAGGCTTCAAACCGAGAGGGTTTTTCTGAGAAATAGACACTAGTCTTTCATTGACTCTCCATCAAGGACAATCCTTTAAGGGACTTCTTGCTTTTCACATGGCCGACTATGTAGCGTGCTCAAGAGTTGGAACATTACCATTACTGCTACTACTACTACTGATTATTTCTATAGCTCTCCCAGGCATACGCAGCGCTGACATGTAAAAAATGGTCCCTGCTCATCAGAGCTTACAATCTAGTCAAGGCACACAACACAGCAGCTGTGGACAAGAATACATCTATGGGAAATGGTAAGAAAACACAAAGGAGATTAAGCAGATCAGGATCTAAAAGCAGTCTTGAAGAGGTGCGTTTTCAACCTGCATCTGAAAAGGCAGTCAATACAAAAAGAGTCACTGAGTCCAAACACTAAGCAATAAAGGGGAGGTGATGATCAAATTTCCACAACACCTAAACGCATATAAGACAGGGGAGGATAGAAAAAGTAGGTTTCAGCTCCAATGGGAAGATGACTTTGGGAGGGACTAGGATGTAACCTATTGGGAAAAGGGGTTTTGAGTGGCTTCATGATGGTCTCTAACTTACTGGAGCAAAATTACAAGATGCTGGTATATTACCCCCACAAAAATTATGCAATTGTATAGGAAGGTTTCAGATCATTGTTGGAGGCACTGTGGGGGACTCTCTATCATTTTTGGTGGGAGTGTGAGGAAATATGGAAATTTTGGTCAGGAGTGTTCACGTGGTTGGGAAATGTTTTGAAATTGCAACTGTCTCCTGCTCCCGAGGTGGCATTGCTGAATATATCTCCACAGCATCTCCTTTGTGAGGTGGCACCTTTTGTCAGAATGGGGTGCGTGGCTGCTAGACTGGTAGTGACCCAGAGTTGGAAGCAGTTGCAGCCTCTAGAATTGAGAGACATTGGTTATCTTGTATGTAATGTATGACTTAACAGCAATGAAGTATTATCGGTTACGTAATTTTGTAAAAATGTAGGGGAAAATACTTGAAATAGAATTGTTTGCCGGTTAACGTATAATTGTGGGGTTTGGTCATTGGCTACTGGATAACGAGAGGGATGGGTAGGGGGGAATGAAGGGTTCATCATTGTAAGTTTAGTATTGTTGGAGGATATATGAAGAGGATGGATTGGTTATGGTTTGTAAATTATTTTGTTAATAAAAAATAAATGGGAAAAAGAAACAAAATAAGATCCTCCCTTTCTCATTTAGATTTAATTCTGGGTTAGGTCATAGTGTTTAAACTCTTTGGAAACTCTTAACTACTGAACCACTTCTACCACTGATGAATTTTGGTAAATTAGGGTGCTTCTGGACTGATTGCTATCATACAGGCATCTCGCTGTAAAGCAAAATTAGGCCACACATCACTGATAGATACATGGCTGCAAGGATGAAGTCTACTTGTAACATATAAAGTGGCACTGGGGGGGGAGGGGGGGGGGAGGGGAAGAGGGAGGACTCTGGTTATAAGAAAAAAGGTGCAAGACATATATAGGAAGGAGACCAAGGAATAAGACTCAAGGAGAACGAGAGAAAAACAAGCAAGTTGATATTAAGGAATTCAGGGCCTGATATGAAAAAATTCAGAGCTGCTAAATTTAGGCATCTAAAATTCTGCACTATTTTTAGCCAGAATTAGAAGCCTAAAGGGCCCTTTTACTACACTGTGGTAAGTTTTTGCACTTATCACACGTAAGAGTAAAAGCCAATGCGCAGTCAGTGCAAAAGGCATGTGGTAACTGTCGAGGGTGTGGCCAGCATGACTCTTACACTTACCACACTGAAAAGTCCCTTAAGTGTGCACATACTAAATGCAAAGGTGATAGCTACCGTGCGCTAAGTTCTATTAGGTAACTATAATGTGTAGTCCTCGCTCATTCTCTGCCCATAGCCTGTCCAAGCCCTGCTGCATTGCACGATGAGCTGTTAACATTGGAATTAACACACAGCAGCTGTCATGCCAGCATGGTAAGAGTTACCATGGACCTGCGCTGTTAGTGTGTGCTAATTCCCAGGTTAATTGCATACCACACTTTGAGAAAAGAGCCCCTACATTTTGGGCTGAAAATTCATCTTAATGTAGGAGCTTAAAAGTTAAGGGCCCAGAATTCAGAACTAGATGAGCTCTTAAATTTAAGCTCCTAAGTTTGGCTCCTAAATGTGTCCCCTATTTTCAGCCAAACTTAAGAGCCTAAGGGGTACTATTCAAAGGATGTATCCACTCAGCAGAACCTGCTCATCAGATAAGTCACGGCGAGAGGGATATCCAGATACTACCATTGACTATTTCCTCTGACTGCCTTGGGGACAGTGAGCAGAGTTGCTGCTTATTCAGTTGGCAGCGATTTTCAGTACTGCTCTCTGGATAACAATCCGCGTAGCAGCTGTTGTAAGTGCTGCGTGCTTTGCCTGTCTGGAGAGCAACTGACTATCACTGCTATCTCCTGAGTACTGCCGCTGACTATTGCTAGATCCAGATATTCAGAGCCGGTTGGTATCTGCATACCAGTGCTGAATATCCTGACTTTTTTACCCATGGCCGCCAGTTAGTTTTAAAAATAGCACTGAGTGCCACAGGCTGAATATTATCCCAGGAGGTTTTAGCTAAAAAATCATCTTTATTTAGGAGCTTAAAAGTTATGCTTAAAAAATTAGGCCTGCCTTTCATTTTCCTAGATTTATTAGCCTAATGCTGAGAATTAGTGCTAAACTCCTAACTTTTCCCCCATCCTAAATCTGCCCCATTGTCACACACTTTTTATGCTCCTAAATTTGAGAATTTAGTGACATTTTGGGGGTGTTTAACTAAAATTCCCTAAGCTTGGCACCTAATGTGAATTACCAATGCACATTAAATGCACAGCCTTCGTCTTAACTGTCAAGGTCGTGGCCAGTATTTTCCTGGCAGCTAATGTGTGACTGAGTACAGGGCCGTACTGAGTGTGAATTGCACCCTTTGTGACTTGCACATTAGGCGCCCCCCCCCCCCTTCACCTCCATCTAGCCACTTTCTGGATGGGGGCAGGAGAGAAGAGGCATGCCCGATGTGCAAGTCGCTGGCGCGCTAAGCAGATCTGCTTAGCGTGCCACGAGAAGGCTTAAGGGGCACATTTCAGCTGTCTGCCGTTGCCTGCCACCACTAAGAGAAGAAAAAGTGGCGGCGGCAGGCAATGGCAGACAGCTGAAATGCGCCCCTTAAGCCTTTGTGCCCTGTGCGGCCGCACAGCTAGCACAGGGCTAGGTATGGTCCTGACTGAGTACCCCAATGAGCAGCCAAGTAACACGGGTGCATCTAAAAGCACCCATAGAGGTGCCCCGTGCTAAGTGCCACATTAACTGCATGCACTCTGCTTCTAACCCCCCTTCCCCCCCCCCCACTCTCCACATTAGCCTGTGTGTGCAAGTTAATGTGCGTTTTAGCATGCCTGTGTGTTAGAGTGCATCATGGCCAGTTGCAGCTCACTAAAACGTGCATTAACTAGTTAGTGGTGCTGAGTAAAATGGCCCCTCTGAGTATAAATTTAGGCTGTCATCCTTAGTGAACTTTCAAAGAAGCCAATTTAGGAGCATACTTCACAAAGTTAGGAGCAAAAATTGAATACTAGGCACTTAGTTTGTACTACTTCCTTAAGATGATTTACTTATGCACTTTCAGAACATAAAGGGCTCCCTAATAGATACTTTTGGAGGTGTGTGAAATGTGTATGCCATCTTAGTGGTGCTGTTGCATGAGCTATATTATCAGCGTCTTGTGTACTCTTCAGTAAGATAAGAATTTAAGGTCATGGTGTTAGAGCAAGCAGTAAATCCTATATTAGAAATAAAATACCACATTACCTGTTCCTTGGCACTTTTGATTCTTGATGAAGTTTTATTCATGAATCTTGGTTTATTGTCATTTTTGTCATCTTTTGCTTTTCATATTCTTTGCTAATTAGAAGTGTAGACCCTTTGTAACAGCCACACACATCTTTGGAAGGCTCTCCTTTCCTGAGTCCATGCTTTGAGATGTTCATGTTTGTAAGCCTATTGTAGAGTGTCATTGTGATGCCTCTATGGGGTTCTAGTGAGGTCAGCACATCATAATGACTTCATAATGGTGGAGATAGCAACCTAGGAGATTGAAGCTTTCCTGAAGTAGAACAGTAGGCTTTCCCAGTGGCTCTCCGATTTAACCACATAGTCTGAATCACTAAGGCTTTTCTCCCATGGACACAGAATGGGAACAAAACCTTAGCAAATTAGACTCTACTTTTCTGAATTTTTCCACCAAAGATGGCCATAAGCTGTAGCCTGCTGTTTGACTGATTTTATCATTACAAAAAAAATTATCAAGAAGAGATCACAAATTCAAAGTTAGGACTTCCCAAATCAGTCTTAGATATCCCATAGTCAATTTCAAGATATTCATAATGACCATGCATGGGATCAATTTACATACATCGGAAACTCAGTTTATGCAAGTTTATCTCATGCATATTTACTATGGATATCCTAAAAACTGGACTGTGTGGTCCCCAGGACAGGTTTGGGATTGGGAAGCCCTGCTACAAATGAGCAGCTGAGAGAAGCATTCTGCTGTGGCAGTAGTCCAAATTGCTGTCCTTTGTGGGGTAGTGCATGCAAACCCAATCTAAGGGGCCCTTTTACAAAGGTGTGCTAAGTGACTACAACACGCTTTAGCATGTGATAACTGTTAGCGTGGGACTGGGGTGATTGTTAACCATGCCCGCATAAGTTGCAGTGTACTAATTGCTGTAGTGACTGCAGATGGTATAACGGGTAGAGGAATGGGTAAGATAGGGGCAAAAAGTGGGTGTGTAGAGCACATTGCAGTCAGCGCAGGGGCACATACTGCCCACCAAATGTCAATGTCGCAATTAGTGCTGGTGCATTTAATGTCACCCCGGTGCATTAGGGCTCTGTTCTGCGCGATAACTGCCGGGGACATGCTGACCATGCCTCTGACAGGTAGTGTACAAAGTCTGTACTTACCACACATTACATTTTACAGAAAATGCACTCGCAGTGTGAAAACCTACCACACCTTAGTAAAAGGGTCCCTAAGATTGCAGGGAAATACCTGGTTACTAAGGTCTCTCTTCTTCTGTATCACTGGTGGGGGGGGAAAAAGCTCATTGAATCAATGAATCAAGCCCGTTACTTCCATACCCCCCCCCCCTCCTCCTCGTTTTTATGCTGCCTATGACCCTGGTCTTGTAAATAATGTCCTAGGGTAAGTAACTGGATCATGGGTGAGGGTTGGGATCCTGATTATTTTTTTATCTTTATTTGACCGTCAACCGACAGACTGAGAGTTGATGAGCAACACAAACACATGGAGGCGTTTTCTGGTAAAATAAAACTTTTTTTTATTGCATTACAAATGAGTGTGCTAACAAGTTCTCGCTACATCCTGTAAGCCCCAAGAATTCCGGCGGCTCAGCTGGAGAATGGCACACAGAGCAAAAACTCACACCCCAGGCACAGGCATGGGAAAAGCTCGCCCCCCAGGCACAGGCATGGGAAAACTCACCCCCCCATCCCCCCCCCCCCCCCCAGGCACAGGCACAGGCACAGGCATGGGAAAAGCAGAACCATCTGCTATCACCCCCACCACCACCCCGCAATCCCTGCGAGTCTTTTCAGAGTACAAGTCAATGGATTTCAAGACAATTCATGTCAAGTCATGCTATTCCTAGGGAATTAAGCCCATTTCAGAGGTAAAAGCCTGGGGACCCTTAAAAGCGGTCGCCAAATACACAAAGTCCTCTGGAGCCTGGAAGGGTAGCAAATCGGGAAAACTCTTTTTTTAGCAGCCGTTGTTGCGAGGGCTCAGCCCCTCCGCTTTCGCTCCGGATTTGCAGTGTGTTCAGTCCGAGCTACCAACAGGCGCATAGAGACGAGTTTACAGATTGCTTTCAAGCTCATTGCAAAGAGAAGTGAAATAAGGGTTGAAAATGCAAAGTTAAAATCGACGGGAGAGAAAAACAGCGAAACTCTTTTTGCCCTAACCTAAATTCCCAAGAATTAAAGTGGCGCAACGATAACCCTGTGCCAAAGACCGCATTAGCCAAAGAACATTTCTTACTATTTACAATTACATTTCAATTTAAGAGAAACGGAGTTAATTCCTAGCGAAGCTTCTTGCAGCAAATGTTAATTCGGTTAGAACCTTCTGCGTATCATACTCCTCCTGCCTTAACAAGTTTAACAAGTGGTAATTTCTACAAGTGCTCGGAGAAGCAAAGCTTTCAAAGTATGCAGGGGGCACTTCGGGGCAAAACTTTCCGTGCCCTTTGCTGAGAGGATTTTACAGTCTTAAAAGCTATAAATACATTTTAGCAACCAGGCAGTGAAGTTACCTTTGGGGAACCGTTTTACCTCACCGTGTCTGAAAGCTTTATCCTCAGACAGAGGTGCCTTGGGTCAGCCTGCTCCCCTTGGTCTCAGTGAGGATAAGCACAGATAGACGTCTATAAAATAGTCCTTCTCAACTGGCAGGTTGACGCCCGAACAGTCCCTTGGAGCCCCGTTTACTTTAGTTTCAGACCTCAGATCCAGCGTTTTTGCTGCGATTTCTTCAGCCTGGACCAGAACTTGCTGAAATGTCTCTTTGCCGGTATCGGGTCCTACACTTTGGTTGCCACTGAGTGGATTTCCGATTTCTGGGTCTGGACGCTCATGGTGGATGAGATATTGGTGATCTGGCTGTGGAGCACCTTCTTGAGCCCCAAGAGGAAGAAGCACTGAGACCTGAACCTTAGGTCGAAGAAAGCGTAGAGGAAGGGGTTCAGGCAGCTGTTGATGTAAGCCAGGCAGGTGGCATAGGGGTGAAGCCGCAGGATGAGGCTCTGAAAGGAGCAGGAGATGTCCAGGACTTCCAACCAGCTCAAGAAATAGATGGTCTTCAGCAAGTGGAAAGGCAGCCAGCAGACAGCAAAGACCACCACTAGGGTGACAATGATCTTGAGGAGCCGTTTCTTCTTTTGATCTTCTTTCTTCACGTTTTGGAAATGCAGGGTGACTTTGCATCCTATGAAGCAATAGAAAACGGTCATCAGAAGCAGGGGTAGAAGGAAGCCCAGGACAGTGGTGAGGATGCTGAGACCCGCCATCCAGAAGCGCTCGTTCTCGGGGCTGGAGATGCTACTGAAGTCCATGTCGCAGACAGTCAGGTTGCCCCGGTCTTGAGTGTCCCGGAGCAGGAGGGCGGGCAATGCCAACACGCCTGCCAGGAGCCAGATGATGGCCAGGGAGGCTAACATGGTGGCCCGGGAGCGCAGCCGGCTGCTGGACAGAGAGTGTACGATGGCCAGGTAACGGTCCAGGCTGAGGCAACTCAGGCAGAAGACGCTGGCAAACATGTTGAGCAGCACCAGGTAACTACTGAGCTTGCAGAGGGCCGAGCCGAAGGGCCAGTGGAAGCGCAGGGCTGTGTAGGCTGCCCACAAGGGCAAGGTGACCACGAAGGCCAGGTCGGCCAGGGCCAGGTTCCCAATGTAGGTGTCAGCCGGCCTCCTCTTGGGCTTTGCTCTCCAGACCGTGAAGATGACCACGCCGTTGCCGGACAGTCCTAACACAAAGACCATCATGTAAAGGATGGGCAGGAGGGAGAAGGAGATGGGCCAGTCCGTATCGTCGCAGGAACCTGTTTCATTCAAGCCGTCTAAGTAATAGTAATCCCCCGGGTCTGATCCTTGAGAGGTCTCCATCTCTCCCAGTCTTCAGAGTCAGGAATAGCTGAGCTCGTTGCTCTGGGTCTTTTAAAGTATTCGTCTCTTCCCACCCCTTGGAAAACAAATTGAGAGCCAAAGACCACCCACTGACATCAATCAAGGGTCTATCGGTGTTATCTCGGTCCCTCCTCTCTCCCCTGCACTCTGCCCATCGTGTCTTTCAGCCTTCCCCAACCCTCCGGGATGCTTTCCTTCACACCCCATCTCTCATTTTTAGCAAACCTTCTCTAGCAGAACATAGCTGAAATAAATCAGAAGGGGTGGAGTGGGGGAGAAGACCGATAGTTCGCATTCCCTTCCTTTTGTATTTCAAGTTACCATTTACCTTGGTTTGACTAGGGCTATAAACTCCCCGGCCCCCGTGAATCTGATAATCCCAATGTGAATGAAAATAGAGTAATCCTAAAATTCCTTCCACCCAGCTTCAAATTCCTGGCCTTAGTCCATTTGCTGCATGCATGGAATTCTGCTCCAAGGGATTCTGGAGGTTATGGGTAAAGACTTTAAAAAAAAAAGTCCTATTTTGCTGAATGTGTTTTCACATGCTCCTAAGTAGGAAATATGAAAGGTTGCTTCTGGCGGGGGCACTGGTTCATGTCCCAATAGATGAGGTGAAATTTATCTAGCGCTTTCCTGGTGACGCCCATTGCATTTATTATAAACTTACATGAAAGCGTCAGCAGAATTAAGGGATCTCAATAGTAGCACGGGTGTATTTATTGCTGTTTTTGTGTGGTTGAACGCATATCTTTCTTTCTTTCTAGGAGTCTACAGTTCTTGCCTTTGACGTTTTGCTAAACCGATCATCCAAATAGAGATTTTGATCCATCGAAAGACTCTCGACCCACCCACCCTCACCCCCCTCCTCAACACCATCCTTCAATAAAGTACCTCATTTCAAAAATTTGCTATGCTCTGTTCCCCTCCGCATGAGTGTGGGTGGAAGGATGTACCAGACTCTGCCAGTTCCAGGCTACATGTTGCAGTTTTAGTGAGGAGTTTAAAGCAAACACACACATCTTGTCTCCTTGTCTAATTCACAGGTTGAAAGCTAGTCTCTGACTACTAGTGAGCTTTGGGAACTGGCTTAGCTCTAGCCACAATTTGCACATAGAACTAGAAGAACAGCACTGGAGTCAAAAGTAGGTTATAGGGAAAATAAACATTGTGGTGATTTAAAAGATCTGCTTGGAAGCATATAGGTGGAGAGTCAGTTTGGATCCTACCCAGGACCGGATTTACCTTGAGTGAGGCCCTATGCCAACAAAAATTGTGGGCCCCCAGCAGGGGCGGCCCAAGGGGGGTGTGGGCCTCATTTGCATAAGGGGCCTCATTTGCATAAATATTTGCATAATGTTACCATATACTAACTTTTAGTAAACGTGCCTCTTAATGAGTGTATGGATAAAGAAAGACTAAAAGATTTCTACATTACTATAATCCAGTGCCAACTGCCAGACACATTAGGAACTACTACAAACACTGCCCATTTAGAACCCATAGCAAACCCGCCGTATCCTAACAGCACTACCAGGACTCACAAAGCACCATACTCTTCCAATCAAAAGGCAACACTGCAAATATTAAACCAATACATTTCAGAGAACAACAATACATGACCTACTGGGGAAAGAGAACAAGTGGCAATGTCAAATAGGAATTATATAAACAGAACACCTCAGCTCAGTTACACATGCAGAACATAGACCATCACCAAACAAGTAATCACATTTTAGAAACAGGAAGACAAAAATTAACTGGGAATCCCAAAAGCCAAACTTGGAATGTACAACACTGTAGAAATAAAACTATACATTAATTTGCTCTTGTACTAAACAAAGCGCAGACGTTAATGATGCACATTTACCAGAGCTGACATATTCCAATTAATAAATTCAAAATAAAGAGATATTTTTCTACCTTTTGTGCATTTTTTTCAGCTGCAATTGCTCCAGCCACTTTCTTCTGGTTTCTTCATGTCTTCTGCTAACTCTCCATCGTCTGCTGTCCATTTGTCCTTTCTTCTCTCTTCTAGTTTTTTTCCATTCTCTCTCTACATCTGCTTTAACATACTAATCTTTCTCCTTTTGCTCTTTCCTCATTCCTATTTCATCCACTCAAATTTTACCCCTCCATCCTCAATCCCCACTTACTCTCCCAATACCCGGCCAATTGTAGATTTTTTTATCCCTCCCACACAAAATATTTTTCCCTTCTCCATTTTACTCTTCCAGCCCCATCCCATTCTAATCCTCCCCCAACATCAGCTCCCTTCTAGTTCCAGCCTCACCCAGCATCCATTCCCTTCTAGTCCCTGCATCAGCCCATTTCCAGTCCTAGCCACCCATCAGCCCATTTCCAGTCCTAGCAACCCCCCAACCCAATACCAGTCCTAACCCCCCATCACCCCATTTTCAGTTTAAGCCCCCCCTATAACCCATTACCAGTCCTAACCCCCCATCAGCCCACTTCCAGTCCTAACCCCATCAACCCATTTCCAGTCAACCCCCATAGCCCATTGCCAGTCCTAACCCCCCCCCATCAGCCCATCAGCCCACAGCCCATTACCAGTCCTAACCCCATCAGCCCACCTCCAGTCTTAACCCCCCCCAGCCCATTTCCAGTCCTAACCCCCCCCATAGCCCATTACCAGACAGCCCCCATCAGCCCACAGCCCATTACCAGTCTTAACCCCCCCCAAAGCCCATTACCAGTTCTAAACCCCCCAACAGCCCATTATCAGTCCTAACCCCATCAGCCCACCTCCAGTCTTAACCCCCCAGCCCATTTCCAGTCCGAGCCCCCCCATAGCCCATTACCAGACAGCCCCCATCAGCCCACAGCCATTTACCATTCTAAACCCCCCAAAACCCATTACCTGTTTTAACCCCCCCCCCCACAGCCCTTTACCAGTCCTAACCCCATCAGCCCACCTCCAGTATTAACCCCCCCAGCCCATTTCCAGTCCTAGCCCCCCCCATAGCCCATTACCAGACAGCCCCCATCAGCCCACAGCCCATTACCAGTCTTAACCCCCCCAAAGCCCATTACCAGTTCTAACCCCCCCCAACAGCCCACAGCCCATTACCAGTCCTAACCTCATCAGCCCACCTCCAGCCTTAATCCCCCCAACCCATTTCCAGTCCCAGTCCCAGCCCATTTCCAGCCCCAGTCCCAGCCCCCCCAATTACCAGTCCTACCCCCTCCCCCTCCCCCGGCCTAAAGTAAAATTTAATTTAAAAAAAAAACCTGCTGGCTGCCTCCGCGGGGCCCCCTCTGCTGCCGCGGCAGCATGGACTGACCCGCGGGGGCCCCCTCTGTAAGCTCGGTCCCTCCCGCCGTGCCTCCGTGTCTCCCTCCGTGCAGGCGGTGAGAGACGCGAAGGCAGACTGTCTCCTTCGCGTCTCTGTTAAGCCCGCAGGGGCTGATGGGAAATTTCCCATCAGCCCCTGCGGGCTTAACAGAGACGGGAAGGCAGAAGGAGACAGTCTGCCTTCGCGTCTCTAACAGCCTGCACGGATGGAGACACGGAGGCACGGAGGGAGGACCGAGCTTACAGAGGGGGCCCCCGCGGGTCAGTCCATGCTGCCGCGGCAGCAGAGGGGGCCCCGCGGCGGCAGCCAGCAGGTTTTTTTTTATTTTATTAAAAAAAAAAAGCCTAACTAGTTCAATTTTTGTGGGCCCTTTGCAGCTGTGGGCCCTACGCCATGGCGTACATGGCGTATAGCTAAATCCGGCCCTGATCCTACCCAACCCGTTCCAGCCTCACAGCTCATGGGTTTTGCTCTAGCATTTCTGCCTTTTGGGGTGAAAAGGGGGTTTCTTTATACCTTGCATATCATTTTACAAGACTTTTCTGAAATTTTATATATTTAGTAGTATTTAGCTCACATCTTTTCAGGAGAAGCCCAGGACAAGTTACAGTCAGGTACACTAGGTACTTCTCTGTCCCCAGAGGGCTTACAAGTTTGCACCCAGAGACAACTCATCCACTAGGATGATCGCCTAGGGTGGCAGATTCTGGTGGGCGGCACGGCATGATTTTTAAAGTGGTGGTTCTGAGCTACTGCTTTGCTGCCCATAGCAGGCCATGGACTTTGGTACCCATGGTGCAAAAACCATGGCTGCCAGCTCCTGCCTCCCTTCAATGCAACTTCCCATCAGAGAGACCAAGTGTGTGTGTGGATGCCAAAGCACATGGTCTGCTGGTGCATTGGAGCCATGCACAAAGCTGCCAGCTTTAAAGTGGCAAGTTGTGCTGCCAGCCCCCCACAGAAGATGGATTCGGGCAGCGGGAGAGGAGGGGGTGGTGATAATGATGGCGGTGGGGCGGCTTCTGCCTACAGCGGCAGAAACCCTTGGGCCGGCCCTGTTTGTATCCCAGGTAATGGAAGGTTAAGTGACTTGCTCAAAACTAGTCAGTAGGATTCAAGCGCTAGTCTCTCTGATTGCAGCCCACTCCTCTAACCACCAGACTATTCCTTTTAGTAGAAGTTTGAGATGAGTTACATTGAGGTACAGTGGATATTCCCCAATCCCTGAGAGTTCACAAGCAGGTAGGCTGATGCAGAAAAATGCACTGACGTTAGCGCAGGCATCCGTGCAATGTTTACGCGCAATTTTCTGCAGTGGGATGGTCACAAAATGTAGAAAGAGATTTACAGCAAGCATAATTGCTGCGCAGATGCCTAGGCTAATTGCAGCGCATAGCCCATTTACATCCATTCAAAAGGGTAATTAAGCAATTAGCTATGAGGCACAGATGCAAAGAAGAGGCTGAGCTCAGCACCAGAACTTTAATGCCAGGTTAGAGGAGATGGAATGGTTTACTCAAGAGGTCCATGGTCAGCACTGAGGAGACATTTATGCCTGTTTTTTTAAGTGGACAACATTTGCAGCTTTTCCTGGGCTTTGCTGAAAGGAATGCTGGGAAAAAATGGCAGGGGACGAGATCTGGAACCAACTATGTGCATGTGCTGGAATGCGATGTGGCATATAAGAGCAATCGTTCTACTCGGAATAATATCGATGTTTGAAGACATCAATATTATTTTGAGCAGAACTTCTGAAGAGAATGATATTGCTCTCATGTGTCACACTGCATTCCAGCACATGCTTTTTGTGTGCAGGATAGAGGTGCTTAGTTTGCTGTCCCGGTTTAGCGCAGACTTTTTATGGCACACAGCGCATTTGCTTGCTGTTTGCTTCCAGCATTGTTGCGTAAAACTTCTGCACTAAACCTTCATTTGGAAACCTTGCACTAGAGCTTTCGCGCAGAGTTTCTGCATCAAGACCTAAATTTGCATCTGAAACAGTGGAAGGCAAAGTGACTTGCCCAAAATCACAAGGAGGCATCGGCAGGTTCTAAACTCTGGCTTCCTGATTCCCAGCAAACTACTAGGCAAGGACTCCTCTCCTCTTCTGCAGGCTGAACGTTTAAGAACAGGGTGCAATTTTCAGAGCACGTTCCACCTGTCAAAAAGTATTTTAGCTGTGGAAATCGCAGGCCTGAAATCTGTCCTTCCATGTGCTGGTAAGTACTGGTGTGGTCCCAGAACCTACATTCAGTGGAGATTCCAGCGAAGCAGACGCTTTCGTATTTTCAAAAATATGTGCATTGTTTGAGTTGCAAAAAGTGCCCGCAGGAGGCATGGATGGGTCTGTGGATATGTTTTCCTTAGGCAATTTTTTATTGTAATCAGTGTCCTACCCTTGCTCCTGGGAACATCTTGGCTTCATGTGAGTAAATGTATGAGAGTTGTGAAACAACACATGTATTTTTGCCTGTATGCAGAATGGGCATTTTTTTAAATAGTCCATTTATCCAAATAGATAAGACAGTTATATGGCTTTTCAAAATTGTCTTCCAAGTTAGCAAATCACCCCCATCCTCATAATCTCTTACCCATCTCTAATCTTTTCTCTTAATTGTAAATGCTTTGGGCAGGATCCTCCATTCCTTTTACCTGCATGTTTTGTGTCAGTCGTTCATGGTGTCTCTGTATGGGTTTATCTGTTTACCTCGTAATGTACAAGGTCAGCCATCTAGAAAAATAAAATAATGACAAGTTGCAGGTTTAATAAGTTATTCCTGACCCCCTGCAAATAAATAAATATGCAATGTAAAAATATCCATAATAATTACTTAGGATTTGAAGAATGGCCTTTCTGGGCATGTGCGCAGCTTGGTGCTTGTGTGAAGATGTTGGTGGTAAGATCTGTGATAACACCCAAGCCAAAATAAAAAACATATGGGGCTTGATGTTCAGCTGTGGCGGCCAGTGCCGCTGAACTAAAAACACAGATAGTCAATGTTGGGGCCATATCCAGCCACCAGCATTGAATATGCAGGTTAGCTGGATAACAGAGAAGCTAATCGGGCAGTGGAAGTTAACTGGACAGCAGCTGAATATCAACACTGCCCGGTTATTGCCAGGTGCCACCTCCGCTCCAGCCCCAGAACTGAGTAGCATAGGGGCCCTCAGTAGCACTAAGTGCATTAGCATCACTGAATGTCCCGGTGACCATTATTAACATGGTTAGCAGGTCTGCTAAACGCATTAATCGCGTTGAATATCCCCCCTCCCCTCCTTCATGGTATATAAAAATAAAAATGTGAAAAAAGATAAGGAAAAAAACTTCCAGTACAAATGTACTTGTCTCTATGACAGAGTACAGACTTCATTAAAGAAGATGATTTCATCAATCCTGTAGCATTTAATATTTATTATTTAGAGGTTACCTCATTTACAAATGTAAAATAACACAAATATTTAAAATAGATACATGAAAAACCGTGGCTCAATGCAGTCCCATTTTGACCTCAAAAGCTGGGTTGGGGAAAACATATACAAAAGATGAAAATTATGCCAAATAAAACATAACTGATACAAAGTTTTTTTGGGCTTGTCCTGATTTGAGAAATTCAAAACAGGCTCCATGTAACTTTGCCACAACGGTCCCACCAATAATTTCATTAAGGATTATTTGACCAAGTGCTCTCTTAAATCTCAGAATTTGGTTACTTCACACAAATACGTTTCTGTTTATTTTTGGCCAGTTTCTTTCCAGTTCCCAACTGTCTGTCCTGGTGTATTATTTGCATCTTTGGTGTCACTGAATGACGGATCTCAAGCCCTGCAGATAAGCTGCTGTTACTAGCTGGGTGAAGTGATTGAAATATAAAGCTGTCTGTAGAGTCCAGATGTCCTTGCAATTTCAGGAGGAAAACATGCAAGGAACCTGGTAAGCTCGAAAACCTCTTTTTTTTTTCCATCCATTGCACCCACTTATGTCCTCTGACCTCTCTGTACTGCAGACCTACATTGTAAGATCTTCCGAACTGGTACCTTGAAATCAGTTAACGACAGTGTTTATAGTACTTTGCACTATGAAGACAATGCGTTACTCCCTGCAATGTGTGCCCCTATGAGGCAACTCCTGTGATGCCTTTACTGCTGACACAGAGCATGTCCCCAGTCAGTGCAGTCTCATTTTTTTGATGTTTTCATTTGTTGCCATAGCTCCTCTTTCTTGGGGTAAGAATCAGGAGGGGCCGGCCTCTCTATTCTCTTCCCCTCTCCATTTTTTCATTGATGTTAATGGGAATTCTCGGATATCTTTTCCATCCTTTCTCTGATGAACAGGGGTTTTCCCATCTCTAATGTAGGCATCTTCTACTGTCTGTCTGGACTGGAAGACTATAAGTACATAAGATAAACCATGTTGAGCCATCAAGCCCAGCAGTCTGTCTCCAGCAGTGGCCAATCGGGGACACAAGTACTCGACAAATCCCAAAAAGTAGATTACATTTCTCATAGCTCATTTCCAGGAATTAGCAATGGTGTTCCCAAGTCTACCTGGCTAATAATTTTTAATGGAATTTTTTTCCAGGATCTTGTCCAATTTTTTGAACCCTGATGTTAGTTGACTTGACCATGTTCTCCAGCAACAGATTCCACATTTTAATCATACACTGTGTGAAAATTTACTTTCTACGATTTCTATGATGCAGATTGCTATTTTCATGGCACATCCTCTTGTTTTTGAATTGTTTGAAAGGTTAAGTGGTCATTCATTTATTTTTATTTTTATTTATTTAGTATACATTTGTATACTGCTACTTCCAGCGATCAGCAGCGGTTTTGATTACAGATTGGAAATTGTCAAATCATGACAGGAAGTTTTTGAGGTATAAACACATTGATTAGACAGGAAAGCACAGCACACAGAGAACTATTTTACAGGGAACATGGGCTATGGAGGGTTAAGTGGCTTGCCCAAGACCACAAGGAGCACCCTGTGGGACTAGAAACCCCAGTCCTTCCAGCCCAAGGTTGCTGTCCTCTAGTGGGATTTGAACCCCCGACCTTCCGGCCCGAAGTACCTTGCCCCAACCACTAGGCCACTCCTCCACATGATACAACCTTTCCACCCTATTCATGATACAACCTTTCCACCCTACTCATGATGATATAAACGTCTCAGTCATTTCTTTTCTAAGTTGAAGAGCCCTAACGTCTTTAGCCTTTCTTCATAAAAGGAACCATTCCATCCCTTTTATTATTTTTTGTTGCTCTTCTCTGCACATTTTCTAGTTCTGCCATATCCTTTTTGAGATGAGGTGACCAGAACTGCACACGGTACTCATGGCATGGTTGCATCAGAGATCTATATAGAAGCACAATGATATTCTCGATTATATTCTCCACCCCTTTTCAAACAATCCGTAATATTCTCCTTGGGGGGGTTTGGCAGCCACTGAAAATCTTGATGTATCCATAGTGAGTTCAAGATTTTTTCTTGGGGGCGACTCCTAGCTTGGAACCCAGCATTTTCTACTTGTAGTTGGGGTTATGTCATCCCTATGTGCATCACTTTGCACTTGTCCATGTTAAATTTCATCTGCTATTTAGATGCTCAGTCTCCCAGTCTTGCTGATCTCAAAAGATCCTTCTGCAATTCCTCATAATTCTCTGCTGTTTCAATGACTGTGTCATCTTCAGATTTGATCATATCACTTGACACTACGTTCTCCAGATCTTTGTGAATATGTTAAACAGCTCAGCTCCTAGTATAAACCCTTGGGGCATTCCACTACTGACACTTTTCCATTTGGAAACATGACCATTTAGTCGTGATATAATTTTCCTTTCTTTAACCAGTTTCCAGTTCATAATAGGACATTGCCGCCTGTCCTATGACTTTTTTAATCTTCCAAGGAGTCTCTCATGAGGGACTTTGTCAAACGCCTTCTGAAAATCAAAATATTCTATATCAGCCTCTTCACCCTTATCCATATGTTTGTTTATACATTTAAGAAAATCTTATATATTAGTAGGTGTAAACAAGCATGTGGATAAAGGTGAACTAGCTAATATACTGTATTCGGATGTTCAGAAGGCATTTGACAAGGTCCCTAATGAAAGATTACACAGGAGAAGAAGGTGATCATAATATTTACCTTAGCTACTGAGGGCTTTGGCAGGAATGGCTCATAGAAAGATAGACTGGAGGGCAGAGAGGGACTGTAAGGCCCATCTCACCTGTCCAAATTGCCTTCTTTTGCAAAACCATTGATAACAGCTAACCTCTGACTTCATGTCTTTAAAGTTCATTTGAGTTTGATAGAAAATACTCATTTTGCTTTGATATGAAGGGGGAATAGCTCTCAAAGGATAATGGAGCATATATTATGTCAGTCCAATAAAAAAAGATGATGACCTATAATCTTTTTGTTGACCTTTATTCCTTCACTTCTTTGCAACTAGAGATCTCTTGTTTTCCCATACTTTCCGTTATTATTTGGGTCCTTGCAGTCTCTCTACTGAAAATTTTCGATGTATTCAACACCTTTTCCATGAAGAAATATTTGTTAATATTACTTTTGAATCTGCTTCTTTTAGCCTCATCACAACCTCTTGTTCTAGAAGTTACTTTCCAATGGAACATGGTTGCTCCTTGTGTACTAATTATATTTTTGAAGTATCTGAATGTCTCTATTATACTGTATTCCTTTCTTCTTCTTTTCTGCACAACCAGGTGGGTCCCTACATCTCATCTCAGCAGGCTTGGGCTACACACCCTGCAACATTATGGCGGCCTTTCTCTGGACTATCTCTGATTTGTCTATATCGTTTTGGAAGTGTGGCAACTGGTGTTCATGCTCCAAGTGAAATCTCACCAATGGCCAAGGAGCACAAGGGTACCCCTTGCCCTAAGCAAACCTTCAGCTGTGCATCCCCCATCACCACCTGTGACAGCACAAAGCCCTACCCTCCTTTCTCCACCATAGTCCAGCATCGCCCCTTCCCTTCCCTTCTCTTTCCTTTCCTCCTCCTGTCTATTATCTCCCCTCTCCTTCCCTAGCCCCCCCCCCTCCTCCAAGGTGTCCAGCATATCATCTTCCATTCCTTGAGCCCTCCTCACAAAGTGTCCAGCATCTTATCTTCCTTTTTCTATCCCCTCTGTAAGGTGTCCAGAATCACATCACACCCACAACTCCCCCCTCCTGCCACCTGCATACTACCTCTGTCCTCCGCTCTCCATTGCTGCTGCACAGTTAAAATTGGCATGGCAGAGAGCCTTTCAGCACAAGCCCATGATCAAGAGCTGCTGAGCTCCACCCCCCTCTGATGCAGACTTCCTGTTGGAAGGGGTAGAATGCATCAGAGCTTGAGTGTGGCCTGAAATGAAAGGCCTCCTGCCACACTGAAGCAGCATTAAAGTGCTTTTGGCCTGAGGGCAATTTCTCCAACTCAACTCCTAAGCCAGGTATATGGAACATGATATCAGTCTCTCAAATTTATTGCTAATGCCCACATAGTTCCTAGGATTTAACATGTATAGGCAACCTACCAACGAATGCTTAGAAACATAGAAATATGTCAGCAGAAAAAGACCATATGACCTATCTAGTCTGCCCTTCTATATCAAATACTAAAGTCCTTTTCCTTTAGAGATCCTCCGTGTTTGTCTCATGCTTTCTTGAATTCAGATACTGTTCTCATCTTTACCACCTCCACTGGGAGACTATTCCATGCATCTATCACTCTTTCCGTAAAGAAATATTTCTGCATATTACTCCTGAGTCTATCCCCTTTCACCCTCATCCTATGTCCCCTCATTGCAGAGCTCACTTTCAATGAAAGAGGCTCTCCTCTTGTGCATTTATGCCACTGAGATATCTAAACGTCTCTATCATATCTCCTCTATCCCGCTTTTCCTCTAATGTATACATATTAAGATCTTTAGATCTGTCCCCATATGGTTTATAATGAAGACCACTGACCATTTTAGTAGCCACCCTCTACACCGACTCCATCCTGTTTATATCCTTTCAAAGGGTTTTCCTCGCCTATCTTTTAGGCACAGATTGCCAATCAGGTAGCATGCAATATCGCCACTGCCCAGTTAGCAACAGTCTCCGCCTCCGCACCGCCGGAGAATGCGTCCAACACACCCTGATACTAACTGGATAGCATTGGGGCATGTAGGGAACTTAGAAGGGGATATTCAAGGGCACTAACCATGTTTGTGCCGTTAAATATCCCCATTTTAGGCATTTCCGCAGTTTATGGGGCTGTAAACCATGTAAAGATTTGCCTTTTGAAAATCAGGCCCATTGTCTTTGTCCCATCTACCTGTTCTCATGTCTCTCAGTGATTGAGACTATCCAGAATTCCTCGCCTACCTGCTGCAAGCCAGGACTAGTCCCTCTGCTCACCTGTCCCTCTTAATTTGTACATAAGGATCATTCTTCCCAGACAGGAAGCTGGTCCTCACTATCCTTGCTCATTCCACTCATAGCCCATAAAGTTTAGCATGATAGTGATCTCTCAGCACTGAGCCATACCAGGTGTGAAAATCCATTTATTAACTTTAAAATGGCCTGTTTACATCTGACAGGATCCTCCCATGGCTTCCTTTGATGTCCGTAATTGTCTTTGTATTTCCATAAGTGAATGGCAATTAATGTTCTATAAGTCAAGTGGACACACACTTTAATAAAACAAAGGGTAGAATAGCCATGGAATTTGTCATTTCAGCCTATAGGACTATTACTGCTCTCTGGCCTAGGGCAGGGAAGGGTGTTGTGTTGGGACTTGTCTCTCTCTTCAGATGACCTATAGATTTTGCCATCTTTTGTTCTTGCTCAAGGAAGGGGGTGTTAACTCCCCAAAGCTACTCAAAAGGTTAAATAGACCAATCTTAAATTTGCTAACAGTTAAGAAAGGAGTTAAAACCTTCTTGTTTCTGCTGGAAGATTAAGCCATGTTATGTGTTGTCAAAGATGTATCTTGATTTTAAGATGAATTGAATAGTGCAGAGGGGTGGTCGCTGGAGAGATATAGTGTTTCAATGCTTTCTTTGCATTTATGCTTTTCTACCTTTCATTGTACTTACTGATTTTGTAAACCATTTTGAATGACATTAGACACTAAGATGATATAAAAATATCATAAATAAATACATGCAAGTTGAAACTGCACATGTAGCATGACAAAGCAGCACATGTTCACTGCCTCCTTTACACACTCAAGGGGGTGTGAAGAGATGTGGTAGAATGTGTCTTTTTAGGGTAGCAGTGGCTGTAGTGCTGTAGGCAAGTGGTGCTGTGAATATATTTGTGTCTATCTTGGAGGGAAAGAGAGAGAGAGAGTTTGTGTGTGTATAGTAGGGTGTATGTGGTGAAGTTGTGGGCTGTGTGCATGTGGGGTGGGGTACTGTGCATGTGGGTATGGTATGTGTGTGTGTACATTTGTATGTATGTGGTGCAGGGGGCTGCGTGTATTTTATTTATTTGTTTAGGCAGATTTGTATACCACCTTATCCTACAATCAAAGTGGTTACATCACATCACAATTGGGGTTACATGTGTGTGTGGTGTGGGATTGGATCATGTGTGTGCACGTATTGTATGAGGTGGGGTGTGCGCGCATGTGTGTGTTATTGGAGTGGGATATGTGTGTACACGTGTGGTATGGGGTGTGCCTCTTGGTATATAGACATTCTGGCCTCTTGCCCCCTTGCAGGGCTGGTGCTAAGGTACCTAGTGTCTCCTCTGTAACATATAAATCGATGCCCTCCTTCCTCTTAGCCAATGACCCTAAGCTCCACCCACAATGCTGTTTTTGATAACACCTTAGTTTTTAATGTTTATTTCATTTTTTGCTGTTTTATTTTTCTAATTTTTTTTCTTTTTCATGTCCTCAGTTTTTATTTTTCAGCATTTTGGTGCCTCCCAAAAGCTGCCACCCCTCTGCTTTGCTTACCTTGCTTACTGTGCTGAGCTGGACCTGCCCCCATGTACTCCTCTCAGTCCCCACCCTCTCCTCCAGCTCCTTTCCTACTGACCTCCCCCCTTACACTCTCAGCCCCCTCTGATCCTCTTTGCAAACACTCTCCCTTTGTCATCCCTTGCCCTCTTACTCCCTTCCTTCCATTTCTCCTACCCCAGGGTCTCCCTCTCCTCTTTTGTTTATTTATTAGGATTTATCAACTGCCTTTATGAAGAGATTCATCCTCTGGCCATTCCTAATCTCCTCTCCCCCTCCCCCAAACACACTTTTCTGAGCCCCTCCTCTTCTAGCCTTCCTTATCTATTACCACTCCCCCTGTAATTCTCTCTTCCCACCTTGTCTCTCTCCCAGCTTCTAACCTTTCTTCCTGGTCCCAGGACACACTATGGCCTGCAACATCTGTGCCAGGGGCTGTACTGTGGTGATCTCTTTCTTCCTCTGCCAGCAGGAAATTGGCTCCTGCTCTTCTTGATCACAATCACCGCAATGAAGTCCTCGAGTGCCCGTCTTAATCCAAACTCATAGGTTTGTTTGTACAAGCACAACAACAAACCTATGCATATGGACAGACAGATGGATAGACTCTCTGAATAGGTGCTATCGCTAGGGTGAAATGCATCTAAATAAAGATCTCATTATATACATACATATATATAGTGCTATCTTTTTATTGGACTAAATAAATAAATATATATATATATACACACACACATACATCACACACACACATATATCTTTCCATATTTATACACATAGATCTAGATAAATTGCTTTTTGTTTTTAGTCATGAATCTTTATTGGTAGACATTCAGGATTTTGCAGGTGTCTGATGCATGAGGCAGAAGATCGAGATTTGCCCTTCAACTCTCCCAAGGCCCACCTTAGGGTTTCTGACATCTAAGTGAATTTTCTGCCGTGCACCCTCCCTGGGATGACTCAAAGTCCTATCCCTCTAGTGTACATTTCCCCTTTACCTTTCCTACTTTCCTCTTCTGTGTCTAGAATCTCCTCTTTTCATTTCCTACCTCCTCCCCCAGTATCCAGCAACTTACTTTCCCTTCTCTACCACCCTTTGCCCATTTCCATCATCTCCCCTTCACAACCCCACATCTCCCCTTTCCTTATCTACCCCACTGATGTCCAGCCTCTCTCTACTTATCCACCCCATCCCCATCTACAGCATCTCTCCTTCCCTACCTTCCCCCATGTACAGCACCTCCCCTTTCCTTTCCCTTCCCTACATCTCCCATCCAGCATCGCCTCCTGTTGGTGTTGTTGACATGGCTGCTTCCCACACTACCTCCACCCAGCATATACACAACCTCAAGGCCTGCTGCAGCCTGCCCCCTCCAAACTTCCTGTTTCAGAAGGGGAAGGATATGGCAGGCCTGAGCACACATGCTCAAAGATTCCAGCCCACTCTATGTTGTTCTACATCACTGGCACCTCCCCCCAGGATCGTGTGTTTTATTTATTTATTTAGCGTACATTTGTATACCGCTACTTCCAGCGATCAGTAGCGGATTGGATTACATATTGGAAACTGTCAATTCAGGACAGAAAAATTTGTAGTATATACAAGGTGATTTGAAAGGTAAGCACAACACACAGTAATTGTTTACATATTCACATTTTTTACATATATACATTTTTGGTTCTTTGGGTGGCACTGTTTGGGCCACGTGGACTAAATCAAGTTGTACTGAATCTGAAATAGGTGGGTCTTGAGTTTTTTTCTAAAGTCCGTCAGGTCTTTGCTAGCACGTAGTTCCGGCAGCAGTTGGTTCCAGAGTGTCGGTGCTGTTACTTGTACCGGATTTGACAGATCTTATATCTACCGGTACGCAGAGGGTGTTTGAGTTGGTGGTTCTTCTGCTTCTGTTGGGTGGTTGTGTGCAGATTAGGTTGGAGAGGAAGGATGGTGCAATGTTATGCATGAGTTTGAAAGTGGTTATTAGTGTTTTATATTTTATACGAGCTGTAATGGGGAGCCAGTGTAGCTCAATCAACACAGGTGTGATGTGTTCAGCAAATCTTTTCTTCATAATGATTCTAGCCACCACATTCTGCGCCATTTGTAGTATGTTTAGGGTTTTCTTTGGTAGGCCCTGTAAAATGGCGTTGCAGTAGTCGAGATGTGGCATGACGAGTGCTTGTGCCACAGACCTGAAATCATGAGGCTCAATAATGCTCCGTAGAGGTTGCAGGACTCTTAGGGGCTTGTTTACAAAGCTGCGGTAGCTGTTCGCGATAACGACCGCGAACCGCTACCGCGGCTTTGTAAACAAGCCCCTTAGTTTGTGGAAGATGGCCCTGTTTGTTATGCGGAGGTGTTTTTCCATCTTTAGGTCGCTATCGAACGTTACCCCCAGATATTTTATTTCTTTCTTTGTTTGGTAGGTATTGTTGCATAGGGTGATCGTTGCAGGTAGACACCTAGTTTGTCTAGTGGTTGGGCTAGTCCTAAGCTCTCCTCACCAGGCAGTGGTCACTGCTCAGATTAAAGGAATCATACTATAGGAATTTCAACCTGATTATTAATCTTTAGCTGAATATAACTCATCTTGAGCTACTCTTGAAAAAGGCACAAGCTAAATTGCAAATCCCTTTTTACCGTGAGGAGGTTTGTGTACAGACTGCCAGAAAGCATCTGAAGTATGCAGACAAGGGCAACCAACATGATGCACCCAAAGCCCCATGAAATGAGAAGGCCCAAAGTATACATATCAGAGAGGTAGGGGTGGCGGTAGGGACTGAACACTAACATTCCGATATCTCCAAGGTATAAGTAACACACAGGAAGGAAATAGAATCTTGGAAATCAAAAGATCATATAATGCTTATAGGGGCTAGACTGAGGCATAGCATTTGAAAATATTTCTTCATAGAAAAGGTGATAGATGTATGGAAGAGCCCAGAATTTTAGAAAATATGGGATATCCCACCTGCAGATCCTTACCTATTTAAAAGTGAAGGGCAAACCAGAGCTTATCTGTGATCTCTGATCCAGCAAAATGAAAAAATAAATTGCTCACCAGGTGAGATCAGCCCTTTATCTGCCATTATAGTTCTTATTTCTATGTCATCACGTACATCTTTCCACCATTTGCCTTTTTTTATTATGTCTTTATAAATTTACATAATTCAAGCACAATACTTGAAAAGGAAAAAAGGCTTCAAGGTTACATAGTAAGGAAACATTACCAAATAAGAAAAACATTAACCCCAAAAGTCTACAAACCCCACAACTTTGGGGGACAAAAACAGAAAAGTAAACTATTACAAACATGAGAGGAAAAGCAAAACAGGCAGTTTAATCCACTTCCAAAAATTACCACTGCAAAAACAGAGCTAACTAATTCCCTCCGTAGCTGGAGAAGAGAGGCGGGAGCTGACAAAAGATGCCAACTGAGTGGGGTCATAAAATACATAACTCTTAGACTGCAAACGTACTAGACATTTACATGGAAATTTGAAAAAAAAAAGAAAACCACACACCTTAGTTGAGAAACCCCAGGCTTAAGCACTAGAAAATCCTTCCGATGCTGCTGAGTTTCACGGGCCAGGTCTGGATACATAGCAACCAACAAACCCTTAAAGGGAATGGAGCGCTTCTTAAAGTATATCTTAAGGAGCCAATCCCGGTCAGATGATAGTGCTAAGGAAATTAATAAAGTTGAGGCAATCACAGATTCAGCATCAGAAGATTCCAAAACCTTAGATATATTAAGAATCCATATGTTGCAAATTAGAACGAGAATCTGACCGAGTCCCCCCCCAGAAACCTTTTTCTGAGATGGATATAATATACTCTAGATAAAGGGAGATGGGACTCAGGTGGGATCCCTAAAACATCCTGCAAATACATTTTCAGCATATCTCTAGCAGAGACCAAAGGTGAATAAGGAAAATTAACTAAGCGCAAATTCATAGAGCGCGCTTGATTCTCTAAAAGTTCACTCTTAAATCTTAAATTAGAAACATCCTTCATCATAGAGGAATAATAAGTCTTATGCTTCTGAACCTCCAACTGCACTTTCCCAATCGCCTCCTTAACTTCAGAGATCTCTCTTGTATTAGCCAGAGACACCTGAGAGTTAGAATGTACTTGTGTTGCCAAACCATTAAATTGCTGAACAGTACAGTACCAAGTGAAGAAATCGCCGTCCAGATCGACTCCAAGGTAAATGTAGTAGGACGCTCCAAAGGAAGCACCAAAGACGCTGCCAAACCAGACCCAGCCATAGGCTCGGCAGAAGCAGAGGAACCTCCAATACTCTGCCATGAGGAGCCATGCCAAATCACCTCTGCTACCTCCGTAAAGGACTTATTACCCCCCCCCCCCCCCGCAACCGGAGCAGATGAAGAAGCCACGGATTCTATCGCCGCTTCCAAATCAGCTAAGCCACCTCCTTCCTCGCGCCAGTCATTCCCCACATTGGAGGCCCGGTGAGCAGGGATAGCTGAGTGGAGATCCCCAACTGGCGGAGCAGGAGGTATTTGCAGCTCGGGCGTAAGATCACATCTGGAAGAAGACGCTGAACTATCCAGCCCCGATGCCTTGAAGCACAATAACGCCGGTTTGCTGAAGGGGACTCTCCAAGCGCCGTACAAAAACATCCATCGGTCCGGGAGTCAAGGTAGCCAGAGAGGGGATAGTTTTGGCAAGTTGAGGAGACTCCTTACGCAACTTCCCCTTTCTTTTTGGCACTGCGGAATCCAGCATCTGAAGACACAACTGCCTAAGCCGGCATCTTGCCCCCACCATTTGCCTTTTTTTTTGTGATCTTAGGCAAATAGCCATGACTGGATGGCAATAATCATAATACTGTAAGATCTTATCCTGTCATGTAGCGCAGGATCCATGCTATTCTCTCATGGCCACATATTAGCTTAGTTGTGAACTTTGAGACGTGAAGCAGAATAATGATCAGTTCCTTGGGTGTCTGCTGTAAGACCCTCTTCTGACGATGATTTTCTTGGGTGTCCACTTCTGATGATGAGAACCTGTGAGAGACGTTTTTATGCAGTCTAGCTAGACCTGCAATAGATATGTTTAGCAGTTAAGTATTGCCACTTACAATATATTATGGGCCCAATATTCAAAAGGCATTTACATGGTTAACAGACAGTTAACCATGTAAATGCCTGCTAACCGAATATTCGACACACATACATGGGTAGTGCCATTGAATAGCCCCAACTAAGTCCCCTGCGTATCCGTTAGCCAGCTAGCATTGGGGCGTGCTGGGGGCATTCTGGGGCAGAGCGGAGTTGGGGACCAGTGCTCAATGTGCAGCACTGATATTGGAAGCTGCATGGTTAGCACTCGGCGCCTACAAGATAAGCGAGGAAAACCCTCTCCTATCTTATAGGTGCCAAGACTAACAGTGCAGCATCCAATATCAATGTTACACGGTTAGCTCCGGCGGCTTCCGGGCAGCGTGGCCAGACCCAGATATTCACTTCTGTGGCAACGGAAGAGAATATTCAGGGTTTGGGGGTGGACAGACAGGGCTAAGTGGCTTTGGCGCTCAACCCTGCCCAGTTGAATATTGGGCCCTATATGTGTAATTGGCGCTACCTCTGGAATGTCCCAAACCCCTGCCCCCTTTTTGGCTTTACTGTAGAATCCTGTGGAGGAGGATTTTAGAAAGGATGTCCAAGTGCAATCTGGGATATCTAAGCCAACAATGTCTGAAAAAACAAACAAACAAACAGGCATGTCCAGGTGCAGACATGATCTAATTTATTTATTGAACTAGGCTTATAGACCGCTTTTCTACCAGTCAAAGTGCTGTACATGAAGGTACTGTATATGTATTTTTTCCTTGTCCCTGAAGGGTTCACGATCTATGTTTTTGTACTTGAGGCAACAGAGGGTTATGTAGCTTGCCCAAGACCACTAGGAGCACCTGTGGGACTAGAAACCCCAGTCCTTACAGCCAGAGGCGGCCCAAGGGGGGTGCGGGGCCATGTGCGGAGACTCAGTGCGGGGCCTCATTTGCATACATATTTGCATAATGTTACCATACACTAACTTTTAGTAAACATGCCTCTTAAAGAGTGTATGGATAAAGAAAGACTAAGAGATTTCTACATTACTATAATCCAGTGCCAACCGCCAGGCACACTAGGAACTACTACAAACACTGCCCATTTAGAACCAATAGCAAACCCACTGTATCATAACAGCACTACCAGGACTTATAAAGCACCAGACCCTACCTATCAAAAGGCAACACTGCAAATATTAAACCAATACATCTCAGAGAATAACAATACATGAGCTACTGGGGAAAGAGAACAAGTGGCAATGTCAAATAGGAATTACATAAACAGAATACCTCGACTCAGTTACACATGCAGAACATAGACCATCACCAAATAAGGAATCACAATTTAGAAACAGGAAGACAATAATTAAACTGGGAACCCCAAAAGCCAAACTTGGAATGTACAACAACACTGTAGAAATAAAACTATAAATTAATTTCCTCTTGTACTAAATAAAGCGCAGATGTTAATGATTCACATTTCCCAGAGCTGGCATATTCCAGTTAATAAATTCAAAATAAAGAGATATTTTTCTACCTTTTGTGCATTTTTTTTTCAGTTGCAATTGCTCCAGCCACTTTCTTCTGGTTTCTTCGTGTCTTCTGCTAACTCTCCATCATCTGCTGTCCATTTGTCCTTTCTTCTCTCTTCTAGTTTTTTTCCATTCTCTCTCTACATCTGCTTTAACATACTAATCTTTCTCCTTTTGCTCTTTCCTCATTCCTATTTCATCCACTCAAATTTTACCCCTCCATCCTCACTTACTCTCCCAATACCCGGCCAATTGACGATTTTTCTTCCCTCCCACACAAAATATTTTTCCCATCTCCATTTCACTCTCGCAGCCCCATCCCATTCTAATCCTCCCCCAACATCAGCTCCCTTCTAGTTCCAGCCCCACCTAGCATCCGCTCCCTTCTAGCCCCCGCATCAGCCCATTTTCAGTCCTAGCCCCCCATCAGCCCATTTCCAGTCCTATCCTAGCCCCACCATCAGCCCATTTCCAGTCCTAGCTCCCCATCTATTTCCAGTCCTATCCGAGTCCCTCCATCAGCTTATTTCCAATCCCAGCCCCCCATCAGCCAATTTCTAGTCCTTTCCTAGCCCCACCATCAGCCCATGTCAAATCCTAGTTCCCCTCCACTCAGCCCATTTCCAATCCAAGCCCCCAATGAGCCTACATCCAATTCTAACCCCTCCATGAGTCCATTTCATTCCAAGCCCCCACCACAGCCCATGTCCAATCTTAGCACCCCCCACAGCCTATTTCCAGTCCTATCCTAGCACCTCCATCAGCCCATTTCCTGTCCTAGCTCCCCCCCACACTCAGCCCATTTCCAGTCCTAGCTCCCTCCCCTCAGAGCCCATTTCCATTTCAAGCCCCCCTCCCCATCAGCTATTTGCAGTTCAAGCCCCCTTCCACTCAGCCCATTTCCATTCCAAGCCCCCGTCCCCATCCCCATCAGCTATTTGCAGTTCGTCCCGCCTTCCACTCAGCCCTTTACCAGTCCTAGCCCCCCATAGTCCATTACCAGTCCTAAGCCCCCCATCAGCCCACTTCCAGTCCTAACCCCCATCACCCCATTTCCATTCCTAGCCCCCCATAGCCCACTATCAGTCTTAACCCCCCATCAGCCCATTTCCACTCCTAGCCCCCCATCAGCCCATTTCCAGTCTTAGCCCCCCAAAGCCCACTACCAGTCTTAGCCTCCCCATAGCCCATTGCCAGTCCTAACCCCCCCATCAGCCCATTTCCAGTCCTAGCCCCCCCCATAGCCCATTACCAGTCCTAACCCCCCCATAGCCCATTGCCAGTCCTAACCCCCCCATCAGCCCATTTCCAGTCCTATCCCCCCCATAGCCCATTTCCAGTCCTAACCCCCCCATAAGCCCATTTCCAGTCCTAGCCCCCCCATAGCCCATTACCAGTCCTAACCCCCCCTCAGCCCATTACCAGTCTTAGCCTCCCCCATAGCCCATTACCAGTCCTTACCCCCCCTTTAGCTTTTTTCCAGTCCTAGCCCCCCATAGCCCATTACCAGTCCTAACCCCCCCATCAGACCATTTCCAGTCCTAGCCCCCCCATAGCCCATTACCAGTCCTACCCCCCCATCAGCCCATTTCCAGTCCTAGACCCCACCCCCAGCCTATAACCAGTCCTAACCCCCCTCCCCCCATCAGCCCAGGGAAACTTTAAAAGAAAAAATAAACTTGCTGCTGCTGCTGCCGCTGCCGCCGTGGCAGCGGCAGAATCAAGTGTCTCCTGCGGGGCCCCCGCCCGCCCGCCCAACAGAGCCCTCCCTCCTGTCCGGCAGAGCCCTCCCTTGATCCTGTCCGGCTGGGGCTGATGGGAAACAGGAAATGGCTGTTCCCATTAGCCTCAGTGGGCTTAACAGAGCCGCGAGAAGGAAAGAGTCCCCTTCGCGGCTCTGAAAACTGCGCTGAGGTGAGTGATCGAGGGAGGGCTCTGCCAGACAGGAGGGAGGGCTCTGTTGGGTGGGTGGGCGGGGGCCCCGTGGGAGACACTTGATTCTGCCGCTGCCACGGCAGCAGCAGCAGCAGCAGCAAGTTTGTTTTTTCTTTTAAAGTTTTCCTGGGCTGATGGGCAGAATGTTGTTTGTGCGGGGCCCCCTGAAACGTGGGGCCCTGTGCAAACAACATTCTTGCTCAATGGATGGGCCAGCCCTGCTTACAGCCAAAGGTTGCTGTCCTCTAGTGGGATTTGAACCCCTGACCCTCTGGTCTGAGGTGACAAGCCCCAACCACTAGGCCACTCCTCCTCATGTGGAAATGCCTAATATGGATTTCTGCAGGGGGCGTCTACCCAGACATCCCCAGATAGTATTAAAGGACCTGGACATTTACTACTATTAAACACTTATATAGCGCCGCAGTGCTGTACAGACATACATACAAGAGACAGTCCCTGCTCGTCCGAGCTTACAAGCTATAGGAATAGCCTAATGGTTAGAGTGTTCTATCTATCTATCTATTTAACATTTATAAAGTGCTTCAAACATACGAAGCGGGCTAGGAACAGGGTTCAAATCCCACTGCTATCACTGAAATTATGCTAAATACTGGGGCTGATGGAATCTTTTCTGCTCTACACCCTCTGAATGCTTTTCAACCCAAACTAACACTTTACAGGTACCTAGAGCAGGTCTAAGCTTAGCCACAACTCAGGATGTTTCTGAGATCAAGCAGAGACATCCAGGTTCCTGGGAAAGCCCCAGCCATACCTCCACCACGCAGGGACGGCCCAAGGATGATGCGGGGCCCATCTTTTCATTAAACATTTTGATAACCTTACAATTCCCCCAGTCAATGACCAATCCCAATCAACACTATAAGATAAACCCCTCCCCTGTCCCCCTCCCCCCCCCCCGCTGACCTATGCCATCCCATTGCCCTTACTACTGTACACAGTCCACTCCTATTGCCTATATTGTAATATAGTTATGTCATTGACTCTCTGTACATAGTTAACTGTTGTTATCTGTACACGTAACTGATTCTGTTCTATATAAACCACCCCCAGTGGTATAATCCATCCAAGCTGATTCTCCCACTTATCTGAAAACGCTGATTACAATCACCCCGGAAAACAGACCAAGAAGAAGTAATAATAAAGACCTCCTCACAGTACCTTATGAATTTAAGAACTGCAAATCCACAACATCCAAGAGAGCATTTTCGCTATACGCACCACAATTATGGAATTCTCTTCCTGAAAACCTAAGAGCCAGAAAGGATCCAGTACCGTTCCGTAAGCATCTTAAAACATATTTATTCAAGGAACATTTTGGCGAACTTATTACTTAAAAAGGAAACCCCCTACGGAATAGACTTACAAGTTAATAACACCAAAACATAACCATTCTCTCATTACTGGATGGCTACTAAGTTCATATTATCACCAATAACATTGCCGCTATCTTATAAATAGTTAATAGAGGAAATTAACAGTAGCTGTTTAAGTGTTTCCTTTTTACCCTTATCACCCACATGTTACCAATTACATTACGTTAAACTGTGTAATGATTAATTCTGTTAATCCTGTTAACATTGTTTAATGTAAAAGTTACCGTTTAAAGTTCTATGTAAACCGCTTTGATTCGCGAAAGGTGGTAAATAAGCACGCACAAATAAATAAATAAATAAAAATAAAATGTGCGGAGACTCATTGTTGTTGTTAAGTGCCGTCGAGTCGGTGTCAATGTAGTTAAACTACCGATAGCCCTCAGCATCACTGATGCACACAAGCCCTCACAGCATGAACAAGCTGCAAACCAAGTGAGGGCGGAGACTCATTATGGAACCTCATTTGTAGAAATATTTACATATCCATTGGGCCTCATTTGCATAAATATAATTTATTTTAAAATTTATATGCCGCCTATCTAAAACCCTAGATGGCTTCCAAACATACATACACAATATATTAAAACAGATGTTACAATAAAACATAATAATAATCATGAATCAAAATTAGCTTAAAACAACTTTCATAGACCCATAAAAAAGCAAACCATTATAAATATCTGCATACCATATTTATTTGGTCAGTGCTACGACCAGTTTATTGGTGAGGATGGAAGATAAAAAATAAGAAAAACTAACCCTGATAACCAGGAATTTAAGATCATAGTGCTGGGGCTGGATCGGATCGTATTAGTAGAAAAGCCCAAAAATCAGCAGCTGTGAAGCTATCAGGCTACTAAGCAAAATTAAATTGACATGTTCCCTTAAAATTTCAGATTTCCTTGAATCTGAAGTAACAAAATATTTTAAATTTCAGATTGCATTACCAACTACTGTTGACTACACTCTAAGAACAGGACCCACAGAGCAAATCTACTATTCCATAATTGCACTAACTTCCAAAACTCTCACAAGGAGTGTGCCCAAAAAAGGACAGTACCATAAATACTGAAGTGGAACCTGGAACATCCACAGACCTACTGGAAAAACTGAACAAGCCAGATTCCTACATAGAAACTCCATACTAACAGAATACCTGGCTTCAGTCACACACTTAGAACACAGATAGACCCGCATCAAGTACAAAATAAGGGACCACAAACTAAAAATAGAAATATGTTGACAAAAATTAAACTGAAATCCCTTTACAGCAACAGGATAAAATCAAACTAAACTTATCTAATTTTACAACATACAGGGGTGTCCCACACGGAGCAGTGGGTTCACCCCTAAAACAGACATGAAGAGGTGTGGCCTGCATGGAGCAGCAGGTGCACCTACTCTTGCCCTCTTGCTGGGCAGACTAGATGGACCATACTGGTCTTTATCTGCCGTCATTTACTATGTTACTATGAAATGCCAAGAAGCCGCACTCTGCATGTAGCGCAACACCAAAGACATAAAAAGACGCATATAAAGAAAGCACATGTAAATGACAAAACCAGTGGGGGAGATATTCAGTGCCGATGACTAGTGCTTGCAAAGCACATGATAGTGAGCCACTGCCCAGTTAGCTTCCACGAGTAAAGCTAGCCCAGCGTTTGCCGCGCCTTACTTTACCCACTTATCGCTAACCAGGCAGCTGCTCAATATCCCCGCTGCCCGGTTGGTGGTGGGTGCCGCCTGCGCTCTGCCCTGGAGCACGGTTAGTGCCACTGGATATTCACGAGTGCCTCCATGACATGTCCTGATGATAACCACTGAGTATCAGGGCGTGTAGCAGCAGCACTCGCGGATATCCAGGGGCACTAACTGTGTTAGCGTCGCTGAATATCCCATTCAGCAGCATTTACAGTTTGCAGATCTGCAAACCATGCAATGCCTTGGAATATCCCCCTCCCCTCCTCCCCCGGCCCAAAATATTCCAGTCAGGAAACAGAAAATAAAATACTTTTTTCTACCTTAGTCATCTGGCCATTTTAGTTTTCTAATTGCACTGGTTCCAGCCTCTGGTTTCTGCATCTTCTCTTAATTCTTTCCAGGGTCTCGAGTCCATCTGCTACTTCTCTCCTGTACATCCATCTCTTACATTGATATTTTACCTTTCAGCTTTCTTCCATTATTTTTTTTAAATCTCTCTATGGACTCAAATTTCTCTCCTTCTTCTTACCATCTTGTCCTCAATCTACTTCTTTTCATTCTTAACCGAAAATCTCCCATTACCAATCTCTCTCTTTCTCTAGCCTCTTATTCCCTAGTCTATTGCTAATTCTCTCTCTCTTCCCTGCTGTGTCCAGCATCACTCCCCTTCCTCTTTCCCCCCACTATCCAGATCACCCCATCCAGTATCTGCCCCTCACTCTCTCTCTCTCCCCGTCCCAGCATTTCCACTTCTCTCTTATACCATGTCCCCCACCATATCCAAAATCTCTTATGTCTCTCTGTGTCCAGCATTCCTGTCCTTTTTCCTATCTCCTCTCATGTCTAGCATCTGTATTCCATCACCCTTATTTCTTGTTAAGTCCAGTTTTCCCTCTGTAGCTCTTTGCCCCCTCCTTTGTCCAGCATCTCCCCACCCTCTCACCTCTCCCAATGTCCAACATTTACTCTCCATCTTCCTATGACCCCACCACATGTCAAGTACCTCCTCTCAATCTCCTTATCCCCACCTACCCCCGTGTCCAGATCATTCTCTTCCCTATCTCCCAAATTGTCTCCCCTCAGCAGCGTCTGGTTATCTGACTTCCTAATCCTTATTACCAATAGCTGCTTCCTTTCTGGCTCTCACCCCCTCATCATCAAGCTGACTCTCTCCAACCTCCCCATCTCACTTTTCCCAGCCATTTCCTTTTAAGCTCCATTCATCCCCTCTCATGTTCTCTGACCCCCCCATTACCACCCCTTTACTTTTCTCTCCTTCACATTTACCACACCTTTTATTGTCTCACGCCTTCCCCATCCCAGCTCTCTGTCCCTTATGTCTAATGTCTTTCCCAGTGCTCAGACTCTCTTTTCACTCTTGCCTACATACCAGTTTTCTATCTCCTGTTCTTATCCTCTCTCTAGCCCTCCCATTTCTCTGTCATCTCTCACTACTTCCCCAGCTCCTACATCCCCCTCTGTATTTCATCCATTCCCTAGTCCCCCATTTCAGCCCTTTTTACTCACCCCTCTCCAGCTCTCATCCACTTTCCTATACCTCTTATCTCCTCACCGATTCCTTTCCATTATTCTTCCACCTCGTGCTTCCAGCACCTTTCTTTTGTCTCTTGCTCATTACACAGCTTTCTATTCCTCTTCTCTCACCCCTTTCCAGCATTTCCACCATTTCTCACCCATCCACAGCCTTTTCCTCCTAGTCCTCCAGGCCTTTCACTCATCTCTTGATTTCTTTCCCTTCCTCCTCATCTCCTAACCGGCCATAAATGGGAGCAGCCGTGCTGATCGCAGCTCTCCTCAATACTTGCCATGACCCCACGTGCTGTCTGAGCCCAACCCCATGGCTCCACTCAGCCGCAATCATGTGGCTTTGCTTTTTTTTTTTTTTTTTTAAATTCTGCTGCCGCTGCTCAGGGCTGCAATTGGGCCCACCATAGCTGCTGACAGCCCCAATTGCAGCCTGAAGTTGTCCAGCCCTACCTCATCCACGAAAAACCACAGCTGCATTTTCTTTTAAAAAGAAACTTCTCTGCCGCAACTGTCCAGTACCACTTTGATGCTGCCTGTTCTCCCTCTTCTGCTGATGCCATGGATCCCCGGTAAATATGTATTAGCACTGGAATAGGACTGCTGGGGAGCTAGGACTGTAAATGGACTGATGCTGGAGGATGGGGAGGGGGACTGGAAGGGAGATGATACTGGAGGAGGACTGATGCTGTGGGCGGGGGCTGGAGCTAGAAGAGATGATGCTAATGGGACAGAGACTGGAAAGGAGCTAATGCTGGGGAGGATTGGAAAGTGGTGATGCTAGGGCTGGGGTCTGAAAGGGGCAAATGCTGGGGTCAGGGAAGAGAAAAAGAGGCAGAGTCTGGGGGAGTGAGGATGGAGAGGGGGCAGATATTTTGTGCGAGAGGGAAAAAACAAGGTCATACAGAAGGAAAGGCGAGAGGGAGGGGTGTAGGAACAGATGCTGGAGTAAAAAGGAGGAATGGCAGGATCAATAATTGGAGAAGGAAGTAGCTGGGTGGGTGTGGGGAAGAGATGTAGGAGGCAGAAGGGTAGGTACTGGTAACATAGAGATGGGGGAGAGCAGGGACTGGTACTTAGATGGAGCTGTAAAATTTGGTGAGAGAAAAGAAGACAGACTCTTAAGATTAGCTGGATACTGGGAGAGTAAGTGGCGGCAGCTCCAGTAACAGAAAGAGCGTGTCATCATGCAGCTCCATCTTTCTTCTCTGAATCAGCAACAGCAGCCAGTGCTGCCTGGAGCATTCACTTCCAGTGTGGGGAGCTCTGAACTGAACATCGGAAGGGAATGCTACAGGCAGTGCTGGCCGCTGCATGCTGCATGCTGGCTCAGAGAAGGAAAGATGAAGATGGCGATGGTGCTATGCAATCTTTCTGCCGCTGACTTGGAGAAAGAAAGAAGACACCAGAGATGGTGCCATGCAATAATTTTGCCGTGGGGGACAAAGAAAGAGAGAGGGGATATGCAGGATTATGGGGGGGGGGGGGGGGGGAGGGGGGATAGGGAGAAAGAGAGGGAGATTTTGGGTTATGAGAGATGAGGGATATATTGAATTGGGGATGGGGATAGGGAGAGAGAAGATGCTGGGCTGGAAGAGGAGATAGGAGAGATGCCGAACTACTGGAGGGGGAGAAGATGGAAGAAGAGGAAGGGGATAGAAAGCCATTGGTCTATGGGTTGGGGGAAGGGAAAAAGGGCTGGGGAGGTGGATGAGAAAGAGGGAGATGCTAGATTTTGTGGGTAAAGGGTAAGGGGATTGGGAGCTGCTGAATGGGGGGATGAGAGATAGGGGAGATAGGGAGTGAAAGGTGGTGGAACTATGTGAGAGAAACCATAGGAAGTTGACAAAAAGATGAATGAGAGGAGGAAGGTGATTACAGAGCGTGGATATGAGGTAATGGGGTGTGAGTGAAAGACAGAAGGGAATAAGAGGCTAGCGAAGGAGTGAGATGGGGAGATGGGCTGGGCTGGAAGAGGAGTAAATGGAAAGTTGATAAGTGAAAAGGATGGAGGGGTGAAATTTGAGTGGACGAAAAAGGAGTAAAGAAAGAAATGGAGGAAAGAGCAAAAGGGGAAAGATCAATATGTTAGAGGCAGATGTAGAGAGAGAATGGAAAAAAATACGAGAAGAGAGAAGAAAGGATAAATGGACATAAAGACAGCAGAAGAAAGCGACTGGAGCAATTGTGACTGAAAAGTAAAATGCCCAAACAACAAGAGGTAGAAAAAAATGTAATTTTGAATTTATTAACTGGAAATACTCATATGTCAACTCTGGGAAATGTGCATCACTAATGTCCTTGTGTTTCGTTCAGTACAAGGGGAAATTAATTTATAGTTATAGTTCTCCAGTGTTGTTGTATAGTCCAAGTTTGGCTTTTGAGGTTCCAAGTTTAATTATTGTCTTCATAGTTCTAAAATGTGATCCTTTGTTCTGTATTTGGTGACGGTCTGCCTATGTTTTGCGTGTGTGACCAAGCTGTGGTATTCTGTTCGTGTAGCTTCTATGTAGCAGCCCCACTTGTTCTCTTTTCCTAGTAGGAGATGTATTGGTTTAATATTTGTAGTGGTATCTTTTGATAAGTAGGTTTGGTGCTGCGTGAGTCGTGGTAGAGCTGCTTTGATATGGCAGGTCTGCTATGAGTTCTACATGAGCATAGTTTTGTAGTACTTCCTAATGTACCTGGCAGTTGGCATTAGAAGGTAGTAATGTAGAAATATGGTAGCCTTTTTTTTATCCTCACTGTACATTCAAATGGTATTCAGACATCCATTAAGAGGCATATTTACTAAATGTTAATGTGCCTTCACAAATGTTAACATGCGCTAAGTGAAGCAGCACCATTAATTTCTATGGGTGCAGTAGCACTTAATGCACATTAATGTTTAGTAAACATGCCCTTAAGTCATTGCTGGGACAAAAAAGAGGCTTGTGAAGGGGTCCTTTGAAAGCTGCCTAAAATTTTAGATGGGCAGCGTATACATTTTAAAATAAAATAAATTAAATGTATGCAAATGCGGTTTAGTGGCTATGCACATATTTATGCAAATGAGGCCCCACAGTGAGTCTCCGCACATGGCCCCGCATCACCCTTGGGCCACTCCAAGAGCTTCAAACGTCTCCTGTTCTTTTCATACTATCTCACTTCCCTTCCCTCTCGGTGGGTGACTCCTGCCAGCAGAACAGCACCAGCACCTTGCACTTTTAACCCGCTTCTCCTGGCACCAGAGTATTTCTTCTATAAGGTTCATAGATAGATGGCGCTGTCAGTCTGTGGCGCACCATGTGGCTGCAGAAGTTGATTGTTGAAACTATGTAGGAGTACAATTCCAGAAGTAGGGGAGCATGTTAAAAGTGCCAGTCTGCCAACCCCATTTTTCTGCCGGATTGGCCATGGAGAAAGTAGGTAGATAAGGGAATTGGGGCAAGGTAAGTCCAAATCTATGCCAAAACTCTTGGGGGGAGCAAGCCATTTCTAGGGGCAGGCCTCCTTCAGTATGTGCCTCGGTGCAGTTGCACTGAATGCCCCACCCTCAGTGCCTCTAGCACGGTTGCTGCAACCAGTGCAAACCGTCTGAAAAAGTGAGAAGCTGCAGTAGCAGCAGTGGCCACAAGGTGTCAGCATCCTATTATTATACTAGAAAATAACTGTGGTCATTCTTGCTAACGGCAGCCTCTGATATTTCTTGCACAAATGCCACAAAAGCATATTTTACATGATCTAATTGCAAAATGTACTCTATTTAAAATGTGCATTTAGGCATTCTTTGAATAAAAGGTACTACATATATTCCTATTTCCATTATTATAACTGCTGCAACACCCTTAGACTGTAAGCTCTTGGGGAAAGGGACTTGTACCTATATACAGGAATTGTACAGCATCCTGGTTTAGAGCGCCACTTACATACTTAAATAAATTAATTTGGATTTACTCCATACGCCTAAATCATGAAAAACGAGCAAATATATGTTGATAGAGTTTAAATAATCGTCTCTTAAATTATAAATGTTACAGGAACAAGGTGACACACTCCACATAGTTTGCAGCTGGAGTATTCACTTGTTTTCCTCCAGAGCACCAAACAGCTCTGACTTTAAGGCTATCCACAATGAACAGTCATTAAACCTTTGTGCATACATTTTTTTCTAAGAATCAGCTTAGTTTACATGTTTTTGGTCACCCTAAAAGCCCGACCTGGCTGCATGTCATTGAAGGGCATCAGTGAAACGCCTGCTGTAAGGTAAGAAACAGTTAAAAACATGGAGGGACATATTCAAAATAATGTAACCGGTTAGCAGATCTAAAGTGTTTAGTGCTGCTGAATATCCCCAGTTCGAACCGCTGAATGTCCCGAGCCTAACCAATTACCTTTGAAGCGTTCCGGGGCGGCAACCAGAGTTAACCAGGCAGCGGCGATATTCAGACATTGGCCAGTTTACTTACGCTGGCTAAAGTTAGGCCAAAAAAAGCTGGCCTAACTTTAGCCAGTTTAGCTATTTGAATGTACCCAGGTTGGCTATCACCACTGAATTTGCACCCCCATGGTTAAACCAAAATTTTCTGCAAGAGCTGTAGTGATTGTAGCATGGGGGACACCAAGTAGATCTGGACAGGAACAGGAAACCTCCAGTCTCTGTGGAACAGTTTGCTTAGGCTTTAGGATGTCCTATATGATAATGTATTAGATGGATCTGCATGCACAGTGCTTCAGCCGTTTAACATTCATAATTATTAGGGGATATCCTGGAAACCGGATCACATTGGTGCCCACAGGTCTGAAATTTAGAAAAGTTGCAGGGATGAGGTTAATCAGGCAAGGCCTTTTAAAAGCCGGTGTTTGAAGCTGAGAGCCAGGTTGACAATGGATCAAGGCTAAGACCAGAAAACAAGAGTGGCCTGACCAAAGTTGAGACCACAAGGGGTATGTTTACTAAACCCTCTTAACGTGCGCGCCACGTTAGTCTGCAGGATGCCATAAAAGGAGTGGGCGGTCCGGTCAAAAGTAGCAAAACGGGAATAGCGCGCGCGCTCTTGTGCGCCGCACACATTAGCGCACGAGAAACGTGCGCGGGAAGCATAAGCAGGTGCGCTGATGCACAAACAGAGGAGCAGGGCTGCAGTACAATGGTGAAGACACTGCCAGATGGTGCAGGGGTCATGGGTTCAATCCCCCACTGTGCCCAATGAATAAGGCTGGCTGAGGCACTACCATTTATGTGTAATATTTCATTATGAGGCATTTTAATTCTATTTTAATTACTGCTGCTAGCAAACGCACTCTCAAAGCGCTGTAACATAAGGTGCTGCATAAGGCACCCCATAAGGTACCCCAGAGGGCACATTTTAAAGTGCACTGTCCGCCAAGGCACCCTACAATGTTGCTTAAAGGGTGGCCTATAGTGCACCATATAGGGTGCCCTATGAGGCACGGCAAGGTCATAGCACTGTTTTTGATGGCAGCACTGTGCATTTAAACGCATGAAAATCTTAAGTAGGTGCGCTGATATGTAAGGAGGAACAGCAGTGTAGCACAATGGTTAAGGCACTGACTGATGATACAGAGATCATGAGTTCAATCCCCAGTGTACCTAATACTTAAGGCTGGCTGAGGCATCAGCTTTGACATGTAAGTATTGTTTCCTGCGGTATTTTATTAATTGCTGCCAGCAAACACACCCTCATGTGCCGTAACCTAAGGTGCCGCATAAGGCACCCTATAAGGCACTCCATAGGGCACATTATAAAATGCACTGTCCGCCACGGCACCCTATAATATCCCCTATAGGGCACCCTATAAGTCACTCCATAAGATACTGTATAGTGCACCTTATATGGACGGTAACCATAAGGTGCCCTATAGGGCGCCCTCTGAGGCACCTTATGGGTACAGTACGCTGAGGGTGTTTTTGCTGGCAGCACTAATGTACATTAAAAATAGATACTGCTTTGGACAGCCCTATCAAATAACTCCACTGTGGGTTTGAACCCATGACCTCTGGCTCCACTGGCAGTGAAGTAATCAGTGGGCTACAGCTTTATAGCTGCTAGCAAGCCCCTGGCTGGCTGTAGAAGGACTGCACGTCACCACACAAATAGTCTGCTGTGGTCACCAGGATAGGGTTAGCCCACCCGTACCCATGATGCACTGCACATGCAAATCAGCCGTCTACAGATGAACACAAGATGGGGTATGCACCCCCACAGCACCTCGGCCTGGTAGGGGGAACTGACCATGTGTGTTACTGGCACAGAGTAGCTACACACCGTCACATTGTGCGGGTACTGTGCTCACCCTGAGGGTGCAGTGGGGCGCCCAGCACCAGGTCCACAGCACCTTCCATGGCAGAACTAGGCCATGCTGTAGGTCCCCAGCAGTCCTAGTGTGTGAGATAGGTAGTTCCTGCAGACACACTTTGGATACATCTGTATTTCTCAGTCAGGTTTGACCCTTATGGACACATAGGCAGATTATGTACCACCACCCAACCCACCCTCTGGGGCTGAGGGTGGGAAACAGGGTCTCCCACCGACAGATCTACATTTTACATCCCTGCAATGGCAGCAGTAGAAGGGAACACCAACCACAGTCCTGCTTGGGAACAGACACCCTACAGCAGGGGTCTCCAACTCCAGTCCTGGAGGGCCACAAACCAGTCAGGTTTTCAGGGTATCCCTAATGAATATGCATGAGATATATATGCATTAGAAATAGCCTGCCATACTGACTGGTTTGTGGCCCTCCAGTGCTGGATTTGGGGTCCCCTGCCGTACACCTCCGTCATGTATGATTGTGAGTGGGCAAGGTACAGATGTCCTCGACATCAAAAGGGTAGATAGAATGTGTCACATCCCTCCTCGTTTCTCACCACCACCAAAAAGTTGTCTAATAGACGATATTTTGGTGGTGGTGAGAAGCGAGGAGGTATGTGACACATTCTATCTACTCTTTTGATGTCGAGGACATCTGTACCTTGCCCACTCACAATCTTAAATGACAGAGGTGCAAGGTGGGGGTCCCCAAATCCAGCACTGGAGGGCCACAAACCAGTCAGTTTGACAGGCTATTTATAATGCATATATATCTCATGCATATTCATTAGGGATACCCTGAAAACCTGACTGGTTTGCAGCCCTCCAGGACTGGAGTTGGAGACCCCTGCCCTACAGGGTAGTCAAGGCAGCTCTGTACATATCTGTAAAGCAATAGCAAACAGACATTAGGCCCAGAAATACTCAGCTGCACCCCATCACATTTTGATATTCTCCAGCAGCAAACCTGCAGCCACTGCACCCTGCAAGGTGTTCCAGCAAGACACATACTAGCTGCAGACAGTCTGATAGCTAGTCCATAGGGCATGTTCCTGGAGAAGATGCATGCACCCAGAAGTAGGATGTCAGCATACACACCAAGCAGATAAATCAGTGATTGGGCCCCAAAAGGGAACCCAGAAATATCACATGAAAAAGGTATTATAGGGCACTATGGGGGAACCTAGCCATGCCGTGGTCACTGCTCAGTCAGGGTGAGAGTGAACTCCCAGCAGGACATACTGTGGCCACCCTGTCTGTGCAGGTGGTGGCCGGGCACTACAATGTCCCAGCCATTGCCCTATGCCCTGTGCAGATGCATCCTGGCCAGGCCACCCTCATTATGCACATTATGCTCCTCATTATGCACATTGGCAGGCCAATACTGGCAACAGTGCTGGCAGTATGGTCTGTGGAGGGTGTTTGCAGTCACCACACACTGGATAGACAGACACACACTCCCACACCTATGCCAGCATTGTGCTACTATAGAGGTGTTTAGCAGCCCTGGCCACCACACCAGTCCTGGGCACAGTGCAGGCATGGATATGGTACGCAAAACTGTTGGGGGTCACTCCCCAGGGTGGTAAACACTGTCAGAGACCAGACCTGAAGCACACCCCACAGACATCAGAAAGGTTGCTATGATGGAGCTCAATCAGCAAACTGTGCTTAACGTAGGAATTGCTATCTGCCAGTAATCATAGCAACCTTTTGATAGCTGTGTAGGGTGGCATTGCTAAGGTATGCAAGTGCTAGTATTGGGAGATGCACGCAGGGCCCAGTGTCCTGCCTCTCCAGGGGGCATTGGCTAATGGAGCCTGTGGGTGTGGGTGTGTCTGCCCCTGTTGGCTGCTGCTTTACGGCAGAGGTTCCCAACTCCAGTCCTGGTGTGCCAAACCAGTTCGGGTTTTCATGCTGTCCCTCATGAATATGCATGAGATACATCTGCATACCATGGGGGTGGTGCATAGATATGCAGCACAGGCATCTTTATTAGAGGCAGCATGGAACCTGAATGGTGTTTGGCCCTCCAGGACTGCATTTGGGAGACTCTGCTGTAGGTAATGCACCTGTTTATGGAGTCTGTGCTCTGTAGGGTAAAATGTAGGTGTTTTGGGCATGTTTACGTCATCTGCAATAAAGGTGCTGTCTGTATTAGCACGTTGTAGTAGTGGGTAAAATATGGGGACTGGGTTGGCAGGCACCATAGCTGGGACTTGAACCTGTGTCCTTCTGCCTCCAAACACACTGGTTGTGTGCACTGCACCACTGTGTTGCCACAGAGACAGTGCATTCCCTGGTGATACCATGACTGTTTGTCCGGCAGGGCCTGTCTGTTGCAGTGCATGGCACCCACCTACACAGGGCTAGGCCATGGTCTGCTCTGGGCAGCTGCCACTGCCCCCCTCCACCACCAGTACCCCTCTGCCACCATGCTGACATGCCCTTCTGCTGGTGGTGTGCAGTCTCAAGCCATCCAGTGTGCAGGTAGGCGGCTGCCTATGGTGCGTGTTCTGGGGTAGGGGTGCCTGCATAGGCATCCACGCTTCCCCCCAACACCGTCCAGTTGCCCATTCCGACATGCCCACCCTGCTGTTGTGGAACATGTGCATACCATACGTAACCTGTCCAATGGAGAGGGAAACCCTGATCAGTGCTATTTCACTGTGGGATCATTCACCTTGTATGGGGACAGAGCGTAGACCCTTCCAAAATTCATATTTATTTTTTGGGGCTTTCTTGGGAGTGTTTTTTGATGTTTCCCATTACTATTGCTATTGCCCAGCTTGATTATGATTTTTTTTTATTTTGTTGGGGTCATTTTCAATGTTTATTTGCACTTTTGTTCCGTGCACATGTATCACACTTATCACTTTTTTGTAGGTTTCCCTGGTTTTGCTGTACATTGCTGACAGAAATGGTTTCTTTTCCCTTTAAATCAGCTCTAACGCGAGGTTTTCACTTGCATTAGTTTTGGCCTCGGATTTCACATCGTTAGTGTGCGGGGAGCCTCTCCCCTCCCATTCTCCACCCATTGACCCCTTCTCTCCGCCCCTGGGGAGCCTTCCTCTGCCCTCCGGGAGCCTTTCCCCGCCTTCAGTGCTCATTTGCGCCGCTGCGCGCGTGAGAGCGCACTAAGGCACATTTTTGCCCCGTAAAGCGTCATTAGCGCACGCTAAGTTACCTTAGCGTGCGCTAATTGCACAGCGCGCACGTTAAGAAGGTTTAGTAAACATACCCCCAAGAAACACAGGACAAGCCTTGTCAAAGCTGAGACACAGATGCAGAGGAAAAGCTAAAACTGAGAATTAAAAGCTTGGGGGAATGTCTACTAAATCGGGCTAACGGTTAGCCTGGGCTATCTGCTCCTAGGTCCCTTTGAATAACTAAATCGGGTTAACCGTTAGCCTGGCTTAGTAGACATACCCCTGGCTCACAAAATGACCCAGTCCTGTAAGAAAAATTATTTTAATTTAATTTAATTTTTCTTATATCCTGCTTTGTCCCTTTTAGTTCAGAACAGGTTACAGTACCTGCAATAAAATTAAAACACATCACATATTGTAACAAAAGCTATTTAAATTTACATAAAACCCATACACATAGTCAAAGCAAATAAACAATTGAGCAAAAGTCAAAAGATCATAAATTCTATTCTTATTATAACTTATAATGTAAAACTAAGCCATTCATTGCTGTGCCACATATTTGTCAAAACCAAATGTCTTAAAAGACTTACAAAATAATAAATACAGTAATTATAATTACTAGTTATTAATTATTAATAGACAAAATTTCCAAAGAAAGACAATTCTATACTAGTATCACCTGATAGGAAAGCAGTTTATTAAATATTTTTCTATATTGAACATTTCATACCATCGGAAAGGCTAGAGAGCACCGATCCCCCAAGCTTGCTATGCTCTTTTGCTCATTAAACGACAGCAGAGGTATCATATTCCCCAGGACCAAGCCATTTAAGATCTTAAAAACTAAACCTAAGAATTTACAAATTATTCTATTCCGTACATGTAACCAGTGAAAGCGGCATAACAGTGGGCTGACTCTCACGTTCATGCCTTTTGAAAATAAGCCTCACCGCTGCATTTTTCAAAAGCCGTCATCGTAATCTCTGCTTCATGGTTAGCGCCACATCAAGGCATTACAGTAGTCTAATAGCCTGAACTACAACTCTAGAATGCTCCTCAGTTAACCAGGAGCAAATCTGTCTATCATGACAAAATTGAAAGTGTACTTTCCTTGCTAGGGAACTAACTTGCAAATCCATGACTAGGGCAGAATCCAATATCACACCTAATACTTCCAAAGAAAATGCTAACAAAATAGAAACGCCTGATATAACAGGATTCTCACTCGGAAGCTCTTCACCCAAAGGGTTCAATCACAATAATTTCATTTTCTCTCCATGGATGCATATTCAATTATTCGCCACTTCAAACCCCTTGTTCAAGAGGACATAGGTTTTATTCAAACCAGGGCTGGTGCAGGATTACCAGGTGCCCTAGGCAAGCCTTCCTTTTGGTGCCCCATCATTCCACCCCCCCCCCCCCCCACACCACCTACCTACTAACCACAGCAAAATGCAACTCAGCTCCCTGCTCTGTGGCTGGTAGGAGAAAAGGCGCTTAAAACGGCTTCAGTTTCCCCTGCAGCACAGAGAGCTGCATGAGCAACATCTCAGTGGTTTAGCATTCTGGCCCTCAACAGGCATGAGAGAGGGCGCTGAAGAGCACATCTGTTTCCTCTGTGGTGTGGGGTCAGTCTCGGGAATGATGTGCCAAATTGACCCTTGTGCTGCAGAGGAAACAGATGCACTCTTCAGCTCCTTTCCTCCTTCAGCTCCTTTCCTCCTGCAGCTCAGCCCCGGCCTGCAGCCTCCTTTCCTCCTGCAGGCCGGGGGCTGAGCTGATGGCCCCAGAACTTCCGCGCTCGAGGCAACTGCCTACTTTGCCTAATGGAAGCACCGGCCCTGATTCCAACTCTCCTGGACTGGAACTAATACAATATTGTCCATATAGGAGCATAACTAAAATTCTTAGTTCCCTCAAGCCTGTTCCAAATGAATATAAAGACACATTAAAAAAGAACTGGGGATGATGGTGAACCCTGCAGCACCCCACAATTTGCCTGCCACAAGGGCGATATAGCACTCCCCAGATTTACCTTAAATATTCTATTAGATATAAACTATCAAAACTATTTAAGAACAACTCCCGAGATCCCCACCTCATTCAGATGAGTAATAATACTGTAAGTCATCATCTATTTTGTCCACCTGCTATTTCTATGAGGGAGAGAGGCTTTTTATGTTGTTTATTTGGCTAACCATGAAAAGGAAAGATATTTGCTTTGTGTCTAATATTTACATTTCTCTCCCATCCTGTGAGGGCGAGGTTTTTGTTCGAAAATCAAAGATGTACTGTAAATAAACACTTGAATACTAAAAACTGTTTTCTTAGCTGACTGCCAGGCTAAACTACCCCATAAACCATAATCCCTCAAGAACATTCCAGTCTACAACCAGAAACTTATGATGATGAAAAGATATGTCCCGATATTCAAAAAGCGCTTATCCAGATAGCAGCACCCTGTTGCCTGACTAGCTGTTGCTGGCTGGGTGAAAATCGTTATCGATCTCCCTGGCAGCATCCGCTTAATGCTGAGGCAGTCCCCAGAAATGACCGGATAGTGATAATATTGAGTCCGCTCTCTGGATAGCTCTTCAAATAACTTTGGGACAGGAAAAAGACTGATTGAATATTGCCACTGTCCATAATCCAGTGCCGACTGTATATTCAGCACTGTTCACTAACTAAATAATGCCACTGGATGTGCATATTTTATTTCAAAAAAACACTGACCATGGAGTTTAAATATCGGGTTGATGTTCCAAGGGCTGCAGAGCAGAGATGGCCTCCATCTGTCCAAGAAAGGTCGAAGTGTCTTCAGCAGTAGACTGGCTAACCTACTGAAGAGGGCTTTAAACTAGATTCATAGGGGATGGGTGAAGAAAGCCCCCAGGTAAGTGAAATGTTAAATATCTCTGTAGAAATGGGCAAAAGGAGCAACATCTGGAAAGCGGTGTGCATAAATGCCCGCAGTATGGGAAATAAGATCCCAGATGTTGAGGCTTTAATGGAAGAGGCTGACTTGGATTTAGTGGTGGTTACGGAGACATGGTTCACAGACAACCATGACTGGGATGTAATTATACTGGGCTATACTTTATTCAGGAAGGACAGGGTAGGAAGAAGGGGAGGAGGAGTGGCACTATATGTAAAAAATAATATTAAAGCTATAGAGTTACAGGGCTTAAAAGAGGGAGAGGAGGTACCGTGGGCTAAACTAGAAAGAGGGAAAGGGAAATCCATTTGCATTGGAGTGATATACAGATCCCCCTCACAGAGAGAAGAATTGGATGGATATTTAATAGAAGACATACACAGTACTGCCAGGAAAGGGGAAGTGCTACTGATAGGTGATTCCAATATGCCAGATGTTGATTGGCACATCCCTGCTGTGGCGTCATCTAGAAGTAAGGAGATCCCAGATTCTCTACAGGGAGAACTATTCAGGCAACTGGTAACAGAACCCACACATGAAGGGGCCATACTGGACTTGGTGCTTACCAATGTGGAAAGTGTTTCTGATGGTGCGGTTCAGTATTAGGACTAGGGATGATAAAATCCATTCAAAAGTGAGAGTCTTAGGGGTATGTTTACTAAATGGCGGTAGCGGCTTCCATGCAATATCAGAGCCGCAGCCCCATTGAAATGAATGGGGCCACAGCTCTGATATTGCACGGAAGCCACTACCGCCATTTAGTAAACATACCTCTTAGACTTTAGGAATACTAACTTTGCAAAGATGAAACAATACCTTAAGGAGTCATTAGCGGGATGGGAACAGATGGAGGATGTAAAAAAAAACCAGTCGGCAAAACTGAAATGGGATATTTTAAGAGCAACAAACCTTTTTGTTAGAAAGGTAAATAAATGTAAAAGGAAATGGAGGCTGTCATGGTTCTCAAAAGAAATAGCTGAAAAGGTGAAGAAAAAGAGGGAGGCTATTAGAAAATAAAAAAGATCACAGAGAGAGGAAGACAGGCATCTATATTTGGAAAAACTTAGAGAAGCTAGCAAAGTAGTCAGGAAAACAGAGATACAAAAAGAAGAAGAAATAGCCAATGCAGTAAAATGGGGGGAGGGGGAGGATAAGACATTTTTCAGATAAGTTAGTGAGAGGAGGAAGGGCAAAAGTGGTATTGTTAAACTCAAGGATGAAGGGGAGGAATATGTAGATGAGGATAAAGCAGGATTGCTTAACAAACATTTCTGTTTTGTGTTCATAGGTGAAGCGCCAGGAGCAGGACCTCAGAAAACACCCACAAATAGGAACAGACGTGACAGGGAGCTCAAACGATTGGAACTAGCTAAACTAAAAGTAGATAAAGCGATGGGACCGGATGGGATACATCCAAGAATACTGAAGGAACCTGGGGACGTTCTAGTGGCTCCAATGCTTCTTTGGAGTCGGGAGTGGTCCCAAAGGCACATGTGGTCCCTTTACACAAAAGCGGAAGTAAGGGTGACGTTAAAAACTACAGGCCGGTTAGTCTAAGCTATGTGGTGAGTAAATTATTGTAAACGTTGCTAAAAGAGAGACTAGTGAGGTTTCTGGAGTCCAATGGATTGCAGGATCTGAGACAGAATGGGTTTACCAGAGGTGGGGTCTGGTCAGACAAATCTGATTGATTTCTTTGACTGGGTGACCAGGGAGTTGGACCGAGGGAGAGCCCTAGATATGGTTTACTTAGATTTCAGTAAAACCTTTGACACCATTCTGTACAGGCAACTTATAAACAAACTGAGCACCCTAGGGATGGACCCTAAAGTTACTGCTTGGGTTAGAAATTGGTTGAGTGGGAGGTCGCAAAGGATACAGGTAAATGGAGCTCACTCTGAAGAGGAGGTAGTTACCAGTGGTGTACTGCAGGAATCTGTCCTTGGTCCGATTCTTTTTACGATCTTTGTTAGTGATATTGCGGAAAAGCTGTTGGGTAAGGTTTGCCTCTTTGCGGATGATACCAAAATCTGAAATAGACACCCAGGAAGGAGTGGATAACATGAGGAGGGATCTAGCTAAGCTTTAAGCATGGTCTAGAATTTGGCAGCTGAGATTTAATGCTAAAAAATGCAGAGTCATGCATTTGGGCTGCAAAATCCAAGGGGGTGGTACAGTGTAGGGGGTGAAGTACTTTTGTCCACAAAAGAAGAGTGGCACCTGGGTGTGATTGTGTCTGATGATTTTAAAGTAGCTAAACAGGTAGAAAAGGCAATGACAAAAGCCAGAAGGATGCTTGGGTGCAAAGGGAGAGGAATGGCCAGCAGAAAAAAGGAGGTGATAGTGCCTCTATATAAGTCTCTGGTGCAACCTCATTTGGAGTATTGTGTATATTTCTGGAGACCGCACCTTCAAAAGGATATAAACAGGTTGGAGTCGGTGCAGAGGGTGGCTACTAAAATGGTTAGTGGTCTTCGTTATAAAGCATATTAAGAAAGACAAAGATCTTAGGGCCCAAATTTCAGTTGGGTGGTGCTATGTGCCGTGTCGGCGTATAGCCCGCCCACCTCCCGCCTAACCTGGATTTTCCATGCCAGGGTCATATGTGACCCCGGCATCAAAAATCCGGGTGTCCCCGCACAGCCAAGTAGCTGCAGGAGCTACCTGTGTAGCACCGATTTTTGATGTTACACGGTTAGCCCTAGCACCTTAAAGATAGGAGAGGTTTTCCCACGCCTATCTTTAAGGCGCAGAGCGCTAACCGTGTAGCATCGAAAATCGGTGCTACATGGATAGTGCCATGGGCTACCTCCGCTCTGCCCTTGAATGCCCCCAACATGGCCTGATGCTGTGCAGATAGCATCTGGGCACATTAGGGACATATCCGGGATTTTTGGAAGACACTACCCATGTAGATGCCCTTCGAAAATCCCAGATAAGGCCTTTACATGGGTAACTAGGGAAGTTACCCTGTAAAGGCCTTTGAAAATCTGGCCCCTTAATATATATACTTGAGAGGAAACGTGGGATAGAGGAGATATGATAGAGATATTTAAATTCCTTCTGTGCATTTATGCCACAGAGGTGAGTCTCTTTCGACTGAAAGCAAGCTCTGCTACGAGGGGACATAGGATGAGGGTAAAAGGGGATAGACTCAGGAGTAATATGCAGAAATATTTCTTTACAGAAAGAGTGGTAGATGCATGGCATAGTCTCCCAGTGGAGGTGGTAGAAACGAGGACAGTATGGGCCTGATTCCGGGATGCAGGTTGCAGGGCTGCACATCCTGGCGGGATGTGCAGCACCGCAAGCCGTCCGATCCCGATTCCTCCTCCGGCTCTTCTCATACGTCCTGTGCATCAGGATGGGGAGAGCCGGCAGGGGGCAGGAGAAGGCGGGATCAGGGCAGAGCGGGGGCGGGCCATCCCAGCAGGACATTCAGGGCTAATTCAGGCCCTGCCTGGCCCATGGGGACGGGCTGCTTATTCCACCTCAAAGGTGGAATAAGCAGCAAAAACCAGCGATTGGGCCTGGGGATCCTCCCCTGGAGCTGGGGCCGGGTGCGGGGAGATACCTGCCACCGGATCCAGGCCACGGCAGGCCAGCCGTGGGTCAGGTGGCGGGGAAAAGGGGGCCGAGGCTGCGGGAGTTGATGGTGCCTATGGGGAGGATGTCCTCGCAGGTGACAGGGGCATGCCGGGCCATCGTTGGGCCTGATTCTGGTTATCACAGGAATGTTTTGTTCCTGCGGTCCAGAATTGGGACGAAATGGATTTGTCTTGCTTGGGGCTGTCCAGAAAGTCCGGACATGCCCCTACCTAAATTTGGCTCTATCTGAATTAAAAAAAAATATATGGGACAAACACAGAGAATCTCTAATGGTAAAAAAAGGGACTATTGTAGTTGATATGGAAGGGCAGAGCAGATAGAAATATGATGGCAGAAAAAGACCACATGGCCTATGTTTCTAAAAATATTTTTAAAAAGACATGATGTTTGGCTTTTACTATTCTAAAGTCCTCTCTGATTGTGACATTTTACAGTAGCTAGGATTCTGTTTCTCAAATGAATGGAACGGCCAGTTCCAGTTTGCAAGGAAGCCAAAATATAAAAACTAACTGTTTCTTAGAATATATGCAAACATCTAATAAATATTTATTATAGATATGCTGACAATGAAACTGTACTGGGGCCCTTGTGCAGTAGAATATAAGAACATAAGAAATGCCATACTGGGTCAGACCAAGATCCATCAAGCCCAGTATCCTCTTTCCAGCAGTGGCCAACCCAGGTCACAAGTACCTGTCAGGTTCCCAAAAAGACACACGTTCCACAATGATTGTCCCAGGGCAATCGGTGGATTTCCTGGGTTCTCTTTAATAATGGTTTATGGACCTTTCCTCCAGGAACATCTCCAAACCTTTTTTTAAACCCAGTTACACAAACAGCTTTTACTACATCCTCCGGTAACAAATTCCAGAGTTTGATTATGCATTGAGTGAAAAAAAAGTTTTCTCTTACTAGTATTAAATGTGTTACATTGTAGCTTCATTGTGTGTCCTCTAGTCTTTCTACTTTTTGATGGTGTAAACAACCTATCTACGTTAACCCATTCCACTCCATTCGTTAATTTATACATCTCTATCATATCTCCCCTCAGCCGTCTTGTTTCCAAGTTGACAAGCCCTAACCTTTAAAGTTTGTCTTAATTAGGTGACAGCTGAGAACTGTAAGTGGGCCTCAGTGTTAGAACCATGCTGGTCACACCCCTATTACTGCAGAGGCTTTGCACTTAATACATGTTCGATTTTGTGCTAAAACCTAATGCGCCTTTAGTTAAAGGGTCTGATAATGTTCTATCAACTCTTTTGTGAGTTCTGTATTAGAATAATAACTCTCAACGTGTATGTCTAGCATTTTTATAGGCTTTGTTCATAATTCCTGTAGGATATCCCCTGCATAGGAATCGATTCTTCATAATTTTTGACTCATTAACAAAACTAGTACCAACAGAACTGAAGAACTGGCTGGTTGCTAACATGCTTTTAATTTGAAAGGGTGACAGCTATGAAAATGCAGGTCATTGTTCTGATATATCTGTTTTCTCTGTAATGTTGTATTATTCACTTTACAGATCATCACATCCAAAAAGTCAATCTTAGATTCATGACAATTCATAGTAAATTTCAGATTTTCATCCAGTGTATTTAAGCATTTGTTAAATAGATTTAACTCCTCGCTAGATCCTGTCGACAACATTATAGTATCATCCAACAATTGTCTCCATAGTCCAACATGCTGATTCCAGATTGAATTATATAGATATTTCTCTTCAAAGGCAGTAATGTAAAGGGAGACTACTGAAGGGGCCAAAGTGACCTATTCTGCGAGTTTGTTCATAGTAATCACCTTCAAACCAGAAATAATTCCTTTTTCATTCCAGTTCTGCTAACGCAGTTTTGTGTCTTTATCTTGTTTCCAGTTTATCATAGATTATTTTCGAAGCAGCATCTTAGGGAATGTGGGTATTTAGAGATGTAAAGCAAACGTCACTAACCATATTATTTGACTTAAATCCCTTAGTTTCTCAAGTTTATTTATTTATTTAGTAGCAGTATTTAGCTCATGTCTTTCCAAAAGAAGATTGAGGCGAGTTACATTCAGAAACAGTCTGCATGTATCCTGGATATAAGAACAAATTATTTTCACCTCTGGTCTAAAAAATAAATTTACGAATTGAGGCAAAGATTCTAATATAGATCCTCTTGTTTCCAGGTTGATAGTATTGTCCTACCAGGCGGATGGCATAGATCCTTATGAATTGTTTGGTAAAAAATAGATAATCGAGATATATGGATATTTTTCCATCCAGAAGATTACCTCTTTCTCAGTCAGTATATTCCTCTACAAAGCTGTTTTTTGATTATTACTTTCAGATTCACAGTAGGACCACTCTTCGATCTACAATAACATTTTCTATCAGATAATTGTCTTTGATCTTCCATCGAATATTGCTCCTTATCCTTTATTATCACCGCACTTCCCTTGTTAGTTTTAGTGATCATGATTTGATCAGGAGTAGCCAGCTGTTTAAGTGCTAAATTACTCCTTTTTACTTAAATTCCTCCAAATCCTCATCTTGATTATATTCTGTTCCATCTTCACTACATCTTGGAGGACTATATCTTTAAACGTGCTTATTAAGGAGTCCATTGCCCCTGGAGGTATCCACTTGGATTTTGGATGAACTAAAGAAAAATCCATGGGAAGGTTAGTAGCAAAAAATATAAATAACTGCAACTTTTGAATAAATTGAAAAACTGTATTCTGAATTTAAATTGATCATGACATACTGTAGGAACAAATCCTATACCTAAGTTCAATACTTTTTCTTATTCAGTAGATAATTCATATTTAGAAATGTTGATTATGGTAGATTCTTGGATGACTGGGATCAGGATATCAGACCTTGATGTTCTGAATTCACAAATATCCTCTTTCTGAAGGGACGACCCCATCCTCGACCCCTTCCTTGACCTCTCATCTGCAGTGAATCTTCTAAAAATATCACCTCGCGTAAGTCTTTCATTTCTATGGCCAGTATCTTTTTCTCCACTCCAGTCTGATTCTTTGGACATTTCCTCAAATGAAACATTTTAATTCCTACCATATAAGTACATGTCATCTCGTCAGCATATGTATTTACAGTATATTCATGTAGTTAGCTGTGCAATCTTATAAACTCTTGCGCAGTTAACGTGCGTTGACACCAGGTGTATTGGGGCCTATATTATGACGTGAAGTACGTGCGTGCTTTATAAAATAGGGGTGTAAACATGCACTTCTGTCTAATCACGTGTAAATGCCTGCACCTAGATTATTCAAAAATGTGAATTTAGGCTCCGCCCATGCTCCACTCAGGCTCTACCCCTCTGCACACCCAAACTAAAAGCATGCACGATAGAATACGCATGCTTGCAGAATATCGACTGTCTAAAGCACGCGCATAAGCACGCATTCACGCACGCAGGTCCTTTAAAATAGGGACAAGCACAGAACTCTCCATGCATCCCTTGTAATATCAGCCTCTTTATGTTCACTGCCTGGAGTCTTTGGGATAGGCCAGGGATTCTTAGAGAAGTGCTCGGCACCCCTCAACCCCACCTATTAAAAATTTCAGAATGTGCACAATGAATAACCTTGAGATTTGTATGCAATGGGGACAGCACATGGAGATCTATCTCATGCGTATTCTTTTGAGATATCCTGAAAACCTGACTGGCTGGATGCATCACAAGGACTGTTTTGAGAATGCCTGAGTTAGGCAATGAACAAATGGACATATTTTCAGTGTAAATAATATATTCTCTGAGAGGATATTCAAAGGCAATTCTGGCTGCCAGCACTGAATACTCTACTACTTCTACTGTGGTCTTTCTGGCTGTAGGCTGCTGCTCTAACCACTAGGCCACCCCGTCACATGTCTATAATGTAAATGAAAGATTTTACAAATTAATACATAATATAATATAAAACATTTGCAGGACAGGTGCATTGGTGGAGCGATGTGTGGTAGTGGTGGATGGTCTCAGTTAGGGTTACCAATTGGCTCCAGATGCACCTGGCAGGTTTGATCCAGTCCTGGATTTACCCCATTGCATGCAGGGACTTGTAGTTTTGCTTTTCTTATGGAGTGCAATAGAGAAATCATAACTTCATATCACTGCATGCAATGGGGTAAACCCAGGACTGGATCAAGCTTGTTGGGCACATCTAGAGCCAGTTGGCAACCCTAGTCTCTGTACTGGAATAGCAGGTGCTGCTGAAGGTTAGGACTGAGATGCTGTGCTAAAACTGTGAATGAGGGTCTCAGCAGAGTGTGCTACAGGGCAGGACTGAGGTACATTGGTAGGTTCAATGCTGGATTTGCAAGGTAATTCTGGTTTATTTGCAAAGGATAATATTTCACATTTTACTATGTCCTGGATTATTAGGGGGGGGGGCTGCTGCAGGGCAGGGGTGAAATGCTCTGGTAAAACACTGCATGGGTCTCTGTCTCTTGTGTTCTTAAGGCCACACAAGTAATTTTTATAACTGAGATGTCAGCATTTCCAAGCCATGAGCATCTTCTGGCCTGAAACTGTCTCCGGTCCAGAGATTGAGGAGGATTTTGTTTTTAATTATTGGCACAAGATCTTTCCCTGTCATGTGGTAATTTAGGAGTAAGCACACATCAGCCCTACCTCCTGCCCCAATTCTCTCCTTTACTGCACTCAGTGAACTCAGACACACATCACAGCAACCCTGCATGAGGAGCTCTTGAGGTTATTCCTACTGGAGTCAGGAAATAGGAAGGCACCATCCATCGCAGCCTCTGTGCCTTGACCCTGCTTTCCGGCAAGAACAACATAATATATCCTGGGAAAATCATTAAAGTTCAATTTAAAAACATAGACCAAAAGCCTAACCTTGCAAATATTAAGAAATACATTTGCAGTCCATCTGTTCAGAAGATCTTTTGGATTGAACTTACTGGTGAACTAAGACTGAGTCACTATTGTGGTAGTTCTAGGGTATGTACATTGTACTATAAAAGTTCTAATGCATTTTAGCATGTGTTTACCATCATAACATCTCCTTTTCAAAACTGTCCCAGTTGGACGACAGTATGTGCACATTTAGGCATGCTGTAAAGGGACAGGTTCAGGAACGGGGAATGTAAATTATGCATGGCGATTTCTTCCAGCACATACCTGCGTTGCCTGCTGTCCCCCAGATTCTTAGAGGCAAAGTGAATAGACAGTTTCCCTTTTAAAATGAGCTTCTGGGCCTATTACCCACGGATCTGCAACCTCAGTGGGGAGACGGAAAATTAGAACATAAGAACATAAGAACATAAGAAATGCCATACTGGGTCAGACCGAGGTCCATCAAGCCCAGTATCCTGTTTCCAACAGTGGCCAATCTAGGTCATACGTACCTAGCAGTTTCCCCAAAAGACACAGGTTCTGCATTGCTTGTACTAGGCCAAGCATTGATATCCTGGGTCCCTTTTTAATAGTGGTTTATGGACCTTTCCTCCAGGAACTTGTCCAAACCTTTTTTAAACCCAGCTATACTAACAGCCCTTACTACATCCTCCGGTAACAGATTCCAGAGTTTGATTACACGTTGAGAGAAGAAATATTTTCTCCTATTTGTCTTAAATAGTTTACCCTGTAGCTTCATTACATGCCCCCTAGTCCTTCTATATTCTGATAGCGTAAACAATTTATCCACGTTTATCCGTTCCACTCCATTCATTAATTTATACACCTCTATCATATCTCCCCTCAGCCGCCTCTTTTCTAGGTTAAAGAGCCCTAACCTTTTTAGCCTCTCTTCATAGGAGTAGCCTTCCATCCCCTTCACCAATTTGGTGGCTCTTCTCTGTACTTTTTCTAATAACTCTATGTCCTTTTTAAGATACGGTGACCAGAATTGCACACAATATTCAAGGTGCGGTCGTACCATGGAGCGATACAGAGGCATTATAATATCCTTTGTTTTATTCTCCATCCCTTTCCTTATGATACCTAGCATTCTATTTGCTTTCTTGGCCGCCGCTGCACACTGGGCGGAGGGTTTTAACATGTTATCCACGATGACTCCTAAATCTTTTTCCTGGGTGGTGGTTTCTAATGTGGAGCCTTGCATCTTGTAACTATAGTGTGGGTTGTTCTTTCCTAGGTGCATAACTTTGCACTTGTCCACATTAAATTTCATCTGCCATTTGGATGCCCAGTCTTCCAATTTATCCAGATCCTCCTGCAGTTTTCCACAATCCTCTTGGGTTTTAACAACTTTAAACAGTTTTGTGTCATCTGCAAATTTGATTACCTCACTAGTTATTCCCTTTTCCAGGTCATTTATGAATATGTCAAAAAGTAGCGGACCCAGTACAGATCCCTGGGGTACTCCACTATTCACCTTTTTCCATTGGGAATATTGGCCATTTAGCCCTACCCTCTGCTTTCTATCTTTTAACCAGTTCCCGATCCACAATAGTACACTGCCTCCTATCCCATGACTTTTTAGCTTCGCCAAAAGTCTCTGATGGGGGACCTTGTCAAAAGCTTTCTGAAAGTCCAGATACACTATATCAACCGACTCACCTTTGTCTACCTGTTTATGCACACCTTCAAAAAAACAGATCAGATTAGTAAGACAAGATCTTCCTTGTCTAAAGCCATGTTGGCTGTCTCCCATTAGGCCATGACTATCTACATGCTGTGTAATTTTGTTCTTTATGATGGCTTCTACCATTTTCCCTGGTACTGACGTCAGGCTCACCGGTCTGTAATTTCCCGGGTCACCCCTGGAACCCTTTTTAAAAATTGGTGTTACGTTGGCGACCCTCCAATCTTCAGGTATTACAGATGATTTTAATGAAAGTTTACAGATTACCAATAACAGGTCTGCAATCTCATATTTCAGTTCTTTCAACACTCTGGGATGTATACCATCCGGTCCAGGTGATTTGCTACTATTCAGTTTATCAAATAGTTGTAATATATCTTCCCGGTGTAGCGATATTTCTCTCAATTCCTCTGCAGTATCACCTTTAAATACCACTTCAGTCTTGGGTAACACCCCTACATCTTCCTCAGTAAAGACCGAAGCAAAGAATTCATTCAGTCTCTCTGCTATAGCCTTGTCTCCTCTTATTGCACCTTTTACCCCTCTATCATCTAATGGTCCAATTGACTCTCTCACAGGCCTTTTGCTACGAATGTACTTGAAAAAGTCTTTATTTCGTGTTTTTGCTTCCGTAGCAAGTTTCTTCTCAAATTCCCGCTTTGCCTGCCTTATCAATGCTTTGCATTTAACTTGCCAGTGCTTGTGCTGTTTCCAGTTTTCATCATTTGGCTCTTTTTTCCATTTTCTGAAGGTTGCTCTTTTGGCAGCAACAGCCTCTCTGACCTCACCTTTAAACCATGCGGGCAGTTTTTTGGACTTTCTTCCACTTTTCTTAATGCGTGGAATACAGCTGGTCTGGGCTTCGAGGATAGTATTTTTAAATAACACCCAAGCTTGCTGTAAGTCTTTAACCTTTGGAACCGCTCCTTTTAGTTTTTTCCGAACTATATTCCTCATTCTATCATAGTCACCCTTTTGAAAGTTAAAAGGTAGTACTGTGGATTCCTTTACTATCTGTCCTCCACTGATTAAATCAAACATGATCATACTATGATCACTGTTGCCAAGTGGTCCCAACACCCTTATTTCTTGCACCAGATCTGGCGTTCCACTAAGGACTAGGTCCAGTATGGCTTCCCCTCTGGTCGGTTCATGAACCAGCTGCTCCAAGAAGCAGTCATTCATTTCATCTAGAAACTTTATCTCTTTAGCTTGTCCTGCTGTGACACTGTCCCAGTCGATACCGGGGTAATTGAAATCACCCATTATTACTACTCTGTTGTGGCTTTTGTTAGCTTCCTTGATTTCTTTGAGCATTTCATCATCCATTTGTTCATTCTGGCCAGGTGGTCGATAGTATACTCCCACTGCCATCACCTTCCCCTTCATAAATGGAATTTCAATCCATAGAGATTCTACAGCATATTTTGTTCCCTGCAAAACTTTAATCCTTTCTGACTCAATGCCCTCTCTAACATAGAGCGCAACCCCTCCACCAATTTGTTCAGCTCTATCATTACGATATAGTTTGTATCCAGGTATCACAGTGTCCCACTGGTTATCCTCCTTCCACCATGTCTCTGAGAGTGCAATCATATCTAACCTCTCATTTAATGCTATATATTCTAATTCTCCCATCTTATTGTTTAGACTTCTAGCATTGGCATACAAGCATTTTAGAGACTGTATTTTATTAATATTAATCTGGCTATTGGTAGGCATGGGTAATGGGTAATCTTTATGCTCTGTCTGCTCCTTACCTTCCTTTGTATTATAGCTGGGGTTTATACTCCAATAAGGGCACATGGCAGATGTGGAAGCTGCCGTCCCAGGGGGTGCACATTATTTCCTGGTAAGGGTTATAACCTTAGGGCCCTTTCACCATAGAAAGAAAATGGGAAATAGAAACCTTTAGTACATGGTATTAAACTCATTCCAATGCCAGGTCGCATTGGAAAAAGCATTCTTTAAGTGGGCCAACCTGGAGACGAAGGATACAAATTTCTATCCATTAGCATACATCTGGATATTTCATTGTGTTAATTTTTTTCTTTTACTTTAAACAAATCTCTCTGACATTTTTATTTATGCAGTTAATTTATTTGCACACAATATTCAAGGCATGGTCGCACCATGGAACAATACAGAGGCATTATAATATCCTTTATTTTATTCTCCATTCTTTTTCTTACGATTCCTAGCGTTCTATATGTTCTCTTGGCCACCAATGCACACTGGGTGAAGGGTTTCAACATGTTATCCACAATGACACCTAAATCTTTTTCCTGGGTGGTGGTTTCTAATGTGAAACCTTACATCGTGTAACCATAGTTTGGGTTGTTCTTTCTTAGGTGCATAACTTTTCACTTGTCCACATTAAATTTAATCTGCCATTTGAATGTCACTGGTCAACACTGAAAACATTACTGACTTTAAAAGGCCCTAATCTGTAGTATCTTGGTGAGCTGAACACGAATATAACATTAAAAAAAATTTATTGGCTCTCGTTTTGAAAATATTGCATGTAGTTCATTTTTGACGTTTCACCGTGTAAATTTATCCAGTAGGACATCAACATCCCAAATAAGCCTTGAATGATGTAATATTGCATCACATTGCCTAATACCAGCATGCACACATCATCCAGAGTTGATTGCATCATTTTCTGATGCAATGCAATACTACTGCCAGACGGCTGCTGAAGCCATCTGACGTCAGCAGTGTACTATACGCAGTCGGAAAGGAAAGTAATCTGGTATTCTGTTCCGATATTGAAAGCCTCATGAATGCCTTAAAAATCACTCATGACCCACAAGACTGGAGACTATTTATAGACTCTTCGAAACTGAGTCTGAAGGCTGTGCTTTTGAACAATGGAAACCGTCTTCCATCTATTCCAGTAGCGCATGCCGTCCACATGAAAGAGACATACGATAACTTAAAGTATCTACTAACTTCCATTAACTATAACAAGTACAGCTGGCACCTCTATGGTGACCTGAAGGTAGTTGCCCTTTTAATGGGACTGCAGCAGGGATATATAAAATACATGTGTTTCTTATGTGAGTGGGATAGCCGAGCAAGGGATTGGCAGTACTTGCGGAAGGAATGGAATCACAGACAAAATGTAACAGTTGGAGAGAAGAATATCCAGCACCCAGCTCTGGTTGAGGCTCACAAAATCCTGCTACCACCCCTTCACGTGAAAAACTTTGTGAAAGCCATGGACCGCACTTCGCCAGCTTTCCGATACCTGCATGAAAAATTCCCTCGACTCAGTGAAGTAAAAATTAAAGAGGGAGTTTTTTGTGGGTCCTCAGATTCGAGAGCTCTTCAAAGATGACCGGTTCAACAACTTGCTGCAGGGTGATGCGAAACAAGCATGGAATGCTTTTCACCTAGTGTTAACTTTCTCGGGAATGTTAGGGCAGAAAGCTACAAGGAACTAGTAGAAGACATGCTGATGCAGTATCAGAAACTTGGCTGCAATATGTCTCTAAAGATCCATTTCCTTGACTTCCATCTCGATTGCTTTCCTGACAACTGTGGTATGGTTAGTGATGAACAGGGCAAACGTTTTCACCAGGATATCGCAATGATGGAGCAAAGATACCAGGGAAAATGGTCCACTACAATGCTGGCTGACTACTGCTGGACACTCCCCAGAGAAGCTCCCGAACAGCTGTACAAGAGACAGGCGAAAAAATCTAAGAAGTAGTCTATGGGGTATGTTTACTAAACTGCAGTAACGGTACATAACGCGCGTTATGTAACGTTAACAATCGTAAGCGCATCATAATGCACGTTATGATGCGCTTACAATCGTTAACGTTACATAACGCGCGTTAACCAACATTAATGATCGTAAAGCTCCGCAGCGCGGTAAAGCACCGCAGAAGGTGGAGAGAGGGCGGAGAGAAGGGGTCAGTGGGCGGAGAGTGGGCGGGGAGAAACTCCCTTCACATTAACACGCTGATCTGAAGAGCTGAATCCAAACGCGATTGAAAACCTGCCGTTAAATGCAGATTACAGGGGAGAGAAACCATTTAAGTGTCAGCAATATACAGCCCAGGCAGGGAAACCAAAATAAAGTGATAAGTGTGATACATGTGCACAGAACAAAAGGACACATAAACACTGAAAATGACCCCAACAAACTGGAAAACAACCATAACCAAGCTGGCTAATAGTGGTATCAATGAGAAACATCAACCCCTCCCCCCCCCCGAGTAAGCTCCATAGAACAGATATAAATCGTGGAAGGGTCAATACTCCGTCCCCATACAAGGTGAATGAGCCCACAGTGAAATAGCGCTGCTCAGGGTTTTCCCCACCATCGGACAGGGTTCCTATGGCATGCACATGTACCGCAACATCAGGGCAGGCATGACGGAACTGCAACTGGACAGATGCCGGAGAAGGGGATACAGAGGGCCGCAGGCGGCACATGCTGTGGTGGAGCTGGGCCACAGTGCGGACTAGGGTGATGCCTAGGTGGCCCATATGAATGCTGAAACAGCAGAGCAGCCAGACAGCAACTGCTGAAGGCCCAACATGGGCACGAGTGTGTTTCCCACAGTGTCACAGGGGATAGTACCCAACAGCTACCCCCAAAGGGCACGGAACATTGGCAGGTGGGGCTGGGGGGAGCGTGGACATCTATGCAGGCACCCCTACCCCAGAACCCGCACCATAGGCAGCCGCTTACCTGCACACTGGATGGCCTGAGACTGCGCACCACCAGGACCACCAGCAGAAGGGCATGTCAGCATGGTGGCTGAGGGATACTGGTGGTGGAGGGGGCAGTGGCAGCTGCCCAGAGCAGACCGTGGCCTAGCCCTGTGTAGGTGGGTGCCGTGTACTGCAACAGATGGGCCCTGTCTGACAAACAGTCATGGTATCACCAAGGAACATACTGACTCTGTGACAACAAGGTGGTGCAGTGCACAAAACCAGTGTAATCAGAAGCAGAGGGTCACAGGTTCAAGTCCCAGCTGTGGCTCCTGCCAACCCAGTCCCCATATTTTACCCACTACTACAACGTGCTAATACAGACAGCACCTTTATTGCAGATGACGTAAACATGCCCAAGACACCTACATTTTACCCTACAGAGCATGGACACCATAAACATGCACATTACCTAGAGCAGAGTCTCCCAAATGCAGTCCTGGAGGGCCAAACACCATTCCGGTTCCATGCTGCCTCTGATAAAGATGCCTGTGCTGCATTTCTATGCGCCACCCCCATGGTATGCAAATGTATCTCATGCATGTTCATGAGGGACAGCATGAAAACCCGAACAGTGTTTGGCACTGCAGGACTGGAGTTGGGAACCTCTGCCATAAAGCAGCAGCCAACAGGGGCAGACACACCCGCACCCACAGGCCCCATTATCCAAAGCCTCCTGGAGAGGCAGGACTTTGGGCTCTGCGTGCATCTCCCAATACTAGCACTTGCATACCTTAGTAATGCCACCCTAAACCTGGGAATATGGTACACATCTATCAAAAGGTTGCTATGATTACTGGCAGATAGCAATTCCTAGGTTACGTACACTTTTCTGATTGAGCTGCATCATAGCAACCTTTCTGATGTCTGTGGAGTGTGCTACAGGTCTTGTGTCTGACAGTGTTTACCAACCTGGGGAGTGACTCCTACAGTATTGCGTACCATAGCCATGCCTGCACTGTGCCCAGGACTGGTGTGGGGGCCTGGGCTGCCCAACACCTCTATAGTTGCACAATGCTGGCATAGGTGTGGGGAGTGTGTGTCTGTCTATCCAGTGTGTGGTGGCTGCAAACACCCTCCACAGCCCACACTGCCAGCACTGTTGCCAGTATTGGCCTGCCAATGTGCATAATGAGGAGCAAGGTACCATGGGTATAGCCCGGACAAGGTGGCCTGGCCAGGATGCATCTGCACAGGGCATAGGGCACTGGCTGGGACATTGTAGTGCCCGGCCACCACCTGCACAGACATGGTGGCCACAGCATGTTCTGCTGGGAGATCACTCTCACCCTGACTGTGCAGTGACCACGACATGGCTATGTTCCCCCATAGTGCTATATAGTATGTTTCTCATGTGATATTTATGGGTTTCCTTTTGGGGCCCAGTCACTGACTTATCTGCTTGGTGTGTATGCTGACATCCCAGTTCTGGGTGCACACATTTCCACTAGGAACATGCGCTATGGACTAGCTAGCAGACTGTCTGCAGCTGGTATGTGTCTTGCTGGAACACCTTGCAGGGTGCAGCAGCTGAAGGCTTCCTGCAGGAGAATATCAGATAGTGGTGGGGTGCAGCTTAGCATATCCAGGGCTAATGTCTGTCTGCTATTGCTTGAGGGATGTGTACAGAGCTGCATTGACTGCCCTGTAGGGTGTCTGTTCCCCAGCAGGACTGGGGCTGATGGTCCTCTCTACTGCCACCATTGCTGGGAGGTAGAATGTGGATCTGTTGGTGGAAGACCCTGTTTCCCACCCTCAGCCCTGGCGGAGGAGGGTGGTGGTACATAATCCTCCTATGGGTCAATAAGGGCTAAACCTGACTAAGAAATACAGATATATCCAAGGTGTGTCTTCAGAAACTACCTATCTCACATATTAACACTGCTGGGGACCTGCAGCATGGCCTATCTCTGCTGTGGACCTGGTGCTGGGCGCCCCACTTAACCCTCAGGGTGAGTGCAGTACCTGCACAATGTGATGGTGTGTAGCTAATCTGTGCCAGTACCACACACGGTCAGTTCCCCCTACCAGGCCGAGGTGCTGTGGGGGTGCAAACCCCATCCTGTGATCATCTGTAGACTGCTGATTTGCATGTGCAGTGCATCATGGGTATGGGTGGGTTAACCCTATCCTGGTGACCACAGCAGACTGTTTGTGTGGTGACGTGCAGTCCTTCTGCAGCCAGCCAGGGGATTGCTAACAGCTATGGAGCTGTGGCCCACTGGTTACTTCACTGCTTATGGAGCCAGAGGTCATGGGTTCAAACCCACAGTGGGGTTATTTGATAGGGCTGTCCAAAGCATTGTCTTTTTTTAATGTACATTTGTGCTGCCAGCAAAACACCCTCAGGGTACTGTAACCATAAGGTGCCTCAGAAGGCGCCTTATAGGGCACCCTATAAAGCGCCTTCTGAGGCACCTTATGGTTACAGTCCATATAAGGTGTCTTATAAGGTGTCCTATGGAGCGCCTTATAGGGGACATTATAGGGTGCCGTGGCAGACAGTGCACTTTATATTGTGCCCTATGGAGTGCCTTATAGGGTGCCTTCTGCGGCACCTTAGATTACGGCACGTGAGGGTGTGTTTGCTGGCAGCAATAATTAAAATACACATAAAATGCCTCAGGAAACAATACTTACATGTCAAAGCTGATGCCTCAGCCAGCCTTATGCATTAGGCACACTGGGGTATCAAACTCATGACCCCTGTATCATCAGTCAGTGTATTAACCATTGTACTACACCTCTGTTTCTGTGTTTGCATGTCTGGGCACCTACTTAAGATTACCGTGCGTTAACACGCTTAGCGGCGCTTAGCCTGTTAATATGCGCAGCAGCGCGCGTTATCGCGTGATAATCTCGTTTTGCTACTTTAAGACTGAAACGCCCACTCCTTTTATGGCAGCCTGCACACTATCGCCGGGCGCACATTAAGACGGTTTAGTAAACATACCCCTAAGGGAACATAAGAACTATGTTACAAAGAAACAATGTGTAAATTATTTACATGGTTGAACAAAAACTATTTACAATAGTTATTTGTAATCATATGTACAGTGTTGGGAGAAGGGCTGTTTAGAATAATTATTAAAGGAATTAGTTAAGATTCAGTGAGTGAGAAGTATCAGAGATGGTTATAAGCAAATGTTAACAGAAGTGAGTCTTGAATTAGGTGGGGTAGACTTGTGTTTGGTTAGTTATGTATTCTTGTGTAGTATATTTGATTGTAGGTTGTAGGTTGCTGTAGTGTTGACTAAACAGGTAGGTTTTAAGTTCCTTCCTGAAAGAGGTAAGGTCCTTAATCTCTCAGGTTTAGTGGTAGTTTGTTCCATTGGCTGGGAGCATAATATGAAAAAGCAGTGTTGGTGGTTATTTGTTTCGATTTCCTCACGGCATTGGGAATTAGTAGCATGTTGAGGTTTGTTTTTCTTCTAAGTCTGTTTTCTGGTGGAGTCTGAAGTAATGTTGCTAACTGTGATGGGGCTAAGTCATTAATGAGTTTAAAAGTGGTGACGAGGGTTTTATATTGAATCCTACTAGAGATTGGAAGCCAGTGGAGAGCGTATAGGATGGGGAGATATGATCGAATATTTTGGCTTTTGCAATGATTCGAGCAGTGACATTTTGAGCTCTTTGAAGGATGTGTAGATTCTTTTTAGATGTCCCTTGGAGTATGCCGTTACAGAAGTCTAAATGTGGCATAATGAGAGCCTGGACAACTGTTCTGAAATCATTGATGTCAATGAGGGGTTTGAGTTGCTGTATGGTTCTGAGCTTAAAAAATATAGTTTTGGCTGTCTGTTTTATGTGGTGTGTCATGCTTAGCGTTTTGTCTAGTGTAACTCCAAGGTATTTAATTTCAGATTTGACTGGGAGAGTAATGTTCATCAGGTTGATGAAAGCTGGAGGGGTGAAGTTGGTATTTCTGGTTACGAAGAGTGCTTCAGTCTTTTTGAAGTTGATATCCATATGGATTGAGCGGAGCCACTGTTCAGCTTCAGAGAGGCAGGTGGCGATTCTGTTGAAATTAAGGTTAGCTATGTCACAAGGGGCAAACAGCATGATGTCGTCTGCATAGATAAAATAGCTTAGGTTGTGGCATTGAAAGATTGTGCAAATAGGCTGGATATAAAGGTTAAAAAGTAATGCGGAGAGTGAGGATCCTTGTGGGATACCACGTTCTTGAGGGAATGGTAGTGAGGGGGAATGATCTATATGAACATATTGGAAACGATTAGAAATGTAGGACTTAAACCAGTTAAGAGTGGTAACTTTTAAACCTAGTTGAGATAGTCTGGATAGGAGAGTATTATGATCTACACTGTCAAAGGCTGAGGAAATGTCAAGAAATATGAGCAAGAAGGCCTGCTTCATATTATCCATACCTCGGATTAGTGAATCAAAAAGGGATATGAGTAAGGTTTCTACTCCGTGATATGGGCGGAAGCCATATTGGCGGTCATCTAAAGGGAAGTTGGTATCAATATGATCTTGTAGTTGCATCTGAGCTACCTTTTCAATGATTTTGGCTAAAAAAGGTATGCTGGCAATGGGGCGATATGAGGAAGGGTCAGTACTGTTAAGGGTTTTATTTTTTAGTAGAGGGCGAATCGCTGAATATTTGAGGTCATCCGGCATGAAGCCTTGCAGTAGAGATTGGTTTACAACTTTCAATATGTATGGAGCTAGTTCGGATTTTGCTGCTTTAACCCAAGACACCGGGCAGGGATCAAGTAATGAAGTGGTAGTATTGAGGTTTGATATAATCTCCAGGAGTTGTTTGTTGGAGATTGTATGGAATGAGCCCCACTCAGTGATGGTATTTGATGTGGTAGGGGTCAGGATAATACTTGGACAGGTGCTTAGTTTAAGCTTATTGGCAAAGGCGTTGCGGGTCTACTGGTGTTTTGTTAGGGGTGTGATCAGGAACCTTAGTTAAAGATTTAATAATCTCGAAGAATTCCCTGGGTCAGTTGATGGCCTTAGATAATGTTTTAGTATGGTATAATCTTTTTGTGTTGTTAATGGCTTCCTTGTAGGTTTTAAGGTTTGTGAAGTATTGAACCCTAAGTTCAGTGGTTTTCTTCTTCCGCCATTTAACCTCTAATTTCCGGAGGTTTTTCTTTAGTGCAGCAAGCTCGGAGGTGTACCATTTCTCAGACAAGTTACTTCTAGGTTTTCTTTTATTTGAAGTTAAATATTTGGCTTCCGCCTCAATAATAGAGTTCCAGGTAGATACAAATTCATTGAGATTATTTGAGGTATTGTCTAATTTTGAAGAAATAGATTCCAGAAAGCTATCCTTGTTAAACTGGCGGAATCTTTGTTTTGTGCATTTGACGTTGCTGTGAGAAGAGTTAGTGGGTTGGGAAGGAAGAGAGAAATGTATCATGAAATGATCAGACCATGGTACCTGAGTTGTGGTGGGTGGAGTAGAAGGCGGTGAGAGTGTGAAGTGTGATGGTACGAATATTAAATCAAGGGTGTTACCTTTGCAGTGAGTGGGGTGGGTAACTATTGTTTAAATTCCATTTCCTCCATTGCTTCAAGGAAGGATAGTGTTTGGCTATTTGGTAACGAGGCAAGGTTAAGATCTCCTAAGATAACAGAGGGCTTTCTCAGTGAAGAGTTACAAGCAACCTCAAGTATTATGTCTAAGCTTTGTATGTCAGGTGTGGGGGGTCTATAGATAAGGCAGATGGCCATGGTGTGACTTTCAATTCTGAGGATATCAATACCCTCATGCTTAACTAGTAAGGTAGGCGAAAGGTTGGGATGAGCTTTTGCTATTACGAGTACTCTGCCACCTCTTTTTCTGTCTCTATTACTGCTGAGCTATGGTATAACCATGTACTCCCAGTTGGTTAAGGAGAACTGAGTCAGACTCATTTAACCAGGTTTCAGTTATACAGAGTAGATGAGGTTTTTCGTCTGTAATAAGATCAATTATAATTGGGATTTTATTCCTAATTGACCTGGCATTGATAAGGATGCAATTTAGGGGCTTGTTTACAAAGCCGCGGTAGCGGTTCGCGGTCATTATCGGAGCCGCGGCCCCATTGAAATCAATGGGGTCGCGGCTCCGATAACGATCGCGAACCGCTACCGCAGCTTTGTAAACAAGCCCCTTAGTTGTGTTGAATGGGTAGTGTTTTGCATGGGGTTATTCATTGGTGCTGGGTTCAATTGGATTAGCCTTTGAACATGGATATGTTGGTGAGTGCGTGATCTGTCTATAGAGGGATTTCCGTAATTATATTTTTGTGTGTTATGTCTGGGCCTGTATGGGATGATGTGAATGTGTGCTGGCTTAAAAATGTTTGTAGTTGGAGTTAGAGAGTGAATGGGAGGGGTGTGAGAAAGTAGAAACCCTAGCATGAGCATTAGAATGTTTAAGGTAAGTGTTAGTAATCTTTTTAGATCCATTGCTAGTTAAACAGGCGTAGATAGAAGGTAGGGAGATAGTGTATTGTGGGGTAACAATTGCAAGATTATACTAAGATATATAGTATACAGCAGTAATACAAGGACTATGGAATATCTGAAATACAGAGGGCAACAAAAATGTTGGTTAAAGTTATCAAAATGACAACAAGAGTATTATATTATTAGCAGGTAATTTAGTTGAAGAATGGTTACGTTGTTTCTCTAGCACAATGTAAATAAGTTACTTCGTTTCTATCCACATGTAACAACAGATGCTATAACCAGGGGGATACAATGTTTCGAAGGAACCATATACTGAAGAGCTTACTAAGTTTGAACCTTCAAAATTAGCAGGACTCTATCCAGTCTTCATTTCGATTGATATTTTGTTGAGTTACTATAGAGCAGGCCTATTCTGGAAAAAGCTATGTAATTGTATGAGAGGCAACTATGGATTTGTAGGCAAAATAGTAGCGGATAATTACCATGCAGTGTCTGTAGTGGTGTTTGGTCTGTCTTAGCAGCTAAGGTCGGTTCTGGCTCTTCGAGTTTTTTGTCGTGCTGCTAATGAGCCGAGGGATGAGTGAAGAGCAGAGAGACGCTGACTGATTTTGATGGTCCACGTCTAAGGGCCACGACAAAGGGCCCTCTAGTGAGGCCCTCAGGCGCGGGTGCGCCTGCTCGCGTTCCCTTTTAAATGGAGCCGCTAAGCCCCGATTGGGCTGACGATGAGGCAGGAGGCATCCGGCGGCTGAAGAAGCTCGATCCCTCCTGGGAGAGCACGCGGGGATGAAGAGAGCACTGTCCTGCTCACGTTCCCTTTTAAATGGAGCTGCTAAGCCCCGATTGGGCTGACGATGAGGCAGGAGGCGTCCGGCGGCTGAAGAAGCTCGATCCCTCCTGGGAGAGCACGCGGGGATGAAGAGAGCACTGTAAATTTGATTACCTCACTCGTTATTCCCATTTCCAGGTTACTTACAAATATGTTAAAAAACAGCAGACTCAGCACAGATCCTTGGTGTACTCCAGTATTAGCCTTTCTCCATTGGGAAAATTGGCCATTCAGGTCTACTCTCTACTTTCTATCTTTTAACCAGTTCCTGATCCACAATAGTAAACTGCCTCCTATCCCATGACTTTTTAACTTCACCAGGGGGCATGTTTACTAAGCTGCGGTAACATAGCAGCGGCTACGTTAAAGTGTGTTATGTAACGTTAAGGTGCGTTAACATAACGTAACATAATGTTAATGCGCCTTAACGTTACATAATGCGCCTTAATGTTCCCAGCCGTGGTAAGTACCACAGATGGTGGAGAGAGGGTGGAGAGAAGGGGTCAATGGGCTGGGAGTGGGCGGGGAGAGGCCCCTTCCACACTAACGTGGAGAAATTAAGGGCTGAATCCTAATGCAACTGAAAACCTGGCGTTAGCACACATTTGCAAGAGAGAGAAACCATTTCAGCGTCAGCAAAGTACAGCATAGGCAGGTAGTCCAAGAAAGGTGATAGTAGTGCTCCATTTGCAGCAACAGCATAGTGCCCTGGTATGAAAGGCCACTATGGTGATGGCGCAAATGGGGGCATGGGGGCTGCAGATGGGACATGCAGTGGGGGCTACTGGGGCACATAGGAATGCAGAAAATGGAAACCAGCAAGACAGCAACTGACCAGGGTCAGACATGCCCATGGGTCTGTGTCCCACAGTGTCCCATCCAGGAGACATTACCCAGCAGGCACCCCAAGGGGCGCATAACATTGACAGATGGTGCCGGGGGAAGCGTGGACATCTATGTAGGCATCCCTACCCCAGAACTCACACCTTAGGCAGCTGCCTACCTGCCCCCTGGATGGCCTGGGATGGCACACCACCGGCACCGACAGCATATGGTCATGGTGGCATGGCAGAGGGGGTGGGTGATTGTGCTGGAGGGAGCAGAGGCACCCGCCTGCAGTGGACCTAGGCCATGCCCTGTACCACTATGTGGTGTGCAGTGCAACAGAAGAGGTCTGGCCGAGGAACGTAAGGGTAGCCCCAGGGACCACTATGCTGCTGTGGCAACAATGTGGTGCTGTACACTCAGCCAGCATGTCCAAGAGCAGAGGGTCAGAGATTCAGGTCCCATCTGTGGATCCTGCAGAGCATCTCCCCATAGCTTTAGCCCACAATGCAGCCACAACAACAACATGGGCAAACCCCAATGCAGTGGTGCACAGGGGTACGCACGCCCACTCACAAGGGCTCCACTATCCACAGCTTCATGGAGTGTCAGGCTGTTGGCCACAGCACAGAGATGCAGTTATCACCAGAGCACTACTACTACCCCCTGCACAGATTAGCAATGTCGGCACTGTGATCAGGATTTGTGCAGCGGGTAGGGTTGTCAACCACCTCCATCTCTGCACTATGCTGAGATAGGTGTGGGAGTGTGCGTATGTCTCTCCATTGTTTTGTGTCTGCCAACACCTCACTGAACCTACATTGCTCACACTGCTTCCAGCGTTAGCCTGCAAATGTGCATAATGAGGAGCAAGGTATTGTGGGTATGGCCCAGACAGGGCTGACTGGCCAGGATGCATCTGCACAGGGTGGAGGGCAATGGCTGGGACACTGTAGTGCTCGACCACCATCTGCATGGACAGGATGGCCACAGCATGTCACACTGGGGGGGGGGGGGTCACTCTCACTCTGACCGAGCAGTGACCATGGCATGTCTATGTTCCCACATAGTGCCACACATTATTTGTTTCCAGTGATATCTGTGTGTTCCTGGTTTTGGGGCCCAATCACGGAGATACCTTCTTGGTGTCTGTGCTGTGCATCCCACCTCTGGGTGCACAGGGTTCTCCTGTGAGCATGCACTATGGACTGGTTATTGAGCTGTCTGCAGTTTGCCTGTGCATGGTGGGAACACCTTGTAGGATGCTGCAGGTGCAGTCTGACTGTGCTGTCTGTTGATGAATGGCAGACCGTGGTGTGGGGCAGTTGAGCCTTCCCCTACCTACCCCAAGCATCTTTGCTGGTCTGCAATGGTCACAGGTATGGCACTGGCCCTGGAGGGCTGTCATCCACCAGCAGGACTGTGGTTGCTGCTACTGCAGCCATTCTGCAGGGTGCAGGTACCTGTCCCACCACACCTTCATCTACAAAAGGGGTGATTGAGGCCCCTTGGGGTATATAGCACATACCACTTAGACCCATAGTGGCAGTGCTACATAGCCCTCATGCGAGTCTAGACACCCCACTGCCCTGATAACAGGTACCCATGGCAGCCAGACCTTACACTGGGTATTCACTAATCTAGGTGGTGTCCAGTCCCACAGGGCCACATGTGACTGCAGAACACAGCTGGAACAGATGTACCTTTGGTTGCACTGCTGGGAACACCTGTCACACACTAGCAGTGCTGGGGATGGGCAGCAGGACCTATCTCTAGCACCACATGTACTGTGGACCTAGTGATGGGCGCCCATCCTATCCCTCAAGGTGAACACGGAACCTCCACAATGGCATGGTCTGTAGCTACTCTGTGCCAGTATCACGCACTGTCAGTCCGTCTTACCACGCTGCAGTACCGGGGAGGTGCAGACCCCATTTGGTGGTCAGCCGTAGGCCGCTGTTCTGCATGTGCAATGCATCATGGGTGCTGGTGGAGTTACTCTGTCCTGGCACACAGAGCAGACGGTTTGTGCAGTGACCTGCAGTCCTTCTGTACCCAGCCATTGCTGTGCAACAGGCCATAGAGGTATAGCCTACTGGTTAGTATACTGACATTCTAGGTGGAGGTCATGGGTTCAATTCCTCATTGTTCCCTCCTGTCCAAGGCAGATATTTTGCTTGCCTGTGACAGTCATATCTTTGCAGATCCATGCTGCCAGCCCATACTACCCTCACCACAGTTGCCATTGATCCCTATAAGGCGTTATAAGGCTCCTAATTAGGCACAGTACAAGGCATGTTATAAGGCACCTCATTAGGCACAGTACAAGGCACGTTACAAGGCACCTTATTAGGCACCTTATTAGGCACAGTACAAGGCACATTATAAGGGTAAGGTTTGCCTCTTTGCAGATGATACCAAAATCTGCAATAGAGTAGACACCCAGGAAGGTGTAGATAACATGAGGAGGGATCTAGCTAAGCTTGAAGAATGGTCTAGAATTTGGCAGCTGGGATTTAATGTTAAAAAATGTAAGGTCATGCATTTGGGCTGCAGCAATCCAAGGGAGCAATACAGTATAGGAGGTGAAGTACTTTTGTCCACTAAAGAAGAGCGGGACCTAGGCATGGTTGTGTCTGATGATCTTAAAGTAGCTAAACAGGTAGAAAAGGCGACGGTAAAAGCTAGAAGGATGCTTGGGTGCATACGGAGGGGAATGGCTAGCAGAAAAAAGGAGGTGATAATGCCTCTGTATAAGTCTTTGGTGCGACCTCATTTGGAGTATAGTGTGCAATTCTGGAGACCGCACCTTCAAAAGGATGTGAACAGGATGGAGTCGGTGCAGAGGGTGGCTACTAAAATGATTAGTGGGCTTCATTATAAAGCATATGAGGACAGACTTAAGGATCTTAATATGTACACCTTAGAGGAAAGGCGGGGTAGAGGTGATATGATTGAGATGTTTAAATACCTCCGTGGCATAAATGTTCAGGGAGAGAGCCTCTTTCAATTGAAAGCAAGTTCTGCTACGAGGGGACATGGGATGAGGGTAAAGGGAGATAGATTCAGGAGTGATATGCGGAAATATTTCATTACGGAAAGAGTAGTGCATCTGTGGAATAGTCTCCCAGTGGAGGTGGTAGAGTTGAGGACAGTAACTGAATTCAAAAAAGCATGGGACCAACACAGAGGATCTCTAAAGGTAAAAAGTGGACTGTTGTAGTTGTTGATATGGAAGGACAGACTAGATAGGCCATGTGGTCTTTTTCTGTCATCATGTTTCTATGTTTCTTACATTTTCAGTAATTTCGTTCTTTATAATGGTTTTTACCATTTTTCCTGGTACTGATGTCAGGTTCACCAGCCTGTAGTTTCCTGGATCACCCCTGGAACCCTTTTTAAAATAGGCATTACATTGGCCATTTGCCAATCTTCAGATACTACAGATGATTTTAATGATCGTTCACAGATTGCTAATAATAGGTCTGCAATCTCATATTTCAGTTCTTTCAACACCCTCGGATGTATATCATCCGGTCCAGGTGATTTGCTACTCTTTAGTTTATCAAATAGTTGTAATATATCTTCCTGGTTTATCAATATTTCTTTACATTCTTCCAATGCATCACCTTTAAATATCATTTCGGTCATAGGTAACTTCCCTACATCTTCTTCAGTAAAGACTGAAGCAAAGAATTCATTCAGTCTCTCCACTATGGCCTTGTCCCCTCTTAGTACCCCTTTTACCCCTCTATCATCTAATGGGCCAACTGACTCTTTTGCTACAAATGTACTTGAAAAACTGTTTATTATGCATTTTTGCTTCCATGAAAAACTTCTTCTCAAATTATTTCTTTGTCTGCCTTATCTATGCTTTGCATCTAACTTTGCAGTACTTATGTTGTTTCCATTTTTCGTCATTTGGCTCCTTTTTTCATTTTCTGAAAGATGCTTTTTTAGCTACAACAGCCTCTCTGACCTCACCTTTAAACCATGCTGGCAGTTTTTTGGACTTCCTTCCACCTTTCTTAAAGCGAGGAATACATCTGATCTGGGCTTCCAAGATAGTATTTTTAAACAACGCTCATGTTCACTCACTCATTCTTGCCTCCTCCCCCAGTGTCTGACCCTGCTTCCATAGCAGCTGCCACCTACTTCTCCACTAGCTGTGACATATAAAATGTATATGTAAATGTTTCCTATTGAATCTTCACATTCCAATTTATCAAAGCTTTGTGCATAGGATATTTGGTTTATACTGCTGTTCTATTCTTTCAATCTGTTTTACTTTGATTTGGTTGTTGCTGCTTCCTATTGCAATAACATTTAGGTGTTTTGCTCAGGCTGCAGTGTCTGTCTTCTTAATCTTCAAACACCAAACTAGTCCTTTCCTCTAATCCTCTTCCAATATTGTCCTGCTTCTCCCTACCTCCCCCCACATCTGCCTCTGCTCTCTCACTCAACTTCCTCAGCACCTGCTCCCTTTCCCGCCATACCTCTACAATTTTCTCCCAGCCTATCCACCTTCCACATGTAGCATTAATTCTGCCATGGCATAGATCTGTATCACAGAGCAAGGAGGAAATCCGTGGCCTTTGTGAGGATAGACCTGTGCTGTGGTGGAAAGATCTTGAGAAGGTCCCTCTTGAGAGACTCTTGGTGAAATTAAAGTCATGGAATAGGAGGCAGTAAAGTATTGTGGATCAGGAACCGGTTAAAAGATAGAAAGCAGAGAGTAAGGCTAAATTACCAAGGGGTATGTTTACTAAACTGCGGTAATCATGAATAACGAGCGTTATGTAATGTTAATGATCGTAAGCGCAGCATAACGCGTGTTATGCTGTGCTTACGATCGTTAACATTACATAACGCGCGTTATGATGCGCTAACGATCGTAAGCGCAGCATAATGCGTGTTATGCTGTGCTTACGATCGTTAACATTACATAACGCGCGTTATGATGCGCTAACGATCGTAATGCCCCGCGGCGCGGTAAAACACCTCAGAAGGTGGAGAGAGGGCGGAGAGAAGGGGTCAATGGGTGGAGAGTGGGCGGGGAGAGGCTCCCTTCACACTAACGCCCTGATCTGAAGAGCTCAATTCCAACGCAAATGAAAACCTGCCGTTAAATGCACATTACCGGGGAGAGAAACCATTTAAGTGTCAGCAATGTACAGCCCAGGCACGGAAACCTAAAAAAAGTGATAAGTGTGATACATTTGCACAGAACAAAAGGGCACATAAACACTGAAAATGCCCCCAACAAACTGTAAAAAAAACATAACCAAGCTGGCCAATAGTGGTATCAATGAGAAACATCAACCCCTCCCCCCCTCCGAGTAAGCTCCATAGAACAGATATAAATCGTGGAAGGGTCTATAATCCGTCCCCATACAAGGTGAATGAGCCCACAGTGAAATAGCACTGCTCAGGGTTTTCCCCACCATCGGATAGGGTTCCTATGGCATGCACATGTCCCGCAACATCAGGGCGGGCATGACGGAACGGCAACTGGACAGATGCCGGAGAAGGGGATACAGAGGGCCGCAGGCGGCACATGCTGTGGTGCAGCTGGGCCACAGTGCGGACTAGGGCGATGCCTAGGTGGCCCATACGAATGCTGAAGCAGCAGAGCAGCCAGACAGCAACTGCTGAAGGCCCAACATGGGCACGACTGTGTTTCCCACAGTGTCACAGGGGATAGTGCCCAGCAGCTACCCCCAAGGGCAAGGAACATTGGCAGGTAGTGCTGGGTGGAAGTGTGGACACCTATGCAGGCACCCCTACCCCAGAACCCGCACCATAGGCAGCCGCCTACCTGCACACTGGATGGCCTGAGACTGCCCACCACCAGCACCACCAGCAGAAGGGCATGTCAGCATGGTGGCTGAGGGATACTGGTGGTGGAGGGGGCAGTGGCAGCTGCCCAGAGCAGACCGTGGCCTAGCCCTGTGTAGGTGGGTGCCGTGTACTGCAATGGATGGGCCCTGTCTGACGAACAGTCATGGTATCACCAAGGAATGTACTGACTCTTGTGACAAGGCAGAGGCTCAGAAACAGGAGAAAATGGGTTTAAATCACTTTCTGTCACCTCAGAGGCTTGGAGAGACAGGACAGGAAGGGGTTGAGTTTCCTGCACACAAACATTCTCTGCAGAGAAGAGCAGGGAAAGAACCACACCCTAGCTCTAGGCTAACCCAGAGACATAACCAATCAGGGAGGTGGGCGGAGTCAGACCGGATTGGGCCACTCAGCACTCATAACCAGGAAGCAGCAGTTAGCAGTAGATTCGGATTCGGAGGCAGAGCGAGATCCAGACTCGAGAGAGGAATCAAGGAGGAGAGGAACTGGTTACAGAGCAGTGCAAGCAGGAAGGCTGAGCCCAAAGGAACTAAGGAGAGAACCAGGGAAGGGAGAGTTCCTGCAGGTGGTCCAGGAAGAGGGACAGGCAGACCTCAGCTCCATGAGAGAGAAAACCCTGGAGGTGACCCAGAGCTGGATTCAGAAGCCTGGAATACTGACTTGGAGTCAGGGGAGTTCCCCAGAGGCAGACGCTGCAAAAACCAGGTCAGAGCAAACTCTTCTAAGCCTTGTAAAGTAAATAGCTTTGAGAAAAGTCAGTCTATAGGAACTGACAATAGACTGTTTGCTAAAAGAGGCAGGGGTAAACCAGACCCTGAATATATACCTGAAGTTAATAGAAGGAAGAGGGGCTATAGGAAAGTCCCTGTTAGAAAGCTACAAACATTTCCATGGTATAGACAGCGTGACCTAAGCTCTAGTTCAGAGGAGCACACACCTGCTTGCCAGCAAGAGGCTAATTGGCAGCAATCGTGCAGAGAGCTAAGGGAACCCTTTGAGGACCAAGAGGAAGCAATGGAACTGGGGGCTCCATTATCTAGTTCCAGTGAGTCAGAAATGGAGTGTGGAATTTGTATGATAGAGTGAAGAACTATAAGTATTCCTAATTGATGATTGAGTGCTGAGAAGCCTTAAGCCAATGTTCTAGAACTTACATGAGAGACAGCAGCATTCTAGTGAATGGAATGAATCAAAGCTTCATGTGGTACAGCTGTGAATAGAAGGCAATATAGAGAAACTGCTCCTACACAAGAAGGCAGGCATTAATAAGCCAGAGTTGTGGAGATTGCCATTTCTATGGGAAGCTGTTTGACACTAGAAAGAAGTACAACAGGAGAAAGATTCTTTATTACCAATAGATACTGAGAAAGCAGTACTAGAAGATTGAAGCCCTGTTGTAGTAATGAAGCTGGAAGAATGATGAAAGCTTGTAAATATTTTATGTGTCCCTGAGAAGTATCAGGAGAAGCTATATAAACACTTGAACTTTTATTTGGTACAGAAGGTTACCATTATACTTCTGTGGCAGGGGAGTAAGTCCTGTACGGTGTCCTTTGCTATACTTTGTGCAAATACCTTATGCATGAATAAAGCATTACTTACTTTGGAAACCCAACCTTGGCTGTCGTCACTCACTCCACAACTACAGTAGGAAGGCTTCAGCACTAACAAGGACTCTTTTAAACTCACCCCACTGTGTGGCTCACATCCCCTTGGCCTGCTTACGCCACAGGCTAGGCGGTGCGTTGTCACACTCTGTGACAACAAGGTGGTGCAGTGCACAAAACCAGTGTATTCAAAAGCAGAGAGTCACAGGTTCAAGTCCCAGATGTGGTTCCTGCCAACCCAGTCCCCATATTTTACCCACTACTACAACGTGCTAATACAGACAGCACCTTTATTGCAGATGACGTAAACATGCCCAAGACACCTACATTTTACCCAACAGAGCACAGACACCATAAACATGCACATTACCTAGAGCAGAGCCTCCCAAATGCAGTCCTGGAGGGCCAAACACCATTCCGGTTCCATGCTGCCTCTGATAAAGATGCCTGTGCTACATTTCTATGCGCCACCCCCATGGTATGCAGATGTATCTCATGCATATTCATGAGGGACAGCATGAAACCCGGAACAGTGTTTTGTACCGCAGGACTGGAGTTGGGAACCTCTGCCATAAAGCAGCAGCCAACAGGGGCAGACACACCCGCACCCACAGGTCCCATTATCCAAAGCCTCCGGGGGAGGCAAGACTTTGGGCTCTGCGTGCATCTCCCAATACTAGCCCTTGCATACCTTAGTAATGCCACCCTAAACCTGGGAATATGGTACACATCTATCAAAAGGTTGCTATGAGTACTGGCAGATAGCAATTCCTAGGTTAAGTACACTTTTCTGAGTGAGCTGCATCATAGCAACCTTTCTGATGTCTGTGGAGTGTGCTACAGGTCTTGTGTCTGACAGTGTTTACCAAACTGGGGAGTGACTCCTACAGTATTGCGTACCATAGCCATGCCTGCATTGTGCCCAGGACTGGTGTGGTGGCCTGGGCTGCCCAACACCTCTATAGTCACACAATGCTGGCATAAGTGTGGGGAGTGTGTGTCTGTCTATCCAGTGTGTGGTGGCTGCCAACACCCTCCACAGCACACACTGCTAGCACTGTTGCCAGTATTGGCCTGCCAATGTGCATAATGAGGAGCAAGGTACCATGGGAATAGCCTGGATAGGGTGGCCTGGCCTGGATGCATCTGCACACGGCATAGGGCAATGGCAATTGTAGTGCCTGGCCACCACCTGCACGGACAGGGTGGCCATAGCATGTCCTGCTGGGAGGTCACTCTCACCCTGACTGAGCAGTGACCATGGCATGGCTAGGTTCCCCCATAGTGCTTTATAGTATTTCTCTCATGTGATATTTATGGGTTTCTTTTTGGGGCTCAATCACTGACTTATCTGCTTGGTTTGTATACTGACATCCTTGTTCTGGGTACATGCATCGCCTCTAGGACCATGCACTATGGACTAGCTGGTGGACTGTCTGCAGCTAGTATGTGTCTTGCTGGATCACCTTGCAGGGTGCAGCGGCTGGAGGCTTGCTGCTGGAGAATATCAGATAATGGTGGGGGGCAGCTGAGCATTTCCAGGCCTGCCGTCTGTCTGCTATTGCGTTTTGGATGTGTCCCGCTCTGTCTGTTCCCCAGCAGAACAGGGGTTGCTGGTCCCCTCTACTGCTGCCATTGCAGGGAGGTAGACTGTGGATCTATTGGTGGGTGATCCTGTTTCCCACCCTGAGCCCCAGAGGGTGGGTTGTGTGGTGGTACATGATCTGCCCATGGGTCCATACACCCCCCCCTTCACCAGGTAACCATGGCACCAACACAGGATATGCACTATTCTGGGTGCATCATCACCCATAGGGACTAGACATGACCGGGACATACAGCAGGGCACAGATGTATCCTAGGTGTGTCTAACAGAACTACCTATCACACACTGATGGGGACCTGCAGCATGGTGTAGTTCAGCCATGAATGGTGCTGTGGACCTGGTGCTGGGCGCCCCACCTTAACCTTAGGGTGGGCACAGTACCCGCACAATGTGACTGTCTGTGGCTACTCTGTGGCAGTACCACACACGGTCTGTTCCTCCTACCTGGCCGAGGTGCTGTGGGGGTGCATACCCAATCTTGTGCCCATCTCTCGACTGCTGATTTTCATGTGCAGTGCATCATGGGTACGGGTGGGTTAACCCTATCCTGGTAACCAGAGCATACAGTTTGTGTGGTGACGTGCAGTCCTGCAGCCAGCCAGGGCTTTGTTCACAGCCTTATAAGGTGTCCTATAGGGGACATTATAGGGTACCTTGGCAGACAGTACACTTTATAATGTGCCCTATGGAGTGCGTTATGTTATGCCTTATGCGGCACCTTAGGTTATGCCACTGTGAGGGTGTGTTTGCTGGCAGCACAAATTAAAATACATGTCAAATGCCTCACCAATCACAACTTAAATGTAAAGGGTGCTGCCTCAACCAGCCTTATACATTAGGCCCACTGGGGAATCGAACCCATGACCCCTGTACCATCAGTCAGTGTTGTAACCATTGTGCTACAGCTCTGTTGCTGTGATTGTATGCCTGCGCGCCTTCTTAAGATTAACACGCGGTAACGTACCCTGTAGTGCTCGTTCATTTATGGCGCCTTGTAACGCGTGTTCTCGGCGCGTTCTCGGCAACGATGTACCGCCCATGTCCTTATTTGGGATTTCTGTCTCTAATGCGGCTCCTAACGCGAATCACACTAACGCAGTTTAGTAAACATACCCCCAAGTCTCTGAATAAAGAAAGATGAATAGTGGAGTACCCCAGGTATCTGTGCTAGGCCCACTGATTTTTAACATATTCATAAATGACCCGGAAATGGGAATGAGTGAGGTGATCAAATTTGCAGATGACACACAATTTGTATGCAATTCTGGTCGCCATATTTTCAAAAGGATATAGCAGAATCAGAAAAGGTACAGCGACGAGCCACCAAAAGGTAAAGGGAATGGAAAGATACCCCTATGAGGAAAGGCTTAAAAGGTTAGGGCTCTTCAACTTGGAAAAAATATGGCTGAAGGGAGATATGATAGAGGTCTATAAATTAATGGAGTGGAATGGGTAAACGAAGATCAGTTGTTTACTCCTTCAAAAAGTAGAAAGACTAGGGGACATGCAATGAAATTTATTTATTTATTTTATTTTATTTAACTATTTCTTTTATACCGCCCCTTCCAGAGATCAAGGGCGGTTTACATATAACAAGTTAACAGTCTTGTACACATTTGTATACATTCTTTACATAGAACAATAGAAACTAGCTATTTACATTGAACAATAAAATTTAACTTAGTGGGTATTAAAGCAGAACAAAACAAAACATCAAACTTTTTTACAAATGTATATTTACAGTGTGTGGTGTGTAGTGCGGGTATTTGTGTAGGTGCTGGAATTTAGTTCCTTTTATGTCTTCTTTGGGGCGTGTGTGAGGGTGGGCAGGCATGCGGTTATGGTGTTGGGATTAAGGGAGTTTGTTTAATTGTTTCCACGTTTGTAGTGGGGCTGGCTTTGGGGGAGTAGGGGATTTCAAAATGTTCAGTGAACAGGTAAGTCTTTAATTCTTTTCTGAATTGGATGAGGTCTTTTATGGTGCGAAGTTCAATAGGGAGGTTGTTCCAGAGTGTAGGAGCAGTGAATGAGAATGCTCTGGAGCTAGTGGTTTTCTTAGTCTTCCGGATGGCTTTTGGTATGATGAGAGTGGGCTGCGTTTTGTCTGAGGGTCCTTGTCGATGTTGGAGAGTGCAGTAATGTGGATAGGTGTGAGGGGGTTATGTCATTTATAAGTTTATAGGTTGTTAGGATAATTTTGTATTTAATTCGACTGTTTATAGGGAGCCAGTGGAGTTCTAGCAGTATTGGGGTTACGTGATCTGTTAAGCGAGCTTTAGCAATTACTTTAGCACAGATGTTTTGAGCTCTTTGTAGGAGGTATGTGTTTTTTTGAGGAAGGCCTATAAGGAGACTATTGCAATAGTCGAAATGAGGGGTGATCAGGGTACTTACTACAGATCTAAAGTCTTGTGTTTCGAGGAGTGGTCTTAGGTGTTGAATAGTTTTGAGTTTGTAGAAAATAGTTTTTACTGTTTGTTTTATGTGTGGTATCATGGTGAGAGTGTGGTCTATTATTACTCCTAAGTATTTTACTTGTTTTTTAACAGGTATGGAGGTTTTGTTGATTGTGATTGTTTCAGGGTAAGTGTTTTCAGTCATAGATGACCTCGTTACAAACATTGCCTCAGTTTTTTTGAGGTTGATGCTGAGGTGGTTAGATTCCATCCAGGAGGAGGTCTCTGCCATGCATTTGGATAGTGAGTCATATGTAGGGTTTTTAATGGTTATGGGGATAGCTAGCATGATGTCATCGGCATAAATAAAATGGTTAATCTTGTGTTTTTTAAATATGTTTGTTATCGGTTGGAGGTATAGGTTAAATAGGAGGGCTGAAAGGGCCGATCCTTGGGGTATTCCCTGTCCTTGTGGGAATGTTTCTGATGCTTGTTGGTCAATTTGGACTCGTATTAATCTATGTGAGATGTAGGATTTGAACCAGTTAAGGACCGTCCCACCTATTCCTAGGTTCTCTAATCTGTTGATCAGTGTCGGGTGATTGATGTTATCGAAGGCGGCTGAGATATCTATAAATAGGAGTAAGAAACCATGGTGTTTGTCATCTGTGCCCCTGATGAGAAAGTCCATTAGTGTGATTAGGAGGGTTTCTACTCCGTGGGATGGGCGGAAGCCAAATTGGTGTGAGTCAAGTGGTTTGTGCTCATCAATGTGTTCCTGTAACTGAATTTGGATTGTTTTCTCTATTATTTTGGCAATGAATGGAATGCTGGCTATGGGTCTGTATGAGTTCGGGTCTTTTGAGTCAAGCTTATTATTCTTTATTATTGGTCGGAGTGTTGTGAGTTTTAGGGCATCAGGCATGATGCCTTGTGAAAGGGATTGATTAACTATATCTTGTATGTTTACCGCCAGTTCATTTTTTGCACACTTAATCCATGATACAGGGCATGGGTCGAGTGGGGAGGTGGTGGTGTTTATCATTGTTATAATTTTGAGGAGTTGCTTTTGTTCTATCAACTGGAAATTTGTCCATATGTGGGTGGTTGTTGTGTTTGGTAATAATGGAGTCGGGGTAATGGTCTTGTTTTTTAGTTTTTCTGCAAAATGTTCTGCTAGTGATTGTATATTCATTGCTTGTTGTTTAGGTTCGGTGTTATTAGTTTTGGTTAGTGTTCTTACTATCGCGAATAACTCCCTAGGGCGGTTGATGGATGAGTTTATTATTTTGGAGTGGTAGTCTCTTTTTGATTTGTTGATTGCGTTTTTGTATTCTATAAGTAGGAGCATGTATTGGGATTTGTTTTCCTCAGATTTAAGTTTTCTCCATCTCTTTTCTAGTCTCCTCAGTTGTTTTTTTAGTTGTGTCAGCTCTTTGGTGAACCATTTTTCTGTCTTTTTTGTTTGTTTATGTAAGACTCGTGTGGGGAGCGCTGCTTTTTGAATCGTTAGATTCCAATGAGCTATGGTTGAGTTGATGTCTGATGAGACTGTGTTTAGTTTGGGTAATACTTTGTCAAGGAATGTGTCTTTGTCAAAGCGTATGAAACGTGATGTATGTGGAGTTGTGCTTGTGTTGTTTTTTGGGATTTGTGCTGGTAGCTGTATTGTGATAAGATGGTGGTCTGACCAGGGTACTTCTGTTATATTCGGAGTGTAATGTGGTAAGTGACTGCAGAGTGTGGATGAGAGGAAGATTACGTCTAGTATGTTGCCTTTCTTGTGTGTGGGAGCATGTATTATCTGAGTGAACCCCATTTGTGTCATAGCCCATTTAAGACTAATAAGAGAAAATATTTTTTTACTCAACGCATAATCAAACTCTGCAATTCATTACGGTAAAAGCTGTTAGTGTAGTATGGTTTAAAAAAGGTTTGGACAAGTTCCTGGAGGAAAGGTCCATGAACCATTATTAAAGGCCAGGGAAATCTCCTGCTTACCCCGAGATAAGCAACATGGAATCTGTGTACTTTTTTGGGAATTTGACAGTTACTTGTGACCTAGATTGATCTCCGTTGGAAACAGGATATTGGGCTGAAGGACCTTGGTCTGACCCAGTATGGCATTTCTTATGTTCTTATGACTGTTCTACTCCCCCCTCTGACCCCTGTTGCCATGTATCTGTCTATCTGTCAGATAACTAGCAGAAGCCTGACTTTCTGCTCTGACTCCATCATGGGGCTGGCACCACAAGCACATTCTAAACTCACAGAGCTTTTCCTTTTGCTGATCTTGAGCATTTAGAATATCCTTGCCTTGGTGGCATCATGATGGAGGAGGCAGAGCAATGGAGAGTGAAGGGACAGACCTCCACTCACCCTCTTGACATCTGTCAGCTTTGTTGCTCTGTCTAGTGGCACACCTGACATCTCAGCAGAAGTATGGAACCAGGCTTTTCTTTTGAAGGAGGAGAACATTTGGAAGCATTTGAGCCAGGAAGACAAAGGAGATGGGCTAGAGGAAGGGTCTTGAAGGGCCAGAAACACAGGACATATGTTTGACACCCCTGTTTTAGTATATCAAGCCTTTAGTGTGAGAATTTGCAGGCTGCCATGTGATTCAGGCAAAGAAATCTATGTGAGAGGTCACCCTCTGGCCAGGTCAACACCGACAAGCTGTTCCAGTTCTGCATTTACTCTCACTGTATCTATAGACTTTGTAGTCTGTATGCTATCGATTGGAGGAAGTATCAGGTAAGCGGTCTTTGTCCCAAATAATATTAAAAATGCAAAAGAAGGAAGTTCTAGAACTAGAGGTCACAATATCAACCTTCAAGGGGGTAGATTCAGGAACATTAGCAGAGAATATTTTTTCACGGAAAGGGTGATGAATGCTTGAAATGATCTCCTGGAGTGGGTGGTGAGAGCTAAAAATGATAATGAACTTCTAAATGTCGTGGGAGAAACAGAGTATATGTTTACTGGGAACAAGTAAGGGGTGAGCAGAGGCCTGTCCAAGAGGTGTCACAGGTCATGAAGGTGGTCAAGGGATTACCTACATAGGGCAATAATTATGATCCTAACAGGCTATATGTTTTCAAGAGACCTTTGGGTAACCTGCATGGAAGAGGGTTTAAAAACCTAACATTTTTATAGGTGCACTGGGCTTCCAAGAGGCTTCGGGGTAACTTATATGGCAGGCATATCCAACTTCGAACAGGTCGTGATCACTGTTCCCTCTAAGCTGTGCGCGTGTGCGCGCGCACACACCTCGCCGAGTGAGTGCACATACTTTACAACAGAGCGCACAAAAATTACGGTTCTGATTCTGATAGAAAACACCACAGACGTTCTTAAAATTGAAAAGTTGTTGTGTATTTATGGTTTTCACAAATTCTACAATATTTTCTAGTGCAATCAATGTGGTGTACATACTGTATTCTGACGTGTAGTCAAATTTTAAAGTATATAACTCCGAGTGTTATGTGGCGCACAAAAATTTAACTTTCCTTCAAAAGCTGCACAGCTGATATTTTATGTGCACACAGCCTACAGAAAATTAGAGGGAACATTGGTCGTGATCTACTTTTTCCGGCCAAGAGTGCCGGTGATCTACCACCATGAAAATTAAGTTTCAAATTAGTTTCAAATTAAATTTTAACCCAATAAAGTTGGAGGATTCCCCCCCCCCCCATACACACACAATTTTTAATGAACCTTCTGTCATTTACTTGGATGTGATCAGCTGTTAAGCAAATTAAGCAAAAACAAAACAGAGAGATGAAGATCCAGTAAGAACTGCGAGGGGAAATGGAAAGTACACTTTTTCTTAAAGTTTCTTTAACTGTCTTAATAACTTTCTTTAACTTTTATTGAGTAATTTGTGTTAAATTTAGGTCGAGTATTGATCCAGGCTCATCTTGCACAATCTTTAATATTTCACTCTTGCTCATTAGTGAGACGTCTGAGTCTGTATTTCATCCACCAGTTTTTTGAAATTGGGTGAATATTGCGCGAGGGCCAGTCTCAGGGAATCCTGGAGATGTTCATCTGTCATGTTGGAATGTTGTGTACTCTTTGTCACTTTCAGATGGGAAAATGCAGATTCACACGAATAAGTAAAACCGAAACAGGAGTGTACAGCTTCACTGCATCTTCTCAAGTTGGGAAATTTGTCTCTGGGCACTAGCTTCCAAAACGATTCTTGCTCAGCACGGGTCTTGAGAAAAATGTCATTTTTAAGGGTTAATATTTTGTTTTCAAGAGATGGCTTGTTCAATGAATAATTTTTACTGATAGCAGCTGCAGTTTCTTTAATGTCCACATCTACTTTGAATGGGTATGACAACTACTCCACAACTGTTCCAATTTTTTGGAAGTCACAGAATCTATTTTCGAATTCCTGGATAACAGAACAGATTTCTGTCACATACGTCTCGTTCTGAAAAACAAAATTTGGATATTGTCCCAGATGGTCCTGCGTATTAGGAAAATGATCAAAAGTGGTGTTTTCAAGGTCAGTCATCATTAGCTCAAATTTGCTCTTGTAGGATAAAACTGTATTCATCATCTCGCCAATGCATTTGTCTTTACCTTGTAGTTCAAGGTTCCTATCAGTTCGCCTGTAAAGTCAGCGAGAAATGCCAGATCACATAACCACTCCTCATCTTCCAACTCTGCTTGGTCATCTCCCCTCTCCTTCAAAAAACTTCTTATTTCATTCAGAAAATCACGAAATCTTTGCAGAAATTTGTGCCTACTTAGCCATCTTACATCTGTGTACAAAATGATTTCCGCTGCCCCTTCATCAAGAGTAAGATTGAAAAGCCGTCTTTGAAGTGATCTTCCATGAACTGAATTTACAATTTTGAAAGTGATGTCAATGACAGTCTTTGTATTGAGTCTCTTGCTTGCCAAAACTTGCTGGTGAATGATGCAGTGGTAAGAAAGGAAATCTGGGAAGTCGTCATGCTGTCTACAGAGAGCTATGAAACCATTAACCTCACCTGTCATTGCTCTTGCTCCATCAGTAGTGATGGAAACAAGTCTATGCAATGGAAGATTCCACTTTGTCACAAAAAAATGGAAAGAACTGAATATTTCCTGACCAGTAGTTCTCCCTTTTAAAGAAATCATTCCAAGTAGTTCTTCTTTAACACTGAAGTCTTCAAAAACCATCCGGATAAAGACTAGTAACTGGGCTATGTCTCTTATGTCTGTAGATTCATCCAGTTGGAGTGAGAAAGCAACACAATTTGAAACATCCTCCAACAATTGTTCAGTTGTGTCTCCACACATCTTTTCTATTCACCGCACGATGGTGTTTCTTGACAATTGTACATCTTGAATAGCAGCTATGATCTCTTTCTTATTTTTAAATCATTCAAAAGATAGCTGCTTCAAGAAAACAATCTTTTACAAATTCCCCTTCAGTGAAAAGTTTGCATTTCTTTGTGATCGGGTTGCTGACCTTGAAGGATGCTATGGTTGCATTGACCGAATGTGACCTTGGCTTCTCCATCAACTGTTGCTGAGTAGCCAATTTCGATTTAAGTTCTTTGAGCTTCAGTTTACAAATTTCACTTTTGGGTGGAAAATCAGCATCAAACTTATTGCTATGCAGAGCCTTATAATGACGTTCCAGATTACCCTTTTTGGGCAAGGATACTGGGGCGTTACAAATTAGACAACAACACTTGTCTTTCACCATGATGAAGAAGTAGTCCATTTCCCATTCATCATGAAAGTGGTAGGTTTTGCTCTTTGGAACACTCATCTTCGTTATACTGGGGTGGCTGGATGTAAGAAGGCCAAATCTGCTAAGTTAGTATAAACACTTGCTGAATCTGGTCCAAAACTGTCACTGTCCCAAAGTATTAAAGATCAACAGGAACTGAAGACCTCTGGATGATGTGCAATACAAGGACTGGAGATGCCAAAACCACACATGCAGTTCTAAAAGGAAAAATAAGAATTCATTATACTGGCACCAATAAATACCACCAAACAATCATCAAAAAAACTCAAACACCTGTCCAGCAAACCAGATAAAAACAAATACCGCCAAACAAGTTCAAATACCACCACACACGATTTAATAAATTCTGCACACAGTATAGAATCAGCACAAAGGCAAGGCGAAATAAAATTGCAGTGTGGTTACACGATGCAAGGTTCCACATTAGGATAAGGAACCACCACCCAGGAAAAAGATTTAGGCGTCATTGTGGATAACATGCTAAAACCCTCCGCCTAGTGTGCAGTGGTGGCCAAGAGAGCAAATAGAATGCTAGGTATCATAAGGAAAGGAATGGAAAATAAAACAAAAGATATTATAATGCCTCTATATCGTTCCATGGTGAGACCGCATCTTGAATATTGTGTGCAATTCTGGTCACCGTATCTTAAAAGGATATAGCGTTATTAGAAAAGATTCAGAGAAGAGCCACCAAAATGGTAAAGGGGATGGAAGGATACTCCTATGAAGAAAGGCTAAAAAGGTTAGGGCTCTTTAACCTGGAAAAGAGACGGCTGAGGGGAGATATGATAGAAGTCTATAAATTAATGAACGGAGTGTAACGGGTAAACGTAGATCGATTGTTTACATTATCAGAATATAGAAAGACTAGGAGACATGCAATGAAGCTACAGGGTAAACTATTTAAGACTAATAAATGAAAATATTTTTTCACTCAACGTGTAATCAAACTCTGGAATTTGTTACCGGAGGATGTAGTAAAGGCTGTTACTGTAGCTGGGTTTAAAAAAAGGTTTGGAAAAGTTCCTGGAGGAAAGGTCCATAAACCATTATTAAGAAGGGACCCAGGATATCAATGCTTGACCCAGTACAAGCATTGTGGAACTTGTGTCTTTTGGGGAAACTGCTAGGTACGTATGACCTAGATTGGCCACTTTTGGAAACAGGATACTGGGCTTGATGGACCTTGGTCTGACCCAGTATGGTATATCTTATGTTCTTATGTTATTTAATCAATGCAAAGGCTAGGCAAAATAAAATTGCAGAGGGAAGCAAAAGTCACATTGGTTTGAACCAATTCGAAGGCAAGGCACAGGCAAGTTAGAACAAAATTGGAAAAGCCCGCCAAAATCACCAAATTATTGACATTTTGTTGTGTCTGCCTGAAAACATTTTTAATGAAAGCAAACTATAAAGCGACCAATGACCAGCACACAACACAACTAATACGGCAAGGGTATTCAGGTAAAGCACGGGCGAATGGATATCGCCCGGTATATAACACACTTCTAGGGTGTTGGGGCAGGGGCAGGAATGGGTGATTCTGAGAGGCAGGAGACCAGGTATGACGGCGGGCCTGTGGCGTCTCCTCACGGGGCGCGGGTGGTGGCCCCCTGGGGTGCCCACAAACTATTGGCACGAAAACAACAAGCGCCCCCAATACACCCGCAGGCAAGATTCCAGCAGGCAGGGAAAAAAGACAGGCAAAGGATCAGCAGTGGCAGCAAGCCCTCGGCAGATGAGCTGCCGGCACGAGCTCTCTCCTAGTGATGGGGCGAGCTGCTGGAGAGATGGAGCCAAGTGGGGCTGGCGATCTACCTCTGACCCCTCCGCGATCTACAGGTAGATCGCGATCTACCTGTTGGACATGCCTGTTATATGGAATGACCATGGTTAAAACTAAAACTGCAATGAGCATGTGGAGATTCAATGAGTAGAGGAGTAGCCTTGTGGTTAGAGCAACTGCCTAGTACCCAGAAGATCAAGGGTTTGATTCCCACTGGCACTCCTTGTGACTTTGGGCAAGTCACTTTACCCTCCATTGCCTTGGAAGAAAAGGCTGGCAATCTACTTCTGGTAATACATTGCCAAGAAAACCCAGAGGTAGCTGAGTCACTATGAGTCAACACTGACTTGATGGCACTACAAAAAAAAACTAAAACTGTAATGAGCATGGGAAGATTCAGTGTTTTGGATGATGGTTTTGTTAGTTTTGGTAACTGTGTAACTTATTATAAATTGTAGTAATAAGACATAGAAGAGGACCTGGATGTTGTATTAAGTGTTGGTCTTGTAAGAATGATAGTGGAAGATGACAAGGCCTAAAATGGTCTACCAATGGAGGCAGTCAAAGTCAATATTTTAACAGACTTTGGACAGGTTTGGGATTAAGATGGAGGACAGTGACGGAAAAGGCTTGAAAGTTCAGGTAAAAGACAAGGTGAGTGGGGAACTGGTGCTGGGTCGAGTTTGGAAATTTGTACATTCATGTTTATGTTTATTAGGTTTTTGATATACCGCCTTCCGCAGGGTTTGCATCAAAGCAGTTTACAACATGATACATTTTGCTCAAAGTTGGAGAATCACAACTAGGCAGGCTGGGTGGGCTAGATGGATCTTTCTTTGTTGTCATTTGCTCTCTAATGTTACTGTGTGGTTCTCCCTTTTCTAGATAAATTGGAGCTACAAATGCATGGATGCAGGCCTGGATTAGGTTGCCAGGGTTGACCTGGGCCTAGTGAAAGCCTGGGGTCTATTACAGTTCCAGTGTGTTTTAGTGTGTAATTTACAGCCTAGCAGTAATTGCAGACCCTGCATGATCATGCTACATTACATACAGTAACGTCTGTGAGTGGCATGTTACAACCCAGTGTACAGAAGCAGTAATACAGTTAAATGATGAGCCTCTGAATGTGTGTCCCAACCACACTAGCACTATAAAGATATTGACCCTCACGACTCCAAAATCCCGTGAGACTTCTAAGGAGGGTTTTACTCTACATTACTCGAATTCCACTGGGGCTCGATCTTAATGAAGCCATGTCCTTCCTGCACTAATGGCTAGGCTCGGTTTCCTTTAGCATATGCACACCTGTCTCTGGCCGCTCAGCATGTTCTCCACCACACCAAACCCCTCTTTGATCCTGGGACTCTGCCGGTCCTGCTGACTGACACTCCTCAGCTGCCCCATCTCCTCCCAGCTCCAAATTCCTTTCAACTGCTGCAAATTCTTTTATTAGTTTAAAGTTTTGTTTCAGTCTGCGAGGATCGTTCAGAGATTTTATCCCTGTGAGTGAAGTGATTCCTCTAACAGCACTATGACCCCAGTCAGCCAACTGTAAAAAGAACCCAGACAAGTTATTAATTCTGGAGAGTTACAGTTTGCTGAATCATTATAAACAAGCACCTTTATCTTTAGAACCGGCAAATCTGCAAAGTGAAACTCAATGGGGCGTGTTTACTAACAGTCATGCCGTTAGCATGCAATTGGCCCTAAAAATGAGTGTGGAGGCTTGTTTGACCTGTGCTAAAAAATGGAGGTATGCCCACCATGTCCCAGTGCTAATAGTGTGAGTTGTGTCCCACCTCTGCACTCCTGTTTAGCACGATCAGTGCACGTGCACTTAATGCCTCCCATTGAGGTGGCCGTGGGAGTGCACGTCGTGTGCCCGCTCCACCCAGAACCAACCAGTCTCCACCCTAACCCACACTACTCAGCATGGGATCTTTAATATTTTTATTTATTTAGCTTCTCTTATGTACCGCGCTATTACATATCAGTGCGGTGTACATTGAACAGAACAATATACTGTGCGGACGGGCCGCATAGCGTTTACATTGAACAGGGATTAAAACTTGGATTTAAGTGGGGTAACATTTCTACAGTTTATTTACAATGTTGTCCATGTTTTAGGCTATAGACTATTCAGAGCTGGTCGATTTGGGTTGGCTATTCCTTGTCTTGCTGGGTGTGTTGTTGAGAGGCTCTGAATGTTTGATGTGAGTGCTCGTTGGTTGGTTTCTATAATTAGTTTCAGGATAGTGTCTTCTGAAGAGATGATGTTTAAGAGCCTTCCTGAACTGAGTTAGGCTAGTGATGACTCGCATGTCTGTAGGGGGGGCATATGGCTGTATTTTACTGCAGCATACTTGGCATGCAAGGAGCCCTGCACTACCCAGTAGCGGAACTCTTCTTCAGCTACTTCTGCGATGATCTTGGGCGAGGGCAAGTCATTTCTTTTATGCCTCCATTTACCCAGCAATAATGAACTGGGCAATAGTGATAATGAGAATTGAGAATAATAATGTTCTTTCTGGAGTGATGTCTTGTAATGAGTTAGTTATGAACGTCACTCCTTCTTTCTCCTGTTTAGAAGCTGTTCTGCCCTTATGCAAATAATCAAGGGCACCAGGATATTAGGTGTTCTAGACAAACGTTCAAGCTTGCACCCACCTCAATTAACTTTCTCATCTCTAGACACTCCCTGAGATTTTGGTAATTAACTCAGCAATAATGATCACCTGAAAACCATCCCTTTTAGGACAATCCTATAAAAATACATCAGAAATCATGCATTCTAAACTTGGTTCTGCATATATATTCATAAGAAGGATCATTTCCAGAAGCCTGGCTAATCGCACTATGTGAAACTTTCCCATTCTCCCTGTGGGTTAAAGGATGTGCTGATGGTTCTTTGAGTTTGTGGGGCTGTCAAGATCTTTTGCTTGGTTTTGATTGTAGCTACTCGTTGCTGCTCCCCAGAAGTTACCATCCTAGGCAACTGCCTAGTCTGCCCTGACGGTTAAGCCAGCCCTGACTAAAGCCTCTACCCCAGAGGCAACCGATGCACTCTTATCATGCAGCCTGATGGCGTCCTATTGATTGGATGAAGAAGCGCCATCTAAAATATCAGATATGACTCTATTATCATACAGAGCAAAGGCAGGGTGAGAGATGGATTTCGGATGCACAGAGGTGTTCAGTCCATACAAATGAACATTGGAATGTCATTATGCAAATTTCCAGACATAAGAACATAAGATATGCCATACTGGGTCAGACCAAGGTCCATCAAGCCCAGTATCCTGTTTCGAACAGTGGCCAATCTAGGTCACAAGTACCTAGCAGTTTCCCCAAAAGACACAGGTTCCACAATGTTTGTATTGGGTCAAGCAGTGATATCCTGGGTCCCTTTTAATAATGGTTTATGGACCTTTCCTCCAGGAACTTGTCCAAACCTTTTTTAAACCCAGCTATACTAACAGCTTTTACTACATTCTCTAGAAACAAATTCCAGCGTTTGATTACTCGTTGAGTGAAAAAATATTTTCTTTTATTAGTCTTGAATAGGTTACCCTGTAGCTTCATTGCATGTCCCCTAGTCTTTCTATATTCTGATGATGTAAACATCGATCTACGTTTACCTGTTCCACTGCATTCATTAATTTATAGACCTCTATCATATCTCCCCTCAGCTGTCTCTTTTCCAGGTTGAAGAACCCTAATCTTTTTAGCCTCTCTTCATTGGAGTATCCTTCCATCCCCTTTACTATTTTGGTGGCTCTTCTCTGTACCTTTTCTAATAACGCTATATCTTTTTTAAGATACGGCGACCAGAATTGCACACAATATTCAAGGTGCGGTCGCACCATGGAACGATACAGAGGCATTATAATATCCTTTGTTTTATTTTCCATTCCTTTCCTTATGAAACCTAGCATTCTATTTGCTCTCTTGGCTGCCGCTGCACACTGGGCGGAGGGTTTTAGCATGTTATCCACAATGACACGTAAATCTTTTTCCTGGGTGGTGGTTCTTAATGTGCAGACCATTGAAGGGAACGCTCTGACAGATATTCTCTGCTGTTAATGATCTTCCAGGTCAGTATTATTCTCCTCCCCAATATACAAAGATAATGTGGAGACTCAGAAAGAGCTAACTGGGGAACCCCATGTTCACAGCCGAGTCTATTCAGTAGCACTTAACAACCTCCTTCTCTATCTTTCTCACCTTTCTCTCTCTCTTTGTTTTTACTTCTGTCCAGCATAAAACCTGTTTATTTCCTCTGCTACTCACTTGAGATGAAAACATTGTTTTAAGAAGAGAAAAGGATGTCTAATTATAAACCATTAATCCACAGGAAGCGGGATTCCATTTAGTCTGAGCTGCTGTGTTTTGCCTGAGAGAACTTTACCAGGCAGGATATTTCTGAGCTGTCCCCCTGGACAGTTTGTGAATCCTCAAAGTGGAGGTGGAGGAAGAGGAAAGATGACCTCAGGGTAGGGAGGTCATCCTTTCAATCAGGTTTTGAATGCTACCTTAAAAAGCTTTGGATAACTAATGAAATTTCACTGCAAGTATGTACAAGTGTTGACGGCTCTGGTTCACTAGGTGACAGTTCAGAATCAGTTTTACACTGGTATGTTCTTTCACGTGTTTGAAGTTGACACTGATCTCCATGAGGGACACAGGGACTTCAAGAACTCACTCTCCACAACAACAGGGACACATTGGGGTTCTTCAGGAAAAGTAGGCCAGCACGCTCACAGCCACTTACCCCACTCACAAACATCACTTCCGGCACACCATCACTTTAAATAACCAGTGCTTCAAGCGCCCACGCCTGATGGGCCCATGCCTAAGGTCCAGGGGTACATGAGCTTAACAGCTCCTCTAATCTGCATGGCCCCCTTCTGTCCACAAACTCCACCATGAGAGTACTTGCAACACTTTTCAGAAGAGCAGGACATTCTCCGCCTCGGTCCTCTAACAATTCAACATAAATACAAGCTGCAGCATTCTACCCCAGGGTGTAGTACCACTCCTTAGCCACTACTCACTTAACATCAGATATCACCAACGGCAGTCCATACAAATCGAGCCGAAACAGTACCTAGCTTACTACATCCTAGTAACACTTATACTACTTACCACACATACAATCTCTTCCTCAATACACCCACTACCCATCCCAGTCATTCACAGCCACCTGCACGACAGGTTAACTACTTTCCACAAAGAACACATCGCAGACAACCACGCAAAATTAAGAGACCAATCAACATTCCAACAAAGTATGGACATGGAAGTATTACGCAGATCTCCACCAGAGGGGAAAAGACAGATTCAGATAAAAGGCATCAACAGGATGGTATGCAAAGGGAAGGTACTGCTTGTGGACAGTTTCAGTCTACTGAATATAAAGGGCGGCCTACCACCTCCAATGACAGCTAGAACTGGAGAACTCCAAGCTACTCACATGGGGAATTCCTCAGGCAACATGTGTAAGGGAGACAATACTGGATCTGATACTGGCAAATGGAAATGGTATCACTAATCTCAGAGTAAAAAAACATTTGCAGTCTAGTGATCGTTGTAGTCTGTGCTTTAGAGCAGAGATTCCCAATTCGTTTGGTTGTGTGGACTCCTTATTAACCTCCAAAACGTTCAGGGACCCCCCCCCCCCCCCCAGTTCATCCTCACAACTCCTTCTGGATCCCTCCCCTCAGAACAAGCCTGTTACCACTACCCTTTTCTGTTTTTCTTCTCCTTCCTGTCTCCACCTGTCTTAGTTTCTCTCTTTCTTCCTCCTCCCATTCAGCTCCTTCCAGTCTCTTTATCACCCCCCCAGCCAATCCACACCAGTGTCTCTTGCTTTTTTCTCTTTTCTGCTTCCTGTGGACCCCCTGCAATCGTGTCATGAGCTCCCAGGAGCCAAATGGACCACAAGTTGGGAGACACTGGTTTAGAGGGTAATTTTATAAGGGACTTGAGCACGTAGCGGTGCAGTGTTTCCCATGCTCAAGGAGGCCCTTATATGACTGCCTACTGTATACACGCATAACGGGAGACACAGAAAAATTATAGTGGCTATGATTACATGATATTAAAAAATCATAGGATCTAATATTCAAAAAAATACTGAGTCCTAAGTTTGGCTGAAAATAGCCCTCTAAACTTTGCACCCTAACTTACAAGCCTAGGTTTTCGGCAGAAAATTCACCTTAATTGAAGAACTTAAAAGTTATTGGCCCGATATTCAGTGCCGGCGGCTAATACTGCTAAAGTAGGGTTGCCAACTGGCTCCAGATGCGCCCGACAGGCTTGATCCAGTCCTGGGTTTACCCACTGCATGCAGGGACTTGTAGTTTTCCATTTCCTATGGAGTGCAATGGAGAAATCTGAACTAAATGTCCCTGTATGCAATGGGGTAAACCCAGGACTGGATCAAGCCTGTCGGGCGCATCTGGAGTCAGTTGGTAACCCTATGCTAAAGTGGTTAGCCGCTGGTACTGAACTTTAAAATTGGATATTCAATGCTGGAGCCATATCCGGCGAAGCTATCCGGGTAGAGGTGATATTCAGTCGCTGCCCAGTTAGCTTCTGCGGCAAAAGTTAAGCCAGCGTTCCCTGCACTTGATTTTCACCAAATGTTGCTAACCGGACAGCGGCTGAATATTGCTGCTACCTGGTTAGCGACAGGTTCCACCTCCGAATGTCCCCCGGCACACCCAGCTGCTAATCCGTCAGCTTCGGGGTATGTAGCGCTGGCACCCACAGATATTCAGTGGCACTAACACGGCAGAGTGGGATATTTGCAGGTCTGCAGCCCATGTAAATGCCTTTGAATATCCCTCCCTATATTTATAAATTTTAGGCCTGCCATTCATTTGCCTAGATTTACGAGCCTACCTTATAAGCCTAGTGTTGAAAATCAGTGCTTTAAACTCCTAGCCTTTTTCCCCTTCCTACATCTGCCTCTTTTGTCACCTACATTTTATGCTCCTACCTGGGGCCAGCGTTACCATCAGGCAAAGGAGGCGGTCGCCCCCTAGAGCACCATCCTTCAGGGGCCCCATTGCTGTTGCTGATGCCCCTCTCAAGATCTACAGTGGTGACAATGACCACAGACAGGGACTGTTTGCTTCCTCCTCCTCCAATGCCCAAAGCTGACTTCCTGTTTGTAAACAGGAAGTCATCGTGGGGCGGTCCAAGGAGGCCGAAGCATACAGCCCCACGGCGCTGAAGTTTCAAGGTAAATGCCGTGGAGCAGTTTGTGGTCATTGCCACTGCTGCGCATCTCAGAGAGGGGCGGGAGTGGTGACAATAGGCGCCAGAAGGGGTGGGAGCGCAAGGGGTGAGGTTCGCCTAGGACGCTTCATCTCCTTGCGCCGGCCCTGATCCTAACTTTGAGTTTAGTGAAAGTTTGAATATAAATTTAGACATATACTTAGCACTGCCACCAACAGGTTAATTTAGAAGCATAACCCTCAACGTTAGGTGCATAAATTCTTTGAATATCAGTCTCAGAGGCAACCTTTACTCAGTATAAATCATTTTATAAGGGGTCCCTAGTTGAAGAGGGAAAGTAAGCAGCTACTTAGGTGCTGTTCTATAAAGACACCTTGGGGCATGTTTACTAAGCTGAACTGACATGGGAGCTAATTACCAATAGCACGTGTTAACCGTTTAGTAGACATGCCCCATAGGCACCTATGTGTGTTGATAAACTAGTAGCATAAGAAGCAGAGATAGCTCCTTAAATGCAGGCACCAACATTTATACCCGCTCAAGAGCATATATAAACGAATGACTGTAAAGTGCACACATTCATAATCCACAATCCACCCAAACCACGCCCCTATAGCTATGCCCATAGGCAAAGTATGCACTTTCATGGCAATGCACTTATTTTTTTATTTATTTATTTATTTATTTATGCAATTTTTACAATACACCAAGAAAGGCAACAACGCACTCTCTTGAAGAAACAGGTTATTCATTTGAAAACAAAGCCATAGTAAAAAGAAAAAAAAAATTTCTCATTAGTAAGAAATAGGAAAAAATAAAATGAATAGCCAAACTAGTCCACAAAAAAGGGGGGACAATCCAAGAATTAATACACAATACCAAACTTTAAGAAGAAAAAACAAACAGCACTCCAGTTCAGAATCTATATAACAGAGTACATTTAGGAGGAAACAATAGAGGATACTGCTCGTCGAGCACTAATAAAGGCCAGCAGCTGGGAGGGCTCAAAAAACACATAAGAAACTGCCTGGTATTTCACCAAGCATTTACAAGGATGTTTGAGAAAAAAGAGTCCCCCCAGCTGCAAGACCCCAGAACGTAACAAAAGAAACTCTCTACGGCGTTTCTGCGTCTCCCTCGACAGGTCAGGATAAATACGGACCGCAAACCCATGAAAAAGCAATTTCCGTTTACGGAAAAAGAGCTTCAACAGCCATTCTCGGTCTGATAATAAGGCAAATGTTACCAAAAGAGTAGAAGGTTCAAAAGAGTCAGAACCAGTATTTTCCAAAATATCAGTAACATTCAATACATCCCCATGCAACAAGCCACCCTCTTGTACTTTTTCAGAAGTAACAGACTTTGATTTAGGTAAATAGAAAACTTTCACTAAAGGGGGCATCAAGTCAGGTGTTACCCCTAAAACATCTGATAGATAATCTTTAAACATATCTTTTGCACAAATGGAGGGTGACCTGGGAAAATTAACTATTCTCAAGTTACTAGCTCTTGAAAGATTCTCTAACTGCTCCAACTTCATATGTAACGTCATAGAGTCTTTTTGAGAAATAGCAAATTGATCTTCCAAACTAGAAAGTCTATTCCGAGAGTCCTCTCCACTCACGCGAATATCAGACATCTTCTTCTCCAAAACAGAAACCGCTCCCATAGTAGTCGTAACCTTAGTAGCTAAAGAGGACATTCTGGGAAGTAAAGCTTCACCTAACGAGGCATTAGCAGACCAAATAGACTCTAACGTGAAATTTGCAGGATGCTGCAGAGAGAAAGTCGACTCCACATCCAACGCCGAATCAAGCAGTTCCATGTGCGGCAATGAATCAACCCGCGGAGTAGAGGAGACCTGCTCCGCGCGCCCACCTCCTACTAGCACCGGTGTTAGCATACCCGGGAGCTTACTCCTAGCTCCACTGTTCAATTCAAACGACACGCCACTTCCTGGCTCCTCCGAGGCTCCTGCTACCCCCGACACTGCAGAGGAGGGAACCTCCAGGAAGCCCACAGGTAAGACGTGTGTGCAAAGAACCTTCGGTGCCGGACTCATAGCCAGGGGCAATGCACTTATTTTGATGTGGGTTGCTATTTTATAAAAGGTCATTTACATGCATATATGGCCCCATAAGTGCAAAAATGACATGATGGAATTATCCCCAAATGTGTAGGCGTTACCGGTGGTGGAGAATAGGCGAAGCTGGGACAGGATTGGCACTTATGGCATATATGCGCAAATTGTTACTGGCATATATATGCACATATGTACACCTGCCAAGAAAGCCCAGGGGCTGCTGGGTCATCAGGAGTCCACATTGGCTCAAAGGCGTGCACGCACGCGCGCGCACACACACAATCCCTGTGCCTATATGGTGCATTTGTTTCTTTTACAAAACAGGTACAACAAAGGCACCATCACAGGCTAAGTGCCCTTTTATACAACTAATGCTAATCTCTGATCTGAATCAAACCATACTAAGAAGAGGGTCCTGGATTTCAGGAGTGCTTACTTCCAGAGGATAAGAAAGAGCATAGAGGAGGAATTATCAGGAAGGGCAGGGCCGGCGTTTGGTGGTGGCTAGCAGGGCGGTTGCACTGGGTTCCCTATGCCACAAGGGGCCCCCAGTCTGCCTCAATCTGAAGGAGGAATAGCTTGAAGATGAATTTTGGAGCCCCCTCTCTAGTTTCTGCCCTAGGCCCCTCTACCTGTAACACTGGCCTCGAGGAAGAGTAAAAAGAAACTCTGAGTAATACAATGGAACATTCAAGGCTGACTCTAAATTAACTTGGACCCTGTGTGAAAACTGAAATTAGTGTCTTCCCCTTTGGGTGATGTTAACTCTGGCACACCACCTCCCCCCTGATTCTGACAGTGGCTTTGGCACAATCCTCCTCTCTCTCCTTTTACCCAGTATCTTGCCCTCTCCCCCTACCCTTTGTCCAGCACCATTATCCCCCCAGTTCCCTCTTTCCCTTTGCCCACATAATCTGGAAGGACACGGGCACTGGGGATGCTATTATGGCACCCCTTGTTCATGACAGTGCCCCTTCTCCCCTATGCATGGAATTGTATGCAGCCGTACAGGCTGTCATCCTAAAATCCAGCATTGGCGATTTGAGACAGTCATAGATCTCTATGAGGCTGGTTAACAAAAGAAAGAGGAGAGGGACTGTTATAGGTCTCTAAGGAGGTAGTAGAAATAGTAAGAGTAACATTCAAAACAACACAGGTGGAAGAAAAGAAGAGGCAGAATTGGTGGTTTTTCCTAGCAAAAAAGGTGCCAGTACTCATTTGCCAGGCTCTTTCACTAAGTGCATTGAGAAACATGGATCAATTTTAGCAGGCAATGAAAAATGTGGTACTCAGTACCACTAAGAACTCCCTCAGCAAAAGCTCTGGGCAGAACTCTTAGGATATATAAGGGAGAAACAAACAAACAAACAAAAAAAAACCAACAAAGATGTAATAGATCAAATAAAAGGAAAACGTGGGATTTGGAAAAAGATAGCACCAACAAAAGGGAGAAATCCTAAATACACTATTTTGTTCAGTACTTCCAGAAGGCAGAAAAAGACATCAAATATGACATGATTGCAAACTCATTTACATTCCTTTCTGAACACACTAATAAGACACTTATCCACTCCTTAATCACCTCCCGTCTTGACTACTGTAACCTACTCCTTGCTGGTCTCCCTTAGAATCATCTCTCTCCCCTTCAATCTGTTCAGCACTCTGCTGCACGGCTAATCTTCTGCCAGTCTTGTCATGCTCATATTACCCCTCTTCTCAAGTCACTTCATTGGCTCCCTATCCGTTTCCACATCCAGTTCAAAATTCTCCTGCTGACCTATAAGTGACTCTGCAGCTCCTCACTACCTTTCCTCTCTTATCTCTCCCTACACCCCTCCTTGGGAACTCTGCTCTTCTGACAAATTGCTTCTATCTGTGCCCTTCTCTTCTATTGCTAACTCCAGATTTCGCTCCTTTCACCCTGCTGCACCTTACACCTGGAACAAACTACCTGTGTTTGTATGCCAGGCACCTTCTCTGGCCCTTTTCAAATCCAGGCTGAAAACTCACCTCTTTGCTGCTGCTTTTGGATCGTGACTCACCTGATCTCCTTGTTTCTTTACCATTCCCCCTTGTTTTATCCCTGTCTACACCTTCTGTGTTGTCTGTCTTGACTAGATTGTAAGCTCTGATGAGCAGGGACTGTCTCTTACATGTCTGTTCAGTGCTGTGTACATCTTGTAGCGCTATACAAATGCTCAGTAGTAGTAGTAGAATATGAATTACTTACATAAATGAGAGTGAATAAGGCCATGGGACCTGATGACACACTTGCACCAGGGTACTGAAGAAGTTCAGAGCTATACCCTTCACACCTCTTTTCAGTTGGTCCTTGAAGATGGAAGAAATGTCAAGGAATTGGAGGGAGGGTTGTGATCTCACTACCAAAATGGGAACAAGGAGGAGGTAGGCCATTAGTCTACCATTGGACAGATAGAAGGGTAGGACAAAGTTGTAAGCTGTGTGAGGAACCATTTGAGTGACAGAATACAATGCAGAGAGTGAGTGTCAATGGAGTCCACTCTGAAGAAGATAAAGTAAACTGTGAGCTACACTAGGGCCAAATGACTGTATTCAGCAGCCTGACCCCTAGTTGCAATCTTGTAGTATGACATAAGAGCAGGAATGAGTGGGCATTTTTCCTGCTTCCCTTAGACATCAAGAACCCAGACATACTGGAGAGGGGGATTGAGGGTGGGGGGGGTCTACTTGGGGGACCCTTGGGGAGTGGTTGTTTATGCTACGGGGGCCAGGTGGAGGATTTTTAAGGTAGGGAATCAGAAGTCTTAAAGGGTTGCTTGCCTGTTGGGGTGGTATAGGGTTGTTGGATGCCTTGGGGGTTGAGGGAAGAGACTGTCTGTCAGGGGATAATGATGGTACTTCATGTTGATGTCTCCCCATGTGCAGTTTTAAAAGCTGCTCCCTCACATATGCGTGGAGTATTTGCATGATTTTTTCCCCACGTGTAGCTTTTCAAAATCTGTGCTCTTGATGCACAGGGAGACATCGGCATGCAGTTGTGTACCTAGTTTTCAGGAGACTCTGCATTTGGTAGAGCCTTTTGTAAAACATTATGGGAATTCTCCACATCTTGACCTGGATGTGTACATTTCCCTCTCCATGTTCATTCTAAAATTGAGCTCCACAACACTCTGCATAGGATTTATAATATCACATTTTTTCATTTCTTGTCTCTGGACTTACTCTCTTGTATCTATACCCTTTTGGAGATAAAGCCTCCAGAACATAAGCTTTCACTAATATGGGATAAAACCAGGACTGGTTCAGCTTGTCCAGATAACATGGAGCCCATGCTGCACTGATGCATTGTACAAACCCAGACCTGGTACAGCACCACACAGAACTGCCAAGTTCTCCAGTGCCAAGGCAGAGATTTAATCCAGTCCTGGATTTCAGGCAACCCTATCCTGATGCATTACCGGACTTGCAGCACTGATTTCAGTGGGGAGAATCAAGGACTATAAATGCCACACTCTTTTTGGGATGGAAGTTCAAAACAAGAGCTAGTCAAAAAGTCTCCTTGCTGGTACTGGGTAGCTTGTAGTTCTGCATTAGACAGCTCTGGTTCCTCTGTATAATCCTTTCTGAAGTAGAGGTTGTGTCCTGCAGTTGCTGGCCTTTGATCTCAGTATCTTCCTGCATCTAAAACCATCAGCAGTGCAGAAATAGGAGTGTATATCTCTGATGCGATTATTAGGACCTTTGTCTGTTAGGATGGTCCTGGTCATTACAATAATAGTCCTAGGCTAGGAGGTCATGTACCAGGTCTTCTTCTAGAACCTTTCAATCAGGGCTCATGAATCCAGTCATTAGGTGTCACCCTTGAGTGATGACCATGACCTCTTCCTCCTACCTGAGGGCTATGAACATTGCCTCTGTAGCATCCCCAGCCACAGTCAAGCCAAGGAATGGGAAAACCTGACTTGGGGATTGAACCAAAAAATAATTGCAGGCAGTTTAGGGATGGGGTGACTAGTGGTGCTCATCCCGTCAGCCATCAAAGAAATGCAGCAATCCAGATCATTAGCTAATGTAGAAGGTACGTGGGGCAGGTGGAGACGGGGGAGAGGGCAGAGAGGATTGAGAGAGACCCTTCACTCTGCTTCCCCCTTGTCACCCGACCCAGTGCTCGTTTAGAAAATTGCCCTTGCTGATGGCAATGCATAGCACTGGGTCAGCTGAGCACCAGATCTTTTGAGGACACAGTGATTTCTCTACTCAGAAGCATTGGCATTTGCCATCTAGGTGTCCATATTTATGCACTCATATAGTACCAATATTCATCCCAGGACATCAGCGTTCACGCACAAAGTACCAGAACTCATCCTCTAACAGTTTTCTCTCTCTTGCACAACAGAACATCAACTCTCCTTGCAGATGCTCTATGGAAACAAGGCTGGTATCTGTACCTCAGAGACTTCTTGGATCATGGACAAGTGTCTGTTCTTACATTTCCCCCTCCCACATCCCAGAATTGTTGTATTTACAAATACCTGGTCCAGATACTCGTGTGGACAGCAGAGATGTTATGGTCCCATAGCACAGTAATAAGGCTTGTCATACTGTTAAGTGATTAAGATTTGACTTGTAGGATGTTGAAGGCAGAGATCATTGGAGTAAGTGGGCTGGTTCACTATAGAAAAACACTCTGATTAACTATAACCACCCCACCAAACTTGGGAAAACATCTTGACTGTATAAAAGCCTTTCCTGCCATTGTCATGAAGTGGGACCAGAGGCGGCTCCCGCGGCACAAACACATTAAACTTTACTTCAGAGCTTCCTTCAGTACTGACAAGAACAAAGTCCTTTTATAGAAGAAATGGGGAAAGGCCAAGAAGGTCAGGCCCAGTTCCCTTCAGTGGGAAACCCTTGAATTATACTTTTTTACCATTTTCTGGTCATCAGCCAGAAGTAGCAGGGTATCTAGAGTTTGTTTTTTCTTTTCACTTCTGTTTCCAATTAACATTTTCAGTAATAGAAGGCTGATATATGTTCAGGCTCAGAGCAGTTGGTAAAGGAGCCTTTCTACCCTCTCTCTAAACTAAGGGCATTTTTTCCCTAATTAAGGCTCATAGCCTCTTCAACTTAATAGTTGAGTGCCCCAAGCAAAAGGATAGTGTGGTACATTTCAGTTCACCCTGGGGTATGTGTGCACATGAGGCTGTACCAACAGAGAAGTTGATTCCGAGAGAGGAGTGAGAGTTATTTTTTCCGAGGATACAAAAAAGACATTCCGATACCCTCTAGCTCTATAAGAAGAAGTCATGCTTTGCAGAATTATCTGTTTTGGATAACAAGTAAGGACAAAAAAGACCTGTCCTTCAGCAATAACTTACTTTATACCACCATATGAAATACAGTTCATTCAGGGGGCGATTTACTAATTGTTATTATGCAGTAATACCGAATGATAACTTTAGTAAATGACCCCCTTAATGCAGTCTACAAATTGACATATATAATAACAACCCAAACAACCAATACACAAAAAAATAACAAAATAAAAAGGCAGAATAAAACATCACTAACACACCCTTATAAGCCTCGACAAATAAGCTTGTACAGGGATGTGCGGGAAGAGGAGGAAATCCCAATGCAATCTATGGCTGGCCAGGTAATAATCATCATTTGATATAACTGAGTGAACGGGAGTCAAGTGCAGACTGCTTAGTGGTCAAAAAGATATTTTTGTACAATTATCTGAAGTCGGATGAGTTGTCAGATATTGAGACAGGCATTGCCTATAGTTGCTCTGAGCAATCTGAGAAAATAAGTTTACTTATCCTAGAGCTCAGTGGATTGACTTTAAATAGACTTTACATGTTTGTTATATAAAACTCTTCTGATCACTATTTCTGCAAAGAGATTTTCTGCCATTAGAACTTCATAGCCAGCTATGAGGCGAGTAACCGTTTCCAGCTCTTTCTTACAGAATCAACATATTTCTGTTTTGCCAGTTTTTTCAATGCTCGCTGTAAACCATTTGTCCATAATCCACTGTCCTGGACTACAACTATCAATCTCTCATCCTTCGGTTTCAGTTCACTTCTCCTTAACCATTCATGGTCTGTTCTTGATCAACAAAGGGTTCCTGGAGTAACACTTTGTATTTCCCACTGTCTTTGTGCATTTGCCATTTGTTTCTCCTCGTTTGCTAATCTAATTTTTTGAAGAGTTTCTTCTCTTGTACATTCTGTTATTTCCTTCCCTGTGTATGCTTGTGGCTTCTCACTTAGTGCTTCTAGTCATTGGAACACTTGTTCATGTTTGATGATGGAGACAGATTTCTGGACGTTTACTTTAATATTTTAGCACTTTTTGTGTATTTGGATCTGATGATGCTGTTAGGTAGGTCTGGAGGCCTATGATAGCAGCTGTATGTGTAATCAATCTCTGTGAAGCCTAGCCCTCCTTCAGCTCTAGGAATGTAAGTCTCCGCATACACTGATTCTTGTGAATTACCTCATAGGCATAGAGGAGTTTTCTTGTTTGCACATCCAGTTTTTCAAGATCGTTAAGAGGCCAGTCCACAGTTCCTAACCTGTATGAGAATACAGGAATTGCCGGCTGACTGATGGCTTGTATCTTATTCTGTAACATTAAATTACTTTTCATTAACGATTTTAGTATCCTGTAGTATTCTTTACTGATCTTTTCTCTCAGTAATTTCTGCTTGAATGTCATTCCTTCCTCTACTTTGAGATATTTATACACGCAGGAACATACCTAGCCCTGTGCGAGTGGTGCGGCCGCACAGGCTTAAGGGGCACATTTCAGCTGTCTGCCATTGCTGCCGCCGCCACTTTTTCTTCTCTCAGCAGCAACAGGTAACAGCAGACAGTTAAAATGTGCCCTTTAAGCCTTCTCGCGGCACACTAAGCAAGTCTGGTCCCTCCCTCCTCTGACACGGGGTCAGAGCAGGGAGGGACAGATCTGCTTAGCATGCCGGAGACTTGCACATCGGGCTGACCATCTCCATACTTCAAAAAGACTGTGGTTTGCCACATTGTCATGGTGAACTTCATGTACTTTATCAAACCAGGATTTAATTTTATACATTTCAAGGCAATTTAGTAATCAAGCGTGTGGGACGCTGTCAAATGCTTTCTTATAATCAATCCATACTATACTGAGATTTCTGCTTTTCTTAGCACTGGCCATGATGGCCTTATTCAACATTAACTGGTCTTTGGTTCCATATGCTCCCCTCTTATTGCTCTGTTGTCATGATGTTATTGTACTCGATATGATCATATGCTCTGTTTGCTTATAGACTGTAGGTAAACAAGTTATTGGTCTGTAATTTTTGGGAATGTTACTTGGATCTACCTTCAGAAGGAGAAATGTTCTTCCTGATTGTAAGCTATTGTGGTGTTAAGTCTGACTGCTTGAACAATTGGTTTTTGCAATTTGCCAGGTCTTGATGGAATGATGTTTGAGCCAGAAGTTGGTCGTGCCATCTGGGCAGGGCTCTTCCAGTTTGGGGCTTGTTTTAATCTTCTTTCCAGCTCTTTTGTTGTTACTGCAGGCCATTCCATAGGTTTGATATTTGCCTTTTCTCAATGCTCCCTTATGTAGGGTAACCATTCTGTTTCTTAATTGTGCTCTATAGGGTTCTCATATAGTTTTCTCCAGAAGGTTTCTATTTCGGCTTTGGTTGGTGGTGCTTTTACCATATTAATGCTCTTTCCCAATTCCCTGTAGAATTAGTTTGGGTTTTCTCTAAATAGTTTATTTTGATTTCTTTCATTCCTGTTTCTTCATATCTTCACAGTTTTTGTGCTTCTGTTGCTACTTTTAATTTGTTCTTGGAACATATACATTTCAGATCTTCTTCTGTTAATATGTTTATTCAATTTGATAGACTGCCCTTTGTAACATGAAGGCAGTGTACAATAATAAAAAAACAGAAGTATACAGAGGCCAGAAAAGGAAAAGGAACTACAATTCGAGACAAGAAAGAGAGATAGTCAAGCAGAAAAGACAGGGGGAGGAGACAACCTGAGAGACACAAGGTCACATGGCGGGAGCTAGGATATCGAAGGCAGAGGAGAACAAATGGGTTTTGAGGAGTGATTTAAAAATACTGTAGTTCTGTTCCAAACTGAGGGGGGGGGGGTAGGAAGAGAATTCCAGACGGCATCTCCAAGGAAAAAGAAGGCTGAATGGTGTGGACTGTAGATGGGCACAGGCTGGAGAGGGGAGAAGAAGACAATTTGTGTGTGCTGAGCACAGCTGACAGCTGGGAGTGCGAAACTGGAGGAGATCTGCCAAATATTGCAGGGTGTGAGTGTAGACAACCTGGTGAACTGTAGTAAGAATCTTGTAATGTATGCGATATTCCAATGGGAGCCAGTGGAGTTGAAAGAGAAGAGGGGTGATGTGCTCATGTCGGGTGGAGTGAGTAATAATACAGGCTGCCGTGTTTTGAACAAGCTGAAGTCTGTGCAGTTGAGTAGGAGGAACACCAGCAAGAACAGAGTTGCAGAAGTCTAAATGGGACATGACTAGAGACAACAAGAGTGTGGTTAGTGCCTGGGGGGTGAGGAAAGGACGGATAGCCCTAACTTGGCGGAGATGGTAGAAGAATTTCCTTACGAGCTGAAAGATACGATCCTTGAAAGAGAGACCAGAGTCAAGAAAGATCCCGAGATAATGGAGGGTGGGCACAAGAGGAATGGGGGAGCCTGCAAGTAGTGGTGTTATAGTAGGACAAGCACTTCCATAAGTGAACCAGATGCCAGATGTTTTTGAAGAGTTAAGGTGGAGACAGTTTGTGGCTAACCAGTCAGCATGTTTCAGCTGGATGTTTTGGATCTTCCTCAATATCTTTAATGATCTTAATCCTTTTAGATACTCGTCTATCAGAGATACTCCTCATGCAGTGATTTTATTTTTCTTTCAATGGGCTTTTCCCAAGGAGGAACAGTCATTGTTCTCTTTTTCTTCTGACCCTGAATTTTAGTTTGTAGTATTTTTTTAAGTAAGAATTTTAGCGCTAGGATATTGTATTCAATTTATTTCTGTGATGTCAATAAATGGTCTCTTTATACAGGTTACGGCCTTATTCATCTTATCTATCATACTTTTAACCTTAGGTGTTAAATTTAACTTGGATAATGTTTTTCTTGCCTGGAGCCCAGAATACTCACCTTGTTCCATGTGGACTAGGAGTTCTCTTCCTCTATTAGTGGGGTTCTGACTAACAAGGACAGACAGGACCGGCGCTACCATTAGGCGAATTAGATGGCCGCCTAGAGCGATGCCAACTGGGGGCACCCACTGCCACTGCTGTTGCCCCTCTCGGGACAGGCAAAGGTGTCAATGTCCACAAACAGCCCCGTGGCACTTACTTTTAAACTTTGGCACTGCGGGGCTGTTTGCTTCCGCCCCTTCTCCAACACCCAATGTTGACTTCCTTTTTGCAAAGAGAAAGTCAGAGAGGGGGTGAAAGCAAACAGTCCCGTGGTGCTGAAGTTTAAAGATAAGCGCCACAGGGCTGCTTTCAGCCATTATCACTGCTGCACATCTCAGAGAGCAGCGGCAATGGCAGCATTGGGATCTCACACTGTCAGGAGGCAAACAGAGCAGCACTGTCTGAGCAGTTTGATCATATCATATGGGGCAATATTCAAAAATAGCTGAGCTCCTACATTTAGGCTCCTAAGTTCGGCTATGGAGCTTAAATTTTCAGCTGAAAATTCATCCTAATTTAGGAGTTTAAAATTTATGCATCTAAATTTAGGCCGGCTATTGATTTGTCTAGACTTATCAGACTAATTTAGGTGCCTAGTGCTGAAAATCAATGCTAAGCTCCTAACTTTTTTCTGCACCCTAAATCGTCCTCTGTTGCCACCTACGTTTTATGCCCCTAAATGTAGGAGTTTAGTAAAATTTTAAGAAAAAATTTAGGCACTCAACCCTAGTAAATTTTCAAAGAGGCCAATTTAGGAGCATAGCTCTCAAAGTTAGGAGCATAAAGATTTTGAATATTGGGCCCATGGATATTTACAGTGCTTTGTAAAAATCTTTATGCCACTGTACACTTTTCACATTCTGCTGTCTGAAAAATACAATTCAAAATCCATTAATGTTGGTGGTGTTTCACTGATCTACACAACATACTCTATTTTCAACGTGAAAGATTAAGAACTATTCAAAAGGTAATTATGGATAAGAAACAAAAAAAAATCCTGATTGCATAAGTCTACTTCCAAAAATTGCCTTCACAAGGCTTATAAGTAGTTAAATAGGGACCACCCGTTTCTAAATCGGAGGAGCTGAGATGATTCTTTCTGAATGAAGAATCAAATTGTTTCTGTTATATGAAGCAAATTTGAAGCAAAAAAGTCTAAGCATTCTGAATATGGAGCTGCCAAAGGAAGTTTAGAATAAATATTCAAACATACAGATTGAGGGAAGACTATAACAAAATTTCTGTGTTTGAATATCCAGGACCGTTTTTACCTATGGGCAAAAGGGGTAGCTGCCTTGGGCCCATGCACAATGGGGGCCCAGTTGCCCTGTTACCCATGGGTAAAAGAAGCCCCGTTCCTCCCTTTTGCTCTCTCAGGCTTCTTGCCAGAGAAACAGATGGAGCTTAAGTAAACAGACTGACAACTTTCTGCTTCCAGTCTGTTCACTAAAGCACATCACTTGCAAGTGGCCTGAGGGAGCAGGAGGTAGAAACAGGGTCCTTAACTGTGTGCTCCAGGAAAGGGGGGCCATGAACAGGGAAAGGTCCCACAAATGGGGGGAGCCATAAACGGAGAGGGGTGGGGGGGGGTTGCAAATGTTTGCCCAGGGCCTCATAAGAGGCTGAAGCAATCCTGTGAATATCCCTTGAAACACTGTCAGTTCCATCACTGTAAAGCAGAAACAATTTGGTACCACCTCACTCAGTCTGTCCCTACAAAATCAGTAGTCATGGGTTAAGGAAACTGTTGAGGAAGGTCAGTGTGAGGCCTAAGATTACTTTAAAAGAACTACAGGGGTCTGTGGCTGAGAGTTGGGGAATTCTTGAGTTTTCAACAATTCAAGACTATTCCACGGGCATGATCTGTATGGGAGGGTGGCAAGAAGGAAGCCATTGCTGATTAAAGTCATATGATGTGTCATATAACATTTGCAAAGGAAACACTGTATACATGTGAAAGAAGGTTTTGTGTCTGATGAGAGCAAAGTGGTCTCACCAGTGAACCTTTTGGTCTCAGTTCTAAGTGATGTGTATGTGCAAGGTCAAATCAATGCAGGCTCCTGGCAACAAAGCCCCTGGGGTTTTTTGGCAAGATTGTCCGGTCTTGCTTTTATACAGTAAGTCTACAGCAACTAGTATTCCAAGGTGGTATTCCAAGGTGGTTTCCCATCCAAGACCTGACCCTGCTTAGCTTCTGAGATCAGCTGGAAACAGGCTCATTTAGTGCGGCAAAAGAGTATCATAGAAATATTTGAAACATGACGACAGAAAATGACCACGTGGCCCTTCCATCAACTACAATACTCCCCTTTTTTCCTTAAGAGATCATTGGGGTTTGTCCCATGCTTTCTTGAATTCAGGTTGCACCAAAGACTCATACAGAGGCACTATCACCTCCTTTTTTCTGCTGGCCATTCCTCTCCCTATGCACCCAAGCATTCTTCTGGCTTTCACAATCGCCTTTTCTACCCATTTAACTATTTTAAGATTGTCAGACACAATTACGCCCAGGTCCCGCTCTTCTTTCGTGGACAGAAGTACCTCACCCCCTACACTGTACTGCTCCTTTGGGGTTTTGCAACCCAAATGCAGGGTCATGCATTTTTTAGCATTAAATTTCAGCTACCAAATTCAAGACCATTCTTCAAGCTTAGCTAGATCCCTCCTCATGTTATCTACTCCTTCCTAGGTGTCTATTGCAGATTTTGGTATCATCCGCAAATAAGCAAACCTTACCTGACAGCCCTTCCGCTATATCACTAACAAAGATGTTAAAAAGAATCGGACCAAGGACAGATCCCTGCGGCACACCACTGGTAACCTCCTCCTCAGAGTGAGCTCCATTTACCTGTACCCTTTGTCACCTCCCACTCAACCAATTTCTATCCCAGTCAGTCACTTCAGGGTCCATCCCTAGGATGCTCAGTTTGTTTATAAGACGCCTGTGTGGAATGGTGTGAAAGGCTTTACTGAAATCTAAGTACACCACATCTACGGCTCTCCCTCAGTCCAATTCCCTGGTTACTCAGTCAAAGAACTCAATCAGATTTGTCTGACAAGACCTGCCTCTGGTGAATCCATGCTGCCTCGGATCCTGCAATCCATTGAACTCCAGAAACATCACTATACTTTCTTTTAGTAGCCTTTACAATAATTTACTAACCACAGAGGTTAGACTAACCGGCCTGTAGTTCTCAATATCATCCTTAAGTCCACTTTTCTGTTAAGGGGCCACATGTGCCTTTCTCCAATCCTCTAGCACCACTCTTGACTCCAAAGAAGCATAGGAGCTACTAGAATGTCCCCAAATTTCTTGGATGTATCACATCTGGACCTATCGTTTTGTCTACTTTTAGTTTAGCTAGTTCCTCACAAACACAGTCTTCTGAAAATCGTTCGAGATCCTTGTCACTTCTGTTCCTGTTTGTGGATGTTTTCTGAGGTCCTGCCCCTGGCCTTTCATCTCTGAACACAGAACAGAAATATTTGTTATGTAATTCCACTTTATCCTCATAAGTTTCTACATATTCCTCCCCTTTACCCTTGAGTCTGACAATACCACTTTTGCCCTTCCTCCTCTCACTAACATATCTGAAAAATGTCTTATCCCCCGTTTTACTGCATTGGCTATTTCTTCTTCTTTTTGTATCTTTGCTTTCCTGACTACTTTGCTAGCTTCTCTAAGTTTTTCCAAAAATAGATGCCTATCTTCCTCTCTCTGTGATCTCTTGTATTTCCCGAAGGCCTCACTCTTTTTCTTCACCTTTTCAGCTACTTCTTTTGAGAACCATAGTGGCCTTCTTTTCCTTTTACATTTATTTACCTTTCTAACAAAAAGATTTGTTGCCCTTAAAATATGCCTTTTCAGTTTTGCCCACTGTTTTTCTACATTCCCCAGCTGTTCCCATCCCGCTAACGACTCCTTGAGGTATTGTCCCATCTTGGCAAAGTTAATTTTCCTAAAGTCTATGACCCTCGCTTTTGAATGGATTTTATCAGCCCTAGTCCTACCATTTGGTGATCACTGGATGCGAGATGATCTCCCACTGTAACATCAGAAAAACATTCCACATTGGTAAGCACTAAGTCCACATGGAGCGATATGTGTAGCCAGGGGTGGCCCAAGGGGGGTGCAGGGCCATGTGCAAAGACTCATTGTGGAGCCTCATTTGTATAAGGGGTCTCATTTGCATAAATATTTGCATAATGTTAAAGTGCACTTTTAGTAAACATGCCTCTTAATGAGTGTCTGGATAAAGAAAGACTACCAGATTTCTACATTACTATACTCCAGTGCCAACTGCCAAGCACATTAGGAAGTACTATAAACACTGCACATTTAGAACCCATAGCAAACCCGCCGTATCATAACAGCACTACCAGGACTCACAAAGCACCAAACCCTACCTATCAAAAGGCAACACTGCAAATATTAAACCAATACATCTCCTACTGGGGAAAGAGAATAAGTGGCACTGTCAAATAGAAACCACATAAACAAAATACCTTAGCTTGGTTACACATGCAGAACACAGACCATCACCAAACAAAGAACAAGCAATCACAATTAAGAAATAGAAAAACATCAATTAAACTGGGAACCCCAAAGGCCAAAGTTGGAACATACAACAACACTGGAGAAATAAACTATAAATTAGTTTTCTCTTGTACTAAACAAAAACACAAAGACGTTAGCAATGCACATTTCCCATAGCTGACATATTCCAGTTAATAAAGTCAAAATAAAAAAGTATTTTTCTACCTTTTGTTGTTTGGGCATTTTATTTTTCAGTTGCAATTGCTTCAGTCACTTTCTTCTGGTTTCTTTGTGTCTTCGACTAACTCTCCATTGTCTGCTGTCCTTTCTTCTCTCTTCAAGTTTTTCCCATTCTCTTTCTACATCTGCTTTAACATACTGATCTTTCCCCTTTTGCGCTTTCCTCCATTTCTTTCTTTCTTTCTTTTTCATCCACTCAAATTTCACCCTTCCATCCTCAATCCCCACTTAATCTCCCAACTCACGGCCAATCGTAGATTTTTCTTCCCTCCCACACAAAATATCTTTTCCTCTCTCCATCCTCACTCTCCCAGCCCCATCCCCTTCTAGTCCTCCTCCAACATCAGCTCCCTTTTAGTTCCAGCCTCACCCAGCATCTGCTCCCTTATAGTCCCATTCTTCCATCCCCCCGCAGCAGCCCATTTCCAGTCCTAGCACCCCCCATCAACACATTTCCACTCCAAGATCCCCCTCAGCCCATTTCCAATCCTAGCCCCCATCAGCCCATTTCCAGTTCTAGCACCCCCCATCAACACATTTCCACTCCAAGATCCCCCTTGAGCCCATTTTCAATCCTAGCCCTCCCCATCAGCCATTTCCAGTCCTATTCCAGCTCTCCCATCAGCCCATTTCTAGTCCAAGTTTCCCCCTCAGCCCATTTACAATCCTAGACCCCCCATCATCCCATTTCCAGTCCAAGTCCCCCATCGGCCATTTCCTGTCCTATCCTAAAAATCCTCCCCCCCCCCCCCCCCCCGAAGAGCCCCGTGCCTATCTAAACTGCTTCAGAGGTGAGCCTGGGAAGCCGCACGAGGCCCCAGCTCACCTCTGCACAGCCACCAGCGTGAGAAGTGCTGTTTTCCCTAACGTTGGCAGCTGTTACTTTGAAGCGTGCTGAATGCTGGGAAAGGTTAAAGGGCATTTCCCAGCACTCGCGCTCTTCACAGTAACAGCCGCCAGCATGCGGGAAAATGGCACTTCTCACGCTGGCGGCTGTGCAGAGGTGAGTGGCGCCTCTGCGGCTTCCCCAGCTCACCTCTGAAACCGTCCATTGTGCAAGAATGAAGTTCGTGCAAGGTCCTGTGCAAAACACATTCTCGCACAATGGACGTGCCGGCCCTGAGTGTAGCATAAAAGAAATCCTGCACGTCACCTGCTAACATCATCCCTGCAGCAAAGCACAGCAGTGGCAGTATTTTGTTGTAAAGATGCTTTGCAGCAAACAGGGGCAGGGAAGCTTGGGATTAGGGAGATGATTCACCTTTCAGTCGGGCAATGATCCTAAGTACAAAGTAAAGCGAACAGTAAAGTGACTCAGCAGGAAGACAGTGAATGTCCTTGAATGGCTTGGTCAAAGCCCATTAGAAAATCTCAGACAAGACTTGTTGACTGCATCCCAGACAATCCCCAGCAAGACAAAAGATTTTGAGCTATTCCGTCAAGAATGGGCAAAAACTGTGCAACCCGCTGTGCAAAGTTGGTAGACTTTTATTGTCAACAATTCATAGCTGCTATTTAGGGTTGCCAACTGGCTCCAGATGCGCCCGACAGGGTCAATCCAGTCCTGGGTTTACCCCATTGCATTCAGGGATATGTAGTTCTGATTTCTCCATTGCACTCCATAAGAAATGGAAAACTACAAGTCACTGCATGCAATGGGGTAAACCCAGGACTGGATCAAGTCTGTCGGGCGCATCTGGAGCCAGTTGGTAACCCTACTGCTATTGCTGCAAAAGGAGCTTCCACCAAGGGGAGTGGAGACTTATGAAATTAAGGCAGGTTTCTCATTCTTGATTACTTTTTGAATAATGATACAATTGTTCGTATCAGGCCCGTATCAAGTTAGAAATGCACCCTGCGTGACTAATGAATCTGGAGCTCCCCTTCCACCCAGCCTCGTGCAGCAACTCCCTGGAGCCCAGTGATGACATCAGCGCTCTTTTTGTACTTGTACCCTGTGCAGCAGCACCACTCGCACCGCCCTTGGTATAGCCCTGGTTCTCATGTCCTTTCACATCAAAAGTACAGAGTAGTGCTGCTTCCCAACTATCTCCTGAAGGCACGCCCGGTCAGTCAGGTTTACAGGATTGCCGTCCTGAATACGCAGAACTTGTAGAGAAAGAGGAAGTGGAACAGTGGAGCTTGGGCCGGAGCTAGAGGAGAGAAGGTGCTGGATTAGGCAGTACAGCGACTGTTCTCTGCTTTGTTCCAGACTCACCCCCTCCCCTCCTCTTTCCTGCAAGCAGCCTGGAAGGGAAAGAGCTGGAGCTGAACATCCCTGCTGCTCTGGAGTCTGAAAAGAAGGGGCGAAGCTGTGTTCCCAGCCGAAATCAAGATCTGTGAGTATGCATGTTCAATTAATAGATAAATAAATAAATGTCTATTCACTATGGTAATCCTGAAAACCTGACTGGCTAGATGTCCCCCCTTCACCCCCCCAGAGAGTTGAGAAGCACTGCTGAAAAGTACACTGTGCGGATCAGTGAAAAAACTCCTATTTTCATGCATTTTGAATTGTAGTTTTTTAGACAGCTGAATGAGAAAAACATACAAAGGCGTGAAAACCTTTGCAAGGCAGTGTAGAGGACTAGAGTCTTTAACCATTGCTGTTCAGCCTAACCAGCAGGAACAGGTGATCTACAGTGCCTCAGTCTCAGCCGTCTGCTGACACCAAATGAAGGGATGAAAGAGGAGAAAATCTCTCCTAACGGCTGCTGTCCTGTCATAGGGCAGCCCCTCTCCGTGAGGAGCAACATCTGGAAAAGATTCACATGAAAATGCCAACCTGAACACTGGAGGAGCAAATCTTCTCACCCTTTGCCTCTTGCCCCATCCCTAGCTTTATGATATGCAGAACCAGACCACGTGACAGCAGAAAGAGAGCATGCCGCCTATCCAGGTCTGCTCAGCCCCGCAATCCTTTCCTCTCCCTCCGAGGTCTTCTGGGCCTCTCCCTTGCTTTCTTCATTTATGATACCGTCTTTGTCTTCACCGCTTCTACTGGGAGGCTGCCCCTTTCACCTGACACCTTTTCTGTACAGAAATACTTCCGTAGATTATTCCTGGATCTGCCTCCTTTTGCCCTCATCTTCTGACCCCCTCACAATTCCAGAGCTTCCTTTCTGTTGAAAGCCTGCATCCTGTGCATATACGAACCTTGAAGGTATTTAAAAGTCGCTATCAGATCTTCCTCATCCCACATTTTCTCCAGTGTTCCCTTATGCTTTATGACATACATTAGCAGAGGACATGGCTTGTAGATAATGTTACCAGATATCCACAATTTTTGGGGACTGTCCCCGATTTTAGAGTTATGCCCCTGACTCCAAACTCTTTTGCAGCCTCCTGACCCTAATTCCATCAAGGGGACAGATGGGGTAAAAAAATGTTCTTTCAGTTTAGTGATGTGAATATTTCTGTTTTTAGAATTATCCATTATTTTTCTATTTTGTACAGTACGGGAAAAATGCATCACTATTTCCATTTCTCTGTCAATCTGTCCGCATGAAAGTGACGTTGCTATCACGGGATGGATGGAAGGGGGCAAGGTAGTGACCCCTTCTCCTCATCTTCTTGCTCAAACCTGGAACTAAGTTGTCCCTCTCTCCCCTCTTCCCTCCCTCCTCCCCCCAGATTTGTCTTTAAAAAAATCTGGTAACTCTACTTGCAGAGTGGAGGAGTAGCCTAGTGGTTAGAACACTGGCTTGGTAACCAGGGTTCAATTCCCACTAGCACTCCTTGTGGCCTTGGGCAAGTCACTTAACCCTCCATTGCCTCAGAAGAAAGGCCTGGCAATCTACTTCCAGTGACACTGTCAAGAAAACCCAGGAGCTTCTGGGTTGCCAGGAGTCAGGACTGACTTGAAGGCACATATTGTATTGTTGTAACTCTACTTGCAGGAGGTCCATTTGGGATACAGTGACCTGATGGTCTGCATATCTTTGAGTTAGTTACATCTGTGGGACTAAGAGCGTCTTCAGAGGCAGTGTGGGAAAGTCATTGATGGAGATGTTAAAAGAGAGTAGGACTGAGGCTACACCCTTATCATGCATCTCACTTCTGCCTGATGCTATCTGCAGTTAAGTTATCTTTACATTAAAATTTACAGGAGTGATGACCTGTACCATTAAACTGAAAGCTTGTCCTGTGCTCCAAAATCCTTTGCAATGACCCTGGCAACATGCACAGCAATGGCACAAAAAGGCGCACATCAGTGCTGTATGTAGAACGGGCACGGGATCATGTTGTGAGAATGGACCCAGCATGTGGCAATATTGCTTTGGCTTGCCCGCGCACTGACTATTTTAGTAGCTGCCCTCGGGACAGGCTCCATCCAGTTTGTATCTTGTTGAAGGTGCAGTTTCCAAAACTTCTCATAGTACTCCCAAAGAGGTCTATCACCTTTTCTCAGCATTCCTCTTCCTATGTTCCCAAGCATCCTTCTAGTTTTCCTGCTCCCTTATCTAGCCTAATGGTTGCAGCAGTAGGCTGGAAGTCAGGGTTCAAATCCCATTATTGTTCCTTGTGATCTTGGGCAAGTCACTTAGCTCTCCATGGTCTCTGGTACAAATTTATATTGTAAGCCCTCTGAAGACAAAGAAATACCTACTGTACTTGAATGTAACGTTCCTTGAGCTGCTCCTGAAACAAGCATCAGCTAAATCCAAAATATTTACCTGTTTGGCAGCCTGAAGATGATCAGATATGATCACTCCCAGAATACACTCTTGCTTTGTAAACAGAACTTCAGCCCCTATACTGTACTGCTCCCTTGCATGACCCTCATTTTTTTTATTTTTAGCATTAAATCTTAATTGTCATACTTTAGACCCTTGGTTCAATTCCCAGTGGCACTCCCTGTGAACTTGTGCAAGACACTTTACCCTCCATTGCCTTGGAAGAAAAGGCCTGGCAATCTACTTCCGGTCATACATTGCCAAGAAAACCCACAGGCTATCGGGTCACGAGGAGTCAGCATTGACTTGATGGCATTTAAAAAAAAAAGACCATTGGTCTTCACTTTCAGTCCTCAAGAGCCATCAATGGGCCAAGTTTTCAGATATCTCGAATGAATGAGAGAGATTTGCATATGATGCAGGTAGCAGGCATGTAAATCTCTCATGCATATTCATTAGGTATATCCTGAAAACCTGACCTCTTGGCAGCGTTTAAGGACTGGGACTGAAGATCAAGGGTCTAGACAATTCCTGAAGCTTCACTAGATCTCTCTACATGTTATCTATACCTTTCAGGGTATCTGCCGTATTGCAGATTTTGGTGTGATCTGCATAAAGGAAAACCTTTCCCAAAAGTCCTTCTGCAACATCACTTACAAAAATGTTGAAACACACTCGACCAAGGACCATTCCTTATACTAGGGCTGGTGTTAGACAGGCTAGGGCCCAGGGCAAAAATTTGGGAGAGGGCCCCAAAGCCTACCTGCAGACTTTGCCTTCTTCAGCTTTGGGTCCACTGTGGCATGGTAGACTCAGTGAATTGCCAGCCTTGCCTATGGCACACTACTGATAACGCCCCTTTCCTCAGAGTGAGCTCCATGTATTACTACACTCTGTTGCCTCCAACTCAACCAATTCCTATAGCCCAGGCAGTCACTAGGGCCCATGACAAAAGTGCTTAGTTTATTTACAAATCGCCTATTTAGAACTATTGCTAAGCCCTTTTTAATATTGCCCCCTAGTCTTTAGTTTATTCTTAAACTGTCTTGATTACTGTAATTTGCTCTACTTTGGTATCAATCAGTCTTCTCTTTTTAGACTTCAAAGGTCGCAGAACACATCCTCCAAGATACTATTGAGAGCCTCTAAAGTTGGCCATGTTAGTCCTCTTTTTTCACTTCATTGGTTGCCCATTTACTCTAGAATCCAGTTTAAGATCTTGCTTCTGATACACAAACATTTTTTCATGTATCTGGTGTTACTTATGTAAATTATTAGTTCTTTACCAGGTTCATAATCACACTCGTTTACAATATATCAACTATCTTTCTCTCCCCTAAACCCATTCAGATTAGATTAGAATCTACCAAATGAACTGCTTTGCACCGCTGTTGTGAAACAAGCTGCCTTCATCCATTAGGGGTGAACCTTCGAGGGCCAATATCAAAAAGGCCCTCAAGACATCTCTTTTCTTGGGTATTTAGTGGCAAGTTACAGTGTCTGGATCAGTATGCTTGGTTTGGATGTAGGTGGTGGGCGCAGTCCTCTTCTCTCTTTTCCTTAACTATATTATTTGGGTTCACTATTTATCCTGTTCCAGTCTATCTCTAGGAAATCTTTCAGCTCTGCTCAGAACAATATATATGTTCACTTTAACAACATGGTTGAGAAGCCATCAGAGTAATTATTGGTCCTTCAAAATTACATCTTAGTCAACTGGCCACTGTGATAAGAGAACTGCTAGTGACATTGCTTCTGTTAAGCTAAAGATTCACGTGCATTCAAACATTTCAAGATCGTTTAGACAAGCACCTTACATATCAACACCGTATATACCAATAAAACATCTATGTTCAGAGTTGCCATATTACCCATTTCCAGGACGGAGACATTTTTGGTCAATCCTGATTTTGAATGTACATCCCAAAAAGCAGTATGGTATTTACAGTCCCTGGTTCTACGCATTCTTATTAATACTGCAGGTTCCATAAAGCACAAGAATAAGGTTGCCCGAGATCTAGGGCTGGTCTAAAATCTTCCTATGGGAACTGGATAACTTGGCAGCTCTGTTTGTATGCTTCCCTGGGATTCTCCTTTATTCTATGGCAGTGCATCTCAACCCAGTCCTTGGGACACATCTGGCCAATCTGATTTTTCAGGACATCCACAATGAATATGCATGAGATAGATTAGCATGACCTGCCTCCGCTATATGTAAATCTACCTCACGCATATTCATTACAGATATCCTAAAAACCTGAATGGCTAGGTGTGTCTTGATGACTGGCTGAGAACAATAATTCTAGGTTGTTCTCTTTCCAACCCTTCTTTGGTTCTCAATGTGTCCATTCTCATTATTATACCCAAGGCATATTCATCCTTCATGCACTATCATTCTGCCCAGCATATTTATACCGGATTAGGCATGCATTATTCTGCTGCCTAGGGAAGTGGCTCTCAACCTAGTCCTCAGGGCACACCCAGACAGTCAGGTTTTCAGGAGATCCATAATTAATTTAATTTAATTCAGTTCTTGTATTCCACTCAACCATTAGCTCGGAGTGGATTACAAATTAAAAACCAGACAAAGACATTTATGCAATTCAAAAATATGCATAAAATCAATCCAATAAAAACTTTTTATAAAGACAGGCTTTTAAAGTACAGTGAAACAGTCCATGGGACTTAAACTGTCACAATTTCAGTGGAAGAATATTCCAAAGTTCAGGGTCCCTTCCCCACTAATTCTCTTTTTTTTAGTTTTTTTGCAAGTAGGAATCATTTGCAGAGGTTAGCACAGCCATATTCTTGTGTGCTGACTGGAAGCCAGCGTAAAGACACCAGATAAGATGTTTTCCCCTCCCACCTGGACCCTTCCAGCACCAGTTTTGCAGCCACCTTCTACAAAACTTGTAGCTGTGACAGTTCGTGCTCCAGAAGACCTTAAAATGTAGTATTGCAATAGTCCTTATGGGAGAGGACAATCACCTTAACAACTTCTTGCAAATGGTTTGTAACAGATAATAACTGGAATTGATATATCTGCTTTAAGTTAAAAATAACTCTCTCACCAAACCATTCATGAGCATGCATAAGATAGATTTGCATGAATATCCCAGGAACAAGAGGTATCAGAGCTCAAAAACTCCAAAGCTGTAGGATCAGCAACCACAAGGAAGTGAAGGCTAGTTGTGGTTGGTGACTCCCTTCTGAAGCATTCATCTACCATCTAGATATGATGTCCCAGGAGATCTGCCTGGTGCTAAAATAAGACATTACAGAGAGTTTGCTGAGAGTCCTCAAGGTTACTGGCTAATTTTCAAAGCTGCTCATCCATTTTGGCACAAACGATATTGCTAGGTTCCTACCTGAGCATATCAAAAGTGACTTTGTGGCTCTGGGAGAGAAGGTGAGGCAGTTAGATACACAGACAGTATTTTCCTCAATCCTCCCTGTCGAGCATCAGGACCAAGACTAAGAACATGAATGTCTGGCTGTGTGGATGGTGCCAAGAGCATTTTTGGCTTCCTAGTCCATGGCATGATTTTCCAAGGGCTGCTGAGAAGAGAAGGCACCCACCTAAAGCAGGGGAGAAGTGTTTTCTGCAACAGATTGGCTAATCTACAGAGGAGGACATTAAACTAGGATCATTAGGGATGGGTGAATGAAGTCTGTAGGTAAGTAAACATTAAAAATCAGTTTAGAAAAGGGTAAAAAAGACTACATCTGAAGAGTTGTGTATACTAATGCCCCTAGTATGCAAAATAAAGTTTGAGATATAGAAGCTGCAATGGAAAAGGCTGATTTAGAGATAATGGCAGTCACAAGGTATGTAGAAAACAATAACTGGGATATAGTTATACTAGACTGTTCCATTCAGAAAAGGCAGGGTAGAAAGAAAGGGAGGAGTGGCGCTATATGTAAAATATAATATTAAAGCCATGGGCTTACAAGGGAAGGAGGAGTGTGGGTCAGTGTGGAAAAAGGGAATGGGAAATATTTGTACATTGGTGTAATATACAAACCTCCCTCACAGGCAGAAGATTGATACGAAAAGGGAAGTGCTATTGATAGGAGACTTCAGCTTGCCAGATGTTGATTGGGATATTCATGCTGCAATATCATCTAGAACTTAAGTAGGGAGATGCTGGGCTCTACAGAGAGAACTATTCTGGCAAATGGCAATTGAACCCACACAGGAAGGGGCAATACTAGACTTGATTCTTACAAAGGGTAGAGTGTTTCCCATGTTCTAGTGGTGATCATGTGGCGTACCGTGATTACCGGATGGTGAGCTTCAATTCTAGGACACTGATGGAGATGGTTTATTCAGAAGAGAGGGTCTTAAACTTTAGAAAAACGTCCTTTGTAAAGATGGGTTAATACCTCAAGGAGTTCTTAGCTGAAAGGAAACATCTGGGGGAAGAAGAAGAACAGTGTGCAAAACTGAAAAGACATTTTAAGGGCAACAAACCTTTTTGTTATGAAAATAAATAAATCCAAGAGGAAAAGGTGGCTACTATGGTTTTCAAAAGAAGTACTTGAAAAGGTAAGGAAAAAGAGGTTATCCTTTATAAATTATAATAGATTGTAAAAAAAGGAAGACAAACAGCAATATCTGGAGATGCTAAGGGATGCAGGTAAAGTAGTCAGGAAAGCAAAGATGCCAATGGAAGAAAACAAATATCCCATACAGTAAAATATTGGGACAATAATTTTTTTAGGTATGTTAGTGACAGCAGGATGCAAAGGTGGCATTATGAGACTCAAGGGTAAAGGGGAGGAATATGTGGAGAATTGCTTAACAAATATTTATTGTTTGGGGTTCACAGATGAAGGGCCAGGAAATGGACCATAGAAAACAAACACAAATAAGAATGGAAGTGAGATAGAGCTCAAAGTATTTTTATTTATTTATTTAAATTTCCAAAGATAAATAATACAAATAACAGATGACAATATGATAATACAAGTAAACACCTACATAACCCTGAAGAAAACCTCCCCTCCCCTCCCCAAAAGCACTCCAAGGTCATAAGCAATGACAATCACGAACCAGATAAGTATACATCAAGAGACCTCCATGTCCTTTCAAAACTATTTAAAGAAATGGAAGCAGCTTCATCCAATTTATTACATTCAGGGTGGAAGCATCCTTCCAGTAGTGCATAAGATGCTGTAAAATATTAGTGTAATTTGTTTTAATATGCATCTCTTTTAAGTGTGCTATTTCCTTTTCCAGTTTTTTAATACAGATATTTTGACTCTTGCAAAGCCATGCTGAAAAACCTATCACTTCCCCGTGTAAAGTGGCTTTAAAAGCCTCCCAAATTGTACTGAAATGAATATAATCAGTTTCATTCCTTTGAAAAAAGTCAGTTATAAATAGGTTTAGCATGTCAAGAAAGGAGGCCTCTAGAAGCAAATTATTTTGAAACCACCAGGGTTGTACTTGGGCTCAAAGTATTTTCAGAAGATTGTTCTCATGAGGAGCTAGCAAAACTAAACGTAAACAAAGCGATGGGGCCAGACAGGATTCATCTGAGGGTATTGAAAAACATAGGGAAGTACTGGCGGCTTCGCTGTCTCACCTTTTCAATACTGCTTTAGAGTCAGAAGTGATCCTGGAGAAGGGCAAAAGTGGTTCCTGTCCACAAAGCAGAAGTAAGGAAGGGGTTGGTAACTACAGACCAGTTAGTCTGGCTTCTGTGGTGAGTAAATTAATGAAAATGCTGTAAAACAGAGAATAGTTTGGTTTCTGGAATCCAAGGAATTACAAGATCCAAGACAGCATGTCTTTACTGGAGATAAACTGATTTCTTTGACTGGGTAATCAGAGAATTGAATTGATATAATTTTTTATTGACCGCACCTTCGCAATATCAGCTCGGTTAACAATATAGCAAAATGCACGGTGACCATGGCCAGAAACAGAAAGGAAGTAGAATTTTGACAGAAAAGCAGACAGTCACACCAGAGGAGAGGAAGAAGACAGGAGGAGGAGCAAAAAAGGGGGCAGGATATTAGTATCTTCAAGGGTCAGGGGAGGAAAGGTCATAGGCTGAGCTGAAGAGATGTGTCTTGAAAAGGGCCTTCAATTTAGGATATGACTGTTCTTAGTGGAGGGCAGAGGAAAGTGAGTTCCACAGAGAAGGTCTGAGAAAGAAAAAGGCTGAATAGCGGGTCTGTTCCAGATGGGCACTTGAATGCAATCGGTTTACGTGAACAGAATGAAGACTGCGGGGCATGAAACAAAACTGCAGGGTGTCAGCCAGGTATTGTGGGGTATGTGTGTAAAGTGCCTTACGGGTCAGGATCAGAGGTTTATAGGTGATACAGTGAAAAACAGGTAGCCAGTGTAAATTAATGAGATGAGGCGTGATATGACTGTAGCGAGTGGTGTGGGAAAGAATTCTTGCGGTGGTGTTTTGGATCAGTTGAAGGTGATGAAGCAGATACTGTGGGAGGGCCTGCAAAGATAATATTACAATAGTCAACTCAGGAACTCACCAAAGAGCAAAAGAGTGGTGAGAGAGGCAGGGGACAGGACAGCATGAACAGCTCGGAGTTGTGAGAGATAGAAATAAAAACGGCGAATGAGAGCAGAGATGTGGTCATGGAACGATAAGTCCGGATCTAGGATTAACCCAAGATAGCGAAAGGAGAAAACCAGTGGGATCAGGATGCCAAGAAGGGTGGGGGATAGTGTAGGGAGGGGGATTGTCGAAAGTCAACCACATTGCAGAGGTTTTAGCAGGGTTAAGATGAAGGAGATTTGTGGACAGCCAGTTAGCAACGTGAGACAGGCAGGTATTGAGGGGTGAGAGGTCTGGGCTGACAGGGGAAGTGTGGTGGACCAAGATAATATCATCAGTGTAGTAGTAAGCTGAGATGCCAGTCTGTTGCACCAGGAGAGTGAAGGGAGCCATAAAGATATTAAAGAGAAGTGGTGCGAGGACAGAGCCTTGAGGCACCCCATAGTGCAGAGGCAGAGGATCAGAGGTGCAGGAGTCAGAGGCAACAGAGAAGGAATGAGATTAGAGGAAGGAGTTCCCCAGAGACCTGCATCCCTAAGATGAGAGAAAAGAACAGTGTGGTCAACAAGATCGAAGGCAGCTGAGAGGGCCAAAGAGACAGCTAAGATGTCACCCCGATTGTGAGAGACGTGAAGCTCATTAAGAGAGAACAGAAGGATAGTCTCCGTTATGTGACCTGAACAAAAACCAGATTGTCATGGATATAGAAATTGGGTTGAGTCCAAGTGCAAAGAGAGCTAGGAAAATACAGCCTCTTTGAGGATCTTAGAAATAAAGGGGAGATTAGAAACTGGGCGGTAATGGGCAGGAACGCTAGGGTCAAGAGAAGGCTGTTTGAAGAGGGGATGGATCAGCACATGTTTCCAGGATGTTGCGAAGGTACCAGATGAAAGGCATGAGTTAAGCATGGAGAGCAGGGAGGGAAGGAGAGCAAGGGATGGTTCCAAGATCCAGTGTGAAGGGATAGGGTCAAGAGGGCAGGTTGTTTTCCAGGTGGTAGAAATGGACTTGAGGAGTTCCAAGGAAATGATGAGCTGAAAAGAAGACCAGGTGTGGGACAAAGACAGGGAGGAGGGGAGGAGGGGACAAGAGTGGGGTAGTGGTAGCCAAGATGGAGTAGTGAAGGTGCTGAACCTTTGTGGCAAAGTGAGTGGCCAGCTGTGAGGGACTAGGAGCTGGTGAGCAAGTGCTGCAGGTTGAGGGAGGATAGGAATTTGAGGGTTGAGTAGAGTTGTGTGGAATAAGAGGTGGAAAAAATTAGATTGGAGTAATAGGAGCATTTGGTTTCTAGGATGAGTGAGCGATAGAATTGGTAGCAAGAGTTGAAGTGCTGGAGAGAATCGGGGGTTGGAGCCTTCCTTCAGAGGCGCTCCACATAACAGAGTTGTGTACACTGCAGGCGGAGACCAGGATGGTACCAGGGACAGCAGAGAGAGGGCCAAGGAATGCAAGGATGCAGGGTGGCTAGATGATCAAGCGAGGAGGAGAGACAAGAGTTCCAAAGGGAGGCTTGTATTTTCAGCAGTGAGGGAGTGAAAATCCAGAGGAAAGAGCTGGTCGGTAGAGGGGAAGTGTTGAAGGGTGGAGGGGCAATGCGGCAGGATAGGCGAAGAGGACCAGCAAGAGATGAAGGATGGTCCCGAGGGGCATGGGCCCCGTAAAAGGAGGGAATCTGGGTGGAAAAAGTAATACAGAAGTGATCTGTCCAGGGCAGAGGTTTGGTAATAATATTCGTGGGTACATAAGGGGAGCCTAAAGGGGTAATTAGGAGGTCGAGAGTGTATTGGGCTATGTGGGTAGGCAAAGTGACATGTTGATGAAGGCTGAGATCCTAAAGAAGGGTAAGAAAGGAGCGGTCTTGAACTGAAGTAGGGGAGAAAAAGTGAATATTAAAATCACCAAGAAGAAGCAGGTATTTTTATTTGTTTATTTAGAATGTTTTGTATACCACCTTATCCTTCAATCAAAGTAGTCAACAGGACATTGGGAGGCATACTGTACATTCAACAGGAGGGGATACGATTCACATATGTAAAAGGCTATCTACTTATAGGTCTAAATGGGAATGGGCGGTTGGGGCTAAGTGGTGAGGGTAGCTAGTGGGCCACTTGGGTGGTATCTAGTGCTTGGCAACTTAAGGTGGTTGCTCATAGGCCTCGGTGAAGAGATGGGTCTTAGGAGCTTTGCAGAAGTCCTTGGTATCATTTAAGGTCCTTAAGTCCATGGGGAGGGAGTTCCATAATGCAGGCGTCAGTAGCGAGGGAGCGCTCTTAGATTTTACTTGCTTAGTCTTGTGATAACCTGTGGGTAAGGTGATCCTGTTGTCATTGTTGGTTCTTCTAGGCATGTTACTGACATCCTTGGTTGTTACATCCTGGAGCACATCTGCAGAGCAGTGGTAGAAGATTTTGAAAATGTTCAGGATTGATTTGAATTTTGCCCTTGCAATTATTGGGAGCCAGTGCAGCTGTTGCAGGATGGGGGGGGGGGGGGGATGTGTTCAGATTTTGCAGTGCCCGTGATGATATGTGCTGCAGTATTCTGTACCATTTGGAGTGGGTGAATAGACTGCTGGGGGTGGCCTTGGTATAGTGAGTTTCCATAGTCTAGCAGTGGGGTGATGACTGCTTGGCAAACTGTGCGGAAGTGGTCTCGGTCAAGGATTGGTTTGAATTTTCTAATGATCCTCAATTGGTGGTAGGCTTTTGCTGCAGTTTTAGTAATGTGAGATTGTAGGTTCAGAGATCTGCCCAGGTACCTCACTTCATCCTTGATTGCTATAGTTTTGTTTAGAATGCCGATTGTTTGGGGCGGCTTGAATGTGAAGTCTCTGGTGATGAACATAGCCTCTGTTTTATCAAAGTTGACCATCAGGTTGTTAGCAGTGAGCCAGGTGTCCATGTCCTCAAGGCAGCTTGTCATTGATGTCATGTCAGGTGATTGCAGGTTGATTGGGGCATATACCATGATATCGTCAGCGTACAGGTGGTAATGTAGTTTGTGGCGCTTGATGATGTTACATATGGGTTGGATATATATATTAAAGAGTATAGATGAAAGAGCTGAACCTTGTGGTATTCCTTGCATAACGGGGAGCTGAAGTGATTTCTTTTGAGCACATTTGACTTGCTGCGTCCCGTTTTAGGGTGTTCTCACTTATTCCGATCTGCTACAGGCGCTGTAGCAATATGGTGTGGGACACAGTGTCAAAAGCCACTGATATGTCCATGAACACTAGCAGGAATCTGTTCTTTATGTTGTCCATACCTTTTAGGAGATTGTCGAAGAGAGAGGTAAGCAGAGTTTCCACATTGTGCTGTGGTTTAAAGCCATGCTGGTGGACGTCAAGTGGAGCATTCAAATCTATGTGATCCTGTAATTGTCTCTGCACGATCTTTTCAATGATTTTTGTGAGGAATGGAAGGCTAGAGATGGGGGCGGTAGGATTTTGGAACAGAGGGGCTTAGCGTGGTGCTCTTGAGGATCGGGCGTATCGTGGCTTGCTTGAGGGATTGCGGCATATGTCCTTGTTGGAGGGATTCCTTAACGATTTTGTGGAGGTAATGGGCTAGTTGGCTTCTAGTAGCTTTGATCCACACCACTGGGCATGGGTCAGATGGCGAGGTCATTGTGTTAAGGGTGTTCACTATGTCCTCTATTTGCTGTGTTGAGGGTATGCTAAAGTTCTCCCAGGTTTGCTGAGGCTCCGTCACTTTCAAGTTGCATGCCTGGGGGAAAGGGGTGCTCATTTGGTTGGAGTTCTTTGCTTTTAGGTAGTTTGCAAATTTTTGTGGGTCCAGGTGATGGGTGCAGTGCTGAGTGGCGTCTTTGGTGAGCTTCTGCACAATGTTAAATAGCTCCCTTGGTTTGTTGGCTGATCTCATGATTAGGTTGGTATGGTGTTGTTGCTTGCGCTCATTGATCAGGTTGTTGTATTCCAATTGCTTGGATCTGTATTGGGCCATAGAGTCTTGTGACTTGTCACGCCTCCATTCAGGGCCGGATTTACCTTGAGTGAGGCCCTACGCCAACAAAAATTGTGGGCCCCCAGAAAAGATAAAAACGAGCACGCCGGATCAGCTGCGCGCTGTTGGCCCTGACGTCATAATTAAACTGGGAATCCCAAAAGCCAAACTTGGAATGTACAACACTGTAGAAATAAAACTATACATTAATTTGCTCTTGTACTAAACAAAGTGCAGACGTTAATGATGCACATTTCCCAGAGCTGACATATTCCAATTAATAAATTCAAAATAAAAATATATTTTTCTACCTTTTGTGCATTTCTTTTCAGCTGCAATTGCTCCAGCCACTTTCTTCTGGTTTCTTCGTGTCAGCCCAACTCCAGTCTTAACCCCCCCAGCCCATTTCCAGTCCCAGCCCCCCCCCCCCCATCGGCTCAAGTAAACTTTAATAAAAAAAAATAAAACGCTGGCCGCTGCCACCGTGGCAGCATGGACTCTCCCGCGGGGCCCCCTCTGCCTGGCTGAGCCCCTCCGTGCCGGCTTTGAGAGGCGCGAAGGGAGAGTGTCTCCCGCGGGGCCCCCTCTGCCCGGCTGAGCCCCTCCGTGCCGGCTTTGAGAGGCGCGAAGGGAGAGTGTCTCCCTCGCGTCTCTGTTAAGCCTGCAGGGGCTGATGGGAAATTTCCCATCTGCCCCTGCGGGCTTAACAGAGACGCGAGGGAGACACTCTCCCTTCGCGCCTCTCAAAGCCGGCACAGAGGGGCTCAGCCGGGCAGAGGGGGCCCCGCGGGACAGTCCATGCTGCCGCGGCAGCAGCCAGCGGTTTTTTTTACAATTTGTTCAATTTTTGTGGGCCCTTGCCAGCTGTGGGCCCTACGCCACGGCGTAGTTGGCGTATAGGTAAATCCAGCCCTGCCTCCATTTCCTCTCCAGCTTTCTGAGTACGCGTTTTACATCCCTGATATCATTTGAATAACAGGGAGCACTGGGTCTCCTGGGTGCGTGTGGTCCTTTTATTTATTTATTTACTTATTTAACTTCTCTTATATACCGCGCTATTACATATCAGTGCGGTTTACAATAAAACAATATATTACTATGCGGGTGGGCCACATAGAAATTACATTAAACAAGGGTCCTTCTCTGCTTGGAGCTGATGAGGCCTCAGCTATTATGCGGTTCCATTCCTCTATGGTTTTGTCGAGGGTGTCGCACTCCTGTTGGAGCTGAGGAATTGTTTCTTTTAGAAAAGCATCTTTGTTGTATGCTCTGAATCGTCTGATGCTACTTTCTTCCTCTGTGTGGCGAGTGGGGTTATCCAAGATAAAGAAGAACGCAATTACATGATGGTCGGACCATGGGACCGGGGTGATTGTTGGGGTTGTGACTTTGCCCTGTTCCGCCAGTTGTATTGGAACAAAGACAAGGTCTGGAGTGGTACCATGTTGGTGTGTTGGTGCGTCAATTGTCTGGCAGTAATGTAGTGATTCCAAGTCCTTAAGGAACGCTGTAGCTTCTTTGAGAGGCATAGAGGTTAAGTTGTAGTCCCCCAGCGCTATGTGCGCATATTGATTCGAGTACCATGGAAAGATGATCTGCCACGGCACTAGGGGGCCTGTAGGTGAGGCATATGCTGAGGTACTTATTAGATACATTGATTGTGCTGGATTCGGTTGAGTTACTAGTAAAGATCAGTTTGAATCTTTAGTATTTTCTGGCCAATATCAGGGTTCCTCCTCGTGCGCTCTGATGCGGTTGAATGCTGAGAAGTCCGATGGGGTGACTTGGTTCAGGATAACCTGGGCTGAGTCATCGAGCCAGGTCTCGGTGATACAGATTATGTTCAGTTTTTGGTCCAGAATAAGGTCATGGATAATATTGTGCTTGTTTCTGATTGATCTAGCATTCAGTAATGCACATCTGATTGTGGACATTATGATTGGGTTGGTGTGGGCGCTGTGTGCGGAATGTGTGGGTGGTGTATGTGCGGTATTATGCATCTTGCATGCTATTGGCTTAGTATGCTGGTTCCCCTGTGGGAGGGACGTCCAGGGCATTTGTGTGGGTTGGATAGGCAGGAGGTGGAACAGTGGTACCTGCGTGTTGGGTCTGGTTGCATGTGTGTAGGGTGTTATAGTGTGCAGGAGTGTGAGGTAGACCATGAGGTACTTGTAGTTAGGATGCATGCTTGTGGTATGGGAAATGCAGGGAGGTTTCAGAAATAGTAATAAGAGTTTCCCATAGATGGGGACTTAAGGAGGGTGGCATATAGAGGAGGAAAAAGTAAATGGGGGGGGGGGGATGTGTACAGACATAAGAGGAGGGATGCAGGGTAACGAAGGGCGGGCAATGATAGCTGGGTGAGAGGCAAGATGGAGCGGAACAAGGCAGCCACTCCACCCCCCAGTGTGCCCTAAGTAGGGGATAGCTATGGTTGAGAAGCCAGGAGGAGACAGCGGGCAAGGAGACGGTCCTCACCCTCTCTCAGCCATGTCTCTGTCAAAAAGAGAAAAAGGTCTAGCTTAGACAGAAGGAGGAGGTCCTGAATCAGAACCGTCTTACTCCAAAGAGCTCTACAATTTATCAGGCCTGTGTGGAGCGCCTGAGCAATGGAGGGTACAGGGGGAACAGAGGGGCAATGTGTGGGCAAGGTCTGACAGATTATTAGGTTAGAAGGAAACCAACAGAGGTCTCCAGAGGGCATAGGTGTGCACAAGAATGGGCACCGCCTCCAGAGGGGAGGAATGGCAGACACAGTGCACACAAAAAAGACAAAGCTGGGAGTGCAGGAACCCACCTATGTGGTACCCTATAGAGTATCAAACTAACCGTGTGGGACACACTGCTGCTAAGGGTTGTGCCTGATTTCAGCAAGGCCTTTGACACCATTCTACATCAGTGACTTATAAATAAACTGCATGCCCTTGGGGTTTCAGCAAAGCCTTTTTCACAGTTCCACATTGGTGACTTATAAATAAACCGAGTGCCTTTGGGATGGACCCTAAAGTGACTGACTGGATTAGAAACTGGTTGAATGGGAGGTAACTGAGTACCGGTAAATGGAGTGAACGTTACCAGTTCTATTTAACATTTTTGTAAGTGATATTGTGGAAGGACTGTCAGGTAAGGCATACTTCTTTCCAGATGATACCAAAATATGCAATAGGATAGACTCCCTGGAAGGTGTAAATAACATGAGGAAAGATCTAGCAAAGCTTGAAGAATGGTCAATAAATTGGCAGCTGAGATTTGAATACTTAAAATGCAGGGTTACACATTTGGACTGCAAATATTCATGAGAGTGGTGCAGTATATGGCCAAAGTTCTTCTCTCCATGAAAGAAGAGCAGGACCTGGGAGCGATGATATCTGATGATCTTATCAATCAGGTGGAAAAGATGTCCGTGAGAACCAGAAGGATGCTTGGGTGCTTATGGAAAGAAATGAACAGCAGGCAGAAGAAGGTGTGATAGTGCCTCTGTATAAGTTTTTAGTGAGACTTTATGTAGAGTACCGTGTGTAGTTCTGGAGACCACACCTTCAAAAGTATATAAACAGGATGGAGTCGGTATAGAGAGCCACTAATAAAATGGTCAGTGGTCTTCATCATAAAGCATATGGAGACGGTCTTAAAAGATCTCAATATGTATACATTGGAAAAAGGAGGAAGAGGGAAGATATGATAGAGACATTTAAACACCTCCATAGCATACAGTAAATGCACAAGAAGAGAACCTCTTTCAATTGAAAGAAAGCTCTGGGTTCGTAAAATGAAGGCGAAAGGGGATTGATTTAGGAGTAATCTGAGGAAATATTTATTTTATGGAAAAAGGGATGGATGGGTAGAACACTTCCAGAAGACGTGGCGGAGACAAGTATTGAAAAGGAATGCAAGAAAGCATGACTCTAGCACAGAGGACCTCTAAGGGAAAGGAGGGAACTGTAGGATTTACTAGTTGGTATGGATGGGCAGCCTGGATAGGCTGTATGCTCTTTATCTGCCTTCATTTTTCTATGTTTCTATGACTCCATCATAGGCAAATCTACCTACTATACTTGATTGTAATTCTCCTTGAACAACTACTGGGAAAGTGTGGTGGCCTGATGCTTGGAGTGGTGGTCTGGTGACCAGAGAGACCAATTTTCTCCCCGGCCACTTTCAGAATTGGCCTCATCAACTGCCGCTCCCTCAGGACCAAGTCTCTCCTCATCCAAGACCTTATCTCTCAGGCGTCTTTCGATCTTACTCTCCTCACTGAGACATGGTTAAGGGAAGGGGAGGATGCCCTCCTCGCACGCTGCCTTCCTGCAGGGTTTTCAGCAGCTTCTGTCCCCCGCGCAGGCCGCACAGGCGGTGGTGTAGCCGCCATCCTCGCCCCCTCCCTTTCCTTCACCCAGATCTTTTCGCCATCTCTCTCTTATCCCGAGGCCCTTCTCCTCCATCTTCATACCACACCTCCGACTCACATTCTCCTCGTCTACGCGCCCCCTGCCCTCCGCCCTGACCTCTGGGACTCGCTCCTTTGATCTCTTTCTGATCTCTCCCTGCTCTTCCCTCACCTTCTCATCGCTGGTGACTTTAATCTTCACCTTGACTCCCCCTCATCCCCCAGGGATCATGCTTTTCTCACCCTCCTGCATGACCTGTCTCTCCTGCAGCATGTCCCTTTTCCCACTCACTCTGCTGGTCACACCCTGGATCTCTTCTTGACTCTCTCGTCCTCCACGCTTTCACTCTGCAACCTGTCCTCCCTCTCTCTTCCCTGGTCAGACCACCTCTGCCTCTCGGTCTCTTGCTTCCACTCTGGAGTCTCAACTCCTTCTTCCGTATCCCCCCCCCCCCGCCCCTCGTCTTTCTCGCTCTATCACCCCATCCTTGGCCCAGCAATTCCCCTCAGCCGCGGACCTACTTCCCCCTAATTTCCCCTCTTTGTCGCCCAACTCTCAAGCATCCACTTGGTTCTCCTCCCTTTCAGCTGCCCTTGACCATATTGCCCCTTTTCGTCCACGTCCTGCCACTCATCGACCATCACATCCCTGGTACCATCCCGGTCTCCTCCTACTTAGGTTTCAAGTTCGTAGAGCCGAAAGGCAATGGCGCAAATCCCCTTCACCAGCCACCCTATCCCTCTTCAGAGCCCAGCATTCTTACTATCGTTCCCAGGTTCTCCTTGCTAAGTCCACCTTCTTCTCCAATGCTATCGCCAATGCTCCCAACCAGACTCGTCACCTTTATTCTACCCTAAAATTTCTTACCTCCCTTCATCCTTCCACTCCTGCTACACCTGCTCATCCTGTCCCTGCCCCTTCTCTCTTAGCCTCAGCCTTCAACAACAAAATCTCTACCCTAAGGGTTTCCTTGCCCTCCCACCCTCCACCTATTCCCTCTCCTCCTCCAGCTGCCTCTCCTCCCCCCATCTCCCAACTGTCCCACACCTGGTCTTCCTTCTCCTTGACCACCACTGCTGAACTCCACCACCTTATCTCTTCATCCAACAAAACCTTCTGTTCCCTCGACCCCATCCCTTCTTCCTGGCTGCTTATTCCCTCCCTGTCTTTCCTTCCCTACATTCAAACCATGTTGAACTCCAGTCTCTCCACAGGCACCTTTCCCACTTCCTGGAAACACGCCCTGATCCGCCCAATACTCAAGAAACCTACCCTTGACCCTCTAGACCCCAACAACTACCGCCCGGTATCTAACCTTCCTTTCCTCTCCAAACTCCTCGAAAAAATCATCTTTGCCCAACTTTCTCACCACCTGGACTCTACCAATCTCCTTCACCCCCGCCAATCCGGCTTCCGTTCTGGGCACAGCGTCGAAACTATCCTTCTTGCCTTCACTAACTCACTGCACGTAGCTCACGACCGTGGTGATATCTCGGTGGCGGTAGCCCTTGATCTTTCCGCTGCCTTCGACCTGGTCGACCACTCCCTCCTCCTGTCCTGACTGCGCGAAGCTGGCCTTTGTAGCACTGTCTTCCGGTGGTTCCACTCCTTTCTTTTCTCCCGATCTGGCGGTTATTCCATCTTCCCCATCCAGCCCCTCTTCTGACTCATTCTCCCTATCCTGTAGGGTTCCCAAAAGGTTCTGTCCTGGCCCCTCTCCTCTTCAATCTTTTCTTAACCCCTCTCACATTATTAATACAGCAATTTGGAATTTCAGCTTTTTACTACGCAGACGATATTCTTCTTCTTTACCACACCTCCCCTGTTTGCCCTAACCTTGCTCCGCTTAACTCCTGCCTGGCTGCTGTTTCTGACTGGATGACCCAAAATTGCCTACACCTTAACCTCTCAAAGACTACAGCTATCTGGTTTCCACAAGGTCACCAATCTCCCTCCCTGGCCCCTTCTTTCCCTGGTACACCCATTTCACTGGTTTCCACTTTTCATTATCTCGGGGTGCTCTTTGATTCGGATCTTTCTTTCTCTGCTCATGTCTCCCATATCTCCAAGACCTCCTTTTTCTATCTCTGTCAAATCTGTGCAATTCGCCCCTTCCTTTCTCCCTCCGCTCTTGCCACCCTGTTACAAGCTCTTGTTATCTCCCGTGTTGACTTTTCTAACTCCATTCTCTCCAGCATCTCCAAATTGCAACTGACACGACTACAGAGAATTCAGAACACCGCCGCCCGACTTGTATCCTACTCCTCCCCTAGATACCACGTCACTCCCCTTCTTTTCCGTCTTCATTGGCTTCCCATATCCTTCCATATTCAGTTCAAACTTCTCACACTTGTTCACAAGGCGCTTCATACCACTACCCCACAATATCTGGCCAACTTAATTCACTTTCATACCCCTAGGCATACGCCCCACTCCTTACATCTCAACCGCCTCGCACTGCCCCCTCCCTCACACGCTCACCTTCAATCCACCCGTTCCTCAGCCTTCTTTTTCATAGGTCCCGCTCTCTGGAACTCCCTCCCCTCCGCTCTCCGCCTTGAGCCTCATCACCCCACCTTTAAACATGCCCTGAAGACCTACCTCTTTTCCCTTGCTTTCGACCCTCCTCCCTCCTAGCCCCAACCTCTTCCCTGTGTTTGCTATCCTCTTCTCGCTCTCTTCTCTCTATCCTTTGTTGAACTGTAATTTCTTTTTCATTTTCCAGCCTCGTGCCATCCTGTTCTGAAGACTTTATTGTAAACCGCTCTGCTTATCACTGAAGGGCGGTCAAGCAAATAAATAAACATAAATGTTTAAATCTCAGTGGCACGCCATGAGCAAGTCGTTTAACCCTCCATTGCCTCAGTTACAAACTTAGATTATAAGCACTCTGTGGAAAGGACAAGACCTACTGTACCCGATTGTAACCCACCTTGAACAACTACTAGAAAGATGTGAGCTAAATAAAAAAAATATTTATTGTAGAAATCCTGGTTGGTGTGCCCCAAGGACTGGGTTGAGAACCATTGGCTTAGTGTATGTTATATCTTTTATCTAATCTGACTTGTGCCATATCATGGACAAAAAACATATGAAATGAATATAAATAATAAATAGATGCCAATACAACATACACTAATACTCTATATGCTATTGATGTTTTGTGCTGGTGTATAATGGTATTTGTGTTAACTGTGCAATGCGGTTTATCTGAGGTTTCAGTAAATGATGCTGCTTGATGTACTGGCATAGTGGCATTTATGTCGAGGACAGATGTTGTATGCAGGTGGAGTGGTGAGGAGTCGGCTCCTCTTCATTCTGTGCCATTCCACAGAAGAAAGACCGAAACAGGTGCTAGTGAAAGAGCCTTAGTGTCTGTGTCAGGAAGCCCGGCCAATGTGCAGGGCTGCTGCGAGTGATAAGAGTCTCTCTGTACTTCATCTTCCTCCAGAGGAGGAGAGAGATGGCCAGCAGCCAGCTAACGACCCTTTCCAGTTCAGGGGAAATGAATGTTTTCTTTTATTTCAGGCAGCTGTATGGAGCCCCTGGCAGAAAAAGAGGAAGAGCTGGGCTAGCCAAAGAACCACTGCTTATCTCCAAAGACAAACAAGCAAAGGCAGAAACTCCTGAAGGAAGCGTGATGCACCCCCATAAACAGAACAAGTCTGAGATTCTCTGTCTTGAAAGGGGGCACGATGATGACAGAAAACTGTTATCTCCTGCACGTGGCAAGCATCTCCCCCCAACACATATGCTGCCTCTCTTCTCTCTATAATTGACTTAAGCCCACTCTGCAGCACAATGAGCAGCTTCATCATTAGAAAAACAGTCAATGCAACACTCATTACCTTTCAATGGGGGTATTCTGCCCAAAGACCATGGTACAGAGCTCCCCTCACACAGGACAGAAACAAAACTATATCAGAAATACATAGAAACATGATGGTAGAAAGAGACCATATGGCCTATCTAGTTTGCCCTTCCATATCAACTACTATAGTTCCTTTTTTTCCCCGTTAGTGTTTGTCCCATGCTTTCTTGAATTCAGATACTATCTTTGTCTCTACCACCTCCTCTGGGAGACTATTCCACAGATCCACCACTCTTTCCATAAAGAAATATTTCTCCATATTACTCCTGCGTCTATCCCAGGGGTGGGCAAACCTTTTGACTCGAGGGCCGCAATGGGTTCATATATTGGACCCGGGGGCCGGACCAAGAGTAGATGGGACGGTGTGTATGTGTGAATTAATATAAATTAAATTTAAATTTGTAACATTAAATGTTTAGATTAATTTAAGGTAGAAAAGCATAAAAAGAGTTATTTTACAAAACTTTTATGCAATGTATTTCTTTCATAAAATAGTACCTTCAATTTTAGTGGGAACAGTGTTGGTGGTCTCCCTTGCACTACACTAGCCGGCCATCGCGAGATTACGCTGCGTCCTCTAGAAAGTGAGGTGAATAAATGAATAAATTAGCTAGCGCTCTGCTATATTTTGGATACTAAAAGACATATTTCATTTTAAATTATGAATCCCAAAATTAACCACCTGTCCATGACAATTTATGTAAGTGGTCAAATCAGGGTTTCATGCAGTGGACTGAATCATCTGAGCAGAATTTGCACATCACTTGGTCCTATGGCTAACATTCCACTGCCAGCCTCCTACTTTCCTGGCAAGAACTAGAAATGTCATTCGCGGACTCTACGCAACTCTCCAGAGCAGCCAGGCAAGCAAAGCACCTGAACGCACAGTTCAAGGATAAATCCCATGCAGGCCCTACCACTGCTTCGGGGTTTTAACATATGTGACTCACCTAAGAGCGTTACCGAACTACCACCACCGGGCCTGTGCAGGGGGAGATTCATAAGCAGAGCTGCACCACGGGTACTTACAGTTTCTATGCAGTTCCTCTGCTGCTCCGGTTCCTTCTGCAGCCGCTTGCTCTTCCCCTCGGTGTGCTCCACCCCATCCTGCAAGCTCTTAATCTTCCTCTTCCCAGCCTCCATGGAGCGGGCGCAAGCAGCATGCCGCGTGGCAGCTCAGCGGTCTCTCTCCTCACGACGAACCCGGGAATCCTCAAGTGCGCGCGTCATCGCCTATGCGCACCGCCTGAAAGGCGCGGAAGTAAACATGCCTTTTAACTAAGTGCTGCACTAGAAATAGGAAGGGATGATTGTCCATAGTGTGCGCCACATGGAAGAGGTGGGCTAGCGGGCCGGATTAAAAGGTCCGCCGGGCCGTATACGGCCCACGGGCCGTAGTTTGCCCATTCCTGGTCTATCCCCTTTCACCCTCATCCTATGTCCCCTCATTGCAGAGCTTACTTTCAATGGAAAGAGGCTCTCCTCCTGTGCATTTATGCCACGGAGGTATTTAAACATCTCTATCATCATATCTCCTCTATCCCACTTTTCTTCTAAAGTATATATACTGAGATCTTTAAGTATGTTCCTATATGGTTTATAACAAAGACTGCTGACCATACATACATATGCCCTAAGCCCTTCTTTTGGAATCTGTAATCCTGTATAGTGGGAGGGAAATGTAGTCTCATTTGGAAGTTTCCTGCTAGTCTTTTAGGCTTCTAGCTTAATTGGAACTGGCACTACTGAGCTATAGGACCATAAGCTTTCATTTGCAACTACTTGGGTTTTACCCCCTCATGCTACCTCTCCTTCCCCACCCCCACCCCCTCCCCCACCTACTATCTAGTTTAACCACTGCACTGTTAATGCTTAATCCACCAGGAATGACAGACGGTGGCTCCTTCTGGAACTTCGTATGTGGGTACCTTGAGTCTGACCACTAGGCGTTGCACTTGGCCAATGACTAAGATGTCCTATTCTTCCTTGGGGCTCTGAACGCAGTCTCCTCATCCTGGCTAGCCTGAGGAGTAGACACCAGTCTTGAGAATAAAATCCTAATTTCCCGAGTGGTGGTGCTGATTCATCAGGCCAGACACAAAAGGGAAGTGTGTAATAATGTTAGGCTTATTATTAAAAGCAAAAATACAATAGTCTTTGTGGGTAGAATTGTAGTGCAACAGTACACTAGCTTTAATTAATTGGTACCAGACAGAACTCAGTTCTTTGATACTTGGATAGGAGGCTGGCGCCCTACAATGGAAGAAACACCAATTTCTTCCACTGTACCATGCACGGCTGCTAATAACTGGGGTAATATAGAACAAGCAGAATCTCAACTATGTTTAATGAAGAGGAACTTACACTCTTTTATACACATAAAACTCTAAAAAAAGGAAACAAATACAGCATATAACTTCCAAAGTAATTCTCTCTTGAAGGACCGTAAATACAGATGTAAAGAAAATATTCAAGTATAAAAAATTTACAGTGTTTGCGTGTGGATGGTGAATTGCTGAAATAAATATTCCCTATTTCAATTCTTGTTTTTTTTAGCAATCACACAATTTACAACAGAAACTGATGAGAAGATTTTCTAAGGCAACACTTCTCAACCCTCTCCTGGAAGCACACCTAGCCAGTCAGAATTTTAGGATTACTGCAGTGAAGAATAATCAGAGAGATTTGCATGTACTGGGAATCAAGTAGATGCTCATGCATATTCATTGTGCCAATCCTGAAAACCTGACTGGCTTGGTGTGACCCCAGGAGAGGGTTGAGAAGCACTGATCTAAGGGAAGAAGTCGCTAAACCCTACATGAATTTACATTACACACTGTATCCACAGGTATCTCAAGACTCATACAGCAGAATTCAAAAATGAGTGGGAAATATGCATTGGATGGAAACCAGGCAAAGAGTGCTTCAACTCAGAAGAGCAGTGAATGATTTTTACACTTCTAATAAGGCATGAGGTGAAGTAAACTGTATGGAGCAGCAGTTGCAACCCAAAAAAACAGAGGCAAAAGCAGTTGTGTACTACGGGCCAGGCGGTGGATGCGGCCAGCCTCGGGTGCCAGCCGAGAGGGGGGTACACACCCACTGAACCAGCTTTATGGTAGGTTTGCCATGCTGCCTCTGTGGGCCCTGGAGAGGGGGGTGGTTGTGAATCATGTACACAGTGCTGTGGCGGGGGAAGGGGCACTGGCCATATGGGGGAGTACCTACACTGGGTCCAGAGGTGGCTAAGAACCCTACTAGGCAAAAGGTTGGTATTTGCAGGAAGCACCAGTTAAAACCATCTTACAAGGCAGAATGGATGGGCCATATTGGTCTTGCCTTTATACCTGGTTCTCCCCCTTTCCCCCTGACTTCTTTTTCTCATGTAACTAATACTTTCAGGATCAGTGCAAGAGTATTGGATGCCCTAGGAACCTTCAGCCTTAGCAACCTCCCACCTTGAGATCTGAAGAATTAAATTCAATAATCATAGCCATTCCAACACTACCCCTCCCATAACAATCCTGTAAAAATGCATAATTATATATCATGGGGTAGAAGCCCTATTCATGCTTTGATATCTGAAAATGAACACAGAGACGTCTCCAGAGCCATTTTTGAAGCCGGGTCTGTGAACATCCACGTCTGAACGGGGACATGGTGGAGGAGTGGCTGGGGCATTCCCAGGAACCTGGATGTTCCCACCTGATCTCAGAAATATCCTGGACGTCCGATGTCGCATCTGATCTTAGACCTGTTCCAGGCTCCTGAAAAGTGCTCGTTTTGGCTGAAAAACATCCAGAGGGTGTAGAAAAGATAGCAGTCCATTATTTCCAGCACAATTTCAATCCTGGCTTCACTGTTCCTAAACCATTAACTCTATCCATTAGGCTATTCCTAGATGTCGAGGTTCTGAAATATTATTCTGGAACATCGACGTAGATGCTCCTGCAGACGCCCATATCAGGCATGTCCAAGTTGGTGAAATCATAAGAACATAAGAAATGCCAAACTGGGCCAGACCAAGGTCCATCAAGTCCAGTATCCTGTTTCCAACAGTGGCTAATCCAGGTCACAAGTAATTAGCAGGTACCCAAGGTCCACAGCTTCCACACTGCTCGTCCTGGGGTAAGCAGTAGATTTCCCAGGTCCTCTTCAATAATGGTTTATGGACCTTTCCTCCAGGAACTTGTCCAAACCTTTTTTTAAACCCAGCTACACTAACAGCTTTTACTACATCCTCTGGTAACAAATTCCAGAGTTTGATTACACATTGAGTGAAAAAATAATCTTAAATGGGTTACATTGTAGCTTTATTGCGTGTCCTCTAGTCTTTCTAGTTTTTGATGGCGTAAACAACCAGTCTACATCAACCCGTTCCACTCCATTCATTAATTTATAGACTTCTATCATATCTCCCCTCAGTCGTCTCTTTTCCAGGTTGAAGAGTCCTAACCTTTTAAGCCTCTCCTCATAGGGCAGGGGTGGGCAAACCTTTTGACTCGAGGGCCGCAATGGGTTCATATATTGGACCCGGGGGCCGGACCAAGAGTAGATGGGACGGTGTGTATGTGTGAATTAATATAAATTAAATTTAAATTTGTAACATTAAATGTTTAGATTAATTTAAGGTAGAAAAGCATAAAAAGAGTTATTTTACAAAACTTTTATGCAATGTATTTCTTTCATAAAATAGTACCTTCAATTTTAGTGGGAACAGTGTTGGTGGTCTCCCTTGCACTACACTAGCCGGCCATCGCGAGATTACGCTGCGTCCTCTAGAAAGTGAGGTGAATAAATGAATAAATTAGCTAGCGCTCTGCTATATTTTGGATACTAAAAGACATATTTCATTTTTAAATTATGAATCCCAAAATTAACCACCTGTCCATGACAATTTATGTAAGTGGTCAAATCAGGGTTTCATGCAGTGGACTGAATCATCTGAGCAGAATTTGCACATCACTTGGTCCTATGGCTAACATTCCACTGCCAGCCTCCTACTTTCCTGGCAAGAACTAGAAATGTCATTCGCGGACTCTACGCAACTCTCCAGAGCAGCCAGGCAAGCAAAGCACCTGAACGCACAGTTCAAGGATAAATCCCATGCAGGCCCTACCACTCCTTCGGGGTTTTAACATATGTGACTCACCTAAGAGCGTTACCGAACTACCACCACCGGGCCTGTGCAGGGGGAGATTCATAAGCAGAGCTGCACCACGGGTACTTACAGTTTCTATGCAGTTCCTCTGCTGCTCCGGTTCCTTCTGCAGCCGCTTGCTCTTCCCCTCGGTGCTCCACCCCATCCTGCAAGCTCTTAATCTTCCTCTTCCCAGCCTCCATGGAGCGGGCGCAAGCAGCATGCCGCGTGGCACCTCGGCGGTCTCTCTCCTCACGACGAACCCGGGAATCCTCAAGTGCGCGCGTCATCGCCTATGCGCACCGCCTGAAAGGCACGGAAGTAAACATGCCTTTTAACTAAGTGCTGCACTAGAAATAGGAAGGGATGATTGTCCATAGTGTGCGCCACATGGAAGAGGTGGGCTAGCGGGCCGGATTAAAAGGTCCGCCGGGCCGTATACGGCCCGCGGGCCGTAGTTTGCCCATTCCTGTCATAGGGGTATCCTTCCAGCTCCTTTACCATTTTGGTGGCTCTTCTCTGTAACTTTTCTAATAAGGCTATATCCTTTTTAAGATACGGCGACCAGAATTGCACACAATATTCAAGGTGCGGTCGAACCATGGAAGATCATGTCTGCACTTGGACATTCTTTTGAAAATCGCCCTCTGAACTTTTAAATATTAAGCTTTACTTTGTATGTATGTGTGCACCTACTCTCACCGCAGGCAAATGAATGCACTGATGGCTCAGAGTTGGCTCTTAGGATCTATTCTTTTGCTTTGACTTCTGCTGCTGCCCTAAGTGACACCAAGGGGCTTGTTTACAAAGCCGCGGTAGCGGTTCGCGGTCGTTATCGGAGCCGCGGCCCCATTGAAATCAATGGGGTTGCGGCTCCGATAACGATCGCGAACCGCTACCGCAGCTTTGTAAACAAGCCCCCAAGTCTTGACTAACAGTTGAGGTAACCCTGGTTGCTTTACATTAATTTTATTTCAATTTTCTGAACATAATTGTTTGTTTTGGTCTATTTTTAATTTTATCTCATTTTATTTTATGTTTTTTGCACTTGATTGACCACCCTTCGTTAGTCACAACAGGGCAGTGTACAAAGACATTAAAAACAAGTTAAAAATAAAGAAAGAAAAGAACTCCATTCCTTAAAAGAAAGATTAAAACATTCACACCAGGGAATGGAAGGGAGGGAGGGAAAAAGGTAGGGAGATAGTAGGGGTGAGGTTAAGGGTAGAAGTGGTTAGGGAACTAGTAGGTCAAATGCAATATCAAAAAGATGGGTTTTTAAGAGATTTTTTAAATTTGAGGAGGGTTTGAGTCGGAGGGCTGGGGGTAGTGAGTTCCAAGAGGGTGGAGCCAAAAAAATAGAAAGCTGAGGAATGGGTAAATATGAGATGATCACATAGATACAAATTGAAATGCAGTATATCAGGATAAATTAACATAAATATAACATAAACAAACATTTATCTGCCATCATTTATTTTGTCAATAACAATAAACCACCAAAAACTGGTGAGCAAACATAAATGCTCAAAATCAAAGATCCCAATGATGAAATAACGAGAATTTAACTTTTTTTGTTGGCTATGCCATCAAAGGAACAGGGGGAACAAAACCCCCTACCTGCGGTGGCAACTCCTTTTATTCAAAATCATTTAAAAAGGCTACTTAGCTCAAAGAAGGAAGTGCTGGTATGAATGGCAGATAGCAGGTAAATCCTGTATGCCCTTGGACTCTGCATCAGGTTAAACAGGATTTGCCAGGATTTAAAGTTCCATTACTCCATGCTTATCATTGCCGCAGCTGCAGATCCCAGAGAGAGGTGGAGGCGGCAGTAGCAGCAATGAACGTGGGTGGGGGTCGTGCCGCAGGAGAGTGGGCACAAGGGATGGGGCTTGCCTAGGACACTTCATCTTCTTGCGCCGGCCTTATGTAGATGCACCAGGGACCAATACAGAGGCATTTGATATGTTACAATAAGACACTTGGCACAAAAGAATCATATTCATGCTACTCCACTAATATGATACATCATCTACTAGAGGAAATGTGACTCGGGGATGCTACAATGGTGAAACAGACCAACAACTGGGGAGAAGAATAAACTTCCATAAACACCATCTGACATGCCACAGAGAAAAATTGGATCTACTTTTTGGGATCTTCCAGGTACTTGTGACTTGGACTGGCTATTGTTGGAGGCAGGATGCTGGGCTCAATAGACCTTGATCTGACTCAACATGTTTTTTCTTATGTTCTTAACAGCAATAAATTATTCCTGTAAGATAACATATTTCGAGGCCAGACTACTGTATCAATGACCTTGCAATCAAAATACTACAACAGGGGCACCTAACATACAGCCTGTGGGCCAAATGCTCATCTTGGGATGTGGCCCACTTGAGAACACATAAGAATGAAAGAAAAGCCATTCTGAGTAAGAGCAAGGTCCATGGAGCCCAGCATCCTGTCTCTGACAGTAGGCACTTCAAGTACCCAGCAGATTCCAAAATGTAAATCTACTTCCCCTTGTTCATTTCCAGGAATGAGCACCAAGTCTATCTTGCTAATACCTTTTCTTGATTTTTTCTCCAGAAACCTGTGAATTCCTCTTTTGAATCCGGCTCTATTGGTTGCCTTTATCACATCGTCTGGAACAACTCCACAGTGTACATGTTGCATGAAAAAAAGCTTTCTATGATTAGTTTTCAGTTTGCTGATCATTAGTTTCATGGAGTGTCCTCTATTTTGTGTGTCATTTGACAGGTTAAACAAGTTCCTTATTTAACATTCCCCCCATACATAATTTTATAAAATTCTATTATATCTCTCAGTCATCTTTGCTGCAAACTGAAAAGCCCTAACGTTTTAGTTTTGCTTCGTAAGGGAGGTGCTCTATCCGCGTTATCATTTTTGTCGCTCTTCTCTGAGCTTTTTCTAGTTATTTATTCATTATTTTATTTGACAACTTTTATATACCGCCCCTTTCCAAGATCAGGGGCGGTTTACATAGAACAATGGAAACCATACAAAGAAAGTAATGCAACACTGCAACTATTTACAAAATACAAGTATAATCATAAACTTTTTACAACTATTTACAACTTGCATCATAACTTTAGGGTTCACGTTTAGACATAGATTAATTCATTAATTCCACTATATCCTTTTTGAGATGAGGTGACTAGAATTGCACACAGTATTTAAGGTGTAGATACAGGGCCGGTGCTCCCCATTAAGAAAACTAGGTGGTCGCCTAGAGCGCCAGCCCTACAGGGGGGACTGATTGCTGCCGCCGTCACCCCTCATGGGACCACAGTAGCCCAACAGTGAAGCAAAAACACCACGTGAAACAGCAGAACACAAATCTGTCCAGAGTATGGTGTTGATACAAATAGGAATCTTATTGGAAGTAAATCTCAGTCCTGGAGTACAATTTTAATAAAGGATTCCTATTTGTATCAACTCCACTCTCTGGACCGGTTTGTATCCCTCTTGGGACCTACAGTGGTGGCAATCACCGCAAACGGCTCCACTGTGCCTTACCGTAATCTTGTGTGTCACAGGCTGTTTACTTCTGCCCCTTGCCGACTTCCTGTACCGACATCGGATGTCAGAGAGAGGGGGAAGCAAACAGCTGCACGGCCCTGAAGATTAAGGTAAGACACCGCAGGAATGTTTGCTATCACTTCAGGTCCCAAAAAAAGGGGACAGCAGCAGCAATGAACATAGGTGGGGGTCGTGCCGAGGGAGGGTGGGCACAAGGGATGAGGTTCACCTAGGGCACTTCATCTTCTTGCGCCGGTCCTGTGTAGATGCAGCAGGGACCAATACAGGGTCATAATGATATTCTCAGTTTTGCTCTCCATCCCTTTGCGGATAATCCCTAACATTTTATTTGCTCTTTTAGCAGCTATGGCACACTAAGCTGAAAATCTCAACATATTATCCACAATGATTCCAAGAGTTTTTTCTTGGGTGGTGACTCCTAACTCAGAATCCAGTAGTTGTACCTGTAGTTGGGATTATTTTCCCCCCTATGTGCAACACTTTGCACTTGTCCACATTCAATTTAATTTGCCATTTAGATGCCCAGTCCCGTAGTCTCATAAGATCCTTTTGCAAATCCTCACTGTCCTTTGCCATTTTAAAAACTGAATAATTTTGTGCTATCCGCAAATTTCGTCACCTCACTTGCTGCTCCTATCTCCCATTACAGAGACTCTACTAGTGACCCTTTTCCATGTAGATAATTGGCTATTCAGTCCTATTCTCACCTTCCTGTCTTTTGGCCAGTTTGGAACTCTCCAATTTCCTAAGGAGTCACTTATGTTGCACTTTTATTAAATGCCTTCTGAAAATCCAAATGGAGGTTATTCTAGAAGTCTTATTCGTGATTTGCACATGTAAATACAACCACTTATAGATGTAAATTGCATCCACGTTAATGGTCTTTTAGAAAAGGATCATTTTAAATGTGAAGGTTAATACTATGTCAAAATTGCATAGGGCGTGTTAGAGGCATGGCCTGGGCAGGTTAAAAATCGACACACCTATTCCCCATTTCATATAGGGAATGCACGTGTAAGCCCAAAGTTGTCCAGATCTGATTTATAAGTGCTTCCTGACACGTATAGGTATTAAAAAAAAAAAAAGAGATCCTTCTGGCCATCCCTTTACAAAAGGGATTAAGGGGAATATCCCCCTTAAATGTCCAATGGTTATTCCCACCTCCAAACTGAAACGAGGTAAAGATAGAGTCCTCGGTAGTTAATTAGCAGCCTCTACATGTCTAGGTTTGCAAAACTGCAAAGATGTACGTGTAAGGGCTGACATTTGAAATGTGACTAATATCAGGTTAGCAATTTCATGTTTGAGTTTTTCAGAGCTCTATAGTAAATGTTGTTTGGTCCTGGTGATTTGCTGCTCTTGAGTTTGCCAATTTGTTCTATTTTAATTTTTAAGCAGTGCAATATTATTTGGTGGATATGACGTCACAATCTGAGTAGACATTCACACATTTGATGGGTATAAATCATGCTAAAACAGGCTAAAATATTAAGGCAACCTGCAAACACATGGATTTCTGATCATGTAGCCCACATCCCATACTAAAAGGAACTTAAAACTACTAAAGCATGAAATTAAAGAGGACACATTTTAGACCCTGCAAAGAGGTTGTAAGCCTATGGGTATTTCACATGTCTGGGACCACCTCTGCCTATTCAACCGTGTGCATACTTTCAGCCACAGATAGAGCAAGATAAACCCCTTTGGAGGGCTTTAAGTAGCCAAGCACATTGGGCTCCCATCCCATCATAAATATATTCTAAAACTCCCACAAATGGGGCCCAGCACGGTTCTGACTGCAGACGAGAACTGGCAGAAGAGGAAGTTCTGCTCTCCCACTCCTCCTACTGATTGGAAAACAATGAATAGCGGGTGGGGGGAATTATAGAGAGATCGCTGTAGGCAGCAGTCATTCTGGTCCCCACCCCACCTCATTCTTTCTGCCAGCAGCTTGATTTACCAGGACAAAAGTCTGCCTTGGGAGTCAGTGAATTAATACATCTAAGAGGATTCATCCTAAACATTTGAACACTAGGTAAATGCTAAGTTTGCCTGTGCCTTAATCCTGTCCGAGGACAGCTTGGGCAATTTTGAAAGTACAGATGTCCATGGGCAGAATGGTCTTTGGATATTGTCCTCAATAAATACCATTAGTCATTTGATGCTATTTAAGAAAATTCATTTTTCCATAATGCAAGTCACATAGTTGCTAAGCAACATCCTACCTAAGCAGCATTTCACTGGAGGCCAAAATTCCACAGCCTCAGCTCTTATGTATGATGTCCCTTTCAGATGAAGGATTTTGTGAAGGGCTTCATGCCTCTTGCACAGTGTCATAAGGCATTCTTGAGGACATGCTCATAACTGTTAGAAGATGTTCCCCCAGCAGCACAGGATTTAAATTTTGAGCATGCTCAGGTAGGCCCGCACTGGAGGGCCTCATCAAGGAGCCTTTTGGTGTGGACCAGGGCGACACTCCGCCAAACCCACACAGTCCATCGGACACAGATCAGACGCTGACAATCGATTCACAAAGAGGGCACGACGAAAATAGGCACCCTCCATTGCACAGTCAGAAATCGGAAGAGTCAGCACCTCGCCACTCATCTGTTCAACATCTACCAGACCACCGCCGCTTGCTTCAATATCTTTATCTTTATTTGGGTTTTTCTTATACCACTTTACACTCAAGCACCAGAGCGGTTTACAATACACAAAACATAAAAGACTGCTGAAAGGTGAAAATGCCATGGTATTGATAGGAAAAAGAAAGAAGAGTGAGAGATGACTAGAAAGGACAGAGAGGGAGGGGAGAGAGCCACCTCAGCATAGGGGGGAAGAGGGAGGGAGATTAAATGCGGAGAAGAAAAGATGAGTTTTCAGCATCGACTTGAACTTAGTGAATGAGAGTTCAAGTCACAGATCTGGAGGGAGGAAGTTCCAAGTTTGGAGTGAAGAAAACAGAATTGCGGGTGGACTCCAGGTGAGCTTGTGAGGAAGAGGGGAGGGACATACGATTGGAGTGGATGAGTCAGAGTGAATGCAGAGGGGTATGGAGATGAACCAGATCTGAGAGATACTGTGGGGTGCTGGTGTGGATAGCTTTGTAAACCAGAACTAGGACCTTATGCTGTATGAGGAAGGTGACAGGGAGCCAATGGAGATGAATAAGAATTGGGGTGATGTGATCGGATGCAAAGCGGGCTGCAGTGTTCTGTAGGAGTTGCAATCTGTGTAACTGATACTGTGGTAGACTGGCAAGAGTGATATTGCAGTAGTCTATATGGGAGATTACAAGAGAGAGTAGTGGTGGTGAGAAAGGGATGGACGGCGTGGATCTGACGCAGGGAGCAAAAAGAGCAGTATATGATGGAGGATAGGTGGTCGTGGAATGATAAGGCAGAATGTAGAGTGATACAGAGATAGCACAAGGAAGGGACCAGGGGAATGGGTGAGTGAGGGAGCTAGGGAGGGAACAGGACTACCAAAGGTGAACCAGATAACTAATTTTTTGTCAGGGTTGAGATGGAGAAAGTTCAAAAACATCCAGGAGCTGATGCAGAAGAGTCAGATATTAAGAGGGGAAATGTCAGGGGTGGTGGGACTGGTATATGGGGTAAGAGCCTTCGTAACTATCCCTCATACTACAAAGCTTCTCTATCGCATAGCAAGAAACCGCCTCAACTACACAATAGCCAAATGATTCAAAGCGCTCAGGCATGTCCATGCCTAGAACCATGCAAAAAAAAAAAATCGTAGGCTTGGCCCTTAGCCATTAGTGCACAGAGCTTTACCCCGCATAGACAACAATAAGGATTCCCCCACTATTGCACTACCCACACCACTGCAACTGGTGCACCCTTAGGCAAACATCTGAAAGAAACCAACTCAATCTGTCAACATGGAAATGACAAGTCAGAGGTATGCCACCACCATATTACGATTCCTATTACTCATCTGGATATTTACCCGCCTCACAGCAGCAACCAGATCAGGCTAAAGCAACTAAATTCCCATAATTACCAGCTATAGATGTCCACTAGATGGAGCGTTAGCACTACAATATCAATACCAGACATGCCACTGCACTCTAAAACAAATCTCACAACCTGTGAACAGAGCCAGGAGACCACACCCCGTGAACAAAATGATGCCCCCCATAAAAAGTGCTCTCAATGCACGCTCAGCAAGAAATAAAATCCAAACTCTACTTTATAAATGAGTATAGCCTAGACATCCTATTCATCAATGAAACTTGGGGGTATGTTTACTAAACCGTCTTAACGTCGCAGCGGTGGTATTATTGCGCGATAACACAGCAGCGGCGTTAAGGCACACTAACGCTGTGAAATCTGGGTCTAAAGGGTGGAGTAAGGCTTCCCAGAGGGCGGAGAGAAGGGGTCAATGGGTGGAAAGTGGGAGGGGAGAGGCTCCAGGCACACTAACGCTGTGAAATCTGGGTCTGAACACTAATGCCAGTGAAACCCTCGCGTTAAGGCACATTTGCAGGAAAGAGAAACCATTTCAGTCAACAATGTGCAGCAAAGGCAGGGAAACCCAGAAAAGTGATAGTTGTGATAGATGTGCAGGGACCAAAAAGGCAAACAAACATATAAAAGGACCAGAACCACATCTAAAATCCCAATAACCAAGCTGGCCAATAGTGATATTAATGATAAACATAAAGCAACACTACTGACAAAGCATATAAATTAAGTTATGTTTGGAAGGGTCAATGCTCTGTCCCCCTACAAAGTGAATGATCCCACATTGAAATAGCGCTGATCAGGGTTTCTGTCGTTTAGATTGGGCAGGTTTGTTATAGCATGCACATGTGCAGCAACAGCAGAGTGGGCACGTAGGAAATGGCAACTGTACTGATGCTGTAAATGGGATACAGGGGGCTGCAGGCGGCACATGCTGTAGTCCAGCTGGGGTACAGTGTGGGCTAGGCAGATGCCTAGGTAGCACATAGGAATGCTGAAACTGTAAAACAGAAAGACAGCAACTGACGAGGGTCCAACATGGGCACGAGTGTGTCCCCCACAGTGTCACAGGGGAGATTACCCAGCAGGTACCCCCAAGGGCACATAACATTGGCAGGCAGTGCAGGGGGGGGGGGAGCGTACATGCCCATGTAGGCACCCCTACCCGAGAACCCACACCATAGGCAGCTGCCTACCAGCATACTGGATGGCCTGGGACTGCGCACCACCAGCATAATGGCATGGCAGCATGGTGCCGGAGGGGTGCTGGTGGCAGAGGGGGCAGTGGCATCTGCCCACAGCAGACCATGGCCTAGCCCCATTTAGGTGGGTGCCGTGCAATGCAACAGACAGGGTCTGTCTGATGAACAGTCATGGTATCCCCATGGAATAAACTGTCCCTGTGGCAACAGTGTGGTGCAGTACACACAGCCAGTGTGTTCAGGAGCAGAAGGTCACAAGTTCAAGTCCCAGCTGTGGCTCCTGCCAACCCTTTCCCCATATTTTGCCCAGTACTAAACTGTGGTAATAAAGATGGAACCTTTATTGCAGATAAAATAAACATGCCTGAAACGCCTATATTTTACCCTACAGAGCACAGACACCATAAACATGTGCAATCCCTAGAGCAGAGTTTCCCAACTGCAGTCCTGGAGGGCCAAACACCATTCAAGTTTCATGCTGTCCCTAATAAATATGCCTGTGCTGCATTAGTTTGCGCCGCCCCCATTGTATGCAAATGTATCTCATGCATATTCATTAGGGACAGCATGAAAACCTGAACAGTGTTTGGCCCACCAGGACTGGAGTTGGGTACCTCTGCCCTAAAGCAGCGGCCAACAGGGGCATAAACACCCACAGGCTCCACTATCCAAAGCCTCATGGAGAGTCAGGCTGTTGGGTCCTGCGTGCAGCAGCATCTCCCAATACTAGCACTTGCATACCTTAGCAATGCTGCCCTAAACTTGGGAATATGTTATACATATATCAAAAGATTGCCATGATTAATGGCAGATAACAATTCCTAAGTTAAGCACAATTTGCTGATAGAGATGCATCATAGCAACCTTTCTGATATCGGTGGAGTGTGTTTCAGTTTTGGTTTCTGACAGTTTTTACCACCCCAGGGAGTGACCAACAGTATTGCGTACCATAGCCATGCCTGCACTGTGCCCAGGACTGGTGTGGTGGCCAGGGCTGCCAAAAGCCTCTATATTTGCACAATGCTGGCATAGGTATGGGAGTGTGTGTCTGTCTATCCAGTGTGTTGTGGCTGCCTACACCTTACTCAGCCCACACTGCTTGCACTGTTTCCAGTGTTAGCCTGCCAATGTGCATAATGAGGAGCAAGGTACTGTGGGTATGGCACGGACAGGGTGGCCTGGGCAGGATGCATCTGCACAGGGCATAGGGCAATGGCTGGGACATTGTAGTGCCCGGCCACCACCTGCATGGACAGGGTGGCCACAGCATGTCCTGCTGGGAGGTCACTCTCACCCTGACTGAGCAGTGACCACGGCGTGGCTAGGTTCCCCCATAGTGTTATTATAGTATTTCTCTCAAGTGATATTTATGTGTTCTCTTTTCTGGGGCCCAATCACTGACTTATCTGCTTGGTGTATGTGCTCACATCCCAGTTTTGGGTGCACACATCTCCTCCAGGAACATGCACTATGGACTAGCTAGCAGACTGTCTGCAGTTAGTATGTGTATGGCTGGAACACCTTGCAGGGTGTAGCGGCTGGAGACTCACTGTGCTCGCTGCTGGAGAATGTCAGATAGTGGTGGGGGGCAGCTGAGCATTTCCAGGCCTACTGTCTGCCATTGCCTTATGGAGGAGTACAGATCTGCATAGGGTGCCCATTCCCCAGCAGGACTGGGGTTGATGGTCCCCTCTACTGCCACCATTGCAAGGATGTAGAATGTGGATCTGTTGGTGGGAAATCCTGTCCCCCACCCTGAGCCCCAGAGGGCGGGTTGGGTGGTGCTACATAATCCGCTTATGGGTCCAAACACCCCCCTTCACTTAAATCATGTGCCCATGGCTCCCACACAGGATATGCAGTATTCTGAGTGCATCATAGTCCACAAGGGCTAGACGTGACAGGGAAATATGGATGGACACAGGTGTATCCTAGGTGTGTCTGCAAGGACTACCTATCACACACTAGCATTGATGGCGACCTGCAGCATAGCCTATCTCAGCTAAGCCAGGTGCTGCGGATCTGATGCTGGGTGCCCCACCTCACCCTCAGGGTGAGCACAGTACCCACACAATGTGACGGTCTGTAGCTACTCTGTGCCAGTAACACACAGGGTCAGTTCCCCCTACCAGGCCGAGGTGCTGTGGGGGTGCATACCCCATCTTGTGATCATCTGTAGACTGCTGAGCTGCATGTGCAGTGCATCATGGGTACGGGTGGGTTAACCCTATCCTGGTAACCACAGCAGACAGTTTGTGTGGTGACCTGCAGTCCTTCTGTAGCCAACCAGGGGTTTGTTAGTAGCTGTAGAGATGTAGCCCACTGGTTACTTCACTGACTGTGGAAGCAGAGGTCATGGGTTTGATCCCACAGTAGTGTTATTTGATAGGGCTGTCTGAGGCATTTCCTTTTTTAATTTAAATTAGTGCTGCCAGCAAAAACACCCTCACAGTGCTGTAACCTTAAGGTGCCTCATAAAGTGCCCTATAAAGCGCCCTATAATGTTCCCTATAGGGCACCTTATAAGGTGCCTTGGCGGACAGTGCACTTTATAATGTGCCCTCTGGAGTGCCTTATAGGGCGCCTTATGCGGCACCTTAGGTTACGGCACTGTGAGGGTGTATTTGCTGGCAGCACTAATTTAAATTAAAAAAGAAAATGCCTCAGACAGCACTGATGTAAAGTAAAGGGTAATGCCTCAGACAGCCTTACTCATTAAGCCCACTGGGGGATCGAACTCATGACCCCTGTTTCATCAGTCAATGTAGTAACCATTGTGCTACACCTCTGTTGCTGTGTTTGCAGGTCAGCGCGCCTAATTAAGGCTAACGCGCGTTAACGTGCCACAGCTCTTTTTATCGCACGATAACCCGAAATGCTACCTTAAGACCGGAACGCCCACTACCTTATATGGCATTCGTCACAGTAAGACTGCAAGTAACGCCAGTAACATTAAGACAGTTTAGTAAACATACCCCTTGTTTCTCGGACACCGACTCGGTCCTGCTGAACTGGTTATGTCCTCCTACATACAGAATATTCACCTTAAACAGGGCCAACAACAGAGGTGGAGGAGCATGTGCAATTGTCAAAGAGAACCGGAACCTCAACATCACCAACTCTAGTGCTACTAAAGAAATGAACCACCTTATACATTTATTTAATTATTTATTAGGTTTTATATACCACACTACATACATATCAAATAGCTATAATCACTCTGTCTAGCATATCGAGCCCCTCATGGGGATGCTGCAGATCTTGCCACCTTATTTGAAGCTGCATGCTCCACTCCACAAAGTCATCAACCTCTGATAATTCTTGGGGACCTCAACCTGGCCTCTTCTCCCCCACATCACAATCGGGAGCCTTCCTCGAAGCCATGAAAATACTTGGATACACACAGATCATCACCAAAACAACTCACAAGAAAGGAAAATGTCCTCAATTTAGTATTTATACCTTCCAACCTTCTCCCCAGTCCCATCAGGCTCCACACACAATCCTCCCTGTCCCTTGGTCAGACCACGGAGCTATTCTTTTACCTATCCATACTACGGCACAGCAATCTATGCAAAAACCCATGCGCAAGGTTCCGAGACTTCAACAATGAACAATTCCACAACTAGACCTCTTCAAAGCAGCAAACTCAGACCTCAACAAAATGACAATTTGGAATACTACCCTGTCCTCAGCAACCCTTCTCCGCCCCCCCCCCCCGCTCCCCAGGGAAAAAAAATTTTAAAACACCGAAACAGAGTCCCATGGTTCTCAACCTCCCTACAAAAACAGCTTACGCTGACTAGAATGAAAATGGAGAAATTCAAGAGACTCCTCCAAAACTGCCTACCTAGAACAACTTATGATATACAACAGAAAAGGCCTAAACCAGAAACGAGAATACTACACTAGCTTTGTCACTTCTGCAATATACAAACCAAGAGAACTGTTCTCCATAGCGAAAACACTCACAAAGGAACCCAACAATGGAAACATACAAGATAAAATATTCCCCCAGAAAATTGCCTCCTACCTACTCACCGAACAGATACAAGTTGCACCAATATAACAAATCACGACAACATCCAGCCCTGGAATGGATCCCCAGAAGATTTGATCCCAATTTGAGCTTCCATCAATTGAAAACATTGAATACACAATACAGAGCCTTAACACAACCACTTTCGCACTGGACCCCTGCCCTGTTGCTTTCAACTCCCTCCCACACCATCAACTTCTACAAAGACTCTCCGAAATCGGCCTCCACAACTCCACACTCAACTGGTTCTGCTCTTACCTGGATTCCCGGAATCAGCAAGTAAGATTGGCAAGAAGATTTCAAGCCTCTTCCCGCAACAAATAGGAGCGCCTCAGGAATCAAATCTATCTCCTTTTTAATATCTATATCCAACCATTCTGTCAGATATTCAAGACACACAAAATGCTATACCAAATCTATGCAGATGACCTAGTGTTGTTCACACCCATCAAACTCCTCTCCCCGGATCTCACCAACTTACAAAAGCGCTTCACAGATGTAAAAGGATGGCTTAGTACACACAATCTACTCATCAACCAAGAGAAGACCAAGGCGCTTTACATAACTACTAACCCAACCTTTGCCCCACCATCAACATTGAAAATAGACAACATAACAATCAAAGTCAAATCAGAAACAAAATACTTCGGCATAACAATAGACCAACAATTAACCTTCCAACCTCACATAAAAAGAACTATCTATCTCCGCCCACTACTCCTTCCAGAACTTTTCCAAACCATGTACCAGACAATGATTAGACCTGTGCTAAACTGTTGTAGTAATATCTTCCAGGGCCTACCTAAACAAACTCTCCATCCACTACAAATGGCCCAAAATACTGCAGCCCGAATAATATCTGGGGCCCCTCACTGATCATATTTCACCCCCATATGAAATTCATCAGCTTCCCATCTCAACTAGATTCAGATACAAAGTTCTTATCACAATATTCAAAATCCTCCACGAAGAATCTGCCACATATCTCCAAACCCTTATCTCAAATCCAAAGAATGAAGACTACGAAGAAACTCCTCCTTCAACCTACTCGCCATCCTGCAGAAGAAGACAAAGAGCAAGCAGTCCTCCTGCAATAGAACATTCACCTTATTTGCCCCATCCTTGTGGAATAACGTACCGCCAACACTAAGAAGACTCTCTGACCTGTCTGAATTCAGGAAGAAATTAAAACGTACTTTTTCAAGAAAGAATATAACATCCTCAGACCTAGAGGCTCATCCACCATAAATTCTTGCTGTTAAAATCCTCCAATCCAATACACTAGACACATAGCTAGTATTCAACATTGGAACATTGATACAATGTATCTTTCACCTACAAAACACCACTGTAAATAGCTCAAAGTTAAATGCATTGATTGTTATGTAGTTATACTGTTATTTTGTTATATTGTTACAGTTCCTTGTACAACAGCACACCTTATGGTCCTGTTAAATTGTTTTATTGTAAACCGCTTTGAATAGTAGAAAGGCAGTATAAAAAGAAGTTTAAATAAATAAATGTTCGCACAGCTGGTATTTGATACCTTTGATGCATTGGCTTGAAAAGCTGTTCTCAGGCTGGAAAGAGAAGGGAGATAGTTCCCCCTGGTGGAAAACCAAAACATAAGTACTGTATGCTGTAAGCCCAACAGGAGCATTGTTATATTATAGATGGAATAATGATGAAAAAGAAGCCGTTTCTGTAATGAATTTTAAAACATAAGTAAATTTTCCTGAAGCAGAACTTAAAGTGGATTAAAGTTCAATATTCCACGGTGTCAGAGAATGTTTATACTGATGGATGATGATTGGCTGAAAAAAAGCTGCTTCGCTATCTTAAGTCAGGTTTGCAACTTTAATTGTTTTATCTTTGAAAGGAGAGAACTAGCGCTTTAGGAACACATTTTTGAGCTATAGCTAGAGAAAATAATTATTGTCTCCAGTGCTATATAGTTTTCAGTATTAAAAATAAAGAAAAATGGACCAAATGAATGCTAGCTATTTCTGAGCTGAGATTGATTATTTTGAAGTAAGGTCAGAAAAATATTAATTTTTCATGGGTTTATAAATGAGTTTTCATATAACAATAGTTTCACTATCTGAGGGCATTACTTACAGATCCCAGAAGAGTTAGGTTCTCTTGCAGACCTTTTGGGATAGGAGATAAAATGAGCAGACTGTCTGCGAGCACTTGATCCCTGAGATAAAAGATCCTCAACCTTAGGACTAAAATGAATTAAGTGGTGTGGAAAGATCATTGAAAGAGATTTTAAAGAGGGGACTGATGCTACATTTTATATCATACTATTTACTACTGCATGAAACCGTCTGCTTTGTTTACCTTTACATTAAAACCTGCAGAGATGGTGGAAGGGATCATCAAACTGACAACTTGCTTGCGTTCCAAAGTCCTTCGCTATGGTCATGGCAACATACATAGCAATGGTAAAAAAGGTGCACCCCAATGCTTGAAGCATATTCAGTAAGAATATAATTTAGTTACAGGTTGTCTCCGGGGACAGCAGGAATCAGTCAGCACCAATGGAACTCACGTGTAAGTTTCTCCCCAGTTTTCAAAGAAAGCCTTTGGGAGATGAACCACACATGCATGGTCTCCTTCCCACCCAAGGGTGTCATCTTGCCTCAGTCAAATGACATAGCTAAAGACATCAAAAAATGACAAAGAAGCAACTCTACAGGGAGGAGTGATTCCTTATGTCCCCGGAGAACACCCATTATAAGTGAGTAACTACACTTTCTCTGGGAACAAGTAGGAAGTCAGTCCTCACATATGGGACTCCCTAGCAACAGGCTACCAAAAACGTGTAAATCACCACGGGCAACAAGAAAAAGGGTGAACCGTGAGCGGCAGCAACAGAATCCTAAGTTAACAGACTCTAAAAAGTGTCCCAAATGTCCATTGAGGAACCAGTACTCTGATAGCCTGAACACAGAAGGGTTGGAGGGCAGGAGTTGCCTACACCTCAAACAGATGACAGAGTATGGCCTGGCCGAAGGTGCTTTCCTGTCAGGACTCCCTCTCCAGGCTGTAATGAGCTGCAAAAGATATAGACCGAAGACTCTGCAGCCTTATTAGTCATGGGTTTGCCAAAGAGATTCGCTCCCTGGCAAGGGACATTGACCAATTTGTCCTGAACCCATTGCTCCAGGTTGGAAGACTATAGCCAGGCCTGGTGCCAGGCACTGATGCCTCCTGCAGCTACTCTAGCCACTGAATTGAAGAAGTCATAGGCTGCCTGAGTCATAAACTTGGAGCATTGTCTGACACCCAAGGCCAGGGTCCAGAACCGCTGGAGGGGTTACTTGGAGAGACCAGCCGAGGACCTGGCGAGCTCCTTCACCAAGTCTCTCAGGTACATGCCCATACACAGCTGATATGCCTGGATCCAATATTGAGCCCTGATAGCCCAGGGGCACCGAGAAATGTGTCTTTTGACTCTTGAGCTGACACATGGCCAACTCCACCACCATGAAATTATGTGGCCGTTGTGCCTTCTAGAACCCAGGGCTCTGGTGGACTCAGTACATCGAGTTCAGCTGATGGCTCACAATGGATACTGATGTAGGTGTCTCCCACATGCGGAGGAGTAGCCATTCCAGGATTTGAGGGACGGGCACCATGAGTGTCTCCTTCGGTGGGGCCTCATATTGTAGGATCTCGAGTTCTTCTGTGTGAGGATCTTCCTCCGACTCTCTGTAGAGCACCAGTGCCTTCACCATATCCTGCACAAAGTCAAGGAAGGCCATATCCTCAGGCGGGGACCAGCACCAGGTCTCGGTGGGAAACAGATTCAAAGGTACACTGTGATGGCATTGGGTGTCTGGGGACTCCTCAGCCTCAGTATTCCAGTCAGAGTCACAGTCGGTGGAGGTGTCGAGGGCAGTCTGGGTCTGGGGGTCAGGGCCTGTGTCCCTCTGAGGTCCTGTAATCAGAGCCACGGGCACTCATCAGGGAAGATCTTGGCCCTGAGGATCGGGACTGAAGTCGAGGAACATCGAGGCTGGTAGCATTTGAGGACCGGCTCGACCACCAGAGACGTCCCTCGAAGTCGAGAGCCCAGTGGCTGGGGCCGATGAACCAGAGGTTTTGCAGCGTTTGGCACGGGCACAGAGGATTTCAGGCCCAGGACTGGTTCTGACAAGGGAGAGTCTTCGACTAGGATCGTCTTGGGGGTCTAAGGCCAATCGCTGAAGGTTGACTGTTCCTTTTGGGCATCCCTTGGACTTGCAGTGTAGGCTGCGGGGCTAGGAGTGGGACTTACCCACCTTCCCCAACCCGTCCGCTGAGGGAGTTAGAGAGTTTCTTCTTCTTGTGTTCTACCTCTGGGGTGCTCCGTTTGGAGGACCCGTGGTCTCCGAGTCTCAAGGTGTTGAGGTCATCCCAGGGTTCTGGAATTCTAAAGGGAGCTTTGGAGCACAGTGTCACTGGCAACTCCGGGACAGAGAGTCGTACCCTCTGGAAAATCTTTTCCTGCTGCTGCTGATGACTCTTGATGGCCTTTGAGGATATCTTCTTACAGAAGCCACAGTCCAAGGGGTAATGGTCTGGCCCGAGGCAACAAACACAGCAGTCATGGGGATTGGTGAGGACATGGTACGAACGCACCAATCACACCGCTTAAAACCACTGGCAGAGGTCATGGAGAAAAGGGCCCCAGCAAGATCGAAGACCTTAAGCCCAGCCAAAGAAAAAAAAGGCGCGAAACCACACCAGTCAAGAAGACTCGAAAAAGGAAGAAAAAAAGGAACCTGAGATGTGAGACTGAAGCCAGCAGCTTGGGGGCAGGAAAGGGAATTGGTACACAATCTGAGAAAGAAAAAATTCAAGAGAAAATTACGATAAAATTAACACTTTTTTTGGGGAAGACAGACAGATGTCTGATGGGCTCTGTGGAAAAAAGAAGACTGAGGAAAGATGGCACCCTTAAGCGGGAAGGGGATCATGCATGTGTGGTGCATCTCCTAAAGGCTTTCTTTGAAAGCTGGGGGAGAAGCTTCTGTGCTGGTTCCCTCGGTGCAGACGTCACCTATATGCGAGGGCCGACTTCCTGTTTGTTCCTGGAGAACCTGAAATACCCAACCCATTTGCAAACCTTTTAGGATTAAACTTGGACACCTCTGATTTATGTGATTATCTTGATACAATGATGTAACATAAAATAGAGTGTTGCAGGAAATTCACGGAACATTTGAATGTTAATTGTGACCAATGTTCCCTCTAATTTTCTGTAGGCTGTGTGCGCATAAAATACCAGCTGTGTGCAGCTTTTGAAGGAAGGTTAAACTTTTGTGCGCCACATAACGACACTTGGAGTTATATACTTTAAAATTTGACTACAAGTCAGAATACAGTATGTACACCACATTGATTTTAATCAAATTAAATGAAAATAGACGATTACTAAATGAAGCGGGAAATTTCTAGCAATTACAATCATAACTTTTAAATTTTAAGACGTCTGTGTTGTTTTCTATCAGAATCAGAGCCGTAATTTTTGTGCGCTCTGTGGTAAAGTATGTGCACTCGCTCGGCGAGGTGTGTGCGCGCGCACACGCGCACAGCTTAGAGGGAACAGTGATTGTGACTTATCTCATGGTTTGATCCTGGGCCAGTACTGTTGATTATCTTCCTGTACTGCAAAGATAATTCTGAGCAGACACCATCTGAAGAGCAGACAGAATGAAGAGAACTTTAAGAAAGATCAAGGAGGGGTTGAGTGCTTAGAAAGAGGCATAACCAGTAGAAAAGGAGGTAACAATACTCTGTACAAGTCGTTGGTGAAACTTCACCAGGATTACTTTGTGAAATTCTGGAGACCATTTCTTTGAAAGGATATAAATAGTGAAAAGTAGCCGTAGAAAGGCTACCAAATGATACAAGGTCTGCACTAAAATTCTTATGAGATAAGACTTAAGGACCTACAATTTCCTTTTTTGTAGAAAACGGATAGTGACCATTTTTCTTTAACCAGTAAAATGCATCGGAGCAATGTCAGAGGAAATAGGGAATGCAAAGCAGATATATCAAGGTGATCTGTCAAGTGCAGAGGAAGGCTCCAATAAGGAAATAGAGGCAGGGGTATCAAGCATCAGACCAGCTTAAGAGGTGTCCGTTTTAGAAGATATCGAGTGTGGCCCAGAGTAGCCAAGGTTAGAACAGTATCTTTATGAACAACAGTGCTGGTTTGAAAGTACAAAAGATTGGGATACTCTTTTCAACAAAATGCTGCACTTCATTTTGCATGCAAAAGCTTCAGGTTAAAACAGAATAAATATAAGCTGGATGCAACTAGAAAAAAAAGCTAGTTTTCTTCAGAGAGCATGAAAAAGCAGTGGTTAATAGGCAGCATACTGGCCTGGGTGGCCTTTAGAAAGAGTAAGGTGTACAGTAATGTAAAGGGAAAATTGCAACATAGAGATGTGCATTTGGTTTCTGTTTGGAAAGAATGCACACTAAATCAATTTTATGCACATAAAACTCCAAAGAAAGTTGATTTAAAAAACTTGAATGCTCAATCACATTTTACACACATAAATTGCTGAAACAAAATAAGAAAATGTATGAAAATTAATAAAAAAAATGTGTAAATGATCCAAAAGTGATCGGAAAATGTTTTCTGTGTATATATACTACCATTACAACTAAACAGTGAAAATCTGATCAGAGAAAGATGGGAGGGAGCAGAGTTGGAGGGGGACAGAAATGGCACTTTGTGAAAGAAAGGAACCACAATGCAGTGCTGGTGTGATCTGTCAAATGCTGTCGCCGTTCGGCAGCCATTGCCACCACTGCAGGTCCCAGAGAGGGGCAGTAACGGCAGCAATGAGTGCCCATGAGTGCCAGCGCTCTAGGCGACCGCCTAGTTCACCTAATGGTAATGCCAACCTTGATAGCAGTTTACTCCTCCACAGTTTACACACTTGAAAGGCTCCCTGCCTACTAGAATGAAAGCCAGTTCCAAGATGCACCCAAAGAAAATTCACTTCCACTTAAAAACAAGTTCCTGGAGGAAATGTGCATATGGGACCAGCCCCAGAATTGGTTCAAGGTGTTGGCACCCTAGGCAAACCTCAAGCTTTACCCTCCCCCCCCAATCTATTGTTTAGCTTCAAATGTGCTGCTCTTTGCTGCCCCCAAGAAATTGCCGTCATAGTTTGCCTAATGGTTGGGCCAGCCCTGCATCCATAAACAGTTATTAGAGGAGTCTTGGGAAAAATCGGTGCTTATTTCTGGGGCTAAGTAATATGGAATACAGCTGTTATTTGAGATCCTGCTAGATACATCCGAGCTGGATTGGCCACGGTAGGAAACAGGATCCTGGGCTATATAGACTTTTGTTCTGACCTGATATGGCAAGTCTTATAAATCAAACGATCTTTCACACACTAATTCTTGTAATTTAACAAGAACTACCGCCTCTGTGCAAACCTAGCTCTCTAATAAGCACATTTAATCAGGGCTCTTTTGAGCGGTACGTGATGGTATGGCCTGGCAAACTCAGCACCGTTAGCGCTGTGTTCACACTGCGCACTAATTGCAGTATGTAGATTCACTTAATGCCACCTCAAGAGGCGGCATCAGGTGCACCCGCGCTAATGCAGCACACGCTATGGGACATGGCTGTATGTTAACTGCCAGGGAAATGTTTTCCATGCTCCCGACAGTAAACTCAGAGGTGTTGCACCTAATGTGCCATGGGGTTGGCAATACTGACATGTTAGGTGCAACACTTTAGCTTCTGCTAGCAGAAGACCCCCAAAGTGTTGGGATTTATCTCCACAACTGCTTGGACTACAGCTTAACTCTTATATATTCAGGATACTGCACACGTTTTGAGAATTACTGATGCCGTGGAAGTGAGTGATTCTATGTGGCCGTAACTACATTGTGTACTCAGATTCTTCCGGATGGAACTCTGGCTAGGATGCTTTTCCTTTGAGACTGAGCATCAGCACAGAATTTCCAATGGGTTTCTTATGGCCATCGCCAAGTTGGTTTTGAAAAGGAATTATTTTTGTTTCAGTCACCAGTTTTTTCAGCAAGTTCATGGCGTGGCCATGAGAACTGCAGTAGCTCTTTGGTGGCTGCATAAAACTGTGTGTGGCTCAGATGGAAGAGAAGTTTTTATATCTTTCAAACCGGTTTTCATACATAGCGGTTTGGAAGAGATTTTTGGACAATATTATTTTTGAATATACAGAATCATGTGATCAATTGAATTTACTTTTTAACTTGCTCAATTTGTTTTTTTTAGGTAAGAAGCCAGTTCATGATGCATTGCGATCTTATTTCAACTGAGCTCCTTGATCTATGAGCTCTCTACTACTTGGTATCATAAACTGGAAAAATGTACCAGTTATTTAAAGATTTCACAGCTTTTGGTTATAAGAACATAAGATATGCCATACTGGGTTAGACCAAGGTCCATCAAACCCAGTATTCTGTTTCCAACAGTGGCCAATCTAGGTCGCAAGTACCTAAGCAGTTTCTCAAAAGACACAGGTTCCCCAGTGCTTGTACTGGGGCAAACAGTGGATATCCCAGGTCCTCTTTAATAATGGTTTATGGAACTTTCCTCCAGGAGCTTGTCCACACCTTTTTTTAAACCTAGCTACACTAACAGCTTTTACTACATCCTCCGGTAACGAATTCCCAAGTTTGATTACACATTGAGTGAAAAAATATTTTCTCTTATTAGTCTTAAAATGGTTACCCTGTAGGCTCATTACATGTCCCCTAGTCTTTCTATATTTTGATGGTGTAAACAAGCAATCTATTTTACCCATTCCACTCCATTCATTATTTTATAGACCTCTACCATATCTCCCCTCAGCAGTCTCTTTTCCAGATTGAAGAGCCCTAACCTTTTTAGCCTCTCTTCATAGGGGTATACTTCCAGCCTCTTTACCATTTTGGTGGCTCTTCTCTGTACCTTTTCTAATAACGCTATATCTTTTTTAAAAGACAGTGACTAGAATTGCACACAATATTCAAGGTGCGGTCACACCATGGAACGATACAGAGGCATTATAATATCCTTGGTTTTATTCTCCATTCCTTTCCTTATGGTACTTAGCATTCTATTTGCTCTCTTGGCTGCTGCTGCACACTAGGCAGAGGGTTTCAATGTGTTATTCATAATGATGCCTAAATCTTTTTCCTAATGTGGAACCTTGCATCGAGTAACCATAGTTTGGGTTGTTCTTTCCTGCACTTGTTCACATTAAATTTCATCTGCCATTGGTTAAGAAGGAGTCTCCATAGACTCTGCTCCTCATTAATTGAGATTCAAAAAAACCCCAAAAAACATTCAAGTAGTTTATGTCAAAAGATTTTTAGTGAAAGGATACCTCTTGCATGTTATTAAATGTGCTTATTACAGAGCTAGGTTTGGACAGTATGAGTTGTTAAATTACAAGAATCAATCTATGGAAAATAATTTGATTTATGTGCTGCCTTATTTGACAGCTTCAAAGCAAGAAGATTTTTAGACATTGACATGTTCTTATTTTGCTTGAGATTTTAATGAACCTCCATTGATTTACTATCAATGAGGTATAAGTATTGATGACATAATCACCAGAAAGTAGCTAGATGAACCTGTGACTGCAAGTGAATAAGGTCACCATGCATGTGGACATTGTGTTTACTGCAGCTATACCTTACCTGGTATTCATTGGCAAAACCCAACTAATGGCATGTTGGTGATATCAAGAGGAAGGACTTATTGTGGATTCATATTTTGTTATTTATATCATTATAGGGCATGTTTATTAGATCACACTAACAATTAGTGTGGGGTTTGTTGTGTGCTAAGTGTGCCAGCGTGCAGCCCTATAATGAAAATACCATGTTAATCAGTCAGCACACAATTGGGCAGGGTCTGGTTGAGTTAGGGACTCTACCATGGTTGTTGATGGTGCATTACAATTAGTACATGATTGGGCAGGGTCTGGGTGGATGCTGATAGTGCTTTACAGTTAGCACAAGTATTATGGGCATGCACTAATTGTGATTGTTGTAGTTAGTGTGGGTGCACTTAATGCCATCTACAGTAAGAGATGGTAATAAATGCACCCAAGTGCTGATTAGTGAGGTGCAGTGTGTTACCAATGCATTAACAGCAGGGAGATAAGCACATGCACGCCCAAAAGTTAGTGCAGGCCTTCATACTAGTTTTGCAGCTCAAAACGAACACTAATGCCATGCCCAGTGGCATTCCTGGCCCCCCTCGCCACCTGGGCTAGGCACTCCCCCACCAGACCCACAGAGGCAGCGCTTCAAACTTGCCCTAAAGCTAGCTTGCAGTGCTGTCTCTGTAGGCCCAGCTGCTGTTTTCTCCTGACCAAAGTCTCATGAATTGTACAACTTCGGCCAGGACAGAAGAGCAGCTGGGCCCATGGAAACAGCGCTGTAAGCCAGCTTTAAGGTTAGTTTGCAGCACTGCATGTGTGGGCCTGGAAAGGGTGCACCCCTCCCGGTTGGCACCCAGGGCAGGCAGTAAGTCACTGGGTGCGCTGTTTAGTAAATATGTCCCTATTAGTCTATGTGGGCACAACTAAACACAATATTAGACTGTGTTTAAACAAGCACCATTGTAGAATTAAGACTAGTACTATGACTGCCATTGTTAATTATTGCTCGGACAAACATGGCAAGTGATTGACTCAGTGTCTTTGAATTATAAATGGAGGGGACTGTGAATCACTTTTAAGCTACTGTGAACAGTTTTGGATATTTACATTTAATGTGGTAGAACCAAATGGATTGAATCTTGAGGTGGACTTGATATTGCTGATCTAATGTACTTGTTTTGTCAGCTGGGTAGAAAGATCACTGGTTGTAATGAAATGCATGCTTGAGTTAAATATTATTTCCCTATCTTTTTTAAGTAGTACCAGAACAGGATGGAAGCAGCATATGGTAAATGCATGAGAAGAGCTATTCAGGGCTGGCCAATGGGTTTCTGGTACCCTAGGCAGGCCCTCCGTGCCTCCCCCTTGACTGTGGCACCACCTGTCCTACCATGTCACTGCCTTCCCAGCATCCATCTTCTTATATGGGGGAGGGAGGACAGCATTGCGATCACTCCTTTTCTGAAGCAGTAGCATCAGGTCTTAAAGCGCAAGCACATAGGCACACTCATGGCCTGCTGCGCTGTCCCCCTTCTGACAACTTCATGTTGGAGGGGACAGAAACAGCAGGTTGTAACTGCGTGCATGCACATAGGTATTTTAAAGCCTACGGTGGCGCTGAAGCAGCAGTTCAACTGCCATTTCACTAGGGGGTTAGCCATGCCACCCAGAAAGGCTACCATCCTAGGTAACTGCCTAGTGGACGGGCCAGTCCTGGACCTAATCCCTGAAGCAAAATTGGAGTTATCACATTGCATTACAATAAGCACGTTTCACCCACTGGAAACTCTGTAAACACTACTGGAAAAGCACTTGGATCATTATGAAGAACAAAGAGGTTATGATCACTTGGGATACGCCCATTCCCACTGATAAAAAGCTGGATGCAGAGGAGAGGGAAAATGAGTAGATGCCAAGGACTGTTCTGGTGAAGTTTGCTGGGTTACTTTAGCTAATTATTTCCTTATGCCACACATGGCGTGAAAACGCAAGGCAAAACTTCATCTGGAACTTACCGGGCAGTCTGGGCCGATGGATGCTTTGGGTGGCTTGCTGGCGGTGACATGGGTGGAAGATAGACCCCCGTCTAGCCTTGGACCAGATGTTTCGTTGAACTTGGAGCTCCGGCTTCCTCCTGCACAGCTGGCAGATGTGAGTGATCATACCACAGCAAGTGAGGTATTTGCAGCTTGTTCAGCTGCTCATGCCTCGCCAGCGGAGCGGCTCCCCTACCTCGGGAGACCATTCCGGGGGTCGGTGGTTCCTGCGGCTGGTGGAACGGGAGGGCTTGAAACGGTGTTGTTGGACCAGATACAATCTTCAGGGCAGGTTCCGAGTCCTCCTCCTGTGAGTCAAGGTACATCGGATTTGGAAGCCGTTCTCGCTTCAGTGCGGGTTGTTTTACCACAGCCCGAAGTCTTTTCCCTGGAGACTATGTGGGAAGCCATGAATAAACTGGAGCAGTCTCTATCGGTTCAGTTGCAGGCTACTACTAGTCAGTTTAATTCTGTTTCTCAACAAGTGGGGGTGCATAATACTCTTTTGTTGGATCTGCCAGTGAAGGTTATTTCTTTGGAGCAGAAGGCGGATCAAATCCATCCAGGACTCAGTGCAAGCTGTAATGTGGGATATGGAGAATTTGCAAAGAAAAACGGAGTTGTTGAAGAATATGTCTAGGAACAGGAACTTGAGAGTTTTGAATTTTCCTAAAGTTCCTTCAGTACCACCATTGGTTTTGTTTAAGAAGTTCTTTACTGAGGTTTTAAAGAGCTCGGTGGATGCTAATCCGCCAGTATCCCGTGCGTTCTATTTACCGTCAGCTAAGTTTAAGGCAGTGAGTGGTTTGGATCAGGATTTGCCCTCTACCCCGGCTCGCCCCGAGGATAGCCTGGGCTTGATGGGTTGCCTTGAAAGGTCTGCGTCTGATTCTGGTGTGACTGCGACGTTGTTGGTCACTCTGGCATTAGCCATAGACCAGGACTGGCTTCTTAAAATGTTTTTTTCGTGCATCAGTAAAGGGTTTATGGGTTTCTCTATTTAGTTTTTCCTGATGTATCTAGGGCAACACAGAAGAGGCGGCCGCAGTTCATGCTTCTTAAACCGGGGCTGCTTCAGTTGGGTGGGTTATTTTTTCTTCATTTTTCTTGCAAGTGCCTGGTCAAGCTAGCTGAGGTTTTATTTTTTTTTTTAACCCCAACAGTTGTCTGCCCTTATTTCCTCAAAAAATTCTGGTATCCAACCTGCGGTTTAGGCCCCTTAGAAGCAGGCCCTGCTGTTGTGGGGTAAGTGCCAGTTTGTTTGATAGCTCTTTAATCTACTCACAAATCCTTTGTATTGTGTATCCTTCTCCTTTTATGTTTGGGGGCTATATTATGGATTTGTATAGTTGCTTTGGTGGCTCCCTTTCTGTTCAAGAGTGATTCCTGTTGTATTTGTTGAAATTGCATAAATAAAAAAAAAAAGGAAGCTGGACATAGTGGTAAAGGAGAAAAACACCAGAACAGCATTGATTAAAGAGGTGTCAGTCCCAACCAACTATTCTGTGAATTGTGTTGGGAGGGAGAAGATCCTTCAGTACCAAGAAGTGTAGTCAGTGACCAAGAAAACATGGGGAGAAAAAAAAATACCAAGATATATCCAATTATTGGGGGCTCCACAGGCTTGCTTAAGAGGCATTTCCAAGCCCACCTTGACAAATTACCCATACATGTTACATCTTATGAACTTCAGAAGGATGTTCTCTTTGACACAATGCAAGTACTCACCAAGAGAGACTGAGATCATACCCCACATACCCTGTGCTTAGGAGTAAGGTTCATTTCAGACATGGTATGTGCAAAGCTAATTAAACAAAAACACACTGCTCTAAGGGCTACACTAATTCAAAACAACAAAGAATGATCCTTAGATACTCCTCTAATCAGAACTACCTACCGAAAAATAGTTAGCAAGATACATCACTGGTCTTAAAAATTTCATTCTTCGCTTTATATAATTATATTGAATAATTTACACTTTAAAAAGTATTTTTTGAATTAATGAACGGGAGTTTAAGACCAGTGATGTGAGTATCTTGCTTTCCCCTATGGTAATCTATGTTGCCGCATGGTGGGATTAGAGCCATCCTGAGGTCTTTTTCTCCTGATTAATAGTGTTGTTGTTAAGTGCCGTCGAGTCGGTGTAGACTCATAGCGACCCTCTGGATAGTCGTCCTAAATTGTAATTTGTTTTGTTGTGACTATCCATTGGATTTTCATGGCAAGACTATAATGAAGGAGGATATGTTTGGCCATTTATAAGTACATAATAATTATTTTTGGTACGTAGTTCTGAATAGAGGAATATCAAATGTGCAAAGCTAACTTATTTGGAGAAATTGCCCTTTAAGAAAATAAGTTACTCTATCTTGCAAAGGCAGAAGAGTGTCTGCAATTTTATTTCCTTCCTTGTGTAAACTAACATGATAGGGGATGTTGCGTATTATAATTCAGTTGGCAAAACAGTGTATTATCCAAATTCTTTATTAGTCAATTGTAGTATGTTTACAACAGGAAGGAACTATAATTAGAGACCACATCTACTGTAATTTGACAAAATCTAGTAACCTGTTTTGTTCCATGGAAAATATTTTCTAATATACTTTATTAAAGACATGAACTGAAGGAAAATAAAAGCACCTCTTATTTGGCCTTACGGCTCCTGAAGACAGTGCAGAATACAAAGGAGTTCTGTTTTTACACACATAGGTAACAAAAAAGCAATCATTTAAAAATTGGACCTTAAGGATAGACTGATACCTGAGAGGACTTTGGGAGGCTGCATCTTGTCTCCCTAGACAGTTTTTTAAAATTTAAAAACAGGAGAAATCTGATACCAGTCACCTAGTGCTACATCAGATCGGATCAGACGTGCTGGCTCCAGGCCAACTCCTGGATTTTATTTAGGTATGCAATGTGTGCCACTGAATCAGTGCTGATTCCTGCTGACCCAGCAGCTCCTGGGTTTTCTTGGTAGTGTGACTGGAAGTAATTGGCAGGCCTTGCAATGGAGGATTAAAGTGACTTGCCGAAGGTCACAAGGAGTGCTAGGAGGATTCAAACCCTGGTCTGTTAGTGACCAAGCCAATGCTCCAACCACTAAGCTACTCCTATATCAATTGCCTTCCTGCATCTTAATACTGGTGATGTATATCATTGGAAATGCATACAATAAAACAGGATAAAAATGAAAAAAAAAAATCACCACAAAGATAGACAGATATGGACCCCCAAGCATAAATGTATACAGTATACTCCATCTCATCTTCCTTGCAGCACCTGATGTTAAAAGTATCTTTTAGCTCTTAGTAAACAGCAAGATCTTAGATTTTTCCTGACCCTTAAATCAATGGTTTCTTACTGTAACATTAAGGGTGGATTGTTCCAACCCATCGGAACTGCCACTGAAAAGCTATAATCACCTCTTTTTTTGGAAAGCATGTGTAATATTGGGCCTCGGCTACATCTCAGCATCTTTCCTGGAGTATACCATTCGCTTTTTCTGATGCAAATATTCAGGATCCCTTTCTCGCAGAACCCAGGTTATTGTCATCAGCTTAAAATATACTAATGCTGTGATTGATAGAAAGACAATCCAATTGCACTAATCACTGCTGAACAGAGCACCAGCACGGTATGCTAAAAATTGGGAATTGAAATTAGTGTATGCCTTTTTTCAGAAGTTCAAGTTGAGTTGTATTCGGGTACAGTAGGTATTTCCCCGTCCATGGAGGGCTTATAATCTAATTTTGTATCTGAAGCACCGGAGAACTGCGACTTGCCCAAGATCACAAGGAGCAGCAATGGGATTTAAACAGTGGCATCCCTGACTGAAGCAGAGGAGTGGCCTAATGGTTAGAATGGTGGGTGACAAACAGCATTCTTGCTACTGCATTTTGTGTTACTTGTAATCACTACAGATGTGAAGGCACATTTTACAGAGCATATCCATGTGAACTCTGGGATGTCCAAGCCAGAACATCCTAAAAGAAAGCAGTCATTTCTATGTTCAGGCATAATCACACAAAATGTGGATTTGCCGGAGATGGATGTCTGCAGAGCCATCTACATAGAGGTCCCTGGAATACCATTCCAGCCTGGAGAAATTTCAGAGACATACAGAGGTGGTGGAAATAAAACAAATGTCCCAATAATCTAACAAAAATCATTGTAAGCAGGGCTGGCTGGCTGGCTGGCTGGCTGGCCCAGGTGGGCAACTTTATGCCAGCATTTTGTTGTCTGTGGCAGGCCATGTGCTTCGGCACACATGACCTGCTGCTTCTGATCCCCTTCTGACACAACTTACTGCAGCAGAACCCTTTCAAGATCATTCAGCAGAGACTACAACCATACCTAGAACGAGAATTGCCTGAAGTGCAAGCAGGGTTCAGGAAAGGGCGAAGAACGAGACACATCACGGATGTGAGATGGAGCCTTGAAAGACAAAAGAAAACCAAAAGGATATCCATATGTGTTTTATTGACTACAGTAAGGCTTTTGGTTGTATAAACCATGAGAAACTCTGGGCCACATTAAAAAGCATGGGTATACCAGAACACCTGATCGTTCTCTTGCACAACCTTTAAAATGATCAAGAAGCAACAGTTTGAACGAAACAAGGAGAAACAGAATAGTTTAAAATCAGCAAGGATGTACGACAAGGCTGCATTCTTTCCCTCTACTTCTTTAATTTATATGCAGAACAAATCATTAGAGAAGCAGGACTGTATGAAGACAACAGAGGTGGAAGACTCATCAACAGCCTTCGCTATGCTGATGATGAGATGGGAAAAGGAAGCATTACAGAGAATAAAGAAAGAACAACACTTAGGCCAAGGGCAGTACTTGAACCAAACTTTCTTGAGGCTGAGAGGCCTGTAGTTTTAGATGCAGAGAAACAGCAGCAGAGAAACAAAAATACATTATATTATGTCTTATAATTCACAGCTGGCTGATCTTTTCGAGAGGAAAAGAAGCCTAACCACAGAGGGGCTGCAAAACCACAGCCACCCCTCATGCAACCAATCAAGAGCTCCTGTTTACCTTAGGCATGCTTAGGCATGTAGGCCTTTGCAGCAGGTGTTTTTCCACTGTAGGTGTCATAGCTAGGAACATAGGAACCTTTTGACCCTTAAGCAGATGTCTGAGATGGGTCTCTCGGACATAAGTAGACATCAGAGATGAGACATCAAAATGGCACATATAATCTATAATCTTTTGCCACCTTTTAGGTCTGATCGCTATCTTGCTGAAACTATCATCTCTAATACCTGAAGATTGGAGGATCGCCAATGTAACACCAATTTTTAAAAAGGGTTCCAGGGGTGATCCGGGAAACTACAAACCGGTGAGCCTGACGTCAATACCGGGAAAAATGATAGAAACCATCATAAAGAATAAAATTACTCAGCATGTAGATAGTCATGAACTAATGAGAGACAGCCAACATGGCTTTAGACAAGGAAGATCTTGTCTTACTAATCTGTTATGTTTTTTTGAAGGAGTGAATAATCAGGTGGACAAAGGTGAGTCGGTTGATATTGTGTATCTGGACTTTCAGAAAGCCTTTGACAAGGTCCCTCATCAGAGACTTTTGGCAAAACTAAAGAGTCATGGGATAGGAGGCGGTGTGTACTATTGTGGATCAGGAACTGGTTAAAAGATAGAAAGCAGAGGGTAGGGCTAAATGGCCAATTTTCCCAATGGAGAAAGGTGAATAGTGGTGTACCCCAGGGATCTGTGCTGGGTCCGCTGCTTTTTGACATATTCATAAATGACCTGGAAAGTGGAATAACGAGTGAGGTTATCAAATTTGCAGATGACACAAAACTATTTAAAGTTGTTAAAACCCAAGAGGATTGTGGAAAATTGCAAGAGGATCTTGATAAATTGGAAGACTGGGCATCAAAATGGCAGATGAAATTTAATGTGGACAAGTGCAAGGTTATGCACCTAGGGAAGAACAACCCAAACTATGGTTACACGATGCAAGGTTCCACATTAGGAACCACCACCCAGGAAAAAGATTTAGGCGTCATTGTGGATACCCTGTTAAAACCCTCTGCCCAGTGTGCAGCGGCGGCCAAGAGAGCAAATAGAATGCTAGGTATGATAAGGAAAGGAATGGAAAATAAAACAAAGGATATTATAATGCCTCTATATCGTTCCACGGTGAGACCGCACCTTGAATATTGTGTGCAATTCTGGTCGCCGTATCTTAAAAAGGATATAGAGTTATTAGAAAAGGTTCAGAGAAGAGCCACCAAAATGGTAAAGGGGATGGAAGGATACTCCTATGAAGAAAGGCTAAAAAGGTTAGGGCTCTTTAATGGAAAAGAGACGGCTGAGGGGAGATATGATAGAAGTCTACAAATTAATGAGCGGAGTGGAATGGGTAAACGTAGATCGATTGTTTACCTTATCAGAATATAGAAAGACTAGGGGACATGCAATGAAGCTACAGGGTAAACTATTTAAGACTAATAAAAGAAAATATTTTTTCACTCAACGTGTAATCAAACTCTGGAATTTGTTACCCGAGGATGTAGTAAAGGCTGTTAGTGTAGCTGGGTTTAAAAAAGGTTTGGACAAGTTCCTGGAGGAAAGGTCCATAAGCCATTATTAAGAAGGGACCCAGGATATCAATGCTTGAACCAATTCAAGCATTGTGGAACCTGTGTCCCTTGGGGAAACTGCTAGGTACATATGACCTAGATTGGCCACTGTTGGAAACAGAATACTGGGCTTGATGGACCTTGGTCTGACCCAGTATGGCATATCTTATGTTCTTATCTTTACTCTCATATGCATGCTTAACCACTGCAAGGCTTACACCTGGCAGTTATGTAACAAATAGTCTTAGTTTTCTAGAAATGCTTATGTAAGGGAACAAAGAAAGGGGGGGGGGGATACGTGGGTGGGCTAGGTAAGGGGGGTTACATGGGTGCTTTTGTATTAGAGCAATGCTAGAAAAAAACATATATAACCAACATGCAAGGCTTGTATTTTTACCAGTTCCTTCCTGTAACCAAGTGACTGGTCTTCTGCTAGCAGAAAAAAAAATAAAGACAGGTAAACTGCCTGGAATCTTTCTATCTTGTCTTGGGATTGTTTTTTTTTCCCTTCACTTACTTTTCAGGAGGACTCAGACTCAGTGGACCAGGACCCCGCTAAGCGACGTCCACGACAATGATACCACATTATTGGCTGAAAGCGAAGACAATCTGAAACATTTGCTTCTCAAGATCAAGGAACATTCTTAAAATGGGCCTGCACCTTTAAGATAAGAAAACAAAAGATCCTGATAACTGGCAAAATATCAATAAGTTCATCATTGATGAAGAAGAAATTGAAATGGCTGACAACTTTAACCTACTTGGATCAACAATTAATAAAGAAAGGACAAGCAGTCAAGAAATCCAGTAACGCATTGCTCTTGACAGAATGGCTATGAAGGACCTAGACAAGATTTTCAAGAGCAGAGATGTCTCTCTCCATACAAAGATTCAACTTGTCCAAGCCATGGCATTTTCATTATCATATGGATGCAAAGGTTGGACAGTGAAAAAGATAGACAGGAAGAAAACTGATACCTTTGAATTATGGTGCTGGCGACAAATACTGAATATATCATGGACTGCCCGAAGAACAAACCAGTTAGTACTAGAGGAGATCAAACCTAAGCTTTCCTCAGAAGCTCAGATGACAAAACTGACTTTCATACTTTGAATACATCATGCAAAGAGAGAGATCATTAGAGAAAGACATAATGCTTGGCAAGGTCAACGCAAAAGAGGAAGGCCGGCAAGGAGATGAATCGATATAACAACAGCAGCTATGGGTGCCACTATCAACAATGAGCCACCTTGACTGACGACAGCAACACAGTTTAGGTCAAATATGGAGAGGGTTGCCATGAGTCGACACCAACTTGATGGCACTTAACATGACCAGTTTAATGGTGAGGAATTCAAGATTATGGTGCACAGGCTGGATTAGACTGTGCCAGAGCTGGAAATGCCCAGAAATCAGCAACAGTGAAGCTATCAGGCTGCAAAACAAAATTAAACTGAGATGTTCCCTTAAAATTTCAGATTTTCTTGAATCTGAACTGAATACTTTAAAATTTCAGACTGGCAGCTCAAGGAACACAAAATTGCAAATCTCAGATGGTCCATATGCCAGCTACCCCCATCTAACACCCTACAGTTGACACCACACAGAACTAAAAGAAAAAGTGAAAACTACAGCACAGAAGCTCTAGAGCAAATCTACCATTCCATAGCAGCACTAACTTCCAAAACTTACACAAGAAGCCTACCCAAAAATATAACACCCAAATGATAAAAACTGAATATTCTAGTCACTAAATTGAAAATAGAATTATGTTTCTACTTTTGTGGTCTATTGATTTTATTTTTCTAATTAGTCCCAGTCTCTAATTCTTCTTTGCTCAGTTTGTCCTCTTAACTTGGTTTTCAGGGCCTCCCAACCTTTTTTTCTCATATTTTTTCTCCTCCATTCAGGGTTGATGCAAGGATTTGGGGCACCCTTAGTGGACCTCATTCCTGCTGCCCCCAATGCCGCCCCTCTCCAGGATCTGCAGCCATAGTAATTACTTTTAAACAGCAACACAGCCCTTACCATAATCTCTAGTGCTGGGCGCTGTTCCTGTCTTACCCATGTGATACAAACTTCCAGAAGTCCAGGCAGTTGGCTACCCTAGCCCACGCAGCTTTACTGCTCCCCTCCCCCCAGGTGCACTATGGAGACTGCTTCTCACAGGGCAGAGGTGACATGCAACTGACTGAGTAAATAAAGCTCCAGGCAAGGGAAATAGTCTGTGTTTAATCACCCATCCTCTGTGCAGCACCAGGACTGCTTTTGAACTGTTTGTGTGGGGGAGGGGAAGCTAAAGAGGCTGTTTTGCTTGCAGCAACTGGGAGAAGATGCAGTCTAAGATGAGCAATGTATATGGGGGAGGAGGGGGGCAACTTACCCAAATAGTAGCACTGAATACCAGAAACGGGCAACAGGCATGCTGTAAGGCTATCTCCGAGCCACAACAATTTCTAAATCACACTGCCAACCCTACACCAGCTTCTCCTTTCACCAGTTCCTATTGGTTGTTTTCTTCTCGTTTACAGCATGATGGAAGAACAGAGTTACTTACCTGTAACGGAGTTCTCCGTGGACAGCAGGATAAGTCAGCCACACCTGGTGACGTCATCCGACGGCGCCATGACGGAAGTGCTCTCTAGCTCAGAAGCTTCTGAGCATGTGGGAGGTCCCACCTCCCCTGGCCCACCCCTAGCCGGCCAGTAAGTGACTAGCTATGCCTTTGCGGCTAGGTGCGGGACTTAATATTGCTTTGATGAGGAAAAGGGCTTGCGGGAATAGCTCCCTTTCCGTGACCAGGAGGGGCGTTCGAGTCCGTCCGCAGCCAGAGTCTTCAGAGTGGTGCAGTCTTCTTTCAGACCGTTCACCGTGTCGGCGACTTTGTCCCCAAAGAGGGAGTCACCCGAGCAGGGTGTATCCGCGATCCAGTCATGGGTACTATCGGAGAGTCCTGACGCACGGAGCCATGCCCAGCGACGGGCAGATATGGCCGTGCCCGCTGTCCGTACGGCCGTGTCAAAGGCGTCAAAGGCTGTACTCATCAGGTGCTTGCTGCATTCCGCTAGTTCCTGCATGGAGGTAGAGGCAGATGTACGTGAGTCCTTGGGGAGATCCTGCAGCTGGTGTTTGAGGTCAGCCAGGAGGGCGTCCTGGAATAGGACATGTTGAAATTGATGCGCTGCTATCTTGGCGCTGAGCATTGCGCCTTGGAACACTCTCCTCCCCACGTCATCCAGACGCTTGGGGTCCCGGCCTGGTGGATGCACGGCTTGGGAACATGTGGACTTGGCTCTTTTGAGTGCTGATGCCACCACTATTGACTGGTGGGTTAACTGAGGCTTGTCGAATCCAGGTGCCATGTGGATGATGTATTTAGTGTCCAGGCGTCTGGAGCAAGCATGGCCAGATGCTGGGGATTGCCAGAGAGTCAACTGCTTTTCCTTCAACTTGCGGTGAAGGGGAAGAGCCATGGCTGGTCTAGGGCCGCTGAGGTACTTCATGACCTCAGGTTCCTTCTCATCTGGCGTGTCCTCTGTGGCCAGCCCCAGCTTGGAAACCACCTTTCGAAGAAATTTTGGATATGTGAGGTCTTCCGGCACTGGGTGTCGGTGGATCCTCCATCGCATCTGCTTGGCTCTTGGAGGCGTCAGAGCCTCGTCCCAAGTCCTCCCCGTCGCTCCCCTCGGAGTCCAGCTGCGCCAGGGAAGGTGTCCTCGGTCTAGAGGGTGCTGGGGGGAGAGTCCGTGCTGGGGAGGGAGTCCGTGCTCTGGAGGGTGACAGGCTAGGGAGGGATTGCTCCGAGCCAGGCCATGCCACCGATGAAACAAGCGCCTGATCCTGGTCCAGTCGATGGGGGGCAGTTTGTTCAACAAGGCGGTTAAGCAGATGAAGAATGGCAGAGGAGGTGGAGTCTGAGGACCGGCTGCTTCTATGCCTTTTGCTGCAGTGCGAGCTGGATCTCCTGCTCCTCTTATGGCTCCGGGGGGACCCCCTGCGGGAAGCTTTATCCCTCGATGGGGATCGATGCCTATGCTTGGCTGCCCTCTTCCTGCCCTTCTCCCCGCCACCGCGCTGTGACTCTTTGCCGCTGGAGCGGTGTTCAGGGCTCCCCTGCAGACGCTGATTTAAGGAGCAGTCTTCGCTGTTGGAGCGGCGTCGGCTTCTGCCGCACCGGGTTTCTGTGTCGGCGCGATTTGTGTAATCCGCGGCGTTCCGGAGCTCCACTGCCACAGGGATCAAAGATGTACTGGGCAGGGGGGAGGGCTGTCGGCGCCGATCACCGGCGGCATGATTTCTGCTTGCTGCGCCGCTCCGTAGCTCCTCTGCAGCCTGAGCAGACGTGCTGGGCAGGGGGGAGGGCTGTTGGCGCCGATCGCCGGCGGCATGATTTCTGCTTGCCGCGCCGCTCCGTAGCTCCTCTGCAGCCTGAGCAGACGTGCTGGGCAGAGGGGAAGGCTGTCGGCGCTGACCGCTGGAACAGGAACTGCTGCGCACAATAGGAGAGGGGGCGTGTCCGGAGGAGGAGCCAGGCGGTTCCACGATGGCAGCGCCATTTTGAGAGGCTTCGGGAGGGCCGCATGGCCGAGGAGAACGGGCCAGGGCACTGCTTACCGCAGGGGGGCTTACCCGAAGGGTAGAGGCCTCTCCGGAAGCAGGTAAATAAGAGGGAGAAGCAGCGCTTGATCCCCGTTGAGTGGGAGCCCTCCCTTCATCAGTCCTATGATGCTTTTCAGAACGGGAACGCTCTGCAGACCTGGACGGCTGATGCTCCTTACTTTTTCGATGCTCCGGGTTCCGGTTAGCAGGGGATCTGCTCGCTGCCGCCGCGGAGGAGAGCAACTCTTTCAGGGATTGTTCCCGGTGTTTCCTTGCCCTGGGAGACATCCGGGCACAGCTGGCACAGTTCTTCACCTGGTGCGAGGTCCCCAGACATCCGATGCAATGCTGGTGAGTGTCCGAGATGTTCATCTTTCTATTGCAGAGCGGACACTTCTTGAAACCCAGTTTAGGCATGAAGTTAGAAGTTTGTAAGTGGGTTTGTACAGGAGAGCTGGAATTTCCGTCTTGAGGCAAGGCGGAAGAAAAGGAACTGGCCGGCTGGGGCGGGCCGGGGGAGGTGGGACCTCCCACATGCTCAGAAGCTTCTGAGCTAGAGAGCACTTCCGTCATGGCGCCGTCGGATGACGTCAGCAGGTGTAGCTGACACATCCTGCTTGTCCTAGGAGAACCAGGCTTCTGTCAGAGTGTAGTAGATTACCAGACCAAGAAAAGACACCTGCAGCCTTCGTGAAATAAACAGTTTTAATAGCATGCGAGAACTCAGTGGAATAGCTTCCAAAAAGACTGAGCCTCTCGGGCAACGGTTTCAGTTCCATTTATAGACTTTTAGCTATATGCAAACTAATAATTTGTTATCACATTCTAGCTACTTCATGATAGGCACATATTAAGTTCCCCTTGATCGATCACCAATAGAGGTCAGCTGGGGCGTGTTATGTAAGGTGAGAAGCTGCTAAACTATGCATTTCTTACTGCGTGGTTCTACTACTAAGCAGGCTACAGTGAAACTAAAGAGACAAAGACATTCCAGCTAGGTCACAGGCCTAGTATTTCAAGGTACATTTGAAAGCACACTTCTGACACTGTAGCAGCGAAGTGCACGCAATGAATAAAACCAGGAGTCATGTGCAGGGTCCAAGTCAATTTATTGTGCACAAGGCTCAGACAGGAAAGCATCCAAAAGTGACTGAGCAATGGAGAACAGAAACAAATTCCTTATATACAATTTTCACAGTTTGATACAGGCAAACTTTCTATTGGTCCTAACACCCCCTGCACCCATCCAATCGGGGACCCTCTCTGGGCCTAGCACCCTGTTCCCCCTTCTCAGGCTATTCTAACAAAGGCTCAGTTTCTAGACATAGATACATTTCTACTGCAAGGTCATTTCTAGCTCAGAGAATGTGAGAATGCAGAACACTGGAACATATCTATCATCAGCATGGAAGAATTTAATAAAGGATTCATACAAACTTATCAAAAAGCAGTTTAAGGCAGATCCTCAGACTTTCACTGACTTTGGTCTTTCTCAGCACTATTAATCTCGGGGGGGGGGGGGGGTAGGGACTCAGGCCTAGCTTACAGGCCTCTCATACATTTACAGGCTATTGTAGGCCCTAGCCTGCCACAATACCACTACAAGAGTAGGGCCATTTCCAGGAAATACTACCAAATCTGCCTAGTGCTGGCCAGGGCCGGCCGTGTGACACCCCCTCCTGCCACTGATTTTGTCAGCGGGGTTGGAGGGACAGTTCGATTTGATGTGGTGGTGGTAGCAGCGGCCCATGGCAGGCCTTGTGTTTCAGCACACATGGCCTGCTGCTTCTGACCCCCCTTTGGCAGGAATTTGTGTGGGGGGGTGGTCAGAAGCAGCAGGCCATGTGTGCCAAAGCACATGACCTGGTGCCCTTGGTGGCCACTTAACCCACCTACTGGACAGGCCAGCCCTGGTGCTGGCCCTGTTTTGAAATGTTCTGTGTCTACATGCTAGAATTTAATAAGAGGATTCGAATAGCCCCTGTAATAAGGGATGGTGTTTGCAGCGCTATAGAACTTGGAAATTGGGAGGGAGAAGAAAGGGTTGTAATGGAGTAACTTAGAAGTTTGGGGGCCCATTTACTAAAGTGCCCAAAGCGGTTAATGTGGGAATTAGCATTGAAATAACTAAGACAACAGTTTCTGCACACTAATTCCCACTTTAAAACTGCACATCCTACAATGGTATGCTGACTGGGCCAGTTAGGTGTGGGAAGTGGGCATGGGGTATATACTGTCAATTTTGCAATCAGCATGAGTGCATTTATCACCTCAATGGGTGGCATTAACTGCACCTGCATTAATTGCAAGTCACTGCTGTTTCAGTGCAGTAACTGCCAAGAACATGCTATTCCCCCCCCCCACATGATTTTTGTACTTACTGCTTCTAACTAGGACTGCAGAGCGTTGTTGAAGTCTTTTTGAACGGTTTGAATAAACATACGTATTTTGTTATTTCTCCATTGCTGGTTCAATATCCTTCCGCTCTTTATTGTTGCTATAATGCCTTTATAAAACAGGCACAGCATCTCCACTTATGGACCTTGTTTCAAAATTACCCTTCAAGAGGTAAATCTCAAACCAAATATTTTCTGTTATTAGTCTTAAATGGATTACATGGGCTCTAGTCTTTCTACTTTTGGATGGTGCAAACAACCGATCAACGTTAACCCGTTCCACTCCATTCATTACATTTATAGACTTCTATCATATCTCCCCTGAGCCTGCTCTTTTCCAAAATTGAAGAGCCCTAACCTTTTAAGCCTTTCCTCATAGGGGTATCTTCCATCCCCTTTACCATTTTGTTGGCTCTTCTCTATACCTTTTCTAATTCCGCTATATCCTTTTTAAGATATGGCAACCAGAATTGCACACAATATTCAAGGTGTGGTCAAGCCAGGGAACAATAGAGGCATTATAATATCCTTGGTTCTATTCTCCATTCCTTTCCTTAGAATTCCTAGCATTCAATTTGCTTTCTTGGCCACCAATGCATACTGGGCAGAGGGTTTAACGTATTATCCACGATGACGCCTAAATCTTTTTCCCAGGTGGTGGTTTCTAAGGTGTATCTTGCATCGTGTAACCAAAGTTTGGGTTGTTCTTTCCTAGGTGTATAACTTTGCATTTGTCCACATTAAATTTCATCTGCCACTTGGACACCTACTCTTCCAATTTATCAAGGTCCTCTTGCAATTTTTCACAATCCTCTTGTGTTTTAACAACTTTGAATAATTTTGTCTCATCTGCAAATCTGATCAACACACTCGTTATTCTCATTTCCGGGTCATTTATGAATATGTTAAAAAGCAACAGGCACAGCATAGATCCCTGGGGTATTCAACTATTTACTTTTCTCAATTGAGAAAATTGGCCATTTAGCCCTGCTCTCTGCCTTCTATCTTTAACCAGTTTCTGATCCACAATACTGCACTGCCTACAATCCCATGACTTTTTAATTTTGCAGAGTCTCTCATGAGGGACCTTGTCAAAGGTTTTCTGAAAATCCAGATACACTATATCAACTGGCTTACTTTTGTCTACCTGTTTATTCACACCAAAAGACTAACAGATTAGTAAACCAAGATTTTCCTTGGCTAAATCCATGTTGGCTTTCTCCCATTAAACCATAACTATATACATGATCAGTAAATTTTATTCTTTATAATGGTTTCTACCATTTTGCCCGGTACCAATGTCAGACTCACAGGTCTGTAGTTTCCCAGACCACCCATTCTCCACTCTTCAGGTACTACAGTTGATTTTAATGATAGTAATCTGTGAACTAATAGGAGGTCTGGAATCTCATATTTCAGTTCTTTCAATACCCTTGGAGATATACTACCCAGTCCAGATGATTTGGTATTCTTCAATTTATCAAATAGTTGTAATACATCTTCCCGGTTTATCGATATTTCTTTCAATTCTTCCGATACATCACCTTTATATACCATTTCAGGCACGGGTAAATTCTCTACCTCTTCTTCAGTAAAGACCAAAGCAAGAAATCATTCAGTCTCTCTGCTATAACCTCGTCTTCACTTAGCACCCCTTTTACTCCTCTATCATCTAATGGTCCAACTGTCTCACCAGGTTTTTTGCTACGAATGTAGTTGAAAAAGTTTTTTATTATGCATTTTTGCTTTCAAGGCAAACTTTTTTCAAATTCTCTTTGCTTGCCTTATCAATGTCTTGCATCTAACTTGGCAATGCTTATATTTTCCGTTTTTGTCATTTGGCTCCTATTTCCATTTCCTGAAAGATGCTTTTTTGGCCACAACAGCCTCTCTGACCTCACCTTTAAACCATGCTGGCAGGTTTTTGGCCTTTCTACTTTTCTTAAAGCATGGAATACATATGGTCTGGGCTTCCAAGATACTATTTTTAAACAATTCCCACATTTTATGCAAATCTTTAGCCTTTGCAGCTGCTCCTTTTAGTCTTTTGTTAAGTAACTTTCCTCATTTTATCATAGTCTCCCTTTTTAAAGTTAAACGTTTAATTTATTAAATCAAATGTGATCATGCTATGATCACTATTGCCAAGTGGTCCCAACATCCTTATCTCTTGCACCAGATCCTGCATGTCACTAAGGACTAGGTCCAAAATAGTTTCCCCTCTTGTCAGTTCATGAACCGGCTGCTTCAAGAAGTAGTCATTTATTTAATCTAGAAACTTTCTCTCCCTATTTTAGTGATAATGAGAGACGACTTCTTTTCCAGAATGGTCTAAAGTAGTACTGACTTATTTCAAAGAGCAATCCATTAAAAATACCATGACATTTTACTTACTATTAATGTCCTTTTCTTGAATCCCACTGGACCAGTCCAGACAAGTAGGTTGTGTTTCACTACCAGAAGATTGGTGAAGACAAAGAACCAATCAAAAGCCCAGGTTTCAATGACATCACTCCCATGCCAGACGTCCCTTCAGTATTCCTCCTCAAGCACATGGGAGAAATGTGGTAAGCCTCACACAACCTGGACATGGGCAACAATGAGTAACGAAACAGTAGAGAACTATGTACAAGAAGGTATAAAAAGAAGGCTTTCAGTAGAAGATGAACCTGGAGAGTCAGTTATAAAATCACAGTGGACCAAAAGGGTACTGCAGCAGAAGAACAGAGCAATAGAGTTTCAGGGGCAGGGCCTGGAATGGTCTAGCAGGGCTCAATGAAAGGATATTATCTGGTAAATGAAATGTCACATTACATATCGTCCTGCTAGACCAGTCCAGACAAGTGAGATATACCAAAGCTACAACTCCACTAGACGGGAAGAAGACAGCAGTTCGCAAAATCTTTGAGCCTAAGGCCATGTTTGCCCACATGTAGACATCCAAATGGTAATGCTTAACAAAAGTGGAAAGTGATATCCACGTCGCTACCCAATAAATATCTGCACAGGCTACTGAGCAGAGCTCCGCCCATGAGTACACTTGTGCTCGGGTAGGATGGGCATGCAAACTCTCCAGAATCAGCTGGTTCAGCAACAGATACGCTGAAGCAATGGCCTTCTTAATCCAGCACCCCAAAGTCGACTTTGCCGGCCCATGCAAGCATGAGGTGGTGACTAACACAAAAAGATGGTCGGATTTACAAAATGAATTCATAACCTCCAAGTACCGGAGAAGCAGGAAAGGCAAACAACCTGGTTCACGTGAAAGGAATAAAGCACCTTAGGCAAGAAGGAAGGCACAGGCCGAATAAAACTGCTTCCTGTGAAAGATAGATATGGCTCTGACAATACAGAGCCTATAGCTCAGAAATTCACCTTGCGGAGCAAATCGCAACCAAGAAGATTGTCTTGAGTGTCAAATCCTTTAAAGTAGCATGCTTCAATGGCTCAAAGAGTACCATCACTAGGGCCCTGAGCACCAGACCGAAGGGGAGGACACAGATGCCAAACTCCTGGAGAAAACGTAAGACATCCAGGTGCAAGGCTAGAGACTTACCAGCCACCGGACCTCAGAAACAGGCCAAAGTTGCTACGTGAACTTTCAGGGAGCTAAGGGAGAGGCCCTTTTCAAGGCCATCCTGTAGAAAGGCTGGCAGAGATGGAACCTTGGCTGCCTCAAGAGCCAACTGCCACACCATCGCTCAGAGGCACCAGATCTGCAGGTAGGCTAGTTTGCTAGATGACCTCCGAGCTCAACTGATACAACTGCTGGAAAGTAACCTTTACACGCTATCAGTCTCCTTTCAAGAGCCAAGCCATAAGTGAGAAGGGAACCAGATACTCCAGGATGATAAGTCTTTGCTGCAATAGGCCCCGAGATGGAGGCAACTGAAGAGGCGGCGCCTACAGGGAATGCATCAGATCTCTGAACCACGCTCTCAGCCAATCCGGTGCCACCAGAAAAGTCTTGCCCTTGTAATGCTCTCTACGCCAAATCAGACACCCCACCAGGGACCACAAAGGAAACAGGTACGCCAAACACTGACCTGGCCAACGCTGCGTCAGGGCGTCAATACCCTCAGACCCCATCTCCATGTGGCGAATGAAGAAGCAGCAAGCTTTGGCATTGGAATGGGTTACCATCAGATCCATTTCAGGGTGGCCCCAGTAGCGCAGAATCAACTGAAACACCTCCTGACTCAAATTCCACTCTCCAGGATCCAGAGTGCCAGCTGAGGAAGTCCGCTTCTACAATGTCCACCCCAGCAACATGCCGAGTCAACAAAGCTCAGAGATTCTTCTCTGCCCAGGCAAACAGGAGAGCCATCTCCAGAGCTAGCCTGGTACTCCTTATCTAGTGTATGCAATATAAAGTTCCTCCCTGCCCGCATGGGGCTGTGGAAAAAAGGTGGGAAGGACCACCTCCTGATTGAGGTGGAAAGGACACCCCCCTTGGGAAGAATTTGGGGCGAGTGCAGACCACCACCTTGTTCCTACAGAACCTCATGTAAGGCAGATCCACCACCAGGACCTGGAGTTCTCTCACTCTCCGAGAGGACATGATGACCACCAGAAAAGCCACTTTCCAGGAGAGGTATCTCAAATAGCAGGTGGCCAGAGGCTCGAATGGCAGTCTGATCAGTTGGGAAAGCACCACATTAAAATCCCATTCCACTGTTGGAGGGCGGAGAGGGGGCTTTGAGAGCAAGAGGCCCCAGAGGAACCTGGAGACCAGGGGCTGGTTCGAGAGAGGTTTTCCCTTCACAGGGCGATTGTGAGCGGCTATGGCACTGAGGTGCACCCTCACAGAGTTAGACTTCAGGTCGGCGTGCGAGAGGTGCAGTAAGTACTGCAGTACTAGTTGCACGCAACAGGAGAAAGGGTTCTCTGCTCTCTCTGCGCACCAGATGGAGAATCTTCTCCACTTAAAAGCATACACCGGTCTGGTGGAGGGTTTTCGGAAGGCCAGGCGGATCTCCTTGACTTCACCCGGGAGATTGAAAGGAGCCAAGGCTACCCTATCAGCACCCACGCCATCAATGCTAGTGACCCCAAGTTGGAGTGCAGGAGGGAGCCCTCCTCTTGAGACAGGAGATCCGGATCCTGACCCAGAAGGACTGGGAGTGCCACCAACAGGGAGATCAGCAGAGGGAACCAGGGTTGCCAGGTCCATCCCGAGGCAAATCAGAATCACCGTTGCCTGTTCACTCTGGACCTAGAAAAGGGTTTTGGCCACCAATGGTGTCGGTGGAAAGGCATAGAATAGTCCCTCGGACCACGATATCAAGAAGGCATTGGCTGCCACCCTCCCTGGGTGCAGCTGGTGCGAGCAAAAGCAGGGCATTTGTGTGTTTTCTGGGGAGGTGAACAGGTCCATCATCGGCCTGCCCCAGAGTCAGAAGAGCCTGTACACCTCCTTGGGGTTCAGAAGCCATTCGTATGGCTGCAGGATCCTGCTGAGTTTGTCCACCAGGCAACTGTCCTGACACGGCACGTCCAGGAGCTTCTCCTGCACCCACTGCTCCAAATCAGAGGATTGGAGCCATGCCTGGCAATGGGCCCCGATGCTCGCGGCCTCCACCCGAACCGATGTCTCAAAGCCATCATAGGAGGCTCGAGAGAGCTACTTGGAGCAATCAGCAATGGACTTCAGCAGGACGCGGAATCTGTCGAGGGGCTGTCCCTCGAGGCCCGCGGAGAAACCCCCGAGTTACTTAGCCAAATCACGCAGGAACATACCAATGTATAGTTGATATGCCTGGATGCGACAAGAGAGCATGGAACCTTGATAGGCCTTGCGGCCCAGGGCATCAAGGGCTCTCGACTCTCGGCCGGGAGGTACAGACGAGTGCAATTTTGGTCTCTTTTGCTTCCACATGGCCGATTCCACCACCATCGAGGTGTGTGGGAGCTGGGTCTTTCGGAAGCCCAGCCCACGCTGCACCTTGTACATCGTGTCAAGGTGCTTGCTCATGATGGGAACCGAGGCTGGGGCATACCACATGCGGAACAGCAGCCGACATAAAATAGGTGGTACAGGTACAGTGAGGGATTCCCTGGGCGGGGACTCGTACTGAAGAATATCGAGTTCTTTAGTACAAGGGTCCTCCTCGGCCTGGGTGACCAGGTTAAGGACCTGTGCCATGTCCCGAACAAACACCAGGAAGGTGGTGAGCACCACTGGAATGCGGGCGGTTAGGGGTCCAATGGAAGATCCCGATGGGTACGGGTTTCCAGGGAGGTTTCCCCATCGGACTCCCAGTCTGAGAAATTGGTTGAGGAGTCCGAGCCGGGCAGATCGCCCTGTCCAAAGGCCTGGTGCCAGAGGCCCTGAACGATCTCGCCTTCAAGGAACAGGAAGGCGAGCGAGACCGGCGTCGAGGACCCTCACGAGGCCCGCGGCTCTTGGGGATTTCCTGGATGGATTTGGGTATCCCACACAAGGGACCCACGGTCTCTGGGTGCGGGTCAGCAAAGCTGGCCTTGAGCACCTGCTGGGAAGCAATAAACGCAAAAACGCTGTGTTCCAGCACCAGCATGCGGGACTCCCACACGGGCGTGCGGCCCTGCAACGCTGATATCGGGGTCACCGGATTGGGCGTCGAGGAGGAGTCCTCATCAGGATGACCCTTGGGAGACCGGGCGCCTTCGCCGAAGGCCTCCGCTTCCATGCGGGGAACCTTGCGGGGCCGCTCCTTGTCTGACTCTTGGGAACACCGAAGGGGGCTAAGCGACCAGGCAGGTCGTCTTCTTTTTGCGCTGCTCACCTTGGGGAACCCCTGGTCAGAGTGCCGCTGATAACGTGGGGCCATAGGGGGGAGAACCCACCGGAGGAGAGATGACCGAGGGCGTCACTGGGGACTCCGAGGCAGCCTTTCGGAAAATATCTTCAGACTTCTGCTTACAGCTGAGCAGGGCCTTAGAGGACATTTTCTTGCAGAGCGAACAGAGCTCTGGATCATTGTCGGCTCCGAGGCACCACAGACAAGTCATGAGTGTCCGTAAGCAACATGTTCCTAGAGCATCCATCGCATTTTTTTGAATCCGGTGGCCATGGGGACAAAAATGGCCCCTGCGAGGTCGAAGACCCAAGCGGCCAGCAGTTAGGAAAGAAAAAAAAAAAAAAAAAAGGGTGCGAAGCCCATACGAAAAAATGAGGAATATCTCAGAGAGCTCTAAAAAATAGAGCAGGGGAAGGATGGGTAGAGGACCGGTGGAACCGGAAAATAGAGAAGCCTGTTAAGGCAAAAACCCCGAAACGTTTTCCGAAAGACGAGTACGTGCGTCCGAAGGGCTCTGTGGAAAAAGGGAGACTGAACAAGATGGCACCCTTGGGTGGGAAGAGGACCATGCATGCTTGGCAGAAATGCCAAAGACTCTCTTTAAAAGCTGGGGAATTGCTCCGTGTGTGCTCCATCAGTGCCGACATCACCCATAAGTGAGGATTGACTTCTTACTTGTTCCTGGAGAAATCCAAATTATCAATGTCCATGTTTAATGTATATTACCAAGTTTAAGCAAAATATAAGCCACTTTGACTGAAATGATAAAGCGGTATAAACCCCCCCCCCCTGTTAAATAAATAAATAAAATATCACTAACAAAGATGTTAACAAGAATTGTACCAAGGACAGATCCCTGCAGCACACCACTGGTAAACTCCTTCTCCTTAGAGTGAGCCCCATTTACTTGTACCCTTTGTCGCCTCCCACTCAATCAATTTCTAACCCACTCAGTCACTTTAGGGTCCATCCCTAGGATGCTCAGTTTGTTTATAAGTTGTCTGCGCGGAACAGTGTCAAAGGCTTTACTGAAATTTAAGTACACCACATCCAGGGCTCTCCCTCGGTCCAATTCCCTGGTCACCCAAAGAAAGCAATCAAATTTGTTGGATAAGACATGCTTCTAGTAAACCCATGCTGCCTCGGATCCTGCAATCTACTGGATTGCAAAAACCTCAGTGTTCTCCCTTTTAGCAGTGTTTCCAATAACTTACTCACCACAGAGGTTAGACTAACTGGCCTGTTGTTTTTAACCTCATCCTTACTTCCGCTTTTGTGTAAAGGGACCTTATGTGCCTTTTTCCAGTCCTCTGGGACCAATCCCAAGTCTAAAAAAGCATTGAAAAGGTAAGTCAGTGGAGTCCTAGAACGTCTCCAAGTTTCTTCAATATTCTTGGATGTATCCCATCCGGTCCCATTGCTGTGTCTACTTTTAGTTTAGCCAGTTCCTCACGAACATAGTCTTTTCATAATCATTCAAGATTCCAGTTGCTTGTGTTTCTATTTGTGGGTGTTTTCTGGAGGTCCTGCTCCTGGCCCTTCATCTGCAAGCACAGAACAGAAATATTTGTTAAGCAATTCCACTTTATCCTCATCAGCTTCTACATAATCCTCACCTTCACCATCGAGTCTGACAATACCACTTTTGCACTTCCTTCCTCTTACTTTTTTTTTTTTTTTTTTTAGTGCCATTGAGTCAGTGTTGACTCATAGCAACCCAGCTACCTCTGGGTTTTCTTGGCAATGTATCACCAGAAGTAGATTGACAGTCTTTTCTTCCAAGGCAATGGAGGGTAAGGTGACTTGCCCAAGGTCATAAGAAGTGCCAGTGGAAATTGGAATCTTGATCTTCTGGGTACTAGGTAGTTGCTCTACCACTAGGCTACTCCTCCCTCTTACTAACATATTTGAAAAATGTCTTATCCCCCCCCCCCCCATTTTATTGCACTGGCTATTTCTTCTCATTTTTATATCTTTACTTTCCTGACTATTTTGCTAGCTTCTCTAAGTTTTTCCAAATATAGATGTTTGTCTCTCTCTGTGACCTCTTGTATTTCTTGAAGGCCACCCTCTTTTTCTTCACCTTTTCAGTTACTTCTCTTGAGAACTATAGTGGCCTCCTTTTCCTTTTACCTAACAAAAAAGGTTTGCTGCCTTTAAAATATCCCCTTTCATTTTTGCCCATTAATTTTCTACATCACCCAGCTGTTCCTCATCCCACTAATGACTCCTTGACGTATTGGTAAAGTTAGTCTTCTTAAAGTCCAAGACCATCACTTTTGAATGGTTTTTATCAGCCCTAGTCATAATACTGAACCACACCAACTGGTGATCCCTGGATGCGAGATGATCTCCCATAAATGTCATCAGAAACACTTTCCCCATTGGTAAGCACCAAGTCCAGTATGGCCCCTTCACGTGTTACCAGTTGCCTGAATAGTTCTCCATGTAGAGAATCTAGGAACTCCTTACTTCTAGATGACACTGCAATCAACATCCGGCATATTGAACATAAGATATGCCATACTGGGTCAGACCAAGGTCCATCAAGCCCAGTATCCTGTTTCCAACAGTGGCCAATCTAGGTCATACGTACCTAGCAGTTTCTCCAAAAGACACAGGTTCCGCAATGCTTGTATTGGGTCAAGCATTGATATCCTGGGTCCATTCTTAATAATGGTTTATGGACCTTTCCTCCAGGAACTTGTCCAAACCTTTTTTAAACCCAGCTACACTAACAGCCTTTACTACATCCTCCGGTAACAAATTCCAGAGTTTGATTACACGTTGAGTGAAAAAATATTTTCTTTTATTAGTCTTAAATAGTTTACCCTGCAGCTTCATTGCATGTCCCCCAGTCTTTCTATATTCTGATAACGTAAACAATCGATCTACGTTTACCCGTTCCACTCCATTCAATAATTTATAGACTTCTATCATATCTCCCCTCAGCCGTCTCTTTTCCAGGTTAAAGAGCCCTAACCTTTTTAGCCTTTCTTCATAAGAGTATCCTTCCATCCCCTTTACCATTTTGGTGGCTCTTCTCTGAACCTTTTCTAAATAACGCTATATCCTTTTTAAGAAACGGCGACCAGAATTGCACACAATACTCAAGGTGCGGTCTCACCATGGAACGATATAGAGGCATTATATATCTTTTGTTTTAATTTTCCATTCCTTTCTTTATGATACCTAGCATTCTATTTACTCTCTTGGCTGCCGCTGCACACTGGGCAGAGAATTTTAACATGTTATCCACAATGACGCCTACATCTTTTTCCTGGGTGGTGGTTCCTAATGTGGAACCTTGCATTGTGTAACCATAGTTTGGGTTGTTCTTCCCTAGGTGCATAACTTTGCACTTGTCCACATTAAATTTCATCTGCCATTTTGATGCCCAGTCTTCCAATTTATCAAGATCCTCTTGCAATTTTCCACAATCCTCTTGGGTTTTGACACAAAACTATTTAAAGTTGTTATCTGCAAATTTGATAACCTCGCTCGTTATTCCACTTTCCAGGTCATTTATGAATATGTCAAAAAGCAGCGGACCCAGCACAGATCCCTGGGGTACACCACTATTCACCTTTCTCCATTGGGAAAATTGGCCATTTAGCCCAACCCTCTGCTTTCCATCTTTTAACCAGTTCCTGATCCACAGTAGTAGAGTGCCTCCTATCCCATGACTCTTTAGTTTTGCCAAAAGTCTCTGATGAGGGACCTTGTCAAAGGCTTTCTGAAAGTGCAGATACACTACATCAACCGACTCACCTTTGTCCACCTGTTTATTCACACTTTCAAAAAAACATAACAGATTAGTAAGACAAGATCTTCCTTGTCTGAAGCCATATTGGCTGTCTCCCATTAGGCCATGACTATATACATGCTGAGTAATTTTATTCTTTATGATGGTTTGTACCATTTTTCCCGGTACTGACGTGAGGCTCACCGGTTTGTAGTTTCCCGGATCACCCCTGGAACCCTTTTTAAAAATTGGTGTTACATTGGCGATCCTCCAATCTTCAGGTATTAGAGATGATTTTAATGATAGTGATCTGTGAACTAATAGCAGGTCTGCAATCTCATATTTCAGTTCTTTCAACACCCTTGGATGTATACCATCCAGCCCAGGTAATTTGCTACTCTTCAGTTTATCTAATAGTTGTAATACATCTTCCCGATATATCGATATTTCCTTGAGTTCTTCCGCACCTTTAAATACCACTTCGGTCATGGGTAACATCCCTACACCTTCCTCAGTAAAGACCAAAGCAAAGAATTCATTCAGTCTCTCCGCTATCGCCTTGTACCTCTTAGTGCCCCTTTAACTCCTCTATCATCTAATGGACCAACTGATTCTCTCACAGGTTTTTTGCGTTTTTTGCTTCCGCAGCAAGCTTCTTCTCAAATTCTCCCTTTGCCTGCTTTATCAATGCCAATCACCTATCAGTAGCATTTCTCCTTTTATGGCAATACTGCATATGTCTTCTATAACTCCCTGTCCACTTCTTCCTGTAAGAGATCTGTATATATATAAGAACATAAGATATGCCATACTGGGTCAGACCAAGGTCCATCAAGCCCAGTATTCTGTTTCCAACAGTGGCCAATCTAGGTCATATGTACCTAGCAGTTTCCCCAAGAGACACAGGTTCCACAATGCTTGTATTGGTTCAAGCATGGATATCCTGGGTCCCTTCTTAATAATGGTTTATTGACCTTTCCTCCAGGAACTTGTCCAAACCTTTTTTAAACCCAGCTACATTAACAGCCTTTACTACATTCTCCGGTAACAAATTCCAGAGTTTGATTACACGTTGAGTGAAAAAATATTTTCTTTTATTTAGTCTTAAATAGTTTACCCTGTAGCTTCATTGCATGTCCCCTAGTCTTTCTATATTCTGATAAGGTAAACAATCGATCTACGTTTACCCGTTCCACTCCGTTCATTAATTTATAGACTATCATATCTCCCCTCAGCCGTCTCTTTTCCAGGTTAAAGAGCCCTAACCTTTTTAGCCTTTCTTCATAGGAGTATCCTTCCATCCCCTTTACCATTTTGGTGGCTCTTCTCTGAACCTTTTCCAAAATCGCTATATCCTTTTTAAGATACGGCGACCAGAATTGCACACAATATTCAAGGTGCGGTCTCACCATGGAACGTTATAGAGGCATTATAATATCTTTTGTTTTATTTTCCATTCCTTTCCTTATCATACCTAGCATTCTATTTGCTCTCTTGGCCGCCGCCACATATCACACCAATGCAAATGGTTTTCCCTTTCCCTCTTTCTAGTTTAACCCACACTGCCTCCTCGCTCTCTTTTAAGCCCTGTAATTCTACATATTTAATATTAGTATTTTTTTTTTTTTTTTTTACATATAGTGCCACTCCTCCTCCCTTTCTTCATACACTTCCTTCCTGAATAAAGTATAGTCTGGTATAATTACATCTCAGTTATGGTTGTTTGTGAACTATGTCTCCATAACCACCACTAAATCCCCAAGTCAGCCTCTTCCATTAAAGCCTCAACATCTGGGATTATTTCCCATACTACAGGCAGGTATTTATACACACCGCTTTCCAGATGTTGTCCCTTTTACCCATTTCTACAGAGGTATTTAATGTTTCACTTACCTGGGGGATATCTTCACCCATCCCCAAATGGATTTATTTTATTTATTTGAACATTTTTCTATACCACCCCTTCCAGAGATCAGGGGCGGTTTACAGATAACAAAACGATAATAATGAAATTATTTACAATGAACGTTTTTTGTAAAGTGAACATTTTGAACAAATTAACTAAATTTTAGTACAAATTAACTAGGGGCAAAAATTGAATCTGGAACTATTCAGCCTTCTTCACTAGGTTAGCCAGTCTGCTGCGGGAGACATGTCCACCCTTCTTGGGCAGATGGATGCCATCTTTGCTCTGAATACCTTGGAACATCATCCCATGGTCCAGGAAATGGAAAACGCTCTCAATGACACCATCCACATGGTCATGCATTCATCTCCAGGATATGAGCTTTTCTGCCTCAGCCTTTACCCTCAACAGGGAGACCTGAAGAGACCACCACCTGTGCACCTTTCTGCTTCACCCTCTGACTCGGAGCCATGAAGTTACTTTTGATACCCTCGGAGGGATACCTAGCAGTATCATTTGTGCCAACATGGATGAGCAACATCAGATCATAGTCACTAGGCTTAATGAGTCTTGGCAAACTCTGTTTCATCATGGATTTTTGGCACCTGGCAGACTGCACGCCTCTCTGGACATCAAGTCTGATCAGCAGATGGATGCCTCTGAATCCTTCAGAAGAGAGTCACCACTACTCTTCACTTCCTTGCGGTCACTTAGTCTGCAACTTTGTGGTGCCCAAACTCTGGTTCTTCCCTTTCCTGGGATGTTTTCAACCTCCTCCACTTCCAGGACTGCATACTGGTTCTTCAATTCAAGGGCTGATGGATTCAGACTGTTGATTCTGCGGACTCTGGTGACTCTTGTCCAACTCTTCATTCTGTAGTCTTCAGTTTTTACCTCCGTCAGACAGCTTGGATGTTTCAAGAAACATTTCAATATACTTTTCACTGTCTCGAACACTTCTCAGCCTTGCCATCTCTTCTCTGAGGCTCTTCCACTTGTTTCATGAAGGCTTCAGCTCATAGGCGCCCTGCACATGGAACCGGTTCTTCAACTGGTAGCAGGCTCTATCTAGACAGAGGTAGAGGCAGTAATGGGGGCAACAGCTTTAGCAATACAATTTTTCCCAGTCATCTTTCAGGTGGCAGAGCTTTGGTACCCGTTGAAGCAAATGAGAGAGATCTACCAAAGACCCTAACTTTTCCTCCTCAGCTGTCCCTTACAAGAAAAAGTAGTTAACGAACAAGGACAGTGACAAGGTCAAGCAGTGGTAATTCATCCCCTCAGAGCCCCAGGATGAAAGCTTGTGCTGGGCTCAGCTCTACGCCCCAGGAACCGTTTCTCTAGCTTTGCAGCACTGCGTTTAAGGTGGCTGGCAGGCAGATCCCTCCGAGAGCCTTCTGCAATCTTCGGGAGAGAGCGGTGGGAGGGAACAAAGGAGGGGGAGGGGCTTGAGGTTTTGTGAGGAAGTAGTACTCTTGCAAATCCTTCCAATTTCTGGCAGCTCAGGCAGCTCTTATATAGGGTAAGAGGGCGGAGCTGAACCAAATTTTCTCTCCTTATATGGCTACCGAAAAGACCTCAGTCTAGTGGAGCCTCCAATGTCACATTCTAGTGAGAGATGAACCTGCAGGCTGTCAAACCTTTCCTCTCGTATCTTCAGAATTTTCTTCAGGAGAGGAGAAAATCCATCCACCATCTGATGATGACAAAGAAATACTGAAGGGACTTCTGATGGCTGAGGCGAATAGAGGCACTGGAGTGATGTCATTGAAACCTGGGTTTTTAATTGGTTCTTTGCCTCCACCTATCTGCTGGTAGGTCGAACACGAAACCTACTTGTCTGGACTGGTCTAGCAGGATGATATGGAAGAGCGAGTAACACTTCTTTTTTTTGTTATTCTAGACACCAAAATGAAATCTTTCCTTGAAAACAAAATCGAGAATGTTGGTAGGAGAAGAAAAAAAGAAAAAAAAAAAATCAGAAAGGAATGCAGACTGAGTTTAATGCAACAATGTAATTCAGGTTCCACGTACACTATTAATTGTACAATGATACAAAGAGTTAGTTCAAAATAAGTGTAGACGAAGTCTTCAATACTCAGAATGCTGAATAATATGTTATGAGCAGCGCTGCGATGCAAGTTCAAATCTAGCACCAGCTTTGTGCGACAAGTTGTATGGTCTTTCTGTGCCTTACTCTATCTGCATGGAATAAAATAATGCAATAATGGCACCATCCTCCTAAGCTCTTGTGAGGTTTGATATCACATTAAGCAAAAAGTAAACCTAATATTTTACCATCCAAATAAGCTTAACCATCTGACTTTCTATTGTTGCTCTTATCTCCAGCTTCTTGTAGCACGAGTTCACACTTAATTTTCGATCTTGGTTTCTGTAATCACAAGAAGCCCTGACCATACTTAATCCACCAAAAACTGTTCAATAATGCGATCTAAAAATAGGCTCCATGGTACATGTTCTTGTGCATCTGTCCATTCCATTCTGTTCAGCCTCTCAAAAGCTCTAGACATTCAGGGTACAATTTTACAAGGGGGCTGCCCAGTTTAAGAGGGCAAGTGGGTGTCTACTTAGGCACTATTTTATAGAGACACAAAGGCACCTGTTTAATTACAAAATAAGTGTTAAGAAGCAGAGATCATGCCTTAAAACACAGGCACAGACATCTACATCTGCTTCAGAGTAGGTGTAAACAAATTGTGGCAAGGAGACCTATCCAGAGTCCGGGGAAGGACAAAGAGACAGGGATTTCACTCTAGTAAAGGGCTCCCTTTCACCAAATCAGGGTAGGAAAGCCATAAACACCTCCAGGAATCAGAAAACTTCCACGTGGCCCACATTTCATGCTCCCCCTAGTGGAATGAAGGGGAGAGGATACAGTGCCCAGAACCCCTTAGGCAGTGAATGCTCCAAGCTCTCAGGTGCCTGAAGTCAGGCTGATTGCCATCACCTGAGTAGGGAGGGGTTGGAGCTGGAGCCCTGGAAGTATAAACAGAGGCCAGAGTATGAGAGAAAGGAGGGAGGAGGAGAAGCAGGAAGCCAGGCTGACACGAGCAGAGGCACAGACCCAAGCAAGGGAAGCTTGACTGGTGCTGAGCAGAGCAGAGGAACTGAGCTTCCAGGAGAAGAGTGCTAATTGGCATATAGCACGTCTGCAGGAGGGTTTGGAGCCAGGAACAAGAGAGACTCCAAGATTCCCCGGGAGGCTGTTAGCTGAGCACTGTGAGCAGGACGGGGAGTCAGAGCCCATGCAGCTAGGAGAGCCCGAGGTGAAGCTGACTGAAGAGGACACTCCCATGGACTGTTCCTTTTGCCAAGCTTTAAACCTGGGAACGTAGAGAAAGCCAGCCAGTCCTGAAAGAAACTCTTCCAGGAAAAGATACCCGTAGTCCACAAGAAGGGTGACCGTGATTCCCTCGTGTTTGTAAGGGGAGGTTTACGGGGACTAAGGAGCAAGACTGGAACTGTAATAAGCTTGTTAATCACCTGCTGCTGGAATGAGGACACTGGGGTAAGCTAAAATAGCGATTATAACCAAGCTTTCTTTTGCCCCTGAATTATATCTGTTTACTTGGAAGGTAGCCAAGAAACGTTTTGAAGCCGAGTAGAAGCTATACTATCACGGACAGTGAATGTGATTTTGTTTTTGTGCTTTACCCAGCAAGGCTAAAAAGGGAATACAATATCCTTGCTGTTAAAGACCGTGTATCCTGAACTATAGAGAACCTTTAAACAGCCAATTTGTGTTTGGGTTTGTTTTTGGACAATGCTCTACTTCAAAGAGTCCTGAACAACTAATCCTGTATGTGGTATGAACGAACCATTGTGTATAAAATAAATTTGTCATTGCCTTATCTCTTTGAGCCTAACTACAACTTTTTGCCTGATGCACCCACACAGCTAAACAAAGACTACATTTCCCAGAGGGCACTGCGGGGAAATAGTTTGAAAAAGCTGAACAAGCGGATAGCAGAAAGTTCCTCTATTAACCACACCCCTCTAAGCTAGAGGCGAGTGGTGGTGGTGGCGTGACAAAATGCACATGCAGATTACAGTATTTCATAATCAAATGCACGAACATGTGAATGTCACTTGCATATTGAGCAGACCATGTCCCTGGCTATGCCTACTGGTAAAGTATGCATATTTATGGCAGTGCAGGTACTTTTCGGCTGGTTGGCATTTATAAGAGCATTTATGTGCATATATGACCACATACATATAAAAATGGACTATATAAAAAAAAAAAAAAAAAGTTACCCCCTGACTGTTTTTGATTCTGTCGATCATATCCACCACAAGTATGTTCTCAGGTGTTTGGGGTATAGTCTATTCCAGGCATGTCCAACTTCGAACAGGTCATGATCTATTTTTTCTAGCCAAAAGTGCCGGGGATCTATCACCATGAAAATTAAGTTTCAAAATTAGTTTCAAATTAAATTTTAATCCAATAAAGTTGGAGGATCCCCCTCCCCCCATTTTTAATGAACCTTCTGTCATTTACTTGGATGTGATCAGCTGTTAAGCAAATTAAGCAAAAACAAAACAGAGAGACGAAGATCCAGTAAGAACTGCGAGGGGAAATGGAAAGCACAGTTACTTACCTGTAACAGGTGATCTCCGGGAACAGCAGGAATAAGTCTTCACATATGGGTATCGTCGGTACCGACGGAGCCTGCAGGGGAACGTTCCCCAGCGTCCAGTAAGAAAGCTTTTGGGAGCATCCCACAGCGCCTGCGCGCTGCCTTCCCGCCTTTCCCAACCGCCTCTCTCCAGTTCGAGTTTTAAAGCTGAGACAAAGAAAGAGAGAGGAAAGGAAAGAAAGATAGAAAGATAGAAAAATACAACTCCTAGGGGAGGTGGGTTGGTTGTGAAACTTATTCCTGCTGTTCCCAGAGATCACCTGTTACAGGTAAGTAACTGTGATATCTCCAGGAACAAGCAGGAATGAGTCTTCACATATGGGGACTCCCTAGCTGCAGATACCAGGGGAGAACCCCAGGTTGTGTGTCCTTGAAAAGGACTCTACCTCCTCCCATGGATCTCTGGCATCCAACCAGGGTAGGTGGGTAGGAGTTGATTAGGAATGGAACAGGTGTTTGAGAACAGCCTGACCAAACAAGGCATCCCGGCGGGAGTCCTTGTCCAAGCAGTAATGGGCTGTGAAGGTATGAACCGAGGCCCAGGTGGCCGCTCGACAGATTTGGTCGATGGACACAGAATTTAGATGAGCCATTGAGGCTGCCGTGGCTCTCACATTGTGAGCTGTGACATGGCCCTCCAGAGAAAGGTTCCACTCTGGTAGGCGAAAGAAATACACTGAGCAATCCAGTTGGACAGTGTTCTCTTAGAGACTGGAAGTCCTAAATGAGAAGGATCAAAAGCAACAAAGAGTTGAGAAGACTTTCTATGTTGCTGTGTTCTTTGTAAGTAAAAAGCAAGAGTTCTCTTACAATCCAAGGTATGAAGATTCCTCTCTGCACTTGATGCATGAGGTCCTGGAAAAAAGACAGGTAAATATACCTCTTAGTTCAGATGAAAAGGCGAGACCACTTTAGGCATAAAGTGTGGATTGGTCCTGAGGACTACCTTATCATGATGGAACCTTGTATAAGGTGGATTAGCCACCAAAGCTTGCAACTCACTGATGCGGCGTGCTGAGGTGACTGCAATGAGAAAAATAACCTTCCAAGAAAGAAATTTCAAGGAGGTGGTGGCTAAAGGTTCAAAGGGTGGCTTCATAAGCTGGCCAAGAACCAGGTTTAAGTCCCATGCCACTGGAGGTGGTCTAATGGGAGGTTTAGTTAAAAGAAGGCCTCTCATGAATCTTGTTATAAGAGGATGAGAGGAAATAGGTTGTCCATTGAGAGGCTTGAGGGACGCTGCAATAGCACTCAAATGGACTCTTACTGAATTCATTTTCAGACCTGCATGGGATAGATGCAGGAAATACTCTAGTAGAGAATTCAGAGGTATTGCAAGAGGGTTTAGACCCTTCTCTGAACACCAAATTGTAAATCTTTTCCATTTGAAAGCATAGGAACGTCTAGTAGAAGGCTTTCTAGAGGCATGAATAACATCTCTGACTTGCTGAGCGAGATGAAAATCTTGAAGGTCTAAGCCCTCAGCAACCAAGCCCTGAGATGGAGCGACTGGGGGTTTGGGTGCCATAATGTTCCCTCTTCCTGGGATAGAAGGTCTGGTGGAGAGCCCAAGTCCAGGAAGGGAGCTTGAGAGAGATGCAGAAGTAGAGGGTACCACACTTGGCATGGCCAATGTGGTGCTATGAGGATCATGGTCCCTCAATCTCTCTGAAGCTTGAATAGTGTTTTTGGAATTAGTGGAAAGGCATAAAGGAAGGCTTGACCACAGTGAAGGAGGAAGGCATCCTTGGCCTGAACTCCCTGACACGGAATTCTGGAACAGAACCGGGGAAGTTTGGCATTCCACGGACTTGCAAAGAGGTCTATGTCCGGGGTTCCCCAAATTCGAAAAATCCTGGCTACTTGGTCCATGTGGAAGGACTATTCGTGTGGAAGCAGAACTCGACTGAGTCTGTCCGCCCAAGAGTTTTGAACGCCTGGAAGATATACTGCCAGAAGATGGATGTGATGCTCTCTGGCGAAGGCCCACAGTCGCAAAGCTTCATTGCAAAGCGACAGAGAGCCAGTCCCGCCCTGCTTGTTCACATAGAACATGGCTACTTGGTTGTCCATATGGATGAGGACTGTCCTGTAGTTGAGCAGGGTATGGAACACTGAGAGCTAAGAATATTGCTCCGAGTTCCAAGAGATTGATATGCAGAGAAGTCTCCTGTGGAGACCAGATGCCCTGGGTGGAGAGATCTTGTAGATGAGCTCCCCAACCCTTTGGAGAAGCATCTGTTGTGAGAGTTGCTTGGGGTAGTGGTTGCTGAAAAGGGGATCCCAGCAACAGGTTTTGAGAGGACTTCCACCACTGGAGAGACCAAAAAAGGCGACTGGAGTTTGCTATTTTGTCTGACAGGCAACCTGATGCCTGAGTCCATTGGGTGGACAAAGTCCATTGAGCTGCCCTCATGTGAAGGCGAGCATATGGAACCACATGCACGGTGGATGCCATGTGGCCTAATAGTTGTAACATCTCTCGAGCAGTTAAGTGGGACTTCAACTGAATCTGGGAGGCTAACTGCACTAGACGTAGGCAACAGGCCTGAGGAAGATAGGCCCTTGCAGTTGCGGTATCCAGCAAGGCCCCTATGAACTCCAGAGACTGAGTAGGGGTGAGATTGGATTTTGGGATGTTTATTACTAGTCCCAAATACTGAAGGATACGCATTGTGCAGGTTAGGCAAGTCTGGGCCTCCGACTGGGATGGGGCTCGAATGAGCCAGTCGTCCAGATATGGGAATACGAATATTCCCAGAGTGCGGAGAAATGCAGCTACTACTGCCATGCATTTCGTGAACACCCTTGTTGCAGAGGCCAGACCGAAAGGAAGCACCCTGTATTGGTAGTGCTTTCCTTGAAAAAGGAACCGAAGGAACCTTCTGTGTGTTGGATGGATGAGGACATGGGTGTACGCATCCTTGAGATCTAGAGAACAAAGCCAGTCCTGACTCTGAAGGTATGGAAGCAGAGCCCCTAGAGAAATCATTTTGAATTTCTCTTTGAATAGAAACTTGTTCAATTCTCTGAGATCTAATATGGGTCTGTAGCCCCCTGTTTTCTTTGGGATAAGAAAATAAGGGGAGTAGAACCCTGAGCCCTGTTGAAGAAGAGGTACCTCTTCTATTGCCCCTTGGGCAAGAAAGCGTAGTTACTCACCTGTAACAGGTGTTCTCCAGGAGCAGCAGGAATCAGTCCTCACTTATGGGTGACGTCGGCGCCGACGGAGCCCTCGCGGAGCAATTTTCCCCAGCTTTCAAAGAAAGCCTTTGGGAATTGCAGCGCGCATGCGCGGTCGTCTTCCCGCCCGAGGGTGCCATCTTAGCCAGTCAGATGACATAGCTAAAAAAGACAGCATAAAAATTTGCAAAAAGAACATAAGCAGACGATTGCAACTCCAAGGGGAGGAGGGAGGGTAGTGAGGACTGATTCCTGCTGCTCCTGGAGAACACCTGTTACAGGTGAGTAACTACGCTTTCTCCAGGACCAAGCAGGAAGTCAGTCCTCACTTATGGGACTCCCAAGCTCAAGGCTACCGGAGACCCTAAGCACAAAAATGAGCTCCCTCTAGCTCAGCAGCACAGAAGGACAGAATCTTCGCTGGATTATCACCCACCGGTAGCCCACATCCGGGATGGAGGGTAGGAGTTGCTCAGACCTCAAAGAGATTACGGAGGACTGCCTGTCCGAAAGCACTGTCCCTGCGGGACTCCCTCTCGAGACAGTAATGGACCGCAAAAGTCTGGCTCGAAGACCAAGTAGCGGCCCGGCAGATGTCTGCCAGCGGAACAGAGCGGAGGTAAGCCACTGACGTAGCCTTTGCCCGAACGCAATGAGCCGTGACTCGGCTTTCTAAGGAGAGTCCGGCTGCCCCATAAGCCCAAGAGATACAGTCCGCAACCCAGGTGGACAGAGTACGCTTGGAGACCGGGAGCCCCAATTTATTGGGGTCAAAAGACACAAAAAGCTGAGCAGCTTTACGGTGCTCCCGCGTACGGTCAAGGTAGAAGTTCAAAGCCCTTCTACAGTCCAGGGTATGGAGGACCGTTTCAGCTCGGTTGGAGTGTGGTCTGGGAAAGAAGGTTGGAAGTACCACCTCCTGATTGATGTGAAAAGGGGAGACCACTTTAGGCAGAAATTTTGGGTGAGTCCGTAGGACTACCCTATTTTTGTAGAACCGAGTGTAAGGGGGATCAGACACGAGGGCCTGCAATTCACTTACGCGTCTAGCGGAAGTGAGGGCTATCAAGAACAGTGTTTTCCAAGACAGAAAACGGAGAGAACAGGTAGCCATAGGTTCAAAAGGCGGACAGGTGATCCGCTGCAAAACCACATTCAGGTCCCAGTCAGGCGCTGGCGGGCGCAGAGGTGGTTTAAGTAGAAGGAGACCTCGGAGAAACCTCGCTACGAGAGGGTCGCTGGAGAGAGGTCTACCGTCCACCGGCACATGATGTGCCGAAAGAGCACTGAGGTGAACTTTGACGGAGTTGGACTTAAGTCCCAGATTAGAGAGGTGTAGCAAGTACTGCAAGATCACCGACACCGGGCAGGAGAAGGGATCCTGAGACTGGTGGGTACACCAGACTGCAAAGCGACGCCATTTAAGGGCATAGCATTTGCGGGTAGAAGGCCGTCGCGAAGCCAAGACGACCTCCTCCACCTCCGCCGGCAGGAGAAGGGGAGCAAGGTCTACCCTCTCAGCAGCCAGGCCATGAGGCTGAGAGACCGGAGGTTGGGGTGCAGTAGGGACCCCTGATCCTGAGTGAGGAGATCCGGTTGTACCCCCAGAGGGATTGGATCCTCCACCGCCAGTTGCAGTAGGAGCGGAAACCACGGCTGCCTGGGCCAGCGAGGAGCCACCAGGATCATGAAGGCTTTGTCTCGGAGAACCTTGAAAAGAGTCCGAGAGACTAGCGGGATGGGAGGGAAAGCGTACAGAAGGCTCCCCGACCATGAGATCAGAAAAGCGTCCGCCGCAACCCGAAGGGGGTGTGGCTGACGAGAGCAGAAGCGAGGAAGCTGCCGGTTGTGAGGACTGGCAAAGAGATCCACCGTGGGGAGGCCCCACTTGAGGAACAGCTTCTGAACTACCAAGGGATCCAGACGCCACTCGTGCGGCTGGAGGACCCTACTGAGTTTGTCCGCAAGGCAATTTTCTTGGGCCGGGAGATAAACTGCCTTGAGGAGAATGCCGTGACTGACGGCCCAAGAGCAGAGCTTCTGTGCCTCCCGGCAGAGGAGGAAGGAGCCCGTGCCCCCCTGCTTGTTCACGTAGAACATGGCAACTTGATTGTCCGTCTGGACAAGGACGGACTGGTGGGAAGTCAGGTGGGAGAAGGCCTTGAGAGCTAGGCGGAACGCCCTGAGCTCCAGGAAGTTGATCTGCTGAGCAGACTCCCACGTGGTCCAGAGGCCCTGAGTACGTGCCTCTTGGCAATGTGCTCCCCAGCCCAGGAGGGATGCATCGGTGGTCAGCACCCGGGTCGGCTGAGGTGACTGGAAAGGCATTCCGAATATCAGGTTCGGCTGCCGGAGCCACCACCGGAGAGACGAGATCAGCGGCTCGGAGACGCGCACTAGGTCTGCTAGGCCGCCTGTGGCTTGTCGCCACTGCTGGCGGAGACACCATTGAGCAGACCGCATATTCAGGCGGGCATTGGGGGTCACATGGACGGTGGAAGCCATATGGCCGAGTAGTCTCAGGAAGCGCCTGGCGGAGACCAGGGGCTGGCTGCGAAAGCGGTCGGCTAGGTCCATGAGCCGTTGAGCCCTGTCGAGCGGTAGGTATGCTCGCGCCTGAGGAGTGTGCAGCCTTGCGCCGATGAACTCGAGATCCTGTGAGGGGAGCAAAGTGGACTTTGCGAAGTTTATAACAAAGCCCAAGTGCTGCAGAAGAGTCACCGTGCGGCACGTGGCGTTGGTGACCTCCCGAGCGGACGCTGCTCTGATGAGCCAGTCGTCGAGGTACGGAAAGACATAGAGGCCGTGAAGCCGGAGATGGGCCGCCACGACCGCGAGACATTTTGTGAAGACTCGCGGTGCGGAGGACAGGCCAAAGGGCAGTACTCTGTACTGGTAATGATTTCCTGCCACCACAAACCTTAGGTATTGGCGGTGGCTTGGGTGGATGAGGATGTGCGTGTAGGCATCCTTTAGATCCAAGGAGCATAGCCAATCTCCCTGCTGGAGGTAGGGCAGAAGGATTCCAAGGGTAAGCATTTTGAACTTCTCCCGCACAAGGAACTTGTTGAGGTTGCGCAAGTCCAGGATGGGTCTGAGGCCCCCTGTTCTCTTTGGTATCAGAAAATACCTGGAATAAAAGCCTTGACCTCTCAGGTGGTGTGGCACCGGTTCCACCGCCTGTTCCTGCAGAAGACCTGCTAACTCCTGAAGGAGTAATTCCCTGTGCAGAGGGGGTCGCGGAGGTTCTCCCGGAAAATAGGAGGGAGGGACCTGGTGGAAGTGGAGAAGCTAGCCTTCTCGCACGACTTGAAGCACCCAGGCATCTGCGGTGATGTTGGACCACCTGTGGGCGAAGTGAACCAGCCGGCCTCCGGTGCTGGGAGGAACCAGCGGGGGGGGAGAGGCTATGCTTTGTGAGTCAAAAACCCCCACCCTGCTGAGCAGGGGCTGGTGGTGCAGGCTTGGGGGCTTGCTGCCTACGGGACCCGTTACCCCGTCCCTTGGCCTGCTGGCCCTGTTGGGGAGCTGCAGGGGCCTGATAATGGGGGTATTGTTTGTAGGCAGCCGCCTTCCTCGGGTAAAAGGACTTTTTCCTCGAGCCCTTCTTTTTCTGGGAAGGGGCGGAGGTCTTCCTAGAAAGCCTGGTCCTGGTGAGAGTCTCAGTCTCAATTTGTGCAGCCTTTTCCGCCATGGGCTTGCCAAAGAGGTTTTCGCCTCGGCAGGGGACATCGACCAACTTGTCCTGCACCCAGGGCTCAAGGTCGGACGACTGAAGCCAAGCCTGTCGGCGGGCACCAATGCCGGCTGCAGCCACTCGAGCCGACGCTTCAAAGCCATCATAGGCTGCCCGGGACATGAACTTTGAGCATTCCCGAATGCCAGTGGACAAGGCCAGGAACCTCCGCAAGGGTTCCTCGGACAAACCAGCGGAGAATCCGGCTAGCTCTTTAGCCAGATCCCGGAGATACATGCCCATGTATAGCTGGTAAGTCTGGACACGACATGCGAGCATAGAGCCCTGGAAACACTTCTTACCAAGGCCGTCCAGGTTACGGGCCTCCCTGCCAGGGGGCACCGAGGAGTGCATCTTCTGGCTCTTAAGACGATGCATGGCCGATTCCACTACCATGGAATGGTGTGGTAGCTGTGCCTTTTGGAAGCCAGGGCTCTTGCGGACCCGATAGATAGAATCGACCCGCTTGCTCAGGACCGGCGAGGAGGCCGGACTCTCCCACATGCGGAAGAGTAGTCGTTCCAGCATAGGAGGAACCGGTACAGTAAAGTGTTCCCTCGCGGGAGAGTCATACTGGAGGGCGTCGAGCTCTTCGGCTCGAGGCTCCTCCTCGGGATCCGCAGGGAAGGCCAAAGCCTTGGCCATATCCCTAACGAAGTCCGAGAACCGGGCATCCTCCGGGGGGGACTGCTTCCGAGGCTCGGACTCCGGTGAGTCCGAGGGGACACACCGAGTCCGGAAAGAATCAGGCGACTCTTCCTCTTCAGACTCCCAGACCGACTCCGACGAGGACTCGGTGGGGTCGGCCCGGGCAGGGCGCGGCGCCTGCCGCCCCGACGCCGAGGGAGTCGGCGTCGGCGACCTCGGTCCCGAACGGGAGGCCGAGGGTGACCTCGACCGAGGATCGACTCGAGTTCTCATCGACTCGAGGATCGGCTCGGTCTCCGGGGTCGACTTGGACGTCGACGTCCCGGCGGTCGGGGCAGCGGCGCCAGCGAGGCCAGCGAGCAGTGCCCGCTGCTGGTCCATGAAGGCAGACAGTCTGCTCTCCAAGGCCGTCAACCTGAGTCCGAGCTCAGGTGACCCAGCAGCCCCCGACTCGGGCCCCGACGGTGTCGGGCCCGACGTCGGCTGTCGCGGAGGCGAGTCCAGAAGGACCACAGGACTTACCCGAGCAGGCATCTCCGACTCCAGGTGAGGTCGCTTCGGGAGGTGTTCCTTCTCCAAGGACCCGGGGCAGCTATCGGGGCTATGCGACCTGGCCCTCGCGGAACCAGGAGCGTCCACCGACGCCGCCCTCGCGGGTTTCACCGTCCGACGATGGTCCCCGGAGGGAGAACCCCGGTCGGAGGAACTCCGGCGACGGTCCGAGCTGGAGCCTTTTGACGCGGAGGCCTCCGACGAGGTCCGGGTACGGCTGGGGTCAGCGAAGATTCGATCACGCTGATGCCGCCGACTTCTCAACGCTTTTGAGGACATTTTGCCGCAGGGCCCACAGATCAGTTCCTCATGATCCGGGCCCAGGCAGCGGAGGCAAAAGTCGTGTGTGTCAGTTAGTGACATATTTCGGTCACACTGACCACACCGCTTAAAGCCACTGGCAGCCATCGGGGGAAAAAGGGCCCCTGCGAGGTCAAAGGACCGGGCTGCCAGGGAAAAATCGAAAACGAAAGCTGACAAAGTCAGAAAAACCGAAAAAAAGTAAGAGGACTCGTGACCGGCGTCGCGAGTCCGGGCGGGAAAAAGATCGGCGTCGAACCGAAGGAATAAGAATAAAATAATGAAGAAAATCGACTTTTTCGCGGGGACAAGACGGGGACGTCTGTAGGGCTCCGCGGAAAAAAAGAAGACTGGCTAAGATGGCACCCTCGGGCGGGAAGACGACCGCGCATGCGCGCTGCAATTCCCAAAGGCTTTCTTTGAAAGCTGGGGAAAATTGCTCCGCGAGGGCTCCGTCGGCGCCGACGTCACCCATAAGTGAGGACTGACTTCCTGCTTGGTCCTGGAGAAGGGTAGCAATCTCCTGACCTAGAAGGTTGAGGAGAGATATTGGAGAACTGAACTGTTTCACCATGGTGTGAGGAGGAAGGCTTAAGAAATAAAGCTTGTACCCTTCCTTTATGATGGAGAGGGTCCATTGCTCTGCTGTGATTTGCTCCCATCTGGGAGCAAAGTAAGTCAACCTTCCTGGAATGGTGAGGGGCTCTGGTCTTTCCAGAGCTAGAAAGGCCAAGTTCTCTAGTTGCAAGTCAAAGGCCATGAGGAGGTTGAGGCTGCTGGGCTGTGGTAGGCCTGGCAGCCTTTGACTTGGCCTGTTTAGGTGGTTGCTGACGCTTTGCAGCAAAACGACCTGCAGAAGATGTCTGCCCATGAGCAGGATAATATCTTCCCTTTTTAGAAAAAGATGTCTTTTTGAACAATCTTTTCTTAACAGGGGCAGAGGTAGACTTTGAAAGTTGATCCAAAGCAGAGTTCTCAGCATCCATCTGAGTGGCCTTTGCTTGCCAATCCCTGCCAAACAGGTTTTCACCTGTACAAGGAAGGTTTCCCAACTCATCTTGGACCCAGAGTTCCAAATCAGAGGCTTGTAACCAAGCAATTCTGCGTGCACCTATGGCAATAGCCGTGGCTCTGCTTACACACTCAAAAGAGTCAAAGGCTGCATGGTTGGAGAATTTGGAAACATCTTGGGCATGTTTGAGCCAAGTGAGAAATTCCTGCCTTTTATCTTCTGAAATAAAAGGAGCTAAAGTCTGCAGATGATCTGTGACTTCTTTTAGAAACATCCCCATATAGAGACTATAGGAGTTGATTCTGGCAGCAAGCATATTGGCCTGGAAAATCCTTTGGCCAAAAGCATCTAGAGTCCTACATTCACGTCCTGGAGGGTTAGATGAGTGTCTCTTTGCACTCTTTATTTTCTTCATAGCAGACTCAACCACAATAGAGTGGTGAGGAAGCTGAGTCTTATGAAAACCAGGACAGGGAGGGACACGGTACATGGTGTCTAACCTACGAGAATGAGGAGAGGTGGTGAGAGGAGTCTCCCACATGCCCAACATGAGATCATAAAGAATCTCATGAATAGGTAAGGTAGCTGCTTCCTTAGGAGCCTTAGGATATTGCAAAATATCTAATTGCTTGGCTCTAGGCTCTGACTCAGAGGCCACTGTGATGGAGAGGCCTCTAGCCACTTCCCTAATGAAGTCTTGAAAAGACAAGTCCTCTGGAGGAGAGACATTCTTCGTTTTGGAGAAGCAGACTCCTGAGGAAGTACCGGTGCATCGACAGAAGCCTCCGACTCAGAGTCTTCGGAGGAATCGAAGTATCGCCCGTCTGGATGCTCCTGTAAAGCCCAATACGCGTACCGAGTGGGATCGACATCGGGAGTAAGCGGTACTGGTTCGGTACCGATGGGCATCATAGGACAGGGTACCGTTGCAGTCGACACCGAAGCCGATGTCGATGCAAATCGGTACTGGCAACGGAGACTGTTGCGGTACCGGAGGCGTTGAAGCCTGCATAAACGCCGTAAGGGTGCGCTGCATGGACAAAATTTTCTGATCCATCGACGCCACCAAAGTCTGGATGTCGGTACCAGTGGAGGCCACTGGTACCCCAGAACACGGCAACAGGTGATCGATCGAGGCCGAGCCATCGATGTCAACCTGTGACCCCATAGACAATGCTTTGGAAGCCGGAACTTCCCGTTGGGGTAATTTTGCTGGAGCAGAATCCTCGAGGACAAGCCCGGAGGCATCTCAATGCTTAGAGGGAGATTTGCCCTTCGAGGACCGGCTAGATTTATGTTTGGTTACCTGAGATCCATGGGAGGAAGAAGCTGCCCTGGAAGACGTCGATGCCACCGAGGCTGCATCAGAGGGAAACAGGGTACTGAGCTTGGCTGCTCGGTTCTGCCGACCTCTTTTAGACATCATGGTGCAGGACACACAATCTGTGATGGAATGGTCAGGACCACTGTTCCCTCTAAGCTGTGCGCGTGTGCGCGCGCACACACCTCGCCGAGTGAGCGCACATACTTTACAACAGAGCGCACAAAAATTACAGTTCTGATTCTGATAGAAAACAACACAGACGTTCTTAAATTTGAAAAGTTGTTGTGTATTTATGGTTTTCACAAGTCCTACAATATTTTCTAGTGCAATCAATGTGGTGTACATACTGTATTCTGACGTGTAGTCAAATTTTAAAGTATATAACTCCGAATGTCGTTATGTGGCACACAAAAATTTAACCTTCCTTCAAAAGCTGCACAGCTGACATTTTATGCGCACACAGCCTACAGAAAATTAGAGGGAACATTGGTCAGGACCCAAACATTTCAGACACCAATCATGGGTGTCGGTGACAGAAATAGTACCGCCACATTTTGTGCACTTTTTGAACCCGGAAGCGGGCTTCTCCATGGAGGAGAAAATATTTAGGCCTAAGGCCCAAAATGAAAATGCACAGCTGAATAAAGAAAAGGGTTTTTTTGGGGGGGGGGTTTTAGAAGAAAGAAAAGACCGGCGGTACCGGTCTGACGTCGAAGGCAGACGCGACACAGAAAAATAAAGAAAAAAATAAAGAACTTCTTCTGCGGTGACAGGAACACGACCTGCTGGCTCCGCAGAAAAGAAGAACTGGAGAGAGGCAGTTGGGAAAGGCGGGAAGGCAGCGCGCAGGCGCTGTGGGATGCTCCCAAAATCTTTCTTACTGGACGCTGGGGACCGTTCACGCGCAGGCTCCGTTGGTACCGACGATACCCATATGTGAAGACTCATTCCTGCTTGTTCCTGGAGATAGTACATTTTTTCTTACAGTTTTATTGCGTAATAACTAACTGTCTTAATAACTTTCTTTAACCTTTACTGAGTAATTTGTGCTAAATTTAGGTCGAGTATTGATCCAGGCTGATCTTGCACAATCTTTAATATTTTGCTCTTGCTCATTAGTGAGACGTCTGTCTGAGCCTGCATTTCATCCACCATCTTTTTGAAGTTGGGTGAATATTGCGTGAGGACAAGTCTCAGGGAATCCTGGAGATGTTCATCTGTCATGTTGGAACGTTGTATACTCTGTCATTTTCAGATGGGAAAATGCAGATTCACACAAATAAGTTGAAACGAAAGAGGAGTGTAAGCCTTCACTGCATCTTCTCAAGTTGGGAAATTTGTCTCTAGGCACCAGCTTCCAAAACGATTCTTGCTCAGCATGGGTCTTGAGAAAAAAAGTCATTTTTAAGGGTTAAATATTTTGTTTTCAAGAGATGGCTTGTTCAATGAGTAATTTTTACTGATAGCAGCTGCAGTTTCTTTACTATCCACATCCACTTTGAATGGGTATGACAAGTACTCCACAACTGTTCCAATTTTTCTAAGTCACAGAATCTATTTTTGAATTCCTGGATAACAGAACAGATTTCTGTCACATACTTCTCGTTCTGAAAAACAAGATTTGGATATTGCCCCAGATGGTCCTGCATATTAGAAAAATGATCAAAAGTGTTGTTTGCAAGTTCAGTCATCATTAGTTCAAATTTGCTCTTGTAGGATGAAATGGTACTCATCTCGCCAATGCATCTGTTTTTACCTTGTAGTACAAGGTTCATATCACTTAGTTCACCTGTAAAGTCAGCAAGAAATGCCAGATCACATAAACCACTCCTCATCTTCCAACTCTGTTTGGTCATCTCCCCTCTCCTTCAAAAAACCTCTTATTTCATTCAGCAAATCATGAAATCTTTGCAGAAATTTGTGCCTATTTAGCCACCTTACATCTGTGTGCAAAATGATTTCCGTTGCCCCTTCATCAAGAGTAAGGTTGAAAAGCCATCTTTGAAGTGATCTTCCATGAACTGAATTTACAATTTTGAAAGTGATGTTCATGACAGTCTTTGTATCGTGTCTCTTGCTTGCCAAAACTTGCTGGTGAATGATGCAGGGGTAAGAAAGGAAATCTGGGAAGACGTCATGCTGTCTACAGAGGGCTATGAAATTGTTAACCTCACCTGTCATTGCTCTTGCTCCATCAAGTAGTGATGGAAACAAGTCTATGCAATGGAAGATTACATTGTCACAAAAGAATGGAAAGAACTGAATATTTCCTGACCGGTAGTTCTCCCTTTTAAAATAAATCATTCCAAGTAGTTCTTCTTTAACAATGAAGTCTTCAAAAACCATCCGGATAAAGACTAGTAACTGTCTCTTATGTCTGTAGATTCATCCAGTTGAAGTGAGAAAGCAGCACAATTTGAAACATCCTCCAACAATTGTTCAGTTGTGTCTCCACACATCTTTTCTATTCGCCGCACGACGGTGTTGTTTCTTAACAATTGTACATCTTGAATAGCAGCTATGATCTCTTTCTTATTTTTAAATCCTTCAAAAAGATTGTCAGCTGCTTCAAGAAAAAGCACAGTTACTTACCTGTAACAGGTGATCTCTGGGAACAGCAGGAATAAGGCTTCACATATGGGTACGTCGATACCGACGGAGCCTGCGCCGGAACGCTCCCCAGCGTCCAATCAGAAAGCTTTTGGGAGCATCCCTCAGCGCCCGTGTGCTGCCTTCCCACCTTTCCAACTGTCTCTCCTCAGTTGAGTTTTATAGCTGAGACAAAGAGAGAGAGAGAGAGAGGAAAGGAAAGATAGATAGATACAACTCCTAGGGGAGGTGGGTGGGTTGTGAAGACTTATTCCTGCTGTTCCCAGAGATCACCTGTTACAGGTAAGTAACTGTGCTATCTCCAGGAACAAGCAGGAATGAGTCTTCACATATGGGGACTCCCAAGCTAAGATGCCTGGAGTCCTAGCATGTTGGAATTTGAAAACATGCTACACCTCATATGGCCAGGCATCCTGAGGATGGAGGATAGGAGTTGAAAAAGAGAGGAGCTGTAGAAAACAGCTAACCTAAGATAGGACTACAGGCAAGGAGTCCTTGTATGTATGATCATTATCATAAAATATATTGAAATGAACAATTACAATACGGATCTCACCTACTGGATTGCAGGAAGTAGAGAGACTGATGCAGTCTACTGGGGATCCAGTAGAATAATCTTCAAGGTGACCTCACTGGCGTGAAGGGGGAGGTCAACATCTGGAAGTGACAGGTGACCCCAGGATTCAACTGGGGTAGTACAAAAACGGTAGGTCTTTAGTGGGAAGCTTCATGTAAAAAGCTGGAAACTCTTTTGGCTACAGAATTACTCACAGTTAGGAGCAAGAGAGGAAGACTGACCGATTTGGACAAACTGGCCTAGTCCTTGAGGGAAGAAAGGGTATGGAAAAAACCCTGTATTCCCAAAGAAAGGACAGATGTCTGAGGAGTTGAACCTCAGATCTATTGAAGATCCACCACGTCTTTCCTAACTGGTGAGAGGTAGGAAGATATTGGAGCATGGAGCTTCAGGGATACCTAACCTGGGGTTATGGTAGGAGCTGCTAGTACCACAGCAGTGGTTGTGTGCATAATATCTCAAACATACTGTGGAACAGTATGAGCATGTGCAAAGCCCACTGTCTGGAACATATAGGAAGGTAAAAACCTTTATGAACATAGACAGCTAAAGAGATAAGTATGTGAATACAAATCTACCTATAACGAGCATCTCGACAGCTCTCTCTCTCTCTATATCTGTAGTGAGATCTAGAGGGGCATAACATATGCACACGCAGCTGACAGACATATGTATCTATAGAGATGTATATAGATATATAACATATATGAATATATAGGTCTAAAGATAAAATGTCTGCAATTAAGCAGACAGAGATATGTGTATAAGAACATTCACATGGGAGATGTGAAAAGGAAAGATTCATCCAATGACAAGGAGGTGGAACCTACTTGGGAAGATATATAGAGAATCTATTCCTCCTGGTTATGAAGGTGCAGGAATGCTATCCAGTGGAATAACCAGGATGGTTACGTGAAAAAACAGAGGATAATATCAGTCTGTAAACAGCAAGTCCTGAGTTCTGGAGAACGCTAGCATGGTAAATGGACAGAAAAATGCAGAGGATGAGATACCAGGTTGAACCTCTTGAGGGACAAAAAGGGGTATCATGCACTTTTTAGTTAAATATGCGCTGTCCATGAAAGATTAGGATACCATGAGGACAAGCTGCAAAGAAAAAAAGGGCATATTCCCTGTAGGAATTGGACAACTCTTTAGACTTTCACGTAAAAAGGGCCTATGTCGAGGTCACATGATGTGGTGAGCCCGAGAGGACGTAAGCTGCTGGGGCTCCGGGCCCTCCTCCCCTAAAAGTTGAAATATTACCGTGTTTGCAGTGGATTTGGGTTTGCCAGAGATCCCGAATATCGGTAAGGGGCCAGAGATACGGTGCGAGACCAGAGAACTGGGATGGCGACCGCGGTGAAGGCAGGGAGGCGAGAAAAAGAACGCACTGTGAGTGCCCTGAAAATGGCGGGCTCGCCTTCGAAGCAAGATGCCGCGGCCTCCCCAACTATGACGGACGAAATTTCGGCTGCGGTCACTAGTGCATTAGCGTCACAATTTGAGGCTCTACATGCCAAGATGGATGCACTTCATAGCTCCCTGGGCACTTTGGGTGCGCGGGTGCAAGAAGCCGAAATCCGTATTACTCATACGGAGGAGGAAGTGGAGCAACTTCGGCGTGAGCTGCTTGTAGTGCAGAAGGAGTCAAAAGCCCACGAAACAAAAAACTGGATGACCTAGAAAATAGGTCTCGGCGCAACAATTTGCGCTTTTTGGGTGTCGCCGAATCTATCTTGGACAAGGATCTGAGAAGCTACGTGGAGAACCTACCTGCCTTTTTAAGAGATGGGGCTGACTCGAGTGGGCCCATTGTGGTGGAAAGAGCCCACAGACTGGGGCCTAAGCAGCAATCCGGAAACCGCCGGCCTAGGGTGGTCTTAGCCAAATGTTTGTGCTACACGCAAAAGGACACAGTGCTCAGAGCGGCAAAGCAAAAGGGAGTTGTCGAGTGGGAGACCGCGAAGATCCGAATTACCCAAGACTACTCCGCTGCCTTGAGTCAACGAAGAAAATCCTATGCCCCGCTCTGCCAAAAGTTGATAGAGGCTGGGGTTCGCTTCAGCATCCAATACCCCGCCCGGCTCCATGTGCTGCACCAGGGAACGCATCGGGCGTTCGAGTCAGCAGCAGAGGAGAGTTCATACGTGGAGCAGCTGCGGACACGGGCGTCCTCGAGCCCGGATGAACAGTGAGATTGTTTCTGACTGCCTCTTGGCTGTGAGTTTCCCTGATTTGTCTGCTTACCTGTCGGCGGGAGAAGAATGCTGTCGGCCCTGGTACTCCTATTTGCTGTGGAGGGCCGGGATTTGTTGGTTGCTGACTGTGTTCTGGGGCCCTGAGAAGATCCCTGTTTGGCCCGCTGCCCTGATGGCTTTTTGCACGGGCCCGAGGACATCCACGTGCCTGTGTTGTTGACGGCGACTGAAGCCTCCAGGCCGCCTTGGTTGAGGGTGGCGTGCTGCGGAGGCGGCCCTTTGATGCCTTGATGAGTGCTTGGGGATCCTGTGCATCGGCTTTGGCTGGTGCTGCAGGATGGTGGTACTGGCCGGCTGCGCGGTGCTTTGACATGCGGGTGTACTTATGGTATGCCTATGTCGGCTGACCACTATGGCGCCTTGACTGGACTGCAGCCCTAGCCTGCTCGGCCTACATACACTGACCATGGTGGGGGGCCTGGGTCTGCTGTGGGGGCCACATATGAACCTTTGTTCTGTATTACTGTGTGCTGTTTTGTGCTGTAACCTTGGGGGTTAAGTATTTTGTGGGCCTTCAAAGGTGCGGGTGGGGGGATGGTTTGAGAAAGGGATGGCCTGGCTACAGCCCGTGTAGGGGTTGTTTAGGGGTAGGGGTGGTAGATCAGGATGCTGTTGGTGGGGTACTCGGGGTTGAATGGGGGGTGAATGTATGTAATCTTGGGTCTCTGGGGGGAGCCATCCCAGTTCGACCTGTGTGTTAGGTTTCTTGGCGATGCATACTTCGGTTGGGCTGGGGTAGGTGGCCCCCTGGGGATACCGGCCTGTATGAGCCCGAGTCGGGTGGGGCTACTCTGGATCCCTGCTTCACTGTGTGAGGACGTTTGGAGAGGGGAGGGGGGTTCTACTCACATCTTCAGTGACCCTCGATGGGAGAGGGATGGAGGTTAGTTGTTGAGAGAGGGGTAAGGGTAGGGTGGGGTCTGGGTAAGGGGATAGGGCAGGGATATAGGGGTAAGGGGAATGGGCTGGGTAGGGGAGGAGAAGGGGGTGGGGGGTTGCAGGGAGCACAGCGATATCCTCAATTGACTAAGTGGGCACCATATGGGGGCATTGTAATGTTCCGGGAGAGACCTCAGGCTGGGGAGGTCTATCCCCACTGTTTTTGCAGGATCAATAAAGCAATGTTGTTTATTTACTATCCGCCGTGAAGGTCATTTCTTGGAATGTCTGCGGGGTAGGTACTCCTATTAAAAGATATAAAGTGTTGCAGGCCCTAGCTAGGCTGAAATGCGATATAGCTATGTTAAAGGAAACTCACCAGATGGCTGAAGAGCATGCTAAATTGCAGAAAATGTGGGTGGGGCAGAGTTGGGGCGCCCCGACTAAGGGAAAAAAGGGTGGAGTGGTCATACTGATCAGTAAACAGATTCGCTTTGAATTGCTTAAGGAGTATTCTGATCCCGACGGCCGCTTTATGGTAACCTGGACGGTCGGCCTATTGTGTTGGGAAGCCTGTATAGCCCTAATGTACTAGACCGGGCGTTTTACGCCCGATTAGCTTCTAGAGTGGAACAATTGCCAGATGTTTCCTTGATACTGGCCGGAGATTTGAATGGGGTGTTGGATATAGGGATGGATGTGTCCGGAGGAGGGGGGGAGCGTATGCGAGCTCCGACTACTAAAGTGTTGCGGGGCTTGTGCAGTCGCCTGGGTTTGGATGATCCCTGGCGTTTACTGCACCCGTCCGAGAAAGATTTCACCCATCAATCGAGAGCCCATGGAACTAGCACGAGACTGGACTATGTTTTAGTTTCGGAGAGGCTGTTTGCACAAGTAGGGGATGCACAGATCGGCCCTCTTGCAGTGTCTGACCATGCTCCTGTCTGGGTTGAACTAGGCTGGGGGGGTTTGGCCGAGCCGATGAGGCTCTGGCGGTTTCCTCTGGGGCTATATTACGATGCTGACTTCCGAATGTGCCTTGGACAGTACTGGCAGGAGTTTATGGTCCATCACGAGCAGCACCAAGATGACCCAGAGCTGCTATGGGAAATGGCCAAAGTCGTGTTGAGAGGAGATATTATTGCTTATGCGGCAAGGAAGCGGAAGCTTTTGGCGAGGCAGATTGTTCAATTGGAGAAGCAGGTGGTGCGTGCTCGGCGACGGTGTGCAGGGGACCCCAATGTGCACAAGCAGCGGTGGCTTTGGGAATTGCAAACGTCTCTTAATGAATTACTGCATCAGAGGGCGAAGAAATCTCATATGTATTATAGGTACCAACCTCTTTCGCTTTGGGGATAAGCCTGGGAAACTGTTGGCGCGCTGCTTGCAAGGTCATAGGGGCTCTCCGTCGGTTGCAGCGTTACGGGATGCCCAGGGATGCTTGCATAAGGATAGTGTAGCCATAGCCAGATTGTTTCGTTCTTTCTTCCAGAAGCTATATGCCCGACGGGAGGGAGCTCCGATTGAAATGCAGAATTATTTACGTGACATACAGCTGCCGAAGGTGTCGGCAGACCAGCGGGCGTACTTGGATGCCCCGGTGACAGTGGAAGAAGTTTCTCGAGTTATTCAGAGAGCTAGCTGCTGCAAAGCACCTGGCCCCGATGGGTTTGGGGCCGAGTTTTATAAACTCTTGGGTGATTTAGTGCCCCCAACTTTAGTGGCCATGTATCATCGAAGGGTAGCCCAGGGGACGTTTGGCTGGGGCACGAACCATGCATATATCACCTTAAAACCTAAACCAGGAAAGGACCCTACCCAAGCGGCTTCTTATAGATCCCATTTCCTTATTGAATTTTGATTTGAAAATACTGGCAAAGGTTTTGGCTGATAGACTTGCTTCGGTGTTAGGAGACTTGGTGCATTAATCGCAGGTTGGGTTTGTTAAGGGGCGGTATGCTGTGTGGAATCTGCGGAGAATCTTGGCATCCTTAGAGTGGGTCCGGGGAAGAGATCTCCAATCACTGGTAATTAGTTTTGATGCCGAAAAGGCATTTGATCAGGTACAGTGGGAGTATTTGAAATGTCTTATGCCGTATTATGGGCTGGGCGTTCCTTTTTGCCAGATGGTGGGGTTGCTTTATTCGAATCCCACGGCTGGAGTTCTATGTAATGGGGTGCTCTCGGATACCTTTCGCTTGGAACGGGGTACGCGTCAGGGCTGCCCGCTTTCCCCTTTGCTTTTTGTATTGACTCTAGATCCGTTGATACGGAGGATCGAGGAGTCCCGAGGTATATGTGGCGTGGGCATTGGTTCACATGGATTTAAGGTGGCTGCGTTTGCAGACGATATCCTTGTTCATCTTACGTTTCCCCAACAGTCTCTGCCGCGTTTACTCGAGGAGTTCTCTCTCTATGGCCAGTTTGCGGGCCTGCGTGTCAATATGGATAAATCAGAGGCCTTAGATGTAGGGGGTACATTGCGGGGGAGCTGGCCTGGGCGATTCCCACTTCGCTGGGCGGATGAATCCTTTGTTTATTTGGGTATTTTGTTAACTAGGACGCCAGCGCTGTTGTATAAGGTTAATTTTGAGCGGATTTTTTCTAAGATTCGAGCGCAGCTGCAGGCCTGGGCGCTCCTCCTTCTGTCTTTGTTGGGTAGAGTGGCCGCCCTGGGGATGGTGATTTTTCCACGAGTGCTCTACTGGCTGCAAACACTCCCAGTGTGGCTTTTGAAGCGTGATTTGGTACGTTTGGAGAAGGAGATCCGGGGCTTTCTTTGGAAGGGGGCCAGGGCACGTATACCGTTGGTTAGGATGAGAGGGGGATGGAGGTCGGGTGGGGTTGGGGTTCCAGATTTTTGGAAATATGCGCTGGCCTGTCAAGCACGGCATCTGAGTGATTGGCTGGGGGACACAGAGATTTATACCCCTCGTGGGCTTGAAGCAGCCTTTGTAGCGCCACACTCCCTGGAAGCGGTTTTGCATTTGCCACGGGCAGCTTTACCAGCTCGCACGACTAGTAGTGTTCTGCTACAGGCCACACGGCGTATGTGGCGACAGTTAACTAAGTATTGGGGTAGTGACGCTACGGTCTCGTGTTGGCTGCCTATACAGGGTAATGCCTGCTTTATGCCGGGTTCCGACTCGGCTTCCTTCCGACAGTGGTGGCGGTTGGGTATACGGCGTTTGGGACATGTGGTCGCCCTTGACGGTCGCTGTAAGGCCTTGGGGGCGCTGTGTGGGGAATATGGTTTGTCTCTGGGGGTATCTGCCTTTGCGTATGCACAACTCTCTCATTATGTCGGTTCCTTGCCGAGGGGTGAGCTTATTGCAGAGCATTCCGGGCAGATTCTTGAGTTTTTCGCTCTGGGGGCGGAGGCCCCGCCGACGATAGTGGACTTAAAGAAGCGGTTGGACCGGCTAGCCGCGCCCCTTGACTATTCGGCGTTGGAAAGCCTATGGGCGCGTGAATTAGGTCGGGAGATTGCCCCGGGCTCTGTTCGGGCTGCCTTAGGTCGGATTGGGCACTTAGTGGCTGGGGTCCAGTGGCATGAGGTACAGTTTGAATGTATCCTTCGTGCCCACTTTTCTCCGAGGCGGGCGCTCAGAAGCCGTCTTGCCTTACATGGAGGGTGCCCCAAATGTTCTTGTTTGTTGGCGGACCTGGGTCATATGTGGTGGGGCTGCCCTTCTATTCGTCGGTATTGGCTGCACATTGCGACATATCTAAGTGGCCTACTAGGCCAACAAATTTGCTGGACGGGGACTTTGGTAGTGCTAGATCAGCTGGGACCACTCCACCCGAAGGGGAGGTGGGACAGGGTTTTGGTGCGCAAGGCCTGTCTGGTGGGTAAGGGCCCTATCCTTAGTCGCTGGAGGGAGCCCATGGCCCCTATCTTTTGTGAGTGGCGTAATAGCCTGCATCACCTTATGCTTATGGAACGGCGGAGTGCGCTGGGACACCCCCGAAGATGGGCTACCTTTTTGTTGGTGTGGATGCCCTACATTCAGAGGTTGGGACCTAAAGCCTGTAGTGAGGTGTTAAGAATTAGATAGTGGTTGATTAGGATGACAGCTGCCCCTGGAACGAGTGTGGTATCGCTGTGCTTCCTGTGTTGGGTGGGGGGTGGAGGGGGGGCTGGGAAGGGGGGATTATTGGGTGATATTGTTATGTCTGATATTGTTTTTCTTCCTGCTTGCTATTATCACCCACTCACCCTCCCAGAGGCCTTAGTGTGAGTAAGGTGAGCGGGGTAATGTTCTTCTTGAGGCTGTGAACCACTATTTTGAGGCTTGGTAAAGCCTTCTGGGTATTGTAGTTCAGTAGCTTATGAAGTAAATAGTTGTGCACGAGATAGTAAGGTAAAAATAGGATTTATTCCCTTCCAAGGGTTGGATTTTAACCTTGAAAATACAGCAACATAAAGTCCATACTTCTGGTACAGTGAAACAAAAGGATAACCAAACTTAGGCAATGCTCATCTTCAGCTTCTTAAGGTAACACAAAAAGGCACAGAAAACAGTTTAACTTCCAAACACTCCTTGGACTGTTTTCCTTCTTATAATAATAATATAGCAATACTAGCATAGAGACTGTATGCTATCTGACAGTGTGTACGTACAGTCCATGAATATCTCCGGGTCTGGAGCTTGGTAAAAATCACATTGCATACCATCAACGTCCTCCTCAGCTTCCCGTGGGGTGAACTCTTTTCCCTGCTTAATCACTTCCTCTGCAAAGGGTAAAGGGTTCCCTTCCCCCAACAGCCTAGAGGAGCCTGGGTGTTTACCATAATTACTGTTGGCTCTTTCACACAGCTCCTGGTACGTACAAGGAACTTGGTTAGCTTCCTCTGCTCTGCTATTAGGTGGTATTTTCCTACCTTCCAGCAAACTCCTTTCCAGGAACCTCCCTTGGCTGCAACACGGCTCAAGGTAAAACTTTTCCTTTCTGCTTTGCCTGGGTTTCCTCACCGGCAGAAACTCAGCTTCAGGGAAATAAACTTTTCCTTCAGAGTACTTAGCATTATAAGGCTGAGACTGCCTTATCTGGGTTTTAAAGCAATGTTCCTTGCTTTCTGGGGAATAGAGTTCCTCAGTGCACTGATCAGCCGTGCACTGCTTCCTACAGCGTGGAACTGCCTGTCTCTTTGGGTCAGCGTGCCTCCCACGACTCCCTTCTTCAGAGGAGCTTTCCTGGGTGAGATTGGGACTCCCTTCCCTTCTCTCATCCTTCCACTCTGTTCCCAAGACAGTTCTCCTTTGGCTGGGTCCTTGGTTAATTCTTCTCCTCCCTCTCTCCTTACTACTCTCAGCTAGGGGATTTTTAAATGTGTTGCCTTTCCCGTTTGCTTGGGCTCCGCCCCTCATCAGCTGCCTCCCCTCTCCTAATGAGTCATGGGTTAGCTCCTGGCTTGGGCGTTCCCTAGTACTGTGTGATATAGTTTGTTTGGGGTTTCTATGCCAACCTTCCTCCATGTTTTTCTTTGACCTTTCAAAAGTGGATTCATTCTCTGTCTCCCTGGGCTCTGATCCTTGTGCCTCATGACACTATATTCCCAGGGTGGTGGACAAGACACAGCCCTGCCCGGGATTTATTGTAAAATCTGAAAAGTTGACTTGCTGTTTGTTGTTTGTGCTGTGTAATATTAATAAACAGAATTTTTGGGGAAAAAAAAGGCTTATGTCCTCTTTAAAAAGAAAAAAAAAAAAGAAAAAAAAAAAAAAAAAAAAGGAGTTAGTAGGGTTTGAAGAACCCTCACAGTCATGGGGAATGACTGAGGAAGCCTTTTTCAACCATACAGGATAGTCATTAGAGAAAAAATCCCATGTTCTCTAGCAAGGGCCCATAGTGGAAAGCTTCTCTGTAGGTTTGCAGAGAGCATTATGTAAGAGAATTGGAAAATAGAACTGGTTGTCGGAGAACCTCAGAACCAAGTCGACTATGCTGCCAAACCCAGGGGATGGGAGATGGCAAACATAGAAGACAGTGTACTGTCGTGGATTCACCACCAAGGTCAGACAGAAGTAGTGGAGGACAAGACTGGAAACTTGTGGAAAAAGTACCAGTAGTCCAATTGGAACTTCTGCATGGGCAGCTGCTGAATAAGACAGTAGAGAGAATCTTTCTGTGTAAAACAAAGAACAGACAGAAGAAGAAAAGAAATTCCTGTCCCTGTCTGATGAGCTGCCCAGGCAAAGGAGGGAGTTTACTTAAAAGAAAAAATTCCACACTAGAATGGAAAGAAAGACTAGAAGGCTAAGATGTTCTCATAGTGGTATGTTACCACTCGTACAGGGGCAACCCTGGATAAGAGGGTAGAGAAATAGGAGCTGAAGGGTGACTTACCATATGGGAAGTCAGAGAAAGGAAAAAATTCATGTTGGTACAGAGAACTATCATAGACAGTTGTTAAACCTCTCTTCTGAGCAGGAAGAAGAGGAAAAATCTGTGACCTATAGACATGAATATCCTGACAGCTCAGCATACTTAGGAACAACTGGATGTCCTGAGAAAAGAAATCCATGTAGAGAACTTTGAACAAAAAAAAACAGTGAAAACTTCTGCTAAGCGGAAGTCAACTGTAGGTTGTAAACTCCAAAGAAAACAGATTAACCAGAACCATATGGTTGCTAGGTTTATTCAGCCTGGCAAGGGTTTGGATTCTTTAGACCAGGGCGATGTTTCCCCTGCTTGGGAACATCTGTATGATGGGCTGGAGAAGAGTAAAACCTTCTCCTCCTAGGGAAAGAAGGTTTGGTAGGGCATTTCCTACCTACTGGGGAAGGAGAAGGCTTAGGATAGCCTTCAAAAAGAAGGAAGTCGGTGGACCACTGAGCAACCTGATGTAAAGCCTCCTTATTGAAGAGATTTTCTAAAGAGCAAGGAGTATTACCCAGTCTTTGTAGTGCCCATTTGTTTAAGTCTGAAGCTTGAAGCCAGGCTCTACGTCGTGCCCCTATGGCTATAGCAGAAAGAAGTTCTGCTAGCAGACTCAAAAGAGTCTAGGGAAGCACAATTAAGAAACCAAGAGATATTCTGAATATGACTAAGTAGTAAGGAATAGTCTGCAGTCTTGGGTTCTGAAAGAAAAGGAGTCAAAAGAGAATTTCTTTGTGACTTCCTGAAGAGATAGACTCATAAAAAATATATGAGAGAATCCTTGCTGACAGCATGGATGTCTGGAAGGTTTGACGTCCAAAGGCATCAAGTGTCCTAGACTCACGACCTGGTGGGTAAGAAGAGTGCTTCTTCTTACTTTTCACCTTCCTCATTGCTGATTCCACTACAATGGAATGATGGGGAAGTTGAGTCTTTTGAAAACCTGGAGAGGGGGGCACCTTATACAGAAGATCACTTGCTCTAGAAGGTGAGGGCACCCTTAAAGGTGCTTCCCACATTCTTAGAAGAAGATCCCGCAAGGAATAATGCAAAGGAAGCATTATGTGCTCCTTTGTTCCAGTAGGAACAGAGCCCTGTGTGGGATCATGGCCAGGGATAGAAATGGAAAGGGATCTTGCCATATCCCAGAGGAAATCCTGAAAAGAAGGACCTCCAAAGAGAACCTTCCCAGGACAGGCTAGATCAGAAGAACTAGCCTGGGCACCGGAGGATCTATCTGAATATATAGGAATATAAGATCCTGCACGGTGCAAAAAAGGATCCTTAAGAAAAGAATGCTGGTACTGGAGGTCAGGACTTGGGACAGTCAGTACTGCATCGTCCATGCCAGGTATCGACTCCAAACTTGGTATGGAAAGGAGCGACCCCAGTGAAAGAAGCATGGAAGGAACTGGCCCCGAGGTTACTGCGGATACCGGTACCGATGCCGATACCGGAAGTAGTGTCGGAGTCAAAGGTGACACCGACATCGGAGCAGTCATGGGTGGCAGCCCCATCGGTACCGAGGTGACCGAACGCCTTTGGTAATCAGCCTCGGTACCGAGCGTCCGGTACCAGTAAGTATCGGTACCGAGACATGTCGGTACCCAGTCCTCCAGACTAGATATCGATTCCAGACTCGGCATGGAAGGAAGCGAGTCTATCGATGCATGTCTAGAGGGTACCGACGTCAGTAGTAGTATCGGTGTTGATGCCGATACTGGAAAGTCAATCCGGAGCGTATTCAGTGGTCCCGAAGGTACCGAGAAAGCCTGATGACAATCCCTGGTGAGGAGAGTATCCAACACCAGTGCCGATGCCGGGGTATCGGTACCGCTCGAAGTGGATGCCACCACCGAGCATGGCTCAGGTATGTTCTGTGAGGGGTGAGCCCCAGGAACAACCTGAAACCCCTCATATGCTTTGGAGGCCGAAGACTCCCGCAGGGGTTTTGAAGCCAAGGGACCCTCGAGGGCAAGGCCGGAGCCGTCGTCATGCTTTGCATGAGACCTACCACTCGAGGGTTGGCTAGTCTTAACAGACTGTTTGGGGGTTACCTGATCCTGTATAGAAGAAGAAACGGTCGGTGCCCTGACACTGGAAGGAAACCTGGTATCGAGGGAAACTCGATGTTGAAAATTTCTTCTCACAATACTGTGGCCCGAAGGCTCCGGAGGAAAACAGTCAGGACCCAAACAGGTTAGACACCAGTTGTTGGAGTTTAAGAAAAAAGCTGTACCACCGCAGCTTAGACATTTCTTGAAGAAAAAGGTTGGCGGTTCCATGTGGAAAGGCCTAGAAGGCCTAAAGATTTAAGACAAAAAAAAAAAAAACTGAGGGAAAAAAAATTCCCTGAAGTTCAGAAAAAGAAAAAAGAAAACACCGGGGGTACCGGTGGAGTCGGGAAGACAGCCGCGACCACAAGAAAAACAAAGAATGAAAAAGAATTTTCTGCGGTGACAGGAGGACGTCCTGCCGGCTCTGCGGAAAAACGAAAACTGGGGAGAGACAGTTGGAAAGGCGAGAAGGCAGCACGCAGGCGCTGAGGGATGCTCCCAAAAGCTTTCTGATTGGATGCTGGGGAGCGTTCCCGCGCAGGCTCCGTCGGTACCGATGTATCCATATGTAAAGACTCATTCCTGCTTGTTCCTGGATATCAATCTTTTACAAATTCCCCTTCAGTGAAAGGTTTGCATTTCTTTGTGATCAGGTTGCTGAACTTGAAGGATGCTATGGTTGCATTGACCGAATGTGCCCTTGGCTTCGCCATCAACTGTTGCCGAGTAGCCAATTTCAATTTAAGTTCTTTGAGCTTCAGTTTACAAGTTTCACTTTTGGCTGGAAAAATCAGCATCAAACTTACTGCTATGCAGAGGAGCCTTATAATGACATTCCAGATTATCCTTTTTGGGCAAGGATACTGGGGTGTTACAAATTAGACTACGACACTTGTCTTTCACCATGATGAAGTAGCCTATTTTCCATTCATCATGAAAGTGGTAGGTTTTGCTCTTCTTTGGAACACTCATCTTCGTTATACTGGGGTGGCTGGATGTAAGAAGGCCAAATCTGTTAAGTTAGTATAAACACTGGCCGAATCTGGTCCAAAACTGTCACTGTCCCAAAGTATTAAAGATCAACAGGAACTGAAGACCTTTGGATGATGTGCAATACAAGGACTGGAGATGCCAAAACCACACATGCAGTTCTAAAAGTAAAAATAAGAATTCATCATACTGGCACCAATAATCAAATACCACCAAACAATCATCAAAAAATCTCAAACACCTGTCCAGCAAACCAGATAAAATCAAATACCGCCAAACAAGTTATATTGTAAACCGCCTCGATGTTATGGGAGGCGGTATATTAAATGTACAATAAACAATAATACCACCACACGCGATTTAATAAATTCTGCACACAGTGTAGAATCAATGCAAAGGCTAGGCAAAATAAAATCGCATGAGGCAAGCAAAGGTCACAGTGGTTTGACCAATTCGAAGGCAAGGAATAGGCAAGTTAGAACAAAATTGGAAAAGCCTGCCAAAATCACCAAATTCGTGACACTTTGTTGTGTCTGCCCAAAAACGTTTAATGAAAGCGAACTATAAAGCAACCAACGACCAGCACACAACACAACTAATACAGTAAGTGTATTCAGGTAAAGCCCGGGTGAATAGATATCGCCCGGTATAAAACACACTTCTAAGGGGTGTTGGGGCGGGGGCAGGAATGGGTGATTCTGAGAGGCAGGAGACTAGGTATGACGCCGGGCCTGTGGCATCTCATCGCGGGGCACGGGCAGCAGCCCCCTGGGGTACCCACAAACGGCCCCAATACACCCACAGGCAAGATTCCTGCAGGCAGGGAAAAAAGACAGGCAAAGGATCAGCAATGGCGGCAAGCCCTCGGCAGATGACCTGCTGGCACGAGCTCTCTCCTAGCGATGGGGCAAGCTGCTGGAGATGGAGCCAAGTGGGGTTGGCAATCTACCTCTGACCCCTCCGCGATCTACAGGTAGATTGCGATCTACCTGTTGGACATGCCTGATCTATTCATACATTGTTAGCAGTATATCTTCAGAATTATGTTTTCTGTTTGTCTGTAAATTTTGTATTGATGTTCTGATTATTTCTAACGTGTCTGATATAATCTGCTCAGAATGGTTAATGTAGCAGAAAATATGGAGGTGTGATCAAAAGGTTTTGAGACTTGTTTAGCTATATAACAATACGTTGCACCACAATGCTATTATGCATGCAGTGACCTAATTATGTACTCTGCGTGTGCAGAGGGTAGCGTGCCTGAGGCACATCTGTACTTTTTTAAAGAAGTAATTAGATCTTACCTGCTAATTAGTGTTCCTGAAGGAACAACAGTCCAGTCCCTTTACTTCTGGGTTGCGTAACCCTTCCAGCAGCTTGGAGGCTGAGCCCAACCTTTTTGGAGGTGGGGCGGTATAAATACCACTGAGACCACCCACCAACTCCAGTAATTGACTGAAAAAGCAGCCTAAATGAACTTCTGTAACAACTATAAAACAAAACCTAACAAACATGCAAACTCTGGGAGGGGTGGCACGAAGTCGACCCACCCGCTCCACTTTTTTTTTTTTTTTTTTTGAAAATAGGGAATAGGTAATAAGGGTAGAGGGGGAGGGAAGGCGCCGTAGGAGGACCGCCCCGCCTACTTGCTCCTGGTCTCCCTCACCCCGATCTGGTTCCCCGCTCGGTTCGCTGATCTGCCCTCCGCCGCCAGGGCTTCAGGCCCGGTATAGCCGGGTGGGATCAGGGACTGGACTGTCGTTCCTTCAGGAACACTAATTAGCAGGTAAGATCTAATTACTTCTTCCTTATCGTCACTCCAGTCCAGTCCCTTTACTTCTGGGAAGTACCAGAGCAGTTCAAATCTGGGTGGGATTCGGCAAACCGGACTGAAGCACCGCTAGGCCAAACCGAGCGTCCGCTGAACTCTGTAGGTCTAGCCTGTAGTGCTTGGTGAAGGTATGCAGAGAGGACCAAGTCGCCGCCCTACATATATCCAGCGGAGGGACTAGGCTGAATTCTGCCCAAGAAGTAGCCTGAGCTCGGGTGGAATGTGCCCGCAGCCCCCCCGGTACCTGCTTGCCCTTGTCAGACGGCTGCCTAGGGTGAGAACTTACACAATCTTGACGATGCATATATTCATATGATTCTTGCAAAGTATTGTGGGTATTGTAGTTCATTCACTCCCAAACACAGCTGATGACAATAATTTGAGTTGTGAAACCAAGTGGTAAGATCAATAAAATACTTTTTATTGATGGGATTTAATTCACCCAGCACATGTATTGCTTGATAGCACTATAAATGAGGTTACTTGCTTGCAGTGTTTAAATGGATAACAAAAAGTCACAAAGTAAACCAGAAACAACCTTCAGCTTGTCAGGCAATTAGCTAATGTTTTCTTAGCAAATAATTACCAAATACAAAGGCACAAGGAAAACAATAAACTTTGCTGGTTAGGTTAACTTCTGCTTATTTTCCACGCAGATCTCAGCAGTGATTCTCCCTTGCTCACACACACAATCAGGTGCAGCCCTAATTACTATCAATGGACCAGCTGAAAGCCTTTAGCTGGCTGGCTGCAACTGTGTGAGCCCAAATCCTGCTTTAAGAGCTGTTTGCAGTGGAAATAAAGAACAAAGTTAGGTTTCTTTGTGATGGCTGATGTGTTTGCTCATAGAAAACTAGCAATAGCATTTAGATAAAGAACAGTCCATGTAAATAGTTTCATCTGCTGTATTTCCCCCTGCATCAACAATCATAGGATCAATATCATACATTGGCACAGATGAGTCTTTCATTAAGGCACTATCATGAGAATGCTTATTCCCTTGCTGCCATTCTCTATTATAGATAGGGTCTGGATCAGTGTTCATACCTGAGCCTCTCCTGCCATCATAATTCCTCTCTGTAAAGCCTGGCCAATATGTAATCCAATTCTGATGTCCAGCCTTCCAATCTTGATCCCTGGACACTGGATCTCCTCTCACATACCTTCTGGCCTTGGTCTGAAAGTCCCTTCTACATGCAGTCTTCTCTCTTCCAGGTAGCCACTGGTGATTCCTATCTCTGCCAATCCATTCCTCTGGCTGAATCCAGTCCAATGGACTCTGCTGGCATTTGGAATACCTCCCAGTATGGGTACTGCCTTGGAATCTCCCAGACCTTCCAATGGGCTTTCTTCTCTTCCTTCCAGAGAGTTTCCTTCTCTCTCTATCTGCGTGGCTTTTGCTGAAGCTGTTCTTCAAACTCTCCTTGAAGCTTTTGCTGAAACTGTTTCCTGAAGAATAAGCTCTACTCTTATCCTGTTCTAATGTGTGCTGCTCCCTAACACAGCGCAGCTGTCTTGAATCAGGCCCTGCCCTTTGAGATGAGTGCTTAGGGATTACCTCATAGCTCTCTTGATTGCACACACATTTTCTCCCTTCAGCCCCTCTCATGGCTGCTGGAAACCTGGTGCATTCTGGGACTGGTAGTCTTTTATGTGAAAACTCTGTTTTCTTGCTTCTACCAGAACTGACAGGTTGCTTGTTCAGAGTCACATCATCTTTTCTATAGCTCCTACCTGAGCTATGATAAGCTTCCTTATCACACCCTTCAGAATGTAGGCGGAAGCAATCGCTTCCCTAATCCACCTGGAGATGGAAGCTTTGGCCGCCGCTTCCCCTCTGTGTGGACCTCCGAACTGGACAAATAGCCGGTCTGATTTCCGGAACGGAGCTGTGCGGGAGAGGTAGTGTTTTAGGGCTCTTCGGACGTCTAGTAAACGAAGCCTGTTATCCCTGCCTACCAGACCCTCTTTTGGGAAGGCTGGGAGCGTGACTGTCTGGTTCACATGAAAGGGAGAGATAACCTTGGGGAGGAAGGAGGGCACCGTGCGCAAGACGACCTTGTCCTTAAGGAAGGCCAGGAAGGGGGGTCTGGAGGAAAGTGCTTGTAGCTCGGAGACCCGCCTGGCCGAGCAGATCGCAACTAGGAAGACCGTCTTCAAGGTTAAGTCCTTCAAGGAGGCCCTCTTCACGGGTTCGAAGGGCTCCCCTATCAGCGCATTTAATACCAGGTTGAGATTCCAGGGGGGGGGATGACCGACCTCCACTGGGGACGCAGACGTCGGACTGCTCTGAGGAACCTGGCGACGTCCGGGTGGACCCCTACTGGCTTGCCGTGGACCTTTCCTCTATAGCACGCGATAGCGGCTAGTTGCACCCGTAGTGAACTGTGTGCTAAACCTTTGTCAAACCCCGCTTGTAAGAATTCCAGGATTTCCGGGACTGAGGCCGCAAGGGGCTTACTTCGGCGCTCCGCGCACCATGCCTCGAAAATGCGCCAAACTCTTACATAGGCGAGACAGGTCGAGCGCTTCTTAGCGCTCAACAGCGTTGAGATTACTGCACCTGAATATCCTCGCTTCAGGAGCCGCGCCCTTTCAAGAGCCAGGCCGTAAGCGAGAACCGATCCACGTGAGGCATCTGAACCGGACCTTGTCTGAGTAGGTCGCTCCTGCAGGGCAGCCGCCATGGTTGGTCGGCCAACAGCCTCACCAGGTCCGCGTACCAGGGACGGCGAGGCCAATCTGGAGCTATGAGGATTACCAGGCCCTGGTGGGATTCCACTCGCTGAAGAACCTTTCCGATCAGAGCCCAGGGAGGGAACACATAGAGAAGGCCCTCTGCCGGCCACTTCTGAGACAGGGCATCTAGACCTTCGGACATTCTTTCCTTTCGCCGACTGAAGAATCGGTCCACCTTGGCCGAGGAGAATCTTGCCATGAGATCCATCACTGGGAGACCCCACCGGGCCACTATTTGGTCGAAGATCACCTGCTCCAGTTCCCACTCTCCGTGGTCTATCCTGTGCCTGCTGAGGTAATCGGCTGTGACATTGTCCGTGCCTGCCACGTGCTGGGCTGACAGCGCTTCCAGGTAGACCTCCGCCCACTGGAAGAGAACGTCCGCCTCTTTCTCCAGGGCAGGGCTGCTGGTGCCGCCCTGATGGTTGATGTAAGCTACTGTGGTGACGTTGTCGGATAGGACGCGGATTGCCTTTCTTCGTACCCGGGGCTCGAGCTTCCTGAGCGCAAGGGTGACGGCGCGTAATTCCAGTCTGTTGATGGGCCACTGAGATTCCACTGGAGACCATCGCCCCTGGACGAACTGGTCCTCGCAGTGGGCCCCCCAGCCTGACAGGCTCGCATCCGTCGTCAAAAGTACCCACTGGGGGGGCTCGAGGGGCATTCCCCGTTCCAGGTTTCTCGGTTGTTGCCACCAGCGAAGAGCTCGCTTGGTCCGCGGGGCGCAGGGTAACTGTGTTGTCAGAGGATGGAGTTGTGGAGACCACCATCGCAGTAGAGATCGTTGCAATGGACGCATGTGGGCTCTGGCCCAAGGCACTACCTCTATCGCCGCCGCCATTGTTCCCAGGACCTGAAGATAATGCCATGCTGAGGGGTTGCGTCTGTTCAGGAACTGAGTAACCAGTAGCCTTAGGTCCCTGGCCCTGGATGAGGGCAAAAACACTCTGCCCCTGCTGGTGTCGAATCTTGCACCGAGATACTCGAGATTCTGGGAAGGGATCAACCTGCTCTTTGCTCGGTTGATCACCCACCCCAACTCTTCTAGAAGGCGAACTACTGTATCCGTCGCCGCGCGACTTTCCTCCTCCGACTTTGCACGGATCAGCCAATCGTCTAGGTACGGGTGGACCAAAATCCCCTCCTTCCGGAGGAAGGCCGCTACGACCACCATCACCTTGGTGAATGTCCGTGGAGCTGTCGCTAGGCCAAAGGGGAGAGCCTGGAATTGGAAGTGACCCGTTGGTACCGCGAATCTTAGGAACTGTTGATGTGACTTTCTGACCGGGATATGCAAGTAGGCCTCTGTCAAGTCGAGGGCTGATAGGAACTCCCCTCTCCTTACGGCTGCGATGACTGACCGCAGAGTCTCCATTCTGAAGTGAGGAACCCTGAGACAGCAATTGACCTGTTTTAAGTCCAGGATTGGTCGGAAGGTGCCTTCCTTTTTTGGCACCACGAAGTAAATCGAGTATCGACCTGAACCGCGTTGATCTGGGAGGCACTGGTAACACGGCCCCGAGTGCAATTAAGCGAGCGAGAGTTGATTCCACCGCGGACCTCTTTGCAGGGGTACCGCAGGGGGACAGAACAAAGGCTGGGGGAATGCGTTTCGAGAATTCGAGAGCGTAGCCCTCTCTGACCACCTCTAGCACCCATTGATCCGATGTGACCCGGGACCAGGCGGGAAGAAACTGTCTTAAACGTCCTCCTATGGGCAGCTCGTCCCCCTGGACCCCCGCGGCTTCATTGTTGTTTTCTAAGAGACGAGGAGGAGGAGAAGGAGGAGGAGAAGGAGGAGGTCGCCCCGAATCCGCGACCTGCTCCCCGAAACCCTCGAAAGCCCTGGCCCCTAGGGGGGAAACGCCCCCTGGAAAAGGAACTAGATCTGGAGGGGCGAAACCTCCGGGAGTCCCTGGACTGAGTACGTGCCGGGGGGAGAGAGCGGTTCTGTTTCGGTCTATCTTCCGGGAGCCTGCCTCCCTTGGACTCGCCAAGATCCTTTACCAGCTTCTCCAAATCCTCGCCGAACAGCAGTCTCCCCTTGAAGGGGAGTCGACTCAGGCGGGCCTTCGAGGAGGTATCCGCTGCCCAATTGCGTAACCACAGGTATCGCCTGGCCGCCACCACCGATGCCATGTTCTTTGCCAGGCTTCTGATGAGGTCATACTGGCTATCCGCCAGGTACGCCGTTCCCGATTCCAGCCTGTTCGCGTTGGACCGGGTCTCCTCTGTGGGGCTCTCGTCTGTCTGTAACTGTTGTGACCACCTTAAACAGGCCCTAGCCACCCAGGCTCCGGAGACCGAGGCTTGCAAAGCGAGGGCGCTTACGTCAAAGGCTTGCTTCAGAAGGGTATCCAACTTTCTGTCTTGGGGATCCCTTAGGGCTGCACTGCCCTCCACTGGGATAGTGGTCTTCTTGGTGACTGCTGACACTGCTGCATCCACCCTGGGGGACTTTAGCAGCTCTTTGTCTGCCTCTGGTAGAGGGTAGAGACGGAGCATGGACCGGACTCCCCTTAGACTTGACTCAGGTTGGTCCCATTCTTCCTGGATCATCTGTCGCACCACCCTATGTACAGGAAAGACCTTCTGGGATCTTCTAATGGCTTGAATCAATGGATCCTCCAACGCTTCCTCCTCTGCAGGCGTATCGGAGGTCATATTGAGGGCTTTCAGGGACTCATTAATCAGTGCCGGGAGCTCCTCCCGACGAAATACTCTAATTATCCTAGCTTTGTCTTCTTCTGGGATCTCCCCTTCTTCTAGCTCTTCTTCATCCTCGCCAAAGTCCTTGTCCGAGGGCGTCTCCTCCGGGGATCCCTGGGAGAGGGTCTCCTCTTCACTCATCCGAGGACGCTTAGGAGGGATATCGGAATCTGGATTGGCCGCCCTCGAGGGTCTGGCTGGCTTGACCTCCGCCGCCGGAGGTGCAGTACCTCCTGCCCCTGAATTCTGCTTACGTAGGCAATATGCCTTGTGGAGTAAGAGGATGAAATCCGGGGAGAAGAAATCCCCTGCCCCCTCTTCCCCCGTCAGGAGGGGGGAGAGGGATAGGGAAGGGGTGGGCAAGTCTGAGGCCGTAGAGGGAGGGGCTTGTGATCCCCCCTCCCCTACTGGGAGTTCGTCTGACCCCTGAGAGGTGTGGGCCATGGTTAAATTAATGTCTTGCTCCGATGAGGCCGCCAAGGCAGTACAGCTCCTGCAGATACCTGTCTCTGCGGAGGTACCCCTGCGTATTCCACAGGAAAGACAGCGGGACTTGGTTGACATGACCTGGAGTGAAGGAACTTCTAGTACCAGGCCTCCAGTCCCGGCTGGTAGAGGCTCTCCTCTAAACTGGAGATAGCTCCCTCCCTGTCCCACAGGTCCAAAGTTTCCCCCAAGAGTGAAACAAAGGAAGCAAATCTTGAGATAAAGGGAGGGCCAATGGGATAAATAAACACTGAGATAAATTAACTCGAAATTAAATGAAAAATCAATTTAGAGTTAAAATAAAGTTAAAATACAGTTAAATTAAAACTGCAATTAAGTTCCTTTCTCAAGGAGTACTTGCGGTTTTCAGAGCTGTGCTGAGGTTCCGGGCAATTCAGAGCTGTGCACCCGTTGGCTCTACACGTGGTAGGCCTCACCACGTGGAGCCAAAAACGGGGAGCTCCAAAACTCTCCTCCGGTCGTGGCCTGACTCCTCTCCTGCCCACCGGAGTTGAAAACTGTTGCTTTCGCTGAAGATCGCTGCCTCCACGGTCTCCCGCGGTCCCCGCAGAGACCGGATTAACGCCGCCGCGTCCTCCTGTCTCCGGACGGGTCTGGCGGTCTCGGCAGGCTAGCGGTGCTGCCTCCAGCGCTCAGCCTGCAGAGGGGCTTTGGCGCAAGGCAGGGGCGATCAGCGTGTCTCCGTAGCAGAGCAGGTACAGTGAATCCTCCTCAATGCTACCAGCCGCGGCTCTCCTCCGACGCCCGATCCGATCCGGGAGGGGGGGGGGGAGGAGGGAGAGAGCCGGGGGAATTAAAGAGCCCTTGTAAATAAAACTAGAGTAAAAACAGCACAGTAGGAAATAAAGGCAGCATCAATGAAACAAATGCAATAAATAAATGAAATAAAATACAAAGTAGGACTCCAGTAAGCTCTAGGCTTACGGAACCCTCCAGCTGCTTGGAGGCTGAGATTACTGGAGTTGGTGGGTGGTCTCAGTGGTATTTATACCGCCCCACCTCCAAAAAGGTTGGGCTCAGCCTCCAAGCTGCTGGAAGGGTTACGCAACCCAGAAGTAAAGGGACTGGACTGGAGTGACGATAAGGAATCACATATTTGGTATCATTTAAAAGCAGTTTGTCAGATTTACGATGAGTGAAAAAAACTGAACAGCGAATTTGCATTAAATTCTAGTAGAAACTTGGAGATTTGTGCAACCTTACTTATGATAAGTTACAGCAAGTGTATGGTGATGAATGCATGAGTTGTGCTCGAGTTTATGACCGGTACAAATGCTTCCAAGTGGGCCACCAAAGTGCAGACAGTGACAAACGTTCTGGAAGGCCATCCATAAGCAGGAATGAAGACAAAGTTGAAGCAGTGTGTGCTGCAATATACTCAAATTGTCGATAGACTATCAGGGAGCTTGCTGAGGACATGGACATCAGTTTCAGGTCAGTACAGTCCATTTACTGTTGATTTTGGGATGAAATGTGTGCCTGAAAAATTCATGCTGAAACTCCTGACCAAAAAGGAGACCGACTGTCTGTAGCCAGGGAGTTGTTGGAATGCATTGAAAAGGACTCAGATTTCATCAAAAAGATTGTTACTGGTGATGAATCATGGGCTTATGGTTATGACCCAGAAACCAAAATAAATAAATAAAAACAAACAAACAAACTAAGGCTCAATCCTCACAATGAAAGATGTCAAACTCTCCCAGTACCAAGAAAGCCTGTCAGGTGAGGAGCAATGTCAAGGTCATGCTCACAGTTTTCTTGGATTACCAGGGTATTGTTCATCGTGAGTATGCTCCAAAAGGCCAAACCATCAATAATGAGTACTACGTCCAAGTTCTGATTCGTTTGAGAGATGCAGTTAGTCGTAGAAGGCCAGAGTTGCATAGGAATGGTGAATGGTTGCTTCATCACGATAACACCCAAGCTCACGCATCACATCTTGTCCAGCAGTTCTTGGCCGAACACCAAATCAAGCAAGTCGTCAACCTCCGTACTCATCAGACCTCGCACCCTGTGACATTTTCTCATTTCCAAAACTGAAAATTACCACTGAAAGGACATTCAACGACTTGGAGACCATTAAACAAAATTTGACACAACAGTTTCACAGCATAACCAAAAAGGCATTTCAAAATTGTTTCCAGAAGCGGCAGGAACACTGGAGGAAGTGTGTTTTAATCGGAAAGGGACTACTGTGAAGGAGACCGAGTGCAATAACTATCAGAGTTATACTTCTTATGTTATTGTGCAAGTCTCGATACTTTTTGATCGCACCTCGTATATGTTACATATAAATAAATATGCAATGCGATGCGAGCCTTCAAGTCAATGCTGACACCAGGCAACCCAGCAGCTCCTGGGTTTTCTTGGCAGTGCGTCTAGAAGTAGACTGCTAGAACTTTCTTCTGAGACAATGGAGGGTTAAGTGACTTGCCCAAGGTCACAAGGAGTGCCAGGGAGTCCCTTCATTGGCTTCCCATCCGCTTCTGGATCCAATTCAAACTCCTCCTCTTGACCTATAAATGCATTCACTCTTCAGCCCCCCACTACCTATCATCTCTTCTCTCTCCTTACATCCCCTCTCGCTTTCTTCGCTCTTCGAACAGCCTTCGTCTATCTATGCCCTCCACTCATACTGCTAATTCTAGACTTCGCTCCTTTCACCTGGCTGCACCTTTTGCCTGGAACAATCTACTTCTGTCTGTGCACAATGTGCCCTCTCTGGACCTCAAGTCCAGATTGAAAACCCATCTCTTCTCTATTGCTTTCTGTTCTTGATTCTTGTTTTTGCTCTTCTTGTTTATTGTATACTTTATCTTACTTGATTGTTTTTATATTTTGTGATCTTCTTGACTAGACTGTGAGCTCTGATGAGCAGGGACTGTCTTTTCTTCATGTATGTACAGCGCTTCGTACGTTTGAAGCGCTTTATAAAATGTTAAATAGATAGAATTGAACCCTGGACTCTTGGTTAACAAGCCAGTGCTGTAACCACTAGGCTACTCCTCCACACCAAATAAATATGTACATACATAAATAAGTGGAAACTGTGGTTATTGCTTAACACACTGGAATTAAATAGATCAGCAGCTGTCTGGAAATAAAAAAAACTACCTGCTACAATGGACTATGTAACATATTGCTTAAAAAACATGAAAGTCCAGCTGCCAAGGGGTTTGAAGATCATGGATTACAGGTTTAATTCTACAGTACATGTAGAGATCAGCATGGTCTTCTTAGTATTATCAAGATGATATCAGCTTTCATTAACAGACAACAAATAATTAATTATTCTGCATGCCTTCCAGTGAATTTAAGTGAAACAATAAAGGAGCCCTTTTACTAAAAGTGTTAATGCATATTAAGTACCCATAACCTTTTTATCTCTATAGGTGCAATGATACTTAACGCACGTTAAGTAAAAGAGCCCCTAAATTGTTTAAATTCTAAAGTTTCCAAAGTAGTCCGACAGCCCCTTTCACTTACAGAATAGGTAATTCCTGCCCGGAAAGAGAGTGAGATTTTAACCATATAAAATAATTACACTGGATAAAAAGTATTTTATCTTTACTAAACAAACATTCTGTTAATGTTACATTTTCAAGAAGGAAAGAAAATGTAATACCACCACAAGCAAAGACTATTAATTATGAAGGAATAATTTTCTCTTTCACTTTGTCTATCAAGTTTGAAAAATATTGCATCTTGGCTAAAAGAATCTTAGCTTCTTGAAGATCACCTAGGCAAGAAATCCAGACAGAAAAACAACATTAGCAAATTGCAGTTAACATTTTCATGCATTCAAACAACTTCTATAGTCTTTTGTATGCAATGCAGAAAGTTTTATATATGAACTCTGTCTATATAAGAAAAGAGAACTATTTTTTATTTGCCAATAAGTACAAAGCTTTTTTTTACGTAACACATGGGAATGATTCATAGTTATTACATGATTTTCTCGTGTGTTGAGGCACGCTTACCAAATCAGCTAATTTGGATTGCTCAAAACATTTCAGTTGCTTGATACAATTTTACTGAAAATATATCCTCTTCCTGTTCATCAGATTAAACTTCTAACTTGCAAATTAACATATGCCACCAACAAACAGAACATGTTTGAATCCTTTACCTATACAGAAATTTCCTTACACTTTCCTCTTTTGCCCTTTGCATAGATTTGTAGGTTTGCTTTCCACAGGACAGTACTTCTCAACCTTTTTAAGTCCAAGGCATACCTGTATTTTCAAAAATGTAGTACAGCATACCAGCTGTGCAGAGGCAGGGTGGGCATGGGGGAGGACTCATATGGCCAAAAGAAAAAAACAAAACAAAACAAAAAACCTATAAAAGCACCAATAAACCTCACGAGAAGCTCTGACTCAGAAAAAGAGGAAGAGGGAAAAAAACGTTGTGTGAAATGCCCGAGTTGCACAAAGCAGGACCTAACTATCAGTGGGCTACATTGCAGGGTTTATGCCTTACTGAGAAAGGAGAGAGGCTTGGGTGACTACATGAACTCAAAGAGAGAACTCCTGCGTGTTTAATAGCCTCTGCTAGTGTCTCTTGTTCCTGTAAGATGCTGAAAGCAGAGCCTATGTGTTGGTCTGCACCTAAGCAATGGATAGTGGTGACTTTTTCTGTGGCATATCTAATAGGATCTGAAGGAAGATCAATTGGGCAAGACTAGAGGAAATACAATAGAGAAATCTGAACTACAAGTTCCTGCATATAATGGGGTAATCCAAGGATTGGAGAAGTCCATAAACCTAGTAAATAGCAAAAACTAGTTTAAAAAAAACCCACATTTCTGCTCATCCTAATAAAAACAAAAACCAAATCTACTCTCCATTTATATCTTGGATCAGATTAATATAGTGGTTTGCACTTGTTTTTGCTCAAACGACATATTTTAAAAATTATTCAAATGTTGCACCAGAATCATGTAATTGGAAATGGCTCCTTTTTATATATCATATTCCACCAATGCAAAATAACACACAAAACTGCATTTATCCAGGAAAAGAGATGGCTGAGGGGAGATATGATAGAGGTCTAATAAATTAATGAATGGAGTGGAATGGGTAAACGTAGATCGATTGTTTACGTCATCAGAATATAGCAAGACTAGGGGACATGCAATGAAGCTACAGGGTAACCTATTTAGATCAGTTACTTACCTGTAACAGGTGATCTCTGGGAACAGCAGGAATAAGTCTTCACATATGGGTACATCGGTACCGGAGCCTGCGCGGGAACGCTTCCCAGCGTCCAATCAGAAAGCTTTTGGAAGCATCCCACCACGCCTGCGTGCTGCCTTCCCACCTTTCCCAACTGCCTCTCCTCAGTTATGTTTTAAAGCTGAGACAAAGAGAGAGAGAGAGAGAGAGAGAGAGAGAGAGAGAGAGAGAAGGGAAAGATAGAGATAGAGAATACAACTCCTAGGGGAGGTGGTTGGGTTGTGAAGACTTATTCCTGCTGTTCCCAGAGATCACCTGTTACAGGTAAGTAACTGTACTATCTCCAGGAACAAGAAGGAATGAGTCTTCACATATGGGGACTCCCAAGCTAAGATGCCTGGAGTCCCAGCATGTTATGGATTGGAACATGCTACACCTCATATGGCCAGGCATCCTCAGGATGGTGGGAAGGAGTTGAAATAGAAAGGTGCTGTGAAAGACAGCTAACCTAACATAGGACTGCAGAAAAGAAGTCCCTGTGTGGATGACAATTATCATCAAATATATTGAAAATGAAATATTGCAATATGGACCTCCCCTAACAGGATTGTACAAAAGTATGGAGGTTCATGAGATCTACTGGGGATCCAGTAGAGGAACCTCAAGGAGGACCTCACTGCAAAAGTAGAGGTAATAAACCTGTAGGAAAACACAATGGAGGTCAGGAATTCTGAAAGGTAAGAAGTAACCCCAGGGGTAAACTGGGGTAGTACCAAAACTGTAAGCCGTCAGCGGAAGGCTTTATGAAAAAAGCCCAAACTCTTTTGGCTACAGAGTGGCTCACTCATAGGAGCAAAAAGAGGAAAAGGCTGACTGATTTGGACAAAACAGGCCTAGTCCCTGTGGGAAGAAGGGGTATGGAAAACCCTTATATCCCAAAAGGAAGGACAGATGCTCGAGGCGTTAGCCTCAGAATAACTGAAGATCTGCAATGTCTTTCCTAACTGATGTCAGGTAGGAAAGATACTGGAACATGGAGAGCTTCAGAGGTACCTAAAACTTTTAGGGGTATGGAAGAAAAGTTGTTAACTACTACTGGAGTAGTTGAGTGTGTAGCACCCCAAACATGCTGGAACAGCATGGTATGGGTAGAGCCCAACTGTCAGAATCATATAGTGACATATCTCTATATGAGCATAGACAGTCAGATAAGTATGTAATACATATCTACCTATCTATGATAGATATATTTACGTACATCTGTCGAGATATTTATCTATATATCTATCTATAGTGAGATATAGAAAGGCAAAACATATACACACACAAATGATATAAGTGTCTGCAATTAAGCAGACAGAGATGTGCTTATAGAAAGTATATTCACATAGGAGATGTGAAGAGGAAAGATTCACCTAATAACAAGAAGGTGGAACCTACTTGAGAAGATATATAGAGAATCTATTCCCCCTGGTTATTTATTTTATTTTATTTAAACAACACTTCACACCGCTCTCTCATATTAACAAGGTTCTTTTATACAACATGTCTTCTAAATGTAAATAGTTACTCTGACTATTATTTGTTGTAAATAATTGCCCCGGTTACCCAAGTTATCGTTCCTGTTCGATGTAAAATCAGATAACTGTATTTTGTCTGATGTTTTTTTTTGTTCTATGTAAACCGCGCCGATTATGAATAGTGCGGTATATAAAAAATGTTAAATAAATAAAATAAATAAATAAACTCTGGCATGGTAAATGGACAGAAGACGCATAGGAATGAGATACCATGTTGACCTACTTGAGGGGCAAAAAGGGTATCATGCGTTCTTTAGCTAAATATGCACTGTCCATGAAGGATTAGGATACCATGAGGACGAGCTGCAAGGAAAAAGAGAGCATATTCCTGGTGGGAATCCTGAGGACCAAACGAGGGAATTGAACAACTCTTTAAGCTTTCACGTAAGAGAAGGCCCATGTCCTTTGCTTTAGAAAGGAGATGGTAGGGTAGGAAGAACCCTTCCAGTCATGAGGGGCATGACTGAGGGAGCCTTTTCTAACCATCTAGAACAGCTGTTTGAGGAAATCCTAATGCTCTCTAGCAAGGGCCCATAGTGGAAAGCTTCTCTGTAAGATTGCAGAGAGCATAATGCAGGAGAATTAGGAGATAGAACTGGCTGCCGGAAGAGCCAGTACCTAGGTCGACTATGCTGCCAAACCCAAGGGAATTGGAGATGGCAAGAATAGAAAACAATCTGAGAAGCCTGTAGCGATAAGATTTGCCAAGAAAGATGAATCCACTGTCTTGGAGTCACTACTAAGGCTAGAAAGAATATAGTGGAGGACAACTCTGGATGCTTGTGGGGAAGAACCAGTGGTCCAATCACTAGGACTCCTGCATGGGCAGCTGCTAGTAAGACATCAGAAAGAATCTTTCTGTTAAAAAACAGAAAGAACAGACAGAACAGAACAGAACAGAACAGGAGTAGGAAAACTCTGGACTTGCCTGAAAGCTGCCCCAAAGCAAAAAAGAAGAAGGAGTTAACTCAGAGGAAAACTCCACACTGGAATAGTGACAAAACTAAAAAGGGCTGAAGAGAAGCCCTCCAGTGTAATAGTACCACTCTTACAGGGGAAATGCTTGATAAGAGGGTAGAGAAGATGGAGCTGAATGGAGACTTACAATGTGGTAAGTCTGTAGAAAGGAAAAAAAAAAATTCATGCTGGTACAGAAAACTATCATTTGATAGTTGTTAAACCTCTTTCCCTAGCAGGAAGAAGAGGAGAAGCTGTGACCTATAGGCATGAACATCCTAAGAGCTCGTATAACAGAGAAAAATGGATGTCTTGTGAAAAGAGATCCATGCCTAGAGTTTAGAATGAAGCAGTGGAAGGCTTCTGAGAAGAAGCCAACTGCAGGTTCTAAACCCCAAGAGACACAAAAAATATGTGATTAATCAGAAACCCTGCGGATGCTGGGTTTGGTGAACCTGATGAGAGTTTGGATTCTTCAGAACAGGGCGATGTTTCCCCTGTTTGGGAACATCTGTATGATGGGCAGAAGATCAATAAAACCTTCTCCCCCTAGGGGAAGAAAGTTTGGTAGGAAATTTCCTACCTACTGGGAAAGAAGAGGGCGTAGAACAGCCCTTAGAAACAGGTAAGTCAGTGGACCACTGAGTAACCTGACGTAAAGAAGCCTTATTGAAGAGATTTTCTCCAGTGCAAGGAGTATTACCCAGTCTTTGTTGTGCCCATTTGTCTAAGTCTGAAGCTTGGAGCCAGGCTCTACGTCATGCCCCTATAGCTATAGCAGAAGTCCTGCTAACAGACTCAAATGAGTCTAGGGAAGCACAAGTAAGAAACCAAAAAAGATATTTTGAATATGACTAAGCAGTGAGGAATAGTCTGCACTCTTGGGTTCTGAAAGAAAGGGAGTCAAAAGATGCAATTTCTTTGTGACCTCCTCAAGAGATAGACTCATATAAAAAATATATGAGAGAATTCTTGCTGAAAGCATGGATGTCTGGAAGGTTTGACGTCCAAAGGCGTCTAGTGTCTTAGACTCACGACCTGGCGGATAAGAAGAGAGTGTTTTTTCTTACTGTTCACCCGCCTCATTGCTGATTCCACTACAAGGAATGATGAGGAAGTTGAGTCTTTGGAAACCCTGGAGAGGGGGGCACCTTATATAGGAGATCAGTTGCTCTGGAAGGTGGGGGTACCCTTAAAAGGTGCTTCCCACATTCCTAGAAGAAGATCCTGCAAGGAATGATGCAAAGGAAGCATTATGTTTTCCTTTGCTTCGGTAGAAACAGAGCCTTGTGTAGGATCATGTCCAGGGATAGAGATGGCAAGTGATCTTGCCATATCCCAGAGGAAACTCTGAAAAGAAGGATCTCCAAAGAGAACCTCCCTTGGACAGGTTAGATCTGAGGAACTAGCCTGGGCACCGAAGGATGTGTCTGCACGGTGCAATATGGGATCCTTAACGGATGGACGCTGGTACTGGAGGTCAGGACCAGCGACAGTCAGTAGCACATCGTCCATGCCAGTATCGACTCCAAACTTGGTATAGAAGGGAGCGATCCTGTTAAAAGAAGCATGGAAGGAGCTGGCCACGATGCTACAGAGGATACCGGTACCGATGTCGGAACTGAACCAGACACAGACATCGGAACAGCCATCGGTGACAGTTCAATCGGTACCGAGGTAACCGAAAACATTCGGCAGTCACCCTCGGCACCGAGCCTCCGGTATCGACAGGTCGCGGTACCAAGGCGTGTCGGAACCGCGTTTTCCAGACTAGAGATCGATTCCGAACTCGGCATTGAGGATAATGTAGACATCGGTACTGACTTCGGTACCGTGTCTGATACCGATGGATGAAACCCAGCCGGTGGCAACCCAAACGGCATCGGAGGAACGAGAGTTGTGGATCCGAACCAAGCCTTCGGTACCGACGGGAGCCGGTACCAAGGCGAGTCGGTACCCAGTCCTCCAGACTGGAGATTGATTCCAGACTCGGCATCGAAGGAAGCGAGTTTAATCGATGCATGTGTGGAGGGTACCGATGTCGGAGGCAGTATCGGTGCTGGTACCGATACTGGAAAGTCAGTCTGGAACGTATGCACCGGTCCCGTAGGTACCGAGGACGCCAGATGACGATCCCTGGTGAGGAGTGTTTCGTCCAACACCAGTGCCGATGCCAGGGTATCGGTACACCACCACCGGACACGGCTCAGGTATGTTCTGTGGGGGGTGAACCCCAGGAACAACCTGAAACCCCACATAGGCTTTGGAGGCCGAAGACTCCCGCCGGGGTTTTGAAGCCAATGGGCCCTCGAGGGCAAGGCTGGAGCCGTCTACATGCTGTGCATGAGACCTACCACTCGAGGGTTGGCTAGTCTTAACAGACTGTTTGTGGGTTACCTGATCCTGTGTAGAAGAAGAAATGGTCTGTGCCCTGAAGTTGGAAGGGAACTTCATATCGAGGGAAACTCGATGTTGAAAACCTCTTCTCACAATACTGTTGCCCGAGGGCTCCGGAGGAAAAAGGTCAGGACCCAAACAGCTTAGACACCAATTTTGGGAGTCTAAAAATAAAGTTGTACCGCCAAAGTTTGAACATTTCTTGGAGAAAGTGGCTGGCGGTTCCATGAAGGACATGGAGAGGCCTGGAAGGCCTGAAAAACCGTAAGACACTCAGAAGAAAAAATATATCCTAAAAGGAAAAAAAATTTACAAGAAAAGAGAAAGAAACAAACAAACATCGGCGGTACCGGTGGCGTCGGGGAGACAGCCGCGACCACAAGAAAACTAAAAAGAATTAAAAGAAGAATTTTCTGCGGTGACAGGAGGACGTCCTGCCGGCTCCGCAGAAAAACGAAAACTGAGGAGAGGCAGTTGGGAAAGGTGGGAAGGCAGCACGCAGGCGTGGTGGGATGCTTCCAAAAGCTTTCTGATTGGACGCTGGGAAGCGCTCCGGCGCAGGCTCCATCGGTACCGACGTACCCATATGTGAAGACTCATTCCTGCTTGTTCCTGGAGATAAGACTAATAAAAGAAAATATTTTTTCACTCAATGTGTAATCAAACTCTGGAATTTTTTTACCGAAGAATGTAATAAAAGCTGTTAGTGTAGCTGGGTTTAAAAAAGGTTTGGACAAGTTCCTGGAGGAAAGGTCCATAAACCATTATTAAAAGGGACCCAGGATATCACTGCTTGACCCAATACAAGCACTGTGGAACCTGGGTCTTTTGGGAAAACTGCTAGGTACTTATGACCAAGATTGGCCACTGTTGGAAACAGGATACTTGGCTTGATGGATCTTGGTCTGACCCAGTATGGCATATCTGATGTTCTTAGGATACATCACAGAATACATGTATAGATGATTGGTCCTGTTTTGGGACAAAAGGCTTAGTTGCCAACTTGTGTCTGTATGTAAAACAAAAAGGATTCCCCCCACACGGCACCTTATATTGGGTCCAAGTATGCACCTCTTGTTGGATTTAATTCACACTGATACACAATGGAATTGCAGATAATATTGCATCAGTATGGTGAGATGGCGGGGGGGGGAGGGAGGGGGAAGGAAAAGGTCGGGGCTTGTTCCCAGAGTTTCAATTTATTCACTATCTGGTATAAATTTCTGTTTTCAATTGGTTATTTTAGTGAACTGTCAGTTGAGTTTTGGAGAATTACATATTTTAGGAAGGAGTTTGTATGTGTTATTTTGTTTTTAGAAGTAAGCTGGCCAGCCTTGCTTTGACACCTTATTTTTATTTTGGGTGGTAGTTGCTGTGTTTTGTTTATTTGGATTGCTTAGTAACATGATTTGTTGTAGTATTTTATATATTTGTTATTGTGTCTCAACCCTGGGCATTCCCATAAAATGGCAAGTAAGCAAAATTTAAATAAACAAATAGTGATACAGAAATAAAAAACCTTTTATTATGGATTATATTTTCACTTTAATGGAAACAGTTAAGCCCTATAGTGTAACCCTGTATGTAATACCGCTCATAAGTCTTTCAAGGCCTAAATATATCAGTCTGAAACTAAATTTATCATCCTTGATTTCAGGTCCAGAAAGCTGTTCTTTATATTATTAAATTACTTAAGAAAATAAGGATTCTTGTTTAAAGAAAAACATTTTATTATGAAGATTGCGGAATTAATTTAAACTCCGAATATGACAGTTTGCTTGATCAGCAGTTTCTTGGCCCCTAATTAAAATAAGGAGCTCAGGTGGTGCCATGTGCTATTGCAGAGACTGTGTCAGTTCAGCATTTTTTTGTCTATGGCCTCCCAAGTCCTGCTGTTATTAAAACCAGGACTGGCTCAGTCTGACCCTTATGACATGATGCTATCTGGTCACTTCGGATCAAATCCAATACCTCTAATGTTTTAGTTGATCTTATGTTCTAAGATAACTTCTTTGGTAGCCTGTGCCATAGGATTAATTTGTATGTAAGAGTTGCTCAAGTACCATAGGCAATGAATCTCACTACCATAATAATCTCCTGGGACAAATTCTGAAGGCACTTTGTTGAAACTTTCACCAGGATCTATTTTATTTCTAACAAAATGGATATACAGCATGTCATTAAATCATTACTGTGTCTGGATCAATATGATGAGAAAGAAGAAATTAGACCTTACCTGCTAATACCTGCTGTATAAATTTATGCCAAATAAATGTCTTTCCTTGAGTTCTCTCCGGGCCAGTCCAGGTACTGTTGGGTGGTGAATCCCTTCTAGCAGCTGAGGACTGAATGCTGAAACTTTTGCTGGCAGATGCTATAGCTCCCTCTAGTGCCTGAAAGCCAGTCACCTATTGACAAAGCAGCGAACCACAAAAACCTAACTCGAAACCTAGAAACGCTATGGGAACAAATCAAAAAACTCCCAAACAAAGGAACATGCGAGAAGCTGCAAGAAAAACTTCTGAAGCACGTCCCCCCTAAGGGGATCCCCCCTCAACAATCAATCCAAATCGCTCACGCCCCAGAGCAAGGTGGCTCCTGTAGGACGCTCCACCCGCCAAGGAGGCGACATTAACTCGCCGTCCTAGGTGTCTTTTTTTTTATTTTTTTTATATTGGCAATTCCTGTTTGAACTTCTGATATAGAAATCCCAGGCATAAGAGCCCAGGAAGTGAGAACCTACCAATATCCTCTTCTACACAGCTGAGCCGTATCAAGTACACAGACAAAAAGGAGAACCAAGTGCTAGGCAGCAACTGCTCCCCGACCCCAAGGATATAACCGATGCTCGCGGCCCAATGGGGTGGGACCTGGACTGGCCCGGAGAGAACTCAAGGAAAGACAATTAGCAGGTAAGGTCTAATTTCTTCTTCCTTTTCGTCTCTCCGGGCCAGTCCAGGTACTGTTGGGCAGTACCAAAGCAGTACCTAAACTGGGGAGGGTCCCGCGAGCCCCGCCAGAATGGCTGAGGCCCCAACCTTAGCATCCGAACGCGCCTGGACATCCAACCGATAATGCTTAGTGAAGGTATGCAGAGAAGACCAGGTAGCCGCCCGACAAATATCTGCAGGCGGAATTAAAGCCAACTCCGCCCATGAAGTCGCTTGCGCCCTAGTCGAATGTGCCTGGAGCTCGCACGGAGGCAGCTTACCCGCAGCCTCATAAGCGCCCGCTATCGCTCTTTTCACCCAACGAGCGATAGAAGCCTTGGTTGCCGCATGCCCTTTGCGGGGACCACCATAGAGAACAAACAAACGATCCGACTTGCGAAACGGCTTTGTTCATCGAAGATACTTCCGTAACACTCGACCCATGTCCAAGCCCCTCAAGGTGCGGCCCAAGGGAGTGTCGCCTTGCGACTGAAACGTTGGCAGCGAAACCGGCTGGTTCATATGAAAATTCGAGACCACCTTCGGCAGAAAAGAAGGAACGGGCCGAAGGACCACTTTCTCCTCTGAAAAACACAAATACGGCTCCTTACAGGAAAGAGCTTGCAAATCTGAAATCCGCCGAGCCGAACACAAGGCCACGAGAAAGGCCGTCTTCCAAGACAATTCCCGCAGAACAGTGTCCACCCCAGTCGCAAAGGGCGGCTGCGTCAGCGCCTCGAGAACTAAATTCATGTCCCATGGCGGAACCACAACCCAGAAGGGCGGCCGGATGTTTTTAGCCGCCCGAAGGAATCTCTGAACATCCGGGTGAGACGAGAGCGAGCAACCCTGCACCCGACCCCAAAAAAACAGGCAAGGGCAGCCAGATGCACCTTGAGAGTGTTGAAGGCCAGACCTCTCTCGAGACCGCCCTGCAGGAACGCCAAAACCTCCGGCAACCCTGCGGCACGAGGCAAAACGCCCCTGTCAGCAGCCCAGGCCTCAAACACTCGCCAAATGCGAACATACGCTAAGGACGTAGAGCGGCGTCGGGATTGCAACATAGTAGCGATCACGGAGTTCGAGTATCCTCTGCGTTGCAACCTATGCCCTTCAACAGCCATGCCGTAAGCAAGAATCGATCCACCTGTGGCATCAGCACCGGACCCTGGAACAAAAGATTGACTCGGGAAGGCAACCGCCAAGGAGGTGCGATTAGCAACCGCACGAGATCGGCATACCAGGGGCGCCGAGGCCAGTCCGGAGCAATGAGAATCACCTTGCCCTCGTGACGCAATATCCTCCTGATGACTCTGGCCAACAACGGCCAAGGAGGAAAAATGTACAGAAGCAGGTCTGTTGGCCAGGGCTGGACCAGCCCGTCCAGGCCCTCTGACATGCGCTCCCTGCACCTGCTGAAAAACCGGCTCGACTTTGCATTGTCCAGAGTCGCCATGAGATCCATCCCCGGCTGACCCCATCGCAACGCGAGCTCGTGAAAAACCGCCCAGTTGAGCTCCCATTCTCCGGGATCCAGGCGATGTCGACTGAGAAAATCGGCCTGCACATTGTCCCTTCCTGCCACATGGGCGGCCGACAGAGCTTGCAGATGCAACTCCGCCCACTGAAACAGACTGACTCTCTTGCAGAAGGGACGCACTGCCCGTGCCCCCCTGCTTGTTGATGTAGGCCACCGTGACGAGATTGTCGGAAAACACGCGCACCGCTCTCCCCTCGAGGAGTTCCGAGAAGTGCAAGAGGGCAAGACGAACCGCCCGCAGCTCCAAGCGATTGATGGACCAGGTGCTCTCCTCCCCCGACCAACTGCCCTGCGCTATCTGGGCAAGACAATGAGCCCCCCCACCAACCGGTGAGGCTGGCATCCGTCGTGACCAGGATCCACTCCGGATCCTCCAGAGGAACACCCGCCTGCAAGTGGGCTGGGGACTGCCACCACCGAAGGCTGACGCGAACGTTGTCCGGACAAGGCAGTCGTCGAGTCAGAGGATGCTGCTGAGGGGACCACCGAGAAAGAAGAGCATGCTGCAGCGGACGCATGTGAGCCCTGGCCCACGGAACCAGATCCAAGGCCGTGGCCATTAAGCCCAACAACTGAAGATACCTCCAAGCGGACGGCGCCTGAAAGCGGAGGATGGATTGTACCTGCGCTAACAGCTTCTGCACCTGGATCGGCGGCAGATGAACCTTTCCTCTGTTGGTATCGAAAAGCGCTCCCAGGTACAGCAACCGCTGCGCGGGACGCAACTGGCTCTTTGCTTGGTTGATGACCCAACCAAGTCGCTCCAGAAACTGGACGACCCGAGTTGTCGCTGCCGCCGACTCCGTCTGCGAACTTGCACGGATGAGCCAATCGTCCAGATAAGGGTGCACCTGGATGCCCTCTTTGCGAAGGGCAGCCGCCACCACTACCATCATCTTCGTGAACGTGCGCGGCGCGGTCGCCAGACCGAACGGCAACGCCCGAAACTGAAAATGCCCCAATGGCACCGCGAAACGGAGAAAACGATGATGTTCCGGCCAGATTGGAATGTGCAGGTAAGCCTCCGAGAGATCTATGGAGGACAACCACTCTCCCGGCTTCACCGCTCAAAGCACCGCTCTCAGGGTCTCCATCCGAAAGTGAGGCACCCGTAAGCAACGGTTCACATGCTTGAGATCCAGAATGGGACGGAACGACCCTTCTTTCTTGGGCACTACAAAATAAATCAAGTATCGACCTAAGCCGCATTGGTCGAGCGGCACCGGCTCCACGGCTCGCAGTTGCAAGAGACGCCACAGCGTCAACTCGACCGCCTGACGCTTCGCGCGCGGACCGCAAGGAGAGAATACGAAGGCATCCGACAGAGGAGTAGCGAATTCCAGAGCATAACCCTCGCGGATAATCTCCAGCACCCAGAGATCGGAAGTTATGGTGGTCCAGACGGAGAGAAACTCCTGCAAACGGCCTCCTATCGGAATCTCCGGCTGGACCTGTGCACCTTCATTGCGGCTTTTTGGAGGAAGACTGCGGGGCACCGAAGAAACTTCTGCTAAATCCATGAGCCCCTCGAAAGGACTGTCCCCTGGCAGGAAAACGACCCCTCTGATAAGGGGTAAACCGAGACCCGCGAAACTTACGAACGTCCCTGCTGTGACCCCTCTGCATGGGACCTGTCCTGGGCGCTCTAGGTCGATCTTCCGGCAGGCGACCCCCTTTGGAGTCACCCAAATCCTTAACAATCTTCTCCAGCGCCTCCCCAAACAGCAGCTTCCCCTTATAAGGAAGCTTACTGAGGCGCGACTTGGAAGACGTGTCCGCGCCCAGTTCCGCAGCCAAAGAAAACGCCGAGCCGCAATGACCGACGCCATAGATTTAGCCGAGATTCTGATCAGATCATAGAAGGCATCCACCAGGTACGCCGCCGTAGACTCCAGCTTGGCTCCGTCCGGAGCGATAGCCTCCTGCTTGAGATCCGACTGCTCTCCCTGAATCCAGCGGATAGAAGCCCGGGACACAAAGGCCCCGCAAACTGACGCTTGCAACGCCAGGGCATTAGCGTCGAAAGCCTGCTTCAACAGGACTTCCAACCTACGATCCTGAACATCCTTGAGGGCAGCCCCGCCCTCCACCGGAATCGTTGTTTTCTTAGTGACCGCCGAAACCAGCGCGTCCACCTTTGGCATGCGTAAGAGGTCTATCTCCTCCTGAGGAACCGGGTAAAGACGGGAAAGGCTACGGCCCCCCCGTAAGCTAGCCTCAGGGCACTCCCACTCAGACTCTAATCATCTTTTTAATCACCCGATGCATGGGAAAGCACCGCTGTTCCGGCTTAAACCCCTGCAATAACGGATCCTCAAGGGGCTCCTGCTGCTGCGCCGGCAGCACCAGATTTAAAGCAGCAAGGGACTGAACTATCAGCGCTCCGAGCTCCTCCTTACGAAAAACCCTGAAGACATTAGGGTCCTCATCAGGCCAGAGTTCCCCCTCCTCTAAATCCAGAGGCCAGGGCTCAAGACCCTCCTCAGAGCCAATCTCCCCCTCCTCAGGAAGAGGAGGACAAGATATCTCAGGTTCCATCGCTACTGAGGAGATCACTGCCCCCTGCTGCGCTGATGAGCTCTCTCCCCGGACAGCCCAGGCTCCTGAACTAATGTCTCCTGAAGTCCTGCTGCCGGACTGACAACTGGCTGAGACAACTTTAAAAGATAGGCTTTATGCATAGCCAGTATAAAATCTGGTGAGAAAAAAAGAATCCCCCGATTCCTGGGCTGCAAGGGGCAAGAAAACATCCGTCTCCGCCTTAGCCGAAGACTTGTGAGATTTTGCCTCTTTTCCCGGTACTTTTCAAAAGCACGGGAGAATCTGCACCCGCTGAAGGCAACGACGCAGCCGTCCCCGATTTCGGCAAGGGCGCCTGAAGCCGGTCCCCCGACAGCTCTGCCGATCCAGCAGCCTCCATGCCTCCAAAAACTAAAGAAATAAAATAAAAAAATTTCGCCAGAAAGCGCCGCCGAGCAACACCGGCGAAAAGAAAATGGCGCTCCTGCCTAAAACCGCCGGAGAAAACCGCCACGACAGAACACCAAGGGAAGCAAAAACTAAGCCAGCTGACACCGGGCTAAGGAAGGTAGGATCGCCGCTTACCTTGAGAAGCCCAAGATGTGCCTCAAGACCTGCTTCTAGCAAGGCACGGAGACACAGGGACAGCGCCGGGAAGAGGATACTGGGGCTCCCAGCTCCTACCCACCCTCTGAGAATCTGCCGATCCTCTGGAAGCAGGCTCTGCCTCCGGTAAGTTTAGAAAACAAAAAAACAAATGAAGGAGAGGATCGCTGAAGCGTGCACGGCTCACTTTGTGAAGGGTGAAGGGAGAGATCCCGCTATGGTGCTCTGCTAGAGCCAGTGAGCAGGGATCCCCTTTGAAAGTCTGAGCTGTCCCCTATCATTAATCTCGGTCAGCAAAACAAAAAGAACCTAAATTAAATCACTATAGCTGCCAATTCGTCTCTCCAGGGAGCCTGCCAGAGATACGTCCGTTCCAGCTGCTGAGGACTGAAGACTGGCTTTCAGGCACTAGAGGGAGCTATAGCATCTGCCAGCAAAAGTTTCAGCATTCAGTCCTCAGCTGCTAGAAGGGATTCACCACCCAACAGTACCTGGACTGGCCCGGAGAGACGAAAAGGAAGAATCTCCCTCACTTGAATTATGAAAATGGAGGCTGCCCAGTGTACTGTCACATCATCTTTTCTTTGCAAGTAAAGTTGTGTTTATACTCCTTGATCAGTGCTGTGCTGGTTCCCCATAGCAGGTTAATTTACATTAGGCTATCAGTGGGCTGAGCTGCATCATAAAGGTCTCTTTTGTACTCATCTTTTTAGATCTATCTAAAATCATATTTTTGGTATCATCTATCACCGTCAATCAAACTGCCCGATTCTTCTAGCAATGCAAGAAATTAGCATAAATACTGGCACCTTTTTTGAAAGCTTTACCGACATCCTCAGTCAGTTCTTCAAGGTTAGCTGTAAAGGGGGGGAAAAAAAAAGGGGGCATCAGTAATTTTAAGAAAAAAGTAATTAAAAAAAATGTGCCCCCTAAGTGCCATGTGGCATTAAAGATTACTAAGAGAGATCACTCCATACAAAGATTTGACTTGTCCAAGCCATGGCATTTTCAATAACATCTTATGGATGAGAAAGTTGACCATTGACTGCAATGGAAGCAGAGGCCACTAGGCTCTGCTATTGTGAAAAAGATACAAGTAGACAGGAAGAAAATCTATGCCTTTGAACTATGGGGCTGCCCAAAGAACAAACCAGACAGTACTAGAGAAGATCAAACTAAAGCTTTGCTTTGAAGCTCAGATAACCAAAAACTGATTGACTTTCATACTTTGGACACATCAGGCAAAGACGGAAATCATTAGAAAAAGACATTATGCTTGGCAAGGTTGAAGGTCATTGCAAAAGAGGAAGGCCAGCAATGAGATGGATTGATACACTGAGATGGGGGAGAGGGAGGAGGGGGGCCTTTGGTTTCCTGATAGCTGGGGTGCTCAGCACAGGGGCTATTTGGCATGCACCACCTCCATGTCATCTTTTCTCAGTTCCTCCCAGTAAAAGGGAGAAGGGATAACCCCTTGCACCCCCTACTCCCACTGTAGATGTCAGGCCACAGGGGAGATTGTTCTATATGGTGGGCCATGGGGTGCTTCTTGACCCTATGGGCCTCATGTGGTAGAGATGCCGATTGTGCATGGCCTCCAGACCCCCTGACTAGTGCCCCTTTCCCTCAACATGGGGGACAGACTCCACAAAGGCTATGGTGCTGTCCAAGCAATATCAGGAGAAGCAACTGCAAGGGGGAGTCCACCCCTCACACCTGAGGCCTTGTACTATGTTCCCTGCAGCCTAGGTAAACAGGCACACTGTCTGCCCCAAACTGAGGGGGCCATAATACCTTTCCCTAATGATGAACACTGCAGACATCCTTCCTGATCCCATACAAGGCATGGTGCATTTTCAGATGCCACGTTTTCACCTTCTCTCCCACAGTTAGGGGCTCAGCACAGACTGTCTGTATGTATTTGCCTTACTGATTTGCATGTCCTACCATCTTGTATTTGGCCCCAATGCCCTGAGCTGTGCAGCCAGATGAGCCTATTCCCAGTCATCCCTCTCTATTCTGAAGTAGCCAGTTGCTACTTTCCTGCAGATGTGGTTGCAGCACATTTATTACCGTCCGCAGTGGTTCTGTAGCCCAGTCACCCAAATAACGCATTTGTGGCTTTCCCTTGCAAGGCATGTTTAGCTCACACCTTCATAGTGTGCATGAGCTATGCCCACACGTTCTCTACTACCGTGCTAGTGGCACGACTAATGCAATGATAGTAGCCTATTGCATCTAATGAGGCCACTAGGCTCTGCTACAGTAAAAAAAAAAAATGCACACTAAGTGCATGTTGGTTCAGCAGGGGGAGGTGGCATGGCTGGCCCTGGGGGCAGAGTCACCCCCTCCACATCAAGTTGTGCTGCCACCCCCCCCCCAACCGATTCCATCAGCAGGATCGGGGAGGGGGGGGGGGGAAGTGACAGCTCGACATGGCTGGCAGCGGTCTGCAGCAGGCCCTTTTCCTTTGGCACACATGACCTACCACTTCTGACCCCCCTCAGATACAACGTCCTGTCAGAGGGGGTTCAGGAGCAGCAGGCCATGTGTGCCAAGCCCCGTTTGCCCTGCACTACTGGGAATACTTTAGTAAACACGCTGTGCGTGTGTTAAACAGCATTTTACAAAGAAAAATTGCTTTTTAGAAACCTTCCTGGAGCAAATACATATAAAAGCATATGTGCTTATACCCTGTAAACGCTTACAATTCACCATGGTATTCCCCAGTGCAAATACTTTATAAAATAGGCTGATGTGTGTTCAAATAGGAAATTTGTGCATGTCAAAGAGCAGATGTGGCAATTTTCAAAGGGAAAGTATGTGCACAGTTTTCCTTTGAATACTGGTGCACGTACATGCATATTGGCAGCACAAATTAGGGAGGAAAGCTCTAACAGTTTACCTATTTCAAAGTACTTTATAGAGTAAGAGGATCATCATTACAATCAATGATTCATAGTTCTGCACTTTTCCATAACCTCTTATTGTCTGAAAAAAGATTGCTTCATTACTACAAATCACATTCTAAGATTTTTTTTTTTTTTTAATTTACCTTCGACAAAGTTTCCAACGTCTTGAATTTCAGTCTCACTGTGAGCTTCTGCCAGTTTTTCATTAATTTCCAAGATGTCTGTAAGGAACTGTGTTTCCATGTCACTGTCTGTCCCTTCTTCTAACTCAATACCACTCAGCTTCAGCTAGGCAAAAATAAAGTCAAGATGTTGAGTATCAAGAACTTGTTATCCAACATCAAGTTATCTATGAAGCAGTGTTAAAGACCAAACCGTTTTTCTTCCTCAAACAAAAGCAGTTGTTACTTCAAAAGAGAAGCAACACAAAATACAGTTGTGATTATGTACAATATGCAAAGTTAAAACAATGCACATGTGCAAATTAAAACAAGGTTTTGTTTTAAGGTGAATGTAATGAGTCACTTGACAGAGAGAGAACCAAAGCATTTTGTGTACCAGAGTGGTTCCTGCTGACAATACATGCTGGTTCACCAATTTATGTTCCCAGACAGAATGAGAAAATAGAAATTACACTTACCTGGGAATTGTAGTTCTTTGAGTGACAACAGTTTAGTCCTCCACCTCTGGGTAGTGCACCTCCTCCTGCAGCTTGGAGACTGGACCAATCAAATTCTTCCTCTCACTGGGATGTAGCTAACTGGTAATCCCCATCAGCCCCCAGTGAACTATTGAAAAAGCAGACTCAAAAGAACAAACAAGTAGCTAACATTATTTTTTAAAAAAATTTCTTCCCCCCCCCACCCCCCGTAAATACAGGCTTGACCAAACCAGAAAACTCCCTGTAACAGAAAAAAAAGTGTGAGATATTTCAATGTAATACTCTTCTCCCCTGCCGAGCCAGGAAAGAAAGACAGGCCAGAAAAAGTCAAAGGCAAACAAGGGACATGCTCATGCACTCACCTGCTAATTCTCTCTTTAGCTTTGACCCCTTAGCGAAGAATCCGAAACACCAGAATGAGGGTGGGAATGAGGACTAAACTGTCGTCACTCAAGGAACTACAATTATCAGGTAAGTGTAAATTTCTATTTCCTTATCGTTCCTCCAGTTTAGTCCTCCACCTCTGGGATGTAACAGAGAAGTACTAAACAGGAGGGACCCTGCCAGCTGGCACGCAAAACCGCTGACCCTAAACAGGCATCCTTCGCCGCCAGCACATCCAGCTGGTAATGCTTACTGAAGGTATGCAACGACGACCAAGTAGCCGCCTTACAAATCTCCACCGGCGGAACCAGACTGTGCTCCGCCCAAGAAGCCGCCTGCGCTCTAGTAGAATGAGCTCTTGAGACCCACGGGGCCGAGCGCCCCTGCAACATATAAGCCAAGATAATTGTCTCCTTGATCCATCTGGAGATGGATGCTTTCGACGCAACCTCCCCCTTCCTGGACCCGCCAAACACCACAAACAGCCGATCGGACTTGCGAAAGGAGGCGGAGACCGACAAACAACAACGTAGCGCCCTCTTTACGTCCAACCGACGCAAGCCTCGTTCGGAAGATTGCCCGGCATCTGCCTGCAACACTGGCAGAGACACCGTCTGATTCACATGAAAAGGAGAAGACACCTTAGGCAAGAAAGAGGGAAACGGTCTCAGAACCACCTTTTCCTTCGAAAAACACAGAAAGGGCTCCCTGCACGAAAAAGGGCTTGCAACTCCGAAATGCGCCTAGCCGAGCAAATAGCCACCAGAAAAAACACTTTAACAGTTAAGTCCTTGACCGAGATTCGGGATAATGGCTCAAAACGGGGGCTTTCCCAAAGCTCGCAAAACCAAGTTGAGATCCCACAATGGGACGGAAATCCAGCGCGCTGGGCGAAGCCTGGAAACCACTTTCAGAAGACAGACATAGACGTGAGCACCGAGACACGCCCTGTACCTTACCCCTATAGCAGGCCAAGGCAGCCAAATGCACTCTCAAAGAACTGTCTGCCAGCCCCTTATCGAAGCCATCTTGCAAGAAGCTCAAAACCAAGGATACTGGCGCCCTAGCAGCTCGAACCTGATGGCGCGAACACCAGTCCTCAAAGATTCACCAGATGCGCACATAAGCGAGCGACGTTGACCGTTTCCGCACTTGAAGCAAAGTTGATATGACTGATCTAGAGTAGCCCCTCTTCCTTAGCTGCACCCTTTCAATGGCCAAGCCGTAAGCGAGAACCGATCCACCTGCGGCATTCGAAGAGGCCCTTGCAACAGTAGTTCCGATGAGACCGGAAGACACCACGGAAGCCCGTCCAGCAATTAAATCAAATCGGCGTACCACAGGCGACGAGGCCAATCCGGTGCTATGAGAAGCACCCTCCCCCGATGGGCCTCGATACGCTGAATCACTCGACCTACAAGAGCCCATGGAGGAATGACAAAGCAACCCTGCCGTCGACCACAGCTGCATCAAGGCATCGATCCCCTCCGACATGGGTTCCCTTCGCCTGCTGAAGAACCGACTTGCTTTCGCAGACTGGCACGTCGCCATCAAGTCCATTACGGGTACTTCCCAACGGAGAGTGACCTGGACGAAGACGTCGGGATTCAACTCCCATTCTCCGGCATCCATGTGAATTCTGCTGAGAAAATCCGCTGTCACGTTGTCCTTGCCAGCAATGTGAACTGCCGAGATTGCCTGGGTAGAGACGCGGTTGCAGGCAAACAGTACTCCGGATTCCTCCTCCATGGCTGCACTCCCTGTGCTGCCTTGCCGATTTATGTATGCCACTGTTGCGGCATTGGTCGGACAGCACTCTCACCGCCTGATGCAACACTAGCAACTTGAACCTCTGCAGCACCAAGAACACGGCCCTCAGCTCCAGGCGATTGATCGACCAGCTGCTTTCCTCCGCCGTCCATTGCCCCTGAGCAAAATGTACTCTGCAATGAGCCCCCCAACCTGCGAGACTCGAATCCGTGAAGAGAGGAAGCCACTCCAGCTGCTCCAAAGGCATTCCCGCCCGCAATGTCGTGGGACTCAGCCACCAACGCAGAGTCTGCTGGACGTGCCGAGGACAAGGAAGCCGTTTGCTCAGCGAATCGGTCTGATTGGACCAATGCCACAGTAAGGTCCGCTGCAAGGGCCGCATGTGAAACCTGGCCCACGGGACGACTTCCAGCGTCACCGCCATCGTCCCTAACACCTGAAGGTACTTCCACGCCGTCGGCGCCGACAGTTTCCTGAAAGCCTGCACCAAACTCTGAAGAGATTTCATCCTGTGCTCCGTTAGCAACACCAAGCCCCTCAGAGTATCGAAGAGGACCCCCAGGTACTCGAGAACCTGTGTCGGAGCTAACTGACTCTTGAGCGGGTTGACCACCCAGCCTAAGCTCTGAAGGAATGCTACTACCTTCTCCATGGCCTTCTCACTTTCCGGTAAGGATTTCGCTCGTATCAGCCAATCGTTGAGGTAAGGATGTACGAGAACCCCCTGTCGTCGCAGCGCCGCCGCTACCACCACCATGATCTTGGTGAAGACTCGGGGAGCCGTCGCCAAACTGAAAGGCAGTGCCTGAAATTGAAAGTGCCCCCAAGGCAGGGCGAACCACAGAAACTTTTGATGCGACACCCTGATAGGAACATGTAGATAGGGCTCGGAGAGATCGAGAGAGGTGAGGTACTCTCCCTGACGAACTGCCATAATCACGGATCGCAGAGTTTCCATGCGAAAATGTGGGACCTTGAGACACCGATTTACGCCCTTGAGGTCCAGAATAGGGCGACGAGAACCATCCTTCTTTGACACCACGAAATAAATGGAGTAACGCCCCATGCCATACTCTGCGGGCGGCACCGGGGCAATGGCTCCCAGCTTTAACAGACGGTCCAAAGTCTGACGAACCTGCAGAGCATTCTGCGGTCCCCTGCAGGGGGAAAGCACGAACGAGTCCCGCACTGGCTTTGCCAGATCCAGAGCATAGCTGTTGCGGATGATCTCCAAGACCCATTGGTCCGACGTTATGCGGGTCCAGGCAGAAAGAAACTTCCTCAGGCAACCCCCGATAAGTTGTCCCTCTGCCGGGACCCGCTGCCCTTCATTGGGACTTTCGAGCGGCCCCTGAAGCCGCCGCTGCCAATCCTCTACTTGCCCCACGGAAACCACGGAACCCCTGGCCCCGCGAAACAAATCTCCCTCTTTGGGAACCGGCGAACCCGAAACCTTCGAAAATCACGAAACTGTCCCCAAAAGGACGTGGGATACTTCCCCTGTTTGGGTTTGTCCTCTGGAAGTCTACCCCCCTTGGACTCCCCCAAATCCTTGACCAACTTATCCAGATCTTCACCGAACAACAATTTCCCTTTGAAAGGCAGCTTCTCTCCAGAAGTAACAGCCCCCCTTTCTAGTCTTGAAGGACTAGAAAGGGGGGTTGTTACTTCTGGAGAGAAATCTGAAATTGTGAGTATATACTTCTGGGAATTTTTCTGAAAGGAATTTTTTTTTTCTTTTAAAGCTAATTAATCTGTGAACCCACTATTTTTTGTTAAATCAGTCAGGGCCTAGTAGCAACAGTTTAAGATTAAATTTAAAACACAGAAGAGAACTTTCTGGTTACCTTTCATACCCAGTAGAGAGCTGTAGTTTAAATTTCATAGTCACTCAGGGCCTAGCATCAGCAAAGTACTTTTAGTTCCAATTTAAAACACAGAAGAGAGCTTTCTGGTTAAATTTAGAATCCAGCAGAGAACTTGTAGTTTAAATTTCATAATAGGTTAGAGCCTAGCAGCAGCAAAGAGCTATAATTTAAATCAAATCAGAATATAGCTTACCTCAGCAACACAGGACAGGGTACTGTGTAGCAGCCCTCTTTTAATAAGTGTTATATCCCTCCCTCCCCACACCCACCCTCCCCTGGGATAATCACAGCTTTATAGGTACTTGCTCAACTTAAAAGACAGGAGGTGCTCTCAGGTGAAGCTCATTACCCAAATCAGTCATACACTAAGGACCTGAGATTAATTAAGCTTCAGGTGAACAAGGTATATTAAACTTATTAGGTACAGTTTTAGTGGTATAAATATCCATAGCACCCTTTAGTACGTAAAGAACTTAAAGATCTAAACACAAACTTAAAAAACTAAGATGCAGACAGCAGTCCAGCAGCGGGATGTGGGCTTCCCAGTCTTTTGCATTGAGTGTCACATGTATGATTTTCTCCCAGCTGGTGAGAGGTCTTACGTGTGCACTAGGTGCAAGGAGCTCTTTGCTCTCAGGGAACGAGTCCGTTCTCTAGAGGCTAGAGTAGCAGACTTGGAAAACATAAGACAGACAGAGAGGTACATAGACGAGACCTACAGGGATATAGTCCTGAAGTCCCACCTCCAGTCTGGCAGCATCCCTGTTGCCATGGAGGAGAGAGGTCACGTGACAGGAGAGCATCACCCTGGTGTGGCAGGAAGTGATCCTGTAACTAGGACCTGTCCTCCAGGTGATGTAAACCCCTCTCGCACCGAGGAGGTTTCTCCAGGGCCATGAGGGAAGGGTTAGGACAGCAGTTATAGTTGGTGATTCGATCATTAGGCATGTAGATAGCTGGGTGGCTGGTGGACGTGCAGATCGCCTGGTAACATGCCTGCCTGGTGCGAAGGTAGCGGACCTCACGCGCCACCTAGATAAGGTCTTAGATAGTGCTGGGGAGGGAGGAGTCTGCTGTCTTGGTACATGTTGGTACCAATGACATAGGAAAATGTGGTAGGGAGGTTCTGGAAGCTAAATTTAGGCTTTTAGGTAGGAAGTTGAAATCCAGAACTTCCAGGGTAGCGTTCTCCGAAATGCTTCCCGTTCTACGCGCAGGACCCAAAAGGCAGGCAGAGCTCCGGAGTCTCAATGCGTGGATGAGACAATGGTGCAGAGATGAGGGGTTTGGATTTGTTAGGAACTGGGGAACATTCTGGGGAAAGGAGGGGCTCTTCCGAAGGGATGGGCTTCACCTTAACCGGGATGGAACCAGGCTGCTGGCATTAACCTTTAAAAAGGAGATAGAGCAGCTTTTAAACTAGATAATAGGGGAAAGCCGACAGTCGCCCAAGAGTGCATGGTTCGGAAGAATGTATCCTTGAAGGATACTACAAAAAGCAGAGAGGTTCCAAAAAACAGTAAAGTAGCCCAAATGCCCTCGAGTATGGAGCAGACAGAGCTTAAAGATCCCAAAATTACCCAGGTCTACCAATAGCCAAATTAATATGAATAAAATACAGTCTCTAAAATGCTTGTATGCAAATGCTAGAAGTCTACAAAACAAGATGGGAGAGTTAGAATATATAGCACTAAACGAGAGGTTAGATATGATTGGAATATCAGAGATATGGTGGAAGGAGGACAACCAGTGGGACACTGATACCTGGGTACAAACTATATCGTAATGATAGAGCTGATCAAATTGGTGGAGGGGTTGCGCTCTATGTTAGAGAGGGCATTGAGTCAGAAAGGATTAAAGTTTTGCAAGAAACAAAATTTGCTGTAGAATCTCTATGGATTGAAATTCCATGTAAAAAGGGGAAGGCGATGGCAGTGGGGATGTACTATCGTCCGCCTGGCCAGAATGAACAAATGGATGATGAAATGCTCAAAGAAATCAAGGAAGCTAGCAAAAGTTACAGTGCAGTAATAATAATGGGTGATTTCAATTACCCCGGCATCGACTGGGTCAGTGTCACAATAGGACATGCTAGGGAGATAAAGTTCCTAGATGAAATAAATGACTGCTTCTTGGAGCAGCTGGTTCATGAACCGACCAAAGGGGAAGCAATATTAGACCTAGTCCTTAGTGGAACACCAGATGTAGTGCAAGAGATAAGGGTGTTGGGGCCACTTGGCAATAGTGATCATAGCATGATCACCTTTGATTTAATTAGTGGAGGAGGGATAGTAAGGAAATCCACAGTACTACCCCCTTTAACTTTCGAAAGGGAGACTATGATAAAATGAGGAAAACAGTTAAGAAAAAACTAAAAGGAGCAGTTGCAAAGGTTAAAGACGTACATCAAGCTTGGGTGTTGTTGAAAAATACTATCTTGGAAGCTCAGACCAGCTGTATTCCACGCTTTAAGAAAAGTGGAAGGAAGTCCAAAAAACTGCCAGCATAGTTTAAAGGTGAGGTCAGAGAGGCTGTTGCCAAAAAAGCATCTTTCAGGAAATGGAAAAAAGAGCCAAACGATGAAACCTGGAAACAGCACAAGCACTGGCAAGTCAAATGCAAGGCATTGATAAGGCAGGCAAAGAGAGAATTTGAGAAGAAGCTTGCTGCGGAAGCATAAACGCGAAATAAAGACCTTTTCAAGTACATTCGTAGCCAAAAACCTGCAAGAGAGTCAGTTGGTCCATTAGATGATAAAGGGGTTAAAGGAGCACTAAGAGGCGCAAGGCGATAGCGGAGAGACTGAATGAATTCTTTGCTTCGGTCTTTACTGAGGAAGATGTAGGGATGTTACCCATGACTGAAGTGGTATTTAAAGGTGTGGAAGAATTGAAGGAAATATCGATACATCAGGAAGATGTCTTACAACTATTAGATAAACTGAAGAGTAGCAAATCACCTGGGCCGGATGGTATACATCCAAGGGTGTTGAAAGAACTGAAATTTAAGATTGCAGACCTGCTATCGGTAATCTGTGAGCTATCATTAAAATCATCTCTAATACCTGAGGATTGGAGGATCGCCAATGTAACACCAATTTTTAAAAAGGGTTCAAGGGGTGATCCGGGAAACTACAGTCCGGTGAGCCTGACATCAGTACCGGTTGATATTGTGTATCTGGACTTTCAGAAAGCCTTTGACAAGGTCCCTCATGAGAGACTTTTGGCAAAACTAAAGAGTCATGGGATAGGAGGCAGTGTACTATTGTGGATCAGGAACTGGTTAAAAGATAGAAAGCAGAGGGTAGGGCTAAATGGCCAATTTTCCCAATGGAGAAAGGTGAATAGTGGTGTACCCCAGGGATCTGTGCTGGGTCCGCTGCTTTTTGACATATTCATAAATGACCTGGAAAGAGGAATAACGAGTGAGGTTATCAAATTTGCAGAAGACACAAAACTATTTAAAGTTGTTAAAACCCAGGAGGATTGTGGAAAATTGCAAGAGGATCTTGATAAATTGGAAGACTGGGCATCAAAATGGCAGATGAAATTTAATGTGGACAAGTGCAAGGTTATGCACTTAGGGAAGAACAACCCAAACTATGGTTACACGATGCAAGGTTCCATATTAGGAACCACCACCCAGGAAAAAGATTTAGGCGTCATTGTGGATACCATGTTAAAACCCTCGGCCCAGTGTGCAGCAGCGGCCAAGAGAGCAAATAGAATGCTAGGTATGATAAGGAAAGGAATGGAAAATAAAACAAAAGATATTATAATGCCTCTATATTGTTCCATGGTGAGACCGCACCTTGAATATTGAGTGCAATTCTGGTCGCCGTATCTTAAAAAGGATATAGCGATTTTAGAAAAGGTTCAGAGAAGAGCCACCAAAATGGTAAAGGGGATGGAAGGATACTCCTATGAAGAAAGGCTAAAAAGGTTGGGGCTCTTAAACCTGGAAAAGAGACGGCTGAGGGGAGATATGATAGAAGTCTATAAATTAATGAATGGAGTGGAATGGCTAAACGTAGATCGATTGTTTACCTTATCAGAATATAGAAAGACATGGGGACATGCAATGAAGCTACAGGGTAAACTATTTAAGACTAATAAAAGAAAATATTTTTTCACTCAACATGTAATCAAACTCTGGAATTTGTTACCGGAGGATGTAGTAAAGGCTGTTAGTGTAGCTGGGTTTAAAAAAAGGTTTGGACAAGTTCCTGGAGGAAAGGTCCATAAACCATTATTAAGAAGGGACCCAGGATATCAATGCTTGAACCAATACAAGCATTGTGGAACCTGTGTCCCTTGGGGAAACTGCTAGGTACGTATGACCTAGATTGGCCACTGTTGGAAACAGAATACTGGGCTTGATGGACTTTGGTCTGACCCAGTATGGCATATCTTATGTTCTTATGTGCCGAGACTTAGAAGACCCATCGGCCGCCCAGTTTTTTAACCAAAGGGCCCTTCTTGCCACAACGAGGGAAGACATACTATTCGACAAGGCCCTAATCAGATCGTAATGCACATCTGCTAAATACGCCGATCCAGACACCAAACACTGAAGCTCCCGCACGTCGTCATGTTCCAACGACATGGACTGTCCCAGGTGTTGGACCCAACGGAGACAGGCCCTAGCCACCCAGGCCCCGCAGATGTACGCTTGCAAGGAAACAACGCATCCATCTTCCTATCCTGCGCCTCCTTCAAGGTCGCACTGCCTTCAACTGGGATGGTAGTCTTCTTCGTGACCGCCGACACTGCCGCATCCACTTTCGGGGCCCGAAACCTATCCCTATCCTTGTCCGACAAGGAATAGAGCTTATTCATCGTCCGCATCCCCTTTAAAGATGCCTCTGGATGATCCCACTCGTTCTGAATCATCTGATCAATTACCTTATGAATGGGAAAGACCACCTGAGTTTGGCGCACCGACTGAATAATGGGATCCGCCGTATCCTCCTCGGAAACGGGCTGCTCAGACGTCAGTTTCAACGTCTGCAGGGCCTCCGAAATAAGGGCCGGCAATTCTTCTCTCCGAAAAATCCATGCCTGATCTTCCGGCTCAGGAATCTCACCTTCCTCTAAATCCTCCACATCAACATCCATGTCCAACTCTTGCTCCTCTTCCTCCTGCAGCTCCAGATCGGGAGGGGAGCGCTCTGGCAGACGCAGCTTCTTGGGCGCTTTGGACACCACAGTTTCACGTTCCGCTAACCCTGACCGTGCCGTGGCAGAGGTGGAAGGACAAGGCTCCATCCAACTACCTTGTCTCTTCCGACAATACGCCTGATGCATGATGAATACGAATTCTGGGGAAAACTCCTCAGTTGGAACCGAGAACCCCGAAACCGTAGGAGTCCCCAGAAGAGCAGAGGCCCCATCAGGAACCGGAGCTAAAGGATCGGCTGACAAAGCCTCCCCCTCCGGCTCCGCTAGCAATAGCGGTGTGGCTGAAGCCACAGTGCCATCCATACGATGCTCCACACTGCGGGACACAGAAGCACAGGACAGACAGACCCCGGTCTCTGAAGAAGCACTCCTACAGGTGCCACAAATGACACACTGAGGCCTCGCTGGCATGGACCAGATATCCTTGTGATCCCTCAAAGCCACAAAAGGAAACCTATACTCCCCCTTTGTCTGATAAGTTTTCCCTTATCAGGGAAATTGGGTTGTTTTTTTTTTGTTTTTTTTTTTTTAAAAGATTCCCGTAGAAAGGGACAAAAGAAACAAAAAGCAAGCAAGTTAGCAAAAGAAACAACGGAAAACCAAAGAAAAAGAAGCAATTCGCCGCAGAAATGCTGCACGCGCCAAAAACCAGTTTTGCCGGCGTGTAACCAAAACGGCTGAGGAAACCACGTGTCTAAAATGGCCGTGGTGTCTCCCAGCGTTTTGGCGCGCTGCACTAAAACACCGCGAAACAGCCGCGAGCAAAGACAACTCGTGTCCCCGGGCTGCCCCGCTCTTCTCTGCTCTTCTCCGGACTGTACCTGATCGAAACAGCTGATTTTATGAAGCTGCGAGCTCCGATTGCCGAAAGAGACCGGGAGCCCTGTGCAGACTGGTGTCGTAGCTTCAAAAGGTGCCCTGGAGCTGACATCAACCGACCTGCCAGACCGTGGGCTGCTGGAGGAGAGAATGAGGAGCTCTATCCCATCCAATCTAGGGGTAAGAGAGCCTCAAAAGCACAAACAGATGGAAAAATGCAGGGGAATCGGCAGGACAGAACAGCCCATGGAAATACCCCATGCTTGTGCAGATCATTTGCTGCTGTCTTTTTTTTTTTTTTTTTTTAAAGCCACAGTACCCGGACTGGCTAATCAAACCAAACCAAAATAAACCAAAAGTAAAAGGATCTGAAATAAAATTAAACCAAATAGCCTGCTGCTTATTAGTTCTTCCAGTGAGCCCAGCACCTAGGCTCTCACAGTCCTCCTGCTGCATGAAGACTGGACACACTGGGGGCTGATGGGGATTACCAGTTAGCTACATCCAGTGATAGGAAGAATTTGATTGGTCCAGTCTCCAAGCTGCAGGAGGAGGCGCACTACCCAGAGGTGGAGGACTAAACTGGAGGAACGATAAGGAAAAACTCTTAGCCAGCATAAACTCATTGCAATAAAGTTGCTTAATGCTCAGAGTCTTCAGCCTGCCTCTAGCCTGATCACACAGTAGTTATTTAACAGGGCAAATATCACAGAGCCGAAGGAAATGGACAAACACTCTTTTTCTGAAAGGAAACCATGCTGTTGCTAGGTTTTACAGAACAACAACAAGTGCCTCTAAAGTCCAACCACACAAGAAAACCCAAGGACTACATAAGACATTTAGGGGTATGTTTACTAAGCTCCATGCTGGTGATGTGGGTTTGGGCCACATTACTTGCATAGGGTTTTGCGCTAACTGCATGGTGCAGGTTGCAGCGGTAAAAAAACCTCCAAGGAAGCAACACCACTCATTACCAGTGTCCCTTAAACATTTAACCTAGCACAACTATGTCACTTTGGAACCAAAAGTATAAATGCAATTTTCTCAAAATATATTTGCTTCAGTTCTCTTTCTTCAGGAAGTAAACAGCAATAGTGTCTGTGAATTTAGTTGAATATATGGTTTGGTTTATGTTTGAATTAATAGTCCTTTAGAGTGACAGAGTTCTTTACTTTTAAAAACATTTTATAAATTTGTTGTCACAATCAGTGCCAAAGACCTGTTTGGGCTCACTGCCGGCCTCAGTCAGAAGTCATACAAGTCTCGTAAAATATTTTTTTTTCCTACAACCAAATTAACATCTGTGTATATATATAGGTGGCATTTAAATACAAGCTGGCATAGATCTAATACATAGAAGCATCTTTTTCTACTGTACAGTCAAGCTGTTGCATTCCCACAACAGACTGACCCAGTTCTCCTATGCAGCTAACCCCTATGAATGCAGTAACTTTGATGTACAGTTGTGGTCAACATTATAGGCACACTTGAGTTCAACCCCTTTATGTCCAATATCTCCTAAAAAGACCAGTGAAATGGCTTTGGACTATATATGCACGCATATCTGACACATAAAAGAATCAAATAGAACAAGACCAAATTAAAAAAGGAAATGGTAGGAAAACTGGGATATTGCTAGGTCATGATTATTCAAAATCTAATTAGACTCAAAAAACCCCCACCAACTAAAATGTTTAAACAAAAACAGTCAGACTTATAAATAAACCAGAGCGATTCAAAAAAAAAATTTTTGTTGGAATGTTTGGCCTGAGAGCAAAGTCCTCTCGTAATAAAAACTTTCCTTTTAATCATTTAAGGTTAATGAGACAAAACCATTGCTAAAGTGTATCAAACACAATCTCAAGTGTGAAACACAAAATCCCTAAATCGCCTAAAGCAGAGGTTCCCAACTCCAGTCCGGTTTTCAGGCTGTCCCTAATAAATATGCATGAGATACATTTGAATACAATGGGGGTAGTGCATGCAAATGCATCTCATGCATATTAGGGACAGCCTGAAAACCTGAATGGTGTTTGGCCCTCCAGGACTGGAGTTGGGAACCTCTGGCCTAAAGGATGTATATGTCTAGATCAACTTGTGATTTTTCCGCTGATGTCCAGTTTGATGAAGACAGTAAAAACTAATGTGGCTTGCAACAGCCTACCGTTGTGTGTAAAGTAGTAGGATGTCCCACAGCAGACAACACCGCATTTGGAGCTCGCCTCAAACTTTGAGCTCTGTTTCAATGGTTATTCAGGGAAACATCCCAAATGTACAGCAATGTTCAAATCTAGATAGCCATCAGCGGCTTCAAGCTCTGCTGTTCTACAAATGGTGTCTGACATCAGAAGTATGTCTCCTGGCCTTCAGTATCCAATGAATGTTATATTGCTAACACTTTCATACTTAATTGAGTCCCAATGCGTTACAATAGACTCCACCAGTCAAGTTCATGATTCAATCCAAGTGGAGTTACTGTTGACAATTAAAAAAAAATTCTATGATTGCTCCAAAATTTGACATTTGTTCCCAAACTTCCCCACGAGGGTCATATGGGAGACAATCACTCTCCCTCGGAGTTCGGTAAACGTGTGTTGAAATTGAATGCAACGACTCACAATTGGTGTGCTCGTCACCTTGGTATTAAGTCTAGATTGAGGTTCACATAAAACAGGATTTTATAAGACGGATAGTTCGTCCTACATACTTCAAAGAACAAGTACAAAGTAACAAACCACAAATGAAGAGCATGAAGTATGCCATTGAAAATGATATGTCTTGTCAGTAGCAGGATCTGTCTGACTAGGACCAGTTATAGAAGACTCACAAAAAGACGACGTGATCCACAGCTGTAGTGACCACAAGAACTGTCAGAAACTAAAGTCTGATCGGCTAATGCCTCTGCGTGTAATACAGTCAAACCTCGGTTTTCATGATTAATCCGTTCGAAAAAGTCTGACTAAAACCGAAATGTATGAAAACTGAAGCAATATTTCCCATAAGAAATAATGTAAATCCAATTAATCCGTTCCAGACACCCAAAAATATTCACAAAAAATACATTTTATAGAGAATAACTATATTTTTACATACAGAAAACAATGAGAAATAAATATAAATGACTAATGAAATGGATAAATGAACATTTAACATCACTGAAAGCAAGCTAAGTACAGTACTGTACAGTACAGTATGTTAACATCTGGCCTTAGCCACCCCTGACAAGCTGCTGTGCCCAGCTCTCTTCGGAATCACATTGAATTCAGTCCATTAAAATACCTTTACATTATCTGCTCAATGCTTCAGAATGGCAGAAAATCTTAATGATATAGCTTCAGACGTACCCTGCAAGAGAAAGAACTGCCTCCCACATTCATGCAACATCTCCTGCTTACGTTGACAGCTTTTCTTCCCTGCTACCGGGACAAAATCTCAGTCAAAAGACGTTGAAAACCGAAGCAATGCATGAAAACCGGGACAAAATCTCAGTCAGAAAAGACGTTGAAAACCGAAGCGTATGAAAACCGGGGCAAATGAAAACCGAGGTTTGACTGTACTTGATGATTGAACCTCTACTATATGCTATTTGCAAGTCCCCTTGAAAACATTTGTGGAGGGCCAATAACAGCTAGTATTTTTTCAACAATGCGGTAACTTGATGAGATGAAGACACGTAAGGAAGAATCCCAAACAAGACTAAGTCTGGGTAAAAGCAATGGAAGCATTTAAATGACTGTTGTTGAACAAAGTCTACAGAGGTGAAGGACAGAACAGAAGAACCACATTCCCATTGCAGTAAAATTAGATGCACCTGTGATCAATGGTCAGTACTCGCATGACTTGAATCAACCAATGAAAGATGGTGCTAATATTTAAAATGGCCACATTCACTCCCTGCTCCATTTTCACAATGGGAAAGAAAGACAAGAGAGCTGCCCAAGACCATCAGAAAAGTCATTATCACAAATCATCAAATTTAAACTGTGTACAAGGCCATCTTGGGATTCTTGTATCTACAGTTGCTATGTTAAGAAGTTTTCTGCTCAGGGAACTGTCAAGAACTTCCCAGGATGTGGTGGGAAGAGAAAGATTAATCCAAGTAGTCTTTGAAGGTTAGTGTTTTTCCAACAGTTCGCACTATGTACAAGATCCAAAGAGCTTAAGGCTGACCTGCAGCAATCTGGAGTGGTGGTTTCAACCTGCACCAAATGCGGAACACTAAACGAAGGACTTCATGGGCAAAGGCAAGGAGGACATAAAAAGACATGCCTGATCTTTGCCCAAACCCACCTTGAGAAACCACAATCCTTCTGAGAAACATATGTAGACATATGAAACCAGACTTGAGCTCTTTAGCAATGCTGACCAGTGATACATTTCCAGGCAACGATATGAAGCTTATAAGGAAAAAAACACCCTTCTTACAGTTAAATATGGTGGAGGTTCCATAATGTTGTGGGGCTATTTTGCTGCCTCAGGAACTGGAGGCCTGGAACGTGTTAAAGGAATCATGAAGTCAGAGGACTACCAAGGTATTTTGGAATGAAATATGACACCTAGTGTCAGAAAGCTAGGTCTGGGTCCTCCAGCAGGACAATGACCCAAAACATACATTCAAGAGTACAAAAGAACGGTTAAAAAGGAAAAAAAATAGACTGTTTTTAAACTGGCCAGCAATGAGTCCTGATCTCAATCCAATCGAGAACCTTTGGAAAGTGATGAAATTGCCATTGGTAAAAGGAATCATGGAAACATTTATGAGTTGGAACAAATCGCAGGTGAAGAGAGTGGGAAAAACTACCAGCAGACAGATGTACAAAAAACTTATAGATGGCAACAAGAAATGTTTGGAAACTGTCATCACTGCCAAGGGTTGTGCAACCAAATATCAGTGAAGGGTGCCATTAATCTTGTCCAGGTCTTTTTTTTTTTTTTACTCAGAAATTACTACATTTAAGTTGCACTGACATCTTTATTTTTTTTGTTGTCGTTTTATGCCTTTGAACATACTACTAAAATATTGCGATATGCAGTTGGAATATTTCCAATTATTTCTCAATATATTGTGCAAAACGTACCTAAAAACACAAAAGGTGCCAATAATGTTGACCACAACGGTATCCTGGCCACTTCTGTTGGACCACCACCTCTCTTGGCAGTTTCATGCTGCAAGAAGGAAATATTCATGAGTTTCTCTTTTGGAGGACAGTTTTAAGTAAAGACTTCCTGGAACTATACTCGTCTTAGCCTTTCCCTTTTTGTACCTCTTGGGACTACAACTCTCATTAGCCTCCTGATTTCCATCAGCGTTCTCTTCTCAGTTTCTCTTTTGCTTAAAGCAACCTGCCCTTTGCATCGCCATTGACTACTTTTTCTCCCCATATCTAGTTTTTGTCTACAAATCCTATAGAATTTATCTTTTTTTATACTCTGCCATGCCTACGTGTTATTACAAAAAAAAAAAAAAGTGCAGTTTTAAAATGCTGATTGAGGCAGGTCATTGATACAGATGACAGAGTTTCTCTCAGTTTTAAATCCCATATACTTGGTAGTTTTATTCCCAGTAAGGACTTAGAGAACTCTTCATAGTTTCAAAAGGTCAATACTGTTTTTAACCCCTTTTCACTCTGATAAATTTTCTGTCGCTCATGCCACATCGGAATAAATTTTAAACAAGAAACTGACCAAATTACAACAAATATGACATTCTACAGTAACTAGTCATGTTGTATGTGTATCTTATGGGCCATAAACTAGCATGTTATTCATTTGTCCGAGAGGGTGGAACAGATTGGAATAGGAACATTTAAATGTCCCACAGGGTAGGACAGCCGAGTGGAAAGAATTAAACTTCCTGCTATTCTACAGATCACCAAGATGCCTGAATACATATCCCCCCAATCTGCTCATTCATTAGTGAAGAAGATTTTCAGCTTTCAACAAGTTAAAAGAAATAAGGTGACAAGGTGGTGGAAGCAAAAATGCTGCTAGAATTATAAAAGGAGGAGTGAGATAAACACGCTGGATCCCTAATGGGCATGAGGATAAAACCAGGAATGGAGCATATTAGTTCAAAACAGCTATGCAATGACTGTTGCACTTAAGTGTCATTGACACAAATCCCGCTCTGTGCCATCGCTTGCCATTTATCGTTTTGCATCCCTCTACTACCATGCTGCCATAGTTTTGACCAAGAAATCTTATTACTGTTTGTTCATTCGCTAGGACCCTAGTTCTTCCCGGCTCTATAGTTTAGTTCGTCATCTCACTACTACCCTCCTCCGCCTGATTGCTCTATTGCCAGGACTTTGCTTCCTTTCATCAGAAGGTCTTAGATGTTCAGTCCACTTTGCCTACCCCTTCCTCTACTCCACTCCCCCCGCCCCGTCGTCTCTCCTGCCTCCTTCTCTGGTAATCTCTATCTGTTGAGGTCCCCACTTACTGCAAGCTTTCTCACAACATCTCTCAGTCACGCCATACCACTGCCTTGTCCGACCCTATGCCTTCCCATCTTTTCAGGGTGGTGAACGCACTACATTATTTATGCTTCCTTTTCCATAGTTCTTTCCCTTTCATGTTGGAAGTATGTTATTCCCATTCTCAAACCTGGAAAGGTTGACCCTCTTGATCTCCTTCATTTCCACTCCATTTCTCTATTGCCCTTTCTGTCTAAGGTCATGGAGCGTATAGTGGCTCAGCAGCTCCAGGATTTCCTCCTCTGAGCCAATGCTCTTCACTCGACCCAAACAGGTTTCTGCCCCAAGCTCTTCACTGAGCACTGTCTTGTAGCTATCTCGGATTTGCATCACTACTCTCGACTCTCACTGTGAGGTTCTTCTGGCTTCCCTTGATCTCGCTGCTGCCTTCGACTTGGTGAATCACTCTCTTCCTCTCTCCCAGCTCCACTTTTGGTATTTCTGGATCTGCTCTGCAGTAGTTCTTTTCCTATATTCAGGTCACTCCTTTTGGGTTTCCTAGTCTTCTCAGTTCTCTACTCCTTTATCTCTTCACTGTGGTGTCCCTCAGGGTTCTGTATTATAGCCTATTCTCTTTAATATTTTTTTATCCCCTTGGTCTCACTCATTCACTCTGGACATAAAAGCTTTCTGCTATGCTGACAATATTCAGCTTCTTTTTCACTTGCCCATCCAATCTGGTGCAGCTATATCCCAGGTTTCTACTAAGCTCGCCCAGGTCGCTGACTGGTTGCCATTTTACGGTTTAAAACTTAATCCCTCCAAGACAGTGACTACTCTGTTCTCCTACTCTCTCTTCCCTCATCACTCCCTGGGCTTCCCTCTATAAACGGCATTCCTGTTCCTCTGCACAATAATGTTAAGATTCTCGGAGTTTACTTTGATTTCTCCCTTTCTTCCCACATCTCTCATACAGTTCAGCCGTGTTTTTTTCTGCTTTGCCAATTTTGTTCCATTAAGAACCTTGATGATTCTTCCCTTCGTCTGCTATTACTTTTTCTTGTGATTTCTAGGTTAGATTACACTGGTCAACATTGAAATCGTTACTGACTTTAAAAAGCCCTAATTCGTAGTATCTTGGTGAGCTGAACACGAATATAACATTAAAAAAAATTTACTGGCTCTCATTTTGAAGATATTGCATGTAGTTCATTTTTGACATTTCACCGTGTAAATTTATTCAGTAGGACATCAACATCCCAAATAAGCCTTGAATGATGTAATATTGCATCACATTGCATAATACCAGCATGAACACATCATCCAGAGTTGATTGCATCATTTTCTGATGCAATGCAATACTACTGCCAGATGGCTGCTGAAGCCATCTGACGTCAGCAGTGTACTATACGCAGTCAGAAAGGAAAGTAATCTGGTATTCTGTTCCGATATTGAAAGCCTCATGAATGCCTTAAAAGTCACTCATGACCCACAAGACTGGAGACTATTTATAGACTCTTCAAAACGGAGTCTGAAGGCTGTGCTTTTGAACAATGGAAACCGTCTTCCATCTATTCCAGTAACGCATGCCATCCACATGAAAGAGACATACGATAAGTTAAAGCATCTACTGACTTCCACTCCTTTCGCACTCAGTTTAAAGTTACTTACTCTAGTTCACATGGCTCTTCACACTAGTACTCCACAATACCTGGCAGACCTTATTACATTCCACACCCCCAGACACACTCCCCGCTCCTTCCACCTTAATCTCCCTCCCTCCTCCCTCACCTTCAATCCACCCGCTCCTCTGCTTTCTTTTTCATCGGCCCCACACTCCCTCCGGTAACCCCATCACGTCACCTTCAAGCGAGATCTAAAAACCCACCTCTTTTCCTTGGCCTATGACCTTCCCTCCCCTCTTGTCTGATCCTGTCCCCTACGTATAGTCCTGTATCCTTTCTCTCGTTCTATTATATCAACAATTTTAACTTCCTTTCCTCCTTTCTGGCCCTGTACCTGTTTCTAATTGTTTGTGAATTGTAAACCGCTCTGATTGATAAAGTAGGGTGGTATATCAAATAAATAAACAAACATACAGCTGGCACCTCTGTGGTGACTTCAAGGTAGTTGCCCTTTTAATGGGACTGCAGCAGGGATATATAAAATACATGTGTTTCTTATGTGAGTGGGATAGCCGAGCAAGGGATTGGCACTACTTGCAGAAGGAATGGAATCGCAGACAAAATGTAACAGCTGGAGAGAAGAATATCCAGCACCCAGCTCTGGTTGAGGCTCACAAAATCCTGCTACCACCCCTTCACATCAAACTAGGTTTGATGAAAAACTTCGTGAAAGCCATGGGCCGCACTTCGCCAGCTTTCCGATACCTGCATGAAAAATTCCCTCGACTCAGCGAAGCAAAGATTAAAGAGGGAGTTTTTGTGGGTCCTCAGATTCGAGAGCTCTTCAAAGATGACCGGTTCAACAACTTGCTGCAGGGTGATGCGAAACAAGCATGGAATGCTTTTCGCCTAGCGTCAAACTTTCTCGGGAATGTTAGGGCAGAAAACTACAAGGAACTAGTAGAAGACATGCTGATGCAGTATCAGAAACTTGGCTGCAATAAGTCTCTAAAGATCCATTTCCTTGATTCCCATCTCGATTTCTTTCCTGACAACTCTGGTATGGTTTGTGATGAACAGGGCGAACGTTTTCACCAGGATATCGCAACGATGGAGCAAAGATACCAGGGAAAATGGTCCACTACAATGCTGGCCGACTACTTCTGGACACTCCCCAAAGAAGCTCCCAAACAGCTGTACAAGAGACAGGCAAAAAAAATCTAAGAAGTAGTCTATGACTTGGTTTTTTTACAGGTATTAACCGAAGGCCTATTATATTTACTATTGACATGCATTTCGTGATGTAAACATTATTTCTTGTAGATTACAAAAAAAAACCTAGAGTCAACTTTGCAATTTCACTGTCATTCGTGTTCAGCATATAAAAATTGATAAGAAAGGACTATTTTTATTTCAGTAACATGACTTTTGTAAAAATTTGTTGACCAGTGTTATGCAAACTCCCTCTTTTCCGGCCGTCCCCACTGTCAGCTTTCCTGTCTTTGGCTGCTGCAGAACATGGGTGTAAAATTGCTTTATGGTGCCTGCCACTTTGATAGTGTCACCCCTTTTCTTCTTTCTGAGCACTGGCTGCCGTTTCCTTCCTTGTCCCCCATAAGGTGCTCACCCTCACTTTTCACACGTTCTATGCTGGTAGTCCTTCCATCTCGTCTCAGCTTCTCACCTCCTACACTTCTGCTTGTTCTCTTCGCTTGGCTTCTCATAACCTCAGGCCCCAGGTCCTCAAGTGGTTCGCACTGCAACCGCATGCTCTTCAGCTTTACAAGTCATGGCCCCTGTTCTTTGTAACTCCCTCCCTATTCACTTGTGCACTCCGTTCTCTTTTAGTCATTTCAAAGCTCAACTCAAAGGTTATCTTTTTGCACAGGCCTTTCCATCACCCACTCCCCGAGTCACTTATCCTTGCCTTGACCTGCTTCCGGCCAGCAATTCTGGTTGCACTGTTCCTTTGTCTCCCCCTTCCTTTTGTAGTCTTATGTAGCTGTGCTGATCTTGTAACCTAGGCCTCCAGCTACCTCCTGTCTTTGTGGTTCATCTGTTGGCGGTATATCAAAGTTAATAAACTGTAAACTGCAACTGTCAGAAACCATGGAAAAGAGTATCCTGCAGAAAGGACATGGGGAAAATAACCTGCAATGCCTGACACGATCTGCCTAGGCATCCCTATTGGGCTGAATGGATGGGCTATATTGGTAGTTATCTGTTGTCATCCACTATGTCCGTGTTTTTCAACCTTTTTTCACATCCTTTCTAGATTAACATTCCAACTGAGTTTATCAGAACAATTTACAATTAGAAAATCATCGTTGGTTAAGGGGTACAATAAAACAAAAATTAAAGGAATAGCAAATTAAAAATAAAGTTAATCATTGTGTTTTATTATTGGATTAGATAAAGGAGCCTCATGTGAGGTATTCTAAGAGTTGGGTTTAGTAAGGTTGAAAGCAGCTTCAAAACTACAAGTTTTGAGTTATTTCTTGAACTTGGTGTATGAATTTTCTGGCCATAGAAAGAAAATCTTGCATGGGATTTCAGATGGAAGGAGCTAATGAAGCACACTATAACCTCGTGACACACCAAACTCAATTTTGCATGATCCTCACTCCCAGTTCCTCCTACTAATGGGGAGGAGAGCAGCACTTAACCAGTGAGAGACTTATTCTGCTGGCTTCAATTTGATGTGCAAACGTGCGAGGTCATTCACACACTCGGATATCAGATTAAATCCAGCAAAAGACATACACAGAAAAGATGCATTGCTCTTCTCCTACCACAGGAAAAAACGATGGGGATTAAAGGCTACCTGATTTCTAGCGTGCCAATCTAGGACATTTGCTCTCTGGAGTGCTACTACTAAAGCAAGTGGTGTGTTTGAGGAGGGACTATTTCCATGGAAAGTTGTAGTATCCTACTCTCAAAACTAAACCTAAAAGCACATATTTAAGTTTTGTTAGCACAAAATATTTTTGAGCCCAATTCAGAAGCCTCACGGCTGTTAAGTATGTCCTACATATAAGAGGATTAATTATACACCACAAAAACATCAGCCAACACAATCCAACTTTTCCCATACATAAATTCTATACAGGAGATATATTCAACCTCAGATTCTAGCTGTATTCCAGAGCCTCCAGTTTACTCTGGGAGCCAAACAGCTACTAGATCACATCTCTATGACAAAGATGAAAGGGGCTAGAGCTGGGAGAGTAAGAATTTTCCTCTGTTGTGCAAAATCTGCTCCCATCACACCCCTCTGCTTTGCTGTCTGCTTCAGGCTCAGTCCCTCCCCTCTTGTTCCGTACATGCTGCTACAGAGGGGCAATGCTAAAAACAGGAAGCAGAGGGCTGTTCTCTGGGGCACTGTCCAATAGAAATGGGGCAATAAAGCACAGTTACTTACCTGTAACAGGTGATCTCTGGGAACAGCAGGAATTAGTCCTCACATATGGGTACGTCGGAACCGACGGAGCCCGCGCGGGAAAGCTCCCCAGCTTCCCAGAAAGGAAGCTTTTGGGGCCTCCCACTGCACATGCGCGCTGCCTTCCCGCCTTCCTGACCAGCTCTCCTCAGTTCGAGTTTATAGCTGAGACAATAGAGAGAGGAAAGGAAGATAGATAGAAGATACAACTCCTAGGGGAGGTGGGTGGGTTGTGAGGACTAATTCCTGCTGTTCCCAGAGATCACCTGTTACAGGTAAGTAACTGTGCTATCTCCAGGAACAAGCAGGAATAAGTCCTCACATATGGGGACTCCCTAGCTAAGATGCCTGGGAGATCCCCCTCCAAGGGTTCGCCATCTTCGTATGGATCTCAGGCATCCATCCTGGGAAGGTGGGCAGGAGTTGTTCAAGTATGGAACAGGTGTTTGAGGACAGCCTGACCAAACAAGGCATCCCGGCGGGAGTCCTTGTCCAAGCAGTAATGGGCTGTGAAGGTATGAACCGAGGCCCATGTGGCGGCTCGACAGATCTGATCAATGGATACAGAGTGAAGATGAGCCATAGAAGTGGCCATGGCTCTCACATTGTGAGCTGTGACATGGCCTTCCAGAGAAATGTTGTAAGGAAACTCTGGTAAGCAAAGGAAATACACTGAGCAATCCAATTGGAAAGTGTACGTTTGGAGACTGGAAGTCCCAAATGAGAAGGATCAAAAGCCACAAAAAGTTGGGAAGACTTTCGATGTGGCTGAGTCCTGTTGAGGTAAAAGGCGAGAGCTCTTTTACAATCTAGAGTATGAAGGTTCCTCTCTGCACTGGATGCATGAGGAGCTGGAAAAAAGACAGGTAGATATACCTCTTGATTAAGATGAAAAGGCGAGACCACTTTGGGCATAAAGTGGGGATTCGTCCTGAGGACCACCTTATCATGATGAAACCTGGTATAAGGTGGATGAGCCACCAAGGCTTGTACTTCACTGATGCGGCGAGCCGAAGTGACTGCAATAAGGAAAATGACCTTCCAGGAAAGAAATTTCAAGGAGGTAGAAACCAACGGTTCAAAAGGTGGCTTCATAAGCTGACCTAGAACTAGGTTAAAATCCCATGCTACCGGAGGAGGCCGGATGGGAGGTTTAGTTAGAGTCAGGCCTCTCATGAACCTTGAAATAAGAGGATGAGAGGAGACAGGTTGTCCATTTATAGGTTGTAAAGATGCTGCAATAGCACTCAAATGGACTCTTACTGAATTTGTCTTAAGGCCTGCATTGGAAAGATGCAGGAGATAGTCTAATAGAGAATTCAAAGGAAGTGCTAGGAGGGTCAAGACCCTGTTGAGCACACCAAATGGAAAAGCGTTTCCATATGAAAGCATAGGAACGCCTCGTGGAGGGTTTCCTAGAAGCATGAAGGATATCTTTCACTGGCTGAGAAAGATTGAAGTCATGAAGGCTTAGGCCTTCAGTAACCAAGCTCTGAGGTGTAGGGACTTGGGGTTTGGGTGCCACAAAGTCCCCTCTTCCTGAGAGAGAAGGTCTGGCACAGCTCCCAGGTCTAGGGAGGGTCCCTGGGAGAGATGCAGAAGTAGAGGGAACGACACTTGGCGTGGCCAGCGTGGAGCTATGAGGATCATGGATCCGTGATCCCTCTGGAGTTTGAACAGAGTCTTGGGAATCAAAGGAATGGGTGGAAAGGCATATAGGAATTCCTGACCCCAATGCAGGAGAAAGGCGTCGTTGGCCTGAGCTCCCTGACACGGAGTCCTGGAACAGAACCGGGGAAGTTTGGCATTCCACGGACTTGCAAAGAGGTCTATGTCCGGGGTTCCCCATTCCTGAAAGATTCTGCCTATCTGGTCCATATGTAGGGACCATTCGTGTGGAAGCAGAACTCGACTGAGTCTGTCTGCCCAAGAGTTTTGAACCCCTGGAAGATATACTGCCAGAAGATGGATTTGATGCTCTCTGGCGAAGGCCCATAATCTGAGAGCTTCGTTGCAGAGCGACAGAGAGCCTGTCCCTCCTTGTTTGTTTACGTAGAGCATGGCCACCTGATTGTCTGTCTGAACTAGGACGGTCAGGTTGACAAGGAGGGTATGAAAGACTTTGAGGGCAAAGAAGATTGCTCGCAGTTCCAGGAGGTTGATGTGAAGGGTGGTCTCCTGTGGAGACCAAGTACCCTGAGTGGAGAGGGATTGTAGATGGGCTCCCCACCCTGTTTGGGAGGCATCTGTTGTGAGGGTTGCTTGGGGCAACAAAGGTTGGAAGGGGGCCCCCCAACAACAGATTCTTGGTGGACATCCACCATTGGAGGGACCAAAACAGACGCTTTGAGGTGAGTATTTGGTCGGAGAGCGCTCCTGATGCCTGAGTCCACTGAGCTGCTCTCATATGAAGACGAGCGTAGGGCACCACGTGTACCGTGGAGGCCATGTGGCCCAGAAGTCGCAGCATTTCTCTGGCTGTCAAGTGACTGCTGGACTGAGCTTGGGAGGCCAAGCACACCAGACGTTGGCCCCGGACTTGAGGTAGGTAGGCCCTTGCAGTGGTGGTGTCCAACTGGGCCCCTATGAATTCCAGAGACTGAGTAGGGATAAGTTGAGACTTGGGAAGGTTTATCACCAGTCCCAGATACTGCAGAATGTGCCTTGTGCGGTCCAGGGAAATCTGGGCCTCTGACTGAGATGGAGCTCGGATGAGCCAGTCGTCCAGATATGGGAATACAAAAATTCCCAGACCTCTTAGAAATGCGGCAACAACTGCCATGCATTTGGTGAACACTCTTGGAGCAGAGGCTAGACCGAAGGGAAGTACTCTGTACTGGAAATGTTTTCCCTGAAACAGAAATCTTAGATATTTTCTGTGGGATGGGTGGATGAGTATATGTGTGTATGCATCCTTGAGATCTAGAGAACAAAGCCAATCCTGACTCTGAAGGTATGGAAGGAGAATGCCTAGAGAAAGCATTTTGAATTTCTCCTTGTACAGAAATTTGTTCAATTCTCTCAGATCTAGGATAGGTCTGAATCCCCCTGTCTTCTTTGTTATGAGAAAATAAGGGGAGTAGAATCCTGTCCCTTGTTGAAGAAGAGGAACCTCTTCCATTGCCCCTTGGGCAAGGAGAGAAGAGACTTCCTGATCCAACAGGTCCAGGAGAGATGGGGGAGAATTGAAGTGCCTCACCATGGTATATGGAGGAAGGTTGGAAAAATGAAGTTTGTAGCCCTCTCTGATGATAGAGAGGGTCCATTGCTCTGATGCAATTTGCTCCCATCTGGGAGCAAAGTGAGCTAACCTTCCGGGAATGGTGAGGGGCTCTGGTTGTTCTAGAGCCAGAAATGTTAAGTTCTCTAGGGGCAAGTCAAAACCCCTGAGGGGGTTGAGCCTGCTGAGGAGTGGCAGACGCTGCAGGCTTTGACCTTGCCTGTTTAGGTTGCTGACGTTTAGCAGCAAAGCGAGGCTGAGAAGATTGTTGGCCAGTATTTGTGGAAAATCTGGCCTTCTTGTAGTAAGGCCTCTTGAAAGACTTTTTCTTGGCAGGAGTAGAGGTAGACTTAGAAAGTCTATCCAATGTAGCATTTTCTGCGTCCATTTGAGTGGCTTTAATTTGCCAGTCCTTACCAAATAAGTTCTCACCTGTACAGGGCAGATTCCGTAAGCCATCCAGGACCCAGGGTTCTAGGTCAGAGGCCTGGAGCCAAGCAAGTCGTCGGGCTGCAATGGCAATGCCCGAAGCTCTACCGGCACCTTCAAAGGAATCAAAGGCTGCTCTGTTGGAGAACTTAGAAACATCTAGAAGCTGTTTCACCAGAGAAATGAACTCCTCCTTTCTATCCTCAGGGATAAAGGTGGCAAAATGCCGCACCTTTAGGGCAAGTTCCCTTAGAAACATGCCCATATACAAACTATATGAATTAATCCTGGCTATAAGCATACTAGCCTGGAAACATTTCCTACCAAAAGAGTCTAGGGTCTTACATTCTCACCCTAGAGGGGTAGAAGAGTGCCTTTTGGTACTCTTAATCTTTTTCAGTGCAGACTTCACCACAATGGAATGGTGAGGCAACTGAGTCTTTTGAAAACCAGGAGAAGGAGGGACCCGGTACATGGTGTCCAACCTACGAGAATAAGGAGACAACGTTAGAGGAACCTCCCATAAGTCCATCAAGTGTTCTTGAAGGATTTCATGGATAGGCAGGGTGACTGCCTCTTTAGGAACCTTAGGGTATCCTAAAATATCCAATTTCTTTGACCTAGGTTCTTTTTCAGAGGATGTGGTAATAGAAAGTCCTTTAGCTAGCTCTATAATGAAGTCTTGAAAGGACAAATCCTCTGGTGGAGACATTCTCCTCTTTGGGGAAGAAGGGTCTTCATGAAGAACTAGAGACAGCTCATCAGAGTCCTCAGAGGAGTCAAAATCCTCAGAAGAATCAGAGTATTCTCTATTTGCTTCCAACGCACAATACGCATACCGATCGGTATAGACATCGGGCGTACCGGGTATGGGATCGGTATCGGGTAAAAACCCGGATCCGGCATGCGGAACCGATCTGCGTTTGGAAGTGGATGGTCTCGGTTCTGGTATGGGAGACAATACCGGAACCGGACCCGGTACCGCTGAACGCGGTACCGAGGGCGTCGCAGCATTAATAAAAGCCAACATGGCCTGCTGCATGGTCTGAACAGTATTGCTCATAGACGCCACTGCTGACTGGATGTCGGTACCGGTATGGGCCGGTACCCCAGAGCAGTCTAACAGGTGATCAGTCGAGGCCGTGCCATCGATGTCAACCTGTAACCCCATAGATGGTGCTTTGGAAGCCAGAGCTTCCCGCCGGGGTTGTTTGGCTGGGGCAGGATCCTCAGACTCAAAAGTGAGAGCCTCTTGATGCTTCGAAGGAGATTTGCTCTTTGAGGACCTGCCCGAAGAAGGTTTGGTTACCTGAGATCCATCCGGAGAGGAAGACCTGGATGACTGTGATGCTGGATTATCTGAAGCAAACAGCACATGGAATTTGTTGGCCTGGTTCTGCAACCCACATTTAGACATCTGGGAGCAGGATGGGCAGTCCGGAATGGAGTGGTCAGGTCCCAAACACTTAAGACACCATTCATGGGTGTCTGTGACAGAAATAACAGCACTACACTTGGTACACTTCTTAAAACCAGGGGCTGGTTTCTCCATGAGGAGAATTTGTGTAGGCCTGAGGCCTAACCGAAGTCACCAAGTTGTGCAAGATAAAGATTTTTTTTTTAAAGAAAAGAAAAGAGAGACCGGCGGTACCGGTTTCGGTATGGGGAACTGAGGAGAGCTGGTCAGGAAGGCGGGAAGGCAGCGCGCATGTGCAGTGGGAGGCCCCAAAAGCTTCCTTTCTGGGAAGCTGGGGAGCTTTCCTGCGCGGGCTCCGTCGGTTCCGACGTACCCATATGTGAGGACTTATTCCTGCTTGTTCCTGGAGATCCTCATGAATCCATACCCGAGCATGCCCTTGCCTGTCACCACAAAAGGCACACTGGTCAAGAAGCACTACACTATATTACTATAATCCCACTAAAATATCTCTAGGACTATCATATGGGGAGGAGACCAACTTAACATGAGGTTGCCATTCTTGCATGAAAAGAAGCTGAGAACTCTGAATGTTGTATTTTAATATTTGTTATTAAACATTTATACACATAAAAGAAAAAAAAAGGAGGAAGAGATCAGACACAAATACAGATCATTATTACTGTCACATCTACATTATAGCAGCTGCTCTATCATTGAATCTATCATGCAGTCAAAGGCTTTGCAGGCTGAAATGAAACTCAGAGGTTCTCAGCCATTGAAAAAGGATTCAGTGGCGAGTCACAAGATGAAATGTCACTAGAGATCAGAAAACAGAGAACTGAATTCTGCAAACAATACCTGAAGTGCAGAAGAGCCCAAGAAAGGAGGAGGCCCACTTTCAACCTCTCCTGAATCTTTTTGAGATAGACTCCCCCTTCCATAATTCTGTGATCCTTTATCTGACCTTATGCCACTGAACGTGATATAAAGCTGGTTCTGTTCACAGTCCACTTTTTAGGATGTACATTAACACTTTGTGGTGGGAGGTACCATATTTGTTTTACAGGGTTTTGAAAATCACAGCCCACCATGTGACCATGATTTTCTTGTCAAGATCTTGCAGTGGCTTATCACTGCCTTCTACACTCCACAGCACAGGTCTTGCAGGCAGTCTCCTATCTGTGCACCAGCCCAACCTACCTTGCTTAGCAGAAGACCTGATAAGTTCAGGCTCACTCAGGATGATGTGCTAGGGGCACAAATGCTTTGCAGTATCTGAATGGGCCAATTTTCCAGTGTTTATACTTTTGCCCTATTTCAGGTATTCTCAATGCTATTTACAATATATAATTTTTCTAATCAGGCTTGCTGTCAGAAGTGTTTGCTGTACATCTTTGTGTTCGTTTAATTTACTTCCAGTCATTATAATATTATGTGAGTGCATTAATTGTAATGTGCATGGGAAAGGGAGCTGATGAAAAGCTCATTAACTCAGTTACGTTGCATTAAACATCATAAAGTTAGAATCAAAGTATTTTAATTTATTGCTCATGAAAAGTTGTCAGATTAACAGCATTGGAAACTGAAATTTGTTAATAGCTTTTTCTAAAATTCTAATACGTTTTAGAAACGCTTTTTACCATATATAGTCCTCTGCTTAAGGGAGTTAAAAGCGTCTTATAGGCTTTGTTGACCAATGATGACTGTTTTTCTGATAATTCCCGTTCTTTCTGAAAGACAAGGTTTAGAAATAATTATGCAGCACATAAAATTAATAAATATTTATGGTCCAAGGCTTTGTTCTTGGCTTTTGGCCACATATTCTGGCTTTATCAAATGAATTCTGCATCAGCTCCAGTCCAGCAAGAGGCAAATTAAAGAAATGTAGGCAGCATAAGGATGATCACTGCACGGGAGATCCCTGTTGACTTGCTAGGGGCAAAACTTTTCAACATAATTAAGCAAGACAGGAAATGAAGCTAGGGAAGTAGTGACTGAGAAGACCCATTCCCATCATGGAAACGTCTTTGTTGTTCAGCTGCGTCTTTGATTCACTAGGCTTTCAGGAGTTAAAGAAGCGTTCAGCACAGTTTGTCAGCTGTCAAAAGGATTTCAGAATGTTCTATAAAAGTTCCCATCAGAAAAACAGTATATTCATCAAACAGAGTAAGGACGTGGGGAGGTTACAATCAGAAATCTACATCCCAACATTAAAATATATTGCATTTTAAATATTATATTTAAGTATGCATGTGTATTTATATATGTATCTAGACAGAGAAGTGACCAATGAAAAAAAAAGAAGACGATACCACTACAGTGAAGGAACCTACAAAATTCTGCAAATTGGTGTTTCCAGGCATGTGTGAAATCATGTAGGGGTGACAAAAAAAAACATCCCCAGGAAATATTCTGCAAGGCCCAAATAAGTTTTTTTTTTCTGGTCACATCAAACCAACAGCACCATTCTGATAGAGTACCAGACAACCAGAAGAGTAATTTTTTTTAATTTGATGAGAGAGAAACAAATTGATAAGAAATATAAACAGATTAGTTGACAGGAACAGGACCTTCCTTTATTTATACCGACCAGACCAGTCTCATTAACTGCATAGATCTTTCACAGTTATTTAGTACCTTGCAATGAAAGGTTGTTCTGTCTCCTCTATCTCTGTCACAAATGAATACACATCACAGATGTGGGTCAGCTGTAAGGTTTAAGACCTGCTTTGTGCTAACATGTTTAAAACACTCTCTACAGAGAAGCCAAACAGGAAGAAAGTGCAGCTCAAAATACATGACCTATTGTCCAATCGGGATGACTTTTTGACCTAGGCATGACTCAGTTTACCTTATCCATGAGCCGAATCCTTGCTGGTGATGGAAATATCTATGAAGCAGCAGCAGGGATGTCCAAGGTACTAGTTCACACAATAATTTGGACATGCTCAAATTACTGCTGTGTTGCTCCAGTGCAGAAATGTGAAGTTCAAATATTTCAGCTCCTCTATTATTTACCTGCGACTTCTGACTGTAGTAATCTGGATGGAATGAACGTTGAAGATCTCTAAATTTCTGCTGCAGTTTCTGGATATCAACATTAAATGATCTTTCACTGAAAATAAAATGATAAAAGCAAATTAGCAGGTTCAATCGCTACGATCTGCTTAATGACAGACAAAGCAATATAAAGCTACTGAATGAATAGGGTTCCTAGGGTTTGTATAGATATACATTTACATCACTAGAACTGCAAAACTTGGAAAAGTTCACAAGGAAAACAGCAAGAGCTTGGGACCCAATAGTACAGTGTAGACAGCTGTGCAACGATAAAGTATCTGTGTATTAATGCAATATCTGTCAGTTCAGTTAATCTTTAATTTTGAGGGAAAAAGGGATGGATAGGTATTTTATATTTGATAATGTGTGCCTTTGATGTTGTTGGCTTAATAAATGAAATCTACTGAATATATACAGGGCTGGAGAAAAGAAAATTCTAGGTGCCGGTGGGTAATTTTTAGGAGCCAAGCAAGGTCGATGAATTTCAGTCCTTAAGTGCCACCAGGAAGTCTTGTTTTCGGACAACAAAATCATGCAAGTAAAACTGGATTTTGAATTGAATGTATGCAAAAATCTCTCTAATATTTATTGTGAAAAGTCTAAACAGTCTTGCATGCAGAGCTTGAAGACTCAAGTTCACCATCTCTGCACTAAACACTTCCTATCTAATATTCCTTGTCACCCAGATTGTGGAAGGATAGGAGTACCATAGGGAGGGATGGAAGGGAGGAAAGCAATCACTCTCTCCCCATGGCGCTTCTCTTCCTGCTTCCCACCAATTCTCTCCCTTCATATGTATTTCCTATTGACTGTCAATGCCAAACGCATCCTCCTTCTTGTCTTATCTCCATCCAACCCTACAGTAGGGAAATAAGGATTCCAACAGAAAAAGGGACAGTGCAAGACCAAAAATTCCAAGTCTCCTCCCTCTTCGCCCAACAAGTGTAGAAAAGAAGGTTTTAGAGGGACGGAAAGCAATTGGAGATACTCTAGCTATTTCCTCCATACTGGCACCTTCACTCCTGTGGTGCTTAGCAGGGGAGAAAATGTGTAAAATAGAAGGAAGGATTAACAAAAACACACTACAACTGTTACAACTATCATATCAAGGATAATAACTAGTCAAGTAGCACCTAGCCCTCAAGGGCCATATAAAATCTCTCTCAATTTATATCAAAGAGGACAATAACTAACTATTTAGGCAGCATACAGTTTAAATAGATTATTTTTTACTCAAAACACATTTTACTCAAAACACATTTTATACTATTTATGTTTTAAATACAAATTAAATCACGATTCACTAAATCAATTTTTATTTAAAAATCATAATACTTAATACAATATTTCTTCTACAAAAACATTTACCAGATTTATAAATATCAGATTATCTGTCTCCATACATCCTACAAAACACTCAGAACATTTACTACAATCACAATTTATTAAAAACAACCTTACTAAACCACCACTAGCTACAAAAGTATAACCGGCACGTAAAGAGTTTCAACAAACTTTTACAGTCCCAAAATCTTATCTTCTCTTATCACATCTTCTAATGAGTCCATGTGTCAGTGTCAGCAGCTCCAATGTAACGTAAGAAGATTTGTGTAGCAATTGCAACATATGCTATTATAGTTCCCCAAAGGAGGCAGCCCTGTGTTGACAATACAATCTCCACAAGCCGGTCAAACCTCCTTCAATAGACCACATCTAATGTAGCCAAAAGTCGACAATACACTTCAAGTTCAAACCCAAACCAGGGCCCATAGTTTTGCCAATTTATTTATTTAAAGCTTTTTTATAGTGCGGTTTACAGTGAACAATTCTTGCAAGAGACAATGAATGCCTAGTGCTACATCAAACAGGATCAAAAACTTGGACTTGTAACTGGGTGAACTATTTACACATTAACTAACACAGTTGTAACAGAGTAACTGTTTACAAGTTCTATGATAGGCTTGACTAAATGGCTAAAGCTGGGTTTTCGAGTGTTACATTATAATATCGTCATTCTTGATTACATTAATGATCACAATCACACATTGCAAAGTATTGTGTGGTATGGTTCTGTTGCTTGGTTGGTATTATTCGGTTTGCAAGGTGTTGGGCATTGAGAGAGTGAGTTGGGGTGTGGGGTGTAGATGGGTTGCGTTTGGTTGTGAAAAGTATAGGAGGAATAGGTGGTGCTTGAGGGCTTTCCTGAATTGTGTGAGATCTCCGATTGATCTGATGCTTGGAGGGAGGTTGTTCCAACACTTTGGGGCACAGAAGGAGAATGCCCTGTTCCTGGTTGCTTGTGTGCATTTAGTGGACGCAATCGGGATGATCAGTGTGTTAGCAGCTACTGACCTCCTCGACCTGTTTGGGGTTGGGATGAGGAGGGCTGTAAGGGATGAGGGGGATATCATGTTGAGGGCTTTGAATGTGATGAGTAATACCTTGTATGTGAGTCTGCAATTTAATGGTAACCAGTGAAGGTCCTTTAGGATGGGTGTGATGTGGGTTCTTCTGGATAGACCATAGAGCATGCGTGCGGCTGCGTTCATTGCAAGTTGCAACGGGTTGAGGGTGCTCTTGGGGAGGCCATGCAGAATGACGTTTGCATAATCAAAATGTGGGGTTACCAGTGCCTGGAAAATAGTTCTGAAGTCGTCGGGAGCTAACATGGGTTTTATGTGCCGTAGAGTCCTGATTTTATTGTATATAATCCTGGTAGTGGTCTTTGAAGTCAAGGTGTTGGTCCAGCATCACACCCAAATAGCGTTATCGCAGGTTTGCTTGGGAGTTCTGCATCTCTTACCTTCAAGGTAGTGGGGGGAGAGAAGTTTTTGTTCTTTGTAATGAATACGACCTCAGTTTTCTTGAAGTTAATGCAGAGGTTCTGCGCTTTAAGCCAGTCGGTGATTGCATTGAAGCAATCTACAAGGGCGGTAAAATCAGGTTGTAGAACTTTGATTGGGGCGAAGAGCAGAACGTCGTCTGCGTATATCAGGCTGGATATGTTGAATGAGCGGATGATCTCACAAATGGGCTGCATGTACACATTAAAGAGTAGCACGGACAGCGATGAGCCTTGGGGTACTCCCTGTTGTTGCTGGAATGGTTCAGATGTTGGCACCGGTCAGCTAGATAGGATTTACACCATTCCCAGGCCTGGCCCAAGATCGCCTTCTCCTGAAGACGTGTAAGGAGCTGGTCGTGGTTGACTGAATCGAAAGCGGCAGCAATGTCAAGGAAGATAACGTTGAAAACGGATTTGCTCTTATCTATTCCTCTGCTCAAGGTGTTGGTTAGAGAGACGAGTAATGTCAACTCCATGGGAATCACGAAACCCATGCTGGCAGGGATCTAGTGGGGCTGATGAGTCAATGTGATGTTGGATTTGTCTTTGAACAACCTTCTCAATTAATTTGGCTAGTAGAGGAATACTCGAGATTGGACGGTATGAGTCGGTTTTTGTCGGATCTAGTCTGTTGTTTTTCAGGAGCGGGCGTATGGATGTTTGTTTGAGAGAGGATGGAAATTTACCAGTTGAGAAGGAGAGTCTCATGATGCTGGCTAGACTAGGACTGAGCTCGGTGCGCATCGTTCTGATCCAATATGCGGGGCAAGGGTCGTTTGGTGCTGTAGTGGTGTTGATGACAGTGATAAGGTCTTCAATGTTTTTCTCTGATGGAGGTGTGAATTCGGTAAGCAGTTGCTGTAGGTGGGTGATATGGCTAGGTGAGGGTCCTGGTGCGATGTTTAATTTGAGGGTTTTGGATTGGAGGTAGTCGGCATAGTGCTGGGGTTGGATTTGATCTGGCTGAGGGGGAGGAGGTTCCTTGGTTAAGGATCTCGCTAAGCTGAAGAGGTCCCGGGGTTTATTTAGTGAATGGAGGAGGAGTTCGGTGTGGTAAGTTCTCATCTTGTCAGAGATTGACGCACGGTGAAGATTTAAGTGGCCAATGTATGTTGTGTGGTCCTCCGTGGCATGAGAACGTTGCCATCTTCTTTAGGAGGAGCAGCGATTTCCGCCGATCGGCAGTAAACCATGGGGCTGGCTTCCTTTTTCTTGGTTGACTGTTGGATGTTGATGTTTTGTGCGATGGGGGTAGTAGGGAAAATGTCTTCAGAGTGTCATTCCATCTGGTGATCGAATCGTCCAGGTTGTTTGAGGGCTGGTTGAGTAATTAATGGCTTCATCAGGGTATCTAGGTCAGCATGATAAAATTTAAACACAAAAAACCCCCCAATGTTAAGTGCCGTTGAATCAGTGTAGACTCCTGGTGACCCTCTGGATAGTTGACCTAAAACTTTGTTTGGTCTTCAGCCAAGATGCTCATTGTTGATAGAGTGGTATCTATAGCTTCTGTTATTGTATCAAACCATCTCATTGCTGTCCTTGCTCTTATGGTGACCTTCTACCTTGCCAAGCATAGAGTAATTAGTCCTTACCTGCTAGTTAGCGTTCCTGAAGGAACTCCAGTCCAGTCCCTTTCCTCTGGGATGTAACAGAGCAGGTCAAACATGGGAGGGGCCTGCAAGACCGGACCAAAGTACCGCTCCTCCAAACCCAGCATCTCCCGCTGCCTGAACATCCAAACGGTAATGCTTGGCAAACATATGTAGGGAAGACCAAGTAGCTGCTCTACAAATATCCAATGGCAGAACCAGACTAGATTCCGCCCACAAGGTCGCTTGGGCTCGCGTAGTGTGTGCCTGGAGCCCCTTCGGAACTGGCCTTCCTTTCTGGATATATGCCGAAGCAATGACCTCTCTGATCCACCGCAAAATGGAGGACTTGGCCGCCACCTCTCCTCTACAAGGGCCCCCACACAAGACGAATAATCGTTCTGATTTGCAGAACGCTGCTGTATGATCCTAGTAACACTTCAGAATCCCGCACACGTCTAGATGACGCAGTCACGCATCGTCAGCCCCCTGCCCCACCTTGGCAAAGGAAGGGAGAGATACTAACTGATTCACATGAAAAGACGAAACCACCTTGGGTAAAAAGGAAGGTACGGTCCACAAAACTACCTTTTCCTTAAAGAAGGAGAGGAACGGCGGATGACACGACAGAGTCCAAAGTTCTGAAATATGCCTAGCCAAACAGATAGCAACCAGATAAACCGCCTTGAGAGTCAAGTCCTTCAAAGAGACTCGTTCCACAGGCTCATAAGGACCCCTTGCTAACGTACCAAAACTAGATTAAGATCCCAGGGAGGAACCGGACGACCTTTGCTGAGGTTGCAGGCGCCGCACTGCCTTCAAGAACTGACTTACATCCGAATGTTCTCCTAACGACTTACCTTGAACCTTGCCCCTGTAACAGGAAATAGCCGCCAACTGCACCCACAAGGAGCTGGCAAGACCTCTCTCGAAACCTGCCTGTAAGAAATCCAGCACTTCTGGAATGGAAATCGCCATATGTCTCTTCTCCTGGGCTGAACACCAGCCCTCAAAGATGCGCCAGACCCTCAAAATAGGAGAGGCAGGTCGAATGCTTCTGGGCGCTCAGCAAGGTCGTGATCACTGCCCTTGAATATCCTCGCTTCTGCAGCCTTGCCCTTTCAATAGCCATGCTGTAAGCGAGAACCGATCCACCTGCAGCATCCGTACGGGACCCTGTGCCAGGAGGTCGTCCCTCACCGGCAGGCACCATGGCCGATCAGCCACCAACCGAATGAGGTCAGCATACTACGGATGCCGTGGCCAGTCCGGGGCTATCAGGATTACCCACCCTTGGTGGACCTCTACTCTCTGGAGGACCCTGCCTATGACAGTCCACAGAAGGAACACATACAGAAGTCCCTCCGTGGGCCATCTCTGAACAGCTCATCCAGGCCCTCCGACATCCTTTCCTTTCTTCTGCTGAAGAAACGGCTCACCTTGGCTGATCCCCAACGAGCCATGAGATCCACCTTGAACCTGCTCAGGTAATCTGCCATAACGTTTTCTACGCTGGCTACATGCTGCGCCAACCATGCCAGCAGATGGGCTTCGACCCTCTCCAGCAGGCTCTCTGCCTCCTCCTCCAAGAGAGGACTACTCACGCTGCCCTGACGGTTGATATAGGCCACTGTGGTCATGTTGTCCGATAGCACCCGGACAGCCCTTTGGAGGAGCCAGTTCTCGAATGCTCTGAGAGTCAGAGCCACTGCCCACATCTCCAATCTGTTGATGGACCACTAGGCTTCTTGAGCACTCCAGCAACCCTGGGTTAAGTGTCCCTCGCAGTGAGCCCCCCCCCCCCCAACCGATCAGACTGGCATCTGTTGTCAATTGCAGCTACTGCGGGGATTCAAGGGGCATGCCCCGCTCCAGATTCCCCAGGTGGAGCCACCACTGTAAAGATCCCTTGGTCGTTGGGGCACAGGGTAGCACCAAGGACAAGGGCTGACGCTGATGGGACCAATGGCGAAGAAGGGGCCACTGAAATGGTCGCATGTGGGCCCTGGCCCAGGGCACTAACTCGATCGTCGCCGCCATGGTCTCCAGCACCTGCAGATAGTACCAGGCTGAAGGCGCCTTCATGCTAAAAACCGGCGCACCAGACGCTGTAGCTCCCTTGCTCTCTGTACCGGCAAGAAGACCCTGCCCCTGATGGTGTCAAACCTTGCTCCAAGATACTCTGCTTTTTAACAGATTGATCACCCACCCTAAGCTTCTTAAGTGCTCGACCACCCTGGCCATTGCCCTTAGACTCTCGTCTTTGGACTTGGCCTGAATCAACCAGTCGTCGAGATATGGGTGGATGAGAATCCCTTCATTGCATAGCGCCGCAGCCACCACGACCATTACCTTGGTAAAAGTACAAGGTGCCATTGCCAGGCTGAACGGCAATGCCTGAAACGGAAAATATCCCCTTTGTACCGCAAACCGCAGAAACTACTGATGCGACTCGCGGACGGGGATATGTAAGTACGCCTCTGTGAGGTCGAGAAACGTTAGAAACTCTCCTTGACGAACCGCCACTATCACCGACTTCAGAGTTTCCATTCGAAAATGAGGAACTCGGAGGCAATGATTGACTCACTTCAGGTCAAGGATGGGGCAAAAGGAACCCTCCTTTTTTGGCACCAGAAAATAAATGGAGTACCAACCACAGCCATACTGGTCTTCTGGCACCGGCACGACTGCCCCCCACAGAAGTCGTGTTCGAGTCTCCTCCACCGCTGCGGCCTTGGCTGGAGAACTGCAAGGAGACTGCACGAACGAGAGGAGGACTGGTCTTGCAAATGCGAGGGCATACCCTTCTTGAAATCACCTCCAAAACCCACTGATCTGACGTGATTTGGGCCCAGGCGGAGAAGAACTGTCGCAGATGTCCTCCCACCGGCAGAACCTTCGCCTGGCCCCCCTTGCTTCCTTGTGGCTTCCTCGGACCAGAAGCAGAGGAAGAGGTACTAAAACCTCTCCCTGCTCCTCGAAATCCCTGCCCCCTAGAGAAGAAGCATCCACTCTGAAAGGGCATCGACCGAACTCTCCGGGAGTCCTGTGTCTGAGGCCTCACGGAAGTGGGGTTGCGACTCTGCTTCGGCCTGTCCTCCGGAAGACTACCTCCCTTGGACTTTCCCAGCTCCTTCATTAATTTGTCCAGCTCCTCCCCAAAAAGCAGCTTTCCCTTAAAGGGGAGTCTGCTGAGGCAGGCTTTCAAAGAACCATCTGCCGCCCAATTGCGTAGCCAAAGGTAACGACGGACTACTACCACTGAAGCCATATTCTTTGCTAAGCTCCTGATGAGATCATATTGGCTATCTGCCAGGTAGGCCGCTCCTGACTCAATCCTGGCTGCTTCACCCGGTGAACCGCCTGGCTGGTCATTAGGCAGCTGGACCACCGCAGGCAAGCCCGAGCTACCCAAGCCCCACATAAAAAGGCCTGGAGAGTCAGGGCACCAATGTCAAAGGCTTGCTTCAACAACGTGTCCAGCTTCCTGTCCTGAGCATCCTTAAGGGCCATGCTACCCTCAACAGGAATGGTTGTCTTCTTGGTAACTGCCGACACAGCTGCATCCACTCTAGGGGACCGACACAACTCTCTCTCCAGCTCTGGCAAGGGATATAACCGTGCCATAGGCCGAACACCCCTTAAACTGGACTCCGGCTGGTCCCATTCTTCTTGAATCATCTGTCGAACCACCCGGTGGACTGGGAAAACTTTTTGTGACTTCCTAACCGCCTGAATGAGCGGGTCCTCCAAGGCCTCCTCTTCCGTTGGGACGCCCATTGCGATATTGAGGACCTGCAAGGACTCACCGATCAACGCTGGAACTCTTTCCGGCGGAAGATCCAGACAATTCTGGCCTATTCCTCCTCCAGAATCTCTACTACTACTATTGAGCATTTATATAGCGCTGCCAGTCGTAAGCAGCGCTGTACAGACATGTAAGAGAGACTCAGAGATTACAATCTAGTCAAGACAAAATACATAAATACACAGAGCAATCTCGCCCTCTTCGAGCTCCTCCTCGTCTTCCCCCAGCTCCCGGTCCGAGGACTTCCCTTCCAAAGCCTCTGACAGAGGGGAGTGGAGGGCTTCTTCATTCCCCAACCTAGCCCGCTTAGTAGGAACCCCTGCAGCTTCCGGCTCCTTGGACTCCGCAGCTCTCACCGCTGCGCGTCCCTGCACCGCTGTATGGCCGAGCGTTCCCTGCTGACGCAGGCAGAATGCCCTATGCAGCAGCAATACAAATTCTGGGGAGAATGCGCCAGCGTGACTGCTCTGAGCTCTAATCTGTTGATTGACCACTGCCTTTCTTGTTCAGTCCAGCCCCTGGGCAAACTGACACTCGAAATGCGCTCCCCAGCTGAACAGGCTGGCATCCGTCATCAAGGGTTTCCAATTCGGGGACTCCAATGGCATGCCCCGCTCCAAATTCCTGGGATCCAGCCACCACTGCAGAGGCTGCCTCACCTGCCCCGGACAGATCTTCTGCGACAAATCGATCTGACTGATGGGACCACCTCCTTAGCAGCGCTCTCTGCAATGGCCGCATGTGCACCCTGGCCCATGGCACTAACTCGAGCGTGGCCGCCATTGTACCCAACTGCTGTAGGTAATGCCACACTGAGGGAGCCCGTTTCCCCAAGACCTCCTGAATGAGCTGCCTCATTCCCTGAGCCCTGGCGCTTGGCAGGAACACCCTGCCTCTCTTTGTGTCAAAGCGAGCTCCCAAGTACTCCAATTCCTGAGATGGCTCTAACCTGCTCTTTGCTACATTTACCACCCATCCTATACTCTGCAAAAACTGCACCACCCGGCAAGTAGCTGCTTCGCTTTCGCTTCTTGACTTTGCTTGAATCAACCAATCGTCCAGGTAGGGGTGGACCAACACCCCCTCTCTGCGCAATGCCGCCGCCACTACGACCATGACCTTGGTAAATGCTTGTGGCGCCGTTGCCAAGCCAAACAGCAACGCCTGGAACTGAAAATGCCCCATCGGAACTGGAAAGCGCAGGTACTGCTGATGCTCTAAGCAGATGGGAATGTGCAGATACGCTTCCGAGAGGTCCAATGATGTTAGATACTCTCCTTGCCTCACCGCCACGATGACGGACCTCAGAGTTTCCATGCGAAAGTGAGAAACTCTGAGACAACGGTTGACTCCTTTGAGATCTAGGATCGGCCACCAAGACCCTTCTTTTTTGGGTACCACAAAATAAATCGAGTACCGACCGCATCCGCACTGGTCTACCGGAACCGGCACCACCGCATTGAGGTCCTGCAGCCTTTGCAAAGTCTCCAGCACTGCCCGTTGTCTTGACTTCGTTCTGCAGGGAGACTGTACGAAGGCGTTGTGCACGGGCCGTTGGAACTCTTGAGCATACCCTTTCCAAATGACTTCCAACACCTAACAATCCGACGTTATTTGGACCCAGGCAGGATAAAACTCTTAACCGACCCCCCACGGGTACCAATCCTGCCTGAGCCCCCCCCTTGCTTCATTGAGGGCTGAGGACGAGGAAGCTCCAAAACCTCTCCCCGCTCCCCTAAACCCTCGAAACCCCTGCGGTCTATACTGAAAACACCCTCTCTGAAACTGCCCAAATCTTGGTGTACGAAACCTCCGAAATTCTCTCTGCTGGCTTCTGGAGGGCACCAGAGGAAGTTTCTGCTTCTGTTTGTCCTCCGGCAACCTTCCCCCTTAGGAATCCCCAAGGTCTTTAACCAATTTGTCCAAATCTTCTCCAAAAAGGAGCTTTCCTAGTCTTGCCTTCGAGGCTCCATCTGCCGCCCAGTTATGCAGTCAAAGATACCTATGCGCCGCTATTACCGACGCCATGCTTTTCGCCAGTCCTCGAATAAGATCATACTGCACATCTGCCAAATAAGCTGCCCCCGATTCCATTCGGGCCGCTTCCTCTACCGCTTCTTCCTCATGGCTCAACTTCAGGCCCATCGTAGACAACCTCTTGCTACCCATGCCCCACAAATGAAAGCCTGCATTGACAGTGCATTGATATCAAAGACTTGTTTTAGCAGAGTATCTAGTCTCCTATCCTGCATATCTTTAAGAGCGGCACTTCCCTCCACAGGAATGGTCGTCTTTTTCGTGACCGCAGACACCGCCGCCTCCACCTTCGGAGACTTGAAAGCTCTCTATCCTGATCCTGCAAAGGGTAAAGTCTTGCCATTACCAGGGAACCTCTCATCCCGGCTTCCGGCGTGTCCCATTCCTCCTGGATCATCTCCCTGAAGATTCTATGCATTGGAAAAACTCTCTGGGACTTGCGAGTCGCCTGAAGCAACGGATCCTCCAAAGACAAATCCGCCCCTTGCTCTGCCGCTGGCATATTAAGAGCTTTCAGCATCTCTGAAATAAGGGCTGCCAGTTCCTCCCGCCGGAAAACCCTGACCACCCTTGCTTGCTCCTCCTGCTCAGCGATCTCGCCTTCTTCCAAGTCCAGATCCCTATCTGAGTCTTCGTCTTCCGAGACATCTTCTGAGACCACAGACCCCACTTTATCTTTCCCCAACCTATGTCTCTTACACGGGGCGGCCCCCGCCCCTGGAAGGCCCAGCCCGCTTCAGACCCAGGCCTACCTCCTCCTCCGCAGTCCCCTGCTTCCCCCCCCCAGAGCCTGCTGGAGTAGAGACATAAAGTCTTGGGAAAAGATCATCGCCAGTCCCCCCGGCAAACCAGGCTGGGACATGGAGGGCTCCGGAGCTGTGGATGTGCCTTGCGTTAGTGGCAGAGGTGGGGCTGAAGGAGATAAGGGTTCCGGAGTGCCCAACACCTCTTCCCTCAGCGCCGCCCCCTCCGTATCCATCTCCTTTGCTGCCGCTTCTTGGGTGCAGCCCTTGCAGACCCCCACCTCTGACACTGACCCCCTCTTGGCCCCACACATTACACATTGAGGCCTAGCGGGCATCTCAGCCAGGTCCCAAACGTTTGCCTGACTCTAATTAATCCAACTGCCTTTTATGCTCCTTTATTTTTTTTATTTTTTAAACGCAGGTCCTGCACTCCTTTAATCAGGCTGCCCTGCCAACAGCCTCACCCTGGTCCCGCAGCCTACATACGAGCCCCTCTTATCTGCTCTGGGCTCACACCTACCTTCCCGCGCAGATGCCGCATGACTGAGGCCTTTCCTCCGCGAAAGCCTGCAGCGCAAAATTTTGCAACGCTTTCAACGATCTCCCCGCGTGGGCCAATCCGCCTCACACAGACTGCATTCTGATCTGTCACCCTCCCGGGAGCCTGCCCAGCGTGCCTCTCACCTTCGGTCTCTGAGGAAGAATAGAGTTCCCGCTGCTTGACTCTTGGCGCCGCTGACCTCGCCGCGGCTGCCGTGATTCCGCTCACTCGCTCAATGTCTCCTCACCCGATCTGCGGGTTCGGGAGACGGAGGCCCCAGCAGCAGCTCCCACACACAGCCCCAAGATACGTACCTGCAGGGAGGGGGGAAGCTATTGACTTGTTCTTCGCAGCCACTCAGCAGAGCATCTCACCAGCTGTACCCTCGCCGTCAAATTTAAAGTCAAAGAACACCAATTATCTCTCTTTTTTTAAAGTTTTACTCCCTTAACCGTATTATCTGAAACACTATGCTACACAAACTCCTCAATCATTCCTCAATCATTCCTCCAGTGAGCCCCCCCCCCCCCCCACACCCCCACCCCCACCCCACACTCTGAGACTCACACCTCCTTCAGCTGCCTTGGAGACTGAGCTTACTGGAGAAAGGAGGCAGTTCCTCATCTATTTATCCTTGTGTCACCAAAAAGGGTGAGGTGCTCAGTCTCCAAGGCTGCGGGAGGAGGTGCTTATACCCAAGGTCCGGAACTAGACTAGAGGGACGATAAGGAAATTGCAGTTTTACATATTTGACAGTATTCCTATAGGAACACGTGAGAGGTGAAGTCAAACATAGAAATATGATGACAGAAAAGACCACATAGCCTATCTAGTCTGTCCTTCCCTATCAACAACTAAAACAGTCCCCTTTTTACCTTTAGAGATCCTCTGTGTTTGTCCGATGCTTTTTTGAATTCAGTTACTGTCCTCATCTCTACCACCTCCACTGGGAGACTATTCCACGGATCCACCACTCTTTCCGTAAAGAAATATTTCCGCATATCACTCCTGAATCTATGTCCCCTCGTAGCAGAACTTGCTTTCAATTGAAAAAGAGGCTCTCTCCCTGAACATTTATGCCACGGACGTATTTAAACATCTCAATCATATCACCTCTATCCCGCCTTTCCTCTAAGGTGTACATATTAAGATCCTTCAGTCTGTCCTCATATGCTTTATAATGAAGACCACTAATCATTTTAGTAGCCACCCTCTGCACTGACTCCATCCTGCTCACATCCTTTTGAAGGTGCAGTCTCCAGAATTGCACACTATACTCCAAACGAGGTCGCACCAAAGACTTATACAGAGGCATTATCACCTCCTTTTTTCTGCTAGCCATTCCTCTCTGCATGCACCCAAGCATCCTTCTAGCTCCCAGCTGCCAGATTCTAGACCATTCTTCAAGCTTAGCTAGATCCCTCCTCATGTTATCTACCCCTTCCTGGGTGTCTACTCTATTGCAGATTTTGGTATCATCTGCAAAGAGGCAAACCTTACCAGACAGCCCTTCCGCTATATCACTAACATCTAGACTATTCAGTAACCTGATATAGATATTGCTTTTTGAACCATGTGTTTCATGCAGGGAAGCAGCAATTGGGCGTTACATTGCTTAAAAACCAATTGTCCCAACATATTTACATTTGAAGAAAAAAATTGCAGTCCAACAATAGCAGGAGGAATACAAAAGGACAAACAAACAGCAATTTAATAACAAACATCAATAAAAATAAAGCAATTACTAAAATTCAAAGGGAAATAAATATATAACAATCAAATACAGTGAAATGCTATATGGATGTTAATGATTGCTGTTTTATTTTTACTGATTTGTTATTATTAAATTGCTGTTCTATTACTTGTATCCTTTGTGTTCCTCTTGCTGCTACTGGACTAAATTGTGTGAGCAAGAGGTGTGCCTTATAAAATACCTACACACAGGAAAGTCACATGTTTTCTGTGTCTCACATGAGATCAATCATTACAAAAGAAGACTTCCACACACGTGTTACCTAGCAGGACTGCATAGCTCACATTTGGACAATACAACATGCTTATGCCATTAAAAAGGTATTTCATAGACCCCAAACTCTTAACATTTGAAAAATCCTAAGAGGCAAGAAAAATGTTTGAGCACTGGAGAAAGGTTCAAGAAAAAAATGATTTGATATGGTAAGTACCTTAAACCCTCAAGTCATCACAAGCCTCATTTTCTCTAGGTCCAATCCCTCTACTAGACTTGTGCAACAGAATATGTTGTAAATTTCTGGGTCAAATAAAGGCCAACAAAAGAAAAAGGTAACACCACTTTTGGCCTAACTCACAATCTTTGACTCTCTTTCGTGAGAATATCACACCAAAACACATCAGTAAATATAGCTGCACAAAACTAGTAAAGAAATGTATTATCAGGGGCAACAGAACATCTTTTTGATTGGTTTGTTTGGCTCCTTCAGTCTCTAGCCCCGTTTCTCAGGCTCTTTTTGCTAATGCTGGATTGTACAAAAATACTGATGGGGGCTATGCCTACCCCTTTCCGCTGCATATGATATATTTAGTTCAAGTCAACCGCACTATAGTGTCACACAGAATGTAACGGGAAAGGGGGAGGGGGTGACAATCTGATTTTCCATTCAGAAAGACGGTTAGCAAGCCTGGTGCTAGGAAACTTCTATCCTACAAGGCAAAGGCAAAAGCAAAAAGAAGAAAGAAAATGATGCAGAAAATAAAGAAATACCATTCGATTCTGTCCTAACGAACAACACGGCTCTCACCAGTCCATAATCTCAAAGTAATCCCTAGAGGCGTCAGGAGGCTGCAGGGCATTGCAAGAGGGGCAGAAGAAATGAGCTGGGAGCAGGGCGCGTTGACAACTCCAACAGTTCAGCCGCCTTCGGGCTCCGTCGCTCCAGGGAAACGCAAAGTTCCAGGAACAGGGCTCCAGCCCTCCTCCTCCTCCTCCTCCTCCTGCCGTCCGCACAACGACTCTTCCCGTCGGCCCTGGACTCCTACCGTCCGTCTTGCACCGACTCAGGCGGGCTCCAAGCCTGCTCGACCATGCCGCACTCAGACAGAGGGTTTTCAACCGTCCAAAAATCATCTTCGCAGCGGTACCAGTGACTGACACGGCCCACTCACCAGATACCTCTCGAACTATGGCTGTACCACAGACTAAAACGGAACCCTTTTAAAGGCGTAAAAACCTTTTAAAATATTTTTCAACCTACTGACTTGATTATACACCGACGCTTAGAATCATTTTCTTCCCCTGTGCGTACCACAACTCCCAGAAGGCTAAGGACGGGAGGTTGGAGGTCAGAGAGCAATCGGATGACGTCACGCCCGACGATTGGCTGGCTCAGGTGACCGGCAGTTTGGCGCTTCGCTCGTTTGGATGTGTTGGAGTGAAAGAGAAAGTGGCTTCGCTGCAAGCCGCCGAGACTTTCCGGTGTGTCCTTCGGGCTTCAGTTCTTTTCTCCTTGCAAGTGGAAGGTGTGTAGTGGGGACCCTTTCTTCTCACTTGCTGCTGTTAACTTTCTGAGGCTGCGTGTTCACCTTTGTTTTGGTGGAATGAAGATCTCACGCGGTGCTTTGGTTACGTATTTTGGTGTTAGTATGTGCCGCGTGTTCACCTCTATCCCCTTATCTTGTTTTGATTAGTTCTCGACCCGAAAACAGCTTTCAGATGCCACTGATATTAGGGATGTGTGACAACTAAAACTAATTTGTAAACGGGAATTATGTTGATTATTTAAAGTGGGAGTCGGCGTGTTCATAAACGTTCTAGAGTAGCAGTTCTCGATGCTCGGATTTCTACTCTGGGTTTCATTCGCTTTCTAGCTTTAATGTTGTAGTTTGAGAGCTTCTCGTGGAGTACAGGGCACAGCAGACTGATTTAGAGACGGTGCAAATATAGATTCATTCTTTTATTAAGTCCCTGCCTACCTTTTTGGACCTGATAATTATAAAGAAGGCAACTCACTGACACTATTCTTCAGTCACTAAAAGCAACTTAATAAAACGTTTGTTTCCCCAACCACCTTTCAGAGAGTATCCACAGTGAATATGAACAAATACCTAATCTAGTGTTAGTGTACAAGTGTACTCCTTGTGGCCTTGGGCAAGCCACTTAGCCCTCCATTGCCTCAGGTACACTTAGATTGTGAGACCTTTGGGGACAAGGGAATTTAGTGTACGTGTAAACCGCACTGATTCTAAAGAGCACGGTATAAAAAATAATTAATTGCTGCTTTTGCACATAGTGCTTAGCCTCCCTATACTCCTATATAACTTCCCCACAGCTTATAATAAAATATTATGCCAAATGAATTACTCCTTTCTGCCTTTGTGTTTGAAGGTCAAACCCGAGTTTCTTAAGATACAGGGAATCTTTCTTATGACCAATAAAAAGGCTTGGAACCATGCCATTCTATACTAGCTCCTGCTCCATGAAAAACAGGTATGACGTACAGCAATATCCAAATTTCAATCTCTTGCAGTACTGCAAGAGATTGAAATTTGGATATTGCTTTACCACAATTTATTTCCAATCAGGATTACACACTATAAAGTTGAGTGGTCTCCTGTGTAGTTTTCATAAATATTTCAAGAAACCTAAGACCAAATGTACAAAAGGGTTTTCCTCATTTTGTGTCTGTGAAAAATGCTTAGTACATTTGGTCCTTTATTTTCTAATTGTGTATGGCAAAGGTCAATTACCATTCATAGTTCAGTTTTACTTTGAGTAGTCTTATTGAAGATACATTAACAAACAATTGGTTATATAAAATTAATAATGTTCCATAACAATGTGATAATTTTGCCATCCAATGAGGATTGAATGGGGTTTTCATATGTTTTTCTATGGGAGGTAAAGAATTAAGAGGCAATAAATAAACTGCCTGCATTGCTGCAAACCCCAACAGGTAATTTTTATGCATGAGGTTTGTACCAGTAGTTTTGTTTTGATTATTGCCCTGCAGAGATTTGTCGGTTCTTTCTGTGGGTACTTCTTTTCTCTTGGAAATAATTAACAGATCTGAAAATATCTATGCATGTTGTTTCTCTCCTGGCCTAAACATGCCCTTGGGAAAGCTTCCTGTCAATGTGGGGGGAAATTTACTTGCTTTGTAGAATAATGTACATAATTTTACCTGCATTGAGGGTGGACTGTTTTCAAACAGTATTTCCATGGGTGAAAAACTTTTTTTAATGGCAAAAATTGGTTTGATTGAATTCTTTGCTTTGGTCTTTACTGAAGAAGATGTAGGGAATTTACCCATGCCTGAAATGGTATATGAAGATGCATCAGAAGAATTGAAAGAAATATCAATAAACCGGGAAGATGTATTACAACTATTTGATAAATTGAAGAGTAGCAAATCACCTGGACCGGATGATATGCATCCAAGGGTATTGAAAGAACTGAAATATGAGATTGCAGACTTACTGTTAGTAATCTGTGAAATATCATTAAAATCATCTGTAGATTGGAGAATGGTCAATGTAATTTCAAAATTTAAAAAAAGTTCCATGAACAGACGAGAGGGGAAGCCATTTTGGACCTAGTCCTTAGTGGAACACACAATCTAGTGCAAGAGATAAAGGTCTTGGGGCTACTTAGCAATAGTGATCATAGTATGATCACATTTGATTTAATAAATGAAGGAGGGTGGGTAAGGAAATCCACAGTACTACCTTTTAACTTTCAAAAGGAAGACTATGAGGCAAATAGTTAAGAAAAAATTAAAAGGAGCAGTTGCAAAAGTTAAAAATTTACATCAAGCTTGGGTGTTGTTTAAAAATACTATCTTGGAAGCCCAGACCAGCTATATTCCACGCTTTAAGAAAAGTGGAAGGAAGTTCAAAAAACTGCCAGAATGGTTTAAAGGTGAGGTCAGAGAGGGTTTTTTTTGCCAAAAAAGCATCTTTCAGGAAATGGAAAAAGGAGCCAAATGACGAAAACTGGAAACAACACAAGCACTGACAAGTTAGATGCAAGGCATTGATAAGGTAGGCAAAGAGAGAATTTGAGGAGAAGCTTGTTGTGGAAGTAAAAACGCATAATAAAGACTTTTCAAGTACATTTGTAGCAAAAAAAAACTGTGAGAGAGTCAGTTGGACCATTAGATGATAGAGGGGGACAAGGACATTGCAGAGAGACTGAATGTATTCTTTGCTTCTGTCTTTACTTAGGAAGATGTAGGGATGTTACCCATGACTGAAATGGTATTTAAAGGTGATGCTGCAGAAGAATTAAAAGAAATATCAATACACCTGGAAGATGTGTTACAACTATTTGATAAACTGAAGAGTAGCAAATCACCTGGAACCGGATGCTATACATCCGAGGGTGTTGAAAGAACTGAAATTTGAGATTGCAGACCTACTATTAGTAATCTGTGAACTATCATTAAAATCATCTGTAATACCTGATGGCCAATGTAACACCAATTTTTAAAAAGGTTCCAGGGGTGATCTGCGAAACTACAGACTGGTGAGCATGACGTCAGTACCAGGAAAAATGATAGAAACTATCATAAAGAACAAAATTACTGAACATGTAGATAGTCATGGCTTAATGGTAGACAGCCAACATGGCTTTAGCTAAGGAAGGTCTTGTCTTACTAATCAATTTATGTTTTTTGAAGGTGTGAATAAACAGGTAGACAAAGGTGAGTTGGTTGATATAGTGTATTTGGACTTTCAGAAAGCCTTTGACAAGGTCCCTCATGAGAGACCTTTGGCAAAATTAAAAAGTTATGGGATAGGAGGCAGCTTACTGGTTAAAAGATAGAAAGCAGAGGGTAGGGCTAAATGGCCAATTTTCCCAATAGAGAAAAATGAATGGTGGAGTATCCCAGGGATCTGTGCTGGGTCTGCTGCTTTTTAACATTCATGAATGACCCGGAAATGGGAATAACAAGTGAGGTTATCAAATCTGCAGAATACACAAAATTATGAGGATTGTGGAAAATTGCAAGAGGATCTTGATAAATTGGAAGACTGGACATCCAAATGGCAGATGAAATTTAATGTGGACTAGTGCAAAGTTATGCACCTAGGAAAGAAAAACCTAAACTATGATTACATGCAAGGTTCCACATTAGGAACCACCACCCAGGAAAAAGATTTAGGCATCATCGGGGATAACATGTTTAAAACTCTCCGCCCAGTGTGCAGCAGCGGCCAAGAGCAAATAGAATGCTAGATGTCATAAGGAAAGGAATGGAGAATAAAATAAACAATATTATAATGCCTCTGTATCATTCCATGGTGCGACTGCACCTTGAATATTGTGTGTAATTCAGGTCACCTTATCTTAAAAAGGATATAGCATTATTAGAAAAGGTACAGAGAAGAGCCACCAAAATGGTAAAGGGGATGGAAGGAACCCCCTATGAAGAGAGGCTAAAAAGGTTAGTACTCTTAAACCTGGAAAAGAGACGACTGAGGGGAGATATGATAGAGGTCTATAAATTAATGAATGGAGTGGAACAGGTAAACGTAGATCAATTGTTTACGCCATCAAAATATAAAAAGACTAGAGGGCATGCAATGAAGCTACAGGGTAACCTATTTAAGACTAATAAGAGAAAATATTTTTTCATTCGACGTGTAATCAAACTCTGGAATTTGCTATCGGAGGATGCAGTAAAAGCTATTAACGTAGCCGGGTTTAAAAAGGTTCGGACAAGTTCCTGGAGGAAAGGTCCTTAAACCATTATTGAAGGGGGCCTAGAATATCCACTGCTTGACCCAATACAATCATTGTGGAACCTGTGTTTTTTGGGGAAACTGTTAGGTACTTGTGACCTAGATTGGCCACTGTTGGAAACAGGATACTGGGCTTGATGGACCTTGTTTTGACCCAGTATGGCATATCTTTTATGTTCTTTACAGACTGGTGAGCATGACATCAATATGGGCAAAATGGTAGAAACCATTACAAAGGACAAAATTACTGAACATATACTGTAGATAGTCATGGTTTAATGGGAGAATATCAACATGGATTTAGCCAAGGAAAGTCTTGTCTTACTAATCTATTATTATTTTGAAGGTGTGAATAAATAGGTAGACAAGGTGAGCCAGTTGATATAGTGTATCTGGATTTTCAGAAAGCCTTTGACAAAGTCCCTCATGAAAGACTCTTGGCGAAATTAACAAGTGATGGGATTGGAGGCAGTGTAGTATTGTGGATCAGGAACTGGTTAAAAGATAGAAAGGTGAGAGTAGGGCTAAATGACCAATTTTCTCAGTGGTGAAAAGTAAATAGTACCGCAGGGATCTGTGTTGGGCCTGCTGCTTTTTAACTTGTTCAGAAATGACTTGGAAATAAGAATAACAAGTGAGGTGATCATATTTGCAGATGATACAAAATTATTCGAAGTTGTTAAAACCCAAGAGGATTGTGAAAAATTGGAAGGGACTTTGATAAATTGGAAGACTGGGCGTCCAAATAGCAGATGAAATTTAATGTGGACAAGTGCAAAGTTATGCACCTAGGAAAAAACAACCCAAACTTTGGTTTCTCAATGCAAGGTACCACTAGAAACCACCACTCAGGGAAAAGATTTAGACATCATCGTGGATAATAAGTTGAAACCGTGTGCGCAGTGGCGACTAAGAAAGCAAATAGAATGCTAGGAATCATAAAAAAAAGGAATGGGGAATAAAACCAAGGATATTATAATGCCTCTGTATTGTTCCATGGTTTTAACCGCACCTTGAATATTGTGTGCAATTCTGGGCCGTCATGTCATCAGGCGCAGCCGAGCCGGAGTTCCAACGCTGTGTGTCGTCGACCCCGAGTTGCTAGCCAACTCCTCTGGTTCTGAATTGGCATGGGAGATGGATGAGGAGTCTCCTGACACTGTTCTGCACTGGGACATCCCCTCTGACCCTTTCTCTGCCAGACCATCAGCAGCGGTCACCTCCAGAGGACTTGGCTTTCCTGGAGTTTTTACAGGAGATGTCTCAGGCACACGCCTTCGTGGTGGTACCCGAGGACGAGCTGTGTACTGAGGATCTGTAGATCCTCCTCGGGAGGCACTGACGATACCCATGCCCCCCATCCTGGAACAGCTACTCTTCAGGATGTAGGAAACCCTGGAGATGGTGCCGATTGTGAACAGTCGATTCGATTTGCAGTATTGAGTTGGCCGGAGCCCAGGCTTTCAGAAAACACAGCTGCCACATAACTCCATGGTCGTGGAGTCAGCTGTGCATCACATTAAAAACCAGAAGGCTCACTCCTTGGCACCTCTAGGCACAGAGGCGTGCACCATGGATGCTTATGGCATAAAGTGTTTCCAGGGCTCTATGCTCATGGCCCGGATCCAGGCATACCAGCTGTACATGGGCATGTACCTGAGAGACCTGGCAAAGGAACACACCGGGTTCTCAGGTGGATTAGTAGGTGAACCTCTTGAGCGTTTCAGGACCTGGTGTCATCCGGTCAGAGTGTGCTCTGAGTTTCAGACTCAGGCAGCCTTCGACGACATTGAGTCAGTGTCTCAGGTAGTTGCGGTGGGCATTATTTCCCATCACCTGGCCTGGCTACAGTCACCCTACTTGGAGCAATGGATTTAGGACAAGTTAGCCAATATCCTGTGCTGGGGGGAAAATCTCTGCTGCAAACCTATGATGGAGAAGGAATTCATGACCAGAACCAGGCTGTCCAAGAAAATATCTGAACCTTCCCATAAGAAGGCTTTGGGGAAAAAGTCTTTCCACCCTAAGACCAAGAAGGCTTATGGAAACTACAAGTTCCAGGCCTATCACGCTCCCCTGCAGGGGCAGCAGTCCAGGGGCATGGCCCCTGTAAGCCAAAGGCCTCAAGCCCCAAACAGCATCCCAGCTGAAGCCTGGGGGGAGGGGGATTTACTCCTTGGGCATAGCTTCCCTTCCCCAGGAGGTGCAGGGCCCAGGGTTCACGGGAGGATGGCTGGTCCTCTTCGCTCAATGGTGGCCAAGCATTACTTTGGATGTCTGGGTGTAGCAGGTGGTCGGAGAAGATGATCTCCACTTTGCCCAGCTGCCTCCTCTCTTCTTCCCCGAGGAATTACCTATGGACTCCTTGTACAGGAAGTTTGTGTTCAAGAAGCTCAAGGGTTTACTCGATGATAAAGCAGTGGAGCCCGTCCCGCTGTCACTCCAGGACAGGAGGTTCTACTCCCATTACATTCTCATCCCCAAGAAGACCGGCTAGGTTTCCGGCCCATTCTGGATCTACAGGACCTAAACTGCTTCCTGATCGAGGAAACGTTCAAGATGGTATCCCTTGGAACCTTGTTGCCTACCTCCTGCAGGGAGATTGACTATGCTCCTTGGATATCAAAGATGCCTACACCCACATCTTAATCCACCCACAGCACCGTTAGTGCCGTCCTCCAACTACTGATCGGAGGTACGATCAGTACTGGTTACTCCCCTTCAGCCTCACCTTGGCTCCCAGGGTATTCACAAAATGCCTGGCAGTCGTGGACCCTCGCCTCCAACTCCTAGGGGTGTTCATCTTCCTGTATCTAGACGACTGGCTCATTCAAGCCACCACGCTGGCGGAGGTGCGCAATGCCACGCATCACACCATAGGGCTGCTCCAGAGCCTGGGCTTTGTGGTAAACTTTCTGAAGACTCACCTAAGGCCCACCCAGCAACTGGAGATCATCGGCACCCTACCTGTATCCACTCAGGTAAGGGCGTTCCTGCTCCTCTGCTGCGCTCAGCGCCTATCAGCCTTGGCCCAGGCCATTCAAGGCAGCCCAATTTTGACCACCAGACATATTCTCCGTCTCCTGGTGCACATGGCCTCCACCGTCCATGTTACCCCGTTTGTCTGCTTTCAGATGAGGCAGATCCAGTGGACGCAATCATCTGGCCATCTGGAGGACCATATCCTCGTAACGCCAGTCCTGATGACCTCCCTCGCCTGGTGGCAGGACCCCCTCAATCTCAGAGCCGGCCTGACCTTCCAGGCTCCTCCGACATGCCGTATCTTCACAACAGATATGTCCAAGCTGGGCTGGGTGGCCCATTGCGATCATCTGCAGTTGGGGAGCCCACTGCGATCATCTGCTGTCACAGGGCCAGTGGTCACCAGAGAAGAGTGCCTCGCAGATCAACTGGTCTACCATAGTGTGCACGTCTTCCAGGATTATCTGGAAGGGTAGGTGGTCCAGGTCCAGACTGACAACCAGGTGGCAATGTATTACATCAACAAGCAAGAGGGCACGGGGTCGTACCACCTCTGCTGTGAGGCGGTGCACCTCTGGAACCTCATGACGGGAAAGAACATCTCCCTCTGAGCAGTATATTTGCTATGCCAGGACAACGTGCTGGAGGACCGCCTGAGCCGTGTCCTCCAGCTCTCCAAGTGGAGACTGAACCGGGCTGTGCTGGGGGACCCCGGAGATTGACCTCTTTGCCAGTCCAGTCAATGCACGGCTGCCATGCTTCTGCTCTCGGAGGCCAGCTGTGAGGAGACAGACACATTTCTCCCCCCCCCCCTGGTCCGGGAGATTCCTATATGCGTTCCCGCCCACGCCACTGGTGCCACAGGCCCTCCTCAAGATCCAAGTAGAAGGGGCTTCAGTCATTTTCATTGCGCCCAGGTGGCCCAGGCAACCCTGGTTCCCCCCACTCTGCTGCTGTCCCTCGGGGACAGACTGCCCCTGGGAACACCCCAGACCTGCTATCAGGAGGACAGGATGTTGCTGCACCCCAACCTCCAGCTCCTGGCTCTGACGACCTGAATGCTGAGAGGCTAGCTATAGCGCACCATCGCCTTTCCAGGCAGGTGGAGGATGTTCTCCCTGCCCAGCGTAAGGACTCCACACGACAGGCATATGCTCTTAAGTGGCGCATGTTTCCGCACTGGTATGCGGATGAAGGCCTCAACCCATTCTCCTGTGCAATGCCCAATATCCTGTGGTACCTTTTTGTATTTGTTGGGGGTTGGCCTGAAGTCCAACACAGTCTGAGTGCACCCCTGTGTATCTGTCTCACCATCACAGGCAGTGTCGCTGCACCCTCTAGTAGGCATATTTATATGGGGCCTTCTCCTCTCCCAGCTCCTGATCTGTCCATCGCTGTCGTCTTGGGACCTCAATGTGGTATTGTGGAAGTTATGGCTCCACCCTTTGAACCGTTGGCCACCTGCCATCTCAAGTATCTTTCATGGAAAGTTGTGTTCCTGGTGGTGCTCACCTCAGCCAGGTTTGTGAGAAAACTGCAGGCGCTGGTGGTACATGCACCCTACACTAGGATCCACAGTAACAGAGTGATCCTTTGGACTCGACCTAAATTGTTACCAAAGGTTGTCTCTGCCTTCTATTTGAACCAAGAGGTGTCTTTCCTAGGCCTCATTCTTCCACAGCAAAGGCCTCTCTGCACACTCAATTGTGAGCATGCATTGTCCTTTTATATCCAGAGGATGCAGACCCATTGCCGCTCAACACAGTTCTTTGTCTCTTTTGAGGCCAGTCATCTGGGGCTTGCAGTCTCCAAGTGCGCCCTCTCACACTGGGTGGCCGACTGCATCTCATTCGCCTATCAGCAGGCGGGGCTCTCTGGAGCATCATGTGACTGCTCACAATGTGCATGCCATGGCGTCCTCAGTGGTGAGCCTGCGCTCTGTACCCTTACTGAAGATTTGCTGGGCCGCTACCTGGTCTTCTGTGCACACCTTCACTGCACACTACTGTCTGGAGGAGACCTCCTGGAGGGACAGTGCCTTTGGCCAGGCGGTCCTCCATCACCTCTTCAGGGCATAATGTAACCCCTTCCCTCTGACCTGTCGGGTTCAGGCTACTGGAGTGGGGATTGCATCTTTGATGCTGCTGCTGTAGTTTTAGAGTTCCAGCCTATCGGCGCCATCTGCTGCCCTTTATGGTCCGCTTTTTGGATTGCCCGTGGCTTTACAGCTTGGGAGTTCCATATGTGAGGACTGACTTCCTTCTTGTTCCCAGAGAAAGCATAGTTACTCACCTGTAACAGATATTCTCCAAGGACAGCAGGAATTAGTCCTCTCTTCTCCCTGTGGAGTTTTTTTTAATGCTTTATTGAGCTATGTCCATCATACTGAGATAAGATGGCACTTTTGGGCATGAAGGTGACTGCGCATGTGTATGTCCTAAAGGCTTTCTTTGAAAGCTGGGGATTGGATCTGCGCAGGCTGTGTCAGTGCTGACGTCACCCATAGATGAGGACTGATTCCTGCTGTCCCTGGAGAGCACCTGTTACAGTAACTACGCTTTAAATATCTTGGTTAAACAACACAAACAAATCTGGGCCTAGCTTTACAGCGAGAATTAGAATTTGGCAGTTAGTTGGGCTGCTTTCATAAATCTAGCTCAGGGCTATTTCTGGTTCAGACATTTCCAGCAATATCTACCTTCTCTGATCAAAATTAAACACTTACTCGGTCCCTTAATTGAGGTATATGTTGAAATTTCCATATGATAATGAATTCTTACCCAGCCTTCTTCATAGTCCTTCTAGGTTTTGTTTGCATATCCAGAAGACCTTTGAGCTAGGCCAATTAAATTCAAAACCTCATAACAATTTCAGAAATGGATGCAACATTCTGATGCATGGCACTATTGCTTTTAGCAGTCCTTTGTCACCAGGGCTGGCCCAACAATTAGACAAGACCAGGCAATTGCTTGGGGTGGTAAAGAGCAGCAGCAGCCAAATCAAAGCAATAGATCCTGATATGTCCTACTGGTTCTTTGAATTAGTGGGGCTATTTTTACCTGTAAGGAAAGTGAAGCCACACATATATACAAAATAAAGTTTAATATTAAAAGTATGGCATCTGACTATGTAGATTTACAGGATTGCTTTGGGAGAGGTGATGTTGACATGATCATGATTGTTGAGTTTAGTTATCAAAATATTGGGGAGGGGGGGACCCAAGGTTCTCATAAGAGCGCACAGAGACGCTCTCCGGCCAACTCCAGCTGCTCTCCCCACCCGGGGATCGAGCCTTCCTCACTGCCGGAGGCGGGAACAGCCATCTTGCACGGCGGTCCAATCGGGACCCGTGCTGGACCTTTAAAACAGAAGCGCCATCGGGCGCAGGACCAGAGACGCTCTCCGGCCAACTCCAGCTGCTCTCCCCACCCGGGGATCGAGCCTTCCTCACTGCCGGAGGCGGGAACAGCCATCTTGCACGGCGGTCCAATCGGGACCCGTGCCGGACCTTTAAAACAGAAGCGCCATTGGGCGCAGGACCAGAGACGCTCTCCGGCCAACTCCAGCTGCTCTCCCCACCCGGGGATCGAGCCTTCCTCACTGCCGGAGGCGGGAACAGCCATCTTGCACGGCGGTCCAATCGGGACCCGTGCTGGACCTGTAAAACAGAAGCGCCATCGGGCGCGCCTGGCGGGCCCGCGCCTGAGGGCCTCGCCAGAGGGCCCTTTGGCGTGGCCCTTAGGCGTGGACCGTAAAGGCGAGACCAGGAAGTTGAAGCCACCGTTCAGCATATGCTAACGCAGATACCACCGTTAACCTAAATCCAGGTACCTCTACAGAGTGTTACATTGCATTCACAACCCCTTCTCTAGATCATATCTCGCATACAGCCAAATTAATGTCTATTCAATGCAATACCATGAATATGTACTAGACAAGTTCAGCCAATGATTTGCTAGACTAGCTCAGCCAATTGCTAGACCAGATCAGCCTATAATTTGCTAGCCAATATCACAATTAATGATAGCACCCCAGTGCATAAAAGTGAACCCACTAAATCAAAACGGGTCAGGAAAGTTTCCACCTTTGAGCTACTATGTAATGTAACCTAATCTAATGGCATGTAAAGCAATTTAATATTGATAGCTGTACCAGGTAGGCCAGCCAGAGTAGTATTATCTGCCTTTCTTTTCCTGTTAAGCTTTATCCTGTGTAGATATATACACTTGATTCATACCTAAAAGTTGAATGTTGCCAGAAGGGTATTGTATAACACACTGAGCCTGTTTGCCGGTTACACAATATACTAGCTAAGATCCAGCCAGCTCTAGCGTGCCAAAAACCTCCCCGATTCGCCTCCTGAAAGCCTCCTACCTCTCGGGGTTAAAATGGAAGACATGATCATCAGGTTAATATGCCTTTTCCTACTTATTATAGCACTACCATCCAATATACTGGCCCTCACCACTCCACAAAAACACATTCCTATTGTACTATATAGTGAGAGAAAATGGTCAGGAGACCCCTATCACAATTCACGTGGGGCCAACCTCCCGCACCGCAACCTCCTATTACATGTCCCACTACAACACAACACGAAAACCAGACAAACTAAAAATTGCTACCCTAGTAGCATGAAGTGTGCACTTATAAATGCACGCTCACTTCGAAACAAGTGGCCAGCGATCACGGACATAATAATATCCCATAAGCTAGACATTCTCATGGTAACCGAAACATGGCTCTCAGCGGAAGACAATATCATCCTCAACCAGCTGCTCCCACCTAACTTTACAGCCTTCACCGGACACAGACAGAACAAAAAAGGCGGAGGGGTAATTATCATCACCAAAACCGACCTACAGTTTAAATTGGATGAATCCAACAGCAACAACCATCTAGAAACAGTATCAATTTCAAACAACATATGCTCCATAAACCTGGTCTATAGATCACCATCAGGAGATCCAGACGACCTAGCAACCATAATAAATCTGGCATCCTTCACCCAGGGTCCAAATAAACCCAATTGGATCGTAGGAGATATCAACCTACCATCATTACAGAACACCCAAGCAACAGCATTCCTAGATGCCCTAGAGAGCCTCGGATACACGCAAATGGTGCAAGAACCTACTCATGAGAAAGGCAATATCCTCGACCTCATATTCGCACCGCAGCTAATTCTGGATCAACCACAAAACATCGTGCTATCCATAACTGCAGTCCCATGGACTGACCACAAACTCATCACTTTTCAGATGCCTACCACTAGTTGCTTACACAAGACAATAACGGATAAAAGCAAGCCCGCTAACTCAGCTACCAGAAGTTTCCAACCATTTAACAGAGAACGCATCCTCACTGAGATTAGCCCACTCTTTGATGACACCTCACTAAGCCTAGAAGAGTTGATCTCCTCCTGGAACAGAAAACTCAGCACAATCGCTATCCGCCCTCCAACGAACAAGAACCCAAAGAAGAGATCTACAGCCCCATGGTTCACAGCTGACTTAAAAGCCTCACTAACCATTCTAAGAAGGCTAGAAAAACGATGGAGAAAATCACGCACCAGCAGTGACCAATTAGCTTACATCCAACACCTGGCAGAGCATCGTAAAGCCATCACAAATAAAATCAGACAACACCACACAGACACCCTGAAACGGTCATTGAATAAACCTCATGACTTGTTTAACTTAGTTAAAACGCTTGCCAAAGAACCAACCCCGGAGCACCACGGCATGATCCACCCACAGGACTATGCAATTTACATGCAATCTAAAATGTGCAAAACTAATAAAATATTAATACCGGACCCTCTTGATGAACAAGACTACCCAGCATCACTGGCATCCTTCTCCACTCCCTCAAAGAAAACTATTGAAGATACCATCCTAGCACTAAACACAACCACTGCACACACAGACCCTTGCCCTGCACACTGGATAAAGGACCTGCGATGTGACATATCCTCATTTATAGCAAAAATATTAAACCATTCCTTCACCACTGGCTCATTCCCAACTACGCTCAAGCAGACCTCTGTAAGACCGCTGTTAAAGAACACCAAACTTGATCCTCAGAAGGTAGAATCTTATAGGCCCATATCTAGCATACCTATGCTAGCAAATATCATCGAGAAAGTGGTGCACAGGCAATTACAGGATCATATAGACACCTCTGCTCCACTCGATCTGGCTCAACATGGTTTCAGAGAGTCACATGGAGTAGAAACACTACTCACAACACTCCTCAACAACATAATCTCAGGTGTGGATAACATACGCCAGGGTTTCGCTCTTGTCTTTCTAGACATAGCAGCGGCTTTTGACTCGGTATGCCATGAAATTCTCATCTGCCGGTTAAGGGAAAAAGGCATCTGCGGAACAGCTCTCGAATGGTGCAAATCTTACCTGTCCGATAGATGGCAGCACATCCGAGTCGACGGGGATACATCTGAACCATTCCAACAAAGCCAAGGTGTACCTCAAGGATCCTCCTTATCTGCATTGATGTTTAATATATATATTCAACCCCTCTGCGACATCATCAAATCCTTTAATGTAAGTTACATGATATATGCAGACGATGTGCTACTATATATGCCAATATCATTGGATTGCCTAGATCTCACCCCGCTGACTAACTGCTTTGACGCCGTAGCAGAGTGGCTCCTATCACAAAACCTAAGAATACAACACAAAAAGACGGAAGTCCTTTTCGTCTCAAGGAACACCAACTTCACCCCTCCTAGTTGTATTAACGTAAAGGATGCCCAACTCCAAGTGAAACCTGCAATACGTTACCTTGGAGTAACACTGGACCAAAACTTTGACATGAAGGGCCACATAGCCAACACAGTCAAAGCAATATACTTTAAAATCAGATCCCTCAGACACTTACGCACGCTACTTGAACCGGATGATTTCCGTACCATTTATCAAGCCCTTATACTTCCCCATTTCGACTTCGCAAACTCCATTCTACAAGGACTCCCCCGGTCCACCCTGAACCCCCTGCAACTGGCCATGAATAGTGCAGCGAGGGTACTCCTCGGGGCATCTAGGAGAGACCACGTGACACCACTCCTAAAACAGCTACACTGGCTCCCCATTCAAGCAAGGATCAGTTTCAAGACCTTACTGCTAACATTCAAAGCGACTAAGGGGCTCACCTCTTCCTCTCTCTCCAACCTCATACAACCACTTGCACCAAACAGGCCACGAAGAACAGCAGAAATGGACACACTAGTTATCCCAAACGATACCACAAGATGCGCCAGATCAACAGCCAACAGAGCCTTCCGACTCTGCGCCCCGACTTTATGGAACACCTTACCAGCACAAATCAGAGCAGTACCCAATTTGAGTCAGTTCAGAAAGTCACTGAAACATCTCCTCTTCCTAAAATATCTCAATGACAGCTCCGAACATAACACCCAGGCGAATAGAAGGAGTGGCCAAACAGACAGACCATCGCAACAGGCCAACTTCACAATGTAAATAACAAACAATTCCATGTACTATTGTACCACCTTTGTATATAGTTAACCATGTTATCTCTTATCAGATAACCCACCATTGTATTAGTTTCCCCTGTTTCACCAAGTTATACTTCCTGTTAAATGTAATGACCAGACATATGTAAATTGTCGGATGTTTTCTGTTCAATGTAAACCGCGCTGATGTCTAATAGTGCGGTATATAAGAATTGTTGTTAAATAAATAAATAAATATCCTTGCACCAGCCCTACCTGTCGCCTTTCTTTGATTGGCCTACACCAGCTTAAGAATTTGCCACAAAAAAAAGCAGATACTGAGATAGGGTGCTGTGCACGGCCATGCAGAGAATCTTGATTTGAGTTCCAAGTGAGGCTGCTTTGGCAGCTTTTTCCTGAGCTAGCCGGGAGTGGGGTTGCAGTGAGGGGGAGAGTCTTAATCATTGCTTAACAGCAACAACTAGAGGCCAGAGATAGGGTCCACATCATCTAGGTTCCAGAAAGAGCTGTGATTTGCAGCCTTTGGCCAAAGCCTAATGCTTAAGGAGGCTGGTTCCAGTTGAGCTAGAAGCCCAAAAGAAGCAGGAGAAAGCTGCTTGGTTAAAGAAAGTAAAAATAATTACTCGCAAAGATCATGTTTATGAAATTTTGAGATTGCGTGTCTTCTAGAGAAAAGAGAGAGAGAATAAATATATTTTATTACATTATCTAGACTAGTTAAACCTGTGTTAGTTTAGGCATGTGGTAGGAATATATTGCTAATGAATTTGGGCTTATTGAAACTTTTTTTCTTTTTAAGATGTCTCGAGAAACAGGAAGTGAATCCCAACAGTCGCAAAGTGGCTCCAGTTCCTCCAGTGGTCCTCAGTCTTCCAGCCAGTCATCCTCTTCAGGCTCGGGGACCCTTAGTTCTTTGGATACTGTGCAGGTGCAGGACCTCGCATCAATTCCTGAGGATCCAGAGATAGAGGAGCCCCAGCCCTGGGGTCGTCTGTGGGCACTTGGGCTGGGATTTACAAATCATGGTTAGCATCTTATTTATTTTGTCATATTTTTAGTCAGGCCAGAAGCAACTGTCCTTATTGGAGCTTCAGAGAGAAGTTTCAAGAATCTGGAATCGCAGAAATAGAAACTGTACTCTTCTGAATGATTGAATCTTTATGAAAGTAAAATATTGAACAGGAAAAGTTCATTAGCAAAATAGGAATATTTTGCTGTAAGTGTTTTTAAGTACTAGCTTGGGCCACAATCTCAGTTGTCCATTTTAAATTTGATAAATGTTTTTTCATGGTGCTATTGACTTTTATTTTCTACATACTTTGTGCATATTTGTTAATTTAAAAAGCGAAACAGAATTTCTCCGGGAATAAGCAGGAAGTCAGTCCTCATATATGGATGACATCGCTGGTGGAGCCCGCGCTAAGCAAATCCCCAGCTTTCAAAGAAAGCCTTTGGGAGTTGCTACCACGCATGCGTGGTCCCCTTTCTGCCCAAGGGTGCCATCTTGCTCAGTCTCCTTTTTTCCGCGGAGCCCATCGGACGTTGTCCCTCGTGTCCTGGAAAAAAAATTTTTTTCCTGTGTTTTTTTGCCCGACCGGTCAACACCGGTATCCTTCCGGCCTCAGTACTCTGGTATTGGGTCTGTACTGTTGTAGTTTTGTTCTTATTTTTACCACTGAGGTGTCTTCGCGCCTTTTTTCTCCTTCACTGGCAGCCCGTAGGGTCTTCGACCTAGCCAGGGTCCTTTTTCCCCCGATAGCTGCCAGCGTTTTTAAGAAATGCGATCAGTGCGGGAAATTTATGCCCCTTGCCGATATGCACGACTGCTGTCTCCGGTGCCTCGGGCTGGACCACGACCTGGCGGTCTGCCCTCTATGTAAGAAGATGTCGTCCAAGGACTGCAGAGCCGCCAGCAGCAGCATGATGAGATTTTTCCCGAATCCCCCGTGCCTCTGAGAGCCAGGACCTCGTCTGAGGAAGAAGAAATCCTCGAAGGTGGCATTTCTGGACGGCTCCGAATGGCTGGGCTCTTCGCGAGATCGGTCACGGAGCCCCAAGCACTGGTAAGGAGCGGCCGGCCAAAGTTCCTTGCCGAGAACCGGACCAGCCAAGGCAAGTACTGACTGTTCTGGCCAAAGACTCCCCTCTGGGGGAACCGGCGTTGGGGCTGACCGTGTTGGCGTCCCAGCCAGTGGCTGCGGAGCCTCCGGAACTTGTGTACAGGATGGCGGCTTTGGAGCACAGTTTTACTGCCTTCATTGAACAGCAGCAGGCGCTGATGTCCAGCATGTCCAGTTCCTCTGCCTCGACCACCAGGCCCTTGACATCAAAGTTGACCCCGGAGGCCGAGCCGATCCTTGGCTGAGGTCACACTCGGCCTCCCATTTGAGACCGAGGTCGTCGCCGCCGAGTCTACCTGGAACAACTCATGCTCCGCATGTGGGAGACACCGGTGCCGGTGATCAGCAGACAGATTGACTCGATGTATTGAGTTTGCCGGAGCCCTGTATTCCAGAAATCGCAGCTGTCGCACAATTCCATGGTTGTGGAATTGGCCATGCGTCGGCTTAAGAGCCAGAAGATGCATTCCTCGGTGCCCCCCCGGCAGGGAGGCCTGCAACTTGGATGCCCTCAGCAGAAAGTGTTTCCAGGGCGCGATGCTGAAATGTCGAATCTAGGCATAACAGTTGTACATGGGCATGTATCTGAGGGACCTGGCAAAGGAACTCGCCGGCTTCTCTTCTGGTCTCTCCGAGGAACCTTTGCAGCGCTTCAAGGGCCTGTCCAAAGCTGTCCATGAATACTCCAAGTTTGTCTCGGGCGGCCTATGACGGGTTCGAGTTGGCAGCCCGAGTAGCCACAGCGGGCATTGGTGTGCACCGCCAGGCTTGGCTGCAGTCGTCCGACCTCGAGCAATGGGTTCAGGACAAGCTGGTCGATGTCCCATGCCAAGGGGAGAATTTCTTCAGCAAACCCATGACCGACAGGGCTGCAGAGCTGGAGACAGAGTTCATGACGAGGACATGGCTCTCTAAGAAGACCTCTGCTCCTCTTCGTAAGAAGGGCTCGGGTAAAAAGCCCTTTTACCCGAGAAAGGGAGCTGCTTACTGAAACTACCCTTCTTACCAGGCCTCCCCAGCTCCCCCACAGGGGCAGCAGGCCAAGGGACAGGGGCATGGCCTGCGTAAGCAGAAAGCCCCAAAACCCCAGGTTCCGACTCCAGTCTGGTGGGTGGGTTTTTTTTTCCCCATTTAACTTTTTATTAATAATTTCCGTTAATATAACAAACAAACATCTTCTACTGCCTCATTATGCATTTTTTCAACAAGTGCACAAGCCTATTTAATATTATCCCCACTTGCTATTACAACTTTCAATATTGCCTATTCTATTATCTTCCCCCTCCCCCTCCTTTCCTTCCCATCTCTATTTCCCCCTTCATTTAATTTTTTACTGTGATGTCTAGGGAGGAGTGGTCTAGTGGTTAGGACAAGGTACTTCAGGCCGGAGGGCCGGGGGTTCAAGTCCCACCTGGGGACAGCAATCTCAGGCCGGAGCAACTGGGATTTCTAGTCCTATAGGCACTCCTTGTGGTCTTGGGCAAGCCACTTAACCCTCCATTGCCCATGTTCCCTGTAAGTATTAACATGTGTGTCATATCCCCTCGTGTTAAATGTATCCCCCAATTGACCGCTTTGACCTGGTGAAAAGCGGAATATAAATACAGCTAAATAAATAAATGTCTCATCATAACTATCATAATCATCTCAGATGTACACAAACTCTCGCCATTTATCGCAATAACCATTTTTCAGGTTAATAGCAGTCTTTACTCTGATCCATCCCTCCTTTATTCCCTCCTACCGTTTCTCCCCTTCCCAGGTTTCCAGACATCTCCATACCCTCTTCCATTGTTCCACACCTCTCTCCCCTTTTCCTTGCCTCAGCTTTGTCAGTCAATGCATCAAACACAATTCTGTCATTCTTCTGACAAAGCCTTCACTGTGTGGTGTGGACGACCCTGTCCAGTATTTTGCTATCTCACTCCTTGCTGCTACTATACAATGGTGCAATACCCCCTTTTCCCTCTCCGAGATATCCTCCTCTAGCAGATGCAATAAGCAGACCTCTGGCTGCCTCTGCGATCTATGTCCTGTCATTTCATAAATTATATCCAACACCCTTTCCCAGTATTGTTAGATCTGTCCAGACTTCCACCATATATGTAGCATATCTCCTCTCTCTTGACATCCCTTCCAACATAAATCAGATTGTCCCAATCCTGCTCACCTTTTACATATCGGCGTCCAATACCACAGATATAACACTTTTATAGGTGTTTTCTTTTCTTTGAGTTGCTATAGATATGCCAGCCACTGTCTGTATTACCTTATCCCACACCACCTCATTCCGTTGCACCCCTAGGTCTTCCTCCCATTTCTTCATAAACTCTAGTTTACCCTCTCCTCCTTCCATTAGCCCTTTATATATCTTGGACAGAGCTCCTTTTTGGCCTAGCTATCCTGAGCATAGGGCCTCAAGCCATCCCCTATTCCTGATCGTATCTCCAGTCTAGTCCCGGACCTCTGGGTTGTCCACCTTTATCAGCAGCTTGGAGACTGAGGAACCTCCTTCTTTTCATGATGTCACCAGTATACATCCCCGGGAGCCGCCTCCACTTCCCAGTTGCCTCAGTCTCCAAGCAGCTGAAAGGGTGATGAGCCCGGGGGTCCGGGCTACCTGGAGGAACAATTAAGTATAGATAGATAGGATAGAGGTAGATATGGTATAGATAAGAGTTGAATATAGTAGTAATATTATATCGGGGTTTGCTGCGTGGCTGCCTGTGCCTTTAAATTGTGCAAGAGTTGCCCCCCCTCCTATCTTGGGCTTGGCGGCAAGTACGGGAGTGGGTGAAGAGACCTGTTGGAGGAGACAGGTGCGGATCCGGTGCGGTTGGGCAGCCCAATTTCAGACCGGAGTCCTGCACGAATGGAAGCCTGCGCTTTACAGAAGCACTGCCTGTCAGCACATCCGGGCTTCGGCGGCAGCGGGCGAAACTGTTAAAGGCAGACATAGCTTTCAGTCCAGGAGCGGCCCGATAGTAAGTCCGCCTCAGCAAAGTCTCGTCCTCGGCAGCGGGGAATCGGACAGCCACATAACTGTAAGTAGGCCCGTCCTGCACACCCAAGCCGTCAGCGCATTTGGGCGCGAAAACGGAGTCGGGCCCGGCCACGTGGCAGAGGCTGCGGTGCGCCGTGCAGGGGAGTGTATTCCTGTTAATTTGGTGGCGTTTTGGCATTTCTTCCCTTGAAGGGTTATCACTGAGTTGTAGTTCGTGTAGATAGTGTAAAAAAACAAAAAAAAACAAACAAAAAAAGAAACAGAAGAAACTGCAAGGAAGAGACAGGATTTGTGAGCGGGCCCAGGGGAAGCAAAGGCTATAGTTGCTATCTGGAGCCTCCGCGTCACAGGATGCCTTCTAAACCCCAGTGTTTCGTATGTGGGGCTAGAAGGGGTTCGGTGGCTTACTCCGGGGTTTGTAAAAGTTGTGCAAAAGAGGCGGTGGTGCTAGATCAGAGGCCGAAGGACAAGGAAGGCTCTCTGCAGGTAGGGAATGAGAGTTCCAGTCCTCAGATACCCTTTGTGACCCCGGAGGAGCCGGTTGCGGGGCCGTCTTCGGCCCCGGACTTGCCCTCCGCCCCGGTGGAGTGGCTTAGGGGACTGTCGTCCATTTTTTCAAAGGACTTTGTGGCGCTTCTACAGCAGGCGGCGGGGGGGCTGCCACAAAGACCGGGAAAGTCTCCTATGGACAGAAAAGGTGTGAAGAGACTCTCCTTAGGCGGGAGTGCGGAAGAGGTTTCAGAGAAAAGACTGCGCTTGGATGATGAGCTGAGAGATCACTCGGTTGTTTCTGAGGGGCGCCTCTCCGATGAGGAACAACAGAGTGAGGATTTGGATGAGGAATTGGAAGAAGGAGAGCTCACTGAAAAAGAGGACCAAGCGAGAGTAGTGCGGGTGTTTCGCAGGGAGGAGCTCCCGGCTCTAATTGTGGAAACGCTAGGGGCGTTGAACATGCCGGTCCTGGGGGTTACAGAGGAGACGACCCTGGAGGACCCTTTATTGCAGGTGTTTCGGAAAACTCAGAAAGCATTCCCGGTGCATAGAGTGTTTCAGGAGATGATCCAAGAGGAGTGGGACATCCCGGAGGCTCTGCTGAGGGGGGCCAGAGTCATGAGGCGTCTCTACCCAGTGGTGGAAAAAGATAAGGAGGTCTTTAAACCGCCTAGGGTGGATGCAGCCGTAACGGCGGTTACAAAGAAGACCACCATCCCGGTGGAGGGCGGGGCAGCCCTCAAGGACACTCAGGATAGAAAGTTGGATGCCCTGCTGCGGCAGGTTTTCGAGGTCAATGCTCTGGCGCTTCAGGCTGCCATCTGTGGTGCGTGGGTCGCCAGGACCTGTTTGAGGTGGCCGCAGCGGGTCAGCGCTGAGCAGAATTGCGACGTAGCTGGGGAGGCCTCAAGGCTGGAATCAGGGGCAGCCTACCTGGCGGATACGCAGTATGACCTGATGAGAGGATTGTCAAAAAGCATGGCTTCGGCGGTAGCGGCCAGGCGCTATCTGTGGCTTCGGAACTGGGCGGCGGATAATGTGTCCAAGACACGGTTAGGGAAGCTGCTGTTTTAAGGGCAAGCTTCTTTTCGGCGAGGAGCTGGAGAAGTTGGTTAAGGACCTCGGCGAATCTAAAGGGGGTAGATTGCCAGAGGACAGGCCTAAGCAGAGCAAGGGGGCCCTAGGAGGCAAAGGGCCGTTGAGAGAGTTCCGTAGATTTCGCTTTCAGAGGTTCAATACCGCCCAGAGAGGTAGGTTCCCCAACAGAACCCAGGGCTTCCGAGGCTTTCGGGGAGCGGGTAGAGGTTTTGGAGCCTCCTTCTCCTCCTCCTCTTCCTCCTCCAATCTTCGAAAGTCACAATGATGCCAGGGGGGCCCAGGCGCCCCTAGTAGCCGTCGGAGGTCGGCTGCAGGAGTTTTATGCTGCCTGGGTCCGGGTCACGTCAGACCAGTGGGTGTTAGAAGTGATTCGAGAAGGCTATGCCTTGGAGTTTCGGGCCCCAGTGCGGGACTCCTTTGTGCGGTCACCGGCAATTCGCTGATCAAGCGCAGGGCGATAAGGGAGATGGTACAAAGGCTCCTGGACCTAGGGGCGATTGTCCCGGTGCCTCGAGACCAATTCGGGTCCGGACGATACTCCATTTATTTCGTGGTGCCAAAAAAGGACTCAGGTTTTCGGCCAATTCTGGACCTCAAAGGGGTAAATCGCTGTTTCCGTGTGTCACACTTCCATATGGAGACTCTACGTTCAGTAATAGTGGCGGTGCAAAAGGGCGAATTCCTGACGTCCCTGGATCTCTCAGAGGCGTATCTCCACATTCCTATCCGCCCGGAGCATCAACGTTTTCTACACTTTGCGGTTCCCTTTGGCCAATTTCAGTTCCGAGCGTTGCCCTTTGGCCTGGCAACGGCTCCCCGCACATTCACCAAGATTATGGTGGTCGTGGCGGCGGCTTTGAGAAAGGAAGAGATTATGGTTCATCCGTACTTGGACAATTGGTTAATTCGAGCGAAGTCGCGGAGCGAAAGCGAATGAGTCACGGCCAGGGTGGTGGCGTTCCTAGAGAGCCTAGGTTGGGTGGTGAACATGGGGAAGAGTCATCTCATTCCTACTCAAAATCTAGAGTACCTCGGGGCTCGCTTCAACACAGAGACAGATCACGTGTTTCTCCCTCGGCTGCGGGCCCAGTCTTTGCGCAAGCTGGTACGTCGATTTTTGGTCAGCCGGGCGCCCACGACCTGGAAGTATCTGCAGTTGCTGGGCACGATGGCGGCCACAATCTAGGTGGTGCCTTGGGCGTGAGCGCACATGAGACCTTTGCAGAGGGCCCTGCTCAGACGTTGGTCGTATCAACAGGATTCGCTGGCAAAGAGACTGCCTTGCCCGGAGGAGACCCGGGTGGCCCTCCATTGGTGGTTGATTCCGGGGTCTTTGGACCGCGGGAGGCCACTGGAAGCACCGGACTGGGTAGCGGTGACGACGGATGCCAGTCTGGTGGGCTGGGGGGCGCATGTCCAGGGCAAGTTCTCGCAGGAACAATGGAACTCGGGAGAGAGGACTTGGTTGATAAACCGGCTGGAATTGAGAGCTGTGTCGCTCGCCCTGCAGAGTTTTCAAAGTTGTCTGACGGGGGCGGCGGTCCGGGTATTCTCAGACAACGCAACGGCAGTGGCATATGTAAATCGGCAAGGTGGTACCAGCAGTGTGGCGCTGGAAGCGGAAGCAGAACTCCTGTGTGCTTGGGCCGAAGAAAATCTCCTGGCGCTCTCGGCAGCACGTGTGGCGGGAGTAGACAATGTGCAGGCGGACTTCCTAAGCCGGGTGAGGGTGGACCCAGGGGAATGGGTGCTCCATCCGGAGGTGTTCGGGAGCATACAAGGGCGCTGAGGTGTACCGCTCATGGACCTCATGGCGACGTTCCAGTCGGCGCAAGTCGGCCGCTTTTACAGCAGAAGGAAGGAGAGGATGTCAGAGGGCCTGGATGCTCTCATTCAAAGGTGGCCAGAGGATCAACTGCTGTATGTCTTTCCTCCGTGGGCTCTAATCGGCAGGGTCATACAGCGCATAGAGAGGTACAAAGATCACGTAATCCTGATAGCCCCGGATTGGCCGCGCCAGCCCTGGTACGCAGACATGGTGCAGCTCTTGGTGGAGTGGCCTTGGCGCCTGCTGCTGCGCGTGGACCTGTTATCGCAGGGTCCACTGCTAATGCCGCATCTGGATCGGTTCTCGCTTACGGCATGGCTATTGAGAGGGCGCGGTTAAAGGCAAGGGGTTATTCAACAGCTGTTATTGCCACTTTGTTAAAGGCTAGGAAGACTTCTACCTCGTTGGCGTATGTACGTGTTTGGAGAGTCTTTGAAGCCTGGTGTGCTGGCAGAGCTTGCGAGGCGTTGCGGGCGACGGTGCCACAGTTTTTGCAATTCCTACAGGATGGCTTTGACAAAGGATTGGCGGCTGCTTCTCTCAGGGTGCAGGTGGCGGCGCTGGCCTGCTACAGGGGCAGGATAGCTGGACGGTCGCTGGGGGGTCACGGAGATATCAAGCGGTTCCTTCGAGCGGTGTGTCTGTTGCGGCCTCCGGAGCGCTGGTTGGTGTCGAAGTGGAGTCTCCCGTTGGTGTTGGAGGGTTAGAACGGGAGCCTTTCGAGCCATTGAGTCGTGCGACGGTCAAGGATTTGACTTTGAAGGTAGTGAAGGTAGTGTTTTTGGTTGTCATCTGTTCGGCGAGAAGAGTCTCCGAGCTGCAAGCGTTATCTTGTAAGGAGCCGTATCTGTCATTCTTCAAATCTAAGGTAGTGTTAAGGCCAGTGCCAGCGTTTTTGCCCAAGGTGGTGTCAGCCTTCCATTTGAATCAGGTGATCTCCTTGCCCATTTTTACTGGGAGCGAGGGGAACCCCGGCTCAAAGAATCAAAGACTGTTGGATGTCAAGAGAGTTTTGAAGAAGTACCTGCGCCGTACGGCGGCTTTCCGTAGATCCGAGAGACTGTTTGTCCTCTTCGGGGGACCGGGAAAGGGTGAGGCGGCCTCCAAGGCTTCTATTGCCAGATGGATTAAGGAGGCAATTGCTTCAGCATACCTGCTGAAGGGCAGGATGGTTCCCGAGGGTTTGCGGGCGCATTCTACTAGAGCGCAAGCGACGTCTTGGGCGGAGTTGCGTTTAGTGCCGCCAGTGGAAATTTGTAGGGCGGGACATGGTCGTCGTTGAATTCATTTGTTAAGCATTATCGTATAGATGTGCAGGCACAGCAGGATGTGTGTTTTGGAGCGGCTGTTCTTGAAGGGGCTAAGCAGGGTCTCTCCCGTTGAATACTACTCTGGTACATACCCAGAGGTCCGGGACTAGACTGGAGATACGATCAGGAAGGTGAAATTAGACTTACCTGCTAATTGTTGTTCCTGGAGTAGATACAGTCTAGTCCTGTATCCCTCCCGAGTGCTGTGATTTTTTTTCTAGAGCGATGGGCTACAGAGGATGCCAGTTCTCACAGGTAAGAGTTTTTTGTGACGGGTCTTACTGTTTGGTGCGGACTTAGATGGGTTTTTTTCTCCCGCCGAGAGGCATGGCGGGGGGGGGGGGGGAGCTCTGCTCCGCATTTTAAAGGCGTGGATTTGCCATTTTCAAATTTTCCAGTTTTCACGTTTTTAGCTGTTAGCGGCGGAGAGTGTTTTTGCTTTCCATTCTCTGGGGTTTCTAGGATAGTTAGAGGTTAGAAACTCAGTTGTATGTGTCTTAATACTTACTTGCTTCTCCGGTGAGTCTGCTTTGTCAATAGGGAACTGGGAAGTGGAGGCGGCTCCCGGGGATGTATACTGGTGACATCATGAAAAGATGGAGGTTCCTCAGTCTCCAAGCTGCTGATAAAGGTGGACAACCCAGAGGTCCGGGACTAGACTGTATCTACTCCAGGAACAACAATTAGCAGGTAAGTCTAATTTCACCTTTTCCCATAAATCCATACCTTCTGCTGTCGCAAGAAGTGACTGACCTGGATATAGCTATAGTAATCCTTTTTTGTTAACCCGTATAAATAGTTAATACCCTCAAAATCTCTAACCCTCTCTTTAGCCACTATTTGGGAAATATGCGTAAGCCCCAATTTTGCCCATCTTCTCAATCTACTCACCCCTGGCCCCTCTCAAAGCATGCCGCTAATGTCATCCCTTGTCCTTCTTTGTCTTGTATTAATAGTTTCCTATTCTGTTTGCAAATATTCAAACTGTGTGCAGTTATGGGGTTTAAGGTGGTCACTTCCAATGCTTTGCTTCCCTTCCACACTATCCTTTCCAATCCCACTCCCCTTACTGAATCTTCTTACATTTGGTCCTAGTGGTCCTAGTGCACTGTTTCTCTCTTTACCATTCATATATCGTTTCAGCTGTGCTGCCGAATAGTATTTTCTAAAATTAGGGAACCCAAGCCCCCCTCCCCCCTTTGCTCTCTGCATGTTTGAGATAGCTACCCTGGGACTCCTATTTTGCCATATAAATCGATTCTTTGTATATGCTTTAGCTTTCTATGCAGCACCTGTATCGGCAACGTTTGAAACCAGAACAAAAATCTAGGCAATAGCATCATCTTTATAACCGCAGTACGTCCAAACCAGGACAGGTAGCCTTACTCCCACCCATTCAACAAACTTTCAACTTGCCAAATAGATTTAAATAGTTTAAATCATACAATGATTCCAACCTATTGCTTATTTGGATCCTTAAGTACCGAATAGGCCCCCGAGCCCACCTAAATGGATATTTCTTTTGTATTATTCCCTGCGCTCCCTTTTTTAGTGACAAATTTAATATTTCAGATTTTGCCCAATTTATATTGGTATAGAAAAGCCTGGTCTAGTCACGCTCATAATTATATCATCCGCAAACAGAGAGATTCTATATTCTTTCTTTCCTACTACTATGCCCTTCATTCCTGCCCGTTCTCACCCTCTCTGCGAAAGGCTCCACTGAGAGAGCAAATAAGAGAGGCGATAAAGGGCACCCTTGCCTTGTCCCCCTCCCCTGCTTAAAAAAAAAGTGGAATAAGCTCCATTGACCCGAACACAAGCTTTCGGGTTGCGTTATAGTGCTTGTACCCAACCCATGAATTCTTCTCCCAACCCCATTCTTTCCATTACCTGAAATAGAAAAGGCCAAGACACTGGTCGAAAGCCTTTTCCGCGTCCAGAGATAACAGTAGTGCCTCCTCCTTACTTTGTTCAATCGATCAGATTGTGTTTAATATCTTTCGAATATTATCTGCTACCTGCCTACCTGGGATAAATCCCGCTTGATCTTGATGGATCAATTTCCCTATTACCCTATTTAAACGCGTAGCCAATATTTTAGCATCTAAATTTAACAATGAAATAGGTCTGTACGATGAGCATTCTTGCGGGTCCTTTCCTGCCTTATGTATTACTGTTATTCCTGCCCACCTCATAGTATCTGCTAACAAACCTCCCCCCCCCTTGGTAAATTAAACAGCCGCACTAATGGTGTAATTAATATCTCACCGAACCTTCTGTAAAACCTTGCTGTTAGCCCATCTAGTCCCAGCGCCTTATCTACTTTCAACTGTTTTATAGCTTTCATGACTTCCTTGTCTTTTATGGCTCTATTTAACTCTTTTTGTTCCTCCTCTTCCAATTTTGGAAGCTGTATGGAGTCTAAATGGCTTTGTACTCTCTCCAGCTTTGGGGGAGTTCTTGCTTCATATAGCGATTGAAAAAATCTCTTAAAGGCCTCCTTAATATCCCCATCTTTAGAAACTAATTTCCCTCCAGCGTCTCTAACTTTCAGTATATGTGATCTTTACTTCCGTTGTTTCAGTTTCTGCGCCATATATCTCCCGGCTTTATTGCCCCCCTCGAAAAATTCCTGTCTCAATAGCTGCATGTGGTGCCGTATAGTATCTGCCTGCATGGCATTTATTTGCACTCTTACCGCCAGCACGTCCTCTGTAAGTTCCTTTTCTATCTTGCACATCTAATTCTTCCAATTTCATTAATCTTTCTCTCAATTCCCTATCTCTTTTCTCCATTTCCTTCCTTTTGCGTGCCCCCCATTTAACCAAAACACCTCTCACTACAGCCTTATATTCATCCCAAACACCACCCCACGCCACCTCCCCATTATCATTCCATCTAAAATATTCTCTTGTTTCCCGCTCTATATCTTCTCTTACCCTCTCGTCTTCTAGTAGAGATTCGTTTAATCTCCAGAATTGTATGCCCTTCCCCTCCCCCTCTATTGCCATTCTAATTTCCACTAAAGCGTGGTCAGACCACGTTATGGAATCCATCTCCGCCCCTTTAATCCTACCCACCACCTCCTTAGTTATCCAAATGGCGTCTATTCTGGAATACGATCCATGTACCGGGGAGAAGTATGAGAATTGACTTTTCCCAGGGTGCTGAAATCTCCATGCATCTATCAAGCAGGGCTGTGTTACAAAATGACGATATTTACTTCTATTTGCTCTCTTGCCCTCTCTTTTCCCCGTGGCATCTCTGGACGGATTCCAGGTTAAATTAAAGTCACCCCCACAAGTGAGAATACCTTCTCCTAGTTTCCCCACCTCTTCATTGAGCTTTGTCCAAAATTCTCCTTGTGCCCCTGTAGGCGCATATACATTCATTATACAATACCACTCATTCCCTATTTTTTAACTCAATAGTATGTATCTCCCCGCTTTATCTCTGACTACTTTCTGTAACTCCATCTTTACTTTTGAATCTATTAAGACTGCAACTCCTCCCTTCTTTTTTTTCTACTGTGTTTGATGCATGGACACAAACCCCATACCCTTTAGGTTTGACCAAATATTCTGTCGCCCGAGTGAGGTGTGTTTCCTGTATGAGTACCACCAATGCCTTTTGGCGTGTTATTTCTTTATATAGTTTCTGCCTTTTAAATGGCGAATTAAGCCCTTTTACATTTAATGTTACTATTTTTGGCTCACTTTTGAAATTTGTTGCTCCCTTCCTTCCCCCCTATCACCCTTCCCTGCCCCCGCCATGGAGACTCAACTTCCATAAATAGTGACTATCTATCAGACCTCAGCCTACCCTTGCCTTCTATTCCCCCTCCCCCCTCTCGCGTTCTCTTCCCCATCTCCAATGTCCCGACCTACTCCTCCCATTTCCACCGCCCCCCCAGGTAGTTTCTCTCCCCCTTCCTTACCCCGCAGCTCTCTCCAGTCTTGACCACCCCCTTGCCTATACCCCCCACTGCCCCACCTCCCAACATCTCTTCCCCATTATTTATGTTCCCCCATTATTTATGTTCACTGTATTTACAAACCATTATTAGAACCAGAACCCTATCTTCCCCTCTCCGCTACCACCCTTCCCCCAGGCACTTCCAACAACATCCCTCACAAATCTCTTATCAATGTCCTACATTTCAGTTCATTTGTTAATTCCTCTTGTGCCTGGAGTCCTGGGATCACTCTCCTCAGCCGATGTCCTTCTCCATCGCTTTTGCTCCTTGGCTGCCTTTGGTCAGTCTCGCTACTCTCCGACCATTGGCTGGTGCTCTGTGCCATCTCAGACTGACCGCCCTAGTCTCGGATGTCGTGGCGTTCTTTGTTTTTGCTTGGCTCTCGTTGCCCCCTGGAAGATCAGTTAGTCCCATGTCTCCAAGCAACCCCTACGCTTCCTCGCAGGTCTTCACCCTTCTCGACATACCGTTTACTGTTATTAATAGGCCGAAAGGGTGCAGCCATTTATATCGTGCCTCCTCCCTCCTCAAGTATGCCGTCACTTCCTTCATCTCTCTCCGACGCTGCAATATGCCCAGGGAAAGATCCTGTAACAGTTCCACCGCATGTCCTTCCCACTGAAAATGTCCCAGTTTCCGTGCCGCCTTCAAAAGATTTTCTTTAATTTTAAAGGATCTCAAGCACACCACAATGTCCCTTGGTCTATTGTCTCTTATTGGCCCCAGCCCTCTATGCGCCCTCTCGATTTGCAGAGATTCACCTTCCCCACTCTCTTCGAGGGCCGCTGCTTGTAACGATGCTCCAAACACCTTTATAATAACTTCTTCACAGTTTTTATATTTGGGGTCCTCTGGCATGCCTCTCTTATATTATTTCTCCTTGATCTATCTACCAAATCCTCCGTCTTCTCTTTCAATTCCTCATGGGCTTGCTTTAATGCCTCCCATCCTTTTTGAAGATCTTCCAATGCATCTCCTTGCTGTTTCCTCTACCCGGGATCCCAGGTCCACTATATCCTGTCTTAAAGATTGTAATGTCTCTTTGAGTTCATTTTTAACTCCTCTGATTTCCACTTTAAATTCTTCTTTCAGCTCATTCAGCCACATCTTAATCATGTCGACTACATCTGGACCCCAGGAGCCCTCCATCTCCTCCGCTGACTCAGCCTCATGTTCTGCCAGCATTTTGCCCTCCTCCTCCCCTTCTTTCCCTGCTCTCGAGGGGGCATAGGAGGATCTGAATTCGGCCAATTTTTTCTTTGCTGAGGGCCCTCCGTTGGACTTATCCATCTTACCCCTTTGCGCCTCTGGTAGCACCCCCAGGCCTTCTGGAATCTTCGGTCTCCCAGATCTGCCGCCTGCTTCTCCTTGCAGGCTTTCCTGCTATACAGTCTGCGGGTGTACTTTTCTCCCTTTATATTCTTTCAGTCAGTTTATCAGTTTTTTGCATTGTAATTGATTTGGCCTGTTTTTTTGTTTAATGTAGCTTTATTTTGTTGTGTTTCTTTAAGGGCTATACTCCCCCTCCATGTCTTGCCTTTAATGGCTTCATCCGTCTAGCTGCACCGTTTTCTCCACTGTCTCGCTATTTCTGCCTCCTTTCTGGCGACTCTCCTCTCCTGTGCTGCTTTCCTTCGCCGGTGTCCTTGCCGGGATCGCTCGCGCCATGGTGCCAAGACCGCCGCTGCCGTCTGCCACGTGCTCCCCTGTACAGCTGCACTGCTTCACTTACAGCCTGCGGTGCTTGCAGGCGCCACGACTCTCTCTGCCTCATGTTCTCTACCAGCTGGCTTCTCTGCTATTGCCCCTTCATTTTGCTGCGCTTGGCCTCCGTTTTTTGGGGATTTTGCCCCTTTGATGCAGGCTTTGGCAGCGGTGCTCCTTCACACCGCCATTCAGCCCAGTGACGCCACCAGAAGTCTCCTGGTGGGGGTTTTTGACTCCTGCAGCATGGCCCCTCTCCCAGCTGGAGTTGGAAAGCTCACAGGAGGTCGGCTCGCCTTGTATGCCCACAGGTGGGAGACCATCACCACCGATTCATGGGCATTACAAGTGGTCAGGGAGGGATAGTGCCTCCACACTACTTCCCAGGAGAAGCCTTCAAGGTCTCCCCTTCACCAGGACCTTCTTCTGAAGGAGTTGACAGGTCTTCTCGAGGACCATGCGGTGGAACCGGTGCCCCACCACCTCAAGGGCAAGGCGTTCTACTCCAGGTACTTCCTCGTCCCGAAGAGGACAGGGGACCTAAGGCAAATCCACGACCTGCGCAACCTCAACAAATTCCTGGTGAGGGAGAAGTTCAAGATGCTCTCCCTTGGAATATGGCTGCCCTACCTCCACCAGGGAGACTGGCTGTGCTCCTTAGACATAAAGGATGCCTTCCAAGCCACAGGCAATACCTACGCTTTGTGGTGGGGGACAACCACTACCAGTACAGAGTGCTCCCCTTTGGCCTTGCTTCGGCCCCCAGGGTGTTCACAAAGTGCCTGCCGGTGGTCGCCGCCTTCCTCAGGCTTCAAGGGATCTTCGTCTTCCCCTATCTCGACGACTGGCTCATCAGGGGCTCTTCGGCCACAGAGGTGCAGCAGGCCACAGCTCGCATCATCCAGGCCCTGCAGCACTTGGGGTTTGTAATCAACTACCCCAAATCCAGCCTCTGTTTGTCTCAAGAGTTAGACTTCATAGGGGCAAGGCTCAATACCCTGCAGTCGAAGGTGTTCCTGCCTGCAGACAGGGCAGACAGGCTTATAGCCCTTGCAGGGAAAGTGAGCCACAGCTCCTCAGTGCCAGCGAAGCAACTGCTGTGCCTCTTTGGGCACATGGCTTCCGCAGTCCATGTCACTCCAGATGCCTGCCTCCACATGTGAACTGCGCAGTGGTGCCTCAGAGACCAATGATTCCAGGCCTCGGGACACCTCCAGGACAGGATCAAGGTGACCAGGTGCCTGGTACAGTCCCTGGCCTTGGGGGCTTTCGCCCCAGCACTTGAAGGCAGCTATGTCTTTTCAGGCCCTTCCACACTCGAGGGTCCTCGCCACAGATACCTCCTTGCTATGCTGGGGGGCCCATTGCCAGGGGTTCCGCACACAGGGGGTGTGGTCCCCGGAGGAGAGTGCCCAACAGATCAACTTGTTGGAGCTCTGGGCCATCCTGCTCGCCCTGAAGGTTTTCAGACAGTATCTGGACCACAGGTCGGTCCTGGTCCAAATGGACAACCAAGTGGCTATGTTCTACGTGAACAAACGGGGGTATGGGATCATGCACCCTCTGTCAGGAGGCTCTGGACCTATGCTCTTTTGCAACCCGGCAGGGGATTCTCCTCAAAGCAGTATACCTGCCGGGCCAAGACAGCTGGCTGGCTGACAGACTCAGCAGGATACTCCAGCTGCACGAGTGGCAGCTGGACCGGGCGGTGGCCAAAAGGTTTTTCCAGACCTGGGGGGAACCGGTGATGGATTTGTTTGCGAGCCCGGACAATCACCAGCTTCTCCATTTCTACTTAAGGCAGCCGCATCCGGCCAGGGTGGCCGCTGATGCTTTCCTAGTCTCATGGTCGGTGGGTGTTCTGTATGCTTTCCACCGACACCTCTGGTTGCCAAGACTCTGTTCAAGATCCTTCAGGACAGAGCTTTTGTCATCCTCATAGCTCCACTGTGGCCCCGGCAACCGTGGTTCCCGCTTCTCCTGCAGCTAGCGGTGGAGACACCCATTCCCCTGGGTTCGTCTCCATGAATCCTCTCCCAGGATGGGGGCTCTCTCTAGTATCCCAGCTTCAGTTCCCTTTCGCTAACGGCGTGGCTGCTGAGAGGATGATTCTCGCCCCACTCCTCCTTCCGAAGGATGTTGAGGAGGTCTTGCTGGCCTCACGTAGACCGTCTACCAGAAAGGTGTACACCTTCAAGTGGTGCAGATTTGCTTTCTGGTGTGCTGGGCAAAAGGTGGACCCCCTTTTCTTGCCCGGTGGTTGTGGTGTTGCAATATCTTCTCCACCTTTCCGAGATGGGACTTAAGTCCAACTCCGTCAGAGTGCACCTCAGTACCCTAGTGGTGAACCACTTTCCCGTAGATGAGAAGCCTCTCTCTGCTCACCCAATGGTATCCTGGTTTCTAAAGGGCCTGCTCCTGTTGAAACCCCCAGTCCGTACTCCAGTGACCGAATGGGACTTTAATGTCGTTTTGGGGCAACTTACCTGGCTGCCCTTTGAGCCGATGGCCACTTGCCACCTCCGGTATCTCTCCTGGAAAGTGGTATTCCTGGTTGCGCTCACTTCTGCCCAAAGAGTGAGTGAGCTCTAGGCTCTCGTGGTGGAGAGGCCTTATACCAGGTTCTACAAGAACAGGGTGGTGCTTCGCACACACCCCAAATTCCTCCTGAAGGTGGTCTCCTCGTTTCACCTCAACCAGGAGGTGGTTCCTCCTACATACCTTCTTTCCCAGGCCGCATGCCATTCGGGCAGAGACGGTCCTCCATACCCTGGACTGTAAGAGGGCCCTGTCCTTCTACAACCAGCGTACGCAAACTCACCGGAAAGCCTCTCAGCTTTTCGTTTCCTACGACCCCAGTAAACTGGGGAAGGCGGTGACAAAGCCTACGTTGTCCACTTGGGTGGCAGACTGTTTTGCCTGTTATGAGGCTGCGGGGCTTCCGCTGGAGGGCTGTGTTACGGCTCATAGGATCAGGGCCATTGTGGCATCAGTAGCTCACCTGGCTCTGTTCCTTTGGCGGACATCTGCCGAGCTGCCACCTGGTCTTCGGGTCAGACCTTCACGGCTGATTACGGGCTGGATAGGGAGTTCTGATGGGACAGTGCCTTTGGCCAGGCTGTGCTCCGTAACCTGTTTGCGGTCTAGGCAACTCCTGCCCTCCAACCCCTCTGTGTTCAGGCTACCGGAATGCTACTTCCCTGGTTAGAATTTCATTGCAGCTGCTTGTGGCTGTCACTGAGGGAGCCTTTTTGTTTTTGGCTATAGGTTCTTGGTAGCCTGTAGCTGGGGAGTCCCATATGTGAGGACTGACTTCCTGCTTGTTCCCGGAGAAAGCGTAGTTGCTCACCTGTAACAGGTGTTCTCCGGGAACAGCAGGAATCAGTCCTCACAACCCTCCCTCCTCCCCTTGTTGTTGCAGTCCAATTATTTTTTCTTTCATTTGTTTTGCCGTCTTTTAGCTAGGTCATTTGACTGAGCAAGATGGCACCCTTGGGCGGGAAGGGGACCACGCATGCGTGGTAGCAACTCCCAAAGGCTTTCTTTGAAAGCTGGGGATTTGCTCTGCGTGGGCTCTGTCGACGTCATCCATATGTGAGGACTGATTCCTGCTGTTCCCAGAGAACACTTGTTACAGGTGAGTAACTACGCTGTACCATAGATCTTCCATGATAGATATTCTTTGTCAATTGCAAAATGCAGTAGCGAAGAAGCCTAGCGGTTAGAGCAGCAGCCTGGTAACCAGAGAGACCAGGGTTCAAATCCCACTGGTACTCCTTGCGACCACGTGCAAGTCACTTAACTCTCCATTGCCTCTGGTACAAAAGTAGATTGTAAGCCCTCTGGAGACAGGGAAATACATTCAGGTATGTAGGTAACTCGTCTTGAACTGTCACTGGAAAGGTGCGAGCTAAATACTACTCCTACTAATGTGAAATGCTGCTCTGCTGTTTCACTTGAAGTAGAATGAATCTTGAGTGCACTTGAATGTGCAGAAGGTTTGAATCTCCCTGACCAGTGCTAATCATCTGCATTTTATTATCTTTGTTACAGACTGTATACTTGATGAATATTGGTTTGGTAGAGACAAAAAGTGTGACTACAGTTTTGACAGGCCGATATTAAATCGGACTGACACATTTAAAACTTACAGCAAGAAGCACTTTAGAATTTTCAGGGTAAGTGTTTTTTATGTGTGTTACTTTTTGCTGTTTGTGGCGTATTTTTACAAAAAAATGTCGCCATACACCATTGTGATGCAGTGTCCATCTCCTGGTGCATTTTAATGGATATATGTAGTGAAGTATAAAGAATGCGTCATGCAAAGTATATTATTAGGATGAATACGGTTCCACGTCAGAGAGGACAGGCAAGTCTTTTGGTCTGTCACATGCATGGAGATGTCATTCTGATTTCCCAGTTGCTTTTTCTGTAGTACTACAGATCCATGACATAGTACTTACGAATTGGACAACGTGTTCCTAATGCACTGGTCAACAAATTTTTACAAAAGTCATGTTACTGAAATAAAAATAGTCATTTCTTATCAATTTTTATATGCTGAACACGAATGAGACAGTGAAATTGCAAAGTTGGCTCTAGTTTTTTTGTAATCTACAAGAATGAATATTTGCATCACGAAATGCTTGTCAATAGTAAATATAATAGGCCTTCGGTTAATACCTGTAAAAAAAACAAGTCATAGACTACTACTTAGATTTTTTCGCCTGTCTCTTGTACAGCTGTTCGGGAGCTTCTCTGGGGAGTGTCCAGCAGTAGTCAGCCAGCATTGTAGTGGACCATTTTCCCTGGTATCTTTGCTCCATCATTGCGATATCCTGGTGAAAACATTCGCCCTGTTCATCACTACCCATACCACGGTTGTCAGGAAAGAAATCGAGATGGGAATCAAGGAAATGGATCTTTGGAGACATATTGCAGCCAAGTTTCTGATACTGCATCAGCATGTCTTCTACTAGTTCCTTGTAGTTTTCTGCCCTAACATTCCTGAGAAAGTTTAACACTAGGCGAAAAGCATTCCATGCTTGTTTCGCATCACCCTGCAGCAAGTTGTTGAATCAGTCATCTTTGAAGAGCTCTCGAATCTGAGGACCCACAAAAACTCCCTCTTTAATCTTTGCTTCGCTGAGTTGAGGGAATGTTTCATGCAGGTATCGGAAAGCTGGTGAAGTGCAGTCCATGGCTTTCACGAAGTTTTTCATCAAACCTAGTTTGATGTGAAGGGGTGGTAGCAGGATTTTGTGAGCCTCAACCAGAGCTGGGTGCTGGATATTCTTCTCTCCAACTGTTACATTTTGTCTGCGATTCCATTCCTTCCGCAAGTAGTGCCAATCCCGTGCTCGGCTATCCCACTCACATAAGAAACGCATGTATTTTATATATCCCTGCTGCAGTCCCATTAAAAGGGCAACTACCTTCAAGTCACCACAGAGGTGCCAGCTGTATGTTTGTTTATTTATTTGATATACCGCCCTACTTTATCAATCAGAGCGGTTTACAATTCACAAACAATTAGAAACAGGCACAGGGCCAGAAAGGAGGAAAGGAAGATTCAATTGTTGATATAATAGAACGAGAGAAAGGATACAGGACTATATGTAGGGGAAAGGATCAGACAAGAGGGGAGGGAAGGTCATAGGCCAAGGAAAAGAGGTGGGTTTTTAGGTCTCGCTTGAAGGTGGCGTGATGGGGTTACCGGAGGGAGTGTGGGGCCGATGAAAAAGAAAGCAGAGGAGCGGGTGGATTGAAGGTGAGCGAGGGAGGGGGAAGGGAGATTAAGGCGGTTAAGGTGGAAGGAGCGGGGAGTGTGTCTGGGGGTGTGGAATGTAATAAGGTCTGCCAGGTATTGTGGAGTACTAGTATGAAGAGCCCTGTGAACTAGAGTAAGTAACTTAAACTGAGTACGAAAGGAGTGGAAGTCAGTAGATGCTTTAAGTTATCGTATGTCTCTTTCATGTGGATGACATGCACTACTGGAATAGATGGAAGACGGTTTCCATTGTTCAAAAGCACAGCCTTCAGACTCTGTTTCGAAGAGTCTATAAATAGTCTCCAGTCTTGTGGGTCATAAGTGATTTTTAAGGCATTCATGAGTCTTTCAGTATTGAAACAGATTACCAGATTACTTTCCTGTCCGACTGCGTATAGTAACTGCTGACGTCAGATGGCTTCAGCAGCCGTCTGGCAGTAGTATTGCATTGCATCAGAAAATGATGCAATCAACTCTGGATGATGTGTGCATGCTGGTATTATGCAATGTGATGCAATATTACATCATTCAAGACTTATTTGGGATGTTGTTGATGTCCTACTGGATAAATTTACACGGTAAACGTCAAAAATGAACTACATGCAGTATCTTCAAAACGAGAGCCAATAAAATTTTTTTAATGTTATATTCGTGTTCAGCTCACCAAGATACTACAGATTAGGGCCTTTTAAAGTCAGTAACGATTTCAATGTTGACCAGTGATATCCAAGTAGGCTATAACCTGAATATCATTGTTCATTAGATAGTAGGGGTTGAGATGGTAGCCAAAGCAGAGAGGAATTGCACGAAAATCTGAGTCCTGGATTTCAAAAATACTAACATTGGTAAAATGGGGAAGTCCTTCAAGAACGTGCTGGAAGGATGGTAAGATATGGGTGAAATGGAAGAACAGAGGACTAAATTAAAAGAAGCTATGAAATGTAGCAACGTTTTTTTTTAAAAAGGTAAATAAAGGTAAGAGAAAAGAAACGGATATTGTTCTCAAAAGAGGAGACTGAAAAGATAAGGTTAAACAAATAAATACTTAAACCTAGGTGGGACCTTAGAAAGTCGAGCACAGAAAAAAAATGTAAAAGTTAGACTGAAAGAAGTGGGACAAGCCGTCATAATGGCAAAGGTGTAAGTGGAAGGAAAGTGCTAAAGGGGGGGTGGCAACATTTTGTTTTCCCAGATATATCCGTGAAAGGAAGAAGGATGGATATGGGATTGTTAAACTAAGGGGCATGTTTACTAAAGGGGTGCACTAGTAGCATACCATTGTGCTGTCAGATTAGTACAGAGGACTACACAAATTTTGGGGATGTGTCTGTCTGCTCCCCCCCCCCCCTGCCGATAGTGCAGTGTTGTGCATTAGCACTACGCTAATCAGCATGCAAGTGCACTTAACGTGCCACACTGTCAACACCTATGTTATACCCCTAAACTACACAATCGCACGCTAACAGCATGGTGCTCCATGCTGATAGTGCAGCACTCTTAGCATGTTGCAGACCTCATGCTAACAGTCAGCGCACTTTAGTAAACATGTCCCTAAGAGCAAATGAGATGTGTGAAGGGGCAAAGCAAAAGGCAGACATGTAAAATAATTATGTTTTGGTATTCAACCCCCCCACCCCGGAAGGCTGGGGGTTCAATTCCCACATGGGGACAAGCAACTTCAGGCCGGAGGGACTGGGGTCTCTAGTCCCATGACCATTCCTTGTGGCCTTGGGCAAGCCACTTAACCCTCCATTGCCTCAGGTACACTTAGATTGTGAGCCCTTCGGGAACAAGGGAATAAAAAGTACCTGTTAATATACATGTAAACCGCACTGATTCTAAAGAGCGCGATATAAAAAAGAAAGAAAAAATAAAAAAAATAAAATAAATTCACTTGAAAATGTTAAAATAAATAAAATGTTTAAATAAATAAATAAAAAAGAGAGATTTGAGGAAGACTGTTGGAAAGGGTACAAATGATGGGATAAAGGCGTACTGATTCAAGATGCTATGGTGGCTTTACATATTGTGGAGCCTACCCCAGTGCAAGCCTTACAGGTGGCTCCTATTTTGGAGGGCATCAGGTGCCTCCTGGACCTTTTCCTTTGCTTGAGTATATGAAGCAGCTCCTGGTCTCTCAACGGGAGAATCCAGATATGGTCTTAAGGGCCCTAAGGTCTTTTCTCTGGTGGATGCCCTTGTCACAGCTTTTAACAAAGTGCATGATTATTGCATTGGAAGACAGAGCTGTGTTCAAAAATAAAGGAGCCATAAATATAGAAGAATATATTTATGACGTTGGTTTTAGGTTCCCCAGTGGCCCTGTGTGCAGGTCTGGTGGCTAGAGCGTTCCTGTGCTGTGTTCAACAGCTCCTGGACAGCTCATGATGGCCAGATTGGAGTCTGGCACTGCGTATGTGGTGGATGCCTTTTATGATTTGATCGGGTCTTCTCAAAGTCCTTGGCATCAGTGGTTGTGCTGAAATGGTGGCTCTGGCTGTGGAATGACTTGAAAAACCTGTTACCACTGAAGATCTGTTAGCTGCAAGAACAGTCACTTTCCCAGGCTTGCAAGTGTTCAGGTCTCTGCAGCCCCAGCTAGTTCAGCATCTTGTAAATTATGAAACCATATGCCAGTCTCAAAAAATCAAAATCACAGGGTTTATCTTCATCACAGAAACTATCCCCTCTACATAACCCCTTAGCTTCCCATCTGTCAAAGTCAGGGCCCACACTAATCTCCAGGAACAAGCAGGAATGAGTCTTCACATATGGGTATCGTCGGTACCGACGGAGCCTGCGCGGGAACGCTCCCCAGCGTCCAGTAAGAAAGCTTTTGGGAGCATCCCACAGCGCCTTCCCGCCTTTCCCAACCGCCTCTCTCCAGTTCTTCTTTTCCGCTGAGCCAGCAGGTCGTGTTCCTGTCACTGCTGAAGAATTTCTTTATTTTCTTTTATTTCTTTGGTCACGTGTCTGCCTTCTCGATACCGGACCGGTACCGCCGGTCTTTCTTTCTTTAAAAAAAAAAACAAGGAAAAAAAAAAACCCCTACTGTTGTCTCACTTCAGTGCATATTTTTTCTTTCTTCGGCCTCAGGCCTAGAAAAACTTTCCTCATGGAAAAGCCCGCCTCCGGGTTTAAAAAGTGCACGAAGTGCAGCGGCACCATTTCTGTCACCGACACTCATGAATGGTGTCTAAAATATTTAGGTCCTGACCACTCCATTACGGATTGTGAGTCCTGTTCCATGATGTCTAAAAGAGGTCTACAGAATCGAGCAGCCAAGCTCAGTACCCTGTTTCCCTCTGATGCGGTTTCGGTAGCATCAACGTCTTCCAGGGCTTCCTCTTCCTCCCATGGATCTCAGGTAACCAAACTTAAGTCCAGCCGGTCCTCGAAGGGTAGATCTCCCTCTAAGTGTAGATCTCCCTCTAAGTATCGAGATGCCTCCGGGCTTGCTCTCGAGGAATCTGCTCTGGCAAAATTACCCCGGTGGGAGGCTCCGGCTTCCAAAGCTTTATGGGATCACAGGTTGACCTCGATGGCACTGCCTCGACTGATCACCTGTTACCATGTTCTGGGGTACCGGTGGTTCCCACTGGTACCGATATCCAGACATTGGTGGCGTCGATGGATCAGAATATCCTGACCATGCAGCGTGCCATCACGGCATTCATACAAGCTGCGACGCCTTCGGTACCGCAACAAACTCCGTTGTCGGTACCGACATCGGCACCGGTATCGGTTCCGGTGCCCGTACCGATTGCATCGACATCGGCTTCGGTGTCGACTGCAGCGGTACACTGTTCTGTGATGCCCATTGGTACCAATCACTCCCGATGTATCGGGATCTGCAAGAGCATCCAGACAGGCGATACTTCGATTCCTCTGAAGACTCTGATGAATCAGAGGCCTCTGTTGAAGCATCGGTGATCCTTCCTCAGGAGCCCTCTTCTCCAAAAAGAAGAATGTCTCCTCCAGAAGACTTGTCTTTTCAAGACTTCATTAGGGAAGTGGCCAGGGGCCTTTCCATTTCAGTGGCCCCTGAAAGAGAGCCTAGAGCCAAAAAATTAGATATTTTACAATATCCTAAGGCTCCTAAAGAGGCAGCCAGTTTACCAATTCATGAGATTCTTTATGATCACATGTTGGGCATATGGGAGACCCCTCTCACCATCTCCCCTCATTCTCGTAGGTTGGACACCATGTATCGTGTTCCTCCTTGTCCTGGTTTTCATAAGACTCAACTTCCTCACCACTCTATTGTGGTGGAGTCTGCTATGAAGAAGTTAAAGAGTACAAAAAGGCACTCTTCTAATCCTCCAGGAAGAGAATGCAGAACCTTAGATGCCTTTGGCAGGAGAATTTTCCAGTCCAATATGCTTGTTGCCAGAATTAACTCCTATAGTCTCTATATGGGGATGTTTCTAAAAGAAGTTACAGATCATCTGCACACTTTATCTCCTTTTATTTCAGAAGATAAAAGGGAAGAGTTTCTCACCTGGCTTAAACATGCCCAGGATGTTTCCAAATTCTCCAACCGTGCAGCCTTTGACTCTTTTGAGTGTGCCAGCAGAGCCTCGGCTATTGCCATAGGTGCACACAGAGTTGCTTGGTTACAAGCTTCTGATTTGGAACCCTGGGTTCAGGATGGACTAGGAAACCTTCCTTGTACAGGTGAAAACCTTTTTGGCAAAGATTGGCAAGCAAAGGCCACCCAAATGGATGCTGAAAATTCTGCTTTAGATAGACTCTCAAAGTCTACCTCTGCTCCTTTTAAGAAAAGGTTGTTCAAAAAGGGTTTTTTTCCCAAAAGAGGGAAATCTTATTCTGCCTATGGTCAGCAGGCATCTTCTACAGGTCGTTTTGCTGCAAAGAGACAGCAACAACCAAAACAGGCCAAGCCTACGGCTGCTAGGACTGCTACGGCCCAACAGCCTCAGCCTCCTCAGGGCCTTTGACTTTCAACTAGAGAACTTAGCCTTTCTGGCTCTAAAAGAACCAGAGCCTCTCACCATTCCAGGAAGGTTAGCTCATTTTGCTCCCAGATGGGAACAAATTACAGCAGAGCAATAGACCCTCTCCATCATAAGAGAGGGCTACAAGCTTCATTTCTTAAACCTTCCTCCTCACACCATGGTGAGACAGTTCAATTCTCCAACATCTCTCCTTGACCTTCTGGATCAGGAGATTACTACCCTTCTTGCCCAAGGGGCAATAGAAGAAGTACCCCTTCTTCAGCAGGGCTCAGGGTTCTATTCCCCCTACTTTCTTATCCCAAAGAAAACAGGGGGCTACAGACCCATACTAGATCTCAGAGAATTGAACAAGTATCTATACGAGGAGAAGTTCAAGATGATTTCTCTCGCTTCTCTCCTTCCATACCTTCAGAGTCAGGATTGGCTTTGTTCTCTAGACCTCAAGGATGCGTACACCCATGTCCTCATCCATCCAACACACAGAAGGTTCCTTCGGTTCCTTTACCAAGGAAAGCACTACCAATACAAAGTGCTTCCTTTCGGTCTGGCCTCTGCACCAAGAGTGTTCACAAAATGCATGGCAGTAATAGCTGCATTTCTACGCACTCTAGGAATATTCGTATTCCCATATCTGGACGACTGGCTCATCCGAGCTCCATCCCAGTGAGAGGCCCAGACTTCCCTAGCCTGCACAAGGCGTGTTCTTCAGTATCTGGGACTTGTAATAAACATTCCAAAATCCCATCTCACCCCTACTCAATCTCTAGAGTTCATAGGGGCCTTGCTAGATACCACAACTGCAAGGGCCTATCTTCCCCAGGCCCGTTGCCTACGCTTGGTGCAGTTAGCCTCACAGATTCAGTTAAAATCCCATTTAACTGCTCGAGAGATGTTACAACTATTAGGCCACATGGCATCTACTGTGCATGTGGTTCCTTATGCTCGCCTTCACATGAGAGCAGCTCAATGGACTCTGTCCACCCAATGGACCCAGGCATCAGGGTGCCTGTCAGACAAAATAGCAACCTCCAGTCGCCTATTTTGCTCTCTCCAGTGGTGGAAGTCCACTCAAAATCTGTTGCTGGGGTCCCCCTTTCAACAGGTGTTACCCCAAGCAACCCTTACAACAGATGCCTCCTCAAAGGGTTGGGGAGCTCATCTACAAGATCTCTCCACCCAAGGCATCTGGTCTCCACAGGAGACATCTCTTCATATCAACCTCTTAGAGCTCAGAGCAATCTTTCTGGCTCTCAAAGTCTTCCACACCCTGCTCAGCTACAAGACAGTCCTCATCCACATGGACAACCAAGTAGCCATGTTCTACGTGAACAAGCAGGGGGGGGACTGGCTCTCTGTCGCTTTGCAACAAAGCTCTGAGATTGTGGGCCTTCGCCAGAGAGCATCAAATCCATCTCATGGCAGTGTATCTTCCAGGGGTTCAAAACTCTTGGGCAGACAGACTCAGTCGAGTTCTGCTTCCACACGAATGGTCCCTCCATGGGGACCAAATAGCCAGAATCTTTCGAATTTGGGGAACCCCAGACATAGACTTGTTTGCAAGTCCGTAGAATGCCAAACTTCCCCGGTTCTGTTCCAGAATTCCGTGTCAGGGAGTTCAGGCCAGGGATGCCTTCCTCCTCCATTGGGGGCAAGACTTCCTCTATGCCTTTCCACCCATTCTCCTAATTCCCAAGACACTGTTCAAACTTCAGAGAGACAAGGGGTCTATGATCCTCATAGCACCACATTGGCCCCACCAAGTGTGGTACCCTCTACTTCTGCATCTCTCTCAAGCTCCCTCTCTGGACTTGGGATCTGCTCCAGACCTCCTGTCCCAGGAGGAGGGAATGTTGTGGCACCCAAATCCCCAGTCTCTTCACCTCAGAGCCTGGTTGCTGAAGGCCTAGACCTTCAAGATTTGCATCTTTCTCAGCAAGTGAGGGATATCCTTCATGCTTCCAGAAAGCCTTCCACTAGACGTTCCTATGCTTTTAAATGGAAAAGGTTTACCATTTGGTGTGCAGAGAAGGGTCTTAACCCTCTTGCAATACCTCTGAATTCTTTACTAGAATTTTTGCTGCATTTATCTCATGCAGGCCTTAAAACGAATTCAGTAAGAGTCCATTTGAGTGCTATTGCAGCATCCCTTAAACCTCTCAATGGACAGCCTATTTCCTCTCATCCTCTTATAGCAAGATTCATGAGAGGCCTTCTTTTAACTAAACCTCCCATTAGACCACCTCCAGTGGCATGGGACTTGAATCTGGTTCTTGGCCAGCTTATGCAGCCACCCTTTGAACCCTTAGCCACTACCTCCTTGAAATTCCTTTCCTGGAAGGTTATTTTTCTCATTGCAGTCACTTCAGCTCGCCGCATCAGTGAGCTGCAAGCCTTGGTGGCTAATCCTTCTTATACAAGGTTCCATCATGACAAGGTAGTCCTCAGGACTAATCCTCACTTTATGCCTAAAGTGGTCTCACCTTTTCATCTGAACCAGGAGGTTTATTTACCTGTCTTTTTTCCAGGACCTCATGCATCAAGTGCGGAGAGGAATCTTCATACCCTGGATTGTAAAAGAGCTCTTGCTTTTTACTTACAGAGGACACAGCAACATAGAAAGTCCTCTCAACTCTTTGTTGCTTTTGATCCCTCTCATTTAGGACTTCCAGTCTCTAAGAGAACTCTATCCAATTGGATTGCTCAATGTATTTCTTTCGCCTACCAGAGTAAGAACCTTTCTCTGGAGGGCCATGTCACAGCTCACAATGTGAGGGCCATGGCAACCTCTATGGCTCATCTAAATTCTGTGTCCATCGACCAGATCTGTCGAGCGGCCACCTGTGCCTCATTTCATACCTTCATAGCCCATTACTGCTTGGACAAGGACTCCCGCCGAGATGCCTTGTTTGGTCAGGCTGTTCTCAAACACCTGTTCCATACCTAATCAACTCCTACCCTCCATCCCTGGCTGGATGCCTGAGATTCATGGGGGAAGTAGAGCCCTTCCCAGGGACTCACAACCTGGGTGATCTCCCAGGCATCTCTAGCTGGGGAGTCCCCATATGTGAAGACTCATTCCTGCTTGTTCCTGGAGATAGCACAGTTACTTACCTGTAACAGGTGATCTCTGGGAACAGCAGGAATAAGTCTTCACAACCCACCCACCTCCCCTAGGAGTTGTATCTCTCTATCTATCTTTCCTTTCCTCTCTCTCTCTCTTTGTCTCAGCTTTAAAACTCGAACTGGAGAGAGGCGGTTGGGAAAGGCGGGAAGGCAGCGCGCAGGCGCTGTGGGACTGTGCTTTCCGTGTGAATCGATATAAATCAGCCTCAGGAGTGTCTCTACTGAAAAAGCTTTCACTTCTGATAGCAGCCTCCTAGACGTCTTCCAAAGTTTTAAAGTTAAGATAATTGTAAGGGTTAAAACTACCCTGTCTACACTGCCCATCCCCAATCCCCACACCAGTTCCTCCAACCCCTTCTTCCCATGTCCAGAAGTATTTCCTATCATCCAGATCTCCTATGCCCCCCTTCTTCCTGAGTCTGTCTCCTGTCCGTCTATGTTGTGTCCTTAAGGATTTTTTTTTTTTACTTTGGATAATGGCATTATTGTCATCCGTGTTTTGACGTTTTGGTTTTGTAAAACTGCATTGATAGCAAAATGAACTGTAAATAAATACATTTAAATAAATAACTACACTAATGTCGGTGGCTGTTTGGATCATTGTGGGAGTTTATGGTGTAAAGGTAAAAAGGGGACTGTTGTAGTTGTTGATATGGAAGGACAGACTAGATAGGCCATGTGGTCTTTTTCTGTCATCATATTTCTCTGTTATCGAAGTTAATAAGTGACCCACTATGGCATATCTTATGTTCTTACTCTCTTATGTGATCCTTTTGCTTAACTTGGCAACATAAATATGCCACTGCAGGAGTAAAGTACCTCGTAGCCTTTTTTAATAATGAAATATTTCTTATCTGTTTTAGGAAATGGGGCCTGGGAATTCCTACCTGGTATTCATTGAGGATCACAGTGGCAATGGAACTTTTTTGAACAGGGAAGAAATTGGAAAAGGGAACAGATTACCTTTAATTAGTAATGCTGAAATTGCACTTTCTGTTAAAACTAATAAAGGTAAAAATCTGGCTACTGTGGATAAATTTGTCAGATAATAGTGTGCTGGCTGAAATGGAAATGTATTGAAAGCTTTGGCATATTCCTTACTGCACTTTTGAAACGTATCTCAGCTGGGTCTACACAGAGAGCAGCTAAGCTTTCTCTCTTCAGCTGATGTTTTACAGAAGGCTCATTACACTCTCACAAGAGCTGACATGCCCATCTCTTTGAGTGAATTTTGCCTTCTCAGTTCAGAGACGCTTACATACAAATAAATGCTGCAGAATGGTATCTTTCAATTGTGAGCAACTGAACTATTGCAGTAGTAATAAGTTTCAGCTGACTGACCAATTAAGGACATGTTATCAATATATGTCTTCTGTGTTTTTTTTCTTTTAACATTAGTAATACATCTGAAATTCTTGATTCTAGTTTTTGTCTTTTCGGATTTGACGGATGTCCAATCGGAATATCCAAAGGAAGTGAGAGAAAAATACATAGTATCAAAAACTCTCGGAAGGTAAATGTTGTTGTTCTTTTTTTTTTCTATCCAGATCCCATTCTAGTGTATATATTTGGCTGTGGGTTCCAAGATAGAACTCTTAACAAAAAGGTGAATTGATCTAGTGATAACAGCATGGGACTTACAGTTGTGGTCAACATTATTGGCACCCTTGCATTTTAGGTATGTTGTGTGCAATATCTTGAGAAATAATTGGAAATATTCCAACTGTATATCATTATAATATTTTGATAGTATGTTCAAAGGTATACAACATAAAAAGACATCTGTGCATCTTAGATGTAGTAATTTCTGAGCAAAAAGAAATTATGACCTGGATAGGATTAATGGCACCCTTCATTAATATTTGGTTGCACAAGCCTTGGCAGTGATGACAGCCTCCTAACGTTTCTTGTAGCCATCTGTAAGTTTTCGTACATCTGTCTGCTTGTAGTTTTTCCCACTCTTCAACTGCTATTTGTTCGAGCTCATGAATGTTTCCAGGATTATTTTTACCAATGGCAGATTTCGGTTCTTTCCAAAGGTTCTCAATTGGATTGAGATCAGGACTCGTTGCTGGCTAGTTTAAAACAGTCCATTTGTTCCCTTTTGACCATTCTTTTGCATTTTTGGATGTATGTTTTGGGTCATTGTCCTGCTGGAGGACCTATGACCTTGGACGCAGACCTAGCTTTCTGACACTAGCTTGCACATATCGCTCCAAAATACCTTGGTAGTCCTCTGACTTCATGATTCCTTTAATATGTTCCAGGCCTCCAGTTCCTGAGGTAGCAAAACAGCCTACAACATTATGGAACCTCCACCATATTTAACTATAGGGAAGGGTGTTTTTTTTTCCTTATAAGCTTCATGTCTTTGCCTGTAAATGTATTGCTGGTCTACATTGCCAAAGAGCTCAAGTTTGGTTTCATCTGTCCACAGAACATTTTCCCAGAAGGATTATGGTTTCTGAAGGCAAAGATCAGGCATGCCTTTTTATGACTGTCTTTGAGCATTGGGGCCCTCCTTGGCCTTCGCCCATTAAGTCCTTCTTTGTTTAGTGCGTGTCATAAGGTGCGGGTTGAAACCACCACTCCAGATTGCTTCAGGTCAGTCTTAAGCTCTTTTGATGTTGTATATGGTTCCAACAATTTGCACTAATCTTCAAAGACTTCTTGGATTAATTTTCCTCTTCCCACTACATCCTGGGAGGTTCTTGACAGTTCCATGAGCATAAAACGTCTTAATAATATTGTAAACTGTAGACACAGGAATCCCAAGGTCTTTGGAGATCACCTTGTACCCCTTAGAAGTTTGATGTTTGGTAATCATGGCTTTTCTGATGGTCTTGGGCAGCTCTCTTATCTTCATCATTATGAAAATGGAACAAGGAGTGAATGTGTCCATTTTAAAAAATTAGAGCCATCATTCATTGGTTGATTCAAGTTATGTGAGTATTGACAATTGATCACAGCTGCATCGAATTTGACGGCAATGGGAACTGACCACTTTTTTTTAGGAGATACTGGACATTAAGGGGTTGAATTACAAGGATGCCAGTAATGTTGACCACAACTGTAAGACTTCTGTGGCTTAACAGGAAAAACGCAACAAGGAGCAGCGCTCTTGCAACACCAACCAGGATACACAAAAAGCAAGAGACGATGTAGGTAATGGATAAACGCCTGTTGATCATCCATTACCTACTTCGTCTCTTGCTTTTTGTGTATCCAGACTTCTGTGGCTTTACTCAAGAAATCGTTTCTCCCATTCTTGCCTATGAGACAAACTCTTGATAAATTAAGCCCTGGAACTTCAGAGCGCTGCTTGGAATGGGCACAGAGAAAAAGGTGTAGCTGAATTTCTGTAGGTTGAAAAGATGTAGCCACACAATAGAAGCAAAACGGAAAGTGACATCCAATTCATAATGCTTAAGTAACCAGTCAGCTTCATCCATCTTAGGACACAACTGACCAGCAGGTAAGCATACGGTTAATACATGTGATACTTTTAACAGTCGATAGGTAGGTAGGCTTCCCTGCAAAACTGATGTTAAGTCCACGGATGATCCAGAATATTGCAACTCCTGTGGTAATGGGATTTTCAGTAAGGATCAGGGTGTCACCTTTTACATTGGTTATTGCGTTGGCTTCCTCTGTCTGTGTGAGGTTTTTTTTTTTTTTTTTTATATTTAAACTTTTATTGAAACTGTAACACAGAATACAAACAGAATTACCAACCTCAAGTTATACAGCCATAATAAACCCCTCCCCCCCCCCTCCAGCCGCCAGCTCTTACAAGCCTACAGAAGTCTTTACAAATTCGTACTTCGCCAACACAAGTATGTTTCCCAAATTTTTTCAAATTTTTTGGAGCTATTGTTTCTCAAAGCAGTAGCTTTGCTAAGCAAATAATTGGAGTCGAGAGCAAATAACCATTCCCGCACTGTGGGCAGGTGGACTTGCCGCCACTGCCTGGCCATCAATATTCGGAAAGTCACACAGCCCATATTAACAAAGAAACTCTCGGTTTGGGTAAATTCCTCCGGCTTAAGCCCCAATAGGGCAATAGCTGGGTGAGGTTCAAGTACTTTCCCCATAATGACACTCAAAAGATCAAAAATCTCTCCCCATCGCTCCCGAGCGCAAGAGCAAGACCACCAAATGTGCAATACAGTCCCCACCTCCCCACATTCCCTCCAGCATTTATCCGTGTGTCCTGGAAACATTACATGCAGTCTCTCAGGTGTAAGATGCCACCTATACATCAGTTTATAATTATTCTCTATAAAACTAGCCGCTAGCTGCCCTTTGTACTTATTCTGAAAAATACTGGACCACACTCCCTCCTCCCAATGAATCCCCAGGTCACGTTCCCAGGCTTGTTGGAAGGGTCCCCGACCCCCCTGACCCTCCATCATGTTATAGAATTTCGTAAGCAACTTCTTTGATTGCCCCATCAGGAATAAAGTTTCAATCTCAGTAGGGTCTCTAGGGAGCCCCGGAATGATTTTATGGGTGATATAATGACAGATCTGTTGGTAAGGAAAGTAATCGGTGGCTTCTAAGCCAAAGAGCTGCTGCAGGGCCGAAAAGGATTGAAGCTCCAGCCCCCGTAAGAGGTGGCCGACATGCGTCAATCCCCGCTGTGCCCATCTTAAAAACACACTTCGTCCCACTGCAGGGGGAAAATCGGGGTTATCCACTATAGGTATTAAGCGGGACACCTCTCCCATGCCCAACCACTTTCGCCGCCAGCGATGCCAGAGATACAACGTTCTCTGGACATAGGGATTACAGTTACGCACCCCGGTCTGCCTAGTGCTGGGTAACCAGAGCCATTCAGATAGGGTCGCCACTTTTAAATCATCCGCCTCCATCCGCACCCATTCCTTACTGTAGTCCGCTCCCCAGGCCACTATCGCACTTAATTGTGCCGCCTCCATATATCTATGCATATCTGGGATGGCCATCCCTCCATTACGCCTACTCTTAGTGAGTAGAGACCATGTCACTCGATTACGTTTCCCCCCTCCAATAAAGCGCATGATAATCCTCTGAATCTTCCCCATATACATCCTCGGCACCCCCACTGGTATAGTCCGGAATAAATATAACCACTGGGGTAGGATCACCATTTTAACAGCCGCGATCCGCCCCAACCATGATAATTTCTTCCCCTCCCAATGTTCCAATTCTCCGCATCTTCTGTTCCATCGCCCCAAAATTCTCCCTACCAATAGCTCGGGCATCGGCCATTATGTACACCCCCAAGTATTTCACCCGCCTCTTAACCCATTTAAACGGGAACCGCTGGCGGAGAAGCTGCTGCGTGGCAGCATCTGCAGAGATGTTCAAAATCTCTGATTTAGTAGCATTAATCTTAAATCCCGATATTTTACCAAAATCCAGCAAGGCCTGATACAACACCGATAAAGACCTCAGGGGGTCCGTTATCAAAAATAGCAGGTCATCTGCAAATAAGGAGATTTTGCTTTCCCCTGCCGACCCCCGCACCCCCCTCACTTGCGGATGTTCCCGTACTAATTGTGCCAGCGGCTCCATAGAGAGCACAAAAAGCAAAGGCGAAAGAGGGCAGCCCTGTCGCGTCCCCCGGCCTAGTTCGAAAGTGTTAGAGTAGATCCCATTCACACGGATCCGCGCCAGAGGGTTAGAATAGATAGCTTTCACCCATTGTAAATACCCAGCGCCAAGGCCCATGGCCTCCAACACTTGTAGTTAGGCCAGGACACCCGATCAAACGCTTTCTCAGCATCAATGGTTAATAAAATCAATTGTGTATCCTTGGTCCTACCCCTCCAAATCGCATTCAACACTTTCCATATGTTATCGGCGGTGTGTCTGCCCGGTACAAATCCTCCCTGATTTTCATGCACTAGGCTGGGCATATGTGGAAGTAAGCGATTAGCCAAGATTTTGGTAAAGATTTTAAAATCAGAACCCAATAGCGAGATAGGGCGATAGGAGCTACAGAGTGTGGGATCCTTTCCCTCTTTGGGCAGCAACGTGACCCCAGCTGTCCGGAGAGTATCTGGTAGTTTACCCCCTTCCCTAAATGAGTTATAGAGCCGAGCCAGAATACCGCTCACCTCCTCACGAAAGATCTTGTAAAATTTATTGGTATACCCATCCAGACCGGGGGCTTTATGAGCCGGTAGGGTTCCAATCACTGCCGCCACTTCAGCACCGGTGATGGGCCGTGCCAACGCCGCAGCATCAGTTGGCAAGACTTTGGGCAGCCGCATCTGCAGGTATTGAGCCCTATCCGCCATCGACCCCCCCTCTTCTGCCTGATAAAGTTGCTGATAAAATTGAACAAATTGTTCTCTAATCTGGTCCCCCGCCCTGAGCTCCCTCCCCGCCGCATCACGGATCTTAGTTATAAAATTCCGCTTCTGCTGCCGCTTCAACTGATGAGCTAACCATCTAGAAGGTTTATTACCATAAGCAAAAAAATTTTGCCTCAATTGGTCCTGAGCAAATTTGATTTCAGCCAATTCAAGTTCCCCCAATTCCCTCCGGGCCTCCCGCAGTGCCTGCCACGCCTGCTCATCCAGCTCCCCCCGCTGATGACATTCCTCCCCCAAGCGAATCCTCCGTCTCAGGTCCATTTGTCTCTCGCTCTTAAGTTTTTTCGCATGGGTAGCCAGAGATATCAGCTCGCCCCGTATCACCACTTTCAAGCATTCCCATAATGTCTCTACTCGGCAATCCTCCCTGTCATTGATATCTAGATATGCGGTTATTGCGGCCGAGACTTTCTGTCTGATCTCCGGATTATCTAAGAGGGCCTCATTCAACAACCAATTCCTCTGTACCCTCTGCTGTGGGCCCACCTGCAGATCCACCCACACCGGTGCATGATCCATCCATGTCCTCTCGCCAGTATCACAGTCCATCACCGTACACAGCAACGCCTCCGAGACCCAAATCATATCCAGTCTCGAGAAGGAAGCATGCACAGGTGAGAAGAATGTATACACCCTCTGACGACCTCGCAGCTCCCGCCAAGTGTCCCTGACACCTAGGGATTGACACATTACCTGGAGTTGCCTCCGGTCTTTAGTCTTACCCCCCCCTCCCCCCACCGAGTTATCCAGTTGGGGATTAATGGTCAGATTAAAGTCCCCTCCCATGATCACCTCCCCCACCGCAAAGCGTTCCACTTGAAGGGTTAAGCTCTCATAGAACTTTCCCTGTGCGGTGTTTGGACCATAAATATTAACCAGGGTAAACCATGTGTCCCGTATTTTAATATTAAGAAGCAGGAAATGTCCCTCCTTATCCCTGTGGACATCCCCGATCGTGTATTGGAGGTGCTCATTAATCATGATCCCCACTCCCCCCTTTTTTAATTCCACTTTATTAGAAGCAAACCAGCGACCGGGAAACTGCCGGTGCTGCACTCTCCACTCATCACCTCTCTTAAGGTGCGTTTCCTGAAGAAATATAACATCCCCTTTAAGCCGGGTGCATTCTTTAAACATACGCTGCCTTTTAACTGGGGAGTTCAAGCCCCTCACATTCAAAGTTAATACCCGCAATTTAGCCATTTGCAAGACTATCTGAGTAGGCCGGAACTAGCATACACACGACGGACTGGAATCCCCTCTTTTCCAAGCTCCCCCTTCCACCCTCCTCCCCCCCACCCCCACCCCCCACCCCCCTCTTTCCCACTTGCCTCCCCTCCATCGCCTGCCCGGAGTAAAAAGGCATGACCGACCAGACTGCTCCTCCCTGCTCCTCACACAATAACAAAACCTGTTAAAAGTAACAATATTTCCCAATATCTTTACAAACAGTGCATCCCCGCTCCCACCAAGGCACTCCCTCGTGAAAACAAGACCAGCAAAGCAGACATTCTCCCCGCCTTCAGCTCTTTTTTTCTCCGCTGGTAGTCCGGTTTTCCTCTGCTTCCTGAGGCGTTTCTCTCCCCCGGACGCTCTTCGCCATTTCTCCAAGGCTGGTGATGGCTGTGTAGGCCGGCCCTGAGCCTGACCAATATTGTCCGGCCATCCCGCGTGTTGCATAAATTGCTGGGCCTCCTGGACAGTCCGGATATGGGAAGCAGCCCCCTCTCGACTAAATTGTAATCCAAAGGGATATGTCCAACGATATTTAATTTGTTCCTCTCTCAGCCGTTTAGTCAGTCCAGCCAGCTCCCTCCTTTTCCGCATTGTGATAGCTGAGAGGTCAGCGTATATCTCAATTTTCTGATTCTCCCAGCATAGCCCCTCAATTTTTCTGGCTGCTGCCATAATCTCATTTTTGGTCGTATATTCATGGAAACAAACAATAATGTCCCGGGGGCGCCCCTCTCTCTGCGGTCCCAGGGCACGGTGGGCTCTATCAATTTTCCAACATAACTTCTCACTCTCCGTGCCCGCCTGGCCCAGGATCCATTTGCCCACCTGCTCCACTATCTGTGCACAGTCCTCTTTTCCATTGCTTTCGAGCACTCCCCGGACTCGCAGATTGGACCGCCGCGCCCTGTTTTCCATGTCTTCAATCTTTCTCCACATCTCTTCCTGCTCCCCCTCAAACGCCCCCAACTTCTCATGCACTTCTTTAATCACGGTGTCCTGTTCCTCCACTTTAGTTTCCAGATCATCCAGCCTCTGGCCTACCTCCCGCACATCCATGCGCAGCTCCTCCATCCATGATTGCGCCTCAGTTTTAAAGTGCGCCAGGTCCTGCCGTAAGGAGGTAAACCACTCGTGGAGCTCACGTTTTAACCCTGCAATCTCGCCTGTGTTAGCAGTGTCGGCGGGCACATCCCCTTTCTCCTGCGTGGCATTCCCCGGACTCGCACATGGCGCCGCCATTTTGGATTTCCCCGGTGGCCCGCTCGGCGTTGCTTTAAAAGCAAAAGTTTTGAGGTCCGAGGTGCTTTTCTTGGCTCCCGCCATCCTCCGGAGCTCGTCCCCTCGCAAACCCGCTGAAATGCAAGCGTTCGCCGGGCTCGGGATGCGTTTAGAACAGGTTTATGCTTTGCCTCCGACGGAGCTCTGAAATCAGGCTGCCGTCTGTGTCGGTGACGTCATTTCCTCTCTGTGAGGTTTTAAAATATTTACTTCAATGTTTTATACTTTGAAAAGATACAATCTAGCCTCCTTATACTCTGTGTGTTGAATTGGAAGATTGAATCTTGATCTTGGATTAAGTCAGTGGGTGCTTCTATATGCTCCATTTTTGTAAAAGATGAGGAAGGCACATTGCCAGAGAGACCACCCTCACTCTGCAAGTCCACTTTTGTGGAATAAACTTCCTGCAGAGATTAGACTTGAGTATAATTATCTATGTTTCCAAAACCTAATGGTTAGACCAGGGTTTGATTCCCACTAGTACTCCTTGTGGCCTTGGGCAAGACACTTAACCCTCCATTGCCTCAGAAAAATCCAAGTTATCAGTGTCCCTGTTTTAATGTACATGACCAAATTTAAAGTTGCAGTGTAGACCGTTTTGACTGAAATGATGAAGCGATATAAAAAAACCTGTTAAATAAATGAAATGTGATTCTTTATTTTTTTTGCAGGTAACTGATAGTTTGTTGACTGTGGTTGGATGATTAGGTAGCTTTTGCCTCCTCTTTGCAGTTGTCAAAAGATATCTTAGCATTTTAATTATGTTTGTTATTTTTGAAAAATTTAGTGTATTCACTGGCTCTGGCCTTTTAATGGTGGTTTGGGAATTTGTATTAAGTTTTTTAACATGTTGCTGAACTCTGCTTTGGGCAGTGCTGTCAACAAGTTGTATAAAATTGAATAAAACGAATAGATTACGCCACTACAGATTTGTCCTGCTGAATATAATTCTTTCCTAATTTCAGGGAATTGAGCAAACCAATTAGACAGGGCAGCAAACCTGTAGATGGCAGTGCTTGGGTTAGAGCTAGGAAGAGGATTTATTGTTAGCTCAACATTTTGTGATGGTATGAAATTACTCATAGTAAGATTCTCTATGGCATCTGGTCTTTGTACCTATGGGTGCAGCACTAGTTTGCAAAAAAAAATCAAAAACTAGAAACTGGGAACTGGTGCAAACAATAAGTCATTCCAATTTGTGCATTAATCTGTGATTCTGTTATAAATAGAAGTGGCACGGTGACTTTCTAGCTTATATGTTTCTAAAAATAGAATTTCCAATTCATCCTGCTAGACCAGTCCAGACAAGCAGGTTTATCTCCCCCTACCAGCAGATGTTGGAGACAGAGAAAAAACCCCTCCAGAAGCCTGATTGGCTGGGCTCTGGTAGCCATATAGGTATACCCCTAGGGGTCCCCTTCAGTATTTTCTCTGTCTCCAGCAAATGATGACAGTGGTTTTATTTTCTCTTCAGGTTAAGTTATTGGTTTTTTTTTTTGTTCTTGCCTCTATTGCTGGACATGTCCAAAGCGCACAAGAGGTGTCCCTCTAGACTTCCCAGCCCATGTACTTACAGTCCTAGGTGAGCTCCTGATCACGAGGATCAGTTGAGCTCCCTTCAACAGGGAAACTCCGGCTCCTGGCCACAAGGGCCTGATTGGCTGGTAGCAGGGGAAGCCTTCAGAACTCTGCAGCAGTTTTATTTAAACTACCTGCTTGGCTGTCTCTAAAAATAGATTATTCCTTATCGTTCCTCCAGTCCAGTCCCGTACCTCACCAGCAGCTTGGAGACTGAGCATGTCAATGCTGATGACATCACTCCTCATAGGCAATTGCCATCTTACCACCTCTCAGACTCCATGCAGCTGGAGAGGTGTGACTTCACAAGACGGACTCACTGAGGGACAGCTCAGCGCAATTGATTTTGTCCAGTCCTGGTTATTTCTCCCCTTTGCGTGGGGATACTTTGCCTTCAAAGCAGGACAGCAGCTAGTTTGAGCAGATACTAAGATTAAAGTTAAAAAGAAAAAAAAAAAAAGGAAAGGTGCTCCAAGGCAGGCAAGTGAAGCTAGAGCTGCCCTGCGGAAGGGCTGGATTTCCGAAAAGCAGCAGCTCCTGAATCTGACACGGTGAGGACCTGCTCCAGAGCAAGGCAGTCATTCATTCCTCACGGAACTCTTGCCGACGCTGATAAAGAAGGGCAGAGCGTGCGTCAGGAGGTACCGAAGAGCCCGTGAACCATGATTTTTTTAGTACATGGTTTGTTTTCTTTTGAATTGTTTGCATTTCTTCTCCCTCTCCATGGTGGATTGTGCAAGCAGTGTTACTGAGCCGGGGTAGCTCGCAGCGAGGCGAGAGCAGTGTCATGCTTTAGTGTCATGTGACATTTTGGGTTTAGCTGCAGGGTTTTTTATTACACCACGCTCCGCCAATGTTCAGCGCAGCATCACCCACTATCGTGGCTGCCCCCTTGCCCAAAAGCCACCAAGATAGCATTGTGGTGGTGGCTCTGGCAGGACAAGCTCTCGGCAGAGATGCCCCTCGAGACCTCTCTCTAGGTGGTGTTAACGACTGATGCCAGTCTCTCCGGCTGGGCAGATCGCACAGCGGTGTTGGTCAAAGGAGAAGAGTAGCTGACCCATCAACCATTTGGAAATATGAGCGGTGTTCCTGGCTCTGCATGAGTTTCGCAGTTTCCTGCAAGGGAAGCCAGTCACGGTGTTTTCAGACAATGCCACTACTGTGGCTTACATAAATCGTCAGGGTGGCACAAGCAGTGCTCAGCTGGAAAGTGGTGGCTCTGCTGCTAGACTGGGCGGAGAGCAACCCATAGGCCCTATTGGCAGTGCATGTGGCTGGGAAAGATAACGTGGCAGCCAACTACCTCAGGTGAGTGGACCCTCAATGCGGAAGGGTTTGTTCGGCTGGTTCAGCACTGGGTCAAGCCAGTCATGGATCTGATGGCCACCTTTGACTCTACAATGGCAGCGCTGTTCATCAGCAGAGGAAGGGACTGCATGTCGGAAGGCCTTGATGCTTTGGTACAGCGTTGGCCCCAGGAGGGGTTGTTGTATGTGTTTCCTCCGTGGGCACTCAGGACAAGTGGTGTAATGGATTTGAGGCGCATCAAGGTCTGGTGATACTCATGGCTCCTGACTGGCTGAGAAGGCATGATACACAGACCGCGTCTGCCTAGTAGTGGATCGTCCTTAGCATCTTAAAGCACGGAACGATCTCCAGGTTTCAAGGCCTGGTCCGGATGCTTCAGGTGGAGTGGTTCTCACTCACGGCCTGGCTCTTGAGCAGACTCTGTTGAGAAGGCAAGGATTACGGCCCCGGTAATTGGTACTTTTATTGAAGGCCTGGAAGCATTTGATCAGTCTGTCATATGTGCATGTATGGTGAGTATTCAAAGGCTAGTGTGAAGAAAGTCACTGCTAGTCCCTGGCAGTATCTGTTCCGTAGGTGTTGGTATTCCTGCAGTCCAAGTTTGAAAAGGGACTCGTCTGTAGCTCCCTGTGAGTACAGGTAGCAGCCCTAACATGTTACTGTGGAAAAGTCCAGGGAATCTCCTTGGCGGCTTTAGTAGAGGCACCCTTTGAATCAATTAGCAGTTGTTCCTTGGAGGATCTGACATTGATCTGTTCGGCTTGCAGAATTTCGAAGTTGCAGGCACATCTCTGTCGCGAGCCTTTCCTCACAATATCCAAGGAAAAGGTTATTTTAAGGCTGGTGCCTCCTTTTCTGCATAAGGTAGTCTCGGCCTTCCATCTCAATCAACTGGTCTTGCTTCCGGTATTTTCCGAATCAGCAGCAGGTGTGGAAGATGCCCAGCTCCGTTTTCTGGACATCCGCCAATTGCTCAAGTGCTATCTCATAGCTCCATTTTGAATGTCAGACCGTTTGTGCTGTTTGAGAGGCTGCACAAAGGAGAGGCGGCCTCCAAGGCGTCCATTTCTAGGTGGGTGAAGGAGGCTATCTCCTTGGTTTATCTTTTACGACTTCGAGCCTTGCCCAAAGGGCTGCGGGCTCATTCCACCAGAGTGCAAGCTGCCTCATGGGTGGAGGCTAACCTAGTCCCGCCGGTGGAGGGCGGCTACTTGGTTATCCTTACATACTTTTGAGCGACATGCTCAAAGAAATCAAGGAAGCTAGCAAAAGTTACAGCGCAGTAGTAATAATGGGTGATTTCAATTACCCCGGTATCGACTGGGTCAGTGTCACGTCAGGACATGCTAGGGAGATAAAGTTCCTAGATGAAATAAATGACTGCTTCTTGGAGCAGCTGGTTCATGAACCGACCTGAGGGGAAGCCGTATTAGACCTAGTCCTTAGTGGAACACCAGATCTAGTGCAAGAGATAAGGGTGTTGGGGCCACTTGGCAATAGTGATCATAGCATGATCGCCTTTGATTTAATTAGTGGAGGAGGGATAGTAAGGAAATCCACAGTACTACCTTTTAACTTTCGAAAGGGAGACTATGATAAAATGAGGAAAACAGTTAAGAAAAAACTAAAAGGAGCAGTTGCAAAGGTTAAAGACTTACATCAAGCTTGGGTGTTGTTGAAAAATACTATCTTGGAAGCCCAGACCAGCTGTATTCCACACTTTAAGAAAAGTGGAAGGGAGTCCAAAAAACTGCCAGCATGGTTTACAGGTGAGGTCAGAGAGGCTGTTGTTGCCAAAAAAGCATCTTTCAGGAAATGGAAAAAAGAGCCAAACGACAAAACCTGGCAACAGCACAAGCACTGGCAAGTCAAATGCAAGGCATTGATAAGGCAGGCAAAGAGAGAATTTGAGAAGAAGCTTGCTGCGGAAGCAAAAACGCGAAATAAAGACCTTTTCAAGTACATTCGTAGCAAAAAACCTGTGAGAGAGTCAGTTGGTCCATTAGATGATAAAGGGGTTAAAGGAGCACTAAGAGGCGACAAGGCGATAGCGGAGAGACTGAATGAATTCTTTGCTTCGGTCTTTACTGAGGAAGATGTAGGGATGTTACCCATGACTGAAGTGGTATTTAAAGGTGTGGAAGAATTGAAGGAAATATCGATACATCGGGAAGATGTCTTACAACTATTAGATAAACTGAAGAGTAGCAAATCACCTGGGCCGGATGGTATACATCCAAGGGTGTTGAAAGAACTGAAATATGAGATTGCAGACCTGCTATCGGTAATCTGTGAACTATCATTAAAATCATCTCTAATACCTGAAGATTGGAGGATCGCCAATGTAACCAATTTTTAAAAAGGGTTCCAGGGGTGATCCGGGAAACTACAGACCGGTGAGCCTGACGTCAGTACCGGGAAAAATGGTAGAAACCATCATAAAGAATAAAATTACTCAGCATGTAGATAGTCACAACCTAATGGGAGACAGCCAACATGGCTTTAGACAAGGAAGATCTTGTCTTACTAATCTGTTATGTTTTTTTGAAGGAGTGAATAAACAGGTGGACAAAGGTGAGTCGGTTGATATTGTGTATCTGGACTTTCAGAAAGCCTTTAACAAGGTCCCTCATGAGACACTTTTGGCAAAACTAAAGAGTCATGGGATAGGAGGCAGTGTACTATTGTGGATCAGGAACTGGTTAAAAGATAGAAAGCAGAGGGTAGGGCTAAATGGCCAATTTTCCCAGTGGAGAAAGGTGAATAGTGGTGTACCCCAGGGATCTGTGCTGGGTCCGCTGCTTTTTGACATATTCATAAATGACCTGGAAAGTGGAATAATGAGTGAGGTTATCAAATTTGCAGATGACACAAAACTATTTAAAGTTGTTAAAACCCAAGAGGATTGTGAAAAATTGCAAGAGGATTTTGATAAATTGGAAGACTGGGCATCAAAATGGCAGATGAAATTTAATGTGGACAAGTGCAAGGTTATGCACCTAGGGAAGAACAACCCAAACTATGGTTACATGATGCAAGGTTCCACATTAGGAACCACCACCTAGGAAAAAGATTTAGGCGTCATTGTGGATACCATGTTAAAACCCTCGGCCCAGTGTGCAGCGGCGGCCAAGAGAGCAAATAGAATGCTAGGTATGATAAGGAAAGGAATGGAAAATAAAACAAAAGATATTATAATGCCTCTATATCGTTCCATGGTGAGACCGCACCTTGAATATTGTGTGCAATTCTGGTCGCCGTATCTTAAAAAGGATATAGCGATTTTAGAAAAGGTACAGAGAAGAGCCACCAAAATGGTAAAGGGGATGGAAGGATACTCCTATGAAGAAAGGCTAAAAAGGTTAGGGCTCTTTAACCTGGAAAAGAGACGGCTGAGGGGAGATATGATAGAAGTCTATAAATTAATGAACGGAGTGGAACGAGTAAACGTAGATCGATTGTTTACCTTATCAGAATATAGAAAGACTAGGGGACATGCAATGAAGCTACAGGGTACACTATTTAAGACTAATAAAGAAAATATTTTTTCACTCAACGTGTAATCAAACTCTGGAATTTGTTACTGGAGGATGTAGTAAAGGCTGTTAGTGTAGCTGGGTTTAAAAAAGGTTTGGACAAGATCCTGGAGGAAAGGTCCATAAACCATTATTAAGAAGTGACCGAAGATATCAATGCTTGACCCAGTACAAGCATTGTGGAACTTGTGTCTCTTGGGGAAACTGCTAGGTACATATGACCTAGATTGGCCACTGTTGGAAACAGAATACTGGGCTTGATGGACCTTGGTCTGACCCAGTATGGCATATCTTATGTTCTTATGACATTATCGCCTGGATGTGCAGGCAGTGGGGGATGCGTGATTCAGTGTGGCAGTGATTACGGCAGGCTCGCAGGTCCCTACCGGGCTTAGTACTGCTATGGTACATCCCACAGGTATGGGACTGGTCTGGAGGGACAATAAGGAAGGTGAAATTAGGACTAACCTGCTAGGAAAGCCAATTAGCAGATAAGTCCTAATTTCACCTTTACTTGAAGGGAGCCAGCTAATGAACTAAACCCATGACTTTTTGATTTATTGGAGCCAGTAAAAACTTGCATTTCTGTTTTCCCTTTAAGATATCTTAAGATGCCATAGATATTTAAGGTTTCCATTTTCCCTGCTTTAATTTAGAACCATTTCCAAGGTTCCTACTACTAATGGCTTCTTCCTGGCATTTTCTATTTAATTTCTCTGCGTATCCCATCAACAGTTACCATAAGGAAAAAAAAATCTGGCCCAACATAAAGGTAAAATGAAAAGGAGACCGCTATAGTTTTCGAAAGAATTAGCTGTAAAAGTGAAGAAAAAGAGGGAGGCCTTCACGAAATATAAGAGATCACAGAGAGAGGAAGACAGGCATCTGTATTTGGAAAAACTTAGAGAAGCTAGCAAAGTAGTCAAGAAGGCAAAGATTCAAAAGGAGGAGGAAATATACAATGCAATAAAATGGGGGGATAAGACATTTTTCAGATATATTAGTGAGAAGAGGAAGGGCAAGAGTGGTATTGTCAGACTCAAGGGTGCAGGGGAGGAATATGTAGAAGCTGATAAGGATAAAGTGGATTTGCTTAACAAATATTTTTGTTCTGTGTTCACAGATGAAGAACCAGGAGCAGGACCTCAGAAAACACCCACAAATAGGAACAGAAGCAAAGGACATCTTGAACAATTTTCAAAAGACTGTGTTCGTGAGAAACTATCTCAACTTAAAGTAGACAAAGCGATGGGACCGGATGGGATACACCCGAGAATACTGAGGGAACTTGGGGACGTTCTAGCAGCTCCACTGACTGACCTTTTCAATGCCTCGTTGGAGTCGGGAGTGGTGCCAAAGGACTGGAGAGAGGCTCATGTGGTGCCTTTACACAAAAACGGAAGTAAGGATGTGGTTGAAAACTATAGGCCAGTTAGTTTAACTTCGGTGGTGAGTAAATTATTGGAAACGCTGCTGAAAGAGAAAATAGTGAGGTTTCTGGAGTCCAGCGGATTACAGGATCCGAGGCAGCATGGATTCACCAGAGGCAGGTCTTGTCAGACAAATCTGATTGATTTCTTTGACTGGGTGACCAGGGAGTTGGACCGATGGAGAGCCCTAGATGTGGTGTATTTAGATTTCAGTAAAGCCTTTGACACTGTTCCTCACAGGCGACTTATAAACAAACTGTGCACCCTAGGGATGGACCCTAAAGTTACTGCTTGGGTTAGAAATTGGTTGGGTGGGAGGCGACAAAGAGTACAAGTAAATGGAGCTCACTCTGAGGAGAAGGATGTTATCAGTGGTGTGCCCCAGGGATCTGTCCTTGGTCCGATTCTTTTTAACATCTTTGTTAGTGATATAGCGGAAGGGCTTTCAGGTAAGGTTTGCCTCTTTGCGGATGTTTTGCAGCTATATCTGATTGGCTCCTAGCCCAAAATCTCCAAATCAACCACAATAAAACAGACGTCCTATTCGTCACAAGGAACCGGAAATTCACACCATCTTCCTCACTGCAAGTTAATGACATGGAACTAAAACCAAAATCCACAATTCGATACCTAGGCATTACCCTGGATCAACAACTAGATATGTCAGCCCACGTCGCAAACACCACAAAAGCCATCTATTACAAGATCCGGTCACTACGCCATCTCCGCCCATTACTTGACTTCTCTGACTACCGAACCATCTTTCAAGCCTTGGTCATCCCACACCTTGACTTTGCGAACGTCATCCTCCATGGACTACCACAATCAACCCTGAATCCCCTCCGACTTGCCATGAACTCGGCAGCAAGGGTTCTAGTCGGATCTTCAAGGTACAACCACATAACGCCAGTCCTGAAAAACCTACACTGGCTACCGCTACCTGCTAGAATTACCTACAAGATGCTAGTTCTGACATTTAAAGCCATCAGGAAATTACCACCCACGCCTATCAGCACTCTTCTCCATCATACACCAGCAAACAGGGCCAGGGGATCTACACAGTCGAATACACTTGAAGTCCCTAAATCTTTGACGAAATGTACAAAGTCATCAGCAAGTAGAGCCTTCTCCATCTTCGCACCCATGGCTTGGAACGCCCTCCCTGCAGAAATCCGTGCCATCCCGAACTTAATGTTGTTCAGAAAAGCCCTCAAACACTACCTGCTCCTTCAGCACTACCCTGATACCAAGCCTGAAAAACACACAACCTCTACATCGACCCCCCCCGCCTACCACATCTCATTGAACAGCTCCCGGCCGACAATGAATCAACCGCCACCTCCGTCCCCCTCCACCCCAAGTGCTCCCGCATCCACTACGAATCCTACATGCCCCATGTGAATACTCACTACTGTGCAATTGTATATAATTTATATATAGTTCTCCCCAGTTCATCCAAGTTTTTGTCCACCTGTTCCATGTAAACTCAATGTACCATACTGTATTGTAGTGTGTTTCTGTTCTTCTGTGAACCGCACTGATTATAATAGCGCGGTATATAAGAAATGTTAATAAAATAAATAAATAAATAAAATAAAGGTACACCCTCTCCTTAAAGGGGTACGAAATTCCACTACTGTATTCCTGTTCAGAGGTGATCAACAATATGATCTGGTCGGAATACGGCTCCCCCGACTCCCTACTTAAAGGGTTAAAGGTGTATACAAAAATCTCCACTCTCCCGGAGGAGGAGTGCTTCATGGTTTGACATTCCCTGGGTGGATGCGCAGGTCACAGTGATTACCAGACGGACTACCATTCCTGTGGAAGATGCATCAGCCTTAAAGGATTTTCTGGACTGCAAGATGGATTCCTTGCTGAGGAGCCAGTTTGACGTGGCAGCAGCCATTCTATTGCTGGCGGTATGCACCAGCCTGACATCTCGAGCCTTGCTGAAGTGGATTCAATCTCTTCTGCCTGATGATACTACCCTTTTTTTTTTTTTTGGAGTCTGCTGCAGCCTTCCTTTCTGATGCCATGTATGATTTGGCAGCCAGGGATAGTGCCCTGACGATGGTGTCACAGTGTTGGATTTGGCTCTGGAACTGGGCAGCGGACACATCCTCCAAAGCCTGTTTGGCTCAGTTGACCTTTAAGGGGAAGCTTCTATTTGGAATTGATTATGAGAAGTTGGTGAAGGACCTAGGCGAGACAAAATCTTACTGCCTCTTGGAAGTCAGATCCATGGAGCCTGTGACGTGTGCTGGTGCCCCTTCTTCATCAGCCTCCACTCTTTCTCCAAGGGTGTGCTGGCCGGATTCCCGGGGGTCTCGGGACTATCGTCATTACGAGCCTGAAAAATCTTACTTCCCCTCTGCTTTCAGCCATGGGCTTGTTCCCAGTTCTTTTGTGGAGTGCATGGGCCCAAGGATTTGGTCCCTTCCAGAGGTGGACCTTCCTAGGCTGCGCAATGAAGGTTTAGGATCCCATTCCCTGGTTCCTCCGGTGAGTGGCAGGCTTTGCCTCTTCTTTCATGAATGGGCCCAGGTCACCAAGGATTGCTGGGTGCTAGACACTATTCAGTTTGGCCATGTCCTGGATTGTAAAGAGAGAGTTCTCTATACCTGTATCATTTCCCTGTGTGGGACTATGATCAAGGGTGCTGCTGTGCGGACCACCTTGGACAAGTTCTATGTGTGAAGGTGGTTGTGCCCATCCCCCCAGACTAGTGGGGCAAAGGCAAATGCTCCATCTATTTTGTGGTGCCAAAGACACTGTTCCTTCCAGCCCATTCTGGACCTCAAGGGGTCAAGTAGTATTTGCATATCCTATGCTTTCGAATAGAAACCTTGCTCTCCGTGATTCAAGCAGTGCGTTGAGGGGACATCTTGACATCATTTATTGTAAAAAGAAGAGAGTTTGCCATCGGATTACAGATCTAATACTTAAAATCCGCTTTCACGTTTTTTTTCCCTTTTAAAGCATGCGCGTCTTTTCATTTTAGTTGCCATTTTCAATGGTGCTAGGATGAAAGGTCCTGGGATCTTCCTGCTGCTGCCTGTATTCCTAGTGACCGACTTCAAATGAAGGAAGCGAGATCACTGGCAGCAGCAGGGAGCGGGAAGGTGAGCTCCTCCCGCTACCCATCACCACCAATTGGGATTGGACAGCCTCTTTAAACTAAAAGCACGCTCAAGCACGCACGCACTTGAGGGCCTCACCAGAGGGCCCTTTGGTGGGGACCGTATTGAAACAGACCACACCTTGTAGAAACAACTCCTCTCTGTTCTATTTGCACACTTTTGAATACAGACTCATTCCATGCCTCAGCATACTATCCTGAGGGACCATCTCATACGCCCTACCGACCACAACAGCAGCCCTGCACAATTCAACGAGAATGACCACACAGTCAGTGGGTGATAAGCAGTGCATCCCCATCAAACTACATGGAAAATCATCGAGGTAACAGCAGAGACAACCGGAGCAGGCAAACACCACCCACGCCGATCGCACCACCCACACCGCAGGCCAATCGCATCACCAACCACGCCGGATCACCTCTATAAGAGGTTTGCAACCATCCTACAGACAGACCCGAGGGCGCACTCTCGCTGGTAAGGCCCCACCAATAAATGAAGCACCATAGCCATTACTTGATAACTAATCAAACAGCCTAGATGACTTCATGTGCAACTGGAACAAGATAATATCTGATCATGCCACAATAACACACGCCACAGTACCACGCATCACTCAGAACAAGACAGCATCAAGCATCACTCAGAACAAGACAGGACCTAACACTACTTGGTACACTCCAGAGCTAAAGTAACTAAAAAAAGAACTCTGAAAACTAGAGTGCAGATGATGCCACTCACAAAATGATATTGATAAACATATATACTTAATCAACCTCAGCAACTATCGACACACAGTCAATACACACAAGAAAGAGTACCACTCTAAACTTATCATCAGCTCCTTAAATAAGCCCAGAGAATTATTTGACATTGTAAAATCCCTTTTAAAACATAACAACAAAAAAACTACCAATGCTCCTGATCCACAATGCTTAGCCACATCTATGCTGATGACATGATTTACATGCCATTCATCACAACAAAAGCCTGCTACACCCCTTAATAAATTCTTTCAAAGCAATATCCAACTGGTTAACACATTATAATCTCCAAATTGACTCAAAGAAAACAGAAGTACTATTCATAACAAGAGACAAAAACGTCTCCCAACCATAGTGAGCCTAAAAATGAACAATATGTTAACTTCTAGATCCAATCTATCAATGTCTTGCCCTACAAACACATATCAGCACCACCAGAATGATCTATCAAAAAATAAGAACACTCCGACGCATATGGCCCCTGCTTGAACCCCACAACTTCAGAACAGTTTACCACGTATTAATACTCCATCACTTAGACTATTGTAATATTATTCTCCAAGACCTCCACAAACATCTTCTACTTCCTTTACAAATGGCACAGCACACCACAGCCAGGATCCTTGAAGGAGCATCCAGGATTAGCTTTATAACCCCCATCCTAAAAAGACTATACTGGCTCTCCCTCCTCTGCCACATAAAATACATAGCAGTTTACAAGACCTGTTCATCACAACTGCCTGCCAATCATGTTACCTGCACAACGGCTTTAAAAGCCCCGCTCCGGAGGCTCTCAGTAGAACGGGGAGACCAACAGCAGGAGCAGCAGAAGCCATGATTGTGGAATGTGGACGGGAGCTTCTACTCATCACAACTGCCTGCCAATCATGTTCCCTACACAAGGCTTTAAAACCGCCGCTCCAGAGGCGGGCCTGTGCCTGAGGGCCTCGCCAGAGGGCCCTTTGGCGTGAGTCCGTGGCGAATGATTCAACAGCTGTGAGTTGTAATCTGCCATTTCCTTCCTCTTGCCTCTTCTATTCCTTTGTCTATCACTGTGTCTCTTATTCTGACCTATCTTATAAATGGTGTTCTTTTCATATTTTCTGTAACATTAATATTGTATTGTAAACCGCTCTGATGCTTTGGCCTGAGCTGTATATCAAATGTAATAATAAATAAAAATGTTTGCCACTCATCTACAAACCATGCTGAACTAACTTCCAGTAAATAGAACCAGAAGATCAGTCTCAATAAATACTCTTTCTCCAGGAACAAGCAGGAAGTCAGTCCTCACATATGGGTGACGTCGATGCCAACAGAGCCCTCGCAGAAGCATCTCCCCAGCTGCCAAAGAAAGCCTTTGGGAGATGCCACCACGCTTGCATGGTCCCCTTCCTGCCCATGGGTGCCATCTTGTTCAATCTCCCTTTTTCCGCAGAGCTCTACAGACATGTGTCTTGTCCCCCTGGAAAAAGTTGATTTAACCTGTACATTTTTGTACTTTTCCAGCTTGCACCGACTCTTCCCACCTTGAGACCTGCTGCTGCGGCATCAAATTTTTTCGTTTTGTCGTATTTTTACTTTACAGCGCTTTCATGCCTTTTTCAACCACTGGCCATGGTGAGGGTTTTCGACCTTGTGGGTGGGGTCCTTTTTGCCCCAATGGCTACAGGATTTAAAAAATGTGATTGGTGTTCAAAAAACATGTCCATCACCGACACTCATGATTGATGTCTCCGGTGTATGGGCGCGGACTATAACCTGGAGGAATGCCCCTTGTGCAAGAAAATTTCTGCTAAGGCCATCCAGAGCTGTCAGCTTAAGCAGGATGACATCTTCCATAGGGTATCACTGGTAGCCTCATGCTCAAAGGCAAACATGGCTCCTCAGAGTTGCACAAGGCTCCTGCAGCCCCTCAGCAGATCCGCAGACACTCTGAGCAAGGTTCCCAGGGCAAGAGCGTAAGAAGAACTTGAAGGCCTCTTCCGGAGAAGTGGACAAGCATGGGAAGTCCTGCACCCACTCCCTAGCTCCCCCATGAGAACCCGAGGAGTCTGAGCGGGAGCGTCCCCAAAAGGTGCCGAGGACGGATGTCATGGCCCCTGGTGATGGACTGCGGTCTCCCGAGAGCCGTCCCATTGAGTACCCCCTCTCCTCCTTGACATTGTATCCAGTACCTGCTTGTAGTGTTTGTAAACCGCTCTGATGCCCTTCAGCCTGGGTGCTATATAAAGAAATTGCATAAACATAAACACCTGACCCGGTCACCCCGGCATCGATATCAATGGCTGCTACCCCTGAGAAGCCTGCATATTGGCCCTGAAGAACAGCGTTTCTGCATTCATTGCCTCCCAGCAGGTGCCGTCCGGCCCTGCAGGGACCTAGACTTTGAGTACTCCCCGGGCCGCCGAAGTGATTGCTGAGAGCCAGACGCTTCGGTCAGATCCTCGGCGAGGGTCTTGTTCTCACTCCCGTTCCTTAGGAGTGAGGTCTTCGCAGGCAAGCGCCTCTGGCTCCGGTCATGCCCTGGCCTTGAAACACCCAGGACCGCAGCTGCCAGCTGTGCTACAGCAGGCGGACCTCGTCCTCCTTGGAGTACTCCGACTGGGAGTCTGACATAGAGACATCCCCGGAGACTCGAGACCTCCCTTCGGACCCGTCTCCACCAACTGTTAGGTGCCGATCCCCACCCGAGAACACCACCTTCCTCGAGTTCGTCAGGGACATGACTCGGGCATTCTCCCTCATGACGGAGTCAGAGGAGGACCCCTCATATGGGGGAACTTGATATCCTCCAGTACAAGGTGCCACCGAAGGAGACCTTGATGGTCCCTGTCCCCTCCATCCTTACCTGGCTCCTCCTCAGGATATGGGAGACCCCTGCGTTGGTACCCATCGTCAGCTGCTGGCTGGACATGATGTACTGGGTCCACCCCTCTATGGTGGACGAGTCAGCTATGTGCAAGCAAAAAAAGCCCGAAGTCGCACTCTTTGGTGCCCCCGGGCAGGGAGTCCTGTACCCTTGATGTCCTCGGGTGGAAATGCTACCAGAGCTTGATACTGACCTGCCGTATTCAAACGTACAACTTTATATCTGCAAATTACTCCAGGACCTGACCAAAGAGCTCAGGGGCTTCACGGCTGGTCTCAATGGAGACCACCTCCAGCGTTTTCAGACTCTTTCGAAATCTGTCTCAGAGTGCTCCAAGTACTTATCTCGAGCCGTCTACGACAGCTTTGAGTCCAGCACGAGGGTGGCAGCTGCTGGCATCTGCACTCGACACCAGGCCTGGCTCCAATCGTCAGATCTTGAGAAATGGGTACAAGAAAAACTTCTTGACGTCCCATGTCTCAGAGAACAGCTCTTTGGCAAACCAATGGAGGACAAAGCAGCTGAAATCAAAACAGTATGTTATCCGTACCTGACTCTCGAAGAAAACTTTCATCCTTCCTCTGAAGAAGCCGCAGGGCAAGAAACCCCCTTTCCTCCAGAAGGGCCAGCCTTATAGGGACTACCCCCCTACCCTACTGCCCAGATCCTTCAGCAGTGTTCCCAGGACAAGGGAAAAGGCCAGGCCCCGCGCAAGCCCAAGGACCCAAAACCCCAGCCACTAGCTCCGGCCCAACTAGGGTCAGGGTTTTGACGCGATCGGCGGTAGCCTCTTCTTACGCTGGAGGATCAGCTCCCGATAGGGGGGCACCTGGTTCACTTCGCCCATCGGTGGGCCTCCATCACCACCGACTCCTGGGCTCTTCAGGTAGTCAAGGAGGACTACCGCCTCCACCTCGAGCAGGCTCCTCCACCCTTCTTTCTTGGGGAGCCCACTCAATCTCCCCTGCAACAGGCCCTGCTGCGGCAAGAGCTCACGGCCCTTCTCAGGGACACAGCTGTGGAGCCTGTTCCCCATCACGTAAAAGGCAAAGGGTTTTACTCCAGGTACTTCCTGTTCCAAAAAGGACAGGGGGCCAGAGGCCCATCTTGGACCTGTGAAACCTCAACAAATTTCTGGTGTGGGAAAAGTTCAAGATGCTTTCCCTTGGAACACTGCTGCCCTACCTCCAGCAGGGAGGCTGGCTATGCTCCTTGGATCTGAAGGAAGCATATACTCGCATCCTGATCCACCCAAGTCACAGGCAGTACCTCAGGTTCATGGTAGAAGGTGATCACTACCAGTATAGGGTACTCCCCTTTGAATTCGCCTCCATCCCCAGAGTCTTCACCAAGTGTAAATGTGAATAGTTGGTCATTGTAAAATGTTTTGTTATACCGTTATATATCCATTTTCAATGTGAGCAGTTGAAACACACTGCATTGTTATGTTCTCTGTAAACCGTCTTGAATCGTAGAAAGACGGTATAAAAAACCTGTTAAATAAATAAATAAGTGCCTTGCAGTGGTGGCAGCCTATCTCCACCTCCACAGGGCCTTTGTCTTCCCTTACCTCGACAACTGTCACGTCAAAGGGGCCATGACCTCAGAGGCCGGACAGGCCACCAGCCACACTATTCAGGTCTTACAGCACCTGTGCTTCATGATAAATCATCCAAAGTCCAACCTCGTTCCAATGCAGGCTCTGGAGTTCATCGGGGTCCGCCTGGACTCCGTGCAGGCCAGGGCTTTCCTTCTCCTTGACAGGGTGGACCACATCTTTGCCTTGCGGCCGAGGTGCAGAGGTGCTCCTCTGCCTCTTGGGCCACATGTCCTCCATGGTCCATGTAGTCCCCAACATATGCTTCCACATGCAGGCAGTTCAGTGGTGCCTCTGGTCACAGTGTGCCCAGGCCACAGGTGGGATTCTGGACAAAGTCACAGTCTCTCGTCAGCTTGCGGAATGCCTCGCCTGGTGGCAGGATGCCTAGCACCTACAGGCGGGCATGTCCTTCCAACCTCCGAATCCCGAAAGGGACCTCATGACGGATGCTTCCCTGACGGGCTGGAGTGCCCATTGCGAGCAGCTGCATACCCAAGGGGCTTGGTCCCTCAAGAAGAGCAAGTAGCAGATCAATATGCTCGAGCTCAGAGCTGAGGGTCTTCAGATACCGCCTACGGCACAAGTCAGTGCTTGTCCAGACGGACAATCAGGTCACGATGTTCTACATGAACAAGCAGGGTGGCACAAGATCTTACCCTCTGTCAGGAAGCCATGGCCCTCTGCTCCTTCGCAGTTAGCCAGGGGATGCTCCTCAGAGTTGTCTATCTCCCAGGCCAGGACAATGCCTTGGTGGACAGGTTGAGCAGAGTCCTTCAACTGCACGTGTGGCGTCTGGACCCTGAGGTGGCACTCGTGCTCTTCTGGCTATGGGGAGCCCCCAGTGTGGACCTCTTCGCCAGCCCGACCAATGCTCAGCTGCCCCACCTCTGCAGCCTCCAGCCCCACCCCTCCTGGGTGGCAGCCGATGCCTTCCTTATCTCGTGGTCGGAGGGTCTCATGTATGCCTTCCCCCCCACCCCCCCAGGCAACTAATTGCTCGGACCCTATTCAAGATCCAGCGCAACAAGGCGTCGATCATCCTTGTAGCCCCATGATGGCCCAGGCAACCTTGGTTTCCCCCGCTGCTCCGTCTCTTGCTGGAGTCCCCGGTTCCTCTTGAGAGCTCTCCGGGGCTCCTGACACAGGAGGAGGGCTCGATCCTCTTTCCCAACCTGGGAGCCATATCCCTTACAGCATGGCGGCTGAGCGGGTCACCCTAGCACCACTAAATCTCCCCAGGGAGATGGAAGAAATCATCCTGGCCTCTCGCAAGGATTCCACAAGTCAGGCTTACACCTTTAAGTGGTGGCGGTTCGCCGTGTGGTGCACGGAGTAGTGCCTCAACCCATTCTCTTGCCCGGTGTACTCGGTCCTCCGGTACCTCCTCCACCTATCGCAGTCTGGGCTTAGGTCCAACTTTGTCAGGGTGCATCTCAGTGCGCTCTCAGCTAATCATCACCCCATTGAGGGCAAGCCCCTTTCCATGCAGTCCCTCATCACCAGGTTTATGCGGGGCCTCTTACTCTCCAAACTTCCCATTCGGACACTGCCGGTGGAATGGGATCTCATTGTGGTTCTGGCGCAGCTCATCAAGCCGCCATTCAAGCCCTTGGCTACCTGCTCCCTGCGCCATCTAACCTGGAAGTTCACCTTTCTCATGGCACTCATCTTGGCTTGCAGAGTCAGTGAACTTCAGGTGCTGGTGGCCGAGCCTCCCTACACTAGGCTCTACAGGAACAGGGTGGTGCTCTGCACTCACCCCAAGTTCCTAACGAAGATAGTTTCTGACTTCCACCTCAATCAGGAGGTGGTTCTCCCTACCTTCTTCCCACAGCCTCACCCGTTCTCCATACCCTGGACTGCAAACGAGCTCTGTCCTTCTACCTACCCAGGGCCACCGCAAAGCCTCACAGCATTTCGTCTCCTTTGACTCCAGCCACATGGGGCAGGCTGTCATTAAGCGGACCATATCCGGTGGCAGATTGCATCACCTTTGATCATAGATGGGCTGGAGTTCCCGTGGAGTGCCGTGTCACGGCACAAAATGTTAGGGCAATGGCAACCTTGATAGCCAACCTCTGGTCTGTGCCTCAGGCCGACATCTGCCGAGCTGCCACCTGGTCTTCCTTTCACACCTTTGCAGCCTATTACTGCCTGGAGAGGGAGTTACGACGGGATAGTGTCTTCGGCCAGGCCGTTCTCTGTAACCTCTTCGGGTTTAGGCAACTCCTGCCCTCTGACCCTTCTTGTTCAGGCTACCAGAGCCATGCTTCTCCCTGGACACTGGGGTCCTTGGAGTCTGTCCTCAGATTTGCTTGTGACTGCTCATGGCTGGGCTGTGTTTTTTTCTACTGGTCCTTGGTAGCCTGGAGCTAGGGAGTCCCGTATGTGAGGACTGACTTCCTGCTTGTTCCTGGAGAAAAGCATAGTTACTTACTTATAATAGGTGTTCTCCAGGGACAGCAGGAATCAGTCCTCACAACCCTCCCTCCTCCCCTTGGAGTTGCTATTTGTTTTGGCCATCTTCTTGGTTGGGCTCTAGCTATGACAGTCGACTGAATAAGATGGACCCTTGGGCAGGAAAGGGATCACGCATGCGTGGTGGCATCTCCCAAAGGCTTTCTTTGGAAGCTCGGGAGATGCTTCTGTGAGGGCTCAGTTGGCGTCGACGTCACCCATACGTGAGGACTGATTCCTGCTGTCCCTGGAGATGACCTGTTACAGGTGAGTAACTACGCTAACAGTACCTACAGAAAGATTGAAATATAACCAAACTACTGTGCAAGGGCCTTCTCATTATATGCACCTGGTCTATGGAACAACCTACCACCTAAACTCAGAAACATTGATGACATCCACCAATTCAGGAAAGAACTGAAAACTCTGCTATTCAAAGAATATTTCAAGGATAAAACATAATTCAGTTTCAACCACGACCTCTCTACATCTTACCACCACACAGTCCACCAACACTCAGAAATGCACCTGATCCTACACGCTCATAATTATCATCCAAACCACCAATCTATGCACTCATACATGTAATCCACACGAGACAACACAGATCACTCAGATTGTAAAACGTTCTTTACCATATATTATTTAGTTATCAATCTTTCTCTTGTTCCTTAAATGTTGTGCATCTCGACAGTCAATGCTCTATGTATATACCTTTTTCTCCCTTCATTAAATATTATTGCATATTTATTCCCAATTCTATGTAAAGTTAACTTAAATTGTTCCTTAGGAAATGCGGTATATAGAACTGCTAAATAAATAAATAAATAAAATAAATATCTGAATCTGGCTGAGGGGTATTTTCATATCCCAATCCGGATGGATCAGCAGAAGTGTGTGTTTTGCCGTGCTTTGCTCTCGCTGTCGGTTTGCCACCTTCTTTTTTGGGCTATCCACTGCCCCAAGGATGTTCTCCAAGGTCATGGTGGTGACTGCTGCGGCGCCAAGGGATCTCTGTCCATCCGTATCTGGACGACTGGCTAATCTGAGCCATTTTCCCCCCTCAAAAGCATCTCGGGTGACATCCCAAGTAATGTCCTTTCTGGAACGTCTCGGTTGGGTGTTCAATCAGGAAAAGAGCCAGCTGTTGCCTTCTCAGTCCTTAGAGTTTCTGGGAACACATTTTGACCCTCAAGTGGGCAGAGATTTTCTGCCAAGGGGGAAAGCACACTTGGATTGCCTGGCACTGTTCTGTGTGTCCAAAGAAATAGCCCCGGCAACAAACCTCCGTATATAAAATATCTTAAATATAACACATAGTAAATTTTTCTTTTTTTTTCTTTTTTGTCGGAGTAACCATACAAAAGGGGAAGGAACTACAACCCGCCCCTCACCGTGGTCACTCCTTTTTAATCATTTAATGCTTGAAAAACCTTAACTTATCTTAATACAGCCAGCATAGAATTCAGGAAGCACAACGTGCCACGTTTCGGGCCATCCACCACTTCGCAGCCCTGCATCAGGTGAAAAAATCGAATCCCATTCAGTTGGCTTTAGTATAAAACAAACCAAAAATGGTCAGGTTTAAAAAGAATAGCGTGTGACGTCAGATGCGTAAACGGAAAGCAGCAGCCAATTGGCAATCGAAACGTTGCAAGCATTTAGTGTCTGGGGAAACCCACAAGTCAGGGAACCCCCAATATCTTCACTCACACCAAATAAGGCAGCCTACGTCATAGCAGAGTGTGCCATTCCACAGAGGCATTCAGACCCCGAGGAGAAACAGTTCTCAACCGAAATATCCAGCGCTGCTCCATACATTCTAATTTTGCAACCCGGTCCCCCCCACGGGGACCCAAAGGGATAAAATCCAAAACCCTCCACTGCAGGTGATGAAACAAATGATTTTCCCGGAGACAATGGTCAACCATAGGTGCCGACGTTGTTTTCGTCCGCAGTCTGGACGCATGCTCCCCAAGTCGGATCTTGACACTGCGGGTGGTACGCCCAACATAAAGTAGTCCGCAGGGACATTTTATCAAATAAACAACATAGGAAGAGTCACAAGTGGTATGCCAATGAAAATTATAGATGATGGAGGTAGAGACGTCCACCCAGGCCGGTCCAGTCATCGCCATGTCACAGTAGCTACACGAACCACAAGTAAAATGGCCCGGATCATCATGATAGGTAGGGGGGCGGTCTGAGGGCCAGGAAGATTTCACAATTCTATCCCTTAAATTCGACGCCCGAGAATATGCCACCCGAAAACGTTTTCCAGAAAAACAAGAATGCACTGACAAGACTGGCCAATACCGGCATATAACATTCACAACCTGTGGAACCCCTGTCAAATACGGAAAAACGCCAGTAAAATCCTCTCCCTCAGAATCAATGGAAGGAGAATGTGGGAAAAATAACCACTCACGATGTAGAAACCGAGCCCGTTTATAAGCTTTCTTAATCAATACTAGGGGGTAACCTCTCTTCAGCAACCGATCCTGCAGATCTACAGCCTGTTTCTGAAATTCCTCCAACGAAGAACAATTTCGACGAAGTCGCAGGAATTGTCCAAACGGGAGACCCCGTTTTAGCGACAAAGGATGAAAACTGGAAAATTGCAATAATGTGTTCCTTTGTACTGGCTTCCGAAACAGCGTCGTAGTAATCCCCTCAGGAGACAAACAAATTGTGAGATCCAGAAATTGTATAGACCGTCGATCAAACGTAGCTGTAAACTGAATATGAGAAGAATGCTCATTCAAAGAACTCACAAATAGCTGTAAGTCAACCAGCGATCCGGACCAAAGGAAAAACACATCGTCCAAAAATCGGCGCCAGAAGGACACATACTGAAACAATGGGGAGGTGTAGACATACTGTTCCTCAAAAAGAGCCATATAGATTGTAGCCACAGAGGGGGCCACCGTGGCCCCCATTGCTATACCAAATGTTTGCCGATAAAAACTGTTGTCATGCAAAAAGTAATTGCTGTTAAAGACCAAATCCAGCATGGCTATCAAAAAGGAACGAGGAATCCGTGCTGGAAGGTCAAGTGGATACGTAACAAGACACTGAAGCACTTCATTTTGATCAATATTCGTATAGAGCGCTTGCACGTCCAAAGATACCAAAATCGTATACCCCGAATAATCACTGCATGATGACAGCTGTGTAAGGAAATCCCCAGTATCACGCACATAAGAGAGGACTTTGGATGCTGCTGGCTGCAGAAATACATCACAAAATTTTGAAAGGGGTTCCAAAAGGGAATCCCGACATGACACGATAGGCCGACCAGGAGGATTGTGTGCATTCTTGTGAATTTTAGGGACCCAGATAGAAAACGGGAATCTTGGGAGTTGAATTAACCAAAAACCAAAATTCCCGACCTGTAATCCAGCCATTTTTCAGAGCTTCCATCATGATGGATTTAATTTTCTGCAGCACCGCTGGTGTTGGATCTGTAGAGAGTAATTGATAGTGGGTACGGTTCTGAAGATGGACCTGAATCTCTGCCCGATACTGGTCAGGGGACAGCACAACAATCGCCCCACCCTTGTCAGCTCGCCGAATAATAAGATCAGAATTTGAGAGATCCCGCACAGCTTGAAATTGCTCCCTTGAAAGATTAGGGTGCATAACAGGCAACCCTGTCTCCAAATTATCCAAATCCCGCAAAACCAAATCCTGAAACGTGGAAATGACCGGATCCACCACCCCAGGGGGCAGCCACTTACAGGGGCCAGATATAACCGAAGGGTCCACCCCACCAGACCCTTGTTGAGCAAAATATAGAAAGACTCGTCGTTTCCGAAAAAACCGGTAAAGTGCCAGCCGAACCTCAAAACCATTATAGCCAGAGGTCGGAACAGACGAAAGTCCCAATTCTAACAGCTGCATTTGTGAGGGAGTCAGGGACCGACCAGATAAATTAAAAACTACTGATTCCCGGTGTGGGATCGAGTCTCGGGGCCTTCCCAAAAATCCTGTTGATATTGACGCCTCGCACGGCGCCCCCGCCGAGAAGAAGAAGCTTCCTCTGTAAACGCCGGGCGAGACTGGTGGCAACCATGTCTAGAATCTGTCCCATCGGAATCCGTCGAATCATCCGAACTTACTGCAGTTATTGTCGTAATCCGATTTATCACGTCGGAATTTTCGTATTTTTAGGCCACGAACAATTTTTGCAGGAACAGGAGAAGCTGACAACGCAGACAGCTGAGTTGAAAGCAAAAATTTTGGAGACTCAAGATGTTTCTGTGTTTCAAACTCAATGGCAGGAGATGACAAAACAGCTGGATTCCTTTCGGGACCATGTTCGTGGCCTAAAAATATGAAAATTCCGACGTGATAAATCGGATTACGACAATAACTGTGTCTACAAATGGATGTCACCTACTGGTCAGTTTGTAGTTCCTGCTAAGCAAGTTACATTTGCAGTAAGTTCGGATGATTCGACGGATTCCGATGGGACAGATTCTAGACATGGTGGCAACCAGTCTCGCCCGGCGTTTACAGAGGAAGCTTCTTCTTCTCGGCGGGGGCGGCGTCAATATCAACAGGATTTTTGGGAAGGCCCCGAGACTCGATCCCGCACCAGGAATCAGTAGTTTTTAATTTATCTGGTCGATCCCTGACTCCCTCACAAATGCAGCTGTTAGAATTGGGACTTTCGTTTGTTCCGACCTCTGGCTATAATGGTTTTGAGGTTCGGCTGGCACTTTACCGGTTTTTTCGGAAACGACGAGTCTTTCTATATTTTGCTCAACAAGGGTCTGGTGGGGTGGACCCTTCGGTTATATCTGGCCCCTGTAAGTGGCTGCCCCCTGGGGTGGTGGATCCGGTCATTTCCACGTTTCAGGATTTGGTTTTGCGGGATTTGGAGACGGTGTTGCCTGTTATGCACCCTAATCTTTCAAGGGAGCAATTTCAAGCTGTGCGGGATCTCTCAAATTCCGATCTTATTATTCGGCGAGCTGACAAGGGTGGGGCGATTGTTGTGCTGTCCCCTGACCAGTATCGGGCAGAGATTCAGGTCCATCTTCAGAACCGTACCCACTATCAATTACTTTCTACAGATCCAACACCAGCGGTGCTGCAGAAAATTAAATCCATCATGATGGAAGCTCTGAAAAATGGCTGGATTACAGGTCGGGAATTTTGGTTTTTGGTTAATTCAACTCCCAAGATTCCCGTTTTCTATCTGGTCCCTAAAATTCACAAGAATGCACACAATCCTCCTGGTCGGCCTATCGTGTCATGTCGGGATTCCCTTTTGGAACCCGTTTCAAAATTTTGTGATGTATTTCTGCAGCCAGCAGCATCCAAAGTCCTCTCTTATGTGCGTGATACTGGGGATTTCCTTACACAGCTGTCATCATGCAGTGATTATTCGGGGTATACGATTTTGGTATCTTTGGACGTGCAAGCGCTCTATACGAATATTGATCAAAATGAAGTGCTTCAGTGTCTTGTTACGTATCCACTTGACCTTCCAGCACGGATTCCTCGTTCCTTTTTGATAGCCATGCTGGATTTGGTCTTTAACAGCAATTACTTTTTGCATGACAACAGTTTTTATCGGCAAACATTTGGTATAGCAATGGGGGCCACGGTGGCCCCCTCTGTGGCTACAATCTATATGGCTCTTTTTGAGGAACAGTATGTCTACACCTCCCCATTGTTTCAGTATGTATCCTGGCGCCGATTTTTGGATGATGTGTTTTTCCTTTGGTCCGGATCGCTGGTTGACTTACAGCTATTTGTGAGTTCTTTGAATGAGCATTCTTCTCATATTCAGTTTACAGCTACGTTTGATCGACGGTCTATACAATTTTTGGATCTCACAATTTGTTTGTCCCCTGAGGGGATTACTACGACGCTGTTTCGGAAGCCAGTACAAAGGAACACATTATTGCAATTTTCCAGTTTTCATCCTTTGTCGCTAAAACGGGGTCTCCCGTTTGGACAATTCCTGCGACTTCGTCGAAATTGTTCTTCGTTGGAGGAATTTCAGAAACAGGCTGTAGATCTGCAGGATCGGTTGCTGAAGAGAGGTTACCCCCTAGTATTGATTAAGAAAGCTTATAAACGGGCACGGTTTCTACATCGTGAGTGGTTATTTTTCCCACATTCTCCTTCCATTGATTCTGAGGGAGAGGATTTTACTGGCGTTTTTCCGTATTTGACAGGGGTTCCACAGGTTGTGAATGTTATATGCCGGTATTGGCCAGTCTTGTCAGTGCATTCTTGTTTTTCTGGAAAACGTTTTCGGGTGGCATATTCTCGGGCGTCGAATTTAAGGGATAGAATTGTGAAATCTTCCTGGCCCTCAGACCGCCCCCCTACCTATCATGATGATCCGGGCCATTTTACTTGTGGTTCGTGTAGCTACTGTGACATGGCGATGACTGGACTGGCCTGGGTGGATGTCTCTACCTCCATCTATAATTCTCATTGGCATACCACTTGTGACTCTTCCTATGTTGTTTATTTGATAAAATGTCCCTGCGGACTACTTTATGTTGGGCGTACCACCCGCAGTGTCAAAATCCGACTTGGGGAGCATGCGTCCAGACTGCGGACGAAAACAACGTCGGCACCTATGGTTGACCATTGTCTCCGGGAAAATAATTTGTTTCATCACCTGCAGTGGAGGGTTTTGGATTTTATCCCTTTGGAGCCCCGTGGGGGGGACCGGGTTGCGAAATTACAATGTATGGAGCAGCGCTGGATATTTCGGTTGAGAACTGTTTCCCCTCGGGATCTGAATGCCTCTGTGGAATGGCACACTCTGCTATGATGTGGGCTGCCTTATTTGGTGTGAGTGAAGATATTGGGGGTTCCCTGACTTGTGGGTTTCCCCAGACACTAAATGCTTGCAACGTTTCGATTGCCAATTGGCTGCTGGTTTCCGTTTACGCATCTGACGTCACACGCTATTCTTTTTAAACTTGACCGTTTTTGGTTTGTTTTATACTAAAGCCAACTGAATGGGATTTGATTTTTTCACCTGATGCAGGGCTGCGAAGTGGTGGATGGCCCGAAACGTGGCACGTTGTGCTTCCTGAATTCTATGCTGGCTGTATTAAGATAAGTTAAGGTTTTTCAAGCATTAAATGATTAAAAAGGAGTGACCACGGCGAGGGGCGGGTTGTAGTTCCTTCCCCTTTTGTATGGTTACTCCGACAAAAAAGAACAGAAAAGAAAAATTTACTATGTGTTATATTTAAGATTTTTTATATACGGAGGTTTGTTGCCGGGGCTATTTCTTTGGATTTGGAGTTTTTCGCCTTGTGCTGGGAATTTTTTTGACTGTTCTGTGTGTAGCAGCTTCAGCTCCTCAGATTGATGGCGATCATATAGAAACATAGAAATATGATGACATAAAAAGACCACATGGCCTATCTAGTCTGTCCTTCCATATCAACAACTACAACAGTCCCATTTTTACCTTTAGAGATCCTCTGTGTTTGTCCCATGCTTTTTTGAATTCAGTTACTGTCCTCATCTCTACCACCTCCACTGGGAGACTATTTCATGGATCCACTACTCTTTCCATAAAGAAATATTTCTGCATATCACTCCTGAATCCTATCTCCCTTCACCCTCATCCCATGTCCCCTCGTAGCAGAACTTGTCCCTCGTTTCTGTTCCTATTTGTGGGTGTTTTCTGAGGTCCTGCTCCTGGTTCTTCATCTGTGAACACCGAACAAAAATATTTGTTAAGCAATTCCGCTTTATCCTTATCAGCTTCTACATATTTCTCCCCTGCACCGTTGAGTCTGACAATACCACTTTTGCCCTTCCTCTTCTCACTAATATATCTGAAAAATGTCTTATCCCCCCATTTTATTGCATTGGATATTTCCTCCTCCTTTTGAATCTTTGCCTTCTTGACTATTTTGCTAGCTTCCCTAAGTTTTTCCAAATACAGATGCCTGTCTTCTTCTCTGTCACTGGTGCTGTGGGCGTATGCTTGCGTACAACTGCTCCAGCAGTCCTTGTTGATGCGATGATTCCCAAGCTATCAGCAGTTTGAGAGCAGGCTTCTGCTCCTTTTGATGGCAAAGGCCAGATGACGGTGGTGGCGACAGTCCTGTTATCTGAGGAAGGCCATACCACTGGATAATTGCTCCTGGATCCTGGTGACGACAGATGCCAGTCTTTCGGCCTGGGGAGCCCATTGCCTTGACCGTACAGCCCAAGGCCACTGGAACTGCAGGGAAGTGACATGCTCCATCAACCACCTCAGTGTGAGGGCCATCAGGATGGCTCTTCTGCGTTTCTGGCCTGTTTGTGGGACAGGTGGTTCAGGTGTTTTCAGACAATGTCATGGCGGTGATTTATGTCATTTGGCAAGACAGCATAAGATATGCCGGGGTGGCGCTGGAGATGGATCCCCTGCTTGCCTGGGCGGAGAAGAATTTCCTAGCCTTGTCACTCTAGCATGTTGCTAGGATGGACAATGTGGAAATGGTCTTCCTTAGCTGGCACTCTCTCTGAATCCTGGAGAGTAAGAGTTGAGTCAGGAGATGTTGCAGTTGATTCTGGGCCGTTGGGGTCACCTCGAGATGGATCTAATTGGTGACCTGCTCTAATGTGAAAGTTTACTGCTTCTTCAGTTGCCACACGGAGGCTGTGTCAGAGGGCGCTGACGTCCTAATCCAGCCTTGGCTGAGTCAACGGCAGTTGTATGCGTTTCCTACATGGCTCCTGGTGGGGTGTATGATTCGGCGTATAGAGCACTACCTGGGCAGGATTGTCCTGGTAGCGCCAGATTGGCCATGGAGAGCATGGTTTGGAGACGTGATGTGGCTCCTGCTTTACCTCCTCTTCGGCTGCCTCCCATTTTGGGAGCTATTGCAGCAGGGACCAATTGCCCTGGAGAACCCAGCTCCCTTCTTGCCTGCAGCATGGTTCTTGAAAGAGGACTGCTAGCGTGTAAGGGCTACTCTCCAGCAGTAATCTATACTCTTCTTGGTGCCCAGAGGAAGTCTACCAAGCTCGCATGTGTACGGATATGGTACCTCTTTAAGCGCTGGTACGGCATGTGGCCAAGGTATCCTCCCTGTTGGCCTTTCTGCAGGATGGCTTAGAGAAGGGCCTCTCACATAGCAAGTCTTTGTCCTTGCACCCAGAAGTCTCTCGTTTCCTCCAGAGAGTTCAGCATCTGCGAACTCCCTTTTGGTCTCTGATCCGTTACTGAGATCTATATCTGGTGCTCAGGTCCCTGATGGTGGCCTCCTTTGAGCCACTGAAGCACGCTACCTTAAAGAATTTGACACTCAATACTGTCATCTTCATTGTGGTTTGTTCTGCAAGGTGGATCTCCAAGCTGCAGGCTCTGTCTTGCTAAGATCCTTACCTGTCTTTTTCAAAGGAGGCCGTTTCTATTCGGCCTGTGCCTTCTTTCTTGCCTAGGGTGCTGTCTCCCTTCAAATGAATCAGGTGGTTTGCCTGCCCTCCTCTAAGAAGCATTGTTGGGGGAAGGATAAGGATCTTCTCCTTGTGGATGACCAGAGGGTGCTTTCTCCGGTTCTTGGAGGTTATGAATTCCTTTTATAAGTCAGACCATCTTTTTATGCTGTTTGCTGGCCCCGTACAAGGGTGAAATGTGGCCAAGTTGACTTTGGGGTGCTGGATTAAGGAGGCTATTGCCTCGGCATATCTGTTGCGGAACTGGCTAGTTCCGGAGGTTTTGCGCACACATTCTATCCAAGCACAAGCTTTTTTATGGGCGGTGTGGAGCTTGGTAACTTCTGCAGACGTTGTCTGGAAACAACATGGGCATCACTTTACACTTTTGTCAAGCATTATCACTTGGATGTCCTTTGGCTTTTGGCTCAAGAGTTTTACGAGCTGCTGTGTCTTCCTTACAGCTTTGGTACATCCCACTTGTCTGGACTGATTGAGCAGGATGATGTGGGAGGTGACGTTTTACTTACCAGATAATGGCTTTTCCTTGAGTGCTGCTAGACCAGTCCAGGGCCCATCCCTAAAACTGTATTTGCCCTGTTCTACTGCTGCGGTTCTCTTGGGTCCACCATGATTCTGTATTCGGCTCTGCATCTTCTACTGACAGCTTTCTATTTCTACCTTCCTGTGCATAGTTCTTTACTGTTTACTCATTGTTGCCCACATTGAGGTTGTATGAGGCTTGCTCTGTATCTCCCATTTGCTTTGGGATGAATACTGAGGAGACCTCTGGTAGCTGAGGTGTGGATAAAGGCAAAGGCATGATGTTATTGAAACATGGGCTTTTCATTAGTTCTTTGCCTCCACCAATCTGCTGGTAGGGAACACAACTTGCTTGTCTGGACTGGTCTAGCAGGACTCAAGGAAAAAACATAATCTGGTAAGTAAAATGTTGTCTTATGTGTGTTTTGTTCACTGCCTTGATGCTGTGGGCTCCTATAAAATTCTTATATATTGCCTATAAACATAAATATGGGATAATGCTTAATACATTGGACTCCAGCTATATCTGCATAAAAGGGACTGAGGAGCTTTATTTTAGCTGATAATAAACGTAAGGCAACTAATAATACAGTCTGACTCTGTTTACAAAAATACTTTACATTTGTTGTTAAGTGGCTGCTTTTTCATGAAAATACTACTCCATTTCTGTATTAGTGGTGCCTGCGGAGAGGTCAAATTGGCTTTTGAGAAATCAACATGCAAGAAAGTGGCTATCAAGATAATTAATAAACAGAAATTTAAGATAAGCCCCTCACAGAGCACAGTAAGTATCCCAATATCATAGGTGCCCTTAGGTTATTTTGGTTAAGGCTGCAGTAGAAACAAGAAACTAAGTTTTTGATTTGGGTGTGGTGGAGCTGCATGAAATTGACTTTTTTCCTAGGGCATCATTACTGTCTTTAGCTGTGCATGTTGCTTCCTGTAGCTGTCTTAGTGCCTGTAGGGTCCATGATTCAGGCATTTGTGGTGGCAAATATTTGGTCTTTACCTTGGAGACCTTTCCAGAAATATGAGAAGATGATAAAGCAGATTATATAAGGACCATAAAGAACACATATATAAAATGTGTGGGGGCATTTTCAAAAGGTTTTAGCCGGTTAGCTGACCTGCAAACCAGCTGGTGCCACTGAATAATCCCCACAGACTACTGAAAAAGTGCCCAATTAAAACCTGAGCAGTCTGTGGACAGAACTGGGGCAGTGACAACTGTCCTAAGTGCTGTTTGGTTAGTGGCTGAATATTGCTGCTAACCAGATAGTGGCTCTAGAGCTCAGCCAGCCCATATGTTCAGCAGCCGAAAGCAGATATGTTTTGCTGCTGGGTATCTGGTTTTGCTTAAAGCAGTGGCAGCTAGGCATTTTATTTAGCATAGCCATTGCCGCTCAATATGTTCTCCTGTATGTTCTAGTACGAAAAGCTGACAGACAAAATATGATCAAGGGCATGATGGAAACATAAAAGAAAGGGCAAGACACTTGATGCGTGCAGTCTTGTAAGGGGCTTTTTATTTCCTGTTGCTTGCATTCTGGATCTTTTTCATTCTTCTGCATTTGAGTGCAACACAAAACCTGTTACAGAAGAATCTCTTGCTGTGCTGATTAGCATCACTTCAATTTCATCTTTTTTTTGAGGGTCCTGAAGCAGGCATGGACTTTGTTCACCATCCTGGAAGATCTATAATGTTCATGAAACAGTGACTCTAAGCAGAAGGAAGTAAGATACCTCTTCCTGACTGAAGAAACTTTTTTTAAGATGATGGAGGGGGGGGGGGGGAGTGTGAGCTGCTTTTTCAGTCCAGCTAACTAATAGAGCTTGTCTTGTTTTGCGTTCCTTTTATTTTTCTTTTTTAAGCATATGTTTCTCATAGTATTTTCTGTTTTCCTATGCTCTTGTCCTCTCTCGTATCGGGGAAGGGGGAGCTAATCTCTGCGAGCATCCTAACCTCACTGGTACTTACATCAGTCTTGCTGAATAATAAGCAAAGAACACCACACTGAAGTTGAGGTGTTATGGCCTTTTGTTTTATAGTTTCTGTGTTTCATTCCCTTCATTTAACTCTTGACAGTGCTGACATTACAGTGGCATGCCTTCAATCAGGAGCATGCAGGGTTGCCGGATGGTGTTGTATCACCTGGGACAAGCTTGTGCTGTCCTGATTGCTCTTGCCTGCATGGATTTGTAATTCTGATTTCCCCAAGAAAGGCATGATGGCTAGCTCTTACCTCTTGCATGCCACGGGGGTAAAGTAAAGATAGAGTCAGCCTTCTCCAGATACTTTAGAGCAGGGATTGACAGAAACAGGTGCCAAGACACCATAGTGCCCAGGATTTCATGCCCTTGAAATTTGATTCCTGCGCTGGTGCTGCCCGCTACCCCGATCGACTCACTGCGTGTAGCTTGTGCCATGTGGTGGAGGGCAGTACTGGCACAGGAATGGTAAGAGATATTGTGCTGGCTGCAGGGGGGGGGGAACTATGAGAAAGAGAAGCATTAGATCTGGCTGTGAGGGAGAGAGGGGAGGAGGATATGAGAGAGAGACGGAAGCAGGATTTTCTCTGGGAACAAGCAAGAATCAGTCCTTACATATGGGCGACGTCTGCGCCGATGGAGCCCGCGCAGTAACCTCTCCCCAGCTTTCAAAGAAAGCCTTTGGGAGATATACTACGCATAAGTCATCCCCTTACTGCCTAAAGGTGCCATCTTGCCTCAGTCTCCTTTTTTCTGCAGAGCGCATCTGTTCCCCCAGAAAAGGTTGGTGATTTTTGTCTTCTTTTTGCTTTCTTCAATAACGTAACAGTTTATTATCTCCAGGAACAAGCAGGAATAAGTCCTTACATATGGGTACGTCGGTACCGACGGAGCCTGCGCGGGAATGCTCCCCAGCTTCCCAGAATGAAAGCTTTTGGGGCATCCCACAGCGCATGCGCGCTGCCTTCCCGCCTTTCCTACCAACTCTCCTCAGTTCTTCTTTTCCGCGGAGCCAGCAGGTCGTGTTCCTGTCACCGCTGAAGAAGTTCTTTATTTTAATCTATTTCTTTGGTCACGTGTCTGCCTTCCCCGACGCCGGACCGGTACCGCCGGTCTTTTCTTTTGTTTTCTTCTAAAAAAAAAAAAATAATAATACTTTTTCCTCACTTGGTGTATTTTTCTTCTTAGGCCTCCAGGCCCACAAGAAACTTTCCCTCATGGAAAAACCAGCCTCTGGCTTCAAAAAATGCACTAAGTGTAGCGGTACAATTTCTGTGACAGACACCCATGAATGGTGTCTTAAATGTTTGGGGCCTGAACACTCCGTCCCAGATTGCCAGTCCTGTTCTCTAATGTCTAAACGAGGGTTACAGAACCGAGCAGCCAAGCTCCATGTGCTGTTTCCCACGGATGCACCGGCGGTGGCATCGACATCTTCCAGGTCTTCCTCCCCTGATGGATCTCAGGTAACCAAACATACTTTTAGCAGGTCCTCAAAGGGCAAATCTCCCTCTAAGTATCGAGATGCCTCCGGGCTTGCCCTTGAGGATCCTGCCCCAGCCAAACAACCCCGGCGGGAAGCTCTGGCTTCCAAAGCTCCTCCTATGGGGTTACAGGTTGACATCGATGGCACGGCCTCGACCGATCACCTGTTAGATTGCTCTGGGGTACCGGCACAATCTCCCGGTACCAACATCCAGGCAGTCGTGGCGTCTATGGATCACACTGTGCAATCCATGCAGCAGGCCATACTGGCTTTCATCAAGGCTGCGACGCCGTCGGTACCGCAACAAGCCATGTTGTCGGTACCAACCTCGATACCGGTACCAACCTCGATACCGGTACCGGCTGCATCGACATCGGCCAGGATGCCGATTCCGGCTCCCTGTCCTGGGCTCTTTCTAGGTACCGACCCGGTACCGGGAACACCCGATGTCGGTACCGATCGATACGCCTATCGATCTTTGGAATCGGGCAGACGATACTTCGATTCTTCTGATGATTCTGAGTCATCGGATGAGTCTCCTACAGTATCCGTCACCCTTCCTGAGGAGCCGCCTTCTCCAAAAAGGAGAATGTCTCCTCCAGAGGATTTGTCCTTTCAAGACTTCTTAATAGAAGTAGCTAAAGGACTCTCTATTTCAGTAACCTCTGAAAAAGAACCTAGAGCAAAAAAATTAGATATTTTGGGATACTCTAAGGTTCCCAGAGAGGCAGTCACCTTGCCAGTTCATGAAATTCTTCAAGAACATTTGATTGACTTGTGGGAGACTCCTCTCACCCTTTCTCCTCATTCTCGTAGATTGGACACTATGTACCGTGTCCCTCCTTCTCCTGGATTTCAAAAAACTCAGCTTCCTCATCACTCCATTGTGGTGCAGTCAGCTATGAAGAGGATAAAGAGTACCAAAAGACACTCTTCTACTCCTCCAGGAAGAGAATGCAGGACCTTGGATGCTTTTGGTAGGAAGATCTTCCAAGCTAGCATGCTTATTGCCAGAATCAATTCATACAGCCTTTATATGGGTATGATTCTGAAGGAGGTTGCAGAAAAGCTGCACAACTTTCTCCCTTTTATTCCAGAAGATAAAAGGGATGAATTCCTTCTTTGGCTTAAGCATACTCAAGACATTTCAAAGTTTTCCAACAGGGCAGCCTTTGATTCTTTTGAAGGTGCCAGCAGAGCCTCAGGCATTGCTATAGCTGCTCGTAGAATTGCTTGGCTCCAGGCTTCTGATCTAGAACCCTGGGTTCAAGATGGTTTAGGAAATCTGCCCTGTACAGGTGAAAACCTATTTGGCAAGGAGTGGCAAATTAAAGCCACTCAAATGGATGCAGAAAATGCTGCGCTGGATAGACTTTCTAAGTCTACCTCCACTCCGGCCAAGAAAAAAATCTTTTAAAAAGTCTTTTTACAGGAAGGGCAGATTTCCTTCCACTTCTGGTCAACAGTCTTCTACAGGTCGCTTTGCTACTAAGCGTCAGCAACCTAAACAGGCCAGGCCTAAACCTGCAGGGGCTGCTGCAACCCAGCAGTCCCAAGCCCCTCAGGGGTTTTGACTTGATACTAGAGAACTTAACCTTTCTGGCTCTACAACAGCCAGAACCTCTCACCATTCCAGGAAGGTTAGCTCATTTTGCTCCCAGATGGGAGCAAATCACATCAGAGCAGTGGACCCTCTCCATCATCAGAGAGGGCTACAAACTTCATTTCTCAGACCTTCCTCCCTACACCATGGTGAGACATTTCAATTCTCCCACATCTCTCCTCGACCTTCTGGATCAGGAGGTAACCTCCCTTCTGGCCCAGAGGGCCATAGAAGAAGTTCCTCTTCTTCAACAGGGGTCAGGGTTTTACTCCCCCTACTTTCTCATTCCAAAGAAAACAGGGGGATACAGACCCATTCTAGATCTCCGAGAATTGAACAAATTTCTATACAAGGAGAAGTTCAAGATGCTCTCTTTAGGCACTCTCCTTCCATACCTACAGAGTCAGGATTGGCTTTGTTCTCTAGATCTCAAGGATGCGTACACTCATATACTCATCCATCCATCCCACAGAAAATTCCTACGTTTTCTGTTCCAGGGAAAACATTACCAATACAGAGTCCTTCCTTTCGGTCTGGCCTCTGCTCCAAGAGTGTTCACCAAATGCATGGCAATAGTTGCTGCATTTCTGCGCACTCTGGGAATCTTTGTCTTCCCATATCTGGACGACTGGCTCATCCGAGCTCCATCCCAGTCAGAAGCCCAAATTTCCCTGGACAGCACCAGGAGCATTCTGCAGTATCTGGGACTTGTGGTAAACCTCCCATAGTCTCAGCTCACCCCTACTCAGTCCCTAGAATTCATAGGGGCCTGGTTGGACACCGCTACTGCAAGAGCCTATCTTCCCCAGGCTCGTTGCCAACGTCTAGTGCAGTTAGCCTCCCAGATTCAGTCAAAGGACCACTTAACTGCCCGGGAGATGCTACAACTACTAGGCCACATGGCTTCCACAGTAAATGTGGTGCCCTATGTTCGCCTACACATGAGAGCAGCTCAGTGGACTTTGTCCACCCAGTGGACTCAAGCTTCAGGAGCTCTCTCAGACCAAATAGCAAACTCCAAACGTCTATTTTGGTCTCTCCAATGGTGGATGTCCACTCAAAATCTATTGCTGGGGTCCCCCTTCCTACCTTTGTTGCCCCAAGCAATCCTCACAATAGATGCCTCCCAAACAGGTTGGGGAGCTCATCTACAGGACCTATCCACCCAAGGCACTTGGTCCCCACAGGAGACCTCCCTTCATATCAACCTCTTGGAACTTCGAGCAGTGTACCTAGCTCTCAAGGTCTTTCATACCCTCCTCTGCTACCAGACAGTCCTCATTCAAACAGACAATCAGGTAGCCATGTTTTACATAAACAAGCAAGGAGGAACTGGCTCTCTGTCGCTTTGCAAAGAAGCTCTAAGATTATGGGCCTTCGCCAGAGAGCATCAAATCCATCTCCTGGCAGTATACCTCCCAGGAATTCAAAACTCTTGGGCAGACAGACTCAGTCGAGTTCTGCTTCCGCACGAATGGTCCCTGCACATGGATCAGGTACTCAGAATCTTCCAGGAATGGGGTACCCCGGACATAGACCTATTTGCAAGTCCGTGGAATGCCAAACTTCCCCGGTTCTGTTCCAGAATTCCGTGTCAGGGAGTTCAGGCCAAGGATGCCTTCCTCCTTCATTGGGGTCAGGACTTCCTGTATGCCTTTCCACCCATTCCTTTGATTCCCAAGACTCTGTTCAAACTTCAGAGGGATCAAGGATCTATGATCCTCATAGCTCCACACTGGCCACGCCAAGTGTGGTACCCTCTACTTCTGCATCTCTCCCAAGCCCCCTCCCTGGTCTTAGGAGCTGCTCCAGACCTTCTGTCTCAGGAGGAGGGGACTTTGTGACATCCAAACCCCAAGTCCCTTCACCTCAGAGCTTGGTTACTGAAGGCCTAGACCTTCAAGACTTCAATCTTTCGCAGCAAGTGAAGGATATCCTTCATGCTTCCAGGAAACCTTCCACTAGGCGTTCCTATGCCTTTAAATGGAAAAGATTTTCCATTTGGTGTGCTCAAAAGGGTCTTGACCCTCTGGCACTTCCTCTGAATTCTCTATTAGAATATCTCCTGCATCTTTCCAATGCAGGCCTTAAGACAAATTCAGTAAGGGTCCATTTAAGTGCTATTGCTGCATCCCTTAAGCCTATCAATGGACAACCTGTTTCCTCTCATCCTCTTATTGCAAGATTTATGAGAGGCCTAACTTTAACTAAACCTCCCATTCGACCTCCTCCGGTGGCATGGGATTTAAATTTGGTTCTTGGTCAGCTTATAAAGCCACCTTTTGAACCCTTAGCCACTACCTCCTTGAAATTTCTTTCCTGGAAGGTTATTTTCCTTATTGCAATCACTTCTGCTCGCCGCATCAGTGAACTGCAGGCCTTAGTGGCTAATCCAGCTTATACAAGGTTCCATCATGATAAGGTAGTCCTTAGGACAAATCCTCACTTTATGCCTAAAGTGGTCTCACCTTTTCATCTTAATCAAGAGATATATTTATCTGTCTTTTTTCCAGCTCCTCATGCATCAACTGCAGAGAGGAACCTTCATACTCTAGATTGTAAAAGAGCTCTAGCTTTTTACTTACACAGGACACAGCAACATAGAAAGTCTTCCCAGCTTTTTGTTGCTTTTGAACCTTCTCATTTAGGACTTCCAGTCTCCAAAAGAACACTGTCCAATTGGATTGCTCAGTGTATTTCTTTTGCTTACCAGAGTAAGAACCTTTCTCTGGAGGGCCATGTCACAGCTCACAATGTGAGGGCCATGGCCACCTCTATGGCTCATCTTCATTCTGTGTCCATCGATCAGATCTGTCGAGCAGCCACCTGGGCCTCGGTTCATACCTTCACAGCCCATAACTGTTTGGACAAGGACTCCCGCCAGGATGCCTTGTTTGGTCAGGCTGTCCTCAGACACCTGTTCCATTCTTAAACAACTCCTGCCCTCCTTCCCTGAATGGATGCCTGAGATCCATAGGAAGACGAGGAACCCCTCAGGGTCTCATACCCTTGGGGATCTCCCAGGCATCTTAGCTAGGGAGTCCCCATATGTGAGGACTTATTCCTGCTTGTTCCTGGAGATAGCACAGTTACTTACCTGTAACAGGTGATCTCTGGGAACAGCAGGAATTAGTCCTCACAACCCACCCACCTCCCCTAGGAGTTTTATCTCTCTCTTTGTCTTTCCTTTACTCTCTCTCTCTATTGTCTCAGCTTTAAACTTGAACTGAGGAGAGTTGGTAGGAAAGGCGGGAAGACAGCGCGCATGCGCTGTGGGATGCCCCAAAAGCTTTCATTCTGGGAAGCTGGGGAGCATTCCCGCGCAGGCTCCGTCGGTACCGACGTACCCATATGTGAGGACTAATTCCTGCTGTTCCCAGAGATCACCTGTTACAGGTAAGTAACTGTGCTTTCCCACCCCTGAGCCCTGTTGGGAATCAGACCCGAGCCAGGACAGGCTAGGACAGGGCCTCTATAGCTAGGCCTGTGAGGCAGACCTAGATACAGGCCTGCCTGGACCCTTGACCACAGTTAGGCCAACAGAAGAATCAGGGGAAAAGAAAAGGATGAATTGCTGACAGCATGAAATCCTGTGAGTGAAACAAAAGATTACTGACCTGGTGTGCTTTGCTAAGGAAACCAGATAACACAAAATGAAACAAGAAAGACATGAGGGACCAGGTAATGAGATGTAGCTAGGTACTGGCCTTAGGAAGGAGACATGATGATCTTTGTGCAACTTGAACCTTGGGAAAGCGAAATTATGCCAAAATCCTGTGCAGAAAAAGTATCAAGAGAACCCCAGCTGCAAAGAAAGAACTAACCATTGTTGTTCTGCCAACCGTTCATAAAAAATGTATAAAAACAGACTGGGACAGCAGAGAAACTGGGGAGTTTATTGAGCCTTGCCATGGAGGTGACAGTGTGCTGAATTGCGCCATTAACCTTTCCCTTCTGTCTATCCCTATACAGTAACTACCTTGTACCTCTAAGTAGAATTTGTGTGTGAATAATTTATGTTGAGAAAAGGATATCCTGTAATAAAGATTTTGTGCGTATTGCTGAGAAATTGGTCTCTGTGTACTTCCTCCGTGTAGAATGGGACAGAGACCCTTGTGGCCCGGCAGGCCCCCTACAGCCCGCTTGCCTCGGCATTGCATCCTCGGGTTCTTTTTTCCTTTTCTTTAATTACTTTTTTCATTTGGCATGGATTCATGCCTTTTTCCTGGTCGGGCCCAGTGAATTTGACCTCACAGGGGCTGTCTTCCCCGCCATGGCTCGGCCAGTGGCTTAATGCTGTGCCACCGCTGCGCTCATAATATGTCGCACACAGATCCGCACGACTGCTGCCTTTAATGCCTCGGATCGGACCACGATTTATTTATTTATTTTATTTATTTATTTGCATTTTTTATATACCGCGCTATTTCAATCAGTGCGGTTTACATTTGAACAAAATATACAGCAATGTAACCGGTTACATTGAGTTTACAATAAACAAGGGATACAAACTTGGATAAACAGGGAGAAAACTATGTACATTGTTATGTAAATAGATGCCTTGGTCTGCGATCTCTGTAAGCAGATGACCCCTAAGGCCCTCAGGAAACATCAGCAGCATGAAACAAATTTTTTTAGAAGACCGATTCAGCCCCGGAGTCTTCCGCGAGAGCCCACTCTGAGAATCCTTCCAGGACCTCGAGCACCTACGGAAACCATGTGGCCTCGGAACCCTGGGACAATGGAACCTCCAGCTGGAGCTCCTGCATTGAGGATCGCGCCAAGAAGGGATGGAAAACCTCGAGGACCCCGTTGGTTGACGAGTCTGGGAAAGTGGAGAAATCCCACAGGCCCCAGTCCGGCAGCCCTCAGTGGGAGGGTGATGGCAAGGAGCGGCCATCCAAGTTGCTTCACCAGGAGTCGTCGACACCCCGGGACCGGTCTCGGACCCCTGAGGGTATCCTGGTCGAGGACTCCTGTCTTGAGGCCAGGATGGTGGCCTTGAAGCGCAATTTGTCTGCCTTCATGGCCCAGCAGTGGTTCCTACGGGTCATCATTCCCAGCCATCAGGCCCTTCACTACGATGGACTCCCCGGAGGTTGAGCCGATCCGCGAGCGTCACTGGCCTTGAGAGAGGCCTCGGCCATGGTTCCAGTCCTCTGGGCTGCAGTCCTCACCGCCAGCACCCTCTGCTCCGAGCACCGGGCCACCTCCACCCCGAGTCCCAGAGGACCCAGACTCTTCCGAACTGGATTCGGATTGGGAGTCCGAGGACGATGAATCCCTGGATAGCTGCCATCACCGCAAGGTGCCCTTGGACCCATCCCCTCCGGAGTTGAGGTGCCGGTCCCCACCCGAGGGCATGGCCTTCCTTAACTTCGTATGGGACATAGCCAAGGTTCTGGCTTTCGCCATTGAATCGTAGAAGGACCCTCACACGGAGGAACCAGAGATCCTCCAGTACGAGGCCCCCCCCCCCCCCCCGAAAGATGTGAATAAACAGGTAGACAAAGGTGAGTCAGTTGTTATAGTATATCTGGACTTTCAGAAAGCTTTTGACAAGGTCCCTCATTAGAGACTTTTGGCAAAACTAAACGGTGATGGGATAGGGGGCAGTGTACTATTGTGGATCAGGAACGTGTTAAAAGATAGAAAGCAGAGGGTAGGGCTAAATGGCCAATTTTTCCAATGGAGAAAGGTGAATAGTGGAGTACCCCAGGGATATGTGCTGGGTCCACTGCTTTTTGACATATTCATAAATGACCCAGAAAAGGGAATAACGAGTGAGGTTATCAAATTTGCAGATGACACAAAACTATTTTAAAGTTGTTAAAACGCATGAGGATTGTGGAAAATTGCAAGAGGTTCTTGATAAATTGGAAGATGGGCATCCAAATGGCAGATGAAATTTAATGTGGATAAGTGTAAAGTTATGTACCTAGGAAAGAACAACCCAAACTATGGTTATACGATGCAAGGTTCCACATTAGGAACCACCACCCAGGAAAACAATTTAGGTGTCATCGTGGATAACATGCTAAAACCCTCCGCCCAGTGTGCCGAGGCGGCCAAGAGAGCAAATAGAATGCTAGGTATCATAAGGAAAGGAATGGGAAATAAAACAAAGGATATTATAATGCCTCTGTATCGTTCTATGGTGCGACTGCACCTTGAATATTGTGTGCAATTCTGGTCACCGTATCTTAAAAAGGATATAGCATTATTAGAAAAGATACAGACGAGCCACCAAAATGGTAAAGGGGATGGAAGAGAGGCTAAAAAGGTTAGGGCTCTTTAACCTGGAAAAGAGATGTCTGAGTGGGGATATGATAGAGGTCTATAAATTAATGAATGGAGTGGAACAGATAAACGTTGATCGATTGTTTGTCATCAGAATATAGAAATACTAGGGGGCATGCAATGAAGCTACAGGGCAAGCTATTTAAGATTACACGCTGAATGAAAAAATATTTTCTCTTATTAATCAAACTCTGGAATTTGTTACTGGAGGATGTAGTAAAGGCTGTTAGTGTAGCTGGGTTTAAAAAAGGTTTGGACAAGTTCCTGGAGAAAAGGTCCATAAACTATTATTAAAAGGGACCCAGGATATCACTGCCTGACCCAATACAAGCATTGTGGAATCTGTGTCTTTTGGGGAATCTGCTAGGTACTTACGACCTAGATTGGTAACTCTTGGAAACAGGATACTGGGCTTGATGGACCTTGGTCTGACCCAGTATGGCATATCTTATGTTCTTATACTGGTGAGATTGAGGCAGCACAGGACCCCTTGTACCATGATGTCAAAATCAAGTCACTGGTTCTCAGACTCCATCTGCTGGTAGGCGTGCATAACCCACGCGTCTGGATTGGACTCGAGGAAAGAAAATGAGCAGGTAAGATCTAATTTTACCTTGGGTGCTGGTTGCGGAGGAGGAGGCTGTGTGAGAGAGAATTTGGTTGCTGGCTGCAGGAAGACTTAAGAGGGGCACACACTAGGTGATTGCTGGAGGGACTATGAGAGAGAGTGTGCGTGGGCTATGGGAGATTTTTTTTTTTTTTGCTTCGTTATCACTATGCTGCCTTAAGTGCATCTATAAAAAGTCACTAATATGCTGCTGACAATGTATTCATTGGGGTGATGGGATGGGGAATCAGAAAAAGGTCACTGTCTTCTGTTGGTACTGTATAAAAGCATATTGAGCTTTTTTTTCCTATAGAAAATGGGTGAAAAACCATCTCAGCAGCTGGCTCCTAGATTCCAAGAAAAGTTTGTCAAGGCCTGCTTCAGAGACCTTTTGGTTGTTCACTAAGCACAGCATTCTATAACCTAATCCATATGTTCCCTTTGAGATGGCTTTAAAGGTGTTTGTTGAATGATGTCTGAGAGTTTCTCCTTGGAGGCCATTTATGCTGTCTTACAGTGCTCCCAAATTCAAACGAGCATAAAGAGGCCAATTTTTTAAATCCATTCATCCATGTAAATGACTCTACCTGTTTAAAATGGCTATTAGAGAAATACCCATCCTGTATATGGTTGAAGTATGTACATTCCATACACATAACACGTGTTTTTACCCTCATTTTCCTAGAAGTACCCCCAAGAGGACTTAGGCTGGGTGAGGCAATAACACATGTAGATTTGCATTTTCAAACCTAAGGGGGTCTGTTTACTAAAGTGCGATAGGCTTTTGCAGCTAACGCCAGGCATTAGCTGCAAAAGCCCTGCAGTAGTAGCAAAAGTCTTGTAGTGTGTGCAGTATTTCCCCTGCAGATATCGCAGAGAAAACACTGGAATCGTGGGGGCAGCTTTGCAAATGCACCTAACACCACGTATTGAGGTGATGATAGCTGAATCTGCAAAGCCTGCAGAACATGCAGCTACCATGTGATGTCAACAGCTGTTGTAGCTGTACAAAATGGTAACGCCCACTCTCCACCCACATCTCCCCTCCCCCATTTGTGCAACCACTGCAAAATACAGCTGCTGTGGAAAAAGGCCTTTAGTAGCTGCATTTCTCCTACATTAGCTGTCTTCACAGCGCAATGATCCTGTATTAGCGCTGCAAAGACAGCTTAACACCCTTTTAGTAAACATCTTCCTAGATCTTTGTAGGTACCTTTTTCCCTAGCAGCTTAAATTCCACAGCTAAAAGTATTTGCGGACTTAGCAAGTTCTTGTGTTCTGAAATTGCCTTAAATTAATAAATGAACTGAGAGAGGTAGGATCCGTTTTTATTTTTCAGGATGTACTAATCCACTACTAGTTTTACTTCATTGCAGAGATGGCACTGTAATCTTATTTTTCTTAGAGAAATCATGACTACTGGCTCTTATATGAAGTGGGGTAAAGTCCGGACCAAATCGGCCTATCTTGAGGGAGGTGGGTAGGATAAAAAGAGCCAGTTCATCACTCTACAAGGATCTGAAGCAGGCGACACCTGCTGAGTTGCTAATTTTCCATTGGCAATGCTTGTGAAGTAATCTTACAGATTCCAATTTCTTGTTTTAAATATAGAATTCACTTCTCAATGTGGACACAGAAGTTGAAATTTTAAAGAAATTAAACCATGTAAGTATGAGATTTATGTAAGATTTAAAAAAAAATGTAAATGCTAACTAATTTAAAAAAAGAAAAAAAAGTAATCTTGATAGCTCTTATGGGATTACCTATGCCATGTAACCTCATGATTTGTAGGTCTAGTTTAGGGTAATCAGTATTTTACATATTTTGTAATGCTTTCTTGTTGCCTTGAAAGTATTGAGATTTGAGGCTGATATGCAATTTACACTTGTAAATAAAGCAAAGATGCATGCTAACAACAGTATGGGGGTTATTTTACAAGCCCTATTCATGATTTGCACATGTGCAAGCAACCATTCACTTTGGCAAATCACATCCATGGCCAAACGTGTTTTAGAAAACTCTGATTTTACATGTCTGCCCCAATCCCGCCTAAATCATACGGGGACGTGATTTGGACAAAATGGCAAGAGACACCTGTATCTCTGATTTCATATAGTGATTGCACTTGGGTGATGGGAATTCTCTGTCTGCATTTGCAACAGCCCCCCAGCACGTTTAGATTTTTAGAAAGTGCTTCTTTCGGCTAACCCTTTACAGGAGGGAATAAGGGGGCATCTCCCCCCCCCCCCATGTTTATTTTCCCTGGCACATATTTTTTTGGTAAACATTGTTTTTTATCTATAAATAGTGAAAAGCAGCAGGACATCCAGGTTTTCAAAATAGCCATGTTTACTTGTGCATGCCAGCATTTACATGTGTGTGCTCCAAAATACCGGCATACACACATCGACTTTTTACATGGGCATGTTAATAAAAGAGCATCTCCTGCTGCGTGTTGATGCCTATCACTGTGTGTGCCTACATTTCCTGGTTTGATGTAAAACACACATCTAGCTCGAGGGACGGAGATATGTCAGTTTTATTTATTTATTTAACAGGGTATTTTATACTGCTTTATCATTTCCGTCAAAGCTGTTTACACTGTAATTTAAACTTGGTAATGTATATTAAACAGGGACATTGATAACTTGGATTCTTCTGAGGCAGTGGAGGGTTAAGTGACTTGCCCAAAGCCACAAGGAGTGTTAGTGGGATTCAAACCCTGGTCTCTTGGTTCCCAAGCCAGTGCTCTAACCATTAGGTTACTCTTCCACACATTTTCCATGTGCCCACCCTCTCTTTGAAAAATGATATTGAATTTCAAACATTTTCCACCTGAACGTCGTAATAACCACATAAACAGCCTTTCTGACATATGTCTTCTCATACATAGTTTGAATTAACTCCTTTAAGTCTTTTATCCTAGCCATTGGACAGAGAAATAAGAAGATTGATTGTCATTTTATTATGACTGTGTATGTTATCCACATTGAGCAAAAATTTGCTGGGTAGGTTATAAATGAAAAATTTGAATGGATTAGAAAAATGCTGTAGGGGAAAGCATGTGCTAAGTAGGACCCGAAATCTTGCATTATTTATCCTAGAACACTAGGGAGGAGTGGCCTAGTGGTTGGGGCAAGGTACCACAGGCCGGAAGGTCGGTGGTTCAAATCCCACTAGAGGACAGCAACCTTGGGCCGGAAGGACTGGGGTTTCTAGTCCCACAGGTACTCCTTGTGGTCTTGGACAAGCCACTTAACCCTCCATTGCCCATGTTCCCCGTAAGTATTAGCGTATGTGTCTCATATCCCCTCGTGTTAAATGTATCCCCCAATTGTGTTGTGACCACTTTGATTGAAGGATAAGGTGGTATACAAAACTGTCTAAATAAATAAAAATAAATAAAATAAATAAATTTAGTCGTATGTACTCAGCATTTTTCCAATAGATATTAAGTGGGTAACTTTGTAAACCATTTTCCATGAGAAAAATGGCTGATACAAAATTGTGTGTAGGTATACAAATGTAAAAAGTAGGCACACTACAAGATTGTAGCTACCTTTACATGTTCTGTGCGTATTCATGGGGATATAATATGGGCCGAGTTGTGATGTACATGCGTATACCTATAGCAAGATCACAGAGCAGTCCAGAGAGGGTGCATATGACTGATCACATTCAGTGAAAATTCCACTGGGGATTAGACAGGTAGTTTGAGCATGGATGTTGGCAAATGAGCTTATTTGGTCAGCTAGATTTGGATGCATTTTTTTCATGCATTAATATATTAAACAGAATGGCAGTACATAAATCTCTGATTAGATTAGAATAGATCTCGGGCCATAACTGTATTTCAGTAGTTCTTCAACTGATACATAAGTGAAAGTTGAATTCTTGCTCTTTTTCGCTACATGCAAATTAACTTTTCTTCAAACTTGTTCTATTTTTTTGAAAGTGAAGTAATGGTTTCATGTCTGCATTATTTTTTCTTCTTTAGCCCTGCATAATCAAAATAGAAAACTTTTTTGACACTGAGGATTCTTATTACATTGTTTTAGAATTGTAAGTAGTTTTTTAAATGTTAATTTTATGTGCTGTTTCTTTTTCCATTGTTACAAAGGCTTTATAATATTCTTTTTTAGCGATGGTAGGTTTTAATGCTTGTGGGGTTCCTGGCTTATTTCTATACACATAAACTGTCTCTCTCTTTCACTAACCCATGAAGAGAGATCATGGTAGATAACACTTCAGAAATATGCAAACTCAGAACTTTTAAATATCTCTATTCTTATTCGTCTCTCTGGGCCAGTCCAGGACATTAGGGTAGTCAACCTCCTCCAGCAGCTGAGGACTGAATACTGAAAAACTTGCTGACAGCTTATCCAGCTCCCCCTGGTGTCACTGGGTCAGTCTTTCAGTCCTCAGCAGCTGAACAGGACGTGTGGCTGACAGGCTCCCCAAAGAGGTGAATAGGAACTAGAGTTGTAGAAATAATAAATAGTTTGGTTAAAAAAAAAAAAAGGAAGAAAGGAGTAAGAGACGTTGTGGCTGGTTTGTCCTAGCAGGGCAGATCAGAAAGGGAAGTTCTTTTTTCTTTATTTAAAAAAAAAAAAAAAAAAAAAGAGCACCGGTTCTCCTCTGCCGACTAAACCGATCGGCATAAAAGGCAGAGCCTGCCTCTATTTGGAGACTCTGTTGCGCAGGGGTATTGGGAAAGGACCTGGGAGCCCCAGAGTCCTCTTCCCTGTCTCCAATCTCTGCAAGTTCCGGCTGACCGCTAGCAGCGGCGAAGTGGGTTGCAGAACCTTCAGCCTGTCTGTGGCTTCAGGTAATGGTTAGAGCAGTGAGTAGACTATTACTTTATCCGGCATAAGAATCGCCGCCGCGGGGTTATTTTGGCGATTTGCTTTTCTTTCAGCAGGGGATCTGTGGTCGCAGTTACCGGCGGGAGCAGCACGCGGTCCGGGTTGTCAGGGCCACGCTTTTGTGGAGCCGGTCGGTGGCGATCGCTGAGTTCCGGAGTCGTTTTGTTTTTAGAAGGTAACAGAGGTTATGGAGAGCTAAATCTTGGAGGAGGAGGAGGTTGTAGGCAGACCTCAGAGCTCTTCAGAAAGAGCGGGAACGGTGGCCATTTTAGCTGAGCCGGCCATTTCTCCTGTGCTGCAGGCAAAAGCAGGTAAGAAGAAATCAAAATAGCACAAGGCGCCTCCTGCTGAGGGGCTAGCACAGCAGCCGTTGCCAACAATGCAGGGGTCTTTGAACTCTTTGTTTTCAGCTGATTTTATTTTAGCACTGCATAATGCTTATTTATTAAAGAGGTCTCAGTCGACCCACAGTCCTTCTGCTGACAGCCTGTTAGTGTCACAGAAGGAAGATTCCACAGTGACAGACCCTGGGGAAGGGATCTCTTCTATAGCAAAAGGTTTAGAGACGGGATTAGATGGGGCCGTGTCTCATAGTTCCGTTTCTCCGTTGGCAGAAGGAGAGATTCTTTCTGAGGCAGGATTGGACGCCTGGCCAGGAGAGTTGGAGGAAGGAGAGTTAGGGCCGGGCGAAGATCCAAATGTCTTTAGAGTTTTTAGGAAGGAAGAGCTAGGAGCTTTGATTGCACAGTCTCTTGCTGCATTAAATATAGTGCTACCGGCGGTGCAGCAGGAGCCACTTGAGGATCCCTTGTTAAAGGGATTTAAATCAGAACAGAGATGTTTCCCAATACACAGGGTTATTAAGCAAATGATAGAATCTGAATGGGAGTGCCCTGAAGTGACCTTGAGAGGGGGTCGCGCTATTGCGCGTCTGTACCCCGTTCCCCAGGAGGAGAAGGACTTGTTGCGAATGCCTAAGGTGGATGCGATAGTTTCAGCAGTCACCAAGAAGACCACAATTCTGGTCGAAGGAGGTACAGCCCTTAAGGATCTTCAGGATCGTAGGTTAGAGGCGCTTCTGAAGCAAGCTTTTGATTCCAGTGCTCTGGCTCTACAGGCTTCGGTTTGTGGAGCATATGTGTCCAGGGCCTCTATCCGATGGCTTCAAGGGGGGAACAGGGTCCAGATAAGGATGAGGATTCTTCAGCGGAAGGATCAAAGCTGGAGTCGGCGGCGGCTTATCTAGCAGATGCCTTCTATGATTTAGTGTGGATTTCAGCAAAATCAATAGCTTCGGTAATTGCCGCTAGGCGGTTTCTCTGGTTACAGAATTGGGTGGCGGATGCGTCTTCTAAGGCTCGCCTCAGTAAGCTTCCATACAAGGGCAAGCTGCTTTTTGGGGAAGCCTTGGAAAAGATTGTAAAAGATTTGGGAGATTCCAAAGGGGGTCGCCTTCCCGAGGACCGACCGAGAGCAGCAAAGATGGGCTCCATGCAGAGGGGTCAGGGACAGGACTTTACACCTTATCAGCGAGGCCATTTTGTGGCCAGAGGACAATCCTTTCGAGGAGCCAGGGGGTTCAGTAGGGGCTATTTTAACGCCCAGCAGAACTCCGCTAAGAAGCTGCAATGAAGTGAGGCTGGTCCAGGCAGAGATTCCTGTAGGAGGTCGTTTGCAGGGGTTTCTCTCTGCCTGGGCCAACATAACTACGGACCAGTGGGTTCTGGAAATTATCAGAGAAGGCTATGCGCTAGAGTTCGCTCACCCACTGGCGGAAGCTTTTGTGTCATCTCCGTGCGGTCCTCAGGCAAAGAGGACTGCGGTCAACGACACGTTGATGCGTTTGTTGCGCCTTCAAGCAGTAGTGCCAGTACCTGCAGACCAGTACGGCTTAGGTCGATACTCGATTTATTTTGTGGTCCCCAAAAAGGAAGGTTCTTTTCGGCCAATTCTGGATCTAAAACACGTGAACCGTTGCTTGAGGGTGCCTCATTTCTGGATGGAAACGTTAAGGTCGGTTATCCGGTCAGTAAAGCAGGGAGAAGTCCTTTCTTCTATAGATTTGACAGAGGCGTATTTGCACATTCCGATCAGTAGAGAGCATCAAACGTTTCTACACTTTGCAGTTCCCATGGGTCATTTTCAGTTCTGAGCATTGCCGTTTGGACTGGCTACAGCGCCCTGAACCTTTACCAAGGTAATGGTGGTGGTGGTGGCAGCGGCAGCGGTGCTACGAAAGGAAGGGATTCAGGTGCATCCCTACCTGGACGACTGGTTAATCCGAGCGGCGTCTCTAGCGGATTCAGTCTCGGCAACCGCTCGGGTTGTGGAGTTCCTCAAGCAGCTAGGTTGAGTCATCAACAGAGCAAAGAGTCATTTGGAACTGGCGAAACAGTTGACTTATCGCGGGGCTTTCTTCGATACGGAGATCGGTTCCGTCTTCCTTCCGGCGGAAAGGGTGAACAAGATTTTGGCACAGGTAGCTGCGTTCCTGCGCATAAGGGCTCCAACGGCCTGGAGGTACTTACAGTTGTTGGGGTCAATGGTGGCAGCTTTAGATATGGTTCCATGGGCCAGGGCTCATATGCGGCCGCTTCAGCATGCGTTACTGCCCAGATGGTCTCCGCAGGATCATCCTCTCTCTCGGAGGTTGCTATGTCCAGAAGAGGTACGCATCAATCTGCAGTGGTGGTTGGTCCCGGCGCACCTTCAAGCGGGGGTTCCGTTGGACCTGCCGGACTGGGTGTTGCTCACAATAGATGCCAGCCTCCAGGTGGGGGGCTCATTGTTTGTCACAGATAGCGCAGGGGACCTGGATGGCAGAAGAGAGCGTTTGGTCGATCAATTGGTTGGAACTGAGAGCGGTTAGTTTAGAGCTGATAGTTTGTCGGGCTGCTTGAAGGGAGAGCAGTTCGGGTGATCTCGAGGAACAAGCAGGAATGTAGTCTTCACATATGGGTATCAGTACCGACGGAGCCTGCGCGGGAATGCTCCCCAGCGTCCAATTAGGAAGCTTTTGGGAGCACCTCACAGCGTCTGTGTGCTGCCTTTCCCAACTGTCTCTCTCCAGTTCTTCGTTTTCCGCGGAGCCGGCAGGTCGCACTTCCTGTCACCGCAGAAAATATCCCATTTATTCTTTTTTGTGGTCGCGTCTGCCTTCCTTCGACACTACACCGGTACCGCCGGTTCTTTCTTTCTTTTCCTTTAAAAAAAACAAAACAAAAAACTTTTCCAGCTTTTTTCTCCTCTGGTGCCATGCGCCATTTTGGGCACTAGGCCCAACTTTCCTCTACAATGGAAAAACCCGCTTCGGGTTTTAAAAAGTGTTCCAAGTGTGGCGGTACCATCTCCGTCACCGACTCCCATGAGTGGTGCCTCAAATGTTTAGGTCCTGACCACTCTATCTCTGAGTGTGTTGCCTGTGGGATGATGTCAAAGAGGGGTCGACAAAACTGAGCTGCTAAACTTAGCACCCTTTTTCCCTCCGATGCAGCATCTGTGGCATCCACATCTTCCAGGGCTTGGTCTTCCTCCCATGGATCTCAGGTAACTAAACATAAGTCTAGCCGGTCCTCAATGAGTAGATCTCCTTCTAAATATCGAGATGCCTCTGGCGTTTCCCTTGAGGGACTCACACCGGCAAAATTGCCCCGGCGGGAGGCTTCAGCTTCCAAAGCATCATCGGGGCTCCAGGATGTTCTCAAGGCCCCGACCTCGGCAGAACTACTGGTGCCATGCTCTGGTGTACCGGACGCTTTGTCCGGTACCGATACCCAGGCATCGGCGTCATCGATAGAGCAGAGATTCTTGGCTATTGAACGCAGTCTGGCGGCTCTTCTCTCGGCATCGATGCCCCCGAAACCGCTTCAGACAATTGTACCGGTACCGGCTCCTGCATCGGTACCGGGGCCAATTGCATCGACGTCGGCAGGTGGACTACCGGTACCAACGCATGCTGTGCCCTCCGGTACTGACAAGTTGGTACCAGACCCTGTCGATACCGACTTTGATCGGTACCGGTATCGTGCGCTGCACGATTACCCGGACAGGAGATACTTTGAATCCTCCGAGTCTGAAGACTCTGACAGCTCTGTCGATACCAGAGTACTTCTTCCTGAGGATTCTTCCTCTCCTAAACGTAGGATGTCTTCTCCAGAGGATATATCCTTCCAGGATTATATCCGGGATGTGGCTCGGGGTCTTTCCATCTCAGTGGCTCCTGAAACAGAGCCTAGGGCGAAGGAATTGGAGATTTTACAGTATCCTGAAGCTCCCAAAGAGGCAGCTACTTTGCCTATTCATGAGATCTTACATGATCTCATGCTAAGGATGTGGGAAACACCTCTCACCACTTCTCCTCATTCTCGTAGGCTCGATACCATGTATCAAGTTCCTCCCTGTCCTGGATTTCAAAAAACTCAGCTGCCCCACCATGTCATGGTGGTGGAATCAGCTATGAGAAGGGTCAAGAGTGCAAAAAGACATGCATCTAATCCTCCAGGACGCGAATGTAGAACTCTTGATGCTTTTGGGCGTCGAACCTTCCAGGCCTCTATGCTTTCTGCCAGGATTAGTTCCTACATTTTATATATGGGAATGTTCCTTAAGGAAGTTACAGGAGATCTAGAGCTTATGAGCTTTCTCCTTCCTGTTGATAAGAGACAAGATTATCTTGCACTTATCAAACATGCTCAGGATGTTTCCAAATTCGTTAATCGTGCAGCTTTTGATTGTTTTGAATGCATAAGCAGAACTTCTGCTATTGCCATAGATGCACGTAGGATTGCCTGGCTCCAGGCATCTGACTTGGAACTTTGGGTACAGGACAAACTGGGGAATATTCCTTGCACAGGGGAAAATCTCTTTGGCAAAAATTGGCAAGAGAAAGCTAATGAGCTAGATGCTGATAATCTCACCTTGGATAGATTATAAATCTACAGCTGATCCTGCAAGGAAAAAGTCCTACAAAAAAAACATTCTTCACCAGAAAGAAGAAGTTCTACTCCACCTATACCCAGCAAGGGCATTGTTCAGGTCAGTCTGCCCAAAAGGGTCAGCAGCAACCTAAACAAAGGAAAACAAAGGCTGCTAAGCCTCAACCGGTTCAGCAGACTCATCCTCCACAGGGGCTTTGACTCCCATCTAGAGAACTTTGTTTTCCTGGCCCTGAACGGGCCAGAGCCTTCCACCATTCCAGGAAGGTTATGTTATTTTGCCCCCAGATGGGGACAGATAACAGCAGAGAGTTGGACTCTGTCCATTGTAAGAGAGGGATACAAGCTTCACTTCCTCAGCATGCCCCCTCCTACAATTGTAAGACAGTTCAATTCTCAGACCTCTGTCAACTCCCAGTTAGATCATGAGGTCAGTCTGCTTCTTGCCCAAAGGGCAATAGAAGAAGTACCCATTCATCAACAGGGTACAGGGTTCTATTCCCCCTTTTTCCTTATTCCAAAGAAAACAGGAGGGCACGGACTCATTTTGGACCTCAGAGAATTGAACAAATTCCTGTTCAAAGAGAAATTCAAAATGATTTTTCTGGGAACTCTACTGCCATACCGTCAGAGTCAGGACTGGCTTTGTTCTCTAGATCTCAAGGATGCGTACACTCATGTTCTCATCCATCCAACTCACCGAAGATTTCTTCGTTTTCTATTTCAAGAGAAGCACTACCAATACAGAGTTCTTCCTTTTGGCCTGGCCTCGGCACCAAGGGTGTTCACAAAATGCATGGCTGTGGTGGCAGCATTTCTCCGCACCCTAAAAATATTCGTCTTCCCTTACTTGGACGATTGGCTCATTCGAGCCCCATCAGAGCCAGAGGCCAGGATTTCTCTATCTCGCACAATGCGTATCCTTCAATATTTGGGACTTGTCATAAACTTCCCAAAATCCAACCTAGCTCCCACTCAGTCTCTAGAGTTCATAGGAGCCCTGCTGGATACCAGACAGACAAAGGCCTATCTTCCACAGTCCCGCTGCCTTTGCATTGTGCAGTTAGCTTCCCAAGCAATGCTAAAATCTTACCTCACTGCTCGGGAAATGTTACAATTGCTAGGCCACATGGCATCCACCGTGCATGTGGTCCCTTATGCCCGCCTCCATATGAGGGCAGCCCAGTGGACTCTATCCACGCAGTGGACTCAGGCATCAGGTTGCCTGTCAGACAAAATAGCAACCTCAGATCATCTTATTTTGTGTCTCCAATGGTGGCAGTCACCCCAGAATCTGTTGGTGGGGTCCCCTTTTCAGCAACCCCCACCTCAAGTAACTCTAACAATAAATGCCTCACAAGTGGTTTGGGGAGCTCATTTGCAAGGCCTCTCTACCCAGGGTACCTGGACTCCACAGGAGACCGATCTACACATCAATCGCCTAGAGCTCAGAGCAATCTTTCTTGCTCTTCGAGTGTTTCACATCCAGCTCAGCTACAAGACTGTCCTAATTCAAACGGACAACCACGTAGCCATGTCCTATGTGAACAAGCAGGGCGGAACAGGCTCTCTGTCGCTCTGCAATGAAGCTTTGCGACTTTGGGCCCTCGCCAGAGAGCATCAGATTCATCTCCTTGCAGTGTATTTTCCAGGCATTCAAAACTCTTGGGCAGACAGACTCAGTCGAGTTCTACTTCCACACGAATGGTCTCTCCATGCAGACCAGGTGGCCAAAATTGTCCAATTTTGGGGAACCCCTGACATAGACCTCTTTGCAAGTCCGCTGAATGCCAAACTTCCCCGGTTCTGTTCCAGAATTCTGGCTCAGGGTTGTCAGGCCAGGGATGCCTTCCTCCTCCATTGGGGTCGGGACTTCCTGTATGCCTTCCCACCCATTCCCTAATTCCCAGAACCCTTTTCAAGCTTCAGAGAGACAGAGGCCGTATGATTCTCATAGCCCCACATTGGCCACGACAAGTGTGGTACCCTCTGCTCTTACATCTCTCTCAAGCTCCATCTCTGGAGCTAGGATCTGCTCCAGATCTTCTATCCCAGGAGGACGGGATGCTGTGGCATCCCAATCCCCAGTCTCTACATCTCAGGGCCTGGTTGCTGAAAGCCTAGAACTTCACGGTCTTAACCTTTCTCAGCAAGTAAAGGATATCCTTTATGCTTCCAGGAGACCATCCACAAGACGCTCTTATGCTTTCAAGTGGAAAAGGTTTACCATATGGTGTTCGCAGAAGGGTCTTAACCCTCTTGCAATACCTCTAGAATCATTACTGGAATATCTCCTTTATTTGTCCAATGCAGGGCTTAAGACCAATTCAGTGAGAGTTCATTTGAGTGCTATTGCAGCTTCTCTCAAACCTTTAAATGGGCAACCTATTTCCTCTCATCCTATCATAGCGAAATTTATGAGAGGCCTTCTTCTAACTAAGCCTCCCCTTAAGCCACCACCGGTGGCATGGGATTTAAATCTGGTTCTTGGCCAGCTCATGAAGCCGCCTTTTGAACCATTAGCTACTACCTCATTAAAATTCCTTTCCTGGAAGGTTATTTTTCTTATTGCAATCACATCAGCTCGTCGCATTAGTGAATTGCAAGCATTGGTGGCTGATCCTCCTTATACAAGGTTCCATCATGATAAGGTAGTCCTTAGGACTCATCCTCACTTTATGCCAAAGGTGGTTTCACCTTTTCATTTAAACCAAGCAGTTTACCTTCCTGTTTTTTTTTTACCAAGGCCTCATGCCTCTAATGCAGAAAGGAATCTTCATACTTTGGACTGTAAAAGAGCTTTGGCCTTTTACTTGCAAAGAACGCAGCAACATAGAAAGTCCTCTCAGCTCTTTGTTGCTTTTGATCCTAGTCATTTAGGGCTTCCAGTCTCCAAAAGGACTCTGTCCAACTGGATTGCACAGTGTATATCTTTTGCCTGTCGGAGTAAGAACCTTCCTCTTGAAGGCCATGTCACAGCGCACAATGTGAGAGCCATGGCAGCCTCTATGGCTCATCTTCACTCTGTGTCTATCAACGACATCTATCGAGCAGCTACCTGGGCCCCGGTTCATACCTTCACAGCCCATTACTGCTTGGACAAGGACTCCCGCCGGGATGCCTTGTTTGGTCAGGCTGTTCTTCAACACCTGTTCCATACTTAATTAACTCCTACCCACCATCCCTGGTAGGATGCCTGAGATCCATGGGGGGAAGTGGAGCCCTTTCAAAAGGGCTCACAACTTCTGGGGCTTCTCCCTGGCATCTGTAGCTAGGGAGTCCCCATATGTGAAGACTACATTCCTGCTTGTTCCTGGAGATAGCATAGTTACTCACCTGTAACAGGTGATCTCCAGGAACAGCAGGAATTTAGTCTTCACAACCCACCCACCTCCCCTAGGAGTTGTATCTCTCTCTCTTTGTTTCAGCTTTAAACTCAACTCGAGAGAGACAGTTGGGAAAGGCGGGAAGGCAGCACACAGGCGCTGTGGGGTGCTCCCAAAAGCTTCCTAATTGGATGCTGGGGAGCGTTCCCGCGCAGGCTCTGTCGGTACCGACGATACCCATATGTGAAGACTAAATTCCTGCTGTTCCTAGAGATCACCTGTTACAGGTGAGTAACTATGCTTTCTCCGACAATCTGGTAACTGTGTCTTACATCAACAGGCAAGGAGGCACCGGCAGTGCAATGCTGCTAGAGGAAAGTCGACAGTTGTTCCAATGGGCAGAAGTCCATCTCTTAGCTATTTCGACGGCACATGTGGCAGGAAAAGACAACATTCAAGCCGACTATCTCAGTCGGAATGTACTAGATCCCGGAGTAAGGGAGCTGAACTGGGCGATCTTTCACGAAATCACAGTGTGATGGGGTCAGCCAGTCATGGATCTCATGACTACCCTGGCCAATGCCAAGGCGGCTCGTTTTTACAGCAGATGCAAGGAGCACATGTCGGAAGGTCTCGACAGCTTGGTACAGCCTTGCCCGTCAGGAGAGCTGCTTTATGTGTTTCCTCCGTGGCTGCTATTAGGGCGTGTCATTCAGAGGATAGCGAGGTACAGGGGGACGGTGATTCTCATTGCTCCAGATTGGCCCAGGCGACCATGGTATGCGGATCTGATGCGACTTCTAGTGGTTCCTCCATGGAGGTTGCCCGCTCGAGTCAATCTGTTGAGCCAAGGTCCCGTATTAATGCCACAGGTGGATCGATTCTTGCTTACGGCTTGGCTCTTAAAAGGGAACGGTTGTGACGTAAAGGATACTCGGGGTCAGTGATAGCCACTATGTTAAAGTCCAGGAGACGATCTACTTCGTTAGCATACATTCGTGTGTGGCTCATTTTTGAAGCATGGTGTGAAGAATGGCGGGTTAGGCCATGGGGGGGCGAAACTACCAGATATCCTAGCATTCCTTCAAGGAGGATTAGAAAAGGGGCTGGCCCTCAGCACTCTAAAGGTGCATTTGGTGGCGCTGGCTTGTTATAGAGGGAGAGTGCAGGGGAGCACGCTCTCCTCACATCCAGATGTTCTGCGTTTCCTTAGGGCAGCCAGGAACATTAGGCCTCCGGTTAGGCAGGTGATACCTCCTTGGGATTTTAATTTGCTTTTAGAGGCTTTGACGGGGCCTCCATTTGAATCAAGGTCGACAGGGAATCTCAGAGAGTTGTCCTGGAAGACCACCTTCTTGGTGGCGTTGTGTTCTGCAAGAAGCGTTTCGGATCTGCAGGCGCTCTCGTGCAGGGGGCCGTACATCCAATTTTTGGCAGAAAAGGTAGTGTTGCGGCCGGTGCCGTCCTTTCTGCCTAAGGTGGTGTCCAGTTTTCACGTGAATCAGGCTGTTTCGCTTCCCACCTTTGGTGCTCAGGAGAGGGGTAAGCTGGATCGGTCGCTTAGGAGGTTGGATTTAGGGCGCGTGCTGCGTAGATACCTTAAGGAAACTGAGCCGTTTCGAAAGTCGGACAGGTTGTTCGTCCTTTTTAGAGGGCTGGCTAAAGGAAAGGCGGCCACCAAGGCTTCTATCGCTCGCTGGCTGAAGCATGCGATACGGGCGGCTTATGAGTCGAAAGGCAAGTCGGCCCCAGTGGGGCTCGGGGCTCAGAGCTCATTCTACTAGAGGCCAGGCAGCCTCGTGGGCTGAGTATGTGTTAGTACTGCCGGTGGATATCTGTCGGGCGGCGACATGGTCTTCTCTTCATACGTTTGCGAAGCACTATCGGTTGGATATTCAGGCAAGGGATGATGCTAGAGTGGGGTCCTCGGCCATTGTTGCGGGGCTCACAGGTCCCTCCCGGGTTTAGGTACTGCTTTGGTACTGCTCTAATATCCTGGACTGGCCCGGAGAGACGAATAGGAAGGAGAAATTAGACCTTACCTGCTAATTGTCTTTCCTTGAGTTCTCTCCGGGCCAGTCCAGGACCCACCCAATTGTGTCTGCGAGGGATGGAGAAGAGGGGGTCCTTGGCTGATAGTTCAGAGATACAATAGGTTACCACGCTGGTAGCCGGAGCTGGGGACAGTGGATGGAATATTTGAAGTGGATTCTGGGGGTTCCTCTAAAGATAGAAGGGAATCCTCAAAGTTTAAAAAAAAAAAAAAAGAAAAAAGGAAAAGATAAGAAAAAAGAATGATGTTTAAGGGAATACTTCCTGTAGGAAGGAGTACGATGTCCAGAAGTTAGAGTTCTTTTGTTGTTTTTTTTTTTTTTTTCAAGTTTGTAGTTAGAGTTCCGCTGCTTTGATACCACAAGACTGACTCTCTGACACCAGGGGGAGCTGGATAAGCTGTCAGCAAGTTTTTCAGTACTTAGTCCTCAGCTGCTGGAGGAGGTTGACTACCCTAATGTCCTGGACTGGCCCGGAGAGAACTCAAGGAAAGACAATTAGCAGGTAAAGTCTAATTTCTCCTTAATCTGATCAGAGTCAAAAATTTGCAATACAAAATATAGGCATACTAACTTTCTGATCTTATTAATTACAGCAATTTTGGCAATTGCTGGTTCAGCATGGGCAGAGATAATAGAAGCTTCCCACTCCCAAAGTGTACTGCCATGCCATTGTTTTTCAACTCTGCTCTGGAAGGATTGCAGCTTTGTAGTTTTCTTTGGAGACGGCAAGCAGTAGTGTCAGTTTGTATCAAATTATAAATGGGTAATTAAAAATGAATGGTCATGTTAGCATCTGAAGTATCACTCATTTTGATTAGGTCACCAAACAGCTGTTAGATGGTAGTGACTTTCAAGACATGACCAGAGCCAGATTTAAAGGCATGACCCGGAGGTGAGAGAGTTGAGTAATTCATTTCCTCAGCAGAACTTGCTGGGAGAAATGGAAGGACATGCCATTTTTCTTCTAGAGTAGATCTCTGCAGTGGTTCTTCGGTTGTAGCACTAAATAGAGAAGTCGTCACCCACTGCAGCAGTTATACTTAAAGTAGCCTTGTTATTTTCTGTCAAAAGTGTTTTAACTGGTGAAAATGTTTACAGCTTCTCGAGTAGGAGTTTTCAGGAAGGGTTGCAAACAGGTCTGGCTTTTAGGATATTTATGATGAATATTCATCGGGCATATTTGCATAATTACAGTCTGGAAAGTAAGCTAATTTGCACAACTTGGCTAGCCTGAAAACCAGACTTGTTTTTGGTCCTTGTGAACTTGAATTGAGAAACCGTGATGTGAGCAATGTGAGTCTGAGGGAATAGGCTGAATGAAAAGTGAGGTAAAAAAAGCATGAGGAGCAGTCAACTGCTCTGCAGTTGAAGTGTAATGTAAAAAAAATGCTAAATTGGGCATTTTGGGTGCAAAGCTCTAGGGGAGCAATACTACAGTGGGGGAGGGGGAGGAAGGTGACATACTGATATCCAAGTAGGAGCAAGACCTCAGGGTGATGAAATGTAGCAAGACAGTGGCAAAAGCTGGAGGACTACTGAAATGCATAAGAAGAAAGATAACTAGCAGAAAAAAGAAGTTGATAATACTCGTATAGGTGGTTAATGAAACCTTATCTGGGGTATTGTGTCCAGTTCTGAAGGCACAAAAGCAGAGCAGAAGGAGTACTGAAAAGGGCCATTAAAATGCTGGACAGGCTGCACCAAAAATCTTGAGATGAGACTTAAAACCTAAATATGAAAACCCAAGAAGAGCTGAATAGAAGAGTAGCTATGATACAGACATTTAGATGCCTGAACTGTGGGTTTGGAGTCCAGATGGCGTCACAGAAAATAGGGCTCTTTCCTCTCCCTATGGATCTCTACTATGACCTATGCCCTCCAGCATGGGTCAACACAGGGGCCTGCAAGTCAGTGAATGTTCAAAGGCCCTAGTCTTTCCTTCTGTGTGAGCACCTTGTTGGACAAGAAACCCATGCATATTTCTGGGGTCCATAGGGTTATGGCTGTGTTGACTGCTGCTACTGTCTTAATGCTTTGGAGTGAGTGAGAGAGGGGAGGGGGGAATGGAAGTCTGCTCATTTGTTTTCATCATGATTTGTGGTCATAGTGGATAAAAGTTTAAGATGCGTTGCCATAAAGGTATTGCACAGGAAGCAATTGTTTTTTTAGTAGACAGGAAATTGTGGAACAAGAGGTCATGTTATGAGGCTCAAAAGGAGAGGAATCGGGGGCAACATTAGAAAATGTCTTCTCTGAATGGCTGGAGGATGCACTGAACAGTTTTTCAATTGAAGTGGTGGAGACAAGAATCCCGAGGGAGGATCCTTAAGTGAAGAGAAGTATAGGGGAAGCTAAAGATCTGTTGGGGTCTATGTCATTGCAAATAAGTTGAGCTGACTAAATGGATTCTTATCGGACATCATATTCCATGTCTCAGTGATGCAGGAAATATTTGCTGTTTTGTTTCATTTTTACACCTAACCTTCTGCCTTGCTTTCTAACTCTCTATTCCAGGGCACTACTGTATTTGTTATAACCAGTGCAAAGGAAAACACATTTTCTGTGACGAGCAGAATGAAATCGGCCATGCTAGTAGGTGCTCATAATCCAATGGCTCTGACATGGACTGCTCTCTCAAACCTCTGTAAACTTTGAGGTTTTTATGAGCATGTGCAGGGGGTCCCTGTGCTACCTCTCCCTCATGACCAACTCATTCCTCTCCGAGCCTGTGCATGGACATAGATCAGGCTCTTACTCCCCCCCGCCCCCCCCCCCCACTCTTTTGAGTTCCTCTCCTCCGTGAAGCACTAGTTTACCCAGTTTACTTTATTACAAGTATATTGCTTCCCCTTCCAAAAGAATTTGATCTTGGCAGTAGGCTTTTCGGCATAGCAAACACTGCAGGTGGGTTCACGATGTGCAAGTGCAGCAAAAGAATGTCCATCAGTTTGATCACTACAGATGCTATGAATGGTGCATGTAAGATGCTTGTAACATCACCCCTGAGCACCTCAGTTCAGATGAAACTTTTCTGTTCTTGGAGATGGATGATTCTTCCTTGTAGCCCTCTTGGTCAATAAGATAAATCGTCCGATACAGCAGGTAAGATTCTTGGAATTTAAGAATTTCTTTAGGGGTCTGCTTCTGCCTTCCCACTGCAGTAGAGATTTTCTTAAAATTGGAGAGATCCCAGGAACACTAGAGACTTCAGAAGAACCAGACCCAAGTTCTGGTAAGCTGATCTGTCTTATTCAAAGTTCATTAAAATGTTGGCAATATTTCATTTTGCAGTGCGGAAGCAAGTGAAACCTAGACCAGATGTCTTTGATTCTGCATTACATGGATGTTCGCAAAGATAAGTAGCAGTGTCACAATACACAGGACACATTCCACCTCACTGAGTTTCAGGCTGGGGAGCCATGTGCCAATCGCCAGTATAAGCTATTAGAGAGGGATTTGGGACTGGACTGGAGGAACTCCGGGGATTAGCAGGTAAGGTCTAATTTCTTCTTCCATATTGTTCCTCCAGTCCAAGTTCTGTTACTTTTGGGATATACCATAGCAGTACTATCCTTGGGAGGGACCCACTAACCTGGCCTGAAGTACCACCGTGCCAAAATGTGCATCCGTCGATGCCTATACATTTAGCCGGTAATGTTTCACAAAGGAATTCAAGGACGATCAAGTTGCCGCCTTGCAGATATCCACTGGCGGCACCAAACTGCCCAAGAAGTGGCCTGGGCAGGATTGAATGCACCCTCATCCCTGAGGGCACCAATTTATGCCGCAACAAGTATGCCAAGGAGATGGTTTCCCTTATCCATCTTGATATTGAGGCTTTGGAAACCGCCTCCCCTTTACACGACCTGCCAAACAACACAAAAGACTGTTCTCCAGTCCAGTCCCTTTCCACTGGGTTGTGCCCCCCTTCCAGCAGCTTGGAGACTGAGCCAATCATATTTAGATGACTCTGGGGTATAACTAGCACTGGCACCACCCACCAGCTCCAGTTAGCTCAGTCTCCAAGCAGCTGGAGGGTATCAGTAAGCCTAGGGAAAGGGTTTACTGGAGAGACACTTCGGTTTTCTAGTTTAAGCATTTTTATTTAATCCTCAATTTAGTCAATTTAGTTTATTTTCTTTTCCTTGATTTAGGACAACTTGTGGGGCTCCTTACCTTCGGGGGAGTATTTCCCTTCCTCCTCTTCCCCCGTCATTGGGCCAGGGCATAGGAGGAGGCCAGGCTGACCGCGGCACTCGCAAACAGTTAAAAAAAAAAAAAAAAAAAAGGAAGGAAGTTCGCGGCTTCCGAGGGTGCGGAGTCGGCGGCTTCCCCACAGCCTGCAGAACCTGCCTTTGTGAAGACCTGCCTCTGTGCTGAAGCCTCAAGGGCGGCTGAGCACGAGGCCGGGAGGAGCCAGTGTTTTCAGTGCCGGAAAAGAGGAGGATGGAAGCAGAGAGATTGCAGGCAGAGGTGAGCTAGGCGCTGGTTACTGGCGTTGGGAGTAGCCGCGGTTTGTCGGCGGTAAATTTCTTTCGGCTTCTGCCGCCTCCGGGGTGCTCCGTTGCAGCAGAGACGGGCGGACCATTTTCACGCTCCTGGTTTTTTTTCTGCCGGCCTGCTCAGGATGTCGTGTATGTTCTTAATACTAATTTATTTCATTGATTTCTTTTTATTTTCTTTAAAAAAAAAGAAAGAACAAAGAAAGAACAAAGGGGAAAAGGAACTGCTTTTCTGTTGCTGTATCTTTCCTGGCCAGGACCGGCAGAGTTAAGCTATTATGCCATCCAGGCCCCAGTGTCTGGTCTGTGGGACCAAGAAGGGGACTGTGTCTGGGGCTGGCATTTGCAGGGGCTGTACGTTGGAGGCCGCATCTGTGGAGCAAGGTCAGCAGACCTCCAAGGTTCTGGACCCTTTAGCTTCTGTCTAGCAGGACTCAGGGGTGCCATCAGAAGCAGTGCCTCCCCCAGGTTCTCCTCTCCTTTCATCCTTGGAGCAGCCAGCCTAGTCTAGACCCTCCACTTCCTCGGGGGGGGGGCAGGAGGAGGGGAGTTTTGGGGATTTTTCCCCAGAATTTGTCTTATTGCTGCACAAGGCATTCTGCATGCGTCAGCAGGGAGCGAGTGGTCTTCCTTCTGGGTGCGGACATGCAGCGGTAAGACCTGCTGAGTCCAAAGGACCGGAAGAGGCAGCGGTTCCACCTAAGTGAGCTAGGCTGACAATAGAAGAACCCCTCCACTCGCCACAGTCAGAGGCTTGGGAAGGGGAGACCTCCGACCGGGAGTTGGAGCAAAGCGAGGAGCTCGAAGAAGGTGAACCTCCGGAGGAGGAGCAGGCCAAGATTGTCTGGGTCTTCCTCCGGGAAGAGTTGCCGGCATTAATTGGGGAATCCCTGCAGGTACTCAATATGTCGGTAGACTCCCCCCCAGAGGAGGAGGCCTTGGAGGATCCGCTCATTCAGGCGGTTAGGAAATCTCAAAAGTTCTTCCTGGTGCATCGAGTAGTCAGAAATATGATCCAAGCGGAGTGGGACTAGCTGGACTCCGGGTTTAAGGGGAGTCGGTCCATGACACGCTTGTATCCCTTACCGAAAGGGGAAAAGGAGCTGCTTAGGTCTCCTAGAGTGGATGCTGCCATATTGGCAGTTACCAAGAAGATGACCATCCCGGTTGAGGGCAGTGCAGCCCTCAAAGATACTCAGGACAGGAAGGTGGATACCCTAAGCCTTTGACATTAGTGCTCTGGCGCTACAGGCCTTGGTATGTGGGGCATGGGTTGCCCGGGCCTGTCTAAGGTGGTCGCAGCAGCTTCAGCTGCCCAATGTCCAACAAGGTGGAGTGTCGGAAGTGGCTAGGTTTGAGTCAGGAGCGACCTGCTTAGCTGATAGTCATTATGATCTCATTAAGAGTTTGGCTAAGAATATGGTTTCAGTGGTTGCGGCTTGCCGGTACCTTTGGCTGTGCAATTGGGCGGCAGATGGTTCTTCTAAATCCCGCCTTAGCAAGCTCCCCTTTAAGGGAATGTTGTTGTTCAGGGAGGACCTAGACAAGTTAGTTAAGGAGCTCGGGGAGTCTAAGGGAGGTAGACTTCCGGAGGACAGGCCGAAGCAGAGTCACAACACCACTCCGGGACATCCTCAAGGTCAAGAACCTCGGAGGTTTCGTTCAGCCCGGTCTACGCCCTTTCAGAGAGGACGCTTCTCCTCTAGGGGCCAGGGTTTCCGGGGATTTTGAGGAGCATGGAGGGGCTTTGGTGGCTCGTCCTCCTCCCCTGGTCCAAGAAAGCCACAATGAAGCGAGGGGGGCCCGGGCGGAGGTGCTGTCAGTGGGAGGTCATTTGCGACAGTTCCTTCCCGCCTGGGTCCGAGTCACATCAGATCAGTGGGTGTTGGAGGTGGTTCGAGATCGCTATGCCCTTGAATTTGCAAGACTAGTTCTTCCTTTGTTTGTGCAATCTCCTCGCAGTTCGCTAGCCAAGACCGCGGCGGTGGAGGCGACGTTATCTCGACTCCTATTGTTGGGAGCGGTCGTGCCAGTACCAAAAGACCAGTGTGGATGCGGTCGGTACTCCATTTATTTTGTGGTACCAAAGAAGGAGGGCTCCTTTCGTCCCATCCTTGACCTCAAGCGAGTCAATCGTTGCCTCAGAGTTCCTCATTTTCGCATGGAAACTCTCAGGTCAGTCATCGTTGCAGTTCGTCAGGGGGAGTTTCTGACATCTCTCGACCTCACGTAGGTGTATTTGCATATCCCCATCCGCGAGGCACATCAGCAGTACCTGCGCTTTGCGGTACAAAGAGGTCATTTTCAATTTCAAGCCTTGCTGTTTGGTCTGGCGACGGCCCCTGCACATTTACCAAGGTAATGGTCGTGGTGGCAGCGGCACTTTGCAAGGAAGGGATCCTTGTCCATCCGTACTTAGACGACTGGTTGATTCGGGCCAAGTCCAAAGAAGAGTGCCGACAGGCTACAGCCAGGGTGGTCGAGCTCCTAAGAAGCCTAGGGTGGGTGATCAATCTAGCGAAGAGCAGATTGGTACCTACTCAGGAGTTAGAGTATTTGGGAGCAAGATTCGACACCTGCACAGGCAGGGTCTGCCTGCTGGATTGGAGGGCGAAAGAGCTGCGACGGCTAGTCTTCAGGTTTATGGCCATGAAGGCTCCTACTGCCTGGCACTACCTTCAAGAGCTGGGGACCATGGCTTCAACGATCAAGGTGGTACCCTGGGCCAGGTTTCATATGCGACCATTGCAGAGGTCCCTGCTTCGCCATTTGTCCCATCAATGTCAGCCCCTGACCGAAGTGCTAACCTGTCCTCCAGTAACCACAAGGGCCTTGCAGTGGTGGCTCTGCCAGGGGAACCTGGAAAGGGGCATGCCCCTAGAGGCACCTCAATAGGTTCAGTTGACAACGGATGCCAGTCTGAGCGGTTGGGGGTGCACTGCGAGGGTCAATTTGCCCAGGGGTGCTGGAGCACTCAGGAGGCCCAGTGGTCCATCAACAGGTTGGAGATGCGGGCGGTGGCTCTGGCCTTCAGAGCCTTCGAGCGCTTGCTCCAACAAAAGGCGGTCCGAGTGCTATCGGACAACGTAACCACAGTGGCATGTATCAACCACCAGGGCAGAACGAGCAGCCCTCTCTTAGAGGCGGAGTCGAATGGGCTACTGGAATGGGCCGAGACCCATCTACTGGCGCTGTCAGCGCAGCATATGGCTGGGGTAGAAAATGTCACGGCAGACTACCTCAGCAGGGTCAATGGGAGCTCTGCCAGTAGGTGTACGAGCAAGTGGTATGCCGATGGGGTCTCCCATCATGGACCTCATGGGTCGCTTCGAATCAGCCCAAAGTGAGCCACTTCTTCAGCAGAAAAAGGGAAAGTATGTCAGAGGGCCTGGATGCATTAGTTCAGAGGTGGCCCACAGAAGGGCTTCTGTATGTGTTCCCGCCGTGGGCCCTTATTGGCACGGTCTTCCAGAGAATAGAAGCCCATCAGGGGTGGGTGGTGATGGTAGCCCCGGACTGGCCACGTCATCCGTGGTACGCTGACCTAATGAGGTTGGTGGCCAATCAGCCATGGTGCCTGCCAGTAAGGGAGGACCTCTTGATTCAGGGTCCTGTGTGGATGCCGCAGGTGGATCGGTTCTCGCTTACGGCCTGGCTATTGAAAGGGCGAGGCTGCGGAAGCACGGATAATCCAGGGCAGTGATCACGACTTTGCTAAACTCCCGGAAGTATTCAACTTCCCTATCTTAGGTACGGGTTTGGTGCATTTTTGAGGATTGGTGTTTGACCCGTGGAAAGAGGTCTATGGCGGTGTCTATTCCGGAGGTGCTCGATTTTTTTTTACAGGCCGGTTTTGAGAAGGGTCTTGCTGCCAGTTCTTTGAGGGTGCAGTTGGCAGTTATTTCCTGTTACAGGGGCAAGGTTCAGAGTAAGTCCTTAGGTGAGCATCCGGATGTCAGTCGGTTCTTGAAGGCGGTGAAGCAACTCCGGCCTCAGTGGAGGTCTGTGGTCCCTCCCTGGAACCTTAACCTAGTTTTGGATACGCTAGCAAGTGAGCCTTATGAGCCTGTAGGCCAAGCCTCGATGAAGGATTTGACTTTCAAGACTGTCTTTCTAGTTGCTATTTGCTTGGCCCAGCGTAGTTCGGAGCTTCAGGCGCTGTCGTGTCGCCCTCCGTTCCTTTCTTTCTTTAAAGAAAAGGTGGTTTTGCAGACCGTTCCTTCCTTTTTGCCCAAAGTAGTATCGCCTTTCCTTGTGAATCAGTTGGTTTCTCTCCCGGCTTTTGCCAAGGGGGAGCAGGGAGCGAAAGATGCCCGCCTGTGTCGGTTGGAAGTGCGCCGGATTCTGAGACGTTATTTAGACCGCACTGCGGCTTTCCGCAAATCAGATCGGTTATTTGTTTTGTTTGGGGGTCGACGTAGAGGAGAGGCGGTGGCTAAGGCCTCCATTTCGCGATGGATCAGGGAGGTAATTGCCGCAGCATAGCTTCAGAATGGTAGGTCAGTTCCGAGAGGGCTCAGGGCACACTCTACGTGAGCTCAAGCGGCCTCATGGGCAGAATCTACCTTTAGTTCCGCCACTGGATATTTGTAGGGCGGCAACTTGGTCTTCCCTACATACCTTTGCTAAGCATTACCGTCTGGATGTGCAGATGGCGGAAGACGCTGGTTTTGGGAGAGTGGTGCTTCGGTCCGGCCTTGCAGGCCCCTCCCATGATTAAACTGCTCTGATACATCCCAGTGGAAAGGGACTGGACTAGAGAGACGCTTAGGAAAGAGTAATTAGTTCTTTCCTGCTAATTATTGTTCCTGAAGAATCTCCAGTCCAGTTCCTGATCCCGCCCAGCATGTTTCGGTTTTCAGGTGCAGAGGAGTAACCGGCCCGAAGCTCGTGGTGTAAAGGGGCAAAGAGAGGTTCTGCAGACACCTTGCGGGGTCGCCCAGTGTGGGGCCAGGGGGAAGAAGTCAGTTCCCTGATTTTGGGCGTCGGCGGTTTCAGATAAGCCTTCTCCTCTTCGAGGGGGTGGTAGGTCCCTTCTTCAGAAGGTGGTAGGTTGGTTATGTTCTAAGTTTTATATTATAGTTATACACAGTTGTTTGTGGTTTTTGCTTAATTGTCTCTCTGTTAAGCTGGCTTTGTCAATAGGATACTGGAGCTGGTGGGTGGTGCCAGTGCTAATTATACCCCAGAGCCATCGAAATATGATTGGCTCAGTCTCCGAGCTGCTGGAAGGGGGGCACAACCCAGTGGAAAGGGACTGGACTAGAGATCCTTCAGGAACACTAATTAGCAGGTAAGAACTAATTACTCTTTCCAACTTCCGAAAAGACTCTGTGATATTCAAGTACTTCCGTAGTACGCGACGAATATCCACCCATCACAGAAGGGGATCTGCTGTTGTCTCTGTCGTATTCGAGAATACTGGAAGGGACGCTGACGGATTCAGGTAAAATACCGATAGAACCTTAGGGAGAAAAGAATTCACTGGCCATAAATCACTTTTTCCCTTGATATCACCAAGTATGGTTCCCTGCATGACAGCGCTTGGAGCTGTGAAATCCTTCTAGCTGAGCAAATGGCCACTAAAAACACAGTTTTCAATGTTAAATTCTTCAGGGTGCAGCCCGCCAAGGACCCAAAAGGTTTCTCCGTTAATACGGACAACACCAAGTTCAGGTCCCATGACAGAATGGCCAACCGCACCGGCAGTCGCATCTGCTTCACTTCCTGAAGAAACTGGACAACGTGTGAGTGAGTGGCCAGGGAAATTCCTCTTATCCAGCCAGGATAACCGAAAAGAGCTGCCAGATGTACGCTTGAGGAACTGCTGGCCAGCCCCTTATCCATGCCAGTTTGCAGGAAAGCCAGAATCTCTGGCACTGCAGCCTCTATGGTGGAACAACTGTGTTCCTCACACACCAATGCTCAAAAGCTCTCCAAACTTGGATATATGCTAGTGAAGTGGAACGCCTAGGGGCCTTCAGCAGTGCTGCTATCACATCGGGTGAATAGCCGCCTTGTCTTAACTGCGCCCTCTCAAGAGCCAAGCTGTAAGCAAGAGTTGATCCACCTGGGACATCAGTATGGGCACTTGGACGAGTAAATCTGTCTGTACTGGCAACCACCACGGTCACTTGGCTGTCAGCTGCACCAGATTAGTATGCCATGGCCGCCTTGGCCAATCTGGAGTGATCAACAGAACCAGAACTCAATGTGCTTTGATCTGCTGCACTACATGGCCGATGAGTGGCCAGGAATGAAAGACATAAAGAAGTCCCTCCAGGTTGCACTAGCACATCAAGCCCCTCCGACATGAGATCTCTCCTTCTGCTGTAAAACCTCGCTGCTTGTGTTGACTTGAAGGTCTCCATTAGGTCCATGATAGGATCACCAACTGCACAAAAACAAACTGGTTGTGAGTGTCCACTCCACAGAATTGATCCGTACTCTGCTGAGAGAGTCTGCCGCTGTAATCTCTAGACCGGCCACGTACACTGCCGACGGGACCATCAAGTTGCTCTCTGCCCAATCCAGCAACAGCCCTATCTCCTGCTCCAGCTGTGCACTGCTTGTGCCTCCTTGCCAGTTGATATAAGCCACCCTAGTGGCATTGTCTGAGAGCGCACTCACAGTTTTCCCCCTCAGGAGGTTCTGAAAGCCATGCAGGACTAAAACACCACCCTTAACTCCAGGCAATTGATGGGCCACCCCTTCTCCTGCTGTGACCAAAGGCCCTGCACAAACTGTGCTTCGCAATGCGCTTCCCATCCTGCTAGGCTGGCATCCGTTGTTAGCAGGAGACACTTCTACGGACATGCCCTTCAGTAGCTTGTCGGGCTGTAGCCACCATCGGAGAGCATGCCAAGCCTCCCCTACACAAGGCAAGTGGTGCGAGAACAGATGGAATTGATCCGACCACCTGTACAACAACGCCCACTGCATCAGCCTCATGTGAGCACGCGCCCTGGAGTCAGGTCGATCGATGCCACCATCGAGCCCAAGATCTGCAGATAGTGCCAGGCCGTTGGCCTCTTCATCATAGAAATTGCCATACCTGCAACTGCATCCCGGGCATGAGCCCCACAGACAAGGATACTCGACCCAGAACGGTCTGAAACCATGCTCCAAGGTACTCCAAATCCTTGGATGGTTTTAGATCATTTTTGGTAAAGTTGACCACCCAACCGAGCTCTTGGAGAAGCTCGATGACTCTAGCCATTATTCTTTCACTCTCCTCTATGGACTTTGCCCAGATGAGACAATTGTTGATAGGGATGCACCTGAATGCCTTCCTGACGTAGCGCCGCTGCAACCACGACCATAACCTTGGTGAAGATACAAGGTGCAGTACCCAAACCGAACGGAAGCAACTGAAAGTGCCCCATTAGTACCACGAAGCTGAGGAACTGCTGGTGCTCGGAGTGCACTGGAATATGTAAATATGCCTCAGTGAGATCGAGGGAGGTCAAGAACTCCCCCTCTTGCACCGCCATAATCACTGACCGTAATGTTTCCATGTGAAACCGCAGCACCCGGAGATTTTGATTCACGTGCTTGAGGTCCAGAATGGGCCGAAAAGAGCCACCTTTCTTGGGAACCACGGAGTAGATGGAGTAATGACCACATCCGCACTGGTCTTTTGGTACCTCTATCACGGCCTGCAAGGCCTGTAGCCGCAGAAGGGTTTGACACACTGCTCACCGCTTTTGCACCACCCTGCATGGAGAATTGACAAAGGCATCCCTGAGAGGGTGCTCAAACTCCAAGGCGTAGCCTTCCCTGACAACCTCTAGCACCCACTGCTCAGTTGTGATGAGTCTAGGCGGCGTCAAAATCCCGTAGCCAACCCCCTACAGGAACTAAGTCTGCCTGGCCCTTCCTTGTTTTATTGTGATTTCTTGGACGCCGTCTAGGCAGGAGAGTAAAAACCTCTGCCCGCGCTCCGGAACCCCTGAAACAGTTGACCTCTAAAGGGAACTTGGTCCCTTGGAAAAGGCACAAGCTGAGTTGCTCGAAAGTGCCAAAAATCTCTCAGCTGACCCCTTCTGGGAGCCGAGGATCAAATTGATTTCTGCTTGTCTTCCGGCAGTCTACCTCCTTTGGATTCTCCCAGGTCTTTCACTAGCTTCTCTTGCCTCTGAACTTAGCCGAGATTTGGAGGAAACATCTGCTGACCAATTCTATAGCCACAGATAACGCCTCACCTCTACCACTGAGGCCATACCCTCAAGCAGCGAATGAGGTCATAAAAGGCATCAGCCAAATACGCTGCTCTGTATTCCAGCTTCACAGTCTCTGGTGGATGAGGCTGCTCTACACCCAAACTCTCCAAGATACCTTGTGCCCAACGCAAACACACTCTGGCTACAAAAGCGCCACAAACTGAAGCTTGTAATGACAAAGCATTGATGTCTAAGGCTTGCTTCAGGAGTGTCTCCAACTTCCTATCCTGTACATCCTTAAGGGCTGAACTACTCTCCACTGGAATTGTGGTCGTCTTTGTTACCGTGGACACCGCCACATTCACTTTTGGACCACACAAAATCTCTCTCTCCCAGTCTGGAAGGGTGTAAAGCCGTGTCATTATACAAGTACCCCTGAGCACCCCCTCTGGGATGTCCCATTCATTCTGAATCATATGCCAGATGACGCAATGTAAGGGAATACCCTCTGCGAAGATCTAACTGCCTGGAAAAGAGGGTCCTCCAGGGCTTCCTCCTCCTCAGACGCCTCTGTATGCACATTCAATGCTTTAGAGGAATGCACGATCAAGACTGCCAGTTCCTCCCTGCAGAAAACGCAGATGATGTGTGAATCCTCCCACTGAGGGTTCTCTCCTTACTCCAAATCAGAGTCCTGGTCTTGCTCTCCTTCTGGGTCCTCTCCCTCCACGGAGTGCACCGACCCTACATCCTCCCAAATATCATCCTCCGCTGCCGCCGCCTGCTGGGTCCCGGCTCTCTCTCTGCCCTCTCCACCAGAGCGGCCTGAGATAAGGGATACTTTGGCCCTTTCTGGGAAGCTTGTGGCTACTCTCCAGCACGCTGTTTCATGCAGAAGGCCTTGTGCATCAACAGCACGAACTCTAGGGAAACACTTCCCTGGAGACTATCCTTCTGACCCCCCTTGGAGGAAGAGGCCTTCCCAGACTTCTTTCCTTTGCCCTTCGGGCACTTAGTTGCAGGAGGCTCACCTTCCCCTGTGCTTACCACAAGCTCTGTACCTGTTCTGACTCCTCTCCAATTCCTGAGAGTTGAGTGGGGGCTTCAAGCACTGCTACACCCCCGGGAGACCACCTCAGTTTGTCATCCATAAGCTTTGCCTCCACCGACCAGGATTCAGCCTCACAACTATGAGACAACCCTCTACGTGAGCCACATGCTACTCAGGTAAACCTTGAAGGCATTTTGGAACCCCCCTGACTGGGCTACCCTGCCTCTATACTGTTCCTGTTTGGTTTCTGTCTTATCTGTTATATGCTGGGGGGGGGGGGTGTTTTGGGTTTGTTTTTTTTCTTTCACTTCTTTCGTTCTTAATCCACTAAAAGTAATGGGAGTTGCCAAGAAAAAAATAAGAAAACGTCATCCGGCCTCCCTGCAGACGCTATACTGCCTTCCTGCTCTCTTCAAAATGGCCGCTGCCTGCCACGCAGTTCAGCTAACTCGCTGCACTGCCTTCTTTTACACCATCCGTGCCTGCCCTGTTGTAAGAGACCCCCCTCCCCTCCCCCTGTTCCTGGAGCGTCCGCTCTGATGCTTGGCCACCCCCAGGGCTTTGGCGTCGGGCAGGGCAGTGACCATCCTCTCTCTCTCACACCGTGACAACTCCTTGCCCTGCTTTTCTCCGGCTCCAGATTTGTTGCGCACGTGACCTTCCCCCGGCAAGCAAGTCCTCCTTTCTTTCGTGTAGCATCGCCTGCCAAACAGTCTGGCCTCACAAAATTCCGCAGGGCCAGCTCTGTGAGACACCGCTGGTACTACTCTAGTTCTGCCTTTTTTTTTTTTGTTTTGTTTTCAAATTTTAACTGGTCAGTGCAGCTAACCGTGCCTACAGTACAGAAGAACTCTCTGGTACTGTACCCCCAAATTGCTCTATTTTAAAGGCCTTAATGTTCCTTCGGTGAGTCCTAATGTGGGATTCATGCCTCTCCAGCTGCTTGGAGACTGAGATACTGGAGGCTGGTGGGAGGTTCCAGCTCTCTATCTATGCTGATGTCATGAAGCTCATGACATGCTCAGTCTCCAAGCTGCTGGTGGGGCGCGAATACCCAAAAGTACTGGGACTGGACTGGAGGAACGATATGGAACCTCATGTTTGTAAGGGAGAGAAGGCCCATACTTTGGTCTGCACAAAGGAACTGACCTACTAGAGAGAGGACATAATGACGATAATCAAACCAGTGCTTTGTATCATTAGAGTGGCAGTGGTCAAAAGGACTCTAGCAAACTGGTTAGTGGACTGCATTTTCCCACTGCTATAAGCTGGCAAACCTCAATCTGTTCAACCAAATTAGGTCTGTTACAACATTTATTTAAGTTCCCAAGACTTCTGCAAAATGACAACATGGGTCCTCCATTCACATCTTTTCTACATTTTACTGCTTGGTCTACATATTCAGAAAGGACAGTGATTTTGATAAGACAGTGTTACAAGCCTTTTTTAATTAATGGTCAACTACCCCATGCTTCCTCACAGATTGCAAAGGCAGTGCATCCAAAATGTTAGTTGTTTGGGTTTTCCTTTAGCATGGCTTATTTCATTCTTCTTGTCAACAGAGAAAGCAATATTGCTTATTTGTAAGTTGGATTTGCCATAGACAGAATAAATTGGGCACACATACTATTCCATTATCTTGGATAGTTGTCTCCCAGCTAAAAAAAACAAGAGTGCTGTCTGTGTTGGCATTATCAGTTGACAACACCCACTAGTGTCTTATTTTGTCTCATTGTCTACAGAGAACTCCCATTACAGATAAGCAACTCCACTTAGCTGCTAAAAGTTAGAGAGATCTCTTTTTGCCCATTGTGAATGATAGTCTGTTACTGCATTTCAGCATAGGATCGGTCCTGTTCATTTCTTTTTATATATGTTTCAGGATGGAGGGGGGAGAGTTGTTTGCAAAAGTGGAGGCATCAACTAGGCTGAAAGAAGCTACTGCTAAGCTGTACTTTTACCAGATGCTGCTTGCTGTTCAGGTACTTTTATTTATTTTATTTATTTACATTCTCTTATATACCGCGCTATTCTGCATCAGTGCGGTTTACATTGAACAAACTGAAATTACATTGAACAGGGCATTATAACTTGGAGATAACTATTTTACAGGAAACATGGGCTATGGAGGGTTAAGTGGCTTGGCCAAGACCACAAGGAGCACCTGTGGGACTAGAAACCCTAGTCCTTCCGGCCCAAGGTTGCTGTCCTCTAGTGGGATTTGAACCCCCGACCTTCCGGCCTGAAGTACCTTGCCCCAACCACTAGGCCACTCCTTCCTACTTAACAGAGAATGACTTGTTTTTTCTTCTATTTCTCAGTTTCTTCATATGTAAAACTCATTCTCCATGAACAAGCAGGAAGTAAATCCTCATGTATGGGTGACGTTCCTGACGGAGCCCCACGTGGGAACGCTCCCCAGCTTCCATTGGAAGTTTTTGGGTGCCTCCACTGCGCATGCGCGCCTGCCTGCCGCAGTGCCATCTTATCTCCAGTCATCTTTTTCTGCAGAGCCCCTAGGACGTGTTCAGGTTGATTGTTTTCAGGCTCTTTGGGGTTCTTTTCTTGTTTTTCTAGCCTTCCTACATTCAGTGTTTGGTCCCTGGCTCTCACAGCTTGGATGCTGAGCGGGTAGTTCTTTCAGAACTTAATCTGCCCGAGAGGTGAGAAATGTCCTCCTGGCTTCCTGCAGGGATTCGACATGTCGTTCCTACGCCTTTAAGGGGTGGAGGTTTTCGCTTTGGTGCAATGACAAGGCGCTGGATCCCTTTTCCTGCTCAGTGGAGAGGCCACTGGAGTATCTTCTGCATCTTTCGAACTTGTGCCTGAAATCCAATTCAGTCCAAGTCCATCTAAGCACGATTGGAGCCTACAATCTCTGCTTGGAGGGCAAGCCTATCTCTGCTGAGCCACTGGTGGCTCGCTTAATGTGGGACTTGCTTCTTTCTAAGCCTCTGATTAAGCCCCCACCAGTGGCATGGGACCTTAATGTAGTGTTGACGAGGCTCCTGACTACTCCCTTTGTGCCGCTGGCGACCTGCCTGCTGAAATTCTTGACCTGGAAGGTTGTGTTCTTTGTGGTGCTTACCTCTGCTCGCCGTGTCAGTGAGCTTCGGGCCTTGGTAGCCCACCCACTGTACATCAGGTTTCATCACAACTGGGTGGGGCTGCAAATGTACCTGTGTTCCTTGCCCAAGGTGGCATCTTCTTTCCACCTGAATCAGCCAGTGATCTTGCCCACCTTTTTCCCCAGACCTCATGCCAACAGTGCGGAGGCCCAGCTTCCCATGTTGGACTGTAAACATGCTCTGACTTTCTATCTAGAGCAGACGAGAACACACCCAGCTCTTTGTCTCTTTTGACCCCAGCAAGTTGGGCATTGCTGTCTCCAAACACACCTGTCCATCTGGGTGGTATATTTCCTTCGCCTATGCTCAGGCAGGTCTGAGCCTTGAGGGTCATGCCATGGCTCCTTCCATAGCCAGTCTGCACTCAGTCTCCACGGAGGAGATTTGCAAGGCTGCTATGTAGTTCTCTGTCCACACCTTCACAGCCCACTACTGTCTGGATGGGGATTCCTGGCATGACAGTAACTTCGGCCAAGCGGTACTCTGTCATCTTATGTTCAATTCCTTCCCATCAGCCCTTCTGTTCATCCAGGCTACCGAAGAATCTTCCCGATGTGAATATATACTGTGGACGTTGAGTCAGTTGAGTTCCAGAGAGGGACTACACATGCTGTTTCTTCCGGTTCTTGTTGTCCTGATTGGGCTGGTTTTTTTTGTGTTCAGTAGCCTGTAGCTTGGGAGTCCCATATACGAGGACTTCCTGCTTGTTCACAGAGAAATTGTAGTTACACACCTGTAGCAAGTGTTCTCCATGAACAGCAGAAATAAGTCCTTGAACCCTCCCTCCTCCCCTTGGAGTTGTTTTTGGCTACTAGCTTTGTATTCTACTGGAGATAAGATGGTGCCTCAGCAGGCGGGAAGGAGGCACGCATGCACAATAGAGGTTCCCAAAAGCTTCCAATGGAAGCTGGGGAGCATTCCTGCACAGGGCTCCGTCGGAGATATCACCCATATGTGAGGACTTATTCCTGCTGTTCACGGAGAGCACCTGCTACAGGTGAGTAACTACGCTTTTGCCATTGTGTATTTGGCTCCTTGATTGTAAGCAGGACCGAAGTTTTGTAATAAAAAAAAATCTGTTGATCCTTGACCTTACTATCAGGGTTTCTGGTTTTCTGGGGAAGCTTGTAGATGAATGACTATATGCAGATGTGTCACAGAACTCATTACTTAACATGCCAAAGAAGTCAAATATGTGGAAAAGTTTTGTAAATGTAAACATTATAAATGTTTTCCTTTTTAGAAGGGAAATAGATGTCCAAGGTAACTTTCTTTTCCTTTCCTTCCCAGTTCCTTTTTTTTCCTTCTCCTGCTCCTTCCTTTCAATTTCCTTTCTTTATCCCCTTAATGATTTTATCAGCACCTTACCTTCAGTCGTCTGTAAGTCGACCAATTTCTGACCCAGTTCACAACCTTGGAATCCATCCCCAAGCTGTTTAGTTTATTGATAAGCCTCCTTTGAGGAACAGTATCAAAGGCTTTGATGAAATCTAGGTAGATCACATCTATCACATGTCCTTGATGAAATTCTTTGATCTAGTTCTCTCTCAAAGAACTCAATCAGATTTGTTTGGCAAGATTGTCCTTTGGTCGGGCTCCTTCTCTAGACCTATACAGATCCAGGCAAAAAACCCACTTTGAGGCTGCTTTTGGATCCTGATGCCCCTCACTCTTTTATTCACCACTTAAGTGTATCTTACCATACTCTAGTCCCAGCTTTAGTTATGTTCTTCATCTTGATTAGATTGTAAGCTCTGATGGGAAGGGACAGTGTCTTACATCTATATGTACAGCACTGTATATGCCTTGTAGTGCTATGCAAAGAAGCAGTAGTAGTAATTTTCTTTTGAGGGGAAAAGACTGAGACTCCTGTGATTTTATCAGTAGATACAACGTAAGAGGCCTACCTTGGTGGAAGACTGGGTTCAGTTTCTGGATTTGGTTTCCTACTATCTGGGTTGTCTGGGACTGTGGATGCTGCAGAGGTAGCATTGATAGTCATTGGGACTGATTAAGAAGAATTTCCAATCACATCTTGATAAATTACCCATACCTGTTGCATCTTATGAACTCCAGAAGGAAGCTTTCTTCAGCACCACGCAAGTACTACTGTGAGCGTTGGCAATCAATTTGAGAGACTAAGATCATATTCCACATATTCTGGCCTAGGAATAAGGTTCATGACTGTCCTTTTATGACCCCCCCCCTCCCCTGTGACACCTAATGCTCAGATTTAGGGCCCAGACTTGCAGGGCTGTAAGTAGTACGGATGATATCATAAAGTCTCTGGTCTGCATAGCCTACACCAGTTTGAAAGCTTTGATGTTTTTAGCCTGTTGTAATGAACATTAATTCTTGATTCTTTCTTATATATGTAGTATCTTCATGAGAATGGAATCACACATCGTGATCTGAAGCCAGAGAATGTTCTTTTGTCTTCAGCAAGTGAAAACTGTCTCATTAAAGTGAGTATTTCATATAAGCTTTTAATAGTTTTCCTGAGATTTTTAATTCCTAATAGAGAGAAAATATATTTCTAGAAAAAATGACTGAGAAATTATATTTCTATAAAAACATACTAGAAAAGAAGAGACTCGTTAGCCTATTCAGTCTGCCCAGTTATTGTGCACTACACTGCTAGGAATATATCCCAGTTGCAGTGAGTGACTGTGGATAGAGTATCACTCCTTATCCAGGTGCTGCTCCTTGCCATGTAGGTACCTAATAGAGTTTTGCTTCCTTTACTTTTATTTCTTGGTGTCTTCGTGTATTTTTATGTTTTTAAATCTTCAGCAGCAGGGCAAGGGGTTAACTAGAGATAGGGCAGAGTCTGTGATGACGAACAACTGAGTAACTCGAGAAGTCCTGGTTTGCAGACAAATGCTATGTTAGTATTGAAGAAAACCCCGTGATCTGACCACAATACCACGGCTCTTTCGGTCTCTGGCCCCTCAAGCAGTGAGAAACAGGAAGAGAGTAACACAGAATACAATCACACACAAAGTTCTTCTTTCTTTGAGCTCAGAGGGAAAACGACAAGCGGTCTGTGGACACGCACAGTTCCACGCCTGACGAATTCAAATTCTTCCTCCTGAAAAGCTCCTTTTATTAAAGAAAAAAGGGAAGTAACGGTCATTTATTATAACCGTGAAATAACACAAGGTGTCGCCAAAGTTCTTTATACAGAGTAAGATCTGATTACAGTGTATTAGATGAAATTCACTTGATTATGACAAAATTATTTATAATTGCAAAAGTTGCAAAAATTATGTTGTGTCAGCATTGACTGTACAATGAACTATAGTTGCGCAGTTCATAGCCTATGTTTACTCTTTATGCTTGCGTTAACAATGTTCCAGACTATTTTAAAGACGGTTACACAGAACTCATGATCATGACAACCTATTTTATTTAAGAGGAAGTAGGTGAAAAGTCAAACTTCTAAACGCATTCTGAAATTCATCCATCTTCAATTACATATTGGGGATTCTGGTATCCCCTTTATCTGTCCATTTCTACAGTCCTCCCTGTGATTCTATAAAGAATCATTACAAACGAATGGTAGCTGAAACATGTCCAAATCCAGAATAAATCTTCTACAGTAGGCTTCATTTTGGAGATGTTCCTTCAAAGTCCTAGGCACATCTGGTCCATAGGTGAGCTCCATCTTGTTCATTGGAAGAAATCGTTATACAAAATCATGTGACATTGTTTACCTTTGCTTAGCCTCAATGAAAATGTGTACAGAGAGCAAGACTTTACCAATTATTCTTGTAAGAACTACCTCTTCTAGCAGTGGCCAACTGCTTCTTGTAGATCTAGCAATAATTCTGAGATTAGTCCCTCATATCATGACACCAGTTATCACTCCAGATTCTTCAGCAGCATCTTTTCACACCATGGGCTGTGCCATGCACATCTTAGATAGAGCTTTTTCAGTGACTGTCCACCCAGGCTTCACTGCTGCGCATACATGAGTAGTTCCGCTGGAATCGCTGATTTTTATCAGGAGTCTCCATATCCAGTAGCATTTCATTCACAGTCGTTTTCCTCTTCGGCCCATAGGATTCAGTGCATACAATATATAATTTGTAAAACTCTAATTCTCCACTACAGCATCTCTCTTGATGCCATACAATTGCAAACAAGCACAATTACTCGTCCCTAATGACAGTCTTGAATTGTTGAACAGAATTATATTATCTATTGTTAATTACAATACATCTATAGCTAGCACTAAATTATTACATAGCTAGCCTGTAACATACTTATTATTTTCATCTACATTCCTAAACTTATTCTGTCTACTTGCCAAATCAAATGTTAGCATGTGGCCTGATAGACATTTCTTTTTCCTGTCAGGAACACAATAGTACATATTCATATCACTAATTATATTTGTGATGTACTCTCCATCTATAGCAATATACAAGATATAGTCAATCTGGTTATTCAAGGGGTAACAAACATTAAAACATAACTAGCAGTTCATGACAAATAAACTCATTTCAATTGTTTGTCAACAGTTATTAAGAAGACTGTCCTATCTTAGGTGATGGTTCAACTCACATTACTTTAAACAGTATCAGTAATATACCCTTTTCCTTTTTATGTTATTTTTTTAATACTACTTTCCCCACTAATCACAGCAGTTCACATTGCAACTAAAACTTGATACAGCACATTAAACAGGAACATTGATAACTTTGTAAGGCAATGAGGGGTTAAGTGACTTATCCAAGGTCACAAGGAGTGCTAGTACTCTAGTCATTAGACTACTTCTCTATTCCATTCTAATTCACATAGACATCTAAGCTCACAAAGAAGGAACATTTATATAAGGGTGTGTACATTCATAAACTATAAAACCTTTTTTAACACCAAATTTGAACCAACTAGAAAATCAATTTACCACTTCTTAATAGCTTAACAGTTCTATCTTTGTTACACTGTTTTCAGAACAAAACAGCATAGTAGTATCAGCACATAGAGCTCCTCATGCAAGAAGCCTGAATCAAAATCAGTATTGATGATCAAATAAGCAGATAAGAGGCTCTAGAAAGAGCGAACACTTCAGCTGGTTGAGCACTAGCAAATAACAAACAGCCGAATCTGCACAGAATCAACTCTTATAATTGTATCAATTTTCCTTACTCATTGCACAAAGCAGAACCATCAGTACAGAGTGAGGTCAAACAGTAACAATAAAAGAGCTGGAAGAAAGCTGGTTTTTCCAAGTGTAAAAGATACGAAAACTGAATGAGAGACATGTTATAGTACTAATTTAAAACTATTCCACTAGCAACAAGGCATTCACTTCACACTTGCAATTAATAACATCAGTTCTGCAGAGGTCTTTCCATAATAACTAAAACATATACGACATGAAAATTTAAGATCACTCCTCCAATCGACTCCTGCAGATTAGCTTAAAAGAAACTAGGAGAAATATCAGCATTTTTTTTCTTCAGACATTGTTACTCATACACTATCATAGTTGTAATTTTCAACTAGTCCACTATCAAAAAAGAAAAAATAAAACATTATACATATATTCACCATACTGTTTTAATTACTTAATTCACTTGTTTGAATGTAATTGTAGCATTCACTTTTTCCCTTTAATTAAACAAACTTCCTTGACTTAACTTGACAAGCAATTCAATTTTTTTCCAGTTAAGTTACTAACTTCTCTTTCCTTTAAAACACTTAATTTTTTAAACCTTTATCACATCACACAATTTATCAAATATCTAAATATATCAAAGCATGGAAGATCTTCCCATTCATTCACATCAATTATAACTAAAAATACAATTTGGAGAATATATCATCAATCATTTTTTTTCCCAAAGTATCCAGAGACATAAGAAGCACCAAGGAGTAGTGTTTCTAATAACATTTTTCAGCATTTACATTATTACACATAGAATGGAATCAGTAGATAAATTCTCATAACCCAAAGTAAGTTCAGATCCAGACCTAGAAAATAAAACATATTTACTATACATACACAAGTAAGCGAATGGTTAATCAGATTTGGATGTTTTTTTTTAAACTTCCCCAATAAGGCTTATGGTTAGTCTAACAAAAGAAAATCTTACCACGGTTGCTCAAGACTTTCTTCCTGCTAATATTGCAGTCATGCCAAGCTGTTATCTTGCCAGAAACCTCTAAATTATTACTGCAGTAAAAAAACAAAACTTATACTGCACAGCACACTTCCCTAACCACTAAATTAGAGAAAACAAACTTCATACTACAATTATGACATGAAAATTAGTCCTTCAAAACATTGTTTGATTAATTCTATTTTTTCATAGAGCAATGATTTAAGTTTTTCCCTGTAAGTCTGTTTCTTCTATATTTACACTATCCATCCTAAACACTTGATTTTAAAATTTTTCAAAACACAGAGTCAGTGGTTTGCTGCACTTTTTCAGCCACCAACCATACACGACACATTCATGACTGGTATGAGATTTGCTTAAATCTTCAAAAGTCATTTTGTACTGTAATCTCAATTTTTCCTACTGAAATGTTCCCCCAAGGGGAAACTGCAAATAGGGATTACTGGCAGTCAATGAATCTAAGGCACTATCACCAGACTTGCGCCTCATTTCATAATTAGGGCTTCCTTTCTCTTGCCCTATCTCACGAGCCTTCTCGCTCCACTTATCTAACTTGAGATCTCCAATTAACCTTATCGGCTTTACATTACAATCATAATATACACACACAGATATCTGTCAATTCTTTAGTATACTCACTCACTGGAGACTTGTCTGCTGTTTCCAACTGCTGAAGAAACACAGAGATCCGAGAACGGCACCAACTGAAGAAAACCCCGTGATCTGACCACAATACCACGGCTCTTTCGGTCTCTGGCCCCTCAAGCAGTGAGAAACAGGCAGAGAGTAACACAGAATACAATCACACACAAAGTTCTTTCTTTGAGCTCAGAGGGAAAACGACAAGCGGTCTGTGGACATGCACAGTTCCACGCCTGACGAATTCAAATTTTTCCTCCTGAAAAGCTCCTTTTTATTAAAGAAAAAAGGGAAGTAACAGTCATTTTATTATAACCGTGAATAACACAAGGTGTTGCCAAAGTTCTTTATACAGAGTAAGATCTGATTACAGCGTATTAGATGAAATTCACTTGATTATGACAAAATTATTTATAATTGCAAAAGTTGCAAAAATTATGTTGTCAGCATTGACTGTACAGTGAACTATAGTTGCGCAGTTCATGGCCTATATTTACTCTTTATGCTTGTGTTAACTATGTTCCAGACTATTTTAAAGATGGTTACACAGAACTCATGATCATGACATCCTATTCTATTTAAGAGGAAGTAGGTGAAAAGTCAAACTTCTAAACACATTCTGAAATTCATCCATCTTCAATTACATATTGGGGATTCTGGTATCCCCTTTATCTGTCCATTTCTACAAGTATGTTAAAACATACAGAATCTTCATATATTTTTCTGATTTATATTTATTTTCAGATCAAATATCTCTTAATTGGACAACCCTACCACTGTTTCCAAGCAAACCACAGTGTTAATATGCTGCTTTTCATTAGGAATCAATTCACTGGTATTTGTAGAGTATGGATAGATAACTGAGCAGCCAAAGAGTACTGCAGGAAAGCACAAAATAGTTTAATGCACCTTCTCTTCCAAAACCATGTAAAAATATGAAGATATATTAGGACATAAAGGAGAGAATGATGTAGGTATAAGACTCGAAAAACCTGAGAGCTAAGAAACATGCATGCTTAATATTTTGAGCAACATATTTCCTTATCGTCCCTCCAGTCCAGTCCCGACCTCTGGGTAGTCAACCTCCACCAGCAGCTTGGAGTCTGAGCATGTCATCTTTTGATGACATCAGTGTACTTAGGCAGCTGGCACCACCCACCAGCCCCCCAGTAATCTCAATCTCCAAGCAGCTGGAGCAGGTGATCTCAGGATGGGACTCATTGAAGAAACAACTAAGGAGAGTTCGATCTAGCTAAAAGCATTTTTGTTTCCTTTAATTTGGCTACTTACCCTCCTTCGGCAGTTACAAGGAGTGGGGAGTTTAATTGTGCCAGTAATAAAGGCTGTTTGTATAAAGAAAAATAAAGCCTCAAAGAGTGATCGGGGCAGAAGCCCTTCACTTCAGCGGAGGGGGCTGATCCAGGCTCTTTAGCAGCTGCCGCGGCTCCCTAACGCATCATCTGGTGAGAAGCCACTAACGAGAACAAGGCCGATCACTGTGCAGTACTCCAGGTAGGCTCCCGCCTCAGCGCCGAAGCTAGTGTGTTGGGCTGAGCGCGATGTGGCAAGAGCATACACAGCGGTAATCAGCGAAGCAGGTGTGACTGGCGGCAAAACGCTCTGCGGGTAAATTAGCAGGGGTTTGTTTTTGTCAGTCTGTGCGTGGCTCTGACTGGGCATACGGGACCGTTTGGTGCATGAGTTCCACTGAGTACAGGAACGCAGGAAACGGCGCCATCTTTTGTCAATCAGCCTGTCAGCATGAAACCAGGCAGGGGAGGGGGGCCGGCTCGGACTCTGCCTCTGCAATTTTTTATTTTTAGGCTTTATGCTTGTTTGATTCTTCTGACAGGCTGTGGGTTCCTTTTGTTTAAAGGAGGAAAACTTCAATTTAAGGCAGTAAGACTGGAAAGGTGGAAGAGGCACTGAAGGCCTTTTATGGGGCCTAGCCATGCCAGCATGAGCCACATGTTTGGCATATGGGGCACGGTATCTGCCACGGGCATTTGTTGCGGCTGTGAGATGGATGCCCGAATGGCTGACAGTGATACCCAAGTTTATGATACAGAGTGTTGTGCAAGTGGGATCCTCAGGAGGGACCGGAGGGGCTCACAGCTCCAGGGGGGAAAGCGTTCTCCCTCCTTGAACAGCAGGGGTCAATGGACAGTAGGGACGGAATAGACTCCGCCCCTCCGGTGTTGGAGCTTTGCAATAAGGAAAAGCTAGCTTCCACCCCTTCCACTTTGCAGACACTGGGGGGGGGGGCTATTCCTGGGGCTTTTCCCCCTGAGTTCTTCGTCCTCATGCACAATGTGTTCTACATGAAGCAACGGGGAATGGCCTATCCCACCCTCACCTCGGGAGGGGAAAGGAAGAGAACGGCAACAGTACAGGGGGAGCTGGAAGAAGACAAGATCCCACAAGAAGAGGAATCGCGTATTGTCTGCATCTTTCATCGGGAGGAATTGGCCATCCTGATATCTCAGTCATTGCAAGTCTTTAATATGCAGGCAAGGGGGGGGCAGCTGGACGACAACACACTGGAAGACCCGCTGTTTCAAGCGGTCAGGAAGGCGCAGAGGTTTTTCCTGTACATCGGGTGATTAAGCAAATGATCCAGGAAGAGTGGGACCTCCCGGAGGCTGAGTATAGAGGAACTAGGACCATGGCCCGGTTTTACCCACTCCTGGAACAAGAGCGGGAGCTTCTGCATTCCCTGAAGGTGGGTGCCACGGTGTTGGCTGTCACCAAGAAAGCCATGATTCCTGTCGTAGGAGGTTATGTGCTCAGGGATGTGCAGAACAGAAAGTTGAATACTTTGGTGAAACAAGCATTTCATATTAATGCTCTGTACCTATAGGCATCAGTATGTGGGGCGTTTGTGGCTAGAGCTTGCTTGCGGTGGGCGCAGGGTATTTTAGAGCCGTCAGAGGACTCCCCGGAGCCGCCTTCTGCAGTGACTAAGCTTGGATCGAGGGCTGCATATCTGGCAGATGCCTTTTATGATCTTTTCAGAGGCCTCTCTAAAGGCATGGCCTCAGTGGTGGCAGCATGCTGTTAGTTGTGGTCGAAGAATTGGTTGACGGATGTTTCTTCTAAGGTTGAGATTAAGTAAGCAACCCTTCAAGGATAAGCTCTTGTTTGGAGAGGCATTGGATGAGTTGGTTAAGGACCTGGGGGAGTCAAAAGGGGGATGTTTCCCAGAGGACAAACAAAAGCAGGGGCGCTCCGCAGCTCCAGCATGGGGGCAAGCACAGGATTTTAGGCGTTTCTGCGCCATGCGCTTTACGCCGTACAAGAGGGGGCGGCGAGGCATGCCTAGGTGGCGTCAATGAGAAGCTGGCTACGCAACTTATTAAAAGCTGGCTGCTACACAGTACCCTGTCCTTTGCTTCTAAGGTAATCTGTGACCAATCTCCAGGGGGAGTCCCACAGCCCTTGCTTGGATAGAGGGAGTCTTGGGTTCTAAATCTAACCAGAAAGCGCTCTTCTGTGTTTTAAATTTAAACTAGGCCCTGACTGAATATTAAATTTAAACTGGAAGCTCTCTGCTGGGTTCTAAATTTAACCAGAAAGCTATCTTCTGTGTGTTAAATTTAAACTGAAACTCTTTGCTGCTACTAGGCCCTGACTGATTTAACAAATACACTGGGTTCACAGATTAATCAGCTTTAATCTAAAGAATTTCTTTTTCCCCAAGATTTATTGCATATGCAATATTTTCAAGAAGCACAGGCTCCAATAATGCTATCTATGCCGACGACATCATAGCATACGCACCAGTCAACCTAGACTCTCCAGATTACTCTTCCATCATAAAGTGTCTCCAAGAAATATCCATCTGGCTTTCCAACAATAACCTAAACATAAATATGAAAAGGTCTGAGGCATTAATCATCACTCGGAATACCTCGCACATCCTACCTACTTTAATAGAGTAGCAAACTCTATCATCCCAATTACGGATGAAATCCGATACTTTGGAGTAACGCTTGACCGCCAGCTAAACCTACAACCACACATCAGAAGAATCACCAAGAACGCATTATACAAGCTTGCCACCATATGGAGACTCAAGCCACTCCTCAACCAGGACCATTTCCGATCAGTCTGTCAAGCAATTATAACCCCTATCCTAGACTATTGCAACGCAATTTATCAAGGCCTACCTAAGCAAGCTGCACGATCGTTACAACTGGTGCAAAACACAGCTGCTAGAGTCATCACTGGTGCAAATAAGCAAGAACATATAACCCCCCCCCCCCTACATCAACTCCACTGGCTTCCTATCACTGAACGTGCTAGATACAAATCTGCCCTGATCGTATTCAAGATAAGAAATCACATGACAGCAGGAGCTCTAGAAGGAGATGTTCTACACCAAAAACAATAATAGACCTCGAAGACAGAGTACAATTGACACTATCCCTACACCCTCTGAATACAAAAGAGCAAAGGAATCAACGACAGAGCATTCTCGCTTGCAGCACCAGCCATATGGAACTCCCTCCCCGGAAAACTAAGGTCCACCACTGACATGAAGGACTTTATAAAACAACTAAAAACGTTTCTCTTTACTGATCATATACATGTAACCACTTAACTCTTAACCAGTTGAACTGCACCCTAACCCACTGTATGTACATAAGTTCTTTGTAAATAAGTTATGCATCAGTGCATCTCCTACATGCCACCCCTCCTCAAGTTTCATAACGAGTTCCTTGTAAATCCTGTGAGTTATAATGTAAACCGCTTTGATTCAGTGATAAAGCAGTATATAAGAACTGTTAAATAAAAATAAATTTAGAAAAATTCCCAGAAGCAAATACTTCCAATAGCAGATCTCTCTCCAGAAGTAGCAGTCCCCTTTTGTAGTCCTTCAAGACTGAGAAGCACAGAACTCTGGTTGAACTATTTATGCCTGTGCTTCTGAGGTAAGCTGTGACCAATTTCCTGAGTGATTAACAGAGTCCTTGCTTGAAAGTGGGAGTCTTAAACTGGCCTTTTGATCTGTTGCCTGGCTTTAATGCCTATTTAAAAAATTTCACAGGTCTCTTGCTCCCTATGTAGAAGGCCTCTTTGTAAAGGTCTCTAGAAATAATTTATTGCTCAAGGAATACTGACCCTGTTTTGCCTTTTATGCTAAGTTATATTCTGATTGATTTAAATTTAAAGCTCTTTGCTGCTACTAGGCCCTGACTGAGTATGAAATTTAAAGTAGAAGCTCTCTGCTGGGTTCTAAATTTAACCAGAAAGCTCTCTTCTGTGTTTTAAATTTAAACTGAAACTCTTTGCTGCTACGAGGCCCTGACTGATTTAACAAATACACTGGGTTCACAGATAAATCAGCTTTAATCTAAAGATTTCCTTTTCCCACAAGATTTAGAAAAATTCCCAGAAGCAAATACTTACAATTGTAGATCTCTCTCCAGAAGTAGCAGTCTCCTTTTGTAGTCCTTCAAGACTAAGAGATAGGGGAGGGTTATGCTCCCTTCGTTCATACAGTCTCCCTGCAATGTTTGGGGAAAGGCAAAGGCGGTGCAAGACACCTTGGAGCGACTTATCCCAGCTGGAAGCAATGGAGCGTGTTCCTCAGGATCAGGGTAGCAGCAGTTGATAGTCCATTTATTTCATAGTGCCCAAAAAGGAAAACTCTTTCTGGTCCATTCTCGACCTCAAGTACGTGAACTGGTGTTTGCGAGTGCCCCGGTTCCATATGGAGATGCTTCGGTCTGTCATTCTGGCCATGCATGCAGGAGAGTTTCTCACCTCCCTCGACCAAACGGAGGCCTATTTGCACATTCCGGAGCAGTATCAGTTTCTCCGCTTTGCAGTGCCCATGGGGTGCTGCCTTTCAGCCTGGCGATGCCTCCACGTACCTTCACCACAGAGATGATTGGGTTGGAGCCACACTGTGTCAGGAAGGTATATTGGTACAACCTTACCTCGATGATTGGCTCATTTGGGCAGAATCAAAGCAGGAGAGCGAACAAGCCACAGCAAGGATCATTGGGTTTTTGCAAAGTCTTGGCTGGGTGGTCAACTTTGCCAAGAGTCAGCTGGTTCCGTCACAAGATCTGGAATAGGTGCCCGCTTTGCACCCTCTGTGGCAGGGTGTTTCTGCTGGAGCAGCAAGCACAAGTTCCCGAAGTGCTGGCTTTTCTGCAGACTGGCTAGGAGAAGGGTCTGGCCTGTGGGTCCCTACGAGTGCAGGTGGCAGCCATTAATTGTTACCGTGGCAGAGTATAAGGAGTGTCCTTGGGGACACATCTGGACGTGGTCGGTGGTGCCATCTTGGGACCTCAATTTGTTTTATAAGTGTTGGCGGAAGAGCCCTTCGAGCCCCTGGGCTCATGCACGCTAACAGACCTGACACTTAAAACGGTGTTCCTTGTGGCGATCTGTTCCGCAAGGAGGATTTCAGAGCTCCAAACCTTTGTTGTATAAGGAGCCTTTTCTTTCCATACCCAGAGACCGAGTGATCTTGCATCTGGTTCTGTCGTTTTTGCCGAAGGTGCTCTTGGTGTTTCTTTGAAGCTAGCCAGTGGTGCTGCCAGGAGTGCCTGAGAAGGATTCGGATCCACAGTTGCACCGCCTGGATATGGGAAGAGCCTTGTGGCGCTATTTGAAGAGGACAGCTCCATTTCGGAAGTCAAACCGGTTGTTCGTTTTGTTTGGAGAGCCAATCAGGGGGAGGCGGTGTCTAAGGCCTCCATCACACGATGGATTAAAGAGGCAATAGCTTACGCTTACCTGTTGCGCTGTCAGTTGGTACCCGCGGGGTTATGAGCCCTTTCGACCCGGGCTCTGTAGGCTTTGTGGATGGAGGCAAGTTTAGTTTCGCCGGGAGATATTTGTAGGATGGCCACATGTTCTTCACTCCATACCTTTGTGAAGCATTATCGCCTTGCAGGGCCAGCCCGTCCATTGAGCAAGAATGTTTTTTGCACAGGGCCCCACGTTTCAAGGGGCCCCGTGCAAAGAACATTCTGCTTTAAAAATGAATAAAATAAAAAAAGCTGGCTGATGCTGCCACTGTCGCGGCAGAATCGACTGTCCCCTGCGGGCCCCCCCCTGCCCGGCTGAGCCCTCCCTGCCCGGCTGAGCCTCTCCGTGACGGCTTTCAGATCCGCGAAGGGAGAGTGTCTCCTCGCAGCTCTGTTAAGCCTGCAGGGGCTGATGAGAAATTTCCCATCAGCCCCTGCAGGCTTAACAGAGCCACGAGGAGACACTCTCCCTTCGCGGATCTGAAAGCCATCACGGAGAGGCTCAGCCGGGCAGGGAGGGCCCCGCGGGACTGTCTATTCTGCTGCTGCCGCAGTGGCAGCAACCAGCTTTTTTTTTATTTTTTAAATTTTCCCTGAGCCGATGGGGGGGGGGTTAGAACTGGTAATGGGCTGTGGGCTGATGGGGGGGGTTAGGACTGGAAATGGGCTATGGGGGGGGCTAGGACTGGAAATGGACTGATAGGGGGTGTTAGGACTGGAGGTGGGCTGATGGGGGGGGGTTAGGACTGGTAATGGGCTGTGCGCTGATGGGGGGTTAGGATTGGTAATGGGCTATGGGGGGGCTAAGACTGGAAAAGGGCTGATGGGGTTAGGACTGGAAGTGGGTTCATGGGGGGCTAGGACTGGTAATGGGTTGGGGGGTTACTAGGACTGGAAATGGGCTGAATGGAAGGGGAGGCTTGAACTGCAAATAGCTGATGGGGAGGGGGGCTTGGAATGGAAATGGGCTGTGAGGGGAGGGAGCTAGGAAAGGAAATGGGCTGATTGAGCAGCTAGGATAGGACTGGAAATGGGCTGTTGGGGGGAGCTAAGATTGGAAATGGGCTGTGGTGAGGGCTTGTATTGAAATGGATTCATGTAGGGGCTAGAACTGGAAGTAGGCTCATGGAGGGCTTGGATTGGAATTGGGCTGAGTGGAGGGGAGCTAGGATTTGACATGGACTGATGGTGGGGCTAGGAAAGGACTAGAAATGGGCTGATTGGGGGGCTGGGATTGGAAATGAGCTGATGGAGGGACTCGGATAGGACTGGAAATGGATGGGGAGCTAGGACTGGAAATGGGCTGATGGGGGGCTAGGACTCGAAATGGGCTGATGCAAGGACTAGAAGGGAGCAGATGCTGGGTGAGGCTGGAACTAGAAGGGAGCTGATGTTGGGGGAGGATTAGAATGGGATGGGGCTGGGAGAGTGAAATGGAGAGGGGAAAAATATTTTGTGTGAGAGGGATGAAAAATCTACAATTGGCTGGGTATTGAGGATGGAGGGGTAAAATTTGAGTGGATGAAATAGGAATGAGGAAAGAGCAAAAGGAGAAAGATTAGTATGTTAAAGCAGATGTAGAGAGAGAGAATGGAAAAAACTAGAAGAGAGAAGAAAGGACAAATGGACAGCAGACGATGGAGAGTTAGCAAAAGACACGAAGAAACCAGAAGAAAGTGGCTGGAACAATTGCAACTGAAAAAAAAAATGCACAAAAGGTAGAAAAATCTCTCTTTATTTTGAATTTATTAACTGGAATATGTCAGCTCTGGGAAATGTGCCTCATTAACGTCTGCGCTTTGTTTAGTACAAGAGGAAATTCATTTATAGTTTTATTTCTACAGTGTTGTACATTCCAAGTTTGGCTTTTGGGGTTCCCAGTTTAATTATTGCCTTCCTGTTTCTAAATTGTGATTCCTTGTTTGGTGATGGTCTATGTTCTGCATGTGTAACTGAGCTGAGGTATTGTGTTTATGTAACTCCTATTTAACATTGCCACGTGTTCTCTTTCCCCAGTAGGTCATGTATTGTTCTCTAAAATGTATTTGTTTAATATTTGCAGTGTTGCCTTTTGATAGGTAGGGTCTGTTGCTTTGTGAGTCCTGGTAGTGCTGTTATGATACGGCAGGTTTGCTATGGGGTCTAAATGGGCAGTGTTTGTAGTAGTTCCTAATGTGCCTGGCGGTTGGCACTGGATTATTGTAATGTAGAAATCTTTTAGTCTTTCTTTATTGATACATTCATTAAGAGACGTGTTTACTAAAAGTTAGTGTATGTTAACATTATGCAAATATTTATGCAAATAAGGCCACTTATGCAAATGAGGTCCTGCACTGAGTCTCCGCACCCCCCTTGGGCCGCCCCTGTCGCCTTGATGTTCAGACAGTGGGGGATGTGAGATTCAGTGTGACAGTGATTCAGGCCGGGCTCGCGGATCCCTCCCATGGTTGATACTGCTGTGGTATATCCCAGAGATTGGGACTGGACTGTAGGGACGATAAGGAAGGTGAAATTAGGCCTTACCTGCTAATTGGCTTTCATTGAGGAACTCCAGTCCAGTCCCAGATCCCTCCATGATTGCATATAGTGGTGGTGTAGGTGTAGCGACCCCAGGCCTGAAGGTCATCATTTTGTGGACGGTCTGGGTGGGGGGGGGGGGGGGTGAGGCTCAGAAACCTTCTCACAGAGCTACGGCTCAGAAACCTTCTCACAGAGCTACAAGTATTTTTGTTTAAAAGAAAAAATAAAATGAAAATAAAATAAAAAGAGTAAGAAGAGAAGTTAGGAAAGCATTTTTCCATATAATAGTCTTTTGCAGATGCAGCGGCAACATCAGTGCTCCAGTCGGGAGGGCGCTGGAAGATCGGATCTGAAGGTAAGCTGCTTCTTGGTGGAGGAAGGTCCCTAATTGGTCTGAGGGGCCTGATGCTAGTTTGTGAGGTATCATATACGTTTCAATTAATATAATTACTTATTTGTTGCTCCTATGAGTCTGCTTTGTCAATAGGTTACTGGGGGCTGGTGGGTGGTGCCAGCCTCCTACGTACACTGATGTCATAAAAAGTGACATGCTCAGTCTCCAAGCTTCTGGTAGAGGTTGACTACCCAGAGTTTGGGACTGGACTGGAGTTCCTCAAGGAAAGCCTATTCCAAATCATCCTGCTAGACCAGGCCACACAAGTGGGTTATGCCCCCCCCTGCCAGGAGATGTGGGAGACAGGGAAGTACCACATACTTCTGGGAACTTGCCCTGGTACATAAAACCATACCCCTAGGGGTTGCCTTCAGCATTTCTCTGTCTCCAGCAAATGTGCATGCATCCTTTGTCTCCTGGCAGTCACCAAGATGGTTCCCTGTCAACATCTTTCTTATCTCCGCTCATTTGCAGTCAGCTTTAGAATACACAACAAGGTATTTCTCAAGCTCCTGTCCCAGTGCAGAAGTAAGCCCCTGACCACAAGGGTCATTGAGGTTGGTGGGACTGCAAAAGAAAAGGGCTTTTGATCAGAGGGACCTGTTGAGCCTCCATCGGGAAGCCGTTACTTCTCTTCACAGGCAAACAGCACTTTATTTTTTCTTATCTTCTGAACGATGGTCTAATGGCTCCGTGGAGGCTGACTGGTTAACAAATTGTTCTCCAGACACGCAGGTGTGCCGCCGGTGGGCAGACATCTCTCTCTTTTCTCCAGAGAATGAGCAAGATTACTACAGACCAATGGGTGCTCGATGTTATCTGCAATGGCTATGTACTGGACTGTGCCCCGCCCATTCAGGAGTCCTTTTCATTTCCCTTTGTGGGTCAGCGACCAAGCGGGCAGCGGTACACGCCACAATTCAGCACCTATTACATCTAAGGGCCATTGTTCCGGTCCCTCTATGTGAACGCGGCAGGGGCGTTACTCCATCTACTTTGTTGTCCCCAAGAAGGATGGTGTCTTCCAGCTGATTCTTTTTTTTTAGAAACTTTATTTAGGTCCACCATCTCATACAACAACATTACAACATATGGCACCACGGGGAGTGTGCACTCTTCTCCCCCCCGTGGGCATCAGTAAGAAGACACTATGGATGGACATTTTTTTCAGTATATCCCCTTTCCAGCCCTCCCACCCCCCCCCCTACCCACCCACTCACCCCCCCCCCCCCACTCCACTTCTCGTTAGTAAAATCAAATAATCGCTAAGAACTTCATGGCAGCTAGCGATCCGTCATTGGACCAGTCCCGTTTAACTCCCCCCCTGAAGGACTGCATTTCGGGCACGGGCCCCTAGTTGTTGAATATATGGCTCCCAGACCGACAGAAACACTGTCCATCGCTTGGCACTGCCCCGCGCCATCCAACGCTCGGTCAGCATGAGTTGGTGGAAGCTATTCCGCCATTCACTAAAGGTAGGCAGTTGGCGTTCCCTCCACAAACGAAGGATCGGTCCCTTACCCACCAGACAGGCCTTCCGCACAAGCAAACACTCGCCAGATGTTGCGGGGCAAGGGGTCGGCAGCTGGTCAAGCACTACCAATAAGGCTGTCCAGCGAAGCTGACATTGAAGCACTGTGCGGAGAAATTTGCATATCCTTACCCAATAGGCCCGCACTCCTCGGCAGCCCCACCACATGTGCAATAAAGTGGCCAGAGGCTCCGCGCAGCGCGGGCAGGATCCGTCCGTCTCCAAACGGCTGCGGTACGCCCGCCTCGGCGAGAAATGAGCCCTAGTCACACATTTAAATTGTATCTCACGCCAGCGCGCCCCTGCACCAGGCGTCCAATCCGCTTCAAGGCCAGCAGCACCAACCCTGGCGGCACATCTCCTCCCAGTTCGATTGCCCATGCTTGTTCAACACTACTATAATCAGGGAAAGGGCGGTATGGCTCCAAAGAGCGTCGGAGATTAGAAATCGAGGGTGGGTGCTCTTCCCCTATCTGGAGAAATTCCAAAATGCGAGCAGAGCGCGACGCCCGTAGCGAGTCACGTGGGAGGGACGCCACATAGTGGGAGGCCTGCATGTATGCGAAAACAGTGCGAGTCAGGGAGACCATATTCCCGACTGAGCGTCCGGAACGATTTAGGAGATCCCTCGTGATCGACCAGGTGCCCCACTGTCCGGATGCCTCGTAGCCACCAATCCCGAAACACCGCAGTCTCAGAACCGGGAGTAAACTGAGCATTCCCCTGCAGCGGCAACCAGCTAGACACCTTCCATTCAGCATGCCAACAATTGTTAAGTTGTTGCCAAGTACGTCGAGTCGATACCACTAAGGGACTCTGCCGAGGAGAAGCTAGGAAATCTTTGTGCGAGCCATGGAGGATCCCTAGGAGGGAGGCAGGAGCTACTAAACACTCCTCCAACGCCCTTGGAGTATATATTTCCGTCTCCCCTAACCAATCCCCAAGGTGTCTGGCTTGACAGGCCAGTGCGTAAGTTTGCAAATCCGGCAAGCCCATACCCCCGTCCCTCCATCTACCAAGTAGTCGAGTCCACGGGACGCGCGCCCGTTTTCCCCGCCAGAGAAATCTCTTTAGCAAAGCTTCCATTTTACGCAGGTCACGACGTAGCAGCCAGACTGGCAGGGTTTGCAGCCAATACAAAATTCGAGGTAGTATGATCATCTGTATCGCCGCTATCCTCCCCGTTAGCGATAACGGGAGGGGTTCCCATGCTTTTAATTGTATTGTCAGATGCCGCAGAATCTGATCTAGGTTGCGCCGATATAGGTCTTGGGGGTTCCCGGTCAGTGTGATTCCCAAGTAAGTAAATTCCTTCTCCGCCCACCGTAGTGGGAATGGGCCACTCCAAGTACCGCCGAGGTGTCCTAGGACATCCACTGCTGCCGATTTGTCTCTGTTAATGCGCAAACCAGCAAAGGCTCCAAACCTCTGAAACTCATCCAAAAGCTTTTGCAGGGAGGCGGCCGGAGAAGTCAAATGAACTAGCAAATCGTCGGCGAAGGCCGAGATTGTGAAGGTCTGCGACCGTAGTCGCACCCCCTGTATCCCCCCCGACATTGCGATGGTGCGAATCAGCGGATCTAAGGAGAGGACAAACAGTAGGGGCGATAAAGGGCAGCCCTGTCTCGTACCTCTTTCCAACAGAATATCGTGTGACAAGAGGCCGTTGCACAGTATACCTGCAGTCGGGGTACTGTATAAGCTTTTCACCATTTTACAAAACTCTGCCCCAATGCCATATTTTGGTAACAGTCCCCAAAGGTAACCCCAATCCACCCTATCAAACGCTTTTTCCGCGTCAAAGCTAATCAATAACGATGGGATATTGTGTGCTTGTACCCACTCCAATGAGGCCAGAATCTTCCGAAGGTTTCGGACAGCATGGGGGCCCCTTACAAAGCCCACTTGCGCTTCGTGAGTGAGATGGCCTAATACCCCCGCCAATCGATCTGCCAGAATTTTCGCAAAAAGCTTGAGATCAAAGTTTAATAGGGATATAGGCCGGTAAGCTGCCGCCTGTGTCGGGTCTTTCCCCGGTTTCGGGATCAAGGTGATATAGGCATGATTGCGCCCCCAACGAAACGCCCCCCTCTCCGTTCTGGTGGTAAAAACCTCCCGCAGCACTGGGCCCACGCCTTCTGCGAGGATTTTATAGAATTCAGCACCGAGTCCGTCAGGTCCCGGCGTTTTGTAGCACTGGGCTGCGGCTATGGCGGATTGTATCTCCAGTGTGGTAGGGGGTAGATCAAGGGCCTCCCTTTGTTCTGCCGTGAGTTGGGGCAGCGGCATAGCTGCGAGGTAGTCCTGCAGCTCCTCCGGGGGGCCAGCTGCCGCTTTGTACAGGTTTTGAAAAAAGTTCCGAAAAAATCTCTGCAATTTCTACAGTCTCCCTATGGATATGTCCCTGATCACCTTTTAATGCCGCTACATGGGCAGAACCCCGTCGGGCCCTCAAACATCGCGCTAATAGCTTACCGGGTTTATCCCCGTAGCAGTGCAGTCGAAATCGATAAAACAGAACCGATTTCTTTGCACGCTGGTGTAAGAGCTCGTTTAATTCAGTTTGGGTTTCCCACAACAACTTCTTATTTGGTGTCGTAGGCGCATGGGCACACCGCCGGCGAAGCTTCGTGGTTTGGCGTTCAAGAATTAAAATGCGCTCGGCCAGCAATCGGCGCCTTCTGGCGGCATAACCTATGATTTCCCCTCGGAGTACCACTTTCGCCGTTTCCCATACTAATTCGGGATCGTCAGCGTGCGCATGGTGATCAGTGAGAAAGTCCGCCCATCGCTGACGTAGAAACTGGCGAAATTGCTCATCTGAGTAGAGCTCCAGAGGAAACTTCCATAGACGTGAGCGAGCCGTGTCTCGCCCCCAGTGCAGGTCAATCCATACCATCGCGTGGTCTGAAATCTCCGAGGGGCCTATCTGAGCATCCTCCGTATGCGTAAACAAAGTCCCCGAGATCATTATGTAGTCTATACGGGCGCTGGTGCCATGGGCCCTAGACTGGTGAGTGTAGTCTCTATCTGAGGGGTGCATTACCCGCCAGGGGTCGATTATACCCAATCTTCGACAGAACCGCGCCAACAATTGAGAAGATACTACCCTCTCTCGTCCACCTCCTCTCTTAGAGGTGTCCAGGTCAACATCCAGGACGCCATTAAAGTCCCCTCCTAAGATCACAGGGCATTCCGGGAGTTGCTCCACCCGAGATGCCAGGTCATTGTAAAAACCCGGAGCGGTCACGTTGGGACCGTAGAGGCCTCCCAAGATTACCGGTTGACCGTCTAGGTGACCATATACCAACAGAGATCTACCAATATTATCTGCAAGAACGGTCCCCTTTATAAATCGGAGTCTTTTATGAATTAGGATCACTAAGCCCCCCTTGTGCCCCTGTGCAGGGGATCCCCAAACCTGGCCCACCCAACTCCGACAGAGCTTGTCATGCTCAACCGTCGTCTGGTGGGTTTCCTGGAGAAATGCTATGTCACATTTGTGGCGAGCCAGTGCCTGCAGTACCTTATATCGTTTGATGGGGTTTCCCAGACCGCAGACGTTCCAAGAAATTATCTTCAACGCGCCGGGGCAGTGCCAAGTTGCCACCACAGTGTCATGCCCAATCTTTCCAGAGGGACACCCCCAGCCTGGCGCCCCTCCCAAATCCGTGGTACACAATACTGCCATCCGTTACCAAGCAGTGGAGTATTCCTTACCCCTACCCCCCTTCCCCCTCGCCCTCCCCCCCCCCCTCTCTTCCCCCCCTCTACCCCCTTCTCCCCCCCTCTTCCCCTCTCTCCCCCTCCTCTCCCCCCCTCTACCCCTTCCCCCTCCCCCCCTCCCTCTCCCACCTCCCCCCTCCTCAACCTCCCCCCCTCCACCCTTCCCCCATCCCCCATAATCCCCCCCCCGGGCCCCAGTCCCTGGCCTACCACTCACCTACCGAACAACTCCCAACCCCAATAAACAAACAATCCCCCCAACCTCTACAGTCGAGGTCAGTCTTCGTGCTAGGCGCACCAAGGCCGCCCCAGCCCCAACCCTCCTAAGAACTGGTAACTGTATATGACACCCCACACAGCAAACAAACATTTGAACAGCATTCCAACCATTAATTTACATCCCCACCAGGCAGCACAGAAATATAGGGGCATATACGGCCGCGCTATTTCCCACTGACAATAATAATAAATAAAAAGAATAAAAGAAAAGAAAAAAAGACAGAACAATATGAAGCAACCCCCCCCCCCCCCCTCCAGAGTCCCAAAGTGTCAGTAGTTAGCCCAGAGCACGGTCCAGAGCAACGAACCTGCACCAGTCATGCCCAGCAGCCCATCTAGGCAAGGGATACCCGGATCGCCGCGGGGAGTTGCTCTTCAGGTCCAGTCCTCAGCCGCTTTCCTCCCGAACTGGAGACCCTGCAGATCCAGCACTCAAAGTGTCCAAGAACGATTGCGCCTCCCGAGCCACAGTGAAGGCATGACTGGTGCCAGAGTGGGATACTCGCAGGGTAGCAGGGAAGGCTAATGTAAACCTCATCTTTCTCCGGAACATAGCAGAGCAAACCGGCGCGAACTCCTTCCGCTTAGCCGCTACCGCTGCAGAGTAATCTTGGAAGAGCAGAAGGTGGTGATTTTCAAAGTGTATCTCTCGCTTTTGCCGAAAAGCCTGGAGGAGTTGCATCTTATGCTGGAAATGCAAAATTTTGGCAATCACCACCCGCGGCCGCGGGCGCGAATCAAGGCGCGGCCCCAATCTGTGCGCGCGCTCCACTTTCAGCTGGCCTACTAATTCGTCTAAGCCCAAGGACTTGGGCAGCCAGGATTCGACCAGGGGCAGCAGCTGAGCATCGGTAGTTGTTTCCGGGATCCCTACGATCCGTATATTGTTCCTCCGGGAGCGGTTTTCAAGGTCCTCAATCTTCTCCGCTAAGGCTGCAAGCTGTACACGCTGCGCCTCGTGCTCTCTGGACCTGCAGTTCCCCTCATCTTCCAGCGTGGAAACGCGGCGTTCCACCTCCTCCATTCTTCGTCCCATTTCCTCCAGCACCGAGCTCACCGAATCCAGTTTGGTAAGTATACGATCAAACTTTGGTTCTAAGAGTTTCACTACCTCCCTCGCCAGGCCGTCTGCGGCAGAATCCATGCTTTCCGCCCCCGGGGAGGCCGGGCTACCACCACCAGGCATCGCGCGGCCCCAGCGCGGGAAGATTTCTCCCGTTCCTTCTTCGGCGGTGGAGGCATTTTGCGCTGTGTTTTCGCTGCCACGGTGGACTACTATATTAGGACTACAATGCAGGACCGTGTCCCCCACCGCGTTCGGGTATTACTAGCAAAGTATAAGGGTGTAAGCTGAGGCGGCCCCGGAGCGAGCAGCGAGCACGTCCTCACTCACTCATGCGCCGCCGGAAGTCTCTCCAGCTGATTCTTAATCTCAAAGGCATTAATCGCTCCTTGCATATTCCGCATTTTCAGAAATGAGCCCATTTCCAGTCCTAGCTCCCCATCCATTTCCAGTCCTATCCGAGTCCCTCCATCAGCTCATTTCCAATCCCAGCCCCCCAATCAGCCCATTTCTAGTCCTTTCCTAGCCCCACCATCAGCCCATGTCAAATCCTAGCTCCTTGCATATTCCGCATTTTCAGATGGAGACTCTTTGCTCTGTTATTCAGGCGATCCGAATGGGAGAGTTTGTCACTCTCGATCTGGCTGAGGTTTACTTTCATATTCCCATCCGAAAGGACCAACAGCGTATCCTCCGCTTTGCTGTTATTGGCGAGCATTACCAGTTCTGTGTGCTGCTGTTTGGCCTCACCATAGCAGCCCACACCTTTTTCAAGGTCATGGTGGTCATGGCAGCTGCCTTCAGGAAGCAAGGAGTTTGCGTCCATCCATATGTAGACAATTGGCTCATCCAGGCAAAGACACACGAGGCACAAGTCGCAATCTCCCGAGTGGTGGAGTTGCTCCAGAGCCTCGACTAGGTGATCAACTGGGCCAAGAGTGTTCTCCGACCCTCCTAGTTCATAGACTTCCTAGGAAGAGTCTTCCTCACTGTCGACCAAGTCTGGAAATTTTCAGACCAGCTTAATCTCTTTCTTAGGCAGGCTTGGCCCGAGCCCTGGATTATCTCCAGATCCTGGGGGCCAGAGTAGCCACAATTGAAACAGTGTCCTGGGCAAGATCACATATGAGACCGTTATAGCACTCTCTCCTGTCTCGTTGGTCTCCCTTGTTCCAGGAGTTCAATGTCTGCCTACAGCTGCCTCGAGCAGTTTGCCAGAATCTGCAGTGGTGACTATCTCCGACCCATCTCTTGTGTGGGATGCCGTTGGATGCCCCTCACTGGGTTCTTCTCACAACCGACACCAGTCTCTCCAGCTGGGGAGCTCACTGCCTCAATCAGACTGCGTAGGGCCAGTGGACCCTTAAGGAAAAGCAGTGGCCCATCAATCACCTTGAGGCCCGAGGAAATCCGCCTGGCCTTGTTGCGGTTTCAGCCCCAACTCCAAGGCGGTTCGAGTCTTCTGCGACAATTCAACAACGGTATCTTACCTCAACCGCCAGGATGGAACCAAGTGTCGTGGCGTGTCCAAGGAAATGGGTCTTCTCCTACCTTGGGCAGAGACCAATTTACCAGCATTGTCTGCACAGCACATCACGGGAGTGGACAATGTTCAGGCAGATTTTCTAAGTCAGCACGTCATCGACCCCAGTGAGTAGGAACTCTCCTCCTGGGCATTCGACAAGATTGTGGAGCGATGGAGTCGGCCACTCTTAATCTCATGGCCACGGCAGCCAATGCAAAAGCGACCGCCTTCATTTGCTGGCGGGAAAGGGGCTCCAGCAGACTTGATGTACTGGTACAGCTTTGGCCTTCTAACTTGCTTCTGTATCTCGCTCTGCTGCATCAAGATTCATCCAGGCTTGGTGATTCTAGTAGCCCACGACTGGCCTCACCAACACTGGTACGTTGACCTGATGTGTCTCCTTGCAGCTCCTCCCCTTCTACTCGGGATGCGCAGGGGCCTCCTATGGCAAGGGCTGGTACTGATGGACAATCCAGCTCCCTACTCGCTTACGGCTTGGCTTTTGAAAGGCGCCGCTTAGTGCGGAAAGGATATTCTGCTAAGGTCATTTCCACTCTTCTACAAGCACGACGCTCATTCACCTCCCTGACCTATGCCTGGGTGTGGCACCCGTCGATTCCTGATATCCTGTCCTTTTTGCAGGATGACTTTGATAAGGATTTGGTGCTCAACTCCTTGCGTGTTCAGGTTGCGGCCCTTACATGCTTCCATTGGCCCATTGCAGTACACTCCATAGTTTCCCATGTAGATGTCAGCCACTTCCTTAAAGGGATATGCTCCCTACACCCTCTACTGTGCCCAGTCCTCCCATCTTGGGATCTTTCGCTGATGCTTCATAGCATCATGCGACCGTCCTTTGAGCCTCTCAGGGGCATTACTCTCTGCAATCTGTCTTTTAAGACAGCCTTCTTGGTAGTGATTACATCTTCTTTCAGGGTGTCCGAGCTTCAGGCCCCTCTCCTGTCGAGATCCTCACCTCACCTTTTCGAAGGAAGGCGTATGCTTACGGATTGTACCCTCCTTTCTGCCAAAGATCATTTTGCCCTTTCAGCTCAATCAGGCTATTTTGCTTCCCTCTTTTCCCAAAGAGTTGTGTGTCGGCGCTGATGAGAGCCTCCAAGTTGTGGATGTCTAACAGGTTTTGCACCGGTATCTTCACGCAACGGAAGCGATTTGCAAGACTGACCGGCTTTTGTCCTGTTCGCAGTGCCCCACCCGTGCCTGGTGGCCTCCAAACCAACCATTGCCTGTTGGATTAAATGAGCTATTGAATCTGCATATATTTTGCAAGGTCGGTCTGTATCAGCAGGCCTTCGGGCTCATTCCATATGTGCTCAAGCCACTTCGTGGGCAGAGTCCTTTCTCATGGCCCTGCTGGACATCTGCTGGGCTGCAACTTGGTCCTCCTTGTCTACCTTTGCCCATCATTACCATCTTGATCGTTAGGCCTGGGATGCATCCCTTTTTGGAGCACGAGTAGTAACGGCGGCTGTCTCTTCCCTCCCGGTGGTTGAGTAGCTTGGGTACTGCCCACTTGTGTGGACTCTTCTAGCAAGATGAGCTGGAAGGAGAAATTTCACTTAAGTTAATTTCCTTTCCTGGAATCCTGCTAGACCCGTCCACAACCTGCCTGGGATGTCTGCGCTACTGTCCGATAAGAGTCTGATGCCAGAACCGGTGGACAACAGAACCGCTGCACTTCTTCAGCCACCATTGTCAGTATGGTATTGCTGTTTCGCCGTCATGGTGCCTTGTGCATTTCTTGTACATAGTTCCACTCCCATGGTCGAGTTGTTACTATAAGTACTTGTGTTTCTCTTGACAAGCATTGTTCCTTCTTGCTTGTCAAGAGAATACTGAAGGCGACCCCTAGAGGTATGGTTATATGTACCAGGACAAGTTCCCAGAAGCCTTTGGGTACTTCCCTGTCTCCAACATCTGCTGGCATGGGAACATAACACACTTGTGTGGCCTGATCTAGCAGGATTCCAGGAAAGGAAATTAACGGTAAGTGAAATTTCTTCATTTCAGCTTGGCACTGCTGCTATTGGTCTGAAACATTTGTGTGAACTCCGGGAACCACAAGCTGAAATCAAAGCATAGTTCCTAAGTAACTTCAGTGACCCTGCCTGATGATGATGAAGTTATACTCTACTAACGTTTCTCAGGTTTTATAAGCTCCCTTGGTACAAGATTTATTAAGTACTTAGAGGACCTATATAGGGGAAGTATCGCAAACATGGTTTTAGTCTTTTTAGTCTTTTACATAGTAACATAGTAAATGACAGCAGATAAAGACCAGTATGGTCCATCTAGTCTGCCCAGTAAGATGGCAAGAGTAGGTGCACCTGCCACTCCGTGCAGGCCACCGCTCCCCATGTCTTTGTTTAGGGGTGAACCCACCGCTCTGTGTAGGACACCCCTGTTTGTTGAGAAATTAGATAGTTAAGTTTATTTTGATTTTATCCTGTTGCTGTAAAGGGATCCACTGTCTCTGTCCCATGCCATTTTGAATTCTGTCACTGTATTTGCCCCCACCACTTCCATCAGGAGTGCATTCTAAGCATCCACCACCCTTTCAGTGAAAAAGTATTTCCTGACATTGCCTTTCAATTTAGTCCCTTGCAGCTTCATGTTATGCCTTCTAGTTTTACAGCTTCCCCATCTTTGGAAGAGGTTTGTTTGTTCATTAATTCTCTTTAAGTATTTAAAGGTCTGAATCATATCTCCCCTTTGTCCAGGAACAAGCAGGAAGTCAGTCCTCACTTATGGGTGACGTTGGCACCAACGGAGCAATTCCCCAGCTTTCAAAGAAAGCCTTTGGGATTGCTACCACGCATGCGTGGTCCTCTTCCCGCCCAAGAGTGACGTCTTGCCCAGTCTCCCTTTTTCCGCAGAACCCTTCAGATGCACATCCTCGTCCCTATGAAAAAGTTTTCATTTCCTCGCCTTAACAGGCTCTCTTTTCTTTTTTCCAGTTGCACCAGTCCTCTACCCGTCCTCCCCTTGCTCTCTTTTGGAGCTTACGGGGGGGGATAACTTTCCTAATTTTTTCTTTTTGGGCTTCGCGCCCTTTTTTCTTCCCAACTGCTGATTGCATGTATCTTTGACCTCACAGGGGCCGTTTTTGCCCCCATGGCCACCGGGTTTAAAAAATGCGATAGATGCTCTAGGAATATGTCGCTTATGGACAATCATGACTGTTGTCTACGGTCTCTGGGAGTCGACCATGACCCAGAGCTCTGTTCGCTCTGTAAGAAAATGTCCTCTAAGGCCCTGCTTAGCCGTAAGCAGAAGTCCGAAGACATTTTTTGAAAGGCCGCCTCGGTGGTGCCTTCAGTCGTCTCCCCTCCAGTGGATTCTCCCCCTGCAGCATCGTGTTCCAGGCAGTATTCTGACCAAGGGTCCCCCGAGGTGGAACGGTGCAAAAAGAAGAAGGCCTTGAAGTCACTGTGTGGGGCCCCCCGACAAGCGCAGCGCTCCCGCGCCCGGTCACTTGGCCCCCTTTGGCGTTCCCGAGAGTCGGATAAGGAGCGGCCCCACATGGTACCTCGCAGAGAAATGGAGGCCTCCGGCGAAGGTGCCCAGTCTCCTGAGGGCCTTCCCGGTGAGGACCCCCTCTCCTCATCGATGCCCGATCCAGTGACCCTGGTATCGGTGTCCCAGGGCCCCATGCCTGTGTGGGAATCCCATATACTGGCACTGGAACGCAGCATTTCTGCATTTATCGCTTCCCAGCAGGCACTCTCAGCCAGCTTCCCTGACTTGTGCCCGGAGACCACGCATCCCTTGCGTGGGACACCCAAATCCATCCAGGAAACCCCTGAGAGCCACGGGCCTCATGAGGGTCCTCGACGTCAGTCTCGCTCACTCTCCCGTTCCTCGGGGGCTAGATCGTCCAGGGCCTCCGACTCCAGGCTGTCGGCCAACCGACAGGGCGATTCGCCAGGCTCGGATCCCTCAACCGATTTTTTTTTTTTGCACTGGGAATCTGATGGGGACACATCCTCGGAGACCCGCACCCACCAGGATCTTCCATTGGATCCCTCGCCGCCTGACCTACAGTGGCGTTCACCGCCCAAGGATACCTTCTTTTTAGTGTTTATTCAGGACATGGTTCAGGCCCTCAACCTGGCCATCCAGGCTGAGGAGGACCCTTGTGCTGAAGAACTCAATATTCTTCAGTATGAGGCCCTGCCCAGGGAATCACTCATCGTGCCGGTGCCGCCGATTTTATCTCGGCTACTGCTCCGCATGTGGGAGGCCCCAGCCTCGTTTCCCATTGTGAGCAAGTGCCTTGACACAATCTACAAGGTGCAGCTTAGGGCCAGGCTTCCGAAATACCCAACTCACACACACCTCGATGGTGGTGGAATCAACCATGAGGAAGCAGAAAAGCCCGAAGTCCCCCCTCATCGGTACCACTGGGCCGAGAATCAAGAGCCCTTGATGCCCTGGGCCGCAAGGCCTATCATGATTCCATGCTCTCTTGTTGCATCCAAGCATACCAATTATATATTGGTATGTTCATCCGCGACTTGGCGAAAGAATTTGGAGGTTTCTCTGCGGGCCTCGAGGGCGAGCCCCTCGACAGGTTCCTCACCCTGTTGAAATCAGTGGCTGATTGCTCCAAATATATCTCTCAAGCCTCCTATGATGGCTTCGAGACATCAGCTCGGGTGGCGTCCGCGGGCATGGGAGGCCGCTGCCAGGCTTGGCTCCAATCTTTGGATTTGGAGCAGTGGGTACAGGAGAAGCTGCTGGACGTGCCCTGCCTTGGCGAATAGCTTTTTGGTAAGCCGATGGAGGAGAAGGCCGCGGAGAATGAGATGGAGTATGTCACTAGGATCCGTCTCTCCCGCAAATCCTCTACGCTGCCTCGGAAGAAGCCACCTACCAAGAAGCCCTTCTCCAGGAAAGGCCTCCAGTACCCTGGCTTACCCCCACACCGACCACTCCCATGCAGGGGAAGCCTGGCCAGGGCCACCGTAAGCCAAAGGGCCCGAAGGCCCAGACGCCAGCTCCCCCACAACCCCCTCAGGGGTTTTGACGCCAGCGGCATAGCCCCTCACCCTCGGGCAGCAGCCAGTGGGGGGATGCCTGTCCTGCTTCACCCCGTCCGGGGCGCTTATAACCTCAGAAACCTGGGTTCTCCAGATCATACGGGAGGGCTATCGCCTCTACTTCGACAGGCTTCCCACCCCCTTTCTCCCTGGTGGAGCCTCCTCGACTTCCAGCACACCAGTTTTTGCTGCAGCGGGAATTACACGCCCTCCTTGCCCAACAGGCAGTCGAGAAGGTCCCTCCCCACCTTCGAGGTCGGGGCTTTTACTCCAGGTGCTTCCTTGTCCCCCAAAAAGATGGGGGGTCTGTGGCCCATCCTCGACCTCCACAAGCTAAACAAGTTCCTGGTGCAGGAGAAATTCAAGATGTAATCTCTTGGCGTTTTGCTGCCCTTCCTCTGGCAGGGCGACTGGCCATGCTCCTTGGATCTAAAGGACACTTACGCCCATATCTTGATCCACCCCCTAACACAGGCAGTACCTGCGCTTCCGGGTGCAGCGAGAGCACTTCCAGTACAGGGTGCTCCCCTTCAGCCTTGCATCTGCCCCATGGGTCTTCACAAAGTGCCTTGTCATTGCTGCCGCTCACCTTCGGCGTCTGGGCATGCCAGTGTTTCCCTACCTCGACGACTGGTTTGTTACAGGCTCCTCCGCCGAGGAGGCCCGGCAAGCGATGTCGCACGCTGTCCTCCGCTTGGAGAGCTTGGGGTTCTTGATCAACTACCCATATTCTCACCTCGAGCCAACACAGGCTCTCGAGTTCATCGGGGCGCACCTCGATACTCGGCAGGCTATTGCCTTCTTGCTGGTGGATTGCTCCACCCGCCTCTGGCCTCTGGCGGCTTGTGTCCAAAGCACCCACCAGGTCACCGCTCGGTCCATGATACGTCTCTTGGGCCACATGGCCTCAATCGTGCATGTGGTTCCTCACTCCCACCTGCACATGCGGACAGCCCAGTGGTGTCTCAGCTCCCGATGCAGTAAATCCCTTGGACACCTCAGGAGCCCCATCTGGGTTCTTCCCAACCTTTGTTTGCCCCTGAACTGGTGGAAAAACCCCTGCAGCCTCCTGCAGGGATCGCCCTTTCAGGCCCCATAGCTTGATGTGGTACTGACCATAGATGCTTCCCTGTTCGGGTGGGGAGCCCATTGCGGGTCTCTCTGCACGCAGGGGCAGTGTTCGCCTGTGGAAGCTCAGCAACACATAAACCTGCTCGAGCTCCAGGCCATCCAGTGGACCCTGAGAGCCTTCGAGGAAGTTCTCAGCGGGAAGTCAGTTCTGGTGCAGACCGACAACTGGGCAGCGATGTTCTACATCAGGCATGTCCAGCTTTGAACAGGTCGTGATCTACTTTTTCCGGCCAAAAGTGCCGGTGATCTACCACCATGAAAATTAAGTTTCAGATTAGTTTCAAATTAAATTTTTACCCAGTAAAGTTGGAGGATTCCCCCCCCCCCCAAACACACATTTTTAATGAACCTTCTGTCATTTACTTGGATGTGATCAGCTGTTAAGCAAATTAAGCAAAAGCAAAACAGAGAGACGAAGATCCAGTAAGAACTGCAAGGGGAAATGGAAAGTATATTTTTTCTTAAAGTTTTATTGAGTAATAACTTTCTTTAACTTTTCTTGAGTAATTTGTGTTAAATTTAGGTTGAGTATTGATCCAGGCTGATCTTGCACAATCTTTAATATTTTGCTCTTGCTCATTAGTGAGACGTCTGAGCCTGCATTTTATCCACCAGCTTTTTTTTTTTTTAATTTTCAAAACCTCTTTATTAAGGTATTCAAAAAGGTAATACAAGAAATTAACACAATACAAACAATATTACATAACAAAATAACAACTCTCAGCCCACAATATGGAGTGTGACGTCCTTAAATATTTATATAAAGAAATATCCCAACATTGATTGGAAAATATAATAGACTCCTTTTAACTTAGCAAAGGGACCCAAAAAGTACATCTATTTATTCAAGCGCCACCCCCTTCAAAAAGGTCTCTAGTTGAAGAGAATCTAGAAAAATATAGGATTTGCCTTGATGAACTATAATGCATTTACAGGGATACTTTTTGAAGTTGGGTGAATATTGCGTGAGGGCTAGTCTCAGGGAATCCTGGAGATATTCATCTGTCATGTTGGAACGTTTGTCATTTTCAGATGGGAAAACGCAGATTCACACAAATAAGTTGAACCAAATCAGGGAGTGTACAGCTTCACTGAATCTCTTCTCAAGTTGGGAAATTGTCTCTAGGGACTAGCTTCCAAAACAATTCTTGCTCAGCACGGATCTTGAGAAAAATATCATTTTTAAGGGTTAATATTTTGTTTTCAAGAGATGGCTTGTTCAATAAGTAATTTTTACTGATAGCAGCTGCAGTTTCTTTAATGTCCACATCTACTTTGAATGGGTATGACAAGTACTCCACAACTGTTCCAATTTTTTGGAAGTCACAGAATCTATTTTCGAATTCCTGGATAACAGAACAGATTTCTGTCACATATTTCTCGTTCTGAAAAACAAAATTTGGTTCCTGATCATGTAACCAGTCTAGTCTCGGACCTCTGGGTTCCCTATCTCATCCAGCAGCTTTGGAGACTGAGAAACTCCTCCTTTTTATGATGTCACAGGTATATCCTCCCGGGATCCGCCTCTTGCCACCAGTTACCTCAGTCTCCAAGCAGCTGGATAGATAGGAGCCCGGAGAGCCGGGCTCACTGGAGAAACAATATGGCCTACTTTCTTTAGTTGGGGGTTAGTTATTTTGGAGGGAGATTGTTCCTTTAAAAGGACTGTGCCTTTAAATTTGATGGCAGGCTGCTCTCTCTCTGTCTCTTCTCTCCCCCCCCCCCTCTCTTTGTGGGCTTTCCGATCCCTCTGCAACTGCTAACTTAGAGGGCCTAAGCAGTAGCTCACTCTTTGGGGTCCCCCCGGTTCAGTCAGCTGCCTTAAGGGGAGAGGCCTGGAAGTCAGCCTAGCCAGCGCCACACAGAAGATTGCCTGTTAGTGCGCTGGCAGGCTCCTCCCGTTCGCACGCAGAATCCAGAGGTGCGAGTGTGTGCAGTCTCCGACGATTTCAGACGCGCTCGGGGATCGGAGAGGAGCGGTCCCGGTGAGATTGCTGCAGGCTGCTTACTTTAGCCGCCCGGAGGTAAGGGCACACATTTTCTTAGCGCGGGGGTGGTGGAAAGTATTTTTGGCGCCAAAGTGAGGCCAGCGGGCCTAGCCGCTTGGCGGCACAGCGTAGGAACGCCGTTGCTGCATGCGGTAGCCATTTTTTCTGCCCCGACTGTCTGTGGCGCCTCTGAGAAGATCGCTCATTCTCTGCTCACTTAGAATAGTTAATTTTCATTTTATAGCTTGTAGTTTAAGTGCGGTTTTCCAAAAAAAACCCCAAAAAAACAAACACAGCTTTATGCTTTAGTTTTGAGAGCGGGTGCAGAGAGTGTGTGGGAAACAGCTTGAAGGGATAGTTTACCTTCCAGTTATTTTGCCTTTATTTTGCCATGCCTTCCAAGCCACTGTGTTTAGTCTGTGGCATGAAGAAGGGGTCTTCTTCAGGAGTGTGCAAGTCCTGTGTAAGGGGCACTGCCTCCATGGACCTTCCCCGAGATGCCTCAGGGGACGGTCAGGGCACGGCGTCGGAGAGCTCTAGCTCACAGTTACAAGAGTTGACCCTGGGGGATCATCCACCTCAAACTTCTTTGCCCACAGATTTGTCTGCAATTTTTTCAAAGAATTTTGTTGCGCTCCTTCAGCAGACTTTCTTTGCTAACGCTCAGCAGGGAAAAGGTCCTGAGGCGTCGACTGGAGCTAAGAGGGCCGCTTCTCCGGTCCAGGCCGAGGCCCCTTCCAGCGGCGCCAAGAGACCGCGTTTGGAGGGGCTGCCGCGGACTGTTCGGTAACATCGGAGGGGCCTCTGTCTGATGACGAGGTCCACGGTTTAGACGTTGAAGAGGAGCTGGAAGAAGGAGAGCTGTCCGAGCGGGAAGACCAAGCACGTGTGGTGCACGTCTTCCGCAGGGAAGAGCTCCCTGCGTTGATAATAGAAGCCCTCAAGGTTCTAAATATGCCAGTTCCCGGAGCAGCAGAGGATGATACCTTGGAGGATCCCTTGCTTCAGGTCTTCAGGAAGACTCAGAAAGTGTTCCCTGTTCATAGGGTATTTCGAGAGATGATCCAAGAGGAGTAGAACGTGCCGGAATCACCTTTGAAGGTATTCAGGGTCATGGGCCACCTATATCCTTTGTCGGATCAGGATAAAGAGGTTCTTAAGTCACCCAAGGTTGATGTGGCTGTCTCGGCGGTCACCAAGAAGATTACCATCCCGGTGGAAGGCAGTGCAGCCCTCAAGGATGCCCAGGATAGGAAGTTAGATGTTTTGTTAAGGCAGGTGTTTGATGTGAATGCTCTGTCGCTTCAAGTGGCTACTTGCGGTGCATGGGTCGCTAGAGCCTGTCTTCGCTGGTCGCAGCGGGTACAGGGTGGCCAGGACGGTGCAGAATCGGGAGAGGCGGCTAAGTTGGAGTCTGGCGTGGCCTACTTAGCAGACATTCAATATGATCTTATGCGTGGTTTGTCCAAGAGCATGGCGTCAGCGGTGGCGGCTCGTAGGTACCTGTAGCTCCGCAACTGGGCAGCGGATAGTGCCTCCAAGGCTATATTAAGCAAGCTCCCGTTTAAAGGCCACCTATTATTCGGAGAGGACTTAGAGAAGCTGGTTAAGGACTTAGGATAATCTAAAGGGGGCAAATTACCAGAAGACAAGCCTAAGCCTATCCAGCAGTTCTCGGCTGGCAGGGGGCAGCAGCGAGATTTTCGCCGTTTTAGGATCCAGAGATTCAGTTCAGAACAGAGAGGCCGTTACTCTAATAGAGATCAGCCCTTCCGGGGGTTTCGAGGCGCGGGTCGGGGGTTTGGTCCGTCAACCTCCTTCTCCTCCTTCACGTCCAAAAAGCAACAATGAAATACGGGGGGACCCGGGCACCCTTACTCCCGGTAAGGGGGCGGTTGCAGGAGTTTTATGCTGCCTGGGCCCAAGTAACTTCAGATCAGTGGGTGCTAGAGGTAGTGCGAGAAGGGTACGCTCTGGAATTCCTGAGGCCGGTGCGGGAGTCCTTCGTGCAGTCCCCCGGAAAGTCTCCCGCCAAGCGCGAGGCATTGCGGGAGACGGTCCGGAGGCTACTAGAGCTCAGGGCGATAGTGCCTGTTCCGCCAGACCAATGCAGCACCGGTCATTACTCGATTTACTTCATCGTCCCGAAGAAGGGCGGAGGCGTTCGTCTGATCTTGGATCTCAAGGGCGTGAATCGCTGCCTTCGCGTTTCTCATTTCCATATGGAGACGCTACGGTCAGTCATTGTAGCAGTGCAGAGGGGAGAATTCCTCACCTCGCTGGACTTATCGGAGGCTTATTTTCACATTCCAATAATACAAGAGCATCACAAGTTTCTCAGGTTCGCAGTCCCCTTCGGTCACTTTCAGTTCCGAGCGTTGCCCTTCAGCTTGGCGACTGCACCGCGTACCTTCACCAAGGTCATGGTGGTGGCGGCGGCGGCTCTCCGAAAGGAGGGGATCTTGGTGCATCCGTACCTGGACGACTGGCTGATTCGGGCAAAATCAAGGTCCGAGAGCCTCTCATTCACGGCTTGAGTAGTGGCTTTTTTTGGAGGAGCTAGGTTGGGTTGTCAATCTAGCAAAGAGTCACTTGGTTCCCTCCCAGAACTTAGAATATCTGGGAGCTCGCTTCGACACCAAGGTAGGAAAGGTGTTTCTGACGGAGGAAAGGGCGCTGGGCCTTCGGAAGTTGGTGGCCCGTTTTCTTCAATACAAGGTGCCTTCGGCGTGGCATAATCTTCAATTGCTGGGCACGATGGCTGCGGCAATAGAGACAGTTCCATGGGCAAGAGCTCACATGAGACCCCTGCAGAGAGCATTGCTTCACCGATGGTCGCATCAACAGGATCCACTGTCCAGGAAGTTGCCCTATCCGGAGGAGGCTCGTCAGTCCCTGCAATGGTGGTTGCGTCCCGAGTCCTTGGCAGGAGGGAGGGTGCTGACTGTGCCGGCCTGGGTGCCCGTAATGACAGACACCAGTCTCTTGGGCTGGGGCGCTCATTGCCAAGGTATGTTTGCGCAGGGTCAATGGACGGTTCAGGAGAAAGGGTGATCCATCAACAGGCTGGGCTTGAGGGCGGTAACCCTAGCGCTGCAGGCGTTTCAGCAGCTGGTCAAAGGCAAGGCGGTCTGAGTGTTTTACGACAATGCCACAGCGGTGTCCTATGTCAACAAACAGGGAGGCACCAGCAGTACAGTGCTGGAAGTCGAGGCCGGAGTCCTGTGCGAGTGGGCCGAAGCGCATCTCCTGGACCTGTCAGCAGCACATGTCTCCGGAGTGGACAACATGCAGGCGGATTTTCTCAGTCGAGTACGGGTGGATCCAGGGGAATGGGTCCCACATCCCGAAGTCTTTGAGATGATAGTGCGCAGATGGGGAGCACCAGTCATGGATCTCATGGCGACCTTTACCTCGGCAAAGGTCAGCCGGTTTTTCAGCAGGCGAAGAGAAAGGATGTCAGAGGACTTGGATGCGCTCGTTCAGGAATGGGCCCGTAGGACAGTTGCTGTATGTGTTTCCGCTGTGGGTCCTGATTGGAAGAGTACTGCAGCGGATCGAGCTGTTCAGAGGTCAGGTGATTCTGATCGCTCCAGACTGGCCTCGGAGGCCTTGGTACGGGGATCTGATGAGGTTGGTAGTGGCAAAACCTTGGCGGCTTCTGCCTCGCCCGGATCTTCTGGCACAAGGACCTCTGTTCATGCCGCACGTGGATCGATTCTCGCTTACGGCTTGGCTCTTGAGAGGGCACAGATGAAGGCGAGGGGCTATTCGTCGGCGGTTATTTCTACCCTTTTAAAGGCTAGAAAAAGGTCCACCTCGCTAGCATATGTCCGTATCTGGAGGGTTTTCGAATCCTGGTGCATGGACAGGAAGTTTGAGGCTTTGAAATCCTCCATTCCGCAAATCTTAGATTTTCTGCAGGATGGCTTTTCCAAAGGTCTAGCAGCGGCGTTGTTGCGAGTTCAGGTAGTGGCCTTATCCTGTTACAGAGGTAAGATAGGGGGTCAGACGCTAGATTGTCATGCGGATGTCAAACGTTTCTTGCGGGCAGGTTCGTTGCTGCGCCCGCCGGCTCGGCCGTTCGTCCCGAAGTGGCATCTGCCGTCCGTTTTAGACGCGCTGGAGCGCGAACCCTTTGAGCCACTGTCCCGAGCGTCGCTCAAGGACCTCACCTTAAAGGTAGTGTTTCTGGTCGCCATTTGCTCGGCTCGGAGAGTCTCCGAACTGCAGGCGCTTTCCTGCAGGGGGCCTTATCTGTTATTTTTTCCCTCAAAGGTGGTTTTGAGAACGGTGCCGGCCTTCCTTCCTAAGGTGGTTTCGCCTTTCCATGTGAATCAGGAAATTTCTTTACCGGTATTTTCGCAGTCTGCAGATACATCGGGGCCACGAAGGTTGCACTTGTTGGATGTCCGTAGGTCGCTTAAAAAGTATCTTCGGCGTTCGGCCAGTTTTCGCAAATCCGACAGACTTTTTGTCCTCTTCGCGGGGCCCAGAAAAGGTGAGGTGGCGTCGAAAGCGTCCATCGCAAGGTGGATTAAGGAGGCTATTGCCTCGGCTTACGTATTGAGAGGTCGGCTGGTGCCGGAAGGGCTGCAAGCTCATTCCACTAGGGCACAAGCCGCGTCATGGGCCGAAGTGCGTCTGGTGCCTCCGGTGGAGATTTGCAAAGCGGCGACGTGGTCGTCACTGAACTCATTTGCAAAGCATTACCGCCTTGATGTGCAGAGGGCGGAGGAGACCGCTTTTGGATCGGTAGTACTTCAGGCTGGTCTCCCGGGGCCCTCCCAGATTTGATTTTTCTCACTGCTCTGGTACTTACCCAGAGGTCCGGGACTAGACTGGTTACACGATCAGGAAGGTGAAATTAGACTTACCTGCTAATTGTGGTTCCTGGAGTGTAGCCAGTCTAGTCCCGTATCCCTCCCCTAGGTTTGCATTTCTTAAGGAGCCTGAAGTACTCAGGTCATTTACAGGTAAGAGTGTCTGTTCAAGTTTTTCTATGGCAGGCTGTCCTTTCCGTTGGAGGAGGGAGAAGCCTGCGTAAGTTAAAGTCACAGTTTGTTATCAGAAATTTTGGTTTAAGGGTGGTGTACTTCTTGCATAAGTGCGGGGGTTGACTTTTAGTTGAATTCTTACTTGTGTCTCCGGTGAGTCTGCTTTGTCAATAGGTTACTGATCACTCAATGTGTGGTCATGTCATAGAGGGTGGTAATCATGTAGAGAAATTATATATCGTCCCTCAAAATAAAAAACTTAGGCTATGATATACCTTAATTTAGTAACGTGAACATGAAGTATACAGTAGAAGGGAAAACAGGTCTCAGACTTTATCAGACACACTCCTGCAAACTATGTCAAGGGATGTGTGTCATATTTGCATCAACGACCCTTATGTTTTCACTTCTGTGGTTGGATTGTGCCAGATTATATGATATCAGACAAAAAATATTTAGAATAAATCTTTTTGCTTATCAAAACATCAAATGATAAGCAAAAAGATTTATTCTAAATAATTTTTGTCTGATATCATATAATCTGGCACAATCCAACCACAGAAGTGAAAACATAAGGGTATGTACTTGCGGGACCTGGCAAAGGAGCTTGTTGGGTTCTCTGCTGGTCTCTCCGGGAAACCTTTGCAGAGGTTCAAGTCCTTGTCTTTGGGGATCCGGGAATGCTCTAAGTTCATGTCCCGAGCGGCCTACGATGGCTTCGAGGCCTCGGCCCGTGTTGCGGCTGCCGGTATCGTGGCTCGACGCCAGGCATGGCTGCAGTCATCGGACCTCGAGCCATGGGTTCAGGACAAGTTGGTCGATGTCCCTTGCCGAGGTGAGAACCTTTTTGGCAAGCCCATGGTTGAGAAGGCTGCTGAGCTCGAGACCGAGCACCTCACGAGGACAAGGCTGTCTCGAAAGACGTCTGCCCCTTCACACAAGAAGAAGGGCTCGGGTAAAAAGTCCTTTTACCCGAGGAAGGCGACTGCCTACAAACAGTTCACAACTTACCAGGCCTCCCCCGCCCCCCCACAGGGTCAGCAGGCCAAGGGGCAGGGACATGGGCCCCGTAGGTAGAAGGCCCCCAAGCCTCCGGCTGCTGCTCCCACTCAGCAGGGTGGGGGGTTTTGACTCCCAAGGCATAGCCTCTCCATCTCTGCTGTCCCATCCCTGTAAAGGAGGTCACCTAACCCTGTTTGCCCACCGGTGGCCTCTCATTACAGGGGACAACTGGGTCTTAAGCATAGTCCACAAGGGCTACTTGCTTCATTTTCATCAGTTGCCTCCTCCCTATTTTCCAGGGGAGCCTCCAAGGCCTCCTCTCCATACAGCCCCCCTCCTACAGGAGCTCCAAGGTCTGTTACCAGACCAGGCGGTGGAGCCTGTGCCTCCCCACCTGCAAGGTCATGGTTTCTACTCCAGGTACTTCCTAGTACCAAAGAGAACAGGGGATCTCAAGCCTATTCTCGACCTCAGAAATCTCAACAAGTTCTTACAGAAGGAAAAGTTCAAGATGCTTACTCTTGGAACACTTCTGCCCTACCTCCAGCAGAGAGATTGGCTATGCTTTTTAGATCTAAAGGATGCGTACACTCACATCCTCATTCATCCAGACCACAGAAAGTACCTCAGGTTCATTGTGGGAGGAAACCATTATCAGTACAGAGTGCTGCCATTTGGCCTCACCTCCGCCTCCAGGGTCTTTACCAAATGCCTGGCAGTGGTGGCGGCCTACTTGAGGAATCAAGGTATCTTTGTCTTCCCCTATCTGGATGACTGGCTCATCAGGGGTCAGATGTGCCAGGAGGCCAGGCAAGCCACCCTCCGAACAATTTCTCTACTCCAACATCTGGGGTTTGTCATAAACTTCGCAAAGTCCACTTTGCTCCCCTCCCAAAACCTTGAGTTCATAGGGGCAAGGCTAGACTCTCTGCAGGCAAAGGCTTTCTTGCCAGAGGACAGAGCCCAAAGACTGATGACCTTGGCAAACCAGTTTCTCAGCAGGTCACTGGTCTCTGCCAGGCTCTGCCTGAGGCTTCTCGGCCACATGGCTTTGACAGTACATGTGACTCCCAATGCCAGGCTTCATATGAGGCCTGCGCAATGGTGTCTCCGGAGTCAGTGGTCGCAGGCCACAGGGAGCCTCAGGCGACAGAGTAAGGGTGTCCAGACCATTCCTGCACTCCCTACGTTGGTGGCTGCATCCCCCCAACTTACTGAAAGGGATGCCTTTTCAGCCACCTGGGTCCACAGTGGTATTGACCACCGATGCCTCCCTACAGGGCTGGGGTGCACACTGTCTGGGCAAGTGCACCCAGGGCGTGTGGTCTCCCTGGGAGGTCCACCAGCAGATCAATCTACATGAACTTCGAGCTCTTCGCTTAGCCCTCAAGACTTTTTCTCTCAAACCCTGGCTCACCAGTCTGTTTTAGTGCAAACAGACAATCAGGTGGCCATGTTTTATGTGAACAAACAGGGAGGCACTGGGTCCAGGCTCCTTTGTCAGGAGGCGCAGGACCTTTGCTTGTTTGCGCTCAGACACAACATGTTGCTCAAGGTGGCTTATCTCCCTGGCCAGGAAAATTACCTAGCAGACAGGTTGAGCAGGATTCTGCAGCCCCACGAGTGGCAGCTCCATCCCTTGGTAGTTCAGAAGATCTTCCTGAGATGGGGACTTCCATCCATAGATCTCTTTGCCAGTCCCCTGAACAGACAGCTGCCCAGGTTCTGCTCCAGGCAACCGCATCCTCTGAGACTAGCAGCGGATGCTTTTCTGATTTCCTGGTCCCAGGGCCTCCTATATGAGTTTCCTCCCATGCCTCTGGTGGCCCGAACCCTATTCAAGATTCTAAAGGACCAGGCCTCGGTCCTTCTGGTAGCCCCCAGGTGGCCGAGGCAACCTTGGTTCCCACTTCTGCTTCAACTAGCAGTGGACACTCCACTACCTCTAGGGTTGCAGCCTGACCTCCTCTCTCAGGACCAGGGGTCTCTTCTGCACCCCAATCTCAAATCTCTCAATTTGATGGCCTGGAAGCTGCAAGGGTAGTTTTAGCTCCTTGGGTCCTACCTCCTGAAGTTGAAGAGGTCGTCCTGGCCTCTAGGAAGCAGTCCACTAGAAAAACCTATGCCCTGAAGTGGAAGAGGTTTTCTGTGTGGTGTCAGCATCGTACAGAAGATCCTTTCTCCTGTGCTGTACCAGTGGTGCTTCAGTACCTGCTGCACTTATCCAATCAGGGCCTTAAGTCCAATTCTGTTCGGGTCCACCTCTCAGCTCTAGCAGCTCACCACTCTCTGGTGGAAGGACACTCTCTGTCGGTTCACCCCTTGGTGTCGTGCTTTCTCAGAGGTTTGCTCTTGCTCAAGCCTCCTGTCCGTCCTCCAGCTCCTGAGTGGGAGTTGAATGTGGTCTTGCAGCAACTGACTCGCCCACCTTTTGAGCCGATGGCTACTTGTCCTCTCCGCTTCCTTTCCTGGAAGACACTCTTCCTAGTAGCCTTAACCTCGGCTAGACGGGTGAGTGAGCTTCAGGCCCTGGTCTGTGACAGGCCTTACACCCGCTTCTATAGGAACAGGGTATTCCTTAGGACTCATCCATAGTTCCTCCCTAAAGTTGTCTCCTCTTTCCACCTCAACCAGGAGGTGGTTCTTCCAACATTCTTCCCTAGGCCTCATGCAAGCCAGGCTGAAGCAGTCCTGCATACCCTGGACTGTAGGAGGGCCTTATCCTTCTACTTTGACCGTACGCAAGGACATAGAAGGGCTACTCAGCTCTTCATCTCTTTTGACCCTAATAATTTGGGGTTAGCTGTGTCCAAGCATACCTTTTCCATTTGGGTGGCTGACTGTATCACCTGGGCTTACAGGGCGGCTGACCTTCCCTTGCAGGGTTGGGTCACGGCCCATCGTGTCAGGGCAATGGCTGCCTCAGTAGCTCATCTCCGCTCTGTACCGTTGGCAGACATCTGCAGGGCTGTAACTTGGTCCTCAAGCCAGACTTTTGCAGCTCATTACTGCCTGGAGAGGGAGTCCCGTAGGGACAGTGCTTTTGGCCAGGCAGTACTCCGGAATCTCTTTGAGGTTTAGGCAACTCCTGCCCTCCAGCCCTCCGTTGGGCTACTGGTGGAGGTTCTTTCAGTGAATAGCCTTTCTTTGATGCTGGGACTAGAGGGAGTTCTCTTGTTCAGCCTGGGTTCCTTGGTAGCCCTGAGCTATGGAGTCACCCATATGTGAGGACTGACTTCCTGCTTGGTCCTGGAGAAAGAATAGTTACTCACCTGTAACGGGTGTTCTCCAGGAGCAGCAGGAATCAGTCCTCACAACCCTCCCTCCTCCCCTGGGAGTTGCAGTTGTACATAGTTTATTTTACATTTTTGTGTGCTGTTTTTTAGCTATGTCATTTGACTGAGCAAGATGGCACCTTTAGGCGGGAAGGGGACCGCGCATGCGTGCAATATTCCCAAAGGCTTTCATAGAAAGCTGGGGAAAGGCTCCGCAAGGGCTCCATCGATGTCGATGTCACCCATATGTGAGAACTGATTCCTGCTGCTCCTGGAGAACACCTGTTACAGGTGAGCAACTACCCTTACCTTGTAGTTCAAGGTTCATATCACTTAGTTTGCCTGTAAAGTCAGCGAGAAATGCCAGATCACATAACCACTCCTCATCTTCCAACTCTGCTTGGTCATCTCCCCTCTCCTTCAAAAAACTTATTTCATTCAGCAAATCACGAAAGCTTTGCAGAAATTTGTGCTTACTTAGCCACCTTACATCTGTGTGCAAAATGATTTCCGCTGCCCCTTCATCAAGAGTAAGATTGAAAAGCCGTCTTTGAAGTGATCTTCCATGAACTGAATTTACAGTTTTGAAAGTGATGTCCATGACAGTCTTTGTATTGAGTCTCTTGCTTGCTAAAACTTGCTGGTGAATGATGCAGTGGTAAGAAAGGAAATCTGGGAAGTCGTCATGCTGTCTACAGAGGGCTATGAAACCGTTAACCTCACCTGTCATTGCTCTTGCTCCATCAGTAGTGATGAAAACAAGTCTATGCAATGGAAGATTACACTTTGTCACAAAAGAATGGAAAGAACTGAATATTTCCTGACCGGTAGTTCTCCCTTTTAAAGAAATCATTCTCATTAGTTCTTCTTTAACACTGAAGTCTTCAAATACCATCCGGATAAAGACTAGTAACTGGGCTATGTCTCTTATGTCTGTAGATTCATCCAGTTGGAGTGAGAAAGCAACACAATTTGAAACATCCTCCAACAATTGTTCAGTTGTGTCTCCACACATCTTTTCTATTCGCCGCACGATGGTGTTTCTTGACAATTGTACATCTTGAATAGCAGCTATGATCTCTTTCTTATTTTTAAATCCTTCAAAACGATTGTCAGCTGCTTCACGAAAACAATCTTTTACAAATTCCCCTTAAGTGAAAGGTTTGCATTTCTTTGTGATCAGGTTGCTGACCTTGAAAGATGCTATGGTTGCATTGACCGAATGTGACCTTGGCTTCGCCATTAACTGTTGCTGAGTAGCCAATTTCGATTTAAGTTCTTTGAGCTTCAGTTTACGAATTTCACTTTTGGGTGGAAAATCAGCATCAGACTTATTGCTATGCAGAGCCTTATAATGATGTTCCAGATTACCCTTTTTGGGCAAGGATACTGGGGCGTTACAAATTAAACAACAACACTTGTCTTTCATCATGATGAAGAAGTAGTCCATTTCCCATTCATAATGAAAGTGGTAGGTTTTGCTCTTCTTTGGAACACTCATCTTCGTTATTCTAGGGTGGCTGGATGTAAGAAGGCCAAATCTGCTAAGTTAGTATAAACACTGGCTGATTCTGGTCCAAAACTGTCACTGTCCCAAAGTATTAAAGATCAACAGGAACTGAAGACCTCTGGATGATGTGCAATACAAGGACTGGAGATGCCAAAACCACACATGCAGTTCTAAAAGTAAAAATAAGTCCCACAGGTGCTCCTTGTGGTCTTGGGCAAGCCACTTTAACCCTCCATAGCCCATGTTCCCTGTAAAATAGTTTTCTCCAAGTTATAATACCCTGTTCAATGTAATTTCAGTTTGTTCAATGTAAACCGCGCTGATGCAGAATAGCGCGGTATATAAGAGAATGTAAATAAATAAATAAGAATTCATCATACTGGCACCAATAATCAAATACCACCAAACAATCATCAAAAAAACTCAAACACCTGTCCAGCAAACCAGATAAAATCAAATACCGCCAAACAAGTTCAAATACCACCACACGCAATTTAATAAACTCTGCACACAGTGTAGAATCAACGCAATGGCAAGGCGAAATAAAATTGCAGAGGCAAGCAAAAGTCACAGTGGTTTGAACCAATTCGAAGGCAAGGCATAGGCAAGTTAAAACAAAATTGGAAAAGCCCGCCAAAATCACCAAATTCTTGACACTTTGTTGTGTCTGCCCGAAAATGTTTAATGAAAGCGAACTATAAAGCAACCAACGACCAGCACACGACACAACTAATACGGTAAGTGTATTCAGCTAAAGCCCGGGCGAATGGATATCGCCCGGTATGTAACACACTTCTAAGGGGTGTTGGGGCGGGGGCAGGAATGGGTGATTCTGAGAGACAGGAGACCAGGTATGATGCCGGGCCTGTGCCGTCTCGTCGCAGGGTGTGGGCGGTGGCCTTCTGGGGTACCTACAAACTATTGGCATGAAAACAGCAAGCGCCCCCAATACACCCCCAGGCAAGATTCCCGCAGGCAGGGAAAAAAGACAGGCAAAGGATCAGCAGTAGCAGCAATCCCTCTGCAGACGACCTGCCGGCACGAGTTCTCTCCTAGCGACGGGGCGAACTGCTGGAGAGATGGAGCCAAGTGGGGCTGGCGATCTACCTCTGACCCCTCTGCGATCTACAGGTAGATCACAATCTACCTGTTGGACGTGCCTGTTCTACATCAACAAAGAGGGGGGCATGGGGTCGCCCTCCCTCTGCAGGGAGGCAGTCCTCATCTGCTCTTTTGCCGCTCAACGGAGGATGCCCCTCAAGGCGATGTACCTCCCGGGTCAGGAGAATGGCCTGGCGGACAGGCTCAGCAGAATCCTTCGCCCCCACGAGTGGCGTCTGGATCCCAAAGTGGCAGGCTGGCTGTTTCTTCGCTGGGACACTCCAGCGATGGACCTCTTTGCCAGTCCCCAGAACACACAGCTCCCTCGCTTCTGCGGCCCGGTGCCACACCCGGGCAGGGAGGGCCCCGATGCATTTCTCCTGGACTAGTCCTCCAGTCTCCTATATGCATTCCCTCCTTTCCCCCTCATTGCAAGGACTCTGTTCAAGGTTCAGCGGGACGGGGCATCGCTGATTCTCGTGGCCTCGACAGCCTTGGTTCCCACTCCTGCTCCAGCTGTTGTCGGAGCCTCTGATTCCCCTGGATGCTGACGCAGGAGGAGGGTCGGGTACTACACCCGAATCTACCCTCCCTATCCCTCATGGCCTGGCGGCTGAACGGGTCTCTCTGGCCCTCCCGATGGAGGTTGAGGAAATTCTCCTTGCCTTGAGGAAGGACTCCACTAGGCGGGCTTATGCCTTTAAGTGGAAATGCTTCTCCGTCTGGTGCTCGGAACACCAGATTAACTCCTTCTCGTGCCCAGTTCGGTGGGTTCTCCAGTACCTCCTCCACCTCTCAAGGGAAGGGCTGAAGTCAAACTCTGTTAGGATTCATTTGAGTGCCTTATCGGATAATAATCTCCCTATTGAGGGAAAGCCTCTCTCGGGGCAACCACTAGTCTACCGCTTCATGCGGGGCCTTCTGTTATCTAAATCGCCCATCCGTCCCCCTCCAGCAGAATGGGATTTGAACGTTGATGCTCACACAGCTCACTCGCCCACCCTTCGAGCTGATGGCGACCTGTTCGCTCCGGCATTTGTCCTGGAAGGTGGCCTTCTTGGTGGCCCTGACCTCGGCTCACCAAGTCAGTGAGCTTCAGGCGCTCATGGCTAGCGCCCCTTACACTAAGTTTTATCGGAATAGGGTGGTACTCCAGACGCACCACAAGTTCTTACCCAATTTCATGTCGGCCTTTCATCTCAACCAAGAGATAGTGCTCCCAACCTTCTTTCCGAGGCCCCATGTCGATCAAGCGTCGGTGGCTCTCCACACCATCGACTGCAAGCGGGCCCTCGCCTTCTACTTGCAATGTACCCAGACTCTCCGCAAGTCTGACAGACGTTTTGTGACCTACGATCTCAATATGTGGGGGCAAACATTCACCAAACGCACTCTCTTTGTTTGGGTGGTGGGACTGCATTGTGTTCGCCCATGCGAAGGCGGACTTCCCTCTGGATCATCTAGTCACTGCACATGGGGTCCGAGCCAGAGCGGCCTCAGTAGCCTCGCTGTGCTCCGTGCCCATGATGGACATCTGCCGGGCGGCATCCTGGTCTAATATGAATACCTTTGCTGCCCTCTACTGCCTGGAGAGGGAGTCCCGCTGGGATAGCACCTTCGGCCAGGCTGTACTCAGTAATCTGTTCGGGGTATAAGCAACTCCTGCCCTCTGACCCTTCTTCACAGCTACTGAGGGCTTCGCCCCGAAGACTCTGGCCCCTTTCGGGCTTTGGCTTTTGCTCATGGCCTCGCGGAGGCGTTTTCTGGTTACAGGTTCGGTAGCCTATAGCTAGGGAGTCCCATAAGTGAGGGCTGACTTCCTGATTTTTCCTGGAGAAAGCATAGTTACTCATCTGTAACAGGTGTTCTTCAGGGACAGCAGGAATCAGTCCTCGCTATCCTCCCTCCTCCCCTGATGAGTTGCTGAATTTTGTCATTCCCTTGCCATCTGCTTGGTAGGGCTCGAGCTAAGGGACCTGACTGAGCAAAATGGCACCCTTGGTCTGGAAGAGGACCACGCATACGTGGCAGCAATCCCAAAGGCTTTCTTTGAAAGCTGGAGAATTGCTCCGCGTGGGCTCCGTCGGTGCCAACATCACCCATAAGTGAGGACTGATTCCTGCTGTCCCTGGAGAGCATCTGTTACAGGTTAGTAACTACGCTATCCCTCCTCTCCTCCAGAGTGTACATATTTAGGTCTTCAAGTCTCTTCTCATAAGACTTCTGACGCAGGCTCCAAATCATTTTGGTCGCCTTCCTCTGAACAGTTTCCAGTCTTTTTACATCCTTTGCAAGATATGGTCTCCAAAACTGAGCACAGTATTCCAAGTGAGGTCTCACCAGTGACTTATACAGTGGCATTAGTACCTCTTCTTTTCTGCTGGTAATTCCTCTTTGTATGCAACCCAGCATCCTCCTGGCTTTTGCCACTGCCTTGTCACACTGTTTTGCCACCTTGAGATCCTCAGAAATAATCACACCAAGGTCCTTCTCCTGGTCTGTTCACACCAACCTCTTGCCCCCTATCGTGTACATTTCCCTTGGATTTCTGCTTTCCAGGTGCATGACGCTGCACTTCTGTGCATTAAATCTTAACTGCCAAGCATTAGACCGTTCTTCTAGCTTTTGTAGATCTTTCCTCATGTTATCCACTCCCTCAGGGGAGTCCACTCTGTTGCAAATTTTTGTGTCTTCTGCAGAGAGACAGACTTTTCCATTCAGTCCTTCAGCAATATCACTCACAAATACATTGACCGAACCCTGGGGCACCCCGCTAATCACCCTCCATTTATCCGAGTGAGCTCCAGTTACCATCGCCTTCTGTCATCTTTCAGTCAACCATTTTCTGATCCAATTCACCACCTTGGGACCCATCCCCAAACTACTGAGTTTATTGATAAGCCTCCTTTGAGGAACAGTATCAAAAGCTTTGCTTAAATCCAGGTAGATGACATCCATCGCATGCCCTCTGATCTAGTCCTCTGGTCACCCAGTCAAAGAACTCAATCATATTTATTTGGCAAGATCGTCCTTTGGTAAAACCATGTTGCCTCGGATCATGCAACCTCTTGGTTTTGAGAAAGTCCACTATTCGCTCTTTCAGGAGCGCCTCCATTACTTTTCCCACCACAGAGGTAAGGCTCACGGGCCTGTAGTTTGTCACTTCTTCCCTGTCACCACTTTTGTGAAGAGGTACCACATCAGCCCTTCTCCAGTCCTGAGGAACTTCTCCTGTTTCCAAGGATCTGTTGAAAACATCCTTTAATGGCCCTGCAAGAACCTCTGAGCTCTTTCAGTATCCTGGGTTGTATTCCATCCGGTCCCATGGCTTGTCCACTTTCAGTTTTGCAAGTTGTTCTAATCCATCTTCTGTGAATGGTGTGGTATCTACTTCATTCCCAATTTTATATTTGGGAGTCACAGGTGGTCCTTCTCCAGGATTTTCTTTAATAAAAACAGAGTAGAAGTATTTGTTTAGCAATTTCACTTTTTCAATGTAACTTTCCACGAGTCCTTTCCCAGCACTTCTGAGTCCTGCAGTTCCATCTCTGATTTTCCTCCTCTCCCGAATATACCTGAAGAAAGTTTTGTCGCCACACTTAACATCTTTAGCCATCTTTTCCTCTGCCTTTGATTTTGCTTTCCTTATTTCTCTTTTTGTCTCTTAATTTGATCCTGTATTTCTTTCTGTGTTCCTCTGTTTGTAAGCTTTTGAATTTTGTGAAAGCTGTTGTTTTTTGCCTTTATTTGAGCAGCCACTTCTTTGGAGAACCAAATAGGTTTCCTTCTCCTCTTGTTTTTATTTACTTTCCTTACATATTTATCTGTTGCCCCTTTTATTGCCACCTTTGGTTTAGCCAATTGTAATTCCACTTCCCATATCCCCTCCCATACCTTATGTAGCGCCACAGCTCTATTTTTATTTATTGGTAAACTTTTTAATATATTTTTAAATTTTCCAGGTTTCACTGCCTTGTTTGTTACAGTGCAAAATCCAGGGGATGTGCCTGTATGCCTGGCTTTCATGGACTGATCATTGTCTGTCCTTTCTCTGTATTCCTTCTCCATCTACCTCAGTGTTCCCTTCCCAGGTAGCCCATCCATCTCTACCCCCTACTCAGTGTTTCTCCTATTACCTCTCTTACTATTCAAACTTTCCCACCCGCAGGGGATTTCTCTTCTCTCTCCCCCAAATTCACAAGTCACCTCTTGGTCCTCATATCTCTCTACTGCTCTTGACCGCCTGGCCCCCCTAGGTCCTCGTCTCTTATGTCACCGCTCCTCACAACCCTGGTTTCATTGTGGTCTTCGTCTCCTCCGTACCCAACTTCGTCGTGCAGAATGCCTGTGGTGCAAGTCTCCCTCCTCAACCACCTTATCTCGTTTCAAAGCAGCTCACACGCACTACCGGTCTCATGTCCATGGAGCAAAACAAACCTACTTTTCCACAGCTATTTCCTCAGCACCTAATCAGACTTATACACAGTCCTTAAATCCCTTACATCTCTCCGACTGATCCTCCTTCCTCGTCTCCCCCCCCCCCCCTCCCTCCCATCTCACAGCTTTCTTTAGTAAAAAAGATTCTGGATCTCAGAGCATCGTTGCCTCACTGCCCTCCACCCATCTCTTCTCTTCCTTCTCTCTCCCCTCCGCCTGTCTCTCAGCATTTACATACCTGGGCCTCCTTCCATTCAATCACTACCTCTGAGCTCATGAATCTGATATCTTCTTCTAATAAGACAATCTCCATGAACAAGCAGGAATGAGTCTTCACATATGGGTATCGTCGGTACCGACGGAGCCCGCGCGGGAACGCTCCCCAGCGTCCAATAGGAACGCTTTTGGGAGCGTGCATCCACGCATGCGCACTGCCTTCCCGCCTATCTACCTCCCTCTCTTCAGTTCTTCGTTTTCCACGGAGCCGACAGGACGTGAACCCTGTCACCGCATAAAATTCTACTTTTATTTCTTATTTTTTGTGGTCGCGCCTGCCTTCGTTCGACACCCACCGGTACCACCGGTGCTTTTTCTTTCTTTCTTTAAAAAAAAAAACACAGAACTTGTGCTTTTTCAGTCAGGGGTTTGCCCCTGCTACTGCTTGGCGCCATTTTGGCCAGTAGGCCGCTTCTTTCAGCATGGAGAAACCAATTACTGGTTTCAAAAAATGTTCAAAGTGTGCCAGCACAATTTCTGTCACAGACACCCATGACTGGTGTCTTAAATGTTTAGGTCCTGACCATTGCCCAGCGGAGTTTTTCTCCTGCAGGAAGCTGACTATAAAAGAAGTCTTTAGTATCGAGCAAATCAACTCGGTGCCCTGTTTGCATCGGACACAATGTCAGTAGCATCAGTGTCCTCCAGGGCCTCTACTTCTTTCCAGGGATCTCAGGTAACTAAACATAAGTCTAAATCAAGCCGGTCCTCGAGAGGTAGCTCTCCCTCTAACTATAGAGATGCCTCTGGCGTTGCCCTCGAGGATCCTGCACCGGCGAAACAGCCCCGGCGGGAGTCTTCGGGCTCCAAAGCACTATCGGGGCTCCAGGATGTTCTCGAGACTTCGGCCTCGATGGACGTTCCTGTTCCATGCTCGGGGCTTGTGGCCGCTTCCATTGGTACCGACACCCCGGCATCGGAAATGGTAATGGATAAAAGACTCCTTGCCATTGAACGTAGTCTAGCGAATCTTTTGGCTACTTCGGTACCGCTAAAGTCGCTGCAGACCATTCCACAGGCACCAGTATTGCTCTCGGTACCGGTGCCGGTACCCTCGGTACCTGCTTTGGCAGGCTTACTTCCCCCGATGCTGTTTGGAATCACTCTCAAGCATGGGGGATCAGGTACAACTCGCTTCGGTACCGACCTCGAGCGGTACCGAAAACAACTTTTGAAGGAGAACCCGGTGTTTCCTCCCTTTGAGTCTTCCAATTCCGATGACTCAGATGACTCCACCGGTACCAGAGCTGAACTTTTACAAGATTCAACTCTTTCTCCTCAACGTAGGATGTCTCCTCCTGAGGACATGTCTTTTCACGATTTTGTGCGTGATATGGCAAGGGCTCTTGCCATTACAGTGGTTCCTGAAAAGGAGCCTAGGGCAGAAGAATTAAGAATTCTACAATACCCCTTGGCTCCAAAGGAATCAGCTATGCTCCCTATACATCAGATCTTGCATGATCTAATGTTACGGATGTGGGAAATTCCTTTTAACAGTAACCCCACATTCTAAACGCCTTGACACTCTATATAGAGTGCCACCTTGTCCAGGGTTTCAAAAGACTCAACTACCACACCACTCTATGGTGGTGGAGTCTGCCATGAGACGGATTAAGAGTACAAAGAGACACTCTTCTAATCCACCAGGTCGTGAATCTAGAACACTGGATGCTTTTGGGCGTAGATCTTTTCAGGCGTCCATGCTTTCAGCAAGGATTAGTTCCTATATTTTATACATGGGAATGTTTCTTGAGAAGGTCACAAAAAACTTAGAGCTTTTGAACCTCTTCCTTCAAGATGATAAAAGAGCAGACCATTTATCACTAGTCAAACATGCTCAGAATGTCTCTAAGTTCATGAATCGTGCTACCTTTGACTGTTTTGAATGCATTAGCAGGACTTCTGCTGTAGCTATAGGAGCACGACGAATTGCCTGACTCCAAGCTTCTGACTTGGAGGAATGGGTGCAGGAAAAGCTGGGAAATATTCCTTGCACTGGAGAAAATCTTTTTGGCAAGGATTGGCAATCTAAGGCTAATCAGTTGGACACTGATAATGCCACTTTGAATAGATTGTCAAAGATTTCTGCTAACCCAGCTAAGAAAAAGACCTTTAAGAAAACTTTTTTCTCTAAGAAGAAAAAGTTCTTTCCATCTTCCACCCAGCAGGCATATGTTCCCCAAAAAGGGCAACAACAGACAAGACAAAGAAAACCCAAACCCTAACCGGCTCAGCAGACTCAGCCTCCTCAGGGTTTTTGACTTTTGTCCAGAGAACTTACTCATTCTTCCTGTGTTAGGCCCAGGACCTCTAAACATTCCAGGCCGTATCTGCCACCTTGCCAACAGATGGCAACAAATCACATCAGAGGCCTGGACTTTGTCCATAGTGAGTCTGGGGTACAAGCTTCGTTTCCTCAGCTTACCACCACCCACACTGGTAAAACAGTTCAACTCTCAACCTCTAGGCATAGACCTCTTGCTACAAGAAGTCTCTACTCTTCTAGCTCAAGGAGCTATAGAAGAGGTTCCTTTATGCCAACAAGGTACAGGGTTTTATTCCCCCTATTTTCTCATTCCAAAAAAAAAAACAGGGGGTTTAAGACCAATCCTAGATCTCAGAGAGCTGAACAAATTTCTAGTCCAAGAGAAGTTCAAAATGCTTTTCCTCGGCTCTCTTCTGCCATACCTTCACAGGCAAGATTGGCTATGTTCTCTAGATTTAAAAGACGCCTACATGCATAGCCTTATTCATGTAGATCCCAGGAAATTCCTTTGGTTCCTGGTCCAGGGAAGACACTTCCAGTACAGAGTCCTTCCCTTTGGGCTGGCCTCGGCTCCAAGGGTCTTCACAAAATGCATGTCAGTAATAGCAGCGTTCATGAGGACCCTGGGGATTTTTGTCTTCCCTTACTTGTACGATTGGCTCATCCGAGCACAGTCATCTCAAGAAGCTCATCAGGCCCTGTTACGAGCAGAACAAATACTCCAGTATTTGGGATTGGTCATAAATCTTCCAAAGTCTCAGCTCACCCCATCTCAGACCCTCGAGTTTATAGGTGCTCGCTGGGACACACAGCTTGCAAGGGCTTTCCTGCCCCAACCGCGCTGTCTGTGAATCATCGAGCTAGCATCTCAAGCAGCGCTGCAGACCTTCCTCACTGCTCGACAGATGCTTCGCCTACTAGGTCACATGGCATCGACCGTCCATGTAATACCTTATGCTCGTCTTCACATGAGAGCGGCCCTGTGGACCTTGGCTTCCCAGTGGTCCCAGGCCTCAGGAAGCCTTTCAGACAAGATCAGGGTTACCACACGCCTGATTCTGTCTCTCCGTTGGTGGCAATCTCTGGAAAACCTTTTAATAGGCGCTCCTTTCCAGCAGCCACAACCTCAGGCTATCCTCACAACAGATGCCTCCAAGATGGGTTGGGGAGCCCTCTTGGACAGTCTATCAACGCAGGGCCTTTGGTCTTCACAGGAGGCTCTTCTTCATATAAACCTCCTAGAACTCAGAGCCATCTCCAATGCTATTCGAGTCTTTTGCACCCAGCTCGTAAACAAAACAGTTCTGGTGCAAACAGACAATCAAGTAGCCATGTTTTACCTCAACAAACAAGGTGGAACAGGCTCTCTGCATCTATGCAACGAAGCTCTGCAACTATGGGCCTTTGCCAGAGAGCATCGGATTCATCTGCGGGCAGTCTATCTTCCAGGCGTTCAAAACGTTTGGGCAGACAGACTCAGTCGAGTACTCCTGCCACATGAGTGGTCACTCCACTCTTATCATCTTGCTCGAGTTTTTTGTGACTGGGGAACACCAGACATAGACCTCTTTGCAAGTCCACAGAATGCCAAACTTCCCCGGTTTTGTTCTTGACTTCCAGCACAGAAATGTCAAGCCAGGGATGCATTCCTGCTTCACTGGGGTCAGGATTACCTATATGCTTTTCAGCCAATCCCTCTAATCCCCAAAACCTTATTCAAACTCCAGAGGGACAAGGGACGCATGATACTCATAGCGCCTTCCTGGCCGAGGCAAACATGGTATCCTCTTCTCTTGCAACTCTCTCAAGCCACCCCTCTGGAGTTAGGGAGTGCTCCAGATCTTCTGTCCCAGGACAACGGATCTCTACTGCACCCCAGTCCCCAGTCCCTACATCTCAAGACCTGGTTACTCAAGGCCTAGATTTTCAAGATCTAGACCTGTCTCAACAAGTGAAGGACATTCTTCTGGCCTCCAGGAAACCTTCCACAAGACGTTCTTACGCTTTTAAGTGGAAAAGGTTTTCTTCCTGATGTAATCAGAGAGGACTTATCCCTCTTTGGTACCAGTAGACTCTCTTCTAGAGTATCTCCTTCATTTGTCGGCTTCTGCTCTTCAGACCAATTCTGTTAGAGTCCATCTTAGTGCTATTGCTGCATCTCATAAGCTCTTAGATGGACAACCAATTTCCTCTCATCCACTTATTTCTAGATTTATGAGAGGACTTTGTCTAACAAAACCTCCCATTAAACCACCTCGGGTGGCATGGGATCTCAACCTTGTTCTAGGTGTGCTCATGGAGCCACCTTTTAAGCCTTTGGCTACTTCGGATCTAAAGTTTCTTTCATGGAATGTTGTTTTCCTGATTGCCATCACTTCTGCTAGACGAATTAGTGAACTTCAGGCTTTAATGGCTGATCCACCTTATACAAGGTTTCATCATGATAAGATGGTTCTTAGGACCCATCCTCATTTTCTTCCAAGGTGGTTTCACCTTTTCATCTAAACAAGTCAGTTTATCTTCCCGTTTTCTTTCCTAGGCCTCATTCCTCCTCTGCGGAAAGGAAACTTCATACTTTGGACTGTAAAAGAGCTCTAGCTTTTTATCTCCGAAGGACCCAGCCTCACAGAAAGTCTTCTCAGCTTTTTGTGGCTTTTGACTCTAGCCATTTAGGACTTCCTGTCACTAAAAGAACCCTCTCTAAATGGATTGCAGATTGTTTTTCCTATACATATCAAAGTAAAGGAATACCTCTTGAAGGCCATGTCACAGCTCATAATGTCAGAGCCATGGCAGCCTCAACAGCTAACCTTCGTTCTGTGGCTATTGATGAAATCTGCAAAGCAGCAACTTGGGCCTCAGTACATACTTTCACTGCCCATTATTGTCTAGACAAGGACTCCTGCCGGGATGCCTTGTTTGGTCAAGCTGTTCTACAACACCTTTTCCACTCATAGTTCAACTCCTGCCCTCCATCCATTTGGATGCCTGATGTCCCTGGGGGAAGCATGGCCCATCTACATAGATTTGCTACATGCTGGGTCTTCCCTAGGCATCTTTCAGCTCGGGAGTCCCCATATGTGAAGACTCATTCCTGCTTGTTCCTGGAGATAGCGTAGTTACTCACCTGTAACAGGTGATCTCCGGGAACAGCAGGAATAAGTCTTCACAACCCACCCGCCTCCCCTAGGAGTTGTCTTTCTCTCTCTCTTTCTCTATTTTTATCTACTTCTCTCCTTCGGTCTCAGTTTTAAACTCAACTGAAGAGAGGGAGGTAGATAGGCGGGAAGGCAGCACACATGCGTGGATGCATGCTCCCAAAAGCGTTCCTATTGGACGCTGGGGAGCGTTCCCACGCGGGCTCCGTCGGTACCGATGATACCCATATGTGAAGACTTATTCCTGCTGTTCCTGGAGATCACCTGTTACAGGTGAGTAACTACGCTTTCTGTGCACTTGATCCTATTCCCTCCTCATGGCTCCTTACCCCCTCGCTTGCTCTCATCCCCTATGTCCTCACCATGATTAACACCAGTCTTTCCACTGGGATCTTTCCTCACTCTTGGAAGCATGCTTGTGTCCGTCCCATCCTTAAGAAACCCTCACTTGACCCTCAGCTTCCTGCTCACTGTCGACCTGTCTCCAACCTCTTTTCTTTCTAAGATCTTGATGAAAACATTTTTTGCACAATTGTCCCATCATCTTGATTCCACCCATTTTCTTCACCCCCACCAGTCAGGTTTTCGGCCCGGTCACAGTGCGGAGACTGTTCTTATAGCTTTTCTCAATGAACTTCACGTGGCTCATGATTATGGTGATTTCTCGGTGGCTGTGTCCTTGGATCGTTCTGCGGTTTTTGACCTTGTCGACCACTCCCTTTTTCTCTCTCATCTACGCGAGACTGGCCTTTGTAGCACGGTTCATCACTGGTTTCACTCTTAACTTTTTTCACACTCCTACGCCGTTGTTTCTTCGTCCGCCCCAGCCATCACTTCTGACTCCCTTCCACTGCCCTGTGGTGTCCCTCAAGGTTTTGTTCTAGCACCCCTTCTTTTCAATATCTTTTTGGCACCACTGGCACTCTTGATTCAACAGTTCGAGATTTCGGCTTTCTACTACGCTGTCGATCTGGTCCTCCTTCACTGCACTTCTCCGCTCCATCCTGATCTTACCTCCCTCAATTCCTGTCTTTCTGCTGTTGCTGACTGGCTTACCACCAATTGTCTTCACCTGAACTTGACTGAAACACTTGCTATCTGGTTTACGTTTGGTAGTCCTTCTCCTCTGGTTGCCCCCTCTTTTGCTGACTCACCTATTCCACTGGTTTCCTGTTTCTGTTATTTGGGGGTGGTTTTTGACTGATCTCACTTTCTGGACTCACATCTCTCATGTTTCCAAGACCGCTTTCTTCTTTCTTTGCCAAATTTGCGCCATTCGCCCGTTTCTCACCTCACAGGCTCTCACCACTCTTCTTCTTTCTCTTGTCATGTCACGTGTTGACTTCTGTAATTCAGTTCTGGCTGGTCTTCCACACTCACAAATCTATCGCTTGCAACGCATTCAGCACATGGCTGCGCACCTCATCTTTCACTCCTCTCACCGGGATCACATCACCCCCCCTTTTGCTTCATCTCCACTGGCTTCCCATAAAATTTTGTATCCGTTATAAGATTCTTACACTGGTCCATCATGTCATGCACACTCACATACCACAATACCTGGTGGACCTTATTCAATCCTATACTCCCAGCCGCTCACTCCGGTCACTGCATGTCAATCGTCTTCACCTCCCTTCCCCCTCTCGTGACCACCTGCAATCTACTCGTTCCTCTGCTTTCTTCTTTATCGGTCCTGCACTTTGGAACTCCCTCCCCATCTCCCTCAGACGCGAACAGCAATATACCACTTTCAGAAGAAATCTAAAAACCCACCTTTTCTCCACTGCTTTTGACCTCCCTTCTCCTTTTGTGTGAAATTATCTTTTTCCTCCTCTTTCTCACTTCCTTTCCTCTTAGTTTCGTGTGTTAAATGTCTTGAATGCTTTCCTGTCGCATTGTAATCTCCTTTCCTTTTCTGGACTATTGGCCTCCTTTTGTATTTTACTTTTGTAAACCGCTATGTTATTACTTGAATGGCGGTATATCAAACTAATAAACATAAACATATACTTTTCTCCAACTTGAAAGCAGTGTGACACCATCACCTGCAATTACATTGGGAATCTAAGACTCCGAGAACTGAAGTTGGCTGACTTATTTATTTATTTGACAAGTTTTGTATCCCGCTTTTTCCTTCAGTCAAAGCGGTCACAATACCTACAAGGTTATATGAGGGTCATTTTTAAAGTAAGAACCGATTGCGCATCGTGTCCGCGCGATCTGTCAAGTGACGTCCGTTCAAGGTCAGCCACTCTTGGCCAGTCTCTCACTACGCCACCATTACGTTTCACGTCTCTGCCAGTGTTGGTTGTATGGTTATACTGCTTCGTTTGTCGCCATGTCAATCAGTAATCCCTCCGATTATGAAGTGCGCTCGGTTATCCGGTTTTAATGCAAAACAAGTTCGTCCAGCATTTTCGGCACCCATCTCGCACACATTTTTTTGTAGTGCAGTTTGTCAGTAACAATGTGATAAACTACTAATCTTGAAACTTGTGGAAATGTCTGATGCAGCTCGTCTATAGTGAAGCACCTGTTTTGGCGAATTTCCTCATCAACTTCTTGTGTCAGGTCTTCATTCATGACAGTAGGCCGTCCAGATCGTTCTTCATCATGAACATTTGTCCTTCCTTAAACATCATTCATTACACCTTCCCCATACACTTCAACAAGCTGCCGGTGAATTTCAGCTGGATGAACTTGTTTTGCATTTAAAAAACGGATAACCGAGCGCACTTCACAATCGGAGGGATTACTGATTGACATGGTGACAAACGAAGCAGTATAACCATACAACCAACACTGGCAGAGACGTGAAACGTAATGGCGGCGTAGTGAGAGACTGGCCAAGAGTGGCTGACCTTGAACGGACGTCACTTGACAGATCGCGCGGACACGATGCGCAATCAGTTCTTACTTTAAAAATGACCCTCGTACAAAGGTAAGGCAAAACATATATCACTTTATAATTACATCAAAGCGATGTAGACAGGGAGTACAAAACACAGGAAACATGGTACAAACGATACATAACATTTAACTACATACAGCATACCAGCACAAATAATCATCATGGAGCATCTGTCTCCCCCGGTCCTACGCCTAAGGGCCCTCTGGCGAGGCCCTCAGGCACAGGCGCGCTCCTGTGCTGGCAGTTAAAATCTGTTGATCCCCCATGCTGATTGGCCTGCTCCGATGGTAAGGAGGGGCACATGAGCAGAGCCTCCGATGGCTGCCGCTGCTCTTCCTGCCGCTGTTCTTTTGCTCTTTCAATGCTAACATTTTTTGTTAAATCGGACAACACAAGATTATCCAAATATCTGAAGCTTAGAACAGAGAATGATGATTTTTATTTTTTGTATATAAATCTTCCTCTACAAGAGCGATACAAACAAAAAAAAGTGTGAATACACATATGATTGTAGAGAAGAGATTACGTTTTAATACCTTTTAAATAACTGACTGGTTTCTCTTGGTTTACCTTTTTTATTGTGCCAGATTACGGATTTTGGACAATCAAAGATCCTGGGTGAAGCCACCCTCATGAGGACACTATGTGGTACTCCCACCTACCTAGCGCCTGAGATTTTAAATTCAGCAGGTACAGCTGGTTATAGCAACGCCGTGGACTGCTGGAGTTTGGGAGTTATCCTTTTTATATGGTAAGAAACCTACGACCTATTAAAATTTTCTGTGATAGTCTTATGGCAGAGGATGATTTTGCTCCTCATGCAGTTTTACTCCTGCATGAGTGTACTTCCAGTTTACATAGCAACGGAGAACTTTTTGAGGAATCTGCATTTCCTCTTCAAACTTTGAAATCAGTGTGGAGCATGGTACCATTGCAAAGTCATTCAGAACATACAGAGTGTGTTTGTTTCTTCTGTAGCCTCAGTGGATATCCACCATTCAGTATCTCAAATACCACCATGTCTCTGGAAGAGCAGATCACCCAGGGAGAATACATCTTTATTGAATCTGCTTGGAAGGATGTATCAGTGACAGGTATGCTCAGAGAGAAAATAGTTAATAAAACATTTTGGTGTTTGTCGGTCAGTCTCCTTGTGTTCTCACAGGATGTAATTCCCATTATTGAATCGGTATTAGAATCTTCCAGAGATGAGGATATACAGGAGCTTTCTAGCCCACAAGGGTCCTTTCTTCCAGTGCCTCTTTCCCTGTACATAGCATTCATGCTCATTCAGTTTTTGATCCTTCCCAATGTGTTACTGAACACTTTCCTTCTTCACTTAATTGGCTGAGTAGGTAGCTCCGAATAACACAGTTCTTAAAGTACTCTTTATCCCCAAAACATAGAATATTAAGATTTTTCTTATAGCCAGTAATTCAAGTCTTATAGCCGGTGTGGGATCTCTAGTCATTTGCTGGCTGAACTTCTTAAGTCAGCATTGAAATATCCAGTGTTTATATTCAAAAGCACAGTGAATAATCACGCAGGCTGGAATGCTTTTGTATAATATGATAGAGTTCAACTGAAAATATTTTAGTTGGTGTACCTGGGAAGGTATCAGATAGAAATGAATACAAAAATTACATAGGTCATATATTCACTATGCTAGAAATGGTGACCCAATTAGACATCATTAAGTGGATGGAAAGGGAAATTATCAGATAAACAGTAAAGAAAAGACAAGGGGAGTAATTTCATAATGGAGTACCTGTATAAAATAGGCTCCTACAATGACCCCCAGTAGTGGACAAAGTTACACCTGCTCTGAAGAAGGTAGAAATGTTGCGTGTAATATATTTTATAAAATATGCATAATTTGAGCAAATATAGAAAATGATGGCAGATAAAGACCACACGGCTTATCTAGTCTGCCCATCCATTAGAACTATTGATTTCTACAATCCCTTCCTCTCTCTCAGAGATCCTCTGTGCTTGTCCCATGCTTTCTTCAATTCAGATACATTTCTCATCTTCACCACCTTCTGTGGGAGGCTGTTCCATGCATCCACCATCCTTTCCGTAAAGAAATATTTCCCCAGATTACTCCTGAGTCTATCCTAGTCCTTTCACCTCATCCTTTGACCCCTTGTTCCAGAGCTTCATTTCAAGTGGAAGAAGGCCACCTCCTGTGCATTTATACCACAGAGGTATTTAATCATCTCTAACATATCTCCCCTCTTATGTTTTCCTCCAAAGTATACAAATTGATATCATTAAATCTATCCTCATATGCCCTATGACTCTATCCTCCAGAATTGTACTCACCCTATGTACGCAAGCATCCTTTTGGTTTTTGCTGTTGTGTTTACCCTTTTTAGTACCATAACACCCAAACAGCCTGATTCACTAAGGCTTTTCTTACATTCTGTACCCATCATAGAAATAGATAAAGACTGGCTTATTCAAATGCTATTTAGGCACCATAGTGTTCTTCAATTGTAAAATAAGGATGTTTCTGGATTTACCAAAGAGAGTCAAAGAAAATGGAGACAATTTCTGCCCTTTAGGCCAGGGATTTTTCATTTGGGCTTTTTTTATTTCTTAGTATCAGTCACCTGCTGAATTGTGTTTGACTCCTGTGCTTCCTTCTTTTTATTAGTATTTAATTTCTTGCTTATAATTTGTGTGGATTCCTCTTTCCAGCTAATCCTGCTAGACCAGTCCAGACTAGCAGGCTACTTTCCCCTGATAGCAGCTGATGGAGACAGAGAACCAATCAGAAGCTTTGGCTACGCACCCTCTCTGGCAGTAACCCATCACCCCTAGTCAGCTTCAGTTTTTCTCTGTTTCCAGCAGTTGATGGACATAGAAATTTTAGCTCCTGACAGGCCCTTAGTGAGGGTCTCTGAGTGCAGGCACGTCTCAGTTTTAATCAGCAGATGTCTCCTGGATACACACGGGATGTTTTCCTGGACCTACCCTGATAGCTGTACTCCTGATCAAGAGAATCAATTGAGTGCCTCAGTGGAAAGGAGGAGACTGGAAAAAGCAACCAAAGTATCTGTGGAATATGAAGGAACAAAAGAACAGATACCAAGACTGGCAGTATTTTCAGGTTTAAAAACCCCTTTTATTGTCCCCTACGCGTTTCGGCCTCCAGGCCGCCTTCAGGGGGTATATATTGAGGGAGCAAACCTCAAAAAAACAAACAATCATAATTAAACAAAATGAAATTAAAATAAATAACATCAGAACCAATTAAAATTGATAAAACATACAATGTATAAAATCATAAATATTGACGTTGCAACTAAAAATCAATACAACTAACATAAATACTAATTTAATAAATAATCATAAAAGTAAAAAAAAAAATCATAAAAGGTACATATGTTAAAACATATCACAAATCAATATAAAACACACACAAGACGGAAATGAGATGAGGAGGACATATATAAAACATGAATATATCTACCGATACCTTCTCTGTAAAAGCCTTCTGTCAAAGTGCATTTGTCACTAAAATGAATAAAGATAGCCAATGAACAATAAATACCATGTAAAATGATAAATAAATAAAATGGTTAATAGAGACAGTCAGTATCTAATAAATAAGCTAAATACCATATAATGTAAATAATAAATAGTGTGCAATAAAAGATTAAATAAAGAATGTACACTTAAATAATATAATCATCAGTAGTTAATGCATAAAAGCACAACATGTACTATTCTATTGCCAATATTTTAACCTCATAATGTTAGTGAACCTCATAATGGATTTATATCATACCTTGCATATAATTTGTAGAGAACCATTTGCTTCGGCAGTAAAAATCCTCAACCAAAAAATTATCTTGAGCTTCATTTACACTGCGAGCCAAAGGATTACACCAATGTCAAAAAATGATGAAAATGACAAAAGGAGGAGCACTGTTTCGACCTTTAATGTCAAAGGAAAAACATCTTGAATGACGTGCTAACTACAATTATATTATGTCAACAGCACAAATTATCGGAGGGAAGAGCACTGTCTTGTTGTGATGCCAAAAAAAATTATATAAGACTAAATTTTATAGCATATATTTGATGAAAAATATAAAAATCTTATTCTTGAAAATGCTGAATTTATGTCCTTTGATAAAACCACCTTGGTTGGCGGAGATAACATGTGTGTTCTCCTATGACGTGATTGAAAAGCTGACCACGTTGTTTTTTTTATTGTTTTTACCGTCATTATAATGTTGCCATTGCAGCATAAATGTATGCGCAATGATAATAAAAAATCATTAGACTCTAGTGTAAGAACAATTTCAGTGAACTTTTTCTAAAATAACTTAATCTTGTCACATTTCATAGATAGTTTTATGTGAAAATGAGAAACTAAGTCGATGCGACGATGACGGCGTTTTCCCACCGATCTGGATTAAGAAGTCAAAATTATGTATTCTTAAATAAAGTGCATATAAATTCACAGAGATATCATAAGAACTTACAAAAGAGTTAATCTCCAGGAACAAGCAGGAATGAGTCTTCACATATGGGTACGTCGGTACCGACGGAGCCTGCGCGGGAACGCTCCCCAGCGTCCAATCAGAAAGCTTTTGGGAGCATCCCTCAGCGCCTGCGTGCTGCCTTCCCGCCTCTCCAACTGTCTCTCCTCAGTTTTCGTTTTTCCGCGGAGCCGGCAGGACGTCTTCCTGTCACCGCAGAACATTTTTTCTTTAATTCTTTGTTTTCTTGTGGTTGTGGCTGTCTCCCCGACTCCACCGGTATCGCCGGTGTTTTTTCTTTTCTTTTTCTTAATCCAGGGAATTTTTTTTTTCCCTCAGTTTCAGTTTTAAACTTTTGGGCCTGTAAGGCCTCTCCATTATGGAGCCGCCTTCTCCTAAGAAGTGCCTTAACTGTGGAAACACAGTTTTCTTTTTAGACTCCAATAACTGGTGTCTAACCTGTTTGGGTCCTGACCCTTTTCCTCTGGAGCCATCAGGCTACAATATTATGAGAAGAGATTCTCTATTTCGAGTTTCCCTCGATACCGTTTTCCCTTCCAGTGTCAGGGCACCGACCATTTCTTCTCTACAGGATCAGGTAACCCACAAACAGTCTGTTAAGACTAGCCAATCCTTGAGTGGTAGGTCTCATGCCAAGCATGATGACGGCCCCGGCCTTGCCCTCAAGACCCTATTGGCATCAAAACCCCGGCGGGAGTCTTCGGGCTCCAAAGCCTTTCAGGGGTTTCAGGTTGTTCCTGGGGCTCACCTCTCACAGAACATACCTGAGCCATGCTCGGTGGTGGCATCCGCTTCGAGCGGTACCGGTACCCCGGCATCGGCACTGGTGTTGAGTGATTCACTCCTCACCAGGGATCGTCATCTGGCGTTCTCGGTACCTTCAGGACCGACCGATACGTCTCAGATTGACTTTCCAGTATCGGCAGCACCGCCGATACGACCACCGACGTCGGTACCCTCTAGACATGCATCGATAGACTCGCTTCCTTCGATGCCGAGTCTAGAATCGATATCTAGTCTGGAAGACTGGGTACCGACGCGTCTCGGAACCGACGCTTACCGATTCCGGATGCACGGTACCGAGGATAATCACCAAGGGTTTTTGGTTACCTCGGTACCGCTTGAGCAACCTCCGATGACTGCTTCGATGTCGGTTTCGCCTTCGATTCCGGCGCAGATACCGGTATCGGTGTCGATGCCGGTACCTGCAGTAACATCGGGACCAGCTCCTTCCATGCTTTTTTCACCAGGATCGCTCCTCTCTATACCTAGTTTGGAGTCGATACCTGGCATGGACGATGCAGTACTGACTGTCTCAAGCCATAACCGCCAGTACCAGTATCCATCCATTAGAGATCCTGTTCTGCACCGGATAAGTACATCCTCCGGTGCCCAGGCTAGTTCTTCAAATTTAGCCTGTCCAGGGATGGTTCCCATTGGAGATCCTTCTTTTCAGAAATTTCTCCTTGACATGGCAACATTCCTTGATATTCCTATCCCTGGCTATGATTCTTCACAAGGCTCTTCTGGGGAAAAGGAAAACATAATGCTTCCTTTACATCATTCTTTGCAGGATCTTCTTCTGAGAATATGGGAAAAACCTTTAAGGGTTTCCTCACCTCCTACAGCAACTGATCTTCTGTATCAGGTGCCCCCCTCTCCAGGGTTTCAAAAGCCTCAACTTCCCCATCATTCCATTGTAGTGGAATCAGCAATGATGAAGGTAAAAAGCAAGAAGAAACATTCTTCTTACCCACCAGGTCGTGCATCTAGAACTCTGGATGCCTTTGGACGTCAAACCTTCCAAACATCTATGCTGGCAACAAGGATTCTCTCATATATTTTCTATATGAGTCTATCCCTTCAGGAGATCACAAGAAATTATCTCTTTTGTCTCCTTTTCTATCAGAGCCCAAGGCTGCAGACTATTCCTTACTTCTTAGTCATAGCCACAATATCTCTTGGTTTCTTTCTCGTGCTTCCCTAGACTCTTTTGAGTCTGTTAGTAGAACCTCTGCTATAGCCATAGGAGCACGCCATAAAGCCTGGCTCCAAGCTTCAGACTTGAACAGATGGGCACAACAAAGACTGAGTAATACTCCTTGTACTGGAGAAAATCTCTTCAATAAGGAGTCTTTACGTCAGGTTGCTCATTGCTCCACTGACTTCCCTGTTTCTGAGGGCCATCCTAAGCTTTCTCCTTCCCCAGCGGGTCGGAAATGCCCTACCAAACCTCCTTTCCCTAAAAGAAAGAGTTTTTCCTCTTCTGCCCATCATTCAGATGTTCCCAAGCAGGGGAAACCTCGCCCTGGTCTGAAGAATCCAAACTCTAGCCAGGCTGAATAAACCCAGTAACCATAGGTTTCTGATTAATCTCTTTATAACTTAAAGTTAACTGCTTTTCAGCAGACGTTTTTCACTGTTTTTTCATTCAAAACTCTGCACAGTTATTCCTATTCTCAGGAACTCCATTTGCTCTTCAGTATGCTGAGCTGTCAGGATATTCATGTCTATAGGTTACAGGGTTTTCCTCCTCTTCCTGACAAGAAGAGAGGTTTAACAACTATCACATGATAGTTTCTCTGTACCAGCATGAATTTTTTCCTTCCAGGGACTTACCATATGGTAAGTCCTTCTTCAGCTCTTCTATCTCTACCCTCTTCTCCGGATTTTCCCCTGTAAGAGTGGTACCATACCATTGAAGGACTTTTCTTGTCTTTCTTTCCACTGTGGAGTTTCTTCTCCTGAGTAAACTCCCTTCTTTTGTCTGGGCAGCTCTGCAGACAGGGACAGCATTCTCTCTTTGTTCAGTCTGTTCTCTCTGTTTAACACAGAAAGAATCTCTCTGTTGTCCTATTCAGTAGCTGCCCATGCAGGAGTTCCAGTGATTTGACTACTGGTACTTTTCCACAAGTCCCAGTCTTGTCTTCCACCACTTTCTGTCTGGCCTTAGTAGGGATTCCAAGACAGTATTTACATCTTTCTTGGATAATCCTTCTCACTACAGGCTTCTTACACTATCTTCTACCTTTGCCATCTCCAATCTTTTGGGTTTGGCAGCATAGTTGACGTGGCTGTGAGTTTTTTCCATCAGCCAGTTCTATATCCCAGTTCTCCTGCATAATGCTCTCTGCAATCCTACTGAGAAGCTTTCCACTATGGGCCCTTGCTAGAGAGCATAGAGTTTTTTCTCTAATGACTATCCATCATGGTTGAAAAAGGCTTCCTCAGTCATCCCCCATGACTGTGAGGGTTCTTCACACCCTACTATCTCCTTTTAAAACAAAGGACATAAGCCTTCTCCACTTGAAAGTTTAAAGAGTTATCCAATTCCTACAGGGAATATGCTCTTTTTCCTTACAGCTTGTCCTCATGGTGTCCTAATCCTTCATGGACAGCACATATTAAACTGGAAAACGCCTGATACCCCCTTTGTCCCTCACATAGGTCAACCTGGTATCTCACCCTATGCGTTTCTGTCCATTTACCATGCTAGAGTTCCACAGGACTCAGGACTTGCTGTTTACAGACTGATATTATCCTCTGTTTTTTCATGTAACCATTCTGGTTATTCACTGGATAGCATTCCTTCAATCATCCCTGGGGGGGGAATAGATTCTCTATATATCTTCTCAAGTAGGCTCCACCTCCTTGTTCTTAGATGAATCTTTCCTCTTCACATCTTCCATGTGAATGTCCTGATATGCATAGCTCTGTCTGCTTGGTTGCAGGCATCTATCTTTAAACATATATATATAATATATACATCTCTATAGATGTATCTGTCAGCTAAGTGTACATATGTTATGCCCTTTAGATCTCATTATAGATATATACACATATATATGTGTATCTGTCGAGATACTTTATTATAGGTAGATATGTATTTACATACTTATCTCCCTAACTGTCTATGCTCATAAAGGTTTTCCCTTCCTTTATGTTCCAGACAGTGGACTTTGCCCATGTTCATGCTGTTCCACAGTATTTTTGGGGTATTATGCACACCACCGCTGCTGTGGTTCTCACAGCTTCTACCATAACCTTAGGTTTAAGTATCCCTGAAGCTCCATGCTCCAATATCTTCCTACCTCTCACCAGTTAGGAAAGACATGGTAGATCTTCAGTAGCTCTGAGGTTTCAACTCCTCAGACACCTGTCCTTTCTTTGGGAATACGGGGTTGTTTCCATATCCTTTCTTCCCTCAAGGACTAGGTCAGTTTTGTCCAAATCGGTCAGTCTTCCTCTTTTGCTCCCCACTGTGAATAACTCTGTAGCCAAAAGAGTTTTCAGCTTTTTTCATAAAGCTTCCCACTAAAGACCTACCGTTTTTGTACTACCCCAGTTTAATCCTGGGGTCACCTGTCACTTCCAGATTTTGACCTTCACCTTCAGTTCAGTGAGGTCACCTTGAAGATTCCTCTACTGGATCCCCAGTAGACTCCATCAGCCTCTCTACTTCCTGCAATCCAGTAGGTGAGGTTTATATTGCAATTGTTTATTTCAATATATTTCATGATAATTATCATACATACAAGGACTCCTTGCCTGTAGTCCTATCTTAGGTCAGCTGTTTCCTACAGCTCCTCTCTTTTCAACTCCTACCCTCCATCCTCAGGATGCCTGGCTATATGAGGTATGACATGTTTCAATCTCCAACATGCTAGGGCTCCAGGCATCTTAGCTTGGGAGTCCCCCATATGTGAAGACTCATTCCTGCTTGTTCCTGGAGATAGCACAGTTACTTACCTGTAACAGGTGATCTCTGGGAACAGCAGGAATAAGTCTTCACAACCCACCCACCTCCCCTAGGAGTTGTATCTCTCTATCTATCTTTCCTCTCTCTCTCTCTTTGTCTCAGCTATAAAACTCAACTGAGGAGAGACAGTTGGAGAGGCGGGAAGGCAGCACGCAGGCGCTGAGGGATGCTCCCAAAAGCTTTCTGATTGGACGCTGGGGAGTGTTCCCGCACAGGCTCCGTCGGTACCGACGTACCCATATGTGAAGACTTATTCCTGCTGTTCCCAGAGATCACCTGTTACAGGTAAGTAACTGTGCTTTCTATGTGGATAAAAGTAATTAAAGAATGTATTCGTATAGTGTTTTATCTACAGTCTATCGCTGCTTGCACAAATGAAACAGAAAACCAACGTTACAAAATGTTATTCCATATATTGTAAAATAACAGCAGAAGAGGAAACATAATGAATTTGATAAATCCTACATATAATTATAAAAATACATCATGCATCGTGTTGTAACTAATCCCCAATCATTGAGTTTCTCATTTTCACACAGCTTTTCAATCGCGTCATAGATCATCACAAGTTATCTCTGCCAACCAAGGTGGTTTTATCAAAGGACATAAATTCAGCATTTTTAAGAATAAGTTTTTTATATTTTTCATCAAATATATGCTATAAAATTTAGGGGTATGTTTACTAAAACCCCGGTAAAGTGCGGGCCGCGGTAGAGTGCGGGTGCCATATAAGGAGTGGGTGGTTCGTCCTGAAAAAGAAAAGCCGGAATTTAAATATGCGCTAAGGTGCGCGGCGCCCTTGTACGCCCCGCACCTTAGCGCATCAGATGGCTGCGCGGGAGGCATATGTGGTACGCTGATGGGCAAGTAGAAGAGCAGAGCCACAGCACAATTGTTAAGACACTGACCAACGGTGCAGGAATCAGGGGTTCGATCCCCACAGAGCCCATTAAAGACGGCTGGCTGAGGCGTTAATTTAGGAGGCATTGAAATAATGGGCGGCATAAGGCGGCGCGCAAATGTTTTTGGGGGCAATTTAATATTGTGAGGCATATGGCGGCTCGCTGATGTGCAAGCACAGGAACCGAAACACAGCCCAATGGTGAAGACACTGCCCAATAGTGCAGGGATCAGGGGTTCAATCCCCGCTGTACACAACGAAAAAGCCTGGCTGAGGTAGTGATGTTTTTCTAAAAGTGCCATAGGAGGCATATTCATTTTGTGAGGCCTAAGGCGGCGCACTGTTAATCTTTTGCGTCATAAGGCGGTGCGCTGTTAAGTTGTGGCGTCATAAGGCGGTGCGCTGTACATTTTGGGCATAAGGCAGTGCGTTGAAGTTTCGGTGGTTTGGGCGGCATAAGGCGGTGCGCTGACAGGTGTGGACGGCATAAGGCGGTGCGCTGTTAATGTTGTGAGGCATAAGTTGGCTCGCTGATGCACAGGAACAGAACCACAGCACAATGGTTAAGACACTGACCAATGGCGCAGGGATCAGGGGTTCAATCCCCCACAGTGCCCAATGAAGATGGCTGGCTGAGGCGTAAATTTATGAGGCGCAGAAATACTGCGCGTCATAAGGCGGCGCGCTAATGTTTTTGGCGGCATATTAATACTGGGCGGCATACGGTGGCGTGCTGATGTTTATGGAGGCATTATAATACTAGGTGGTATAAGTGGCGCGCTGATGTGCAGGAAGAAAAGCAGAGCCACAGCCCAATGGTTAAGACACTGCCCAATGGTGCAGGGATCAGGGGTTCAATCCCCCGCTGTGCCCAATGAACAAGGCTGGCTGAGGCATAACATATTAAGGGGAAGATTGCTTTAGGAGGCATTTTATTCATATTTTAATTATCACTACTAGCAAACGCACTCCCAAAGCGTGTTAACATAAGGTGCCTTATAAGGCACATTTCAAAGTGCACTGTCAGCCAAGGCACCCTAGAATGTTGCTTATAGGGCGCTTTAGAGGGTGCCGTATGAGGTACCGCAAGGTCAGTGTACTGGTTTTTATGGCAGCACTGTGCAGTTTAAGGAATGAAATGCATAAGTAGGTGCGCTGACAGGCAAGGAGGAGCAGCAGTGGAGCACAATGGTTGAGGCACTGACTGCTGATACAGGGGTCATGAGTTTGCTCCCCAGTGTGCCTGATACGTAAGGCTGGCTGTGGCATCAGCTTTGCATTAGAGACCCAGTCAGAGACGTGGAGGCAAGGAAGGAACTATTTATTTACCACTTTATTTCATAAAGCCAGGCCCGACACAGACCCTGTTTCGTTCATGCCTTCATCAGGGGCTTAGGCTATAATAACATATAAAAACACCATTAAAAACATTCATAAATCATAAAACCAAATTATGAACGTGAATATAATCATAAATACAGCACGTCTCTGACTGGGTCTGTTGTTTGGCACGTGGATTGTGCTTATCTGTTGGACTGTATCAGCTTTGCATTGTACATATTTTGGCCTGCAGCACTTTAATTTTTTGTTATTAATTGCTGCCAGCAAACACGCCCTCACGTGCCGTATTTGAAGGTGCCGTGTAAGGCACCCTATAAGGCAACTCCATAGGGCACATTAGAAATTGCACTGTCCGCCACAGCACCCTGAAATGTCCCCTATAGGACACCCTATAGGTTGCGTCACAGGATATTGTATAGTGCACCTTATGTGGACGGAAACCATAAGGTGCCCTATAGGGCGCCCTATAAAGCACCCTCCGAGGCACCTTATGGGTACAGTACGCTGAGGGTGTTTTTGCTGTCATCAAAATATGTACATTAAAAAAGATGCGTTGGACAACCCTATCAAATAACCCCACTGTGGGTTTGAACCCATGACCTCTGGCTTCAGAGGCAGTGAAGTAACCATTGGGCTACAGCTCTATAGCTGCTAGCAAGCCCCTGGCTGGCTGCAGAGAGCATGCACGTCACCACACAGACAGTCTGCTGTGGTCACCAGGATAGGTTTAGCCCACCCATACCCATGATGCACTGCACATGCAAATCAGATGTCCACAGATTAACACAAGATGGGCAATGCACCCCCACAGCACCTCGGCCCGTTAGAGGGAAGTGCCCATGTGCACCCCCACAGCACCTCGGCCTGGTAGGGGGTACTGACCGTGTGTTGTACTGGCACAGAGTAGCTACACACCGTCACATTGTGCGGGTACTGTGCTCACCCTGAGGGTGCAATGAGGCGCCCAGGACCAGGTCCACAACACCTTCCATGGCTGAAAGAGGCCATGCCAGAGGTCCAAAGCAGTGTTAATGTGTGAGATAGGTAGTTCCTGCACTAAACACCTTGGATATCTCTGTCTGACTCAGTCAGGTGTAGCCCCTATGGACCCCTAGGTGGGCCATGTACCACCACCCCCCTCCTCCAGGGCTGAGGGTGGCAAACAGGGTCTCCTATCAATAGATCCACATCCTACCTCCCTGCAAAGGTGGCAGTAGAGGGGTCCATCAACCCCGGTCCTGCTGAGGGGCAGACACCCCACAGGGCAGTCAATGCAGCTCTATACACATCCATAACACAATAGCAGACAGATATTAGGCCTGGATATGGTGAGCTGCACCCCACCACTATCTGATATTCTCCTGCAGCAAGTCATCAGCCGCTGCACCCTGCAAGCTGCTCCATCACAACACATACCAGCTGCAAACAGTGTGCTAGTTAGTCCACAGTGCATGTTCCCAGTGGAGATGCATGCACCCAGAACTGGGATGTCAGCATACACAGTAAGCAGATAAATCAGTGACTGGGCCCCAAAAGGAAACCCATATCTATCACATGAGAGAACTACTATATAACACTATGGGGGTGCCTAGCCATGCTGTGGTCACTGCACAGTCAGGGTGAGAGTGATCTCTCAGCAGGACATACTGAGGTCACCCTGTCTGTGTAGGTGGTGGCCGGGCACTAAAATGTCCCAGTCAGTGCCCTATGCCCTGTGCAGATGCACCCTGGCCAGGCCACCCTGTCCGGTTTATACCCATGGTACCTTGCTCCTCATTATGCACATTGGCAGCCCAATACTGGCAACATTGCTGGCAGTGTGGGCTGTGGAAGGTGTTTGCAGCCACCACACACTGGTTAGGCAGACAGCCACCCCCACACCTATTTATTTATTTATTATTTATTTATTTTATTTATTTAACGGTCTTTTCTATACCGCCCCTTCCAGAGATCAGGGGCGGTTTACATTGAACTTTAAACAGAACAATTGTATACTTCTGTATACATTTACAAGGAACATTATGCTTTAACTATATACAGGTGTGCTTACAGGGAACATATTTTGAACATATTTTGAACAACATTTTGAACATATTTTGAACATTAACTATAACAGAGCTTTTCAAACTATTTACAAGTTATATACATGGAGCGCATCTTAGTTAGTTACAGTGGTGAAATAGTCAACTGTTTGAGTGGTTCATTAGCGTGTTGTGAGGGGTTAGAGAAATTTTCTGTGTTAGTCATTTGTTCTGTCTTGGGTACAGTGTATGTGTTTCTGTGATTGTATTGGTGAGGTTCTTTGTTGGTAGGGGATTTCAAAGTGTTTTGTAAAGAGGTAGGTTTTTAATTCTTTTTTGAATTGGTGAAGGTCTTTTATCATGCGTAGTGTTAATGGTATTTCATTCCAGAGGGTGGGGGCAGCGAAGGAGAAAGCCCTGTCACTTGTTGTCGCTTTAGTTTTTCTAAAATTTGTTTTTATGTTGAGGGAGTGGGTTGCGTTCTGTCTGCGTGATCTAGTATCTGATGGGGGGTGTATTAGGGTGGATAGTTGTGATGGGGAGATGTTGTTGACGATTTTGAATGTAGTTAGGAGGATTTTGTATTTTATTCGGCTGTTTATAGGGAGCCAGTGTAAGTCTAGGAGAATTGGGGTGACATGGTCTGTTAGATTAGCTTTAGTGACCATCTTGGCGCATATGTTTTGGGCTCTTTGGAGATGGTATATGCTTTTTACTGGAAGTCCATTTGCTACTATAGAGGGGTCCAACAGCCATACTCACCACACCAGTCCTGGGCGCAGTACAGGCATGGATATGGTACGCACTACTGTTGGGGGTCACTTCCCAGGGTGGTAAACACTGTCAGAGACCAGACCTGCAGCGCACAACGCAGACATCACAATGATTGTTATGGTGGAGATCAATGAGCAAAATGTGCTTAACGTAGGAATTGATATCTGCCAGTTATCATGGGCAACGTTTGATAGCTGTGTACCATATACCCAGGTGTAGGGTGGCAGTGCTAAGGTATGCAACTGCTAGTATTGGGAGATACAGGCAGGGCCCAATGTCCTGCCTCTCCATGAGGCATTGGCCAATGGGGCCTGTGTGTGTGGGTGTGTCTGGCCCTGTTGGCTGCTGCTTTACGGCAGAGTGTCCCAACTCCAGTCCTGGTGTTCGAACCACTGTTCGGGTTTTCATGTTGTCCCTCATAGATATGCATGAGCTGCATCAGCATACCATGGGGGTGGTGCATAGATATGCAGCACAGGCATCTTTATTAGAGGCAGCATGGATCCTGAATGGTGTGGGGGCCCTCCAGGACTGCATTTGGGAGACTCTGCTCTAGGTAATGCGGCTGTTTATGGTGTCTGTGTTTGGTGTGGTAAAATATTGGCGTATGAACCATGCGTATGTTCTCAGCAATAAAGGTTTGTCCGTACTATCACGGTTTAGTTGTAGGAAAAATATGTGGACTGGATTGGCAGTAGCCCCAGCTGGGCTTTGAACCTGTGACCTTCTGTTCCTACACACACTGTGTGCACTGCACCACCGTGTTGCCACAGATATGCTGTGTTTCCTGGGGAGTCCATGACTGTACATCCGACAGAGCCTGTCTATTGCGGTGGACGGTGCCAGCCTGCACAGGCCTAGGCCACTGTCTGCTGTGGTTTGCAGCCACTGCCCCCTCCACCACCTGTACCCTTCCGCCAACATGCAGACATGTCCCTATCTGGCAAAAAGCATATGACCTGATTGAGTTGTGGCACTCCAGGACTGAATTTGGGGGACTCGGCTGTTGGTAATGCCCATTGTTATGGTTTGTGTGTGGTGTAGGGTAAAATATAGGTGTTGGAACCATGCTTATGTTCTCTGCCATACAGGAGTGTCTGTACTATCACTGTTTAGTGGTGGGTAAAACTATGGGGACTGGGTTGGCTTGAGCCCCAGCTGGGATTTGAACCTGTGACCCTTTGGTCCTACAGGCACTGGCTGTGTCCGCTGCACCACACTGTGGCCACAGAGACAGTGCAGTCTCTGGTGATAGGGAACCTGGCCGCACGAGTCAGACACCCTGCTCTGCACAATTTTACTGTGGGCTCGTTTACCTTGTCTGGGGACAGGGGTGCAATTAAACCTCATAACTGACCTCCAAAAAAGGGGAAAAAACCAAAACCAAGCTGTGCAACAGTGATATTAATGGGTAACATGAGAAACACTCCCAGGAAAGCTCCATTAATATGCAGTGCTTTTTGAACGGGTCTACAGAGCGTAGACCCTTCCAAAAATCATTTCTTTTTTCTGGAGCTTTCCTGGGAGTGTTTTTTATGGTTGCCCATTAATATCACTGTTGCCCAGCTGGGGTGTAATTTATTTGGAATTTCTTGTGGTCATTTTACATTTATATTTGCTGTTTTGTTCTGTGCACATGTATCACACTGCTCACGTTTTGCAGGCTTCCCAGGTTTTGCTGTACATTGCTGACGGAAATGGTTTCTCTTCCCTTTATATCGGCTCTAACGCGAGGGTTTCACTCGCGGTATTTTTAATGCCGACATTCAGCCCCGCTCCTGTGCAGGGAGCCTCTCCCCTCCCACTCTCCACCCATTGACCCCGTTCCCCCGCCCCTCGGGAGCCTTCCTCCACCCTCCGTAAGCGTTTCCCCGCCTCTATCGCACATGAGCGCCCCGCACACGTGCGGCGGCCCGTTAATGTGACGCGCACGCGTGTGTAGCGCTTAAGAGCTCTTAAATGCATCATTAGTGTCCGCTCTTGTGTGCCGCGCACGTGTGCGCGGTTTAGTAAACATACCCCTTAGTCTTATATAATTTTTTTTGGCATCACAACAAGACAGTGCTCTTCCCTCCGATAATTTGCGCTATTGACATAATACAATTGTAGTTTGAACGGCACTCAGGGTGTTTTTCCTTTGACATTAAAGGTCGAAACAGTGCTCCTCCTTTTGTCATTTTCATCATTTTTTGACATTGGTGTAATCCTTTGGCTCGCAGTGTAAATGAAGCTCAGGATAATTTTTTGGTTGAGGATTTTTACCCCCGAAGCAAATGGTTCTCTACAAATTATAGGCAAGGTTTAATATTTATTTTATTTATTTATTTTAACAATAATTTATATACCGCACCTTCCCATGTATCAGGTGCGGTTTACAAGGAACAAGTTAATGAACAGATTCGAGGTCTGTTTTTCACAAGGAACATCGGTAAACTATGTACAGTGGGCATATAAATCCATTATGAGGTTCACTAACATTATGAGGTTAAAATATTGGCAATAGAATAGTACATGTTGTGCTTTTATGCATTAACTACCGATAATTATATTTTTAATTGTACACTATTTATTTAATCTTTTATTGCACACTATTCACATTATATGTTATTTATTTAACTTATTTATTAGATACTGACTTTCTATTAACCATTTTATTTATTTATCATTTTACATAGTATTTATTGTTCATTGGCTATCTTTATTCATTTTAGTGACAAATGCACTTTATTTATTTGACAGAAGGCTTTTACAGAGAAGGTATTGGTAGATATATTCATGTTTTATATATGTCATCTCATTTCCGTCTTTTGTGCATTTTTATATTGATTTGTAGTATGTTTTAACATATATGCCTTTTATGATTTTTCTTTTTTAACTTTTATGATTATTTATTAAATTGGTATTGATGTTAGTGGTATTGTTTTTTAGTTGCAACGTCAATATTTATGATTTTATACATTGTATGTTTTATCAATTTTAATTGGTTCTGATGTTTATTTTAATTTCATTTTGCTTAATTATGATTGTTTGTTTTTTTGAGGTTTGCTCCCTCAATATATCCCCCTGAAGAAGGATGGGAGGCCGAAACGCGTAGGGGACAATAAAAGGGGTTTTTAAACCTGAAAATACTGCCAGTCTTGGTATCTGTTCTCAGTGGAAAGGAGGGACAGCATCTCCGCTCAAGAGGAACAGTTACCCCAGCAAAGTATGGCTTCCTACCTCAACAGCCCTACTAGTTATCTTTCTCTGATCTATTGTTAAAAAAAACATAAAAATAAACTGATCGGGGCCTGGTGGGGGAGCTCAGTGCTTGCTCAGTGCATCACAAAACCTGTTCAAGGCACAGACCATCGCAGTGAGTTTTATCTGCCTCAGCCTTCCCTCCTTTTGTCGTCCTCTGGCTCTCCATTGCAGTGCAGGGTTTTCTAGTCAGCTCATGGCGTTTCCGAGGCTCTCCCCTCTCGACAGCTGCAGAGAGGCTTACCGCACGTGATATCTCTGATTAATCCAGCGCTGCTTGAATCGGGCCTCAAGGGCAGATGTTGCACACCTCTCCCGCTTCAGCTCCAGTGCGCGACAGGACACCTTGATGGCAGACATCGCATGCTGCTCACGGTTTCCATTTTTACAGCGCGGCGTTGCTATTGGACGGCTCCCGCTTCTGCTCCAGAAAGCGAAGGAACGGTGCCTGGCCACGGCTGCAGTTTTTCCCGCCAGAATCCTTTAGAGTGAGAGACACCATTTTGTAATTGGTCTCTGTGCTTAGCGCACCATTTTTTAGGAGCACCATGTCCTCAGCCCTAACACACTGCCTCGGCTGCAGCCATAAGCAGCGTCACATCAGAGATCAAATGTGTGCATCCTGTGCTGCAGATCAAAGGGTGACATCTCAGTATAATGAGGCGGTACTGGAGAAACAGATTGAAGGGGAAGTCAGTGCTTCTTTAGACTCGCTGTCAGCACATGGAGCCGGTGCGGCAGATTCAAATCCGCCGATTCTCCAGGAACAAGCAGGAAGTCAGTCCTCACTTATGGGTGACGGCACCGTCGGAGCCCGCGCGGAGCAATTTCCCAGCTTTCAAAGAAAGTCTTTGGGATTGCTGCCACGCATGCGTGGTCATCTTCCCGTCCAAAGGTGCCATCTTGCTCAGTCTCCCTTTTTCTGCGGAGCCCTTCAGGCGCACATCCTCGTCCCTCAGAAAAAGTGTTTTTGTCTTTGGCCTTTTGGCCTCTGTCTGTCGGGGACCCCCAACACCCCAGGGAAGGCACCCTTGCCAGTGCCTGAGTAGGGTCCCACAGTCAGAAAGCGGCCCATATATGATCTGAGTCCACAGGGGCGATGCACTTCTCTGGAAGATTGGTCACTACCCAATGACTGTCTTGACAACCTATCACAGCCTCACAGTGTCATCACTGCATCTGAATGAGAGAAGGGCAAGTTGTCCCCCCTGGAGGGTGACCAGGCCGACCAGGATGAAGGGCAGGATCTGCGTCTGTTTAGCATGGATGTGCTTTCCGCCTTAATTGCATAAATTGTGGAATCTCTTCACCTTGTGAACACTACAGCCGTGTCAGTGCCAGCTACGGGCACCTCACAGCCGGACCCTATCATAATCAGCATTTGGGCTTTTCTGTTCCCTACGGAGCTCCTACAAATGGTGTCCATGGAGTAGGACTCCCCAGATGCTCTCTTACGCTCCGCTTGCTGTCTGGGTCAGATATATGCCTGGCCCCCAACAGAGATCGACAAGTGGCTTCGGTTTCCTAAAGTGGACGCGTTGGTGACAGTGGTCAAGAAGCATACAACTATCCCGGTAGAGGGGGGCACAGCTCTGAAGGATCAGCTTGATCGTAAAGTGGAAGGTCTCTTGAAAACAGCCTTCACCTCCTCATCCCTCACCTTGCAGGTGTCCATGTGTGGGGGCCTGGCAACGCATGTCTTGTTGCACTGGATCTAGTTGCTGCCAGAGGACCCCTTACTCATGCGGCTAAAATCAACCACTGACTTTTTGGCAGACACCCTTTATGATCTCCTCTGCCTCGCCGCTCGGTCGGTGGCCGCAGTGATGGTGGTGCATCGTTGGCTATGACTCTGCCATTGGAATGCAGACCCTTTGTCAAACTTTTGTTTCACTAAACTTCCCTTTGAGGGCCTCGTTCTGTTCGGAGAGGATTTGGGAGAGGTCTAGCCCTAACGTCTGCCTGAGGATAGACCCAAAACCTCAGTGCGTAGATTCGGAGGATCTGCCTCAGTGCCTTCCTCAGGACGTCCCAATTTTGGGAATCCCAACAATACTATCCAGGGAAGGCCTTTTCCTCTGTGTCCAGACAAGGTTTCAAGACCCAGCCTCAGTCCTTTTGGGAGTTTCTCCTCCTTCACCAAGTCCATCGGGGGGGGGGGGGACATCCCTCCTGCTGATGGTTTTCGGGCCTGTTCCAGGGGGGCATTTATGCCTTATCTCCCGTGAATGGGCCCTGGACTGTTGGGTGCTTAGGGTGGTGACCTGCAAGTACACACTCGACTGCGCTAAGCCCATTCGGAATGCCTTCCTTGCTTCCCCTTGCAGGATGCCTTCCTTGCTTCCCCTTGCAGGATGCCTTCCTTGCTTCCCCTTGCAGGATGCCTTCCTTGCTTCCCCTTATATGAAACTCTGCAGCGGCTTCTACAGCTCAGAGCAATTTGTCTTGTACCGGCACCCGAGAGGAAGCTGGGCCAATACTCCATCTGTTTCATCAGCTCAAAAAAGGATGGCACCTTTCAGCCCATTCTAGACCTCAAGGGAGTCCACTGCTGTCTTCACGTTCCCTGCTTCTGCATGGAGACACTAAGGTCAGTCATACAGGCGGTGAGGTTTGGAGAATTTCTCACGTCCCTAGACCTCGCAGAGGCATAACTTCACATTCCAATTTACCATGATCATCAGAAATGTCTGCATTTTGCCATTCCCATACTAGCAAAGATATTGGAGAAAGAGGTCCAAAGGCAAATTCAGGATCATATAGACTCCACAGCTCCCTTAGATTATTGCCAACACGGGTTTAGAGAGTACCATGGAGTAGAGACACTCCTCACCTTCTTATTCAATAACATATTCACAGGCATTGACAACATCCGACAAGGCTTTGTGTTAATCTTTTTAGACATCGCGGCAGCCTTTGACTCGGTTCATCATGAGATTCTCCTCGGGCGACTGAAAGAAAAGGGAATCTGCAATACTGCACTCGATTGGTGCAGCTCTTATCTAAATGGACGATGTCAATATGTGAAATCCGGAGCAGAAGAGTCCAAACAATTCCATCAAACACAGGGTGTGCCGCAAGGATCCTCATTGTCATCTCTACTATTCAACATATACATGCAGCCCATTTGCAACATCATTAGAGCATTTAACGTGAGCTGTATGATATATGCGGACGACATCCTCCTATATATGCCTTTTTCAACCGTTCAAATGGACCTCACACCTATTATAGAATGTTTCAATGCCATATCGGACTGGCTACAAGCACAAAATCTACGCATCCAGCATAAGAAAACGGAGGTACTGTTCATCGCCAGAGACCCAGACTTTACCCCACCAACACATATAAAGGTCAAGGAAGCAGAATTACAAACCAAAGAAACAATAAAATACCTGGGAGTCACCTTAGACAAACATCTGGACATGAAATGCCATATAAGCAACATTGTTAAAACGGTCTATTTTAAAATCCGTTCACTCAGGCATCTGCGTTCCCTGCTGGAACCAGATGATTTCCGGACCATATTCCAAGCTCTGATCCTACCGCACTTTGACTTTGCCAACTCCATCCTACAAGGTCTCCCGCAAGCCACAATAAACCCACTACAACTAGCCATGAATGCTGCAGCAAGGATTCTCCATGGAGCCACCAGAAGTGATCATGTGACTCCGATTCTAAAACAGCTTCATTGGCTACCTATACACGGAAGGATTATCTTCAAAACATTAATCCTCTCATTCAAGGCCATCAAGCGCCTATCCTCTGCAGCACTTACTGATCTCATTCATACAGTGCCCCCCAACAGAGCCAGGAGGTCAACAGCCCTAAATCTATTAACAACCCCGAAGACCTTGACTAAATGCAATAACACGACAGCGAATAGGGCCTTCAGTCTTTACGTCCCCAAATATTGGAATACACTCCCACCAAACATTCGAGCCATTGCTGACCTGACCCAATTCAGGAAGGCTATCAAACATCACCTCTTCCTCCAATACTACCCAGCCAGCGATGATTCTAGATAACACCACCTAAGAAACACTGCCTTTTTACAGCCCATTCTCACAATGTCTCTTGTATTCGAAACGGACTCATTACATATTGTTCAACTCAACCATGTTACAGGACTTTTGCGTCATGCATGTAACCTATCTCATGTATATAATTCATGTATATAGTTCATCCCCCCCCTGTTATCCAAGTTCATACCCTTGTTCTATGTAAAACCAAACAGAATGTGTGTTTTGGTCATTTTGTTATACTGTAAACCGCGCTGATGCCGAATAGTGCGGTATATAAGCAACTGTAATAAATAATAATAAATAAATAAATAATCCTGGATCAGCATTCGGAAGAATGTATCCTTGAAGGATACTACCAAAAGCAGAGAGGTTCCACAAAAGAGTAAAGTAGCCCAAATGCCCTCAAGTTTGGAGCAGACAGAGCTTAAAGATCCCAATTTACCCATGTCTAACAATAGCCAAATTAACATGAATAAAATACATTCTCTAAAATGCTTGTATGCAAATGCTAGAAGTAGATGGGAGAGTTAGAATATATAGCACTAAATGAAAGGTTAGATATGATTGGAATATCAGAGACATGGTGGAAGGAGGACAACCAGTGGGACACTGTGATACCTGGGTACAAACTATATCGTAATGATAGAGCTGATCAAATTGGTGGAGGGGTTGCGCTCTGTTAGAGAGGGCATTGACTCAGAAAGGATTAAAGTTTTGCAGGAAACAAAATCTGCTGTAGAATCTATATGGATTGAAATTCCATATAAAAGGGGGAAGGCAATGGCAGTGGGGGTGTACTATCGAGCACCTGGCCAGAATGACCGAATGGATGATGAAATGCTCAAAGAAATCAAGGAAGCTAACAAAAGTTACAGCGCAGTAATAATAATGAGTGATTTCAATTACCCCGGTATCGACTGGGTCAGTGTCACGTCAGGACATGCTAGGGAGATAAAGTTCCTAGATGAAATAAATGACTGCTTCTTGGAGCAGCTGGTTCATGAACCAACCAGAGGGGAAGCCATATTAGACCTAGTCCTTAGTGGAACACCAGATCTAGTGCAAGAGATAAGGGTGTTGGAGCCACTTGGAAATAGTGATCATAGCATGATCGCCTTTGATTTAATTAGTGGAGGAGGGATAGTAAGGAAATCCACAGTACTACCTTTTAACTTTCGAAAGGGAGACTGTGATAAAATGAGGAAAACAGTTAAGAAAAAAATAAAAGGAGCAGTTGCAAAGGTTAAAGGCGTACATCAAGCTTGGGTGTTGTTGAAAAATACTATCTTGGAAGCCCAGACCAGCTGTATTCCACGCTTTAAGAAAAGTGGAAGGAAGTCCAAAAAACTGCCAGCATGGTTTAAAGGTGAGGTCAGAGAGGCTGTTGTTGCCAAAAAAGCATCTTTCAGGAAATGGAAAAAAGAGCCAAACGACGAAACCTGGAAACAGCACAAGCACTGGCAAGTCAAATGCAAGGCATTGATAAGGCAGGCAAAGAGAGAATTTGAGAAGAAGCTTGCTGCGGAAGCAAAAACGCAAAATAAAGACCTTTTCAAGTACATTCGTAGCAAAAAACCTGTGAGAGAGTCAGTTGGTCCATTAGATGATAAAGGGGTTAAAGGAGCACTAAGAGGCGACAAGGCGATAGCGGAGAGACTAAATGAATTCTTTGCTTCGGTCTTTACTGAGGAAGATGTAGGGATGTTACCCATGACTGAAGTGGTATTTAAAGGTGCGGAAGAATTGAAGGAAATATCGATACATCGGGAAGATGTCTTACAACTATTAGATAAACTGAAGAGTAGCAAATCACCTGGGCCGGATGGTATACATCCAAGGGTGTTGAAAGAACTGAAATATGAGATTGCAGACCTGCTATCAGTAATCTGTGAACTATTATTAAAATCATCTCTAATACCTGAAGATTGGAGGATCGCCAATGTAACACCAATTTTTAAAAAGGGTTCCAGGGGTGATCCGGGAAACTACAGACCAGTGAGCCTGACGTCAGTACCAGGAAAAATGGTAGAAACCATCATAATGAATAAAATTACTCAGCATGTAGATCAGGGGTCTCAAACACACGGCCCGCGAGAGAACGTTGTGCGGCCCGCGACGGCTTCTGCTGCTGCTGCTGCCGTTGCCGCCGTGGCAACGGCAGAATCGACGGTCAATTTTTAAAAAAAAAAAACTGGCTTCTGCTGCTCAAGCAGCAAAATCAGCTGTCCTGCGGCCCCTTCCTCTCTGCCCGGAGATCCCCGAGAGTGCTCCATCAGCGGGTGCTTTTCAAGCCGCGAAGAGAGTATTTCCCTCTCGCGAGGCTTGAAAAGTGACTAGGTTTAAGCCGCGCGAGAGGGAAATACTCTCTTCGTGGCTTAAAAAGCACGCCGCAGATGAAGCACACTCAGGGCTCTCCGCGCAGAGGGGAAGGGGCCGCGGGACAGCTGATTTTCTGCTGCAGCAGCAGAAGCCAGGTTTTTTTTAAATTTACCTGGGGGGGGGTGTAGGACTGGAAATGGGCTATTGGCAGGGGGGGGTATGACTGGAAATGGGCTATTGGCAGGGGGGGGGGGTATGACAGGAAATTGGCAATTTGCAGGGGGGGTATGACTGGAAATGGGCTATTGGCAGGGGGGGGGTATGACTGGATATGGGCAATTGGCAGGGGGGGTATGACTGGAAATGGGCTGTTGGCAGGGGGGGGTTATGACTGGAGATGGGCTATTGGCAGGGGGGGTTATGACTGGAGATGGGCTATTGGCAGGGGGGGTATGACTGGAAATGGGCTATTGGCGGGGGGGGGGTAAGACTGGAAATGGGCTATTGGCAGGGGGGGTTATGACTGGAGATGGGCTATTGGCAGGGGGGGGTTATGACTGGAGATGGGCTATTGGCAGGGGGGTATGACTGGAAATGGGCTATTGGCAGGGGGGGGGGGTTATGACTGGAGATGGGCTATTGGCAGGGGGGTTATGACTGGTAATGGGCTATGGTGGGGGCTAGGACTGGAAATGGGCAGGTGGGGGTTAGGAAGGACTGGAGGTGGGCTGATGGGGGGAGTTAGGACTGGTAATGAGCTATGGAGGGGCTGACTGAAATGGGGTAATGGGGGTTAGGGCTGGAAGTGGGCTATTGGCAGGGGGGGGTTATGACTGGTAATGGGCTATGGGGGGGGGTAAGACTGAAAATGGGGTGATGGGGGTAAAACTGGAAGTGCGCTATGGGGAGGTTAGGACTGGTAATGGGCTATGGGGGGTCTAGGACTGGTAATGGGCTGGGGGGGTTGCTAGGACGGGAAATGGGCTGAGTGGAAGGGGGCTTGAACTGCAAATGGCTGATGGGGAGGGGGCTTGGAATGGAAATGGGCTGTGAGGGGAGGGAGCTAGGATTGGAAATGGGCTGATGGGGGGCTAGGATTGGAAATGGGCTGATGGTGAGGCTAGGATAGGACTGGAAATGGACTAATGGGGGGACTAGAAGGGAGCGGATGCTGGGTGGGGCTGGAACTAGAAGGGAGCTGATGTTGGGGGAGGATTAGAATGGGATGGAGCTGGGAAAGTGAAATGGAGAGGGGAAAAATATTTTGTCTGGGAGAGAAGACAAATCTACAATTGGCCAGGTATTGGGAGAGTAAGTGGGGATTGAGGATGGAGGGGTAAAATTTAAGTGGATGAAATAGGAATGAGGAAAGAGAAAAAGGAGAAAGATTAGTATGTTAAAGCAGATGTAGAGAGAGAATGGAAAAAAAAACTAGGAGAGAAGAAAGGGCAAATGGACAGCAGACGATGGAGAGTTAGCAGAAGACATGAAGAAACCAGAAGAAAGTGGCTGGAACAATTGCAACTGAAAAAAATGCACAAAAGGTAGAAAAATATCTCTTTATTTTGAATTTATTAACTGGAATATGTCAACTCTGGGAAATGTGCATCATTAATGTTTGCGCTTTGTTTAGTACAAGAGGAAATTAATTTATAGTTTTATTTCTACAGTGTTGTTGTACATTCCAAGTTTGGCTTTTGGGGTTCCCAGTTTAATTATTGTCTTCTTGTTTCTAAATCTTTTAGTCTTTCTTTATCCATACTCATTAAAGAGGCATGTTTACTAAAAGTTAGTGTATGGTAACATTATGCAAATATTTATGCAAATGAGGCCCCTTATGCAAATGAGGCCCCGCGTCTTATGCGGCCCCTGGGTTACTTTACAAGTCCTCATTTGGCCCTCAAAGCAATTTGAGTTTGAGACCCCTGATGTAGATAGTCACAACCTAATGGGAGACAGCCAACATGGCTTTAGACAAGGAAGATCTTGTCTTACTAATCTGTTATGTTTTTTTGAAGGAGTGAATAAACAGGTGGACAAAGGTGAGTCGGTTGATATTTTGTATCTTGACTTTCAGAAAGCCTCTGACAAGGTCCCTCATCAGAGACTTTTGGCAAAACTAAAGAGTCATGTGTATAGGTGGTTAAAAGATAGAAAGCAGGAGGTAGGGCTAAATGGCCTATTTTCCCAATGGAGAAAGGTGAATAGTGGTGTACCCCAGGGATCTGTGCTGGGTCCGCTGCTTTTTGACATATTCATAAATGACCTGGAAAGTGGAATAACGAGTGAGGTTATCAAATTTGCAGATGAGACAAAACTATTTAAAGTTGTTAAAACCCAAGAGGATTGTGAAAAATTGCAAGAGGATCTTGATAAATTGGAAGACTGGGCATCAAAATGGCAGATGAAAGTTAATGTGGACAAGTGCAAGGTTATGCACCTAGAGAAGAACAACCCAAACTATGGTTACATGATGCAAGGTTCCACATTAGGAACCACCACCCAGGAAAAAGATTTAGGCGTCATTGTGGATACCATGTTAAAACCCTCGGCCCAGTGTGCAGCGGCGGCCAAGAGAGCAAATAGAATGCTAGGTATGATAAGGAAAGGAATGGAAAATAAAACAAAAGATATTATAATGCCTCTATATCGTTCCATGGTGAGACCGCACCTTGAATATTGTGTGCAATTCTGGTTGCCGTATCTTAAAAAGGATATAGCGATTTTAGAAAAAGTTCAGAGAAGAGCCACCAAAATGGTAAAGGGGATGGAAGGATACTCCTATGAAGAAAGGCTAAAAAGGTTAGGGCTCTTTAACCTGGAAAAGAGACGGCTGAGGGGAGATATGATAGAAGTCTATAAATTAATGAACGGAGTAGAACGGGTAAACGTAGATCGATTGTTTACCTTTTCAGAATATAGAAAGACTAGGGGACATGCAATGAAGCTACAGGGTAAACTATTTAAGACTAATAAAAGAAAATATTTTTTCACTCAACGTGTAATCAAACTCTGGAATTTGTTACCGGAGGATGTAGTAAAGGCTGTTAGTGTAGCTGGGTTTAAAAAAGGTTTAGACAAGTTCCTGGAGGAAAGGTCCATAAACCATTATTAAGAAGTGACCGAAGATATCAATGCTTGACCCAGTACAAGCATTGTGGAACTTGTGTCTCTTGGGGAAACTGCTAGGTACATATGACCTAGATTGGCCACTGTTGGAAACAGAATACTGGGCTTGATGGACCTTGGTCTGACCCAGTATGGCATATCTTATGTTCTTATGTTCACTGTCAGTTCTGTGCGCTGCCGTTCGGTCTGGCAACAGCTCCCCGCACTTTCTCCAAGGTCATGGTTGTGGTGGCAGCGGCACTAGGGCGGCAAGGCATTTGAGTTCATCCCTACTTGGACGATTGGCTGATACGGGCCAGCTCCCACCATGATGCGCTCTCTGTAGTCCAACAAATAGTTTTTTGGAACTGCTTGAATGGGTGATAAATCGGGCGAAAAGTGCACACAGTCATTAGATTACCTAGGGGCCCATTTCAACATTTGCATGGGCCCCATATTCCTGATGAGGGAGAAAATACAGAAAATATGCAGACAAATACAAGCCTTTCAACGAAGGAGATCACCAACGGCGTGGGACTACCTACAGGTCCTTGGGTCTATGGCAGCCACCTTGGAAGTGGTACCCTGGGCACACATGCACATGCGGCCTCTGCAAAAGGCTCTTCTAGCCCAATGGTCACCGGTGGAACAAGATTACAGGGTGCTGCTCCCTCTCCCGCTCTCTGTCCGCCGTTCCCTACAGTGATGGTTTATCCACAACAGCTTGATGACGGGAACTCCTCTGGAAATTCCCAATTGGATCATCCTCATGACCGATGCAAGGCTCGTCGGCTGGGGCATGCATTGCTAAGGCCAGTTGGTACAGGGCGCCTGGACTCCAATCGAGACAAACTGGATCACAATTGCCTAGAGGCCTGAGCATTCCGGCTGGCATTACAGCACTTCCTTCCCCTCCTTCGGTCGCGAACGGTCAGGTTACTGTCGATGTGTTGTCAGACAGAACCCGATCTGAACAGACAAGGGGGCACTAAATGCCCAGGGTGGCCCGGGAAATGGCCCTTCTCTCCCTGTGGGCAGAGTGTCACTTGCAGGCTCTGTCGGCTCAACACATTGCGGGAGTGGACAATGTCCAGGCGGACTTCCTCAGTCAGAACGCCTTGGATCCCAGCGAGTGGGAACTGGCGCCTTGGGCATTTAAGCTCATTGTACTGAAGTGAGGTCTCCTGTCCCTAGACCTAATGACAACATCCTCCAACACCAAAGCGCCACTATTCTTCAGCAGAAGGAAGGAATCAAACTCAAAGGACATCAACGCTCTGGTGCAGGAGTGGCCGTTCTCCCAACTCCTGTATGTTTTCTCTCCTTGAGCAATGATCAGTCAAGTACTGCGCCGCATAACATTGCATCAGTAATGGGTGGTCCTGGTAGCCCCAGATTGGCCCCGGTGCCCGTGGTATGTTGACCTGATATAGCTCACCAGATTCACGCCTCTGTCATTGGGCTCCCGCTGGGGCCTCCTGCAGCAGGGGCCAATTCTCTTAGACGTTCCTGCTCCCTACTCGCTTACGGCCTGGCTCTTGAGTGGCAGAGAGTGATTCACAAGTTCTACTAGGAGTCCGTGGTAGCCACTCTGCTCAAAGCCCGAAAAACATCCACGTCATGGGCATGGCGCTGTTTCAAGCAGTGGTGCAAGCAGCAATCGCTCTCCCCATGGCAGGCACAGGTACCACTCATCCTTTCCTTATTACAGGTGGGATTCGAGAGCAAGCTCACCCTCAGTATGTTGAAGGTTTAGGTGATGGCCTTAACCTGTTTTTGCGGGCCACTCAAGGGGCGCATGCAGATGTGGGCCATGTCCTTCGAGGAGTCCGGACTCTCAGACCTCCCCGTCATCGGGTGGTGTCGTCATGGGACTTGTCCATTGTTCTCTGGGCACTGGAACATTAGCCTTTTGAACCACTGCAGTCAGCTTCTCTGCTGGATTTGACCATCAAGTCGTTTTTTCTCGTGGCAATCACGTTGGCTCACTGGTTATTGGAGCTCCAGGCCTTGTCCTGCCAAGACTCCTTCTTGTTCTTCCTGGCAGAGGGGAGTGTCCCTAATGACTGTTCCAGCCTTCCTACACAAGGTCATTTCCGATTTTTCACATGAACCAGACAGTGTCTCTTCTATCCTTCTCGGAGGAACTGTGCTTGGGACGCAATGCGAATCTATGGCTGCCTGATGTTCGTCGTACATTGCAGTGCTTCCTGAAGATAACCAACCCCTTCCGTCTCTCAGACAGGCTGTTTGTCTTGACAGCCAGAGCCCGTAAAGGGCAAGCCACATTGAATGAAATCCATCATTGCACGGTGGATCAGGCAGACGGCCTATATCCTATTTAACAAGCTCGTGCCTGAAGGGTTATGGGCTCATTCTACGAGAGCCCAAGTGGCCTCCTGGATGGAGGAGTCATAGGTCACGCCGGTAGATATTTGCCAGGCGGCAACCTGGTCATCTTACTCTATCTTTGCTCGGCATTATTGCTTGGACCTCCAAGCCAGGGAAGCAGTGCGCTTTGAAGCCGCAGTGTTGGCCGCAGCAGGATCTTCCCGCTAGTCTGAACTGGTGTAGCAGGATGAGCTGGAAGGTGAAATGTTACTTACCGTTAATTTCCTTTCCTGGAATCCTGCTAGACCAGTCCAGAACACACCCGTGATTTCTGATTTAACGGGCCAATGCTTGCATATGCCTACGTTGGTAAGAGTCCCTCCTTGTTTCGTCGGTGGGCTTGGTCTCTGCCTTGTACATAGTTCTGCTATGCGCAGTTTCATGTACATAGTTCTGGAGAGCTCGTGCATCCGGGCACACATTTCAGTTCTGGCACGTAGCAGTTTTCTGTTCAAGGTTTGAAGACCTTATGCTTTGACAATGGTAAACTGAAGATGACCCCTAGGGGTGATGGGTTACTGATTAGAGAGGGGGCATAGCCAAAGCTTCTGATTGGTTCTCTGTCTCCACCAGCTACTGTCAGGGGAAAGTAATTCGCTAGTCTGGACAGGTCTTACAGGATTCCAGGAAAGGAAATTAATGGTAAGTAAAATTTCTCCTTATCCATTTTTGGTTTTGTGGACTGAAGCAGGACTCAACAAACCCCAAGTGCCGGATTGCCATGGCGACTAAGAACTCAGACTTAGTGCCTGGGGTTCAGAGCATGTGGGCAGAAGAGCTGAAACGGGGATCCCAACTGCCATGTGCAGAAGTACTGAAGAGGACTGGTGTCTGCACAGCCTGCCCCTTTAATTAATTCAGCCGTCTATGCAGCAAACTTTTTTTTTTTTTTTAAGGCTGTGCAGATATCCCAGCCGGCACTGATCCTCTACAACACTTCTGCCCATGGGAGTTAGGATCCCCATGGGCAGACACCGGATCTCCATTTCAGCTCTTCTGCTTGCGTGGCTCTTCGTGCCACTGCTAGTTTGTGTTAATCCAGGAAATTGATATCTACCTGCTCTCAAACTGAAGGTGAGCCTCTACCTTAGTTCTCTGTAGAATTTGTACTACTTACAGGTACCGTTAAAGCTTCACCACGACAGGCCATGGGTGTTTCACAGCAGGGTTAATGGAAGTGGGAACTCTGTGTGCTCTTTCTACTTCCAATGGAGGATCAAAAGTATTGTCCAACATTCATGGTAGCCACTGTTAGAGAAAGGCTGACATGTCAGCACTTTTTCCCCCAAGATACCCCTAGGATTCAAAGGTTACTGTGGTATGATTATTCAAAGCTTCCATGCTGCATTGAGATACTGCTAAGGTCTTGCTTTGTTGCTGCAACATGACTATCCGCACCACACATACTTTGGTTTGCCACTCCACTACTTCCATGTGTCTCATCACTGAGCTGAATGAGTCCTTCATACTCCCACTTCTATTTTAAACTCAATTGGCAAATCTCAATTAGCTTTCAAATTCATAATCTGACTTCCTTATCATCCCTCTAGTCTAGTCCCGGACATCTGGGGTATAAGCACCTCCTCCCGCAGCCTTGGAGACTGAGCCCGTCACCTTTTTTGGTGACACCAGTATAAACAGATGAGGAACGGCCTCCTTGCTTCAGTAAGCTCAGTCTCCAAGGCAGCTGAAGGAGGTGTGAGCCTCAGAAGGGCTCACTGGAGGAATGACTGAGGAGTTTTTTTGTAGGAAGTAGAATAGTTCAGATTAGGTCATAAAATTTGAAGAAAAAAAAAAAAGGTACTGCAGCTTTAAATTTGACGGCAAGGGTTTTTTTCTGCTGAGTGGCTGCGAGAGTAAGATTTAAGCTTCTCCCCCCTCCCTGGAGGGTACTGTGCTCAGGGTTGAGTGCGGGAGCTGCTGCTGGGGCCTCCGTCTCCCGAACCCGTGGATCGGGTGAGGAGGCGTTGAGGGAGTGGACGCGCCGGTGAACGGAGCCGCGGCAGCAGCTGCTTTCGCTGCCACGGCGGGGTTCGCGGCGGCGAGTGAAGAGCCAAAGGGACGCCCAGTTTTCCGTCTTCAGTCGGAGGTGAGAAACGCGCGGTGCAGGCTCTCAGAGCACAGAGGGTTTGGCGGGGGGGCAGGCAGTCCGAGGAGGCTTAGGACTTGCGGAGGTCTGAACGAAAATCGCGGCAAAGTTTCACGGCTCAGGTTGCAGAGGGGGAAAGGCTTTAGCCACGCGGCATCTGCACGGGAAGCCCTGGAGTTGCTTTAAGCAGGCAAGCAAAGGTTTTTGGAGGCCGCGGTACAGGGGTGCGCCCTTTGAGGAAGGCACCTGGGTTAGCAGAGTGAAGGAGCTGCATAAAAAAAAAAAAGAAAAAGCAGTTTGGTACAACAGGATCTGGGCAGTTGTTTGAGAACTTGCCAATATGCCCTCCAGGCCCCAATGTTTTAATGTGTGGGGCCAAGAGAGGGTCTGTGTTGGAGGTGAGGGTCTGTAAGGGCTGTGCACAGGAATCTGCGGCAAAGGAGATGGAGGCGGACGACGCAGCGCAGAGGGAAGAAGCATCGGGCTCTCTGGAACCCCTCTCTCCAGCCGGGCCACCGCCGGCACCAGCACAAGGGCCATCCATGGCTCCGGAGCCCTCCACGTCCCAGCCTGTCTTACAGGGAGGGCTAGCGGCCATCTTTTCCCAAGATTGTATGTGTCTACTTCAGCAGGCCCTGGGAGGGAAGCAGGGGGCTGCGTATGTAGAGTGGGGCCTTAAGCGAGCCGGAACTTCTCGGGCCAGGGGGCGCCCCGTGTAAAAAGCCTAGGTTGGGGAAGGATAAGATAGCGACTGTGGTTTCAGAAGATATCTCGGACGACCAGGATTCAGATGTGGATCTAGACCTGGAAGAAGGCGAGATAGCGGAGCAGGAGGATCAGGCAAGGCTGGATAGGGTCTTCAGGTGGGAAGAACTGGCAGCTCTTATTTCAGAGACTCTGAAAGCTCTTAACATGCCGGTGGCGGAGCACGATGCGGATTCAGCTTTGGAGGATCTGTTACTTCAGGCGACTCGAAAGTCCCAGAGAGTTTTCCCAATGCATTGAATTTTTAGGGAAATGATCCAAGAGGAATGGGACACGCCGGAGGCCGGGCTGAAGGGTTCCAGGGTAATGGCACGACTGTACCCGTTGCAGGAGCAGGACAAGGATCTTTTCAAATCTCCTAAAGTGCATGCGGCGGTATCTGCTGTCACCAGAAAGATGACGATTCCGGTGGAGGGCAGTGCTGCCCTTAAGGATGCGCAAGATAGGAGGCTAGATACTTTGCTGAAGCAGGTGTTTGATGTCAATGCTTTTTCCTTGCAAGCTTCCATCTGTGGGGCGTGGGTAGCAAGAGGATGTCTACGATGGGCCCAAAGGATTTCGGTAGACTGGGAAGAAGAGACGGTGGAAGAAGCGGCCCGAATGGAGTCTGGGCAGCTTATTTAGCAGATGTACAATATGATCTTATTCGGGGTCTGGCGAAGAGCATGGCGTCCGTGATAGTGGCGTGCAGATATCTCTGGCTGCATAATTAGGCGGCGGATGGCACCTCTAAAGCAAGACTAGGAAAACTTCCCTTCCGGGGTAAGCTCCTTTTTGGAGAAGATTTGGACAAATTGGTAAAAGACCTCGGAGAGTCTAAAGGAGAGAGGCTGCCGGAGGATAAGCAGAAGCAGAATCAACCTCTCGCACCCTCCAGAAGCCAACAGAGGGAGTTTAGGAGATTTTGTATGCCAAGATTTGGTCAGTTTCAGAGAAGACATTTTCAGTATAGATCCCAGGGGTTTCGAGGATTTAAGGGAGCGGGGAGAGGTTTTGGAGCCTCCTCGTCCTCGGCCCTCAAGAAGCCCCAATGAAGCGAGGGGGACCCAGGCAGGATTGGTACCCGTAGGGGGGCGGCTGAGAGAGTTTTATCCTGCCTGGGTCCAAATCACGTCGGATCGTTGGGTGTTGGAAGTCATACAAAGGGGTATGCTTTGAAGTTTGTGATGCAGTAGCCGGCACAGAACCTATGATAATAGGGGAAAAAGAAGAACTTACCTTGCAGTCACATAAGCAGCAAACACATTCAGGTTACAATGAGCCAAAGAATAGTAGAACAAACTTTCCCCACACCAGATATGACGCAGCAGAAAGTCAGAGAGCTAATCAGGTTCACCTGAGCAGGGAAGCACGTACGACTTGCAAGAGACAAGAGGATAAAAGCATTTGGGAAATCCCAGCAAGGGGTAGCAGAGAGTCAAGGGGAAGCAGAGAGCTGGAAGGAAGAGAAGAAGTGGGTGTGGCTGGAGGAGTTACAGATGCCGAGCCAGTAAGGGAGGAGACAGCTGAACCAGAGAGTGCTGGAAGAGCCAGTGCAGGAGTCTCCCAAGCCAGAGGGGGCATCGACCCGAGAAGAGTGACCAAGCAGGTAGAGGGCAGACGTCACAAACAGGAGAGCTTGCTGGATCCAGGAAGCACTGGGTGTGTCCCGGTAGCAAGGAGCAGCAGGAGTAAAACCTTTCCAGAAAGTGGCTACAGCCCAGCTCAAACTACTGGTGTTTGGAACTCTCGGGGAAAGGCACGCTACAGCCCAGACAGAAAAGCCTGGTTAACAGAGGAAGGAGTGGAAGCTAAGTACACCATTTTCTCTAAAGGGCAAGAGGAGGGCCCGGCCAGGAGAACTAAAGCTAACAGTGGGGAAGAGAATCCTTATTGGAGAGAAAGAGGGAACCTAAGAGAAACCTCAAATGCAGGTCCCCACGACCCTGTTTATGCAGAGCAGCTTCCCGCTATAGGAACTGTTGCCTCCCAAAGAAAGAGTTGTCAATAGCAGCCCTGAAGAGTGTTATCCATTTATAGGTCTGGATTGTGAACAAATGCAGTGGGAAAGCACTAGCCAGGAGGTAGAATCCAGTCCCATGGATTGCGCGATATGTCTCTCGGATGAGATAGAATCTCTCTGTTAAAGAAGCAAGCAGAAGCAGTGTTATAGTTGCTTGGAAAAGGTTCATCTTTATTTTTGCTGTGAAGAAACAGTTTATTTATGTTATCCTTTATTGCTGTATAAAAAAGGAAATCCATAAGGGAAGGGGAATAAAGCCCAGTTATTATTTTTGCCTGACCACACGGCTACAGACTGTTCTTTCAGAAGGCAAACCTGCATTGCATGCCCTAGGCGGCTGCCTAATGGGGGCGGTGTAGAGTCACAAGTTCCAATGACCCATTTCCGACGCCTTCATCCAATCTCCTTGCAGAACGAAGTCGAAGCGACGAGCAGTGATAGAGACTTTGCAGAGGTTACTGGACCTCAAAGCGGTGGTACCGATACCAGCAAACCAGTACGGCTGCGGTCGGTTCTCGATATATTTTGTGGTGCCCAAAAAAGAAGGTTCTTGGCGGCCGATTCTGGACCTCAAAGGAGTCAACAGGTGTCTGAGTGTCTCACTTTCGCATGGAAACTCTACGGTCCATTATAGTGGCAGTACGGCAAGGAGAATTTCTCACATCCCTAGACCTCTCTGAAGCGTATCTGCACATTCCCATTCGGTTGGAGCATTTTCAGTTCCAGGCGTTACCGTTTGGATTGGCGACGGCACCGCGGGCCTTTACCAAGGTGATGGTGGTAGTGGCGGCGGCGTTGTGCAGAGACGGGGTGTTGGTTCACCCGTATATAGACGATTGGTTGATTCAAGCAAAGTCACAGTGCGAAAGCGAGGCAGCTACTCACCGGGTAGTGCAGTTTCTGCGGAGCTTAGGATGGGTAGTAAACGTAGCAAAGAGCAAGTTTATTGTTTATTGTTTAAAAACACTTGATATAAACGCTGTAATGTTCTGCGTCTCTCGGTGGATTTTCTTAGGGAATTGTTTCCTGTATTATTGAGTATCATCACTGCCTTTGTTAATTATTATCTTTCCCCCCTGTATTCGTGGGCTATAGTGTTAGATGTACTTAGAATATTGTACCTATCCTTTATAAAGGTGATATGTTATATTTTGTATTTGTTTTACTTAAGTACATCTTTCCGTTTTCTTTCAAGTTATGTAATCTATTGCTTGATGTAACTATTAAAATTTCAAAATTAAAAATTAAAAAAAAAAAAAACACTTGATATACCGCCCCCCATTACATCGGGGCGGTTTACAATAAAAAATTTAAATAAAAATATATAAAATATATAAATTAAGAAAGGAAAAATAAAGTGACAATAAGGAAAAGGACAGGGAGAAAAGGACAGACACCGTCTGACACCGTCCCAGGAGTTGGAGTACTTGGGAGCCCGCTTCGACACGAAAAGAGGCAGGGTATTCTTGCCGCACATCAGGGCTCAAGGGTTAAGGCGATTAATTTGGGAATTCTTGGGGAGAAAAGCCCCTTCAGCATGGCATTACCTACAACTGTTGGGTACAATGGCGGCCACGCTTGAGCTAGTGCCTTGGGCCAGGGCGCACATGAGACCGTTGCAGAGAGTGCTGCTCAGGCGGTGGTCCCATCAGTGAGATCAGTTGTCACGGAAGCTAATATGCCCGGTGCAGGCGAAGCAGTCTCTTCAGTGGTGGCTGGATGCCAGAAATCTAGAGCAGGGCATGCCGCTGGAGTTGCTGGATTGGAAACCCTTGACAACAGATGCCAGTCTGTTCGGCTGGGGGGCGCACTTTGAGCAGCAATTTGCCCAAGGACAGTGGACAGAACAGGAAAGACAATGGTCAATCAACAGGTTAGAACTAAGAGCAGTCACTCTGGCGTTAAGGGCGTTCCAGCAGCAGGTGCTAGGTAGCGCGATTCAAGTGCTGTCAGACAACGCCATGGCAGTAGCATATATCAATCAGCAAGGAGACACCAGCAGTGTAGCTCTGGAGATGGAAGCAGAAGAGCTACTAGGTTGGGCCGAGTTGTATCTGGAAGCCCTAACGGCAGGACATGTGGCAGGAGTGGACAATGTGGCCGCCGATTTTCTGAGTCGAGTCGCGGTGGACCCAGGGGAGTGGGTTCTCAACCAGGAGATTTTCGAGATGATAGTGGGTCGCTGGGGAATTCCGGTGATGGATCTCATGGCGACGTTCGCATCAGCGAAGGTAGAAAGAAAGGTTTTACAGCAGAAGGCGAGAAAGAATGTCCGAAGGCTTGGACGCCCTGCTGCAGAGGTGGCCGGAGGAGCAGCTCCTCTACGTGTTTCCACCGTGGGCCTTAATAGGTCGGGTAATTCAAAGAATAGAGAGACACAAGGGTCAGGTGATCCTCGTTGCGCCGGATTGGCCGAGGAGGCCATGGTATGCCGACCTGGTACGGCTCCTAGTGGAGTCACTGTGGAAACTGCCGGTCAGGAAGGATCTGCTAGTGCAAGATCCCTTGCTAATGCCTCATGTGGATTGGATCTCGCTTACGGCCTGGCTATTGAAAGGGCAAGGTTGACGGCCAGGGATTATTCGTCAGCGGTAATTTCCACTTTGTTGGGGTCCAGGCATAGATCTACCTCGGTAGCGTATGTCCACGTATGGCGACTCTTTGAGTCTTGGTGCAATGATAGGCGAGTGGTGGCACTGAGAGCATCCATTCCACAGATTCTGGCGCTTTGCAGGACAGTTTTGATAAAGGCCTAGCGGCAGCGTCCTTAAGGGTCCAGTTGGCAGTACTTTCTTGTTATCGGGGAAAGGTGCAAGGGATAATGCTTGGGTCTAATCCGGACATGAGGCAGTTTTTGAGGGCGACCTCTCTTCTGAGGCCGCCATGCCGGAGTCCGGTACCGACTTGGGATCTAAACTTAGTGCTGGAGGCATTGGTAGGTAGGCATTTCGAGCCGTTGGCTAAGGCAACGTTGAAGGATCTCACGCTGAAGGTAGTATTTTTAGTGGCGATTTCTTCGGCAAGGAGAATTTCAGAGTTACAGGCCTTATCGTGTAGGGAGCCTTTTCTGTCCTTCTATTACAAGAAGGTAGTATTGCAGACAGTGCCTTCGTTCTTGCCAAAGGTGGTATCGGTGTTTCATGTGAATCAAGCAGTGTCTTTGCCGGTTTTCGAGAATGATGTCGGGGACAATTCCAGGAATAGGTTGCATCGATTGGATGTGAGTCGAGTATCGCAGACGTATTTGCAGAGAACGGCTGTATTCCGCAAGACGGACAGATTGTTTGTCTTGTTTGGAGGACCAAAGCAAGGGGAGCCGGCATCAAAGGCTTCCATTGCAGATGGATTAAGGAGGCTATTGCGTCGACATATATATTGAAAGGCAGATCTGTGCCGAATGGTTTAAGAGCTCATTTGACTAGAGCACAGGCAGCTTCCTGGGCGGAGTGCAGTTTGGTGCCTGGGGCAGAGATTTGTAAAGCGGCGACCTGGTCATCGTTACATTCCTTTGTCAAACATTTATAGGATTGATCTGCAAGCGGAAGGGGATGGTAGGTTTGGATCAGCGGTTCTTCAGGCTGGTCTAGCAGGTCCCTCCTGTTAGTGTTACTGCTCTGTTATAACCCCAGATGTCCGGGACTAGACTAGAGGGGACGATAAGGAAGGTGAAATTAGACTTACCTGCTAATTGTTGTTCCTTGAGGAACTCTAGTCTAGTCCCGTATCCCTCCCTGCTGTAGAGTTGGGTCCATAGCCTGAAGGAAGTTAGCGGTATTTCAAATCATTTTTTATTGAGTTTTCATAGGTACAGAGAGAAACAGGGCTCAGAGACAACCAGCAGCATAACATAACAAAATAACATAACAAAACAAAATAGAGGTCTTCCCATCAGCCCAATACGTACATACAACACAAATCAGAACAATCGGGAAATCTTAAACCAGTCAGAGTTAACAACATAGCAATTCCATAACAATTCCCCCCCCCCTCACCCCAAGTCCCTAGCTAAATCACTCTGGAAAGAAAACCCCAGCCTCGCCCCCCACCCCAAACCCCCCACCCCCTCCCGAGAGCACAGACATGCAGCCCAAAACTCCGCTCATGGGTTACCACCACTACATCCAAGTATAAGTGACATCACCTGCCACCGGTCAGCTCCCCTCCATCTATCACTGTCTCCCCAAGGAGCCCACGGGTGGAGAAATAGTGCTCCGTGACCCCTCTCCAAATATTATCACAGGTCACCCGTTGCTTATCCCCCAAAAGTCTCGCTGTGCGCATCTCATGGCCTCTCAGAGTTAAGAGAGCTCTGCACCACTCCCTAAGGCTCGGGGGTCGGGCGTCTAGCCAATGTCGTAGGATGCACTGTTTCACAATCAGGAAAGCTCTAGTATAGAGTTGCCTCGTAGCCACACAACTGGGGTCCGCTACAGAATCAGCTCCAGGCAGTCCCCCACCCCCAAGAGGCCCATCAGATAAATCCTGAGGTAGCTCCCGGGAGTCCACACCACACACCCCAAATAAACACCATTCATACGTGAGATCCCCTCGCACAGGTCTACATGCGCGCAGCTCAGCATAGATCTCCCCCCAAAACTGAGTGATCCGGGGGCAGCTCCAAAAACGGTGGAATAAGGTCCCCTTATAAGTGTCACATAGCTGACAGACATCAGTCGAGAGCACCTTCATCTTAAACGCCCACGTGTTGGGTACATATGCCCTCCACAGCAGTTTGTATTGGATTTCGCGTAATTTAACGGATTCCGAGAGGAGCTTTATATGTTGGAAAGCAATCTGGAGCATCTCAAGCTTAAGGGACAAACTATCGGCTATGCACCACTTGCGTGTCAGGTGCGTCAACGAAGTCCAGTCCCCCCCAGGACAACACTCCTCACGCCAAGTGCGGAGCGAAAACTTGCCTTCGACGTCCGCTATGAGATCCCATACCCCTTTATTCCGAAACTGAAAACCCCTAATCCGCTGAAGTGTCTGTATATAGTGTCGTACTTGCAGGTAGAAGTAAAAAGAAGGAGACGCAAGCTTATAGCGCCGCTGCAAAGTTTGAAAGGAGTCCAACTCCCCCTGAGATTGCATCCTCAATTGACCCAGGTGTCCAAGGCTAGCCTCGGTCCAACTGCCTGGCAATCCTCCCCGGCATCCCGGTACAAAGTCGGCATTACCTCTCAAAGGCAGACACTCTGTACTCTTCCACGGCTCGCGCTTCTTCTGACACATGAAACGCCACGCCTGGCTCAATGCACTAAAGTAGACCGAGTGTCGCCAGAAATACGGCAAGCCCACCGGAGGGCTATGTAACAAGTAAGCCGGATGATAGGGCGCCGAGAGGTGTTCTATCAACTCCCAGGGTAGGACTCCTTCTCCACCCAAGATCAAATTCCGCAAGGGGCGCAATAGAGCAAGAAAGTTATAATCCCGGATCGAAAAAAGCCCGAGTCCCCCTTCCTCCCTATTACTCATCAAAACTGCTAACGAGATCCGTGCTTTCCTACCTCTCCACAGAAAGTGGCTGAGGTATCGCTGGAATAAAGTGACATCACATCGCCGCAACCACAAAGGCAAATGCCGTAACAGATATATCCAACGGGGAACCTCCATCATCTGAAATAAAGCAAGACGCCCCATAAGCGAGAGAGGGAGGTCGCGCCACCGATACAAGACATCCGCCATCCTCCGCAGCATGGGGCGGATATTAACCTCATACAATCTTGAGATCTGATCTGGGATCTGTATCCCCAAATAGCGAAACTCCCCAGTCGCCCAACGTAAAGGAAAGAGCCCTCTCCACTGTTTCTGCGCTCGCCCTCCTACATCTAACGCGACACACTTACTGAGGTTTATCCGGAGCCCGGAGAACGCGCCAAAACTCTGAATCACGTCCAAAGCGCGCTCCAGGGAAGGCTGAGGGTCGCACAAACACAAGAGCATATCGTCGGCAAACGCGCTGACCTTGATTCCCCCTTTCGGCCATTCAATCCCACGGATCCTTTCCTCCGCTATAAGGGTAAGGAGCAAAGGCTCCAATTGTAAGACAAATAATAGAGGCGAGAGTGGGCAACCTTGACGCGTACCCCTACGTAATTCAAAAGGTACCGAGGAGGTTCCCCCACTAGCCACACACGCCAGCGGTCCCGCATACAACGCTCTCACCCACGAAAGAAAGGCGCCTTCGAAACCAAATTTTTTAAGCGTTTCAAACATGTAAGTCCACGACACTCTGTCGAAAGCCTTCTCTGCATCAAGGCTCACTAGAAGTAAAGGCGTCCCCCGATGCAAACAATGTTCCATGCCCAGGAGCACCTTACTAATATTAGCAAAGGCATCCCGGCCTTTAACAAACCCCGATTGATGGGTACCAACAAGTCGGGGCAAAACCCCTTGCAACCGGGCCGCAAGGACCGAAGCCACCAATTTCATGTCATAGTTGATTAAAGAAATGGGGCGGTAAGATGCGGGGTCCTCCGGATCTCGGCCTTCCTTGGGTATAATAGTAATTGCCGCCGTTCGCATATCCCGCGGGTATGAGCCTCGTTCTTGCGCTTCCTGATACACTGCCATTAAAGTAGGTACGATATGGGGCATCAAGATCTTATAAAATTCTGCACCATATCCATCAGGGCCCGGCGCTTTGTGTGCTTTCCCTTTCGTTATCACTGCTTGGATTTCTGCACCGGTTATCCGCGCATTCAGAATCTGAAGCTCAGCCTCCGTCACCCTAGGTAGCGGCACGGCCTCTAGAAACACTCTCTCGCGTTCTCTATTTTGCTCCTCCGGTGTATATAAAGCCTGATAGTATTGACTAAACACCTGCACAATCTTCGGGAGGTCAGTTTGCTGCACCCCCTGACTATCCCGAATTCGAGTCACCCCCCTGAATACCCCCTTTACGTTTAACCAGGCGCGCCAGTAGACGCCCCGATCGGTCCCCAAAACGAAACAATTGGTGGCGATAATACTGTAGCGACTGAACTGCCCGCTCATGGAGTATTTCATTCAGAGCTCTCTGCACTTCTAAATACGCCGAAATGTTCTGCGGTCGAGCCACAGCTGCTCGCTTTGCCTCCTGCAACTGGCTCGACAGCTCTATAAGCCGCGCGTTCAACCGCCTCCGCTCTCTCGCAACATACGCTATGATGTGTCCACGGAGCACTGCTTTCCCAGCCTCCCAGAAGGTCCCCGCATCCACCTCACTTGTGTCATTCCACCTACGATATTCCTCCCATTGATGGGTTAAATAAGCCCGGAAAGTCTCATCCTGCCAGAGGTGCCCCGGGAACGCCCAACGGACTCCTCCCGCGGCTCCCCCTCTCCAATCTAAGACCACTCTAGCATGATCAGACACTACTATGGGCGCAATTTCCACTTTGACCACTTTCCCCAAGCTAGCTCTCGAAATCAAGATGTAATCAATCCGGGACCAAGTTTGGTGTGCTCTCGACAGATGCGTATAGTCTCTCTCCCCACCATGCAAGACCCTCCAGGCGTCAACTAGTCCCCCCAACTTACAGAGGTACTCTACCCCTTTATTGCGCCAAGCCCCAGGAGAGCCCCCACCAGCGGATCTATCCAATAGCGGATCATGCGGGCAATTAAAATCTCCCGCTAGTATCAAAGGTACCTTCGGGGCCCCTAACACTTTTCCCAGGAGTAGCTGAAAAAACCGATGGTCATATATATTTGGGGCATAAATGTTTCCCAGAAGTAACTCCTGTCCCTGTATCTTGGCATGTAAAAAGAGGAACCGCCCATTCGGATCCGCCTCCTCTCTAATCACCTCCATTGTCACACCTCTATGGACCAAAATCGCCACTCCACGCTTCTTTACCTTCGTGGAAGCGGCATATACCTGCCCCACCCAATCTTTCTTTAACTTCTTGTGTTCAACCTCAGTTAAGTGGGTTTCTTGCAATAAAGCTATATGTGTACGCCCCTTCTTTAGGGCCTGAAGCATCTTCGTCCTCTTTACAGGCGTATTCAGCCCTCCTACATTCCAGGAAACCACACGCAGATCATCACACATTCCACTCATGCCATGTGCGCCTCATCCAACAGGACTCCCATGGATACCACTGTTCCGAGTCGCCCAACCTCGACCCAGAACAGTCAAACAACAGTCTCTCCCACCAGGTGCACAGGTGTTCGGATATTGGGCGATGCTGTTTACTACTCCCCAGCCACCACAGAACATATTCACTCACTACATGTACTGCACATTTACCCCCCCCCCCCACTAAGACCCCAGAACATCCACACGAAAGGTTCCCCCAAACCTCCCACCCTCCCTCCCCTACCCCGCCCGGGTCCCATCCCCCTCCCCCTCCCCATCTCTCCCCCTGGCCACCCACCCTCCCCCTTATCCCCCCCCAAGTTAAAACATGGTCTGCCACACGCCCGGCTAACTGCGCCAGGCTCGGGGCCCACTCCTGCGCGCAGCAGGGCCATCTCGCCTCCCCCACAAAGACACATTACAACTCTCAAAGGACAGACCCCCTCCCCCACCCATAATCATAAACAAAGCCAATGGAGTTCCCAACCAAACATGTGAGCTTAAATGGTCGGTGCCCCAGCCCCATAAAAACTCGCAGTGCACTACAACAGATGCACCCCATCAAGGGATCCCGACAATGGTACCCTCTCCTTAACAATACAGCAAACAGATAAAGAATATCAACATTATATACAATAGAGTCATATACCATTTACCATTCCCCCACCCACCGCATATCTCTTGACAAAAACCCCATTTGCACAGAAGTCTCAATACGCCGTGTGTGGACCACGGCCGCTCACGGCCACGCGGCGTCTCACCTAGACCCATCAATGAGGAATCTACCCAGGTCTCAGCTCTCCAAAGCCAATTGCGGTAGCCTTTCAGGACGGCTAGGCCAAGATAGATCCAAGATAGTCCCATAGGATATATGCCTCTTCAAGCCGTAGACATCGGGTCCCCCAGGCTCTCCATAAACTTCCGGGCTGCTGCCACCGTGGTGAAGACATGATTCCGCCCCTCATGAAGCACTCGTAGCGTCGCGGGGAAGGCAAGTGTAAACCGGAGTTGCCGCTGGAACAGAGCAGCGCAAAAGGGGGAGAACTCCTTGCGTTTTGCCGCTACAGAGGCCGAATAGTCCTGGAATAAGAGAACTTGGTGATTGTCCAGCATCAAGGATCTCTTCTTGCGGTATGCCTGGAGTACTTGCCATTTGTGCTGGAAGTTCAGGATGCGAGCTATCACAACCCGGGGCCGCTGCGAATTCTCCGACTTGGGCCCAATACGGTGTACCCGCTCAACTTTGATTTCTCCCACCAGCTGCTCCAATCCAAGCTCTTTGGGCAGCCAAGCCTCCACCAGCGCCTGTAACAAGCTCTCGGTGTGTGCTTCCGGAATGCCCACTAACCGCAGATTGTTTCTTCGGGAGCGATTTTCTAAATCGTCCACTTTTTCTTTTAGGGCCTCAATAGTCTTCTGCATGGCAGCGTGTTCACGTGTCTGCAGTCCCTCGGCCTCCTCAATCGCGGACACCCGGTGCTCAAGTTCTTCGACCCGTTGCCCGAATTCAGCCAGGGACTCTCCGACCGCCTCAAGCTTAGTCAGGATTCGATCGAATTTCGGCTCCAAGAATTTAGCGACCTCTTTCGCCAGTTCTTCTGAGCTCGACTCCACACTTTCCGCACCCGGCGATTGCGGCGGGTTCAGAGTGGACGCCATCTTGCTAGCGGAGGCAGCCCCCGACTTCGCCGCTTTTTCCCGCTCCTTCTTGGCCGCAAGAGGCATGGCGGAGAGTAAGGAGTTGATCCACACCTTCAGCAACCCTTACGGTTTTAGCCCCGGTGTTTTGGTGGGGTTCTAATCCAGGGGGGAGGTCAAAAAATCAACAGAAAGGCGAGATAGCCCCGGAGCAAGGAGAGACACGTCTCACCCGCTCATGCGTCACGTGGTTCCCCCAAGTTAGCGGTATTTAATCGTTTGGCTACAGCAGCGCTTGGATGGCCTGCGATCCTTTGGTGGGGAGGGGGTAAAATACTTACGGGGCAGTATTAACAGTACCTGTTAGGAGATCCTAGAGAGAGGGCGAAACAGGCCTAAGCGGACGCGTACATAAACCTTGCTTGGTACTTTGCCAGGTACTAGTGTTAAGCAAATTTCTGCAGTTATTATAGTTCAATAGTTTAAGAATGTTATCTCTACTTATTTATTGCTATGGTGAGTCTGCTTTGTCAATAGGTTACTGGAGCAAGGAGGCCGTTCCTCATCTGTTTATACTGGTGTCACCAAAAAAGGTGACAGGCTCAGTCTCCAAGGCTGCGGGAGGAGGTGCTTATACCCCAGATGTCTGGGACTAGACTAGAGTTCCTCAAGGAACAACAATTAGCAGGTAAGTCTAATTTCACCTTGGTTGCATTTGCATAGTCACTTATGAATCCTTCAATCTTATTTGCTTCAGAGGTCAGGAAGGGTCTTGCTTTACCTGCTTCAATACTTGTGCAGAAGCTGGGCATACTGCCTCTTTCATTTATTCATCCATCTGTGTGAATGGAGGACAGGGTGTGTGTGGTACAGAGATGGGGTGTGTCTTTTTGCACATACATTGTGCCCTTTACCTCCCATGCATTGATCCCTTCCCTCCCCACTCCAGCTCCTCTCCTGCTGCTCCTCCCTTTCAACCTGCTATCCTTTTGCACGTCCCCCCCTGCCCTCCATTCCTAGGCATTCCTCCAGTCCGGTCCCTTTACAGAAGAGGAGAGAAAAAAAGAAATATTCTACAACTCCTATCTAATCTAATCTCTCCACTAAGCCTTCCCCTGGCTTAGCTCCTTCCAGCTGCTTTGGAGACTGAGCTAAACTGGATCTGATGGGAGGAGCCAGTGGTATTTATACAGGAGGATCATCAGAAAAAAGTTGAAGAGCTCAGTCTCCAAAGCTGCTGGTAGAGGAGCACAACCCAGAAGTAAAGGGACTGGACTGGAGTCTCTTCAGGAACGCTAATTAGCAGGTAAGGTCTAATTACTCTTTCCTCTTCACCATTCACATAGACGGCTGAATAAATTAAAGGGGCAGTAGGTTTTAGTAACTAATGATTAGAGGGAAGGGATGAATGCATGGGAAGTAAAGGGCACAATGTTTGTGTGCAAAAAGGCACACCCGTCTCCCACCATATACACATAGGCACCCCCATCTCTGCACCACACACACGCAGGCATCCCCACCTCTACACCATACACACGCAGGCAGTTGTAGCTTAATGAGTCAGTGGGGATGGTGGGAGAGGGAGGAGCACTATACAGTGGCCCATTAAGAGTCTGATTTATTAAGCTTTTCCTTATCGTTCCTCCAGTCCAGTCCCCACTTGTGGGTTGTGGCCTCTCACCAGCAGCTTGGAGACTGAGCATGCCACTCTTTTGACTCTCCCTAGATAGATAGCTGACACCTCTCACCAGCCTCCAGTATCTCAGTCTCCAAGTACTGAAAGGACAACAGAAATAGGTTTGGGGGGAAAAAAAGAGGCAAACAAGGCTCAGTTGACAGGTCTAAAGAGCCGTTTGATGGGGAGAGCTCTCAGTAAAGTTAATTGGGGGGGAGGGGGAAAAAGAATAAGAACTTCATAACGGGCAGTAAATAATCTTCTCTGGAGGAGATAACTGCTTCTGTGCCTTACCAGGTCAGCGGTTTTCGATCCCTTGCTATTCGGAGGAGCCCCTGATGACTGCAGTGCCTTTCTGGCGAAAAAACTCACTTCCGCAGCACCCCGAAGCAGCCGACATGTCCCCGCACAACAGAGCTGGTCAGGAGGCTCTCCGCACCAGATCGCTGTTACAAGCAGAGGGATTACGTGCTTGCACAGCTTTTTCTTAGGTATTTCATGTTGCTCTGAATCGGACCGTGTTTGGGGGCCCGAGGGCATACTGGAGAGAGCAGCGTAGCTGGAGGCAAGGTTCCAGGCTCGAGCGGGAACTGCCGCCATTTTCAAAAGATGCCGAGCAGACACATGGAGAATAACTGTGACAGAACGGACACTGAGTTTGTAACTCGCAGTTTGTAATGTTTTAGAGGGCCGGTTAGTGGGAGACCTATGCTTTAACCAAGAATCTTTTATTTTTGGTTTAAGGGCACTAGTCTATTGGATAAATTAGCTAGGTGCTCAGAGTAGGAGCCTCGACTGCCCTAGGGGAAAGTTGTCTCCAATTACTCTTAGGACAACTGATAATGCCACCGAAGCTGGTGTGTGTGGCCTGTGGCTCCCATCATAGCACGGTTTCAGCTCAGGGATTTGGCTGTGAGACAGAATCCAGGTCCATTGAAGACGGACTGAGGGAAGAGGGGGTGGACCAACCCTTAGGGAGAAGTGAAGGTTCGCTGGGGAGCCACTCTCCTCTCGTGGACAGCAAGGAAACAGAACAGATGGCGTAGGACGCTAAGGAGAAGCTCCAGGGGGTCTCCCGAGCCCTTTACTTCTAAGGATTGTTCAGGGGGGGTCCCTGGGGGCATTTTCACCCAAGTTCATCCTCCTCATGCACAAGGCTTTCTGCTTGCAACAAAAGGGGAAGGAGGAGCCACGGAAACGCAAGTGGAAAGATTCCCCCGCTGGAGCAGAAGGAGAACTTGCTGTACACAGACCCTGAGGGGAAATTGATCCCAGGGAGAATTTGGGATCTGACCATTCAGGGACAGTGGATGACACTGAAGGTTAGGATATGGAAACGGAGCCTGTAGAACTCTAGGAGGGGGAGATTCCCCAAGCGGAAGAGGCCAGGACTATGCGTGTTTTCCGTAGGAAAGAGCTGGCAGCTCTGATTTCCTATTCTGCAAAGGAAATTAACATTGGGGTAAGCACCCTGGTGCGGAGGATTAGCCATTGGAAGATCCCTTGTTCCAGGCCGTGAGGAAGACGCAGTCCATCTTCCCACTCCATCACATGGTGAAGCAGATGATTCAGGATGAATGGGATATGCCAGAAACGGGACTGAAAGGTACCCGGGTACTGACGCATTTATATTTCCTACTGGATCAAGCTAAAGAACTGTTCCACTCTCCTAGAGTAGATGCAGCAGTTCCATGGTAACAAGGAAAACCACCATCCTGGAGGGGTGAGCATCGGCCCTCAAGGACATACAGGATAAGAAGTTGGAGACCTTGCTCAAGCAGGTGTTTGACATTAATGCACTGTCTTTGCACGTCTCCATATGTGGGGCGTTCATGGTCTGGGTGTGTCTACAATGGGCCCAAGCAGTGTTGGAATGTACAGAGGACTCCCAATTTTTGCCCCCACAGGCAGCAAAGTTGGAATCGTGAGCAGCATACCTGGTTTATGCCTTTTATGATCTCATTAAGGGCCTGTCCAAGGGGATGGCCTTGGTGATGGCCGCTCGCTGCTACTTGTGGTTATGGAACTGATCTGCAGATGTTTCTTCCAAGACGCAGTTAAGCAAGCTTCTGTTTAGGAGGAATTTGCAGTTTGGTAAGGATCTTGACAAGTTGGTGAAGTATCTGGGAGACTCCAAGAGTGGTAGACTACCTGAGGATAAGCAGAAGCCAGGGCAGTCCATGGGCCCTGTGAGGGGACAGCCAAGAGACTTACGGCGCTTTCAGGCAGTTTGTTTTGCACCATACCAGTGAGATCGGTACCTGTCTCAGGGACAGCCCTTTCGGGGGTTTTGGGCAGCGGGCAGATAATTTTATTCCTCAGCGCCCAAGAAAACACAATGATGCGAGGAAGGTCCGGGGCAGTTGGTTCCCGTGGGGGGTCAGCTGTGAGATTTCTACGCTGCCTGGACCAAGATTACGACCGACCAATGGGTACTGGAGAACATCCGAGAGGGATTTATGCTGGAATCTGCGCAGCCTGTCTCGGAGGCCTTTGTCAGTTCCCCATGCAAGGCGCCACGGAAGCTCACAGCTGTGTGGGACACGCTGAAACACTTGATCGAGCTGCAGGTGGTGGCGGAGATGCCACTCGACCAACAAGGCTATGGTCGACACGCCATATATTTTGTGGTCCCCAAAAAAGAAGTTTCTTTTCAACCAATCTTGGACCTCAAGCACATAAATCGTTGCCTCAGAGTACCCCATTTCCAAAAGGAGACACTCCACTTGGGAGTCGTCAGAGAAGGAGAGTTCTTGATCTCCATAGATTTCACAGAGACTTACTTGCACATCCCCATTCAACCACAGCATCAGCAGTACCTGCGGTTTGCAATACCAATGGGCCATTATCCGTTTCAGGCATTGCCATTTGGCCTGGCAACCGTCCCTCACACTTTTACCAAGGTGATGGTGGTGGTGCAGCTCCGACAAGAAGGGGTGCTAGTGCATCCATACTTGGACAATTGGCTTATCAAGGCGAAAGCCCACAAAGAGATCCTAAGAGCCACAGAGTGCGTGATTTCATTCCTACAGTCTAGGCTGGGTCATCAATGTGGTGAAAAGCCAGTTGCAGCCATCTCAAGATTTGGTGTTCCTGGGAACCATGTTTCAGACAAGCATGAGCAAGGTGTCGATGCCATTGGAAAGGATGCTCACCCTGCAAGTCCGCCAGTTTCTCAGCATGGTTCTGCCGACGGCGTGGTATTATCTGCAAATGTTAGGATCAATGGCAGCTCGATCGAGTTGGTGCCATGGGTGTCAGCACACATGCGTTTGTTCAACACCATGAACTATCCCAGCCGTTGCCCTGTCCACGGGCGGTATGAGAGTCGCTCGATTTGTGTTTGAACACAGACAAATTGTTGGTGGAGATGCTGCTAGAGACCCCGCAGTGGATACTATTAACTACGGATGCCTTCCTGTCCGGAAGGAGAGCTCATTGCGAAGGCCACATAGCCCAGGACATGTGGGCAAGGGCAGAAAGTGTATGGCCAGTCAACTGACTCAAGAGGAGAGTGGTGTTCCTGGCACTCTAGAGGTTTCAGTTCTTCCTTCCGGGGAAGATGGTACATGTGTTCTCGGACAACACTGCCACAGTTGCGTGTATCAATTGCCAAGGGGGCACAAGCAGCATGCAGCTAGAAGAGGAGGTCACACCAGTGATGTCGTCTGGATCCAGTAGAGTGGGCTCTCAATAAGGCTGTCTTTGTGCTGCTGGTAAAGCGCTGGGGTCAGCCGATCATGGAATTGATGGTGGCCTTCCAGAACGCCAAGGTGGAACGGTTTTACAGCAGAAGATGAGAGCGCGTGTCGGAGGGTCTTGACACGCCAATACAGAGGTGGCCAGCAGAAGGACTCTTCTACATCGTCCCTCTGTGGACCCTGATAGAGTAGTACAGCGGATAGAGGTACATCGGGGGCTGGCGATGCTCATCGCCCCCGACTGGCCGCAGAGAACGTGGTATGCCGATCCGGTCAGACTAACAATGGACCTCCTATGGAGGCTTCCAGTTCGGGAAAATCTGCTGGTGCAAAGGCCCATTCGAATGCCTCAGGTGGCTTGATTCTTGCATATGGGCCTGGCTCTTGAAAGGGCTGGGTTGAAGAAGAGGGGCTATTCGGCAGTGGTAATTGTAACACTGTTGAAGGCCCGGAAACATTCCACGTCTTTGGCTTATGTCAGGGTGTGGAGAATCTTTGAGGCTCTGTACATAGAGCAAGGATGCCGGCCCTTGATGGCCTCAGTTTCTGAGGTGCTTACCTTCTTGCAGGCAGGCTTAGAGAAGGGTCTGGCTTGCAGCTCACTGAGAGTGCAGGTGGTGGCTATTAGCTGTTATCACGGTAGGATTCAAGAAGTTTCCCTGGCTGCACATCCTGATGTCACTTGTTTTTTGCTAGCAGTTAAACAATTACGTCCTCCGGTCAGGGCGTTGGTTCCTTCTTGGGACCTTAATCTGGTCCTGTCGGTCTTAACAGAGGAGCCTTTGAGGCTCCGCATCTTAAAGGATCTAACTCTAAAAGCAGTCTTTTTGGTAGCCATTTATTCGGCCAGGAGGATTTCGGAGCTGCAAGCGCTTTCGTGTTGGGCACCTTTCCTCGGCTTTCTAAGGAAAAGGTGATGCTATGTCCTGTACCTTCTTTTCTTCCGAAAGTTCTGTTGGTGTTTCATCTCAATCAACCAGTCATACTCCCATTTTTCGGTGGCGTGGAGGACCTGATTCTGCGACTCTTTGATGTTGGGAGGGTCTTGCGGTGCATTTTAAAGTGCATGGATCCATTTTGCAAGCCTGACTGTCTTTTCGTGCCATTTGTGGGGCTGCACAAAGGAGAGGCAGCATCTAAGGCAACTATCGCATGTTAGGTGAAGGAGACCATCTCCGACGAATACCTGTTGCGTCACAAAGAATGCCCAGTAGACTGAGGGCTCATTTGACTTACGTGCAGGCAGCGTCCTGAGTGGAATCCAGTATGGTGCCGCCCACAGATATTTGCAGAGTGGCGACCTGGTCGTCCTTCGCACTTTTTTGTGAAGCATTATTGGTTGGATGTGCAGGCAGCTGTGGGATGCACGCTTTGGGTCGGCGGTGCTTCAGGCTGGGCTCACGGGTCCCTCCTGAGTTTAGTGCTGTTATGGTACATCCCATAAGTGGGGACTGGATTGGAGGAACGATAAGGAAGGTGAAATTAGGTCTTATCTGCTAATTGTCTTTCCTTGAGTTCCTCTAGTCCAATCCTGAACCCTTCCTGATTCAGTTTTTTCCTTGCAATGATGTGGCACTCCCGGGCCTGACAAAGTCCATCTGTATGTTTGACCCATAAGTTGTGCAGGGGCCCATCGGCATGCGAGTCTATGTGAGAAGATGGACCATACTGGTCTTTATCTGCCGTCATTTACTATGTTACTATGTAAGAGTATAATTCCTTTCTGGAGAAGGTCGCAATAATAGTACAGTGTAGCGAGTTGGCCACGTAAGTGGGTTTACAATACTTTGTATTTCGAGGGAGGGCGTTTGAGAGTTGTTTTCTGCCTGTTGCAGAGAGAGTAATAGTAGTTTTAGGTAATTGATTTTTCTTATTTGTTGCTCCCATGAGTCTGCTTATGTCAATAAGATACTCGAGGCTGATGGGAGGTGCCAGCTATCTATCTAGGGGGAGCAAAGAGTGACATGCTCAGTTTCCAAGCTTCTGGTGAGAAGCAACAACCCACAAGTGGGGACTGGACTGGAGGAACTCAAGGAAAGACAATTAGCAGGTAATATCTAATTTCACCTATCCCATGGAAAATGGAAAAACTGTCAGTAAATCAGTAACTGCGATACACCTTTTATGGGTGGAGGCAGGCATGCACTTTGACCTAGGTTTTGCCAACTGGCTCCTAGTTTCCAAGGAAATTTGTCAGGGCCTGGACATGGTGGTTTGATGCCTTTGTACTTTTGATTTTCCTTTTGGGTTTACTATCTGACTATGTCATTTTCTGTACAAGTGTTGGTTATTTGTTTTTTTGTATGACATAATTATAAAAAAAGAAAAATAGCTTAGTGAATAAGGCCCTAAAAGTTGAAATTTTAAAAAAAACTCCTCCTCCTCCATTTTAAAAGTAAAATTCTAGTAGATGTGTTGGTCCTGTAAAAACTTGAGTCTGCAGGTTCTGACACATTTTTAAAAGATCAAGAAAAGCGTTGATATAAGAGATGAATTCTCAAGACCTCAGATCTGAGGAGGCCTGTGGGTACTGCAATCAGGGGTGGCCCAAGGGGGGGGGCTCATTTGCATAAATATTTGCATAATGTTACCATACACTAACTTTTAGTAAACATGTCTCTTAATGAGTGTATGGATAAAGAAAGACTAAAAGATTTCTACATTACTATAATCCAGTGCCAATCGCCAGGCACATTAGGAACTACTACAAACACTGCCCATTTAGAACCCATAGCAAACCCGCCATATCGTAACAGCACTACCAAGACTCACAAAGCACCATACTCTACCTATCAAAAGGCAACACTGCAAATATTAAAACAATACATTTCAGAGAATAACAATACATGACCTACTGGGGAAAGAGAACAAGTGGCAATGTCAAATAGGAATTACATAAACAGAATACCTCAGCTCAGTTACACATGCAGAACATAGACCATCACCAAACAAGGAATCACAATTTAGAAACAGGAAGACAATAATTAAACTGGGAACCCCAAAAGCCAAACTTGGAATGTACAACAACACTGGAAATAAAACTATAAATTAATTTTCTCTTGTACTAAACAAAGCGCAGATGTTAATGATGTACATTTCCCAGAGCTGACATATTCCAGTTAATAAATTCAAAATAAAGAGAGATTTTTCTACCTTTTGTGCATTTTTTTTTTCACTTGCAATTTCTCCAGCCACTTCCTTCTGGTTTCTTTGTGTCTTCTGCTAACTCTCCATTGTCTGCTGTCCATTTGTCCTTTCTTCTCTCTTCTAATTTTTTTCCATTCTCTCTCTACATCTGCTTTAACATACTAATCTTTCTCCTTTTGCTCTTTCCTCATTCCTATTTCATCCACTCAGATTTTACCCCTACATCCTCAATCCCCACTTACTCTCCCAATACCCGGCCAATTATAGATTTTTCTTCCCTCCCACACAAAATATTTTTCCCCTCTCCATTTCACTCTCCCAGCCCTATCCCATTCTAATCCTTCACCCAACAGCAGCTCCCTTCTAGTTCCAGCCCCACCCAATATCTGCTCCCTTCTAGTCCCCCGCATCATCAGCCCATTTCCAATCCTATCCTAGCCCCACCATCAGTCCATTTCCTGTCCTAGCTCCCTCCCCTCACAGCCCATTTCCATTCCAAATCCCCGTCCTCATCAGCTATTTGCAGTTCAAGCCCCCCTTTCCACTCAGCCCATTTCCAGTCCTAGCAACCCCCCCAGCCCATTACCAGTCCTAGCCCCCCATAGCCCATTACCAGTCCTAGTCCCCCCCCCCCATCAGCCCACCTCCAGTCCTAACCCCATCAGCCCATTTCCAGTCCTAGCCCCCCCATAGCCCATTACCAGTCCTACCCCCCATCAGCCCACCTCCAGTCCTAACCCCCCCATCACCCCATTTTCAATCTTAGCCTCCCCCCCATTACGAGTCCTAACCCCCCTCCCCCCCATCTGCCCAGGTAAATTAAAAACTTAAAAAAAAAACTGGCGGCTGCTGCTGCCATGGCAGCGGCAGAATCAAGTGTCACGCGGCCCCCCCGCCTGCCCGGCAGAGCCCTCCTGGCATCAGCTCCATCAGTGTGGGCTTTTCGAGCCGCGAAGAGAGTGTTTCTCTCTCGCGGCTCTGTTAAGCCCGCCGGAGCTGATGGGAAACAGGAAATGCCTGTTTCCCATCAGCGCCGGGGGGCTCTTAAAGCTGGAGCTGATGCCGGGAGGGCTCTGCCCGGCAGGCGGGGGGCCGCAGGACACTTGATTCAGCTGCTGCCATGGCAGCAACGGCCAGGTTTTGGTTTTTTTGGGGGGTTTTTTGGGGTTTTTTTTTAGTTTTAATGCAGAATGTTGTTTGCGCGGAGCCCTGTGCAAACAACATTCTTGCTCAATGGATGGGCCGGCCCTGACTGCAATATGTTAATTCTTTTATAAAATGTCTGCATTTATTTATAAATGACTTTTTTCTTTTTAAGTGCTAAAAAGGCAATGCTGGCTCCTGGCGACTCAGCAGCCCCTGTTTTTTCTTGGCAAGGTATTTACCGAAAGTAGAAAGGAGGGTTAAATTGCTTGTCCAAGGCCACAAGGCCGATTTGGGGTGATTCTCACCACCACCAAAAAGTTGTCTAATAGACAATATTTTGCTGGTGGTGAGAAGTGAGAAGGAATGTGACACATTCTATCTAACCTTTTTGATGTCTTGGACATCTGCACCTTGCCCACTCACAATCTTAAATGACAGAGGTGTAAGGCAGGGGTCTCCAAATCCAGCCCTGGAGGGCCACAAACCAGTCAGGTTGGCAGGATATCTCTAATGCATATATATCTCATGCATATTCATTAGGGATATCCCGAAAACCTGACTGGTCTGCGGCTCTCCAGGACCAGGGTCCCCTACCCCTGGTATAGGGGGTGAAGTACTTTTGTCCACTAAAGAAGAGCGGGACCTAGGCGTGGTTGTGTCTGATGATCTTAAAGTAGCTAAACAGGTAGAAAAGGCGACGGCAAAAGCTAGAAGGATGCTTGGGTGCATACGGAGAAGAATGGCTAGCAGAAAAAAGGACGTGATAGTGCCTCTGGATAAGTCTTTGGTGCGACCTCATTTGGAGTATAGTATGCAATTCTGGAGACCGCACCTTCAAAAGGATGTGAACAGGATGGAGTCTGTGCAGAGGGTGCCTACTAAAATGGTTAGTGGTCTTCATTATAAAGCATATGAGGACAGACTTAAGGATCTTAATATGTACACCTTAGAGGAAAGGCGGGATAGAGGCGATATGATTGAGATATTTAAATACCTCCGTGACATAAATGTTCAGGGGGAGAGCCTCTTTCAACTGAAAGCAAGTTCTGCTACGAGGGGACATGGGATGAGGGTGAAGGGGGATAGATTCAGGAGTGATATGCGGAAATATTTCTTTACGGAAAGAGTGGTGGATCCGTGGAATAGTCTCCCAGTGGAGGTGTAGAGATGAGGACAGTAACTGAATTCAAAAAAGCATGGGACAAACACAGAGGATCTCTAAAGATAAAAAGGGGACTGTTGTAGTTGTTGTTATGGAAGGACAGACTAGATAGGCCATGTGGTCTTTTTCTTTCGTCATATTTCTATGTTTTTATGAATAAAATGGATGAAAATCCTCTGCATTAGTGTTAGCAGACAGGCCTGCATCAGCCAGTACCATTCATTCCTGAACCCATCTGGGCCAGGGGTCTTATATATCTTAAAATACATGAAAGCTCACTCAATTTCTGACTCTGAGATAGGGACGATTTAGAGCTGCCTTCTGTTCCGTTGTCAAGTAGGACAATGCCATGTCTTGCAGAAAGTCCAACTTGCCCAAGCTCAATCTGTCCCTGACAGCATAGAGACCTTCATAAAAACTATGGGGACAAGGGTAACCATCCCACCTGGTTACCATGCTGGTATTTATTTATTTAACAGGATTTATATACCACCTTTTCCTTAAATCAAGGTGGTTTACATTCAAACTCTAACCGTTTACATTGTAACATAGTATAGAGGGTGGAGTTGTGCAGCATGCAGGAAGCTTAACAAAAATCAAAGCATTAACAGTACATTAGCATAACCTGTTTACAAGTTGGTGTCGTGTCAAATTCGTTTGAAGTTGTTCGTTGATCAGTGTCCTATGACGGTGATGGTGGGTAGTTAGTGTTGCTCTATGTGATATTTCCAAAATGTTCTATATACAGGAGTGTATTTAACTTTCTCCTGAATTCGTTTGTGTCCCTCGTATTTCTAATATTCTCCGGGAGAGAGTTCCATAAGTTTGATGCGTATAGCGATAGTGCCTTGTTGGATGTGGTCTTTTTTGTTTTGGAGTATTCATTTGGCATAGCTATTATGTTTTTACAGTTTATTCTCTTTATGTGGCTTTCAGAGTGTCTTTTTATCAGCTCCTGGAGCGACTCAGCTTATCCATTTTGTAGTATTTTAAATATATAATATTAAGTGTTGCCTAGAACCTGGCAGGACTCCTTATTGGTAGCCATTGGTAGTATATCCTAGATTTATATGCCTGCTGATGAAGTAAGTTGTTAAGCTCAACTTGAGAGGCAAGAAGCTCTTCACGCCGTGATGCTGAGTAATGCCACCTAAGTTCCCGTAGAAGTCAAGTTAGTTGCGTGATCCGAGCATCTATACGCCTCCTACATCTTATCTCATAACTCATAATTTTGACTTATTTTATTTATTTATTATTTATTAACAATTCTTATATACCGCACTATTAGACATCAGCGCGGTTTACATTGAACAAAAAACATCCGACAATTTACATATGTCTGGTCATTACATTTAACAGGAAGTATAACTTGGCGAAATAGGGGAAACTAAATACAATGAGGGACTTGTATAACTGCCTTGCCCGCCTCCCAAAAAAGAGGCATGTCGTCCTGATGACATTGATTATTAAGAATGTATGTGTTGCACCATCCTTGGAGAACGTGCAGGAAGACGGAATCGTGGTACAAATGCACTGGAAAGCGCCATTGGATATTGCGACGCTGCCCTGCCAAACATTCTAAATCGACCTATACCGGAGCATGATCTGATACAGCAATAGAGCCTATCCCTGTCGCCTGTACCTGAGATAGAGAGGCCGAGGGAAGCAAAAACTAATCAACCTGTGAAAGGGAGCCATGTGGATGCGACAAGTGCATGAAATCCTTCTTGCCAGGATGAAGGGTTCACCACATATTGAACAAGTCCAGCACATCGCAAAGGTGCAAAACCCTCTGACTAGAACTCATGATGCCCTGCTACCCAGAGGGTGCCTTGTCCATGGCTGGGTTTAATATTCAATTATAGTCCCTCTCCTCCCCAAAATCAAGGATTGCAGTGAGATCAGATACTTATCTAAGCCAACAAAAAACTTGGCATCTGGAAAGTTGGGGCCATAAACATTACAAAATGTCACAGGGGCTCCCGCTAGCTTCCCCCACCCCCACCCCCCAATCAAATAATGCCCATGTGGGTCTGCCACCTGAGTCTCCACGACAAAGTGAAGGCCCTTGCGGAACAGCATGGTGACGCCCGCCTTCATAGAACCTGAGGATATCCCATAGCTTGACCCACCCACCACCGCTGCAAATTGTTGTGCTCCTTCATATCCATATGAGTCTCCTGCAACATAATCACATCAGCTTTGAGGTCCCAAAACAATTTCAAAACTTTGTCTCTTTATCGGTGAACCCAAGCCACACACATTCCAAGAGACACATCTTACAGCAGGTTCACCTACCCTTAGCCTAAAAGGAATTAAGTTCCAGTAGGAGAATACATTCAAAACTCCACAAGATCCTCCCCAGCCTAGGGATCTCACTCACCCTATACCCCAACCTTCTGCCCGAAGATAACCCAAGATTCTCTTGTTACCCACCCCAAACTCCTCCCTTCCCCCCCCCCCCATCCCACCATCTACCACACTGCTCCATCCAAGAACCCACCTTGGGAGAACTTGAAATGAAGGGACTCCTCCCCTCCCCCCCTACAATCAGTCATATCCACCCATGCATTTCACCACCCCAACATACCCCTTCACGTGTCTTTCCAAACACATTCCCCTGAACTCATCCACCCATGACATCGAACGGGAACTCTAGGCCCAGCACCCCCTTGACCAAGGCCAGCCACATGTCCCCTTACATGGACACCCTGCCAAGCTTCCAGTTTACCCCATCATCCCTACACAGTCACTCATCCTCCCATCGCAACCCCCCCTTCTAAGATCCAAGTGCCCCTCCACCAGCCCCACTGCGCACAGCAAAGCTCCACTGCACACGCACTCATCCAACGAGTGTCACATGTATGATTTTCTCCCAGTTGGTGAGAGGTCTTACATGTGCACTAGGTGCAAGGAGCTCTTTGCTCTCAGGGAACGAGTCCATTCTCTAGAGGCTAGAGTAACAGACTTGGAAGATATAAGAAAGAGAGAGAGGTATATAGACGAGACCTACAGGGATATAGTCCTGAAGTCCCACCTCCAGTCTGGCAGCATCCCTGTTGCCATGGAGGAGAGAGGTCACGTGACAAGAGAGCATCACCCTGGTGTGGCAGGAAGTGATCCTGTAACTAGGACCTATCCTCCCAGATGTAAAACCCTCTTGCACCGAGGACTTCTCCAGGGCCATATACCCATGAGGGAAGGGTTAGGACAGCCATTATAGTTGGTGATTCGATCATTAGGCATGTAGATAGCTGGGTGGCTGGTGGACGTGAGGATCGCCTGGTAACATGCCTGCCTGGTGCGAAGGTAGCGGACCTCACGCACCACCTAGATAAGGTCTTACATAGTGCTGGGGAGGAGTCTGCTGTCTTGGTACATGTCGGTACCAATGACATAGGAAAACGTGTTAGGGAAGCTCTGGAGGCTAAATTTAGGATTTTAGGTAGGAAGTTGAAATTCAGAACTTTCAGGGTAGCGTTCTCTGAAATGCTTCCCGTTCCATGCGCATGACCCAAAAGGCAGGCAGAGCTCCGGAGTCTCAATGCGTGGATGAGACAGTGATGCAAGGATGAGGGTTTTGGATTTGTTAGGAACTGGGGAACATTCTTGGGAAAGAAGGGGCTCTTCCGAAGGGATGGGTTTCACCTTAACCGGGAGGGAACCAGGCTGCTGGCATTAACCCTTTTAAAAAGGAGAGAGAGCAGCTTTTAAAATAGATAATAGGGGAAAGCCGACAGTCGCACAAGAGCGCATGGTTCGGAAGAATGTATCCTTGAAGGATACTACCAAAAGCAGAGAGGTTCCAAAAAAGAGTAAAGTAGCCCAAATGCCCTTGAGTATGGAGGAGACAGAGCTTAAAGATTCCAAATTACCCATGCCTACCAATAGCCAAATAAATATGAATAAAATACAGTCTCTAAAATGCTTGTATGAAAATGCTAGAAGTCTAAAAAATAAGATGGGAGAGTTAGAATATATAGCACTAAATGAGAGGTTAGATAGGATTGGAATCTCAGAGACATGGTGAAAGGAGGACAACCAGTGGGACACTGTGATACCTGGGTTCAAACTATATCGTAATGATAGAGCTGATCAAATTGGTGGAGGGGTTGCGCTCTATGTTAGAGAGGGCATTGAGTCAGAAAGGATTAAAGTTTTGCAGGAAACAAAATTTGCTGTAGAATCTCTATGGATTGAAATTCCATGTAAAAAGGGGAAGGCAATGGCAGTGGGGGTGTACTATCGACCGCCTAACCAGAATGAACAAATGGATGATGAAATGCTCAAAGAAATCAAGGAAGCTAAGAAAAGTTATAGCACAGTAATAATAATGGGTGATTATTATTACCCCGGTATCGACTGGGTCAATGTCACGGCAGGACATTCTAGGGAGATAAAGTTCCTAGATTAAATAAATGACTGCTTCTTGGAGCAGCTGGTTCATGAACTGACCAGAGGGGAAGCCATATTGGACCTAGTCCTTAGTGGAACACCAGATCTGGTGCAAGAGGTAAGGGTGTTGGGGCCACTTGGCAATAGTGATCATAGTATGATTGTGTTTGATTTAATTAGTGGAGGAGAGATGGTAAGGAAATCCACAGTACTACCTTTTAACTTTTGAAAGGGAAACTATGATAAAATGAGGAAAATAGTTAAGAAAAAACTAAAAGGAGCAGTTGCAAAGGTTAAAGACTTACATCAAGCTTGGGTGTAGTTGAAAAATACAATCCTGGAAGTCCAGACCAGCTGTATTCCACGCTTTAAGAAAAGTGGAAGGAAGACCAAAAAACTGCCAGCATGGTTTAAAGGTGTGAGGTCAGAGAGGCTATTGTTGCCAAAAAAGCATCTTTCAGGAAATGGAAAAAAAGAGCCAAACAACGAAAACTGGAAACGGCACAAGCACTGGCAACTTAAATGCAAGGCATTGATAAGGCAGGCAAAAGGAGAATTTGAGAAGAAGCTTGCTGCGGAAGCAAAAACACGTAATAAAGACTTTTTCAAGTACATTCGTAGCAAAAAAAACTGTGAGAGAGTCAGTTGGTCCATTAGATGATAGAGGAGGGGTTAAAGAGGCACTAAGAGGCAACAAGGCGATAGTGGAGAGACTGAATGAATTCTTTGCTTCGGTCTTTACTGAGGAAGATGCAGGGATGTTACACATGACTGAAGTGGTATTTAAAGGTGCAGAAGAATTGAAGGAAATATCGATACATCGGGAAGATGTATTACAACTATTTGATAAACTGAAGAGTAGCAAATCATCTGCACTGGATGATATACATCCAAGGGTGTTGAAAGAACTGAAATATGAGATTGCAGACCTGCTATTAGTAATCTGTGAACTATCATTAAAGTCATCTGTAATACCTGAAGATTGGAGGATGGCGAACGAAAAGCCAAGTTTTAAAAAAGGTTCCAGGGGTGATCCGGGAAACTATAGACCGGTGAGCCTAACGTCAGTACCGGGAAAAATGGTAGAAACCATCATAAAGAACAAAATTGCTGAACATGTAGATAGTCATGGTTTAATGGGAGACAGCCAACATGGCTTTAGACAATGAAGATATTATCTTACTAATCTGTTATGTTTTTTTGAAGGTGTGAATAAACAGGTAGACAAAGGTGAGTCAGTTGATATAGTGTATTTGGACTTTCAGAAAGCCTTTGACAAGGTCCCTCATCAGAGACGTTTGGCAAAGCTAAAGAGTCATGCGATAGGAGGCAGTGTACTATTGTGGATCAGGACCTGGTTAAAAGATAGAAAGCAGAGGGTAGGGCTAAATGGCCAATTTTCCCAACGGAGAAAGGTGAATAGTGGTGTACCCCAGGGATCTGTGCTTGGTCCGCTGCTTTTTGACATATTCATAAATGACCTGGAAATGGGAATAATGAGTGAGGTTATCAAATTTGCAGATGACACAAAACTATTTAAAGTTGTTAAAACACATGAGGATTGTGGAAAAGTGCAAGAGGTTCTTGATAAATTGGAAGATGGGCATCAAAATGGCAGATGAAATTTAATGTGGACAAGTGCAAAGTTATGCACCTAGGGAAGAACAACTCAAACTATGGTTACACGATGCAAGGTTCCACATTAGGAACCACCACCCAGGAAAAGATTTAGACGTCATTGTGGATAACATGTTAAAACCCTCGGCCCAGTGTGCAGTGGCGGCCAAGAGAGCAAATAGAATGCTAGGTATCATAAGGAAAGGAATGGAAAATAAAACAAAGGATATTATAATGCCTCTATATCGTTCCATGGTGAGACCGCACCTTGAATATTGTGTGCAATTCTGGTCGCCGTATCTTAAAAAGGATATAGCGTTATTAGAAAAGGTTCAGAGAAGAGCCACCAAAATGATAAAGGGGATGGAAGGATACCCCTATGAAGAAAGGCTAATAAGGTTAGGGCTCTTTAAACTGGAAAAGAGACGGCTGAGGGGAGATATGATAGAAGTCTATAAATTAATGAACGGAGTGGAACGGGTAAACGTAGATTGATTGTTTACGTTATCAGAATATAGAAAGACTAGGGGACATGCAATGAAGCTACAGGGTAAACTATTTAAGACTAATAATAGAAAATATGTTTTCACTCAACGTGTAATCAAACTCTGGAATTTGTTAACGGAGGATGCAGTAAAGGCTGTGTTTAGTGTAGCTGGGTTTAAAAAAGGTTTGGACAAGTACCTGGAGGAAAGGTCCATAAACCATTATTAAAAAGGAACCCAGGATATCAATGCTTGACCCAATACAAGCATTGTAGAACCTGTGTTTTTTGGGGAAACTGCTAGGTACGTATGACCTAGATTGGCCACTGTTGGAAACAGGATACTGGGCTTGATGGACCTTGGTCTGACCCAGTATGGCATATCTTATGTTCTTAATGGGACCGCACACTTTCATCAGACAGCTATGATCACAAACGTCCACCTCCATTCCCCCCCAATCCACGTTGAGCTTCCACTTCGCATATATTTATCCACGGACACATGCAGCAACCCCCCGCCCTCTTCCCACTACACGCACCTGCTGCAACAATTCCATCCCACCCCCGAACTTCTAACTCCATCCAGTAATTACCACCCACTCACACAAGCAGTCATCACATCCAACAACAGTCATATACACACTGACACTGGCTGCCATCCACCATCGGCAAGGGACACGGCGCCACAACAACTGCATTGTATACAGAAAGGAAGGAGGAGAGACAGAGATAGGCCCACAAATGCCCAAAGAGGCCAAAAACGGGGCGCATGCAGGGGAACCAAAACACCAGGCCGGGGAAAGCGATCACAAGATCTTTGCTACTAGGCATACATGGGAGAAACAGTCGTGCAGGGAACAGAAGGGGAAGACGGGAACAGCAGGCACAGCAGATCACTTACCTCCCACAGCAGGCATGCAGCGGCAACACATGTATACCATATAGAAGAACGGCCTGAGTGGGCAGGGCAGCCCCAAGTACAGCTATGGGAGAGGGGGGAAAAAGAGCCCCCAACCTAGAGCAATCTGAGAGTGGAAAGCAAACAGTGGTGCAGAACAGAGGGCCAGACATTAGACCAGGGAAGAAAAGACCACACAGAGATAGTGCCCAGTATACAGAGAAAGAGGTCCATTGCGCTCAGCAAACAAAATCAGAAAGAAGTAACAGCAAAATACACGTGTACTGCAGAGGACTCTGAGTGGGTTGCACTGGAGGGGTGTTGCGTGAGACTACAATCTAAATCCAACATCCCACCAACAGCTAACAAAACCCCAGGCCTCCAGCTCAAGCCGGTCCAAAGTCCCTCTAAAGAAAAGCAGGAAGAGAACCGGACAAGCCAAGTCATAAAGCCATATCTAGGTTCTTGCCACTGTGTCCACCATCAACCTCCACAAAAGATGGCAAGTCCAGTCCCACAATCCAATGGTAATGCTGTTGTCGGTCTGGGGTACACAGATAGATCATGGGGACACTGCAAATCACATGTGGTCCCAGAGACCTAATGGGACACCCCCCCAAACATTTCTGCAGCTGCCTTACTGCACAGAATACTAACAATCCAGGTTTCCAAAAATGTCCAAAACAATTAAGTAAGCCAAAGACCTGGCAAAAAAGGATTCCAGCATGCTGGAAGGGATTCCACGAAAGCTGCCGTCTCCACTGGTGTATTGAAATATTGCGGTTTCCCCTGATAAGGGATCCTCAGCCGAGCTGGGTAAATCAAAATAAAGCACACCCACGCTGAACCAGCCGGCTGCAGGTCTTGGAGAAGTCCTCCTGGCGCTTTGTGACTGATAAATCAGAATTTAACAGCCATCCTTTTCCAAAGTGCGCTGATCCCAGGCAGCCCGCAAAACAGCCTCTTTATGCAGGTAATTATGGAAGTGGGCTATAACAACCCAGGGGCGTCCCTTGCCTTTGTCTGGGACATAGCCAGTGCACTCTTTCAATAAGTAGCTTGCCACTTAACCCTTCCAGATGCAAGTTGAGAGGGAGAGACAACTCCAAAAATTCCCAGAGTTCGTTATCTGCCACCGTCTCCTTAATTCCCATGAAGTACAGGTTCTTTAGCTTGCCCCTATTTTCCAGGTCATCCAGCTTTTCCCCCCTGTTGCGCCAGTTGTAGTTCAAGCTGTTTGATTGTAGCACCTGACCCTGGTAGAAGTCCTCCAAGTCAGAAAGTCATTGCTCAACCCCGGCAATACATTATTTAAAATTCATCCACCGAGTGAAAAGTCTTCTCCATTTGATCTGTAAATCCTTGGAATCAGCCATCCAGTGCTTTTACCACTACAGCCGACACCACCTCCAACATATTCCCGTGTGATGCACCCACGAGCTTGATGGCATGCTGTTGGCCATTTTGGCATCAGGAACATGGCCCCTCTCTTTCCGCACTGATTTTCTAGAGTTGGAAGCACCAGACCGCCACCCAAATCACCGAGGGAACTGGGAACTCGTTTGGGGCAATCTCAGAATGCTCGGGTGTTCAAAATTAAGCAATTAAGATACTTGATGGAGTGAGGAGCCCTAGAGCTGATGAAAGCACATCATGTGACCCCCATGACATAGTCTTTTAATTGTGTTGTTCAATGAATTTTATTTATTTTTTAAAGACTATTGAATAAACTGGATTCTTTATTTGTCATCATGTTAGGAAGGCATGGCTAATTAGTTTGTGTGCAGTAGGATATATTTTAGATACTTGTAGTTCATGAAGTTGCAAACTATGTGGGCTCTCTTAATACACATAATTTGGGTTGTTACTCTTGGAAAAGTAACAAGTGCAAAGTGCATGTGTCAACTATCCATAGAGTCTGCATCCACTATATCGGCAGATGGCGGAGTGGGAGAAAAAACAGCATACATAAATTTGAAAATGGAATATACCATGCCGTTTTTCTTTCTTCACCTAAGTCTACTGACAGGAATGCCACTTTTTCCCATGACTAATAGTATGTGTTTGCATGTATTTTTAGCCACTTTTGAGGAGGGAAAACTAGGGTAAATTTGTTTTTGAATTACTCTATATATAGAGCAGAGTTGGTCTTTTTCAGAACGCATGGAACTCGGAATTGGTATTCAATTTCAATGATTTGTTTTATCAGCTTTCGATCTGGTAAAGAAGTTGTTGGTGACTGATCCAGAAAACCGACTCAAGACAAAGCAAGCCTTGGAGCATGCTTGGTTCCAGGTAGGGATCAGTAGCACACATATATATATATATATATATATATATATATATATATATATATATATATATATATACATTAAATCTTATGCATGATGGTGGACAGTGAAACTGTAAACAAAAAGAAACACTATCAGAATATGCTTCCTAGGTTTGAAATCTCAGGTCCTCAAGTGAATTTTCACTTTTGGCAGTGAATTCAGTTCACCAGTCACACAAAATGGGCTACATAGTACAGACAGAGAATGATCATGGTCCACCTGTTAGGTTCCTGCTAGATCACAAATGCATTCCCTAATAGAAATTTCTCATAAATTCCATTGTTGGATGTCTCATAGCACTGCTGATTCTAAAGCTAGTTCCTTTTCAAATGCTTACTCATGGGTGTGTAACTTTTAAAAGGAGTAAACATTATTTGCTTCATCTTTTTGGGATATGACAAGAAATTTGCCTCTTCTCCAGGAACAAGCAGGAAGTCATTCCTCACTTGTGGGTGATGTCTTCACCAATGGAGCCCGCATAGAGCAATTCCCTAGCTTTCAAAGAAAGCCTTTGGGATTGTTGCCATACATGTGTGGTCCTTTTCCCGCCCAAGGATACCATCTTGCTCAGTCTCCCTTTTTCCGCGGAGCCCTTCGGACACACATCCTCATCCCTCGGAAAAAGTGTGTTCATTTTCGGCCTCTAGCCCTCTCTTTTCTGGTAGTACCGGTCCTCCCCTTCGCCCCTGTTTCTTCTGGGCAAGGGGATTCCTTTTTCCAGCCTTTTTAAGATTTTTTTCTCTTTGGGCCCTTTTCGTGCCCTTTTTCCAACCACTGGCCTCGAGGGTCTTCGACCTTGCAGGGGCCCCTTTTGCCCCAATGGCCACCGGCTTCAAAAAATGTGACAGATGCTCCAAAAATGTCGCTCACAGACACCCATGACTGCTGTCTACGGTGTCTGGGGGCTGACCCATAACCCAGAGCTCTGCTCTCTCTATAAGAAAATGTCCGCCAAGGCCCTGCTAAGTTGTAAGCAGAAATCTGGCGACATTTTCCGTAAGGCAGTCCTGGGATCCCCAGTGGCATCCTCGGCCGACCCACTGTTTACAGGGTCCCCCGCAGTGGGCCTGCGCCCAAGGCAGCACTCCAATCAGGGTTCCCCTGAGGTGGAGTGGCGTAAGAAGAAGACGACCTCAAAGTCGCTGTCGGGAGCTCTGGACAAGCGCGAATGGTCTCGTGCTCGGTCTCTCAGCCCTCCTTGACGTTCCTGAGAGTCGGACAAGGAGCGGCCTCGAAAAGGTACCTCGTTCAGACATGGAGGCCTCTGGCGATGGCGCCCGGTCTCCTAAGGGTCGTCCTGGTGAGGACCCCCTCTCTTCGTCCATGTCGGACCTGGTAACCGTCGGCGTCGCAGGGACCCATGCCCGTGTGGGAATCCTGGATGCTGGCACTATAGTGCAACGTTTCTGCCTTCTTAGCTGCCCAGCACGGCTGGCTCGCGCCTTGAGGCCGAGCGCCCCCCAGGGGGGGGGACCTAAGCCTGTCCTGGAAACCCCCAAGATCAGTGAGCCTCGTGAGGATCCTCTGCACCTGTCTTGCTCGCCGTCCCGCTCCTCAGGGGCGAGGTCCTCCAAGGCTAGTGCCCTCCGGCTCCAGGTGGGCCTCGGCCTCTGGACAGGGTGACCAGCCTGACTCTCTTCTTGGACCTTTCGGGCTGGGAATCAGATGGGAATACCACCCTGGAGAACTGCGCCCAGAGGGACCTTCCGAGGACACCTCTTTCTTGGTGTTCGTGCGAGACATGCTGCAGGCTCTCAATCTGCCCACGCAGACTGAGGAGGAACCGAGGGCGGAGGAACTTGACATGTTACAGTATGAGTCTCCACCTCGGAAGTCTCTTACGGTCCCAGTACCTTCCATTCTGTCCCGGCTGCTCCTCCGCATGTGGGAGGTGCCTGCCTCTGTTCCCATTGTGAGCAAAAGGCTCAATGCCATGTGCAGGGTCCAGTGCGGACCGGGGTTCCGGAAGACCCAGCTTCCGCACACTTCCATGATAGTGGAATCAGCGATGCAGAAGCAAAAGAGACCGAAGTCACACTCTTCTGTCCCGCCGAGTAGGGAATCCAGAGCTCTCGACGCCCTTGGGCGCAAGGCCTATCAGGGGTCCATGCTGGCGTGCCGCATCCAAGCCTATCAACTGTATATGGACATGTTTCTGCATGACCTCGCCAAAGAGCATGGCGTTTTTTCCACAGGCCTTGGGGGCGAACACCTTCTCGGGATCTCTCCCGCATCGGGTATGATGGGTTTGAGTCCTCCGCCCGGGTGGCAGTGAACGGCATCAGAGCCCAGCACCAGGCGTGGCTCCAGTCTTCGGACCTGGAACAGTGGGTCCAGGAGAAGATCTTGGATGTCCCCTGCCTCGGCGAACAATTGTTTCGCAAGCCCATGGAGGATAAGGCAGCCAAGATTGAAACAGAATTCGTAACTCAAACCCGTCCCTCACGTAAGACCTCTTCTCTCCCACAGAAGAAACAGCACACGAAGAAGCTGTTCTTCCAGAGGAAGGGACTTCCCTACTGGGGATACCCACCCTACCCGCCCACCACCGAACCAACTACCGGCATGCAGGGCAAAGGGGGAGCGCAATGTCACCGCAAGCAAAAAGGGCCCAAGGCCCAACCGCTGGCACTACCCCAGCCAGCACAGGGGTTTTGACGCCAAATGCATTGCCTCTCGCTCCCTGACAGCACTTTCGCCGGTGGGGGGACGCCTTTCCCTTTTCACCTCCCAATGGGCGTCTATCACATCAGAAACCTGGGTCCTCCAGGTGGTCCGGGACAGTTATTGTCTTCGTTTGGACAGACTCACTCCTCCCTTCTCCCTAGCGGAGCCTTCTCGGCTTCCCTCGCACCAGGCTTGCTTGCAACAAGAGCTGAACAATCTTCTCAGTCAGCAGGCGGTCAAAAAGGTACCACCGCACCTCCGAGGCCAGGGGTTCTATTTCTGATGCTTCCTCGTTCCAAAGAGGGCGGGGAGGCCTGCGCCCCATCCTCAATCTCAGGAACCTGAACAAGTTTCTGGTGCGGGAGAAGTTGAAAATGCTATCGCTTGGTGTCCTGCTGCCCTTCCTCCAGCAGGGCGCTTGGCTATGCTCCTTGGACCTCAAAGATGCTTACACTCAATCCTGGTCCACCACAGGCACAGACAGTACCTGCGCTTCAGAGTATAGGGGGAGCACTACCAATACAGGGTGCTCCCCTTCGGGCTTGAATCTGCCCAGCAAGTCTTCACCAAGTGCCTATCTGCTGCCACCGCCTACCTCCAGTGGCAAGGCATACCCGTCTTCCCCTAGCTAGACGACTGGCTCATCATGGAGGCATCAGCCGAGGAAGCTCTCCTTTCGGCATCGCAAACGGTAGTCTTCCTCGAACGCCTCTGCTTCCTGGTCAATTACTTCAAGTGCCACCTCAAACCGGTGCAGACCCTGGAGTTCATCAGTGCCCTCCTCGACACGGAGCAGGCAACCGCCTTCCTACCCCAAGACCGTGTGGACTGCCTCTGCGCCCTGGCGGCCAAGGTCCAAGGCCGGGATCGGATTGCAGCGTGAGTCATGTTGCGCCTCCTGGGGCACATGGCCTCAACTGTCAATGTTGTTCCCCCACGCCCGCATGCACATGCGGGCGGCTCAGTGGTGCCTCAGAGCGCAATGGACCCAGGCCTCCGGGACCCCGTCCGGGTCTCCCACGGCCTTTGCAGCTCCCTGGATTGATGGCAGGATCCCCAAAGCCTCTTTCCCTCTACTTTCACAGGGGAATATCAAACGCAACCCCCACTCACGTCTCTCATACAGAACGAGGTGTCCTCTCTTCTGGCTCAGGGTGCCAACAGGGAATGAGCTTCTACTCTCCGTACTTTCTCATTCCAAAGAAAACCGGAGGATACAGGTCCATTCTGGACCTCAGAAACCTCAATAAGTTTCTAGTCCACAAAAAGTTCAAGATGATCTTTCTCGGGACTCTTCTTCCCTACCTTCAGAGTCAGGACTGGCTCTGTTTTCTAGATATAAAAGTAGTATACGCCCATATCCTCATCCATCCAGAACACAGGAAATATCTGTGCTTCACCTTTCAAGGAAAACATTATTAATATAGAGTCCTTTCCTTTGGACTCCCCTCTGCCCCAAGAGTCTTCACAAAGTGCATGGCGGTAGTAGCCGCATATCTTCCAAGAATGTTATGGGTCAAACTTTGAAATTCCTCACCTCACAGCCAAATGACCAAATACACTCAGAACCGGAACCAGTTGCTCAAAATGTAAATAGTTAAATGTATTAAACTAACCCTACCCCTTGTTCCCTTATTACCTCGATAGCAATAATTAACCACTGTTTTCATGTAATTAGTGCACACATTTCGCTTCCTGTTTGATGTAACTTATGCTCATTTGTTTAATGTAAACCACCTTGATACTTCTGAAAGGTGGTATATAAGAAATGGTAAATAAATGAATAAATATCTAAGGACTCTGAAGATATTCATCTTCCCTTTCTTAGATGACTGGCTAATAAAAGCCGACACCTCGCAAGAAGTACTGCTTTCCTTGCATTGTACCATCATAGTACTGCAACACTTGGGATTTGTGATAAACTTCCCAAAATCCCAGCTCGCTTCATCTCAAAAACTAGAGTTCATCGGAGCCCTACTAGATTCTCCGGTAACGAGCAGGAAGTAAGTCCTCACATATGGGTGACGTCGGCACCGACGAAGCCCTCGCAGAAGCATCTCCAGGAACAAGCAGGAATGTAGTCTTCACATATGGGTATCGTCGGTACCGACGGAGCCTGCGCAGGAACGCTCCCCAGCGTCCAATTAGAAAGCTTTTGGGAGCATCCCACAGCGCCTGCATGCTGCCTTCCCGCCTTTCCCAACTGCCTCTCCAGTTCTTCATTTTCCGCGGAGCCAGCAGGTCGTTTTCCTGTCACCGCAGAAATTATCCCATATTTTTCATTCTTTCTTCTGGTAGCGTCTGCCTTCCTCGACGCTATACCGGTACCGCCGGTTCGTTATTTCTAAAAAAAAAAAAAAATTTGTAATCTTTTATCTGGATTTTCCAGCCTTTTTTCTCTCGGGTGCCACGCGCCATTTTGGGCACTAGGCCCAATTTTTCCTCAACATGGAAAAACATGCTTCGGGTTTTAAAAAGTGTTCCAAGTGTGGCGTTACCATCTCTGTCACCGACACTCACGAGTGGTGCCTCAAATGTTTAGGTCCTGACCACTCCATCTCGGAGTGTGTTGCCTGTGGGATGATGTCGAAGAGGGGTCGGCAGAACCGAGCTGCTAAGCTTAGCACCCTTTTTCCCTCCGATGCAGCATCTGTGGCATCGATGTCTTCCAGGGCTTCGTCTTCCTCCCATGGATCTCAGGTAACCAAACATAAATCTGGCCGGTCTTCAAAGGGTAGGTCTCCTTCCAAGCATCGAGATGCTTCTGCATTGCCCTTGAGGGACTTGTACTGACAAAATTGCCCCGGTGGGAGGCTTCGGCTTCCAAAGCACTATCGGGGCTCCAGGATGTTCTCGAGGCCTCAACCTCGGCAGAACTACTGGTGCCATGCTCTGGGGTACCGGCCGCTTCGTCCGGTACGACACCCAGGCATCGGCAGCGTCAATTGACCAGAGATTCCTGGCTATTGAGCGTAGTCTGGTGGCTCTCCTTGCAACATCGGTGCCTTCGGGACCGCTTCAGACAGTTCAACCGATATCGACACCGGTTCCGGCACCGGTACCGACAGCATCGACATCGGCGAGTGTGCTTCCAACACCGAGTCATGCATTTTCCTCTGGTATCGACAGGCCGGTACCGACTTCGATCGGTACCGGTATCGTGCTTTACAAGAGCACCCGGACAGAAGATATTTTGAATCCTCCGATGACTCTGAGGACTCTGACAGCTCTGTTGATGCCGGAGTACTTCTCTCTGAGGAACCACCTTCTCCTAAACATAGGATGTCTCCTCCAGAGGATATATCCTTTCAGGATTTCATCAGGGAAGTGGCTAGAGGTCTTTCCATCACAGTGGCTCCTGAAACAGAGCCCAGAGCAAAGGAGTTGGAGATTTTACAATATCCTAAAGCTCCCAAGGAAGCGGCTACTTTGCCTATTCATGAGATCTTGCATGATCTCATGTTAAGAATGTGGGAGACACCTCTTACCACCTCTCCTCATTCCTGTAGGCTGGATACCATGTATCGAGTGCCTCCTTGTCCTGGATTTCAAAAAAACTCAGTTGCCACACCACTCCATAGTGGTGGAGTCAGCTATGAGAAGGATCAAGAGTGCAAAAAGACATGCATCCAATCCTCCAGGATGTGAATGTAGGACTCTTGATACCTTTGGGCGTCGAACATTCCAGGCCTCTATGCTTTCTGCCAGAATTAGTTCCTACATCTTATATATGGGAATATTCCTTAAAGAGGTTACAGGAGATCTAGAGCTTATGAGCCCTCTCCTTCCTGATGATAAGAGGCAGGATTATCTTACACTTGTCAAACATGCCCAGGATGTTTCCAAGTTTGTTAATCGTGCAGCTTTTGACTGCTATGGGTGCATAAGCAGAACCTCTGCCATTGCCATAGGTGCTCGTAGGATTGCCTGGCTCCAGGCATCTGACTTAGAACTCTGGGTACAGGACAAACTGGGGAATATCCCTTGTACAGGCGAAAATCTCTTTGGCAAAAATTGGCAAGAGAATGCTAATGAGCTGGATGCTGATAACACCACTGTGGATAGACTATCCAAGGCTACAGCTGATCCTGCAAGGAGAAAATCTTACAAGAAACCATTCTTCTCTAAAAAGAAGAGGTTTTGCCCCTCCTATATCCAGCAACTGCATTCTGCAGATCAGTCCGCCCGAAAGGGACAGCAGCCCCCAAAGCAAAGGAGATCAAAGACTGCTAAGCCTCAACCAGCCCAGCAGACTCAGCCTCCACAGGGGCTTTGACTCCCATCTAAAGAACCTGGCCTTCCTGGCCCTGAACGGGCCAGAGCCTTCCACCATCCCAGGAAGGTTGTGTCATTTTGCCCCCAGATGGGGGCAGATAACAGCAGAAGAATGGACTCTTTCCATTGTAAGAGAGGGGTACAAGCTTCATTTCTTCAACATGCCCCCTCCTACAGTGGTAAGACAGTTCAATTCTCAGGCTTCTCTCAACACTCAGTAGAGTCAAGAGGTCAGTTTACTTCTTGCCCATGGGGCAATAGAAGACGTACCCATTTCCCAACAGGGTACAGGGTTTTACTCCCCTTATTTCCTTATTCCAAAGAAAACAGGGGGACACAGACCCATTTTAGACCTCAGAGAACTGAACAAATTCCTGTTCAAAGAGAAATTCAAGATGATTTCTCTGGGAACTCTGCTGCCATACCTTCAGAGTCAGGATTGGCTTTGTTCTCTAGATCTCAAGGATGCGTACACTCATGTTCTCATCCATCCAACTCACCAAAGGTTCCTTCGTTTTCTTTTTCAAGGAGAGCACTACCAATACAGGGTGCTTCCTTTTGGCCTGGCGTCAGCACCAAGGGTGTTTTCGAAATGCATGGCTTTAGTGGCAGCATTTCTTTGCACTCTAGGAATATTCATCTTTCCCTACTTAGATGACTGGCTCATTCGAGCCCCATCAGAGTCAGAGGCCAGAATTTCCCTATCTTGCACAATGCGTATCCTTCAGTATTTGGGCCTGGTCATAAACATCCCAAAATCCAGCCTAACTCCCACTCAGTCTCTAGAGTTTATAGGAGCTCTGCTGGATACCAGAAAAGCAAGGGCCTATCTTCCACAGGCCCGCTGCCTTCGCATTGTGCAGTTAGCCTCCCAGGCAATGTTAAAAACTCATCACACTGCTTGGGAAATGTTACAACTACTAGGCCACATGGCATCTACCGTGCATGTGGTTCCCTATGCTCGCCTCCATATGAGAGCAGCCCAATGGACTCTATCCACTCAGTGGACTCAGGCATCAGGCTGCCTATCAGACAAAATAGCAAACACAAGTCACCTTATTTTGTCTCTACAATGGTGGCAGTCAACCCAAAACCTGTTGGTGGGGTCCCCTTTCCAACAACCCCTACCCCAGGTCAATCTAACAACAGATGCCTCACAGGTGGGTTGAGGAGCTCATCTGCAAGATCTCTCTACCCAAGGCACCTGGACTCCACAGGAGACCCACTTACATATCAATCTCCTAGAACTCAGAGCAATCTTCCTTGCTTTTCGAGTGTTCCATACCCAGCTCAGCTACAAGACAGTCCTAATTCAGACAGACAATCAAGTAGCTATGTTCTATCTGAACAAGCAGGGAGGAACAGGCTCTCTGTCGCTTTGCAAAGAAGCTTTGCGACTATGGGCCCTCTCCAGAGAGCATCAGATTCATCTCCTTGCGGTGTATTTGCCAGGCATTCAAAACTCTTGGGAAGACAGACTCAGTTGAGTTCTGCTTCCACACGAATGGTCTCTCCATGCAGACCAGGTAGCAAAGTTTTCAAATTTGGGGAACTCCGGACATAGACCTCTTTGCAAGTTTGTTGAATGCCAAACTTCCCCGGTTCTGTTCCAGAATTCCGGCTCAGGGTTCTCAGGCCAGGGATGCTTTCCTCCTCCATTGGGGTCAGGACTTCCTATATGCCTTTCCACCCATTCCCCTAATTCCCATGACCCTATTCAAGCTTCAGAGAGACAAAGGCCACATGATTCTCATAGCTCCATATTGGCCACGGCAGGTGTGGTACCCTCTGCTCCTGCATCTCTCTCAAGCTCCATCTCTGGAGTTAGGATCTGCTCCAGATCTCCTGTCTCAGGAGGACAGGATGTTGTGGCATCCCAATCCTTACTCTCTGCATCTCAGGGCCTGGTTGCTGAGAGCCTAGACCTTCATGGTCTTAACCTTTCTCAACAAGTAAGGGATGTCCTTTGTGCTTCCAGGAAACCTTCCACAAGACATTCTTATGCTTTCAAGTGGAAAAGGTTTTCCATATGGTGTTCGCAAAAGGGTCTTCACCCCTCTGCGATACCTCTGGAATCATTACTGGAGTATCTCCTTCATTTATCTAATGCAGGACTTAAGACTAACTCAGTAAGAGTCCATTTAAGTGCTATTTCAGCTTCTTTAAAGCCTTTAAATGGACAACCTATTTCCTCTCATCCTCTCATAGCGAGATTTATGAGGGGCCTTCTTCTAACTAAGCCTCCCATTAGGCCACCTCCAGTGGCATGGGACCTGAATCTGGTTCTTGGGCAGCTCATGAACCTTTAGCTACTACCTCCTTGAAATTCCTGGAAAGTTATCTTTTTCATTGCAATCACATCAGCACCTCACATCAGTGAATTGCAAGCATTAGTTGCTGATCCTCCTTACACGAGGTTCCATCATGATAAGGTATTCCTTAGGACTCATCCACACTTTATGCCAAAGGTGGTCTCACCTTTTCATTTAAACCAGGCGGTTTACCTGCCTGTATTTTTTCCAAGGCCTCATGCTTCAAATGCAGAAAGAAATCTTCATACGTTGGACTTTAAAAGAGCACTTGCCTTTTACTTACAGAGGACACAGCAACATAGAAAGTCCTCCCAACTCTTTGTTGCTTTCGATCCTTCTCATTTGGGATTTCCAGTCTCCAAGAGAACATTGTCCAACTGGATTGCACAGTGTATTTCTTTTACCTATCAGAGTAAGAACCTTTCTCTGGAAGGCCATGTCACAGCTCACAGTGTGAGAGCCATGGCAGCCTCAGTGGCTCATGTACACTCTGTGTCTATTGACGACATCTGTCGAGCAGCTACTTGGGCCTCGGTTCATACCTTCACAGCCCATTACTGCTTAGACAAGGACTCCCGCCGGGATGCCTTTTTTGGTCAGGCTGTTCTACAGCACCTGTTCCATACTTAATCAACTCCTACCCACCTTTCCCGGTAGGATGCCAGAGATCCATGGGGGGAAGTGGAGCCCTTTCACAGGGGCACACAATCTCTGGGGTTTCTCCCTGGCATCTGTAGCTAGGGAGTCCCCATATGTGAAGACTACATTCCTGCTTGTTCCTGGAGATAGCATAGTTACTCACCTGTAACAGGTGATCTCCGGGAACAGCAGGAATTTAGTCTTCACAACCCACCCACCTCCCCTAGGAGTTGTATCTCTTTTTTGTTTTGTTTCCCTCTCTCTCTCTTTATCTCAGCTTTAAAACTCAGCTGGAGAGAGGCAGTTGGGAAAGGCGGGAAGGCAGCACGCAGGCGCTGTGGGATGCTCCCAAAAGCTTTCTAATTGGACGCTGGGGAGCGTTCCCGCGCAGGCTCTGTTGGTACCGACGATACCCATATGTGAAGACTAAATTCCTGCTGTTCCTGGAGATCACCTGTTACAGGTGAGTAACTATGCTAGCCCCCAGCTTTCAAAGAAAGCCTTTGGGAGATGCCACCACACATGCATGGTTCTCTTCTTTCCCAAGGGTGCCATCTTGCTCAGTCTTCTTTTTTCCACGGAGCCCTTCAAACATTGTATGGCTTGTCCCTGGAAAAAGTAGATTTTTCTCTCCGAGTTTTCATACTCTCCTCCGGTATCGCACCGGTACTCTTCCCGCCACCGCACCCGACCTAGTTGCCTCGGCGTCAAGTTTGGGACTCTTTTCATAGTTTTTGGGGGGTTTTCTTTTTCTGGCGGCTTTGCACCTTTTTCCCAACTGACAGCCCAGAGAGTCTTCGACCTCGCAGGGGTACTTTTTCTCCCATGGCTAACAGTGGCCTTAAGAAGTGTGATTGGTGCTCTAAAATTATGTTTTTGACCGACACACACGACTGCTGTCTCTGCTGCCTTGGGCCAGTCCACGATCCTGCAGCCTGCGGTCTTTGCAAAAGGATGTCCAGCAAGGCCCTCAATAGCTGCCAGCAGCAGCATATGTTTTTCCCTGAGTCCACATTGCCTCCAAAGGCCAGGGCCTCGTCTGAGAGCATGACGCCTCGGGCAGAACCTTCCGAACCCAAGCCCCGTCGTTGGTCTTCAGAAAGGGGGTCTCCCTCGAGTGAACCCAGGAAGAAGAAGAAGAAACACTCAAAGGCGGCATCTTTGGACAGTTCTGACCAGCCGTGTGCCCCCCGGGCCCGGTCCGAGATGTTCGTCAGAGGTTTCGGAGAAGGAGCGGTCTGCAAAGGTCCCCTGAAAAGACTCGACCTCGGACAGGCCTCAGTTCCCAGACACCATCCTCGTCGAGGATTCCCCTTTGGGGGAGCCGGTGTCAGGCCCCTCGGTGCCCGCGCCGAAGGCTGCAGAGCCTTCTAGCCTGGAGTCCAGAATGGCGGCCCTGAAGCACAGTTTGTCTGCCTTCATGGACCAACAGCCGGCGCTGTTGTCCAGCATGACCGGTTCATCCACCCTGACCACCGGGCCCTCAACGTCCAAGATGTCCCCGGAGGCCAAGACAATCCTCAAGGTCTTTGGCCTCAAGTCGATTCTTGGCCAAGGTTGCGATCCGAGTCCTGCTCAGCGGGACCATGATCATTCCTGGCAAGTATGCCGGGCACCAATCACAGAGCATTGGGCACCCCAAGGCCTGCAGAGCAGCCCCTCCTACGAGTCCTCGATGGGCTACTTCAAGTTTGAGATGGAGGATGAGAAATCCCCGACACCTGTCACCACAGCGATGTCCCATCCGACTCTCCTGTCTCGGAGCCTCGATGGCGGTCCCCGCTGGAGGATATGGGCTTCCTTGATTTTGTCAAGGTTATGTCAAAGGCCCTGGGGTTCCCTACCGAGTCAGAGGAGGATCCTCAGGTGGATGAGTTGGAAATCCTCCAGTACGAGGCTCCTCCGTGGGAATCGCTCATGATTCCCATTCCTTCCATCCTGGAACGGCTGGTGCTCTGGATGTGGGAGACACTGACATCGGTACCGGTGGTAAGCAAACAGCTCGACTCGATGTATCGAGTTCGCCGAAGCCCTGTTTTCCAAAAGTCACAGCTGCCGCATAATTTCATTGGGGTGAAGTCGGCCATGCGTCGGCTGAAAAGCCAGAAGATGCATTCCTCGATGTTCCCTGACAGGGAGGCCCGCACCCTGGACGCCTCGGCAGAAAGTGTTACCAGGGCTCAATGCTCATCTGCTGCATCCAGGCCTACCAGCTGTATATGGGCATGTACCTGAGAGACCTGGCGAAGGAACTCACCGGGTTCTCAGCTGGTCTCTCCAAGGAACCCTTACAGTGGTTCAAGAACCTGGCTAAGGCAGTCTGTGAGTGCTCCAAATTCATGTCTCAAGCAGCCTATGATGGGTTTGAGTTGGTGGCTCGAGTAGTGGCGGCGGGCATAGGCGCATGGCGCCAAGCTTGGCTACAGTCAGATCTCAAGCAGTGGATTCAGGACAAATTGGTCGATGCCCCATGCCAGGGAGAGAACCTCTTTGGCAAACCCATGCCTGACAAGGCTGCCGAGCTGGAGACTGAGTTCATGACTAAGATCAGGCTCTCAAAAAAGACCACTGCCCCTCCCCGACGGAAGGGCTCGGGTAAAAAGTTTTTCTACCCGAGGAAAGGGACTGCTTACAGAAACTACCCACCTTTTCAGGCCTCCCCAACGGGGTCAGCAGACCCCAGGGACATGAGGCATAGCCCTCGTAAGCAGAAGGATCTCAAACTCGAGGCACTGGCTCTGACCTAGCCAGGTAGGAGTTTTTGGTGACTTGAGCATAGACTATCTACCCCAAGGAGATCAGCAGCCCACAGGGGGACGTCTGATCCACTATGCCCAGAGGCGATTGACCATCACCACCGACTCCTGGGCACTTCTGGTGGTCAGGGAGGGTTACCTCCTTCACCTGATTCAGACACCTCTCTCTTATTTCCTGGGAGAGCTCCTCAGGTCTCCCCTCCACCGGGACCTTCTACTGAAGGAGTTGGCAGGTCTTCTCCAGGATAAAGCGGTGGAACCAGTGCCCCACCAGCTCAAGGGCAAGGGGTTCTACTCCCTCATGCCAAAAAGAACAGGGGGCCTAAGGCCCATCCTTGACTTGTGCAACCTCAAGAAATTCCTGATGAGGGAGAAGTTCAAGATGCTCTCCCTTGGAACATTGCTGTCATACCTCCAGCAGGGAGATTGGCTGTGCTCCTTAGACCTCAAGGATGCCTATACCCACATCCTCATTCACCCCAACCACAGGCAGTACCTGCAGTTCATAATGGGGGTAGGCATTTTCAGTACAGGCTGCTCTCTTTCAGCTTGGCCTCTGGGGGTCTTTGTCTTCCTCAACTGGACGACGGGCTTATAAAGGGAGGCACGGCCTCAGAGATGCATCAGGCCACCACACGCACCATCCAGGTCCTGCATCACTTGGGTTTTATCATAAACTACCCTAAGTCTCATCTCCTCCCAGCACAGTGTCTGGAGTTCATTGGGGCAAAGCTCGACACTCTCCAGTCGAAGGCTTTCTTGCCCAGGGATTGAGCCGACCATCTCAGGACTCTGGCACAGGACATACAGTACCATCCCTCGGTGCCCGCCCGGCTTATTCTGCACCTCCTTGGGCACATGGCCTCCACGATCCATGTCACCCCAGACGCTCACTCAGTGGTCTCAGGCCACGGGATGCCTCGGAGACAGTCTCTCTCTAACCCGCCACCTGGTAGACTCACTGGTCTGGTGGCGATTTCTCCAGCATCTCGAGGCGGGCATGCTTTTTCAGGCCCCGAGCCCCTCAAGGGTCCTCACCACAGATGTCTCCCTGCTTGGCTGGGGAGCCCACTGCTGGGAGCTCTGCACCCAAGGCAACTGGCCACCAGATGAGAGCACCCAGAAGATCAATCTCCTAGAGCTGCGGACCATATACTTAGCCCTGTGAGTCTTCTGCCACCACCTGCATCACCAGCTGGTGCTGGTTCAGACGGACAACCAGGTGGCGATGTTCTATGTGAACAAACAGCGGGGCACGGGGTCTCGTGCCCTCTGTCGGGAGTCAGAGGCCCTCTGCTCATATGCAGTCCAACAGGGCATCCTCATGCAGGTAGTTTACCTACCAGGCCAGGACAACCTTCTGGCTGACAGACTGAGCAGAGTCCTCCAGCCGCACGAGTGGCAGCTGGACCCAAAGGTGGCCAATTGGCTTTTCCAGATCTGGGGGAAACCTGTGATGGACCTGTTTGCCAGCCCGGACAACTTCCAGTTGCCCCGCTTCTATTCCCAGCAGGCCCACCCCTCCAGAGTGGCAGCAGACGCATTCCTTGTCTCATGGTTGGAAGGCCTCATGTATGCCTTCCCTCCCACGCCGTTGATTGCCAAAACGTTGTTTAGGACCCTCCATGACAGGGCCTCGCTCATCCTGATAGCCCCTCGGTGGCCCAGGCAACCGTGGTTTCCATTGCTCCTCCGGTTGATGGTGGAGACCCCCATCTTCTTGGGGACTCTCCGGGACTCCTGTCTCAGGAGAGGGACTCTCTTCTGCCAACCTGCGGTCCCTTTCGCTGACAGCGTGGCTGCTGAGAGGGTGACTCTGGCCCCTTTCAACCTCTCGGTTGAGGTGGAAGAGATTCTGCTGACTCTTGCAAAGCCTCTATTAGAAAACCTGCCCTCAAATGGCACAGGTTTTCGGCTTGGTGTGCCAAACATAGGACTGACCCGTTCTCCTGCCCAGTGGGACTGGCATTTCTCTGGGAACAAGTAGGAAGTTAGTCCTCACATATGGGTGACACCGACGGAGCCCGCGCGGAACAAATACCCAGCTTTCAAAGAAAGCCTTTGGGAGTTGCCACCACGCATGCGTGATCCCCTTCCCGCCCAAGGGTGCCATCTTGCTCAGTCTCCTTTTTTCCACGGAGCCCATCGGACGTTGTCCCTCGTGTCCTAGAAAATCTTTATTTCTTTTCAGTGCCTTTTTGGGCCCGACCGGTCGACACCGGTATCCTTCCCACCTCCAGCCTTGGTACTCTGGTATCGGGTCAGTCCTGTTATAGTTTTTGTTCTAATTTTACCTTTGAGGCATCTTCGTGCCTTTTTTTTTCTTTTCCTTCGCTGGTCTTGTCCTAGCTGGGGTCCTTTTTCTCCCGATGGCCAACAGTGGTTTTAAGAAATGCGATCGGTGCGGGAAAATTATGTCCCTCACCGATACACATGACTGCTGTCTCCAGTGCCTTGGGCCGGACTACGACCCGGCGGTCTGTCCTCTATGTAAGAAGATGTTGTCCAAGGCCCTGCAGAGTTGCCAGCAGCAGCACGACAAGATTTTTCCCGAATATCCCGTGCATCTGAGAGCCAGAACCTCGTCTGAGGCCTCGACGTCTCAGGGGGAACACTCCGAGCCCGACTGTCATCGGGGCTCCTCAGAGAGGGGGTCTCCCTCGAGGGAGCCCAAGAGGAAGAAGAAATCCTTGAAGGTGGCGTCTCTGGATGGCTCCGAACGACTGGGCGCGACACCGATGGCGGAGTCACGAGTGCCGGCTGAAATCATCGGAAAAGTTGCGTCCTGTCAAAGTCCCTTGACGAGAACCGGACCAGCCAAGGCAAGTACTGACTACTCTGGTCAAAGACTCCCCTCCAGGGGAACCGGCATCAGGACCGACCATGTCGGCGCCCGAGCCAGTGGCTGCGGAGCCTCCGGAACTCGTGTACAGGATGGCGGCTTTGGAGCGTAGTTTTACTGCCTTCATTGAACAGCAGCGGGCGCTGATGTCTAGCATGTCCAGTTCCTCCGCCCAAACCACGAGGCCCTCGATGTAAAAGTCGACCCCGGAGGCCGAGCCGATCCTCGGCCGAGGTCACTCTTGGCCTCCCGTTTTGGATCGAGGTCGTTGCCGTCGAGTCTACTGGCATCAGGACGGACGGTGCCGGGGCCTTCGATGCCCGAGGAGCCCCTTGAGTCCTCCTATGAGGCCTTGGCCTGGGAGATGGTGGACAAGGAGTCCCCGGATACCCGGAGGCATAGGGACGTCCCCTCTGATTCCTCCGTGTCTGAACCTTGGAGAAGATCCCCACCGGAGGATATAGGTTTCCTGGACCTCGTGCGGGATATGTCCAAGGCGTTGGCTTTCCCCACAGAGTCCAAGGAGGAGCCTCGAGCCGACGAGCTTGAGATCCTCCAATATGAGGCTGCTCCTCGGGAGACCCTCAAGGTACCCATTCCTCTGATCCTGGAACGACTGATGCTCCGCATGTGGGAGACACCGGCGTCAGCACCGGTGATCAGCAAACGGCTTGACTCGATGTATCGAGTCCGCCGATGCCCTGGATTCCAGAAATCGCAGCTGCCGCACAATTCCATGGTTGTGCAATCGGCCATGCATCTGCTTAAGAGCCAGAAGACGCACTCCTCTGTGCCCTCGGCAGAAAGTGTTTCCATGGCGCGATGCTGAATTATTGAATCCAGGCGTACCAGTTGTACATGGGCATATACCTCAGGGACCTGGCGAAGGAACTCGCCGGGTTCTCGGCTGGTCTCTCCGGGGAACCTCTGCAGTGTTTCAAGGGCCTGTCCCCAAAGCTGTCTGTGAATGCTCCAAGTTTATGTCTCGGGTGGCCTATGATGGGTTCGAGTTGGCGGCCCAAGTAGCCAAGGCAAGCGTCAGTGTGTGCCGCCAGACTTGGCTGCAGTCGTCTGACCTCGAGCAATGGGTTCAGGACAAGCTGGTCGATGTCCCATGCCAGGGGGAGAATCTCTTCGGCAAACCCATGAGCAATAAGGCCGCAGAGCTGGACAAGTTCATGACGAGGACACAGCTCTCTAAAAAGACCTCTGCCTCTCCTCATAAGATGGGCTCGGGTAAAAAACCCTTTTACCCGAGGAAGGGAACTGCTTACTGAAACTAACCCCCTTACCAGGCCTCCCCAGCTCCCCCACAGGGGCAGCAGGCCAAGGGACGGGGGCATAGCCTGCGTAAGCAGAAAGCCCCCAAACCCCAGACTCCGGCTCCAGCCCAGCCTGGTGGGGGGTTTTGACTCCTGCAGCATGGCCCCTCTCCCAGCCGCAGTTGGACAGCCCACAGGAGGTCGGCTCGCCTTTTATGCCCACAGGTGGGAAACCATCACCACCAATTCATGGACATTACAATTGGTCAGGAAGGGATACCACCTCCATCTAGCCCAAGTGCCTCCAGACTACTTCCCAGGAGTGCCACCGAGGTCTCCCCTTCTTCTGAAGGAATTGGCAGGTATTCTCAAGGACCATGCGGTGGAACCGGTGCCCCACCACCTCAAGGGCAAGGGGTTCTACTCCAGGTACTTCCTCGTCCCAAAGAGGACAGGGGGCCTAAGGCCCATCCTTGACCTGCGCAATCTCGGCAAATTCCTAGTGAGGGAGAAGTTCAAGATGCTCTCCCTTGGAATATTGCTGCCCTACCTCTGCCAGAGAGACTGGCTATGCTCCTTAGACCTAAAGGATGCCTAAACACACATCCTAATCCACCCAAGCCACAGGCAATGCCTATGCTTTGTGGGGGAGACAACCACTACCAGTACAGAGTGCTCCCCTTTGACCTTGCTTCGGCCCCCAGGATGTTCACAAAGTGCCTGGCGGTGGTCACCGCCTTTCTCGGGCTTCAAGGGATCTTTGTCTTCCCCTGTCTAGATGCATGACTCATCAGGGGCAATTCGGCCGCAGAGGTGCAGCAGGCCACAGCTCGCACCATCCAGGTTCTGCAACACTTGGGGTTTGTAATCAACTACTCCAAATCCAGCCTCTGTCCGTCTCAAGAGTTAGACTTCATTGGGGCAAGGCTCAATATCCTGCATTCAAAGGCCTTCCTGGCTGAAGGCAGGGCAGGCAGGCTTATAGCCCTTGCAGGGAAAGTGAGCCACAGCTCCTCAGTGCCGGCTAGGCAACTGCTACGCCTCCTCAGGCACATGGCCTCCACAGTCCATGTCACTCCAGATGCCCGCCTCCACATGCGAACTGCGCAGTGGTGCCTTAGAGGCTAATGGTCCCAAGCCACGGGACACCTCCAGGACAGGATCAAGTTGACCAGGCGCCTGGTACATTCCCTGGCCTGGTGACTCTCGCCCCAGCACTTGAAGGCAGGTATGCCTTTTCAGGCCCTTACACACTTGAGGGTCCTCACCACAGATGCCTCATTGCTATGCTGGGGGGCCCATTGCCAGGGGTTCCGCACGCAGGGGGTGTGGTCCCCGGAGGAGACTGCCCAACAGATCAACTTGTTGGAGCTCTGGCCCATCCATCTCTCCCTGAAGGTTTTCAGGCAGTATCTGGACCACAGGTCAGTCCTGATCCAAATGGACAACCAAGTGGCTATGTTCTACGTGAACGGGTAAACGTAGATCGATTGTTACATCATCAGAATATAAAAAGATTAGGGGACATGCAATGAAGCTACAGGGTAACCTATTTAAGACTAATAAGAGAAAATATTTTTTCACTCAACGTGTAATCAAACTCTCAAATTCGTTACCAGAGGATGTAGTAAAAGCTGTTAGGGTAGCTGGGTTTAAAAAAGGTTTGGACAAGTTCCTGGAGGAAAGGTCCATAAACCATTATTAAAAGGGACACAGGATATCACTGCTTGACCCAATAAAAGCATTGAGGAACCTTTACAGCAATGGCTCTCAACCTTTTTTGTACCGTGACCCCTTTTACCATTGGTCAACTTGTGGTGACCCCCAATGATAAAATCAAATGCGTCTCTCTTCCTTTACCGTTAACGCACTGTTGCTGTAATCATTTGTTGAATTATTAATATATTATAGGCCTTTGCAATATGTTTTTATTTATAAAATTTACTTATTTAAACCACAATAATTAATCACAATAACAAGTAACAATATTTGATTTCAAAATTATGATGATTTTGTAGTCATATCACTAATATGAAATAAAATTGTTTTTTCTACCTTTGTTGTCTGACCAATTTATTCTCTGATCATGCTGGTCCCGATCTGAGGCTTCTGCTTTCCTGTCTTCTCTTAGCTCTTTCTGTGGTCTATGGTCCATCTGCCATTTCTTATCTCTTCTTTCGTTTTCTTCACTTCTTTCCATCAGCCTATTTCCCGTCCCAGTAACCATTCCCAGTATCAACCCCTTTCCAGTCCTCACTCTCAGTACCTTCCAATGTCAACTTGCATTCCCATGACTGCCACTGGTGTCCATTCCCTTCCAGTCCCCCTCCTTCCCCACTGAGCAGTCCCTTCTAGTACAAATATCATGACAGCCCCTCTCAGATCCACTCTCTTCCAGTTCCATTCTCCCATCCCCTTGTATCAGCCCATTTGTAGCCTTAGCCCCCAGTTTTCTTCCAGGGACAGCAGCTCTATCCTCCCCTCCCCACAATCAGCCCATTCCCAGTCGAAGCCCCCCAATCAGCTCGCTTCCAGTGTAATCCCCCCTCAACCCCATTACCAGTGCTAGCCTCCCCTAATCAGCCCAATGTCAGTCCTACCTCCCCCCCCCCAATCAGCTCATTACCAGTGCTAGCCTCCCCTAATCAGCTCATTTCCAGTGCTAGTCCATCCTCAACCCTATTACCAGTGCTAGGCTCCCCTAATCAGCCCATTACCAGTCCTACCCTCCCATCAGCCCATTTCCAGTCCTAACCTCCCCGATCAGCTCATTTCCAGTGCTAGCCCCCCCATCAGTCCATTACCAGCCCTACTCCCTATCAGCACATTACCAGTCCCAACCCCCCTTGATCAGTCCATTCCCAGTCCTAGCCTTCCCTAATCAACCCATTACCAGTCCTAGCCCCCCCCATCTGCCCATTATAATCCTAACCCGCACTGTCTCTCCCCTCTGTCCAGCATTTATTGCCCGTCTGTACAGTATGTCCCCCTGTCTCTTCCCTTTGTCCATGTCAGCCCCCCTCCATCCCTCCCTCCATCCATCCATCCATGTCGGCCCCTCTCCCTCTATCAATGTCAGCCACCCCTCCTTCCCTCCATCCATGTCAGCCCCCCCCCTCCTTCCCTCCCTCCATGTCAGCCCCCCTCTGACCACGTTAGCCCCCCCTCTGACCACGTTAGCCACCCCTCCATCCATGTCAGCCACCCCTCTCTCCATGTCAGCTCTCCCCTCCCTCCTTCCCTCCATCCATGTCAGCCCCCCTAACTCCATGTCAGCCCTCCCTCCATCTGTCCATGTCAGCCCCCTCCCTCCATCTGTCCATGTCAGCCCCCTCCCTCCATCCGTCCATGTCAGCCCCCTCCCTCCATCCATCAATGTCAGCCCCCCTCCCTCCCTCCATTCATGTCAGCCCCCCTGTCCATGTCAGCCCCCTCCCTTCCTCCCTCCATGTCAACCCCGTTGCAGGTTCCCTGCCCCCTCCTCCCCTCTCCCTGCCTGCTGCTGCCCTGTTCTTCTACAGCTGCGGCTCCCTGTCTCTTAGGGAACCGCGGCTATACCTGTAAAACCGTTGCAGAACCTTTCCGTCTCTCAACGGGCTCCGTGCAGCATTGTCCCGCCTCCAAAGGAAGTGGTAAACAACTTCCTTTGAAGGCGGGACAGTGCTGCACGGATCCCATCAAGAGACAGGAAGGCTCCGCAACGGTTTTACTGGCATAGCCGCAGTTCCCTAAGAGGCAGGGAGCCGCGGCTGCATTAGAAAGGACTGGGAGGTGGTGAGTTTGCCGCTGCCGAGAAGCGGACTCGGCAGCGGCAGCAACTTGGGTGCTTTTTTTTTTTTTTAATGGTGGAGTGAGGTGAGGCGAGGCGACCCCCTTGGGGGTCGCGACCCACAGGTTGAGAACCGCTGCTTTACAGGATCCCTTGACAGCAACAGGATAAAATCAAAATAAACTTAACTACCTAATTTCTAAACACATAGGGGTGTCCTACACGGAGCGGTGGGTTCACCCCTAAACAAAGACAGGGGGAAGGGTGCCCTGCACGGAGCGGCAGGTGCACTTACTCTTTGCCATCTTACTGGGCAGACTAGATGGACCTTACTGGTCTTTATCTGCTGTCATTTATTATGTTGCTATGTGTCTTTTGGGGAAACTGCTAGATACTTATGAACTAGATTGGCCACTGTTGGAAACAGGATACTGGGCTTGATGGACCTTGGTCTGACCATATGGCATATCTTATGTTCTTAAACAGGGAGGTACGGGATCACGCACCCTCTGTCAGGAGGCCCTGGACCTATGCTGTTTTGCAACCCGGCAGGAGATTCTCCTCAAAACAGTATACTTGCAGGGCCAGGACAACTGGCTGGCCAACAGACTCAGCAGGATCCTCCAGTTGCACGAGTGGCAGCTGGACCAGGCGGTGGCCAACAGGCTTTTCCAGACCTGGGGGGAACCGGTGATGGACTTGTTTGCGAGCCCGGACAATCACCAGTTTCCCATTTCTGCTCAAGGCAGCTGCATCCGGCCAGGGTGGCCGCCGATGCTTTCCTAGTCTCATGGTCGGTGGGTCTTCTATATGCTTTTCCCCTGACTCCTCTGGTCGCAAGACTCTGTTCAAGATCCTTCAGTACAGAGCTTTTGTCATCATAGCTCCACGGTGGCCCCGGCAGCCATGGTTCCCGCTTCTCCTGCCAGCTGGCGGTGGAGACCCCCATTCCCCTGGGTTCGTCTCCATGACTCCTCTCCCAGGAGAGGGGCTCTCTCTTGCATCCCAACCTCAGCTCCCTTTCGCTGACGGCGTGGCTGCTGAAAGGATGACTCTCGCCCCACTCCTTCTTCCGGAGGATGTTGAGGAGGTCTTGCTGGCCTCACGTAGGCCGTCTCCTAGATGGACGTATGCCTTTAAGTGGCGCAGATTTGCTTTCTGATGTGCTGAGCAAAAGGTGGACCCCTTTTCTTGCCCGGTGGTTGTGGTGTTGCAATACCTTCTCCACCTTTCCGAGATGGGACTTAAGTCCAACTCCGTCAGGGTGCACCTCAGTGCCCTAGCGGCGAACCACTTTCCTGTGGACGAGAAGCCTCTCTCTGCTCACCCAGTGGTATCACGGTTTCTAAAGGGCCTGCTCCTGTTGAAATCCCTGGTCCGTCTTCCAGCAACCGAGTGGGACCTTAATGTCGCTTTGGGGCAGCTTAACCTGCTGTCCTTTGAGCCGATGGCCACGTGCCACCTCCGGTATCTCTCCTGGAAAATGGTATTCTTGGTTGCGCTCACTTCTGCCCGGAGAGTGAGTGAGCTCCAGGCTCTCATGGTGGAGAGGCCTTATACCAGGTTCTACAAGAGCAGGGTGGTGCTTCGCACACACCCCAAGTTCCTCCTGAAGGTGGTCTCCTCGTTCCACCTCAACCAGGAGGTGGTTTTCCTACCTTCTTTCCCAGGCCGCATGCTAGTTGGGCAGAGGCGGTCCTCCATACCCTGGACTGTAAGAGGGCCCTGTCCTTCTACATCCAGCGTACGCAAATTCACCAGAAAGCCTCTCAGCTTTTTGTTTCCTACGACCCTAGTAAACTTGGGAAGGTGGTAACAAAGCGTACGTTGTCCACTTGGGTGTTACGGCTCATAGGGTCAGGGCCATGGCGGCATCAGTGGCTCACCTGCGCTCTGTTCCTTTGGCGGACATCTGCCTGGCCGCCACCTGGTCTTTAGGTCAGACCTTCGTGCTCATTACTGCCTGGATAGGGAGTCCCGACGGGACTATACCTTCGGCCAGGCTGTGCTCCGTAACCTGTTTGACGTCTAGGCAACTCCTGCCCTCCAACCTCTCTGTGTTCAGGCTACCGGAGTGCTACTTCCCTGATTAGGATTTCATTGCTTCTTGCATCTCTCGCTGAGGGAGCCTTTTTGGTTTTGGGCTGTAGGTTCTAGGTAGCCTGTAGCTGGGGAGTCCCATATGTGAGGACTAACTTCCTGCTTGTTCCCGGAGAAAGCGTAGTTACTCACCTGTAACAGGTGTTCTCCAGGGACAGCAGGAATCAGTCCTCACAACCCTCCCTCCTTCCTTTGGAGATGCAGTCCAATTATTTTTTCTTTCATTTGTTTTGACATCTTTTAGCTATGTCATTTCACTGAGCAAGATGGCACCCTTGGGCGGGAAGGGGACCACGCATGCGTGGTGGCAACTCCCAAAGGCTTTCTTTGAAAGCTGGGGATTTGCTCCGCGCGGGCTCCGTTGGCATCGACGTCACCCATATGTGAGGACTGATTCCTGTTGTCCCCGGAGAACACCTGTTACAGGTGAGTAAGTACGCTTACAGTACCTTTTCCACCTCTCACCATCTGGACTCAAGTCTAACTCTGTCCGGGTGTACCTTCGTGCCCTGGTGGTGCACCACCACCCGGTGGATGGCAAGTCCCTCTCAGTCCAGCCTTTGGTGACCTGTTTTCTTTGGGGCTGCTGCTATCGAAGCCTCCAGTTCGCCCTCCGGCAACCGATTGGGACTTCAATGTAGTGTTGGGGCAGTTCACTCGCCCACCCTTCAAGCCTCTGGGTACCTGCCACCTTCGCTACCTCTCTTGGAAGGTGATTTTTCTGGATGCGCTCATTTCTACTTGCAGAATTAGCAAGCTTCAGGCCCTAGTGGTGGAGGCACCTTATACCAGGTTCTACAAGAACAGAGTAGTACACCCCCAAATTCCTTCCCAAGGTAGTATCGCCCTTCCATTTCAACCAGGAAGTAGTGCTCCCTACCTTTTTTCCAAGACCTCACTCCAGTTGGGCGGAGACGGTTCTTCATACCTTGGACTGTAAGAGGGCTTTGTCCTTCTATATCCAATGCACTCAGGGCCACCGCAAGGCTTCTCAGCTTTTCATCTCCTACGGCCCCAGTAGGCTGGGGGGAGGCGGTGACCAAGCGTACGCTGTCCACATGGGTGGCAGACTGTATCGACCTCGCCTATGAGCAGGCGGGGCTCCCATTGGAAGGCTGCGTCATGACGCACCGTCTCAGGGCCATGGCGGCCTCAGTGGCAAACTTGCGCTCTGTCCCGATGGTGGACATCTGCTGGGCCCGCCACCTGGTCTTCAGTCCATACCTTCGCAGCCCATTACTGTCTGGAAAGAGAGTCCCAATGGGACAGTGCCTTCAGCCAGGCTGTGCTCCATAACCTTTTTAGGGTTTAGACAAATCCTATCCTCCAACCCTTCTGTGTTCAGACTACCGGAGTGCTGGTTTCATTGGACACAGGGGTCCTACTGCAGTCTGTGGACACAGACTCAATTGTTGCTGCTTGCAGCTCCCTGTGAGGGAGCCCCTGTTTTTGCTATGGATTTTCGGTAGCCTGTAGCAGGGGAGTCCCATATGTGAGGACTGACTTCCTGCTTGTTCCCGGAGAAAGTGTAGTTATTCACCTGTAGCAGGAATCAGTCCTCACAATCATCCCTACTCCCCTTGGAGTTGCTCCTTTACCATCTTTATTTTTTGCCATCATTTAGCTATGTCATCTGACTGAGCAAGATGGCACCCTTGAGTGGGAAGGGGACCACACATGCATGGTGGCATCTCCCACATATGAGGACTGATTCCTGCTGTCCCTGGAGAACACTTGTTGTAACTATGCTTACCCAACAGTCCAGAGCAGTTCTGCCCCAGCTCTGTTGTGCCCGTCTAATCGAACTAGCATCCCAGATGCTCCTATGAGACCATCTGACCGCCCGAGAAATGCTGCAACTCCTTGAGCATATGGCCTCTACAGTATATGTCATTCCATATGTTTGAGTACATATGCAGTCAGCTCAGTGGACTCTTGTCTCCCAGTGGAAGCAGACCTCAAGCCATCTCCGGGACAGGATCCAGTCACTGCCCCTCTAAACACATCCCTTCAGTGGTGGTGTTCTCCAGAAAATCTGCTCATAGGATCACCTTTTCAAATGCCTCCACTTCAGTGCACCCTGGTGACAGATGCCTCCAAAATGGGTTGAGGAGCATAACTGGGCAAATTGACTACGCAGGGGCTCTGAACAATGCAAGAGTCACAACTCCAGATCAATCTCCTGGAACTTTGTGCTATCTCCAATGCCCTCCAGGTTTTCAGCCCCACCTCAGAGCACACCAAGTCCTAATCAGGATGGACAGTCAGATTGCCATGTTATATGTGAACAAGCAGGGAGGAACAGGCTCTTGGGCCCTCTGCGAAGAGACTCTTCATCTTTGGTCCTTTGTCATTTCTCATCAAATACACCTCCTAGTGGTATACCTCTCGGGGAGTTCAGTGTCTTGACAGACAGAATCACATCCTTCTTCCCCACGAATAGTCTCTCCATCCGGACACAATGTCCTACATCTTCTAGACCTGGGTAACTCCAGACAGATTTGTTTGCGACTCTGCAAAATGCCAAGCTTCCTTGCTTCTGCACAAGAACTCCGACATCCACCAACCAACAGGTGGATGCCTTACACCTACACTGGGGTTAGGGTCTGCTTTATGCTTTCCCTCCTATACCCCTCATTCCCAAGATGCTTTATAAGCTTCAGTCCGACAAGGGCTCCATGATTCTCATAACCCTCACTGGCCGCGGCAACTATAGTTTCCACTGCTACTACTGATTCGGACTCATCCTCTGATTGGGATATGTGTCTGATCTCCTCTCCCAGGACAACGGCTCACTACTTCATCCCAATCCACAGTCTTTCCGCCTCACAGCTTGGCTGCTGAGAGGATAGCATTACAAGGCTTTGACCTTACTCAAAAGGTTAAGGAGATCCTTTTGGCTTCTAGAAAGCCCTTCACCAGACATTCATATGCTTTTAAGTGGTGTAGATTTTCTTTACGGTGTTCACAGAAAAATCTCAATCCCTTTTCTGCTCCAGTGGAGTCACCTACTGAATGGACAGCCCATCTCCATGCAACCACTAGTAGCATGTTTCAGGAGAAGTCTCCTGCTGTCCAAACTGCCCATTAAGCAATCTCCGGTAGTTTGGAACCTCTGTGTTTTTCTAGTGCAGCTTATCAAGGTGCCCTATGAACCATTAACATCGACCTCACTTAAGTTCTTCTCTTGGAAGGTAATCTTCTTAATTGCTCTCACTTCAGCTAGACGCATTAGTGAGCTTCAGGCTTTGGTGGCAGATCCACTCCAAACCCACTTCCACCATGACAGTCATCCATCTGACTCGCCCACACTTTATGCCAGGGGTCTCAAACTCCAGTCCTGGAGGGCCACAAACCAGTCAGGTTTTCAGGGTATCTCTAATGAATATGCATGAAATATATTTGCATGCACTGGCCCCATTGTATGCAAATATATCTCATGCATATTCATTAGGGATATCCTGAAAACCTGACTGGTTTGCGGCCCTCAAGAACTGGAGTTTGAGACCCCTGCTTTATGCCAAAAGTGGTGTCGTCTTTCCATTTAAACCAGTCAATTTACCTTCCATTTTTCTTTCCAAAGCCGCATGAGTTTCAAGCGAAAGCAACTCTGCACACTCTTGACTGCAAATGTGCATTGGCTTTCTATTTCCAAAGGATTTGAGATCATTGTATAGCCTCACAGTTGTTTATCTCATTTGACTCTAGTCACCTGGGGTTATCTGTTTCTAAGCGTACGCGCGCCAGATGGATAGCGGACTGCATTTCATTTATCTATGACAAAGCAAGACTCTCCCTGGAAGAGCATGTTACTGCTCACAGAGTTCGCGCCATGTCAACCTTGATGGCAAATCTACGCTCTGTAGCCATTGATGAAATTTTCAAGCCAGCAACTTGGTCTTCCATCCATACCTTTGCTGCCCATTTTCTGGACAAGGACTCCCATCGGGATGCCATATTTGGTCAGGCTGTACTCCAGCACCTCTTTCAGACTTAGATGCAACTCCTACCCTCCGTCCCGAACTTTGACGATACCAGAAATCCATGTAGGAACCATGACCTCTTCAGGCCTACTCCGAGGTGAATCTCTACCAGTTCAGAGGTCACTTTATTGGGCTTCTGGAAACTAGGGAGTCCCATATGTGAAGATTACATTCCTGCTTGTTCCTGAAGATAATGTAGTTACTCACCTGTAACAGGTGATCTCCGGGAACAGCAGGAATTTAGTCTTCACAACCCACCCTCCTCCCCTAGGAGTTACAGGGTTTCATTTACTCTCTTTTATCAGCTACAAACTCAGCTGAAGAGAGAGAGCTGGGAAGGTGGGAAGGCAGTCGCGCAGGCGCAGTGGATTGCTCCCAAAGGCTTTGCAGTTGGACGCTGGAGATCATTCCCATGAGAGCTCTGTCAGTACCGACATCATCCATATGTGAAGACTAAATTCCTGCTATTCCCGGAGGTCACCTGTTACAGGTAAATAACTATTCTTTTCCCCCTCCTCTCTGAGAAGGCCTAGGACAGCAGGCCTGACTTGGGATACTGGGAATCTTCCATTTGGCAGTACACGACACTTACTAAGGGACTGACTTATAACACCATTTTAAAGCACCACGTATCATTTGGATGAACATAATTTGTTGTGCGCTACGGATGGTATCTATGGGGAAATATATATATTTTAATAGCTAGAGAGAGCTTATAAAACTAAATTTGTCCTCATCAGCCAGGAAGGCTGGGAGAATTCTTTCAAGACTGTATAATGCAATATTGCCCCTTTGGGTGCTGATGATTATTGTAGCAACAGCCATCCATCTTCTATCACTGGGATAGAGCATATTTTCTCAATGGCAGGTCTGGCCCTTCCAACCCCAGGGGCTGCTGCTTTTACTAAATCTGTTTGTGTGGGTTTTCTTTTAATTTGTACAATTTTAGAGCAGTCCTCATACAACTTGAAAGGAATGCCTGCATTTCCTGACCTGTATGCTATCATAAACACAGCCCGATAACTTCCCCTGTTGTAAGAAGGCATTAGACTAATGTAGCCTTTGGAAGTTGAAACTATTTCACGCGGTGTGTGTAACATCCTATTGTGTTTTTGTGGTTTTCCAAGGATGAAGATATGAAATCCATAGCTCGAAAGTTAATGAATCAAGACACTACCGCTATGCCTCCACCACTGACACAGGTATTTTTCTTTTAATTTCGCTTAAATGGTAAACAGCGGAACCTCTCATGTCCCATTTTCAACAGAAACTTCCTTCAGTCCTTGTCCCCCTTTCTGTCTTTTTCACCCTTACTTATGTGTTTCGGGCAGCCTCCTAAATATGTTTAACCCTTTTTGCTGAAGTATACCTAATTGTTAAGCAAATAAATAAAGGCATTTGTAGCACACTCTCTCCGAGTCCCCCCTCTCTCATGGACTCCAAGCCATTTCTCTTCAACTTTAGTTCTGTTCTGATCCTCATATCTTTCGGAGGTATTCTGTTACGACATGCTAAAAAGTTCATGATTTTGATTATATGCATCATATTAATCCAGATATTTGTTGGGCCTAATGTCTGAGTGACAAGTGTTGCATGCTGGCATCCAGAGAATTCCTAGGTCAGCCAGAGCTGGGGATGCTATTGAGACAGCATTGAAGGCCCCTTAGAGAGGGGGAGTTGCCTCGGTTATCACTCAACAGTGAAAACTACAGCCCATATTTAGGGTCCAGGTTTAGCTGGATTCTGAATTGAACTCTGGCTTGTAGTTTCTGGCTAAGGACCATGACTAGCCTGAGGTGAATGCAGAGTAATGGAGTACACCCTCACAGTTCCAAATAAGGTTCCTGGCCAATAGATACCATTTCCAATTGAGCTGGAAGCCCAAAGAAGTTGGAAAAAATGGCTGGGTCAAAAGAATTTCTGTAAGTTTATTTATTTGCAAGGAATTGGTTTCTTCCATTTTGTCCTGCTAGACCAGTCCAGACAAGTGGGTTGTGTTCCCCTACCAGCAGATTGGTGGAGACAAAGAACTTATGAAAAGCCCAGGTTTCAATGACATCACTCCCATGCCTCTATTCGCCTCAGCCACCAGAGGTCCCTTCAGTATTTCTTTGTTTCCAGAAGATGGTGGATGGATTTTCTTCTCTCTTGAAGAAAATCTGAAGATTGAGAGGAAAAGATTGATTAAACGCTCATGACTAACCACCTTGAGGGTGACTCTCTCACTTGAATGCAATATAGGAAGCTCCACTAGACTGCAGTCTTTTCAGTAGCCATAGGAGGAGGTAAAATTGGTTCAGCTCCATGGGAGTGATGCCATTTAGCAATCAGAAATATGGAGGCATTTGGAAGGATCTGAAAGAGTGCAGCAGGCTCACACAACATCAGTGCCCCCTCACTCCTCCTACTCCTGTGTTCCCCCTTCTCTCTCCCAAAGATTGCAGATGGCTTCCAGGGGGATCTGCCTGCTAGTCACCTTAAACGCAGTGCTGCAGAGCCAGTGAAACAATTTAAGTGGAGTAGAGCTGAGCCCAGTACGGATTCTCTGCCTGGGGCTCGCTGGGTGTGAATACTAAGGCTTGACCTCATCATTGCCCTTGTTGGGAGCCCACAATTCTGTCTTCCTAAGACGCAATTCGGGGTAGACCTCTGGTGACCATTGGCGCGGTGTGGAGTTTACTGCCATTTTCTGCAGTCGTTAGCGTTTTTACTTACTGTGCACCTGGAGGTCATGCGGTCCTAGTGCACGTTCCGCCCAATGTTTGTTTCTTCCTAGCACCTGTAACGCGCATTGCAATAAAAGCATGGTTAACGCATCCCTTTCGGGCCGCTGCATCCTTAGCGCACACTGTTGTGATATTTGCCTTAACTGTCTTCTAGAAAATGTTGTTTGACCTGTGGCAAGTGAGGTGCTTTGCTGTTCTTGCTTGGTAGCTTCTGAGTTAATCAATGGAGGGCCTGCTTCCTCTCTCTCAACTGGGGGATGAAGTTAGTCTTGCCTTGCCTGCCCCAGGGCAGGAAGTGATGGATGGTTCTATGGGTAAGGATATCTAGCCAGGTGAAGGCTCCATTGACCGTGCTGTGAGCTGCTCCACATCCTCTAGGGGGTCTGTGGCAACTGTGCCCCTGCTGTTTGTTTGTTAGCATTTGATATACCGCATCTTTGTTACATCAAGGGGTTTACAATACAGAAATATTCATAAAAAGATAGGTCAAGACCAGGAAGGAAAAGGAATTACAATAAATGATAGGACAGAGAGAGAAAGAGAAGCAGTCACACAGCTCATTGGGAGAAGAGAGAGAGAGAGAGAGTGATCAATGGGGACTGGAGGGCAAGTCGAATGCAGAGCGGAAGAGAGGTTTTCAGTAGAGCCTTAAATTTAGGAAAGGAGGGTTCCTGGCGTAGCACTGAGGGTAATGAGTGAGAGGCCCAAAAAGAAAAAAACAAAATGTCTGGTAGACTGTAGGTGCACATGTGAAGGCGATGGGAGGACCAAGCGACCAACATGAACTGACCAGAGACCATGTGTGGGTATGTGGAATTGAAGTAGGTCGGCTAGATATTTTGGGGTAGAGTCGTGGATGGCGCAGTGAACGAGAGTGAGGACTTTGTACTGGGTGCTGTAGGCCAATGGAAGCCAGTGTAGCTTAATCAGAATGGGGGTGATATGTTCTCTGCACTGGTAATGGGTGATAATCCAGGCGGCAGTATTTTGCACTAACTGAAGACAGTGTAACTGCGACTGAGTGATACCAGAAAATGCCACGCTAAAAAAATGAAGCCTGCTCATGACTAGGGCTAGAAGAAGAGTGGTTAGGGCTGAGGTGGATAGAAAGGGTCGAATGGCGCGTATCTGATGGAGGAAAAAGAAGGATCAACAGGTGAGAAAAGGATACGTCTTCATGAAAAGAAAGTTCAAAGTCACCTCCAGGTAGCGAAGAGAGGATACCAGGGGAAAAGTACATATGGATGATGTAAAGGTCAGAGTGGGACACGGACTGTCAAAGGCAAACTAAATTGCAAATGTTTTGGATATGTTTAGGTGGAGGCAATTCAAGGTAAGCCAATCGGAGACTTGGCTAGGCAGTCATGCAGAGGAGTGAGGTCAGGATGCAGGGGAGAAGTACGGTGTAGCAGAAGTATGTCATCTGCCTAGTAGTAGGCGGACAAACCCAGATTGCTGTATGAGAAGAATAAGTGGGGTGAGGAAGATATTAAACAGGAGAGGTCCTAGGACAGCCCTGAGGAACCCCGCAGGTAAGAGGGACCGGGTCAGTGGTGCACAGTCTGATAACACGGAGAACAAACGGGAGTGCAGGAAAGAGTGGAATCACTGAAAAACAGTGCCTCTGAAACCCTCTTCCTGAAATAGAGATAAAAGGATAGAATTGCCAACCAGGTCAAAGGCAGCTGCGAGGTTGAGGGAGACAGCGATGGAGATGTCTCCCTGATCATGGGTAGTCTGTAAGTCATCAAGGAGGGAGAGTATAATAGTTTTGACGCTATGACCAAGGCAGAAACCAGACTGACGGGGGTGCAAATGATGGGTAGAATCCAGGTGCTAGGAGAGTCAGGCAAACACAGCTTTTTCCAGTATTTTTGAAAGGAAGGGAAGATTGGAGACAGGCCGGTAGTTAACGGGATCCGAGGGATCAAGGGAAGATTTCTTCAGGACGGGGCGAACGAGAGCATGCTTCCATGCCATGGGAAAGGAACCAGAGGATAGGCTGGAATTTAATCGGTAGTCAGTAAAAGGGGGAGGAGTGCCAGAGCCAGCTTTAGCAGCCAAGTGGATGGGATGTGGTCTGATGGGCAGAAAGTCTTACGAGACGATGAGATAAGCTTGGTAGATTCAGCTGGAGTAATAGGGCGAAAGGTAGTCCACTGGTGTGAAAGAGAGGCAAAGTGTGGTGGAGAGGGATGGGGAGGAGATCCTATAAGGGGAGGACAGTTAACAATAGCGGAGCGCAAATTGAGAAATTTTGAGGAAAAGAATAGAGCTAAACAGGAGGGAGAGGTGCATCGGGGTGGGGGGCAGTGAGGGGAGAGGAAGGAGCCTGAGTAGTAGATAAGGATTTCAGGACAGAATACAACTGCTGTGTAGAATTAGATGCTGAAGAGATAGAGTTAGCGAAGTAGGTACGTTTAGCAAGGTGGACTTGCGTACAATATGCTTGGTGACAAGTCTTGAAAAAATGAAAGGCTGAAGAAGAATGAGATTTTACGCCAGAGGTGCTCTGAGTGATGGAGCTGAGAGTGAGATAAGCAAAGGCCAGAGTAGAGCCAGGGTTACTGAGAAGGCCGTGGAGGAGGGCGCGGACACAACAGGGCTATGCAGTCAAGAGCAGAGGTAAGAGTAGTAGCTCAGGTTTGGGCCTAAGAATCTGGAGAAAGGGAAGAAAAGTCAGATGGGAAGAGTTCATTGGCGGAAGGAAATGCATCTAGTAAGACGGCAGCGGCATACAGGGGAGGCAGCAATGGAGGGAGTTACCGGAAGACGGGACCATGAGAGCTACAGGACGTAACATGCACTGAATGTGAAATGGTCAGTCCAGGGAAGAGATGTTGCACTTATATCAGAAAGTTGCTGGGAGACGGCAGATGAAGAGCAGACCAGGTCAAGGGTGTGACCTGCTGCGTGGATGGCAGAGTTAACAAGCTGGACGAGGGTGAAGTCCTGCAACAAAGGGATAAAGGCACAGTCGTATGCTGATGCTAGAGAATGAAAGTAGACATTAAAGTCACCCAAGGAAAGGAGATGGGGAAACTGCGTAGAATGTCCGCGATGGTATCAGATAAACTGTCCCAGAAGTGTGGGGAGAGAGAGGGAGGAGTATAGACCAGAAGACAATGGACCGGCGAGGGAAACTGAAGACAGAAAAGTAGAGCTTCAGGATAGTGCACAAGGGGGGAGGACAGCTGGAGCACAGGGATGGAGGAGCCATGTATCATGGCTACTCCCCCTCCAGTGTGCCCAATGCAAGGCAGAGATATTGCTGAGAAATCAGGCAGAAGATATCTATTCAAAAGAGGATCCTCCCCATCCCTGAGCCAGGTTTCCACCAGAAGAAGGAGATCCAAGCTGTCACGGTCAATTAAATCCCTGATAAGAAGTGTTTTATTATATTGGGGGGGTTATTTCCGAGAGGAGAGCTTCCGGACTCCGAATTGTCCTCTCCGGACTTGTTTTCTTTTTTCAAGCAGGCCTTCTCCTTCTGGTGTGGAAATTCTGACCCTGTGGCCTCTGGGTGCCCCTGGGTGCAGTCTCATACAGAGCAGGCTGAGAGTGGAAGCCCTCTTCAATTTCCTTTGGCTTAGCGCCCCAGGAGATGGGGAACAGCTGGGAGCTGTCCGAGATTTTGAATATAGCTTGGAATCAGATTGCTCGGTACTGGGCTCTGATGTGGATGAAGTACTCTCGCCTTCAGAAGATTGTGAAGAGGCCGGGGTGATCTGCCTATTCCGGAAGGAGGAACTGGCCATATTGATTGCCAGAGTTCCATCTGCCTTGAACTTGACAGATGCTTCTGGCATGGAGCAGGAGCCGACAGCGCACCCGCTTCTTCAAGGAAGGAGGAGCTGGCCATATTGATTGCCAGAGTTCCATCTGCCTTGAACTTGACAGATGCTTCTGGCATGGAGCAGGAGCCGACAGTGCACCCGCTTCTTCAAGGGGTGCGGAAATCCACTTCTGTCTTCTCCTTCCCGGAGGTGATCAAGGATATAATCTGATTGGAATAGGACTCTCCCAACTCCTCACCTAAAGGGTTAAGGGTGTAAGGAGATCCACCCTGTCCCAGAGAAGGAATGCATTGAGTGGTTTGGCATTCCCAAGGTGGATACACAGGTCACAGCAGTTACCAGAAGGACCACCATTCCTTTGGAACAGATCAGATCAGCCTTAAAAGATTTTCTGGAATGTAAGGTGAATTCGTTGTTGAGGAGCCAGTTCACCATGGTGGCTGCTATTCTGCAATGGCAGTATGTACCAGCCTAGACCAGAACAAGCAACAAAGGTATCTGTAAATATGAGGGAACAAAGAAACAGATACCAAGACTGGCAGTAATTTCAGGTTTGAAAACCCCCTTTTATCGTCCCCTACGCGTTTCGGCCTCCCGGCCTTCTTCAGGGGGATATATATTGAGGGAGCAAACCTCGAGAAAGCACAATCAAAATTAAAGTAAAAAAATTAATACAATTGAATTGATAAAACCAAATAATTAAAATTAATAAACATATAAAATTATACATATTAAAATTATAACTAAAAAACCACCGCTAACATATATGGTAATGTGATAAATAAACAGTAAAACCAAATAGGGGGGCTGGAGGGAGGGGGTGAGGGCTGGGTAGGGGGTGGGAGGAGGGTAGAATGAGGTGGGGAGGATAGGGTGGGGGATGCTGTTATATTGAACCAGGGGGGGAAGCTGTCTCGGCCTCCAACGAGACAAGATTTTGGCCGCTCTATGTAGAGTTGTTGTGGCCTATATAGGTTAGTAGCTGTTTAGCTCTGTCCCCCCCTTTGTCCTTGGGGAGTAACTGTGCTTATGCTTGGGGGCTGTTATTGCAGGGCAGCCTATTGTTTATTGTATTTTATTGTATTTACAGTGTGCTGTTTTCCTCTTTGTTGGTTCATGTAAAATCAATAAAAATGATTTTCCTTAAAAAGATAGAAATAAAATCATCTATCAAAGGTTGTATCAAAATTATGACCAGACATATAGATAAAATGAGATGAGGATATAAAGCATACAAATATATATCATCTGATACCTTTTCTATATTAAGTGAAACATATAGACAGAAGTGAGATGAGGAGAACATATATAAAACATATAAATATATCAACTGATACCTTTTCTGTAAAAACCTTCTGTCAAATGAAAGGCATTTGCCACTAAAATAAATAATTAAAAAATGAATTGGACATTAATTGTGTTATCGATGGGCTAATACCAATGAATGAATGAATAAATAAATAACACACACGATAAAACTAATCTCCAGGAACAAGCAGGAATGTAGTCTTCACATATGGGTATCATCGGTACCGACGGAGCCTGTGCGGGAATGCTCCCCAGCGTCCAATAGGAAAGCTTTTGGGAGCATCCCACAGCGCCTGCATGCTGCCTTCCCATCATTCCGACTCTCCCTCTTCAGTTCTTCGTTTTCCGCAGAGCCGACAGGTCGCATACCCTGTCACCGCAGAAAATTCTTTGTTACTTCTTTGTTTTTTGTGGTTGCGTCTGCCTTCATTTGACGCCTACCGCTACCACCGGTTCTCTTTCCTTCTTTCCTAAAAAAAAAAAATATATATATATATATATCTTTTCTGAAGTACTTTTTTCAGAGGCCTTTTCCCTCTCGGTGCTAGGCGCCATTTTGGGCACTAGGCCCATTTTTCTTTTACAATGGAAAAACCAGCTAGTGGTTTAAAAAAATGTTCTAAGTGTGGCGGTACCATATCTGTCACCGACACCCATGACTGGTGTCTCAAATGTTTAGGACCTGACCACTTTCCATTGGATTGTCTCTCCTGTAGAAAGATGACCACCAAGAGGGGCCTGCAGAATAGAGCTGCCAAACTACGTACCCTTTTTGCTGCAGATGTGATGTCCGTTGCATCAACGTCTTCCAGGGCTTCATCTTCCTCCCATGGATCCTCGGGTAACTAAACATAAGTCTTCAAAGACTAGCCGGTCCTCAAAGGGTAGATCTCCTTCAAAGTATCGAGATGCCATCGGCGTTGCCCTTGAGGAAAGTTCACCGGCGGTCGGCTTCGGCTTCTAAAGCACTAACAGAGCTCCAGGATGTTCTCGAGGGTTCCACCTCTGCAGAACTACTGGTGCCATGCTCTGGGGTTCCGGTCGCTTCTACCAGTACCGAACCCAAGCATCGTTAGGAGCGATAGATCAAAGATTTCTCACTATCGAACACAGTCTAGCAGTTCTTCTAACTGCTTCGGTATCGTTGAAACAGCTTCAGACCGTTCAACAGGCACTGGCCTCGGCAGGTATACCCCCCATGCTGAGTCTAGAGTCCATCTCCGGTATCGAAAGATCGGTACCGAGACACCTCAATACCGACTTCGATCGATACCGGTACTGTGCCTTGCATGAATATCGGGATCAGAGATATTTTGAATCTTCCGATTCCAATGACTCTGCCGATACCAGAGCACTTTTTCCAGAGGATCCATCTCCTTTTCAGCGTAGAATGTCTCCTCCAGAGGACATGTCCTTCCAGGATTTCATTCGTGATGTGGCTTAAGGCCTTGCAATCACAGTGGCTCCTGAAAAGGAGCTAAGGGCAAAAGAGTTAGAGATTCTTCAGTACCCTAAAGCTCCTAAAGAGGCAGCTACTCTGCCCATTCATAAGATCCTTCATGATCTCATGCTGAAAATGTGGGAGACTCCTATAACCACATCGCCACACTCTCACAGACTCGATACCATGTACCGAATTCCACCTTGTCGTAGTTTTCAGAAGACTCAGTTGCCACACCATTCAATGGTAGTGGAATCGGCCATGCGTAGGATAAAGAGTACAAAAAGACATTCTTCCAATCCTCCAGGCCGCGAGTCCAGGACTCTCTATGCTTTTGGGCGTCGATGCTTCCAAGCTTCCATGCTCTCATACATCATGGTGATGTTCCTTAAAGAGGTTACAGGAGACTTGGAGCTTATGAGCCCCCTTCTTCCTGATGATAAAAGACAGGATTTTCTTGCTCTGGTCAGACATGTCCAAAATGTTTCCACGTTTGTCAACCGTGCAGCCTTTGATTGCTTTGAATGCATCAGCAGAATCTCTGCTATCTCCATTGGTGCATGTCGTATTGCCTGGCTTCAGGCATCAGACTTCAAAATTTGGGTACAAGATAAACTGGGCAACATTCCTTGCACAGGAGAAAATCTCTGGCAAGAATTGGCAAGAAAAAGCTAATGAGATTGACTGACAATTATTACCTTGGACAGGTTGTCAAAGTCTACAGCCAGCCCAACAAAGAAAAGAACTAATAAAAAACCCTTTTTCAACAAGAAAGAGGTTTATCCTTCTTATACCCAGCAGGGTCACTGTCCAGTTCATGCTACCCAAAAGGGACAACAGCAACAAACTAGACAACAGAAGAAACCAAAAGTCCCAAGAGCTCAGCAGGCTCATCCTCCTCAGGGGCTTTGACTCTTTTCTAGAGGCCTTCCTGCCCCTGCAGGGTCCAGAACCCACTACCATACCCGGAAGATTATGTCAGTTTGCCACCAGACGGCATCAAATAACATCAGAAAATTGGACTCTGTCCATTGTACGAGAGGGGTACAGACCTCATTTTCACAGCATGCTCCCTCCTACAATCATAAGACAGTTCAGTTCTCAAACCCCTGGCACCAATCTTCTGAGTCAGGAGGTCACAATACTTCTTGCTCAAGGAGCAATAGAAGAGGTACCACACCTCAACAGGGTACAGGGTTCTACTCCCCCTATTTTCTCATCCCAAAGAAAACAGGGGGACACAGACCCATTTTGGACCTCAGAGAATTGAACAAATGTCTGTTCCAAGAAAAATTCAAAATGATCTCTCTCAAAACACTTCTGCCATACCTTCAGAGTCAGGATTGGCTATGTTCTCTAGATCTAAAGGATGCATATACTCATAAACTCATCCATCCAGATCACAGGAAATTCCTTTGATTCCTTTTCCAGGGAAGACACTTCCAATACAGGGTTCTTCCCTTCGGTCTGGCTTCTGCCCCAAGAGTCTTCACAAAATGCATGGCAGTAGTAGCTGCATTCCTACGGACTCTGGGGATATTCGTCTTCCCTTACTTGGACGACTGGCTCATTCGAGCACCCACAGCTCCAGAAGCCAACTCTGCTCTTTCTCGCACAATGCGAGTTCTGCATTACTTGGGATTGGTCATAAACCTTCCAAAATCCTATCTCGCTCCTTCTTCGTCCCTAGAATTCATAGGAGCTTGCCTAGATACCAGACAATCAAGGGTTTTCCTTCCACAGCCCCGCTGTCTTCGTATAGTGCAGCTAGCTTCCCAAGCAGCGGTAAAAGCCTCCCTAACTGCTCGAGAAATGCTTCAGCTACTGGGACATATGGCATCCACTGTACATGTGGTTCCCTATGCTCGTCTTCACATGTGAGCAATCTAGTGGACCCTATCCTCTCAGTGGACACAGGCCTCAGGTCGCCTGTCGGACAAAATAAAAAACTCAGAACGTCTTATTTCGTCCCTCCAATGGTGGCATTTGCTGGAAAACCTACTCATAGGCTTTCCAGCAGCCCCTATTCCAGGCCACTCTAACAACAGATGTGTCCCAGTTGGGATGGGGGGCCCACCTGCACGATCTCTCCACCCAGGGTCTCTGGACCCCAGAGGAGGCTTGTCTTCACATAAACCTCCTAGAACTCAGAGCAATCTTCCTTGCTCTTCGAGTATTCCAAGCCCAGCTCAGCTACAAGACAGTCCTAGTCCAGACCGACAATCAAGTAGCCATGTTCTGTGTGAACAAGCAGGGCGGAACAGACTCTGTCGTTATGCAACGAAGCTTTACGACTATGAGCATCAAATTCACCTCCTCGTGGTATATCTTCCAGGCATTCAAAATCTTTGGGCAGACAAACCCAGCCGAGTACTGCTGCCACACGTATGGTCTCTCCACTCGGACCAGATTGCCCAAGTATTCCAAATCTGGGGAACCCCAGACATAGACCTCTTTGCAAGTCCACAGAATGCCAAACTTCCCCGGTTCTGTTCCAGAATTCCAGCTCAAAATTGTCAGGCAAGGGATGCTTTCCTTCTTCATTCAAAGGTGGTCTCGCCTTTCCACTTAAACCAAGCGCTTTACCTTACATAAAAACATAAGATATGCCATACTAGGTCAGACCAAGGTCCATCAAGCCCAGTATCCTGTTTCCAACAGTGGCCAATCTAGGTCATACGTACCTAGCAGTTTCCCCAAAAGACACGGGTTCCGCAATGCTTGTACTGGGTCAAGCATTGATATCCTGGGTCCCTTCTTAATAATGGTTTATGGACCTTTCCTCCAGGAACTTGTCCAAACCTTTTTTAAACCCAGCTACACTAACAGCCTTTGCTACATCCTCTGGTAAGAAATTCCAGAGTTTGATTACACGTTGAGTGAAAAAATATTTTCTTTTATTAGTCTTAAATAGTTTACCCTGTAGCTTCATTGCATGTCCCCTAGTCTTTCTATATTCTGATAACGTAAACAATCGATCTACGTTTATCCGTTCCACTCCATTCATTAATTTATAGACTTCTATCATATCTCCCCTCAGCCGTCTCTTTTCCAGGTTAAAGAGCCCTAACCTTTTTAGCCTTTCTTCATAGGAGTATCCTTCCATCCCCTTTACCATTTTGGTGGCTCTTCTCTGAACCTTTTCTAATAATGCTATATCCTTTTTAAGATACGGCGACCAGAATTGCCCACAATATTCAAGGTGCGGTCTCACCATGGAACGATATAAAGGCATTATAATATCTTTTGTTTTATTTTCCATTCCTTTCCTTATGATACCTACTATTCTATTTGCTCTCTTGTCCGCTGCTGCACACAGGGCCGAGGGTTTTAGCATGTTATCCACAATGACGCCTAAATCTTTTTCCTTGGTGGTGGTTCCTAATGTGGAACCTTGCATTGTGTAACCATAGTTTGGGTTGTTCTTCCCTAGGTGCATAACTTTGCACTTGTCCACGTTAAATTTCATCTGCCATTTTGATGCCCAGTCTTTTAATTTATCAAGATCCTCTTGCAATTTTCCACAATTCTCTTGAGTTTTAACAACTTTAAATAGTTTTGTGTCATCTGCAAATTTTGATAACCTCACTCGTTATTCCACTTTCCAGGTCATTTATGAATATGTCAAAAAGCAGCAGACCCAGCACAGATCCCTGGGGTACACCACTATTCACCTTTCTCCATTGGGAAAATTGGCCATTTAGCCCAACCCTCTGCTTTCTATCTTTTAACCAGTTCTTAATCCACAGTAGTACACTGCCTCCTATCCCATGACTCTTTAGTTTTGCCAAAAGTCTCTGATGAGGGACCTTGTCAAAGGCTTTCTGAAAGTCCAGATACACTATATCAACCGACTCACCTTTGTCCACCTGTTTATTCACACTTTCAAAAAAACATAATAGATTAGTAAGACAAGATCTTCCTTGTCTAAAGCCATGTTGACTGTCTCCCATTAGGCCATGACTATCTACATGCTGAGTAATTTTATTCTTTATGATGGTTTCTACCATTTTTCCCGGTACTGACGTGAGGCTCACCGGTCTGTAGTTTCCCGGATCACCCCTGGAACCCTTTTTAAAAATTGGTGTTACATTGGCGATCCTCCAGTCTTCAGGTATTAGAGATGATTTTAATGATAGTTCACAGATTACTAATAGCAGGTCTGCAATCTCATATTTCAGTTCTTTCAACACCCTTGGATGTATACCATCCGGCCCAGGTGATTTGCTACTCTTCAGTTTATCTAATAGTTGCAATACATCTTCCCGATGTATCGATATTTCCTTCAATTCTTCCGCACCTTTAAATACCACTTCAGTCATGGGGATCATCCCTACATCTTCCTCAGCAAAGAATTCATTCAGTCTCTCCGCCATCGCCTTGTCGCCTCTTAGTGCTCCTTTAACTCCTCTATCATCTAATGGACCAACTGACTCTCTCACAGGTTTTTTGCTACGAATGTACTTGAAAAAATCTTTATTTTGCGTTTTTGCTTCCGCAGCAAGCTTCTTCTCAAATTCTCCCTATGCCTGCTTTATCAATGTCTTGCATTTGACTTGCCAGTACTTGTGCTGTTTCCAGGTTTCGTCGTTTGGCTCTTTTTTTCCATTTCCTGAAAGATGCTTTTTTGGCAACAGCCTCTCTGACCTCACCTTTACACCATGCTGGCAGTTTTTTGGACTTCCTTCCACTTTTCTTAAAGCGTGGAATACAGCTGGTCTGGGCTGCCAAGATAGTATTTTTCAACAACACCCAAGTTTAAGGTAAGTCTTTAACCTTTGCAACTGCTCCTTTTAGTTTTTTCTTAACTATTTTCCTCATTTTATCATAGTCTCCCTTTCGAAAGTTAAAAGGTAGTACTGTGGATTTCCGTACTATCCCTCCTCCACTAATTAAATCAAAGGCGATCATGCTATGAACACTATTACCAAGTGGCCCCAACACCCTTATCTCTTGCACTAGATCTGGTGTTCCACTAAGGACTAGGTCTAATATGGCTTCCCCTCTGGTCGGTTCATGAATCAGCTGCTCCAAGAAGCAGTCATTTATGTCATCTAGGAACTTTATCTCCCTAGCATGTCCTGCTGTGACACTGACCCAGTCGATACCGGGGTAATTGAAATCACCCATTATTATTACTGCGCTGTAACGTTTGTTAGCTTCCTTGATTTCTTTGAGCATTTCATCATCCATTTGTTCATTCTGGCCAGGTGGTCGATAGTACACCCCCACTGCCATCGCCTTCCCCTTTTTGCATGGAATTTCAATCCATAGAGATTCTACAGCAAATTTTGTTTCTTGCAAAACTTTAATCCTTTCTGACTCAATGCCCTCTCTAACATAGAGAGCAACCCCTCCACCAATTTGATCAGCTCTATCATTACAATATAGTTTGTACCCAGGTATCACAGTGTCCCACTGGTTGTCCTCCTTCCACCATGTCTCTGATATTCCAATCATATCTAACCTCTCATTTAGTGCTATATATTCTAACTCTCCCATCTTATTTTTTAGACTTCTAGCATTTGCATACAAGCATTTTAGAGACCATTTTATTCATATTAATTTGGCTATTGGTAGACATGGGTAATTTGGGATCTTTAAGCTCTGTCTGCTCCATACTCGAGGGCATTTGGGCCACTTTACTCTTTTTTGGAACCTCTCTGCTTTTGGTAATATCCTTCAAGGATACATTCTTCCGAACCATCCGCTCTTGGGCGGCTGTCGGCTTTCCCCTATTATCTAGTTTAAAAGCTGCTCTATCTCCTTTTGAAAGGTTAATGCCAGCAGCCTGGTTCCATCCTGGTTAAGGTGAAACCCATCCCTTCGGAAGAGCCCCTCCTTTCCCCAGAATGTTCCCTCGTTCCTAACAAATCCAAAACCCTTATCCCTGTACCATTGTCTCATCCACGCATTGGGTCCTGCACATGGAACGGGAAGCATTTCGGAGAACGCTACCCTGGAAGTTCTGGATTTCAACTTCCTACCTAAAAGCCTAAATTTAGCCTCCAGAACCTCCCTACCACATTTTCCTATGTCATTGGTACCGACATGTACCAAGACAGCAGACTCCTCCCCTGCACTATCTAAGACCTTATCTAGGTGGCGCATGAGGTCCGCTACCTTCGCACCAGGCAAGCATGTTACCAGGCGATCCTCACGTCCACCAGCCACCCAGCTATCTACATGCCTAATGATCGAATCACCAACTATAACGGCTGTCCTAACCCTTCCCTCATGGGCACATGGCCCTGGAGAAACTTCCTCGGTGCGAGAGGGTTTTACATCACCTGGAGGACAGGTCCTAGTTACAGGATCACTTCCTGCCACACCAGGGTGATGCTCTCCTGTCACATGACCTCTCTCCTCCATGGCAACAGGGATGCTGCCAGACTGGAGGTGGGACTTCAGGACTATATCCCTGTAGGTCTCGTCTATGTTACCTCTCTGTCTGTCTTATGTTTTCCAAGTCTGCTACTCTAGCCTCTAGAGAACGGACTCGTTCCCTGAGAGCAAAGAGCTCCTTGCACCTAGTGCACACGTAAGACCTCTCACCAACTGGGAGAAAATCATACATGTGACACTCAATGTAAAAGACTGGAAAGCCCCCATCTTGCTGCTTGGACTGCTGTCTGCATCTTAATTTTAAGTTTTTGTTTAGATCTTTAAGTTCTTTACTTACTAAGGCTTGCTATGGATATTTATACCAATAAAACTGTACCTAATACGTTTAATATACCTTGTTCACCTGAAGCTTAATTAATCTCAGGTCCTTAGTGTATGACTGATTTGGGTAACGAGCTTCACCTGAGAGCACCTCCTGTCTTTTAAAAAGTGTAAGTACCTATAAAGCTACGATTATCCCAGGGGTGGGTGGGTGTGCGGAGGGAGGGAGGGAAATAACACTTATTAAAAGAGGGCTGCTACACAGTACCCTGTCCTGTGCTGCTGAGGTAAGCTATATTCTTATTTGATTTAAATTATAGCTCTTTGCTGCTGCTAAGCTCTAACTTATTATGAAATTTAAACTACAAGCTCTCTGCTGAGTTCTAAATTTAACCAGAAAGCTCTCTTCTGTGTTTTAAATTTAAACTAAAAGTACTTTGCTGATGCTAAGCCCTGAATGACTATTTAAATTTGCAGTTTATTTAAGCTCTCTGCTGGGTATGAAATTTAACCAGAAAGCTCTCTTCTGTGTTTTAAATGTTAACTTAAACTGCTGCTTCTAGGCCCTGACTGATTTAACAAAAAATAGTGGGTTCACAGATTAATTAGCTTTAATAAAAAGAATTCCTTTCAGAAAATTCCCAGAAGTATATACTCACAATTGCAGATCTCTCTCCAGAAGTAACAGTCCCCTTTTCTAGTCCTTCAAGACTGAGGATCACAGATCTCTGGTTGAGCTATTTATGCCTGTGCTGCTGAAGTAAGCTGTGACCTTCCTGTATACTTTCCGAGGCCTCATGCCTCCAATGCAGAAAGGAACCTTTGTACCTTAGACTGCAAAAGAGCCTTAGCCTTTTACCTGAAAAGAACGCAGCAACATAGAAAATCTTCTCAACTTTTTGTTGCTTTTGATTCTAGTCATTTGGGACTTCCAGTTTCCAAAAGAACTCTCTCTAACTGGATTGCACAGTGCATATCCTTCGCTTATGAGAGTAGGGGACTTCCTCTCGAGGGCCATGTCACAGCTCACAATGTGAGAACCATGGCAGCCTCTATGGCTAACCTTTATTCTGTGTCTATAGACGACATCTGCAGAGCAGCTACTTGGGCTTCAGTGCACACTTTTACAGCCCACTATTGTTTAGACAAGGACTCCCGTCGGGATGCCTTGTTTGGCCAAGCTGTTCTTCAGCATCTCTTTCAGACTTAATGCAACTCCTACCCACCGTCCGGGTTTGGATGCCAGAGATCCATGGGAGGAAGCATGAGCCATCTCACCATGGGTTTGCAGCTTCCTGGGGCCATCTCCCTGGCATTTTTCAGGTGGGGAGTCCCCATATGTGAAGATTACATTTCTGCTTGTTCCTGGAGATAGCGTAGTTACTCACCTGTAACAGGTGATCTCCGGGAACAGCAGGAATTTAGTCTTCACAACCCACCCACCTCCCCTAGGAATTGTCTCTCTTTCTCTCTCTCCTTCTCTCATTTGTCTCAGCTATAAACTCAACTGAAGAGGGAGAGTTGGAATGGCGGGAAGGCAGCACGCGGGCGTTGTGGGATGCTCCCAAAAGCTTTTCTATTGGACACTGGGGAGCGTTCCCGAGCAGGCTCCTGTTGGTACCAACGATACCCATATATGAAGACTAAATTCCTGCTGTTCCTGGAGATCACCTGTTATAGGTGAGTAACTATACTTTAATTGTTTCCAAGAATATGTAGAAATGTAGACTAATTAGAGTGAATTAATAAAGAAATAACCCACAAAATATAACTGATCATGTGTATTAAAAACATGTAAATTTAAAATTATGTCCTAATCATATAAAAAGTGGAATATGAAACTGAACTAAAACTCTAAAAGACTCATACTCCACTATTTATTCCAAAAAGAAGCCAGAAATGTTAACTAAATCATTATGCCAGTGTTACAAAAATTGTGTGAGAAAGAACACTATCATGTGATGCAAAACTTATGTAAGGAGGAATCGTACCCTTATTTACATGGGTCAACAAGCCAGATACCTCACACGGAAAGAAGTTGAATTCCTTACGGCACCCTGTCCTGTGATTCCAACCATCTATGTTTTACCAAAGAAACATAAATTCTTAGAAAATCCACAAGGAAGACCTATTATATCGGCAATTGGCTCTCTGTTTCAGCCTGTTTTGAAATTTCTAGATGTTTTTCTTTGTCCATTTGTTGAATTTAAACCCTCTTACGTTAGGGATTCTTCCCATATGATACAACTCTTGGAGACATATCAGGGGACTCATGTTGGTATCATTTTAGTCACTTTAGATATTAAATCATTATACACCAACATACCTCAAGAGGCAGCATTAACTGTCTTGGAAGATAACTTTATTACAAGACCTAGGCCTGTACTTACACCAACCTGTTTTTTGATGCAATTGGCCTCCTTGGTCTTACGTAATCATTTTTTCTGCTTTCAAGACCTTGATTATCACCAAATTAGAGGCGTTGCCATGGCACCCATTGTCAGCAATCTTTATGTCTCAAATTGTGAAAATGTTTTTCTAACCACATATCCATTTCAAAACCAGGTACATATGTGGAATCAATATATTGATGACATATTTTTGATTTGGGAAGGAATGTACGACCATTTACTTATATTTATAGATTGGCTTAACTCATTGGATCCACATTTGCAGTTTGAATTCACTTGTAATTCAGAGCAGATATCATATCTTGATATCTGCCCCGAATAGTTACCCCATGTTATCCAAATTTTAAATACCTGTTCATTGTAAACACAGAGTACCCAAGGAAATGTGTAGTTCTATGTTTATTGTAAACTGCGCTGATGTTGAATAGCGCGGTATAAAAGAGATTGGAAATAAATAAATAAAAAAATCTTGATAAAGAATACACTCTTTTCAGAAAACCCACTGATAGAAATTCACTTTTACACTTCAGTAGTTTTCATAACCGTTCTTTGAAAGAATATTTACCAGTAAGCCAGTTTTTAAGAGTCCGCAGACTCTGTACCACCAATGATGACTTTGAAAAACATGCTATAGACATGAGTAATAGGTTTTTAGATTGAGGATATCCGTCTAAATGTGGTAAAAAAGCACTACATCGTGCACGTTCCTCTGATAGAATGTCCCTTTTAAAGGGTCGCACTCAGGAAAAGACTAATATAGTATGCACACTTACTTTCTCCGAATACTCTAGAGACATTACCCGCATTCTACATAATGCATGGTATATTTTGGATTCGTTACCTTCTTTAAAAGATACAAAGTTATTAGTAGTTTACAAAAAAAATTCTAATCTACGAGACATCTTAGTGCCATCAGCTCTGAGTAAACCCCGTTTTTTGCCGAAGGCATATGGTCACTTTAAATGTGGCAAATGTGTGGTATGTGAAAATGTAATGGTTACTAAAAAGGAATTTAAACATCCCAATACTTCATATAGAGTAAATCTTTGTGATTTTTCGAATTGTGAAACAACCGATGTTGTTTATCTTATACTTTGTCCTTGTAATTTGTTATGTTGGAAAGACTGAAAGAAGCATAAAAACTAGAATTATTGAGCATAAGAGTTGTCTTCGAAGAAAAGTGCCAGATAAACCTTTAGTGCATTGGACTGAAGCAAATTTAGTACATTGGACTGAAGCAAATCATTTCAGTCTCAGATCTTCGCTTTCTCGTCTTAAAAGTAGTCAGACCCCATTGGCGGGAGGGAATATTAGCAAAATCTTTTTGCGTATGGAACAGCGTTTAATATATGAATTACGGACATTACATCCTCAGGGTTTAAATCAGGAAATAGATTTGTCAGTCGTTTTATAAGAAATTTATCCAGTTCTTCTCTTCTCCCCTCCCTCCCCCTTTCCCTTTCCCTTTCCCCCTTCTTTCCTTTTTCCCTTCCTCCACCTCCCCCTCCTCCCCTTCCCCTCTCCTTCCTTCGTTTTGATTCTGTTTCTTTAACATTTGTTACTCAGTATATAATTACAAGCATTTTTATCTAAATTTCCACTGTTTTAAGAAGATGACCTTTCACCTTTGATTGGCGGGAAAACGCCGTTAAAAGGGATCAACGTAGTCATTTCACTCCTTTGCAATTGCTGTGTACACATAGCCACGAAACGCAGTAAGACGGTTCTTTTTTCAAAAAAAGATTATGAGACATTTATAATCATTGGCAAAAAGCTTTATATATTTTGCTTAACAATTTATAGAAACATATATAATTTGCTCAATATGCCAAATCACAATTATGGATAAACATATGATTTGTTTAAATGGCGTTATGCCTAGATGAGACATTGTTTTTTCTTTGCATAAGAAGTAATTTTATTTAAACTAAAACTAGTATTCATTTAGTGGTATAATTTTTTAGCCAAAATCGGCATTCGTAAGCAGCTGGTTTAGTCTCTCACGGTTGTAGTACATATGGGGTTGAGACAGACATTTTACTTAAAATAATTTTTTTCAAAGGGTTCTTTTGAAAATATACAACAGAAATAATTATTTTTGTGCTATCAGTAGCATTCATCTCCTTTTTTGTGCAACAAACAAAAAGATGACTTCACCTCAAATCGGCGGAAAAACAATGTTAAAGCAGTTTCTTTTACTCAGTAAAAGATGTTTTTTATCAAAGGATTATTTTTTTGGAAATATACTATAGATACAATTATTTGTGATATCAGTGGCATTCTTGTTTTTGTGCAATAAACAAAAGGATAATATTTTTTATCTTAAACCAGCAGGAATACGCTGTAAAAACATGGTTAGTTTTTAATGATCACTGCACACATTTGATTTCACAACACTGTAAGACAGTTGTTTACCCAAAGAAGTCCCTTGCAAAAATAACTATGGCTACATTCATTTTTGCATTCATTTTGACACCTTTGTGAGATTATGATCTTGACTTACAAGCAATAAGAATTATTTGATATATTCTGATGTTTCTATACATCTTTTAAATTTCTTTTATTTCTACTGTGCTGATATATTCATTTTGAAAAGGCGACTGAATAACGTTATTTTTCTGGTTTCCTGATATGTATAGCCATAGAATGTGGCAATACAATTTTGATTATTATGTCAAACATATTGTTTTTTTATATTTTTTTGGCACATTTGTCTTTGGCATCACATGACAGTGGTTCCTCCTTACATAATTTTTGCATCACATGATAGTGTTCTTTCTCACACAATGTTTGTAACACTGGCATAATGATATAGTTAACATTTTTGGCTTTTTTTTTAATAAGTACTGGAGTATGAGTCTTTGAGTTTTAGTTCAGTTTCATATTCCACTTTTTATATGATTAGGACATAATTTTAAATTTACATGTTTTTTAATACACATGATCAGTTATATTTTGTGGGTTATTTATTTATTTATTCACTCTAATTAGTCTACATGTCTACATATTCTTGGAAATAATAGTTTTATCATGTGTGTTTGTTTATTTAATTATTTATTTATTTAGACAGATTTGTATGCCACCTTATCCTACAATCAAAGTGGTTACATCACATTGGAAGGTTACATTTGACATGTGGGTACTTTACAACATTTAACATGAGGGTATTTAGCAACATTTAGACAGCACAATTGGTGGGTTACAATTAGCATGAGGGTACTTAACAACATTATGGAGGGTTATATTTAGCATGAGGATGCTTCAGAACACTTTACACTGAACCCCTAAGTCTAGTTGGGATGATTGGGTATTGAGTTGGAGGGGGTAGTTGCAGTGCCGTTTGTGTTATCTGTTTGCTCATATGTTTCTGTAAAGAGTAGTGTTTTAAGGGCCTTGCGGAAGTCTGTGATGTCTTCTAATGCCCTCAGGCTCGATGGGAGGGAGTTCCATTGTGTGGATGCCATTAGTGATGGAGCTCTTCTTGAGGTATTTTGTTTAGTCTTGTGGTATCCTGCAGGCGTGACGATCATGTTGTCATTATTAGTCCTTCTTGGTCTATTACTGATATCCTTTGTTATGATATCTTGGAGTGCATTTGCCGAGAGATGGTGAATGATTTTGAAGATGATTAGGATTGTTTTAAATTTTGCTCTGGCTACCATTGGGAGCCAGTGTAGATGCTGTAAGACGGGATGATATGATCGGCTCTTGGAGTGTCAGTAATGATGCGTGCTGCAGTGTTTTGCACCATTTGGAGTGGGTGTAAGGTCTGCTGAGGGAGGCCTTGATATAACGAGTTTCCGTAATCAAGTAGAGGTGTAATGAGTGCTTGGCACACTGTGCGGAATTGATCTGGGCGGAGTAGTGGCTTGATCTTTCTTATGGTCCTCAAACATTGATAGGCCTTATCCGCAGTTTTGGTGATATGAGATTTCAAGTTCAGTTCTCTGTCCATTGTGATGCCCAGGTACTTAACTTCATCCTTGACTACTATGAGTTTGTTTAGAATGCTGATGGTCTGTGGTGGGTTGAAGTTGGAGTTCCTGGTGACGAACATTGCCTCGGTTTTATCATAGTTGACTGTCATGTTATTGATTGTGAGCCAGGCATTCATGTCTTCAAGGCATTTATTCATTGGTATTAGCCATCAATAACACAATTAATGTCCAATTCATTTTTTAATTATTTATTTTAGTGGCAAATGCCTTTCATTTTACAGAAAAGGTATCAGTTGATCTCCAGGAACAAGCAGGAATGAGTCTTCACACGTGGGAGACGTCGCCGACGGAGCCTGCACGGGAATGCTCCCCAGCATCCAATCAGAAAGCCTTTGGGAGCATCCCCTGCGCCTGCGCGGTGGCTTCCCGCCCTTCCTACTGCCTCTCCCCAGTTTTTCGTTTTCCGCGGAGCAGGCAGGACGTCCCTCCTGCCACCGCAAAAGTTTTTTCCTTTGTTCTTGTTTCTGTAGTCGCGGCTTTTTCCCACCGACAGTGGCACCTCCGTGCCCCTTTCTTTCTTTCTTTTCAATTAATTTTCATTTAAATTTCATTTATTTTTGGTCGCCTGGAGGGACCCTCTCCTCTGGGCGCCGAGGCCTACCGGGCTTACAGCATGGAGCCACCTTCTCCCCAGCAGTGCCCTCACTGCAGGGACCTTATTTTCCAATTGGACTCCAATGCCTGGTGCCTCTCCTGTTTGGGGCCTGACCCTTCTTTCCCGGATCCCCCGGGCTACAGTGTCGGGAGAAGACCCTCCCTTTTTCGGATATCCCTCGACGACGTCTTCGCACCCAACACGCGGTCGTCGTGTTGTTCTTCTCTCCAGGATCAGGTATCCACACAACAGTCTGTTAAGACTAGCCGAGTCTTGAGGGGCGAGTCTCATGCGCGGCATGGCGACAGCTCCAGCCGACCCCTCAAGTCCCCCTTGGCTAATATACCCCGGCAGGAGTCCTCGGGCTCCAAAGCATTTACGGGGTTTCGGGATGTTCCTGAGGTTCGCTCCTCACAGAACATTCCCGAGCCATGCCCGAGGGAGGTACCCGCTTCGAGCGGTGCCGATTCCCTGGCGTCGGCGTCGAGTGCTCCACTCTTCGCCAGGGATCGTCAGCTGGTGTCCTCGGCGCCTTCGGGGCCGATTGACTCGACCGGGTCTGACCTCCCTACATCCCAGCCATGCTCGGGTGTGGTATCCGCTTCGGGCGGTACTGAGACCCCGGCATCGGCGTCGGTGTCGAGCGTTCCGCTCCTCACCGAGGATCGTCGGCTGCTGTCCTCGGCGCCTCTGGGGCCGATCGACTCGGTCCAGCCCGGCGTTCCTCCATCACTGCCATGCGCGGGGTTGGTACCCGCTACGAGCGGTACCGAACCCTCGGCGTCGGTGTCGAGCGTTCCGCTCCTCACCGGGGATTGGCGGCTGCGGTCCTCGGCGCCTCCGGGGCCGACCGACTCGTGCCGGTATGGCATCCCTACGGGGGTAGTATCCGCTTCGGGCGGTGCCGACCCGTGGGCGTCGAGTAACCCGCTCCCCACCGGGGATCGCCAGCCACTGCCCTCGGCACCTCTGGGGCCGATCGGCTCGACACAGTCTGGCCCTGTGTTCCGGCCATGCGCGGAGGCGGTACCCGCTTCGAGCGCGCCGGCGTCGATGGTTCCACCCCTTGCCGGGGATGATCTCCTGACAAGGGTGGTACCGGTTTTGAGCAGCGCCACTCCGCCGGCGACGGCAGGGGCGTCGAGTTCAAGGGACCGCCATCAACCTTCCCCGGGGACCTCGGGGTGTGTCGACCAGCACATGGGCAACCCCCCGGCATCAACGCGGCCGTCGAGGGCCCCGCCCTTTCCTAGAAAAGGGGTCTCGGGGTCTTCGATCGCCTCGATCCCACTGCAGGGGCTTTGCACTTCCCCCCCCCCCCCCCGGCAGGGACTCATCGTCGGGTGACCTGGGTCCCCTCGGGGACGGGCCGTATGCCCCGGCAGGCTTTCCCTCCGGGTAGGACGGGTTCGAGAGGGGGCCCGGCATCGGGCAGCGCCCGCCGACCGACATCGGCGCTGGCGTCAGATGACCCCCTCTCCACCGAGCACCGTCCTCGGGGGCCCTTGATGCTCGCGGCGCCGGTCGGCGCGGTTCCGATCTGCGCTCCGGGATCTCCACCACCGGCGCGGTCGCTCCCACCGGGGTCCTCGAGGAGGGAGTCGATCTCCTCGCTCGGTTCGATGCCCAGCCTGGAGTCGTTGTCCAGCATTGAAAGCCTGGCCACTGCACGTCTCTGGATCGGCCCCTGTCCCCTCCTGCAACGCAGAGCAGAGACCGCTGGCCCCTGCCCTCCGGCGGCCGCGGATTCGCTCCAGTCACGGGGGGAAGCGCAGCCCCCGGGTTCGGGGCCGAGGCCGATTCCTGCGGCGCCGTCGGTGCCATCGACCCCTTCGATGCCTAGCTTGGAATCAGTTCCAGGAGCCGACGACGCCATGTTGACTGCCCCGACCCGGGTCGGTTGGTCCCCTCCTCTGCCCAGCGGGCATCGGCCCGAGCGGCCTCTTAGTGCCCTGGCGGCCTCTCCCGCCATAACTGCTCTGGCAGAGCCGCCTTTTCAAGATTTCCTCCTTGACATGGCGGACTTGCTGGCCATCCCTATCCCGGACACGAGCCCAGGCCCTGCGGAACAGGCAGCCGTGATGCTTCCTCTGCATCCCTCCCTGCAGGATCTCCTGCTGTGGGCTTGGCGTTCGCCTTTGAGGGTTCCGGCGCTGTTGACTGCGATGCAGGCTCTGTACCGGGTGCCTCCGTCCCCGGGGTTTCGGCAGCACCAGCTTCCACATCGGTCCATTGTGGTGGAATCGGCGCTGAGGAAGGCCGGAAGCAAGGAGAAGCATGCTTCTCGCCCTCCAGGCCGCGCCTCGAAGACGCTAGATACTCTAGGACGTCAAGCCTTCCAAACGTCTATGCTGGCGGCCAGAATTATTTCATATATATTTTATATGAGTCTGTCGCTTCGGGAGGTCACCGAGAGGTTATCTCGGTTATCCCCCTTCATATCTGCAACCAAGGCCTTTGAATATTCCCTGCTTCTTTATCACTGCAGGAATATCTCCGGGTTCCTTTCTCGTGCTTCTCTGGACTCCTTCCGGTCGGTCAGCAGAGCCTCTGCTGTTGCCATTAGAGCACGCCGTACGTACAGCATGGTTGCAGGTGTCCGAGTTGTGTAGACGGGCACAGCACAACCTGGGTAATTCTCCCTGCAACGGAGATCACCTCTTCAATAGCGAAGCCTTACGTCAGGTTGCACAGTGCTTCGCTAACCTTCCCAGAGTTAGCAGCCAGCCTAGGGCCCGGCTCCCCCCCCCCCCCGGCGGTGGTAAACGCCTTTCCAGACCCCCCTTCCCTAGGAAGAGGAAATGTCAGCCCTCCGCCCACCCTCCAGGCGCGCCCAAGCAAGGGACCTCTCACCCCGGGTTGATGTCCCCGGGCCCGCGCCAGGACTCTCATACTAAGCATTTTTAGGCTCAGGTGGGCGGCTGCCTGCACTTAACCTCCTTACCAGAAGTTTAAAATCGAGCTCTACTCTGGGGCTCGTTCTGTTGACAAATGGTTCGGGGACTTATCTAGGAGTTCAGGTATTCTCCTCCGTGGGAAAGGGAGACCACCTTATTCCGTGATAGCTATGGCCCACGGTCACCCTACTTACTCTTCGGTACGTCCCCGAACCCCTCTCAGCCAGTGTTCCCTTGCTGATTGCTTCCGTACCGGAATTCCCCTTCCAGCCGCTATAGTCCCCCAATACTTACCAGGGACTATACCCTCATGTCCCCCGATTGTGTGGGGGACGAGTTCTGCGTGCAGGTCCTGGGGACACATATAGGGCCTCCAACCCCTGAGGCGTTCTACCGGACTGATGTTATCCTCCGTCCCCCACGCTACCGCGCTCTTAGCTCGCCGATCTGCCCTTGCCCTCCGGAAAATATCCCTCCTCTGACGGATCTTGAGGCCACCTCTCCAGGTGGACGTTCTGGGGATTGATGGCAGATCCGCCTTACCAGGGTGCTGCTCATGGAGGTAGGCCCCCCGGCGTACCTGCGTTAGTACCGGAGGGGGCGTCCCCATGTCCACCGGCTTAGATATACTAAATATCACCTGCTTGATAGGCGCCTATTGGGGGATGCCCACAGTACCTGTGTTCTACCGCCTTTTTCCCCCTATGGCCGGGACTCACCTCTCCCCCGGGGGGTCCGACCAGTCCGCCTGCCTATTCCTCGATCGGCCCGCGGACTGGTGGTACCCTACTGCTGTGAAGTCAACAGCTCCTTTTTTCAGTTAGGTCCTCCTCCCGGAGGTCCGGACCCTTGTCTCCCTATCTCTCGCTAGGGCAGACTGTGTACTCCTTCTGCTCTGGGGTACACCTCTATTTTTCTCCGGGATAGGCTCTCTAGTTCGGCCTGTCTTCCACTGTTAGTCCTCTGAGTTATGGACTCTACTCCTAAGGTAGTGCTCAGCTTGCATTAAGCCTCCTGGAAGACCTGCCGTCCTTCTCCTGACCCAGCTGACGCCTGGTTCTCATGGCCTTCCGGATTTGGAACTTCCTCCTCGCTGTGGTGAAGTTTCCTTGATGACTTCGCTACTGCGTCTACAGTACCTTCATCACAGGACTACGTCCGACAACCCGGTGGGTAAGCTATACAGGGTTCTAAACCATTAATTCTTTAAAACTTAATGGCCGGTAAGCTCTATATGGTACTAGGTCATTTACTCATTAAATGCTTAATGATACTCTTCATGCACCCCTCTGACTACTCTCCCGTAGCCTGGGTTTTTTTTTTGCTGTATCTTAATGGTACCTGTTCTGCACTCTAAAGACTTTCCTCTGTAGTCTTTAGATTCGCTGTTCCTCTACAGCTTCCTCTATTCAACTCCTGCCCTCCATCCCTCAGGGGATGCCGGGGATTCAGGTTGGGCAAATGCCATCCCATCCTGGGCTGCGCTTATGGGATCTCCCTGGGCATCCTTAGCTAGGGAGTCCCCACATGTGAAGACTCATTCCTGCTTGTTTCTGGAGATAGCACAGTTACTTACCTGTAACAGGTGATCTCCGGAACAGCAGGAATTAGTCTTCACAACCCGCCCACCTCCCCTAGGAGTTGTATCTCTATTTTCTCTATTCCTTCCTCTCCTCTCCTTCTGGCTCAGCTATGAAACTCAACTGGGGAGAGGCAGTAGGAAGGGCGGGAAGCCACCGCGCAGGCGTGGGGGATGCTTCCAAAGGCTTTCTGATTGGATGCTGGGGAGCATTCCCGTGTGGGCTCCGTCGGCGACGTCTCCCACGTGTGAAGACTAATTCCTGCTGTTCCGGAGATCACCTGTTACAGGTAAGTAACTGTGCTATATGTGTATATGTTTTATATATGTTCTCCTCATCTCACTCCTGTCTATATGTTTCACTTAATATAGAAAAGGTATCGGATGATATATATTTGTATGCTTTATATATGTTCTCCTCATCTCATTTTATCTATATGTCTGGTCATAATTTTGATACAACCTTTGATAGATGATTTTATTTGTATCTTTTTAATTCTATTTGGTTTTACTGTTTATTTATCACAACATATATGTCAGCAGCGTTTTTTAGCTATAATTTTAATACATATGAATTTATATGTTTATTAATTTTAATTATTTGGTTTTATCAATTCAGTTGCATTAATTTTTTGACTTTTTGTTTAATTATGATTGTGCTTTCTCGAGGTTTGCTCCCTCAATGTATATCCCCCTGAAGAAGGCCGGGAGGCTGAAACGCGTAGGGGACAATAAAAGGGGTTTTTCAAACCTGAAATTGCTGCCAGTCTTGGTATCTGTTTCTTTGTTCCCCCAGTATGTACCAGCCTGACATCTCAAGCCCTGCTCCAGTGGATTCAGTCTCTTCCGCCGGATGATACTACCCCTAATTTGGCGTCAGCTACTGTCTTCCTTTCTGATGCCATGTATGACATGATAGGTTTGGCGGACAGGGATGGTGCCCTGACAGTGGTGTCTCACAGATTTGGATTTGGCTCCAGCATTGGGCAGTGAATATTCCAAAGCTCGATTGGTCCAACTGGCATTTAAGGGGAGAAGCTACTTTTGGAGCCGATTTGGAAAAGCTGTTGAAGGACTTGCGCGAGACAAAATCTTACCGCCTTCCAGAAGACACAACCAAGGGGCCTGTGAAGTGGGCTGGTGCCCCTTTCTCGTTGGCCTCCACCCATCCACCTAGGGCACGCTGGCCTGATCCTCAGGGGTCTTAAGAATCCCATCATTACCAACCTGGAAAATCTTTCTTCCTCTCTGCTTCCAGACTTCGCTTTCTGGAATGGGCCCGGGTTACCAAGGATCACTGGATGCTAGACGCATTCAGTTTGGCTATGTCCTGGAATGCAAAGAGCCGATTCCGGATGATTTTGTAATCTCCCCTTGTGCAATCAAGAGTGCCACTGTATGGATCACTTTGGACAAGTTGCTGTGCCTAACGGCAGTGGTGCTTGTCCCGCTGGATAAGCAGGGCAAGGGTAGATACTCCATCTATTTTGTGGTGCCCAAAAAGGACAGCTCCTTCCGGTCCATTCTGGACCTCAAGAGGGTCAACGAGCATTTGCATGCCCTGCACTTCCAGATGGAAACCTTACGCTCTGTGATTCAGACAGTGAGCCAAGGGGAGTTCTTGGCTTTTCTGGATCTGGCTGAGGTGTATTTCATATCCTGATCAGAGTGGATCGGCAAAAGTATCTGCTTTTTGCTGTGGTTGGCTCTCACTATCAGTCTGTCGCCTTCCCTCTTGAGCTATCCATCGTTCTGAGAATGTTTTCCAAGGTCATGATAGTAACAGCTATGGCACTGCGGTGCCAAGGGATCTGTGTCTACCCCTGTCTGGACGACTGGCTCATCCTGGTCTGTTTCCTTTTGGAGGCATCTTGGGTGGCATCCCGAGTGATGTCCTTGTTGGAAAACCTCAGCTGGGTGATCAGTCGGGGAAAGAGCCAGCTGTTGCCTTCCCATTCCCTGGAGGTCCTAGAAGCACGTTTTGACACTCGAGTGGGCAGAGTTTTCCTGCCAGAAGAGAAAGTCAAGAGGCTGTTGGATTGCCTGTTCTGTGAGCAGCAGGCTCCTAGAGTCTGTGATTATCTTCAGCTCGTTTTGATGGCAGCAACCATAGAGATGGTGCAATGGGCACATGCTCACATGAGGCCTCTCCAGTGGTCCCTGTTGACTTGGTGATCCCTGAGTTTTCAGGAGTTTGAGTGCAGGCTGCTGCTCCTGATGTTGGTGAAGACCAGCTTGTGGTGGTGGCATCAGCCCTGTTATCTGAGGAAGGGCATGCCGCTGGACGATTTCCCCTGGATCCTTCTGACGATGGATGCCAGTCTCTCTGGCTGGGGAGCCCATTGCCATGACAATACAGCCCAGGGCTCACTCTTGGAAGTGGTTTAATCCATCAACCGCCTTGAGATGAGGGCCATCAGTTTTGCTCTTCTAGTCCCTGGTTGTGAGCTGGGCGATTTGAGTGTTTTTGGACAACGCCACAGCAGTGGTTTATGTCAATCGGCAAGGCGGCATGAGGAGTAACCGGGTAGCTCTGGAGATGGCTCTTCTGTTTGCCTGGGCAGAGAAAAACCTACTTACTATATTGGCTCAGCACATTGCTGGTGTGGATAATGTGGAAACAGACTTCCTCAGCCAGCACTCTCTCTGGTTCCTGGAGAGTGGGAGTTGAGTCACGAGACATTTCAGTTGATTCTGCGCTGCTGGGGTCAACCCGAAATGGATCTGATGACAACCCACTCCAATGCCAAAGTTTGTCATTTCTTTAGTCACCACACAGAGACAGGGTCCGAGGGCATCGACACCCTGGCCAAGTCAGCACCTGCTGTACGTGTTTCCTCTGTGATCCCTGGTGGGGTGTGTGATTCAGTGTATAGAATGCCACCCAGGCAGGATTGTTCTGATGGTGGTGGATTGGCTGAGGAGAGCATGGTTTGGAGATCTGATGCGGCTCCTGCCGGTGCCTCCTCTTCAGTTGCTTCAGTCTCAGGGCCTGTTGCGGCAGGGACTGATCATTCTGGAGGACCCGGTTCCCTTCTTGCTTACGGCTTGGCTCTTCAAAGGATATGGCTAGTGCGTAAGGGCTACTCTCCAGCAGTGGTATCTACTCTGCTCGGAGCCCGGAGAAGGTCTACCAAACTAGCATATGTGCGGATATAGTGTCTCTTTAAGCGATGGTGCGTGCTCGGCAGTTGGCTCCTTTCTACAGGACGGCTTTAGCTCCCTTTAGCTTCCTTTCCTTTAGCTCCCTGAAAGTTCAGGTGGCAGCTTTGGCCTGTTTCTGAGATCCTGTGACTGGTAAGTCTCTAGCCTTGCACCCGGATGTCTCGCACTTTCTCCAGGAACAAGCAGAAAGTCAGTCCTGACATATGGGTGACGACAGTGCCGATGGAGCCCCCACAGGAGCATCTCCCCAGCTTTCAAAGAAAGCCTTTGGGAGATGCCACCACGTATGCCTGGACCCCTTCCTGTCCAAGGGTGCCATCTTATTCAGTCTCCCTTTTTCATGAAGCCCAACAGACATCCGTCTTCTTTCCCCTGAAAAAAGTTGATACTTTTGTGCATAAAACCGCCCTTCTTTCTCTGGTTAGCATCGGTCTCTTTTCCACCTCCGAGCCCCATTGCCCTGGCACCGAGCCTCGGGACCATTTTTAGTTTTTTCTTCCAGCGTGGTTTTACGCCTTTTTCTAACTGCTAGTTGCGTCGAGGGTCTTCGACCTCGCAGGGGTCCTTTTTGCCCCAATGGCCAGTGGGTTTAAAAAGTGTGATAGGGACATGTTCTATGCGCACCAAACTCACACGACTGCTACCTCTGGTGTCTAGTGCTGACCATGACCCAGAGGTTTGTACCCGATGTAAAAATATGTCCACGAAGGCCATCCAAAGTCATTGGCAGAAGCAAGATGACATCCTCCACAGGTCAGATTCTGCCCTGGTGTCCCCGGTAGCCTCATGCTCTAAGGCCCTGCACGGATTCTCAGAGTCACGTAAAGCCACCGCAGCACCCGATCAGGTCCCCAGACATTTTGACAAGGGTTCTCCGGAGTGTGAGCGCAAGAAGAAGAATAAATCCTCGGATTTCATCCTGGGAATAGGGGACACACGGCAAGTCCTGTGCCGATCCCACAGTTCCTGGAGGGTATTGGAGGAGTCTTAGTGGGAGCAGCTGCCGAAAGTCCCCCGAACAGACTCCGAGGCCTCTGGTGATGGGTCACAGACCCCTGAGACCTGTCCCGTTGAAGACTCCCTCTCCTCACCAATGTCGGACCTGGTCACCCCGGTGTCCAAGTCGAAGGCTGCAACTTCTGAGTGGGAAGTTCAAGATGTTGTTGTCCTACATCCAGCAGGGAGATTGGCTATGCTCCTTGGACCTAAAGGATGCTTACACCCACATCCTTATTCATCCCAGTCACAGGCAGTACTTAAGGTTCATGGTTGGGGGCAATCACTACCAGTACAGGATACTACCCTTTGGCCTAGCCTCTGAACTGAGAGTCTTCACCAAGTGCCTGGCAGTGGTGGCCACCTACCTCAGTTTCCAAGAGGTCTTCGTTTTTCCATACCTGGACGACTGGTTCATAAAGGGAGACATGGCCACTGAGGTGCAACAGGCCACAGCCCACACCATCAAGGTCCTGCCCCATTTGGGGTTCGTGATAAACCACCCCAAGTCTTGCCTCACTCCAACGCAGGACTTTGAGTTCATAGGAGCTCGTCTGGACACTCTCCAGACCAGGGCCTTTCTTCCCCTGGACAGAGCAGATTGCCTCCGAGCCCTGGCCACCGAGGTGCAACGTTATCACGCAGTATTGGCGCAGTCCATGCTCCGCCTTCCAATCGGTGCTAGTCCAAACGGACAACCAGGTCGCAATGTTCTTCCTGAACAAGCAGGGGAGCACAGGGTCTCAGCGCCTCTGCCAGGAGGCGGTAGCCCTCTGTTCATACGCTATCGGTCAGGGAACTCTTCTCAGGGCAGTATACCTTCTGGGCCAAGACAGTGCCCTAGCGGACAGACTAAGCAGGATCCTCCAGCCGCATGAATGGCGATTAGATCCCAGGGTAGTACAGCAGCTCTTCCAACTCTGGGGAACCCCAAGTCTGGACCTCTTCGCCAGCCTTACCAATGCTCAGCTGCCCCGCTTCTGCTGTCCCCAACCGCATCCATCCCAGGTATCGGTGGGCGCCTTCCTCATCTCGTGGTTGGAGGGACCTTCTGTATGCCTTCCATCCCATGACACTACTTGCCCGAACCCTCTTCAAGGTCCTGTGGGACAAGGCCTCCATGATCCCTGGTGGCTCTGTGGTGGCCCAGGCAACCTTGGTTTTCCCTGTTGTTCCGCCTCTCAGCAGAGCTCTTGGTTCCTCTGGGAAATGCCCTGGTGCTGCTGACCCAGGAGGAGGACTCCCTTCTTCACCCCAACCTGGGGTCCCTGGTGTTAACAGCATGGCTGCTGAATGGGTAGCCTTAACTCCTTTCAAGCTCCCAAGGGAGGTGGAGGAAGTCCTCCTGGCCTCTCTTAAGAGCTCCATGAGACAGGCCTACATCTTTAAGTGGCACAGATTCTCAGTATGTTGTGTGGAGCAACGGGTTGACCCATTCTCTTGCTAGGTGCACACGGTGCTGCAATGCTTGCTCCACCTTTCGCAAACTGGACTCATGTCCAACTCCGTCAGCGTGCACCTGAGTGCTCTCTCGGCGCACCATCATTCCATAGAGGGAAAACCTCTTTCTGTGCAGCCCCTCATTACCTGATTTATGCGGGGCCTCCTGCTCTCTAAGCCTCCCATGCGTGGTTCTGACTCCGCTTACCAAGCCACCTTTTGAACCTCTAGCTACCTGCATTTGCATTATCTCTCCTGGAAGGTCTTCTTTCTGGTGGCACTAACCTCTGTCAGCAGAGTCAGCAAGCTTCAGGCCTTGGTGGCCAAGCCATCTTACACCAAGTTCTACAAGAATAGGGTCATGCTTCGCACCCACCCTAAATTCCTTCCCAAGGTGGTATCCACCTTCCACATCAACCAGGAGGTGGTGCTCCCCACCTTCTTTCCACGGCCCCACGCCGTCAAGGTGGAAGCCGTTCTCCATACTCTGGATTGTCCTTCTACTCAAGTATGGAGCAGACAGAGCTTAAAGATCCCAAATTACCCATGTCTAACAATAGCCAAATTAATATGAATAAAATACATTCTCTAAAATGCTTGTATGCAAATGCTAGAAGTCTAAAAAATAAGATGGGAGAGTTAGAATATATAGCACTAAATGAAAGGTTAGATATGATTGGAATATCAGAGACATGGTGGAAGGAGGACAACCAGTGGGACACTGTGATACTTGGGTACAAACTATATCGTAATGATAGAGCTGATCAAATTGGTGGAGGGGTTGCTCTCTATGTTGGAGAGGGCATTGAGTCAGAAAGGATTAAAGTTGTGCAGGAAACAAAATCTGCTGTAGAATCTATATGCATTGAAATTCCATGTAAAAGGGGGAAGGCAATGGCAGTGGGGGTGTACTATCGAGCACCTGGCCAGAATGACCAAATGGATGATGAAATGCTCAAAGAAATCAAGGAAGCTAACAAAAGTTACAGCGCAGTAATAATAATAGGTGATTTCAACTACCCCGGTATCGACTGGGTCAGTGTCACATCAGGACATGCTAGGGAGATAAAGTTCCTAGATGAAATAAATGACTGCTTCTTGGAGCAGCTGGTTCATGAACCGACCAGAGGGGGGAAGCCATATTAGACCTAGTCCTTAGTGGAACACCAGATCTAGTGCAAGAGATAAGGTTGTTGGGGCCACTTGGCAATAGTGATCATAGCATGATCGCCTTTGATTTAATTAGTGGAGGAGGGATAGTAAGGAAATCCACAGTACTACCTTTTAACTTTCGAAAGGGAGACTATGATAAAATGAGGAAAACAGTTAAGAAAAAACTAAAAGGAGCAGTTGCAAAGGTTAAAGACGTACATCAGGCTTGGCTGTTGTTGAAAAATACTATCTTGGAAGCCCAAACCAGCTGTATCCCACGCTTTAAGAAAAGTGGAAGGAAGTCCAAAAAACTGCCAGCATGGTTTAAAGGTGAGGTCAGAGAGGCTGTTGTTGCCAAAAAAGCATCTTTCAGGAAATGGAAAAACGAGCCAAACGACAAAACCTGGAAACAGCACAAGCACACTGGCAAGTCAAATGCAAGGCATTGATAAGGCAGGCAAAGGGAGAATTTGAGAAGAAGCTTGCTGCGGAAGCAAAAACGCGAAGAAAAGACCTTCTCAAGTACATTCGTAGCAAAAGCCCTGTGAGAGGGTCAGTTGGTCCATTAGATGATAAAGGGGTTAAAGGAGCACTAAGAGGCGACAAGGCGATAGCGGAGAGACTGAATGAATTCTTTGCTTCAGTCTTTACTGAGGAAGATGTAGGGATGTTGCCCATGACTGAAGTGGTATTTAAAGGTGCGGAAGAATTGAAGGAAATATCGATACATCAGGAAGATGTATTACAACTATTAGATAAACTGAAGAGTAGCAAATCACCTGGGCCGGATGGTATACATCCAAGGGTGTTGAAAGAACTGAAATATGAGATTGCAGACCTGATATTAGTAATCTGTGAACTATCATTGGAGGATCGCCAATGTAACACCAATTTTTAAAAAGGGTTCCAGGGGTGATCCGGGAAACTACAGACCGGTGAGCCTGACATCAGTATCGGGAAAAATGATAGAGACCATCATAAAGAATAAAATTACTCAGCATGTAGATAGTCATGACCTAATGGGAGACAGCCAACATGGCTTTAGACAAGGAAGATCTTGTCTTACTAATCTGTTATGTTTTTTGAAGGAGTGAATAATCAGGTGGACAAAGGTAAGTCGGTTGATATTGTGTATCTGGACTTTCAGAAAGCCTTTGACAAGGTCCCTCATGAGAGACTTTTGGCAAAACTAAAGAGTCATGGGATAGGAGGCAGTGTACTATTGTGGATCAGGAACTGGTTAAAAGATAGAAAGCAGAGGGTAGGGCTAAATGGCCAATTTTCCCAATGGAGAAAGGTGAATAGTGGTGTACCCCAGGGATCTGTGCTGGGTCCGCTGCTTTTTGACATATTCATAAATGACCTGGAAAGTGGAATAACGAGTGAGGTTATCAAATTTGCAGATGACACAAAACTATTTAAAGTTGTTAAAACCCAAGAGGATTGTGAAAAATTGCAAGAGGATCTTGATAAATTGGAAGACTGGGCATCAAAATGGCAGATGAAATTTAATGTGGACAAGTGCAAGGTTATGCACCTAGGGAAGAACAACCCAAACTATGGTTACACGATGCAAGGTTCCACATTAGGAACCACCACCCAGGAAAAAGATTTAGGCGTCATTGTGGATACCATGTTAAAACCCTCGGCCCAGTGTGCAGCGGCGGCCAAGAGAGCAAATAGAATGCTAGGTATGATAAGGAAAGGAATGGAAAATAAAACAAAGGATATTATAATGCCTCTATATCGTTCCATGGTGAGACCGCACCTTGAATATTGTGTGCAATTCTGGTCGCCGTATCTCAAAAAGGATATAGCGATTTTAGAAAAGGTTCAGAGAAGAGCCACCAAAATGGTAAAGGGGATGGAAGGATACTCCTATGAAGAAAGGCTAAAAAGGTTAGGGCTCTTTAACCTGGAAAAGAGACGGCTGATGGGAGATATGATAGAAGTCTATAAATTAATGACCGGAGTGGAACGGGTAAACGTAGATCGATTGTTTACCTTATCAGAATATAGAAAGACTAGGGGACATGCAATGAAGCTACAGGGTAAACTATTTAAGACTAATAAAAGAAAATATTTTTTCACTCAACGTGTAATCAAACTCTGGAATTTGTTACCGGAGGATGTACTAAAGGCTGTTAGTGTAGCTGGGTTTAAAAAAGGTTTGGACAAGTTCCTGGAGGAAAGGTCCATAAACCATTATTAAGAAGGGACCCAGAATATCAATGCTTGAACCAATACAAGCATTGTGGAACCTGTGTCCCTTGGGGAAACTGCTAGGTACATATGACCTAGATTGGCCTCTATTGGAAACAGAATACTGGGCTTGATGGACCTTGGTCTGACCCAGTATGGCATATCTTATGTTCTTATGTACTTGCAACGTAACCAGGGCCACCGCAAAGTCTCGCAGCTTTTCATTTCCTATGACACAGTCAACCTGGGTGTTGGACTGCACCGTCTTCGCCCACGATCAGGCTGGGGCCTCGATGGAGCACTGGGTCACAGCGCACAACGTCAGGGCTATAGTGACCTCTGTTGCAAGCCTATGCTCTGTCCCTATGGCAGACATATGCCGGGCCACCACCTGGCCCTCAACTCATACCTTTGCAGCTCACTATTGCCTGGAGAGGGAGTCCCAACGGGACAGCGCCTTCAGACAGGCTGTACTCAATAATCTGTTTGAGGTTTAGGCTACTCCTACCCTCCGACCCTTCTTGTTCAGGCTACCGTAACGATGTTTCTCCCTGGACACTGGGGTTCTTAGTCTTTCCTTGGATTTGCTTGCAGCTGCTCATGGCTGAGCCGTGTTTTTCTACAGGTTCTCAGTAGCCGGTAGCTAGGGAGTCCCATATCTGAGGACTGACTTCCTGCTTGTTCCTGGAGAAAGCGTAGTTACTCACCTGTAACAGGTGTTCTCAAAGGATAGCAGGAATCGATCCTCACAACCCTCCCCTTGGAGTTGCTGTATAATTTTTGTCATCTTCTTTTGTTGGCTGTTGCTATGTCATCTGACTAAGATGGCACCCTTAGGTGGGAAGTGGACCAAGCATGCATTGTGGCATCTCCCAAAGGCTTTCTTTGAAAGCTGGGGAGATGCTTCTGCGGGGCTCCGTTGGCACCAGTGTCGACCATATGTAATAATTGATTCCTGCTGTCCCTGGAGAGCACGTGTTAGAGGTGAGTAACTATGCTGTCTCCAGGGAGTTCGGCATTTGCATCCTCCCCTCTGGTTTGTGATCCCTTCCTGGGATCTGTGTCTGGTGCTCAGGGCCCTGATGGCAGCGCGCTACTTTAAAGGATTTAATGCTCCACACGGTGGTCTTGGTTGCAGTTTGTTCCGCAAGGCAGATTTACGAGTTGCAGGCTCTGTCTTGCAAAGATCCTTATCTCTCTTTTTCAAAGGAAGCTGTTTCCATTCGGCCTGTACCTTCCTTCTTGCCTAAGGAACTGTCTCACGTCACGTGAACCAGATGATCTGCCTGCCCTCCTTCTCTAAGGAGCAGTGTCAGGGGAGAGATAAGGATCTTCGCCTTGTGGATGTCCGGAGGGTGCTTCTCCGGTACTTGGAGATTATAAATTCCTTTTGTAAGTCGGACCGTCTTTTTGTGCTGTTTGCTGGCCCGCGCAAGGGTGACGTGGCGGCCATGTTGACTTTGACACTGCCTCGGCATATCTCTTGTGGAACCGGCCAGTTCCGGAGGGTTTACGTGCCCATTCTACCAAGAACAAGCATCCTTGTCAGCGGAGCAAGCTCGATAGCCCCTGTGGACATTTGTTGGGCTGTATTGTGGGCATCACTTTCCACTTTGTCAAACATTAGTGCTTAGATGTCCATGTGCAGGTGGATATGGCCTTTGGCAAAAGGGTTTTGCGAGCTGCTGTGTCTTCCCACCCAGTGGAGTTGTAGCTTTGGTACATCCCACCCGTCCAGGGCCTGCCCCTGAAACTGTATTTGCTCTCTTCTTCTGATGCATTACTCTTGAATCCAGTATGATTTTTATACTTGGCTCTGCGGGTTCATCTTCTACTGACAGCCTTCTGTTTATGCTTTCCTGTACATAGTTCTCAACTGAAGATTACTTCTTGTTGCCTACAACTGAGGTTGTATGAGTCTTGCCATGTTTCTCCCATATGCTTTGGGATGAATACCGAAGGGACCTCTAGTGGCTGAGGCGAATAGAGGCATGGGAGTGATGTCATTAAAACCTGGGCTGTTCATTTCTTTGTCTCCACCAATCTGCTGGTAGAGGAACACAACGCACTTGTCTCGACTGGTCTAGCATAACTCAAGGAAAGGACATTTATTGTTAAGTAAGATGTCACCATTTAAGTTTCTTCCTTAAATTTCTAGAGTCTAAGTAAAGTAATTGGGGCTATCTCTAATTTATTCCTCTTCCCATCCCCTAAAAAAAATGCAGCACAGCTTTGCCCCTTCTGGGTAGCCTATTTAATCTGTGTGGTGATGGTACATGGCTTGTCTGCATTAGTCCTGACTGAGCCACCAGTCACATTCTTCAGTTTTCATAGGCTCTTTTTGTTCCAGGCTTTGCATAAACATAGAAACATAGAAAAATGACGACAGAAAAAGACCACATGGCCTATCTAATCTGTCCTTCCATTCGACAACTACAACAGTCCCCTTTTTCTTTTAGAGAGCCTCTCTATTTGTCCCATACTTTTTTGAATTCAGATACTGTCCTCATCTCTACCACCTCCACTGGGAGACTATTCCACGGATCCACCACTCTTTCCGTAAAGAAATATTTCTGCATATCGCTCCTGAATCTATCCGCTTTCACCCTCATTCCATGTCCCCTTGTAGCAGAACTTGCTTTCAATCTAAAGAGGCTCTCCCCCTGTGCATTTATGCCATGGAGGTATTTAAACATCTGTCATATCACCTCTATTCCGCCTTTCCTCTAAGGTGTACATATTAAGATCCTTAAGTCTGTCCTCATATGCTTTATAATGAAGACCACTAACCATTTTAGTAGCCTCCCTCTGTACTGACTCCATCCTGTTTATATCCTTTTGAAGGTGTGGTCTCCAGAATTGCACACAATACTCCAAATGAGGTCACACCAAAGACTTATATAGAGGCACTATCACCTCCTTTTTTCTGCTAGTCGTTCCTCTCCGTATGCACCCTAGCATCCTTCTAGCTTTTGCTGTCGCCTTTTCTACCTGTTTAGCTACTTCAAGATCATCAGACACAGCCATGCCTAAGTCCCGCTCTTCTTTAGTGGACAAAAGTACGTCACTCCCTATACTATAATGCTCCTTTAAATTGCTGCAGCCCAAATGCATGGCCTTTGGTGATATGGTTCCCCTTTTTTTCCCCTTTTTTTGATGTATTTCGCATATTTCTTTGTATATGTTTCTTTTGTATTAAATAGAAATTCTTAATTTAAAAAAAACCTCAACACGAGTTAAACGGCAACTATGTTTTTCTCTGTTGCCCTTTTGCCCCTCACTTCCTCTTCATCCTTCCATCCATGGGATTCTCTCCCTTACTGTAACACTATTAAGATTCTTGGTGTTTCCTTTGACTGACGGCTCTCCTTTTCACACCACATTTTTTCCACTATTTCCCACTGTTTCTTCATTCTCCGCCAAATCCGTTCCATTCAGAAGCTGCTTGACTCATCGTCCACTTGTCTGCTTATTCTTTCACTGGTAATCTCTTGTCTTGATTATGCCAACATTTTATTCTCTGTCCTCCCCATCTATCGGATCCACCACATACAACTAATTCAGAACACTGCCATAAAACTTCCTCGCAGTGCCTGTAAATATGACCATATGACTCCCCTTTTTATCATTGAACATTGGCTTCCGGTTGTCTACCGCATTTGGTTCAAGCTCCTCATTTTCATGCATCAGGTTCTTCATTCTGGCAATCCCTCTTTTCTGTCGCAATTCCTGTTTCCGTATTCCCCTCAGTGCATTCTTCGCTCGGCATCTCAGCATCTTCTGGTTGTCCCCTGCTTCTGACTCATTTGCTTTTCCACTGCCTGCTCTTCTTTTCGGGTGGCTGCCCCTACCCAATGTAACTACCTCCCCTTGGTCCTACATTGCCAGCTTTCTTTCACCTGTTTCAAATTGCAACTGAAACCCCATTTCTTTCTCTTTGCTGCCTCCCCTTAACTCTCGCTCGCTCCCATTGCTCGCCTTTGGTTGTATCCCGTTGGCCAGTCTTGGTACAACACCAGTTCCTGGTTAGCCCTTGTCTATGTTTATCCCCATCCTTCCTTTTGTATTTTTGTTAGCAAAACATTTCTGGACAGTTGGATAGTGAAAAAGAAAGACAGGAAGAAAATTGATGCCTTTATATTATAGTGCTGGTGACGAATACTGTGTATACCATGGACTTCCCAAAGAACAAACCAGCCAGTACTAGAGGAGATCAAACCTAAGCTTTCTTTAGAAGCTCATATGACAAGACTTACTTTGGACACATCATGTGAAAAGAGAGATCATTAGAGAATGACATCATGCTTGTCAGGGTAGAAGGTCAATGCAAGAGAGGAAGGCTAGCAATGAGATGGATCGATACTATAACAGCAGCTAAGGGTGCCAGTCTGTCAAGAATGAGCTACCTGACTGAAGACCGAACACAACTTAGGACAACTATCCAGAGGGTCGCCATGAGTCGACACCGACTTGATGGCACTTAACAACAACAACAATTATTTCTGGAATTGTAATCTAGACCCTCCTTCCCTCATCTACCCCCTTGTCCTGTTATCTTGTCTCATTTTCTATCCTGATTTGTTTTCAATTTTAATTATATTTTGTTTTGGCTGCCCACCTTAGCTGCCTTTGGCCTTAGGCGGTATATCAAATAAACATAAAGTGTAACTGTTTTAATCTGACAGCATAAGCCTTTATTTTGCAACTACCCAGGGATTTTTCCCCTGTTTTATAGCCCCTCCTAGCTTTCGTTATCCAGTTTTTGCAGCGACAGTTTGGCCAGAAGTCATGAACTACAACTCTGTCCAGAACCCTGCAGTCATGGGATATAAATCCTAATCTCCAGGAACAAGCAGGAATGTAGGCATTACATATGGGTATCGTCGGTACTGATGGAGCCTGCGCGGGAACGCTCCCCAGTGTCCAATCAGAAAGCTTTTGGGAGCATCCCACAGCGCCTGCGTGCTGCCTTCCCGCCTTTCCCAACTGCCTCTCTCCAGTTCTTCTTTTTCCGCGGAGCCAGCAGGTCGTGTTCCTGTCACCGCAGAAGAATTCTTTCTTGTTTTTTCCTTTTTTGTGGTCGCGTCTGCCTTCCTCGACGCTCTACCGGTACCGCCGGTTTTTTCTTTCTTATTTCTGTAAAAAAATATATATATATTCTCTTTTTTCTTTTTCTTCAGGTGCACACGCCTTTTTGGGCCTTAGGACCAAAAACCTTTCCTTACCATGGAGAAACCTGCTTCAGGTTTCAAAAAGTGCACCAAGTGTGGCAGTACCATGTCCGTCATCGACACCCATGAATGGTGTCTAAAATGTTGAGGTCCTGACCACTCCATCACGGATTGTATGTCCTGCGCCATGATGTCTAAAAGAGGTAGACAGAACCGAGCTGCTAAGCTCAGTACCCTGTTTCCCTCTGATGCAGCTTCGCTGGCATCGACATCTTCCAGGGCTGCTTCTTCCTCCCGTGGATCTCAGGTAACTAAACATAAATCCAGCCGGTCCTCGAAGGGTAGATCTCCTTCTAAGCATCGAGATGCCTCTGGCGTTGCACTCGAGGATTCTGCACCGGCAAAATTACCCTGGCGGGAGGCTTCGGCTTCCAAAGCATTATCGGGGTTCCAGGATGTTCTCGAGGCCTCGACCTCGGCAGAACTACTGGTGCCATGCTCTGGGGTACCGGCGGTCTCCTCCGGTACTGACATCCAGGCATTGGCAGCGTCGATAGACCAGAGAGTTCTGGCTATGGAACGCAGTCTGGCGGCTTTCCTTATGGGATCGAAGCCCTCGGAACCGCGACAGACAGTCCCACCGATACCAACACCGCCTTCGGTACCGGTACCGATAGCATCGGCATCGGTGTCTGCTTTGCCAGTACCCAGTCATCTGATGACCTTCAGTACCGATACCCCGGTACCAGTTACTCCCGGTACCGACTTTGGTCGGTACGGGTATCGGGCTCTTCAAGAGCATCCAGACAGACGATACTTCGAGTACTCAGAAGTATCTGAGGATTCTGACAGTTCTGTCGATGCAGCGATGCTTCTTCCAGAGTAGCCCTCCTCCCCTAAACACAGGATGTCTCCTCCAGAGGATATTTCCTTCCAAAATTTTATCAGGGAGGTGGCTCGGGGCCTGTCCCTTACTGTGGCCCCTGAAACAGAGCCAAGGGCCAAGGAGTTGGAAATTCTACAATATCCCAAAACGTCTAAGGAGGCAGCTACCTTGCCCATTCATGAGATTTTATATGATCTCATGTTGAGGATGTGGGAAACACCTCTTACCACCTCTCCTCATTCTCGTAGACTAGATACTATGTATCGAGTCCCTCCTTGTCCTGGATTCCATAACACTCAGCTTCCTCACCACTCTATTGTAATGGAGTCAGCTATGAGAAGGATTGAGAGTGCAAAAACGCATGTCTCTAATCCTCCAGGACATGAGTGCAGAACCCTGGATGCTTTTGGACGTCGAGTCATCCAAGCTTCCATGCTTTCTGCCAGGATCAGTTTCTATAGTCTCTACATGGGAATGTTCCTGAAGGAGGTCACAGATAATTTAGAGGCTTTCAGTCCTTTCTTTTCTGAGGATAAAAGATAAGATTTTCTCACTTGGGTCAAACATGCCCAAGATGTCTCTAAGTTTTCGAACCGTGCAGTCTTTGACTGCTTTGAGTGCATAAGCAGAACCTCGGCTATTGCCATAGGGGCACGTAGAATTGCTTGTCTCCAGGCATCTGATCTAGAGCTCTGGGTACAAGACAAATTGGGAAATATCCCTTGTACTGGTGAGAACCTGTTTGGTAAAGATAGGCAGGAAAGGGCCAATGAAATGGATGCTGAAAATTCCACCTTGGACAGATTGTCCAAGTTCACTGCTGATCCTGCTAGAAAGAAATTGTTCAAGAAACCATTCTTTTCTAAAAAGAAAAGATTTTACCCTGCTTATGTTCAGCAGGGACGTTCTGCAGGTCAGCAACCACCCAAACAGAAGAAAGCAAAGGCTGCTAGGCCTCAACCGGCCCAGCAGGCTCGGCCTCCACAGGGCCTTTGACTCTCATCTAGAGAACTTAACCTTCCTGGAATGGTGGAAGGTTCTGGTCCCCCGAGAACCAGGAAGGCTATGTCATTTTGCCCCCAGATGGGGGCAAATAACAGCAGAGCATTGGACACTCTCCATCATAAAGGAGGGGTACAAGCTTCATTTTTCAAGCATCCCCCCTCACACAATAGTAAGGCAGTTCAATTCTCCGACCTCTCTCATCAACCTGTTAGGTCAGGAGGTCGCTATCCTTCTTGCCCAAGGGGCAATAGAAGAAGTACCCCTTCATCAACAGGGTACAGGGTTCTATTCTCCTTATTTTCTTATTCCAAAGAAAACAGGGGGTTACAGACCTATCTTAGACCTCAGAGAATTGAACAAATTCCTTGTCAAGGAGAAATTCAAAATGATTTCTCTCGGATCTCTGCTGCCATACCTTCAGAGTCAGGATTGGCTTTGTTCTCTAGATCTCAAGGATGCGTACACCCATGTTATCATCCATCCAACTCACAGAAGTTTCCTTCTGTTCCTTTTTCAGGGAAAGCACTACCAATACAGGGTACTTCCTTTTGGCCTGGCCTCAGCACCAAGGGTGTTCACGAAATGCATGGCTGTTGTAGCAGCATTTCTCCGCACTCTAGGGATATTCGTCTTCCCTTACTTAGACGACTGGCTCATTCGAGCCCCAACAGAGTCAGAGGCCAGGACTTCTCTATCCTGCACAATGCGTATCCTTCAGTATTTAGGGCTGGTAAGAAACATCCCAAAATCCAGTCTGACTCCCATTCAGTCTTTAGAGTTCATAGGAGCTTTCCTGGATACCACAAAGGCAAGGGCCTATCTCCCCCAGGCCCGTTGCTTTCGCTTGGTGCAGTTAGCTTCTCAAGCAGTGCTAAAGCCTCATCTAACTGCTCGAGAAATGTTACAACTACTAGGCCACATGGCATCCACCGTGCATGTGGATCCCCAGGAACAAGCAGGAATGAGTCTTCACATATGGATTTCGTCGGTACCGACGGAGCCTGCACGGGAACGCTCCCCAGTGTCCAATCAGAAAGCTTTTGGGAGCATCCCACAGCACCTGCATGCTGCTTTCCCAACTGTCTCTCCTCAGTTCTTCTTTTTCCACGGAGCCAGCAGGTCGTGTTCCTGTCACCGCAGAAGAATTTCTTTATTTCTTTTGTATCACGTCTGCCTTCTTCGATGCTCTACCGGTACCGCCGGTCCTTCTTTTCTTCTTTAAAAGAAAAAAAACAAAACTATTTCCTTTTCTTTTTTCTTCAGGTGCACTTGCGTTTTGGGCCTTAGGCCCAAAAATATTTTTCGTTAACATGGAAAAGCCTGCCTCAGGGTTTAAGAAGTGCACAAAATGTGGCGGTACCATTTCCGTCATCGACACCCACGACTGGTGTCTAAAATGTTTAGGTCCTGACCATTCCACCACAGATTGCATGTCCTGTTCTATGATGTCTAAAAGAGGTCGGCAGAACCGAGCTGCCAAGCTCAGTACCCTGTTTCCCTCTGATGCGGCTTCGGTGGCATCGACGTCTTCCAGGGCTGCTTCTTCCTCACATGGATCTCAGGTAACTAAACATAAACCCAGCCGGTCCTCGAAGGGTAGATCTCCTTCTAAGCATCGAGATGCCTCTGGCGTTGCCCTCGAGGATTCTGCACTGGCAAAATTACCCCGGCGGGAGGCTTCGGCCTCCAAAGCATCATCATCGGGGTTCCAGGATGATCTCAATGGCTTGGCCTCGACAGATCACCTGGTGCCATGCTCTGGGGTACCGGTGGCTTCCACCGGTACCGACCTCCAAGCATTGGCGGCGTCGATGGACCAGAGGATTCTGTCCATAGAACGCAGTCTGGCGGCTTTCCTTGTGGCATCGACGCCCCTGGTACCGCAACAGAGACTACTCCACCGGTACCGGCTCTAGCACCGCCATCGGTACCGATCCCGGTACCGGTGGCATCGGCATCGATGTCCGCTATGCCGGTACTCTGTCCTCTGAAGCCCTCCGGTACCGATACCCCGGTACCGGTTATTCCCGATACCGATTCTGGTCGGTACGGGTATTGGGCTTTGCAAGAGCATCCGGACAGACGATACTTCGATTCCTCTGAAGACTCTGAGGATTCTGAGGCGTCTGTCGTTGTAGTGATGCCTCTTCTACAGGAGGAGTCCTCTCCTAAACGAAGGATGTCTCCTCCAGAGGACTTGTCTTTTGAAGACTTCATCAGGGAGGTGGCTCGGGGCCTATCCATCACGGTGGCCCCTGAGACAGAACCCAGAGCCAAGGAGTTAGATATTTTACAATATCCTAAAACTCCTAAGGAGGCAGCTACCTTGCCTGTTCATGAGATTTTATATGATCTCATGTTGAGGATGTGGGAAACACCTCTTACCACCTCTCCTCATTCTCGCAGGTTAGATACCATGTATCGTGTCCCTCCTTGTCCTGGTTTCCATAAAACTCAGCTTCCTCACCACTCTATTGTGGTTGAGTCTGCTATGAGAAAGATTAGAAGTGCCAAAAGACATGCCTCTAATCCTCCAGGACGTGAATGTAGAACCCTGGATGCTTTTGGACGTGTAGAGTCTTCCAAGCTTCCATGCTTGCTGCGAGAATTAATTCCTATAGTCTTTACATGGGAATGTTCCTAAAAGAAGTCACTGATCATTTGCAGACTTTAAGTCCTTTCATTTCTGAAGATAAAAGACAGGACTTTTTCACTTGGCTCAAACATGCCCAAGATATCTCCAAATTCTCCAACCGTGCAGCTTTCGACTCCTTTGATTGTGTAAGCAGAGCCTCGGCTATTGCCATAGGTGCACGTAGAATTGCTTGGCTTCAAGCATCTGATTTGGAGATCTGGGTACAAGATGAACTGGGAAATATCCCTTGTACAGGTGAAAACCTGTTTGGTAAAGATTGGCAAGCAAAGGCCAATCAGATGGATGCTGAAAATTCTGCCTTAGATAGACTATCCAAGTCTACAGCTGCTCCTGTTAAGAAAAGGTAGTTCAAGAAAGCACCTTTTTCTAAAAAGGGAAGATTTTATCCTGCTTATAGTCAGCGGGCATCTTCTGCAGCTCAGTTCCCTATCAAACGTCAGCAATCATCCAAACAGAACAAAGCAAAGGCTGCTAGGCCTCCACCGGCCCAGCAACCTCAACCCCCTCAGGGCCTTTGACTTTCTGCTAGAGAACTTAGCCTTCCTAGCTCTGGAAGGACCAGAGCCCTCCACCATTCCAGGAAGGTTATGTCATTTTGCTCCCAGGTGGGGACAAATTACAGCAGAGCATTGGACACTCTCCATCATAAAAGAGGGGTACAAACTTCATTTTTCAAGCTTGCCCCCTCACACAAGAGTGAACCAGTTCAATTCTCTGACCTCCCTCCTCAACCTGTTGGGTCAGGAGATTGCCACCCTTCTCACCCAGGGGGCAATAGAGGAAGTGCCTCTTCAACAACAGGGCACAGGGTTCTACTCCCCCTATTTTCTTATTCCAAAGAAAACGGGGCTACAAGACCCATTATAGACCTCAGAGAATTGAACAAATTCCTATTCAAGGAAAAATTCAAAATGATTTCTCTGGGAACTCTGCTACCATACCTTCAGAGTCAGGCTTGGCTTTGTTCTCTAGATCTCAAGGATGCGTACACCCATGTTCTCATCCATCCAACTCACAGAAGGTTCCTTCGGTTCCTTTTTCAAGAGAAGCACTATCAATACAGAGTGCTCCCTTTTGGTCTGGCCTCTGCACCAAGAGTGTTCACGAAATGCATGGCAGTGGTAGCTGTATTTCTGCGCACTCTGTGAATATTCGTCTTCCCTTATTTGGACGACTGGCTCATTCGAGCTCCCACTCAGTCAGAGGCCAAGAGTTCTCTATCCTGCACTATGCGTATCCTTCAGTATTTAGGGCTGATAATAAACATCCCAAAATCCAATTTAACCCCTACTCAGTCCCTGGAGTTTATAGGGGGCGTTGCTGGATACCACAAGGGCAAGGGCCTATCCTCCCCCAGGCCCGTTGCCTTCGCTTGGTGCAGTTAGCTTCTCAAGCAGAGTTAAAGCCCCATTTAACTGCTTGAGAAATGTTAGTTACTAGGCCACATGGCATCCACCGTGCATGTGGTACCATATGCTCGCCTTCACATGAGGGCAGCTCAGTGGACTTTATCCACCCAATGGACACAGGCATTAGACTGCCTGTCAGACAAAATAGCAAACACAAGTCGCCTCATTTTGTCCCTCCAGTGGTGGAAGTCCCCTCAAAACCTGTTGCTGGGGTCCCCCTTTCAGCAGTCTCTACCACAGGCAACTCTCACAACAGATGCTTCTCCAATGGGGTGGGGAGCTCATCTGCAAGACCTCTCCACCCAGGGCATCTGGTCTCCACAGGAGAGTTATCTACATATCAATCTCTTGGAGCTCAGAGCAATCTTTCTTGCTCTGCGGGTGTTCCACACCCTGCTCAGCTGCAAGACTGTGCTTATCCACACGGACAATCGGGAAGCCATGTTCTACGTGAACAAGCAGGGCGGATTAGGCTCTCTGTCGCTTTGCAATGAAGCTTTGCGACTGTGGGCCCTCGCCAGAGAGCATCAAATTCATCTTCTGGCAGTTTATCTTCCAGGCGTTCAAAACTCTTGGGCAGACAGACTCAGTCGAGTTCTGCTTCCACACGAGTGGTCCCTACATGTGGACCAGGTGGCCAGGATTTTTCAGATTTGGGGAACCCCGGACATAGACCTCTTTGCAAGTCCGTGGAATGCCAAACTTCCCAGGTTCTGTTCCAGAACTCCGGCTCAGGGAGCTCAGGCAAAGGATGCTTTCCTCCTTCACTGGGGTCAAGACTTCCTGTATGCCTTTCCACCCATTCCCCTAATTCCCAAAACCCTGTTCAAGCTTCAGAGAGACAGAGGCCACATGATTCTCATAGCTCCACATTGGCCACAGCAAGTGTGGTACCCTCTGCTTCTACATCTCTCTCAAGCTCCCTCCCTGGAGTTAGGGTCTGCTCCAGATCTCCTATCTCAGGAGGACGGAAAGTTATGGCATCCCAATCCCCAGTCTCTGCATCTCAGGGCTTGGTTGCTGAAGGCCTAGATCTCCAGGATCTTCATCTTTCTCAACAGGTGAAAGATGTTCTTTATGCTTCCAGAAAACCTTCCACAAGACGCTCTTATGCTTTCAAGTGGAAAAGGTTTACCAGATGGTGTTCACAAAAGGCTCTTAACCCCCTTGCGATACCTCTGGAATCATTGCTGGAGTATCTCCTTCATTTATCCAATGCAGGTCTTAAGACTAATTCAGTAAGAGTCTATTTGAGTGCTATTGCAGCTTCTCTTAAGCCTCTAAATGGACAGCCTATGTCCTCTCATCCTCTTATAGCAAGATTTATGAGAGACCTTCTTCTAACTAAGCCTCCCATTAGGCCACCACCGGTGGCATGGGACTTAAACCTGGTTCTTGGGTAGCTCATGAAGCCACCTTTCGAACCTTTAGCTGCTACCTCCTTGAAATTCCTTTCTTGGAAGGTTATCTTTCTCATTGCAATCACATCAGCACGCCGCATTAGTGAGTTGCAAGCCCTAGTAGCTGATCCACCTTATACAAGGTTCCATCATGACAAGGTAGTCCTTAGGACTCATCCACACTTTATGCCAAAGGTGTTCTCGCCTTTTAATCTGAACCAAGCGGTCTACCTACCTGTGTTTTTTCCAAGGCCTCATGCATCAAATGCAGAGAGGAATCTTCATACCTTGGACTGTAAAAGAGCTTTAGCCTTTTACTTACAAAGAACACAGCAACATAGAAAGTCCTCTCAACTCTTTGTTGCTTTTGATCCTTCTCATTTGGGACTTCCAGTCTCCAAGAGAACACTGTCTAACTGGATTGCTCAGTGTATTTCCTTCGCCTATCAGAGTAAGAACCTTTCCCTGGAGGGCCATGTCACAGCTCACAATGTGAGAGCCATGGCAGCCTCAATGGCTCATCTGCACTCTGTGTCTATTGACGACATCTGTCGAGCAGCCACTTGGGCCTCGGTTCATACCTTTACAGCCCATTACTGCTTGGACAAGGACTCCCGCCGGGATGCCTTGTTTGGTCAGGCTGTTCCCCAACACCTGTTCCATACCTAATCAACTCCTACCCACCATCCCTGGTAGGATGCCAGAGATCCATGGGGGGAAGTGGAGCCCTCTTCAGGGACACACAGCTTCTGGGGTCTCTCCCTGGCACCTAAAACTAGGGAGTCCCCATATGTGATGACTACATTCCTGTTTGTTCCTGGAGATAGCATAGTTACTCACCTGTAACAGGTGATCTCCGGGAACAGCAGGAATTTAGTCCTCACAACCCACCCACCTCCCTTAGGAGTTGTATCTCTCTATCTATCTCTTTCCTTTCCCTCTCTCTCTCCTTGTCTCAGCTTTAAAACTCAACTGGAGAGAGGCAGTTGGGAAAGGCGGGAAGGCAGCAAGCAGGCGCTGTGGGATGCTCCCAAAAGCTTTCTGATTGGACGCTGGGGAGCGTTCCCGCGCAGGCTCCGTCGGTACCGACGATTCCCATATGTGAGGACTAAATTCCTGCTGTTCCCGGAGATCACCTGTTACAGGTGAGTAACTATGCTCTACTAGATGTCAGCATTCTCCAGGAACAAGGAGGAAGTCAGTCCTCACATATGGGTGACGTCAGAACCGACAGAGCCCATGCGGTATCCACTCCCCAGCTTTCATAGAAAGCCTTTGGAAGTTCTACCATGCATGCGTGGTCACTTCCCCACCCAGAGGTGCCATCTTACCTCAGTCTTCATTTTTCCGCAAAGCCCATTGGATGTGTAGTCTGTGTCCTCGGAAAAAGTTGATATTTTTGGCGTGAGGATTTTTTGAGATTTCCTCTTTTTTTTCTTTTTCTTGTTTCTTCTCCTTCTGTGCACGGGTTTTTCTCGCACCCTCCTGACCAAGACATTGGAGTTTGACCTTGCGAATGCTATCTTCTCTGCCGTGTCTTTGGTCAGTGGCTTTAAGCAGTGCGATCATAATAATTGTATCAGGTCTCGCATGGATGGTTATGACTGTTGCCTGTGATGCTTTGGCACTGACCACGATGATTCTTCCTGCCCACTCTGTCTCTAGATGATGAGAAGGGCCGGAAGAATCATGAAAAGGCAGCGGGAGACACTGTTTGGCCTTAAGACCCTCCATTCGGCTCTAGCATCTTCTGCGGAATTTGTGCCCTCTGGGACTGCAGATGAGGCCATGTGGACCATGCTCGCTCTGAGGTCGTGGGGCATTGGACCTGGGATTGGCTACGGAAGACCATCCCCAGAAGAATCGGACCCTGTTGAAGTTGGTGTCGAAGACCGATTCTGGTGCTAAATCTAAGTCTCATATTCACCGGCATGGCAGCCCTCTGGGCGAGGGCCGGGAGCGACCTCCCAAACTGGCTCGGTGGGAGGAAACTTCTAAAGCCTCGGGGGCTTGGCCACGGTCCTTCAAGGTCATCTTCCCAAGGAAACCCCCTCTATGAAGCCGGCATCAGGCCCAATTTTCCCTCTGTGCCCACACCAGTGCCTATGGAGCTTACTGGCCTGGTGATCAGGATGGCCACCTTGGAGTGCAGCCTCGCTGCCCTCCTGGCACTACAGCAGCCTCCGACTACTGGTACTTCCAGTTCCTTGGAACCTGAGACCGTACCCTGCACTGCAGGGGCATCGCCTACGGAGGTTCAGCCCGCACTGGAGCGGTTCCAACCTGGTTCTGATTCCAGGCATCGGTCCACCACCTCCATGAGGGTCCAGACCTCCCCACCAAGTGCCCCGGAGTTGGATTGCTGAGAGCTTTGGGCTTCAATGACTACCCCCTCCGGGCAACAGGCCAATGCCCACTGGATCCTGGAGGTAACTTCCAATGCCGATTTTGAGTGGGAGACTGATGACAAGTCCCCGGATACTCATTGGCACAAGATGTTTCCTCTGATCATCCCTGCTGCAGGAGCATCAGCGGTCCCCTCCTGAGGACCTCTCCTACCAGGACTTTGTGCAGGACATGGCAAAGGCCATGGCCTTCGCCTCCGAGGACAAGCCTCGAGCAGAGGACCTCGAGATTTTCCAGTACCACCCCCGTAAAGGAGGCACTCATGGTGCCCATTTCTACCATCCTGGAAAGAATGCTCTTCAGGTTGTGGGAGACACCGGTTATGGTGCCAATAGTGAGTAAGCGGCTCAATTCCATGTATCGGGTCCGCAAGAGCTCTAGCTTCCTGAATACACAGCTACCACAAATTCCATGGTGGTGGAGTCAGCCATGTTTCGGATCAAGAGCCAGAAGACGCACTCCTCAGTGCCCATGGGCAGGGAGTCCCGCACCATGGATCCCTGTGGTAGGAAATGTTACTAGGGCTCGATGCTCGTGGCCCCTATCCAGGTCTACCAGCTGTACATGGTCAAGGAGCTTGCCGGGTTCTTAGTTGGCCTATCTGATTAACCTCTCCAGCAGTTTCGTACTCTGGTATCGATGGTCAAGGAGTGCTCTAAATATATCACTCGGGTGGCTTGTGACGGCTTCAAGTCTGTAACTAGAGTGGCTGCGATGGGCATTGGTGCCCGGTGCCTAACATGGCTACAGTCCTCAGACCTAGAGCAGTGGGTTCAGGACAAATTGGTTGATGTCCCATGCTGGGGAGAGAATCTCTTTGGCAAGTCCATGATGGACAAGACCGCAGAGTTGGAGTCCAAGTTCATGACCAGGGCTCTCCAGGAAGACTGCAGACCCTTCCTGACGGAAGGTTTTGGGGATAAAGCCCTTTTAGCTGAAAAAGAGGAAGGCTTATGGAACATACCCCCAATTTCTGGCCTATCCAGCTCCCCCACAGGGACAGCAGGCCAAGGGCCAGGGACACGGCCTTCATAAGCCTAAGGCCCCCAAGCCCCAAACAGTACCTCCACCGTAGACTGGGGGGGGGGCTTTTGACTCCTTGGACATAGCCGCTCTTCCCCTCCCAGGTCAGGAGTCGCAGCACACAGGAGGATGTCTGGTCTTCTTTGCTCACTGGTGACCAAGTATCACTACAGACACTTGGGCTTTGCAGGTGCTCAGGGAGGGTTACCTCCTCCACTTCAAACAGATGTTGCCTCCATTCTTCCCTGGGGAACTTCCTATTACTCCTGTTCATTGAGGGTTTCTGCAGCACAAGCTTATGGGCCTGCTGACAGACAAGGTGGTAGAGCTCATTCCCTCAGCTCAAAGGGGAACATGATTCTTCTCCTAGTGCTTCCTGGTTCCAAAAGGGACGGGAGAGTTTCGGCCCATCTTGGATCTGTGGGACCTCAATCGTTTCTTGGTGAATAATAAGTTCAAAATGGTTTCCCTTGGAACATTGCTGCCCTACCTTCAGTGGGAAGATTGGCTATACTCCTTGGATCTCAAAGATGCCTATAGCCACATCCTGATCCATCCCTTGCACCGACAGTGCCTCCACTTCATCATCAGAGGACAGCATTACCAGTACTGCGTGCTGCCATTCGGGCTGGCGTCTGCCCCCCAGATGTTCACGAAGTGCTTGGCAGTGGTTGCCGCTCACCTACACCTCCAGGGGCTGTTAGTGTTCCCCTACCTGGATAACTGGCTTATAAGGGGTGGTTCCATAAACAAGGTCCGTCAGGCGGGACAATGCACCATCCTCGTCCTGGAACATTTGGGGTTTGTCTTCAACTATCTCAAGTCCCACCTGCAGCCTACTCAGCACCTAGAGTTCATTGGGGCCTTCTTGGATATGGCTCAGACTAAGACCCTTTCTTCCTTTAGATTGAGCTCGGCCCCTGGTGACCCTGGCACATGACCTACAGGCCGCACAGCAGCCCTGGCCTGCCTGAAGTTACACCTTCTGGGACACATGGCTTCGACTGTGCATGTCGCGCCCAAAGCCTGTCTCTGCATGCATCCAGCCTAGTGGACGGTCAGCTCCCAATGAGCCCAGGTGATGGGCCACCTCCAAGACCGGGTCAGGATGACCCCATCACTGGTGGTGTCTGACGGGGATGCCTTTTCAGTCTCCTTCCCCTCAGGTGACCCTCACAACAGATGCTTCCAAGCTGGCCTGAGGGGCCCACTAAAGTGGACTGCAGATCCAGGGATTAGGTTGGCGGAGGACTGTTTCCATCAGATCAACTTCCTCAAACTCGAAGCCATTGAATATACTCTACGAGCATTCCAGCACCACTTATAGAACCAGGTCGTTCTGGTTCAGACAGACAATCAAGTGAAACTGTGTCATACCTCTTGTACGAGGAGGCAGTTTGTCTCTGGAAATTCGCCCGGGAGAGGGGTATGCTCCTTCCGCGGTATACCTCCCGGGACAGAGGAATGTCCTTGCGGATCGCCTTAGTCGGGTTCTGCAGCCCCATGAGTGGAGGCTGAATCTTCGACTGGCCCGCCACCTGTTCCTAATGTGGGGCTCTGCTACACTCGACCTCTTTGCCAGTCCCATACCCCAGTTAATAATAATAATGATAATAATATTAATGAACATTTATAAAGCGCATCTGTTCCAGGATACCGGCCCTGCATCGAGTAGCGGCTGACGCATTCCTCTTGTCATGAAGTCAAAGGTCTGCTGTACACATACTCTCTGGTCTCTAAGACCTTTCTCAAGATTCAGCGGAATCCGTCCTCTGTGATCTTCATAGCTCCCAGGTGGGCCTGGCAGTCATGGTTTCCCCTGCTGCCCGTCTGTTTTGGGCACTGACGATTGTCCAGGGCTGCGCTCTGAGCCTAATTTTGCAGGAGGACAGCTCTCTCCTGCATCCTAACTTCATGACCTGACAGCCTGGCTGCTGAAAGGGTAGCCCTTTGTCAATTTCATCTGCCCAGGGATGTTCTCCCAGCAGATGAAAGGATTTGAATATGTTCTCCTGGCATCTCAAGGATTTGACGAGGCGTGCATGCACCTTCAAATGGTGGAGATTCTCTGTCTGGTACGCGGATCGGGGTATCAACCCCTTCTCTTCAGTGCCAACGGTGTTGCAGTACTTGCTGCACCTTTCCTGAGCTGACTTGAAATCCAACTCAGTGAGGGTGCACCTCACTGTGGCAGTGCACCATCATTTAGTGAACGGGCAAGCCCTATCCTTCCATCTGCTCGTGGGCTGCTTTATGTAGGGTCTCTTGCTCATGCGGCCTCCCGTTTGTCCATCTGTGCTGGCCTGGGACCTAAATGTGGTTCTGGGTAAGCTCATGGTTCCACCCTTTGAGCCACTGGCCTCGTGTTACCTCAGATACCTCTCTTGGAAAGTTGTTTTCCTGGTGACGCTCACCTCTGCCTGCAGGGTTAGTAAGCTGCAGGCCTTGGTGGCACATGCTCCTATACCAGGTTTCACAAAAATAGGGTGGTCTTGTGCATGCATCCCAGGTTTCTTCCTAAGGTGGTTTCCCCCTTTCTTCTAAACCAAGAGGTGATCCTTCCTACTATTTTTCCCCGACTTCACGCGAGTCATTTGGAGGCCGTGCTATACACCTTGGATTGTAAAAGGGCGTTGGCCTTCTGTCTCGAGCAGATGAAAATCCATCAACGCTCTTCGCAGCTCTTCATCTCCTTTGACCCTAATAGGCTGGGGGGTCTGCAGTCTCTGAGCGCACTCTGTACACCTGAGTGGCGGACTGCATCTCCCGAGCAACACGTCTCTGCTCAAAATTTGCGAGCGATGGCAGCATCAGCGGCTCACTTGCACTCCGTCTCCTTAGTGGAGATTTGCCGGGTGGCCACCTGGTCCTCTGTTCATATCTTTACAATGCATTACTGCCTGGAGGAGGGCTCCCAGCACGGCGGTACCTTTGGTCAGGCAGTACTCTGTCAGCTGTGTAGGGAATAATACAACTCCTCCCCTCTGACCCTTCTGTGAGTCCAGGCTACCGGAGAACTGCCTCCCTGGTTGATGCTTGGATCGTGTGAGGTCTTGAGGCCAATATGTGCTCTCCGCTTTCATTCACGGTTTGATTTTTTTCGGTTGTCCATGGCCTTTTTACAGTTTTTTTCAGTAGCCTGTAGTTTGGGAGTCCCATATGTGAGGACTGACTTCCTGCTTTTTTCTCGGAGAAAGCATATTTACTCACCTGTAATGGGTGTTCTTTGGGAACAGCAGGAATTGGTCCTTACAATCCTCCCTCCTCCCCATGGAGTTGTTTTTCTTTTTATGCTTCTTTAAGCTATGTGATCATACTGAGGTAAGATGTCATTTTTCGGCAGGAAGGTGACCACGCATGCATGGTAGAATTCCCAAAGACTTTCTATGAAAGTGGGGGAGTGGATACCGTGCGGACTTCTTCAGCGCCAATGTCACCCATATGTGAGGACTGATTCCTGCTGTTCCCGGAGAACACCTGCTACAGTTGAGTAACTACGTTTTTTGAAATGGCAGATTCCCTCATTTTAGGCTCACTTCTTCCCTCCCTTCATAGGGGGAAGAGGTTGTGGACGCTTTCCTAGCCAAGGCTGCCCTAGCCTTTTGTCAGGTAAGCTGGACCGGGAGGTGAGAGGTGAGCAGTGTGATGAAGCATGACTTCTGCTTGAGCAGCAGTAGTTGCAGTTCAGAGCAGGGCATGGTGTGCCAAAGAAGTTTTGACTATGAGAAGAATGTTTTCAGCCCCACAGTTAGGAAGTGGTAAGAGCCCTTTTTAGAAATTGCCTCCCACGAGCCCTCTGGGACATGTGCCAGCATGAGAATAGTGATCATATTGAGGAGTGCTGTCCAACTGACTTGGTAGTGGCACCTGGCGTACCGTGAGTTTCACCAGAAACAGGACTCACTGTTTTTTGGCATTGCTGGGGTCACCCCATGTTGAGTTGGCGAGAGCAGTGGCTAAAGCGCAGAGGTGGCACTGAGGCTGCAGTTGCGGCTCCACTACTACTGGCAGCAGTGTGGAGCTTTCTGGTGATTTGAATCCCTTGAGGCTCTTGATGGAGCAGTTTTGGTTAGCAGCAACAGCCTCAGGAGGTGTCATATTTGATGGCACCTCTCAACTGTGTTCTGGCAAGTTATCACGGAATGCAGTATTTTTTTCTTCATATGGCTGTAGCCAAAGAAACTCAGTTATGCAGCTCTTTCCACAATGGTGTAGATTTGGGCCATTTTAAAGAAGCTTCTGCTTGTATGGGCAACTGATGCAGGGGTTATTTTTTTTTACTGGTCAGTCCCCATTTTGGTGTTTGGTTCTTGTTCGTGGCCTCAAGCTGTGCCCTGGCTGGCAGTAGGTGAGACCAAGTTTGGAGCCTTGCAGGAGGTAGCAGAGAAGAGAACGCCGCCTCCACGAAGCACAGAAAACAAGAAGGAGCGGCAGAGCCACACTACTGGAGGATAGAGCTTTATTGAGAATCAAAAATCAGCCCTACACGTGTTTCAGCGTATAGCCTTCTTCAGGGGACATTGACCTTGAAAGATAAAAACCATGTATACAAAGGAATATAAAAATTAATAACCATATATATACCTATATGTATATGTGTGTGTGTGTGTATATATATATAAAATAACCCACATAAAAGGGTCCATAAAAATATAGATAAATAGATATTAAACAATAATAAAAGTCAATATAAAAGAGCCCATTAAAAAATTGTCATAATGTAATAAAGATAACGTATATATGATAATAAATAAATAAAAGGTAAAAATAAAAACAATATGCATCAATGTAAATAATTTGTAGATAGTTACCCCTAGTTATATCCAGGTTTATTGCTCCTGTTCAATGTAAATACAATGCTGTTCGACTGCATGTATAATGTTATGTTGAATGTACACCGCACTGATGTGAATAGCGTGGTATAGAAGAAAAGCTAAATAAATAAATAAATAAGCCACAATAATTTAAAATATGCTGTTGAGAGGTAATAAGAGAAGGTAAATCAATCGTAAAAAACATGTAAAAGTTTTAGTCGGCCTCATTTGGGGAGAATGACCTCTAATTAAGGTGAAGTGGATCACTTCAGAAGCTAATCCCAAAGGCATCACGAGCCGACTGTTATCCTTTTGTGCCTGCCAAATTGTATTTATTTTTTTTATTTAACAGGGATTTTTATACAGCTTTATCATTTCAGTCAAAGCGATTTACAAGGAGTGCTATTGGGAATTGAACCCTGGTTTCTTGGTTCCCAAGCCAGTGCTCTAACCATTAAGATACTCCTTCACTCCGAATGGAGAGCTGCATAGGCTCAGAATTGCATTTTGGAGCTAGCTGTCTGCTTAGGGTAATGAGGCTGCGGTTTTAGCAGGTACTGGACCATAGTATGCTGGTATTGGATTCATATCTTTTTTGCTGTCCCTTCTGGAAGCTGCTGGCTTGGCGCAAGTTGACTGATTGATGTCAGCTGTTTTAGCCTATGAAGAATGAGGTTTCTTCAGACTGAATTGTAGGGTACATCATCTTCTTGGGGATATGATCTTCTTTCCATGCCAGGCTTCAGATTTGGCCTTGTGGGAAGCCAAGACTTCCTAGTTGCCCAAAGACAGGATCATGTATTGATTAGGAGCTTAGGCAGAGATGCCATGGTGTCAGGTGACACGAAGGGTTTGCATAGCACAATATCTGTTCAGCGGCCCTGCTGTTGATGCTGGTCTTTGCCCTGGTGGGTTGATAGACAAGCATGTCTTTCTCCAGGACCAAGCAGGAAGTCAGTCCTCACTTATCGGTGTCATCGACGCCGATGAAGCCCCAACGGAGCATTTCCCCAGCTTTCCATGAAAGCCTTTGGGAATGCTGGCACGCATGCGCGGTTCCCTTCCCGCCTAAAGGTGCCATCTTACCTCAGTCTCTTTTTTTCCGTGAAGCCTATCGGACGTGTGTCCTGTTATCCCGGTTAAAAGTAGATTTTTTTCTAGCGTTATTTCGCTCTTTTTTCTCGGATTCAACGTCTGTTCCCCTCCCGCCGGGATCGGTACACCGGTATCGAACCCCCTTTTTCTTTTTCGGTTTTTGCCCTTAGTGGCTCGGCGTTCGCGCCTCAACTTTTTTTCTTTCTCTGGAAAGCCGGTCTTTTGACCTCACCGGGGACCCTTTTTTCCCCCATGGCTTCCAGTGGTTTTAAAAAGTGTGATCGGTGTAAAAAGATCATGTCTCTCACCGACACACACGACTGCTGCCTTCGGTGCCTGGTCCCGGACCACGATTCTAAATTGTGTGTGCCATGTGGAAAAATGTCTTCCAAGGCCCTCCGAAGTCGTCAACAGCAGAGTGAAAGGCTTTTCTCCGACTCTGCCTCTGCTCGTGCCCGGACCTCGTCTGAGGCTTCGACATCTCGGGATTCCGATCCCGAGAGGCGTCAGAGCTCCTCGGGCAGGGGGTCTCCCGAGAGGGAATGTAAGAGGAAGAAGCGGCTCGCGAGGGCGGCGTCGGTAGAAGTCCCTGGACCCTCGAGGTCCAGGTCTAAGACTCCTGACCGTCGTCCCGGGCCCATGGACCAGGAGAAGCCGACCAAAGTTCCTCGTATAGAACCGGAGTCTTCTGGACACGTAAGTCCTGTTGTCCTTGAGGACTCGCCTCCCCGAGTACCGACGTCTGGCCCGGCACTGCCAGGGCCCGAGTCGGGGGCTGCTGTGTCACCTGAGCTGAGCCTCAGGTTGACAGCCTTGGAGAGCAGAATGTCTGCCTTCATGGACCAGCAGCGGGCATTGATGGCCAGCCTGTCTGGCGCATCTGCCCCGACCACCGGGACATCGACGTCCAAGTCGACCCCGGAGACCGAGCCGATACTCGAGTCCCTTGCGGCTTGAGGTCGTCCTCAGTCGAGGTCTCCCTCGACCTCCCGTTCGGGATCAAGGGTCTCGACGCCGGTGCCTCCGGTGTCGGGGCGGGTGCCCAGGGGCCCCGCGGCGTCGTACTCCGACTCGATGTCGGACGAGTCGGCATGGGAGACAGAAGATGAGGAGTCTCCTGACAGCTTTAAGACTCGGTGTGTCCCGTCGGACTCACCTGAGTCTGTACCCCGGAGTAGATCCCCTCCGGAGGATACTAGGTTCTCGGAGTTTGTCCGGGATATGGCCGCTGCCCTGGCTATGCCGGCTGACCCCGAGGAAGAGCCTCGAGCTGAAGAGCTCGATGCTCTACAGTATGACTCTTCTCCGAAGGAGGCCTTTACTGTCCCAGTTCCTCCGATGCTAGAACGGCTCCTCTTCCGGATGTGGGAGGCACCGGCCTTGGCGCCGGTTTTGAGCAAGCGAGTCGATTCCATTTATCGGCTCCGCAAGAGTCCTGGCTTCCAGAAAGCACAGCTGCCACACCATTCTATGGTTGTGGAATCGGCCATGCATCGTCTGAAAAGTCAGAAGATGCACTCTGCGGTGCCTCCCGGTAGGGAAGCCCGAAGCCTTGATGGAGTCGGCAGAAAGTGTTTTCAGGGCTCCATGCTTGCTTGCCGTGTCCAGACTTACCAGCTGTACATGGGCATGTATTTACGAGATCTGGCCAAGGAATTGGCCGGTTTCTCTGCTGGTCTCTCCAGGGAGCCCTTGCAGAGTTTTAAGTCCTTGTCTACGAGGATACGGGAATGCTCGAAGTTGATGTCCCGCACCGCCTACGATGGCTTCGAGGTTTCGGCCCGAGTAGCGGCTGCTGGCATCACGGCTCGACGCCAGGCGTGACTGCAGTCATCGGACCTCGAGCCATGGGTTCAGGACAAGTTGGTCGATGTCCCTTGCCGAGGTGAAAACCTTTTTGGCAAGCCTGTGGCTGAGAAGGCCGCACAGCTCGAGACTGAGCACCTCACACGGACAAGGCTGTCGAGGAAGACCTCTGCCCCTTCACATAAGAAGAAGGGCCCGGGTAAAAAGCCCTTTTACCCGAGGAAGGGCACTGCCTACAAACAGTACCCGCAGTATCAGGCTGCCCAACCTGCCCCACAGGGTCAGCAAGCCAAGGGCCGGGGTAATGGGCCCCGTAGGCAGATTGCCTCCAAGCCTCCGGCCCCTGCTCCCACGCAGCAGGGTGGAGGTTTTTGACTCCTTGAGTACAGCCAATCCTCCCATGCAGTCCCAGCCCTGCACAGGAGGCCGCCTAGCCTTGTTCGCCCATCAGTGACCCCTGATTACTCAGGACAGTTGGGTGCTGGACATAGTCCATCGAGGAAATGCCCTCCATTTCCACCAACTTCCTCCGCCACATTTTCCAGGGGAACCTCTCAGGCCTCCCCTGCATACTGCCCTTCTCCTCGAGGAGCTCCAAGGGCTGTTGCTGGACCAGGCGGTGGAGCCTGTGCCTCCCCACTTCCAGGGTCACGGTTTTTACTCCAGATATTTCCTGGTGCCAAAAAGAACCGGTGGTCTTCAACCCATTCTGGATCTCCGAAACCTGAACAAGTTTCTGGTGAAAGAAAAGTTCAAGATGGTTACTCTTGGAACTCTTCTGCCCTACCTCCAGCAGGGAGATTGGCTATGCTCTTTAGATCTAAAAGATGCTTACACTCACATCCTCATTCATCCAGACCACAGAAAGTACCTCAGATTCATTGTGGGAGGAAACCACTATCAGTACAGGGTACTGCCTTTTGGGCTAACTTCCGCTCCCAGGGTCTTCACCAAGTGCCTGGCAGTGGTGGCAGCCTACCTGAGGAATCAGGGCATCTTTTTGTTTCCCTACCTAGACGACTGGCTCATCAGAGGCCAAACGTCTCTCGAAGTCCAGCAGGCCACCAACAGAACCATAGACCTGCTCCAAAAGGTGGGCTTTGTCATCAACTTCGCAAAGTCCACTTTGCTCCCCTCCCAGAACTTGGAATTCATAGGGGCAAGGTTGGATTCTCAACTGGCAAGAGCAATCTCCAGGAACAAGCAGGAATGAGTCTTCACATATGGGTACGTCGGTACCGACGGAGCCTGCACGGGAATGCTCCCCAGCATCCAATTAGAAAGCTTTTGGGAGCATCCCTCGCGCCTGCGCGCTGACTTCCCGCCTTTCCCACTGCCTCTCCTCAGTTTTCGTTTTTCCGCGGCGCCGACAGGACATCGTCCTGTCACCGCAGAAACTTTTCTCTTTAAAATTCTTATTTCTTGTGGTCGCGGCTGTTCTTCCCGCCGATACCGGTACCGCCGGTGCTTTATTCTTTTCTTTTCTAAAATTAGAAACATTTTTTCTCCTCAGTTTTTTGTCTTAAATTTTTGGGCCTACCAGGCCTCTCCAACATGGAGCCTTCTTCTCCTAAGAAGTGCCTTCATTGTGGAAACATAGTTTTCTTTTTAGACTCCAAGGCTTGGTGTCTAACCTGTTTGGCCGTTTTTCCTCCTGAGGTGAGGACACCGTTTTTTTCTTCTCTCCAGGATCAGGTAACCCACAAACAGTCTGTTAAGACTAGCCAATTCTTGAAGGGTAAGTCTCATGCACAGCATGATGACGGCTCCGGCCTTGCCCTCAAGATCCCATTGGCAATAAAACCCCGGCGGGAGTCTTCGGGCTCCAAAGCATACATGGGGTTTCAGGTTGTTCCTGGGGCTCACCCCTCACAGAACATACCTGAGCCGTGCCAGGGGGTGGTATCCGCTTCGAGCAGTACCGATAACCCGGCACCGGTGTCGAGTGCTGCACTCTTCACCAGGGATCATCATCTGGTATCCTCGGTACCTTAGGGGCCGATCGATGCGACCCAGATTGGCTTTCCTGTATCTCCGCCATGCTCGGGGTTGGTACCGGCTTCGAGCGGTACCGATACCCCGGCATTGGCATCGGTGTCGAGTGTTCCACTCTTCACCAGGGATCGTCATCTGCTATCCTCGGTACCTTCGGGACCGATCGATACCACCCAGATTGACTTTCCTCTATCTTCGCCATGTTCGGGGTTGGTATCGGCTTCGAGCGGTACCGATACATCGGCATCGGTGTCGAGTATTCCTTTCTTCACCTGGAATTGTCATCAGACATCCTCGGTACCTTCGGTACCGATCGATAACACTCTGATTGACTTTCCTGTATCAGCATCGCCGATACCACCACCGATGTCAGTACCTTCTAGGCATGCATCGATAGACCTGCTCCCCTCGATGCCCAGTCTGGAATCGCTATCCAGTCTAGATGACTTGGTACCGACGCATTTGGGAACCGACCCATATCGTTCCCGATTATGCAGTACCGAGGATATTTACCAAGCCTCTCGGGTTACCTCGGTACCGCTTCAGCAGCCTCCGATACCTGCTTCGATGGCATTACCGTGTCCGATACCGCTATCGGTATCGATGTCTATTCCTGCAGTTCCATCGGTGCCATCGATCCTTTCTATGCCTAGCTTGGAATCGATACCGGGAACCGATGATGCAGTACTAACTGCCTCGAATCAGAACTGTCAGTATCGTTCTCCATCTAGCAGGATTCTTTTTCTGCACCAGTCCAGTATGTCTTCTGGTGCTCAAGCTGCTGCTTCAACCTCAGCCTACCCAGGAATAGTTCCTATTGGAGATCCTTCTTTTCAGAAATTTCTCCTTGACATGGCAACCTTTCTTGCCATTCCTATTCCTGGCTCTACTCTTAACCAAGATCCTGCAAAAAAGGAAAATATAATGCTTCCTTTACATCATTCTTTGCAGGACCTTCTTCTGAGGATTTGGGAATCACCTTTAAGGGTTCCTTCGCCTTCTACAGCCATGGATGTTCTGTATCAGGTGCCTCCCTCTCCGGGCTTTCAGAAAAACCAACTTCCACATCATTCCCTTGTAGTGGAATCAGCAATGAGGAAGGTAAGAAGCAAGAAGAAGCTTTCTTCTTATCCGCCAGGTCGTGCATCTAAAGCACTTGATGCCTTTGGACATCAAGCCTTCCAAACTTCTATGCTGGCTTCAAGAATTATTTCATATATTTTTTATATGAGTCTGACACTTCAGGAGGTCACAGAGAAATTATCTCTTTTGTCCCCTTTTTTGTCAGAGCCTAAGGCCACTGACTATTCCTTGCTTCTTAATCATAGCAGGAATATCTCTTGGTTTCTTTCTCGTGCTTCTCTAGACTCTTTTGAGTCTGTTAGCAGATCCTCTGCTATTGCCATTGGAGCACGTCGTAAAGCCTGGCTGCAAGCTTCAGACTTGAGCAGATGGGCACAACATACACTGGGTAATTATCCTTGTACTGGAGAAAATCTCTTCAATAGAGAGGCTTTACGTCAGGTTGCTCCACTGACTTCCCTGGTTCTGGAAACCATCCTAAGCCTTCTTTTAACCCAGGACGTAGGAAATGTCCTGCCAAACCTTCTTTCCCTAAGAAGAGAAGGTTTCACCCTTCTCCTGCCCATCCTCCAGATGTACCCAAACAAGGGACATCTCATCCTAGTCTGAAGTCTCCAGACTCTAGCCATTCTGATCATAACCAGCAACTATAGGTTCCGGTATGTTGCTATCTACAGCTAACTTCTTCTTAGCAGAAGTTTATTCCCAAACCCTACACTGGTTTTTTCCTTTTCAGTATGCTAAGCTGTTAGGATACTTTTGTCCATGGGTTACAGAATTCTCCCCTTCTTACTACTACGAAGGGAGGTTACAACTATCCCATGATAGTTTCTGTCCCCACATGGACATCTTTTCCTTCAGCTGACTTGCCATATGGTAAGTCACTTTCCAACCCCCTCTCTTCCAGGGTTTCCCCTTCTTGAGTTGGTACCATACTGAAACACTTCTCTTTCTTTCCAGTGTAGACTTTTTGTTATCCTTCAATGCATGCTCTGAACAACTCATCAGACAGGGACGGAAATATCTCCGCTCCCTTTGTCCGTTTTCTCTCTGTTTTTATACAGGAGAATCCCCTCTGCTGTTTTGTTCAGTTGCTGTGTATGCAGGAGTTCCAGTGATTACTTTAATGCTCATTGCAAGCTACTTTCAACTATCTTGCATAATACTACTCACTGCAGGTTATCTTTTTCTAGCCATATCCTTTCCTAGGATGTGGCAACACACCTGACTTCTGTCAGTTTTATCTTATAATTCTCCTGCACAATGCTCTCTGCAATCTTCAGAGAAGCTTTCTACTATGGATCCTTGCTATAGAGCATTGAACTTTGTCTCTGAGGGTTTTTTCCATATAGTAGAAAAAGCTTATATAATCATTCCATGGCGTGAATGTCCAAGGAGTTCCCAATCTTGCAGGAATCTACCCCTTTTTTTCCTTACAGCTTGGCATTATGTTTTTCTACTTCACTTGGACAACGCATACTTTTTAGTGTACATGATACCCCGGTGTCCTTTGCCTGGGTCATCCTGGTGTCTTAATCTATGCATTTTCTTGTCCTTTGGACATGTCAGAGTCCTAAAGTACTCCTGACGTGCTCTTGCCAAACTGCTATTACCCTCTGTTTTTTCACGCAACCATACTGGTTATTCCACTGAACCACATTCCTGCACCGCAGAAATAGATTCTCTATATATCTTCAGGTGGTTTTTTACCCCCTCATTATTAGATGAATCTTTTCCCATCACATTCCCCATGTGAATGTTTTTGTGGGGCTCAGTTGCAGGCATGTATCCTCAGACTTATATTCATGTATGTATATGTCCTATACATACATATTTCTGTAGTCTGTGTGGGCATAAGTCATGCCCATCTATCTATCTATCTATCTATCTATAAATATATATATATATATGTGCCCATTGGGAGATGTCCATAGGACACTAAGTATTACCTGCTATCTCCCTAACTGTCTGTGCTATAAAGCTTTTCCCTTCTTAAGGGGTCCAGACAGTCCACTCGCCTATTCTCATACGGCTCAGTAAGTGGGAGCGGTTAAACACACAATTATTGCTGTGATGTCAACAGCTTCTATTTTTGTTATAGATCTCCCTGTCTATGAAGTATCAAACTTCAATGTCTTCCTATCCCTCACCAGCTAGGAAAGACAGTGTACATCTTCAGTATTTCTGAGTACATTTCTGTTCTCCTTGGGAATAGGGGCTTTTTTCCATACCCCCTCTTCCCTTCAGGACTGGGCTAATTCTCCAGATCGGTCAGTCTTCTTCTTTTAGTCCTCAATGTTAATAACTCTGTACCTAAAAGAGTTTTCAGCTTTTTCCCATAAAGCTTTCCATTGAAGACCTGCCATTCTTCTCCTACCCCAGTTGACACCTGGGTCACCTGCCCATTCCAGATTTGGAACTTCATCCTCACTGCTGTGAAGTTACCTTGAGGATTCCGCTACTGCATCTACAGTACACTCCATCACAGTTCTACTTCCTACATTCCAGTAGGTAAGCTCTATATTGTACTAGTTCATTAAATATTTTAATGATACTTGACATACATTCTAAAGACTCTTTTTCTCTGTAGTCTTTAGATTCGCTGTTCCTCTACAGCTCTTCTCTATTCAACTCCTACCCCCCATCCCTCAGGGGATGCCGGAGATCCAGGTTTGGGAAATGCCGTCCTGTTCCAGGGATACTTATTTTATGGGATCTCCCCTGGCACCCACAGCTAGGGAGTCCCCATATGTGAAGACTCATTCCTGCTTGTTCCTGGAGATAGCACAGTTACTGGGAACAGCAGGAATTAGTCTTCACAACCCACCAACCTCCCCTAGGAGTTGTATCTATCTCCTTTCCTCTTTCTCTCCTTCTGTCTCAGCTATGAAACTCAACTGAGGAGAGGCAGTGGGAAAGGCGGGAAGGCAGCACGCAGGCGCAAGGGATGCTCCCAAAAGCTTTCTGATTGGATGCTGGGGAGCATTCCCGTGCAGGCTCCGTCGGTACCGACGTACCCATATGTGAAGACTAATTCCTGCTGTTCCCAGAGATCACCTGTTACAGGTAAGTAACTGTGCTTTCTTACCAGTGGACCGAGCACAAAGGCTCATAGACCTTGCAAGCAAGTTTCTGAAAAGGTCCATGGTCTCCGCCAGACTCTGTCTCAGGCTTCTAGGCCACATGGCGTCCACAGTTCAGGTGACCCCCAATGCCAGGCTCCATATGAGGCCTGCCCAGTGGTGCCTTCGGACTCAGTGGTCACAGGCCTCAGGAAGCCTCAGGGACAGGATCAGAGTGTCCCACCGTTTTCTGACCTCTCTAAACTGTTGGTTACACCCCCCCAATCTGCTGGTGGGGGTGCCTTTTCAAATGCCACCTCATACAGTGGTGCTGACCACTGATGCCTCTCTGTTGGGTTGGGGAGCACACTGCCTGGACAAGTGCACCCAGGGCCTGTGGTCTCCTTGGGAGGCGTCCCAGCAGATCAATCTCCTGGAACTCAGAGCTATCCGCTTGGCCCTCAAGGCCTTTGTTGCTTCCCTGGCCCATCAGTCTGTCTTGATACAGACAGACAACCAGGTGGCCATGTTCTATGTGAACAAGCAAAGAGGAACTGGTTCCCAGCCCCTTTGTCAGGAAGCACAGGTCCTCTGTGCCTTTGCCCTGAAACACAACATGCTACTCAAAGCAGTTTATCTTCCAGGCCAGGAGAATTACCTGGCCGACAAATTGAGCAGGATTCTGCAACCACACGAGTGGCAGCTGCATCCTTTAGTGGTTCAGAAGATTTTCTTCCAGTGGGGTGTTCCCTCCATAGACCTGTTTGCCAGTCCACTGAACAACCAGCTGCCCAAGTTCTGCTCCAGACAACCGCATCCTCTGAGAGTAGCAACAGATGCTTTTCTGATTCCCTGGACTCAGGGCCTACTCTATGCATTTCCTCCCACCCCTCTGGTGGCCCGGACACTGTTCAAGGTTCTCCAAGACAGAGCCTCAGTCCTCCTGGTAGCTCCCAGGTGGCCTCGGCAGCCTTGGTTCCCCCTCCTGCTGCAGCTGGCGGTGGATCCGCCTCTGCCTCTGGGATTGCAGCCCGATCTTCTCTCTCAAGATCAGGGTTCCCTGCTACATCCCAACCTCAAATCTCTCCATCTGATGGCATGGAGGCTGCAAGGGTAGTGTTGGCTCCCTGGGGCCTGCCTAAGGAGGTTGAGGAGGTTCTCCTAGCTTCTAGAAAGCAATCCACTAGGAAGACCTATGCTCTCAAGTGGAAGAGGTTTTCTCTGTGGTGTCAGTTACGTGCAGAAGATCCCTTCTCCTGTGCAGTGTCTATAGTGCTGCAATACCTGCTGCACTTGTCCAATCAGGGTCTTAAGTCCAACTCTGTTTGGGTCCACCTCTCTGCTTTGGCAGCTCACCACTCCTTAGTAGAGGGCCATTCCTTGTCTGTGCACCCTTTGATGTCCAGGTTTCTCAGGCTTGTTACTGCTCAAACCTCCCATACGTCCTCCTGCTCCTGAGTGGGAGCTGAATGTGGTCTTGCAGCAACTGACTCGCCCACCTTTTGAGCCTATGGCTACTTGCCCTCTACGCTTCCTCTCCTGGAAGACTCTCTTTCTGATAGCCCTCACTTCGGCTAGGAGAGTGAGTGAGCTTCAGGCCTTGGTCTGTGATAGGCCTTACACCAGGTTCTATAAAAACAGGGTAGTCCTCAGGACTCACCCTAAGTTCCTTCCTAAGGTTTCTCCTCTTTCCACCTCAACCAGGAGGTGGTTCTTCCAACATTCTTCCCTAGGCCTCATGCAAGTCAGGCTGAAACAGTTCTCCATACCTTGCACTGTAGGAGGGCCTTATCATTCTATCTTGAACATACACAAGGTCACAGGAAGGCTTCTCAGCTCTTCCTCTCTTTTGACCCCAATAACTTGGGGAGGCCTGTGTCCAAGCGTACCTTGTCCATCTGGGTGGCTGACTGTATCACCTGGGCTTACAAGGTGGCTGACCTTCCTTTGCAGGGTAGGGTCACGGCCCACCATGTGAGGGCAGTGGCTGCATCAGTGGCTCATCTCCGCTCTGTTCCATTGCAAGACATCTGCCGGGCTGCTACCTGGTCTTCAAGCCAGACTTTTGCAGCCCACTACTGTCTGGAGAGGGAGTCCCGTAGGGACAGTGCTTTTGGCCAAGCAGTACTCAAGAATCTCTTTGAGGTGTAGGCAACTCCTGCCCTCTGGTTGGGCTACCTGTGGAGCGTGTGTTCTTGAAAAGCCTTTTCTCTGTTGCTGAGACTAGAGGGAGTTCTATTGTTCAGCCTGGGTTCCTGGTAGCCCAGAGCTGGGGAGTCACCCATAAGTGAGGACTGACTTCCTGCTTGGTCCTGGAGAAAGAGTAGTTACTCACCTGTAACAGGTGTTCTCCAGGAGCAGCAGGAATCAGTCCTCACTACCCTCCCTCCTCCCCTTGGAGTTGCAGTTGTACATAGTTTAATTTTTGCATTTTTGTGTGCTGTTCTTAGCTATGTCATTTGACTGAGGTAAGATGGCACCTTTAGGTGGGAAGGGAACCGCGCATGCGTGCCAGCATTCCCAAAGGCTTTCATGGAAAGCTGGGGAAATGCTCCGCTGGGGCTTCATCGGCTTTCCTGCTGCTCCTGGAGAACACCTGTTACAGGTGAGTAACTACTCTTTCTGGTGAGTGGGTCTTGATTCTGTGGATGATACCCAGTAGAGATCTGTAGTAAAATGAGCCATTGGTCTTAGTTGCAGTGCTGCTGGGAGTAGGGGAGGTTCAAGCCGCTACTGTATTTTTATTTATTTAAGGTGTTAAGTTTACTGGCAGTACCCTCCATTCTTCATAGGGTGTGGAACAAGGCTGGGACAAAGTCTAGTTCACTCTGATTCACCTGTGCCCTATTTCTCTCTGGTTGAGAGATCTACGTGCAAGTTGCAACTAGCCTGAGCAGAATGTTTACATGTAATCAATGTTAATGGTTCTTCCTACAAGCCTAATACCCTGGCATCAAGGTTGCATTCTGCTCCAGAGTGGACAATTTCTAGGTGGCACAGCAGAGGTACTAAGCAGTTCTTGCTTTCTACCCTGGGCTTGCTAGTCTCTGCTGTCCTTTAATGCTTGAAAGTTTTTTTTCATTCTGGGGGAGGGGGGGCTCTGTGGTTTCCATCAGGACCATTCTTCTTCGGTTCTGGGGCTTGATCTTCTGTCTGAAATTTAGACGCCTTTTGTTGGGAGATGCAGTGCTCTAGTGGATATCCATCCATTATTCTTTCCTGGAGCGAAGCACAACTCCATGAGAATTCTTCTTTGAAGTAAATACCCATTGCAGACACATCTTGTCTTCAACGAACCTAATGGTGGCATTTTAATGTTGTTCTTTTTCTACAAGGCTTGGAGCTAGCTCTGCTGAAATTCTACACTGAGGTGGTACTCTTTCTGCTAGCCATAATCTTCCACTGGGAGAGTCAGTGAGTTCAGATACCCACAGAGTTCTAAATGCGACATAGTGACTGCAGTTGGAAGCCAAATCTGTTTCAGATCCTTAAGAGTCAACAGAGTTACTTACCTGTAACAGAGTTCTCCGTGGACAGCAGGATAAGTCAGCCACACCTGGTGACATCATCCGACGGCACCGTGACGGAAGTGCTCTCTAGCTCAGAAGCTTCTGTGCATGTGTGAGTTGCCCCCACCTCCCCGGCCCGCCCCTAGCCGGCCAGTGAGTGACGAGCTATGCCCTTGCGGCTAGGTGCGGGACACGCAGGCCACCCTCATGCAGGGGAGGTGGGTGGGATCGTGTGGCTGACTTATCCTGCTGTCCACGGAGAACTCTGTTACAGGTAAGTAACTCTGTTTTCTCCTAGGACAAGCAGGATGTGTCAGCCACACCTGGTGTCTCCCAAGCTAGGCGTCCACACTGTGGAGAATGAGGGAGGCATGCGATAGAATAGCAAGTGTTTATTGAAGAACACAACATGTATACATAGCAATGTGCAAACCCCTAGGCAACGTGCCAGGGGACAGGAATATCTCAATCGTGCAAAACAATGCGAGAGGTAGATCATTAAGAGTGCAATCAACATTGGCAGTGCAATTCAACAAACAGTGCAACAACAACAGTGCAAGAAAGAGTATGTGCAAATAAAGCCAGTGCCTGGCAGCAACTGGAAATAGCAGCAAGAGTCCGGTGTATAGTCCCCAGCTCAGTCTTGGGCTGGTTCCGTTGGGCTCCCACTCAAGGATGCCGTAGCCGCCGATAGGACTGCTCGGCCAAAGGAGCTGTCGGTCTCCGCGTGGATATCCAGGCAATAGTGTTTCTGAAAGGTTAACTGAGAGGACCAGGTGGCGGCTCTGCAAATCTCGCTCACCGGAATTTCCTTTGCGCAGGCCAGAGAAGCGGCTAGGGCGCGCAGTCGCCCTGTTCGCCGGGAGTGCGCCCGCCTTCTGTAGGCAATAAGCGACGCAGTCTGAGATCCAGTGGGAGAGTGTGCGCTTGGTGACAGGTCTCCCTGGTTTGTTTGGGTCAAAGGAGACAAAGAGCTGGGTCCCCCGTCAAGTGGCAGACATCCTGTCGATGTAGATGCACAGGGCGCGTACGCAATCTAGGGAATGGAGTCGTTGCTCCTCCGGAGATGAGTGCGGGGCTGGGAAGAAGGATGGCAGCTCCACTGACTGATTGATATGAAAGGTGGAGGAGACCTTTGGCACAAACTTGGGTTGGGTCCGGAGGGACGCCCGGTTGTGGTAGAGTTTCGTGTATGGCGGGTGTGCCACTAGGGCCTGCAACGCGCTAACCCTCCGAGCTGAGGTGATGGCGACGAGGAACAGAGTCTTCCAGGAAAGATATTTTCCGGCAGCTGTGGACAGCGGTTCGAACAGCTCTAGCATGAGCTGTTGCAGGACGACGTTAAGGTCCCACGAAGGTACCGGTTTCTGTACCGGGGATTGCAAATTTCGGAGCCCTCTCATGAAGCGTGTCACAATGGGAAGGGTGGCTATGGAGCCAGGAGTTGGGTCTTCTGGGCGTTCGTGCAGAGAGGCAATGGCCGCAAGGTGTACCTTGATGGATTGCGGTTTCAGGCCTAAGCTGAAGAGGGAGGAGAGGTACTGCAGGATAGTGGGTACCGGGCAAGAGGCTGGCCGGACTCCTTGGTCCTCGCACCAAATACTGAAACGTTTCCACTTGAGGCTGTAGGCCTTTCTGGTTGACGGTCTCCGGGAGGCCAGAACAATCTGCTGTACTTCCGAGGATAGATGCGAGTCGTTGAAGGTTATCCTTTCAGCCTCCAGGCTGTCAAGGCTAGCGTCTGGAGGTTGGGGTGCCAGGTTCTGCCACTGTTTTGGGTTAACAGGTCTGGTCTCAGTGGTAGCCGAATTGGAGGTTCTTGAGCGAGCTGCAGCAGCAGGGAGAACCACATCTGTCGTGGCCAATAGGGGGCGATCAGAATAACGTGCGCTTTCTCCTTGATGATGCGTTGTATCGTGGCTGTCACGAAAGGTGTTGGGGGGGGGAAGCGTATGCCAACTCCCAAGTCCCCCACGGGATGGCAAACGCATCCGCAGCCACTCTCTGTTGCGACGGGTGCTTGGAGCAGAACAAGGGGCATCTGGCGTTCGCTTCTGTCACGAAGAGGTCGATCTGGGGAGCTCCCCAGCGCCGGAAGAGGTTGGCTGCCACCTCCATGTGGAGCATTCACTCGTGTGGTTGGAGTTGTCTGCTGAGTCTGTCCGCTAAGGCGTTCTGATCCCCAGGAAGGTAGGTCGCCTGCAGGACGCAGTCGTTGGCTATCGCTAGGGCCCAAGTCTCGAGGGCCTCCCGGCACAGTGAACGGGAACCCGTGCCCCCTTGCTTGTTTATATAGAACATGGTCACCTGGTTGTCTGTCTGCACCAAGACCGCTTTTCCTGCCAGGTAAGGCATGAAGGTCTGGAGGGCATATTTGACAGCCCGGAGTTCCAGAACAATGATGTGGAGAGTTTGCTCCGCTTTGGTCCAGGCTCCTTGCGTGTTGAGATGCATTAGATGAGCCCCCCATCCCTTGGAGGAGGCATCCGTGGTGAGGACGAGTTGATGAATGTGGGGTTGCAGATTCTTGCCCACTGAGAGGTTGGCTGGTTCTGCCCACCAATGCAGGTTCTGAACAACCTTGGCATTGATTGGTATGCGGGTGCTGAGTGGTTGGGAGAGTTGTTTCCAGTGAGTCCGCAGGTGCCACTGAAGAGTGCGCATATGGAGCCTCGCCAATGGGAGGACCGATGTTGTTGCAGCCATGTGGCCTAGCAGACGCAGGATCTCGTGGGCCGAGGTCAGTTGAGCCGCAGCCACTTTTTTGGCTAGTCGAATGATTGCTCTGATCCAGATCTCGGGCAGGAAGGCCTTGCAGGCATTGGTGTCGATTATCGCCCCGATGAATTCTGTACGCTGCACCGGTTCCAACCGGGACTTGTCTTTGTTGAGAAGGAAGCCCAGTTTGACTAGTAGTGATGTAATCTGGCGCACCGCTCTCCTGAGCTCGGGGGCAGAGTTCGCCGACAGGAGCCAGTTGTCCAGGTAGGGAAAGATGGCGACGCCTTGTTTGCGTAGGTGTGCTGCGGCCACTGCCACGCACTTCGTGAAGACTCTGGGTGCTGGGGAGAGGCCGAATGGCAGGACTCGATACTGGTAATGGCACCCCAGTGCTATGAATCTCAGGAATTTCCTGTGGGAAGCGTGGACTGGGATGTGGGAGTAAGCATCCTGCAAGTCCAGCGTAGCCATCCAGTCCCCCGCTCTGATGAGGGGAAGGATGGAGTTGAGCGAATACATTCTGAATTTCTCCTTTGCGATGCAGTTGTTCAGCTTTCGGAGGTACAGAATGGGGCGGAGGCCCCCTGACTTCTTGGGAATAAGGGAGTACCGGGAGTAGAAGCCAGTGTTGATTTCGCCCGGGGGCACCCGCTCTATCATCCGGGACAGGAGAAGTTGCTGTAGAAGGTCTGAAAGTGGTTTTTGTAGAAGTGCTGGAGGCTGGCTGGTGGGCTGCTTGTGCTGCCATGGAGGGGAGGAGAAATGCAAACGATAGCCCGACTGGACTATCTGAATGACCCACTTGTCCATGGTAATTTCCCTTTATAAAATTTATTATGAAATCCACTATATGTTACTAAAATGAAGTTACTAAAATGAAGTAGATCATAGCCAAAGATTTTGGTTTGAGGGTTTGTACATATATTCCTTATACATGGTAATTTCCCGCCAGGCCGAGAAGAAATGGGACAGGCGACCCACCACCGGGGGGGCCGTCGTCGAGTCCAGCACGGGGCCCAGCCAGGTCGGGCAGTCAGAAGGAAGAGGTGTCTTTGCCGGAATGTGGAGGGTTTGACTGTTTTTGTTTGCGCTGTCGCGGCTGCTGCCTCTGAAAGGACGACTTGTGATAGTTCTACTTAAATTTTGGCGTCTGCCACTGCCGGTTGGAGCCATAATATTGCTTTGAAGAGGAAAATGGCTTGCGGAAGTAGCTCCCTTTCTGTGACCAGGAGGGGCGTTCGAGTCCGTCCGCTGCCAGTGTCTTTAGAGTGGTGCAGTCCTCTTTTAGACCTTTCACGGTATCCGCAACTTTGTCCCCGAATAGGGAGTCGCCCGAGCAGGGTGCATCCGCAATGCGGTCATGGGTATTGTCCGAGAGTCCCGAAGCACGAAGCCATGCCCAGCGACGGACCGAGATGGCAGTGCCCACTGTCCGGACAGCCGTATCAAAGGCTGTACTCATCATTTGCTTACTGCATTCGGCCAGTTCCTGCATGGTGGCCGAGGTAGATGCCCGTGAGTTCTTGGGAAGATTTTGCAGTTGGCTTTTGAGGTCAGCAAAGAGGGCGTCCTGTAATAGGACGTGCTGAAATTGATGTGCTGTTATCTTGGCGTTGAGCATGGCCCCTTGAAACACCTTCCTCCCCACGTCGTCCAGACGCTTGGGGTCCCGTCCCGGTGGGAGGTTGGCTTGGGCACGCGCAGACTTAGATCTTTTAAGTGCTGACGACACCACGATTGACTGGTGGGGTAGCTGAGGTTTGTTGAATCCAGGTGCCATGTGGATGATGTATTTGCTGTCCAGGCATCTGGAGCATGCTTGGCCGGATGCTGGGGACTGCCAGAGAGTAAGCTGTTTATCCTTCAATTTGCGGTGGAGGGGCAGGGCCATGGCTGGTCTAGGGCCGTTGAGGTATTTCATGACCTCCGGTTCCTTCTCGTCTGACTCCTCCTCCGTAGTCAGCCCCAGCTTGGACACCACCTTCCTGAGAAATTTGGGGTATGTTAGGTCTTCCGGTGCCGGTGGGTCTTCCAGCTCATCAGCTGGGTTCTTGGAGGTGTCGGAACCTGGCCCCAACTCCTCCGCATCGCTCCCCCCAGAGCCCAGCTGCACCGGGGAAGGAGTCCGAACTCTAGAAGGTGCTGGGGAAGGCGACCGCACTCTGGAAGGCGACCTGCCCGGAGATTGCGGGGAGGGAGACCGCTCCAAACAAGGCCGGGCCACCGGAGAAAGGTCCGTTGGCACTACCCGCTCCTGTTCCAGCCGTGGGGGAGCTGTCTGCTCGACAAGGCGAGAGAGCAGGTGCAGAATGGCAGAGGAGGTGGAATCTGTGGACCGGCTGCTTCTGTGGCTTTTGCTGTAGCCAGAGTTGGATCTCCTGCTCCTCTTGCGGCTGTGGGGTGACACACTGCGGGAATTACTTGCACCCGATGGAGACCGACTGTCCCTGTGTCTCCGGTGCTTGCCTGTTCTCTTCTGCCCCTTGTAGCGCTGTTTGGGTGATTACCTGCTGGGGGAGCGGTGTTCACGGCTCCCCCGTCGGTGCCGCGTTGTAGCGCGGTCATCCCCGTTGCCTGCGCGGTGCTTCCGGCTCCTGCGCTGATGCTCCGACTCGGCGTGGTCTCTCTCCACCGTGCTCTTCCGCGCCGCGCTGATGCGCCGACTCGGCGCGGTCTCCCCCCACCGCGCCGCGCTCTTCTGCGCCGCGCTGATGCTCGCAATCTCTCTTCTCCGCGCCGCTCCAATCTGCCCTTAGGGTAGACGTGCTGGGCTGGGGTGAAGGCACTCTGCGCCGATCGCCGGCCGAGGAAGGACAGGATCTGCTCCGGCCAATGAGGGGGGAGTAGGCGTGTCCGTGGGAGGAGCCAGGCGGGGCCACGAGGGCGGCACCATTTTGGAAGGCTGCAGGAGGACCGCATGGCTAGGAGGAACAGCCAGGGGCGCTGAAATCAACGGCGGGGCTTACCCTGGAGGTAGAGACCTCTTCGGGAGCGGACTGCTCGGTGGGGGAAGAGGCGCTGTGTCCCCGGTGAGAGGAACTGGCCGGTTTGGATGGCGCGTTCCCTGCCTCTGCTCCAGGATGCTCACTGGATCTGGGAAGCTCCGTGAATCTTAGCAGTTCAGATCTGGGTGTCCGGAACGCAGGAGACTTACGCGAGGCTGCAGAGGAGGACAGCAAGTCCTTCAGGGAGTGCTCCCGATGCTTTCTCGCCCTGGGGGACATCCGAGCGCAGCTGACACAGTTTTCCACCTCGTGAGAAGTCCCCAGGCATTTGATGCAGCGCTGGTGAGTGTCCGTGATGATCATTTTTCTGCTGCAGTGTAGACACTTTTTAAAACCCGGTTTGGGCATGGTGATTGGATTTTGTATTGGAGAGCTTAGAAATCCGTCTTGAGGCGAAGGCGGAAGGAAAAAGCTGGCCGGCTAGGGGCGGGCCGGGGAGGTGGGGGCACCTCACACATGCTCAGAAGCTTCTGAGCTAGAGAGCACTTCCGTCACGGCGCCGTCGGATGACGTCACCAGGTGTGGCTGACACATCCTGCTTATCCTAGGAGAACCTTCTTTCCTGACTATTGTCTTCTCTAGTACAACTCTTCTGGATTGCCTCTCAAGTATTTGCAGGTCAGGCTATCGTGGTTCTTGCGGCTGATATCCTGCATGTTTTTTAGTAATGTGCAAGCAGTAATTTCTTTCCTCTGCAATTCAGGGCTTCAGTTTTGGTCATGGCCATTTGTTGGTGTGGATACAGGTCTTCCAGCTGTATCTGCTGTTGGGGATTATCTGAGCTCTCCAACACCTTTATACAATAGATTCTACTATTTTTATGGATGCTGCAATCCACTTGGGCTGCGAGCATGGCTGTCTTTGCCACCTCAGCTTTGTGTAGCGACTCTAGCAGCCTTCCAGAGATGGTTAGGAAGTGCCCCTTTAGTGGTTTTCTCATAATGATTTCGTCCGTAAAGGATCATCATACTTCCTTACACAGTTAGCATGTTTCTACCCCAGACCAAGGCTTTTAATATGGTGCTCAGAAAACTAGGAAATCCTCAGTGGCTTCCCTTGTGGGGGATGGGGTTGTTGTGGGGTTTTGATGTTAATATGACATTCATGAAGTTTGTGTGTCAGCGCTCAGGAACCTTATTCCTGGTGTGGTTAGGTAAGGACCTCCTTCTTTATTTTGCATTCACAGGTGTCTTGAGCCAAGCCATGTGGTCCTTTCTGAACAGTGATTACATTTTGTAGATCCAATAGATCTTTTTGACACATCTGTCAGCAGGTGTTTAAGGGTTGTTTCCTGCTAGTATTCCAGGAGAAGCATCTCAGATAAGATCCCCTTTTGAAAACCCTTAGGAGCATAATCGCTACAAATTCCCTTGCAAGCTCTATTGGATGGTAGTTTCTTGGCCTTCCTTCTCCTTACACAGGGGTAGCAATTTATTAGTCGGGGTCCTTTTTCTGATTGGACTATCCAGAGTGGTGACAGTTCTGATCACCTATGTTTTGCAAGCACTATGCGCTTGGAAGCTGCTCAGGACAATCAGCTTGAGGGCAAAAGTTTTATGGTGGGCAGTGTTAAGATCTGTCCCAAGTAAGGGATTGCTTTGTTACATCCCATATGTTCTGGACTGGTCTAGTGAGACAATAAGGAAGAAAAAATGTGGTCTTACCTGTTATTACTCATTCCTTGAGTCTACAAAACCAGTCCAAAGATATGTCCTACCTCATAATTGGTGGTACTTTTGTTTTTTTGTCAGCTTGTGTTTCCTACCACTAGGTAATTCTGGAGTTCCATTTCAAAGGTCTTTCAGATGCATATATGGATATTTGTATTCCTTCTGTTCCCTCCCAAATTGTAAGTTGATAATGGGCAATTGTCTCCTGCTTTGTTACAATGACCATTCTTCTTCCTTTGCACTCAGACATCCTTCTGGCTTTTGCATTCACCTTTTCTAGCTGTTTTTATGTATTTATTTGATTTCTGTAGCGCTTTGGGTACAAACAATCGAGTATATTTACATGATTAATACAAATTTAACTTATCTCCAATTGAGATGAATGAGGAGGTTTTAGGAATAAATCCCTTCCAGGTCCTGGTCTTTCTTGCACAGAAGTACTTTGCTCTCTATATTGTACTCCCTGAACATTTTGTAGCCCAAATGCATGACCCTGTGTTTTTTAGCATTAAATTTTAGCTGCCAAATTCTAGACCATTCTTCAAGCCTCGCAAGATCCCTGTTGCAGATTTTGGTATCACCTGCAGAGAGGTAAACCTTACCCAAGAGTCCATTACTATTTGTCTAGTGGTATACACAATGCTTTACAGACAGATTTAATAAGTAGTCCCCCTTTTGAAAGCTTACAGTCTGAGACAGATAGAAAAGAAATACAGACTAATCACTTGGGGGGATGATAAGGGATTTAGAAGTATTAAAAATTAATTGATATAGGCTACTCAACTAGAGCGGGGTGATGACTGGAAGAGAGACCAAGTACTGAGGATTTAGAATGTGCACCTGTACTGCACTGGGAAAGGAATAAGGTGGGTTCAGCAGACTTAGGGGAGTGTTCTCAAATATAGCTTTGATTTTCTGCTCTCGGCATATTTTAAAACATAAACAAGAAACCCATAGTAACTTAATGTTTGGATTTTTAGCATGCTTTTCTATACAGTGCTCAAGTCGGATTAGAGCTATCTCCAGGAGCAAGCAGGAATGAGTCTTCACATATGGGTTTCGTCGGTACCGACGGAGCCTGCGCGGGAACGCTCCCCAGCGTCCAATCAGAAAGCTTTTGGGAGCATCCCACAGCGCCTGCGTGCTGCCTTCCCGACTTTCCCAACTGTCTCTCCTCAGTTCTTCTTTTTCCGCGGAGCCAGCAGGTCGTGTTCCTGTCACCGCAGAAGAATTTCTTTATTTCTTTTGTATCGCGTCTGCCTTCTTCGACGCTCTACCGGTACTGCCAGTCCTTCTTTTCTTCTTTTTTAAAAAAAAAACAAAAAACTATTTCCTTTTCTTTTTTTCTTCAGGTGCACTTGCGTTTTGGGCCTTAGGCCCAAAAACGTTTTTTCCTTAACATGGAAAAGCCTACGTCAGGGTTTAAGACGTGCACAAAATGTGGCGGTACCATTTCCGTCACCGACACCCACGACTGGTGTCTAAAATGTTTAGGTCCTGACCATTCCACCACAGATTGCATGTCCTGTTCTATGATGTCTAAAAGAGGTTGGCAGAACCGAGCTGCCAAGCTCAGTACCCTGTTTCCCTCTGATGCGGCTTCGATGGCATCGACGTCTTCCAGGGCTGCTTCTTCCTCACATGGATCTCAGGTAACTAAACATAAATCCAGCCGGTCCTCGACGGGTAGATATCCTTCTAAGCATCGAGATGCCTCTGGCATTGCCCTCGAGGATTCTGCACCGGCAAAATTACCCCGGCGGGAGGCTTCGGCCTCCAAAGCATCATCATCGGGGTTCCAGGATGATCTCGATGGCTTGGCCTCGACAGATCACCTGGTGCCATGCTCTGGATTCTGAGGCGTCTGTCGATGCAGTGATGCTTCTTCCACAGGAGGAGTCCTCTCCTAAACGAAGGATGTCTCCTCCAGAGGACTTGTCTTTTGAAGACTTCATCAGGGAGGTGGCTCGGGGCCTATCCATCACGGTGGCCCCTGAGACAGAACCCAGAGCCAAGGAGTTTAGATATTTTACAATATCTTAAAACTCCTAAGGAGGCAGCTACCTTGCCTGTTCATGAGACTTTATATGATCTCATGTTGAGGATGTGGGAAACACCTCTTACCACCTCTCCTCATTCTCGCAGGTTAGATACCATGTATCGTGTCCCTCCTTGTCCTGGTTTCCATAAAACTCAGCTTCCTCACCACTCTATTGTGGTTGAGTCTGCTATGAGAAAGATTAGAAGTGCCAAAAGACATGCCTCTAATCCTCCAGGACGTGAATGTAGAACCCTGGATGCTTTTGGACGTAGAGTCTTCCAAGCTTCCATGAGAATTAATTCCTATAGTCTTTACATGAGAATGTTCCTAAAAGAAGTCACTGATCATTTGCAGACTTTAAGTCCTTTAATTTCTGAAGATAAAAGACAGGACTTTTTCACTTGGCTCAAACATGCCCAAGATATCTCCAAATTCTCCAACCGTGCAGCTTTCGACTCCTTTGAATGTGTAAGCAGAGCCTCGGCAATTGCCATGGGTGCACATAGAATTTCTTGGCTTCAAGCATCTGATTTGGAGATCTGGGTTCAAGATGAATTGGGAAATATCCCTTGTACAGGTGAAAACCTGTTTGGTAAAGATTGGCAAGCAAAGCCCAATCAGATGGATGCTGAAAATTCTGCCTTGGATAGACTATCCAAGTCTACAGCTGCTCCTGTTAAGAAAAGGTAGTTCAAGAAAGCACCTTTTTCTAAAAAGGGAAGATTTTATCCTGCTTACAGTCAGCGGGCATCTTCTGCAGCTCAGTTCCCTATCAAACGTCAGCAATCATCCAAACAGAACAAAGCAAAGGCTGCTAGGCCTCCAACGTCCCAGCAACCTCAACCCCCTCAGGGCCTTTGACTTTCCACTAGAGAACTTAGCCTTCCTAGCTCTGGAAGGACCAGAGCCCTCCACCATTCCAGGAAGGTTATGTCATTTTGCTCCCAGGTGGGGACAAATTACAGCAAAGCATTGGACACTCTCCATCATAAAAGAGGGGTACAAACTTCATTTTTCAAGCTTTCCCCCTCACAGAAGAGTGAACCAGTTCAATTCTCCGACCTCCCTCCTCAACCTGTTGGGTAAGGAGATTGCCACCCTTCTCGCCCAGGGGGCAATAGAGGAAGTGCCTCTTCAACAACAGGGCACAGGGTTCTACTCCCCCTATTTTCTTATTCCAAAGAAAACAGGGGGCTACAGACCCATTTTAGACCTCAGAGAATTTAACAAATTCCTAGTCAAGGAAAAATTCAAAATGATTTCTCTGGGAACTCTGCTACCATACCTTCAGAGTCAGGATTGGCTTTGTTCTCTAGATCTCAAGGATGCGTACACCCATGTTCTCATCCATCCAACTCACAGAAGGTTCCTTCGGTTCCTTTTTCAAGAGAAGCACTATCAATACAGAGTGCTCCCTTTTGGTCTGGCCTCTGCACCAAGAGCGTTCACGAAATGCATGGCAGTGGTAGCTGCATTTCTGCGCACTCTGTGAATATTCGTCTTCCCTTATTTGGACGACTGGCTCATTCGAGCTCCCACTCAGTCAGAGGCCAAGAGTTCTCTATCCTACACTATGCGTATCCTTCAGTATTTAGAGCTGATAATAAACATCCCAAAATCCAATTTAACCCCTACTCAGTCCCTGGAGTTTATAGGGGCGTTGCTGGATACCACAAGGGCAAGGGCCTATCTCCCCCAGGCCCGTTGCCTTCGCTTGGTGCAGTTAGCTTCTCAAGCAGAGTTAAAGCCCCATTTAACTGCTCGAGAAATGTTACAGTTATTAGGCCACATGGCATCCACCGTGCATGTGGTACCATATGCTCGCTTTCACATGAGGGCAGCTCAGTGGACTTTATCCACCCAATGGACCCAGGCATTAGACTGCCTGTCAGACAAAATAGCAAACACAAGTCGCCTCATTTTGTCCCTCCAGTGGTGGAAGTCCCCTCAAAACCTGTTGCTGGGATCCCCCTTTCAGCAGTCTCTACCCCAGGCAACTCTCAAAACAGATGCTTCTCCAATGGGGTGGGGAGCTCATCTGCAAGACCTCTCCACACAGGGCATCTGGTCTCCACAGGAGAGTTGTCTACATATCAATCTCTTGGAGCTCAGAGCAATCTTTCTTGCTCTGCGGGTGTTCCACACCCTGCTCAGCTTCAAGACAGTCCTTATCCACACAGACAATCAGGTAGCCATGTTCTACGTGAACAAGCAGGGCGGAACAGGTTCTCTGTCGCTTTGCAACGAAGCTTTCTCCAGGACCAAGCAGGAAGTCAGTCCTCACTTATGGGTGTCATCGACGCCGATGAAGCGGAGCATTTCCCCAGCTTTCCATGAAAGCCTTTGGGAATGCTGGCACGCATGCGCGGTTCCCTTCCCGCCTAAAGGTGCCATCTTACCTCAGTCTCTTTTTTTTCCGTGAAGCCCATCGGACGTGTGTCCTGTTTTCCCGGTTAAAAGTAGATTTTTTTCTAGCATTGTTTCGCTTCTTTTCTTCGGATTCGACGTCGGTTCCCCTCCCGCCGGGATCGGTACACCGGTATCGAACCCCTTTTTTCTTTTTTGGTTTTTGCCCTTAGTGGCTAGGCGTTCGCGCCTAAACCTCTTCTTTTTCCCTGGAAGGCCGGTCTTTTGACCTCGCGGGGACCCTTTTTTCCCCCATGGCTTCCAGTGGTTTTAAAAAGTGTGATCGGTGTAAGAAGATTGTCTCTCACAGACACACACGACTGCTGCCTTCGGTGCCTGGGCCCGGACCACGATTCTGAATCGCGCGGGCCATGTGGAAAAATGTCTTCCAAGGCCCTCCGAAGTCGTCAGCAGCAGAGTGAAAGGCTTTTCTCCGACTCTGCCTCTGCTCGTGCCCGGACCTCGTCTGAGGCTTCGACATCTCGGGATTCCGATCACGAAAGGCGTCGGAGCTCCTCGGACAGGGGGTCCCCCGAGAGGGAACATAAGAGGAAGATGCGGCTCGCGAGGGCGGCGTCGGAGGAGGTCCCTGGACCCTCGAGGTCCAGGTCTAAGACCCCCGACCGTCGTCCCGGGCCCGTGGACCAGGAGAAGCCGACCAAAGTTCCTCGTATAGAACCCGAGTCTGCTGGACACGTAAGTCCTGTTGTCCTCGAGGACTCGCCTCCCCGAGTACCGACGTCTGGCCCGGCACCGCCGGGGCCCGAGTCGGGGGCTGCTGCGTCACCCGAGCTGAGTCTCAGGTTGACAGCCTTGGAGAGCAGAATGTCTGCCTTCATGGATCAGCAGCAGTCATTGATGGCCAGCCTGTCTGGCGCATCTGCCCCGACCACCGGGACATCGACGTCCAAGTCGACCCCGGAGACCGAGCCGATACTCGAGTCCCTTGCGGCTCGAGGTCGTCCTCGGTCGAGGTCTCCCTCGACCTCCCGTTCGGGACCGAGGGTCTCGACGCCGGTGCCTCCGGCGTTGGGGCGGGTACCCAGAGGCCCCGCGGCATCGGACCCCGACTCGACATCGGACGAGTCTGCATGGGAGACCGAAGATGAGGAGTCTCCTGACACCTTTAAGACTCGGTGTGTCCCTTCGGACTCACCTGAGGCTGAACCCCGGAGTAGATCCCCTCTGGAGGATACTAGGTTCTCGGAGATTATCCGGGATATGGCCGCTGCTCTGGCTATCCCGGCTGACCCCGAGGAAGAGCCTCGAGCCGAAGAGCTCGTTGCTCTGCAGTACGACTCTCCTCCGAAGGAGGCCTTTACTGTCCCGGTTCTTCCGATGCTGGAGCGGCTCGTCTTCCGGATGTGGGAGGCACCGTCCTCGGCGCCGGTTTTGAGCAAGCGATTCGATTCCATTTATCGGCCCCGCAAGAGTCCTGGCTTCCAGAAAGCACAGCTGCCACACCATTCTATGGTTGTGGAATCGGCCATGCATCGTCTGAAAAGTCAGAAGATGCACTTTGCGGTGCCTCCCGGTAGGGAAGCCCGCAGCCTTGATGGAGTCGGCAGAAAGTGTTTTCAGGGTTCCATGCTTGCTTGCCGTGTCCAGACTTACCCAGCTGTACCTGGGCATGTATTTACGAGATCTGGCCAAGGAGTTGGCCAGTTTCTCTGCTGGTCTCTCCAGGGAACCCTTGCAGAGTTTTAAGTCCTTGTCTTCGAGGATACGGGAATGCTCGAAGTTCATGTCCCGCGCCGCCTACGATGGCTTCGAGGCTTCGGCCCAAGTAGCGGCTGCCGGCATCACGGCTCGACGCCAGGCGTGGCTGCAGTCATCGGACCTCGAGCCATGGGTTCAGGACAAGTTGGTCGATGTCCCTTGCCGAGGTGAAAACCTTTTTGGCAAGCCTGTGGCCGAGAAGGCCGCACAGCTCGAGACTGAGCACCTCACCAGGACAAGGCTGTCCAGGAAGACCTCTGCCCCTTCCCATAAAAAGAAGGGCCCGGGTAAAAAGCCCTTTTACCCGAGGAAGGGCACTGCCTACAAACAGTACCCGCAGTATCAGGCTGCCCAACCTGCCCCAGAGGGTCAGCAAGCCAAGGGCCGGGGTAATGGGCCCAGTAGGCAGACTGCCTCCAAGCCTCCGGTCCCTGCTCCCACTCAGCAGGGTGGGGGTTTTTGACTCCTTGAGTACAGCCAAACCTCCCATGCAGACCCAGCCCTGCACAGGAGGCCGCCTAGCCTTGTTCGCCCACCAGTGGCCCCTGATTACTCAGGACAGTTGGGTGCTGGACATAGTCCATCGAGGATATGCCCTGCATTTTCACCAACTACCTCCGCCACATTTTCCAGGGGAACCTCTCAGGCCTCCCCTGCATACAGCCCTTCTCCTCCAGGAGCTCAAGGGTCTGTTACTGGACAAGGCGGTGGAGCCTGTGCCTTCCCACTTCCAAGGTCACGGTTTTTACTCCAGGTATTTCCTGGTGCCCAAAAGAACCGGTGGTCTTCGACCCATTCTGGATCTCAGAAACCTGAACAAGTTTCTTGTGAAAGAAAAGTTCAAGATGGTTACTCTTGGAACTCTTCTGCCCTACCTCCAGCAGGGAGATTGGCTATGCTCTTTAGGTCTAAAAGATGCTTACACTCACATCCTCATTCATCGAAACCACAGAAAGTACCTCAGATTCATTGTGGGAGGAAACGACTATCAGTACAGAGTACTGCCTTTTGGGCTGACCTCCGCTCCCAGAGTCTTCACCAAGTGCCTGGCAGTGGTAGCAGCCTACCTGAGAAATCAGGGCATCTTTGTGTTTCCCTACCTGGACGACTGGCTTATCAGAGGCCAGTCTTCTCTCGAGGTTCAGCAGGCCAACAGAACCATAGACCTGCTCCAAAGGGTGGGCTTTGTCATCAACTTCGCAAAGTCCACTTTGCTCCCCTCCCAGAACTTGGAGTTCATAGGGGTAAGGTTGGATTCTCAGCTGGCAAGAGCATTCTTACCAGTAGACCGGGCACAAAGGCTCATAGACCTTGCCAGCAGGTTTCTGCACAGGTCCCTGGTCTCCGCCAGACTCTGTCTCAGGCTTCTAGGCCACATGGCATCCACAGTTCAGGTAACCCCCAATGCCAGGCTCAGTATACGGCCTGCTCAGTGGTGCTTTCGGACTCAGTGGTCACAGGCCTTGGGCAGCCTCAGAGACAGGATCAGAGTGTCTCATCGTTTTCTGACCTCCCTCAACTGGTGGTTGCACCCCCCCCAGTCTGCTGCTGGGAGTGCCTTTTCAAATGCCGCCTCATACAGTGGTGCTGACCACAGATGCTTCTCTGTTGGGTTGGGGAGCACACTGCCTAGACAAGTGCACCCAGGTCCTATGGTCTCCTTGGGAGGCGTCCCAGCAGATCAATCTCCTGGAACTCAGAGCTATCCGCTTGGCCCTCAAGGCCTTTACTGCTTCCCTGGCCCATCAATCTGTCTTGATCCAGACAGACAACCAGGTAGCCATGTTCTATGTGAACAAGCAGGGCGGGACTGGTTCCCAGCCCCTTTGTCAGGAGGCACAGGTCCTCTGTTCCTTTGCCTTGAAACACCACATGCTACTCAAAGCAATCTATCTTCCAGGCCAGGAGAATCGCCTGGCCGACAAATTGAGCAGGATTCTGCAACCACACGAGTGGCAGCTACATCCTTTAGTGGTTCAAAAGATTTTCTTGAAGTGGGGTCTTCCCTCCATAGACCTGTTTGCCAGTCCACTGAACAACCAGCTACCAAAGTTCTGCTCCAGGCAACCGCATCCTCTGGGAGTAGCAAAAGCAGATGGTTTTCTAATTCCCTGGACTCAGGGCCTGCTCTATGCGTTTCCTCCCACCCCTCTGGTGGCCCGGACATTGTTCAAGATTCTCCAAGACAGAGCCTCAGTCCTCCTGGTGGCTCCCAGGTGGCCCCGGCAGCCTTGGTTCCCCCTCCTGCTTCAACTGGCGGTGGATCTGCCTCTGGGATTGCAGCCCAACCTTCTCTCTCAAGATCAGGGTTCCCTGCTGCATCCCAACCTCAAATCTCTCCATCTGATGGCATGGAAGCTGCAAGGGTAGTGTTGGCTCCCTGGGGCCTGCCTAAAGAAGTTGAGGAGGTTCTCCTAGCTTCTAGAAAACAATCCACTAGGAAAACCTATGCTCTCAAGTGGAAGAGGTTTTCTCTGTGGTGTCAGTTACGTGCAGAAGATCCCTTCTCCTGTGCTGTGTCTGTAGTGCTTCAGTACCTGCTGCACTTGTCCAATCAGGGTCTTAAGTCCGACTCTGTTTGGGTCCACCTCTCTGCTTTGGCAGCTCACCACTCCTTAGAGGGCCATTCCTTGTCTGTGCACCCTTTGGTGTCCAGGTTTCTCAGATGCCAGGGAGAGACCCTAGAAGCTGTGTGTCCCTAAGAAGGGCTGCAGTTCCCCTTGTTACTGCTCAAACCTCCCATACGTCCTCCTGCTCCTGAGTGGGAGATAAATGTGGTCTTGCAGCAACTGACTCGACCACCGTTTGAGCCTATGGCTACTTGCCCTCTACGCTTCCTGTCCTGGAAGACTCTTTCTGATAGCCCTTACTTCGGCTAGGAGAGTGAGTGAGCTTCAGGCCTTGGTCTGTGATAGGCCTTACACCAGGTTCTATAAAAACAGGGTAGTCCTCAGGACTCACCCTAAGTTCCTTCCTAAGGTTGTCTCCTCTTTCCACCTCAACCAGGAGGTGGTTCTTCCTACTTTCTTCCCTAGGCCTCATGCAAGTCAGGCTGAAACAGTCCTCCATACCTTGGACTGTAGGAGGGCCTTATCCTTCTACCTTGAACGTACGCAAGGTCACAGGAAGGCTTCTCAGCTCTTCCTTTCTTTTGACCCCAATAACTTGGGGAGACCTGTGTCCAAGCGTACCTTGTCCATCTGGGTGGCTGACTGTATCACCTGGGCTTACAAGGCGGCTGACCTTCCTTTGCAGGGTAGGGTCACGGCCCACCGTGTGAGGGCAATGGCTGCATCAGTGGCTCATCTCCGCTCTGTTCCATTGCAAGACATCTGCAGGGCTGCTACTTGGTCTTCAAGCCAGACCTTTGCAGCCCACTACTGTCTGGAGAGGGAGTCCCGTAGGGACAGTGCTTTTGGCCAAGCAGTACTCAGGAATCTCTTTGAGGTCTAGGCAACTCCTGCCCTCTGGTTGGGCTACCTGTGGAGGGTGTGTTCTTGAAAAGCCTTTTCTGTGTTGCTGAGACTAGAGGGAGTTCTCTTGTTCAACCTGGGTTCCTGGTAGCCCGGAGCTGGGGAGTCCACCCATAAGTGAGGACTGACTTCTTGCTTGGTCCTGGAGAAAGAGTAGTTACTCACCTGTAACAGGTGTTCTCCAGGAGCAGCAGGAATCAGTCCTCACTACCCTCCCTCCTCCCCTTGGAGTTGCAGTTGTACATAGTTCATTTTTACATTTTTTTGTGCTGTTCTTAGCTATGTCATTTGACTGAGGTAAGATGGCACCTTTAGGCGGGAAGGGAACCGCGCATGGGTGCCAGCATTCCCAAAGGCTTTCATGGAAAGCTGGGGAAATGCTCCGCTGGGGCTTCATCGGCGTCGATGACACCCATAAGTGAGGACTGATTCCTGCTGCTCCTGGAGAACACCTGTTACAGGTGAGTAACTACTCTTTGCGACTGTGGGCCCTCGCCAGAGAGCATCAAATTCATCTTCTGGCAGTTTATCTTCCAGGCTTTCAAAACTCTTGGGCAGACAGACTCAGTCGAGTTCTGCTTCCACACTAGTGGTCCCTACATGTGGACCAGGTGGCCAGGGTTTTTCAGATTTGGGGAACCCCAGACATAGACCTCTTTGCAAGTCCGTGGAATTCCAAACTTCCCCGGTTCTGTTCCAGAACACCGGCTCAGGGAGCTCAGGCAAAGGATGCTTTCCTCCTTCACTGGGGTCAAGACTTCCTGTATGCCTTTCCACCCATTCCCCTAATTCCCAAAACCCTGTTCAAGCTTTAGAGAGACAGAGGCCACATGATTCTCATAGCTCTACATTGGCCACGGCAAGTGTGGTACCCTCTGCTTCTACATCTCTCTCAAGCTTCCCTCCCTGGAGTTAGGGTCTGCTCCAGATCTCCTATCTCAAGAGGATGGAAAGTTATGGCATACCAATCCCCAGTCTCTGCATCTCAGGGCTTGGTTGCTGAAGGCCTAGATCTCCAGGATCTTCAACTTTCTCAACAGGTGAAAGATGTTCTTTATGCTTCCAGAAAACCTTCCACTAGACATTCTTATGCTTTCAAGTGGAAGAGGTTTACTATTTGGTGTTCTGAGAAGGGTCTTAACCCCCTTGCCATACATCTGGAATCTTTGCTGGAGTATCTCCTCCATTTGTCTAATGCAGGCCTTAAGACAAATTCAGTAAGGGTCCATTTGAGTGCTATTGCAGCTTCCCTTAAGCCTCTAAATGGACAACCTATTTCCTCTCATCCTCTTGTAGAAAAGTTTATGAGAGGCCTCCTTTTAACAAAGCCTCCCATTAGACCACCTCCGGTGGCATGGGACTTGAACCTGGTTCTTGGTCAGCTCATGAAGCCGCCTTTTGAACCTTTGGCTACCACCTTCTTGAAATACCTTTCTTGGAAGGTTATCTTTCTCATTGCAATCACATCAGCACGTCGTACTAGTGAATTGCAAGCACTCGTAACTAATCCACCTTATACAAGGTTCCATCATGACAAGGTAGTCCTTAGGACTCATCCACACTTTATGCCTAAGGTGGTCTCGCCTTTTCACCTCAACCAGGAGGTCTACCTACCTGTCTTTTTTCCAGGACCTCATGCATCAAGTGCAGAGAGGAATCTTCATACCCTGGACTGTAAAAGAACACTGGCGTTTTACTTACAGAGGACACAGCAACATAGAAAGTCCTCTCAGCTCTTTGTTGCCTTTGATCCTTCTCATTTGGGACTCCCAGTCTCCAAGAGAACACTATCTAACTGGATTGCCCAGTGTATTTCTTTCGCCTATCAGAGTAAGAACCTTTCTCTGAAGGGCCATGTCACAGTTCACAATGTGAGAGCCATGGCAGTCTCAATGGCTCATCTGAACTCTGTCTATTGACGACATCTGTCGAGCAGCCACTTGGGCCTCTGTTCATACCTTCACAGCCCATTACTGCTTGGACAAGGACTCCCGCCGGGATGCCTTGTTTGGTCAGGCTGTTCTCAAACACCTGTTCCATACCTAATCAACTCCTACCCACCATCCCTGGTAGGATGCCAGAGATCCATGAGGGGAACTGCAGTCCTTCTTAGGGACACACAGCTTCTAGGGTCTCTCCCTGGCATCTGAAGCTAGGGAGTCCCCATATGTGAAGACTCATTCCTGCTTTTTCCTGGAGATAGCACAGTTACTCACCTGTAACAGGTGATATCTGGGAACAGCAGGAATAAGTCTTCACAACCCACCCACCTCCCCTAGGAGTTGTATCTCTCTATCTATCTTTCCTTTCCCTCTCTCTCTCTCTCTTTGTCTCAGCTTTAAAACTCAACTGAGGAGAGACAGTTGGGAAAGGCAGGAAGGCATCACGCAGGCGCTGTGGGATGCTCCCAAAAGCTTTCTGATTGGACGCTGGGGAGCGTTCCCGCGCAGGCTCTGTCGGTACCGACGAAACCCATATGTGAAGACTTATTCCTGTTGTTCCTAGAGATCACCTGTTACAGGTAAGTAACTGTGCTTTCTTAGTAGTTAGGGACATTAAAGTGGGTAACTGAAGCAATGGAAGATAAAATGACTTTGGAACGTCAAGAGAAGTGTTAGGGGAGAGGATGAACCCTTGTTTCCTTATTTCTATCAGTCCCCTCCTTAAACTTTGAATATGTGAGGGAGGGGGAGCATGATGATTGATAGCTCTGCATTGGATTTTTGATTCAGGTGGGTGGGAAGAATTACTTGCTCCAAGAGCAGGGATAGCAGCTATTTTTAAGCCTGTTCTCCCTGTGTCCAACGTTGGCCAGCCAAGTTAAGTAGCTATTGCTTGAAATCGGCGCCAGGTGCTAAATGCTTTTCCCCTGTTGTAACTCTGCCCATGGACCACCCCAAATTTAGCTGCTTTATCCAGGAAAATTTTCAAAGGCTTTGATCAAGCTCTAAGTCCTTACTTTGTTGGCTAATACCCTTTTGAAAATTCATTGCTCAATTATTGGCTAGTATTTATGAAACATGCCTTATAGGTATTGCCTTGGTTCTGTAGGCTTTAAAACGTGTATGGATACAAGTTCTAATATCTTCCTGGATTTTTTCCCACCATTTTCACTGTTCTCTTCAGCTTTCCAGTAGTAAGAAGCGTCCACGTGAAGGAGGAGATGAAGCTGGATCATCCAAACGGTTTGAGCCATTTCGAATACCGAAGTGATTACAGAGAGATCATGGGCACAAGAAGCTGTGATTGGTTTTTAGAGACTGTTCTTTTAATTGTGGTATAGTTGTACAAATCTTCAGATTCTTAACATTTATTTCCTGCCAAGGGTTATATGGCCAGTCTGACTCATTTCTAGATCTGGTCCGTGCTCAGAAATGTTCCTCATTATAAATCATGTATTTTTCCCTCCAGTTCAGACTGAAATCTCCAGTCGCACAGGTGCTAGACATAAAACTGCCAGTATAGCTCCTGAAGTGACTGAAGATTTCCAGGTCAATTAAATGATGGTTATTTATTTTTATAATATGTATATTCTGTTCTTCATCACTGAATTTGGTTTTTTTTTCATGCTTGTCAAACTATAAATGTACAGGCATGATGACAACCACAGATCTTTTCTAAGTATCATGCATGTTGACATACTGCAAGCTCTCCGAATCAAGTTTTATGGTCTTCTGCATACCATTTTCTACTAAAAGATTTTTTTTCTTAATTTTTGAACTTTTGCCAGGCTCATATACCTAACCTCACTTCAGGACAGCCATTACATTTTATTTACCAGGGACCACAGACCATCGCTTCCTGTGCAAGCTTGTATGTGCGCATTCTAAATGTGGCCAGCAGGCGTTGCTCTTCTTTGCTGACTAGGACTCAGGGAAACCGTCCCAGGGGCTGTGAACGCTATCTCTGCAGCACCTCCAGTTCCTAAAATGTAGCACTGGAAAATACCTCTGTAGGCAGAAAATGTAGCATGCCTAGGAATTGCTAAATTTATTCAAGATTATTTCTGATTCTGGGTCTTTTCGCTAATGTTTTTCCATAGGTGTAATATAGATGAAAACACTTATGAGTCCATTTCACTTTTAAGAGTTGGTGTGCCTCTCCACCCAAGATAATGTATGTGCAAGGAAGTGCTAGATCCAAAGAGCTGATTGCCTGGGTCAGTCTCATGTATCATGTACATTTATTTTTCCATATTTTCAAGATATATCTGTCACATAGGCACATCTATTGCCAGACTGAACTGCGAGCTGGATGGTTGGAAGGATCCCTTTCTGATATTGCAGCTGACGTGGAAGGTGAGGGTGCCACTCTGACAGTGCACAGCTCATGAAACTGGGCCCTTTCCAATAATGGGATGCATGGGAGCTTGCTTCTATTGCCATTGACACATGTCTTTTGACTGCTCTGCCGGTGAATTTGAATCCAGTCCTTCCTTGAACCCGCTGATTCTATGTGGTTGCAGAAAGTTTTCTTATGATAGTATATAGATAAGCACTACTTCAATAATACAACAGATTCATTTAATAATCAGGAAAGCTATGCAAGAAAATTACCTAACCATTAAAACTCCATCTCCAATTTGAACAAAACTTAGATTCTGATAGGATCTAGCATGAAAAAGCTAGCTTCAGCAGTTTTATTCCATTTTTCAATCTGTTATAGAGCTGGATTTATCAAAGATTCTTTTCTTGCAGGCACAGAATAGGAAAAAAAATCCTTTTTTGTAAATTTTATCTTCTCTGCGTTTTTGTTTGTATACGTACTGTGATTGTATTGCCATGGATGTTGTGCAATGGTGTAAATATACGAATAGAGTTTTGACTTTCATGCTTGTGTTTTTTCCTTTAGAGGTCTGCTGTCTATACTCATTTACTTTATTTCCCTTTAATTTTTTGTAAGCTGTCATGTTCTGGAAGGGAGTTGGAGAGGGGAAGAAGCAAAACATAGAACAGATAAACTTGGTTTAGTCTAGATAGCTGACTATAAAGAGTCCTATCCACTCTTTGTTTACTGCGTTCTCTTCAAGGGAGAATCAGACAGATTCTCAAACTGCTAATGCATGACAATAAATATGGATGGGGGAGGGAGCTGTGACCTTATCAGACATGTTTTCAGATTGATTAGGGCACTTCTAACAAGGTCTGAACTCTCCTGTTTCCATGCTGTACAGGTGGATATTTGTATTGAAGCTCTTTCACTCTGGTGTACTAAGAGCAGAACCAAACACAGCTCAATTCTGTATTTTGCAAAATCCAGTTAAATTCATAATAATCAGAACCAGTTATGCCATTTTGTTTCTGAATCCAGGCCGAATTGCATTTTATATAAGATTTCAAACCTGCCTCTTGCTTGTTAGCATATGCAGCTTACTAATGATTCTTCACAAACAAAAAGCAGAAACATTATGGTATACTTTATAAAATAATGATTTTTAGGCATGCTTTTCAGCAGGCGATACCACCTATTGATGAGGGTCAGTCCTCCTTCCTGTCTATCCATCTGTCCATACTGACTGATCTATTGGTTTACACATGTGCAACAGATGTATGTTGAGTAAACCAGAATGAAGTGCTGGTGGGAGTCCCCAGACCCCGCCATTGATGATTGTATAGGATCCACAATGGCACAGGATAAAATCCTAGCTGGAGTCCCTGCCGGCAAAGATCGCTGGGATTAACAGAGAAGAGAAGTGAGCGGCTGAGGCAGAAATGAAAGGGGTAAAAGAGAGGGTATCATGATGAGAGGGAAGGAGGGGTGCTAAGAGTGGAGAGAAAGGGAAGGAAGGAACAGATTTGCACTCTCACACCTCCTGCTTTGCACGCATTCCCATGCACCGCCTATATTCGCGGGCACACCCCACATATCTCCCATGCGCTCACACAGACTTCAGCATTCCCTCACCAACCCACCCACACTTGTACAGGAAATACTGGAACTGCCAACCAGTCTTGTGTATTGACTGAAGCATGGCTTATCGTATGTTCAAGTAGTAATTTTTATATTTCACAATATGTTTCTGAAACGCATTGGCACAGAAAAAGCAGGACTCACATGCTGCTGGATGGACAAAGAGCTTTATTGTGTAAACTGCAAGGTCAGCGCATTGTAAATAGTTTGGACAGTGTTCAACCTCCCTTCCATAATGTCTTTGCTTTTGTGGTTCTCTTTCACAAAATTTCATGGCTGTGGTGATTGGACTTGCTCTGCAGGTAAAATTCTTACAGCATGAGACATGAGAGCCACTTACTCTAGCTGGACGTTGCTTTACTCCAGGACCAAGCAGGAAGTCACTCCTCGTATATGGGTGACGTCACCAATGGATCCCGCACAGTAACACTTCCCAGCTTCCATGGGAAGCTTTTGGAAGGTGCTCCACACATGCATGCTGGCCTTTCTGCCCGAAGGAGCCATCTTTCCCTCGGTCTTCTTTTTTCTGCAGAGCCCTATATGTCCCGGAATTTAGTTGATCTTTTTTCACTAGTTTTTTTGCTATCTTTCTGTATCGCGTGCTGTACAGCATCTTCCTGTCGTCTCCAGAAACATCGATGCCTCAGTGCCACATTTTTCTTGATTTTTTTTTTTCCTTTTATGCATGTTGGATTTTCCTCTTATACCTCCCTGGTCGGTGAGGATGTTGGCAGAAGCAGTCTTCCTTATCGCTTCTCCGGGCCAGTCCAGGGAAAGGTAAGGTAGGGTTGTCAATCCCCTATAGTGATTGAGGACTGAAGACTTCAAGCTTTTCCTGTGATGTGAAGCCACTCCCCCTGAGGGTAATCCAACAGTCTTTCAGTCCTCAGTGACTAGAGAGGATCGAAATTACCTTCTCCCTCAATAGCACACCTCAGGGTGTTTTAAGTTTCTTATTTGTTTTAAAGAATAATTGGTTGGCTCTAGCAGAGCTGATCTTCTATAGTCCTATGCTAATTTTGTTTCTACGAACGCTGTCACTTTAAGAGCGGGAAGAGACGTTGAGTGACTAATTACACAGTGTGAGGTAGAGCCTGCCTCTTACATTGTCTCCGTCTCAGCTACAGAGTGATACTGGGGGCCTCAGTTTTTCTCCTCTGTCCCTAACGTTGTGATTTTGTCGGGGGTCCCGCTAAGCAGCGAAACAGCCTGTCTGCTACAGCCTTCCTATCCGGTGAGTGCTCTTCCTTGTTGGTAATTTTTTTCTTGCTACCCGGACCGCGAGCTCCGTAGCGGCTTCCGTTTTTTTCCCCAGCGTTTTTGTTTCTGTTTTAATTAGGAGGCGATTTCGCCTGACAAGCCCTCCCACTCACAGGCTTTGCCTTCAGCAGACATGGATTCATTTTTTTCGCCAGCATTTATTATGGCCATGCACAAGGCATTTCTTATGCGATCTACTGAGCCTACGGAGATTCCTTCTGTTTCTGGTTCTCTGCCGGTTCCACTCCCAATACCAATGTCTGATGATCCAGGGGAGGGATCTTCTCATTTGAAAGAGCTGGTTAAGGACCCTTTAGATCCTTTGTTATCTCAGGCTCCTCTGTTGCTAGGGCAGGGGGATCCAGAGACTCTTACAGAATCTCCTTTGGAATTTGAAGCAGATGAGTTGGAGGAAGGAGAAATAGCGCCTGGAGAGGATCCTAATGTTTTCAGGGTCTTCCGTAAGGAAGAGCTCTCGGCTCTCATTTCCCATTCGTTGGCGGCGCTGCACCTCAATCTTCCCGCTGCGTCTCAGGAACCCTTGGAAGATCCATTGCTGCAAGGGTTTAAAACTGAGCAACGGTGTTTTCCCTTGCACCGAGTGATTAAACAGATGATTGACTCGGAATGGGAGTTTCCAGAGTCTTCCTTGCGTGGCAGCCGAGCGTTGGCTCGCCTATACCCGCTTCCTCAGGAAATAAAGGACTTATTTCGCATGCCAAAGGTGGATGCCATTATTTCAGCAGTGACCAAAAAGACTACTATTCCTGTAGAAGGTGCGGCGGCGCTTAAAGACCTTCAGGATAGGAAGTTGGAAATTCTCCTTAAACAGGCGTTTGATTCTAGTGCCTTGGCTCTACAGTCGGCTGTTTGTGGGGCTTATGTACCTCGAGCATCCATTCATTGGTTACAGGGCGACGCTTCCGCGGACGCTGCAACTGCAATTCCCGATGCGGCTAAATTGGAATCAGCCGCGGCTTATATGGCAGATGCTTTCTATGATTTGCTGCGGATTGCAGCTAAGACCATGGCCTCTCTCGTAGCTGCCAGGCGTTTTCTTTGGTTACGCAACTGGTCGGCGGATGTTTCCTCCAAATTGAGACTGAGTAAACTGCCCTATCAGGGTAAATTGCTTTTTGGTGAGGCTTTAGAGAAGATTGTGAAAGATTTGGGCGACTCTAAGGGAGGTCGTTTGCCTGAGGACAAACCCAAACCTACCCGATCGGTTCCTAGTGTTCGGGGCTTCGGCCGAGATTCTCGTAGGTTTCGTGGTGCGCACTTTGTGCCCTACTCCAGAGGTCGTTCCAACTTTCGGGGACATTCCTTTCGTGGGGCCAGAGGATTTGGCAAGTCCTACTTTGGCGCGTCCCAGCCCGCAGCTAAAAAGCCGCAATGAAGGTCGGCTGGTCCAGCCGCTAGTTCCGGTGGGAGGACGCCTGCAGAACTTTCTAGCGGCCTGGACCAACATTACTACCAACAAATGGGTGTTAGAGGTCATTCGAGAGGGCTACGCGCTAGATTTCGCCTGCCCATTGTTACCCTACCCGCATTTGTAATGTCTCCCTGTGTTCCCGGTCGGAAGAAACACGCCATTGTGGACACGCTAGGTCGCCTGTTGCAGCTCAACGCGATCGTTCCCGTGCCTCTAGACCAGTACGGTTGCGGTCGGTACTCGATCTATTTTGTAGTTCCCAAAAAGGACGATTCTTTTCGTCCTGTTCTGGATCTCAAAGGCGTCAACCGCTCCTTGCGGGTACCTCATTTTCGCATGGAAACTCTACGTACTGTACTTCGAGCGGTTCAGCCGGGAGAGTTTCTCTCCTCGATAGATCTCACGGAAGCATATCTGCACATTCCCATCAGGCGCTCGCATCAGCGTTTTTTGCGTTTCGCTCTTCCCATGGGTCACTTCCAGTTTCGGGCGTTGCCATTCGGTCTGGCTACGGCTCCGCGTACTTTCACAAAACTGATGGTAGTTGTGGCGGCAGCACTTCGAAAGGAGGGGATCAGAGTGCATCCTTATCTCGACAATTGGTTGATCAGAGCCGACTCGAAGAGTGCATCCGTTCAGGCGACGGCTCGAGTGGTGCAGCTTCTCGAGCAACTCGGCTGGGTGCTCAATCAAGCCAAAAGTCACTTGCAACCGCAACAACAGCTGACTTATCTCGGCGCATTTTTCGACACGGCGCAGGGGAAAGTCTTTTTGCCCGAAGTTCGCGTGGAGAAACTGCTGCACCAGGTCCAAGCGTTTCTCAGCGTCACAGCGCCGTCGGCTTGGACGTATTTACAACTGTTGGGATCCATGGCGGCGGCGCTGGATCTCGTTCCGTGGGCCAAGGCTCACATGCGTCCCTTACAGCAGGCATTGCTTTCCCGTTGGTCACCGCAGCTTCATCCGCTCTCTCAACGTCTGCCCTGTCCAGAGCTTGGTCCGCAGTAGAGAGCTCGTGGTCCATCAACCGGCTCGAGCTTCGAGCGGCTCGATTAGCTCTGATTCACTTCGCATCCGATCTCAAAGGCAGAGCGGTCAAGATTTTTTCCGACAATGCCGTTACAGTCGCATATATCAATCGTCAGGGCGGGACAAAGATTCCTTCCCTTCTCTCCGAATGCCAGCAATTGATGGACTGGGCGGAGGACCACCTCGTGGCGATATCGGCAGCGCATGTCGCTGGCAAAGAAAATGTGCAAGCGGACTATCTCAGCCGCCATCTCCTCGATCCAGGGGAATGGGAATTGAATGCGGCGATATTTCATCAGCTAACGTTGCGTTGGGAACAGCCAGTGATGGATCTCATGGCCTCCTACAGCAATGCCAAGGCCAGCCGTTTTTTCAGCAGACGCAGGGAGCGCATGTCAGAGGGTCTCGATGCCCTAGTTCAGCCATGGCCTCTCGATGTTCTCCTATACGTTTTCCCGCCTTGGCCAATGTTGAGTCACGTTATCCAGCGCATAGCGGGTCACCGGGGTCTGGTGATTCTCATTGCGCCAGATTGGCCTCGTCGTCCTTGGTATGCCGATCTTGTTCACCTCCTCGTAGCTCCGCCCTGGCTTCTTCCAGTCCGTGTCAACCTGTTGCATCAGGGTCCCATCCTCATGCCACGGGTGGATCGCTTCTTGCTTACGGCTTGGCTCTTGAAAGGTCTCGCTTAAAGAGTAAGGGCTATGCGAGTTCTGTTGTGGCTACCTTGCTACAATCTAAACGGACAGGAACATCTTTAGTATATGTTCGCGTCTGGCGTCTTTTCGAAACTTGGTGCAATCGGAACAATGTGGTGCCCATGGCTTCTACCGTACCTCATCTTCTTCTCTTTCTGCAGCAGGGTCTGGATAAGGGCTTGGCTCTGAATACTCTTAAGGTGCATGTCGCTGCGCTGTCTTCTTTTCGGGGGTTAGTTCAGCGTCGCCGTCTTTCCGCCCATCCAGATGTTCACCGCTTTCTGCGTGCAGCAAAAATTATCCGTCCTCCACGGCGGCCTATTGTACCTCCTTGGGATTTGAATATTGTATTGGAGAGTTTCTCTCGGTCGCCCTTAACATCCCTCTGCGCTCAGCAAATCCGGGAGTGTTCTTGGAAAACAGCTTTTTTAGTGGCATTATGTTCCGCTCGCCGAATTTCTGATTTGCAGGCCCTATCTTGCCAGGAGCCTTATCTGCAATTTTTGCCTGAGCGGGTAGTCTTACGTATAGTTCCTTCTTTTTTACCTAAGGTGTTGTCTGTTTTTCATGTAAACCAATCAGTCACCTTGCCTGTGTTTTCTGAGCGCGACGGGTCGCCTATGGACCGAGCTCTTAAGCATTTGGATCTTGGCCGAGTGTTACGGCTGTATCTTAAGCTCTCACAGCCGTTTCGAAAGACGGACAGACTTTTTGTCCAGTGGGCCGGCCCACGAAAGGGGCAGGCTGCGTCAAAGTCTACTATCGCTCGATGGGTTCGCTCTGCTATTGCTGCAGCCTACCATGCCCGAGGAGTTGCCCCTCCTGAGGGTCTCAAAGCTCATTCGACTCGAGCCCTTGCGACATCCTGGGTGGAGTTCGCCTTTGTTCCTCCGGTAGATATTTGCAGAGCGGCCACGTGGTCTTCGTTGCATTCGTTCACGAAACATTACCGCCTGGATGTTCAGGCCAGGGATGATGCCAGGGTAGGAGCGTCTGCTCTTATCGCCGGTTTGGCGGGTCCCTCCCATTCTTAGGTACTGCTTTGGTACTGCCCTACCTTTCCCTGGACTGGCCCGGAGAAGCGATAAGGAAGATGAAATTAGTTCTTACCTGCTAATTGTCTTTCCTTGAGCTTTCTCCGGGCCAGTCCAGGGTCCCACCCTGTTCGCTTTCTGGTCTCTCTTAGCTTTTGCAAGCCTCTACAGAATTCCATCGTCTCTATGTTCTTGCAGAAGGCGTTTTTGGGGCTTCTAGTATTCACTCGATACTGCTCGAAGCTATTTTGTTTTGATTAAAAAAAAAAATTTTGTTATTGATGTATTCTAGGACTATAGAATGTTATCAGTTTTTCAAGGGTTAATCTGCTGTGTTTAGTTTTCTTTCTCTTTAGTTGCTTTGTCAGAAGGAGACTGTTGGATTACCCTCAGGGGGAGTGGCTTCACATCACAGGAAAAGCTTGAAGTCTTCAGTCCTCAGTCACTATAGGGCATAGGTGTCAAACTCTGGCCCGCGGGCCAAATTTGGCCCGTAGTGTAATTATATTTGGCCCGCGAGGCTATACCAAATGACTACTAGAGCTAGCCCGCCGGTATTATACAGCGCATTCATTCATCGCTAATACTACAAATCCCATAATGCCTTGCTGTTGTTTTGGCGCGTCAATCAGGACAGGTCCCAGAAACGCCCTCTCCTGTGTGACAGAAGTCATAGCGATCTCAAGCTACAACTGTCACTGTGGAACCCCTTCCCAAAAATGGCAAAAAGAAAGGCAGACAACAGGAACTTTCTGGACAGGTGGGAGACAGAATATTGTTTACATATGTAAAAGACAGACCTGTTTGTCTGATTTGTGGAGTCAACGTGGCTATAACTAAGGAGTATAACATTCGACGACACTATGAAACAAAACACCATGACAAGTACAAGGACCTGGACATGACTCAAAGGAGCCAGAAAGTGGAGGAGATGAAAAGAAGTTTGGTTTCACAACAGAATATGTTCAAAAAAGCCACATCACAAAGTGAGGCTGCTGTAAAGGCTAGTTATATTGTGGCAGCAGAGATCGCAAAATCAGCCCGGCCCTTTAATGAGGGAGAGTTTGTGAAAAAGTGCATGTTGAAAATTTGTGACATCGTGTGCCCAGAGAAAAAGCAAGCCTTTTCAAACGTGAGCCTGAGCAGAAACACAGTAGCTGATCGCACATGTGATCTTGCCACCAATCTGTATGACCAGCTTTTGGAAAAGGGAAAAGATTTCGTTGCATTCTCCCTTGCTGTGGATGAGAGCAGCGACGCATCTGATACTGCTCAGCTGTCAGTCTTCATCCGTGGAGTGGACTCAAATATGTGTGTTACGGAGGAGCTATTGGGATTCAAATCAATGCATGGCACAACCACAGGAAAGGAAATTTTTGAGGAGGTTTCCAAATGCGTAACTGAAATAAAGCTGCCGTGGGATAAACTCGTGGGATTAACGACAGATGGTGCGCCAGCGATGTGCGGTAAAACAAGTGGACTGGTGGGCAGGGTCCGGGAGAAGATGCAGGAAGAGAACTGTGCAGGTGAACTAACTGTTTATCACTGCATCATACATCAGGAATCATTGTGTGGCAAAGCCCTAAAGATGGAACATGTTATGACCACAGTAACACAAGTAGTTAACTTTATAAGAGCCAAAGGTCTGAATCACCGCCAGTTTAAGTCTTTTCTGGAGGAGTGTGGTTCGGAATACGCAGACATGCCGTATCGCACAGAGGTGAGATGGTTAAGCCGAGGAAAAGTACTGAATAGATGTTTTGAGCTGCATGAGGAAATATGTCAGTTTCTGGAAAGCAAAGGGAAGGACACAGCAGAGCTTCAGGAGAAAAAGTTTCTGTGTGAGCTGGCCTTTCTGTGTGACATCTCGAGCCATCTCGATGCGCTGAACCTGCAGCTTCAGGGGCGGGGGCGCATCATCACAGACATGTACGCTGCAGTGAGGGCTTTTAAAACTAAACTGTGCCTGTGGGAGAATCAGATGCTGCAAGGAAACCTTGGCCATTTTCCCTGCTGCCAAACCATGAAAACGCAGTTCTTTACCAACTTGTTCCCATGCGCACAGTTTGCTGAAAAACTCAGTGTACTCGGCGCTGAGTTTAGCCGGCGATTTGCCGACTTTGATGTCCAGAAATGTAGGTTTGAACTGCTCAGTAATCCCTTTGCAGTTAATGTGGAAAACGCACCAACCAACCTCCAAATGGAGCTAATTGAACTCCAGTGTAATGACACGCTGAAGTCAAAGTATGATGCTGTGGGCGCCGCCCAGTTTCCACAGTTCATCCCTGACACAATGCCTCAGCTCCGCACCCAAGCTGCTCAGATGCTCTCCATGTTCGGCAGCACTTATCTATGTGAGCAACTTTTCTCCTCGATGAAGATGACCAAAACATCTCACAGGAGACGTCTGACTGATGAACACCTTCGCTCGATACTGAGGATTTCCTCAGCTCAAAGCCTGAGCCCAGACATTGATGAACTATCATCCAAGAAGAGATGCCAGGTATCTGGCTTGGGCACATCAGATTAGATCAGTGTGCAGCAAACTGAGCAATAATTAACGTTTTCTTTATGCACTTTTTCTTGCTACTCCAAGACATGGGCTTGAATGGTTGATTAATTTTATTATTGTTATTTTATTTTAAAAATTATTATTTATTATTATTTAAATCTTATTTAATAAATGAATGTCATTGATGTTTTTTTTTATTTGAAATTGGTTTTTGCATATCTGAACTATTAAGTTATAAATTGTATAGTAATAAGTGTTGCTTCATATTCAATGTTAAAGCAAATCTTGTTTGGGTCCATATTAAAAGGTTCATTTGTTCAATGCTGGCCCGCGACTTTGTTCAAGTTTTACATTTTGGCCCACTGTGTATTTGAGTTTGACACCCCTGCTATAGGGGATTGACAACCCTACCTTACCTTTCCCTGGACTGGCCCGGAGAAAGCTCAAGGAAAGACAATTAGCAGGTAAGAACTAATTTCATCTTCTCTACCATGTCAAAACCAGTGGTTTCAAGATGTGCACCCAGTGTGGCTGGACCATCTCCATCATGGACCACCACAGCTGGTGCCTTCAATGCCTCAGGCCTGACCACGAGCCCTTGGACTGCGCTTTATGCTTTCAGATGATGCACAAGGGGCTTAAGAATCAGGATCGGCAGCGGGAATCGCTGATCAGTTCTGAGGCGTCGACATCTGCCGAGGCGTCGATCTCTGCATTGATTCCCTTGAAAAACCCCTGCTGAGGCTTTGGCTTCGTGCGGCCAGGCCCATTTGGAGACGAGGGGTCGCGGGTAACCAGAACGGCAGCTCTCCTTTGATAAGGAGTACTCTTAGAAGGACCAGACTTTGATCAGCGTCAGCGTCGAAGGGCATTGCTGAGCCTAGGAAGAAGGCCAATGGGCATCAGCATTGGAGCCCTCACGACTCCGAAGGCATGGCCAGGAGCAGCCCTCCAAGCTGCCCCGGCGGGAGTTGCCTCCTGGGACTCTGGAGGGCAGGCGTGTGCCTTCCGAGGCCATGACCATCGAGGAGTCCCTGTCAAGGGAGTTGGCATCGGCACTGAGGGCTGCAGCACCAACTCTGGTAGCAGCGGAAACCTCTATCTTCACAGAGAGTATGCTGGCCCTCAAGCATAGTCTTGCTGCATTCATGGCTCAGCAAGCTGCAAGGGACCCAGTGACATTAAAACAGAGAAATATGATGACAGAAAAAGATCACATGGCCTATCTAGTCTGTCCTTCCATATCAACAACTACAACAGTCCCCTTTTTTTCCTTTAGAGATCCTCTGTGCTTGTCCCATGCTTTTTTGAATTCAGTTACTGTCCTCATCTCTACCACCTCCACTGGGAGACTATTCCACGGATCCATCACTCTTTCCGTAAAGAAATATTTCCACAAATCACTCCTGAATCTATCCCTCTTCACCTCATCCCATGTCCCCTCGTAGCAGAACTTGCTTTCAATTGAAAGAGGTTCTCCCCCTGAACATTTATGCCACGGAGGTATTTAAACATCTCAATCATATCACCTTTATCCCGCCTTTCCTCTAAGGTGTACATATTAAGATCCTTAAGTCTTTCCTCATATGCTTTATAATGAAGACCGCTAACCATTTTAGTAGCCACCCTCTGCACGGACTCCATCCTGTTCACATCCTTTTGAAGGTGCGGACTCCAGAATTGCATACTATACTCTAAATGAGGTCGTACCAAAGACTTTATTTATTTATTTAGTTTATTTATTTACATTCTCTTATATACCGCACTATTCCGCATCAGTGCGGTTTACATTGAACAAACTGAAATTACATTGAACAGGGCATTATAACTTGGAGATAACTATTTTACAGGGAACATGGGCTATGGAGGGTTAAGTGGCTTGCCCAAGACCACAAGGAGCACCTGTGGGACTAGAAACCCCAGTCCTTCTGGCCCAAGGTTGCTGTCCTCTAGTGGGACTTATACAGAGGCACTAAATGAGGTCGCATCAAAGACTTATACAGAGGCACTATCACCTCCTTTTTTCTGCTAGCCATTCCTCTCCGTATGCACGTAAGCATCCTTCTAGCTTTTGCCGTCGCCTTTTCTACCTGTTTAGTTACTTTAAGATCATCAGACACAACCACGCCCAGGTCCTGCTCTTCTTTAGTGGACAAAAGTACTTCACCCCCTATACTATATTGCTCCCTTGGATTGCTGCAGCCCAAATGCATGACCTTACATTTTTTAACATTAAATCCCAGCTGCCAGATTCTAGACCATTCTTCAAGCTTAGCTAGATCCCTCCTCATGTTATCTACACCTTCCTGGGTGTCTACTCTATTGCAGATTTTGGTATCATCCGCAAAAAGGCAAACCTTACCCGACAGCCCTTCCGCTATATCACTAACAAAGATGTTAAAGAATCGGACCAAAGACAGATCCCTGGGGCACACCACTGATAATATCCTTCTCCTCAGAGTGAGCCCCATTTACCTGTACTTTTTGTCGCCTCCCACCCAACCAATTTCTAACCCAAGCAGTAACTTTATGGTCCATCCCTAGGGTGCTCAGTTTCTTTATAAGTCTCCTGTGAGGAACAGTGTCAAAGGCTTTACTGAAATCTAAATACACCACATCTAGGGCTCTCCCCCGGTCCAACTCCCTGGTCACCCAGTCAAAGAAATCAATCAGATTTGTGTGACAACACCTGCCTCTGGTGAATCCATGCTGCCTTAGATGCTGTAATCCTCTGGACTCTAGAAACCTCACTATTTTCTCTTTCAGCAGCGTTTCCAATAATTTACTCACCTTGGGTTCCTCGACACAGTGACAGCCCTGTCCATAGTGGGTGCTTCACCTGCAAAAGTGCAGCCCATTCTAGAGGTCCATGATTTCTCAGGTGACTCCTGTGAGTGTTTGAGGTCCCGCTCGGTGCAGCGGGTGTCGCGCATCCCCCCCTCCCCCCCCCGAGTGCTTCGGGTTCGGACAGACAGGAGCCGAGGACTCCTTCAACTCTACTTGAGCGCCACGGGCGTGGTCACCGTTCACAGCAGTACTTCGAGTTTCTCTCGGACTCTGATTGGGAAACTGAAGAGGAATCTCTGGAGACCGCCCATCACTGCGATGTCCCCTCCAATCCCTCACCCCTGCACAAGCAAAGGAGATCCCCCTCCCCAGAGGACCACTCCTTCCTTGAGTTCGTGCGGGACATGAGGAAGGCTTTGCCCTTCACTGTTGAAGGGAGGAAGAACCTTGGTCGGAGGAGTTGGAAATCCTCCAGTATCCGATTCCCCCTAAAGAGGCCATTATGATTCCAATCCACACGTTATTGGAACAGCTTCTCTTTAGGATGTGGGAAACACCGCTCATGGTGCCAGCAGTCAGCCTACGCCTCGTTTCCTTGTATTGAATGCGCAAGAGCCCTGGGTTTGAAAAAGCACCACTCCCTCACAACTCCATGGTAGTGGAATCGTCCATGTGTCAGATTAAAAGTTCCAAGACACACTCCTTTGTGCCCCCAGGTAGGGAGGCACTCATCATGGACAGCTTTGGTAGGAAGTGCTACCAGGGCTTGATGCTGGTGGCTCGGATTCAAGCATACCAGTTATACATGGGCATGTACCTGCGTGACCTGGTGGGGGATCTTGCCAAGTTTTCGGCTGGTCTGTCAGGAGAGCATCTTGAGCGCTTCCGGAATCTGGTGAGCAAAACAAAGGAGTGCTTCAAGTACATCACCCGGCGGCCTATAACTGGTTCGAGTCCATGGCCAGCGTGGCTGTAGTGGACATCAGTGCTTGTTCCCTGGCATGTCTACAGTTCTTGGACTTAAGACAAGCTGCAGAGGAGAGAACCTCTTTGGCACACCCATGGCTGAGAAGGTCGCAGGATTGGGAATGAATCAACTTACCACAAACAGGCTTTCGAAAAATAGCGCTGACCCTTCCAGGAGAAAGGCTTCAGGGAAGAAGTGCTTTTACTCTAAAAAGAAAAAGGCCTATGGTACTTACACCCTGTATTATTCGTACCAGCCGCCCCCACAGGGGCAACAGGTTAAGGGGTCAAAACCAGAGGCAGCAGCACAAGCTGAAAGCCCCAAAGCCTCAGCCAGCGCCACAGCCCCAGCCAGGTGGGGTATTTGTTATGCCTGGGGTTGACCCATGCCCCGTCTTTGCCTCCCAGCCTCCATTCTGCCACAGGTGGGGGGCAGGGGCAGCTTGATACACTTTGCCCACAGGTGGCCCAGCATAACAAATGACGCCTGGGCACTGCAGGTGGTCCACGAGGGCTACCTACTGTGCTCCTAGCAGAGTCCCCCCCACTTTCTGTTCAGGAAAACACCCTCTCGAGCATCACCAACAAGCACTACTGCAACTGGAGGTCCAGGCCCTCCAAGCAGAATGGGCAGTGGAACTTGTTCCACCATCCCAAACAGGACAGGATTTCTACTTCCGCTGCTTCCTGGTTCCCAAGAAAACAAGCGGGTTCTGAGTCATCCTGGATCTCTGCAATCTCAATTGCTTTCTAGTAAAGGAAAAGTTCAAGATGGTATCCCTTGGAACGTTGCTGCCCTACTTTCAATGGGAAGATTGGCTGTGCTCCTTGGATCTCAAAGACGCCTACGTGCACATTTTCATCCACCCCTTGCACCATCAGTATCTCCACTTTATGCTCAGTGGACAGCACTATCAGTACAGGGTTCTGCCCATCGACCTTGCCTCCGCCCCAAGAGTCTTCACCAAATGTTTTGTGATCATCGCCACCTTCCTCCAGATCCTAGGTATCTTTGTCTTCCCCTACCTGGATGACTGGTTGGTCAGGGATGAGACATGGACAGGGTCTGTACAGTGCACCATTCAGATGCTAGAGCAGCTGGGCTTTGTCATCAACTACCCAAAGTCCCACCTGCAACTGTCTCAACACCTGGAGTTCATTGGGGCTCTCATCGACACCACACTGGCTCGAGCTTTTCTTCCGGCAGACAGTGCCCAACACCTAGTCACCTTGGCGAGGGACGTCCAGCATTGCCAGTTATTACAGTTCGGCAGATTCTGCGCCTCCTGGGCCACATGGCCTCTACAGTCCATGTTACCCTCTCAGAGCGACTTCAAATGCGTCAGACACAGTGGACTTTCTGCACAGTGGCGTCGGGCAATGGGATGTCTTTCTGACAGGGTCACAGTGACTCAGTCCCTCCATGAGTCCCTATCCTGGTGGCTTCCCTACCTGTGGGGCTTCCCTTCCAGGCCCTGCCACACCAGCAAGTCCTAACAATCGATGCCTCCAAACTTGGCTGGGGGGCACATCTGAATGGCCTGTCCACACAGGGCGACTGGACTGCGGCAGAAATCTGCTATCAGATCAACTTCCTGGAGCTTCAGGCCATTGCCAATGCCCTCCAAGTGTTTCAGCAGCAGCTCTCCCACCAGGTCATCCTCATACAGATGGACAATCAGGTGGTACTTGCAGAGCTCCGCTTACCGTAGGACGTGGAGAACATCCTACTCGCCTCGCGTAAGGTCTCAACGAGTTATGCTTAGGCCTTCAAGTGGCGCAGGTTCTCTGTATGGTGTGAGAACAAGTCTCTGGACTTCCCTTCTCCTGCTCTGTGGAGTTAGTTTTGTTTTGTCTTCTGCACCTGTCAGACTCTGGTCTAAAGTCCAACTCGGTCAGAGTGCACCTCAGTACTGTAGCCACTTATCATCAGCCAGATCTCTGCTCACCTCTTAGTGGGTCACTTTATGCAGAGTGTCCTACTATCTCGCCCCCTCCCCATTAAACCACCCCTGGTGGCGTGGGACCTTAATGTGGTGCTCTGACAGCTCTCTCACCCCATTTTGAGCCACTTAGCTCCTGCCCACTCAAATTCCTTACCTGGAAGGTCATTTTTCTGATGGCACTTACTTCTGTGCGTAGAGTCAGCGAATTGCAAGCGTTGGTGGCACACTCATCATATACCAGGTTTCATAAGAACAGGGTAGTTCTCCAAAATCACCCGAAATTCCTACATAAGCTAGTTTCTGCTTTTCGTCTCAATCGGTGGTGTTACCCACCTTCTTCCCAAGACCTCATGCCAACAGAGCTGATGCCTCGTTAAATACCTTGGACTGTAAGAGAGCACTGGCTTTCTACCTGGAGAGGACGAAAGCCCATCACTGCTCCTCCCAGCTCTTTGTTTCTTTTGACCCCAATAAGCTAGGGGTGGCGCTTACACTCAGGCTGGGCTGACGTTGGACCGCCATGTCACAGCTCACAATATCTGAGCTGTGGCCACATTGGTAGCCAACTTGTGTTCAGTCTCCACAGCAGAGATCTTTAGGGCTGTTAAGTGGTCTTCAGTCCACACCTTCACAGCCCATTACTGTCTGGAAGGAGATCCCTGGCATGACGGCAACTTTGGCCAGGCCATACTCTGGCATCTCTTTGGGAACTGAAGCAACTCCTTCCCACCAACCCTTCTGTTTGTCCAGGATACTGTAGAATTGATCTGATGATGTCCCTGCTGGACGCTGACTCTCAGAACCTCTTAGTGATTGCTCATGCTGCTTGTTCTCTGTTTTTTCTGGTTGCTCCATTGGACCTTTTACAGGTTTTTTTTTGGTAGCCTGTAGCTAGGGAATCCCATATGTGAGGACTGACTTCCTGCTTGGTCCTGGAGAAAGTGTGATTACTCACCTGTAGCAGGTGTTCTCTAGAGTCAGCAGGAATCAGTCCTCGCTACCCTCCCTCCTCCCCGTGGAGTTTTTCTTTTGTGGCTTAATTAAGCTGTGTCATTGTACTAAGGTAAAGAAGGCACCTTTGGGCAGGACGACTGGCACGCATGCGTGGATCACCTTCCAAAAGCTTCCTATGGAAACTGGGAAGCATTCCTGTGCAGGCTCTGTTGGTGACATCACCCATATGTGAGGACTGATTCCTGCTGATCCTGGAGAACCCCGGCAACAGATGAAAACTATGCTCTCTTGCAGCCCTTAACTCTTCTGTTTGAAAGGCAAATCACTTCACTTATTTTTTGTCGGACTAAATCATGCAAAGCTGCTATAAACCAGCTGCTCTTAATCAGTTTTAGTCCATTTTATTCTTTTAATATGATCAAAAATTATTGAAATCTTTTACTCTATAAATGTAGCCCAAGTCTCCTATTCTGTAAAGGATTATCAATGTACAGCTAACCATGACAGTAGTGTTTCGAATAGCTTAATTCTGCATCAGAGCACTAATAATTCCAATATAATTTATTTACCTTAAAGAGCAGAGAACCTGAACTTCTATGATTCCTCCTTCAGACAGACTGATCTTCCATCGGTGAGCTTTCATGGCTTTCAAAAGAAGATGGCCATCTTCTCTCCTGTTGACAGCCAAAGATCAGCTGGGGAACAGGGGAGTTAACCACATTCTCTCCAGCTTTGCTAGAAACAAAACTATCAAAAAAGCAAAACTGTGTTCATGTAACTCACAAGCAAATCACTTCTAGTAACCTTAGCCGGTTGCTTCACATTGAGCATCTGGGCCTCACCGTTGTTCTCAGTGAAAGCCCACAATAATGAGCCTACTAATGAGTTCCATGATTACAGGGTCCTCTGAAGTGTAGATCTTTTAAAACATAGAGAAATGATGTCAGATAAACAGCATACAGCCTATCCAGTCTGCCCTTCTATACCAGCTACTGAGCTTTATAATCCTTTTTTCCCCTTAGAAATCCTCTGTGTTTGTCCCATGCTTTCTTGAATTCAGATACAATCCTAGTCTCTACCATCTCCACTGAGAGACTATTCCATGCATCTACCATTTTTTCCCATATATGTTTTCTCAAATTATTCCCGAGTCTATCCCTATCATTTTCATTCTATGCTCCTTCATTCCAGAGCTTGCTTTCAGTTGAAAAAAAGCCTGCCTCCTGTGCATATTTATGCCACTGAGGTATTTAAACGTCTCTATTATATATCCCTTGTCCTGCCTCTTCTTGCAAATTATACATATTGAGCTCTTTAAGTCTATATCCATATGCCTTGTAATGAAGACCATTTTGGTAGCCATCCTGTGCATCGACTCCATCCTCTTTATGTCCTTTTAAGGTGTGGTCTCAGGAATTGCACACAATACTCCAAATGAGGTCTTGCCAAAGACTTATACAGAGGCACTATCACCTCCTCCTCCTGCTGGCCATTCCTCTCTATGTGCCCAAGCATCCTTCTAGCTTTTTTCTTTTTACGATGATATTAAGCAAAGAAATTGAATGAGCAGAGCACATGCACTTTATTGGAATCCATTTAACAGGAGCTCATTTCCATCGTACTTGCTCAAAATTTGGACTTGCAAAGGAGGCAGTGGGGATTTCAGAGATGCAATATACGTGTGAATAAAAAATAAGACATCTGTTTGCAAGATTCTTTTTATTTTCAAATAAATATTGTTTTAGAAATAGCACAAAAGTGCAAGGAATCTATTGTGAAATGGCATATATGCTTTTATCCATAAAATGTTCAGAAATGCGTCCTTTAAAATATAACATGCTGTGTCTTTTGTAGTCGATCCATCACTTTCAAAGATTTACTGGTTGATCTAGAATTAATTGCTGTCACTCTTGGCCACTGAGTGTCACTATTGTGTTGTTCTTAGGCTAGCTTCTATGAACAACAGTTCATTTTAAAGTAGTTTCCATCAAGGTGGGTGGAGGTTCTCACAGAGCAGCAGCACCTTCATACCTAGAGAAAAAGAATTTGTGCTACTGATCATGTATTGCATAGCAACAGTGGTATCAGAAAAAGAGAGACTACCATGTTTCTATTAAATGGATGTTTGACATAATTCACCTAAGAGGCTCATAAATATACTGGGAAACCTTGGGGTGGAGGAGCTGGGATAGAAACTGGTTGATTGATAAGCCACAAAGCAGTGTTAATTGGAGTTTGTGCCAAATAAAGAGGGTCAATCAGTGGGTTGCTTTAAGGACAGAGCCACCATTAGGAGCGGGAAGCTAAGTAAATTTTCCTGGGCCACTATGTTGGGGGGGAGGGGTCCCAAATCTGCTTAAAACTACCCTACTACATCTAACACCAGCCCTTCTTAAGGATCAGTCTTTCATCCAGTTCTGTTGAATATTTGTATAAGTGATATTATAGAGGGATGGATACAAGATTTTTAGGGTGAATACTGTATATAAGAAAATAAAGTAAATGATCTAAGAAAGCTCAAGATGTGATTAAATATTTGGTAGCTAAACTTCAATGCAAAAAAATAAGTCATACACTTGGCGTTCAAAATTCTAAGTAAGCAATAGCTGATAGGGAATGAAGAATTGACCTGTAGCAAGCAAGAACAAAAGATTGTGAAGGTGATCATGATCTTGTCAAGGTAGTGAAATAGGGCAATGGGGCAGTGGCAAGCGTTGGAAGAATGCTAGCTGCACTGACAGTAGGACTGGTGTGGCAAGACAAAAGGAAATTAACGGGTAAATTTAATTTTCACCATAAGACCTCTCTAGGTCATTAGTGAGATCTCAAGTGGAGTACTGTGCTTGATGCTGGATGTCATGCCTCCAAAAGGATATGGACAAAGTACAGGCAGTTTGAAAACTTTTCACTGTGAAGCAAGGTAAATATTGGAGTGTCCCAGGGATCTGTACTGGAACTGGTGCTTTTTAACATATTTATAAATGATCTGAAAATGGGAACAAGTGAGTTGATCAAATTTGTAGATGAGACAGAATTATTCAAAATTGCTAAATCACAAGTGAATTGTTTGTTTATGTATTTGCATTTAGCTCATGCTTTTCCAATCAGTGTTAGCAATTAGGAAAGGAATAGAGACGGGGAGGCATTATGATATTCTCCATTTTGAGTATTGCTCCATGTTGTATCGTACCTTAAGTATTGTGTGCAATTCTGGTCACCATATCTCAAAGAACTAGCAGAATTGGAAAAGATACAGAGAAAGGTGAACAAAATTATAAATGGGTTAGAATGGCTCCCTTAGGAGGAAAGGCTAAAAAGGTTAGGGCTCTTCAGCATGGTAAAAAGATGGCTGAGGAGAGATATGACAGAGGTCTATAAAATAATTTGTAGAGTACAATAGGTAAACATGAATCAACTGTTCACTCTTTCAAAAAGTATAGAGACTCCACAAAGCTACTAAGTAACTTATTTAAAACAAATTTGAAAAAAAAATTTACTCTAAGCACAATTAAACTGTGGCATTTGTTTCTGGAGGATATATTAAAAGCAGCTGGGTTAAAAAAAGGTTTTAGATAAATTCCTGGAGGAAAAGGTCATTATTAATCAAGTAAACTTAGTCCCTGGGAGTAAGCAGTATGGAATCTACTTCTTAGGACCCTGCCAGGTACTTGTGACCTGGATTAACCACTACTGGAAACAAGATACTGAGCTTGATGGATATTTGGTTTGACCCAGTATGGCAGTTCCCATGTCTGGTACTGAAATGCTGCAGTCTGTAGTATAATCCCATGAAATTAGACTTAAGGACCTAAAAAACTGTATACCTTAGAAGATGGGGAAAATGATACATTCAAGTACCTCAGAAGTAGAAATAATACACAAGAAGCAAACATTTCCATTGAAAAGAAAGTTTCCCTATAGGTTACAGCATGAAGTTCAAAGGGGGCAAATTCTGGAGTAGCTAAGAAGGCAGTGATTTGAGTGACTTCCCTTTTAACTTCTGAATAGCTGCACCAACTCAACTAAACTTGATACAGAGCTAGGCCATTGGGGATATTAGACTGTTTTAGTTTTCAGACCTGAGGACTGCTGTTGGGTCGGGAACAGACTAGTTGCATTATATCTCCAGGAACAAGCAGGAATAAGTCCTCACATATGGGTACGTCGGTACCGACGGAGCCCGTGCGGGAAAGCTCCCCAGCTTCTTAGAATAGAAGCTTTTGGGACCTCCCACTGCACATGCGCACTGCCTTCCCGCCTTCCTGAACAGCTCTCCTCAGTTTCTCTTTTTCCGCGGAGCCAGCAGGTCGTGTTCCTGTCACCGCTGAAGAAATTGTTATTTTATTTGTTTCTTTAGACCGCGTACCTGCCTTCCCCATACCGATACCGGTATCGCCGGTCTTTTCTTTCTTTCTTTAAAAATTATAATTCTTTTTTCTTATTTTTTAGCTTTTTGGTCACTTCAGAGAGGCCTCTCGGCCTACTCAATTTCTCCTCATGGAGAAGCCAGCCCCTGGATTTAAGAAGTGTACCAAATGTAATGCTGTTATTTCAGTCACAGACACCCATGAATGGTGTCTGAAATGTTTGGGGCCTGACCATTCCATACCGGACTGCCCATCTTGCTCCCACATGTCTAAACGTGGGCTGCAGAACCGGGCCAACAAATTCCATGTGCTGTTTGCTTCAGAGAATACAGCATCACAGTCATCCAGGTCTTCTTCTCCGGATGGATCTCAGGTAACCAAACCTTCTGTGGGCAAGTCCTCAAAGAGCAAATCTCCTTCAAAGCATCGAGAGGCTCTTAGCTTAGAACTTGAGGACCCTGCCCCAGCCAAACAACCCCGGCGGGAAGTCCAACTTCCAAAAACGCCAATTCAGGGGTCTCAGGTTGATATCGATGCTACGGCCTCGACAGATCACCTGTTAGCCTGCTCTGGGGTACCGGGTCACTCCGGTACCGACATCCAGGCAGCTATGGCGTCCATGGGCGATACTGTACAGTCCATGCAGCAGGCCGTCATGGCTTTCATTAAAGCTGCAACGCCATCGGTTCCGCTTTCAGCGGTTCCGGGCCCGATACCGGTATCGTCCGCCATGCCGGTATCGAGGCCGTCCACCTCTAAACGCAAGTCGGTACCGTATGGGCTTTCGCTCCATACCGGTTCCATACCCGATACGCCCGATATCGATACCGATCGGTACGCGTATCGTGCGTTAGAGGAAAGCACCGATTCCTCTGAGGATTTTCACTCCTCTGATGATTCTGCTGAGTTTTCACTCAACTTACCTGAGGAGCCCTCTTCTCCTAAAAGGAGAATGTCCCCTCCAGAGGATTTGTCCTTCCAGGACTTTGTTTTAGATATGGCTACAGCCCTTTCTATTACCACATCCTCTGAAAAGGAACCCAGATCCAAAAAACTGGATATTTTGGGATACTCAAAGGCCCCTAAGGAGGCAGTTACCCTGCCTATCCATGAAATCCTTCAAGAACAACTGATGGATTTCTGGGAAAATCCTTTGACTTTGTCTCCTTATTCCCGTAGGTTGGACACCATGTATAGGGTCCCTCCTTCTCCTGGTTTCCAAAAGACTCAATTGCCCCACCACTCTATTGTGGTGAAGTCTGCAATGAAGAAGATTAGGAGTACCAAAAGGCACTCTTCCACCCCTCCAGGACGGGAATGTAAGACTTTGGACTCTTTTGGTAGGAAAATTTTCCAGGCTAGTATGCTTATAGCCAGGATTAATTCCTACAGTCTCTATATGGGCATGTTCCTGGAGGAACTTGCCAAAAAGGTGCGGCATTTTGCCCCCTTTATCCCTGAGGATAAAAAGCAGGGATTCCTTTCTTAGAGGTTTCTAAGTTCTCTAATAGGGCAGCATATGATTCCTTTGAGGGAGCCAGTAGGGCTTCGGGCATTGCTATTGCAGCCCGACGTCTTGCTTGGCTCCAGGCCTCTGATCTGGAACCTTGGGTTCTAGATGGCTTACGGAATCTGCCCTGTACAGGTGAGAACTTATTTGGGGAAGAGTGGCAAATCAAAGCCACCCAGATGGATGCTGAAAATGCCACCTTGGAAAGACTTTCAAAGTCCACTTCAATTCCTACTAAGAAAAAGTCTTTTAAAAGGCCTTACTATAAGAAGGCCAGAGTTGCTTCAAATACTGGCCAGCAGTCTTCTCAACCTCGCTATACTGCTAAGCGTCAGCAATCCAAACAAGCACGAGCTAAGCCTGCAGCAGCTACTGTAGCTCAGCAGGCTCCAACCCCTCAGGGGTTTTGACTTGCTCCTAGGGAACTTGCCACTTCTGGTTCTAACACAACCAGAACCTCTCACCATACCCGGAAGGTTGGTTCACTTTGCTCCCAGATGGGAACAAATCACAACAGAACAATGGACCCTCTCTATCATTCGAGAGGGTTACAAACTTCATTTCTCCAGCCTTCCTCCCCATCATATGGTGAGACCATTCAATTCTCCCCCATCTCTCCTAACCCTGTTGGGTCAAGAGGTTTCCTCTCTTCTTGCCCAAGGGGCCATAGAAGAGGTTCCTCTTCCTCAACAAGGGTCCGGTTTCTACTCCCCTTATTTTCTCATTCCAAAGAAGACAGGGGGATTCAGACCAATCCTAGATCTGAGAGAATTGAACAAATTTCTCTTCAAGGAGAAATTCAAAATGCTGTCTCTCGGCATTCTCCTTCCTTACCTCCAGGGTCAGGACTGGCTTTGTTCTCTAGACCTACAGGATGCGTATACACATATACTCATCCATCCATCCCACAGAAAGTATCTTCGCTTTCTGTTTCAGGGAAAACATTTCCAATACAGAGTACTCCCCTTCGGTCTAGCCTCTGCTCCAAGAGTATTCACAAAATGCATGGCAGTCGTAGCCGCATTTCTAAGAGGCATGGGAATCTTTGTCTTCCCATATCTGGACGACTGGCTCATCCGAGCTCCAACTCAGTCACAGGCCCAGATTTCCCTGGACCACACAAGGAGCCTTTTGCAGTATCTGGGACTGGTAGTAAACCTTCCCAAGTCCCAACTCATCCCTACTCAATCTCTAGAATTCATAGGGGCCCAGTTGGACACCATCACTGCAAGGGCCTACCTTCCACATGTTCGAGGCCAGCGCCTCCTGAGTTTGGCCTCCCAAGCTCAGTCCAGCACTCACTTGACAGCCAGGGAAATGCTACGCCTACTGGGTCATATGGCCTCCACAGTGCATGTGGTGCCCTATGCTCGTCTTCATATGAGAGCAGCTCAATGGACCCTGGCCACTCAGTGGACTCAGGCGTCAGGAGCGCTCTCAGACCAAATACAAACCTCCGATCGTCTGTTTTGGTCCCTCCACTGGTGGACTTCCACCAAGAATCTGTTGTTGGGGGCTCCATTTCAACCATTGCTACCCCAAGCAACCCTCACAACAGATGCCTCCCAAACAGGGTGGGGAGCCCATCTGCAAACTCTCTCCACTCAGGGCACTTGGTCTCTACAGGAGACCACCCTTCATATCAATCTTCTGGAACTGCGAGCAATTTACCTTGCCCTCAAGGTCTTCCACTCCCTCCTAGCCAACCTCACTGTCCTAGTTCAGACGGACAATCAGGTGGCCATGTTTTACATAAACAAACAAGGAGGGACGGGCTCTCTGTCGCTTTGCAACGAAGCTCTAAGACTATGGGCCTTCGCCAGAGAGCATCAGATTCACCTGCTAGCAGTGTATCTCCCAGGAGTTCAAAACTCTCGGGCAGACAGGCTCAGTCGAGTTCTGCTGCCACACGAATGGTCCCTACATTTGGACCAAATAAACCGAATCTTTCAGGAATGGGGGACCCCGGACATAGACCTCTTTGCAAGTCCGTGGAATGCCAAACTTCCCCGGTTCTGTTCCAGAACTCCGTGTCAGGGAGCTCAGGCTACGGACGCCTTTCTCCTGAATTGGAGTCAGGCATTCCTATATGCCTTTCCACCCATTCCTTTGATTCCCAAGACTCTGTTCAAACTCCAGAGGGATCATGGAACTATGATCCTCATAGCTCCACGCTGGCCACGCCAAGTGTGGTTCCCTCTACTTCTACAGCTCTCCCAGGGATCCTACTTGGATCTGGGAGCTGCGCCAGACCTCCTGTCTCAGGAGGAGGGGACTTTGTGGCACCCAAACCCCAAATCCCTTCACCTCAGTGCTTGGTTACTGAAGGCTTAAGCCTTCAAGACTTTCATCTTTCCCAACCAGTGAAAGATATCCTTTCTGCCTCTAGGAAACCCTCTACCAGGCGTTCCTATGCTTTCAAATGGAAACGTTTTTCCATTTGGTGTGCTCAGCAGGGTCTTGACCCTCTGGCACTTCCTTTGAATTCTCTTCTTGATTATCTCCTGCATCTATCCAATGCAGGCCTCAAGACGAATTCGGTAAGAGTCCATTTAAGTGCTATTGCAGCATCCTTGCAACATATAAATGGACAACCTATCTCCTCTCATCCTCTTGTTGCAAGATTCATGAGAGGCCTGACTCTCACTAAACCTCCCATCAGACCACCCCCGGTCGCATGGGATTTGAATCTAGTGCTCGGTCAACTTATGAAGCCACCTTTTGAGCCAATGTTTTCCACCTCCTTGAAATTTCTTTCCTGGAAGGTCATCTTCCTCATTGCAGTCACTTCGGCTCGCCGCATCAGTGAGCTGCAGGCTTTAGTGGCTAATCCACCTTACACAAGATTTCATCATGATAAGGTTGTCCTTAGGACGAATCCCCACTTTATGCCTAAAGTGGTCTCGCCTTTTCATCTTAATCAAGAGGTATATCTACCTGTCTTTTTTCCAGCTCCTCATGCATCCAATGCAGAGAGGAACCTTCATACTCTGGATTGTAAAAGAGCTCTCGCTTTTTACCTTAATAGGACTCAGCCACATCGAAAGTCTTCTCAACTTTTTGTGGCCTTTGATCCTTCCCATTTGGGACTTCCAGTCTCCAAGCGTACACTTTCCAATTGGATTGCTCAGTGTATTTCTTTTGCTTACCAGAGCAAAAACATTTCTCTGGAAGGCCATGTCACTGCTCACAATGTGAGGGCCATGGCAACTTCTATGGCTCATCTGCACTCTGTTTCCATAGATCAGATCTGTCGAGCCGCTACCTGGGCCTCGGTTCATACCTTCACAGCCCATTACTGTTTGGACAAGGACTCCCGCCGGGATGCCTTGTTTGGCCAGGCTGTCCTCAAGCACCTGTTCCATTCCTAAACAACTCCTGCCCACCTTCCCAGAATGGATGCCTGAGATCCATACGAAGATGGCGAACCTTTACAGGGGATCCCATGCATCTAAGCTAGGGAGTCCCCATATGTGAGGACTTATTCCTGCTTGTTCCTGGAGATAGCACAGTTACTTACCTGTAACAGGTGATCTCTGGGAACAGCAGGAATTAGTCCTCACAACCCACCCACCTCCCCTAGGAGTTGTATCTTTTATCTATCTATCTTCCTGTCCTCTCTCTGTTGACTCAGCTATAAACTCGAAACTGAGGAGAGCTGTTCAGGAAGGCGGGAAGGCAGTGCGCATGTGCAGTGGGAGGTCCCAAAAGCTTCTATTCTAAGAAGCTGGGGAGCTTTCCCGCACGGGCTCCGTCGGTACCGACGTACCCATATGTGAGGACTAATTCCTGCTGTTCCCAGAGATCACCTGTTACAGGTAAGTAACTGTGCTTTGCCATAGGAAATGCATTGAACTGAGTGAGGTTAGATGGAATGTTGCTTCAACCAACTTGTTTGAACTCAGATAGGATTTTAGCCTTGATCCCACTTTTTGGGATCAGATCCCACAGTTTATGGATTGAGTGATTGAAAAAAATACTGTCACTTTAGATCAGTTATTAATTTGTTTCAATGCTCTTACCATTAGATTAAGAACATAAAATATGCCATACTAGGTCAGACCAAGGGTCCATCAAGCCCAGTATCCTGTTTCCAACAGTGGCCAATCCAGGTCACAGATACTTGTCAGGTTCCCAAAAGATATCCAAATTCTATGCTGCTTGTCCAGTGGGTAAGCAGTAGATTTCCCTGGTCCTCTTTAATAATAGTATATGTATTTTTCCTCCTGGAACTTATCTTAATCTCTTTTGAACTCAGTTACACTAACAGCTTTTACTACATCCTCTGGTAATTAATTTCAGACTTTGATTACGTTTTAGCTTAGTTTTAAAAGTCTGTGGGCTTCAAAACTAGAAGAGAGTTTAGTTTGAAAAGTTAGTGTGTTTGATTCTCACCTACCCGAGGCACATTCTTTTGATATATAGGCAGTTAACCAATGTAAGTGGATAAGGGGGACATTTTTTTTCACAAGAGTTCATTAGGGATTTTCATCAACATGTCAGTAACTCTAACCATATAAATGGATAAATTGTAGTCATTTTGTAGGTCATTGTCAAACAAAAATAAAGTACACCAAATAAACCTAAAGGCCTTTTTATTAGTTTAAGCATCTCTACTTTCTTAGCAATTTTAAATAGCCAACACCTCAACAATACAAAGATGTAGTCAGCAGTCCACCAGCAAGATGGAAGCTATCCAATCTTTTGAATACCACATGTGTGATTATCTCCCAGCTGGTGAAAGTTTATAAGTGTGTACTCTGTGCAAAGAGCTCTAAGAACCAGTTTGATCTCTGGAGTGACAGACTTGGAGAAGATAAGGTAGAGAAATATATAGAGGAGACAGGCCTTCAGGGGCATTGTAAAGTGGTCCCACTTCTAGTCTGGCAGCCTTGGAGGATAAAAGTCACCTGGGAGAGAATTACCAGCAGAAAGGAAGAAGTACTTATGCCACTGTACAAGTCACTGGAGAGGCCTCACTTGGAATACTGTGTTCAATTTTGGAGACCATATCTTGCAAAGGATGTAAAAAGACTGGAAACTGTTAAGAGGAAGGCAACCAAAATGATTTGGAGCCTGCGTCAGAAGACTTATGAAAAGAGACTTGAAGACCTAAACATGTACAATTTGGAGGAGAGGAGGGATAGGGGAGATATGATTCAGACATTTAAATACTTAAAGGAAAATAATGAACAAACAAACCTCTTCCAAAGACGGAGAAGCTGCAAAACTAGAGGGCATAACATGAAGCTACAAGGGGGTAAATTTAAAGGCAATGTCAGGAAATACTTTTTCACTGAAAGGGTGGTGGATGCTTGGAATGCCCTCCCGATGGAAGTGGTGGGGGCAAACACTGACTGAGTTCAAAAGGGCATGGGACAAACACAGTGGATCCCTTTACAGCAACAAGAAAATATCAAAATAAACGGAATCATCAAATTCCTCAACAAATAGGGGTGTCCTACATGGAGTGATGGGTTCACCCCTGGTCAAAGACATGGGGAGGAGGGGGGGCCTGAACGGAGTGGCAGGTGTACCTACTCTTGACATTGTGCTGGGCAGACTAGATGGACCATACTGGTCTTTATCTGCCATCATTTACTATGTTACTATCACCTTAGTGTGGTAGATATAATTATGACCTGCTCTCCAGGTGATGCTGTATTCTCCAAGGACAAGCAAAAAAAGACCTCACATATGGGTGACATCATCTAACGGAGCTTTCCCAGCTTCTTTTGGAAACTTAACTATGCATATGTGTGTCTTCTTGACTACCACCATAAAGCCATCTTGCCATCAGTCCTTTTCTTTCCATGGAGCCCTATGGACATGTTTCATGGTGATTGCATGAGTACTTCATTTTGTGGTGTTTTCACTGTTGTACTCTTTCCTGCCTGTTGTTGCAGATTTTTTTGTGGGGGAGGTGGGTTCCCCCATATTTTCTCCTTGGTGAAGGGTTTTCAACCGGTTTTAAGTTTTCCTTTATTTTCCTCAGCCCCCTAAGGCACTTGGCATACCAACCAAGTATTTTATTTTTTCAAAATTGAGTTGTTTGATTTTGCTGTGGCTATTTTTCTGGACAACACATCCCAAAATCGTGCCATTTGGTTTAAGAAGTGTGCCAGGTGCTCAAGGATCACATCCATTACTGATACTCTCAAATGGTGCAGGCTCCCTGATTCGAGAATCTCCAGCTTCTGCAAAACTCTTTGATTGTCAAGTCTATTCCCAAGAGGTTCAGAAGCTCCAAATCACACTCTTCAGTGCCCTGAGAGAGGAAGACTCGGAGTTTGGATTCTTTTGGGTGGAAAGCTTTTCTCCCGAATGCAATGCTCGGTTCTCACGTGGCTTCTTACCAGCTTTATATGGGCATGTTCTTATGGGATATCATGCACAACCTAGATGATATGTCTGGGTTACTTCCTCCAGAGAAACTCAAACACTATCATTACTTAGTAAACCACAGCAAGGACTACTCAAGACATATGGTCCAGGCGATCAATGACATTTTCGGTATTCAGAGCTCTGCCATCCATATTGGTGCCTGAAAACTCTCATGACTCTGGGTTTCAGACTTGCAACCCATTTGTGCAGGATAAGCTTGCCAACATGCCATGCTGCAGAGACAGTCTATTTGGAGATACAGTTGAGAAGGCTGCCAACCTCATTGAGAAGCAATCTAACACACTTCAAATGCCCTCCAGGCACAAATCTGAGCTGGCCTCCTATTACAGGAAGTTTCATGATGGCAGTCAAAGGAAAACATTACTCTCAAAGGCATATGTATTTCCCTGCCTACCACTACACCCAACCTAAGCAGATTCCTTATGGCCGTCCTAAGCTGGAGAGGTAAAAAATGACTCAGCCTACACCACAGCCAAAACTGGTGCAGGATTTTGACTTGTTCCTGCAGAGCATAGCCACTCTGCCTGTAACCTTGCTGGAGGACTTGCCAGTTGGGAGAAGACTCTCTCTTTACTCAGAGATGGCCCATTGTAACCTCCGACTCGGGTTTTGCAAATTATCCAAAAAGGCTACAAACTTCATGTGTTCTAATTCCCTCCAAAATGTCCTCCTCGGGTTCAATCTCTCTAGGCCTTTGGCACAAGGAGCTTCTGCTGCAGGAAATTTGCACTCTTCAGACTGAGTCTGTGATTGAGCCCATTCCACCAAGACAAGGAACTGTGGGGATTTTGTTCATACTTTCCAGACCCCAAAAAGACAGGAGGATACTGTCCCATCATAGACCTAAGACATCTGAACAAATATGTGGTCAAAGAAAAGTTCAGAATAATTTCTGTAGGCACCCTCTTTCCCTATTTCCAAAAGGGAGATTTGCTATGCTCTCTGGACCTCAGGGATGTGTATACTCACATCCAGATACATCCCACTCACAGGAAATATCTCAGATTTGTTGTGGGGAAACAGCACTTCAAGTACTGCATAGTGCCTTTTGGCCTTTCATCAGCACCTTGAATATTCTTAAAATGCCTCGCTGTATTAGTGGTGGTTCTATGCAGGCTGGGAGGGCACATTTTTCCCTACTTGGATGATTAGCTGCTCAAGAGCACCACTCTAGGTGGTATTTTGGAATATCTACACATCACTATTTGGGTGCTGGAAAGGCTAGGGTTTGTAATCCTTCAGAAACTTGTCCAAACCTTAAATACATCAACACTAACAGCTTTTACTACATCCTCCAGTACTAAATTCCAGAGTTTAATTATGCTTTGAGTGAAAAAATATTTCTCCAGGAACAAACAGGAAGTCAGCCCTCAAATTTGGGCGACGTTGGCGCTGACAGAGCCCGCACAGAGTATATCCCCAGCTTTCAAAGAAAGCCTTTGGGACATGCTACCACACATGCGTAGTCCCTTTCCAACCAAGGGTGCCAACAGACACATGTCCTGTTTCCCTGGAAAAATCCTTGCTAATTATCCTTAAAAAGTTAGCTTTCCCAGTTTGCGAACCAGTTCCTCTTCCTGCCTCGAGCCAGTGTCGATCTTGGCACTGTTCTTGGCCCCTTTTTTCTTTTTTTAATCGAGGTTTGCCTCGACCGGCGTTCGTGCCTTTTTTTGCCCGAGAGGTCGTTGACCCCATCCAGGTGTTCCCCACCATGTCCTCAGTGGGTTCAAGAAATGTGACCACTGCAATCAAACTATGTCGGTGACCGACACCCATGACTGCTGCCTGTGCTCAGACCATGACAAGTGGCACTCCAGTACCTGCTCCACCTGTTGCAGATGGGACTAAAGTCCAACTCAGAGAGCACATGAGCGCTATCGCAGCACACCACCATTCCATAGTAACATAGTAAATGACAGCAGATAAAGACCAGTATGGTCCATCTAGTCTGCCCAGTAAGATGGCAAGAGTAGGTGCACCTGCCTCTCTGTACAGCCCACCCCTCCCCATGTCTTTGTTTAAGGGTGAACTCACTGCTCCATGTAGGACACCCCTATTTGTTGAGAAATTAGATGGTTCAGTTTATTTAGATTTTATTCTGTTGCTATAAAGGGATCCACTGTGTCTGTCCCATGCCATTTTGAATTTACTCACTGTGTTTGCCCCCACTACTTCCATCGGGAGGGCATTCCAAGCATCCACCACCCTTTCAGTGAAAAGGTATTTCCTGACATTGCCTTTCAATTTACCACCTTGCAGCTTCATGTTATGCCCTTCTAGTTTTACAGCTTCCCCGTCTTTGGAAGAGGTTTGTTTGTTCACTATTTCTCTTTAAGTATTTAAAGGTCTGAATCATATCTCCCCTATCCCTCCTCTCCTCCAGTGTGTATGTATTTAGGTCTTCAAGTCTCTTCTCATAAGTCTTCTGACACAGGCTCCAAATAATTTTGGTCGCCTTCCTCTGAACAGTTTCCAGTCTTTTTACATCCTTTGCAAGATATGGTCTCCAAAACTGAACACAGTATTCCAAGTGAGGCCTCGCCAGTGACTTATACAGTGGCATTAGTACCTCTTCCTTTCTGCAGTAATTCCTCTTTGTATGCAACTCAACATCCTCCTGACTTTTGCTATCGCCTTGTCGCACTGTTTTGCCACCTTGAGATCCTCAGAAATAATCACACCAAGGTCCTTTTTCTGGTCTGTGCACGCCAACCTCTCGCCCCCTATCGCATACATTCCCCTTGGATTTCTACTTCCTAAGTGCATGACACTGCACTTCTTTGCATTAAATCTTAACTGCCAAGCATTAGAGCATTCTTCCAGCTTTTGTAGATCTTTCCTCATGTTATCCAAGCCCTCAAGGGAGTCCACTCTGTTGCAAATTTTCCAAGTCTAACTCCGTAAGGGTGCATCTAAGCGTGATAACCGCTCACCACCACCCTATCGAGGGACAATCCTTCGTGGGCCAGCTCCTGATCTCCAGGTTCCTCCGGGGCCTCCTGCGGCGGAGTGGGATCTCAATGTGGTGCTCTCACAGTTCACCAGATTGCCATTCGAGCCCCTAGCCACTTGCCACCTTTCTTGGAAAGTGGTCTTCCTAGTGGCCCTCATGTCCACTCGAAGAATGAGTGAACTCCAGGCCCTGTTGGCAGATCCACTATATACAAGGTTCTACAAGAACAGAGTAGTGCTCTGCACATATCCCATATTCCTCCTGAAGGTTGTGGTATCTCCTTTTCACCTCAACCAAGAGGTGGTCCTCCCCACCCTTTTCCTTGCAGCCTCACACCGACCGAGGAACTAGTACTTCATATGCTGGATTGCAAACGGGCCTTGTCCTTCTACTTATAGCGGACTCAGGCCCATCACAAAGCTCCTCAGATTTTCATGTCTTATGACCCCAGCAGACTAGGGCTCCCTGTGACTAAGCAAACTCTGTCCACTTGGGTGGTGTTAGGGAAATCAGAATCCTATATATATGTCCTTTGTAAATAATAATGCTTAGTTTAAGTGCATATACAAGAGGCCTGCACAAGAGAATCAGAATCCTATGTGTGTGCCCTTTGTACATTCTGGTGGGTTGGAAAAAAGGAATGTGCTGTGTAAGCTATTTGTTCTACTCAAGGATGACTTGTTTTTGTATTAGTTACTGATAAACTATAGTGGGCCCCCAGAAGATGGGTGGATGACGTATGACTATGTCTCTGATAATGTATAAAAGTACTGACAATCCCTCCACCCTTTGGAATAAACTGCATACCACTTATGTGCAGGTGTGTGTGTTTGTTCCCCTGGATTCCAGACAGAGAAGGTAAGGTGATTCCTCCACCCAGACGGACGTCCCAAGGGTTAGTGATAAGAAGTGCTGGGAAAGGAATAACGTACCCTTTACAGGTGGCAGACTGTATTGCCCTCACCTACGAGTGAGCTGAGCACTGGATCACAGTGAGGGCAATGGCCACGTTGTTGGCCAACCTGTGCTGGTGATGGAGATTGCAAGGCTGCCACAGGGTCTTCAGTTCATACGTTTGCAGTTCACTACTGCCTGGAGAGCGAGTCCTGCAGGGACAGTGTGTTTGGCCAGGCAGTACTTGAAGCCTACCTTCCTGTCCTCTAACATGCTTGACTTGGAAGATCTTATTATAGGTGGTGGTCACTTCAGTATGCAGAGCGAGTGAGCTTCAGGCTCTAGTAGTTCATCCTCCTTACACAAAATTCTTTCACAACAGTGACACTTCGTACCATCACAAGTTCCTTCCAAATGTGGTCATGATTTTTCATCTTAACCAATCAATTGTCCTTCCAACATTTTTCCCAAACCCTAATTTTCACAAAGGGAAGCGGTGCTGCACATGTTGGACTGTAAAAGAGCCTTAGCTTTCTGTTTGGCGTGGAGAAAAGCCAATAGAAAGTCCATCCAGCTTTTTTTCTTTTGACCTCCCACAAGCTAGGGGTTGCCATCTCCAATTGCATTTTGTCAATTTGGCTTGCAGACTGCATCTTTTTCACTTTTAAGCCATTGTATGCCTAAACCTTGAATGTCATGTAATGGCTCATAATTGCATGCAAAGTTGCAATGTGGACTTCGGTTCATACTTTCACTTCTCACTGTTTGGATGGGGATTCCTGACACAGCAGCAGATTGGTCAATTAGTACTAGAAAATCTTTTCAGGGAGTAGAATCCAACCCTCTCCCCCTCCCCGACTAATTAACCCTCCATTGCCACAGGTACAAAAACATAGGTTGTGAGCCCTTCGGGGACAAGGGAAATATATATATACACACACATGTGTGTGTGCCTGTAGCTAGGGATTCCCATATTTAAGGACTTTTTCCATCTTGTCCATGGAGAAAATGTAGTTCCATATTGACCTTCTAGACCAGTCCAGACAAGTGGGTTGTGTTCCCCTACCAGCAGATTGGTGTAGACAAAGAACCAATGAAAAGCCCAGGTTTCAATGACATCACTCCTATACCTCTATTCACCTCAGCCACCAGAGGTCTCTTCAGTATTTCTTTGTCTCCAGCAGATGGTGGATGGATTTTCTTCTCTCTGAAGAAAATCTGAAGATTGAGAGGAAAAAATTGATTAAATGTGCATGAACGACCACCTTGAGGGTGACTCTCTCACTTGTGTATGACATGGGAGGTCCATCAGATTGCGGTCTTTTCGGTAACCATGGGAGGAGGGGAAATTGGTTCAGCTCCATGCGCTTATCATGATAATAGCCTGTTGAGCAGTCAGAATTTGGAACATAAGAACATAAGATATGCCATACTGGGTCAGACCAAGGTCCATCAAGCCCAGTATCCTGCTTCCAACAGTGGCCAATCTAGGTCATACGGACTGTAATGGTGAAAGTCCCCAGGAGGAGATGGAGGTGGAGGAAATTCCTGTTGAAATAAATGACACTGTACTTGTGCACAGGATTTCCAAGCCAGATAAGAAAAAAACACAGCTCTCTGCTGAGCTCAGGCCATGCCCCAGCTCAGAGGGAGAGACAGGCTTCCTTACTGATTGGTCACACCTGGGGGAAGAACAGGGAGTGCCGGGAAGCAAATGCTTTTTAAATCCACAAACAGAGCAGGGAGGAAGCACGGGAAGGGGTACGAGAAGAGGCAAGGAAACAAGCACGGGAAGGTGCAAAGGAAGTGGAGAGGAAGGAAAAGAGCAAACAAGAAAGGAACCTTATGAAGAAGGTGAAGGAGAGAGAGAACCTTGGAGCAAGAGAGCTAGCAAAGGAAGCCATTGGAGAGACAGCAATTGGGCATACAGCAACAAGGGCTATAGCAGCTGTAGAGGAAAGAAGGAAGAAAAGCCTCTTCAGAGCAGGTACCTAACTGGTACCTAATAGACATAAGGAAGCTGAATTCCAGAACCTGGAGGATAGCAGGAGAAGAGGCTTCAGCAGTTGTCTAAGAAACCCTTCCAAAGGTAAAGCTACCATTTCTAATGCTGAATCATTGTTAGAGAAGCCATTTGCCTTTGCTACTGTCCAGAAGGCAGACCCAACACCTTTAACAGAGAATAGGTGGGGGGAGAGTCTTACATATGGGGAAAGTTATAACATTGACAAAAGCAAGACAGCGGAGCCTTTTAGAAGCTATAAGCAAGCTGTTGTCAGAAGGAAACGTTTTCTCTCCTAATGCTAATGTGCCTGTACACGCTGAATTGCTCCTGAACCAGTTCAAGGAATTTCTGGAGGAAAGAAAGTCAGGGAGAACTGTTAAACCTGATAGAGATGCCAGTAATTCTAATACTGTTGAAAGAATGCAAATAGACTCTTGTTTGCCAGCTTTAGAAAGTGAATCTTATCCCATGGATTGCTCTTTATGTTTAAAGGAAGAAGGCATTGTTGAACAGCACTGAAACTGTATGAAATAATATAGAAAGTATGTGCCATACCTGCTGAAGAATTGGAAAGGCTTGTTTTATGTTTAATAAGCTTAATTGTCTTCTGAGGATAAGAAGCCATGCTGTGAGAAAGAAAATCAGCTGTTGCAGTTTAATTGTTTTCCGTTGAATAACCACACGGGGCAGTGTCCTGTGGAAAGTTTGTGGGACTGAGAAACAGCTGAGCAGTGCTGAGATATTTCTGTTACGTTTTTCTTCTGTTCCTGAAATACCTATATGTTGGAGATGCATCCTTTATGCTTGTTTGTGTTTGAGCTTTGATGCGCTGGAAATTCCCCACAATAAATATTCTTGCAGCCTTGAAACACTCGTGTCATAACTACTATTTTGTCCTTAAGGAAATAAGCAAAACTACAAGTCCCAGAATCCCTGGCGACAATAGGAATAGCTTTATTCAAAAGAGGACATTCAAAGGCCACTTCCAGCTGGTAAGCTCTCGGGCCCCAGAGAGCGTCGCAGTACCTAACAGTTTCCCCAAAAGACACAGGTTCCACAATGCTTGTACTGGGTCAAGTATTGATATCCTGGGTCCCTTCTTAATAATGGTTTATGGACCATCTGGAAGTATCTGGAACAGTACAGCAGCCTCACACAACCTCAATGCCCCCTCCCTCCTTCTGTGTCCTCACTGCTCTCTCCCAAAGATTGCAGAAGGCTGTCAGAGGGATCTGCCAGCCAACCATCTTAAATGCTGTGCTGCAAAGCCAGTAAAACAGTTTCAGGAGAATAGAGCTGAGCCCGGCACAGATTGCCTAGGGCTCTCAGGGGGTGAATACCAAGGCTTGACCTCAACCTTGTCATTGTCCTTGTGGGGGGCTTCCGATTCCATGTTCCTGTGATGCAAGTCAGGGTGTACCGCTGGTGACAGCATGGTGTGGGGGTTTCCTTCCATTTTTTTGTACGTGTTAGTAGCGTTTTTACCTAATGTGCACCTGATGGTCACACGAAACTAGTACACATTCCACCCAGGTGACTCCCACATGTGTTCCTTTCCTAGCACCCGTAACATGCATTGTAATAAAAGTGCAGTTAATGTGTGCCTTTCTGCCCACCGTGGCCTTAATTCTCCAAGTCGTCTTCCAGGAAATGTTTGACCTCTCGGAAATGAGGTGCCTCATCTCTACATTCTGGACTCTGCTCTTCTTGCTTGGCAGCTTCTGAGTCACCCCTGGATGGCCTACTCCCCCCCCCCCCCTCTCAGCTGTGGGATGCAGTTAGTCCGGCCTTGACCGGATCAGGGCAGGAGGTGACAGATGGAGCTATGGGTAAGGATATCCATCTGGCTGGAGAGTCCGGCAACTGCTGTGAGCCACTCCTCATCACCCAGGGGGTCTGTGGCAGCTGTGCCTCCTTGGTATTGGGGGATCATTTCCGAGAGGAGAGCTTCCAGACTGTCCTCTCCAGAATTCTTTTCTCTTGCAGCAGGCCTTATCCTTCTGGTGTGGAAATTCGGACCTTCTGTGCCCCGGACACAATCTCATGTGGGGCAGGCAGAGAGTGTTGTTGTTAAGTGCAGTCGAGTCGGAGTCGACTCATGGCGACCCTCTGGCTAGCTATCCTAAATTGTGTTCGGTCTTCAGTCAGGCGGCTCATTGTTGACAGACTGGTACCTGTAGCTGCTTTTATTGTATCGATCCATCTCATTGCTGGCCTTCCTCTTTTGCATTGACCTTCTATCTTGCCAAGCATGATGTCTTTCTCTAATGATCTTTCTCTTCGCAAAATGTGTCCAAAGTATGAAAGTCGAAGTCTTGTCATCTGAGCTTCTAAAGAAAGCTTAGGTTTGATCTCCTCTAGTACCAACTAGTTTGTTCTTCGGGCAGTCCATGATATACACAGTATTCGCCGCCAGCACCATAATTCAAAGGCATTAATTTTCTTCCTATCTTTTTCACTGTCCAGCTTTCACATCCATATGATGTTATTGAAAATACCATGGCTTGAACAAGTCGAATCTTTGTATGGAGAGAGACATCTCTGCTCTTGAGAATTTTATCTAGGTCTTTCATAGCCATTCTGCCAAGAGCAATGCATCGTCTGATTTCTTGACTGCTTGTTGCTTCTTTATTGATAGTTGATCCAAGTAGGTTAAAGTTGTTCACGATTTCAATTTCTTCTCCTTCAATGATGAACCTGTTGATTATGCCAATTGTCATGATCTTTGTCTTATTTACATTAAGGTGCAGGCCCATTTTGAGACTATGTTCTTTGATTGTGAGAAGCAAATGTTTCAGATCATCTTCACTTTCAGCCAGTAATGTGTTATCATCAGCATAGCGAAGGTTGTTGATGAGACTTCCACCAATCTTCACACCTCTGTTGTCTTCATACAATCCTGCTTCTCTGATTTGTTCTGCATATAGATTAAACAGGTAGGGGGAAAGTATGCAGCCTTGTCTTACACTTTTGCTTATTTTAAACCATTCTGTTTCTCCTTGTTCCATTCGAACTGTTGCTTCTTGATCAATATACAGATTGTGCAAGAGAACGATCAGGTGTTCTGGTATACCCATGCTTCTTAATGTGGCCCAGCGTTTCTCATGGTTTACACAGTCAAAAGCCTTGCTATAGTCAATAAGGCACAAATAGATATCCTTTAGTTATTCTTTAGTCTTTTCAAGGATCCATCTCACATCCGCAATGATGTCTCTCTCGTTCCTCGCTCTTTCCTGAACCCTGCTTGCACTTCAGGTAGTTCTTGTTCCAGGTATGGTTGAAGTCTCTTTTGGATAATATTCAGTAGAATCTTGCTGGTATGTGGGATTAGAGAGATTGTGCGATAATTTCCACAGTCAGTTGGATCACCTTTCTTTAGTATTGGTATAAACACAGATCTTTTCCAGTCAGTTGGCCATGATGTTGTCTTCCAGATTTCTTGGCAGAGCCTTGTAAATACGGTAACAGCTGCATCAGATTGCTGTAATACTTTTATGGGAATGCTATCAATGCCTGGTGCTTTTTTCTTTGATAAGGCTTTCAATGCTGCTTGAACGTCTTCTTTCATCACCAATGGTTCCCGATCATAAGGTACAGGTTGAAACGGCTGTTGGTCCACTTGATCTTTATCATATAAAAACTCTGTATATTCCTTCCACCTTTTCTTGAACTTCTCAGCATCATTCAACATAGAACCTTGAGCATCTTGTAACATTCCAATTCGAGGCTGGGACTTTTTCTTTAACTCTCGTAGCTTTAGGAAAGCCGATCTTGTTCTTCCTCTAATAGTTTCTGCTTCTATTTCCTTGCATGCGTCATTGTAGTACTTTTCCTTGTCCTGTCTTGCTGCATTTTGGAAATCTCTGTTGAGTTCTGCGATTGTCTTTCTTTCTCCTCTGGCCTTAGCTTCTCTGCGTTTCTGGGGAATTTTTAGAGTTTCTTCCGTCATCCATTTTGGCCGTTTTTGCTTTTTCACCTTTTGTAGAGACTTCTCGCTTTCTTCCAACACAACCTTCTTGATGTCATTCCATAACTCTTCTGGAGCTCTGTCATTTGTATCTAAAGCAGCAAATCGATTTTGCAGGCAGTCTTTAAATTCCAGTGATATATTCTCAAGGTCATATTTTGCTGTATCCATGAGTGGTTTGCTCTTTTTCAACTTTAGCTTGAGTTTGCATACTAATAGTTGATGATCTGTACCACAGTCAGCTCCAGGTTTTGTCTTTGTGTGTGCCCCGGACACAATCTCACGTGGGGCAGGCAGAGAGTAGAAGCCCTTTTTGATTGCCTTTAGCTAAGCATCTCTGGTGAAGGGCACCCCTGGAGATGGGGAATAGCTGGGAGCTGTCCAACATCATAACTATGACTTGGATTCAGATGGCTCAGAACTGGGCTCTGACATGGATGAAGAACTACTCTTGCCTTCAGAAGATTGTGAAGAGGCCAAAGTAATCCGCCTATTCTGGAAGGAGGAACTGCAGCATTGATTGCCAGGGTTTCATCCACCTTGAACTTGACAGATGCTTCTGGCATGGAGCAGGAGCCAAAGGTGCACCTGCTCCTTCAAGGGGTGTGGAACTCCACTACTATCTTCCCAGATGTGATCAAGGCTATGTTCTGGTCAAAGTAGGACTCTCCCAACTCTCCCTGCTTAAGGGGTCAAGGGTGTGTAAGAAATCCACGCTTTCCCGAAGAAGGAATGCATTGAGTGGTTTGGTATTCCCAAAGTGGATGCACAGGTCATGGTGGTTATCAGATAGACCACCATTCCTGTGGAAGGCGGATTGGTCTTAAAGGATATTCTGGACAGTAAGGCGGATTTGTTGTTGATGAGCCAGTTCGCTATGGCAGCTGCTGTTCTGCAGCTGGCAGTATGTGGCAGTTTAACGTCTTAAGCCCTGCTTCAGTGGATTCAGTCTCTTCCACTGGATGATATTACCCCTCTTTTGGAGTCGACTACAGCCTTCCTTTTTGATGCCATGTAGGACCTGGTACGTTTGGCAGCCAAGGATGGTTCACTGATGATGATGTCACGGCATTGGATTTGACTCCAGCACTGGGCAATAAAATCATCTTACAAAGCCTGGTTGGCCCAACTGACCTTTAAGGGGAAACTTCTTTTTGGAGCTAATTTGGAGAAGCTGGTGAAGGACCTGGGTGAGACAAAATCTTGCCGCTTTCCATAAGACAGGTCCAAGAGACTTATGCCCCTTTTTTGTCAGCCTATGCCCATTAACCAAGGGCGCACTTGCCAGATGCCTGGAGTCTTATGACTTTTGTCATTACTGACCTGGAAAACCTTTCTTCTCCTCAGCTTTTGGCTTACCCTCAGTCCTTTTATGGAGCGCGTGGGCTGAGGGATTCTGTCTCCTCCAGAGGAGGACCCTCCCAAGCTGCAAATTGAAGGTTTGGAGGCACATTGCTTGGTTCCACTGGTTGGAAGCAGGCCTCGCCTTTTCTTTCAGGAATGGGTCCGAGTTACCAAAGATCACTGGATGCTAGACACCATTCAGTTCGACTATGTCCCGGAATGCAAGGTGCCTTCGTCATCTCCTTTGTAGGTCTGAGATCAAAAGCAATGCTGTGAGGACCATCTAGGGCAAATTGTTGCGCCTAAAGGCAGTGGTGCCCATTCCCCCAAACGAGTGGGGCAAGGGCAGATAATCCATTTATTTCGTGGGGCCCAAAAAGAATGGTTTCTTCCGGTCCATTCTGAACCTCTAGAGGGTCAACGAGCACTTGATCATCCTGCACTTCCGAATTGAAACCTTGTGCTCTGTGATTCCAGCAGTGTGCTGAGGAGGAGTTATTGGCTTCTCTGGATCTGGTTGAGGTGTATTTTCATATCACGATCCAGGCAAAATCAGCTGGGCTTTGCTGGGCTTGGCTCTCACTATCAGTTTGCCATCCTCCCTTTTGGACTATCCACCAACCCAGGGACATTCTTCAAGGTCATAGTAGTGGCGAATGCAGCGCTGCAGTGCAAGGGATCTGTATCCATCCATATCTGGACAACTGACTTATCCAGGCTCATTCCCTTCAGAAATGTCTTGTGTGGTGTCCCAAGTGGTGTCCTTTTTGGAAAGCCTTGGCTGGGTGATCAATCGGGGAGAGAGCCAGCTGTTACCTTCCCAGTCACTGGAATTTCTCGGAGTACATTTCAACACTGCCAGAGGAAAAAGTCAAAATACTGTTGGATTGTCTACACTGTTCTCTGCGCAGCAGGCTCCCAGAGTCTGGGATTATTTTCAGCTCCTCGGATTGATGGCATTGACTATAGAGATGATGCCATGGGCACGTGCTCACATGCGACTGCTCCAGCAGTCCTTGCTAACTTGATGGTCCACGAGTTAAGAGTTCAAGCGCAGGCTACTGCTCCCATTGATGGTGGGGTCCAGCATGCGGTGGTGGCAGCAGCCCTGTTATCTGAGGAAGGGCGTGCTGCTGGATGATTTTTTTCTGGATCCTCCTGGATGCCAGGAAAAATTACTGAATGGCCCAGGGCAGTTGGAACTGTAGGGAAACTGTGTGGTCCATCAACAGCTTCGAGGCAAGGGCCATCAGGTTGGCTCGTCTACATTTTGGGCCCTTGGTCAAGGGCTGGGAAATTTGAGTGTTTTCAGACAATGCCATGGCAGTGGCTTATGTCAATCAGCAAAGCAGCACGAGGAGTACCAGGATAGTTCTGGAGATGGATCTCCTATTTGCCTTGTCGGCTCAGCACATTGCCGGTGTGGACAATGTGAAAGCAGATTTCCTTATACGTTGCTCTCTGGATCCTGGAGAGTGGGAGTTGAGTCAGGAGGTGTTTCAGTTGATTCTGCACCACTTGAGTCACCCCAAAATGGATCTGATGACATCCTGCTCCAGTGCCAAAGTCTGCCGCTTCTTCAAGTCACCGCACGGAGATGGGGTCCAAGGGAATCAACACCCTCACCCAGCCTTGGCCAAGTCAGTACCTGCTGTACATGTTTCTTTTGTGACCCCTAGTAGGGTGTGTGATTCGGCATATAGCATGCCACCCAGGCAGGATTGTCCTGATGGCGCCAAATTGGCTGAGGAAAGCTTAGTTCAGAGATCTGATGCGGCTCCTGCAGGCACCTCCTCTTCTGTCGCCTCCATCTCGGGGCCTATTGCAGCAGGGACCAATTGTCCTGGAAGACCCTGTTCTCTTCTTGCTTATGGCTTGGTTCTTGAAAGGAGATAGAAACATGACAGCAGAAAAAGACCACATAGCCTGCCCTTCCATATCATCTACTACAGTAGTCTCCTTTTTTTCCCTTAGAGATCCTATGTATTTGTTTCATGCTCTTTTTAATTCAGATACTGTCCTCATCTCTACCACCTCTACAGGGAGACTATTCCACTCATCTATCACACTTTCCGTAAAGAAATATTTCCGGATATTACTCCTGAGTCTATCCCCTTTCACCCTCATCCTATGTCCCCTCATAGCAGAGCTTACTTTCAATCGAAAGAGGCTCTCATCCTGTGCGTTTATGCCATGGAGATATTTGAACATCTCTATAATAGCTCCTCTATCCCACCTTTCTTCTAAAGTATACATATTAAGATCCATAAGTCTGTCCTCATATGCTTTGTAACAAAGATCACTAACCATTTTAGTAGCCTCCCTCTGCACCAACTCCAACTTGTTTATATCCTTTTGAAGGTGTGATCTCCAGAACTACACACAACACTCCAAATGAGGTGGCACCAAAGACCTATACAGAGGCACTATCACCTCCTTTTTTCTGCTAGCCATTCCTCTCCGTATGCACCCAAGCATCCTTCTAGCTTTTGCCGTCGCCTTTTCTACCTGTTTAACTACTTTAAGATCGTCAGACAGAATCACGCCCAGGTCACGCTCTTCTTTTGTGAACAGAAGTACTTCACCCCTACACTGTACCGCTCCTTTGGATTTTTGCAGCCCAAATTCATGACCCTGCATTTTTTAGCATTAAATCTCAGCTGCCAAATTCTATACCATTCTTCAAGCTTGGCTAGATCCCTTCTCATGTTATCTACTCCTTCCTGGGTGTCTACTCTATTGCAGATTTTGGTGTCATCTGCAATCGAGCAAACCTTACCCAACAGCCCTTCCGCATTATCACTAACAAAGATGTTAAAAAAGATGGCTAGCATGTAAGGGCAAGTCTCTGGTGATGGTCTCCACTCTGCTCAGAACCCGGAGGAGGTCTACCAAGCTAGCATACGTGCATGTCTGGTGCCTCTTTGAGCGATGTTGCGGAGCTAAGCAGTTGGCTCTTGAGATAGCCAAGGTGCCATTTCTTTTGCATTTTTACAGGATTGCCTGGAGAAGGGTCTTTCCTTTAGCTCAGTGAAAATTCAGGTGGCAGCTTTGGCCTGTTTTCTAGGTCCAGTGGCTGATAAGTCTCTAGCCTTGCACTCGGCTGTCTCACGCTTTCTCTAGGAGGCTTGACATCTGCATCCTCCCCTCCAATCTGTGGTCCCTTTCTGGAATCTGTGTCTGATGCTTAGCGTTGTTGAAGCATGCTATTTTGAAGGATTTGACACTCCAGACTATCTTCTTGGTCACAATTTGTTCCAAAAAAGCAGATTTCCAAGGAGGCCATTTCCATTTGGTCTGTGCCTTCCTTCTTGTCTAAGGTGATTTCTCGCTTTTGAACCAGGTGATCTGCTTGCCCACCTCTAAGGAGTGGAGTTGAGGGAAGTATAAGAATCTTTGCCTTGTGGATGTCTGGAGGGTACTTCTTTGGTACTTAGAGGTTACAAATTCTTTTTGTAAGTTTGACCATACGTTTGTGCTGTCTGTTGGCCTGCGTAAGGGTGACACGGCAGCTAAGTTGAATTTGGGGTACTGGATTAAGGAGGCCATTGCCTCTGTGTATCTGCTGTGGAACTGACTGGGGTCTAGAGGGTTGTGTGCCCATTCTACCCAAGCACAAGCGTCTTCATGGGCAGAGCAGAACTTGGTAGCCGCTGCAGACATTTGTCGGGCAGCAGTGTGGGCATTACCACTTGCATTACCACTTGAATGTCTACTGCCTTTGGCTCAAGGATTTTGTTGGCTGCAGTGTCTTCTTCCCACCCAGTGGAGTCATAGCTTTGGTACATCCCACTCGTCTGGACTAGTCGAGCAGGATGATATGGAAGGTGACATTTTACTTCCCAGTTAATGCCCTTTCCTTGAGTTAAACCAGTCCAAGGCCAGCTCCTGAAACTGTATTTGCTATGTTCTTCTGCTATAATTTTTATACTTATTTATTTAACAGGTTTTATATACCGCTTTATCATTTCAATCAAAGCGGTTTACATTGTAACTTAAACTTATTTATTTATATTTATTTATTTATGTTATTTCTATACCGCGCTCTTTAAAATCAGCATGGTTTGCCGTCAACAACAAATTGTACAGAGCAGCAGAACAATGTGGTGCACATTACAGATAACAGGATTTTACAACTTGGGTTTAACAGAGGTAACTATACAACTCTATACATTTGCGCTCTTCGTCGGCAAGTATGCCACAGTTGTTGCTATGGAATATATGGCACTCTCTGACTAATTACATATTGGGTAATCTGCACATTTGGGCAGTCATTATCGGGCTGTGGGTATGTATCATGGCCTGGGTATAATGGTGGTGTCATTGAGGTGGGTGGGGGGTAGGCTTGGTTGTGTTGCTTCGCTGGTTAGGGAGTAATATTGGAGGAATAGATGGTGCTTCAATGCCTTTCAAAATTGGGCGAAGTCAGTTATTGCCTGGATGGGGGTTGGGAGAGCGTTCCAGAGGGTAGGTGCATAATATACAAAGGCTCTGTTCCTTGCTGACTGGGAGCACTTTGTTATTGCACCGGAGATTACAAGGGAGTTTACAGCAAATGACCTTCTGGTCCTGTTTGCGGGTGTGGGGAGGATAAGGTCTGTTAAGGAATTGGAGGATAGGTTGTTGATGGCCTTGAAAGTCATTAGTAAGACTTTGAAGGTGAGTCTGCAGTGGATTGGTAACCAGTGGAGGTGTTTTAGGATAGGGGTTATGTGGTCCCTTCTGGAGGCTCCATGCAGGACTCGGGCAGCTGCATTCATTGCCAGTTGCAGGGGGTTCAGGGTGTTCTTGGGGAGTCCCTGTAGAATAGCATTGACATAATCGAAGTGCGGGGTTACCAATGCTTGGTAAATTGTCCGAAAGTCATCTGGTTCCAGTAAGGGTCGCAGGTGGCGGACAGTTCGTATCTTATGATAAATTGATCTGACTGTATTGCTTATGTGTGCCTTCATGTCGAGGTGCTGGTCAAGGGTGATCCCCAAGTAGCGGATGGTGGGCTTGCTCAAGAGCTCTGCGTCTCTTACTCTTATTGATGTTGGTGGGGTGAAGGAGTGATTCTTAGTGATGAAGAGGACATCAGTTTTCTTGAAATTAATTTTGAGGCTCTGTGTGTGGAGCCAATCTGTGACAGCTTCGAAGCACTTTATCAGGGTCGAGAAGTCGGGTTGGTTGATTGAGAACGGAGAGAAGAGTAGCACATCGTCTGCATACACGAGGCAGGAGACCTTGAAGGAACGGAGGATTGAGCAAACGGGTTGCATGTATATGTTGAAAAGGAGGGCTGAGAGTGATTTTCCTTGGGGGACCCCTTGTGTTTGTTCAAAGGGCTTGGAGGTCCGTGAGTCGGTTCTTACCTGCTGCCATCTGTCTGTCAGGTATGATTTGCACCAGCTCAAGGCTGGTGCCTTGGCGTTTTCTGAGGCAATGGAGGATTAAGTGACTTGCCCAAGGCGTGCTAGTGGGATTCAAACCCTGGTCTCTGGGTTACCAAGCCAGTGCTCTAACTATTAGGCTACTCCTCCACTCCATACTCAATACTTGGCTCTGCAGTTTCATCTTCTATGGACAGCCTTCTTTTTATGCTTTCCTCTATATATTTCTCTTCTGTTGATTACTCATTGTTGCCCATGATTGACGTTGTGTAAGGCTTGCCATATTTCTCCCATATGCTTTGGGACAAATACTGAAGAGACCTCTAGTGACTGAGGCAAATAGAGGCATAGGAGTGATATCATTGAAACCTTGAATTTTCTTTCTCCCCCAATCTGCTGGTAGGGGAACACTATCCACTTATCTGGACTGATCTAGCAGGACTCAAGAAAAGGACATTAACTGGTAAGTAAAATGTCACCTTATTCAGCTGTAGCTGGTATTCTCTGTGGACAACAGAAAAAGTCCTCACAGCCCTCCATCTTCTCCATGATGTTGTAGTCTCTGCAGCTCTACATAAGACTAAGGGTAACATGCACTATGGTGGCAGTAGGCAGGAAGATCCATGCAGGCATGGTCAAACTTCCAAAAGCTTCTAGAAGAAGCTGGGAAAGCTCCTTCTCAGGGCTCCATCGGATGATATCACCCATATGTAAGGACTTTTCCTGCTGTCTACAGTGAACACTAGCTGCAGGTGAGTATGTTTTCTTTCACACAGAAGGTATCATACCGAGGATGGAAAGATTAGTAGGACAGTCATGGTTGATGATTTGATCATTAAGGATGGAGGTGACTGGTAGGTATGGTAGTTTGTTCACCTGATATGCAGATAGCAGACTTTGTATCACCTAGATGGTGTTTTGATAATGCTGGGGAAGAGATGGCACGTGTAGGTACCAACAACATAGGACAGTGCTGAAAGGTGGATCTGGAAGCTAGTTTTAGATGTTTAAGTAACATAGTATATGACAGCAGATAAAGACCATCATGGTGCATCTAGCCTGCCCAGCAAGGTGGCAAGAGTAGGTGCACCTGCCACTCTGTGAAGGTCACCCCTCCCCATGCCTTTGTTTAGGTGTGTACCCACCACTCCATGCAGGCCACCACTATTTGTTGAGATAGCAGAGACAGTTAAGGTTATTTTGATTTTAGCCTGTTGCTATAAAGGGATTCACTATGTCTGTCTTATGCCATTTTGGTTGCCTTCCTCTGAACAGTTTCCAGTCTTTTTATATCCTTTGCGAAATATGGTCTCTAAAACTGAACACAATATTCCAAGTAAGGCCTCACCAGTGACTTGTACAGTGGCATTAGTACCTCCTCCTTTCTTTTGGTAGTTCCTCTCTGTGTGCAACACAGCATCCTTCTGGCTTTGGCTACTGCCTTGTCACACTGTTATGCCACCTTGAGATCCTCAGAAGCAATCACTCCGAGGTCCTTCTCCTGATTCATGCATGCCAACCTTTCACCCCCTATCATGTACAAAGAAAGTTAAAGTTCAGAAACTCCATGGTAGCATTCTCAGAAATGCTCCCTGTTCCATTCACAGGATCCCAGAAGTGGACCAAGCTCTAGAGTCTAAGGACTATCTACTACAGCATCTATGTTGTTCCTTTGGGTACTATGGTAGATAGCATGGACTAATGTTTAGTACACATGACCTGAAATGTGTGGATGAGACAGTGATGCAGGGAAGAGAGATCTTAGATCTTTTAGGAACTGGGCAATATTTGGGGGGGCAGATGGAGCTTATTCTGAAAGGATGAGTGCTACCTTAATCAAGGTGGAACTAAGTTTCTGCCTCTAAAGTTTAAAAAAGAGAAGCAATCTCTTAAAATAGACTTTGAGGGACAGCTGAGAATTGATCTATAGCACATGGTTTGGGGTAATGTTAGAAAATCCCGCTAGAGAATTTGTGGTAAAGACTGAAGAACAAACAAAGATAAACAATGCCATATTACCCTATCAGCTGCTAGGCAGGTTGTGAATAAAAACAAACAAAAAAAAAACAGGCATGGTGCATGGACCTTATTTAAAAAATATTATTTTGGAAGCTCACATAAAATATATTATAAGCATTAAAGGTTGAAAGAAGACCAAACAACTGCCAGCATGGTTTGATGGTGAGGTGAAAAAGAAAGCTACAGGTGAAAGCGTATCTTTGAAAAAAATGGAAAGCAGACCGAAATGAGGAAATGGGGGAGGAATATAAGCGCTGGCAAGTTAGATGTATAAACAGTAATAAGGAAGGACAAGAGAGACTGAAAAGAAGCTTGTAGAGGTGAAAACAAATAAAATCTTTATTAAGTGCCTTCCATGCAAAATGTTCTTGTGGAAGTCAGTTGTACTGCTAAACTACCAAGGGGTTAAAAGGAATGCTAGCGGTGCATAAGATAATAGCAAAAAATTAAATGAATTTGTCTTGGTCTTTACTGAGGAGGATGTAATCCTCCTTTTGACTGATGATTTGGAACAGCTAAAATTACTGTAAATCTAGAAGATGTAATAGAACATATTGACAACCTAAAGAGTAGCAAATGACCAGGAACAGTTGACATCCACCCCAGAGTTCTGAAAGAGCTCAAATATGAAATAGGTAACAGATTACTAGTAACAGGTTAACCATTATTCAAAATAGCCACAGTACCTGAGGACTAGAAGGTGGCCAATGTAATGCGGGTTTATCAAAAAGGGCTCTAGAGGGGGGGCGCTAGTGAGCCCGTGAAGGAATGGCCGCATCCTAGTTTAGCTCCGCCTGGACGCTCTCCTTCATTAGCTAATAATCGCATCTCTTTAGCACAACTCCCCGAGAGTACCCGAATTTGATTGCTGGGAACCTGACGATTCGTCCTGAGCCATGGTCGGCTAATCGGAGGTGCGTGGTGTGCTTGGGAGCCCGGCGGCATCTAACCCTGCGACTAGAATCGCTATCATACTCCCGGCTGCTGTTGCTGATCAGAACAGGGCTCCTCTCTTAGCGTGTCCTGTAGAGAGGTTCTCTAACGCTTCTGCCTCGGGGCCCACCATCGGGAGCTAGAGAAGAGACCAACCGTACCTGCGAGACTGACAGACTCCTTGCCGGGTTCTGGAGCAGCAAGACGGATCGGCTCCCTGGTGATATTAACGCTTAGGCCCGCCGCATCTTCTTGCTCTGGCTGCAATAACGGCACTTTGAAGAGGTGAGAGTACCGTCGCATCCGGTGTGCTTGGGCTGAGTGACTCCCGGTGGTTTGGTTGGAACCCGCAGCGGCCATTACCACGCGGTCCTGGAACGCATGCCTTCTCTGTATTCCAGGCAGCTTTGGCGGGAAAGCATCACGTGGGCTGCAGCCAACAAATCATCACCTGGCAACGTATACCTCAACGTCTCCGGAGTCTACTGCTTTGACTGTCGGTTCCTCTCCTCTCCTTTCCTTTCCAGTCTCTGCACCCGGCCTGGTGAGTCCTTTGCTATAAGCAGCTGAACTGGTGATCACTCCAGTGGGTACTGTTTCACCCTGCGCTTGTTGGACCGGCTGATCTTGTAGTGTCTGCATTAGGAACAGCTCCTCTCAGTGCTTGTTGGATCCAGCCAGCTTAAGGGACCCTGGGGCGCCATCTGCTGCTCAAGAGTGGGACGTTTCTTCAAACTCCCTCTCACTTTGCCTTTTTTGCTCTGATATCTGCCCCTCCTCTCCTTGCTGCTGACCCTCATATAACTGTGGACAGTGGGATTATTCCGCCTACCCATGGCTACCAAGACCAAGGGGCTCGAAGCCCGGGAAGGTATGAGGTCCTCCCAGCGACTCCTGGGTAAAAGTGGCCCCCAGGCCAGTCCAAACAGTAAGCAGACCTCTGGGGGCTCAGGCGATGAGACTGTGAGTGAACAAGATCTGGATCCTGTGGCGCTGTCCTCGCATACCCTTCTCCAGCGGGAGCTTCTGAGGGGCTTTGAGGATCTAGCTGGCGAATTCCGCTCCATGCGCGAGGAAGTGATGAGTACCATTGCAGAACTCAGAGGTGACATAAAAGACCTCGGGACCCGAGTGGAATAGGTCGAGACAAAAGTTGAGGATCATGATGGTGCTCTGGTGGACTTACAATGTGCTATAGACTGGCAGCGCTCGCAGGCGATGGAACTGACCTATAAAATTGATGACATTGAAAACTGGTCCCACCGCAATAATGTGCGCTTTCGGGGAATCCCGGAGGCTGTGGGGGGCGCTGAGGACCTGGCGGTGGTGCTCAAAACTCTGATGGGAGCAATACTTACACCGGAAGAATTCGCATCCCTTGGACCTGGAATGGAGATTGAGCGAGTGCATCATGCCTTGGGAAAGCCGCCTAACAATCAACCTCGGGATGTTATTGCTAGATTCTTGCGGTACGGTGATGCAGAGCTTCTCCTGTGAAGGGGTCAGGAGAAAAAAGCCATTCAGTTCCAGGAAGCAATGGTGACTGTATATCAGGACCTTTCGGCTTTTACGCTGGCTCGCCGGAGAGAGATGAAACCAATCACAGCGGTGCTGAACAATAAAGGGATTCATTATTCCTGGTCCTTTCCGTTTCGGATGAACTTCCTCCTGGGAAATAAAAAGATCTCAGCAAAGGATCATACCGAGGCTTGGAGGGCACTGCGCCAGGCGGGTCTTGTGGAGGACAACGCGTTGCCAGCATCTCCGTCCGCTAAGCCTCAGCACTCGAAGTGGACTCGGGTGGGAAGACCTGCTTAAATCTCCTTGGCTCCTGCCTCTCTGGCTACCTGACCTCGGGACTGTGCTTAGGGGTCCTCTGGTTTTGAGACTGGTCTTGTTGGATCTGTCTTGCTTAACTTTGCTGTCCCCCACTCTTGTTCTTGTTGTACTACATGTTTTTGGCTGTATGGAGATTTTCGTACTTGCTCCTGGTTGTGTGGGGGCGGGGGGGAGAGGGGTGGTGCTTTGGAGAGGGGTATAGTAAGATTTATACTCTACTGGTAAGTTGTTAAAAGGGGAATTGATATTGCATTACTTTCTCATGGTTTTTCTGTATGGGGGTCCAGATGGAACTTGGTTTAGGGTCAGTTCAACCATGTCCTGTCTTTTTCTTGGCAGGCAGGTGGTACTGACGGGGAAGGGGGTGGGATTTGACGGGGGGCGAGTGCAGCTGAGGGGGGATAGGGGAGGGGGTGTAGGGGGTAGGGGTTTCTGGGTAATTTTAGGGGGTAGGGAGCATGGGTGGATGTGGGGCAAATCTCCAAAGACAGGCGGTTGAGAGGAGTAGGGCTGCTTTTCCTGCTAAAGGTCTGTGGATCTGCAGGCGTCCGGGGGAGCAGAGGGGCGGTGGTCGTAAGGTAATTGATTGCCTATGTTGAAAGTGCTTTCTCTGAATGTAAAGGGTCTTAATTCCCCTAGAAAGCGGTCTCTGCTGTTTTCAGAATTGAGATCCTTGAAAGGGGAAATTGTGTTCTTACAGGAAACACATCTTCGTAATAGCAATCAGGGGTGGTTAAAACGTAATCCTTACGCTGAGGTGTGGGTAGCATCGGACTTCAATGGACGGAAGAAGTGTGGTGTGGCCGTGCTCTTCCATCAATGCCTATCCCTCAGGGTGGAGGAGGTTAAGAAGGATACCTTGGGAAGGTGGCTTTTCATGAATGTGCGCTTGGAGGGCCATTTATTAACGCTAGCTAATATCTATGCCCCTAATGAAGGCCAAGTAACCTTTTTTGCGCGGCTGAAAGTCTTATTAGCTGACTTTGCGAAAGGCCCTATTATATTGGGCGGGGATTGTAACGCCCACATGGTACCACACTTGGATTCGACAGGTAGCGCTGGGAGGGTGGCGGGTGGGCCCAGTAAGGCGTTGCGGAAATTTATGCTGGACCTAGGCTTGTGTGATGTTTGGAGAGATACGCATGAAGGGGAGAGAAGTTACACACATTACTCGCCCGTCCATCAAGTGCACACTCGCATAGATTATCTTTTATTGGATCAACGCCTGATGGCTGAGAGAGTGGAGGCTGGGCATGGGGCATTGACCTGGTCGGACCATGTCCCGTGTTGGATCACTCTTCCAGCAGATTTGTGTGGTACGCGGCACTGGCTTTGGCAATTAGATGCACGATTCTTTCGGCGGCCATGCGCTGTTCAGGAGCACGGCCGCTTTATAACCGATTTTTTTGAGTTAAATGATTCCGGGGAGGTTCCGCTCCCCATGGTTTGGGACGCCTTTAAGGCCACTGCTCAGGGTCGACTGATAGTGGAAGCGGCTCGTACTCAGAGGGCTTGGAGACGGGAATATAGCCAACTAGTGGGGGAAACTTCCCGTCTTCAATTGGAGCACGCCCGGTCTGGCTCAAAGCGGGTCCTACGCCAATGCGGGCGGCTCGTGCCAATTTAGATGCGTGTCTGCAAAGAGAATTGGATAATAAACGTCGGAAATTACGACAAACCTTTTATGAACAGGGAAATAAGCCAGGTCGTTTTCTTGCTTTATGCCTTAGGCAGCAGCAAACTATGAGGGTGATCCGTGAAATTCGGGACTCCGAGGGGCAGAGGAAGGTGGTCTCTCGGGAGATCCGCGATGTATTTGCCTCGTTTCTGGAGCGGCTATATAAAGCTGAGCCTTTTGATTTGACCCGTGTACAGGGCTTCCTGCGGAATGTAGCTTTGCCGCGGCTGAATGACTCGGATAGAGACCAAATAGATGCTGAACTTACTGTGGAAGAGGTGGAACTTGCTATCCGCCGGTTGAAAACTGGGGGAGCGCCGGGTAGTGATGGCTTTCCTGCAGAGTACTATAAAAAATTTCGGGCTCAACTAGCTCCAACGCTTGTAGTACTCTTTAATGAGGTTTTGCGGGGGGAATCGCTACCCCCTTCTCAGCACGAGGTTCTTATAGCAATGCTCCCTAAGCCGAGCAAGCCCTTGCAGGAAGCTGCCTCATACCGTCCCATCTCCCTACTAAACACGGATGTTAAAATACTGGCCTCAGCAATGGCTACCCGATTGAATCGGGTTCTCCCAGCTTTGGTACATCCGGATCAGGTTGGGTTTGTGCCGGGTCATCAGGCGGCGGATAATATTAGGCGTATGCTACAGGTTGTTCATGCTGCTCGACAGGACTCTCAACCGACTCTCCTGGTGGGAATTGATGCCGAGAAGGCCTTTGACCATGTTAGTTGGGGCTTTCTCTGGTGCGTGCTAGATACGATGGGGTTCGGCCCTAACCTTAAACGTTGGGTCCACAGTTTATATCAAGATCCTACGGCTTGTGTCCGGATTAACGGGGGTCAATCGCGGAGTTTTCCATTGGAAAGGGGTACCCGCCAGGGATGTCCACTGTCGCCGTTGTTGTTTGCGCTGGTGATGGAACCTTTGGTGCTAAGTTTTCGCGACCATCCGGACATTGTGGGCGTACGGGTGGGCCCTACTGATTACCGAATTGCACTCTTTGCGGATGATATCATATTATTGTTGGCGAACCCAGTTGCGGCTCTTTCCATTGCTATGCGGCTCTTTGAGGCCTTCTCCCAGGTATCTGGATTTAAAATCAATTACACTAAATCTGAGATTCTCAATGTTGGGGTCCCGGAGCCGGTTTGTGTGGACTTGAGGGCTGCCTACCCCTTTCGGTGGGCGACAGGTGCTCTTCGATACTTGGGGGTGAACTTGACGGAGGAGCGGTCTGCGCTTTTTAAGGCTAATTATGACCCGCTCCTCCAGCAGGTTCGGCTAGTCGTGGGCTAGCTTGACGTTATCCTAGTTTGGGCGTATAGCGGTGGTTAAGATGGTGGTCGTCCCGAGATTTTTGTATCTCTTTCAGGTACTTCCCATACCACTATCTCAGGGAACAGTGGCCAGTTGGCAAACCCTGCTCATGAAGTTTATATGGCACTTTCATCGGCTGCGTATAGCGCGTCGAATTCTTTACATGTGCACGCGCTCCAGGGGCATGGGGATGCCCAACCTCCATTGGTACTATGCGGCGGCTCAGTGTCGTGCCGGGGTGGAATGGATGAACCCGGATAGCCCCAAACATTGGGTACAATTGGAAATGCATATTGCGGGGGGAGCGGGACTGGGAGACCGCTTGTGGCTTGGTCCCAAGTTGCGAGGAGGCTTGCGTTTAAGTAATCCATATATCCTGCATACCCTCCACTGTTGGGATCGCTCTTTTCGGACTCGGGGGGCAGACCTGTCTCCTCTGGCCCCTATAGTGGATAATGCTATGTTTCCCCCTGGGATGACTGACCTGGTTTTCCGGCTGTGTGGGCACCAGGGACTTAGTCGTGCTGGTCAATTGTTCGATGAGGGTAGGTTACGCTCTTTTAGCGCACTCCAGGAGGAATTTGATCTTCCCGACACTCATGTTTTTCAATATACGCAAGTGGCCCACTGGGTTCAGGCTCGGAACGTTCGGTCTCAATTGGCTCGCGATTTGTCGGATATCGAGCGTTACTGCGAGGAGTGTACCACCACAAAAGGTCTTATAGCTGCCTTGTATGCCCATTTGCAAGCGCAGCAACCGAGATTAGGCAAGTATAAAGAGCAATGGAATTCTGACTTGAATCTCCGTTTCTCTGAGCAGCAATGGGAACAGGTAGAGAGCAGGCTGTGGAAAAGTTCGGTGGCGATCAATGTCCGTGAAACCAATTATAAGCTATTATATAGATGGTATATGACGCCTGAGTGGATTGCCCGTGTGTATTCAGGGGGTTCGGACTTGTGTTGGCGGAACTGCGTACAGAAAGGTACTTTGGCGCATCTCTGGTGGTCTTGCCCCCGTGTCCGCATCTTCTGGAGAGGGATTCAATACCGCTTAAAACAATTGGTTGGGTTGACCATTCCCTGGGACCCGGGCATCTTCCTGTTCGGTGTTAATGTGCCCGGGGCACGAAGTCCTCAGCTGGCCCTGATTCGACATGGCCTGAATGCGGCTCGGCTAGCTGTGGCTACTGCGTGGAAGCAGGTTTCACCGCCGTCCTTCTCTGCCTGGTTAGAACGGATGTGGGATACGTACACAATGGAATGTGGGGTGGCAGCCGGTAAGTTGCGGTTGACACGCTTTGAGCAAGTGTGGGGTGCCTTTGTCCTCCATCATGGTTCATGATGGCTCGAAGACTCTGTGTGTCCCGTGGGGAGCTGGTCTTGAACTGTCCTGGGAGATGGAGTCTGTGATAAGGAAGCTTATCATAGCTCAGGTAGGAGCTATAGAAAAGATGATGTGACTCTGAACAAGCAACCTGTCAGTTTTGGTAGAAGTAAGAAAACAGAGTTTTCACATAAAAGACTACCAGTCCCAGAATGCACCAGGTTTCCAGCAGCCATGAGAAGGGCTGAAGTGAGAAAACGTGTGTGCAATCAAGAGAGCTATGAGGTAATCCCTAAGCACTCATCTCAAAGGGCAGGGCCTGATTCAACACAGCTGCACTGTGTTAGGGAGGAGCACACATTAGGACAGAATAAGAATAGAGCTTATTCTTCAGATAACAGCTTCAGACACAGATACAGCAACGGCTACAAGCTCAAGCACCAGTATCACCTGGAGAAACAGAAGCCAAGCCAAGCCAAGCGGATAGAGAAAGAAGGAAACTCTCTGGAAGGAAGAGAAGAAAGCCCATTGGCAGGTCTGGGAGAGTCCAAGGCAGTACCCATACTGGGAGGTATTCCAAATGCCAGCAGAGTCCATTGGACTGGAGTCAGCCAGAGGAATGGAAGGGCAGAGATAGGAATCACCAGTGGCTACCTGGAAGAGAGAAGACTGCACGTGGAAGGGACTTTCAGACCTATGCCAGAAGGTATGTGAGAGAGGATCCAGTGTCCAGGGATCAAGATTGGAAGGCTGGACATCAGAATTGGATTACATACTGGCCAGGCTATACAGAGAGGAATTATGATAGCAGGAGAGGCTCAGGTATGAACACTGATCCAGACCCTATCTATAATAGAGAATGGCAGCAAGGAAATAAGCATTCTCATGATAGTGCCTTAATGAAAGACTCGTCTGTGCCAATGTATGATAGTGACCCTATGCTGATTGATGAAGGGGGAGATACAGCAGATGAAACTATTCATTACATGGACTGTTCTCTATCTAAATGCTATTGCTAGCTTTCTGTGAGCAAACACCTCAGCCATCACAAAGAAACCTAACTTTGTTCTTTATTTCCACTGCAAACAGCTCTTAAAGCAGGATTTGGGTTCACACAGTAGCAGCCAGCCAGCTAAAGGGTTTCAGCTGGTCAATTGATAGTAATTATAGCTGCACCTGATTGTGTGTGTGAGCAAGGGAGAATCACTGCTGGGATCTGCGTGGAAAATAAGCAGAAGTTAACCTAACAAGCAAAGTTTATTCATTTCTTTGTGCCTTTTTTATTTGGTAATTATTTGCTAAGAAAACATTAGCTAATTGCCTGACAAGCTGAAGGTTGTTTTCTGATTTGCTTTGTGACTTTATGTTATCCATTTAAACACTGCAAGCAAGTATCCTCATTTATATTGCTACCAAGCATATTTGTGCTGGGTGAATTAAACCCCATCAATAAAAGAAGTATTTTATTGGCCTTACCACTGGTATCACAACTCAATTATTGTCTTCAGCTGTGTTTGGGAGTGAAAGAACTACATTACCCACAATACCTTGCAAGAATCATATGAATATATGCATCGTCAAGATTGTGTAAGTTCTCACCCTAGGCAGCCGTCTGACAAGTCCTAGCATCTCCCTTTTCCCTCATGCGCACTGGTTGGCTGGTCCGCTCCCTTCACCTTAAGCTGGCGTGGGGGTTTGTGGGGGGGAGGGGGGATTGGAGGATGGGGGGGTAGGAGGAATGTGCTGGGAGTGCTCCTTGATGATAGATGGTGAGTCGGGGGGGGTGGAGGGGGAGGGACGAAAAAGGATATTAAAAAAAAAAAAAGGGGGGGGCGTTTTGCTGGATTAATATTTGATGTTTGCGATGTTGGCATTGTTGCCTTTTGCTATTGTATCATGCATATAGCTCATGAGACTCTTGTGTGCTTTTGTGTATATTTGCTGCCTTTCAATAAAATAAAAAAAAGGGCTCTAGAGGTGATCCAGGAAATAATAGACCTGTGAAACTGATGTTTATAAAAGAAAATGATTGATTATATAGATAGATATGGCTTTATTGGAAGCTTGCCTTAATAATTTATTTGATTTTTTTGTTAAGTATAAACAAACATGGATAAAAGGGAGCCAATTGTTATAGTGCATTTGGATTTTCAGAAGGCATTTGGCAAAGTCCCTCATTAAAGATGCCTCAAGAAATTAAAAAGTAATGGCATAGGAGACAATGCCCTGTAGTGGATTTGTAAACGGCTAAAATACAGGAAACAGAGTGTAGGACCAACTGGTCAGTTTTCTAAATGGAAAAAGGAAAGTAGTGAAGTGCCCTAAAGGTCTATACTGGGGTGAGTGCTTAACATATTCATAGATGATTTCAAGAAAGAGACAATAAGGAAGGTGTAATCAGAGTTGCAGATGACATAAAATTATTCAGTCATTAAAATGTAAAGAACTGAGGAAGTGCAGAAAGATTTTCTGAAATTATGAAACTCTATATCTAATGAAATTTAATAAAGAAGCTAAAAGTGATGCACCTAGGGAAAAATAACGCCATCGATAATAGAGGTATTGGTTCCCAGCAATTATTCTGTGAATAGCGTAGGGGGGGGAGAAGATCCTGAAGTACCAAGAAATGCAATCTGAGACCAAGAAAATGCGGCAGAAAGATACAGAAATATTTCCTATTGTATTGAGAGCCACAGGCCTGATTATGCAGAATTTCCAATCACATCTTGATAAATTACCCATACATGTTACTTACACCTTATAAACTCCAGAAGGAGGCTGTCTTTGGCACAATGCAAGTACTGTGGTGAGTGTTAGCAATACATTTTGAGACACACATCATACTGTACATACCCTGGCTTAGGAGTGAGGTTTACGATTGTCATAGTATGCACAAAATTAACCTGTCTGGATAAAATTCCCTGGGGAAAAAATAATACAGCAATGTTGGAATCATTGTGGCTAATACATTTAAATTTTCAGCTCAGTTTGCTTGGCTGCCATAAAAGCAAACAGAATATTAGGGATCATTTGAAAAGGAATGGGGAACAAATCTGAGAATACTGATATGCTTCTGTATGGGTCCATGATATTATTGTGCCTTTAGTATTGTGTACATATTTGCTTGCCTCATTTCAGAAAGGATAACTGAGTTAAAGAAGAGTAAAAAAAAATGATAAAGGGGATAAATGACAGCCTAAACAAGTTAGGGCTCTTCAGCTTGGAAAAGTGATGAACGAGGGAATATGATAGAAATTCATAAAATCATTAGTGGGGTGGGATGCTGGTTTATCCTTTCAAACAACACTCAAATAAGGGGACACCAGCAACTGGCAGATTGAAAACAAACCATAGAAAGTATTTGTTCACATAGCTTATGATCATGCTGTGGAATCTGTTGCCTGAGGATGTGGTCAAAGTGAAATTGAGTAGGATTCAAAAGATGTTTTGATAAGTTCCTGCAGGAAAAGTCCATAAAACATTTATTAGCCAGGTAGACTTGGGAACACTATTGCACATTCCTGGAAATTAGCTATGAGAAATGGATCTACGTTTTGGGATCTGCCAGGTACTTGTGATCTGGACTGGCCACTGTCAGAGAGAGGATGCTGGTCTCAATGGACTTTGATCTGACTCAGCATAGCTTTTCTTATATTTGTAATTTAGTATAGTTTATTCATACAGTATGTTATTCTCTATCCAAAGCAGGCTAATCAGATTGGATATCAGAAAAGGCTTCCAAATGCAGTCAGGGAATGTGGTGCAGTCCAGAGTTGACTAACTGTTTTAGGTATTATACAATAAAATTATATGTATTTGTAGTATTCAAAATGGTCATTGTGCACTTTGGAATGTAAATTCACAGGTGTTGTATAGCAGTAGGTGCTGTTGTGTGTGCTGCTTCTGTAGGAAGTAATCAATGGAATGTTTATAGTCATTTTTGCCCATACAGTATGAAAAAATTTGAGATGATTAGTATCTGACCCTAGTCTGATTAGTATCTGACCCTAGTCTATTTTGCCTTGCATGTTTGTAAAATTTAATATCAGAATTTCTCCCAGTTTCTGTTTTTTTATTAGAACTTGCTATAGCAGCAGGATTCACAATCTCTCTGTGGAATGGGGAGTGCCTGACTGCTGTCGTCTGTTGTCTTTAGAAGAATAGACCTGCACCAGGTTGAAGGCAACCTCATGCCAAGAATTGCAGTTGAAATAGCCACATGGTGGGGGATTAAGAATTAAATTAGGGAGTAGTCTCTAACAGAAGGCTCAGGACACCCAGGAGTGGCAAGTGTTTCTCCAGGAACAAGCAAGAAGTCAGTCCTCACTTATGGGTGATGTTGGCACCGATGGAGCCCGCGCAAAGCAATTCCCCAGCTTTCAAAGAAAGCCTTTGGGATTGCTAACACGCATGCGTGGTCCTCTTTCCGCCCAAGGGTGCCATCTAGCTCAGTCTCCCTTTTTCCGCGGAGCCCTTCAGACGCACATCCTCATCCATCAGAAAAAGTTTCAATTTTTAATGCCTTAACAGGCTTTTTCTCTTTTCCGGTTACACCGCTCCTCTACCTGTCCTTCCCCTGCTCTCCTTGGAGCTCTTGGGATACATTTTTTTTCCTAGTTTTCTTTTCAGGCTTCATGCCCTTTTTTCTTTCTAACCACTGGCCGCGTGGGTCTTTGACCTTGCAGGGGCCATTTTTGCCCCCATTGCCTCCAGATTTAAAAAATGCGATAGATGCTCTAGGAACATGTCGCTTACAGACACTCATGACTGTTGTCTGTGGTGCCTGGGAGCCAACTATGACCCAGAGCTCTGTTCGCTCTGTAAGAAAATGTCCTCAAAGGCCCTGCTCAGCAGTAAGCAGAAATCCGAAGACATTTTCCAGAAGGCCGCCTCGGAGTCCCCAGTGGCACCCTCGGTCGTCTCTCCCCCAGTGGGTTCCCCCCCTGCGGCCCCGCGTTCCCAGCGGCACTCCGACCAGTGGTCCCCTGAGGTAGAACGGTGCAAGAAGAAGACCTCGAGGTCACTGTCTGGGGCTCCTGACAAGTGCAAGTGCTCCCGCGCCCGGTCGCTTAGCCCTCTTCAGCATTCCTGAGAGTTGGATAAGGAGCGGCCCTGCAAGGTACCTCGCAGAGAAACTGAGGCCTCTGGCGAAAGCGCCCAGTCTCCTGAGGGTCGTCCCAGTGAGGACCTCCTCTCCTCCTTGATGCCCGATCCGGTGACCCCGGTATCGGCATCTTAGGGCCCCACACCTGCGTGGGAGTCCCATATGCTGGCGCATGAACGCAGCGTTTCTGCATTCATTGCCTCCCAGCAGGCGCTTACGGCAAGCTTTGCTGACTTGTGCCCAGAGACCACGGGTCCCTCGCGTGGGACACCAAAATCCATCCAGGAAACCCCGAGAGCCGCGGGCCTCGTGGGGGCCCTCGACGTCGGTCTCGCTCACTTTCCCGTTTCTTGGAGGTGAAATCGTCCAGAGCCTCAAGCTCCAGACCACTGATCACTGGACATGGTGAACCACCCTGCTCGGATCCCTTGACCAATTTTTCAGACTGGGAATCCGATGGGGACACCTTGCCGGAGACCCATACTCACCGGGATCTTCCATCAGACCCCTCGCCACCTGCATTGCAGCAGCGTTCACCACCCGAAGACACCTCTTTCCTGGTGTTTATTCGGGACATGGCTCAGGCCCTCAACCTGGTCACCCAGGCCAGTACGAGTCCCCGCCCAGTGAGTCTCTCACTGTGCCTGTACCGCCGATCCTATCCTATGTAGTATATGTTCAATCACGGAAGAAAGAACACATTTTCAACATAATGATTTGACTTACACATTGCAACATAACACTAATTGTGTATCATCTTAACGTGATTTATTATATTAGATGTCCATGTGGCCTGGTATACATAGGTAAAACCATCCGATCCTTTAAAATACGAATGGGTGAACATCGCAGCAGATTAAAATGTAAGACCATAGAAGCTCCCATGGTGGCCCATTGCCTTGATCTGAATCATCGATTTGAAGACCTACGCTGTTTTTGTATAGACACAGTGAAATTTGGACAGGCAGGGAGATCGCGAGAGCAACTATTGATAACACGTGAACAACGGTGGATTTACCGATTACATTCTGTCAGCCCTACTGGATTAAACAGCATGATAGAGTGGGCATCATGCATTTAAGATCTTATGAGATGGAAGATCAAAAAAATTTTTATAGTCGGTGGGCTGCGGAATAAACCGTTAATACCTTTAAATGAGTTTTCGATAGTGGTGACATTAAGGTAACACCTGAGAAATGACGTCAGACATTCAGCATGACAATTCTTTTAAATACCAGCTTTGAGCGAAGGTATACACATGCGTGGCGCTTTTTGGAAGCAACAGGGCTGCGGACTACCATGGCACGCTGGTATTTGTGAGTGCAGAGAAATTCCGATAAACGGTTAGTTCTAAGTTAGTCCATTCATAAGCTTTGCTGTTCTCTACATAGATGATCCTTGTACTAACAATGTAAGAGTTATTGTAGTAGACGGTACAATGATGACAGCGATGTTATACATGTCTTGTCTAATAGAGTGTTTTCAGCGCACAGCTTGAAAGACATATGGAGGAGAAATACAAGTTTTGATATCAAACCCCCTGATGAAACCAAGAGATTGTGAAACGCAACCTGGTACCAACTGAAGGTGTCGGGGCAAGAATATTCTCAAGAAAGTAATCTCCATGATCAAAAAGGGGTAACATTATTCCCAAGAGAGTAACATCACTTCTAAGAGAGTAATCTCCACGATTCAGACACTAAGGAGTTGAACTTTTGAGATATGAGCTGAACAACCATTTTCAAGATAAGTTCCTTTTCAGTATATTTATCGGATTGAAGAATCATTTTTTGAAACAAGTTTATCTTTGAGCACCCATTGAAGTATATTTAAGAATTAAACATTCCGTATTTAAGATATAGATATAATATATAAGAACTAAGGTCATTGATGCATCAACAGGCATAGCACTGGACACAAGTTCCAGATGTTGATTCAGGATACTACCTGAGTGATAGTACCATTGCAAGTCTGAGACCTGTTAAGTTATTATTATACTAGTATACTGTTCAGGGCATTGTGAAATTTGTCTAATTAACATAGGCGTAGAATATTTAAGAGATAAATAATAAAAGAATCATTGTCCAGGAATGCTTTGAGGGGCATCCATACACACAACAGGAATTTTTGTCCTTGCCATCTGCTTGGTAGTGCTCGAGCTAAGGGACAACTGAGCTAGATGGCACCCTTGGGCGGGAAGAGGACCATGGAGAATTGCTCTGCACGGGCCCCATCGGTGCCGACGTCACCCATAAGTGAGGACTGATTCCTGCTCTCCCTGGAGAACACCTGTTACAGGTGAGTAACCACGTTTTATGTTCATACTAGGTGTCAGGAAGTTGCTGGACAGTAGTCAGAAGTGGGGCCTCTTTTGAAAGGTAGTACGGAGTATTGGAACCTTTCTTATTGCCTTTTAAAATTGACTAATGTTCCTCATGTATTAATGAAAAAAATTTGCATATTAAGTACAGGTGCCTTTTTTTTCTAGGAAAAATGCATTGGTTAGAATGATCGAAAGTTTGTGTATACACCAGCTTAAAACTGTGCTCGTAGCTAAGAGGTTTTATTTTGCTTAATGTTGATTTGTCTGTTGATTTGTTAATGGAGATTTGGTACTCCATATCTGAGGTTACACAAGCTTGTTCAACCTCAGATACGGAGCACTTGCAGAGTAGTGTGTGATGGGAAATTTTAATCTAGTCTAATGTGAGATTTATGTACTGCTTTTCTGCCCATCAAAAGTTCATCTAATGTAATTTACAATAATAGAAAAATACATGACCAAATACATAATCAAAGTATGTAAGACATGCTTTCCACAACTGACAGTACTATGCATGCATTACGTAAAAAAATATTATGAAATGTATTAATGCATTATTCCAGAGCTTCTTGCTTCAGGAGATATGCAAAGTGATCGATGAAAGTCTGAGACATGATATATTCCTCTAATAAGCTGTCATATTTTCCCCTTGAGTTTCTCCTCGTGAACCATCTATCTCCTCAGCTCAATTTCTTATAATTCAGAATAAGCCCAAAAGAAATGGGAAGGAATTCATCAGCAATTTAATTATGTTTTTTAATGAAAACAAGTATGAATTGAGGCAGGGCACAGCCTACATGTAGTAAAGAAGGAGAAAAGCCTACACCTGTAAGATTTCTGTGTATTTTACACACTCTAATTTTTCACATTCCTTTTGTTTAAATTAACTGCTGTTTATGATAAAAGCGGTGTACATCACCATCTCAAACACAAACTTGATGGGGGAGAGGCACTGTGACTCTGCTTGTACTCATGCTTAATCCTTGGAGGCCCCTCTGATGCATTGAGGAGTACCCTCTCCTCCTCCCCGTTTATATTCCAGAGGGGGGAAGTGCGCATCTAGGCCTTTCTTCCACAATCTGACCAAACCTTACTGCAGGCCTTTGCCTGAGGAGAAAGATGATTGCTTGTTGCTACTGTGAGATTTTAGTTTTACAATATGTCAGTGTTTTCTGTAATCTGCCATACCAAAGTTATGAAATTTGACTTTTTTTCAATTTCAGTGTATCCGATACATATTTATCAGTGCCCTCTTCTAGTTCTACAATTGCTTTATATCGACTACCATGCATAATAGTAAGGTAACATCACCTTAATTGATGGTACAGTATTGATTGCTATTGTGGAACTATTTCTATTTTTTATAATGTAGTGGAAAAAAAATCATTCACTGCAGTAGGTTTTATATTGGACCTTTAGCACAACTATGCTTTCACACCTTCTCTCTCTCATGGAACCCAGCACTGCTGGGAAGGACAGTCTGAGGGTAATTTTATAAGGATTGCTTATATTAATGCACATAGTCATGCACATAAATGATGGCATTTTAGTCAATTTGTTTGCAGCTTGTTGTACTGTGAGGGTTTGTGTGCATCAGTGATGCTGATGGCTAAGTTATTGGTAGCTTAACTACTGGCAGAGTCTCACAAAATGGACAGGTCTCAGCTGAGATGCTAGACTAAGACAAACTACCCATCTGGAACAGTGTTGGCAGCAGAGGATCACATTTCTGTGACAATGGCAACACTAGAATTACCTGCATGGAAGAAAAGCCTGGCAATTTACTTCCGTATCTTGCTATGAAAACACAATGGATAGTCACAACAAAACAAATTGCACTATAGTGCTGGAAGATGAGACCCCCAGGTTGAAAAGCACTTAAATGGCTACTGAGGAGAAGCTGAAGAATTTTTAGAGTAAAGCCAGCATTTATGATGTGGTTGGATCAAACCCCTGGGCACGTCTGCCTGCTGATGTAGCTGTGCATGAAGTGAGAGTCAAGAAGCCTGTGGCAAGGTCATCTATCCTGAGTATGGGGGAGGTGAGAAACATAAGGAATTCACCCTAGTAAAGGGTCCCCTTTTAGAAGTGCAGGGTGAGAAAGCCACAGCCACACCTAAGAACCAGGAAAGCCCCAGCTGGAACAGGTTTCATGCAGTGTCTAATAGAGTAAGAGAGAGAGATTACGGCCATGAGGTCCAAAACCCTTACTTCAACAAGTTCCCAGATTACTCAAATATCAGAAGGCTGGGGGATTGCCAACACCTGGGAAGGAAGGAGGTGGGGCTAGAACCCTGGAGGTATAAGCCTATGCTAAAGTATACAGACAGAGAGAAAGGAGGAGAGGGAGGAGAAGGCAGAGACCGGAGAAGAGAAGGATGTAGAGAAGGTGCTGACTCATGCAGAAGAGCCGAGTTACCAGGAGCTGAGAGGGCTGAATTCCCTGCAACAGGTTGGCAGCAGAGCTTGGAGCCAGGAAGTGGAGAAGCTCTCAGAGCACCGGAGAGGTTGTCAGCTGAGCAGTCTGACCGGGTGGGTGAGTCAGAACCCATGCAGCTGGGAGAGCCAGTGGCAGAGTTGGGGGAAGAAGACATCCTTATGGATTGCTCTCTGTGCCAAGCTTTAGACATGAAGTCTTGAGGAAAAGCCAGCCCTGAAAGAATTATCCTCCTTGAAAAGGTAACCATAAGAAACAGGCAGTGTGGTGGTAAATTCCCATATGTTTTTAAAAGGGAAGTTTACTGAAGTATAAGGATAAGCAGGAAGCTGTGATTCATGCTTGTTATCCACCTGTGGTTTGAACTGTGAAACGGCAAGAAGCCAATTTACCTGCTAGAAGAGTTTTTCTTTGCTCCTCTGTTATGTGAAAAGCCTGGAGAGTTTTTGATGGCAGTCTGAATGTTTACTTCTTGTTTTGAGTTCTGTTGTACCTGAAATGCAGCCTAGAAGGAATTGAGGCTGATAGAAGCCAAACTGCCACAGAAGATTAAGCGTGTTTGGACTTTATGCTGTAATTAGCAAGGACTAAAAGGAAGCTGACAGCCTTGCTACCAAAGGCTGTGCTTCTGAAAGTAAGAAGACTTTAAACAGCCATTTTTGGGTTCTTTTGTTTACTTTGCCAGCCATCTGCTGTACCTTGAACAAATCCTACAGAAATAATCCTGTATCTGGTACTTTGAATCTTTTTGTGCAAAATAAATTTTCTGTTATATGCCTTACCTCGGTGGCCTTAACTACAACTTTCTACCTGAAGCACAAACACATGTTAGCAGTACTACACTTCCGAGAAGACACCACAAGGAAATAAGCTGCTAAGGCTGATAGGAGAAGGTTCCTCCAATAACCACGTCCCTCTAAAACTAGAGGCGAGTGGTGAGGGCGTTGACAGTGGCGTAGTTGTACGGATTTTGCTATTCAGGATATACAAGGATATATGGCAACAAGGTGCACAGCACAGACGGCTGCTTGAAGCTTCATGTGGAATTCGCTGTTAGAGTCGGCCAGACGACGGAGCAGTCCAGTTTGGAGCATCACAAAGACACCCCTTTTGAAGCAGGAGTCAACACCTGAGCCAGGTAAATGGTACCAAGGCGGGGGTTGGCTCGGATAAAAGTAAAAGGAAAAAAAAATAAGTGAATGCTTTTGAGGAAAAGGGGACAAGGAGGCTGTTGAGTGGTGCCGCCCTTGGTGTTTTGTTCTCTCAGGTATCCCTGAAGATGGAACCCAAGGAGTTGATTCAATGGATGGCCACGCAATTCCAGCGCCAGCAAGAGTTGGCACAGCAAGCACAGGAGAGTGCAGCTGCAGCTATAAAGGAGCAGCAGAAATCTGTCTTGGACTTAGTGGCAGCCCTGATTGCATCCCAAAGACAAGAAAGTGGAGGGGAGCCGGTACCAGCAGGACCATCAATAACTCAAATGGACAGTCTGGTAGGCCCATCCACAAGTGGGGCCTTTAACTTTGGCAAACTTTCATCTGAGGACGATATAGATGACTTTTTAGAATCGTTTGAAAGAGTAGTGCAAGCTGTGGGATGGCCAGTTAGCCAATGGGCAGTGCGATTAGCAACCTCCTTAACAGGGGAAGCACTGGCCACATATAGGGCTATGCCAGCTACCCAGGCCCTGGACTATAATACGGTAAAAATGGCAATCAGAGACCGTTTGGGCTTGACAAAAAGCGTGTATCACTGTATGTTCAGAGCCACGGCCCTTAAGGCCAGAGAAACCCCTAAGGCATTAAGCTAGAGGATTCGGGGTCTAGCATTAAAGTGGCTGGTCCCGGAGGAAAAAACTATGGATATGGTACTAGATATGATAGTATTGGAGCAGTTTATGGCTGCAGTGCCCAAGGAGATACAATCATTTCTGATTCAGCAAAACTGCCAGAGCACAGGGGAGGCAACCCTTTTGACCGAGCACTACATGGAAGCTGAATTAGTGCATCAGCCAAGAGGGGGCGCTCCAAAAGTGAAGGCTGAGGCTAGTTTTGGTTCATCAGAAAGGAAACAGGGAAATAAAACAGAGTTTGTGAGAACTTATGTGCCTGCTCAGGAGGGAAAGTGGGCTGGAAAGAAGTGCTATCATTGTGGGGAGATGGGACACCTACAGAGAGGATGCAAGGTTCGCACTGGGTTGGTTGGTACAAGTGTGAAACCTCTAGGAGAGGGATTCCTCTTAAGTGTTAATATACAGGGGATCGCTACCAATGCTTTGCTTGACTCTGGGGCTGACCAGAGCATGGTATCCCAGAAGCTTTGGCGGGCAATTGAGGCTCAGAATGAGTATGTCCAGAGGAGACCAGAAGATCATGTCCAGATCCGTTGCATCCACGGGGCTGCCTCTTGTTACCCCATGTATACAGTGGAGATAAAAGGGTTAGGGGCATAGAAAAGAATTCCCGTGGCTGTGGTACCAAAACTTCCCCACGACCTGATATTAGGAAGGGACTGGCCCCAATTTAGGAAAGGGTTAGAGAAAGGCCTTGGGCAAAAGGCAGAGGGGATGGTAACAGTGGTCCCTAGCCCTCTGTTTGGGATTCCCCGGAAACAGACTGGGAAGCCAGGTGAAAAGCCCCTGGGAGGTGGTCCCCACGTTAAACAGAAGTTCATATTAAAATTTTGTAAAGTTTCTGAAAAAGCCAGGAGTCCAAGGAGGGCGTCCCCGCAAGCCGCAGGATATGATTTATGTAGCGCCATGGATGGAGTGGTGCCCAGCCATGGAAAGGCTCTTATTGATACCGGCCTACAAATTGAGATCCCCGTTGGCTGCTATGGGCGGATAGCCCCTCGCTCGGGTCTGGCATTAAAACACTTCCTGGACGTCGGTGCGGGCGTGATTGACCCTGATTATAGAGGGAGTGTAAAGGTATTATTGTTTAACTTTGGTAAGGAAGACTTCCCTGTAAAGGTCGGAGACCGGATTGCCCAGCTGCTGTGCGAGAGAGTAGGGTTTCCCCCCACTGGAAGAGGTCCCCATGTTGACTCCCACGGAACAAGGAACTTGTGGATTTGGTTCCACCGGACAGACCGGGATGGAAGGCCTGACGGCCACCTCGGAAGAGAGAATGGAGGAAGCTGAGAAGGAGGACTTGGGTCCAAATGTAACAGAGTGGAGGAAACATCAGGAGCCCCAGGTGGGTGAGGAGCTATCCTTGGTCCAGAGGCAGGAGTTAGCCAATCTATTACAGAGGTTTCCAGATGTTCTGACGCCGGTTCCTGGTGAAACCCGATTGGTCGCCCATGAGATTGTAACTACATCAGGGAAGGTGATCCGACAACAACCCTACCGGTTACCAGAGGCTAAGAAGCAGGAGGTAGTCGCACAGGTACGCGAAATGGTGGAGATGGGGGTTATCAAAGAGTCAAGGAGCCCATGGTGCAGTCCAATAATGCTTGTTCCAAAGCCAGATGGTACTTTACGGTTCTGCATAGATTTCAGACAGGTAAATGCCACCTCGGTATTCGACGCTTACCCAATGCCCAGGATTGAGGAGCTATTGGATTGGTTGGGACAGGCTCAGTTTTTGACCACCCTGGACATGACAAAAGGGTATTGGCAGATTCTCCTGACTAGGGAGTCTCAGCCGAAGACCGCCTTCAGCACCCCGATTGGACTATTCCAATTTAAGAGGATGCCCTTCAGCCTCCATGGCACCACAGCAACCTGCCAGAGACTGGTAGATCAAGTCCTGCTCCCTCATCAAGAATATGCTTCTGCATATATGGATGACATCATTATCTACAGTCGCACCTGGGAAGAGCACCTCCCGAGGGTTGAAGCCGTCCTGCAGTCTATGAGGCAGGCAGGCCTCACACTGAACCTGAGCAAATGTGCCTTCGCCAGGCGAGAGGTGAAATACCTAGGGCATATGATAGGACGGGGCAAGGTCAAGCCCTTAGTTGACAAAGTCGATAGCATCAGAAATTTTCCCAAGCCAGCAACAAAGAAGCAATTGAGAATTTTCCTAGACCTGGTCGGCTACTACAGGAGGTTCCTGCCCCGCTTTGCAGAGGAGAGTTCCATCTTCACTGATATGTTGAAGAAAAATTACCCGAACCGTCTTAGTTGGACCCCGGAAGCTGAGAGGGCCTTCAACCTGTTAAAAGGGAGGCTATGCACGGCCCCGGTATTATGTGGAGTGGACTTCACGCAGTCCTTTATTGTACAAACGGATGCCTCAGAAGCAGGTATAGGTACGGTCTTATCCCAGAAGCATGAAGGAGAGGAGCACCCTGTAATGTTCCTTAGTAAAACTACTCCACCATTGAGAAAGAGTGTCTTGCCATTAAATGGGCAATAGACGCTCTCCGGTTCTATCTTACAGGGCGAAAATTCCTACTAATTACAGACCACACACCCTTGAAGTGGCTCCAACAGATGAAAAACCACAATGCACGACTAACTAAGTGGTACATGGCCCTGCAAGCTTTTGACTTCAGGGTAGAACATCGGGCAGGAAAGCTACACCAAAATGCAGATGCCTTATCCCGAATTACAGACTGTTCGGAGGAACCCCAACAACCTCCGACAGCCAGTAATATCTTAAGTAGGGGGGTATGTGACAAGGTCATCTATCCTGAGTATGGGGGAGGTGAGAAACGTAAGGAATTCACCCTAGTATGGGTCCCCTTTTAGGAGTGCAGGGTGAGAAAGCCACAGCCACACCTAAGAACCAGGAAAGCCCCAGCTGGAACAGGTTTCATGCAGTGTCTAATAGAGTAAGAGAGAGAAATTACGGCCACGAGGTCCAAAACCCTTACTTCAACAAGTTCCCTGATTACTCAAATACCAGAAGGCAGGGGGATTGCCAATACCTGGGAAGGAAGGAGGTGGGGCTAGAACCCTGGAGGTATAAGCCTATGCTAAAGTATACAGACAGAGAGAAATGAAGAGAGGGAGGAGAAGGCAGAGACCGGAGAAGAGAAGGAGGTAGAGAAGGTGCTGACTCGTGCAGAAGAGCCGAGCTACCAGGAGCTGAGAGGGCTGAATTCCCTGCAACAGGTTGGCAGCAGAGCTTGGAGCCAGGAAGAGGAGAAGCTCTCAGAGCACCGGAGAGGTTGTCAGCTGAGCAGTCTGACCGGGTGGGTGAGTCAGAATCCATGCAGCTGGGAGAACCAGTGGCAGAGTTGGGGGAAGAAGACATCCTTATGGATTGCTCTCTGTGCCAAGCTTTAGACATGAAGTCTTGAGGAAAAGCCAGCCCTGAAAGAATTATCCTCCTTGAAAAGGTAACCATAAGAAACAGGCAGTGTGGTGGTAAATTCCCATGTGTTTTTAAAAGGGAAGTTTACTGTTCTCCAGGACCAAGCAGGAAGTCAGTCCTCACTTATGGGTGACGTCGGCGCCGACGGAGCCCTCGCGGAGCAATTTTCCCCAGCTTTCAAAGAAAGCCTTTGGGAATTGCAGCGCGCATGCGCGGTCGTCTTCCCGCCCGAGGGTGCCATCTTAGCCAGTCTTCTTTTTTCCGCGGAGCCCTACAGACGTCCCCGTCTTGTCCCCGCGAAAAAGTTGATTTTCTTCTTTGTTTTATCCTTTTTTCTTTCGGTTCGACGCCGATCGTTTTCCCGCCCGGACTCGCGACGCCGGTCTCGAGTCCGCTTACTTTTTCGGTTTTTCTGACTTAGTCAGCTTTCGTTTTCGGTTTCCCTGGCAGCCCGGTCCTTTGACCTCGCAGGGGCCCTTTTTCCCCCGATGGCTGCCAGTGGGTTTAAGCGGTGTGGTCGGTGTGACCGAAATATGTCACTAACCGACACACACGACTTTTGCCTCCGCTGCCTGGGCCCGGATCATGAGGAACTGATCTGTGGGCCCTGCAGCAAACTGTCCTCAAAGGCGTTGAGGAGTCGGCGGCATCAGCGTGAGAGAATCTTCGCTGACCCCAGCCGTACCCGGACCTCGTCGGAGGCCTCCGCGTCGAAAGGCTCCAGCTCGGACCGTCGCCGGAGCTCCTCCGACCGGGGTTCTCCCTCCGGGGACCATCGTCGGAAGGAAAAACCCGCGAGGGCGGCGTCGGTGGACGCTCCTGGTTCCGCGAGGGCCAGGTCGCATAGCCCCGACAGCCGCCCCGGGTCCTTGGAGAAGGAACACATCCCGAAGCGACCTCGCCTGGAGTCGGAGATGCCTGCCCGGGTAAGTCCTGTGGTCCTTCTGGACTCGCCTCCGCGACAGCCGACGTCGGGCCCGACGCCGTCGGGGCCCGAGTCGGGGGCTGCTGGGTCACCTGAGCTCGGACTCAGGTTGACGGCCTTGGAGAGCAGACTGTCTGCCTTCATGGACCAGCAGCGGGCACTGCTCGCTGGCCTCGCTGGCGCCGCTGCCCCGACCGCCGGGACGTCGACGTCCAAGTCGACCCCGGAGACCGAGCCGATCCTCGAGTCAATGAGAACTCGGGTCGATCCTCGGTCGAGGTCACCCTCGGCCTCCCGTTCGGGACCGAGGTCGCCGACGCCGACTCCCTCGACGTCGGGGCGGCTGGCGCCGCACCCTGCCCGGGCCGACCCCACCGAGTCCTCGTCGGAGTCGGTCTGGGAGTCTGAGGAGGAAGAGTCACCTGATTCTTTCCGGACTCGGTGTGTCCCATCGGACTCACCGGGGTCCGAGCCTCGGAAGCAGTCCCCCCCGGAGGATGCCCGGTTCTCGGACTTCGTTAGGGATATGGCCAAGGCTTTGGCCTTCCCTGCGGATCCCGAGGAGGAGCCTCGAGCCGAAGAGCTCGACGCCCTCCAGTATGACTCTCCCGCGAGGGAGCACTTTACTGTGCCGGTTCCTCCTATGCTGGAACGACTACTCTTCCGCATGTGGGAGAGTCCGGCCTCCTCGCCGGTCCTGAGCAAGCGGGTCGATTCTATCTATCGGGTCCGCAAGAGCCCTGGCTTTCAGAAGGCACAGCTGCCACACCATTCCATGGTAGTGGAATCGGCCATGCATCGTCTTAAGAGCCAGAAGATGCACTCCTCGGTGCCTCCTGGAAGGGAGGCCCGTAACCTGGATGGCCTTGGCAAGAAGTGCTTCCAGGGCTCTATGCTCGCATGTCGTGTCCAGACTTACCAGCTCTACATGGGCATGTATCTCCGGGATCTGGCTAAAGAGCTAGCCGGATTCTCCGCTGGTCTCTCCGAGGAGCCCTTGCGGAGGTTCCTAGCCTTGTCCACGGGCATTCGGGAATGCTCAAAGTTCATGTCCCGAGCAGCCTATGATGGCTTTGAGGCCTCGGCTAGAGTGGCCGCAGCCGGCATCGGTGCCCGCCGACAGGCTTGGCTTCAGTCGTCAGACCTTGAGCCCTGGGTACAGGACAAGTTGGTCGATGTCCCCTGCCGAGGCGAAAACCTCTTTGGCAAGCCCATGGCGGAAAAGGCTGCGCAAATTGAGACTGAGACTCTCACCAGGACCAGGCTTTCTAGGAAGACCTCCGCCCCTTCCCAGAAAAAGAAGGGCTCGGGAAAAAAGTCCTTTTACCCGAGGAAGGCGGCTGCCTGCAAACAGTACCCCCATTATCAGGCCCCTGCAGCTCCCCAACAGGGCCAGCAGGCCAAGGGACGGGGTAACGGGTCCCGTAGGCAGCAAGCCCCCAAGCCTGCACCACCAGCCCCTGCTCAGCAGGGTGGGGTTTTTGACTCGCTCAGCATAGCCTCTCCCCCCCCGCTGGTTCCTCCCAGCACCGGAGGCCGGCTGGTTCACTTCGCCCACAGGTGGTCCAGCATCACCGCAGATGCCTGGGTACTTCAGGTCGTGCGAGAAGGCTACCTTCTCCACTTCCATCAGGTCCCTCCCTCCTATTTTCCGGGAGAACCTTCGCGCCCCCCTCTGCACAGGGAGTTGCTCCTTCAGGAGTTAGCAGGTCTTCTGCAGGAACAGGCGGTGGAACCGGTGCCCCACCACCTGAGAGGTCAAGGCTTTTATTCAAGGTATTTTCTGATACCAAAGAGAACAGGGGGCCTCAGACCCATCCTGGACTTGCGCAACCTCAACAAGTTCCTTGTGCGGGAGAAGTTCAAAATGCTTACCCTTGGAATCCTTCTGCCCTACCTCCAGCAGGGAGATTGGCTATGCTCCTTGGATCTAAAGGATGCCTACACGCACATCCTTATCCACCCAAGCCACCGCCAATACCTAAGGTTTGTGGTGGCAGGAAATCATTACCAGTACAGAGTACTGCCCTTTGGCCTATCCTCCGCACCGCGAGTCTTCACAAAATGTCTCGCGGTCGTGGCGGCCCATCTCCGGCTTCACGGCCTCTATGTCTTTCCGTACCTCGACGACTGGCTCATCAGAGCAGCGTCCGCTCAGGAGGTCACCAACGCCACGTGCCGCACGGTGACTCTGCTGCAGCACTTGGGCTTTGTTATAAACTTCGCAAAGTCCACTTTGCTCCCCTCACAGGATCTCGAGTTCATCGGCGCAAGGCTGCACACTCCTCGGGCACGAGCGTACCTACCGCTCGACAGGGCTCAACGGCTCATGGACCTAGCCGACCGCTTTCGCAGCCAGCCCCTGGTCTCCGCCAGGCGCTTCCTGAGACTGCTCGGCCATATGGCTTCCACCGTCCATGTGACCCCCAATGCCCGCCTGAATATGCGGTCTGCTCAATGGTGTCTCCGCCAGCAGTGGCGACAAGCCACAGGCGGCCTGGCAGACCTAGTGCGCGTCTCCGAGCCGCTGCTCTCGTCTCTCCGGTGGTGGCTCCGGCAGCCGAACCTGATATTCGGAATGCCTTTCCAGTCACCTCAGCCGACCCGGGTGCTGACCACCGATGCATCCCTCCTGGGCTGGGGAGCACATTGCCAAGAGGCACGTACTCAGGGCCTCTGGACCACGTGGGAGTCTGCTCAGCAGATCAACTTCCTGGAGCTCAGGGCGATCCGCCTAGCTCTCAAGGCCTTCTCCCACCTGACTTCCCACCAATCCGTCCTTGTCCAGACGGACAATCAAGTTGCCATGTTCTACGTGAACAAGCAGGGGGGCACGGGCTCCTTCCTCCTCTGCCGGGAGGCACAGAAGCTCTGCTCTTGGGCCGTCAGTCACGGCATTCTCCTCAAGGCAGTTTATCTCCCGGGCCAAGAAAATTGCCTTGCGGACAAACTCAGCAGGGTCCTCCAGCCGCACGAGTGGCGTCTGGATCCCTTGATAGTTCAGAAGCTCTTCCTCAAGTGGGGCCTCCCCACGGTGGATCTCTTTGCCAGTCCTCACAACCGGCAGCTTCCTCGCTTCTGCTCTCGTCAGCCACACCCCCTTCGGGTTGCGGCGGACGCCTTTCTGATCTCATGGTCGGGGAGCCTTCTGTACGCTTTCCCTCCCATCCCGTTAGTCTCTCGGACTCTTTTCAAGGTTCTCCGAGACAAAGCCTTCATGATCCTGGTGGCCCCTCGCTGGCCCAGGCAGCCGTGGTTTCCGCTCCTGCTGCAACTGGCGGTGGAGGATCCAATCCCTCTGGGGGTACAACCGGATCTCCTCACTCAGGATCAGGGGTCCCTACTGCACCCCAACCTCAGGTCTCTCAACCTCATGGCCTGGCTGCTGAGAGGGTAGTCCTTGCTCCCCTTCTCCTGCCGGCGGAGGTGGAGGAGGTCGTCTTGGCTTCGCGACGGCCTTCTACCCGCAAATGCTACGCCCTTAAATGGCGTCGCTTTGCAGTCTGGTGTACCCAACAGTCTCAGGATCCCTTCTCCTGCCCGGTGTCCGTGATCTTGCAGTACTTGCTGCACCTCTCTAATCTGGGACTTAAGTCCAACTCCGTCAAAGTTCACCTCAGTGCTCTTTCAGCACATCATGTGCCGGTGGACGGCAGACCTCTCTCCAACGACCCTCTCGTAGCGAGGTTTCTCCGAGGTCTCCTTCTACTTAAACCACCTCTGCGCCCGCCAGCGCCTGACTGGGACCTGAATGTGGTTTTGCAGCGGATCACCTGTCCGCCTTTTGAACCTATGGCTACCTGTTCTCTCCGTTTTCTGTCTTGGAAAACACTGTTCTTGATAGCCCTCACTTCCGCTAGACGCGTAAGTGAATTGCAGGCCCTCGTGTCTGATCCCCCTTACACTAGGTTCTACAAGAATAGGGTAGTCCTACGGACTCACCCGAAATTTCTGCCTAAAGTGGTCTCCCCTTTTCACATCAATCAGGAGGTGGTACTTCCAACCTTCTTTCCCAGACCACACTCCAGCCGAGCTGAAACGGTCCTCCATACCCTGGACTGTAGAAGGGCATTGAACTTCTACCTTGACCGTACGCGGGAGCACCGTAAAGCTGCTCAGCTTTTTGTGTCTTTTGACCCCAATAAATTGGGGCTCCCGGTCTCCAAGCGTACTCTGTCCATCTGGGTTGCGGACTGTATCGCTTGGGCTTATGGGGCAGCCGGACTCTCCTTAGAAAGTCGAGTCACGGCTCATTGCGTTCGGGCAAAGGCCACGTCAGTGGCTTACCTCCGCTCTGTTCCGCTGGCAGACATCTGCCGGGCCGCTACTTGGTCTTCGAGCCAGACTTTTGCGGTCCATTACTGTCTCGAGAGGGAGTCCCGTAGGGACAGTGCTTTCGGACAGGCAGTCCTCCGTAATCTCTTTGAGGTCTGAGCAACTCCTACCCTCCATCCCGGATGTGGGCTACCGGTGGGTGATAATTCAGCGAAGATTCTATCCTTCTGTGCTGCTGAGCTAGAGGGAGCTCATTTTTGTGCTTAGGGTCTCCGGTAGCCTTGAGCTTGGGAGTCCCATAAGTGAGGACTGACTTCCTGCTTGGTCCTGGAGAAAGCGTAGTTACTCACCTGTAACAGGTGTTCTCCAGGAGCAGCAGGAATCAGTCCTCACTACCCTCCCTCCTCCCCTTGGAGTTGCAATCGTCTGCTTATGTTCTTTTTGCAAATTTTTATGCTGTCTTTTTTAGCTATGTCATCTGACTGGCTAAGATGGCACCCTCGGGCGGGAAGACGACCGCGCATGCGCGCTGCAATTCCCAAAGGCTTTCTTTGAAAGCTGGGGAAAATTGCTCCGCGAGGGCTCCGTCGGCGCCGACGTCACCCATAAGTGAGGACTGATTCCTGCTGCTCCTGGAGAACACCTGTTACAGGTGAGTAACTACGCTTTATCCACCTGTGGTTTGAACTGTGAAACGGCAAGAAGCCAATTTACCTGCTAGAAGAGTTTTTCTTTGCTCCTCTGTTATGTGAAAAGACTGTTTGAGAGTTTTTGATGGCAGTCTGAATGTTTACTTCTTGTTTTTGAGTTCTGTTGAACCTGAAATGCAGCCTAGAAGGAATTGAGGCTGATAGAAGCCAAACTGCCACAGAAGATTAAGCTTGTTTGGACTTTATACTGTAATTAGCAAGGACTAAAAGGAAGGTGACAGCCTTGCTATCAAAGGCTGTGCTTCTGAAAGTAAGAAGACTTTAAACAGCCATTTTTGGGTTCTTTTGTTTACTTTGACAACCATCTGCTGTACCTTGAGCAAATCCTACAGAAATAATCCTGTATCTGGTACTTTGAATCTTTTTGTGCATAATAAATTTTCTGTTATATGCCTTACCTCCAATAACCACGCCCCTCTAAAACTAGAGGCGAGTGGTGAGGGCGTTGACAAGCTGCAAAGATGTCTTACACATTGGTATATGGAACATACGAAGCATGAACCAAGGGAAGTTGGAGGTGGTCAAGAATGAAATGGAATGTGTACAACTCGATCTGTTGGGTATCAGCAAACTGAAATTAACTGGCATCAGGCACTTTGCATCTGATGATCACATGGTCCACTATGCTGGAAATGAAAGACAAAGAAGAAATGGTGTTGCATTTATAATTAAGAAGAAACTTTCAAGAACTGTAATGAAATACAATGCAATCAATGGACACTTAATTTCTATTTGTCTATGAGGAATGCCCATCAACACAACTATAATTCAAGTATATGCTCCAACAACAGCTGCAGAAGAAGATGAAATTGGTGAGTTCTATGAATAAGTAAAAGCTGAAATTGACAGAACATGCAAACAGGATATCCTGTTAGTCATGGGTGACTGGAACGCAAAAGCTGGCAACAAAGAAGGCAAAGTGGTTGGAAAATATGGACTTGGAAAAAGAAATTAAGCTGGAGAAAGACTGATAGAATTCTGCAAAACCAATGGTCTGTTCATCTCAAATGTCTTCTTCCAGCAACACAAGCAACGACTGTACACATGGACCTCACCCAATGAACTGTAAAATAATCAAATTAACTACATCTGTGGAAGTCAACGATGGAAAAGCTCTATAAGATCAACGAAGACAAAACCTGGAGCTGACTGTGATACAGATCACCAACTACTAATATGCAAACTCAAGATAAAGTTGAAAAAGAGCAAGCCACTCATAAATTTAGCAAAATATGACTTTGAGAATATACCATCAGAATATAAAGACTGTTTGCAAAATCGATTTGCTGCTTTAGATACAAATGACAGAGCTCCAGAAGAGTTATGGTATGACATCATGAAGATTTATGGTTTAGGCACTTGATATACTGCCTTTTACTGTGTGTATCAGAGCAGCTTACGGATATATTCTAACAGGCACTTTTTATTCCCTCATCCCCAAAGGGTTCATGGTTGTGTTGGAAGAAAGTGAGAAGTCTCCACAAAAGGTGAAAAAGCAAAAATGGCCAAAATGGATGACCAAAGAAACTCTGAAAATTGCCCAGAAATGCAGAGAAGCTAAATCCAGAGGAGAAAGAGAGGCGATCGCAGAACCAACAGAGATTTCTAATGTGCAGCAAGACAAGACAAGGAAAAGTACTACAATGACACATGCAAGGAAATAAAAAGCAGAAATTATTAGAGGAAGAATAAGAACGGCTTTCCTAAAGCTAGAAGAGTTAAAGAAATAATTCCAGCCTCGAATTGGAATGTTACAAGATGCTCAAAGATCCATGTTGAATGCTGCAGAGAAGATCAAGAAAAGGTGGAAAGAATATACAGTCATTATATGATAAAGATCAAGTGGACCAACAGCCATTACAACCTGTACCTTATGATCAGAAACCATTGGTGATGAAATGAATCAAAACAGCATTGAAAGCCTTATCAAAGAACAAAGCATCAGGCATTGATGGTATTCCCATTGAAGTATTACAGCAATTGGATGCAGGTGTTACCATACTTACAAGGCTCTGCCAGGAAATTTGAAAGAAAACAACTGGAAAGATATGTGTTTATACCAATACTGAAGAAAGGTCATCCGACTGACTGTGGAAATTATCGTACAATCACTCTGATCCGACATGCCAGCAAGATTCTACTTAAGATCATTCAGCAGAGACTACAACCATACCTGGAACGAGAACTGCCTGAAGTGCAAGCAGGATTCAGGAAAGGGCGAGGAACGAAATACATCATTGTAGATGTGAGATGGATCCTTGAGAAGACTAAAGAATACCAAAAGGATATCTATATGTGTTTTATCGACTACAGCAAGGTCTTTGACTGTGTAAACCATGAGAAACTCTGAACCACATTAAGAAGCATGGGTATGCCAGAACACCTGATAGTTCTCTTGCACAACTTTTACATTGATCAAGAAGCAACAGTTCATATAGAACAAGGAGAAATAGAATGGTTTAAAATCAGCAAAGCTGTACGACAAAGCTGCATACTTTCCCCCTACCTGTTTAATTTATATGCAAAACAAATTATCAGAGAAGTAGGACTGTATGAAGACAACAGAGGTGTGAAGATTGGTGGAAGGCTCGTCAACAACTTTTGCTATGCTGATAATAGCACATTACTGGCTGAAAACAAAGACAATCTGAAACATTTGCTTCTCAAGATCAAGGAACATAGTCTTAAAATGGGCCTGCACCTTAATGTAAAGAATACAAAGATCCTGACAACTGGCAAAATCTATAAGTTCATCAGTTACAATATATAGCACTAAATGAGAGGTTAGATATGATTGGTATCTCAGAGACATGGTGGAAGGAGGACAACCAGTGGGACACTGTGATACTTGGGTACAAACTATATTGCAATGATAGAACTGATCAAATTGGTGGAGGGGTTGCACTCTTTGTTAGAGAGGGCATTGAGTCACAACGGATTAAAGTTTTGCAGGAAACAAAATTAGCCGTAGAATCTCTATGGATTGAAATTCCATGTAAAAAGGGGAAGGCGATGACAGTGGGGGAGTATTATCGACCGCCTGGCCAGAATGAACAAATGGATGATGAAATGCTCAAAGAAATCAGGGAAGCTAACAAATGTTACAGCACAATAATAATAATAATGGGTGATTTCAATTACCCCAGTATTGACTGGGTCAGCAGGACATGCTAGGGAGATAAAATTTCTAGATTAAATAAATGACTGCTTCTTGGAGTAGCTGGTTCATGAACTGACCAGAGGGGAAGCCATTTTGGACCTAGTCCTTAGTGGAACACCAGATCTGGTGCAAGAAATAAGGTTGTTGGTGGCCACTTGGCAATAGTAATCATAGCATGATCGCGTTTGGGGCACTAAGAGGGGACAAGGCCATAGCGAAGAGACTGAATGAATTCTTTGCTTCAGTCTCTTTACTGGGGAAGATGTAGGGATGTTACCCATGACTGAAGTGATATTTAAAGTTGATACTGCAGAAGAATTGAAAGAAGGAAGATGTATTACAACTATTTGATAAACTGAAGAGTAGCAAATCACCTGGACCGGATGGTATACATCCAAGGGTGTTGAAAGAACTGAAATATGAGATTTCAGACCTGCTATTAGTAATCTGTGAACTATCATTAAAATAATCTGTAATACCTGAAGACTGAAGGATGGCCAATGTAACGCTAATTTTTAAAAAGGGTTCCAGGGGTGATCTGGGAAACTACAGACTGGTGAGCTTGATGTCAGTACCGGGAAAAATGGTAGAAACCATAATAAAGAACAAAATTACTAAACATGTAGATAGTCATGGCTTAATGGGAGACAGCCAACATGGCTTTAGACAAGGAAGATCTTGTCTTACTAATCTTTTATGTTTTTTTGAAGGTGTGAATAAACAGATAGACAAAGGTGAGTCGGTTGATATAGTGTATCTGGACTTTCAGAAAGCCTTTGACAAGGTCCCTCATCAGAGACTTTTGGCAAAACTAAAAAGTCATGGGATGGGAGGCAGTGTACTATTGTGGATCAGGAACTGGTTAAAAGATAGAAAGCAGAAGGTAGGGCTAAATGGTCAATATGCCCAATGGAGAAAAGTGAATAGTGGAGCACCCCAGGGATCTGTGCTGGGTCCGCTGCTTTTTGACATATTCATAAATGACCTGGAAAAGGGAATAACGAGTGAGGTTATCAAATTTGCAGATGACACAAAACTATTTAAAGTTGTTAAAACCCAAGAGGATTGTGGAAAAATGCAAGAGGAACTTGATAACTTGGAAGACTGGGCATCAAAATGGCAGATGACATTTAATGTGGACAAGTGCAAAGTTATGCACCTAGGAAAGAAAAACCCAAACTATGGTTACACGCTGCTAGGTCCCACATTAGGAACCACCACCCAGGAAAAAGATTTAGGTGTCATTGTGGATAACATGTTAAAACCCTCTGCCCAGTGTGCAGCGGCCGCCAAGAGAGCAAATAGAATGCTAGGTATCCTAAGTAAAGGAATATAAAACAAAGGATATTATAATGCCTCTCTATCGTTCCATGGTGTGACCGCACCTTGAATAGTGTGTGCACGCAGTCTAGTCACCGTATCTTAAAAAGGATATAGTGTTATTAGAAAAGGTTCAGAGAAGAGCCACCAAAATGGTAAAGGGGATGGAAGGATACCCCTATGAAGAGAAGCTAAAAAGATTAGGGCTCTTCAACCCGGAAAAGAGACAGTTGAGGGCAGATATGATAGAAGTCTATAAATTAATGAATGGAGTGGAATGGGGAAACGTAGATCGATTGTTTACGTCATCAGAATATAGAAAGACTAGGGGACATACAATGAAGCTACAGGGAAAACTATTTAAGACTAATAAGAGAAAATATTTTTTCACTCAACATGTATTCAAAATATGAAATGTGTTACTGGAGAATGTAGTAAAATCTGTTAGTGTAGCTAGGTTAAAAAAGGTTTGGACAAGTTCCTGGAGGAAAGGTCCATAAACCATTATTAAAAGGGACCCAGGATATCACTGCTTGACCCAATACAAGCATTGTGAAACCTGTGACTTTTGGGGAAACTGCTAGGTACTTATGACCTACATTGGCCACTGTTGGAAACAGGATACTGGGCATGATGAACCTTGGTCTGACCCAGTATGGCACATCTTATGTTCTTATCATTGATGGAGAAGAAATTGAAATAGTGGACAACTTTAACCTACTTGGATCAGCTATCAATAAAGGAACAAGCAGTCAAGAAATCAGACCATGCATTGCTCTTGGCAGAATAGCTATATAGGACCTAGACAAGATTCTCAAGAGCAGAGATGTCTTTCCCCATATAAAGATTCGACTTGTTCAAGTCATGGTATTTTCAATAAAGTTATATGGATGCAAAAGTTGGACAGTGAAAAAAATAGAAAGAAAATCGATGCCTTTGAATTATGGTGCTGGCAATGAATACTGTGTATCCCATAGACTGCCTGAAGAACAAACCAGTCAGTATTAGAGGAGATAAAACCTCAGCTTTCGTTAGAAGCTCAGATGACACAATTTCGACTTTCATACTTTGGACACATCATGTGAAGAGAGAAATCATTAGAGAAAGACTCCATGCTTGGCAAGGTAGAAGGTCATCGCAAAAGAGGAAGGCCAGCAATGAGATGGATCGATACAATAACAGCAGCTATGGGTACGAGTCTGACAATGATGAGCCGCCTGACTAAAGACCGAACACAGTTTAGGATAACTATCCAGAGGGTCGCCATGAGTTGACACTGACTCAATGGTACTTAACAACAACATTCTGTAAGTACATGCATTGAGCTAATAGGGCATACTTTCACTGTGGGTGTGCATATGGGGGAACATACATTTGCGTGCATAAGTTATAAAATACTATCATGTGCATTCTTGAAAAATCAGTCTGATGTGTGTTTTTGACTGTTTATGCCCCTATTTTATAAAGAAAAGTAGGCATGTAACTTACTTTATAAAATAGGTGCAAAATAATGGCATGTAAACATGTGTTCATCTAGGCAACCTGTATAAAATTACCCTCTTTCCCTGTGGAGCATAAAGCCTGTGCTCATTTAAGAATATCCTCCAGAGCATAGGTCAGCAGTCTCTGGCATTCAAAATCATTCTTGCCTGCATGCTACTGCTGCCCTAAATCTCTATGCTGGCACTGCAAATGTGCCCAGAACTCCTGAATTGGCAGACTGCTCTGATTTCCTGCACTGGGAAATTAACACAGCCAAGAGTGCTGGCCTGTGAGCTCTGAATATAATGGTGGTGCAGAGAATGAGATTCCTTCGATGTGATGGCACACTGGCAGAATCCAGGAGCTTAGGCCAGAAGATGGTGACACATCAGGGGATTCCCCTTCTCCAGAAATAGTATTTACTCAGGAGTGGGAACCTGCCTCCTTGCCAGGCACTCCAAACATCTCTGCAGTTAATGTTGAAGGGTTTTTTCTTGCCAAAAAGCAAGAGTCTCCCTCCTTTAGAGTAATAGATTTGTCTACAGAAAAAAGGAATTTAAGACCTGAATATATGATACAGGCTAGTGTAAATGGATCATTTGATGTTAACCCAGGACTGGCTCAAGAACTTGTGGCACTCTGAGCCAACGTTTGCTTTTGCGTTCATCCCCTTACCCCCCTTCAGACCAGTCTTGCAATATCAGCTGCACAAATAGAGGTACATTTTCAGCCAACACAGTCACTGGCTTTAAGTTAAATGCCAACGCCACCATTTAACTTAATCTGTATATTTAGTGACATGATCCATATAGGTAGTGGCATTGAATATATAGATAGTGTTGGCATGGTCACCTTATTAGCTGTTTAGTTTAGACCATCCAAGTAGCAGACCCAAACTAAACCTATATCTTATCTGAATAGTGGCTGAATATGGCTGCTATCTGGATAATATTTTGGCCTTTCTTCATTCCTGTACTAACATGGCTCACAAATATATGGTTATCGGACTGTTTAGCAATTTAAACAGCCTGTCGCTAGCTATATATTTTTTTAAATACACAGATAGGCTAATTATGTGTTTGCTGGCAAACACATTATTGCCTTTGAATATCAGTCCAATAGAGCATATTTATTCCTTCATATGAAACATTCTGCATGTTACACCCCCAATAAGAATATAAGAACTGCCATATTGGATCAAACCACAGGTCCATCAAGCCCAGTGTCCTGTTTCCAACAGTGGCCAACTCAGGTCACAAGTACCTGACATTTCTCAAAAATAGCCGTTCCATGCTACTTATCCCCACGGATAAACAGTGGTTTTCCCTTGGGTTACCTTGATAACTGTTTACAGACCTTTCCTCCAGGAATTTCTCCAAACGTTTTTTAAACCTGGCTACGTTAACTGCTTTTATGATATCTGCCAGCAATGAGTTTCAAAGACTAATTATCTGTTGAGAAAAAAAAGTTTGAAATATATTACTTTATATTAATTTCGGAAGAGACAGGAAGTGCCTGTTAAAATTATTGCAATGCCAGTGGCAGTAGCATTGCATGGCTATGAGAGTGAAGGAAAACATGCCCGTAGTTGTGTTAGACATTAATGCAGCAGCAGCAGCAACAGGGTGGTGAGGAGACCAGGTGACTGCCTGGGAGTGAGATAGGCTTCCTCATGCTTAGGCTTGGGTGCCCCTGAGCCAGTGCCTCACCAGCTCACCCCTTAAGCCGGCCCTGTATTAACCTGTAATTGCTGTGACTCAGTCTCATGAAGGTAATACAAATTGTTTTCCATTGGCATCATGAGCAAAGCAATTTGGTTGCCATGTTATTCTACTTGGATATGTAGAAATAAAGGTCAATTTATAAGTGTAGTTTAATCATAATTTCTTCACTGACCTAATGAAGAGAAGGTAATTCTCAAAATCTTGTTACAAATATATTAAGTTTATTTTTTTTTTCACTCAACTCATAATCACACTCTGGAATTCATTACCAGAGGATGTAGTAAAAGCTCTTAGTGCAGCTGGATTTAAAAGAGGTTTGGACAAGTTCCTGGAAGAAAAGTCCATAAAGCACTACTAAAGAGGGCTGGGGAAATTCATTCTTACCCACTGGACAAGCAGCATGGAATCTGGATACCTTTTGGGAACCTGATAGATACTTGTGACCTGGATTGTCCACTGTTGAAAACAGGATATTGGGCTTGATGGACCCATGGTCTGACCCAGTATGCCATATCTTATGTTCTTAAGTGGCAAGAAGTCAGTTCTGACTTCTGGCGACCCAACAGCCCCTGGGTTTTCTTGGCAAGGTATGACCGGAAGTAGATTGCCAGGCCTTTTCTTCCAAAGCAATGAAGGGCAAAGTGACTTGCCCAAGGTCACGAGGAAAGCCAGTGGGGTATTGCACCCTGATCTCTTGGGTATGAAGCTGTTGATCTAACCACTAGGCTTCTCCTCCAATCCATATTAAGTTAATCCAATAATAATGTCACACTTACACTTGTTTGATAGATATTTTTACATAGTCATTTGTATCATAAGGTGAAACCACCAGCCAGATTGGGTGGCTATTGAATGTTGTTTTGAGATAAAGATATTGAGCCCGGGATTTTCGAAGGGTACAGGTAGTGCCTTTGGAAAATCCCTAATGCACCCAGATGCTATGTGGTTAGCATCGGGGTGTGTTAGGGGCGGAGCGGGAGTGGAGGAAAGGGCTAACTGCTGCCTTTTGTTTGCATGGTCGGTATTGGTGCATGACAAGGAATCAATGATCATACGAGAGCCAAATAATTATTCAAGATGTTTGTTGCACAGGTGAAATGCTGGTTACTAACATTATGCGTTTCTGAGGGTTTTTTATAGTTTTGCTTACTGCTTGGGAAGTGTCATATTGCACCAGAGGATGGCAAGGGAGCATCACCCTACATGTCAGGACTGATCTAGCAGGATTCAAGTAAATAAAAGAATCAGGTATGTAAAATTTCACCTTGCACCCCACACAGAGTGGAGGTTCAGACCAGACTTATACAGAAGAATCCTTTGGTACAGAGCCAGAACAAGCTTTCAGAAAGGCTTTAATAAAATGGTACTGAATGTTTGCAGCAATGGAAAGAGGAGAATTAAGGACATTTCTGGATGCTGCTATCAATCCATTGCACTTTTCTTAGCATTATGAAAGGTGATTGTAATTATATTATTTTGGTGCATAATGTTGTGATAAAATTGCACATTAAATAGAAGGGCTATATTCAATTAAGGAATAGATAGAGATAACACTATTAATTGATGTGGTTGTTGATGAGTTTCTAGTGAACTATTATTGCTTGCGTTCATCATTTACAAATGAAGTTGACAATCCTTCTGTGTGCCTGTGACAGAGAGACTAGAGAAGAGAGGGAAGTGGTTTTGAAAGGAGCAATTTCCTATTCCTAATTGCTGTGTGCCAGCATGTCAGTATTTCTATTATGCAGAAGCATGAACTGCTGCTCCCATAAAAATGCATTGGCCATTGTTTTTGGGAGTCTATTTCTCTCTAACTCCAGGTCCTGGTCCATTTTCAAACTCTGTATCTTTTCATACATTTTTCTGCACATCAAATTTGATCCTGTTCCATTCAAATTTTGGAGAGTTACTTTGTCCCCACATAGACTCACTCTTGACCCCTTATGTATAATTTATTTGAAAGAAGACATAAATAGGAATGTTGCATTGAGTTTCAGCACACAGTATGCACTGAAAAATTGTTTTTTACACCTAATGCAGTAAACTAATGGCATGCAAATTGTCATGGCATTAAAAAGTGTGTTGACAGAAAAAAAAAAAGCTCACACCACAGCAATAGTCTGTTCAGTTTCTTGCATAGTGTTTGCTCCTTTCCCTTTTTGGAAGGCTGACCCTTAGCAGTGCATTCCAGTGTACTGCTGAAGGTCAGGCACCACAATTTTGGAAGATGGTGTCAGGATAAGGTTGCCGCGGGATTCAAAACTGTACCAAGCTCAAAATGTGCCTTCTGCAATTCGTGAACTTGGAGCCCCCTGCCTCCCCAGCCATCTGTAGGAACTTGCTCTTATCGGGCTTTCTGAAAACCCAATGATGATATCAGTGCCCCTTCTGTGCTTGTGCGGCTGCACCTCTTGCACAGCCCTTGGTACGGCCTTGGCTGGAAGCCTCCCCTGGACTAGATAAATATTTTTGATCCACAGAGGGTGGATATGGCAACATCAGAGGCTCACAGGTTGAGGGCCTCCCTGTGTTGGATGCCCTAGACCAGATAGTCCTGGCCACAGGAGTCTTTATTTGCACACATGGGACACTTGGAGGTGAAGATAAGAGATACAGACTAAACACGAATCTCCAGGAACAAGCAGGAATTTAGTCTTCACATATGGGTATCGTTGGCACCAACGGAGCCCGTGCGGGAACGCTCCCCAGCATCCAATAGGAAAGCCTTTGGGAGCATCCCACTGTGCCTGCACCACTGCCTTCCCGCATTTACAACTCTCCCTCTTCAGTTTTTCATTTTCTGTGGAGCCAACAGGCAGCAAACCCTGTCACCGCAGAAAATTTTCTTTTTTGTGGTCGTGTCTGCCTTCCCATCGACGCCTATACCGGTACCACCGGTGCTTTCTTTATTTTCTTATTTATTTTCTTCTGGAAAAAAAAAATAATAACTTCTCCTCTTGGTGCTAGGCGCCATTTTGGGCACTAGGCCCTCTTTTCTTCCAAAATGGAGAAACCACCTAGTGGTTTAAAAAAATGTTCAAAATGTAGCAGTACCATTTCTGCTACTGACACCCATGATTGGTGTCTTAAATGTTTAGGTCCTGATCATTTGCCATCGGAGTGTGTAGAAAGATGACCAAAAGAGGCCTGCAGAACAGAGCTGCAAAATTCAGCACTCTCTTTGCCTCGGATGCAATGTCTATTGCATCGACGTCGTCCAGGGCTTCATCTTCCTCCCATGTATCTCAGGTAACCAAACCCAGGTCTTCCAAGACCGGCCGGTCCTCAAAGGGTAGATCTCCTTCTAAGCATCTAAATGCTACTAGCATTGCCCTCGAGGGAAAACACACCGGCCAGACAGCCCCGGCAGGAGGTCCTTGCCTCCAAAGCATTAACGGGGTTCTAGGATGTTCCCAAAGCTTCCACCTCCGGAGATCTCTTGGTGCCATGTTCTGGTGTCATGGCCTGCTCCACCTGTACCGACACCCAGACATCGGCAGGCTTCATGGATCAACGTATCCTGGCCATTGAGCGCAGTCTTGTGGCTTTATTAGCAGCCTCAGTACCTCTAAAACTGCTACAATCGACACAATTATCTGTACCGAATGTACCTGCCTCAACCAATGTGCCTCTGTCCATGCTTCCTCCCCTGCCGATCCTGGAATCGGTCTGTGGCATCGAGAGTCCGGTATCAAGGCATTCCGATGCCGACTTTGATCAATACTGCCAACAAGCAATACGAGAGCATCCGGCCTGATGATACTTCGAGTCCTCCGATTCCGAGGACTCTGTCAGTACCAGGGTGGTTCTTCCGGAGCATCCCTCTCCTTCACCACAGCGTCGGATGTCTCCTCCAGAGGACATGTCCTTTCAGGACTTCATACGTGATATAGCACGGGGACTCTCGGTCACCGTGACCCCTGAGAAGGAACTGAGAGCTGAAGAGTATCCAGCAGCTCCTAAGGAGGCTGCTACCCTTCCCATTCACTGAATTTTGCATGATCTCATGCTTAGGATGTGGGAAACACCCATGACGGTGTCTCCAAATTCTAGGAGACTCGATACAATGTACTGGGTACCGCAATGTTCCGGTTTCCAAAAAACACAATTACCACACCATTCCATGGTGGTGGAATCGGCAATGTGCAGAATCAAGAGTGCTAAGACGCATTCATCCAACTCTCCAGGTCGTGAGTCGAGGACGCTTGATGCTCTTACTTATCCATATGGGTATGTTTCTTCGGGAGGTTGCAAGAGATTTGGAACTCATGGTCCACTTCTTCCCGATGACAAGAGGGCCGACTTCCTCACTCTGGTCAAACATGCCCAGAATGTTTCTAAGTTCATGAACCGTGCAACCTTTGATTGCTTTGTGTGCATTAGCAGAGCCTCTGCTATTTCCATCAGTGCACGTCACATTGCCTGGTTACAAGCATCTGATTTAGAACAATGGGTGCAAGACAAGCTAGGGAATATTCCTTGCACAGGAGAAAACCTCTTTGGCAAGGATTGGCAGGACAAAGCTTCTCAGCTTGAGCCCGAAAACACCACCTTGAACAGACTATCAAGGACCACGGCCAACCCAGCTAAGAAAAAGACAGCTAAGAAACCATTTTTCAACAAGAAAAATATATTCTATCCATCTTACACCCAGGATGTCCACTGCCTAGTCCATGCTCCCCAAAAGGGGCAGCTGCAACCCAAACAACAGAGGAAGGCCCAAGTCCCCAGAGCTCAACCAGCTCAGCAGACACAGCCTCCTCAGGGGCTTTGACTCCTTCCTAGAGAACTTAGTCATCCTACCTCTAAGGGGGTCCAGATCCTCTCACCATTCCAGGCAGACTCTGTTATTTTGCTGAAAAGTGGCAACAGATAACATCAGAGCAGTGGACTCTCTCCATTGTAACAGAGGGGTACAAACTCCATTTCCACAGTATGCCCCCTCCCACCATAACAAGACAGTTCTATTCTCGGGCCTCCTTTACCACTCTCTTGTGTCAAGAGGTCACCTCACTACTTGCTCAGGGAGCAATAGAGGAGGTACCTGTGTCCCAACAGGGCATGGGTTTCTAGTCCCCCTACTTCCTCATTCCAAAGAAGATAGGGGGATACAGACCCATACTGGACCTCAGAGAGTTAAACAAGTATCTTTTCCGAGAAAAATTCAAGATGATCTCTCTTGGAACAGTTCTTCCTTACATTCAGAGTCAAGATTGTCTATGTTCTCTAGATCTAAAGGATGCATGCACATATATCCTTGTTCATATAGATCACAGGAGGTTTCTTCAATTCCTCTTTCAAGGAAGACACTACCAGTACAGGGTTCTTCCCTTTGGACTGGCTTCTGCCCCAAGAGTCTTCACAAAATGCATGGCAGTAGTAGCAGCATTCTTGCGAATGCTGGGGATATTCATCTTCCCCTACTTAGACGACTGGCTCATCCGAGCATCAACAGCTCCAGAAGCTAGCTCCGCGCTCTCCTGTACAATGCAAATCCTGCAGTACTTGGGACTGGTCATAAACCTCCCAAAATCTCATCTCACCCCTTCTCAGTCCCTAGAGTTCATAGGGGCTCTTCTAGACATAAGGCAGCCAAGGGCTTTCCTGCCACAACCACATTGTGCTCGAATACTCCAGCTGGCCTCTCAAGCAGCTATGAAAACCTTTCTAACTGCTCGAGAAATGCTTCAGCTGCTGGGGCATATGGCATCCACTGTTCGTGTGGTTCCCTATGCTCGCCTACATATGCGGGCAGCCAAGTGGACCCTAGCCTCTCAGTGGACACAGGCATCAAGTCATCTGGGGGACAAAATCAGAAACTCTACACGCCTCATTTCGTCCCTACAGTGGTGGCAATCGCTGAAAAATCTTCTCATAGGGTCTCCTTTTCAGCAGCCACTACACCAAGCCACCTTGACGACAGAAGCATCCAAGTTAGGTTGGGGGGCTCACTTGGACAATCTCTCCACTCAGGGTCTCTGGACCGAGCAAGAAGCTTGTCTTCACATAAACCTCCTGGAACTCAGAGACATCTTCTATGCTCTACAAGTATTTCAGGACTGCCTGAGCTACAAGACGGTTCTTGTCCAGACCGACAATCAAGTAGCCATGTTCTATGTGAACAAGCAGGGTGGGATGGGTTCTCAGGCGTTGTGCAACGAAGCGCTATGCCTCTGGGCCTTCGCCAGAGGTCTTCAAATCCACCTTCTAGCGGTGTATCTCCCAGGCACACAAAATCTCCTGGCAGACAAATTCAGTCGAGTACTACTGCCACACGAGTGGTCTCTTCATCCAGAGCAAATTGCTTGAATTTTTCAGATCTGGGGAACTCCAGATATAGACCTCTTTGCAAGTCCTCAGAATGCCAAACTTCCCCATTCTGTTCCAGAATTCCAGCTCAGAACTGTCAGGCAAGGGATGCCTTCCATCTCCATTGGGGTCAGGACTTCCTCTATGCCTACCCACCCATTCCCCTCATTACCAAAACTCTATTCAAGCTTCAGAGAGACAGGGGCCATATGATCCTCATAGCCCCACATGCTGGCAACGACAGACGTGGTACTCCACACGCTGGCAACGACAGACGTGGTATCCACTGCTTCTACGTCTCTCTCAAGCAAAGCCTCTGGAGTTGGGATGTGCTCCATATCATCTTTCCAAGGAAAACGGGATGCTATTGCACCCGAATCCTCATCTTTACACCTGAGGGTGTGACTGCTGAAAGCCTAGAATTTCAGGATATCAACCTTTCTCAACAGGTTAAGGATATCCTTTTGGCTTCAAGAAAACCTTCCACAAGGCGGGCCTATGCCTTTAAGTGGAGAAGGTTCTCTATCTGGTGTTAAAAAAAGGAACTTAATCCCTTTTCAGTTCCAGTGGAGGCGTTACTGGAGTATCTTCTCCATTTATCATCCTCTGGTCTTAAGACTAATTCAGTAAGGGTCCACCTTAGTGCCACTGAGGCTTTCCACAAGCCCTTTGATGGACAACCTGTCTCCTCTCAACCGCTTGTAGCGCGGTTTATGAGAGGCCTACTCTTAACTAAACCTCCCATTAAGCCACCACCCATGGCATGAGATTTGAACCGCCCTTCAAACCCTTAGCCACTACATCTCTGAAGTTTCTTTCTTGGAAGGTAATCTTCCTAATTGCCCTCACTTCTGCAAGACGCATCAGTGAACTACAAGCTTTAGTGGCTGATCCTCCTTATACAAGGTTCCACCATGATAAAGTAGTTCTTAGGACTCACCCTCACTTTATGCCAAAGGTGGTTTCACTTTTTCATTTAAACCAATCGGTTTACCTTCCTGTATTCTTCCCTAGGCCTCACGCCTCTAGTGCAGAAAGGAATCTTCATACTCTGGATTGTAAAAGAGCTTTAGCTTTTTACCTTCAGAGAACTAAGCAACATAGAAAGGCTTCTCAGCTTTTTGTTGCCTTTGACTCCAGTCATCTTGGATTACCAGTTTCCAAGCGAACTCTTTCTAACTGGATTGCAGATTGCATATCCTTTGCCTATGAGAGCAATGGCAACCTCTATGGCCAACCTTCGCTCAATGTCCATTGACGATATTTGCAGAGCAGTCACTTGGGCTTCGGTACACACTTTTGCAGCCCACTACTGCTTAGACAAGGACTCCCGTCGGGATGCCTTGTTTGGCCAGGCTGTTCTCCAGCATCTCTTTCAGACTTAGAACAACTCCTACCCGGCGTCCCGGGTTTCGATGCCAGAGATCTGTGGGAGGAAGCATGACCCATCTCAACCTGAGTTTTGCAGCTTTCTGGGATCATCTCCCTGGCATCTCTCAGCTTGGGAGTCCCCATATGTGAAGACTACATTCTTGCTTGTTCCTGGAGATAGCATAGTTACGTACTTACCGGTAACAGGTGATTTCCGGGAACAGCAGGAATTGAGTCTTCACAACCCACCCAACACCCCTGGGAGTTGTATCTCTCTCTCTGTTTCTCTTTCTCTCTCCTTTTGTCTCAGCTATAAACTCAACTGAAGAGGGAGAGTTGGGAAGGCAGTGGCGCAGGCGCAGTGGGATGCTCCCAAAGGCTTTCCTATTGGACGCTGGGGAGTGTTCCCGCATGGGCTCCGTCGGTGCCAATACCCATATGTGAAGACTCAATTCCTGCTGTTCCCAGAGATCACCTGTTACAGGTGAGTAACTATGCTTCATCTACGGTGTGGGATGAATGTAATTTCATATGAGGATAGGAGGTTTAAAATATGGTTAAATAAATAAATATGATGTTTTCCTACCATTCTGCCTCTTTGAACCTTTACTTGAGCTCAGGACTGGAATAGTCTGTAACAGTAGTAAAGAAAAAAAAAGGGGCCAAAATGTTGCACTTCCTTTTTACAGCAGATCAATTATCGATTTGTTCTTTTACACACCCAACACATCTTTCAGCTATAGTTGTTTTACTTTTATCTGAACTAAAAATTCTTACAAGGGGAGTGAGAATAATATGGGAAGATCAGCTGATTATTATGTAGGCAGCACTCAACAAAAGCACTTTTCATTGTTAGAGTGGTGTTTTTCTGGTTCGCTCTGATGAAACCATGATTTAGGGAGCGAAACCACGAGCCAGGTTGGATATTTTACAGTATGGACTTTGTGAATACTTCCTTGAATATTTTATCGTAGATGAGTGACATTTGCCGTGTATTCAATTTGTTCAGTGTCTGGAGAGATTGCTTCATAGCCCTGCATCCAGGCTTTGAAAGACTTGCTCTGCTATCTAATATACATTTGTTTTACGTTTATTGGATTAATAGCTGAATTCATATATATAGTGAACTGTTTTAATTTCTGAACAGCAATATATAAATATTTTTTGGAGACCATGATGACAAGTTTAAGCTGGTAGTCTAGGTGCATACTTAAGGTTACCAGAGGTTTTTTTGCAGGCAAATCTGGCCAAAATGTGTGTGCTGGGAAGGAAAGATTTCAGCAACAAGGTGTAGAGGAATCATTACTTTGCCACTGTCACCCCCCCTCCATCTATCCCATGATAGCAACAATATCATTTCCAAGCAGACAAACTGACAGTGAAAAATAAATAAATAAATAAATGGATGATACATTTTCCCCATACTGTGTAAAATATAAAGATAATGAATGCAAATTCTAAAATCTTACATCTTCAAATCATTAAACTGAGATTAATCTTTTCTTCTACTCCCTTGGTCCTTATTGTTGGAATCATGTACAAGAGGCATTAAGCAGGTGGGAGACAGGGGCATAGCTCTACATTTGTGGGCAATCCCCAAAACTCGTGGACATCTTGTAACCTGAAGACTGTTGATCTCCTTTATTTTGTGTATGTATGTATGTACGTAGAGAGAGATAGAGACTGGGCCAAGATATTTTTGAAAGACTTGTTTTATTGCTTGGAAAGAGGAAATACAGCTACCCTGTCTCACTTTAGCTCATTCCTTTCAGCTTACTGAACTTGCCTGTTAAATTCTGGATAAGATAGCTTCTCATTGCCTATCCCTTGTAACACTACATGAATGTTGTTAATAATAAATAGCATAAGACTTGATTCTGCTGACACACACTCTTAAATGCAAATGTAATCGAGTCCATGTTGACAACTGGCTTTTCTTGAGTTTACTACAGACCATGGCATCCCAGCCAGGCTGGACCCTGCTTCGCTTCAGAAATCGGTTGACAGCACGTTCATTCAGGACTGCTGACTAGTCTAATGGCTCTTCCCAAATTGCTGACACCATCATCATATTCATACCCACCACTCACAGTAGAGCCTTTCGCTCGGCACCTGAAGGAATTTAACTTTGATATGATAGCCCCTACTAATTTATTGAATATATCATCTATGTGTCTTTTTTAACAATAGCCCCTTTTATTAACCGCTCCTAAAAATCCCCTCGTTCCACTGTCTGCCTGTGCCTCTCAACAAGCGTAAAAGCACAAACCAAAACTTGAAATTCTGAATTTTTGGCTACACTACAGCCTTTTCCAATGAAGAAATGTCTATTCTTTTAATCAATCTGTCTCTGAAACTTTGAAAAACACAAATGTAGTAATTTCAAGACTGGATCGTCGGGGACGAGGAAAAAAAAACAACAAACATCCCAAGCACAACCACCACTTACTTCTCCGCGGTTTGGTCGGATAGGCAATCGCGAAAACTTTGCCAGAATCCAAAATGGCCGCGAAGGCGTCAGCATCCTGCTGTGCGCAGAGCCCGGGCCGGGAGAGGTGCGTATTCTACTCCAGCGCTCCAGATGGAGACTGTGCACGAGAGAGACTCGCGTCACAAGCTCCAGTCAAGGATGGAGCCACAGGCTGTTCAGAGGAAAAGAAGGGTAGGCTGCTGCCCCCCCCCCCTCTGCCTTTTTTGCTTTCTTAAGAGTTGCTTTTGTTGCATTTAAAGTTCAAAGAAAGGTTCTGTTTGCTAAGAAAGTGTTGCGGGTAGCGACTATATTTCCAGGGAAGGAGAAAAAGGAAAACGGTTGTGAAAGAGTAAAGGGGGCGGGAGCGATGGAAAAGATGCTAACTTTTTTTTCCTCTCAAGTAGTTTCTCGGCCGTTTCTTTTTCTTCAAGCCCTCTGGAGCTCTCGCAGAAAGGTTTCCACTTTCAATAAAAGGGCACAGGCGTAGGTCTTGCCTTTTGTCAAAGGTAGGGTTAAATAGTTTTTAATATGTTGCATTTGTGGCTTGTGTCGTATCACGGCCAGAAGTAGCGACAGCTCAGGAGTTTTGTGTTTTTATGTAAGCGTTGGAGAATAACTGTTCGTCGATTTCGTGCATCTCTAGCCTACGGTTAGTTCAAGGCGCCTTTTCTGTCGCTCCTCCTTTTCATCTGGTGAACTGGGGCTCTGACCTTTGACTTTGCGAAACGCTGAAAGGTTAATTGCAATTAGAAAAACATATATTGATGTAATAGGTTGTAATTGCAGCTTGGAAATTGGCCGAACGAGTACGTTGTGAATTAGTATATAGTTAAGGTACTGTAAACGATGACACAATTTTACAAATTTGTCTTATTTCTATCAAAAGTAAAGTCTGACATCCAAGTTAGAAGAACACCAAAGGAATAATTCAGAAACCTACTTACTGTATGCATTTAGAAACTATTGTGCTTAAGTTTTGGGCATGTTGGGATGACCAGTGTGTATTTGCAGTTTATAGAAATAACGATATGAAGAGATACTTTTTGTATTGGACTCGGTACATTGTTTTTCCATTAACTTTGGGGAGTTAAAACACTACTACTACTACTACTGATAATTTGTATAGCGCTACAAGGTGTACGCAGTGCTGTACAGATACATGTGAAAGACGGCACCCATCCTCGGCTCAAGAATCTAATGCAAAAAAAATAGTGCTCCCCCACCCGAGCATACTTGCTTATTTAGAGAATATTACTTTTTAAAGGCGTGTGTGCGTGTAAAGCGCAGGAGCCATCATATGAATGAACTGCAAATCGGTATTCAGCAAAACTGAAGAAATGACACTATCATAATTCCTTTCTGAGGACTTTGTTGATTTGTTTTGTTTTTAAAACACAGACTTTTACAAGTACTTGGATTATAAAAACAATTTATCTTTGGCCAAAAACAGCACAGATTACTACTATTCAATAGCCCAAGTGCCCTGGCCAAGCTCATTCAATGCAAGCATTAGTTAATCCAAGTCTATGAATTAAAGGAGAACCAGAAAAATGGGTCAAAAGGTCACATAGCTATTATTAAAATGTGGTTTTCTACTTTCTCTAAACACCCAAACCACCTACAATTGCCATATACATTAATTCACATATTTTGCTAAAGTTGATGCAGTTTTTTTTTATTATTGAACTATTTGTCTAGTGCATGAGAACAATTATTCAGAAATATTTTAGAGAGAAATTGAATTATCCTTTAAGCATTTTATTGGAGAGATTTGCAAAACCATTGCAGGTGACGCAACACCACCACAAAACAATTTATAGTAGTAAAAAAAAATGAGGTGTGGTGGTGTCACCTGCAATGGTTTTGCAAATCTCTCCAATGTAATGTTTAAAGGATAATTCAATTGTTTAGTTTCTCTTGATAAGAATTATAAGATCAGCAAGTGTGGGATTAGTGCTTTTGCTTTCTGATGGTTTTAGAGCCTGTTAGTGGACAAATCTTGGTAAGATTTCCTGGTTATCTATTTATTTTTGTCTAGGATAAAAATCCTTTGTTCTTGAAACTGTGGTGCAATTTCAGTTAAGTTCCTGATAAGTCACAATGAAATTGTTGTTTTACTTTTTCTTTTGTCAACCCAGCAGTTTCTTCCTGCTAGTTTGGGCTTCCATCTCAATTGGAACCAGATCTGAACTTTAATTTGCAATTAACCGGGCAATCCCCACACCTTCCCAATTTATATTCCCTCCCAGCTTATTTTAATTCAGTCATTGCAGTGACAGTACTGTGCCTGGAGACATGCAGCCTCTCCCCCCCCCCCCCCTTCCCCTTAGGCTGCTTATCAGGGAACTCCTTTCCAGAATCTTTAATCAAGGGCTGTATTAACTGACCATGAGATGTCACTCTTGCATGATGATTGATGTCCTCTCTACAGATGCTGTGAATGTTGCTTCATAGCATCACCAGCCCCAGGGCAAGCAAACTGAGCCACTGGGCTTTGCTTTTTTAAATATTGTCAATGTTTGCTTTCTGGACCTGGAGTTAATATAGTCATAGGCAGCCAGTGTTAACAAAAGTTACAAACCTTCAAAGGGAAAGTTTGCAAATAGATTCTTTTTGAAAGTAACTCCATGGAAAGTACACACGTTAAAGTGTGCTATTTAGTGTGTCCAAATTTCCCAGCTGATTTCATGCATATATTTAGAAAATTAATGTGCATACTTGAACTCCTTTCTGTCTCTGCTCTCGTGAACATCTCTGCTCGGTTTGGGGAAATTTAATATGTATGGGGCATGTTTACTAAGGGGTAGTGCGGGGTTATTGAACAGTTTTGGCATGGCACTAAAAAGCAGCACAGCATCCCATGCTGAAAACCCCGCTCAAGTGCATGATTGGGCAGGATGTTTGTAGCCCACATTACCTGCGCTCAGTGCAAGTAGCGCAAGTGCAACTAAGACCACCTCAGTAAGTGGTGTTTAGTTGCTTCCATGGCCTGTTTACTGTGTTGAAGTGTGATAACTGCAGGGGGATGGATGTACCTGCCCCCCTGTAGTTAGCTTGCAGCTCTGCACGACTGCTACAGTAGCCAACTTGTATTCCTTCTTCACGGTGGAGATCTGTAGGGCTGCTATGTGGACTTCCATCCACACCTTCATAGCCCATTACTGTCTGAATGGAGATTTCCGATGTGACAGCAACTTCGGCCAAGGCATACTTTGTCACCTGTTTGGGAATTAAGACAACTCCTTCCCACTGACCCTTCTGTCCATTAGGCTACTGTAGAGTTGACTTGCTGTTGATGTCCATGCTGGATGCTGATTCTCGGAACCTTTCAGCGATTGCTCATGCTGCGGTTCTCTGCCCTTTTTTCTGGTTGCCCTGTTGGACTATTTACAGGTTTTTCAGTAGCCTGTAGCTGGGGAGTCCCATATGTGAGGACTGACTTCATGCTTGGTCCCAGCAAAAGCATAGTTACTCACCTGTAGCAGGTGTTCTTTGGGAATAGCAGGAATCAATCCTCACTTACCGCACTCCTTCCCGTGGTGTTTTCTTTTTTTGGCTTGATTTAAGCTATGTCATCATACTGAGGTAAGATGGGCACGCATGCATGGTTGACCTCTCAAAATCTCAGTCGGTGATGTCACCCATATGTGAAGACTGATTCCTGCTGTTCCCAGAGAACACCTGCTACTGATTAGTAAGTACACTTTCGCCACCTCTGATTCACTCTTTCACCTTTCCGTTGCTGGGGGGGGGGGGAATAGGCGGGGTGGCAGAAATGGAATCCTCTCCTGAAGCCAATTCAGATGAGGGAGGGATATTCCCCCCAGTGGCAGGTGAGAATTCTTTTGTGATCTACCTGCTCTGCAAAATTATCTGCTTCCGTGATTCAGGACACTATGGTGGCTCAACATGATGTAGAACCTGCTCCTGTGAAAGCTTTTCAAGTGGAGGTAAGAACATAAAAACATAAGATATACCATACTGCGTCAGACCAAGGTCCATCAAGCCCAGTATCCTGTTTCCAACAGTGGCCAATCTAGGTCATACGTACCTAGCAGTTTCCCCAAAAGACACAGGTTCCACAATGCTTGTACTGGGTCAAGCATTGGTATCCTGGGTCCCTTCTTAATAATGGTTTATGGACCTTTCCTCCAGGAGCTTGTCCAAACCTTTTTTAAACCCAGCTACACTAACAGCCTTTACTACATCCTCCAGTAACAAATTCCAGAATTTGATTATAGGTTGAGTGAAAAAATATTTTCTTTTATTAGTCTTAAATAGTCTACCCTGTAGCTTCATTGCATGTCCCCTAGTCTTTCTATATTCTGATAACATAAACAATCGATCTACGTTTACCCGTTCCACTCAGTTCATGAATTTATAGACTTCTATCATATCTCCCCTCAGCCGTCTCTTTTCCAGGTTAAAGGGCCCTAACCTTTTTAGCCTTTCTTCATAGGAGTATCCTTCCATCCCCTTTACCATTTTGGTGGCTCTTCTCTGAACCTTTTCTAATAACGCTATATCCTTGTTAAGACCAGAATTGCACACAATATTCAAGGTGCGGTCTCACCATGGAACGATATAGAGGCATTATAATATCCTTTGTTTTATTCTCCATTCCTTTCCTTATGATACCTAGCATTCTATTTGCTCTCTTGGCCGCCGCTGCACACTGGGCCGAGGGTTTTAACATGTTATCCAAAATGACGCCTAAATCTTTTTCCTGGGTGGTGGTTCCTAATGTGGAACCTTGCATCCTGTAACCATAGTTTGGGTTGTTCTTCCCTAGGTGCATAACTTTGCACTTGTCCACATTAAATTTCATCTGCCATTTGGATGCCCAGTCTTCCAATTTATCAAGATCCTCTTGAAATTTTCCACAATCCTCTTGGGTTTTAACAACTTTAAATAGTTTTGTGTCATTTGCAAATTTGATAACCTCACTCATTATTCCCTTTTCCAGGTCATTTATGAATATGTCAAGAAGCAGCGGACCCAGCACAGATCCCTGGGGTACACCACTATTCACCTTTCTCCATTGGGAAAATTGGCCATTTAGCAGTACCCTCTGCTTTCTATCTTTTAACCAGTTCCTTATCCACAGTAGTACACTGCCCCCTATCCCATGACTCTTTAGTTTTGCCAAAAGTCTCTGATGAAGGACTTGTCAAATGCTTTCTGAAAGTCCAGATACACTATATCAACCGACTCACCTTTGTCCACCTGTTTATTCACACCTTCAAAAAAACATAACAGATTAGTAAGACAAGATCTTCCTTGTCTAAAGCCATGTTGGCTGTCTCCCATTAGGCCATGACTATCTACATGCTGAGTAATTTTGTTCTTGAAGATGGTTTCTACCATTTTTCCCTGTACTGACTTCAGGCTCACCGGTCTGTAGTTTCCCGGATCACCCCTGGAACCCTTTTTAAAAATTGGCGTTACATTGGTGATCCTCCAATCTTCAGGTATTACAGATGATTTTAATGAAAGTTCACAGATTACTAATAGCAGGTCTGCAATCTCATATTTCAGTTCTTTCAACACCCTTACATGTATACCATCCGGCCCAGGTGATTTGCTACTCTTCAGTTTATCAAATAGTTGTAATACATCTTCCCGATGTATCGATATTTCCTTCAATTCTTCCACACCTTTAAATATCACTTCAGTCATGGGTAACATCCCTGCATCTTCCTCAGTAAAGACCGAAGCAATGTTCCCTCTAATTTTCTGTAGGCTGTGTGCACATAAAATATCAGCTGTGCAGCTTTTGAAGGAAGGTTAAATTTTTGTGCACCACATAACACTCGGAGTTATATACTTTAAAATTTGACTACACATCAGAATACAGTATGTACACCACATTGATTTTAATCAAATTAAATGAAAACAGACGATTACTAAAGGTCGTAATTACAATCACAACTTTTAAATTTTAAGATGTCTGTGTTTTCTATCAGAATCAGAAACGTAATTTTTGTGCACTCTGTTGTAAAGTATGTGCGCTCGCTCGGCGAGGTGTGTGCGCACGTACATGCGCACAGCTTAGAGGGAACAGTGGACCGAAGCAAAGAATTCATTGTCTCTCCGCTATCGCCTTGTCGCCTCTTAGTGCCCCTTTAACCCCTCTATCATCTAATGGACCAACTGACTCTCACAGATTTTTTGCTACGAATGTACTTGATAAAGTCTTTATTTCGCGTTTTTGCTTCCGCAGCAAGCTTCTTCTCAAATTCTCCCTTTGCCTGCCTTATCAATGCCTTGCATTTGACTTGCCAGTGCTTGTGCTGTTTCCAGGTTTTGTCGTTAGGCTCTTTTTTTCCATTTCTTAAAAGATGCTTTTTTTGGCAACAGCAGCATCTCTGACCTCACCTTTAAAACATGCTGGCAGTTTTTTGGACTTCTTTCCACTATTCTTAAAGCGTGGAATACACCTGGTCTGGGCTTCCAAGATGATAGTTTTCAACAACACCAAGCTTGATGTAAGTCTTTAACCTTTGCAACTGCTCCTTTTAGTTTTTTCTTAACTATTTTCCTCATTTTATCATAGTCTCCCTTTCGAAAGTTAAAAGGTAGTACTGTGGGTTTCCTTACTATCCCTCCTTCACTAATTAAATCAAAGGCGATCATGCTGTGATCACTATTGCCAAGTGGCCCCAACACCCTTATCTCTTGCAGTATCCTGTGTCCTTCTTGATTTTTCCTCTAGCTGAATCTGTGGTGGCTCATAGTCTCCTAGTGGGAGATTCCCAAACTGGGTCATAAAGGTCCTAAGATCCTGTCTCAGCTGTACTCTCTGCTTCAAGGTGAACTGGATCAGCTTTACAGGCTCCCTCAGGTGGATACCCTCATCACAACATGACTATCCCAATGGAAGGGGGTGTTGCACTTAGGAATCTCATGATAGGAAAGAGGCCGTCTTTAAAAATGTATTTACATATTCTGCCATAGGGTTTCAAGTGGTGTGTGCAGGCTTGGTGGCCCGAGTCCCGTTGCCGTAGGTCTTCCTGTTTAAAAATACTACTCCTCCCCCCCCCTTCCCGAAAAAAAGCAGTCCTAAACGGCCAGGGATCAGGTGTAATTCTCAATGTGGACAGCTGCAGAACAACAGTTGCCAGGTAGCCTGGAGGTTGTGAGCCACTAATGTGACTGCTGCTCTGTATGAATTGATCAGGATCTCCTCCACGTCCATGGCAGGGATAGTAGTGGCTAGGAGGTGTCTTTGGCCTTGCAGTTGGTCAGTTGAGGCAGGTTGCTCTTTGAGGAAGACCGGGAGAAGTGGGTGAATGATCTTGGAGAGACTCACCCATAGAGGCTCCTGGAAGAGAGGCCCAAGAGTGCTAGCATTGCCTCTTGTAGGGCCTAGCATGGAGATGCCCTCGGACTGCTGTTCATTTTGTGAGTCTGAGCCCATAAAGGGTCCACCCTTTCAAGGTTCTCGGCATTCTGAGAGCACAGCTGCAGCTTCCTCCGGAGCCAGTAAACCCCTGCAATATGATTTGCGGAGTCACTTCCAGGATGCAGCCAATTGGGAGGCAGCTCTGACTGTTTTCACTCGGAGTGGGCCCTATATTGCATTGGACCCATGGGTCCTTAAGGTCTTCAAACAAGGTTATGTGCTGGAGTTTGCAAAGCTTCTATGTGACACCTTTGTAGAGTCTCCCTGAGGATCCCTGCTAAAGTGAGTGGCATGTGAGGAACCTATACAGCGCCTCTTAAAATTGTAGGCTCCTTTTTCTGTGCTCTCCACTAGCAGTGCCTTTGCTTTTGTGGGGGCCCAAGAAAGGAGGTTTCTTCTGGCTTATTCTTGATCTGAGTGTGGTCAGTGTCGGAATCAGAGTCCCTTGTTTCCGCATATTTTCAAGTCCCTTTCCAGAAGCAAGATTGGCAATTTTGCCGCTTCTGTGTCCTGGGTCTCCACTTTCAGTGGACTCTATTTCTTGGCCTGGCCCTGGCTCCTCAAATCTTTTTGAAGGTCATAGCATTGTTCCTGCCCAGGCGAGAAATCCAGGTTCGCTCATACCTGGACAACTGGCTGATTCAGTTAGATTTCCTGGAGAAGTCCAGGGATGACACAGTCCTGGTCTTTCACTAGCTAGAAATGCTGGGGTTGGTGAACAGCTATTCCAGGAGTAACCTGATTCCTTCTCAGGAATGGGAGTACCTCAGGTTTGCTGCAACACTCTCTCCTGGTTGAGGTTTCCTTGCTGGAGAGATTATTCAACCTGCAGAAACCCATTCAGGGAGTTTTATGTTCAGTCAGCACTCATCTGGACCAGTCTAGCAGGATAAGGAAGGAGAAATTTTCCATAGCTGGTGATTTTCTTTTCTTGAATCCTGCTAGACCTGTCCAGGACTGCTGCTGTTTGATTGTGTGATCAGGTTCTGTGCCCAACACAGAGTTAATTAAGGTAAGAGAATCAAATACATGTTGCCGTTTGAGTGTTCCCAAATATGGTTGTTGCATAATAATGTTTGTTTGATTTTCAATCTTGTTTACTGCTTGGGAGGTGTCATAGTGGCTTCTGTCAGTATTGCACCAGAATACAGTATATACTAAGTGATGAAATCACTGAAAGTTGCTCTGGTCTGCCTCCACCTGTTGGCTGGGGAGCTCATTTGTCTGGACAGATCTAGAAGGATGCAAAGAAAGAAAAGTATCAGGTATATAAAATTTCTCCTTTTTGAAATAACTTGTACACCACTAATAGTTATGAGAAGCATGCAACATCTGCAGAAAACTAAGGGGCCGATGTAGAAAACCGGCACTGAAGTTGCGTGTTAGCAATATACGCATCTATGTAGCATGCTGATAGCGTGTGACTTCAGCGCCGGCATGCAGAAAGGAGTGCATATGCAAATTAGCCACCTGTTAAACTGCGGCGCAAATGTCAGCATTAAACTAGGAGAGCAAGCCAAACATATGCGCACAGAAGTTCGGCACAAGTTTGGCACACTCTCCCAGAGAAACGGGATCATCTGAGGGAAAGTTTGACACTTCAACCTCAGATGATCCAGGCATCGGGAAAAGCCCCCGATGCCACCAAAGTTGGTGTCATTTTTATTTTTTTCTCTCTCCAACTCAAACGAATGCTTGTGAATTGCTCATTTTCCCCTCCCAGTCACAAGGGCAGCACAGATATATATTTACATTTAGAATTTTAAACATTTTAATTAAAAAAGTGAACCATTCTAATAAATCAGAGGGATAGGATCATTCATCCATCAGTCTTTCTGATCACTTTTTAATCATTGATTCTCAACTCTCATATTTTTTTTAGGGGTTTTTGTTTGTGGTTTTTTTTTTTTTCATTTTCTGTGCTTTCATCAGTCCGTGCAAATTTTATATAAAAAAAAATAAAAATCTTTTATTGTAAATGAAGTCAGTCGGCTTCAGGGATTAAGAGCCTTGGTCTATTCAAATTTATTCAGGTCCCCACTGTAATCATATTATCATTCTGTGAAATCAAAATGGCAATCACATTAATGAATGATGTCAGCTTTGGGGCTGGTGTACTTAGTTATGCTATCAATAATGAGAGAAACTCAGGTAACCTTTTGGATGCCACTTTGAGCAGCAGAGACCTCCAGTGTTTCTACTAAATTACTACAAGGTAGCCTGGAGATGACCTGGTAATTTTCCAAAACAGGGGAGGTTATTTTCTGCCCAGTTATATCAAGTTGGGAGGAGATTTCTCTGGGAGGGAAAATCCAACTCCTATATAAATCACTCCCAGTGGCAGAACTCTTTGGCAGCTGGCCACTGTACCATGGAGATGTGGAGAAGGTTTGCACTCATTCCAGCTAGAGGGGCCGAAAAGACTAAAGCTGCAGGAGGGAGGAGAGGCGGGCTTGGAAAGTGTTTGGATAAAGTGCACATCAGCATTCCTCTGTGACACTGCAAAGCCTGCCAGCACCCCTACTTAATCAGGAGGAGAGCCTGCAGCTAGTGGCAGAAAATAAAGCAAAGGCAATCACCTTGGGGGGGAGGAGGGGGACACCTACTTCCAAGAATCCACCAACAACTAGTGACCCTAGAGCCAGGAATGAACACAAGGCAATATCAGGGACCTGTGCCTGCACTGCTCAAGGTGTACAAAGATTATCGGAGCAAGAGAGGGGTTCCCACTCAAGGTAATTGCGAAGAGTAACAAAAACAAAGGGTTTGGAGAAACTTGGAGTAAAATTCCAGTACCTGGGAAGGAGTACCAAGAGTGAACTGTTGTAATATAACATGGTAAGAGCTGGAAGAATTAATCAGTTTGTAACATATTTTGAAAGAAAGGAAAATGAGTTAGCTTCTTGTAATATAGTTCTGTTCTTTTATCCTGCTTTACTGGTGATATAACCGAATGTTTTAGCCTCTGCTGTCATTATTGTAAGTAAACTCTTGGTTCGGAACACCAAATCTGGATTTGATTTAGTTACTTTTGAGAGGGGAAGAGGAGTTCTAGTGCCAAGACCTTTCAGTGTATCCTGGACTCTTGGGCAAATAACCCAGTGACTAAATTTTGCTCAGGAGACTGAATGAAAGACTGTTGCTCTTGGATGGTTTGCTAAGCAGTGTGTCGGACACTGTAAGGACTACATGTTGTACAATACTGGTTTTTACAACACTTGTGAGAGATTATTTTGTTTTCTGAACTGGTTCTGAAGTATGAGAAGAGGGAAAACCATTTAAATTAAGCAGAGCATGTGTGATGAATGATATGGAACAGTAAAGTTAAAATTGAGCAAATCTACCTTAGGTATATTTCAAGACTTTGAAGGATGTGGACATAGTATTTCATTTTTTATTTTAGATTTATTACTCACCTTTTCGAATTCTGAGCTTAAGGTGAGTTACATACTCGGGTACATGAGCCAATTCTCTGTCTAAATTGATTTACAATCTAGTTGTACCAGAGGCAATGGGGTGAAGTGACTTGCTGAAAGTCACAAGAATATCAGTGGGAGAAGCAACATTTAAAACCCTGAATTCTCTGGTAAGCAGCCTGCTTCTGTAACAACTGTGTGTTTAACAACTCCTTCATTCTGTTTTGCTTTGTTCGAGTTTGTTGCTAACTGCAAAAGCCAACTACCATTATGGGACATGTTTATTAAAGATTAACATGGACTAAGTGCTTTTGTGGCTGATTTTATTCCTGTGAGCACAGTGGCATTTAACATGCTAACCTTTCTTATTCCTTATCCTGCAATACCTGTCCAGATGAGTGTGCTATGCTCCTCAGCCAGAAGGTGGAGGCAGACTTCAGCAACTTTCAGTGATGTCTTCACTAGGTATACCCTTTGGCACAGCACTGAGAGAAGCCAGTATTATTTGCCTCCAGCAGGTGGCAAGGTGTGTGTACTGGTGCAGCAGTGAAGATAGGCCTGACTCTCCTCACCCACATGATGGTGCAGAGGCCTTGGATTGAGTCTGAAGGACCCAATGTTGTACAGAGCGCAAGTACACTTATGTCTCCTGGAGTGGACAGCCGACCCATGTCCATGCTGTTTTCTGTGGGCTATGAGTGCTGATGGGCCAGAAGAGAAGCTAGATAGCACCATGGGGCCCCTGAAGGAAGTCAGTAAGTTGGGCACAGGCCACCCTTCCCTCTTGCTGTCCTAATCTGATCTTTGCTAAGTCCCTTTTCCAGATCATACTGCTAGACCAGTCCAGACAAGTGGGTTATGCACCCCTGCCAGCAGATAGGGAGACAGAGAAAAAACTCCAGAGCTGTGATTGGTCAGGCTCTGGGTGACATAGGCATACCCCTAGATGTCCTATTCAGTAACTTCAGAAGGAGGTTTGCCTGCTTCAGAGCGTGAAGACGGAGAATATTCTCTCTCGGATTCTTCCTTGACAGCACCTGAGGACTCTCAGGACATCCGGCTCTTTCGCAAAGAGGAGTTGCCTGCTCTTATAGCGAAGGTGGTGGAGGCGCTGTGCCTCTCTGACCCTCCCGTCTCTCAAACCTTGCAGCCTCAATCTCAGCCGGATCCTATATTACAGGGAATACGCAAGCCTTCCAGAGCCTTTCCCTTTCCAGCTGAATTGCAACAGATTTGTTTTTTGGGAATGGGACTCCCCGGATGCCTCCTTACGCACCGCTCGCCGTATTGGGCAATTATATCAATGGACTCACTCGGACCTCGACCTCTGGCTGGCCTACCCGAAGGTGGATGCTTTGGTGACCAGGGTAACAAAGCATACCACCATCCTGGTGGAAGGAGGAGCGGCGCTCCGGGATCAACAGGACCGTAAGGTTGAGGGTCTTCTTAAGACAGCCTTCTCGTCTTCGGCTCTGTCGCTTCAGGCGACCTTTTGTGGAGGCCTGGCGGCTCGAGCTTCCCTTCAATGGATTCAACAGCTTCCTGACACTTATCCGGAACTTGATCGTCTGGAATCGGTGGCCGCGTTCTTAGCGGATGCGTTTTATGACCTCCTGCGTCTTTCAGCTCGCTCACTAGCAGCGGTGACGGTGGCTAGACGCTGGCTCTGGCTGCGTCAGTGGGCAGCGGATGTGGCCTCTAAAACGGATTGTTGAAGCTTCCATTTAAGGGCAGACTCCTGTTTGGGGAAATCTGGATAAGTTGGTGAAAGATCTAGGAGAGGTTAAATCTCAACGCCTACCTGAAGATAGATCTAAAGCTTCTCGCCGTGGATCTCGTACACAATCCTTTCGGCGCTTTGCCTCCTTCCGTGACTGTAGGAGGAATCGGTCGTTCAGGCCGAATTCCTCCTCTGCTCCTGCCCCTCACTTCACCCAGCGGGCACAGTCCTTTCGGGAAGCCCGTAAGGGATCTGAGTCCTATTTGGGTACAGGTAGATTCTCTGGCGCCTCCCGCCCATCCCGCTGACAGGATGCTTCGCCCACTCGAGCCGCTTCCACCAGTAGGGGGTCGTTTAGCCCTCTTTGCTCGTCAGTGGGCCTTAATAACTATGGATCAGTGGGTCCTCGACATTGTTTCTCTGGGATATGCCCTCAAATGTTGGCGCCCCATTCGAGACATGTTTTTGGTTTCTCCCGGACGTTCCCACGGGAAAAGGCTAGCCATCCAATCCACCGTTCAAAGACTCCAGCGTTTATTTATTTACATTCTCTCTTATACCGCGCTATTCTGCATCAGTGCGGTTTACATTGAACAAACTGAAATTACATTGAACAGGGCATTATAACTTGGAGATAACTATTTTACAGGGAACATGGGCTATGGAGGGTTAAGTGGCTTGCCCAAGACCACAAGGAGCACCTGTGGGACTAGAAACCCCAGTCCTTCCGGCCCAAGGTTGCTGTCCTCTAGTGGGATTTGAACCCCCGACCTTCCTGCCTGAAGTACCTTGCCCCAACCACTAGGCCACTCCTCCACTTTAGATGCCATTCGTCCAGTTCCACCGTTGGAAAGAGGACTAGGCCGTTACTCTATCTATTTCGTGGTGCCAAAAAAGGACGGCTCCTTTCATCCTATCTTAGACCTCAAAGGCGTCAATCGCAGTCTGCAGGTACTACACTTTCGAATGGAGACTCTGCGATCCATTATTCAAGCGGTACACAAGGGGGAATTTCTAGCTTCCCTCGATCTTGCGGAAGCATACTTTCACATTCCCATTCGAGAGGGGCATCAGCGATTCCTTTGATTTGCGGTACTCGGTCAACATTTCCAATTTTGTGCGATGCCCTTCGGTCTAGCTTCGGCGCCTCGAACCTTCTCCAAGGTAATGGTGGTAGTAGCTGCGGCCTTACGCAGCCGCGGCATCAGAGTTCATCCTTATCTGGACGACTGGCTCATTCGTGCAGGCACTCTTCCCGAGACTTGCAGCACAGTCTCGGTGGTTGTTGCCTTTCTCGAGAGCCTCGGCTGGGTAATCAACTGTGACAAGAGTTGTCTTCAGCTGTCCCAGGAGATCGAATTTTTGGAGGCTCGATTCGAAATAGCCTTAGGTCGGGTCTTTTTGTCAATGCCTCGATTCCTCAAGTTAACTTCTCAAGTTCGCAGTCTCCTAGCACAGGTCTCGCCTCGAGCATGGGATTACCTTCAAGTCCTGGGATCCATGGTGGCGACCATAGATCTCGTGCCTTGGGCCAGAGCGCACATGCGCTGTCTACAGAGCTCTCCTGACACGATGGTTGCCAGTTTCGGAAGACTACCAAATTCGCCTTCCGCTTCACTCCAGGGTCAGACCAAGCCTACGGTGGTGGCTCTCCTCCAGCAACCTCCTGAAGGGGGTTCCCTTAGAACAATCCAACACGAACAACGGATGCCTGTCTGTCCAGTTGGGGCGCGCACTGTCGATCTCACACTGCGCAGGGCGCTTGGACAACACGTGAATCCCGCTGGACGATCAATCGACTAGAGGCACGAGCAGTACGTCTGACTCTACTGAGATTTCACACTCTTCTGCATGGGAAAGCGGTTCAGATACTATCCGACAACGCGACCACAGTTTCCTACATCAACCGTCAAGGAGGGACCAAGTGCACTCGAGTGTCGAACGAGATGGCTCTTCTTCCTTGGGCAGAGAGAAATCTCCAAGTCCTCTCCGCCCAACACATTGCAGGAACCAACAATGTGAAGGCGGACTTTGAGTCGCAATACCCTTGACCCCGGCGAGTGGGAACTGGCCCCGCTAGCCTTCCAGAGGATAGTTCAAAAATGGGGGTCACCGGCAATAGATCTCATGGCGTCGGCAGCGAATGCCAAAGTTCCGAGTTTCTTCAGCAGTTGGAGAGAACGCGGGACCTCGGCATCGATGCGTTGACTCAGACTTGGTCGGAAAACCAGCTTCTTTATGTTTTTCCACCCTGGTCCATGATCAGCAGGATCCTGCAGCGAATTCGGTCGCACAGGGGGCCGGTAGTCCTCGTCGCCCCGGATTGGCCAAGAAGACCATGGTATGCCGATCTCATAAGGCTGTCATGGGGGTCGCCATTACGGCTGGCAGCTCCCTCCGGACTCCTCAGATAGGGACCGATCTTCATGGAAAATCCAGCTCCCTACTCGCTTACAACTTGGCTCTTGAACGCCGCCGTTTGACCCATAAGGGGTATTCGCTGAAGGTGGTAGCTACCCTCCTTAGCGCGTGATGGTCTTCAACATCCGCTGCTTATGCGAGAGTGTGGCGCGTCTTCGAGGCTTGGTGTTCTCATCATCACTTGTCCTCGTGGCGTACCTCAATTCCTGATATTCTTGCCTTTTTACAGGACGGTCTTGATAAAGGTTTGGCGCTCGGTTCGCTTTGAGTGCACATTTCTGCCTTGACATGTTATCGGGGTCCGGTGCACGGTAGATCCCTTGCTTCCCACCCTGATGTGTCTCGGTTTCTGAAAGGGATCAAGCTGCTTCGTCGTCCGGCCCGTCCGGTAGTTCCTCCTTGGGATCTAGCATTAGTTCTCAGGGCATTTGGAAATCCGCCCTTTGAGCCTTTGAAGGAAGTGTCTCTTCTAGATTTGACGCTCAAAACGGTGTTTTTGGTAGAAATCACGTTGGCTCAAAGAATCTCGGAGCTTCAAGCTTTCTCGTGCAGGGATTTGTATCTTTCTTTCTCTCCTGAGGGGGTAATTCTTCGCATGATTCCTTCCTTCCTGCATAAAGTGGTTACTCCTTTTCATGTCAATCAGCCCCTGCTATTGCCTGCCTTCTCTAAAGAACAGTGTGCGGGTAGGCGCAAAAGTCTTCGCTTCCTCGACCTCAAGCGAGTTCTCCTTCGCTATTTGAAAGTTACCAATTCCTTTCACAAGACTGACCATCTTTTTGTTCTCCTTTCGGGGCCGCGCAAGGGTTTGGCTGCTTCCAAACCTTCTATCGCTAGGTGGCTGCGTCGTGCCATTGAATCGGCTTACATTCTCCAAGACCAGCCGGTTCCAGAAGGGCTTCCAGAAGGGCTTCGAGCTCATTCCACGCGAGCCCAATCCACGTCATGGGCCGAGAGGTCCCACGTCCTTCCTCTCGATATTTGTCGAGCGGCCACCTGGTCATCCTTGTCCTCTTTTGTTCAGCGCTATCAGTTGGATATACAGGCCCAAGAGGACAGTCGTTTCAGATTTGGGGTGCTGTCGGTGGCTCTAACTGCCCACCCTGAGGGTAATTAGCTTGGGTACTTCTCGCTTGTCTGGACTGGTCTAGCAGTATGATCTGGAAGGAGAAATTTCACTTACCGTTAATTTCCTTTCCTGGAATACTGCTAGACCAGTCCAGAATCCACCCAGCTTGTCAGAGCACTGGTACTTGTGCAGAGCAGCCGACAGTCATACGCTCCGCGAGCACTTCCGGAGTTTGTTTCCCGGGAATGTGTCAAAGCAGTCATTTCAGACTTCTTCCCTTGGGAATGATATTTGATCCTCCTCTTCCATTTTTCGTTCGGGTTGAGGAGTTGAGTTGGTTCCTTTTTTAAGGGTTCATAGTTGCGTTTTTTTCCCTGAGATGTTGCTTTTTTGGCTTGTTACATAGTTACTGAATAGGACCTCTAGGGGTATGCCTATGTCACCCAGAGCCTGACCAATCACAGCTCTGGAGTTTGTTTTTCTCTGTCTCCCTATCTGCTGGCAGGGGTGCATAACCCGCTTGTCTGGACTGGTCTAGCAGTATTCCAGAAAAGGAAATTAACGGTAAGTGAAATTTCTCCTTGCCCCATTTATTTAATTTGGAAACAATTGGCCTGCTGCTGTTTTGAATAAATTAGCTTGAATTAAAAAATAAAACAACCTAAGTTGGGCCTCATTATGTCTGTGTGGGCATTTGGGGTCTCCCTAAAAAGGTTTTTCCGGTCAGCCCAACAAGTTTGAGAATTCCCTTTTCGGGACTCTTTTGCTGGGGCTCTAGGGCATTTTCCAGTGTGGGTTTTCTTTTTCTTTTCTTTTTGCAGCAGTTCTCAGCCATGTGGCCTGATACAGCTTCTGGCCTCTAGCAATTTTTCAACAGCAAATGTTGCTGGTTTTTTTTGCCCCCCATTAGGACTGTAATGTCCAGGGCATTTTTTGTTCAGTATTTTGAGACCCCCACAGGGGGCCCAGTGCCTGCCTATGGTCCCTGCCACTCTTTTTGTTCTTCTTTTTAGGGGACAACATGGGCCCAGTGAGAGTGGAGCATAGTGAGGTGCCATTAGCTGTACCCAGTAGCCCCGAGGGATCCTTCGAGGCCCCACTAGTGGACCAGCTTGTGATGCAGTTCTAGAAACAGCCCTTGGGCTGTATTCAGTTGGCTAGCTGCTTGGCGGTCCTTTTGGGGGGATTTGGGATCTAGGCATACACCTTTGGGACCTAGGACCCCTGAGCGCTTTTCTAGCAGGCAGCTAGAGCGATCACTATTCCTGCTTTGCCCTTGTGCCCCATTTTCCTTTGGGAGCCCAGCCTTCCCCTGCAGGGGTTGTTTGAAGGGCTCGAGGAGAGTTCAAACTGGGAAGGGTACTTCTGAGGAGAGCAGAGTGGTGTTTCCCCTAGGGGTCACTTAAGGTTCCTGCATGATCTTTTTTTTTTCTTTTTCCTTCTGCTAGGTCTGTTTAGACCTGCACAGGAAGTTACGCTGGCTCTGCAGGCTGCAGTGCTGGCTTTCAGGTGAGTTTAGTGGGTGGTGTCCTTTTCAGCAAGTGGACCTGCTGCTCGACTGTGGCCCTATCGTTTATTGTTTATTTGCACGTGTAACTGCCCTTAGCCAGGCAGACAGAGCGGTTTACAATTAAAACAAAACAAAACAAAAAACAAACATCAATATAAAGTCATAATAGGAAAGGAACTCTATAACATGATATGATAATCACAGTAAAGGAAAGCAAAAGGAACAGAGAAAGAATAGAGGAGACATCCAGGCACAAAAAAGGGGAGGGCTGTAAGTGGATCCTGACTCAGGTGGCATCATTCCCAAAGGCTTGGGTAAATAGGTGGGCTTTTAGGAGTTTCTTAAACCAGGAAATAGAAGGTTCAAACCGGAGATGGTGGGGAAGATAGTTCCAGAGAGAGGGGACTGTGTAGAAAGAAGCAGACCAGCGTGTAGAATCATACTTGGCATGTGAAGGGAATGGGAGGACCAAACAGTTATCCTGACGTGATCAAAAGCAACGATGGGGCATATAGGGGATGATCAAAGAAGACAGGTATTGTGGTGACAAGTTATGGAGGACTTTGTGAACAAGGGTAAGGATTTTGAAGTGTATTCTTTGTGGGAAGAGAAGCCAGTGGTGCTGAATGAGGAGGGGCATGACATGATTGTATTTTCTAGCATGCTTGAGGGCGTGGATGGCAGTGTTCTGGATGGTTTGAGGTGGTGTTGGGGAAGACCGGAGAAAATAACATTACAGTAGCCAAGGCCCTAGGTGGTAGAGCTTTTAGGGAGAAAAAGCACCAAACTGAGCCCCCAGGGTCCTAAAATCCTATTTCAGCTGTCACCTCAACCAAGGTGTGCTGGAGTAGTTATTTGGCCGCATGGGGTGGATGTCACTTCACAGTGGTGCCAAAACACTTGACTGTCCCTGCGAAAGGAGGTATTGCATGTGGGGAAATCGCAGTTGGAAGGTCTTATGAAAGACTTGGGAGTGGCTGTTTTCAGCTTTTTGGCTGTGCTGTAGGAATGCCTGGAGGCTAGCCCTTGGATGAGTGTTACACCCTCTGCAGGTGGCCTGGGGCTTTGATCATTGAGCTTTGGCCCCTTACTTGCAAAGTTATAGGTCTGTTCAGGAGATCAGTTAGCTTGGGGAGCTCAAATAGTTGTTTAGCTCGATGTCCTTCCAGAGGCTATGAGACTCACAGTGCCTCGCCTAGGTGACTGCTGCTAGTTGATGCTGGTGCAGAGTCCTCTCCCTGATCCATGGTGGCAGTGGTATGGGCCAGTTGCTAGTACTGGCTTTATTCTGAGGCTAGCTCTGGTTTGTGGCAGAGCTATTTCCCTTAGGCTTCTCTTTCTCTCTGAGTGGGGAAATTCACTCATGGAGACTACTGGAAGACAGGCAGAGAAGGGCTAAGGGACCTTCTAAGGCTGTATGCAAATTCTAGAACTGCCTTCTGGAGATGCTGAATTCTTTGGGACCTCCATTGTAGTAGGGGAAGTCCCAGTGGATCATCTGATGGATTCTAGTCACCTTCATAGGGCCTTTGGGAGCTGCTAATCCCCCCCTCATTGGATGCCAGCAGTCCCTCCCAAAGTCCAGCTGGTTCGGTGTAACCTAATTTCTTTTTTTCCTGAGTGCAAACACACCACGTTAAATTAGTGGGTTTTGGGATCCTTAGGCAAGAGCGGATTTTACCAACTCCTTCATTGCGCCTCCTGTCCTTGGTCCCTTGAGTGCTGGCTTAGGCCATTCTGTGACTGTTGCAAGCTCTGTTGTAACTCACCTAATGAGCATCAAGTCTCCCCAGGTGGAGGACTTTGGGGGATGCTCTTCGGCGTTTGATAGTGATGGGTTATTACTCCTATCCCTTCTGGGTGGGTCCAGAGATGAAGTCCTGGGCCTACAGCTGGTGATCTTTGCACTTCGCCCCTCATCTTCAGAGGGGCTCTTCAGATCTGGCATGGCATTGGTTGGTGGGTCACAATCTCTGGAACTTGGTGTAGCATTTGTCGCTTTCCAGGATAAACAACATTCTGTATGATCCTGCTAGGAGAAACAAACCCACTTGTCTGGCCTGGTCTATCAGCAGATTGGTGGAGACAAAGAACCAATGAAAAGCCCAGGTTTCAATGACATCACTCTTATGCCTCTTTTCATCTTAGCTACCAGAGGTCTCTTCAATATTTCTTTGTCTCCAGCAGATGGTAGATGGATTTTCTCCTCTCAGAAGAAAATATAAAGATTGAGAAGAAAAGCTTGATTAAACACTTGTGAATGACCACCTTGAGGATGACTTTCTTACTTGAGTGTGACATGGGAGGCTGCATTAGACTCTGGTCTTTTTGGTAGCCATAGGAGGAGGGAAAATTGGTTCAGCTCCACATGCTTATCATGATAAGTCTGTTAAAACAGAAATTGGAAGGATCTGGATGAGTGCAGCAGTCTCATGCAACCTCAGTGTCCCATCACTCCTCTTCTCTTCCTCCCCTCAGTCCTTTTCTGTTCCCCCCCCTGTGCTCTCTCCCAAAGATTGCAGATAGCTCTCAAAGGGATCTGTCTGCCAACCACTTTAAATGCAGTATTGCAAAAGCCAGTAAAACAGTTTTGGGGGAGTAGAGCTGAGCTCGGCATGGATTCTCTGCCTGGAACTCTTAGGGTGAATACCAAGGCTTGACCTTGTTGTGGGCTCTTGATTCAGTCTTCTTGGGACACAATTCAGGGTGTATCGCTGGTGCGGTGTGGGGGGTTCATGTCGTTTTCTGCACGTTAGTAGCGTTTTCTTCTATTGTGCATCTGGCGGCCACACAGTCTGTACATGAATTCTGCCCAAGCGTCTCAATTATGTGTTCCTAGCATAGTGCCTGTAATGCGCATAGGGGTGATGTCATGAAAGCTGGGCTTATAATTGGTTGTCTCCACTAATCTGCTGGTAGGGGAACACAATCCACTTGCCTGAACCCGAACTAGCAGGACTTGAAGAAAGGACATTAACTGGTAAATAAAATGTCAGCTTAGCTGTTTCTCCGCTTCTGAGTTTTGTGCTGTCTCTTTGGGTAGGTCCTAGTCTTGGACCTAGACACAGCTCCCCATATCTTTACTAAGGTAATTGGTGGGTGGCAGAGCCTCTCTGCTTACAGAGAACTCTGTTGCCCATGTCTGTTGGGTTGTCCAAAGGTGACAATGGCCAGGGGAGCTCTGCCTGGAAAGACTGGAGCCATGATTAGGCCGTCCTGAGAGCAGCTTATTTCTCTCCCATGATTTTGAGCTCATGGGATTCTGTTCTTACTCTCCTGAGTTGCCTTCTGTCACGATAGAGGGTTCAGTGAAGCCTTAGATGACTGTCTCTTCTGACCCATGAAGGCAAGCATTGTCCTTGAAATCAGATCTTGATTTAGGATGCATTTTCACTAGAATCAGAGGCATTGCCTAATCTTTCATGTTTTCCTGTCATTCAGCCAGGCTCTTCCTCTTCCCCAGGAGATCAAGGAGCAAGTGAGGTAGTGGTTGCAGTTTCACCTCATGACCTGGAAGATATGGGAGGTACTTGAGGAGATGCTTGTCAGTTGTGAGACCTGGTCCAATTGGCCCATGGACTCTGCTCTTTTCTCAGGATGGAAGCTCCCCTAGGGTCCCCAAGAGGGAACAATTGCATTGACCCTGGAGAGGCTCGTGCCTTCTTTAATGGAAGTAGTGAACTGGTATGTTCTCAGAGACATCCCTAGATGTCATGCATGTCTTCTGCTGTAGCAGAGTTTTGGGTCCAGAGTGGTTTTTGCAGTCTTACAGCTGGATTGTTGGATAGAGAACATAAGAAATGCCATACTGGGTCAAGCCAAGGCCCATCAAGCACAATATACTGTTTCTAATGCTGGGCAAGCCAGGTGACAAGTACCTAACAGGTTCCCAAAAAGGTACATACAGTGGTGTGCAAAAGTCTGGAATCACTTGTAAATTTGACATTTTTTTTCAACTTCGTGACCTTATATCTTAATTTCTTTTTCCTCCCAGTGGGTTTTTCTGTGTATCTCATGATAAGTGATAGATTTGGCTATTAGGGCCAACCTTTAGTATTAGTTTGCCCCTTATTTTCTGAATTTGTTCCCCATAGTTGTCCTGTTAGATTTTCTGTGAAAATAGCGTAATGTACATAGTTGGCCAATGATATATTATTGTAAGTATGCTTTAAAATATTATGGACGCATGCCAGGTTTCCTTCAAATTAATGTATGTGGCCTTGAAAAAGGCTGTTTTTTTTGTGTGTCAGTGATGGCTCAGTATTTGATGGGCCACCCTTTGTTCTTGATCACCTGACTACACCTTGTCGGCATTAAATGAACCAGTCTGACAAGGTGATTGTTGGTGACAACGCGGTTCCAAGCTGCAATGAATGACTCAATCAGCTCATGCTTTGATGTTTCCAAGGCCACCTTGTGCCACAGGTTCTCGATTTGGATTCAGATCTGGAGACTGGGCAGGCCAGTCCATTGACTTGATGTTGTTCTGCTGCTTCCAGCTGATCACCTGTCTGGAGCGATGGCAGGGTGCATTGTCATCTTGGAACAGGAACTGGCCAGGAAACAGCTGGTGTGCTGATGGCACCATGCACTTTTGCAGTATGGTGATGTACTTGGCCCCGTTGACCATTCCATCGATGATGTGAAGACGTCCAACGCCTCTGGCAGCCATGCAGCCCCAGACCATGACCTTCAAAGGATGCTTCACAGTGAGGTTGAGACACTCGGGCTTGAATTCCTCTCCAGGAAATCTCCTCACATAGGTGTGGGCCTGGTTACCAAACAGGCAGAAGGTGCTTTCATCGCTGAATAACACCTTTTCCCACATTTCAGTCGACCAGGTTGAGTGCTTTCTCACCCACACGATCTAGTTGTGCCTTTGTATGTCAGTCATCAGTGGCTTATTCCATGCTTTGCAGCCCCAGAGACCAAACTGCAGGCACCGGCGACGAACTGTTGATGAGCTGACACCGACCTCACTCTTGTCTGACCACTCTCGAAGTAGCTGAGGAGAGGTCAACTTGCGATTAGTCAGTGAAATGCGTCATAGTGCGCGTTCCTGGCGTGATGTTGATGCACGTGGATGACCTGAACGAGGCTTGTCCACCACTAAACCCGTTTCTTTCTTTCTTCTGTACAATCTTAACAGCGCTCTGACTGTAGCCAACTTTCCTGGCTATCTGACGGCTTGAAAATCCTTCCTCGCTCATAAAGAACACATGAACATGCTCCTCCAATGTCAGGGTCCGAGTCATCTTCATGGTCGATCCAGAAAGCATATGAAATTCAAAAATTCTGCGCGTTTTTGTAGCTGCACTGTTGGCTAGATATCTGCATTGTGATTGGTTAGTGAAACCAGCCTCCTGATTGGTCAGAAATAACATGTGCATATTGGATAATCTCGATCCAGTTTTGATGCAGGATCCACAAAAATCGCAGTAGTTATCTCCCAGTGTCTGTAAAGTATTTAAATTGGAAGCAAGGAATGCAAAAAAGTCAACTCTAATAGCCAAATGTATCCCTTTTAACATGGTAGAAAGATGAATATGCTGGGCTAATGCAAAATTAAAAAAAAAAAAAAAGCTAGTACGAAAAACGCAAAACTCACAAGTGATTCCAGACTTTTGCACACCACTGTAGGTTCCACAGTACTTGTCCCAAAGTAAGCAGTGGATTTTCTGGTTTATGGACCTTTCCTCCAGGAAATTATCCAAACTCTTTTTTTTTTAAACCCAGCAACACCAGCAACTTTTACTACGTTTTCTGGTAACGAATTCCAGAGTTTGATTACGCATTGAGTGAAAAAATATTTTCTCTCATTAGTCTTAAATGAGTTACAAACACAGTGGATCCCTTTACAGCAACAGGATAAAAACAAAATAAACTGAAACATATAACTTCTGAACCATCTAACATCTCAACAAATAGGGGTGACCTACATGGAGTGGTGGGTTCACCCCTAAACAAAGAAATGGAGAGGGGTGGCCTGCACCTACTCTTGCCATCTTGCTGGGCAGACTAGATGGACCATGCTAGTATTTATCTGCCGTCATCTACTATGTATTGTAGCTTCGTTGCGTGTCTCCCCCCCCTCCCCCCCTAATCTTTCTGCTTTTTTGATGGAGTAAACAACCGATCTACATTTACCCGTTCCACTCCATTAATTTATAGACCCCTATCATATCTCCTCTCAGCTGTCTCTTTTCCAAGCTATTAGAGACCTTATTCAATTTAGAAAAGCCCTCAAACACCACCTTTTTCTCTTACATTATAGCCATCCCGATACCCCATTACCTCCCACACACCCCCACTATATCATACAGCCGCTACATGATGTAAAACACTGTAATCATACCTAATATGTAATACAATCGATTTGTACATAGTTTCCTAAGTTTGCTATAAACTTGAATGTAAATAGTTCCCCAAGTTCTCCTCCATGTTAACTCCCCGTTTTATGTAAACGACGGCCAATGTATCTGGTCAAGTGTTCTATTGTTTTGATGTAAACCGCGCTGATGACAAATAGCGCGGTATATAAGAAATGTTAAATAAATAAAATAAAATAAATAAGTTGAAGAGCCCTAACCTTTTAAACCTTTCCTCATAGGGATATTCTTCCAAATCCTTTACCATTTTAGTGGCTCTTCTCTGTACCTTTTTTTTTTTTTTTTTTAAATTTTGCTATGTCCTTTTTAAGATGTGGCGACCAGAATTGCACACAGTATTCAAGGTGCAGTCGCACCATGAAACGGTACTGAGGCATTATAATACCTTGGTTTTATTCTGCATTCCTTTCTTTATGATTCCTAGCATTCTATTTGCTTTCTTGGCTGTCTCTGCACACTGTGCAGAAGGTTTCAACGTATTATCCACAATGACGCCTAAATTGTTTTTCTAGCTGGTGGTTCCTAATGTGGAATCTTGCATTTTGTAACCGAGTTTCCCATGCATAGACATAGAGCTGGTCCATTCAGTCTCTTTGGTAAAGGCCAGAGGCTGTACAGGCATGACGAACTCTGACTGGGAGGCTGGGATTAGGTGATGTCTATCATTGGAACAGCCTGATTCTCTCCCAGGATTTCATGTTCATGGGAGTTAGTTCTACACTCTCCCGAGTCAAGCATTCTCATAACAGAGAAGTTGCCCAAGCCTCAGCTGCCTCAGAGCATGTGATTCCTGATCAGCTGCATGGACCTGAGACCCTCATGCCCTCGGGTCAGTGATGTCAACCTTGGAGCCTGTCCTATTGGTCAGGCTGTATCTGCACTTGCTATAGTGGCAACTGCTGACCTTATGGACTCTGTGTTCCCCATATTTTGACCAGGCCCTTGCTCTCCCCTGTGAGATTGAGGAGCAGTTAAGTTGTGGTTACATCTTCTGATAGTCTAGTGCTGTTTGAGGCATTGGATAGAATGTTTGTCAGTTGGTTGGTTCAGAGATTCTTGTCCTGGTGGATCCTCTATTTGAAGGCCAGAATGATGAGAGGCCCTGGAAATGTGTAGACCTCTCCTAGTGGACAAAGACTGTGTGTTCTCAGTTACTACCCAGATGGTGATGTGTCCACTAATGAATCTTCATTTCATTGATTAAAATTTGATATGCCGCCCCTTGTGGGGACAGCAGGGTGGTTTACAATAATTAATAAAAACAAATTGAAATTAAAGAGACAGAGGAAAACTCCAAAATTTGATAGAAGACAAGAGACGACATGAACACAAAAGGTGGGTTGGGAGCAAAGAAGCAAAAGGTAAATGTATAAAGGCTTTTGAGGTCCTTTGAGAGAGATGGTAAATCAATACAAGTCTGTGGGAAGATTTAAAGCTAAGCAAAACAGATGTGTCTTGAATTGTGTTTTGAACTTATGCTATGATGGCTCTAGACGGAGAGAAGGTGGTAGGTTGTTCCATAAGAAAGGAGCCAGAAAATAAAGTGTCATGATGAGTTACTTCTAGATGTGCTTGGGAAGGTGAAGAAAGACATCATCTGTGTAAATATACGTAGACTTGTCTTGCTGTTGAATTAAGAGAGCTAATGGTGCCAGGAAGATGTTAAACAACAAAGAAGCTAGAACCAAGCCCTGCGGGACACAAGTGAGAGGAAAAGAAGACTACGAGGACACACCTAACTGAAACTGGAATGAGCTCTGGGAAAGGAAAGAGTGAAACCAGGAAAGAACAGTACCACAAAGACCAATTTTGTGCAAAAGGGCAAGGAGAAAGTTATGGTTGAGATCGAAAGCAACAGAAAGATCGAGGGAGACGGTAAGAGTAATGCTTCCATGGTCAAATGCATAATGGACTTCACTAAGAGGACATGAGAATTGTCAGTTGAATGGCCAGAACGGAAACCTGATTGGTAGGGATGAAGCATGTTGGTATTTTCCAGGTGTGAACCTTGGAGAGAAATGGTAGATTTGAAACTGGACGGTAGCTAGAAGGCGAGAGAGTATCTAAAGAAGAATCCTTTAACAGAGGGTGAATAATAGCTGTTTTTCCATTGTGAAAGACATGTGCATGATGAGACTATTATTTAAAATGGACAAGGCAAATGGAAGTAAGGCTAGAGAAGGAATAGACAACCAAGCTGAAGGGATGGGATATAGGCTGCAGGTGTAGTGCATTTGGTGCTTGAAAGATGTTTTTCAGTTGAATGGTCTGATATTATCTGAAAGTTCTCCCAAGTATGTGACAATATTGGCAAGGCCAAAGGAGATGCAGGGAGGGGGGATGGCACAGAGGGATTAACAAGTTGGAGAGTTGAGACTTTGTCATAAAAGTAGGCTGCCACCTCCTGTGGGGGAAGCTGCTTAGGACAATGGAGTTGATGTAGAGCTGATGACAGCTTTGAAAGAACAGAGTGAAGCTGCTTTGGTTGGGATGACTAGGAGGATGCAAGAGAGAAATAGAAGTATTTCTTGGTTGTGAGGTATGATAAAAGCATTTGAGTTAAGCTGCAGATCTATGGTGTTGGGTCAAGGAGCATCTGATTGCCCTGTAGGCTGTGCACATTACAAGCTTTGACAGCATACAGGCTGACTTCTGTCTCTGAGCTCTGTGGAGCCCAATGAAGTAAGAGCTTAGTTCATCTGCTGGCGACCTCTTATGTGAGGACAGGGCCTTCCAGAGCTCCACTTGATAGTCTTTCAGAAGTATGCCAATGTGAGGGTGTACATGGGCCGTACAAAGGTTCAGCGGATGGTGGGCTTGGATGCCCTACTTAGAGTGCCTTCAGGAAGGGATGTTTTATCTATTCCTCCCTGGAACTTGGTAAGCTGTTCTTTACACAGCTTTCAGGTCCATCTAGGCTAGAGGTCCCAATGTTCCCTTGCAGACCGTGGTTCATGGATTCTTGATCCAGGGGGTGTGGCTCTCTCTTCCTACCCTCCAAGATGGGCCCGCAAAAAAAGAAAACAAAACAAACACAGTGAGGGCTCCTGGTAATGATGGTTCCTGGTCTCTCCTAGGCTCCCATTAAGGGTTACTTGGGAATGATGATGATCTTCCTGCTTACGGTTCGGTGGGCCCCTGTCTTTAGCTTATATTAGAGCTCCTTGGACAATATGACCTGGACTGAGGTTTGGCCTGAACTCTCAAGGATTTGGGTTCCTGTTGTGCTATGGGAATCATCTCCAAGGGCATTCCTTGACAGTGCACCTCAGTGTTGCCGCTTTCTCTAGTATGAAGCAGTTCTGTTCACCTGTGTGTTCTGTTGTATCTCCGGTGGCTGGCTAAGGTAGAGGGCACTGAAAGGGTCCTTCCTTGGGCTCATGCATATGGCCAGTCCTATAGGGGTTGGTTCCTTACAGTGCTTATAGTGTTTGCCAGATATGGCCATGCTCAGGTCTTTGTCTTGCAAAGATCCATCTTAGTCCTTCAATGGATTATTTGCTTGGAGATCTATATCATTCTTTTCAGGGTGCTAGCCCCCTTTTTCATTTTGACCAGACTGTTCTGCCTTTCTTCCCAGAGAAGGATCATTGAAAGGATCCTTCATTGCATCCTCTGGACATGCGGAGTGTGTTACTCGGATACATGACAATTGCTGCTACTTCCTGATGATTAGATCTTCTCCTAAGAATATCAGATATGCCATACTGGGTCAGACCAAGGTCCATCAAGCCCAGTATTCTGTTTCCAACAGTGGCCAATCTAGGTCATATGTACCTCCCTGTTTTTCTCCTTGGTAACCCGAGGAAAGGGTTGGAAGAAGTTGAATCCTCTATGGTCCATTCTTCCATGCCAGAGGGGGCCCCAAGTCTGACTCATGCTGAAGGAGGCATAGCCTGCAGGGTGGATTTCGGTACCCTCTCATCAGTTTCTGCTGGGGGGTCCTGCATGTCTAACACCAGCCGTGCTTATAGAGGCTATTGGGCTAGTTTACATTCTGGCTTCTAAGCACATGTTGGAGTGGGTCAGAACTCGCTCTTCTGGTCTCCTAGGTGGTTTCTGCTCTGGTGTCTCCAGAAAACATAAGAACATAAGAGATGCCATACTGGGTCAGACCAAGGTCCATCAAGCCCAGTATTCTGTTTCCAACAGTGGCCAATCAAGGTCATATGTACCTAGCAGTTTCTCCAAAAGACACAGGTTCCACAATGCTTGTACCTGGGTCAAGCATTGATATCCTGTGTCCCTTCTTAATAATGGTTTATGGACCTTTCCTCCAGGAACTTGTCCAAACCTTTTTTAAACCCAGCTACACTAACAGCCTTTACTACATCCTCCGGAAACAAATTCCAGAGTTTGATTACACGTTGAGTGAAAATTTTTTTCTTTTATTAGTCTTAAATAGTTTACCCTGTAGCTTCATTGCATGTCCCCTACTCTTTCTATATTCTGATAAGGTAAACAATCGATCTATGTTTACCCGTTCCACTCCGTTCATTAATTTACAGACTTCTATCATATCTCCCCTCAGCCGTCTCTTTTCCAGGTTAAAGAGCCCTAACCTTTTTAGCCTTTCTTCATAGGAGTATCCTTCCATCCCCTTTACCATTTTGCTGGCTCTTCTCTGAACCTTTTCTAAAATTGCTATATCCTTTTTAAGATACGGCGACCAGAATTGCACACAATATTCAAGGTGCGGTCTCGCCATGGAACGATATAGAGGCATTATAATATCTTTTGTTTTATTTTCCATTCCTTTCCTTATGATACCTAGCATTCTATTTGCTGTCATGGCCGCCGCTGCACACTGGGCCGAGGGTTTTAACATGGTATCCACAATGACGCCTAAATCTTTTTCCTGGGTGGTGGTTCCTAATGTGGAACCTTGCATCCTGTAACCATAGTTTTGGGTTGTTCTTCCCTAGGTGCATAACTTTGCACTTGTCCACATTAAATTTCATCTGCCATTTGGATGCCCAGTCTTCCAATTTATCAAGATCCTCTTGCAATTTTCCACAATCCTCTTGGGTTTTAACAACTTTAAATAGTTTTGTGTCATCTGCAAATTTGATAACCTCACTCGTTATTCCACTTTCCCGGTCATTTATGAATATGTCAAAAAGCAGCGGACCCAGCACAGATCCCTGTGGTACACCACTATTTACCTTTCTCCATTGGGAAAATTGGCCATTTAGCCCTACCCTCTGCTTTCTATCTTTTAACCAGTTCCTGATCCACAATAGTACACTGCCTCCTATCCCATGGCTCTTTAGTTTTGCCAAAAGTCCCTGATGAGGGACCTTGTCAAAGGCTTTCTGAAAGTCCAGATACACTATATCAACCGACTTACCTTTGTCCACCTGTTTATTCACTCCTTCAAAAAAACATAACAGATTAGTAAGACAAAATCTTCCTTGTCTAAAGCCATGTTGGCTGTCTCCCATTAGGCCATGACTATCTTCATGCTGAGTAATTTTATTTTTTATGATGGTTTCTACCATTTTTCCCGGTACTGACATCAGGCTCACCGGTCTGTAGTTTCACGGATCACCCCAGGAACCCTTTTTAAAATTTGTGTTACATTGGCGATCCTCCAATCTTCAGGTATTAGAGATGATTTTAATGATAGTTCACAAATTACTACTAGCAGGTCTGCAATCTCATATTTCAGTTCTTTCAACACCCTTGGATGTATACCATCCGGCCCAGGTGATTTGCTACTCTTCAGTTTATCTAATAGTTGTAATACAACTTCCCGATGTATCGATATTTCCTTCAGTTCTTCCGCACCTTTAAATACCACTTCAGTCATGGGTAACATCCCTGCATCTTCCTCAGTAAAGACCGAAGCAAAGAATTCATTCAATCTCTCCGCTATCGCCTTGTCGCCTCTTAGTGCCCCTTTAACCCCTCTATCATCTAATGGACCAACTGACTCTCTCACAGTTTTTTTGCTATGAATGTACTTGAAAAAGTCTTTATTTCGCGTTTTTGCTTCCGCAGCAAGCTTCTTCTCAAACTCTCCCTTTGCCTGCTTTATCAATGCCTTGCATTTGACTTGCCAGTGCTTGTGCTGTTTCCAGGTTTCTTCGTTTGACTCTTTTTTCCATTTCCTGAAAGATGCTTTTTTGGCAACAGCCTCTCTGACCTCACCTTTAAACCATGCTGGCAGTTTTTTGGACTTCCTTCCACTTTTCTTAAAGCGTGGAATACAGCTGGTCTGGGCTTCCAAGATAGTATTTTTCAACAACACCCAAGCTTGATGTAAGTCTTTAACCTTTGCATCTGCTCCTTTTAGTTTTTTCTTAACTATTTTCCTCATTTTATCATAGTCTCCCTTTTGAAAGTTAAAAGGTAGTACTGTGGATTTCCTTACTATCCCTCCTCCACTAATTAAATCAAAGGCGATCATGCTATGATCACTATTGCCAAGTGGCCCCAACACCTTATCTCTTGCACTAGATCTGGTGTTCCACTAAGGACTAGGTCTAATATGGCTACCCCTCTGGTTGGTTCATGAACCAGCTGCTCCAAGAAGCAGTCATTTATTTCATCTAGGAAATTTATCTCCCTAGCATGTCCTGCCGTGACACTGACCCAGTCAATACCGGGGTAATTGAAATCACCCATTATTATTACTGCGCTGTAACTTTTGTTAGCTTCCTTGATTTCTTTGAGCATTTCATCATCCATTTGTTCATTCTGGCCAGGCAGTCGATAGTACACCCCCACTGCCATCGCCTTCCCCTTTTTACATGGAATTTCAATCCATAGAGATTCTACAGCAAATTTTGTTTCCTGCAAAACTTTAATCCTTTCTGACTCAATGCCCTCTCTAACATAGAGCGCAACCCCTCCACCAATTTGATCAGCTCTGTCATTACGATATAGTTTGTACCCAGGTATCACAGTGTCCCACTGGTTGTCCTCCTTCCACCATGTGTCTGATATTCCAATCATATCTTATCTTTCATTTAGTGCTATATATTCTAACTCTCCCATCTTATTTTTTAGACTTCTAGCATTTGCATACAGGCATTTTAGAGACTGTGTATTTTATTCATATTAATTTGGCTGTTGGTAGACATGGGTAATTTGGGATCTTTAAGCTCTGTCTGCTCCATACTCGAGGGCATTTGGGCTACTTTACTCTTTTTTTGGAATCTCTCTGCTTTTGGTAATATCCTTCAAGGATACATTCTTCCGAACCATCCACTCTTGGGCGACTGTCGGCTTTCCCCTATTATCTAGTTTAAAAGCTGCTCTATCTCCTTTTTAAAGGTTAATGCCAGCAGCCTGGTTCCATCCCGGTTAAGGTGAAGCCCATCCCTTCGGAAGAGCCCCTCCTTTCCCCAGAATGTTCCCCAGTTCCTAACAAATCCAAAACCCTCATCTCTGCACCACTGTCTCATCCACGCATTGAGACTCCAGAGCTCTGCCTGCCTTTTGGATCCTGCGTGTGGAAAGGGAAGCCTTTCGGAGAACGCTACCTTGGAAGTTCTAGATTTCAACTTCCTACCTAAAAGCCTAAATTTAGCCTCCAGAACCTCCCTATCAGATTTTCCTCTGTCATTGGTACCGACATGTACCAAGACAGCAGACTCCCCCCCCCCAGCACTATCTAAGACCTTATCTAGGTGGCGCGTGAGGTCCTCTACCTTCGCACCAGGCAGGTATGTTACCAGGCGATCCTCACGTCCACCAGCCACCCAGCTATCTACATGCCTAATGATCGAATCACCAACTATAACGGCTGTCTTAACCCTTCCCTCATGGGCACATGGCCCTGGAGAAACTTCCTCGGTGCGAGAGGGTTTTACATCACCTGGAGGACAGGTCCTAGTTACAGGATCACTTCCTGCTACACCTGCTATAAGGAGGCTTCCTGCTTTTCATTGAATGTCTTTTTGTGAAGCTTTACCGGGAGATGTACAGATAGCGCCTTTTGGCGGTTGAATCCGTTTTGAGCATTATCTCCTCTCACTTTTGGGTATGCAGGGCTGGCTTGAGGTGAGCCAGTGAGCACTGGCTCAGGGTGCACCACAATAGAGGTGCAGGAAGCCCTCTGCCTCTCCAGCCACAGCATTAACACAGCCATGGGAGTGTGTACGTTTGCTCCTGTGGCTGTATTAATGCTCAGCACAGCCATGGAAGCATTTGCTTTTGGTCCCACGGCTGTGCTATACTCAAACTGCCTGCACAGCGGCTTGAGTATAGCGCAGCCGTGGACGGAAACATAAATGCTTTCACAACTGTGCTGAGCATTAATACAGCTGCAGGAGCAAAATCAAATGCCCCTGTGGCTGTGTTAATGTTCCTGCGGCTGTGTTGCTGCAGGGAAGGGGGAGGGGTGGCTGATACTGGAGTAATGGGGGTGGGGGTTCAAAATGTGCTGATACTCTGACTGAGGTAACTGGGGCTGGGGGGACTGGCAGTGGTTGGTTATGGGGCTGGAGAGACTGGGACTGAGGGGAATGGCAATGGCTGATATTGGGGCTGAGGGGGGAGGGCTGACTGATGCTGATATTGGGAATGGGGGCCTGGCACTGAAAATGGGCTGATATTGGGGCTGGGGGACTGACAGATACTGATGATGGGATGTTATTGGGAATGGGGACTGGGGGAACTGGAATGGGCTGATATGGGGGTTGGGAGGCTGACTGACACTAGTGATGGGATGATACTTGGGGAATGGGGGCTGGGGCTGGGACTGGAAAAGGGCTGTTGGGAGAGTTTTATTGACTCGTCTGGGATTGTTCCATATGAATGAATACTTATGCCCTATCACATTGATCAAAGGTAATTAGGCATTCACTGGCAAATGCATAATTATTTAGTGTATTTTCAAAAAAATATGCAGATATACTTTTAAAATGCAGAATGGCCAGATATTATTTGTATACTTGTGGACGGGGAGGAGCAAGCATAGGCCAGAAAATTATCCAGGTAGTGGCAATATTCAGGTAAATTACATGTTTTAGTTTGGGTCTGTGCAATATCGGGCCTAGGCTAAACATATAATACACCATTGCTCTCTGTATATTCAGCGTACTATCTATATAGATAGTGATACAGAATACACAGATTAAGTTAAATAGGAGAGTGGCATTTAATGAGTCAGTGGGCTGAAAGCTTAATGTAAGATTGGACCCAAGGTTGGGGGGGGACGCAAAGGTTAGCTCAGGGTGCTTCAACCTCTTGAGCCTGCCCTATGGGTATGTTCCACTTGTCTGGACTGGTCTAGCACAATGATAAGGAAGGAGGATGATTTAGTTTCCTTGAATATAACTAAACAAGTCTATCTCTGCAGGTTTGGAGGGCCATCTGCTGTTAAAGGCCTAGTTAATCCTGTCGTCTGACTCTGTCATTATGGTAAGAGAGCCAAATATTTGCTCACACTATGAATGGCAGTGTTAGTGATTAACATTTTCTGGGTTTTTCTGTTTTGCTTACTGTTTGGGATGTTTCATACTGGCTTCTCTCAGTTCTGCACCAGAGGTTATACTGAATGATGAAATCATTGAAAGTTGCTCAATTCTGCCTCCACCTGCTGGCAAGGGAGCATACCCACTTGGCTGGACTGGTCTAGCAGGATTCAAGGAAAGAAAATTTATGAGGTACGTAAAATTTATCTATCATTTGGCCTCCTATCTAGAAAGTGCATGCTGAAGGAGGAGTCAGTGCTCACTCCACTAGGGCACAGGCCTCTTTCTTGGACAGTGTCTGCCTTGGTGTCTCCAGAGGACATCTTTAAGGTGGCTACCTGGTTGGCTCTGAGTACCTTTTGTGAAGCACTACAGGTTACAGGAGATGGAGTAGATGACGCCCTTGGCAGGGCAGTTCTCTCCAGAGCATTTATCTTCTCCCACCCTGGGTCCTGTTTGCTTGGGTACATCTCGCTCTTCTGGACTGGTCTAGCAGGCTGATAAGGAAGGAGAAATTTTATATACCTGTAAATTCGCTTGTAAACAAAGCACATAATCTCAAATGTAGATCTCATCTCCACTGGTAACCTGTGAGGATTTCATAGCAGCAGCATAGAGTGAATGGTCCCAAGTTCAAAAGGCACCTTGCTGTCTGTGCCTGCTGCAGAACTGTTTGAAAGCAGACTGGATTTCTTTGAGGCTGTCTTTTCACATATCATGTCCCAGCTGGTGTCCACACGAGCAGGTACTAGATGTGATGTGGGAGGGGTCAGGGGTGGGAGGGGAGGCACTACTTCTAAGAGGTAATTTTCTAAACGTTTTTCCACATATAATGCCAGACGTACACTTGGAAAAGGCCTTTTATAAAATTGTGCAGTGGTATGTTGTTAAGTGCCGTCGAGTCGGTGCAGTGGTATACATGTTCATAATCTGATACAGGGTGCTTACACCATATTGTCACTATTACTGATGACAATATGGTGTAAGCACCCCGTCTGTGATTTTGGATTTAACAGAGAACAATTTGCGAGGGTCCACATATGGTCATGTGGATTACTTTTTTGACTATAGTCAAGAGTTCTATACACAGCTGATGAAAGCTTTGCCGAAATGCAACTGTGTATGGTGGACGGACATATCAGCAATAAAATTTGTTTGCAACTCACTGGTGTGCTGTAGTAGATTAATCACCTCACCTTTTGGTGTTAGCTTATCAAATAGGTGCCCTTTTTATAAAATCAGGCCCCTAATATTTTTGTGAGATTGTGAGAAACTTAAATACATAAACTGGGGCATTAAGAGTTCTCTGTTTTGCTAACTGCTGATTCAGACTCTTAGCTGGGATGGTAATAAAGGTCTGCCTTTCTGGTGATTTCTAGTGCTGACTGTCAGCTGGGGTAGGGGAGGAAGGAAGACATGGGGTAGATGACCAGATTTGCTGTCATTGCAGTAGTTTAACACAGGCCACAAGTACCACGCCTTTGCCCTACAAGCACTAACATCACCCAGCCTGTCACCAGCTATCTGCTTCCTCTCCCCCATCCCCAACAGACTCTGTCAATGCCTCATCTCAAGAAGGCTTACTCTCTTCCCCCTTCTTTACAGCATTTGCTTTTGCATGCAGTCTATCTCGTATGCACCATCATGTCCCAGAACCAATGGCCTTTTTCTCTGTTCTCTCTAGGAGCACTGAACCTCTTCTCCCTTTCCCCAGTCCAGAAGCTCTGTGTGGGTCAGTCATGCCACCTTAGTCCTTCTCTTAGGCCTGCGTGATCTCTGCTGGTGCCTGCCACAGATGCTTCCTCTTCCTGTGCTGATGTCACATGTTTTTGTTTGTTTGTTTGTTTTATTTATTTATTTATTTATTGAACGGTTTTATATACTGCCTTTCAGAAAAATCAAAGCGGTTTACATAGAACAAAACTTGAACATTACATTGAAACTTATTCAAACAATTGAAATTACAGTGAACATTAAATTGTATATAATAAAAATGGTAATTTGAGGGTTACAATGCTGAGTAAATGCTGATTAGGTATATAGATAGTTTAAACATATATACAGATTTAAATGTTCTCTGTACCTCTTCAGCTCACACAAGCTGATCTCTCCACTGCCACCATCATGGGAAGTTAGTCTTCTTGTATGGCAAATGAAGATCATGTGTATATTAGTTGCTCCATGCCTGCATATGCTTCTCTCCTGTAGATGGTCCCAGAAAGAGGAGCGGTAGCTCTGTGTGTGTGTGTGAGGGGGGGGATATGATTTTTTTTAGGAGCCATTTGTTATAGGAGGTTCCAGTTTTTCTTGCACCCCCTTCATTTTTTTTCTACTTGGGCCCCTGTACCTAGGCTCTGTGTCACAGATAGAAGACATAAAAAATGCTAACACATTTTTATTTTATAACATGTGCTAAAAAAGGTGGAGGAACAAGGTAATGGCACACCACCACAAAAAGTAAAACAAAAAAAATCCTGATTGTAAGTATAGAAATGGTATAATTTTTTTAAATTGGTGAAAACCTCAATCTCAAAACTTGGCTTGCACAGAACATTTGCCTTTAATTTGTATTTTACTGGTGTATTTGCGTGATCATTAGAACTAGCTTTTTGTGAAACATAGGATATGCCTCAATAGTAAGGATTATTGATGTGCTTATAAAATGGTAGATTTGAGATGTCTTGCTGCATTTTCATGAATTTGTGGTCACAGGTAGCATGTGATTGTGCTTTGCTTTAACTTTCTAACAGCTGAGCTGAGAGTTTATTTCAGAGCTCCCTATTATACTATCAGTACAAACTGCAATCCCATTCATTCAGCTGGTAGTAATTATGCCTGGTCAGAATCCCAGAATATGTAGTGACGGGTTGAGTGGGAGGGCTCATTGCACTGGGATCTGCAGGGTATGAGAATGTGGGAAGTAAGCCTGGTTTATCCTGTCAGATGGTGTTGCTTGAAGGATTTCAGATTTTTCATAAAGTTAGTCTTCTACTGTTCCATTCTATTTAGACTAACTTTTATAAGGGCATTGTAAAGACTGTTTTAACCTGCTATGAATATGATCCTTCATTTTTTTCTCGCTTACCTGGACTTACATTAACTGGTACTTTAACAGTAAGCATTTTCTAGGGTTGGCTTTGTCATTGTACACGGGCACATAAATAATTTCTTAAAATTTGATGGATTACCAATTTGGCATGCCTTCTTTATTTTTGAGTCAGCAGTTTCCCTTTTAGTTCTGTTGGAACTAGGGCTAGGATATGGCACCACAAGCCTTCATTTGCAACAACTTGGAGATTTTTTAGTCCTATTTTATATCTCTCCCCCCAAATGCATCTAGCCTGCTTATTGTAGTAAACGTCCTTTTGGGGTAGGGGCTGCACACTAGGGCTTTTTCTGAAACCTTGCCATCCTGGGCCTTGAATCCAGCCTGTAGATATCTTGACAGGTGACTACAACTGGGATTTGTAAGCACCATCTCTGCAGCATCCCTAGTCCCAACCACTGAGGGAACAAAAGACCTGTTTCATTGATCTGAGAATCTTCCTTTATACTGCTAGACCAGTCCAGCAGGTGGAGGCAGACCAGAGCAATTTTCAGTTATGTCCTCATTTAGTATATATGCTGGTGCAGCACTGAGCGAAACCAGTATTGTCTGCCATTAGCAGGTGGAAAGATGGGCAGAATGGTGCAGCAGGTATGCCTGTCTCCTGTGGCCCAGATAAAGGTCTTGTGGCTTGTGAGTTTGAGACCTTTAGCCGTACATTTGCTCAGAGCTTGGGTATGCCCATTGCCTTCTCGAACCAGCAGTTGTCTTGCATCCAGTGCAGTTGCCCACAGAATCCAACACTGATGGGCTGAAGAACGAAGAGATGGCCCCTAAGGGGGGTTGCTAAGTCTAGGCTTAGACCCCCCCCCCTTCCCTCTCACTTTCCTGTATCTGCATTTGCTGCTCTCTCCTATTTTTTTTGCTAACTTTATTTTTTAAATAGCTTTGGTTTTTTAAATTGGCTCTCTTCCATACTGCTTGAACAAAGTCCTTATGTGGGTGGCTGGAAGTCCCCCCTTGGATTTCTTCAGCTGCCCTGACAAGTGCAGGGATTCACTTATTCCCTTTTTGATTGGGAGTTCCTTTTTCACTGCTGTCTTGCTTTTCTGTCAGGATTTTTCTTTGTGTTTAATTTTTAATCTTGTTGCAGCTCTGAATTCAGCTGCAGTGGTAGGTGCATAGAAGTATGCTGCTTGCAGCTCTTGTTGGGTGAGCTTTGCAACTGGCTCCATTTGCCCTGAGTGCAATGGAAAAACTTTGGGGAGCTTTTAAGCAGCATGAGGAGGGAGCCCCAGGGCCCGATGTCAATTATGCTGCCCCTATCGTATTTCTCATGATTTTCCCACTTGCAGGAATGGTGGGCATCTTGAATGGCTGCATGGTCCAGGTGTAGGGGGAGCATAGGCTCTTTCTGGCAAGCCCCTGAAGGCCCTCCTGGGGTCTCAGGGCATCTTTTCACCTGGTTTTCAGCAGCAGCTTCTGAAATAGCTTACAGACAGTTTTCAGTCTGTTAGCTGCATGGCAGTCCCACGTGGGGAGTCTGGGGTGCTGACCTCCCCTACAGGGGGACTCAGGCCCTCTGGAGCCTCCCCTGCTGGTGGCAAGGGGGTCAAGTGCCTTTGCTCCTAGTTTTCACCTGCCCATTATTCCAACCGTCCAGCTTAGGCCCCCTACATTCCCATATGGGGCATGTCTGGGGAGAAGAAGATTCCCTGTCTCCAGTGGATGAATTAGCGGAAGAAGGGTACCTTCTCTTGGCAGAGGGAGATGATCTATTAGTGATATGGCTTTTCCATAGGAAAGACCTTTCCACCCTGATTCAGGAGGCCATGAGTGCCCTGTGTATTTTGAAGTCCACTTTAGTGGATGTTTCTCAGATGGACTGTATCCTTCAGTAGTTCATGTGGGAGACAGTGGAGCTGGGGCTGAGGAGGAGTACTCAAGAATGCCTTCACAGCTTCTGCTGTAGGTACCCAGACGACAATTTGTGTGGGTTTGGTGGTCTGAGCGCTCTTATGCTGGATCCAGCAATTATCCGAGAGCCTGAAGGTTTCGAGATTGGAGTCTGGAGTGTCATTCCTGGTGGATGCTTTCTATAACTTGATCAGGATCTCTTCTAAAGTTCCTGGCTACAGCTCTGTTGGCCTGAAGGTGGTTTTGGCTCCAGAATTCATTTGTAGATGCTGTGGCTGAGCAAGCTTCCCTTTAAGGGCAAGTTTCTCTTTTGGGAGGACCTGAAGAAGTTGCTGAAAGATCTTGTAGAGGCTCACCCACAGGCTTCTGGAAGATAAGCCCGGAGTTCCAGGGATTTCTCACATAGGGCACAATAAGGAGCATGGTGGCGGTTTAAGGCTGGAAAGAATTTGGGCATGGCCTTATGGGTCTATTCTCAAGAAGGGTCAGTCCTTTTGGGATCCCAGCGATCTTGGGACTCTGCAAGTGCCTCCTCAGGAGCCAGTAAGCCTTCATGGGTCCATTACAAAGGACAGGTGGTTTGGGGGGGGGATCTCTGTCTGTTTTTGCACAGAATGGACCCCCACATCATGTCAGACCAATGGTCCTTCAAGGTCCTCAAAAAGGGGTACATGCTATAGTTTGCAGATCCTCTTCAGGACGCCTTTGAAGAGTCTCCTCACGGTTCCTTAAGCAAGAGAGTAACAGTCAAGGAAATGCTTCAGTGACTCATACAGTTGCAATCTATTGTCCCTATGCCCTCCCCTGAACAAGGTCAGGGCAATATTCCCATTACTTCCATGTTGCCTAAAAAAGGCGGTTCTTCCAATCAATTATGGATCTAAAGGCTGTCAATGATAAGCTAAGAGTGCCCAACTTCTGCACAGAGGACCCTCAGGTAGTCATTACATCAGTCCAGCAAATGGATTTTCTAACTCCTTGGAGCCTTCCAATTAGGGAGCAACATCAGCGGTTTCTCTGTATCTGCATTGGAGGTCACCATTTTAAGTTTTGTACCCTGCTGTTGGCCTGGTCAACGGCGTCTCACACCACCTTGAAAGCATGGTGGTGGCAGCAACCTTCCTATGCAAACAAGGAATCTAAGTTCACCCATACCTGGATGGCTGGCTGACTTGGTCCAATTCCATGGAAAGATCCAGGGCGGATACAACCTAGGCGACCAGGTCATTGGAGAAGCTGGGATGGGTGATCAACTACCCTGAGAGCAGCCTACTTTCCTCCCAGAACATTTAGTATCAATGTGCCTGCTTCATCATTTGATTGGGCAGGATTTTTCTCAACCCAGATAAGTTGGAAAAGATGGCAACTGCAGCTGAGGGCTTTTTTTTGTTCTGCTTTTATGCAACTCCCAGAGCCTGGGTCTACCTGCAGCTCCTGGGATTGTGCTGACCCTGGATCTGGCACTTTTGGGTCAGGGAACACATGTGCACCCTGCAGGGACAGCTTCTGACTCGCTGGTCTCCATGTTCCAGTTGTTCAAACTGTGTCTACCTCTTCCCCAGAAGATCAAGGGGGAGGAATTGGTCTGGTGGCTGCAAACTTATTCTCTGTCTTATTCGAGTCTTGAAGGACTAGAAAGGGGGGCTGTTACTTCTGGAGAGAAATCTGAAATTGTGAGTATATACTTCTGGGAATTTTTCTGAAAGGAATTTTTTTTTTCTTTTAAAGCTAATTAATCTGTGAACCCACCATTTTTTTTGTTAAATCAGTCAGGGCCTAGTAGCAACAGTTTAAGATTCAATTTAAAACACAGAAGAGAACTTTCTGGTTACCTTTCATACCCAGTAGACAGCTGTAGTTTAAATTTCATAGTCACTCAGGGCCTAGCATCAGCAAAGTACTTTTAGTTTCAAATTAAAACACAGAAGAAAGCTTTCTGGTTAAATTTAGAATCCAGCAGAGAGCTTGTAGTTTAAATTTCTTAATAGGTTAGAGCCTAGTAGCAGCAAAGAGCTATAATTTAAATCAAATCAGAATATAGCTTACCTGAGCGGCACAGGACAAGGTACTGTGTAGCAGCCCTTTTTTAATAAGTGTTATATCCCTCCCTCCCTCCCCACACCCACCCTCCCCTGGGATAATCACAGCTTTATAGGTACTAGAACAACTTAAAAGACAGGAGGTGCTCTCAGGTGAAGCTCATTACCCAAATCAGTCATACACTAAGGACCTGAGATTAATTAAGCTTCAGGTGAACAAGGTATATTAAACTTCTTAGGTACAGTTTTAGTGGTATAAATATCCATAGCACCCTTTAGTACATAAAGAACTTAAAGATCTAAACACAAACTTAAAACTAAGATGCAGACAGCAGTCCAGCAGCGGGATGTGGGCTTTCCAGTCTTTTGCATTGAGTGTCACCTGTATGATTTTCTCCCAGCTGGTGAGAGGTCTTACGTGTGCACTAGGTGCAAGGAGCTCTCTGCTCTCAGGGAACGAGTCCGTTCTCTAGAGGCTAGAGTAGCAGACTTGGAAAACATAAGACAGACAGAGAGGTACATAGACGAGACCTACAGGGATATAGTCCTGAAGTCCCACCTCCAGTCTGGCAGCATCCCTGTTGCCATGGAGGAGAGAGGTCACGTGACAGGAGAGCATCACCCTGGTGTGGCAGGAAGTGATCCTGTAACTAGAACCTGTCCTCCAGGTGATGTAAACCCCTCTCGCACCGAGGAGGTTTCTCCAGGGCCAAGTGCCCATGAGGGAAGGGTTAGGACAGCAGTTATAGTTGGTGATTCGATCATTAGGCATGTAGATAGCTGGGTGGCTGGTGGACGTGAGGATCGCCTGGTAACATGCCTGCCTGGTGCGAAGGTAGCGGACCTCACACGCCACCTAGATAAGATCTTAGATAGTGCTGGGGAGGAGTCTGCTGTCTTGGTACATGTCGGTACCAATGACATAGGAAAATGTGGTAGGGAGGTTCTGGAGGCTAAATTTAGGCTTTTAGGTAGGAAGTTGAAATCCAGAACTTCCAGGGTAGCGTTCTCCGAAATGCTTCCCGTTCCACGCGCAGGACCCAAAAGGCAGGCAGAGCTCCGGAGTCTCAATGCGTGGATGAGACAATGGTGCAGAGATGAGGGGTTTGGATTTGTTAGGAACTGGGGAACATTCTGGGGAAAGGAGGGGCTCTTCCGAAGGGATGGGCTTCACCTTAACCGGGATGGAACCAGGCTGCTGGCATTAACCTTTAAAAAGGAGATAGAGCAGCTTTTAAACTAGATAATAGGGGAAAGCCGACAGTCGCCCAAGAGCGCATGGTTCGGAAGAATGTATCCTTGAAGGATACTACAAAAAGCAGAGAGGTTCCAAAAAAGAGTAAAGTAGCCCAAATGCCCTCGAGTATGGAGCAGACAGAACTTAAAGATCCCAAATTACCCATGTCTACCAATAGCCAAATTAATATGAATAAAATACAGTCTCTAAAATGCTTGTATGCAAATGCTAGAAGTCTACAAAACAAGATGGGAGAGTTAGAATATATAGCACTAAACGAGAGGTTAGATATGATTGGAATATCAGAGACATGGTGGAAGGAGGACAACCAGTGGGACACTGTGATACCTGGGTACAAACTATATCGTAATGATAGAGCTGACCAAATTGGTGGAGGGGTTGCGCTCTGTTAGAGAGGGCATTGAGTCAGAAAGGATTAAAGTTTTGCAAGAAACAAAATTTGCTGTAGAATCTCTATGGATTGAAATTCCATGTAAAAAGGGGAAGGCGATGGCAGTGGGGGTGTACTATCGTCCACCTGGCCAGAATGAACAAATGGATGATGAAATGCTCAAAGAAATCAAGGAAGCTAGCAAAAGTTACAGTGCAGTAATAATAATGGGTGATTTCAATTACCCCGGCATCGACTGGGTCAGTGTCACAACAGGACATGCTAGGGAGATAAAGTTCCTAGATGAAATAAATGACTGCTTCTTGGAGCAGCTGGTTCATGAACCAACCAGAGGGGAAGCAATATTAGACCTAGTCCTTAGTGGAACACCAGATGTAGTGCAAGAGATAGGGGTGTTGGGGCCACTTGGCAATAGTGATCATAGCATGATCGCCTTTGATTTAATTAGTGGAGGAGGGATAGTAAGGAAATCCACAGTACTACCCTTTAACTTTCGAAAGGGAGACTATGATAAAATGAGGAAAACAGTTAAGAAAAAACTAAAAGGAGCAGTTGCAAAGGTTAAAGACGTACATCAAGCTAGGGTGTTGTTGAAAAATACTATCTTGGAAGCCCAGACCAGCTGTATTCCACGCTTTAAGAAAAGTGGAAGGAAGTCCAAAAAACTGCCAGCATGGTTTAAAGGTGAGGTCAGAGAGGCTGTTGTTGCCAAAACAGCATCTTTCAGGAAATGGAAAAAAGAGCCAAACGATGAAACCGGGAAACAGCACAAGCACTGGCAAGTCAAATGCAAGGCATTGATAAGGCAGGCAAAGAGAGAATTTGAGAAGAAGCTTGCTGCGGAAGCAAAAACGCGAAATAAAGACCTTTTCAAGTACATTCATAGCAAAAACCTGTGAGAGAGTCAGTTGGTCCATTAGATGATAAAGGGGTTAAAGGAGCACTAAGAGGCGACAAGGCGATAGCGGAGAGACTGAATGAATTCTTTGCTTCGGTCTTTACTGAGGAAGATGTAGGGATGTTACCCATGACTGAAGTGGTATTTAAAGGTGTGGAAGAATTGAAGGAAATATCGATACATCGGGAAGATGTCTTACAACTATTAGATAAACTGAAGAGTAGCAAATCACCTGGGCCGGATGGTATACATCCAAGGGTGTTGAAAGAACTGAAATTTGAGATTGCAGACCTGCTATCAGTAATCTGTGAACTATCATTAAAATCATCTCTAATACCTGAGGATTGGAGGATCGCCAATGTAACACCAATTTTTAAAAAGGGTTCGAGGGGTGATCCGGGAAACTACAGACCAGTGAGCCTGACATCAGTACCGGGAAAAATGGTAGAAACCATCATAAAGAATAAAATTACTCAGCATGTAGATAGTCACGACCTAATGGGAGACAGCCAACATGGCTTTAGACAAGGAAGATCTTGTCTTACTAATCTGTTATGTTTTTTTGAAGGAGTGAATAAACAGGTGGACAAAGGTGAGTCGGTTGATATTGTGTATCTGGACTTTCAGAAAGCCTTTGACAAGGTCCCTCATCAGAGACTTTTGGAAAAACTAAAGAGTCATGGGATAGGAGGCAGTGTACTACTGTGGATCAGGAACTGGTTAAAAGATAGAAAGCAGAGGGTAGGGCTAAATGGCCAATTTTCCCAATGGAGAAAGGTGAATAGTGGTGTACCCCAGGGATCTGTGCTGGGTCCGCTGCTTTTTGACATATTCATAAATGACCTGGAAAGTGGAATAACAAGTGAGGTTATCAAATTTGCAGATGACACAAAACTATTTAAAGTTGTTAAAACCCAGGAGGATTGTGGAAAATTGCAAGAGGATCTTGATAAATTGGAAGACTGGGCATCAAAATGGCAGATGAAATTTAATGTGGAGAAGTGCAAGGTTATGCACCTAGGGAAGAACAACCCAAACTATGGTTACACGATGCAAGGTTCCACATTAGGAACCACCACCCAGGAAAAAGATTTAGGCGTCATTGTGGATACCTTGTTAAAACCCTCGGCCCAGTGTGCAGCGGCGGCCAAGAGAGCAAATAGAATGCTAGTTATGATAAGGAAAGGAATGGAAAATAAAACAAAAGATATTATAATGCCTCTATATCGTTCCATGGTGAGACCGCACCTTGAATATTGTGTGCAATTCTGGTCGCCGTATCTTAAAAAGGATATAGCGATTTTAGAAAAGGTTCAGAGAAGAGCCACCAAAATGGTAAAGGGGATGGAAGGCTACTCCTATGAAGAAAGGCTAAAAAGGTTGGGGCTCTTTAGCCTGGAGAAGAGACGGCTGAGGGGAGATATGATAGAAGTCTATAAATTAATGAACGGAGTGGAACGGGTAAACGTAGATCGATTGTTTACCTTATCAGAATATGGAAAGACTAGGGGACATGCAATGAAGCTACAGGGTAAACTATTTAAGACTAATAAAAGAAAATATTTTTTCACTCAACGTGTAATCAAACTCTGGAATTTGTTGCCGGAGGATGTAGTAAAGGCTGTTAGTGTAGCTGGGTTTAAAAAAGGTTTGGACAAGTTCCTGGAGGAAAGGTCCATAAACCATTATTAAGAAGGGACCCAGGATATCAATGCTTGAACCAGTACAAGCATTGTGGAACCTGTGTCCCTTGGGGAAACTGCTAGGTACGTATGACCTAGATTGGCCACTGTTGGAAACAGAATGCTGGGCTTGATGGACCTTGGTCTGACCCAGTATGGCATATCTTATGTTCTTATGTTCTTATGTTCTCTGGACAAAGGATGCATCTGGAGGTGCCAGATTGGGTAGCAATCACTATGGATGCAGCCTGCTGGTCGGGGAGGGGAGGGGAGGGGAGGGGGGCAACACTGTCGGAGTCAGTTTGTTCAGGGGCACTAGAGGTCAGGGTGATCCACCTGGTTCTGGAGATGTTTCAGTGGTCAGTGGTCCAGATAATGCCATGGAGATGGAGGATGTTAACAGGCAAGGTGGCACGTGTGGCGCCACGGTGGCCACAGAGGTGGCAGAGCTCTGTCATTGGGTGGGGGCTCATCTGGTGGCTCTGTTGACACACATAGCGGGCATCAACAATATGCAGTCCCTTAAGGGGCATGTTCTCTCATAAGAGCAATATGGTTCATTTTCCTTTTACTAGTCGTATTCCCTGGCCACATCCATCACCATTGCCTGCCGCACGACTGAGTCTGTAGGCCCACTGGGTGTCTTCGTCTCCTGCAAGACACTCCATGGTTTGAACTTTCTGATGCTTGTCTCTGTGCCACCTCAGGGCTCTCCTGCAAGTTGGTAAGAGATTTGATGGAGCTCTGCAGAGGTCAAATGCTAGCTGCCATCTTGACCTGTGTCCTACATCAATTTATATTTTTAATGCAATCATTATTCAAAATTGAATCGAGAAATCATTTGGCAATAACAGAAGTTTGTAGTGCTGTTTTGTTGTATTACATATGCTATGGGGTGTTCAGATACAGCTCAGTAAGGAACATATGAAAGCAGGATGATGCAAAAAATGTAATTTTGAACAAAAGGATGCAAGCCATTTCTCCAGTGCAAACCATTTTTAGAATATGGAGCAGCTAAATTATAGCCAAGGAACTCCAGAGCTATGTTCTTCATTGAAGCCAAACAACTGTTAACAGAACATCGTGGAATTTCCTTTCGAAATTAAAACCGTTCTTCAAGCAGCAGAAGCAGCACTTTTCAAAAATACATCTGAGCTTTAGATGTTAAAAATTACATAATCGCGTTTCCCTCATTTCTAGCGTGTTGCATGAAAAAATAATTTGACAGGTATCATTTAACAGTGACTCTTGTTTAGTGTTGCATATTAAATTTTGCCTGTTTTGCAGAAACCCAAAGGTTAGCAGACAATTTGACACATACTAGTACTGATCAGATCAGTAGGCCGTCCACCAATGGAAAGGTACTTGGACTCTGGGCCTGTTTTTGCTCTTTTACAACTGAGGCATCTATAAGGGGCAGGGTGGTTGGCGACTTAAAAGAACTCAAACAAATTACTAATGTGCTTTATTCCTTCCTTCTGCAGACCACTAATCCAGATGAATTACAGACAAGGTTCCTCTTCTAGCTTTAGAAAAGTACTCGGGCTGTTTAATTCTCTCAAGAAGGATTTCACATTATAGTAGTCCATACTGACAAAAGTGGACCATGTGGTTCATAGTAGAGCTGTGTAATTTAAAAGGCATGATGGAATCTTTATTTTTAAGATAGTAATATCTTGAAAACTAAGAATGTAAAATTGTACTCCTGTGATTACCATTTTAATTATGATATTTGAACATAGAAGGACCCAGAATTAAGCCTCAGTAGATCACTGATGGGGTTTACATACCCCACAGCTTAGACACAAGTTGGAAGAACCTGGCAACTTGAAAGCAGTAATATAGCTCAGGGACAAAGGAGGTTTGCCAATTCAATTTAGCAAAGAGGAGGAAGAAAAACCCAGACGTACCAAAGGGATTTTGTGAGTAGAGTCACAGAAGGAAGATAGTGAGCCCTCTCCCCAGCAGCTACGTGCCCAGAAGCTAGAAAAGATATGGGGGGGGGGGGGGGGATATTCAGCGGCAGCAATTAGGCTAAATAAAGCACCCTAGCCACTGCTGCTTAATTAAAACTCGATATTCGGTGGCAGAACATATCCAGTTTCTATTGCTGAATATCTAGACTGGAGAGATTTAGCCACTAACTGGAGAGTGCTAACTGGTTAAAGTTAAGGCAGCCATTTACCTTTCCTAACTTTAATGCTGCTGAAGGAGAGAATAGTGAGGTTTCTAGAGTTCAATGGATTGCAGGATTCCTAAGCAGCATGGGTTTTACCAGAGGCAGGTCTTGTCAGACAACTCTGATTCCTTTGACTGGGTGACCAGGGAGTTGGACCAAAGGCGAGCCCTAGATGTGGTATATTTAGGTTTCAGTAAAGTCTTTGACACTGTTCCGTACAGATGACGGGACTCTAAAGTTACTGCTTGGGTTACAAATTGGTTGAGTGCTAGGCAACAAAGGGTATGGGTAAATGGAGCTCATTCTGAGGAGGAGGAGGTTATCAGTGGTGTGCCGTGGGGATTTGTCTTTGATCCGATTCTTTTTAACATCTTTGTTAGTGATATTATGGAAGGGCTCTTGGTTAAGATTTGCGTCTTTGTGGATGATACCAAAATCTGCAATTGACTAGACACCAAGGAAGAAGTAGATAACATGAGGAGGGATCAAGCTAAGCTTAAAGAATGATGAATAATTTGGCAGCTGAGATTTAATGCTAAAAAAATACAGGTTCATGCACTTGGGCTGCAAAAATCCAAGGGAACAGTACAGTGTAGGGGGTGAAGTACTTCTGTCCACGAAAGAAGAGCGGGACCTGGGCGTGATTACTTCTGATGATCTTAAAGTGGCACACCGTGTGCCTTTCGAGTCAGTCCTGACTCCTGGCGACCCAGAAGCTCCTGGGTTTTCTTGGCAGTGTCACCGGAAGTATATTGCCAGGCCTTTCTTCCGACAATAAGGTAGAAAAGGCAATGTTGAACGCCAGAAGGATGCTTGGGTGGTGATCAGCAGAAAAAAGGAGGTGATAGTGCCTCTGTATAAGTCTCTGGAGACCGCACCTTCAAAAGGATATAAACAGGATGGAGTCTGTGCAGAGGTTAGCTAATAAAATGGTTAGTGGTCTTTGTTATAAAGCATATGAGGACAGACTTTTAAAGATCTAAATTTGCATATGTTAGAGTAAAGGCAGGATAGAGGAGATATGATAGACGTTTAAATACCTCAGTGGCATAAATGCACAAGAGGAGAGCCTCTTTTGATTGAAAGCAAGTTCTGCTATGAGGGAACATAGGATGAAGGTGAAAGGGGATACATTCAGGAATAATATGTGGAAATGTTTCTTTACGGAAGAGTGGTAGATACGTGGAATAGTCTCCCAGTGGAGGTAGTAGAGATGAGGACAGTATGTGAATTCAAGAAAGCATGGGACAAACTCAGAGGATCTCTAAAGGTAAAAAGGGGGCTATTGTAGTTGATACGGAAGAACAGACTAGATAGGCCATGTGGTCTTTTTCTGACATAATGTTTCTATGTTTAACTGCTTAAGCTATCTGCTTAGCAGTTGCATATTGCCACTTACCGGTTAGTGGCTGTCGCTGCCCCTACTCTTTCCTGATTTTAACTGGTTAACGGGTGGTTTTTCCAGCAGTCTATGGGGATATTCAGCAGCACTTACCTGTTAGTGCTGCTGAATATTGCAATGGCCATGTTTTATCCAGTTAGCATGTTTTTTTTATTTTGGGGGGGGGGGGGGGAGAGGAGATTGGAGGAGGAGGAGAGAACGAAAAGGTCCTCTGAGGGCATGTCTGAGGATATTGGAATCTGCGAAGCTTCATTTGAGATGATAAAAGGGAACTTGGAAGCCAGCCATCTGGGGAGGTGGATAACTCCTAGAAATACACTACCAGTTTTCAGAGGGATCAAGAAAGACTGAGCCTAAAAGAGCTCCAAGGGGCATCTGTTGAGGCACTTTATCACAGCCTTTCTTCACAATCAATCTCTCTCTCTCTCTCTCTTACACACACACACATTAAGTGAATGCTAATTGGTAAACAAGGAATCTGATGATTATAATTACAAGCAGAAGATTCTAAGGCTGTTTAGTAGAGAACTGTGATAGTTTTGAGTTAGCCACTTAAAATGTTGGAGGGCCTGGAAGTAAGGCATAGAAGAATTTTCAAGTGGGGAAAACGCATTTCAGCTGTGTAGTGGTAGACAGACGGTTTGACGAAATCTTAACCAAATTGGAAGACATCTTGTTTATGCCAGCATATTTTTGTACATAAGGTATGCATTGTAGAAAGCTGGTGTCACATAAAACTGAAGGCATGTGTGTGCTTGAGTGAAACCAATGCATTTCTGGGGTAGAAGAACTATAATAAAAAAAATTGTCTGTATTGGATCAATAAAAAGTATCGTAACATGCAAAGAATCTAGTTTCTTCCAGAACTTGAAGGCCTAAATAAATGTGTACCCTAGAAGAGAGGGGGGACAAGGGAGATATGATACAGACCTTTAAATACTTAAAGGGCATAAATGAACAAACAAACCTTTTTCAAAGAAGGGGAAGCTGTAAAACTAGAGGGCATACGTTGAAGCTACAAGGTGGTAAAATTAACAGCAACATTAGGAAATGCTTTTTCTCTGAAAGGTTGGTGGATGCTTGGAATGCCCTCCCGATGGAAGTGATGGGGCAAATAAGTGACAGAATGCAAAATGGCATGGGACAGGCACAGTGGATTCTTTTATAGCAAGAGGATAAAATTAAAGCAAACAAGTATCTTTTATATTCTATAAATAGAGGGGGGCTGACCTGCACCATGCAGCAGGTACAACCCTAAACATAGATATAGAGGGAGGTGACCTGCATGGAGCTGCAGTTACAACCACTCTACCCACCTTACTGGGCAGAATAGATGGACCATACTGGTCTTTATCTGCCATCATATACTATTTTACTATGTTAGAACCAGTGAGACTAGTAGACAACTCTACTACTATCTGCTATTGAAACTGAAATCCATAACATTTGGAAACAAAATGAGGGGATGATTTTCAAAAGGAATTTTTACAGGAAAACATATATTGAAAGTTGCTCTTCCCACAATATCTGGGATGAAGGAGTGGGGTGCGAGGGATAGGCCCAAAATATATACATGGGAATTATATGTGGTTTACCGTGTACTTTGCACCTGCGTGCCATGGGATTTTGCAAAGGAAACGCTTGCAGGGAGTATTCTCTTGAAAATTTGCCTGACAGCATCTCAGCTATCGTGAAAACTGTCATCTTGACCTTTTGACATTGGAGTTCTTATTTAGCAATCTCTGGGACAGGCAGGAACAACTCTTATTCCTTATCGTCCCTCCAGTCCAGTCCCGCACCTCTGGGTAGTGCACCTCCTCTCGTAGCTTGGAGACTAAGCATGTCCAATTCTGAAGTCACTTGTACTAATACCACTGACACCTCCCACCAGCTCCCAATGTGCTCAGTCTCCAAGCAGTTGGAGGTTGTAGTGAGCCTAGGTGCTGGGCTCACTGTAGGAACAGATAAGGGAGCAATTTAGATAGGAGTAGTGAAGGATTTTGGTTGGTTTCCCTTTCCTGTGCCTTATTTCCTTTGGGTTTAAAGTTTGGGGTTAAAAAAAAAGAAAAAGAAAAGAGGAGCAAAGAGTGCAGGCGGGAAGCAGGCAGAGTGAAGAGGAGTTCACCCCAGTCTGCCATTTGGATTCTCTCCTTTCCCTTTCTTCACTCCCCTCCTGGTCTGTACAGAGGGGATCTGAGGTATTGCCCTGACTCTGGTTTGCCTGGACGGCTCCTGATCTCGTCAGCGAGTGAGGAGCCGTCGACGGGTTTGCTCACTCTGTGCATTTGCTGTCTGCAGTTTATCCACCGGTTTTGTCTGCTCGGCGGGCAGACCTTTTTTTTTGAGCATCGGAGTCGTTGAAAGCTGTCTAGCACTACGGATCTCAGCTGGGGTAGGTCTAGCAATGCGGGGAGTTTAGGCAGCTGGAAGTGCGTGGCCTAGCACCTCGTGGTGAGCACGTCCATGCCTTTTTAGTCAGGGTGGTTAATGGCCCGATTTTTCCGTGTTTTCCTCTGCTCAGCGGCTTTTTGCAGAGCTAGCAGTGTTCTGGGGCCTATGGGGGGGGGGGGGGCAGTTTCTGGCCTTACATGGCTACCAGGCTGTGAGGTTCTGAGAGGCAGGGTAAGCCAGTACCTTTCTCCTCTGCCTTTGCCTTCAGTGCATTTGGGGCACAGGGATTCGGGGCTAATGCCCACACCCACAGTGTCTGGTCTGCAGTACCCGTCGGATGCCGGGGTCTGCTGCGGCTGCGCGACAGAGGCAGCCAGCATGGAGCAGGAGCTCCAGGCAAAACCTAAGGAAGCGGCATCTTCATCTGGACGGGGGGCTCAGGCCCCTATGGAGGTTAGCCTTCTGCTTGAGGCTCCTTCCTCTCCATGGGGGGGTGGCTCTGGCGGTTTCAGGTCCTTTTAACCCTCTAGGTTTGGGGGGGGGGGGTGCTGGCTGGTTTTTCCCCGGAGTTTGTACTGTTGCTGCATCAGGCCTTTTGCTTGCGCCAGCAGGGTACCGCTATGGATCTTTTGGACCTCGGGGCCAGGGCAGGCCGGGTTTCCGCAGAGAAGGTGGAAAATTCGGGGGCGGGACCAGACAAGAGGAACAGCCTCTCTTGTCTGAGTGGCAGGAAGTGGATGACTTCGAACTGGAGCCTGAGGCAGGTGGGGAAGAGCTCGAAGAAGGGGAGATTCCGGAGCCTGAAAACTAGGCTAGGATTGTCAGAGTCTTTCAGAGAGAAGAGCTCCCGGCTTTAATTGCGAAATCGCTTCAGGTCCTCAACTTGTTGGCTACTCAACCGGTGGAGGACGAGGCGTTGGAAGACCCTCTCATTCAGGTAGTGCGGAAGACACAGGCAGTTCTTCCGGTTCTCCGTGTGCTCAAACAGATGATCCAGGATGAGTGGGACCTGCCAGAGGCAGGCCTTAGGGGGGGTGAGGTCGATGACGTGCCTCTATCTGCTGTCGGATCAGGAGCATGAAATGTTTCGTTCCCCACGCATGGATGCAGCTGTTTCGGCAGTCATGAAAAAGACAACCATTCCAGTGGAAGAAGGCGCAGCCCTGAAAGATGAGCAGGATCGGACGTTGGACACGTTGTTGAAGCAGGCCTTTGAAGTCAGTGCGCTATCCCTTCCAGCTTCTATTTGTGGGGCTTGGGTAGCGAGAGCCTGTCTTCGCTGTTCGCAGCGACTACAGCAGCCGGGTGAGCCTACGCAAGAGCATTTGGCTGACGTAGCTAGACTGGAATCGGGGGCGGCTTACTTGATGTCCACTATGACCTCATTCGAGGGTTAGCTAATAGCATGGTGTCAGTAGTGGCGGTGTGGCGCTACCTTTGGCTGCGGAACTGTGCAGCGGACAGTTCCTCCAAGTCCCGGCTTAGCAAGCTCACCTTTAAGGGGAAGCTTTTGTTTGGGGAGGACCTCGACAAGCTGGTCAAAGACTTGCGTGAGTCAAAGGGAGGGTGCTTGCTGGAATATAAGCCAAAGTCGGGTCGGATGGCGTCAGTTCCTTTGGGCCAATCGCGGGATTTCTGGCATTTTCGTACCTCCCGCCTGGGGGGTTTCCAGAAGGGGAGGTTTCCCTCTCGCGGTTAAGGTTTTAGAGGATTCCGAGGAGCGGGCAGAGGTTTCGCTCGTCCCTCATCCTCGGGGTTTAAGAAGACCCAATGAAGCGAGGGGGGCCCAGGCTGTGGAGCAGCCCGTGGGAAGTCGGCTTCGGGAGTTTCTGTCAATCTGGGTCCCGATCACGTCCGATCAATGGGTGCTAGAAGTCATTCGCGAGGATTATGCCCTCGAATTCGCTCGGCCAGTGGCTGACTCCTTTGTCCTTTCTCCCTGCAGGGTGCGGGCCAAGGCAGTGGCAGTAGAGGAGACCCTGTCTCGGCTACTACAGCTGAGAGCAGTGGTTCCAGTTCCTCGAGATCAGTGTGGCTGCGTTCAATACTCCATTTATTTCGTGGTTCCCAAAAAGGATGGGTCTTCTCGCCCAATTCTGGATCTCAAGTGGGTAAACCGTTGCCTTTGAGTGCCGCATTTTCGCATGGGAACATTGCGGTCAGTGATTGTGGTGGTGCAAAAGGGGGAATTTTTGACGACCCTCAATCTCACAGAAGTGTATCTTCACATCCCTATCCGGCTGTAACATCAACGCTTTCTAAGGTTTGCGGTGCCTCGATGACATTTTCAGTTCCAGGCATTACTGTTTGACCTGGTGCTGGCGCCACGCACATTCACCAAGATGATGGTAGTAGTGGTGGCGGCTCTCCGCAAAGAGGGCGTATTGGTACATCCTTATCTCGATGACTGGTTGATCCGGGCAAAGTCCAGAACCGAGAGTGTATGGGTTACAGACAGGGTGGTACAGCTCCTAGAAAGCCTCGGTTGGGTGGTCTATGTGGCCAAGAGCCGTTTGGACCCCTCTCAGGTCCTGGAATACTTGGGAGTCTGCTTCGACACTCGAGTGGACGCAGTCTTTCTGCCGGAGCACTAGGCCCAGGGGCTGCGTCACTTAGTGTGCAGTTTTATGGGGCAGTCTGAGCCAATGGCCTGGCAGTATCTTCAGGTGCTGGGAACAATGGCAGCCACTCTGGAAGTAGTGCCATGGGCGAGAGTGCACATGCGTCTGTTGCAGAGGTCCTTGCTTCGCCGCTTGTTGTACCAGAGGGATTCTCTGGCCAAGCGGCTACCTTGTCCGCTGGGAGTCAGTGAAGATTCTCCAATGGTGGCTTTGTCCAGAAAATTTGGCGGCAAGCATGCCCCTCGAGCAGCTGCAGTGGGGTCCCCGTGCTGATCGATGCCAGTCTGGTGGGTTGGGGGGCTCATTGCGCGGAACTCTTCACCCAAGGGAGCTGGAGCAGACAGGAAGTCGGGTGGTCGATCAACCAACTGGAACTACAAGCAGTATCTCAGGTGCTCCACACCTTCGAGCCCAATTTGCTAGGACGAGCGGTCAGAGTTCTGTCGGACAATGCTTCTGTGGTGGCATACCTCAACTGTCAAGGGGGCACAGGCAGCATGGCCCTAGAGGAAGTGGTGGAAGCCTTGTTCAGCTGGGCAGAGCCTTGGCTCCAAGCGCTGTCAGCGGCACACATTGCAGGGGTGGACATTGTGACGGCGGACTTTCTCAGTTGGGTTCGCGTAGATCCCGGGGAATGGGAGCTTCACTCAGAGGTCTTCACTCAGATAGTCCGCAGGTGGGGGACACCCATTATGGATCTGATGGCTACATTCAGGTCCACCAAAGCGAGCCGCTTCTTCAGCAGGAGGCAGGAAAAGGATGTCCAAGGGACTGGATGCGTTGCTGCAACAGTAGTCCACGGAGGACCTCCTCTGTTTTTCCTCCTTGGGCTCTCATAGGCTGTGTGGTGCAGCGAATTGAGGGCGAGTGATATTAATCACCCCGGATTGGCTGCGGCGTCCATGGTACGCCGACTTAGTGCGTCTTCTCAATGGTCGACCATGGCTGCATCCGGTGCGGGAGGATCTGCTATGGCAGGGACCGCTTCGGATGCCTCGGGTGGATCGGTTCTTGCTTACGGCCTGGCCATTGAAAGGGCGAGGCTGAGGAGGAAGGGTTATTACAGGCCGTAATATCTACCTTGCTCTTGGCCAGGAAAAGGTTGACCTCGCTAGGCTACATCCACGTCTGGAGGATTTTTGAGGCTTGGTGCACTGCAAGGCAGATGCAGCCAGCCTCTGTTTCGGTCCCGGACGTCTTGAGTTTTTTGCAGGATGGTTTTGATAAGGGTCTGGCTGCCAGCTCATTGAGGGTACATCTGATGGCTATTTCTTGTTATTGCGGGAGGGTCCAGGGTGTGGCCTTGGGCTCGCACCCTGATGTGTTACGTTTCTTGAGGGCGTTATCCCATTTGCGTCTGCCTCGTAGAGCGGTGATTTCCTCTTGGGATCTCAATTTAGTCTTGACAGCATTGACCAGGGAGCCCTTCGAGCCGTTGAACTGGGCCTAGTTAAAGGATTTAACTTTGATACCGTCTTCTTGTTAGTGATCTGCTCTGTGCGCTGAATCTCAGAGTTGCAGGCCTTGTCTTGCCGGGAGCCGTTCCTAATCTTCTCTAGGTAAAAGGTGGTTTTGCTTCCCGTTCCGTCTTTCCTGCCGAAGGTGGTGTCGGTGTTTTCATGTGAATCAGCCGGTGTCCTTGCTGGTTCTGGGGGGCTCGGGAGAGAGTGTCTCAGAGCGCAAGCTGCGCTTGCTGGACGTGAGGAGAGCTCTTTGACGTTACTTGAAGGAGAATTTTCGCAAGTCTGTTTGTTTGTCCTCTTTGGGGGGCCATGAAGGGGTGAAGCAGCGACCAAGGCTTCCATTTTCAGATGGGTCCAGGAAGCGATAGCATCAGCTTATATCCTGCAGGGGCGACAGGTGCCCTTAGGTTTGTGGGCTCATTCTACCAGGGCTCAGGCAACTTTGTGGGCCGAGTATAGTTTGGTGCCCCCGGTAGAGATTTGTAGGGCAGCCACTTGGTCCTCTCTGCATACCTTCAGTAAGCGTTATCGTCTGGATGTCCAGGCTGCAGGGGATGCCTGTTTTGTGTCGGCAGTTTTGCGGGCGGGTCTGGCAGGTCCCTCCCATTAAGTTACTGCTCTGTTACATCCCAGAGGTACGGGACTGGACTAGAGGGATGATAAGGAAAGAGAAATTAGACTTACCTGCTAATTGCTGTTCCTTGAGGAACTCTAGTCCAGTCTCGGATCCCACCTGGGGTTTTGTCAGCTAATGCAGGGCTCGTTTGCTGCAGTCGGCAGGACCGGGGTGGCGGGGATTCGCATATCTTTTGTACTTCAGACTTAGTTCTTGTCTTTTTTTTTTTCTCTGCCTTTCTGTGTTTTGCGCTTTCTGGCACTCTCTTCATTCCTCCCTCTCGGGGAGGGGGGGGGTTCCCCTCTGGTTGATGGGGGGAGGTACAGTTTAAGGGGTTTGTTTATTTGTTTGATATTCTGGCTACTTATTTGTTGCTCCTCTGAGTTTGCTTTGTCATTAGGTCACTGGGAGCTGGTGGGAGGTGCCAGCGGTATTGGTACAAGTGACTTCAGAATCTGACATGCTCAGTCTCCAAGCTGCGAGAGGAGGTGCACTACCCAAAGGTGCAGGACTGGACTGGAGTTCCTCAAGGAATAACAATTTGCAGGTAAGTCTAATTTCTCTTTATGCTGCCTGTCTTTAAATGGAATTATAATACAATTTACCAATTTAGAGAGAGGTCATGGCAAAAATGGCAGAAGATATTTCAAAGTATTTAACAAGTCTATTTTTTTTTTAAAGTCAAAACTTTAGTTTGACATATCTGAATTCAGGAGACTCTAGAAAAGACTACAATCCTTTAATAGATGAGTGGTGCATAAACCTGGCAGGAAAGCTGCCAGAATGTAAGTCTCCATCAGATATTTGACGTGCTGGCAGCACAAATGCTTTATCCTTGCTTTCTTTGGAGTTTGACAATTGAAAACCACTTGGTAAGAAATTTTGCTAGTTATAAACGTTTAGGTAGAAACTGGGGAACAGAATAAGCAGCATGAAATGTGTGCCTCTTTTGGAACTGACAGGTACTTGTAACATAGTAAATGACGGCAGATAAAGACCAGTATGGGTTATATGAAACCATAAACAAATGGAACTCCACCCTATCAAAAGCTGCATCAGTGACAAACAAGGAAAAGAAACACACCCAAAGAAAAACCAGCGTTCCCTGGTACTCAAACGAAATTCGGGAATCAAAATGCATGCTCAGAAGACTAGAAAGAAAATGGAGGCGCACCAAGTCACCAGACACAACACTACAATACAGAACCGAGCAACAAGCCTACAACAACCTGATCAACAACCACAAGCAACACCACCACACCAACCTAATACTGAAAGTAGCCAACAAGCCAAGATAACTATTCAACATAGTGCAACAACTCACAAAGGACACCCCACGCCACAGTGGACACCAAATAGACCCACAGGAATTCGCAAACTGCATGATAAAGAACACAACTCCAGCTCACGCCATGTCCACCAAAGAACCCGAACCACCAACACCGGAGTCCCAGACCTGTGAACAATCCCACCAAACCTGGAATGACTTCTCTATACCAACAAAGCAGCAGATAGACATTGTGGGCACGACAACCTCACCAGCCGACTCATGCCCAGTGGAATGGATCATGGCCTCCAAGAACCAACTAAGCCACTACTTACACAAAATCGTGAAAGAATCCCTGCAACAAGGCACCTGCCACAGGTGCTAAAGCAAGCCACCATATGACTAATCCTCAAAGGTAACATGTCAAACACCTCTGATCCAAAATCTTACCGACAAATGGCAGGCTTGAGATTGATCACAAAAATCATTGAGAAAGTTGTACAAAGACAACTCTAGGATCACGTGGACCTACATGCTCTGCTAGACATGCACCAACAACGGCTTTAAACCGCAACACAACGTAGAAACCCTACTCACCTCTCTCTTCGACAACCTCCTGAGGACTGGATAATATAAAAAGCGGTTTCCTACTGATCTTCGACATCTCAGCTGCCTTTGACATGGTATCACACTCCACTCTCCTACAGAGACTCCAAGAAATTAGACTCCGCGACAACACAATGAAATGGTTCACCTCCTACCTAAGCAACCGAACACAGAAAGCAAAATGTGGAGCGAAACGATCAACCAAATTTCTCACCATGAAGGGAATACCACAGGGCTTGGCCCTATCATCAATTCTTTTCCGCATCTATATACAACCTATATGCAGTATCATCAGACAACACAGCATACAATATCAACTATACGCAGATGACGACATGGTGTACACACCAATGAACCTGAGCGCCCCTGACACAATCCAAATGACAATTGCCTCGAGCATATGAACACCTGGCTTGCCGACTACAACCTCAAGGTGAACTTTGACAAAACTGAAGTAATGTTCCTCTCCAGAAACACAACATTCAAGTCACCTCAAGAAATCAAAATACTCCACAGGACAATAACTAAAGACGAAGTAAAATATCTAGGTGTCATTCTGGACAAGAACCTCAATCTCCAATCTCACATAAACAAAACTGTAGCAAAAGCATACCACCATTTGAAAATCATCAGACTCCTCAAGCCACTCCTCAGCCAAGACCACTTCTGCACCGTATGCCAGGCAGTCATCACTCCCATACTGGATTATGGAAATTCTTTATACCAGGGGCTACCAAAGCAAACTTTGCACCCACTTCAAATGGTCCAAAACACTGCAGCTTGCATAATCACAAGCACAGCCAAGTACAAACACAACACTGGTTCTCCAACAGTTGCACTGGCTACCTATAAGTGCACGGACAAAATTCAAGGCTACACTAACCATCTTCAAAATCATACACCACTGCTCAGTAGAGGTTCTACAGACCTTGATAACTAAAGACACACGCAGCAGACCCAGGTGAACCCAAGGCAGCAATAGACTCCGCAGCCCAGCTGGATACCACAGAACAAAGCAAGCAACTTCCAGGAGGGCGTTATCACTCTCGGCACTGGATCTATGGAAATCCCTCCCTTAGGATCTACGAGCACAAAAAGACCTCAAGGACTTCCGCAAATCCCTTAAAACCCACCTGTTCATGGACTCATTTGAACAAACCCCATAACTCAATCACCATCGATGCAGACACCAACCACGAAAGAACCAGATCTGGGCTCCCCCCCCCCCCCCGAATTAAATGTTTGTCTGTTTACCTCTGTTCAATGTAGATACTTTTTGTCCTGTCCCTAACCACCTTGATTGAAGGAAAAGGTGGTATACAAAACTGGATAAATAAATAAAATCTAGTCTGCCCAGCAAGGCGGTAAGAGTAGGTGCCCTTGCCGCTCCGTGCAGGTCACCCCTCCCCATGCCTTTGTTTAGGGGTGTACCCACCACTCCTGTGTAGGTCACCCCTATTTGTTGAGATAAGAGTTATGATTTTGATTTTATCCTGTTACTTTAAAGAGATCCATTATATCTGTCCAAGCCACTTTGAATTCCGTCATTGTATTTACCCCCACCACTTCCCATTTGGAGGGCATTCCAAGCATCCACCACCCTTTCGATGAAAAAGTATTTCCTGACTTTGCCTTTCAATTTACCCCCTTGCAGCTTCAAGTTATGCCCTCTAGTTTTACAGCTTCTCCATCTTTGGAAGAGGTTTGTTTGCTCATTAGTACTCTCTTAAGTATTTAAAGGTCTGAATCATCTCCCCTCTCCCTCCTCTCCTCCAGAGTATACATATTTAGGTCTTGAAGTCTCTTCTCATATGTTTTCTGACGCAGGCTCCAAATCATTTTGGTCACCTTCCTCTGAACCGTTTCCAGTCTTTTTATATCTTTTGCGAGATGCGGTCTCCAAAACTGAACACAGTATTCCAAGTGAGGTCTCACCAGTGACTTGTACAGTGGCATTAGTACCTCCTCCTTTCTGCTGGTAATTCCTCTCTGTATGCAACCCAGCATCCTTCTGGCTTTTGCCACTGCCTTGTCACACTGTTTCGCCACCTTGAGATCCTCAGAAACAATCACTCCGAGGTCCTTCTCCTGGTCCGTGCACACCAAACTCTCGCCCCCTATCGCATACAATTCCCTTGGATTTCTGCATCCCAAGTGCATGATACTGCACTTCTTTACATTAAATCTTAACTGCCAAGCATTAGACCATTCTTCCAGCTTTTGTAGGTCTTTCCTCATGTTCTCCACTCCCTCCAGGGAGTCCACGCTGTTGCAAATTTTCTTGTCATCTGCAAAAAGACAGACTTTTCCATTCAGTCCTTCAGCAATATCACTCACAAATACATTGAACAGTGCCAGGCCCAGGACCGAACCCTGGGGCACACTACTGATCACCTTCCTTTCATCCGAGTGAGTTCCGTTTACCATCACCTTCCGTCATCTGTCAGCCAACGTGGATTGGCTGCTGTTGGAAACAAGGTACTGGGCTTGATGGACCTTGGTCTGACCCAGTTAAAAAAAACAAAAACAAACAAACCATGGATTCCATAACAGACACAAACATAAAAATCATAAATTACTATTCAGAGTTTAGAACGTTAAGTAATTTTAATCAGTGGAATGGTTGAATTTGCCAGATAATGTTTTGTATGTGCACTGTGCTTTTAGGGGGTAATTTTTATAAAGTTATTTTGTGCATACCTGGTAATATAAATGTGAGTAAAATGTATATTTATAAAACTATGCCACTTGTAAATATATGCGCGATGGTATGCATGTGCCCATGGGCAGAGCACTGACGAAGTCACAAAATATATCTGTAGATTATAAAATACGTTAATTTACACGCATGATTCAGTAATCTACACGGGAACACTTTACACTTTCTCTTGAGCAATGTAGGTGTGAAATCTGCAGGATTTATGCTAGTATTAATTCAGGTCTCCATATCTTAAAAAGGATATAGCAGAATTAGAAAAGGTTCAGAGAAGAGCCACCAAAATGATTAAGGGGATGGAAGGATACCCCTATGAGGAAAGACTTAAAAGGTTAGGCCTCTTCAACTTGGAAAAGAGATGGCTGAGGGGAGATATGATAAAGGTCTATAAATTAATGAATGGAGTGGAATGGGTTTATATAGATTGGTTGTTTACGACATCAAAAAGTAGAAAGACTGGAGGACACGCAATGAAGCTACAACATAGCCCATTTAAGACTAATAAAAGAAAATATTTTTTCACTCAACTTGTAATCAAACTCTGGAATTCGTTACTGGAGGATGTAGTTAAAGCTGTTAGTGTAGCTGGGTTTAAAAAGGTTTGGACAAGTTCCTGGAGGAAAGGTCCTTAAACCATTATTAAAGAGGACCTGGGAAATCCACTACTTACCCCAGGTCAAGCATTGTGGAACTTGTGTGCCTTTGGGAACCTGCCAGGTGCTTGTGACCTGGATTGGCCACTATTGGAAACAAGATCATAAGATATGCCATACTGGGTCAGACCAAGGTCCATCAAGCCCAGTATCCTGTTTCCAAAAGTGGCCAATCTAGGTCATATGTACCTAGCAGTTTCCCCAAGAGACACAGGTTCCACAATGCCTATATTGGGTCAAGCAGTGATATCCCGAGTCCCTTTTTAATAATGGTTTATGGACCTTTCCTCCAGGAACTTGTCCAAACTATTTTTTAAACCCAGCTACACTAACAACTTTTACTACATCCTCCGGTAAAAAATTCCAGAGTTTGATTACACCTTGAGTGAAAAAATATTTTCTCTTATTTGTCTTGAATAGTTTGCATGTCCCCTAGTCTTTCTATATTCTGATGATGTAAACCAGGCATATCCAACTTCGAACAGGTCGTGATCTACTTTTTCCGGCCAAAAATGCCGGTGATCTACCACCATGAAAATTAAGTTTTCAAATTAGTTTAAAATTAAATTTTAACCCAATAAAGTTGGAGGATTCCCCCCCCCCCATTTTTAATGAACCTTCTGTCATTTACTTGGATGTGATCAGCTGTTAAGCAAATTAAGCAAAAACAAAACAGAGACGAAGATCCAGTAAGAACTGTGAGGGGAAATGGAAAGTACATTTTTTTCTTAAAGCTTTATTAATGACTTTCTTTAATTGTCTTAATAACTTTCTTTAACTTTTATTGAGTAATATGTGTTAAATTTAAGTCGAGTATTGATCCAGGCTGATCTTGCACAATCTTTAATATTTCACTCTTGCTCATTAGTGAGACGTCTGAGCCTGCATTTCATCCACCAGCTTTTTGAAGATGGGTGAATATTGTGTGAGGGCCAGTCTCAGGGAATCCTGGAGATGTTCATCTGTCATGTTGGAATGTTGTGTACTCTTTGTCACTTTCAGATGGGAAAATGCAGATCTCCAGGAACAAGCAGGAATGAGTCCTCACATATGGGTACGTCGGTACCGACGGAGCCTGCGCGGGAATGCTCCCCAGCTTCCCAGGATGAAAGCTTTTGGGGCATCCCACAGTGCATGCGCGCTGCCTTCCCGCCTTTCCTAACCAACTCTCCTCAGTTCTTCTTTTCCGCGGAGCCAGCAGGTCGTGTTCCTGTCACCGCTGAAGAAGTTCTTTATTTTAATTTATTTCTTTGGTCGCGTGTCTGCCTTCCCCGACGCCGGACCGGTACCGCCGGTCTTTTCTTTTCTTTAAAAAAAAAAAAAAAACCTATCTTTTTTCCTCACTTGGTGTATTTTCTTCTTAGGCCTCCAGGCCCAAAAGAAATTTTTCCCTTATGGAAAAACCAGCCTCCGGGTTCAAAAAATGCACTAAGTGTAGTGGTACAATTTCTGTCACAGATACCCATGAATGGTGTCCGAAATGTTTGGGGCCTGAACACTCCATCCCGGATTGCCAGTCCTGTTCTCTAATGTCTAAATGAGGGTTACAGAACCGGGCAGCCAAGCTCCATGTGCTGTTTCCCACGGATGCACCGGCGGTGGCATCGACATCTTCCAGGTCTTCCTCTCCTGATGGGTCTCAGGTAACCAAACATACTTTTAGCAGGTCCTCGAAGGGCAAATCTCCCTCTAAGCATCGAGATGCCTCCGGGCTTGCCCTTGAGGATCCTGCCCCAGCCAAACAACCCCGGCGGGAAGCTCCGGCTTCCAAAGCTCCTCCTATGGGGTTACAGGTTGACATCGATGGCACGGCCTCGACCGATCACCTGTTAGACTGCTCTGGGGTACCGGCACAATCTCCCGGTACCGACATCCAGGCAGTCGTGGCGTCCATGGATCACACTGTGCAATCCATGCAGCAGGCTATACTGGCTTTCATCAAGGCTGCGACGCCATCGGTACCACAACAAGCTCCGTTGTCGGTACCGGCACCGGTACCAATTTCGATACCGGTACCGGCTGCATCGACATCGGCCAGGATTCCGATTCCGGCTCCCTGTCCTGGGCTCTTTCTCGGTACCGATCCTGTACCGGGGACACCCGATGTCGGTACCGATCGATACGCCTATCGATCTTTGGAATCGAGCAGACGATACTTCGATTCTTCTGATGATTCTGATTCATCGGATGAGTCCTGTGAAGTATCTGTCACCCTTCCTGAGGAGCCGCCTTCTCCAAAAAGGAGAATGTCTCCTCCAGAGGATTTGTCCTTTCAAGACTTCATAATAGAAGTAGCTAAAGGACTCTCTATTTCAGTAACCTCTGAAAAGGAACCTAGAGCAAAAAAATTAGATATTTTGGGATACTCTAAGGTTCCCAGAGAGGCAGTCACCTTGCCAATTCATGAAATTCTTCAAGAACATTTGATTGAATTGTGGGAGACTCCTCTCACCCTTTCTCCTCATTCTCGTAGATTGGACACTACGTACCGTGTCCCTCCTTCTCCTGGATTTCAAAAAACTCAGCTTCCTCACCACTCCATTGTGGTGCAGTCAGCTATGAAGAGGATAAAGAGTACCAAAAGACACTCTTCTACTCCTCCAGGAAGAGAATGCAGGACCTTGGATGCTTTTGGTAGGAAAATCTTCCAAGCCAGCATGCTTATTGCCAGAATCAATTCATATAGCCTTTATATGGGTATGTTTCTGAAGGAGGTTGCAGAAAAGCTGCACAACTTTCTCCCTTTTATTCCAGAGGATAAAAGGGATGAGTTCCTTCTTTGGCTTAAGCATACTCAAGACATTTCAAAGTTTTCCAACAGGGCAGCCTTTGATTCTTTTGAAGGTGCCAGCAGAGCCTCAGGCATTGCTATAGCTGCTCGTAGAATTGCTTGGCTCCAGGCTTCTGATCTAGAACCCTGGGTTCAAGATGGTTTAGGAAATCTGCCCTGTACAGGTGAAAATCTCTTTGGCAAAGAGTGGCAAATTAAAGCCATTCAAATGGATGCAGAAAATGCTGCTCTGGATAGACTTTCTAAGTCTACCTCCACTCCGGCCAGAAAAAATCTTTTAAAAAGTCTTTTTACAAAAAGGGCAGATTTCCTTCCACTTCTGGTCAACAGTCTTCTACGGGTCGCTTTGCTACTAAGCGTCAGCAACCTAAACAGGCCAGGCCTAAACCTGCAGGGGCTGCTGCAACCCAGCAGTCCCAAACCCCTCAGGGTTTTTGACTTGATACTAGAGAACGTAACCTTTTTGGCTCTACAACAACCAGAGCCTCTCACCATTCCAGGAAGGTTAGCTCATTTTGCTCCCAGATGGGAGCAAATCACATCAGAGCAGTGGACCTTCTCTATCATAAGAGAGGGCTACAAACTTCATTTCTCAGACCTTCCTCCCTACACCAGGGTGAGACACTTCAATTCTCCCACATCCCTCGACCTTCTGGATCAGGAGGTGACTACCCTTCTGGCCCAGAGGGCCATAGAAGCAGTTCCGCTTCTTCAACAAGGGTCAGGGTTTTACTCCCCCTATTTTCTCATCCCAAAGAAAACAGGGGGATTCAGACCCATTCTAGATCTCAGAGAATTGAACAATTTCCTATGCAAGGAGAAGTTCAAGATGCTTTCTTTAGGCACTCTCCTTCCATACCTACAGAGTCAGGATTGGCTTTGTTCTCTAGATATCAAGGATGCGTTAACTCATATACTCATCCATCCATCCCACAGAAAATTCCTACGTTTTCTGTTCCAGGGAAAACATTACCAATACAGAGTGCTTCCTTTCGGTCTAGCCTCCAAGAGTGTTCACCAAATGCATGGCAATAGTTGCTGCATTTCTACGCACTCTGGGAATATTTGTCTTCCTATACCTGGACGACTGGCTCATCCGAACTCCATCTCAGTCAGAAGCCCAAATTTCCTTGGACCGCACCAGGCGCATTCTGCAGTATCTGGGACTTGTGATAAACCTCCCAAAGTCTCAGCTCACCCCTTCTCAGTCCCTAGAATTCATAGGGGCCTGGTTGGACACCACTACTGCAAGAGCCTACCTTCCTCAGGCTCATTGCCAACGTCTAGTGCAGTTAGCCTCCCAAATTCAGTCAAAGAGCCACTTAACTGCCCGGGAGATGCTACAACTACTAGGCCACATGGCTTCTACAGTGCATGTGGTGCTCTATGCTCGCCTACACATGAGAGCAGCTCAATGGACTTTGTCCACACAGTGGACTCAAGCATCAGGAGCTCTCTCAGACCAAATAGCAACCTCCAGACGTCTCTTTTGGTCTCTCCAGTGGTGGATGTCCACTCAAAATCTGTTGCTGGGGTCCCCCTTCCAACCTGTGTTACCCCAAGCAACCCTCACAACAGATGCCTCCCAAACAGGTTGGGGAGCTCATCTACAAGACCTATCCACCCAAGGCACTTGGTCCCCACAGGAGACCTCTCTTCATATCAACCACTTGGAACTGCGAGCAGTGTTCCTAGCTCTCAAGGTCTTTCATACCCTCCTCAGCTACAAGACCGTCCTCATTCATACGGACAACCAAGTAGCCATGTTTTACATAAACAAGCAAGGAGGAACTGGCTCTCTGTTGCTTTGCAACGAAGCTCTAAGATTATGGCCTTCGCCAGAGAGCATCAAATCCATCTCCTGGCAGTATACCTCCCAGGAATCCAAAACTCTTGGGCAGACAGACTTAGTCGAGTTCTGCTTCCACACGAATGGTCCCTGCACATGGATCAGGTACTCAGAATCTTCCAGGAATGGGGAACCCCGGACATAGACCTCTTTGCAAGTCCGTGGAATGCCAAACTTCCCCAGTTCTGTTCCAGAATTCCGTGTCAGGGAGCTCTAGCCAAGGATGCCTTCCTCCTTCATTGGGGTCAGTGCTTCCTGTACGCCTTTCCACCCATTCCTTTGATTCCCAAGACTCTGTTCAAACTTCAGAGGGATCAAGGATCTATGATCCTCATAGCTCCACGTTGGCCACGCCAAGTGTGGTACCCTCTACTTCTGCATCTCTCCCAAGCCCCCTCCCTGGACTTGGGAGCTGCTCCAGACCTTCTGTCTCAGGAGGAGGGGACTTTGTGGCACCCAAACCCCAAGTCCCTTCACCTCAGAGCTTGGTTACTGAAGGCCTAGACCTTCGAGACTTCAATCTTTCTCAGCAAGTGAAGGATATCCTCCATGCTTCCAGGAAACCTTCCACTAGGCGTTCCTATGCTTTTAAGTGGAAAAGATTTTCCATTTGGTGTGCTCAAAAGGGTCTTGATCCTCTGGCACTTCCTGTGAATTCTCTATTGGAATATCTCCTGCATCTCTCCAATGCAGGCCTTAAAACAAATTCAGTAAGGGTCCATTTGAGTGCTATTGCAGCATCCCTTAAGCCTCTCAATGGACAACCTATTTCCTCTCATCCTCTTATTGCAAGATTCATGAGAGGCCTAACTTTAACTAAACCTCCCATTCGACCTCCTCCGGTGGCATGGGACTTAAACTTGGTTCTTGGTCAGCTTATGAAGCCACCTTTTGAACCCTTAGCCACTACCTCCTTGAAATTTCTTTCCTGGAAGGTTATTTTCCTTATTGCAATCACTTCTGCTCGCCGCATCAGTGAACTGCAGACCTTAGTGGCTAATCCACCGTATACAAGGTTCCATCATGATAAGGAAGTCCTTAGGACAAATCCTCACTTTATGCCTAAAGTGGTCTCACCTTTTCATCTTAATCAAGAGGTATATTTACCTGTCTTTTTTCCAGCTCCTCATGCATCCAGTGCAGAGAGGAACCTTCATACTCTAGATTGTAAAAGAGCTCTTGCTTTTTACTTACACAGGACACAGCAACATAGAAAGTCTTCCCAGCTTTTTGTTGCTTTTGATCCTTCTCATTTAGGACTTCCAGTCTCTAAAACAACACTGTCCAATTGGATTGCTCAGTGTATTTCTTTTGCTTACCAGAGTAAGAACCTTTCTCTGGAGGGCCATGTCACAGCTCACAATGTGAGGGCCATGGCCACCTCTGTGGCTCATCTTCATTCTGTGTCCATCGACCAGATCTGTCGAGCAGCCACCTGGGCCTCGGTTCATACCTTCACAGCCCATTACTGTTTGGACAAGGACTCCCGTCGGGATGCCTTGTTTGGTCAGGCTGTCCTCGGACACCTGTTCCATTCTCGAACAACTCCTGCCCTCCTTCCCTGAATGGATGCCTGAGATCCATAGGAAGACGAGGAACCCTTCAGGGTCTCATACCCTTGGGGATCTCCCAGGCATCTCAGCTAGGGAGTCCCCATATGTGAGGACTCATTCCTGCTTGTTCCTGGAGATAGCACAATTACTTACCTGTAACAGGTGATCTCTGGGAACAGCAGGAATTAGTCCTCACCACTGTTTCCTCTAAGCTGTGCGCGTGTGCGCGCGCACACACCTCGCCGAGCGAGCGCACATACTTTACAACAGAGCGCACAAAAAGTACGGCTCTGATTCTGATAGAAAAAAACACAGACATCTTAAAATTTAAAAGTTATGATTGTAATTACTAGAAATTTCCCGCTTCATTTAGTAATCGTCTATTTTCATTTAATTTGATTAAAAATGTGGTGTACATACTGTATTCTGACGTGTAGTCAAATTTTAAAGTATATAACTCCGAGTGTCGTTATGTGGCACACAAAAATTTAACCTTCCTTCAAAAGCTGCACACAGCTGATATTTTATGCGCACACACCCAACAGAAAATTAGAGGGAACATTGGTCCTCACAACCCTCCCACCTCCCCTAGGAGTTGTATCTCTCTCTGTCTTTCCTTTCCTCTCTCTCTCTATTGTCTCAGCTTTAAACTTGAACTGAGGAGAGTTGGTTAGGAAAGGCGGGAAGGCAGCGCGCATGCGCTGTGGGATGCCCCAAAAGCTTTCATCCTGGGAAGCTGGGGAGCATTCCCGCGCAGGCTCCGTCGGTACCGATGTACCCATATGTGAGGACTAATTCCTGCTGTTCCCAGAGATCACCTGTTACAGGTAAGTAACTGTGCTATTTACACAAATAAGTTGAACCAAAAAAGGAGTGTACAGCTTCACTGCATCTTCTCAAGTTGGGAAATTTGTCTCTAGGCACTAGCTTCCAAAATTATTCTTGCTCAGCACGGGTCTTGAGAAAAATATCATTTTTAAGGGTTAACATTTCGTTTTCAAGAAATGGCTTGTTCAATGAGTAATTTATACTGATAGCAGCTGCAGTTTCTTTAATGTCCACATCTACTTTGAATGGGTATGACAAGTACTCCACAACTGTTCCAATTTTTTGGAAGTGTCAGAATCTATTTTCAAATTCCTGGATAACAGAACAGATTTCTGTCACATACTTCTCGTTCTGAAAAACAAAATTTGGATATTGTCCCAGATGGTCCTGCATATTAGGAAAATGATCAGAAGTGATGTTTGCAAGGTCAGTCGTCGTCAGCTCAAATTTGCTCTTGTAGGATGAAACTGTACTCATCTCGCCAATGCATTTGTTTTTACCTTGTAGTTCAAGGTTCCTATCACTTAGTTCACCTGTAAAGTCAGCGAGAAATGCCAGATCACATAACCACTCCTCATCTTCCAACTCTGCTTGGTCATCTCCCCTCTCCTTCAAAAAAAACTTCTTATTTCATTCAGCAAATCACAAAATCTTTGCAGAAATTTGTGCTTGCTTAGCCACCTTACATCTGTGTGCAAAATTATTTCTGCTGCCCCTTCATCAAGAGTAAGATTGAAAAGCCGTCTTTGAAGTGATCTTCCACGAACTGAATTTACAGTTTTGAAAGTGATGTCTATGACAGTCTTTGTACTGAGTCTCTTGCTTGCCAAAACTTGGTGAATGATGCAGTGGTAAGAGAGGACATCTGGGAAGGCCAAATCTGCTAAGTTAGTATAAACACTGTCTGAATCTGGTCCAAAACTGTCACTGTCCCAAAGTATTAAAGATCAACAGGATCTGAAGACCTCTGAATAATGTGCAATACAAGGACTGGAGATGCTAAAACCATACATGCAGTTCTAAAAGTAAAAATAAGAATTCATCATAGTGGCACCAATAATAAAATACCACCAATCATCAAAAAAACTCAAACACTTGTCCAGCAAACCAGATAAAATCAAATACCGCCAAACAAGTTCAAATACCCCCACACGCGATTTAATAAATTCTGCGCACACTGTAGAATCAACGCAAATCAAGGCGAAATAGATATAGATTCTATATTGTATAGATTCTGTGACATCCAAAAAATTGGAACAGTTGTGGAGTACTTGTCATACCCATTCAAAGTAGATGTGGACATTAAAGAAACTTCAGCTGCTATCAGTAAAAATTACTCGTTGAACAAGCCATTTCTTGAAAACGAAATATTAACCCTTAAAAATGATATTTTTCTCAAGACCCGTGCTGAGCAAGAATAATTTTGGAAGCTAGTGCCTAGAGACAAATTTCCCAACTTGAGAAGATGCAGTGAAGCTGTACACTCCTGTTTCGGTTCAACTTATTTGTGTAAATCTGCGTTTTCCCATCTGAAAATGGCAAAGAGTACACAATGTTCCAACATGACAGATGAATATCTCCAGGACTCCCCGAGACTGGCCCTCACGCAATATTCACCCAACTTTAAAAATCTGGTGGATGAAATGCAGGCTCAGACATCTCACTAATGAGCAAAAGCGAAATATTAAAAGATTGTGCAAGATCAGCCTGGATCAATACTCGACCTAAATTTAACACAAATTACTCAATAAAAGTTAGTTATTAATAAAACTTTAAGAAAAAATGTACTTTCCATTTTCCCTCACAGTTCTTACTGGATCTTCCTCTCTCTGTTTTTGTTTTTGCTTAATTTACTTAACAGCTGATCACATCCAAGTAAATGACAGAAGGTTCATTAAAAATGGGAGGGGGGAATGCTCAAACTTTATTGGGTTAAAATTTAATTTGAAACTAATTTGTAACTTACTTTTCATGGTGGTAGATCACTGGCACTTTTGGCTCGGAAAAAGTAGATCATGACCTGTTCGAAGTTGGACATGCCTGCGCTATATCAACCGGCTCACCTTTTTATCTACCTGTTTATTCACACTTTCAAAAAAACATAACAGATTAGTAAGACAAGATACTGGGCTTGATGTACCTTGGTCTGACCCAGTATGGAATTTCTTATGTTCTTATTTTATAAAGACACATGTTAAGTGCTGTCGAGTCTGTGTCGACTCATGGCGACCCTCTGGATAGTTGTCCTAAATTGTGTTCGGTCTTCATTTAGGTGGCTCATTGTTGAGACTGGTACCCGTAGCTGCTGTTATTGTATCAATCCATCTCCTTGCTGGCCTTCCTCTTTTGCGTTGAGCTTTTATCTTGCCAAGCATGATGTCTTTCTCTAATGATCTCTCTCTTCGCATGATGTGTCCAAAGTATGAGTCGAAATTGTGTCATCTGAGCTTCTAAAGAAAGCTTAGGTTTGATCTCTAGTACTGACTAGTTTGTTCTTCGGGCAGTCCATGGTATACACAGTTTTCGCTGCCAGCACCATAATTCAAAGGCATCAATTTTCTTCCTGTCTATCTTTTTCACTGTCCAGCTTTCACATTCATATGATGTTATTGAAAATACCATGGCTTGAACAAGTCAAATCTTTGTATGGAGAGAGACCTTTCTGCTCAAGAATCTTGTCTAGGTCTTTCATAGCCATTCTGCCAAGAGCAATGTGTTGTCTGATTTCTTGACTGCTTGTTGCTTCTTTATTGATAGTTGATCCAAGTAGGTTAAAGTTGTTCACGATTTCAATTTCTTCTTTCAGCGATTAACTTGTTGATTTTGCCAGTTGTCATGATCTTTGTCTTCTTTACATTAAGGTGCAGGCCCATTTTGAGACTATGTTCTTTGATCGTGAGAAGCAAATGTTTCAGATCATCGTTGCTTTCAGCCAGTAATGTGGTATGATCCGCATAGCGAAGGTTGTTGATGAGTCTTTCAGCAATCTTCACACCTTTGTCTTCATACAATTCTGCTTCTCTGATGATTTGTTCTGCATATAAATTAAACAGGTAGGGGGAAAGTATGCAGCCTTGTTTTACACCTTTGCTTATTTTAAACCATTCTGTTTCTCCTTGTTCCGTTCGAACTGTTGCTTCTTGATCAATGTACAGATTGTGCAAGAGAACGATCAGGTGTTCTGGTATACCCATGCTGCTTAATGTGGCCCACATGGTTTACACAGTCAAAAGCCTTGCTATAGACGATTGTCTTTTCAAGGATCCATCTCACATCTGCGATGATGTCTCTCGTTCCTTGCCCTTTCCTGAACCCTGCTTGCACTACAGGTAGTTCTTGTTCCAGTTATGGTTGTAGTCTCTGTTGAATAATCTTGATTAGAATCTTGCTTGGCATGTGGGATCAGAGCGATTGTGCTATAATTTCCACAGTCAGTTGGTATTGGTATAAATACAGATCTTTTCCAGTCAGTTGGCCATGATGTTGTCTTCCAAATTATTTGGCAGAGCCTTGTAAGTAAGGTAACAGCTGCATCAGATTGCTGTAATACTTCTATGGGAATGCCATCAATGCCTGGTGCTTTGTTCTTTGATAAGGCTTTCAATGCTGCTTCAACTTCTTTCATCACCAATGGTTCCGGATCATAATGTACAGGTTGAAATGCCACAGAGTGGTCTATATATCTGTGAAAGACGACATGCTTGGCAAGGTATATATGTATGTATACACTATATTTCAAAATCAGCGTGTTTTACATTGGACAGGCATCACAGAACAATACAAGAAATGTCTAACATTGTAATAAACAATAAGCATATTACATTGAACAGGGGTGTAAGCTTGGGTAGTAACAGGGAGAGCTAAGTTACAAGCTGGTGTGTGGTCCATAAGCAGTTGGGGTGGTCAGAGCTAAGTCTGTATCGTAGCTATGGTATATGGTCATAGTATAGTTGGAACAAATGAGTCTTTATTGCTTTCCTGAAGGTTGACTGGTATGAGATGGATTGGATTGGGGCAGTGAGGCTGTTCCAAAGAGTTGGTGCATATAATAAGAGAGCTCGGTTCTTAGCAGCTTGGGAACTCTTTCTTTTTGCTGAAGGGATGGCGAGTGTGTTTGTCCTTGTCATTCTGTTATGTGTCCATTGTATGATTTCTGTAAGGGAGACTGCAGAAAGGTTATGCAGTATTTTAAATGTCATCTATAGAGCTTTGTAATTTAGGCGGCTCACTATTGGGAGCCAATGCAATTGCCTTAGGATGGGCGTGACATGTTAAAATCTAGAAGCTCCATACAGGGTTTGGGCTGCCGTGCTCAAGGCCATTTTCAGAGGATGACGTGCGTAGCCTGGCAGGCCGTGGAGAATATTTGCATGGTCAAAGTATGGAAGGATAAGTGCCTGGAATATGGTGCGGAAGTCGGCAGCCTCCAGCTGTGGACGTAGATGACATAAGGTTCTTATTTTGTGGTCTACTGTCTTAGTAACATTATTTATGTGTGTTTCCAGACTCGGTCATTGATCAAGGGTGACTCCTAGCTAACGCACTTCTTGTTTTGTCATCAGTTCTGCATTTTTTACCCATAGAGAAGATGGTGGGATGAAGGTTGGGTCTTTTGTGATAAACAGCACTTCAGTCTTCTTGCAGTTCACTCTCAGATTTTGTGTACAGTGCCAGTCAGAGACTGCATTAAAGCATTCCATAATTTTGGTGTAATTGGGACTGTTCGTAGAGAATAGAAACATAGAAATATGACGACAGAAAAAGACCACATGGCCTATCTAGTATGTCCTTCCATATCAACAACTACAACAGTCCCCTTTTTACCTTTAGAGATTTTCTGTGTTTGTCCCATGCCTTTTTGAATTCAGTTACTGTCCTTATCTCTACCACCTCCACTGGGAGACTATTCCACGGATCCACTACTTTTTCCGTAAAGAAATATTTCCGCATATCACTCCTGAATCTATCTCCCTTCACCCTCATCCCATGTCCCCTCGTAGCAGAACTTGCTTTCAATTGAAAGAGGTTCTCTCCCTGAACATTTATAGAATGAGGTGTAGAGTAGTACATCATCAGCATAGATGTGGTATAGTATGCTGTATGATTGGATTATTGAGTAGATCGGCTGGATGTAGATGTTGAAGAGCAAGGCAGATAGAGATGAACCCTGTGGAGCTTCTTGTGTCTGCTGGTAGGTGGATGATACCTGAGTGCCTATGTGCATCAGTTGTTGATGATCTGTTAAGTAGGATCTGCACCAGTCTAGGGCTAAGTTCTGTATACCTTTCTGTTGTAGGCAAGCAAGTAGGAGATTGTGACTGACCATGTCAAAGGCCGATGTGATATCCAGGAATATTAGGATGAATCCCTGCTTTGTTTTGTTCATTCCCATAATGAGACTGTTCAGGAGAGTGGCCAGGAGGGCTTCGACACTGTGTTGACGGGACCCATGCTGCTTTTGGTCAAGTGGAGGTCGAAGGTCAGTGCAAAAGAGAAAGGCTAGTAATGCGATGGATTGATTATATAACAGCAGCTATGGATGCCACTCTATCAACAATTGACTGAAGACCGAACACAGTTTAGGAAAACTATTCAGAGAGTTACCATGAGTCGGCACAGACTCGACAGCACTTAACAACGTTATTAAAATAGGTGCTTTTTTTTCCATTCAACCTGTATGTCCTGTTTTAGAGATCATTTCATGAGATTGAGGGTGAGACACTTCCCTCCCCCACCCCCCAAAAAAAATCACATTTAAAAAATTGTATTGGATTTTTTTTTTTTTTAAACTTGGTACTAGTTACTAAGGTGCGCTACTCATTATTTTACCATAGGCCCCGTTTTATGAAATGGGACCTAGTTACTGTTCATACGCTTCACCTTAATAACTCTAATCCTTAATTGTGTATTGCATATCATTTGGTGTAAGACATCAGATGTTCTGACTTTCACTTTATTCAGTACTCTTTATTTTAAATTCACCATGGGTTTGCTCTCCTAATAGTTTGTGAATAAGACTCTGCTTATCTCTGGGTAAGAACAATAAGGAATGTATGTTTTTGTGGTTTATTATTTCATATGCCAAATTTATTGCAGTCTGCCGAGAGAAGTGTTTTCTTTGCTCAGCATGTTATAAATTTTCATGAAATAGATAAATATGCTCCTTGGGATCCTGCTAGGTACTGTAATCTGGTTTGACCATTGTTGGAGACAGGATGCTGCTCATAATGGACCTTTAGGTCTAACCCAATATGACGCATGTTATTATAGGATAATGCTGTTCTTCCTTATCAACCGCTAGGCAAGACTAGCAGCTGCCTAGGGCAGCAACTCCTGATAGGTGGCAGCGACTTCAGAGAGGTGGCAAAAGCAGCAGCCAACAAAGTATTCACATGACATGCAGGTAGAATAGACCCACACATATATACAGAGCAAAACTTAATATTTAAAAGTATGTTGTACATATGCATTTTTATGCATTTTTACAAGATTGTTGTAGGAGAGATGGTATTGGGACGGTCATGACTGTTGAGTTTAATTATCAAAATCTTGGGAAGGGTGCATAAGGCGGAAGGTTCATCTAGCGCGCTCTGAAACCTTGCACCAGCCTGGTTAGAAGTCTTTGACTTCAGCATCTGTTCGGGTCTAAATTTCTCCAACAGATCTGCAACTAACCAAAACATAAATCTTAATCTGCGAGGCATCTGATAGCAAATTCAACAAATTAAGAACAAGAGAGAGATGATTCATTTTGCCCTGGGTGCACAATTTTGTTCCTGAACTTCCCATGAGGAAAGGTGGTGGTGTTGAGGAAAGTAAACTGAAGTACGGGAGCAGTGACTTAACTCATATCCGGTTCAGACATCGCTCACAATCCAGATTCCTTATCGTTCCTCCAGTTTAGTCCTCCACGTCTGGGTAGTGTACCATCTCCTGCAGCTTGGAGACTGGGCATGTCAGAATCGTGACATCACTGGTTCCTTATCGTCACTCCAGTCCAGTCCCTTTACTTCTGGGTTACGCAACCCTTCCAGCAGCTTGGAGGCTGAGCCCAACCTTTTTGGAGGTGGAGCGGTATAAATACCACTGGGGCCACCCACCAACTCCAGTATTCTCAGCCTCCAAGCAGCTGGAGGGTTCCGTAAGCCAAGGGCTTACTGGAGTCCTACTTTTTATTTAATTCATTTAATTTTCATTTTACCTTATTGATTGCCTTCCGTTTTGGTTTTCTAGGGCTCTGCTTCTTTAATTGCTGCATGCTCTCTCCATCCTCCCTCCCCCCCCGGAACGGGCATCGGAGGTGATTGCTGCTCACAGCATAGAGGTGGTTTTCTGTTCTCCCCTGCTGCTGAGACGCCAGCTCCTACTCTAACTCCCACAGATCTTCCCTGCCTCGCGCCGAAGCCCTACTGGTGGCTGAGCGCTGGAGGCAGCGCCGCTAGTCAGCGTTTTGCCGCCGGACCCGTCCATGAGCTGAAGGACGCGGCGGCGAGACCCGGTCTTATCGGTGACTGCGGGGGAGCGATTAAAGCGGCGATTCACACGTAGAGCAGCGGTTTCAAGCTCCGGAGTGCAGCACGGCCCGAAGGATAGACTCGTGGTCCCCCGTTCAGGCTCCACGTGGTGAGGCCTACCACTGTCCTTTGTACTGTTGTTATGCTTTCCTTTCTTTTCTATTATTTTTGGCGTTCTTTTTCCGTAGTTTGCAGTGCTGCCTTTTTATATTGTTTGTACACCGCTTAAATGTTTTTAACGTAAGCGGTCTATCAAGTATGAAATAAAGTTAAAGTTAAAGTGTAGAGCCAACGGGCAGCGATCGCTGAGTCGGGCCCAGGATCCAACACAGCCTTTAAAACCGCAAGTACCTCTAATTGAGGAAAAGGAGCTTAATGTTAATTTAAATTTTAATTTAATTTAAATTTTATTCTTCCGTTTAATTTTTTAGCGTTAATTCGAAGTGATTTGGTTTCTTTGAATTTCCTTTATTTCTTAGTTTCCAATCAAATGTGCAGTTAGTTTCCTTCCTTTGGAGAAACAATTATATAGTTCCCCCATCTGCCAGACGAGAGAGCCCTCTCTCTCTCACACAGTTAGTAAAGGGGAGATCAACCTGGGCTGTGCTGATTGTTTTTTGAGTGCTCGCAGTAGAAAATTCTCAGCCCTAGGTCATGGCGGCCAAGTCTCGCTGTCCTTCCTGTGGCACACGCAGGGGCACCTCCGCAGAGGCAGGAATCTGCAGGAGCTGTGCCACAGTGGCTGCCTCAGTGGAGCAGGAAATTAACTTGACCATGACATCCTTCTCAGGGGTCAGGCGACCTCCTAGAAGGGGAGGGGGGGTCACTGGTCCCTCCTTCTACGTCCTCGGAAGTGCCCACTCCTTCCCTGCCCCCCGCCCCCCTCCCTGCAGGAGAAGGGGGGCTGGGGATTTTTTCTCCCCGGACTTCATCCTCTTGCTTCACAAGGCCTATTGCTTGCGTAAGCAGGGCTTAGGGGCAGGAGAGGCTGGTCTGTCGATGGAAGACAAGTCAGCCAGGCCCTTGAGAGCAAGCAATCCGGAATCTGGCATTCCACCTAAGCGCCCCCGTCTGAGTGAGGAGGAGCCCCTCGCGCCCCTCTCGCAGGGCACTCCGGAGGAGGTTTACTCTGACAAGGACTTGGACGAAGAAGAAGAGGAGCTGGAAGAAGGGGAGATTCCAGAGGAAGACCAATCCAGGATAATTAGAGTCTTCCGTCGGGAAGAACTCCCGGCATTAATTAATGAGTCCCTGAAAGCTCTCAATGTGGCCTCTGAGACGCCAGCAGAGGAGGAGGCGTTGGAGGATCCATTGATCCAGGCCATTAGGAGATCCCAGAAGGTCTTTCCTGTCCACAGGGTGGTGCGTCAGATGATCCAGGAAGAATGGGATCAACCAGAGTCGAGTTTAAGGGGAGTCCGGTCCATGCTTCGTCTATATCCTCTTCCAGAGGCAGACAAAGAGCTGCTGAAGTCTCCCAGGGTGGATGCGGCGGTATCAGCAGTCACTAAGAAGACTACTATCCCATTTGAGGGCAGTGCGGCCTTAAGGAATTCCCAAGACAGAAAATTGGATACACTCCTGAAGCAAGCATTTGATGTAAGCGCTCTCGCCTTGCAGGCCTCCGTCTCGGGAGCTTGGGTAGCTCGGGCCTGTTTAAGGTGGTCACAACAGCTTCAGGCAGCAGAGGGCTCCGCAAGCGATGCTCGGACGAACGCTGCTAGGTTGGAATCCGGAGCAGCCTACTTGGCGGATAGTCAGTATGACCTCATCAGACGCCTGGCCAAGAACATGGCCTCGGTGGTGGCAGCTAGGCGTTATTTGTGGTTACGGAATTGGGCAGCGGATGCCTCTTCTAAGGCACGCCTGAGTCGACTTCCCTTTAAGGGGAAGCTCTTGTTTGGTGAGGATTTAGAGAAGCTGGTAAAGGACCTTGGCGAGTCCAAGGGTGGCAGGCTCCTGGAAGATAGACCGAAACAAGGACGTCCTCTACCCCCGGCGCGTTCCCAGACTAGGGACACCCGGAGGTTTTGCCCAGCCAGATCCAACACCCTTTCCAGGGGACGCTTTCCCTCTAGGGGTCAAGGCTTTAGAGGGTTTCGGGGAGCAGGTCGCGGTTTTGGGGCATCCTCCTCCTCCTCCTCGGGACCTAGAAAACAACAATGAAGTGACGGGGGCCCAGGGGGAAGAGCTGCCGGTGGGAGGACTTTTAAGGCAGTTTCTTCCCGCCTGGTCCCGGGTCACTTTGGATCAATGGGTACTAGAGGTGATCAGAGGGCTATGCTCTCGAATTTGCAAAGCAAATACCTCCAGCATTTGTTCAGTCTCCCTGCGGATCTTTGGCAAAGAGGTCGGCGATAGAGACAACCCTCGCACGGCTCATTGCGCTCGGGGCGGTGGTTCCAGTACCACCAGATCAGTTTGGCTCGGGTCGGTACTCGATTTACTTCGTGGTGCCAAAGAAGGAAGGGTCCTTTCGACCAATCCTGGATTTAAAACAGGTCAATCGCTATCTCAGGGTACCCCATTTCCGGATGGAGACCCTACGATCAGTCATCGCAGCCGTAAGGGGTGGGGAGTTCCTAACGTCCCTCGACTTGACAGAAGCCTACTTGCATATTCCGGTCAGGAAGTCCCATCAACAGTTCCTAAGATTCGCAGTGCCAGGGGGACACTTTCAATTCCAGGCCCTTCCCTTCGGCCTAGCTACGGCTCCTCGGACATTCACCAAGGTGATGGTGGTAGTAGCGTCTTCCCTTCGGAAGGAGGGAATACTGGTACACCCGTACCTAGACGATTGGCTGATCCGGGCAAAGTCGGAAGAAGAAAGTCGCTCGGCGACGGCCAGAGTGGTTCGAGTTCTAGAGGAGTTGGGGTGGGTCATCAACCGAGCAAAGAGCAGGATGACTCCCTCCCAGGATCTCGAGTATCTCGGAGCAAGATTCGACACCGGCAGGGGCAGAGTGTTCCTGTCACGAACGCGATCAAGGGACCTAAGACTGCTAGTCACGCAGTTTCTGAGCAGGCGAAACCCCTCAGCATGGCATTATCTTCAGGTTCTGGGCACAATGGCGGCGGCGATAGAGGTAGTGCCTTGGGCCAGGGCCCACATGCGTCCGTTACAGCGGGCCCTATTGCGTCGGTGGTCCCCACAACATCATCTCCTGTCAACGCGGTTACCTTGTGCTCTGCGGACCAAGCGAGCCCTTCGCTGGTGGCAGTGCCCAAGGAATCTGGAGCGCGGGATGCCCCTCGAGCCTCATCTATGGGTACTGTTGATGACGGATGCCAGCCTCGCAGGCTGGGGGGCTCACTGCGAGGACCAGTTCGTCCAGGGTCGCTGGACTCCATTGGAATCTCAATGGCCCATCAACAGACTGGAATTGCGGGCCGTCATCCTAGCGCTCAGAGCGCTCGAGTCCCTAGTGCAAAGAAGAGCAATTCACGTTCTCTCCGACAATGTCACCACGGTAGCTTACATCAACCACCAGGGCGGCACCAGCAGCCCCGCCTTGGAGAAGGAGGCAGACGTTCTCTTCCAGTGGGTGGAGACCCGTTTGGAAGCGCTTTCAGCTCAGCATGTGGCAGGCACGGACAATGTCACGGCCGATTACCTCAGCAGGCACAGGATAGACCACGGAGAGTGGGAACTGGAGCAGGAGACCTTCGACCAAATAGTGGCCCGTTGGGGGCTCCCAGTCATGGATCTCATGGCAAGGTTCTCGTCAGCCAAGGTGGACCGATTCTTCAGTCGGCGGAAGGAAAGAATGTCCGAAGGCCTGGATGCCCTGCCTCAGAGGTGGCCTGCGGAGGGCCTTCTCTACGTGTTTCCTCCTTGGATTCTGATCGGAAAGGTTCTCCAGCGGGTGGAGTCTCACCAGGGACTTGTAATCCTCATAGCTCCGGACTGGCCGCGCTGCCCCTGGTATGCGGATCTGGTGAGGTTGTTAGCCGACCAGCCTTGGCGGCTTCCTTGCAAAAGGGACCTGCTCAGGCAAGGCCCGGTTCGGATGCCTCACGTGTATCGATTCTCGCTTACGGCCTGGCTATTGAAAGGGCGCGCCTCCTGAAGCGAGGTTATTCAGGAGCAGTAATCACAACGCTGTTGAATGCGAAGAAGTGCTCGACCTGTCTCTCCTATGTAAGGGTTTGGCGCATCTTCGAAGCATGGTGTTCGGAGCACCGAAGGAAACCCCTTTCGGCCTCAGTCCCGGAGTTTCTGGAATTCTTGCAAGCGGGTTTTGACAAGGGTCTGGCGCACAGTTCCTTACGAGTCCAACTGGCCGCCATTGCTTGCTATAGAGGTAAGGTCCGCGGCAAGCCCCTAGGGGCCCACGCGGACGTCTCCAGGTTCCTAAGAGCGGTTAGACGTCTGCGTCCACAACGGAGGTCGGTGATTCCCCCTTGGGATCTCAACCTGGTGCTAAATGCATTGGTCGGGGAACCCTTTGAACCGGTAAAGAGGGCTTCCTAGAAGGACTTAACCCTGAAGACAGTCTTTCTGGTCGCTATCTGCTCGGCCAGGCGGGTCTCCGAATTGCAAGCGCTGTCCTCTCCCAACCCCCCTTCCTGTCCTTTCTCAAGGACAAGGTGGTCCTACGCACGGTGCCTTCCTTCTTGCCCAAGGTTATCTCTCCCTTTCATATGAACCAGACAGTTACCCTCCCGGCCTTCCCGGCCGAGGGACCTGAAGGTAGGGATAGCAAGCTTCGCCTACTAGACGTCCAGAGAGCCTTGAAGCGATACCTCTCCCGCACAGCACCTTTCCGGAAATCCGACCGGCTGTTCGTCCAGTTCGGAGGTCCGCACAAAGGGGAGGCGGCGGCCAAGGCCTCCATCTCCAGGTGGATCAGAGAAGCGATTGCCTCTGCCTACATCCTGAAAGGGAAGCAGGTGCCAGTGGGGCTGTGGGCACACTCCACCCGGGCTCAGGCTACTTCGTGGGCAGAATTCAGCCTAGTTCCCCCGTTGGATATTTGTAGGGCGGCGACTTGGTCCTCCCTGCATACCTTCACCAAGCACTACAGGCTGGACGTACAGAGTTCGGCGGACGCTCGGTTTGGTCTGGCGGTTCTTCAGTCTGGCTTGCCGGATCCCACCCAGGATTGAGCTGCTCTGTTACATCCCAGAAGTAAAGGGACTGGACTGGAGTGACGATAAGGAAGAAGTAATTAGATCTTACCTGCTAATTAGTGTTCCTGAAGGAACGACAGTCCAGTCCCTGATCCCACCCGGATTCCGTCGGCCTTGAAGGCCTATCAGGCAAGGGCGGAGCTGCGGTCTGAGCGTGGAACCAGGTCTGGGTGAAGGAGGGCAGGAGAAAGGCGGCTCAGGCAGCCTCGGGTGAACCACCTCCCTCAGGTGCCATTCCTCCTCCTCTACTCCTATTACCTATTTCCCTAAAAAAACAAACCTTTTTTTTTTTTTTTTTTTTTTAAGTATCCCTTTGCGGGGTTAGGTTATGTGTTGTAGGTTGTTAACAGAAGTTCGTTTAGTCTGCTTTTTCAATCGATTACTGGAGTTGGTGGGTGGCCCCAGTGGTATTTATACCGCTCCACCTCCAAAAAGGTTGGGCTCAGCCTCCAAGCTGCTGGAAGGGTTGCGTAACCCAGAAGTAAAGGGACTGGACTGTCGTTCCTTCAGGAACACTAATTAGCAGGTAAGATCTAATTACTTCTTGTAGCTTGCTGATCTCTCCCATCAGCCCCCCAGTGTGTCCAGTCTCCATGCAGCTGGAGGATGTAGTGAGCCTAGGTGCTGGGGTCACTTGAACAAATAAGGAGCAGCTTAGTTAGGCTTTAGCTGTCTAAATTTAATTTGATTCCTTTAATTTACTTAATTTGGTTTTGAGGTGCTAGCCCTTTAAGTTAAAAAAAAAAAAAAAAAAAAAAAAAGAAAAGAGAAAAAGAAAAAACATTTGAGACTGTTTAGAGCTTCTCTCTTTCCTACCTTTCCGGGGCAGTGCAGCTCGCAGGTTCTTTCCCCCAGGACTGGATGGGGGAGAGCCCCTCAGGGAAAAGGCACACTGTCTCTTCGTGGTGCTGGCCAGCTCCGGCGCACTGTGGAGGGGAACGTTGACAGAGGCAGCAGCGGGGGCAGCTCTCGCCGTGGGCGTCGCTCACAGTAGAGTGGGGTGAATTCGCGGCTCACAGAGCTGAACACCGGAAGGTAAGGCGATTGATCTTTGGGCCCTGGCGGCACAGTCAGCTGGCTGAGGCTGTGCAGGAGAACGTGGAACCGAGGAGCGCGGGGCCGGGGATTTCCTGCTCAGCAGACCTGACAGCGCTCGTGGCCATTTGTGTTCATGCGGTTGCAGCCGCGTGGTGTGCTGCATCGGTAGCCCGTGCTTTGGAGGCTGCAGCAGGGCTTGGGCCGGATTTGGGCCCTTTTGAAGTCCTTTTTGTGGGTTTTTTTTTGTTGTTTTGAGTCCCGTTTGCACTCCCTTTGTCCCTTTTTGTTTTCGTTGGGGTTTAAACTCTTTTTTTTCCTTTATTTTTGGCTACCTCCGGCACCCCGGGCTCCACGGGTGCTCACGGGGGCTTTTTCAGAGGGGGTCTCTTATGGGGACATCCTTTTTACACTTTAGCACTCCTAGCGATCTTAAAAAAAAAAAGAAGCATAATAAAGCCAAAAGGAAGGGCAAGCAGCGGCGTCTTACTTTTTGGCGCAGCTGCACCAGGGGGCATCGCTCATATCTGTCCGCCCTCAGTGTGTTGTCTGTGGTACCCGCAGAAGTACAGTGGCAGACACCGGAGTCTGCAAGGGGTGTGCTACTGTGTCTACCAGCGTGGAGCTATAGATGGAAGGTAGAGTGCTGGAGGAACTCCAGGGTACACTAGCAGGGGCAGACATGGAGGCTTTAATGGGAGCTCCGTCTTTGTCCTAGCCCGACATTCCAGTAGGACCGTCGAGTGCTATACCAGAGGCAGCGTCGAGATCGCAACTCGGGGATTTTTCTCCGGACTATGTTTTATTGATGCATCAGACGTTCTCTTTAAGGCGGCAGGGAAAGATACCTGAGGCCTTGCCGTCCACTTCAACTAAGCAGCAGCCCAGGATGGGTGAGTTTGAGACTATCTCCCCAAGGGATGTAAAGAGGTTATGTCCTCTTGACATTTCTCTGCCCGATATGGAGTGGCAGGAGACAGATGACGCTGAGGTAGAGCTCGAGTCTGGTATGGAGGAACTGGAAGAAGGGGAAATTCCCGAGCCTGATGACCAGGCAAAAATCATTTGGGTGTTCCAGAAGGAGGAACTACCAGCACTCATCACAGAATCCCTCCAAACGCTCAATCTCGTTATAGCGCAGTCCATGGAAGAAGAGGAGGTTGAGGACCCTCTGATTCAAGTGGTGTGGCAATCTCAGGTGGTGGTTCCCGTTCACCGTGTTGTAGGCCAGATGATCCAGGATGAGTGGGATCAGCCCGAAGCGGGCCTGCAAGGTGTCAGGACAACGAACAGGCTTTATCCCTTGGCGGACAAGGACAAAGATAAGTTCCGCTTACCACAGATTGATGCGGCTGTGTCAGCGGTCACTAAGAAGACCACTATCCTGGTAGAGGGTAGTGCGGCATTGAAAGACGCACAAGACAGGAAAATGGATGGGCTATTGAAACAAACATTTGAGGCAAATGCATTGTCCTTGCAAGCTTCCATTTGTGGAGTGTGGGTCGTTAGAGTGTATCTTCGATAGTCTCAATGCTTAAAGCAGTCTTTTCAGCTGGAGCAGGAGAGTCTGGGGGAACTGTCGAGGCTCGAATCTGGTTCAGCTTATTTGGCTGATGTCCACTATGATTTGATCAGGGCTTTAGCGAATAGTATGGCTTCGTTGGTGGCCACCCGGAGATCTGTGGCTATGAAATTGGGCGGCCGACGGCTCTTCTAAGTCACGTCTCAGTAAGCTTCCTTTTAAAGGGAAGTTGTTGTTTGGTGAGGATTTAGACAAGTTGGTTAAGGAATTAGGAGAGTCCAAGGGCGGAAGACTTCCGGAGGACAAGCCTAAGCAGGGGAAGTCCTTTCCGGCCGCGCGAGGACAGTTTAGAGACTTCAGGAGATTTCGCCCTTCCCATTCGAGTGGTTTCCAAAGGGGAAGATTTGCTTCTCGAGCCTCGGGGTTTAATGGAGCAGGCAGAGGTTTCGCGGCGACCTCAACAATGTCAAGTAGAAAGCCGCAATGAGATGAGGCGGGTTCAGGCAGGGAGTCAACCGATTGGAGGGAGGCTTCTGGAGTTCCTTCCTGCCTGGGCCCAAATAACCAGTGGGTGTTGGAGGTAATTTGCGACGGTTATGCGCTGAAATTGGCACGGCCGGAGCTGGATTCCTTTGTAATGTCACCCTGCAGGGGCCGACAGAAAACTCTAGCGGTGTGCCATACGTTAGAGCGGCTTCTACAGATCGGAGCAGTTGTGCCAGTTCCGTCTGCAGAGTGCGGAGTAGGTCGCTACTCCATTTATTTCGTGGTGCCAAAGAAAGACGGCTCCCTTCGGCCCATATTGGATTTAAAAGGGGTGAACCGCTGCCTCCGAGTTCCGCATTCAGGATGGAGATGTTGCGGTCAGTCATTGTGGCGGTTCGCCAAGGGGGGAGTACCTGACATCCCTCGACCTTACGGAGGTGTACTTGCACATCCCAATCAGGGCGGCCCATCAACATTTCCTGAGGTTCGCTCTGCCGTGGGAGCATTATCAGTTCCAAGTGCTGCCTTTCGGTTTGGCAACGGCGCCACGCACATTCACCAAGGTCATGGTGGTAGTGGTGGCGGCGGCGTTGCGAAAGGAAGGCGTCCTAGTTCATGCTTATCTCGACGATTGGCTGATCCAGGCGAAAACCAAGGACGAGAGTGCGCAGGCGACGGACAAAGTAGTGAAGTTTCTTCAGAATCTCGGTTGGGTGGTCAACTCGACCAAGAGCCGCTTGGTACCATCCCAGGATCTCGAATATCTGGGGGTGAGGTTCGATACTCGTAGAGGAGCAGTGTTCTTGCCAGACAGTCGGGTTCAAGTCCTGCGACAGATCGTGTGCAAGTTCATGTCCACCCCGGTGCCCTTAGCGTGGAGTTACCTTTGCATGCTGGGGACGATGGTGGCGACGCTGGAGGTGGTTCCCTGGGCCAGATTTCATATGCGGCCATTGCAGAGAGCGCTGCTTCGCCGTTGGTCGAACCAGTCCGACTCCCTGAACAAACATAAGAACATAAGAGATGCCATACTGGGTCAGACCAAGGTCCATCAAGCCCAGTATCCTGTTTCTAACAGTGGCCAATCTAGGTCATACGTACTGCAACGCTCCTACCTGGGCCCAAGGGCTTACAGGCAGGAGTGGCCTTTGGAATGTCCTTTTTGGAATAAAACTGTGTCAGTTGTCACCAGGAATTCTGGGACCTGTAGTTTGCTTGTCTCCCTTAAGGATTGAGCTGTAGTTATGACTCGAATAGTAAAGGCTGCAAGAATATTTATTTGTGGGGATTTTTCTCCAACGCATCAAAGTTCAGTACAACAAACGCAAAAAGGATGCAACTCCAACATAAAGGTTGAAACATAAACACAGGAAATGCAACAGAAATTAACTCAGCAATATTTGGCTGTTTCACAGTTCCTCTGACTTTCCACTAGGCACTGCCTCATGTGGTCACTCAAGGAAAAACACATGAACTGAAACAGCTGCTTTTCTTTACAGCACGGCTTCTTACTTTCAACAGGTGATTAAACTTGTTAAACAACTTGTAAAGTTTTCCAAGGTGGCAGCAGGTATGGCAAACTTACTCTGTATTCCTTCATACAGTTTTCAATGCTCTTTAACCCTGCTGTCTTCTATTAGACATGTTGAACAGTCCATGGCAGAAGGATCATATTCTATTGTAGGCAAACAAACATCCACCTGCATACTTTCTTCAGAGCTAGAGTTAGTGGTATCTTTGTCAGGTTTATTATCTTTCCCTGACTTATTTTCTTTCCAGAAACTCCTGAAGTTGGCTTAAAAGCAATTCAGCTTGTCTGTGCACATTTTCATTAGGATAACCATCCTCCTTTTCTGATAAAAGCTTGCTTATGGCTCCCACCCCAGGGGGTTCAGCTGTCCTGCTTTTATCAGAGGGATAGCTCTCAGCAAGGGTAAGTCCCTTCCCCCACTTGCTATTAGCTGACTGTGCTCGGTTTGTCTTTTGGACGTTAGCATAAGTAAAAGGCTTCTCAAGCAAGGAATTGAAATAAAAAATATCAGCTTTACCTTTGACAGGGACTTTTAGATAAGTGCTGGTACCTTTTCTCCTGCTATCTCCCAGGCTCTGGAGCTCAGCTTTCTTATTGCTATTTCCACTGCCCTTCTGGTAATTGTTAGGCTGATAGCTTTCCCCTTGGCTTTCTCTGCTGCCGTTATAGCCTTGACTGCTGTAGGTCCAACTACCCGTTACTCCACGTATTTGCTCTGCTAGCTTTCTTGTTCCCAGGCTCTACCTTGCAGTAACGTTTCTTCCAAGGTTGTTCCTTGCTCCAATGTTCACTGCTCCCAGGTTCTGCTCTGCTCCAAGGTTCTAGCTTGCTTATCCTTCTGGCAGTTCTTCCTGAACTTCTTCCTGAACTGCTTCCTGTCTCTCTTGTCTCTCCCGTCTCTTTCCTCTCTCCTCTCTCTCTGCATTACTTGAGGATTTAAAAAGGGTTCATTTTCCTGCACTCCCTGACCTTCCCCTGGGCGTGCCCAATCAGTGAACAAGCCTGTCTCCTCCTGTGAGCTGAGGTGTGGCCTGAGCTCAGCAGAGAGCTGTGTTTTTTTCTTTTCTGACTTGAAAATCCTGTGTGTCAGTGCAGTGTTATTTACTCCAACAGGATTTTCCCCTATTTCCATCTCTTCTTGAGGGCATTCCTCACTACAGTACCTAGCAATTTCCCCAAAAGACACAGGTTCCACAATGCTTGTACTGGGTCAAGCATTGATATCCTGGGTCCCTTCTTAATAATGGTTTATTGAACTTTCCTCCAGGAACTTGTCCAAACCTTTTTTAAACCCAGCTACACTAACAGCCTTTACTACATCGTCCGGTAACAAATTCCAGAGTTTGATCACACATTGAGTGAAAAAACATATTTTCTTTTATTAGTCTTAAATAGTTTACCCTGTAGCTTCATTGCATGTCCCCTAGTGTTTCTATATTCTGATAATGTAAACAATCGATCTATGTTTACCCATTCCACTCCGTTCATTAATTTATAGACTTCTATCATATCTCCCCCTCAGCCGTCTCTTTTCCAGGTTAAAGAGCCCTAACCTTTTTAGCCTTTCCTCATTGGAGTATCCTTCCATCCCCTTTACCATTTTGGTGGCTCTTCTCTGAACCTTTTCTAAAATCGCTATATCCTTTTTAAGATACGGCGACCAGAATTGCACACAATATTCAAGGTGCGGTCTCACCATGGAACGATATAGAGGCATTATAATATCTTTTGTTTTATTTTCCATTCCTTTCCTTATGATACCTAGCATTCTATTTGCTCTCTTGGCCGCCGCTGCACACTGGGCCGAGGGTTTTAACATGGTATCCACAATGACGCTTAAATCTTTTTCCTGGGTGGTGGTTCCTAATGTGGAACCTTGCATCGTGTAACCATAGTTTGGGTTGTTCTTCCCTAGGTGAATAACCTGGCACTTGTCCACATTAAATTTCATCTGCCATTTTGATGCCCAGTCTTCCAGTTTATCAAGATCCTCTTGCAATTTTTCACAATCCTCTTGGGTTTTAACAACTTTAAATAGTTTTGTGTCATCTGCAAATTTGATAACCTCACTCGTTATTCCACTTTCCAGGTCATTTATGAATATGTCAAAAAGCAGCGGACCCAGCACAGATCCCTGGGGTACACCACTATTCACCTTTCTCCATTGGGAAAATTGGCCATTTAGCCCTACCCTCTGCTTTCTATCTTTTAACCAGTTCCTGATCCACAGTAGTACACTGCCTCCTATCCCATGACTCTTTAGTTTTTCCAAAAGTCTCTGATGAGGGACCTTGTCAAAGGCTTTCTGAAAGTCCAGATACACAATATCAACCGACTCACCTTTGTCCACCTGTTTATTCACTCCTTCAAAAAAACATAACAGATTAGTAAGACAAGATCTTCCTTGTCTAAAGCCATGTTGGCTGTCTCCCATTAGGTCGTGACTATCTACATGCTGAGTAATTTTATTCTTTATGATGGTTTCTACCATTTTTCCCGGTACTGACGTCAGGCTCACCGGTCTGTAGTTTCCCGGATCACCCCTGGAACCCCTTTTAAAAATTGGTGTTACATTGGCGATCCTCCAATCTTCAGGTATTAGAGATGATTTTAATGATAGTTCACAGATTACTAATAGCAGGTCTGCAATCTCATATTTCAGTTCTTTCAACACCCTTGGATGTATACCATCCGGCCCAGGTGATTTGCTACTCTTCAGTTTATCTAATAGTTGTAAGACATCTTCCCGATGTATCGATATTTCCTTCAATTCTTCTGCACCTTTAAATACCACTTCAGTCATGGGGTAACATCCCTACATCTTCCTCAGTAAAGACTGAAGCAAAGAATTCATTCAGTCTCTCTGCTATCGCCTTGTCGCCTCTTAGTGCTCCTTTAACTCCTTTATCATCTAATGGACCAACTGACTCTCTCACAGGTTTTTTGCTACAAATGTACTTGAAAAGGTCTTTATTTCGTGTTTTTGCTTCCGCAGCAAGCTTCTTCTCAAATTCTCTCTTTGCCTGCCTTATCAGTGCCTTGCATTTGACTTGCCAGTGCTTGTGCTGTTTCCAGGTTTCGTCATTTGGCTCTTTTTTCCATTTCCTGAAAGATGCTTTTTTGGCAACAACAGCCTCTCTGACCTCACCTTTAAACCATGCTGGCAGTTTTTTGGACTTCCTTCCACTTTTCTTAAAGCGTGGAATACAGCTGGTCTGGGCTTCCAAGATAGTATTTTTCAACAACATCCAAGCTTGATGTACGTCTTTAACCTTTGCAATTGCTCCTTTTAGTTTTTTCTTAACTGTTTTCCTCATTTTATCATAGTCTCCCTTTCGAAAGTTAAAGGGTAGTACTGTGGATTTCCTTACTACCCCTCCTCCACTAATTAAATCAAAGGCGATCATGCTATGATCACTATTGCCAAGTGGCCCCAACACCCTTATCTCTTGCACTAGATCTGGTGTTCCACTAAGGACTAGGTCTAATATGGCTTCCCCTCTGGTCGGTTCATGAACCAGCTGCTCCAAGAAGCAGTCATTTATTTCATCTAGGAACTTTATCTCCCTAGCATGTCCTGCTGTGATACTGACCCAGTCGATGCCGGGGTAATTGAAATCACCCATTATTATTACTGCACTGTAACCTTTGCTAGCTTCCTTGATTTCTTTGAGCATTTCATCATCCATTTGTTCATTCTGGCCAGACGGACGATAGTACACCCCCACTGCCATCGCCTTCCCCTTTTTACATGGAATTTCAATCCATAGAGATTCTACAGCAAATTTTGTTTCTTGCAAAACTTTAATCCTTTCTGACTCAATGCCCTCTCTAACATAGAGCGCAACCCCTCCACCAATTTGATCAGCTCTATCATTACGATATAGTTTGTACCCAGGTATCACAGTGTCCCACTGGTTGTCCTCCTTCCACCATGTCTCTGATATTCCAATCATATCTAACCTCTCGTTTAGTGCTATATATTCTAACTCTCCCATCTTGTTTTTTAGACTTCTAGCATTTGCATACAAGCATTTTAGAGACTGTATTTTATTCATATTAATTTGGCTATTGGTAGACATGGGTAATTTGGGATCTTTAAGCTCTGTCTGCTCCATACTCGAGGGCATTTGGACTACTTTACTCTTTTTTGGAACCTCTCTGCTTTTTTTAGTATCCTTCAAGGATACATTCTTCCAAACCATGCGCTCTTGGGCGACTGTCGGCTTTCCCCTATTATCTAGTTTAAAAGCTGCTCTATCTCCTTTTTAAAGGTTAATGCCAGCAGCCTGGTTCCATCCCGGTTAAGGTGAAGCCCATCCCTTCGGAAGAGCCCCTCCTTTCCCCAGAATGTTCCCCAGTTCCTAACAAATCCAAACCCCTCATCTCTGCACCATTGTCTCATCCACGCATTGAGACTCCGGAGCTCTGCCTGCCTTTTGGGTCCTGCGCGTGGAACGGGAAGCATTTCGGAGAATGCTACCCTGGAAGTTCTGGATTTCAACTTCCTACCTAAAAGCCTAAATTTAGCTTCCAGAACCTCCCTACCACATTTTCCTATGTCATTGGTACCGACATGTACCAAGACAGCAGACTCCTCCCCAGCACTATCTAAGACCTTATCTAGGTGGCGCGTGAGGTCCGCTACCTTCGCACCAGGCAGGCATGTTACCAGGCGATCCTCACGTCCACCAGCCACCCAGCTATCTACATGCCTAATGATCGAATCACCAACTATAACTGCTGTCCTAACCCTTCCCTCATGGGCACTTAGCCCTGGAGAAACCTCCTCGGTGCGAGAGGGGTTTACATCACCTGGAGGACAGGTCAGCATTTCCCCAGCTTTCAAAGAAAAGCTTTGGGACATGTTACCATGCATATGTGGGCCCCTTCCTGCCCAAAGGTGCCATCTTGTTCAGTCTCATTTTTTCCACGGAGCCCAAAGGACGTCCGTCCTGTTTCCCCGGAACAATCCTTGCCAATTATCCTTAGTTAGTTTCCCGGTGTACCGGTTCCTCTTCCCGCCTCGCATCGGCACTCTTCTCGGCTCCTTTTGTCTTTTTTGATTGAGGCTCACCTTGACTGGCATTCACACCCTTTTTTGCCCAGGGGGAGTCAACCCTGTCCGGGTGTTTCCCCATCATGTCCCCTGGTGGGTTTAAAAAATGCGACCGCTGCAGTCAAACCATGTCAGTCATAGACACCCATGACTGCTGCCTGTGCCCGGACCATGACAGTATCTCCTGCGAACTGTTCCAGTCCATGATGCCTAAGACCAATAAAAAGAGGTTGGAATTGCAGGAAAACAACCCGGAGGGACTTGGGCGGCTCCAAGAAGCGCCCTACCCAGGTCCTCAAAAAGGATTCCCTGGCCAGCGGAGACCATGCGAGGTTCCTCGAGACTGTAGTCCTAGTCGAGGATGCCGGCCCTCCGGCCCAAGATCCTCAGTGCCCGCGCTAAAAGCTATGGAGCCTTCTGGCTTGGAAACCAGAATGGTGGCCTTGAAGCAGAAGATCACTGCTATCCTGGCCCTGTAGCAGGTAATGATGGCTGGTTCGTCCGCATCATCTACCCTGACAACTGGACCCCCGACTGCGGGTGGGGGGGGAGTCCCCCAGTCATCGAACCAAGCTCCAAGCGCCATCAGCCTCGGATAAGCCCTCTGTGCCGGTCGAGGTCTCAGTCCTGTTCCTCGGGCATCCGATTCTCCCAGGCTAGTTTCCATGCCTATTCTAACAGAGTACAGGCATCTTCATGGGCAGAGTGGAGCTCAGTAGCCCCTGCAGACATTTCATGGGCAGCAATGTGGACATATCTAGAAAGATCAGTAGGAATCCTTGGTGTTTTGTATTCCTTGTATTAGGGTGGTGTTTAGGGTGGTTAGTAGAGTTTCTACTCCATGATGAGGATGGAATCCTTGTTGTGGGTCGAGTAGGTTGTTCCTGTCAATATGGACTTGTAGCTGATGCTGGACAGTGTTTTTTTTTGTTTTTTTTTTTCAATAATCTTGGCTGAAAAGGGTAGGCTGGTGATGGATCTGTATGATGTTGGGTCAGAAAGATCTTGCTTAGGTTTCTGAAGGTTGGATGTATGGAGGAGGTTTTTAGGCATAGGGGCATGTCACCTTGGAGTACTGATTGTATGATTTTAGTGAGTGTGTTGTTGAGTTCCTTCTTGGCTGCCTTGATTCATGTGACCAGGCATGGATTCACGGGTGAGGTGGTAGTATTTAGGGACAAGATAGTGTTTTCGATTTATGCCTTGCTAACGTTAACTAGGGAGGACTAAGGGTAGGTTGTTGGTTTCATCAGGGGAAGAAGAGGGGAGGTTCTGGTTGAGGGTGTTGCTGTTTGTAGTGGGTTGCCAGTTGTTGGGGTGTGATTGTGATGTCCTGGTTGTCAGTGGATGGTGTCCTCCTTAGTAGTTTTATGATGTCAAAGAGCTTTCTCGGGCAGTTGATTGAAGAGTTGAGCAGTTTTGTGTGGTAATCGCACTTTGCCTTGTCCGTTGTAGTACGGTATTCATTTAGGAGGCGTAGATAGTTGTTTTGGTCTTCATTATCTCTGTTTTTTCGCAATTTCGGTTTGTGTCTTCATAGTTGCCTTTTTATGATGCATAGGATGGGGGTATACCAAGCAGGTTGTGTGGTGGTTTTTTTTTTTTGTTTTTTTTTCAGGGGTGTGCGTGTGGGGGGAAGGTAACGATGGCCACTTTTTCAGTAACGCTGTTCCAGTTTTCTATTAGTGCATGGGGTTCAGTTGAGTTGCGTTATTTAGTAGTTGTGGAAGGGTGTCTTGAATAACATTTTCCTTGTTGAATTGTTTGAATCTTCTTTTTGGTTGCTGGATGGGGTGTTTGCTGTGGTTGGCATGTGGGAGGGAGAAGCTGATTAGTTTATGGTCTGACCATGGTACCGGACGTGCTGGAATGGATTGAGGGGGGTCAGCTAGGTGGTTCCAGTTTTTGGCGGATTCTCTTTGTATACCCTCTTGATTTAAATATAGTGTTCATAGCATAAACGTAGCAGTACATTATCTCCTCATCTGCAGTAGTCCACTTAACTGTGGTTAATTCTCTTAACTTTTTTCTTAATTTCTGTGTTTTTTATCTCTTGTCACTGTGGGTCCATGAACACGCTCATCAATGTCTTTATCTGTGGTAGACATGTTATCTGCATCTGCAATGTCTGCTTTATTGCTTCCACTATTATTAGCCCTGGTGTGTAGGCTACATGTAAGCACCTTTTTATCCTGGGCAACGTGCAGCCAGTATGCATTTTTCTTTTTCTTTCCTACCATACTTCGTCTGTAGTGTTGCCTTGCTGAGATTTAGTATAGGTTTTGTACAACGGGGTCACTCAGCAAGACTTAGGGAGGAATCTATATTCTGTCCCCCTAAGAGATGCATAGCAATTCATCAACCACTGCTAGTGAATTTTATGCTGCGGGAAGACTGTAGTATGCTTGGAGCAGAGAAAAGATTTTTGCAGTCTTCTGCACATCTTAAAAGGAACGTTGACTATTTGTGTCTGTTTATAGACCCATTATGGACAGGTGAATGCAGTGCTTTTGTGGTACAGAAACAGAAATTTCCTTATCCTGCTAGACCAGTCCAGACAAAAGGGTTATGCTCCCCAGTCAGTAGATGGAGACAGCCCAGATCAACTTTCAGCAACGTTGTCATTTCTACAGTGCACTGAGCGCCGAACTGAAAGCAAAGGCAAACCAACCAGACTGTGTCCAAATGCCCCAACTCCAGAGTTGTCCCACTGCAGTGGTCGCTGACCAAGTGCTGCTTCCCCTGAGCACCTCGGGCATCGCCAGTTGGCTGGATCTCCTGTACCTCTCTGAACAGTCAGTGTGTCACTATGGATCCCTAGGACAAAGCAGAAAACCCTCCCGCCAAAACCATAGCAGCTCAGCCGCTCACAATCGCATCTGAGTTGCTTCGGTTTTGGCAGGAGGGTTTGCCGCTTTGTCCTGGGGATCTGCAATGACGCACTTTGACTATCCAGAGAGGCGCAGGGGATCCAGCCGATCGGCGATGCCTGAGGTGCTCAGGGGGAGCATCACTTTGTCGGTGACCACTGCAGTGTGACAGCTCTGGAACTGGGGTCATTTAGGCACAGTCAGGTTGGTTTGCTTTGGTTTTCTTTTGCTTTTGGTTCAGTGCTCAGTGCAGAGAGACTTTTCGATCACACTGTATATATGCTGGTGCAGCACTGAGAGAAACCAGTGTGACACTTCTAAAGCAGAAATCAAGACTGAAAAACTCGGGAGGAAAAAACCCTTTTTACAGACTTTTGGCTCTCTTTACTGTACTTGACTTTGCATCGAGCACTGATACTGAAAATGCAGTTAAAAGGCAGCAGCACGACTCCCAAACTTGTAGGAGTAAGCTTCCAGGGCAGTTCCTTAAGTATGGTACAAGAACCACATGTTTTATACAAAGGGTTTTTTTTTTTTTCTGAGTTTTTTTTTGGTCTTGCTTTCTGCTTGGGAAAGTGTCATGCTGGCTTTTCTCAGTACTGCATATCACTGACAGTTGTGCTGGTCTACCTCCACCTGCTGGCTGGGGAGCATAATGTACCAAATAGTCTGGACTGGTTTAGCAGGTTTCAAGGAAAGGAAATTAAAAGGTTCGGAAGATTTTTCCTTTGGAATTAGGGGAAACCTTTTTCTATTTATTTTCTGGCCTTATATACCACTCTCCACCCAAAAAGGGGAGCCAAAGTGATTTACAGTTAAGAAAACAAGTCAATACAGAATAATATTATATATCAATAAAAATAATAAAACAAAAATATCCCTTGTTTAGTCAACCACACCCATTACGTAATGGGCCTGTTGTAGCAGAAGGTTTTATTTTGTATTGGGGTTGTTGTATATGGTTGCAAGAATAATGCTTTTGATCCAATGAGACATTCAAAGGAAGGTAATAGCAAACACGTCATCACAGGTACAAAGTAATTTAATTAAAAGTTCAGTATTGTGAGTCCAGCAATGGGACTGTGCAGTATTCATGGGTACAGAATGGTAGGAACGTAGCTAGAAGGATATTGCAAGTGAAAAGGTGAGCCTTTCCGGTATCATTTGGGTTCTGGACAAAATAAATGACATGTCACATTAAGACTAAGAAAATTATACAAGAGACATCCTTCAAGAAAGCAAGTTTCAATTCTAGTAATACTAAAATGAAATAATCATTTTATCTAGATCTAATTTTAAAACAATTGAACGTTGGGCGCAGTGTTGGATTCAACTGTTTGATGCTGGTTTGAATGGTTCTGCTCTGCATATAGTAGGTTTGGAGAATATGTAATGAAAAGCAGAAGATTGCTGTTCTTCCCTCAAAGGTCTGTAATTTTCAATATTTTTACTTTTGATAACAGATTGTCTTCGGAACAAAGTCTCTTGGAGGGAGAAGTGCTGACGGAGCCATGCTCAGCAAGGCTGAATTCATTGCTAAAGTTCGTCAGAGTAACCAGGCGTGCCATGATGGAGACTTCTACACAGCCATTGATCTCTATAATGAAGCGCTGGTGGTTGACCCTCAGAACTGCATACTGTACAGTAACCGATCTGCAGCCTTCATGAAAATTCAGCAGTATGATAAAGCACTGGATGATGCAATCAAAGCTCGATTGTTGAATCCCAAGTGGCCAAAGGTAGGATCACATTTCTGAATTTTTAAATCTTTTATTCTAGAAAATGTATTGCGGGATGTGATCGTTGGTGGGGTTTTTTTTTTTTTGTTCTGGTATGGGTGATTTCTGAAAACCATAAGCGTGATCAGATCATGTGTTTTTATGGTTTCCAAATCTTCCCAAGGTGGATCAAAGAGGTTGATCTAAACCTGGATTTGCCTCCATTGCATGCATTTAGTTGTTCTTGATTATCCCATTGATTTCCTTTAGAACTACAAATTAACGAATGCAATAGAGCAACAGAAAAGATTGATTCAGCCCTGGTTTTGACCCAGTGGTGAGAGAGAAAACCCCAATTACTACTTTATGAAGAATCAGTGTGCCTTCTGTGGAATGTGAACAATGTGAAATTCAGGTAGAGTGAGTTAAGAGGTTGGTCAGTTTTCTGATCACTCGGGATCCATAAAGGTTTTACTTTTAGTTGAGTAGGCCATGTTGATGGAGGACATATTAAGATTTCATGCTCATCCTAGTACATTTTAAGATATGTGGTCAGATGCTGAGTATACTGTCTACTCAGTGAGTTTGAGCCAGTTTTAGGATTAGTCAAAGAGGGAGTCACTGGGAGCCATGAGTGTGTACATGCAAACCAGGAATCTTGTGTGACCTTCTTGCCCAATCTACCCCAACCACACGCAAGTCAGAAACTCTGCCTCTCCATTTCTGTAGTTGTACCAGTAGCAGCTCCTGTTCACTTAACGATTCATTGAAACACAGTTTGATCAGGGGTGCCTAAACCTTTGCACATAACTGTAAGTGATGCAGGCTATTTTTCTCTAGATTTTCATTAAAAAAAAAAAAAAAAGACAGCAGCTTGCAATCAGTTTGATGCACGACTTTAACAGTGATACTTCTGAACTTTTCTCAGATATAGTTAATGCCAACAAAATTTGCTTAGGGTGCTCTCTTTTATGGGTTTCCAGTTAATTAGTGGCACACATTTCATCAGAGCTGAGTGTGTTAAATTTCAGAATATATCAATTAAGCTGCAGTCCTGCTGTCTAGCTTTTCGCAAACGAGAAATAGCCCCAATGAATTACTAAGACTGCCTGAGCCATGATTTTTTTTAAAGTCTATTCTCTTGATTAGTTTTTAAAAGAACCTTGATGGTGCCTGCATAATCATTTACAAGTTATTTTGAGTACAGTGTTAACCTCAAGATATTACATTAGATGGCATAGAAAGCCATTATCTTATCCAGTCATTCCAACACTGAATTTGATCCTGTGTTGATTCTAGAAGCACAGCTGTCATTGAATTTTATTGCATGCTTTCATTGTTCTTCCAATCACTTTTTCCTGGGCCACACACATATAATGTTGCGTGACATTCGTTGCCAAATGTGGAGACTGCTTAAAAGGGGACTCATTTGGCAAATTAAAACATTTTAAAACAGTCCCAAGAACTAATGGAGCCTGCTTTCAGGCATCTGTGCCAAGTGCTTGTGTGAGTGCTGCCCACCCCCCAAAAACGTCAGCTTTCCTTATCGTGCTAAGCTAGTCCAGTCCAGATGAGTGGATTATGCTTTTTTGTCAGCAGACAGAGGCAGACTTCAGCAACTTTCAGTGATGATATCATTTGATTTATCTACTGGTGCAACATTGAGAGAAGCCAGTATTTATTTGCCTCCAGTAGGTGACAAGGTGTATATACTGGTGCAGCAGTGCAGATAGGCCTGTGCCCACTGGTCCAGATGATGGTTCTGTAGCCTGTGTGACAGAGACCTGTAGGCTTAACATTTACTTGGAGCTCAAGTTCACTTCGTCTCTTGGAGCCAACAGCTTGCCTGTGCACAGTGTTGCTACCTATGGCTTCCTAGCGCTTGGTGAGCCAGACAGTGGACAGAAGAACCCCCCCAGCGCCCCCTTCCTTCTTGTTGGCCTCTTTCTGCATGCTTCTTTTGTCTTTGCCTTTGCCTTTTTTTCTAATTTTGTTTATTTCTTTCCATTGAATTCAATAGGTTTGTATTTTGGCTCTCTTGCTGCTTTCAATAAAGCAGCTCTAAATTTAAAAATAAATAAATTACCCTATGTTCTATGTAAAAGCATATGGTTAAGTTACACTGTAAACTGATTTGCCTTTCAGATAAATCGGTATTTAAAAAAAATTAAATACATAAATAAAGGTTTTTCTCTGGTAACTTGGTCTCCCAAGCCTGCGTACGTATCTGGGGCTTCCTTGCTCTGCCCGACAGCTGCTGGGATTCCCATTTTTGGGGCTTTCTTTTCAATGTGGCCCTTGCCCCTTCTTTTTGGCGGGGCTTTCTTTTTCCCCCTTTTTGCTGCCGCTGCCACAGCACTCAACCATACAGCCTGATACAGCCAATGATCCCTAGCAGTTTTTACCTGCTATTGCTATTTTTGGGCCCAATTGTGCTGGGAATGCTAGGGCATATTTTTTCTGGCACGAAGGGAGCCCCCACAGAAGCCTGACGCTTTTTTGCAGCCCCTGCCGCTCCTTTCCTGTGTTTTTCCTGCTGGTGAGCACTGTGGTCATTTGAGATGGCTGCTTGGTCCCTTTGGAGGGGGAGCCTGTAAGGGTGGCCATTGCTACAAGAATATTGACCCTTGGAGACCCTCAGAGGCCCTCATTTTCAACCAGCTTCAACAAGAGCTTCTGAAACAACTCTCAAGCTGTTTTCAGTCTCTTCTAGCTGCTTGACAGTCTTCTTCATGGGACTCTTGAGGCCTAGAAACCCCTACAGGGAACCTGGGGCCCTCAAGCCCCTCTGTCATGAGTGGTAAGGGACTTAAGCACCCCCACGACACCCTTCTGCCAGCCCTATGGGAGTCAGTTGGGATGCTGTAGAGAAATCCTTTTCTTTAGAAGTTATGTTTGAGAAGGATGGGGGTGATTCCCCCCCCCTAGTAGTGAAAGGCTAAGATCTCCATAATATGTCTGTTTCACAGAAGGGGACCTTCCTATGCCTTTTTAGGACTCTGTGGCAGCTCTGCATGATGTAGAGCCTGCTCTTGGGTGAGGTTAATGGGTGAGCCCTTTCCTGGAGGGTATCTGGCCGCCTCCTGCATTCATTCCTCTACCAGATCCTATGCAATAGCTTGTTGTCTCTTAAGGAGAAAACCCTAGAGCTCGGCCCTAGGGACCCTGAGGTCATGTCTCAACTGTAGCCTCTGCCCCAAGGTAAGCTGGATCAGCCTTTTGGGCTTCCACAAGCAGATACTTTCATGACAGCAGTGACACACAGCACACAACGTGTGCTCAGAGTCTCATGATGGGTGGTAGAAGCCCTCCTTAAGAATGGCTTCTAGTTTAGACACTCAGGTAGCCTTGTATGCAGAACTGGTGGCCTTAACTATCTTGTACTGGGTCCAGCAGCTGCCAAATAATCCAGAGAGCGGGAGTCTGTAACTGCGTATGTAGCTGATGCCGTTTATGGCTTGATCAGCATCTCCTCTAAGTCCATGGCAGTGGTAGTAGTGGCTCTGCAGTTGGGTGACTAATGCTGCCTCTAAGCTGTGGCTGAGCAAGCTTCTCTTTAGGAGCAAACTGCTCTTTGGGTAGGACCTGGAAAAATTTGTGAAATGCCTGAGTGAGACTCACTTTCAGCTTTCTAGAAGGTAAGCTCTGGGGCCAGAAGTGCTTCATGTGAGGCCTTGTGTGGAGCATGGTGATGCCTGAGCATGATGATGCCCTTAGGCATCACTATGCTCCTCACAAGGCTTATTCATTCTATGGGCCTAAGCCTAAGAAAGGTCAGTCCTTTTAGGACTCTTGACATTCTCAAAATTCAGCAGAGGCCACTGCAGGAGTCATCAAGCCGCTGCAGTGTGATCTGTTGGCTCCTTCCAAGGTTCAGCCAGTTGGGGGTATCTGTCTGTTTCTCTCGTAATGGCCCCATATCATGTCAAACCACTGGCTCCTCGAGATCCTCAGTCAGGGCTGTGTGCTGGAGTTTGCAGAGATGGTATAGAACGTCTTTGTGGAGTCTCCCTGTGGCCCTCTTGCCTACTATAGTTGCAGGCTATTCTATCCATGCCCTCTGCAGAGCAGGGCCAGGAGTGCTATTCCATCTATTTCTGGTGCTGAAGAAGGGAGTTTACTTTGCCAGCTTTTAGGCCCAGGATAGACAATTTCAAGCTCTGAGTTCCATGCTTTCTCATGGAGATCATCAGTTTGGTCATAGCAGAAGTCTGGTAGGAGGAGTTTCCTATCTCCCTGAATCTCGCCAGAGTGTACTTCTCTATTCCCATCTGGGAGCAACACCAGAGATTTTCTTTACTTCTGTGTTCTGGACTGCCATTACCAGTTTCAGATCCTGCTCTTTGGCCTGGCCATGGCTCCTTGCACCTTTTTGAAGGTTATAGTAGTGGTGGCAGAATTTCTCTGCAGACAGGATATTTGTGTTCACCTGTACCTGGACGGCAGGCTGATTTTGTCCATACTCCCTGGAGAAGTCCAGAGGTGACACAGCTCTGGTGATGTGCTGGTTGGAAAGGCTGGGATTGGTGATTCACTATTCTAGGAGTGGAGGAGTATCCTATTGGTTAGAGCAGCAGCTTGTTACCCAAGAGATCAGGGTTTGATTCCCACTGGCACTCCTTGTGGCCTTGGGCAAGTCATTTTACCCTCCATTGCCTCAGAAGAAAAGGCCTGGCAATCTACTTCTGGTCATACCTTGCCAAAAAACCCCAGGGACTGCTGGGTCACCAGCAGTCAGAACTGAGTTGATGGTGCTTAAAAAAAAAAAATCAATCCCAAGAGTATCCTGATGCCCCTAACAAGACTTGCACTACCCTCTGGTGTTCTGCTCAACACTCTCTTCTGGGTTAAGTTTTTACTCATGCCAGAGCCAACTTGCGGGCATTTTGTGCTCAGTCAGCTCTCTGGACCAGGGACTACCTTTAACTCCTCGGGTCCATGACGTTGATCCTGGAAAAGGTCTCTTGGGCTAGAATGCAGATGCATTTCCTTTCAGAGTCTTCTTCTGTCTCTGGTCTCCCTGTTCCCTGCAGTGTGACCAGACCCTTTCTCTCCTCAGATATCAAGGATCAGTTACTGTGGTGGTTGCAGTTTCATCGTCTGCTGTTCGGGATTTCACTGGATGGGTAATAGTCACCATTGAGGTCAGCCTGAAAGACTGGTGAGCCTGTTGTCTAGTTCATCTTGTTCAGGGGCTGGGATGGTTCTCGAGATAATGGAACTTTGTTATTGGGTGTCCACAGCTAATGTAACAGGCATTGGCAATGCATAGGTCGACTTAAATCAGAATACTGTGTTCCTTGCAAGTGGGAGTTAAGCCTTCTTGTGTTCATTCTCATAGTGCAAAGGTGCGGCCTTACAATATTTTCTTAATAGCCACTCATGAGAATGCCAAAATAGAAAAGTGTTGCAGCTGCAGAACGGACCCGCGAGCAGCAGGCTTGGATACCCTGCTGCAGGAGTGCCCCTGGAAGGGCTCCTGTATGTCTCCCACCCTTGGTGAGCCATCTTTTGCTTAGGATTCAGTTTTATCTGGGTCTAGTAATTCTAATGGCCCTAGACTGGCCTCATAGATCATGTTATGTATATCATTTGGGCCTGTGGGTGGGGGTCCCCTCATGTTGGCTCAGGAGAGAGGCCTTCTGCAGCAGGGGCCTATAGTGATGGAAGATCCCATTCCTTTCTTGTTTACGGCTTAGTCATTGAGAGGCATAGGCTATCCAAGCAGGATTACTCTGGGGAAATAGTGGACACCCTTCTTAGGGCCTAGCAGACCTCTACTTCCTTTGCTTTTGTAAGAGTTTGAAGGTTTTTACAGAGATGGTGTTTCCCTCAAACCCTGGAAGCCATTAAGGTAGACATAGTAGCAGGTTTTGCAGCCTGGTCTTACTAGGAGTTGCTCTAAACTCTTCAAGGTTCAGTTAGCAACCCTGACATGCTACTGTGGGTGTGTTTAAGAGATGTCCTTGACAGCGCACCCTGACATCTCCCGTTCTTTTAAGGGAATGAAGAAGATCCATTAGCCATGGTGTCTCATGGTCCTTCAGTGAAGCCTCTCCCTGGTGTTGAAGTTGCTGAAAGGGCTTCCTTTTATACTGTCTCTCCTAAAGATTTGACTTTCAAGGTGGTTTCCTGGTGGCTATAGTGTCTGCTGGGTGGTTGTTGGAGCTGTTGACCTTTTCCTGCAAGGAATCTTCTTTAGTCATCTTGACTGCTGCTTACTCCTTGTGGACTGTGCCAAACTTCTCCCAAAGGTGCTGTCTCATTTTCATCTTAACCTGCTCATCATCCTACCCTCCTCTGAAAAGGATCTTTGGGCAGACCTCTAGCTGTCTAGGAGATGGGAGGAGGGTATTGGTCAAATATCCAGATGTTATTAATCCCTTCAGTCACTCATATCATCTTTGTCCTCTTCAATGTTCTGAGGAAAGGACAGGCAGCAGCCAAGTCCTGTATTGCCCCCTGCATTAAGGAGGCTATTGGTTCAGCATATCTTTTGGCTGGAAAATGTGTGTCGGGGGGCATCAGAGCTCACTCCACTAAGGCACAGGTCTCCTCTTGGGGGGAGTCCTCTTCAGTGTCTCAGGAGAATATCTGTAAGGTGGCTACCCAATCGTCTCTGAGCACCTTTGTAAGGCGCTACAGGTTAGATGTGAGAGCCGGTGCAGATGGCATCTTTGGCAGGGCAGTTCTGTCCGGAGCATCAGCTTCCTCCTTCTCTGAATCCTGATTGCTTGGGTACATCCCATTCATCTGGACTGGTCTAGCAGGATGATAAGGAAGGGATAATTTTATATACCTGATGATGATCTTTTCTAGATTCTTGCTAGCCCAGTTGAGAGACCCGCCTTGGACGACGACTCCTGCAATTCTGGGGTGCCCTGTTGCCTCTAGTTTGCCTGGTCAGTTTCAATGTCCAACACTGAGTTATTTATGGTAAGAGAGCCAAATACTTGTTCCAAATGTTTGTTGCAATTAATGGTTGGTTATTAACACTGATAGTTTTTCCGAGTCTCTTCTGAATTTTTCAGTCTTGCTTACTGCCTGGGACGTTTTTCATACTGGCTTCTGTCAGTGCTGCATCAATAGGTATACCAAGTGATAACATTATTGAAAATTGTTGCAGTCTGCCTCCACGTGCTGGTAAGGGAGCATAACCCATTCATCTGAACTGGTCTAGCAGGATTCAAGAAAATAAAATTATCAGGCATGTAACATTTCCCTATCCTCTTGTCCTGAACGTTTTTGGCATGGACAGGACACCAGACTCACAGGATTTAGGGAGAGATGCACGCTCTCACTTTAGCTGCTTCTTCAGTTATGAAGTTTGGCTCAGTGGTAGGTCAAGGTGATTTATATTGTTACAGTAGGTATTTTCCTATCTCCAGGAACAAGCAGGAATGAGTCTTCACATATGGGTATCGTCGGTACCGACGGAGCCTGCGTGGGAACGCTCCCCAGCGTCCAGAAAGAAAGCTTTTGGGAGCATCCCACAGCGCCTGCACGCTGCCTTCCCGCCTTTCCTAACCACCTCTCTCCAGTTCTTCTTTTCCGCGGAGCCAGCAGGTCGTGTTCCTGTCACCGCTGAAGAAGTTCTTTATTTTTCTTTATTTCTTTGGTCGCGCGTCTGCCTTCTTCGACGTCAGACCGGTACCGCCGGTCTTTTCTTTCTTTCTTCTTTAAAAAAAAAACCAAAAAACTACCGTTTCCCACTTTTTATGCAATTTTTCCTTTTGGGCCTTAGGCCTAGAAGAATTTTCCTCATGGAAAAGCCCGCTTCCGGGTTTAAAAAGTGCACAAAGTGCAGCGGTACTCTTTCTATCACAGACACCCATGACTGGTGTCTAAAATGTTTGGGTCCTGACCACTCCATCACCGATTGTGAGTCCTGCTCCATGATGTCTAAAAGAGGTCGACAGAATCGAGCGGCAAAGCTCAGTACCCTGTTTCCCTCTGATGCAGCTTCGGTGGCATTGACGTCTTCCAGGGCTGCTTCTTCCTCCCATGGATCTCAGGTAACCAAACATAAGTCCAGCCGATCCTCGAAGGGTAGATCTCCCTCTAAGTATCGAGATGCCTCCGGGCTTGCTCTCGAGGAACCTGCACCGGCAAAATTACCTCGGCGGGAAGCTCTGGCTTCCAAAGCTTCATCTATGGTGTCACAGGTTGACATAGATGGCGTGGCCTCGACCGATCACCTGTTGCCATGTTCTGGGGTACCGGTGGTTTCCACTGGTACCAACATCCAGACATTGGTTGCGTCGATGGATCAGAATATTCTGACCATGCAGCGTGCCATCACGGCATTCATACAAGCTGCGACGCCTCCGGTACCGCAACAAACTCCGTTGTCGGTACCGGTTCCGGCACCGATATCGGTTCCAGTGCCGGTACCGATTGCATCGACATCGGCTTCGGTGTCCACTGCAGCGGTACCCTGTCCTGTGATGTCAATAGGTACCGAATCGGTACCGATGACTCCCGATGTCGATACCACTCGGTACGCGTATCGGTCTCTGCAAGAGCATCCAGACAGGCGATACTTCGATTCCTCCGAAGACTCTGATGAATCAGAGGCTTCTGTCGAAGCATCGGTACTCCTTCCTCAGGAGCCCTCTTTTCCAAAAAGAAGAATGTCTCCTCCAGAAGACTTGTCTTTTCAAGACTTCATTAGGGAAGTGGCCAGGGGCCTCTCTATTTCAGTGGCCCCTGAACCAGAGCCTAGAGCCAAGAAATTAGATATTTTACAATATCCTAAGGCTCCTAAAGAGGCAGCTACTTTACCAATTCATGAGATCCTTTATGATCACATGCTGGGCATATGGGAGACACCTCTTACTACTTCCCCCTCATTCTCGCAGGTTGGACACCATGTACCGTGTTCCTCCTTGTCCTGGCTTTCATAAGACTCAGCTTCCTCACCACTCTATTGTGGTGGAGTCTGCTATGAAAAAGATAAAGAGTGCAAAAAGACACTCATCTAATCCTCCAGGAAGAGAATGCAGAACCTTGGATGCTTTTGGCGGGAGACTTTTCCAGGCCAATATGCTTACTGCCAGAATCAACTCCTATAGTCTCTATATGGGGATGTTTCTAAAGGAAGTTACAGATCATCTGCTAACTTTATCTCCTTTTATCTCAGAAGATAAAAAAGGGAGGAGTTTCTCACCTGGCTTAAACATGCCCAGGATGTTTCCAAATTTTCCAACCGTGCAGCCTTTGACTCTTTTGAGTGTGCCAGCAGAGCCTCGGCTATTGCCATAGGTGCACGCAGACTTGCTTGGTTACAAGCTTCTGATTTGGAACACCTGGTCCAGGATGGATTAGGAAATCTTCCTTGTACAGGTGAAAACCTTTTTGGCAAGGATTGGCAAGCAAAGGCCACTCAGATGGATGCTGAAAATTCTGCTTTAGATAGACTTTCAAAGTCTACTTCTGCTCCTGCTAGAAAAAGGTTATTCAAAAAGGCTTTCTTTCCAAAAAAAGGGAAATATTATCCTGGTTATGGTCACCAGGCATCTTCTGCAGGTTGTTTTGCTGCAAAGTGTCAGCAACAACCTAAACAAGCCAAGCCTAAGGCTGCAAGGACTGCTACGGCCCAACAGCCTCAGCCTCCTCAGGGCCTTTGACTTACAACTAGGGAACTTAGCCTTTCTGGCTCTAGAAGAACCAGAGCCTCTCACCATTCCAGGAAGCTAAGCTCACTTTGCTCCCAGATGGGAACAAATCACAGCAGAGCAATGGACCCTCTCCATCATAAGGGAGGGGTACAAGCTTCATTTCTTAAACCTTCCTCCTCACACCATGGTGAGACAGTTCAATTCTCCAACATCTCTCCTCGACCTTCTGGGTCAGGAGATTGCTACCCTTCTTGCCCAAAGGGCAATAGAAGAAGTACCCCTTCTTCAACAGGGTTCAGGGTTCTACTCCCCCTATTTTCTTATCCCAAAGAAAACAGGGGGCTACAGACCCATATTAGATCTCAGAGAATTGAACAAGTTTCTATGCAAGGAGAAATTCAAGATGATTTCTTTAGGTGCTCTCCTTCCATACCTTCAGAGTCAGGATTGGCTTTGTTCTCTAGATCTCAAGGATGCGTACACCCATGTCCTCATCCATCCAACACACAGAAGGTTCCTTCGGTTCCTTTATCAGGGAAAGCACTACCAATACAGAGTGCTTCCTTTCGGTCTGGCCTCTGCTCCAAGAGTGTTCACAAAATGCATGGCAGTAGTAGCTGCATTTCTATGCACTCTAGGAATTTTTGTATTCCCATATCTGGACGACTGGCTCATCCGAGCTCCATCCCAGTCAGAGGCCCAGGCTTCCCTAGCCTCCACAAGGCGTGTTCTTCAGTATCTGGGACTTGTAATAAACATCCCAAAATCACAACTCACCCCTACTCAGTCATTGGAGTTCATAGGGGCCTTGCTGGATACCACAACTGCAAGGGCCTATCTTCCCCAGGCCCGTTGCCTACGCTTGGTGCAGTTAGCCTCTCAAATTCAGTTAAAGTCCCATTTAACTGCTCGAGAGATGTTACAACTGTTAGGCCACATGGCATCCACCGTGCATGCGATTCCTTATGCTCGCCTTCACATGAGGGCAGCTCAGTGGACTCTGTCCACCCAATGGACCCAGGCATCAGGTTGCCTGTCAGACAAAATAGCAACCTCCAGTCGCCTCTTTTGGTCCCTCCAGTGGTGGAAGTCCACTCAAAATCTGTTGCTGGGGTCCCCCTTTCAACAGTTGCTACCCCAAGCAACCCTTACAACAGATGCCTCCCCAAAGGGTTGGGGAGCTCATCTACAAGATCTCTCCACCCAGGGCATCTGGTCTCCACAGGAGACATCTCTACATATCAACCTCTTAGAGCTCAGAGCAATTCTTCTAGCTCTGAGTCTTCCACACCCTGCTCAGCTACAAGACAGTCCTCATCTACACGGACAACCAAGTAGCCATGTTCTACGTGAACAAGCAGGGTGGGACTGGCTCTCTGTCACTTTGCAACGAAGCTTTGAGATTGTGGGCCTTCGCCAGAGAGCATCAAATTCATCTCATGGCAGTGTATCTTCCAGGGGTTCAAAACTCTTGGGCAGACAGTCGAGTTCTGCTTCCACACGAATGGTCCCTCCATGGGGACCAGATAGCCAGGATCTTTTGAATTTGGGGAACCCCGGACATATACCTGTTTGCAAGTCCGTGGAATGCCAAACTTCCCCGGTTCTGTTCCAGGATTTCGTGTCAGGGAGTTCAGGCCAGGGATGCCTTCCTCCTCCACTGGGGGCAAGACTTCCTCTATGCCTTTCCACCCATTCTCCTAATTTCCAAGACACTGTTCAAGCTTCAGAGAGAGAAGGGGTCTATGATCCTCATAGCTCCACGTTGGCCACGCCAAGTGTGGTACCCTCTACTTCTTCATCTCTCTCAAGCTCCCTCCCTGGACTTGGGATCTGCTCCAGACCTCCTGTCCCAGGAGGAGGGAACGTTGTGGCACCCAAATCCCAAGTCTCTTCATCTCAGAGCCTGGTTGCTGAAGGCCTAGACCTTCAAGATTTGCATCTTTCTCAGCAGGTGAAGGATATCCTTCATGCTTCCAGAAAGCCTCCCACTAGACGTTCCTATGCTTTTAAATGGAAAAGGTTTACCATTTGGTGTGCAGAGAAGGGTCTTAACCCTCTTGCAATACCTCTGAATTCTTTACTAGAGTATTTGCTGCATTTATCCCATGCAGGCCTTAAAACAAATTCAGTAAGAGTCCATTTGAGTGCTATTGCAGCATCCCTTAAGCCTCTCAATGGACATCCTATTTCCTCTCATCCTGTTATTGCAAGATTCATGAGAGGCCTTCTTTTAACCAAACCTCCCATTAGACCACCTCCAGTGGCATGGGATTTGAATTTGGTTCTTGGCCAGCTTATGAAGCCACCCTTTGAACCCTTAGCCACTACCTCCTTGAAATTCCTTTCCTGGAAGGTTATTTTTCTCATTGCATTCACCTCAGCTCGCCATATCAGTGAGCTGCAAGCCTTGGTGGCTAATCCTCCTTATACAAGGTTCCATCATGACAAGGTAGTCCTCAGGACTAATCCACACTTTATGCCTAAAGTGGTCTCACCTTTTCATCTGAACCAGGAGGTGTATTTACCTGTCTTTTTTTCCAGGACCTCATGCATCAAGTGCAGAGAGGAATCTTCATACCCTGGATTGTAAGAGAGCACTCGCTTTTTACTTACAAAGGACACAGCAACATAGAAAGTCCTCTCAGCTATTTGTTGCTTTTGATCCCTCTCATTTAGGACTTCCAGTCTCTAAGAGAACCCTGTTCAATTGGATTGCTCAGTGTATTTCCTTCGCCTACCAGAGTAAGAACCTTTCTCTGGAGGGTCATGTCACAGCTCACAATGTGCGGGCCATGGCAGCCTCTATGGCTCATCTAAACTCTGTGTCCATCGACCAAATCTGTCGAGCGGCCACCTGGACCTCGGTTCATACCTTTACAGCCCATTACTGCTTGGACAAGGACTCCCGCCGGGATGCCTTGTTTGGTCAGGCTGTTCTCAAACACCTGTTCCATACCTAATCAACTCCTACCCCCATCCCTGGTTGGATGCCTGAGATCCATAGGGGGAGGTAGAGCCCTTCTCAGGCACTCACAACCTTGGAGATCTCCCTGGCATCTCTAGCTGGGGAGTCCCCATATGTGAAGACTCATTCCTGCTTGTTCCTGGAGATAGCACAGTTACTTACCTGTAACAGGTGATCTCCGGGAACAGCAGGAATAAGTCTTCACAACCCACCCACCTCCCCTAGGAGTTGTATCTCTCTATCTATCTTTCCTTTCCTCTCTCTCTCTCTTTGTCTCAGCTTAAAACTCGAACTGGAGAGAGGCGGTTAGGAAAGGCGGGAAGGCAGCGCGCAGGCGCTGTGGGATGCTCCCAAAAGCTTTCTTTCTGGACACTGGGGAGCGTTCTCGCGCAGGCTCCGTCGGTACCGACGATACCCATATGTGAAGACTTATTCCTGCTGTTCCCAGAGATCACCTGTTACAGGTAAGTAACTGTGCTTTCCCTAGAGGACTTCCAATCTAAGGGCTAGATTTATTAAAAGACAGTCTATTTATCATGTCACATCTTATGCAGTGGGACCTATTTCAAAATAACAAGAGTTAACATGGTAAAGAACTTCAGTTATTTTAACCCTATGTTTGTATCAGAGACAGTGGGAGGGCTAAGTGACTTGCCCAAGGTCAGAAGGAGCTTTGGTGGGAGAACTGGATTTGAACTCTGGCTTCCTTGACTCTCAGCCTACTACTCTAATCTCTGTAAGTTATGCCTTCTCTGAGGCCACTGCTGGTTACAGGCAACTCTGTAATGCTTCTTACCACCCTACAAATGAAACTGGCTTTCAATCTTTCCATAATAAGATACTATATTCTGACTCTTTGGGCACTGTTCTATTGTTTACAAGTTATAGTTTACCTTTTGCAAAGAGGGCTCTAGTGTATAAGTTAAATTACTACTACTACTACTACTATTTAGCACTTCTATAGCGCCACGCACACAGCGCTGTACAGTCAAACATACAAGAGAAGTCCCTGCTCGTCAGAGTCTTGCTTATCAGAGCTTACAATCTAGTCGCAACAATATAGGCACAAGTCAAATCAATGCAAGGCCCAATATAGTCTTTAAACAATTACATTAAACAATTACTTTTTCCTCAGAGGTGCTCAGCAGCTTTTAATTCTTCTGTGATAGGCTGATAAACCTACCTATTTTTAACAAATATTATCCCCATGGATTTGAAGAAAAATGTATCACATGCCTCTTAATGCTTATAATGCTTTAATTGAGAATCATGAGGTTTTATGATAGTCTTTGTGCCAAGAATAAAGTTGATGCTTAAAGAAGTATCCTCAACAGAGCCTGAAAATCAATTATCTCCAGGAACAGGCAGGAATGTAGTCTTCACATATGGGTATGGTCGGTACCGACGGAGCCTGCGCGGGAACGCTCTCCAGCGTCCAATAGGAAAGCCTTTGGGAGCATCCCACAGCGCCTGCGTGCTGCCTTCTCGCCTTTCCCAACTGTCCCTCTCCAGTTCTTCGTTTTCCGCGGAGCCAACAAGTCGCACATCCTGTCACCGCAGAAAATAATTCCCTTCTATTCTTCTTTTTTGTGGTCGCGTCTGCCTTCCTTCGACGCTACACCGGTACCGCCGGTGGTTCTTAATTTTTTCCAAAAAACCCCCAAAAACCTTTCTTCTGGAGTCTTTTCCAGTTATTTTCTCCTCAGGTGCCATGCTCCATTTTGGGCACTAAGCCCAACTTTTTCCTTTAAAATGGAAAAACCCGCTTTTGGCTTTAAAAAGTGTTCCAAGTGTGGCGGTACCATCTCCGTCACAGACACCCATGAGTGGTGCCTCAAATGTTTAGATCCTGACCACTCTATTTCGGAATGTGTTGCCTGTGGGATGATGTCGAAAAGGGGCTGGCAGAACCGAGCTGCTAAACTTAGCACCCTTTTTCCCTCCGATGCAGCCTCCGTGACATCGACGTCTTCCAGGGCTTCGTCTTCCTCCCATGGATCTCAGGTAACTAAACATAAATCCAGCCCGTCCTCAAAGGATAGATTTCCCGCTAAGCATCGAGATGCCTCTGGCATTGCCCTTGAAGGGACTTTCACCGGCAAAATTGCCCCAGCTGTAGGCGTTGGCTTCCAAAGCACTAACGGGGCTCCAGGATGTTCTCGAGGCCTCAACCTCGGCAGAACTACTGGTGCCATGCTCTGGGATACCGGCTGCTTCATCCGGTACCGATACCCAAGCATCAGCAGCGTCGATAGACCAGAGATTCTTGGCTATTGAATGCTGTCTGGCGGCTCTTCTCACGACCTCGATGCCCCTGAAACCGCTTCAGACAATTCAACCGGTACCGGCACCAACTCCGGTACCGACTGCATCGACATCGGCAGGTATTCTACCGGGACCAAGTCACGCTTATCCATCCAGTATCGACAAGTCGGTACCGGACCCCTCTGATGCCGACTTCGATCGGTACCTTGCCTTGCACAATCACCCGGATCGGAGATACTTTGACTCCTCGGATGAGTCTGAAGACTCTGAAAGCTCTGCCGATACCAGAGTACTTCTTCCTGAGGATTCTTCTTCTCTTCAGCATAGGATATCTCCACCAGAGGCTATGTCCTTTCAGGATTTTATCCGAGATGTGGCTCGAGGTCTTTCCATCACAGTGGCTCCTGGGGCAAAGGAATTAGAAATCCTATAATACCATAATGCTCCCAAGGAGGCAGCTACCTTACCTATTCATGACATCTTGCATGATTTCATGTTAAGGATGTGGGAAACACCTCTAACCACATCTCCTCACTCTCGAAGACTCAACACCATGTATCGCGTTCCTCCTTGTCCTGGGTTTCAGAAGACTCAGCTACCACACCATTCCATGGTGGTGGAATCAGCTATGAGAAGGATCAAGAGTGCAAAAAGGCATGCATCTAATTCTCCAGGACGTGAGTGTAGGACTCTTGACGCCTTTGGACGTTGAATCTTCCAGGCTTCCATGCTTTCATATAGGATCAGTTCCTATATATTATATATGGGAATGTTCCTTAAGGAGGTCACAGGAGATTTAGAGCTTATGAGCCCTCTCCTTCCTTATAAGAGGCAGGATTACCTCGCCCTTGTCAAACATGCTCAGGATATTTCCAAGTTTGTAAATTGTGCAGCCTTTGACTGCTTTGAGTGCATAAGCAGAACCTCTGCTATTGCCATAGGTGCACGTAGGATTGCCTGGCTCCAGGCATCTGACTTGGAACTTTGCGTACAGGATAAACTAGGGAATATTCCTTGCATAGGAGAGAATCTCTTTGGCAAAAATTGGCAGGAAAAAGCTAATGAGATAGATGCTGACAATATCACTTTGGATAGATTGTCTAAATCTACAGCTGATCCTGCAAGGAAAAAATCCTACTAGAAACCATTCTTCAGTAAGAAGTAGTTTTATCCTGCTTATACCCAGAAGGGGCATCGTTTAGGTCAGTGTGCCCAAAAGGGACAGCAGCAACAACCTAGGCAAAGAAAAACAAAAGCTGCTAAGCCTCAACCGGCTCAGCAGACTTGGCCTCCACAGGGGCTTTGACTCCTATCTAGAGAACTTTGCCTTCCTGAACGGCCCAGAAACTTCCACCATTCCAGGAAGGTTATGTCATTTTGCCCCCAGATGAGGGCAGATAACAGCAGAAAATTGGACTCTGTCTATTGTAAGAGAGGGGTACAAGCTTCATTTCCTCAGCATGCCCCCTCCTACAGTGGTAAGACAGTTCAATTCTCAGACCTCTCTCAACGACCAGTTAGTTCAAGAGGTCACTGTGCTTCTTGCCCAAGGGGCAATAGAAGAGGTACCCATTCTCCAACAGGATACAGGGTTCTGCTCCCCCTTTTCCCTTATTCCAAAGAAAACAGGAGGACACAGACCCATTTTAGACCTCAGAGAATTGAACAAATTCCTGTTCAAAGAGAAGTTCAAAATGATTTCTCTAGGAACTATTCTGCCATACCTTCAGAGTCAGGATTGGCTTTTTTCTCTAGATCTCAAGGATGCGTACACTCACGTTCTTATCCATCCAACTCATCAAAAGTTCCTTCGCTTTCTATTTCAAGGGAAGCACTACCAATACAGGGTTCTTGCTTTTGGCCTGGCCTTGGCACCAAGGGTGTTCACAAAATGCATGACTGTGGTAGCAGCATTTCTTCGCACCCTAGGAATATTCGTCTTCCCTTACTTAGACGACTGGCTCATTCAAGCCCCGTCAGAGCCAGAGGCCAGGGTTGCTCTCTCTCGCACAATGCGCATCCTTCAGTATTTGGGACTTGTCATAAACTTCCCAAAATCCAACCTTGCTCCCACTCAGTCTCTGGAGTTTATAGGAGCTCTGCTGGATACCAGACAGACAAGGGGCCTACCTTCCACAGGCCTGCTGCCTTCGTATTGTGCAATTAGCTTCCCAAGCAGTGTTTAAAACCTCACCTCACTGCTCGAGGTGCATGTGGTTCCTTATGCTCGCTTCCATATGAGGGCAGCCCAGTGGACTTTATCCACTCAGTGGGCTCAGGCGTCAGGTTGCCTATCAGACAAAATAGCAAACTCAGATCATCTTATTTTGTCCCTCCAGTGGTGGCAATCACTCCAAAACCTTTTGGTGGGGTCCCCTTTTCAGCAACCCCCACCCCAAGCCACTCTAACAACAGATGCCTCACAGGTGGGTTGGGGAGCCCACCTGCAAGGCCTCTACCCAAGGTACCTGGACTCCACAGGAGACCTATCTACATATCAATCTCCTGGAACTCCTTGCTCTTCGAGTATTCCACACCCAGCTCAGCTACAAGACAGTCCTAGTTCAAATGGACAATCAGGTAGCCATGTTCTAAGTGAACAAGCAGGGAGAAACAGGCTCTCTGTTGCTATGCAACGAAGCTTTGCAACTATGGGCCCTCGCCAGCGAGCATCAGATTCATCTCCTTGCGGCGTATCTTCCAGGCATTCAAAACTCTTGGACAGACAGACTCAGTCGAGTTCTGCTTCCACACGAATGGTCTCTCCATGAAGACCAGGTGGCCAAAATTTTCCAAATTTGGGGAACCCCAGACATAGACCTTTTCGCAAGTCTGCTGAATGCCAAACGTCCCCGGTTCTGTTCCAGAATTCCGGCTCAGGGTTGTCAGGCCAGGGATGCTTTCCTCCTCCATTGGGGCCAGGACTTCCTGTATGCCTTTCCACCCATTCCCCTAATTCCAAAAACCTTGTTCAAGCTTCAGAGAGACAGAGGTCATATGATTCTCATAGCTCCAAATTGACCACGGCAAATGTGGTACCCTCTGCTCCTACATCTCTCTCAAGCTCCGCCTCTGGAGTTAGGATCTGCCCCAGATCTCCTTTCTCAGGAGGACAGGATGCTGTGGCATCCCAATCCCCAGTCTCTGCATCTCAGGGCCTGGTTGCTGAAAGCCTAGAACTTCATGGTCTTAACCTTTCTCAGCAGGTAAAGGATATCCTTTATGCTTCCAGGAAGCCTTCCACAAGACGCTCTTATGCTTTCAATTGGAAAAGGTTTACCATATGGTGCTTGCAGAAGGGTCTTAACCCTCTTGCGATACCTCTGGAATCATTGCTGGAGTATCTCCTTCATTTATCAAATGCAGGGCTTAAGACCAATTCAGTGAGAGTTCATTTGAGTGCTATTGCAGCTTCTTTCAAGGCTCTAAATGGGCAACTTATTTCCTCTCATCCTCTCATAGCGAAATTTATGAGAGGCCTTCTTTTAACTAAACTTCCCATTAAGCCACCACCAGTGGCATGAAACTTAAATTTGGTTCGTGGGCAGCTTATGAAACCGCCTTTTGAACCATTAGCCACTACCTCCTTGAAATTCCTTTCCTGGAAGGTCATCTTTCTTATTGCAATCACATTAGTACATCGCATCAGTGAATTGCAAGCATTGGTGGCTGATCCTCCTTATAGAAGGTTACATCATAAGGTAGTCCTTAGGACTCATCCACATTTTATGCCAAAGGTGGTGTCACCTTTTCATTTAAACCAAGCGGTTTACCTTCCTGTATTCTTCCCAAGGCGTCATGCCTCAAATGCAGAAAGGTATCTTCATACTTTGGATTGTAAAAGGGCTCTGGCCTTTTACTTACAAAGGACACAGCAACACAGGAAGTCCTCTCAACTTCTTGTTGCTTTTGGTCCTAGTCATTTGGGACTTCCAATCTCCAAAAGATAACTGTCCAACTGGATTGCACAGTGTATATCTTTTGCCTATGAGAGTAAAAACCTTTCTTTGGAAGGCCATGTCACAGCTCACAATGTGTGAGCCATGGTAGCCTCTATGGCTCATCTTCACTCTGTGTCTATTGACGACATCTGCCGAGCAGCTACTTGGGTTTCGGTTCATACCTTCACAGCCCATTACTGCTTAGACAAGGACTCCCGCTGGGATGCCTTGTTTGGTCAGGCTGTTCTTCAACACCTGTTCCATACTTAATCAACCCCTACCCACCATCCCTGATAGGGTGCCAGAGATCCATGGGGGGAAGTGGAGCCCTTTCACAGGGACACACAACTTCTGGGATCTCTCCCTGGCATCTAAAGCTAGGGAGTCCCCATATGTGAGGACTACATTCCTGCTTGTTCCTGGAGATAGCATAGTTACTCACCTGTAACAGGTGATCTCCGGGAACAGCAGGAATTTAGTCTTCACAACCCACCCACCTCCCCTAGAAGTTGTATCTCTCTCTTTCTCGTCTCAGTTTTGAACTCAACTGGAGAGGGACAGTTGGGAAAGGTGGGAAGGCAGCACACAGGTGCTGTGGGATACTCCCAAAAGCTTTCCTATTGGACGCTGGGGAGCGTTCCCACGCAGGCTCTGTCGGTACCGACGATACCCATATGTGAAGACTAAATTCCTGCTGTTCCCGGAGATCACCTGTTAGCAGGTGAGTAACTATGCTATATCTCTTCACACTTAATTGACATAATAATACTTAGTATTTTATCATTCTGCTACAAGACATGAGGCATATATACATTTCATATCTCACCAGTGGATAAAGTATTTAGAATGTTAGTGTTTCAGTTGGGAAGAGATGCATTCATTTCTAGAGGTGTGTTGCATTAAGCCAGGGGTGGGCATTTCCGGCCCTCGTGCACCACAATCCACCCTGGTTTTCATGATGTCCCTAATGAATATTCGTGAGATCTGTTTGCACCCACTGCCTTCCATTATATGGAAATAGGTTCATGAATATTCATTAGGGACATCATGAAAACCAGGCTGGATTGTGATGCACAAGGGCCGGAATTGTCCACCCCTGTATTAAGCAATAATAGGGAGACTTTCTGTCCATTCATCCATGTACATGTGGTTTGTTGTATGTGCGTAAGGAGAAAGGGAATGGACCTCAGGTGGTGTGGAGGGCCCTGCCACCCGATAATGGGGCAGATGATTCCTCCCTCACTCTCCCTGCTCCTACCTGTAGAGAGCTGAGGATGAGTGGCTGCTGTCTGGATCTCTACCAATATTACTGACCAGGTTGGAACAGTGTCTCAGAAGTGGCTGAGTGGAGCCATAAGTAGGATTACTGGATTGTTCCAGGCCATGGAGGGCAGGAGCATTCAATAGAAGTAAACCCAAAAGCAGGTGTAATGAGGGGGAATACAGAAGCCTGGTTAGCGAACAGGAGGAGAAGCTACCGACCATACTGTTCTCTTATTGCCCCCTCCCCTCACAGTTCCTTCCACACCATGCAGATTTGTGCATATACCCACACAGACACCAGCCCACACCTCTCATATACATCACCCTATCACATAAACAGACTATGCAATTGCCTCATTCACACAGAACCTGCTACCCTACTGAGCCACACTTCACCACAAGCCTTCCAGCCCGATCATAAAGACAAACCTGAGTCTGCCAAGACAGGAGGAGAAATAATCCATGGTGGTATGCTGTAAGTGTGCACTTTTCAGTTTGTTTTAACCTTTATGCTTTGCTTCAAATGTTAAAGGCAATATTTATTTTTTTAGATTTTTGCATTGATGGAAGGGGGGCATAACTCTCAAAAGCTAGACATAGAAGTATTAAGTTTGGTAAAGCGTTTCACTTACAGCTGGTTTGTTTTTTATGACTACACTTTTAAAACCAGAAATGCAATAAATGCAGTTGATTATTACAAACTTGTGCCAAACCTGTTTATAAACCTTTTAAATTGCATAATTGCATCTTGTGAATACAAATGGTGGTCATCTGATGCATAGGTTTTGCTTATTTGTGATAAATAAATCCCTGATTCTTGGCCACATACTGGTTGTGTGATGGCTTTTTGAGTAAGCTGTTTATACTGTATTTAAAAGAATATTTGAATGTATTTGCAGTCCCTTTTCCATTCTCCTCCCCCCCAAAAAATGTATTCATGGTTCAAGAGAAACAAGTCTATTAGCTCCTGAAATGACAGGATTCTCTAAACCTGTCCTGATGCGCCCACTGTCATCTGGGATTTCAGGTTATCGACAAAGAATATGCAGAAGATAAATATGTACATATTGAATACTCTGTAGACTTTTTATCTCCTGTATATTCTTTGTGGATATCTTGAAAACCTTGCTGGCTGTAAGATCACCACGTCAGATTTGGGAAGCCCTGAGGGTAGGGCAGAAGTTGAGAGCATGTTCTATAGCAGGTCCTTCCTTATGAAATAAGCTGTCAAACTGAGAGCGACTGGAGATTTTCTAGTCTTTTGGAAATTTCTCAAGCCTATTTATTTAAGCAGGCTTTGAGTTCTGAGTTAAGTGTTCATTAGGTCCAGTAACCTGCTAGGTTTACAGGAGATTCCATGGTTGTGTTTTATGAGTTATTTTATGTTTTGTTGTATTTTTTATTTCTTTTAGTAATTTGCATGGAGTTTTATGGTTTTTTTTTTTTGGAATTTGCTTAGACTTTTAGATAAGCGAGTAACAAATGGATATAGATAAATAAAGATGCAATTAAACTCACTAATTATTGACCATAAAAATAGATTTTATATTTTTTGTTTATACCCCTCTATCTCCAGGAACAAGCAGGAATAAGTCCTCACATATGGGTACGTCGGAACCGACGGAGCCTGCGCGGGAAAGCTCCCCAGCTTCCTAGAATGGAAGCTTTTGGGACCTCCCACTGCACATGCGCGCTGCCTTCCCGCCTTCCTGAACAGCTCTCCTCAGTTTCTCTTTTTCCGCGGAGCCAGCAGGTCGTGTATCCTGTCACCGCTGAAGAAATTGTAGTTTTTTGTTTTGTTTCTTTAGACCGCGTACCTGCCTTCCCATACCGACACCGGTATCGCCGGTCTTCCTTTTTCTTTCTTGAAAAATTATTTTCTTTTTCTTTTATTATTTTTCAGCACTTGGTCACTTCAGTTAGGCCTTCAGGCCTACTTGAATTCTCCACATGGAGAAGCCAGCCCCTGGATTTAAGAAGTGTACCAAGTGTACTGCTGTAATATCAGTCACAGACACCCATGAATGGTGTCTTAAATGTTTGGGGCCTGACCACTCCATTCCGGACTGCCCTTCCTGCTCCCAAATGTCTAAGCGTGGGCTGCAGAACCGGGCCAACAAATTCCATGTGCTGTTTGCTTCAGAGAATCCAACATCACAGTCATCCAGGTCATCATCTCCGGATGGATCTCAGGTAACCAAACCTTCTGTGGGCAAGTCCTCAAAGGGCAAATCTCCTTCAAAGCATCGAGAGGCTCTTAGTTTTGAGGACCCTGCCCCAGCCAAACAGCCCCGGCGGGAAGCTCTGCCTTCCAAAACGCCAATTCAGGGGCTACAGGTTGACATCGATGGCACGGCCTCGACAGATCACCTGTTGGACTGCTCTGGGGTACCGGCCCATACCGGTACCGACATCCAGGCAGCCGTGGCGTCTATGGGCAATACTGTCCAATCCATGCAGCAGGCCGTCATGGCTTTCATTAAAGCTGCAACGCCATCGGTACCGCTTTCAGCGGGTCCGGGCCCGGTTCCGGTATCGTCCGCCATGCCGGAACCCAGGCCTTCCTCTTCTAAACGCAAATCGGTACCGTATGGGCTTTCGCTCCATACCGCTTTCATACCCGGTACGCCTGATGTCGATACCGATCGGTATGCGTATCGTGCGTTGGAGGAAACTAGAGAATATACCGATTCCTCTGAGGATTTTGGCTCCTCTGATGAGTCTGCAGAGCTCTCCCTTGACCTTCCTGAGGAACCTTCTTCTCCAAAAAGGAGAATGTCTCCTCCAGAGGATTTGTCCTTTCAGGACTTTATTTTAGAAATGGCTAAAGGCCTTTCTATCACTACCTCCTCTGAAAGGGAACCAAGGTCAAAAAGGTTGGATATTTTAGGATACTCTAAGTCTCCTAAAGAAGCAGTTACCCTGCCTATCCATGAAATCCTTCAGGAACAATTGATGGATTTCTGGGAGAACCCTTTAGCTCTGTCTCCTTATTCCCGTAGGTTGGACACCATGTATCGGGTCCCTCCTTCTCCTGGTTTTCAGAAAACTCAATTGCCTCACCACTCCATTGTGATAAAGTCTGCAATGAAAAAGATCAAGAGTACTAAAAGGCACTCTTCTACACCTCCAGGAAGGGAATGTAAGACACTGGACTCTTTTGGTAGGAAAATCTTCCAGGCTAGTATGCTTATAGCCAGGATTAATTCCTACAGCCTCTATATGGGCATGTTCCTAGGGGAACTTGCCAAGAAAGTGCGGCATTTTGCCCCCTTTATCCCTGAGGATAAACAGGAGGACTTCCTTTCTGTAGTGAAACAACTTTCAGATGTTTCTAAGTTCTCCAACAGAGCTGCCTTTGATTCCTTCGAGGGAGCCAGCAGAGCTTCTGGCATTGCTATTGCAGCCAGACGTCTGGCTTGGCTCCAGGCTTCTGATCTGGAACCCTGGGTTCTAGATGGCTTACGGAATCTGCCCTGTACAGGTGAGAACTTATTCGGTGCAGAGTGGCAAGTTAAAGCCACTCAAATGGACGCTGAAAATGCCACCTTAGAGAGACTTTCTAAGTCCACTTCTACTCCCACTAAGAAGAAGTCTTTCAAGAGGCCTTATTATAAGAAGGCCAGATATGCTTCCAATACTGGCCAGCAATCTTCTCAACCTCGTTTTGCGGCTAAACGTCAGCAAACGAAACAAGCAAGAGCAAAGCCTGCAGCAGCTACTGCAGCTCAACAGGCTCCACCCCCTCAGGGGTTTTGACTTGCCCCTAGAGAACTTGCCATTCCTGGTTCTGGACCAACCAGAACCTCTCACCATACCTGGAAGGTTAGCTCACTTTGCTCCCAGATGGGAACAAATCACAACAGAGCAATGGACCCTCTCTATCATCCGAGAGGGTTACAAACTTCATTTCTACAACCTTCCTCCTCATCACATGGTGAGACCCTTCAGTTCTCCATCTCCTCTCCTAGCCCTGTTGGATCGGGAGATCTCTTCTCTGCTTGCCCAAGGGGCCATAGAAGAGGTTCCTCTTCATCAACAAGGGTCAGGTTTCTACTCCCCCTATTTTCTCATTCCAAAGAAGACAGGGGGATTCAGACCAATCCTAGATCTGAGAGAATTGAACAAATTTCTGTACAAGGAGAAATTCAAAATGCTCTCTTTGGGCATTCTCCTTCCATACCTTCAGAGTCAGGACTGGCTTTGTTCTCTAGACCTGCAGGATGCGTATACACATCTACTCATCCATCCATCACACAGAAAATATCTTCGCTTTCTGTTCAGGGGAAGTCATTACCAATACAGAGTACTTCCCTTCGGTCTCGCCTCTGCCCCAAGAGTCTTTACCAAATGCATGGCAGTCGTAGCCGCATTTCTCAAAAGCATGGGGATTTTCGTATTCCCATATCTGGACGACTGGCTCATTCGAGCTCCAACTCAGTCGCAGGCCAAGATTTCCCTAGACCGCACAAGGAGCCTTCTGCAGTATCTGGGACTGGTGGTAAACCTTCCCAAGTCTCAACTCAGCCCTACTCAGTCTCTAGAATTCATAGGGGCCCGGTTGGACACCACCACTGCAAGAGCCTACCTTCCACTGGTTCGGGGTCAGCGTCTGCTGAACTTGGCCTCCCAAGCCCAGTCCAGTACTCACTTGACAGCCAGGGAAATGCTACGCCTCCTGGGCCATATGGCCTCCACAGTACATGTGGTGCCCTATGCGCGTCTTCATATGAGAGCAGCTCAATGGACCCTGGCCACCCAGTGGACTCAGGCGTCGGGAGCACTCTCAGACCAAATACAAACCTCAAACCGTCTGTCTTGGTCCCTCCATTGGTGGATATCCACCAAGAATCTGTTGTTGGGGGCTCCCTTTCAGCCCTTGCTACCCCAAGCAACCCTCACAACAGATGCCTCCCAATTGGGGTGGGGAGCCCATCTGCTAACTCTCTCCACTCAGGGCACTTGGTCTCCACAGGAGGCCACCCTTCATATCAACCTCCTGGAACTGCGAGCAATTTACCTTGCCCTCAAGGTCTTCTATACCCTCCTTACCAATCTGACTGTCCTGGTTCAGACAGACAATCAGGTGGCCATGTTTTACATAAACAAACAAGGAGGGACGGGCTCTCTGTCGCTTTGCAACGAAGCTCTCAGATTATGGGCCTTCGCCAGAGAGCACCAAATTCATCTGCTAGCAGTGTATCTTCCAGGAGTTCAAAACTCTCGAGCAGACAGGCTCAGTCGAGTTCTGCTGCCACACGAGTGGTCCCTACACGTGGACCAGATAAGCAGAATCTTTCAGGAATGGGGGACCCCGGACATAGACCTCTTTGCAAGTCCGTGGAATGCCAAACTTCCCCGGTTCTGTTCCAGGACTCCGTGTCAGGAAGCTCAGGCCATGGACGCCTTTCTCCTCCATTGGGGTCAGGCGTTCCTATATGCCTTTCCACCCATTCCGCTGATTCCCAAGACTCTGTTCAAACTCCAGAGAGATCACGGCTCTATGATCCTCATAGCTCCACGCTGGCCACGCCAAGTGTGGTTCCCTCTGCTTCTACAGCTCTCCCAGGGATCCTCCCTGGACTTAGGAGCTGCACCAGACCTTCTGTCTCAGGAGGAGGGGACTTTGTGGCACCCAAACCCCAAATCCCTACATCTCCGAGCTTGGTTACTGAAGGCTTAAGTCTTCAAGACTTTAATCTTTCTCAACCTGTGAAAGATATCCTTCATGCCTCTAGGAAGCCTTCCACGAGGCGGTCTTATGCTTTCAAATGGAAACGTTTTTCCATTTGGTGTGCTCAGCAGGGCCTTGACCCTCTGGCACTTCCTTTGAATTCCCTCTTAGACTATCTCCTGCATCTTTCCAATGCAGGCCTTAAGACGAATTCTGTAAGAGTCCATTTAAGTGCTATTTCAGCATCCCTGAAACCTATAAATGGACAACCTATCTCCTCTCATCCTCTTGTTGCAAGATTCATGAGAGGCCTGGCTCTCACTAAACCTCCCATCAGACCCCCCCCGGTCGCATGGGATTTGAATCTAGTGCTTGGTCAGCTTATGAAGCCACCTTTTGAGCCGTTATTTTCTACCTCCTTGAAATTTCTTTCCTGGAAGGTACTATTCCTAATTGCAGTCACTTCCGCTCGCCGCATCAGCGAACTGCAGGCTCTAGTGGCTAATCCACCTTATACAAGATTCCATCATGACAAGGTGGTCCTTAGGACGAATCCCCACTTTATGCCCAAAGTGGTCTCGCCTTTTCATCTTAATCAAGAGGTATATCTACCTGTCTTTTTTCCGGCTCCTCATGCATCCAATGCAGAGAGGAACCTTCATACTCTGGATTGTAAAAGAGCTCTAGCCTTTTACCTTAATAGGACTCAGCCACATCGAAAGTCTTCTCAACTTTTCGTGGCTTTTGATCCTTCACATTTGGGACTTCCAGTCTCCAAGCGTACACTTTCCAATTGGATTGCTCAGTGTATTTCCTTTACTTACCAGAGTAAAAACATTTCTCTGGAAGGCCATGTCACAGCTCACAATGTGAGAGCCATGGCAACTTCTATGGCTCATCTGCACTCTGTTTCCATTGATCAGATCTGTCGAGCCGCTACCTGGGCCTCGGTTCATACCTTTACAGCCCATTACTGTTTGGACAAGGACTCCCGCCGGGATGCCTTGTTTGGCCAGGCTGTCCTCAAACACCTGTTCCATTCTTAGACAACTCCTGCCCACCTTCCCAGGATGGATGCCTGAGATCCATACGAAGATGGCGAACCCTTGGAGGGGGATCTCCCAGGCATCTCAGCTAGGGAGTCCCCATATGTGAGGACTTATTCCTGCTTGTTCCTGGAGATAGCACAGTTACTTACCTGTAACAGGTGATCTCTGGGAACAGCAGGAATTAGTCCTCACAACCCACCCACCTCCCCTAGGAGTTGTATCTTCTATCTATCTGTCTTCCTGTCCTCTCTCTATTGTCTCAGCTATAAACTCGAAACTGAGGAGAGCTGTTCAGGAAGGCGGGAAGGCAGCGCGCATGTGCAGTGGGAGGTCCCAAAAGCTTCCATTCTAGGAAGCTGGGGAGCTTTCCCGCGCAGGCTCCGTCGGTTCCGACGTACCCATATGTGAGGACTAATTCCTGCTGTTCCCAGAGATCACCTGTTACAGGTAAGTAACTGTGCTATATGTGTACATAGGTCTTCATGAATATATATATGCATATTTGTGTATCATTGAAATACTGCAGATTAAAAAGCTTTAAATGTTTGTTATATCAACAAATTGGAAGTTTGCTTGATGCCTGTAACCTAGACAGAACCTGTTCCCTGTTACTTTGTGCATTGTGTATATGCTTTCTATTACTGCATGAAACAAGACAGGTGCTCCTTTCCCTCTTCTAATTCTTCACAGTATTAAAAACTGGAGCTCTTTCAGACTATTTGGGTGGCCGCTGCACAGTCTCTTGGCGTCGCTCTGTAAGTTGCAAAAAAAAAAAAAAAAACCCAAACCCCAAGTTGGCCAGTCATATTGGCGTCATTCGGTCCTTCTTATTAAATGAAACAGGCATGTCAGATTAAGAAAGATAAAAAATAAAGTGAAGAGGTAAAACAAAGGCATCAGTGTGAATCTATTTTGCTTTTTGTATTTCAGGATTTCCAAATATTCACCTAGAATTTTTGCAAGTGATCATTTGTTGTTGATTTCTAATTTCCACAGGGCTGAATCTTTTTAGAAGGGCACTCTGAGCTAAGTGACTCTTACAAAAAATGAGGTGTTTGAAAGATTCTTTGTGTATGTGTGTATACGAGCTGATACTTCAACATGGCTGAAATTCAACAAGATTCATCCTTTCATCACCAGAGGGGAAGATAATGCTGTTTCCCTCACTCGTTCTATTTACATAGGCGGGAAGGAAACGTTTAGATATAGAAACTACTCAGAATTAAGGATATGCAAACAACAATTTTTCATTTTTTGTTTTTCATTTTTTTTCTTTAAAACAACCAAAATGAAAGCAGAAACATAAGTCGGCTCCTTCTTGCCACCAAAATTATAAACTTTCCTTATCGTCCTGCTAGAACAATATGGATGAGTGGGTTATGCTCCCTTGCCAACAGGTGGAGGCAGTCTTGAGCAGCTGTCAGTGATGTCATCACTTGGTATATCTTCTTGTGCAGCTCTGAGAGCAGCCAGTAGAATCAGAAGGATTGAATAATAATTATTGACTGTGCAGTTTGTTTTTCAAAAAAGATTTAAAAACACAACAACTGTTAGGTTAATTGGGTTAGGACCCTTTATATGATTAGGTATGTGATGTAAGGGAATCATTAAAAGCATATTTGCCTTTTACTGTTTGCTTGCACTTAAATATGAGGTTGTTTAGTTTACATGTAATATTTTTTCAGGCCTGTCTGTTATGCATGCAATAGATTATAACATCTTGGTCAGGGCTGGCCCAAGGGTTTCTGCCACCCCAGGCAAAAGGTCCGGCCAGGCCGCAGCCCCCCCCCCCATGTCGAGCCGTGCCGCCCCCCCCACGCCATGCCATGCCATACTGTTCCCTGACTGCCATGTGTCTGTTGGGTGGGGTGGCTCAATGCAGCGTCCTGCAGCAGGCTATGTGCTTTGGCACACATGGCCTGCCACTTCTGATCCCCCTCTGACACAGCTTCCTGTCAGAGGGAGGGTCAGGCGAAGCAGGCGGTGTGTGCCAAAGCACATGGCCTGCTGTGACTGCTGTGCTGTGCCATCCACAGAGGTCTGTTGCTGTAGGGGGCCACCTAGTGGATGGGTCGGCCCTGATCATGGTAGCTAAATGTATAGGAGAGTGATCTGCAGCATTTAAAGGATTCCTTTCTAATATATCAAGCACTTTGCTGCCTTAGCTCAAAGCTCTTATTTGTTTGTGTCCCCTTCCAGATTTTCTTGTAAACTCCAAGGAGTTGGGACTGTTGATTATGGAAATGATTTTAGAAGGGATATGTCCCATTTGCACATATAAAAAGCATTTTTAAATGTGTAAATTGGCCTTTGAATATAAGAAGTAATTTTAGAACAGTTACTACTTATATGTATATGTCAAGACGCACACAGATTTGAAGGAGGTGGGTTCTGGGCATGCTTTGGGTAGTCCTTCAACGTATCCATATATTCCATATTTTGCAATAGCAATGTACATATATCTTGGAAAATTTTCTGATCAGCATTTATGCCTACTTCAAATTACATACTCATGGTAAACTTTTCATTGGATCTAGGGTTTGGAGGAAAGCTTGAGGAGAGAATTGTTGTCTCCTCTGGCCTTCAAAACTAGGCGTATGCTTTGGAAAATATTTTACTTTTTTATTTTCATATAGTTTTCATTCTTTTTTCTGTTGGTTTATAAGAAGTGTTTTGTTTCGGCTTATTTTCTTATTAGTATGTACTATTCCAAACAATGTACAGTATTGATGACGATGAAAAATAAGTATTTCCGGTTTCTCCTATTCCATTTTGAAAAGGATGTAGAAGAAAAATGAGCGTGGGGTGCCTGCAATTGGCAATCAGGAGTCAAGGAAATGTAGAAAATAAAGTTTAATGAATAAAAAGGAAAAGCAGCTCCAAAAGCCTGATACAGCCATGTTTTGGCAATTGTTTCTATGTCAAGGGTCTATAATGTGAGGACAAGAAGAACAAGGGAACAAGTGACCACAGAGTGCCAAATGTGGAGCACTGTTTTTATTTTGTTGTGTTACAGCAGTCAATTCATAATGACGCTCATTCGAGAACTTGAAAGTTTTATGCATCCAGCATTCTGTGGTCACTCGCTCCCTTTTCTTGTTGGCCTCGCACTATGACCCTTATTACATTCAGAATTGCCGGAATACGGCCTTGACTGGTATTGGAGTTTTTATCCTTTATTACATGAAGCTTCATTTTCTACATTTCTTCTGCTCTTGACTACCAATTCCAGACTCCCTTACTCGTGTTTCTTCTTCATCTATGGATGACACCAAGTATGTGCTGCTCTGATAGTGCTATATGTATTTTAGAAAAGACTCTGGCTTTGCCAGATTTTTAATTAAAATACTAGTGTGCTTTGCATGCATGAATCTATTACCTAAGTGACTTATGCAGAGTTATCCTCGGTTTATGTACGGTGCTGTGTATAATATGATATGTGCTGTACAAATAATAACAGTAATGTGGAATGCTGTAGTTTAGGGCTGGCACAGCTGTAATAGATTACAAAATAGATCCATAGTGTTTAACTCTCTTTCTAGCCTTTTGACAAGTCGAGTTGTAGTTGATTTTTTTTTATTGTTTTCCAAAAATATTTAATACAGTCATAGAATAAACATCACAGCACTGTACATAAGCATCTAAACTTGACATCCTGGCGAATAACAAATTCCTAAAATCCAAACTCATATACAAAATGTGCTGTGTGTTGCCCCTAAGGAGGAGAGGAAGGAGGGAGGGAAGAAGGGGAGGCATGGAGGGGAAACATCCCTCAAGAAAGCAAAAGGCTAAAAACATGGAGGGAGAAGAGACCAGAAAAACAAGCGAAATACCATTGGGAGCCACACTCTAGTGATCAACAGAAAATGGTATCAATAATTCAACCTCAGGGGCATGACTATCTCTGTGTAGGCACCAAGAACTGAGAAAAGAACTGGGAAGTAAATATAGGCAAAGAATGAGATACAAGAGGGAGGTCGGCCTACAAAAAGAGCCTAAAGAGAAGGACATAGCCCAGGGCATCAGTTGTCGGATGACTTCCTTGACTGACCAACGCAGGGAGGTGGGGACAGACAGGCACAGATGGAGCAAAAGATAGAAGCCACAGGAACTACTAGCTCATGATGCAATCTTCTCAGCCCACCCCTTCCCCCTCCCATTTCTTCATAAAAGACTCCCAACAGTTCCCACATCTTGTCATAAGCTCCCATTGATCCTCACATGAGTGCAACTCCTTGTTGAAGCTCAATAATTCATGCCAAATTCGTAGCCAGTCCAGCATGGTAGGGGCAAGTGCATCCTTCCACTTCCGTGCTATGGCCAGACAAGCTGCTAAAAAGAAAAAGTTAGGCAACATCTTACAGTTCAGCCAAACCGGGGTAGAACCATCCTGAAATCCCAACAGCATAATTGCAGGTCAAGAGGTCACTGTGCTCCTTGCTCAAGGGGCAATAGAAGAGGTACCCATTCCCCAACGGGGTACAGGGTTTTACTCCCCCTGTTTCCTTATTCCAAAGAAAACAGGAGGACACAGACCCATTTTAGACCTCAGAGAATTGAATAAATTCCTGTTCAAAGAGAAGTTCAAAATGATTTCTTTAGGAATTCTGCTGCCATACCTTCAGAGTCAGGATTGGCTTTGTTCTCTAGATCTCAAGGGTGCGTACACTCATGTACTCATACATCCAACTCACCGAAAATTCCTTTGATTTCTGTTTCAAGGGAAGCACTACCAATACAGGGTTCTTCCTTTTGGCCTGGCCTCTGCACCAAGGGTGTTCACAAAATGCATGGCTGTGGTGGCAGCATTTCTCCGCACCCTGGGAATATTCCCTTCCCTTACTTAGACGACTGGCTCATTCGAGCCCCTTCAGAGCCAGAGGCCAGGGTTGCTCTCTCGCACAATGCGCATCCTTCAGTATTTGGGACTTGTCATAAACTTGCCAAAGTCCAACCTTGCTCCCACTCAATCCCTAGAGTTTATAGGAGCTCTGCTGGATAACCAGACAGACAAGGGACTTCCTTCCACAGCCCCGCTGCCTTCGTATTGTGCAGTTAGCTTCCCAAGCAGTGCTAAAACCTCAACTCACTGCTCGGGAAATGTTACAGTTGCTAGGCCACATGGCATCCACCGTGCATGTGGTTCCTTATGCTCGCCTCCATATGAGGGCAGTCCAGTTGACCTTATCCACTCAGTGGACTCAAGCGTCAGGTTGCCTGTCAGACAAAATAGCAAACTCAGATCACCTTATTTTGTCCCTCCAATGGTGGCAGTCACCCATAAACCTTTTGGTGGGGTCTCCTTTTCAGCAACCCCCACCCAAAGCCACTCTAACAACAGATGCTTCACAGGTGGGTTGGGGAGCCCACCTGCACGGCCTATCTTCATATCAACATCCTGGAGCTCAGAGCAATCTTCCTTGCTCTTCGAGTATTTCACACCCAGCTCAGCTACAAGACAGTCCTAGTTCAAACGGACAATCAAGTAGCCATGTTTTGGGAACCCCGGACATAGACCTCTTTGCAAGTCCACTGAATGCCAAACTTCCCCGGTTCTGTTCCAGAATTTCAGCTCAGGGTTGTCAGGCCAGGGATGCTTTCCTCCTCCATTGGGCTCAGGACTCCCTGTATGCCTTCCCATCCATTCCTCTAATTCCCAAAAACCTGTTCAAGCTTCAGAGAGACAGAGGTCATATGATCCTCATAGCTCCACGTTGGCTGTGGCAAATATGATACTCTCTGCTCCCACATCTCTCTCAAGCTCCGCCTCTGGAGTTAGGATCTGCTCCAGATTTCCTTTCTCAAGAGGATGGGATGCTGTGGCATCCCAATCCCCAGTCTCTGCATCTCAGGGCCTGGTTGCTGAAAGCCTAGAACTTCACGGTCTTAACCTTTCCCAGCAGGTAAAGGATATCCTTTATGCTTCCAGGAAGCCTTCCACAAGACGCTCTTATGTATTTAAGTGGAAACGGTTTACCATATGGTGCTCGCTGAAGGGTCTTAACCCTCTTGTGATACCTCTGGAATCATTACTGGAGTATCTCCTTCATTTATCAAATGCAGGGCTTAAGACCAATTCACTGAGGGTCCATTTGAGTGCTATTGCAGCTTCTTTCAAGCCTCGACATGGAAGACCTATTTCCTCTCATAGCGAGATTAATGAGAGGCCTTCTTTTAACTAAGCCTTCCATTAAGCCACCACCAGTGGCATGGGACTTAAATCTGGTACTTGGGCAGCTCATGAAACCGCCCTTTGAACCATTAGCCACTACCTCTTTGAAATTCTTTCCTGGAAGGTTATCTTTTTTTATTGCAATCACATCAGCACGTCGCATCAGTGAATTGCAAGCGTTGGTGGCTGATCCTCCTTATACAAGGTTCCATCATGATAAGGTAGTCCTTAGGACTCATCCACACTTTATGCCAAAGGTGGTATCACCTTTTCATTTAAACCAAGCGGTTTACCTTCCTGTATTCTTTCCAAGGCCTCACGCCTCAAATGCAGAAAAGAATTTTGACTGTAAAAGAGCTTTGGCCTTTTACTTGCAAAGGACACAGCAACATAGAAAGTCCTCTCAACTCGTCGTTGCTTTTGATCCTAGTCATTTGGGACTTCCAGTCTCCAAAAGAACACTGTCCTGCTGGATTGCACAGTGTATATCTTTTGCCTATGAGAGTAAGAACCTTCCTCTTGAATGCCATGTCACAGCTCACAATGTGAGAGTCATGGCAGCCTCAATGGCTCATCTTCACTCTGTGTCTGACGACATCTGTCGAGCAGCTACTTGGGCTTCCGTTCATACCTTCACAGCCCATTACTGCTTAGACAAGGACTCCCGCCGGGATGCCTTGTTTGGTTAGGCTGTTCTTCAACACCTGTTCCATACTTAATCACCTCCTACCCACCATCCCTGATAGGATGCCAGAGATCCATGGGGGGAAGTGGAGCCCTTTCACAGGGACACACAACTTCTGGGATCTCTCCCTGGCATCTAAAGCTAGGGAGTCCCCATATGTGAGGACTACATTCCTGCTTGTTCCTGGAGATAGCATAGTTATTCACCTGTAACAGGTGATCTCCGGGAGCAGCAGGAATTTAGTCTTCAAAATCCACCCACCTCACCTAGGAGTTGAATCTCTCTATCTCTCTCTCTTTCTCTCTCTCTTTTGTCTCAGCTTTAAACTCAACTGGAGAGGGACAGTTGGGAAAGGCGGGAAGGCAGCACGCAGGCACTGTGGGATGCTCCCAAAAGCTTTCCTATTTGACACTGGGGAGCGTTCCCGCGCAGGCTCCATCGGTACCAACAATACCCATATGTGAAGACTAAATTCCTGCTGTTCCCGGAGATCACCTGTTACAGGTGAAGTAACTATGCTATCTCTTATGAGCTTATTAAAGAAGGTTATGAGCCGTGTTTCCATTCCATGGTAAGGCCTAAATCCATGTTGGTGTATATCCAGTGGGACATACATTTCTAAATGATCTTGGAGTTAATTTGGACAGGTTTTTTTGATTATTTTAACTATGAATGGACATAAGGAGTTGCTTGTTTTGACAATGTAGCCTGCTGGCTATCAGAACAAAGCTTCTCAGTAAATTGCACCAAGACAGAGCTTATGTTTGCATACAGGGATCCTCTATTTGAGTCTCTTATATATCTTGGTATAGATCAAAGGGTTGTCTATGCGTTCCCAGATTAGAATGTGTTCCAGACCACACTATTACAGAATTAAAGTAGTGCATCACTTAAGGCCATACCTGGGGAATAATGACTTTCCTACAGTATTCCAGGCTCATCTTCAACCCTGCTTCAATTACTGCAATATCTATCAAGGCTTTCCAGCTTGAATGCTGAAGGCCTTCAGAATGACACAGAATACAGCTGCATGGTAGTTGTTGAAATAAGCCAAGTTTCTTAATCATCCTGCTACACCAGTCCAGATGAGTGGGTTATGTTCCCTTGTCAGCAGGTGGCGGCAGACTTCAGCAACTTTCAGTGATGTTATCTACTGGTGCAGCACTGAGAGAATTCAGTATTTGTCTACCTCCAACAAATTTATTTATTTGTCTGGATTTTTATACTACTTTTCACCAGGGCAAAGCTGTGCATGTTTCAACAACAGCTTGTACAAAGAACAGTGAGAACCTATATACAGGTTATATAATGGCAAATGGCAAGGTGTGTAGGCTGGTACAGCAATGCAGATAGGTCTGTCTCCCTTAGCTCATATTACAGTCCTTTGGCCAGTGTGACTAGACTGGAATGCCCAATTTGCTTGGAGCTTGAGTATGCCCCTGTTTCCTGGAGCTTGCTGTGTGTTCAGTGCTGCTACCCATGGCTTCCTGGTGCTTGGTGGGCCAGAGAGCAGATAGGAAGATCCCACAGGGCCCCTGAGGGGGGAGGTAGGCCCATACTGCTCTTCCCTCTTGCTGTTCTCTAGCTTGCCAATCTGCATGTTTGTTTTGTCTTTGTCTTTTTTTTCAGATTTTTTTTTCTTCCCTTTAAATTCAGTGGGTTGTATTTGGCTCTCTTGCTGCTTGCAATAAATTAAATTTAAAAAAAGGCATTTTTCTTGGGAGTTGAGCATGGGCATCTGTGGCTTTTCAGGTGCTGGGATTTCCTTTTCAGGACTCCCTTTTTGCTATGGACCTTGCTGATTTTTTGTAGGGTTTTCCCCCCCTTTGCTGCTGTATGCTCAGCCATGCAGTCCAATTCAGCCTGTGACCCCCAACGTTTTTTACCTGCAGTTGATGTTTTTGGCCCCAATTGTAATGGCATTACCTGGGGCACATTTTTTGGCATGTTCGACATTTCTTTGGGGAGACCAAGTGCTTGATATTTCTGTGGTCCCTGCTGCTGCTTCTCAGTGATTTTCCTTCTGGTGTGTATTGTGGCCATTTGAGATAGCTTCTTGGACCCTACAGAGGAGGAATGGGGTGAGATGGGCAATAGCCTTAACTCTGTTGGCCCCTGGAGGCCCTCCAGGCCCCTAGGGTTCCCTTTTTCAATCGGCTTCAGCTTCATCTACCAAACAGCTCACATGCTGTTCTCGGTCTTCTTTTTTTTTTTTTTTGCTGCCTGAAAGCCATTCTTTACAAGGCTGAGAGGCCAGGCCTCCACTATGAGGGACCTGGGGCCCTTGAGTGCCTGTCATTGGTGGTATGGGGGTTAAACGCCCCTACTTTGCTTTTTCACATCCTTGTTCCTTCACGAGCCCTGCCTTATCGCCTATGGAGGTTGGTTAAGATATTGTAGAGAAACGTTTTCTCCAGAAGGTAAGTCTGAGAAGGACAGGTGACTTACCCTAATGGACAGTTAGGATCTCTGTAATCTGCCTATTTTTCAGAAGGGACCTCTCTGTCTTTTCAGAGTACTATAGCAGTTCTGATGCAGCTTGATGTAGAGCCTGCTCTCAGGTGAGGTTAGCGGGTTGGCCCTCACCTGGATGGTGTCCATCCTCCTGCATTCATTTTTCTACCTGATACTATGGAGCATTGTAGTGTCTTGAGGGGAAAATCCCTGAGTTGGGTCCTAGGGGCTCTGAGGTCCTGTCTCGAATGTACTCTCAGCCCCAGGGCAAGCTGGATCAGTCTTGGGCTCCTGAGGATAGATGTTCTTGTTATGTCAATGACAACGTGCACAACCATCCCACAATTAAGAAGTCTCATGATAGGTAGCCAGAGACCTTCCTTAAGAATGGTTTTATGGCTTCTGACTTAGGTTCCCAGGTTGCCTTGTGGCTAGATCCTTTTTGCATTGGGTCCAGCAGCTGCTGGATAGCCCAGAGATGGCAAGATTATTGTTTGGAGCTACATATGTCGCTGATTCCTCTGTCTTGTTCAGCATCTTTTCTAAGTCCATGTCAGTGGTAGAAGTGGCTAGGCAGTGGTTTTGGCAGTGCAGTTGGTCAACTGATGCCTCAAGGTTATGGCTGAGCAAGCGCTCCTTTGAAGGTTAATCCATTTGTGCATATGTAAACGAAGATAGAATGCAGCAGGCCACAAACCCCATCAATGCCACATACATATGACAGACTACCCTGAATGGAGGAGTAGCCTAGTGATTAGGGCAGCAGCCTGGGGCCAGCAAGACCAGGGTTCAAATCCCACTGGCAACCCTTACGGCTTTCGGCAAGTCACTTAACCCTTCATGCCTCAGGCACAAACTTAGATTGTAAGCCTTCCAGGGACAGGGAATTACCTGCAGTACCCGATTGTAATGTACCTTGAACTACTACTAGGTACTAATAATAAATAAACCAAATAACACGCGCGCACACACCCACACGATAGGCACATATATAGAGATGCTACTAATCATGAAGATGTCTAATACAGCCCCTGCTTCCCTAAGGAGGTGTACTTTAGCATGTCTCTAAAGTACTCCCCCAATCCTTCCCCAGGTATATATGAGGTTGCAGAGAAAGAAAGAAAAAGAGAAAAAACACTGTGTTGTCACACTATACATTCTTTAATCCCCTTGCAAGTCTTAAGTCCTCCATCTACTTGCTTACATATGACAACTGTGCACTCTATCAGTGAAGCATACCTTTTTTGCAATGCTTACAGCATGCACTTTTCAACTGGACAATACATTTATTTTATCTTATTTGCGTTATTGTGTCTTGGTTTTCTTCCTATCTTTCCAATTGTTCCTTTAGTGTTTGTTCTGGTGGCTCCTCCTCTACCTCAATCCCTTTTTCAGTTGGGGTCCCCCAGGGGTCTGGTCTTGGCCCTCTCCCTTTTCTCTCTGTACACCCACTCTCTTGGTGCCCTCCTTTCTTCCCAAGGTTTTCAGTACCATTTTTATGCGGATGACACTCAAATCTATCTCTTTTCCAGACATTTCTCATATACTTCAAACTCGCATCTCTGCTTGCTTATCTGATATTACTGCCTGGATGTCTAACTGCTGTCTGAAATTGAATATGGCTAAAACTGAATTTCTCATCTTTCCCCCTAAACCCTCTCTCCTTCCTCCTTTCTCTTTCTGTCATTAATACTCTTCTTCATCTCCAGGAACAAGCAGGAATGTAGTCTTCACATATATGTAATGTTGGTACCGATGGAGCCCGCACGGGAACGCTCCCCAGTGTCCAATAGGAAAGCTTTTGGGAGCATCCCACTGCACCTGCGTAGCTACCTTCCCGCCTTTTCAGCTCTCCCTCCTCAGTTCTTCGTTTTCGGCGGAGCTGACAAGAAGCAATTCCTGTCACCGCAGAAAATTTGTGTTTTTTCTTATTTTTTGTGGTTGGGTCTGCCTTACCTTCGACACTGGTACCTACTCTGTTGGTGCTTGCTTTCTTTCTTTTCTTCTAAAAAAAAAAAAAATCTTCAGTGAGGGAAGGAATCTTTCTTCCTTCAGGCGCATTGATGCCATCTTAAGCTTAGGCCTTTCCTTTTGTCACAGACAAAATGGAGAAACCATCCAGTGGTTTTAAGAAGTGTTCAAAATGTGGCAGTACAATTTCGGCCACAGACACCCATTGCTGGTGTCTAAAATGTTTGGGACAGATCATCAACCGTCAGAATGTCCTCTCTGTAGGAAGATGACAAAAGAGACGTCTACAGAATCGAGCTGCAAAACTGGGCACCCTCTTTGCCTCCGATTTTATTTATTTATTTATTTATTTATTTTAATTTCTTATATACCGCACTCTTTGACATCAGCGCGGTTTACAGAGAACATAACAAAACCAGAACAACAGGCTGTTCGGAGTTACATATAACAGGATTATGAACTTGGATAACAGGGGAGAACTATCTACATGGAATATGCAATCTGTTAACTAGATCACATGCTCGAACTATGTACATGAATTAACAAGAGTGTTGGGAGCAAGGGAAAAACTGTAATTGAATATGTAGTGGGACTAAATGTTATCTTTATATGGGGTAGTATCTGGTGAATAGGTTGAATTTGAGGGCCTTTCTGAACTGGGTTAAGTCGGTTATGGTACGGATGTCGGAAGGGAGCAAGTTCCAGCATTTTGGTGCGCAACACAGGAAAGCTCTGTTCGCTGTTGATAGATTGTACGTTGTTATGGCCTTTGGTATCGATAAGGAGTTTAATGCTGCCTGTCTTCTGTTTCTGTTTGGTGGTACGGTTCGTATAAGCTCAGAAAGTGAGTTGGAAGATAGGCCCTTTGTGGCCTTGAATGTGAGAATCAGGATTTTGAATATCAGCCTTCCGTGTATGGGGAGCCAATGTAGTTGTTTGAGGATAGGTGTAATATGTTCACTCTTGGAAGCTCCTTGAAGAACCCTTGCGGCAGTATTCATGGCGAGCTGTAATGGGCTCAAGGTGGATTGTGGGAGTCCTTGCAAAACTGAGTTGGCGAAATCAAAATGTGGTAAGATTAGTGCTTGGTAAATGCTTCTGAAATCTTCTGGGTCAAGTAGGGAGCGTAGGTGCTTGAGCGTGCGTATCTTGAAGTACACAGCTTTTACGATATTATTTATGTGTGGTTTCATGTCGAGCCGATGGTCCAGTGTGACTCCAAGGTATTTTATTGCTTCCTTAGTGCATAGTTCAGCTCCCTTGACTTTTATATGTGGAGGTGGGGTGAAGTTGGTGTCTCTGGTGATAAAGAGAACCTCGGTTTTCTTGTGCTGAATGCGGAGGTTCTGTGACAGGAGCCATTCTGAGACTGCATCGAAGCAGTTTGTTATAGGTAGTAAATCCATTTGCTTTGTGGAAAACGGCATGTAGAGTAGGATATCATCTGCGTATACCATACATTTCACATTGAATGATCTGATAATATTGCAGATTGGCTGCATATAGATGTTGAACATGAGGGATGAGAGAGAGGACCCTTGCGGAACACCTTGTTTTTGATGGAAGGGTTTCGATTCTCCTGATGCAGATTTTACATATTGCATTCTGGTATCAAGGTATGATTTGCACCATTCAAGTGCTGAGTTGTGGATGCCTTTTTCTTTCAGTCGAGCGAGGAGAATTTCATGGTTTACCGAATCAAACGCTGCTGCTATATCCAGGAAGATTAGCACAACGCCTTGCTGTAAGTTGTCTATGGTGGTGAGAACATCATTGAATAGGGTGGTGAGCAGTGTCTCTACCCCATGGAATTCTCTGAAGCCGTGTTGGGAAGGGTCCAGAGGGGCTGCGGAATCTATGTGGTCTTGGATTTGCCGTTGTGCCTCTTTCTCAAAAATCTTTGCTAGAAGGGGGATACTGGCTATAGGCCTGTAGGAGTCGGGCCGTTTAGGGTCTAGTTTCGCGTTCTTTAGCAGAGGTCTAATGGATGTGAACTTTAATGCAGATGGGAAGGAGCCGGATGTAAAGGAGAGGTTAATGATTCTTGCGATGAAAGGGCTAAATGTACTTCGAAGATCCTTTATCCAAAAGGCTGGGCACGGGTCGGTTTGTGCAGTCGTGGTGTTGAGTGAGGCGATTGTGTCTTCAATGTGTTTAGCAGAGGGTGTGGTAAGTATAGACAGGGATGTTAGACAGGTTGTTTCTTGTTTAGTGGTTTTTGAGAGCTCATCTGTTTGTAGAAGTTTTGATTGTAAGTAATCAGCAAATTTCTGTGGGTGGATATCTTCATTTTGTTCAGAGGATGGTTCCTTTGATAGTGATTTGACAAGATTGAAGAGGTCGCGGGGTTTGTTCAAAGATCTTTTGAGCATATTAGAGTGGTATTGCTTCTTTAAGGTTGTGATTGCTTCACGGTGAGATGTAAGGTGGAGATTGTAGGCTGTGTGATCATCAATGGAAAGTGATCGGCGCCAGCGCTTTTCGAGTCTTCGTAGGTGGGTAAGGGAGGACCGTAATTCGGGGGAGAACCATGGAGCGGAGGATTTTTTCCTGGGCATGTTCTTTTTCTGTGGTAGTTGAGCAATGGTGTTGAGGTTGCTGTTCCAGGCGGTGATAGACTCATCAAGGTTGAGTACTGCGTTATCGAGGAGTGGTTGAGTGCTTGATAGTATCAGTTCCCTGTTGAAAGGTCGAAAGCCTCTTGTAGCTCTAGATGTGTTGTCCAGTTTTCTGTTGTTGAGAAGATGATTGTTGCTAAGAGGAATTTGTAAGTTTATAAGTTTATGGTCTGACCATGGTACATTGGTGATCGATTTTACAATGTTGTAACTCTGTTTGGACACAGAGTGTGGAGCGAAGACCATATCAAGAATGTTTCCTTTGGTGTGAGTGGGCTCCGTGATCAGTTGTTGATATCCAAGATCTTCAATGGCGTTGAGGAGTGAAGATGATTGGTTTTGCTGTAATGATGGGAGATTGAGATCTCCCAATATCCAGTTAGGAGTGTTAGGGTTGCTGGTATTGGCGGCCAGGTCCAGTATGGTGGGAAGTTCATCCGGTGAGCTCGAGGGGGCTCTGTAGACCAGGTTGATGGAGCATTGTTTGTTTACTATGGTGATTATGTCTATGTTGTTTGTGCTATGTGAGTTGGTCATGTTGAAAAGGTGTTCAGTCTTGGTGAGTATGAGTGCTCCTCCTCCCTTCTTGTTTTCTCTGTGGGTTGTGTGTATAGAGAAGTTAGGTGGAATAAGTTGGTTGATGAGGACATTGTCCTCTTTGGATAACCAGGTTTCGGTGATCATGAGTGCATCAAGATCATGTAGGGTGATTATATCCAGGATTACAGGCCATTTTTTCCTAATTGAGCGTGCATTAATGAGGGCACATTTTAAGCTTTGTGGGGGTTGGGATTTGTGTCGCTTGGGGTTGCTGGTTTGGTGTATTGCAATGTGGATGAGGTGGGAGTGTCGTATACGAGCTTCCCTATCTGGATGATGGCAAGGGTTGCCTGACCATTGTTTTCCGTGGTTCTTGAGGATTGGTATATGACTGGTGGAGGGAGAGTAGGCAAGGGAGGTCCCGAGCCAGTCAGTGAGGAGGTAAAAACTGAGAAAGGTGATGAGATGGAGAGACATTTTGGTTTCTGGTATGGGAGTCTCTTGGGAGGCAAATTACAAGTTACAGTAAAATTAGTAAAGGCTATATTACAGTATAAGTGGTACAATACAATGGTACAATGACTAGAATGGGTTTGAGTTGCTGGTAGGAATAATACTGATTTCAATAAAGATGACAGGGTTAAAGGACAAACTAGATAATTGTAATAAGGCATGCGATAGCTATACAGGGAACTGCGGACAATGGTGAGGTTACTGGCAACAAGCTAATTGATCAAAGTAATCTGTAAGGTATATAAGCAGTACATCTACCGGCAAGAAGTTACTGACACTAGTGATCTGTAAGGTGAGCAAACAAGTAAAAGTAGATTGCTGGCTATGTAAGTAATGCTAGTTGGTGGGACTTGTAAGAATGGACATTACTGACAACAGTAAGGAAAGAGTTCAGGCGCTGGATACAGTACAAGTGGTTAGTTGGAAACTGCTGCTGGTTACCGTGAATGTAGGTGTTGATTTCTGGGAACAGTAGTGATGTCAGGAATGTTCTTGCTGGTGACGATAGCGAGCTCGACCCTGGGGGAGCTCAAGCAGCTGGTTGGTGGAGGAGAAACGCACCTGAATGTTTTCAGGCGTTTCAGAGATGGCCACTGCCTAAGGGCCACGCCAAAGGGCCCTCTGGCGAAGCCCTCAGGCGCGGGCCCGGCAGGCGCGGGCCTGCCTGGCGGCAGCTGCTTTAGGTGCTCGCTTCCTCCCTCCCACAGCCCCGATTGGACCGGAGAACCTGAGCGGGAAAGATGGAGAGCCCGCTCAGGTGTGCTCAACTCCCGATCGGAGGAGCCTGTTAATGGCGGCAGTTCTTTCGGCGGCAGCTGCTTTAGGTGCTCGCTTCCTCCCTCCCACAGCCCCGATTGGACCGGAGAACCTGAGCGGGAAAGATGGAGAGCCCGCTCAGGTGTGCTCAACTCCCGATCGGAGGAGCCTGTTAATGGCGGCAGTTCTTTCGGCGGCAGCTGCTTTAGGTGCTCGCTTCCTCCCTCCCACAGCCCCGATTGGACCGGAGAACCTGAGCGGGAAAGATGGAGAGCCCGCTCAGGTGTGCTCAACTCCCGATCGGAGGAGCCTGTTAATGGCGGCAGTTCTTTCGGCGGCAGCTGCTTTAGGTGCTCGCTTCCTCCCTCCCACAGCCCCGATTGGACCGGAGAACCTGAGCGGGAAAGATGGAGAGCCCGCTCAGGTGTGCTCAACTCCCGATCGGAGGAGCCTGTTAATGGCGGCAGTTCTTTCGGCGGCAGCTGCTTTAGGCGCTCGCTTCCTCCCTCCCACAGCCCCGATTGGACCGGAGAACCTGAGCGGGAAAGATGGAGAGCCCGCTCAGGTGTGCTCAACTCCCGATCGGAGGAGCCTGTTAATGGCGGCAGTTCTTTCGGCGGCAGCTGCTTTAGGCGCTCGCTTCCTCCCTCCCACAGCCCCGATTGGACCGGAGAACCTGAGCGGGAAAGATGGAGAGCCCGCTCAGGTGTGCTCAACTCCCGATCGGAGGAGCCTGTTAATGGCGGCAGTTCTTTCGGCGGCAGCTGCTTTAGGTGCTCGCTTCCTCCCTCCCACAGCCCCGATTGGACCGGAGAACCTGAGCGGGAAAGATGGAGAGCCCGCTCAGGTGTGCTCAACTCCCGATCGGAGGAGCCTGTTAATGGCGGCAGTTCTTTCGGCGGCAGCTGCTTTAGGTGCTCGCTTCCTCCCTCCCACAGCCCCGATTGGACCGGAGAACCTGAGCGGGAAAGATGGAGAGCCCGCTCAGGTGTGCTCAACTCCCGATCGGAGGAGCCTGTTAATGGCGGCAGTTCTTTCGGCGGCAGCATGTGGGTATTTGTGTGAGTGACGGGGATGATTTCATGGTGTGCTATGATTTCATGGTGTGCAGTGTCTTTAGCATTGATGTCATCAAGAGCTTCATCTTCCTCCCAAGGATCTCTGATATCGAAACCTAGGTCTTCATCGAAGACTAGCCGGCCCACCAAGGGTAGATCTCCTAAGCATTGAGATGCCTTGGGCGTTGCCCTGGAGGGGGACACACGGGCCAAACAACCCCGGGTGGGAGGACCTTGTGTCCAAAGCCTTAGTGGGGTTCCAGGATGCTCCCGAAGCCTCCACCTCCGGAGAGCTCCTGGTGCCATGCTCAGGAATCGTGGCCTGCATTCTGGTACCGATACACAAGCATCGGCAAACTGCATGGATCAACGTATCCTGGCCATTGAGTGGAGCTTAGCAGCCTTACTGGTGGCCTCCGTACCGGTAAAACCTTTACAGTCGATCCCTCAGACATCGGTGCCAGCTACGGTATCGAAAGAGTCTGCATCAACTTTTTTGCCACTTACCACGCTACCACCCATGCCGGCCCTCGAATCCGTTTCCAGTACTGAGTTGCCAGCACCGCAAGCTTCAGCTACTGGCTTTGAATGGTACTGAGTACGTGCAGAGCGGGAACACCCTGCCCATCGATACTTTTGAGTCTTCGGACTCCGATTCGTCAGACAATGAATCGGCCGATACCTGGGAAATGGAGAACTCTCCCGGAAGACCCATCTCCATCTCCACAATGTCACATGTCTTTATTTGCGAGGTTGCTCGGGGTCTGTCCATAATGGTGACTTTTTAGAAAGACCCTAGGACTGGTTTGCAGCTTGTCGTGCTGTGAGGGCTTGCGTGCATCAGTGATGCTGAGAGCTAAACTATCGGTAGTTTAACTACTGGCAGGGTCTCCCAAGATGGACAGGTCTCAGCTGAGGTGCCAGACCAAGACAAACCACCCATCTGGGCAGCAGCAGAATGGGATAGTGTTGACGGCGGAGGATCACATTTTTGTGACAACGGCAACACCAAACTTAAACTGCGTGGAAGAAAGGTCCGGCAATCTACTTTCTGTATCTTGCCATGAAAACCCAATGGATAGTTACAACAAAACAAATTGTGCTATGGTGCTGGAAGATGAGACCCCCAGGTCGGAAGGCACTCAACTAGCTACTGGGGAAGAGCTGAAGACTTTTCAGAGTAAAGCCAGTATTTATGATGTGGTTGGATCAAAGCCCTCGGGAAGTCTGACTGCTGATGTAACTGCGCATGAAATGAGAGTCAGAAGCTGTAAAGATGTCTTACATATTGGAACATGGAACGTACGAAGCATGAACCAAGGGAAGTTGGAGGTGGTCAAGAATGAAATGGAACGTGTACAACTTGATTTGTTGGGTGTCAGCGAACTGAAATGGACTGGCATCGGGCACTTTGCATCAGATGATCACATGGTCTACTATGCTGGAAATAAAAGACAAGAAATGGTGTTGCATTTATAATAAAGAAGAAACTTGCAAGAACTGCAATGAAATACAATGCAGTCAGCGAACGCTTAATCTCTATTCGTCTACAAGGATTGCCTATCAACACAACTATAATTCAAGTATATGCCCCAACAACAGCTGCAGAAGAGAACGAAATTGAAGAGTTCTATGAACAAGTTCAAGCTGAAATTGACAGAACATGCAAACAGGATATCCTGATAGTCATGGGTGACTGGAACGCAAAAGTTGGCAACAAAGAAGAAGGCAAAGTAGTTGGAAAATATGGACTTGGCAACAGAAATGAAGCTGGAGAAAGACTGAGAGAATTCTGCAAGACCAATGATCTATTCATCTCAAACACCTTCTTCCAGCAACACAAGCGGCGACTGTACACATGGACTTCACCCAATGGATTGTATAAAAATCAAATTGACTACATCTGTGGAAGTCAACGATGGAAAAGCTCTATAACATCAACAAAGACAAAACCTGGAGTTGACTGTGGTACAGATCATCAACTACTAGTGTGCAAACTCAAGCTAAAGTTGAAAAAGAGCAAACCACTCATGAATGCAGCAAAATATGACCTTGAGAATATACCACTGGAATTTAAAGACTGCCTGCAAAATCGATTTGCTGCTTTAGATACAAATGACAGAGCTCCAGAAGAGTTATGGAATGACATCAAGAAGGTTGTGTTGGAAGAAAGCGAGAAGTCTCTACAAAAGGTGAAAAAGCAAAAATGGCCAAAATGGATGACGGAAGAAACTCTGAAAATTGCCCAGAAACGCAGAGAAGCTAAAGCCAGAGGAGAAAGAAAGACAATCGCAGAACTCAACAGAGATTTCCAACGTGCAGCAAGACAGGACAAGGAAAAGTACTACAATGACAATTGCAAGGAAATAGAAGCAGAAACTATTAGAGGAAGAACAAGATTGGCTTTCCTAAAGCTACGAGAGTTAAAGAAAAAGTTCCAGCCTCAAATTGGAATGTTACAAGATGCTCAAGGTTCTATGTTGAATGATGCTGAGAAGATCAAGAAAAGGTGGAAGGAATATACAAAGTTTTTATATGATAAAGATCAAGTGGACCAACAGCCGTTTCAACCTGTACCTTATGATCGGGAAACATTGGTGATGAAAGAAGAAGTTGAAGCAGCATTGAAAGCCTTATCAAAGAACAAAGCACCAGGCATTGATAGCATTCCTATAGAAGTATTGCAGCAATATGATGCAGCTGTTACCATACTTACGAGGCTCTGCCAAGAAATATGGAAGACAACATCATGGCCAACTGACTGGAAAAGATCTGTGTTTATACCAATACTAAAGAAAGGTGATCCAACTGACTGTGGAAATTATCGAACAATCGCTCTGATCCCACATGCCAGCAAGATTCTACTGAAGATTATTCAAAAGAGACTACAACCATACCTGGAATAAGAACTACCTGAAGTGCAAGCAGGGTTCAGGAAAGGGGAGGAACGAGAGACATCATTGCGGATGTGAGATGGATCCTTGAAAAGACTAAAGAACACCAAAAGGATATCTATTTGTGCTTTATTGACTATAGCAAGGCTTTTGACTGTGTAAACCATGAGAAACTCTGGGCCACATTAAGAAGCATGGGTATACCAGAACACCTGATCGTTCTCTTGTGCAGTCTGTACATTGATCAAGAAGCAACAGTTCGAACGGAACAAGGAGAAACAGAATGGTTTAAAATAAGCAAAGGTGTAAGACAAGGCTGCATACTTTCCCCCTACCTGTTTAATTTATATGCAGAACAAATCATCAGAGAAGCAGGATTGTATGAAGACAACAGAGGTGTGAAGATTGGTGGAAGACTCATCAACCTTCGCTATGCTGATGATACTACATTACTGGCTGAAAGGGAAGATGATCTGAAATATTTGCTTCTCACAATCAAAGAACATAGTCTGAAAATGGGCCTGCACCTTAATGTAAAGAAGACAAAGATCATGACAACTGGCATAATCAACAGGTTCATCACTGAAGGAGAAGAAATTGAAATTGTGAACAACTTTAGCCTACTTGGATCAACTATCAATAAAGAAGCAACAAGCAGTCAAGAAATCCAAACGACGCATTGCTCTTGGCAGAATGGCTATGAAAGACCTAGATAAGATTCTCAAGAGCAGAGATGTCTCTCTCCATACAAAGATTTGACTTGTTCAAGCCATGGTATTTTCAATAACATCATATGGATGTGAAAGCTGGACAGTGAAAAAGACAGACAGGAAGAAAATTGATGCCTTTGAATTATGGTGCTGGCGGCGAATACTGTGTATACCATGGATTGCCCGAAGAACAAACCAGTCGGTACTAGAGGAGATCAAACCTAAGCTTTCTTTAGAAGCTCAGATGAGAAGACTTCGACTTTCATACTTTGGACACATCATGCGAAGAGAGAGATCATTAGAGAAAGACATCATGCTTGGCAAGATAGAAGGTCAACGCAAAAGAGGAAGGCTAGCAATGAGATGGATCGATACAATAACAGCAGCTACGGGTACCAGTCTGTCAACAATGAGCCGCCTGACTGAAGACTGAACACAATTTAGGATAGCTATCCAGAGGGTCGCCATGAGTCGACTCCGACTCGACGGCACTTAACAACAACAGGACTGAGGAACTTGAAATCCTTCAATATCCTATGGCCTCAAAGGAAGCTGCCACTCTCCCTATTCATCGCATACTTCACGACCTTATGCTTCATATGTGGGAGACACCACCTAACCATCTCTCGACGTACTCGACGATTCGAAACAATGTACCGGGTACCGGAGTGTCCCGGCTTTCAAAAGATACAATTACCGCACCATTCCATGGTGGTGGAATCAGCAACGTGTCGAATAATAAGTGCTAAGACAGGGACTAGAGAACCCTCGATGCCTTTGCTTGATATTGTTTTCAGGCCTCCATGTTACTCTATATGGATATGTTCGGGAGATGGCTAGGGATTTGGAGTTGATGGCTCCTCTCTTCCCTGATGACAACCCTTGTAAAGCATGCCCAAAATGTTTCAAAGTTTAACAGGGCAACTCTTTTGAGTGCATCAGCAGAACTTCAGCTATATGCATCAGTGCATACAGGATTGTTTGGCTTCAAGCATCTGATCTTGAACAATGGGTTCAAGATAAGCTGGGTAATATCCCTTGCACTGGTGAAAAATGTTTTGGCAAGGATTGGCAGGACTAGGTCTCTCAGCTAGAATCTTAATAGATTATCTAGATCTACTGTCAACCCAGCTAGGGAAAAACAGCAAATAAGGCTGTTTTCAATAATAAGAAGTACTACCCTTCTTACATCCCCGCAGTGCAGTGTCCAAGCCACCAAAACAACAAAGGAAGGCTCAGACTCCTAAGTCACAACCACTTCAGCAGACCCAGCCTCCTCAGGGTCTTTGACGCCTTTCTGGAGAACATAGCTGTTATGCCTCTGGAGATTCCAGATCCCTTCCACATTCCTGGCAGACTGTCACTTTGCCCATAGGTGGCATCTTGTAACATCAGAACAGTGGACTCTCTCCATAATACGGGAGGTGTACAAGCTTTATCTATGACGTCTACCCCCCCCCCCCCCCGGACTCCTCCAAGAGAGTTCTGTTCTCAACCCCCTCTCACCACTCTGTTGTTGCAAGAGGTCACCTCCCTTCTCTCACAGGGCACAATAGAGGAGGTACAACTCTCCCAGCAGGGACTGGGCTTTTATTCTCCATACTTCCTCATTCCAAAGAAAACAGGAGAATACAGGCCTGTTCTGGACCTCAGAGAACTGAACAAGTGTCTACTACGGGAGAATTCATAATAATCTCCCTAGGTACTCTTCTCCCCTATCTCCAGTGTCAGGATTGGCTCTGTTCTCTAGATTTAAAGGACGCATATACTAACATATTTATTCACACACAGCACAGAAGGTTCCTGTGCTTCCTGTTCCAAGGGAGATAACATTAATACAGAGTCCTGCCTTTCGGCCTCATCTTTACAAAGTGCATGGTGGTAGTAGCCGCATTCCTAAGGACACTTGGGATATTTGTTTTCCCTTGCTAAACGACTGGCTCATTCAAGCAAGCACCTCTCTAGAGGCCAATCTTTCCCTCTCGTGCACCATGCAAGTGCTGCAACACTTGGGATTTGTAATAAATCTTTCAAAGTTCCAACTCATTCCCTCTCAAACTGTAGAGTTCATATGGGCTCTCTTAGACACTCAACAATCAAAGGCTTTTCTGCCCCAAGCCCGCTGCGCTCGACTCAATCAGCTTGCATCTCAGGCATGCCTCAAGAACTTTCTCACTGCTCGAGAAATGCTGCAACTTCTGGGGCATATGGCATCAACAGTACATGTTGTTCCATATGCTTGTCTGCATATGTGCACAGCTCAATGGATTCTGGCTTCCCATTGGTCTCAGGCATCGGGTCACCTGGGAGGCAGAATAATGGTCTCTTCCCGCCTAATCTTGTCTCTCCAGTGGTGGCAATCCCCAAAAAAACTTTAATAGGGTCACCTTTTCAGATGCCTCCACATCAATGTATCATGACAACGGATGCGTCCAAATTGGGCTGGGGAGCTCATCTGGACAATCTCTCCACTCAGGGACTTTGGTCTCATTAGGAGTCACAACTCCACATAAATCTTCTGGAACTCAAAGCCATCCACAATGCTCTCAAGATATTCCAGGACCATCTTTGCTTCCGTACAGTTCTAGTCCAGACGGACAATCAAGTAGCCATATTCTACTAGAACAAGCAGGGCGGCACAGGCTCTTTGATCCTTTGCATCGAAGCCCTGCACCTGTGGTTTTTTGCCATACAGTATCACATTCACCTACTTGCGGTGTATCTTCCAGGCAAGCAGAATGTCTTGGCGGACAAACTCAGTTGAGTCCTGCTACCCCACGAATGGTTTCTCCATGCAGCAAGGTCACTTAGTTTTTTCATATCTGGGGAACCTGTTTGCAAGTCCTCAGAACGCCAAGCTTCCCCGCTTCTGCTCCAGGGCGCCTGCACAGAACAACCAGCGGGTAGATGCCTTTCACCTTCACTGGGGTCAAGGCTTCCTATATGCCTCCCCTCCCATTCCTCTCATTCCCAAAACTTTTCAAACTCCAGAGAGAGGGACTGCATGATACTTATAGCCCCACGTTGGCCACGACAACCATGGTATCCTCTCCTACGTCTGTCTCAAGTTCAGCTGGTAGATTTGGGATCTGCTCCAGATCTCCTCTCACAGGAGGATGGGACACTACTGCATCCAAGTCCACAGTCCCTACATCTTACAGCATGGCTGCTGAAGACATAGCCTTCCAGGACATCAACCTTTCTCAACAGGTAAAAGATATCCTTTTAGCTTCTAGGAAGTCTTCCATCAGGTGTTCCTACGCCTTCAAGTGGCATAGATTCTCTCTGGTGTTCTGGGAGGGATCTTAACCCCTTCTCAGCTCTGGTGGATGCATTACTTGCATATCTTCACCTGTCTTCTGGACTAAAAACCAATTTGGTAAGAGTACACCTAAGTGCAATTGCGGCCTCTCACATACCCTTAGATGGTCAACCGCTTGTAGCATTCTTTATGAGTGGTCTTCTATTAACTAAACCTCCCATTAAGCCCCCTCCAGTGGCATGGGATCTTAATGTTTTAGGACAGCTTCTCACGCTGCCCTTTGAACCTCTAGCCACTACTTCTCTAAAGTTTCTTACCTGGAAGGGCACCTCCCTTATTATCCTCACTTCAGCAAGATGCATTAGTGAGCCCCAGGCTTTGGTGGCTGACCCTCCTTATACATGATTTCACCATGATAAGGTAGTCCGTAGGACTCATCCCCACTTTATGCCAAAGGTGGTCTCGCCCTTCCATTTAAACCAGTCAGTTTACCTTCCTGTCTTTTTCCCTAGACCTCATTCCTCTAGGGCAGAAGCAATCCTTCACACTCTGGATTGCAAACGTGCTTTGGCTTTTTATCTCCAGAGAACTAAAGAGCAGAGAAAGGCTTTCCAGCTTTTTGTCGCCTTTGACTCAAGTCACCTCGAATTGCCAGTATCCAAGCAAACTCTCTCCAGATGGATAGCGGACTGCATCTCCTTTGCTTATGAAAGTGCAGGACACTTATGAAAGTGCAGGACTCTCTCTCGAGGGTCATATCACTGCACATAATGTTCAGGCCATGGTTACCTCTATGACAAACCTACGCTCTGTAGGGATTAATGAGATATTCAAAGCAACAACTTGGTCTTCTGTCCACACTTTTGCTGCTCACTATTGCCTAGACAAGGACTCCCGCCGGGATGCCTTGTTTGGCCAAGCTGTTCTCCAGCATCTCTTTCAGACTTAGATCAACTCCTACCCTCCATCACAGGTTTTGATATCAGATATCATTGGAGGATATATGACCTACTTATTTATGGCTGTGGTCCACAGCTCACTCTGAGGTCATCTCTCTGGCATCTCCGAGCTAGGGAGTCCCATATGTGAAGACTACATTTCTGCTTGTTCCTGGAGATAGCGTAGTTACTCACCTGTAACAGGTGATCTCTGGGAACATCAGGAATTTAGTCATTACAACCCACACTCCTCCCCTAGGAATTGTACTTTTCCTCCTCTTCTCCTTCTCTCCTTTTATCTCAGCTACAAACTCAACTGAGGAGGGAGAGCTGGTAAAGCAGGAAGGCAGCTATGCAGGTGCAGTGGGATGCTCCCAAAAGCTTTCCTATTGGACGCTGGGGAGCGTTCCCGAATGGGCTCCGACTGTGCCGACGTTACCCATATGTGAAGACTAAATTCCTGCTGTTCCCAGAGATCACCCATTACAGGTGAGTAACTGCGCTTTCCTGTTTTCTCAGCCTGCAATCTTGGGGTCATCTTTGATTCCTCTTTCTCTTTTTCCCCTCACATTCATCAGATTACTTAAACCTGCTGCTTCTTTCTCTATAACATTAGTAAAATTCGCCCTTTCCTCTCTGAAAACACTACTAAAACTTTGGTTCATTCTCTAGTTACTTATCTTCTTGACTACTGTAACCTTCTTCTTGCCAGTCTCCTCCAGTGTCATCTTTCTCCTCTTCAATCTATTCAAGTCTGCTGCATGTTTAATCCTCTGTCAACCCCGCTACACTAATATTACCCCTCTTTTGAAGTCACTTCACTGGCTCCCCTTCCGCTTCCGTATCCATTATAAACTTCTAATTTTAATCTACAAATGTATTCATTCTTCTGCCCCTACTACCTCTCTTATCTCCTCTCACCTTACCCCCCCTCCTCGTGAACTTTGCTCCCCTCTGGTCTCTTCCTCTGCTAGCTCCAGACTTCGCTAGTTTCATTTTGCTTCTCCTTATGCCTGGAACAAACTTCCTTTACCCTTGCATCGAGCTTCTTCTCTCTCCCTATTCCAATCTTTGCTAAAGTCTTACCTTTTTGTTGCTGCTTTCGACTCCTGATTCCTCCCTTTCCTCTAGCTTTTGCTTGTGCCTATTTGCTAGATTGTAAGCTTTTCAAGCAGGGACTATTTCTGCTTGTACAGCGTTGAGTATGCCTAGTAGCGCTTTAGAAGTGTTAAATAATAATAATAACTTAACTCCGTCTGTACTATTTCCTAATACTTTTGATCTGCAGTGCTTCAGCAGTGTTCATGCAAGGTGTTGCTACTGATCTCGAGATCTGCTCTTTATGACCGCACTGCACACAGCTGCACGTGTCATTCAGAGAGTCTGAAGATACGACCACATAACCCCCATCCTAAGGAAACTCCACTGGCTTTCACTTCTAAGCCACATCAAATATAAAATACTACTGCTCGCCTTCAAAACTATCATCAACCAATCCTCCTCCCACCTACAAACGCTGCTAGGCACAACTAAAACTTAACAGGACAAGAAGACAAAGCAGTAAAAGTACATTGGCCATACTACATGAGAAAACCAAAAGCAGCTAATATGCATGCACAAGAAGAGCGTTGAACTTTACACACCAAGACTCTGGAACTCACTTTCCGAAAAGATCAGAAACATCAATGAAGTAGTCTCCTTCCAAAACATCCTAAGACCTACCTGTTCACGGAACACTTTGGGCCCACCCAGTAATCCCCCCCACCCCCACCCCACTATATTTCTGACTGCTGTACATTTCTTTTTCGTTGTACCTGACTGTAACCCCTACAAAATGTATGTTACTGTAAAAAAAAGTTTTGTTCACTGTTTCAATGTAACAGCTCGCTACCCTTGTTGTGACCCGGTGAAAAGCGGTATAAAAAGAAGAAGAAAAAATAAAAAAGCTGTTAAGTAAGTTAATAAAAAAATAAATAACTTTCTGACTGCATTCAAAGTGGTAAATATTACTTCCCAGTGCCCCATTGCTGTATCAAAAATCTGGAAGAAAATACAAATGCTGACTCATTCTTTTTTTTGTTTTACATACTGAATGAATCTCTGGAAGGCTTTAGTGTGTCTTTCAGTGCTTCTCTGAGCTTGCCTGGAATACCGCTGTTCAGTTCTCAAATGTCTCATGGGTAAACACTTCCTAATTCTCTAATGATTTTGTAACAAAATGTAGGAATTATCAGAAGATAAATAACTTAGTTTATTCAATCTTTCAAACTGCCCCTGCCTACTGTACTACTTCACTACTCTCTCTGGATGTACCTTTCTAAGATTGTCAGCTGGCCAGCATTTAGCCAGTCTGCTGGTTTTAATTAAGGGAGCTGCAGGAACTTAAACTGGCACTCGGTATGACCCACTCATCTCTTCAGCAGCAGTCTTGTACTGAGTGTGGGAACTGTCAGGATGCTCACAGTCTCCACAGCAGCCCTGCCTCCACAGGTTTCTTCTCCAAACTGGAATATTGTACCACAGGGGTCCTCAAACTACGGCCTGTGGGCCACATGCGGCCCGCCGAGGACATTTATCCGGCCCGCCGGGTATTTTTGCCGCCGCTGCCTGTCCTCAGGGGCGGCTCTACCATGAGGCGAAGTGAGGCGGCTGCAGTTGCTGGTTGTGTGGCAGGCTTTCCCTTCATGCCTAGAGGCGCTTTGCCTTTCTTTGGTGTTCCGGTGGCCTGATTGGTCTTGTGAGGGTGATCAGGGAGGGGCTTCGTTTCCCACTCACCTCCCTGATGCCGATCGGGACTGCTGCAGTTGCTGGTTGTGTGGCGGGATTTCCCTTCGCGCCTAGAGGTACTTTGACTTTCTTTGGTGTTCCGGTGGCCCGATTGGTCTTGCGAGGGTGATCGGGGAGGGGCTCCACTTCCCGCTCACCTCTCCGATGCCGACCATAAAAAAGGTAGGGGGTATTAGAATACCTTCTTGTCTATGGCAGAATGAGAACTTTTCTGATGCGTATTATGTCCTGGAGGAGATACTGTATAAACTTGGATTCAATATGTGAAGGGCATTGCTGAAATTGGGTGTGGACATCCAAGGTCTTGGGAAAACCCCAAACATGCCTCTATTCAGCCTTGGATGTTTTCGCGCTGGTGACATCCTTAGAACTGCTTTATAAAATGGCTCCAGGGATGCCTCTATGCTTTGAACATCTGTATGTCCATTTTCAAAGCAAGAATAGTGTTCCTAAAATATCCCCCCCCCCCCCGATATTTATCATCTTGATTCAAAACATCTCATTCGAATTTATTTCAGAAGTAAAAATACAATTAGGCCATACTTCTCCCTAAAGAAAGACTCTAGCTTCCTCTTTAATATAGAATTTATTAGTTGACTGGAGAGCAAAAGTGGGCAACAAAGAAGAAGGCAAAGTGGTTGGAAAATTTGGACTTGGTAACAGAAATGAAGCTAGAGAAGGACTGATAGAAGTCTGCAAGACCAAAGATCTATTCATCTCAAATACCTTCTTCCAGTAACACAAGTGGCAACTGTACACATAGACTTTCCCCAATGGATTGCACAAATATCAAACTGACTACATCTGTGGAAGTCAATGTTGGAAAAGCTCAATAACATTAACAAAGATAAAACCTGGAGCCAACTATGGTACAGATCACCAAAATAAGATATGTGCAATGTGCATAGGAATTTGTTCATAGTTTTTTTTTTTAAACTATAGTCCGGCCCTTCAACGGTCTGAGGGACAGTGAACTGACCCCCTGTTTAAGTTTGAGGACCCCTGCTGTACCACAAAGGAGAGAGAAACTACCACAGAAACTTGAGAATGCACAGGCTTGCTCTCCCAACTCCAAGACTGGTTACTTCTGTTGCATTCTTGCAGAGTTCCACTCCTTCCAGCCAGAGATGAGGGGAATGGGGCAGAGGAGCAGTGCAGTGAAGACATGAGAAGATGGAAGATGGTCTTTTTCGTTTTTTTTTTTTCCCTTGGCAGAAATGGAACCCTTTCTCTCTCCTTACCTCATGACTGCCTCTTATTTCTGCCCAAGTATGCTTGGAGTGAAGAAGTAGCTTAGTGGTTAGAGCAACAGCCTAGCATCCAAGAGATCTGGGTTTGATTCCCACTAGTACTCCTTGTGACTTTGGGCAATCTACTTACGATCAAGAAAACCCAGGTGCTGCTGGGTCTCCAGGAGTCGGCATTGACTTGACGGCATTTAAAAAAAAACAAAAAAAACCCCTTGAATTACTATTGGGAGGCTATTCCAATCTGTTCAATAATCTAGAAGACTCATCCTCACTTACCACACTTGAAACAGGCCTCCCCTTCTGCCAATACAATCAACTATTAACATACATTCCTTCTTACACACTAGGATCAACATAACAGAATCTGCTTGTGCCACTATTTGGCCACATTAAATTAGAGATTACATGCCACACTTCCTTCAGTTATTTAACCCCTGCATTTTGGAACTCTTGACGCTGGCTTTGAGAGCCAAAGAGGTGGTCTGTTGCAGTAGGTAGACCATGTCTAATACCCTCAGTTTAGTCTGCCTTTATGTTCTGCTTTTCCCTATCTTGTCCTAATTTATTTCAAATATGTAATTCTTTCTTTTAATATCTTTTAGTGACACTGCGGAAGGGCTGTCGGGTAAGGTTTGCTAGTTTGTGGATGATACCAAAATCTGCAATAGAGTAGACACCCAGGAAGGAGTAGATAACATGAGGAGGGATCTAGTTAAGCTTGAAGAATGGTTGAGAATTTGGCAGCTGAAATTTGATGCTAAAACATGCAGTCTCATGCATTTGGGCTGCAAAAATCCAAAGGAGCGATACAATGTAGGGGGTGAGGTAATTCTGTCCACAAAAGAAGAGCGGGACCTGGGCATGATTGTGTATGACGATCTTAAAGTAGCTAAACAGATAGAAAAGGCGACTGCGAAAGTCAGAAGAATGCTTGGGTGTATAGGGAGAGGAATGGACAGCAGGAAAAAAGACGATAATGCCTCTGTATAAGTCTCTGGTGCGACCTCATTTGGAGTATTGTGTGCAACTTGAGACCACACCTTCAAAAGGATATAAGCAGGTTGGAGTTGGTGCAAAGGGTGGCTACTAAAATGGTTAGTGGTCTCTGTTATGTAGCATATGAGGACAGATTTAAAGATCTTAATATGTATACTTTATCATATCGCCCCATCCCGCCTTTCCTCTAGAGACATTTAAATACATCCATGGAATAAATGCACAGGAGGGTCTCTTTCAATTGAAGGCGAGCTCTGCTATGAGGGGACATAGGATGAGGGTGAAAGGGGATAGACTCGGGAGTAATATGTGGAAATATTTCTTTACGGAAAGAGTGATAGATGCGTGGAATAGTCTCCCAGTGGAGGTGGTGAACACAAGGACAGTATTTGAATTAAAAAAAGCATGGGGACACACACAGAGGACCTCTAAAAGTAAAAAAAAAAAAGGGGGGACTATTGTAGTTGATATGGAAGGGCAGACTAAGTACTGTAAGCCATATAGTCTTTTTTTTCTGCCTTCATGTTTCTGTTTCTGCACTTCTGACCTTAAACTCTTCTTTTTCAAACCACTTATTACTGTATTATTTTTGTTGTAAAGAGAGGTGATATATCAAGCCAATAAAGTATTTTCTCATATTTCCTGTGAACCTTTACCCTTCCAGTTTTATGTTAGGATCCTGGTTCTTTATCTCCTTGGGTTGTGGAAAATGCTGGGCTGCATTAAGAAGGATGGGTATACTAAACACCTGATAGTTCTCTTTCACAATCTTTACAATGATCAAGAAGTAACAGTTTGAACAGAACTAGGAGAAACAGAATGATTTAAAATCAGCAACAGTGTATGACAAGGCTGCATACTTTCCCCCTACCTCTTTAATTTATATGCAGAACAAACCATCAGAGAAGCAGGAATGTATGAAGGCAACAGAGGTGTGAAGATTGGTGGAAGACTCAAGAACTTTCGCTATGCTGATGGTACCACATTACTGGCTGAAAGTGAAGATGATCTGAAACGTTTGTTTCTCAAGATCAAGGAACACAGTCTTAAAATGGGTCTGCACTTTAACATTAAGAAGACAAAGATCCTGACAACTGGCAAAATCAGTAAGTTCATCACTGATGGAGAAGAAATTAAAATAGTTGACAACTTTAAATTAATTGGATAAACAATCAGTAAAGCAGTTAAGAAATCCGATGATGTATTGCTCTTAGTAGAATGGCTGTGAAGGACCTAGACAAGATTTTCAAGAGCAGAGATGTCTCTCTCCATACAAAGATTAAATTTGTCCAGCCAATGGTATTTCTAGTAATATCAAATGGATGTGAATGTTGGACAGTGAAAAAGATAGGAAGAAAATTTTTGCTTTTGCATTATGGTGCTAATGACGAATACTGTGTGTATCATGGAATGCCTGAAGAACAAATCAGTCAGTACTAGAGGAGATCAAACCTAAGCTTTCCTTAGAAGCTCAGATGACAAGACTTCAGTTTTCATACTTTGGACACATGCGAAGAGAGAGATCTTTGGAGAAAGACACAATGCTTGGGAAGGTAGAAGGTCACTGTAAAAGAGGAAGGCCAACAATGAGATAGATCGATTCAGTAAGAGCAGCGATGGATATCACTCTATCAACAATGAGCCGCTTGGCTGAAGACCGAAGAAAGTTTAGGTCAGCTATCCAGAGGGCTGCTAGGAGTCAACACAGACTTGACAGCACTTAACAACATATAACCAAGGGTCCCGAGAATTGAAGTGACTTGCATCACAGTCAGCCAGAGACTGAGATCTGAACTCTGTTTACTCCAGCGATTCTCTTGTCTTGTACTTAACAGCTCTAACTGCCAGTCACAAACCTCCTGTCTGTGTCATCTGTTTTCAAGTGCTGATTTGAGATATCAGATTAGCATGATAAATGTTACTTTTTTATGAACTCCTTTTTAGGAAGTCTATAATTCTTCAAAGGCTGTTGTAACCTTTAGAAAGGATTATTGCATTGCTGCAAGTGCAAACAGTGTAGAAGTTCTTATGTCATTGGCCATGTGAAATTGGGCGGTCTTCCAAATGGCAAAATGCTGGTATCATATGAGCCCTCATGAACTAGTTAAATATTAACTTAAAATCTGCAGCGATTCAACCAATAGTCATTTCTTTATAAGCTCTAAAACTGTGGCTATGAACAGAGTGTAATGTTGGTTTAAAATTAGCTTATGTTACCTACGTTTGAGTCTTGTTTAGCAACTGTAGTAGTCAGAAGGTTTTGTTTTCAGGAAATTTCCCGTCTACTGCCATCAAAAGCTGTTGTTGACCTGGAATGGGCACACAAAATGACATAGCTTCACAAGCTTGGTCACCGTAATAATGTATAGCGAGTGCTGAAACAGCAGTGCCAACTCTTCTGTCAGTGAGCCAGACTCTGGCTTCAGTGGGGCAGAAGCTCCTGTCCCACTGAGCCTCATTACCATAGGTCACTGCATCAAATACACACTAATTATCTATAATTACCGTACCTCTTTGAGCACGCTATTTACTTCTGCCTATTTGAAGTTGGATTCTGTCACTTCTCATTCCAGCTTTTGTTGGTAAGGGGCAGGGCCCTTGCTACACGTCGTGAATGATGATAGACTTCTGTGAGTCTGTTTAAAAACCTTACAGAACTTTATAATGTGCTTGCTGGAAATGAGCAAAAAAACAAACAAAAAAAACCAACCCTATGAAATATGCATGGGGGGAAGGTCTCTCTGCTGTTAGTGGTTTTAGGAGCCTCATTTATTTCTTATTTTTATTTTTCTTTCATATCAAAGGCATAGAGGAATCTTTGTTTCTTTGTTATTTAGATGAAGAGAGGGGATATACAACTGGAATTTCTCAGTGCCACAAAACAGACTGGCAGCCCTTAAGTCTTATGAAGCTGAAGTGGGACTCCCTCCTTACAAGACTGCTGGGTTTTTGTTTCCTCTCTCTCTCTGCTGCTGAGTGGAAAAAATTGGCAATTTACATTTATATTTGTGTGTGATGCTAACTTTTACTATGGAGTGACCGAGTAATGGTATAGCCTGCTTTTGCCTTTTTTTTTAAACTGTTTAAAAGCAAATTAAAAGTTAACTATTGAGTTGCACACTGTAACAAAGCAGTGAACAGTTTTTAGCAGCACTGAGGGCAAAAACCTTGAACTGAGTTGGCAAAGAGGAGAGGACAATGGTTTGAGTGGTTTGAGGTCTGGCTTAGAATTCTAGAGAAATCTTGGGACGTGAGTTCAAAATGCCCTTCTGCACTGATTCGCTGTATTATCTTAGGCAAGCCTCATTTTATTTATTTAACATCCTTTTTTATACAGTCTTTCTACAAGTCAAGTAGGTTTACAGATAACTCTGTGCATGAACAATGAAATACTTTAGCAAAAGGTGCACATTACAGTGAACATTAAGTTTAACAGTAACGCAACAAGTAACTTGGTCATTCATGAACTATATACACAGAAATGGGGTCTGACTAGTTGAGTGGTGGGGAGTCCCTTATTTTGGGTTATTATTGCCTTGTGCCCATAGGTGTGGTTTTCCTTCTTTGGAGGGGGAGGAGGGTAGGGATAGAGTAAAAGGTAGGGAGTTGAGATTAGTAGTAATGGTGGTGGGGCTTTCTCCCCCTCCCCTCAAATGGGCATTGATTAGGGGTTTTTTTTCTCCCCCCCCCCCTCCACACTGTGTGTTCTCTCTCTCTTTTTTTTTTTTTTTTTTATCACTTTCTGAGCCACCACCCTCTCCTCCCAGGTCTGCTACCACCAGCTTCAGCCTTCCTACCTGTTCAGATGTAGCTGCAGCAAGGTGATGCAGTAAAATGTTTTTCACATCTTTGTATTTTTTTGTTTCTTTTTATTTGTTCTTATATTATTTCCTTATTTTTATTTTTCTCTTTTCCATGTTTTCCTTCCCCTCTGATTTTTTTTCCTAATGTTACCAATACTGTTCTCACAGCATTTCCTCTAGACGTTTCCATTCTGTTGCCATCTTGTATTTGCTTGTTTTTTAGGCAACATTTATTCTCTGGGAACAAGCAAGAATGGTGGCAGGCTAGCTGCCTCAACACCACATTGAGATCCCATTCGGTCGCCGAGGGGCAAACCTGGGGACTTAGACAAGAGCGGGCCCCTTAGGAAATGGGACACCATGGGGGTGGGCCGAAAGGGGCTTCCCGTCCACCTGATGGTAGTTCGCCGCTAGGGCACTGAGGTGTACCCTAACAGAGTTAGACTTGAGCCCTGCATGAGAGAGGTGGAGCAGCTATTGCAACACCATGACCACCGGGCAAGAGAAGGGGTCGGCCCCCCGCTCAGTGCACAAAAGTGCGAATCTACGCCACTTAAAGGCGTAGGCCCGTCTGGTAGACGCCTTGCGTGAGGCTAGCAGAACATCCTCCACCTCTCTAGGGAGATGGAGCAGGGCTAAAGTCACCCTCTCGGCAGCCACGCCATTCGCGAGAGGGAGCCGAGGTTGGGATGCAAGAGAGCTCCCCTCCCGGGACAGGAGATGGGGGGGCAGACCCCAGGAGTATGGGGTCCTCCACCGCCGGTTGCAGGAGCAGTGGAAACCACGGTTGCCTGGGCCACCTTGGAGCCACCAAGATGACCAAGGCCCTGTCGTGGAGAGTCTTGAACAGAGGCCTTGCATCAGAGGGAAAGCGTACAGAAGTCCCTCTGACCATGAGACCAGAAAGGCATCGGCAGTCACCCTGGAGGGGTTAGGCTGTCGGGAGCAGAAGCGGGGTAACTGGTGATTGTCCGGGCTTGCAAACAGGTCCATCACCGGTTCCCCCCAGTTCTGGAAAAGCCTGCTGGATACTGCTGGGTCCAGCTGCCACTCGTGCGGCTGGAGAATCCTGCTGAGTCGGTCAGCCAGCAAATTGTCTTGGACCGGCAGGTATACTGCTCTGAGGAGGATGGCCTATTGAACTGCATAAGAGCACAGATCGAAGGCTTCCTGGCAGAGGGCACGGGACCCCATGGCTCCCTGCTTGTTCACGTAGAACATGGCCACCTGGTTGTCTGTCTGAACTAGGACTGACCAGTGGCTTAGGCGATGATGAAAGGCCTTCAGTGCGAGATGAATGGCCCGCAGCTCCAGGAGGTTGATCTGAGCACTCTCGTCCGGGGACCAAGTGCCCTGGGCTCCCCAGGCATCTGTGGTGAGGACACTTGAGTGGTTGGGGGTCTGGAAAGGCATGCCCGCCTCCAAGTGCTGGGGCGACAGCCACCAGATCAGGGACTTTACCAGCTGGCGGGTCACTAGGACTCTGTCCTGGAGGTGTCCCGTGACCATTGGTCCCTGAGGCATCACTGTGCTGTTTGCATGTGGAGGTGGGCATCTGGAGTGACATGCACTGTGGAGGCCATGTGCCTGAGAAGGTGCAGAAGAAGATGCCTGGCTGGCAATGAGGGGCGGTGCTGCATATCTCTGGCTAGCGCCATGAGCCTGGCTGCCCTGTCTGCGGGCAGGAAGGCCATTGACTGAAGGGTGTCTATTCTTGCCCCAATGAGTTCCAGCCCTTGCGATGGGCAAAGGTTCGACTTGGGGTAGTTTATAGCGAAACCCAAGTGTTGCAAAACCTGGGTGGTGCGTGTCGTGGCTTGCTGTACCTCGGAGGGCTGTAGTGCCCTTGATGAGCCAGTCATCGAGATAGGGGAAGACAAATATCTCCTGGAGCCTGAGAAATGCGGCGACCACTGCCAGATACTTTGTGAATACCCTGGGGGGCGAGGCAAGGCTGAAGGGAAGCACCCTGTATTGGAAATGATTGTCTCCCACCACAAAGTGTAGGTATTGCCTGTGGATTAGGATGTGAGTATAGGCATCCTTTAGATCTAAGGAGCATAGCCAGTCTCCCTGGCGGAGGTAAGGCAGCAATGTTCCAAGGGAGAGCATCTTGAACTTCTCCCTCGCCAGGAATTTGTTGAGGTTGCGCAGGTCGAGGATGGGCCTTGGGCCCCCTGTCCTCTTTGGCACGAGGAAGTACCTGGAGAAGAACCTCTTGCCCTTGAGGTGGTGGGGCACCGGTTCCACCGCTTGGTCCTCAAGAAGGCCTGCCAACTCCTTCAGAAGAAGGTCCCGGTGAAGGGGGGACCTGAGGGGCTCTCCCGGGAAGTAGTGTGGAGGTACTTGGCTCAGATGGAGGAGGAGCCCTCCCTGACCATCTTTAATGCCCAGGAGCCGGTGGTTATAGCTCCCCCACCTGTGACACAAAGGGTAAGGCAGACTCCTGTAGGCTGCTGATCTCCTTTTGGGAGAGGGGCTACGCTGCTGGAGTCAAAAGCTCCCTCCAGGCTGAGCCGGAGCCTGGGGCTTGGGGTTTGGGAACCTTCTGCTTACGCGGGACATGCCCTTGTCCCTTGGCCCGCTGCCCTTGCTGGGGAGCCAGGGAGGCCTGGTAAGGTGGGTAGTTTCGGTAAACAGTGGACTTCCTCGGGTAAAAGGACTTTTTACCCGAGCCCTTCCTTTGGGGAGGGGCAGTGGTCTTCTTGGAGATCCTAGTCCTCGTCATGAACTCTGTCTCCAGCTCTATGGCCTTGTCAGTCATGGGTTTGCCAAAGAGGTTTTCTCCCTGACATGGGACGTCAACCAACTTATCCTGTACCCATTGCTTGAGGTCGGATGACTGGAGCCAAGCTTGGCGGCGTGCACCGATGCCTGCTGTGGCTACCTGGGCCGCAGACTCAAAACCATCATAGGCTGCCTGAGACATAAATTTGGAGCACTCACGGATTGCTTTGGATAGGCTCTTGAAGCGCTGCAAAGGTTCCTCGGAGAGACCAGCTGAGTACCCGGCGAGTTCCTTCACCAGGTCCCTCAGGTACATGCCCATGTACAACTGGTAGGCCTGGATCCGGCAATTCAGCATTGAGCCCTGGTAGCAATTTCTGGGGTGCACCGAGGAGTGCGTCTTCTGACTCTTTAGCCGATGCATGGCCGACTCCACAACTATGGAGTTGTGTGGCAGCTGTGACTTCTGAAACGCAGGGTTCCAGCAGACTCAGTACATCGAGTCAAGCTGCTTGCTGACCACCGTTGTTGACGCTGGTGTCTTTCACATGCGGAACATAAGCCGCTCCAGGATGGGAGGAATGGGCACCGTGAGCGATTCCCGGGGAGGAGCCCCTTATTGGAGGATCTTGAGCTCGTCGGCCCAATGGGACTCAGTAGGAAAAGCCAAGGACTTAGACATATCCTTGACGAAGTCCAAGAAGCCCATATTCTCCGGAGGTGACCACCTCAGATTTTCAGAGCCTGGGGAATCGGAAGGGACATCTCGGTGCCGACAGGCATCCAGGGACTTCTCGTCCTCAATCTCCCAGTCGGAATACTCCCAGAAGGACCCGTGGTGTTCCTCGGGCTTTGAGGGCCCTGGCGCCACATGCCCCAAGCCTGGATGGCTCATCAGTGATGACCTCGGCCCCAACGAGCCGGAGACCAAGTGCAACTTGGCCGAGGATCGACTCGGGCCCGCATGGCCTCGAGGATCAGCTCGGCCTCCGGGGACGTCTTCGATGTCTAACGCCCGGTTGTCGGGGCGGAGGAACTGGACATGCCAGACATCAGCGCCCGCTGCTGGTCCAAGAAGACAGTCACACTGCGCTCCAAGGCTGCCATCCTGGGCACCAGTCCTGGTGGCTCCGCAGTCTTCGACATGGGCACCGATGGACTCAGGCCCGACGCCGGCTCCCCAGGAGGGGAATCCTCGATGAGGACTGTGTCTACCTGCCGAGGTTGGTCCTCAAACAAATCCTTTCGGGGAATCTTGGCTGGCCGCTCCCTCTCCGGCTCGAGTGGACGCCCGAGGCTCCGCGACCGGACCCGGGAGGATACACTGGTCAACAAATTTTTACAAAAGTCATGTTACTGAAATAAAAATAGTCATTTCTTATCAATTTTTATATGCTGAACACGAATATGACAGTGAAATTGCAAAATTGGCTCTAGTTTTTTTGTAATCTACAAGAATTAATGTTCCCTCTGCCCACAATCTAGGGTTATCTTTGACACCTCTCTCTCCTTCTCCGCTCATATCCAGCTTGTAGCTAAGACCTGCTGCTTCTTTCTCTACAACATCAGCAAAATCCGCCCCTTCCTCTCTGAACACACTACCAAAACGCTTGTCCACTCCTTGATCTCCTCTTGCCTCGATTACTGCAACATCCTCCCTCTTCAATCCATACAAAATCATGCTGCTCGGCTGATCTTCTGCCAGCCTCGCCATGCCCACATTACTCCTCTTCTCAAGTCGCTTCACTGGCTCCATGTCCAATTCCGCATCCAATTCAAGCTTCTCCTACTGACCTATAAATGCATTCACTCTATGGCCCCTCAATACCTTTTATCTCTTATCTCCCCCTACGTCCCCTCTCGTAATTTGCGCTCCGCTAACAAATGACTCCTATCAATGCCCTTTACCCGCACCGCGAACTCCTGACTGCGCTCCTTTCACCTTACTGCACCATATGCCTGGAACAGCCTACCTGCATCTGTGCGCCAGGCATCCTCCCTGGCCCTCTTCAAATCCAGGTTGAAGACTCACCTCTTCACCATTGCATTTAGATCTAGCTTATGACTGTACTGTGTTCTTTTAACTAGATTGTAAGCTCTGATGAGCATGACTCTGACAGGCAGGGACTGTCTCTTATATGTTGGCTACCTCCTGTAGGTTAGCTGTGCAGAGCTTCGTGCGTGGCGCTATATAAGTGCTGAATAGTAGTAGTGGTAGTAGTAGTTTACATCACAAAATGCATGTCAATAGTAAATATAATAGGCCTTCGGTTAATACAGGCATGTCCAAAGTCCGGCCCGCGGGCCAATTGCGGCCCGCGTTCCGGACTGAAACGGCCCCACAGGTGAGCTACCCAAATATATAACTTACGGCCCCCGGTAGTGATTCCCTGAAAGCTACTGAGGACTCCAGCGATCTCTAGCTGCGGCACTTGACATCAGCTGGCGCAGGAAGGAGAGCCCAAATCTCGCGACGTCCGAGATCTCGTGAGATTTGGGCTTTCCTTCTCTGTGTGCCGGCTGATGACGTCAATTCCCGCTCGTCAGATCCCTGGAGTCCTCAGTGGCGTTCGCAGAATCACTAGTGGAGGGCCGTAAGTTATATATTGGGCAGCTCATCTGTGGGGTCCGGAACGTGGGCCGAGGGATCCCAGGTGGTGCGCAGGGAATTACTACTGGGGCTACCATTTATCAATTTGGGCTATAATGGATTGGTGCTCAGGATCGCTTGACGTCATCAGACAGTGCATAACTTCTCCCCTTCTGGCCAATTTTTATAATGGCAACTACAAATAAGAAACGAAAAGTTGACAGTGAGAGACGACGCTTCCAGGACAGGTGGAAAGTGGAATATTTTTTCACTGAAATACGGAATCACTGTGTTTGTCTGATATGCCAAGAGACTGTGGCTGTTTATAAGGAATTTAATATCAAGAGACACTACCAGTCGAGACATAGCACATACGACAAGCTAACAGGGCGCGACCGCAGTGAAAAGTTGAAGGAACTTGAAGCTGTTTTAATGTCACAACAGCGATTTTTTACAAGAGCCCGTGAATCAAATGAAAATGCCACAAAGGCTAGCTATGAGGTGGCAGCGTTAATTGCTAAAAATTGCAAATCTTTTGCTGAGGGTGAGTTTATCAAAGAATGTGTTATGAAAATGGTGCAGAATATCTGTCCCGAGAAGAAGCAAGAGTTTGCCAACATTTGCCTGGCTCGTAACACTGTAGCAAGGAGATTTGAAGAAATTTCATCAGATATTAAGAGACACTTAACGTCAAAAGGAGTTGATTTTGACTTCTTTTCAATAGCCTGTGATGAAAGCACGGACCTCTCTGACACAGCTCAGTTGCTGATTTTTCTGAGAGGGGTGGACCATGAAATGAATGTGACTGAGGAGCTGCTTGACCTCCAGAGCCTTAAGGACCAAACAAGAGGAAAAGATTTATTTGTCTCTGTTAGTTCTGCCATAGATGAAATGAAACTGTCTTGGAACAAGGTTACTGGGATTATTACTGATGGGGCACCTGCCATGACTGGTGAACGAAGTGGATTATCAACCCTAATCTGTAACAAGGTGATTGAAGAAGGAGGCAACGCTATCAAACTTCATTGTATCATTCATCAACAAGTTCTCTGTGCTAAACATCTCAAATATGATCATGTTATGAAACCGGTGCTAAAGACCATTAATTGCATCCGCTCTAAAGCCCTGTGCCACCGCCAGTTTAAACAGTTTTTACTGGATATCCAGGCTGAATACGAAGATGTTTTATATCATAATGATGTAAGATGGCTCAGTCGGGGGTCTGCACTGCAGCGTTTCTACTCTCTCAGAAAGGAAATTGGAGAATTCTTGGAAACAAAGGGACAACCGATGCGAGAACTATCTGATCCTATTTGGCTGGCTGATTTGGGGTTTCTAGTCGACATAACAAAGCATCTGAATGTACTGAACACGAGTCTTCAGGGCAAAGATGCAGCGGTGAACCAGCTTTATTCACACCTCAAAGCCTTTGGAACAAAGCTGCAACTTTTCCTAAGGCATTTGTCACAAACGCAGCCCAATACTGTTCACTTTTCAGCGTTGCAGGAAATAATGAACAGTTTTCCACAGGATGATATCAGTGCACAAACGAGCAGGTATGCAGCGGACATCGCATCTCTGGCTGGGGAGTTTAAACGGCGCTTTCAAGATTTTGCAGCTATTGAAAAGGAGATCAGCATTTTCTCCTCTCCATTCTCTGTTGACCCCGACAATGCTCCAGATCAGCTGCAGCTCGAGCTCATTGAGCTGCATTGTGACAGCGAGTTACGCAGTCGTCACCAACAGCTCTCTCTTGTGAACTTTTACCGCCAACTGGATAAGAGCCGGTTTCAAGAGATTCGAACATTGGCTAAGAAAATGTTGAGCTTGTTTGGCTCAACATATTTGTGTGAGAAGACATTCTCTGTTATGAACTTTAACAAGAACCGTGTGAGGACAAGACTAAGTGACTCTCACCTGCGTGACATTTTGCGCATCAAAACCACGGCCTTTGAACCAGACCTAGTCTATGTGCTGCAGTCCAGATCTCAGTTTCACCCTTCACATTAGTGCAGGCAAGTTTTTTTTTTTTCAATTGAGAGGAATGCATTGTAAAATCTCAGTTAATGTCAGTTGGTCTAAATCAGTTCTAAATATATTTGAACACATGTATACTTGGTGTTATGTTCCTGTTCACATTTTTTGAACTTAAAAGTTGACAGACAACCTTCATACTTTGTGTAATGTACTTTCTAATGTTTCTGACATATTTCAGCTTCCTGTTTTTTTGAGATTAAAGGCAGAGTGATTTAACACCTGTTTAGATTTGTCATCCAAGTCACAAAATGAAAAGTATGCCGTTTTCAATAAACTTTTGCATAAAACAGTTCATTTGCATTTAATTTTAATGGTTCATCAGAATGTCGGGCAAAATGGTCGGCCCTCGCACATGTTCACTTCATCAAATCTGGCACTCTTCCAAAAACGTTTGGACACCCCTGGGTTAATACCTGTAAAAAAAAACAAGTCATAGACTACTTAGATTTTTTTCGTCTGTCTCTTGTACAGCTGTTCGGGAGCTTCTCTGGGGAGTGTCCAGCAGTAGTCAGCCAGCAATGTAGTGGACCATTTTCCCTGGTATCTTTGCTCCATCGTTGCGATATCCTGGTGAAAACGTTCGCCCTGTTCATCACTAACCATACCACAGTTGTCAGGAAAGAAATCGAGATGGGAATCAAGGAAATGGATCTTTAGAGACTTATTGCAGCTAAGTTTCTGATACTGCATCAGCATGTCTTCTACTAGTTCCTTGTAGTTTTCTGCCCTAACATTCCCGAAAAAGTTTGTTGACACCAGGCGAAAAGCATTCCATGCTTGTTTCACATCACCCTGCAGCAAGTTGTTGAACCTGTCATCTTTGAAGAGCTCTCGAATCTGAGGACCCACAAAAACTCCCTCTTTAATCTTTGCTTCGCTGAGTATAGGGAATTTTTCATGCAGGTATCAGAAAGCTGGCGAAGTGCGGTCCATGGCTTTCACGAAGTTTTTCATCAAATCTAGTTTGTGAAGGGGTGGTAGCAGGATTTTGTGAGCCTCAACCAGAGCTGGGTGCTGGATATTCTTCTCTCCAACTGTTACATTTTGTCTGCGATTCCATTCCTTCCGCAAGTAGTGCCAATCCCTTGCTCGGCTATCCCACTCACATAAGAAACACATGTATTTTATATATCCCTGCTGCAGTCCCATTAAAAGGGCAACTACCTTCAAGTCACCACAGAGGTGCCAGCTGTACTTGTTATAGTTAATGGAAGTCAGTAGATGCTTTAAGTTATCATACGTCTCTTTCATGTGCGCGGCGTTTTTTGGGAGAGCTGGTTAGCCACAGGTAACACGCTATTGATCGCACGAGCCTTTTCTCATAAGCAGTTAAGTCCAGTAAAGACAGTGCTGATTTTCAGATTGCATACCCCCTGAAGAAGAATCGAAACGTGGAATAGGTACCAGAGAAGTGGCGTTGGGGAAGTTGCAAATCCGCACGTTTTAAGAAACTGGATCATAATATTAAGATAAGTCTGATTTTGGAATACATTACAACATGTGATGTTGAGCATTAAGAACCTTATATGTGGTCGTTGATGCTATATGAGCACGAAGTTCACGGGAGATTTACCCAGAGCTGTGCCAGTTCCAGTCTGAGACCACTGGTTCTTTTGCAGTGCAGTACAGTAGAGAAATATAAAATACGTGGAACGAGTTTAACCACATCATCATGCTTTGGAAAAACGGACTAAAGCTTATTTTATTGGAGGGGCAACACACTGGATAAAAGTATCTTTCATGTGGACGGCATGCACTACTGGAATAGATGGAAGATGGTTTCCATTATTCCAAAGCACAGCTTTCAGACTCAGTTTCGAAGAGTCTATAAATAGTCTCCAGTTTTGTGGGTCATGAGTGATTTTTAAGGCATTCATGAGGCTTTCAATATCGGAACAAAATACCAGATTACTTTCCTTTCCGACTGTGTATAGTACACTGCTGACGTCAGATGGCTTCAGCAGCCGTCTGGCAGTAGTATTGCATTGCATCAGAAAATGATGCAGTCAACTCTGGATGATGTGTGCATGCTGGTATTATGCAATGTGATGCAATATTGCATCATTCAAGGCTTATTTGGGATGTTGTTGATGTCCTACTGGATAAATTTACACTGTGAAACATCAAAAATGAACTACATGCAATATCTTCAAAACGAGAGCCAATAAAATGTTTTTTAATGTTGTTATATTCGTGTTCAGTTCACCAAGGTACTACAAATTAGGGCCTTTTAAAGTCAGTAACAATTTCAGTGTTGACCAGTGATACCGGCCGATCGGAGCCATCCCAAGGATGCCGCCTTCGAGGGATGCTTCTTCCTCTTCGGTTCCCTTGGGTGGCAGCAGACGCTTTCTTCATCCCATGAACGGAAGACCTCCTTTATGCCTTCCCGCTGACACTGCTGGTTGCCAAGACCATCTTCAAGGTCCAGCACAACAGAGCGTCACTAATTCTGATAGCCCCCGATGGCCCAGTCAACCCTGGTTACCGATGCCTCTCTCCCTGTCAGTGACGTCACTGATCCCCCCCCCCCCCCCACCCCGGGCCGAGTCTGTTCACTTGGGTGGCGGACTGTATCGCCCTCACCTACGAGCAGGCTGGGATCTAACTAGACGTGGGTCACAGCTCACTGTGTCAAGGCCATGGCTACTTCCGTGGCAAAACTTCTTTCCGTCCCTGTGACAGAAATCTGCCGAGCCGCCATCTGGTCTTTGGTCCATACCTTCATAGCTCACTACTGCCTGGAGAAGGAGTTCTGACAGGACAGCACCTTCGGCCAGGCTGTACTCCGTAATCTCTTCAGGGTGTAGGCAACACCTGCCCTCCGACCCTTCTGTGTTCAGGCTACCGGAGTGCTGGTTCCCCACCAGACATTTGGATTTTGCAAGAGTCTTTCAGTAGGGACTCAATTGCTGCTGCTCACAGCTCACCCTTTGCAGGTCACCATGGTGTTTTTAAGGTTCTTGGTAGCCTGTAGCTGGGGAGTCCCATTTGTGAGGACTGACTTCCTGCTTGTTCCCGGAGAAAGAGTAACAAGCTGTAACAGGTGATCTCCAGGAACAAGCAGGAATGAGTCTTCACATATGGGTACGTCGGTACTGACGGAGCCTGCGTGGGAACGCTCCCCAGCTTCCCAAAAAGGAAAGCTTTTGGGAGCATCCCACAGCGCCTGTGCGCTGCCTTCCTGCCTTTCCTAACTAGCTCTCCTCAGTTCTTCTTTGCCGCAGAGCCAGCAGGTCGAGCCCTGTCACCGCTGAAGAAGTTCTTTATTTTATTTTATTTCTTTGGTAGCGTGTCTGCCTTCCCCGACCCCGGACCGGTACCGCCGGTCTTTTTCTCTTTCTTTAAAAAAAAAAAAAAAATCTTTTTTCTCTTCACTTAGTATATTCTCTTCTTAGGCCTCAGGGCCTACAAGAAAATTTCCCTCATGGAAAAACCAGCCTCCGGGTTTAAAAAATGTACTAAGTGTAGCGGTACTATTTCTGTTACAGATACCCATGAATGGTGCCTTAAATGTTTGGGTCCTGAACACTCCATTCTGGATTGTCCGTCCTGCTCTCTAATGTCTAAACGGGGCTTACAGAACCGAGCAGCTAAGCTCCATGTGCTGTTTCCCGCTGATGCACTGTCGGTAGCATCGACATCTTCCAGGTCGTCTTCTCCTGATGGATCTCAGGTAGCCAAACATAAACCTAGCAGTTCCTCGAAGGGTAGACTTCCCTCCAAGCATCGAGATGCCTCCGGGCTTGCCCTCGAGGATCCTGCGCCAGCAAAACAACCCCGGCGGGAAGCTTCGGCTTCCAAAGCTCCTCCTATGGGGTTTCAGGTTGACATCGATGGCACGGCCTCGACCGATCACCTTTTAGATTGCTCTGGGGTACCGGCACAATCTCCCGGTACCGATTTCCAGGCATTCATGGCGTCGATGGATCACAATGTTCTGTCCATGCAGCAGGCTATTACGACCTTCATTCAAGCTGCGACGCCGCTGGTACCGAAACAAACTCCGTTCTCGGTATCGGCTCCGGTACTGGCACCAGCACTGATACCGGTACCGACTGCATCGAGATCAACCAGGATACTGGCTGCAGTGGTTCCTTGTCCAGGGCTGCTTACCGGTACCGATCCGGTACCGGGGACGCCCGATGTCGATACTGCTCGATACGCGTATCGAGCATTGGAAGAGCACCCTGATAGGCGATACTTCGATTCCTCTGATGATTCTGATACATCAGACGAGTCTCCTGAAGTATCTATAGCCCTTCCTGAAGAGCCGCCTTCTCCAAAAAGAAGAATGTCTCCTCCAGAGGATTTGTCCTTTCAAGACTTCATTAGAGAAGTAGCTAAAGGACTTTCTATTTCAGTAACTTCTGAATCAGAGCCTAGAGCTAAAAAATTGGATATTTTAGGCTACTCTAGAGCTCCTAAAGAGGCAGTCACCTGACCAATTCATGAGATTCTTTATGAACACATGATTGATCTATGGGAGACTCCTCTCACTCTCCTCATTCTCGTAGATTGGACACTATGTATCGTGTCCCTCCTTGTCCTGGATTTCAGAAAACTCAGCTTCCTCACCATTCCATTGTGGTGCAGTCAGCTATGAAGAGGATAAAGAGTACAAAGAGACACTCTGCTCCTCCAGGAAGAGAATGCAGGACCTTGGATGCCTTTGGTAGGAAAATCTTCTAAGCCAGTATGCTTATTGCCAGAATCAACTCATATAGCCTTTACATGGGTATGTTTTTAAAGGAAGTTGCACAAAAACTGCACACTTTCCTCCCTTTTCTTCCAGAGGATAAAAGGGAGGAATTCCTCATTTGGCTTAAGCATACCCAAGATATTTCAAAGTTTTCCAACAGGGCAGCCTTTGACTCCTTTGAAGGTGCCAGCAGAGCCTCAGGCATAAAGAGCTTAAAGATCCCAATTTACCCATGTCTAACAATAGCCAAATTAACATGAATAAAATACATTCTCTAAAATGCTTGTATGCAAATGCTAGAAGTCTAAAGAATAAGATGGGAGAGTTAGAATATATAGCACTAAATGAAAAGTTAGATATGATTGGAATATCAGAGACCTGGTGGAAGGAGGACAACCAGTGGGACACTGTGATACCTGGGTGCAAACTATATCGTAATGATAGAGGTGATCAAATAGGTGGAGGGGTTGCGCTCTATGTTAGAGAGGGCATTGACTCAGAAAGGATTAAAGTTTTGCAGGAAACAAAATCTGCTGTAGAATCTATATGGATTGAAATTCCATATAAAAGGGGGAAGGCGATGGCAGTGGGGGTGTACTATCGAGCACCTGGCCAGAATGACCAAATGGATGATGAAATGCTCAAATAAATCAAGGAAGCTAACAAAAGTTACAGCGCAGTAATAATAATGGGTGATTTCAATTACCCCGGTATCGACTGGGTCAGTGTCACGTCAGGACATGCTAGGGAGATAAAGTTACTAGATGAAATAAATGACTGCTTCTTGGAGCAGCTGGTTCATGAACCGACCAGAGGGGAAGCCATATTAGACCTAGTCCTTAGTGGAACACCAGATCTAGTGCAAGAGATAAGGGTGTTGGGGCCACTTGGCAATAGTGATCATAGCATGATCGCCTTTGATTTAATTAGTGGAGGAGGGATAGTAAGGAAATCCACAGTACTACCTTTTAACTTTCGAAAGGGAGACTATGATAAAATGAGGAAAACAGTTAAGAAAAAACTAAAAGGAGCAGTTGCAAAGGTTAAAGATGTACATCAAGCTTGGGTGTTGTTGAAAAATACTATCTTGGAAGCCCAGACCCAGCTGCATTCCACGCTTTAAGAAAAGTGGAAGGAAGTCCAAAAAACTGCCAGCATGGTTTAAAGGTGAGGTCAGAGAGGCTGCTGTTGCCTAAAAATCATCTTTCAGGAAATGGAAAAAAGAGCCAAACGACGAAACCTGGAAAAAGCACAAGCACTGGCAAGTCAAATGCAAGGCATTGATAAGGCAGGCAAAGAGAGAATTTGAGAAGAAGCTTGCTGCGGAAGCAAAAACGCAAAATAAAGACCTTTTCAAGTACATTCGTAGCAAAAAACCTGAGAGAGTCAGTTGGTCCATTAGATGATAAAGGGGTTAAAGGAGCACTAAGAGGCGACAAGGCGATAGCGGAGAGACTGAATGAATTCTTTGCTTCGGTCTTTACTGAGGAAGATGTAGGGATGTTACCCATGACTGAAGTGGTATTTAAAGGTGCGGAAGAATTGAAGGAAATATCGATACATCGGGAAGATGTCTAACAACTATTAGATAAACTGAAGAGTAGCAAATCACCTGGGCCGGATGGTATACATCCAAGGGTGTTGAAAGAACTGAAATATGAGATTGCAGACCTGCTAGTAGTAATCTGTGAACTATCATTAAAATCATCTCTAATACCTGAAGATTGGAGGATCGCCAATGTAACACCAATTTTTAAAAAGGGTTCCAGGGGTGATCTGGGAAACTACAGACCAGTGAGCCTAACGTCAGTACTGGGAAAAATGGTAGAAACCATCATAAAGAATAAAATTACTCAGCATGTAGATAGTCACAACCTAATGGGAGACAGCCAACATGGCTTTAGACAAGGAAGATCTTGTCTTACTAATCTGTTATGTTTTTTTTAAGGAGTGAATAAACAGGGGGACAAAGGTGAGTCGGTTGATATTGTGTATCTGGACTTTCAGAAAGCCTTTGACAAGGTCCCTCATTGACTTTTGGCGAAACTAAAGAGTCATGGGATAGGAGGCAGTGTACTATTGTGGATCAGGAACTGGTTAAAAGATAGAAAGCAGAGGGTAGGGCTAAATGGCCAATTTTCCCAATGGAGAAAGGTGAGTAGTGGTGTACCCCAGGGATCTGTGCTGGGTCCGCTGCTTTTTGACATATTCATAAATGACCTGGAAAGTGGAATAACGAGTGAGGTTATCAAATTTGCAGATGACAGAAAACTATTTAAAGTTGTTAAAACCCAAGAGGATTGTGAAAAATTGCAAGAGGATCTTGATAAATTGGAAGACTGGGCATCAAAATGGCAGATGAAATTTTATGTGGACAAGTGCAAGGTTATGCACCTAGGGAAGAACAACCCAAACTATGGTTACACGATGCAAGGTTCCACATTAGGAACCACCACCCAGGAAAAAGATTTAGGCGTCATTGTGGATACCATGTTAAAACCCTCGGCCCAGTGTGCAGCGGCGGCCAAAAGAGCAAATAGAATGCTAGGTATGATAAGGAAAGGAATGGAAAATAAAACAAAAGATATTATAATGCCTCTATATCGTTCCATGGTGAGACCGCACCTTGAATATTGTGTGCAATTCTGGTCGCCGTATCTTAAAAAGGATATAGCGATTTTAGAAAAGGTACAGAGAAGAGCCACCAAAATGGTAAAGGGGATGGAAGGATACTCCTATGAAGAAAGGCTATAAAGGTTAGGGCTCTTTAACCTGGAAAAGAGACGGCTGAGGGGAGATATGTTAGAAGTCTGTAAATTAATGAACGGAGTGGAACGGGTAAACGTAGATCGATTGTTTACCTTATCAGAATATAGAAAGACTAGGGGACATGCAATGAAGCTACAGGGTAAACTATTTAAGACTAATAAAATAAAATATTTTTTCACTCAACGTGTAATCAAACTCTGGAATTTGTTACCGGAGGATGTTGTAAAGGCTGTTAGTGTAGCTGGGTTTAAAAAAGGTTTGGACAAGTTCCTGGAGGAAAGGTCCATAAACCATTATTAAGAAGTGACCGAAGATATCAATGCTTGACCCAGTACAAGCATTGTGGAACTTGTGTCTCTTGGGGAATCTGCTAGGTACATATGACCTAGATTGGCCACTGTTGGAAGCAGAATACTGGGCTTGATGGACCTTGGTCTGACCCGGTATGGCATATCTTATGTTTTTGACTTGATGCTAGAGAACTTAGCCTTTCTGGCTCTAAAGCAGCCAGAGCCTCTCAGCATTCCAGGAAGGTTAGCTCATTTTGCTCCCAGATGGGAGCAAATAACATCAGAGCAGTGGACCCTCTCCATCATAAGAGAGGGCTACAAGCTTCATTTCTCAGACCTTCTTCCCCACACCATGGTGAGACACTTCAATTCTCCCACATCTCTTCTCGACCTTCTAGGTCAAGAGGTAACTACCCTTCTTGCCCAAGGGGCAATAGAAGAAGTTCCTCTTCTTCAACAAGGGTCAGGGTCCTACTCCTCCTATTTTCTCATTCCAAAGAAGACGGGGATTCAGACCCATCTTAGATCTCAGAGAATTGAACAAATTTCTATGCAAGGAGAAGTTCAAGATGCTTTCTCTGGGCACTCTCCTTCCATACCTTCAAAGTCAGGATTGGCTTTGTTCTCTAGATCTCAAGGATGCGTACACCCATGTCCTCATTCATCCCTCTCACAGAAGATTCCTACGGTTTCTTTTCCAAGGAAAACATTACCAATACAGAGTTCTTCCTTTCGGTCTGGCCTCTGCCCCAAGAGTGTTCACCAAATGCATGGCAATAGTTGCTGCATTTCTACGAACTCTGGGAATATTTGTCTTCCCATACCTGGGCGACTGGTTCATTCGAGCTCCATCTCAGTCAGAGGCCCAGAATTCCTTGAACCGCACAAGGCGCATTCTGCAGTATCTGGGACTTGTGATAAACCTCCCAAAGTCTCAGCTCACCCCTACTCAGTCCCTAGAATTGATAGGGGCCTGGATGGATACCACTACTGCAAGGGCTTACCTTCCTCAGGCCTGTTGCCATCGTCTAGTGCAGTTAGCCTCCCAGATGCAGTCAAAAAGCCACTTAACTGCTCGGGAGATGTTACAACTGCTAGGCCACATGGCTTCCACAGTGCATGTGGTTCCCTATGCTCGCCTACACATGAGAGCAGCTCAATGGACTTTGTCCACCCAGTGCACTCAAGCTTCAGGAGCTCTCTCAGACCAAATAGCAATCACCAAACGTCTCTTTTGGTCTCTCCAATGGTGGATGTCCACTCAAAATTTGTTGCTGGGGGTCTCCCTTCCAACAGTTGTTGCCCCAAGTGACCCTCACAATAGATGCCTCCCAAACAGGTTGGGGAGCCCATCTACAGGACCTCTCCACTCAAGGTACTTGGTCTCCACAGGAGACCTCCCTTCATATCAACCACTTGGAGCTTCGAGCAGTTTTTCTAGCTCTCAAGGTCTTTCATGCCCTCCTCAGCTACAAGACAGTCCTCATTCATACGGACAATCAAGTAGCCATGTTTTACATAAACAAGCAAGGAGGAACTGGCTCTCTGTTGCTTCGCAATGAAGCTTTAAGATTGTGGGCCTTCGCCAGAGAGCATCAAATCCATCTCCTGGCAGTATACCTCCCAGGAGTCCAAAACTCTTGGGCAGACAGACTCGGTCGAGTTCTGCTTCCACACGAATGGTCCCTGCACATGGATCAGGTCCTCAGCATCTTCCAAGAATGGGGAACCCCGAACATAGACCTCTTTGCAAGTCCGTGGAATGCCAAACTTCCCCGGTTCTGTTCCAGAATTCCCTGTCAGGGAGTTCAGGCCAAGGATGCCTTCCTCCTCTATTGGGGTCAGGGCTTCCTGTATGCATTTCCACCCATTCCCTTGATTCCCAAGACTCTGTTCAAACTCCAGAGGGATCGAGGATCTATGATCCTCATAACTCCACGCTGGCCACGCCAAGTGTGGTACCCTCTACTTCTACATCTCTCCCAAGCCCCCTCTCTGTACTTGGGAGCTGCTCCAGACCTTCTGTCCCAGGAGGAAGGGACTTTGTGGCACCCAAACCCCAAATCCCTACACCTCAGAGCTTGGTTACTGAAGGCCTAGACCTTCAAGACTGGAATCTTTCTCAACAGGTGAAGGATATCCTCCATTCTTCCAGACAACCTTCCACCAGGCGTTCTTATGCTTTTAAATGGAAAAGGTTTTCCATTTGGTGTGCTGAGAAGGGTCTTAACCCTCTAGCACTACCTTTGAATTCTCTATTAGACTATCTCCTGCATCTTTCCAATGCAGGCCTTAAAACGAATTGAGTAAGAGTCCATTTGAGTGCTATTGCAGCATCCCTTAAGCCCATCAATGGACAACCTATTTCCTCTCATCTTCTCACTGCAAGATTCATGAGAGGCCTAACTTTAACTAAACCTCCCATTAGGCCTCCTCTGGTGGCATGGGACTTAAATTTGGTTCTTGGTCAGCTTATGAAGCCACCTTTTGAACCCTTAGCCACTACCTCCTTGAAATTTCTTTCCTGGAAGGTTATTTTCCTCATTGCCGTCACTTCAGCTCGCCGCATCAGTGAACTTCAGGCATTAGTGGCTAATCCACCTTATACAAGGTTCCATCATGATAAGGTAGTCCTTAGGACAAATCCACACTTTATGCCTAAAGTGGTCTCACCTTTTCATCTTAATCAAGAGGTATATTTACCTGTCTTTTTTCCAGCTCCTCATGCATCCAATGCAGAGAGGAATCTTCATACTCTGGATTATAAAAGAGCTCTTGCTTTTTACTTACACAGGACACAGCAACATAGAAAGTCTTCCCAGCTTTTTGTTGCTTTTGATCCTTCTCATTTGGGACTTTCAGTCTCCAAGAGAACACTGTCTAATTGGATTGCTCAGTGTATTTCTTTCGCCTACCAGAGTAAGAACCTTTCTTTGGAGAGCCATGTCACAGCTCATAATGTGAGGGCCATGGCCACCTTTATGGCTCATCTAAATTCTGTGTCCATCAACCAGATCTGTCGAGCAGCTACCTGGGCCTCGGTTCATACCTTCACAGCCCATTACTGCTTGGACAAGGACTCCCGCTGGGATGCCTTGTTTGGTCAGGCTGTCCTTAAACACCTGTTCCATTCTTAAACAACTCCTACCCTCCTTCTCTGGATGGATGCCTGAGATCCATAGGAGGAAGTAGACCACTCTCCAGGGTCTCATACCTTAGGGATCTCCCAGGCATCTTAGCTAGGGAGTTCCCATATGTGAAGACTCATTCCTGCTTGTTCCTGGAGATAGCACAGTTACTTACCTGTAACAGGTGATCTCTGGGAACAGCAGGAATAAGTCTTCAGAACCCACCCACCTCCCCTAGGAGTTGTATCTCTTTTTCTATCTTTCCTTTCCTCTCTCTCTCTTTTGTCTCAGCTTTAAACTTGAACTGAGGAGAGCTGGTTAGGAAAGGCGGGAAGACAGCGCGCAGGCGCTGTGGGATGCTCCCAAAAGCTTTCCTTTTTGGGAAGCTGGGGAGCATTCCCGCGCAGGCTCCGTCGTTACCGACGTACCCATATGTGAAGACTTATTCCTGCTGTTCCCAGAGATCACCTGTTACAGGTAAGTAACTGTGCTTTCTCTGGGGACAGCAGAAATCAGTCCTTGCAACCCTCCATTCTCCCCTTGGAGTTGCTTCTGTACCATATTTTAATTTTTGCTGTCTTAGCTATGTCATTTGACTGAGGCACGATGGCACCCTTGGGTGGGAAGTGGACCATGCATGCATGGTGCCTCTCCCAAAGGCTTGCTTTGAAAGCTGTGGAGATGCTTCCGCGGGGGCTCCGTTGGCACCGATATCACCCGTATGTGAGGACCGATTCCTGCTGTCCCGGGAGAACACCTGTTACAGGTGAGTAACTATGCTTTCTGGCGATAGCAAATACATGTTAAGAAAATTCAAATGATTTGATCTTACTCTGTTTCCTAGAGTATCCAACTTATGATGCAAGGAAAATGTATCCTTTAATAGCAGAAACTCCTGTAACCTATAAAGGAGGAACACAATTTTCTAAACTCTTAATATCTTTAACCACATCCTTTAAAACAGCATTGCGCAGAAAATGCAAAATACCAATCTCTGCAGGGAAATTATATAGCTGCATAACTGACTCTCTTAAAATACTTTCAGTAAGAGTAACAAATTTCCAAAGGTCCAATAAAGACACTGAATCTTGAACTTGGAGACTCTAAGAAAACAGCTGCCAAGTCTGGTGGAGGAATAGGCGCTGGCATAGGTATCCCCATAGGTGCCATGGCTTCTACCGAGGGATGGGCTATTTCTTCTCTGAAGCCCCTTTAGGGGTCAAACTAGAGGAAGTTTCTTGATGCACAGAAAAAGGCGGCTTCAAAACTTTGGGAAGGGGTGTCACTGGGCCCCCAGAGCTTAAAGAAGCTCTGGAAGACCATGAAGCAGCTTCAAACCACTTAGAGCCAGAAGCCATATCAACCCTAGGATACAATGGGCTCGATATTCAAAAGGCATTTACGTGGTTTACAGCCTGATAAACTATGTAAATGCCTTAAGTGGGGCTATTCAACGGCACTTACATGCTTAGTGCTGCTGAATATTCCCATTTAACTCTCCTATGCGCCCTGATGCTGTTTGGTTAGCATTGGGGCATTCGGAGGCAGAGCAGAGGCAGCAACAAGCACTAACTGGGCAGCAGTGATATTATATGCCGTAAATTTACGTGAGGAAAATCCCTCGCCTATCTTCAAGGCTTAAGAGCTAACTAGCAGCAGATACAGTATCGCTGCTGCCTGGTTAGCTTCGGCAGCTTCTGGTGTGTGCGGCAGTGCCCAGGTATTCAATGCCATTGCTGCAGCATTGAATATCCTGGTTAGAGGGTGGCGGGGAGGGCCCACTATGTTTATCCATAGGACCTTTAGAAGCAAGGGTAAATTTAGACATTTTCTTCCTTCCTCTTCTTTTGCATGATACAGAAAGTAAAACAGTAAATTCGTCCAATGCTCAGAAACAGACACTGCAAGAAGAAAATTATGACTCTAAGGGGGCTCCACTGGCCATATGCTGGCAGCCGTGGGCCACAAGCACCCCAAGTTTTAAATGCTGGGTGGTCCCGCGCTGATGACTTCAGTGGAACCATGCACATTCCAAGCATCGATGCTGTGGGAATGCTCTCTCTAGCCCTCTTCCACCAGATCTAGGCAGGTACCACAGCACTCTTGCTGCTCCCCTGAATAAAGCAATTCTAAATTTTAACCCTCCTCCCCAAAAAAACAAAGCTTTATTTTTAGGCAGCTGGCCTTCCAGGCCTGCATGGTCATCTGGAACTTCACTGCTTTGGGATTCCCATTTTGGTGCTCTTTTTACTGTGGCCTTATATATTTTCTTTTTGGTTGGTTATTTTTCAGTTCTTTTTATTTTTAAAATCTTTGCTGCTGTGGTGCTCAGCCGCATGGCCAGATGCAGCTTGTGACACCTAGCGTTTTTTGCCCACAGCTGCTATTTTTAACCCTGATCATGGTGGGAATTGCCTTGGCACTTTTGTATCAAAGTTTATTTATAAATTTCTTCTATACGCCCCTTCCAGAGATCAAGGGCGGTTTACATGGAACAGTTAACAATTTTGTATACTTCAGTATACTTTACATAGAACAGTGTTTAAACTATGTACAGGTAAGATTACATGGAACATTAACTGAACTAAATTACAGGAACTATTTACAAGGCGCAGTAAAACAACAATTTGCATAAGACATTTGCAGTGAGTAAATGGATAGTAATGAGAGAATTATTTACGTTAATCATTTGTTCTGTCTTGAGTCCTGTGGGGGTGTTTCGGTGGATGTTGGGGGGAAGTTTTCTGTTGGTGGGGGATTTCAAAGTGGATTGTGAAGAGGTAGGTTTTGAGTTCTTTTTTGAATTGATGTATGTCTTTTATCAATCGTAGAGTTAGTGGAAGTTCGTTCCAGAGGGTGGGGGCGGCAAAGGAGAAGGCTCTAGTGCTTGTGGTTGTCTTTGTTTTTCTCATAGTTGTATTTATGGTGAGAGAGTGGGTTGCATTTCGTCTGCGCGTTCTTGTTCTTGATGGGGGGTGTAGTAGGGTGGATAGGTGTGAGGGGGAAATGTCATTAAGGAGTTTGAAGGTTGTTAGTAGGATTTTATATTTTATGCGGCTATTTATGGGGAGCCAATGTAGATCTAACTATATTGGAGTCACGTGGTCGGTTAGTCTAGCTTTAGTGATCATCTTGGCACATATGTTCTGAGCTCTTTGTAGTAGGTAGATGCTTTTCAGTGGTAGACCAATTAGGAGACTATTACAGTAGTCGAAATGGGGGGTGATGAGAGTATTGACTACTGATCTAAAATCATGAGTGTCAAGGAGGGGTCTTAGGTGTTGTATTGTCTTAAGTTTGAAGAATATTGTTTTTACTGTCTGTTTTATGTGTGGAAGCATGGTGAGTGAGTCGTCTAATATTACTCCTAGGTGTATTACCTCTTAACAGGTATAGTTGTTTTGTTTATTGTGATTGCTGTTGGGTAGGTGTCATCAGCGACAGGCTTTCTCGTTATAAACATTGCTTTGGTTTTTTTAAAGTTGATGCTGAGGTGGTTAGTTTCAAACCATGTGGTGGCCTCACTCATGCATTCAGATAAATTGTCATATTTAGAGTTGTTAGTATTTATAGGGATGGCGAGCATGATGTCGTCGGCATATATAAAATGGTTAATTTTGTGTTTTTTGAAGATATTTGTAATGGGCTGTAGGTATAAGTTGAAGAGTAGGGCAGAGGGCTGAGCCTTGTGGAATTCCCTGACCTTGGGGAAAAGTTTCTGAAGTGTCTTGGCCTAATTGAACACGTATTAGTCTGTGTGAGATGTATGACTTGAACCATTCGAGAACTGTCCCACCTATTCCTAGGTTTTGTAATCTATTGATCAGTGTGTCATGGTTGATGCTATCAAATGCGGCAGATATATCTATAAAGAGGAGTATAAAACCTTGGTTGTTGTCGTTTGTGCCTTTGATAAGGAGGTCTAGCAATGCAATTAGGAGAGTTTCAACTCCATGGAAGGGGCGGAATCCAAATTGGTGCGAATCAAGGGGTTTGTGTTCATCAATGTGTTCTTGTAATTGGAGTTGTATGGTTTTTTCTATTATCTTGGCAATGAATGGTATGCTAGCAATGGGTCTGTAAGAGTTTGGGTCTTTTGGGTCCAATTTACTGTTTTTTATGATGGGGCGGATAGAGGTGAATTTTAAAGCATTGGGCATGATGCCTTGTGAGAATGATTGATTAACTATGTGTTGAATGTTTTCAACAAGAAAATCCTTCATGGATTTGATCCACGACACTGGGCATGGGTCAAGTGGGGAGGTTGTGGTATTGATCATTGTTATAATTTTGAGGAGATGTTTTTTTTCAATCATGTGGAAAGTTGTCCATTGATAGTTGATTTTTGTATTTGGTTTCAGTATTATGGTTGGAATGAGGGTTTTTTCTTTAGTTTATCGGCAAAATGCAAAGCTAGGGTTTGTATGTTTATAGTGGATTGGTCAGGTTCTGGGCTTTGTGTTTTTGTTAATGTTTTTACAATCGCGAAGAGTTCTCTTGGCCGATTGAGGGCTAGATTTATTACGTTGGAATGGTATTCCCTTTTTGATTTGTTAATTGCGTTCTTGTAGTCGTTGAGTATGTTTGTGTATTTTGTGAAAAAGATTCCACAAAAAATGCAACTAGAGAAACTCGTACAGTGCAATCTACCAGTAGAACAAACATGAGAAACCAGAGCAGGAAATAAATATTCTTTTTGTCGGATAGTTTGTATATAGGGAGGGCTGTTTTCAGTCTCTTGTAGTGCTTGGGGTCTGAGGACCAGACGTCCCCTATGGGGGACCCAGGGCTCTCAAGTGCCTCCTGTCATGGAGAGCAAGGGGGGGGGGCGGGGTCAAGGTGTTAACTTCAACCTTGTGCTTGCCCGTTCTCTGGGAGCTCAACTTTATCCTTCATGAGGGTTGGTTGAGAGGCAGTAGAGAAATCCTTTCTCTGGAAGGTAAGTCTGAGGTAGAAAGGGTATCTCTCCTGGTGGAAGGCTACAGTCTCTGTGATCCACCTGTTTAGCAGAAGGGTCCTTTTCAGGATTCTATGGCAGTTCTGCATTTCATAGAACGTTTTGTTGGACAAGGTTAGCAGGCCGCTCCCCTCCCCCCCTCGTGGTGGGGATCTGGCATTCTGCTGCATTCATTCCTCTACTGATCCTGTGCAGCAGTGTATAGGATATTGAGAAGAAATCCCCTAAGCGGGGTCCTAAGGGCTTTGGGGTCCTGTCTCAGTTGTACACTCAGACAAAGGGCAAGCCGGATCAGTCTTTTGAGCTCTCTAGGGTGGGAGCTCTGATCACAGCTGTGACAAAGTGCACAACCATCCTTGCGGAGGGAAGCATTGCTCTCAAGGAGTCTTAAGGTTGGAGCCCTCTGCCTTAGCAGTGCCTTTACAGCAGCTGTCTTAAGCTACTAAGCAGCACTGTATACAGACATAGTGTCAAATTATGATTGATCCAGCTGCTGCTGGATGGTCCAGAGGCTGCGAGGTTGGAAGTAGACTGTCTGGATGTCTGGTGCCCTCTAAAATGTTGTCAGAATCCCTTCTGTAATGATGATGGTAACCAGACATTAGCTCTGGCTCCATGCTTGGTCTGTGGATGTTCTCTCTAAGCTTCAGCTGAGCAAATTCCCCTCTTTAAGGATCAGTTACTCTTTTGGAGTAGGACTGGTGAATTGGTGAAAGTCATTGGGGAGGCTCATCTACAGAGAGACTCCTAGAATATAGGCGTAGAGGTGCCAGGAGTACTTATAGGTCCGTGCGTAGTGCCTGGAGTCATCCTCAAACTGCTACAAGTAGTTTTGCAGTTTTTAGCATACTTGACTCGCTTCCATGGCTCCATTTGAAGTCTGTGATCCCCCCAAGTTCTGGTGGTCTCTCTTGTGCAGTGAGTTTGGGTGTGGCTCTGAGAGGACCTGTATCACATCAGACCAGTGGCCCCTTGGGGAGCCCTAAAGTCAGTGGTTCAGGCCAGCGGAGGACTAAGATTTACAGCAGTGCCTACGAGATGCCCATAGAGTCTTAATGCAGCTCTCTGCTCATTCAGGTAATGTTTGAGGGAACTCCTTCATTGCTTTCTGCACTTGCAAGTGACTTGAAATGTGCTGTCAGCAGAGCAGGACCAAGGATGTTTGTTTATTATACATAGCGGGGCCCAGGAATGGAGATTCCTCCCCGCATATCCTGGACCTCAAGACTCGAGAGTCCCTCATTTCTTTATGAGGACCATCAGGTCTGTCATTGCATTACTCTGACAGGAGGAGTTCTCATTTTCCTAAACCTTGCCAAGGTGTATTTCTACATGCTCATGTGAGAGCAGTGTTGGCAGTTTCTCTGCTGTCCTTTCCAGTTCTGGGCCCTGCCCTTTAGCCTAGCCATGGCCTCCTCTCACCTTCTCAAAGGTCATGGTGGTGGTAGTGGCAATTCTGCATAAGCAGAGAATCCCGTTTCACCCATACTTGGACAACTAGCTGATCTGATAGAACTTTCTGGTAACGTTCAGGGACGATACAGCCCACATTGATACAGTCAGGTGATTTACTGGATGGAAGGGCTGAAACAGCAGCCTATTTCTTTAAACTTCCCGGCCACTTCCTCAGTAAAAGTACAAAATTGAGTAATGGTAATTCTCCAGGACCAAGCAGGAAGTCAGTCCTCACTTATGGGTGTCATCGGCACTGATGAAGCCCCAGCGGAGCATTTCCCCAGCTTTCCATGAAAGCCTTTGGGAATGCTGGCACGCATGCGTGGTTCCCTTCCCGCCTAAAGGTGCCATCTTACCTCAGTCTCTTTTTTTTCCGAGAAGCCCATTGGACATGTGTCCTGTTCTCCTGGATAAAAGTGATTTTTTTTCTTCGGCGATTTTTGCTATTTTTCTCCGGTTCGACGCCGGTTCCCCTCCCGCCGGGTTCGGTACACCGGTATCGAGCCCGTTTTCTTCAGTTTTTGGTTTTTGCCCTTCGTGGCTGGCGTTCGCACCCTTTTTTCATTTTTTCATCTTTTGACCTTGCTGGGGCTATTTTTCCCCCGATGGCTTCCAGTGGTTTCAAAAAGTGTGATCGGTGTAAGAAAATTGTCTCTCACCGACACACACGACTGCTGCCTTCGGTGCCTCGGCCCTGACCACGACCCCAAGTCGTGTGGGCCATGTGGGACGATGTCTTCCAAGGCACTAAAGAGTCGACAACATCAAAAGGAAAGGTTTTTCTCGGACTCTGCCTCCGGCTGGGCCTGGACCTCGTCTGAGGCCTCGACATCTCGGGATTCCGATCCCGAGCGCCGTCGAAGCTCCTCGGACAGGGGGTCCCCCGACCGAGAACGCAAGAGGAAGAAGCGGCTCGTGAGGGCGGCGTTGGAGGAGGTCCCTGGTCCCTCGAGGGCCTCCGCCGTCCCGGGCCCGTGGACCAAGAGAAGCCTGCCAGAGTTCCTCGCGTGGAGCCGGAGTCTGCTGGACACGTAAGCCCCGTAGTCCTCGTGGACTCTCCTCCCAGAGAGCCGACGTCGGGCCCGGTGCTGCCGGGGCCCGAGTCGGTGGCTGCTGAGTCTCCCGAGCTGAGTCTCAGGATGACAGCCTTGGAGTGCAGACTGTCTGCCTTCATGGAGCAGCAGCAGGCACTGATGGCCAGCCTGTCTGGTGCATCTGCCCCGACCACCGGGACGTCGACTTCGAAGTCAACCCCGGAGACCGAGCCGATACTCGAGACCCTCGTGGCTCGAAGTCGTCCTCGGTCGAGGTCTCCCTTGACCTCCCGTTCTGGACCGAGGGTGTTGACGCCGGTGCCCCCGGCGTTGGGGCAGGTGCCTCGGGGCCCCGCGGGGTCGGACCCTGACTTCTCCTCGGACGAGTCCGCCTGGGAGACGGAGGATGAGGAGTCTCCCGATACTTTTAAGACTCAGTGCATCCCGTCTGACTCACTGCAGTCTGATTCCCGGAGTAGATCCCCTCCGGAGGGGGACACTAGGTTCTCGGAGTTCGTCCGGGATATGGCCGCTGCCTTGGCTATCCCTGCTGATCCCGAGGAAGAGCCTCGAGCCGAGGAGCTCGATGCTCTACAGTACGACTCTCCTCCGAAGGAGGCCTTTTACTGTCCCGGTTCTTCCGATGCTGGAATGGCTCCTCTTCCGAATGTGGGAGGCCCCGGCCTCCGCGCCGGTTCTAAGCAAGCAAGTCTATTCCATTTATCGACTCCACAAAAGCCCTGGTTTCCAGAAAGCACAGCTACCACACCATTCCATGGTTGTGGAATCGGCCATGCATCGTCTGAAGAGCCAGAAGATGCACTCCGCAGTGCCCCCTGGCAGGGAGGCCCGCAACCTCGATGGCGTCGGTAGGAAGTGCTTACAGGGGTCGATGCTTGCTTGCCGTGTCCAGTCTTACCAGCTGTACATGGGCATGTACTTGCGGGACCTGGCCAAGGAATTGGCCAGATTCTCTGCTGGTCTCTCCGGGGAACCCTTGCAGAGATTTCAGACCTTGTCCTCGGGGATTCGGGAATGCTTAAAGTTCATTTCCCACGCCGCCTACGATGGCTTCGAGGCTTCGGCCCGAGTAGCGGCTGCCGGCATCGCGGCTCGACGCCAGGCGTGGCTGCAGTCATCGGACCTCGAGCCATGGGTTCAGGACAAGTTGGTCGATGTCCCCTGCCGAGGTGAGAACCTTTTTGGCAAACCTGTGACCGAGAAGGCCGCTCAGCTCGAGACAGAGCACCTCACCCAGACAAGGCTGTCGAGGAAGACCTCTGCCCCTTCACATAAGAAGAAGGGCTCGGGTAAAAAGTCCTTTTACCCGAGGAAGGGCACTGCCTACAAACAGTACCCTCAGTATCAGGCTGCCCAAACTGCCCCCCAGGGTCAGCAAGCCAAGGGCCAGGGTAATGGGCCCCATAGGTAGAGGACCCCAAAGCCTCAGGCCCCTGCTACCACAGCAGGGTGGTGGTTTTTGACTCCTTGAGCGTAGCCTCTCCTCCACTGCTCTCCCCACCTTGCACAGGAGGTCGCCTCGCCCTCTTTGCCCACCAGTGGCCCCTTATCACCGGGGACAGTTGGGTGCTGGACATAGTCCGCAATGGCTATGCCCTCCATTTTCACCAACTGCCTCCGCCATATTTTCCAGGGGAGCCTCCCTTGCACACAGACCTTCTTCAAGAGCTTCATGGTCTGTTGGTGGACAGGGCGGTGGAGCCTGTGCCTCCCCACTTGCAAGGTCATGGATTCTACTCCAGGTATTTCCTGGTACCCAAAAGGACCGGTGGCCTTCGACCCATTCTGGACCTCAGAAACCTCAACAAGTTCCTAGAGAGAGAAAGGTTCAAGATGCTTACTCTTGGGACACTTCTGCCCTACCTCCAGCAGGGAGATTGGCTATGCTCCTTAGATCTAAAGGATGCGTACACTCACATCCTCATTCATCCAGACCACAGAAAGTACCTCAGGTTCATTGTGGAAGGAAACCATTATCAGTACAGAGTACTACCTTTTGGCCTGACCTCCGCTCCTAGGGTCTTTACCAAGTGCCTGGCAGTTGTGGCGGCCTACCTGAGAAATCAAGACATCTTTGTCTTTCCCTTTCTGGACGACTGGCTCATCAGGGGTCAAACATCCCTGGAGGCCAGACAAGCCACCCTCAGAACCATTGCTCTGCTTCAAAACGTGGGTTTTGTCATAAACTTTGCAAAGTCCACTTTGCTCCCCTCCCAGAACTTGGAGTTCATAGGGGCAAGGTTGGATTCTCAACTGGCAAAGGCATTCTTGCCAGAAGACAGGGCCCAAAGACTGATGGACGTGGCAAAACCGTTTCTGAACAAGCCCCTGGTCTCCGCCAGACTCTGCCTCAGGCTTCTGGGACACATGGCTTCGACAGTACATGTGACTCCCAATGCCAGGCTCCATATGCTGCCTGCACAGTGGTGCCTTCGGACTCAGTGGTCTCAAGCCACAGGCCACTTACGAGACAGGATAAAGGTGTCCAAACCCTTTTTGGCCTCCCTCAGCTGGTGGCTGCATCCACCCAATCTACTCAAGGGGATGCCCTTCCAAATGCCAGAATACTCGGTGGTCCTCACCACCGACGCCTCTCTAAAGGGCTGGGGTGCTCATTTTCTGGACAAGTGCACTCAAGGCCTCTGGTCTCCCTGGGAGGCAGCCCAACAGATCAATCTGCTGGAACTTCGGGCTATCCGCTTGGCTCTCAGAGCTTTTTCTCCAGCCCTGGCTCACCGCTCAGTCTTGATTCAAACAGACAACCAGGTAGCCATGTTTTATGTGAACAAACAGGGCGGGACTGGATCCAGACTCCTTTGTCGGGAAACTCAGGACCTTTGTTCCTTTGTCTTGAAGCACAACATGCTTCTCAAGGCGGTGTACCTTCCAGGCCAGGAGAACTGCCTGGCAGACCGATTGAGCAGAATTATGCAGCCCCACGAGTGGCAGCTGCATCCCCTGGTTGTTCAGAGGATCTTCCTACAGTGGGGTCTCCCTTGGATAGATATCTTTGCCAGCCCGCTGAACAAGCAACTGCCCAAGTTCTGCTCCAGGCAACCGCATCCTTTGAGGGTAGCACCAGATGCCATTCTAATGTCCTGGTCTCAGTGTCTCCTGTATGCGTTTCCTCCCACGCCCTTGGTGGCCCGAACTCTTTTCAAGACTCTTCAGGACAGGGCCTCAGTCCTGCTGGTAGCTCCCAGGTGGCCGAGGCAGCCTTGGTTTCCACTTCTGTTTCAACTGGCAGTGGATTCCCCACTACCTCTGGGGTTGCGGCCCGACCTTCTCTCCCAGGAGCAGGGTTCCCTTCTGCACCCCAATCTCAAAGCTCTCAATTTGATGGCCTGGAGGCTGCAAGGGTAGTTTTGGCTCCCTGGGGCCTGCCTCAGGAAGTCGAGGAGGTTGTCCTAGCCTCTAGAAAGCAGTCCACTAGAAAGACCTATGCTCTCAAATGGAAGAGGTTTTCTATGTGGTGTCAGCTACATACAGAGGATCCTTTCTCCTGTGCTGTACCAGTAGTGCTTCAGTACTTGCTGCACTTATCCAATCAGGGACTTAAGTCCAATTCTGTTCGGGTCCACCTCTCAGCTCTCGCAGCTCACCACTCACTGGTGGAAGGACATTCTCTATCTGGGCACCCCTTGGTGTTTCGGTTTCTCAGAGGCTTGCTCTTGCTCAAGCCTCACATCCGTCGTCCTGCTCCTGAGTGGGAGCTGAATGTGGTCTTGCAGCAACTGACTCGCCCACCTTTTGAGCCTATGGCTACTTGCTCTCTACGCTTCCTTTCCTGGAAGACTCTCTTCCTGATAGCCCTTACTTCGGCTAGGCGGGTGAGTGAGCTTCAGGCCCTAGTCTGTGATAGGCCTTACACCAGGATTTATAGGAACAGGGTAGTCCTCAGGACTCACCCAAAGTTCCTCCCAAAGGTTGTCTCCTCTTTTCACCTCAATCAGGAGGTGGTTCTTCCAACATTCTTCCCTAGGCCTCATGCAAGCCAGGCTGAAGCAGTCCTGCATACCCTGGACTGTAGGAGGGCCTTATCCTTCTACCTTGACCGTACGCAAGGGCATCGAAGGGCTACTTAGCCCTTCGTCTCCTTTGACCCCAATAAGTTGGGGTTGGCTGTGTCCAAGCGTACCTTGTCCTTCTGGGTGGCTGACTGTATCACCTGGGCTTACAAGGCGGCTGACCTTCCTTTGCAGGGTAGGGTCACGGCCCATCGTGTCAGGGCAATGGCTGCCTCAGTGGCTTATCTCCGCTCTGTGCCCTTGGTGGACATCTGCAAGGCTGCAACTTGGTCTTCAAGCCAGACTTTTGCAGCCCATTACTGTCTGGAGAGGGAGTCCCGTAGGGACAGTGCTTTTGGCCAGGCAGTACTCCGGAATCTCTTTGAGGTTTAGGGAACTCCTGCCCTCTGTTGGGCTACCGGTGGAGGTTGTGTCCTTGAAAAGCCTTTCTTTGCTGCTGGGACTAGAGGGAGTTCTCTTGTTCAGCCTGGGTTCCTCGGTAGCCCAGAGCTAGGGAGTCACCCATAAGTGAGGACTGACTTCCTGCTTGGTCCTGGAGAAAGAGTAGTTACTCACCTGTAACAGGTGTTCTCCAGGAGCAGCAGGAATCAGTCCTCACAACCCTCCCTCCTCCCCTTGGAGTTGCAATTGTACATAGTTTGTTTTTTCATTTTTGTGTGCTGTTCTTAGCTATGTCATTTGACTGAGGTAAGATGGCACCTTTAGGCGGGAAGGGAACCGCGCCTGCGTGCCAGCATTCCCAAAGGCTTTCATGGAAAGCTGGGGAAATGCTCCGCTGGGGCTTCATCGGTGCCGATGACACCCATAAGTGAGGACTGATTCCTGCTGCTCCTGGAGAACACCTGTTACAGGTGAGTAACTACTCTTTTCAGCAAGTCCTTGGTCCTAGTCACAACCTGCCAAATGTCTTTAAGGGAAACATAACTGAAGAGAGTCCTGAGAAGAAGCCTTAAGAACATTTGCTATGGAGACTGCCTGTGGTGTAGTTACTGCAACTGAGACTTGCATATTTAGAATTTTTAGTTACATTATCCAAAGAGACTTTACTGTTCCGTTAGGCTTATGCATTGGTGGCATGGGATAGATCTGCCTCCAGAGCTGAGGGACACATCCTCCACTGAAGAGAGAGAGAGACTTGGGCCCTTATCTGCTTTAGCTTTCACAGATGCTTATCTATAGGTCCTGAGATGATGTAAAGATATAAGTATGGGCTGTTCATAATAGTCTATCCCATGTTATCTGATAATAACACTTAAATGGCCATATGCTTTGGTTGAGTTGTGCTTTGGGACACCATTTGTATAGTGAATTAACTCCTACAGTGTTCCATGATTACTTTCCAATCTCTTCCTCTTCCTAGCCCAAAAATACGAAAATCTAACACACCCACTTAGCTGAATGCCAAACTAGTAACTTGAGTTTGAATATTGCATACAGCTGTAATGTGAAAAACAGCTGCAAATGCTGATCAGCATAGCACACAGTTATGCTTTTCTATATATCAAAATCCATTTGGCTGAGCTAAAATATATAAAGTACAGGCTGAGGAAGATCATTTATTATTTAGGAAACAATGCAGCCAGTCTTTCAAGAGACTTAATTTATAAGACAGGTTTTTCATATTTTAATTGAATAAGGTGAGGCTTCCTTTAATTTGAGTTGTTGCAAATTTGATAATTTTAGTTGCAGTCTACAGTCTTTCCAAAGAAAATAGCAAAGGACGGATTTGAATGTTCAGATTCATAGGAAACAGGGTATATAGGGTGAAATAGTCAGTTTTATGGCAATAATACTTCCAAATAGTGAATTCTGTAATGAGAACCATTTGGGCAGCACATCCTGAGTTTTATTAATCGAAGGAATCAAATTGTACTTGTGCATGGAGGAAATTATACTTAAAGCCTAGAACTGCAAAATCTTTCCAAGAAATGTAGATTTATAATTCCCATTAATCCAGTATTGTGTGTTCCAAGAAGATGCCGTCTATTGTGCCTTGTGCTCAACTGTAACATGGTGCTTACTAGAGGGAAGAAAAAAAATCCACGTTTATACAAGTAAAAAATATTTCTTTTATAGTTTGGTGCATGATATGCATTTATGAGCTGAACAGAAATCCTAGCTTTGACCAAATGTCATTGTAGCCTACCCGCATTATACCTGCTAAGTAAGGCTGCATGCTTGATATATATTTGTGTTTGATGGATGGTGGTAAGGAACACTTTGTGCATATGTAATTTTTTCCTCTGGTTAAAATAAGAGCAAGATAAGGAGATCAGAGACTGAGTAGTTTCTCAGTCGGTAGTGACAACTGGGCAAACTGGATGTGCGAAGAGGTAAAGCATTGTACTTCTCATAAGTCTTGATTGACATCCTAAAGGGTCAATTCCCCACCCCCCATAAAACATGATTCCCATCAACGACAGGTCAACGTTGGGAATTTGAAATACTCAAAAGAATCCCAGTGCATCATTAAGAAGCTGATAACTTTACCTTTGCCAGCTCAAAAAGTCTGGGGAGTTAGAGATGTTCTGTAAGGATGCTTAACTGTATAATATAGCACTTTACAACAACACCCTCAGACAAAGAAAATAATTAAAATCCCTTCTTTTCCTGAGGTTTTGGACGTGACATTTTACAGTAGATTTTTCTTTCCCTACGAGATGGTGACTCAAATCAAAATTTATAGTTTGAGTAACACAGTGAGGTAACGCTTCCCTGGACTCTACAAAATGCACTGTGATTGTTTCCAAAATCTATAACTGTTCATTCATATCTCATGCATCCATCTCTCATACATTCTCATTTCTTCTCCTTTTCGCCAACAAAGCAAGTATGTTTTGCAGGCAAAGCTGCTCTTGCTGGGAAGGATTCTGAAATTGTAAGTATTTACCTGCTGATAATTTCTCGGACTCGTGGGTTAAAGGAAACTTTGTTTAAGCTGATAAAATCTCTGTTTTAAAGTTCTGTGTTTTTTAAAGTCATACAGGACACTGTTTTAGCAAATCAGCTTCTTACTATAAACAAACTCTAAGACTCAGTCAGGGCTCTGTGTTAGCAAGTTAGCTTCTATTAAGTGTTTCATTCCCTCACACCCACCCCAACTCCCACCCACCCCAGGCATAATCTTTAATTTATAGGCTCTTACAGCCCTTACAGGGACAGAGATAGTCAAATTCACTTTCTGGTTTAACTGGTTAATCTCATAGGTATAGGTTTAAGTAAGTAAACAACTTAAATACCATAATAAAAATCCTTTAAACTAAGATGCAGACAGCAGTCCAGTAGCGAGATAGGGGCTATTCAGTCTTTTGCATTGAGCGTCACATGTACGATTTTCTCCCAGTTGGTGAGGGATCTTACGTGTGCACTAGATGCAAGGAGCTCTTTGCTCTCAGGGAATGAGTCCAATCTCTGGAGACTAGAGTAGCAGACTTGAGGACCTAAGCAAGACTGAGGTATATAGAAGAGACCTACAGGGAAAAAGTACTGAAATTCCACCTCCAGTCTGGCAACCTCTCTGTTGCCATGGAGGGGAGAAGTCACGTGAAAGGAGAGTATCACCCTGGTGTGGCAGGAAGTGATCCTGTAGCTAGGACCTGCCATCCTCCATATAATGTAAAACCCCCTTTCACTGAGGAGGTTTCTCCAGGGCCATCTGCTCATGAGGTAAGGATTAGGATGGCCATTATAGTTGGTGATTCAATCATTAGACATGTAGATAGCAGCTAGGTGGCTGATGGACATGAGGATTGCCTGGTAACATGCCTGCCTGGTGCAAAGGTAGCAGACCTCATGCGCCACCTAGACAAGGCTTTCGATAGTGCTGGGGAGGAGCCTGCTGCCTTAGTACATATTGGTACCAATGACAGAGGCAAGAAAGTAAACCCAACAGTCCTTTATTCAAATCCCCATAAAGGACCGTTGGGTTTTCTTCCTTGCCTCCGTCTTGTTGCCTGTTTTTAGCGAGAGTGTGTTTTCTTCTGTGACATGTTGGTACTAATGACATAGGAAAGTGTGTGAGGGAGGGTCTGGAGGCCAAATTTAGGCTTTTAGGTAGAAAGTTGATAACCCGAACTTCCAAGGTAGTATTCTCAAAAGGCAGGCAGAGCTCTCGAGTCTCAATGTGTGGATGAGATGATGGTGCAAGAAGAGTGTGTTAGCTTTGTTAGGAACTGGGCAACATTCTTGGGAAGGGAGGGCCTTTTCCAAAAGGATGGACTCCACCTTAACTGTGATGGGAACAGACTACTGGCATTAACCTTTAAAAAGGAGAGAGATCAGCTTTTAAACTAGATAATAGGGGAAAGCAGACAGTTGCCCAAGAGTGTTTGGTTTGGAAGGATGTATCCTTGAAGGATAATAGCAAAAGAGGGAAGTTAGGGCGAGGGGAGGAGTAGTCTAGTGGTTAGGACAAGGTACTTCAGGCCGGAGGGCCAGGGGTTCAAGTCCCACCTGGGGACAGCAATCTCAGGCCGGAGGGACTGGGTTTTCTAGTCCTATAGGTACTCCTTGTGGTCTTGGGCAAGCCACTTAACCCTCCATTGCTCATGTTCCCTATAAGTATTAGCGTATGTGTGTCATATCCCCTCGTGTTAAATGTATCTCCCAATTGACCGCTTTGACCCGGTGAAAAGCGGGATATAAATACAGCTAAATAAATAAATAGGGCATCCCAATAGAGAGATCCCAATAAAGATAAGTTTCCCAAATGCCCTTAAATAAGAGCAGAGTTGAAAGATTCCAAATTACACCTGTCAACTGATAACCATATTAATATGAATAAAATACAAATTGGTAGCCTTTTTTGGCTTTCAGACATCCTTGACTGGCACTTTACAACTGTCAGCTAAGTACAGCTATTTTAAAAATTAATATTTATGTTGGGCACATTGTAGTTTGTGTTTCATACATTTTTGATGTTGGGAACATCTTTATTAAACGATTAAAAAGAAAGGTTTGTTTTTTCCCCATGTTTGTTTAGGCTCTTGTTTTAGATAATTTTAGTCTGAACTTTGTATCTAAAAGTCTAGACAGGTTACAAACAACATACAAAATATTGTTGTGAAGTTAAATGTTCAGTTTAAGCCTGCCAAATAGCAGATCTAAACTAAACATATATAATACTATGATCATGCCGGCACTATCCACCTATATGAATGGTGATGTTGAATATACAGATTAAGTTAAATGGCTGTGCTGGCATTTAACTTAAGCTAGTGACCATGCCAGCTGAAAATGTACCCCTATTTGTGCAGCTCAATTGGCCTCAACAGGGGAAGGGTGCAAAAGCAAAAGTTGGCTGAGGGTACCACAGCTCCTTGAGCCAGCTCTTTGCCTGGAAGGGGAAGGACTGAAGTAAAAGGCAGAGAGCTTTATCTCCAGGAACAAGCAGGAATGAGTCATCACATATGGGTATCGTTGGTACCGACGGAGCCTGCGCGGGAACCCTCCCCAGCGTCCAGAAAGAAAGCTTTTGGGAGCATCCCACAGTGCCTGTGCGCTGCCTTCCCGCTTTTCCCAACCGCCTCTCTCCAGTTCTTCTTTTCCGCGGAGCCAGCAGGTCGTGTTCCTGTCACCGCTGAAGAAGTTCTTTATTTTTCTTTATTTCTTTGGTCGCGCGTCTGCCTTCTTTGACGTCGGACCGGTACCGCTGCTCTTTTAAAAAACAAAACAAAAAAAACACTGTTTCCCACTTCTGTGCATTTTTTCCTTTTGGGCCTTAGGGCTAGAAAAATGTTCCTCATGGAAAAGCCCGCTTCCGGGTTTAAAAAGTGCACGAAGTGCAGCGGTACTCTTTCTATCACCGACACCCATGACTGGTGTCTAAAATGTTTGGGTCCTGACCACTCCATCACCGATTGTGATGTCTAAAAGAGGTCAACAGAATCGAGCGGCCAAGCTCAGTACCCTGTTTCCCTCTGAGGCAGCTTCGGTGGCATCGACATCTTCCAGGGCTGCTTCTTCCTCCCATGGGTCTCAGGTAACCAAACATAAGTCCAGCCGGTCCTCGAAGGGTAGATCTCCCTCTAAGTATCGAGATGCCTCCGGGCTTGCTCTCGAGGATCCCGCACCGGCAAAATTACCCCGGCGGGAAGCTCCGGCTTCCAAAGCTTTATCTATGGGGTCACAGGTTGACATCGATGGCGTGGCCTCGACCGATCACCTGTTGCCATGTTCTGGGGTACCGGTGGTTTCCACTGGTACCGACATCCAGACATTGGTTGCGTCGATGGATCAGAATATTCTGACCATGCCGCGTGCCATTACGGCATTCATACAAGCTGCGACGCCTCCGGTACCGCAACAAACTCCGTTGTCGGCACCGGCACCGATATCGGTTCCAGTGCCGGTACCGATTGCATCGACATCGGCTTCGGTGTCGACTGCAGCGGTACCCTGTTCTGTGATGCCCATCGGTACTGAATCGGTACCGATCACTCCCAATGTCGATACCACTCGGTACGCGTATCGGGCTCTGCAAGAGCATCCAGACAGGCGAAACTTCGATTCCTCTGAAGACTCTGATGAATCAGAGGCTTCTGTCGAAGCATCGGTACTCCTTCCTCAGGAGCCCTCTTCTCCAAAAAGAAGAATGTCTCCTCCAGAAGACTTGTCTTTTCAAGACTTCATTAGGGAAGTGGCCAGGGGCCTCTCCATTTCAGTGGCCCCTGAACCAGAGCCTAGAGCCAAGAAATTGGATATTTTACAATATCCTAAGGCTCCTAAAGAGGCAGCTACTTTACCAATTCATGAGATCCTTTATGATCACGTTGGGCATATGGGAGACACCTCTCACTACCTCCCCTCATTCTCGCAGGTTGGACACCATGTACCGTGTTCCTCCTTGCCCTGGCTTTCATAAGACTCAGCTCCTCACCACTCTATTGTGGTGGAGTCTGCTATGAAGAAGATAGAGTGCAAAAAGACACTCATCTAATCCTCCAGGAAGAGAATGCAGAACCTTGGATGCTTTTGGCCGGAGAATTTTCCAGGCCAATATGCTTACTTCCAGAATCAACTCCTATAGTCTCTATATGGGGATGTTTCTAAAGGAAGTTACAGATCATCTGCAAACTTTATCTCCTTTTATCTCAGAAAATAAAAGGGAGGAGTTTCTCACCTGGCTTAAACATGCCCAGGATGTTTCCAAATTTTCCAACCGTGCAGCCTTTGACTCTTTTGAGTGTGCCAGCAGAGCCTCGGCTATTGCCATAGGTGCACGCAGAGTTGCTTGGTTGCAAGCTTCTGATTTGGAACCCTGGGTCCAGGATGGATTAGGAAATCTTCCTTGTACAGGTGAAAACCTTTCTGGCAAGGATTGGCAAGCAAAGGCCACTCAGATGGATGCTGAGAATTCTGCCTAAGATAGACTTTCAAAGTCTACTTCTGCTCCTGTTAGAAAAAGGTTATTCAAAAAGGCTTTCTTTCCCAAAAAGGGGAAATACTATCCTGTTTATGGTCAGCAGGCATCTTCTGCAGGTCGTTTTGCTGCAAAGCGACAGCAACAACCTAAACAAGCCAAGCCTAAGGCTGCAAGGACTGCTACGGCCCAACAGCCTCAGCCTCCTCAGGGCCTTTGACTCACATCTAGAGATCTTAGCCTTTCTGGCTCTAGAAGAACCAGAGCCTCTCAGCATTCCAGGAAGGTTAGCCCACTTTGCTCCCAGATGGGAACAAGTCACAGCAGAGCAATGGACCCTCTCCATCATAAGGGAGGGGTACAAGCTTAATTTCTTAAACCTTCCTCACCACACCATGGTGAGACAGTTCAATTCTCCAACATCTCTCCTCGACCTTCTGGGTCAGGAGATTGCTACCCTTCTTGCCTAAAGGGCAATAGAAGAAGTACCCCTTCTTCAACAGGGCTCAGGGTTCTACTCCCCCTATTTTCTTATCTCAAAGAAAACAGGGGGCTACAGACCCATATTAGATCTCAGAGAATTGAACAAGTTTCTATGCAAGGAGAAATTCAAGATGATTTCTCTCGGTGCTCTCCTTCCATACCTTCAGAGTCAGGATTGGCTTTGTTCTCTAGATCTCAAGGATGCGTACACCCATATCCTCATCCATCCAAAACACAGAAGGTTCTTTCGGTTCCTTTATCAAGGAAAGCACTACCAATACAGCGTGCTTCCTTTCGGTCTGGCCTCTGCTCCAAGAGTGTTCACAAAATGCATGGCAGTAGTAGCTGCATTTCTATGCACTCTAGGAATATTTGTATTCCCATATCTGGACGACTGGCTCATCTGAGCTCCGTCCCAGTCAGAGGCCCAGACTTCCCTAGCCTGCACAAGGTGTGTTCTTCAGTATCCTGGACTTGTAATAAGCATCCCAAAATCCCATCTCACCACTACTCAGTCATTAGAGTTCATAGGGGCCTTCCTGGATACCACAACTGCAAGGGCCTATCTTCCCCAGGCCCGTTGCCTATGCTTGGTGCAGTTAGCCTCACAAATTCAGTTAAAGTCCCATTTAACTGCTCGAGAAATGTTACAACTGTTAGGCCACATGGCATCCACCGTGTATGTGGTTCCTTATGCTCGCTTTCACATGAGGGCAGCTCAGTGGACTCTGTCCTCCCAATGGACCCAGGCATCAGGGTGCCTGTCAGACAAAATAGCAACCTCCAGTCGCCTCTTTTGCTCTCTCCAGTGGTGGAAGTCCACTCAAAATCTGTTGCTGGGGTCCCCCTTTCAACAGGTGTTACCCCAAGCAACCCTTACAACAGATGCCTCTCCAAGGGGTTGGGGAGCTCATCTACAAGATCTCTCCACTCAAGGCATCTGGTCTCCACAGGAGACATCTCTACATATCAACCTCTTAGAGTTCAGAGCAATTTTTCTAGCTCTGAGTCTTCCAAACCCTGTTCAGCTACAAGACAGTCCTCATTCACACGGACAACCAAGTAGCCATGTTCTACGTGAACAAGCAGGGCGGGACTGGCTCTCTGTCGCTTTGCAACGAAGCTTTGAGATTGTGGGCCTTCGCCAGAGAGCATCAAATTCATCTGGCAGTGTATCTTCCAGGGGTTCAAAACTCTTGGGCAGACAGACTCAGTTGAGTTCTGCTTCCACACGAATGGTCCCTCCATTTGGACCAGATAGCCAGGATCTTTTGAATTTGGGGAACCCCGGACATAGACCTGTTTGCAAGTCCGTGGAATGCCAAACTTCCCCGGTTCTGTTCCAGGATTCCGTGTCAGTGAGTTCAGGCCAGGGATGCCTTCCTCCTTCATTGGGGGCAAGACTTCCTCTATGCCTTGCCACCCATTCCCCTAATTCCCAAGACACTGTTCAGAGAGACAAGGGGTCTATGGTCCTCATAGCACCACATTGGCCACACCAAGTGTGGTACTCTCTACTTCTGCATCTCTCTCAAGCTCCCTCCCTGAACTTGGGATGTGCTCCAGACCTCCTGTCCCAGGAGGAGGGAACGTTGTGGCACCCAAATCCCCAGTCTCTTCATCTCAGAGCCTGGTTGCTGAAGGCCTAGACCTTCAAGATTTGCATCTTTCTCAGCAGGTGAAGGATATCCTTCATGCTTCCAGAAAGCCTTCCACCAGACGTTCCTATGCTTTTAAATGGAAAAGGTTTACCATTTGGTATGCACAGAAGGGTCTTAACCCCCTTGCAATACCTCTGAATTCTTTACTAGAGTATTTGCTGCATTTATCCCATGCAGGCCTTAAAACGAATTCAGTAAGAGTCCATTTGAGTGCTATTGCAGCATCCCTTAAGCCTCTCAATGGACAGCCTATTTCCTCTCATCCTCTTATTGCAAGATTCATGAGAGGCCTTCTTTTAACTAAACCTCCCATTAGACCACCTCCAGTGGCATGGGACTTGAATTTGGTTCTTGGCCAGCTTATGAAGCCACCCTTTGAACCCTTTGCCACTACCTCCTTGAAATTTCTTTCCTGGAACGTTACTTTTCTCATTGCAGTCACCTCAGCTCGCCGCATCAGTGAGCTGCAAGCCTTGGTGGCTAATCCTCCTTATACAAGGTTCCATCATGACAAGGTAGTCCTCAGGACTAATCCACACTTTATGCCTAAAGTGGTCTCACCTTTTCATCTGAAGCAGGAGGTCTTTTTTCCAGGACCTCATGCATCAAGTGCAGAAAGGAATCTCCATACCCTGGATTGTAAGAGAGTGCTCGCTTTTTACTTACAAAGGACACAGCAACATAGAAAGTCCTCTCAACTCTTTGTTGCTTTTGATCCCTCTCATTTGGGACTTCCAGTCTCTAACAGAACTCTGTCCAATTGGATTGCTCAGTGTATTTCTTTCGCCTACCAGAGTAAGAACCTTTCTCTGGAGGGCCATGTCACAGCTCACAATGTGAGGGCCATGGCAGCCTCTATGGCTTATCTGAACTCTGTGTCCATCGACCAAATCTGTCGAGCGGTCACCTGGGCCTCGGTTCATACCTTTACAGCCCATTACTGTTTGGACAAGGACTCCCGCCGGGATGCCTTGTTTGGTCAGGCTGTTCTCAAACACCTGTTCCATACATAATCAACTCCTACCCCCCATCCCTGGTTGGATGCCCGAGATCCATGGGGCAGGTAGAGCCCTTCTCAGGGACTCACAACCTTGGAGATCTCCCTGGCATCTCTAGCTGGGGAGTCCCCATATGTGAAGACTCATTCTCCAGGACCAAGCAGGAAGTCAGTCCTCACTTATGGGTGACGTCGGCGCCGACGGAGCCCTCGCGGAGCAATTTTCCCCAGCTTTCAAAGAAAGCCTTTGGGAATTGCAGCGCGCATGCGCGGTCGTCTTCCCGCCCGAAGGTGCCATCTTAGCCAGTCTTCTTTTTTCCGCGGAGCCCTACAGACGTCCCCGTCTTGTCCCCGCGAAAAAGTTGATTTTCTTCTTTATTTTATCCTTTTTTCTTTCGGTTCGACGCCGATCGTTTTCCCGCCCGGACTCGCGACGCCGGTCTCGAGTCCTCTTACTTTTTTTCGGTTTTTCTGACTTAGTCAGCTTTCGTTTTCGTTTTCCCTGGCAGCCCGGTCCTTTGACCTCGCAGGGGCCCTTTTTCCCCCGATGGCTGCCAGTGGGTTTAAGCGGTGTGGTCGGTGTGACCGAAATATGTCACTAACCGACACACACGACTTTTGCCTCCGCTGCCTGGGCCCGGATCATGAGGAACTGATCTGTGGGCCCTGCAGCAAACTGTCCTCAAAGGCGTTGAGAAGTCGGCGGCATCAGCGTGAGAGAATCTTCGCTGACCCCAGCCGTACCCGGACCTCGTCGGAGGCCTCCGTGTCGAAAGGCTCCAGCTCGGACCGTCGCCGGAGCTCCTCCGACCGGGGTTCTCCCTCCGGGGACCATCGTCAGAAGGAAAAACCCGCGAGGGCGGCGTCGGTGGACGCTCCTGGCTCCGCGAGGGCCAGGTCGCATAGCCCCGACAGCCGCCCCGGGTCCTTGGAGAAGGAACATATCCCGAAGCGACCTCGCCTGGAGTCGGAGATGCCTGCCCGGGTAAGTCCTGTGGTCCTTCTGGACTCGCCTCCGCGACAGCCGACGTCGGGCCCGACGCCGTCGGGGCCCGAGTCGGGGGCTGCTGGGTCACCTGAGCTCGGACTCAGGTTGACGGCCTTGGAGAGCAGACTGTCTGCCTTCATGGACCAGCAGAGGGCACTGCTCGCTGGCTTCGCTGGCGTCGCTGCCCCGACCGCCGGGACGTCGACGTCCAAGTCGACCCCGGAGACCGAGCCGATCCTCGAGTCGATGAGAACTCGAGTCGATCCTCGGTCGAGGTCGCCCTCGGCCTCCCGTTCGGGACCGAGGTCGCCGACGCCGACTCCCTCGGCGTCGGGGCAGCTGGCGCCGCACCCTGCCCGGGCCGACCCCACCGAGTCCTCGTCGGAGTCGGTCTGGGAGTCTGAGGAGGAAGAGTCACCTGATTCTTTCCGGACTCGGTGTGTCCCCTCGGACTCACCAGAGTCCGAGCCTCGGAAGCAGTCCCCCCCGGAGGATGCCCGGTTCTCGGACTTCGTTAGGGATATGGCCAAGGCTTTGGCCTTCCCTGCGGATCCCGAGGAGGAGCCTCGAGCCGAAGAGCTCGACGCCCTCCAGTATGACTCTCCCGCGAGGGAACACTTTACTGTGCCGGTTCCTCCTATGCTGGAACGACTACTCTTCCGCATGTGGGAGAGTCCGGCCTCCTCGCCGGTCCTGAGCAAGCGGGTCGATTCTATCTATCGGGTCCGCAAGAGCCCTGGCTTTCAAAAGGCACAGCTGCCACACCATTCCATGGTAGTGGAATCGGCCATGCATCGTCTTAAGAGCCAGAAGATGCACTCCTCGGTGCCTCCTGGCAGGGAGGCCCGTAACCTGGATGGCCTTGGCAAGAAGTGCTTCCAGGGCTCTATGCTCGCATGTCGTGTCCAGACTTACCAGCTATACATGGGCATGTATCTCCGGGATCTGGCTAAAGAGCTAGCCGGATTCTCCGCTGGTCTCTCCGAGGAGCCCTTGCGGAGGTTCCTAGCCTTGTCCACCGGCATTCGGGAATGCTCTAATTTCATGTCCCGAGCAGCCTATGATGGCTTTGAAGCCTCGGCTCGAGTGGCCGCAGCCGGCATCGGTGCCCGCCGACAGGCTTGGCTTCAGTCGTCAGACCTTGAGCCCTGGGTACAGGACAAGTTGGTCGATGTCCCCTGCCGAGGCGAAAACCTCTTTGGCAAGCCCATGGCGGAAAAGGCTGCACAAATTGAGACTGAGACTCTCACCAGGACCAGGCTTTCTAGGAAGACCTCCGCCCCTTCCCAGAAAAAGAAGGGCTCGGGGAAAAAGTCCTTTTACCCGAGGAAGGCGGCTGCCTACAAACAATACCCCCATTATCAGGCCCCTGCAGCTCCCCAACAGGGCCAGCAGGCCAAGGGACGGGGTAACGGGTCCCGTAGGCAGCAGGCCCCCAAGCCTGCACCACCAGCCCCTGCTCAGCAGGGTGGGGGTTTATTGACTCGCTCAGCATAGCCTCTCCCCCCCCGCTGGTCCCCCCCAGCACCGGAGGCCGGCTGGTTCACTTCGCCCACAGGTGGTCCAGCATCACCGCAGATGCCTGGGTGCTTCAGGTCGTGCGAGAAGGCTACCTTCTCCACTTCCATCAGGTCCCTCCCTCCGATTTTCCGGGGAGCCTCCGCGCCCCTCTCTGCACAGGGAGTTGCTCCTTCAGGAGTTAGCAGGTCTTCTGCAGGATCAGGCGGTGGAACCGGTGCCACACCACCTGAGAGGTCAAGGCTTCTATTCAAGGTATTTTCTGATACCAAAGAGAACAGGGGGCCTCAGACCCATCCTGGACTTGCGCAACCTCAACAAGTTCCTTGTGCGGGAGAAGTTCAAAATGCTTACCCTTGGAATCCTTCTGCCCTACCTCCAGCAGGGAGATTGGCTATGCTCCTTGGATCTAAAGGATGCCTACACGCACATCCTCATCCACCCAAGCCACCGCCAATACCTAAGGTTTGTGGTGGCGGGAAATCATTACCAGTACAGAGTGCTGCCCTTTGGCCTGTCCTCCGCACCGCGAGTCTTCACAAAATGTCTCGCGGTCGTGGCGGCCCATCTCCGGCTTCACGGCCTCTATGTCTTTCCGTACCTCGACGACTGGCTCATCAGAGCAGCGTCCGCTCAGGAGGTCACCAACGCCACGTGTCGCACGGTGGCTCTGCTGCAGCACTTGGGCTTTGTCATAAACTTCGCAAAGTCCACTTTGCTCCCCTCACAGGATCTCGAGTTCATCGGCGCAAGGCTGCACACTCCTCAGGCGCGAGCGTATCTACCGCTCGACAGGGCTCAGCGGCTCATGGACCTAGCCGACCGCTTTCGCAGCCAGCCCCTGGTCTCCGCCAGGCGCTTCCTGAGACTGCTCGGCCATATGGCTTCCACTGTCCATGTGACCCCCAATGCCCGCCTGAATATGCGGTCTGCTCAATGGTGTCTCCGCCGGCAGTGGCAACAGGCCACGGGCGGCCTCGCAGACCTAGTGCGCGTTTCCGAGCCGCTGATCTCGTCTCTCCGGTGGTGGCTCCGGCAGCCGAACCTGACATTCGGTATGCCCTTCCAGTCACCTCAGCCGACCCGGGTGCTGACCACCGATGCATCCCTCCTGGGCTGGGGAGCGCATTGCCAAGGGGCGCGTACTCAGGGCCTCTGGACCACGTGGGAGTCTGCTCAGCAGATCAACTTCCTGGAGCTCCGGGCGATCCGCCTAGCTCTCAGGGCCTTCTCCCACCTGACTTCCCAACAGTCCGTCCTTGTCCAGACGGACAATCAAGTTGCCATGTTCTACGTGAACAAACAGGGGGGCACGGGCTCCTTTCTCCTCTGCCGGGAGGCTCAGAAGCTCTGCTCTTGGGCCGTCAGTCACGGCATTCTCCTCAAGGCAGTTTATCTCCCGGGCCGAGACAATTGCCTTGCGGACAAACTCAGCAGGGTCCTCCAGCCGCACGAGTGGCGTCTGGATCCCTTGGTAGTTCAGAAGCTCTTCCTCAAGTGGGGCCTCCCCACGATGGATCTCTTTGCCAGTCCTCGCAACCGGCAGCTTCCTCGCTTCTGCTCTCGTCTGCCACACCCCCTTCGGGTTGCGGCGGACGCCTTTCTGATCTCATGGTCGGGGAGCCTCCTGTATGCGTTCCCTCCCATCCCGCTAGTCTCTCGGACTCTTTTCAAGGTTCTCCGAGACAAAGCCTTCATGATCCTGGTGGCCCCTCGCTGGCCCAGGCAGCCGTGGTTTCCGCTCCTGCTGCAACTGGCGGTGGAGGATCCAATCCCTCTGGGGTACAACCGGATCTCCTCACTCAGGATCAGGGGTCCCTCCTGCACCCCAACCTCAGGTCTCTCAACCTCATGGCCTGGCTGCTGAGAGGGTAGTCCTTGCTCCCCTTCTCCTGCCGGCGGAGGTGGAGGAGGTCGTCTTGGCTTCGCGTCGGCCTTCTACCCGCAAATGCTACGCCCTTAAATGGCGTCGCTTTGCAGTCTGGTGTACCCAACAGTCTCAGGATCCCTTCTCCTGCCCGGTGTCGGTGATCTTGCAGTACTTGCTGCACCTCTCTAATCTGGGACTTAAGTCCAACTCCGTCAAAGTTCACCTCAGTGCTCTTTCAGCACATCATGTGCCGGTGGACGGCAGACCTCTCTCCAATGACCCTCTCGTAGCGAGGTTTCTCCGAGGTCTCCTTCTACTTAAACCACCTCTGCGCCCGCCAGCGCCTGACTGGGACCTGAATGTGGTGTTGCAGCGGATCACCTGTCCGCCTTTTGAACCTATGGCTACCTGTTCTCTCCGTTTTCTGTCTTGGAAAACACTGTTCTTGATAGCCCTCACTTCCGCTAGGCGCGTAAGTGAATTGCAGGCCCTCGTGTCTGATCCCCCTTACACTCGGTTCTACAAAAATAGGGTAGTCCTACGGACTCACCCTAAATTTCTTCCGAAAGTGGTCTCCCCTTTTCACATCAATCAGGAGGTGGTACTTCCAACCTTCTTTCCCAGACCACACTCCAGCCGAGCTGAAACGGTCCTCCATACCCTGGACTGTAGAAGGGCTCTGAACTTCTACCTTGACCGTACGCGGGAGCTGCGTAAAGCTGCTCAGCTTTTTGTGTCTTTTGACCCCAATAAATTGGGGCTCCCGGTCTCCAAGCGTACTCTGTCCCTCTGGGTTGCGGACTGTATCTCTTGGGCTTATGGGGCAGCCGGACTCTCCTTAGAAAGTCGAGTCACGGCTCATTGCGTTCGGGCAAAGGCTACGTCAGTGGCTTACCTCCGCTCTGTTCCGCTGGCAGACATCTGCCGGGCCGCTACTTGGTCTTCGAGCCAGACTTTTGCGGTCCATTACTGTCTCGAGAGGGAGTCCCGCAGGGACAGTGCTTTTGGACAGGCAGTCCTCCGTAATCTCTTTGAGGTCTGAGCAACTCCTACCCTCCATCCCGGATGTGGGCTACCGGTGGGTGTTAATTCAGCGAAGATTCTTTCCTTCTGTGCTGCTGAGCTAGAGGGAGCTCATTTTTGTGCTTAGGGTCTCCGGTAGCCTTGAGCTTGGGAGTCCCATAAGTGAGGACTGACTTCCTGCTTGGTCCTGGAGAAAGCGTAGTTACTCACCTGTAACAGGTGTTCTCCAGGAGCAGCAGGAATCAGTCCTCACTACCCTCCCTCCTCCCCTTGGAGTTGCAATCGTCTGCTTATGTTCTTTTTGCAAATTTTTATGCTGTCTTTTTTAGCTATGTCATCTGACTGGCTAAGATGGCACCTTCGGGCGGGAAGACGACCGCGCATGCGCGCTGCAATTCCCAAAGGCTTTCTTTGAAAGCTGGGGAAAATTGCTCCGCGAGGGCTCCGTCGGCGCCGACGTCACCCATAAGTGAGGACTGATTCCTGCTGCTCCTGGAGAACACCTGTTACAGGTGAGTAACTACGCTTTCCTGCTTGTTCCTGGAGATAGCACAGTTACTTACCTGTAACAGGTGATCTCTGGGAACAGCAGGAATAAGTCTTCACAACCCACCCACCTCCCCTAGGAGTTGTATCTCTCTATCCATCTTTCCTTTCCTCTCTCTCTCTCTTTGTCTCAGCTTAAAACTCGAACTGGAGAGAGGCGGTTGGGAAAGGCGGGAAGGCAGCGCGCAGGCGCTGTGGGATGCTCCCAAAAGCTTTCTTTCTGGACGCTGGGGAGCATTCCTGCAGGCTCCGTCGGTACCGACGATACCCATATGTGAAGACTTATTCCTGCTGTTCCCAGAGATCACCTGTTACAGGTAAGTAACTGTGCTTTCTCTGGAGCACTTTCCACAAGAGACAATCCAAGAATCTCATTAACCTATGACTTCTCACATTCTTGGCTTTCATCACCAAGGTAGACAAAGGACTGTTCGTAGGCACATCAGTGTGCCACAGCAGAGTGGTTGAGAAGCACAATTCTAGCACATCCTTTCATAAGAACATAAAATGTGCCATACTGGGTCAAACAAGGATCCATAGAGACCAGGCTCTTGCTTCTTGACAGTAACCAGTGCGGGTCACTAAGAGGTCTGTGATGAGGAACGCACTAGTGAGCCTGTAGAGATAGAAAAAGTCAGTGATTGTACTTTTAAAAACATTCCAGCAGTGCACAGGCTTCAAAGCAAGCTTAGAGTTTCTGAGACTAGGCTGCCACACCCAAGCTCTGCTGATGGAGTAGCAGGCTTGTAGCATGATTATGAGCACCTTTTAAGGCAGAGAGAAACGCTGCCCAGGAAGCACCTTTATAAACCCTGCTTAGGGAAAAGCAGAGAGGAGAAGAGCTGCTCAGGAGGAAAAGGTTGCTGAGAAGGGAAGAGCAGAGCAAGCAAACACTCAAGGAGAGAGTCCAGGAAGACAGAGTCAGAGACGGACTCAGAGCAGGACTGGAAATTGAGCTGGAAGTTCCCAGAAAGAAAGTTCCAAGCAGAGGAAAGAAGAAGGACCTGGAAAGAGTCTGGTACAAGGGAAACCAGGCAAGAGCTGCTCAGACGGAGAGAGCAGGGCAGGTTCCAAACTTCTGTTCCTGACCAAGAGGTTCACTATACTCAGAGGTGGGTGCCTAGGTTTCAAACCAGGAGGCAGAAGAACCCAGCCTCCAACAGAGAGCCGTGGTTAAACCTCAGAGAGGAACTGGGGCAAGAGAACCAGAGAAAGATATCCAGTAATACAGTTCTCCATATTCCTTACCAGGTACATTAGTCCTAGAGGGAGTTACAGGAATCCTCAGCAAGAATTCCACCAAAGGCAGGTCATGAGGGCTCAGTGCAGGATATTATAATTCCAGAGCAGGAGGAAATGCAAGTGGAGTATAATGAACCAGACCCCTTGATTACTGAACTGCGAATGGACTGTTCTTTGTGTCGTGCAGAGGCTACTGAATCCTTGGTTAAGGAGTAGCAGCCTGAGTAAATGCTTTTGGGAAAAGCACTACCAAGAAAATTTAACCTTGCTAAGGTAGGAACCAGGTTAAATAAGACAAGCTTGCACAGCACTGTATATTATCTCACTAAGGAAGCAGAGAGACATTCTTTACTTTGCTGAACCTAAGAAGCTGTACTTTTGATTTGCCTGTTTTGATTGACGAAACGTCTGCGTCTGTTTAATGCCTTTGAGAAGTTACTCAGCTTAAGGAGGTAAATATTTTCTGTGCTTTTTGTCCTGGAGGAAATATCCAGATACTTTGCGTTTGAACCTTATTTGTGCATATTTTGGGGAAATAAACTGTGTCATGTTTGTCTTCACTCGATGTCTCCACGACTATCCTTGTTAAGAGGGAAACTACAACTCCCAGAGGGCACTGTTCCTGAAGGAAATAGTTTTCAAACCCTTTAAAGAGAACTAAAATGGCAATCCTAATTCCCTAAGCACGTGGCTGGGGATAGGGACACGTGACAGGTCCTAGGTACAGGGCTGGAGCAAGGATATTAGGTGCCCTAGATGAACTTTCATTTTTGCCTTTCCTCCCCTTCCATTACACACCTACCCAGTCTAGTTATCTGGAAAATTGGTTGACTATGTATGCTCTGGTGAGATTATTCTTCTCAGGCCTCTTTATTTATAGTTCCATCACCAGCAAGGATTCATCTGGAGACTGGTCGCTATTTGCTTTTCTTGTGCCATCTTTGTTGAATGCATTTATCTCATTATCTTAGGTAGGAAAAGTCCTTTTGGAATTTTAAGGCAGTTCTGGCATACGCTGCTATATTTTAACAGACTAAGTAAAAATATATGTACGTGATTATTTTAAAAGCACTATTCACAAGGAATAGCTTAGTGGTTAGAGCAACGGCCTACTACCTAGGAGATCTGGGTTTGATTCCCACTGGCACTCCTTGTGACTTTGGGCAAGTCACTTTGTCCTCCAGTGCCTTGGAAGGAAAGGCCTGGCAATCTAGTTAGTCATACCTTGCCAAGAAAACCTAGGGGCAGCTGGGTCGCCAGGAGTCAGCATTGACATAAAGGCACTTAAAAAAGAAAAATCACAATTTGGATGTCTACAAATGGGGGTATGCAGGCATCCAAAGCACAGAGACATCATTGGAAAGTCTCAGCTGTGGTCATTCTCCGTTGGTTGTTGCCTTTTGCATCTATATAGGATTTTCAGAACAGACTGATCCAGTCCTGATTATCTCCAGGAACAAGCAGGAATGTAGTCCTCACATATGGGTATCGTCGGTACCGACGGAGCCTGCACGGTAACACTCCCCAGCATCCAATAGAAAAGCCTTTGGGAGCATCACACAGCGCCTGCGTGCTGCCTTCCCGCCTTTCCCAACTGTCCCTCTCCAGTTCTTCGTTTTCCGCGGAGCCGACAGGTCGCACATCCTGTCACCGCAGAAAAAATTCCCCCCTTATTCTTCTTTTTTGTGATCGCGTCTGCCTTTCCTCGACGCTACACCGGTACCGCCGGTGGTTCTTTCTTTTCTTCTAAAAAAAAAAACCAACAAAAAACCCAACAAACAACTTTCTTCTGGAGTCTTTTCCAGGATTTTTCTCCTCAGGTGCCCCGCGCCATTTGGGGCACTAGGCCCAACTTTTCCTTTAAAATGGAAAAACCCGCTTCAGGTTTTAAAAAGTGTTCCAAGTGTGGCGGTACCATTTCGGTCACCAACACCCATGAGTGGTGCCTCTAATGTTTAGGTCCTGACCACTCTATTTCGGAGTGTGTTGCCTGTGGGATGATGTCGAAGAGGGGCCGGCAGAACCAAGCTGCTAAGCTTAGCACCCTTTTTCCCTCCGATGCAGCCTCTGTGGCATCGACGTTTTCCAGGGCTTTGTCTTCCTCCCATGGATTTCAGGTAACTAAACACAAATCTAGCCGGTCCTCAAAGGGTAGATCTCCCTCTAAGCATCGAGATGCCTTTGGCAGTGCCCTTGAGGGACTTTCACCGGCAAAATTGCCCCGGCGGGAGGCTTTGGCTTCCAAAGCATTAACGGGGCTCCAGGATGTTCTCGAGGCCTCAACCTCGGCAGAACTACTGGTGCCATGCTCTGGGGTACTGGCTGCTTCATCCGGTACCGATACCCAAGCATCGTCAGCGTCAATAGACCAGAGATTCTTGGCTATTGAACGCAGTTTGGCGGCTCTTCTCACGGCCTTGATGCCCTTGAAACCGTTTCAGACAATTCAACTGGCACCGACTCCGGTACCGGTATCGACTGCATCGACATCGGCAGGTATTCTACCGGGACCGAGTCATGCTTATCCATCTGGTATCGACAAGTCTGTACCGGATCCCTCCGATGCCGACTTCGATCGGTACCGGTACCGTGCCTTGCACGATCACCCGGATTGGAGGTAATTTAAATCCTCGGATGAGTCTGAAGACTTTGAAAGCTCTGCTGATACCAGAGTACTTCTTCCTGAGGATTCTTCTTCTTCTTCTCCTCAGTGTAGGATGTCTCCACCAGAGGATATGTCCTTTCAGGATTTTATCCAAGATGTGGCTCGAGGTCTTTCCATCACAGTGGCTCCTGAAAAAGAGCCTAGGGCAAAGGAATTAGAAATCCTACAATACCCTAAAGCTCCCAAGGAGGCAGCTACCTTACCTATTCATGAGATCTTGCATGATCTCATGTTAAGGATGTGGGAAACACCTCTAACCACATCTCCTCACTCTCGAAGACTCGACACCATGTATCGAGTTCCTCCTTGTCCTGGGTTTCAGAAGACTCAGCTACCACACCATTCCATGGTGGTGGAATCAGCTATGAGAAGGATCAAGAGTGCAAAAAGGCATGCATCTAATCCTCCAGGACGTGAGTGTAGGACTCTTGACGCCTTTGGACGTCAAACCTTCCAGGCTTCCATGCTTTCTGCTAGGATCAGTTCCTATATTTTATATATGGGAATGTTCCTTAACCCTTTCAAGGCCTACTTTAAAATTTTAATCCACATTCTGCAGCTGGGTTAATTTTTGCATATTTCAAGAAAATTGTACCCGTCTTATTCAATATGTTCTAATAGTGATTTTCCTTCTGCTATGGTCATGTATTATATACCATTTGATAGGAATATTTAGTCAGAATCTTGTATCCCAGGAGTTTTGGGCTCGGACTGGAAAGGGTTAAGGAGGTCACATGAGATTTAGAGCTTATGAGCCCTCTCCTTCCTGATAATAAGAGGCAGGATTACCTCGCCTTTGTCAGACATGTTCAGGATGTTTCCAAGTTTGTCAATCGTGCAGCCTTTGATTGCTTTGAGTGCATAAGCAGAACCTCTGCTATTGCCATAGGTGCACGTAGGATTGCCTGGCTCCAGGCATCTGACGTGGAACTTTGGGTACCATAGCATCACTCAACACCTCCACTGCACAGACTGACCCATGCCCAGCCTTCTGGATCAAGGAACTACGTGATGCGTTCAGTCCATTCATCGCAAACCTTATGAACCTCTCCTTCACAACAGGATACTTCCCTGCATCACTCAAGCAGACATCCATTAGGCCATTATTGAAAAACCCCAAGCTTGACCCGCAAAAAGCCGATTCTTATAGGCCAATATCCAGTATTCCCCTCCTAGCCAAAATAACTGAGAAAGAGGTACAACGGCAAATTCAAAATCACATAGATTCCGCGGCTCCCCTAGACCACTGCCAACATGGGTTTAGAGAATATCATGGAGTCGAGACCCTACCCACCAGCCTATTCAACGTTATAATCACAGGCACAGACAACATCCATCAAGGTTTTGTGCTCATCTTCTTAGACATCGCCGCTGCGTTCGACTCGGTGAGTCATGAAATCCTCCTTGGAAGGTTAAAAGAGAAGGGCATCTGCAACACTGCGCTAGGTTGGTGTAAATCCTATCTGGAAGCAAGATGGCAATATGTGAAGTCCGGATCAGAGGAATCAAAACACTTCCATCAAAAACAAGGTGTACCTCAAGGCTCCTCCTTGTCCTCCCTACTATTCAATATTTACATGCAGCCCATCTGCGACATCATAAGATCATTTAACGTGAGCTGTTTGATATATGCAGATGACATTCTTTTATACATGCCGTTCTCCACAGCCCAAATGGACCTAGCACCACTAATAGACTGTTTCAATGCTGTCTCAGCGTGGCTTCTATCACAGAATCTACGCATTCAACATAAAAAGACGGAGGTTCTTTTCATCTCAAGAGACCCCAACTTTACTCCTCCATCCCATGTCAGTGTTAAGGAAGCTGACTTACTAACCAAAGAAACAATAAGATACCTTGGAGTTACGTTGGACCAACGCCTGGATATGAAACACCACATAAACAACATTGTCAAAGCTGTATACTTCAAAATCCGCTCACTCAGGCATCTGCGATCCCTGCTAGACCCAGATGACTTCCGGACCATTTACCAAGCGCTAATACTGCCTCACTTCGACTTTGCAAACGCCATCTTACAAGGGCTCCCTCAATCCACACTGGCTCCATTACAGCTGGCCATGAATGCTGCAGCAAGGGTCCTACACGGAGCAGCCAGAAGTGACCACGTGACCCCCATTCTCAAACAACTTCACTGGTTACCTATCCATGGGAGAATCATCTTTAAGACCCTACTCCTAGCATTCAAGGCAATCAAAGGTATTTCATCCCCTTCACTCATGGATCTTATTCACATGGTGCCCCCCAACAGGTCCAGAAGAGCGATAGCCATAAACCTACTAGTAACACCAAAGGCATCGTCAAAGTGCAACATATCAACCACAAACAGGGCTTTCAGATACTATGTACCTAAATGCTGGAATGCTCTACCCCCTGACATCAGGGCTATTGCCAAGCTATCGCAGTTCAGGAAGGCTCTCAAATACCATCTTTTCCTGCAATGCTACCCAACTACCAATGGCACCTAGACATCCCCTCTGAAGAAATGACCCACTTTGGAAACAACCCTCACTTTCATTATGATATTTGTACTCATTGCCATGTAAATATCTCATGTATATAATTGACCCCTGTTATCCAAGTTACTCATACCATGTAAATATCTCATTTATATAGTGACCCCTGTTATCCATGTTTGGACCCCTGTTCGATGTAAAACCAAACAGTTTGTTGTCATGGTCATTATGTTATAATGTAAACCGTGCTGATACCAAATAGTGCGGTATATAAGAAATTGTAATAAATAAATAAATAAACTAGGAAATATTCCTTGCACAGGAGAGAATCTCTTTGGCAAGAATTTGCAGGAAAAAGCTAATGAGATAGATGCTGACTATATATCACTTTGGATAGATTGTCTAAATCTACCGCTGATCCTGCAAGGAAAAAATCCTACAAGAAACCATTCTTCAGTAAGAAGAGGTTTTATCCCTCCTATACCCAACAGGGACAAAGTTTGGGTCAGTCTGCCCAAAAGGGACAGCAGCAACAACCTAGGCAAAGAAAAACAAAAGCTGCTAAGCCTCAACCGGCTCAGCAGACTCAGCCTCCACAGGGGCTTTGACTCCTATCTAGAGAACGTTGCCTTCCTGGCCCTGAACGGTCCAGTACCCTCCACCATTCCAGGAAGGTTATGTCATTTTGCCCCCAGATGGGGTCAGATAAAAGCAGAAAATTGGACTCTGTCTATTGTAAGAGAGGGGTACAAGCTTCATTTCCTCAGCATGCCCCCTCCTACAATGGTAAGACAGTTCAATTCTCAGACCTCTCTCAACAACCAGTTAGATCAAGAGGTCACTGTGCTTCTTGCCCAAGGGGCAATAGAAGAGGTACCCATTCTACAACAGGGTACAGGGTTCTACTCCCCCTATTTCCTTATTCCAAAGAAAACAGGAGGACACAGACCCATTTTAGACCTCAGAGAATTGAACAAATTCCTGTTCAAGGAGAAGTTCAAAATGATCTCTTTAGGAACTCTGCTGCCATACCTTAAGAGTCAGGATTGGCTTTGTTCTCTAGATCTCAATGATGCGTACACTCATGTTCTCATCCACCCAACTCATCAAAAGTTCCTTTGCTTCCTATTTCAAGGGAAGCACTACCAATACAGGGTTCTTCCTTTTGGCCTGGCCTCGGCACCAAGGGTGTTCACAAAATGCATGGCTGTGGTGGCAGCATTTTTTCGCACCCTAGGAGTATTCGTCTTCCCTTACTTAGACGACTGGCTCATTCGAGCCCTTTTAGAGGCAGAGGCCAGGGTTGCTCTCTCTCGCACAATGCACATCCTTCAGTATTTGGGACTTGTCATAAACTTCCCAAAATCCAACCTTGCTCCCACTCAGTCTCTAGAGTTTATAGGAGCTCTGCTGGATACCAGACAGAAAAGGGCCTTCCTTCCACAGGCCCGCTGCCTTCGCATTTTGCATTTGGCTTCCCAAGCAGTGTTAAAACCTCACCTCACTGCTAGAGAAATGTTACAGTTGCTAGGCCACATGGCATCCACCATGCATGTGGTTCCTTATGCTCGCCTCCATATGAGGGCAGCCCAGTGGACTTTATCCACTCAGTGGGCTCAGGTGTCAAGTTGCCTGTCAGACAAAATAGCAAACTCAGATCACCTTATTTTGTCCCTCCAATGGTGGCAATCACCCCAAAACCTTTTGGTGGAGTCCCCTTTTCAGCAACCCCCACCCCAAGCCACTCTAACAACAGATGCTTCACAGGTGGGTTGGGGTGCCCACCTGCAAGGCCTCTCTACCCAGGGTACCTGGACTCCACAGGAGCCCTATCTACACATCAATCTCCTGGAACTCATTGCAATCTTCCTTGCTCTTTGAGCATTCCATACCCAGCTCAGCTACAAGACAGTCCTAGTTAAAACGGACAATCAAGTAGCCATGTTCTATGTGAACAAGCAGGGTGGAACAGGCTCTCTGTCGCTATGCAACGAAGCTTTGCGAATATGGGCCCTCGCCAGAGAGCATCAGATTGATCTCCTTGCGGTGTATCTTCCAGGCATTCAAAACTCTTGGGCAGACAGACTCAGTCGAGTTGTGCTTCCACACGTATGGTCTCTCCATGCGGACCAAGTTGCCAAAATTTTCCAAATTTGGGGAACCCCGGACATAGACCTCTTTGCAAGTCCGCTGAATGCCAAACTTCCCTGGTTCTGTTCCAGAATTTCGGCTCGGGGTTGTCAGGCCAGGGATGCTTTCCTCCTCCATTGTGGCCAGGACTTCTGTATGCTTTTCCACCCATTCCCCTAATTCCCAAAACCCTGTTCAAGCTTCAGAGAGACAGAGGTCATATGATTCTAAAGCTCCACATTGGCCATGGCCAATGTGGTACCCTCTGCTCCTACATCTCTCTCAAGCTCCGCCTCTGGAGTTAGGATCTGCTCCAGATCTCCTTTCTGAGGAGGATGGGATGCTGTGGCATCCCAATCCCCAGTCTCTGCATCTCAGGGCCTGGTTGCTGAAAGCCTAGAACTTCATGGTCTTAACCTTTCTCAACAGGTAAAGGATATCCTTTATGCTTCCAGGAAGCCTTCCACAAGACGCTCTTATGCTTTCAAGTGGAAAAGGTTTACCATATGGTGCTTGCAGAAGGGTCTTAACCCTCTCGCGATACCTCTGGAATCATTACTGGAGTATCTCCTTCATTTGTCTAATGCAGGGCTTAAGACCAATTCAGTGAGAGTTCATTTGAGTGCTATTGCAGCTTCTTTCAAGCCTCTAAATGGGTAACCTATTTCCTCTCATTCTCTCATAGCGATATTTATGAGAGGCCTTATTTTAACTAAGCCTCCCATTAAGCCACCACCGGTGGCATGAGACTTAAATCTGGTTCTTGGGCAGCTTATGAAACCGCCTTTTGAACCATTAGCCACTACCTCTTTGAAAGTCCTTTCCTGTAAGGTAATTTTTCTCATTGCAATCACATCAGCACGTTGCATCAGTGAATTGCAAGCGTTGGTGGCTGATCCTCCTTATACAAGGTTCCATCATGATAAGGTAGTCCTTAGGACTCATCCACACTTTATGCCAAATGTGATGTCACCTTTTCATTTAAACCAAGTGGTTTACCTTGCTGTATTCTTCCCAAGGCTTCATGCCTCAAATGCAGAAAGGATTCTTCATACTTCGGACTGTAAAAGGGCTTTGGCCTTTTACTTACAAAGGACACAGCAACATAGAAAGTCCTCCCAACTCTTTGCTTTTGATCCTAGTCATTTGGGGCTTCCAGTCTCCAAAAGAACACTGTCCAGCTGGATTGCACAGTGTATATCTTTTGCCTATGAGAGTAAGAACCTTCCTCTTGAATGCCATGTCACATCTCACAATGTGAGAGCCATGGCAGTCTCTATGGCTCATCTTCACTCTGTGTCTATCGACGACATCTGTCGAGCAGCCTCTTGGGCTTCGGTTCATACCTTCACAGCCCATTACTGCTTAGACATGGACTCCCGCCGGGATGCCTTGTTTGGTCAGGCTGTTCTATAACACCTGTTCCATACTTAACCAATTCCTACCCACCATCCCTGGTAGGATGCCAGAGATCAATGGGGGAAGTGGAGCCCTTTCACAGGGGCACACAACTTCTGGGGCCTTCTCCCTGGCATCTGCAGCTAGGGAGTCCCCATATGTGAGGACTACATTCCTGCTTGTTCCTGGAGATAGCATAGTTACTCACCTGTAACAGGTGATCTCCGGGAACAGCAGGAATTTAGTCTTCACAACCCACCCACCTTCCCTAGGAGTTGTATCTCTCTATCTCTTTCTTTCTGTCTTTCCCTCTCTCTTTGTCTCAGCTTTAAACTCAACTGGAGAGGGACAGTTGGGAAAGGCGGGAAGGCAGCACGCAGGCGCTGTGGGATGCTCCCAAAGGCTTTCCTATTGGACTCTGGGGAGCGTTCCCACGCAGGCTCCGTTGGTACCGGCGATACCCATATGTGAAGACTAAATTTCTGCTGTTCTCTGAGATCACCTGTTACAGGTGAGTAACTATGCTTTACCCACTGTATGAGGTAACTGGTAGTTCTGATTTCCCTGTTACATTCCCTAAGAGGCAAGGCTACAAATACATGCATGCATTTGAGTAAACCCATGGCTCAATTGGCTTGTCCTGAAAATCTGGAGCCAATTGGTAACCCTGTCACCAAAATAAATAAGCAACATTCCTTCTGATGGTGAGAGATGAGAGAAGTAGTGGTACGGCTGCCAGGGGATAGAAAAGAAGGGAGGAAGAGAATTTAAAAGTATTAGCCCTTTTGGCACTCCAGATGACTGCCTAGTCACCTAATGGAAGCATTGCTACTGACTAGGTAGTAGTGGCATTCCTAGCACCCTGTCACCGGGGGCGAGCGCCCTTAATCATCCCTCCAACCCCAACATCCTCCACAGAGGCAGCACGGCAGACTTATAATTATGCTGATTTGCTGTGGTGCCTCATGCTCAAGGAGCCAGTCCCTCTGCTCTCCTGGCCGAAGTTTTGTGAATCACGAGGCTTTGGCTGGGAGAGAAGAGCGAGCGGCCACTTGAGTGCAAGGCATTGCGGCAAAGCAGCATAATTGTAAGATTGACATGCTGTCTCTATGGGGATGGTGGGGTGCATCCTCTCCTGGCTGGCACTCTGGGTTGGCTGCACTCACCACCCCAACCTTTGTATACTGCTGCTAGGTAGAACCCAGAAAGTAGATCCATTCTTTGTTACTCATTCTATGGCAGCGATGGCGAACCTATGGCACGCGTGCCAGCTGTGGCACGCGAAGGCCTTGCGGCTGGCACGCGGGAAGGTCCGCAAAAAAAGAAAAAGCTGGCTCTGACTGCTGCCGCGGACGCGGCAAGGGCAGAATGCAGCGTCCCGCGGGGCCCCCTCCGCCCGCTAAGCCCCTCTGCAAGAGCTTTCAGATTCGCGAGGGAGAGCGTCTCCCTCGTCTCTGTTAAGCCCGCAGGGGCTAATGGGAAATTTCCCATCAGCCCCTTTAGACGCGAGGGACTGATGGGAAATTTCCCATTAGCCCCTGCGGGCTTAACAGAGACGCGAGGGGAGATGCTCTCCCTCGCGAATCTGAAAGCCCTTGCAGAGGGGCTTAGCGGGCGGAGGGGGCCCCGCGGGACATTGCAATCTGCCGCGGCAGCAGCCAGAGCCTGCTATTTTTTTTTTTTAAATTTGCCGGGGGGGGGGGGGGGGGGGGGTAGGACTGCTAATGGGCGAGGGGGGGGGTTAGGAATTCAAATTGGCAGGGATGGAGGGAGGGGGGTTAGGACTGCTAATGGGCAGGGAGGGAGGCAGGGAGGGGGGGGTTAGGACTGCTAATGGGCAGGGAGGAGGGGGGTTAGGACTGCTAATGGGCAGGGGGGGGTAGGACTGCTAATGGGCTGGGGGGGTTGGACTGCTAATGGGCTGTGGGCTGATGGGGGCTGTCTGGAAATGGGGTGATGGGGGTTAGGACTGGTAATGGGTTATGGGGGGGCTTAAACTGAAAATGGGGTGATGGGGGTTTAGGACTGGAAGTGGGTTGATGGGGGGGGGCTAGGACTGGTATTGGGTTGGGGGGTTGCTAGGACTGGAAATGGGCTGATGGGGGGCTAGGACTGGAAATGGGCTGATGCAGGGACTAGAAGGGAGTGGATGCTGGGTGAGGCTGGAACTAGAAGGGAGCTGATGTTGGGGGAGGATTAGAATGGGATGGGGCTGGGAGAGTAAAATGGAGAGGGGAAAAATATTTTGTGTGGGAGGGATAAAAAATCTACAATTGGCCGGGTATTGGGAGAGTAAGTGGGGATTGAGGATGGAGGGGTAAAATTTGAGTGGATGAAATAGGAATGAGGAAAGAGCAAAAGGAGAAAGATTAGTATGTTAAAGCGGATGTAGAGAGAGAGAATGGAAAAAAAAATTAGAAGAGAGAAGAAAGGACAAATGGACAGCAGATGATGGAGAGTTAGCAGAAAACATGAAGAAACCAGAAGAAAGTGGCTGGAGCAATTGCAACTGTGTAACTGAGCTGAGGTATTCTGTTTATGTAATTCCTTTTTGACATTGCCACTTGTTCTCTTTCCCCAGTAGGTCATGTATTGTTATTGTCTGAAATGTATTGGTTTAATATTTGCAGTGTTGCCTTTTGATAGGTATGGTGTGGTGCTTTGTGAGTCCTGGTAGTGCTGTTAGGATACGGCGGGTTTGCTATTGGTTCTAAATGGGCAGTGTTTGTAGTAGTTCCTAATGTGCCTGGCGGTTGGCACTGGATTATAGTAATGTAGAAATCTTTTAGTCTGTCTTTATCCATACACTCATTAAGAGACATGTTTACTAAAAGTTAGTGTATGTTAGCATTATGCAAATATTTATGCAAATTGACGTGCTGGCACTTTGAGGAAATTCTTTGGTTTTGTGCGGCAGTTTGGGCACTCGGGCTCAAAAAGGTTAGCCATCACTGTTCTATGGGATAAGCAGTGGCTTTTCCTAAGTTAGTCTAGCTGTGTAATTGTTTATGGACCTTGCCTCCAGGGATTTGTCTTAATCCTTTTAAGTCCCAGCTATACTATATGCCATGAGCACATCTTCCAGTAATAAATTCCATATCTTAATTGTGCATTGAATGAAAAAGTGCTTTCAATAAGAGTTAAATGTGCTATTTGTTAGTATTCCCTAGTCCTAAGAGTAAAGGTTAAATAACAGTTTCCTTTCCCTTGAAACAGGTTTGCTTCTTGTGCATTATTATCACCTTTCTCCTATTTGAATGTTTTTGTTGTATCATCTGGTCCCGCTTTAGCTTACATGTTTTTAAAATTCTAAGGGCCCGGTATTCATTGCCGGTGGCTAGTGCGATTACAGTGGCTAGCCCTGGTGCTGAATATTAAACGCTAATATTTAATGCCGGGGTCATATCCAGCCCTGGCATTGACTATCCGGGGTTGCAACAGAGCTGGATTACTAACTGGTCAGTGGCGATATTGAGCCACTGCCCCCAGTTAGCGATACATGGTGAAAGTTAGGCCAGGGTTTCCTGCGCCTGGCTTTCACTGCAGATCGCGAACCGGGCAGTGGCTCGATATCGCTGTTGACTGGTTTGCGATCGGCTCCGCCTCTGCTCTACCCTGGAACACTCCTGACATGCCCTGATGCTAAGCAGGTAGCATCAGGATGTAGAGTGGCATTATTTGGGGGTAATGCCTTTGGATATCCCGCTTAGGGGCATTTACACAGTTTACAGCTCTGTAAAATGTGTAAATGTCTTGGAATGTTGGGCCTTAAGTCTCTTAAAGAACAAGTAATGCAAGACTCTAGGGATGAGCATTCATTAGTGTCTATTCAGTTCTTTAGCATGCCTTAAAAAAATTTAGCATGTGCTAAATCAATATAATGGATGTTAAAAAAAAAAAATAAAAAAATTTAAATTCATAACAGCGCTTATTCCACTTCTACAATCTACAGACATACAAATGGAGTACAAAGTTGAAATGTAGACAATTCACATTAAGTATAATTAAAAAATTTATCCCATAACCATGTCTTTAAAACTTTTCGAAGTTGCACATAATCTTCAACATCCCTTATTATAACAGTTAAGTCATTCCACGATTTTGGAAGCGCACCTGAAAGACTTCCTGATCCTCTCTTGTTGAAAGGGAGAAGCAGAGGGCAATATCATTGTCCAGTGAGTCAACGAATGGAGTGATTTAGTTGATGAACAATGAAACAGTCTATTAGACAAATAGGATCAATCTGGTGAATAGCTTTAAAAGCCAGGCACAACACCTAAAACAAAACACAAGCATTTATTGGCAGCAATTGAAGATTTAACAGTAAGGGAGTAACCCTGTCCTTATGACTACTATGTGTCACAGCTATGACTACTATCTTCGCAGCAATATTTTGAATCCATTGTAATTTATGTAATAACACTTTTGGCATTCCTGAGAATATCGAATTACAATAGTCCAAATGACTCAAAACTGTCAATTGGACCACTATTTGAAAATCTTCAACTGTTAGCGGTTACCTTATGCTCAGGTTCAGATGCAACACTCCTTAGATACTCACCTAGTGACTCCGAAGTGCTGGGGAATTACCCAGGATAGCCTTCCCTTGCTATACCCTCCACTCCCCCCTCAGGCACACATACACATGTTAATAAGCATACCAAACCAATTATTGCGGTGCTTAAACAAGAAATCTTTATTATAGAAGCTTGAATATATTATCTGAGTACACCTAGCAAACAGATAGCATAAGCTTACCTAATAAGAAAGACAGAGGTAGGTACAGCCCATCTCCATGTTTTGTTCCCACTAACTCTCCTATACAGTTCTTCTCCTACTTACTTTATAGGCCTTCCAGCACATACTCACGCATATTCTTATCTCTATTTTCCCTCTTTCTAATCACTTTGTATTTCATTTCCAGACTTCATGTCTCAACTCTTTTTTTCAATATGTTTATTTTTAATTAAGACACATCCTGCCCTTGGTGTTTTAGTTATGATTGTCTTCCTCTGCACATTCCAGCCTCCTTTCTCCAGTTCACTTTGTTCTTCAACATCTGTATATCTGTCCTTGAAGGTCAAAGACAACTGTGTTGAACTTATTCACACAGTTTCTCTATTAACCCTTATGCTGATGCTATAGCAAACAGATTGGTAGGCCCTTACACAACTTATGCCAAGCTCTATTTTGAATATATTGTATATATATGGCTCGAGTCCAATTAGAGTAGATGATGACCCTCAAGGTACGCACTAATAAAGATATTCAACTTTCTGTCCCAAAAGCTGGACAAATTTGATATCATCATCTGGAAACACTATCTTCCGTATCCATAAAACCTCAGTTTTTCCCAGGTTCAAACTTAACTTATCTCTCTGTAGCCAAATCCCGCAATGCATGAAGTCTGGAACATAATTGATCCACCAAAACCCAGAAATGAATCAAAATAAGTTGAGAAGTGTACACTTGCAGTGTGACACAATGGCGCGTTTCTCCCATTTGTAAAATTGAGCATATGGGTGTTTGCAATGCATGTCTTATAGAAATGTCGGAGAGTGTGTACATGTGTATGTCTCTCTCTCTCTCGGGATCCCCCCAAGCTTCATCCAGTTTCTCTCTTTCTCCTCATATAATTCTTCTCCCCTCCAGGCTGGCTACTACTACTGAACATTTGTATAGCGCTACAAGAAGTATGCAGCGCTGCACAGACACATGTAAAAGACGGTCTCTGCTCATCAGAGCTTACAGTGTAGTCAAGACAGACAGCACAGTTGCTGTAGACATGGGAGACATCTAGGGGGAATGGAAAGGAACCACAAAGGAGATTAGGCAAGTCAAGATCCGAAAGCGGCAGCGAAGAGGTGAGTTTTCAGCCTGGATTTGAAAAGGGGGAGATAAGGTGCCTGAAGTACATACTTAGGTAGTTTGTTCTAGGCTAAGGAGCAGCAAAGTGAAAGGAGCGAAGTCTGGAGTTCGCTTCTATCTGTGCCCTTCTCGTCTAATGTTCTTTGCCAAAAGAGCGGAGCCCCTGAGATGGGGTGTAGGAAGAGATAAGAGAAGAAATGTGAGGAGCTGTAGAGTGAATGCACTTACAGGTCAGCAGAAGAAGTTCGAACTGGATGCGGAAACAGATAGGGAGCCAATGAAGTGACTTGAGAAGAGGGGTAATATGAGCAGGACAAGGCTGGTGGAAGATTAGTTGTGCAGCAGAATGTTGAACAAATTACAGGGGAAAGAGATGATTCAGGGGGACACCAGCAAGGAGTAGATTACAATAGTCTAGACGGGAGGTGACTAAAGAGTAGATAATGTCTTAGTAGTGTGTTCAGAAAGGAATAGGCAAATTTTGTTGATGTTGTAGAGAAAGAAATGGCAGGTTTTAGCTATCAGTTGGATGTGTGTGGAGGAGAAGAGAGAGGAGTCAAAGATGACCCCAAGGAACGAGCTGAGGAAACGGGGAGGAGTAGAGAGTTATCCACAGAGACTGAGAAAGGAGGAAGAGAAGAGGACGTTTTAGGGGGGAAAATAAAAAGCTCAGTTTTGGCCATGCTCAATTTCAAGTGGCGGTGAGACATCCAAGCAGCAGTGTCAGAAAGGCAGGCGGCGATCCGGGCCTGGATTGCCAGAGAGATTTCAGGTGTAGAGAGGTAGATCTGGGAGTCATCAGTGTAAAGATGGTACTGAAAGCCATGGAAAGAGATGAGTGCACCAAGGGACTGGGTATAGCGAAAGAAAAGGAGTGGACCCAAGACAGATCTTTTGGGAACAACTGAGAGTGGGATAGCAGTAGAGAAGGATCCACCAGAACAAACACCGAATGAGTGATGGGAGAGATTGGGAGAAATAAGAAGAGAACTAGGATAGCACAAATAAGTAACAGAGTTTAAGGGAGAGTGGAATAAACACAGAGTGCCCTTAGTTGCTATAAATGAGAGTGGTGAGTACAACTTAGTCTCACATGTCGCAGACCCTATATGTAGCCCTAATGAAGTTAATCTCATCTTGCTTCTGAGTAAACACAGTTGCCATTGGATAGTAGTACTATTGTTCTTTTTCTCTCTTCACATTGGAACATTTCCTCTAGTACATGAAACATATTTTCGGCACCTGAACTACATGAAAAACAAACTTTTCCTACTGTAATAAAATAAATATATTATAAGACACCAAGAAATATAAAATTCATAGCTATCTTATAGTATGGTAATAAGGGGTTTAGTCAAACCACAGGAGAAGAGGGTATCCGCAACAGCAAGCACAAGCAAAAGCGGACCACCAGAGACCAGGCCTACACACAGGTATGGATATATAAAAAACCTTTTTTATTGGAGGTCCTCCAATGAAAAAGGTTTTTTATATATCCATACCTGTGTGTAGGCCTGGTCTCTGGTGGTCCGCTTTTAATAAGGGGTTTAGTAACTAGGCCCCATTGAATAACATAGGACCTGTGTTTAAAGATCTAGTTACTTAGCACAACTTAGTAACTAGACTCTTAATTGTTACAGAATTGGGTACAGTCTGGCCCGTCCAGTGCTTGGCCGTCCTGATGGCCCGACGGGGTTCACGTGGGATCAGGCTCCACATGAACCCCATCAACATATAGTAGTATTTATTAACAGTCATTGATGGCTGCAAACAGCTGCTGTATGTCACTTTGTATTACAATTCTTCTTAACATTTTGGTATGTGTAACAGTGAGCAGAGAACAACCAGGCCAGGCCATCCAAGTGGTGAATAAATAAACTTTATTTACGACTCTACATGACTGTTTCGGCTAAAGCCGGTAAGGATTTTAGGGTTTATTTTTATTAAATTGCTAGCTCTCTGACTGGGAGCTCTTAAAAGGGTTCTGGTATATTTTTAAAACAGTTACATTCTTTTTGGTGGTTTAGTGGCAATATTTTCTGTAGCAGAGTAGGTTTTAAAATCTAGTAATCTCAGCTTTTGGGAACTGCTGGACACCTCATCAGGTGTTTGCTCACTAGGGGTGGATAGGGAGGGAACTGTCTTGCTTTATAGGGCACTCCCCATTTAACAAAGCACAGGGACTTGGAATGGCACATTTTGAATATAATTAAAGTGATTTAACTGCTTTTTCTCTGAAAGGACAGCTGGGAAACCAGCTGGTACTTTGGTAGATCTCTCTCTTTTGCTTTAATAGATACCTAAGCTCCACGAACAGAAAAATGGCGGGGAAAAATCGTATCGCTAAAGCTGTTGCCCCCGTTACGACTTCTGCCTCTGTCCGGATGGTGGTCCCAATGCAAGTTGAAGGACCAGTTCCATGTGCAGGGTGCCTGCGTGCTGAAACTCTGAGGGAACAAGTGGAGGAACTCAGAGGGGATGGCAAGGCTGAAGAGCATTCAAGACAGTGAGAAGTACATTGATGAGATGCTTCTTTAAACATCCAAGCTCTCTAGCAGAGGAGAAGATGGGTGCCAACAGAATGACGAAGGTTGGACACAAGTCACCAGGGCCTGCAGAATCACCCATCCAACTTCTCCAGCTCTTGAATTGAAGAACCATTATGCAGCCCTGGAAGTGGTGGAGGTGAAAGTATGCCTGGAAAGGGAAGAACCATAGCTCAAGTACCCCAAAGTTGCAGAATCAGTGACCACAAGGAAGCGAAGGGTAGTGGTGGTTGGTGACTCTCTTCTGTGGGGTACTTAGGCGTCCATCTGCTGACCAGACTTGATGTCCAGAGGGGTATGCTGTGTGATAAGGAAGCTTATCAGGGCCCAGGAAACGAGGATAAAGAGGGGGAATTTACCCTTATCAAAGGACCTGTATTGCCAGGTCAGAGATACAAAACCTCAGTTGTACCTAGAAGCCAGATTGTACCAGACTGCAATAGGTTGCAGTGTGTCCCTAGTGGTGAGAAGGAGGGGGAAAGCAAGCTCAGAGTAAGGAACCCTTACGTCACTGACTTTCCAAATTACTCAGCTGCCAAGAGGCAGACTGATTTACAACACCTGAGAGGAGAAAGGGCAGGGTTAGAGCTTGGGAGGTTTAAAGCTAGGACAGAATATTCAGGAGGGGAGAGGAGAAGGAGTAGGAATGCCTACTGGAGGAGAAATGGAGTTGAAGCCCTGAGAACCAAGAGCCCATGCTGGAGGACAAGACAGGGAAGCTCAGATACATGCTGGCCAGAATATGAGGGAGGAACCACTGAACCGAGCCTTGACCCAGGTATGAGTTTTGGGAGCCTGTCTGATGAGGAGCATTACAGATTTGCTGGAGACAGCGCTTGTCCTGATGGGAGGCAGTCAGCTAAGCCCTCTGAGCCAGAAGTAGAACCCATGCAGCTAGGAGAACAGGAATTAGCTCTGGAAGAGGATGATTCTTACATGGAATGTTCTTTATGCCAAACTGCCAAGCACAAAGAAGTCCTGAGAGGGAATACATCATAAGGGAACCTTCCAGAGTCCAGTACCCTAAAGAGCCTGTATGTGAAGTGAAAACGTTCTTTGAAAAGGAAAATACTTGTGCTGAGAATGTCTGCAGCTGCTTAATTGTTTGCTCATTGACCAGCTGAAGTCAGTGCAGTGCAGAGCTTATGCCGTACTCACGGTGGATTTAAGAGGTTTCTTTTGGAAGAGAAAAGAGAGAGCTGTTTATGTGAAGCTGATATTTTTGGTTTTGTTTTAAAAAGCACTGCTAGGCACGTTTGCTAGCAGTGGCTGTGGAAAGGACTTTCTGCTTTGCATTGAAAGACATTACAAGCTGTTTGTGCTTAAGTTCAGTTATATCCTGTTGTACTAAATATAATCCTGGAGAAGAAATCCAATAGGTGACAATTTGTGAACCTTATTTGTGTTTACCTCATAAATAAATTCTGTCAATGCCTTAACTCTCGACCAACTACAAAAGAGTGTTTTTCTGCCTAAGAGTCAAGTGTAACCTGACTGGACTACCTTTCCCATGGTGCACTTTAAAGTCAGTCAGTCAGTCAGGCACATTGCTGAAGTGGTGGAATCTGCTATAACAAGCACGCCCCGCCACACTGCTGTAAGGGGCTATGGGCGTGACAGCTGTCTGCCTGGTGCCAAAATCCAAGATGTTATGGAGAGTTTGCTGAGACTCATCAAGCCCACTGACTATTACCCAATGTTGCTAATCCATGTCGGAACAAATGATACTCACCAAGAGAAAACAGCAAACTGCCACGTAGACAGAAGAAACAGTATTATTGAGGTATTATTTATTATGAATTGTTTTTTATTCATAATTTGGTTTTAATTTATATAGATTTTGTATGCATTACTTTGTATAGTTTTACTTTTCATCAGCTTACATATTTATTCTCCAGGGTTGTTCATTTTGTTCGATTTGACATGTTCACGTTTTTTTATATGTTCATACCTCATTTATACACATATATATACCTTTTATGTGATTTATACATTTAGAGTGTTTATGATTTTACTTATGCCTTATTTATCTTTGGATTCTCTTGGATTTTAATCCTTCTATTGTTAATTTTATATTTATTTATTTATGCAGTTTTTATTATTTATTGTTTATTATAATGTGTTTTTAGAGTAAGGTGTGCCTAACCCCTGAAGAAGATTCTTTTGAAACACGGCCTGTGTCGGGTCTGGCTTCCCTTATGATGTATGGATCAATAAAGGAATATATGGATTAATTTAAGAATCGTGAGTGGGTCTTACCTGCCTACGTTTTTTGTACTGGAACAAATGATACTGCCAGGTATCCCTCTGAGCATATCAAAAGTGACTTCATGGCTCTGGGACAGAGGGTGAAGCAGTTAGGTTCACAGGTGGTGGTCTCTTCAATCCTCCCTGTTGAGGGTAAAGGCCAAGGCAGAGAGGTTCGCATCCTGGAGATGAATGCGTGGATGGTGTCATCGAGAGCGTTTTGGTTTCCTAGACCATGGGATGCTGTTCCAAGGGTTGCAGAGCAGAGATGGCATCCATCTGTCCAAGAAAGGTGAACGAATCTTCAGTAGTAGATTGACTAATCTACTGAAGAGGGCTTTAAACTAGATTCGTTGGGGATGGGTGAAAAAATCCCCCAGGTAAGTGATGCATTAAATACCTTTATGGAAATGGGTAACAGGGGTAACGTATGGAAAAGCAGTGTGTATAAATGCCCGTAGCACGGGGAATAAGATCCCTGATGTTGAAGCTTTGGTGGGAGTGGCCGACTTGGATTTAGTGGCAGTTACAGAAACATGGTTCACAGAAAACCATGACTGGGATGTAACTATACCTGGCTATACTTTATTCAGAAAGGACAGGTTAGGAAGAAGGGGGGAGGAGGAGTGGCACTATATGTAAAAAAAATACTATTAAAGCTTTGGAATTACAGAGCTTAAAAGGGGGAGAGGAGGCATTGTGGGTTAAGCTAGAAAGAGGGAAAGAGAAATCTATTTGCATTGGCATGATAATACGGACCTCCCTCACAAGAGGAAGAGGTGGACAAAGAGTTAATTGAAGACACATGCAGCATTGCTAGGAAAGGGAAGTGCTACTGATAGGGGATTTCAATATGCCAGATGTTGATTGACACATTCCTGCTGCAGTATTATCTAGAAGTAAAGAGATCCTGGATTCTCTCAGGGAGAACTATTCAGGCAATTGATAACAGACCCCACACGTGAAGGGGCCATACTGGACTTGGTGCTTACCAATGGTGAAAGTGTTTCTGATGTTATAGTAGGAGATCATTTTGCATCCAATGATCACCAGATGGTGTGGTTCAGTATTAGGACTAGGGCTGTTAGAATCCATTCAAAGCTGAAGGTCTTAGACTTTAGGAAGACTAACTTTGCAAAAATGGGCCAATACCTCAGGGAGTCGTTAGCGGGATGGGAACAGCTGGGGGGATTTAGAAAAACAGTGGGCAAAACTGAAAGGAGATATTTTAAGGGCAACCAACCTTTTTGTTAAAATGGTAAATGAAAGGAAAAGGAGACCACTATGGCTTTTGAAAGAGGTAGCTGAAAAAGTGAAGAAAAAGAGGGAGGACTTCATGAAATATAAGAGATCAGAGAGAGAGGAAGACAGGCATCTATATTTGGAAAAATGTAGAGAAGCTAGCAAAGTAGTCACGAAAGTAAAGATTCAAAAAGAGGAGGAAATAGCCAATGCAATAAAATGGGGGGGGGGGGGGGGGATAAGACATTTTTCAGATATGTTAGGGAGAAGAGGAAGGGCAAAATCGGTATTGTCAGACTCAAGGGTGAAGGGGAGGAATATGTAGAAGCTGATGAGGATAAAGCGGACTTGCTTAACAAATATTTCTATTCTGTGTTCACAAATGAAGAACCAGGAGCAGGACTTCAGAAAACACCCACAAACAGGAACAGAAGCGAGAGACATCTTGAACAATTTTCAGAAGACTGTGTTCATGAGAAACTAGCTCAACTTAAAGTAGACAAAGCGATGGGACCGGATGGGATACACCCTAGAATACTGAAGGAACTTGGGGACGTTCTAGCAGCTCCACTGACTGACCTTTTCAATGCCTCGTTGGAGTCGGGAGTGGTGCCAAAGGACTGGAGAGAAGCTCATGTAGTGCCTTTACACAAAAGCGGAAGTAAGGATGTGGTTGAAAGCTACAAGTCGGTTAGTTTAACTTCGGTGGTGAGTAAATTATTGGAAACTCTGCTGAAAGAGAAAATAGTGAAGTTTCTGGAGTCCAGCAGATTACAGGATCCAAGACAGCATGGATTCACCAGAGGCAGGTCTTGTCAGACAGATCTGATTGATTTCTTTGACTGGGTGACCAGGGATTTGGACCGAGGGAGAGCCCTAGATGTGGTGCATTTAGATTTCAGTAAAGCCTTTGACACTGTTCCTCACAGGCGACTTATAAACAAACTGATTACCCTAGGGATGGACCCTAAAGTTACTGCTTGGGTTAGAAATTGGTTGGGTGGGAGGCGACAAAGAGTACAGGTAAATGGGGCTCACTCTGAGGAGAAGGATGTTACCAGTGGTGTGCCCCAGGGATCTGTCCTTGGTCCGATTCTTTTTAACATCTTTGTTAGTGATATAGTGGAAGGGCTGTCGGGTAAGGTTTGCCTTTTTTCGGATGATACCAAAATCTGCAATAGAGTAGACACCTAGGAAGGTGTAGATAACATGAGGAGGAATGTAGGTAAGCTTGAAGAATGGTCTAGAATCTGGCAGCTTGGATTTAATGTTAAAAAATGTAAGGTCATGCATTTGGGCGGCAGCAATCCAAGGGAGCAATATAGTATAGGGGGTGAAGTACTTTTGTCCACTAAAGAAGAGCGGGAATTGGGCGTGGTTGTGTCTGATGATCTTAAAGTAGCTAAACAGGTAGAAAAGGCGACGGCAAAAGCTAGAAGGATACTTGGGTGCATACGGAGAAGAATGGCTAGCAGAAAAAAGGAGATGATAGTGTCTCTGTATAAGTCTTTGGTGCGACCTCGTTTGGAGTATAGTCTGCAATTCTGGAGACTGCACCTTCAAAAGGATGTGAACAGGATGGAGTCTGTGCAGAGGGTGGCTACTAAAATGGTTAGTGGTCTTCATTATAAAGCATATGAGGACAGACTTAAGGATCTTAATATGTACACGTTAGAGGAAAGGCAGGTTAGAGGTGATTGAGATGTTTAAATACCTCCGTGGCATAAACGTTTCAATTGAAAGCAAGTTCTGCTATGAGGGGACATGGGATGAGGGTGAAGGGGGATAGATTCAGGAGTGATATGCAGAAATATTTCTTTACGGAAAGAGTGGTGGATCCGTGGAATAGTCTCCCAGTGGAGGTGGTAGAGATGAGGACAGTAACTGAATTCAAAAAAGCATGGGACAAACACCGAGGATCTGTAAAGGAAAAAATGGGACTGTTGTAGTTGTTGATATGGAAGGACAGACTAGATAGGGCATGTGGTCTTTTTCTGTCATCATATTTCTATGTTTCTAATTGCCTGCTACAGGGGTCATTAATATATTCAGTTTAGTCATACGGCATTCGCTTGCAACCTCTTAATTCCAGTTCCATATACTGTTGGTAACACCTTGTATATAGTTAACCATGATATCCCTTAATAGATAAACCACCATTGTATTTAGTTTCCCCTATTTCGCCAAGTTATACCTCCTGTTAAATGTAATGACCAGACATATGTAAACTGTCGGATGTTTTCTGTTTAATGTAAACCGCGCTGATGTCTAATAGTGCGGTATATAAGAATTGTTAATAAATAATAATAATAATAAATAATAAATAAATAAATAATTCATACGACAGTGAATGTATCCAGCTCGATCCTCCTGCCTTCCCGGATTTGCTGTTTTTGATACATTCACTGTGAAGAGGTTGCAAGCCAGCATTGTATGACTAATTTGAGTTTATTAATGACTCCTAACAGACAATTAGCTGAAACATGGCCATGTTGAAACGTTAATAAAGTTTGTTTATTTACTACATGAATGTCTTTATCTGGTTGTTTTCCACTCTGTTATGTCTTTTTTGAACTAGTGGAGTAGTTCCTCTACATCTTTTCTATGTGTATCAGTAACCACGTCTGTATAATATTCATTCTAGAAGGTGATATGCTGGCTGGAAGGGTAGAGGACTGAAGGTGACGCTCAAAATTCTTTAACCCAGAAAAGGCAGTAAATGTCATTAAATGCTGGTCCAGCGTTTTCAAACACAAATGCACCTCCCAACCTCAAAAATGGTCACGGACATGCTGGATTTTAATTGAAAATGAAACATAGGTAATGGACTGATGATTTAAGAGTGCATAAGATAGTGAAATTGGAGTTGAATCCACCTTGAATTTCCTATTAAATATGATGGTCAGTGAATAAAATTAACTATAGTAAGATAAAGTGAAAAGTAGATTAAGTACGGACTAATGAGGATAATAGTAATGCTGCACAGTTGGTCCAGAGGCTTAGCATTTCAAAACCTGACTATCAAAAAATTTCAAATCAATAGGAAGCATTTATAGGTTTTGAAAGAGGGATAGGGAAATCTCCAGGAACAAACAGGAATGTAGTCTTCACATATGGTGACGTTGGTACTAACTGAGCCTGCGTGGGAATGCTCCCCAGCATCCAATAGGAAAGCCTTTGGGAGCATCCCACTGCGCCTGCATAGCTGCCTTCCCACCTTTCCCACTCTCCCTCCTCAGTACTTTGTTTTCCGCGGAGCTGGCAAGAAGCAAATCCTGTCACTGCAGAAAATTCCTGTTTTTCATATTTTTGTGGTTTGCGTCTGCCTTCCTGTCAACGCTGGTACTGACTCACTGTCGGTTCGTTCTTTCTTTAAAAAAAAAAAAAAAGGGAAGAAAGTTTTACTTTATTCATGCGCATCGACGCCATTTTAGGCCCAGGCCTTTCATTTGGTCACCAACACAATGGAAAAACCAACTAGTGGTTTTATTTTATTTATTTATTTAACATTTCTTATATACCGCCTTTCATGATATCAAGGCGGATTACATTGAACAGGGCATTATAACTTGGAGATAAATATGAGTAATTACAAGGAACATGGGCAATGGAGGGTTAAGTGGCTTGCCCAAGACCACAAGGAGTACCTGTGGGACTATAAACCTCAGTCCTTCTGGCCCAAAGTTGCTGTCCTTTAGTGGGATTTGAACCCCCGACCTTCCGGCCTAAGGTACCTTTTAAGAAATGTTCTAAGTGTGGCAGTTTATTTATTTAACATGTTTTTTATACCGCTTTATCATTTCTATCAAAGCAGTTTGCATTGTAACTTCAACTTGGTAATGTACATTAAACAGGGACATTGATAACTTGGATTTTTGTGAGACAATGGAGGGTAAAGTGACTTGCCCAAGGTCACAAGGAGTGCCAGTGGGAATTGAACCCTTGATCTACTGGGTACTAGACAGTTGCTCTAACCACTAGGCTACTCCTCCACTCATCTTCACGTACCATCTTGTTACCATCTTGGCCATTGACACCCGTGACTGGTGTCTAAAATGTCTAGGTCCTGACCACTAACCATTAGATTGTCCCTTCTGCAGAATCGAGCTGCAAAGTTAGGCACCCTCTTTGCCTCAGACGCCGTCTCTCTAGCATCGACGCCATCGAGAGCATAGTCTTCCTCCCATGGATCTTGGGTATCGAAACATAAGTCTTCATCGAAGACTGGCCGCCCTCCCCCCCCCCTCCAAGGGTAGATCTCCTAAGCATCGAGATGCCTTGAGTGTTGCTCTGGAGGGGGATACACTGGCCAAACAACCCTGGCGGATGGACCTTTCCTCCAAAGCCATCGAGGGGACCCAGGTTGCTCCCGAGGCCTCCACCTCCGGAGAGCTCCTGGTGCTGGGCTCAGGAATCATGGCCCGCAATCCTGGTACCGATACCCAAGCATCGACAAACTCCATGGATCAGTGCATCCTGGCCATCGAGTGGAGCTTAGCGGCCTTACTGTCAGCCTCTGTCCAGTAAAGCCTTTACAGTCTGTTCCACAAATGCCAGCACTGTCTTCAGTACCGATGCAAACTACATTGGGTTACTTGCCGCTAGCTATGCTACCACCTATGCCTGCCCTCAAGTCCATTTCTGGTACCGAGGTTCCAGCTAAATAGATTCCAAGTACCGAGTTCTGGCTGAGCGTGAACACCCCGCCCGTCAATACTTTGGACCTTCGGAATTGGATTCTTTGGATGATGAATCTGCCAATACTCGAGGCCTACAAAGTTTACTGGAGTACCCGTCTCTGTCTCTGCAACTTCGTATGTCCCCTCCAGAGGACATGACTTTTCAAGACTTTATATGTGATGTTGCCAGTGGCATTTCCATAGCAGTATCATCGGAGAAAGAGCCTAGAGCTGAAGAATTGGAAATTCTCCAATACCCAACAGCTCCCAAGGAAGGGGCTACACTTCCCATTTACTGCATTCTCCACGATCTCGTGCTTCGTATGTGGGAGATATCCCTTATCATTTCTCTGCATACTGATGGCTCAATACCATGTACCAGGTACCAGAATATCCCAGTTTTCAAAAGACACAATTGCCACCATTCAATGGTAGTAGAATCAGCAGTGCGTCGAATCAAAAGCATGAAGACACATTCCCCTAACCCTCTGGGCAGGGTATGGAGAACCCTCAATGCTTTTGGTCGATGTTGCTTTCAGGCTTCCATGTTATCAGCCAGAATTAGTTCCTACATACTCTACATGGGTATGTTCCTCAAAGAGGTAACTAGGGATTTTGAAACAATGGCGGCTCTATTCCCTGATGACAAGATAGCAGATTACCTCACTCTAGTCAAGCATGCTCAGAACGTCTCAAAGTTTGTCAGTAGGGCAACTTTTGATTGCTTTGAGTACACCAGTAGAGCTACATTGATCTGCATTGGTGCACGCAGAATTGCATGGCTGCAAGCATCAGATCTTGAACAATGGGTTCAAGATAAGTTAGGTTTTCACCGGTGCAAGGAATATTACCCTTTTGGCAAGGATTGGCAAGACAAAGCGTCTCAGTTAGAATCTGAGAACACTACCCTGAATAGGCTTTCTAGATCTACTGCCAACCCAGCTAAAAAGAAGGCAGCAGCAAAGAAAGCCACCTTTAATAAAAAAAAAAAAAAAAAAAAGTATTTTTCTTACACCCCTGCTTCTCAATGTCAGCATCATGCTCCTAAAAAAAGGGACAGCAGCCTCCAAAACAGCAAAAGAAGTCAGACTCCTAAGACGCAACCAACTCGGCAGACTCTGCTTTGGGTTTTTGACTCCTTTCTAGAGAACATAGCTGCTCTGCCTCTGGAGAACATCCCAGCAGGGAATGGGCTTCTATTCTCCATACTTTCTCATACCAAAGAAAGCAGGAGGATACAGGCCCATCCTGGACCTTAGAAACCTAAACAAGTTTCTCATACATGAGAGGTTCAAGATGGTCTCTCTAGGGACCCTTCTCCCCTATCTCCAGAGTAGAGACTGGCTCTGTTCTCTAGACTTAAAGGAAGCATACACTCATATCCTTATTCATCCAGAACAAAGAAAATTCCTATGCTTCATGTTCTAAAGAAGACACTATCAATACAAGGTCCTTCCATTCAGACTGGCCTCTGCCCCAAGAGTCTTCACAAACTGCATGGCAGTTGTAGCCGCATTCCTAAGAACTCTGGGGATATTTGTCTTCCCTTACTTAGACGACTGGCTTATAAGAGCAAGCACATCTCAAGAAGCCAGGCTGTGTCTCTCATACACTATGCAGGTGTTACAGCACTTGGGATTCATTGTAAATCTTCCAAAGTCCCAACTAGTTCCCACTCAGACTCTAGAGTTTGTAAGGGCTCTTTTAAACACTCAGCAGTTGAGGGCATATCTGCCCCAACTCTGCTGCACTCAACTCAATCAGCTGGCATCTCAAGCATGTCTCAGAGACTCTCTTACTGCCCGTGAAATGCAGCACTTCTGGGTCATATGGTATCAACGGTGCATGTAGTCCCATATATCCCATCTTCACATGAGCACAGCCCAATGTACTCTGGCTTCCCAGTGGACTCATTCCTCAGGCTGTCTCAGGGACAAGATACTAGTATCCCCCTTACCCCAATGGCATCTCTCCAGTGGTGGTCTTCCCCAGAAAATCTTCTTATAGGGTTGCTCTTTCAGATGCCTCCACTTCAATGTACCCTGACAACGGATGCATCCAAACTGGGCTGGGGAGCCCATCTAGGGCATCTTTCCACTCAGGGCCTCTGGTCACCACAGGAGTCATGACTCTAAATAAATCTCCTGGAACTTGGAGCCATCTTCAATGCTCTCAAAGTATTTCAGGAACACCTTTGTTACCACAGAGTCCTGGTCCAAACCGACAATCAAATGGCCGTGTTCTATGTTAACAAGCAGGGAGGGACAGGCTCTTTGTCCCTCTGCAGGGAGGCTCTACATCTCTGGTCCTTTGCCATTGCTCATCACATCCACCTACAAGCGGTGTATCTTTCAGGCAAAAAAAATGTCTTAGCAGAAATCTGTCGGATCCTTCTTCCCTACGAATGGTCTCTCCATGTAGACATGATATCCTACATCTTTCAGACCTGGGGAACTCCAGAGATAGACTTCTTTGCCACCCCGCAGAATGCCAAGCTTCCACACTTCTGTACCAGGACTCTCACATCGGACAGTCAGCAGATGGATACTTTTCACTTCCACTGGGGTCAAGGCCTACTTTATACCTTTCTCCACATTACCTTTTATTCCAAAAACTCTGTTCAAGCTCCAGGCGGACAGGGGCTCTATGATACTTATAGCCCCACACTGGCCACGTCAACCATTGTTTCCTCTCCACCTATGTCTGTTTCAGACTCAGCTGATAGATCTCTGATCTTCTCCAGATCTTCTCTCTGAGGGAGGGGATGCTGCTCCATCCCAGTCTGCAGTCTCTCCACCTCACAGCATGGCTGCTGAAGGCATAGCTTTTCAGCATCTTAACCTTTCTCAGGAGGTTAAGGACATCCTTTTAGCTTCCAGAAAGCCATCCATCAGACATTCCTATGCCTTTAAGTGGCCTAGATTCTCACTCTGGTGTTCACAAAGGGATCTTAATCCCTTCTCGGCTCCGTTGGAGGCACTTCTCAAATATCTCCTCCACCTTTCCTTCTCTGGTCTCAAGACCAACTGGGTAAGAGTGCACTTAAGTCCAATTTCAGCCTCTCATCATCTCTTAGATGGGCAGCCCATCTCCTCACAGCTGCTCGTTTCACGCTGTGAGAGGACGTCTGCTAACCAAGCCTCCCATCAGACAACCACCAGTGGCATGGGACTTTAATGTTGTTCTGGGGCAACTTCTCAAACTGCCCTTCGAACCTTTAGTCACAACCACGCTTAAGTTTCTAACATGGAAGGTCATCTTCCTTATTGCCTTCACTTCAGCAAGATGCATTAGTGAGCTTCAGGCATTGGTGGCCAACCCACTTTACACTCTGTTCCTTCATGACAAGGTTGTCATTAGGACACATCCTCACTTCATGCTGAAAGTGGTTTCACCCTTTCATATGAATCAGGTAGTTTACCTTCATGTCTTTTTCCCTAGACCGCATTCATCTAGGGCAGAGGCAACCCTCCACACTCTGGATTGTAAACGTGCTTTAGCATTCTAGCTTCAGAGTACTCAAGAGCAATGAAAAGCTTCCCAATTGTTCATCTCCTTTGACCTAGTCATTTAGGGTTGCCAGTATCCAAGCATACCCTCTCTAAATGGATATTAGATTGCATTACTTTTGCTTATAATGGGGCAGGCCTATCCCTTGAAGGTCATGTCACTGCCCATAATGTTCGGGCCATGGCCACCTCAATGGCAAACCTACGCTCTGTGGCTATTGACGAAAACTGAAAAACAGCAACTTGGTCCATACCTTTGCTGTTCACTACTGCCCAGACAAGGACTCCTGCCGGGATGCCATGTTAGATCAAAATACAAAACCCAGCAAAACCGGTATTCCATCAAAACACAATCAAAATAGTAGAGAATACCTTAATCCCCAAAGACAAAACCAATTTAATTTTTGTCGGGCATAAACCGCAAGAGGAAGAGGAAAATCCACATACTCCCATGCAGTACATGCCCCTTTTAATAATTTTTCATTCAAAGCTATTTTTATCACGTTCCTTAAGTTGCAAAGAATTATGAAACCACACTTAGCTAATCGATCACACACGACGTGCACATTTCGAAGCACAGAGGCTTCAGCTTCGAAACGTGCACGTCGTGTGTGATCGATTAGCTAAGTGTGGTTTCAGTGTGTGATCGATTAGCTAAGTGTGGTTTCATAATTCTTTGCAACGTAAGGAACGTGATAAAAATAGCTTTGAATGAAAAATTATTAAAAGGGGCATGTACTGCGTGGGAGTAAGTGGATTTTCCTCTTCCTCTTGCGGTTTATGCCTGACAAAAATTAAATTGGTTTTGTCTTTGGGGATTAAGGTATTCTCTACTATTTTGATTGGGGGATGCCATGTTAGGCCAGGTTGTTCTCCAGCATCTCTTTCAGACTTAGAGCAGCTCCTATCCTTCGTCCCGGAATTTCAATACCAGACATCAGTGGAGGATCCATGACTTCTTTTAGCCTCCCCTGACGGAAACCACTACTGGTTCCGAGGTGTCTCTGGTATCCCATATGTGAAGACTACATTCCTGCTTGTTCCTGGAGATAGCGTAGTTACTCACCTGTAACAGGTGATCTCCGAGAACAGCAGGAATTTAGTCTTCACAACCCACCTTCCTCCACCCTCCTCCCCTAGGAGTTGTATGTTTTCTTTTTCTCCTCTCCTTTTATCTCAGCTACAAACTCAACTGAGGAGGGAGAGTTGGAAAGGCAGAAAGGCAGCTACACTGGTGCAGTGGGATGCTCCCAAAGGCTTTCCTATTGGACGTTGGGGAGTATTCCCGTGCAGGCTGTCGGTACTGACGTCACCCATATGTGAAGACTAAATTCCTGCTGTTCCCGGAGATCACCTGTTAGAGGTGAGTAACTATGCTTTACTACTACTACTGATCATTTGTATAGCGCTACAAGGCGTACGCAGTGCTGCACAGACACACATAAAAGATGATTCCTGCTCATCGGCCCTGACAATCTAGTCAAGACAGACAACACAATAGCTGGGGACAAGAATATGTCTAGGGGAATGGTAAGGAAACGCTTAGGAGACTAAGCGATCAGGATCCAAAAGCAGCAGGGTGGCGTTCAGGGTGCATGCATACTGGCTTCAAAAGAGAATTGTAGTTTGCTGTTTCAGTAGCCCACCAAGTACTGTTGTGGTGATGGCTGGGTTACAGAGGGAAAAGGGTAGAGGACTAAATATGGGGACACATCTCCTCCCCACTCTCCACAGGATAGCTGTGAGAGAGGGCTCATAATGCCATAATCTCAACTGGAAGTCCACAAGAGCAGGAGGAAGCCACCAGATGTAACAAATTACCAGAGGTTGCCTTGCAATTTTTGTATCTAAATGCTTTTCCCTGATGGGTGCTGTGCGCAGTACTACCATTCCTTGAGCTCCCTCTCCTGTTTATATTCATGGTTGCAATCCTGTATAAATTATTTGCTTGCATTTTCCAGTGGGTTACTGCATTCACGTGAATGTTAATGGCTGTCCGTGATGGAATCTTTAAAGTTGACATTATAGTTTTGTGAACAGATGTGAGAGGAAAGCTTTAAATTATGTGCCCTTAAATGTACTAGAAGACACTTTTCAAAATTGTTTTTCTGCTCATTATTAAGTGGCCTCCACATCACAATTTATAATTCCTGCACAGAAATTCTCTAGCTTTGCTGGGAATGCAATTAAGTTGCCCCGTGGCGTAGAGAATGTAAATAAACAAAATGGTAAAGTATATCAGCAGTAACTGGCAAAATTGTCTGTTCCTCTGGCCTGCGCTAATGATGGATTTGTAAACATTCATCGTTACCGCTGGAACTATAATTGCTTAGAGTGCCCTCCTACTGATCACTTTAGACATTCATCATAAATTGCTGGGCTTTAATTTATGCTAAGGAATTGTGTTGCTGTTTTGGATCACGCTTGCTTTGCATCCTGTAGCCAAGTTAACGGTTCAATTAATCGTCAGTAGAGGGCGTGAAAGGTCTTTTCACTGGTTCGAAGAGGTTTGTATGCAATAAGGAAGACCAAGAGACAAAACAAACAAAGAAAATCGTATATTAAAGTGTATTGTTTACCTGTTAAGATGGACTAGTTGTCAGCTCGATCACCTTCACCTCACAGTTAAGGGGAGGAGAGAGTTTGAGTCTTTCTTCTCTAGTATGGCTCTAATCCGACCTATTCTTCCTCTGTTCCCTATCTCAACTCCAGCACCCTGCTTTTCTGCCAGTTTACAGTATATTCTTCATCTGGATTCTCTGGAGTGTTTGCCATATATTTATTTATTTAGTGTACACTTATATCCCGCTACTTCCAGCGATCAGCAGCGGTTTGCTATACATAACAGTATGGTTGTACAGGCCATGGATTAAAACATACATAATGATTCAGTACAGGACACAAACATTCAGATTACAGGTTTACACTTGATTGCAAGACATTGATTACACATGTATGTACATATTTACAGGTTGTCGGAGTCTATAGGTGTTTGACGTGTAGTGCTCTTTCCTTGTGCATGATGAGAGGTTATGTGGGATTGAAGTGTGTCTGGAAAAGATGCGTCTTTAGCTTTTTTCTGTAAAATATATATTTTACATATTGATCTAAGTGCAGCATTTATAGTTTCTGTTTAATGGATCTTAGCCTTCAGCAGACACCATAGGATCTTCAGCAGCAATCTTGAAAGTCCCTGGCTCTGAAACCCCTTGAAATAGTGTTTGTAGCTTGAATCAGGATTCTGCTTCGACTGCTATTTTTGAATATTACTGGAATGTCATAAACCACCTGAGATTTGCCCTTTAATACCTGCTTTCCATGTCCATGAAGCTTGATGATAAGATAGACCCTACCCAGGGAGGGGAGCCGTGGGTGGGATGGGAGATTGCTCAGATAAGTAGGGTTTACCAGCAAAGTTGAGGGCAGGAAATTTTCAGTCTGTCTTTAGCTAGAGGAAGGTTAAAGTTTTGACTTTCACCTCAATGACCAGTGTAATTTGTTGAGTCAGGTCAAATTCATTTTAAACTAAGTTATGAGTCACATTCATATGTATTTAACCAGCAAGTAAATTAAGTTTTTCATGAAAAATCACCCAGAAAGTTTTCAAAGCAGCAGGAATATCTTCTGTACCCAATATGTTCTTCAAGGCTATGTTAACTTGTTCATGGTATGATAATTTGAGTGTGTCTGTTCATGCAAAATCAGCCCTTTATTATATAGTAGGAACTTTCTTCTCTGTGGACGTTACAAAAATGAGATGGAAATTATTTTATTGTTATTAAAAAAAAATCCCTAGTTTTCAGTTTTTTCACACATTTGCAGTGGTGAATTTGTTTTACATGTGCAAATTGACCTTATGCACGTTAATTTGTATGTTAACTTGTGTTAAATTGATTTTGCATTCATTAAGGGGCATGTTTACTAAATTATACTAAGCAATTAGTTCAGGATTTAACGCACACTAATACTATTGGCCTGCAATAATGGCTACCACACATTGAATGGCCAGTGAGCTAAAATTCCCACACTAACTGCCTGCCAAGGTATGGGGCTAGGAACTTGTTCGGTTATAGGCAGCAAATGGGTGTGGCCTGCACAGTGAACATGCAGTACTTCAGATGCTGATAGCGTGGTGCATTTAATGCCTTCTCAAGAAGGGGGCATGAACTGCAACTGGGCTTGTGGCATGCAGTTAGTGCAACCCATTAAAAGAAATGCGATTGGCCATTCAACATCCTGGCCCTCCCACAAATCACAGTCACAATCAGCTTCCTGACTCTTCCTCCCCCCCTACCTGAGCAACACCACCTTACTTGGCAGCTTGATCTCTAGCGGTGATACTGTGAGGCTACCACTATTGTCAGAACCACCATTTTGAGCCTGGGATGACAATGGAACAGGGATGTAAAAGGATCACTCCTGCATTACCATTAAACGATCAGAGAAATGCCTGGTAAATGCTAGGAGCTATCATGGGGATGGGAGAAGGACTGAGGACCTCTTTGGCATGGAGGAGATAATACTGGCGAAGGGTGGGAGGGTTGAAGTGCTGATTGGGGGAGGGAAGGTGATGCTCAGGGCTCAAGTACTTGTATGTAGGGGGTAACGGTAACTGCATTGTCAGTAATTTAGGAATTAATGCTTAAAAATGAAGGGCTTGGATCAGCATGGCTGTTCACTGGGCTATGAAATTGCAGCATATCTCTCAAGCCCAAACCCGTGTTTTCGCAGGTACTGCACTTAAATATTCACCACAAATATCTATATCCAAAGCAAAATAGTTTCAAGGAGTCATCTAGTGAAATGATAATTAAAGGTAACTAGTCCTTTCACATCATCACGTGTTCTTGCTATATGAGTTTGCTGCAGAAGTGTTGTCCATGAAATGGCATGTGTGCATACAGTCTGCAGTATGTCATCATGGCAGCTGCTGTGGGAAATAAACATAAAACAGCATAATGCTGTTTGTAAGATGGAAAGATAAAGAGCCATAATCCATTTCTTAATCCCAGTGTAGTATTAAAATATAAACCTAATTGTGATGGTATCTGAGCTGTTACTTGCAAAGACACAGAAGAACAATGTGACAGCGCTCTCCATGAAGTCTTCATCTTCTTCCTTTTACTAAGTTAGGTCTGCTTTCAGGATTTTTTTTTCTCCCAAAAATTTTGACATGGTCTTTGTGGCGTCATATTTTTCTCTTGTGATCTTAGCTTGCCTAGGGGACTTTACGTATAGGGATAGCCTTAGGCTGTGGGAACACCAATCTGCTCTGATTTTCAGAATATCTGTAATGTGCATGATACGCACTATTTCAATTTCATACAAATGTAAACGCACAGGATTCACTTAAGGGGTCTTACAGTACAAAAGTGCACTGGCTTTCAGCATGTGTGCTGAAGGTGCATTGGGACACACATTAACAGTGCGGGTTGGGATGGAGAGTGGGTGTGGTGAGCACTGCATAGTTAGCATGGGATAAACATGGTATGCTGACTGCAGCCCTTGCAGTTAAGGTAGATTTACTTAAGATCATCTCAGTAGATGGACTTAACTGTGCCTGCTCAGGGCTCTGTGTAAACTGCTAGGAACATGCAGTGGTGTTACACCTAATGCACCGTGGTTAGGTGCTATTGGTGTGTTAGTACAATGCCAAAGCACCCTTTAGTAAAAGGGCCCCATACGAGGGTGGGGGCTGATAAGTCTGTGGCCTTGTAATGAAACAGAATGCTACGGCCACACATCAGTTCCGGAAATCTGATCTCTCTGCAGTTTCATTTTATTTTGTACCAAATAGATGTGACATTTTTCATGGGTGGTTTACAGTAATCAACTGTGCCTCCAGAGTACTTTCGTAGAATTAAGACGAGGGTGGGTAAAAGCAGAGGGAAGCATACTTGCGATTATTAAGTGATCTAGGCTTAGTATGCATTCCCATGGATTTTGCACCTGGTTATGAGCCATGGATATTGCACGTTCAAAAATTGGCTATTTGGGCAATTTGTTAGATCTGCTCTTTGTTTGATCTCCTGCCCTTGGATATTCAAAGGGCAGCAGCATTAAAAGGATGTCTATGTGAGAAATCCAAAAGCGTCATGTATTTTAAATCTATTCTATAAAGACAGCCTAAGTGCTTATGTGCTATTAGGAAATAGACTTCCAGATCCAGCCCCAGTAGTACGCAAATGCCTATGCACAAACGTAGGATGTTTCTGAACAAGGTGTAAATGTGCATAGTTCCACATATTTTACAAAATATATGCGTACATTGCAACTCTACCTCTATTCTGCCCAAACTATGACTTGGAATACCTAAGCACAGATTGTGTACAAGTAGAAGCGGACATACAATTTTGCCTGTAGAAGTGGACATACAATTTTATAAAAACCTTTTCTGCTTGTAAAGCAGGAAAATGTTTTATAAAATTAACCCCAAAGGAAGATGATAACTGAATCAATAAGACACGGTGTAGGCAGCTACTGCAGATGCTCTGCCAGGTAAGTGTTTCTGACTAGGATTATCAATTCTAAACCAGTGGCTCCCAAACTTGGGGTTGGGACCTCAAACGGGATCACATCAGTGAATGGGGTCACAATGGTCATTTCTCCTTCTCTCTGGACTTTCACTGTGATCTTACGTTCTGATCTGTGGGATGCTTTGTTCTCCACCATCACCGATGTGTCATTGGCTTTTTCTCAACTCCTCATCGCTGGAGACTTCAACCTCCACGTGGATGACCCCACTTCCACCAGGGAACACTCTTTTCTTTCTCTTCTTCATGATCTATCCCTCACGCAGCATGTTGTTTTTCCCACCCACCAAGCAGGTCACACCCTTGATCTCTTCCTAACCTCTTCCTCTTCCTCCTCCTCTCTCTCCAATATTAGTTCTGTATCACTTCCCTGGTCGGATCATGTCTGTCTCTCTGTCACCTGCTCTTTCCTTGATGACCTCTCCCCTTCCCCTTCCTCGTCCTTGCCAACTCAGCTCCGGCGCACTCTTACCCCTCTCACTCTTCAGCAATTCCCCACAGCTGCCGATCTCCTGCCTCCTGACTTTTCTCTGCTTTCACCTACCTCCCAGGCTACTCTCTAGTCTTCCACCCTCTCTACCGCTTTAGATCTGGTAGCCCCTCTTCGTCCTCGCCCTGTCTGATCCCGCCCTTCCCACCCTTGGTATCATCATGGCCTTCGGCTACTTCGGGCCCAGCTACGTAGAGCTGAACGGCTCTGGCGTAAATCCCCTTCTCCCGCTACCTTGACAGTTTTCAACTCCCACCACTCCTACTATCGTTCAAAAGTTCACTCTGCTAAACGTTCCTACTTTTCTGATGCTATATCTAAAGCCCCTAATCAAACTCGGCACCTCTATTCTGTCTTTCAGTCCCTTGTGTCTCTGCTCCTCATTCCAATGCCTCTGTTCCTTCCATCCCCTCAGCATCCCAACTTGCTTCTTTTTTCAGTGATAAAGTTTCATCTTTGAGGACTTATTTACCCTCCTGCCCTGACCCTATTGATTCCCCCCCCCCCCACTGTTCCTTACCCCCCTCCCATCTCCCGGCTCTCCCATGTATGGGCTTCCTTTGAACTAATCGCTGCTCCTGAGCTATTACACCTTCTGTCCTCTTCTAAGAAGACTTTCTGCCCTCTCGATCCTATTCCTTCCCTTGGATTTCTTCCTTATATTCTCACTATGTTCAACTCTAGTCTTTTCACTGGGGTCTTTCCTCAACCTTGGAAGCACGCTCTCATACGTCCTATTCTTAAAAACTCCTCACTCGATCCCTCGGTCCCTGCTAGCTATCGTCCTGTTTCTAATCTGTCCTTTCTCTCTAAATCATTGGAGAAGTTTGTTTTCGCTCAACTTTCTCATCACTTGGATTCCACGAATTTCCTGCACCCTCGCCAATCTGGGTTCCGACGGGGTCACAGTGTTGAGACAATTCTTTTAGCTTTCACCAACGCTTTACATGTAGCACATGAATCTGGTGACATCTCGGTGGCGGTTGCTTTGGATCTTTCAGCTGCTTTCGACCTGGTGGACCATTCCCTTCTTCTACACTGCCTGCGGGATGCAGGTCTCTGCAGTACAGTTCATCACTGGTTTCACTCTTTTCTCTCCTCACGCTCCTGTGCAGTCACTTCCTCTCTGCCCTCCACTTCTCCCTCAGATTCTCACCCTCTTCCCTGTGGGGTTCCCCAGGGCTCAGTTCTCGCCCCTCTTCTCTTTAACCTTTTCCTAGCCCCTCTTGCCTCTCTGATCCAGCAATTCGGTATCTCTACATTTTTCTATGCTGACGACATTCTTCTTCTCTTTCACACTTCTCCCTCTTGTCCAGATCTCTCACCCCTTAACACCCGCCTCGCAGCTGTGGCGGACTGGTTGACCCTTAACTGTCTTCACCTGAATCTCACCAAGACTGTGGCTATTTGGTTTTCCCATGGTAGTCCCCCTCCATCACTCGCCCCTTCTTTTTCTGGCACTCCTGTTCCCTTGGTCTCCACTTTTCGGTATTTGGGGGTGCACTTTGATTCAGATTTATCTTTTCACTCCCACATCTCTCAGGTCACTAAAACCTCTTTCTTCTTTCTTCGTCAGATTCGCTCGGTTCGTCCTTTTCTTTCCCTCTCTGCTCTTGTTACTCTAGTACTTTCTTTAGTCATATCCCGTGTAGATTTTGCCAATTCTCTTTTCACTGGTCTGCCTAAGAATCGTCTATCCCGTCTTCAACGCATTCAGAACACTGCCGCACGCCTTGTCACTCATTCCTCCCTCCGTGATCATATAACTCCCATACTATTCCACCTCCACTGGTTACCGGTATCTTTTCGTGCTATGTTCAAATTACTGACCCTGGTTCACAAAGCCTTTCACGACAGCACTCCCCAGTACCTCACGGATCTCCTCTTTTTTCACTCCCCTAAACACACTCCCCGCTCATTTCACCTTAATCGTCTTACCCTCCCTTCCCCCTCCCGAGCTCACCTTCAGTCTACCCGCTCTACCGCTTTCTTCTTCGCTGGACCCGCCCTTTGGAATACCATTCCCACTTCCCTCCGTTTAGAACCCCAACACTGCTTTCAAACGAGACTTGAAGACTCATCTGTTTTCTTTAGCTTTTGATGTTCCCCCTCCTTTTGTGTGACTTCTTCCTTCTCCCTACCTTTTGTTTGCTCTTAGGTCTTCTTCTTCTCTTTCTTCTCATGTCCCGTTTGTCTGCTTTCCCTTTCAATCTGTCCTGTAACATATTGTACATTTCTTTTCCTTTCTGCTGGCTTTTTAGCTTTCTTTTATTGAATTTTAAATTGTACACCGCCTTGGTTTTTGTAGAAAGGCGGTTTTTATCAAATAATAAACATAAACATAAACATCTATGCCAAATAGTAGCAGTCATCATGTGGTCTGTGAGTCAGTGAAAATTCATAGGCCCTTGCCCCTTCCTCTTATCCTAGGAACCCATGCTGAGTACTGGGGAATGTAAGAAAACACTGATGGCTGCTGTTGCCACTACTGCAGTTAGAAAAATAACTCCCTTAACCCTCTCACAGCTTATCAAAGTCATATCCAATGACCGACAAAGAAGAGAGCAATTGAACAATACTCTGGTTACCCCATCTGAAATCTGCAAAACCAAAAAATGCACCAGCAACAGAGCATTCGAACATATCGCCCCAGTGCTCTGGAAAACATTACCAGCTAGCCTTCGGAACATTACAGACTTATCGTCCTTTCGTTCCCATCTCAAAACTCACCTCTTCACAGAACATTTTGGACACTACTCACCTTCATCTAACACAGATCCTACTTAAATGACTACTCCCCTCCAGCATTCAAACCAACCAAACTCTTAACAAAACTGCTCTCCCCCATCCTGTACCCCCTGAACCTACCCTTAGATTTAATAACATCTCTTGTAATTAAATTGTAAATAAGTTATTTATCCAGAATCATGTAAGTTTCTGATTGCTGCACCAGTTACACTGTTAAAATGTTCTATATACTTGTTGTTCAAACTGTAATCCACTATGATTACCCTAAACAGCGATATAGAAAACGCACAAATAAATTAAATAAATAAAAATACTGCTGCCGCTACCTTCCTGCTTTAGATGAGTAGAGGGAGGGGAAGGAGGCTGAGGATCTGCTGTTTTGATGTCATCATCATCATCATCATCTAGGGTCACATGAATTTTCTAAAATGAGGTCATATGGGATAAAAGTTTGAAAAGCGCTACTGTAAACCAAAGCTAGACAATAATGTGGCTCGTTATAACATGGTCAAGGTTTGGACCGTTTTGCTATTACATATTACACTTTGGACTCAATATAATGTAAGTGTTATATGGCATCTAAAATGTACCATGATAGATTTCTATAGAGCAGTCTCAGACAGTTTTACAAAATACTAAGTAATGGTAAAATCTACTGAAGCAACTTCAGATGATGCTTCAGTTCGGTATGTATATTTCACAATCTCCAAAACTAGAACCCTGCTTTTTTGCTCTCTTTTCTCTTTAAGTTGTCCTCTTTGCCTGGTTGCCTGCAAACATTTTACACTTTCTTAGGGGCATGTTTACTAAAATGCAGTATGTGTGTGTTTGCACTTACCTCATCTCAGTTGGCAAATTTAAGGTGTGGTATAAGCAGAAACCTGTAAGGGGGCATCTACTCTACATTTCTCCGGGAATCAGTCCTCAAATATGGGTGATGTCTGTGCCGATGGAGTCCCGTGGAAGCATATACCCAGCATTCAAAGAAAGCCTTTGGGAGATGCACCATGCATGCATGGTCCCTTTCCTGCCCAAGGGAGCCATCTTGCCTCATTCTCCTTTTATCCGCAGAGCCCTCCGGATGTCTGTCCAGTTTTCCCCAGAAAATGTGGCTTTTTTAATACCTTTCTGTCTGGTTTGCATACCGGTTCCTTTCCCGCCCTAATGCCAGCTCACCTCGGTGTTGCTCCTTGGATTAGTTTCTTTGTTTTGCTCTTTTCTTCGAGGTATCCCTCGACTGGTGTTTGTGCCTTTTTTGGCCGAAGGCCTTGGACCCCTGTTGGGTGGCAGGGACCTCTTTTCCAGATGGCCTCCAGCGGCTTTAAGAAGTGCCTGGGGTCGTTATCATTCACAGCTTGACTGCTAAAAGGATAGCATTAGCTCCCTTTAACCTCCCACAGGATGTGGAGGAGGTTCTTTTGGCCTCTCATAAGGCTTCCACAAGAGGGGGGTATGCCTTCAAGTGGCGTCAATTCTCGGTATGGTGCACTGAAAGATTGCCAAACCCATTCTCCTGCTCGGTACAAGTGGCACTCCAGTACCTGCTCCACCTACTGCAGATGGGACTAAAGTCCAACTCGGTCAGAGTGCACATGAGCGCTATCCTCAGCGCACCACCATTCTGTCGAAGACAAACCCCTCTCGGCTCAGCCCCTTGTATCCCAGTTCTTGCAGGGCCTCATGCTATCCAAACCCCCCGTCTGCCCTCCATCGTCAGAATGGGATCTCAAGGTGGTGCTCTTGCAGCTCACTAAGCCACCATTTGAGCCTCTGACTACCTGCCACTTGAGATACCTCTCCTGGAAGGTTATCTTTCTTGTGGCACTCACATTCGCTTGCAGAGTCAGCTCCAGGCTGTGATGGCAGAGCCCCCCCCTACATGAGGTTCTGCAAGAACAGGATGGTGCTCCACGCACACCCTAATTTTCTGCCGATGGTGGTGTCCCCATTCCACCTCATTCAGGAGGTGGTACTCTCCACCTTTTCTCCAAAGCCTCATGCTGGCAGGATGGAGACTATTCTCCATATCTTGGATTGTAAAAGGGCCCTGTCCTTCTATCTGCAACGGCCCTAAGGCCACTGCAAAGCACCTTAGCTTTTTGTATCCTATGACCCCAGTCGACTGTAGCTCCCAGTGACTAAATGAACTCTGTCCATTTGGGTGGCAGACTGCATTACCCTCGCCTCTGAGCAAACTGGGATCTTGCTGAACCACCAGGTCATGGCGCACCTTGTCAGGCCAGGATTGCCTCCGTGGCAAACCTGTGTTCCGTTCCTGTGATAGAAATCTGCTGGGCCATCACTTGGTCTTTGGTCCATACTTTCGTAGCTCATTACTGCCTGGAGAGGGAGTCCCAACGGAACAGCGCCTTCAGCCAGGCCATATTCTGTAACCTATTCGGGTTGTAGGCAACTCCTGCCCTCCGAACCTACTGTGTTCAGGCTACCGGAGTGTGGGTTCCATGACGGACACTTGGGTCTTGCAAAAGTCTCTCATAGGGACTCAGCTGCTGCTGCTCACGGCTCACCCATTGCAGGTCACTGTGGCGTTTTTACAGTAGCCTGTAGCTGGGGAATCCCATATGTGAGGACTGAATTCCTGCTTGTTCCCAGAGAAAGCGTAGTTACTCACCCATAACAGGTGTTCTCCCTGGGACAGCCCTCCCTCCTCCCCTTGGAGTTGTTTCTTTACCATCTTTTATTTTTGCTGTCTTTTAGCTATGTCATCTGACTGAGCAAGATGGCATCCTTGTGCGGGAAGGGCACCACGCATGTGTGCTGGCATCTCTGAAAGGCTTTCTTTGAAAGCCGGGGGGATGCTTCCTCGAGGGCTCCGTCAGTGCCAACGCCACCCATATGTGAGGATTGATTCCTTCTGTCCCCGGAGAACTCCTATTACAGGTGAGTAACCGCTTTCTAAAACTATGTATTTTAAACATAAAATTTTAAAAAAAAGTTACAATAATTGATTAGCATCATGTTTTATGTATTAGTTTATTTTTGTTTGTCGTTGTTTTATATTTATTTCTTTGGCTATTTTAATGTATACATGTTACTCAGAATTGTAGATGATACAAATTAGAAATTGTTTTAAGTAAATAAATAACTAAAATCTTTCTCTGTGAGTGACCATAAAACATCTGGTTTCTTGAACAGATGTAAATCATTTATTGAAAACATTTAAGAATTTGGTTGTTTTGTAATAGTGTCACAGAAATTTATGGTGTCCAGTTTGTTGTTTTTTTTAAATTAAAAAGGCATGATTTTTTTCCCTTAGCCTGTCTTTCTTGCCTTAATATTCCCTTCCAGTCCCTTATCTTTTCAATCCCAGGAAGCTTAATGTCCCACAGTAGTTCTTTCCAAGCCTTTAATTCACAAACATCCTTGCTGTCACAATGAACTGACTGTAAGCTTCCCACAATGAATGATATCGAATGAAACTGATATAGAGTACCATAAAATGGAAAACTGGTTGCTGAGCTGGGAAGGATTGGGAGTGGGATTAGAGAACTAAGAGTACTGCAAAAAGAAAGGTGTGACCAGAACCTTTGTCTGCCAAATTTGACAAACGAACGGGGACAGTATAAGAGCAGCAGTACATCTGTAAAGAACTGCAGTGCCTTTAAAGAGATTGGACAAATTGCCTTTTTGAGTTCATCTCCTAGATGAGATGGTCAAGGTTAATATTAATGCACTTGGGAATTGTGCTACTGTTCTGAAGCCTACAACATTATTATTTTTTTTGGGGAGGGGGGTGATAGTCCAGGAATCCCTAGCTCTCATCATAACTACCACTGGATTCAATTTTCTTCTAAATCTCTCCACCCCCTCCTTTCTTTCTCTATTTTGGAATATTAAGAATTGTTCAGCTGGATGGAAGAATGTTGTCGGTGAAAAATCAAGTTGACTGAACATAGCTGAGATCAATATTCTGTAGTACCAAATCTGATTAAAGCTAATGGGTTAAGATATTCGGCCTAGGGATGGACCCGAAGGTTACTGCTTGGGTTTGAAATTGGTTGAGTGGGAGACAACAAAGGGTACAGGTAAATGGCGCTCATTTTGAGGAGAAAGAGATTACCAGTGGTGGTCCCCAGGGATCTGTTCTTGGGTCCAATTCTTTTTAACATCTTTGTTAGTGATATTGCAGAAGGGCTATTGGGTAAGATTTGTCTCTTTGCGGATGATACCAACATCTGCAATAGAGTAGACACCCAGGAAGGTGTAGATAACATGAGGAGGGATCTAACTAACTTGAAGAATGGTCTAGAATTTGCAGCTGAGATTTAATGTTAAAAAATGCAAGGTCATGCATTTGGGCTGCAGCAATCCAAGGGAGCGATATAGTATAGGGGGTGAAGTATTTCTGTCCACAAAAGAAGAGCAGGACCTAGGCGTGATTGTGTTTGATGATCTTAAAGTAGCTAAACAGGTAGAAAAGGCGAAGACAAAAGTTAGGATACTTGGGTAGGGAGAGGAATGGCCAGCAGAAGAAAGGAGGTGAATAGTGCCTTTGTATAAGTCTTTGGTGCAACCTCATTTGGAGTATTGTGTGCAGTTCTGGAGACCGTACCTTAAAATGGATATTAGCAGGTTGGAATCGGTACAGAGGGTAGCTACTAAAATGGTTAATGGTCTTCATTATAAAGCATATGAGGAATGACTTAAGGATCTTAATATGTATACTTTAGAGGAAAGGTGGGATAAAAGTGAGAGGTTTAAATACCTCTGTGGCATAAATTAACAGGAGGAGAGCCTATTTCGGTTGCGGGGAAGCTCAGCTACGAGGGGACATAGGATGAGGGTGAAAGGAGATAGACTCAGGAGTAATATGCGGAAATATTTCTCTACAGAAAGAGTGGTAAATGCGTGGAATAGTCTCCCAGTGGTAGAGATAAGGACAGTATCTGAATTCAAAAAAGCATGAGACACATAAGATCTTTAAAGGTAAAAACAGGACTGTTGTAGTGGTTGATATGGAAGGACAGACTAGATAGGCTATGTGGTCTTTTTCTGCTGTCACATTTCTCTTTCTATCTTAGAGATCCAATTTAAGTCAGCACTAGTGAATATAGCTGGTTAAAATAACATAGACGACAATGGACGGTAAAGACCAAAGAGGCCTATCTATTCTACTCAATATAGATACATGTACAATTTCAAATTAAGCATGGTTTTTAATATTTAGATGGATAGAACATAGCCCAGGCTTCATTTTTTGGTCTCTGTTTTCTGCCACTGCAGCTCCCATTTTCAGACATACTGCATCAGTCACACTAAGGCCCTCTTCTACTAAAGCTCATTAACCGGTTAATGGACGTTTGCATGTGTGGCTACAGGCAGTTGGGAATTGTAACCTGCAATAGTGACTGCCTTTGCATGCTAAAACACATGTTAATCAGCAATTGCAGGATGGAACGGGGAATGGGCATTGAGGGTGCATTACCATGAGAGCCAGGGCAAGTGTCATGTGCTTTGTGACAACACGGCTCTTAACATGGGTTCACCTAATTACTCTTCTATAAGAATCACTAAGTGAACCCAATGTAATGGAGCACGTTAGGAAAATCTTTCTTGCATTAACTGCTGGGGACCCCGACGGCTAATGTGTGGCCTTTGCCATTCATACGCATGAGATCAGCACATTAATGGCAAATCATTATGGGCTTTAGTAAAAGAGTCCCTAAATCTTAACCTTTTCTCTTTCTTTCTCATTTCATGATCTTGGCTGCAGGATCTTGTGTCCTGCTCTCTGTTTTCTCAATGGTCCCTTGAATCCTCTTGTCTTCTCTCACCATGGCCTGTAGGAATTTGTTTAACCCAATAAAGGTGTCACTGGGTTGTCGGCATTATGAAACAGCTGGTCCATCAGCGCTTTGTATCATGATAGTGCTTGCTTGCTTGGCCTTACATCTAGATGCAAATATATGGGATAAACCAGTCCCTACTGGATGCATCACTAGTAACAAAGGGCCTGATATTTGAAAGGCATTTACAATACATTTATTTATTTGCTATACTGCTCATTGCAGAACATTGTAAGGTCAAGAAAAGGTTAAGATTTACAATGGTATACAGCCCAGTAAACCGTGCAAATGCCTTAAATGGGAATATTCAATGGCACCTACATGGTTAGTGCCGTTGAATATTCCTGTCTATGTCCCCTACACGCCCTGATGCTATCTGGTTCGCATCGGGGCGTGTTGGCGTTCCGGGGTGGAGCGGAGGTGGAGAGTCTGGTAACTGGGTAGTGGCGATATTGGAACGCTACCTGGTTATCTCTCCATGGCTAAAACTAGGTGAGCTTTCGGCTCGCCTAGTTCCAGCCACGGCTGATAACCGGGTAGCAGTCTAAAATCGCCACTACCCAGTTAGTCTCTGTGGCTGACTCCACACAGTTTAGAGGTCAGCAGGCATACCCCGCTGAGCAGAATATCGAGCCCAAAGAGTCTACTACTAAAATACATACCTCCATTTTTATTTTTATTTTTTTGCCTTTAAGCATTTGACAGAAAGACAAAGGTGTATGGTTAGTAAATGTTAATTCACGCTTTGTAAAGTTAAAAATACGCGCTAAGTTCTGCAATGGCCCATAGAAATGAATGGGCCAAACTATCAGGAAATTAACACAAATAAAATAGAAACTTAAAAAATAATTCAAAACTGTCCCTTTACCTGTCCACATCATGTAGATAAAGAACAATCAAAAAGTGAAATAAATACAAAAAAGAAAAGAAATTGATAATGACAATGCAAAATGTCCCAAAAACGAGCAAGACACAAAATTCCTTTTGGACCTAAAGCCTAAAAAGATGAAAATAATTTAAATATTAAAGGGGAAGATTTGGGAGCTGGGTCATAGTGATCATTTTAATTCTTTTTTAATGTTTAAAGAAATGAGCTGTCTCTGTCTTTGGGGGAAGTTTACCAGGCCCTACTCTGGTAATGTGGGCTTGGGCCACGTGCAGGGGCTTAGTGCTAACTGCAGGGGGCAGATACTGCCATGTCTCTGCAATTACTGTGTGCGCCGTTGCGGCAAACCTGCTGCGGGAGCAGCTAACGTCACCCATTGAGGTGGTGTTCGTTGCACTAGCATTACCTGTACTAAGCGCAGTTAGTATGGGGCTTCAAACTCGTGCTAGTGATGCTGTGGTGGGAATGTCGCTGTCCCACCCAGTCTCCACCCAGACAGGCACTATCAAGGTAACATGGGAATTTTAGCATGAGGGCCCACACTGCTTTGTAGCGTGGCACCTAAACTGCGTGCTAATGCCCATGCTTCCAGGTAGCACGTTTTAGTAAACCTGCCCATTGTGTCTAATCTCACTGGAAAGAAATTCCAACTTCCAGTAATTGAACTTTTTGTATACCATTGAGGCATGTGCATGTTAATTGTACTGCTAGATCAAAGAGCCCAGGAATAGTAAGACTGGAGTAAGTCTTCTGCCAACCAAGTTTGTTAGTGTAACCGCTTTGACTAAAATGATAAAGCAGTATAAAAAAACCTGTTAAATAAATAAATACATTTCAGTCGGATGGGGTTGGCCAAGTGACTCTGACAGTGCTCTCCTTTGCCTGGTGACAGACCCCTATGTTGGTTTTTCTTCTCCTGGGGGTGGCGGGGACTGGGAATGCTATGGAGGCAATGTTCACAATACAGGGTGGGCAGATTCGAGACTGAGGACATTGCTCAGTGGTGCATGAGAGATTTGTTTGCATTGTTTCCATTATATGCATATTTGTTGATATGAAAACCTGACTGGTTTGTAGCACTTGAGGACTGTAATAGGGGCTTATTTTATTCTTTTTGAGCAATTCCAATTTTGTCTCTGATTTGATGTTATGGACAGAACTGCTTATAGTAGAAAAAAAATCAAATTGGTTAAAAAAAGAGCAGTGTACTAAAAGGTGCTAATTTTTTTTCACAAGCATTTGATACATGTTAAAACCCCTGTTAATGCATACAAACTAGTGTGAGAACTATGCTAATGAGGAAATGAGATGCAAAACTATGCCAACAGTTTATTACCTATTAGCACAGTGAAAAAGTATACATGTAATTTGTTCACAGATGAGTTAATGCAAAAACTTAACTACACATTGGGGAGGTATATTTGAGTTTTTGCAACTGTATCTATAAGTAAGGGATGCATGTACTTTGCAGTCTGCCTCATTTGCATGTCATCAGTGTCAACCATTAGAAATGCATGAAAAACACTACATTTATTCCTGTTGGCAAATTTTATTATGTCAACAGTTAACTTTGCTAAAATCTTACAGGAGTTTTATCCAGTAGGATTGGTAGTTTGAATTAGGCCTTGTTATGATTTCCCCTAAAATGAGAGAGATTTTATACCTTATTTCAAAGCTCGTAGGTTTTTCATGCAAGCTGGATTCTTCTAGATTCATGGTAAAATGTATCCTTGAAAGACACTTAAGTCACAGGGGGGCTGCCCATTGGTTTAGCAGAAACCATTATATTGTTTCTGGGCTTGCAAGTTACCAGGGCATGTCTTAAAATGAAAATTTTATCAGTGTGTCCCCAGGTTTCCTGTACTTATTTAGTACTGAGATTCTTTTCTGACAGAAAATCATGGTTACCAGCTGCATGGCACTGTGATATTGTGTGAAAATATAGTGGAAGGAAGTAATTGTACCACATACACTGTACTGATGGTTTCATCTGTTGACTGTGTACATGATTGTCTGTGGGACCTTGCTTTTCAAGGTAATGTAGCGCCTGCTTAGTATTTTGTTAACTTCCTACTTGAAGCAGAATGATTTCCTGTTTTTGACCTTCTAGTCACCTGCAGTCAAGAAATAAAATTTAACTTCAGGGTTTCCTGTGATGCAGGTTTCTCAGTACACTGCCTCCGTTAATGCTGAAAGTCACACTAACCCTTTGACAGCCATGGTTGATATATGGAGCTGTAAATATTGAAATGCACTAGCTTCTCGGTCTGCTGAGAGACTGCTGAAATAAAAAGTGTAACGTGTCCTGCTGCAGTTTTCCTCTTCCATGTAGTTCATATAGAATGTTTCTTGAATCTTTCATTGTTATGCCTATTAGACAGTCTTGTTAATAAGCATGTCTCTGAGGGTATTTGATGGAATGCATTCCAATTGGTTGATTTAATAAGAGACTGAAAGGCGAGCACTCTGGTCCCAGTGAAATCCGTTTAATGACTTCAGAAGCCACAAAAATTCTGCTGCGTTATCCATCAAAGCAGACAATGCATTTATGCCGACTCATGTATTGTATAAGTCAGTAGATTCCATTTCATGGAGGGTTGAGCAACCATTTGCCCTAAGGTTGCTAACTTTCAAAAATTAAAAAAACAACCAAACCTCTTCCTCCTTTTGTCTCTCCCAGTCCTCCACAGCACACTCCCTTTTGCTATGAACCTTTCCTTTAGAAGCAGTAGCCAGCCCAAGGCTTTGCCATAAGTGGCAGTGAGAGACTGCATTGGTGCGTGTTCCACTCCCAGAATCTGTCTTCCATATGGGAGGCAGGGTCTAGGAAAAGAGTGCATGCTGGCTCAGTCCTGGTCTGTGCACTCAGCCTCTCACTGAAGCTGTTGCTGCGTCTTGGACTTTCCTATGGATCTTTAGAAGCAGAGGTGAGAAGGAAAGGGCTGAGAAGTTCTGGAAGGTGGGAGGGTGATTTGTAAAGATAGGAGGCTTTGTCGATCTGGAAGATGGTGGTTAACAGACTATTGGTGCTTTTCATTTGGAAAGTAGGATTTAAATCTGGCACAAATGGGTGACGACATTGAGCAGTGCGAGGATGGAACAGCTCTCCTAGAGTTTTGAGCATGTTTGGCCCTTCTCATGTGCAGCAGTCTCAGTCCTTGAGTTTTGTGTTTTCATGTTCTGCCAAGCAGACATGAAAACAAAGCTCTCCCTAGTAATAATTTTCTGACATCTTTCGCTGAATTTAGGAAAGTAGAAAAAAGAACAAAATACAAGAAGAATAAGAAACGACCAACATTTATTTTAGTTTAATTTCTTTGTCATGGCTCTGATTAAGCTCAGCTTTAGGCCATGTTTGGAGTGTGGCAGAAAGATCTATAACTTTGGCATCCTTAACAGATGCGTAGTATGTTTGGGTTGTGAGTACAACCAGACTGTATGCAAGCATTGTGGTAGTGTCTCTGCAGACTGGATAGACTTCCTCTATCATCTTTGTGAATGTCGTGAAGCAGAGAAGAGGCTCCTTGCTCTGAAAGAAGACATGAAACCTGTGCATTCTGCACATTCCAGTAGATCTTCACTTGGCAATACAACCTCCACTGTCTAGTGAAATGATTTCAAAAGTCTAATCCCCAAGTTACAGAGCCAGGTCTTCCCCGTCCCAGCACACCTTTCAAAAGAAGAGTCTCAACCTACAACACGGTTGTCTCTAGTCACAGATGCGTAGGTCTAAGCATTAAGCTATATCTAAGGTGATGGTGAAACATCAGCTCAGTAAAGAGGTCTTAAAAATGCAAAATTAAGCTAATCATTGCTGCACAGTCTGTGCTGAACAATAAACATGATTTGGAGCCCAGTGCAGAAGTACTTCTAATAAACTAAATATTCACCACAACGGGTTTGGCAAAGTGTCCTGCGCAACAATGTGTGGGTCTTATTCATATTATTGATTTTACGATAAGACGGTATAGAAATACTGTTAAATAAATAAAATAAATAAATAAATTCAGCCTTTCTAGCACCAAGCCCTTGCAGATGTTGTCCTGCTTACCTATAAAGTCGCATGACATTTCTTCTGCGCTTGCACCAAAGCAGTCTAAAAGTGTGGATCCACCCACTTCTATTCCAGTATTAGTCACAGTAATGGGTGAATCTTCCTCAGTAGCTTTATCTGTCCCTGACAAACTCATTCTTCTTTGCAAAGAATGTTCATGGACTTGGCGGGTTATTTTTAAGGATTCTTGGGAGTTAAATAGCAGGAGGTGGACACAGGGTAGACTTCTCTGTCTACAGTGGTAATGCTTGCACAGAGAAATGCACACACTTCTTAGAATCCCATAGTCTCTCTTTTTTTGTTATCCTGAAATTCTGAACCTCAAGGGGACATTCCCTGTCACCTTCCTTCCTGAGATCAGTGACCTCTCAAAATGGCCTTGTAGACTTTCTAGATCCAGATCGTCTCCTGACAAGGATTTTTTGATTGGTCTTAATTCCAGTCCCTTCACTTCAGAATGAGCCTCCTTTTAAAGACATCTACCCAAGATTTGTACAATGCATGTTGTGAGAGGTTCCTTTCCTCTCCAGCAGGAGGCAGCACCTAGGCATGATGTGTTTAGACTCCCAAAATTCATAGAGACTCCAAAAGCCACAGTAGTGATTCCTAGCCATGGCTTTTTGCATGAACAATAGCTTTTGGATGTGGCAAACACAAAACTATTTAATTTGTTTCCATGAACTCAGATCTGAAGTACAAAGTTCAGCCAACTCTAGTTTCATTGAATTACAACTGTACCGCTCCTCTGTTGTGGCTGACAGTTTTCTAATGCACCTGAAAAAGATACTAGATTGCTTGATCATCTGGTAAGATGCTCCGAGGAGCAATTTTGTGTGTGAGAACCGTAGCTCACTTAATTGTATATGCATGCAATACACCCACACGTTTCTTTAGGGAGTACAATTGTTTGCACCTCACCTACTTTCCCAGTCCCTGTATGAGGGAGTTGAGTGCAGCATATGTTGTCCATCCATCTTACTATGTCTGAGACCTCACCTAGAATTCTGGTGTCTGCCATTGCTGCCAGGCTCTTTTCATGGCTGTGGGCCTCCTGTTTGCATCAGGACGCACTAAATTAGCAGATCTAATCTGCATGAGTGATATGCTTTTTGGCAGTGCACTTCTGCATTGCCTGCTTCCTCAAGAGTGAAGCCATTCTGTCTGCCTGTGTGGCCTGTTTTACCTCAGTTGGTTTCTCTGAGGTTGCTGGCACCGAAAAGGCCCTTATTTGGACTCATTCGTAAGGCCTCCCTTGGGGGTTGGATCCTTATGGTGGCTTCCTGGGTGTTTTAGTATCCGTCAGGTGGTGTCTGACTTGCAGGCTTTTTCTTGAAGGGAACCTTCCTAGTCTTCCCAATTACTTTTTTGCTTTGAGGTCTATGCCATCCTCTTAAGGGGATGCTGCCTCCCCTTTTTTATCTTAACTAGACTGTTGGTTCTGCCTTCCTTCTTGGAGAAGGCTCTTCAAAAGGATCCCTTGCTGCGTCCGCTGGACGTGTGGAGGGTGTTGCTCTGATACATGACATTTGCTAATTTCTTCTTCTGGTCCTATCTTCTGTCCTCCTTAGCAGTTTGAGGAAAGAACTTGTAGAGGTCTGATCTTCATTGAATGCCTTTGCGAAGCCCTATAGGTTACTCAGAGGGGCAGGGCCGGCCCGTCCATTGTGCGAGAATGTTTTTTTGCACAGGGCCCTGCATTTCAGGGGGCCCAGCACCAACTCCATTCTGCATATGGTTTTCGATTTCTAGGGCTGGCTGGCCAGCTTCAGAGGGAGCCAGCGAGGCCGAAAACCCCAGCTCACCGCTGCACAGTGCCAGTAATGAGCAGCATCCAGAAGCTGTGTTCCCCTGAAGCGTGCTGGGAAACAGGAAATGCCCTTTAGTTCCTTCACTCCAGCCGTGGTGTTCTCCTGAAGCGCAGTGGCATGCAGAAACATGCTGTTTTTCACTCCAGCGCTGTGCAGAGGTGATCTGGGGCTTCAGGCCTCCCTGGCTTTGCTCAAGCCAGTCAAACAGGCTCGGGGCTCTTCGGGGGAGGGGGAGGCTAGGATAGTACTGGAAATGGGCTGATTGGGGGGCTAGGATAGGACAAGATGGACTGATTGGGGGGCTTGGACTGAAATTGGGCTGATGGAGGGGCTAGGATGGGCTGATGGGCTTGGACTGGAAATGGGCTAATGAAGGACTAGGATAGGAAAGGAAATGGCTGATGGGGGCTAGACTGGAAATGGGCTGATGGGGGGGCTTGGATTGGAAATGGACTAATGAGGGGCTAGGATAGGGAAGGAAATGGCTGATGGGGGCTAGACTGGAAATGGGCTGATGGGGGGCTTGGACTGGAAATGGGCTAATGAGGGGCTAGGATAGGAAAGGAAATGGCTGATGGGGAGGCTAGGATAGGACTGTAAATGAGCTGATGGGGGGGCTAGGATTGGAAAAGGGCTGATAGGGGTGGCTTGGACTGGAAACGGGCTGATGCAGGGGGATGGGAGAATAGGACGAAGAAAACAGAGGAAAGTGACTGGAGCAATTGCAACTGAAAAATAAAATGCCCAAATAACAAAAGGTAAAAAAATACTTTTATTTTGAATTTATTAACTCAAATATGTCAGCTCTGGGAAATGTGCATCACTAACGTCTTTGCGTTTTGTTTAGTGCAAGAAAAAATTAATATCTCCCAGGAACAAGCAGGAATGTAGTCTTCACATATGGGTGACGTCTGCACCGATGGAGCCCACGCAGGACGGCTTCCCAGTGTCCTATAGGAAAGCCTTTGGGAGAACTCCACTGCGCCTGCGTGACTGCCTTCCCACTCTTTGGACTCCCTCTCCTCAGTTCATCTCTTTCTGTGGAGCCAGCAGGCAGATCTTTTCTGTGGAGCTGCGGAAATCTTTTTCCTCTGAATCGTGCTTCTGGCTTTCTGTCTCTTCACCGCCATCACCCACGATTCCAGTACCATAATTTTTCTTAATTTTCATTTCATTTTTATATTTTTAGTTTTATTTTTCAGTTCCTTCATCGAGGGTCTAGTTTATTTATTTACATTCTCTTATATACCGCGCTATTCTGCATCAGTGCGGTTTACATTGAACAAACTGAAATTACATTGAACAGGGCATTATAACTTGGAGATAACTATTTTACAGGGAACATAGGCTATGGAGGGTTAAGTGGCTTGCCCAAGACCACAAGGAGCACCTGTGGGACTAGAAACCCCAGTCCTTCCGGCCCAAGGTTGCTGTCCTCTAGTGGGATTTGAACCCCCGACCTTCCGGCCTGAAGTACCTTGCCCCAACCACTAGGCCACTCCTCCACTAGTGCCCTGCATAGGCCTCAGGCCTATTCCCTCCATCATGGAGAAACACCCTTCTGAGTTTAAAAAATGCACCAAGTGTTCACGTACAATTTCTGTCACGGACACAAATAACTGGTGTCTAAAGTGCCTCGGTTCTGACCACATTCCAGATTCTTGTGCTGTCTGTATACAGATGACGACTAAGAGAAGTTTAGGAAACCAAACCCAGAAAACTGTTGGAACTTTTTCCATCGGGCTCTGTTTCGCTGGCATCGACATCCTCTTGTTCTCCAGGAACAAGCAGGAAGTCGGTCCTCACATATTGGTGACATCGGTGCTGACTGAGCCCGCGCAGAGATCTCCCCAGCTTTCAAAGAAAGCCTTTGGGACATGCTAGCATGCATTCGTGGTCTCCTTCCAGCCCAAGGGAGCCAACTTGCTCAGTCTCCTTTTTTCCGCTGAGCCCAACAGATGTCCAGTTTCCCTGGAAAAAATCCTTGCTATATTCCTTAAAGCTAGCTGTTCCTGGTTTGTGTACTGGTTCCTCTCCCCCACTCGAGCCGGAGCCAGGCCCGGTGCTGTTCTTGGCTCCTTTCCCCTTTTTTGATCGAGGCTTGCCTCGACCTGTGTTTGCACCCTTTTTTGCCCAGGGGTCATCGACCCTGGCCGAGTGTTCCCCACCATGTCCCTCAGTGGGTTAAAAAAAAAAGTGACCCTTGCAGTCAAACTACAGGTATGTCTGTCACTGACATTCATGACTGCAGCTTACGCTGCCTGGGACCGGACCATCATAGCATCTCCTGCGACCTGTGCCAGGCCATGATACCTAAAACCGATAAAAATAGGTCTCAGTTACAGAAGAAACTGTTCCCCAGGTTTGACTGGGCACCAGCCTCCCCAATGCCGAGCTCCAAGCCCAACACTTCCCAGGAGGGCCGAGTGTCCTCGTAGTTCCACGGCGGCAGCTCCTCCAGAAAGACTTCTGACCCTGAGTGGAAAAAGAAAAAATCCTTGAAGTCCGTTGAGGTTTTACCAGAGAAACCTGGTAAGATCACCTGGAGGGACTCGGGCGATTCTGAGAAATATCCCACCAAGGTCCTCAAGAAGGATGCCTCGGCCAGCGGAGACCGTGCGAGGATCCTTGAGGTCGTAGTCCTCATGGAGGATACATTCGCAAGAGTGGTGGCACCGGGCCCGAGATCTTCTGTGCCCACGCAGAAAGCTGTTGAGCCTTCTGGTTTGGAATCCAGAATGGCAGCCATGGAGCAGAACATCACTGTTATCCAGGTCATGCAGCAGGTAATGGTGGCAGGTTCATCTGCATCATCTATCCCAATGACTGGGCCCCCGACTGCAGGTGAGTCCCCAGTTGTCGAGCCGAGCTCAGAGTGCCACTGGCCTCGGGTAAGTCCTTGGCCCCTGTCGAGGTCCCAGTCTCGTTCCTTGGGCGTCTGGTCCTCCCTGATTGGTTTCTGAGACTTGAACCCCAGATCCTCAGGAGGGTCCCAACCCTTCGACGTGGGCCTTGAACCAAGGAGGAGTCGGTCCTTTGACTCATCCCCCTCCCTCGACTCTGAGTGGGAGACCGATGATGAGGCCTCCCTGGAAACCAGACTGCACTGAGATGTCCCCTCTGACCAATCTCCCCTAGCACCCCAGTGTCATTCTCCTCCGAAGGATGTGACCTTCCATGACTTTGTCGGGGATATGGCAAGAGCCTCCTTAGTGCAAACTGAGTCGGAGGAGGACTCGCACACCGAGGAACTGGAGAGCCTCCAGTTCGAGTCACCACCCATTGAAATTCTCACGATGTCAGTCCAGCCAATCCTCAAGCGGCTGCTGTTACAAATGTGGGAGATCCCGGTGTCGGTGCCTGTGGTCAGCCGACGCCTCAATGCCATATACCACATTAAGAAGAGGCTGGGGTTCTACAAGCCCCAACTCCCATATAACTCCATGGTTGTCAAGTCAACCATGCAAAAACTCAAAAGCCAGAAGACTTACTCTTCTGTCCCCAATGGCAGGGATGCTAAAGCCCTCGACACCCTTGGGCACAGTTGTTACCAGAGCTCGATGCTGGGATATCAAAACCAGGCCTATGAGCTATACAAAGGCATGTATTTGAAAGACCTGACCCAGGAGTTGTCCGGGTTCTCAGCAGGTCTGGCTGGGAACCTTTCCAGTGATTCCAAGTTCTGACCTCCAGGATCAAGGACTGTTCAAAGTTCCTCTCCCGTGTGGCCTACGATGGATTCGAGTCAGCGGCTCAAGTAGCAGCAGCCGGCATCGGGGCTCGATGCCAGCCCTGGCTACAGTCCTTGGACCTCGAGCAGTGGGTCCCAGGACAAGCTGCTCGACATTCCCTGCACTGGTGAGAACTTGTTCAGCAGACCCATGGCCGACAAGGAGCCGAGATAGAAACTGAAGTGGTGACACACCAGAGGCTCTCAAAGAAGACCTTTCCTTTCTCCATAAAAATTCCTCGAGGGGAAAAGACCCCTATTCTCAGGGAAAAAGGACACTTCCAACATAGTCACCAATACCAGTCCTTCTCGGGCGAACAGCAGGGTTCTCATCCTAAGAGGTAGGGCCAAGGAGCACAGAAGCCCCGGGCCCCAGCTCCAGGCCAACCAGGGGGAAGCTTTTTTCCAGGGCAGGGCCTCCGCTCCCCCAGGAGACCTTCACCAGTCCACAGGGGGCTGCCTGGCACTCTTTGCCCACAGGTGGGCCGAGGTCATCTCAGACCAGTGGATGCTGTAGGTGGTAAAGGAGGGATAACTTCTCCGCTTACAACAAATAGTACCCATGTTCTTTCCAGGAGAGCAAGTGCGACCTCTCCTTCACCAGACCTTTCTGCTCTGAGCTCGCAGGTCTGCTCGGGGACAATGCAATGGAGCCTCTACACAAGCATCTGTGGGGAAGGGGCTTCTACTCAAGGTACTTCCTTCCCCAAAAGAACAGGGGACCTCAAGCCCATACCGGGCCTGAAAAACTTAAACAAGTTTCTGGTGAGAGAGACGTTCAAAATGCTCTCCTTTGGAACACTGCTGCCTTACCTCCACCAGGGAGATTAGCTGTCTCCTTAGACCTAAAGGATGCATACACTCACATCCTGATCCACCCCTCCCAAAGGCAGCACCTACGGTTTGTGGTGGGAGGAGGGAACTACCAGTACAAGGTGCTATCCTTTGGTCTGGCTACCTCGCCAAGGGTCTTTACGAAATGCTTGGTGGTGGTAGCCACCCATACTGGACCTTACAAGGGGCTTTTGTCTTCCCCTACCTATACGACTGACCTCAGAGGTCAGTCAGGCTGCAGAGCATGCAGCCCTCCTACTGCTGCACCTGGGGTTCATTATCAACTACCCAAAATCCCATCTCTCTCTCCATCCTAAAGTCTGGAGTTCATAGGGGCACAGTTGGACATGTTACAGGTCAAGGCTGTCCTCTCAAGGGAAAGGGCAGACCACCTCACAGCTGGCAGGAGAGGATCAACGTTGCCGGTCAGAACAGGCTCACTGCCTCCTCTGCCTGTTGGGTCACATGGCCTCAATGGTCCAAGTCACCCTATTAGTCTGCCTACACATGCGGACAGTCCAATGGTGTCTACGCTCACATTGGACTCAAGCCACAGGCAGACTATGGGATAGGGTCAGAATCACCTGCCAACTGCCGGAGTCCCTCACCTGGTGGCAAAATTTGCACCACCTCCTGGTAGGAATACCATTCCAAGCACCCATGCTGCAGAGGACCCTGACAACAGACGCCTCCCTCCTGGGTTGGGGGGCGCATTGCGGGGACTGCCGCATGCAAGGCAGCTGGTCTCAAGAGGAGTCATTCTTGCAGATCAGTCTCCTAGAACTTGGGGCAATCTTCCTGGTCCTGGAAGTGTTCTGTCACTGTCTGTGGCACCAACCTGTATTGATCCAAACGGACAACCAGGTGGCCATGTTTTACATCAACAAGCAGGGGGAGCACGGGCTTGTACTCCCTCAGCCAGGAGGCTGTAGCCCTCCTGTCCTTCACAGTGCGCAACAGCATGCTCCTGTGAGCAATATACCTGCCAGGCCTGCTTAGCAGATAGGCTGAGCAGAGTCCTTCGCCCGCACAATGGCACTTGAATCCCAGAGTAATGAAGCAACTCTTCCACCCCAGGGGCAGACCCGTGATAGACCTTTTTGCCTCCCTGGGCAATGCACAACTACTGTGCTTCTGCTCACCCCAGCCATACCCGAGAAGAGTGGTGGCAGATGCCTTCCTAATGTTGTGGTCAGAGGGCCTATTCTGTGTTCCCACTGACCACCCCCTGGTCACCAAGACTCTCCAACGTTCAGAGCGAGGGGACCTCAATAATACTGATCACACCCAGGTGGCCCAGGCAACCCTGGTTTTCTCTGTTGCTTTCCCTCTTGATGGCACTCCCAGTCCCACTGGGCCAGGTCCTGGACCTCCTGTCCCAGGAGGAGGGGCTCCCTTATGCATCCCAACCTGGTGTCGCTAATGGCGTGGCTGCTGAAAGGGTAGTGCTAGCTCCTTTCAACCTTCCAGGGGAAGTCGAGGAGGTCTTACTGGCCTCCGAAAAACCCTCCACTAGACGGGCTTACGCCTTTAAGTGAAGAAGGTTCTCCATCTGCTGTGTGGAGGAGGAGGAGGAAAATCCCTTTTCCTGTCAAGTGGCTGCTACACCTGTCACACGTCGGGCTGAAATCCAACTCTGTAAGGGTGCACATGAGCACCATAGCTGCACACCACCTCCCTATTGAGGGAAAACCCCTCTCTAGCCAGCCCCTGGTCTCGAGGTTCCACAAGGACCTCTTGTTATCTAAGCCCCCCTCCACCCTCCGGTGGCGAAGTGAGATCTCAGTGTGGTGCTTTCCCAGCTCACTAAATCACCATTTGAGCCCCTAGCCACTTGCTACCCAAGATACCTGTCTTGGAAAGTGACCTTCCTGGTGGCTCTCATGTCCGCTTGAAGGGTGAGTGAACTCCAGGCCCTGGTAGCTGATCCACCATATACGAGGTTCTATAAGAACAGGATGGTGCTCCGCACTTGCCCCAAATTCCTCCTGAAGGTGGTATCTCCTTTCCACCTCAACCAAGAGGTAGTCCTCCCCACCTTCTTTCTGCAGCCTCATGCTGGCAGCAAGGAACTAATCTTTCATACACTAGATTGCAAGTGGGCCCTGTCATTCTACTTGCAATGGATTCGGGCCCATTGAAAAGCTCCTCAGCTTTTTGTGTCCTATGACCCCAGTAGACTGGGGCTCCCTGTGACTAAGCGAACTCTGTCTACTTGGGTGGCAGACTGTATTGCCTTCGCTTATGAGCGAGCTGACCTCTCCCTTGAGCACCAGATCACAGCGCATCGCGTGAGAGTGATGCCACATCAGTGGCCAACCTCCGCTCAATGCTAGTGATGGAGATTTGCAAGGCTGCCACATGGTCTTCAATTCATAAGTCCGCAGCTCACAGGGACAGTGCCTTTGGCCAGGCAGTACTCCATAATATTCTCGGGGTGTAGGCAACTCCTGCCCTCTGACCCTTCTGTGTTCAGGCTACTGAAGTGATAGTGTCACTGGATGCTAGGGTCTTGCAGAGTCTCTCAGTGGTGGACTTACCTTCTGCAACTCATGGCTACTCAAAAGATCGCCATTGGTGCTATCGTGGTTCAGTCCTTGGGTGCTAGGGAGTCCCATATATGAGGACTGACTTCCTGCTTGTTCCTGGAGAAAGTGTAGTTACTCGCCTGTAACAGGGGTTCTCTGGAGACAGCAGGAATCAGTCCTCGCTACCCTCTCTCCTCCCCATGGAGTTGCCTCCCTACCTTGTGTTAGTTTTTACTGCCATTCTAGCTATGTCATCTGACTGAGCAAGATGGCACCCTTGGGCGGGAAGGGGACCACGCATGCATGGTAGCATGTCCGAAAGGCTTTCTTTGAAAGCTGGGGAAATGCTCCACACGGGGTCCATCATCACTAATGTCATCCATTTGTGAGGACGGATTCCTTCAGTCCCAGAGAACACCTATTACAGGTGTGTAACTACGCTATCATTGGCTTCCAAGGTATCCAAAACCTCGAAGCACAGCTCAGACTCCAAGAAGAAGAAAACTTTGAGATCCCTGCCAAAATCACCGTGGGAACATCAAGAGTCTCGAGCTTCCTCAAAGGAATCCAGAAAGGCACCGAGAGGATCGAGGGACGGATCTCGTTCTAAACACAGACACTCCCCGAACTCATTCTCTGAAGCTGGATGTCAGACCGCATGCCTCCAGTGGGAGGACTTGTCCTCCAAAAATCTTGGTGGGGACAGGAAGGCCTTCAAGGCATTGATCTCGGCAGAGCCACTGGTGCTGTGTTCAGGTACAGTGGCTACAAACCCCGTTCCGTCCTCAGACCAGTCACCAGAAATCTCATTGGATCAGTGCATGCTATCCATTGAGAAGAAATTAGCGGCATGCCTGGCAGCATCGGTACCCTGACCACTGATGACTCCAGCACTGCTAGGGTTGATATAGACATCTGTACTGACACCGGAGGTAGTATCGGCATCGGTATTGTTACCGGTACTACTGCTTCAAAGCTATGCTGCTCCTCTACCAGCATTGACGCCTGGTACTCCATCGACAGGGCTACAGTCGATGCTGCTGACTACTCAGCATGGTGAGGACATTGAGCAGGACTGGAACGACTGCACCGTTCACATGGTCGTCGGCACTGACAATGTTCTCTGAGCACAGAGTCCGATGCTTCTGACTCAGACCACTGATCCCTTGACTCAGAGGACCTCCTGGATTTTGCATCAGTATTGGAGCCATCATCGGGCACCACCTCCTGCCATAAATCCCCACCAGAGGACATTACCTTCCAAAAATTCATTTGAGACATGATGTCAGGGCTCTCGATATCAGCCGTGGAGGAACTGGAAATTCTCCAGTACCCCATAGCACCAAAGGAAGCAATAGTCTTACGAGTAATAAGATCCTCCACAGACTAATGCTTCGCATGTGGGAGACCCCGTTCACAATAGCACCTATCAGCAGACATCTCAATAAGATGTATTGAGTACCGGAGGTCCCAGGTTTTCAAAAGACGCAGCTACCACATCATAGTCTAATCAACGATGCGATGCATCAAGAGTGGTAAGACACATGCATCGATACCTCCTGGAAGAGAATCGAGGAACCTCGATGCTTTTTTCCAAATGGTCTTTCCAGGCCTCCATGCTGTCAAGTAGGATCAATTTCTACACTTTATATATATATGAATGTTTCTAAAGGAGATTAATAAAGATTGGGAAGCCTTCCTACTATTCATCCCAAATGACAAAAAGCCAGCTTTTGAAAATGTCCTCAAACAGCCAACATGTCTCCAAATTTAACAGGGCAGCACGTGATGCTTTTGAATCTACCAGCAGAGCATCTGCTATTGCCATCAGTGCTTGAAACGGACATGGTTACAGGCCTCAGACCTTGAACAGTGGGTCCAGGACAAGCTGGGCAACATCCTCTGCACTGGGGAGAACATGTTTGGTAAGAATTGGAGAGAAAAGGCTGGAGAGCTTGAAACTGATGACACTACCCTAAAAAGACTCTCCAAGAAAACTGCTGACCCCTCAAAGAAGAGGCCAGTAGCAAAAAAGCCTTTCTACCCAAAAAAGAGGAGGTTCTACCCTTCTTACTCGCAGTTCTCTTACCAGCAGCAGGGCTAAATAGTCTAAGAAGCCCAGAACTACTAAACAGCAGCCACCAGCTCAAACAAAGGTTATGCCAAGTTTTTGACTCCATCCCGGGGAACATGGTCATCCTGCCCCTGCAGGGCCCCAATCAAATAAAAATAGGTTGACTTTCTTCCTTTGCTAGGTACTGGCAGGCCATCACTACAGAGCAGTGGACCCTAAACATCATCGGGGAGGGTTATCAGTTAAACTTCAAACTTCTTCCTCCACCTCACTTCAAAGGCAAATATCCCCTTCAGCCCATGCTTGGGGCCCTACTCAAAGGAAATTTCCAACCTGCTTACCCAAGGGGCCATAGAGGAGATTCCACTACAAGAAATACACAAAGACTTCTCTCCTTACTTCCTCATCCCAAAGAAGTCAGGAGGATACAGACCTACACTCAACCTCTGAAATCTCAACAAATTCTTGGTAAAGGAGAAGTTCAAAATGATCTCCCTGGGGACTCTCCTACCCTATCTGCAGGAACAAGATTGACTATGTTCCCTAGATCTAAAAGATGCATATACTCATATCCTAATACATCCAGAACACAGGGGATATCTCTGCTTCACCTTTCAGGGGGCCCATTATCAGCACAGAGTCCTCCCCCTCAGCTGGCATCAGTTCCCAGAGTTTTCACAAAATACACGTCAGTGGTAGCAGCCCATCTGCGAAGCAAGGGCATTTTTGTCTTCCCCTACTTGGACGACTGGTTGTTAAAGGCAGACTTTCCAAAAGAACTCTGCTCTTCACACCAGACCACCATAGCATTGCTACAGCACCTGGGATTTGTAATAAACTTCCCAAAGTCTCAACTAACCCAGCAATGCTCGACAGTTTGCTATCCAGGGCCTTTCTACCACTAGACCGTGTGGATCGACTGAGTCAACCTAGTCACCCACATATGGCAACAAACAATATCAATGGCTCTGGACTACCTTCGTCTGCTAGACCATATGCTGTCCACAGTGCATGTAGTATCATATGCACGACCACATATGCACCTAGCACAACGGACCCTTCCATCCCAATGGACACAATCCACGGGACAATTGAACGACATCATTCGAATCACCCACCTACTAGTCCACTCCCTACTAGGGTGGTGCACACCAGCAAACCTGCTCGAAGGGTCACTTTTTCGGATACCTCAACCTCAACACACTTTTACGACGGATGTCGCCAAGGTCGGTTGGGGAACCCACTTGGACTCACTCTCCACTTAGGGCTTGTGGACAACCCAGGAGTCATCCCTACAGATCAACTTGTTGGAGTTTTGTGCAGTCTCGAAAGCCCTACAAGTTTTTCACCATCACCTCGCCAACAGCCATGTCCTGGTAAGGACAGACAATCAAGTGCCAATGTTCTATCTGAACAAGCAGGGCAGAACAGGTTTGTTTCCCCTTTGCGAGAAGACCTTTCACCTGTGGAACTTTGCCATCTCTCACCACATACACCTTCGTCCACTATATATTCCAGGCGAGCAGAATCAACTTGCAGACAGACTCAGTCGGATTCTTCACCCACACGAGTGAAGTCTGCATCTGAACAGGGTGGCTCAGATATTCAAAACCTGGGGAACACCAGTCATCGACCTCTTCGCTACCCCACAAAACACCAAACTCCTGCACTTCTGTTCCAGAGTTCTGTCCAAACTCAGCCAAATGCTTTATGCATTTCCCCCTGCACCTCTAATACCGAAAACCCTCTTCAAACTCCAGCTGGATGGCAGCACTGTGATACTCATAGCCCCCTTCTGGCCTTGACAGCCGTGGTTTCCCCTTCTTCGACTACAAAAGATGAATCCAGTCCGTCTAGCTGCAGCTCGAACCTTCTGTCCCAGGAAGACGGAACAGTTCTCCATCCCATTCTGAGATCTCTGTCTGACTGCGTGGCTGTTGAAAGCATAGCATTTCAGCATCTCAGCCAGTCTACTGAAGTATAGTACATCCTGGCTTTCAGGAAACCTTCCACCAGAAGGACGTGCTCCTGTAAATGGCGCAGGTACGAATCATGGTGCTCGACAAGCAATCTTAATCCATTTGATTCACCAGTATGTGCACTCCTGCAATATCTACTGCAGTTGTCCTCTTCAGGTCTCAAAACCAATTTGGTTTGAGTTCACCTAAGTGCCACTGTAACTTTTCATAAGCCAATCGATGGCCAACCCATCTCTGTGCACCCTTTAGTGGCAAGTTTCATGAGAGGTCGTCTCCTCGCTAAACCACCCATTCGACCACCTCCAGTGCATGGGATCTCAATGTCGTTCCTGGCTCAGCTTCTCAAACCCCTTTTTGAACCCCTGAGAACAATCCAACTGTGCTATTTGACTGGACTGGTCTAGTAGGATGATAATAAAGGAGGATAAATTTTACATACCTGATAATTTATTTCGTTTCCTTGACTTGTGTTAGACCATCCAGAACCCACCCTGAAAGACACTTTTCTGCAGTTTGAAGATCTGGTTGCTGTTATAGGCCTAGTTAGTCCTATGTTCTAACACCAATTTCATCAAGGTAAGAGAGCCAAATACATGCTCACGCTATTTGTGGCAGTGTCTGTGGCGTGCAAGACTGCACACCAGGGTATTTTGACATGAATGCTAGAGGGAGTTCCAGCACAAGGCTAGGGGCCCTAGTAGATACTAGGGAGCAATGAGATGTAGCCTGGATTAGGGGCATAAAAGCTGTGATTGGGAAGCACTCGGGGAGGTCCAGAAAGGAAGCAGCTGCATCTTGTCTGGCTGTGGTAAGAGGACTTATTGCATGGCATAGACAAAGGGGAAGCCTTCCCAAAGCTCTGTTGGTTTGCCCCAGGAAGCCCTGGTATGGTGTCTAGAAGGGAATTGTTGAGAATAGGGGAATCCCCGTGATTGAAAATGGTGGGAGGCAAGCTGATGCATAAGTTCACTCTGTTAATGTATTGTGGAGAGCGTGTACCCTGTAAGGAAACTAGTTTTGGAAAACAAGCTAAAGGGGGGACAAGACCAAGGAGATTTCCAAAGGGAGGCAATTCCTTTGTGTTCAGATTAATCGGCTGGAAACGAGAAGTTTCTAAATGCTTCTTGGTTAAACTGGTTCATTATAAGCTAGAGGGTGTTATAGGGAAGTGCCCCTTAGTCAAACTGGTTGTCTGTCTGCAAAGAAGACATGTTATAAGTAAATACCTGTGAATTAACTGTTTTCTGGAAGTAAAAAATTGTTGTACATGTGGGGGAGGGAGCTTTCTCTCACTCCAGCTCTCTCATTGTGCTACAGCACCAGAGCCTGAATTACTGTCAACTGGAAAACCTGGATAGGATCAGCTTGCTCTCAGTCTCTTAAGAAACCAGCAAAACCTGTTATGTATCATCTTTGCTGAGGAGCTGCTGTAAGTGATGAGCTAAAGACAGTCCCATTCAATGTCCTACTTACCTGTTGTGGTTGTGCTGATCCAGTAGCCTTGAACACAAACTGTGAACTCCCTGGACTTTTGTAGCTTGTCAATAGGACAGACTGTGCCACTTTTAAGCTTTGGTAGATAGAAGCTCATATAATGAAAGGTCCTCTGAAAGGGTGCAGGTTTAAGACTGGTTCAGACACCCGTGATAATCATTATTTGCCTGCAAGGGTTGATCTTTGGGAAAAGTCAGCCTTATTTTGTGTGATTATTGTTTTAAAGGTTATCCTGACAATAAAATAGTGTGCATTATCCATAAATGTGAAACCTCTGGTATTTTCTGTGTTGAAAAGGTGCCAAATTAGAAGGCATAAAAGCGCTTTATAGCTCTGAGTGCTAATCCATATGCCTGAAACTGACCCCCATGGTGCCCCCCTAGCTGTCACAAGTTGTTTGTGATTAATAACATTTTCTGAATTTTTTTGGTTTTGCTTACTGCTTGGGAAATTTGATACCCGCTTCTCTCAGTGCTGCATCAGAGGATATACTGAGTAGTGACACTATTGTAAGTTCAGGTCTGCCTCCACCTACTGGCAAGAGAGCATAAATCTTTCATCTGGACTGGTCTGGCAGGATTCAAAGCAAATGATCAGGTAAGTAAACTTTATCCATCATTTCGACTCTGCGTGGACACAAAGTTCCTTTCACAGATATACATCCTGTGCCATGTCAGATCAGGTGCAATTTTTTTCTTCAGGAATGGCAAAGAATAAAAGCAGATTCATGGGTACTTTGTATTATTAGATTGGAGTACTGTCTTTACATTGTCAGCTCTCCTTGAAAGGCCCCCCTACCTTGGTCTCAGGTGCCACAAATTTATGTCCATCATCTTTATGCAGAGGTAAGCCTTTTCATTAAAATCAATGCCATCTCCAAAAGTCCGAAGCTTTGTGTCCTATCTTTGATAGTGGAAATCTTGATCTGTTTCTCTTGAAGGAAAAGCTTAAAATGAACACTCGCCTCTATCCTTCCCTTCCTCACCAGAGGGAACTGAATTTGTTCATTAGACCTTAAAACGCTTATGCTCTCTACTTGCAGCTGGGATTAATTTAAATATATTCTTTACTTCAGATTTCGAACATGTCATTTCCAGTACAAGCTACTTCCCTTTGACCTTTCCTCAGCTTCCAGAATGGTCATGAAATGTCTGGTGGTTGTAGCAGCTCTTTTGGATAAGCAGGGACATGTGGTGTTTCCATATCATGATGACTGACTTCTGTAACTTCTAGAACAAGTCAGCTGTTACACACACACACACACACACACACACACACACACTCACTCACTCACTCACTCACTCACTCACTCACACACACACACACACACACTCACACACTCACACACACACACACTCACACTCTTCTTCATAGGAGCTCTACTGAATACAAATCAGGTCAAAGCATTTCTTCTGCATGACAGACTGTGGAAACCTTTAGCAGTCCTCATGGGTCTCAGCCAGAACCTTTTTACCAATATTAGGCCACATGGCTGCTGCAGTTCATATGGTTCCCTTTGCTCGTCCCAAAATGAGAAAACTACAGCAACACTTCAAGTTCCGATGGAATTGCATACACAGTCTCTCAATTACAGAAGCCATCCATTACCGTCCCTTCAGACAATGTTGAACTGGTGGACATACAAAATAAATGTACATCAAGGTGTCCCCTTTGCACTACTGGTGCATTATTGTGTCCTGAGAACAGATGCTTCCAACATTGCTTGGGAGCTCACATTACTTTTTGACTTATTCAGGGAGCCTACTGAAAACCAAAGGATGCTTCACAACAGTTATCTAGAGTAGAGAACAATATATTATTCACTATGAGTGTTTATCCAGCTGCTCCACAGCCAATCAAGTAACCATGTTCTACCTCTACAAACAAGGGAGTTTTTCCCCCTTCATCAGTGACTGGAAGCCCCAAGGGTATGGGACCTTGTGATTTCCATTCCTATAATAATTCAAACCACTTGTACACTGGATATTCAGAATCAGATAGTAGACATGCTGAGCAGTGTGTTTCATCTCTACCAATGGACGATGAACCTAATAACAAAATCCTGCACAAGTTTCAAACAAGACCCACTACAATGATATTAATTGCACTATTCTAGCCTCAGCAAAACTAGATTTCTCCAAAGGCTCTCTGTTCTCACTTTCTAAAAGCTTCAAATCTTTCTTGGACTGAAAACACAAAATGTGGGACGACCTCCTACATTCCAATCTCAAATTTGTGGCTCTAACAACATGGAAGTTGAACAGTGCTTAGCAGCCTTTTTAGACCCGTCTTACATTTAGAACATATTGACAGCAGTATGGAAACCTTCCACAGAACAATTATATGCCTTCAAATAGAAAGGTTTTTCTATAGTATGTGTAACAAACAGATAGGACTCATACAATTTTCCTCCTATTACCATGCTACAATGCTTGTATCTTTTATCGCATAGGACTGCAAACTTCCACTATCAGAATTCAACTTTGCATGCTGTCAGCCTATTGCATCTTCATAAACAAGGCTCTGGCGTCACACTGTCCCATTATATTCGTGGAGTGGATTCTTCATATCACACCACCCATTTGAAACCTTTTGTGCCATGGTATCATAATATCGACCTTTCGTCATTCATGAAATTGCCATTTGAGCCATTAGTTATGTTCTTTAAATCTTATCTGGAAGGTTTTCTTTCTAGTGGTGATTACTTTGGCTAGGAGAGTTGGTGAACTGCAAGTTTAAACATTATACTGAATTTCATAACTCATCCTAATTCCTTCCAAAAGTAGTCATGCTGTTTAATATCAATGAAGAAATTGTGTCTTATCTTAGACCACACAAGCATCCAAGTCCTTACACATGCCATCCTCTTGCTAACTAGCTGAAAAAAAAATGCATCAGAAACTCTATGTACAGTTGTTTGTTGTCTTTGATCCCAACGGTCTTGGCATTGCAGTGGCAAAATGAACCCTAGCTAATTGGCCAGATACCTGTAATCATTTCTGTTATGGGCAGACTGGGTCTCCTTTAACCAATCCAATCAATCCTTATCAAACTGGAACCACTACAACTACTGAAACTCTTGAAATCTTCTTCACTGTAGAGCAGTCTAAGGAAAACGCTTGTTACAAGTTATCAGTTTGGCTTTATGTATGGTAGGATGTGTAAAGGTGCTGCTGGCTTTTTTTCAACAAAACCAGTCAGGTCAGCCAGATACCGGTAGGTTGGCAACCCTAGTTTGTCCCCAAATTTTTATGATCCTAGGAAAGTCATATTTCTTCCTGCCATGTTTTGTTGTTAAGTGCCTTTGAGTCATTCTCCAGGACCAAGCAGGAAGGCAATCCTCACATATGGGTGTCATCAACGCCGATGAAGCCCCAGCGGAGCATTTCCCCAGCTTTCTATGAAAGCCTTTGGGAATGCAGGCACGCATGCGCGGTTCCCTTCCCGCCTAAAGGTGCTATCTTACCTCAGTCTCTCTTTTTCCGAGAAGCCCACCGGACGTGTGTCCTGTCATTCCGGATAAAAGTTAGATTTTTTTTGGCGATTCTCGCTATTTTTTCTTCCCGGTTCGACGCCGGTTCCCCTCCCGCCGGGTTTGGTACACCGGTATCGAGCCCGATTCTTCTTTTTCGGTTTTTGCCCTTCGTGGCTGGCGTTCGCACCCTTTTTTTTTGCTTTTTCCCTGGAAGGCCAGTCCTTTGACCTCGCGGGGACTCTTTTTTCCCCGATGGCTTCGGTGTAAGAAGTTGATGTCTCTCACCGACACACACGACTGCTGCCTTCGGTGCCTCGGTCCTGATCACGACCCTAAGACGTGTGGACCATGTGGGAAGATGTCTTCCAAGGCACTGCGAAGTCACCAGCAGCAGAAAGAAAGGCTTTTCTCGGACTCAGCCTCCGGCCGGGCCCGGACCTCGGGAACGCAAGAGGAAGTGAGGGCGTCATCGGAGGAGGTCCCTGGCTCCTCGAGCGGCAGGTCTAAGACCCCCGACCGTTGCCCTGGGCCCGTGGAACAGGAGAAGCCTGCCAAAGTTCCTCGCGTGGAGCTGGAGTCTGCTGGACATGTAAGCCCCGTAGTCCTCGAGGACTCTCCTCCCAGAGAGCTGACGTTGGGCCCGGCGCCGCCGGGGCCCGAGTCGGTGTCTGCTGCGTCTCCCGAGCTGAGTCTCAGGATGACAGCCTTGGAGTGCAGACTGTCTGCCTTCATGAAGCAGCAGCGGGCACTGGTGGCCAGCCTGTCTGGCGCATCTGCCCCGACCATGACATCGAAGTCGACCCCGGAGACCGAGCCGATACTCGAGTCCATGATGGCTCCCTCGACCTCCCGTTCAGGACTGAGGGCGGGTGCTCCAGGGCCCCACGGGGTCGGATCCTGACTCCTCGTCGGACGAGTCTGCCTGGGAGACGGAGGATGAGGAGTCCCCCGACACATTCAAGACTCGGTGCGTCCCGTCGGACTCGCTGCAGTCTGAGCCCCGGAGTAGATCCCCTCCGGAGGATACCTGGTTCTTGGAGTTTGTCCGGGATATGGCCACTGCGTTGGCTATCCCGGTGGACCCCAAGGAGGAGCCTCGAGCCGAAGAGCTCGAGGCCCTGCAGTACGACTCTCCTCCGAAGGAGGCCTTTACTGTCCCTGTTCCTCCGATGCTGGAACGGCTCCTCTTCCGGATGTGGGAGGCACTGGCCTCGGCGCCGGTTCTAAGCAAGCGGGTCGATTCGATTTATCGACTCCGGAAGAGCCCTGGCTTTCAGAAGGCGCAGCTACCACACCATTCCATGGTGGTGGAATCGGCCATGCATCGCCTGAAAAGTCAGAAGATGCACTCTGCGGTGCCCCCCGGCAGGGAGGCCCGGAACCTCGATGGTGTTGGCAGAAAGTGCTTCCAGGGCTCGATGCTTGCTTGCCTGCCGTGTCCAGTCTTACCAGCTGTACATGGGCATGTACTTGCGTGACCTGGCCAAGGAGTTGGCCGGGTTCTCCGCTGGTCTCTCCGGGGAGCCTTTGCAGAGATTCAAGTCCTTGTCCTCGGGGATTCGGGACTGCTCGAAGTTTATGTCCCGCGCCGCCTACGATGGCTTCGTGGCTTCGGCCCGAGTTACGGCAGCCGGCATTGCGGCTCGACGCCAGGCATGGCTGCAGTCATCGGACCTCGAGCCATGGGTTCAGGACAAGTTGGTCGATGTCCCTTGCCGAGGTGAGAACCTTTTTGGCAAGCCCATGGCCGAGAAGGCCGCACAGCTTGAGACTGAGCACCTTACAAGGACAAGGCTGTCTAGAAAGACCTCTGCCCCTTCTCACAAGAAGAAGGCCTCGGGTAAGAAGCCCTTTTACCCGAGGAAGGGCACTGCCTACAAACAGTACCCTCAGTATCAGGCTGCCCAAGCTGCACCCCAGGGTCAGCAGGCCAAGGGGCAGGGTAATGGGCCCTGTAGGCAGAGGACCCCCAAGCCTCCGGCCCCTGCTCCCACTCAGCAGGGTGGGAGTTTTTGACTTCTTGAGCGTAGCCTCTCAGTCCCTGCTCTCCCCACCCTGCACAGGAGGTCACCTCGCCCTCTTTGCCCACCAGTGGCCCCACATCACTGGGGACAGTTGGGTGTTGAACATAGTCCACAGGGGCTATGCACTGCATTTTCACCAGCTGCCTCTGCCATACTTTCCAGGGGAGCCTCCAAGTCCTCCCCTGCACACAGACCTTCTCCTTCAAGAGCTTCAACGTCTGTTGGTGGACAGGGCGGTGGAGCCTGTGCCTCCCCACTTGCAAGGTCACGGATTCTACTCCAGGTATTTCCTGGTGCCCAAAAGAACCGGTGGCCTTCGACCTATTCTGGACCTCAGGAACCTCAAGTTCCCAGAGAAAGAAAAGTTCAAGATGCTTACTCTTGGAACACTTCTGCCCTACCTCCAGCAGGGAGATTGGCTATGCTCCTTAGATCTAAAGGATGCGTACACTCACATCCTCATTCATCCAGACCACAGAAAGTACCTCAGGATCATTGTGGGAGGAAACCATTATCAGTACAGAGTACTGCCTTTTGGCCTCACCTCCACTCCCAGGGTCTTTACCAAATGCCTGGCAGTGATGGCGGCCTACCTGAGAAATCAGGGAATCTTTGTTTTCCCCTATCTGGACGACTGGTTCATCAGGGGTCAGATGTGCCAGGAGGCCAGACAAGCCACCCTCAGAACTATTGCTCTTCAAAGCCTGGGGTTTGTAATAAACTTCGCAAAGTCCACTTTGCTCCCCTCCCAGAACTTGGAGTTCATAGGAGCAAGGCTTGACTCTCTGCTGGCAAAGGCTTTCTTGCCAGAAGACAGAGCCCAAAGATTGATAGCCTTGGCAAACACGTTTCTCAGCAGGTCACTGGTCTCCGCCAGACTCTGCCTGAGGCTGCTTGGCCACATGGCTTCGACAGTTCATGTAACCCCCAATGCCAGGCTCCATATGCGGCCTGCACAGTGGTGCCTTTGGAATCAGTGGTCACAAGCCACAGGCAACCTCAGAGACAGAATAAGGGTGTCCAGACCATTTCTGGACTCCCTCAGCTGGTGGCTGCACCCACCCAATCTACTAAAAGGGGTGCCCTTTCAAATTCCTAGGTACACAGTGGTACTGACCACAGACGCCTCCCTGCAGGGCTGGGGAGCTCATTGTCTGAACAAGTGCACCCAGGGCCTGTGGTCTCCTTGGGAGGCTGCACAGCAGATCAATCTTCTAGAACTCAGGGCTATTCGCTTGGCTCTCAAAGCTTTCTCTCCTACCCTGGCTCATCAATCTGTCCTGGTTCAGACAGACAACCAGGTAGCCATGTTTTATGTGAACAAACAGGGCGGGACTGGGTCCAGGCTCCTTTGTCGGGAGGCTCAGGACCTTTGTTCATTTGCCCTCAAGCACAACATGCTCCTCAGGGCTGTGTACCTTCCAGGCCAGGAAAACTACCTGGCCGACAGGTTGAGCAGGATTTTGCAGCCCCACGATTGTCAGCTGCATCCCTTGGTAGTTAAGAAGATCTTCCTGAAATGGGGTCTCCCTTTGATAGATCTGTTTGCCAGTCCACTGAACAAGCAACTGCCCTAGTTCTGTTCCAGGCAACCGCATCCTCTGTGGATAGCAGCAGATGCTTTTCTGATTCCATGGTCTCAGGGCCTCTTGTATGCGTTTCCTCCCACGCCCTTGGTGGCCCGAACTCTGTTCAAGATCCTTCAGGACAAGGCCCCCGTCCTGCTGTTGGCTCCCAGATGGCCGAGACAGCCTTGGTTTCCACTTCTACTTCAGCTGGCGGTGGATCCCCCACTACCTCTGGGGTTGCAACCCGATCTCCTCTCTCAGGATCAGAGTTCCCTTCTGCACCCCAATCTCAAAGCTCTCAATTTGATGGCCTGGAGTTTGCAAGGGTAGTTTTGGCTCCCTGGGGCCTACCTCAGGAGGTTGAGGAGGTTGTCCTAGCCTCTAGGAAACAGTCCACTAGGAAAACCTATGCTCTCAAGTGGAAAAGGTTTTCAGTCTGGTGTCAGCTACGTACAGAGGATCCTTTCTCCTGTACTGTACCACTGGTGCTTCAGTACTTACTGCACTTGTCCAATCAGGGACTTAAGTCCAATTCTGTTCGGGTCCACCTCTCAGCTCTAGCAGCTCACCACTCACTGGTGGAAGGACATTCTATGTCGGTTCACCCCTTGGTGTCCCGCTTTCTCAGGGGCTTGCTTTTGCTCAAGCCTCCAATCCGTCCTCCTGCTCCTGAGTGGGAGTTGAATGTGGTCTTGCAGCAGCTGACTCGCCCACCCTTTGAGCCGATGGCTACTTGCCCTCTATGCTTCCTGTCCTGGAAGACACTCTTCCTAGTAGCCCTTACCTCGGCCAGGCGAGTGAGTGAGCTTCAGGCCCTGGTCTGTGATAGGCCTTACACTTGCTTCTATGGGAACAGGGTGGTCCTTAGGACTCATCCAAAGTTCCTCCTTAAAGTTGTCTCCTCCTTACATCTTAACCAAGAGGTCATTCTTCCAACATTCTTCCCTAGGCCTCATGCAAGCCAGGCTGAAGCAGTTCTGCATACCCTGGACTGTAGGAGGGCCTTATCCTTCTACCTTGACCGTACGCAGGGGCATAGAAGGGCTTCTCAGCTCATCGTATCCTTTGACCCTAATAAGTTGGGGTTGGCTGTGTCCAAGCGTACCTTGTCCATCTGGGTGGCTGACTGTATCACCTGGGCTTACAAGGCGGCTGACCTTCCTTTGCAGGGTCGGGTTATGGCCCACCGTGTCAGGGCAATGGCTGCCTCAGTGGCTCATCTCCGCTCTGTGCCCATGGTAGACATCTGCAGGGCTGCAACTTGGTCTTCAAGCCAGACTTTTGCTGCCCATTACTGTCTAGAGAGGGAGTCCCGTATGGACAGTGCTTTTGGCCAAGCAGTACTCCGGAATCTCTTTGAGGTTTAGGCAACTCCTGCCCTCCTACCCTCTGTTGGGTTACCGGTGGGGGTTGTGTCAGTGAAAAGCCTTTCTTTGCTGCTGGGACTAGAGGGAGTTCTCTTGTTCAGCCTGGGTTCCTCGGTAGCCCAGAGCTGGGGAGTCACCCATATGTGAGGACTGACTTCCTGCTTGGTCCTGGAGAAAGAGTAGTTACTCACCTGTAACAGGTGTTCTCCAGGAGCAGCAGGAATCAGTCCTCACAACCCTCCCTCCTCCCCTGGGAGTTGCAGTTGTACATAGTTTGTTTTTGCATTTTTTTGTGTGCTGTTCTTAGCTATGTCATTTGACTGAGGTAAGATGGCACCTTTAGGCGGGAAGGGAACCGCGCATGTGTGCTTGCATTCCCAAAGGCTTTCATAGAAAGCTGGGGAAATGCTCCGCTGGGGCTTCATCGGCGTCGATGACACCCATATGTGAGGACTGATTCCTGCTGCTCCTGGAGAACACCTGTTACAGGTGAGTAACTACTCTGTGTCGACTCATGGTGACCCTCTGAATAGTTGTCCTAAATTGTGTTCGGTCTTCAGTCAGGCGACTTATTGTTGACAGACTGGTACCCGTAGCTGCTGATCTCCAGGAACAAGCAGGAATTTAGTCTTCACATATGGGTATCGTCGGTACCGACGGAGCCTGCGTGGGAACACTCCCCGGGAACACTCCCCAGTGTCCAATAGGAAAGCTTTTGTGAGCATCCCACAGTGCCTGCGTGCTGCCTTCCCACCTTTCCCAACTGTCCCTCCCCAGTTCTTCATTTTCCGCGGAGCCGACAGGTCGCACATCCTGTCACCGCAGAAAAATTCCCTTTTTGTACTTCTTTTTTTTGTGGTCGCGTCTGCCTTCCCTCAACGCTATACTGGTACCGCCGATGGTTCTTTTCTTTTTTCTAAAAAAACAAAACAATAAAACTTTGTTTCTGGAGTCTTTTTCCTGTAACTTTCTTTTCAGGTGCCACGCACCATTTTGGGCACTAGGCCCAACTTTTTCTCTCAGAATGCAAAAAAACGCTTCGGGTTTTAAAAAGTGTTCTAAGTGTTGCGGTACCATCTCTGTCACCGACGCCCATGAGTGGGGCCTCAAATGTTTAGGTTCTGACCACTCTATTTCAGAGTGTGTTGCCTGTCGGATGATGTCAAAAAGGGGCTGGCAAAACCGAGCTGCTAAGCTTAGCACCCTTTTTCCCTCCGATGCAGCCTCCGTGGCATCACTGTCCTCCAGGGCTTCATCTTCCTCCCATGGATCTCAGGTAACTAAACATAAATCTAGCCGGTCCTCAAAGGGTAGATCTCCTTCTAAACATCGAGATGCCTCTGGTGTTGCCCTTGAGGGACTTTCACCGGCAAAATTGCACTGGCAGGAGGCTTTGGCTTCCAAAGCACTAACGGGGCTACAGGATGTTCTCGAGGCTTCAACCTCAGCAGAACTACTGGTGCCATGCTCTGGGGTTCCGGCCGCTTTATCTGGCACCGATACCCAAGCATCGGCAGCTTCGATAGACCAGAGATTCTTGGCTATTGAACGCAGTCTGGTGGCTCTTCTCACGGCCTCGATGCCCTTGAAACCGCTTCAGACAATTCAACCGGTACCGGCATAGGCAGGTATTCTACCGGGACCGAGTCATGCATCTCTATCCGGCATCGACAAGTCGGTACCGGACCACTCTGATGTCGACTTCGATCGGTACCGGTACTGTGCCTTGCACGATCACCCGTATCAGAGATACTTCGAATTCTCGGATGAGTCTGAAGACTCTGAAAGCTCTGCCGATACCAGAGTACTTCTTCCTGAGGATTCCTCTTCTCCTCAGCGTAGGATGTCTCCACCAGAGGATATGTCCTTTCAGGATTTTATCTGAGATGTGGCCCGGGGTCTTTCCATCACAGTGGCTCCTGAAAAAGAGCCTAGGGCAAAGGAATTAGAAATCCTACAATACCCTACAGCTCCCAAGGAGGCAGCTACCTTACCTATTCATGAGATCTTGCATGATCTTATGTTAAGGATGTGGGAAACACCTCTGACCACATCTCCTCATTTTCGAAGACTCGAACCATGTATCGAGTTCCTCCTTGACCTGGGTTTCAGAAGACTGAATTACCACACCATTCCATGGTGGTGGAATCAGCTATGAGATGGGTAAAGAGTGCAAAAAGGCATGCACCTAATCCTTCTTCCAGGACGTGAGTGTAGGACTCTTGACGCCTTTGGATGTCGATCCTTTCAGGCTTCCATGCTCTCTGCTAGGATAGAAACATAGAAATATGATGACAGAAAAATACCACATGGCCTATCTAGTCTGTCCTTCCATATCAACAACTACAACAGTCCCCTTTTTACCTTTAGAGATCCTCTGTGTTTGTCCCATGCTTTTTAGAATATAGAATATAGGATCAGTTTCTATATCTTGTATATGGGAATGTTTCTTAAGGAAGTCACAGGAGACTTAGAGCTTATGAGCCCTCTCCTTCCTGATGATAAAAGGTAGGATTATCTTGCTCTTGTTAAGCATGCTCAGGATGTTTCCAAGTTTGTGAATCGTGCAGCCTTTGACTGCTTTGAATGCATAAGAAGAACCTCTGCTATTGCCATAGGTGCATGTAGAATTGCCTGGCTCCAGGCATCTGACTTGGAAATCTGATTACAAGACAAATTGGGGAATATACCTTGCACAGGAGAGAATCTCTTTGGCAAGAATTGGCAGGAAAAAGCTAATGAGATTGATGCTGACAATATCACTTTGGATAGATTGTCCACATCTACAGCTGATCCTGCGAGGAAAAGATCCTCTAAGAAACCATTCTTCAGCAAGAAAAAGTTTTATCCTGCCTATACCCAGCTGGGTCATCGTTCAGGTCAGTCTGCCCAAAAGGGACAGCAGCAACAACGTAGGCAACAAAGGAAGCCAAAAGCAGCTAAGCCACAACCGGCTCAGCACACTCAGCCTCCATAGGGGCTTTGACTCCTGTCTAGAGAAATTTGCCTTCCTGGCCCTAAACGGCCCGGAACCCTCCACCATCCCAGGAAGGTTATGTCATTTTGCCCCCAGATGGGGTCAGATAACAGCAGAAAATTGGACTCTGTCTATTGTAAGAGAGGGGTACAAGCTTCATTTCCTCAGCATGCCCCCTCCTACAATAGTAAGACAGTTCAAATCTCAGACCTCTCTCAACGACCGGTTAGGTCAAGAAGTCACAATGCTGCTTGCTCAAGGAGCAGTAGAAGAGGTGCCCATTCCCCAACGGGGTACAGGGTTTTACTCCCCCTATTTCTTTATTCCGAAGAAAACAGGAGGACACAGACCCATTCTAGACCTCAGAGAATTGAACAAATTCCTGTTCAAAGAGAAGTTAAAAATGATTTCTCTAGGAACTCTTCTGCCATACCTTCAGAGTCAGGATTGGCTTTGTTCTCTAGATGCGTACACTCATGTTCTCATCCATCCAACTCACCGAAAGTTCCTTCAATTCCTGTTTCAAGGGAAGCACTACTAATACAGGGTTCTTCCATTTGGCCTGGCTTCTGCACCAAGGGTGTTCACAAAATGCATGGCTGTGGTAGCAGCATTTCTCCGCACCCTAGGAATATTCGTCTTCCCTTACTTAGACGACTGGCTCATTCGAGACCCTTCAGAGCCGGAGGCCAGGATGGCTCTGTCTCGCACAATGCTCTTCCTTCAGTATTTGGGACTTTTAATAAGCTTCCCAAAATCCAACCTTGCTCCCACTCAATCCCTAGAGTTTCTAGGAGCTCTTCTGGATACTAGGCAGGCAAGGGCCTTCCTTCCACAGCCCCGCTGCCTTCGCATTGTGCAGTTAGCTTCCCAAGCAGTGCTAAAACCTCACCTCACTGCTCGGGAAATGCTACAGTTGCTAGGCCACATAGCATCCACCGTGCATGTAGTTCCTTATGCTCGCCTCCATATGAGGGCAGCCCAATGGACCTTATCCACTCAGTGGACTCAGGCCTGAGGTTGCCTGTCAGACAAAATAGTAAATTGAGATCGCCTTATTTTGTCCCTCCAAGGGTGGCAGTCACCCAAAAATTTTCTGGTGGGGTCTTCTTTTCAGCAATCCCCACCCCAAGCCAATCTAACTGATGCTTCACAGGTGGGTTGGGGAGCCCACCTGCACGGCCTCTCTACCCAGGGTACCTGGACTGCACAGGAGGTCTATCTCCATATCAATCTCCTGGAGCTCAGAGCAATCTTCCTTGCTCTTAGAGTATTTCACACCCAGCTCAGCTGCAAAACAGTCCTAGTTCAAACGGACAATCAAGTAGCCGTGTTCTCTGAACAAGCAGGGCGGAACAGGCTCTCTGTCACTGTGCAACGAAGCTTTGTGACTATGGGCCCTCGCCAGAGAACATCAGATTCATCGCCTTGCGGTGTATCTTCCAGGCATTCAAAACTCTTGGGCAGACAAACTCAGTTGAGTTGTGCTTCCACACGAATGGTCTCTCCATGCAGACCAGGGGGCCCAAATTTTTTAAATTTGGGGAACCCTGTACATAGACTTCTTTGCAAGTCCTTTGAATGCCAAACTTCCCCGGTTCTGTTCCAGAATTCCGGCTCGAGGTTGTCGGGCCAGGGATGCTTTCCTCCTTCATTGGGGTCAGGACTTCCTGTATGCCTTTCCACCCATTCTCCTAATTCCCAAAACCCTGTTAAAGCTTCAGAGAGACAGAGGTCATATGATCCTCATAGCTCCACATTGGCGACGGCAACCGTGGTACCCTCTGCTCCTACATCTCTCTCAAGCTCCGCCTCTGGAGTTAGGATCTGCTCCAGATCTTCTTTCTCAAGAGGACAGGATGCTGTGGCATCCCAATCCCCAGTCTCTGCATCTCAGGGCCTGGTTGCTGAAAGCCTAGAACTTCACGGTCTTAACCTTTCTCAGCAGGTAAAGGATATCCTTCATGCTTCCAGGAAACCTTCCACAAGACGCTCTTATGCATTTAAGTGGAAAAGGTTTACCATATGGTGCTCGCAGAAGGGTCTTAACCCTCTTGCAATAACTTTGGAATCATTACTGGAGTACCTCCTTCATTTATCAAATGCAGAGCTTAAGACCAATTCAGTGAGAGTCCATTTGAGTGCTATTGCAGCTTCTTTCAAGCCTCTAAATGGACAACCTATTTCCTCTCATCCTCTCATAGCGAGATTTATGAGAGGCCTTCTTTTAACAAAACCTCCCATTAAGCCACCACCGCTGGCATGGGACTTGAATCTGGTACTTGGGCAGCTCATGAAACCGCCCTTCGAACCATTAGCCACTACCTCTTTGAAATTCCTTTCCTGAAAGGTTATCTTTCTCATTGCAATCACATCAGCACGTCGCATCAGTGAATTGCAAGCGTTGGTGGCTGATCCTCCTTATACAAGGTCCATTATGATAAGGTAGTCCTTAGGACTCATCCACACTTTATGCCAAGGGTGGTTTCGCCCTTTCATTTAAACCAAGCGGTTTACCTTCCTGTATTCTTTCCAAGGCCTCACGTCTCAAATGCAGAAAGGAACCTTCATACTTTGGACTGTAAAAGGGCTTTGGCCTTTTACTTGCAAAGGACACAGCTACATAGAAAATCCTCTCAACTCTTTGTTGCTTTTGATCCTAGTCATTTGGGACTTCCAGTCTCCAAAAGGGCACTATCCAGCTGGATTGCACAGTGTATATCTTTTGCCTATGAGAGTAAGAACCTTCCTGTTGAAGGCCATGTCACAGCTCACAATGTGAGAGCCATGGCAGCCTCAATGGCTCATCTTCACTCTGTGTCTATCAACGACATCTGTTGAGCAGCTACTTGGGCTTCGGTACATACCTTCGCAGCTCATTATTGCTTAGACAAGGACTCCCACCGGGATGCCTTGTTTGGTCAGGCTGTTCTTCAACACCTGTTCCAGACTTAATCAACTCCTACCCACCATCCCTGGTAGGATGCCAGAGATCCATGGGGGTAAGTGGAGCCCTTTCACAAGGGCACGCAACTTTCTGGGGCCATCTCCCTGGCATCTGCAGCTAGGGAGTCCCCATATGTGAGGACTATATTCCTGCTTGTTCCTGGAGATAGCATAGTTACTCACCTGTAACAGGTGATCTCTGGGAACAGCAGGAATTTAGTCTTCACAACCCACCCACCTCCCTTAGGAGCTGTATCTTTCTATCTCTCTCTCTCTTTCTCTCTCTCCCTCTCTCTGTTGTCTCAGCTTTAAACTCTATTGGAGAGGGACAGTTGGGAAAGGCGGGAAGGCAGCACGCAGGCGCTATGGGATGCTCCGAAAAGCTTTCCTATTGGACGCTGGGGAGCGTTCCCGCGCAGGCTCCGTCGGTACTGACGATACCCATATGTGAAGACTAAATTCCTGCTGTTCCCGGAGATCACCTGTTACAGGTGAGTAACTATGCTTTATTGTATTGATCCATCTCAGTGCTGGCCTTCCTCTTTTGCGTTGACCTATCTTGCCAAGCAGATGTCTTTCTCTAATGATCTCTCTCTTGTGTCCAAAGTATGAAAGTCGAAGTCTTGTCGTCTGAGCTTCTAAAGAAAGCTTAGGTTTGATCTCCTCTAGTACTGACTGGTTTGTCCTTCGGGCAGTCCATGGTAAATACAGTATTCGCTGCCAGCACCATAATTCAAAGGCATCAATTTTCTTCCTGTCTATCTTTTTCACTGTCCAGCTTTCAGATCCATATGGTGTTATTGAAAATACCATAACTTGAACAAGTCAAATCTTTATATGGAGAGAGACATCTCTGTTCTTAAGAATCTTATCTACGTCTTTCATATCCATTCTGCCAAGAGCAACATTTTACTCATTAGGCCACATTTTACCCATTTCTAATTGTCAGTGGTAGCATTGGTTCTTCCTTTCTCACCTTTTAAAAGTGTAATGCATCCCAGGTGCTAGAAAACTATTCACAACCAAGAAGAACTGTGTAAGTTTGACGCTATAAGGCTCATTGGTATCATGTTGAAGCAGAAATCTTTCCTATAGTTTATTACTGTAAATATTCCCTACATTCTTAAAAACAGAAGTGCCATGGGCACTCTATTTTGTTTAAAATTTGAGTGTGATCTGTTAGCTATCTCTTTAGATCAGGGGTAGGCAATCCGAGTCCTCAAATGCCATAAACAAATTGGTTTTGTAGATATCCACAATAAATATACAGGAGATCCATTTGTATGAATGGAGCAGTGCAGGCAAAGATATACCATCCATATTCAATATGGATATCTTAAAAACCCAAACAGTTTTTGCTACTTGAGGACCGACGTTGCCTTCCCTAAGTCTACCAGCTAGTTATTTTACACTCTGTTTGCAATGATTAGTGAAAAAGACATTGTACTTAAAGTAGATCCTCAACTATTTTACCCAGAAAGTCTGACTGTCAAGTGAGGCTGTGTTTCAATTGGGGTTGTGTGTGCTCCCAACTTGGTGGCTTCTTCGAGTGGCTTTCGGCCAAGTGATGCTGAAAAATCTGATCTTATTCCCACAGTTTTCAATCAAATGTCTTTGGGCTAGCAGGAGTCTGACAAGATTACTTTATGTATTTAGTATTGTCTTCGCTTCCTGGTTTTTGCTTGTGTGACAGATCCATTGGGTTTCTTTCTTGTTGTTTGCCTTGAGTCCTTGTTTTGTTAGCTCTTCCTGCCTGGATCTCTACCTGCTGCTATTGTCTTTTTTTTTTTCCTGGCCTAATTTACTCTTCTATTTCCCTTAGATTTCTAACTGAAGTCTGTTACGACCCTCAGTTTGTATTTCGCTCTGTGTGTTTTTTCCAGTTACTGTCCTCAACGATTTCACTGCTACCCTTGCCACGTGCTTATGTAGGCTGCCTTCACCTTGGACATAATGTGGCAGCTCAGATATTTCCAGTTCTGATTTAAGCTTCTCTTCCTGTTTAGCCACTAAGAACTCATACCCTGCAGTGCTGGGAGAAAGAGGAGTGAGTGATAAGGTTGTGGAGATGCATCAGACAGAAACCGAAAAGCATAGCAATACTAGACTTTGATAATGCTAACCAAAAAATAAAAATACTCAAATTTAAAATCAACAACAGATCAGGGAGTTCGAAATACAGAAATCTTGATCTGGGATAAGGGAAAATACTTTGCCAATCATTTTTTGGGCATGGCCTTGCGATAATAGTTCTTAAACCTTCCCATACTCGGTTGAGTTTTCAGGATGTATGTCTGAGAAGCTATCTATAGTGCTAGATATCTAAAAAATATTCTTAGTTACATTTTTAGGATTTATTTGGGTTTATATTTGTGTAAAATATATTTGCATACATGTGAGACACATATGCAAATATATATCATGCAATTTGATTTTTTAGTTTCTCCAAGTGGGTCAGTTTTGCGCATACCATATCAGTCATGAAGCTCGCTTCTAAGCCATGGTATGTGGAGTATAACTCCAGTCTCTCAAATTTACTTATAATGTTCAGTGTAGTACTTGAATCGTGCCAAAGAGAGCTTCTTTCTGGAGCTATGAGACATATCAGGCATGGGTAGTTTGTCAAGATGTGCTTGGAAGTTATCCTTATTAGGCCTGTGGTTCACAATACAAAGGGAGCTATTTCTGTATCTTTCTGCCACATTTTCCTGGTCTCTGATTACATTTCATGTTACTTCAGAATCTTCTCCCTCGCCACGCAATTCACAAAATAATCACTTGGAACAGACACCTCTATTATCAATGCCATTCTGGTGTTTCTCCTTTACCACTGTGTCTGGTTTCCTTGCATCCAATTTCTTAGCCATCATAATGGGAATGTCCCAAGTTATCATAATTTCTTCATTATGGGGAGAGGAATGGGTAGCAGGAAAAGAAAGTGAAATAGTGCCCCTCTGAATAAGTTTTTGCTAAGATCACATTTGGAATACTCTGTGCACTTCTGAAGACTGCATCTTCAAAAGGATATAAACAGGATGGAGCTAATCAAGAGGATGGCCAGTGGTCTTCATCATAAAACACATGCAGACAGACTTAAAGATCTAAATATGTATATTTGGGAAGAAAGATGGTAGAGAAGAGAACTGAAAGACATTTAAATACCTCCATGGTATAAATGCACAGGAGGTATGGGCCTTTTTCTATCAAAATGAGTAGACTCAGGAGTAATGTATGGAAATATTTCATTGCAGAATAGGGTAATGGTTGCATGGAACTGCCTCCTAGCAGAGGTGGTGAAGAGGAGATCTGTATCTGAATTCAGGAAAGCATGGAGCAAGGGTCTCTGAGGGGAGAGGAAGGGAACGTAAGAACTTAGTAGTTGGTGTAAATGTGCATACTGGATAAGTTGTATGTTCTTTATATGCTGTCATTTTCTATTTTTCTGTGACCTTTCTGGTTATTCTAGATTGAAGTTTCCTTACAGAAAGTTTAGATATTTTATAAGAGAAGATATATATAGGCTGAAAGCAAAACCAAGCATCTGTAATAAAATTATGACATGAAAAAGTGTATTGAGCTTCTACTGTATGATTTTTCCTGCAATATCTCCTCTAAGGTTTTTCTCAACTGCTTTTTCTGTCTTGGGTCGATGTTGTCTTTAATCGTGCATGGATGTCTATTTTTTAATTATATATGGTTATGTTAATAAATGTTAATTCCATCTGTTTCCCATTCCCTTCCTATATCGCTGGCCTGTGCAAAGATCTTGCTGAAACCACAGGGAGCTTTTCAAGAGCCCCACCACTTTGTATAATAAAGCCATGGCTGTATGTTCTACTGCCACAGAGACTGTAGACTATTTATAGACATGAAATACATTTTAGGAAAGCATAAAGTGTGCAGATTTAAAACAAGAAAGAAATGATGATTGGAAGGACAGTATTATGTTTAGGTAGAAAATTTTTAGATCTTTAAAAGTATTTTTAGGGGAAAAAAGTGAAAAAACCCAAACCCAACAATGCTGTATATTTCTGCTTATATGCCATTCTTTTGACATTTTATGGGGCGAGCTTATAAAGGTTTTTCCTTATGGCCAAATCTTTGAGTAAAGATTTTGATGACTAGACACTGGTCTATAATTTTTTTAAAGTTGTCTGCTTCAGAGACCAAATCTGCCAATTCTTATGGATTTTGATGCGCTGAATTCAAAAATAACAATTAAAACCGTTGATTGGCTACTGTTGCCAAAATATCTAAGCTTTTCCATTTTACGCATATATACATATACTCGTATAATGTGTTGGTAGTGGAGTTTTAATCACATATTATAAACCTAGGTCTTTTCATGTGTTTATGGTTGCCATATTCTTGAAATTTTGTTTTATCCATGGCCTTGACAAAATATTTCATTAGATCCAGCTTAATGTGTAAGGGTGGTAACAAAATCTTCCTTGATTCAGTAAGTGGTGGATGCTGCACTTTTCTTTCCAGGCTCCAATGACTGTCAGAGTAGCCATTCTCTTTTGATGTAGTGGGAATCTCTTGCACAACTATCCCATTCACAGAGAAAACAGAAAGTACTTTGTGTATCTAGCCTGCAGACCGAGCAACAGAGCAATGACTTTCAAATCACCACAAAGCTGCCACTGATGTAGGTCATAGTTTATGCATCTCAACAGCTGTTTTATATTGTCATAGATTTCCTTCATATGGACTGCATGACCAACCAGAATTGATGGCAAAACATTGTTGTTATGCAGCAAAACAGCTTTTAGACTCATCTTTGATGAATCAATGAACAGTCTCCAGTCATCTGGATGATGAATGATGTTGAGGGCTGCCGTCAGACCATCGATGTTGTAGGCTGCAAGATTACCTTCCATGAAAAAGAATGTAACAAGATCCTTTTGACATTCATGGAACATGGAAACCCTGACATCACCTGACAGACTTCACTGCTACAGTCTGGAGCCCAACTGCTCTGCCTTAGTCTTAGGTAGTTCGAAATCCCTGAGATGATCCTTCCGTTCACTTTGTGTTATGAAGTGTGGTTCAGAGGAGGACGCTAGTATCCAGGACTATAACTGGGCATTGGTGGTTCGGGACCAGAAGTTTCATCCCCTTCCTCTTCCTCGTCTGTCTGAAGTGAAAATGATTCTGGAGCATCAGGAACTGGCAGTTCTCCTCTGTGGGGTACTGGGCATGTAGCTGATGGAATGTTTGGATACAGCACAGTCCACTTTTTCTTCTTCGACAAACTTTTTCCAACCGGAGGGACCATGCAGAAGTAACAATTGCTGATATGATCCGTTGGCTCTCTCCAAATCATTGGCACTGCAAAAGGCATGTATTTCCTTTTTCTTTCTTTTTTTAATTTAACATTTTTATTGAACTTATGTCAAATATAATGCAGACTTCTTCTTGATTCAACATTGTACAGAGCTATTATAACACCACTCTGCCAGTATCTGGACTAATTTCCCCCTAGAGTCTAATACAACATTGCTTTAGTAACTAATCAACAACTCCCCCTACCCCTCCCCACCCAATTATTCCCCCCTATAGACTTCTTATTCTCTACCTCCTCTCATGTGTAGCACTTTTTCATATATATATGTGTTTCCGCCACTTACTCCGCATCCATTCCTTTGTTCACTCACGGCTTTACATGGTCCCTACCTCCTTCTCTCGTCTTTCCATTTCCCCAACCATTTCCAGACACCCTGCCGTTGTTCCTTACCCTTTTCCCCTCTCCCATGTCTCAATTCTGTCAGTCGATGAATCAAACACAGATTCTCCATTCTTCTGATAAACCCTGCTCTTTGAGGCCTCCCCCCCCAATCCAGTGTTGCGCTGTCTCATTTCTTGCTGCTACTATGCAGTGATGTACTACCCCTCTCTCCTTTACGCCAGTGTCCTCCCCCATCTGGTGCAAGAGACATGCCTCTGGTGTTTTCTGTATTGCATGCCCTGTCATTTCATGGATTATTGATAGTACCTCCTCCCAGAAGCTTTGAATCTGCCCACACGTCCACCACATATGCATCATATCCCCTTTCTCTGGACATCCTCTCCAACACCCTTTTTTTGGCGTGTTGGTGTCCAGTACCACCTATAAAGTACTTTATAGGCATTTTCTTTTATTTGCGTGGCTATGGATATCCCCGCTGTGGTCTGCATGACTTTGTCTCACCTCTCCTCCAGCCATTGTTGGCCCAAATCTGCCTCCCATTTCAGCATAAACTCTAGTTAACCCTCCCCTCCTTCCATTAGCCCTTTATAGATCTTAGACAGGGTACCTTTACGACCTACATAGGTTACCTGAACAAAGGGCCTCAAACCACCCTCTATTGCTCCACAGGTCCCTCCATACCCTCGGCTGCTTCACAAAGTGACCAACTTGGGCGTAACTGTAATAATCATTACTGGATAATCCATACATATCCTTAATCCCTTCAAAATCACGTAGCCCATCTTCTACCACTATCTGTGAGATGTATGTAAGTCCTCGCTCTGCCCAGCCCCTGAGTATCTTTATCCCTGGCCCCATTCCCCTCTCAAAGCACGCCTCCAGCGTCATCCCCTGTTTTTTATCCTGTACTAATACTTTCCTGGTTCTCTGCCAGATGCACAAAATATGTCCTACGAAGGGGTTCGCCACTCTGCTGGCGGATGCTATATCCCCCCTCCATACCCACATTTCCAACCCCCCTCCCCTCACCGATTCTTCTTCCATCTGAACCCAATGTTTTTGTTTTTCTCTGTGCCAATCATACATTGTTTTTAATTGCGCCGCTAAATAATATTTGCTAAAGTTGGGGACCCCAAGCCCCCCCTCTTCCCTAGCTTTCTGCAGAATGGACATTGCCATGCTAGGACCTTTATTTTGCCATATAAATCGAGATATGCTTCATTGCAGCTGCTTTAACTTTTGCCAAGGTAGATCTATCGGCAATGTTTGAAACAAAAACAAAAAATGGGGCAATAGCATCATCATTGCTGTTGCAATGCGACCAAACCAAGATAAATATCCCCGCCCCCACCCCGCTAATAATATTTCTACTTGTCCAAACAGCTTTTTATAATTTAAATCATACAGGTCCTCTAACCGGTTGCTTATTTGGATACCTAGATACCTAATTGCCCCCTTTTCCCCCCAAAGGGGTACTGCATTCTTAATCGCGCCTGCGCCTCCTCTAGTACTGATAAATTCAAAATTTCCGATTTTGCCCAATTAATAGTGAATCCAGACAGTTTCCCGTATTCCACTAATTCCCACATTAAAATTGGTATTGAGCATCTCGGACGGGTCACGCTCAATATAATATCATCCGCAAATAATGATATTCTATATTCTCTTTTTCCTACTTTTATACCCTGTAGATCCTCCCTTTCTCTCACTCTCTGCAAACGGTTCTAGTGATATTGCAAATAGGAGGGTGACAATGGACATCTCTACCTTGTCCCTCTCTCCTGCACAAAAAAGTCAGAATAGGCTCCATTTACCCTGACACACGCCTTTGGGTTCCAGTATAATGCCTCCACCCATTTTTTAAATTCACCTCCCAACCCCATTCTATCCATGACCTGAAAAAGAAAGGACCAAGACACCTGGTCAAACGTTTTCTCTGCATCTAACGACATTAACAGGGCCTTCTGATCACTTTGCCCTACCGACCAAATAGTATTCAAGATCTTCCTAATATTATCCGCTACCTGCCTCCCAGGGATAAAGCCCACTTGGGCTTGATGGATCAGCTTCCCAATAACCTTATTTAAACGTGTTGCTAATATTTTAGCCAATGATTTGGCTTCTAAATTGAATAAGGAGATTGGTCTATACGACGAGCATTCTTGCAGGTCCTTACCTTCTTTGTGTATTACCGTAATCCCTGCCCATCCCATAGTGGCTGCTAACACCCCACCCTCTTGGTAAATTAAGCAGCCTCAACAATGGAGCTGTTAAAAGCTCCTTGAATTTTCTTTAAAATCGTGCTGTAAGCCCATCCAGTCCTGGCGTCTTATCTACCTTTAGCTGTTTTATAGCCTGCAGGATCTCCTCTGCCACTATTGCCTTGTTTAACTGGTTTTGTTCCTCCTCACTCAGTGTTGGGATCTTAATAGAATCTAAATAGCTTTGTGTTCTTTTCAAGTCTGGAGATGCCCGAGCCGCATACAGCTCTTGATAGTATCTTTTAAAGGCCTCTTGTATGTCCCCGTCTGCATGAACTATCTTCCCTTCCGAGTCCCTAATTCGCAATATTTGTGATCTTAATTTCCTTTGTTTTGGTCACTGCGCCATATATCGCCCCGCTTTATTTCCCCCCTCAAAAAAACCCTGTTTCAATAACTGCATTCGATGTCTTATGATTTCTGCTTGCATAGCATTTAATTGCGCTCGAACCGCCAGCACTTGGCCTCTATATGGTCATCTTGCCCATCTAAGGCTTCCAACTCCATTAATTTTTCTCGCAGTTCCCGTTCTCTCTCCTCCCTCTCTCTCTTTTTGCGTGCCCCCCATTTGAGGAAGACTCCCCGCATTACTGCCTTGTATCCATCCCACACCCCCCCCCCCCCCGGCCACCTCCCCACTATCATTCCATCTGAAGTATTCTTCTGTCTCCCGCACTGTCTCCTTTCAAACCCTCTCGTCCTCCAACAGGGATTCATTTAAACGCCAGAACTGTGTGCCTCCTCTCTCCCCCTCCATTGTCAACCTAACCCCCACCAATGCATGATCTGACCATGTTAGAGTCCATATCTATCCCTTTAATCCTATCTGCCAGCTCCTTTGTTATCCAAATAGCATCTATTCTGGAATACGATCCATGTACCTGAGAAAAATAGGAAAACTGCCTTTTCCGGGGGTGTTGGAATCGCCATGGATCCATCAAACAATGCTGTGTAACAGTTTCGATGTTTTCTCCTGTCCATTCTTTTGCCCTCCCGTTTCCCCGTTGCATCCCTGTCAGGGTTCCATGTTAAATTGAAATCCCCCCTGCAAATGATGTTTCCTTCCCCTATTTTGCCCACCTCAGCATCTAACTTTGTCCAAAATTCCCCTTGCCCCCCTGTTGGTGCATAAATATTTATTATAGAATATCATTCCTTCCCTATTTGTGTTCATAATATTATATATCTCCCCTCTTTATCTCAAATTACCTTTTGTACCTCCGCCTTAAGTGTGGAGGCTATGAAGACTACCACCCCTCCCTTCTTTTTTTCCAGTGTGTTTGATGCATACAGATATGACCTATATCCCTGGGGTTTGACCATATATTCTGTTGCACTTGTTAAGTGTGTTTCCTGTATGAACACCAGCCCCGCTCCTTGACGTCTTATTTCTTTATACAATTTCTGTCTTTTAAATGGCGAATTAAGCCCTTTAACATTCAATGTTACAACTTTCAGCTCACCTTGAATAGTTTACTGCCTCCCCCGCTTTATCCCTCTTCAGCTGTATTCCCCCTCCCCCTTCCCTTCCCCTCCCCTCCCCCCTCCACCCTTACTCCCTCCCCCTTCCCTCGTCTCCTCAAGGGAGACTCATCTTCCATCTTGGTGACTAATTATCAGGCTGCTACCTGTCCCTACCCCTTCGTTTCGCTTCCCCCCTTCTTCTCTATCCCCCTCATTGATATCCCCCCATATCCCTGTCCCTTCCTCCCCCTCTCTTACTCCAGAATCCTACCCCTTCCCCACACTTCTTACCCCAGTCTCTCCCTTAATACTTAAATCACCCATACTCAATCCCACCCGTCAACCCCCACCCCTCCCCCCTTACCCATAACTTAATTGACCTCTATCCCACCACCCCTACTTGCTTCCTGTTCCATTATCCCTATACCACAATGTCCTTTCGCTTCAGCCTGCTCCTTTCTCCACTGCTTGCACTCCTTGGCTCTCTCTGTTCAGTCTTGCCAGCCTCTCCCCGCCACTGGAACTCAGTGCCATCGCAAACTGTCCCTCTTTAAACTTGTCATAGTTGTGGTAGTGGTTCCAGCAGGTCTTCCCTCGCCTTCTGGAAGGTTTGTTAGTCCTAGTTCTTTTAGTGCTTTCCAGGCTTCCTCACTGGTCTGCACCCTTCTCGACCTTCCCTTCACTGTTATCAGAAAGCCAAATGGGAACAGCCATTTATATCTCATGTCCTCCCTTCTCAAGTATGCCTTCACCTCTTTAAGGTTTCTTCTGCGCTGTAGTGTTCCCAGAGATAGATCTTGAAACAATTCCAATTTATGCTCTTCTCAGGTGAATTGCCCCTCTGCCCTAGCTGCTCTCAAAAGCTTTTCTTTAGTTTTGAATGAACTTAGGCACACCACAATGTCTCGTGGTCTGTTTTCTCTGGCAGGTCCCAGGCCTCTATGTGCTCTCTCAATTTTTATGGTCTCTACTTCTCCACCTTCTTCGGAATCTGCATTTGGTAATAAAGATCTGAAAATTTTTACCATCACTTTCTTGTATTGAGGTGCTTCTGGGAGGCCGCGCACTCTTATATTACATCTTCTGGAGCGATTTTCTAAATCTTCCACTTTCACCTCCTGTTCTTCTTGCATACGCTTCAGGTCCTCCCAACCTTTTTGTAATTCCTCTAATGCTTCCCTTTGCTGTTCTGCCTGACTCTCCATTTCTTCTACACGGCTTCCCATATCCACAATGTCTTGTCTCAAAGCTTGTATTGTCTCTTTCAGTTCATTTTTTACACCTCTAATTTCCATCTTGATCTCCTCTTTCAGCTCTGTTAACCAGAGCTTTAGCATTGTCGCCATTCCTGGGCTACAGGCTCTCTCCATCTCCTCCTCTTGCTCAGTTGGGCCATCAGATTGTGTTCTGCCGTCCTTCTCCCCCTCTTTTCCTCCTTTTGTTGTCACATATGAGGATCTGAATTCCGCCAGTTTCTTCCATACTGGTTGATTGCCTTTTGTTTTATCCATAATCTCTCTCTTACCCCCTGGTTGGAGTGCCGGGCTTCTGGGTACTGTTTAATGGCGGTACCTCCAAATAAGTGCTCCTTTTCCGGTGATTTCACTTAGGGTGTCTTTTTCCTTTGTCTTTTTGAGATTGACTGTCTGGTGCTTTTACTTTGCTGTGCCCTTGTCCTGCGTGAGTTCTGGTAGGCTACTGTATTCTGGATTTAGTTAGTCGTCCCCTCTCTCGTGCCTGGCTGCACTCAGAGCAGTTTTTCCACTGCTGCCCAGTGTTTGCCCTTTCCTCCACTTCTGCACTACTATTCTTCTCCCGTTCTTCTCTGTCTCCTCGTATGCTCTTTCCAGCACTTCGCCACGTGTCTCCCCTGCCGCTGCTCTTCTTCCCCCAGTCGGGCTCAGTTTGCTCTGCTGCACAGTCTCTCCTGCCCCTCTTTGCTCTGGCTCTGCTCGGTGCTCGTGAAACTCGCGTGTTCATTCACCAGCCCTTCTGCCTTGTACTGGCCAGCTCCGCACCTCCAGTCCTCTCTCCAGGTCTCCGATCCTCTCTCCGGGTCTCCACTACACACTCTGGACCTCCGATCGGCTCTCTGGGCTGCCCCATGATCTTCTGCTCAGGCACTACACAGTCCTCTGCTCAGGTCCACCACACGGTCCTCCGCTCCGCACTGCTTCTTGCCACTTAGAGCGGCATGTCCGCCAAGGTGATTGCTCGCTTCCGGGGGTTCTCCTCTTCTGCGTCACCTCCCTCGCTTCTCTCTTTTAGCTCATTTGGGGGTTCTTTTCCCCTCTTGTGCAGGCTTTGACGGCGGAGCTCCTACACTATGCCACCATTCGTCCTGATGACGTCACTGGAAGCGGATTTCCTTTTTCTAGTCAACCATTGGTGAAGATTTGTTGCTCAAGTGTTGCAGTATATGTGTGGGGCCCAGCTGTTGTCCTGATAGCCTACCATCTTTGCTTTGGCTGCAAAATTGGCATTCTTAAAGCGGTTATACTGTGTTTTTCTGTTGCAAAAGTCACTAAACCACAAATGTAGCAGAAGTGATCTGCATTGCTCAAACAATTATGAGGCATCTCTCACTTTGGCTAAATGTGAGAAATCAAACACTGAAAACATAAGAACATAAGATATGCCATACTGGGTCAGACCAAGGTCCATCAAGCCCACTATCCTGTTTCCAACTGTGGCCAATCTAGGTCACAAGTACCTAGCAGTTTCCCCAAAAGACACTGGTTCCACAATGCTTGTATTGGGGCAAGCAGTGAATATCCCAGGTCCACTTTAACAATGGTTTATGGCCCTTTCCTCCAGGAACTTGTCCAAACCTTTTTTAAAACTGGCTAGACTAACAGCTTTTACTACATCCTCCGGTAACAAATTCCAGAGTTTGATCACATGTTGTGTGAAAAAAATATTTTCTCTTATTAATCATAAATAGGTTACCCTGTAGCTTCATTGCATGTCCCCTAGTCTTTCTATATTCTCATGATGTAAACAATCGATCTACATTTACCCGTTCCACTTCATTTATTAATTTATAGACCTCTATTATATCTCCTCTCAGCCATCTCTTTTCCAGGTTAAAGAGCCCTAACCTTTTTAGCCTTTCTTCATAAGGGTATCCTTCCATCCCCTTTACCATTTTGGTGGCTCTTCTCTGTACCTTTTCTAATAATGCTATATCCTTTTTAAGATACGGCGACCAGAATTGCACACAATATTCGAGGTGCGGTCGCACCATGGAACGATACAGAGGCATTATAATATCCTTTGTTTTATTCTCCATTCCTTTCCTTATGATACCTAGCATTCTATTTGCTCTCTTGGCCACCGCTACACATTGGGCGGAGGGTTTTAACATGTTATCCACGATGACGCCTAAATCTTTTTCCTGGGTGGTGGTTCCTAATGTGGAACCTTGCATCGTGTAACCATAGTTTTTGTTTTTTTTCTTTCCTAGATGTAGAGCTTTGCACTTGTCCACATTAAATTTCATCTGCCATTTCGATGTCCAGTCTTCCAGTTTATCAAGATCCTCTTCAATTTTCCACAATCCTCATGGGTTTTAACAACTTTGAATAGTTTTGTGTCATCTGCAAATTTGATAACCTCACTAGTTATTCCCATTTCCAGGTCATTTATGAATATGTTAAAAAGCAGCGGACCCAGCACACATCCCTGGGTTACTCCACTATTCACCTTTCCCCATTGGGAAAATTGGCCATTTAGCCCTACCCTCTGCTTTCTATCTTTTAACCATTTCCTGGTCTACAGTAATACACTGCCTCCCTATCCCATGACTTTTTAGTTTTGCCAAAAGTCTCTGATGAGGGACTTTGTCAAAGGCTTTCTGAAAGTCCAAATAGACTATATCAACTGACTCACCTTTGTCTACCTGTTTGTTCACACCTTCAAAAAAAACAACAGATTAGTAAGACAAGACCTTCCTTGGCTAAAGCCATGTTGGCTGTCTCCCATTAAGCCATGACTATCTACATTTTCAGTAATTTTGTTCTTTATAATGGTTTCTATCATTTTTCCCGGTACAGACGTCAGGCTTATCAATTTGTAGTTTCCCGGATCACCCCTGGAACCCTTTTTAAAAAGTGGCGTTACCTTGGCCATCCTCCAATCTTCAGGTATTACAGATGATTTTAATAATTGTTCACAGATTACTTATAGTAGGTCTGCAATCTCATATTTCAGTTTTTTCAACACCCTTGGATGTATATTGTTCGGACCAGGTGATTTGTTACTCTTCAGTTTATCAAATAGTTGTAATAGCTACTTCTGCATGGTACCTCCAATTGGAAAAGACTGGTCTACAGCCAAAATACTACTGACATGTCATGTCATTTAAAAAAATGTTGTGCAATTTGTTCTGCAATTTGTTCTGCAGAGTGATGTAATTAAGTTGAGATAGGATTGCATCATCTATGACTTCTAGGAATAACATGATGCAATTCATATCATGAATGACAAAATAGCTCTTTCAAATTGTATCATTCATTAATTGTTTTGCCTGAAAAGCAAGTACTGTCCAAACAAAAACAGATTTATCACTTCAGTTGAAGATGTGCATATATATTAATAATTTATAGTTTAAATTGAGATCCCTTCAGATTATAACTCTCATATCCTTAACACTTCCGAAGTCGAGCTTGTATGTACTGATGCAGTAGTGTAAATTTAAAATTAGAGCAAATAAACAATTTTAAGCATAATTTTCATTATCAGTGACCCAGACTTAGTAAAGTGTGACCAAATTTATTTCAGAAGCATTTTGGCTGTAGAACAGTTGAAATTATCTATGGGTAAAAAACGTTTTGAATCAGGCCCTATATCTTCTTTTTTTTTTTTTCTTTATCTGGGAAATAGTATCTTGATACGGGGTTTATTGAAAGAAATATTGTGCCTTTGAAATAATTACAGTTTGGCATCAAGTTCATTTTTGGTTTACTTCTGTTTTCTTTTTTCATTTTTTTTCTTTTGGCGTTTAGTTTTTCAGACCTAACCAATTTTAGACTTCTGACATATTAAGATAGATAAGAGTTGGAAATGGAGCTACCACAGAGCCATAATTTTGCAGGCTGTAGAAATTTGTCTCCCACTAACTCCCTTTTCCTCACCATCATAGCTATGACCAAGAATTTGGGCCACAAGGGCCTTCGAATGACCCACCCCACTCAAGCTCATTGCTCATAAGAAAGTTGGATTTTAGAGAGCATTTTTCATGCATATGTGATAGAATGTGCATGTAAGATTCTGCTTATAAAATTACCTCGCACAGAAAATAAGTGATGGCGTGACCGCATATACTTTCATGTTGGTGTTGCCGGAGGTGCAATATGGGTAGTGTGTGGGTGAAGTTACAAAGTATTGTGGTAGGGGTGCTACCTGCTGGTGAACCTGGGTATGACTATATCAGTGTGGCTCTGTCCGCCAAACAGGATGCTTCCTTTAAGTTCTCCTTTTATTCCCTGAAAAAGGTGCTCACTGCCAGGGTCATAAAAGAAACATTTAATCCATTACAAAAGACAGTGCTAGAATATTCTCAAGAGTTTAGCCTGAGGGTCACTTAACTACAAATCTAACTGGCCAGCAATATCACAATGATAATAGGGGACTTTAGTATTAAACCCCCCCCCCCAAAAAAAAAAAAAACCCCCAAACAAACCTGTGTTCTTGACAATCCAGGTCTAACATATGCCCTAATTCATGGCAGTATGAGTGTAAAAAAAAACAAAAGAGCAGTTTCTCCCAGTCCTCAATTCATTACTGCACAAGTAAGGAAAAAAACCCCACTTGCAATCTCTCCTTAACAAACTCTGCTCCTCTCCCCACTTTAATATGGCCTTGAAACCTTGAGGAAAGGAGAGGAAATGGATTTGTTTATGCCACCACCCTCAGCAGCTCAGGCATTTCATCCACCCACTACATATGGAGACTTTTAAGAAAACACTTTAGTATTACTGGCCTCAGTATGTTCCATGATTTCTGTGTCTGGCTCTGCTAATTGGTCTTTGTGCATTAGGTCTTGGTCAGTCCCTTATCCATTACACTGTAGATTTAGGTCTCTCCTCATTCCACATCTCTCTTTTGTGGCTCTAGAGTGAAGCTTATAGTAGCCCAAGGGTACTGACTCTCTTCCTCCCAATCCTGACCACCTATGCCTGCATTCAGCTCCTGAGTTTTTTTTCCATTTTCCTGTCCCACAAATCCTCGGACTGTTCACTTTCAGTTTTCTTAAGATGGCTCTGACTAAATCTCAGGGGGCTTCTCCTAAGGGGGCCCTCCTCCTTCTGTGTGCATCTAGTCTTAGTAACAGATTTCTTCCTTTCTGTCTCACTCCTCTCAGTCTCCTCATCGCAGTATGTCCATGGATGATAAAATACGCTAATCTATGTATTTGAATACTTGCGTCTAGGATCTAAAAGTAGCTGCTATAGTTGCTGGATTTGTGCTTGTAATTTGTGAAGATACATGTGCGCCTATGTATAAAAGGCACCTTCCAGTCTTATAAACCTAGGCATCCTCTTATAAAATTACCTTCATGATGAAAAGGTGGTCAGTTGCTTTTGAATGGTAGCTGCAAGTTCCTGTTTCCTTTGAGACTGTGAATCTTGCCTTTGCAGCTGTCCTAGCCCCAGAAATCCTGAGGAGCTGGAATGGGCTTAGTCTTAAACCAGATCTCTTACTTGGCAGTGTTGCTGAGTTTATTTTTATGACTTCTGTTTCTGCTTTTTTATATTTGAAATGCTATTATTAAATGAATGGCATTCTACAGCATGCTACATGCCATTGTGAACTGCTGTGGTCATGGTTTTAACGCCTACCACTCCAGCTGTTTGGAGCTTAAGATACAAGATTGCAGAAAGATGTTGTAATAAAAGTACCTCCCTCCATACTATGGTTCTTTAAAATTGAACTTGGGACCGATTGCTGCTTTTCAGACGTAGAAGCTAAACCTTTAAAGTGTCACCACTACTACGAAGGCACTCGTATCCTGTCCTGCAAAGCATTCTCTTCCATTTCTTTGCGAAAGCATTATGAAAATGTTAAAATGAGAAGCTAGGACATAATCATGCTTAATTGCTTACTCTTTTTAAGAATGTCAGACACTTGGATGCATCATGAAGAGTTCTTGTGTAATCTCCCCTCCTTGTTTTTTCATTCTTCCTCTTCCCAAACTAGGGCACTTGAGGGTAAAGGAGGTCAACTTTGCCTTCAAAGAGTACATTTGGTGATCCTGGAAACAATTCTGGATTGCAAGGGGCTTTTGGTCTTCCGGTAGGATGATATGTTTGTCAGTCATGAAAGAGATCTATAAAAAAAGTTACAAGATTAGATAAATATAGGATGAATAGGATCTGTGCATGAGATTAGCTTTTAAGGAAAGGAATATTTTAATGCTCCATATGTGTTAATGAAAGCACAGTTAGATTAAATATTTTGTTTTAAGCTGCCTACAATTTAAAATTTAGTAAATGAAGAAAAGGAAGGTTGGCATATGATATGGATGACTGGAGACGTGATTTACACAGAGAATATGTTACAGCTTTAGTCTTTCTGTCATTACAGAAAATAGAACATGTGAGAGTGTCACTATCTCTGCATAAGATAAGAAATATTGGTATTCCTGAGTATTGAGTCTGAAATTCTTACTTGTGTCCAGACAGGTCTATAAACCAATAAAATGTCTGTGTCAGGTATGAGGATGTTGAAATATGTAATGACTTGATCCAAAGCATAGATCCTTGTGCAGGTTTCACAAAGACCTCTAAGTCCTCCTCCCAAATGGTTTGTTCAAAGCTTAAATACCGCTTTTCCGAATACAAAGCGGTTTACAATTTAAAAGCCATCAAAGAAGTAGGAACGCCACTAGGACAGAACAGATAAAGGCATGAAAACAGATTAGGACAGAAAAGAGAATATCATGTGTAGGGCCCATAACTACAAACTCCCAAACATCACCATAAAAAGATGAGTTTTTAGGAGACTTTGGAATTTTGGGTAGAACAGCTTAGCTCTGAGATCAGGAGGGAGATTATTCCATACGAAAGAGGCAGTGAAGTATATATATATTTATCCCTCAGTAATTACATCGTACAAATATGGTTAGAACTTCAAAGGTACTTTAGAGGATACTAGTATCCAGGACTATAACTGGGCTAAATTGTGCACTGGGCAGTTAAGAATGAAGGGATTTTCTTCTGAGGATGTAGCTGGGGGGGGGGGGGGGATTCACTTTCCTTGAAGGAGCCATGTAAGAGCTGTCATGGCCCATGTTGTTCTCGTGGGTTCAGTGGTAAGTAGCAGATGCTAACATTTAGCAAATGGGCCCTCAGAGCCGGATTTCAGTTGAAGGCACCTATAGGCAACTAAGTAGACCTCTGTTCCTCTTCCCCCCTCCCCCTGTCGAGATCCTCCCTTCAGCTTGTGAACAATCCTGAGCAGCAGCAGAAAAACACTTTCTTTCGCAAAGCTCAGCAGGCCCTCTGGTGCTGGGCCTATGATGCTCCGACCCCTCTACTTATATAGGCTTCCTATTACCATGTAAACCCATGCAAACAGGTGGTGCAGGTCCAGCACTGGAGGGCTTGCAGGTCCTTTGCTCAGTTTTGCAAAAAAGTGTGGTGTTGCTATTTCTGCTCAGGATCACCTGCTGTGGTCTCAGCCTAAATTAAACATGCAGGAAGCGGCAGCACTCCAGCGCCTATCAGAATTTGGCACCAGAAGCAGTTGCCTTTGTTGCCTGTGCTAAAATCTGGGTGTGGAGGCCCCTATGTATTGGATTCATTAAAATTATTTGCCTTAACTTTGCAAGTACTTCCCCTGAAGAAGCCTTCTTTATGAAACATGGATGATGTTGAGGTCTAAACGGGATTATTATGTGATGTTGAAACATAATTGCTCTTTAGCTTTGATGAGAGAATTCTGGACTGATAATCCTTTCACCAGATAAGTACTGCTTTTTTAAAATAATTTGTTTGGAACTTTTCTCACACTGATATGTGAAGGCGCATTTTAGATAGTACGTGGAGACAGAAATTTAATTGAGGTCACGCTGTACACTGTTCCAGCAATAATTTAGAAAAACTCTGCTAAACGTGGTCTGTTCTACAATAGTGGAGGAGTACATGTGTATTTGTCGAGTACATGGAGTTGGAGGACCCATTTTGCAAATTCTACACGTGAGAAAAATCAATAGGGCAAACATGATAACCTCCATATGTAAGTGCCTGAACTTAAATGTAGCATTTGGTATTTCACAACTTCACTTGTAAGTGCTAGTACTTATGTATGTTGGCCAGTCAGCTAAAAAAATAGGCACCTTCCTGTCTTCTAAACCTAGGCATCCTGTTATAAAATTACCTTCATGATGAAAAGGTGTCCAGTTGAATGATAACTGCAAGTTCTTGTTTCCCCTGTTATCTGCCTTTTTAGGAGGGATGAGTTGCTTTCATTAATTGTTTAAATGGTGTCGACACTCGAACAAATGATCCCGTGAAAGGGGACCCCATTTTGAAAGAGCTCAGGCATTTAGGAAAGTCTTTCTCATTGCATAAGACTCTACGGAAAATCATTTTGGTGGACTGGGACTCGCCAGACTTAACCTCAAGGGGGTAAAACTTATGGGTAAGCTTATGGTATGCTTTACCCTCTTTCCCCAGGAGACCTTGATCATCTCTCTCCCCTGCCAAGAGCCCCTGCCAAGAGTTGACTTGATACTTTAAAGCATCTAGGAGTATCTTACTGAGAAGGAAAAAAGACACTAAAGCAGATATGAATCGGTACCGAGGTCTTTTTTCCTTCTCAGTAAGATACTCTTTATGCTCTAAAATATCAAGTGAAAATATGGTAGGGTTTTTGTATATAAAAGTAATATAGGTGCCTAAGTGCCTTTTATCAAATAGGCTCCCAGACTCTGCACCAATAATACACAAACACTGATGGACAAACAGCATAACATAGTATATAATAGTAGATAAAGACCAGTATGCTCCATCTAGTCTGCCCAGTAAGGGGCCAGTGAGGTGTGTACATGTGCCCCCAAGAAGGTATAAATTTGTATGTGTATTTGCGGCATGAAAATTTTTTTAGCAGCTTTTTAGGAGGATTCCATTTAGTGATTATAAAACACAATGTTTCAATGCCGGCTCTATCTCCTAACCTCAGAATTTTTCCTCCTCCAAGCTCCAGCCACAGCATCAGCACTCCTCTATTCACAAAACTGAACTGGATTGCTACATATCCTTCCTTAGAAGCTCCATGCTAAAAGAACATAGGGCCTTGCTCACATATCCTCCAGTTCTCTCGCGCTGGTCTCATGTTCTCGTGAGACCAGCACCAGAGTTCCTACACCATGCATTATCTTAAGGTAACAATAGTTATAGCTTCAGATAGCAAGTGTATCTGTGAGTAAGTAGTGCAATGGTGGTGTGCCTGTCTGTGGAATGTGGTGGTGGGTGCAAGGTGGCAGCACGTATGGGTTGTGTGGTGGTGGGGTGCTTGCTTATATGTTCTGGGAGAGGGGGGGTGCACCATTTGGCATAAAAAATTGTCATTTTTACCCCATGCATTCATCCCTTTAAACTCCACCTTGCACTTTTCCCTCCTCACTTTAACCCTTCCTCACTTTGTTTCTCTTCTGGACTCTCTCCCTTTCTCCCTCCCCCCAGCACACTCAAACCCTGTCTTCCATTCTCCCATCCTCCTTACTTTTTTTTTTTTAAGGTACTGTCTCTTTAAACTTTATCTGCCTCTCTCTCTTTCTGTTTTTTTTTTGTTTTTGTTTTTTTAAATTTTTTGAAAGCTCGGATCCCCACAGCTCTCTGCTGCTTCAGGCAGACTTCCTCTCCTTTTCTGCCTGCAGGAGATCGGATCCCCACAAGCAGAACAGGAGGCTGGCTGTTGCATCTAGTCTCCAGTTGCAGCAAAGAACGCTTCTGTTCTGCCCGTGGGGATCCGATCTCCTGTGGGCAGAATAGGAGGGATTTTTGCCGTGATACGAGTAATACCATAGGGGTGCGGCACAAATTGGGGTTTATCTGATATAACCGATAGAACACCCCAATGCTCTAATTGTGGTTGTCGGTTATAACCAAAAACTGGAAGCTCTAGTTGTGTCATTCTCTCATATGCATATTCATTAGGGATGTTCTGAAAACCTGGCTAATTGGTGGCTCTCAGGGACTGGAAGTGAAGACCAAGGCTGTAAAGTTTGTTGGATGAACCTCATTTGATTGAGAATTTTTTACGGTAACTCTAAGGATTATATTTGCTAAAGCGCGTTAGACTTTTGCAGCGAAGGTGATGTTTTTGTGCAGATAGGGCCGCATCAGCTGCAAATGCAGAGAGTGTGGCCCAGCAGCACTGTGGATGCATATAAAGCCACCCATTGAGGAGCTGGTATTTACGCCTGCCCAGCCTGCAGTTTTGACGGTGATTGTGCGCCGTTATCTCCTGTGGTAAATGCGTGTTGCAGACACTCTCACTCTCCATCCATATCCCACCCATTCTGGCAGCACAGTTTCTGCAGATAGCATAGAAAATCACTGGGCTATTTGTATTTGCACTCCGCTCTCAAAAACGGCCAAGAATGCATACTATCTGCTGCGTTAACAGGTAGCACAGCTTAGTAAAGACTCCCCTAGGGTTTGAACACTTTAATTTTTATGTTTTTTGTTCACATTTTGTTAAAGATACAGTAAGTAGTAAAGTGCCCAATAGTTTGCTGTATTATCATAAAAAGATAATGACTAAATATTTTTTTTCTCCATCAAAGCAGCTGATGCTGTTCATAGCTAGACGTTTGTGTGCAACATATTGGTAGGGGTATTGCATATGGGTCAGATTCTCTACCATATGTGTTCTTAAAATAGTTTTTATTATTTTTGTACTGTTAAATATTTTTGAAAGTATGTACATCCACCTCCCCATTCCAAAGTTTTCGGTTCCTTTTTGTTGGGCCCCCCTTTTAGTTTTTGAATATATTTTCTGTATTTTGTGTTTTACTGCCCTTATTTTCTTTTCATTGCATTTAGCAGAATATAGGATAGCCTTGCAGAAGAATTGCCAAGACCCCTATAATCAGCATACCTCTCAATTAAAATCATGTAAAGATTTATTTGGGGTGACAACCCATCTGTATTTTTAACGAGATTTCATAAATGGGTACAAATTCATTTTTCTCCATGTAAATCTTTTTAATGACGTGCAGGTGCAGGTTAATTCCAGTTTGGATGGCAATGTATGATCTCAGGTTTCAGTAGACATGGGGATGACAGCTGCTTAACAGAATGTAAAATAAAATGTGCTGATCACCACCAAATGCATAAGCCACCTCTATATCCATTTATCTTTACCGGTTTTCCCCTTACATTTTGAAGAATTAAAATAGGATTTTAAAAGCATAAAACAATGGAGGTCGGAAGAAAAATGATGACTTTCTTTCCTGTTGTCCCTCACTGTTTGGGATTACACTACTCCGTTGTCCAAAAAAAGGAAAAGCCAAGAGCCATTGTCTAAGGCAGGGCTTCTCAATCCAGTCCTTGGGACACACCTAGTCAGTCAGATTTTTAGGATAACCATAATGAATATGCATGAGGGAGATTTGCATACCATGGAGGTATGTTATGCAAATCTACCTCATACATATTCATTATGATTATCCTGGAAACCTGTCTGGCTAGATGTGTCCCGAGGACTGGGTTGAGAACCCCTGGTTTAAGACATATAAACATCAACAAGGTTTTGAGGTTTTGACTCACTATTTTGATCACTTTTGCTGTGTCACAAAGCATAAGAACTGCCATGCTGGGTCAGACCAAAAGTCCATCAAGCTCAACATCCTATTTCCAACAGTGGCTAATCCAGGTCACAAGCACCCAGCAGATGTATGTGAGTAAAATTCTTTTTCTCATTAAGAAATCCAGATCATATTCCCAGTACTGTTTTTAAGAGAGTTCTAAAATTAGAAGAGCCACAGATATTAGTTGACCGTAGCCATATCTAAAGTTAGCTTTGAGATGCCGTTAGCCCTCCCACTTTGATCTTCCTCTTCCATTATCTCTTTCTCACCTGCCTTTTGGCCCTCCTCTGTTGTCTCATTCTTATCTGCCTTTCAGCCCTGCCAAAATCTTGTCGTCTTCCATTCATCAAACCCTCTTACTATCTTCCTTGCAGTTCTGGTGCTGTTTCTGTGGTCCATTTGAGATCGAAGACACTGTTGCCCCCACTGTTCCCTCTAAGCTGTGCGCGTGTGCGCGCGCACACACCTCGCCGAGCGAGCGCACATACTTTACAACAGAGCGCACAAAAATTTTGGCTCTGATTCTGATAGAAAACAACACAGACGTCTTAAAATTTAAAAGTTATGATTGTAATTACTAGAAATTTCCCGCTTCATTTAGTAATCATCTATTTTCATTTAATTTGATTAAAATCAATGTGGTGTACATACTGTATTCTGACGTGTAGTCAAATTTTAAAGTATATAACTCCGAGTGTAGTTATGTGGCGCACAAAAATTTAACCTTCCTTCAAAAGCTGCACACAGCTGATATTTTTGCGCACACAGCCTACAGAAAATTAGAGGGAACATTGGTTGCCCCTCAGGTCTGATTGACCTTAAAGACACTGCTTTCTCCTGGGGTTTGACTCACCAGTCATCAGAATCCTGGCCAAGTAGATTCTCAGAATCCTTGTATCATAATAGCACATATTTCATCAGTTTAATCCAAGATAAGATAGTAAAATTAATGTATAAATAACTCATTCTACAGTTTTATTGACTTGAAATGACACACAGTAAACTATAAAGCTCATGTCACTTTTCCCTCTGTATATCTGCATCAGTATTCACATATACAAATGATATTGCAGAGTTGAAGGACTACCAAAAGGGACTGCTTCAGGTGGAAAAAGATCTGTACTTGTAAGCATTTATCTTCTGGAATATACTCTAAATCTGGTGGAAAAAGGGAATTCTTTAGGCTAAAGCTGATAAATCTGTGTATTTTAGAATTCAGTGTTTTTGCCGAATCAGTCAGGTCTTAGTACCACCAGAGAGCTTTTCATTTAAATCAAATCAGAGTATAGCTTAGCATAGAAAGTAAAACAGAGTAAATAGTCTGAGTAGAAATAAATGCATTTGTTTTTAGTGACCTTTACAAAGAGGACTCCCAGTTAGGAGGCAAAAGATCTGGGATGTTGTCTTAAATAGGTGTTAAAGCCAAGAGACAGATAAAAGGGGCAATTTGAAAGGCCCCCTCTATCAAACCAAGGGCTGTGTGAATCACCCAGGAAACTGGTAAGACTTTACCTTAGAAGCACAAGTATAAATAGGTCAGCCTGAGCTCTGTGATTCTCAGTCTTAAAGGACTACCAAAAGAGACTGCTACAGCTGGAAAAGATCTGCACTTGCATTTATCTTCTGGCATATACTTCAAATCTTGCTGAGAAAGGGAATTCTTGCGCTTAAAGCTGATAAATCTGTGTATTGTCAGAAGCACAACGCCCGAAGCCACTTGCCTCTAGTGGTCGAGGGGCATGGTGGTTGAGGATTCCTTCTTCTAACAGCTCCTAGCAGCCTAGTTCTTCGTGTTGGCTTTTGGGAAGTGTAGTACTGCTAAGAACATAAGAACTTAAGAAATGCCATACTGGGTCAGACCGAGGTCCATCAAGCCCAGTATCCTGTTTCCAACAGTGGCCAATCTAGGTCATACGTACCTAGCAGTTTCCCCAAAAGACACAGGTTCTGCAGTGCTTGTACTAGGTCAAGCATTGATATCCTGGGTCCCTTTTTAATAGTGGTTTATGGACCTTTCCTCCAGGAACTTGTCCAAACCTTTTTAAACCCAGCTATACTAACAGCCCTTACTACATCCTCCGGTAACAGATTCCAGAGTTTGATTACACGTTGAGTGAAGAAATATTTTCTCTTATTTGTCTTAAATAGTTTACCCCGTAGCTTCATTACATGTCCCCTAGTCCTTCTATATTCTGATAGCGTAAACAATTGATCCACGTTTATCCGTTTCACTCCATTCATTAATTTATAGACCTCTATCATATCTCCCCTCAGCCGTCTCTTTTCCAGGTTAAAGAGCCCTAACCTTTTTAGCCTCTCTTCATAGGAGTAGCCTTCCATCCCCTTCACCAATTTGGTGGCTCTTCTCTGTACTTTTTCTAATAACTCTATGTCCTTTTTAAGATACGGTGACCAGAATTGCACACAATATTCAAGGTGCGGTCGTACCATGGAGCGATACAGAGGCATTATAATATCCTTTGTTTTATTCTCCATCCCTTTCCTTATGATACCTAGCATTCTATTTGCTTTCTTGGCCGCCGCTGCACACTGGGCGGAGGGTTTTAACATGTTATCCACGATGACTCCTAAATCTTTTTCCTGGGTGGTGGTTTCTAATGTGGAGCCTTGCATCGTGTAACTATAGTGTGGGTTGTTCTTTCCTAGGTGCATAACTTTGCACTTGTCCACATTAAATTTCATCTGCCATTTGGATGCCCAGTCTTCCAAATTATCCAGATCCTCCTGCAGTTTTCCACAATCCTCTTGGGTTTTAACAACTTTAAACAGTTTTGTGTCATCTGCAAATTTGATAACCTCACTAGTTATTCCCTTTTCCAGGTCATTTATGAATATGTCAAAAAGTAGCGGACCCAGTACAGATCCCTGGGGTACTCCACTATTCACCTTTTTCCATTGGGAATATTGGCCATTTAGCCCTACCCTCTGCTTTCTATCTTTTAACCAGTTCCCGATCCACAATAGTACACTGCCTCCTATCCCATGACTTTTTAGCTTTGCCAAAAGTCTCTGATGGGGTACCTTGTCAAAAGCTTTCTGAAAGTCCAGATACACTATCAACCGACTCACCTTTGTCTACCTGTTTATGCACACCTTCAAAACAACAGATCAGATTAGTAAGACAAGATCTTCCTTGTCTAAAGCCATGTTGGCTGTCTCCCATTAGGCCATGACTATCTACATGCTGTGTAATTTTGTTCTTTATGATGGTTTCTACCATTTTCCCTGGTACTGACGTCAGGCTCACCGGTCTGTAATTTCCCGGGTCACCCCTGGAACCCTTTTTAAAAATTGGTGTTACGTTGGCGACCCTCCAATCTTCAGGTATTACAGATGATTTTAATGAAAGTTCACAGATTACCAATAGCAGGTCTGCAATCTCACAGATTACCAATAGCAGGTCTGCAATCTCACAGATTACCAATAGCAGGTCTGCTAAAATATGTTGGTGCTTTAAGTAGAAGGTTTGTAGTTGAGGTAACCGAGGGTAAGGCTTGCAACAGAAAGTTTATTTCCATAACACAAAACACAGTAGGTTCAAGGTATCATTTACAGGATTATAACTGTAGGATTTGCTTAAGGTACAGCAAATACTGGCAAACAACCCAAAAGAACTCAGAAATGGCTTTTTTAAAGTCCTCTTACTTGCAGAAGCAATTGCCTTTAGAAACTAGGCTACCACTTTCCTTTTTAGTCCTTGTTAATCAGAGCATAAAGAAAAATTCAGGCTTAATTCTTCTACAGCAGTTTGGTTTCTGCCAGCCTCAAAAACCTCTCTAGCCTGCATTTCTACGTGAAACCAAGCTTAGAACAAAGCAAACATTCCAAGCTGTTTATCAAAACTCTTAGCAAGCTTTTCATATAGGAGAGGAGCAAGCAAAAACTCTTATAGCAGCTAACTTGGCTTTTCTTGCCATTGCACAGTTCAAACACAGATGACAACAAGCTTGAATCAGAGCTTCCTGATCAGGCTTACGTTGTAGTAAATTTCCCTTTTAAAACAGGAATTTACCTCCACACTGCTTCTGCCATATGGTTAACTTCCAAGGAGAATTACTTCTTTCAGGGCTAGCTTTTCCTCAAGACCTCCTGTCTAGAGCTTGGCATAGAGAGCAATCCATAAAGCAATCTTCTTCCCCCAACTCTGACACTGGTTCTCCCAACTGCATGGGTTCTGACTCACCGACCTGATCAGACTGCTCAGCTGACAACCTCTCTGGTGGTCTGAAAGCTTCTCCACTTCCTGGTCCCCACCTCTGTTGCCAACCTTTGCAGGGAATTCAGCTGTCTCAGCTCTGGGTAGCTCAGCTCTTCTCCAAGAATCAACTCCTTCTCTCTGCTTCTGTCTCAGCTGCTCTCCCGGCTGCTCTCCTTCTCGTCTCCCTCCCTCTGCATAATCTAACCCAGGCTTATACCTCCAGGGTCTTAACCCCACCTCTTTCTTTCCCAGGTGTTGGTAATCCCCCTGCCTCCTGATATTAGAATAATCAGTGCACTTGTTAAAGTAAGGGCTTTGGTCCTCGTGCTTGCAATCCCTCTTTCTTACTTTATCAGTCATTGGCTGAAACCTGTTCCAGCTGGGGTTTTTCTGTCTTTGAAACCTGGCTGTGGATTTCTCTCCCTGCACTCCTAGAAGGGGACCCTTAACTAGGGTGAATTCTTTATGCTTCTCACCTCCCCTACTCTCAGGATAGCTGACTTTGCCACAGTATTTTAGAATTCAGTTTTTTTGCTGAGTCAGTCAGGTCTTAGTACCACCAGCGAGCTTTTCATTTAAATCAAATCAGAGTATAGTTTAGCATAGAAAGTAAAATAGAGTAAATAGTACTGAAATTAGTTCTAGAGAGCTTTTTATTTAAATAAAATCAGAGTTTATCTTAGCATACAAGTAGAATAAATAGTCTGAGGAGAAAGAGAGAAATCTGTTTCTAGTGCCCTTCACAAAGAGGTCTTTCAGTTAACTTCACAAATATTTTGACTCCTAAATAGGTGTTAAAGCCAAGTAACAGACCAAAGGGGCAATTTGAAAGGCCCCCTCTATCAAACCAGGAGCAGTGTGAATCACCCAGGAAATTGGTAAGACATCATCTTAGAAGCACAGGTCAGAGCACAGTATATCAAGCCAGCTTTGATTAAGTCGTCTTTCCCTCCTACTCACCCCAGGGATAATCTTAGCTTTATAGGCTCTTAACCCTATTAAAGGGAAGGAGGTGCCCATATTCACACTCGGGCCCATAATTAATCTATTCCTGATGATTGTAACCAGCCATACCTGAGATTAATTAATCTTGAGGTGAACAGTCCAGTAAACATTTTAGGTATAGTTGTATTACTATAAGTATCCCCTGCAAACTAAAGAAAGTAAACAACTTAAATACCTAACAAAACTTTAAAATTAAGATGCAGACAGCAGTCCAGCAGCAAGATGATGGCTTTCTAGTCTTTTGCATTGAGTTTCACAGGTATGATTTTCTCCCATATGGTGAGGGGTCTTACGTGTGCACTAGGTGCAAGGAGTTCTTTGCTCTTAGGGGAATGAGTCCGATCTCTGGAGGCTAGAGTAGCAGACTTGGAGGACATAAGGACGACAGAGAGGTATATAGACGCGACCTACAGGGACGTAGTACTGAAGGTCCCACTTCCAATCTGGCAGCCTCCCTGTTGCCCTGGAGGAGAGAGGTGATGTGACAGGAGAGCTTCACCCTGGTGTGGTAGGAAGTGATTCTGTAGCTAGGATCTGTTCTCCAGGTGATGTCGAACCCTTTCACACTGAGGAGGTTTCTTCAGGGCCATGTACCTATAAGGGAAGGGTTAGGACAGCTGTTATAGTTGGTGATTCATTCACTAGGCATGTAGATAGCTAGGTGGCTGGTGGACGTGAGGATCGCCTGGTAACATGCCTGCCTGGTGCGAAGGTAACAGACCTCACGTGCCACCTAGAGAAGATTTTAGATAGCGCTGGGGAGAGGTCTGCTGTCTTAGTACATGTTGGTATCAGTGACATAGGAAAATGTGGGAGGGAGGTTCTGGAGGCCAAATTTGGGCTTTTAGGTAGGAAGTTGAAATCCAGAACTTCCTGGGTAGCATTCTCAGAAATGCTTCCCATTCCACGCACAGGACCCAAAGGCAGGCAGAGTTCTAGAATCTCAACATGTGGATGAGACAAAGGTGCAAGGAAGAGGGTTTTTAATTTGTTAGGAACGGGGCAACATTCTGGGGAAAAGAGTGGCTTTTCTGAAAGGATGGGCTCCATCTTTACTGGGATGGAACCAGGCTGCTGGCATTAACCTTTAAAAAGGAGAGAGAGCAGTTTTTAAACTAGATAATAGTGGAAAGCCGACGGTCGCCCAGGAGTGCATAGTTCAGAACAGTGGATCCTTGAAGGATACTAGCAAAAGACTGAAGTTAAGGCATAACGACAGTTTCCAATGAAGACAAAAGTAACCCATATGTCCTTAAGTACAGATTAGACAGAGTTTAAAGATTCCAAATTACCCCTGTCTACCAATAACCAGATTAATATGGTTAAAGTACAACCTTTAAAATGCTTTTATGCTAATGCTAGAAGTCTAAAAATAATATGGGGAAGTTAAAATATATAGCACTAAATAAGAGGTTAGATATGATTGGTATTTCAGAGACTTGTTTAAGGAGGACAACCAATAAGACACTGATACCTGGGTACAAATTATATCACAATAATAGAGCAGATCACATTGGTGGAGGGGTTTCGCTCTGTTAGAGAGGGCATTGAGCCACAAAGGATTAGTTTTGCTGGAAACAAAATACACTGTAGAATCTCTGTGGATCGAAATCCCATGTAAAAAAGGGGAAGGTGATGGCAGTGGGGGTGTATGGATGATGAAATGCTCAAAGAAATCATAGAAGCTAACAAAAGTTACAACACAGTAATAATAATGGGTAATTTCAATTACCCCGGTATTGACTGGGTCAGTGTCACTGCAAGACATGCTAGGAGATAAAGTTTCTAGATGAAATAAATGCTTCTTAGAGCAGCTGGTTCATGAACCGACAAGAGGGGAAGCCCTTTTGGACCTAGTCCTTGGTGGAACACAAGATCTGGTGCAAGGGAAGAGTGTTGAGGCCACTTGGCAATAGTGATCATAGCATGATCATGCTTGAGTTAATAAATGAAGGAAAGATGGCAAGGAAATCCACAGTACTACCTTTTAACTTTCAAAAGGCAGACTATGATAAAATGAGGAAAATAGTTAAGAAAAAAACTAGAAGGAGCAGCTGCAAAGGTTAAAGATTTACATCAAACATGGGCATTGTTTAAAAATACTATCTTGGAAGCCCAGACCAGCTGTATTCCACGCTTTAAGAAAAGTGGAAGGAAGTCCAAAAAACTGCCAGCATGATTTAAAGGTGAGGTCAGAGAGGCTGTTGTAGCCAAAAAAAACCCCATCTTTCAGGAAATGGTAAAAGGAGCCAAATGATGAAAACTGGAAACATAAGCACTGGCAAGATAGATGTAAGGCATTGTTAAGGCAGACAAAGAGAGAATTTGAGAAAAGGTTCGCCATGGAAGCAAAAACACAAAATAAAAACTTTTTCCAAGTACATTTGTTGCAAAAAAACCTGAGAGAATCAGTTGGACCATTAGATGATAGAGGGGTAAAAGGGGCCCTAAAAGGGGAACAGGCCATAGCGGAGAGACTGAATGAACGAATAATTTGCTTCAGTTTTTGCTGAAGATGATATAGGGAAGTTACCCATGACAGAAATTATATTTAAAGGTGTTGCATCGGACGTATTGAAAGAAATATTGTTAAGCTAAGAAAGATGTATTACAACTATTTGATAAACTGAAGAGTTGCAGATCACCTGGACTAAATGGTATACATTCAAGGGTGTTGAAAGAACTGAAATATGAAATTGCAGACCTACCATTAGTAATCTGTGAACCATCATTAAAATAATCGGTAACACCTGAAGATTGGGGAATGGCCAATGTAACGCCAATTTTTTAAAAGGGTTGCAGGGGCGATCCGGGAAACTACAGACCGATGAGCCTGATGTCAGTACCGGGCAAAATGGTAGAAACCATTATAAAGAACAAAATTACTGAACATGTCGATAGCCATGGTTTAATGGGAGAAAGCCAAGATGATTTAGCCAAGCAACGTCTTGAATTACTAATCTGTTATATTTTTTTGAAGGTGTGAATAAATAGGTAGACAAAAGTGAGCCGATTGATATATTGTATCTGGATTTTCAGAAAGTCTTTGACAAGATCTCTTATGAGAGACTCCTGGTGAAATTAAAAGTCATGGGATAGGAAGCAGTATACTATTGTGGATCGGGAACTGGTTAAATGATAGAATGCTGAGGATAGGGCTAAATGGCCAATTTTCCCAGTGGAGAAAGGTGAATAGTGGAGTACCCCAGGGATCTGTGATGGATCAGCTGCTTTTTAAATATTTGTAAATGACCTTGAAATGGGAATAACAAGCGAGGTAATCAAATTTGCAGATGACACAAAATTATTCAAAGTAGTTAAAACCAAAGAGGATTGTGAAAACTTACAAGAGGACCTTGATAAATTGAAAGACTGGATGTTTAAATGGCAGATGAAATTTAGTGTGGGCAAGTGCAAAGTTATGCACCTAGGAAAGAACAACACAAACTTTGGTTGCACGATGCAAGGTTCATATTAGGAACCACTACCCAGGGAAAAGATTTAGGCATCATCTTGGATAACATGTTGAAACCATTCGCCCAGTGTGCAGCAGCAGCAACTGCAGCCAAGAAGGCAAATAGAATGCTGGGAATCATACGGAAAGGAATGGAGAATAAAACCATGGATATTATAATGCCTCTGTATCATGGTGTGACCGCACCTTGAATATTGTGTGCAATTCTGGTTGCCGTATCTGAAACAGAATATAACGTTATTAGAAAAAGTACAGGGAAGAGCCACCAAAATGGTAAAAAGGGATGGAAGGATACCCCTATGAGGAGAGGCTTAAAAGGTTAGGGCCCTTCAACCTGGAAAAGAGATGGCTGAAGGGAGATATAATAGAGGTCTATAAATTAATGAATTGATTAGAATGGGTAAATGTAGATCGATTATTTAATTTTATATACCACACTCTTTTGAAATCAGTGTGGTTTACATAGAACATGAATTTAATGTTTCACATTGAACAGGGGTGACAACTTGGATAGCAACTGGGAGAACTATCACATAATAAAGCCTGTTTTCTAAGGTCTTTTCATAACGGTAGTCTGTGCCATGACTGGCTGGCCTGTGAGAGTATATGGTGGTTACATGGTCATAGTAGAGGTGGAACAGATGAGTCTTTATTGCCTTTCTGAAGGTCGACATGTCAGAGATTGTTCAGTTCAGGGTAGGGAGAGAGTTCCATAGGGTTGGTGTGCATAATGAGAGTGCCTGATTCTTAGCAGATTGGGTACTTTTTGTTATCGTTGAAGGGGTTACGCCTGTATTAGCCATTCCAGTTCTCCTTGCTTTGTTCTGAGGAGTCGTGTGTATGATAGCTGAGAAGGGAGGCTGCAAACTGGCTATGTGGTACTTTAAATGTAAGCAGTAAAGTTTTATATTTCAGGCGGCTTGACATTGGTAGCCGGTGTAATTGCTTTAAGATGGGTGTGACATGCTCATATCTGGATGATCCATGCAAAGTTCGAGCTGCAGCATTCATGACCATTTGGAGTGGTTGTAGTGTACTTCTTGGTAGACCTTTGGAGTGTGATATTGACATAGTAAAGGAAGGAGTAGTGCCTGGAAAATGGTGCGGAAGTCTCGTGCCTCTAGTAGTGAACATGTCAGTGTTCTCATTTTATGACATATTGCCTTGGTAACATTATTTATGTGAGTGCATATTCGGTTGTTGGTCCAGGGTGATTCTGAGATAGTGTACTTCCTGCTTTGTCATCAGCTCAGCATCTCTTACCCTAATAGAAGTAGGCGGAGTGAAGGTCTGGTTTTTTTTTTGTTATGAGCAACACTTTAGTCTTGCAGTTCACTTTAAGGTTGTGTGTACGAGGCCAATCTGAAACTGCCATCAAAATGTAGAAAGACTAGGGGACATGCGATGAAGCTACAATGTAACCCATTTAAGACTAATAAGAGAAAATATTTTTTCACTGAACTCAAAATCAACCTCTGGAATTAGTTACCGAAGGATGTAGTAAAAGCTGTTAGTGTAGCTTGGTTTAAAAAAAGTTTGGACAAGTTCCTAGAGGAAAGATCCATAAACCATTATTAAAGAGGACCAGGGAAATCCACAGATTGCCCCCAATACAAGCTTTGTGGAACCTGTGTGTCTTTTTGGAAACCTGCTTGGTACTTGTGACTGGGATTAACCACTGTTGGAAACAGGATACTGGGCTTGATGGACCTCAGTCTGACCCAGTATGGGATATCTTATGTTCTTAATTTTAATAATATAATATCAAAATGTCAAATGTATGTGCACTAACCTTAGAAATAAGATTGTACCAGAATCCAATCCTATGATGACACATTAGACACTGAGAGATATTTGCAAATAGCCAATTTATATCTCTGCTTTTACCAGTTTTTAAATTTTTTATCTCTGATTTCAGTTTCCACAAACCTTGCTCATGGCAGATTCCTGGAATATGGAAGGATTTTTGTTCCCATTGATCAATCTTTCTGCCTATTACTAAGGTGGAACTTTGCAAAGGCAAGTGAGGAACTACAATGAAAATCTTTCTGAGGCGATATCGTGACAGCCCAGGGTTATAGCAGTGTTTGTATTCAGTATCAGTATGGTGATTAGGGACAAAAATATCCGAGGTGCTTGAGAGAGAAAGGAGAAATATAGACGTTGATTGATGAGCAACAAGGAACTTAATTAGAGGCAGATGGGTATTTGGTTTGACATATCTTATTTTTTTTTTTTTTATCAGTAGAGGTACCATGTGTAGTTAAGAGCTTCTTAGTAGTTTTCAGATAGAATAAAGTCATCTTAAAAGCTGAAACTGCTATCCAGTGGTAATATATGCCTTGCCATCATGCATGATGCTTCCCTTTGACCTGACTTTTCCATTGTGTTCTTCACTGTTATGAGACACCATAGTGTTTAAGAAACCATGGAGCCAAAAACGGCTGTAGAACATGATAGATAGGAAGATAAGATTTAGCATTTCAATTCAATTTGCCCTAGTGTATAGGACATAAACAAGATGGAACTGTGCAATAAGTGTAACCTTTTCATATTCTTATTAAAATGTAATCTGGAATTGCCATTTAAAATGAAATATTTGCTGTTTTAAAGCCACAAAATTACTGACTTGGAAGTTGATCTAGTCAGAATGTTGAAAAGAGGAACTTTCAGCCCAGGAAAGATGCACAACATACTTTGAACTATGTGTTGTATAATTGGTTTGCCCTGTCTGCTTCCATGTTCATCTCTGCTCAGCTACTACTCTCTAGTAATTAGTTCTAGCTGTGCAGAATATGTCCTGGAATGCCAGTCAAAACTTCACACATGAGAGAGAATTTCAGGTGATTTGGGTTAATTGCCGCTCTGGTATTTAAGCATCAAGCAGAACCTACTGGAAAGCCATAGGGGCCAAAACCAGTATGTCCATGCCACCTTGGAAATTGCTTCAAATATCACTAGTGTTGCATTAGGTCTACTGTACCTGAACTCATCCCCTTAATTAAAAGGCTTACCTCAAACCTTTCATTAGAATAAATTAATTCCACGCTTAGGTTTAATTTGTCCTACAACTCCTCATGGAGATTTCAAAGTATGCTGTTGACTTTCATTGCTTTTTTAGCACAGATGAAGCCTATCTGGTGAAGAAATTAAGAGGCTATGAGATGAAATTACTTAAAATATACTCGCCAGAATACTATTTCTTATGCCAGATGCTCTAGCTGCTGGAAAGTCCAAGTCCATAAAATATAAATAGCACCATTTATCTTTGAGGTCTATCTCTTATGAACAAATTGTTGTTCTCCTAAGAGGAGTTATCAAAGCTGTACTTCATCTCAATAAGGAAAATAATATACTAAAGTGCGTTTAATGTCTTAGTATGGAGGCAAGATGGCAGTGGGAGCTGCTTCAGGGTAGACAGCTGAGCTGATTGCCAGACTGGAACCCGGGGAGAAGGTTTGCTGAGCTCATGGAGCGCTGCAAATTGAAACAAGCCAGCCTACCCTCAGGCTTGGTGGGAGACAGTGTACCTGGGCAGCGAGTCCTGACTCAGTGTGGCTTTATTATCCCAAAGGTGGGAGTGGTGTCTTCAGCTGGACTGTTGGGTGAATTGTCGATGGTCCCGGGCGTGTCAGGGGTATGGCTCTTTCCGGAGTTGAGCCCTCCCATCAAGACCTGGAAGTGATTTGGCTGCTGATGTATTGCTTCACCCCAGCTTACTGACGAGCACACCGGGGGGAGGGGAGGGAGTGAAGAGGGCTCCGCGGCAGTGCAGCTTGCTGTTGCCTCTGCTCATGTGTGCCCAAGAAGTGGTGGAGTATCCATCAGGCTTATCAGTCCCTGTTTTCTGGGGATTTGGCAGCTGCAGGTGGTGGAGCAGTGCAGATTCTGATGTCTGGTGCTTTGGTGAGACCTGGCAAAATAACTTTATAAGCGCTGTGGATGCCCTTTCTACAATGAGCTCCTCTCTTCAAACAGTTGCTGGGGCACTGAGTATGGAACTTTCATCATTGAAATCTAGTTCTGTTGAGGTTTCTCGGCTGCAGGAGGAACAAGCAGGGAAGATTAGCCAGATGGAAGAGGATTTGTTACAAATTCGATCCTTGTGTGTAGCCCAAGTTAGACCGAACTGTGCTTGTGAGAAAGACAGAATATTTGGATAATCAAGTCCGTATAAATTTACGTTTGCTTAATTTTCCTATGTCTCCTGTTCTGTCTGCTCTGGAGATGGTGCACAAATATTTTCAGGAGGTACTTAAGCTGCCCTCTGAAACTTTGCCACCTCTTGTGCATGCCCAGTATCTGTCCTTAGATTCTGGACCTCAGGGGATGGACTCCAGGGATTCCACTCTGCCTTTAGCTGACCTGATTGGGTTCCTGGAGAGCGCTCTTGAGGTAATTATGGAGCAATCTACCCTACTTGTGGTCTTGGGCAAGCCACTTAACCCTCCATTGCCCCATGTTCCCTGTATCTCCAAGTTATAATGCCCTGTTCAACGTAATTCCAGTTTGTTCAACCGCCTTGATATCATGAAAGGCGGTATATAAAAAAATGTGAAATAAATAAATAAATAAATCTTTTCTCCCTGTCTAATGGAAAATTCTAAGTTTATCAAAGTCCCTGTTCAATGTACATTACCAAGTTTAAATTACAATGTAAACTACTTTGATTGAAATGATAAAGCGGTATATAAAACTTGTTAAATAAATAAATTTCCCATGCTCCTAGCCCGCCACTCCCGCCTCCCTCAATCTCAGTGGCAGCCAGGGCTTTTGCTACCTTTTTTGCTGCCCTGTGCCAACCCCCTCCCCCCCAACCCACCCTACCCTACCCTAGCCTACCCTATGGATTCCAGTGGAGCCATTCACAAGCCTTTCATCCCAAAATCACAAAACCTTTCTGAGGGGTAGCTGTGTTAGTCTAGAGTAGCAAAAACAACAGAGGCAAGTGGCATCTTTATAGACCAGGGGTTCTCAACCCAGTCCTCATGCATATATGTCATGGGAGTATCAAGGGCTTTGTACATATGTGTGTCTGTGTGTGAAGAGGAGAGCATCATTTACTCTGTGTGTGTGTGTGTGTATGTGTCATGGGGAGTGTCGGGAAAGGCATCCATGTATCTGTCTATCTACTACTACTACTGAGCATTTTTATAGCGCTACAAGTCATATGCAGTGCTGCACAGACATGTAAGAGACAGTCCCTGCTCATCAGAGCTTACAATCTAGTTAAGACAGACAACACAGAAGGTGTAGGCAGGGATAAAACAAGAGGGAAAGGTAAAGAAACAAGGAGATCAGGTGAGTCAAGATCCAAAAGCAGCAGCGAAGAGGTGAGTTTTCAGCCTGGATTTGAAAAGGTTTAGAGAAGGCACCTGACGTACAGACTCGGGTAGTTTGTTCCAGGTGTAAGGCGCAGCAAGGTGAAAGGAGCGACGTCTGGAGTTACCAATAGAAGAGAAAGGCACAGATAGAAGCGATTTGCCAGAAGAGAGGAGTTCCTAAGGGGGGGGGGGGTGTAGGGAGAGATAAGAGAGGAAAGGTAATGGGGAGCCACAGAGTGAATGCACTTATAGATCAACAGGAGAAGTTTGAACTGGATGCGGAAATGGATAGGGAGCCCATGAAGTGACTTGAGAAGAGGAGTAATATGAGCATGACGAGGCTGGCGGAAGATTAGCATGTGACTTTCATGAAGTGTCTTGGGCTTTGTGTGTGTGTGAAAGGGAATCTCAGCGGGTGTGTGTATTATGGGGCGTGTCGGGGGCTGCGTGCATACATGCATGTGTATGTCTGTCATGGGCAGTGTCAGAGTGTTTGTATGTATCTCTCTCTCTCTCTCTCTCTCTCTCATGACTCCTGTCTGAGACGACGTCCTCCAGTCTATTTGTCTCTCTTTTTCATGATCCCCCCCAGCCTTCCACCAGTTTATTCCTTTCTCTCTCTCTTAATCTCCCCCCAATCTATCTGTGTGTGTCTCTCTCTCTCTCAAGGCCCTATCGGGCTTTACCCAATGTTTATCTCTATAACCCACACCACTAAGACTTCTCTCTCTCTCTCATATAACCCCTAGCCTTCCCTGAGTCTCTTTTTTTTCTTTCTCATGCCGATGGCGCTTTCCCCTCGTCCCCCCCCCCCAGGCTTCTCTCTCTCTCTCTCTCTCATATAACCCCTAGTCTTCCCCATTTCTCATGCCCCTTCCATGCTTACCTTGTGCTGCAGAAATCACAGCCAGTTGGGCCCAGTGATGGGTAGTAAAATCAGCACGGGGCTTTGACGCTTTGAATCTCACGCACATGCTGCATGTCTGATGTGTATGAGCTCCACAGCCTGCCTCATGTGGTTCTACCATTCACAGAGCCATTTGCAGTGTAGGAAGGGCAGCAGACTTGACCCTTTGCAAATACTCCTAAAAATCAGCGTGGGACTTTGGAGCCCATGCATGCGCTGCACGTCAGACATGCGGCACATGCATGGGCTTCAAAGCGGCAAAGCCCCATGATTTTTACCACCTGCTGCCAGGCCCAGCTGACTGTACCTTCTGCCATTTGCCTGCTCTACAGCTGAGCTCGGTCGGCTCACTGTGCTGACAGTACCACCCATCCAAGGCTGCTACCCCATGCAAGTGCACGGTTTGCACAGTGGGTTGCACTGACCCTGATGGCAGCGGCAGTGAATTCACAAAGGAAAGCTTGGTGTCTTCTTGACTCCAGCCCACTTGGAAGGCCCCACCTGTCCCACCCCTTCTGATGTAAAGTATGTGTCATAAGGGCTTTTTAAATGCGCCACGGTCACAAAGACTCGGCGCTTTTGCTTCTTTTATATTTTTGCAAACTTGTTGCCTGCTAATGTTGCTACTTCTCACCTCATCTAAGCTGGTGGCGGTGGTGGCAACTGTGGCAATGGGAGGGAAGTCACACCACTGTTGCCACCACAGTCCCAACAGAAGCAGTGGCAGCAAAAGCAGCAGTCTCCCTCTGCCTAATGATAGTGCTGCCGCGGTCCCCACTACTGGAATCAGGGGTAGGAGGCTGCCAAAAAGGTAACAATTGGGGACAGAGCCCTGAAATTGGTGACAATCCCCCTAAATTCAGGTATGTCTGGTAACCCTACACTTGCCTATTAGAGACTTTGCTTTCTATAAGTAAAATTGGCAATCCCCCCCACCCCCCCCACATACACATACACGGGAGGAATACAGAGGATCCCTATATAACAAGAGGCTGGAATCTAAGTAATAGAGCATTTCCCCTAAAAGCAAGGGTTAAATGACTTTCTCACTTCAAAAAAGACATGGAGGGGAGTAACGTGCATGGAGCAGCAGGTAAATTCTTAAAGGCTTGGGGGTAGCGGGGGAGAGTAACATGCATGGTACAACCCTAACCACCTTCCTGGGCAGACTAAATGGGCCAAGCTGGGTCTCTCTCTGCCATCATTTACTACATTACTGTGTAATATATGGTACATTTATTTGTTTTTTTTTACAAAGACCCCTTGCCTTTTCAAATCTATGCAAACCACCAGTAGCTATGGATGTGCAGATAGGAAAATGAAAACAGATAAAAGATTCGGTCATCTCATTTATGGGTTCTCTAACTCACAAGCTGTTCATATCTTAAAACATCTTCACAGAGAACAGTGTGTGATTGGTTTGTGTGTTGGCTGTGCTATTACAAACATCTTGTACAGTACAAATCAGTCAGATGATTTGACGTGAGGAGAGAGAAAGGTGAGCTCATTTGTAACTTTATTGCTGACATGGTTTCTACCAGAAGTTCAGGACAATAGCAGACAGAAGCCTCACTAAATGAAATTTGCAATTGCTGCAGAATGAGGATTGCCATTTGATTCTGTTGATGTGTTGCACGATACCCATAGGGCTTGGCGATTCTTTTAAAGGTACAGGACTCAATTTGCCTTTCTTGGATCTTGATGATATATTGGTATTGAATTTACAAGTCATCTTGGATCTGAATAAACTGCGGATATAGCCTCCGAAGACTAGTAATATATGTACGTATTGAATTCATGTCTTAGCAAATATGGCTGTAATTTTATAAAGCATTTTCCGCTTGTTTAGCAGGTTTTCACATGTTAAATGGCTGTTATATAATGGCACAGGGGTATGCATGCATAAAATGTAGGTGCATAGCATGATTATACGTGGAGGCATTCCTGGGGCATAGTTGTGATGTATGTGCATACTTTGTAAAATATATATGTAGAAGCATGCAGCACACACGTATGTTTACTTCTTCCTGGGATTTATTGGGAATTATTGTAGGAGCTCATCTTATAAAGGCATATAAGTTGCCTTTATAAAATTCAGAAATCCCCTCAATTCCTTCAACTTGGCACAAATATCACGCTTATGAAACATCATTCTTATGGCTGTGGGTAAAAAAGGAGTGAAGAACCATGCCACAAGATTTTTCAGTCTATTTAAGACTTCATACGATAATAAAATCATAGAGCCAAAACCCCCCATTTTTAAAATTGTGCACTCTGAGGGTGAATTGAAATGATATCATAACCAAATGAATTAGAGCATTATCATGGACCGCCACTCAGTACGATATAAAACCTTGCTTTGTATGATGTAATCTCCAGGAACAAGCAGGAATGAGTCTTCACAAATGGTATCGTCGGTACCGACGGAGCCTGCGTGGGAACGCTCCCCAGCGTCCAGTAAGAAAGCTTTTGGGAGCATCCCACAGCGCCTGCGCGCTGCCTTCCCACCTTTCCCAACCGCCTCTCTCCAGTTCTTCTTTTCCGCGGAGCCAGCAGGTCGCGTTCCTGTCACCGCAGAAGAATTCTTTATTTTTTCTTTATTTTTCTGTGTCGCGTCTGCCTTCTTCGACGTCAGACTGGTACCGCCGGTCTTTTCTTTTCTTTCTTACAAAAAAAGCCCAAAAAACTTTTCTTTCTTCAACTGTGCATTTGCGGTTTGGGCCTTAGGCCTGAACAATTTTCTCCTCATGGAGAAGCCCGCTTCCGGGTTTAAAAAGTGCACGAAGTGTGGCAGTACTATTTCTGTCACCGACACCCATGATTGGTGTCTAAAATGTTTGGGTCCTGACCATTCCATCACGGATTATGTGTCCTGTACCATGATGTCTAAAAGAGGTCGGCAGAACCGAGCAGCCAAGCTCAGTACCCTGTTTCCCTCTGATGCAGCCTCGGTGGCATCGACGTCTTCCAGGGCTGCTTCTTCCTCCCATGGATCTCAGGTAACCAAACACAAATCTAGCCGGTCCTCGAAGGGCAAATCTCCCTCTAAGCATCGAGATGCCTCTGGGCTTGTCTTCGAGGAATCCGCACCGGCAAAATTACCCCGGCGGGAAGTTCTGGCTTCCAAAGCATTATCTATGGGGTCACAGGTTGACATCGATGGCTCGGCCTCGACCGATCACCTGTTGCCGTGTTCTGGGGTACTGGTGGCCTCCACCGGTACCGACATCCAGACTCTGGTGGCATCGATGGATCAGAAGATTCTGTCCATGCAGCGCACCCTAACGGCGTTTATGCAGGCTTCGACGCCTTCGGTATCGCAACAATCCCCGTTGCCGGTACCGACTCCATCGACATCGGCGTCAGTGTTGACTACAACGGTACCCTGTCCTATGATGCCCATCGGTACCGAACCGGTACCGCTTACTCCCGATGTCGATCCCACTCGGTACGCGTATCGGGCTTTACAGGAGCATCCAGACAGGCGATACTTCATTCCTCCGAAGACTCTGAGTCGGAGGCTTTTGTCGAGGCACCGGTACTTCTTCCTCAGGAGCCAAATCCTCCAAAACGAGGAATGTCTCCTCCAGAAGACTTGTCTTTTCAAGACTTCATTAGGGAAGTGGCTAGGGACCTCTCCATTACAGTGGCCCCTGAGTCAGAGCCTAGAGCCAAGCAATTAGATATTTTGCAATACCCTAAGGCTCCTAAAGTGGCAGCCACCTTACCTATTCATGAGATTCTCTATGATCTCATGTTGAGCATGTGGGAGACTCTTACTACCTCTCCTCATTCTCGTAGGTTAGACACCATGTATCGTGTCCCTCCTTGTCCTGGCTTTCATAAGTCTCAGCTTCCTCACCACTCTATTGTGGTAGAGTCAGCCATGAGGAAAATAAAGAGTGCAAAGAGACACTCATCTAATCCTCCAGGACGTGAATGCAGAACCCTTGATGCTTTTGGCAGAAGGGTTTTCCAAGCTAATATGCTTGCTGCCAGAATCAACTCCTATAGTCTTTATATGGGGATGTTTCTAAAAGAAGTCACAGATCATCTGCAGACTTTGGCCCCTTTTATTTCAGAAGATAAAAGGCAGGAATATCTCACTTGGCTTAAACATGCCCAAGATGTTTCCAAATTTTCCAACCGTGCAGCCTTTGACTCTTTTGAGTGTGTAAGTAGAGCCTCGGCTATTGCCATAGGTGCACGCAGAATTGCTTGGTTACAAGCATCTGATTTGGAACTCTGGGTCCAAGATGAATTGGGAAATCTTCCTTGTACAGGTGAAAACCTTTTTGGCAGAGATTGGAAAGCAAAGGCCACTCAGATGGATGCTGAGAACTCTGCTTTGGATCGACTTTCAAAGTCTACCTCTGCTCCTGCTAAGAAAAGATTGTTCAAGAAGACACCTTTTTCTAAAAAGGGAAGATACTATCCTGCTTATGGTCAGCAGGCATCTTCTGCAGGTCGTTTTGCTGTAAAGCGTCAGCAACCACCTAAACAGGCCAAGTCAAAGGCTGCCAGGCCTCCCACGGCTCAGCAGCCTCAGCCTCCTCAGCCTCCTCAAGGCCTTTGACTTTCAACTAGAGAACTTAGCCTTTCTCCAGGAGCAGCAGGAATCAGTCCTCACATATGGGTGTCATCGGCGCCGATGAAGCCCCAGCGGAGCATTTCCCCAGCTTTCCATGAAACCCTTTGGGAATGTTGGCACGCATGCGCGGTTCCCTTCCCGCCTAAAGGTACCATCTTACCTCAGTCTCTTTTTTTTCCGAGAAGCCCATCGGACGTGTGTCCTGTTCTCCCGGATAAAAGTGATTTTTTTCTTCGGCGATTTTCGCTATTTTTCTCCAGTTCGACGCCGGTTCCCCTCCCGCTGGGTTCGGTACACTGGTATCGAGCCCGTTTTCTTCATTTTTCGGTTTTTGCCCTTCGTGGCTGGCGTTCGCGCCCTTTTTTCATTTTTTCACTGGAAGGCCAGTCTTTTGACTTCGCTGGGGCTATTTTTTCCCCGATGGCTCCCAGTGGTTTCAAAAAGTGTGATCGGTGTAAGAAAATTGTCTCACCGACACACACGACTGCTGCCTTCGGTGCCTCGGCCCTGATCACGACCCAAAGTCGTGTGGGCCATGTGGGAAGATGTCTTCCAAGGCACTAAAGAGTCGACAACATCAAAAGGAAAGGTTTTTCTCGGACTCTGCCTCCGGCCGGGCCCGGACCTCATCTGAGGCCTCGACATCTCGGGATTCCGATCCCGAGCGCCATCGAAGCTCCTCGGACAGGGGGTCCCCCGACCGGGAACGTAAGAGGAAGAAGCGGCTCGCGAGGGCGGCGTTGGAGGAGGTCCCTGGTCCCTCGAGGGCCAGGTCTAAGACCCCCGACCGCCGTCCCGGGCCCGTAGACCAAGAGAAGCCTGCAAAAGTTCCTCGCGTGGAGCCGGAGTCTGCTGGACACGTAAGCCCCGTAGTCCTCGTGGACTCTCCTCCCAGATAGCCAACGTCGGGCCTGGCGCCGCCGGGGCCCGAGTCGGTGGCTGCTGCATCTCCCGAGCTGAGTCTCAGGATGACAGCCTTGGAGTGCAGACTGTCGGCCTTCATGAAGCAGCAGCGGGCACTGATGGCCAGCCTGGCTGGTGCATCTGCCCGAACCACCGGGACGTCGACTTCAAAGTCAACCCCGGAGACCGAGCCGATACTCGAGACCCTCGTGGCTCGAAGTCGTCCTTGGTCGAGGTCTCCCTCGACCTCCCGTTCGGGACCGAGGGTGTCGACGCCGGTGCCCCCGGCGTCGGGGTGGGTGCCTCGGGGCCCCGTGGGGTCGAACCCTGACTCCTCGGACGAGTCCGCCTGGGAGACGGAGGATGAGGAGTCTCCCGATACTTTTAAGACTCGGTGCGTCCCGTCGGACTCACCGCAGTCTGATCCCCGGAGTAGATCCCCTCCGGAGGACACTAGGTTCTCGGAGTTCGTCTGGGATATGGCCGCTGCCTTGGCTATCCCTGCCGATCAGGGCCGGATTTACCTATACGCCAGCTACGCCATGGCGTAGGGCCCACAGCTGGCAAGGGCCCACAAAAATTGAACAAATTGTTAGCTTTTTTAAAATTAAATTTAAAAAAAAAAAGCTGACTGCTGCCGCGGCAGCATGGACTGTCCCACGGGGCCCCCTCTGCTGCCACGGCAGCATGGACGGTCCCGCGGGGCCCCCTCTGCCCGGCTGAGCCCCTCCGTGCCCATCTGCCCCTGCGGGCTTAACAGAGATGCGAGGGAGACACTCTCTCCCTTCGCGCCTCTCAAAGCCGGCACGGAAGGGCTCAGCCGGGCAGAGGGGGCCCCGCGGGACAGTCCATGCTGCCGCGGCAGCAGCCAGCGTTTTTTTTTTTTTTATTATTAAATTGTACTTGAGCCGTTGGGGGGGGGCTGGGGCTGGAAATGGGCTGGGGGGGTTAAGACTGGTGGTGGGCTGACACAAAGAAACCAGAAGAAAGTGGCTGGAGCAATTGCAGCTGAAAAAAAATGCACAAAAGGTAGAAAAATATCTCTTTAATTTGAATTTATTAATTGGAATATGTCAGCTCTGGTAAATGTGCATTATTAACCTCTGCGCTTTGTGTAGTACAAGAGCAAATTAATGTATAGTTTTATTTCTACAGTGTTGTACATTCCAAGTTTGGCTTTTGGGATTCCCAGTTTAATTATGACGTCAGGGCCAACAGCGCGCAGCTGATCCGGCGTGCTCGTTTTTATCTTTTCTGGGGGCCCACAATTTTTGTTGGCGTAGGGCCTCACTCAAGGTAAATCCGGCCCTGCTGCCGATCCTGAGGAAGAGCCTCGAGCCGAGGAGCTCGATGCTCTACAGTATGACTCTCCTCCGAAGGAGGCCTTTACTGTCCCGGTTCCTCCGATGCTGGAACGGCTCCTCTTCCGAATGTGTGAGGCCCCGGCCTCGGCGCCGGTTCTAAGTAAGCGAGTCGATTCCATTTATCGACTCCGCAAAAGCCCTGGTTTCCAGAAAGCACAGCTACCACACCATTCCATGGTTGTGGAATCGGCCATGCATTGTCTGAAGAGCCAGAAGATGCACTCCGCGGGGTCAAGACTTCCTTTATGCCTTTCCACCAATTCCCCTAATTCCCAAAACACTGTTCAAGCTTCAGAGAGATCGAGGGACCATGATCCTCATAGCTCCACATTGGCCACGCCAGGTGTGGTACCCTCTACTTCTGCATCTCTCTCAAGCTCCTTCCCTGGACTTGGGCTCTGCACCAGACCTTCTGTCCCAGGAAGGGGGAACATTATGGCACCCAAACCCCCAGTCGCTCCATCTCAGGGCTTGGTTGCTGAGGGCCTAGACCTTCAAGATTTTCATCTTTCTCGGCAGGTCAGAGATGTTATTCATGCCTCTAGAAAGCCTTCTACTAGCCGTTCCTATGCTTTCAAATGGAAAAGATTTACCATTTGGTGTTCAGAGAAGGGTCTAAACCCTATTGCAATACCTCTGAATTCTCTATTAGAGTATCTCCTGCATCTATCCCATGCAGGCCTGAAAACGAATTCAGTAAGAGTCCATTTGAGTGCTATTGCAGCATCCCTCAAGCCTCTCAATGGACAACCTATTTCCTCTCACCCTCTTATAGCAAGATTCATGAGAGGCCTTCTTTTAACTAAACCTCAAATTAGACCACCTCCAGTCGCATGGGACTTAAACCTGGTTCTTGGCCAGCTTATGAAGCCACCCTTTGAACCTTTAGCCACCACCTCCTTAAAATTTCTTTCTTGGAAAGTTGTTTTTCTCATTGCAGTCACCTCAGCACGCCGCATCAGTGAATTGCAAGTTTTGGTGGCTAATCCACCTTATACAAGGTTCCATCATGATAAGGTAGTCCTCAGGACCAATCCACACTTTATGCCTAAATTGGTCTCGCCTTTTCATCTGAACCAGGAGGTATATTTACCTGTCTTTTTTTTCCAGGACCTCATGCATCAAATGCAGAGAGGAATCTTCATACCTTGGATTGTAAGAGAGCTCTCACTTTCTACTTACAAAGAACACAGCAACATAGAAAGTCTTCTCAACTCTTTGTTGCTTTTGATCCTTCTCATTTAGGACTTCCAGTCTCTAAGAGAACACTGTCCAACTGGATTGCTCAGTGTATTTCTTTCGCCTACCAGAGTAGGAACATTTCTCTGGAGGGCCATGTCACAGCTCACAATGTGAGAGCCATGGCAGCCTCAATGGCTCATCTAAACTCTGTGTCCGTTGACCAAATCTGTCGAGCGGCCACCTGGGCCTCGGTTCATACCTTCACAGCCCATTACTATTTGGACAAGGACTCCCGCCGGGATGCCTCGTTTGGTCAGGCTGTCCTCAAATACCTGTTCCATTCCTAATCAACTCCTACCCACCTACCCTGGTCGGATGCCAGAGATCCATGGGGGGAAGTGCAGCCCTCTGCAAGGGCACACAACCATGGGGTCTCTCCCTGGCATCTGCATCTAGGGAGTCCCCATATGTGAAGACTCATTCCTGCTTGTTCCTGGAGATAGCACAGTTACTTACCTGTAACAGGTGATCTCTGGGAACAGCAGGAATAAGTTTTCACAACCCACCCACCTCCCCTAGGAGTTGTATCTCTCTATCTATCTTTCCTTTTCTCTCTCTCTCTTTGTCTCAGCTTTAAAACTCGAACTGGAGAGAGGCGGTTGGGAAAGGTGGGAAGGCAGCACGCAGGCGCTGTGGGATGCTCCCAAAAGCTTTCTTACTGGACGCTGGGGAGCGTTCTCGCGCAGGCTCCGTCAGTACCGACGATACCATTTGTGAAGACTTATTCCTGCTGTTCCCAAAGATCACCTGTTACAGGTAAGTAACTGTGCTTATTCCATAATAGAATGAGCTCAGATTAAACATCATAACTTTTGTACTGTATTTATCCTTGTTAAGATCTCACATCAAACTGAGAACTCGACCCAGGCCTCCATTTCAATACTCCTTCCTCAGGAGTTGAGCTCTTATGACCGAAATGTATGTGCGTCATGCAAAGCAGGGTTATATATGGAACTGAGTGACAGTCCCTGTTAATGCTTTACTTCATTTATTGACAAGCATTCATTGAACAAAGTGATTGGTTATGGGAGCGTTTCAATTCATTCTCTGAGAGTGCACAAGGAAACCTTTTTTTGTATTCTAATGGCATATTATATAAAATATGCATATATCTTATCATGCATTAGCTTTGCCCCACTTCTGCCCCAGCTATATATGCACTTATACTGCGTGAAAATATGTGCTGTGAATCGATAGTGCATACTTTGCTGTGTATATACCCCGGGCAATTTTAGTAAGCCCTTATTTTTGCATGTAAACTACCATTAATAAGGCTTATAAAATTACCTTAAGACTATATTCAACAGACGTGTTCACTTAAAGAATTAAGATGGTAAATGCCATTTGTATAACATATGTGTGATGTATGTAGTACTGTACAAAGACACACAAAAGATCATTTTTAAAGGCATTTCCACAGGCAAAGCTTGTGTGCAGAAATGGCCCGTTACAAAATTGCCCACCCATTATGTGAGCAAACGTACACACATAAAACTTGTATGCATGTAAGTTTATGCACTGTTTAAAGAGGCGTTCTGGGGGTGGGGTTGCAATAATGTGTACGATTGAAAATGCGAATGTCTGCTTTTTAATTTAACCAGAATAATTCAGAGTCCCAAATAGAGGGTATAAATTTAAGTGCAATTTCACTGGGGTAATGCTTGAAGCAGACGCATACATGCACTTTCACTTTGAAAATCTGACGACGTCCTCACAAGAAACGTATGCACAGATTTAGATGTACATGAGGGTATAACATTACCTTCCTTTGAGCTTACAGTCTAGACAAGACATACAGGAAGCCACATGAAAAAAGAAAGATTGTGGCCTTTTTACTAATGGGTGCTAGGGTGTTGCACCTAATGTGCCGAAAGTGCTGAAACTGTCGGGGTTGTGAAAAACATTTCCCCAGCGGTTAATGCAGAGCACTTTCCTAACGCGACTGCACTTCACTTCATCTATTAAGGTGGTGTTAATTGCACCTGCGCTAATGCAGTTAGCGTTATGTTCACCACACCCACTCTCCACCCCTAACCTGCCCACTCACAACCCTAATGCAGGTTGCACAGTTAGTGTGGAAATCGTCCTGTGCTAACGATCATGGCTCCATGCTAGCTGGCAACACGTGTCCCAGCGCGCCTTCAATGCACTCTAGACACGTGCTGCCAGTAAAACGCGTACTAGTTAATAAAAGACCCCCTTAATATCAAGGCAGCAAGATCATGTCTGAAGATTTAAAATGGGAGGGGCAACATTTCAGTATAATCAGAACGCTTGGGGTGTGGACATGTTTCAAGGAGAGCTATGGTCAGGTGAGTTGTTAATCATCTCTTTTTTTTTCTTTTGGAATATCAGCCTCTGTTTTCTCTCCTGTCTAGAACCTAGGGTGATAAATATGTTGCATAACCAAAACGTCAAGCTCATGTATTGGAAACTGACTCAAAATGGTGCTTTTTCAAGTTGAATTTGACTGTGGTGAGAGAGAGTAACCGGTGCATGCATTCAGTAAGGCTGTTCCAGCTGGATGGAGAAAAGTATACAGATTAGAGAAAAGAATACAGATAAAAGCAGCTTACCTGAACAGGGCTGTATAGAGACAAGCAGAGAGATGATAGAGAGCAGAAGAGTGCATTCTAAGCAAGTATAAGAATCTTGAATTTTGTGTGAATGTGGACAGGGAGCCAGAGTAGTGATTTGAGACGGAATGTTGCATGATTGCAACTGCTTCGGCAGTAGATAAGTATCGGCACTAAATTTTCTATAGACTGTAATGGAGAGAGATCATTCAGTCTCGGCATAGCAAAGAAATCTACACCATTTCACTTGCATGCTCAGTCCTTGTTATTTGAACTAATGGTCTGAAAAATGAAATCAGGTGTGTAAGAGGTCTTCCATGTATCAAAGATCCCGCAACAGAATGCAGTTCAGCTGGAGGTCATGTGGAAAATCTGTTAAAGACATGATTGGGCCACTCAGCAGCGTTCAGTCAAAAGACTGAAATGCCAAATACCAAAGAAATGTCTGCTTCTATTATGAGGCAGAACAATAGCCAAACACAGAGACAAATTGGTTTCCTCAGTAAGTGCAGCAAGAATAATAAGGGCAGGGGATCTGGGATGTGTTGAGAAGGTATTGTGTGACATGTACATCCCAGAATTTGAAATCTGCAGTATTAGGATATCAGTTCAGGGGAAGTTATTTCTCATTGAAATGCACTGCAATCATCGAAGGATGGTGAGAAACAGAAAGATATGGACTTGAGGGTACACCTAGTCTGACCATTGCATTCCTGCTGTAGTGCGATATACCTCAGTCGATCTTCAACTTTCCCCTCACATCTTCACAACCAGGAGTCCTCTGTTTGTCCTAGCCTTGTATTTTTTCACAGGTCATTTCATGCATATGTCACTCACACTTTCCATTTTGATCCATGCCCAATCTCCTGGAGCAAGGCAACGAGAACAGAACTCAGCTCTATCATCTTTAATTTCATCCAGGCATCCCTCACCCAAGGTCTTATGCCCAACAGCCTCAAATCTGCTTCAATTCGCCCACTCCTTAAAAAACCCAACCTCGACCCAATGGACTCCACTTCATACAGATCCTTTGCCAGCCTCCCTTTCATGGCCAAAATCATAGAAAAAGTGGTATGCCAAGAATTCCAGGATCATATTGAAATTAATGCTCCACTTGACCCCCAACAACATGGCTGCCATCCCTACTACAGAGTCGAAACCCTCCTCCTCTCCCTTCTAAACAAACTCATCCAAGGCATCCAGTCTGCGCAACAATGATTTATCTTAGTTTTCCTTGATATCTCAGCTGCATTCAACTCAGTAAATCACACCATCCTTCTCTATCGGAATGCAGAATACAGTGTTGAACTGGTTCCTGTCCTTCCTGTCCAATCGTCAGCAGCAAATTAAGATGGAAGACATCATCTTCACCTGTTTCACCCAAACTCAAGGCACCCCACAAGGCTCCACTCTCTCTGCCATGCTCTTTATAATCGAGCAGAGTGGTTGTAGATATATGTTAAAGTCCCACTACTTAATCTACCACCTCTACACTGATGACATCCTAATCTATACTCTTTGACACCAATCAATCCACATATACAAAGCTACAGTTCTGCTTCTCAGAAGTTTCACAGTGGCTCACAAGTAACCACCTCTCCATCAGCTACAAGAAAACTGAAGCCATCTTCATCACTAAGGGCAGCACATTCACTCCCCCTGTAACAATAATTTTAAACAACACTCATATCAAGGTACAGCAAGAAATAAAATACCTTGGTATCACTTTTGACCACAACCTCACCTTCAAACAAGTGAAGAAAATGGCAAACTCAATCTTCTACAAGATCCACACTCTCCAACACCTCCACCCATTCCTGGACCCTCTCCCCTTCGAACTTCAGATCAGCACTCCAAACAGCAAGCCTTCCAATCCTCGACTACTGCAACTTTAATTATCAAGGACTCCCACAATCAACCATTCTCACATTACATGCACCTCTCCATAACGCTGCACGCACCCTTCTGGTAGCCCCTAAACAAGAACACATTACCCCATCCTAAAGCACTCCACTGGCTTCCCCCTCAACAGTCGCATCAAATTGAAAACATTAATGACAACCACAAAGTACGATCTGACCTCTCCTCCTCCCACCTCCTCAGCCTTCTCCATCCCTTCCAACCAAACAGAGCCAGTCACCAATCCAACAGCAACATCCTGATCGTCCCTCCACTCAAAAGCTAACAACACCTAGCAGGCTTGCTCAAGGGCATTTGAACTATACGCACCAACCCTATGGAACTCTCTCCTCGCTACCATCAGGTGCATCAAAGACCTTTCCTCATTCAGGAAGCATCTGAAGACTCATCTGTTCATTTTACACTATGGTCCTGTAACATAATCCCACTCACCCATGCACCCCAACAAATACAAACCATTGTAAATAGTTAAATTCATACCCAATGGACTTCCACTTTCCTAACAGGGGCTCTACCTATCAACCAACAGTAAGGATTTGAGGGTTTATTTTATTAAATTGCTAGCTCTCTGAGTGGGAGCTCTTAAAAGGGTTTTTGTATATTTTTAAAGCAAGGTTACTTTCTTTTTGGTGCTTTAGTGGAACTTTCCTTGAGCAGAGTAGGTTGTTGAACTCTAGTAACCTCCTCAGCTTTGGGAACTGCTAACACCTAATCAGGTGTTAGTTCCCTCCCTATCCACCCCGACTCCCACCCACCCCTAGTGAGCAGTCTTGCTTTATAGGGCGCCTCCCCATTTAACAAAGCACAGAGAATTGGACCAGTACATTTTGAATATAATTAAAGAGATTTAACTGCTTTTTCTCTGAAAGGACAGCTGAGAAACCGGCTGGTACTTGGTAGATCTCTCTCTTGCTTTAACAGTTACCTAAGCTCCACGAACAGAACAATGGCTGGGAAAAATCGTATCGCTAAAGCTGTTGCCCCCGTTACAGCTTCTGCCTCGGTCCAGACAGAGGTCCTAATGCCAGTTGAAGGACCGGTTCCATGTGCAGGGTGCCTGCATGCTGAAGCTCTGAGGAAACAAGTGGAGGAACTCAGAGAGGAGGTGGCGAGGCTGAGGAGCATTCAAGGCGGTGAGAAGTATATTGATGAGATGCTTCTTTCAGCAACCAAGCTCTCCAACAGAGGAGAGGATGGGTGCCAACAGAATGTCGATGGTTGGACACAAGTCATCAGGGCCTGCAAAATCACGAATCCAACTTCTCCAGCCCTTGAATTGAAGAACCATTATACAGCCCTGGAAGTGGAGGAGGTGAAAGCATCCCTGGAAAGGGAAGAACCAGAGCTCAAGTACCCCAAAGTTGCAGAATCAGTGACCACAAGGAAACGAAGGGTAGTGGTGGTTGGAGACGCTCTTCTGAGGGGTACTGAGGTGTCCATCTGCCGACCAGACTTGATGTCCAGAGAGGTATGCTGTCTGCCTGGTGCCAAAATCCAAGATGTTACAGAGAGTTTGCCGAGACTCAAGTCCACTGACTATTATCCAATGTTGCTAATCCATGTCGGAACAAATGATACTGCCAGGTATCCCTCTGAGCATATCAAAAGTGACTTCATGGCTCTGGGACAGAGGGTGAAGCAGTTAGGTGCACAGGTGGTGTTCTCTTCAATCCTCCTTGTTGAGGGTAAAGGTCAAGGCAGAGAGGCTCGCATCCTGGAGATGAATGCATGGCTGCGTGGATGGTGTCATTGAGAGCGTTTTGGTTTCCTAGACCATGGGATGCTGTTCCAAGGGTTGCAGAGCAGAGATGGCATCCATCTGTCCAAGAAAGGTCAACGCGTCTTCGGTAGTAGACTGGCTAATCTACTGAAGAGGGCTTTAGACTAGATTCGTTAGGGATGGGTGAAGAAAGCCCCCAGGTAGGTGATACATTAAATACCTTTATGGAAATGGGTTACAGGGGTAACACATGGAAAGCAATGTGTATAAATGCCCGTAGCATGGGAAATAAGATCCCTGATGTTGAAGCTTTGGTGGGAGTGGCTGATTTAGTGGCAGTTACAGAAACATTGTTCACAGAAAACCATGATTGAGATGTAACTATACCTGGCTATACTTTATTCAGAAAGGACAGGGTAGGAAGAAGGGGAGGAGGAGTGGCACTATATGTAAAAACTACTATTAAAGCTTTGGAATTACAGAGCTTAAAAGGGAGAGAGGACGCATTGTAGGTTAAACTAGAAAGAGGGAAAGAGAAATCTATTTGCATTGGTGTGATATACAGACCTCCCTCACAAAAGGAAGAGGTGGAGAGAGAGTTAATTGAAGACATACGCAGCATTGCTAGGAAAGGGGAAGTGTGCTACTGATAGGAGATTTCAATATGCCAGATGTTGATTGGCACATTCCTGCTGCAGTATCATCTAGAAGTAAGGAGATCCTGGATTCTCTACAGGGAGAACTATTCAGGCAATTGGTAACAGACCCCACATGTGAAGGGGCCATACTGGACTTGGTGCTTACCAATGGTGAAAGAGTTTGATGTTATAGTAGGAGATCATTTTGCATCCAGTGATCACCAGATGGTGTGGTTCAGTATTAGGACTAGGGCTGTAGAATCCATTCAAAGGTGAGGGTCTTAGACTTTAGGAAGACTAACTTTGCCAAGATGGGCCAGTACCTTAGGGAGTCGTTAGTGGGTTGGGAACAGCTGGGGGATTTATTTATTTATTTATTTTTATTTTTTATATACCGCGCTATTGAAAATCAGCTCGGTTTACATTAAAACTGAACAGAGCAACAATGCGTTAAATATCGCAATGTGCTTACATAGAACATGGCTTACATATAACATGTGTTTTTACAATAACAATGGCATAATCAAACTTGGGAAAAACAGGGAAACTATTTACATGGTATATACAAGTATTTACATAGAGAAATTTATTCCATTACACCGTGGGCATTTTTAGGTCAGGATGGGCGAATGTGTAGATCTATATGGGAGGAGCACCTACCCATTATCATGTTGTGTGACAAGGCAGTTACTGTATGGTGTGAGTGCAATTGACTTATGTTTTTCAGGCATGGGTTCAGGATAGTGAGTTAAAAAGAGGTAGTGTTTTATTGCCTTTCTGAAGGAGGTGAGGCTGACTATGGAACGAATACTGGCAGGAAGTTCATTCCAGGCTGTCGGGGCATAAATTGAAAAAGCTCTATTGGTAGTTGCCTTTGTACATCTTGTAGTGAACTTAGGTACAGTTAGCCTGTTCAGTAGTGTGGGTCTTCTGACTCTGGTGTTGTGTGTGTTGTTGATCAGTTTGCTGATTGGTGTGGGGGATTGATTCTTCAGTGCCTTGAAGGTCATGACCAGTACCTTGTATTGGATTCGGGCTTGTAGTGGCAGCCAATGTAGGTTTTTCATTACTGGGGTTATATGTTCCATTCTTGAAGTCCCTGTAAGAATCCTAGCAGCTGAGTTCATGGCCAGCCGAAGTGGGTTGAGGGTTGCTTGTGGAAGACCATGGAGGATGGTGTTCGCGAAATCTATATGTGGGATTACCAGAGCTTGAAATATGGAACGATAGTCTGAAAAGTCTAGTAGTGGGCGGAGGTGGCGAAGGGTTCGGATTTTGTGGTAAATTGCTTTGGTAACAGTCTTTACATGATTTATCATGTCCAATCGCTGATCTAGGATGATGCCTAGGTAGCGAATTGTATCTCTTGTCTTTAGTTCAGCATTTTTGACTTGCAGACTGGGTGGTGGGGTGAAATTCTGATTCCTTGTGACAAATAGGACATCAGTTTTGCTATGATTGATCCTCAGGTTTTGTGTGAGAAGCCATTCAGCTACTGCATCAAAGCATCTGATGATAGGGGAAAAATCAGGTTGTTCTATGATGAATGGAATGTACAGTAGTATGTCATCAGCATACACGAGACATTCTACATTTAATGAGCGTATCAGAGAGCAGATAGGCTGCATATAGATATTAAATAGTAGAGCAGACAGGGAAGATCCCTGTGGCACTCCCTGCTTCTGCAGGAATGGTTCGGAGGACGTGTTGCCTGCTTTTACTTGCTGCCATCTGTTAGTTAGGTATGATTCGCACCATTGTAATGCGGTTCCCAGTAATCCTTTTTCTTGGAGGCGTTGTAATAGTATCTTATGATTCACAGAATCAAATGCAGCAGCAATGTCAAGAAAGATAAGGACGAAACCTTGGTGTATGTTGTCAATTCCTGTGATAAGCTTATCGAATAGGGTATGTAGAAAAACAGTGGACAAAACTGAAAGGAGATATTTTAAGGGCAACCAACCTTTTTGTTAAAATGGTAAATAAAGGTAAAAGGAAAAGGAGACCGCTATGTCTTTTGAAAGAGGTAGCAGAAAAAGTGAAGAAAAAGAGGGAGACCTTCATGAAATACAAGAGATCACAGAGAGAGGAAGACGGGCATGTGTATTAGGAAAAACTTAGAGAAGCTAGCAAAGTAGTCAGGAAGGCTGGAGGAGGAAATAGCCAATGCAATAAAATAGGGGGATAAGACATTTTTCAGATATATTAGTGAGAAGAGGAAGGGTAAAAGTGGTATTGTCAGACTCAAGGGTGCAGGGGAGGAATATGTAGAAGCTGATAAGGATAAAGTGGAATTGCTTAACAAATGTTTCTGTTCTGTGTTCACAGATGAAGGACCAGGAGCGGGACCTCAGAAAACACCCACAAACGAGAATAGAAGCGAGGGACATCTTGAACAATTTTCAGAAGACTGTGTTCGTGAGAAACTATCTCAACTTAAAGTAGACAAAGCGATGGGACCAGATGGGATACACCCTAGAATACTGAGGGAACTTGGGGACGTTCTAGCAGCTCCACTGACTGACCTTTTCAATGCCTCGTTGGAGTCGGGAGTGGTGCCAAAGGACTGGAGAGAGGCTCATGTGGTGCCTTTACACAAAAGCGGAAGTAATGATGTGGTTGAAAACTACAGGCCGGTTAGTTTAACTTCGGTGGTGAGTAAATTATTGGAAACACTGCTGAAAGAGAAAATAGTGAGGTTTCTGGAGTCCAGCGGATTACAGGATCCGAGGCAGCATGGATTCACGTAAAGCCTTTGACACTGTTCCTCACAGGCGACTTATAAACAAGCAGAGCACCCTAGGGATGGACCCTAAATTTACTGCTTGGGTTAGAAATTGGTTGGGTGAGAGGCAACAAAGAGTACAAGTAAATGGAGCTCACTCTGAGGAGAAGGATGTTACCAGTGGTGTACCCCAAGGATCTGTCCTTGGTCCAATTCTTTTTAACATCTTTGTTAGTGATATAGCGGAAGGGCTGTCGGGTAAGGTTTGCCTCTTTGCGGATGATACCAAAATCTGCAATAGAGTAGACACCCAGGAAGGTGTAGACAGGGGCGGCCCAAGGGGGGTGTGGGGCCATGTGCGGAGACTCGGTGCGGGGCCTCATTTGCATAAGTGGCCTTATTTGCATAAATATTTGCATAATGTTACCATACACTAACTTTTAGTAAACATGTCTCTTAATGAGGGTATGGATAAAGCAAGACTAAAAGATTTCTACACTACTATAATCCAGTGCCAACCGCCAGGCACATTAGGAACTACTACAAACGCTGCCCATTTAGAACCCATAGCAAACCCGCCATATCTTGACAGTATTACCAGGACTCACAAAGCACCTTACCCTAACTATCAAAAGGCAACACTGCAAATATTAAACCAATACATTTCAGAGAATACTGGGGAAAGAGAACAAGTGGCAATGTCAAATAGGAATTACATAAACAGAATACCTCAGCTCAGTTACACATGCAGAACATAGACCATCATCAAACAAGGAATCACAATTTAGAAACAGGAAGGCAATAATTAAACTGGGAACCCCAAAAGCCAAACTTGGAATGTACAACACCACTGTAGAAATAAAACTATAAATTAATTTCCTCTGGTACCAAACAAAGCGCAGACGTTAATGATGCACATTTCCCAGAGCTTTCATATTCCAGTTAATAAATTCAAAATAAAGAGATATCTTTCTACCTTTTGTGCATTTTTTTTCAGTTGCAATTGCTCCAGCCACTTTCTTCTGGTTTCTTCATGTTTTCTGCTAACTCTCCATCGTCTGCTGTCCTTTTGTTCTTTCTTCTCTCTTCTAGTTTTTTTTTCCATTCTCTCTCTCTACATCTGCTTTAACATACTAATCTTTCTCCTTTTGCTCTTTCCTCATTCCTATTTCATCCACACAAATTTTACCCCTCCATCCTCAATCCCCACTTACTCTCCCAATAACCGGCCAATTGTAGATTTTTCATCCCTCCCACACAAAATATTTTTCCCCTCTCCATTTTACTCTCCCAGCCCCATCCCATTCTAATCCTCCCCCAACATCAGCTCCCTTCTAGTTCCAGTCTCACCCAGCATCCATTCCCTTCTAGTCCCTGCATCAGCCCATTTCCAGTCCTACCCCCCATCAACCCATTTCCGGTCCTAGCTCCCCCATCCATTTTCAGTCTGAGTCCCTTCATCAGCTCATTTCCAATCCTAGCCCCCCATCAGCCCATTTCTAGTCATTTCCTAGCCCTACCATCAGCCCATGTCAAATCCTAGCTCCCCTCCACTCAGCCCAATTCCAGTCCAAGCCCCCCCATGAGCCTACTTCCAGTTCTAGCCCCTCCATGAGTCCATTTCAATTCAAGCCCCCCCAACAGCCCATTTCCAGTACCAGTCCTAGCCCCCCATCAACCCACTTCCAGTCCTAACCCCCCATCACCCCATTTTCAGTTTAAGCCCCCCCTATAACCCATTACCAGTCCTAACCCCCCATCAGCCCACTTCCAGTCTTAACCCCATCAGCCCATTTCCAGTCAGCCCCCCATAGCCCACTGCCAGTCCTAACCCCCCCATCAGCCCACAGCCCATTACCAGTCCTAACCACATCAGCCCACCTCAAGTCCTGTCCTAGCCCCCCCCATAGCCCATTATCAGTCCTAATCCCCCCATAGCCCATTACCAGTCCTAACCCCCCCATCACCCCATTTCCAGACAGCCCCCATCAGCCCACAGCCCATTACCAATCTTAACCCCCCATCACCCCATTTCCAGACAGCCCCCATCAGCCCACAGCCCATTACCAGGCTTAACCCCCCCATCCATTACCAGTCTTAACCCCCCCCGCAGCCCATTACCAGTCTTAACACCCCCCCAGCCCAGCCCAGCCCATTACCAGTCTTAACACCCCCCCCAACCCAGCCCAGCCCCAGTCTTAACACCTCCCCCAGCCCAGCCCCGCCCCAGTCTTAACACCCCCCCAGCCCAGCCCAGCCCAGCCCAGCCCCAGTCTTAACACCCCCCCAGCCCAGCCCAGCCCCGCCCCGCCCCAGTCTTAACACCCCAGCCCAGCCCCAGTCTTAACACGCCCCCAGCCCAGCCCAGCCCCAGTCTTAACACCCCCTGCCCAGCCCAGCCAAGCCCAGCCCAGCCCCAATCTTAACACCCCCCCCAGCCCAGCCCAGCACCAGTCTTAACACCCCCCCCAGCCCAGCCCAGCCCAGCCTAGCCCCAGTCTTAACACCTCCCCCAGCCCAGCCCCGCCCCAGTCTTAACACCCCCCCAGCCCAGCCCAGCCCAGCCCCAGTCTTAACACCCCCCCAGCCCAGCCCAGCCCCGCCCCGCCCCAGTCTTAACAGCCCAGCCCAGCCCCAGTCTTAACACGGCCCCAGCCCAGCCCCAGTCTTAACACCCCCTGCCCAGCCCAGCCAAGCCCAGCCCAGCCCCAGTCTTAACACCCCCCCAGCCCAGCCCAGCCCCAGTCTTAACACCCCCCCCAGCCCAGCCCAGCCTTAACAGCCCTCCCCCCATATCGGCTTATGGCAAATTTAAAATTTAAAAAAAAACCTGGCTCTGGCTGCTACCGCTGCCGCGGCAGAATGGAGTGTCCCGCGGGGCCCCCTCTCCTCGCTGAGCCTCTCTGCAAGGGCTTTCAGATTCGCGAAGGGAGAGTGTCTCCCTCGCGTCTCTGTTAAGCCCACAGGGGCTAATGGGAAATTTCCCATCAGCCCCTCGCGTCTAAAGGGGCAGATGGGAAATTTCCCATTAGCCCCTGCGGGCTTAACAGAGACGTGAGGGAGACACTCTCCCTTCGTGAATCTGAACGCCCTTGCAGAGAGGCTCAGCGAGGAGAGGGGGCCCCGCGGGACACTCCATTTTGCCGCGGAGGCCGCGGCAGCAGCCAGAACCAGCTTTTTTTTTTTTTTTTAAATATAATTTAAAAAAAAAGCAGAATGTTCTTTGCGCGGGGCCCCCTGAAACGCGGGGCCCTGTGCAAAGAACATTCTTGCTCAATGGACGGGCCAGCCCTGGGTGTAGATAACATGAGGAGGGATCTAGCTAAGCTTGAAGAATGGTCTAGAATTTGGCAGCTGGGATTTAATGTTAAAAAATGTAAGGTCATGCATTTGGGCAGGCAGCAATCCTAGGGAGCAATATAGTATAGGGGGTGAAGTACTTTTGTCCACTAAAGAAGAGCAGGACCTAGGCGTGGTTGTGTCTGATGATCTTAAAGTAGCTAAACAGGTAGAAAAGGCAACGGCAAAAGCTAGAAGGATGCTTGGGTGCATATGGAGAGGAATGGCTAGCAGAAAAAAGGAGGTGATAATGCTTCTGTATAAGTCTTTGGTGCGACCTCATTTGGAGTACAGTCAAACCTCGGATTTCATGATTAATCCGTTCGAAAAAGTCTGACTAAAACCGAAATGTATGAAACTGAAGCAATATTTCCCATAAGAAATAATGTAAATCCAATTAATCCATTCCAGATACCCAAACATATTCACAAAAAATACATTTTATAGAGAATAACTATATTTTTACATACAGAAAACAATGAGAAATAAATATAAATGACTAATGAAATGGATAAATAAATATTTAACATCTCAGCATCAGCATGAGCAGAACAGCTCCCGGCACTTCTCTCACTTCACTGGACAGATCCCTCAAAGTTTCGCCATCAGCAGGGAGCGTCGGAAGCCACACTCTCACAGTACAGTACCGCAGGATCGCTGAAAGCAAAGAGCTGAGCGCTCCCCCCCTCCTGGTACAGACCATTTTAATTGTACGAAAACCGAGCGGATGTATGAGAACCGGGACAAAATTGCAATGAAAAAAGTTGTTGAAAACCAAAGCTAACGAAAACTGGGGCATACGAAAACCGTGGTTTGACTGTATAGTGTGCAATTCTGGAGACCGCACCTTCAAAAGAATGTGAACAGGATGGAGTCGGTGCAGAGAGTGGCTACTAAAATGATTAGTGGTCTTCATTATAAAGCATATGAGGACAGACTGAAGGATCTTAATATGTATACCTTAGAGGAAAGGCGGGATAAAGGTGATATGATTGAGATGTTTAAATACCTCCATGGCATAAATGTTCAGGGAGAGAGCCTCTTTCAATTGAAAGCAAGTTCTGCTACGAGGGGACATGGGATGAGGGTGAAGGGAGATAGATTCAGGAGTGATATGCGGAAATATTTCTTTATGGAAAGAGTAGTGGATCCGTGGAATAGTCTCCCAGTGGAGGTGGTAGAGATGAGGACAGTAACTGAATTAAAAAAAGCATGGGACAAACACAGAGGATCTCTAAAGGTAAAAAGGGGACTGTTGTAGTTGTTGATATGGAAGGACAGACTAGATAGGCCATGTGGTCTTTTTCTATCATCATATTTCTATGTTTTTATGCAAGTTATTTGTACATAATTAATGTATACTCTATACGTTTTATTGTAACTTTGAGTTGTTTGTAAACCACTTCGACCGTTGAAAAGCAGTATAAAAGCACAGCTAAAGAAATAAATGGTGCTGTGACATCTTTCTTCTAGAGCATTCTTTCCTTTGAAAAAAGGGTTGCTTCTTGTGCACAGTAAGTCTTTTGATCAGACAATGAAGAGGATCTGTTAAATCTGAAAGCTTCACAAATGTCACAGATAGTAAAGCAGCTTGGACATTTATTTTTAATTTGATCTACTTCATAATCTGGTCTCAGGATGCCATGCCATCTGATGGAGAGATGTCATCTGTTGCAGTCACTCCTGTGGATTTGTGTGGTAGGACCTGGTAGTCTCATGAGCAATTTTATTGAATTGAAATGAAGAGCCACTGTGGAATATCCATGGCAAATGCTTGTGAATTTTCAGTCTTTTACCACAAAGCACTATGCAAGGGTGTGCGTGTCCGGTTCCTGCGTGCCTGGTCCTACTAATGAGATGTTTATGCAGTGACATTTCAGTATTTTCACAGTTAATATGTTAATGTTGGTTCATTTCAAAGACAAAAATAGGGCCATAATGATCCATATGCTTATCTTTTTCTTATATACCAAACTAAACAATGGATGAAATAAAGTCCTATTTTCCTACTGTAGATGGTGATGCTCTTTCTTTAGTTCTGCAGCAGTCGCGTCTTTATAAATTGGTCACTTTCTGAAAAATTCAGGAAAGCTAATATACATGAACTGCTGAAGGGTCAATTTCCATAGCCCTCTAAGTATCTGAGGAGTTGCGTAGCTAGATTAGGAAAAAAACAAACAAACAAAAAAAAACCTTACCCCAAAGAGCGGAAAACTTTAGGAAGCCAAAATATGGGTGAGATGAAAAACTTAAGGTGCTAGTGAAGATTTTCAGTGTTAGTTGACTAAATTTTAGAAGCCAAAAGTCACCACCTCACTCTTTGTACTCTGACCTGCTGTTTGCCTCTCCTGGACTCCATGATCTTTCGGTGGCAGACCTGGAAGTCTGATCCTTCTATTTCCCCCCCCCCCCCCCCAGCCTGTAGACTTCATGATCTAGAACAATTATTATTGGCAAACTTATTCCCCTCTATCCACCTGAAGTTAGCATTATGCTTCTGGCTCAGTTCCTTCCTCTTCCTCATATCCCTACTTACCTGAAGTTAAAAATGTGTGGGTGGCCCAATCCCTCTCCCCTGCCCTTTGGGAGAAAAATGCTACCCCCAAATACCACCACCCCTCCCCTAAGATACGCCAGCAGGAGGACATAGTCTTACCTTCTACTGCCTTGGTGTTCTCTATTGCTCAGGGCTTTTAATTTTCAAAGAATCAAAAGCTAATTTCAATTTCATTTTATTTGTATATGCCATAGTTCCAAATGGCGATTGTGGTGGTACAATATATTTAAACAAAATTACTTATTGATTAAAATACAACCACCATTCAAATCATAAGCTATTATGTAATCATCAGTTGTAGACAACTAGAAATAGTAACAAATGTATAAAAACTAATTTTATTTCTGTTCTCATTTGTCCACAAAAATAAAACTTGTTTGAAGCAGCTTACCTAACAATTAAATTTTTTTATTTATTTTTCATAGCAGCAAACTACTCCTCTCACATTCCAAATAAAACAAAAAAGAATAACACATCATAGATCAGCAATTTCAAGTGAAACAAAATGAATTATACGTGGCGAAAGCATGCAGAGCATGGCTCATGGAAATCTTTCAACCCCTCTGTATGTGGTTGCACACATGCTTCTTTATCTGCATCACCTCGTTATGTGATGTGTCTTTGTGGGTATTATTTGGGTATGAGGCATTTGTAGGCTGATTGGACAGTTGCGGGTGGAGTGGTTGGCAGGCATGGGTGTAGTTTGACTGCTTCATTAGGGGGTAAAGGTTGGGGCAATATATTTGCATATTCATTATGGTTATCTTAAAAAACAAAAAACAAAACAAAACAACAAAAAACCCCTACATGGATAGGAAGCCCGTAAAACAAACTGGCGAAAGATGAGCTGGTACCCGGAGAATACTCAGAGGGAGCAGAGGCTCTCATTCTGTGGCTTTGCCAGAAAAAGGGAAAGAAACATCCCAGGCTGTGTAATTAAAATGCAGCAAAAATTTTAGCTTAGTTATTTAGCCTGGTAATAACTTTTAGTTTAGTTATTTAGCCTGGTACTCTAAGATTAAAAACTACTGACACCTGTAAATATATATTCTGCAAAAAACAAAGATGATGTAAGATACTCTTACATCAAGGGATGAGAAGAAAAAGAGAACCACGGCACAGTTTCTAACACCAAATTAAATTAAATTTTATTTTGGCGTTAGAAACTGTACTATAGTTCTCTTTCTTTTTTGAGCATCTATTTTGCATCCAACGAAACCCCTCCTCCAACACTAGGTACAGAACCGAACTAGGACAATTCAGCATAGAATCCAACATACAAGGGGAAAAAACCCTGATTCTGGAGTCATCTCATTAATAGCCTCTTCGGTACCAGGCAGATTGTGAACAAACACAAAACCCTATAAAAGTCACTGAAGACCTATAATGCAAATCTACCATACCCTAATGAAACCAGCTTCTAAAATTAATGCAATAAGTAGCCTACCCAGAAAAGCAGTACCATAAATATTGCAATAGGCTTTAAAACATCTTTCATCTATTCAGAAAACTGAACAAGCCAGATTACTACAGATCCTACATAGAAACTACATGCTAACAGAACAGTTGGTCTCTGTCACACAAGGAAAACATAGTTAGACCCTCACCAAGTACTGAATAAATTATAATAAACTTGAAGTAGAAATATGTAGATAAAATTAAATTGAAATCCCAACAAGCCAGGCTCTGCATGCAGTGAAACACAAGAAATAAAGGAGACAGGCGGCACTTCACTTCACCTTTGCTGAGCAGTGGTATGAGATGCACAGGTTTCTGATCTCACATGCAGGTGGCACAGCCTTTCCTCATAGTTTTCTCCCTTCGTCGATCTCAGTGCCACTTATTCATAGGTGGCCGTGTTGCTGATTAGGTGCAGTGTTGGCTCTCCCCACAGCCCATCTCTGAACAAGAATCACTGGAATCAGGGGAGGGGGCAGACCATGGGGAGAGGCAGTGTTGCCTGCATGTGGGATCAGAGAGAACTGTGCCTCATGTTCTCCAGGAAGAAGCAGAAAGTCAGTCCTTGCATATGGGTGATGACAGCACCGACTGAGCCCTCACAAAAGCATTTCCCCAGCTTTCAAAGAGAGCCTTTGGGAGATGCCACCATGCATGTGCGGTCCCCTTCCCACACAAGGGTGCCATCTTGCTCAGTCTCCTTTTTTCCATGAAGCCCAACAGACGTCTGCCTTATTTCCTAGAAAAAATTGATTATTTTCATGTTAAAAACTGCTTGCCCTGGCATCGCGTCTCGGAACCATTTCTAGGATTTTCCCACAGTGCAATTTGCGCCTTTTCCATCTGCTGGCTGCTTCAAGGGTCTTCGACCTCGCCGGGGTACTTTTTCCTCTAATGGCCACGGGTTCAAGAAGTGTGATCGGTGTGCAAGAAAACTTCACTCACCAATACACATGATTGCTGCCTCTGGTGTCTAGGGGCCGACCATGACCTGGAGGTCTGCATCCTCTAAAAAGATGTCCGCAAAGGCTATCCAGCATCAGCAGAAGCAGGACGATATCTTCCACAGGTCGGACTCTATCCCGGTATCCCCGGTAGCCTCGCACTCCAAGGCCTGCAGGGGTCCTCAGAGTTGCATAATGCCCCTGTGGCGCCCGACTGGGATAGTGAACACTCTGACAAGGGTTCCCTAGAATGGGAATACAAAAAGAAGAAATCCTTGAGGACCTCATCCTGGAACTCGGACATGCCAGGCAAGTGCGTTTAATTTTACTGCAATGGGAATGTGATGATTCTGTTCAAGCTGATTTGAATTGTTTATAAGGGTGCTGATAATCATGTCCTGGCAATGCCTCAGTTTTTATACTATTTCCTACTGTTTTGTAATTGGTCTCAATATATTTGATTCTTTTATGTGACAAATGTGTGCTTATATAGTCCAAAGCTATTTCACTGGCCACTTTTTTTTTCTGAGATATTGGATATTAAGGGGTTGAACTGCAAGGGTGCCAATAATGTTGACCACAACTATACATTCTACTTAGGGAAGCAAGAGTGATACCCTCTGCTTCTTACCTTTTTGTTTTTGCACAAATGGACCAGGCAAGAAATGTGTGTCAAATTAAAGGGGTTAAAGCAGAAGGAACTGAACAGAACATTGCCTTATACACAGATAAGTTTGTTCCGAACTTAGCTAAATTACTATTTTTGTTAAATACACTGAATGAATGGCTCCGTACCTGACTTCAAAATTAAACCTGAGTTTGATTTACATTCATGCCATAGAAAGATGCTTTGTTTTTTGAAGTGGAATAATGGCGCCTTAAAACACTTAAGAGTTTACCTATTACCCAGACTAAATGAGTTATGTGATCTCAACTAATTCCCTTTATTTTCTTCTAAAGATATTTGAAAATGAAAAAGCCTATATACAATATTAACTGGCTGGGTAGGTCCAGTCCTGTTAGAATGAATTAATTTCCAGTTCCATATTGTCTTGCTTAAACCAGTCCAGACAAGTGGGTTGTGTTCCCCTACCAGCAGATTGGTGGAGATAAAGAACCAATGAAAAGCCCAGGTTTCAATGACATCAATCCTATGCCTCGATTCGCCTAAGACACCAGGGGTCTTCTCAGCATTTCTTTGTCTCCAGCAGATGGATGGATTTTCTCTTCTATGAAGAAAATATGTGGCTTGAGAGGAAAAGATTGATTAAATGCTTGTAAACAACCACCTTGAGGGTGACTCTCTAACTTGAGTGTGACGTGGGAGGCTCCACTAGACAGTTTTTTTCGGTAGACATAGGAGGAGGGAAAATTGGTTCAGTTACATGCCCTTATGATAAGAGTCTGTTGAGCAGCCACAAAATTGGAAGGATCTGGAAGAGTGCAGCAGCCTCACATAACCTCGATGCTCCCTCCCTCCTTCTTTATTCTCCCTTGTTCTCTCCCGAAGATTACAGAAGGCTCTTGGAGGGATCTGCTTGCCAGCCACCTTAAATGCAGTGCTGCAAAAGCCAGTGAAACAGAATCATGGCAGTAGAGTTGAGCCCGGCATGGATCCTCTTCCTGGGGCTCTCAGTGGTAAATACCAAGGCTTGACCTTGACCTTGTCATTGTCCTTGATGGGGGCTCCCCATTCCATCTGTGTGGGATCCAGTTTGGGGTAGACTGCTGACGACTATTGGTGCAGTGTGGGGATTTCTTGCCATTTTCTACACGTTAGTAGTGTTTTCTCATATTGAGCGCCTGGCGTTCACATGGTCTGAATGCATCTTCCACACAAGTAGTTCCAACATGCATTCCTACCCTAGCGCCTGTAACATGCATTACAGTAAAAGTGCAGTCAGCGTGCGCTGCTATAAAAGTGCAGTCTATACATGCTGTAGGAAAAGCGCAGTTAACAAGCACCTTCTGGCTGCTGCAGCCTTAGCGCGTGCTGTTGTGATATTTGCCTTAACTCTGTCTTCTTCCAGGAAACGTTGTTTTGACTTGTGGCAAGCGAGATGCCTCATCTCTCTGGATTCTGGACTCTGCTCTTCTGGCATGGCAGTTTCTGAATTGTCCCTGGAGGGCCTGCTCTCCCTCCTTCAGCTGCTAGACCAGTCGAGGGCCTGCCCCTTAAAATGCTCTGCTCACTATTATTTTTATACTTTGCTTTGCAGGTTCATCTTCTACTGACAGCCTTCTGTTTATGCTTTCCTGTACATAGTTCTCTACTGTTGTTTACGCATTGTTGCCCACAATTGAGATTGTGTGAGGCTTGCCATGTTTCTCCCATATGCTTTGGGATGAATACTGAGGAGACCTCTGGTGGCTGAGGTAAATAAAGGCATGGGAATGATGTTGTTGAAACCTGATCTTTTCATTGGTTCTTTGTCTCCACCAATCTGCTGGTAGAGAAACACAGCCCACTTGTCTGGACTGGTCTAGTAGGACTCAAGGAATTAACTGCTAAGTAAAATGTCACCTTAATCTTTACTGGGATTCCTTTAGACTTACCAAGCAGTTGACTGTGAGGCTGATATTCAAACGATCTAAATGCTTAACTTAAGGAATCAGGTGCCTGGATCTTCCTAAATGAAATGGCCTCCTACTGAGCACCTACAATTTATATCCCTCAAAAAGAGACAGGATCGAGTTGGGGGAAGTCGGTTGCCTAGTGCTAATTTCTATATATATCTATAGCTATATCTATATCTGTTTCCAGGAACAAGCAGGAATGTAGTCTTCACATATGGGTGGCATCGGTACCAATGGAGCCTGCGTGGGAACGCTCCCCAGCGTCCAGTTGGAAAGCTTTTGGGAGCACTCCACTGCACCTACACAACTGCCTTCCCAACTGCCTCTCTTCAGTTCTTCATTTTCAAATCATTTTCAAAATCATACATCAACACTCAGCAAACGTTCTACAAAACACATTGATCAGAGAAACCAACAGCAGGCCTAGAAGAGCCAATGGCATCAACAAACTCCGCACGCCCACCGGATACCAGAGAAACAAAGCAAACCACCTCCAACAGAGCCTTGTCTTTCTTGGCACCAGCTCTTTGGAACTCCCTCCCAGGCGAACTGAGAGCCCTAAGTGTCATTAAGGACTTCTGCAAGGCACTCAAAACACTCCTGTTCACAGAACACTTATCTCCAGGAACAAGCAGGAATAAGTCCTCACATATGGGTACGTCGGTACCGACGGAGCCCGTGCGGGAAAGCTCCCCAGCTTCTTAGAATAGAAGCTTTTGGGACCTCCCACTGCACATGCGCACTGCCTTCCCGCCTTCCTGAACAGCTCTCCTCAGTTTCTCTTTTTCCGCGGAGCCAGCAGGTCGTGTTCCTGTCACCGCTGAAGAAATTGTTATTTTATTTGTTTCTTTAGACCGCGTACCTGCCTTCCCCATACCGATACCGGTATCGCCGGTCTTTTCTTTCTTTCTTTAAAAAATTATAATTCTTTTTTCTTATTTTTTAGCTTTTGGTCACTTCAGAGAGGCCTCTCGGCCTACTCAATTTCTCCTCATGGAGAAGCCAGCCCCTGGATTTAAGAAGTGTACCAAATGTAATGCTGTTATTTCAGTCACAGACACCCATGAATGGTGTCTGAAATGTTTGGGGCCTGACCATTCCATACCGGACTGCCCATCTTGCTCCCACATGTCTAAACGTGGGCTGCAGAACCGGGCCAACAAATTCCATGTGCTGTTTGCTTCAGAGAATACAGCATCACAGTCATCCAGGTCTTCTTCTCCGGATGGATCTCAGGTAACCAAACCTTCTGTGGGCAAGTCCTCAAAGAGCAAATCTCCTTCAAAGCATCGAGAGGCTCTTAGCTTAGAACTTGAGGACCCTGCCCCAGCCAAACAACCCCGGCGGGAAGTCCAACTTCCAAAAACGCCAATTCAGGGGTCTCAGGTTGATATCGATGCTACGGCCTCGACAGATCACCTGTTAGCCTGCTCTGGGGTACCGGGTCACTCCGGTACCGACATCCAGGCAGCTATGGCGTCCATGGGCGATACTGTACAGTCCATGCAGCAGGCCGTCATGGCTTTCATTAAAGCTGCAACGCCATCGGTTCCGCTTTCAGCGGTTCCGGGCCCGATACCGGTATCGTCCGCCATGCCGGTATCGAGGCCGTCCACCTCTAAACGCAAGTCGGTACCGTATGGGCTTTCGCTCCATACCGGTTCCATACCCGATACGCCCGATATCGATACCGATCGGTACGCGTATCGTGCGTTAGAGGAAAGCACCGATTCCTCTGAGGATTTTCACTCCTCTGATGATTCTGCTGAGTTTTCACTCAACTTACCTGAGGAGCCCTCTTCTCCTAAAAGGAGAATGTCCCCTCCAGAGGATTTGTCCTTCCAGGACTTTGTTTTAGATATGGCTACAGCCCTTTCTATTACCACATCCTCTGAAAAGGAACCCAGATCCAAAAAACTGGATATTTTGGGATACTCAAAGGCCCCTAAGGAGGCAGTTACCCTGCCTATCCATGAAATCCTTCAAGAACAACTGATGGATTTCTGGGAAAATCCTTTGACTTTGTCTCCTTATTCCCGTAGGTTGGACACCATGTATAGGGTCCCTCCTTCTCCTGGTTTCCAAAAGACTCAATTGCCCCACCACTCTATTGTGGTGAAGTCTGCAATGAAGAAGATTAGGAGTACCAAAAGGCACTCTTCCACCCCTCCAGGACGGGAATGTAAGACTTTGGACTCTTTTGGTAGGAAAATTTTCCAGGCTAGTATGCTTATAGCCAGGATTAATTCCTACAGTCTCTATATGGGCATGTTCCTGGAGGAACTTGCCAAAAAGGTGCGGCATTTTGCCCCCTTTATCCCTGAGGATAAAAAGCAGGGATTCCTTTCCCTAGTGAAACAACTCTTAGAGGTTTCTAAGTTCTCTAATAGGGCAGCATATGATTCCTTTGAGGGAGCCAGTAGGGCTTCGGGCATTGCTATTGCAGCCCGACGTCTTGCTTGGCTCCAGGCCTCTGATCTGGAACCTTGGGTTCTAGATGGCTTACGGAATCTGCCCTGTACAGGTGAGAACTTATTTGGGGAAGAGTGGCAAATCAAAGCCACCCAGATGGATGCTGAAAATGCCACCTTGGAAAGACTTTCAAAGTCCACTTCAATTCCTACTAAGAAAAAGTCTTTTAAAAGGCCTTACTATAAGAAGGCCAGAGTTGCTTCAAATACTGGCCAGCAGTCTTCTCAACCTCGCTATACTGCTAAGCGTCAGCAATCCAAACAAGCACGAGCTAAGCCTGCAGCAGCTACTGTAGCTCAGCAGGCTCCAACCCCTCAGGGGTTTTGACTTGCTCCTAGGGAACTTGCCACTTCTGGTTCTAACACAACCAGAACCTCTCACCATACCCGGAAGGTTGGTTCACTTTGCTCCCAGATGGGAACAAATCACAACAGAACAATGGACCCTCTCTATCATTCGAGAGGGTTACAAACTTCATTTCTCCAGCCTTCCTCCCCATCATATGGTGAGACCATTCAATTCTCCCCCATCTCTCCTAACCCTGTTGGATCAAGAGGTTTCCTCTCTTCTTGCCCAAGGGGCCATAGAAGAGGTTCCTCTTCCTCAACAAGGGTCCGGTTTCTACTCCCCTTATTTTCTCATTCCAAAGAAGACAGGGGGATTCAGACCAATCCTAGATCTGAGAGAATTGAACAAATTTCTCTTCAAGGAGAAATTCAAAATGCTGTCTCTCGGCATTCTCCTTCCTTACCTCCAGGGTCAGGACTGGCTTTGTTCTCTAGACCTACAGGATGCGTATACACATATACTCATCCATCCATCCCACAGAAAGTATCTTCGCTTTCTGTTTCAGGGAAAACATTTCCAATACAGAGTACTCCCCTTCGGTCTAGCCTCTGCTCCAAGAGTATTCACAAAATGCATGGCAGTCGTAGCCGCATTTCTAAGAGGCATGGGAATCTTTGTCTTCCCATATCTGGACGACTGGCTCATCCGAGCTCCAACTCAGTCACAGGCCCAGATTTCCCTGGACCACACAAGGAGCCTTTTGCAGTATCTGGGACTGGTAGTAAACCTTCCCAAGTCCCAACTCATCCCTACTCAATCTCTAGAATTCATAGGGGCCCAGTTGGACACCATCACTGCAAGGGCCTACCTTCCACATGTTCGAGGCCAGCGCCTCCTGAGTTTGGCCTCCCAAGCTCAGTCCAGCACTCACTTGACAGCCAGGGAAATGCTACGCCTACTGGGTCATATGGCCTCCACAGTGCATGTGGTGCCCTATGCTCGTCTTCATATGAGAGCAGCTCAATGGACCCTGGCCACTCAGTGGACTCAGGCGTCAGGAGCGCTCTCAGACCAAATACAAACCTCCGATCGTCTGTTTTGGTCCCTCCACTGGTGGACTTCCACCAAGAATCTGTTGTTGGGGGCTCCATTTCAACCATTGCTACCCCAAGCAACCCTCACAACAGATGCCTCCCAAACAGGGTGGGGAGCCCATCTGCAAACTCTCTCCACTCAGGGCACTTGGTCTCTACAGGAGACCACCCTTCATATCAATCTTCTGGAACTGCGAGCAATTTACCTTGCCCTCAAGGTCTTCCACTCCCTCCTAGCCAACCTCACTGTCCTAGTTCAGACGGACAATCAGGTGGCCATGTTTTACATAAACAAACAAGGAGGGACGGGCTCTCTGTCGCTTTGCAACGAAGCTCTAAGACTATGGGCCTTCGCCAGAGAGCATCAGATTCACCTGCTAGCAGTGTATCTCCCAGGAGTTCAAAACTCTCGGGCAGACAGGCTCAGTCGAGTTCTGCTGCCACACGAATGGTCCCTACATTTGGACCAAATAAACCGAATCTTTCAGGAATGGGGGACCCCGGACATAGACCTCTTTGCAAGTCCGTGGAATGCCAAACTTCCCCGGTTCTGTTCCAGAACTCCGTGTCAGGGAGCTCAGGCTACGGACGCCTTTCTCCTGAATTGGAGTCAGGCATTCCTATATGCCTTTCCACCCATTCCTTTGATTCCCAAGACTCTGTTCAAACTCCAGAGGGATCATGGAACTATGATCCTCATAGCTCCACGCTGGCCACGCCAAGTGTGGTTCCCTCTACTTCTACAGCTCTCCCAGGGATCCTACTTGGATCTGGGAGCTGCGCCAGACCTCCTGTCTCAGGAGGAGGGGACTTTGTGGCACCCAAACCCCAAATCCCTTCACCTCAGTGCTTGGTTACTGAAGGCTTAAGCCTTCAAGACTTTCATCTTTCCCAACCAGTGAAAGATATCCTTTCTGCCTCTAGGAAACCCTCTACCAGGCGTTCCTATGCTTTCAAATGGAAACGTTTTTCCATTTGGTGTGCTCAGCAGGGTCTTGACCCTCTGGCACTTCCTTTGAATTCTCTTCTTGATTATCTCCTGCATCTATCCAATGCAGGCCTCAAGACGAATTCGGTAAGAGTCCATTTAAGTGCTATTGCAGCATCCTTGAAACATATAAATGGACAACCTATCTCCTCTCATCCTCTTGTTGCAAGATTCATGAGAGGCCTGACTCTCACTAAACCTCCCATCAGACCACCCCCGGTCGCATGGGATTTGAATCTAGTGCTCGGTCAACTTATGAAGCCACCTTTTGAGCCAATGTTTTCCACCTCCTTGAAATTTCTTTCCTGGAAGGTCATCTTCCTCATTGCAGTCACTTCGGCTCGCCGCATCAGTGAGCTGCAGGCTTTAGTGGCTAATCCACCTTACACAAGATTTCATCATGATAAGGTGGTCCTTAGGACGAATCCCCACTTTATGCCTAAAGTGGTCTCGCCTTTTCATCTTAATCAAGAGGTATATCTACCTGTCTTTTTTCCAGCTCCTCATGCATCCAATGCAGAGAGGAACCTTCATACTCTGGATTGTAAAAGAGCTCTCGCTTTTTACCTTAATAGGACTCAGCCACATCGAAAGTCTTCTCAACTTTTTGTGGCCTTTGATCCTTCCCATTTGGGACTTCCAGTCTCCAAGCGTACACTTTCCAATTGGATTGCTCAGTGTATTTCTTTTGCTTACCAGAGCAAAAACATTTCTCTGGAAGGCCATGTCACTGCTCACAATGTGAGGGCCATGGCAACTTCTATGGCTCATCTGCACTCTGTTTCCATAGATCAGATCTGTCGAGCCGCTACCTGGGCCTCGGTTCATACCTTCACAGCCCATTACTGTTTGGACAAGGACTCCCGCCGGGATGCCTTGTTTGGCCAGGCTGTCCTCAAGCACCTGTTCCATTCCTAAACAACTCCTGCCCACCTTCCCAGAATGGATGCCTGAGATCCATACGAAGATGGCGAACCTTTACAGGGGATCCCATGCATCTAAGCTAGGGAGTCCCCATATGTGAGGACTTATTCCTGCTTGTTCCTGGAGATAGCACAGTTACTTACCTGTAACAGGTGATCTCTGGGAACAGCAGGAATTAGTCCTCACAACCCACCCACCTCCCCTAGGAGTTGTATCTTTTATCTATCTATCTTCCTGTCCTCTCTCTGTTGACTCAGCTATAAACTCGAAACTGAGGAGAGCTGTTCAGGAAGGCGGGAAGGCAGTGCGCATGTGCAGTGGGAGGTCCCAAAAGCTTCTATTCTAAGAAGCTGGGGAGCTTTCCCGCACGGGCTCCGTCGGTACCGACGTACCCATATGTGAGGACTAATTCCTGCTGTTCCCAGAGATCACCTGTTACAGGTAAGTAACTGTGCTTTCACACCTAACCTAGAGCACCAAATCCCACTGACTCGCATAGAGGAGAATAAGTACCAAATGTCGAAAGTCTTTATGTAGGTCATGTTACCCCACCCCACTCGTTCAATGTAGACGCTTGTTGTTGACCACTTTGATTGAAGGATAAAGTGTTATATAAAACTGGTTAAATACATTTTCTATGGAGTCAGCAGGAAGAAAATCCTGTCACCGCAGAAAAACATCTTTTTGTGGATAGCGCCTTGTCTTCCCGTCGACACCGGCACAGTCTAGGACAGTGATGGCTAACCTTTTTGAGCCCGAGTGCCCAAACTGCCGCACAAAACCAAAGAATTTCCTCAAAGTGTCAGCACGTCATTTGCATAAGTGGTCTTATTTGCATAAATATTTGCATAATGTTACCATACACTAACTTTTAGTAAACATGTCTCTTAATGAGTGTATGGATAAAGAAAGACTAAAAGATTTCTACATTACTATAATCCAGTGCCAACCGCCAGGCACATTAGGAACTACTACAAAAGCTGCCCATTTAGAACCCATAGCAAACCCGCCGTATCCTGACAGCATTACCAGGACTCACAAAGCACCATACCCTACCTATCAAAAGGCAACACTGCAAATATTAAACCAATACATTTCAGAGAATACTGGGGAAAGAGAACAAGTGGCAACGTCAAATAGGAATTTCCTCTTGTACCAAACAAAGCGCAGATGTTAATGATGCACATTTGCCAGAGCTGACATATTCCAGTTAATAAATTCAAAATTAAAGAAACATCTTTCTACCTTTTGTGCATTTGTTTTTCAGTTGCAATTGGTCCAGCCACTTTCTTCTGGTTTCTTCATGTTTTCTGCTAACTCTCCATCGTCTGCTGTCCATTTGTCCTTTCTTCTCTCTTCTAGTTTTTTTTCCATTCTCTCTCTCTCTCTACATCTGCTTTAACATACTAATCTTTCTCCTTTTGCTCTTTCCTCATTCCTATTTCATCCACACAAATTTTACCCCTCCATCCTCAATCCCCAATTACTCTCCCAATACCTGGCCAATTGTAGATTTTTCATCCCTCCTACACAAAATATTTTTCCCCTCTCCATTTTACTCTCCCAGCCCCATCCCATTCTAATCCTCCCCCAACATCAGCTCCCTTCTAGTTCCAGTCTCACCCAGCATCCATCCACTTCTAGTCCCTGCATCAGCCCTTTTCCAGTCCTAGCCCCCCATCAGCCCATTTCCAGTCCTAGCTCCCCCATCCATTTCCAGTCCAAGTCCCTTCATCAGCTCATTTTCAATCCTAGCCCCCCATCAGCCCATTTCTAGTCATTTCCTAGCCCCACCATCAGCCCATGTCAAATCATAGCTCCTCTGCACTCAGCCCAATTCCAGTCCAAGCCCCCCCATGAGCCCACTTCCAGTTCTAGCCCCTCCATGAGTCCATTTCAATTCAAGCCCCCACCACAGCCCATTTCCAATCTTAGCTCCCCCCAACAGCCCATTTCTAGTCCTATCCTAGCTGTTCCATCAGCCCATTTTCAGTCCTAGCTCCCTTCCCTCACAGCCCATTTCCATTCCAAGCCCCCTCCCCATCAGCTATTTGCAGTTCAAGTCAAGCCTCCCCTTCCACTCAGCCCATTTCCAGTCCTAGCAACACCCCAACCCATTACCAGTCCTAGCCCCCCGTCAATCAACTTCCAGTCCTAACCCCCATCACCCCATTTTCAGTTTAAGCCCCCCCTATAACCCATTACCAGTCCTAACCCCCCATCAGCCCATTTCCAGTCAGCCCCCCATAGCCCATTGCCAGTCCTAAACCCCCCCCATCAGCCCACAGCCCATTACCAGTCCTAACCACATCAGCCCACCTCAAGTCCTAACCTCTCCCCATCAGCCCATTTCCTGTTCTAGCCCCCCCATAACCCATTATCAGTCCTACCCCCCATCAGCCCACTACCAGTCTTAACCCCCCCATAGCCCATTGCCAGCCCTCATCAGCCCACAGCCCATTGCTAGTTTTAACCCCCCCATAGCCCACTGCGTCTTAACCCCCCTCCCCAGCCCACTGCCAGTCTTAACCCCCACAGCCCACTGCCAGTCTTAACACCCCCTCCCTAGCCCATTGCCAGTCTCAAACCCTCTCCATCCCTCCCTAGCCCATTGCCAGTCTTAACCTCCCTCCCTCCCCCATTGCCAGACTTAACCCCCATCCCTCCGTCTCTAGCCCATTGCCAGTCTTAACCCCCTCCCTCCCTCCCTCCCCCATTGCCAGTCTTAACCACCTTCCCTCCCTAGCCCATTGCCAGTCTTAACCCCCTCCCTCCCTCCCTCCCTAGCCCATTGCCAGTCTTAACCATCCCCCCTCCCTCCCTCCCTAGCCCATTGCCAGTCTTAACTCCCCTCCCTCCCTAGCCCTTTGCCAGTCTTAACCCCCCTCCCTCCCTAGCCCTTTGCCAGTCCTACCCGCCCCCCTCGGCTCATGGCAATTTAAAAAAAAAAAAACTGGCCGCTGCCGCGGCGGCGGCATGGAGTGTCCCGCGGGGCTCCCTCTGCCCAGCGGGACTCTCCCGGCGCGACTCAGCCCCTCTCTGCCGGCTTGCAGATACGCGAGGGAGGGATACGCGAAGGGAGAGAGTCTCCCTCGCGTCTCTGTTAAGCCCGCAGGGGCTGATGGGAAATTTCCCATCTGCCCCTGCGGGCTTAACAGAGACGCGAAGGGAGAGAGTCTCCCTTCGCGTATCTGCAAGCCTGCAGAGAGGGGCTGAGTCGCGCCGGGAGAGTCCCGCCGGGCAGAGGGAGCCCCGCGGGACACTCCATGCCGCCGCGGCCAGCTTTTTTTTTTTTTTTTTTTTTAATTGCCATGAGCCGGCATATCTCAATTTGCGACCTTCCCGCGTGCCAGCTGCAAGGCCTTCGCGTTCCATAGGTTCGCCATCGCTGGTCTAGGACCTCACTGGTTCCCTTATTCTTTTCTTTAACTTCTTTCTTTTTCTTTAACAAAAAAAACCTACTTGGGCATTGACGCCCTTATTAGGCCTTAAGCCTACCATACTCTTCACACTTGAAAGTATGGAGAAACCAACTAGTGCTTTCAAAAAATGTTCTAATTGTGCCAGCACCATTTCGGCGACTGACACGCATATGACTGGTGTCTAAATGCCTCGGCTCAGACCACCAGCTAAAAGACTGTTCCCTCTGTCAGAAAATGACAGAGAGACCTACAAATCCAGGCTTATAGATTTTCTACACTCTTCACTTCAGATGCTGTATCAATGGCATCCACTTCGTTGAGGGCCTCATCATCCTCTCATGGATCTCGGGTATCTTCGAAGGCCAAGCATAAGGCCGCATCATAGTCTGATGGCACCTCCAGGGAAAGATCTCGTTCAAAGCATCGAGAACCTTCGGGTGTAACTTTGGAGGCAGATCGGCCTGCTAAACAGCCCTGGTGGGAGGTCCTGTCCTCCAAAGCCATCGAGGGGCCCCAGCAGGATACTTCTGAGGCCTCAACCTCTGGAGAGTTACTGGTGCTATGCTCTGGGACAGTAGCACAAATATCTATCACAGACACCCAAGCATTGGCAACCTCGATAGACCAGAGCATACTGGCCATTGAGCGGAGCTTGGCAGCCTCCACACCTATAAAACCCTTGGCTCCAGGCACTGCTCAATCAGTACCTGTAGCAACATCAACAAAGGTTGTGGGCACGGCATCAGGTATGAGGCAGATGACAGACATCTCTCCCACCCATACCTTCCCTTGAAACTCTTACCGATACTGGTGCTAAGCCCAAGCAGCTTGCTGATGCTTCAGAGCATCAGACCCGGCATCTAGTTTCCTGTATCCTCTACATGAGATCTAGAGGCCTTTGCACCTCTATTTCTAAATGGCGAGAGGGCAGATTATCTTGCCCTATTTAAGCATAGCCAAAAATGTATCAAAGTTTGTCAATAGGGCTTCCTTCAATGCTTTTGAATGCACAAGCAGGGCCTAAACAATATGCATTGGTGCACATTGAATTGCATGAATTCAGGCCTCAGACCTTGAAAAATTGGTTCAAGATAAGCTCGGCAACATTCCTTGCACAGGGGAAAACCTCTTTGGCAAAGACTTGCAATATAAGGCCTCTCAATTAGAGTCAGAAAGAGACTGTCCATAGTAACAGCTGACCCTGCTAGAAGGAAGACATCTGCAAAGAAGTCTTTCTACAATAATATTCTTCTCATTATCCTCCTGCTTCTTAGTACCAGAGTCAGGCCTCACAGAAGAGGCAGCAGCCTCCTAAGCAACAAAAGAAACCATAGGAGGCTAAATCTCAACCAAATCAACAGCCATAGTCTGCATCTGTTTTTTGACTCTTTCCTAGAGAACATTGCCACTCTGCCTCTGGAGGACCCCCACCTCCTCCACATAGCAGGTAGACTGTGCCACTATGCCCACAGATGGCATCTCATCACTTTGGAGCAGTGAACACTCAACATAGTTCAGGAAGGGTACAGATTTCATCTGCAAACTCTGCCCCCTCCACATTCATGGGGGAATATCAAATGTAACCCCCACTCACTGCTCTCCCAGAGGATAAGATGTCCTCCCTTCTGTCTCAGGGCACCATAGAAGATGTTCCAACATTCCAGCAAGGAGTGGGCTTCTACTCTCCCTATTTTCTCATTACAAAAAAAACCGGAGGGTACAGGCCCATTCTGGACCTCAGAAACCTCAACAAGTTTCTAGTCTATGAAAAATTCAAGATGATCTTTCTCGAGACTCTTCTTCCCTATCTTCAGAGTCAGGACTGGCTCTGTTCTCTAGATCTAAAAGAAGTGTACAGACACATATCCTCATCCATCCAGGACACAAGAAATATCTACGCCTCACCTTTCAGGGAAATCATTATCAATAGAGTCCTTCCCTTCGGACTTGCCTCTGCCCCAAGAGTCTTCACAAAGTGCATGGCGGTCGAACTCTGGGTACATTTGCCTTCCCCTTACTTAGACAACTGACTAATAAAAGCAGACACCTCCTAAGGGGGGAGTACTGCTTTTCTTGCATCATACCATCACAGTACTACAACACTTTGGATTTGTCATAAACTTCCCAGAATCCCAGCTCGCTCCAACTCAGACTAGAGTTTGTCGGAGCCCTACTTAGATACCCAACAGTCCAGGGCATTTCTGCCCCAGCTCCATTGTGCCCGTCTAGTCGAACTAAGAACATAAGATATGCCATACTGGGTCCAGACCAAGATCCATCAAGCCCAGCATCCTGTTTCCAACAGTAGCCAATCTAGGTCAAAGATACAGGTTCCACAGTGCCTGTATTGGGGCAAGCAGTGGATATTCTGGGTCCACTTTAATAATGGTTTATGGACCTTTCCTCCAGGAACTTGTCCAAACCCTTTTTAAACCCAGCTACACTAACAGCTTTTACTACATCCTCCAGTAGCAAATTCCTGAGTTTGATTACGCGTTGAGTGAAAAAATATTTTCTCCTATTAGTCTTAAATAGATTACCCTGTAGCTTCATTGCATGTCCCCTAGTCTTTCTATATTCTGATGACATAAACAATCGATCTACGTTTACCCGTTCCACTCCATTAATTTATAGACCTCTATCATATCTCCCCTCAGCCGTCTCTTTTCCAGGTTAAAGAGCCCTAACCTTTTTAGCCTTTCTTCATAGGGGATCCTTCTATCCCCTTTACCATTTTGATGGCTCTTCTCTGTACCTTTTCTAATAACGCTATATCCTTTTTAAGATACGACAACCAGAATTGCACACAATATTCAAGGTGCTGTCACACCATGGAATGATACAGAGGCATTATAATATCCTTTGTTTTATTCTCCATTCCTTTCCATATGATACCTAGCATTCTGTTTGCTCTCTTGGCCGCTGCTGCACATTGAGCGGAGGGTTTTAACATCCACGATGACACCTAAATCTTTTTCCTGGGTGGTGGCTCCTAATGTGGAACCTTGCATAGTGTAACCATAGTTTGGGTTTTTCTTTCCTAGGTGCATAACTTTGCATTTGTCCACATTAAATTTCATCTGTCATTTGGATGCCTAATCTTCCAATTTATCAAGATCCTCTTGCAATTTTCCACAATCCTCTTGGGTTTTAACAACTTTGAATAGTTTTGAGTCATCTGCAAATTTGATAACCTCACTTGTTGTTCCCATTTCCTGGTCATTTATGAATATGTTAAAAAGCAGCGGACCCAGCACAGATCCCTGGGGTACTCCACTATTCATCTTTCTCCATTGGGAAAATTGGCCATTTAGCCCTACCCTCTGCTTTCTGTCTTTTAACCAGTTACTGATCCACAGTAATACACTGCCTCCTATCCCATGACGTTTTAATTTTTGACAAAAGTCTCTGATGAGGGACCTTGTCAAAGGCTTTCTGAAAGTCCAGATACACTATATCAACTGACTCACCTTTGTCTACCTGTTTGTTCACACCTTCAAAAAAACATAACAGATTAGTAAGACAAGACCTTTCTTCTACATGTTCAGTAATTTTGTTCTTTATGATGGTTTAAAACATTTTCCTGGTACTGACGTCAGGTTCACCGGTCTATAGTTTCCCGGATCACTCCTGGAACCCTTTTTAAAAATTGGTGTTACATTGGCCATCCCTCCAGTCTTCAGGTATTACAGATGATTTTAATAGTTCATAGATTACTAATAGGTCTGCAATCTCATATTTCAGTTCTTTCAACACCCTTGGATGTATACTATCTGGTCCAGGTGATTTGCTACTGTTTATCAAATATTTGTAGTACATTTTCCCGGTATATCAATATTTCTTTCAATTCTTCCGCAGAATCTCATTTAAATACTATTTAAATCATGGGTAACATTCCTACATCTTCCTCAGTAAAGAATTCATTCAGTCTCTCCGCTATGGCCTTGTCCCCTCTTAGTGCCCCTTTTTCCCCTCTATCATCTAATGGTCCAACTGACTCTCTCACAGGTTTTTTGCTACGAATGTACTTGAAAAACGTCTTTACTGTGCATTTTTGTGTCCATAGCAAGCTTCTTCTCAAATTCTCTCTTTGCATGCCTTATCAATGCCTTGCATCTATCTTGCAAGTGCTTGTATTGTTTCCAGTTTTCGTCATTTGGCTCCTTTTTCCATTTCCTGAAAGATGCTTTTTTTGGCAACGACCTATCTGACCTCACCTTTAACCATGCTGGCAGTTTTTTGTACTTCCTTCTACTTTTCTTAAAGCGTGGAATACAGCTGGTTTGGGCTTCCATGATAGTATTTTTAAACACCACCCAATCTTGATGTAAATCTTTAACCTTTGAAACTGCTCCTTTTAGTTTTTTCTTAACTATTTACTCATTTTATCATAGCCTCCCTTTTGAAAGTTAAAAGGTAGTACTGTGGATTTCCTTACCTTCCTTCCTTCATTTATTAAATCAAACGCAATCATGCTATGATCATTATTGCCAAGTGGCCCCAACACCCTTATCTCTTGCACCAGATCTGGTGTTCCACTAAGGACTAAGTCCAAAATGGCTTCCCCTCTGGTGGGTTCATGAACCAGCTGCTCCAAGAAGCAGTCATTTATTTCATCTAGAAACTTTATCTCCCTAGCATGTCCTGCTGTGACACTGACCCAGTCGATATCGGGGTAATTGATATTATCCATTATTATTACTGTGTTGTAACTTTTGTTAGCTTCCCTTATTTCTTTGAGCATTTGATCATCCATTTGTTTATTCTGGCCTGGCGATCAATAGTACACCCTCACTGCCATCACCTTCCCCTTCCCCTTTTTACATGGAATTTCAATCTATAGAGATTCTACAGTGAATTTTGTTTCCTGCAGAACTTTAATCCTTTGTGACTCAATACCCTCTCTAAGATAGAGCGCAACCCCTCCACCAATTTGATCTTTTCTATCATTACGATATAGTTTGTGCCCAGGTATCAGTGTCCCACTGGTTGTCCTCCTTCCACCATGTCTCTGAGATACCAATCATATCTAACCTCTCATTTAGTGCTATATATTCTAACTCTCCCATCTTATTTTTTAGACTTCTTGCATTTGCATACAAGCATTTTAAAGGCTGTATTTTATTCATATTAATCTGGCTATTGGTAGGCAGGGGTAATTTGTAATCTTTAAGCTCTGTCTGCTCTGTACTCAAGGACATTTGGGCTACTTTTGTCTTTATTGGAACCTCTCTACTGATATGCCTTAACTTCACTCTTTTGCTAGTATTCTTCAAGGATACATTGTTCCGAACTATGCCCTCTTGGGCTACTGTCGGCTTTCCCCTATTATCTAGTTTAAAAGCTGCTCTATCTCATTTTTAAAGATTAATGCCAGCAGCCTGGTTCTGTTCTGGTTAAGGTGGAGTCCTTTCCTTCGGAAGAGTCCCTCCTTTCCCCAGAATGTTCCCCAGTTCCTAACAAATCCAAAAGCCTTATCCTTGCACCATTGTCTCATCCACACATTGAGACTCCGGAGCTCTGCCTGCCTTTTGGGTTCTGCGCGTGGAACAGGAAGCATTTCGGGGAATGCTACTCTACTGTAGAAGTTCTGGATTTCAACTTCCTACCTAAAAGCCTAAATTTAGCCTCCAGAACCTCCCTACCGCCTATGTCGTCAGTGCCGACATGTACCAAGACAGCAGACTCCTTCCCAGCACTAGTGCCCCAAACTCTCCTACGAGACCATCTGACAGCCCGAGAGATGCTGCAGCTCTTTGGGCACATGGCCTCTACACTACATGTCGTTCCATATGCCCAACTACATATGCGGACAGCCCAATGGACTCTTGCCTTCCAGTGGAGACAGGCCTCGGGCTATCTCTTGGATAACCACATCCCTTCTGTAGTGGCGTTCTCCAGAAAACCTGCTCATAAGGTCACCTTTTCAGATTCCTCCACATCAATGCACCCTGATGATGGATGCCTCCAAACTGGGTTGGGGAGCCCATCTGGGCAACTTGCCTACACAGGGGCTCTGGACAGCGCAAGAGTCGCAACTCCAAATCAATCTCCTGGAGCTTCATGCTATCTACAATGCCCTCCGTGTGTTACAGTACCACCTCAGAGCAAAAGAAGTCCTAGTCAGGATGGACAATCAGGCCACTATGTTCAAAATGAACAAGCAGGGAGGAACAGGCTCTTGGGCCATCTGCAAGGAGGCGATTCATCTCTGTTCCTTTGCCATTTCTGATCAAATACACCTTCAAGAGATGTACCACCCTCTGGAGTCCAATGTCTTGGCAGAGAGACAGAGTTGCATCCTTCTTCCCTATGAATGGTCTCTCCTTCCGGACACAACATCCTACATTTTGCAGACCTGGGGAACTCCAGAGATAGATCTGTTTGCGACTCTGAAAAATGCCAAATGTCCTCGCTTCTGCATAAGAACTCGGACAACCACCAACCAACAAGTGGATGCCTTCTACCTACATTGGGATCGGAGTCTGCTCTCTGCGTTCCTTCCTATACCTCTCATTCCCAAAATGCTTTTCAAGCTTCAGTCTGACAGGGGCTCCATGATTTTCATAGCTCCTCCCTGACCGTGACAGCCGTGGTTTCTGCTGCTACTACGTCTGACTCAGACTCATCCTCTGCGATTGGGATATGCATCGGATCTCCTCTCCCAGGACAATGGCTCACTATTCCATCCCAGTCCATGATCTCTCTGCCTCAGTTTGGTTGCTGAGAGCATAGCTTTACAAGGCTTTGATCTTACTCAAGAGGTTAAGGAGACCCTTTTGGCTTCTCAAAAGCCCTCCACCAGACATTCATACACTTTTAAATGGCATTGCTACTCTGTGTGGTATTCTCAGAATGATCTTGATCCTTTTTCTGCTCCAGTGGTCACTCCTCCAGTAATTCCTCCACCTGTCCTCAACAGGTCTAAAGACAAACTTGGTGAAAGTCCACCTCAGTGCCATTGCGGCCTCTCACCACCTACTGGTTGGACAGCCCATCTCCATGCAGCCGCTAGTAGCATGTTTTATGAGAGGTCTCCTACTGGCCCAACCACCCATTAAGTCACCTCCAGTAGCTTGGGACCTCAATGTCATTCTAGCGCAGCTTCTCAAGCTGCCTTTTGAACTATTAGCCATGACTTCACTTAAGGTCATCTTGTGGAAGGTAATCTTCCTAATTGTCCTCACTTTAGCTAGACTCATTTGTGAGCTTCAGGCTTTGGTCGCGGATCCTCCCTATACCCACTTCCACCATGACAAAGTAGTCCTTCAGACTCACACACACTTTATGCTAAAGGTGGTGGTCTCCCTTCCATTTAAACCAGTCAATTTGCCTTCCAGTTTTCTTTCCTAAGCTGCATGCATCTAGAGCAGAAGCAGCTCTACACGCTCTTGACTACAAATGTGCCTTGGCTTTTATCTCCAGAGGACTCAAGATCATCGTAAAGCCCTCGCAGTTGTTTATCTCATTTGACCCCAGTCACCTGGGATTACCTGTTTCTAAGTGTATACTCTCCAGATGGATAGCGGATTGCATTTCATTTGCCCATGCAAAGCAGGACTCTCCTGGAAGGGTATGTCACTGCTCACAATGTTCGTGCCATGGCCACCTCGATTGCAAACCTATGTTCAATGTCAAAAAAACACTCCAACATAAGACTGGTATTAAAACTTTTAAAACAGCAAACGAGAGAGAGAATCACTTCTTCATATCACATCGTCTCTCTATAACCTGATACCAGCCTATAAGGGGGTCTCAGAACTCTTGGGCTATGCTATGAATTACATCAATCTCTGTAAGTCAATTGCCCCTTTGCATCAATGACCACCCTTATGGCAAATCTATACACGTGAGCAGTGTACCGTGTACAGAACGAATGTAACAGCGAACTTAGCTGCAACACTTAGCTTCAACACTGCTTCGGTCTGTCACAGTCAATCTGATGCTTCGACGCCCCACTCAAGCCCCCATTGAGCGTTTCACTCTACGTTTTGTCAGGGGGTATATTTGCTCCCAAAGCTACAAAAAACAAAACCAAAATATTAAAACTTCCTCCCCTCGCATAACCAACCAATCTATAAAAAAGTCCATGGGCTACTTACCAAATCACATTACTCCACCTTACCTAGTGTCAGCTTAGATCAACATGGCTGGACAACTTCAACAACGCCGCACATGCGGACTAGTCTACTACTTATTTAAAGGTCCAGCCTTACAATGGCGTCAAGCCGGATCCAATAGGAACCATATAAACATCACTTGCGTAAACATTCCAAATACTGCCCTGAAACCAACCCAATCAGCATCAGCAGTAATACCCCTATTCACAAGCTAACACACTTATTTAAAAAACACCCGAACATACACCAATACAGACAATCCTACTCTTCTTTAAACAAACCCATATATAAACATGTCCGTCCCAACCTATCCACTCTCTCCACCACCACTTTTCTCAACTTTTAATGCAATCAAAAACAAACACTCCAATCAATTTGCGTGTTCAATATTTGACATTGGAAATATCACTCTAAAAGTTGACCAGTAATTTTGTTGTGAACCTATGTTCAGTAGCCATCATTGAAATTTGCAAAGCAGGAACTTGGTCTTCCATCCATACTTTTGCTGCCCATTATTTTTTGGACAAGGACTCTCATTGAGCTGCCATGTTTGATCAGGCTGTACTCCAGCACCTCTTTCAGACTTAGATGCAACTCCTACCCTCCGTCCCAGACTTTGAAGATACCAGAAATCCATGTGGGATCCATGAACTCATCATGCCTATTCTGAGGTGAACCTCTACTGGTTCTGAGATCACTTCATCTGGGAGCTAGGGATTCCCATATGTGAAGACTACATTCCTGCTGGTTCCTGGAGATAGCATAGTTACTCACTTGTAACAGGTGATTTCTGGGAACAGGAGGAATTTAGTCTTCACAACCCGCCCTCCTCCCCTAGGAGTTATAGGGTTTCATTTACTCTTTTTCTCAGCTACAAACTCAACTGAAGAGAGAAAATTGGGAAGGCGAGAAGGCCGTCATGGAGGCCCATTGGAGTGCTCCCAAAACCTTTCCAATTGGACGATGGATAGCGTTCCCACACAGGCTCTGTTGATACCAACGTCACCCATATGTGAAAGCTAAAGTCCTGCTGTTCCCAGAGATCATCTGTTACAGGTGAGTACATTTTATTTTATTTTAATGCTAGATGCCCAAATATAGGAAAGTTAAAAGCTGATTTAAATTTATCAGGCAGCCTCAGTTTTAGGACAATAAGGTACATATTTATCCTAAAACTAAGGGGCCTAGGTTTGTGCTGAGCTTTCTTTGAATAACACCCTATATGCTTTAATGTTCTCTGTTCAGACTGCATTTTTTGGCACGTTTCACATAAACTTATGCATAGCATCTGTTGTCAAGGGTTCATGCGGCAGAGAAATTGTGTCCGTCTGTACACATGTTTGCGCATGCATATGGTATCCCAGGGAAAACGCAGCAGTTCATAGTGAGTTCCCCCACTGCAAGGCTCCATTGAGCCCTGCAGTGGAAGAAGTGTTTGATCTCACAGTTTAAAGTCCTGTGAGACTTGAAACCGGGAATTCAGCCCAAACTTCCCTAACCATGGGACTCAACCTTTCAGACAGCATGTTGTGGTGGGGGAAGTGAGTACCCTCATATTTTTCAGGAGCTATAGTTAGAGAGAATAATCCATGAGTAAAAGAGCAATTGGATGAAGAGGAGAGAGAGGGAGAGGATGAAAACTAGGGGAGGAAGTCATATGAGAGAGAGAGACTGGTGGAAGGCTGGTGGGGAGGGGGGGGGAATGAGTGATACTGGGGGAAGGCTGGTGAAGAGGTCAGAGTATGAGAGAGATACTGGAGAAAGCCTGAGGGGGTGGAATTCATGAGAGAGACACGCACATGCAGCTTCTGCCTCTGCCCATGACTGTTGCACACACGAGTGTGCACACTGCTCGCAGTGCTGCCCATGATTCACACATGCACCCTCCACATTCATGATTCTGCAAATGGGATAATGGGGGAAATGTGCCATTGTGTTACACTGCAACTGTTTATTTTTCAACTTGTTAAACTTACCGTCTTCAGTGAGTTTATGATTACAGTTGCATTTTAGATTTAATTACCCATCTTTGCAAATCCAAGATCAGGGTGGGTTACAGTTCAAATACCGTAATTCTCCAGGACCAAGCAGGAAGTCAGTCCTCACATATGGGTGACGTCGGCGCCGACGGAGCCCTCGCGGAGCAATTTTCCCCAGCTTTCAAAGAAAGCCTTTGGGAATTTCAGCGCGCATGCGCGGTCGCCTTCCCGCCCAAGGGTGCCATCTTAGCCAGTCTTCTTTTTTCCGCGGAGCCCTACAGACGTACCCGTCTTGTCCCCGCGAAAAAGTTGATTTTATTCGTAATATTCTCTTTTTTCCTTCGGTTCGACGCCGGTTTTCTTCCCGCCCGGACTCGCGACGCCGGTCACGAGTCCTCTTCTTCTTTTTCGGTTTTTCTGATTTAGTCAGTTTTGTTTTCGTTTTTTTCACTGGCAGCCCGGTCTTTTGACCTCGCAGGGGCCCTTTTTCCCCCGATGGCTGCCAGTGGTTTCAAGCGGTGTGGTCAGTGTGACCGAAATATGTCACTAACTGACACACACGATAATTGCCTCCGCTGCCTGGGCCCGGATCATGAAGAAATGATCTGTGGGGCCTGTGGCAAAATGTCCTCCAAAGCGTTGAGAAGTCGGCGGCATCAGCGGGATAGGATCTTCGCTGACCCCAGCCGTACCCGGACCTCGTCGGAGGCCTCGGCATCCAGAGGTTCCAGCTCGGACCGTCGCCGGAGTTCCTCCGACAGGGGTTCTCCCTCCGGGGACCATCGACGGAAGGTGAAACCCGCGAGGGCGGCATCGGTGGACGCTCCTGGCTCCGCGAGGGCCAGGTCGCATAGCCCCGATAGCCGTCCCGGGTCCTTGGAGAAGGAGCACCTCTCGAAGCGACCTCGCATGGAGTCGGAGCTGCCTGCTCGGGTAAGTCCTGTGGTCCTCCTGGACTCGCCTCCGAGACCGCCGACGTCGGGCCCGACACCGTCGGGGCCCGAGTCGGGGGCTGCTGGGTCACCTGAGGTCGGACTCAGGTTGACGGCCTTGGAGAGCAGACTGTCTGCCTTCATGGACCAGCAGCGGGCACTGCTCGCTAGCCTTGCGGGCGCCGCTGCCCCGACCGCCGGGACGTCGACGTCTAAGTCGACCCCGGAGACCGAGCCGATCCTCGAGTCCATGCGAACTCGAGTCGATCCTCGGTCGAGGTCACCCTCGGCCTCCCGTTCGGGACCGAGGTCGCCGACGCAGACTCCCTCGGCGTCTCAGCCTGCCCGGGCCGACCCCACCGATTTCTCCTCGGAGTCGGTCTGGGAGTCTGAAGAGGAAGAGTCACCTGATTCTTTTCGGACTCGGTGTGTCCCCTCGGACTCGCCTGAGTCCGAACCTCGGAAGCAGTCCCCTCCGGAGGATGCCCGGTTCTCGGACTTCGTCAGGGATATGGCCAAGGCTTTGGCCTTCCCAGCGGACCCCGAGGAGGAGCCTCGAGCCGAAGAGCTCGACGCCCTCCAGTATGACTCTCCCGCCAGGGAACACTTTACTGTACCGGTTCCTCCCATGCTGGAACGACTACTCTTCCGCATGTGGGAGAGCCCGGCCTCCTCACAGGTCCTGAGCAAGCGGGTCGATTCTATCTATCGAGTCCGCAAGAGCCCTGGCTTCCAAAAGGCACAGCTACCACACCATTCCATGGTAGTGGAATCGGCCATGCATCGTCTTAAGAGCCAGAAGATGCACTCCTCGGTGCCTCCTGGCAGGGAGGCCCGTAACCTGAATGGCCTTGGTAAGAAGTGTTTCCAGGGCTCTATGCTTGCGTGTCGTGTCCAGACCTACCAGCTATACATGGGCATGTATCTTCGAGACCTGGCTAAAGAGCTAGCCGGATTCTCCACTGGTTTGTCCGAGGAACCTTTGCGGAGGTTCCTAGCCTTGTCCACTGGCATTCGGGAATGCTCAAAATTCATATCCCGAGCAGCCTATGATGGCTTTGAAGCATCGGCTCGAGTGGCCGCAGCCGGCATCGGTGCCTGCCGACAGGCTTGGCTTCAGTCGTCTGACCTTGAGCCCTGGGTGCAGGACAAGTTGGTCGATGTCCCCTGCCGAGGTGAAAACCTCTTTGGCAAACCTATGGCAGAAAAGGCTGCACAGATCGAGACGGAGACTCTCACCAGGACTAGGCTTTCTAGGAAGACCTCCGCCCCTTCCCAGAAAAAGAAGGGCTCGGGAAAGAAGCCCTTTTACCCGAGAAAGGCGGCTGCCTATAAACACTACCCCCAATATCAGGCCCCCGCAGCTCCCCAACAGGGCCAGCAGGCCAAGGGACGGGGTAACGGGTCCCGTAGGCAGCAAGCCCCCAAGCCTGCACCACCAGCCCCTGCTCAGCAGGGTGGGGGCTTTTGACTCCTTCAGCATAGCCTCTCCCCCTCCGCTGGCTCCTCCCAGCACCGGAGGCCGGCTGGTTCACTTCGCCCACAGGTGGTCCAGCATCACTTCAGATGCCTGGGTGCTTCAAGTCATAAGAGAAGGCTATCTTCTCCACTTCCACCAGGTCCCTCCCTCCTATTTCCCGGGAGAACCTCCACAACTCCCTCTGCACAGGGACTTGCTCCTTCAGGAGTTAGCAGGTCTTCTACAGGAACAGGCGGTGGAACCGGTGCCCCACCACCTGAGAGGTCAAGGCTTTTATTCCAGGTATTTTCTAGTACCAAAAAGGACAGGAGGCCTTAGACCCATCCTGGACTTGCGCAACCTCAACAAGTTCCTCGTGCGGGAAAAGTTCAAAATGCTTACCCTTGGAATCCTTCTGCCCTACCTCCAGCAGGGAGATTGGCTATGCTCCTTGGATCTAAAGGATGCCTACACGCACATCCTCATCCACCCAAGCCACCGCCAATACCTAAGGTTTGTGGTGGCAGGAAATCATTACCAGTACAGAGTGCTGCCCTTTGGCCTGTCCTCCGCACCGCGAGTCTTCACAAAATGTCTCGCGGTGGTGGCGGCCCATCTCCGGCTTCACGGCCTCTGTCTTTCCGTACCTCGACGACTGGCTCATCAGAGCAGCGTCCGCTCCGGAGGTCACCAACGCCACACGCCGCACAGTGACTCTTCTGCAGTACTTGGGCTTTGTCATAAACTTCGCAAAGTCCACTTTGCTCCCCTCACAGGATCTCGAGTTCATCGGCGCAAGGCTGCACACTTCTCAGGCACGAGCGTTCCTACCGCTCGACAGGGCTCAACGGCTCATCGACCTAGCCGACCGTTTTCGCAGCCAGCCCCTGGTCTCCGCCAGGCGCTTCCTGAGACTACTCGGCCATATGGCTTCCACCGTCCATGTGACCCCCAATGCCCGCCTGAATATGCGGCCTGCTCAATGGTGTCTTCGCAAGCAGTGGCAACAAGCCACAGGCGGCCTAGCAGACCTAGTGCGCGTCTCCGAGCCGCTGGCCTCGTCTCTCCAGTGGTGGCTTCATCAGCCCAACCTGGTGCTCGGCATGCCTTTTCAGTCGCCTCAGCCGGCCCAGGTGCTGACGACAGATGCGTCCCTCCTGGGCTGGGGAGCACATTGCCAAGGGGCACGTACTCAGGGCCTCTGGACCACGTGGGAGTCTGCTCAGCAGATCAACTTCCTGGAGCTCAGAGCGATCCGCCTGGCTCTCAAGGCCTTCTCCCACCTGACCTCTCACCAGTCCGTCCTTGTCCAGACGGACAATCAAGTTGCCATGTTCTACGTGAACAAGCAGGGGGGCACGGGCTCCTTCCTTCTCTGTCGGGAAGCACAGAAGCTCTGCTCTTGGGCCGTCAGTCACGGCGTTCTTCTCAAGGCCGTTTATCTCCCAGGCCAAGAAAATTGCCTGGCGGACAAACTCAGCAGGATCCTCCAGCCGCACGAGTGGCGCCTGGATCCCTTGGTAGTTCAGAAGCTCTTTCTAAAGTGGGGCCTCCCCACGATGGATCTCTTTGCCAGCCCTCTCAACCGGCAACTTCCTCGCTTCTGCTCTCGTCAGCCACATCCCCTTCGAGTTGCGGCAGACGCTTTTCTACTCTCATGGTCGGAGAGCCTTCTGTATGCTTTTCCTCCCATCCCGCTAGTCTCTCGAACTCTTTTCAAGGTTCTCCGAGACAAAGCTTTCATGATCCTGGTGGCCCGTCGCTGGCCCAGACAGCCGTGGTTTCCACTCCTGCTGCAATTAGCGGTAGAGGATCCATTCCCTCTGGGGTTACAACCGGATCTCCTCACTCAGGATCAGGGGTCTCTGCTACACCCCAACCTCAGATCTCTCAATCTAATGGCCTGGCTGCTGAGAGGGTAGTCCTTGCTCCCCTTCTCCTGCCGGCAGAGGTGGAAGAGGTCGTCCTAGCTTCTCGGCGACCTTCTACCCGCAAATGCTACGCCCTTAAATGGCGTCGCTTTTCCGTTTGGTGTACCCAACAGTCCCAGGATCCCTTCTCCTGCCCGGTGTCGGTGATCTTGCAGTACTTGCTATACCTCTCTAATCTGGGACTTAAGTCCAACTCCGTCAAAGTTCACCTCAGTGCTCTTTCAGCACATCATGTGCCGGTGGACGGCAGACCTCTTTCCAGCAACCCTCTCGTAGCGAGGTTTCTCCGAGGTCTCCTTCTACTTAAACCACCTCTGCGCCCGCCAGCGCCTGACTGGGATCTGAATGTGGTTTTGCAGCGGATCACCTGTCCGCCTTTTGAACCTATGGCTACCTGTTCTCTCCGTTTTCTTTCTTGGAAAACATTGTTCTTGATAGCCCTCACTTCCGCTAGACGCGTAAGTGAATTGCAGGCCCTCGTGTCTGATCCCCCTTACACTCGGTTCTACAAAAATAGGGTAGTCCTACGGACTCACCCAAAATTTCTTCCAAAGTGGTCTCCCCTTTTCACATCAATCAGGAGGTGGTACTTCCGACCTTCTTTCCCAGACCACACTCCAGCCGAGCTGAAATGGTCCTCCATACCCTGGACTGTAGAAGGGCATTGAACTTCTACCTTGACCGTACGCGGGAGCACCGTAAAGCTGCGCAGCTTTTTGTGTCTTTTGATCCCAATAAATTGGGACTCCCGGTCTCCAAGCGTACTCTGTCCATCTGGGTTGCGGACTGTATCACTTGGGCTTATGGGGCAGCCGGACTCTCCTTGGAAGGTCGAGTCACGGCTCATTGCGTTCGGGCGAAGGCTACGTCAGTGGCTTACCTCCGCTCTGTTCCGCTGGCAGACATCTGCCGGGCCACTACTTGGTCTTCGAGCCAAACTTTTGCGGTCCATTACTGTCTCGAGAGGGAGTCCCGCAGGGACAGTGCTTTCGGACAGGCAGTCCTCCGTAATCTCTTTGAGGTTTGAGCAACTCCTACCCTCCATCCCGGATGTGGGCTACCGGTGGGTAATAATTCAGCGAAGATTCCTTCCTCCTGTGCTGCTGAGCTAGAGGGAGCTCATTTTTGTGCTTAGGGTCTCCGGTAGCCTTAAGCTTGGGAGTCCCATATGTGAGGACTGACTTCCTGCTTGGTCCTGGAGAAAGCGTAGTTACTCACCTGTAACAGGTGTTCTCCAGGAGCAGCAGGAATCAGTCCTCACAACCCTCCCTCCTCCCCTTGGAGTTGCAATCATGTGCTTTAGTTTTTTTGCAAATTTTTATGCTGTCTTTTTTAGCTATGTCATCTGACTGGCTAAGATGGCACCCTTGGGCGGGAAGGCGACCGCGCATGCGCGCTGCAATTCCCAAAGGCTTTCTTTGAAAGCTGGGGAAAATTGCTCCGTGAGGGCTCCGTCGGCGCCGACGTCACCCATATGTGAGGACTGATTCCTGCTGCTCCTGGAGAACACCTGTTACAGGTGAGTAACTACGCTTTATTTCCCTGCCCAAGAGGGCTTACAGTCTAAATTGTATCTGAAGCAATGGGTGGTGAAGTGGCTTGCCCAACATGAGGAGGAAGGTCATTGGGAGTAGCAGGATTTGAACCCTGGCTTTGTAGACTGCTTCTCTAACCACTAGGTTAAAGTTTTCCCTTTTGTATACTTGTTGAAAATCTGGTAATCACATTTTGAAAAATAAAACAGTCCCTCCATTTGCAACCTTCATTTCTACATACCATATTTAATGGCTGTGGTGTTTATAAACACTGTAAAATAAAAATCCTAAAATTATGCAAATATGTTCAGAAACCTTTCTAGCCACCTTACTGGGCAGATTAGATGGACCATACTGGTTTTATCTGTTATATACTATGTATGTTACTATGCCAAAAGTGGGCGCATATGTGCTCCATTGATATCTTTGTACACATTTCTGGTTTGCATACCTGGGATTGATGAGAGATGCAATATCTTTCATAATCCAGATTTTCTTTTTTCCAGGCAGCTACTCCAGTGGAGGTCTGGTTGCAGTTTTGAGGGATTTTGCACTCTGTGGATTATATAATCCTGCCTGTTCCATTTGCAAGATTGCATTGACATTAACTGTGGCTTTTCACTCTGTTTTTATTTACTCTTCTATGTTCCAGAGTTACTACTTTCTCCATATGAGTGCTTAAGTCAAGTATTTTGCCAGACAAATTGTGGGTAATGGGGACGAGATCAGTTGATGGATATTGGATTCTGCCAGTATCTGGTGCACTAGGGTCTTAGAGGAGCAAGAGTGATACCCTCTTTATTTGAAGGCTTTATTTGGCGACCGAGGCACTGAAAAATGTAAATTGCTGTAGTGGTTCTGTTCTTTAGCATCCTTTCATTAATAATGTCTCAGATTCATCTTTCTATGAGTTGTGTATATACTGAGGTTTAAATTACCTGCCGTGATGGGAACACATCCACATTGCATATTTAAACTCTTCATGAATATGATCCAGGAATACTGAATAAAATTACTAGCTTTCTGGTATTTTTTTTTGTACCATAAAACGGTGACTAAGAATAATGGATCCTGTGATTAGTTCAGAAGCCTGGCACAGCACTGATCTTCAGGAAAGCAGAAAGCGTAGTGCCTGTCTTGACGGAGACAACCTCACTAAAATATCGACATGGAAGTCTTCAGAATCTTAATGAAACTGAATGGAACGGCAGGCTTTGTGCAGGGATGGGGAAGGGGAGTGTAGCCTGGAGGGGATTTTGTAGGGAGAATGCAGTGCAGTGCAGTTGTTTTGATTGAGAGCCTAAATTAGGGAGCCAAAGAATGGCTGTAGAGCAGCTGCACTGGAAGGTAACCTGTGCTCCATTTGTTTCTTGCAGCAAAGTTGCCAAATTTGATGGATCTTCTGAACATTTTATAGATGCAGACTCTGATTATATATAAGCATGTTATTGGCTGTAGTGCCATAACTGAATATCAAATGGCAGGCTTTTTTTTGTTTCTTCTCAGAATCTTAATTGAGTTCTGGAATAGATTGTTTTGGTTGGGGGAGGGTGGTAAGGGGTGGAGGTTTGTTACTCTCAACCATTTTGCTAGTAAAGGCAAACCAGGATGAAAAGTAATATAATGTTCAGTAGAGGAAATAAATGGCTCAGGCTATTCTTAAACTTCCTGTTTCAATTTAGATGCTTAGGGGGGGATTGTTTTTTTAAATCAAAAGTAGCAGTTCCTCCTTATGACGTGCAAGTATCTGGGACTCAGCTACTGCAAACCCCAGTTCTGACACAAAAGCCGATATGTTATCTTTTTCATAGAAACCCCATAATTTCTGATATGCCAGGGAGTGTATCCCAAATGAGAAGAACAAAAAAAAAACCTGTTCTATCTTCAAAGCTATTTATTAATATAAAAACATAGAAAATGACAGCAGATAAAGGCCATACGGCCTGTTGAGTCTGCCCATCCATAAAAACGATTAAGTTCTATATTCCCTTTCTCTCGCTCAGAGATCCTCTGCATTTGTCCTGTGCTTTCTTTAATTCAGATACATTTCTCATCTCCACCATCTCCACTGGGAGGTGGGAGAAGAAGAAAGGTCCATTTCTCCAAGATAGGAAGTGCACAAATAGTTCAAGAGGCAAAACTGAAAAAAAACTCCTTTCCATGATGCTCATGTATGGACATTGAAGGTTCAGGTATAATTCTGGAGAAACAGCTAAGCAAAAACCCGATTCATTATATGTAGAATGCTGGTCTGATGTAGTGGTGAAAGCAATTTTAACTGCATGCCAGGAGGAATCCTGAGATATGAACTTGAATCTTCCATTGACTTGCTATGGGTCACATAAGTGACCTTTTAGCTTGACGCCCCCTTGTCAGTATTTGGGCAATAATAGAATTGTTGCTACACCCTTGTATCCAGTGGAAGCTTTCATTTGATGTTCCTCGGAGGCGATTGCTCTTAAAATGCTGTAACTATTGCTCCTGAAAAAAACTGAGGCCCTTTTACTGAATCCTAGTGAGGGCTGTGCCCACAAATACACGTTAAGTGCAAAACCTCTGTGATAATTGTTGGGGAGTGATCAGCATGTTTCTGGCAGTTAACGCACGACGGCATATGCTAACATGTGGCACAGTTAATGCGGATGCACCTCACGATACCCAGAGAGGTGTCGTTAGATGCATCCGTGCTTTTGCCACATTAATAGTGATCACATGCTAATGTTCTCTCTAGGCCCACACTCTGCCTCTAACCCACCCATTCTCCACAGCACGTGAGAGCCATTTGACATGCATTTTGGTGGTCAGTAGCTGGCATGCCTATGCATTGGTGTTCACCATGGCCAGTTATCACATGCTATAATGCACGTTAACAGGTTAGCAGTGCTTTGTAAAAGGGCCTCCGAATCTTCTGCAGATTATAGTAGATTTAGATTGGCCCCAACATAAGAGTTACCCACAGGTGATAATGGTCATGAACTTGCAAGGTGATGTAGGCCCCATCTTCAGTTATCACCAAAAATAGATCCGATTTGCAAAGTATTAAAATGTAAAACATTCTGGCCCTTGTTTGGATAAAAGGTTTGTAAGTTTGAGTCATTACTACTACTACTGCTGCTGCTGCTAAAATGAGGACACAATTCCCTCTTGCAAATAATCAAGTTGGCCTTGAAGTACAGAATATCATGTCATTGGAAAGGGCTTACTGGCATATTTCTTTTGGTCTCCTGATTTCAAGCAGCGATACTGGAGGCTTTTGGGTCTTCTGTGAACATGCAATAGTTTTTTAAATGTTTAAGAGATTTTCTTGCATTGAATTTTAAAAGCCTCTCTGAAGATATATAGAGCTGTGTTGCATTGGAGAGAGCTTTTAAACCAACCTTTCCTACATATGATAGACTGGATGTTTGGTTTGATGGCAGTGAAGAAGTAGCCTAGTGGTTAGAACAGCAGACCAGGGAAGCCAGGTTCAAACACCGCTGATGCTCCTTGTGACATAAGCCCTTTGGGGACAAGGAAATACTGTGGTTTGAACGTAACTCACCTTGAACTATCACTGGAAGGTGGATTAAATACAATGGGCGCGATTCAGCATGGTGTAATTGGTTAGTAGCACCTGCTAACTGAATAAACCTCTCCCTGATATTCAGTGGCATTGTCATTACAGACAGCCTTGGTACTAACTGGATAGTGCTAGGGTACACGGAGGGTGGGGGGGGGGGGGCGGCAGTGGTGGTGAGAGAGGAGGGGGAAGGGACAGAGCAAAGAATTATCTGGATAGCATGGATTTTCAGTTGCCATCTGAATAAGCTATGCGGATTACTTAGGACAGGTAGAAAGCTGTCCCAACTGCTATCTAGAAAATGTCAGCAATTATCCAGATGATAGCCACGCCATCCAAATAGTGCAGCTGAATGTCTACATTTTCTTTTGTCAGCATTGATTGGCATTTACAAAATGCGCTGACTGCCATGGGCTCAATATTACCCCTAAAATAAATAAATGAATAAAGGGGTGGGGGAGAGCATCTGTTAACATCATAGGCATTTTAGACTGTGCCTAAGATTGTGATAATTTGTAAAGGACCAATATAAATATTACAGTACATAAGCTTTCAAGGACATACAGATCCCTTCTCTCTTTGTGGCTGTAGGGGTGGAAAAACAGCTTTTCTGTCTGAATGTTCTGGTTCAGGAGTTCCTACAAAGGAGATCATTAGGAGACTAGTAGACTTGTGCTATAGAATGATGGGCAGAGATTTTTAAATCTCTCCAGAGACTGAACGGCATTACCCCGTGGATTTTATATTAGTTTTATTACATTTTATTGCATCTGTTAAACTCTTGGACAGCTGTGTTATCATAATTTGTGTATTTAGAATGTAATTTCTGCAGTGTTTGTAAACAACTATGAATCAATAAAGTGAAAGTGTGATAGTTTAGATCTCTGAAGTGTTGCATGTCTCACTCCACTCCTTATTTTACTATTATTTTGGTATATTTTTAGGTTTCTCCTTGGATATGTCTTGGAGCTTTATAATTACCACAGAGAACACAGTGGCTTGTTTACTAACTCAGTTCAGTAGATACTGTTAATTAACCTTGGATTGCCATGACTGGAAATTTCACATGTCTGGCCATGGCAATGCATAGTGGTAGCCCCTCCCCCTAGCCCAAGGCCACCCTCTTTTAAAGAGGCTACACCACCCACTAATTCCCTCCCTTCCACCTTCCCCTGTAGAAGATGTCCAGTTGGGCTAGTGGTTCCCCCATATTCCCTTTCTACCCCCATAATCATTGCTGCCTCCTCTCCCTCAAGGAAAGAGTTACTGACTCTTGCTGATTAGAGGACAATGCACAAGGGATAGGGATGCTAGGTGAGAGATCCATAAGCGGTAGTGGCTTTTACCTGCCCTTCAATCTTCTCTGCACTGGACAGTGGCCGACTTAACAGGGAAAAATGCTGCCTCCACATCTAAACCCACTGAATGGGAATGGCTGAATTAGTACATCTGCCAGGGTCCCTTAAATGTTTGGGCCTTTGGCATGTGCCTAGTTTGCCTGTGCCTTAATCTAGCCCTGCCCTTCCCGTGATAAGGGCAATTGAGCATCTAGGATCAGTTGGTGCAATTTTGGAAAATGGTGCCAGGAGGGCAAGAGTGAATGAGGATTACTCCTGTACTCACTGGAACACTGGGGATTTCTGAGTAAGTCTGCAGGGAAGTCTAAGAAGGTGGGGGCAGGGGGATAGAAAGGGTGCATTTTGGGTTAGTTGGGGGTGGATTTTATGAAGGCCAATTTTTTTTTTAAATTAATAAGGCCCAGGAGGGGTTGTAAGGGGAAGACAACTAACCTGCCAGGAGGAGGTGGTGGTGGAGGGATTGACAGTAGTCAGGTAGCCCCTTTCAACTCCCAACTCCAGGGTATCAGCATGCGACTGCTCCTTGCGTGAGGTTAGCTACACCTCTGGAGGTGTGGTTAAACTTTGGAAGCCGCCTTCAAGGAAGGTTACCACAAGCAATATTCAATTTACATATTAGTGACCTGCTTTGCATACATTTGCATGCAATAGAACTCATTTTTATTTTACATTGTATGAGATTTATATATGCGATACTGCTGTGTTACTATAGAATAATGTGGAATTAATGTGCATCACCACAGAGTGAGTTATTTAAAACAATCTATATATGCTTTCCCTGAAACATTTCCACTCAAGATGGCTTTTATGGTAGCTCCAGTAGGGTGTAAACCTCTGCCCATCTTTATCAAATAGATTTTTTTAAATAAAGAATATGAAGGTAGTTAAGGAACTCGAAGTTCATTTAGTCTGCCCAACTTCATTCCTGCTAAAGTGCCATAAACGCCAGCTGTTATGTGTTTTTTCCATCACTATTTAACCAAAAATCCTTTGTGCTTGTCACATGTTTTAGCAAATTATTTTATTTAAAATACTTAATTCTCCCAGCCCCTAAAGTTGTCAAAAGTGTTTTACAGTCATCAAAATTAAAATGCAATAAATCAATTACAACAAAATAAAACATAAATGTACCTCATAGCATGTCAGAGAACATCATGCATAACATCTCAAGAGAGAGATCTTGCACCACCAGATTACCCTCTGGAAATAGCCACGTTCTTTTATTTTGTCTCCATCATGCTTTCTGTGAAGAAATATTTCCTGATGATGATCCCAATTTTACATTCTTGCAGCCTTATGCCATAACCCTTTGTTCCTTTGCGTCCCTCTAGTCCAGTCCCGGAACCATAGAGTTTAGAATCTCCGCCAACAGCCTTGGAGACTGAAAGACATCATCGCTTTGCTTGCACCAGTATAAATAGGCAAGGATCGCCTCCTCTCACCAGTACTTTCAGTCTCCAAACAGCTAAAGGAGATTCTGAGCCTGGGACTGGGCTCAGTTTAACTAACTAAGCAGAGCTAGATTGGATAGATTTCCCTTTATAATTTCTGAATGAATTGTTTTGAATTTGGCCTTTTCTTTGTTTTGCAGGAGCAGTGCTATTTCTCTTTTTTTTTTTTTTTTTATACTTTATCATTTTAACAAACAATGAAGCATTTATCAAAACTTCATGGAAATTAAGACACTGGTTTAGAAATACAACATTGAATCTCATCAACATTGAAAAAATAAAGTAATAATTGAAATACAAGACAACAATATACCAGTGCTTCCTATAGCCCACTACAACCGGGATCCAAGAAACAATATGCATTAAACCAGACAAAAAAAAGGAAAAAGAGTGTGAGCTAAACAATCATACCTAACTCATACGCAGTGGTTCAGGGGACACCTCAGAAGGACGCTGAGCACTCAAAAAGCCCACTAACTGGGACGGCTCATAGAAAATATAAGGTCTGCCATTGTCAAGCTTGGAGAGCTTCTTGCTCCCCAGGTGGTGGCTTTAGGCGCCCAGGTTCAGGTTCATACAAACTTACTCCAACAGCATACTCTGGAGGTTACTGCTTTACAATCTTCGGTAGCAGAATTACAACAGAAGCTTTCTTCCTCTGAAGATGGTGTGTCTCAGTATCAGAAAGATACGTTGGCTTTGAAAGCAAGGATTGAAATGCTTGAAAACTCTTCAAGATATTGTAATCTATGTTGTATAAATTTTCCTAGATTGTCTTCTATTTCTGCTAAAGAAATGTTTAAGAAATATCTTTTGGAAGTTTTAGGGGTACCAGTAGAGTCTCACCCTCCTATGCTTAAGGTTTATTACCTTCCCTCTGGGGAAAAAAGTGCCTTTTGAGGGAATTAGTGAGGTAGGGGGTCAGTTTGATGTGTTAAATATTTCTGCTATATTGGAATCCTCAGGAACTGAGAGTGCTATATCATCAACACTGATAGTTACGTTTGTATTAGCTTCAGATAGGGATTGGTTCCTACGAATGTTTTTCAAGAAGCGTACTGTGCAATTTTGTGGGATGACTATTCGAGTCTTTCCTGATTTAGCGAAGGAAACTCAAAAACGGAGGAAAGAATTTGTTATTACGCCCTGGAGTTTTGCTGTTGGGGGGTTTATACTTCTTAAAGTTTCCCTGCAAATGTATGGTCAGGTTAAATAACCAATCTTATATTTTCTATAAGCAGTGCTATTTCTGAAGGCTTCTTCCTCTGGCCCCATCTCCTTCTTCAGCCCCCCTCCCCCCTCCTGTTCCCCGTCACTTTAACGAGCATTAGTAGAGGGCAGTTTTTAAATGTATAGCATTTGTCTCCCTGCTCCCGAACCCGCTACTAAGGGTGAGGAGCAGGTTGAAGGCTTCCTAACAGCGCCCAGGATCGGGCAGTTTAGCCGGCTTTACCCACAGCTTGTGGATGGCGTCGGTGCTGAAGCCGCGGTACGGCTGAGCCCCGACGCGGCGGTATCTCCTTTCCACTCCGGAACTGCTGATTGGTGAGTGAGGGGGCCGCGGATCGAAAAATTTTAAAGGGCAGTTCAGAATAATTAATGGAGGACCGCGTTCTTAATTTCTGATGAAGTGAGGCTGGCCGCGTGGGAAATGCGGCAGCCATTTTCAAATCCCAGTGCTGTTCTTTCATTTGGAGAGGTGTTCTTTCGTACTTTAGACCCTCGTTTTGAGTAGGGACTAGGCTAGTCTTGCCTGGAGGTTGCAGGTGAAGTCTACAGAAGTATAAAAAAAAAAAAAAGACCTGCGGCTGGCATCGGCCTCGCGGCTGGGCTGGTTTGGACTGCGGTCTTTGCCCGTTTTCAACGGCTACACTTTCCTTGGGAGTGCATTGGGGGGGGGGAGTGCTGTAGCACGGCATTGGCTATAGCATGCCCGCGAAACCTCGGTGCGTGGTATGTGGCGCGAAGCGCGGCTTAGTGTTAGACTCAGGTGTGTGTGGGACTTGCACTCGGGGAGCACATGAGATGGATGGTGCGCCAGATGGACCCTCGGGGGACCGGGAAGCTGGTCCGTCGCACGGAGGAGATGCCCTGCCTCTGTCCCTAGACCCGGCTGTGCCAGTGCCGGGGGCGTCCTTCGATGAGGGGTCTTCTGGGTCTCTGGGGTTGACTCAGGGGCCTGTTCCGATGATCCCATCAAATTTTTTTTCCCTCATGCAGCAGGCTTTTGCCCTGCTGCAACCCGTGATGTCCGTTCCTCCTCAGGGGTCGCTGGGGCGGAAGCGGCTCGGCTCCCTTGCCCGGTCTGATGAGGGCATTCTCCTGGCCAAAAAGAGCAAAGTGTCTGGGGATGAGAGCCCGGCGTCTCGCCTCGGGGAGGCCCTGGGGACAGTAGGCGCGGACCTGGATGAGATCTCAGGTGACGAGTTGGACGAGGGAGAGTTGCTTGACTCGGAGCAGCAGAGCAGGGTAGTTGGGGTGTTTCGTCGCGAAGAACTGCCAGCCTTGATTGCCGAGACTCTCAGGACTCTGAACATGCCCTCGGAAGGGGCGGTAGCAGAGAAGGCCCTGGAGGATCCGTTGTTACAAGCGGTGTGGACGTCCCAACGGGTTTTCCCCGTGCATAGAGTTTTTTGTGGTATGATTCAGGAGGAGTGGGACTCGCCGGAATCAGCCCTGAAAGGTTCCAGGGCCTTAGCCTGTCTTTATCCGCTGTCAGACCAGGATAGAGATCTGTTTCGCTCTCCCAAGGTAGATGCGGCGGTTTCGGCAGTTACTAAGAAGACAACCATTCCCGTTGAAGGGGCGGCAGCGCTAAAGGATGTGCAGGACAGGAAATTAGATACGCTGTTGAAGCAGGTGTTTGATGTATGCGCTCTCTCGATGCAAGCCTCGATAGCGGGGGCTTGGGTGGCGAGAGGCTGTTTGCGGTGGTCCCAGAGGTTGCAAGGGGATCAATTGGATGCGCAGCTGGAGGATGGAGCACGATTGGAGTCCGGAACCGCTTATTTGGCGGACATTCATTATGATCTTATTCGTGGCCTGGCTAAGAGTATGGCCTCGGTGGTAGCGGCTCGGCGTTATCTTTGACTGCGTAATTGGGCAGCAAGCTACCGTTTCGGGGTAAGCTGTTGTTTGGGGAGGATCTGGAGAAGTTGGTCAAGGATCTCGGAGAGTCGAAGGGAGGTCGTCTCCCGGAAGTTAAGCCAAAGCAGAGCCGGACTACTACGGGATCCCGAGGGGTCCCTAGGGATTTTCGTAGATTTCGGTCCTCTCGGTTTAACCAATCTCAGCGAGGGAGGTTTCCAGCTAGAAGCCAGGGATTTCGTGGTTTCTGGGGAGCCGGTAGAGGGTTCTCCCCTTTCCAGTCCTCTTCCGTTAAAAAGTCCCAATGAGATAAGGCGGGCTCAGGCAGAGGTGGTTCCCGTAGGGGGTCGGTTGCGGGAGTTTTACCCTGCCTGGGTCCAAATTACGTCAGTCCGGTGGGTCCTGGAGGTAATCCGAGAGGGTTATGCTCTGGAGTTCCACCGTCCCATGTTAGATTCCTTTGTCCGGTCTCCTTGCAGAGCTCCGCTCAAGGTTTGCGCTGTCTCAGAGACGCTGCAGCTCAGATCGGTGGTGCCCGTGCCGGCAGATCAACGTGGCTGCGGTCGATACTCTATCTATTTTGTAGTACCAAAGAAAGAAGGCACGTTTCGGCCAATCCTGGAAGGTCGGGGGTTCAAATCCCACTAGAGGACAGCAACCTTGGGCCGGAAGGACTGGGGTTTCTAGTCCCACAGGTGCTCCTTGTAGTCTTGGGCAAGCCACTTAACCCTCCATAGCCCATGTTCCCTGTAAAATAGTTATCTCCAAGTTATAATGCCCTGTTCAATGTAATTTCAGTTTGTTCAATGTAAACCGCACTGATGCAGAATAGCACGGTATATAAGAGAAAATAATAAAATAAATTTAAAAAGGGTGAATCGGTGTCTCAGAGTCACTCATTTCTGGATGGAGACTCTGCGTTCCATCATCGCAGTGGTCAGAGCGGGAGAATTCCTGACATCGCTAGACCTCACGGAAGCTTACCTCCATATCCCGGTGCGGCAGGAGCACCAAAGGTTTTTACGGTTTGCAGTTCCCATGGGGCATTTTCAGTTTCAAGCGTTGCCGTTCGGTCTGGCGACGGCACCTTGGGCGTTCACCAAGATTATGGTGGTGGTGGCGGCGGCGCTCCGCAAGGAGGGAGTGCTAGTGCATCCCTACTTGGATGATTGGTTGATTCGAGCAAAGCCAAGGGAAGAGAGTGCGTCGGCTACCGCTCGGGTGGTGCAACTGTTGGAAAGCCTGGGCTGGGTGCTCAACTTTGCGAAGAGCAGATTGGTTCCCTCGCAGTCCCTGGAATACTTAGGAGCACGGTTTGAGACAGAGCACGCAGCAGTGACTTCATGGCTCTGGGACAGAGGGTGAAGCAGTTAGGTGCACAGGTGGTGTTCTCTTCAATCCTCCCTGTTGAGGGTAAAGGCCAAGGCAGAGAGGCTCGCATCCTGGAGATGAATGCATGGCTGCGTGGATGGTGTCATCGAGAGCGTTTTGGTTTCCTAGACCATGGGATGCTGTTCCAAGGGTTGCAGAGCAGAGATGGCATCCATCTGTCCAAGAAAGGTCAACGCATCTTCGGTAGTAGACTGGCTAATCTACTGAAGAGGGCTTTAAACTAGATTCGTTGGGGATGGGTGAAGAAAGCCCCCAGGTAAGTGAAAGCCCCCAGGTAGGTGATACATTAAATACCTTTATGGAAATGGATAACATATGGAAAGCAGTGTGTATTAATGCCCGTAGCATGGGAAATAAGATCCCTGATGTTGAAGCTTTGGTGGGAGTGGCTGACTTGGATTTAGTCGCAGTTACAGAAACCTGGTTCACAGAAAACCATGACTGGGATGTAACTATACCTGGCTATACTTTATTCAGAAAGGACAAGGTAGGAAGAAGGGGAGGAGGAGTGGCACTATATATAAAAACTACTATTAAAGCTTTGGAATTACAGAGCTTAAAAGGGAGAGAGGAGGCATTGTGGGTTAAACTAGAAAGAGGGAAAGAGAAATCTATTTGCATTGGTGTGATATACAGACCTCCCTCACAAGAGGAAGAGGTGGACAGAGAGTTAATTGAAGACATACGCAACATTGCTAGGAAAGGGGAAGTGCTACTGATAGGAGATTTCAATATGCCAGATGTTGATTGGCACATTCCTGCTGCAGTATCATCTAGAAGTAAGGAGATCCTGGATTATCTACAGGGAGAACTATTCAGGCAATTGGTAACAGACCCCACACGTGAAGGGGCCATACTGGACTTGGTGCTTACCAATGGTGAAAGTGTTTCAGATGTTGTAGTGGTAGATCATTTTGCATCCAGTGATCACCAGATGGTGTGGTTCAGTATTAGGACTAGGGCTGTTAGAATCCATTCCAAGGTGAGAATCTTAGACTTTAGGAAGATTAACTTTGCGAAGATGGGCCAAAACCTCAGGGAGTCGTTAGTGGGATGGGAACAGCTGGGGGATGTAGAAAAACAGTGGGCAAAACTGAAAGGGGGTATTTTAAGGGCAACCAACCTTTTTGTTAAAATGGTAAATAAAGGCAAAAGGAACAGGAGACCGCTATGACTTTCGAAGGAAGTAGCTGAAAAAGTGAAGAAAGAGGGAGGCCTTCATGAAATACAAGAGATCACAGAGAGAGGAAGACAGGCATCTGTATTTGGAAAAACTTAGAGAAGCTAGCAAAGTAGTCAAGAAGGCAAAGATTCAAAAGGAGGAGGAAATAGCCAATGCAATAAAATGGGGGGATAAGACATTTTTCAGATATATTAGTGAGAAGAGGAAGGGCAAAAGTGGTATTGTCAGACTCAAGGGTGCAGGGGGGGAATATGTAGAAGCTGATAAGGATAAAGCGGAATTGCTTAACAAATATTTTTGTTCTGTGTTCACAGATGAAGAACCAGGAGCAGGACCTCAGAAAACACCCACAAATAAGAACAGAAGCGAGGGACATCTTGAACAATTTTCAGAAGACTGTGTTCGTGAGAAACTAGCTCAACTTAAAGTAGACAAAGCGATGGGACCGGATGGGTTACACCCTAGAATACTGAGGGAACTTGGGGATGTTCTAGCAGCTCCACTGACTGACCTTTTCAATGCCTCATTGGAGTCGGGAGTGGTGCCAAAGGACTGGAGAGAGGCTCATGTGGTGCCTTTACACAAAAGCGGAAGTAAGGATGTGGTTGAAAACTACAGGCCGGTTAGTTTAACTTCGGTGGTGAGTAAATTATTGGAAACGCTGCTGAAAGAAAAAATAGTGAGGTTTCTGGAGTCCAGCAGATTACAGGATCCGAGGCAGCATGGATTCACCAGAGGCAGGTCTTGTCAGACAAATCTGATTGATTTCTTTGACTGGGTGACCAGGGAGTTGGACCGAGGGAGAGCTCTAGATGTGGTGTATTTAGATTTCCGTAAAGCCTTTGACACTGTTCCTCACAGGCGACTTATAAACAAACTGAGCACCCTAGGGATGGACCCTAAAGTTACTGCTTGGGTTAGAAATTGGTTGGGTGGGAGGCGACAAAGAGTACTTCTCTGAGGAGAAGGATGTTACCAGTGGTGTGCCCCAGGGATCTGTCCTTGGTCCGATTCTTTTTAACATCTTTGTTAGTGATATAGCGGAAGGGCTGTCGGGTAAGGTTTGCCTCTTTGCAGATGATACCAAAACCTGCAATAGAGTAGACACCCAGGAAGGTGTAGATAACATGAGGAGGGATCTAGCTAAGCTTGAAGAATGGTCTAGAATTTGGCAGCTGGGATTTAATGTTAAAAAATGTAAGGTCATGCATTTGGGCTGCAGCAATCCAAGAGAGCAATACAGTATAGGAGGTGAAGTACTTTTGTCCACTAAAGAAGAGCATGACCTAGGCGTGGTTGTGTCTGATGATCTTAAAGTAGCTAAACAGGTAGAAAAGGCGACGGCAAAAGCTAGAAGGATGCTTGGGTGCATACGGAGAGGAATGGCTAGCAGAAAAAAGGAGGTGATAATGCCTCTGTATAAGTCTTTGGTGCGACCTCATTTAGAGTATGGTGTGCAATTCTGGAGACCGCACCTTCAAAAGGATGTGAACAGGATGGAGTCGGTGCAGAGGGTTGCAACTAAAATGATTAATGGGCTTCATTATAAAGCATATGAGGACAGACTTAAGGATCTTAATATGTACACCTTAGAGGAAAGACGGGATAGAGGTGATATGATTGAGATGTTTAAATACCTCCGTTGCATAAATGTTCAGGGAGAGAGCCTCTTTCAATTGAAAGCAAGTTCTGCTACGAGGGGACATGGGATGAGGGTGAAGGGAGATAGATTCAGGAGTGATATGCGGAAATATTTCTTTACAGAAAGAGTAGTGGATCCATGGAATAGTCTCCCAGTGGAGGTGGTAGAGATGAGGACAGTAACTGAATTCAAAAAAGTATGGGACCAACACAGAGGATCTCTAAAGGTAAAAAGTGGACTGTTGTAGTTGTTGTTATGGAAGGACAGACTGGATAGGCCATGTGGTCTTTTTCTGTCATCATGTTTCTATGTTTCTACCCGCTCAGCGAGCGCAAGGGCTGAGGAAGCTCGTGTGGCGGTTTCTATCGCAGCCGGCGCCAACAGCGTGGCAGTATCTTCAATTGCTCGGGACAATGGCGGCCATGATCGAGGTGGTTCCCTGGGCCAGAGCGCATATGCGACAGTTGCAGAGTGCGCTACTCCGCCGTTCGTCTCATCAGCGGGATGTGTTATCGCAGCGGTTGGTTTGCCCTCCGGAGGTGCGTCAGGATCTTCTTTGGTGGTTGCGGCCGGAGAACTTGGCGGCGGGCAAGCCTCTAGAGCCTCCATCCTGGAGACTGTTGACGATGGATGCAAGTCTCCTGGGGTGGGGAGCGCATTGCGAGGGCAGGTTTGTCCAGGGGCGGTGGTCTCTGCCGGAAAAGGAATGGTCTATCAACAGGTTGGAAATGAGAGTGGTGCTTTTGGCCCTGCAGGAATTTCAGGAGAGCTTCAGGCAGCGGGCGATTCGAGTTCTGTCTGACAATGCCACGACCGTAGCCTACATCAATCGGCAGGGAGGGACCGGCAGTATGGTGCTGGAGGCAGAGGCCGGTCAGCTTCTAAAGTGGGCCGAACAGAATCTTATGGGTCTTTCGGCGCAGCATGTGGCCGGAGTGGACAATGTCAAGGCGGATTTTCTAAGTTGTCGCGAGGTGGATCCCAGAGAGTGGGGTCTGCACCCGGATGTGTTTGCGCTTTTAGTTCAGCGCTGGGGGATTCCTCTGATGGATCTCATGGCGAGCTTCGAGTCGGCGAAGGTAGCGCGATTTTTCAGCAGACGGAGAGAGCGGATGTCGGAGGGTCTCGACGCGCTGGGGCAGCGGTGGCCGGATGGAGGTCTCCTCTATGTGTTCCCGCCTTGGGCTCTCATTGGCCGGGTAGGGCAGTGCATAGAACGGCATCGGGGCCTGGTAGTCCTGGTAGCGCCCGACTGGCCCAGAAGACCGTGGTATGCAGATTTGGTGCGGCTCCTAGCAGACAAGCCGTGGAGGCTGCCTCAGCGGGTTGATCTCTTGGTACAGGGACCGTTACGCATGCCCCAGGTGGGTCGATTCTCGCTTACGGCTTGGCTCTTGAGAGGGCTAGGATGAGAGCTAAAGGTTATTCGGCAGTGTACCTACCTTACTGAAAGCGCGTAGGAGGTCTACTTCGCTGGCGTACATCCGGGTTTGGCGCATTTTTGAGGCCTGGTGTGCGGAGCGTAGTCTTCGGCCTTTTGGGGTTTTGGTGTCTCAGATCCTTTCGTTTTTGCAGGATGGTTTGGCAGCAAGTTCCTTGCGCGTGCAGCTGGCTGCCATTTCCTGCTACCGGGGGAAGATTCACCGTCAGGTTCTCGGGGCTCATGGCGAAATCAGGCGGTTCTTGAGGGCAGTGTTGCTTATGCGTTCGCCGCGGCACTCTGCAGTGCCGCTGTGGGATTTGAACTTGGTGTTGGGGGCCTTGCTGGATGCGCCGTTTGAGCCTCTGTCCAAGGCCTCTCTGAAAGATCTCACTTTGAAGACGATTTTTCTGGTGGCTATTTGTTCCGCAAGGAGGATTTCGGAATTGCAGGTGTAAGGAGCCGTATCTATCCTTTTTCCATCACAAGGTAGTTCTGCGTACCGTTCCAGCGTTCTTGCCAAAGGTGGTTTCAGCGTTTCACGTTAATCAGGTGGTGTCGCTTCCGGAGTTCTCCGATCAGCAAAAAGAGAAATCGGGGGGCAAGCTGCATCTGTTGGATGTTCGGCGAGTACTACGAATTTATCTCGACTGGACGGCGCTCTTTCGGAGGTCGGAGCGGCTATTTGTGGCTTTTGGGGGTCCATGTAAAGGGGAGGCGGCGGCGAAGTCGTCTATCTCCCGTTGGTTGAAGGAATCGATTGCTTCTGCGTATCTTCTGAGAGGTAAGATGGTTCCGGAGGGGCTTCAGGCTCATTCGACCCGGGCGCAGGCGGCGTCTTGGGTGGAGTTCAGTTTGGTTCCGGTCAACGACATTTGTCGGGCAGCAACTTGGTCATCCTTGCATTCTTTTGCGAAACATTATCTGCTGGATGTGTTGGCGGCAGGTGATGGTCGTTTTGGTTCAGCAGTGCTTCAGGCTGGGCTGGCAGGTCCCTCCCGTTGATATTCACTGCTCTGTTACGTCCTCTATGGTTCCGGGACTGGACTAGAGGGACGCAAAGGAAGGTTAAATTAGACTTACCTGCTAATTGTTGTTCCTTAAGGAACTCTAGTCCAGTCCCGGATCCCACCCTGGGTTGATGGTGTTCGCCAGCCTGAAGTTTCTGGAACGCCGTTTTGACCTTGTTAGAGGGGGTTCTCTGGAGGCGCGGGGCAGAGCCATTGTGAGAGCCCTTCTGTAGCACTATCTTGCGCTTCATAGCAAAATTTCAGGAAAAAAAAATAAAGAATTAATACAAGACGAACTCTGCCGTTTGCAGATTGAATTCTATTTTATTACTGTTTTATGGGAATTTATTCTACTTATTTCTTGCTCTGCTGAGTGTGCTTTGTCAATAGGTACTGGTGAGAGGGGGCGGTCCTTGCCTATTTATACTGGTGCCAGCAAAGCGATGATGTCTTTTAGTCTCCAAGGCTGCTGGAGGAGATTCTAAACTCTATGGTTCCGGGACTGGACTAGAGTTCCTTAATAAACAACAATTAGCAGGTAAGTCTAATTTAACCTTCTAGAGAGGGGTTCTCAATCCAGTCTTTGGGACACAGCCAATCAGGTTTTAAGGATAACCACAGTGAATATGCATATGAAAGATATGCCTGAGGTGCCTCCATTGTATGCAACTCTCTCTATCATGCATATTCATTGTGATCATCCTAAAAACATGACCAGCTAGGTGTGTCCCAAGGGCTTGGTTGAGAACCTCTGGTCTAGGCAGGGCTGGTACTATTAGATGTGCTAGGAGGAAGTCGGCATCAGAAGGGGCAGCAAATGCAAAGTGCAATGTGTGCCTTCGAGTCAGTCCTGACTCCTGGCGACCCAGAAGCTCCTGGGGTTTCTTGGCAGTGCCACTGGAAGTAGAATGCCAGGCCTTTCTTCCGAGGCAGTGGAGGATTAAGTGACTTGCCCAAGGCCACAAGGAGTGCTAGTGGGAATTGAACCTTGGTTGCTTGGTTACCAAGCCAATGTTCTAACCACTAGGCTACTCCTCCAGAAGTGTGGCAGAAGTGGTAGATTTTGCAAGAGAGAAACCACAATACAGCCTTGGGGATGGTGGGTAAGAACTGCATTGCGATTTTGGGATCATTGCCACTGCTGCCTGCCTCTGGAGAGGGGAGGCAACAGTGGCAATGGGCGTAGGCTGGGGCAGCAGGATGGAGGGTCTGCCTAGGGCACCACCAGCCCTGGCTCTAGAGCATCTTTATCTCCAGGAACAAGCAGGAATGAGTCTTCACATATGGGGTACGTCGGTACCGACGGAGCCTGCGCGGAAACGCTCCCCGGCATCCAAAAAGAAAGCCTTTGGGAGCATCCCACACGCATGCACGCTGCCTTCCCGCCCATTCACTTCCCTCTCATCAGTTTTTCATTTTCCGCGGAGGTGGCAGGACGTATTCCTGTCACCGCAGAAAATTCTTTTTTATTCTTGTTTTTTTGTGGTCGCGGCTGCCTTCCCTCGACGCCACCGGTACCGCCGGGGCTTTTCTTTCTTTTTACTAAAAATGTCCTCTTTTCTCTAAGGAATTTTTCCTGTTTAGTGCCTGACTGTTTCTAGGCCACTAGGCCTCTATCCTTCCATTATGGAAAAGCCAGCCACTATCCTTAAGAAATGCTCAAAATGTGGCGGTGCAAATATATTTTTAGACACTCATACTTGGTGTCTAAAATGTTTAGGTCCTGACCATTGCCCACTGGAGTGTCTCTCCTGCTGGAGTACAAACAGAAGAAGTCTTCAGGATCGAGCACAACTCGATGTCACCAGACAGAATATCTTCTTTTTCACAGGATCAGGTAACCAAACAAAAGTATGTTAAGACTAGCCAGTCCTCGAGTGGTAGATCTCCTTCTAAGCATCGAGATGCCTCTGGCGTTGCCCTCGAGGACATTTTGGCAATAAAGCCCTGGCGGGAGTCTTCGGGCTCCTAAGCATTAACAGGGCTTCAGGTTGTTCCCGAGGTTCTTACCTTCATGGACATACCTGGGCCATGCTCGGTGGTTGTGGCCGCTTCGAGCGGTACCGACACCCCAGCATCGGCTATGGTGATGGATGAAACACTCCTCACCGATGAACGTAGTCTAGGGCTCTCAGCTACTTTGGTACAACTAGAGTTGCTGCAGACCGTTCCTCCAGTATCAGCTTCGGTACCGGTATCGACATCGGCACCGGTGTTGGTACCGTCGATGCTTGCTTCGACAGACTCGCTTCCTTTGCTGCCGAGCCTGGAATTGCTCTCTAGCATGGAGGATTCGGTATCGACTCATCTCGGTACTGACCTCGGGCGGTGCCGAGGACATCGCTTTAAAGAAAATCCGATGCTTCATCCTTTCAAGTCTTCCGATCCCGATGACTGGGATGAATCCATCGGTGCCAAAGCTGCATTTTCAACAATTTCAGCCTTTACCCCTCATTTCAGAGGGTCCTCCTCAGGAGAGATTTCTTTTCAAGCTTTTTTGCTTGATATGACAGTTACTTGCCATTTCTATACCTGGTGAAGAATCTATACCAGGGGATTCAGAAACTCTGCAATTCCCCTGCATTCCAAAGGAGGTGATCATGCTTCCTTTGCATCAGATCTTACAGGATCTACTATTAAGAATGTGAGAAACTCCTTTAACGTTATCCCCAACTTCTAAAGCACTCGACACTATGTATAAGGTGCTACCTTCTCCAGGTTTTCAAAAGACTCAACTTCCTCATCATTCTATTGTTGTAGAATCAGCAATGAGGCGTATTAAGAGTGCAAAGAAGCACTCCTCTTATCCGCCAGGTCGTGAGTCTAGGATTTTAGATGCCTTTGGACGTCGCTGCTTCCAGGCATCTATGCTTTCAGCAAGAATTATCTCATATATTTTCTATATGGGATTCTCTCTTGAAGAGGTCACAAAGAATTTAAAGCTTTTGACCCCTTTTCTTCAAGAACATAATAGAGCAGACTATATCTTATTAGTCAGTCATGCTCAAAATGTCTCTAAGTTCCTTAATCGTGCTTCCCTGGACTGTTTTGAGTCTATTAGCAGAACTGCTATAGCCATAGGGGCACGACGCATGGCCTGGCTCCAAGCTTCAGACTTGGACAAATGGGTACAAGAAAGGCTGGGGAATACTCCTTGTACTGGTGAAAATCTCTTTAACAAGGATGCCTTATTCCAAGCTAATCAGTTAAATACTGATATTGTTGCTTTCAGAGGATTGCCAAAACTTTCCTCTATCCCAGCTACTAAAAAATCTCCTAAAAAACTTTATCCCCCCTAAGGGAAAAAAGTTTTATCCATCTTCTACCCATCATGCAGATGTTTCCAAAGAAGGGCAACATCAAACCAGGCTAAGAAAATCAAAACCTCAACAGCCTCAGCAAACCTAGCAGTCGCAGGGTTTCTGATATTTTATTCATTAAATCTCTTTTTCCTGTTGAGGTTTAGAACAGCTAACCTACTTCTTATCAACAGAAGCATCTGCAGTTCATCTCATCCTTACTGAGAGATCAGTGATACACTGACTCAATCCTCGACTCTAGGCATGAATCTCTTGCCTCAAGAGAAATCCATTCTTTTAGCTCCTAGAGCTATTGAGGATAATCATGCCCTACAGGTTTTCTCCTCTCCTTTTGGAAGGAAAAAGAGGAGAAACAACTACTAACAAGGTAGGCTATGCTCTTCACCTTGACAGTTTTCCTGTACGAGGATATCTCATAGTTTTGAGTGCAGGGGGGGGGCTTTACCTTTTTCAGAGACTTACCAAATTGTAAGTCTTCAAAACTCTTTATTACTTTCTATCCCTCTTAGTCGAGACATCCAGTCTAAGAGTGATACTATGGCTTACTTTTTAAGCCCGTAGGATTTTCTTCAATACCTACTCCAGTAAGTGGTTTCCATACAGCGCTTTCTTCCCCTTTCCAATCTTCTCAAATATTTCTTTTAAGACAGCTTATCAGACCATAATTGAGTTTTACCACTCCTAATTATGTCTATTGGTCCTTTTCCAAACTATAGGACCTAACTTTTTCTGCTGCCTTAATAACAAATAATTCCAAGAGAGGTTCCAAAACCTACTTGGACAATTTATCATTGCAGGCAACCTGCCTGTCTACTATTCTTAGCCATCTTCAATTATTTTTGGCTCCAACAGAATAGATTAGGTTGCACACTGGCAGTTAAACAGCCAGATCTCAGCTAAGCAACCTACAAAATGCTCTCTGCAATTATACAAAAAAAGCTCTGCAACTATGGGCCTTTGCCAGAGAGTGTCAGAGCCATTCCTAGTAGGTAACTTCCAGATGGTTAAAAAGGCTTGCCTAGTCATGCTCCTACATGACTGTTTTTTTCCTACTCTTACCATCTTCCTTAAAATTTCCTTTTAAGGGAAAGGAACCAGGGCTTAGACCCCGTGAAAGCATAAAGAATTGCTTAATTCCCTGGGTTGTTCCACATCTCCAGTGGAACTCTTGCAACAGGGATGCATTCCTTTTCACTGCAGTCGGTCCTTGTCTAGTGCATTCCTTCTAATTCCCAGTACTTCATTGAAGCTTTTGCTGAACAAAGAATGCATGATACTCATATTGCCCTAATAGAGGGGCAAACATGGTATCCCCTTATATTGCGTCTTCTCCACACTGAAGTTATAGAAGGATTCAGAATTGTTGTCTTAAGACTAAGGATCTCCTCTGCACTCTTTCACGTAGGTCTCCATTTCTGGTTATTCAAAGGCTAGAATTTTTAAAGGAATCTAGACCTCTCCTAAGTAAGAACATTCCACTGGTTTCCATGTAACCTTCTCCATGGTTCTTCCACGTGTAACCAGAAAGAGATTCTCTGTTCATATCCTCAAGCGGGTCTTACCCTTTCTTGTTATTAAGTGAATCTCTCTCTCTCTCTATACATATATATATATCTGACTCTGAAAGATTTGTTACTGTCCATATTAATGCTGTTCCAGCATACCATAGCATTTTAAATGGACAGCCAATTTCTATGGTAATTAGAAACTACCTTCTTTTACCGTAACCTTTCCGGTTGCGTTACATCTGAAGCTCTCCATGTAAAGTCATTATCCTAAGTGACATCACTTAGGGAAGACATTACTGATCTTCAAGAAATTGGAGGCTACAGAGCCTACTACAAATGTTTCTTTCTTTCATTTGGATAAAGGGGTCTTAAATCTGACTGGTTTGCAGGAAAAGGATGGGTCTTTATCTCCTCTCTTTCCTAGAGCCTTTTTCTGCCCCAAGGACAAAGAGCTTCAAACTTTGGCCTACAGAAGCTTTAGCTTCTCCTTCAAGGTCCAACCTCATTAAACTCCCCCAGTTTGTTCTTCTGGAATTAGTTCTAGCCATTAAGGCTTCTGACCTCTGCCTGTATTGCAAAATTTATTTTCCTCTACTCCACAGAGAGGTAATTTCTTTGAGGCTAATGTACTGGCTCTTAGCACCAAACCCATATTAGCCTCAACAAATACTTTCGCAATACTTTTGAATAAGATCCACATTAGAAAATTGAAATTCACTATTTACTAACATTATGATCTACACAAGGACTCCTCTCTAGACGCCTTGTTTAGTCAAGCTGTTCCACAGCACACCCTTTTTAATTCAACTCCTATCCTCCATCCCTTGGATGCCTGAGGTTCTGGGAAATAGCATGGCTCATCTATTACGTTTGCAACATGCTGGGACCTCCTCTAGGCATCTCTAGCTTGGGAGTCCCCATATGTGAAGACTCATTCCTGCTTGTTCCTGGAGATAGCACAGTTACTTACCTGTAACAGGTGATCTCTGGGAACAGCAGGAATAAGTCTTCACAACCCACCCACCTCCCCTAGGAGTTCTTCTCTCTCTCTCTCTCTCATTTGTCTACTTCTCTCCTTCGGTCTCAGCTACAAACCCATCTGATGAGAGTGAAATGAATGGGCGGGAACGCAGCGCGCATGCGTGTGGGATGCTCCCAAAGGCTTTCTGTTTGGACGCTGGGGAGCGTTCCCGCGCAGGCTCCGTCGGTACCAACGTACCCCATATGTGAAGACTTATTCCTGCTGTTCCCAGCGATCACCTGTTACAGGTAAGTAACTGTGCTTTCTCTGAAAAAGGTTTGCTTATTGTATATTATTAATATATTTGAAATATCTATGTCTCTGTCACATCCTTTGTGTCTCCTCTCTTCTCTCTTTGTGATTCAATATGATAGTACTTGGGGCATTGCCATTTCTTTATAACTACAGTGGTACTGTATCTCTCTATGTCTATTTGAAGGTATGGTCTACGGAAATGGTCACACTGTTCTGAGAGAGAGAGCTCATCAAAGGCCTGAATATCTATCTATCTATTTAGCTAGACTTATATACCGCCTAGTCTAAAAGTCAAAGAATAGAAGCATTATCATCTTCCTCCGTCTACTGGTTATGCCTATCTCCATGCATCACAACATCCCTCTGCCGCTGGCACTGGTCACCAGTATGTCACATGGTTTTGCTACCTTGATTTTTGTTTGGCATGTTTATTCTCAAGAACTCCATCCTGGCCAGTGTACATGTGAAGGAAAATTTTAGAAAGGCCATTTAAGTGATATTTGGGATGTCCAAGTTAAAACATCTGATATTCAGTAGAAGAGGCAGCAGAGAAGGTGGGCACATATAAGTGCCTTGTAAAATCGGCCTTTCCCCACCCTGAAAGATACATGCATCCGCCAAATAAAAGCAAAAATGGGGGCATGCAGAGCTATGAGTGAAGCACATGCAGGTTTCTACCCGATTTTAGAAACGTGCATGTGTTGGATATGGATGTCTGCCATTCTTGAAACTTAGCCATGCATGTGGTCCTATTTCATAACGTGCCTATGTATCCCACCCCCCATACACTCCCAGCTGTTATTTTCCAAACAGGAACAAAGGTATGAGAGCCAAGAGAAATATCTTTTATAAGCAAGATTTTTATGAAGGAGTCAAAAATATGGAGGAGTGAGGGATCGTTTCCCTCTTCACTCTACAGTTCTTGGTTTGCATAAACAAGCACTTTTCAGAGCCCTGTTTGTTTCTCTGCAGCAGGTATAGCCATGAATGTCTCCAATGGCAAACTGAAACTTGCGGGGTGGATCTAAACTCGGGCCCACGTGTATCTTTATTGGCTTGCCGTAGACATGTCCCTGTGCAATTTGGATGTTATTGCAACAGACAGATAGCTTGGGGGACATCCATGTGATTTCCATGTCTACCTCCCCATCATGTGTTGCACTGTTCAATTTCTGCACCCCAAAATAGATTTTCACTTTTAGTTTTATGATTTATGAAGTTATTTTTCTTGCCGTTATGATCTGCAAACCACAATCAGTCATGTGCTGATTGAAGGAGAAAGTTAACAGTCCAATATTCAGCCTTGATGGCATATTTTCAAATGTTGGCTGTCATGGTTGAAAAAAGTCTGGATATTCAGCACCGGCATTTGGTTAGAGGCTGGTGCTGAATATCTGGATTCACTGTGGACTGCTGATGCTATTTAGATGGCGATATTGAGCCTGCTGTCTGGATGGCTAACCAAATAAATTTAGGATAACCTTTCCAATGTCCTGAATTTATCTCTATAAGTTATTCAGATAGCGATTGAAGGGTGCCTCTATCCAAATTATTGTCGGCTTCATCCACAGACCATCCTGGTACTACTCGGATAGTACCAAGTAGGCCATAGGAAATATTCAGCAGTATTATACGGTTAATGCTGCTGAATATCTTGCTGGCTGGCACTTGCGTGGCTAGCAGGTGTTGCTAATTGGATAAGTGCTTTTGAATATTGGCCCCTTAAAAGTTTCTGCTCACAAATTTTGCTAGATTGTGACAACACTGGAAATGCAAGTGTTCCTCCTTTGCTTTTGATACCTTTGGAATGAGAGGATGGGTAATTTAATTAAACCTTCCAACTCACTCTAGACTTATGCAACATCTTATTGTGATATATGCTGCGTCAGATTAAGAGAATCAGATTTGATACGACACCAAATTTGAGTCTCTCTTCTACAGCATGTTGTCGTTTAATCCTTGTTATACACCCATCTATTGACTCTTTGGAATAAGAAAGTGGACTAGGGAGCTTTTCCATTGAAAATGATATCCATCATCATGCAGATCATTTTTGGTATACGTGTGCTCCATGTAGCTGCAGCAAGAAAAATTTTTGAAATGAATGAAGCGGGTGTAACCATGGGTTGTGTGAATTATGAAAACTTTGCCAGATTCTGGTCCTGGTCAAGACTGACCACTGTACTTTGTTTCCTTGTGTTATCAAATAGAACGAGAGATAAGATGAACACTCGGTAACGGTGTTTTTATTCTGGCACGTGGCAGTAACTGTAAAAATTGACCACGTTAATGTTCGGTTGTAAATTAATCTTTTTCTCTCCAAAGATTCCATCATTGCTGCGTAAATAGCTAATTGATGAAATATGCGAACACCACAGTATATCACTTGCTGGCATATTTCTGGGAGGATTAAGCTGATTCCATACAAGGACAGGACTGTCCAGCAGTTTGCTGATGCTGTGCTATTTCTCTCTTTTTTTTTTACCTTTGGAAAGTGATGTTAACACCACAAAATTACTTAGAATTTATGAAGTCTGGAGGGCTTGTGTTACATAAATTATGAAAGCATAGATTGTGGGACATTTTACTTCTAATCTGTGGCCAGTGGGCTTATGATGAAAGTGGAAAATCAGAGGGTGTAAACATTCTTATTTCCTCTAGTGCCTACTTAAATTTAAGCTCTCAAGGGCAAGGATTTATTGTACCTTTTATATAACTTGTAAAGTGCCCTGGTTTAGGGCATGGAATAAATTCTCACCAAAAAAAGTGTGCTAATGAGATTAAATGGCCTTCAATAATTTGGAAGATTAAAAATACATACGTCAAGAAGTAATTATAGGTGTAATTTAGTATTTTATTTATTTATTTAACAGGTTTTTTATACCGCCTTTCTTACAATCAAAGCGGTTACAAGACTACATCAGGTTAGCATGAAATACAGACATAAAAACATCAGACTACAAAGACAATACAATGCATCCAGTTTTATACCACCTTATCAAAATATCAAAGTGATAAGCAAAGGATGTATAGGTAACAGGTATGTATGATTTTAAGAGGACAGGAGTGTATTTCTTGGAGAACGTTTTCATATCTTCTTCTTATTTTTTAGTTTTTCTTCTTTTATATCACAGCATGAGCTGATGATGTTAATTTGTTTTTTGAATCTTCTATACTGCCTTCCTGAGTCAAATACTGGCTGAGGTAGGTCACATCACAAGAATGAGGTTAAAAATACAAAAAGCAGTAAAAACAAAGGACATCCAACTAGACCTCACAGATACCAAATATAACAACTGACAACTCAACCATCACCATTTTATTACCAGGCTGGAATTCTCCGGTGACTCACAACTAGCAGAAATAACCAGACTCTAGAAATAAAAAGTCCTTTACCTTCTTCGTAAACATCAAAATATTTGTTTCCCCTCTCACTCATGCTGCAAGCTATTCCATATCCCGGGCACAACTACCGAAAATACACTTGCACTCAACAGAGTTCACGGAATAACAAGCATTTTAGGCACCTCCAGCAAATGCCGTAGACTTGAACGTAGCTCTCTATCTGGGTAATACCACTCAAGATAGTTCTTCAAATAAAGTGACCTCCCGCCTCTGAAAAAACAGAAACTGTAATAGAGTTTATTTAATGTCATTTATTAATGGGCCTATTTTGAACCTGTGGTGGTGAGCATTTCTTAAACGCTCGTCAGTCTGGGCAAAGAAAATCTGCATATTCAGTGACAGTATCCTGAGAGCAGCTACTGCTGAATATTTGAATTTTGCAGTTAGTGGCAGTGTCTATCTGGATAGACAATCTGCATACATTTAGGATAGCTTTTTTGTTATCCTAAGTGTATGCGGATACTTATTTGCATAATAGTGCTGAAAATTGCCACTGTTCAGAAAACTGGCAGCTCTGCCTACAGGCTACTCTAGCACTATCCATATAGTATCATTGAATATTTCCTTAGATCGCTGTGACACTATCCATATACTACTGCTGCAGATTGGCTTATCAGAGGGTCCTAAGAGGGGCATATTCAGAAGGATTATCGTGGTCATCAGATCTAATCGCATTAATCCTGCTGAGCGAGCTATGCATAACCATTTCATGCTCCTGAATATCCCCTCTTAACGCTGCTGCACGCGTAGCTTCGGGGCGTTCTGGGGCTGGTCAGTGAGGATATTCAGCCACTGATAGGTTAATGTAAATTGGCTAAGGTTAGACACGAGGGAGACACCCTGAAAGAGGGGTTTCCAAAATGAAGTCAGACAAATTAATTTAGAAAGAATTATTATGATATGCTATATTGGGGGGGGGGTGTTAGTATAGTTTAATTTTGATAGCTAAGGGTATCCTTTCTTGCCTGCTGCTCTCAGTTAAGTATTTGGCTGCAGTGCAAATAAGGATCTGTAACCTCTTTAACATTCTCTCGTTAAGGCCTATGTAGAGGGCATCATCTTTTCCTGCCAGAGCTGCAGTTACTGTGGAGACTAAGGTCACAGATCAAAGGGGGGCAGTAGGAGTCCCAATAGTTACTCCCACTGGGCAGAATCATGCCACATGTGGGCTGGGTTTGATCTGGGTAGGGGGAGTCGTGATATGTGAGGCTTTATGGCACTGTATCCCAGTTGGAGCCAGATCTGCTCAAACTGAAAATTTAATGGAGCAGGAGGGAAAAGGGTATGGCGGCATGCTGTCTTAGAAAATCCACAGAATTTCTTAATGCCTTGTGTCCTTTTTCCATTCTTTCTGGGAAATTAACAGTACAACCCTAGAGTAGTGCGGCCTAACCAGAGCCTGAGCATACAACAATGAGGAGACGGATCTCATTGCTCATGATATTTTTACTGACATGAAATGATTTTGATGGGAAACTATTTTCATCCGACAGCTGACAGCCGAGGCATGTGCCCTCAGAGTTTATTGGTGGTGCTACTATTGATTTGTTTGCTTTGTATGATATTATTTCTGTAAAGCTAAGCCATATTTCAGCTTGGTCAATCAAAAATTTGTTTAAGATGAAATGCAGACAGCAGTGGTTGTGAGGCGCTAACCGACCTGCAGCTTTTGTAGCCAAAGATGATAATTAAATACCACCGTGCCATGAACATCCTAGTTTCAAGAATATTTATTCCTACTTTGCCTCTTTGACCCCCTTCTGGTTCATATATTGAATATGCATTCTCTGAGCTTTCCAATAACTACATAATTGATATGAGAGGCTGGCTAACGGTGCAGGATCTGTAAAATATGGACCATGCTTACACCTAAACGTTAAATTTACTTGCAGGCGTCCCTATTATTTTTTTCAGTAACCTTATACGCCATGTCTGAGCATTCCTGTGCTGTTTGGTGAATCTCAACCATTTTGAAAAGCTCACCACCAGGCCTTCAGTTCCGTACGTTTAGTCCAAACAAAGAGAAATCAGCCTGGTGTTTGTATATGTAAAATCCTAGAAAGTAACCACAGGAGCAGTAGAGGTTGAAGTGTTGGGGGAGGGGGGATAAGAAGATAGAAAGAGGAAACTGATTAGCTATTATAAAGGCATCTACTTTCAGCATCTGTAATTGTCACTGGAACAATTGGAGATATTTTTAATAGTGTGAGCATGTAGCAAAAGAGAATAGCTTTGCAGGCAATTTGGACAAAAGTAGATGGATAAAAAAAAAAAAGCATCAGAAATGGTTGCATCATTAGTTTGCTATTCTGCTCCAGGCATTTCTTTGGGGAAATGGTTAACTAATGAAACTATGAAAGCTAATATGTCTCAATCTGAGTGCTAATTCAATACATACTAATTAAAATCATCAGCACTTCATCATACAAAAAGGCTGTGAGATGTTTTCCAAATATCTATTGATAAAGATTCCAAAATTAGAGCCATGCTTGAAAACACATGGGGCAGATTAAAAGAGAATCTGATGCATCTCTCCCTTGGATTGGAAGGACTTTGATTTGAGCAGAAGTACAGGTGGCAAAAGAATGAACTAGTGGAGTTTAAGTAGTTACAAGAAGAAAGGTCGCCTTCCTCCTTTATTGCTATTGCAAGCGTTGTGGTAATTTTACTATTAGCATATTCCCATCTTTTTCATGTGATCACTTATCTTGCTTGTGACCCACCTATCAGACATTTTACTGAGAATCTCTGTCCTCAAATTTTCAGTTTGATAGCTCAAGAAGTTCAAGTAAATTTTGACTCTGGTAATATTTTTCCCCTCATTATGGGTTATCTCTATTGCCAAAATGTAAAACTCTTGCTCCTGAGAGCAATATTTTTGGTCATCCGACTGCTTCTTTCTCCTGCTCTCCTATTTGGAATCATTTTATAGCCCCTCCTCTCAAGTTTGAAAACATAAACTTTGACATTTTAGTTTTCTGCTCCCTCCCATCTTGAGTTCAAACTCCACATCCACTTAGTGCCTGACCTTAAACAAATCACTTACGTTCCTTGTGCTTACGCAGATCATATGTCCTTTGAAGAGTTTTGTGTTGCAATTATAGTACTGGAAACATGACATTTCGGTATAACTATAGTGTTGCTAATGTGTTTGTTCTTTTACTGTAACAAAAATCACCAAAGACACTCCCTATATCTTTTGTCAAACCCTACATTTAAGTAGTTGAGGAATTTGGTAAATTATTTTATAAATATATATATTTTAATTTGCACAATATGTAAGTAAATCAAGACAACCTTGTTACTAGTAGAAAGAAAATTTTATATGCAGAACTATTCAAGTTCCATATAAAGTATTTCTGAATATCCTTGCTGAGCGTCTTATTCCAAAACTGAGCCGCTTAATTTTCCCGCTAAACTCTCCTCTCCTCTTCCTCCTTTCTCAGTCTCTGTGGATAACTCTCAACTCCTCCTCCCTGTCTCCTCAGCTCACAACCTCGGGGTCCTCTTTGACTCCTCTCTCTCCTTCTCCACACACATCCAACTGATAGCTAAAACCTGCCATTTCTTTCTCTATAACATCAACAAAATTCCCCATTTCTTTCTGAACACACTACTAAGGCACTTATCCCCTCCTTAATCACCTCCTGTCTTGACTATTGTAACCTGCTCCTTGCTGGTTTCTCTGAGTCTTCTCTCTCCCCTTCAATCTGTTCAGCACTCTGCTGCACGGCTAATCTTCTGCCAGCCTCATTCTCCTATTTACCCCTCTTAAGTCTCTTAGGCTTCCTATCCGTTTCCGCTTCCAGTTCAAACTTCTCATGCTAACCTATAAGTGCATTCACTCTGCAGCTCCTCACTACCTTTCCTCTCTTCTCTCCCTACACCCTTCCTCAGGAACTCTTTTCTTCTGGCAAATTGTTTGTATCTGTGCCCTTCTCTTCTATTGCGAACTCCAGACTTCGCTCCTTTCACCTTGCTGCTCCTTATGCCTGGAACATCTACCTGAGTCTGTACGTCAGGCGCCTTCTCTGACCCTTTTCAAATCCAGACTGACAACTCACTCCTTCGCTGCTGCTTTCGGATCTTGACTCACTTGATGTCCTTGGTGTTTACTTACCATTCCCCCTAGCTGTATCCCATGTCTACAGCTACCGTGCTGTCTGCCTTGACTAGATTGTAAGCTCCGATGAGCAGGGACCGTCAATTACATGTGTCTGTGCAGCGCTGCATATGCCTTGTAGCGCTATACAAGTATTCAGTAGTAGTAGTGAGGCCACAATAATGAGACAATTGAGAAGAAATAGGTAAAGCATACCTTAAGAGAAAAAGTAGAAGAAAATTAAATAACTGAGAGGATGTAGATCTATCTCATTAACACAGGAATATGCATGAGATACATTTGCATTTGCCTGGGTCTCCATTGTATGCAGATCTGTTGTCCATATTCATTGTGGTAATCTTGAAAATGCAACTGGCTGGTAGTGGGGATGTCTCCAGGAGAGTGTTGGGAAACTACTACATTAATACAGTGGTTGTCAAGTCTGTGGTCTGGGTGGAGGAGAGGGGGGGGGGGGCACAGCAACACATATCGTCAGAATATACACAGTGACTATAGATAACATAGATTTGCATGAACTTCCTCCATTTTATGCAAATCTGTCTCATGCATATTCATTGTGGGTATTGGCTGGGTGTATCCTAAGGGCCCTAGTTGAGAACCACTGCATTAATACAAGAACAAAGTAATTGCCAAGATCATCCCAAGTTATTTATTCACTGGTACTACTAGAAGGTACCCCATCCTGTAGTTTTCAACCATGTGGATGCTTGAGCATGCCAAATTTTGAGCAACCCCCTTCACTATGTCCAGAGAAGGGTAATTTTATTTTGATTTTAGTACCCCCCATTTGTTTGGAAAGGTTGACACCTTTGCCACATTTTTAAAACGCAGTTCCAGTGGCTAAAAATTTATTCAGGCCAATGCAAAAAAGACTAACGCACCCTTTGTGTGAGGATGATGCAATTAATATTTATTTATTTACATTCTCTTATATACCGCGCTATTCTGCATCAGTGCGGTTTACATTGAACAAACTGAAATTACATTGAACAGGGCATTGAACTTGGAGATAACTATTTTACAGGGAACATGGGCTATGGAGGGTTAAGTGGCTTGCCCAAGACCACAAGGAGCACCTGTGGGACTAGAAACCCCAGTCCTTCCGGCCCAAGGTTGCTGTCCTCTAGTGGGATTTGAACCCCCGACCTTCCGGCCTGAAGTACCTTGCCCCAACCACTAGACCACTCCTCCACTCTACTAATAAGCACAAGTTCTGACAGGCCAAATGCAGAAAAGGGACTGACGCGCGTAAACAGCAAAGGAAAAGCTGTGCATATTAAAATGGCATGCTAATATTGTCTGCGTCCCATTCAGAGAAAGCCATAGAGAATTACATAAACAGCTTAAGTGCCAATATCTCTACACCTGGGTCTGAGGTGACTTAAACGTCCTGCGTTTGCCCGCAAAAGTATTTTGATGGCCTCGGGGGCTTTCCCTGATGCTTGGATCATCTGATGGGAAGTGTCAAACTTCCCCTCAAATGATCCAGACACTGGGGAAAGCCCCCTCTGCTATCAAAATACTGTCGGGGGATTGGTGCCCCCACCAGAATCAAAATCCATGATTACCCAGTGGCCCCAATTTTCCCCCACCCAACTAAAAATATCCCTGGTGTCCCAGCAGCCCCTCCCCCCTCCTGGTACCTTTGCCCACATGCTCCTGCTCCTGTGCTGCCATCTTGAAAATGGCAGTGCCAGGCCTTGCGCAGTGCATCCTGGGATGCAGCAGGCGGGGTCAGACTGCCATATAAGGCATTTTCTACCTTATATGGCAGTCTGACCCCACCTGGTGCATCTCAGGATGCATCGCACGGGGTCAGGCACTGCCATCCTTCAAGATGGCGGTGCAGGAGTGTGTGGGCAATGCTCCTTCTCCTTTATGAAGGTACTGTGCTCATGTGTTTGGCTTGCTCTCCCAGTTTAACGCTGCCATTTGCACCACAGTTTAATGCATGGTTAATTTGCATTTGCACCCCTTTATGCATGCAGACTCTGAAGTCGCGCACTATCTGTGCCGTGTACAGAGTTGATAGCGTGCGACTTCAGAGCCGGATTTCTGCATCGGCCTGATTGTCTATTAGTGAACATTATTACACATTTTCCAGGAAATTACATACATATTTTAGCTCCCAGGGACATAGCCTCTTGAAAGCATGGACTGTTATGTCCAAAGAAGCAGCAGGTTAGGCCACACTACCAAATATATTGCCACAGGTCACTAGAAAGGAAACCACCAGCAGAAATTTATCAAAATCCTTGCCATTTGAAGCACAGGCATGGGCAGCAGGGAACCCATAATGAAGCTATACCATGCTGTGAAATTAATGATTTGTTTGTACTGTATTTGCTTGCACTGATAGTTTTCAGACCATCATAAATTATGATGTCTCTGAGTACTGGATACAAGTTTTCAATATTTCCTTTGCAGCGCATTTATTACATATTTTGTTAGAGCATGCAGTGTGTGGGGTGAATGCCCCTGTGTCTGCATTTTCATGCACTGTGTATTTTAGACATCTGCTTGGAGGGATTGGCTCTTGTCTCACAATGATGGTGGACTTGAGGCTGGCTGCAGCAGCTGACATTCAGGGAAAATAAGCCTCTGTGAACGGCTGCTTACATCACTTATAGGTCTGACTTGCATAACAGTATTCATACAGTATAATGCCATTCATTTTTAAATTTTTACATTGATTTTGGAATTAGGACAGTAGTTAGAGAAGTGTGCTAGGTCTGAAAGGATTAATAAGTAATCAGACTTGTTTTTATTGTTATCGGGGAAGGCCCCTCCGTTTGATTTCCAGATCAGGTCAGCTTGGACTGGGATGCCGCAAAAGTAAAATTTACTATCTCTGGAGTGAGAGCATCATGGTCCTCATTAGAGGAAACACCTCGTAGCTACTGTAGATTTAGAGCCCATGATAGTGTTCCAGAAGGAGTCCTGGTGCATGACTCCCGGCCTCAAAACCATTGCTGCAATGATTAGAGTAGGAACAGAGGGGAGGAGGGTCTGTTAAGATAGAATGAAAAATCCCTAAAGAGTTTGAATGAAAAAAACACATGGCACCAGATATTACTTCATCAATTGGCAGAGGGATTAAAGGTACTGTTCTAAAATGGTTCTAATCCTTTCTACAGATTATTCCTATTCTGTTACACTCTGCTCCTCTAAATCTGTGTAATATCCCCTCTAACCTGGGTGGTTCCCCCAAGGATCCGTTTTATCTTCCATGCTGTTACATTCAGCCACTGGCTATTTTGATTGATTCCCTTAGTGCAAGTAACTATTTCTTTGTAGATGATGTCCAATTACTTTTCTGTACAGAAAATTCACTCAAATTAGATTTCATAAAAACTTAAGCAATGTAGGTTACAGATCACTCTTAAGTTATTGATGTAGCTTCTCTCATTCAGGAGCAAAAAGTATTCCCAGTGACTACTCTGAAAATGTTTGGTTGCTATCTGGATTCTCAATTAAAATTCAAACCATAGATCGCTGCAGATTCCAAATCCTGCCTTATAGCTCTTTCCTCAAACTACCTACAAACCACCTTGCACAAAACACCTGATAATGGATCAAGGAGACAATGTACGCAGAACACATTCATCATCCCATCCAAGAAAGCAAGAAGCAGCCAAACATCATGCTCCGGAGCATTTTCGCTGTACACCGAGTCTCTGGAATGCCCTTTCAGTAAAGATACAAACCAACATGGACCTCGTAAGCTTCAGCAAAGAGCTGAAAATCTATCTATTCTAGCAGCACTTTGGAAATATAACTTTAGCCAATGCAGAAAGCACAAATGATCGTTTCAGCAATATAGATGTTAACACAGCCCCATGGGTACTATATTACAACCTGCATGCCACTTTTCCTTGTTTTCCTGCCCTGCTGCCCTGTTGAATCATGCATGTTCTAATGGGTTCTATATAACTGTTTAACCAATTTCTATGCTAATTGCGAGTGGAGGAGTAGCCTAGTGGTTAGAGCACTGGCTTGGTAACCAAGCAACCAGGGTTCAATTCCCACTAGCACTCCTTGTGGCCTTGGGCAAGTCACTTAACCTTCCATTGCCTCGGAAGAAAGGCCTGGCAATCTACTTCTGGTGACACTGCCAAGAAAACCCAGGAGCTTCTGGGTTGCCAGGAGTCAGGACTGACTCGAAGGCACACATTGCATTGCATGCTAATTGTAAACTGCTCAGATCTAGAGAGAGAGAGCTGTATATAAAAATAATTAAATCTCTGGGAACAAGCAGGAAGTCAGTCCTCACATATGGTTGACAATGGTGCCAACGGAGCCCACGCAGTAACCTCTCCCCAGCTTTCAAAGAGAGCCCTGAAGTTGTCTGAAGCTATGCTCCAAAACCTCCGCTTGGACCTCTGACCCTCCTGGAGACTGAGCCACCTCGGAGCCCCACCGCCATGCTGCCTTGAGCCGGAGCGCCAGCGATGAGGGCTGCGCCACGAAGAGCCCCAGACCCACAGCCCCCGACGCAAGGCTGAGGGCGATGGCTGGTTCAAGCCTACCAAGTTACCCTGATGGGAACCATCGACGTCATGAGATTGATCTTGGACACCAAAGGCGTTCCTCATTGAGGCTCCCCCTTGACGGAACTGGCATCAGACCCAAAGTCCTCTGTACCCACGCCGAAGACTGTGCAGCCATCTCACCTTGAGGCCAGGATGGTAGCCTTAGAAGCACAATTTGTCTGCCTTCATGGCCCAGCAGTGGGCCCTGATGCCTAGTTCTCCGGGTCATCACTTCCAACCACCGGTCCCACATCAAGGGACTTTCCGGAGGTTAAGCTAATCCTTGAGCACCATCGGCCTTGAGAGATGCCTTGGCATTGTTCCTGGTCCCAGTTCTGATCCTCGGGGCTGCAGTCTTCCCCACTGAGTGCCATCAACTCTGAGCACAGGGCCACCAGGACCATTGGGCTAGGGGCAGAGGATCCTGATGCCCAGAGAACCCATGACACCTCCACCAACTTCGGTCAGACTGGGAGACCAAGGACGATGAGTACCCAGACACCTGCTGCCACCGTGATGTGCTCTTGGACCAGTCTCCTCTGGGGTCCCAGTGCTCTTCCCCACCAGAGGACATGGCTTTCCTGGACTTTGTGTGGGATATGGTGAAGGCCCTCACCTTCACCACAGAATTTGAGGAGGACCCTCAGACGGAGGACCCTCAGACCTTTCAGTATGAGGCTCCCCCAAAGGAGACATGGTGTCTGTTCCTCCACATCCTGGAATGGCTGCTCCTCCGCATGTGGGAGACTCCCACTTCAGTTCCTACAGTGAGCAGATGGCGGGACTCGATGTACCTGGTCCTCTGGAGCCCAACTGCTTCATAACTCCATGGTGATGTCAAGAGCCAGAAGACATACTCCTCGGTGCCCCCTAGGGAGGTTCACACCATGGATGCCGTGGGCAGAAAGTGCTTCCAGGGCTCGATGCTTTTCAGCCAGATCCAGGCCTACCAGCTATACATGGGCAAGTACTTGTGGAACTTGATTAAGGAATTCATCGGATTCTCAGCTGGTCTCTCGGAGGAACCTCTCCAGCGGTTCAGGACTGTGGTCTCTTTAGTCAGAGAATGCTCCAGGTTTATTACTTGAGCAGCCTATGATGGCTAGAGTGGATGTGGTGGGCATTAGTGCCACACTCCATGCCTGACTGCAGTCTTCCAACTTGGAGCAAATGGGTACAGGACAAGCTGGTCGATGTCCCATGTCTGGAAGAGAAGCTCTTTGGCAAACTCATGACAGATAAGGCTGTTGAGCTGGAGTCTGAGTTCCTGACAAGGACCAGGCTCTCCAAAAAGACCACTGACCTTTCTCAGTGGAATGCTTTAGGCAGAAAGTCCTCATTTCCGAAGAAGAGGAAGACTTATGGAAACTACCCCCAGTACTCTGCCGTCCCACCTCCCCAACAGGGCCAGCAGGCCAAGGGACAGTGGCATGGCCCACATAAGCCTAAGACCTCCAAGCCCCAGCCCACAGCCCAGGCACAACCTGCAGGAGGTTTTTGACTCCTTGGACATAGTCTCTCTTCCCCCAGGGAGGCATAACCCTGCAGCACACAGGGGAATATCTGGTACTCTACACCCACCAGTGGCCCTCCATCACCATTGATGTATGGGCCCTTCGAATAGTGAAGGAGGGTTACCTCTTCCACCTTCTTCAGGTGCCCCCACAATTCTTCCCAGGAGAGCCCACTAGGACTTCCCTTCACCAGACTCTGCTCCAGCAGGAACTCGCAAGCCTCCTGGCAAGCCAGGCAGTGGAATCTGTCTCCGTTCACCTCAGGGCAGGGGGTTTTATTTCCACTACTTCCTTGTCCTCATCCTAGACCTGTTGGACCTCAACAGGTTCCTGGTACAGGAGAAGTTCAAAATGCTCTCCCATGGAATATTGCTGCCATATCTCCAGGAGGGAGACTGGCTATGCTCCTTGGACCTGAAGGATGCGTACACTCACATCCTCATCCACCCCCTCAACAGTCAGTATCTTCGCTTCGTGGTGGAAGATGGTCACTGTCAGTACAGGGTGCCCTTCAGCCTACCCGCCGCCCCACAGGTATTCACTAAGTGCCTGGCAGTAATCGCAGCCCACCTCAGGCTCCAGGGGATCTTATTTAGATGACTTGCTAGTAAAGGGCGGCATCACCGCCAAAGTGCAACAGGTGACGGACCACACCATATTTGTCCTAGAGCACTTGAGGTTTGTCATCGACTACCCCAAGTCTCATCTCCAACCAGTTTAAAGTCTGGAGTTCATAGGGGCCAGCTGGACACAGTCCAGGCCAAGGCTTTCCTCCCAAGAGACAAGACCCTGCACCTCCAGGTGCTTGCAATGGGCACCCAGCGCTGCCGCTCAGCATCAGCCTGCCATATGCTCCACCTGCTGGGACACATGGTGTCAACGATGCACGTCACCCTGGACGCCCACTTGCAGATGTGGATGACCCAGTGGGCCCTCCACTCCGTGGTCCCAGGCCCAGGGTGCCTACAGGATCGAGTGACCGTCACCCAGCCCCTGGATAACTCTAGACTGGTGGCAACACCTCCAGCACCTATTGGCAGGGATACGTTTTCAGAATCCCGCACCTCAGAGGGTCCTCACGACAGATGCCTCCAAACCTGGGTGAGTGGCCCACTGCGATGACCTCTGCACTCAGGGCAGCTGGAAGTCGATGGAGAGCCTCCAGCAAATCAATGTCCTGGAGCTCCAGGTTGTGGCTTTGTCCCTCCAGGCTTTTCACTACCACCTATGAAATTTGATCGAGTGGTGCTGATCTAGACCAACAACCAGGTGGAGATGTTATACTTCAACAAGCAAGTTGGCACAGGTTCGCACCTGCTTTGCCAGGAAGCGGTGACCATCTGCTCTTATGCCTGCAGCAATGGGATACTCCTGCAGACTGCCTCAGCTGCGTCCTCCAGCCACACGAATGGAGGCTGGACCCCAGGGTAACTGACAGGCTATTCCGGCGCTGGGGGCTCCCACAGATGGACCTCTTTGCCAACCCAGCCAATACCCAGCTGCCTCGTTTATGTTCCTGGCAGCTGCACCCTGCCAGGGTGGCAGTGAATGCATTTCTGATTTCATGGGCGGAAGACCTCCTTTATTCCTTCCCGCCCACGCGCATGAAACTACTATTAAAGCTTTGGAATTACAGAGCTTAAAGGGAGAGAGGAGACATTGTGGGTTAAACTAGAAAGAGGGAAAGAGAAATCTGTTTGCATTGGTGTGATATACAGATCTCCCTCACAAGAGGAAGAGGTGGACGGATAGTTAATCGAAGACATACATAGCATTGCTAGGAAAGGGGAAGTGCTACTGATACGGGATTTCAGTATGCCAGATGTTTGGCATATTCCTGCTGCAGTATCATCTAGAAGTAAAGAGATCCTGGATTCTCTACAGGGAGAACTATTCAGGCAATTGGTAATAGACCCCATACATGAAGGGGCCATACTGGACTTGGTGCTTACCAATGGTGAAAGTGTTTCTGATGTTATAGTAGGAGATCATTTTGCATCCAGTGATCACCAGATGGTGTGGTTCAGTATTAGGACTAGGGCTGTTAGAATCCATTCAAAGGTGAGGGTCTTAGACTTTAGGAAGACTAACTTTGCCAAGATGGGCCAATACCTCAGGGAGTCATTAGCGGGATGGGAACAGCTGGGGGATGTAGAAAAACAGTGGGCAAAACTGAAAGGAGATATTTTAAGGGCAACCAACATTTTTGTTAAAATGGTAAATAAAGGTAAAAGAAAAAGGAGACCACTATGGCTTTTGAAAGAAGTAGCTGAAAAAGTGAAGAAAAAGAGGGAGGCCTTCATGAAATACAAGAGATCACAGAGAGAGGAAGACAGACATCTATATTTGGAAAAACTTAGAGAAGCTAGCAAAGTAGTCAGGAAGGCAAAGATTCAAAAGGAGGAAATAGCCAATGCAAAAAAATGGGGGTGTGGGGGGGGGGGGTGGGGATAAGACATTTTTCAGATATGATAGTGAGAAGAGGAAGGGCAAAAGTGGTATTGTCAGACTCAAGGGTGCAGGGGAGAAATATGTAGAAGCTGATAAGGATAAAGCGGAATTGCTTAACAAATATTTCTGTTCTGTGTTCACAGATGAAGAACCAGGAGCCAGGACCTCAGAAAACACCCACAAACAGGAACAGAAGCGAGGGACATCTTGAACAATTTTCAGAAGACTGTGTTCGTGAGAAACTAGCTGAACTTAAAGTAGACAAAGCGATGGGAGCAGATGGGATACACCCTAAAATACTGAGGGAACTTGGGGACGTTCTAGCAGCTCCACTGACTGACCTTTTCAATGCCTCGTTGGAGTCAGGAGTGGTGCCAAAGGACTGGAGAGAGGCTCAAGTGGTGCCTTTCCACAAAAGCGGAAGTAAGGATGTGGTTGAAAACTACAGGCTGGTTAGTTTAACTTTGGTGGTGAGTAAATTATTGGAAACTCTGCTGAAAAGTGGTGGCATTTTGCCGCTGCTTTTGGAAATACTGCCGCTGCCCGTCTCTCCCCAAATGGAATTGGCAGTACTGTGCTGCCCATATGTTGCCGCTACCACCATTGCCCACCTAGGCCAGCCACCCACCCTAGGCAGCCGCCTAGCTCACCTAGTGGATGGGCCAGCCCCGCTGCCACCTCAAGTATCTCACTTGGAAGGTGGTATTCCTTATGGCGCTGACCTCTGTTCGCTGAGTTAGCGAGCTTCAAACATTGGTGGCAGATCCACCGTACACTAGGTTCTACAGGAACAGGGTCGTGCTCTGCACATACCCTAAGTTCCTACCCAGTGTGGTGCCTCCGTTCCACCTTCACCAGCAGGTGGCGCTTCTCACCTTCTTCCCAAGGCCTCACACCAGCAGGGCAGAGGTTGATCTCCACACAGTGGACTGTAAGCAGGCACTATCCTTCTATCTATAAAGCACCCAGAGCCACTTTCGAGCTGCTCAGCTCTTTATCTTATATGACCTAAGTCGGTTGGGGGCAGCGGTCTCTAAATGCACCCTGTCCACCTGGGTAGCAGACTGCATTGCTTTTGTTTATGTACAGGCTGGTCTTTCGCTGAAACGCCGTGTCATGGTGCACAGTGTGCAGGCCATGGCATTCTCTATGGTGAATCTGCATGCCATCATCTTGTTGGAAATCTGCCGAGCTGCCTCCTGGTCCTCAGTCCATACCTTCGCAGCTCACTACTGCCTGGAGAGGGAGTCCTGCCAAGACAGTGCCTTACTCTGTCATTTGTTTGGGGTGTAGGCAATTTTTGCCCTCCGGCCCTTCACCGTGCTCTTGCTACCGATGTCATGGTGCCTTGCTGGACACTTGGGCTTCTCGTGGGTCTGTTGTCTCTCGACTCAGTTGCTGCTGCTCACAGGCTGATCTTTTTCCTGGTCAACCATGACTTTTTACAGGTTTTTTGGTAGCCTGTATCTGGGGAGTCCAATATGTGAGGACTAACTTCCTGCTTGTTCCCGGAGAAAGCGTAGTTATCTGTAGCAGGCGTTCCCTGGAAACAGCAGGAATTGTTCCTCACAACCCTCCCTCCTCTCTGTGGAGTTGCTTTTTATCCATTTTGTCGTCTTGTGCTATGTTATCATACTGAGGCAAGATGGCACCCTTAGGCCGGAAGGGGTCCATGCATGTGTGGTGCATCTCCCAAAGGCCTTCTTTGAAAGCTGGGGATAGGTTACCACACGGGTTCCATTGGCGCTGACATCACCCATATGTGAGGAGTGATTCCTGCTGTCCCCGGAGAACACCTGTTACAGGTGAGTAACTATGCTATTCGATCTAACTATTTGTATTTGGACTGTTAGTGCATACACTTGTAATAAGCTGCCTTGACTACTGTATCGCGCTATACGGTGGATTTCTGCAGTCTTCTCTGAAACAGCTTCAAACTATACAGTCAATGGCCATCAAATTAGTGACACACTCTAGGAAATTTGATCAGGTCACACCGCTTCTTATGGATCATCATTGGTTATCTGTTTATTATCGTATGAAATTTAGCTAGTGCACAAAGCATCCTACATAGGATTGTCCCTTTTATCTTTCCAGTTTACTAATTCCATATATTCTTGGTAGGCCCCTCTAATCTATACAACAACACAGACTATTCATGCCCTCTAATTCCAAGGCGCACACCTTTATATTACCAGGGAGGCAGTATTTTATTATCTAACTCCATTACTTTGAAACACTCTACCACAGGAAATTAGATTGAAGATATCTTTTCCCAAATTCAGAACAGGCATAAAAATACTCTTATTTTGAACTGACACATCTCAAACTGCATTTTGTTCTATCTGGGACTTTTCTTGATATCCTTCTCCTTTCTGGTCATCTTTTTATTTTTTTCTTATTGCCTATCTTATTTTAATATACTGTGAACCACTCTGAAACACAAAAAGAAGGGCGGTGTAGCAAACATAAAATAAACACAAATATGAACATACAGGCCTAAAGAAACAAAAAAAAATTGCTTTCACTCTGCTCTTATTGAGTTTGATTTTATAACAGGGCCACTAAATGGAAGTCAAAGAATGCTCCTATTTTTAAGTTTAATTTATAAAGGTATCATAGGCAGCTGCCAATCATATAAGGGCCTATAAGAGCAATATTCAGCAATATTATTGGAATAGTGCTGTTGAATATGTCCTCTGATTACCTCAGTACTATCCAGGTAGTGCTAGGGTTGTCTGCAGGTGTTGTTGGATGGTATCTGTTAAACACTCCCAGATAGTAATCTGCATACTTAGGATGGCAGAAGAACGGTCTTAAGTGCTGTGTGGATTGACTATTCAGATAGCGGCCGAATATTACCACTAACCAGATAGTAGTGGCCACCTGGCTGCTGAATCTGGATATTCAGCAGAGGCTACTATTTGGACATGTACTGAATATCTAGATTATATTTAACGATGGTGGCCTGCATTTAAAAAAAAAATCTGACTGCCACAGTTAAATTCCATACCATTTATTGAATTTTTATATCTGCCAATCACTTGCACATTTGGTGTTTACAAAATAATACATAACATGGTCATACAAGACAATAAAACAACATCAGATATTCATAATAAGTGACTTAAAGATTAAAAGCTTTTGTTAAGATATGTTTTAAGACCTTTCCAAAAAGGCAAAAAATTAAGAGATTCAGGCAAAGTTAAGGGCAATGAGTTCACAACTGGGGAATTTGTACTGAAAAAGCATGAAGCCATAGTGTGACCTGAGAAACCTGAGATGGGAGGAATCTGCCACAGATGTTGAGAGACAGAACACAAGGCACAAGGTGGACAATAAAAGGCACATTTTATAAAGGATGTCAAAATCAGAGTGTCTGGAAATTAAAGCAGGCATGTGCAAGTTCAGGCACGATTTCAGAAACGTGCATTTGCCTGATATAAACATCTATGGAGACGTCTACGTAGAGGTGCCCTGAATAGCATTTCAGAACAGGGACATCTAATAGCCTAATGGTTCAAGTAGTGGATTAGGAGCAGGGTGGCCAGAGTTCAAATCCCAGGTTGGCCTTTGTGACCTTAGGCTAGTCACTTAATTCTCCATCTTCTCTACACCCTTTGGATCCAAAGGAGGTGTAGAGAAGATGGAGAATTAAGGCCACAAAGAGCACTTGCCTGATGCCTAAGTCTAAGTTCGTTGTATCTTCCCAGACACACCTCCACCACACCACTTGTCTACTTAGGCATCCCTGCACTGGAGACGTCTCTAAAAATCATTTGTAAAATGGCTCTGGAAACATCTCCATGAATTAGACGTCCACGTCTTTGGATGTCCAAATCAAAACTAAGATTTTTAAAATGACTCCCTAAGTGTTAAATGAGGTCAACAATCTCTCAGAAAGCCTGGAATGAAGGACCTTAAAAGCTAAACAAATACACTTAAATGTCAGTCCCCACCTGAGGACATGGCAGTCCTCAACATTGACAGGGACATGTCCCAAGGCCCTAGTGTTCCAGATGGAGAAGGACCCTCAGACATAGGAGCTAGAAATCCTTCAATACAAGGCCCCCCCCCCGAAGGAATCGCTTATGGTGCCCATCCCTCCCATCCTGGAATGGCTAATGCTACATATGTGGGAGACACCGGCATCAGCTCAACTCGATGTATCGAGTCTGCTGGAGCCCGGGCTTTCAGAAGTCGCAACTGCCACACAACTCTATGGTGGTGGAGTCGGCCATGCATCGCCTGAAGAGTCAGAAGAGACAGTCCTAGCTGCCCCCCAGCAGGGAGGCACATATCCTGGATGCCCTTGGCAGACAGTGCCACCACAGGCATACCAACTGTACATGGGCATGTACCTGAGAGACTTAGCGAAGGAACTCCTGCGGCAGTTCAAGAACCTTGTCAAAGCTGTCCATATGTGCTCCAAGTTCATGTCTCGGGCAGCCTATGATGGCTTCGAGTCGGCGGCTTGAGTAGCGGCGGCGGGCTTGGTTACAGTCATCTGACCTCTAGCAATGGGTTCAGGACAAATTGGTCGATGTCCCATGCCAAAGAGAGAACCTCTTTGGCAAACCCATGACAGACAAGGCTGCCGATCTGGAGACTGAGTTCATGAAGAGGACCAGGCTCTCTAAAAAGACTGCTGCCCCTCCCTGACGGAAGGGCTCAGCTAAAAAGCCGCCTACCTGAGGAGAGGGGCTGCTTACAGAAACTACCCAACTTTATAGGCCTCCCTGGCTCTCCAGCAGGGTCAGCAGGCCAAGGGACATGGGCCTGGCCCTCATAAGCAGAAGGATCCCAAGCCCCAGGCATTGGCCCCATGGGCATAGCCTCTCCATCCCAAGGAGGTCAGCAGCCCACAGGTGGACGGTTCATTTACTATGCCCAAAAGTGGCCAGCTATCACCACCGATTCTTGGGCACTCCCAAGTGGTCAAGGAGAGCTACCTCTTCCACCTGGCCCAGACACATCTCCCTTTCTATCCAGGAGAGCCTCCCAGATCTCCCCTTCACCAGGACCTTCTACTGAAAGAACTGGCAGGTCTTCTTGAGAACAGAGCGCAAAGGGTTCTACTCCAGGAACTTCCTCGTACCAAAATGGTACAGGGTGCCTAAGGCCAATCTTTGGCCTATGCAATCCGAACAGATTCCTGAGGGAGAAGTTCAAGAAGCTCTCCCTTGGAACATTGCTGCCTTATCTTCTGCAGGGAGATTGGCTATGCTCCTTGGATCTGAAGGATGCCATACACACACATTCTCATTCACCCCAACCATAGGCAGTACCTGAGGTTCATGGTGGGGGGCAGCCTTTCGGCTTGGCTTCTGCCCTAAAGGTTTTCACCAATTGCCTGGTAGTCGTGGTTGCCTTCCTCTGCCTCCAGGGGGTGTTTCTTTCCCTACCTGGACATCTGGCTCATAAAGGGAGGCACGGCCATCCAGGTCCTGCAAAATCTGGGGTTTGTAATAAACTACCCAAAGTCCCAGCTCCTCCTGACAGTGTCTGGAGTTTATAGGGGCAAGATTAGACACCCTCCAGGCAAAGGCCTTCCTTCCAGGGGACCGAGCCACCCAGCTCAGGGCTCTGGCCCTGGGCATACAATGCTGTCCCTCGGTGTCCACTCGGCTCCTGCTGTGCCTACTCGGACACATGGCCTCCACTGTCCATGTCACCCCAGATGCCTGCCTCCACATGAGGGCTGCACAGTAGTGCCTTCGGGACGCAGGCCATAGGTTGTCTCCGCGACAGAATTACAGTGACCCACCAGTTGGCAGAATCCCTGACCTGGTGGCTAAATCCCCAGTACCACGAAGCAGGAATGCCCTTCCAGACTCCGTGCCCTGTAAGGGTCCTCACGATAGATGCCTCCCTGCTGGGATGGGGAGCCCACTGCGAGGAACTCTGTATCCAGTGCAGCTGGTTGCAGAGTGAGAGCAACCAGCAGATCAACTTTTTGGAATTATGGGTGATACACCTCGACCGCCGAGCCTTTTGCCTCCGCCTACATCGCCAACCCAGTGTTGGTCCAGACAGACAACCAGGTGGCAATGTTCTATGTTGCATTCAGATCCTGACTCCATCCTCATCTTACCCTAACCCCCGTTAACGTTTATGACCAAACTATAGACCTAACTGCACCACACCGTACCTTGCGCAGAACTGACTAATGCTCTGTACTGTTCTAGCTAGATTGTAAGCTCCGATGAGCATTACTCTGACGGGCAGGGACTGTCTCTTGTATGTTGGCTACCTCTTGTAGGTTAGTTGTGTAGCGCTGTATGCGTGGCGCTTTATAAGTGCTGAATAGTAGTAGTAGTACTATGTGAACAAGAGGGGGGGGGCATGGGGTCCCACACTGTCTGCTGCGAGGTGATAGCCCTCTGCTCCTACGTGTTCCAGCAGGGCATACTCTTAGGGGCAGTATACATGTCAGGCCAGGACAACACACTGGCCGACAGATTAAGCAGGATCTTCCAGCTGCACAAGTGACAGCAAGCCAGCTTTTCCACCTCTGCGGGAAACCATGGATAGACCTGTTTGCTAGCCGAGACAACTACCAGTTGCCCTGCTTCTGCTCTCGGCAAACCCACCCTTCCCGGGTGGCGGCAGATGCGTTTCTCATCTTGTGGTCGGAAGGTCTCATGTACGCCTTCCCATCCACGCTACTAATTGCCAAAACGTTATTCAGGACCCTCCACAACAAGGCCTCACTGATCCTGATAGCTCCTTGATGGCCCAGACAGCCATGGCTCTCTTTATTCCTCCGGCTGTCAGTGGAGACTCCCGTCCCATTGGGGAGCTCCCCAGGGCTCCTGTCGCAGGAGGGGGGGGGGTGCTCTCTTGCACCCCAATCTGGGGTCCTTGTCACTGATGGCATGGATGCTGAAAGGGTGACCCTAGCCCCTTTAAACCTCTTGGAGGAAGTGGAGGAGATCCTGCTGGCTTCCCATAAGTCCTCCACCAGGAATGCATATGAACATAAGAACATTAGATATGCCATACTGGGTCAGACCATGGTCCATCAAGCCCAGTATCCTGTTTACAGCCGTGGCCAATCTAGGTCATGCGTATCTAGCAGTTTCCCCAAAAGAGACAGGTTTCATAATGCTTGTATTGGGTCAAGCATTGATATCCTGGGTCCCTTTTTAATAATGGTTTATGGACCTTTCCTCCAGGAAATTGTCCAAACCTTTTTTAAACCCAGCTACACTAACAGCCTTTACTACATCCTCCGGTAACAAATTCCAGAGTTTGATTACACGTTGAGTGAAAAAATATTTTCTCTTATTAGTATTAAATAGTTTACCCTGTAGCTTCATTGCATGTCCCCTAGTCTTTCTATATTCTGATAACGTAAACAATCGATCTATGTTTACCCGTTTCTCACCAGATTTTCAGTCTGGTGCGCAGAGCACAGGATTAGCCCGTTCTTCTGTCTGGTACCTTCTCTATCTCTCGCATTCCAGACTCAAATCAAACTTTGTCAGAGTGCACCTCAGTGCCCAGGTGGATGGCAAACCCCTCTTGGCCCAGCTGTTGGTGACCTGCTTCATGAGGGGACTGCATTTATCAAAACCCCTCAGTACGCTCTCCCAAAGGCTTTTTTTGAAAGCTGGGTGGGGATGCTTCTGCGAGGCCTCAGTCGGCGCTGATGTCACCCATATGTGAGGACTGATTCCTGCTGTCCCTGGAGAACACCTGTTACAGATGAATAACTACGCTTTATCTGCCCAACCATGCAAGATTTCATCAGTCAATGAAGCTAGGAGAGTCGTGGACTACAGTCAGCCCTGAAAACATGCTGCCAAATATTGAGAATTTAATGCCTCTCCAAATGATCAATCTGCTCAATCAACTTAGCCAAAAATGGTACAGAAGAATTGGGTTTAAGTACTGGGATCATCATGGTCTATGGATTCATCCTTCAGTATTGGGCAGACTGAGGGACAGAAGACTAGGAGGCATCCATCATTCAGAGAGGAAGTCCTGGACAACAGCATGCAAAAAATGTAGCACGGACTCTTTAACCAGCCCAACTGGAGTACTATAGTAGAGATGAAATCCAGTGGGTGCTAAATAGGCTTTTATTGTCATTACACATCGTGAAACATCATCTGACAAAATTGTATGGAAGGAATCTCAGCTAATGTTGGGCACAGAAGGGGGGGGGGTGGATCGGGGAACCTGCCAATAAAACTCACCAGAGTTACCCAACACACTTGTTTTCTCATGAAAAAAAATCGCTAAATTTCCAGCTGATCCTGCCTCAATAGCACACAAGTGGCAGTGGGCATTTTTTTTTTTTGTAAACTTTGTTAAACCACTTCAAACAGTACAAACAAAAATATATACATAGCGCTCCCTGATAAAGCAGTCTCCCGACCAATCGTGGTTTATAACAATTTTCTCTCCTGCACTCCCTACCTCCCCTCTCCCATTCCCCCCCCCGCTGGTCTCAGCCTCTTCCATCTAATTCACTTAAGGGATAACAATAAGAAAAAACCCACAGCAATACCTACAATACAAAATACAGTGTGGGGACCCCCCCCTATACCAACCCCATTCTGACATAGTTCTATCAAGCGTTCAGTACATCGTTACGGGCATGCGACCTCAGCTTCTAGATATATGGCTCCCATACCAGCAGGGAGGTCCAGCGAGAGGCGTCGCCCCTTGCTACCCAGCGTTCAAATAACAGCTGATGAAAACTATTCCGCCACTCCCAAAAGGTGATTTTTTTTCTCTCCACTGTGGGAGTATCTGTCTCTTCCACACCAGACAAGCCTTGCGCACCAATATGCACCCCCACCGCCCCTTAGGATGGAGTAGTTCAAGTTGATCCAAAACAACTAAAGATCCAGTCCAATTAAACTGTTGTTGAAGCAAAAAACTCTGTTACTAATCCGTATCCAGTATGGGCAAATATTCTGACAGCCCCCGCAGTGGATACGTTTATACCTTCTCTGAAGCAAACCCAAATGTGTGCATAGATTCCCTGCAGGTACCCATGTATTTTATAAAAAATATGTGTACAGCGTAAATCTGCCTCCGTTCCACCCAGCTATGCTCCCACGGAACTCAAGCATGCAGATTATATAAACAGAGGTGCATACTTTACGTACTTGTAGTTTTATGCCTGTATGCGATTACACAGTTTTATGAAAGCCTTTATCTCCAGGAACAAGCAGGAATGTAGTCTTCACATATGGGTATCGCCGGTACCGACAGAGCCTGCACGGGAACGCTCCCCAGCATCCAATAGGAACGCTTTTGGGAGCATCCCTCAGCACATGCGCGCTGCCTTCCCGCCTTTCCAACTGCCCCTCTTCAGTTCTTCGTTTTCCGCGGAGCCGACAGGATCTATTCCCTGTCACCGCAGAAAATTCCGTCTTTAAATTTGTTTTCTTGTGGTCGCGTTTGCCTGCCGCACGATGCTTACCGGTACCGCCGGTTCCTTTCTTTTCTTATTCAAAAAAAAAAAATGTATACTTTAAATTGTTTCTCTTCAGAAACTTTTCTCTTTTGGTGCTAGGCGCCATTTTGGGCACTAGGCCCCATATTCCTAAAACATGGAAAAAACGAACTAGTGGTTTTTAAAAATGTACTAAGTGTGGCGGTACCATTTCCGTCACTGACACCCATGATTGGTGTCTTAAATGTTTAGGGCCTGAACATTCTCCAACTGAATGTCTCTCCTGTATGGGGATGACTAAAAGAGGAAGACAGAACCGGGCTGCAAAGCTTGGTACCCTCTTTTCTTCGGATGCCAGATCCATTGCATTGACATCGTCAAGGGCCTCTTCTTCCTCACATGGATCTCAGGTAACTAAACATAAAAGCCGGTCCTCAAAGGGTAGCGCTCCTGCTAAGCATTGAGAGGCCATTGGCGTTGCCCTTGAGGGAACCACACCAAAACAGCCCCGGCGGGAGGCTTCGGCTTCCAAAGCATCGATGGGGCTTCAGGATGTTCTCGAGGCCCCCAACCTCGCAAGAACTACCTGTGCCATGCTCAGGGGTTCTGGCCGTTTTTACCGGTACCGGCACCCAAGCATTGGCAGTGTTGATAGACCAGAGGTTCCTCTCTATCGAAAGCAGCATCGCAGCTCTTCTCTCAGCTGCGGTACCGTTGGTCCAACGGGCACCGGTACCAACATCGACACCGATGCCGGTACCGACACCGGTACAGATACCGGTACTGACGGTACCGGCCCCACTGGGAATTCTTCCCACATCATCTCTGGCTGGAATCGACAGATTGGTATCGGATCAACTCGGTACCAACTTCGATCGATACAGGGACCGTGCTTTGCAGGAGCATCGGGGTCAGGAATACTTTGAATCCTCCAATTCCGAAGACTCTGACAATTCTGCTGGTACTAGAGGGTTTCTCCCAGAAGATCCCTCTTCTCCCCAACGCAGAATGTCACCTCCAGAGGACATGTCCTTTCAGGATTTTATCTGTGATATGGCCAAAGGTCTTTCAATCACAGTAGCTCCTGAAGAGGAACCCAGAGCAAAGGAATTGGAAATTTTCCAATATCCTAAAGCTCCTAAGGAGGCAGCCACTCTGCCTGTCTGAAATTCTGCATAGCTTGATGCTCAGAATGTGGGAGACACCTCTGACTAGTTCTCCTCACACTAGGAGACTTGATACTATGTATCGAGTTCCGCCATGTCCTGGATTTCAGAAAACTCAGCTGCCACACCATTCTATGGTAGTGGAGTCAGCCATGCGTAGGATGAAAAGTGCAAAGAGGCATGCATCCAATCCTCCAGGTCGTGAATGCAGGACTCTGGATGCTTTTGGGTGCCAAACCTTCAAGCTTCCATGCTTTCAGCTAGGATCGGTTCATATATTCTATATATGGGAATGTTCCTCAAGGAAGTCACAGGAGACTTGGAACTTATGAGCCCATTTCTCCCAGATGACAAGAGACAAGAGTTTCTTGCTCTAGTTAAGCATGCTCAAGATGTCTCCAAGTTTGTAAATCGTGCAGCCTTTGACTACTTCGAATGCATCAGCAGAACCTCTGCTATTGCCATTGGTGCACGACGGATTGCCTGGCTGCAGGCATCAGACTTGGAGACCTGGGTACAGGACAAATTAGGCAACATTCCTTGCACAGGGGAGAATCTCTTCAGCAAGAACTGGCAGGAAAAGGCTAACGAGTTAGATGCTGACAATGCTACTCTAGATAGGTTGTCAAAATCTACAGCCACTCCAGCCAAAAAGAAGCTTTATAAAAAAAAAACCCTCTTTCAGCAAAAAGAGGAAATTTTATCCTTCCTATACCCAGCAGAGTCAAACTCGGGGTCAGGTTGCCCAAAAGGGACAAACTAGTAGACAGCAAAAGAAGCCAAAAGGCCCGAGAGCCCAACCAGCTCTCCAGGTTCAGCCCCCTCATGGGCTTTGCCTCCTTCCTAGAGAGCTTTGCCTTCCTGCCTCTGAGGGGTCCCCAACCCCCCAATATTCTGGGCAGGTTATGCCACTTTGCCAACAGATGGCATCAGATAACAGCAGAAGATTGGACTTTGTCCATTGTAGGAGAAGGGTACAAGCTTCATTTTCACAGCATGCCCCCTCCTACAATTCTTAAGCAATTCAATTCTCAAACCTCCGCAGACAATCTGCTAGATCACGAGGTTTCGACACTTCTTGCCCAGGGGGCAATAGAGGAGGTACCTATTCTTCAATGGGGTGCAGGGTTCTACTTCCCCTATTTTCTTATTCCAAAGAAAACAGAAGGACACAGACCCGTTTTGGACCTCAGAGAATTGAACAGAAACCTGTTTCGAGAGACGTTCAAAATGATTTCTCTAGGAACTCTTCTGCCATACCTTCAAAGCCAGGATTGGCTTTGCTCTCTAGACTGAAAGGATGCATACACTCACATTCTCATCGATCCAGATCACAGGAAATACTTACGATCCCTTTTCAGGGGAAAACATTTCCAGTACAGGGTTCTTCCCTTTGGTCTGGCTTCAGCACCAAGGGTATTCATGAAATGCATGGCAGTAGTAGCTGCATTTCTGCGAACCCTGGGTATATTTGTCTTCCCTTACTTAGACGACTGGCTCATTTGAGCCCCTACAGTTCCAGACGCCAGCACTGCACTGTCTCGTATGATGCAAATTCTCCAATATCGTGATTGGTAATATACTTCCCAAAATCCCAACTTGTTCCTTCCCAATGCCTAGAATTCATAGGAGCCTGTCTAGATACCAGACAGGCAAAGGCTTTCCTTCCACAGGCCTGGTGTCTTCGCATAATCCAACTAGCTTCTCAAGCAGCAGGCAAATCCTCCCTCACTGCTCGAGAGCTACTACAGTTACTGGGACATATGGCATCCACAGTTCATGTAATCCCATATGCTCGCCTCCACATGCGAGCAGCTCAGTGGACCCTATCCACACAGTGGACACAGACCACAGGTCATTTGTCGGACAAAATAATAAACTCTCAGTGACTAATTTTGTCCCTCCAATGGTGGCAATCACTAGAAAACCTGACAGTGGGGTCTCCTTTTCATCAACCCTTTTTTCAGGCCACCCTAACAGATGCATCACAGGTGGGTTGGGGAGCACACCTGAATCATCTCTCTACCCAGGAAACCTGGACTCCACAGGAGGCTGGTTTACACATACGCCTCCTGGAATTAAGAGCAATCTATTTAGCTCTTCGAGTATTCCACGCCCAGCTCAGCTTCAAAACAGTCCTATGGTAGTCCAGATGGACAATCCAGTAGCCATGTTCTATGTGAACAAGCAGGGCGGAACAGACTCTCTGTCGTTATGCAACGAAGCTTTATGACTGTGGGCCCTTGCCAGAGAGTTTCAAATTCACCTTCTAGTGGTATATCTTCCAGGCATTCAAACCTTTTGGGCAGACACACTCAGTCGAGTACTGCTGCCTCACGAGTGGTCCCTCCACCTAGACCAGGTGGCAAAGATATTTTATCTCTGGGGCACTCCAGACATAGACCTCTTTGCAAGTCCACTGAATGCCAAACTTCCCCGGTTCTGTTCCAGGATTCCGGCTCACAGTTGTCAGGCAAGGGATGCCTTCCTCCTTCACTGGGGTCAGGACTTCCTTTATGCCTTCCCACCCATTCCCCTCATCCCCAGAACACTCTTCAAGCTTCAGAGAGATAGGGGTCGCATGATTCTCATAGCACCACGATGGCCACGCCAAACATGGTATCCGCTGCTTCTACATTTCTCTCAAGTGGCACCTCTGGAGTTAGGGCATGCTCCAGATCTCCTTTCCCAAGAGAACGGGACACTATGGCACCCGAATCCCCAGTCCCTGCACCTCACGGCCTGGTTGCTGAAGGCTTAGACCTCCAGGATCTCAACCTGTCCCAACAGGTAAAAGATATCCTTCAGGTTTCTAGGAAACTTTCCACAAGAAGATCTTATGCCTTCAAGTGGAAATGTTTTACTATATGATGCTCCAAGAAGGGATTAAACCCCCTTGTCATACCCTTAGAATCGATACTAGAATATCTCCTTCCCTTATCGAATTCTGGTCTAAAGACCAATTCGGTAAGAGTCCATCTTAGTGCAATTGCAGCTTCTTATAAGCCTCTGAATGGACAACCAATTTCCTCTCATCCACTCATATCAAGATTTATGAGAGGCCTTCTATTAACCAAACCTCCCATCAAGCCACCACCGGTGGCATGGGATCTAAATCTAGTTCTCGGGCAGCTCATGAAGCCACCTTTTGAGCCTTTGGCCACTACAGCCTTTAAGTTTTTGACCTGGAAGGTCATCTTCCTAATTGCAATCACCTCTGCACGTCGCATTAGTGAATTGCAAGCTTTAGTGGCTGATCCTCCTTATACTAGATTTCATCATGATAAGGTTGTTCTTAGAACTCATCCACACTTTATGCCAAAGGTGGTTTCACCTTTTCATTTAAATCAATCAATTTATCTTCCTGAATTTTTTCCAAGACCTCACGCCTCTAATGCAGAAAGAAACCTTCATACTTTGGATTGTAAAAGGGCCTTAGCCTTTTACATACAAAGAACACAGCAACATAGAAAGTCCTCACAACTTTTTATAGCTTTTGACCCTAGTCATTTGGGACTTCCAGTCTCCAAAAGAACTTTATCTAATTGGATTGCCCAATGCATATCCTTTGCTTATGAGAGTAAGGGTCTTCCTCTTCAGGACCATGTCACAGATCATAACGTGAGAGCCATGGCAACTTCTATGGCTAATCTCCACTCCATGTCTATCGATGACATTTGTCGAGCAGACACCTGGGCTGTGGTACACACCTTCACAGCCCACTACTGACTGGAAAAAGCCTCCCGTTGGGATGCCTTCTTTGGCCAAGTTGTTCTTCAAAATCTCTTTCAGACCGAAATCAACTCCTACCCACCAACCCTGGTGGAATGCCAGAGATCCATGGGAGGAAGGATTCCTACCTTCTAGGGTAGCACCTTCCTGGGGATATCTCCCTGGCATCTTCAGCTAGGGAGTCCCCATATGAAGACTACATTCCTGCTTGTTCCTGGAGATAGCGTAGTTACTCACCTGTAACAGGTGATCTCCGGGAACAGCAGGAATTTAGTCTTCACAACCCACCCACCTCCCCTAGGAATTGTTTCTGTCTCTGTCTCTTTCCTCTCTCCCTCTATCCTTTCACTCAGCTACAAACTTAACTGAAGAGGGACAGTTGGAAAGGTGGGAAGGCAGCGCACATGTGCTGAGGGATGCTCCCAAAAGCGTTCCTATTGGACGCTGGGGAGCGTTTTCGCGCAGGCTCCGTCGGTACCGACGATGCCCATATGTGAAGACTAAATTCCTGCTGTTCCCGGAGATCACCTGTTACAGGTGAGTAACTATGCTTTCTGCATGTAAAAGGTTTTACACAGGTATTTATTTATTTAAAACATTTTGATTACCGCAGCTATCCAAATTAATAATCAGATCAGCGTGGTTTACAAAAGAATGCATAATTACAGTTTGAATCCTAAGGTAACAGGAAGTTGCAGAAGATATACATAAAACCAAAAATTTCCAAAAAGTCAGGAAGGTGCCACATTTGCCTAAAGGATTTAAAATTATAATTAACATACAAAATCATTACAGCCCTGAGGTCCCCAGAAATCCAGTAAACCTTAGAAGAATGGCCAAGAATTAAATTAGCGCCATAATAAAAAACATATCCCCTCCTATGTAGACCAAAACTTATCCTGTAATTCTATTACTTTGTATCCAATTATTAATCCAATTCCTTTGTTATTTATAATAGTAAAATGCTTCACTCTTATGTAGATATAAAGTAATAGACATGGGGTAAGCTTCTAATATACAATTCTTTTAATATTTATTTCCCCAACTGGATGGGAATATCAGAATTACAGTACATCCAAACACCCAAAAAGCCAGATAACGCTAAGTAAATAGCCAGGCTTTAAGCTGTTTATGAAGCATAGGAATAGATAAAATCCCCTTCAATGTGTATGGAAGCTGAGCCCATAATTCTGCTTCTTTATAACCAAATGTGTTTGTAAATGAATCCCATAGCGTGCATGGGATGTGTGTGTGTATTTTTTTCTTACTTTTTCTGTGGTACTGGCTAGTGGAAACTCTCCCATCTTTCCCATTGGCCCTTTCGCAAGAGCTGTGTTGGGAGCTCTTTCTACAGGTGGTTTAGCAGAATTCACTTTGGTTGTTGACACAGTCCTGTTGAGATATGGCCTTCCTTTTCCCATTCTTTCATCACGGAACTCTCAGGTAAAGGCATCCTAATGTTGTTTATATGATAGCTGTTTATGGCACCTTTCTTTTCTGTGTGCAGTAGTGCTGAAAAGTATATAATCGCAGAGATTATTGCTGCCTTTTAAATGCATTTCAGCATTTTGGTGATGCTGTCTTGCCTTCAAACTGTGTATCATGCTTGCTTGTTAGAAAAGCACTTAAGCTCCATCAATCACATTGGGTATGAGAGATGCAAGACTTTAAGGAGCTCCCACTACGCTCTGCAATATGCGTAAAATAAAAAAAAAATAAAAAAAGAATAATATTTCAGCAAATTCCCATTTAACTGTCATGCACTCTCCTGTACTCCCCTATTCCTCACTTCAACTGAGTGCCCTTTAAGCGCTAAGGCACTTCTTACATTATTTCAATATGCCAGTACATGCTGTACTGCATGAAAAAAGAAATAAATAAGAGATGAAATAATGCACTGGAAAGACGGACGTTGATTGATCATAAAAGTTTATTGTAGTCTTTCACACAAGTGCATTTTGTGTGTTCTAGTGTTGAGAATTTTGTATTAGGGAGAATAGGGCTGAAGTAAAAGTTAGGTAAACAGGGTGACCACCTTGCTGCCCTTTTTAGTTAGTCTATGGGCATACAAGCCCCAAAGGGAAGAAGAGATTCCAAAAAACCTTTGCTCTGGACACTGTTTTGACCATGGAAAGGACTTGACTCCCAAAAGAAACCTTTGCTGCCAGATGTAGAGTACATGCTGCTCAGCTCACAAGAGTCATCTATGCAAATGTATGCGTATGCCGCAGGAATATAGCAATACAGTATTATATTAATGGAAGAGACCAAAAGAAACATAACACGCACAAATTTCATCTGAATTTGACTCGGTATGCCAAGAAATGATTAGTTCACTGTCTTACATAGTAAGATAGTAAACAATAGCAGAAAAAAGACAAGACCGGTACACACCGTGTCTGCCTTATTTTTTGGTGTGCACTGCTGAGGATATATCCTAGCTGCCAGCTACATTAGTTTCACCACTTTTAAAATTTCAGTCCTTATCCAAGTTAGTTTATGTTGTCTTCCATACTGGGTACAGGAATCGGAAGAAAAAAAGTGGAGAATAAAACCAAGCATATTATGCCTCTGTATCACTCCATGGTACAACCACACCTTGTGCAGTTCTGGTTGCCGTATCTATACCAAGAATATAGTGAAATTAGAAAACGTACAGAGGAGAGTGACCAAAATGATAGAGGATGGAGGGAAACCGCTATAAGGGAAGGCGTAAAAGATTAGGACTCTTCAACATGGAAAAGAGATGGCTGAAGAGATCTATTTAATAATGAGTGGAGTGGAACAGGTGAACAGAGTGGTTGTTTATTCCTTCAGAAAGGAGAAAGACAAGGGGCCCAACAGTGAAGCTACAACATAGCACATTTAGGACTAATCAGAGAAATAATTTTTTTCACTCAATGTGTAATCAAACTCTGGAATTCGTTGCTGACGAATGTAGTTAAAAACTCTTAGTGTAGCAGGGTTTAAAAGAGGTTTGGATAAGTTCCTGGAGGAAAAGTCCATAAGCCATTAGTAAAATAGACTGGGGAAATCCATTGCTTATCCCTGGTATAAGCATCATGGAATCTGTCTACCTTTTGAGAACCTGACAGGTACTTGTGACCTGGCCTGGCCACTGTTGGAAACAGGATACTGGGCTCGATGGTCTGACCCAGTATGGCATAATGTTTGTTCTTATGTACTTAATCCAATATTAGAGATATGCACAGCCAAGATATTTTTGGTTCATTTTTGGATTTTCTTGAATATTTTCCCGATTTTCTTTTTTTTTTTTCTGATGATTTTTGTTGGTGTCATATATCTTTTTTTAATGTAAAAAGAAATCTGGGTTCCTTAGAAGTCTCATTATATCTGCAGGTTAATTGTATGCACTTATTCATAGGTTTATGAATGTGCAGATGATTCTGTATGCCCTTTACTTTTAGGTTCTTAAATGAATTGAATATGCACTAACAAATGCACATTGCAGTCCAATATCCGGCAAGTGTCCCCTCCATTTAATTTTGTCTGTGTGCTTGATAATCCAACCTTTTGGCCTAAAAAGGATACTTCAAAACGGTTTTCAGTACCAAAACTAGTGAAGCTCAAGCTTCCATCTCCTTATGGCCTTACTATACAGTACTTGGTCACTGCCAGTCTGCCAGCATTGAACCTAGTTGGTTTCAGGGAAGTTGCAGCTTGCTTACTCCATGCCTTGCCTCATGCAGGATTAAAGTGCTGATTCAGTTTAGCACTGAGAATTTCCCTTCCATCTTGCAAGAGCAAAAGTACATCCCAGTACAAGACAATGCTTACTTTATTCAGGGCCGGCCCCAGAGTTGGCTGAAGGTACTGGTGTACTAGGAAAACCTTAAGCCTTATGCCTCTCCTGGCTATCAGAATCTATGCCCTGCTCTTTGCTTCCCCCCTCCCCCCAAAGCTGCCACTCTAAGTGACTGCCTAGTTTGCCTAATGGTTAGGCCGGCCCTGACTTTATTGCTGTCTTTATTGGAGAATGGGTTTGGCTTTATACCGAGAATGGATTGGAAAGGAACAAATTGTCTCAGCCACATCAATAGGCGGTTCCCAACAACGAAAGAAACAACTTTTCAACAGTGTAAAATATTGACAGAGAATTTTGAATTGTGTGTGTGTGTGTGTGTGTGTGCAGAATTCCAGCATGAGTTAAGAGTATTTGGGTGTCACTGAATACCCACGGATAGTGCCGTGAAGTACAAATGTCCTGATATCATCCTCCGTTCTCTGGAAATTTATTTTCAAATATCGGACCGTAAAGGTCTGAGTACCTGAGGCAATGGGAAATAAAGTGAGCAGAGTGCAAGCAGTGTCAATTGGCTAAAGTAGGTTCTCAGATTATTAATCTAGCTGTTAAGCATTTCTTCTTTCTGAGCCGTTAAAGAAGAGTGGGATTCTCCAATACTGCTCTTATTAGGAAAGGAATAAGCGAGGCATTTTGAAGTAGCATCTTTTAGTTTTAACTGATATCTTATAAATTGCCATTAAAGAAATAGTTTACTGATGACAGGCAGTTTGTGGTTAAGGGAGCGGACAGGAAATTCAAGTGAGAAGAGTTGAAGAAATCTAAATTGCTTAAATGGAAAGTTTTAGCTAATGTATTTTAGATGAAAGATAATGAGCCCAAGGACCAAAATAATCCCAGAAATTATGGTCTGCAGAGAACCATGATACAAAGTATAGACCAAGAAAAAACAAAAAACTTAGGGTGTTTGAGCGAGTGGCCAAAATTGTCTGCAGTGTCTGGCAGTACTAAAAAGACCCACAGAGCCCTGAAAGTACCATATATTTATATGAATTGTTAATTGTGAGTCTGGCACTGTGCAACACACATCTGGATACTACATTGTGGAAAAAAAGTTATCTTGGATTAAAAAGCACTGAACAACCGAGCCAACATATTCAGTAACTATTTACGCTTATACATTTTGGGTGGATTTCGTTGCGCATTTAATGAGTAGAAATGTGTTAACTGCAGTCTGTCAGAAAATATGTTAGTGGCTTCAGTTTCTAGGAGCGCATTGCTTTAAAGAAACTGAAGTTATTGGACTGGGTTATTAACCCTAATTACTTGAACCCAGGGGATTTTTTGAGGGGGGGGGGTCCTCCCTGGTACTGAGTACCAGTACCTTGGTCCTCATGTATTAATGAAAGAACCCTACATCTGAATACCGACACCTTTTTTACTTGAAAAAATGCACTGCTTGAATCCTAATTTTCCCTTTTAATAGGGAAGGTTGTGCTGACACAGTCTTCCCCTTTATTTGTATTCTTGAATAAATCCCCTTTTGACAGCTTACTCTGTACAGTTTAGAAGAGATCAGAGTTGCAGCTCTGTAGTTTGGCAGCTTGTTTCCCGATAAGAATTCAGTTGTATTGTCCAAAATGATCAGGTATTGATGGTGGATTTGGATTTTAAGTCTGATTACTCTTTTACAAGTATGTCCTACTACTTTCCAACACATGGTCCCCTGGTTCTCTTAAATCAGTGGTTCTCGACCCAGTCCTTGGGGCATACCTATCTTATCAGGTTTTCAGAATATCTACAATGAATATGTATGAGATTGAATTGCATGCACTGTCGCCTTGGTATGCAAATTTATTTCACGCATATTCATTATGGTTATCCTGAAACCCTGACTGGATGGGTGTGATCCAAGGGCTAGGTTGAGAACCATTGCCTTAAATCATATGAAATAACATAGTAGTTGATAGAAGAGAGAAAACAATTGGCCCATCCAACATGCTTGCTTATCTTTCTGCAGGGGTCAGGGATCAGAGATCAGAGATATGCCTACCTAAGACGCTTGATCTCTTACAAAATGTTGCTGCTTTGCCAATCAGCTTTTGCCTGCTCCCACATTGTTCTCCACTGTCCTGGATAGATAACCACACACAATTCTGTCTTACACCAAGCTCCATAATAATCTAGAGAGCTATAAATGTAAATAACTAGTTGTCTACATCATCGTGGCTTTGCTGGATACCCGATTATATATTTGTCAATGTTTCTTACTCTTTCTGGGGAAGGAGGGTGAAACAGGATTTACTTGCAATACGCACCTACTGCTGCAAATCTGTGGGAATTATCCTTTCCATTTTAATTTCTTAAGGTTTACAACATACAAAGCATTCACAGCGAGGCATAGCAGAGGGAATATGTAATAGCAATGGATTGGCAATTAATGAGATGGAAAAATGCATTAAAAATCATAACCCGTGGCATGCTGGACAGGCTTCGGGCTTCCTCTTTCCACCCTCCTCTTCCCCTTCTCCCCGACCTGCATACCAATAACTAGGCCTGATCCATCGTTTCAAACTTGGTTTTATTAGTGGATCACAAAAGCCACAACATGCGGATACACAGTTATTTCGTTACTAACAGTTTTCATATAACAAACATAACTTAACAAGATTAAATAGTCATTCCTTAATTCTCATTACACTCTTTGTAAACAGATAACCCACATCACGACTATCATATACATACCATGATTGCTGTGGAGGGATACCAAAGTCCCTATTGCCCAGTCGGCAGCCCTGGCCCGCTCCATGACCAGTGCCCCGCCTCCTTTTCCTGTCGCCAACTGCTCCATGTTGGTGCCCGGTGGTCCATTTTCCATGCTTTAGGTAACCGAGGCCAGGCACCTCTGGCCCCTGACCTCTCGTTACCGAGCCCTGGCACCCCTTTTTCGTATCCAGGACCCCCATCCTTTCCGTGGTACTCTTCCCCTCCCTCCTCTTCTTTCGGTGAGGTCCTGCCACCAGGAGGGCCCACGGCCCGACTCACTCCATAGTGAGTATTGAACTGATGGCCTACCGCATGCTTTCAATGAACAGCTTCAACCCAATGTCATTTAGGTGGATTCCATCCCTTGAATAGACCATCTCTACCCCCCCCTGCCAATATGCCTGGATGCTCCACCACCTCCCCGCCCATTTCCCGCATGAAAGCCCCAACTTCCTTGTTGACCTTTTTGCTCTTTTTAATACCTGCCAGAAGGTGTGCTCCCCACCATTCTTTCCGGAAGGAGGACAGGCAGCAAGGAGGCACTACATGATATGGCACCACATGACACCCGCTCCCAACTCGGCGCGTATCCAGACCAAGTCTACCTTGATCCTGATGATGAGATCAATGCCTACCCAATCAGGCCAGGCCCCCCTTTTTTCCTGGCGTGCGAGGGCAGGCCTCAAGTGGTCCCATCGCATCCCTCTATGTCCCATCCAATGGATCCGATCACTGTTGGGGTAGAAACTGAGTTGCCTGCTGTAGTGTCTCCTTGCTGCTTGTCCTCCTGTCCAGTGGATATAGGAATGTCCTTTAATCCATATCGATAACGCCCTGGGACCTGACGGGCAAAAAGGGAAAAGCAGAGCCAGTGGAGAGCCCTATGGCCTGATGTAGAATTTATAATGCTCTGAAGCCCACCTCCTGATGGCCTGAATTTTTTCCGTGTCCAGGTTCAGGCCATGGGCCATGGTTGCTGCCCCTATCCTAAAGGAATGTAGGGTTGGCCCGGCAGTCCCAAAGCCTGCCTCCCCCACCACCCTTAACCACAGGGTCCAAAACTGGTACTGGTAGAGACAGGAACCGTCCGCATGCCGCAACAAGGGGCCCCCCACCTCTGGCCGCACCTGCATATATTCCCGCATGGCTGCCACCGGGCACAGGTCCTGTACTGATGTGGGGTTCAGACACACCACCCTGCCAGCCCTGAGCCAGTCAGTCTTCGAGCCGGCCAGCAACAATCGCACCCTGTCGCCTGCCACTGATACCTCGCCTGCCCACATCGCCGGGCCTGCTGTGTCCCTAGTAGACCGGGGCAAGATCTCGCTCATGCGAAAAGCCCCCCAGAACAGCAGCAGCCAACCGGAACAACTTCTCCTCATACTCGTCTCTGGTGACCACTGCTGCCTGTCACAGTGCACTGCTTAGCATGGATAGGGCGACAAGTCTGCGACCATCCGGTTGGTGTATGACCCCCCCTCGCCCAGCCATCCATCACCTTCTGGATAAAGAACTCCTTCGTCATGTCCCTAAACCCTCCTAGTTTTAGGAAGAAGGCTATCCCCACAAGCATTAGTCTGGCCTGTCTGACTGCTGTCCCCCCGGCCTGCAAGTGTATCAGGAACTCGAGCAGGAGGCCAGTTTTCTACCCCTTGACCCAGGTGGAGCCCCTGTTGACTGGCGAAATTCTCCAGCTGCCCCCAGGCTCTCCCGTAAGCCATCCAGGTACTGGCTGACAAGGAGGGCATCAGCAGCCTGCCGGTGCACTGCATCCAAGGGACCACATCTCTGGGAGCATGCTGGTAGCCTCCGATGCCATATTCAGGGCCAGGCTCCGGAAGCGCTGGAGCTGAAATTGAGAGAGAGCATCAACTATCTCATTGTTCTTCCCGGGGCATGCTTGGCCTTAAAACCAACTTTCTCATCAACCGCATCACCAGCTCTGCCTTCGCCCTCTATCTCTTGAGTTGGACTTATGCCAGAATTCATCAAAATCACTATCTTCCCCTCCCCACCTTGTGATTTTAGACCACTGCTGATCTTTCAATTAATTGTCAAGCCGTTATAATCATTATTTTATTTTCAGACAGTGCTAACAACATAGCACTGCACCAGGCAAATAGAGTACAATAAAGAGCCAATTCAGTTCATTTATAAAGAAGATATGTGACATTTATTCATCAGAGAAGGTCATATAAGTCGAGGATTGCTCAGTTTAGTTTCTTTCTGAGAATAAAGTGGTTCACAGCTTGAATTGAATGCTAAGTCATTAACGCTTTGTAAGCCCTTCAGGGAAAGGGAAATACCTACTGTACCTGAATGTACAGTAACTCACCTTGAACTACTGCAGACGTGTGTGAGCTAAATACAAGATAAACATAAATAAGACAGGTACAGTAGACAAGAGTTTACACCTCATCCAGGATTAGGGGTAGATATAATTAACATGTAACTTTGATTTAAAAAAAACTATATTTTATAATGTAAGTTAAAAACAAAACAACTAAAAGAGGTAATTAGACACATTCTGCATTTTTTGAAGGCAAAGTATGATCAGCTAAGGTTACCGTTTTTTTTTTCTTTTAGTTCTCTGTTTCTGGTGGCATTGGAATGCCTGAGCGATATTTTGAAGTTCTTTTCATTGCTGTGGTTGGCTGTAGGGTGAGCCAAGCAAGAGTTATCTCCAGGAACAAGCAGGAATGTAGTCTTCACATATGGGTATCGTCGGTACCGACAGAGCCTGCGCAAGAATGTGCCCCAGCGTCCAATAGGAAAGCTTTTGGGCTGCCTTCCCGCCTTTCCCAACTGTCCCTCTCCAGTTCTTCATTTTCCGCGGAGCCGACAGGTCGCACATCCTGTCACCGCAGAAAATAATTCCCTTCTATTCTTCTTTTTTGTGGTCGCATCTGCCTTCCTTCGACGCTACACCGGTACCGCCGGTGGTTCTTTCTTTTTTTCCAAAAAAACCCCAAAACATTTCTTCTGGAGTCTTTTCCAGTTATTTTCTCCTCAGGTGCCATGCGCCATTTTGGGCACTAGGCCCAATCTTTTCCTTTAAAATGGAAAAACCTGCTTTGGGTTTTAAAAAGTGTTCAAAGTGTGGTGCTACCATCTCCGTCACCGACACCCATGAGTGGTGCCTCAAATGTTTAGGTCCTGACCACTCTATTTCGGAGTGTGTTGCCTGTGGAATGATGTCGAAGAGGGGCCGGCAGAACCGAGCTGCTAAACCTAGCACCCTTTTTCCCTCCGATGCAGCCTCTGTGACATTGACGTCTTCCAGGGCTTCGTCTTCCTGCCATGGATCTCAGGTAACTAAACATAAATCTAGCCGGTCCTCAAAGGGTAGATCTCCCTCTAAGCATCGAGATGCCTCTAGCGTTGCTCTTGAGGGACCTTTACCGGCAAAATTGCCCCGGCGGGAGGCTTCAGCTTCCAAAGCACTAACGGGGCTCCAGGATGTTCTCGAGGCCTCAACCTCGAGAACTACTGGTGCCATGCTCTGGGGTACCGGCTCCTTCATCCGGTACCGATACCCAAGCATCGGCAGCGTCGATAGACCAGAGATTCTTGGCTATTGAATGCAGTCTGGCTGCTCTTCTCACGGCCTCGATGCCCCTGAAACTGCTTCAGACAATTCAACCGGTATCTGCACCTACTCCGGTACCGGTATCGACTGCATCAACATCGGCAGGTATTCTACCGGGACCGAGTCATGCTTATCCCCCCGATGCCGACCCCTCCGATGCCGACTTTGATTGGTACCGGTACTGTGCCTTGCACGATCACCCGGATCAGAGATACTTTGAATCCTCGGATGAGTCTGAAGGGATGTCTCCACCAAAGGATATGTCCTTTTAGGATTTTATCCGAGATGTGGCTCGAGGTCTTTCCATCACAGTGGCTCCTGAAAAAGAGCCTAGGGCAAAGGAATTAGAAATCCTACAATACCCTAAAGCTCCCAAGGAGGCAGCTACCTTACCTATTCATGAGATCTTGCATGATCTCATGTTAAGGATGTGGGAAACACCTCTAACCACATCTCCTCACTCTCGAAGATTCAACACCATGTATCGAGTTTCTCCTTGTCCTGGGTTTCAGAAGAATCAGCTACCACACCATTCCATGGTGGTGGAATCAGCTATGAGAAGGATCAAGAGTGCAAAAAGGCATACATCTAATCCTCCAGGACGTGAATGTAGGACTCTTGACACTAGGATCAGTTCCTATATATTATATATGGGAATTTTCCTTAAGGAGGTCACAGGAGGTTTAGAGCTTATGAGCCCTCTCCTTCCTGATGATAAGAGGCAGGATTACCTCTCCCTTGTCAAACATGGTCAGGATGTTTCCAAGTTTGTGAATCGTGCAGCCTTTGACTGCTTTGAATGCATAAGCAGAGCCTCTGCTATTGCCATAGGTGCATGTAGGATTGCCTGGCTCCAGGCATCTGACTTGGAACTTTGGGTACAGGATAAACTAGGGAATATTCCTTGCAAAGGAGAGAATCTCTTTGGCAAGAATTGGCAGGAAAAAACTAATGAGATAGATGCTGACAATATCACCTTGGATAGATTGTCTAAATCTAGAGCTGATCCTGCAAGGAAGAAATCCTACAAGAAACCATTCTTCAGTAAGAAGAAGTAGTTTTATCGCTCCTATACCCAGCAGTGGCATCGTTGGGGTCAGTCTGCCCAAAAGTGACAGCAGCAGCAACCTAGGCAAAGAAAAACAAAAGCTGTTAAGCCTCAACCGGCTCAGCAGACTCAGCCTCCATAGGGGCTTTGACTCCTATCTAGAGAACTTTGCCTTCCTGTACCTGAACGGTCCAGAACCCTCCACCATTCCAGGAAGGTTATGTCATTTTGCCTCCAGATGGGGTCAGATAACAGCAGAAAATTGGACTCTGTCTATTCTAAGAGAGGGATACAAGCTTCATTTCCTCAGTATGCCCCCTCCTACAATGGTAAGACAGTTCTATTCTCAGACAAAAAGTTAGGTCAAGAGGTCACTGTGCTCCTTGCTCAAGGGGCAATAGAAGAGGTACCCATTCTTCAACAGGGTACAGGGTTCTACTCCCCTTATTTCCTTATTCCAAAGAAAACAGGAGGACACAGACCCATTTTAGACCTCAGAGAATTGAACAATTTCCTGTTCAAAGAGAAATTCAAAATGATTTCTCTAGGAACTCTGCTGCCATAACTTCAGAGTCAGGATTGGCTTTGTTCTCTAGATCTCAAGGATGCGTACACTCATGTTCTCATCCATCCAACTCATCGAAAGTTCCTTCGCTTCCTATTTCAAGGGAAGCACTACCAATACAGGGCTCTTCCTTCTGGCCTGGCCTCGGCACCAAGGGTGTTCACAAAATGCATGGCTGTGGTAGCAACATTTCTTTGCACCCTGGGAATATTCGTCTTCCCTTATTTAGACGACTGGCTCATTCGAGCCCCTTCAGAGCCAGAGGCCAGGGTTGCGCTCTCTCGCACAATTCGCATCCTTCGGTATTTGGGACTTGTAATAAAGTTCCCAAAATCCAACCTTGCTCCCACTCAGTCTCTAGAGTTTATAGGAGCTCTGCTGGATACCAGACAGACAAGGGCCTTCCTTCCACAGTTAACTTCCCAAGAAGTGTTAAAACCTCACCTCACTGGACTTTATCCACTCAGTGAGCTCAGGCGTCAGGTTGCCTGTCTGACAAAATAGCAAACTCAGATCACCTTATTTTGTCCCTCCAATGGTGGCAGTCACCCCAAAACCTTTTGGTGGGGTCTCCTTTTCAGCAACCCCCACCCCAAGCCATTCTAACAGATGCTTCACAGGTGGGTTGGGGAGCCCCCCTGCAAGGCCCGTCTACCCAGGGTACCTGGACTCCACAGGAGGCCTATCTACACATCAATCTCCTGGAACTCAGAGCAATCTTCCTTACTCTTTGAGTATTCCACACCCAGCTCAGCTACAAGACAGTCCTAGTTCAAACGGACAATCAAGTAGCCATGTTCTATGTGAAGAAGCAGGGCGGAACAGGCTCTCTGTCGCTATGCAACGAAGCTTTGCGACTATGGACCTTCGCCAGAGAGCATCAGATTCATCTCCTTGCGGTGTATCTTCCAGGCATTCAAAACTCTTGGGCAGACAGACTCAGTCGAGTTCTGCTTCCACACAAATGGTCTCTCCATGCAGACCAGGTGGCCAAAATTTTCAAAATTTGGGGAACCCCAGACGTAGACCTCTTAGCAAGTCCGCTGAATGCCAGACTTCCCCGGTCCTGTTCCAGAATTCCGGCTCAGGGTTGTCAGGCCATGGATGCTTTCCTCCTCCCTTGGGGCCAGGACTTCCTGTATGCCTTTCCACCCATTCCCCTAATTCCCAAAACCCTGTTCAAGCTTCAGAGAGACAGAGGTCATATAATTCTCATAGCTCCACATTGGCCACGGCAAATGTGGTACCCTCTGCTCCTACATCTCTCTCAAGCTCCGCCTCTGGAGTTAGGATCTGCTCTAGATCTACTTTCCCCATTCTCTGTATCTCAGGTCCTGGTTGCTGAAAGCCTAGAACTTCACGGTCTTAACCTTTCCCAGCAGGTAAAGGATATCCTTTATGCTTCAAGGAAGCCTTCCACAAGATGCTCTTATGTTTTCAAGTGGAAAAGGTTTACCATCTGGTGCTCGCAGAAGGGTCTTAACCCTCTTGCGATACCTCTGGAATGATTACTTCAGTATCTCCTTCATTTGTCTAATGCAGGGCTTAAGACCAATTCAGTGAGAGTTCATTTGAGTGCTATTGCAGCTTCTTTCAAGCCTCTAAATGGGCAACCTATTTCCTCTCATCCTCTCATAGCGAGATTTATGAGAGGCCTTCTTTTAACTAAGCCTCCCATTAAGCCACCACCGTTGGCATGGGACTTAAATTTGATTCTTGGGCAGCTTATGAAACCTCCTTTTGAACCATTAGCCACTACCTCCTTGAAATTCCTTTCCTGGAAGGTCATTTTTGATAAAGGTAGTCCTTAGGACTCATCCACGTTTTATGCCAATGGTGGGGGTCACCTTTTTATTTAAACCAAGCGGTTTACCTTCCTGTATTCTTCCCAAGGCCTCATGCCTCAAATGCAGAAAGGAATCTTCATACTTTGGATTGTAAAAGGGCTCTGGCCTTTTACTTACAAAGGTCACAGCAACATAGAAAGTCCTCTCAACTCTTTGTTGCTTTTGATCCTAGCCATTTGGGACTTCCAGTCTCCAAAAGAACACTATCCAACTGGATTGCACAGTGTATATCTTTGGCCTATGAGAGTAAGAAGCTTCCTCTGGAAGGCGATGTCACAGCTCACAATGTGAGAGCCATGGCAGCCTCTATGGCTCATCTTCACTCTGTCTAGATTGACGACATCTGCCGAGCAGCTACTTGTGCTTCGGTTCATACCTTCACAGCCCATTACTGCTTAGACAAGGGCTCCCGCCGGGATGGCTTGTTTGGTCAGGTTGTTCTCCAACACCTGTTCCATACTTAATCAACTCCTACCCACCATCCCTGATAGGATGCCAGAGATCCATGGGGGGAAGTGGAGCCCTTTCACAAGGGCACACAACCTCTGGGGTTTTCTTCCTGGCATCTGCAGCTAGGGAGTCCCCATATGTGAAGACAACATTCCTGCTTGTTCCTGGAGGTAGCATAGTTACTCACCTGTTACAGGTGATCTCCGGGAACAGCAGGAATTTAGTATTCACAACCCACCCACCTCCCCTAGGAGTTGTATCTCTCTATCGTCTCAGCTTTAAACTCAACTGGAGAAGGACAGTTGGGAAAGGCGGGAAGGCAGCACGCAGATGCTGTGGGATGCTCCCTAAAGCTTTCCTATTGTACGCTGGGGAGCGTTCCCGCTCAGGCTCCGTCAGTACCAATGATACCCATATGTGAAGACTAAATTCCGTCTGTTCCCGGAGATCATCTATTACAGGTGAGTAACTATGCTTTGTCGGGATTATATTAGACAGAGCAGAAATGTTTTTAGAAAACTTGACTGTAGCTATAATAGATTTTTATGTGTAACCCAAATTTGGTTTTTGCTTATAGCAAATTGAACTCTGTCCTAACATTTTTATGATTTTGTCCTTAATTTATTTATTTAACAGTTTTTATATACCGCCTTTTCATTTAATCAAGGCGGTCCTTGTTCTACTTTATCCCTTGTCCTTGCTGCTTCTACTCTCCTGTTTGTCCCCATCCTTCTGCTCCCACTGACTTTCTTTTCTCACGCTCCTACATATAATTGTATGAATTAATCATGCTTAAAAATTTGCCTTATCAGAAATGATCATCAAATGTTTTAATGATTTATCTGTTATGAAAACTGGAAACAATGTACGTATTCTAGTTTGATCTTCATTTTCCATTGATTGCTACTAGCAAGAAGTGAAGTCAAAAGCAAAGCACTTTCACATTAAAGCATTTCATTCTGTTTAGTCATTTTCTTTTTGTTTTTGCTCGCCACAGCTGTGTTCTGGTGATAGTTTCCATAATGTCAGTGGCAGCATGCAGCTGCTGTTGCATCACATACAAGGCTGGTGTGTGTTAGGTGAATCTTCAGCCTTGCTCCCTCCCCCCCCCCCCCCCCCACAACAAACTTTCATGTTCCTAGGCCCCCTCCCTCCCCAGATGTTTGATAATTAAACTTAGCAATCATGGCCATTCCAACATATATTGCTCCCAGAATGATCCTATAAAAATGTAGAATGGGACATCTTACTTTACAGTATTAAATTTTGCTTTGCACATATATACAAAATGTGGGCAAGATGAAATAAACGATTTAATCCAATGCAGGGTCTGCGCTTCCATTAGACAAACTAGGTGGCAGCCTAGGGTACCAGTGATCAAGGGGTGGACCATTGCCCTTCCTTGATTTGCGGTGGCTGCAATAGCTTCAAACAGCCCTGTGGCACTTACCTTAGTCCCGTGGCACCAAAGTTTATTTGGCTTCTGCCCCCTCCGATGCCAACTTCCTGTTTGCATGGGGGCAGAAGCGGCTTCCACCTTCATACAAAAGGAAGTTGGCATCAGGCGCCATGGGGCTGTTTGAGGCCCTTGTCACTGTTGCAGTTCCTGGAGAGGTGTAGCAGAGGGGGCAACGGGGGCCAGAGAAGGGAGGAGGGGAGGCAAGGGATGAGTTACTCCTAGAGTACCTCATCTCCTTGCCACCGACCTTGCCCCATTGAATGGACGCCAGGGATCATGTTAGACCCTTAAAGAGCAAAACTGGCTGCCTGTAGCCAGTTGGATCAATTATAAGATCCTGACTTTAACCCACAAACGGATTGATGCAGAAAGACTAGCGCAGCGTATCTCCAGGAACAAGCAGGAATGTAGTCTTCACATATGGGGATCGTCGGTACCGACGGAGCCTGCGCGGGAATGCTCCCCAGCGTCCAATAGGAAAGCTTTTGGGAGTATCCCACAGCGCCTGCGTGCTGCCTTCCCGCCTTTCCCAGCTGTCCCTCTCCAGTTCTTCGTTTTCCGCGGAGCCGACAGGTCGCACATCCTTTCACCACAGAAAAATTTCCTTCTATACTTCTTTTATTTGTGGTCGCGTCTGCCTTCCCTTGACGCTATACTGGTACCGCTGGTTCTTCTTTTCTTTTTTCTAAAAGCCCCCCCTTTCTTCTGGAGTCTTTCTCCGGCAATTTTCTTCTCGGGTGCCACGCACCATTTTGGGCACTAGGCCCAACTTTTTCCCTCAGAATGAAAAAACCCACTTTAGGTTTTAAAAAGTGTTCTAAGTGTGTCGGTACCATCCCCATCACTGACACCCATGAGTGGTGCCTCAAATGTTTAGGTCCTGACCACTCTATTACTGAGTGTGTTGCCTGTGGAATGATGTCAGAAAGGGGCCGGCAAAACCAAGCTGCTAAGCTCAGCACCCTTTTTCCCTCCGATGCAGACCGCATGGCATCGACGTCCTCCAGAGCTTCATCCTCCTCCCATGGATCTCAGGTAACTAAACATAAATCTAACCAGTCCTCAAAGGGTAGATCTCCTTCTAAACATCGAGATGCCTCCGGCGTTGCCCTTGAGGGACTTTCACCGGCGAAATTGCCCCGGCAGGAGACTTCGGCTTCCAAAACACTAACGGGGCTCCAGGATGTTCTCAAGGCTTCAACCTCGGCAGAACTACTGGTGCCATGCTCTGGGGTTCCGGCTGCTTTAACCGGCACCAATACCCAAGCATCGGCAGTGTTGATAGACCAGAGATTCTTGGCTATTGAATGCAGTTTGGCGGCTCTTCTCACGGCCTCGATGCCCCTAAAACCGCTTCAGACAATTCAACCGGTACTGGCACCGACTCCGGCACCGGCACCGACTACATCGACATCGGCAGGTATTCTACTGGGACCGAGTCATGCGTCTCTATCCGGCATCAACAAGTCTGTACCAGACCACTCCGATGCAGACTTCGATTGGTACCGGTACCGTGCCTTGTACAATCACCTGGATCGGAGATACTTCGAATCCTCGGATGAGTCTGCAGACTCCGAAGGCTCTGCCCATACCAGAGTACTTCTTCCCGAGGATTCCTCTTCTCTTCAGCGTAGGATGTCTCCACCAGAGAATATGTCCTTTCAGGATTTTATCCGAGATGTGGCCCGAGGTCTTTCCATCACAGTGGCTCCTTGAAAAAGAGCCTAAGGCAAAGGAATTAGAAATCCTACAATACCCTAAAGCTCCCAAGGAGGCAGCTACCTTACCTATTCATGAGATCTTGCATGATCTCATGTTAAGGATGTGGGAAACACCTCTAACCACATCTCCTCATTCTCGAAGACTCGACACCATGTATCGAGTTCCTCCTTTTCCTGGGTTTCAGAAAACTCAATTACCACACCATTCCATGGTGGTGGAATCAGCCATGAGACGGATGAAGAGTGCAAAAAGGCATGCATCTAATTTATTTATTACAATTTCTTATATACCGCACTATTCGCCATCAGCGCGGTTTACATTAGAACAAAAGACCAGAATAACAGGCTATTCGGTTTTACATAGAACAAGGATTACAAACTTGGATAATATGGGCGAATTATTTACATGATAAATCTACATGTAAGTTTTATTTACATGAAATATCTACAAAAACGGGCGTTATGACAAAGCACTATAAGTATTATGTAATTATTTTCTATGGTGGGGTTAGCTAGGTGTCATTGCTAACTGGATAGTACTTGAGGAACAGGTGATATTTAAGTGCCTTCCTGAACTGGACTAAGTCAGTGATAGCACGAATGTTCGATGGTAGAGCATTCCAACAACTTGGGGCGTAAAATTTGAAAGCTCTTTTTGCCGTTGTCAGGGTGCATTTTGTCAAGGCTTTCGGAATCGTAAGAGAGTTTATTGATGTTTGTCTTCTGGGTCTGTTTGGTAGAACGGTGTGAATAAGCTCTGTAAGTGAAGAGGATGAAAGACAATTGACAGACTTGAATGTCAGTAGTAAGGTCTTAAAAACAAGCCTTCCATGTATGGGGAGCCAGTGAAGCTGTTTCAGGATAGGCGTCACATGGTCGCTGCTGGAGGCCCCATAGAGGACCCTTGCTGCGGCATTCATGGCAAGTTGTAGGGGTTCAAGGTAGATTGTGGGAGGCCTTGTAGAATGGCGTTGGCATAGTCGAAGTAAGGTAGGATTAGCGCTTGGTATATAGTCCGGAAGTCATCTGGATCTAATAAGGAACGCAGGTGCCTGAGTGTTCAGATCTTGTAGTATATTGCTCTTACCATATTACCTATGTGTATCTTCATATCAAGACGTTGGTCCAACGTGACCCCAAGGTATCTTATTGTGGCTTTTGTTTGCAGCTCTGCTTCCTTAACTCTTACTTGGGGTGGTGGAGTGAAATTGTGGTCTCTCGTGATGAAGAGCACCTCAGTTTTCTTGTGTTGAATATGGAGGTTTTGAGATTGAAGCCATTCTGAAACTGCGTTGAAACATTCTATCAGGGGAGAAAGGTCCATTTGATCTGTATAGATCCTAATCCTCCAGGACGTGAGTGTAGGACTCTTGATGCCTTTGGACGTTGATCCTTCCAGACTTCCATGCTTTCTGCTAGGATCAGTTCCTATATTTTTATATGGGAATGTTCCTTAAGGAAGTCACAGGAGACTTAAAGCTTATGAGCCCTCTCCTTCCTGATGATGAAAGGCAAGATTATCTTACTCTTGTTAAACATGCTCAGGATGCTTCCAAGTTTGTGAATCGTGCAGCCTTTGACTGCTTTGAATGCATAAGCAGAGCCTCTGCTATTGCCATAGGTGCACGCACCTGACTTAGAAATCTGGGTACAGGACAAACTGGGGAATATACCTTGCATAGGAGAGAATCTTTTTGGCAAGAATTGGCAGGAAAAAGCTAATGAGATAGATGCTGACAATATCGCTTTGGATCGATTGTCCAAATCTACAGCTAATTCTGCGAGGAAAAGACCCTCTAAGAAACCATTCTTCAGTAAGAAGAGGTTTTATCCCTCTTATCCCCAGCAGGGACATCGTTCAGGTCAGTCTGCCCAAAAGGGACAGCAGCAACAACCTAGGCAACGAAGGAAGCCAAAAGCAGCTAAGCCACAACCGGCTTAGCACACTCAGTCTCCACAGGGGCTTTGACGCCTGTCTAGAGAAATTTGCCTTCCTGGCCCTGAACGGCCCAGAACCCTCCACCATCCGAGGAAGGTTATGTCATTTTGTCCCCAGATGGTTTCCGATAACAGCGGAAAATTGGACTCTGTCTATTGTACGAGAGGGGTACAAGCTTCATTTCCTCAGCATGCCCCCTCCTACAATAGTAAGACAGTTGAATTCTCAGACCTCTCCCAACAACGGGTTAGGTCAAGAAGTCACAATGCTCCTTGCTCAAGGAGCAATAGAAGAGGTGCCCATTCCCCAGCGGGGTACAGGGTTTTACTCCCTCTATTTCTTTATTCCAAAGAAAACAGGAGGACACAGACCCATTCTAGACCTCAGAGAATTAAACAAATTCCTGTTCAGAGAGAAGTTCAAAATGATTTCTCTAGGAACTCTGCTGCCATACCTTCAGAGTCAGAATTGGCGTTGTTCTCTAGATCTCAAGGATGCGTACACTCATGTTCTCATCCATACAACTCACTGAAGGTTCCTTCGATTCCTGTTTCAAGGGAAGCACTGCCAATACAGGGTTCTTCCTTTTGGCCTGGCTTCTGCACCAAGGGTGTTCACAAAATGCATGGCTGTGGTAGCAGAATTTCTCCGCACCCTGGGAATATTCGTCTTCCCTTACTTAGATGACTGGCTCATTCAAGCCCCTTCAGAGCCAGAGGCCAGGATGGCTCTGTCTCGCAGAATGTGCATCCTTCAGTTTTTGGGACTTGTCATAAACTTCCCAAAGTCCAATCATTCTCCCACTCAATCCCTAGAGTTTATAGGAGCTCTTCTGGATACCAGACAGACAAGGGCCTTCCTTCCACAGGCCGGCTGCCTTTGCATTGTGCAGTTAGCTTTCCAAGCAGTGGTAAAACCTCACCTCACTGCTCGGGAAATGTTACAGTTGCTAGGCCACATGGCATCCATCGGGCATGTGGTTTCTTATGCTCGCCGCCATATGAGGGCAGCCCAGTGGACCTTATCCACTAAGTGGACTCAGGCGTCAGGTTGCCTGTCAGACAAAATAGCAAACTCAGATCGCCTTATTTTGTCCCTCCAATGGTGGCAGTCACCCAAAAACCTTCTGGTGGGGTTTCCTTTTCAGCAGCCCCCACCTCAAGCCACTCTAGCAACAGATGCTTCACAGCTGGGTTGGGGAGCCCACTTGCACGGCCTCTCTACCCAGGGTACCTGGATTCCACAGAAGGTCTATCTCCATATCAACCTCCTGGAGCTCAGAGCAATCTTCCTTACTCTTCGAGTATTTCACACCCAGCTCAGCTGCAAGACAGTCCTAGTTCAAACGGACAATCAAGTAGCCATGTTCTATCTGAACAAGCAGGGCGGAACAGGCTCTCTGTCGCTGTGCAACGAAGCTTTGCGACTATGGGCCCTTGCCAGAGACCATCAGATTCATTTTCTTGTAGTGTATCTTCCAGGCATTCAAAACTCTTGGGCAGACAAACTCAGTCAAGTTCTGCTTCCACACGAATGGTCTCTCCATGCAGACCAGGTTGCCCAAATTTTTCAAATTTGGGGAACCCTGGACATAGACCTCTTTGCAAGTCCGCTGAATGCCAAACTTCCCCGGTTCTCTTCCAGAATTCCGTCTCGAGGTTGTCAGGCCAGGGATGCTTTCCTCCTTCATTGGGGTCAGGACTTCCTGTATGCCTTTCCACCCATTCCCCTAATTCCCAAAACCCTGTTCAAGCTTCAGAGAGACAGAGGTCATATGATCCTCATAGCTCCACGTTGGTCACATGATCCTTATAGCTCCACGTTGGTCACGGCAACCGTGGTATCCTCTGCTCCTACATCTCTCTCAAGCTCCGCCTCTGGAGTTAGGATCTGCTCCATATCTTCTTTCTTAAGAGAATGGGATGCTGTGGCATCCCAATCCCCAGTCTCTGCATCTCAGGGCCTGGTTGTTGAAAGCCTAGAACCTCTCGGTTTTAACCTTTCCCAGCAGGTAAAGGATACCCTTCATGCTTCCCGGAAACCTTCCACAAGACGCTCTTATGCATTTAAGTGGAAAAGGTTTACCATATGGTACTCGCGGAAGGGTCTTAACCCTCTTGCGATACCTCTGGAATCATTACTGGAGTACCTCCTTCATTTATCAAATGCAGAGCTTAAGACCAATTCATTGAGAGTCCATTTGAGTGCTATTGAAGCTTCTTTGAAGCCTCTAAATGGACAACCTATTTCCTCTCATACTCTCATAGTGAGATTTATGAGAGGCCTTCTTTTAATGAAGCCTCCCATTAAGCCACCACCAGTGGCATGGGACTTGAATCTGGTACTTGGGCAGCTCATGAAACCGCCCTTTGAACCATTAGCCACTACCTCTTTGAAATTCCTTTCCTAGAAGGTTATCGTTCTCATTGTAATCACATCAGCATGTCGCATCAGTGAATTGCAAGCGTTGGTGGCTGATCCTCCTTATACAAGGTTCCATCATAAGGTAGTCCTTAGGACTCATCCACACTTTATACCAAAGGTGGTTTCGCCCTTTCATTTAAACCAAGCAGTTTACCTTCCTGTATTCTCTCCGAGGCCTCACGCCTCAAATGCAGAAAGGAACCTTCATACGTTGGACTGTAAAAGAGCTTTGGCCTTTTACTTGCAAAGGATAGAGCAACATAGAAAATCCTCTCAACTCTTTGTTGCTTTTGATCCTAGTCATTTGGGACTTCCAGTCTCCAAAAGGACACTGTCCAGCTGGATTGCACAGTGTATATCTTTTGCCTATGAGAGTAAGAACCTTCCTGTTGAAGGCCATGTCACAGCTCACAATGTGAGAGCCATGGCAGCCTCAATGGCTCATCTTCACTCTGTCTATGGACAATATCTGTCTAGCAGCTACTTGGACTTTGGTACATATCTTCACAGCCACTGTTCTCTCTAAGCTGTGCGCGTGTGCGTGCGCACACACCTCGCCGAGCAAGCGCACATACTTTACAACAGAGCGCACAAAAATTACGGTTCTGATTCTGATAGAAAACACAGACATCTTAAAATTTAAAAGTTGTTGTGTATTTATAGTTTTCACAAGTTCTACAATATTTTCTAGTGCAATCAGTGTGGTGTACATACTGTATTCTGACGTGTAGTCAAATTTTAAAGTATATAACTCCGAGTGTCGTTATGTGGCGCACAAAAATTTAACCTTCCTTCAAAAGCTGCACAGCTGATATTTTATGTGCACACAGCCTACAGAAAATTAGAGGAAACATTGTTCACAGCACATTACTGCTTAGAGAAGGACTCCCGCCGGGATGCCTTGTTTGGTCAGGCTGTTCTTCAACACCTGTTCCATACTTACTCAACTCCTACCCACCATCCGTGGTAGGATGCCAGAGATCCATGGGGGAAGTGGAGCCCTTTCACAAGGGCACACAACTTTCTGGGGCTATTTCTCTGGCATCTGCAGCTATGGAGTCCCCCATATGTGAAGACTACATTCCTGCGTGTTCCTGGAGGTAGCATAGTTAGTCACCTGTAACAGGTGATCTCCTGGAACAGGAGGAATTTAATCTTCAGAACCCACCCACCTCCCCTAGGAGTTGTATCTTTCTATCTCTCTGTCTCTTTCTCTCTTTCCCTTTCTCTTTTGTCTCAGCTTTAAACTCAACTGGAGAGGGACAGTTGGGAAAGGCGGGAATGCAGCACGCAGGCACTGTGGGATGCTTCCAAAAGCTTTCCTATTGGATGCTGGGGAGCATTCCCGCGCAGACTCTGTCAGTACCGACGATACCCATATGTGAAGACTAAATTCCTGCTGTTCCCCGGAGATCACCTGTTACAGGTGAGTAACTATGCTTTGCATGCAGATAATGCAACTTATGCGCATAAGTTCTGTCACACCAAATGCAGAAAAGAGATCAATGCACATGTAAACAGCAATGCCAAGCGTATTTAAGTAATACACAAATGAGTTGCACGTATTAAAATGGAATGCTAATAAGGTCTTTGCCCAATGTAGAGAAACATGTAGAGGATTTCATAATCAGCAAAAGTGCCAGTATCTCTGACTGGTCTTAAATAACGTAAACATTTTGCGCATGTAGGGAAAGACTGTTTCAGGGTATATACCAGTGAACATGTAGATGTGAAAATTAACTGTGTGTATCTTTCAGCGTATAAGCAAACGTTCTGCGTTTAAGTACAAACATCTTTTGCTTCTTATCCTTGTGTGTTTCTTGGACTCACTTATATTATTCTCCGTTTACTGTTAGGTCTTTTTGTTGTGATTTCATAAAACAATGGTTTTTTTGAGTGAAATAGTGTTGATTATTATGGGCTAAGTGCCAAAAGAACCTGCACGTCATGTGTACATAATGTGAGCGTGTGACATTTATGCGCATGTGCAAATGGCCACTTGTAGCGCGTCTGTTTGTGCACACATTGGATCTCTTCCTTTCAACTTTACGCCAAGGTTTTGCGCACAGCTAATTTGGAAACATGTCCTTTTCTGCATACCAGTGCTGAAGTCTTGCGCTACAAAAACGCGTGCACATAGAAGCAAATTCCGAGATGTGTGTTCTCAGTTCAGACATTTGGAAGGCCCGGGGATGTACCCAGTTTTGATCCCACAGGGCAGAATTGCAGCATAAGGCTGGGACGTGACTTGATGTCTGGCACTTACCCTGCTAGCCATCCTAGCTCCTGCATGAAGAGGCAGTGGCATATGTCCTATTGGCATGCCACTGCTGCTCCATTCAGGAGCTGTGATTGCCAGCCGAACCCTGAAATCTCCTTTCCCCACAGCCCGACTCCCGATCAAGCCGGCCAGGGACGGGCCGCAGGGATCCCTCTGCACCCCCTCACCTCTTTGGCACCCCATCTCTGGCATCCCCCACCGTCCAGGGGGACTTATTCCACCTCAGAGGTGGAATAAGTCCCCCATTTACATGGCTGACACAGGATGTACAGGGCCAATCTCTGAATTGGCCCTGTATGTCCAGGGTCATGATGCCACCCTCTGCCCGCCCTTGCTCCTCCCTCAGCGCACCCCCTCCTGCCGACGAACAGATTTCCCTGCACAACTCTCATCTATGTGCAGGAGCTCTGTTCCTGCCAGTGTGATCCAGGCGTTTAGCGAGTCTGGATATCTGGATTGGATATCCCCAGACCCACTGAACATGTGTCAGAATGACCCCCATAGCTAATAGCATGCAATTTCATCACGACTTTCTGCATTGGCCTGAAAGTGCAATCTTCAGGAAAAAGCAGGAATGAGTCTTCACATATGGGTATCGTCGGTACCGACGGAGCCTGCGTGGGAACGCTCCCCAGTGTCCAATAAGAAAGCTTTTGGGAGCATCCCACAGCGCCTGCGTGCTGCCTTCCCGCCTTTCCCAACCGCCTCTTTCCAGTTCTTCTTTTCCACTGAGCCAGCAGGTCGTGTTCCTGTCACCACAGAAGAAGTTCTTTATTTTTTCTTTATTCTTTTGTGTCGCGTCTGCCTTCTTCAACGTCGGACCGGTACCGCCGGTCTTTCTTTTCTTTCTTTCCAAAAAAAAAAAAAAAACGCTTTATCTCTACTGTGCATTTTCAGTTTTTGGGCCCTAGGCCTAAAAATATTTTCCTCATGGAGAAGCCAGCTTCTGGGTTTAAAAAATGCACAAAATGTGGCGGTACTATTTCTGTCACCGACACCCATGACTGGTGTCTAAAGTGTTTGGGACCTGACCATTCCATCATGGATTGTATGTCCTGTACCATGATGTCTAAGAGAGGTCGGCAGAACCGAGCAGCCAAGCTCAGTACCCTGTTTCCCTCTGATGCAGCTTCGGTAGCATCGACGTCTTCCAGGGCCTCGTCTTCCTCCCATGGATCTTGGGTAACCAAGCATAAATCTGGCCGGTCCTCGAAGGGCAGATCTCCCTCCAAGCATCGAGATGCCTCCGGGCTTGCCCTTGAGGATTCCGCACCGGCAAAATTACCCCGGCGGGAAGTTCTGGCTTCCAAAGCATTATCTATGGGGTCACAGGTTGACATCGATGGCTCGGCCTCGACAGATCACATGTTGCCGTGTTCTGGGGTACCGGTGGCTTCCACTGGTACCGACATCCAGACTCTGGTGGCGTCGATGGATCAGAAGATTCTGACCATGCAGCGCACCTTAACGGCTTTCATACAGGCTGCGACGCCTCCGGTACCGCAACAATCCCCGTTGCTGGTACCGGTACCGATTGCATCGACATCGGCGTCAGTGTCGACTGCAACGGTACCCTGTCCTATGATGCCCATCGGTACCGAACCGGTACCGATTACTCCCGATGTCGATCCCACTCGATACGGTTATCGGGCTTTACAGGAGCATCCAGACAGGCGATACTTCGATTCCTCTGAGGACTCTGAGTCTGAGGGTTCTGTAGAAGCATCGATACTTCTTCCTCAGGAGTCTTCTTCACCTAAACGAAGAATGTCTCCTCCAGAAGACTTGTCTTTTCAAGACTTTGTTAGGGAAGTGGCTAGGGGCCTCTCTATCACAGTGGCCCCTGAGTCAGAACCCAGAGCCAAGGAGTTGGATATTTTACAATATCCTAAAGCTCCTAAGGAGGCAGCTACTTTACCTGTTCATGAGATTCTGTATGATCTCATGTTGAGGATGTGGGAGACACCTCTCACCACCTCTCCTCACCTCTCCTCATTCTCGCAGATTAGACACCATGTATCGTGTCCCTCCTTGTCCTGGCTTCCACAAGACTCAGCTTCCTCACCACTCTATTGTGGTAGAGTCTGCCATGAAGAAGATAAAGAGTGCAAAAAGACACTCATCTAATCCTCCAGGGCGTGAATGCAGGACCCTGGATGCTTTTGGCCGAAGGGGTTTCCAAGCTGCTATGCTAGCTGCTAGGATCAATTCCTATAGTCTCTATATAGGAATGTTTCTAAAAAAAGTCACGGATCATCTGCAGACTTTAACCCCTTTCATTTCAGAGGATAAAAGACAGGAGTTTCTCACTTGGCTCAAGCATGCCCAAGATGTCTCCAAATTTTCCAACCGTGCAGCCTTTGACTCTTTTGAGTGTGTAAGCAGAGCTTCGGCTATTGCCATAGGGGCATGCAGAATTGCTTGGCTACAAGCTTCTGATTTGGAGCTCTGGGTCCAAGATCAATTGGGAAATCTCCCTTGTACAGGTGAAAACCTTTTTGGTAAGGATTGGCAAGCAAAGGCCACTCAGATGGATGCTGAAAACTCTGCTTTGGATCGACTTTCAAAGTCTACCTCTGCTCCTGTTAAGAAAAGATTGTTTAAAAAGACATCTTTTTCCAAAAAGGGAAGATACTACCCTGCTTATGGTCAGCAGGCATCTTCTTCAGGTCGTTTTGCTGGAAAGCGTCAGCAACCACCTAAACAGGCCAAGTCAAAGGCAGCTAGACCTTCCACGGCCCAGCAGCCTCAGCCTCCTCAGTGCCTTTGACTTGCAACTAGAGAACTTAGCCTTTCTAGCTCTGGAAGGACCAGAGCCCCTTACCATCCCAGGAAGGTTGACTTACTTTGCTCCCAGATGGGAGCAAATCACAGAAGAGCAATGGACACTCTCCATCATAAGGGAAGGGTACAAGCTTCATTTCTTAAGCCTTCCCCCTCACACCATGGTGAAACAGTTCAATTCTCCAACATCTCTCCTCAACCTTCTAGGTCAGGAGATTGCCATCCTTCTTGCCCAAGGGGCAATAGAAGAAGTACCTCTTCTTCAACAAGGCACAGGGTTCTACTCCCCTTATTTTCTTATTCCAAAGAAAACAGGGGGCTACAGACCCATCTTAGATCTCAGAGAATTGAACAAATTTCTATTCAAGGAGAAATTCAAGATGATTTCTCTCGGTGCTCTGCTTCCATAACTTCAGAGTCAGGACTGGCTTTGTTCTCTAGATCTCAAGGATGCGTACACCCATGTCCTCATCCATCCAACTCACAGAAGGTTCCTTCGGTTCCTTTTTCGAGGAAAGCACTACCAATGCAGGGTGCTTCCTTTTGGTCTGGCCTCTACACCAAGGGTGTTCATGAAATGCATGGCAGTAGTAGCTGCATTTCTATGCACTCTAGGAATATTCGTCTTCCCATATCTGGACGAATGGCTCATTCGAGCTCCATCTCAAGCAGAGGCCAAGACTTGTCTAACCTGCACAATGCGTGTCCTTCAGTATCTGGGACTAGTAATAAACAGTATCTGGGACTAGTAATAAACAGGAGACTTCACTATACATAAATCTCTTGGAACTCAGAGCAATTTTCTTAGCTCTCAGAGTGTTCCACTCCCTGCTCAGCTACAGGACAGTCTTCATCCACACGGACAGTCAAGTAGCCATGTTCTGTGTAAATAAGCAGGGAGGGACTGGCTCTCTGTCGCTTTGTAACGAAGCTTTGCGACTGTGGGCCTTCGCCAGAGAGCATCAGATGCATCTTATGGCAGTATATCTTCCAGGCTTTCAAAACTCTTGGGCAGACAGACTCAGTTGAGTTCTGCTTCCACACGAATGGTCCCTCCACATGGACCAGGTAGCCAGGATTTTTCAAATTTGGGGAATCCCAGACATAGACCTATTTGCAAGTCCGTGGAATGCCAAACTTCCCTGGTTCTGTTCCAGGATTCCGTGTCAGGGAGTTCAGGCCAAGGATGCCTTCCTCCTTCACTGGGACTAGTAATAAACATCCCAAAATCCAGTCTCACCCCTACTCAGTCCCTCGAGTTTATATGGGCTTTGTTGGATACCACAACTGCAAGGGCCTATCTTCCTCAGGCCCGTTGCCTACGCTTGGTGCAGTAAGCCTCCCAAATACAGTTAAAGCCCCTTTTAACTGCTCGAGAAATGTTACAACTCTTAAGCCACATGGCATCCACTGTGCATGTGGTTCCATCTGCTTGCTTTCACATGAGGACAGCTCAATGGACTTTGTCCACCCAATGGACTCAGGCATCAGGTTGCCTGTCAGACAAAATAGCAAACGCCAGTCGCCTTTTTTGGTCTCTCCAGTGATGGAAGTCCTCTCAAAACCTGTTGCTGGGGTCCCCTTTTCAACAGTTACTTCCCCAAGCAACCCTTACAACAGATGCCTCTCCAATGGGTTGGGGAGCTCATCTGCAAGATCTCTCCACCCAGGGCACCTGGTCTCTACAGGAGACTTCACTACACATAAATCTCTTGGAACTCAGAGCAATTTTCTTAGCTCTCAGAGTGTTCCACTCCCTGCTCAGCTACAGGACAGTCCTCATCCATGCGGACAATCAAGTAGCCATGTTCTATGTAAACAAGCAGGGAGGGACTGGCTCTCTGTCGCTTTGCGACGAAGGTTTGCGACTGTGGGCCTTCGTCAGAGAGCATCAGATTCATCTTATGGCAGTATATCTTCCAGGCGTTCAAAACTCTTGGGCAGACAGACTCAGTTGAGTTCTGCTTCCACACGAATGGTCCCTCCATAGGGACCAGGTAGCCAGGATTTTTCGAATTTGGGGAACCCCTGACATAGACCTATTTGCAAGTCCGTGGAATACCAAACTTCCCCGGTTCTGTTCCAGGATTCCTTGTCGGGGAGTTCAGGCCAAGGATGCCTTCCTCCTTCACTGGGGTCAAGACTTCCTTTATGCCTTTCCACCCATTCCCCTAATTCCCAAAACACTGTTCAAGCTTCAGAGAGACCGAGGGTCTATGATCCTCATAGCACCACATTGGCCACGCCAAGTGTGGTACCCTCTACTTCTGCATCTCTCTCAAGCTCTGTCCCTGGAGTTGGGCTCTGCTCCAGATCTTCTCTCCCAGTAAGACGGAATGTTGTGGCACCCAAATCCCCAGTCTCTCCATCTCAGGGCCTGGTTGCTGAAGGCCTAGACTTTCAAGTTTTCCATCTCTCTCAGCAAGTGAGAGATATTATTCATGCTTCTAGAAAGCCTTCCACTAGACGTTCCTATGCTTTCAAATGGAAAAGATTTACCATTTGGTGTTCAGAGAAGGGTCTTAACCCTCTTGCAATACCTTTGAATTCTTTACTAGAGTATCTTCTGCATCTTTCCCATGCAGGCCTAAAAACGAATTCGGTAAGAGTCCATTTGAGTGCTATTGCAGCGTCCCTCAAGCCTCTCAATGGACAGCCTGGTTCCTCTCATCCTCTTATAGCAAGATTCATGAGAGGCCTTCTTTTAACTAAACCTCCCATTAGACCACCTCCAGTGGCATGGGACTTAAATCTGGTTCTTGGCCAGCTTATGAAGCCACCCTTTGAACCTTTAGCCACCACCTCCTTGAAATTTCTTTCTTGGAAGGTTATCTTTCTCATTGCAGTCACCTCAGCACGTCGCATCAGTGAGTTTGCAAGCCTTGGTGGTTAATCCTCCTTATCCAAGGTTCCATCATGATAAGGTAGTCCTCAGGACCAATCCACACTTTATGCCCAAAGTGGTCTCGCCTTTTCATCTGAACCAGGAGGTATACTTACCTGTCTTTTTTCCAGGACCTCATGCATCAAGTGCAGAGAGGAATCTTCATACTTTGGATTTTAAAAGAGCTCTCGCCTTTTACTTACAAAGAACACAGCAACATAGAAAGTCTTCTCAACTCTTTGTTGCTTTTGATCCTTCCCATTTAGGACTTCCAGTTTCTAAGAGAACACTGTCCAGCTGGATTGCTCAGTGTATTTCTTTCGCCTACCAGAGTAGGAACCAGAGTAGGCCAAGTCACAGCTCACAATGTGAGGGCCATGGCAGCCTCAATGGCTCCCCTAAACTCTGTGTCCATCGACCAAATCTGTCGAGCGGCCACCTGGGCCTCGGTTCATACCTTCACAGCCTATTTCTGTTTGGACAAGGACTCCCACCGGGGTGCCTCGTTTGGTCAAGCTGTTCTCAAACACCTGTTCAATTCCTAATCAACTCCTACCCACCTACCCTGGTTGGATGCCAGAGATCCATGGGGGGAGGTGGAGCCCTTTTCAAGGACACACAACTCTGGGGTCTCTCCCTGGCATCTGCAGCTAGGGAGTCCCCATATGTGAAGACTCATTCCTGCTTGTTCCTGGAGATAGCACAGTTACTTACCTGTAACAGGTGATCTCTGGGAACAGCAGGAATAAGTCTTCACAACCCATCCACCTCCCCTAGGAGTTGTATCTCTCTATCTTTCCTTCCCTCTCTCTCTCTTTGTCTCAGCTTTAAAACTCGAACTGGAGAGAGGCAGTTGGGAAAGGCGGGAAGGCAGCACGCAGGCGCTGTGGGATGCTCCCAAAAGCTTTCTTATTGGACGCTGGGGAGCGTTCCCGCGCAGGCTCCGTCGGTACTGACGATACCCATATGTGAAGACTTATTCCTGCTGTTCCCAGAGATCACCTGTTACAGGTAAGTAACTGTGCTTTACATGCGATAACCACTGCATTTACACTCGCTAATCATCCCTTACCAGCTAATTTTCCAGCAATGTTTGTCACATCAGTACCTCTTAGCGTTTCTATCGCCACTGTAAATTCAAGCTGGAACTAACAAAATAGGTAGCATTTAGTTTCCTAGCACCCACATTATCAAACAGTCTTCTTTTGTCCTTACGGATGGAGAGTTTATTTTAAAAAAATTTTAAAAGGCTGTCAAAGAATGGCTATTCAGTAGGACTCTCTCCTCTGAGGAGGAGGACAGCCTGGTCTGGGCAATCGTTGAACTATTTAAGTGTTTTAACTATAAGCTGTCTCTTGTTTGATATTGTTCTATTTTATCTTGTCTAATATATTTTTTATATTCCTATCACAACTGTTAATTTTTATGGATTGTAAGCCACTCTGATGACTTGTTGTCCAAGGGTGGTATGACAAATATTAATAAATCAAATCAAATCAAATCAATTTTCTCTGCAGGTAAAAGTATGTGCTGATAATTCTTGGAATTGGTATGGCTGTGAGGACGTACTGTCTTATTTTGATTACAACTGCTCTTCGCCACCACCTGTGTACTCCCCACCCCCCCGAAACTGCCGCCCTCCAGTAACCGACTAGTCTGCCTGGAAGTTAAGCCGGCCCTGATCAAATATCTTCATCTGGTGCACTCTTTTCTGGTACAGATTTCTTGGTGAATGCCTGGAGAGATTTTCTCCATTTGTGAAGCTCAACAGACGAACTGCATGGATGGTAGCAGGTTGAGAGTAGGAGTCATGGGAATAACATTTTCATGATGTGAACAGAAACTAAATGAGAAGATGAAATATAGATGAGCCCACTTCATTTGGATTTGTGTGTGTTTCTACAGATATAATCAAGAACTTCTAAAGCCCATTTGCATTTTACTTAGTGCTCCTTTCATAGGCTTGGGGTAGGTTTGGGCAATTAATCTTGGTAGCTTGAAAAAAAAAAGCTAGTTTGTCTTTTTATATTTCAGTGTGTGTGTTTCACAGGGTGTTTAACAGAATTCAGTAGATGTATGCGTCCTCTCTGTCCGACCTCCCTGATCAGGTATCTTTAGTTTGGAATGACATCTATGAATTTATTGGTGGTACCCTTTAAGGATGGCAGCCAAGATTAATTTCTCTGATTCAAATTTACATTTTAACATTATGAGCTTTAAACTTCTGTGGTCATGTATTAGCAGGACATGAAAGTGTTGAAATCATGTAGATTTTAAAACCTGTTTCATATGTATATGAAAAGAATCTTGTGTAGATGGTCTCTTAGGGGACTCTGCTTGGCAGTTTCAAGGGCTATAGGAGACCTCGCCTTAATGTTTGTTGTGCCCTGAGGAGTGTGGGAAGACTGACTTGAGGGCCCTTCCTTCATACAAGCTTTATATGGGCTTCCAGTAAGTGAACAAACTCACAAATTCAGTCACCACAGGAGAGTTCAATATTCACTCCAGTAGGTCATATGTAAAAATATAATTTACTTGGTAAATAAAAAAAATAATTCAGTGCAGCTCATCTGTTGAGTTTCACAAATGGAGAAAAATCTGCAGAAACACAAAAATGACATTGGTTACTTTAACATCATCTTTGTCTTCTTAGAGACTCACTTCTTTCTTGAAGTCAGTGGAATATTCCATCAGGACGCCTTTATTTCACCAACCCTTCAGTAAGGAGCTGCTCCTGAACCCTGCATAGACATTTCAAAGCTTCACACTCTCTAACCTCTTTAGAGTATTCCAAAAACCAAGGGGACTCCATTCTGGTAATCTCTCTAAAATTATACCCCCTTGGTTACTGCCAAAGCTCCTCCAGTAGGTGAGAGACACTTGTAGGATACCCTCTTCCCCAGTGTGCTTCAACACTGCTGATTCCAGATCATCACATACATGCTACACATCATCTCCCTCTGTGTATCTCCACCATTGGTCATTGATGGCTAGCAAAACTTGCTAGGCTGTATATACCACACTGGTCATAGACTCTCAGCAAATCCCCTTGCCTTTCTTTAAACAAAAATGGAGGCAAAACTAGTAACCCTAACTTTTACTTTGTTCCAAGGGCTTGTTCAGATTCCAGGACTTTTTTTTTTAAATTTTTTTTTAAACTTGGCAGGCTTTTGCAACCTCTTGCCAGTATGGCGAAAAGGAGGCATTGGCTTGGGATTTTAGGGCCCGGTCCTTCTCAAAGCTGGAGATCCTGATGCTAAGCTCTCAGCTTGTTTCTGGGAGGCAGAAAAGAGGCAAAGGCAAACTTTCTTCTGAAACACTATTCCTGGCTAGTCCCAGTGGGGAGAGCCAGTTACAAAAATCATTCCACTTTGTATTGCATCATATGTATACAGGCAAAGACAAATGATTTCCCTGCTTAAATATTCATACAAAATAGGACAAAGGCATTGGAAATAAATGGAAGCCCATACTGTCATGTATTGGGACAGTTTGTGACATGTATCACACTTGTATAATATGCCAATGTTGTCCACCAAATTAAATGTATTTTATTTTTAAAAATATTATTGCCTTATGTCTGATTTCCAAGAAACCAGCAGGATTTTTCTGAAAATGGATATTTTTCTGAGATAACAAAACTTTTGAAAGAAGGCTCAAACTCTTCATAAGCATTGCTGGTAAATAACACTGCATGTGCCCTTACTTTATCAAGAACAAAATGTTGAATGTAGAAAAGTGTGTCTTATATTCTCGCTAGCTCATAGAAAGGGACAACCAGCTGGCAAGTAGTTTCTTATGCAGGTAGCCTTCTGATTAGTTGACTGTTCTGTGTTTAGGGCCTGTATTACCTATTTGATAACACTGGTCGAATTGTAGAGTGGCAAGTTATAGGATGTCACAGATAATCTCCAGGAACAAGCAGGAATGTAGTCATCACATATGGGTATCATGGGCACCGACGGAGCCTGCGCGGGAACACTCCCCAGCATCCAATTAGAAAGCTTTTGGGAGCATCCCACAGTGCCTGCGTGCTGCCTTCCCACCTTTCCCAACTGCCTCTCTCCAGTTTTTTTTTTCCCGCGGAGCCAGCAGGTCGTGTTCCTGTCAACGCAGAAACTTTTCCTTCTTTTTTTGTGGTCGCATCTGCCTTCCTCGACGCTTTACTGGTACCGCCGTTTTTTTCATTCTTTCTTTCTTTCTTTCTTTTCTTTAAAAAAAAAAAAAAAAAAATTCTTAGTACTTTTTTTCCCATTTTTTTTCCAGGTGCACTTGCCATTTTGGGCCTTAGGCCCAAGATTTTTTCCACAATGGAAAAACCCTCTTCGGGTTTTAAAAAGTGCACCAAGTGTGGCGGTACCATCACCGACACCCATGAGTGGTGTCTGAAATGTTTAGGTCCTGACCATTCCATCTCGGAATGTATGGCCTGTGCCATGATGTCCAAGAGAGGTCGACAGAACCGAGTTGCCAAGCTCAGTACCCTGTTTCCCTCGGATGCAGCCTCGGTGGCATCGACGTCTTCCAGGGCTTCGTCTTCCTCCCGTGGATCTCAGGTAACTAAACATAAGTCTAGCCGGTCCTCAAAGGGTAGATCTCCTTCTAAGCATCGAGATGCCTCTGGCGTTGCCCTTGAGGATTCTGCACCAGCAAAATTGCCACGGCGGGAGGCTTCAGCTTCCAGAGCATTATCGGGGCTCCAGGACATTCTCGAGGCCTCGACCTCGGCAGAACTACTGGTGCCATGCTCTGGGGTACCGGCGGTTTTTTTTCCGGTACCGACATCCAGGCATCGGAAGCGTCGATAGACCAGAGGTTCTCCAGGACCAAGCAGGAAGTCAGTCCTCACATATGGGTGACGTCGGCGCCGACGGAGCCCTCGCGGAGCAATTTTCCCCAGCTTTCAAAGAAAGCCTTTGGGAATTGCAGCGTGCGTGCGCGGTCTCCTTCCCGCCCAAGGGTGCCATCTTAGCCAGTCTTCTTTTTTCCGCGGAGCCCTACAGACGTACCCGTCGTGTCCCCGCTGAAAAAGTTGATTTTAGTGATTTATTTCTATTTCTTTCTTCGGTTCGACGCCGGTCTTTTTCCTGCCCGGACTCGCGACGCCTTTGCGAGTCCTTCTGTTATTTTTCGGTTTTTCTGATTTTTGGTCAGTTTCGTTTTTCGGTTTTTCGCTGGCAGCCTGGTCCTTTGACCTTGCAGGGGCCCTTTTTCCCCCGATGGCTGCCAGTGGTTTCAAGCGGTGTGTTCAGTGTGACAGAAATATGTCACTCACTGACACACATGATAATTGCCTCCGCTGCCTCGGCCCGGATCACGAAGAACTGATCTGTGGAGCCTGCAGCAAAATGTCCTCCAAAGCGTTAAGGAGTCGGCGGCACCAGCGGGAACGAATCTTCGCTGACCCCGGCCGTACCCGGACCTCGTCGGAGGCCTCGGCGTCCAGAGGTTCCAGCTCTGACCATCGCCGAAGTTCCTCCGACAGGGGTTCTCCCTCCGGGGACCATCGACGGAAGGTAAAACCCGCGAGGGCGGCGTCGGTGGACGCTCCTGGCTCCGCGAGGGCCAGGTCGCATAGCCCCGATAGCCGTCCCGGGTCTTTGGAGAAGGAGCACCTCCCGAAGCGACCTCGTCTGGAGTCGGAGTTGCCTGCTCGGGTAAGTCCTGTAGTCCTCCTGGACTCGCCTCCGAGGGGTCCGACGTCGGGCCCGACGCCGTCGGGGCCCGAGTCGGGGGCTGCTGGGTCACCTGAGGTCGGACTCAGGTTGACGGCCTTGGAGAGCAGACTATCTGCCTTCATGGACCAGCAGCGGGCACTGATCGCTAGCCTCGCTGGCGCCGCTGCCCCGACCGCCGGGACGTCGACGTCTAAGTCGACCCCGGAGACCGAGCCGATCCTCGAGTCCATGCGAACTCGAGTCGATCCTCGGTCGAGGTCACCCTCGGCCTCCCGTTCGGGACCGAGGTCGTCGACGCCGACTCCCTCAGTGTCGGGGCAGCCGACGCCTCCGCCTGCCCGAGCCGACCCCACCGATTCCTCCTCGGAGTCGGCCTGGGAGTCTGAAGAGGAAGAGTCACCTGATTCGTTTCGGACTCGGTGTGTCCCCTCGGACTCACCTGAGTCCGAACCTCGGAAGCAGTCCCCTCCGGAGGATGCCCGGTTCTCGGACTTCGTCAGGGATATGGCCAAGGCTTTGGCCTTCCCTGCGGATCCCGAGGAGGAGCCTTGAGCCGAAGAGCTCGACGCCCTTCAGTATGACTCTCCCGCCAGGGAACACTTTACTGTACCGGTTCCTCCCATGCTGGAACGACTACTCTTCCGCATGTGGGAGAGTCCGGCATCGTCGCCGGTATTAAGCAAGCGGGTCGATTCCATCTATCGAGTCCGCAAGAGTCCTGGCTTCCAAAAAGCACAGCTACCGCACCATTCCATGGTAGTGGAATCGGCCATGCATAGGCTTAAGAGCCAGAAGATGCACTCCTCGGTGCCTCCTGGCAGGGAGGCCCGTAACCTGGATGGCCTTGGTAAGAAGTGTTTCCAGGGCTCTATGCTTGCTTGTCGGGTCCAGACCTACCAGCTCTACATGGGCATGTATCTCAGAGACCTGGCTAAAGAGATAGCCGGATTCTCCGCTGGGCTGTCCGAGGAACCTTTGCGGAGGTTCCTGGCCTTGACAACTGGTATTCGGGAATGCTCCAAATTCATGTCCCGAGCAGCCTATGATGGCTTTGAAGCATCGGCTCGAGTGGCCGCAGCCGGCATCGGTGCCCGCCGACAGGCTTGGCTTCAGTCGTCTGACCTTGAACCCTGGGTGCAGGACAAGTTGGTCGATGTCCCCTGCCGAGGTGAGAACCTCTTTGGCAAGCCCATGGCTGAAAAGGCTGCACAAATCGAGACGGAGACTCTCACCAGAACTAGACTTTCTAGGAAGACCTCCGCCCCTTCCCAGAAAAAGAAGGGCTCGGGAAAGAAGTCCTTTTACCCGAGAAAGGCGGCTGCCTATAAACACTACCCTCAATATCAGGCCTCCGCAGCTCCCCAACAGGGCCAGCAGGCCAAGGGACGGGGTAACGGGTTCCGTAGGCAGCAAGCCCCCAAGCCTGCACCACCGGCCCCTGCTCAGCAGGGTGGGGGTTTTTGACTTCATCAGCATAGCCTCTCCCCCTCAGCTGGTTCCTCCCAGCACCGGAGGCTGGCTGGTTCACTTTGCCCACAGGTGGTCCAACATCACTTCAGATGCCTGGGTGCTTCAAGTCGTAAGAGAAGGCTATCTTCTCCACTTCCACCAGGTCCCTCCCTCCTATTTCCCGGGAGAACCTCCATGACTCCCTCTGCACAGGGACTTACTCCTTCAGGAGTTAGCAAGTCTTCTTCAGGAACAGGCTGTGGAACCGGTGCCCCACCACCTGAGAGGTCAAGGCTTTTATTCCAGGTATTTCCTAATACCAAAAGAACAGGAGGCCTCAGACCCATCCTGGACTTGCGCAACCTCAACAAGTTCCTCGTGAGGGAAAAGTTCAAGATGCTTACCCTTGGAATCCTTCTGCCCTACCTCCAGCAGGGAGATTGGCTATGCTCCTTGGATCTAAAGGATGCCTACACGCACATCCTCATCCACCCAAGCCACCGCCAATACCTAAGGTTTGTGGTGGCAGGAAATCATTACCAGTACAGAGTACTGCCCTTTGGCCTATCCTCCGCACCGCGAGTCTTCACAAAATGTCTCGCGGTGGTGGCGGCTTATCTCCGGCTTCACGGCCTCTATGTCTTTCCGTACCTCGACGACTGGCTCATCAGAGCATCGTCCTCTCAAGAGGTCACACAAGCCACGCACTGCACTGTGACTCTTCTGCAGTACTTGGGCTTTGTCATAAACTTCGCAAAGTCCACTTTGCTCCCCTCACAGGATCTCGAGTTCATCGGCGCAAGACTGCACACTCCTCAGGCACAAGCTTTCCTGCCTCTCGACAGGGCTCAACGGCTCATGGACCTAGCCGGCCGTTTTCGCAGCCAGTCCCTGGTCTCAGCCAGGCGCTTCCTGAGACTACTCGGCCATATGGCTTCCACCGTCCACGTGACCCCCAATGCCCGCCTGAATATGCGGCCTGCTCAATGGTGCCTTTGCAAGCAGTGGCAACAAGCCACGGGCGGCCTAGCCGACTTAGTGCGCGTCTCCGGGCCGCTGGCCTCTTCTCTACAATGGTGGCTTCATCGGCCGAACCTGGTGCTCGGAATGCCTTTTCAGTCACCTCAGCCGGCTCAAGTGCTGACAACCGATGCTTCTCTCCTAGGATGGGGAGCGCATTGCCAAGGGGCATGTACTCGAGGTCTCTGGACCACGTGGGAGTCTGCTCAGCAGATCAACTTCCTGGAGCTCAGAGCAATCCGTCTGGCTCTCAAGGCTTTCTCCCACCTGACTTCTCACCAGTCCGTCCTTGTCCAGACGGACAATCAAGTTGCCATGTTGTACGTGAACAAACAGGGAGGCACGGGCTCCTTCCTTCTCTGTCGAGAAGCACAGAAGCTCTGCTCTTGGACCGTCAGCCACGGCATTCTTCTCAAGGCAGTTTATCTCCCAGGCCAAGAAAATTGCCTGGCGGACAAACTCAGCAGGATCCTCCAGCCACACGAGTGGCGCCTGGATCCCTTGGTAGTTCAGAAACTTTTTCTGAAGTGGGGACTCCCCACGATGGATCTCTTTGCCAGTCCTCTCAACCGGCAACTTCCTCGCTTCTGCTCTCGTCAGCCGCATCCCCTTCGAGTAGCGGCAGATGCTTTTCTGCTCTCATGGTCGGAGAGCCTACTGTATGCCTTTCCTCCCATACCGCTAGTCTCTCAAACTCTTTTCAAGGTTCTCCGAGACAAAGCTTCCATGATCTTGGTAGCTCCTCGCTGGCCCAGACAGCCGTGGTTTCCACTCCTGCTGCAATTAGCGGTAGAGGATCCGTTCCCTCTGGGGTTTCAACCGGATCTCCTAACACAGGATCAGGGGTCCCTGCTACACCCCAACCTCAGATCTCTACATCTGATGGCCTGGCTGCTGAAAGGGTAGTCCTTGCTCCCCTTCTACTGCCGGCAGAGGTGGAGGAGGTCGTCCTAGCTTCTCGGCGACCTTCTACCCGCAAATGCTACGCCCTTAAATGGCGTCGCTTTTCCGCTTGGTGTGCCCAGCAGTCTCAGGATCCCTTCTCCTGCTCGGTGTCGGTGATCTTGCAGTACTTGCTCTACCTCTCTAATCTGGGACTTAAGTCCAACTCCGTCAAAGTTCACCTCAGTGCTCTTTCAGCACATCATGTGCCGGTGGACGGCAGACCTCTTTCCAGCGACCCTCTCGTAGTGAGGTTTCTCCGAGGTCTCCTTCTGCTTAAACCACCTCTGCGCCCGCCAGCACCGGACTGGGATCTGAATGTGGTTTTACAGCGGATCACCTGTCCGCCTTTTGAACCTATGGCTACCTGTTCTCTCCGTTTTCTTTCTTGGAAAACTTTATTCCTGATAGCCCTCACTTCCGCTAGACGCGTAAGTGAATTGCAGGCCCTTGTGTCTGATCCCCCTTACACTCTGTTCTACAAAAATAGGGTAGTCCTACGGACTCACCCTAAATTTCTTCCAAAAGTGGTCTCCCCTTTTCACATCAATCAGGAGGTGGTACTTCCGACCTTCTTTCCCAGGCCACACTCCAGCCGAGCTGAAATGGTCCTGCATACCCTGGACTGTAGAAGGGCATTGAACTTCTACCTTGACCGTACGCGGGAGCACCGTAAAGCTGCTCAGCTTTTTGTGTCTTTTGACCCCAATAAATTGGGGCTCCCGGTCTCCAAGCGTACTCTGTCCATCTGGGTTGCTGACTGTATCGCTTGGGCTTATGGGGCAGCCGGACTCTCCTTAGAAAGTCGAGTCACGGCTCATTGTGTTCGGGCGAAGGCTACGTCAGTGGCTTACCTCCGCTCTGTTCCGTTGGCAGACATCTGCCGGGCCGCTACTTGGTCTTCGAGCCAGACTTTTGCGGTCCATTACTGCCTCGAGAGGGAGTCCCGCAGGGACAGTGCTTTCGGACAGGCAGTTCTCCGAAATCTCTTCGAGGTTTGAGCAACTCCTACCCTCCATCCCGGATGGGGGCTACCAGTGGGTAATAATTCAGTGAAGATTCCTTCCTTCTGTGCCGCTGAGCTAGAGGGAGCTCATTTTTGTGCTTAGGGTCTCCGGTAGCCTTAAGCTTGGGAGTCCCATATGTGAGGACTGACTTCCTGCTTGGTCCTGGAGAAAGCGTAGTTACCTGTAACAGGTGTTCTCCAGGAGCAGCAGGAATCAGTCCTCACAACCCTCCCTCCTCCCCTTGGAGTTGCAATCATCTGCTTAAGTTTTTTTGCAAATTTTTATGCTGTCTTTTAGCTATGTCATCAGACTGGCTAAGATGGCACCCTTGGGCGGGAAGGAGACCGCGCATGCGCGCTGCAATTCCCAAAGGCTTTCTTTGAAAGCTGGGGAAAATAGCTCCGCGAGGGCTCCGTCGGCGCCGACGTCACCCATATGTGAGGACTGATTCCTGCTGCTCCTGGAGAACACCTGTTACAGGTGAGTAACTACGCTGTCCTGGCTATTGAACGCAGTCTGGCGGCTCTCCTTGCGGCATCGATGCCCTCGGAACCGCGTCAGACACTTCAACTGGTGCCGGCACCGACTCCAGCATCGGTACCGGTACCGACGGCATCGACATCGGTGTCCGTATTGCCGGTACCCAGTCATGCGATGCCTTCCGGTACTGTTACACCCGTACCAATTCCTCTCGGTACCGACTTCGGTCGGTACGGGTATCGGGCTCTTCAAGAGCATCCTGACAGAAGGTACTTCGAGTCCTCTGAGGAATCAGAGGATTCTGACAGTTCTGTCGATGCTGGAACACTTTTCCCGGAGGAGCCTTCCTCCCCTAAACGCAGGATGTCTCCTCCAGAGGACATTTCCTTCCAGGATTTCATCAGGGAGGTGGCTCAGGGTCTGTCCATTTCTGTGGCCCCTGAAACAGAACCCAGAGCAAAGGAGTTGGAAATTTTACAATATCCTAAAACTCCTAAGGAGGCAGCTACCTTGCCCATCCATGAGATCTTGCATGATCTCATGCTAAGAATGTGGGAGACGCCTCTTACTACCTCTCCTCACTCTCGTAGACTGGATACTTTGTATCGAGTCCCTCCTTGTCCTGGTTTCCAGAAAACTCAGCTTCCCCACCACTCTATTGTAGTGGAGTCAGCTATGAGAAGGATCAAGAGGTCAAAGAGATATGCCTCTAATCCCCCAGGACGTGAGTGCAGAACTTTGGATGCTTTTGGACGTCGTGTCTTCCAAGTTTCCATGCTTTCTGCCAGGATCAGTTCCTATAGTCTATATATGGGAATGTTCCTGAAGGAAGTCACAGGAGATTTAGAGGCTTTGAGCCCTCTTCTTCCTGAGGATAGAAGACAGGATTTTCTCACGTTGGTCAAACATGCCCAGGATGTTTCTAAATTTGTCAACCATGCAGCTTTTGACTGTTTTGAGTGCATAAGCAGAACCTCTGCCATTGCCATAGGTGCACGTAGAATGCTTGGCTCCAGGCATCTGATCTGGAGCTCTGGGTACAAGACAAACTCGGAAATATTCCTTTTACTGGTGAGAACCTGTTTGGTGAAGATTGGCAGGAGAAAGCCAATGAGATGCATGCTGAAAACTCCACCTTGGATAGATTATCCAAGTCCACAGTTGATCCTGCAAGAAAGAAATCTTTTAAGAAACCATTCTTTTCTAAAAAGAAAAGATTTTACCCTGCTTATTCTCAGCAGGGACGTTCTGCAGGTCAACCTGTCCGGTAAAGTCAGCAGCCACCCAAACAAAGGAAAGCAAAGACTGCTAAGCCTCAACCATCTCAGCAGTCTCAGCCTCCACAAGGCCTTTGACTTCCAGCTAGAGAACGTAGCCTTCCTGGCTCTCAATGGACCAGAACCTTCCACCATTCCAGGAAGGTTGTGCCATTTTGCTCCCCAGATGGGGATAGATAATAGCAGAGCATTGGACACTCCCATCATAAAAGAGGGGTACAAGCTTCATTTTTCGAGCATGCCCCCTCCCACAATGATAAGACAGTTCAATTCTCTGATCTCTCTCATCAACTTGTTAGGACAAGAGGTCACTATACGTCTTGCCCGGGGGGCAATAGAAGATGTATCCATCCATCAATAGGGTAAAGGGTTTACTCCCCCTATTTCCTTATCCCAAAGAAAACAGGGGGATACAGACCTATCTTGGACCTCAGAGAATTGAACAAATTCCTTGTCAAAGAGAAATTCAAGATGATTTCTCTAGGAACTCTGCTGCCATACCTTCAGAGTCAGGATTGGCTATGTTCTCTAGATCTCAAGGATGCGTACACCCATGTTCTCATCCATCCAACTCACAGAAGGTTCCTCCAGTTCCTTTTTCAGGGACAGCACTACCAATACAGGGTGCTTCCTTTTGGCCTGGCCTCAGCACCAAGAGTGTTCACGAAATGCATGGCTGTGGTAGCAGCATTTCTACGCACTCTAGGGATATTCGTCTTCCCCTACTTAGACGATTGGCTCATTCGAGCCCCAACAGAGTCAGAGGCCAGGACTTCTCTATCCTGCACGATGCGTATCCTTCAGTATATGGATCTGGTAATAAACATCCCATTATCCAGTCTAACTCCCACTCAGTCTTTAGAGTTCATAGGAGCTTTGCTGGATACCAGAAAGGCAAGGGCCTATCTCCCCCAGGCCCGTTGCCTTTGCATGCTGCAGTTAGCTTTTCAAGCAGTGCTAAAGTCTCATCTCACTGCCCGAGAAATGCTACAACTACTAGGCCACATGGCATCTACCGTGCATGTGGTTCCCTTTGCTCACCTCCATATGAGGGCGGCCCAGTGGACTTTATCCACTCAATGGACCCAGGCATCAGGATGCCTGTCAGACAAAATAGCAAACACAAGTCGGCTTGTTTTGTCCCTCCAGTGGTGGAAGTCCACTCAAAACCTGTTGCTGGGGTCCCCTTTCCAACAACCCTTACCCCAGGCAACTCTCACAACAGATGCTTCTCCGATGGGTTGGGGAGCTCATCTACAAGACCTCCCCACCCAAGGCACCTGGTCTCCACAGGAGACTCATCTACATATCAATCTCTTGGAGCTCAGAGCAACCTTCCTTGCTCTTCGAGTGTTCCACACCCTGCTCAGCTACAAGACAGTCCTCATTCATATGGACAATCAGGTAGCCATGTTCTACGTGAACAAGCAGGGGGGAACAGGCTCTCCGTCGCTTTGCAACGAAGCTTTGCGACTATGGGCACTCGCCAGAGAGCATCAGATTCATCTTCTGGCAGTGTATCTTCCAGGCATTCAAAACTCTTGGGCAGACAGACTTAGTCAAGTTCTGCTTCCACACGAGTGGTCTCTGCATGCAGACCAGGTGACTAGGATATTTCAACTTTGGGGAACCCTGGACATAGACCTCTTTGCAAGTCCGTGGAATGCCAAACTTCCCCGGTTCTGTTCCAGAATTCTGGCTCAGGGGGCTCAGGCCAGGGATGCTTTGCTCCTTTACTGGGGTCAAGACTTCCTGTATGCCTTTCCACCCATTCCCCTAATTCCCAAAACCCTGTTCAAGCTTGAGAGAGACAGAGGCCATATGATTCTCATAGCTCCACATTGGCCACGGCAAGTGTGGTACCCTCTGCTTCTACATCTCTCTCAAGCTTCCTCCCTGGAGTTAGGGTCTGCTCCAGATCTCGTATCTCAGGAGGACGGAATGTTATGGCATCCCAATCCCCAGTCTCTGCATCTCAGGGCTTGGTTGCTGAAGGCCTAGATCTCCATGATCTTAACCTCCTTTAGCAAATAAAGGATATCCTTTATGCTTCCTGGAAGCCTTCCACAAGACGCTCTTATGCTTTCAAGTGGAAAAGGTTTACCATATGGTGTTCGCAGAAGGGTCTTAACCCCAGTGCCATACCTCTGGAATCATTACTGGACTATCTCCTTCATTTATCCAATGCAGGACTTAAGACTAACTCAGTGAGAGTCCATCTGAGTGCTATTGCAGCTTCCTTCAAGCCCCTAAATGGACAACCTATCTCCTCCCATCCTCTTATAGCAAGATTTATGAGAGGCCTTCTCCTAACTAAGCCTCCCATAAAGCCACCACCTGTGGCATGGGACTTAAATTTGGTTCTTGGTCAGCTCATGAAGCCACCTTTCGAACCCTTAGCTACTACCTCCTTGAAATTCCTTTCTTGGAAGGTTATCTTTGTCATTGCAATCACATCAGCACGTCGCATCAGTGAGTTGCAAGCACTAGAGGCTGATCCACCTTTTACAAGGTTCCATCATGACAAGGTAGTCCTTAGGACTCATCCACGCTTTATGCCGAAGGTGGTCTCGCCTTTTCATCTAAACCAAGCAGTCTACCTGCCTGTGTTCTTTCCAAGGCCTCATGCATCAAATGCAGAAAGGAACCTTCATATTTTGAACTGTAAAAGAGCTTTAGCCTTTTACTTACAAAGAACACAGCAACATAGAAAGTCCTCTCAACCCTCTGTTGCTTTTGATCCTTCTCATTTGGGACTTCCAGACTTCAAGAGAACACTATCTAATTGGATTGCTCAGTGTATAGTCTTTGCCTATCAGAGTAAGAATCTTCCTCTGGAGGGCCATGTCACAGCTCACAATGTGAGAGCCATGGCAACGTCAATGGCTCATCTACACTCTGTGTCTATCGACGACATCTATTGAGCAGCCACCTGGGCCTCGGTTCATACCTTCACAGCCCATTACTGCTTGGACAAGGACTCCCGCCAGGATGCCTTGTTTGGTCAGGCTGTTCTTCAACACCTGTTCCATACCTAATCAACTCCTACCCACCATCCCTGGTAGGATGCCAGAGATCCATGGGGGGAAGTGGAGCCCTTCTCAGGGACACACAACCTCTGGGATCTCTCCCTGGCATCTAAAGCTAGGGAGTCCCCATATGTGATGACTACATTCCTGCTTGTTCCTGGAGATAGCATAGTTACTCACCTGTAACATGTGATCTCCATGAACAGCAGGAATATAGTCCTCTCAACCCACCCACCTCCCCTAGGAGTTCTATCTCTCTATCTCTTTTCCTTTCCCTCTCTCTCTTTGTCTCAGCTTTAAAACTCAACTGGAGAGAGGCAGTTGGGAAAGGCGGGAAGGCAGCACGCAGGCGCTGTGGGATGCTCCCAAAAGCTTTCTAATTGGACGCTGGGGAGCGTTCCCGCGCAGGCTCCGTCGGTGCCGACGGCACCCAAATGTGAGGACTAAATTCCTGCTGTTCCCGGAGATCACCTGTTACAGGTGAGTAACTATGCTTTCTCCTTGCAGTCATCCACCGCTGTTGCTCTCCCTCCTTTAGTCCCTCTCTGAGCCTTGCATTAGACCATTCTTCCAGCTTTTGTAGATCTTTCCTCATGTTATCCACTCCCTCAGGGGAGTCCATTCTGTTGCAAATATTTGCAAATTTTCGTGTTGTCTTTTCAGGGTGCATCATCCGTAGTTGTGCATCTGCTTTCTTGGCCATCATTTTCAGTTTTGTGCCCTGCCTTCTGGCCTGGTCTTGGTACCGTACCCCATCTCGATGGCCATGGTGATAGTGGAGGAATTCTTATGGAAGCAAGGAATCCATATTCACCTGTTCCTGGATAAGTTGAATCAGGTTGACTTCATGGACCAGTCCAGAATAGAAAAACCAATGTGATCTGGTGGTTGGAGAATCTGGAATGGGTGATAAACTACCCCAAGAGTAGCCTACCTCCTTCCTAGAACTTGGGAGTATCTGAGTGCCTGCTTCAACACTCACTTGGGCAGAATGTTCCTCACCTTGGAAAGATTGTTCAAGTTGCAGCCTAAGGTTTTTGCTCTCAGGGCGTGGGCTACCTGCAGCTTCTAGGGTTAATGGCATAAGCTCTGGAGCTGGTACCTTGGGCCAGGATGCTCATATGCCCCCTGCAGGATCACCATCTGACTCACTGGTCATCCTGCTCCCAGTTCGATCAACACCTTCCTTTTTCTTGGCAAATCAGGGGGAAATTGTCATAGTGTCTCCAAGCTCATCTTCTGATGGACGGGTTGCCTCTAGAGGCATTAGATTGTATGATAGCCACCATGGAAGCCAGTCTGTTGGGCTGGGGTGCACATTGTCTGGGTAAGTTTTGTTTAGGGATATTTGTCCCCTCAGGACGATTTATCCAGAGGTCAGGACGATTTATCTGGTTCTGGAGAATTTCAGTCCCCTTTGGAGGCAGAGCAGTCAGTGTTCTGAAACAGTGCTAAGGCAGTGGGGTATGTAGTCAAGCATAGCTGCCCTTGCAGTGTCGTGGTGGCTACAGAGGCTCATCTGATGGCTCTGTCAGCAGCCAGAATAGTGGGCATCAACAACGTGCAGGCTGACTTCTTGAGTTGGAACACCATGTATCCTGCAAATGGGAGCCCACTAGATTAAGTAGACTATTAGTTCAGAAACACTACTGGTTGCATGTGGTAGCTGGAGCAGATGGTGCATTTGTCAAAGCAGTCCTATCTGGAGAGCCATCTTTCTCACACCCTGGGCCCTGATTGTTTAGGTATGTCCAACTCGTCTGACCTGGTCTAGCAGGATGATAAGGCAGGAGCAGTTTTCCATACTTGCTAATTTCCTTTCCTTGAGTTCTGCTAGAGCAGTCCAGGGCCTGCCCTTTAAGACTACTCCTACAGGTTTGGAGTCCTGCTTTCTTTTAACTGCATTTTTGGTATCCATGCCTGATACAGAAACAATTATGAGAGCCAAACATTTTGTACAAAGTTGCTGTTGCTGAGTAAAACGTTTTCCTGAATTTTTCAGAGTTTTCAGTCTTGCTTTCTGCTTGGTAAGTGTCATACTGGCTTCTCTTAGTGCTGCACCGGTATATATACTAACTGTATCAACTGAAAAAACAAAAAGCAGTTATTTTGCCTGCACCCGAGCATTCTCATTATACACTCCAAGACTTTGGAATACTCTACCTGAAAAGATACAAACTATTACTGGACTCACAACATTCCGCAAAGAAATATACATATCTTTTCATAGAGTACTATGGAAATAAATCTTAGGCAAGCTGATGGTCTAGCCACAAATCAATAGTCCAGTTGAACAACAATGAAGTCCGATCCTGAGAGCCATAATAAAGATCCCTTCTCCCTTTGCTAAGAAATCTGTGCAAGTATATTTAGCTTTTATATGTTTACTTTTGTCTAGCTTTTATATGTTTATACCTTTCTTCCAGTTACTACTACTACTGCTGCTACTACTATTGATCATTTATATAGCGCTACAAGGTGTATGCAGTGCTGCACAGAAACATGTAAAAAGACTGTCCCTGTTTATCAGAGCTTACAACCATTTAAGACAGACAACAGCTGAAAAGAAGGATGCAACTAGGGAAAGATAAGGAGAAACATAGGCGATTAAGAAGAGTAGGATCCAAAAGGGGCAGAGATGAAGCCTGACATACAGGCACAGGTAGTTTGTTCCAGGCATAAGGAGCAGCAAGGTGACGGGATCGAAGTCTGGAGTTGGAAGTGGAAGAAAAGGGCACAGAGAGAAGGAATCCACTAGGAGCGGAGTTCATGAGGAGGGGTGTAGGGAGAGATGATGATTATTCATTTATTAAGCGCCACAAGGCATACACAGTGCTGTACAAACACAGAGAAGGGGAAGCTTATTCCAGGCATAAGGAGCAGCAATGTGAAAGGATTGAAGACTGAAGTTAGCATTAGAAGAGAAGAGAAGGGTATATAGAGAAGGAGACCAGAGGAGGAGCGGAGTTCACAAGGGGGGAGTAGGGAGAGAGGAGGGAGGAAAGATGAGGGATTGTAGAGTGAATGCATTTAAAGGTTAAGAGAAGTAGTTTGAAATGAATACAGAACCAAAAGGAAAGCCACTGAAATGATTTTGATAGAGGGGGTCACATGAGAGTTACACGACTGGCAGAAAATCAGTCGTGCAGCAGAGTTCTGAACAGATTGAAGAGGAAACAGGTGGGACTGAGGAAGACCAGGAAGGAGGCGGTTGCAATAGTCAAGATGGAAGGTAATTAAAGAGTGAATAAGGGTCCTAGTAGTGTCTTCAGATGAGAGAGGAAAGGTAGTGAGGAGCAGTAGAATGAATACATTTATAGGTCAGAAAGAGAAGTTTGAACCTCATATGGAAATGGAAGGGGAGCCATTGAAGTGACTTGAGAAGAGGGGTGATATGAGCATATCGAGGCTTGCAAAAGATTAGCCATGCAGCTAAGATTTGAACACATTGAAGGGGAAAGAGATGATTCAGGGGGAGACCAGCAAGGAGGAGGTTGCAATAATCCAGATGGGAGGTGATTAAAGAGTGGATAAGGGTTTAGTAGTGTGTTCAGAAAGGAAGGGGTAAATTTTGCTGATGTTATAAAGAAACAACAGGTTTTAGCTATCAATTGGATGTGTGTGGAGAAGGAGAGGGAGACGTCTAAGATGACCCCAAGGTTACGGGCCGAGGAAACAGAGAATAGAAGAGTGTTATCCACAGAGATTGAGAAAGGAGGAAGGGGGAAATGGATTTAGGAGGAAAAATAAGAAGCTCTGTTTTGGCCATGTTCAATTTCAAATGGCTGTGAGACATCCAGGCAGCAGTATCAGATAGGCAGGCAGAGGTGCGGGCCTGGATTTCGGAGAGATATCAGGTGTAGAGAGAGAAATCGGTGTCATTAGCATAAAAATGGTACTGAAAGCCATGGGAGGAGATGAGCACACTAAGGGACTGGGTATAGAGAGAGAAAAGGCGTGAGCCCAGAACCAGATCCTTGCACCTCACAGGAGGTGGCATGGATGGAGTAAGAGCATCCAGGGTAGAGTGCAGTATTAATAGGAAACTACAGCCTCATCAACAGACAATGGCGGAGGAAAGAGGTGATGATTTCTAAAGAGGTAGGAGGAGACTGGATGAGATTGAAGTGGGGAGTGTTGAAGAGTGAAATTTAGCAGGTAATGATCAGATAAGGGAAGAACTGAGGTACAGAAATTAGAAGGGTAAGCAATTAGAGAAGAAAACAAGGTCAAGGCAGTGACTTTGACGATGAGTGGAGAGCAGTAGAGCAAAGATGGAGGTTGAATGAGATGATAAGGGAAAGGAGCTTTAAAATTTAGAGGTCAGAAGGATTATCAGCATGGCTATTAAAAACACAGAGAATAAGGGGCAGGGAAGATGACTCCAGAAAGATGTAAAGCAATGAGTCAGTCAGTGGGAAAGGTAGAGGTGGACCTGTCAGGGGGGGACAATAGATGGTAACTATACAGAGAGGTAAAGGATTAAAAAGACAGATGGAGTGGACTTCAAAGGAAGGAAAAGAGTGAGACTGAGGTAGAAGGAAATGTTGAAATTGGCTGGAGTGAGAGAATAGAAATCCACCACCATGGCCAGTGGGACGAGGCATGTGGGAGAATTGGTAGCCGCTGTGACAGAGGGCAGCTACAGAAGCTGTGTTATGAGTGAGGAGCCAGGTCTCAGTTAAGGTTAGAAGATGGAGATCATTAGAGATAAAGAGATTGTGAGTAAAGTCAAGTTTATTAGATATATAGTGTGCATTCCATAAGGTGCATGAGAAAGGGAGAGAGGAGAGGGGGAAAGGAAAGGGATATTAATGAGATTGCAGTAGTTGAGTGAGTAACTGTGTCATAGGAGTGAGAGAAAAGTCAAGGGGACCAGGGTTGGGATTAATGTTTCTGGATGAGAGAAGGTACAAAAGCGTGCAAGGCAGAGAAGAGACGGCCTGGTGGAAACGAGGCTCTTTCGGAGAGAGAGAGAGACGAGAGGTGAAGCTCAAGAACTGAATGGGTGGAAAACAAGATGGGAAAAGAAATGGGGACGGTAGAGAGGGGAGATAAGGGGGAGGGGGTATGAAGATGTTGGTATAAGGGGAGAAGTTTAGGGAGTGTCAGTAGTAATAAGAAAAAGTGATGAGGAGCCATAAGAGGAGATGGAGAGGATCGGTAGGGGAAGGATCGAGCACCTGAGAGAAAATGTAGTAAAAAAACACCTTTAAGAAGTGGCTATGTAGAAGGGGGAGGTTCTATCAAAGAGAAAGGGGAGAGATGAAAGCAAAATAGTTAATGTGTAAAGTATAATAAGTATGTAAACAAACGTTAGTTAAAATTGGAAGACCTAGATGGTCAATGTCTAATTCAGTTAAGATCAGATGGAGTTGCTAGTAGTAATGTCACTGTATATTTCAATAGGCCAGGGGAGTTAATAGTAGAAAAGCTAGCATAACAGTAGAAATGGTCATTGAGCACTAGAGTCCAGCCACAAGGTGTACCACAAGGCCATGAATACAACCACGAACAGACTCTCTATCTCTGTTTCTTATTGAATCTGTATCTCCTTAGGATAGTGGACTGTGCAGGTATAGCAGATTTAATTAATGACCATAGGTACTCCGAAGGGACAGTCTGGCTCCAGGCTCCAACAGGCATCTGTGGGATATAGGGCTGGCGTAGGTCACACCAGGCGCAGTGAATAGCCGGTTAGACTGTTGAGGCCTAACACGTGGTGTCTGCCGCCTTGGGCGGGAGACCTCTCTCTGTTTTCAGATTTGAAGTGTCAGCTCATCTTAGTTGCAGGATGTTATCTCCACTTGGGCTGGTAGCCTCCTACAGGCCTCTTCAAACATGTTCTGTGTTCGCCTGCTGATAGATCTCTTGCTCAACCTTCAAAGTAATCCTCTGCTATGTAGCTATGTTCATGCAGGATTTCCTCCATGTGGCTCAGTGTGATCGCTGCAAAGTGGCTTGGATACTTGAGCTGCAGCAGGCGCTGATGGTACACAGCAGCTTGGCTTCCTCCCAGATTGATGCATTTGCAGTTGTTTGTGTCCAGCCTGGACATACAGGAAAACTCTTCTTTATTTCTTCCAGTAAACCGCACTCCATAACATAGCACTGACTAAATTTTACTTCCCTTTAAGACTGGAAGTATGTGTGTGCACTAATAGCCCGAAAAGACAATTAAACCACAGTAAGGGGTAACCTTTTTTTCTGTTGTGATAAAAGCTGTACAAACCATCAATTTCATAGGAGACTTTTGGGACCTGATAGTACTCGAACAGCAGCTCCGATATCATCTGCCTTGCATACAGAGAATTGCACGGTGGCAACTGGATGGTCCACACAACCCTTTGAGGACACCTCCAGGTGCCGAAAGATGTAGTTAAAGACCAGCTCCTGCAGCTTCAGATTCACCACCACATTGCGGTCAAAGGGGGGTCTTGAGCCAGCACAGCGACTCCAGGCTCAGGATGTCATTGCTGATCTATGGGAGGCGTCCTGGCTGCACGCTGCCACTGAGCGAAAGAGCAGATACAGCTCTGGCTTGGCCTCTGGGCATGCCCAGCCTGCACGCACCTACAGCGAACTGTTGTCAATGCCCAGTGACACCGGGTGAGGTATCCACAAGGCCGGGCTGGGCTCCAGGAATGGGTCCGGCACCGCACAACTCTCCCGAAACTGATACACGTTGGAGGCCTGTTCATAATTCAAAGTAATTTTTACTTCCTGTTACAACATTCTGTTAATATTCAATGTAACATTTAATCCATTATTAATTGTAAACTGCTTTGCCTTGGAGAAAAGAGGTTATAGAAAATAGTCAAATAAATAAATAAAATAAAAATATACAAATGATGACATTACTTAAAGTTGCTCTGTTCTGCCTCCACTTGCTCGCAGGGGTTCATAACCCACTCAGCTGGACTAGTCTAGCAGTATTCAAGGGAGGGAAATGAGCAGGTTTGGAAAATTTCTGCTTCCTCTATCAGGGCCTGAGAACAGAATTGTCAAACAACCGTTTTGGAACCAGCTTAAAGGTGCACTCATCTTCACATTAATGAATAATGTTTTGTTCCATAGATCTATCACCTTCCCTAACAATATAATAAAAAAGGAAGAACTGAGAAGTCATTTAGGAACAATTTTTCTTTTCAGACCTTGCAATGTGTGCCTTTAAGTCATGCTGACTCCTGGTAATCCAGCAGTTCCTGGGTTTTCTTGGCAGTTTGACCTGAAGTAGATTGCCAGGCCTTTCTTCTGAGGCAATGGAAGGTTATGTGACTTGCACAAGGTCACAAGGAGCACCAGTGGGAATTGAACCCTGGTCTCTTGGTTACCAAGTCAGTGCTCTAACCATTAGGCGGCTACTCTACCCTAGCATATTCCCACTATTGTGGGTCAAGCTTTGTCTCAAATGTCTGTCTTCTGATATGAAAATGTAGAATATATTTTGCCAAAAGATCTAGGAATAAAAAATAAATGACTTGGATATAAAAGAACTTTACAAGTTATTGAGGACAACTTAAGCCAAAATGTTATGTCTGACAAATAACACATGCAGCAGTAGGTGGATTTATACCTGAGAGATGTTCGTCTAGGAATAGTTACATGGCATGAACAGTGATCCCTGTGCACTAGACCTGAACTCTACATATGCTTGCTCATTTTGGCGAGCTGCTTCTGTGACTTCTAGACACTTCATCCTCTTTCCCAGCACTCTCTTGCTGCCAGTGTACGGCCTATACTAGCACAACCAGGGCTGGAAGCCTTCATAGCCCTATGGGAAGACCCAGATATTCTGAAAGAAAACATTTATTGCAAGACCAATTTCAACCTCTTGAATGGGATTCCAAGTGACCAAGATCGCTTTTAATCTTTTCAGGCTAAAAACTGTGGCATGCTTTAACCTACAATTAAAATGTGATGCTGTTTGAGAAATGAGGAAGCAAACTTTTAATGCTTTGTAAAAATAAACACTTGTTCTTCATTAAAATGAGACATATGGTTGTGTCCTCTACCATATGTTACTGCTTAAATTTGATGAAAGTAGATGGCAGGAAGTTAAGGGATAAAACCAAACTACTGTTTTATTACTTAAATGAAAAGTGAATTTGTTTTCTGAACTGTAATGGGAAAGATTTTATTATAGGGGGCAGAATGTACTGAAGAGAGATCACCAGGATTTTCTGTGGCTTTTAATATATATATTCCAGAAGCCAAATCCATTTATTCATGATGGGAACAAAATAATGTACATTTTTGCATGTTCTTCAGAGCTGACATTAGGGTTAGACACATGATATGAGGAGGTCAAAGCTAGTTCTAATGCTAACTATGAAATTGTCACTTATTGCTTGGTACAATGTTCTCATTTTTTTTCCACCTTTTACAAATATGAAAGCTTTAGAACACATATTTAATAAATAGAAATTAGCCATGTTTGTGAACTGTTCTCTGAAAAACATTTGGCCTTATGTTGAAGGGAGTTAGTTCACTATTAGAATGTTTCTTACCTATTGGTTTTCTTTCCTTGATTAAATGTCTTGAAACCTCTAACTTTATCGTGACTCAGGCAGCAATGAGCAAACATTTTGACCTGGATTCCACCATTCATTCATCTCTCCTCTCCCCAAATGAATTGAAAATTTTGTTTTGTTTGAGGTGATGCAGTCAGGCTTGATGAGCAGAATACTATTAAAAAAAAATCTTCAATTAAAAAAATGGTACAGATCAGTGCAAATGGGTATTGTCTTACTAGCTGAAACCCACAAAAGATTTTCAGTTAAATTTGTATCTTTTCTGTAAAATCTTTTTCGTTATTGTGCCCCTCACCTTACTGATGTGCCACGGTTCTCCTATGCCACATGGACACTGCTCCCATTGGCCTACTGCTCCTTTAATAAAAGCATTTTTTGCCCATATGTACAGTCATTCATGCCCCTATAAGGAGGAATACACTAGATTATAAGCTTCATGGAGGAGGGATCATTTTTTGTGCATATGTCTGCATACGTGTGATAAGGCTATAGAAATGTGTAATGATAGTATACATATTTCATAGATGATAAACCAGTGTTCATGGCCTTCATTAGACAGTATCCTTATTGTGGAGGGTCTGAATGAGCACATTCTGCTATGTTACAACTGCTTTTTGTGTTTTGGTGTGAAACCTTTCAGTCCCGTAATCCTTTTCTGGAAGGAAACTATTATTGTCTCTGCTAAATGAGTGCGATTACATTTCCTCACACTGAAACGTTTGGCAGCTCTTCTTTCTTGGCTGGTCTGTGTATGGCTCCAACAGTTGTAAGAATATCAGTTGCTCCCTCCTGAGATACTCATAGCTTTTGGGCAGATGATTATGCAACTGTTTTTAGCCTTGAATCCAAAAAAGAGATTTTAACAGTATTATGTGTATTGTTGACTGTTTTTCTTGCTGTTCAGCAGGAATTTATGCAGTCTTTAGAATCTTCTTGCCATTGACAGGAACATTGTCTCCAGTAGAGAATAAATTGGATATCATAGATGATCCTTACAGTCCTTATGTACCATTATATTCCGTTTCTAATATAGGTTGTAACTTTGACATAGGAAATGCTACACCAGATCAAACCTAAAGATCGAACAATCCCAACACTTTATTTCCAACAGTAGCCAATCCAGGTCAGACGTTCCCGGCAAGATCTCAAAAAAGTTAATCCTTACCTGTTGCTTACATCCAGGGATAAGAGGCGACTTTCTCAAGTCAACCTGGAATGGAGGAGTAAGCCTGGTGGTTAGAGCAGTGGTATGCTGACCAAAGAGACCGAGGTTCAAATCCCACTGGCATTCTTTGTGGCCTTGGGCAAGTTACTTAACCTTCCATTTCCTCAGGCACAAACTTAGATTGTAAGCTTTCTGGTAGCAGGGAAAAACATACTGTAACTGATTATAACTTACTTTGAACAACTACTGGAAAGGCATGAGTTAAATAATAAATAATGGTTTGACCTATCCTCCAGGAACTTACTTAACTCTTTTTAAACCCAGCTATGTTAATTGCTTTCACCACATCGTCTGACAAATTCCATAGATTAGTTATAAATTAGAATAGATTAAATACCCACTTACCATCCCTTACCCCAGAGGCCTTAAAATGTATATCCAGTATTTGAGATGTATTTGGTCACCTTTTCCAAATCTGACTTCATCACTTGGAATACTTGTTAATCTCTGACATATCTGTGTTTATCTTGAGAGGTGCTACATACAGTAGTGTCTTTGCTGGGTTGTGAACTACCCATGTATAGTTTGATTATTTCTCAGTCTGTACCAGATATGTTCAACACCAGTGAAATATACATTTTAATATAATAGCTAAAATACACAGCAGTTGTCTAGTGTAAGGTACCTAGATGATTTACATGGAAAAGGCAAAGTTGGCTCTGAATGGGTATCCTGTTTGAAAATACTTATTCAGAGGATTGGTTACCTTGCATGTTGGATCGGCATAAGGGAGATATTCCAGTAAAAGTAAAAAAGATGACAGTGAAATAAGTTACCGACATGAGCATGCATAAATAGTCCACCAATTTATTAATAGATAGCTTGATTCTTAAGGAACTAAATAATTAGCACCATTAGATTTAAATTAGAACTTACTTAAAATAGAATTTTCCATTTGTTTAGAAATTAGTAAATTTTGCTGTATAACTTGGATTCTTTTATTATTCATAAACATCTAGAAATCTTTTATCACTCGTAAACCTCTAGAGATCTATTCTTGTTTATAGCATTCAATTAGAGTGCTTCTGTACGTTTGTAATCTTATTAATCTTTTCTGCAAATTCATCAATTCAAATCACTTAATTGAAAAACTTGATTCAGGTTTCAACTCAAAGGATGACAATGCCACTATATATTTTTTTAACATGAATATTAGAGTAATTAAATGTGCCTTGCCAAGCGGTATGAGCCATCTCAAATATTGACAAGCAAAAGCCAAAAAATGATGACAGTGGAATACATCACTCATCAGAATAGAAAAATATTCAACTAATTCATTCATAGGCAGTGTGATTCTTAAGGGACCAAAGAGATTAATTAAAAAAGGAGGAAAAGAGCTCAGAAGTTCTTTAAAGCATTGCATTCTGAACAGCTTGACTTTAGAGTCAATCATTGGCCTTCAAGCTTTTAAGTAAATATAGAGGAGAGATCTCCCAGAACTATAACAAAGAAAGGACATGACATTGATTAAAATATTTTGTGATGAAATATAAAATATATAAATAATACCAAAAGACAATGGGGTGGGGCCGTGGCTCCAATATCGCACGGAAGCCGCTACTGCCGATTAGTAAACATACCCCAGTGCTTTTTTGGACCAATGATTGAGTCTGAATTCAAGCTGAGCAGAATACAGTGTTGCAAAGAACTTCCTAGATGTCTTCCTTTCATTGTCTATGCATGAATTGATGTAATGTTTTTGTATGTTGGAATATCCAGTAAGCCACTAAACTGTTGACGTGATACTGGGATTTCCACCACTGTCTTTGGGGCAGCACAGCTATTTGTTCCTCTCTTTTCTTGAATTGCCATGTTGGTTGAACTTTGCCATGAAACTTAAAAATAAAACTGTATGGGTTTCAAGTGACCTTGTGGTGTTTGTTCTGCTGCTGCTGTTTGATTCTATTTCTTTAGAGCCTGAAACCTCCCTGTATGAAGAAGCGAATAAATGCATACGGTTTCCTGAGCCTGAGTCGCTCTCAATTATTTTTTTTTAATCTCCATTTGAATAGCATTGAAGTCAACAATACCTGACTGAATTCAGTTAAGCTTGTGTAGACTATTTGATGTTTATCTGCTGATGGTGGGTTGGTTTTAAGAGAATGTTATCTCCCTCTTTCCCCGTTCTTTGTCCAAATTGATGGCATGAGCTGGGCTCTGTCCGTATTGACATACTCCTTTTTCTTTCCTACTTCACAATCCAATGTCATGTTTAGAATTGATGAATATAAAAATGTCATCTCTGAATAAAAAACTGTCATTTATGAGACACGCACTGTATGACAAGAAAATATTAATGGGAAAGTCATAGAAGCTAGACTTGGATTTTAGTGACTGGAGAAACATTAATAAGACAGTATATTCTTTCAAAGGTACAGCAAACCACTCTTATCCATACAGAGATATAATTAATTTTATGGCGATACTACAGTTTGCCATCTCTTTTGTACTGACTGCATAGCAAAAGCTGTGCCTTGAGTCCTGGTATCTATACAGTGTGGCTTAGGAAAGAGGTTCAATACTATCATGGTATGCAAAACCAACCTATTTGGAGACATAGCCCCTGAAAGAGAAGGCATTTTGGAGCCAACGTAACAGATGTCGTCTTGTGTATGAAAACGTGCAGATTTATAAATGTAAATATCTTGTTTTCAAGGGAAAAATTCTGGGGCAAATCTAAAGCAAGTCTTTGGGATGTGTTTCTTTATAATGTATTTGTTCTGCTGATTGTTTTCTTTTAGCCAGAGATGAGCATGACCCCTAAGACCTTCCCTCTGATACTAATGTCCATGAGCCTAAACAGTGGCACTCCATGATCAACAATATTTAAAGCCACAGTGCACTCAAGTAATAGATCTACCATCATTTAAGCAAACTTTAGGGTCATTTGCTTTCTGCTGATTATTATTAGTCAAAGGGACCATATTTTATTTATTTATTTATTTTATTTACATTCTCTTATATACCGCGCTATTCTGCATCAGTGCGGTTTACATTGAACAAACTGAAATTACATTGAACAGGGCATTATAACTTGGAGATAACTATTTTACAGGGAACATGGGCTATGGAGGGTTAAGTGGCTTGCCCAAGACCACAAGGAGCACCTGTGGGACTAGAAACCCCAGTCCTTCCGGCCCAAGGTTGCTGTCCTCTAGTGGGATTTGAACCCCCGACCTTCCGGCCTGAAGTACCTTGTCCCAACCACTAGGCCACTCCTCCACTCATATGATAAATCTTTTAAATGTCCTCAGTGAAATCAACCCTAGAAAAGTCTTTACATTCCACAAAGATAGATAAATTAGCAAGAAGTTGAACAGAGAGATTAACTCTCTTAGGAGGGTTTACAAAGGCATCAGAAAGGGGGGGGGGCACACACATAGCCTTAGCCCCACCAAAATTTCCCTATCTGTCCCATGCCCCGCTGGTGGCAAGGAGAACATAAGAACATAAGAGATGCCATACTGGGTCAGACCAAGGTCCATCAAGCCCAGTATTCTGTTTCCAACAGTGGCCAATCTAGGTCATACGTACCTAGCAGTTTCCCCAAAAGACACAGGTTCCGCAATGCTTGTACTGGGTCAAGCATTGATTTCCTGGGTCCCTTCTTAATAATGGTTTATGGACCTTTCCTCCAGGAACTTGTCCAAACCTTTTTTAAACCCAGCTACACTAACAGCCTTTACATTCCAGAGTTTGATTACACGTTGAGTGAAGAAATATTTTCTTTTATTAGTCTTAAATAGTTTACTCTGTAGCTTCATTGCATGTCCCCTAGTCTTTCTATATTCTGATAGCGTAAACAATCGATCTACGTTTACCAGTTCCACTCCGTTCATTAATTTATAGACTTCTATCATATCTCCCCTCAGTCGTCTGTTTTCCAGGTTAAAGAGCCCTAACATTTTTAGCTTTTCTTCATAGGAGTATCCTTCCATCCCCTTCACCATTTTGGTGGCTCTTCTCTGAACCTTTTCTAATAACGCTATATCCTTTTTAAGATACGGCGACCAGAATTGCGCACAATATTCAATGCTACTGCTGTTCTGCGACTCAGAATTGAAGGGTCCACCTGCCATCCTCTGCGGATGGTTAGAAAGATTCAAGGCTGTCGCTTTAGGGAACTGGCTTTAAAACGTCCCAGAGTCCTGTTGGCATTTTAAGGCCACAGTAGGGGGACAAGCAGCTGGAAAGAAGAGAAGGAATGGGGTTAGAGAGGAGGAAGAGTGACCAGTTTGATGGAAGGGGCGAGGCTAGAGAGAAGAGGGGCAGAGCATAAGGAGAGGGGCAGGTTTGGAGGAGAAACCAGAGAGGGTAGAAACATCTTGTCTGCCCTTCCATATCAACTACAACAGACCCTTTTTTACCTTTAGAGATCTTCTGTGTTTGTCCCATGCTTTCTTGAATTCAGATACTGTCCTCGTCTCTACTACCTCCATTAGGAGGATATTCCATGCGTCTACCATTCTTTCCATAAAGAAATATTTCCGCATATTACTCTGTCTTCTTTCATCCTCATCCTATGTCCCCTTGTAGTGAGCTTGTTTTCAGTCGAAAGAGGTGCCCCACTTGTGCATGTATGCCATGGATGTATTTAAACATCTCTCTCATATCTCCTCTATGCTGCCTTTCCTCTAACATATTTGTACATATTAAGATCTTTAAGTCTGTCACCATATGCTTTATAACAAAGACCACTAACCATTTTAGTAGCAGTCCTCTGTACTGACTCCATCTTGTTTATATCCTTTTGAAGGTGTGGTCTCCAGAATTGCACACAATACTCCAAATGAGGTTGCACCAGAAACTTATACAGAGGCATTATCACCTCCTTTTTCTGCTGGCTGTTCCTCCCTATACACCCAAGCATCCTTCTGGCTTTCACCATTGCCTTTTCTACCTGTTTAGCCACTTTATTTATTTATTTATTTATTTATTTACAGTCTCTTATATACCGCACTATTCAGCATCAGCGCGGTTCACATGGAACAAAAAATGCTCAGTACAATTAACATGTAAGAGTTTACAGATAACAGGGCAAGTAAATTGGATAACAGGGGTAAACTATTTACAGCATTTGCTACATCAACTGGTATAATAGTGGCAAACTATTTACAAATATTGTTACATAAAGTCGTATGATCCTGAATACCATAGAAACAAATGCACCACTAAGGGTTAGGGTTAGATCATCAGAAACAATCACGCCCAGATCCTGCTCTTTCGTGGACAGAAGTACTTCACCTCCTACACTGTACTGCTCCGTTGGATTTTTGCAGTCCAAATGCATGACCCTGCATTTTTTAGTATTAAATCTCAGCTGCCAAATTCTTGACCATTTTTCAAGCTTAGTTAGATCCCTCCTCATGTTATGTACTCCTTCCTGGGTGTCTACTCTATTGCAGATTTTGGTATCATCCGCAAACAGGCAAATTTTACCCAACAGCCCTTCCACAATATTACTAAAAAAGATGTTAAAAAAAAAATCGGACCAAGGAGAGATCCTTATGGCACCTATCTGGTAACATCCTTTTCCTCAGAGTGAGCTCCATTTACTTTTACCTTTTGTTGCCTCATTCTCAACCAATTTCTAACCCAGTCACTCACTTTAGGGTCCACCTCTAGGATGCTCAATTTGTTTATAAGTCACCAGTGCGGAATGGTTTCAAAAGCTTTACTGAAATCTAAGTACACCACATCTAGGGCTCTCCCTCTGTCCAACTCTCTGGTCACCCTGTCAAAGAAATCGATCAAATTTTCCTGGCAAGACCTGCCTCTGGTAAACCCATGCTGCCGGAGGTCACGTGATGAGGTGAGTACGAGCTGACGTGGGTTGCTCATGCTCCGGTCACCCCCGGCCCAAACCGGCATTATAACATCGTTAAAAGCGGCTAAAACACTACGAAATCAGGCTACTGCAATGAAGCTACAGGGTAAACTATTTAAGACTAATAAAAGAAAATATTTTTTCACTCAACGTGTAATCAAACTCTGGAATTTGTGAGACCGCACCTTGAATATTGTGTGCAATTCTGGTCGCCGTATCTTAAAAAGGATATAGCGATTTTAGAAAAGGTTCAGAGAAGAGCCACCAAAATGGTAAAGGGGATGGAAGGATACTCCTATGAAGAAAGGCTAAAAAGGTTAGGGCTCTTTAACCTGGAAAAGAGACGGCTGAGGGGAGATATGATAGAAGTCTATAAATTAATGAACGGAGTGGAACGGGTAAACGTAGATCAATTGTTTACCTTATCAGAATATAGAAAGACTAGGGGACATGCAATGAAGCTACAGGGTAAACTATTTAAGACTAATAAAAGAAAATATTTTTTCACTCAACTTGTAATCAAACTCTGGAATTTGTTGCCGGAGGATGTAGTAAAGGCTGTTAGTGTAGCTGGGTTTAAAAAAGGTTTCGACAAGTTTCTGGAGGAAAGGTCCATAAACCATTATTAAGAAGGGACCCAGGATATCAATGCTTGAACCAATACAAGCATTGTGGAACCTGTGTCCCTTGGGGAAACTACTAGGTACATATGACCTAGATTGGCCACTGTTGGAAACAGAATACTGGGCTTGATGGACCTTGGTCTGACCCAGTATGGCATATCTTATGTTCTTATGTAACACTGTTTTGCCGAAAAACATTTTTTATGAATCACAACAGAGACCTAACAATAAATGGAGAATGATATAAGTGAGTTAAAAAAAACAGAAGGATAAGGAGCAAAAGACATTTATTCTTGAACGCCAAACTTTTGCTTATATGCTGAAAGATACATGCAGAACATTTTCATGTCGAAGATAACTGTTCACTGGAGCATACCTTGAAACAATCTCTCTACATGCGTGAGATGTTTGTCACCTCAGACCAGGCATAGAGATATTGGTGCTCCTGCCAGTTATGTAATTCTCTACGTGTTTCTCTGCATTGGACACAGACCTTATTAGCATTCTATTTTAGTACGCACAGCTCATTTGCGTATTATTTAAATACGCTGGATGTTGCTGTCTGCCCATACTTTTCTTTTGCTGTTTACGTGCTGTGGTGAGGAAACCACTGCTGAACCTAGAAATACACAGGAAAATGAGTCCTGTCACTTTAAGGCAGAATGTATCAAGGGTTTCCCTAGTAACCAAGAGTCTGTGACTCAGAGAATAGTCATCCCTAAGCCCCGCCCACAGCAGCACGTCAGGGAGAAGCTTGACCCTAGTCACATGTGCTGGGAGCAAGGTGTGGCTCAGGAGGAAGGAAAGTTTAAAAAGCTGATATGCAGTAACACAGGAAGAATAAGAAGACGGAGAAGCAGCAAGGAAAGAGAAGGACAAGGAGAAAGACAAGGAGCATGGAGAGCAAGTGAGAGAGTGCTTGCAGAGCATGAAAGGCAGAGTGTAAGAAACACTGGAAGCCGAAGAGAGAAGCTTGATGAGAGATTGCCAAGCACAGCTGAGGAAGCAAGGAACGAGAGGCTGGTGCAAGCAAATGAAGGTGCTGCAGCTGAGAGACAGCATGACTGGCTTGCAGAGCAGAGAGAGTTTCTAAATGCCTCAGAATCAAGGCAAGTGTGTCCTCCTCAATTCCTAGACAGGAAATGCCCACGAGAATTAGCTATAGAAGGGAAAGCTAATTCTAGTTATAGACAAAGTACCAGGATAAAGGGAGAAAGTTTATCCAAGCACCAAGTAGCTCACTTAACAGAAGAGCTACTGCAAAAGCAGGCTCTACTTAAGAAGTTAAATGGATTAATAGAGAAAGAAAATAGCCAGCTCTCTGTTCAGATACCTTTTGATGTAAGTGAGAGAGATAGTGTAGAGGAAATGGACATAACAAGTGTGGAGAACAGTACCATGGATTTACAATGTGCTATATGTCAGGTCTCTGATGTGGAAGAGTCCTAGAGAGCAATTGTATGTATGCCGTGCTTAGGAAGCAGCCTAATTCTGAAGACGTCACAACTGAAAGAAACAGCTGAGTTCAACTGATAAGGTTGAGAGCTGGATGTAAATGTTCAAGGGACATTTAAAAGTTTATTTTGCTGCTAGAAGTTTGTTCCTGCAAAGGAGAAAACCTTTAAGAGTTTAAAAGTTTTGGAAAGTGGCAATTTTGATTTACAAGCAAGATTCTGCATGTTTCTTTGAAGTTTGGAATAGAAAGCAAAGTTGTTCCTGGTTTTCTTTTTGAAGCTGTACTGTGGATTAAAAACCTCCTTTATATAATTTACCCCTCGCGTCCTGTGTATGAAGGAACCCCTGAATACATTGAATAAATTTCTCTGTCTTACGCCTGAACCCTTGAGTCACAACTCCTTGCTTTAATTATAGGACTACAATTCCCAGCAGCCCTCCTGGCAGCCATTTTGAGGGAATCTTATTTTAAAGCCAAAAGGCGACCTCACCTGCTACCAGTTACCTACCTGGCCAGGCGGGGGCGACAGAGTGGCGTAGTTGTTTGGATGCCGAGTGGGCCACACCACAGAGGAGTAGTTGTTTGGATGCCGAGTGGGCCACGCCACAGAGGAGTAGTTGTTTGGATGCCGAGTGGGCCACACCACAGAGGAGTAATTGTTTGGATGCCGAGTGGGCCACGCCACAGAAGAGAGCGTAATAGTGTGGATGCGGAGCAGGCCACGCCACAGAGGAACACAGTTCGCTGGATTGCAGCTGGAGCACGACTGCGCACCAGGAGAACGCATACGACGGATTCCAGAGTCTGACAGAAGGATGCCGGAGACTTGCAAGCGGCTGAGACTGAGAGTCCAGAGTTCCTGCAAAGCCGGAGGGTCCGGAGACCTGTCGAGGTCCTACGCTGTTGCTGAGCGAGACGCACCACTAGTACCAGGTACACCGTATTTAACTAGGGAAAGTTAAGGATACTGGTACTGGGTGGGGGCGATAGCAGCAGGTAGAAGGGAACGCATACCTAGTGTTGGGAATCGCACTTGGGTGTTCTGTGTTTGTTTCATTCTACAGGAAACAGAGACAACGATGGAGACACAAGATATCCTTGCATGGGCAGCAGCGGAGCTCAAGAGGCAAAGAGACTTATCGTTGGAGCTTCAAGCGCAAGCGGCTAGTCATCTGCAGGCCCAGCAGAAACCGCTGGTGGAGCTTATGGAGGCCTGGGTGAAGGAACATAAGAAACCACCAGAGCCTGATCCGGTTACCACAGGTTTTTCATTGGGATTAGCCCATACCTTTGGACTCGGGTCCAAAGAGACCCTTAGTTTTGGACAATTAAGAGATGGTGAAAGTGTAGACGCTTTCTTGGAGGCATTTGAAAAAGTGGCACAAATAGCCAGGTGGCCACCCGAACAGTGGGCGGTAAGGTTAGCTGTCTCACTTACTGGTGAGGCATTGGCAGCCTACCAAACCGTTCCCGCTGAGTTGGCCAATGACTATTTGGAGGTCAAGAGGGCTATAAAAGATAGGCTCGGCCTAACTCCTATAGTCTACAGACGCCAGCTTAGAAATGCAAGATTGCGCGTGGATGAGACACCACGAGCGCTTTACCACAGATTGAAAATGCTGGTAGTTAAATGGCTAGAACCAGAACATAAGTCGGTGGAAACACTGATCGATGAGCTCGTTCTGGAGCAGTATTTTGCAGCAGTACCTGAAAGGATGCAAAATTTCTTGATGTTACAAGGATGTAAGAACACAAGAGAGGCTATAACTCTGTCAGAGCGATTCCTAGAAGCTGAAGTGATAGCTAAGGATAAGTCTGCAGCCTGTACTAAAATGTCTGTAGCTAGGTTGAATGTGGATAGCAAGAATGTACAGAATGTTGGTGTTCCCACTAATAGAAGGATGCAAGTGAAGCGTGCATGTTACCGGTGTGGAAGTGAACAACATTTAATGCGTGAGTGCAAGATGAAAACAGCCCTAGTATTGAGTGACCCTAGTAAGAAAGGGGAAGGCTTTTTACTGGAGGTGACAGTACAAGGCATACCAGTTAAAGCACTGCTTGATTCCGGATCGGATCAATCAATGCTTTCCAAAAGATTGTGGAGAAGGTTAACAGCCCCAGGTTTAAAAACACCTCAGACACCCACGGGCAATGTAAACATTCGGTGCGTTCATGGAACGGCGTGTACCTATCCCGTTTACTCTGTCTGCATAAAAGGGTTGGGTATAGAGAGGGAGGTCCCGGTCGCTATTGTTCCCAGGTTACCCCAGGAGGTAGTCCTCGGGCGAGACTGGCCCCAGTTTCAACGAGGTGTGCAACAAGGGTTGGGGGTGAAAAAAGGCTTAGTGTCCACGAGAGCCCAGTCCCAAGCCCAACAGGCCCTAGAGGAGGAGCCCCTAGAGGGGGAGGCGAAGGTTCTACCCTCTCAGGAAGGTGTAGGGACAGCTCCAATAAATAGAACAAGTAAGCCCAAGGCAGGTGCTACAATGGCATTCTTAAGGCCTTTGTTTCCGAAAGATGGAAAGGGGGTGAAGCACCCTGAGAAGCGAGTAAGGTCTCAAAATAGGGAGGAGATCCAACCAGATATAGGTTTATCTTGGGTTCCTGAAGAGTTAGCGGCAAAATTCCCTTCTTTTGCGAAAGCTCAAGAGGCAGATCCTGCTCTGAATTATGCTTTCAAGTTTGCTAGAGAGGGACGGGAGATATTGCCCAGATTTCTAACGTACCAAGGCATTCTGTATCGGGAAAGCCGAGATCCCTTTACAGGAGACACACAGAGACAATTAGTGGTCCCAAATACCTTTAGGACTGTGGTCCTAAGGTTAGCCCACGATCCTCTAGTAGGGGCACACGAAGACATTCAGGGTACTTTAAAGCAGGTTTTATCCCGGTTTTATTGGCCTGGAGTTCATAGAGAAGTGACCAGGTTCTGCAAGGCCTGTCCGGCTTGTCAGAAGGTCCTTACAATTAGACCCCTAGAGGTTCCCCAATTTCTTAGGGATAGGCGAGGACGCTTAACGCGGGCCTCACAGTTGGCAGAAAACAACAGAAAAGCTTATAGGAGAATTACGTGCTGTGATTCTGTGAGAACCCCAGCCCGTAATGTCTTAAGAAGGGTAATATGTGGTGAGGAAACCACTGCTGAACCTAGAAATACACAGGAAAATGAGTCCTGTCACTTTAAGGCAGAATGTATCAAGGGTTTCCCTAGTAACCAAGAGTCTGTGACTCAGAGAATAGTCATCCCTAAGCCCCGCCCACAGCAGAGAAGCTTGACCCTAGTCACATGTGCTGGGAGCAAGGTGTGGCTCAGGAGGAAGGAAAGTTTAAAAAGCTGATATGCAGTAACACAGGAAGAATAAGAAGATGGAGAAGCAGCAAGGAAAGAGAAGGACAAGGAGAAAGACAAGGAGCATGGAGAGCAAGTGAGAGAGTGCTTGCAGAGCATGAAAGGCAGAGTGTAAGAAACACTGGAAGCCGAAGAGAGAAGCTTGATGAGAGATTGCCAAGCACAGCTGAGGAAGCAAGGAACGAGAGGCTGGTGCAAGCAAACGAAGGTGCTGCAGCTGAGAGACAGCATGACTGGCTTGCAGAGCAGAGAGAGTTTCTAAATGCCTCAGAATCAAGGCAAGTGTGTCCTTCTCAATTCCTAGACAGGAAATGCCCACGAGAATTAGCTATAGAAGGGAAAGCTAATTCTAGTTATAGACAAAGTACCAGGATAAAGGGAGAAAGTTTATCCAAGCACCAAGTAGCTCACTTAACAGAAGAGCTACTGCAAAAGCAGGCTCTACTTAAGAAGTTAAATGAATTAATAGAGAAAGAAAATAGCCAGCTCTCTGTTCAGATACCTTTTGATGTAAGTGAGAGAGATAGTGTAGAGGAAATGGACATAACAAGTGTGGAGAACAGTACCATGGATTTACAATGTGCTATATGTCAGGTCTCTGATGTGGAAGAGTCCTAGAGAGCAATTGTATGTATGCCGTGCTTAGGAAGCAGCCTAATTCTGAAGACGTCACAACTGAAAGAAACAGCTGAGTTCAACTGATAAGGTTGAGAGCTGGATGTAAATGTTCAAGGGACATTTAAAAGTTTATTTTGCTGCCAGAAGTTTGTTCCTGCAAAGGAGAAAACCTTTAAGAGTTTAAAAGTTTTGGAAAGTGGCAATTTTGATTTACAAGCAAGATTCTGCATGTTTCTTTGAAGTTTGGAATAGAAAGCAAAGTTGTTCCTGGTTTTCTTTTTGAAGCTGTACTGTGGATTAAAAACCTCCTTTATATAATTTACCCCTCGCGTCCTGTGTATGAAGGAACCCCTGAATACATTGAATAAATTTCTCTGTCTTACGCCTGAACCCTTGAGTCACAACTCCTTGCTTTAATATAGGACTACAATTCCCAGCAGCCCTCCTGGCAGCCATTTTGAGGGAATCTTATTTTAAAGCCAAAAGGCGACCTCACCTGCTACCAGTTACCTACCTGGCCAGGCGGGGGCGACAGTGCGCATCAATATCTTTTCTGCGTTTGGTATGGCGGAACGTGGACGTATAAGTTGCATTATCTGCACACAAAGGGTACGTTATCCTTTCTGCTTTGGCCTGTAAGTCTGGTGTGGTTAACATATTTCTGAAGGTGTGAATACATGTGCTTATCTGGATTTTCAAAAGGTGTTTGTTAGTCTCTCAAGACTCCTAAGTAAATTAAAAAAGGAATTGGATTTAGTTCATGGCACATTACAGTCAGGTGTGGTAGGTATTATCTCCAGGAACAAATAGGAATGTAGTCTTCACATATAGGTGATGTCTGTATCGACAGAGCCCATGCAGGAATGCTCCCCAGTGTCCAATTGGAAAGATTTTGGGAACACTCCACTGCGCCTGCGCGACTGCCTTCTCAACTCCCTTTCTTCAGTTCTTCATTTTCTGTGGAGCCAGCAGGAAGCAAATCTGTCACTGCAGAAGCACCTGTTTTTGTGGATAGCGCCTCTGACTTCCTGTCGACAATGGCACCGTCGAAGACATTGCTGGTTCTCTTATTCTTTTCTTTTACTACTTTCTTTTTTTTAAAAAAAATAAGATAGACTTGGGCGTCGGTGCCCTTTTTAGGCCTTAAGTCTTCCATAGCCTTCACATCCTCAAAGGCATGCAGAAACCAACTAATGGTTTCAAAACATGTTCTAACTGTACCAGCACCATTTCAGCGACTGACTCAGATTGGTGTTTAAAATGCCTTGGCCCAGACCACCAGCTAAAAGTCTATTTGCTCTGTCAGAAAATGATATGGAGAGGCCTGCAAAACCTGGCTTCTAAATATGGAGCACTCGGTGTCAATGTTGTCCACTTTGTCGAGGGCCTCATCATCCTCCCATGCATGTCAGGTATCTTTGAAGTCCAAGCGCAAGGCCGCATCGAAGTCCGACAATTCCTCTAGGGGAAGATCTTGTTCAAGGCATCGAGACCCCTCGGGTGTTGCCTCTGAGGTGGATCGGCCTGCTAAATAGCCCTGGCGGGAGCCCCTGTCTTCCAAAGCCATCAAGGGGCCCCAGGATGCTCTCGAGGCCTCGACCTCTGGAGAGCTACTGGTGCCATGCTCCAGGACGGTAGCAAAAATACCCATTACCAATACCCTAGCATCGGCAACCTCAGTAGACCAGCGCATACTGGCCATCGAGCAGAACTTGGCAATCCTTCTTGCAGCCTCTATCCCAATAAAAACCTTGGCTACAGGCACTGCCACATCGATACCGGTTACAGTACCAACATTGACACCGGTTCTGGGCACGACATCAGGGCTGCTGCCAATGACATCAACATCACTCCCACCCATGCCTTTCCTTGAAACCTTTACTGATACTGGTACCAAACCCAAGCGGCTCACCGAGGCTGATACCTCGGAGTATTGGTACCAGCATCTAGCTCCCGGCGAATACCATGCCCGTCGATACTTTGTCCTCCGATTCCATTTCCCCTGTTTCAGATGTGTATTCACTCGATTCACAGGGGCACTGGGATCTTCCTTCGGTCCCTTCCCTACCTCAACAACAACACATGTGGCCCCCAGAAGACATGTCCTTCCAGGAATTCATTCAAGACATAGCTAAATGTCTCTCTAACACAGTAACATCGGAGAAGGAGCCAAGTGTGGAGGAATTAGAGATCCTCCAATTCCCAACAGCACCCAAGGAGGCAGCCACCTTACCGGTGTTTCCATCTTTCATGACCTTATGCTCTGTATGTGAGAGATGCCTCTCACGGTCTTACCTTATCCTAAAACCATAAAGTCGATGTCTCGATACCATGTATCGTGTACCAGAGTGTCCCAGCTTCCAAAAGCCACAGCTTCCCCACCACTCCATGTTGGCTGAATCAGCGATGCGCCAAATCAAAATCTCGAAGACTAATCCTCCAGGTAGAGAATCAAGAATTCTCGATGCCTTTGGGCGTCAATGTTTCTAAGCATCCATGCTCTTGACTAGGATTAACTCCTATATCCTCTATATGGGAAAGTTCTTGAAAGAGGTCTCCAGGGATATCAAGTCCTTTGCCATTCTCCTCTCAGATGACAAAAGGGAAGATTATCTTACTCTAGTTAAGCATAGCCAAAATGTTTCAAAGTTTGTCAATAGGGCCACATTCAATGCCCATTCTGGACCTCAGAAACCTCAACAAGTTTCTAGTTCACGAAAAGTTCAAGATGATCTCTCTCGGGACTCTTCTCCCTTACCTCCAGAGTCAGGACTGGCTCTGTTCTCTAGATCTAAAAGAACTGTGCATACATATCCTTAGCCATCCAGGACACAGGAAATATGCCGGAAAGTCTGAGACCTTGCCAATTTTATATTGAACAGTTATATTGAGGAAAGCTTTTGAATTATAGGATGTCTACCTTGATGGCAAACCTACCCTCAGTAGCAATCTGTGAAATTTGCAGATCAGCAACTTGGTCTTCTATACATACATTTGCTGCCCATTATTGTCTGGACAAGGACTCCCATCGGATTGCCATTTTTGGTCAGGCTGTACGACAGCACTTTTTTCAGATTTAGATGCAACTCTTACCCTCCGTCCCGAACTTTGAAGATATCAGAAATCAATGTGGGATCCATGACCACCTCACCTATTCCAAGGCGAACCTCCACCAACAGTTCTGAAGTCACTTCATCTGGCATCTGGGAACTAGGGAGTCTCATATGTGAAAACTACATTACTGCTTGTTCCTGGAGATAATGTTACTCACCTGTAACAGGTGATCTCCAGGAACAGCAGAAATTTAGTCTTCACAACCCACCCTCCTCTCCTAGGAGTTATAGGGTTTCATTTACTCTTTTCTCAGCTGCAAACTCAACTGAAGAGAGGGAGTTGGGAAGATGGGAAGGCAGTCGCACAGGCGCAGTGGAGTGCTCCCAAAAGCTTTCCAATTGGATGCTGGGAAGTGTTCCTGAGTGGGCTCCCTCTGTACAGATGTCACCCATATGTAAAGACTAAATTGCTGCTGTTCCTGGAGATCACCTGTTACAGGTGAGTAACTATGCTTTCCTTTCCCCAAAGGGCATACAATCTAAGGGCCCTGTTTACTAAAGGTCTCCCATTTTGGGTCTATGGGAAAAATGCTTAGTAAACAGGGCCTTTAGATTGTATGCCCTTTGGGGAAAGGAAAGCGTGGTTACCTGTAGCAGGTGATCTCCAGGAACAGCAAGGTTCAGCGACTTGAACAAAGTTGCAAGGATTCAAACCGGGTTTCCCTGGTTCTTATCCCACTGCTCTAACCATTAGGCTGCTCCTCCAAAAGGTCATGCTATAGGAGACTGTGTCCTGTGGTGGATTGGGAACTCAATCGAATGCAGAGTAGAGTTAAATGATCAATTTTCTCAATGGAGAAAAATGAATAGTGGAGTATCCCAGGGATCTTACTGAGGTCAATACTTTTTAACATATTTAGAAATGACTTGGAACTGGGAACAATGAGTGAGGTGATCATATTTTCAGACAACGCAAATTTATTCAAAGCTATTAAATCAGAGGAGGATTGTGAGAAATTGCAAAAGAACCCTGGGAGACTGGGCTTCCAGATGAAATTTCATGTTGACAAAGTGATGCACATGGGAAAGAATGATCCAGTCTATAGTTACATGATGCTAGGTTCCATACTGGGAGTCACCACTTGGGAAAAGGATCTAGGCAACATTGTGGACAATGTGCCAAAATTCTCTTCTCTTTGTGCTGCAGTGATCAAAAAAGCAAATGAAATGTTTGTAATAATTTGGAAAGAAATTGAGATTAAAATGGAAAATATCAAAATGCCTCTGTCTCTCTCCTTGGTGTGACCACACCTTGAGTATTAGGTAGAATTAGTAAAGATACAGAGACGTTAGGGCTCTTCATCTGACAAGAGAAATGATAGTTCATAAATTATGAATGGTGTGAAATGGGTAGCTATGAATTGTGTCTTACACTTTAATAAAGTACAAAGACTAGGGGACACTCTGTGAAGTTACTAAGTAGCACATTTAAAACAAATGAGAGAAAATATATTTTTCTCGCAACATCCAATTAAGCTCTAGACTTCATTGTCTTAGGATAGGAGGCCATGCCCTTCTGTGGACTGCAAGCTAGCTAAAAGGCAGAAAATGGGAGAATAGGACTAAATGGTCAGTTAGCCACATGGAAAAGAGTCAGAAGTGGAATGCCACAGGGATCTGTACTGAAACCTCGGCTGTTTAATGTATTCAGAAATGATGTGGAGATAGGACTAATGAGTGAGGTGATCAAATTTGTGGATGACATGAAATTAGTCAAAGTTGTTAAAATATACACAACAAAAAATAATTTCTCAGCTCAATTGTAAACTTAGAGTTCTAGATGACATTCAATAATGCTAGACTAATGTTAAAATATGTACCGTCAGGATGCCAAAAGGTCTCAGACTTGTATAAGGCTTAACTCAGCCAGACTTGCTGGATTGAAAATGCCTTCCTTTGCATCAACGACCTTAATAAATCATGCATCCATATGGTACTTTTTATTTTCTCTATTTATGCAATTTTTTCTTTAATTTTTTTTTTTTTTATAAATTGTATTAATTATACTTATTTCTTTCTTAGCCGCTTTTCAAGGGTTCAAAATTTCTTTTAACCTTATGTACCAATCAAGTCGTATAGTTCTTTAAATGCATCATCTCCCAATTATGTTCATAACTGCAACCAGCTTCATCATCCGTATGGATAAATATACTTCACTGAAATATTCTCTAATATAAATAATTTTCAGAAGACAATGCTTATCTGTAGGTGTTGTCTACGCCGGTGTCTGAAAATAGTCCGTAGAATATCACCAGATAATAGAGGTTCCCAACGTTTAGCAAAAGCGCTTGCACGTTTCACTTTCCGTTTCCTCAGGGGTATTTTAATACAGACATCTAACCACGTTCGTCCAACTGCACGGACTTGCTTTTCTCGGCTGATACTTCAATTCTTCTTAGCACAAACTTGCTGCTTCTCGACTTCTGCTTTAATCTCTCATATGACACCAAAAAACGAGATTGAAGCAGAAGTCGAGAGAAGCAAGTTTATGCTAAGAAGAATTGAAGTATCAGCCGAGAAAAGCAAGTCCGTGCAGTTGGACGAACGTGGTTAGATGTCTGTATTAAAATACCCCTGAGGAAACGGAAAGTGAAACGTGCAAGCGCTTTTGCTAAACGTTGGGAACCTCTATTATCTGGTGATATTCTACGGACTATTTTCAGACACCGGCGTAGACAACACCTACAGATAAGCATTGTCTTCTGAAAATTATTTATATTAGAGAATATTTCAGTGAAGTATATTTATCCATACGGATGATGAAGCTGGTTGCAGTTATGAACATAATTGGGAGATGATGCATTTAAAGAACTATACGACTTGATTGGTACATAAGGTTAAAAGAAATTTTGAACCCTTGAAAAGCGGCTAAGAAAGAAATAAGTATAATTAATACAATTTATAAAAAAAAAAAAAAAATTAAAGAAAAAATTGCATAAATAGAGAAAATAAAAAGTACCATATGGATGCATGATTTATTAAGGTCGTTGATGCAAAGGAAGGCATTTTCAATCCAGCAAGTCTGGCTGAGTTAAGCCTTATACAAGTCTGAGACCTTTTGGCATCCTGACGGTACATATTTTAACATTAGTCTAGCATTATTGAATGTCATCTAGAACTCTAAGTTTACAATTGAGCTGAGAAATTATTTTTTGTTGTGTATATTACTATATAAGCTCAAAGAAGTGACTATTATCTAAAGTTGTTAAAATGGCAGAGAGTTGTAAAGATTTGTAGGAAGATTTTATGAGCCTAGGAGATTGGCATCTAAAAATGGCAAATGAACAAATGCAAAATGATGAAGATAGCGAAAAATAATCCCAATTACAGGTTCGAAAAGCTGACTTCTGAATTAGGCATTGCTCCCCCAAGAAAAATATCTTGGAGCCATTTGGAAATACTTTGAAATATTCAGCTAAGTATGCCGCAGATGCTAAAAACAAAAAAAACAACCCCTCCCTTCAAATAGAATATTAGGGATTATTTGAAAAAGAGTGGAGAACAAAATAGAGACTATCGTGCCTCTGTATAGGTCCCTGGTGCAGCTGCACCTTGACTTCCTTATGGAGTTCTTGTTCCCCCATCTCATAAAGGATGTAGCAGAACTAGAAAATGTTCAGAGAACAACAACAAAAATGATAAAGGGGTGGAACACCTCTTTTGTGAAGAGAGGCTAAACAGTTAGAGCTTTTCAGCATTGAGAAAACTGAGGGGGAATATGATAAAAAAAATGATAAAATTAGGAGAGGGATGAAATAGTTAGGGAAGGTTATTTAACCTGTCAAACACAAAACCAGAGGACCCTCTATAAAACGAATAACCAAGAGACAGAAAAATACTTTTATTTCACGCAGCACAAAAGCTGTACCAGCATAGTGGGATTCAGAAATAGTTAGGATGAAATGTCCATTAAAAATGTATTAGCCAGGTAAACTTGGGAGAGTTATTGCTCTTCCCTGGAAATGAACTATGAGAAATGGATCTACTTTTTTTGCATCGGCCAAGTATTTGTAACCCAGGCTGGCTACTGTCAAAGATTCTTGGTTTTGTATACTTTGGTCTGACCCAGCATGGCTTTTCTTGTATTCTTATGCAGTTAGTGTAACTGGGGTTAAAAGGGTTTGGATAAGTTCATGGAGGGAAAGTCCATAGACAGTTATTGATAAGGTCCATTTTGGGGAAAGCTGATTCTTTATTCCTGGTTGTAAGCAGCATGGAATCTAGCTACCTTTTGGGATCCTGCCAGATTCTTGTGATCTGAATTGACCACTGTTGGAAACAGAATACTGGACTTGATGGACCTTTGGTCTGACCCAGTATGGCAATTCTTATAGCTGCTAGATAGATCCAGTTATGTGCATGCCTGCATTTCAGGTAGCACGTCTAGTTTTTACTGTACTAGCAGACTGTCAGACTATCTTAAGTTGTGCCGTTTTGTTGTGGGTTCTTGAATTGGACTGGTTATGGTACATGATTATTATTTATTTTATTTTATTATTTTTTGTGGGAGAGAAGTAAAGGTTTGTCTATGCTGGTCAATCAAAGAGTGCTGCATTCAAAGTTAGAATAACTAACAAAAATAAAATCCTGAACATCATTGCTACTATTCACAGTTCTGATGGAAAATTAAACTTTTTTTTCTGTTAAGCTCTTGGAGGGTTAAAGCTAATAAAAGCAGAAAGTTATTAGTTTTATTGCAGGCCTAATATTTGATCAGATCAGAGTCTATAAACATATCAAGTATAACAAACTATTGATCTGCCACTGATGTTGACTGAGTTTTATTCATGAGCCTGGAATTTGAAGCTGTCATCTTTTCATCAATAATCACCCATGTTCTTCCGTGCACATCCATGCTGGAGTAATACTATGAGAGGTGTACAGAATATTAAACTGCTTGGACCTGTTTGAAAGAGAGACAAGTTTTAATCCTCATGCTTATTTCCAATGCAGAATGGAAAGAATGAGCCATCTAAAATGCATAGTCAAAAGAATAAACACTGATACAGTCCAATCTGGTTAATCCATGCTTGCATTAGCCATATGGTTGGGTATTTGTAAAACAGTGAACTGACAACCAGTTTTCTGAAATGTATGCGTAGTTGTCTGGGATATCCAATGAATATTTTTTTAATCCACTTATAAATGTAGTTTTAATAGGGGATTGCTGTCTAGTTGCCATTTGGCAGGTGGCCCTATCAATTAGCAAGCCCACCAGTTGTACTAATTTGCACACAATCTGGCACACTTAGTAGCAAGGCTAAGGATGTAGTTATGAAGCTGAGCTGTGCTGTGCTGTTTCTACAGAGGTGGCCTTGATTTTAAAGCATGACTGAGGTACACTGGAGGAGCTTTCACTATGGTACCTCTGCAATGGATACATAGATGACTTTAGTTTTCAGAACAGTCAAAATACTACTTTTTGCAAGTATACAAATATCTGTACTTTTTATAATAGTTATCCTTTAATGACCTGGTAGGCGTTGCTTCCTTACTTCGTGGGGGGCACAGCCATAAGGCAACCTGCCCATGTTAGGCTAAGGCAGTCATATATAGCATCCAGAGTTTACACTTTGGCCATTGTAGTAATAGTTCTTGATTCAAGTTGCCTAACAGGGCACTCACGTTACTTAGTCCTCGCACACAGCATGGACAGTGACACTCTTAAGAACTCGGTACAAGTGCACACTCTGGCCTAGATTTACTAAAGCGTGCTACCGCATTATCATGTTCTAACCCAGTTAATGTGCATTATTAGGCATATAGTTCCCACAGCATTAAATGGGACCTGCAGTAAATAACACACTGTATAGTGTGTTAGGCACCCCCTACTCTGGGTTTTGAGTAGCTAATTCCTGGTGACTGCAAGTGTCAGAGGAATCAACCCAAAGGGAAAGCAGCTGTTACAGGCGGAAGATCCTCGTCAATCCTTCCCAGACCCAGGACGCCTCCATTCAATGGAGAACTAATCTGTGGATCTTGCATGTTCACTTTTCTGGGTTCTCCTTACGGATAAAAAATCCATATGTTTATGCATACCCTTGGGATGAGCAGCATGGAATGTGTATATCTTTGGGAATCGGACAGGTGCTTGAGACCTGGAATGGCCACTGTTGGAAGCAGTATACTGGGCTTGATGGACCCTTGGTCTGACTCAGTATGGCTATCTTATGTTCTTATGTACTACTGCTAACTAATCATTTGTTTAGTGCTACAAGGCATATGCAGCACTGTATAGAGGTATGCAAGAGATGGTCCTTGCTCAGAGCTTACAGTCTAGTCAAGACAGACAACACAACTGGAGACTGGGATTATACTGTATGTGAGGGAATGGTAAGAAAACTCTTGAGAGGTGAACAGGAGACTAAGGGGATCAGGATCCAAAAGCAGCCTCGTATGTGATTGTTTAAATCTGGCACTGCAAAATGCAGTTGTTTTAAAAATTGGCATCCAGAGCGTACCTCGCACTTGTGCGTGCACACACAAAACCTGTGGATTAATGGAACTTTTCAAATACATTCTTCTTTTATCAGAGACCAAACTGTTATGGTTCCTTCGAGTAAGACAAGAGCCAGTATGGTTCCTGGAAAACAGTAATTCTATAAATAATAGAACTCTTAAGATTTAAGATGCAGCCACTTTATCTGATATTTTTATCTTGGTAAATTGGTGTTTATTTTGCAGGTCTGACTATTTGGCTGGCCAAATATTCCAATCTGATTTTGTTGCAGGCAAATTGTGTCTCTGTTTAGAAAAACACATTACAGAGTTATATTATTATGTGCTCTTTTAGAAGTGTGTGGTGAAGAGCATCTTCAAAAAGTACTTCAGGCAGAACTGAGCAAGTACCCAATAAAGCTCTATTGTGTTATGAATAGTTGATTTTAATCCCAGAACAATATCGGAATGATTACTACTTTCGGCAGCTTTGCTCATTAAGCTGTGCATCAGTCTACGTGCATGAAAACTATAAAAGCACTGTAGAGTTTTAGGAAGGCATATGGTCAAATTGTCCAATTATTCATAATAGAAAAACACAGTCCAAGCAGTTATCGAACCCTCCCCCTCCATCAGTAATTACTGGGGATGCTAAGAGAATCTGTTTTGGTTGGTCCATCATCCCCACTGAATAGATTATTCAGAAGATTAATTCAAGTATCCATAATCCAGACTGGCCTCTCATCATGATTTGTATAGAATACAGAAATAAAACCCAGAGGCTTTGGGGGTGTTTACTAAACGGCAGTAGCGGACTCCATGCGATATCGGAGCTGTGGCCCTATTTGATTTCAGTGGGGCCACGGCTCTGATATCGCACGGAGTCCGTTACCTGTTTAGTAAACATCCCCCTTTGAGTTAAGACAGCAAGGTCACAATGACCAGATTTAAAGTAAATTGAAGGGTATCACATGAGCGGGTGAGGACGCTCCTCATCGTGCTCCCAGGCCTCCCTCAGAATCGGCAGTAAATTCGGCAACTTACTTTGTAGACTGGGTTGGAAACTTGCTCCGCTGTCAAGGCGAAAGTTGGAGAATTGTCTAAGTAAAGTAAAGTGGTGTGCGGAGTGGGGCAGAGGATGAAAACCGCGGCGAGGCGGGAGAAGGCTGCAGGGGCGCGGGACCCCAAGATGGCGTCGGCGGCAAAGTCTGCATCGGGACCCGATTCCCCGGGCAGAGAGATCGTGGACTCTGGCCCAGAGGAGCTCGCCTTTGAGGTAGCTAAACTTCTGGAACCTAAATTTGCAGCCGTGCTACAAAAGTTGGCGGAGATGAATGACACCTTTGGAGAGCTCACCTGGAGAGTGGAAGAAGTGGAACAGAGGGTGACAGTTTTGGAAGATAGTGAACTAGCACTGGAGCGGTCCAAGCACCAACAGCAAAAGCAAATTGATGCCCTCCTGCTCAAAGTTGATGATTTGGAGAATCGCTCCCGCAGGAACAACCTGCGATTGATCGGGGTCCCGGAATCCTGGACAGGTATGCAGCTTTTTTCCCTGTTCGACACATGGCTGCCGAAGGAGCTGGGTTTGGCAGACCTACAGGGTCAGATTAAGGTGGAGAGAGCACACCGGTTGGGGCAGTGGCAGGAGGGCCGGGCTAGGCCGCGATCTGTGTTAGCCCGCTTGTTGGACTTTCACCAGAAGACATTAATCCTACAAGCTTACAGGAAAAAACGGGACTTGAAGTTGGACAATGTTCCTATCTTCCTGTTTCAGGATTACTCGGCGTCTTTGGCTGCCAAGCGGAAGGAATTTTCGCCTGTATGTAGTGAGCTCATCCAGGGTGGAATCCGCTTTGCTTTAAGCTACCCTGCCACATTGAAAGTTTTCCATAAGGGAGAAACGCACACGTTTGAGCAGATGCCAGCAGCGCGGAAGTTTGTTTCTACCATTTTGCCTAACGCCACTACAGCTGCAGCCCAGTCTTGAGTGATTTTTATTGGAAAACGGACAGTAGCACCAAGGCGATTTGGATACGGCCTGCTTTTAAAACCTCTGAAACACTATGAACATTATGTTGCCTCATGATGTTGATATTAGAAGGAGGCCTGGAAGCGCATGGACAGTGATCTTACCCCAGTATTGGGGTGCCTTGCGTTTGCAAGGGTTGTTGCTTGAAAAGGGGGTGGATGACTGTGCGAATGCTTGGTGGAGGGAAGGAAGCCTCTGGGAGTGATTGTGAGAGTGTTTGTTGGTGTGTGGCAGTTGATAGGGATGATGAGCAGTGGATGGAGAAGGGGCTGGGAGGGGTTGGGGGATGGGATGGGGAGGACGGGGAAGGGGTGGGAGAACGACAACAGGTCTGGGTAAGGAGGGGGAGGGGTGTGGTTGCTAAGGGGGGGAAGAGGGTATGTTTTTTGATGCTATTTGATGCAGGAAGTAGAGGGCACATGGGGAAGCACTTTGTATTTCATGATATGGGGAACCATGGCCTGGGAGTTGAGGCTGGGCAACTCCTGGAGCACAAGCTCGAGATAGCATTGCGGGACGAAGCCCCCATAATTGCGCATGCCTAACCTTAAGATTACTTCCTGGAATGTGGGAGGAATAGGCTCCCCCGTGAAGCATACCAAAATACTGCAATTCCTTAAACGGAAGGGAGCCCATATAGCCTTGCTGCAGGAGACACACTTAAGCGCCGGGGAGCATCAGAAGCTGGCCAGGGATTGGTTGGGGGCCGCTTATGGAGCGTCCTCGGGCACTAAGAAAGCCGGGGTAGTGGTTCTGGTGAAACGGGGAATACCCTTTGAAGTACAGCACATGACCGTAGACCCGGGGGGGAGATATATCCTGCTGTATGCCAAAATATACAACGAGGATATCTGGCTAGCCAATGTATATGCCCCTAACGTGTATGACCATGCCTTCTTTCGTAAGATACTGGGATTTGTCCAGGGAGCGAAAAGTAACAATTTGATCTTGGCCGGTGATTTTAATTGCCCACATGATCCGCTCCTGGACAAGTCCCCGAATAGTGGGGCAGGGGCGTGGCGGAGAAGAGGAGTGGGCTATCTTTGTCGGATGGGGGATTTGGTTGATATCTGGCGTCTTCTCAACCCCGGGACTCGTGAATACACCCATCAGTCCCGGGCACATCTCTCCTGGTCACGAATAGACTATGTCTTGGTGAGTGAAGGGGCTATATCTAAGGTGGCTCACTCTGGCATAGAACCCATAGTGGTATCTGATCATGGGCTGGTGTGGGTAACTTGGGAATGCAAGGGGGCTCCGCGCAAGGGGTGGAGATTTCCAGCATACCTATGGGGAGGACTTAGAATTTAGGAAGTTTCTAGAGGAGCAATGGGATGATTTCCTCTTCTTTAACGATAAGCTGGAATGCTCGCCAGTTCTGCTATGGGAAGCTGGTAAAGCGGTCATGCGCGGATTGATTATTTCTTACTGTGTGAGGCGGCGTAAGCATATGGACCGTAGCTTACTGGTATTGGAGCGTAGAGTGCGGGAATTGCAGCGGAGGCTTGGTAGAAAAGGGGAGAGGGAACTGCAGTTAGAGTATGCTGGGGCCCAGGCGGCGCTTCACGAACTCCTGCAGAGGCGAGCTGTGTATTCTATGCAATGTCACAGGCACCAATTTTTCCGCTATGGCAACAGATCTGGTCGGCTGTTGGCAAAACTGGTCAAGACTCCTGGAGGCATGCGTTTTATACCAGTTCTCAGGGACGAACGGGGTGTGGTACATCACCAGCCTCCACAACTGGCGGAGCTATTCCGCAAATTTTATGCTCAGTTATACACTGAAGAAGAGAGGGATTATAGGAGAGGGCAAGAGTTTTTGTGTCCGTTGTCACTCCCTCAAGTGTCCGAAGTAGACTTGCAGAAGCTGAATGCCCCGTTAACGGTGGGGGAAATTCAACAGGTGATTAAAGCTGGGAGTACTCATAAAGCTCCGGGACCTGATGGGTTTAGCTATGAATATTACAAAATTTTATCATTGCGGCTTGCCCCCTCTATGGTAGTTATGTTTGATGAAGCGCGTCGAGTAGGCCAGTTTCCTAGAGACATGTGGTGTGCCGACATAACAGTGCTCCCGAAGCCAGGGAAGGACTTGACGGATCCTGCCTCGTATAGGCCGATCTCTCTCATCAATTGTGATATGAAGATACTGGCCTCAGTCTTGGCGAAGAGGCTGAATCCTATATTACCTTCCCTCATTGACCCTCGTCAGGTGGGATTTGTGCAGGGTAGAGATGCTTCTAGGAACATTGCTAAGTTGCTCTTGGGGATGGAACACTCTCTCCGCCGGGAGGCGGCTATGCCGTTGGTAAGTCTGGATGCGGAAAAGGCGTTCGATAGGGTGGCGTGAGCTTTTCTGTGGGATGTACTAGGCGCTTTGGGGTTCCATGGTGAGTTCGTGCGTTGGATTTGATTGCTGTATGAGCAGCCTATGGCTCGAGTGGGAGTGAACGGCACATTTTCGGAGTCTTTTGCTCTAGAGAGGGGCACCCGCCAGGGGTGTCCTCTGTCCCCCTTATTGTTTGTCCTGGTTCTTGAACCATTGCTGCAGGCGATCCAATGGGACCCGCAGATTAGAGGGGTTACCATGGGGGTGGAGGAGACTAAAGTCAGTGCGTTCGCGGATGATATGCTCTTGTGCCTAACGCAACCACAGCAGTCGCTGCCACGAGTGTTGCAGGTGATAGAGGACTACGGCAGTTTCTCGGGTCTCAAAATTAACACCTCCAAGTCGATGGTGTTGGATGTGGGCGGCCGGGTTGGGAAGGCCCCTTCCCACTGGTCTGGGCCGAGAACTTACTAAAGTATTTGGGTATCTGCCTCCCTGACCGCCCTGAGCGCCTCTATCAGGCCAATATCATGAGACTGTTGGATAGGACCAAGGCAGTACTCCTGAACTGGAGGGGGTTGCCGTCGTTGAAAGGGAGGGTAGCATTATTCACTATGGTTGAGTTCCCCCGTTGGCTGTATGTTCTTCACTTACTGCCCCTCTGGGTCCTTGCTAGAGATTGGAAGAAACTGGATGGACTTCTTAGAGGGTTCCTCTGGGGCGGCAGACGTGCTAGGATCCCCCTGAAGGCTCTAATGCAGAGGGCGGAGGAGGGAGGTTTAGGCTTACCCTCTCTTCGGCATTACAACCTTCGCTACATGGTTCGTCACCTTTGGGGCCTATTAGAGGAAAGTGGGGGATGCGCCCCTGTGCGCCATTTGAACTGGATGTGTGCTCCCTATCATAGTCTATATGTATTGCACATGGAGCGTCCATCCCTGGCGATATTGGGTGGGGGAGGAGTTTACACGAGGGCCCTTCGGGCGACTTGGTGAGCGCTGTGTTCTAAACTTGGCTGGAATTCGAAGACTTCGCTGCTACTACCATTGGTGGGTAATCCAGCTTTTCCCCCGGGATGCCAGCTCATAATTTGTTTCGCTCATGGTTGGAAAAAGGGTTGGTGTGTCTCGGGGACTTGTACATGCCGGGTGGGGAGCTTCTTGAGAGCTTCAGTGCCCTATCCGCACGTTTTCAACTTCCCACGCATCAATTTTATGGGTACCTGCAGATACGTCATTATTTGGGGAGTCTAAGGGGTCAGCTACAGGCCGGGGAGCGGGCGGCAGTTAGGACCCCTCGTGACATCTTGCAGATGTTGGTAGAGCGAGATCAAAGGAACTCGATGTATCGCCAACTCATTAGCTCAATGGATGCTGAGTCTTACCTTTCTGCGCTGGCGACTCGGTGGCGTTCAGATGGGGTGGAGGGGATGACAGTAGAGTGTTTGCGAAATGCGTTTGGGCGCGTCCCGAGGGGATCTTCCTGGGTTTATTTACAAGAGCTGCAGTATAAATTTCTTTGGAGGGCTTACGCCACTGATAAATGGGCTTTTCAGGCAGGCTTGCAGCCCGCCCCTACCTGCACCTGGTGTAAGCAGAGTGTTGGATCCTTCCTGCATCGCTTCTGGGACTGCCCTACAGTGCAGGTCGTGTGGCGGCAGGCATGTGCTAAGATGGTGGGTTGGTTGGGCATAGGGGACATTTGCCAGCGAGATGTTTGTCTCTTTCATGAGTGGAGTCTGCTGGATCATGTAGCCCTGGCGCATAAGGGAATCCTGGAGCGTGGCTTCCTGCTTGTCAAGAAGACTTTATTGAGTCGCTGGCTGGAAGCTACGCCCCCAAGGGTGCTCATGTGGGAAAAGGCCCTGTTGGACTTGTTGTATATGGAAAAGTTAACAGCAAAGCAACAAGGTGGGAAAAAATGGGATAAATTCCTGGACCTATGGTCCCCAGTTATTCATAGTTTGACCCCCAGGGAGCGGAGTGTGGTTTTGAATATCTGACACACTTCCTGGAGTGGATACTTGGTGGGATGGGAAAGTGCACCTGCATGTGGGTTTTCAATGTAGAACAGTTGTGGGTCTTCTGGACATGTATCTTTCCCGTTGCTCAGTTGGCTCTACTTCTGGGTTCCAGGAGTTCTGCCGTGCCGTGTTTCCTTTGTCAGGGTCATCTTGCTTTTCTTTTTTCTTGGAAACACCGTGCTTCCTGTATGTATGTATGTGTTTGTTGCTTTGTATTGGGGGGGTGGGGGGGATGGGGGGGGAGTGAGGATCTTCGGGGGTCTGCTGTCAGTTGGGGAAAGCTTCTCCTAATACAATATTGTGTTTATTCTAATTATGTCATTTCTGAATCCCCTTCTCTATGATGGCTAAGATTCTGCTGTATCCCTGTATCATGGTTGATGTGGTGTTATATGGGTTTATGCTTGCCTTGCAAGTGTTTGTTTTGTTCATGCTACTTGTAAACTCAATAAAAAAGATTTGAACTTAAAGTAAATTGAAAAAAATTAGGCATGGAAAGTTTTTCAAGAAGAGCTCTGATAAAGGAAATAGTAGTTAAAATCAGCTTGTGATTCTGTGATACTGCTGCCTAGCACGAGGAAACCTGCGTTTTATTCTTAGACTGACAGGAGAGGTAAATGGCTGGGTTGGATAAAATGGGCTTAAAAATGAGGAGAAAACTCAGGGTAACTGTAAATAAAGCCTCATTGCACCTGGTGTAGGTAGTATTTGTACTGAGAAAGGGTGGTATAGAAGAAATTAATGAAAATTAAATTGTATACTGGTTTCATTTGAGTGGAAAACTCAAAGGAACAAAATAACTATTAGGTCACAAAAAGGCACCAGAAACAATACGAAGTGGTATCGTGAGGCCAGATTTCAAATCTATACAAGCCCGTATGTCTCACTAAACTGAAACATGGACCAAATTCCTTCCTTCCTTCCCCCTCCAGAATCAGGCTCTGGATGGCAGTGAGTGAAAGTCATTATTGTCTAAAGAATGCATAGTAGCTTACAACAAAAAAATGAATTGGGTATTGTAGGCTAGCTTGCTGTGAGCAGGTGTCTTCTTCACCAAAACCGCCCCTCTCAAACCATGTCAAAGAATGAATCCATATGGAAAAATGAACTTCCTTCCTACCTCCAGTTGACCTGTCCAGATAGTGGTTGAGACATATTGGAGGAGGCAGGTTCTGGCATAAGTGGATAGTTTTGTCTTGGTAAAATTGGTAGTTTGTCGTCTGTAGTGTTTACATCGGGGCCTTGAGCAGTAACTAGGGCTTTATGAGGTCTGTTTGTTTTAACACTAGGACCTTTAGTTGAAAATCTCAGCAGATCAGGGAAGCACATATCCTGAATATGTGCTGGGCTTTGTGCCCTCACATACCAACAGACTTATGTGTAGGTTCTGTCTCTGGTTTCTAGTCTCAAGATCTTCTTACCGGTCATTACGAAAATGTAGGTTTTGTCCTAATTCATCCATTTTCAAATTTTCTGTAGTAAGATGTATTTATTCCTTCATTCCTATTTGATTACACACCCAACTCTGCAAGCTCTGGGCCATTTCCACAATCGATACAATACATCAAATGTAATAAAATCAGCAGCTCCCTATTGCCTCCATAAATTAGACATCAGTCAAGATCATAGATATGAGTTTCTGCATTATTCAGGTGGGTTGAGTGATCCTGGACTAAGGCATGCCTTGAATTTAGTGTTGGTATTTGCAAAGGTTTATTTTTTTAAAATTAAATTTTTATTTATAAGATTTTAGATAAGTTGCCCAGCATTTACACATTGACTAGAAATGAAAGGTATTTCATCTAAATAGAAATTTTTGATAACTAAATAAGAAAACCAAACATTTTTGGATGCATGCTTCATCCACAATATGGGGGATGGGAGATTATTAAGTAGCCTAGTGGTTGAGGCAAGGTACTTCAGGCCGGTTGAGGCAAGGTACTTCAGGCCGGAAGGTCGGGGGTTCAAATCCCACTAGAGGACAGCAACCTTGAGCCGGAAGGACTGGGGTTTCTAGTCCCACAGATGCTCCTTGTGGTCTTGGGCAAGCCACTTAACCCTCCATTGCCCATGTTCCCTGTAAGTATTAGTGTGTGTCTCATATCCCTGCATGTTAAATGTATCCCCCAATTGTGTTGTGACCGCTTTGATTGAAGGATAAGGCGGTATACAAAACTGTCTAAATAAATAAATAAGTAATAATTACAATACTAGGAGAGAAATAATTGGATGAAGTGACACCATTTTTCATCAAAATGCTGGACACAAAAAATTAAATCTCATGTTCCCAAAACAATAGAGGATTTTTCTCCAGGAATGAGCAGGAAGTCAGTCCTCACATATAGGTGATGTCAGTGCTGACTGAGTCCACATGGAAGCATCTCCCCAGCTTTCAAAGAAAGTCTTTAGGAGATGCACCACGCATGCATGGTCCCCTTCCTGATCAAGGGTGCCATCTTGCGTAAGTCTCCTTTTTTTTTTTTTTTTTTTTTTACTGTGGAGCCCTCCTGATGTCTGTCCAGTTTCCCTTGGAAAAAGTTTTTTTTTTAAATCCTTTCTTTCCTGCCCCCGAACCAGCTCGCCTTGGCGTCACACTTCGGGCTCGTTCCTTTGGTTTTTTTTTGTCTTTTATTGAGAGATCCCTCGAGCGGTGCTTTGTGCCCTTTTTTGCCGCAGGGCCCCCTTTTCCTGATGTCCTCCAGCAGCTTCAAGAAATGTGATTGGTGCAGTAAAATGATGTCCCACACCAATCTGCATGATTGCTGCCTCCGCTGCCTTGGGCTGCAGCATGACGGCTTGGACTGCGAACTCTGTAGTACCATGACCACAAAGGCCAAGAGCTGTTAGCTGCAGCAAAAACCGTTCTTTCACAAGTCAGACTCTGCACCGGAGTCTCCAGCGACATCGTGCTCCAGGGCTCCCCTCCGGTATCTCTAAGAGGAAATCCCCAGAGGTGGAATGCAAGAAGTCAAAATCATCGAAGACTGCCTTGGAGGCTGGATCTGTGAAGAAGGGAAAATCCCATTCCAGGCCCCGCAATCCCCGGCGTAAGTCAGAGGAGTCAGAAAGGGAGCAGCCCCACAAATTGCCACAGAAGGAGTCTTTGATACCCGGCGACCAACCTCTGACACTTGAGGCTATCCTCATCGAGGACTCCCCCTCAACAGAAAAGATGCTGGGCCCGAAGTCCTCTGTGCCTGCGTCAAAGGCTGCGGAGCCAACTGGCATGGATACCAAGATGGCGGCAGAGAATGTATATCTGCCCTCATGGTCATGCAGTGGGCATCTGTCCAGTTCCTCCAGTTCATCTGCCCCGATGACGGGATCCTTGACATAGAATGCTTCCCTGGATGTTGAGCATATCCTCGAGCACCAGCCTCGAGAGACGGATCGGATGAGGTCACGGTCCTGTTACTCAGGGCACCGTTCCTCTCTGAGTACACACGGTTCGGACAACAGGTCCCCCGGAGGTCGCGGGCCTCCAGGCTCGAGCTTTGACCACTGTGACCGCGGGGCCTCGGACTTATCCTCAAACTTCAAGTCAGAATGGGAGACAGATGAAGAGGAGTCTCTGGACACTCGGCGGCACCAAGATGTGCTCCGAGACCAGGTTCCCCAGGTGTCCTGTTTCCATACCCCGCCTGAGGATGTTGCTTTCCTCGACTTTGAGCGGGATATGGCTAAGGCACTTGCTGCCGAGGAAGATCCCTGCACAGAGGAACTGGAGATTCTCCAGTATGATCACCCCTAAGGAAGCCCTTATGGTGAATGTCCTTCTGATCCTCCAGCACCAACTCCTCTGTGTATTGAAGACACCTGGATCGGTGTCCATTCTCAGCAGGCGACTCGACTCTATGTACCGAGTCTGCCAAAATCTGTGTTTCCAGAAGATTCAACTTCCCCACAACTCGATAGTCGTTGAGTCTGCCATGCGCAAAGTCAAAAGACCCATTCCTCTCTGCTCCCCTGGCAGGGAGACCCGGACCCTTGATGCCCTCAGCTGAAAGGCCTTCCAGGGCTCGATGCTTGGTGCTGAATCCAATCCTACGAATTATACATCGGCATGTACCTCAAAGAACTGGCAAGGGAGCTTGCTGGTTTCTCGGCAGGCCTCGTTGGGGAACCCCCTTCAGCAGTTCAAGGCTCTAGCCTCATCGGTCAAGGAGTGCTTGAAGTTTTTATTCAGAGCAGTTTACAACAGTTTTGAGTCCTCTGCCAGAGTAGCTGCTGCTGGCATTGGGGTCCTGAACAATGGGTTCAGGACAAACTTATTGATGTCCCCTGTATCTGAGAGATATCTTTGGGAAACCCATGGCAGACAAAGCAGCTGAAATAGAGACTGAGTTCCTAACAGGGTCCAGACTCTCTAAAAAGACCTCAGTGAAGCCCCATATAAAGGCCCTGGGGAAGAAGCCCTTCTTCTCAAGGTAAAAGGGATGTTTTGGCAATACCTCACAGTTCCAAATCTTCTCAGCCCTGCAGCCAGGCCAACACCACAAAGGGCAAGGGCATGGTCCCTGCAAGCAAAAGACCCCCAAGTCCTAGGCGCCGGCTCTGGCCCAACCTGGGGGGAGCTTTTGACTTCTTGGGCATGACCTTCTCCCCCCAGGTCCCTAACAGCCCACAGAGGGACCTCTGGCCCTGTTTGCCCACAGGTGGTCCACTATCACCACCGATTCCTGGGTACTGCAAGTGGTCAAGGAGGGCTACCCTCCTCCACCTGCAATGGGTGCCATCCTCGTAATTTCCAGGAGAGCCCGTAAGACTTCTCCTCCACCAGACTCTGCTCCTCACTGAGCTTGCAGGTTTCCTTGAGGACATGGTAGTGGAACCAGTGCCCAAGCATCTCTGGGGCAATAGCTTCTACTCCAGTTATTTCCTCATTCTCAAGTGAACAGGGTGCCACAGGCCCATCTTGGACCTGTGGGATCTGAACAGATTTCTGGTAAGGGAGAATTTCAAGATGATCTCCCTTGGAACACTGTTGCTATACCTCCAGCAGGGAGACTGGCTATGCTCTTTAGACCTGAAGGATGCCTATACACACATCCTGATCCATCCCAACCACCGAAAATACCTCTGCTTCATGGTGGGAGGAAGTCACTACCAATACATGGTGCTGCTCTTTGGGCTGGCCTCATTGCCAAGGGTTTTCACCAAGTGCCTGGCAGTGGTCATGGCTTGCCTTCGTCTTCCCCTACCTGGACGACTGGCTTATAAGGAGAGGCACAGCTGCAGAGGTGCACCATGCCACTGAGCGCACCATCCATGTCCTGCAGCACCTGGGGTTCATCATCAACTTCCCCAAGTCCCACCTCTCTCCGGATCAGTGCCTGGATTCATAGGGGCTCAGATAGAAACCTCTCCAGGCAAAGGCCTTCCTCCCTCAGGAGAGATCAGAATGCCTCAGAGGGCTAGCTGGTCACTACCCGCCTGTCTTCTCCTCTGTCTGCTGGGCCACATGGCCTCTACAGTCCACATGACCCCATATGCCTGCCTACACATGAGGGCGGCCCAGTGGTGCCTTTGTTCTCAGTGGGCACAAGCCATAGGCAGGGTCCAGGACAGGGTGAGAGTGACCTGCCAACTGGTGGACTCCCTCAACTGGTGGCAGATCCTCCGCCACCTGCATGCCAGGATGCTCTTCCAGGCATCCACCTCCCAGAGGATCCTCACTACGACACCTCCCTGCTTGGCTGGGGAGCTCATTGCGAGGTCCTCCGCACACAAGGCAGCTGGTCTCAGACAGAATGCCAGCTGCAGATCAACCTTCTGGAGCTTTGAGTAATATTCTTGGCTCTCTGAGCCTTCTGCCACCAGCTGCAGCACCAGTTGGTGCTAATCCAGACTAACAACCAGATTGCAGTGTTCTACATGAACAAGCAAGAGGGCACGGGATCGTACTCCCTCTGCTAGGAGGCAGTAGCCCTCTGCTCATATGCGACATGTAACAGCATGCTCTTAGGGGCAGTCTACCTCCCTGGCAGACAAGCGGAGCAGAGTCCTCTAGCTGAGCTGAATGAGTGGAGTCTGGATCCTAGGGTGGCCTCACAGATGTTTTGACTCTGGGGCGTCTCTCTAGTGGACCTGTTTGCCAGCCCAGACAACACACAGTTTCCCAGTTTCTGTTCCCGCCAGCCACACCTGTCCCAGGTGGCTGCGGATGTCTTTCTCATTCCATGGATGGAAGACCTCCTTTATTCCTTCCTGCCAACTCCATTGGTTGCGAAGAGCCTCTTCATGGTCCAGCATGACAGGACATCACTGATACTGATGGCCCCATGGTGGCCCAGGCAACCTTAGCTCCCACTGCTTCTCCACATTGTGGTGTTGCCAATTTCCCTGGGCCATGCCTCAGGACTGATATCTCAGGAGAAGGACTCTCTCCTGCATCCCAGCTTGGGTCCTTGTCTCTTACGACTTGGCTGCTGAAAGGATAGCCTTGGCTCCCTTCAACCTTCCACAGGACATGGAAGAGGTCCTTCTGGTCTCCTGCAAGGCTTTCACAAGAAGGGCGTACACCTTCAAATGGCATCACTTGGTCTGGTGCGCTCAGAAGCGGGCGAAACCATTCTCCTGCTTGGTTCAGCTGGTACTCCAGTACCTTCTCCACCTGTCGCAGATGGGACTAAAGTCCAACTCAGAGTGCACATGTGCTATTGCGGCGCATCACCATGCCATACAGGGAGAACCCCTCTCAGCCTCATGCTATCCAAACTCCCCGTCCACCCACCAGCGGTGGAATGGGATCTCAACATAGTGCTCTCGCAGCTTAGTAAGCTGCTATTTGAGCCCTTGGATAGTCTTCCTCTTGGCACTTGCATCAGCTCGCAAGGTCAGCGAGCTCCAGGCCCTAATGGCAGAGCCTCCCCTACATGAGGTTCTACAGGAACAGGGTAGTGCTCCGCACACACCCCAAATTTCTGCTAAAGGTGGTGTCCTCATTATAACGTCAATCAAGAGGTGGTGCTCTCCACCTAATTTCTGAGACCTCACGCCAACAAGGCGGAGGCTGTCCACCATAGTTTGGATTGTAAAATGGCCCTGTCCTTCTATCTGCAATGGACTCAGGGCCTCCACAAAGCACCTCAGCTTTTCGTCTCCTATGATCCCAGTCGACTGGGACTACCAGTGACTAAGTGAACTCTGTCCACTTGAGAGGCAGACTGTATTGCCCTTGCCTATGAGCAGGCTGTGATCTTACTAGACCAGCAGGTCATGGCGACCGCATCAGGGCCAGGGCTACTTCCTTGGCAAATCTGCGTTCCGTACTTGTGACTGAAATCTGCTGGGCCGCCACCTGGTCTTCGGTCCATACCTTTGCAGCTCACTACTGCCTGGGGAGGGAGTCCCAACAGGACAGTGCCTTTGGCCACACCATACTCCATAATCTCTTTGTGGTGTAGGCAACTTCTGCCCTCCGACTCTTCTGGGTTAAGGCTACCAGAGTGCTGGTTTGCTGCCGGACAATTGGGTCTTGCAAGGCCGGACAATTGGGTCTTGCAAGAGTCTCTCAGTTGGGACTTAACTGCCGCAACTCATGGCTCACTTCTCTGGCCACCATGACATTATGTACAGGTTTTCAGTAGCCTGTAGCTGGGGAGTCCCATGTGTGAGGACTGACTTCCTACTTGTTCCTGGAGAAAGCATAGTTACTCACCTGTAACAGGTGCTTTCCGGGGACAGCAGGAATTGGTCTTCACACCCCCCCTCCTCCCCTTGGAGTTGCTTATGTACCATATTCTAATTTTTGCTGTATTAGCTATGTCATTAGACTGAGGCAAGATGGCACCCTTAGGGGGGGAGGGGACCACCACGCCACCCATATGTGAGGACTGATTCCTTCTGTCCCCTAAGAACACCTGTTACAGGTGAGTAGCTACACAGTCCCACCAGCTAGGGGACCATATGATGATCTAGAATTCTATCTCCAGGAACAAGCAGGAATGTAGTCTTCACATATGGGTAGCATCGGTACCGACGGAGCCCACGCGGGAATGCTTCCCAGTGTCCAGTAGGAAAGCTTTTGGGAGCATACCAATGCAACTGCATAGCTGCTTTTCCAGCTCTTCCTCCTCAGTTCTTCATTTTCCTTGGAGCCAACAAGAAGCAATTCCTGTTACTGCAGAAAATTTGTTTTTTTTTCTTATTTTTTGTGGTTGCGACTGCCTTCCCATCGACATTGGTACCGACTCCATCGGTGCTTTCTTTCTTTCTTTTCTTTTTAAAAAAAAAATCTCTTCAGTGAGGGAAGAAAAGTTTCTTGCTTCAGGCGCATTGACGCCATCTTTGGCTTAGGCCTCTCTCTTTTGTTAAGAACAAAATGGAAAAACCATCCAGTGGTTTTAAGAAGTATTCCAAACGTGGCAGTACAATTTCAGCCACGGACACCCATGACTGGTCTCCTAAAGTGTTTAGGACCGGATCATTAACTGTCAGAATGTCCTCTGTAGGAAGATGACAAAGAAAGACCTACAGAATCGAACTGCAAAACTGGGCACCCTCTTTGCCTCCGATGCAGTGTATTTAGCATCATAAGAACATAAGATATGCCATACTGGGTCAGGCCAAGGTCCATCAAGCCCAGTATTCTGTTTCCAACAGTGGCCAATCTAGGTCATACGTACCTAACAATTTCCCCAAGGGACACAGGTTCCACAATGCTTGTATTGGTTCAAGCATTGATATCCTGGGTCCCTTCTTAATAATGGTTTATGGCCCTTTCCTCCAGGAACTTGTCCAAACCTTTTTTAAACCCAGCTACACTAACAGCCTTTACTACATCCTCCGGTAACAAATTCCATAGTTTGATTACACGTTGAGTGAAAAAATATTTTCTTTTATTAGTCTTAAATAGTTTACCCTGTAGCTTCATTGCATGTCCCCTAGTCTTTCTATATTCTGATAAGGTAAACAATCGATCTACGTTTACCCGTTCCACTCCGTTCATTAATTTATAGACTTCTATCATATCTCCCCTCAGCCGTCTCTTTTCCAGGTTAAAGAGCCCCAACATTTTTTGCCTTTCTTCATAGGGGTATCCTTCCATCCCCTTTACCATTTTTGTGGCTCTTCTCTGAACCTTTTCTAAAATCGCTATATCCTTTTTAAGATACGGCGACCAGAATTGCACACAATATTCAAGGTGCGGTCTCACCATGGAACGATATAGAGGCATTATAATATCTTTTGTTTTATTTTTCATTCCTTTCCTTATCATACCTAGCATTCTATTTGCTCTCTTGGCCGCCGCTGCACACTGGGCCGAGGGTTTTAACATGGTATCTACAATGACGCCTAAATCTTTTTCCTGGGTAGTGGTTCCTAATGTGGAACCTTGCATCGTGTAACCATAGTTTGGGATGTTCTTCCCTAGGTGCATAACCTTGCACTTGTCCACATTAAATTTCATCTGCCATTTTGATGCCCAGTCTTCCAATTTATCAAGATCCTCTTGCAATTTTCCACAATCCTCTTGGGTTTTAACAACTTTAAATAGTTTTGTGTCATCTGCAAATTTGATAACCTCACTCGTTATTCCACTTTCCAGGTCATTTATGAATATGTCAAAAAGCAGCGGACCCAGCACAGATCCCTGGGGTACACCACTATTCACCTTTCTCCATTGGGAAAATTGGCCATTTAGTCCTACCCTCTGCTTTCTATCTTTTAACCAGTTCCTGATCCACAATAGTACACTGCCTCCTATCCCATGACTCTTTAGTTTTGCCAAAAGTCTCTGATGAGAGACCTTGTCAAAGGCTTTCTGAAAGTCCAGATACACAATATCAACCGACTCACCTTTGTCCACCTGATTATTCACTCCTTCAAAAAAACATAACAGATTAGTAAGACAAGATCTTCCTTGTCTAAAGCCATGTTGACTATCTCCCATTAGGTCATGACTATGTACATGCTGAGTAATTTTATTCTTTATGATGGTTTCTACCATTTTTCCCGGTACTGATGTCAGGCTCACCGGTCTGTAGTTTCCCGATCACCCCTGGAACCCTTTTTAAAAATTGGTGTTACATTGGCGATCCTCCAATCTTCAGGTATTAGAGGTGATTTTAATGATAGTTCACAGATTACTAATAGCAGGTCTGCAATCTCGTATTTCAGTTCTTTCAACACCCTTGGATGTATACCATCCGGCCCAGGTCATTTGCTACTCTTCAGTTTATCTAATAGTTGTAATACATCTTCCCGATGTATCAATATTTCCTTCAATTCTTCCGCACCTTTAAATACCACTTCAGTCATGGGTAACATCGACGTCATCAAAAGCTTCATCTTCCTCCCAAGGATCTCAGGTATCGAAACCTAGGTTTTCATCGAAGACAGGCTTTCGCTCCAAGGGTAGATCTCCTCCTAAGCATTTATTTTTATTTATTTGTACATTCTTTTATACCGCCTCTTCCAGAGACCAGATGCGGTTTACATATAACAGAACAGAATAATAATGAACTTATTATTTTTATAATGAACATTTTAGGACAATTTAGTTAAATACATAATAAACATTTAAACTTTTAAAAAACTATTAAACAACTGAACTATTTACAGAAGGTAAAGTATATGGTTCCATTTGCTGAATGACTGGATGTTACAAAGATGTGGAGGAATTGTGCATGTGTGCGATTATGTGTGTAATGTGTCTGTTATGTCTAAGTAGGGTCAGTATATGGATGCTGATAAGTGTTGACTTGTGAATTCGGAACATCATTGTGTTATAGATTGTAAAAATGCTGGGTAAATAGATACGTTTTTAGATCTTTTCTAAATAATTGTAGGCCCTTAATCTCTCTGAGTTCAACTAGGAGGTTGTTCCACATAGTAGGTGCAATGAATAAGAAGACAGCGTTGCTTGTCTTCTGCCCTGATTTTCGGATGGAATCAGCAACTAGCAACATGTGGAGATTCACTCTTCTTCTTGACCTACTTTCCCAGGGAGTATGGATAAGCGTTGCAAGATATGACGGGGCTATATTATTGATGAGCTTGAAGTTGGTAACCATTAGTTTGTATAGGATTCTACATGATAGTGGGAGCCAGTGCAGGGTGTAAAAAATAGGAGAGATGTGGTCAGATAATTTTACTTTGAAGATCATCCTTGCAGCGACATTTTGAGCCAATTGTAGAGTATGCAGATTTTTCTTAGAGGTTCCTTGAGATAACTTGGGCGTTGCCCTGGAGGGGGACACACCGGCCAAATAAACCTTGCCTCCAAAGCCTTAGTGGGGTCCCAGGATGCTCCCGAAGCCTCCACTTCTGGAGAGCTCCTGGTGCCATGCTCAGGGATCGTGGCCCGCAATTCCGGTACCAATACCCAAGCATCGGCAACCTCCATGGATCAACGTATCCTGGCAATCGAGTGGAGTTTAGCAGCCTTACTGGTGGCCTCCATACCGGTAAAACCTCTACAGTCGATTCCTCAGACATCGGTACCGGCTGCGGTACCGAAAGAGCCCGCATTGACATTTTTGCCGCTTACCATGCTACCACGCATGCCTGCCCTTGAGTCTGTTTCCAGTACCAAGGTGCCGGCACCGCAAGCGTCAGCTACTGGTTTTGAACAGTATCGTGTACGTGCAGAGTGTGATCACCCTGCCCGTCAATGCTTTGAGTCTTTGGACTCTGATTCATCGGATGATGAATCAGCCGGTACCCGGGAAATGAGAACTCTCCCGGAAGACCCATCTCCATCTCCATCTCCACAATGTCGCATGTCCCCTCTGGAGGACATGTCTTTTCAAGACTTTATTTGCGATGTTGCTCTGGGTCTGTCCATAACGATGACTTTGGAGAAAGAACCTAGGGCTGAGGATCTCAAAATCCTTCGATACCCTGCAGCCCCAAAAGAAGCTGCTACTCTCCCTATTCATCGCATACTTTGCGACCTTATGCTTCGTATATGGGAGACACCCCTAACCATCTTTCCACATACTCAACGACTCGATACAATGTACCGAGTACTGGACTGTCCCGGCTTTCAAAAGATGCAATAACCACACCATTCCATGGTGGTGGAATCGGCAATGCATCGAATAAAGAGTTCTAAAACACATTCCTCGAACCCACCAGGAAGAGAATCGAGAACCTTTGATGCTTTCGGTCGACGACGTTTTCAGGCCTCCGTGTTATCGGCCAGAATCAGTTCCTACATACTCTATATGGGTATGTTCCTTAGGGAGGTGATTAGAGATTTGGAGTTGATTGCTCCTCTTCTCCCGGATGATAAGAGAGCTGATTATCTCACCCTTGTAAAGCATGCCCAAAATGTTTCAAAGTTTAACAGGGCAACCTTTGATTGTTTTGAACTTTCAGCTATATGCATCGGTGCATGCAGAATTGCTTGGCTCCAAGCATCTGATCTTGAACAATAGGTTCAAGATAAGCTGGGTAATATCCCTTGCACTGGTGAAAACCTTTTTTGTCAAGGTTTGGCAGGACAAGGCTTCTCAGCTAGAATCTGAGAACACCACTCTTAATAGACTATCTAGATCTACTGCCAACCCAGCTAGAAAAAAGACAGCAAAGAAAGCGTTTTTCAACAAGAAAAAGAAATACTACCCTTCTTACAACCCTGCAGTGCAGTGCCAAATTCCTACTCCCCAGAAGGTGCAGCAGTCACCGAAACAACATAGGAAGGCTCAGACTCCTAAGTCACAGCCACCTCAGCAGACCCCAACCTCCTCAGGGTCTTTGACTCTTTTCTGGAGAACATAGCTGTTCTGCCTATAGAGATTCCAGATCCCATCTGCATTCCCGGCAGACTTTGTCATCGACATTGTTGCAAGAGGTCTCCTCTATTCTCTCGCAGGGCGCAATAGAAGAGGTACCACTCTCCCAGCAGGGACTGGGCTTTTATTCTCCATACTTCCTCATTCCAAAGAAAACAGGAGGATGTAGGCCTATTCTGCACCTCAGAGAACTGAACAAGTATCTACTACAGGAGAAATTCAAAATGATCTCCCTAGGTACTCTTCTGCCCTATCTCCAGAGTCAAGATTGGCTCTGTTCTCTAGATCTAAAGGAGGCATATTCTTACATACTTATTCACGCACAACACAGAAGGTTCCTGTGCTTTCTGTTCCAAGGAAGACATTATCAATACAGAGTCCTGCGTTTTGGCCTTGCCTCTGCCCCAAGAGTCTTTACAAAGTGCATGGCAGTAGTAGCCACTTTCCTAAGGACTCTAGGGATATTTGTCTTCCCTTACTTAGACGACTGACTCATTCGAGCAAGCACCTCTCTAGAGGCCAATCTTTCCCTCTCACGCACCATGCAGGTGCTGCAACACTTTGGAAGATTTATTACAAATCCTAAGTCCCAACTCATTCCCTCTCAAACTCTAGGGTTCAGAGGGGCTGTCCTAGACACTCAACAATCAAAGGCTTTTCTGCCCCAAGCCTGCTGTGCTCGACTCAGTCGCCTTGCATCTCAAGCATGCCTCAAGAACTTTCTTACTGCTCAAGAAATGCTGCAATAGTAAATGTTGCTCCATATGCTCGTCTAGATATGCGCATAGCTCAATGGACCCTGGCTTCCCAGTGGTCTCAGGTGTTGGGTCGCCTGGGAGACAAAATAATGGTCTCTGCACATCTAATTGCCTCTCTCCAGTGGTGGCAATCCCCAGAAAACCTTCTCGTAGGGTCACCTTTTCAGATGCCTCCACATCAATGTACCCTGACGACGGATGCATCCAAATTGGGCTGGGGAGCTCATCTGGACAATCTCTCCATTCAGGGTCTTTGATCTCATCAGGAATCACAACTCCACATAAATCTGCTGGAACTCAGAGCCCATCCACAATGCTCTCAAGGTGTTTCAGGACCATCTTCGCTTCCGGACAGTTCTAGTCCAGACAGACAATCAAGTAGCCATGTTCTACTTGAACAAGCAGGGCGGAACAGGCTCTTGGACCCTTTGCACCGAAGCCCTGCATCTGTGATCTTTTGCAATACAGCATCACATTCACCTACTTGCAGAGTATCTGCCAGGCATGCAGAATGTCTTGGCAGACAAACTCAGTCAAGTCCTGCTACCCCACGAGTGGTCTCCCCATGCGAACAAGGTCGCTCACATTTTTCAGATCTGGGGAGCCCCAGCTATAGACCTGTTCGTGAGTCCTCAGAATGCCAAGCTTCCCCGTTTCTGCTCCAGGACGCTTGCACAGAACAACCAGCAGGTAGATGCCTTTCACCTTCACTGGGGGTCAAGGCTTCCTATATGCCTTCCCTCCCATTCCCCTAATTCCCAAAACTCTTTTCAAACTCCAGAGAGACGGGCTACATGATTCTTATAGCCCTGTGTTGGTCTCGACAACCGTGGTAGCCTCTCCTCCTTCGTCTGTCTCAAGCTCAGCCAGTAGATTTGGGGTCTGCTCCAGATCTCCTCTCGCAGGAGGACTGGACACTACTGCATCCCAGTCCGCAGTCCCTACATCTTACAGCATGGCTGCTGAAGGCATAGCCTTCCAGGACATTAACCTCTCTCAACAGGTAAAAGATAACCTCTTAGCTTCTAGGAAGCCTTCCACCAGACGCTCCTATGCCTTCATGTGGCGTAGATTCTCTCTCTGGTGTCCTGAAAGGGATTTTAACCCCTTCTTAACTCCAGTGGATGCATTACTTGAATATTTTCTCCACCTGTCTTCTTCTGGACGAAAAAACAATTTGGTAAGTGTGCACCTAAGTGCAATTGCTGCCTCTCACATACCCCTTGATGGTCAGCCCATCTCTTCTCAGCCGCTTGTAGCATGCTTCATGAGTGGTCTTCTATTGACTAAACCTCCCATTAAGCCACCTCCAGTGGCATGGGATTTTAATGTTGTTTTAGGACAGCTTCTCAAGCTGCCCTTTGAACCTCTAGCCACTACTTCTCTGAAGTTTCTCACCTGGAAGGTCACTTTCCTTATTGCCCTCACTTCAGCAAGATGCATTAGTGAACTCCAGGCTGTGGTGGCTGACCCTCCTTATACACGATTCCACCATAAGGTAGTCCTTAGAACTCATCCCCACTTTATGCCAAAGGTGGTCTCGCCCTTCCATTTAAACCAGTCGGTTTACCTCCTTGTTTTTTTCCCTGGACCTCCTTCCTCTAGGGCAGAAGCAACCCTTCACACTCTAGATTGCAAACATGCTTTGGCTTTTTATCTCCAGAGAACTCAAGAGCACAGAAAAGCTTCCCAACTTTTCATCACCTTTAACTCGAGTCACCTGGGATTGCCAGTATCCAAGCGAACTCTATCCAGATGGATAGCGGATTGCATATCCTTTGCTTATGAGAGTGCAGGTGTCTCTCCCGAGGGTCATGTCACTGCACATAATGTTCGGGCCATGGCTGCCTCTATGGCAAATCTACATTCTGTTGCGATTGATGAGATATGCAGAGCAGCAACCTGGTCTTCTCTCCACATCTTTGCTGCTCACTATTGCCTGGACAAGGACTCCCACCTGGATGCCTCGTTTGGCCAAGCTGTTCTCCAGCATCTCTTTCAGACTTAGATCAACTCCTATCCTCCATCCTGGGTTTTGATACCAGAGATGCTTGGAGGATAGATGACCCACTTACTTATGCCTGTGATCCCCAGCTCACTCTGAGGTCATTTCTCTGGCATCTTTGAGCTAGGGAGTCCCATATGTGAAGACTACATTCCTGCTTGTTCCTGGAGATAGCATAATTACTCACCTGTAACAGGTGATCTCCGGGAACAGCAGGAATTTAGTCTTCACAATCCACCCTCCTCCCCTAGGAGATGTACTTTTCCTCTTCTCTCCTTTTATCTCAGCTACAAACTCAACTGAGGAGGGAGAGCTGGAAAGGTGGGAAGGCAGCTACGCAGGCGCAGTGGGATGCTCCCAAAAGCTTTCCTATTGGACACTAGGGAGCGTTCCCACACGAGCTCCGACGGTACCGACATTACCCATATGTGAAGACTAAATTCCTGCTGTTCCCGGAGATCACTTGTTACAGGTGAGTAACTACGCTTTCCAGTTGAGCAGGATAAAGAAAGCACATCTTGTACTCTGATACTTCACAACAAAGTTTAAACTGGAAATTTTAATAAAAATTAAATTCACAACTGACTTACTTGAGGTAGAACAACAAAACCTCTTTTTGTCCTGTCACCCTTCAAAAATCAGGAAACTCTAATCTGTTCAAGAAATGAATAACACAGGTACACTACCAAAACACTGCCTCCAGTTTTGTAACTGATTCCTATAGATTTTGGGGTGCTGAATCCAGGAAAAATAGCCAAAATGTTCCATCACGTCACGTTTTCTTGCAAAATTAGATTTCTTACCCATATAAGGAATGTTCACATAATTTCTTTTTAGCCGACTGCAGTTTATTTTCTTGGCCCAAAATAGAGGTTGTAATGGTTAACTAACTAGAAACACTCCCTCATGATATTTTAGAGTGTTTTGTATTCATTTTATACATTAACAGGACAATTGGGAGGCGGGGGGCTAAATCCAGTACTCGCGCTGGCGCATGTTCTTTCCTGTTCGCCTTGCCTCGTTCGCTCGCTCGCTCAAACACGGTGGTTGCGACATGAACGTTCCTGTCAAATTTCAGTTTCTTGCAAGTTCATTATTACCTTTTGTTTGCTCAGTCGTAATCCAGCTTTATTCCGAAGTGGTTCACTACAGTTGTAGTTTGCAGTGCTGTGTATTTGTGATGGCTCACAGAGCCAGAGGTTGCGTCAACTCTCCGGACAGTTTTTGTTTTATTTGTGGGGAATATACCATGAAAAAGCGGCAGAGGAACATTTCTGCATTTATTAAAAAAGTATATTTCGCCTATTTCGGTTTGAAGTTAGGCGATCAAGACAAACCGTGGGCTCCTCACAAAGTGTGCAAGACATGTGAGGAAGATCTACGCTTATGGATGAAAGGTAAAAAACAAGCATTTCGTTTCGGAATACCTATGATGTGGCGTGAACAAAGAGACCACAGCAGTGACTGCTATTTTTGCTCTTGCATTGTGAAGGGATACAACTTAAAAAATAAGAACGTAATAAGTTACCCCAACCTTCCCTAAGCAATTAGGCCTATGCCTCATAGCAACGAAGTACCTGTGCCTGAACCACCAAAATCTTTGGATCATATTTGTGTGGACGGTTCTGATCATGATGAGACTCATCAGATGGCTTTTCCCGATGAGTCCAGTACTTCCGAGTTTGAAACTGAACCAGATCCGAAACCTGAACTTTTCTCTCAAGCTGAATTGAATGATTTAGTCCGGGATTTAGGACTCCCAAAACATGCTGCCCAACTGCTAGGTTCTCGGCTTAAACAGAAAAATCTATTGTCACCAGGAACAACTTTTTATTGGTACCGCAACCGCGAGACACAATTTTTGAAGTATTTCAGCAAAGAGGAGGATTTGGTATTTTGCAACGATATATACGGAGTGATGGAAAAGTTTAAACTCAAATATGATCCTGCTGAATGGCGGCTGTTCATTGATTCGTCAAAAGACAGCATAAAAGGTGTTCTTCTTCATAATGGCAACACATTCGCTTCAGTTCCTATTGCTCACTCTGTTATTCTCCAAGAAAAATACGAGAATTTGGCCCTGATTCTTCAGAAGATTCGTTATGATGAGCATAAGTGGATGATTTGTGGAGACTTTAAAATTCTATCCATGCTATTAGGGCAGCAATCCGGTTTCACCAAATATCCCTGCTTCCTTTGCTTGTGGGATAGCCGGGCCCGCGACCTACACTGGGGGAAAAAAGACTGGCCAATTCGGGAGTATTTGAGACCCGGTGAGAAAAATGTTCTTCATGAGAGCTTGGTACCTCGTGATAAAATTCTATTACCACCTCTCCACATTAAGTTGGGTCTCATTAAGCAATTCATCAAGTCCCTTCCAAAAGATGGTGAGTGCTTTCGGTACCTTTGCTCAAAGTTCCCCCGACTTTCTGAAGCAAAGCTAAAGGAAGGAGTGTTTGTTGGCCCTGATATAAGGAAACTCATTTCAGATGGAGCATTCGCTGAAACGATGTCTGAGAAGGAAAAAGAAGCCTGGGATTCCTTCAAGGATGTTGTTCTCAAATTCTTGGGGAACAGGCGGGATGAGAACTATAAGGATATTGTTGCCAGGATGCTCAATGCCTTCAAAGAACAAGGCTGTAACATGAGCCTGAAAGTCCATTTCTTGCACTCCCATGTGAACTACTTTCCCGAAAACTTGGGGGCGTACAGTGAAGAACAAGGTGAAAGGTTTCACCAGGACATCAAGGACGCAGAGAGAAGGTACCAAGGAAGATGGAACACCACTATGATGGCTGATTTCTGCTGGTTGCTGCTGCGGGAAACCCCAGATGAAAAATACGCCAAGCAGCGCACCAAGAGAAGCATTCGGGGGAAGAAGAAACGGGCCCACCAGGAGATTGATTGACCCAAGAATGACTTTAAAATCTAAACTGTGTTGACAAATATCGTGTTTTTACTAAACTTTGAAATAAAAATTTGCTAGTTATTACCACAGTGTCGGATCTCATTTATTAGAATTTTATTTTCACACCATCGGGTGTTTGTCTTCATGTATTGCAATGGTGCGGTTTGCGTTTTCTATTCTTACATACATACCTGTACAACATTTTTTGCACATTTCTTTGCTTTGCTTTGTGTCTAACCTCGCTCTTATATGCTCAATGTTTGTGCACATGTATGTGGCTGTTTTAAGTGCAGACAATTTTGCTACCATCACAGTGTGTTTTGTTGACATTACTCTATTCTTATGTGCTGCCTTGTTACAATTTTCTTTATTCTTATTTGAATAACTACTAAACAATTAGTATAAAGAATTCATCCAAGAAACTTTTATCTCGATCGCACTCAATCTGAAACGTTCACCTCAAACTGCTAACCCAATGTAGCAAAAAATCTGTATGTGATGGAGCAAATTGGTTACCAGATTTGGATTCAGCGCACCAAAAAACGTAAAAATCAATCGAAACATTAGAGGCAGTTTAAAAAAAAAATTTTTTAGTGTACCTGTGTAATCCTTGTGATGAGAAAAAGGATTGGAGTCAAATTTCAGTCAATTTCCTACACAAAAGAAACAAGATAACTAAGCTGTAAGTCCTTCAGAACTGTTTAAATTGGAAAATCTCTGCTGAGTTGAAAGGTGAAACTTCTCCCACCTTCTCTAGTCCCATCCTTGAACTCTCCCAAAGGAGCTTCATAATGAAGGCAAAGCTTCTACAGTAAATTTGAGATTTTTCACCAGATATTTATCCAAAATCTCTTTCACAATAGCAGTAAAAATTCTGGAAAATTTATAAAATGCAAATTTCATCTTCTATAATTATTCTCCAGTATTTCCATCTTATTTCATAATTCCATATTTTTAATCAACACTGGATTTAACACTTTCAGTCACACAATCCTCAACTCGAACAGAGTTCTCCAATATACATTTATCTTGTTCTTGAAACTTTACAGTCTTTGCAGTAACGGTCCTAAGATGCTTCACAGTACCTACTAAGGAGATCTCATTATGGGCCACTACTACAGCTCATCATGTTTTGCATATATTCCCACTGAAGGAGAGGTTGGGGTGGGGTAAGACAGATGTATTAAAAAGAACCATTTTGGTAAAACCCCAGGTAGTCCAAGCTGATAAAGCAGAGATGATCCTTTTTCCCTCAAGTGGGATTGAGGTTCTTGACCATTTCTCCTGGCAGACCCAAATCACCTCCAGCTACAAAAATAAGAGTACTCAGGCCAAGAATCAAAATTTGCTGTCACTCCCTCTTCCAGTTGGCGTCCGACGACATGCTCTGGCATCCTAGGTGAAAGCATGACTAAATCAGGTGATTACATTGACTGCTGTGAGGTAGAGGTGGGAAGCATTCATTGGAGAACATTATGGCCTCAAAGGGTGGAGGGGGCACCACTGGATCTCTTTGACTCTTTTCTCAGCTAACCCTCCACATTATTTCCCAGGCCAAGCACCACTGCTCCCACCATGTAGGAATCATCTGCAATGGTTCTGAAGTGGGTGGTTAGATTCGACTTTAGCATTACATTTACCCATTCTAGAACATATAAGAACATAAGATATGCCATACTGGGTCAGACCAAGGTCCATCAAGCCCAGTATCCTGTTTCCAACAGTGGCCAATCTAGGTCATACGTACCTAGCAGTTCCCCCAAAAGACACAGGTTCCACAATGCTTGTACTGGGTCAAGCATTGATATCCTGGGTCCCTTTTTAATAATGGTTTATGGACTTTTCCTCCAGGAACTTGTCCAAACCTTTTTTAAATTCTGTCAGTGCTAGTGAAAGTATTGGCTGTGGATGCATAGCTCTGGGAGCCAGCATGCATCTGCCATGTTGCTCCAGAGCTGTTGGTCTCCCAGACGTTTTGTAATGCCAGGTTGTAGGCTGGTAGGGAGAGTGTGCACTGTGTCCGCATCATTATCCCAGAGCAAATATCCTCTCCCTAGCCTTGCTTTTTCTTCATTTATATCCACTGTTCTCCAAGCTCCATAGACCTTTTCATGGGTATGGATGTCTATTCTTTATTCATATTATCATAGTGAGAATTGTGCAGTATTAATGACATTGCAGTATTTGAAGATTTTGTTGGAATCTCATGCAGCTGTTGTCACATTTGCTACCAGAAGCTTCAGAGAATCAAATAATTTGTTCCTCATGAGCACAGTGACTCTAATTTTGAAAACAGTGTCTTCTGTTCTGAGTTTGCAGCATAATTTCCTTTGAAAACTGAGCCCCTGCCTCTGAGCCTGAATTTTTTTTTTTTTTAAGTACAGTAATGAGAATTACAAGTCAAAATATGGTGCCACAGCAAGACAGTCACATGTAGTTTTACCTTATCATTGAACTGATTAAACTTTAAAGCTGACATGGGACAAGAAAAAATCTCATTGGTTCTCTTCCCTTCCACTACAGAAAGCAGCATACTCATTTCTTTTTATTGTCCTTCAGTATCACATTGTGCCAGGGCTGGCCCCAGGGTTGGTTCAATTATGCATCCTCTAGCTGTCAGAATCTATAGTTTAGCTTTGAATGTCCTGCTATTTGCCACTGCCTCCCCCCACCCAAGAATTGCTGCCCTAGGTAACTGCTTAGTTTACCTAATGGTTGGGTTGGCCCAGCATTGTGCATAGGATCACCAGACACATTTCACACAAAAAGATACAGAAATGTTTCCCATCATATCAGATGCCCCACACTCTTGATTAAGAGGAATTTTCAAACTCACCTTTATAGATTGCTTATACATATTAAAAGGAGGCTTTCTTGGGTACAATGCAAATACTAAAACGAGTGTTGGCAATAAAGCTAAGTCTGAAATCGTACTTCATGCATTAGGGAGTGAGGTTCATTGCTGTCATGGTATGTGTGAACCTAACCAATTTGGAGAAATTGTCCCCAAAAGGATTCCAGATGACTTTTCAGTTTTAGATGACGATAGAGTATTTCAAAATTGTTTGAACTGATAGTGGTTGCGAGTGCTCTAAAGTTTGCTGCTCCTCTGCGACACAATGCAATCTTATTGTAGATATGTCTAATCTGACTTTTTTCCCATTTTCGTCCATGCTGTACAGGGTGTTTGAGCACTCTGTGTCTACATTATTGTAACACATGCATACTCCAAATCTATTTCACTACATCTGAATTAGAAATAGAGTAAGCAAATATTTAATGGGTTGGCTGTATGGGTCAATGATGATATCATCATGCAGGAAACCTGAGTATTTATTTAACATTTTTTATATACCACTTTTCAAATTCTCAAAGCAGTTTACAATGAACATAATTTTGATTACATGGAACGTATGTTTCCCTAACCCTAATCTTGCACCTTAGGGTAGGAAAACTCAAGCTTTGAGAAGTGACACCTCTTAACTAGACGAGGTGCAATTCTGCTGGTTTTAGAGGGAACTTTAGTTTACATGCCTGTTAGTTACTGTAATGGATGGGCTACATATGAAACTAGTCTGATTGAGCTCAAACTTAAAAACATTTTTATACTTGTATATATTGTTTTAAGTCTGGCTTGATCAGACTAGTTTCATATGTTAGTTTCAAACTAAGCAGACTGAGACCGACATAAAAGAAGGGCCATATGGGTGCATCTTCCTTTCTCTGCCGCATACCTCCCATCAGCCATCTGCTCTCCTCTGCTGAGGATCGAGCCCCGGAGCACCGATCCGCCCTCCTACACGTGCTGCCCATTCGGGGCTGACTGAGACTGGCATAAAAGAAGGGCCATATGGGTGCATCTTCCTTTCTCTGCCGCACACCTCCGGTCAGCCATCTGCTCTCCTCTGCTGAGGATCGAGCCCCGGAGCACCGTTCTGCCCTCCTACACGTGCAGCCCAATCGGGGCTGACTGAGACCAACATAAAAGAAGGACCACACGGGCGCGCCCACGCCTGTCGGGCCCGTGCCTGAGGGCCTCGCCAGAGGGCCCTTTGGCATGGCCCTTAGGCGTGAGACCGCTCGAACACGACCAACGCTGCAAATACCGTCCAGCAACTTCAACACCACTGAGCGAACTCACACTGTCTCACCAGTAGACTGGAAGAGAGAGAATACCTTACTGACATCCTCCGGAACAAACTACTCGGGATCACGAGGTAATCTCCAGTACATATAACATCATCCAATCTCGTAAGAAATGATCGCTTCCAGCCTGATGCACACAATTAGGAAGTTTCTGGGTTGCTGAATATATTCTGTTTTGTACTATCCCTCTTGTCCGTTAATTGTGGTCTGAAAATACAGGCTATACACCAAGAACTTTTACTCTAGATTTGCTGCTTAAGTATCTGATAATTACATATTGTTACAAAGTAGCTATTTTTAAGTTACTGTGTTACTATAGAAATCGAAACTGAAACTATACTCACCATTGTTCCACTACAATCTTGACTCTACAATCACTACAGTTTGTGACTCTGAATCCCTCTGTTACCATTTAACAAAATAGCATATATTTATCAGCTTCCGATATACTTTTCACATTATACTATAGTAACTGAGTCACTACAATTCTCAAAATAAAACTGATAAACTTCACCATGCAATTTTTATACGTCCTAGGTATTTATATGTGCCTAATACTTTCATTTAACTATTGTCTCCGAACACCATGCCCACTCCTGGAACATACTAGCCTAGCTCACATACATATCATACCTTACCACTACAAACAGAAATACAATAATAACTTTAACATGAACCCTTACCCTAGAAACTCTGATACTCAACCAAAATGGTTAATCCACATAAAGTTAAAACCGCAAACTATAATTAAAAAACTAGCTACACCTACTCAAAAATTAAAAATTATTCTGATCAGTGTAAGATCCATTAGAAATAAAATACTTCTTATTGCAGACATCATCACTGATGAGAAACCCGACTATCTCTGCATAACAGAGACTTGGCTGTCCAATTCAGATTCAATATTACTAAACCAAATAAAAGTAAAAGGATTTTCACTTTTCCACTGCAACCGTAATCATAAAAAAGGAGGTGGTATACTCATTCTAGGTAAATCTAGCTGGAACTGTTCCTCTGCGATTTGCGAATCTAAAGAAAATATTGATATTCTAAAAATAGAGAATAGAAACTTAGCCATCTGCCTATTTTACAGACCTCCATCACCAGATGTAGAAAACATAACAACCATCTTAGAAACAACTTGTAAAGCCTCCATGAACAAACCCCATGTTGTATTGGGAGACTAATTTAGCAACTATCAATAACACTTTACACTCAACCTTCCTAGAATCAATGGAAGACATGGGATTTAAACAAATAGTCAAACACCCCACACACACCAAAGGTAACACTCTCGACCTAGTCTTTCTCCCTGAACATATGATGGAGACACATCACTACTTCCCTCCCACTATAACACAAGTCCCATGGTCTGATCATTTTATGATTCAATTTTCGATCCATATTCCACTCACCACCTCTCCTCAGCAAACTGCAATCCATCAAGGGCCGAGATTTTGTCCATTTGTATCAGAAGAATTTCTAGGTACAATTATACCACAACTAGATACAAACTCAAACAACATTGACGAAGCAATTACTAATTGGAACACTATAATAAGAGAAGCTTCCAAACCATTACCTCTCAAACCTAACAAGCCCTATAAAGGAACTTCAGAAAAATGGTACACACAAGAACTAGCTTCTATCAAAAAAACCCTAAGAAAAATAGAAAGTAAATGGCGAGTAAAAAAAAACACCAGAGCTCAGGGATCTATATTTCACAACACTTAATACATACAGATCAGCAACTAATAACACCAAGAAACAACATCATACCTCAATACTAACTAAGGCTATTAATCGTCTGAGGGAACTCTTTGAAATTGTAAAATCTTTATCAAAAGCCCCTACCACTAATTCTCAACTTGTCCCTATTAACTTGTCAGATTTAGCAAACTATTTTGCTAGTAAACTAAAACTATCCTCAATACCAATACCTGATCCTATAATATCAATAAACAACAACAATACATGGACCTCCTTTCAACCTATTGATAATATTTGATATTATATTTAGTAATTGTTTAACACTACTACATCCATCCTTGATCCATGCCCTGTCACATGGATCAAGAAAACAAAACAAGAACTTGCCCCCTTTATTCTAAAAATAGTAAACAACTCCCTCCAGCACGGGGTATTACCAAAAGAACTAAAAAATTCTGCAATCCGCCTGATTTTGAAGAATAAAACACTAAATGAAAATGACCCAACCTCATATCGCCCAATTGCCAGTATCCCATTTCTGACCAAAATCATTAAAAAAGTTGTACAATTACAACTACAGGACTTTATAGATACATCTGCCCCTCTTGATGATCACCAATACAGGTTTCGACCTTTTCACGGCGTAGAGACCCTCCTTCTTGCCCTCCTTGATACCCCTCAATAAGGGATTAGATAACACAAAACAAGCATTTCTACTGGTATTCCTTGATATATCTGCTGCCTTTGACAGTGTAAATCACAACATACTCATATCAAGACTCAGTCAAATAGGATTAAGGAAAATTACGCTAGACTGGTTTAAATCTTACATATCTGACCGCACACAATTTGTAGAAGTTAACCAGACCTCCTCACCCCCTTTTCCTCAAGAACAAGGAATACCTCAGGGCTCTGCTTTATCTGCCCTTCTATTCAACCTTTATCTCCAACCAATTTGTACCATTTTTCAAAAATACAAGATGAATTACCATATATATGCGGATGACATTATGTTGTACTCTGCATTCGATATACATGATCCAAACTATGACAAAATAGCAAGCTGCCTCATGGAAGCTGAAAAATGGCTGCGTTCAAATAATCTGAAAATTAATTTCAAGAAAACAGAGATACTAATCACTTCAAGAAACATAAATTACACACCACCAACTGACATCAAAATTCTGAACTTTACCCTATCCATAAAGGAAGAGATTAAATACTTAGGAATCACCCTAGACAAGGCCCTTAATTTCACTAACCACAATAAGAAAACAGCTAAAACAATTTACTACAAGCTTCGCTCAGTTCAAAACTGAGGCCTCTATTAGAAATTTATGACTTTAGAACTATCACACAGTCACTAATAACTCCCCATTTTGACTACTGTAACGGAATACTATCAGGTGTACCTAAAAAGAGCCTAAAAATTCTACAAATGGCTCAAAATGTCACGGCGAGGATAATTTCCAAAGCCAAACTGACCGATCACATCACCCCGATACTCTATTCTCTGCATTGGCTACCTATACCAAGTAGGATTCAATACAAAATCTTATTGACCACTTTCAAATTGATTAACCAGATTGCCTCATCATACCTGTCCACACTAATTCATAGTCCTATAGAAAACAGAATAAGACGTAGAAGGAATCTTAATACTATCTTAGTTCCCGACTCAATAAGAAAAACTAAACACATAACAAGCAACAGTGCCTTCTCATTCGTAGCACCTTCATTATGGAATAATCTCCCTGACCAACTAAGGGAAATAAAAGATCTAAAACATTTCCGAAAAGACCTAAAAACATACCTGTTCTCACAATATTACTCTAACATAGATAATGAATTGGACAAGGCCTCCCATCCTCCATAGATCTCCAAGATATATACCTGCCCTAATATTCGCAATACTACTCCCAAAACAGAACATATGATGAAAGTTAATATGTATATATGTAAATAAATATTGTAATAACATATAAATAGTTCTAAACTTTGTCTATACTACCTGTATATAGTTCTGATTACTGTTCAATGTACCTGATTATCACTGCGCTGTTCTATGTATTTCATGTTGTTTGATGTAAACCGCCACTGATCTTAGGAAATGGCGGTATATAAAAGATTTGCAAATAAATAAATATGTAGCCCATCCATTACAGTAAGTGACGGGTATGTAAACAATGTTGCAGTAGTCCAGGAATCTATGGAATCTAAGGGGAACTCTGAGCTCCAGACAGTGACGACTTTGTGCAGCTGTCAATATTTGCGGCAGCACAGCAGTGTTCATGGTTGTTGCTACAAATGACCGCAGTTGAAAGAAGTTGATGTCTGTAACTCTATTTGGGCTCCACAAATTGTCAAATGAGAATCCCTGAAATCTAGAAGCCCTGTTTATAAGGTAGTAGACTGCTATCCCCCTCATTCCCACCTCCATATTCTTTTTATTGCCCCATCTCAGTGTGTTTAACACACTCTCTCTGTTCTCCTATCTCAATTCATCACCACTTCAACGCTCTCTCTTCTCATCTTCCACCCACACGTCTCCTTATTCCCTGACTCGCCAACAAATACCATCCCCAGCTTATCTCTTCTGCAGCTGTGCTTCTTCAGCTTCTCCCTTTCTTACTTTCTTCCTGACACTGTAGGCATCCTCCTCTCCTGGCACAGTTCTCTTCTTGCACCATGTGGCTGAGCTTTAGCTGGGCTGTGCCTCAAATCCTGTGCTTTTCTCAATCTAGTAAGAACACAGGACTTTGTCACTGCACAGATCATACGAGCATTCTGAAAGACTGACTGGTCCAGGAAGAAGCCTGCACCATTTCCTCTTTAAACATGGGCTGTTGCACTGGCTCTGTCTCCTGGAGCTTGGGGATAAATTCTAAATCCTGTGGTAATTTTGTGCAAATTCTACATTCTTCAGAACTCCCCCCAAGAATAAATATTTTAATATGCTGATTTTGGGCTAAGATATCATAGGTGGGTAAAGTTTATTGCTGTTTTTTTCAATCTTCCAAACACAAAACAGAGATATAATATTTCTTTGTTCTTTCGGCTTTTATTTTTTGCTTTTATTTGGGGGGGGGGGGTGGATTTGTGTTTTGTCTTTTTCTGTGTTTGTTTTTCCCTTGGTTTTTGTTTTTGTTATAATCTTTAGGAGGACTTATGTTTAAATTATTTTTTATCATATGCATTCGTAGGCATTTTATCATATTACTTTTAATATTTTTATAATTTCAGTTTTCAATGATTTTTGCCTATTTTTACATGACAAGCCCTTTTATAATGTGATTATATTAAAATTGTTATTACCATTTTTAATTATCAGCATTTATTTTGTCTTAAAGTTGCTGCAGGTTGCTGGGCTGGGGTCCCTGTGGCCGTAAGTAACTGGGTGCCTGGGTTTGGGGACCCTTTCCCTCAGGTTGGGGCATTGAGGGATAGTAGGGCAGGCAAGGTCCTTTAAGTTTAAGGTAGCAGGGGAGGTAGCTAGGTATCAAAAAGGGAGGGGAGATGAGGAGGTCAGTGCAGATGGCAGTTAGAGGGCTGGGAGGAAGGGGGGCATTAGTGTGTTGTCTGGGGGGGATTTTGATTTGAAATCCCTTATCAGTGTGGGAAGGAATTTCATTGGGTATGAGGGAGCAACATAGGGAGTCGAAGGGTGGGGTGGGGGGCTAGCAGAAGAGCTTATTTACCTACGAGGCCTGGCTATTCTCTCTCTTTTTGGTGCAGTGGAGAGTGGGAGAGTCCTTTTTTATGAGTCCTTGTTTTTCTTTTCTCTATCCATTGTAGTTTTCACTTGTTTTTATTTCCTTCTCATCGATGGATTCTGCAGCCTTGGAGATGCTGTCTAAATACTGGGCAAAGTTGATGGGCCCTGCTGCAGTGCCAGCGGATCCAGCCCTGGAGGCCCCAGTGACTGTAGTTGTTGGGAACACTGCATGTGCTCCAGGCACGGCTGCAGACTGATCCATAGCAGGTGCTTGTATCCGGCTTTGGGGAGAGTCAGGGCAGTATTCAGCTGTGGCGCATGGTGCACCTCAAGTCGGCATTTCTGCAGCAGCCAGGATCCCTGCGCGGCCTCAGCAGGCCTGTGGAAAGGCATCATCGGAGTCGGTGTCGGGGTGTGAGAGGGATAGGGGCAAGACTGCTGGACTTTGAGGCAGCATTGGGCTGTTGGACCCGTGGGACAATATCAGGCCATTGGGCCCGTGGGACAGTGTCAGGCCACTGGGCCTGTGGGACAACGTCAAGCTCTCAGGTCCAAGGGACAATGTTGGGCCATAGTGAGTCAAGAGGCAGATGATGAGGAGGAGTAGGGGTGGGCCTTGTCTCCAGCAATTACTGTGCAGGGGGAGAGCCTGGGGAGTAGTTTGGACTTGGGAGGTGGTCCTGGAGGCTCTGACTCCATTTCCTTCCTTTCTCCTGTTACTACTGCTGCTGCTAGGGAGGCTGCGGAAGAGCAGGAATTCCTGCAGTTCCCTCCTATTCCAGCCCAGTCAAGTTGGATGGATGTTTTGGTGGGGCTAGCACCTTTGGCTTTGGGTGGATATTTCTCAGAGTTGGTGTGAGGGGTCTCAGATCTGTGTCTCTGCGGGCTTCCTGGGGTGCTTTGTGGGGGGTTCTCCCATGGCAGGGTAATACCTTGGGTTCAATGGCTTGGGGGTGTCTGGCCTTCAGCTGATGATGGGTGGCTGCAGCAGTTCCTTGATGGCTACCAGACAGCAGCCCAAAGGGCCACTTGGGGTCAGGGTTCATCCCACATGTCATGGTCTAGGTAGCTGGCTGAGTCGCCAGCTGATATGGCCTCTTTTGGTGTTCCTGCCTCCAGTTTTCCTGTTCTTACCTCCTAAGTGGCCCTGGATGCTTGGTAGAGAGCTGCAGCAGTGGGCGATGACTGGGTTGGACTGTTTGAAAGTGGTAGACTGGGATAGCCTGATGTGGGACAGAGCCTGAAGGAGCAGCCACCATCGTCATCCACTGATCAATAGCTCGAGTTGTTGAGGGGAGTCCCAGCTGCAGTGGCACCTAGTGGGGCTCTTCTTGCAGGTGAATCTGAAGGCAGTTCTGGGGTAAGCTGAGGAGCTGGTATTGCCTTAAACCCCACCACCAAGGCATCTGGGAAGGCCCCCAAGAAGAGTAAGCATTTGCATTGTCATTTTAAGGGGTCTGACTCCTCCTCCTCCTCCTCAAGTTCCTATTCTTCTTCATCTTCTGATGAACTTGAGGTGCAGAGGTGGAGATAAACTGGACTGGATGTGAGATGCCTACATTAGTGGCATTCACTGAGCTTTGGGAGGGAGTTCCTCGTTCTCTGTGGCACAAGATTTGGATGCGCAGGTACGTAGACATTTTTCATTTGCTTGAGAGCAGAAGGAAGACTGGTGACAGCAAGAAGAAACATAAGGAGGATGAGAAGAGTGGGTGACTTCAGAAAGATGTTCTGAAATGTAGTAAATTGGACTAGGGCTTTTTTGCACTTGGCGAGCGTTTGGGGGCATCACATGCTGGGGCAGTATGGTCTCCTCCTAACTTATGTGGATTCTATTCTTGAGGCCTAGGTGTGCTGGGCATGTCTTAAATACGATGAGAAATTCTGCAAGAAGACAGAGGAGAATAAGCATATGTCTTGGAGGATCCAGAATATCAATCTTTGACTGACTCTGTTGGGCCTCCCTTAACCCCCCCTCCCCCCCCCCCCGACAATCCTGGCCTAACTATTATGCCTGCTGGGGGCTGTTCCTTTTGGTCAGGAGCAGGAGGATCCCAACAGGCAAAGGACAGTAGAGCGGGAGCAATGTCTGTTGGTGGTTTAACAAGTCTTCATGCTTGTTCCCTGATTGCAAGTTTCAGCATACATGTTCTGTGTGTGGGAGCAGCCATGCTGTCACCAAGTGCAGCTGAAAAGGGGTCATTGGGGCCTCTTCCCCAGGTAAATAGCCCAGTTATTTTTCAGAGAGCCTCTACTCCCATTCAGATGGAGGCCATGCGCCTGTGGTTGGTCTAATCTCCAGGAACAAGCTGGAATGTAGTCTTCACATATGGGTACCGTCGGCACCGACGGAGCCTGCGCGGGAACGTTCCCCAGCGTCCCAAAAAAAAGCTTTTGGGAGTATCCACCACGCATGTGTGCTGCCTCACTTCAGTTCTTCGTTTTCCGCGGAGCCGAAAGGACGTGTCCCATGTCACCGCAGAAAATCTTCTCTTAAATTTATATTTTTTGTGGTCGCGTCTGCCTCCCGTCGATGCCTACTGGTACCACCGGTGCTTTTCTTTCTTTTCTTCTAAAAATAACTTAATTTTATTTTCTTTTTCTCAGGGGTTCTTCCCTGTTCTGGTGTTTGGCGTCATTTTGAGCATTAGGCCCACTTTTTCCTTACCATGGAAAAACCAGCTGGTTTTAAAAAAATGTTCAAAATGTGGCAGTACAATTTCTATTACTGACACCCATGACTGGTGTCTTAAATGTTTAGGTCCTGACCATTGCCCTACGGAGTGTCTCTCCTGCAGGAAGTTGACTAAAAGAAGTCTTCAAAATCGAGCAAATCAACTCGGTGCCCTATTTGCTTCAGACACGATGTCTGTTGCATCGATGTCTTCCAGGGCTTCTACTTCTTCCCAGGGATCTCAGGTAACTAAACACAAGTCTTCCAAGACTAGCCAGTCCTCGAAGGGTAGATCTCCCTCTAAATATCGAGATGCCAAAGCCGTTGCCCTCGAGGACACTTCACCAGCTAAACAGCTCTGGCGGGAGTCTTCAGGCTCCAAAGCTTTATCGGGGCTCCAGGATGTTCCCGAGGCCTCGACCTCGATGGAGCTACTGGTGCCATGCTCAGGGATCGTGGCCGCTTCCTCCAGTACCGACGCCCCGGCATCGGCAGTAGTGATGGACAAAAGACTCCTCGCTATCGAACGCAGTCTAGCGACTCTTTTAGCTACTTTGGTACCGCTAAAGTCACTGCAGACGGTTCCGCAGGCACCGGTACCAGTGCACTCGGTACCTGTTTCAACGGGCATGCATCCCCCAATGCCGAGCCTGGAATCTCTCTCCAGTATGGGGGATCAGGTACCGACTCATTTCGGTACCGACACCATCTGCTTCTGGAGAACCCGGTACTTCCTCCTTTTGAGTCTTCCAATTCCGATGACTCAGAGGATTCCACTGGTACCAGAGCTGAACTTTTGCAAGATTCATCTTTCTCCTCAACGCAGAATGTCCCCTCCTGAAGATATGTCTTTTTCATGATTTTGTACGTGATATGGCAAAGGGTCTTGCCATTACAGTAGTACCAGAAAAGGAGCCTAGAGCAGAAGAATTGAGAATTCTTCAATATCCTTTGGCTCCAAAGGAGGCAGCTATGCTTCCTATACACCAGATCTTACATGATCTAATGTTAAGAATGTGGGAAGCTCCTTTAACAGTATCTCCATATTCTGGACGTCTTGACACTATGTATCGAGTAACACCTTGCCCAGGGTTTCAGAAGACTCAGTTACCACATCATTCTATGGTGGTAGAGTCTGCCATGAGGCGGATTAAGAGTGCTAAGCGACACTCTTCCAATCCACCAGGTCATGAGTCTAGAGCACTGGATGCCTTTGGTCGTCGATGCTTTCAGTCCTCCATGCTATCAGCAAGAATCAGTTCCTATATATTATACATGGGAATGTTTCTTGAGCAGGTTACAAAAGACGTGGAGCTTTTGAACCCTTTTCTTCAAGAGGATAAACGGACAGATTATTTGGCTTTGGTCAAACATGCTCAAAATGTCTCTCAGTTTATGAATCGTGCTACCTTTGACTTTTTGAATGTATTAGCAGGATGTCTGCTATATCCATAGGAGCACATCTTATTGCCTGGCTCCAAGCTTCAGACTTGGAGGAATGGGTGCAAGATAAGCTGGATAACATTCCTTGCACAGGAGAAAATCTCTTTGGCAAGGATTGGCAGCTTAAAGCTAATGAAATTGACACTGATAATACAACTTTAGACAGGTTGTCAAAATCTACATCTAACCCAGCTAAGAAAAGGTTTTTCAAAAAACCCTTTTTCTCTGAGAAGAAGAAATTCTATCCATCTTCCACCCAGCAAACACATGTTCCCCAGAAGGGGCAACAACAAACTAGACAAAGAAAGACACAGGCTCAGAAGGCTCAGCAGACCCAGCCTCCTCAGGGTCTTTGATTGTTGTCTAGAGAACTTAGCCATTCTTCCTGTTCTAAGCCCAGAACCTTTAAATATTCCAGGCCGTATTTGCCATTTTGCCAAAAGATGGCAACAAATCACTTCAGAAAATTGGACTCTATCTATAGTGAGTCTGGGATACAAGCTTCATTTCCTCAGCTTGCCCCCATCCACGCTAATAAAACAGTTCAAATCTCAACCAACGGTCTCAGACCTGTTGTGGCAAGAGGTCACCACTCTTCTGGCTCAAGGGGCTATAGAAAAGGTTCCAAGGTCCCATCAGGGCACAGGATTCTATTCCCCCTATTTTCTTATTCCAAAGATGTCAGGGGGACGAAGACCAATCCTGGACCTCAGAGAACTGAACAAATATTTAGTCCGAGAGAGGTTCAAGATGATCTCCCTCAGCACTCTTCTTCCATACCTTCATGAGCAAGATTGGCTATGTTCTCTGGATTTAAGGGATGCTTACATGCATATCCTTATCCATGCAGATCACAGAAAAGTCCTTCAATTCCTAGTCAAGGGAAGACATTTTCAATACAGGGTCCTTCCTTTCAGGCTGGCCTCTGCTCTAAGGGTCTTCACAAAATGCATGGCAGTAGTAGCAGAATTTATGAGGGCTCTAGGAATTTTTGTCTTCCCTTACTTAGACGATTGGCTCATTTGAGCACCGTCAGCTCCAGAGGCAAGCCATACTCTTTCCCGAGCAATGCAAATACTGCAGTACTTAGGATGGATCATAAACCTTCCAAAGTCCCAGCTCACCCCATCTCAATCCCTCGAGTTTATAGGGGCTCGCTTGGACACACAGCAGTCAAAGGCTTTCCCTCCTCAGCCTTGCTGTCTGCGCAACATCGAACTAACATCTCAAGCAGTGCTACAAACCTTCCTCACTGCTCTACAGATGCTTCGACTTCTAGGACACATGGCATCTACAGTCCATGTGATTCCTTATGCACACCTTCATATGCGAGCGGCCCAGTAGACCTTGGCTTCCCAATGGTCCCAGGCCTCAGGATGCCTGTCAGACAAGATCAGAGTTACCACACGCCTGACTGCGTCTCTGCATTGGTGGCAATCTCTGGAAAAACCTTACAGTAGGCTCTCCTTTTCAGCAACCCCTACCTCAGGCTGTCCTGACGACAGATGCATCCAAGTTGGGTTGGGGAGCCTACTTGGGCGATCTGTCCACCCAGGGTCTCTGGACCCCATAGGAGGCTTCTCTTCAAAAAAACCTCCTAGAACTAAGGGCCATTTCCAATGCTATTCGAGTCTTTTGCTTTCATCTCGTAAGCAAAACAGTTCTGGTGCAAACCGACAATCAAGTGGCCATGTTTTACCTAAACAAACAAGGCGGAACAGGCTCTCTGCAATTATGCAACGAAGCGTTGCAACTGTTGGCCTTTGCCAGAGAGCATCACATTCATTTGTTGGCAGTATACCTTCCAGGCATTCAAAATGTTTGGACAGACAGGCTCAGTCGAGTCCTGTTGCCACATGAGTGGTCTCTCCACTCATATCAACTTGCCCGAGTGTTTCAAGTCTGGGGAACACCAGACATAGACCTCTTTGCAAGTCCACAGAATGCCAAACTTCCCTGGTACTGTTCAAGACTGCCAGCTCAGAATTGTCAGGCGAGGGATGCATTCCTGCTCCATTGGGGCCAGGATTTTCTCTATGCCTTCCCACCAATTCCCCTAATTCCCAAAACCTTATTCAAACTCCAGAGAGACAGAGGTCGCATGATACTGATAGCTCCCTGCTGGCCAAGGCAAACATGGTATCCTCTTCTCTTAGGTCTCTCTCGAGCCACTCCTCTGGAGTTGGGGAGTGCTCCGGATCTTCTGTCCCAGAACAACGGATCCCTACTGCACCCCAATCCCCAGTCCCTTCATCTCAAGGCCTGGCTACTCAAGGCATAGAACTTCAAGATCTAGGCCTTTCACAACAAGTGAAGGATATTCTTCTGGCTTCCAGAAAACCTTCCACAAGGCGTTTTTACGCTTTTAAGTGGAAGAGGTTCTCAATCTGGTGTTCCCAGAGGGGACTTAATCCTCTCTTGGTACCGGTAGAGTCCCTTCTGGACTATCTCCTTCACTTATCAGCTTCTGGTCTCAAGACCAATTCTGTTAGGGTCCATCTTAGTGCTATTGCTGCATCTCATAAACCCTTTGATGGACAACCAATTTCCTCTCATCCTCTTGTTTCGAGATTTATGAGGGGTCTCCTTTTAACTAAACCTCCCATCAAACCACCTCCGGTGGCATGGGATCTTAATATTATTCTGGGTCAACTCATGAAACCACCCTTTGAACCTTTAGCTACTTCAGAGCTAAAGTTTCTTTCATGGAAAGTCATTTTCCTAATTGCTATCACTTCTGCAAGACGCATTAGTGAACTGTAGGCTTTAGTGGCTGACCCGCCTTATACGAGGTTTCATCATGACAAAGTAGTCTTGAGGACTCATCCTCATTTTATGCCAAAGGTGGTATCACCTTTTCATTTAAACCAATCGGTTTATCTTCCAGTCTTCTTTCCTAGGCCTCATGCCTTGGGAGTGGTCCCCAAGAAGGTGCCAAGGAAATTTCACCTTATATATAATTTGTCTTTTTCCCCTAATAATTCAGTGAATGACCAGCTTCCAAAGGAATTGTGCGCTGTCCAATATGCCTCTTTTGACAGTGTCCCCGGTACGTCTACATAGGCAGGGTGCCTTGCTGGTGAAGGCGGACATTGAGTCCGCATTCTGATTTCTTTTTGTGCACCTATTGGCCTTTCATTTGCTGGGTTTCACATTTGAAGGTCTCTCTTATTTTGTTAAGTGCATGCTTATGGGATGTTCCATTTCCTGTGCCTGTTTTGAGATGTTCAGCAGTTTCTTGCACTGGGTGCTTGTGCAGCATTCTGGTAATCACAATATTGTGCATTATCTGGATGATTTTTTGTTCATGGGGCCTAATCAAACAGGGACCGGAGGTAGAGGGTGCAACAGTTCCAGATCACCTATGGCAGCTTGGCCTCCAGGAATAATGGCTCTGCTGCAAAGGTCTGTTTTTTCCACCACTTGAGCTTCCTACCTTAGCGGTTTTTTTGTGAAGTTGCAGAATTTTTGGGAGCCAGAGGGTGGCAGGACAAGAGTCCCTGAGGAGTTACTTGGCCATTATATTGTTGCTGCTAAGAGTGGAAGTGTATCCAAGGTAGCTGTTCATTCCCACCTGGTAGGGTTTTCCTTTTTTGCAAAGACAGCGAATTGGGGAAATCTTTTGGCAGGGTTTTGGTGCGACGGCTTTTAGTGGGGTGTGAGCGGACCACCCTGATGTTTTGAGACTCCAGGCTGCCCATTTCTCATGATCTTTTGTTGTGGGAGGGGCTTCCGGTGGTGGCATTTCCCTGGCATTTTTTTAGGGCCTTTAGGATCAGTGAACTTATGGCTGCCTCTGCTTGATCTCACTCTTGTGCTCGTATGTTGCTTGAGCATGTTCGAGTGGGGGGTGCCTAGTTGAGGATTTTGATTCCCAAGTAAAAGACTGATCAGTTGGGAAAGGGGATGTGGGTGGTTCTGAACAGAACTGAGGATATGGTCACATGTCCTGTGGAGAATCTTCATAGTCACTTGGCTGAGAGGCCTGCAATTGGGGGTCTGCTGTTTATACATGCTAATGCTTTGCCTTTGACTCATCTCCAGTTCATAGCTGTGCTGCGGAAGGCCCTGAAGCACTTGGGATGTGATGTTCATCAGTTTTCATCTCATTCCTTCCATACTGGAGCAGCAAGTAGTGCCGCAGTAGCGGGCCTGGATGGCCCAGTGATTCAGCAAATTGGCAGTCTGGTCTTTTCCAGGTATATCCATTTGTAATGGAGAGGTTTGGCAAGTTAGGTTGCTTTTTAATGATGATCATTCTTTGCAAATTCCTTTCGGCGTTTGCAGCACTGATGATTGGTGGGACAATCCTTCATATTCTGGGCTGGATGGCTTGCAGCATTGCGGCCTTATGGTCCTCACATGGGATTTATTTCAGTGAGGGTTTCTTTAGTTTGGCTTGGTGAGCGTCATATGCGCTGGTGTCAGCTCATCCCCCTGTGACAGCACTATGGCCGTGTGTGGAGTCATTCAGCTGGGATCATTGTTCATTTGGGAGGAAATGATTTGTCCACCTGAACTTGAAAACAGCTGATCAGGGCAGCTAAGGGAGACTTTGAAATCCTGTTATTGTTATTTTTCAAGCTTTGTGTTTTGTTGGTCAGACATCATTCCATGGCCGTCTTGCATGAAAGAAGATGGTTATGGGGCTTAATAAAGATTAATTGTCATATTGGGCAGTGGCTATTGGAGGAGAGGAGCAGTCCGATTAGACATCCTTGGATGGAGGTGGAGTGTTCTGGCCTTTATGGTTCAGACATGGTTTACTTCTCTCTGGTAGAGCAGGAATTACTCCTTAATAATTGGCAGGAGACCTTGGAATCTATGGTGCGAGGTGTCTGCTCCTGGTTACAACTTTAATTTTGGGGGCAGGGGGTGCACAGGGACAAGCTTTAACTGCCTTGCGCTGGTGACGATTGCCCGAACCAATCTGGTACTCGTGTCTGTTTCAGCTTTGTGCCGTTGAACTGAGATCAGGTGATCTCAGCTCAGAAGTTGGAGGCACAGTGAATGTCTGGTCTCAGGGGTCCTCAACTTCGGGTGCTAGCCTCTGCTAGTAATATGGCAAGGCCGGCAGTGGGGCGATGGACTGCTGCTGGGACTGCAGTGGTGGGGGATATGGTTCCATCTTGTTAGTAATATGGCAGGTTGTAAACTTTATCCGGTGGGGGTGGAGGAGAGGTTTGATGCTAATGTTACCACACCTATTGCTTTGGCTCAGGTTGTTTCGTGTCTTGTTACTAAATTTAAATAAAGCATTGATCAGTGTTTTTTGCAAAACCTTGTGGCGTTGAGTCACTGAATGGGGGCAGATGGTGTAAAGGGAGGAGGAATGGGTAGGAGGAGGGGGCCACCATGTATTTGTTACTTTTTCTTATTTTTCCTTTCTTATGTTTTTAGTCTTATTTAACGCGTGTTTTAATATTTTTATTTGATTTTTTTTAAAAAATGTGTATTTTATTAAAATCAAGCATATTAAGATAATGAGCTGCTTTTACTTGTCTTGGACAGCCCACAGCTTGTAGCCTCAGAAAATGACAGGATTCTTGTAGATTTATAGCTCCTTTGCCACTGATACAGGCCTGTTGACAAATAGGTTTGTTTCAGAGCAGTTTCTCCAAATTGGTGAGTTTTGCGCATATGATGACAGTCATGAACCTCACTTCTAAGCCAGCGTATGTCACTATGGCTTTCTGGGGGTATTTAAAAGAAGTGGTTAAAGATCAGTATTAAGTTTCTCTGCTTATATGAAGTTTTGTTAAAATGTAATGCTACTTAATATTTTTTTTGTTCATTTGTACTTTTTAATCCTTTTTATAATATCTCTGGTGGTTTTGGCATCGAGATATTTGCAGCGCTATTTTCCCTTTCAGCCCCAAATGAATAGACAGGCAAGCAGAGCATTTCCATCTTTGTTTATTTGAAAAATGATTAGAATTTGTAAATTAATGAGTGCTTTTTTTTATAACGATTTAAACTGTCTTTTTACTGAAAACTTTAAAGAGTGAAAATTCATAATGCTGTTCCCACAGACATACGACTAGAAATAGCAGCTCTTCAGTATTATAGTGCATGGATTGTAAAATTCTCTTCAGTTGCGGCATACTCGAGAATAAGAATTTTCTTTTAGATGAGCGCATTGGTATTATGAGCTTTTGAAGCAATAAGCCAGCTCTAGCATATCTGCTGAAAAGCAAGATCTAATCCCACATCATCGAATAGAATTTATTTCTTATTCTAGAGAGACTGACACTTTGATAGCTGGAATTCTTCAGAAATCACCCAGGTCAGTATTCCAAAGGACTAATATATTTAGCATCCATTGCTAAACTAAGAGGTCCCCTATCCATCGATTTTCAATGGCACGATCAGAAAATCTAGCTGCTACATTGCTATACACATAATTGTTCCATCCTCGCGCCACCCTGGCAATATTCAGCCACTATGCGGTTTAATTAGGCCTGTGAAAAAGCATGCATAAATCAAACTGTTTAGCTATATGTATGGCGACTGAATAGTTCTGCTGTTGTCAGCATCATTGACTATAGTGTACATAAGTTCAGCATTTCTACCTATCTGTGTAGTGGTATTAAATAGACCTATTTTTTAAGGCCACGACCAGCATTAAAAAAAAACTATACTGAAGTCGGAGAAGAAAGTATGGATTCTAAAACTGATATTGTTATCCATCCTGTGTGCCTTTTTGGGAACCTTCCAATGACAAAGCGGTATAAAAAGTTTAAATAAAAAAATAAATAAATGCTTATGGCCTGGATTGGCCACCGTTGGAAACGGGATACTGGGCTTGATGGGCCTTAGTCTGATCCAGTATGGCATTTATGTTCTTATGTGAACAAATGATCTGGTTAGAAATGTTTACCTCTGCAGTGCAGAGAGGCTTCAGAATTTGGGAGAGAGATTTAAACTCATTGTCAGCACTATAGCATTCTCTGAAGTTCTACCTGATCATGATGATGGAGGCTAATCACACAACCTGCTTTAATATGTGGCTGATGGAATCAGGAAAGATTTAGATACATAAGTGGCTGGGGCAGTAGATGGCACAACAAGAGGCTGTGGCAGGGAAAAAGATCATAAGTGAAAAATTCATATATGTGGACAGGCTTTTAAACTAGAGAAAGCGGGTGATGAATGGAAGAAAACAAGTTTTGAATGTCACCCCAGCAAAAGCATCACAATAAAGTTGAAACTAGAAAGAGACATCATTTTAACTGACATATCAATAGCAAAGGGAGGAGGAGTCTGGACCAACAGAACATGTAAAATTACAAGCAAGCCAATCAAGAATTAGTGGAAGGCAATGAGCACATATATTCATGATCTTGGTAACAATGTTCTTGCCTTGGAAGTGCTAATGGGGCCATTACGGAAACATGGTTTAATGAGTTTCATGAATGGGATAGCACCAGGCCTGGCTATTATCTATTTAGGAGGATAGATTGGGCAGTAGGGGTAGCAGCCCTCTATCTCAAAAATAATATAAAAGCTGTTGAAATGAAGGGGATGTAAGTAAAAGAAGCAACAAGAAATGCAGTCAGAGACCAAGAAAATGTGGCAGAAAGATATAGAAATATTTCCCACCATATTGGGATCCACAAGCTTGATAAAGAAGAATTCTAAGCACTTCTTGATAAACTACCCATACATGTTACATCTTACGAACTCCAGAAGGAAGCTCTTTGGCACGATGCAAGTACTATACCAAACATTAGCAGTAAATTTGAGAGTCCGAGATCATACTGTACATACCTGTCTGTGCATAGATGTCTGTCATGGTATGCACAAAACAAGCCCATTTGGAGAAACTGCCCCGAGCTATTGTGGCTAATATCTGTGTAGGTGCTCACTTGAGCAGCAGTGATCTAAGGTAAAGGCTAAGGCCAAGTCAGATCACAGCACACTCGGTCCTAGATTTCAAAAATGCTGGCATCAGTAAAATGGGATAATACCTGAAGGTGAGGAGCTGGCAGGATGGAAGAAGATAAGGGAAGTGGGCTAAACTGAAAGAGGCTAAAAAAAGGGCAGCGAAAACTATATGCAAGGAAAATAAATAAAAAACAGAGGAAAAGGAAACGGATATGGTTCTCCAAAGAAGTGGCTGCAAAAATATAGACAACACAAGTAGTATTCATGGAACTCAGAAGATCACAAAAAGAGGAGTATCGAAAAGAATGTTGGATAAATCTGAAAAAGGCAGAGAGAAATCAGGATGGAAAAATCACACACAGAAGAAAAAATGGCTAAAGATGTAAAGTGAGGTGACAAGACATTTTCAGGTATATTGGGGGAGAGGAGGAAGGCCAGAGATAGAATTGCAAGATTCAAGAGTGCTGAGAATTGATTTGTGGAAAGCAGTGGAAGTGTTAAACAAATACTTCTGCTCTTTGTTTATGAAAGAGAATCCTGGGGAAGGACCATGTATGATTGACAAAAGTACTAATGGGAATGGAGTAGATGTCACACCATTCACAGAAGAAGATATTTATAAATAACTTGTAAAACTGAAAGTGGACAAGGCCATGGGACTGGATAAGCTGCATCCCAGAATACTGAGAGAGCTCTGAGAGATTCTGGTGGGACTTTTAAATGATTTGTTTAATAGATCCTAGGAGATGGGGGAGAGGTTCTGGGGGATTGGAAAAGGGCTGATATGGTCCCTCTTCACAAAAGTGGTAACCTAAGAAGAGGTGGCAAACTACTGGCCAATAAGCTTAATCTCGGTATTGGGAAAAGTAATGGAGACACTATTGAAATTCAGTGGGTTGCAAGATCTGAGTCAGTAAGGTCTCATCAAAGGAAGATCGTGCCAAACTGTTATAGCAACCGCTGTGAAAAGCTCTTATTCAATCACTCACCCACAGAAGGAAAACTCTCAGACAGGCTGGAATGCAAACAGGATCTTTAATGTGCACACAGGATCAGACAGAGAGCCGGTACCCTCCAACAAAAAGTCTGAGCCCCGAGGGACGGCCTACAATGCCTTATATACAGTACAGTTTTAAACTCATTCTACAATCCCATTTGCCACAGGTATTTCCTGCCCACCAATCAGCAGCCCCTGGGGAAGGTACCTGGGTGACCTGTCCAAACCGGTGTGCTCTGGTCTGTTGATTTCTGGGCTAGGGGATATTGTGCTCAGACCTGAAGTGGGGGAAGGGTGTCCACTGAAATAGCAGGCTGATTACTTTATGTAAAAGCCTCATGGCTTGCCGCATGGCTTGGGGGAAGGGCTACCTACAGCTAAACCTCTTGGCTGCCTCATTCCCCCCTTTTTAAGTGGGACCTCAACCGCTAGAGGCGGTTGAGGGCTGTATTTGGGACAGGGCCATGACAGTGGTAACCACCTTGCGTTCTACCAGGGTATCAAGGGTGGTGGTCATGAAGCGGTAAAGAATGGGGATACAACATGGCAGAATGGCACATAGCAGTAAATGAAAAGAACCCCTACCACTGGGACTTTTAGTCCCCCTGGCCAACTGAACCACTTCATAAACCACCCAGGACCCATGGACAGGTAACTAGATCACTTAGGTCTTGGATAGGGTGTTCAATGGAAACACTTGCATCAGTGAGTTTAAAACAACACGTACCCTATACCCTCTATAGCAACTCCTGCACAACGTTTTTGTTCCGTGTGCAAAAGTTGCTGTTCTGACTGTAAAAGGTTGCAGGGCCTGCAGAGGCCTCTTTCCTTTGGGACAAAGGAGGGCCGTGTGCAAAAAGTCTGCAGAGGCTTCTTTCCTTTGGGGCAAAGGCTCTTTCCCTGGGATCCACTCTTATCAGCATATTAATGGCTTTTTATTCTTGCTAGTGTTGAGTCATTCTGGCTGCACCCTGCCATTCCCTTTGCTTCATTAATCACTGGCACTGTAATCTTCAGGGCATATGAGTACTTTGTATCACCAGCTTTGTTTGGCCTGTTTAACCTGTTCAGGCCTGGCATGTCTTTTCTTGTGCTGAGTCCATTTTCTGTGCACTTTCAGGCCTGACCTGTTTCTTAGCTAGGTCCATTCTCTGTGCACTTCTGTTCAGAGTATGGTTCCCCTGGCTTTACTCTTGTTGTGCTGGGCTCTGGGTACTCATTTTCTTAGCCCACATGCTTTTTCCGTGCCATCATAATGTATTACAGCCTCAGGCAAGGATGCAGCCATACTAGACATACCTATCAGCCAATTTCCCTTCAGTCCCAATTTTTCTTTTCCTTTTCTTGTTTATGGGGCAAAGGTAATCCCACTAAGGGCAATGGACAAGCAACCATTTGAGACAGATAGGGGTCATCAGAAAAGCAGCTTCTGGTACTGTTCCCTAGAGACAACATACATTGTAATATCATTTTCTTGCAGCTGGTCAATAATATTGAAAACACATAACATGAAAGTATGTCAAAAGCAGCAGTGCTTAATAATGTGATAAAGAAAGCTCTGAGAATAGTACAGCAAAATCTTGAGCTGGTGTGGGTATTGCAGTTGCTGAAGCCGAAATGGCTTGTAGATTTCTGTTACTTTCTAAGAAAACTATTAAAAGGATAACAATACAATCGTTCACAGAAGCCCCCAAAACCCCCCAGTCAGTCCAACAGTTCTTTTTTCCTGCCTCTCAGCAGTTCCTCAGGACCTCGCAGTGTGCTCCATCCCTCTCTGAAGTCTAAGTTCTGTTTCTCTCAAAAATTTAAACCTCCCATTCTCCTAGGCAGACACCCTGGCCCGCTTTCAATGTGACACACTGATCCAGATAGGGTCTCCTTCACACATCTCAGCGGTGGGCAGCTCTGAGTTCTCGGGATGGTCTGCTCCATCTGGATCCCGGCCACCTCCCTTGTCTTGTGTTACGATTTGGACATTCATTCTTCCAATGTTCCTCCTCTTTGCAGTAGGCACATTGATTGGGGGCTAGGGGAAACCTCGGCCCCCCGTATCCGCGGCCTCGCCCTCGTTCTTCTGTGCTGAACAAAGTAGGAAGCAGTTGTCTAGTGTCCGACCAGGCAGGCTGGTGTGTTTGTATACTACTGGTCATAGGGTCTGTCAGTTCTTGGGGCTTTCCAGTATAGGAAGCATAATGGGTTTTCCAGTTCAACAGGTCCGTAGTGGAGATAGGGACATAAATCAGGCTGGATGGTCCCAGTGTCACACGCCCAGCAGCATCAAGGTACGGGAGCCCCTGTACTTGTCGTAATGGCATTTGGAGATCATGCGACTGCAGGTGGTAGGCCCTCGGGGTGGACGATTCAAGCTCAGCCTGTGTACTCTCAGGGGAGGAGATGGTGGAACTGGAGGTGGTACCAGGAGTGTGAGGGGTGGAGGATGTGGGAGGGGAATCTGAAGACGATGGGCTGGAATCCACAGAATATTCCCTAAATCTGGCCCCACCCACCCCAAGAGGAGGTCTTCCTGACTCTTCAGCTAGGGGCGGACCCTGCAGTGGTGCTGATGGGACATGAGGTTGAAGCAGGGGGAGAGGGTGTGGAGAAATATCTGGAAAGTCCCGCCCCTGGTAGATAGAGGCGGGTGTCCATCCCTTTTGGCGATCACTGGCTGCCACCATTATTCTACACTGATCTTCGTGACAGCGCTGGAGCCACTTCGGCCTGAGCTGGCATACGGCCAACCATGAATCAATATAGGGGAACTGGTCAGGGCGCTCTTTTGCTACAATTTGGTGGACCAAAGACACAGTGGCCAGGTCAATAGACCCCTGGGGAGGCCATAGCTTAACTAGGGCTGGCCATTCCCTTTCACACAGAAAAGACAATCTGGAGGCGGAGAGGGGTACCCCATAATCCTCTCTAAACCCAGATTTAAAATTGTGAAGCATGCACTGTAGGGGCGTTTTGCTTTTGACTTTCCCGACCCCATGCTCTACTTCTAGTTCAATAACTAAATACAGTATGCAATGTGGATCAGATCTCTTAACCTAATCTCAATTCAGGAAAAATGCAATTTTCAATAAGAAAAAATAATACAATTTACAATACAGACCCTATTTAGTCTAAATTCAGGAAAAATAGTACAATTTACAATACGGACCCTATCTAGTCTTAATTCAGGAGGGGAGAAAGGAAAAAAGAAAACACAAAATTTTTACAATATAGGTCTTGGCAATTTACAAACTATATACTGTCATGTTGCGGGCACTAATAAAGCTGATTTTATGAAAAGAAATCCTGATTTAGAGGAACTAGAGGTGCAGTTACCTCCTGGCACACATAGAGGGAGCGGGAGCAGACATACTGATCCTAGTGAATCTAATCACAGTAATGACCTGCAGCTGACAAAGAACCAGGAAGTCAGTAACAAAGGTTCTCTTTATAAACCAGAGCAGAACACTCTTGGAGGGCAGGAGGAGAAGGAGAGGCAAAGGCAGGAGGAGAAGGAGAGGAAAAAGCAGGAGCAGAACCGAAAGACACAGCAATGGAGATGGCAGCAGTTGCAAAGAAAGCCATGGACAAATAAGCAGTGGGAACAACAGCAGGAGCTGAGAAAGGAAGGAACTGGAACCGGAGCTGAACTAGAAGCTGAACCAACAGTAAAGCCTAGAAGCTATCAGAGGTACAAACCTGTTTGCGGTGAAAGAGGCCAAGCTGGAAGTTGGAACAGAAACAGACCACACGAGGTGGGAAGCCATAGAATCCAAAATAAGCCTATTGGGCAAGGAGAGTTTGGTAGAAGGTGCTCCAAGGTAAGAGGCGGTGCCACGCCTAGTTCTTTTACTCTGCCTGTTTATGATACAAGGAGAAGGAAGCTAAGAACCAGAGGGGAAGGTTCTGTAAGGAGTTTATCTCCAGAAAAGCACTGCTCAGTTTTACCCAGTCAGAAGGAAAAACAGTTGTATAAACAACAGAGGTTTTTACTCCATGAGCCAAGGTTTGAAACAGTAAGGGTTAACCCTAAGCACTGCACTGCTGGAAGCCACCCGCAAAGAAAGCTTCTCTCTAAGAACAACCTGAATAAAGATTGGTATTCTAATTTACCACCAGCCATAAGAGTTCCTGCTTACCTAAAGCAAAACTCCCATGCTGAAGATGGTCAGGCTAACATAGACAGGGATAGTGAAACCCCTTTGACCCAATATGAGGAAGAGGATATGATGGAGGTGGATTTCCCCCATACTATTCCCTCATCTTTGCCGGAGGACATGGAGTGCGATTGGTGCACGGCCTACGCTCCCAAGTGTGCCTGCTGTAACGAAGAATGAATGTAAATATACTTTTGGTTGTTTATTGTGAAGAATATTACCTTTAAGAAAAACCTGCCATAAACTGTGAAGTAACAGTTCTCAAGCCAGAGAGCCTTGGCACCTTTTGAAACAAAGGACTATTTTGTTAAGCAACGTATCTCTAATTTGAACCCATGCATTATAACGGGGAATAAAGCCTTTTATTACCCTTCACTCAGGTCTTATTGTTCTTTATAGCGCTACATAGTGGCGCGCAATCTTTGTGTCACGACACCTTGTGGCAATACACTCAGATTTGATTTAGATAAGAGTTAAAAATATAAGCTAGCTATTCTTAAAATGTCCACCAGATGGAGCTCCAGAATCACTAACCATGAGGAATAGTAGTAAATACAGCTAATGTCCACTAGATGGAGCTCCAGAATCGCTTTAAGTATATTGCAGTGTAGCTTACACGTGGTCTTTTCAAGATGGCCGCCTCCACGTGCGTCCCGACAACGATTCAGCTGCTCCTGGGTGCAGGGGAATTCGCGCACGCGGTGTTCCCAAGATGGCTGCCACCCCACCGTGCTCTTCCACACCGGCTCACCCTACACTTTACAGATGGGAAAAAGGGGAAGTGATGGACTTCCAAGCGATCACTTCTCCTTCAATCGACTTAAAAAGCAAAAGGTTAGCATTTTATCTATTCATTCATTTATTTTGGTTCAAAGGCAGGAAACCTAGCGGGGGCTCAGCGGTGCATCGGGACAGCAGAGAAAGGCAGGAAATTCACATGGGGGAGCAGAAAATTACATCGGGGGCAGAAATTCACATGGGGAAAGCAGAAAATTACATCGGGGGCAGAAATTCACATGGGGGAAGCAGAAAATTACATCGGGGGCAGAAATTTACATGGGGGAAGCAGAAAATTACATCGGGGGCAGAAATTCACATGGGGAAAGCAGAAAATTACATCGGGGGCAGAAATTCACATGGGGAAAGCAGAAAATTACATCGGGGGCAGAAATTCACATGGGGAAAGCAGAAAATTACATCGGGGGCAGAAATTCACATGGGGGAAAGCGAAAATTACATCGGGGGCAGAAATTCACATGGGGGAAGCAGAAAATTACATCGGGGGCAGAAATTCACATGGGGAAAGCAGAAAATTACATCGGGGGCAGAAATTTACATGGGGGAAGCAGAAAATTACATCTGGGGCAGAAATTCACATGGGGAAAGCAGAAAATTACATCGGGGGCAGAAATTCACATGGGGGAGCAGAAAATTACATCGGGGGCAGAAATTTACATGGGGAAAGCAGAAAATTACATCGGGCACATGGAGAACTCTCTCCTTGCAGTCACGCTTCAGAAAACTCTCCACAAGCAGAAAGGAAAGAAGAGAAGCAGCGATCTATTCTTTATCTCAGGTATGTTTAGCTTATCAAGTGCTATATTTTGGTTACTTTTAGAAGTTTTTTGGCAGCGCTTTTAAAAGATTCTTAAGGGAGTTAATACTAATATCCTAGGCAATTTTTCTTCAATATCTTTGGCAGCGCTGCACTTTAAATACCTTTTAAGGGGCCCAAGGTAGCAAAATTAATTCATACTGCAGTTATCTTACTGGTACTCAAAACTGGACGAATGATGGCTTCAGAAACCCCCCCCCCCCCCGGGGTCCCTACTAGGACTGTTCGTGCGGGTGATCGGGCCGCTACAGGTTCACAGAATTTACTACCCAAAACAGGCAGTACTTACCAGGCCTCTGGTCAGGAAGAGTTTGGATGCCAGTCTGTCCAGCCGGTTTTCAATCGGGGATTCAGCCGCAGGGACCGACTAACCACACAAGTCAAAGAGTCCTTCGGAGCACAAAGGGGCCCCGTGGCGCCAAGGATCGTTGATCACCTGGAGGGGTCGGTCCCTGACCGGTGGAGGCCCTGATCCTGCAAAAAGCAGTAGTCTTCCCACCGTGGGTGTGATGAGAGAGGCTTTTCTTTTAATTTCCCAGCCAGTGCACCAAAATGTTATAGCAACCGCTGTGAAAAGCTCTTATTCAATCACTCACCCACAGAAGGAAAACTCTCAGACAGGCTGGAATGCAAACAGGATCTTTAATGTGCACACAGGATCAGACAGAGAGCCGGTACCCTCCAACAAAAAGTCTGAGCCCCGAGGGACGGCCTACAATGCCTTATATACAGTACAGTTTTAAACTCATTCTACAATCCCATTTGCCACAGGTATTTCCTGCCCACCAATCAGCAGCCCCTGGGGAAGGTACCTGGGTGACCTGTCCAAACCGGTGTGCTCTGGTCTGTTGATTTCTGGGCTAGGGGATATTGTGCTCAGACCTGAAGTGGGGGAAGGGTGTCCACTGAAATAGCAGGCTGATTACTTTATGTAAAAGCCTCATGGCTTGCCGCATGGCTTGGGGGAAGGGCTACCTACAGCTAAACCTCATGGCTTGCTGCATGGCTTGGGGGAAGGGCTACCTACAGCTAAACCTCATGGCTGCCTCAAAACAACTATGATTCCTTTGACTGGGTGACCAGAGAACTGGATCAAGGGCATGCAGTGGATGTGATCTACTTAGATTTCAACAAAGTCTTTGATACTGTTGCCCTTAGGAGGCTTATGAATAAACTGAGTAGTCTGGGGATGGGTCCCAAGGTGGTGAATTGGATCAGAAATTTGTTGACTGACATAGAGTGGTTTTTAAATGGAATTCTCTCAGAAGATAGGAAAGTGAGTAGTGGAGTGCCTCAAAGATTGGTCCTGGGACTGGTATTATATAGTTTTTTTTGTGAGTAATATTGCTGAAGGGTTAAAAAGAAAGGTTTGCCTTTTTGTAGATGAGACACAGATTTGCAACAGAGTGAACCACCTCAGAGGGACTAGATCAGTGTTTTTCAACCTTTTTTGTGCAAAGGCACACTTTTTTCATGAAAAAAATCACGATGCACACCACCATTAGAAAATGTTAAAAAAATTTACCTCTGTGCCTATATTGGCTATATATAAAGTAATTATCTTGAATAGGAATCAAACACTCACACCAACCCCCCTCCCCTGCTGGTTCACACCAACCCCCCTCCCCTGCTGGTTCACTCACACCACCCCCCCTCCACAGCTGGTTCACTCACCCACCCCCCTGTCACTTACTCACCCCTCCTGCTGGTTCACTCACTCAATTACACCCCCTTCCCCTGCTGTTTCACTCACACCATCGCCCCCCCCCTTGCTGGTTCACTCACACCACCCCCCCCCTCCCCTGCTGGTTCACTCACACTCCCCCCCCCTTGCTGGTTCACTCACACTCCCCCCCCCCCTTGCTGGTTCACTCACACACACACACACCCCCCTCTGCCCAAGCCGCTTCTTCTGCTATGTACAGAGCAGCGGCTGCACTACACTTACATTGAAAAGTAAAGAGAAACTGTGTCAGGAGCCCTCCGGTCATCGCAGAGCCCGAGGACGTGATGTCATGGGGGCGGGCTCCTCACAGGCTGTCTTTCCTTTTCAAATTAACTTTATTGCAGCTAAAGTTAATTTGAAAAGGAAAGACAGCCTGTGAGGAGCCCGCCCCCATGACATCACTTCCTCGGGCTCTGCATGATCGGAGGGCTCCTGACACAGTTTCTCTTTACTTTTCAATGTAAGTGTAGTGCAGCCGCTGCTCTGTACAAAGCAGAACCAGCGGCTGCACTGCTATAGGGAATTGTGTTCGCGCCGCGGACTTCGGCACAAAAGCCGGTTTTTTGCTCTGGCCGCTCCCGATCTTGCGGCCAGAGCAAAAAACTGGCTTTTCAATGGCCGGTTTTACAACTGTGCTGGCAGCCGGCCTGGCCATGGAAAAACCGGCCAGGCCGGCTGAAAACCGGCCGGTTGGCAACCCTAATTTGTGAGCCGAGGCCACATGTTATGGATGAAATTGGAATTTTTCCCACGGCACACCAGACAATATCTCACGGCACACTAGTGTGCCGCGGCACAGTGGTTGAAAAATGCTGGATTAGATAACATAAGATCTACGAAAGTTATAAGAATGGTGGGTAAAATTTAATAGAAGAAGTTCAGAGTGATGCAGTTGGAATATAGAAATCCAAAGGAGCTGTATGCAAAAGGGGGCAAGCGACTGGTGTGCACAGACCAGAAAAAGAGAACTCACGATGATAGTATCTGAGGATCTCAATATGGTGAAACAATGTGGTGGCGAAAGACAGAAGGATGCTAAGCTGCATACAGAGGGGCATCACCAGCAGAAGGAAGGAGGTATTAATGCCCTTGCACAAGTCATTAGTGAGGCCTCACTTGGAGTATTGTGTTCAGTGTTGACGACTGTACCTCAGGAAAAGATATGAAAAGACTTGAAATGGTTCAGAGGAAGGCGACCAAAAGGATATGGGGCCTGCACCAGAAGATGAGCTAAATAGGATATATCCTGCAGGAGAAGGAGGGACAGGGGAGATATGATACAGATGTTTAAATACTAAAAGGGTGTTAATGAGCAAATAAAATTTTGCTAAAGATAGAGAAGCTGTAGAACTAGAGGATATGAATTGAAGTTGCAAGGAAGTAAACTCTAAAGCAAATTCAGGAAATATTTTATTACAGAAAGGGTAGTGGATACCTGGAATACCCTACCAATAGGGGTGGTGGGGAAAACACTGTGAAAAAATTCAAAAAGGCATGAGACAGGCACAGAAGATCCTTTTATAGCAAGAGGATGGAATGAAAGCAAACTGATATAACATAATACACCTCACAGAAGAGGGGGGGGGGGGGGGGGGTGTTAACCTGCACGGAGCAGCAATTAAAATTGTAAACAATGGCATAGAGGGAAACAACCTGAACGGAGAGGCAGGTACAACTCTAGCCACCTAACGAGGCTTTCTCTGCTGTCATTTATTATGTTACTATGCAGCTGAAAATTTGACTCAACCATTTAAATAAACAGTTCTTGTTTTTAAAGAAAGAAGGGAACATGTTTGTTTCAGTGCTGTGTTTTATTCTAAACACTTTTTGTCATTTTCATCCCAAGATAAATGTGCCCCGACAGACCATCCCAGGAGAGAGGTATCCCTTTAATAGGCTGATGTTTGTGTTGGCCTAATCTTCCCTAATTAATCAGTGCAGAGAACAGAAATTAGGCAAGGATTTAAATGGTGTGTTTATAATGGTAGAGCAGCAATGATGCAAATCAAAGAAAGATTAGCAATCAGTCTTGTCTGTACAAATTCCTTGCTGGATCATTTGCTGCAGTTGTGTGTGGGGGGGTGTTTTGTTCATCTGAGGAGTTCTTGCTATTATGAGAGTGCTGTGTGTTTCCTTTCTGTAGTTTCATGACTTGAAAAATCCAGTCCTTTTTTTTTGTCAGTTTAGTACTATCCAAAAGGACCGCTAATAATTTTGTAAGAATGCAAATACTGGTGAAAATCTGTGTAGTCTTGATGGCAAACATTTGCATGCTCTGAACTTTAGAAACAAAAATATTGCCAATCTCCAGGTACAAGCAGGAATGAGTCTTCACTTATGGGTATCGTCGGTACCGACGGAGCCTGCGCGGGAACACTCCCCAGCGTCCAATAAGAAAGCTTTTGGGAGCATCCCACAGTGGCTGCGTGCTGCCTTCCCGCCTTTCCCAACCGCCTCTCTCCAGTTCTTCTTTTCCGTGGAGCCAGCAGGTCGTGTTCCTGTCACCGCAGAAGAAGTTCTTTATTTTTTCTTTATTCTTTGTGTCGCGTCTGCCTTCTTCGACGTTAGACCGGTACCGCCGGTCTTTCTTTTCTTTCTTTCAAAAAAAAACAAAAAACAAAACGCGTTATCTCTACTGTGCATTTTCAGTTTTTGGGCCCTAGGCCTAAAAAAATGTTTTCCTCATGGAGAAGCCCGCTTCTGGGTTTAAAAAATGCACAAAATGTGGTGGTACTATTTCTGTCACCGACACCCATGACTGGTGTCTAAAGTGTTTGGGACCTGACCATTCCATCACGGATTGTATGTCCTGTACCATGATGTCTAAGAGAGGTCGGCAGAACCGAGCAGCCAAGCTCAGTACCCTGTTTCCCTCTGATGCAGCTTCGGTAGCATCGACGTCTTCCAGGGCTGTTGCTTCCTCCCATGGATCTCAGGTAACCAAGCATAAATCTGGCCGGTCCTCGAAGGGCAGATCTCCCTCCAAGCATCGAGATGCCTCCGGGCTTGCCCTCGAGGATTCCGCACCGGCAAAAATACCCCGGCGGGAAGCTCCGGCTTCCAAAGCATTATCTATGGGGTCACAGGTTGACATCGATGGCTCGGCCTCGACAGATCACCTGTTGTCGTGTTCTGGGGTACCGGTGGCTCCCACTGGTACCGACATCCAGACTGGTGGCATCGATGGATCAGAAGATTCTGACCATGCAGCGCACCTTAACGGCTTTCATACAGGCTGCGACGCTTCCGGTACCGCAACAATCCCTGTTGCTGGTACCGGCTCCGGTACCGGCATCGCTCCCGGTACCGGTACCGATTGCATCGACATCGGCTTCGGTGTCGACTGCAACGGTACCCTGTCCTATGATGCCCATCGGTACTGAACCGGTACCGATTACTCCCGATGTCGATCCCACTCGATACGGTTATTGGGCTTTACAGGAGCATCCAGACAGGCGATACTTCGATTCCTCTGAGGACTCTGATGAGTCTGAGGGTTCTGTAGAAGCATCGATACTTCTTCCTCAGGAGTCTTCTTCACCTAAATGAAGAATGTCTCCTCCAGAAGACTTGTCTTTTCAAGACTGTTAGGGAAGTGGCTAGGGGCTTCTCTATCACAGTGGCCCCTGAGTCAGAACCCAGAGCCAAGGAGTTGGATATTTTACAATATCCTAAAGCTCCTAAGGAGGCAGCTACTTTACCTGTTCATGAGATTCTGTATGATCTCATGTTGAGGATGTGGGAGACCACCACCTCTCCTCATTCTCGCAGGTTAGACACCATGTATCATGTCCCTCCTTGTCCTGGCTTTCACAAGACTCAGCTTCCTCACCACTCTATTGTGGTAGAGTCTGCCATGAAGAAGATAAAGAGTGCAAAAAGACACTCATCTAATCCTCCAGGGCGTGAATGCAGGACCCTGGATGCTTTTGGCCGAAGGGTTTTCCAAGATGCTATGCTAGCTGCTAGGATCAATTCCTATAGTCTCTATATAGGAATGTTTCTAAAAGAAGTCACAGATCATTTGCAGACTTTAACCCCTTTCATTTCAGAGGATAAAAGACAGGAGTTTCTCACTTGGCTCAAACATGCCCAAGATGTCTCCAAATTTTCCAACCGTGCAGCCTTTGACTCTTTTGAGTGTGTAAGCAGAGCTTCGGCTATTGCCATAGGGGCACGCAGAATTGCTTGGCTACAAGCTTCTGATTTGGAGCTCTGGGTCCAAGATCAATTGGGAAATCTTCCTTGTACAGGTGAAAACCTTTTTGGTAAGGATTGGCAAGCAAAGGCCACTCAGATGGATGCTGAAAACTCTGCTTTGGATTGACTTTCAAAGTCTACCTCTGCTCCTGTTAAGAAAAGATTGTTTAAAAAGACATCTTTTTCCAAAAAGGGAAGATACTATCCTGCTTATGGTCAGCAGGCATCTTCTGCAGGTCGTTTTGCTGCAAAGCGTCAGCAACCACCTAAACAGGCCAAGTCAAAGGCAGCTAGACCTTCTATGGCCCAGCAGCCTCAGCCTCCTTAGGGCCTTTGACTTGCAACTAGAGAACTTAGCCTCTCTAGCTCTGGAAGGACCAGAGCCCCTTACCATCCCAGGAAGGTTGACTTACTTTGCTCCCAGATGGGAGCAAATCACAGCAGAGCAATGGACACTCTCCATCATAAGGGAAGGGTACAAGCTTCATTTCTGAAGCCTTCCCCCTCACACCATGGTAAAACAGTTCAATTCTCCAACATCTCTCCTCATCCTTCTAGGTCAGGAGATTGCCATCCTTCTTGCCCAAGGGGCAATAGAAGAAGTACCTCTTCTTTAACAAGGCACAGGGTTCTACTCCCCTTATTTTCTTATTCCAAAGAAAACAAGGGGCTACAGACCCATCTTAGATCTCAGATAATTGAACAAATTTCTATTCAAGGAGAAATTCAAGATGATTTCTCTCGGTGCTCTGCTTCCATACCTTCAGAGTCAGGACTGGCTTTGTTCTCTAGATCTCAAGGATGCGTACACCCATGTCCTCATCCATCCAACTCACAGAAGGTTCCTTCGGTTCCTTTTTCAAGGAAAGCACTACCAGTACAGGTTGCTTCCTTTTGGTCTGGCCTCTGCACCAAGGGTGTTCACAAAATGCATGGCAGTAGTAGCTGCATTTCTACGCACTCTAGGAATATTCGTCTTCCCATATCTGGACGACTGGCTCATTCGAGCTCCATCTCAAGCAGAGGCCAAGACTTGTCTAACCTGCACAATGCGTGTCCTTCAGTATTTGGGACTAGTAATAAACATCCCAAAATCCAGTCTCACCCCTACTCAGTCCCTCGAGTTTATAGGGGCTTTGTTGGATACCACAACTGCAAGGGCCTATCTTCCTCAGGCCCGTTGCCTACGCTTGGTGCAGTAAGCCTCCCAAATACAGTTAAAGCCCCTTTTAACTGCTCGAGAAATGTTACAACTCTTAGGCCACATGGCATCCACTGTGCATGTGGTTCCATATGCTCGCCTTCACATGAGGGCAGTTCAATGGACTTTGTCCACTCAATGGACTCAGGCATCAGGTTGCCTGTCAGACAAAATAGCAAACTCCAGTCGCCTTTTTTGGTCTCTCCAGTGGTGGAAGTCCTCTCAAAACCTGTTGCTGGGGTCCCCTTTTCAACAGTCACTTCCCCAAGCAACCCTTACAACAGATGCCTCTCCAATGGGTTGGGGAGCTCATCTGCAAGATCTCTCCACCCAGGGCACCTGGTCTCCACAGGAGACTTCACTAGACACAAATCTCTTGGAACTCAGAGCAATTTTCTTAGCTCTCAGAGTGTTCCACTCCCTGCTCAGCTACAGGACAGTCCTCATCCATACGGACAATCAAGTAGCCATGTTCTATGTAAACAAGCAGGGAGGGACTGGCTCTCTGTCGCTTTGCAAAACTCAGTCATTCAAAACTCTTGGGCAGACAGACTCAGTTGAGTTCTGCTTCCACACGAATGGTCCCTCCACAGGGACCAGGTAGCCAGGATTTTTTGAATTTGGGGAACCCCGGACATAGACCTATTTGCAAGTCCGTGGAATGCCAAACTTCCCCGGTTCTATTCCAGGATTCCGTGTCAGGAAGTTCAGGCCAAGGATGCCTTCCTCCTTCACTGGGGTCAAGACTTCCTTTATGCCTTTCCACCCATTCCCCTAATTCCCAAAACACTGTTCAAGCTTCAGAGAGACCGAGGGTCTATGATCCTCATAGCACCACATTGGCCACGCCAAGTGTGGTACCCTCTAATTCTGCATCTCTCTCAAGCTCCATCCGTGGAGTTGGGCTCTGCTCCAGATCTTCTCTCCCAGGAAGACAGAATGTTGTGGCACCCAAACCCCCAGTCTCTCCATCTCAGGGCCTGGTTGCTGAAGGCCTAGACCTTCAAGTTTCCATCTCTCTCAGCAAGTCAGAGATACTATTCATGCTTCTAGAAAGCCTTCCACTAGTCGTTCCTATGCTTTCAAATGGAAAAGATTTACTATTTGGTGTTCAGAGAAGGGTCGTAACCCTCTTGCAATACCTTTGAATTATTTACTAGAGTATCTTCTGCATCTTTCCCATGCAGACCTCAAAACAAATTCGGTAAGAGTCCATTTGAGTGCTATTGCAGCGTCCCTCAAGCCTCTCAATGGACAACCTGTTTCCTCTCATCCTCTTATAGCAAGATTCATGAGAGGCCTTCTATTAACTAAACCTCCCATTAGACCACCTCCAGTGGCATGGGACTTAAATCTGGTTCTTGGCCAGCTTATGAAGCCACCCTTTGAACCTTTAGCCCCCACCTCCTTGAAATTTCTTTCTTGGAAGGTTATCTTTCTCATTGCAGTCACCTCAACACGTCGCATCAGTGAGTTGCAAGCCTTGGTGGCTAATCCTCCTTATACAAGGTTCCATCATGATAAGGTAGTCCTCAGGAGCAATCCACACTTTATGCCCAAAGTGGTTTCACCTTTTCATCTGAACCAGGAGGTATACTTACCTGTCTTTTCCAGGACCTCATGCATCAAGTGCAGAGAGGAAGCTTCATACTTTGGATTGTAAAAGAGCTCTCGCCTTTTACTTACAAAGAACACAGCAACATAGAAAGTCTTCTCAACTCTTTGTTGCTTTTGATCCTTCCCATTTAGGACTTCCAGTTTCTAAGAGAACACTGTCCAACTGGATTGCTCAGTGTATTTCTTTCGCCTACCAGAGTAGGAACCTTTCTCTGGAAGGCCATGTCACAGCTCACAATGTGAGGGCCATGGCAGCCTCAATGGCTCACCTAAACTCTGTGTCCATCGACCAAATCTGTTGAGCGGCCACCTGGGCCTCGGTTCATACCTTCACAGCCCATTACTGTTTGGACAAGGACTCCCGCTGGGATGCCTCGTTTGGTCAGGCTGTTCTCAAACACCTGTTCCATTCCTAATCAACTCCTACCCACCTACCCTGGTTGGATGCCAGAGATCCATGGGGGGAGGTGGAGCCCTTTTCAAGGACACACAACTCTGGGGTCTCTCCCTGGCATCTGCAGCTAGGGAGTCCCCATATGTGAAGACTCATTCCTGCTTGTTCCTGGAGATAGCACAGTTACTTACCTGTAACAGGTGATCTCTGGGAACAGCAGGAATAAGTCTTCACAACCCACCCACCTCCCCTAGGAGTTGTATCTCTCTATCTTTCCTTCCCTCTCTCTCTCTTTGTCTCAGCTTTAAAACTCGAACTGGAGAGAGGCGGTTGGGAAAGGCGGGAAGGCAGCACACAGGCGCTGTGGGATGCTCCCAAAAGCTTTCTTATTGGACGCTGGGGAGCGTTCCCGCGCAGGCTTCGTCGGTACCGACGATACCCATATGTGAAGACTTATTTCTGCTGTTCCCAGAGATCACCTGTTACAGGTAAGTAACTGTGCTTTCTGGTTTTTATTTATTTATTTATTTGCATTCTCTTATATACCGCGCTATTCTGCATCAGTGCGGTTTACATTGAACAAACTGAAATTACATTGAACAGGGCATTATAACTTGGAGATAACTATTTTGCAGGGAACATGGGCTATGGAGGGTTAAGTGGCTTGCCCAAGACCACAAGGAGCACCTGTGGGAATAGAAACCCCAGTCCTTCCGGCCCAAGGTTGCTGTCCTCTAGTGGGATTTGAACCCCTGACCTTCCGGCCTGAAGTACCTTGTCCCAACCACTAGGCCACTCCTCCACTCCAATGGTTGTATGAACAGTAGGTTGTGAAACCTTATTCTGAGCTTATCGAACACAATACTAGTAATAAAAATGGGTTTTAAATAGATGATATTGTGTATTAGCTTTAAGAATTTCTTAGAGTCCGTCTTCCAGTCTGTCTGCAATTACTGGGAAATGGGAAGGCAAATTTAACAATGGCACCCATTTTGCATATGGTTACCTTTTACTGAGGGTACTGATGAACAGTCAGGCAATAGATGTTAATGAACACATATAGGGTGGATAGAGGGAGAGATAGGCAGTGGCCCTACAGTTCAGACAGGAAAAAGGTGTTTGCTCTGTCTGTACTTGAGTACAAGTATCAATATGAGGGATGTAAGAAAAGTTTCTTTTCCCTCTTATCCCTAGTAAGTGAGAATAGTAATGTAAGGTTGGGACTACAGAACAAAGGATAACTTTGTTTTTTTTTGTACATTAACAGAATCCGTAGGGAATAGTCATTAGTTTTATATATTTATTAATTTCATTTAATATTGTATGCATTATGAATTGTATTTGATGGAAGTAACATGGTTAGTAGACCTGCTAACCATGTTCTCCCTTTATCCGGGATATTCAGCAGCACTAACTGAATATTGCCACTAACCTGTTAGCTTCTTGCCAATCTGGGCAACCTGGAGATGGCCCTTGAATTAAATATCCAAGTTTAAAATTCAGCGGCGGCGCTATCTGTGTTAGATCGGCTAGCTGCTGCTGCTAAATGTCAGGCCTGATATTCTTAGGCACATTTTGCTTAAAGTGTAGTGCCTACTGTCAAGGGTTCAGGCCACTGGAGAAATTATGTCAGTCTGTTGCCATGGTTGTTTGTTCATGCATGAGCATACATAAACAAACATGCATATGCTAGTATCCTCCCCCAAACCAGCAAGAAGAAGAGCCCATAGAAGTCCTTGTCCCGCCATATTGAAGAGTGGGGCTGTGGATGGGAGTCCCTAGATAGTTCTGGCCAGACGAGCTTGGCTGTGATCTGCTAAGACCAGTGGAATCCCTGGGTCCTGCTGATGTCAGAGGAGAGACTTATGAGATGTTTCAGGTGGGGGGTGGAGCCTAGGAGAAGGAGGTGGGGTTATGAGGAAAGAAAGAGTATGGTATAAGGGAAGGGGCTGTCCTAGAAGAGGAAGGGAGAAGATGGGTGGCATGTAAGGAAGGGGCAGGGTTAGAGGAGAAAAAGAAGAAACTGTAGAAGGAAGTGAAAAGCCTGAATGAGTGCTTGGGCAGGTGGAGAGAAGAGAGGACAGTGGAATAAAGGAAGGGGAAATAGTGCAAGAGGTTGTGAGATATAAGGAATGGGTGCAGGAGGACAAGCGAGAGAGTGCCTTGCCCTTCCCCACTCCACCCTATCCTACTACACACACCCTGCAACCCCACGCAACCTCCCCCACAGATACATACCCAAAACCAAATTCAGCTCCTAGGTCCCCTTCCAATTCTTATTACTACTTTTTTATGGTAATCTGCATAAGTTCCAGAACTGACAAAGTCTTTATCCAAAACGCTGAATTTTAGATTTTAACTGTAGTCATTCCAGGCAGGTTACTCCATGTTTTCTTGAAAGTTCAATGCAGTCTTCCCATTGCTGTTAGGTTTGTAACTGCTACTGTATGCAAATTATCCACATCTGTCATGCCTTGTGTAAGTAAGGATCCTCTGTTTATCATGTAACATTTTGAAGACTGCTAACAGTTTAGCTTCTACCACCTATTTCAGGAGGTCATTCCAGGCATTTGCCACTCTTTTGTGAAAAATATCTCCTGATATTCCTGAGTCTGCTACCTTGGAACTTCATATCATGATCCCAAAATTCAACAAACTTCCTTTCCGTTGAAAAAGATTTACTTCTTGTGCTTCATCACTACCATTATTTAAACATCTCCATCATAGTACCCTGTCTCTTCTCTCCTCTAGAGTAGAGGTTCCCAAAATTGAGAATTGAGGGCCACCATCCAATGAGGTATTAAGGATTTCCACAATGAATATGCATGAGAGCTATTTGCATGTACTGGAAGGAGTACTTGCAAATCTATCTCATGGATATTCACTATGAAAATCCTGAAACTCAATTGTTTATGGCCCTTGAGGACTATGTTTGGGGACCAAATATGGAGCGTGGCAGAAAAAAAACAGAAAGCAAATATGTAGATTCCAAACCTTTATTGGCGTCTCAATAGGTTCTACCATTCATGGGCCATATTTTGGCAGTAGGCCTTCGTCAGGGGTATGAGAACCCTTAATAAGAGACAAACCCTTAGTAAAAACAATTGAAATCAAGAGAACATTACAATAAATCATAAATTATAATGAAGGCATTCATGAGTTTGCCAAAATGTATGGTGAGACAAAAAGATAAGCTTCTCAAAACAGTTAAGGTAATAAATATATTAAAACGAAACAGTTAAATAAGACAGTTAAATAAAACATCAGGGAAGCTAAAGTATAATTTAGTAAATTATATATATATAAATTATAGTTTATGGTTAAAAACATACATAAGAAGACAAAGAACCTCCAGAAAACCTATATGCACTTATTTAGATATACATTTTGGTAAACTCATGAATTCCTTTCTTATAATTTATGATTTATTTTAATGTTCTCTTGATTTCAGCTGTTTTTAGTGTTTGTTATAATTGTCCCTTACTAAGGGTTCCCATACCCCTGATGAAGGCCTGCTGCCGAAACATGGCCCATGTAGGGTACAACCTATTGAGATGCCAATGAACATTTGGATTCTATATATTTGCCTTCTCTAGTTCTGCCTTGCTCCATATTTGATCTCCATTTCCTTGTGAGTATGTGTTGCTATGTTTGGGGACCTCCAGTCTTGGTTATACATATTTAGGTCTTAAAGTCTCAACTCATATGGCTTTTGGTGCAGATTCACTGTGATTCTAATGGAATACTGCAGTGTCATGTGTCTAATTCATTCCTTGTGTATTTAAGAACATCTGATGTGGACAATATTTATCTGCATTGGATTCCTCCCTTGAAGTGGGTAACCTTTTATTACAGCTAATGCATCTGGTTCTCAAGGCACAAGCTCCACTATGAGCCTTTGTTTTTTTTATTAAAAGTTAATTGATGCTCATATTGTCATCTGATGATGGCTGAAACAGAAAAAGAATGGGTTTGTTAACACACATACGGCATGGGAGACATACTATGACAAATATGTCTGTTACCTTTCTTTTGTTGGCCAAAATGGCATAATGGCATTGTCTGCACTTCCTCCATTCCAGTGGAGTGTCAGGCTCACCTTTAATGGGCTGTCTCTTCCAAATCATTAAGTTTAGCCTACCATACTCTTGCTTGCCACTTGACACAGGCCTTATAATGAGATGATGGTCAACCTTCCTGATAACTTTACCAAATTCATTATATAGAATTCTCTTAATTATATGCATGTTTATGTGGCTGATCCAGGTAGGTTGCCTCTGCTAATATGGCTTCCATGCTTGGCATGGCTGCCAATTGTACTACTTCATTACTGGTGATTTTATCAGCTCATTTAATTCTTATTATGCTACGTAAATGACGTTGCAGGCAATTACATTGTTTAATATGACAACCATAAAGGGAGCAGGTTTCTGATGAGGATAAAAGATTAGAAAGCACAGCAGCTTAAAATGGGCATTTTGTAGACACTTAATCCTAGCCTAGTAGTTAAAGCAGCAGGCTTGAGAACCAGGAAAATGAGAGTTAGAATCCTGCTGCTTCTACTGACATTCCTTGTGACTTTGGATAAATCATTTCACTCTCCATTACTTGGGGTACAACTTAGATTGTAGTCCCACTTCGGCAAAGAAATAACCTGTGTGCCTGATTGGATTCACCTTGAGTTCAAATTTGGAAATGGCAAGTAATTAAATCTAAAATCTAAAAATCTTTTATAAATGACTCAAGCATATTTGTTGATTTCTGCCAGGAGATAGTTGGTACAGAGGTTTGATTTTGTTTGCATTAATAAATTTGAATAGAACATGATGGCAAGTATGGACCTCAGGGCCCATCTAGTCTGCCCAACTCCATTCCTGCTGCAGTGCTGTATATCAGGGGTCTGCAGACTTTACAAGAGTTTGGCCATGTAGCACATTTCAAATATTGAGAACTGAAGGAGTTCTCCTTTGGAGCTTGCTAATATTTTTTTGGTCATACCATACTACTTTTGTCTTTTTCATTTTGCTCTCTTTGCCACTACTGCACGTGAGGGGACAGGGGAAGCAAACAATTCATCGTGGGCTGAATTCACTTATAGCCTGAAAAAATATGGTGGGGTGGAAATGTGAACTCCAGGGGCTGTAGTTTGAAAATTCTTGCCATGGACCTCCTTTGGCTTTGTCTTTCTTCTCATTCCTTCACAGCTAGGAATCCTTGTGCTTATACCAGGCTTTCTTGAATTATGTCATGCTGTCTCCTTCACTACTACTGTTAATCATTTATATAGTGCTACAAGGCATATGCAGCGCTGTACAGACACATATAATAAGACACTCCTTACTCATCAGAGCTTACAATCTAATCAAGACAGACAAAACAATAGATAAGAACAAGGGTACAAATAGGGAAGGGTAAGGAGACGGAAGGAGAACAAAGGATTAAGATCCAAAAATGGCCTGAAAGAGGTGAGCCTTTACCGTGGATTTGAAAAGGGGGAGAGATGAAACCTGAAAGATACAGGTAGTTTGTTCCAGGCATAAGGAGCACCAAGGTGAAAGGATCAAAGTCTGCTGCTGGCAGTGGAAGAGAAGGGCATAGAGAGAAGAAAGCCAGAGGAAGAGCGGAATTCATGGATCCCGCAAGGATCCCCTTTATCATCATTACTATTTAACATATATATGCAGCCTATATGTAACATCGTCAGATCCTTCAACGTCAACTGTATGATCTATGCTGATGACGTGTTATTATATATGCCGTTCTGCATAGACAAGATGAACCTCACCTCCATAACCAACTGTTTTAATGCCATATCAAATTGGCTACTTACTCAAAATCTTAGAATTCAACATAAAAAACAGAAGTTCTCTTTATTTCAAGGAATACCAAGTTCATACCACCTACATTCCTTGAAGTTCAAGATGCCAAGCTGCAAGTAAAATCCCACATCCGATACCTTGGAGTGACTCTGGATCAAAAACTGGACATGAAATCACACATTGCCAACACAGTAAGGGCAGTTTATTTCAAGATTCGTTCCCTCAGACATCTCTGACAACTGATTGATCCGGATGATTTCCGTACTGTATACCAGGCTTTAATCATTCCCCATTTTGACTACGCGAACTCCATTTTACAAGGGCTCCCACAATCTACCCTAAACCCGCTTCAACTAGCCTTGAACAGTGCAGCAAGAGTGCTTTTTGGCGTACCTAAAAGAGAACATGTAACACCTCTTCTGAAACAACTACATTGGCTTCCCATTCAAGCGAGAATCACCTTCAAGACTCTGCTCCTGGCCTTTAAAGCTCACAAAGGACTCGCTCCCGCCTCATTATCAGAGATGATCCAACCAATCTACCCCCACAGACTAAGAAGAACCACAGAATTAAATATGCTAATGGTACCAAAAGAGACTCTAAGATACAACTCCACAACAGTAAGCCGATCTTTCAGTTTATGTGCTCCAAAACTTTGGAATACCCTTCCATCACACATTAGGGCCATCTCTGATCTCAGCCAGTTTAAGAAGGCCTTGAAACATCACCTTTTCATCAATTACTTCCCAGAGGACATAGAAACACAGGCACACGCAAATAGCAACACTCCCCTTCTGAACACGTAATTTCCGCTGACCCAACAACACATCTCATCACGCTCCCATATTACAAGGTTCTTTTCAAACAATATGTCTTCCAAATGTAAATAATTACTCTGACTGCTTTTGTTGTAAATAATTGCCCCGGTTATCCAAGTTATTGTTCCTGTTATATGTAAAACCAGATAAATGTAACTTGTCTGAAGTTTTCTTGTTCTCTGTAAACCGCGCTGATATCGAATAGTGCGGTATATAAAAGATGTTAATAAATAAATAAATGGAGAAGGTTGTAGGGAGAGAGGAAAGGTAGTGAGGAGCAATGTAATTAATGCATTTTTAGGTCAGAAGGAGAAGTTTGTATTGGATACAGAAACGGAAGGGAAGCCAGTGAAGTGATTTAAGAGGGATTATATGAGTTTAATGGGGCTGGCGAAAGATTAGCCATACAGCAAAGTTTTGTACAGACTGAAAGGGAGAAAGATGACTCGGAGGGAGACCAGCAAGGAGCAGCTTGCAATAGTCGAGGCGAGAAGTGACTAAAGAGTGGATAAGTGTTTTAGTAGTGTGTTCAGAAAGGAAAGGGTGAATTTTGTTAATGCTATAGAGAAAGAAACGACAGGATTTTGCTATCGGTTGGATATATGCGGAGAGGAAGGACTCTAAGATGATCCCAAGATTATGGACTGAGGAAACAGAAAGCAGAAGAATGTTATCAACAGAGATAGAGGAAGGAGAGAAGAGGATTTAGGGGAAAAATAAAAAGTTCAGTTTTGGCCATATTCAGTTTTCAAATGGTGGTGAGACATCCAGGTAGCAGTGTCAGATAGGCAGGCAGATATACAGGCTTGGAGTGTAGGAGAAATATCAGGTGTAGATAGATAGATTTGAGAGTCATCAGCATAAAAGTGATATTGAAAACCTTCGGAGGAGATGGGAGCACCAAGAGACTGGATATAGAAAGAGAAAAGGAGAAGGCTTAGAACAGATCCTTGGGGTACACCAACTGAGAGAGGGTTAGCAGAAGAGGAGGAACCACCAGAACAGACACTGAAAGAGCGCTGGAAGAGATAAGAAGAGAACAAGGACAGTACAGATCCCCTTAAAGCAAGCAAGGACAGTGTATCAAGGAGAACATAAGAAATGCCATACTGGGTCAGACCAAGGTCCGTCAAGCCCAGTACCCTGCTTCAAACAGTGGCCAATCCAGGTCACAAGTACCTGGCAGCTTCCAAAAAGGCTCCACAGTGCTTGTCACGGGGCAAGCAGTGGATTTTCCGGGTCCTCTTTAATAATTAATAATGTTTTATGGATCTTTCCTCCAGGAAATTGTCTAAACCTTTTTTAAACCCAGCTACTCTAACAGCTTTTACTACATCCTCCCATAACGAATTCCAGAGTTTGATTATGCATTGAGTGAAAATTTATTTTCTCTTATTAGTCTTAAATGGAGTACGTTGTAACTTGTGATGAAGCTGAAGCCATTGAAGCTATAGACTTAGAAAAAAACACTGTTTATTATAAAGCAACTGACTCACAGAGGGTGCAGTTACCTAAAAGTGCAGCTAGAGGGAGCAGGCACGAGGCTGCAGAAGCTAAGCTGACACACCCAGGTTTTGAGAATGCAGGAGCTAATCAGGTACACATGAGTAGAGAGCCAGGAAGCTCAGTGGAGAAACGGCTTTATAAACAGTGCTCAGAAGGAAGAAAGCAGAGAGGATCTCGAGTTCAGAGAGGAACTGGGAGAGGATCTCGAGTTCAGAGAGGAGCTGAGAGAGGACCTCAAGCTCAGAGAGGACCACAAGTTTGGAGAGGAACACAAGTTCAGAGAGGAACTGAGAAGGGGACCTGAGAGAGGAACCTCTCATACTGAAAGGCAGAGAAGCTTGGAGTACTTACAAGGAAGAGCTAAGTTCCAGGGAGGACAAGCCCGTTCCAGAAAGCTCCAGGAGCCAGTCTTCAGGGAAGACGGTGATAGAAGGAGACTGCCAGGTAGAGCAAATACCAGCAGAGCACGTCTCAAAGATCCAAGTTACAGTTATGTTTCCTTTCCAAGATGTGAGCCAGCTCCTAGAAAAGCTTATAACCCAGAGAACCGTACTGATAGGAAACAACGCTGGGAAAGGCTTGTGAAATCTTTACAGAGAGGCATAGTAAAAAGCCATAACAGTTATTTGCCAAACCAAGACCAGCAAGGCTGGGGAATATTGGAGAGATCTATTGAACTACAACCTGCCTTATCCAGGGAAAGCTCAGGACTAGCTGACAACACGGCTGAACAGGAACCTATGCAAATAGAGGTGATAGAGCCAGAGCCGTTGCAGTTAGAGCACCCGATGGACTGCTCACTCTGTGTTTCCAAGAGTCTAGAGTCTCTAACAGAATTGTAACCGGCAGGACATGCTTTAACATATCTTTTTGCTTTTGCTAAGCTGAAAGAAGAAGTTTTGTATTTGTTTTTCCTCTTGGTGTTGAAAACCTGTTTGAATGCAAAGAACTGTGAAGCGCCTGTAACAGTTACTGACTTTGTAAATATTTTGGCATAAACCCTGAAGTAAGGTACATTCTGTTTTGTCTTTGTGGAGAACCTTTGCGCAACAAAGGGAATAAAAAACATTTAAGTTTAACCCTGCACAAGGCTCACAACTATTTCTTTATGAAGTGGGACTACAAAGACCATGATGCACCTGGTCTAGAAAAGTTTTTCCTCCTTCAACCAACAATAAGTGTCCGCCCTCTCCTTTCTGCACGCTGCCACTAGGAGGGGCTGTGACAAACTTCATTACATTTTCCTAGTCTTTGTACTTTTTGATGGTATAAACAACCGATCTACGTTTACCCGTTTCAATCCATTCATTAATTTATAGACCTCTAGCATATCTCCCCTCAGCATTCTCTTTTCCAAATTGAAAATCCCTAACCTTTTCAGCCTTTCCTCATAGGGGTATCCTTCTATCCCCTTTACCATTTTGGTGGCTCTTCTCTGTATGTTTTCTAATTCTGTTATATCCTTTTTAAGATACAGCGACCAGAATTGCATACAATATTCAAGGTGTGGTCACCCCATGGAACGATACAGAGGCATTATAATATCCTTTGTTTTATTCTCCATTCCTTATGATTCCTAGCATTCTATTTGCTTTCTTGGCTGCCACTGTACACTGGGCAGAGGGCTTAATTTATTATCCATGATGACACTTAAATCTCTTGTGGTGGTTCCTAATGTGGAACCTTGCATCATGTAAACATAGTTTGGATTTTTCTTTCCTAGATGCATAACTTTCCCCTTGTCCACGTTAAATTTCATCTGCCATTTGAATGTCCAGTCTTCCAGTTTATCAAGAACCTCTTGCAATTTTTCACAATCCTTTTGTGTTTTAACAACTTTGGAATTTGTGGTGGTCAACAGTGTCAAAAGCAGCAGAAAGGTCAAGAAGAATGAAGACTGAGTAAAGGTCTTTGGATTTAGCCATCACATTCCAAAGAAGACCATTCCATTCATCCATCACCCTTTTGTGCCGCAGTACTTGTGGATGCTACTCTTTAGTCCACTACCTTGGAGCCTCCTGCCATGACCTCTTTTTCTAGAGCTGGGATGGCAAACTCCAGGTCTGGAGTGCCACAATCTAGCCTGGTTTTCAGGATGCCCCTAATGAATATTCATGAGATATATTTGCATTCACTGCTTCCCACTGTATGCAAATATATCTCATTAATATTCATTAGGGACATCCTGAAAACCAGGCCTGATTGTGGCACACCAGGACTGGAGTTCACCATCCCTGTTCTAGAGCATTCTTTCCTCTAAAAATGGTGTGTTAATTATGCATCAATGCCTTTGAGCTATTTGATTGTCTCTTGTTATATCCCTTCTTTCCTCTTGGGCAGGGCTTTCCAAACCTATCCTGGGGATCCCATAGCCAGTTAGGTTTTAAGGATATTTACAATGAATATACATAAGATCAGGAGTGGAGGAGTAGTCTAGTGGTGGTTAGAGCACTGGCTTGGTAACCAAAAGACCAGGGTTCAATTCCCACTAGCACTCGGAAGAAAGGCCTGGTAATCTATTTCCGGTCATGCTGCCAAGAAAACCCAGGAACTGCTGGGTTGCCAGGAGTTAGCATTGACTTGAAGGCATACATTGTATTGTATACATAAGATCAGTTTGCATATATGGAAAACCTAGGGCATGCAGATTGATCTCATGCATATGTGTTGTGAGTATCATGAAAACTCGACTGGCTGTAGGATCCCCAGAACAGGTCTGGGAAGCCATAGTCTAAGATAAACCAGTCTAGGTCAGTAAGTCTCATTTCATAAGACTTCTAGTGTAGACCCTGCATGATTTTGGTAGCTTTTTCCATGCAACGCCTCCCTACATCTATTTGGAGGTACAGCCTCTAGAAACTGACAATATTCTAGGTAAGGTCCACAGCAAAAATAGAGGAGAGGAGGTGCATCTTCCAATGTATACTTGTATTCTAAAACAAGAATACACGTATATTTTTAATGGCTGCTCAGAATACTCCTCCTTTGCATCTCTGTAGGTTGCTGCACATACATATAAACAACGCCTTTTCTAAAATGGCTAATTACACATGTTGCCCAATTTACCATGTGTAAACTATGCTGAAACCACCTAAAATCACCTAAATGTTTTGAGGCTAATATATGGAAAAGTTGAGTGTCCTGTTCTGAGGATGGTCTTGGTCTGTTTAAGCTTTTATATTTTCAGGATGATCAAAAATATCACACTGAAATGATTTATCCTTGATGCAGATATGTAAATATTGAAATGCTAACCACTTCTGGATGATAAAATTTTGAAAATGTTTAGGACAATTTAGTGAGTAATAAAGGATTCTATGCATAAGGGTATATGACTGCAGATTTGGGTGCACTTTAAATCTCATAGCACTTTTGAACAAATACAATAACCTTGGAATTGTTCTTGTTCATACTGATTATCTTTTAAAAGTGATATTAAAAGGCCTATACCCTTTCTCTTCATTTATGCAAGATGGGCTTTTCTTTCAGTTGCTTCTTTGGTATGGAGGAGCAGTGGACTGGAAACTAGGAAAGGTAGGGTTCAAATCCAAATGATGCTCCTGTAACCCTCCATTATCTCAAATACAAACTTGCAGGCTGAGGCAGAAAGACTAACATGCCCTTTACACGCAGATAATGCAACCTATATGCACAAGTTCTGACACGCCAAATGCAGAAAAGAGATTGAGACACGCATAAACAGCAAAGAAAAAGCAAGGGTGCACAGTGATGCCAAGCATATTTAAATTACATGCAAATGAGCTGTGCGTATTAAAATGGCATGCTAATATTGTCTGTGCCCAATGCAGAAAAATGCATAGAGGGTTGCATAACCAGCCAAAGCACCAATATCTGTACCGCTGGTCTGAGGAGACTTAAAAATCTTGCGCATGTCCCCAACAGTATTTTGATGGCATCTGGAGCTTTTCCCGATGTCTGGATAATCAGAGGTGAAGTGTCAAACTTCCCCTCAGATGATCCAGGCATCGGGGAAATCTCCTGATGCCATCAAATTAATGTTGGGCGGCCAGTGCATCCAACACGACCCCCCACAGAAACCAGCAGCTCCGATTCCCTCACCCACCCACTCAATTAAAAAAAAAAACCCTGGTGGCCCAGCGACTTTGATCCCTCCCACCCAATAACAAAAGGTGGCTCCCTGGTGGCCCACAAAATGCACACCCCCTCCTGCTACCTTTAAGATGGAGCAAGAGTGCTGGCTATGTGCTCCTGTCCCTGTGCCGCCATCTTGAAAAATGGCAGAGCCTGGCCCCGCACGGTGCATCCTAATATTCACTGGGTGGGGTCAAACTGCCATATAAGGTGGAAATGCCTGATATGGCAGTCTGATCCTATCCAGTGCATCCCAGGATGCACTGCATTGGGCCAGGCACTGCCATTTTTTAAGATGGTGGTGCAGAGGCAGGAGCACATGGGCAACACACCAGCTCCATCTTAAAGGTACCGGAAGGGGGAGAGGTTTGGGGGCCACTGGACCTTTCGCTATTGCATGGGTGGTTGGAATTGGGCTACCAGGGGTTTTTTTATTGGGTGGGTGGGGGGATCAGGGCCACTAGGAATTTGGTTTCTGTCAGGGGGCACTGGTCCCCTGAAAGTATTTTGATGGTATCGGGGGCTTTCCCCAATGGCTGGATCATCTGAGGGGAAGTGTCACGCATCCCCTCAGATGACCCTGTTTCTCTGGGAGAGTATGACAAACTTGTGCAGACTTCTGTGCCCATGTGTTTGGCTTGCTCTCCCAGTTTAACGCTGACATTTGTGCCGCAGTTTAACACATGGTTGATTTGCATATGTGTCCCTTTCTGCATGCCAGTGCAGAAATCGCATGCTATCGGCACACTACCTAGACGCGTACATAGCTTATAGCACACTACTTCAGTGCTGGCTTTCTGCATTGACCCCTTAGATTGTAAGCCCAACCTCTGTTGAAACCTGTGTAAAGTGTTTGCTGTAAGACGCAAACAACCTGGGAATGGGCAGACTAAATAGCAGAGTGGCAACTTCACATTTTGGCAAATAAATAATCTCCAGGAACAAGCAGGAATGTAGTCTTCACATATGGGTATCGTCGGTACCGACGGAGCCCGCACGGGATCGCTGCCCAGCATCCAATAGGAAAGCTTTTTGGAGCATCCCACAGCACCTGGGTGCTACCTTCCCGCCTTTCCAACTGTCCCTCTCCAGTTCTTTGTTTTCCACAGAGCTGACAGGTCACATACCCTGCCACTGCAGAAAATTTTGTCTTTAATCTTTGTTTTTGTGGTCGCGTCTGCCTTCCCTCGACGCTATACTGGTACTGCCGGTTCTTTCTTTCTTCTAAAAAAAAAAAAAAAAAACAAGAAAATATTGTTTCTGAAGTGGTTTACTTCAGGAACTTTTTTTCCTTGGTGCTAGGCGCCATTTGGGCACTAGGCCCAATTTTTCCTTAAAAATGGAAAAACCTACTTCAGGTTTTAAGAAATGTTCTAAATGTGGCAGTACCATTTCCAGCACCGACACCCATGATTGGCATCTCAAATGTTTAGGTCCTGACCACTCTATTTCAGAATACCTCTCCTGTGGAATGATGTCAAAAAGGGGTCGGAAGAACCGAGCTGCTAAACTTAGCACCCTTTTTCCCTCAGACGCGGCGTCTGTTGCATCGACGTCCTCCAGGGCTTCATCTTCCTCCCATGGATCTCAGGTAACTAAACATAAATCTAGCCGGTCCTCAAAGAGTAGATCTCCTTCTAAGTATCGAGATGCCCCTGGCGTTGCCCTTGAGGAATTTTCACCGGCAAAACTGCCCCGGCGGGAGGCTTCGGCTTCCAAAGCATTAACAGGGTTCCAGGATGTTATCGAGGCCTCAACCTCGGCAGAACTACTGGCGCCATGCTCTGGGGTTCCGGCCGCTTCTACCAGTACTGACACCCAAGCATCGGCAGCGTCGATAGACCAGAGATTCCTTGCTATCGAACGCAGTCTAGCGGCTCTTCTCATGGCTTCGGTATTGTTGAAACCGCTTCAGACACCTCAACCGGTACCGGTACCGACTGCATCGACATTGGCGGGTATGCCACCCGTACCGAGTCATGCATGTCTCTCTGGCATTGACAGATCGGTACCTGAACAACCTGATACCGACTTCGATCGATACCGGTACTGTGCTTTGCACGATCACGGGGATCGGAGATATTTTGAATCCTCGGATGAGTCTGAAGACTCTGCCAATACCAGAGTACTTCTCCCCGAGGATTCCTCTTCTCCTCAGTGCAGAATGCCTCCGCCAGAGGATATGTCCTTTCAGGACTTTATCCATGATATGGCCCGAGCCCTTTCCATCACAGTAGCTCCTGAAAAAGAGCCTAGGGCAAAGGAGTTGGAAATCCTCCAATACCCTAAGGCTTCCAAAGAGGCAGCTACTCTGCCTATTCATGAGATCTTACATGATCTTATGCTAAGGATGTGGGAAACGCCTTTAACCACATCTCCATATTCTCGAAGACTCGATACCATGTATTGAGTTCCACCTTGTCCTGGCTTTCAAAAAACTCAAATCCTCCAGGTCGTGAATGTAGGACTGTCGATACCTTTGGGCGTCGATGCTTCCATGCTCTCAGCTAGGATCAGTTCCTATATCTTGTATATGGGAATGTTCCTTAAAGAGGTCACAGGGAACTTGGAGCTTATGAGCCCCCTTCTTCCTGATGACAAAAGACAAGACTATCTCACTCTTGTCAGACACGCTCTGGATGTTTCCAAGTTTGTTAATCGTGCAGCCTTTGACTGTTTTGAGTGCATAAGAAGAACCTCTGCTATTGCCATTGGTGCATGTCGGATCACCTGGCTTCAGGCATCTGACTTGTAAATTTGGGTACAGGATAAATTAGGAAACATTCCTTGCACAGGAGAAAATCTCTTTGGCAAGAATTGGCAGGAGAAGGCTAATGAAATAGATGCTGACAATATCACATTGGATAGATTGGCCAAATCTACAGCTGATCCTGCAAAGAAACCATTTTTCAATAAGAAAAGAAGTTTTATCTTTCCTATACCCAACAGGGACACTGTCCAGGTCAGACTGCCCAAAAGGGACAGCAGCAACAACCTAGACAACAAAAGAAGCCAAAAGCTGCAAAACCTCAGTCAGCTCAGCAGGCTCAGCCTCCTCAGGGGCTTTGACTCCTTTCTAGAGAATTTAGCCTTCCTGCCCTTGAAGGGTCCAGAACCCTTAACCATCCCAGGCAGGTTATGTCATTTTGCCCACAGATGGTACCAAATAACAGCAGAAAATTTGACTCTGTCCATTGTACGAGAGGGGTACAAGCTTCATTTTCACAGCCTGCCCTCGACAATCTCTTAAGTCACAATGCTCCTTGCTCAAGGAGCAATAGAGGAAGTACCCATTCTCCATCAGGGTTCTAGTCCCCCTATTTCCTTATTTCAAAGAAAACAGGAGGACACAGACCCATTTTAGACCTCAGAGAATTGAACAAATATCTGTTCTGAGAGAAGTTCAAAATGGTCTCTCTAGGAACTCTGCTGTCAGGATTGACTTTGTTCTCTAGATCTCAAGGATGCGTATACTCATATTCTCACCCATCCAAATCACAGGAAATTCCTCTGATTCCTGTTTCAGGGAAAGCACTACCAATAAAAGGTTTTTCCCTTTGGCCTGGTTTCTGCACCAAGAGTGTTCACAAAATGCATGGCTGTGGTAGCAGCATTTCTTTGCGCACTGGGAATATTCGTCTTCCCTTACTTAGACGACTGGCTCATTCGAGTCCCTACAGTGCTAGAAGCCAGCTCTGCTCTGTCTCACACAATGTGAATCCTTCAGTATTTGGGACTGGTCATAAACCTCCCAAAGTCCAATCTTGCTCCCACTCAGTCCCTAGAGTTCATAGGAGCTCATCTGGATACCAGACAGACAAGGGCTTTCCTTCCGCAGCCCCGCTGTCTTCGCATAGTACAACTGGCTTCCCAAGCAGTGCTCAAACCTTATCTCACTGCTCGGGAAATGCTACAATTGCTAGGCCACATGGCCTCCACTGTGCATATGGTTCCTTATGCTCGCCTCCATATGCGAGCGGCCCAGTGGACTTTATCCACTCAGTGGACACAGGCCTCAGATTGCCTGTCGGACAAAATAACAGACCGTCTTATTTCGTCCCTCCAATGGTGGCAATCACCCAGAAACCTTCTAGTGGGGTCTCCTTTCCAGCAACCCCTATCCCAAGCCACCCTAACAACAGATGCTTCACAGGTGGGATGGGGAGCCCACCTGCACGATCTCTCTACCCAGGGTATCTGGACGCCACAGGAGGCCTGTCTTCACATCAACCTCCTGGAGCTCAGAGCAATCTTCCTTGCTTTTCAAGTATTTCACGCCCAGCTCAGCTACAAGACAGTCCTAGTTCAAATGGACAATCAGGTAGCCATGTTCTATGTGAACAAGCAGGATGGAACAGGCTGTCTGTCGCTATGCAATAAAGCTTTGCGACTATGGGCCCTCGCCAGAGAGCATCAGATTCATCTCCTTGCGGTGTATCTTCCAGGCATTCAAAACTCTTGGGCAGACAAACTAGTCGAGTTCTGCTTCCACATGAATGGTCTCTCCATGCAGACCAGGTTGCCCAAATATTTCAGATTTGGGGAACCCCAGACATAGATCTCTTTGCAAGTCTGCTGAATGCCAAACTTCCCCGGTTCTGTTCCAGAATTCCGGCTCGATGTTGTCAGGCAAGGGACGCGTTCCTCCTTCACTGGGGTCAGGACTTCCTATATGCCTTCCCACCCATTCCCCTCATCCCCAAAACCCTATTCAAGCTTCAGAGAGACAGAGGTCATATGATCCTCATAGCTCCACGTTGGCCATGCCTAACGTGGCACCCTCTGCTCCTACATCTCTCTCAAGCTCTGCCTCTGGAGTTGGTATCCGCTCCAGATCTTCACTCCCAAGAGGACGGGATGCTGTGGCATCCGAATCACCAGTGTCTGCACCTCAGGGCCTGGTTGCTGAAGGCCTAGAACTTCAGGATCTTAACCTTTCCCAACAGGTAAAGGATATCCTTCATGTTTCTAGGAAACCCTCCACAAGACGCTCATATGCCTTTAAGTGGAAAAGGTTTACCATATGGTGCTTGCAGAAGGGTCTTAACCCTCTTGCGATATCTATGGAATCAATACTGGAGTATCTCCTTCATTTCTCAAATGCGGGTCTCAAGACAAATTCATTAAGAGTCCATCTTAGTGCTATTGCAGCTTCTTACAAGCCTCCTAGTGGACAACCTATTTCCTCTCATCCTCTCATAGTGAGATTTATGAGAGGCCTTCTTTTAACAAAGCCTCCCATTAAGCCACCACCGGTGGCATGGGACTTAAATCTGGTGCTCGGGCAGCTCATGAAACCGCCCTTTGAATCATTAGCCACTACATCTTTGAAATTCTTTTCCTGGAAAGTCATCTTCCTCATTGCAATCACATCAGCACGTTGCATCAGTGAATTGCAAGCGTTAGTGACTGATCCTCCTTATACAAGGTTCCACCATGATAAGGTAGTTCTTAGGACTCATCCACACTTTATACCAAAGGAGGTTTCGCCTTTCCATTTAACCAAGCGGTTTACCTTCCTGTATTCTTTCCGAGGCCTCATGCCGCCAGTACAGAAAGGAACCTTCATACCTTGGACTGTAAAAGAGCTTTGGCCTTTTAGTTGCAAAGGACACAGCAACATAAAAAATCTTCTCAACTCTTTGATGCTTTTGATCCTAGTCATCTGGGACTTCCAGTTTCCAAAAGAACACTGTCCAACTGGATCACTGCCTATGAGAGTAAGAACCTTCCTCTTAAAGGCCATGTCACCGCTCACAATGTGAGAGCCATGGCAGCCTCAATGGCTCATTTTCACTCTGTGTCTATCAACGACATCTGTCGAGCAGCTACTTGGGCTTCGGTACATACCTTCACAGCCCACTACTGCTTAGACAAGGACTCCCGCCGGGATGCCTTGTTTGGCCAAGCTGTTCTTCAACACCTTTTTCAGACTTAATCAACTCCTACCCACCGTCCCTGGTAGGATGCCAGAGATCAAATGGGGAAGTGAGGCCCTTTCGCAAGGGCTGACAACTTCCTGGGACCACCTCCCTGGCATCTGTAGCTAGGGAGTCCCCATATGTGAAGACTACATTCCTGCTTGTTCCTGGAGATAGCGTAGTTACTCACCTGTAACAGGTGATCTCCGGGAACAGCAGGAATTTAGTCTTCACAACCCGCCCACCTCCCCTAGGAGTTGTATCTCTTTCTATCTCTCCCTCTGTCTTTTGTCTCAGCTATAAACTCAACTGGAGAGGGACAGTTGGAAAGGCGGAAAGGCAGCACGCAGGTGCTGTGGGATGCTCCCAAAAGCTTTCCAATTGGACGCTGGGGAGCATTCCCACGCGGGCTCCGTCGGTACCGACGATACCCGTATGTGAAGACTAAATTCCTGCTGTTCCCAGAGATCACCTGTTACAGGTGAGTAACTACGCTTTTTTGGGGGTGGAGGTGGGGTTCCCCACCCTTCAAAAATAGGTTGTAGGACCTTGTCTTTTCCCAGAAGCTGTATGAGAAGAGACTTGAAGAACTGAATATGCAACGTTTGGAAAGGAGGGTTGGGAAATGTGATTCAGATATTTGAATACTTCTAAGTTATTATTGAGCAAATAATCCTTTTCCAAAGTTGGAAAAGCTATAAAACTAGCAAACATGAAATGAAGCAGAAAGGAGAAAGAGTGAAAGCAACATAAGGAAATATGTTATCTCCAGAAACAAGCAGGAATGAGTCTTCACATATGGGTATCGTCGGTACTGATGGAGCCTGCGCGGGAACGCTCCCCAGCGTCCAAAAGGAAAGCTTTTGGGAGCATCCCACAGCGCCTGCGCACTGCCTTCCCGCCTTTCCTAACCGCCTCTCTTCAGTTCTTCTTTTCCGCGGAGCCAGCAGGTCGTGTTCCTGTCACCGCTGAAGAATTTCTTTATTTTATTTTATTTCTTTGGTCGCGCGTCTGCCTTCTCGACGCTGGACCGGTACCGCCGGTCTTTTCTTTCTTTATTCTAAAAAAAAAAAAATACTGTGTTTTCTCACTTCAGTGCATTTTCTTCTTGGCCTTAGGCCTAGCAAATTTTTCCTCATGTGCAGCGGCACTATTTCTGTCACCGATACCCATGAATGGTGTCTAAAATGTTTAGGTCCTGACCATTCCATTGCGGATTGTGAGTCCTGCTCCATGATGTCTAAAAGAGGTCTACACAGAATCGAGCAGCTAAGCTCGGCACCCTGTTTCCCTCGGATGCAGCTTCGGTTGCATCGACGTCTTCCAGGGCTGCTTCTTCCTCACATGGATCTCAGGTAACCAAACTTAAATCCAGCTGGTCCTCGAAGGGTAGATCTCCCTCTAAGTATCGAGATGCCTCCGGGCTTGCCCTCGAGGAATCCGCACCGGCAAAATTACCCCGGCGGGAGGCTCCGGCTTCCAAAGCTTTATCTATGGGGTCACAGGTTGACATCGATGGCTCGACCTCGTCCAATCACCTGTTGCCATGTTCTGGGGTACCGGTGGTTCCCACTGGTACCGACATCCAGACACTGGTTGCGTCGATGGATCAGAATATCCTGGCCATGCGGCGTGCCATCACGGCATTCATACAAGCTGCGACGCCTTCGGTACCGCAACAAACTCCGTTGCCAGTACCGACTCCGGCACCAGTACCGACATCGGTTCTGGTGCCGGTACCGATTGCATCGACATCCGCTCCGTGGTCGACCGCAGCGGTACACTGTTCTGTGATGCCCATCGGTACCGATCACTCCCGATGTCAATACCACCCGGTACGCGTATCGGGCTCTGCAGGAGCATCCAGACAGGCGATACTTCGATTCCTCTGAAGACTCTGATGAATCAGAGGTCTCTGTCGAAGCATTGGTGATCCATCCTCAGGATCCCTCTTCTCCAAAAAGGAGAATGTCTCCTCCAGAAGACTTGTCTTTTCAAGACTTCATTAGGGAAGTGGCCAGGGGCCTCTCCATCTCAGTGGCCCCTGAGACAGAGCCTAGCGCCAAAAAATTAGATATTTTACAATATCCTAAGGCTCCTAAAGAGGCAGCCACTTTACCAATACATGAGATTCTTTATGATCACATGTTGGGCATATGGGAGACTCCTCTCACCACTTCCCCTCATTCTCGCAGGTTGCACACCATGTATCGTGTTCCTCCCTGTCCTGGCTTCCATAAGCCTCAGCTTCCTCACCACTCCATTGTGGTGGAGTCTGCTATGAAGAAGGTAAAGAGTACAAAAAGGCACTCTTCTGTTCCTCCAGGAAGAGAATGCAGAACCTTAGATGCCTTTGGCAGGAGAATTTTCCAGGCCAGTATGCTTGTTGCCAGAATCAACTCCTATAGTCTCTATATGGGGATGTTTCTAAAAGAAGTTACAGATCACCTGCAAACTTTATCTCCTTTTATTTCAGAAGATAAAAGGGAAGAGTTCCTCACCTGGCTCAAACATGCCCAGGATATTTCCAAGTTTTCCAACCGTGCAGCCTTTGACTCTTTTGAAGGTGCCAGCAGAGCCTCGGCCATTGCCATAGGTGCACGCAGAGTTGCTTGGTTACAAGCTACTGATTTGGAACCCTGGGTTCAAGATGGACTAGGAAACCTTCCTTTTACAGGTGAAAACCTTTTTGGCAAAGATTGGCAAGCAAAGGCCACCCAAATGGATGCTGAAAATTCTGCTTTAGATAGACTTTCAAAGTCTACTTCTGCTCCTTTTAAGAAAAGGTTGTTCAAAAAGGGTTTTTTTTCCCAAAAAAGGGAAATATTATTCTGCTTATGGTCAGCAGTCATCTTCTGCAGGTCGTTTTGCTGTAAAGAGACAGCAACAACCGAAACAGGCCAAGCCTAAGGCTGCTAGGACTGCTACGGCCCAACAGCCTCAGCCTCCTCAGGGCCTTTGACTTACAACTAGAGAGCTTAGCCTTTCTGGCTCTAGAACATTCAGAGCCTCTCACCATTCCAGGAAGGTTGGCTTACTTTGCTCCCAGGTGGGAACAAATCACAGCAGAGCAATGGACCCTCTCCATCATAAGGGAGGGGTTCAAGCTTCATTTCTTAAACCTTCCTCCTCTCACCATGGTGAGACAGTTCAATTCTCAGCATCTCTCCTCAACCTTCTGGGTCTGGAGATTGCTACCCTTCTTGCCCAAGGGGCAATAGAAGAAGTACCCCTTCTTCATCAGGGCTCAGGGTTCTACTCCCCCTACTTTCTTATCCCAAAGAAAACAGGGGGTTACAGACCCATATTAGATCTCAGAGAATTGAACAAGTTCCTATGCAAGGAGAAATTCAAGATGATTTCTCTCGGTACTCTCCTTCCATACCTTCAGAGTCAGGATTGGCTTTGCTCTCTAGACCTCAAGGATGCGTACACCCATGTCCTCATCCATCCAATACACAGAAGGTTCCTTCGGTTCTTTTATCAAGGGAAGCACTACCAATACAGAGTGCTTCCTTTCGGTCTGGCCTCTGCACCAAGGGTGTTCACAAAATGCATGGCAGTAGTAGCTGCATTTCTATGCACTCTAGGGATATTCGTATTCCCATATCTGGACGACTGACTCATCCGAGCTCCATCCCAGTCAGAGGCCCAGACTTCTCTAACCTGCACAAGGCATATCCTTCAGTATTTGGGACTTGTAATAAACTTTCCAAAATCCCATCTCACCCCTACTCAGTCTTTAGAGTTCATAGGGGCCTTGCTGGACCCCACAACTGCAAGGGCCTATCTTCCCCAGGCCCATTGCCTACGCTTGGTGCAGTTAGCCTCACAAATTCAGTTAAAATCCCATTTAACTGCTCGAGAGATGTTACAACTGTTAGGCCACATGGCATCCACTGTGCATGTGGTTCCTTACGCTCGCCTTCACATGAGGGCAGCTCAGTGGACTCTATCCACCCAATGGACCCAGGCATCAGGTTGCCTGTCAGACAAAATAGCAACCTCCAGTCGCCTCTTTTGGTCCCTCCAGTGGTGGAAGTCCACTCAAAATCTGTTGCTGGGGTCCCCCTTTCAACAGGTGTTACCCCAAGCAACCCTTACAACAGATGCCTCTCCAAGAGGTTGGGGAGCTCATCTTCAAGATCTCTCCACTCAAGGCATCTGGTCTTTACAGGAGACATCTCTACATATCAACCTCTTAGAGCTCAGAGCAATTTTTCTAGCTCTCAGAGTCTTCCACACCCTGCTCAGCTACAAGACAGTCCTCATCCACACGGACAACCAAGTAGCCATGTTCTACGTGAACAAGCAGGGCGGGAATGGCTCTCTGTCGCTTTGCATCGAAGCTCTGAGATTGTGGGCCTTCGCCAGAGAGCATCAAATTCATCTCATGGCAGTGTATCTTCCAGGGGTTCAAAACTCTTGGGCAGACAGACTCCGTCGAGTTCTGCTTCCACACGAATGGTCCCTCCATGGGGACCAGATAGCCAGGATCTTCCGAATTTGGGGAACCCCGGACATAGACCTCTTTGCAAGTCCGTGGAATGCCAAACTTCCCCGGTTCTGTTCCAGGATTCCGTGTGAGGGAGTTCAGGCCAGGGATGCCTTCCTCCTTCATTGGGGGCAAGACTTCCTCCTATGCCTTTCCACCCATTCCCCTAATTCCCAATACACTCTTCATACTTCAGAGAGACAAGGGGTCCATGATCCTCATAGCACCACATTGACCACGCCAAGTGTGGTACCCTCTACTTCTGCATCTCTCCCAAGCTCCCTCCCTGGACTTGGGATCTGCTCCAGACCTCCTGTCCCAGGAGGAGGGAACGTTGTGGCACCCAAATCCCCAGTCTCTTCACCTCAGAGGCTGGTTGCTGAAGGCCTAGACCTTCAAGATTTGCATCTTTCTCAGCAAGTGAAGGATATCCTTCATGCTTCCAGAAAGCCTTCCACTAGACGTTCCTATGCTTTTAAATGGAAAAGGTTTACCATTTGGTGTGCAGAGAAGGGTCTTAACCCTCTTGCAATACCTCTGAATTCTTTACTATTATTTGCTGCATTTATCCCATGCAGGCCTTAAAACAAATTCAGTAAGAGTCCATTTGAGTGCTATTGCAGCATCCCTTAAACCTCTCAATGGACAGCCTATTTCCTCTCATCCTCTTATAGCAAGATTCATGAGAGGCCTTCTATTGACTAAACCTCCCATCAGACCACCTCCAGTGGCATGGGACTTGAATCTGGTTCTTGGCCAGCTTATGCAGCCACCTTTTGAACCCTTAGCCACTACTTCCTTGAAATTCCTTTCCTGGAAGGTTATTTTTCTCATTGCAGTCACCTCAGCTCGCCGTATCAGTGAGCTGCAAGCCTTGGTGGCTAATCCTCCTTATACAAGGTTCCATCATGACAAGGTAGTCCTCAGGACTAATCCACACTTTATGCTAAAGTGGTCTCACCTTTTCTTCTGAACCAGGAGGTGTATTTACCTGTCTTTTTTCCAGGACCTCATGCATCAAGTGCAGAGAGGAATCTTCATACCCTGGATTGTAAGAGAGCACTGGCTTTTTACTTACAAAGGACACAGCAGCATAGAAAGTCCTCTCAACTATTTGTTGCTTTTGATCCCTCTCACTTAGGACTTCCAGTCTCTAAGAGAACTCTGTCCAATTGGATTGCTCAGTGTATTTCCTTCACCTACCAGAGTAAGAACCTTTCTCTGGAGGGCCATGTCACAGCTCACAATGTGAGGGCCATGGCAGCCTCTATGGCTCATCTAAATTCTGTGTCCATCGACCAAATCTGTCGAGCGGCCACCTGGGCCTCGGTTCATACCTTTACAGCCCATTACTGCTTGGACAAGGACTCCCGCCGGGATGCCTTGTTTGGTCAGGCTGTTCTCAAACACCTGTTCCATACCTAATCAACTCCTATCCCCCATCCCTGGTTGGATGCCCGAGATCCATGGGGGAAGGTAGAGCCCTTCTCAGGGACTCACAACCTTGGAGATCTCCCTGGCATCTCTAGCTGGGGAGTCTCCATATGTGAAGACTCATTCCTGCTTATTCCTGGAGATAGCACAGTTACTTACCTGTAACAGGTGATCTCTGGGAACAGCAGGAATAAGTCTTCACAACCCACCCACCTCCCCTAGGAGTTGTATCTCTCTATCTTTCCTTTCCTCTCTCTCTTTTTGTCTCAGCTTAAAACTCGAACTGAAGAGAAGCAGTTAGGAAAGGTGGGAAGGCAGCGCGCAGGCGCTGTGGTATGCTCCCAAAAGCTTTCCTTTTGGATGCTGGGGAGCGTTCCCACGCAGGCTCCGTCGGTACCGACGATACCCATATGTGAAGACTTATTCCTGCTGTTCCCAGAGATCACCTGTTACAGGTAAGTAACTGTGCTTTCATGGAAAGGCTAATGGATGCCTGGAGTGCCCTCCCACTGGAGATGGCAGGAACAGAAATTGTAACTGAATCTAAAAAGATATGGGATAAGCACAGATGATCCCAATATAGAAAGAAGAGCATTCCTGCTGAAAGAAATCTTAAATGACTTTCACATTTCAAAAAAGGATAGAGTGGGGGTAAGGTGCAGTTACAACCCAAAGTAAAAAAAAAAATAGGATGGGGGTAATCTGTATTAAGCAGCAGTTACAACCCTAAATACCTTGCAGGGAAGAATAGATGGACCATGCTGATCTTTATTTGCCCTCGTGCACTATATTAATGGAAATGCGTGAGCTAAATATAATGTTGTTAAGTGCCGTCGAGTCGGAGTCGACTCATGGCGACCCTCTGGATAGCTATCCTAAATTGTGTTCGGTCTTCAGTCAGGCGGCTCATTGTTGACAGACTGGTACCCGTAGCTGCTGTTATTGTATCGATCCATCTCATTGCTGGCCTTCCTCTTTTGCGTTGACCTTCTATCTTGCCAAGCATAATGTCTTTCTCTAATGATCTCTCTCTTCGCATGATGTGTCCAAAGTATGAAAGTCAAAGTCTTGTCATCTGAGCTTCTAAAGAAAGCTTAGGTTTGATCTCCTCTAGTACCGACTGGTTTGTTCTTCGGGCAGTCCATGGTATACATAGTATTCGCCGCCAGCACCATAATTCAAAGGCATCAATTTTCTTCCTGTCTATCTTTTTCACTGTCCAGCTTTCACATGCATATGATGTTATTGAAAATACCATGGCTTGAAGAAGTCGAATCTTTGTATGGAGAGAGACGTCTCTGCTCTTGAGAATCTTATCTAGGTCTTTCATAGCCATTCTGCCAAGAGCAATGCGTCGTCTGATTTCTTGACTGCTTGTTGCTTCTTTATTGATAGTTGATCCAAGTAGGTTAAAGTTGTTCACAATTTCAATTTCTTCTCCTTCAACGATGAACCTGTTGATTATGCCAGTTGTCATGATCTTTGTCTTCTTTACATTAAGGTGCAGGTCTATTTTGAGACTATGGTCTTTGATTGTGAGAAGCAAATGTTTCAGATCATCTTCACTTTCAGCCAGTAATGTGGTGGTATCAGCATAGCGAAGGTTGTTGATGAGTCTTCCACCTATCTTCACACCTCTGTTGTCTTCATACAATCCTGCTTCTCTGATGATTTGTTTTGCATATAAATTAAACAGGTAGGGGGAAAGTATGCAGCCTTGTCTTACACCTTTGCTTATTTTAAACCATTCTGTTTCTCCTTGTTCCGTTCGAACTGTTGCTTCTTGATCAATGTACAGATTGCACAAGAGAACGATCAGGTGTTCTGGTATACCCATGCTTCTTAATGTGGCCCAGAGTTTCTCATGGTTTACACAGTCAAAAGCCTTGCTATAGTCGATAAAGCACAAATAGATATCCTTTTGGTATTCTTTAGTCTTTTCAAGGATCCATCTCACATCCGCAATGATGTCTCTCGTTCCTCGCCCTTTCTTGTACCCTGCTTGCACTTCAGGTAGTTCTTGTTCCAGGTATGGTTGTAGTCTCTTTTGAATAATCTTCAGTAGAATCTTGCTGGCATGTGGGATCAGAGCGATTGTGCGATAATTTCCACAGTCAGTTAGATCACCTTTCTTTAGTCTTGGTATAAACACAGATCTTTTCCAGTCAGTTGGCCATGATGTTGTCTTCCATATTTCTTGGCAGAGCCTTGTGAGTACGGTAACAGCTGCATCTGATTGCTGCAATACTTCTATGGGAATGCTATGAATGCCTGGTGCTTTGTTCTTTGATAAGGCTTTCAATGCTGCTTCAGCTTCTTCTTTCATCACCAATGGTTCCCGATCATAAGGTACAGGTTGAAACGGCTGTTGGTCCACTTGATCTTTATCATATAAAAACTCTGTATATTCCTTCCACCTTTTCTTGATCTTCTCAGCATCATTCAACATTGAACCTTGAGCATCTTGTAACATTCCAATTCGAGGCTGGAACTTTTTCTTTAACTCTCGTAGCTTTAGGAAAGCCGATCTTGTTCTTCCTCTAATAGTTTCTGCTTCTATTTCCTTGCAAGTGTCATTGTAGTACTTTTCCTTGTCCTGTCTTGCTGCACGTTGGAAATCTCTGTTGAGTTCTGCGATTGTCTTTCTTTCTCCTCTGGCTTTAGCTTCTCTGCATTTCTGGGCAATTTTCAGAGTTTCTTCCATCATCCATTTTGGCCGTTTTTGCTTTTTCACCTTTTGTAGAGACTTCTTGCTTTCTTCCAACACAACCTTCTTGATGTCATTCCATAACTCTTCTGGAGCTCTGTCATTTGTATCTAAAGCAGCAAATCGATTTTGCAGGCAGTCTTTAAATTCCAGTGGTATATTCTCAAGGTCATATTTTGCTGCATTCATGAGTGGTTTGCTCTTTTTCAACTTTAGCTTGAGTTTGCATACTAGTAGTTGATGATCTGTACCACAGTCAGCTCCAGGTTTTGTCTTTGTTGATGTTACAGAGCTTTTCCATCGTTGAATTCCGCATATGTAGTCAATTTGATTTTTATATAATCCATTCGGTGAAGTCCATGTGTACAGTCGCCACTTGTGTTGCTGGAAGAAGGTGTTTGAGATGAATAGGTCATTGGTCTTGCAGAATTCTATCAGTCTTTCTCCAGCTTCATTTCTGTTGCCAAGTCCATATTTTCCAACTACTTTGCCTTCTTCTTTGTTGCCAACTTTTGCGTTCCAGTCACCCATGACTATCAGGATATCCTGTTTGCATGTTCTGTCAATTTCAGCTTGTACTTGTTCATAGAACTCTTCAATTTCATTCTCTTCTGCAGCTGTTGTTGGGGCATATACTTGAATTATAGTTGTGTTGATAGGCAGTCCTCGTAGACGAATAGAGATTAAGCGTTCGCTGACTGCATTGTATTTCAATACAGTTCTTGCAAGTTTCTTCTTTATTATAAATGCAACAGCATTTCTTCTTTGTCTTTCATTTCCAGCATAGTAGACCATGTGATCATCTGATGCAAAGTGCCCCATGCCAGTCCATTTCAGTTCGCTGACACCCAACAGATCAAGTTGTACACGTTCCATTTCATTCTTGACCACCTCCAACTTCCCTTGGTTCATGCTTCGTACGTTCCATGTTCCAATGTGTAAGACATCTTTACAGCTTCTGACTCTCATTTCTTTGGATATCTTTCCTGCAGTTCAATATTTTATAGTCTGTGTAAATTATTTTTTTTTACATGTTTGAGAGCAGAAAGTTATATTATAATGACTTTCAGCTCTCAAAGATGAACACTGATGAGATTCTCTTTAGCTCTTACATTATTGGCCCATGTGATATATTTATCTCTTAGCCAGTGTTTTATCATCGTATCTAGGATGACCATACCTTAATCTTTTGATGCCCATATTTCCAAACTGGTGGTAGAAAAATACCCCTTAATATTAAATTTGAGGTTCTGTATAGGTTAAGAATTTGTTTAGATACTGCTTCAAGCTAAATAGGCCAGTGGGTCACTGATGGTGCAAATGCATGTCACTTCTCATACCTCAGATCCTGAGGTCATGCCTTCACCACACAATCAAATCTTTAGGTTTGTTTTTAATGGTCCAGTATTCATACACAAGCAAGTGATCTGTCATTTTTTATGGGAAGCCTCCGTGCAGAATATCTCACTGTATCCCACTGCTAGTTCTGTTACGTGCAGCTAGTTTCTGGGAGACTGACATATGGAGAGCTCTGCTGATAAAGGGGTTTCATTCAGATTGTGCTGATTAGGAGTGCCGACTAGTAAGTAAAGTACACTCTGATCTGTGATTTCTTTGGAATTTATCATTAACTAACTGTCTAAGATGTGGTACACGAAGCCCAGTTGTGCATGTTTTCTCTCTTTTTTTTTTTTGTTTGGTGTGTACACTACGAGGAGGATGAGAGAATTTTTGACCTGCACATTAAAATGTAAGCACTTAAAACGGACAGTCTATAAATTGGTCCGTATTGGCTACTTCCTAAAGAACCAATAAATGGTTAAGTTAGATTGAATTCTGATGAAGACTTGCTGCTGTTTTTGTTTGACTTTGTCACTCGGGGGCTCAGAGCAAATGAGATCATTCATCTCATCTGTGACTGCTAACATTTCCTTAAGAAAATTAATTAATGCACTTTGTCTTCTTCTTTCTCCTTTCCCTCACCCCTAATTTCTCTGAGTATTTTTATAGTTTGTTCCATTTCTTTTATGCACGTATTACTTTCTAACTGCATCCAAAATGAGGCTTTCTAGAAGAGAAGAAAGTCATTTTCCTCTTTCTACTATTTAATTTTTATGAAAGCATTTATACAGCTATGAATTGTGAACAACAGAATCTCCAGGAACAAGCAGGAATGTAGTCATCACATATGGGGTACCGTCAGTACCGACGGAGCCTGAACGGGAACGCTCCTCAGCATCCAATTAGAAAGCTTTTGGGAGCATCCCACAGTGCCTGTGTGCTGCCTTCCCGCCTTTCCCAACTGCCTCTCTCCAGTTCTTCTTTTTCCGCGGAGCCAGCAGGTCGTGTTCCTGTCACCGCAGAAGAATTCTTTTTTCTTTCTTTCTTTTTTGTGGTCGCGTCTGCCTTCCTCGACGCTTTACTGGTACCGCCGTTTTTTTTCTCTTCTGATTTCTGTAAAAAATATATATATATATTCTCTTTTTTCTTTTTCTTCAGGTGCATGCGCCTTTTTGGGCCTTAGGCCCAAAAACTTTTCCTTAACATGGAGAAACCTGCCTCAGGTTTCAAAAAGTGCACCAAGTGTGGCGGTACCATTTCTGTCACCGACACCGTGAATGGTGTCTAAAATGTTTAGGTCCTGACCACTCCATCACGGATTGTATGTCCTGTGCAATGATGTCTAAAACAGGTCGGCAGAACCGAGCTGCTAAGCTCAGTACCCTGTTTCCCTCTGATGCAGCTTCGGTGGCATCAACGCTGCTTCTTCCTCCCGTGGATCTCAGGTAACTAAACATAAATCCAGCCGGTCCTCAAAGGGTAGATCTCCTTCTAAGCATCGAGATGCCTCTGGCGTTGCCCTTGAGGATTCTGCACCGGCAAAATTACCCCGGCGGGAGGCTTCGGCTTCCAAAGCATTATCAGGGTTCCAGGATGTTCTTGAGGCCTCGACCTCGGCAGAACTACTGGTGCCATGCTCTGGGGTACCTGCAGTCTCCTCCTGTACCGACATCCAAGCATTGGCAGAGTCGATAGACCAGAGAGTTCTGGCTATCGAACACAGTCTGGCTGCTTTCCTTGCAGCATCGACGCCCTCGGAACCGCGACAGACAATTCCACCGGTACCGGCACCGGCCTCAGTATCGGTACCGGTACCGATAGCATTGACATCGGCATCGGTGTCTGCTTTGCCGGTACCCAATCATCCGATGACCTCCAGTACCGATACCCCGGTACTGGTTACTCCTGGTATCGGGCTCTTCAAGAGCATCCGGACAGACGATACTTCGAGTCCTCAGAAGAATCTGAGGATTCTGACAGTTCTGTCGCTGCAGCGATGCTTCTCCCAGAGGAGCCCTCCTCCCTTAAACGCAGGATGTCTCCTCCAGAGGATATTTCCTTCCACGATTTTATCAGGGAGGTGGTTCGTGGCCTGTCCATTATTGTGGCCTCTGAAACAGAGCCAAGGGCCAAAGAGTTGGAAATTCTACAATATCCTAAAACTCCTATTCATGAGATTTTATATGATCTCATGTTAAGGATGTGGGGAACACCTCTTACCACCTCTCCTCATTCTCGTAGACTGGATACTATGTATCGAGTCCCTCCTTGTCCTGGGTTCCATAAGACTCAGCTTCCTCACCACTCTATTGTAGTGGAGTCAGCTATGGGAAGGATCAAGAGTGCAAAAAGACATGCCTCTAATCCTCCAGGACGTGAGTGCAGAACCCTGGATGCTTTTGGACGTCGGGTCTTCCAAGCTTCCATGCTTTCTGCCAGGATCAGTTCCTATAGTCTCTACATGGGAATGTTCCTGAAGGAGGTTGCAGATGATTTAGAGGCTTTAAGTCCTTTTCTTCCTGAGGATAAAAGACAGGCTTTTCTCACTTTGGTCAAACATGCCCGAGATGTTTCTAAATTTTCCAACCGTGTAGCCTTTGACTGCTTTGAGTGCATAAGCAGAACCTTGGCTATGGCCATAGGTGCACGTAGAATTGCTTGGCTCCAGGCATCTGATTTAGAGCTCTCGGTGCAAGACAAATTGGGAAATATCCCTTGTACTGGTGAGAACCTGTTTGGTAAAGATTGCCAGGAAAAGCCAATGAAATGGATGCTGAAAATTCCACCTTGGATAGATTATCCAAGTCCACTGCTGAACCCGCTAGAAGAAAATTGTTCAAGAAACCATTCTTTTCTAAAAAGAAAAAATTTTATCCTGCTTATGTTCAGCAGAGACGTTCTGCAGGTCAGCTTGCCAGGAAATGTCAGCAACCACCCAAACAGAAGAAAGTAAAGGCTGCTAGGCCTCAACCGGCCCAGCAGGCTCAGCCTCCACAGGGCCTTTGACTCTCATCTAGAGAACTTAGCCTTCCTGGTTCTCGGGGAACCAGAACCTTCCACCATTCCAGGAAGGTTATGTCATTTTGCCCCCAGATGGGGGCAAATAACAGCAGAGCATTGGACACTCTCCATCATAAAAGAGGGGTACAAGCTTCATTTTTCAAGCATTCCCCCTCACACAGTAGTAAAGCAGTTCAATTCTCTGACCTCTCTCATCAACCTGTTAGGTCAGGAGGTCGCTATCCTTCTTGCCTAAGGGGCAATAGAAGAAGTACCCCTTCATCAACAGGGTACAGGGTTCTATTCCCCTTATTTTCTTATCCCAAAGAAAACGGGGTTACAGACCTATCTTAGACCTTCAGAGTCAGGATTGGCTTTGTTCTCTAGATCTCAAGGATGCGTACCCCCATGTTATCATCCATCCAACTCACAGAAGGTTTCTTTGGTTCCTTTTTTAGGGAAAGCACTACCAATACAGGGTTCTTCCTTTTGGCCTGGCCTCAGCACCAAGGGTGTTCACGAAATGCATGGCTGTTGTAGCAGCATATCTCCAGGAATAAGCAGGAATGAGTCTTCACATATGGGTACGTCGGTACCGATGGAGTCTGCGTGGGAACGCTCCCCAGCGTCCAATCAGAACGCTTTTGGAAGCATCCCAACACGCCTGCGTGCTGCCTTCCCGCCTTTCCCAACTGCCTCTCCTCAATTTTCGTTTTTCCGCGGAGCCGGCAGGACGTCGTCCTGTCACCGCAGAAAATTCTTCCTTTATTTTTTTGTTTTTTCTTGTGGTCGCGTCTACCTTCTCTCAATGCACCGGTACCACCGGTGTTTTCTTCTTCTTTTCTTTTACAGATATTTCCTTCTGTAGGAAATTTGTTCCTATTTGGTGCCTGACAGGCTTTGGCCTGCTAGGCCTCTACATTTCCCTCATGGAAATTCTAGCCACTAGAACGTGTTTTAACTGTGGCACTACCAAATTACTTTTAGACACCCATAATTGGTGCCTTTCATGTTTGGGACCTGAACATAATCCGCTGGACTGTCCCTCCTGCACTTGTATTTCTGCAAGAAGTTTTCAGCGTCGAGCTCAACTCGATACGCCGTTCCCCTCACTCTTGAGGGTACCAGCTCCATCTTCTTTTTTGCAGGATCAGGTAACCAAACAAAAGTCTGTAAAGACTAGCCAGTCCTCGGGTGGTAGATCTTATGTCCTTCATAGAGATGCCTTTCGGCTTGCCCCCGAGGACATTTTGGCTTTAAAACTCCGGCAGGAGGCTTCTGTCTCCAAAGCACTAACGGGGTTTCAGGTTGTTCCCGGGGTTTTTACCTCGGTGAACATGCCTGAGCCATGCCCGGTGGTGGTATCTGCTTTGAACGGTGCTGGTACCCCGGCATCGGCAATGGTGCTGGATGAAACATTCCACACTGATGATCGCAGTCGAGCGCTCTCGTTATCTTCGGTGCCGCTAGAGCCGCTACCGACCGATCTTCCCACATCGGTCCCGGTACCGATGCTGGTATCCATGTCGGTACCCTCCCGATATGCATCGATAGACTCGCTTCTTTCGATACCGAGTCTAGAATCGATCTCTAGTCTGGATGACTGGGTACCGACTCGCCTCGGAACCGATGCTTCGGCCTGGGCGGTCCATCAAATTCTGTAAATAAAGATAAAGATAAAGACTGCAGACGGTACCGTAGACATTCCACCGATGATCAAGGTCTGCCACATTCGGTTACCACGGTACCGATAGTGCCATTACAGACTGATCTTCATATATCAGTGTCACCGACGGTATCGACATCGGCATCGGTGTCGGTACCTCCCATGCTAGCCGGCTCGCTTTCTTCCATACCAAGTTTGGAATCGATCCCTAGCATGGACGACTTGTAACCGACGAGTTGTGGTACCGGATTTCATCGGTACCCACAACTATCTTTCAAAGATAATCCGATGCTCCACCCCTCCAGATCTGCTATTCCACAGAATCTGAATGAACAGGTGGCTGCTAGAGCTAGTTCTTCAACAGATCTAGTTCTTCCTCCTCTTCCTCGAGGTCTCCCCTTCAGGGAGATTTCTTTTCAAGCTTTTTTGCTTGATATGGCAAAGTTACTTGCCATTTCTATACCTGGTCAAGTCCCTGCACCAGGGGATCCACAACCTATACAGATCCCCTGCAATACAAAGGAAGTCATTATGTTTCCTTTACATCAGACCTTGCAGGATCTCCTATTTAGAACGTGGGAAACTCCTTTAATGGTATCCCCACCTTCTAGGGCAACTGATCTTCTATACCAGGTGCCCCCTTCTCCAGGTTTTCAAAAGCCTCAACTCCCTCATCATTCTCTGGTTGTAGAATCAGCAATGAGGCGTGTTAAGAGTACTAAGAAGCACTCTTCTTATCCACCAGGTCGTGAGGCTAAGACTTTAGATGCCTTTGGACGTCAAACTTTCCAGGCATCCATGCTTCCAGCAAGAATCCTTTCATATATTTTCTATATGGGATTATCTCTTGAGGAGGTCACAAAAGATTTATTACTTTTGACCCCTTTCCTCCCAGAGCCTAAAAGAGCAGATTTTTCTATGCTAGTCAATCATGCTCAAAATATTTCTAAATTCCTTACTCGTGCTTCCCTAGACTCTTTCGAGTCTGTTAGCAGAACTTCTGCTATAGCCATAGGAGCACGACGTAGAGCCTGGCTCCATCTGTACAAGATACACTGGGAAATGCTCCTTGCACTGGAGAAAATCTCTTTAATAAGGAGTCTTTACTTCAGGCTGCTCAGTTTACTACTGACACTATTGCTTTCAGAGGCTTGTCTACGCCTTCCTCTATCCCAGTTTGTAGAAAGTCTACTACTAAGCTTTCTTCCCCTACTGGGAGAAGGTTTTATCCATCTTCTACCCATCATACAGATGTTTCTAGGCAGAGGAATCACCCAGCCAGGCTCAGGAAACCACAGCCTCAACGGGTTCAGCAAACCCAGCAGCCGTAGGGTTGCTGATAAATTCTTCCCTGAATCCTTTTTTCCTCTTGAGGTTCAGATCCTGTAGTTTGCTTCTTACCTCTACAAGCATCTACATCGGTTCCATCCTAAAATTTACATATGTCCCTCTCAAGGACACATTCTATCTATTAGCTCAATGGGCTTCTTGAGATGATTATGCTTTACAGGTTCTACAGTTACTCCTCGTCCTCTGAACTACACAGAGGAGTAACAGCTGTCAATAAGGTCACCATCCCTTATCTTTGACTTTTCTCCTGTATCAGCATCTCTCTTACTACTTATTAAGGCTTTTCTCCTCAATAAGTCTTCTTTTCAACTCTGCCACTCTTTCCAGGACATTTGGTCTGTAAGAGTGATACCACTTTACTGAGGGCTTTTCCTTAAGCCCCTAACAGTTTCTTTCAGAGTTGTCTCCCCTTTGCATTCTTAGTTCTTCCTGGCAGCTTCTCAGACAGTAGCGGAGTCTTACCTCTCCTACTTCTGTCTGTATTTCTTTCCCAGCCTTGGGACTTTTCTGCTGCCCTATCAATAGTTAGAACTGCAGGGGCTCTTACTGCTTAGACCACTGACTTGCTGTCCAAGCAGCCAGGGCTTGTTCTCCATTTTTAATGGTTTCTGGCCTTGCCACCAAGTCCCAGATGGTTTAACAACCTTTTCTGGCTATTGTTGCAGGCCTTACCTTCTCTCCTTAGCCTCCCGAATTCTTGGGCTTGGCGGAGTAGTTCATGCTGCCTGCGGGCTCTTGAACATCAGGGTTTCTTCTAATTAACCTGCAACATGCTCTCTGCATCTCTACGGAGCAGCTGTACACTATGGGGCCTTATTAGAGAGCACATAATGTCAGATGGTTAGGAAGGGTTTTACCCAGTCAGGCTTACTGGATTCTCCTTGCCCTTACCATTTCCATTAAAGGCTTCTTAAATAAAGGTCACAGGCCTTTAATTAAGAAAAGATCTAAGGAATTATCCAATTCCCTGGTTTGCTGCACATCTCCAGGGGACCCCTTCACCAGAGATGGTTTCTTTCTTTCAGTATAGACCATCCCTGTCTGGTTTTTTCCTTCCATCCTCAATTCTTCATGGCGTGATCCATGTTGAGCACAGCAATGCACCATACCCCTTTTTACCCTCATTGAGGGTAAATATGGTATTTTTATGGCATCTTTTCTCCAGCTACCTGCTGGAGTTATGGAAGGATTCAGACTCACTGTCTGCAGATTAAAAACATCCTCTGCATTTTCCAGGTAGATCTCCATTCCTGGTTTAGTTTCGGTTCACATCATGAAAATGTTATTCCCATGACTCCTACTCTCACCTGCTACCATCCATGCAGTTCACCGGGTCAAAGCGGTGTAACATATAACATAAGGGGGGGGGGGTAATATTTTGCAGGGGGGGCCATCACCAGGGGCAACAATTAATGATTTGGGTGGACATAGACATGTACATTTCTGCTGAATCTAGGTATTAGATCATGCGGATAGGGTGGCAATTCTGTTCAAAGATGTTCACGGAATAGGATTGTTTTCAGCTGTTTCTTGAATGATGTGATGTCAGCGTTGTTTCTGATGTGGTTTGGTAGAGAGTTCCAGAGGGATGGGGCATAAAGTTCGAAGGCTCTGTTGCAGGTCCGTTGTGTGGATTTGGTTCTTTTGTGGGGGACGACAATGGAGTTATTGGAGGATTGTCTGTATCTGCCAGATCAACCCCTGACGAAGGGAGCGAAACACGGCCTGTGTCGGGTTGGCAGCAAGAATTTATCAATAAAAACTTATTTTCATAATCACGCTTTGAACTGGGTGCTTTGAGGGTCCTTCCATCACTCTTGCTTAAGCTTCCAAAGATCCAGGTTTTCTTTCCACTCTCTTCAGGTGTGGACATATACAGGGGTGCTGTCACTTTCAATTTTTTTTTGAATGATTCAGAATCTGGTAGAAGGAACGGGGGGAGACTATCCTTTGGCTGTTGGCCACTTTGAACATTTTAAAAACTTATAGGCCACTACTACTTCCTGGTTGGTTGTAATATCCTAGCAGTCATCATGCTATCTGTTAATTCAGATTTGCTTATGCTGCACCTCAGGCTTAAGAGACAGAACCACCAAACCTTTAGGAATCGAGGGTTGAGGCTCCCCACAGGCAGACTGAACTTCACTGACTATAATCTGCACAGCATGTGGCTTTGTGTGTTTCAAACAAGGTTTGAACCTGAACTACACACACTAGGATGCTACATGTGGTATATATACTCTGCTGTGATCAGTAATTGGCGGGGCGGGGGACTGGATACTATTTTTATTGTTGTAGATGCTTATTTGATTCTTTAACAATATTTTTAAAAAATAAATCGTGGCTAGTATGCTCCTTAAACATCTACTGTTGCCTGCTGATTTTAGAACTGTTTTGAAAGCAGTGGTCTTGAACATCCTTGTTATTACAACACTATATGTGCATCTCCCTGCAGCCTGAATTTGGATGCTTCATTTTGCTGAAAACTCTATAGCTTTTGAGAGGTATGGCAATTGTAACAGTGTCCTGATTACTGATTGCTCAAAGGTTTCAATTTAAATATTTGCATGCTGGTGTTTAAGGCCTTACGGAGCTGCTGGTCCCATATACACCAGCTCACCCTGTTCGGTCTGCCAGAGCAATGTTGTTAAGGATGTGAAGCATACCATGTTCTATTGGACTCATAGAGGCTGATCTAATAGTGTGACAGCTTTAATGTGGGTCCTGCACACCATTTTCTGCAATCTTAGGGCTATCCTATGAAGAAAGTGTTCAGTGCACAAGAAAACTGTCAAGAACTCATATAACATCAGTGTACTGTTTATTTAAATTTATTTATTTATTTATTACAATCTTTTATATACCGTGCTATTTGATATCAGCGCGGTTCACATACAACAACATAAACAGAATAACAGGCTATTCCGTGTTTACAGCAAACAGGTATATAAACTTGGGTAACATAAGGTTAACTTATTACAAACATGATTATATAAAAGGTATCATTAAATCCAATGGTATTAGATGCAAACTTAGATACAAAGAAGTGTGCAGAAGGCATGAAAACTGAACGCACATTTTTCTAATGCTGGGTCTGGCATTAGGGAGGATTTCATGACTGCTTCTTCTCTTTGGTGTAAGCATGATGGATCAATGGAGAAAAATGGTGGACACATGACTGGCCCTAGAGTTAGTCCAACGTGTTGGAACCCTAGGCGGACCCGAAGCTTTGCATCCTCTCTGGCTGTCAAAATCTATTATTTAGCTTTGAATAGCCTGCTTTTGCTGCCCTCCAGAGGTTGCTGCCCTAGGTGACTGCCTAGTTTGCCTAGTGGTTGGACTGGCTCTGGGTGGACAGATGAGGAACTGGGGTGATAGTGGTGCTGAATGCATGATTTAAAGGGAGGTACCGCAGCTGTGAATTGAAGAGTAAGGTGCTCAAAAGCAGAAATTTTAAATGAAAACATATCAGTAATATTTATGTGCAGACTTGTGCATAATATATGCACATGCAATTTAAGGTGCCAATGCATTTCTTTTTGTGCTCAAAATATTGGCATCTGCTGCCAATGCACGCCCTTGTGCACATTTTCATGGCAACTGGAGTGCTCTCCCATGTTTGCATGCATGTATTTGCATGCAAATTTGCATGAGATTAGGCTATCACATTGGGCACAAAAATCCTTAGCAAGCCTTGCACAGAGCATCAGGGCACAGCACTAATGCATAGCTTCTTACATTGATCTCATAGTTCAGAATACCTTCCCTGTACCACTGAGACGGGGTGGATTTTTTAAAGTTTCAGATGGCAGCTTAAGGCTACCATTTCGAGATTTTCTGGGCTTCTATATTTTGTCTTCTACTTTGCCTTGCATTAAAATGGTTGGTTATACGTTTGTAAAGTTTGTGTATTAACGTAAGCATTTTGTGTTCTATTATGTATGTCTTACTGCTATTCTACATCCTGATCAGTCAAGCTCTGGATTTGCAGTACATAATTATTTGTAAATAAATTAATACTTTACAGTTTTGAAAATGCTTGCCATGCATATAGAGATTGTATTCGGTGGTTGGAAACCATGAACAAGCTGCTTTGCTCAGATTATCTGAGAGAAGCAGGAACAAATAAATACAGGGAAAGAGAGGACTACAGACTATAGATACTGGGGAAAAGAGAAAGGGGCAATCTCCAGGAACAAGCAGGAATGTAGTCTTCACATATGGGTATCGTCGGTACCGATAGAGCCTGCGCGCGAACGCTCCCCAGCGTCCAATAGGAACGCTTTTGGGAGCATCCCTCAGCACACGCGTGCTGCCTTCCCACCTTTCCAACTATCCCTCTTCAGTTCTTCATTTTCCGTGGAGCCGACAGGATCTATACCCTGTCACCGCAGAAAATTCCGTCTTTAAAATTCTTTTTCTTGTGGTTGCGTTTGCCTGCCGCACGATGCTTACCGGTACCGCCGGTTCTTTCTTTTCCAAAAAAAGAAACCTTATACTTTGAACTGTTTCTCTTCAGAAACTTTTCTTTCTTGGTGCTAGGTGCCATTTTGGGCACTTGGCCCCATATTCCTAAAACATGGAAAAACCAACTAGTAGTTTTAAAAAATGTACTAAGTGTGGCGGTACCATTTCCGGCACTGGCACCCATGATTGGTGTCTTAAATGTTTAGAGCCTGAACATTCTCCATCTGAATGTCTGTCCTGCATGGGGATGACTAAAAGAGGAAGACAAAACCGGGCTGCAAAGCTCGGTACCCTCTTTTCTTCAGATGCCAGATCCATTGCATCATCAAAACAACAAACTCGTTCACTGTAAACTTTATCAGGATCAGAGGTAAATCTAGAGGTCTCAGTTCAAACGTCACACCACTACTAGGACTCGCGTCCAAATGTAGTCAGGTGCTTGATTACATCAATGACCTCCAGAATCAAAAGCAAAAGGACACGGACATCCAGTCAGCTCAATGGATTCAAAACTTTCAACCACTGAAAAAAACTTGCAAAACTTGAACCATCTAGACCAGATGAGACCGTGACAATAAATTGCTATATTTTTCATAAATCCCAACGTCCATCCCCGGTACCACTGAGACGTTTCACACAAAACGGTTTCTTCAGGGGACCTTTGCAAATCTAAAAAACAAACAAAACCCAAACGTTAACCACCAGTCCCTAAAACCAATTAAAACTATCTATCAAAATTATACAGGAACCAACCCCATAAGTCTCTTACCACAAATGCTGCCCGCACTAGATATTACTGCAAAATGAGGTAACGTCAATACCCAGGAGAGTTCCAACTTTCTCTCCAAAAAACGCCGCGCATGCGGGATCTCCACCAAACCGCCATTTTTAAAGCCCGCTGCCGATCTAGCCCTAAGCGTCCTCACAAAATAGACCATCAATTCTGACGCAACCCCACCCCCCAATAATTAAGGGAAAACGGGCACCACAAACCAAAAATGAAAAATAGAAAATGAACTACTAACTCGCTCTACACTACCTCTACCATATGCGGACCCCCCCCATCAAACCGAAACAAAAACGAACGCCAGCTAAAACTTAAAGACCACCAAAAAATACTGTCCTGGAGAAATTCAAACACACGCTGACCATTCTATATTAAGATTCACACCCTCCGGAACCAGAGTGTTCGATGTATAAATCCATCTTTGCTCAGACCTAATCAAAACCTGATCTACCGTCCTACCAAACTTCCTCTCCACAATCTTATCAATACACAAGCAGCGCAACTGTTCAAAGATATGGCCATTTTGTACACAATGTGATACAAGAGGGGCCTCCAAGACCTTACGAGACAGACGACTACGGTGCTCCCTCATACGGATACAGAAGGGACGTGTGGTCTTCCCAATGTAGCATAATCCACAAGGGCATAGTATGACATAAACTAAATTGAAGGAACCACAGGTGGTCCTATGCTTTAACTTAACCGACACTCCCTGGTATTCAAATACAGCAGTAGTGATGGTAATGTCACAAATGTCACAAGAACCGCAACTCTCATGCCCACCCCGTAAAACAGGCTCTGCCTCATCCCAAGGTAGCGGCAAAACGGCTGGACTCAACCACTCCTTTAAATTCCGATGCCTCTGCCAGACGCATCGTACTGATTTATCAGCCAAACCCGGTACCGCTGCCAAGATGTTACGATGTTTTCTAAGGACTTTTTGAATACTATCACTCAAAGGGAAATGTTTCGTAATTAAATTAAGGCTATCTCCATCTAAATTGACCCTACCCGAGAGGGATTCACCTCCAACAACGCCGCCCGGTGATTATTCAATGCTCTTAAATAAGCCCGTTTAACTATGGACCTTGGGTACCCTCTCTGCTCAAAGCTAGCTGACAACTGTTTAGATTTAATCTTAAAGTCAGCCCGATTAGAACAATTACGCCTAAAGCGCAAAAATTGGGAGAACGGAAGCCCTTCCTTCAACCGCCTGGGATGCATGCTTCCAAACTCAAGAAACGTGACCCTGTCAGTGGGCTTCCTATAAATGGTTGTGTCCCAACCATCGGAACCTTTATGTACTCTGACATCTAAATAAGTGAGGGTATCACTATGATAAACATGGGTAAACTTGATGTTAACATCACAATTATTGAGCCACTCCAAAAAGCCTAATAGGGACTCCTCCGTACCTTTCCACAAAAGGAAGATGTCATCTATATACCTCTTCCACAACACAATGTGGGGGGCATACATCGAAGGGAACACCCACTGTTGTTCAAAGAACCCCATATAGAAGTTAGCTATAGACGGGGCGCATGTAGCACCCATAGCCACCCCTGAGTTCTGTTGATATAGCACTCCCTGAAACACAAAATAATTGCGACAGATGGCCAACCTCGCTAAGCTTATCAAAAAAGCATGCAAACCTACAGACACATCACTGCGTTGTTCCAACACCCGCCCCACTACCTGCAATGCTGCCTCCTGTGGAATGCTAGTGTACAGCGAAACCACGTCTAAGGTGACTAAAAGAACTTCTTCCTGACTCGATATGGCACGGGCTGTCTCCAATACATTTAAAAAATGAGTCATATCTCGCAAATAAGAAGGAACAGTTATAAGCAACGGGCGTAAAAAAGAATCCACAAACGTGGACAGCGGCTCCAAAATACTCCCCCGGGCGGTTTAAGTGGATGCTTATGGATTTTTGGAACGAGATAGAATTTGGCAGGGACAGGAGCCTTGGCATTCAGATAACGAAATTCCTGAGTATTAATAAGCTTCTCCTCCAGGGCTGCTACAGTAAGCTGGTGAATTTCGTTCTGTAATTCAATCACGGGATCATACTGTAACACTGAATAAACCATAGGATCCCGTAATTGAACCATCGCCTCATTAATATAATCTTCTCTCGCCCATACCACAATCGCCCCCCCCCCCTTGTTTGCTGTTTTAATGACTATGTCGGTCCGAGATTGTAACTCGCGCAAAACTTGGCGCTCTTCCAATGTTAATGCGGACCGTTGCAATTTATGAGTCTTTTCCAGTTGGCCAATGTCATTTAACACCAGCTGCTTAAAAACTACTAACGCTGGATGAAGAGGACCTGGGGGGGACCAGGTGGACTTGAATGGTAACCGCACCCGCCCAAAACCCTGTTCTCCAGTCTCCACATGTTGCTGAAATCCTTGTTGTTGTTGCTGATGAGCGTCTCCACTGGAACCAACCCCTGCGAAGTAACTCTTTAAACTTAATTTGCGAATGAAGGCCTCAAAATCAAGTCTGAATTGAAAAGAATCAAATCGGATGCTGGGTACATAGGAAAGACCTTTATTCAGCAGCTTCAACGCAACCTGAGAAAGCACTTTCCCAGAGATATTCACTACTAAATTATTTTCAGACGGCACATCGGTAGTCGGCACATCGGCGGAACGCATCATTTCCTCCGTGAGCTGGGACGTTCGCGCTGTTTTGGAGGGTCGGATTCTTTTTTCTTTTTCTTGGTGTTGTCCCTTCCGTCGTCCAAAAAATCGTCCCCATTTCTAGAGGACTTCGAGGAATCTGTGGGAGGATAAATCATCAGACGCATTCTCAAAATTAACACGTTTACCCGACTTTTTCTGCTTCCTTTTGCTGTTCATCCACGGGTAAACATAACCACTAGTATAATCAGAATGATCACGTTTTAACTTCTTTAATTTTGTATCCATCACCTCTTGATGAAAAATAGAGATCTGCTTATTAGTGCAATTGCATCGACATCTTCAAGGGCCTCCTCTTCCTCCCATGGATCTCAGGTAACTAAACATAAAAGCCGGTCCTCAAAGGGTAGCTCTCCTGCTAAGCATCGTGAGGCCATTGGCATTGCCCTTGAGGGAACCACACCGGCAAAGCAGCCCCGGCGGGAGACTTTGGCTTCCAAAGCATCAATGGGGCTCCAGGATGTTCTCGAGGCCTCGACCTCGCAAGAACTACCTGTGCCATGCTCAGGAGTCCCGGCCATTTTCACCGGTACCAACACCAAGGCATCGGCAGTGTCGATAGACCAGAGGTTTCTCGCTATCAAGCGCAGCATTGCAGCTCTTCTCTGAACTGCGGTACCGTTGGTCCAACAGGTACCGGTACCAACATCAACACCGATGCCGGTACCTACACCGGTACACGATATAGAAAAATCAGCTCTACTTCTTCAACAAGAGATGATGTGAATCTTATTCCATAATATAATCTCCTCTTTTAGTAAATTTTTTCATGCAACTGGGTCTCAGAACCAGAATGGAGCGACTTATTGCACACATATATTCAAGTGAAACTGCGCTCTAAACTTCACATCAATGACCCAAAAAGACGTTGCTTTTTTCTTATTATGTGTAAAAACAGAGATTATCTTTAACTCTTATTGCAAATATATATTCAAAGATGCTTATCTGAAAAATAGATGAGGCTCTTCTCGAATGTGAATCATTTCTGAGGTTTTTCTCCCAACGCCTATATGATAGCGCCGTAGCGTTTCACAATCCAACGTTTCGTCAGGGGATAGCCATCATTAATATTCGAGCGTAGCATCTACCTCCATAGTTTATGACTCTAAAAAAAAAGAGTAACTCTAAGAATTATTACATACATCTTCTCTGTAAAAACTTTCATCTTTATTAAAGTAACTTACTCCGTGCCGGCCGTTCAATTCATTCATACAGACGCCGTGCTAACGGACTATACTGGAAGTGCAAGGATTTAAAGGCTTCATTGCAGTCACGTGATATGTGCATACAAATGTTGATTGGTTAGAAACAACTGTTCCATTCTATTTGTGAATTGAGGCCCATTGGATGAACTGTGTGCGCCTCAAAAATCCATTTTTGTTCCCTCTGTATCAGAGACTGGGAAGTGACATTAAATGTTTGTTGTTCGATGCCTACACCGGTACAGACACCGGTACTGGCCCCGGTGGGAATTCTTCCCACGCCATCTTTGGCTGGAATCGACAGATCGGTACCGGATCAACTCGGTACCGACTTCGATCGATACCGGGACCATGCTTTGCATGAGCATCGTGGTCAGGAATATTTCGAATCCTCTGATTCCGAAGACTCTGACAATTCTGCTGGTACTAGAGGGTTTCTTCCAGAAGATCCCTCTTCTCCCCAATGCAGAATGTCACCTCTGGAGGACATGTCTTTTCAGGATTTTCTTCGTGATATGGCCAAGGGCCTTTCAATCATGGTGGCTCCTGAAGAGGAGCCCAGAGCAAAGGAATTGGAAATTCTCCAGTATCCTAAAGATCCAAAGGAGGCAGCCACTCTGCCCATCCATGAAATTCTGCATTACTTGATGCTCACAATGTGGGAGGCACCTCTGACTACATCTCCTCACTCTAGGAGACTTGATACTATGCATCGAGTTCCGCCATGTCCTGGATTTCAAAAGACTCAGCTGCCACACCATTCAATGGTGGTGGAGTCAGCCATGCGTAGGATGAAAAGGGCAAAGAGGCATGCATCCAATGACAAGAGACAAGACTTTCTTGCTCTAGTTACACATGCTCAAGATGTCTCCAAGTTTGTAAATCGTGCAGCCTTTGACTGCTTTGAATGCATCAGCAGAACCTCTGCTATTGCCATTGGCGCACAACGGATTGCCTGGCTTCAGGCATCAGACTTGGAGACCTGGGTACAGGACAAGTTAGGCAACATTCCTTGCACGGGAGAGAATCTCTTTCGCAAGAACTGGCAGGAAAAGGCTAACGAGTTAGATGCTGACAAGACTACTCTAGATAGACTGTCGAAATCTACAGCCACTCCAGCCAAAAAGAAGCCTTATAAAAAACCCTCTTTCAGCAAAAAGAGGAAATTTTATCCTTCCTATACCCAGCAGAGTCAAACTCAGGGTCAGGTTGCCCAAAAGGGACAAACTAGACAGCAAAAGAAGTCAAAAGGCCCCAGAGCCCAACCAGCTCTGCAGGTTCAGCCCCCTCAAGGGCTTTGATGCCTTCCTAGAGAGCTTAGCCTTCCTGTCTCTGAGGGGTCCCCAACCCCCCAATATCCCAGGCAGGTTATGCCACTTTGCCAACAGATGGCATCAGATAATAGCAGAAGATTGGACTTTGTCCATTGTAGGAGAAGGGTACAAGCCTAATTTTCACAGCATACCCCCTCCTACAAGTCTAAAGCAATTAAATTCTCCAACCTCCGCAAACAATCTGCAAGATCACGAGGACTCAATACTTCTTGCCCAAGGGGCAATAGAGGAGGTACCCATTCTTCAATGGGGTGCAGGTTTCTACTCCCCCTATTTTCTTATTCCAAAGAAAACAGGGGGACACAGACCCATTTTAGACCTCAGAGAATTGAACAAATACCTGTTTCGAGAGAAGTTCAAAATGATTTCTCTATGAACTCTTCTGCCATACCTTCAAAGCCAGGATTGATTTTCCTCTCTAGACTTAAAGGATGCATACACTCACATTCTGATCCATCCAGATCACAGGAAATTCTTACGATTCCTTTTCAAGGGAAAACCTTTCCAGTACAGGATTCTTCCCTTTGGTCTAGTTTCAGCACCAAGGGTATTCACGAAATGCATGGCAGTAGTAGCTGCATTTCTATGAACTCTGGGGATATTTGTCTTCCCTTACTTAGACAACTGGCTCATTCGAGCCCCTACAGTTGCAGAGGCCAGCACTGCACTGTCTCGCGCAATGCAAATCCTCCAATACTTGGGGTTGGTAATAAACTTCCCAAAATCCCAACTTGTTCCTTCCCAATGTCTGAAATTCATAGGGGCCTGTCTAGATACCAGACAGGCAAAGGCTTTCCTTCCACAGGCCCGGTGTCTTCGCATAATGCAACTAGCTTCTCAAGCAGCAGGGAAATCCTCCCTAACTGCTCGAGAGCTACTACAGTTGCTGGGACATATGGCATCCACAGTTCATGTAGTCCCATATGCTCACCTCCACATGCGAGCAGCTCAGTGGACCTTATCCACACAGTGGATACAGGCCACAGGTCATTTATCAGACAAAATAATAAACTCTCAACGACTAATTTTGTCCCTCCAATGGTGGCAATCACTAGAAAATCTGACAATTCTGCTGGTACTAGAGAGTTTTATCAACCCCTTTTTCAGGCCACCCTAACAGATGCATCACAGGTGGGTTAGGGAGCACACCTGAATCATCTCTCTACCCAGGGAACCTGGACTCCACAGGAGGCTGCTCTACACATAAACCTCCTGGAATTAAGAGCAGTCTATTTAGATCTTCGAGTATTCCACGCCCAGCTCAGCTACAAGACAGTCCTAGTCCAGACAGACAATCAAGTAGCAATGTTCTATGTGAACAAGCAGGGCGGGACAGGCTCTCTGTCGTTATGCAACGAAGCTTTACGACTGTGGGCCCTCGCCAGAGAGTATCAAGTTCACCTTCTAGTGGTATATCTTCCAGGCATTCAAAACCTTTGGGCAGACAAAACTCAGTCGAATACTGCTGCCTCATGAGTGGTCCCTCCACCTGGACCAGGTGGCAAAGATATTTCATCTCTGGGGCACTCCAGACATAGACCTCTTTGCAAGTCCACTGAATGCCAAACTTCCCTGGTTCTGTTCCAGGATTCCGGCTCACAATTGTCAGACAAGGGATGCCTTCCTCCTTCACTGGAGTCAGGACTTCCTTTATGCCTTCCCACCCATTCCCCTCATCCCCAAAACACTCTTCAAGCTTCAGAGAGACACGAGTCGCATGATTCTCATAGCGCCAAACGTGGTATCTCCTGCTTCTACATCTCTCTCAAGCTGCACCTCTGGAGTTAGGGCATGCTCCAGATCTCCTTTCCCAAGAGAACGGGACGCTATGGCACACGAATCCCCAGTCCCTGCATCTCACGGTCTGGTTGCTGAAGGCTTAGACCTCCAGGATTTCAACCTGTCCCAACAGGTAAAGGATATCCTTCAGGCTTCTAGGAAACATTCTACAAGAAGATCTTATGCCTTCAAGTGGAAACGTTTTACTATATGGTGCTCCAAGAAGGGATTAAACCCCCTTGTCATACCCTTAGAATCGATACTAGAGTATCTCCTTCACTTATCGAATTCTGGTCTAAAGACCAATTCGGTAAGAGTGCATCTTAGTGCAATTGCAGCTTCTTATAAGCCTCTGAATGGACAACCAATTTCCTCTCATCCACTCATATCCAGATTTATGAGAGGTCTTCTATTAACCAAACCTCCCAATAAGCCACCACCGGTGGCATGGGATCTAAATCTAGTTCTCGGGCAGCTCATGAAGTCGCCTTTTGAGCCTTTAGCCACTACAACCCTTACGCTTTTGACCTGGAAGGTCATCTTCCTAATTGCAATCACCTCTGCACGTCGCATTAGTGAACGGCAAGCTTTAGTGGCTGATCCTCCTTATAGTAGGTTTCATCATGATAAGGTTGTTCTTAGAACTCATCCACACTTTATGCCAAAGGTGGTTTCGCCTTTTCATTTAAATCTGTCAATTTATCTTCATGTATTTTTTCCGAGGCCTCACGCCTCTATTGCAGAAAGAAACCTTTATACTTTGGATTGTAAAAGAGCCTTAGCCTTTTACCTATAGAGAACACAGCAACATAGAAAGTCCCTGAAATTTTTTATATAGCTTTTGACCCTAGTCATTTGGGACTTCCAGTCTCAAAAAGAACTTTAAATGGATTGCCCATTGCATATCCTTTGCTTATGAGAGTAAGGGTCTTCCTCTTTATGGCCATGTCACAGCTCATAACGTGAGAGCCATGGCAACTTCCATGGCTAATCTCCACTCTTTGTCTATCGATGACATTTGTCGAGCAGCCACCTGGGCTTCAGTACACACCTTCACAGCCCACTACTGCCTGGATAAAGCCTCCCGTCGGGATGCTTTCTTTGGCCAAGCTGTTCTTCAAAATCTCTTTGAGACCTAATTCAACTCCTACCCACCAACCCTGGATGATCCATGGGAGGAAGGATTCCCACCTTTCTGTTATCTTCATCTAGGGAGTCCCCAAAGGTGAAGACTACATTCCTGCTTGTTCCTGGAGATAGCATAGTTACTCACCTGTAACAGGTGATCTCCGGGAACAGCAGGAATTTAGTCTTCACAACCCACCCACCTCCCCTAGGAGTTGTCTCTCTATCTCTTTGTCTCTTTTCTCTCTCCCTCTATCCTTTCACTCAGCTGCAAACTTAACTGAAGAGGGACAGTTGGAAAGGCGGGAAGGTAGCGCGCATGTGCTGAGGGATGCTGGAGAGCGTTCCCGCGCAGGCTCTGTCGGTACCGACGATACCCATATGTGAAGACTAAATTCCTGCTGTTCCCGGAGATCACCTGTTACAGGTGAGTACGCTGAGACAGAAAGCAGATTCTGGAAAAGAGAGGAATGGTGAAATGATGGAAGCAAGGGATAAGAATGTGTAAATTATAACCGTGAGGGATGATATGGAAAGGAGGCATAAAAAGGAGATGGTGGAGGGTATGGGAAACAAAAAAAATTAAAAAAAGAACTAGAATTGTAGGAAAGATAGAAATTATGTAGAGAGATTGGCGAGGGAGCTGCAAAATGTGAGGTAAACTATGGAGAAGTGAAGGTATTCCAGGGAAGAGAAGAGAAATGGAATCTGAGGAAGCTGGAGAGAATGAGAGAAAGATGGAGCTTGTGTTGCTGGTGACAGCAGTGGAAAAGCAAAGGAGCCATTGGCCATTGTTGCCCTGGCAAAGCATATGTATCTCTTTTTTTTAATATTCAGAACTACTGTAGTAGTCTTCTGAAGTTATTCCACTGATTTTGAGAAACTGAAGAGAGAGATAGAGTATTTTAATATTTAAGACCAAACATTTTTAAATAAACATGTTCTGAATTTTCTTGACCATCTGTCCCTTTCCATACTTGTTCTTTTTTTGAAGGGGAAAAGTTTTTTTCCCCCTCATGTTATATACTGTAGATATGCACTTTATTATATTTAAAATTAATTGTTTAACCAAGACTCAAGGAAAGTACAGAAAATTTAGACATTTATACTAATATATAACATTTTATTGTGAGTAATCTACCATTTAACTAAATGAGGCAAATCATAATCTTTATAAAAACAATTGCGTTGATCTTTGTATCTCATTTTATTGTGTTTTATATATCTTTTAAAAATTATGGTTAAATGTAAACCGTTTTGATCTAAGGAAAAGTGGTATATAAAAACTGTTAAATAAAATAAACAATATTAAATTCATTGTTTTGGTAATTACAAAAGTAACTAAATATAACATATAAATCATAATCCACGCAACAATAATATATCAACAAAATATAATTGACAACAAACCTATAATGTATCAGTAATTTAAAGAGGACTTGCTGCTACTCTTTCATTTTCTTTTCCCTAATTAATAAACTTTTTAAGGGTTTTGAGAAGGGAACCTTTCCTGTGTGTGTTTTTAAGGAATAGCTCATTCACTTCTGTTTTATCTCTGCTTTTTTCCCCTTTCAGATGAACCAAAAAAATTGTGTAAGTGATCTTGCCTGACCTGAATGAATTTGTATGACAGGGATAAGAGTGGAAGAAGCTTATTCCGTCTGCATTGAGTATAAGTACATATGCAAGCAGAAGGAGAATTTCCAGCCTATTTCCTGTTTTGAAAGTAGAAACCCCAACCTGACACCAGTTAGTTTAAAGATTTTCATTAGGCTAAAAAAAAAAGCCGAAGACAGGTTGAATTTAAGATTTTGGTGCCTATAAGCAAGACCAGTTAGCAAATCCCAGAGAAGGGGGGGGGGGGAGGAGTGGCATTGGAAATGGCTGGAAAGCCAGGAGAAAAGTAGAGGAAAGTCATAGTGCTACAGTAGCATTCTGTGAAGCAGAACTTGCACAAGATCCTGAAGGAAGGGGAACAGGTTCCTCTTTGGCATGGGTATTTAGTGTCTTAAAAATCTGGTGCCTTAGGGCAGTTGCCTAGTCTGCCTAAGCCTAAATCTGGGCTTGGCCAAAGATGAGCCCAGAAGGTTTAACATAATGACGGATTCTAAAAGTTCTACTTGCCAGACTGGGGAAGTCTGGGAGTGGAATGGGAAATTATTCTGATAGTGGCAATAACTAGCCACATAGCTTAGGACAGGAAAAGCATATGGATAACTATCCCGATAGCAGGCTGAAAATTGCATTGCGTGGCCAGCCTTGAATCCATATATTTAGTGCCGGTCAATATCCAGATACCAACGCTGAATATCTGGGTTTTATTTAAATGGTGTGGTCAGCATTTAAAAAAAAAATGCCAACAGTGGAGTTTAAATGTTGACCTAAGTATTTTTTTCCCACTGACATCTATACAGAAAAAAGAACAATTCAAAACACGGGCAATTTATCATTTGCAACTTGGGGGGGGGGGATCTTTATTTTATTTATTTTTATTTAACATTGTTTATATACCGCACTATTTAACATCAGCACGGTTTACAAGAAACATAGATGTTCAGTGTGGGGGTCTACCTTGGACTTACATTAAAACAAGGAATTTAAACTTGGAGAATAGGTAAAACTATGTACACAACTCTTCAATATATCTATGTGTGCTATTCAAAGGTCGTTGTGGGTGTAGAGTCAGGGTTGGTCGGGCGGGTATGAATTGGTTGTGGCTACGTGATGTCTTCAGAGTTGGGAAAGCATTGAAGGAAAAGGTAGTGTTTCAAAGCCTTTCTGAATTGGAGAAGGTTGTTTATGGCACGGATGTTGGATGGTAGGTTGTTCCAGCATGAAGGTGCGGATAAGGCAAAGGCACGGTTTCTAGAGGTTTTGTTGCATTTGGTGATGGTTTTCGGGAGCATTAAGGAGTTGGTGGAGACAGATCTTCTGATTCTGTTGGGGGGGGGGGGTGAGCTGGATAAGTTCAGAGAGGGCACTGGCCGTGCATTTATTGATGGCTTTGAATGTTATTGTTAGGATTTTGAAGGTGATCCTATAGCGTATTGGGAGCCAGTGTAGTGTTTTCAGGATAGGGGTGATGTGCTGCCTTCTGGATACTTGGTGGAAGGTTCGGGCTGCAGTATTCATTGCTAGTTGTAAAGGTTGTAGAGCACTTCGGTAGGCCGTGGAGGATGGAGTTCGCATAGTCGAAGTGGGGCATCACCAGGGACTGGAAGACTGTTCGAAAGTCGTCTGGCTCAAGTAGCGGTCTGATAGCATCCAGATTTTGTGGTAAATTGCTTTAGAGATGTTGCCTATATGGGTGTTTAAGTTGAGGTGCTGGTCGATCGTCACTCCGAGGTAACGGATCGTTGTCTTCGTGAGGAGTTCGGCATCACGTACTTTCAATGACGATGGCGGGGTGAATGCTTGGTCTCTGCTGATGAAGAGTACCTTAGTCTTTTTGAGGTTGATTTTGAGCATCTGAGAGTGCAGCCAGTCTGTGACTGCGTTGAAACATGATGATAAACGGGACGTCTGGGTGATCGGTATGTATTGGGGTGAACATGAGGACATCATCGGCATAAATTAGGCAGTTTACACCGAAAGACCTGATGATAGAGCAGATAGGCTGCATATAGACGTTGAAGAATAGGGCAGAGAGAGAGGAGCCTTGAGGGACGTCCTTCGTTAGTGGGAATGGTGTGGAGGTTGAGGTACCGGAACGGACATGTTGCCATCTGTCATTTAGGTATGAGGTACACCATGCGAGGGCAGTACCATGGATGCCCTTCTCGGCAAGGCGGGAGAGCAGTAGATCATGGCTGACGGAGTCAAAGGCGGCCGCAATGTCGAGAAAAATGAGTGCGAACCCCTGTTTGACGTTATCTAGCCCTGTTATCAGGGTGCTGAATAGAATTGTTAGCAAGGTTTCGACGCCATGTTGCTCACGAAACCCATGCTGGCAGGGGTCGAGGGGTGAGTTGTCCTCAATGTGTTGGCTCAGTTGATAGTGGACTATTTTCTCTGAGATTTTCGCTAGGAGGGGTATGCTGGAGATAGGTCTGTATGAGTCCATCTTTGTGGGGTCAAGTTTATTGTTCTTGAGCAACGGTCTAATTGAGGTTTGTTTTAGGCTTCGGGGGAAGACACCTGTTTGGAATGAGGTCCCAATCAGTTTAGCCAGGAAGGTGCTAAGTTCAGTAAGTAGGGTCTTTATCCAGAATGCTGGACATGGGTCGCCTGGTGCTGTGGTGGTATTTATATTCATAATGATGTCTTGTATTTCTCTGTCAGTTGGGGTAGCAAAGGTGGAAATGGTACTTTGGGTCACTGTCAATACTTGTGAGGGTGGGGTGGAAAGGGCCATCAAAATGTCTGGGGGCCCATCGCTAGCGGATAGGGTGGTCTGGTTTGCTTTGGTTTGCAGGTAGTCTGCATATTCCTGTGGGTCTGGTTGGTTTACCTGATCAGTTGAGGGCTCCTTGGCTAAGGATTTGACAATGTTGAACAGCTCGTGCGGCTTATTCAGGGATCGTTGTAGTACCTCAGAGTGGTATTGCCTCATTCTACTCGAAACTGCTGTTCGATGGATACACAGCTGGGCAGAGTAGGCTTCTTGGCTTTCAATTGATCTGGAGCGGCGCCAGCATTTCTCTAGCTGTCGGAGGGAGGTCTTGAGCTCGGGCGAGTACCAGGGTGCGTTCTTCCTCTTGTTATGTGAAGCATTGATGGTTGGAGGGCCAGTTGAGGCATTAAGGCATGAGTTCCATGTGGAGACCAAGTCATCAAGATTCATACCATTCGTATTATGGAGGGGTTGTGTTCTTTCTAAGATCTCATCTCTGTTGAACTGGCGATAGTGTTTTGATACTGGTTCTGGTGGTTTGTTTGATGGATGAGGGTTAGAGAGTGATGGGTGAGTGGGGATCGTGAATCTGATTAGACTGCGGTCTGACCACGGTACTGAGCATAATGAGAGGTTGATCTTGGATGTGTGACAGAACGCTGATTGTGGTGCGAATCCTCTTCCCTTCTCCCACACCTGTAGCAGAGATCCTCCCCACTGGGACACTCTTTCTGTATATGCAAGTACATTTGTTGAAACCCCCCACCTGATCCTTCCAACTGGAAACCGAATACTCCTTTTTTTTTTATAGCTGAGGTTTCCTTCTCTGAAAAAAAAATCCTCTGTTCCGTTAATAAGTTCCTCCATCTAGGGCAGGAATTTGAGGCAGTTTATCAGACTTGGTAACCCTTCTCTTTTCCAAATTGAATATCTGCATCTTCAAGAAACTGGATGATCTCCAATGCCAGCAAGGGGTTGAGTACTTACTTGCCTCTCGCAAGGATCATCTCTGGTTCTTTACCACTCAAGTGTTTCCTGATCCCTCAGCATTAAGGAGGAATTCCCTCTCTTGAAGAACTGGGAGCTCCCTCTTGAATCCCACCCTCTTTCCCTAAAAAAGAGGTTAAAAAAAAGAGAACAGAAAATCTTTTGGGTTCACTGCTGTATAGACATAGCTCTCCCTACAAGATGCTACCCATTGGGGAGTATCTGTGAAACAACTACATCATCTTCTTGATAGCATTGGTATGTGTTCATGACGGCACTTCATTAAATAGTAAGGGACAAGGTGCTTTTAGGACCCCCTTATAAGTATATATCCTATTATTGAGAGAAAATGCTAGGTAACTGCCTGACCAGAGCATTTGCTAATCAATGAGACATCTGAGAAAAAATGGTTGGTGTTTATATAGTTCAGAGTACGGGATTGGTATCTGGTGTTGATGTTTTGACAAAGATGTGTTCCGTACTCGCCTGGGTAAGTTGGCAGAGGGAGGAGAGGCACAGCATCTGATCTTGAGGGTTGAGAAATCACAAAGATGGTTTGTCTCATTGGCTGTTGTCGTTGAGTTAGGATGGGGTGTCAAGATGGCACTGAACTAGAGCTGTAGCTGGAGTCTTCGGTGGATTAGAATGTTTTCCAGGAACAGGGCTAGTCGAGAATAGGATATCTTGAGGTTAGTGAGAGATGAATGCCTCTGACGCCTAATGCCCTAATAGCGTTATTAGAAAAAGTACAGAGAAGAGCCACCAAAATGGTAAAGGGGATGGAAGGGATACCCCTATGAAGAGATGCTAAAAAGGTTAGGGCTCTTCAACCTGGAAAAGAGACGGCTGAGGGGAGATATGATAGAGGTCTATAAATTAATGAATGGAGTGGAACGGGTAAACGTAGATCAATTGTTTACGTCATCAGAATATAGAAAGACTAGGGGACATGCAATGAAGCTACAGGGTAACCTATTTAAGACTAATAAGAGAAAATATTTTTTCACTCAACGTGTAATCAAACTTTGGAATTTGTTACCGGAGGATGTAGTAAAAGCTGTTAGTGTAGCTGGGTTTAAAAAAGGTTTGGACAAGTTCCTGGAGGAAAGGTCCAAAAACCATTTTTAAAAGGGACCCGGGATCACTGCTTGACCCAATACAAGCATTGTGGAACCTGTGCCTTTTGGGGAAACTGCTAGGTACTTTTGACCTAGATTGGCCACTGTTTGAAACTGTATTCTGGGTTTGAAGGACCTTGGTCTGACCCAGTATGGCATATCTTATGTTCTTAATGGAAGAGTTTTCAGTTAATCTAAAAAGCAATGATATAATGCATAACAGTTCTTGTAGATGTTTTAAATAACTACCGAACCCGTACATTGTGATTGTAGAGTTATTTAAATAAGATTACATTTGATGACGATGATGCTTCAGTATGTGTCTGGTACTCAGTACAAATGTAAAGCGTAGGGGACAAGATTAAGCCGGACATGTATGCATTTTAAACACATAGCTGGTTCAGTGAAACTGCGGTGGCCTCCATAAATCAATTAGAATAAGGAGAAGGCAAAGCTTTGTTTTATTCCCTGCTTCTTTTTTCTCCTTTGTCTTCTCCTTTTTTCCCCAGTCCTGTTTCCTGTCGCAGTATTTCTGCTTCCCATTCTTCCAGATGGTGTGTTTGACCCTTCATGTTTTTCTAAGTCTTTCTGCAGTAGGAAAGTCTGTTTCTTCAACTTGTAAATCATGTCCCATATTCTCTTCTCTTTATCTACTAGGGATGTATAACATTTCTTATTTAGTTTCTGAAAGGAAATGAAATGCAACAAAAATAAGCCAAACCTTTCTTGCCTAAATTTTTTTTAAAATAAAAAGTGCATGCTTTTATGATAAATGAAACAAAAAAATAGAGAAAAAAATGGAATAAAATGTAAAACAGAAGCATGCACACCCCATCATACATGCTATCAACCTGTTTGCAACTGTACTAGTTATTACCAAGCTTGAGTTGCCAAACATGCTGCATGTTTTTTGTCTAGTGCAGGGGTCTCCAAACCTGTCCTGGAGGGCCGCAATCCACCTAGTTTTCAGGATATCCCTAATGAATATGCAAGAGATACATTTGCATACAATGGGGCAGTGTATGCAAATATATTTCATGCATATTCATTAGGGATATATCAAAAACCTGACTGGATTGCGGCCCTCCAGGACAGGTTTGGAGACCCCTGGTCTAGTGCATAACATTGTCATAAGGTTGTGTGGCTCCAACTTTACATTTTCTTTCACCAGTTGCACTAGCTTTGTCTCTGAGTTCAAGCCATAATTCATCTAACTTTTTATGCATTTTCTATTTTTCTCTGTTACCTTCAGTCTTTGGCCTGTATAGTAGTGGTTCTCAGCCCTGTCCTTGGGGCACACTAGCCAGTCAAGATTTCAGGATTCTCACAATGAATATTGATGAGATAGATTTGTATGTACTGCCTCTGTTCCATGCAAATTTCTCTCATGCATATTCATTGTGGATATCCTGAAAACTTGATTGGCTTGGGTGTTTCCTGGGAACTAGGGGCTGGGCTCTGTACTATCCTGGTTCTCTTTTTCTCTTTCAATGTCTGTTCTGGTGGTTCCTCCTCTACTGCTATTCTTCTCTCAGTTGGTGTACCCCAAGGGTCTGTTCTAAAGTCCTCTCCTTTTCTCGCTCTTTACCCAGTCCCTTGGTGCTCTCATCTCCTCCCATGGTTTTCATTATTTCTGTGCTGATGATTCTCAAATCTATCTATCTACACCTGATATTTCTCCTACACTTGAAGCCCGTACATCTGCCTGACTATCTGGCATCACCACCTGGATCTCTCACCGCCATTTGAAATTGAACATGGCCAAAACTGAACTACTTATTTTTTCCCCCTAAACCCTCTTCCCCCCAAACCCTCTTCCCCCATCTCTCTCTCTGTTGATAACACTCTTCTGCTTCTTGTTTCCTCAGCCTGTAACCTTTGGGTCATCTTTGACTCCTCTCTCTCCTTCTCCACACACATCCAACAGATTGCAAAAACCTTTCATTTCTTTCTCTATGAGATTAACAAAATTCGTCCTTTTCTTTCTGAACACACTACTTATCCACTCTTTAATCACCTCTCGCTTAGATTATTGCAGTCTCCTCCTTGCGGGTTTCCCTCTGAGACATCTTTCTCCCCTTCAGTCTGTTCAAAACTCTGCTTGCGGCTAAGCTTCTGCTAGTCCCATTATACTCATATAACCCCTCTTCTTAAACACTTCATTGGCTTCCCTTCCAATTCCGTATCCAATACAGACTTCTCCTTCTGACCTACAAATGCATTCATTCTGTTGCTCCTCACTTCCTTTCCTCTCTCCTATCCCCTCTCCCTACACCAGCGGTTCTCAACCTGTGGGTCGCGACCCCCACGGGGGTCGCCACAGGATTTAGCGGGTTCACCTCACTCCGCTGTTTAAAAAAAAAAAAAAAGCGCATAAGTTGCTGCCACTGCCGAGTCCACTTCTCGGCAGCGGCAAACTCACCGCCTCCCTTCTAATGCAGCTGCGGCTCCCTGTGTATTAGGGAACCACGACTGAGCCTGTAAAACCTTTGCGAAGCCTTCCTGTCTCTCGACGGGCTCCGTGCAGCATTGTCCCGCCTCCAAAGGAAGTTGTTTACCACTTCCTTTGGAGGCGGGACAATGCTGCACGGAGCGCGTCGAGAGACAGGAAGGCTCCGTAACGGTTTCACAGGCTCAGCTGCAGTTCCCTAAGAGACGGAGCCGCGGCTGCAGAAGAACAGGGCAGTAGCAGGCAGACAGGGAGAGAGGGGAGGAGTGGGGCAGGGAACCTGCAACGGGGCTGACATGAGGGAGGGAGGGAGGGGGCTGACATGGAGGGATGGATGGAGGGAGGGGGCAGACATGGACAGGGGGGCTGGCTGGGAGGGAGGGAGGGGGCTGACATGGACAGAGGGGGGACTGACATTGAGGGATGGATGGAGGGCGGCTGACATGGACAGGGGGGCTGACGTGGTGAAATGGAGGGAGGGGAGGGGTGGCTGACTTGGATGGACAGAGGGAGGGAGGGAGGGGGGCTGACGTGGATGGATGGAGGGAAGAGACAGGGGGACATACTGGACAGACGGGGGATAAATGCTGGACAGAGGGGAGAGACAGTGTGGGTTAGGATTATAATGCGCAGATGGAGGGGGGCTAGGACTGGTAATGGGTTGATTAGGGAAGGCTAGGACTGGGAATGGACTGATCAAGGGGGGGTTGGGACTGGTAAAGTGTTGATAGGGGGTAGGACTGGTAATGGACTGATGGGGGGCTAGCATTGGAAATGAGCTGATCGGGGAGGTTAGGACTGGAAATGGGCTGATTAGAGGAGACTAGGACTGGTAATGAGCTGATGGGGGGGGGGTAGGATTGGTAATGGGATGATTAGGAGAGCCTAGCACTGGTAATGGGGTTGAGGAGGGACTAGCACTGGAAATGAGCTGATTAGGGGAGGCTAGCACTGGTAATGGGGTTGAGGAGGGACTAGCATTGGAAATGAGCTGATTAGGGGAGGCTAGGACTGGTAATGAGCTGATGGGGGGGTAGGACTGGTATTGGGCTGCTTAGGGGAGGCTAGGACTGGTAATGGGGTTGAGAGGGGACTAGCACTGGAAGCGAGCTGATTGGGGGGCTTGAACTGGGAATGGGCTGATTGTGGGGAGGGGAGGATAGAGCTGCTGGCCCTGGAAGAAAACTGGGGGCTAAGGCTACAAATGGGCTGATACAAGGGGATGGGAGAATGGAACTGGAAGGGAGTGGATCTGAGAGGGGCTGCCATGGTATTTGTACTAGAAGGGACTGGAAGGGCATGGACACCAGTGGCAGTCATGGGAATGCAAGTTGACATTGGAAGGTACTGAGAGTGAGGACTGGAAAGGGGCTGATACTGGGGAGGGTTACTGGGACTGGAAATAGGCTGATGGAAAGAAGTGAAGAAAACGAAAGAAGAGGTAAGAAATGGCAGATGGACCATAGACCACAGAAAGAGAGCTAAAAGAAGACAGGAAAGCAGAAGCCTCAGATCGGGACCAGCATGATCAGAGAATAAATTGATCAGATAACAAAGGTAGAAAAAATAATTTTATTTCATATTAGTGATTTGACTACAAAATCATCATAATTTTGAAATCAAATATTGTTACTTGTTATTGTGTTTAATTATTGTGGTTTAAATAAGTAAATTTCATAAATAAAAATATATTGCAAAGGCCTATAATATATAATTTAACAAATGATTACAGTGACAGTGCGTTAACGGTAAAGCAAGAGAGACACATTTGATTTTATCATTGGGGGTCACCACAAGTTCACCAATGGTAAAAGGGGTCACGGTATAAAAAAAGTTGAGAACCACTGCCCTACACCCTTCCTAATGAGCTTTGCCCTTCCTCTGGCTTCTTTCTCTCTATGCCCTTCTCTTCCACTGCCAACAGCAGACTTTGATCCTTTTACCTTGCTGCTCTTTATGCCTGGAACAAACTACCTGTATTTTTGTCAGGTTTCATATCTTCCCCTTTTCAAATCCATGCTAAAGGCTCACCTCTTTCAGGCCACTTTTGGATCTTAATCCTTTGTTCTCCTCCTGTCTCCTTACCCTTCCCTGTTGTATCCTTGTTCTCATCTATTGTACTGTTTGTCTTGATTAGATTGTAAGCTGTGATGAGAAGGGACTGTCATATGAACCTGTACAGTGTTGCGTATGCCTTGTAGTACTATATAAATAATTAGTAGTAGTAGTAGGTTGTGAACCATTGGGTTAAGCAGTTCTCCTTGCTCTTACTGCTCACCTTCCACATAACATGCCTTTAGTCATGCCTTTTCTCCAGGAACAAGCAGGAAGTCAGTCCTCACTTATGCGAGACATTGGCACCGATGGAGCCCGTGCGTAGCAATTCCCTAGCTTTCAAAGAAAGCCTTTGAGATTGCTGCCTCGCATGCGTGGTCCTCTTCCTGCCCATCTTGCTCAGTCTCTCTCTCTTTTTCTGCGGAGCCCTTGAGACGCATGTCCTCGTCCCTCAGAAAAAGTGTTTCGTTTTTTGGCCTACTATTTTTCCGGTTGCACCGGTCCTCTACCCGTCCTTCCCCTGCTCCCATTCCTTTTGAGCATAGGGGACAATTTTCCTACATTTTTTGCTGTTAGCATGCTTTGTACCCTTTTTTCTCCCAAACGCTGGCCACGTGGGTCTTCAACCTCGTAGCGGCCCTTTTTGCCCCAATGGCCACCGGCTTCAAAAAATGCAATAGATGCTCCAAGAACATGTTGCTTACGGACACCCATGACTGCTGTCTGCGGTGTCTCAGGGTCAACCATGATCCAGAACTCTGTTCGCTTTGTAAGAAAATGTCGTCCAAAGCCCTGCTCAATCGTAAGCAGAAGTCAGAAGACATTTTCCATAAGGCTGCCTCGGAATCCCCGGTGGCACCCTCTGTCGTCTCTCCGCCGGTGGGATCCCCCACCTCGGCTCTGCGCTCAAGACGGCACTCCGATCAGGGGTCCCCTGAAGTGGAGCGACATAAGAAGAAGAAGGCCTCAAATTCGCTGTCAGGGGCTCCTGACAAGTGCGCGCACTCCCGCGCTTGGTTGCTTAGCCCCCCTCGGTGTTCCCGAGAGTCGGACAAGGAGCGTCCTCCTAAGGTACCCCGTAAAGACTCGGAAGCCCTCGGCCCGGCGAGGACCCCCTCTCTTCCTCAATGCCCTACCCGGTGACTCAGGTGTCAGCGTCACAGGGCCCCACGCCCACATGGGAGTCCCGTATGCTGGCACTAGAACGTAGTATTTCTGCGTTCATAGCTTCCCAACAGGTGCTCGTATCCAGCTTCACTGGCCCGCACTTAGAGACCAAGGTTCCCTCAGAGGGATACCAGAATCCGCCCTGGAAACCCCCAAGAGCCATGGGCCTCGTGAGGGTCCTCAGCGTTGGTCTTGCTCGCCTTCCCGTTCCTCGGAGGCGAGATCCTCCAGAGCCTCTGGCTCCAAGCGGGCCTCTGCTTCCGGGCGAGGTGATCAGCCTGAATTGGGTTCCTCCTCCGATTTCCCGGACTGGGAGTCAGACGGGGATACCTCCCCAGAGACCCGTGCCCATCAGGACCTCCTGTCGGACCAGTCCCCCGCCCGCCTTACAGAGGTGTTTGCCACCCGAGGACACCTCCTTCATGGTGGTTGTACGGGATATGGAATGGGCTCCCAATCTGGCTACCCAGGCTGAGGAGGAACCTTGAGCTGAAGAGCTTGATATCTTGCAGTACAAGTCCCCGCCTTGGAAATCTCTTACTGTTCCAGTCCTCCCCCTATTGTTTTCAGGCTGCTACTCCGCATGTGGGAGACCCCTGCTTCGTCCCCATCATGAGTAAGCGCCTCCACGCGATGCACAGGGTCCAGCGCAACCCAACTTCTTCACACCTCCATGGTGGTGGAATTGGCTATGAGGAAATAGAAGAGCCCAAAGTCCCACTCTTCGGTTCCGCTGGGCAGGGAGTCGAGGGCCCTCGATGCCCTAGGCCGCAAGGCCTATCAAGGGTCCATGCTCTCGTCGTATTCAAGCATACCAATTATACATTTTATTTATTTATTTAACAAGCTTTTATATACCGCCCCTTCCAGAGATCAAGGGCTGCTTACACAGAACATCATAACATACTTTACATTAAACTTTGAAACTATGTACAGTTAACCTTTACAGCTATATACAGTTAACATGTTATAACTATGTACAATATGTTGTGTAAGACATGGACTAGGTATCTTTATATGATTGCTGATTCATTGATTCATTGCCCTGCCTTGTTATGTGCACTGGTGGTGTTATTTGATTCATCAAAATGCTCAATGAACAGGAAGGTTTTTAAATCCTTCCGGAATTGAAGGAGGTCATAAGAACATAAGAACATAAGAAATGCCATACTGGGTCAGACCGAGGTCCATCAAGCCCAGTATCCTGTTTCCAACAGTGGCCAATCTAGGTCATACGTACCTAGCAGTTTCCCCAAAAGACACAGGTTCTGCAGTGCTTGTACTAGGTCAAGCATTGGTATCCTGGGTCCCTTTTTAATAGTGATTTATGGACCTTTCCTCCAGGAACTTGTCCAAACCTTTTTTAAACCCAGCTATACTAACAGCCCTTACTACATCCTCCGGTAACAGATTCCAGAGTTTGATTACACGTTGAGTGAAGAAATATTTTCTCTTATTTGTCTTAAATAGTTTACCCCGTAGCTTCATTACATGTCCCCTAGTCCTTCTATATTCTGATAGCGTAAACAATTGATCCACGTTTATCCGTTCCACTCCATTCATTAATTTATAGACCTCTATCATATCTCCCCTCAGCTGTCTCTTTTCCAGGATAAAGAGCCCTAACCTTTTTAGCCTCTCTTCATAGGAGTAGCCTTCCATCCCCTTCACCAATTTGGTGGCTCTTCTCTGTACTTTTTCTAATAACTCTATGTCCTTTTTAAGATACGGTGACCAGAATTGCACACAATATTCAAGGTGCGGTCGTACCATGGAGCGATACAGAGGCATTATAATATCCTTTGTTTTATTCTCCATCCCTTTCCTTATGATACCTAGCATTCTATTTGCTTTCTTGGCCGCTGCTGCACACTGGGCGGAGGGTTTTAACATGTTATCCACGATGACTCCTAAATCTTTTTCCTGGGTGGTGGTTTCTAATGTGGAGCCTTGCATCGTGTAACTATAGTGTGGGTTGTCCTTTCCTAGGTGCATAACTTTGCACTTGTCCACATTAAATTTCATCTGCCATTTGGATGCCCAGTCTTCCAATTTATCCAGATCTTCCTGCAGTTTTCCACAATCCTCTTGGGTTTTAACAACTTTAAACAGTTTTGTGTCATCTGCAAATTTGATAACCTCACTAGTTATTCCCTTTTCCAGGTCATTTATGAATATGTCAAAAAGTAGCGGACCCAGTACAGATCCCTGGGGTACTCCACTATTCACCTTTTTCCATTGGGAATATTGGCCATTTAGCCCTACCCTCTGCTTTCTATCTTTTAACCAGTTCCCGATCCACAATAGTACACTGCCTCCTATCCCATGACTTTTTAGCTTTGCCAAAAGTCTCTGATGGGGGACCTTGTAGCTCTTAGGTTATTGGGGAGGGAGTTCCATAATGCTGGGGCAATGTAGGAGAAGGCTTTTGAGCTGGTGCCTTGATTTGTGTTACGGATGTGTGAAGGTGCTATATAGGTGTTTTGGGAACCATGTCTTCTTGCCCTACTTGTGCTAGTTGGTATGAGTAGGCATGTTTTTGCGGGACCTAGCCAAGGAACTCGGGGGTTTCTCTGCGGGCATCACGGGTGAACCCCTCAGATTCCGGACCCTTCTGAAGTCCGTTGCGGAGTGCTCGAAATACCTCTCCTGCGCCGCCTACGAGAGTCCTCTGCTCGAGTGGCGGCTGCTGGCTTTGGGGCCCGACACCAGGCATGGCTGCAATCTTCGGACTTGGAGCAGTGGGTCCAGGAAAAGCTCCTAGACATACCCTGCCTGGGTGAGCAGCTCTTCGGTAAGCCGATGGAGGATAAGGCCGCCGAGATAGAAACGGAGTTTGTCACACGAACCCGCCTCTCGCGCAAGACCTCCTCCCTCCCTTGGAAGAAACAGCAAACTAAGAAGCCGTTCTTTCCGTGGAAGGGAAGTCACATTAAGGCACATTTTATAAAGGACATCCAAGTGCACTCTGGGATGTCCAAGCCAGTTTGTCTGAAAGAAAAGCAGGCACATCCAAATTCAGGCACAGTTTCACAAATATGAATGCGCTTGATATGGATGTCTGTGGGGGTGTTTGTATAGACGTCCTCATAATAGATTTCTAGACCATGGATGCCAAGGAATATCCTAATGGTTAGAGTAGTGGACTAGGACCAGATTGGTCCCAATCAAGCATAGCAAGCACGCCTGTAGTACACCAAAGAGAACCAAGGAGTGGGGCGAAAAAATCCTTGACAACACACCAGGTTGAAAAAGGAACAGGTATATTTTTTGAGAGCCAAATCACTTCAGTCCACCCTATACAATTGTTTTGTCTAAAACAGACTTCGTCAGGGTTGTTTAATTGAAGGAAGCATCTCAAATTCTGACTTCCACTTCAAAAAAGCAGCTTCAGTGATTGAGTGCTTTCACAGAATGCTCAGATATATTAGGATCAAGGTGTCCAGAGTTCAAATCCCACTGCTGCTTCTTGTGATCTTGGGCAAGTCACCTAACTCTCCATCTTCTCTATACCTTCTGGATGTTTTATGGCCAAAACAAGCACTTTCCTGATGACTTCATGCCTGGAACAGGCTTAAACTTGGATGGGTCTGACATTTCTGAAAGTGAGCAGGGACTTCTAAGTCCATTGCACCTCTCCAGAAATGCCTCCACTAGACACCTGCTTGGATGTCCAAGCACTGGTGTCTTTAAAAGTAATTTGTAAAATGGGTCCAGGGACATCTTCATAATTTGGGTGCCAACATGCACATGTTAAGACTTCCAAATGTTGTCTAAAGCTTTTAAAATGGACCCCCTTCTTTCTTTGAGATAGTCTATTTTCATATGAAAGCCTTGATTGCCAATACCTTTAAAGGAAGATATGCCTGGATTCAGCTGGTGGATTTGTGGAGGTCTGTTTGAGTAGCCCTGATATCGGCGCTGGACTGTCTGCTCACGCTGTTCTGCTTGGAAGAGAGCCTTGCTGGGAGTCTCTGGACCTAGCATAGAGGGGGCAGTGTTGGTGTGGAAGGACCCCCTCTGTGACTTGAAATTTCTTTCCCGCTAGTCCCGCGACCATGAGACGTGGTCCGAAGGGGCATGTACAAAGGAAATGGTTAGGCTCCTTTGGCATCCCGTCGGTGACACGGCAAAGTTGCAGCTTTGAGCGTTTGTACCCACCCTGTTGTTGGTAGGTTTCTTTACGTTTGTTCATGGTTAATTTGACTTTAATGGGGAAGTGTAAAAAGGACAGGGTTAGGGAGAGTGGTTCCAGTGATGCAGTGGTTAAGGTGGCTGGGCCTATGGATCACCACCTTGTTCCCCTTCCTTCTCAGCCCTCACCAGAGGGAATCTCGCTCAATTCAGGCATTAGGACTCCTCCGCCCTGTCCTGCCCTGTTGCTATCTTCTACTCTTGAATCTGTTTCCCCAGGTAAGGAGTTTCTAGATTCAATTGTGATATGTTTTCGTAAGCCTGTAACATCTGGTGTTCTGGGGGCCAGTTTAGAGCCCTCGGCACCCCCCGCTGGAGGGTGATATTACTCTGAAGGATAATTAGAGTGTTATTAGATCCTTTGATCTGAAATTGGGTTCCATTGTTTCATCGTTATGTGCTTTCTCGTAGGAGGCAGTAGACTATGCATGCATTTGATAAGAAACTTTCATTAACCATTGATGCAGTTACTAGATTGGAAGCCCAGCTTCTCCCCATTCAGCAGGCTTCTGCTGGTCATATAACTGATTCCTTAATTTTACATGCGAGGTTTGAAGCCTTGGAAAATTTCATCCGGGCCCGCAATTTGCAGTTTTTAAATTTTCTGCATACACACTTACTCTCCCTTGATATATTACTGAAGAAATATTTCACTGAAGTGTTGGGTTTCTATGATAATTCTGATGTTGAATTTTCTGCTGTATATTACCTGCCTATACGGCACAGGGTGGTTAATCCATCTGAGGGTGGCTTTGATGTATTAACTTCTATCTTTCAGAATCTGAAAGCTTTCCTGGAGGATTCTACAGATAAAATTGCTCGCCGTTCCACATTATTGGTGTCTTTCTTTTCTAAATCCACTAAGATATGAATTCTGAAAGCTTTTTTTTTTTTCAAAAGAACAACGCCCAATTCTGTGGGCAGCGTGAAGGAGTAGCCTAATGGTTAAGAACACTGGCTTGGGAACCCAGACACCAGGGTTTGATTCCCACTAGCACTCATTGTGGCCTTGAGCAAGTCACTTAACCCTCCATTGCCTCAGAAAAATCCAAGTTATCAATGTCCAAGTTTAAGTTTCAATGTAAACCGCTTTGATTGAAATGATAAAGCGGTATATAAAACATGTTAATTAAATAAATAAATATCTTTCCTGATGTTACACGTAGTACGCAGCTTCGGAGGAAACAGTTTTTGAGTTTGAAGCCCAGAGTTTTAACCCTGGGTACTATTTTTTTTCCTTCACTTTCCCTGCAGGTGTTTAATTATCCTGCATGGGATTCATTTGCTTTTACTGAAGTTTTCCATCTTGAAAAGTTCTTATTAGATAGAGGGACTCTAATGGGAGCGGGTACTGGTTAAGTACTTTAATATCTCCTTTTTGGCTTATTGAACCCCATTCTAATTTTTTTTGTTTTCCTTTTTAATATCTGGCACTGGATCCTTTGATGTGGACTATCTCTATTCCTGGTATTATTATTATTTTGTAATAGTTATTTACCTGTTTAAATGGAGTTTTCTTTTGTTTTTTTTTGGCAGATTGTATGAAAATATTATAAATAAAGAAAAAAAAGAAAGATATGCCTGAAAATGATAGTCTAAAAATGAAAAAGTATAAAACGTAGTGTCTCTAGCTCTGCCTTAGCGTCTGACAATTGGTTTCTTTTCCTTTCCTTAACTTGTGTAATTTTTCACAATATATCTGTCCTGAAGGATGCCATGAAAATTCTGCTATGCTAGTTACACGTAATCTCCAGGAACAAGCAGGAATGTAGTCTTCACATATGGATATCGTCGGTACCGACGGAGCCTGCGCGGGAACGCTCCCCAGCATCCAATAGGAAAGCTTTTGGGAGCATCCCACAGCGCCTGCGTGCTGCCATCCCGCCTTTCCCAACTGTCCCTCTCCAGTTCTTCGTTTTCCGTGGAGCCGACAGGTTGCACATCCTGTCACTGCAGAAAAAAAGCCCTTCTATTCTTCTTTTTTGTGGTCGCATCTGCCTTCCCTTGACACTACACCGGTACTGCCGGTGGTTCTTTCTTTTCTTTAAAAAAAAACCAACAACCCCTTTCTTCTGGAGTCTTCCAGTAATTTTCCCCTCAGGTGCCACGCACCTTTTTGGGCACTAGATCCAACTTTTTCCTTCAAAATGGAAAAACCCGCATCGGGTTTTAAAAAGTGTTCTAAGTGTGGCGGTACCATCTCCATCACCGACACCCGTGAGTGGTGCCTCAAATGTTTAGGTCCTGACCACTCTATTTCTGAGTGTGTTGCCTGTGGGATGATGTTGAAAAGGGGCTGGCAAAACCGAGCTGCTAAACTTAGCACCCTTTTTCCCTCCGATGCAGCTTCCATGGCATCGACGTCTTCCAGGGCTTCGTCTTCCTCCCATGGATCTCAGGTAACTAAACATAAATCTAGCCGGTCCTCAAAGGGTAGATCTCCTTCTAGACATCGAGATGACTCTGGCGTTGCCCTTGAGGGATTTTCACCAGCAAAATTGCCCTGGCGGGAGGCTTCGGCTTCCAAAGCACTAACAGGGCTCCAGAATGTTCTCAAGGCTTCAATCTCGGCAGAACTACTGGTGCCATGTTCTGGGGTACCGGCCACTTCAACCGGTACCAATACCCAAGCATCGGCAGCATCGACAGCATCGACAGACCAGAGATTCTTGGCTATTGAATGCAGTCTGGTGGCTCTTCTCACGGCCTAGATGCCCCTAAAACTGCTTCAGACAATTCAACCGGTACCGGCACCGACTGCATCGACATCGGCAGGTATTCTACCGGGACCGAGTCATGCGTGTCTATCTGACATCGACAAGTCGGTACCGGACCACTCTGATGCCGACTTCGATCGGTACCGGTACCGTGCCTTGCATGATCACCCGACTCAGAGATACTTTGAATCCTCGGATGAATCTGAAGACTCAGAAAGCTCTGCCGATACCAGAGTACTTCTTCCTGAGGATTCCTCTTCTCCTCAGCGTAGGATGTCTCCACCAGAGGATATGTCCTTTCAGGATTTTATACAAGATGTAGCCCGAGGTCTTTCCATCACAGTGGCTCCTAAAAAAGAGCCTAGGGCAAAGGAATTAGAAATCCTGCAATACCCTAAAGCTCCCAAGGAGGCAGCTACCTTACCTATTCATGAGATCTTGCATGATCTCATGTTAAGGATGTGGGAAACACCTCTAACCACCTCTCCTCACTCTCGAAGACTCAACACCATGTATCGAGTTCCTCCTTGTCCTGGGTTTCAGAAGACTCAATTACCACACCATTCCATGGTGGTGGAATCAGCTATGAGAAGGATAAAGAGTGCAAAAAGGCATGCATCTAATTCTCCAAGACGTGAGTGTAGGACTCTTGACGCCTTTGGACGTCGAACCTTCCAGGCTTCCATGCTTTCTGCTAGGATCAGTTCCTATACCTTATATATGGGAATGTTCTTTAAGGAGGTCACATGAGATTTAGAGCTTATGAGCCCTCTCCTTCCTGATGATAAGAGGGAAGATTACCTCGCCCTTGTCAAACATGCCGAGGATGTTTCCAAGTTTGTAAATCGTGCAGCCTTTGACTGCTTTGAGTGCATAAGCAGGACCTCTGCCATTGCCATAGGTGCACATAGGATTGCCTGGCTCCAGACATCTGACTTGGAAATTTGAGTACAGGATAAACTAGGGAACATTCCTTGCACAGGAGAGAATCTCTTTGGCAACAATTGGCAGGAGAAAGCTAATGAGATAGATGCTGACAATATCACTTTGAATAGATTGTCTAAATCTACAGCTGATCCTGCGAGGAAAAAATCCTATAAGAAACCATTCTTCAGTAAGAAGAAGTTTTATCCCTCCTATACCCAGCAGGGGCATCGTTTAGGTCAGTCTGCCCAAAAGGGACAGCAGCAACAACCTAGACAAAGAAAGACAAAAGCAGCTAAGCCTCAACCGATTCAGCAGACTCAACCTCCACAGGAGCTTTGACTCCTATCTAGAGAACTTTGCCTTCCTGGCCCTGAACGGCCCAGAACCCTCCATCATCCCAGGAAGGTTATGTCATTTTGTCCCCAGATGGGGTCAGATAACAGCAGAAAATTGAACTCTATGTATTGTAAGAGAGGGATACAAGCTTCATTTTCTCAGCATGCCCCCTCCTACAATGGTAAGGCAGTTCAATTCTCAGACCTCTCTCAGCGACCAGTTAGGGCAAGAGGTCGCTGTGCTCCTTGCTCAAGGGGCAATAGAAGAGGTGCCCATTCTCCAACGGGGTACAGGGTTTTACTCCCCCTATTTCCTTATTCCAAAGAAAACAGGAGGACACAGACCCATTTTAGACCTCAGAGAATTGAAAAAATTCCTGTTCAAAGAGACGTTCAAAATGATTTCTCTAGGAACTCTGCTGCCATGCCTTCAGAGTCAGGATTGGCTTTGTTTTCTAGATCTCAAGGATGCGTACACTCATGTTCTCATCCATCCAACTCACTGAAAGTTCCTTCGCTTTCTGTTTCAAGGGAAGCACTACCAATACAGGGTTCTTCCTTTTGGCCTGGCCTCTGCTCCAAGGGTGTTCACAAAATGCATGACTGTGGTGGCAGCATTTCTCCGCACCCTAGGAATATTCGTCTTCCCTTAGATGACTGGCTCATTCGAGCCCCTTCAGAGCCAGAGGCCAGGGTTGCCCTCTCTCGCTCAATGCGCATCCTTCAGTATTTGGGACTTGTCATAAACTTCCCAAAATCCATCCTTGCTCCCACTCAGTCCCTAGAGTTTATAGGAGCTCTGCTGGATATCAGACAGACAAGGGCCTACCTTCCACAGCCCCACTGCCTTCGCATTGTGCAGTTAGCTTCCCAAGCAGTGCTAAAACCTCACCTCACTGCTCAGGAAATGTTACAGTTGCTAGGCCACATGGCATCCACTGTGCATGTGGTTCCTTATGCTCGCCTCCGTATGAGGGCAGCCCAGTGGACTTTATCCACTCAGTGGACTCGGGCGTCAGGTTGCCTGTCAGACAAAATAGCAAACTCAGATCGCCTTATTTTGTCCCTCCAATGGTGGCAATCACCCCAAAACCTTTTAGTGGGGTCTCCTTTTCAGCAGCCCCCACCCCAGGCCACTCTAACAACAGATGCCTCTCAGGTGGGTTGGGGAGCCCAACTGCAAGGCCTCTCTACCCAGGGTACCTGGACTGCACAGGCGGCCTATTTACACATCAATCTCCTAGAACTCGGAGCAATTTTCCTTGCTCTTCGAGTATTCCACACCCAGCTCAGCTACAAGACAGTCCTAGTTCAAAGGGACAATCAAGTAGCCATGTTCTACGTGAATAAGCAGGGCGGAACAGGCTCTCTGTCACTTTGCAACGAAGCTTTGTGACTATGGGCCCTCGCCAGAGAGCTTCGGATTCATTTCCTTGCGGTATATCTTCCAGGCATTCAAAACTCTTGGGCAGACAGACTCAGTCGAGTTCTGCTTCCACACGAGTGATCTCTCCATGCAGACCAGGTTGCCGAAATTTTTCAAATTTGGGGAACCCCGGACATAGACCTCTTTGCAAGTCCGCTGAATGCCAAACTTCCCCGGTTCTGTTCCAGAATTCCGGCTCAGGGTTGTCAGGCCAGGGATGCTTTCCTCCTCCATTGGGGTCAGAACTTCCTATATGCCTTTCCACCCATTCCCCTAATTCCCAAAACCCTGTTCAAGCTTCAGAGAGACAGAGGTCATAGGATCCTCATAGCTCCACATTGGCCACGGCAAATGTGGTACCCTCTGCTCCTACATCTCTCTCAAGCTCCGCCTCTGGAGTTAGGATCTGCTCCAAATCTCCTTTCTCAAGAGGACGGGAATGCTGTGGCATCCCAATCCCCAGTCTATGCATCTCAGGGCCTGGTTGCTGAAAGCCTAGAACTTCACGGTCTTAACCTTTCTCAGCAAGTAAAGGATATCCTTTATGCTTCCAGAAAACCTTCCATAAGACGCTCTTATGCATTTAAGTGGAAAAGGTTTACCATATGGTGCTCGCAGAAGGGTTTTAACCCTCTTGCGATACCTCTGGAATCATTACTGGAGTATCTCCTTCATTTATCAAATGCAGGGCTTAAGACCAATTCAGTAGAGTTCATTTGAGTGCTATTGCAGCTTCTTTCAAGCCGCTAAATGGGCAACCTATTTCCTCTCATCCTCTCATAGCGAGATTTATGAGAGGCCTTTTAACTAAGCCTCCTATTAAGCCACCACCAGTGGCATGGGATTTAAATCTGGTTCTTGGGCAGCTCATGAAACTGCCTTTTGAACCATTAGCCACTACCTCTTTGAAATTCCTTTCCTGGAAGGTCATCTTTCTTATTGCAATCACATCAGCACGTCGCATCAGTGAATTGCAAGCGTTGGTGGCTGATCCTCCTTATACCAGGTTCCATCATGATAAGGTAGTCCTTAGGACTCATCCACACTTTATGCCAAAGGTGGTGTCACCTTTTCATTTAAACCAAGCGGTTTACCTTCCTGTATTCTTCCCAAGGCCTCACGCCTCAAATGTAGAAAGGAATCTTCATACTTTGGACTGCAAAAGGGCTTTGGCCTTTTGCTTGCAAAGGACACGGCAACATAGAAAGTCCTCTCAACTCTTTGTTGCTTTTGATCCTAGTCATTTGGGACTTCCAGTCTCCAAAAGAACACTGTCCAGCTGGATTGCACAGTGTATTTCATTTGCCTATGAGAGTAAAAACCTTCCTCTTGAAGGCCATGTCACAGTTCACAATGTGAGAGCCATGGCAGCTTCTATGGCTCATTTTCACTCTGTGTCTATCGACGACATCTGTCGAGCAGCTACTTGGGCTTTAGTTCATACTGTCACAGCTTATTACTGCTTAGACAAGGACTCCCGCCGGGATGCCTTGTTTGATCAGGCTGTTCTTCAACACCTGTTCCATACTTAATCAACTCCTACCCACCATCCCTGGTAGGATGCCAGAGATCCATGGGGGGAAGTGGAGCCTTTTCACAAGGGCACACAACCTCTGGAGCCTTCTCCCTGGCATCTGCAGCTAGGGAGTCCCCATATGTGAAGACTACATTCCTGCTTGTTCCTGGAGATAGCATAGTTACTCGCCTGCAACAGTTGATCTCCGGGAACAGCAGGAATTTAGTCTTCACAGCCCACCCACCTCCCCTAGGAGTTGTCTCTCTATCTCTCTCTCTCTCTCTCTCTCTCTCTCTCTCTTTCTCTCTTTCCCTCTCTCTTTTGTCTCAGCTTTAAACTCAACTGGAGAGGGACAGTTGGGAAAGGCAGGAAGGCAGCACGCAGGCGCTGTGGGATGCTCCCTAAAGCTTTCCTATTGGACGCTGGGGAGCATTCCCACGCAGGCTCCGTCGGTACCAACGATACCCATATGTGAAGACTAAATTCCTGCTGTTCCCGGAGTAACTATGCTTTATGATTTGGAATTGAGATATGGCATAGACTACACACTATTTATTTCAGAGACGGAAAATGCAGAATTAACAAAATTTACCACCTGCGCAACAGATTCTACACATAGGCAAGGTGCTCATTTTTTTATGGGTTTCCTTAATTATCTTGACCTTTACATTCCAGGTTTTAAGTATTAGCATTTATCCCCATTGCATCTTACCAATAATAATAAACTTTTGAAGGAACATTAATTTTGGCTTATAGGCTGGTTATAGGAGAACAAGAATGGATTGATATGATGTTTAATTTAAAAAGTAGACCATGCCTGCATATAAGGCAACAACCAGACTATTCAAGACTTCAGCCTCTGGAGTTAGCATTTTGTGTGTAGATTGATGGCATAAAGTTCAGTTTTTATTTGGAATCTGCAGAAATGTTGCTGACTTCCTATATGAACAAACAGGAAAGTAAGTCTTGCATCTGAGGCACATCATCAATGGTACCAAGACTCGAACAGTTCTTTATCAGCAGGTAGAAAATGCAGTTCTCCTGCACATATTCAGGTGAACGGCACCCACAAAGAAATGGGTCTCGTGATGGTCTTCATTTTTCCATCATGAAGGTGCCTTCATAAAACTAATTTTGTTGCTGTATGGTTTTAACGATTTAAGCTCCTTAATGTCTTGTTTTCATCAGAAGGTTTCTTTTCCCTCGTTTCAGAATATCATTTCATTTGTTTGACACCATTTTTCCCACAATACTAGAAAAAGAAAGTCTCTGTGTAGTAGGAAAATGTTCTTTAGAGACCATCCGAAAGAATGCCTGTGTTGTCTAAGAACAGACTTTGAAGAAATTGCAAAATATTTGTTTATATAGACGTACAATTTATGATATGATGGTGTTTGTTGAAATCTTCATTTATAATTTTATTATTGCACGGCTTAATTTGTAGAGGAAAAAATAGCGGGACTGTGGCACAGGCTTCTGAATGGGGTGGTCCACAAAGGCTCTGGCCCTACCAAAATATTCGTGCTGGGAAGCAAGCTGTTTTCCTATGGGGATGCTATCTTCCGCAGGCAGAAGAGATGAGCCCAATCAAGATTGCAGCAAAGGCCCCTTCTTCCTACTGCAGGAGATCGGATCCCCCCGTGGACAGAACAGGATGGGAAGACCGTAATCGTGGCCTCGAAGCAGCTTATCTGCTCATGGGGGGCGGGGGGCTGGTGGAGAGATAGGGGCAGAGTTAGAGTAGAGCTTGTCCCCCCCAAAACAAATAGGCATTCTAAATCATTCTGTTAGACCATTCCAGACAAGTGGGTTGTGCTCCCCTACCAGCACATTGGTGGAGACAAAGAACCAATGAAAAGCCTATATTTCAATGACATCACTCCTATACCTTTATTTACCTTAGTCACCAGATGTCCCTTCAGTATTTCTTTGTCTCCAGCAAATGGTGGATGGATTTTCTCCTCTCTGAAGAAAATTGAGGATTTGAGAGGAAAGAATTGATTTAAAATGCTTGTGAATGACAGCCTGCAGTTTGATCTCTCACTAGAACGCAATGTGGGAGGCTCCATTAGACTGCTGTCTTTTCAGTTGCCATAAGAGGAGGGAAAATTGGTTCAGCTCCACGCTCTTACTCTGGATATGGTCCTGTTGAGCAGTCAGAAATTGGAAGGGTCTGTCTCACACAACTTCAATTCCCCCTCCCTCCTCTGTCCCTCCTTTCTATCAAAAATTTCATAAGGCTCTCAGTGGGATCTGCCTGCGATTGAGCTTACATGCAGTACTGCAAAGCCAGCCAAACAGTTCCAGGGGAGTAGAGGTGAACCTGGCACAGATTCTACCAATGCTTGACCTTATCATTGTCCTTGTTGGGGACTCCCGATTCTGTCTCTGGGGGACACGTTTTGGGGTAGACTGCTGGTGACTATTGGCACTGGGTGGGGGTTTCCCGCTGTTTTCTGCTTGCATTAATTGCACATTCTCTATTGTGCACCTGGTGGTCACGTGGTCCTTGCGCGCAATCTGCCCAAGCAGCTCCAGTGCATGCTCCTACCATAGCGCCTATAATGTGGGCTATAGTAAAAGCGCAGTTAGCGAGCACCCTTCAGGCTGCTGTAGCCTTAGCTCATGCTGTTGTGACACTTGTCTTTACTCTTATGTCTTCTTCCAGGTGACATTGTTTGGCCTGTGACAAGTGTGGCTACCGGGAGCGTGGCCAACCATGGACCTGGGGTCCTCAGGCTGCCTTCAGCTTTCACTGCCATCTGCTCACGGTGATGCCGTACCTTTTCCTACAGGTCCTCGGTAACCTGTAGCTAGGGAGTCCTATATGTGAGGACTGACTTCCTGCTTGTTTCTGGAGAAAGCGTAGTAGTTACTCACCTGTAACCGGTGTTTTCCAGGGACAGCAGGAATCGGTCCTCACAACCCTCCCTCCACCCCTTGGAGTTGCTATATTTTTTTGCCATCTTGAAGGGGCTATAGCTATGGCACCTGACTAAGATGGCACCATTGGGTGGGAACATAAGATATGCCATACTGGGTCAGACCAAGGTCCATCAAGCCCAGTATCCTGTTTCCAACAGTGGCCAATCTAGGTCATACGTACCTAGCAGTTTCCCCAAAAGAGACAGGTTCCGCAATGCTTGTACTGGGTCAAGCATTGATATCCTGGGTCCCTTCTTAATAATGGTTTATGGACCTTTCCTCCAGGAACTTGTCCAAACATTTTTTAAACCCAGCTACACTAACAGCCTTTACTACATCCTCCGGTAACAAATTCCATCTGGAGTTTGATTACACGTTGAGTGAAAAGATATTTTCTTTTATTAGTCTTAAATAGTTTACCCTGTAGCTTCATTGCATGTTCCCTAGTCTTTCTATATTCTGATAATGTAAACAATCAATCTACGTTTACCCGTTCCACGCCGTTCATTAATTTATAGACTTCTATCACATCTCCCCTCAGCCATCTCTTTTCCAGGTTAAAGAGCCCCTAACCTTTTTAGCCTTTCTTCATAGGAGTATCCTTCCATCCCTTTACCATTTTGGTGGCTCTTCTCTGAACCTTTTCTAATAACGCTATATCCTTTTTAAGATACGGTGACCAGAATTGCACACAATATTCAAGGTGCGGTCTCACCATGGAACAATATAGAGGCATTATAATATCTTTTGTTTTATTTTCCTTTCCTTATGATACCTAGCATTCTATTTGCTCTCTTGGCTGCAGCTGCACACTGGGCCGAGGGTTTTAACATGTTATCATGTTGTACTGTTTCCAGGTTTCGTCGTTTGGCTCTTTTTTCCATTTCTTTTGGCAACAACAGCCTCTCTGACCTCACCTTTAAACCATGCTGGCAGTTTTTTGGACTTCCTTCCACTTTTCTTAAAGCGTGGAATACAGCTGGTCTGGGCTTCCAAGATAGTATTTTTCAACAACACCTAAGCTTGATGTAAGTCTTTAACCTTTGCAACTGCTCCTTTTAGTTTTTTCTTAACTATTTTCCTCATTTTATCATAGTCTCCCTTTCGAAAGTTAAAAGGTAGTACTGTGGATTTCCTTACTATCCCTCCTCCACTAATTAAATGAAAGGTTTATTCATTTTTTTGTTTAGGTTTATTCATTTGATATAACCGCCTTTCTGGGTCGATCATACTATGATAACTATTGCCAAGTGGCCCCAACACCCTTATCTCTTGCACTAGATCTGGTGTTCCACTAAGGACTAGGTCTAATATGGCTTCCCCTCTGGTCGGTTCATGAACCAGCTGCTCCAAGAAGCAGTCATTTATGTCACCTAGGAACTTTATCTCCCTAGCATGTCCTGCCGTGACACTGACCCAGTCGATACCGGGGTAATTGAAATCACCCATTATTATTACTGCGCTGTAACTTTTGTTAGCTTCCTTGATTTCTTTGAGCATTTCATCATCCATTTGTTCATTCTGGCCAGGTGGTCGATAGTACACCCCCACTGCCATCGCCTTCCCCTTTTTACATGGAATTTCAATCCATAGAGATTCTACAGCAAATTTTGTTTCCTGCAAAACTTTAATCCTTTCTGACTCAATGCCCTCTTTAACATAGAGCGCAACCCCTCCACCAATTTGATCAGCTCTGTCATTACGATATAGTTTGTACCCAGGTATCAGTGTCCCACTGGTTGTCCTCCTTGCACCATGTCTCTTGATATTCCAATAATGTCTAACCTCTCATTTAGTGCTATATATTCTAACTCTCCCATCTTATTTTTTAGACTTCTAGCATTTGCATTCAAGCATCTTAGAGACTGTATTTTATTCATATTAATTTGGCTATTGGTAGACATGGGTAATTTGGGTTCTTTAAGCTCTGTCTACTCCATACTCGAGGGCATTTGGGCTACTTTACTCTTTTTTGGAACCTCTATGCTTTTGGTAGTATCCTTCAAGGATACATTCTTCCGAACCATCTGCTCTTGGGCGACTGTCGGCTTTCCCCTATTATCTAGTTTAAAAGCTGCTCTATCTCCTTTTTAAAAGTTAATGCCAGCAGCCTGGTTCCATCCCGGTTAAGGTGAAGCCCATCCCTTCGGAAGAGCCCCTCCTTTCCCCAGAATGTTCCCCAGTTCCTAACAAATCCAAAACCCTCATTTCTGCACCATTGTCTCATCCACGCATTGGATCCACGGAAGGGGACCATGCATGTGCAGTGGCATTCCCAAAGGCTTTCTTTGAAAGCTAGGGAAATGCTCTGCGTGGGCTCCATCGGTGCGAACATCACCCATATGTGAGAACTGATTCCTGATGTCCCTGGAGAACACCTGTTACAGGTGAGTAACTACACTTTTTTGATGGTCGAGCAAAGTCTTATGGCACTACTTGTGTGTAGATTATCTACTCCATTTATATTATTTGTTAATACAGTGGTGTGCAAAAGTCTGGAATCACTTGTGAGTTTTGTGTTTTTCGTACTAATGTGTTTTTTTTTCAATTTTGCGTTAGCCCAGCATATTCATCTTTCTACCTCATTAAAAGGGATACATTTGGCTATTAGAGTTTATTTATTTATTTTATTTACATTCTCTTATATACTGCGCTATTCTGCATCAGTGCGGTTTACATTGAGCAAACTGAAATTACATTGAACCAGGGCATTATAACTTGGAGATAACTATTTTACAGGGAACATGGGCTATGGAGGGTTAAGTGGCTTGCCCAATACCACAAGGAGCACCTGTGGGACTTTTTTGCATTTCTTGTTTCCAATCTAAATACTTTACAGACACTGGGAGATAGCTCCTGCGATTTTTGTGGATCCTGCGTCAAAACTGGATCAAGATTATCCAATATGCACACGGTATTTCTGACCAATCAAGAGGCTGGTTTCACTACCCAATCACAATGCAGATATCTAGTGAACAATGCAGCTATAAAAATGCGCGGAATTTTTGAATTTCATATGCTTTCTGGATCGACCATGAAGATGACTCGGACCCTGACATTGGAAGAGCGTGTTCGTGTGCCTTTTATGAGTGAGGAAGGATTTTCAAGCAGTCAGATAGCCAGGAAAGTTGGCTGCAGTCAGAGTGCTGCTGTTAAGATTGTACAGAAGAAAGAAACAGGTTCAGTGGTGGACAAGCCTCGTTCAGGTCGTCCACATGCATCAACATCACGCCAGGACTGCACACTACGACGCATGTCACTGACTAATCGCAAGTTGACCTCTCCTCATTACTTCGAGAGTGGTCAGACAAGAGTGAGGTCAGTGTCAGCTCATCAACAGTTCGTCGCCGGTGCCTGCAGTTTGGTTTCCGGGGCTGCAAAGCACGGGATAAGCCACTGATGACTGACATACAAAGGCGCAACCGGATTGTGTGGGCGAGAAAGCACTCAACCTGGTCAACTGAAATTTGGGAAAATTCCCAGCACATCAATACTAACAGATAATAGGTAGTCCCCACTTAAGCCCACCAAACCACTAATCTTCATCTTCACAAAACCAATGTAACACCCATTTAAATTAGAGTACTGTACATAGTTTCGAGTTAATATGTATATAGTTTCCCCGGTTTCTATCCCACGTTCAATTCCTTGTTCTTTGTAAACTCAGTGTTTGTATGCATTGTAGTATTTCTGTTCGATGTACACCGCGCTGATTTTAATAGCGCGGTATAGAAGAAATGTTAAATAAAATAAAAAAATAAATAAATAAAAGGTGCTATTCAGCGATGAAAGCACCTGCTGCCTACTTGGTAACTAGACCACACCTATGTGAGGAGATTTCCTGGAATTCAAGCCTGAGTGTCTCAACCTCACTATGAAGCATTCTTTGAAGGTCATGGTCTGGGGCTGCATGGCTGCCAGTGGCATTGGACGTCTTCACATCGTCGATGGAATGGTCAACGGGGCCAAGTACATCACCATACTGCAAAAGTGCATGGTGCCATCAGCACACCAGCTGTTTCCTGGCCAGTTCCTGTTCCAAGATGACAATGCACCCTGCCATCGCTCTAGACAGGTGATCAGCTGGAAGCAGCGGAACAACATCAAGTCAGTGGACTGGCCCTGCCCATTCTCCAGATCTGAATCCAATCGAGAACCTGTGGCACAAGGTGGCCTTGGAAATATCCAAGAGGCATCCGACATGAAAGCGTGAGCTGATTGAGTCATTCATTGCAGCTTGGAACCGCGTTGTCATCAACGATCACCTTGTCAGACTGGTTCATTCAATGCCGACAAGGTGCAGTCAGGTGATCAAGAACAAAGGGTGGCCCATCAAATACTGAGCTATCACTGACATATAAAAATGGCCTTTTTCAAGGCCACATACATTAATTTGAAGGAAACCTGGCATGCGTCCATAATATTTTAAAGCATACTTACAATAATATATCGGTGGCCAACGATGTACATTACGCGATTTTTACAGAAAATCTATCAACAGGACAACTATGGGGAACAAACTGAGAAAATAAGAGCCAAACCAATACTAAAAGTTGGCCCTAATAGCCAAATCTATCACTTATGAGATACACAGAAAAAGCCACTGGGAGGAAAAAGAAATTAAGATAAAAGGTCATGAAGTTGAAAAAACGTCAAATTTACAAGTGATTCCAGACTTGTGCACACCACTGTATAAACCACATTGATGTTTTGAGAATTACAATATAGCAACAGTTGTAATAAACATAAACATTTATGCTTATCAAGTTTAAAGATGCTCATTTAGTTTATCTTAGCACAGTAGTGGCATAGCATATTCAGTATCTATCATTCTCTCTTCTCCTTTTTTGTGTTCGCCTTCCTATGAAACTTATAAAACTAGCTGCACTGTTTTGGAACTGCAGTATGGCTCTTCACTCAGCTTCAAGCTGATGTATATTTGTTATTACAATTATCTAGTTTGGAAACTGGTCTTTTTGGTAGCCATTACCTCTGCCAGAGGAGTCATTCAGACCCAGGTTTACTGGTTTATCCGCCATGCACAAAATTCTTCACTAACAGTCTTGCATACGCATACAAAATTTCTCCCAAAGGTGGTAATGGATTTTCATTTAAATCAATCCATTACTTTGCCAGCTTTTTCTCCTAGACTTCATTCACAGTGCTGATGCAACTCTGCATACTTTCGTCTGAGAGAGAGAGCCCTATTTTGCTTACAGATGGGAAATTTTCCCAGCTCTCCATCTCTTATGATCCCAGTCGATTTAAATTACCTATAATGAAATGTACAATTGCAAATTGGATCTCAGCATGCATATCAATTTGTTGTGGTAAAGCAGGCTTATTTTACAGGGTCATGTTACTGTAAAGTTCAGTATGAGATTTATGGCAGCTTCCATGGCTTACCTTAACTTAGACCAATTGAAAAGAGATGTAAAGCTTCTACTTGGAGATCTGGTCATACTTTTGTCTCAGTACTGTCTAGATCTGGGGTCACCAACCTCCAGAGGGCCGCGGGCCGCACAGCCGACTACCGGGAGCCTCGCGGGCCGCACCCCCCTTCTCCCCGCCCCCGCGAAAAAAACCAACAAACGCAAAATTATGAAAACAATGGCTGATCACCTTTATTGAATTTAATGAGATGGCTGATGATTCATGCTAGCAGACAAACGCTTAAAGTCCGGCTTCACAGATGACACTGACAGGAGAAGGGACGCTTGCAGGTGGTCATCGGTGAGCTGCGAGCGCGTGGATACAATGGCGGGAATCCTTGGCGGGCCGCACGTAATGTTAACCGGGGTAGAGCCTCGCGGGCCGCACGAAGGGACCTCGTGGGCCGCATGCGGCCCGCGGGCCGCAGGTTGGTGACCCCTGGTCTAGATCTTTTCCATCAAATTAATATGTGTGGTCGGTCAGTTATAAAGAATCTTTTTAAAAATGAGCTAAGAATATTTTTCTTAATTGATCCCTTTCCACTACTACTGAACATTTGTATAGTGCTAAAAAATACCGTACGCAGTGCTGCACAGACACATGTAAAAGATGGTCCCTGCTCATTAGAACTTACAATCTAGTCAAGACAGACAACGGAGTAGCTGTAGACATGGGATACATCTAGTGGGAATGGTAAGGAAACACAGAAGAGATCAGGTGAGTCAAAATCCGAAAGCGGCAGTGAAGAGGTGAGTTTTCATCCTGGATTTGAGAAGTGTCAGAGAAGGTGCCTGATGTACAGACTCAGGTAGTTTATTCCAGGCATAAGGAGCAGCAAAGTAAAAGGCGTGAAGTCTTGAGTTAGCAATAGAAGAGAAGGGCACAGAAAGAAGCGATTTGCTAGAAGAGTGGAGTTCCGGAGGAGGGGTGTAGGGAGAGATAAGAGAGGCAAGGTAGTGAGGAGCTGCAGAGTGAATGCACTTATAGATCAGGAGGAGACGTTTGAACTGGATGCAGAAATGAATAGGGAGCCAATGAAGTGACTTGTAAAAAAAAAAGGGCAATTATTAGCCACGCAGCCCATAATTGTCCATTTTTTTGCAGGTTGTCTTTATGAAGAAAGTGGACTTCAAGACTATCCTAAGGTTATCTGATGTTGGGAGTCTTCATATATGGGACTGACTTCTCCTGTTTTCCATGAAGAAAGCATATAGTAGTTGCTTTCGTGTAGCTACTGTTTTTCTGTAAATAGTATCATAAGTCAATGACATATTTTCCCACTTTCCCTTCTCCCCTAGGAGATGAAAGAAATGTTTGTCGTCTTGACTTTTACATATGATACTAATCCATCTGCATATGCTTAGAAAAGTCTATAGTTTCAATAGCTATAGTTACGGCACTGGCTGAGTCTTGGTGTCACCAGGATGTGTGATTAGCTTACTCTGCTGTCTATAGAGAAGACTGATTACTGGTAAACAGCTATACTGTACTGATTAAAACTATAGGTGGTAGAGGTATCATTTTCCTCTTGTTATGGTGCTGATCAGTAAGACCTTTGTACTGACTTAGCCTCTGTGTTGGTTGCAAGGATTATAAATATATTGGGGGGGGGGGGGTATTCAAAGGCTGTCCTAACTTCAGCTGCTTTTGCAATCCTGCAATCCAACCAGTGGCTGAATATTGCCACTGACCAGACTGGAAAATCGCAACCCGGATATTCAATGCCGGTGGATGGATAGTCACTCTAACAGCATTAGCTACCACTGCTGAACATGTCCCCCACTGGATTCAAAACTGATCAGTAGGCTAACATGTTTAATCAGTAATTTAAGCATTAATACATTGTAGGGCTAGTGTCTGGGGCCTGTTCTGAACAAAAACCTGAGCCAAACAACATGACTTCCTGTTAACAAGATGAAACTCTTCTGCAAATCACGCAATTCTGCAGGGTTATTGTTTGACTATGTGCAAGAGAACTCTATGCTGAGGCCTGCTCTCAACTGCATTTGCAACAGTGTATGAACCTGCATACCAGCATCTTTTCTCACTATGGACTTTTGCAGAAGGACCATATGACAAATGTTACATGATTTGCTGAAGATGACATACAGGATCTGAGACCAGCAAATCACTATGCCATCAGGAAGTCGGGACGAAGAATTACATAGAAACATAGAAATATGACGACAGAAAAAGGCCACATGGCCTATCTAGTCTGTCCTTCCATATCAACAACTACAACAGACCCCTTTTTTTCCTTTAGAGATCCTCTGTGTTTGTCCCATGTATTTTTAGAATTCAGTTACTGTCCTCATCTCTACCACCTCCACTGGGAGACTATTCCATGGATCCACCACTCTTTCCGTAAAGAAATATTTCCGCATATCACTCCTGAATCTATCCCCCTTCACCCTCATCCCATGTCTCCTCATTGCAGAATTTGCTTTCAATTGAAAGAGGCTCTCCCCCTGAACATTTATGCCACGGAGGTATTTAAACATCTCAATCATATCGCCTCTATCCCACCTTTCCTCTAAGGTGTACATATTAAGATCCTTAAGTCTCTCTTCATATGCTTTATAATGAAGACCACTAACCATTTTAGTAGCCATCCTCTGCACCAACTCCATCCTGTTCACATCCTTTTGAAGGTGTGGTCTCCAGAATTGCACACTATACTCCAAATGAGGTCGCACCAAAGGCTTATACAGAAGCACTATCACCTCCTTTTTTCTGCTAGTCATTCCTCTCTGTATGCACCCAAGCATCCTTCTAGCTTTTGCCATCGCCTTTTCTACCTGTTTAGCTACTTTAAGATCATCAGACACAACCACGCCTAGGTCCCGCTCTTCTTTAGTGTACAAAAGTACTTCACCCTCCATACTGCTTTCTTGGATTGCTGCAGCCCAAATGCATGACCTTACATTTTTTAACATTTAAATCCCAGCTGCCAAATTCTAGACCATTCTTCAAGCTTAGCTAGATCCCTCTTCATGCTATCTACACCTTCCTGGGTGTCTACTCTATTGCAGATTTTGGAATCATCCGCAGAGAGGTAAACCTTACCCGACAGCCTTTCCTCTATATCACTAACAAAGATGTTAAAAAGAATCGGACCAAGGACAGATCCCTGGGGCACACCACTGGTAACATCCCTCTCCTCAGAGTGAGCTCCATTTACTTGTACTCTTTGTCGCCTCCCACCCAACCAATTTCTAACCCAAACAGTAACTTTAGGGTCCATCCCTAGGGTGCTCAGTTTGTTTATAAGTCTCCTGTGAGGAACAGTGTCAAAGGCTTTACTGAAATCTAAATACACCACATCTAGGGCTCTCCCTCAGTCCAACTCCCTGGTCACCCAGTCAAAGAAATCAATCAGACTTGTCTGACAAGACCTCTCTCTGGTGAATCCATGCTGCTTCAAATCCTGTAATCCGCTGGACTCCAGAAACCTCACTATTTTCTCTTTCAGCAGCGTTTCCAATAATTTACTCACCACCGAAGTTAAACTAGCCGGCCTGTAGTTTTCAACCACATCCTTACTTCTGCTTTTGTGTAAATGCACCACATGAGCCTCTTTCCAGTCCTTTAGCACCACTCCCGACTCCAATGAGGCATTGAAAAGGTCAGTCAGTGGAGCTGCTAGAACGTCCCCAAGTTTCCTCAGTATTCTAGGGTGTATCCCATCCAGTCCCATCGCTTTGTCTACTTTAAGTTGAGCTAGTTTCTCACAAACAGTCTTCTGAAAATTGTTCAAGATGTCCCTCGCTTCTGTTTTTTGTTTGTGGGTGTTTTCTGAGGTCCTGCTCCTGGTTCTTCATCTGTGAACACAGAACAGAAATATTTGTTAAGCAATTCTGCTTTATCCTCATCAGCTTCTACATATTCCACCCCTTCACCCTTGAGTCTGACAATACCACTTTTGCCCTTCCTCTTCTCACTAACATATCTGAAAAATGTCTTATCCCCCCATTTTATTGCATTGGCTATTTCGTCCTTTTTTGAATCTTTGCTTTCCTGACTACTTTGCTAGCTTCTCTAAGTTTTTCCAAATATAGATGCCTGTCTTCCTCTCTCTCTGATCTCTTGTATTTCATGAAGGCCTCCCTCTTTTTCTTCACTTTTTCAGCTACTTCTTTTGAAAGCCATAGTGGTCTCATTTTCCTTTTACTTTTATTTACCATTTTAACAAAAAGGTTGGTTGCCCTTAAAATATCCCCTTTCAGTTTTGCCCACTGTTTTTCTACATCCCCCATCCTGCTAACGACTCCCTGAGGTATTGGCCCATCTTGGCAAAGTTAGTCTTCCTGAAGTCTAAGACCCTCACCTTTGAATGGATTCTAACAGCCCCAGTCCTAATACTGAACCACACCATCTGGTGATCACTGGATGCAAAATTATCTCCCACTATAACATCAGAAACACTTTCACCATTTGTAAGCACCAAGTCTAGTATGGCCCCTTCACGTGTGGGGTCTGTTACCAATTGCTTGAATAGTTCTCCCTGTAGAGAATCCAGGATCTCTTTACTTCTAGATGATACTGCAGCAGGAATGTGCCAATCAACATCTGTTATATTGAAATCCCTTATCAGTAGCACTTCCCCTTTCCTAGCATTGCTGCGTATGTCTTCAATTAACTCTCTATCCACCTCTTTCTCTTGTGAGGGAGATCTGTATATCACGCCAATGCAAATATATTTCTCTTTCCCTCTTTCTAGTTTAACCCACAATGCCTCCTCTCTCCCTTTTAAGCTCTGTAATTCCAAAGCTTTAATAGTATTTTTTACATATAGTGCCACGTCTCCTCCCCTTCTTCCTACCCTGTCCTTTCTGAATAAAGTATAGCCAGGTATAGTTGCATCCCAGTCATGGTTTTCTGTGAACTATGTTTCTATAACTGCAACTAAATCCAAGTCAGCCACTCTCACCAAAGCTTCAACATCAGGGATCTTATTTCCCATGCTATGGGTATTTATACACACTGCTTTCCATGTGTTACCCCTGTTACCCATTTCCATTAAGGTATTTAATGTATCACTTACCTGGGGACTTTCTTCATCCATCCCCAACAAATCTAGTTTAAAGCCCTCTTCAGTAGATTAGCCAGTCTACTACTGAAGACGCGTTGACCTTTCTTGGACAGATGGATGCCATCTCTGCTCTGCAACCCTTGGAACAGCATCCCATGGTCTAGGAAACCAAAACGCTCTCGATGACACCATCCATGCAGCCATGCATTATTCTCCAGGATGCGAGCCTCTCTGCCTTGGCCTTTACCCTCAACAGGGAGGATTGAAGAGAACACCACCTGTGCACCTAACTGCTTCACCCTCTGTCCCAGAGCCATGAAGTCACTTTTGGTACGCTCAGAAGGCTACCTGGCAGTATCATTTGTTCCGACATGGATTAGCAACATTGGGTAATAATCAGTGGGCTTGATGAGTCTCGGCAAACTCTCCGTAACATCTTGGATTTTGGCACCAGGCAGACAGCATACCTCTCTGGACATCAAGTCTGGTTGGCAGATGGATGCCTCAGTACCCCTCAGAAGAGAGTCACCAACCACCACTACCCTTCGCTTCCTTGTGGTCACTGATTCTGCAACTTTGGGGTACTTGATCTCTGGTTCTTCCCTTTCCAGGGATGCTTTCACCTCCTCCACTTCCAGAGCTGCGTACTGCTTCTCCAATTTAAGGGCTGGAGAAGTTGGATGTGTGGTTCTGCAGGCCCTGGTGACTTGTGTCCAACCTTCGTCATTCTGTTGGCACCCATCTTTTCCTGTGCTGGAGAGCTTGGTTGCTGCAAGAAGCATCTTATCAATGTACTTCTCACTGTCTTGAATGCTCCTCAGCCTTGCCTTCTCCTCTATGAGTTCCTCCACTTGTTTCCTCAGAGCTTCAGCACGCAGGTACCCTGCACATGGAACCGGTCCTTCAACTGGCATTGGGACCTCTGTCTGGACAGAGGCAGAAGCTGTAATGGGGGCAACAGCTTTAGCAATATGATTTTTCCCAGCCATTGTTCTATTCATGGAGCTTAGGTATCTGTTAAAGCAAAAGAGAGAGGTCTACCAAAGTACCAGCCGGTTTCCCAGTTGTCCTTTTAGAGAACAAGCAGTTAAATCTCTTTAATTATATTCAAAATGTGCTGTTCCAAGTCCCTGTGCTTTGTTAAATGCTGGACACAAAGGGACATGGATTTTACTTTTTGAACATTTTTTGGGAACTTTAACTTAGCTCCCTGACACTGGCAGTTTGCTTTCTGCAGTCTTTAAGCATATTTGCCTGCCTGTCTCCATCTGGAAAGTTAGTGGACAAGGACTAATCCTAGGAAGGCGTGAAGCTCTCCCACAGACCTGAAGCTCTGTGCTGTCACGCAGCCATCCGGACTGGCTGCAGCTAGCATTGGACCACTGCCATCGTTTGGACTTTGTGCCGTTCAGGAAATGACTTCTCAGACCCAGCCACGTTCATCCTGGCAAAAGCTAAGGTATTGTTTTGAATTCCCCCAGGGGTGGGCCCAGTCAGACAGCTAATTTTCTCTACGTCGGAGTGCAGAGCAAATCAATGATTATGGTTGCTAAAACAGTGATTATCTTAGTAATTGCAGTCATAGGGCTATATAACTTGCTACCTCAGAAAACAAACTTATTCCATATTTGCATTATTTTTAATGCATTATTTCAGCAATAATGTATAATTTATACGCAAACATAGGGTTGGTTTTCTTTATCTCATGTGGTTCATTGGAACACTGACTTGACACCTGAACATTTTGTTTCTATTATATCATTACACTTGCTCTTTGGAAGACAGAAAAATAGCCCAATCCAAGCACCTAGGAAAGCAATCAACAAAGGCCAGTGTTGATGAGGTTTCCAGTTCTGTAATTTATCACTTTGTCTAAACAGCTTGCATAACCATGCTAATTTTACTCATCAACCAAGCTTTGCCTAGGCTGAGTTTAGAGTACTGAATGGGACCTTTTTTCTATAAAAGACAATTCTCCCAAAAGAAGTTGAAAAGTGTACACTGGCAGTTTGACATGATGGCGCATTCCCCCCATTTGCAGAATCAGGTGTTAGGGCTAGTATTGGTGTTATAATAAATATTGTCTGTGATGATGTTGATGGGCGTACGGGTTCTTTAATAAATAGTTTTAATCCATCTGCAATTGGTTGGAGGAGGCCTGTAGGTCCTACAATGTTTGGGCCTTTTCGTAATTGTATATAACCTAGGATTTTTCGTTCGACGAGTGTAAGAAAGGCTACTGATTGTAGGATAGGAATGATGAGTGTTAATGGGTTGATAATTATGGATAATATTACTAGAGAGAGGATTTGAACCTCTGGTCTAAAGATCTTAGGTCTCTTGCAATTACCAGGCTCTGCCACTCAAGCAGCCTCTTATTTTGAGGTGTTTACAAAATTGTTAAAGAACAGGACTGATCCCTGCGGCGCACCACTGATAATGCCCATCTCTTCAGATTGAATGCCATTTACTACTATCCCTCTGTCACCTCCCACTCGATCAGTTTCTTACCCGGTCAGTTACTTTAGGCTCCATTTCAAGGGGACTGTTTATAAGTCACCAATTCAGAACCGTGTCAAAGGCCTAAGTATATCATATCTAGCAATCTCCCCCAATCCAATTCTCTGATCACCCAGTCTGATTTCTGCGACATGACCCGCCTCTTGTAAAGCCAGAACCACACTATAGGATAGTGTGGTTTATACACAGGGCTTATAAAGTAACATTGGACATGTGTTGTGTTTGGCAATAGTTCAAGAAGTCCACACTTCATATTTTGGACTGGAGTGTTGATTGCACTCACATCTGCCATATTGCATTGTTGTAGAGTTAGCGGTAACTGAATTAATGAATTATATGAATGCTCCAATCCTGCACATTATTAATTACTTTTGCTAATTAGGTGGTCCATGTTTTGTGTATTAGTTTTTGAGAACAGATAGTGCACAACTAATTAAAAAAATATGTAGAAAAATACAACTTTAGTGGACTGGTTAAACCAGTGATAAACTAGGTTGCACTCCAAACCATGCATTAATTAAATCAAACTCATTTTTTTTGATTAGTATGAATTTTTCGATGTTAAGCCATTAGCAAAAATAGCATAGTTCTTTTTGTAGCAAAAATAAATGGTGCTACAGTGCATTATTCATAATTCACAGCAGGATTTGAAGACTTTTGTATACGCAATAGAAAAGATTGTTGGTGAGATAGCCATAAAGCAGTATTTCTCATTTGCATAATAAGTTTGACAGTACGAAAGGCACAGATGCTAATTGCCACACATTGAACTACATATGCAACATTAACATGAATATATTGTATCATATTGCATTTTGAAATGTATGCACACGTCTGTCACAAATTTTTAGAGTGTAACAAATTCCCATATCAAAGAATTTTATGGGGAATCAAAACCTTCACTAACCAAATTTCAGAAAGCATGAAAAACAAAAAAAAAAAACATGCTAAAAAAGTGTTGGGCTCAATATTCAGCACCAGTGGTTAGAGCTACTAATGTGGCTGGCCGCTGGCACCTAATATTAAACCTGGATATTCCGTGTCAGTCATATCCAACCTTTCACACTCTAGATTGCAAAGCTGCCTGGGCTTTTTATCTCCAGAGGACTCGAGAGCACAGAAAAGCTTCCCAACTTTTCATCACTTTTGACTCGAGTCACCCTGGATTGCCACTATCCAAACAAACTCTCTCCAGGTGGATAGCGAATTGCATCTCCTTTGCTTATGAGAGTGCAGGACTCTCTCTCTCGAGGGTCACATAACTGCAAATAATGATTGGACCATGGCTGCCTGTATGGCAAATCTATACTCTGTAGTGATTGATGAGATATGCAAAGCAGCAACTCGGTCTTCTGTCCACACTTTTGCTACTTACTATTGCCTGAACAAGAACTCCCACCGGGATGCCTTGTTTGGCCAAGCTGTTCTCCAGCATCTCTTTCAGACTTAGATCAACTCCTACCCTCCGTCCCATGTTTTAGTACCAGACATCCTTGGAGGATATATGACCTACGTAGTTATACCTGTGATGCACAACTCACTCTGAGGTCATCTCTCTGGCATCTCCGAGCTAGGGAGTCCCATATGTGAAGACTACATTCCGGGCTGTCTGCACCTAGGTCCTATTATTCAGTAGGATCAAGGAGCAGATATCCCGGGTTAACAGTTAAGCCTGGTTTAGTAGACATACCCCTTAGACTCTAGAAATGTGTTCTGAATTGGTTTAGATCTCTCTTGTTGAATCATTCTTTTTGTTTTCAATGGAAGTCTTCTCTAACTGTTCTATCCAACTTGTGGAGTACCTCTAGATTCTAGCTTAGCTCCTATGTTTGTCAATCTTTTTTTTTTTTTTTTCTATTTTTATTGAATTATACAACTTATACATACAACAAGAATATGCATATCAAAGAAATAACGATGTCTGGGGATAAGCATCATAGTCTAAATAATCTTACACAAAAGAAATAACAAGCAGCAAATTATTAAATTAAGTCATCCCTCTACTAAGCCCACAAATCAAGCAAGAGGCCACAGGAAATAACATTTGTCAAGTCCCATCCAAACAATCAAGCATGATATTACACCTAACAATATAACAAAAGTAAGAAAAAACCAAGTACAAGCGGTTTAAGACTTAAGCGTCAGCCAATGCAGGTAAACCCCCAGCTCCAACCTCTTCCCTCCCACTAAGAAAACCAGAAAGCTGTGAAGGATCAAAAAAAAGATAAATCTTATTTTGGTAGGAAATAACACATCTAGATGGATATTTCAATTTAAAGGATGCCCCCAGCGCAAGAGCTCTAGGCCTAAAGGTCAGGAACTCTCGTCTCCTCAACTGGGTGGTCCGAGACAGGTCAGGAAATATTCTAACTTTTGAACCAAAAAACAGCTCATTCATATTCTTAAAGAAAAATCTGAGAATAAAGGATTTATCCGTCTCCAATGCTACCGTAACCAACAGAGTTCTCCTCTCTGTGATGACTTCCAACGAATTCTCCAAAAAGCCCGTCAAGTCTCCAAATCCAGACCCTTGGGCTACAGAAGCCCCCACGGTCTCCCTTTTCGACTCCATGGTGTCAGCCAGATAGTAAACCCTCGTCAATGGAGGAAGCTGATCAACAGGAATCTTAAGAACCTCCAAAAGATATTTCCGAAACATCTCTGAAGAAGATAAAAGTGGGGACTTTGGAAAGTTCAAGACACGCAGGTTGTGCCGTCTAGTTTGATTTTCTATATGTTCCACTTTCCGGGTCAACACATTCCGCTCTTTAATAAGAGCCGAATGTTCCTTTTTAACCACCGAAAGTTCCTCTTTAAGCTGTGACAAGGAGTTCATCTGTTGCTCCTGATGTTTAGAGACTTCAACTTTTAACACAGTCACTTCTGTACTCACAGTACTGGCAAGTGAAGAGAAGGAATTAGTCAGTGCAGCAAGGGCGTCCCACAGCACATCCAAAGTTATAATAGCAGGCTTTACCAGCAGTAATTTTCCTTGTTCTCCTCCTGGCTCCAACTGAAGGTCAGGATCATAGCCCTCAACCGGTTTCCCCTCTCCAGAGTCCTCGAACAGCCGCTGTTGTTGCCCTGCTCTTTCCTGGTGCCCCAACCTCACTACACAGCCCGGGAGAGCCGGGGACCATGCCCCAATTGGTGAAACCTCACCTCCCGGCTGCGTTGGGGGCAACCGCAATTCAGGGGACAAAGAAACCCCTGAAGCGCCCAGCACACTTTCTAGTTCAACTGAGCGTGCCGTCGAAGACGCTGCTTGTGTTCCGAGCGGCGCGAATCCACAGCGCTCGAGAGTCCGCTGAGCCAAGGGCAAAGCAGGCTGCGGAACCGCAGGGGAGCTTGCCTGCTTCCTCTTCCTGCGCCCCATGACACCGGGGCAACAGGTAATATTGGCCCGGTACCTTTCGAGCAAACACAGATCGCTGCCTTCCCGGATCAGTTAACCGCCGCCATCTTGCCTCCCTACTGCTCCGTTTGTCAATCTTTGCTCTTTGGCTCACTGATCTAAAGTTATGGCATCAGTAGTTAACTTCTGTGCTGCTGATTTCCAGCTTCTGTTTTAGTAAGGAAAACTTCCTTCATACGTTTTGTCATCTTTATTCATCTTTGGTCTCTTGTATTTACTGTTTTATGTTATAACAGTGCATTTTCTCATGCTTTGATACCTATATTGTTGAATCGTCTTCAATTGTTACAAAACACCACTATCACGGCTGTTCGTGGCACTTGGAAATTCAATTGTGTTACTCCTCTTCTAGCTGTACTTTATCAGCTTTCTAATATACATAGGATTAAATTTAAAAATCGTACATTCATCTTTCAGTAGCGTCGTTCTGGCTGTCCGTCATATTTACCTTCTTTTTTTTTTATCTCTTATTCTCCTAATTGCCTGAAATCCTCTTCAGTTTAACCTTTTGCCATTTCCTCTTCCTTCCAGAATTTGTTTAGAATCAACATGTACATTTGCAATTAGTTATCTGGCATCCTTGCTAAGAACTGACTGTAACTATTTGCTTTTAAAACTAGCCTTATTGGTTCTTTTATCAGGCATTTGGCACCAGCTAGCTCCATTATTTCAGTCTTTGAACTTCATGTTATTCTTTCCTTTTTAGGTGTGTGGTACTAGCTGATTTTTTTTTATTTTTTATTCCTAGTCTGCATTGTATTGGTTTTGTGGAATTGTCTTCTTGACTTAAATTATCATGTCTGGTTTGGCATCAGTGTTTTTGGTGGTTTGTTCTGATGCGTAGCTTTTTCTTATTGGTTTATTATCACCATTTATATTTTGTTATGTAGCTTTCATTCATCAGTTTGTTGCAGGAATTATTTTGTTTGTCTTGTTTTATCTGTTTGCTGCTTATTTGTCTCTTATGTCTTTGACTGGTCTACTATGTTTATTGCTGCTTATCCGTTTTTTTGTGACCTGCTGTGCTGTATTTAGGAAAAGGTGGTGTAATAAATGAATAAATTAAATTTCAGTCACAACTATAGAGGGATTTTTAAACTCTTTTATGTCTCTCACCCCCAAGGGCCATATGCCGAGACTCTCAAGGTTGCACAATCGTGAGCTCTAAATCTAGGCAGTAAGCGGGTAATTTTCAGTGTACACTTATAAGATGCCTTTTATAAAATTTCCCAAATATGACTTTGGTGTCTGCATGTTCCAGCATAGAGTTTAAGCAGAGTGCAGGTGGAGTAGCAATTTGCATGTGTACCTTATAAAATAGATGTGCTCATTCATAATGCACATGTGGACCTTTGCACTGCTCCCAAGGAGGTATAAATTTCCTCATCTTCATTTTAACCATAATTTCTGCACAATTTATGGGGTATTTTGGCTCCTCCATGTAGGTGACATTTTATAAAATTGTTCTTCAGGTGCTATGAATGCTGCAGCCCTGGATGACCTGGGCAGTGGAAGAATCTGAGCTCAAATTCAAACTCTGGTTTTTCCTCACAGTGCAGTAATTCTACAAATCTTTGAGAACTAATAATGTTCTTTATTTTTACAGCATTTGGCTGCAGATTGGAATTAAGACTGATAGTGGTGGCTTAGTAAATTAGAGGAACATGCTGTACGTTAGCCTTTGAGGCAGTTCGTGGAACGTGTGGTTTAATCAGGGTGTCTCATTTTATATCTGGCAGTTTACTGATTTAATTGAAATAAGAAAGGATATGAATGAGACAGAGCTCAAAGAAAAGGGTCAGAGATTGGGAAGTTAAGTAATCAGTTTAACAAAAGGTGGAAAGTGCTGGTTATGGAAAAAAGATTGAGGATATAGCAATGTTGCCTAAATATTTTAAGACATACTTATATAGATAAAGGCTAAGATTAATGAAACTAGTAGAAACAAACAGGCCAATATTCAAACGCTTGGTCAGCATTTTTTTAAAATGCCAGCCACGCCGCTTAAATATTTTACATATATTCAGCACTGGTATCCGCAGAAGTGGAAACACTGAATATACATGGACTTTGGTGGCTGCCGCTTTACAGATAGCGGTGATGTTCAATCTGTTATACATATAGCTAAGCAGTTTAATTTAGGATAGCCTCTATCCCTTTTGTGAACATATCCAGCATTTGCCACCTCCTGTTGACTGATTACTTTTTATTGTCCAAAATTAAACCACATAGCTATACGGACAGTGACTATTCATAGAGTTAAGTGGACTGCTCTGTCCTCGCTCTGCCCCAGCACTATATGGATAGTGTTGACAGTCTGTATGAATTTTCAGCAGCACTATCCATATAGTGCTGCTGAAAAATACCAGATAGGACATTTATCCATATAGCAGCTGCCACTATAGGGGTAAGTGCTTTTAATACTGTATCAGGTTGAAAGGCGACTGGTTCAGAATCAAAGAACATGTACTTTTTGTAGCCTGGATGATAAACTCCAGAATAGGCATCCTTTATATCTAATTGAGAGAGATTTTCCTTAGCAAGGTTTAAGAATAAATGACTGAGACCTCCCCAGGGGTTCAGTGGCTGTGCCATGCCATGCCATGTGGAAGACCAGGGTCTGGTCAATGTAGTATCTAAGCACAGAAGACACCTGGTCTCTCATTTTCACTGCTCTAGGCAATCTGGATCTTGAGTTGCTGTGAAGGCAATGTTCCCAGTAGAAGAGGAGGAAATTATTGGCCTATCTGCCTCCTCGCATACCACGAAAATGAGGTATATTCTTAGTTTCAGTTAATGTTAAGTGGTACAGGGTTGTATAAATCAATAATGGGCATCCAAATTAAGCATGGAACACAATAGATGAACATTTTTGGGCACTACAAAAGTAGTGTGCGCAATTCCATCTCATTTCTTATTTTTTTTTCCAATTTAACAACTAGATTTCCCAAAGCTGTCTTGGTGAGCCCACAGCTAGTTGGATTTTCAGACTATCCCTTATAAGTATGCATGAGGCATCTGCATACTTTTGAGACACTATGAATTATCTTTTTTTTAAACATTCTTTATTTATAGAAGGCAAGGATATCAGTACGGACATGAAACATATATATCATACCCACATCAACACTCTGTATTATAAAACAGGAGATCAGTGTTTTTGTATATTTATATAAAGTTATGACTCTCCTGTTGCTAAAAAAAAAAAAAAAAAAAAATCAACAGGTTACGTTACCGCAATTTTCTGTTTGGCACTGGTTTCTGACTCAGACAGAGGTAGGGCGAGTATGGTGGAGAGGGGGGAGAACCCCCATCCAGTATGGGGGGTGGGCAACTCCTAAATCTCCTCTCCCTCCCCCCTGCAATCCGTATTCGCTAGCATATGGGCAGAGGCCTTCTATTTAACCTCCGTTTTAACCTTATCTGCCATGGCAAGAAGAGGAACATAGATAAATACAATCACACTCATTAAGGTAATCTTATGATGGCAACGAAAGACCAAGGTATATCTATAAGCTGCCACATGTTGGAGGTCTCCCAATGGCCAAAACACCCCACTATTACGCACTACTAGAAGTATATCCCCTGAGACCCCATTCTCAGATTACATTAATGTTGCTTAGTGGGTACAGACGGAGTCCAGTCAACCTATGTGATTATTTGTTTTAGTGATATCTCTCTAGGAGGTGTTCCCTATCTGGTACGGTTTCCACAATGTGTTATGGAAATCTATGTTGTTCACTGCAACGTGGGCAGTGGGGGCAGCATAAAGGGCTTGAACACAACTAACAAACCTAGGCCCTAACCCAAAACGGGTCATAATCGCAAAAATGTCAATTTCATATGATGGTGTTGCTATTTTGGCAGGAAAACATGACTGCAGAAGTTTTTGTATAAAGACATGTGCATCCAGCAGTTCAGCCCCCTCTGGTATGGCGAAGATGCGCAGATTTTGTCTGTGGTCTCGATTTTCATGGTCTTCTGCTTTATCTTCCAGCCACACAACTGCCTTCCCCAGCCTCTCCTGCTCTTTGTCTCATGATGGTTCGCGATCCTCCAGTTGCCCTATTCTCTTCTCCACCTGAGTCACCCGGTTAACCAGTGCATTGAAACGCTTATCGAAGCGTGCCGAGAATGTTGCAATAATTTCTAGTTGGGACACTCAAATCTCTTTCAGTATCTGACATGCTTCCTCTTCTATCTTTCTCAGCACTACCTGTGTCTCACTAGCCACCATTTCCTCACCATGACTCGGTCTGGTAAGTGGAGAGAGTTTGCCTTTCCCCGACGTTGTTTCCGCTCTGGACTTGTTGGGTCATGTCCACAGGGGTTTAGACATGATATTTTGACGAACTATCGATTGATTTGTGCTGTTGAGAAGGGAGTAAGTATCAGCTATTAATGATTCTCCCAGAGCCTCGCTTAGCTGCTGCTTCTCACATTGGAACCGGAAGGCTCTATGAATTTTCTTATTTATGTTATTTAAATTGCAAGACAACCAGAACAAGTTGTTTGAGTAATTCTGGTTTAGTGAAATAAAAGCTGTGTGGCCACTGCTAAATATAAATTAATTGATTAAATAAAAACAGTGACCAAACTGTATGCATATCACAGCATTGTATTACATGGGACTGTAAGACAGGTCTGTTCCATCAACTGTGCAATACATTATTATCATCCCTCAGCTCAAATACCCTCTTGGCTCCTATTCTGTGATCCTCTTTCATTAATAAGTAGACTCAGCATTGAGAAACATCCAACTGCTATAAGCGTGGTTAAACTCCCCAGTTAACCCATTTCTTGCTTTGTCAAGAATTATACTGTTGGACTCTCAACTCCTTTAAGTGTTATCAATACAAGTCTGGCTTTGGAAGGAGAAATTCTACAGAGAAGCTTTCCACCATGGGCCCTTGCTAGAGAGCATTAGGATTTTCTCAAACAGCTGTCCTAGATGGTTGGAAAAGGCTCCCTCAGTCATGCCCCTCATGACTGGAAGGGTTCTTCCTACCCTACTATCTCCTTTTTAAAACAAAGGACATGGGCCTTCTCTTACGTGAAAGCCTAAAGAGTTGTTCAATTCCCTGGTTTGGTCCTCAGGTTTCCCACCAGGAATATGCTCTTTTTTTCCTTGCAGCTCGTCCTCATGGTATCCTAATCCTTCATGGACAGCGCATATTTAGCTAAAGAACACATGATACCCTTTTTGCCCCTCAAGTAGGTCAACATGGTATCTCATTCCTATGCGTCTTCTGTCCATTTACCATGCTAGAGTTCTGGAGGACTCGGGACTTGCTGCCTGCAGACTGATATTATCCTCTGCTTTTCACGTAACCATCCTGGTTATTTCACTGGCTAGCATTCTTGCAGCAATCTAGTCTGTTCCTTGTCAGGGAGTTTTTTCCCTTGACTCCCTCCATCATAACCAGGGGGAATAGATTCTCTATATATCTTCTCAAGTAGGTTCCACCTTCTTGTTATTAGATGAATCTTTCCTCTTCACATCTCCTATGTGAATATACTTTCTATAGGCATATCTCTGTCTGCTTAATTGCAGACACCTATATATATAGGCCTATATATTCCTATCTATCTATATATCTGTATACATCTCTATAGATATATATGTCTGTCATTTGTGTGTGTATGTTATGCCCTTCTATATCTCGCTATAGATATATATTCTTATATGTCTATCTATATATCTATATGTATATATCTATATATATATACATATAGATATAGATATGTAGATAGACATATAAGAATATATATGTGTGTATCTGTCGAGATATTTATTATAGGTAGATATGTATTTACATACTTATCTATCTGACTGTCTATGCTCATATAGATATATATGTCTGTATATGATTCTGACAGTTGGGCTCTACCCAAACCCATGCTGTTCCAGCATGTTGGGGTGCTACACACACAACCACTCCCGTGGTAGTTAACAACTTTTCTACCATAACCTTAAGGTTTAGGTACCCCTGAAGCTCTCCATGTTCCAGTATCTTTCCTAGCTACCACCAGTTAGGAAAGACATTGTGGATCTTCAGTTAATCTGAGGCTCTAATGCCTCAAACACCTGTCCTTTCTTTTTGGGATACAAGGTTGTTCCATACCCCTTCTTCCCACAAGGACTAGGCCGGTTTGTCCAAATCGGTCAGCCTTTCCTCTTTTTGCTCCTAAGAGTGAGTCACTCTGCAGCCAAAAGAGTTTGGGCTTTTTCCATAAAGCCTTCCGCCGAAAGCCTACCGTTTTTGTTCTACCCCAGTTGATCTCTGGGGTTACCTCTCACCTTTCAGGATTCTGACCTCCACTGTTTTTTTTTCCAACAGGTTTATTACCTCCACTTCACAGTGAGGTCCTCCTTGAGGTTCCTCTACTGGATCCCCAGTAGATCTCATGAACCTCCTTACTTTTCTGCAATCCTGTTAGGGGAGGTCCATACTGCAATATTTCATTTTCAATATATTTGATGATAATTGTCATCCACACAAGGACTTATTGCCTGCAGTCCTATGCTAGGTTAGCTGTCTTTTACAGCACCTTTCTGTTTCAACTCCTACCCTCCATCCTGAGGATGCCTGGCGATATGAGGTGTAGCATGTTCCAATCTATAACATGCTGGGACTCCAGGCATCTTAGCTTGGGAGTCCCCATATGTGAAGACTCATTCTTGCTTGTTCCTGGAGATAGCACAGTTACTTACCTGTAACAGGTGATCTCTGGGAACAGCAGGAATAAGTCTTCACAACCCACCCACCTCCCCTAGGAGTTGTATCTCTCTATCTCTATCTTTCCCTTCTCTCTCTCTCTCTTTGTCTCAGCTTTAAAACTTAACTGAGGAGAGGCAGTTGGGAAAGGCGGGAAGGCAGCACGCAGGCGTGGTGGGATGCTTCCAAAAGCTTTTTGATTGGACACTGGGAAGCGTTCCCGCGCAGACTCCGTCGGTACCGACGTACCCATATGTGAAGACTTATTCCTGCTGTTCCCAGAGATCACCTGTTACAGGTAAGTAACTGTGCTGTACAGGTAAATGGAGCTCACTCTGAGGAGGAGGATGTTACCAGTGGTGTGCCGCAGGGATCTGTCCTTGGTCCGATTTATTTTTAACATTTCATCTTTCACTGAAAGAGTGGTGGATGCTTGAAATGCCCTCCCGATGGAGGTTTTGGGGGCAAATACAGTAATGGAATTCAAAATGGCATAGGACAGACACAGTGGCTTTCTTTATAGCAAGAAGATGAAATCAAAGCAAACTTAAATATCTTTTTACTTCAATAAATAGAGTGGGCTAATCTGGATGGAACAGCAGGTACAACACTAAACAGAGGCATAGAGTGGGGGTGACCTGCACAGAGCAGCAATTACAACCACTCTAGCCATCTTACTGGGCAGACTATCTGGTCTTTATCTGCTGTGATATACTATGTAACATTTTGTTAGTGATTTTACAGAAAGGCTGTCTGGTAAGGTTTGCCTCTCTGTGGATGATACCAAAATCTGCAATAGAGTAGACGCCCAGGAAACCGTAGATAACATGAGGAGGGATTTAGGAAGCTTTAAGAATGTTTGAGAATTTGACTGCTGAGATTCAGTGCTAAAAAATGCAGGGTCATTCATTAGGGCTGTAAAAATCCAAGGGAGCAGTACAGTATAGGGAATGAAGTACTTTGAAGTCTCCACAAAAGACCTGGGCATGATTGTTTATGATGATCTTATGGTGGTTAAACAAGTAGAAAATGAGATGGCGAAAGCCAAAAGGATGCTTGCGTGCATAAAGAGAGGAATGACCAGCAGGAAGGAGGAGGTGATAGTGCCTCTGTATAAGTCTCTCTACCTTATGAAAGACAGCATATTAAACTTATAATAAAGTAAACTAAGCTAAAATGTGGAAGATATTTGGATGTCATCACCAAGCAAAAGCCCTTATCAAGAAAACAGCTTTATTTCCCTACACTCTTTAGGAATCAGAAGAAAAGGGTTTTTGTTGTGTTTGGGAGAAGCTGGTTGTCCTTTCATTTTCCCTCGCTTACTCTTCAGCACATCTGAAAGGAACACATGTATTGTGTTTTATGCCCTTTTCATTTTCTGTTTTTTGGTATTATCATGTTGTGGTCCTGTATGATGAGGGGCAGAGAGTTAGCTACAGATAATGGGCAGCTGGATTATTATTGCATTGCTTTGTTCAGAATTATAGGGCTTAGAGCCTGAGACAAAGAAAATGATACCTTTTCACTGCTCAGCTGCTAATTAATTAAATGCTAAAATTGTCTGAAAAAGAAACCTGCGGGTAGAAAACAGGTGCAGCCGAAGGAAAAGTATTTTCTGCCAAGCATTGACTATTTTATTTAATAAAATAAGCCTAAAAATGGAAGAAAGGACTCATTAGCAAACATCACGTTCCATTTGGTAATGGAAATGAAAACAAGACTATTAGGATGAAGTAGCCGGTTACTTTCTTAGGTTGTTAGCCATGTCGGTGGCCTGGACTGATGCCTAGATTTAGTGCATCACGTCTACTACTGCAGACTGCAGGGTGCTGGCAGGCCACAGGGCTAAAGCGATATCACCTGCTGCTGGAAACATATCCCTGCTGCTGGCAGGGAAGAAACAGGATTAAACTAGTTTTGTTTTTACCCTCTCTGGGATACCCATGCTGCACAGTTTTCAACAAAGCAAATGTTTCCTGGGAAACACAATACATGGAAATCTCAAAATTGTTTTTCCAGCAAGGATAAGCAGCACCACAGTATATGCAGTTTGTAAGAATTTAAGCCAGGGTTTGCAAAGCTGTTCACACAAAACAGTTAACAGCAGAAAGTATAGCTAATCATATTGTAAGTCCAGCTCAACAAAGCAGAAGAAACAGTGCTAATTGCCTTACGTTCCCATGTGCATGAAACCTGAAAATGGAAGAATTCTTATCAAAGCAGGTGTGGTTACACTGGCACCTATGGGACTGAAACAGATTTTTCCTGGGACAGTCTTTCAGCATTACAATTTGCAGGATGATTCCGTGCAATGCCCCCCCAGAATAAGAAAGAGAATTCTATATATTGATTGATGGCATCTGTTGCACCAATATTATGCGATGAGAAATTTGCATTGTGTGAAAAGAACAAAGGAGAGGGATACTAGATGTTAGAAGTAACATCATAGATGATGGCAGGTAAGGACCAATTGAACCATCCAGTCTGTCCAGTTGCTCCCTTTGAGTGGATGAGCAAATGAGTACTCTTTACTTAACTTGACACCGTCATCAGCCCACCCTCAAAGTTGTGTTCCTACCATTGGTAGTTTGTATGACTGCCAGTAGGCCATTTCATTCCATTCTGCTTATTCATTTGATATACCATCTTTCACATAGCATTACAATTAATAAATAAAAGTAATTCAAACAGATGACAAATTAAATTATAGAACTAGCTACAAAAGAGTTGTAGATGGGTAGGATTGAATTTTTTAAAATAAAGTAAAATAAGACAATTCTTGAAATAAAACTAGATATTTATAAAACGGTAAATAAAACTTAGATAACCAGAGCCTGAATATTTCTGCTTCTTCCTAAACTATAAATAATTGCTATTATCTCTTAAATTTAATTCAGAGTTTTCCCACAGGATGCAAAGGCTTTCTGACAAATGAAAGTTAAACACACCTGAGAAACAGAAGGCAACAGCAATAACTTCTGATAAGACCTCAACTGATGGCAAAATGTTTAATTTATCAAATATTTATTTTAAAAAATGTATATTTTGCACTGTCATACTAGGTGGCATACAAAAGAGCACATGTAATAAATGCATATATACAACACAACATATGTATATTAAAAAGCATTCTCAAAGAACACTTTTCTAAAACATTGCCCAGTGATCATCAAATTGCCATCAGCTGTTGCTAATACTTACCACTTGATGCTTACAGTTTATGCTCCACTAAGAGACAAATAGGCTGGCCTGAATAAATGAGCCTTTAGTTGTTTCCTGAATGCGCACTTAGTAGTCATAAGTTGTAATTTCACAGGCAATAAATTCCATAGCTTCGGCCAAATACCGAGGAACACCTTTAAACAGTCATCTATGAATTTTAAAAAATTACTTTAAATTTCAGTCTTGCCTCAACTGGCAAGAGTGTAGATCGAAAAGAATGAGAATGATGGAGTTGTGCAACTTGGCTCCTGTAAGCAGTCTAGCTGACCTTATTTGAATGAGTGCAAATTGCTTATGGATTTTAGGTAATCCATAGTATAAAGAATTGCAGTAATCTAGTCGACAAGTTACCATGGCATAAAAGACTAATACTAAAAGTTTTTAGGTGTTGAAAAGGCCTTCAAGTTATGTATCATTCTCAGAGAATAGAAGCAAACACATACCATTTTATTGATTTTATTGTCCAGTTTCAACCAAGAATCACTTTTAAGCTTGACAAGCAATTAGTTATAATGATAGTACTGTAACTCCTAATACTGGCAGTTCCAACGCAGAATTGCTGGAGTGAGTCAGGCACATGGCAGTTGATTTGGACTGGTTACTGTCTCACTGATGGGTATTGAACCAATCTTAAATAGCTTGTAAGCATTTGTTTAAATTCCCAGTAGCTGATTTTTGATTGGAGGAAATGTAGATGAGAGTTGTATGTTGTCAGCAAAAAAAAAAATGAAAATCATTATTAAAAGAATCAATAATCCAAGTCAGCAGTGACAAAAATATTAAATAAAATTGGGGACAGGAATGAATCTTGCATAGCGCCATTCCTCACTGACGATACTGAATTACACAAAAAGACTGCTTCAGTCCAATCCACTAAGTAAGATGCAAACCACTGCAAAACCTTATTACTCACTCTCAGCTCTTGCAAATGCAAAAGTAAAAGATGACATGGTCAACAGTATCAAATGCTGCTGTCAAGTCAAGCTGAAGAACTAGGACATCAAAACCCTGATCTGTCTTCAGCCTGATGTTATGGACCATGGCTAAGAGCACCTTCTCAGTACTATAATTAGATTGATCACCAGACTGTGCAGGATGCAAAAGTTGAATCCTGGACAAACAGCTGCAATTCGGTTATTGCTTACTTTTCCAAAAGTACTTTTGTCACCCTTCCCTCATATAAAGACAAATTTGACAGGTGAATTGCATACTTAGCAAGCTGATCCACTGCTGCTTTTAAACAATATATTGCAACATGATATAATAATGTGGCTGAGGAGGAAATCTTCAAACCTTGTCACTTTCCACTTTGGTTCTTACAAGTCCTAAACTTAATTTGACATGCAGAATCCGACCATGTTTTACATCCAAGCTTAATAATTCAGACAACCACTAGAACCATTGAGACCATTGTCCAAGACATCTTTCCACCCTTTTCTAGTTATTGCTACTCTACTGTATGCAGGTTACTTCAGCCTTCTTGGAAGTCTGCTATAACCTTCAGTCTTCTTGGAAGACTACCACTACTCTTTGTCCATTGGTTTGAATTTTTTCCTCTTTTGCTTCTAAATTTCCATATGACTGAGCAAAGACTCAAACCCTTTTCCTCATTTCCTTTACCTGTTGACCCCTTCAACTGTTCTTGCCACTGCCTTCTGTGTAGTCCTAAGCATGCTTAAATTTTATCTTTTTTTTCTTTTTGTTTCCTACACATTACGATTGTAGACTTTTTGGGGCATCTGTCCATCCTCTCTGTAAAGAAGTATTTATTTCATATTTCTTATGAACTGTCTCTACTTTAAATTCAGGTCATGATCCCTCGATCTTGAATTTTATTACTGTAGAAAATTTTGCTTTCTTATTTCTTACTGAAATCTGTCAAATATTTGAACGTTTGTATTCTATTACCCCTATCTTTTCTTTCCTCTGGCAAGTATTTTTTCGTTTCTTACAGGCCTCTTGGTTAAGTTTGTTATTGACCTTGTATCATTATAGTAGCCCTTTTCTAAATCACATCAATTTCTCAATATTCTTAATATGAAGGTTCAGCCTATAGAATTGAATAATATACCCAATATGCGGTCTTGCTAGTGACTTGTATAAGAACAATTTTACCTCCCCTTTTTTTATTGCTGATGATACTTCTACTAGTTAGTTAAGATAATTAGTCCTACATTTTTTTCTTGTTTGATAGTGTCCAGTTTTAGTCATTCTAATTGATAGGATTCAAAATCTATTAACCATTTAAGTACATATTACAATTTTTTGCATTTAAGCTAATTTTTGAAACTGTTAACCATTCTTTCAGTTAAGCCTTCTTTACTTTTCTTACTCTTTTCTCTTGTGTTTACTGTTACAAATTTTGTATTCCCTGCGAACAAACATTTTTTTCTCATGTTCCTCAACATTGTCATTAATAAAAATTTTCAAAAGAACCAGGTATAATACCAAGCTCTGGGTTTCCCTACTGGCTAATATACATTTACCAGAGTGAGCTACATTGAGCATCATTCTGTGTCTTGGAATTAAAGGAGTTTCTCACTTAGTTTGTAACTTTTTAGCTTATACTTTCTAACTTGTTTTCCAATCTTCTCTGCACAGTGGTGCAAAAGCATTACAGATGTGCAGATTAAGTTTGCTGTTCCACTGTGATCCATCACTTTTGTCACCTTATTAAAGAACGCAATCAATTTTGTCTAACAGGATCGTCTCTATGTGAAACCATATTGTCTGATGTCCTTTGGTCTATTACTTTCAAGATTCTGCATTTTTTCCTTTAATATATCCATTATTTTACCCATTACTGAAGGTAGACTAATGTATCTATAGTAGCTACCTCTTTGCTGTCCTCATTTTGTGCCGTGGGGCTAAATCTTCTCTCCTCCCGTCCCTTAGAATCTCCCCTGTCTTTAAGGCCAAGTTGAATTCAGGCAGGACATTTTTGAGCACTATATCTTAGTTGTACACCTTCGTTCCCATGTCCTTATCCACTCTTGTTTGTGTAAGTACTCCAAGTACTGCTCCCTATTTTGGAAAAAAAATATCTTGAAAGATAATCTTACAACTAATTATTCAGGCAATATAGAATAAAGCTACATTTACTTAAGTTACTCAGAATCTTTTGGAAGAACAGTATATATAGGGATGATAAATACAAAAGAAGCAATAGGTTGTTTCTTCTCATAACTATTGCAACTGTATTATTTCTGGTCTCCCCACATCTCTTCCATTGCCTCTTAGTAACATGTCCAGAATGCTGAGTTTATTGCTCATTTCAGTCTGACACATCCATCCACGAGTCACTCTGCCGAGGCAGTAGTGCACTAAAGCGTTAGTGCATTGTTTGGGGGTCTTTGTGCTTTTGAACATGCCATTTTTCCAATGAGAAGTCAAACCAGGGTCCAGATATATTTTACTTGCTCTCCTTTAATGCTTTGGCTTTTTCTAAACTCCTTAGGGTAAAAGAAAATCTTAAGGCAGAAACCATCTTCACATCTCCATTGCTGATGAGTGCATCTTGTACTAATAAATACAGTACAGCACACCGAAAGAAGCATTGTAAAAGAAATGTTGAGAAGAAAATGTTAGGCCTCGGGGTCAAAATATATCTGCAAGTACAGCATGACCTATTCTATATATATATGAAATGAATGAAAACATTTATTACCTTTGCAGGCTAATTTTCTGAGGTACCCAAATACACCCAGAGGGCTATTGCATGAAATATGTGCAGAGCCTTCAAAACCTGAACTTTAGTCAGATGCAAGAGGTTGTGTGCTGTTAAAATGCTATTTTTACAATGCCTATCCCTGTAGGAGACACTCTAGTACTCAGATAACATGCCAGAATTTGTTACTTAGCTTTAACAAACAATATGTTTGAGGGAAAAAAACTGGAATAATAAGTAATAAAGTACAGTACATTTGCTGTACAGCATTATGAAGCATTTCAGTATTTCTTTCACGTTCTTCTTTCCAGAGGAATCTAATTTAAATGATGCGATCATGAGCATCTGGCATTTTTTGCTTTTGTTTTTCTACCCTGTGCTCATTGACAGATATTTGTGAAATTTCTGACATCTGCAAGTCTTGACTGTTTCAAAGTTTCCTTTTTTCCAGATGTCTGTTTTTGAGTATTGAGAGGCTTTTTGTATAGAGCTAGAAATACAATCCAGGCTCGTGGAAAGTGAGGGCAGTCTGACAACACTTTTCTATATGTTTTCCTGATCTACATGTTTTAAACAGATTTTAGAACAAAGGGCTGCTGATTGGCATGATAATCTATGAGAAGAGAAATCCGTTGGTTGCATTTACTGCCTTTGGAGTCTCCACCCCCCTCCCCCGGAATAATGGAACACAACGTATGTATGATTTAGGCCTAACTAGTTTCCTAATAAGCATATCTTGTGATTGCCCAGTGAACTCACTCTTATTCAGAATTATAACAGTATTTATTTTGTTTTACATACTGCAAATCCAAATGATCTTTAAACAAAACATGCATAAAATTAGTTTACACACAAGCCTCGTATCCACTTAGTGTTAAAAATACATTTCAAACTTCAATCAATAAAACTTAAGACAAAACGCGTACACGTACGTGAGACATTACTAACCACAACCCATAATCACCAGCCCCTATCTTACTCCTTTCACTTTTATACCCACAATCCAACTTCCCAAATCATCTTACTAACTCCTTTTGTTTATTTGGCACCTTCATTCAAATGCTGAATCAACCACATTTTCACCACTTTTCAAAATCTCAAATACTCTGTGTCAATTATCACTTCCTCAAACAAATTATTTGACAGTGTGGAACTAATGAGTCAAAAGGCTCTGGCCCAAGCCTCCATCAGTGTTGTTATGCCCCTCATTGGAAGTATCACCAAGCATCACCAAGTATCTTGGTGGTGGTCATTTTTCTCTTCCCTAGTACGGTGTCTTCCATACTGAAAATAATTAATATAAGCTTAAGATATTGTTAAGGATGATTATGAAAGTAGGGCAGACTGGTTCTGTTCTTGTCGCCATCATTTCATGACCTAGAGTAAGTCAGTCAGAATTACTGTGTTTAGACTTTAAATTGTATGGCACAGGATATGTAGCCACAAAATTTTGTTTTGTTTTGTTCAGTGACTGGACTATAGAAACAACACCACACATTTTTTATTTATTTATTTATTTAATTAACATTTCTTATATACCGCCTATCATGATATCAAGGCGGTTTACTTAGAACAAACTGAAATTACATTGAACAGGGCATTATAACTTGGAGATAACTATTTTACAGGGAACATGGGCAATGGAGGGTTAAGTATTTTGTGTAAATAAGCAGTAGCAGTATACAGTGCTGTAGCAAGAATCTGGCCTTGTGAATAAAATGCACTCAGCATTCTATGGGCTTCAGTGATTCACTATTCCTCTATATAAAAGCAAAATGCTGTGACCACACTTTATCTGAGAGTGGTCTGGGACGGGAGACTGGAGCTCTGCCCTTGAGCCTTTAGATGGTTCTGACCAAGCAAAACTGAGTAGTCCAGGAGGGAGTGTGCATGGTGTCTGAGGTAAGACCTGCAGTACTGCTCCTAAGGACCCAGATTGGTCCTAAGACGTTATAGAGGAATTGCTGCGAACAACAGTAATCCAAGGGCTGTTGAGCTGTGTGTGGATGAACCTTTTGAGAAAGCCATAAGCTCTTGATAGCCAAGTCATTTGCTTATCTGTGTTTAGGCCGATGCATTGTAATATTTGATCTTGGATGGCACGTGATGCGAGTACTATAAACTGGACTTGCATATACATACTGGAACTGAAACCTACATTGTGCAAATGTCCTTGGAAAGAAACATGTTGTGTGAGGATAATTTTATAATTGCCTGAATTAATGACAAGTAGGCAGTCATTTCATTTTGCAGGCTCTGCATGATTTTCAAGGTGAAAGTATCCCAAGAAAAGTACCCATACAAATTTATTCTACTAATTTGTGCAGATACTGTCTGACTAAAAATGCATACATGCATTTGAAGTGTCACATTGGTAGTCCCAAACCCCATCCCTAGGATTGCTTCCCTTTATAGCGGAGAACACAACTATCTGTGTCCTTTAACCCCATATAGGGCAGGCAATTTGGTAAAAGCCCATTTCCAGGGGAAAAACATAGTTTTGGCTGCAGAAACGGCTTTGTAAGCCGGGATTCTATTGTACAATGCCATTCTTCATAAAGACAAGCTTGATTTCTAGACTTGTGGTTTGCAGTTGTAGAGAAAACCTGATGCCTTATACAGACACAAGATCACCAAAGTGCTTTTAAAACCTGTGTTAAATTTATATTGTACTATATTTTGATATTTTGTTTATAATGGAAACATTGTTACCAATGTTCAAAGTCCAGTAGTGGTAAATTTAAGTCCTAGGGGCTATAGCATTCTGCAACATCTAGGGACTGGAAAGAAGGGAGCTGGTGTTGCACTTATTTATAAATTGGAGCTTGGTTTTTGTGGACTACAGAGTATATCTGGCCTAGGTTGTGAAAGTATTTCGGTAAAGGCTCAGGGAAATCGTAAATTTGGTTTTTCATTAATACATTTTTCCACATGATGGATCAGATACTAATTATGAAAAGTTATGTGAATTTTCATGACATTTGTTACAATATCCAGATGTGTTGATCTTGGGGGAGTTCAATTGTCACTTGGATGTGGTTGATGATGGGAAGGCAAGGGAGTATAAATCCTTCCTAGATTCAGTAAACTTAATTTCCCCATTCAAGTCAGAGGCCACATACTTGATTTAATACACCAGCTCCAGAGCCTTCTCTTACAGTGCCCCAATATTGTGGAACTCCCTCCCCAATGATTTAAGAGATACAAAAGACCTCCTGCAATTCCGGAAGGATTTAAAGACATTTCTATTCATTGAACATTTTGGCAACTCTTATGTCCCCAAATCCCAAGAAATCTGAAGCACTGTAAATCATCTACCTATGACAATGTGAGATCATAAAAAAGGATACATCAGATTTTCATGATACGTATATCTATGACCACGCTTTACATAGTTTATTGTATATAGTTATAACAAGTTAAGTGTACATAGTTTCTAAGTTCAATGTAAAGTTTGCTGTGACATTCTGTATAAACTGCCCCTGATCTCAGGAAGGGGCGTTATATAAAAGCTTGTCAAATAAATAAATAAATAAAATTATTGCCTGTTCACTTGAAACAAAAGTACTTGGTAGTGCTATAAATAGTAGTTCACTGATTTGGTCTGACTATAAATGTATTTGTTTTACCATTAAGGGTACTTAAGAAGAGATAGGAAGTTGAAGACTATGCAAGTCAACAAGGGTATATAAATTTTGAGAAACGTTACCAGGAAGGGTCAAATAGCCTGAAGGTCAACTCTTGGAATAATACTTAAATTAGGGTAGCTGATGATGTGGCCCCAAATTAAGGGTTCAGTTGAGAAAAGAAAAAAAGATACAGATTTATTTTTCAAAGGAGTTAAAAATTTAAAAAAATTACATTACCTGGACTGCCAATGGCAGAAGGAAGGAGATGAGTTGGTGAGAGAAGAATGGAAACAAAGGTTCAGGGATTATAGGAGGTTGCTTTTAAGTCTAAGAAAGAGTCATTATGCAAACCGCATCTTGACAGCAAATACATAGAAACATATAAATATGATGACAGAAAAAGACCACATGGCCTATCTAGTCTATCCTTCGATATCAACAACTACAACAGTCCCCTTTTTAGCTTTAGAGATCCTCTGTGTTTGTCCCATGCTTTTTTGAATTCAGTTACTGTCCTCATCTCTACCACCAAATAATTCCTCATGAGAACTTTCTAAAGTAGGATAGGAACTGTTAGGAAAAAAGGAAATTAAAGATGAGGCTCTTAGAGTAGGCAGCCCCCAGGAGATCAACTAGCATTGGCTTTTATTAACAAGGGTTTAAAAAAACAGCTAGAGGAAAGGTATAATTGAGGTCAAGAAGAGGTTAATGTAGGGTATGAAGAAAAATAGAAATTAAATAGTAGTCACAGGTTGATGAGATTTTAGAGGCCAGTCGATAAATGTATATAACAACTTGTGGTGAAATTTGTAAAAGGGGACAGTAGAGTTGATATTTGTCCCAATGGTTATTTGGAATAGCATCACCTGAAATTTGGGCAGTAATGATAACTCTTCACAAATCATTAGAGGCTAAGGCGTTTCCAGGAGTATTAAAATTGGCCCTGGTGAGACCAGTTTTAAAAAGTCCTTTAGTAGCAGAGCCACAAGATAAGAATTCTGGACCAATCTTCAACATCCCAATAGTAGCAAAAATATTGAAATCCTGTGTAATGATACACTTGTAGGAATATTTAGAGAAGATGAAAGGCCTGGATTCTGTTCAGTCTGGCTTCCATTTTGGATTTAGTGCAGGAACAGTCAAGGTGGGCCTATTGAAATGCATGTGAGTTTGGATCAAAGGAATTCTGGATTCCTGATTCTATTGGATATAACAGTTGATTCGCTTAATTACAAAATCTTACTGAGTGGTTAAAAGAAGTGGGATTTAGAGATATAGCATTGCTCACTGCAATTTTAAGATAGATCTGGGATGGAGTTAATCAAAGGTGATGTCTTTGGAAGATGGAGTACCACAGGGTTTTCCTCTTTCACTAATTTTGTTTAATTTATATCTCAGTCCTCTTGGGTTCTTTTAGCTTTAGCCCATTTTTATATGTACCTGATGTGCAGTTTTTTTATTTGTTTAGTAAATCTTTGGAAGAATGAATTGAGGGAATGCATGCGTTCTATTAACAGTTGGTTATGGGAAAACTGGATTAAGTTGAACATTAATAAAACAAAGGCTATGGGACTGAGGTTAGGCCCCCAGCTAGTGGGTTGGATGACTGTTTCTTATAGCGAATCGTGACATTCTAGTGGTCATGGAAACAAAACCTTTGGGGTTTTATTATCATCACAACTTACCTTATGCTCCCAAATAGAGGCAGTTATAACAAAGGCCTGGATGAAATTGAAGATTAGTCAATTGAGATATTTGCACCCACAAGACTTCTATATGCTAGTCCAGTTGACAGTATTACATCATCTGTTTACGATTTACTTGTGCTTCCCAAAAAAAAACCCCCTCAATGAATGGAAAATATAGCCGCTAAGATGATAACTTAAAGCTAGAGAAGGAAAGAGTGAGTGTGTGTTCAGGCCTTGCGTTAGTTGCCCTTAAAAGCAAGAATTAGATTTAAAATACTCTGACCTTTAAGGCCATACAGGGTGGCGTAAGGCCAGCGTAGAGTATCTAAGAGAAGTTATTGATTTATATCCTGTTGAGATCTCTTGGCTCCAGTGGTTTAAATATGTTGTTACTACCAGTTAGAAAGATTTGATTAGTTAGGACACGTTTTAGCAGTTTCTCAGGGCCAGTCCCAGAATTGTGGAATAAGTACTTAGAGGACCTAAAAAACATTAAAAACCTGGCTTTTAAGGAGTATTTTAAACAACTAATAGTCTTTTAAATGAATATGATACCAGCTGTTTTATTTGGTGATAAAATGTATTAGACTTTAGTTATACATAGTTCAGACGGTGATTTTAGAATTCTTATAGAACTTGATGGGCAAATGCACTTTGGAAGATTTTGGGTATATTGGATATTACTGTTATGCTAATCCGTTGCAATCACCCTATACAACTGTAATAATTCAAAGTAGTAGAATATAAGTTTGACTATAAACTTCATTTAAAACTTTAATTTAAAGACTGTGATGGAGGATTTGTAATAGTTGTAATGTCCTTTAGACCAGTGTTTTTCAACCTTTTTTGTGCAAAGGCACACTTTTTTCATGAAAAAAATCACGAGGCACACCACCATTAGAAAATGTTAAAAAAATTTACCTCTGTGCCTATATTGACTATATATAAAGTAATTCTCTTGAATAGGAATCAAACACTCACACCAACCCCCCTCCCCTGCTGGTTCACTCACACCACCCCCCCCCCTCCACTGCTGGTTCACTCACCCACCCCCCTGTCACTTACCCCTCCTGCTGGGTCACTCACTCACTTACCCCCCCTCCCCTGCTGGTTCACTCACACCATCGCCGCCCCCCCCCCTTGCTGGTTCACTCACACCCCCCCCTCCACTGCTGGTTCACTCACACTCCCCCCCCCCCTTGCTGGTTCACTCACACACACACACACACACCCTCTGCCCAAGCCGCTGCTTCTGCTTTGTACAGAGCAGCGGCTGCTCTACACTTACATTGAAAAGTAAAGAGAAACTGTGTCAGGAGCCCTCCGGTCATCGCAGAGCCCGAGGAAGTGATGTCATGGGGGCGGGCTCCTCACAGGCTGTCTTTCCTTTTCAAATTAACTTTATTGCAGCTAAAGTTAATTTGAAAAAGAAAGACAGCCTGTGAGGAGCCCGCCCCCATGACATCACTTCCTCGGGCTCTGCATGATCGGAGGGCTCCTGACACAGTTTCTCTTTACTTTTCAATGTAAGTGTAGTGCAGCCGCTGCTCTGTACAAAGCAGAACCAGCGGCTGCACTGCTATAGGGAATCGCGATCGCGTTCGCGTCGCGGACTTCGGCACAAAAGCCGGTTTTTTGCTCTGGCCGCTCCCGATCTTGCGGCCAGAGCAAAAAACCGGCTTTTCAATGGCCGGTTTTACAACTGTGCTGGCAGCCGGCCTGGCCATGGAAAAACCGGCCAGGCCGGCTGAAAACCAGCCGGTTGGCAACCCTAATTTGTGAGCCGAGGCCACATGTTACGGATGAAATTGGAATTTTTCCCACGGCACACCAGACAATATCTCACGGCACACTAGTGTGCCGCGGCACAGTGGTTGAAAAACGCTGCTTTAGACTGAGCATGTCCTAGCTGGTAAAGGACCCACTGCCTTGCCTTAGGCCATATCCTTTTCCACCAGAACAATTAGATATTAGGGAATAACCTCCCCATCAGCCATTGATAGTTATATAATAATATTTCTCTTCTACTCTAGTAGCCCAATTGCCTTTTGAGTACCAGGCAATTAATAAAATGCTCTGAATTAACCATAATCAGGATGCACTTTTTTCTTTTTCCTGGTGTTTTATTGCACAATGAATCACTGCCGTTTTTTAATAACTTTATTGCCTAAATACAATAAATCATTCCTAACATGTTTAAAGGTAAATTGTTGGGTAATAAAGTAGATAATTCTATATTGTACCATCTGAGTGCAGCATAAAATAAAATGTGAGAAAGGCTTGAACTCTCAGCCTTTCAGTGTGGCTTGTGAAGTGTGTGTGTGTGTGGGGGGGGGGGGGTCATTCATTTTAACAGTGCTTGCAATAGGAAAGTTTGGATCTGAAGCTAGAAAGATATGGGAGGATTAGATACACGTTTTCATTTACTTCAGGCGCAGCAGCTTTTAAAGCGGATGCTTACAGGGTTGCAAATCAAATAGGACGGCTGGATTGCCAGCATTGTCGACTCCTCCGTGCTTTCTGCACAGTTAATCTCATTTGCAATCGCTTTGTTGTCCGATGGCTCATTTTGTAATAGCAAGACTACTGTTTCCAATCCTTGTCCTGATCATTTGGTAGATGTGTTCTGTAATGCAGAATTAACAGTGACGTTCTTACAAAAGTTGGTCAGATTACCAGGATTTTGTGCTAAATGGGACTGGATTAGCTAAGCTCTTTTGTATTTGAAAAAATCTTATCTTGCCAGAATCAAGTAGATCATCTTCTCTATCAGCATAGTTATGTAGAAATCAAGCTTCAAAAGAAATGAACTAGTGTTATCTAGCATTTTTCTTCTTTTTTTTAAATTTTTTATTTCTAAATTTAACACATTATATCAAACATTTATTTATTTGGCTGCATTTATATCCCGCTTTTCACCGGGTCAAAGCGGTTGGGGGATACATTTAACATGAGGGGATATGAGACACATACACTAATACTTACAGGGAACATGGGCAATGGAGGGTTAAGTGGCTTGCCCAAAACCACAAGCAGCACCTGTGGGACTAGAAACCCCAGTCCTTCCGGCCCAAGGTTGCTGTCCTCTAGTGGGATTTGAACCACCGACCTTCCGGCCTGTGGTACCTTGCCCCAACCACTAGGCCACTCCTCCCTAGAACAAAGGGCTAGATAACAAATCTTATCACAACTATAAAGAAAAAGGAAAAACAAACCAAAGAAGAAAGGAAACTAAATGGCTCCAAATAAAATGTTTCCGCGCCTCAAAGGAGTCTATCTCAAGCTGCCCCATCTGTTAACTACAACAGCACCCGGAGCTTTCCTAGCATCCAAAAATGCCAGTAATTGTTTAGGATCATAAAAAATATATCTAAGTAAGGTAGATTTAAATAACATTGTACATGGAAATCTAAGCATAAAGGAAAAACCTAATGAAGCAACTTCAGACCACATTGACGCCTTTTAGTCTGCGTAACATAGGAAATATCTGGGAATACCCATACGTTTTAACCAAAAAACAATTTTGCTGAATTCCTAAAGTAAAGCTTGAGAGACCAGTCCCAGTCCAGTTCCAGTACATATGTGACCAATAGTGTTGCCCTCCGCACATTCTCCTCATCTGATCCTTCCAAGACTTGAGTCAAATTAAGGGTGTCAAGAGAAACAGACCCTGTTCTCCCTCCAAATTAGAAGTGGAGGAATGTTTCTTCATTGGAAGATAGTAAATTTTAGAGGTAGGGGGAAGTGCATTCTCTGGCATCCCCAAAATTTCCAATAAATATTTCTTAAATTGTTCATTTGGGGAGATGATAGGATAATAGGAAAAGTAACAAAACACAAATTCAGTTTTTTGGAGTTGTTTTCCAACTTCTCCAATTTCACATGTATAGAAGAGCGTCTCTAACCAATGAGATGCTCTGTGCTTGCAATGAAAGTACCCCAGTTGAAACATTTCCTACCATAGCACTTGTCCCCATGACTACTTGCTCCTGTTGATTAAATTGAGTCAAAAGATCCTGGGTTGCTCCCTCCACATTATTCAAGCATTTGGAAACTGAGTTCTCCAGCAGAAATATCGCAGTCCAAATGGAGTCAAGTGTGACTACCGGTGGCTTACCAGCATGCTGCCACTGGTTGGATTTGGGGGCTCTCTTCAGATCCCAGTGCAATGCAGGCTGCCAAGTGAGAAACCTTACCCGATGCCGACCTAATGGTATGTGTACCAGCCACAGCCCCAGAAGTCACCCCAAATCCGCTAGAGGCTAAAGGCAACATGCCTGGACTTTCTAGCTCCCCCCAGTTCTGGCCTCACCTTCCCTAACCCTTCCGGTGGGGGGGAGGCAGCCGGAGCGTCAAGTCATCCGCTGGTGGAAAAGTCTCCTTCAGAGGGGCGTGATGCTTGGGGCTCAGACTGACGTCCGAAGCTGAAAAGAATGCCCCACCTTTCGCTCCAGCTCTCACCCCTGCAGGTTCCATTTCAGCACTGGTAGTTAAAAATTTTGTGATGGGCTGCTGCATATGGAAGGCCAGCTTCGGGGTACGTCCTGACCTTCGTCATCTTTTCTCCATCAATGGAGAAGTGCAAAGTTCCTCTCAAAGCAGCCCTGCTGACACAGGCTAACATGCAGTCGCCATCTTAGGTCTCCTCCCTAGCATTTTTCTTTAATCGGGTAATTTAGCGGCTGTCTTTAACTTATGTTGAGTTTCAGAAAAAGTCTTGTGCAGTTAAGAGAGATATCACAAATTGTGTTTGTTTTGTTAGTTCACCAATCTTGTATAGTGTTTTTAAATCACCTGCATTTCAAAATGTGGAGTTGCCCTGTTTTGCTGCTTAATATTGATGTGTTTTGAGAGGAGTTCAAAATCGGACTTTCTTTCATTCTTGAAGAACTGTTGTGGTCACCCAGGCCATGATGTACTTGAGGAGTTTTTGGTATTGCCAGTTGCACTCCATATTTCATGTTGGTATGGAGCTTGGTTGGAAATGTCGAATGAGGAATCTAGCTAGATTATTTCTCAGTTTCATTGCCACATTTCTCTTTGGTAGTGGGAAAGCAGGCAGGTACTGTTTTCCATTGCCATAAATTCAACCCTCTTAATATCAATTACTGCACCAAAGCAATTATAACACTACCAGGGTTCCTCTCTCTATGCCCCTCATTTTCCATTGACAAGCAGAATTTAATCAGGCACATGAGTTGGGAGTGACAACATTGTACATTGCCGGGATTGAACAGCTCTCCCAGAGCTCCAGGCTTAGTGCATTCAACATAAAAAAACAGAGGTGCTCTTCATCTCCAAAGACCCCAACTTCACCCCTCCAGCCCACGTCAGTGTCAAGGAAGCTGACCTACAAGCTAAAGAAACAATAAGATACCTTGGAGTTACATTGGACCAACGTCTGGATATGAAACATCACATAAATAACATAGTCAAAGCTGTATACTTCAAAATACGCTCGCTTAGGCATATGCGCTCCATGTTGGACCCTGATGACTTCCGAACCATATACCAAGTACTAATCCTGCCACACTTCGACTTTGCAAATGCCATATTACAAGGTCTCCCTCAATCCACTCTTAGCCCATTACAGATGGCCATGAATGCCACAGCAAGAGTCCTCTACGGAGCCTCCAGAAGCGACCACGTAACTCCCATTCTTAAACAGCTTCACTGGCTCCCCATCCATGGGAGGATCATCTTTAAAACCCTAGTCCTATCATTCAAGGCAATCAAGGGTATCTCATCCTCCTCACTCACAGATCTGATTCACACAGTACCCCCCAACAGATCCAGAAGAACATCAGCCGTAAACCTACTGACAACCTCGAAGGCGTTGACAAAGTGCAACATGACAACCTCAAACAGAGCCTTCAGTTTCTATGTACCCAAATGCTGGAACGCTCTACCCTCCGACATAAGGGCCATTACTGACCTACTCCAGTTCAGGAAGGCACTCAAATACCACCTCTTCCTTCAATACTACCCTACCAGCAATTGAACCAGAGGAAGTGACCCACTCATGAACACACCATGCCGTTCTTGATATTATTAAGACTCTATTCTGTTCTATGTAATTATCTCTTGTATATAGTTTACCCCGGTTCTCCAAGTTTGTACTCCTGTTCGATGTAAACCAAACAGCTTGTTGTTATGGTCTTTATGTTATAATGTAAACCGTGCTGATGCCGAATAGTGCGGTATATAAGAACTTGTAATAAAATAAAATAAATAATAAGTAGTGTAAACTTCGGAGCAGGCATGGCCCTTCTGCGCACAGCAGTCCCTTCAACTCCTCAGGGTTTGTTTTTTACACTCTGCCAAATGGACACAAAACAAAGTGCTCTGGATAATATTTTTCTAGAAGTTCTTGTTTCTTTCAGCGCTTTCTCATTATTTTACAAGACCCTTCCAGAATGCAGATCCTCATCCATTCTGTCTCTGCTCTTTGGATATTGGACATAAGTTGGACCTCCATGTCTTCTGCACTCTGTGGCCCTTAGCTTCCACAGGGACTGTCCTGTTCCACTTCAGAGATATAGAGATGGATTCAGGCAGTTCCTCACTGCTGAGTGATAGGAGAGGATGTCTGTGCAGAGGTCAGTAGACTCTGATCTTTGACTGACCTTCCTCTTCCTTGAACCACCCTGTCCAGTGGCTCGCAATATCCAGCCAAACAGGACCGAAGTTTAATGCCAGCTGAACACTGACTAAGTTCCTTGGAGGTTCCCAAACCTGAAATGCGTTTGTCTTTGACACTTACTCATGCCTAAAGCAGAGGTGTCTCAGACTGGGCCCCTCAGCAACACAGACTACACATCATAAGACAAGTACTGAGACTGTGCAATGACTTCCTCACTGTGTTAGTCCAGACCAGTGGTCACCAACCTCCAGAGGGCCGCGGGCCGCACAGCCGACTACCGGGAGCCTCGCGGGCCGCACCCCCCTTCTCCCCGCCCCCGCGAAAAAAAACAACAGACAGGCTGACCTTCTCGAAGACCGCCTTCTTCTCAGGGCACACTTCGTCGGCGATGGCGAGTACAAAGTCCTTTACGAATTCGCCATCGGTGAAGGGCTTGAGACGAGTTGCGGCGAGGTAGGCAATGCGGTAGCTAGCTGTGGTGTTGCTGGTGGCTGCAGTCTGGGCGGCTGTCACGTGCCGTTGAACCTGCCGAGCATGCCACGGGCCGCAGATACAATGGCGGGAATCCTTGGCGGGCCGCACGTAATGTTAACCGGGGTAGAGCATCGCGGGCCGCACGAAGGGACCTCGTGGGCCGCATGCGGCCCGCGGGCCGCAGGTTGGTGACCCCTGGTCCAGACTGAGTCCTTGCCATCACAGGACACAGGCAGTCCAAGTTGCACTGCACCTTCAACACAGCTCCCTTCCTGCACAGATGGTCACAGCCAAGACTAAGCAGATCATTCCCAGCGCTGGAATGCCCGTGCAGCTTTCTTTGAGCACAAGCAATGTGTCATCTCCGCAGCACACAAACTGTGCTTCTTGATCCACCACATATGAGGTCTGTTTCATAAAAAGATTCCTTCTAGAAATTTTGTCCAGGCTACTCCTATTGCTTTTCCTCCTGCAGTTCTGTCCTAGGTCTGTGTAGCTTGTGCATTCCACCACAATTCTCATCAGATATAATTACCCAAGATTCACCAGAGCTACAGTATGATCAGAAGATCATCTTGCAGAGCAATCAGATAATTGTTTGGATCATCTATACTTTTTCTTGGACAGAATGGCTAAACATTCTCAAAAAGGCTATGATAAAGCTGGATCTACCTTGCAAATATCTCTCAGATGCGTTGTCTTAGATTAGGTAAGCCTCATCACAAAAATGAATAAATTATTTTTACAAATCTTAAAGGTGCATGTCCTTTTGGACACGTTCATTAAAGGGAGTTTTTCCCACAGTTGGACTTTCTTCTGCCATAGTAACCAGGTGATTAATGTAGTTACACCCATCAGGCCTAAGAGGGGATGTTTATATTAAACTGGTGGATGCTTTATGCACTACTACCTCCTTAGTTGGATGGCAACTTTACACCATTTATTGATGGTTCAGCCAATTTCTTCTCACCATGAAGAAAAAACATGTTCCTGTTTTATGCTAGATTATGTCAACAGGATAGAAGTCAGTCAACTCAGACCACACCTGCTCAACTAAAACAACAACCTTCGTTTTGACTCACATCCTCAGTTGCAGCCAGTACTTCGTCAGATTCTGTATTTGCCTATCTGTAGGCAATTGTGTTCAATTCTTCCTATGCCAGTGGGGGCATGTTATCATGGAGTCCTGGGTCCTCTGCTTAATAAAGACAGACTACTGACTAAGATTTCTAATGCCATCATCATCCTCATGATCCCTTAAAATGGTATCTTCTCCCCAAGGCTCAGACCAATCTACTAGAGAGCAATGCTATGCATCCAGTCCATTTCTTCATAAGGAACCGAGGCGTCTATAACAGGTGCCGCCTAATTCCCAAGCAAATAACCTGCACTCCATCCGGATCTCAGATACCTTTCTCTGCAAGGAAAAATTCAAGTCTCATCTTATAAACTCCAGAAGGAGGTGCTCTTTGGCACAGTGCAATTTGAGAGACACAAATCAATCCTTGGTCAGGGTATGTTGCGTACAAAGTTCATGACTGTCATGGTATGTATGAAGCTAACTTATTTGGAGAAATTGCCCCCAAAAAACATTTCAAATGAACATTCTTCTCTCCATTCTGTCTTTCCCAAATAAGGCAAGCTGCTGTGTACCTTAGATTGCCTACATTGCCATCCTGATCTCCTGTAGATGAGCTCTCCAGTTTTTAGATGTGTTGAAACTTTTAGCAGTACAAACTCCTCCTTTTTGTCTTTGCATTAGTACCCAGGTTTTTTTTGTACCAAAAGCCTTGTATTTGCCGCTGCAAGCCTATCTGCTTTTTTCTTTACTTGGTTTCTAGCAGTTTCTAGCCTCAGGAACTTAGAAAATCTGTCTATTCCAGATAAAGGATATAGTCAGGGTTTGTCCTTGACTACCCATCCTGATGTTTCTTGCTCTTCAGGGAGTTGAGCTGATTCACCATCCCATATGTCTGGCAGGCCCCCACTGGAGCTTTTTCTTGGCTCTGTGGGTTGTAGACCTTGTCCTGCCTCAAACCCTTTTTAGCCATCTTAACAGCTTCAGTCACTTTACGAACAGTTCCTTCCAAAGGTGATCTTCTCTTTTCCCCTCAACAGGCAGTCGTTCTGCTCTCTTTTTTGGAGGAGGGACTTCAGTCAGATCCTTTTGTGGCTGCTTGGTGTGAGGAGGGTATTGCTCAGGTACCTAGAAAGAGACTAACTCCTTTTTCTGGCCAGACCATCTTTTTGTCCAGTGGTCCAAGGAAATGAGAGGTAGTGGCCAAATTCTTTATTTACCATTGGATCAAAGAGGTCATTGGTTCAGTGTAACTTTTGACCGGGAAACTGGTTCCGAGGGGAGTCTGTGCTGACTCCATGCGGTTGCAGGCTGCCTCGCAGGCCGAGTCTGCCTTGGTATCCCTGGAAGACATCTGTAAGGTGGCTGCCTGGTGCTCCCTGAGTATCTTTGTGAAGCGCTACATGATGCACATGGGAGCAAATGCTGATAGCATCTTTGGCAAGGCTGTTCTAGCCAGAACTCTGTTTTCTTCCCACCCTGAGTCTAGATTGCTTGGGTATGTCTCCATCATCAAACTTGGACAAGCGTTCCGACGATTAGAGGAATGAGCAAGAATCCACAGGCGTGCGTGAGAAAGAAAATAACAGAATTTGCAAAACAAGAGAAAAAGTCTTCAAAGAATTATGTTTATGTTTATTTTAAATTTGATATACCGCTCAGGCCGAAGCATTAGAGCGGTTTACAATAATATATCATTTGCGGAAATAGGAAAGGAACGCCATTTGTAAGATAGGACAGAGTAGAGGACAGAAACAGTCAAAAGAATAGGTAGAGAAAAGAAGAGGAACAGCAGGTTACCATAATATGAGCGTATGACAATCCAGTCCACAGTTTCAATGCTCACTTCAGGATGAACGCCACGGACCAACGCCTAAGGGCCATGCCAAAGGGCCCTCTGGCGAGGCCCTCAGGTGCGGACCTGCAAGGCGCGGGCGCGCCCCCGAAGCTGCGATTTCATCCGTTGATGCTGGCTTCTCATAGGCAGGCAATGGGAGGGAGGAGGGGCTCCTGCTCACAGCTCCGGTCTCTTCGCTGATCTCCTGAGATTAGATCATCAGGCGAGGAAAAACAAGTGGCAAATGCACAAATACAGTGGAAAATACGGAGTGTTACTCCAAGAACCTTTTGTCGATCAAGAACGGACACATGAATGGTTGAGGAAAGGTAAACTGAAAGATTGATAATTGCAGTCCAGGACAGCGGATTGTGGACAAGATGGTTTATGGTGTGTATTGAAAAAGCTGGCACAACAGAGACATGCTGATTCTGTAAGAAAGATCTGGAAATAGTGATTCAACTAATAGCAGGCTGTGAAGTTCTGATGGTGGAAAATTTCTATACAGAAAGGCACAACAAAGTAGCAGACCTCCTCCACTGGAAAGTCTGTAAACACTACAACATCACTGTCCCTGAAAAGCACTGGGATCATGACCCTAAGAGAATAACAGAGAATGAAGAGGTTATGATCACCTGGGACATTCCCATTCTGATGGATAAGAAATTGGATGCCAGGAAACCTGACATAGTGGTAAAGGAGAAGAACACCAGAAGGGCAGAAGTATCGGTACCGAGTGATTATTCTTTGAATCGTGTTGGGAGGGAGAAGATCTTGAAGTATTAAGAAATGCAATCAGAGACCAAGAAAATGTGGCAGAAAGATACAGAAATGTTTCCCATTGTACTGGGGAGTCACAGGCCTGATGAAGAATTTCCAAGCACACCTTGACAAACTACTCATACATATCATATCTTATGAACTCTAGCAGGAGGCTGTCTTTGGCACGATGCAAGTATTACACTGAGCATTAGCAGTACATTTGAGAGATTAAGATTATATTCCACATACCCTGGCTTAGAAGTGAGGTTCACGACGGCCATGGTATTTATTTATTACAATTTCTTATATACCGCACTATTCGACATCAGCGCGGTTTACATTAAACAAAAAGACCAGAACAACAGGCTGTTCGGTTTTACAGAGAACAGGTGTACAAACTTGGATAACGTGGGTGAACTATTTACATGAAATATCTACAAGTAGGCGTTATGACCAAACTCTAGAAGTATCATGTAGTTACTTTCTTTGGTGGGGTTAGCTAGGTTTCATTGCTGTCTGGGTAGTACTTGAGGAACAGGTGATATTTGAGTGCCTTCCTGAACTGGGCTGTCAACGATAGCACGAATGTTCGATGGTAGAGCATTCCAGCATCTTGGGGCGCAAAATTTGAAAGCCCTGTTTGCCGTTGTCAGGGTGCATTTTGTCAAGGCCTTCGGAATTATTAGAGAGTTTAATGCTGCTGGTCTTCTGGATCTGTTAGGTGGAACGATATGAATGAGCTCTGTAAGTGAGGAGGATGAAAGACCATTGACGGCCTTGAAGGTCAGTAGTAAGGTCTTGAAAACAAGCCTTCCATGTATGGGGAGCCAGTGAAGCTGCTTCAGGATAGGCGTCACATGGTCGCTCCTAGAGGCTCCATGGAGGACCCTTGCTGCAGCATTCATGGCAAGTTGTAGCGAGTTCAAGGTAGAATGTGGGAGACCTTGTAAAATGGCATTGGCATAGTCAAAGTGGGGTAAAATTAGTGCTTGGTATATAGTCTGGAAGTCCTCTAGATCTAATAAGGAACGTAGGTGCCTGAGTGTTCGGATCTTGAAGTATATTGCTTTTTCTATGTTACCTATGTGTACCTTCATATCAAGACGTTGGTCCAACGTGACCCCAAGGTATCTTATTGTGTCTTTTGTTTGCAGATCAGCTTCCTTAACTCTTACATGGGGTGGTGGAGTGAAATTGTGGTCCCTCGTGATGAAGAATACCTCAGTTTTCTTGTGTTGGATACGGAGGTTTTGAGATTGGAGCCATTCTGAAACTGCGTCGAAACATTCTATCAGGGGGGAAAGGTCCATTTGATCCGTAGAGAACGGCATGTAAAGCAGAATATCATCTGCATATATCAAACAGTTCACATTGAAAGATCTGATGATATTGCAGATGGGCTGCATGTATATGTTGAACATGAGTGATGATCTTAGATGATAGTGTAAATAGCTTATGTATATAGTTAACCCTGTTATCCAAGTTTGTACTCCTGTTTGATGTAAAACCTGACAGCTTGTTGTTATGGTCGTTATGTTATGATGTAAACCACGCTGATTCTAAATAGCGCGGTATATAAGAAACTGTAATAAATAAATAAATAAATAAATGATAGAGAGGAACCTTGCGGTACACCTTGCCTTTGATGGAAAGGTTTTGATTCTTCTGCTCCGGATTTTACATGTTGCAATCTTCCAGCCAGATATGATTTACACCATTCGAGTGCAGTGCCGCAGATGCCCTTCTCTTTCAGTTGCCCCAGGAGAAGTTCATGACTTACTGAGTCGAATGCTGCAGCGATGTCTAAGAAGATAAGCACAAAACCTTGCCGGATGTTGTCTATACCTGTGATTATATTATTGAAGAGGGTGGTAAGGAGGGTTTCCATGCCATGAGACTCTCTGAACCCATGTGGGCACTGGTCTAGAGGGGCTGCGGAGTCTATATGATCTTGGATTTGCCTTTGTACCTCTTTCTCAATTATCTTAGCTAGGAGAGGAATACTAGCTATGGGTCTGTATGAGTCGCTCTGGGGGTCTAGTTTGGAGTTTTTTAAAAGAGGTCTAATGGATGTATGTTTGAGTGCTGTGGGGAAAGATCCGGTTGTGAATGATAGGTTCATAAGTTCATAAGGTATGTGCAGAACTAACCCATTAGGAGACACTACCCTGAATAGAGCAAATGCTGATAGCATCTTTGGCAAGGCTGTTCTAGCCAGAATGCTGTTTCCTTCCCACTCTGAGTCTAGATTGTTTGGGTATGTCCCACTCGTCAAGACTGGTCTAGCAGGATGATAAGGAAGGAGGCATTTTAATCACCTGATAATTTCCTTTTCTTGAATCCTGCTAGACCAATCCAGGTCCCACCCTGGAAGACTTTCCAACTGGTTGGGAAGCCCTGCTGCCTGTACATTCCATTGCCGTTGTAGTGCCCGATAAAGATTCAACTGTGGTTAGAGAGCCAAGTATTTGGTTTGTTTTGATGGTTGAATGTTATTTTTGCTAATTGTTGAGTTTTCTCTCTGAGTTTTTCGGTTATGCTTACTGCTTGGGAAGTGTCTTACAGGCTTTTCCCAGTGGCGTACCACTGGATATGCTTTCCAATGACAGCATTGAAAGATGCTCAAGTCGGCCTCCACCTACTGGCAAGGGAGCATAACACACGCGCCTGGACTGGTCTAGCAGGATTCAAGGAAAGGAAATTATCAGGTATGAATCAAATTTCTCATAAAGTACTGTGGCTGCAATTTTTTTTATTTTTTCATTTTGGAGGAAGAAATAAACAATGAAGAATTAAGGAGATTAGCCACCTTAATCTCTATTGTAAAGCCCTTGCCAAAATGAGCACATTATAAAAAAAACCTATGTGTGTTTCAGAGCTAATTTAACCTGTCAAGGAGATTTGCTGTATATGCAGATTCCCTTTGGAAAGTGGGGACTACATATGTAGCTATCTGACTGATCCAAGCCATGTCCAAACTAAGCCTGCACCATGCCCTCTTGTAAGTCTGCATGGTGTGGATCTTCATGTGTAAATAGTGGCTTTCTGAATTTGCATTTACAGGTGTATTCCAATCTACATGTGTCAGTACTGCTAGTTTACATATGGAGATGCTTTTAAAATAGCCGTCTGTCTCTCCACTCACCATGTTTTTTTTTTTTAAGAATTCTCTATGTATCCTGGAAAATTTAAGGCTTCTCACCACAGTGTCTCTATGCCTTTCTCCTGGTGGATGTCCCAAGGCTTGATATGATCTGTACAGGGGTAGGACTGTCCAATCCTCCCCAATATTCTACTTTTGCAGTATCTCCTTACAAATGTCCTATACTTACTGTCTCCATGCTCTGCATTGCTCTACTTTCTGGCACCTTCTGCCTCCCCCTGAATTCAGGGGAGTTTTCCATCTTCTATACTAGATCATCAATCTTTATAAATGAGTTCCACTTTCTCCTTCTCAATCTTGTCCATTTTTATTCACATATTATTGATTGATTATGTCCTTCCAATTAAGCCTCTGATTCCTCCGTTCTCATTCTCAGCTGGCTAATGTCCTCACACGTCTTTGATCATATCAATAATATCCTCTTACAACTTTTAACTCCTTTAGGTTCCGCAAAGCATTTCACCATCTCATAGCAGCTCCATCTTCTCTCTACCACCCTCCACATCTGACTGCTGCTCTTCCTGTGACTCCCCTGAAGCCATGCTTTCCAGCAAGACAGGGCAGTCCATGGATTACAATCCCCCTTGGTATGCCAGCTGCACCTCATTTACTAATGAAATTTTCACCTTACTTGCCATGCTGCTTATAAATTGCAGTTTTATTTGCACAAAATTTTAAAAGCACTGCTGTCCTGGGCTGTGCTTTTACTAGTTTTCTATCTGCGACACAGGAAGGAGCATATCAGCTTAAGTGCCAGTTTGGCCATTTATTTTACTTCCTCCTCTCCCAACATCTTCTCCTTTAAACGTTATGTTTGCATTATAATCAGAGTGAGATTGATTACTTTGTATTTTTGTTTTTAGATAATATAATAATCTTTTTCTTAATTTATAAGATAGGAATGTTTCCAGATAAATCAAATGCTACACAAAGAAAAGGCAGCGACTTCTTTCATGTCCAGAAGTTGTACAGTTTGGGGAGGGACAAGATGACGCCTGAGACAGATGCTTGTTGACTTCTCTCCTAGAGTGCTTCTACCTTTGCTTTTCTTCAGTGAGTTTCCTGTTTTCTGACTTAATGTTTACACTTTGGTTGCAAGCGGAAGGTGAAGTTGCAGATGGTGGAGGCCCCACTGATGGTGAAGCCATTGGGAAGTGGGCCCATGGATGCTTTTGTGCAGCCCACTTTGAAGAGTGATGTTACTCCGGGAAGCCTGCTTGGCATGCAAGGGGAGGAAGGAGGTCCTCTGAATGCCATTGGGTTTAATGTCTCTTAGCCCAGAGAGTCCCATTCCCCTGGAACAGCCAGTGGTCAAGACTGCAGGGAAGCTCTGAGGCGAGCACTTGAGTAGTCATGGGATTTGCTCCTGAGCACGACTTACAACAGCTCTGTCCCGGAATTGGAAACCGGGTGAAGAGGTTAGTAGCTATGCATTCCGGGGTGGAGGAGGTCACAGAAGGCAAGGGTTTGAGTGCCCAGCAGTTTGTTTTGCCCTCGTTTCCTTCGGATCTGGAGACCACTGACATTTGGCAAATTCCTGTGAAGGGTTCTGGAATCAAGGTGCTGAGACCTATGACTTTTACCATGGAGAGTTTATGGAGGCATTTTCTACAATGGAGTCTTCTAATTCCTCACAACTTTAGGCTATCTCACAGCAGTTTATTTAACATTTATTTATTTTATTTAACATTTTTTATATACCGCACTATTCATCATCAGTGCGGTTTACATTGAACATCAACATACCTGTCAATCCATGACTGATCTAGGTTTACAGATAACAGGGAAGATAAACTGGGTGTTAACTGGGGAATAACTATCTACATAATTATACATAATTATATATACATTGAATAGGTTACATCAAGTTTTGATATTTGATAAGAATATAGTGTTTTCACATTTTGATCCTTTGTTCTGGATTGTTGTTATGTGTAGTAGTTATCTGAGTGATGCGGGAGACGGATTCTATTGTGTGTATGGTAGCTTGAAGTGTAAAGTGAATAGATAGTGCTTGATGGACTTTCTAAATTGGGTGATATCCCTGATTGATCTGATGTTTGGAGGTAGTTTGTTCCAGCACTTGGGAGCATAGGACACAAAAGCTCTGTTAATAGTTTGTTGTGTCCATTTTGTGGAGATACTGGGAGTAACTAGTGTGTTTTCTGCTACTAGTCTCCTGGGTCTGTTGTTTGGTGTGTGGGTGATGAGATTTGAGATCGATGCAGGAGATAATTTATTAATAGCCTTGAATGTGATGAAGAGGGTTTTGTATGTTATTCTGCAGTTTATCGGAAGCCAGTGCAGATCGATCAGTATTGGTGTTATATGATCTCTTATAGAAGCTCCAGATAGGATGCGGACAGCAGTTGGTAACTCAAGAAATATTTCAGACTACACTGATCTCCAAGGTGGCTTCTCTTGAAGGTCTCTTGGATCAGGTGCAAGAGACTACCCTAGCTTTTGTGAAAGGCTCTGAGGTCACTCATAGGAAGCTGGAGGTTTTAGAGAATTCAGCTAGGCAGCTAGAAGTTGAAACCTGCGAGTTCTTAATTTTCCTAAGGTGCTGTCTATATCAGCCCTAGAATTGTTTAAGAAATATTTGACTTCTGTATTGAAAGTTTTGGCTGAATCCTTGCCACCTATTTCTAAGGCTTTCAGCCTACCTACTGCTAAGGCCAGGGCTGTGGACAACTTGGAGTGGTTCTCAGTGTTGTCCTGCGATAGTCTAGATCAGTGGTTCTCAACCTGTGGGTTGCAACCCCCATGGGGGTCTCCTCAGGATTTACTGGGGGTTGCCTGACAAATCCGACTCACTCAGAGTCTCTGGCAGCAGCGGCGGCGGCGACAACTCTTTGAGAGATCTTCAGTTTAAAAAAGCCAAGCCGGTGCAGAGCCTTCCGTCTCTGTGAAGGAGCCTGTGCACATGCGTCCCGCCCCCAAAGGAAGTTACATTAACTTCCTTTAGGGGCGGGACACATCTGCATGGGCTCCTCAGAGGCGGGAAGGCTCTTCATCCGCTTGGCTTTTATAACTGAAGATCACTCCGACTCCTGATAGTGGCGCGAGGTGTCGGATCAGGCCTGGACTTAGAGCAGTGGGCGGAACAGGATGGGAGCTCCGGTCCACGCTGGCAGTGGAGTGAGTGGCAAAGGAGGCGGGAGCACAAAACGCCGGACAGCAGAGGTAGCCCACCGAAGTGACTGAGCAAGGGCCATGCAGGTCTAGGATGTGCAGCCATGTGGCAGAGGCCTATCGAGGAACACGAGGTGCAGGAAGCAGAAGGAGACAGTAAGTGTCGACATCGGAGGGGAAAGTGTTCCTCAGTGGGATAAAACATAGCCCAGCTGAACAGCTCAAAGTGCAAGGTCCCCAGCCAGGCTCATATGGATAGAAATACTATATTTTCCTTCTGCATTTGCATTATTTTTTTCAGCAGCCTGTGTAAAGCTCTGGTTTCCGTTTTCATTGTGTTGAATAATATACTTTGGTATAGTACTAAATTATACTTTGGTAGGGTACTGTAATTGTGTGGGTATGCTGGATGGTCTTTTGTATTTCCTTTTTAATTGAAGGTGATATTTGCGAAGGTAACTATATCCTGTTTGTTGTCATTGGTACAAGTTGGCCTAATTAACAGAGACTTACTACTACTGCTACTACTGAGCATTTGTATAGCGCTACAAGACGTATGCAGTACTGCACAGACATGTAAGAGACAGTCCCTGCTCATCAGAGCTTACAATTAGTTTTTATGGAGGTTTGTTGGTATGGATAGTTCTGTTGGTCTTTGCTTTATGCCCTCAATCAGTAGTGCTCCTGGATCGCCCCGCTGTTTGGCCTGCGCCTAAGTGCCACAACAAAGGACCCTCCAGCGAGGCTCTCAGGCACAGGCCTACCTTCCGGCACTGCCTTTTATGTTGCTGGGGTGCGGTGGGCCAGATCGGGCCTTGTGGAGGTGATCGGAGAGGAGCTGCTCTTACCATACACCACCTATTAAAAACGTGCTGGGTTTTTCGGTGGGAACTTCTACTAGGGAGGGCATTTCTGTCCATCTGTTTATATGACTATATGCAAGAAAGGCCGGTGTGCAACTACATACATTTACTAGAGTGGCTCTGCATGCATCCTTGTGTTTCTGGTGGCTTGGATTTGGGAGTGGGGAAGCACAACAGTCAATGGAGAATTGGTTGGTTTGGTGTGCTTTGGGTCCTATCCAGGGGTCATGAATAATAAAAATGCTAATGGTCACAGGAAGGGTGGGCTGATTTTCTGCACAGGGTCTGGGAGAAAGTCAGTGGAATAAGTGGGTTTCTTGATAGGGGTGAGTAGGGTTGCTGAGAGGGTAGAAATGTAAGAGGAATGGGGTAAAGTGTGAGGAGGCTATTGCAGGTTGAGAAAAACAACTGGTAGCAAAAGCAAGAACTGGAGGCATTGAAGTAGAAGAGTTGAAAAGCAGCACAGCACATTATGTATTTCATATAATATATTTTTTTCAAAATATATTTATATTTATATGTTATTTTATACAGCCGAAACGCATAGTGGATTTTCTTAATAAAAGTTAACACCTGTGACCTCATCTGCCTTCGCTTTGTGTGTAATATTATATAACACCAGCGACTCCATTGAAAATGAATGACAGAAAGAATACCAAGAAAAGAAAATATTGCGATGACTTTTTAAGGTATGGTTTCACCTCCATATTTTCAGCAGGGATTGAGAAACCACAATGCGTTATTTGTCACGAAGTTCTATCAGTGGAATCCATGAAGCCAAACAAACAAACGGCATTTTGACAGTAAGCATCCCACCTTTGTAGGCAAGGATATTCTGTATTTTAAGAATAAAGCTGATGGAATCAAGAAAAGCAGACTTGATATTGGGGGAAAGCTCCATCAGCAAAACATAGCCGCTGTTGAAGTTTCATATATGGTGGCTCTCAGAATCACCAAAGCCAAGAAAGCTCACACCATTGCCGAGGAATTGCTGTTACCAGCAACAAAAGATATTGTTTGAGTCATGCTTGGAGATGAATTTGTACGGAAATTGAGTCCAATTTCCTTGTCTAACGACACTATCGGTAGACGAATAGAAGATATGTCTGCTGATATCCTTGACCAAGTAATCCAGGAAATGAAATCCGCTCCACTTGGATTTAGCATCCAGCTTGATGAATCCACAGATGTTTCAAACTATTTTCAGTTACTGGTTTACGTGAGATACATTAATGATGGCGAGTTTAAAGATGAGTTCCTTTTTTGCAAGCCACTGCTTGTCATGTGTTTGAAATATTTTGTTCATTCCTGCAAAAACACGATATCCCCATCAACAAGGTTTGTGGTGTTTGCACAGATGGAACTCCAGCTATGCTAGGATGTCGGTCAGGATTTCAACGTTTGGTGTTCAATAAGTCACCGAAAGCCATCGGAACTCACTGTATGATTCATAGACAAGTTTTAGCAATGAAGACGCTGCCACAAGAGCTGCAAGAAGCTATGATAAATGTAGTAAGTGCCGTTAATTTCATAAAAGCGAGTGCTTTAAACAGTCGACTGTTTATGAAACATCGTAATGATTTGGATGCATCCAATAATGTTCTTTTACTACACACTAAGGTGAAATGGTTATCAAAAGGAAAGGTTTTAAAGCGCGTCTTTGATCTTCGCGATGAACTAAAAACATTTTTTAAGCAAAAAGCAAAACCACAATTTGAAGCACTTTTCAGTGACAAAAAGCAGCCGCTGAAAATTGCTTACTTGGTTGACATATTTGCAATATTGAACGAATTAAATTTATCACTGCAAGGACCAAATGCAACATGCCTAGATTTGTTGGGAAAAGATCCAAGCGTTTCAAATGGCAGAAAAAGTTAGCTGAAAATAGAACGTACATGTTGCTCAACTTATCCACTTTCTTTGAAGAAAACGAGATTGAACTTGGCACAAGAAATGGAATTATAATTTCTGTCAAACAGCACTTAGAAGTGCTGGAAGACAAAATTTCAGCGTATTTTCCAAATTTACTTGGCACACCATTTGCACTTGCCAGAAGTCCATTCACAGTTAAAGTTGAGGATGTTCCTGAGATTGCACAAGAAGAGTTCATTGAACTCATTACCAGCGATGCAGCAAAAAATGATTTTTCTTCAATGTCAGTAATTAAATTCTGGATCAAGTATTTTCAATTGTATCCTGGACTGTCTGAGATTGTGTTGTGTCTACTTCTTCCATTTCCAACAACATATCTGTGTGAAACCGGCTTCTCAAGCTTGTTGCTTATCAAGAGTAAATACCGAAATAGACTTGCTGCAGAAAATGATCTTCGTTGTGCTCTCGCAAAGACTGAGCCGAGAATTTCACATCTGGCGAGAAGGAAGCAAGCACAACCTTCGCACTGATAGCCTATGACTACTTTTTAGGTTTGACAATGCTAACATTTTTGTCCTTCGTCAGTCTTTTTGAATAACGCATACTAAAACCGTTGACTACAAAATCATAATAATTTTGAAATCAAATATTGTTACTTGTGATTAATTATTGTGGTTTAAATAAGTAAATTTTATAAATAAAAACATATTGCAAAGGTCTATAATATATTAATAATTCAACAAATGATTACAGTGACAATGCGTTAATGGTAAAGGAAGAGAGACACATTTGATTTTATCATTGGGGGTCACCACAGGTTGACCAATGATAAAAGGGGTCATGGCACAAAAAAGGTTGAGAACCACTGGTCTAGATCTAACTGCATATTTAGAAAAGTCTACCTCTGATTCCAGGATGACTGCAACATTGTTGATCACCCTTGCAATGGAGGCTGACAGAGACTGGTTTTTGAAATTGTTTTTTCGTGCCCCTAACAAAATGTTTATAGATTCCCAGATTAGGATTTTCCCTGTTGTCTCTAGGGTCACCCAGAAATATAGGAGGCAATTTTTGTTACTTAGACCTGGTGTTGTTCAACTAGGTGGGCATTTCTTTTTGCATTTTCCTTGCAAATGCATGGTAAAGTTAGCTGGTATCAGCTATCTTTTCTTTCACCCCTCCCAGTTGGCCTCCTTTATTTTCTCCAATCTGCAGGTCACTCAGACTCCCTTTTTGGGATCTCTGTATGGTGATCTTACAGTTCAGTAGGACTATGCGACTTTGGAAATGTAACCCCTTGGAGTCATCCTTTTCCTGTATAGTATTGTGAGAAATATTTCTTAAGATTTTGACCCATCTTTTCCCCACTATTGAGGACTTGTGGACTAGATTGTTAATTTTCGATTTCTGTTAAGTGATGTTTACTCTGTTTATTTATGTATTTCTGATCTTGCCTTTTCTGTGCAAGATTTTCTGTTTTGTATTGTGAAATTGCATAAATAATAAAAAATAAAAAGAAGTTACACAAGGTCTCTTCCTTCTTTTGAAGGCCTACGTTAAAATTTTAATCCACATTCTGCAGCCGGGTTAATTTTTGCATATTTCAGGAAAATTGTACCCGTTTTATTCAATATGTTCTAATAGTGATTTTCCTTCTGCTATGGTCATGTATTGTATACCATTTGATAGGAATATTTAGTCAGAATTTTGGATCCCGAGAGTTTTGGGCTCGTCCTGGAAAAGGGTTAACTTCCCCTGCAACTGTAACATTAAATACTTTCTAATAGCTATATTTTCTTTGAGTCCCAGTTGTGAGTCATTTACTGAGTCTCTTGGGGTCATTTTAAAAGGCTTAGTCGTGACTTAGGATGCCTGAAGGCATACACATGGACATTGAAATCACGGAGATGTCTCCGAAGCCATTCCACAAATGACATTTATAGATGACTCCGGTGCAGGGACAACCAAGTAGGCCAAGGGGGTGTGGTGGAGGTATGTCTGGGGAGGTGCACGTCTCCATTTGATTTCAGGAACGACAGGGATGTCTATAGGCACGGCAATGTTTAGACCTTCTGCAGGCATGAATAGGCATCAGGAAAGTGTATGTTTCAGTTTTAAACATCCAGAGAGTGTAGAGAAGATGGAAAGTCTAAGATCCCAAGACCCACAACTGGGATTTGAACCTTGGCCACCCTGCTCCCAACCCACTACTATAACCATTATGCTATTAGACATCCATGTTCTGAGATACTATTTTGGAGATGTTTATATAGACGTCTCTATAAACGTCCATATCGGGCATGTCCACGTTTCTGAAATCGTGCCTGAACCTGCATATGCCTGCTTTTTATCAGTTGTTCTGGCTTTGACATGTTAGATTGCACTTGGACATCTCATTGTAAAAAGTGCTTCACATCAACAACCATTGATCCCGCTAACACATCGATATGGATTGTGGCTCCAGAGCATTGTGTTGTATTGTTGCTTTAATCATGCTTGCCTGTTAATTATCTGACTGGTTTTCTCCTTTTGAGGACTTGATTAGAAGACAGTGTGGAATATAGTTACCTTTTTAGTCTAATGTAGGTTGTTATTTTTATTTATTTATTTTATTTGTGCGCTTTTCTATACTGCCCCTTCCAGAGTTCAGGGGCAGTTTACAGAGAACATGGTAAACATCAATTACATAGAATATTTTTGAGCAAATAACTATTTTACAGAGAAAAGATTAACTATTTTACATAGATTGAGCACATATTCATTATTTACAGAGAGTAGGACAAATATGCACATCGATAATAAACATATTAACTATTTACAACAGCCAGAACAGGACTGACTATAGTTCGGTGGAAGGAGTATAGCGGGTTATCAGTGGGAAAGTGCAAGGGAGAGTGGGACATGAGTTAGGTAGGGTAAACTTGTGTTAGGTGATTTGTGTACTCTTGTGACATCTGCTCAGGGGTGAGCTGTAAGTTGTAATAGTGCTGGGTGAAAACGTATGTTTTAAGTTCCTTCCTGAAGATTAGAAGGTCTTTAATCTCTCTTAGGTTGCATGGTAGTTTGTTCCATTGACTGGGTGTTACCTGCTTTGATTTTCTTAAAGAGTCAGGGATTAGAAGCATGTTAAGGTTCACCCTTCTTCTCATTCTGTTTTCTGCGGGGGTCTGGATTAGGGTTGCTAGATGAGAAGGGGCTATTTCGTTAATGAGCTTGAATATAATGACTAATGTTTTATATTGAATCCTACTGGCAACAGGTAGCCAGTGGAGAGCGTATAGAATTGGAGAGATGTGGTCGGATAGCTTGGCTTTGAAAATAATCTGAGCAGTAACATTTTGGGCCATTTGTAGTATGTAGCTTTTTCTTATGATGTATCCTGTGTCTGTTACTGTGCAAGAGTTTTGCTTGGTATTGTATTGAATATGATGTGTACAATTTAAAAAAAATTGAGCCTTCACATAAGAGAGTAAGGCTGCTGCTTCTTATTAGTAGTTGTTGGTACTATTCCTTTAAGCATTAGGTAAATATGATCATGGGAGCCAGACCCACAAAGAGTGCAAGTCTGTAGCTGAGTGTTGCAGCCTGCCTCAGACAGAGATTTGTGAACAAACCTTTCCCATCTGATGACGCTGATAAGGCTAGTCTGTGGTCAACCTTTGCAACAAGGCATATGGAAACTGGGTTTTGTACGAGTCCCTGCAACAAACCAGGTACCAGATAACATAATTAAGTATTATACAATAGCAAATGTCCAGTGAAGGAAGGAAATGAAAAATTGGTTTTGTCCAGGGTATTTTGTGTTGTTCAGGTGTGTTCTTCATGATATGTTTGACTGAGGACATGTCTGTAGCACATTCACTACACATATGTTGGTTTGAATTAATTCTGCGAACAGTCTCAGTTTTTTTAGATGAAGATTCAGTAGGCCTTATTAACTATGCACAGTATGTTATTGGACATATTGGATACGAACAAGGTCTTCTGCTTTCAGAAATTACCTTTGGGAAATTAAACATGGCAGAGTAGAATCCCAAATCTAATTGCAATCAGATAAATGAGCTTTAGCTTTTTCTTCATTCCAGAACCACCTTTTGAGTTTTTTGTGATCAGTGTTTAACATTACAGTAAAAGTTCATTTTTTCATCATTTTAAAGTCTATAAATAATTTTTTACTTTGTATTAACTGGAAAAAGCTGTAAACCTTTGTAGGGTTCTTTAAATATTTTATCAGGTCAAAGGTCCTACTTGCATCACCAAAGGGGCCATTTTTTAAATGTGTACAAGCACTGTAGGTGAATTTTCGATAGGAAATGTCCCATGGAGTTTTCCTTAGAAAATTCTGGGGCTGGAACATTGCAGGTATTTTAACATCTGCAGGTTTTGCAGGTGAAAAGTCTGCACTATAAAGCATTTGTGGGGCTTTCATGTTGAAATCTCCATTTCTTTTTTGTCAGCCCTGCCCTTCCCCTGGCTTTACCCCTTTGTAGAATGGATAGTACATAGGTACTTATACCTACAGAAGGTGGGAACAATTTTGGGTCCTTGAGTTTACTTGGGTAACCTCTTTTGAAAATTGCCACTTCCTCTTGGTTAACTCTCTCACCTCACTCCTCCCTGTTCTATGTTTTTTATATATCCCGATATTGGCCTTTCTTTCTTTACTTTCCTGTCGAAAATAATGGCATTCCTTTTTTTATTTTTATTTTATATGTTTCACATATGTTTTTCTTTGTTTATTTTTATTTCTTACATTTTTTAATTTAATTTTATTGTAAACCACATAGTTTGAATACAGATCTGTGGTATATCAAATAAATTATAACCATAACCATAAGTTCTTAGTGTGAGGAATTAAACAGCGGAGCTAACGGGGTGGCAATTAGGCTCTAAGGGGGGGGGAAGTTTAGATGGTTGAAAAGCATTGTTGGGGGGAGCAGGTAGGGGTGTCAGGCAGTTTGAATTGCTGACTGTGTGGCTATGAGGACTGTTATTGGTTGGTCAGGATTCTGATGTGGCGGTTAGTTGTGTGGCTGAAAGCTAGAGCTTCTCTGTTTTGCTGCCTGAGACCAAGGGACAGAGACCGTTTTTGCCCAGCCCACCCAACCTTGTTTCAGTCCTGGTGGTGGGAAGGGCATAGCTTTGAGTTTGGGGGTCATTATGTTGCAGCTGTGTGGGGGAGGTGGGGCGGTTACCTAAGCCTGTAGGTGATGTAAATTGTTCTGGATGGTCAATTTGGTTGGGCTGATAGGTGTGCTCAGCCCGGAAGTGGTTGGACAAGGAATTGTCTGGTAGTTGGGTTCCTTAGTTGGTGTGCCGGATCTTTGTTAGCAATATAGCAAGGCTGGCGGAGGGGACAGAATGGTTGGTTTGGGGTGCAGCAGGCTGGATTGGGATACGCTTTGCTAGTAGTATGGCAGGTATGAATCCTTATCTGGGGTTTATCAATGGGGTGCTATGAGATATCTTATTTGTTTACCATGGGCTTGGGTTGTATTTGATATTGCTATAATTGTTTGGGAAGAAAACTGTGACCAACCGTTGTTCCAAATAAATGTTGACTTATTTATGGACATTGGTGGTGTGGTGGGATGGGGTGGTGACTATGGTATGGGGATAGAGGGTTAAAGGGAAATGGGGGGAAGAAGGATCCCAGTGACATATGGGTTACTCTTGTTAGGCTTATTGTGATGCATCTTTGTTCTCCATTTCAAAAAGTGGAGGGATCTGCTCTTGGTGCAAACACAATCCAAGTAATATGCTTAATAAAATATCAGCTGCTGCTTTCATTTAGTATAATAAATCAAGTTTCCAATTGCTAGAGACAAAAGCATTCTGTTTATTTAACATTTGTATATTGACATAGCTTGTGTCCTTTTTCCTTGCATTGAAATAATTGTTAGTCAACTTGATGAATTATAAAACAGTCTTGCTCTGACATCCTAAAGAAAGAAGCATTGTTCTCGAGATTCCTCCTTAATTTGTTGTTATGAAAAGCGCTACAAGTTTTATCTCCATTCTGTCCGTGATGTACAGTAACTGTATGTGACATTACTCTGTTAGATTTCATTCAGTGGCTGTATCCTTTTAATTACAAAGAAAAATGTGCTATTGCATTAATCCACTTATGCATATGCATAAGCCTCTTCCAATGATCTGTTTGATTTTATGCAAAGTATATCTTTCAGTTTGTGCTTTCCTAGGCTTTCCCAGTACCTAAAAGCCAGCGATATAACAAAAAAGAACAACCTTAATTTTTTGATGAGAAGATGTAAGATGAAGTCTTCTAAGGCACAGTTGTGGTTATTACTGGCACACTTACAGTTCAACCACGTAATGTCCAATATCTCCTAAAAAAAAATAAAAATAAAAAAAAGTGGCCAGTGAATTGGCTTTGGACTATATGCCCACATATTTGACATACAGTATAAAACAATTAAAATCAGTTTGAACAGAAGAACCACATTCCCATTGCAGTAAAATTAGATGCAGCTGTGATCAATTGTCAGTACTCACATGACCTGAATCAACCAATGAATGATGGCTCTAATGTTTAAAATGGCCACATTCACTCCCTGTTCCAATTTCACAATGGTGAAGACGAGAGCTGCCTAAGACCATCAGAAAAACCATTATCACCAAACATCAAACTTTTAAAGGGCTACAAGGCCATCTCAAAGACCTTGGGATTCCTGTGTCTACAGTTTGCATTATTAAGAAGTTCTCTGTTCATGGAACTGTCGAGAACCTCCCAGGACATGTTTGGAAGAGGAAAATGAATCCAAGAAGTATTCAAAGAATAGTGTGAATTGTTGGAAAACACTATGTACAAAATCCAAAGAGCTTAAGGCTAATCTGGAGTGGTGGTTTCAACCCTCACCATATGCTGAGCACTAAACAAAGGACTTCATGGATGAAGGTCAAGAAGGATCCCACAGCTCAAAGACAGACATAAAAAAGGCACCACCTGATCTTTGCCCAACCCACCTTGAGAAATCACAATCCTTCTGGAAAAATGTTCTGTGGACAGATGAAACCAAGCTTGAGCTCTTTGGCAATGCAGACCAGCAATACATTTACAGACTAAGAAATTAAGCGTATTAGAAAAAAACAACCCATCTTTCCTACAGTTAAATATGGTAGAGGTTCTATAATGTTGTGGGGCAGTTTTGTTGCCACATGAACAGGAAGCCTGAAATGTATTAAAGGAATCATGAAGTCTGAGGACTACCACAGTATTGTGGGGTGAAATGTGCTACCTAATGTCAGAAAGCTAGGTCTGGGTCAAAGGTCATGGGTCCTCCAGCAGGACAATAACCCAAAACATACATCCAAAAGTACAAAAGAATGGTTAAAAAAGAACAAATGGACTATTTTAGACTGGCTATCAATGAGTCCTGATCTCAGTCCAATTGAGAACCTTTGCAAAGAGCTGAAATCTGCCATTGGTAAAAGAAATCCTGGAAATATTCATGAGCTGGAACAAATCACAATCACTACCAGCAGACTGGGGTATTTTTTTATTTTAAGATTCCCCTGCAAGTGTGTTGTATGGCATCAAGGGAGCACCTTTGCTTTCTTTGACCCCACACATTTAAAAGTTTTTCTTAATGGTAAGATTGTTTAATCTTTTTCTTTTTCCTATTGTATATCCCATCCTGTGGGTTTATGGGGTTAAAAGTTGAATGGTCTGGTCACCTATCTTTAGTATTATCGTTGCTTGTATATTGCCTGATATATTGCTAATTCCTCCAAGTCCAGGTTTCCTATATGGTGGACTGGAGTATATAGCGGTAATTATTGTGGATGATGTTAATGTTAGTTTTCTATTATATTAGACCCTGTGTACTTTTCTTTTGATGTTACTTAATTGTAATTTTGAAGTTGGAAAATAATAAATTAAAAAAAAAAAGAAACTACCAGCAGACAGATGTACGAAACTTATAGATGGCTACACGAAATGTTTGGAGGCTGTCGTCATGCCAAGGGTTGTGCAACCAAATATTAGTGAAGGGTGCCATTAACCCTGACCAGGCCATATTTTGTGGTTTTTTTCTCAGATATTACTACGTCTGTTGCACAGACATCTATTTTTTTGTATACCTTTGAACATACTATTAAAATATTATGACACACAGTTGGATATTTCCAATTATTTCTCAAGATAGTGTACTCAACAAACCTAAAATGCAAGGGTGCTAATAATGTTGACCACATCTCTAATAACTATAGTAACTCTATGCATCTGTTCTCCAAGTTTAATTCCCTTGTTCTATGTAATGTTCCTTGTTCGGTGTAAACCCCTTTGAATATAAGAAAAGTGGTATAGAAAAATTGTTAAATAAATAAAATAAATTCATCCCAGTTCCTGCACTACTACTAAAAAAGGTAGATTTAAAATGCACACAACATGCTTATGTAACACATTAAGTAGAAAAAAGATGGATCAAATGTAGTAGTGGTTAAGTGGAGGAGTGGCATAGTGGTTAGAGCAGTGGCCTAAAGCCAGAGCATCCAGAGTTCAAATCCCACTGATGTTTCTTGTGGCCCTGGGCAAATCACTTAATCCTTCATTTCCTAAATATAAACTTAGATTGTAAGCCCTTAGAGGACTGGGAAATGTTTGCCTTCTGTACCTGAATGTAATTCACCTTGAACTATTACTGGAAAGAGGTGATCTAAGTACATATAAATAAATTAAATAAATTATTGTGGTTAGTGGAGGATTTTGGGCCCTGTTTACTAAAGGTGGTCTTCCATTTTGTGTCTATGGGAAAAATGCTTAGTAAACAGGGCCCTTTGTGTTTAAGATGTTTTATTATTTTTTAATTTTATTACAAATACTTATGTCATACTCTCTGGCTATGATTAGCACTCAAATTGTGTACAGAACAATTTAAAGTACAAAATCTGTCTGCCCATTATTATCTGTGAGGTTTATTTACAGTTATGGTCAACATTATTGGCACCCTTGCATTTTAGGTATGTTGTGCATATCTTGAGAAATAATTGAAAATATTCCATCTGTATGTCATCGTAATATTTTAATAGTGTGTTCAAAAGTATACAACAACAAAAAATATGTCTGTGCAAGTTATACATAGTAATTTCTGAGAAAAAAACAAAATATGACCTGCACAGGATTAATGGCACTCTTCGCTTATATTTGGTTGATGACAGCCTCCAAATGTTTCTTGTAGCCATCTATAAGTTTCGTACATCTGTCTGCTGGTAGTTTCTCCCACTCTTCAACTATGATTTGTTCCAGCTCATAAATGTTTCTAGGATTGCTTTTACCAATGGCAGATTTCCAAAGGTTCTCGATTGGATTGAGATCAGGACGCATTGCTGGCCAGTTTAAAATTGTCAGTTTTTTTCCTTTTTAACCATTCATCTGTACTTTTGGATGCTTCAACTGAGACCTAGCTTTCTGACACTAGGAAGCACGTTTTGCTCCAAAATATCTTGGTAGTCCTCTGACTTCATGATTCCTTAGTATGTTCAAAGCCTTCAGTTCCTGAGGTAGCAAAAGAGCCCCACAACATTATGGAATCTCCACCATATTTAACTTAAGCTTAATTTCTTCACCTGTAAATGTATCGCTGGTTTACATTTCTAAAGAGCTTGTTTTGTTTTCATCTGTCCACAGAACTTTTTCCCAGAAGGATTGTAATTTCTCAAGGTGGGTTTTGGGCAAAGATCAGGTGTGCCTTTTTATGTCTGTCTTTGAGCAGTGGGGTCCTCCTTGGCTTTTGCCCACAAAGTCCTTCTTTGTTTAGTGCGTGGTGTATGGTGAGGCTTGAAACCACTCTAGATTGCTCCAGGTCAGCCTTAAGCTTTTTGGATGTTTGTGGTGGTTTCCAACAGTTCACACTATCCTTCAAATACTACTTGGATTCGTTTTCCTCTTCTCACCATGTCCTGGGAGGTCTTGATAGTTCCATGAGCAGAAACCTTAATAACACTGTGAACTGTAGACACAGGAATCCCAAGGTCTTTGGAGATGGCCTTGTACCTCTTTGAAATTTGATGTTTGATGATCATGGCTTTTTTGATGGTCTTGGGCAGCCCTCTTGTCATCACCATTGTGAAAATGGAACAAGGAGTGAATATGGCCATTTTAAACATTGGTGCCATCATTCATTGGTTGATTCAAGTCATGTGAGTACTGACAATTGATCACAGCTGCATCTAATTTTACTGCACTGGGAATGTGGTTCTTTTGTTTGAACTGATTTGAATTGTTTATAATTCAAATCAGTAGCTCCATCAGTGACTACGCTTTATATGTCCCATTTCGAGGAGCAGTTTCTCTATGGGTCAGTATGGTTTAACTACATACCTTTTGGAAACGTTTTTTGGATGATATTTTCTTTGTTTGGACAGGTCTGCTTAACCCTTTCCAGGCCGAGCCCAAAACTCTCGGGATCCAAAATTCTGACTAAATATTCTTATCAAATGGTATATAATACATGACCATAGCAGAAGGAAAATCACTATTAGAACATATTGAATAAGACGGGTACAATTTTCCTGAAATATGCAAAAATTAACCCGGCTGCAGAATGTGGATTAAAATTTTAAAGTAGGCCTTCAAAGGGTTAATGATCTACAGAAGTTTTTGAATTGGATTAACACATTAAACAGTAATATACAGTTTGCACCCAAACATCATGCGGATCACATTGAATTTTTGGATTTACAGATTTACAAGGAATGGAATACGTTTCAAACTGCTTTGTATTGCAAACCAGTCCAGCGTAATACTTTATTACAATATAATAGTTACCATCCTGGCCCCTTACGTAGGGGATTACCTTTAGGGCAGTTTTTATGGATTAGACGACTATGCACAACTCTTTCAGAATTTCGCAAGCATGCCTCAAACTTAAAAATCTATTTAAAGGCTCGTGGCTATCCATCATATTTGATTGAAAAAGCATATAAAAGAGCACTGCATAATCATTCTGAATGGTGGCAAGATCAAGATCTTTTGAATAAAGATAAAGCAACCACTAATCGTTTTATTGGAGTTCTCCCTTATATGCCAAATACAACGGAGGTCACTCATATTTTGAAATCTCATTGGCTCGTTTGTCCTTACATGACTGTTTCCAGTGACCACTTATGTTGGCCTATCGCAGGAGTTTTAACATCAGTGACTTAGTTGTAAGAACCTCTATATCAAATATTAGAGATATGGGATTCCAAGATAGAGGTCACCATGCCTGCGGTACTTGTGATTTTTGTACAACTATTGAAGGTCAGAATTGAACTGACCCAGAATCAGGTTGAATTTACACCTTTTACCATAATACCACTTGTTTGTCTTCATTTGTGGTTTATCTCATCATCTGCCCTTGCAACATGAAATATGTGGGCATGACTTCCCGTACTATTAAGAAACGGTTACAAGAACCGTCGCTCACGTATTAATTCTCATGTAATCACTGCTCCATTTGGTACTTCGTTGTCTTCAGTTGGGATATTGTTTTGAAGATCTGTGATGGCTAGTGCTTGTTGCTGTCCCTATTTCATCATGTGGGGGAGATAGAGCTAATAAATTGCATTTTAAAGAACAGCATTGGAATTTTTTGTTATAATCCAGTGCTCCAAATGGTTTAAATTTGGAGATTGATTGGTGGTCATTGCACAATTAACTCCTCCCCCCCCCTGTTTTATTGGCCTTTGTTTTCATTAAGGACACCTGATTATCTAATTCCAGCCTATGTGCTGTTTGATTCTCTGGAGTGACATAAATACTGGAACAGGAAGTATGATTGGTCACATTGCTTGAGAAAGAGCCAGGAGGATGAAGAGCTTGAAACACGCCGTTGTGTTGCAGTATCCAATGGACTATCATTGTTTGTGAGCTACAATAAGCATTGTATCAGCTAAATAAAAGAATTGAATGTTCTTATTTTAAGCTGATAGAACCATGCCACAATTTAGCAATAACTATCTTCTTGGCGTTCTTTGTCATGACCAGCCAGTAGAAGTGGAATTTATCATACCGCGTCGAATGAAGTGGAATTGAGATCAGTGGTTTCCACAGCATTATAAGACTGATGTGATAGGAAGCATAAATTTGAAGTGCACTCTGGTGGGTGCTTATCTCATACCATTTAAAGCTGTTCTTTTCAGCTTTTTAAAAATATTATTTGATTAAAAAGAAGGCCTACTACCAGAGAGGGTGTCCCTCTCATGGTAGGTGATCGACAAAAATAATTTTGATGAAAAATTTGATTGATAGGTACCGGGGATAGGAGATTGATTGACTGATATTTTCACCTTAAATTTAGAATAACCATGTCTCGGCAATGTCCCGATTTTTATACTAGTTCCTTTTTTAATTGGTCTTGTTTTATTTGATTCTTTTATGTATAAAATATGTGTGAATATATAATCCAAAGCCACTTCACTGGCCACTTTTTTTTGAGATATTGAACATTAAGGAGCTCAACTGTAAAGGTACCAATAATGTTGACCACAGCTATAAGTGATATGGTCTCTGTATGTTTGGGGTGCATCATTTTATGTTGATCATATTTTGTTTTTGAACTGTTACCATTCCTCAACTACAGTATTTGTAGAAGGCAGGTGAAAAATCTACATAAACAAATAGAGGAATAACATAAATATTTAGTTAGTGCTCATTTTCTCTCTGAAGGTTTTTTTAAAACCAAATTTTGAATTCGAGGTGGCCTTGTGACAGTCTGTCTGTCTGCCACTGGAGCTGACCATGGTGCTGAACAGCAGTCAAATGAGCAGAAGTGGGTATCACTTAGGCAGTGGTGTGGGGTGGAAGGTATGTGAAGCATGCTTAAAAAATAATCATCCCTAAACAACAAAAATAAACCCCTTTGGTTTTTTTTTATCAGTCTTGTGTTTTTAATGTTTACTATTTTATTCTTTTGTGGATAACGTATATAAAGTGTGACAAATGGGGAACTGGCATCAACGTTTGACCCATGCAAACATTGTTGGTTTCTCAAATGTAGATCTTGTGTTTTGGTACTTTATCTTAATCCTCCATCAACTAATGTACATTCTTAGAAAAAGTTTGTTCTGTTTTGGAAAACATGCTGAGAGAAAATAAAGTTGCTTTCTACAGAGCCGAAAAACATTAGAAGTTGTTTTATTAACCTCTTGATACATTGGAAAGAAGCAATTTGCTGGCATATGCTGAATTCTTAGAACTGGTGTGTGACGTTTTTTTTACATGGTTATTGAAGAAAGGAAAGAATTATTCAGGATCAGGTTGCAGTTAATACGTGCTTCTTGTATTCAAAAGATTCACTGCAAAAACTACGCCTGCAATTCCCAAGTGCACACAGATTTCCAAATTTAGTCGGCCTCTGTTAGGCACATTTGAAAAAACGGCAAATCAAAACAGTATGTAGTTTGATTGCTGAAGCAGTTCATATAAGGGGCAAACTTGGCCAATAACCGAGTGGACATAGAGCAAAAAGGGAAGGGGAAGGGAACCGGATTTAGCTCACGCCTTTCTCAGAAGTTCAAGGTGAGTTGCATTCAGATACAATAGGTATTTTCCTGTCCTCAGTGGGTTTGCAATCTATGTTTGAATCTGAGGCAATGGAGGGTTGAGTGACTTGCCCAAGATCACAAGGAGCAGCAGTGAGATTTGAATTTGGTTTCTCTAGTGCTCAGCCCACCACTCTAACCATTAGGCTATTCCTTCAGAGGCTGTTGATTTAGCCTTTGTGGTACCTTCTGTATGGACGGTCTTATGTTTTCAATGCTGCCTTTCCTTAAGCACTAATTATACTAATGTAATACCTACTGTAAGAAAATAAAAATGGTAAAATTAGATTGAACTTGCGGTCCATATAATCCAGTATCCTATCTCTTGCAGTGCCCCCTCTCCTCAATCTAGAGTTGTTAGTAACACTCCTAGTGGAGGTGGTAGAGATGAGGACAGCAACTGAATTAAAAAAAGCATGGGACAAATACAGAGGATCTCTAAAGGAAAAAAGGGGACTGTTGTAGTTGTTATGGAAGGACAGACTAGATAGGCCATGTGGTCTTTTTCTGTCGTCATATTTCTGTGTTTCTATGTTAATAGACTTTAACTAGAGCTCATCTAAGTGTTCTCAGTAAATGTGTAATTATGAAGCCATCTTGCCTATACCCAGTATCAAATACCTGCTGATGTCCTTGTCATCCAGAAATGTATCTGGACTTCTTGTAAACTGCCGTGTTGCTTGCTGTGATTATTTCCCATGAGAACAGATTCCTCTATGTAACTACACACTGACTAAAGAAATATTTTGTTGTAGTTTTCAAACTGCTAAATTTGTTAGAATGCCCTCTAGTCCTAAAGGCAGAAGTGAGAATACAATTTGGTACAAACCATCAAGATAACACAATTTGAGCCCTAGTATTTTCGGATAGGGTAAACAATCTGTATCTTTTCCACTCATGATCTTGTAATCCTCCATCAGTCTTCTATTTTACAATTTAAAAAGCCCTGAGTTTATCAGCCTTTTTGTATAAGAGGTACCCCAATCATTTTACCATTTTGATTGCTCTTTGTACCTTCTTGATCTTGGCCACAACCTTTTTGAGATGGGATGACAGACTACATGTCTTCCAGGTGTCTGTACAGAGATACAATATCAGATTTATTATTGATTTCTTTCCAAATTATCTGTAACATTTGGTTGACTTTTTGGGCTGCTGTTGCACACTTTGCCTATGGTTTCAGCATGTTGTCCTCAGTAATTCCGAGGACTTTCTCTTGGTAGCAGTTTTCCAGAATGGACCCCAGTAATGTGTAGAGAGAGTTTGAATTTTTTTTCTGTCGATGCATATCACTTGTCATGATGCGGGCACTAATAAAGTTGGTTTTAAGAAAAGAAATCCTGTTTTAGAAGAACTAGATGTGCAGTTACCTCCAGGCACAGCTAGAGGGAGCAGGAACAGACATACTGGTCTTAATGAACCTAATCTCACTGATGACCTGCAGCTGAAAGGGAACCAGGAAGTCAGCAGTAACGGTTCACTTTATAAGCCAGAGCAGAATGCTTCTGGAGAGCAGTGGCATAAGGAGTGGCATAAGCAGAGGAAGCAGTGGACACAGCAGGAGCTGAGGAAGGAGGAGAAAGAGGAAGAAGGAACTGGAGCTGGACTAGAAGGAGAAACAGCAGAGAAGCCTGGAGGCTATCAAGGACATAAGCCTGATTGCTGTGAAAGAAGCCAAGCTGGAAGCTGGAGGAGAAACAGACCTCACAAGGTGGGAAGCCAGAAAGCCCAAACTGGACCTGTTGTGCAAGGGGAGTTTGGTGGAAGTTGCTCCAAGGTGAGAGGCTCTGCCACGCCTAGTTCCTATACTCTGCCTGTTTGTAACATAGAGAGAAGAAAGCTAAGAACCAGAGAGGGAGGTTCTGACAGAAGCTTATCTCTAGAGGATCATTACCCAGTTTCACCTATTCAGAGGGAAAAGCAGTTTTATAAGCAACGGAAGTTTTTACTCGGTGAGCCAAGGTATGAGGCATTAAACAGTAACTGTAATGATTGCACTGTTAAAAGCTATGCTAAAAGAAGTATTCCTCCTAAGCGAAACAAGAGTCAAGATTGGTTCACTAAACTACCGCCAGCCTTAAGAGTCCCTGGTTATGTGAAGCCAAACTCCCAAGTAGTAGATTACCATGCTGAAATAGACAGGGACAGTGGAAGCCCTTTGAATCAGTATAGGGGAGAGGATTTGATGGAAGTGGATTCTCCCAGCACTATTCCCTCACCTTTGCCTGAGGAAATGGAATGTGATTGGTGCACTGCCTATGCTCCAAAGTGTGTATGCTCCACAGAAGAATAAATGAAATATAATTTGATGTTTATTATACTGAATATTACTATGAAGAAAACCTGCTTTAAACTGTGAAGTAACAGTTAACTAGCCAGTGAATATTGGTACCTTTTGAAACAAAGGACTGTTTCTGTTATCTAAAATATCTCTTAGTTGAACCTTGCTTTAAACGGGGAATAAAAGCCTTTATTACCCTACACTTGGACTCTTTGTTCTTTAACAGCGCTACCTAGTGGCGTATAATCTTTGTGTCACCGGCAACCGGGTGACACACTTTACAGTTGTCTATATTAGATTCCCTCTGCCACTTAGTTCTTTCTAGATTCTCCTGCAGTGCCACTCAGTCACTTGTGGTTTAACTACTCTACATAGTTTGAGATTGAGATCATCCATCTGCAGTTCTTCAGGAATAAGCAGGAAGTCTGTCCTCACATATGGGTGAGGCGGCACCAATGGAGCCCGTGCGGAGCATTTCCCCAGCTTTCAGAGAAAGCCTTTTGTAATATGCTACCATGCATGCATACCTTCCCGTCCAAGGGTGCCATCTTGCTCAGTCTCTTTTTTTTCCACGGAGCCCAATGGACATCCATCCAGTTTCCCTGGAAAAAAATCCTTGCTATATCCTTAAGAATTAGTTGTTCCTGGTTTGCATACCGCTTCCTCTTCCTGCCTTGAACTGGCTCCAGGCCCGGCACTGTTCTCTGCTCTTTACCTCATTTTTGATTGAGGCTTGCCTCGACCGGTATTTGCACCCTTTTTCGCCCGGAGGTTGTCAACCCCGATGGGTTCAAAAAATGTGACCGCTGCAGTCAAAACCATGTCTGTCACTGATATCCATGACTGCTGCTTATGCAGCCTGGGATCCCGGACCATGACAGCACCTCCTGTGATCTGTGCCAGGCCATGATGCCTAAAACTAATAAAAAGAGGTCAGAGTTGCAGGAGAACTGTTTCCAAGATCTGACCCAGCACTGGCCTCCTGACGCCAAGCTCCAAGCCCAGCACTTCTTGTGAAACCCGAGCATCCTCAGAGTCCCACAGCGGCAACTCCTCCGAGAAGACCTCAGACCCTGAGCAAAAGAAGAAAAATTCCTCTAAGTCCTTTGAGGTTCCACCGGAGAAACCTAGTAAGATGGCTCAGAGGGACTCGAGCGACTCTGAGAAGCGTCTCACCAAGGGCCTTAAAAAGGATTCCTCAGTCAGCGAAGACCTTGCGAGGTTCCTCAAAACCATAGTCCTTGTCGAGGATGCACTTGCGAGAGTGCAAGCTCCAGGTCCGAGATCCTCAGTACCCGTGCTGAAAGCTGTGGAGTTTTCTGGCTTGGAAAATAGAATGGCAGCCATGGAGCAGAACATAACTGCTATCCTGACCATTCAGCAGGCAATGATGTCTGGTTCATCCACATCTGCCCCGACGACCGGGCCCCCGACTGCAGGGGAGTCCCCAGTCCTTGAGCCAAGCTCCGAACACTACTGGCCTCAGGTAAGTCCTTGGCCATGGTCGAGGTCCCAGTCCCATTCCTCGGGCATCCGGTCTTCCCTGAATTCAAAAAAGCATGGGACCAACACAGAGGATCTCTAAAGGTAAAAAGTGGACTGTTGTAGTTGTTGTTATGGAAGGACAGACTAGATGTGCCTTGTGGTCTTTTTCTGTCATCATGTTTCTATGTTTCTATGTTTCCGAGACTCAGACTCCAGGTTCTCGGGAGGCCCCCAACCCTTCGGCGCAGACCTCGAGGCATGGAGTTGCAAGGACTCGGAGATCATCGATAAGGCCTCCCCGGAAACCAGATGGCACCGAAACATCGCCTTGGACACATCTCCTCCGGTGCCATTCTCCTCGAGGAGTGGCCTTCCACAACTTTGTTAGGGATATGGCACGAGCCCTCTCTGTGCCAACCGAGGCGGAGGAGGACCCACACACTGAAGAACTGGAGATTCTCCAGTTTGAGTTTCTATCCAAGGAAACTCTCACAGTGCTGGTGCAGCTGATCCTCGAGCAGCTACTGTTGCGAATGTGGGAGACCCTGGCATTGGTGGTCAGCCAATGCCTTGACGCCATATACCATGTCAGGAAGGTACCAGAGTTCCACAAGCCCCAATTCCCTCATAACTCCTTGGTTGTCAAGTCAACCATGCAAAAGCTCATGAGCCAAAAGACTTACTCTCTTGTTTCCCCTGGAAGGGATGCTAGGGCTCTCGATGCCCTCGGGCACAAGTGCTACCAGGGCTCGATGCTGAAGTGTTTAATCCAGGCCTATGAGCTATACATAGGCATGTATCTGAAAGCCCTAACCGGGTTTTCAGTAGGGCTGGCTGGGGAACCTCTCCAACTGTTCCAAGCTCTGGCCTCCGGGATCAAAGACTGCTTGAAATTCCTCTCCCGAGCGGCTTACTACGAATTGGAGTCAGCAGCTCAAAAACAGCATTGGCCGGCATTGGGGCTCGATGCCAAGCCTGGCTACAGTCATTGGACCTCGAGCAGTGTGTCCAGGACAAGCTGCTTGATGTCCCCTGCACCAGGGAAAACCTGTTTGGCAAACCCATGGCCAACAAGTCGGCTGAGATAGAAGCAAAAGTGGCAATCCGCCAGAGACTCTTAAAGACCTCTTCCTTTCCCCGCAAGAAGCCCTTGGGAAAAAGACCCCTGTTCCAAGGAAAAAAGGGGCACTTCCATCAGAGTTACAGCTACCAGCCTTTCTTGGGCCAGCAACAGAGTTCTCACGCTGAGAGGCAGGGACAGGGAGCTCAGAAGCACCAGGCCCGGGCTCCAGCCCAACCAAGGGGAGCTTTTGACTCCCAGTGCAGGGCCTCCCCTCCCTTGGGAGATCTTCAGCCCACAGGGAGCTGCCTGGCACTCTTTGCCCACAGGTGGGCCGAGGTCACCTCAGACCAGTGGGTGCTGCAATGGTAAAGGAGGAATACCTCCTTTGCTTATAACAGATACCACCCAAGTTCTTTCCAGGAGAGCCAGTGCAACCTCTCCTTCACCAGCCTCTTCTGCTCTCAGAGCTTGCAGGTCTGCTCAGGGACAATGCATTGAAGCCTGTACCCAAATATCTATGGGGAAAATGCTTCTACTCAAGGTATTTCCTTATCCCAAATAGAACTGGGTCGCTCAGGCCCATACTAGACCTGAAAAACTTAAACAAGTTTCTGTGAGGGAGAAGTTCAAGATACTCTCCCATGGAACACTGCTGCCTTACCTCCACCAGGGAGATTGGCTGTGCTCCTTGGACCTAAAGGATGTATACACTCACATCCTGATCCATCCCTCCTACAGGCAGTACCTATGGTTTGTCATGGGAGGAGGACACTACCAGAACAGAGTTGTGCACTTCGGGCTGGCCTCCTCGCCAAGGGTCTTTACCAAGTGCTTGGTGGTTGTAGTCGCCCACCTGCAGCTACAAGGGGCTTTCATCTTCCCCTACCTGGATGACTGGTTAATCAGAGGGGTTCGGCCTGAGAGATCAGTCAGACTGCAGAGCGAACAACCCTCCTACTGCAACACCTGGGGTTCATCATCAGCTACCCCAAATCCCATCTATTTCCAGTCTAAAATCTGGAGTTCATCGGGGCTCGGTTGGACATGTTACAAGTCAAGGCCATCCTCCCAAGAGATAGGGCAGACTGCCTCATACAACTGGCAGGAGAGGTACAACACCGCCGGTCGGTACCGGCTCGCCTCCTTTTCTGCCTGTTGGCTACATGACCTCAATGGTCCATGTCACATCATTAGTCCACCTACATATGCAGACAGCTCAATGGTGCCTCTGCTCACAGTGGACTCAAGCCATGGGCAGGCTACGGGACAGGGTCAGTCACCTGCCAGTTAGCAAAGTCCCTCACCTGGTGGCAAAACGTGCGCCACCTCCAGGCAGGAATGACATTCCAGTCACCTGCACCGCAGAGGGCCCTGACCACAGACACCTCCCTTCTGGGTTGGGGGGCGCATTGCAGGAACCACCGCATGCAAGGCAGCTGATCCCAGGAGGAGTCACTCCTGCAGAGCAACCTCCTAGAACTCAATCTTCCTGGCCCAGTGAGCATTCTGCCACTGCCTGCAGCACCGACTTGTGCTGATCCAGATGGACAAGCAAGTTGCCATTTTTATATCAACAAGCAGTGGGGCACAGGCTCGTACTCCTTCTGCCAGGAGGCGGTGTTCCTCCTCTCCTTCACAGTGTGCAACATCATGCTCCTATGAGCAGTATACCTGCCAGGCCAGGACAACCGCTTAGACAGGCTGAGCAGAATCCTTCACCCACACGAGTGGTGTTTGAACCCCAGGGTAACGAAGCAACTCTTCCACCACTGGGGCAGGTCCGTGATAGGACCTATTCGCCTCCCCAGCCAATGCGCAGCTGCCTCGCTTCTGCTCACGCCATCCACTCTTGGGGAGAGTGGCGGCAGACGCCTTCCCAATCTCATGGTCAGAGGACTTACTCTATGCGTTTCCACCAACTCCTCTAGTCGCCAAAACCCTCTTCAAGTTCCAGAGCGAGAGGGTGCCAGTTATATTGATTGCCCCCAGGTGGCCCAGGCAGCCCTGGTTTCCTTTATTGCTTTCCCTGTCGGTGGCACTCCCAGTCCCACTGAGCTAAGTCCCGGACCTTCTGTCCCAGGAGGAGGGCTCCCTCCTGCACCCCAACCTGGGGTTGCTAATGCTAACAGCATGGCTGCTGAAAGAGTAGCGTTGGCCCTTTCAGTCTCCCTGGGGAAGTCGAGGAGATCCTACTAGCCTCCCAAAATCCCTCCACCAGACTGCCTTAAGCCTTTAAGTGGAGAAGGTTCCCCGCCTGGTGTACAGAGGAGGAGGAGAATCCCTTCTCCTGACATGTGCAACTGGTTCTTCATTACCTACTGCACCTCTCGCACACTGGACTGAAATCCAACTCTGTGAGGATGCATCTGAGCACCATAGCTGCGCGCCACCACGACCCTATAGAGTGGAAATCCCTCTCAAGCCAGCCCCTGTCTCTAGGTTTCTTCAGGGCCTCCTGTTGTTCAAGCCCCCTCTCCGCCCTCCAGAGGTGGAGTGGGACTTCAACGTGGTGCTCTCCCAGCTCACTAAACTGCCATGCGAGCCCATAGCCACTGGCCATCTAAAATACCTGTCTTGGAAGGTGGCTTTCCTGGTGGCCCTTTTGTCCGCTCGAGGGGTGAGCAAACTCCAAGCCCTGGTGGCGGATCCACCATATACGAGGTTCTATAAAAACAGGGTGGTACTCCACACACACCCCAAATTCCTCCCAAAGGCGGTATCTCCTTTCCACCTCAACCAAAAGGTAGTCCTCCCCACGCTCTTTCCACGGCCTCATGCCAGCAGGGAGGAACTAATACGTCATACACTAGAGTGCAAGTGGGCCCTATCCTTCTACTTACAGTGGACTCGGGCCCATCGGAAATCTCCTCAGCTTTTCATGTCTTATGACCCCAGCAGACTGGGACTCCCCGTGACTAAGCGAACTCTGTCCACTTGGGTGGCAGACTGTATTACCCTCACTTATCAACGAGCTGGTCTCTCCCTTGAGCACTGGATCACAGCGCATTGTGTGAGGGCAATGGCCACTTTGGTGGCCAACCTCCGCTCAGTGCCAGTGACCTGCAAGGCCGCCACATAGTCTTCGATTCATATGTTTGCAGCTCACTACTGCCTGGAGAGCAAGTCCCGCAGGGACAGTGCCTTCGGACAGGCAGTAATCCATAAAATTCTCGGAGTGCCCTCTGCCCCTTCTATGTTCAGGCTACCGGAGTGATAGTTTCGCTGGACCCTAGGGTCTTGCAGAGTCTCTCAGTGGGGACTCACCTTCTGCAGCTCATGGCTACCCGATTGGTTGCCATTGGTGCTGTCCTGGTTCGGTCCTTGGCAGCCTGGAACTAGGGAGTCCCATATGTGAGAATTGACTTCCTGCTTGTTCTGGAGAAAGCATAGTTACTCACCTGTAACAGGTGTTCTCTGGGAACAGCAGGAATCGGCCCTAACAACTCGCCCTTCTCCCCTGTGAGTTGCCTCCTTAACTTGTTTTATTTTACCACCGTCCTAGCTATGTCATCTGACTGAAGACAGTCACAGGTCTCACTCCAGAGTGAACTACAATCAATACTATAAATTATTCATTCACTCATTTGAATCTTCAACTCCAGACTCAATACACCAACTGGCCACCGGTCTCAGATAAACGGTATACGTTCAACACTTATTTGTGGGTAATGTAACTCCCCTTCTAGTGTCCGTTTACATCAATGACCTCAGGCCAGTATGGTTTGTAATTTTTAAACTTTTTGTGTTGCTTCTTTTTTATAAATATCTTTTTAATTATCATAAAAACTTTAAATTAGAACTCCATCCAACTTATCTTATGCTGAATGGCAGGTGCCCCGTTTTTTTTGTTGCAAAAAAACCCCGACGCCTCAATCTTCCAAGCGCTCTGGCGTTTCTCCTGCTGGGTTTATCAAGGGAATAAATGCAATGCGTCTTTCAGGGACCATTTAGACTAACTTTTTCTTCAATGTTCTTCCAATTTAACTAGAACAACACAACAATGGCCACAGCGTTACATAGTTAAAACTTTTAAATGTTTACAGTCTTAGAATATCACATCCTTATTTTTTCATTTACCTTAAGCATATTAACAGATCCATGTCTCGTTGTCAATTCAGGCTTTCATGATGTTTCTTGAACTCAAGCTTAAAGGACGCCACGCATGCGTAAAGGGGCTGAAGTTAAATACCCATTCCAAACCCTCCAATTGGGGCCCTCAACTACATGCCAGCCAATCAACGCTGACATTCAACCCATCAGGTTGAACTGTTTTGAGCCGATGGATCCACCATTGTTCTCGATAGGACAACATTTGGTCCTGCGATCTACCAGCTGACCCTTGCAGAATCAATTCAATACACCAACATTGCAGCATGTCAAAACTATGTCCACAATCCAGGCAATGTTGTACTATGGGAGCGATATCGCAGGAACTGTTCTACGATAAAGGAGTATAAACAGGCCTCAAAATATCTTAAAAAGAGTTTTCTTGATAGAGGGTATCCACCAGGAGTGATTCATCGAGCCTATAGTCGGGCCCTTTATAACAATAGAGAGCTTTTGTTGGGTTCTAAAGAAAAATTGGGTGCGGGAAGAGATGATCAGAAAATAAATTTGGTAACTACCTATTCACCATTAAGTACCACGATTCAAAAGATTTTGAAAAAACACAAAGCGGTTTTGGAAGTGGTACCGGGGCTACAAGAAAAAGAATTGCGATGTGTATGGCGGAGAAACAAAAGCTTGAAGGAATATTTATCCCCCACCGTATTGAGGCCACTGGATTGGGTTCCAGGAAGTGGAAGAATTGGGAAACATGTGAAATGTGGTCACTGCAGTATCTGCCATGTTATGTTAGAAATTTCAGAGTTTATTCATCGAGGAGTGACATATTATTTGCGACACTCAACCGATTGTGATTCTAAATCGGTGGTTTACGCGATTCGATGTCCCTGCTCTTTTTTGTATATCGGAAAAACAATTCGGGCTTTAAAAACCCGTTTAAAAGAACATGAGAGCAGGTTAAAATGTCGACGAACAGAAGCTCCCATAGTACAACATTGCCTGGATTGTGGACATAGTTTTGACATGCTGCAATGTTGGTGTATTGAATTGGTTCTGCAAGGGTCAGCTGGTAGATCGCAGGACCAAATGTTGTCCTATCGAGAACAATGGTGGATCCATCGGCTCAAAACAGTTCAACCGGATGGGTTGAATGTCAGCGTTGATTGGCTGGCATGTAGTTGAGGGCCCCAATTGGAGGGTTTGGAATGGGTATTTAACTTCAGCCCCTTTACGCATGCGTGGCGTCCTTTAAGCTTGAGTTCAAGAAACATCATGAAAGCCTGAATTGACAACGAGATATGGATCTGTTAATATGCTTAAGGTAAATGAAAAAATAAGAATGTGATATTCTAAGACTGTAAACATTTAAAAGTTTTAACTATGTAACGCTGTGGCCATTGTTGTGTTGTTCTAGTTAAATTGGAAGAACATTGAAGAAAAAGTTAGTCTAAATGGTCCCTGAAAGACGCATTGCATTTATTCCCTTGATAAACCCAGCAGGAGAAACGCCAGAGCGCTTGGAAGATTGAGGCGTCGGGGTTTTTTTGCAACAAAAAAAACGGGGCACCTGCCATTCAGCATAAGATAAGTTGGATGGAGTTCTAATTTAAAGTTTTTATGATAATTAAAAAGATATTTATAAAAAAGAAGCAACACAAAAAGTTTAAAAATTACAAACCATACTGGCCTGAGGTCATTGATGTAAACGGACACTAGAAGGGGAGTTACATTACCCACAAATAAGTGTTGAACGTATACCGTTTATCTGAGACCGGTGGCCAGTTGGTGTATTGAGTCTGGAGTTGAAGATTCAAATGAGTGAATGAATAATTTATAGTATGTCATCTGACTGAGCAAGATGGCACCCTTGGGTGTGAAGGGGACCAAGCATGCATGGTAGCATATTCCAAAGGCTCTTTTTCATTTTTATTTTTTTGAAAGCTGGGGAAATGCTCCGCTCGGGCTCCATCAGCGCCAACGTCACCCATATATGAGGACTGATTCCTGCTGTTCCTGGTGAGTAACTACACTTTACAGGTGAGTAACTGCACTTTACAGGTGAGTAACTACATTTTACAGGTGAATAACTACACTTTTCACAGCCTTCCTCATCTCTTCATCCTCTAGATCAGTGGTTCCCCCCCTGTGGTCCATGGATCCTAGGAAGTCCATGAAACATTTCAGAGATCCACAGGATGCCCAAAAGAGAAAATAGGTGGGAATTGTCTGGGAGAAAGAGAGAGGGACTGGAGGGGTTTGGCTGAGGTGAGGGAGAGTGAAAGAAATTCAGACTGGTGAGAACTGGCTGGTAGAAGAGAGATTGGTAGAAACAGAAAGTGGAAAGGAGATAGAGGACTGGTGGGGACAGGATTGGTGTTGAAGGGAGGGATCTGGGAACTGTGATGGGGATGAATTTGAGTTCTCAAAATTTTTTGGAGGTTAATAAGATATCCCCACAACCAAAACGTTTGGGGACCTCTGCCCTAGATTATTTGAGAAATCCAGGCCTAGTACTGAGCCTTAGGGTATTATGTTATATACTTCCCTTGCCCCAGTCTCTTCTCAAAACTAAAGGGCTCTAACTTCTTTAGCCTTTCCTCATATAAGTGTTATTCCATGCCCTTTATCTTTTTTTTTTTTTTTTTGCCTTTTTCTATACCTTCTTATTCTTTCCAGCTCAATGGAAGTTGTAAAGAATTATACAAAAGGGGTCGAGTATATCTGTTTGTGTATCTGTGCGGGGGGGGGGGAACAGTTTTCTGAAAAATTAACAGAATGGAATGAAGCTTGCCATTCTGAAAAGCGGTAAATAGATATTTGGAGTTTGAAAATGGGCCAAATTTTACAGAGTTCCAGAGAAATAAGACCCACTCCGAAAAAATTGTCCATTGTATTTCTATAGGAGAAGGAATTCCAGCTTTTGCAGCATAGAAATACAGATACAGTGAAACACAGTAGCTAATGGAATTCATCCTTTCAAATTTCCTCTCCCTGTTCTCAACTCTCCCAACACCCCAAACTGTCTCCATCCCCACAACTGGCCCACCACCAAGACTGCCTGCCCCCAAAAAATACTCCCTTGAAATTGCCCTACCAATGTGCCAAGCTTCCCACAGAACTGTCTTGCCACACCCCCAAAAGCACCATCCCTGCAACTGCCCCACCATGTCACAAACTGTATCCACACCAAGAAACAGCCTCCTGCAACTTTCCTTCCACCCCACATTGCTCTCTTTGCACACTCCACTCTAATCAACTCCACCTTCCCTCCTCTTCCCAGGCCAGATATGAATCCACCTGACACTCGGCCGCCTTCTTTTTTTGCCTTTACCTTTGGGAATGCCCTTCCCTCTGACCTCAGAATGGAACCCTCCTACACCACTTTCAAATCCCAACTCAACTCATATGTTTCATGCCGCCTACGATATCTCCGTTATGTGATGCACCGGGTCCCCTGTTGATGACACCACTTTCCCCCTAGTCTCCCTCCTCCTCCTCAGCCAGCCTGTTTGCATTCCTTTTTACTACAATTTTATGGAGTTCCTTTCTCTTTTAAAATGTTTTTATTGTAAACCACTCTGCCATCTTTTTGAAGAGCAGTATATCAAGTGTTAATAAACATAAGTATAAACTGTTTGCCTCCAAAACCTGACTCCATACAACTGCCCCACACCCAAGAAATTAGCCCAACAAAGCTGCCCCACTGCTCAACAAACTACCTCAAACAACCCCCCACCCCCCCCGCTACTGCTCCTACCACCCCACACACTGTACTCCTAAAAAATGCTCCTGCAACTGCTCTGCCACCTTGCAAACTGCCACACCCCTAAAAAATACCCTTCACCCTTCAAACTGCCTCACCTCTACAAATGCCCTCTACATTCCTCCCACTGCAAAATTCCCCATCCCAAAATTCTACTCCTCGCAATTGCCCCACCACTCCACAAACTGCCTCACCTCTACAAATGCCCTCTACATTCCTCCCACTGCAAAATTCCCCATCCCAAAATTCTACTCCCCGCAATTGCCCCACCACTCCACGAACTGTCTCACTTCCCAAAATATCCCTCAACTGTCCCACACTCAAAACATCCTCATGCAGCTGCCCCACCCCAAAAAACTACTTCCCCACAAATTGCCCCAATAGAAATAATACTCCCACAACTGCCCCACGATTGTCCTACCACCCTGACAACTGTTCCCTCACTGAAAAACTACCCCATCTGCTGTACCACCCTGAAAACTTCTCCACCCCAAAAAAATCCCCCTGCAACTGGCCCACGCTCAAAACTCCCCCATGCATCTGCCATACTGTGAAAATATTAACCCAGAAATTGCCCCCAAATAACCCCTCACCTACCCCACCATCCCACAAACTATACCACTCTCAAAACCCTGACCCCTTGCAGCTGCCCCATCACCTGCCCACTGACCCACCACAAAAAATTATCACAACCCAACTTCTCCACTTTTATGCTACAGTCTAGAAAGCACCCCCATGCAACTGCCCCACAATCCCATAAACTGCCTCTACTGCTCAAAAAGAGATACTCCCTATCCCTAAAAATTACCACCCATAATTGCTCTACCCTCAAAACTGTCTCCCACAACTGTCCCACCACCTCAACTGCTACATTTGCTCCACAACCCTCCAAACTGCCTCACTCCAATATTCTACTGCCTCATAATTGCCCTACCCTGAAAATCTACCCCTTGCAACTGCTATACAAACTGACCCACCCCTCCAAAACTACCTCCTGGTATAAATCCCCTTCTATGCCGTCTCCCCCAAACCGCTCAAAACTATGTACCTTGGAAAAGCCCCATCACCGCTAGCCTACAGCCCCTCACAGACACAACACATACACAGAACACACAACAGATACAGATGCAGACACAGGGTTTACAAAGAATTCCCTTGCTGTAATGCATTGCATTATACAAACACTGATTCGCAGTAACACAGCCATTACAGAACTGCACCTGTCAAACGGCCCTCCCCTAATAATACATAAACAGATCCCAAGTAATATAGCAAAGGTGAGAGAAGTATTTCTTAAATGTCAGAAGCACCAGCAAGGAGAGAGAGAGAGAACCATGCTCCTTCCCCCGGAGTTATGGCTCATTTTAATCATTTTTATTTTATCAAAAATGAACTTATCTCTTAAAATGAAGCGCTTATGAAGCACAAGGCAAAACAGGAATCCCACACAACGTGCCATGTTTCGAGCCCAACAAGCTCTTTATCTTTATCTTTATTTAAAACTTATTATACTGCCTAGACCAAGAGGCATGCAGCGGTGTACAATAAAAACAAAGGAGACTACTGATGGAAACAGAAAGGAACGCCATTCATTTACAAAAAGGGATAGCAAAGAGAAAAGAAACAGAGGAAACAGAAAATGCAAAACAGAGGGAAGGGAACCAATCAGCTGCTAGCAGGAGGAGAGGGAGGAGGAGGGATGTCAAAAGCTGTGCAAAAGAGGTGGGTCTTGAGAGAGGCTTTAAAGGTGCGGAAGGAAGATTCCAGACGTAAAGCTAAAGGTAGTGAGTTCCAAAGACGAGGGCCGAGGAAAAAGAAAGCAGAGGAGCGTGTAGATTCAAGACGAGCCCTAGAAGGAGGTGGAAGAAAAAGGCGATTGGCATGAATCGACCGAAGAACTCTAGAGGGGCAATGGAAGTGAACCAGATCAGAAAGATAAAGAGGGACACCAGTGTGCAAAGCCCTGTGAACAAAACTCAGAATCTTATCTTGGATACAGAAAGGGATAGGCAACCAGTGTAAACGGATGAGAAGGGGAGTGATATAAGCCGATCGGGAAGAATTGGTCAGAAGATGGGCAGCAGTGTGATGAACCAGTTGGAGACGGTGAAGCTGAGAAAGTGGGAGGCCGGCCAGAGAGGCATTACAGTAGTCTAGACGAGAAACAACAAGGGAAAGAAGAAGCGTGGTCATAGAGGAGGGGGAAAGAAAAGGCCGGACGGCGCAAAGTTGCCATAACGTATAGAAAGAACGCTGATCAATGGAAGAGACATGATCTTTGAAAGTTAAAGCTGAGTCCAAAGTGACACCAAGATATCGCATGGATGTGACAAGAGGAATAGGCCCAGCAGAAAGAGATGGAGTGAGGGTGGGAGTGGGGGCACCAGCAGTTAACCAAATAGCTGAAGTCTTAGACAGATTAACATGTAGAAACTTCTCAGAAAACCAGGAGGAGACAGCGGAGAGACAAACATTGAGGGGACCAATATCAGGCGTGAGAGGGCAGGTGTGGAATTAGGAGGATGATGTCATCTGCGTAATAATACGCAGAGATACCGTGCTGCTGAATAAGTAAAGCAAGAGGGGCCAGAAAGATGTTAAACAATAAGGGGGCCAACACGGAACCCTGAGGAACACCACAGGGAAGAAGTGACGGAGTAGACGAATCAGAGCCCGACAGAAAGCCAAAACGCCAACATCAAGGTACTCGTGCTTGTATCAAAAAGAAATAAAACCCGCTGATTTTTCAAAAGAAGGCATCTGACATTATCAAGTAATGGACCAATCAAACCAAGGAGGCATCCGCAAAGAGGAAGCACCTTCTGCAATTGGTGGAAATCAAAATAGACTGGACCAGTCCAACTCTAGTTTAAGCCCCAAGGGTGTGACAGTCTGGAACTTGAATATCCAAAATTGGCCCAAGTGACAAATAGAACTTCAGGTTTTTGAAGTTTATCCTGGGGTTATATGATGTGAGCCATTGTGAGGCCTCATTGAAGCATGCTATGATTTGCAGAATGTCAGATTTTGATGTGTTGATACAAGGGCATAATGATATTCTTTATTGTATTCCTTTCCCAGAAAATATGGCAGAAAGATATAGAAATATTTTCCTTTTTATTGGGTGCCACGTACATCCTGAGAGGATTAGAATATTACAATGAACGCTAGTAGTGAATATGAGAGCTTGAGATCATACTCCATATAACCTGGCTTAGGAGTGAAGTTCACTATTGTTGTGGTATGTGCTAAACTAACCCATTTGGAGACATTGCCCCTAATAAAAGGGTATACATCAAAATAAAGCAAATTAAAGAAAGCATATACTTAAAAAGCATTAAAAATCACAGATTATGAAAATCCTCCATAAATAAAATGTCTTTAGGGAGAGGTCCTCCTCACAAACTCAAGTATGATCCAAGTCAGAGTTATGGCAATGAGCAAGATCCGATAGATTGAGAAAATGTAGTTTTCAGACATCACATATCATAGAAGAGTGCTTTGATTTTACTGGGAGCTAAAGAATACTGAGCGATTGTAAATGGAGCTGGACCTGGGTACATGAAGCATTAGCAAGAAATGTAATTTAAAGCTATCTAGAAATCTATATTGCATGCATCCAGCAATTCAGATAATAGCCGAGGATCCAATTCAGAATCCCTTGCTAAATCATACAAGGGCTTTGCTTAAAGGAGTTCCGAGCTGATTTATTTTATCTATTTTGTTTCACAAGATTTTGATATGACACTAATGGAGCACACCTCATAGCGGTTTACAAAGCCATTAGAAAGAACATGGTGACAGCATTTAACATAAAACCTAAAGTGAAATAAAAGTACATGACAAGGCAAAGGAAAGAAGGTACAAGAGGATGGGAAAGCAGTAGCACAAAAATTTAGATACACGGTGGCGGTAGGCAGTTTGTTCTCCAACACCAAGCATTGGCCCTGAAGAAAACGTAACCTTTATTTGTAATGCTCTACTGCACCAGTATAAGACTTCCCAAAGCTGATCGTGTACCTGAGCTTGTGAGACTATCGCTTTGTCAGATGGAAGAACAGTACTGAAGCTTGACTTTGTTGTAGAAATGGAATGAATATGCACAGTAACGCCTGAGTCATCCTTACAGAAAACATTGGCATAGGACTTTTGAAAAAAGCACCAACTCTCCTTTCCTCTGGGTTACTTTGTAGAGAAAGCTGTTTGGTAGCAGAAGAAAGTTGATGAACTTCTTGCCTATTCTCATGCTCGCCAATTAGCTATAGAGCTTCATTAAGCTAAACATTGCTTTTGTCTAAATGATTAAACACAGATGCACCAATGTTTTGACAGTTTCCTAGGGTTCTGTGCTTAACTAGTTACAGTAGGCTATAAGAAGAGGGTTCTCAATTGTTCTGAGCTAGTAATTAATAAGACAAAATATAGCTGAAATGAGTAGCGCTAGTTCCTTTGTTTTCATTAAATGACAAAATGAGTTGGCATCTGGTTGTAACATTTAGTTTTGTAAGTGGAAATTTGGCTCTAAATACAGCATGCAGTGTGGAACAACAGAGAGCAGAAGGACATTCATAAGGGACTATCAGCATCTACTATTTTTATAGAGGAACTGTACATCTTCTGGTTCCCAGTTAACAACTACTATACTGTAAAACACTGAAAGGACAGATGTGTTTAAATAGGATCTTTTTTTTTTCCATTTCCGAACAACTGGGATTATGTGTGACATTGACTGACATGCACAAAGAAGATTTAAGCTAGCCTTAGCCATGGGAGGATAGGGAGGGAGCCGGTGACCTGACCTAACCTATCCAGTGTCTAGCAGAGAACTCTCTCACACATACAGAGAGTAATACAAACAAATATAGTTTACTCAGCAGGACATACAAAAATGGGAACATCTCTCCATGCACAGCAGAAAAAGTGCAACTAAGCTTCTCCCTCAGGGAGACTTTTTTCAGTACTGTAACAGAGAGACGACTGTGTTTGGAACATACACACGCACACACCTTTTTTTTTTCTTCATTAAAATACTAGGTAGAACCCTAATTTGCAGGATTTAATTGTGGATGTTCTCCAGGTGGTGCAGTGATAATGGCAATAGTAGTGATGAAAGTTTTTGTTTTAGAGTTGGATGAGAGCAATATGTAAACGATTGACAAATTTAAAGAAAAAAGATGGCGACCGGAAATTGTCAAAATAAAGACGTTATATAGCTAAAAAAGGTAAATAAGTAAACTATTTAAGCTTTTAATTTACGAGATGTTCTCACTTTTTTTGTGCTACCCTGTATACATACACACACACATACACACATATATATAATTGCACTTTGAAATGCAGAAGTTAATTTTATAAACCACTGTGGAGTTAACACATGTTGCAAAATGTGTATTTCATGGCTATTTAATAAACTGCTTGTTCTTTGCTTTATAAAATAGGGGCATAAGTGGTGAGATATACACGGCAAATCTAGGCACAATTGCTTACGCCAGCCCTAGGGCTAGTGTAAATGCCTGTGCCTATATTTGTAAAGAACGTGCTGAAGTGGTATGACTTACGTCTGCAAATTTGCACTCTGCCCGAGTTCTACAGCAGAAGTATGTGCCATCAGCCTGATGTGCTTACTTATAGAGTAGCACCTGACTAAAGTGCACATGCAAAGGCTCATCTGCATTCATAAGTTATGTTAAATACATGTCTTATGCATGCTGATGGTGCAAAACTTTACATGGCTCTTTATAAAATTACTTCCATATAGTGTGTAAATGTACTTGTCATTGCTTACTACTTGCACTGCAGGCAAAATGATTCCTTTGCTAGTCTTCAAGTGCTTTTTGCTTTGAATGCAATGCTGCATAAAGGATAGTACAATTCTGTCAAATATAAACATTTTGCCCAGTGTAAGCAGAGATTGTCAACAGGCAAAGATGTCCATACAGACTATATTCAATTATATGAGCAGATCTACGTAACCCTGTTCCCAGGCTATCCTTTCTATTCAAAGAAGGTAATGAATTCAAATAAAGATAATTGTCATCTCGTCAGGTCAGAAATTGAAACTCCAATTTTCAACTGAATATAGGTCATGTATTAATGCAGAACATGAATATGCATATAGGAATTTGCATTTTTCCAAGCAGTGCCATTTTAAATTGCCACTTGAGAGGAGAATCATGTAAAAGGTCTTGCACAACGTTATACTAAATGCCCCACTTTTTGAACTGAGTAAGTGTAGGGGAGTTTGAGAACTGTATTTAAAAATAATAAAAATTGTACTTACTAGTTAAAGGCCAAAAGGAGTTAATAAACTATTCTGCCATAGGACGGCTAGCTGGGAGTTGTAAGCTGACCAGTTTTTGCCATAGTTTATTCCCATGATGGGTGGTTGTAGTAACCTTTTGGTGAGTCTGTACTAAGCTAGCAAAGTTAGTGGCTGTAGGGGGAAGCACTAAAACATGATAAATGCAGCAAGTGTGTGTTTGGCAGCAATGTGGGGAAAAAAGAAATGAAAAATGAAGGAAATAAGATAACATAAATCAAATTAGGAACATACCATAATGGCCAAGCATCCCCATATCCATTTACCACATTGTGAAGGGGTCAGTTAGGGCAGTTGCAGAATATCAAGTCTAACAGACACACATGGTCACCTGTAATTTTCATGGGACCGTCTAACATTACAGTCTTTGGTTCTTGAAAAGCATTTTGGTCTCATATTTTGTATCTTTTCTCTACTCTTTTTAGTTTGGATTTGCTAAAGGTTCTTATCTTTAGCTGCAGTGTTCATAGAAAAGTCAACTGCCCTTTGGGCTAGTACACTAGGCGATGCCCTCTCAATAACTGCTAAACTTCATTTGGATTTTCTGCCATATATAGCATGAAGGTCTCTAAGGGTTTCTCCATGTGTAGTCTTTGAGTTAAACTAATATCACGCTACAATATGACTAGCTACTGTAGAGCCAGAGAAATCAGCTTGATGTGGCATAGGTGTCAGCGTTGAACATCATAATAAAAAAATGTTTAGTTTATATGACTTGCTGAAGCATTGTGTGGCATCGTCTGCCACTGCTTAACCAACCAAAGGCTTAGTTGCAGGAACAAGATAACATCTACATTAGGAAAAGAATCTAGAAATATTGTCAGAGAGGGTAGGAAAAACATCCTGCAGTGCCCTGAAATGAAATTATTAACAAGGCTGAATATCATGTTTCATGCAACACAATTGGTTAAGAGGGGAAAGGACGTCCAAGTATAACTAGAGATGTCTAAACCAGAATGTCTGAAAAATAGCAGGCATGTCCAGGTACAGACATGATTTCACAAATGTAGACATACCCAATATGGATGTCTGTGGGAGTGTTTACATAGACATCCCCAGAATAGCAGAATAGCATTTCAGAACCTGGATGTCTAGGAATAGCCTAATGGTTAGAGTAGTGGGCTGGAAACAGGGAAGCCAAGGTTGAAATCCCACTGCTGCTGTCCCTGAGATTGTGCTGAGTACTGGGGATGATGGAATACTATCTTCTCTACACCTTTTGGATGTTTTTCAGCCAAAATGAGCTCTTTTCAGATGCACAGGATGTTTCTGAGATTCAGCTGGGGCCGTCCAGATGCCTCTGCCATGCCCCCATTCTGTCTTGGACGTCCTTGTGCTGGATGCCTACAGAGCTGGCTTCTGAAATGGCTCTGGAAGCATGTCTGTGCTTTTGACCTCTCTATGCCCATTTTCAGACATCCATTGCATGAATGGGGTTTCCAAAATAACCCCTTAAGGGGGTTTGTGCCAGCTCCTGCCCCCAACTAACTGCCTCACTGGTTGTGCGGGGAAATTAGACAGGGGCGAGAAGGGGACAGCCCAGGGGCAGAGTGTGGGCAGTTGCTGGCCCTGGACATACAGGTTTGAGTTTAATGTCGGCCCGTACGTCCGGGGCCGGCAACATGTGCGGGGAAGTTATTCCACCTCCGGGGAATTAAATTTATTCTCTGGCGGCTGGCATCATGGCTCTTCAGTGGAGCCGCGGTGCATGGCAACATGACACCATGGTGCCGTGGCTCCATTGAAGAACCTTGACTGAGTTAGCCAGATGCAGTCCTACACATGCAGGCTGGACAGAATCACAGTCCCGGCCTGCAAGTTCAGGACTGTTCCCGATTCTGATCCCTTGGGGCTAGACGTGCCCCGCGGGATCAGAATCACGATTGCCTCTGTGCATCTGGTTCAGTCTGGACGCACAGAGGGGATCTACGTCCGGAACAGAATCGGGCCCTAAATGTCTGTATGTGCAGAGTAAATGGAAAGAAGACAGGACATTAACAGGGATTATTGCTCATACAGTAGATACTGGAGACAATAGATTTAGATAAACTTATACAAAAGCAAGGATTTGTTATGATGGAATAGCAACCCCTTTGCTATATGACTAAAGCCTTTCTCCTCCTGAGAATTGTGACGTCTGTTTCCTCTTACCTTAAAAGGATGACCCTTTGTTCTTGTTTTTGTTTGATTTTAATTCTGATGCTGAAAAGATTCCTTGCAAGATTTCTTTATAGTCCATTAAACTACGTGTTCTGATGTTATGATATTAAAGCTTTGGAATTACAGAGCTTAAAAGGGAGAGAGGAGGCACGGTGGGTTAAACTAGAAAGAGGGAAAGAGAAAGCTATTTACATTGTCGTGATATACAGACCTCCTTCACAAGAGGAAGAGGTGGACAGAGAGTTAATTGAAGACATATGCAGTATTGCTAGGAAAGGGGAAATGCTACTTATAGGGGATTTCAATATGCCAGATGCTGATTGGCACATTCCTGCTGCAGTATCATCTAGAAGTAAGGAGATCCTGGATTCTCTACAGGGAGAACTATTCAGGCAATTGGTAACAGACCCCACACGTGAAGGGGCCATACTGGACTTGGTGCTTACCAATGGTGAAAGTGTTTCTGATGTTATAGTGGGAGATCATTTTGCATCCAGTGGTCACCAGATGATGTGTTTCGGTATTAGGACTAGGGCTGATAGAATCCATTCAAAAGCGAGGGTCTTAGAATTTAGGAAAACTAACTTTGCCAAGATGGCCAATACCTCAGGGAGTCATTAGCGGGATGGGAACAGCTGGGGGGTATTTAGAAAAACAGTGGGCAAAAATGAAAGGGGATATTTTAACAGCAACCAACCTTTTTGTTAAAATGGTAAATAAAAGGAAAAGGAGACCACTATGGTTTTTGAAAGAAGTAGCTGAAAAGGTGAAGAAAAAGAGGGAGGCTTTCATGAAATACAAGAGATCACAAAGAGAGGAAGATAGGCATCTGTATTTGGAAAAACTTAGAGAAGCTAGCAAAGTAGTCAAGAAAGCAAAGATTCAAAAAGAGGAGGAAATAGCCAATGCAATAAAATGGGGGGGATAAGACATTTTTCAGATATGTTAGTGAGAAGAGGAAGGGCAAAAGTGGTATTGTCAGACTCAAGGGTGAAGGGGAGGAATATGTAGAAGCTGATGAGGATAAAGCGGAATTGCTTAACAAATATTTCTGTTCTGTGTTCACAGATGAAGAACCAGGAACAGGACCTCAGAAAACACCCACAAACAGGAACAGAAGCAAGGGGCATCTTGAAGAATTTTCAGAAGACTGTTCATGAGAAACTAGCTAAACCTAAAGTAGACAAAGCGATGGGACCGGATGAGATACACCCTAGAATACTGAGGGAACTTGGGGACGTTCTAGCAGCTCCACTGACTGACCTTTTCAGTGCCTTGTTGGAGTCAGAAGTGGTGCTAAAGGACTGGAGAGAGGCTCATGTGGTGCCTTTACACAAAAGCGGAAGTAAATTAGTTTAACTTTGGTGGTGAGTAAATTATTGGAAACACTGCTGAAAGAGAAAATAGTGAGGTTTCTGGAGTCCAGCGGATTACAGGATCTGAGGTAACATGTATTCACCAGAAGCAGGTCTTGTCAGACAAATCTGATTGATTTCTTTGACTGGGTGACCAGGGAGTTGGATCGAGGGAGAGCCCTAGATGGTGGTGGACTTAGATTTCAGTAAAGCCTTTGACACCATTCCATACAGACAACTTATAAACAAACTGAGCATCCTAGGGATAGACCCTACATTTATTGATTGGATTAGAAATTGGTTGTGTGGGAGGTAACAAAGGGTACTAATAAATGGAGCACACTCTGAGGAGAAGGAGGTTACCAGTGGTGTGCCACAGGGATCTGTCCTTGGTCCGATTCTATTTAATATCTTTGTTAGTGATATTGCTGAAGGGCTATCGGATAAGGTTTTCCTCTTTGCAGATACCAAAATCTGCAATCAAGTAGGCAGGAAGGAGTAGATAACATGAAAAGGGTTCTAGCTAAGCTTGAAGAATGGTAAAATATTTGGCAGCTGAGATTTAGTGTTAAAAAAACGCAGGGCCATGCATTTAGGTTGCAAAAATCTAAGAGATTGTGTAGGGGGCTTCTGTCCATGAAAGAAGAGCGGGGTCTGGGTGTGATTGTTTCTAATGATCTTAAGGTAGCTAGACAGGTAGAAAAGGCAATGGTGAAAGCAAGAAGGATGCTTGAGTGCACGGGAGAGGAAAGGCCAGCAGAAAAAAGGAAGTGATAGTGCCACTGTATAAGTCTCTAGTGTGACCTCTTTTGGAATATTGTGTGCAGTTCTGAAGACCACACCCTTCAAAAGAATATAAACAGGATGGAGTTTGTGCAAAGGGTGGCTACTAAAATGGTTAGTGGTCTTGGCTATAAAGCATATGATGACAGACTTAAAGATCTAAATATGTATATGTTAGAGAAAAGACGGGATAGAGGAGATATGATAGAGATGTTTAAATACCTCTGTGGCATAAATGCACAAGAGTAGAGCCTCTTTCAATTGAAATCAAGCACTGCTATGAGGGGGCATAGGATGAGGGTGAAAGGGGATAGACTCGGAAGTAATATGCAGAAATATTTCTTTACGGAAAGGGTATTAGATGCGTGAAACAGTCTCCCAGTGGAGGTAGAAAAGACGAAGTTAATATCAGAATTCAAGAAAGAATGGGACAAACACAGAGGATCTCTAAAGGAATAAAAGGGGACTATTGTAGTTGATATGGAACTAGATAAGCCATGTGGTCTTTTTCTGCCGTCATGTTTCTACGTTTAAAGGTTCGCGGTAGTGGCGCTGCAATAGGAAGACTCACGTCCCACCGAGCTGCCGTCCAGACTTGTGCTGCCCAAGTAGCATGGCTTTTTAGTGCAGGGGCCCATACTACTTTTATCGTGGTGCTAAAAAATGTGCACTACCCCCCCTCCCCAACTCTACCTAGGTAATGCACTTTAATAAATTGGCCCCTTTTTGCCTTTATGTGTAAGGTCACTGGACATGGTAGATATACAGAAGACCTTTTCCAAATTAGTTAAAATGTTAATATCTCAACAATCTTGGGGTTTAAGGATATATGCCTTTAACTGTAACTAGCTATTGTATTCCAAAATCCCTAAAACTTCAGTTGGATGTTTTCTGTTTAAGGCCTGCATCACAGAGCTCTGTTTTGAGCTTTAAAGGACAAGAATAGCATGTTTTCTGCTTTAGAGACAAGACTGTTTTGTCTCTCTAAGAATGTTCTTATGTTTTGTCCGTTCCACCAAAGAATATTTTTTTCTCTTGGGTTTATGCAATCTTTCACTTGTATGGAATTGGACTGACAATTTACATCATCATGACTGGCTGATCTGCTTAAAAAGAAAAGAAGTGTGAAGCTGAGAAGACCAATGGTCCATCAAGCCTAGCTGCCTCTGTCCAGCTGTGGCCCATCCAGGTCACTTAGAAGTAACTGTCAGATTTCAAATAGGATTCACTGTTGTTCCAAAAGTGGGAGGTGGAGATAGCCTTTGCTGTCTGGATAAGTAACGATTAATGGGCCCATTCTTTAGAAACATATCCAAACTATTTTTAAAAATTCTGTTAAATCACAAGCCTTGTCCACGTTCTCTATGAGAACATGTTGACTTAAAAAACAGTTTCTAGAAAGTGTTTTATGTCTACTAACTTAGCTTCCAGTTGCACCTTGACAAGAAAACCCAGGAGCTGTGTCAACAGGAATCAGAATTTCTCACTTTCACTTCTCAACTTAACTTTAGGGAGCGTCCTTTAGTCCTAGTACCATTGGGAAGAGTAAATAATCATTCTGTATCAACTTATGTCACACCACTTATGGTTCTGTCATCTTCTGATATTTCTCCATGTGGCTTTTCGCTAAGCTAATGAACCATAACTCATTGAGATTGCCTTCGTATGGCACTCATTCCACCCTCTTGTTCCTGCCATCTCCTCCTGCACCGTTCCTAGTTCTGTAATATCTGCAATGTGGCAACCAGAGTTCTCATGGAACTCCTATATACGGTCATACTAGGAAGCAATATAGAAACATTATTTTGCCTCTGTTTTTTTCTAGTCCTTTTTGAATAATTTCTAGCATTCTATTTGCTTTATTAGCCCCTGCTGCGTCCTGGGCTTTCAAAGTAGTGTTCACATTGACTGCAAAATCTATTTACTGAGTGGTAACCTCTAGAAAGAAATTTAAAAAGCCCTATGCACATCACTTTCTACTTTTCCACATTAAATGATAACTGCCATTTAGATGCTCAGTTCCCCAGTCATGCAAGGGGGCCCTCTTGTAAGTATTCACAGTCAGCTTGCATTTTGACGATTTTGAATACTTTGATGTCATCTGCCAATATAACAACTTCACTTTTTTCTCCTTTTTTCAGGTAATCACAGATCCCTGGAGCACTTTATTATTTACCTCTCTCCATCCATTTTAGATTTTCCCCATTAATGCTTCTGGTATTTTGGATGGTACAGACATAGGCTTTTACCGGTATGCAGTTTTTCTGGATCATCCCTGGTACCAGCAATTGATTATAGATTGCCAGTAGTATGTCTGTAATTTCATATTTAAGTTATTTTAGAACTCATGGGGAAAATACCTTCTAGTCCTGATAATTTGCTGCTATTGAAATAGCTTGTCAATTTGATCTAGTACCTCTTCCATTTCTGTTGTGATTTCCTTTAGACCCTCAAACTCATAACATTCAGAGAAGGGCTCTGGTATGGCTATTTCCTCAATATCTTATGGAAATTCCAAAGTAAAGAAGTCATTTAGGTTTTTTTTTTAATTTTCTTTTGTTATTTTCTTATCCTCCTTGAGCACTACTTTTATTCCCTAGTTATCTATCAATTCCACTGACTCCTTTGCAGGTTGCTTGTTTCTAATGTATTTGAAAAAAAGACTTATTAGGGGGTTTTTGTCCTTAATGGCAAGCATCTTTTCGGCTCCTCTCTTGGTCTGCATTAGTGCCACTTTACAACTAGCTTGCTATTGTCTATTTTCCTTAGAAATGGCCATTTTTTAAAAGATGCCTTTTAGGCTTTAATAGCCTTTTTACCTTAATTTTAACCATGTCGGCGTGCACTTAGTCCTTTTTAGATTTATTGGGATTTGATGTGCCATCTTTTGTAATTCCAGCAAGATGGTTTACAATTGTCCATAAATTAAAGCCAGTAGACGAATTCTTCAGTACAGGGCATGGGGAAAGTTAGAGAGAAAAAAGATGAACACAAAGACAAATTAAAAATAGCACCTTAATCATAGATTAGGTTCAACCTGTCTGTACTCCTGCTACCCCACCAACAAACCAGGGTTAAATGTTAAAGGATTTAGTAAAGAGAGATACCTTCAGATCAATTTAAACTTTTATTTTGATGATTCAAGTCGAAATGCAGATAGCAGGTAATTCTATGGCAGTGGGGCTAAAAAGAAAAATGCTGACCAGTGAGGCGACTCGAACCTAGCATAAGAAACAGCTGGCCAAATAAACAGCCTCTCTTGCTGTGATTGGAGAGTTCAGACTGGCATATATAGTATGAGCAATCTTGAAAAGTAAATCAGGAGTCCAGTTTAGTCAGCTTTAAGGGGGTTATTTTAGAAGCCCTATTAGCATTTTGGACATCTAGAAAGAGCACAGCATGCCCAAAGCACAGAGACGTCTCCAAAAGCATTTTAGAAGCTGGGTCTGTGGATGTCCCCATCATGAGGGTATCTGAGTTTGAGGGCATGGTGGAGGCATGGCGAGGGCATTCCCAAAAACCTGGATAGCGCTGCCAGATCTCAGAAATGTCCTGGACATCCAGAGTCGTGTCAAAGGTTATACCTGCTCCCGGCATGAACAGGCATTGAGAGAGTGCTCATTTTGGCTGTAAAACATCTAGAGGGTTTAGAGAAGCTGGCGCTCCACCATCCCCAGTACTCTGCTCAAGCACAATGACAGCAGCAATGGGATCTGAACCCAGCAAACTGTGTAAATGCCTTTGAATATCGGGCCCTTAATGTCCAGCTCGGGTAATATGGAAGCGATTTGGAAAGGTAAATGGGAATACCACTGAAGTAGATTCTGTGGATGAGGGTCAGAATCTTATATTTGAGTCAGCAGAAACTGGCAAGCAAGAAAGTTCTCTGAGGAATAGTGAGATGTGGTCATACAGTTCGGCTCTGTATATAAGCCCCGCTGCAGTATTTTGGACGAGTTGCAACCGTTTAATGACATAAAAGGGACCCCATCCACTAGAGAATTGTAGTAATCAATTCTACTGAAAATGAAAGCATGAACCAAGGATGGTCATAGCTCTCTGATCTAGACAGGATCGCAAAGATCTAATGAGAAATAGTTTCTCACAATCAATATGGGCCTGGAAAGACATAAAGGTCTCCACAAGGATGCCTAGTGACCTAATGCACTCCTTAAGATGTAAAGGACTTCCTGTAAGAGAGAGACAAAATGATGAAAGAATCTTTTTTGCTACTGAACCAGATAGCCTCCGATTTTGTGGTGTTCAACCAAAGCCTGTTTGAGTTAATCTAGTCGGTGATGGTGTTCAAGGCACTCAAACCTTCCAAATGAAAAGTAGTGTCCCATGTGTGGTGTGAAATCCCATTCAGTTTTGTAGATATACAGATTTTGAAAATAGAACATTTTCTTGTAATCTAGTCCAAGCCATAAATTTGTGCATTTAAAAAAAATTGACTGCTCTAGCTCCATTAACACTACATCAAAGTACAGATTTCCAGGCTTTCCATGAACACTGAGGGTGGGGATTTTTTTTTTTTACACGTGGTACAACGTGGATAGGGTATTTTCTGTTACCGATTATAATAATTGCATGCTTTTGCCATAGATGGAGCAGATAAAGATTGGAAGGCATCAAGAATAATAAAAGGAAATGCTGGCAAATGCTAACCCAGATATTTATTTGTCTTCCATGTGCAGATACTAAACTGGCTTAGCACAAGGGCAGCATCCCATGAGCCTTAGCTTAGAGGTCTGTTCCCCTTTTAATCTAGTCTATTTTTTGGCACATTATTTTTCTTTGCAGATAACAACTAGCATGGTCTGCATTTGCCGATTAAGTCATACCTTTATTTTAAGGAAGCTCGTTCTGTGCTACCCCAATGGAAATTTGATGATCCCTGCTCTGTGTTTGTAGCTGCTAATTGAGGCAGCAAGCATGACCCGTCCTGCTCAGCCACTTCTAGTGGGGCTGCTCCCAAGTCTGTTGTTCTTAGCGGTCATCAACAGCGTCTAGGAATTTGTTATTACTTTGATATGAAGCAGGTATTGTATTGTGGTTAATGCGTGGGAAAAGCTTGCAGTTACAGATTAGGATTCTGGTGACTTCTCTGTAATTGCCACGTAATTGTGCAACTTTCCCTGCTTAATGTCTTTCAAATGCACTGAGTTGGGAAAGAAATGTTAGATGTTAAGGGTGGGGGGCGTATATGCATACAAAAGGCCTTTTATAAAATACCAACCAGCATAAACGTTTGCATGTTGGCATGAACGTGCATGCTTTGTCAGTAGGCGTAACGGGGTAGTCTGAGCAGAGCACACAAGTATGCGCTTTGATTATGAAATACCTAAATCTACGTGTGTACTTCTGTACTTTACATCAGTAGTTCTTAAACATATCCTGGGGGCTTCCCAGCCAGTTGGGTTTCAGATATCCACAATGAATAAGCAGGAAAGAAATTTGCATACAGTGAGGGCAGAATATGTTGATCTCGCTCGTGCACATTCACTGTGGATATCCTGAAAACCTGACTGGCTGGGGAGCCACCAGGACAGATTTTGGAACCTCTGCTCTTAAGCAGGTATGTCGACTCCTGCATTTAAGGTGTGATTTCTGCTTCTTAAGCTAATATGTTATAAAGGCACATAGGCACTTATGTGTCTTTATAAAATAGCACCTAAGTAGGTGCCTAGTTACCTTTTTAATCTAGGTGCCCCTTAGAAAATTATCCTCTATAAAAATTCTGGGAATTTACATATAAATGGCACAGTTAATAGCAGATATTAAAAAAAAATAAAACTGAAAATAGTGAGTCATTTGTGGGAAGCTCTTCTTGAAAACCATACAGTGTCCTTCATGTATATGCAGGCTTTTTCATAGATCTCCTGTAACACCAAAGCTGCTCAACACCGTCTGGATAGTGAACAATCTATTTTTTTCCATCCTTTGGTGCAAAGTTTGGACACTAGAGAATGAATTATTCCATTTTATAGATTTGATCATACTTTTTAATACCTTTTCATAAAAAGAACTTAACTTAAAGCAATATATGCAGCATCCAGGAAAAATACAACACAACTCTTTGTAATTAAATAATTATAAACCACACACTCTGATAAAAACAGGTAAAACATCAAATAAACAAGGCAATGAATATGTTAAGTGCTGTCGAGTCCAGTTTGACTCATGGTGGCCCTCTGGATAGTTGACCTAAACTGTGCTCGGTCTTCAGTCAGGCGGCTCATTGTTGATAGAATAGCACCCATAGCTGCTTTTATTGTATTGATCTATCTCATTGCTGGCCTTCCTCTTTTGCGGTGACCTATCTTGCCAAGCATGTCGTCTTTCTCTAACAATCTCTCTCTTCGCATGATGTGTCCAAAGTATGAAAGTCAAAGTCTTGTCATCTGAGCTTCTAAGCTCTAATACTGACTGGTTTGTTCTTCCTGAAGTCCATGATATATACACAGTATTCTTTGCCAGCATCATAATTCAAAGGCATCGATTTTCTTCCTGTCTATCTTTTTCACTGTTCAACTTTCACATCTATATGATGTTGTTGAAAATACCATGGCTTGGACAAGTCAAATCTTTGTATGGAGAGGAACATCTCTGCTCTTGAGAATTTTGTCTAGGTCCTTCATAGCCATTCTGCCAAGAGCCAATGCATCTGATTTCTTGATTGCTTGTCCTTTCTTTATTGATTGTTTATCCAAGTAGGTTAAAGTTGTCAACTATTTCAATTTCTTCTCCATCAATGATGAACTTATTGGTTTTGCCAGTTGTCAGGATCTCTGCTTTCTTAATGTTAAGGTACAGGCCCATTTTAAGACTATATTCTTGATCTTGAGAAACAAATGTTTCAGATCATCTTCACTTTCAGCCAGTAACGTGGTATCATCAACATAGCAAACGTTGTTGATGAGTCTTCCACCAATCTTCACACCTCAGTTGTGTTTGTACAGTCCTGCTTCTCTGATGATTTGTTCTGCATATATATTGAAGAGATACGGGGAAAGTATACAGCCTTGTCATACACTTTTGCTGATTTTAAACCATTCTGTTTCTCCTAGTTCCTTTTTGATCAATGTAAAAGTTGTGCAAGAGAACGATCAGGTGTTCTGGTATACCCATGCGTCTTAATGTGACCCAGATTTTCTCATGGTTTACACAATCAAAAGCCTTGCTGTAGTCAATAAAACACATATAGATATCCTTCTGGTATTCTTTTGTCTTTTCAAGGATCCATCTGGCATGTGGGATCAGAGCGATTGTGCGATAATTTTCAGTCAGTCAGAATACCTCTTTTCAGTATTGGTATAAACACAGATCTTTTCCAGTCAGTTGGCCATGAATTTGTCTTCCAAATTTCCTGTCTGAACTTAGCAAGTTTGGTAACAGCCGCATTTGATTGCTTCAATACTTCAATGGTGCTTTATTCTTTGATAAGGCTTTCCATGCTGCTTCAACTTCTTCTTTCATCACCAATGGTTCCTAATCATAAGGTACAATGACCATAATAACATTTAAAACAGGTCCCCTAACTAATAAGATCTCGCTAAAAATTCTAATATCAAAATAGATAAATATGTAATAAAACAAATAGTACCTTATTGGGAATCCTAGAAGCAACATTAGGGACTTTTTAATGTAAATTATGCACTTGGTTGAGGCACTGAATGGTGCTGGTGCTGATTGTTATGTTGGTATGGGCTGCTACTGCTCTGACTTGCCTCTTTGGGGGAGAGGGCAAGGCTGCACAGTCCACTGGCGTTTTGTTGTATTTGATACTCCTCTCCTTTATTCCTCTACACAGGCCACAACCCAGCCTCCTACACAACTTCTTCCCCTTCCTTCTGCTATCTCTGCCTGATAAAGAGGGAGGAGGCGATCACTGGCCTGTAGACACCTGTGAAGCAGCCAGTGGTTAGTTTAATGTCTGGGTGGCAGAAGGTGAGTGAGAAGGACCAGGCAAAATGGGGCTTAAAAGCAAGAGTAATTTTAGGTTAGGCCTGCTTCCTTCCCAATACCCCTATTGTTAACACAGCTAATCCACCTACCCTCCCGTGTTTTTTTGTTAGTGGGGACTTAATTTATTATTTGGTGTATTAGACTAATCAGGAAAGTATTATGTTCACATGGATTTGAGTACCTGAACATGGGGAGGGGTTTGTTTAGCTAAGAGGGGCATGACTAGTGATACCCCAGTGAAAACGTCCACCAGAGCATGTACACCATCTGAATCAGGCCAGTCCTAACATTAGTGGCAGTCTGAGCCCCTGTTCATGGCTAATGGAGAGGTTTGGTAGCCTTGATGGCATATAGTGATCTTTTTTTTTTTTCCCTCAAATATTTTTATTAGATGTGGATTACAATGGTACATTCTATCATAACCTACATAATGTGCCATACATGATCTCATGGAGGCCATGAGAGAGCAAGAGGATTTATACAGTCACTAAGCATATGCTTAACCTAACATTCTCCTTCGTTCTTGGAACCCCCCTGTTCATTTCCACTTTGTCCCTGTCCCCCCCACGGGACCCTTTCTTTCAGTATGCAGACCTCCCCTTCCAAATTGTACACTTCATTGGGAGACATGCCCCAAAAGGTCTGCATTCCTGATGACCCCTTGTTAAACATAGTCAAGATGCACCTTTATGCCCTCCACAAGAAAACTAAAAATAGTAACAACATAGGCATGTGTCAAACAGGACATTTAAGTAAACTAAATCAACAACATCTATATGAACAAACTATACCAGATCGATGTGTGTTCAGTACACTTTCTGCACATACATACCCCCTTAAATAATATGACTTATGTGGGTTGGTCCTGCTTCCTCTTGGACCTTGAGGTAGGGACCCCATATTTTCTTACATATCCAGTCTTTTCCTCTGAGGTGGTAAGACTGTTGATCAAACCAAAGAGCTTCTCCTACTTTGTTCCTCCATTCCTCCACTCCAGGCCCCTTCTTGCACTACTTTGGCAGCCAGGAGCAGCTTGTGTCTTAGCAGTTCTTCTCTGCCCCCATTTCCTTAGGCCTCCAACAATACTTTGAGGGCCACTCATGCCACCTCCTCCCACAATTGCCCACACCTCTTGCCTTACCGTTCCCCAGAATTGTGCAATCACTGGGCAACCCCACCACATACGAAAGAAAGTTCCCTTCTGCCCACATTTCTCCAACAGTAGGCTTGGCTTTGTAGAACTGTGTAGGGGGGTGATGTAAGCCCTATGAACTAGCTGAAAATGGGTTTGTTTCAGGGATGTCACCCAAGTATATTTGTGTATCCCTTCATGTATCTGCACCCAAGTATTCCCATCCAATTCCTGGCCTAAACATGTGTGCCAACCCCCTGGTGTTCCGCTTCAGTCTCATCCATCTCTAGCACTGATGGAGCTTTGCCAGCAAGCCTTTGGACCCAGCCCCTCTGTATAGAACCCCTTCCAGTGGGGTACTTGCATGGTTCAGGAATGCCACATTTTTTGGATTGGTTATAAAGTATCCGAGTTGAAAGTTTGGAAGTATGGTATCCTACCCCCCAGGTGTTCCTCAACGTCCCACATGAAGAGCATACCCCCTTTCCCTGTCAGGTCGTGGAATGTAGTTATCTCCTTAGCAGCCAAGCCAGCTTGAATGATGCGGAACTCACTCCCTGAAAAGGTTTGAGTGTCTCTCATCAGAGTCCATCGGGCCAACAACATGAGCAGTGCTCCTCCCCTCCCCTCCTCTTTACACACAGCTCGGAGCATCTGCAGGAGTGGATGACTCCAAGCATCTTTGGCATTCCCCCGGTCCCCCCCCCTCCAGCCACTCAAAGACCGATAGGGGGGCAAGCTAGCCCCTCTCTGTCTACCCATACAGATTCTATGTTATCGCATAGTGCCCTCTCGGTGCCCGGAGAACTGCCGCCCTGTGATAACACCTTAAAGAAGGGAACCATATCCCTCCCTGCTCTTGAGATCTGTATAACCTCCTCGTACCTATATGAGCTTTCTTTCCCCCCAGATAAATGTCACCATGCGCTTTTCCCATTTTCCTAATAGTGTTGCAGGGATGGAGATTGGGAGTTGGGAGAAAAGGAAAATCACGCTCATCTTTATAGCTGCCACCCACCCCATCCAACTTGGATGTAGAGCCGCCCCATTCTCCAATTTCTCCCCCCCCCCCCACACCTTCTTTAGCAATCAATAAAGGTCACAGGGGTCTCGAGATATACGTACCCCTAAATATTTAATTGCTCCCTCCTCCCAGTGAAAGAGAAGTGTTGGTATCTCTTGGGGCTGTAAGCCTCCCAATGGGAGTGCTTCTGTTTTTGACAGATTCACCTTGAACCCAGAAAATCGTCAAACTCCTCAATCTCCCTTGACAGGGCAGGTGCGGACTCCCTTGGCTGGGTCAGAAAAATTAATGCATTGTCTGCATATAGCAGAATTTTGTGTTCTCTCCCTGTTATCTTTATCGGGTGGAGATTGGCATTCTGCCGGACCCGCGCAGTGAAGGCCTCGATGACTATGGCGAATAACATTGGGGAGAGTGGGCACCCCTGCTTCGTCCCTTGCTGTAGTCTGAACTCTTTGTTGACCAGCCCTCTAGCCAGTGGGTCCACGTACAAGGCCCAAACCCCCTGCACAAACCCGGCCCCAAGTTGAGGTGATCCATCATAGCAAACAGAAACCCAATTCCACCCGATCAAATGCCTTTTTGGTGTCTAGCACCATGTGCAGGGTCTTTTCCTATCTTTCTTTCACTATATGAAGAATGTTAATGGCCAACTGGAGGTTAGAATATCTAGTCTGATTTTCTAAAAGTTCCGTTTTAACTTTCATTGCAGCCATATTCTTAACTAACAAGGAGTGATAATTATCATTTTTAATCCCTCTGACTGCAAGGTCTTCACTGAATCTTTGACCCCTGCAGGCTCCATTCTAATAGCAGTAACTAAACCAGAGATGACAAGTATTTGTGAGGCCAGCTTGTTTGATTGTTGGACCAAAGCGTTACCCAAAGAAGAAATAGCCATCCACATTGAATCTAGGGAAATTATAGCAGGCTTCTCCAAGTTAAATGTAAAAGTAAGATCCTGACACAAAGTTGTCTGACCCTCCACAGTCAAAAGTGATGCCAAAACTCCAGCCGCAGCTTCCTCAACTCTGTCACCCTCCAGTAGAGAAACCCCACCAGCAGCAGACTCAAGATTGTCCACAGTCCGCCCAACAGCCAAATCCAAAGCAGGGAAACTAGCTTCTGCTGAGGTCTCAGCCCGGACTCTCCCCAGGCCGATCACCTTAAATGCTCCTGCAGTGGATGTACCAGCAGCAGTATCAGGTAGGACACGCAGCACCGGTGAAGTTCACAGCCAGACGACACTGCCAAGCTCTCTAGTCCCAGCATCGCCAAGTCTGACAATCCACTGGTCTCTTGTTGCTAACTCCCCAGGCACAAATAATGATCCAGAGGACCATTGGTAACTGAGGACAAAGGAGGACCCGCCATCAAGGAAGGCTTCCAGCGTGTCTTCCCTTTCCGTTTTGGCATATTGTAAAAACAACCCAGCAGCATGGCAGTCTAAGCGGCCATCTTGAATCCCTCCCCCCAATAAATATTTTTAAAAACCCAGCATCCCAAAAAAAAAAAGTGTAGGATCAAAAATGCTTTTGAAAAAAAAATTAAGTGAAAAATACATAGTAAAATGATAAGGTAATGAGAATTTTGACTATAGTACTAGAAAAGCTAACATGACCTGCTGCAAAAACGCAAACACCATTTTAAGAGCTTTCAGAAAAAATGTATCTGTAGCAATATGAACAAGAAGCCAGCTAGCAAGCAGGGCATTTACAAAAGCTCTGACAAGCATCCTTATTAAGTGTGAAATGGAGTGGAGGGGGGAGGAAGAGAATTCTGCCTAACCAACAAGTACATACACTCATTTTTGGTAGCAAGCCTTGGGGTAAAAACTAGAAGCTAACATGTGAGGTTAAAAACAGGAAGCAATCTGGGGATGAATGAACATGGATAGCAGCCCTTGGGGAAATGAAAATAATTAACAAAAAAAGAGAGAGAAGAGGAAGCCTGCTCAAATTGTCATACTTTTGGTCTTATTCAAAAGTCCCCTTTTTCACATACTATGCCTATGGAAAAGATTTTTTATTGAATAAGGTTCTATTTCTGTGTGTCGTCAAATCTCTTGGATCCTTTGACTGCTTCTGTATTTGTGACCAATGACAACCACGCAAAAGAGAATCCCATCACCATCAGTTCACATCTGCCTGCCACATGCACGCCTCTTAGTTTGTGCCCAGAGCTATGATTCACTTGAGACCATATATGAAATGTGTGACACTAAATGAATTGTGGGTAAAACTGTAAGTGACTAACTAAGGTAGCTGTGACAATTTCCACTGAGGAGCAGCTGTCTACCAAAATATTTATATGCAAAAAGGTATTATACTGATATTGAGTTATATAACATGACCTGTTTATTAACCAATTAAACTTGATAAATTGTCTAACCTAAGTACCAGAGCTCTCCTAAATTACATAGTTATAAACTCCCCCTTCACTGTTCCGCTGAGTGAGAGAAGGAGCAGCTTTAAATCGCCTCTAGAACATAAGTGAGAGAGGCCATGGTCCTTGCAAGAGATCATTTTGCCTCAGCATTATCAAACAGATCACTACGGATTTCTGGTGTGATTACTGTGGAGAACAGACATGTCTAGGAGAGCTCTGCCAGCCCGCCCTTCTCTAGTTATATAAAACCAGCAAATAGTGATTTTGAATCTCCCCGGGAACTGACAAAATGCCCAAACCAGTTTGACTAAAATCTTCTAAATCAAAAAATTATACACAGCTAAGGCTAAGACGGTGGGAGCTGCCGCAGGACCGAGACAGGGCCCAACCTTGTCCGCCTTCTCCACAGCAAGTGGGGGGGGGGGGGGACGAAAAAGGAGACCCGGGAGAAGACAGATTTACTTACGATCCTCAAGGAAATCCAGGACTTAGAAAAGGAAATCATAGAAAAATTAGCAGCCATAGGTGTGCAACTGGAAGAGGCCAAAGCCTGCATTAGCAGCACTGAGGATGCCCAAACCCAATTACAGAAGGAGATCTCCCACTTTCAGCAACAGATGGGGTGGATGCAGATAAAAATCAAAGAACTTGAAAACCAGGAGCGACAGTTGAATGTACGCATCTTCGGGTTTCCCAAAGGACTGGAGGGTCAAGACCCAATTAAATTTATCAGAGACTTTTTTGAGAAATGCTTCCTGGAATGCTCCTCCCCCACGGCTTTTGAGGTGGAATGGGAGCATAGGGAACTGAGACCCCGCCAGGAGGCAAATGCGTGGCTCAGGGCCTTCATCGTAAAACTGCTCAGATACCAGATCACGAGCACATTATTCAAGCGGCCCAAAAAATGGGCCATGTGATATACCAAAACTGGAGGATCTCAGTCTTTCTGGACTTGGCAGCGGAGAATATGCAGAGACATAAGGAGTTAGGACTCAAAGAGGCACTTGGCAAACCAGGAATCTTTGGAGATCTGGTATCCTGTCTGCCTCACCTTGATTGACAATGGGGTGCAGTGGTTTTTTGCCAACCCAGAAGCACTGGAGAAGCACCTAAAGACCAAAAAAGTGAAAACTGATTTTTTTTCTGCACAAGTAGGCCCGACAGCCCTCAGAGTCCAGTAAACAGCCGAGCCGGAGCCTGGGGGCGGGGGGCCAAGCAGTACAGCGCAGGCAGCAGCCAAATCATCTCAGGACATGATTGAATCCTCAGGGACACCTACAAAGGCAATAGCGGAGATTGCAGGGATCCGAAAGGATGTGCTGGTCACGCAACATGAGCGCCCAGACAGTATGAACATTGTTGAGACTTCAATGGATTCAAGAGGGAAGTATGGAATGTGAACAATCAGAAGGGAGGACTTATGTTAAGGGAGATACATTAAAAAAGGGCTAAGGCTGGAGGTTGAGAGTACCACCCCAGGCCAGTGTACTTCCCCCCCCCCCCTTTACTCAGATAAGGCAGAGGCTGTAGATTACTTTGGGGGGAAAAGGCCGGGCTGTGGGGGATTGGGAGTGGGGAGAAGGGTGGAGGGTTGGAGTGGTGGGTGGAGGGAGGTGGATGGGCTGAGCACACAGTGGCTCGTGATACCGAATAGGATCTATGGGAGTCCAAAATGTGGAAATGTGGATGGCTCCGAGATACAGTAGAGCTGTGGGGAGGGTTGGGGAACATGTTAAGGTGTTGGGGTGTGGTTGTTGATAATGTATATTGCTGGATCGGTGTGTGTGATGCATTGGATGAGTGTCTACAGATGGGAGGTTTGAAAGAGGTACGGGGTTGGTTTAGTGGTGAAGAAATGTTTTTGGCCTTGTGGAGGGATTTACAGTAGCTTCCATGAACATTAGAGGGATACACAGCTCCATCAAAAGAAAGAGGGTGCTGGCAGCAATGACAAAAGCCATGTGGACTTTGCCCTTATCCAAGTCACTCATTTGACCAGGGAGGAGCATGAAAAGTTTAAGGGCTACGGGTATACTCAAATGTATTGCTTTGTAGTGGGGGGGGGGGGGCCGAGGGGGGGACCCAAATGGCAGGGTGGTTTGGATGGCAGGCAGGGTAGATCAAGATGAAGTTTAGTTTCTTAATATCTATGCCTCCAACAGCCCTAAAGGCCCCTTTTACCAGGGAACTCTGCACAGGATCTCTAAGGTGGCCCGTGGAGACTGGTTCATGGCGGGGGATCTCAACTGCACACTGGGAAAAGAGGATCGCTCGAACTATACCACAAAGACCTATGGACGAGAGTGAAAGGGGCTATGAAAAAGCATGAAGTGGTGGACCTGGTGGACATATGGAGAGTGGAAAGCGGTAATTAGTGAGGGTATAGTTGTTTCCTGCCACAGTTGAGTGGGTATTCCAGGTTGGACTACTTCCTGGGGCAAAGGGATGGGGGTAACTAAGGGAAGTGACACTTCACCCACTTACTCTCTCAGACTATGGAATGGTAACCAGCCGATGGACCCTTAAGGGAGGGTCAGTGGGGACAGGGCCAAAGATATGGAGGGCAAACATCTCATTGCTGCAGAAGGAAGAGGTCCAACACTAGTTAAAGTTAGCCTGGAAGGAGTTCCTTATCCAGAATGACATTGGCAGAGTCGAAGAGGATACACTCAAAGATGCTGGGAAAGCAAATATGTGTGGGGAAAATGATACAAATTAGGGACCAGCAAAGGAGGGAAAGAGAACAGGAGAATAATCGGTTGCTAAATTTGATAAGGGACCTTCAAGAGGAACAGAGTAGAAAAGGTGGGGTGAAGTGCCATAGAAAACTCTGCAATGCCTAAGTGCAATTAAACGCGTTGGACACAGAGCATATGGAATGTCTGCGTGGGCCACAAAGAGGAACTGTATGGTGAGTGGTAATAAGGCAGGGAAACTACTAGCCTGGCAACTGAAGAAATGTAGGGAGGACCGCTTAGTAGCAGACATATCGCAACCAGGCTGGAGGAGAATTTATACAAACACTGGAATTTGCGAAGAGTTCTGGCACTTTTATGATGCCCTTTATAGCACAGATGGAGCCAACCCACCAGATCAATTGGCTCAGTATCTGGAGAGTTTGGCCTCCCCCCAACTGGGGGAGGGAGGAGGCAGAGGCTTTGAGTTGCCCGGTAACTAGAGTGATCCAGGCCCTTCCCAAAGGTAAGGCAGCAGGCGAGGATGGCTTCCCTGCAGAAAACTATCACGCCTTGAGAGAGGAAGTGGCCCCAGCATTGGCCAGAATCTTCTCTGGGGTCTTACGGGGCTCCCTGCTCCCTAAGTCATTTGCACAAGCTAACCTGATTATCTTGCCTAAAGAAGGGAGACCCCACGATCAATGTGGCAGCTATTGACCAATTGCAGCAATTGATTACGGCAAGGGATATGTTGAAGCGCTACATGATTGAGACTTTGGGCATTTCTATGGAAACCTTGCCTCCATTATCTAAAGTGTATTATGTGCCTACTGATAGGAGTTCTTCTGGTTCTCAGCCAACCTCTCCTTCCGAGTTGCCACAAATGGATGTATTAAATGTGTCTGAGTTACTTGAAACTTCAGATTCTGAGGTTGCTGTTGTACCTGCTACAATGTTAATTATGTTTGTGTTACCCACAGATAAGGAATGGTTTATCAAGATACATATTCACAAGCATTCTATACCATTCAGGGGTCTTCAAGTTAGAATCTATCCAGATTTGGCACGTGAAACCCAAAAACGGCAGCGTGAGTTTTTCCTTATAAACCAGCCGTCGCCCAGTTGGAAAGTCAATTTTTTCTCAAATTCCCATGCAAATATTTAGTTAAACTATACGCTGAAAGTTTTATTTTCTATGAGCCTTCCCAACTTGCTGTGTTTGTTAGCTCTTGTTTGCCTCTGGTTTCGGTGCGAGTGTGGATGCAGCATTCGATGAGTTAGCTGGCTAGGCAGTCTGAATGCTTTCCTAACATATTTGGTTGGGGGTTTTTTCTTTTTCTTTTGAATCCCCCTCAGTTTTGTTGTTGGGCTAGTGGACTATTGCAAATAGTTTTTTTTTACTTTTGAAATATGACGTACGAATGTTCTAATGTTTTCCTTTGCATACCCTTTTTTCTTTCCACAAGTGTATATGTTTGTTAAAATGATGGAAATTGCAAAAATAAAATATTAAAAAAAAATAAAAAAAATATTTATTTGGGGAATAGTGAGAATCCCAGCCACCATAAAGATAAGCAGACACTTTTATCTGTTTTGTTTTTATGTCTAATATTGAACGGCCCTCTCCATTTAGGTACAACTACTGAATATTCGTTTCTAAATTTATTTATTGGTGCTTATATAGTACAGATCTTTTGCAAACTCTGCAGTTTGCAATAAAACATATGAAATAATAATAAAATCATATATTAAAGCAAAGCAAGTTAACAGTGCATAAATCGAGGACAAACATTTAAACTGTTACCTTTTTCATTTAGGTTAAGGTCACACTGTGTGGTCCCTCTAACAGATACATTTATCTGAATAGTGGTTGATTATCCTCGCTATTTGGATAAATTTTAGCTTTGTCCCCAGAACATCCCGACCACCACTTTTTTCAAATGGATACATTTTTGCCTAACATCGAGATGGCTGGTCAAAATTTGTTAGCAGGCACACAACAAAAATAAAAAGGGCTCTTTTGTGGTTAGCATTAGGTATTGTCTACATAAGCACTTTTGAATATCATTCTGATTGTTTTTAAATAACAGTTCCATGTGACACAATTTTATGAAAATTAAATATGAGTTTAGATTTTCTCCTCTCTATTGTATATTCTTTCTAGGTATTATCTCAAATAGCCTATCTAATATTTACAGAGTCCACAGTGCCCATGAGTGTTGAATAGATAATAGGAAGGTAATTTGAACCAATAGAAGGAAAAAAACCCAGAATGGTTCCCATGTTGATGCTATGTAACAACTTTAGCATGTCTCAGTATCTGTTAAATATAAAAAGGTTCAGCTAATGGGGTGCTTTCCATCTTTTTATCACTCATAGAGGTGCTTAACTACAAGGGCTCTTAAAATGTATTTAAAACACTGATATTATTTTAAAATGTATCTACAAGGAAATTACCCTCCATTGCCTCAGAAGAACAGGTCTGGCAGTCTACTTCCGGTCATATCTTGCCAAGAAAACCCAGGGACTGCTGGGCCGCCAGAAGTCAAGTATTGACTTGAAGGCACTTAAAAAAACCAACCCAAAAAACAAGGAAATTGAAAAAAAATAGACAGTCTGCATTTGGAATACACTCTAAGCAAAATAAACTGCTTTCCCTTCCTTTGAGTGTTTTTTTTTGTGATGTCAGGAAATAATCTAATTTTACAATTAAAGGGAACATGAAATTAGAAAAAATACACAGATCTACCAGTTGTGGACAGAATTCAGGTAGCAATGTTCAGCCACTTCAGAATCTGAGTTTTCGAGTAATGCTATTAAATCTAACCAGTCCATATTGTGAATGGCTTTAACTTGTTGCTGATTTAGGTCACTCTCTTTAACATACGAAGTGGCATTTTAGAAGGGATATCTAAGAAGAATCTGGAATGTCCAGAGGAGAACATCCAAAAACCGGGGCGGCAGCAGCAATGCCTTCTGAAATTGCTCTGTCTCCATCCTGAAAAATGAACATCCTAGTATCCGATTCTAGAGACGGGCCCTCTGCAGAAAGCAAAGGCTTGGTATGTAGATGAGTGTAGGACATTTTACAAATGTGGACATCCCCAAAGTGCATGCCTGCAAAACGGGATACATTGATGCTCTGGCCTAGGTAAGTCAGAAGGGGGAGGGTGGTGTATATGCAAAGATGAAATTAGTCAGGAAGCTTCAGCATTTGGAGGGGGAGAATCTGAGGGCAGTAATGTGGGCACTGATGGGGAGTAAATTGGATTATTGGGGTGTGCTTTATGTAGGGTTACCAATTAAGTTGATAAAGAAATTACATAAGAACATAAGAAATGCAATACTGGGTCAGACCAAGGTCCATCAAGCCCAGTATCCTGTTTCCAACAGTGGCCAATCCAGGTCACAATTACCTAGCAGCTTCCCAAAAAGACATTGTATTGGGGCAAGCAGTGGATTACCCGGGTCCTCTTTAATAATGGTTTTTGGACATTTCCTCCAGAAACTTGTCCAAACCTTTTTTAAACCCAGCTGCACTAACAGCTTTTACTACATCATCCGGTAACGAATTCCAGAGTTTGATTAGATGTTGAGTGAAAAAATATTTTCTCTTATTAGTCTTAAACGGGTTACTCTGTATCTTCATTACATGTCCCCTAGTCTTTCTTTTTGATAGCATAAACAATCGATCTACGTTTACCCATTCGACTCCATTCATTAATTTATAGATCTCTATCATATCTCTCCTCAGCCATTTCTTTTCCAGGTTGAAAAGTCCCTAACCTTTTAAGCCTCTCCTAATAGGGGGTATCCCTCCATCCCCTTTACCATTTTGGTGGCTCTGTACCTTTTCTGATTCCGCTACATTTTTTAAAAAATATGGCGACCAGAATTGCATAGAATATTCTAGGTGCAATCGCACCATGAAACGATACAGAGACATTATAATATCATTGATTTTATTTTCCATTCCTTTCCTTATGATACATAGCATTCTATTTGTCTTCTTGGCTGACACTTCACACTGAGTGGAGGGTTTCATCATGTTATCCACGATGATGCCTAAATCTTTTTCCTGGGTGGTGGGTTCCTAATGTGGAACCTTGCATCGTGTAACCATAGTTTGGGTTGTTCTTTTCTAGGTGTATAACTTTGCACTTGTCCACATTAAATTTCATCATTTGAAAGTCCAGTCTTCCAGTTTTTCAAGATCCTCTTGCAATTTTTCACAATCTTTTTGCGTTTTAACAGCTTTGAATAATTTTGCATCATCTGCAAATTTGATTACCTCACTCATTATTCCCATTCCAAGTAATTTACGAATATGTTAAAAAGCAGCAGACCCAGCACAGATCACTGAGTACTCCATTATTCACCTTTTTCCATTGGGAATATTGGCCATTTAGCCCTACCCTCTACTTTCTGACTTTTAACCAGTTCCTGATCCACAATTGTACACTGCCTCCTATCCCATGACTTTTTAATTTTGCCAAGAGTCTCTCATGAGGGATCTTGTCAAAGGCTTTGTGAAAATCCAGATACATGATATCGACTGGCTCACTTTTGTCTACCTGTTTATTCACACCTTCAAAAAATATAGCAGGATTAGTAAGACAAGATGTTCCTTGGCTAAAGCCATGTTGGCTTTCTCCCATTAAACCACGACTATCTACATGTTCATTAATTTTGATCTTTATAATATTTTCTACCATTTTGCCCAGTACTGATGTCAGGCTCACCAGCCTGTAGTTTGCTGGATCACCCTTGGAACCCTTTTTAAAAATTGTCATTACATTGACCATTTGCCAATCTTCAGGTACTACAGATGATTGCTAACAGTAGGTCTGCAAGCTCATATTTCAGTTCTTTCAATGCCCTCAAGTGTATAACATCCAGTCCAGGTGATTTGCTACTGTTTAGTTTATTAAATACAGTAGTTGTAATATATCTTCCCAGTTTTTCGATACTACTTTCAATTATTCCGATACATCACCTTTATATATACCATTTCAGGCACGGTAAATTCCCTACATCATCTTCAGTAAAGACCGAAGCAAAGAATTAATTTAGTCTCTCTACTATGGCCTTGGCCCTTCTTAGTGCCCATTGTATCCCTCTATCATCTAATGGTCCAACCAACTCTCTCACAGGTTTTTTGCTACAAATGTACTTGAAAAAGTCTTGATTATGTGTTTTTGCTTCCACAGCAAGCTTCTTCTCACATTCTCTCTTTGCCTGCCTTATCAATGCCTTGCATCTAACTTGACAGTGCTGCTTGTTTCCAGTTTTCATCATTTGGCTCCTTTTTCCATTTCCTGAACGATGCATTTTTGGCTACAACGGCCTCTCTGACCTCACCTTTAAACCACGCTGGCAGGTTTTGTTTTTACTTTCTTCCACCTTTCTTAAAGCATGGTATACAGCTGGTCTGTGGTTCTAACATAGTATTTTTAAATAATTCCCATGCTTGATGTAAAGCTTTAACCTTTGCAGTTGCTCCTTTTAGTTTTTTCTTAACTATTTTCTTCATTTTATCATAGTCTCACTTTTGAAAGTTAAAAGACATTACTGTGGATTTCTCTGCCATCCTTACTCCATTGATGAAATCAAATGCGATCATGATATGATTATTATTCCCAAGCGGCCCCAACACTCTTATCTCCAGGAACAAGCAGGAATGTAGTCTTCACATATGGGTATCATCGGTACCGACGGAGCCTGCGCGGGAACGCTCCCCAGCGTCCAACTAGAAAGCTTTTGGGAGCATCCCACAGTGCCTGCGTGCTGCCTTCCCGCCTTTTCCAACTGCCTCTCTCCAGTTCTTTGTTTTCCATGGAGCCAACAGGTCATTTTCCTGTCACCGCAGAAATTATCCCATATTTTTTTCATTCTTTTTTGTGGTAGAGTCTGCCTTCCTCGACGCTATACCGGTACTGCGGGTTCTTTCTTTCTTTCTTCAAAAAAAATTAATGAATTTTTGTAATCTTTTATCTGGATTTTCCAGCCTTTTTTCTCTTGGGTGCCACGTGCCATTTTAGGCACTAGGCCCAATTTTTCCTCAACATGGAAAAACCTGCTTCGGGTTTTAAAAAGTGTTCCAAGTGTGGCGGTACCATCTCCGTCACCGACACTCACGAGTGGTGCCTCAAATGTTTAGGTCCTGACCACTCCATCTCGGAGTGTGTTGCCTGTGGGATGATGTCGAAGAGGGGTCGGCAGAACCGAGCTGCTAAGCTTAGCACCCTTTTTCCCTCCGATGCAGCATCCGTGGCATCAACGTCTTCCAGGGGTTCGTCTTCCTCCCATGGATCTCAGGTAACCAAACACAAATCTAGCCGGTCCTCAAAGGGTAGATCTCCTTCCAAGCATCGAGATGCCTCTGGCGTTGCCCTTGAGGGACTTGTACCGGCAAAATTGCCCCAGCGGGAGGCTTCGGCTTCCAAAGCACTATCGGGGCTCCAGGATGTTCTCGAGGCCTCAACCTCGGCAGAATTACTGGTGCCGTGCTCTGGGGTACCGGCCGCTTCGTCCGGTACCGACACCCAGGCATTGGCAGCGTCAATTGACCAGAGATTCCTGGCTATTGAGCACAATCTGGCGGCTCTCCTTGCGGCATCGGTGCCTTCGGGGCCGCTTCAGACAGTTCAACCGGTATCGACACCAGTTCCGGCACCGATACCGGTACCGACAGCATCGACATCGGCGAGTGTGTTACCAACACAGAGTCATGCTATTTCCTCCGGTATCGACAGGCCGGTACCGGACCCCTCCGGTACCGACTTCGATCGGTACCGGTATCGTGCTTTACAAGAGCACCTGGACAGAAGATATTTTGAATCCTCCGATGACTCTGAGGACTCTGACAGCTGTCGATGCCGGAATACTTCTCTCTGAGGAGCCGCCTTCTCCTAAATGTAGGATATCCCCCCCAGAGGATATATCCTTTCAGGATTTCATCAGGGAGGTGGCTAGAGGTCTTTCCATCACAGTGGCTCCAGAAACAGAGCCCAGAGCAAAGGAGTTGGAGATTTTACAATACCCTAAAGCTCCCAAGGAGGCAGCTACTTTGCCTATTCATGAGATCTTGCATAATCTCATGTTAAGAATGGGGAAACACCTCTTACCACCTCTCCTCATTCCCGTATGTATCGAGTGCCTCCTTGTCCTGGATTTCAGAAAACTCAGTTACCACACCACTCCATAGTTGTGGAGTCAGCTATGAGAAGGATCAAGAGTGCAAAAAGACATACCTCTAATCCTCCAGGACGTGAATGTAGGACTCTTGATGCCTTTGGGCGGCGTCAAACTTTCCAGGCCTCTTTGTTTTCTGCCAGGATTAGTTCCTACATCTTATACATGGGAATGTTCCTTAAGGAGGTTATAGGAGATCTAGAGCTTATGAGCCCTCTCCTTCCTGATGATAAGAGGCAGGATTATCTTACACTTGTCAGACATGCCCAGGATGTTTCCAAGTTTGTTAATCGTGCAGCTTTTGACTGCTTTGAGTGCATAAGCAGAACCTCTGCCATTGCCATAGGTGCTCGTACGATTGCCTGGCTCCAGGCATCTGACTTAGAACTCTGGGTACAGGACAAACTGGGGAATATCCCTTGCACAGGCAAAAATCTCTTTGGCAAAAATTGGCAAGAGAAAGCTAATGAGCTGGATGCTGAGAACACCACTTTGGATAGACTATCCAAGGCTACAGCTGATCCTGCAAGGAGGAAATCCTACAAGAAACCATTCTTCTCTAAAAAGAAGAGGTTTTACTTCTCCTATACCCAGCAGGTGCATTCTGCAGGTCAGTCTGCCCGAAAGGGACAGCAGCCCCCAAAGCAAAGGAAAACAAAGATGGCTAAGCCTCAACCGGCCCAGCAGACTCAGCCTCCACAGGGGCTTTGACTCCCATCTAGAGAACTTGGCCTTCCTAGCCCTGAACGAGCCAGAGCCTTCCACCATTCCAGGAAGGTTGTGTCATTTTGCCCCCAGATGGGGGCATATAACAGCAGAAGAATGGACTCTTTCCATTGTAAGAGAGGGGTACAAGCTTCATTTCTTGAACATGCCCCATCCTACAATGGTAAGACAGTTAAATTCTCAGACTTCACCCAACACTCAGTTGGGTCAAGAGATCAGTTTATGTCTTGCCCAGGGGGCAATAGAAGACGTACCCATTTCTCAACAGGGTACAGGGTTTTACTCCCCCTATTTCCTTATTCCAAAGAAAACAGGGGGGACACAGACCCATTTTAGACCTCAGAGAATTGAACAAATTCCTGTTCAAAGAGAAATTCAAGATGATTTCTCTGGGAACTCTGCTGTCATACCTTCAGAGTCAGGATTGGCTTTGTTCACTAGATCTCAAGGATGCGTACACTCATGTTCATATCCATCCAACTCACCGAAGATTCCTTCGTTTTCTTTTTCAAGGAAAGCACTACCAATACAGGGTGCTTCCTTTTGGCCTGGCCTCAGCACCAAGGGTGTTTACGAAATGCATGGCTGTGGTAGCAGCATTTCTTCGCACTCTAGGAATATTTGTCTTCCCCTACTTAGACGACTGGCTCATTCAATCCCCATCAGGGTCAGAGGCCAGAATTTCCCTATCTTGCACAATGCATATCCTTCTGTATTTGGGCCTGGTCATAAACATCCCAAAATCCAGCCTAACTACCACTCAGTCTCTATAGAGTTTATAGGAGCTTTGCTGGATACCAGAAAAGCAAGGGCCTATCTTCCTCAGGCCCGCTGCCTTCGCATTGTGCAGTTAGCCTCCCAGGCAGTGTTAAAAACTCATCTCACTGCTCGGGAAATGTTACAACTACTAGACCACATGGCATCTACCGTGCATGTGGTTCCCTATGCTCGCCTCCATATGAGAGCAGCCCAATGGACTCTATCCACTCAGTGGACTTGGGCATCAGGCTGCCTATCAGACAGAATAGCAAACACAAGTCTCCTTATTTTGTCTCTACAATGGTGTCAGTCAACCCAAAACCTGTTGGTGGGGTCCCCTTTCCAGCAACCTCTACCCCAGGTCACTCTAACAACAGATGCCTCACAAGTGGGTTGGGGGGCTCATCTGTAAGATCTCTCCACCCAAGGCACCTGGACTCCACAGGAGACCCACTTACATATCAATCTCCTAGAACTCAGAGCAATCTTCCTTGCACTTCGAGTGTTCCACACCCAGCTGAGCTACAAGACAGTCCTAATTCAGACAGACAATCAAGTAGCTATGTTCTATCTGAACAAGCAGGGAGGAACGGGCTCTCTGTCACTTTGCAACGAAGCTTTGTGACTATGCGCCCTCGCCAGAGAGCATCAGATTCATCTCCTTGCGGTGTATCTGCCAGGCATTCAAAACTCTTGGGCAGACAGACTCAGTCGAGTTCTGCTTCCACACGAATGGTCTCTCCATGCAGACCAGGTAGCAAAATATTTTCAAATTTGGGGAACTCCGGACATAGACCTCTTTGCAAGTCCGTTGAATGCCAAACTTCCCCGGTTCTGTTCCAGAATTCCGGCTCAGGGTTCTCAGGCCAGGGATGCTTTCCTCCTCCATTGGGGTCATGACTTCCTATATGCCTTTCCACCCATTCCCCTAATTCCCAAAACCCTATTCAAGCTTCAGAGAGACAAAGGCCATATGATTCTCGTAGCTCCATATTGGCCACGGCAGGTGTGGTACCCTCTGCTCCTACATCTCTCTCAAGCTCCATCTCTGGAGTTAGGATCTGCTCCAGATCTCCTGTCTCAGGAGGACGGGATGTTGTGGCATCCCAATCCCCACTCTCTGCATCTCAGGGCCTGGTTGCTGAGAGCCTAGACCTTCATGGTCTTAACCTTTCTCAACAAGTAAAAGATGTCCTTTGTGCTTCCAGGAAACCTTCCACAAGACGCTCTTATGCTTTCAAGTGGAAAAGGTTTTCCATATGGTGTTCGCAAAAGGGTCTTCACCCCCTTGCAATACCTCTGGAATCATTACTGGAGTATCTCCTTCATTTATCTAATGCAGGACTAAAGACTAACTAAGTAAGAGTCCATTTAAGTGCTATTTCAGCTTCTTTAAGGCCTTTAAATGGACAGCCTATTTCCTCTCATAGCGAGATTTATGAGGGGCCTTCTTCTAACTAAGCCTCCCATTAGGCCATCTCCAGTGGTATGGGATCTGAATCTGGTTCTTGGGCAGCTCATGAAGCCGCCTTTTGAACCGTTAGCTACTACCTCCTTGAAATTCCTTTCCTGAAAGTTTTCTTTCTCATTGCAATTACATCAGCACGTCGCATCAGTGAATTACAAGCATTAGTTGCTGATCCTCCTTACACGAGGTTCCATCATGATAAGGTAGTCCTCAGGACTCATCCACATTTTATGCCAAAGGTGGTCTCACATTTTCATTTAAACCAGGCGGTTTACCTGCCTGTGTTTTTTCCAAGGCCTCATGCTTCAAATGCAGAAAGGAATCTTCATACTTTGGACTGTAAAAGAGCACTTGTCTTTTACTTGCAAAGAACACAGCAACATAGAAAGTCCTCCCAACTCTTTGTTGCTTTCGATTCTTCTCATTTGGGACTTCCAGTCTCGAAGAGAACATTGTCCAACTGGATTGCACAGTGTATTTCTTTTGCCTATCAGAGTAAGAACCTTTCTCTGGAAGGCCATGTCACAGCTCACAACGTGAGAGCCATGACAGCCTCAATGGCTCATCTACACTCTGTGTCTATTGCCGACATCTGTCGAGCAGCTACTTGGGCCTCGGTTCATACCTTCACAGCCCATTACTGCTTGGACAAGGACTCCCGCCGGGATGCCTTGTTTGGTCAGGCTGTTCTACAACACCTGTTCCATACTTAATCAACTCCTACCCACCATTCCCGGTAGGATGCCAGAGATCCATGGGGGGAAGTGGAGCCCTTTCACAGGGGCACACAACTTCTGGGGTTTCTCCCTGGCATGTGTAGCTAGGGAGTCCCCATATGTGAAGACTACATTCCTGCTTGTTCCTGGAGATAGCATAGTTACTCACCTGTAACAGGTGATCTCTGGGAACAGCAGGAATTTAGTCTTCACAACCCACCCACCTCCTCTAGGAGTTGTATCTCTCTTTTCTTTCTTTCTCTCTCTCTCTCTCTCTCTCTCTTTGTCTCAGCTTTAAAACTCAACTGGAGAGAGGCAGTTGGGAAAGGCGGGAAGGCAGCACGCAGGCGCTGTGGGATGCTCCCAAAAGCTTTCTAATTGGACGCTGGGGAGCATTCCCGCGCAGGCTCCTTCGGTACCGACGATACCCATATGTGAAGACTAAATTCCTGCTGTTCCCGGAGATCACCTGTTACAGGTGAGTAACTATGCTATCTCTTGCACCAGAACTTGTGTACCCCTAAGGGCTAGGTCCAAAATGGCTTCCCCTCTTGTCATTTCATGAACCAGCTGCTCCAAGAAGCAGTCATTTATTTCATCTAGAAACTTTATCTCCCTAGCATGTCCTGCCATGACATTGACCCTGTCGATACCGGGATAATTGAAATCACCCGTTATTAATTCTGTATTGTAACTTTTGTTAGCTTCTCTGATTTCTTTGAGCATTTTATCCATTTGTTCATTCTGGCTGGGCGGTTGATAGTATACCCCCACTGCATCGCTTTCCTCTTTTTATATGGAATTTCAATCCATAGAGATTCTACAGTGTATTTTGTTTTGTGCAACTCTTTAATTCTGTGTGACTGAATGCCCTCTCTAACATAGAGCACAACCCTTCCACCAATTTGATCTACTCTATCATTGCGATATTATTTGTACCCAAGTATCACAGTGTCCCAATGGTTGTCCTCCTTCCACCAGGTCTCTGAGATACCAATCATATCTAACATGTCATTTAGTGCTATATACCAAATCAGCAAGAGAAGGAGGTATCTGCAAAATATACAAGAAAAGACAGGAGTGGAACACCAAAAACCACGGCCTGACACAGGAGAAATTCCAAGGAAACTTTATTGGTAGACCCTCTGGCCGAAACGTTTTAGTTGGGTCTACCAATAAAGTTTCCTTGGAATTTTTCCTGTGTCAGGCCGTGGTTTTTGGTGTTCCGCTCTTGTCTTTTCTTTCATTTAGTGCTATATATTCTAACTCTCCCGTCTTATTGTTTTGATTTCTAGCATTTGCATACAAGAATTTTAGTGGTTGCATTTTATACATATTAATCTGGTTATTGGTAGGCAGATGTAATTTGGAATCTCTTAAGTTCTGTCTGTTCTATGCTTAAGGGCATTTGGGTTACTTTTGTCTTTATTGGAACCTCTTTGTCGATAAGCTCTAACCTCAGTCATTTGCTAGTATCCTTCACGGATATATCATTCCGAACCATGTGGTCTTGGGCGACTGTTGGCTTTCCCTGTTATCTAGTTTAAAAGCTGCTATACCTCCTTTTTAAAGGTTAATGCCAGCAGTCTGGTTGCATCCCGGTTAAGCTGGAGGCCATCCCTTTGGAAAAGCCCCTCCTTTCCCTAGAATGTTGCCCAGTTCCTAATAAATCCAAAACCCTCTTCTTTACACCATCATCTAATCCACGCATTGAGACTCTGGAGTTCTGCCTGCCTTTTGGTTCCTGTATGTGGTAGGGGAAGCATTTCTGAGAATGCTACCCTGGAAGCTCTGGATTTAACTTCCTACCTAAAAGCCTAAATTTGGCCTTCAGAACCTCCCTACCACACTTTCCTATGTCATTGGTACCAACAAGACAGCAGACTCCTCCCCAGCACTATCTAAAACCTTGTCTAGGTGGCGCGTGAGATCTCACATCCACTGGCCACCCAACTATCTACATGACTAATGATTGAGTCACCAACTATGACGGCCATCCTAACCCTCCCGTCATGGGCACATGGCCTTGGAGAAACCACCTCAGTGTGAGAGGGTTTTACATCACCTGGGGGACATGTCCTAGCTACTGGATCACTTCCTGCCACACCAGGGTGGTGATCTTCTGTCATGTGACTCCTCTTCTCCATGGTAACAGGGAGGCTGCCAGAGTGGAGGTAGGACTTCAGTACTATGTCCCTGTAGGTTTCATCTATATACCTCTGTCTCTTCCTTATGTCCTCTAAATCTGCTACTCTAGCCTCCAGATGTTGGACTCCTTCCCTGAGAGCAAAGAGCTCCTTGCACCTAGTGCACACGTAAGATCCCTCACCAACTGGGAGAATATCATACACGTGACACTCAATGCAAAAGATTGGACTGCTCTCTGCATCTTAGTTTTAAGTTTCTCTTCAGATATTAAAATTGTTTACTTAGGTTTGCTGGGGATACTTATATTAATACAGCTATACCTTATATCTTAAATGGACGTTGTTCACCTCAAGAATAATTAATCTCAGGTGCTTAATAAATGTGTTCCTGAGGAGGATAACCATCGACATCTGAAAGTGAATATGGGCACCTCCTTCCCTTTAATAGGTGTAAGAGGCTACAAACTAAGATTAACCTTGGAGTTGGTGGGAGTAGGGGTGGGAGGGAGGGAAAGGAGACTCAAAAGCTAGCTTGCTACACAGTGCCTTGACCTGTGTTTCTAAGGTAAAGTCTTTCTAATTTCCTTGGTGATTCACATAGCCCTTGGTTTGATAGAGGGGGCCTTTCAAATTGCCCCTTTGATCTGTCACTTGCCTTTAATACCTGTTTAAGACAACTTCACAGATCTTTTGCTTCCTAACTGGACAGTTTAAAGGACAGTAGATAAAAGTTTAGTTCTTTGTAGTCAGAGACTATTTATTCTGCATGTATGTTAAGCTAAACTCTGATTTGATTTAAATAAAAAATCTTATTTCAGTAACTATTTACTTTATTTTGCTTTCTATGCTAAGCTGCACTCTGATCTGTTTTAAATGAAAACACTCTGGTGGTACTAAGACCTGACTGACTCAGCAAACACACTAAATTCTAAAATACACCGTTTTATCTGCTATAATGCAAAGATTACCCTTTCCCCCCAAAATTGAAAATATATTCCAGAAGATAAATAAAGGGTGAGCCAGTCAAACCTGCATTTTTGAAAAGGGCGGGAGAGCCGTGAAAGTGGGCGGAGCGAGTTAGCAAGGTTACCATTGTGTCCCCCACAACTAAGCATTTCAGTCGCCATGGAGCAGTGGTCTAAACAACAACGTTCATTCGCTGTGAAAGCGTTTTACCAAAGTGGTAGTTATGCAGCCGCTCAGCGTCGTTTCCGGACGAATTTTCAAATTAATCGAAATAAGCCAGTGCCGTCTGTTAATTCAATCAAATTGTGGGTGACAAACTTTGAAGCAATTGGTGAAACGAGAAGCAGAAGGGGTGGCAGTGCAAGATCAGTGCGAACTCCCGCGAATATTGACCGCGTGAGAGTTGCTGTGGAAAGAAGCCCTCGGAGATCAGCGCGTCGACAGAGTGCTGCGCTTGGCATGGCAAACACGAGCGTCCGAAGAATCTTGAGGTTAGATTTACACCATCACCCGTACAAAATTCAGGTTGTTCAGGCTATGAATGAAAACGATTTTGCAGCTCGACGGCGTTTTTGTCAAACGTTGTTGGACATGTTTGATGAAAACGAGGACCTTGTTCACAACCTGTGGATGAGCGATGAGGCACATTTCCATCTCTCCGGTTTTGTGAATAAACAAACTTTCCGATATTGGAGTGATGAAAACCCTCAACAACTCCATCAAAAACCACTCCATTCAAGCAAGGTAACAGTTTGGTGCGCAATGTCCTCATTGGGAATCATAGGCCCGTATGTTTTTGAAAATGACAGGGAGCAAGCAGTTACTGTGAATGCACAACGCTATTCGGAAATGTTGCATTCGTTCTTCATTCCTCAGCTTCGTCAACATGGAATGAACAATGAAACCTTATTCCAGCAAGACGGTGCCACAAGTCATACAGCCCGTGTGAGCATGAATGTTCTCAACAATGTTTTTCCAAATCGGGTGATATCCCGAAATGGAGCAATTTCTTGGCCTCCCCGATCGCCCGACCTCACAGTGTGCGATTTTTTTCTTGTGGGGGTACCTGAAGAGTAAAGTCTTTGAACAACGACCTCCAATGCTTGGGGAACTCAAGAGGAGAATCCGGTTGGAAATCGAGAGAATTCCTCAGCGTATGCTCCGTGATGTGATGGGCAGTTTCAGAAATCGCCTACAAGAATGTCTCAATCGGGAAGGACACCATCTTACTGGCGTTATTTTTAAACAGTGAATGTTGTTTCTTAAATGCTTTTTAATGTACATTAAGATAGTAACAATAAAATTTTGACATATCCATCCGTTTATTTTTTACAGTCATTTCAAAAATGCAGGTTTGACTGGCTCACCCTGTACTTACAAGTGCAGATCTATTTCTAGTTGTAGTAGTCCCTCAGGGTAGTCCTTCAAGTGGCTTAGACTATAGCAGCTAAAAGTGGTTTCCTATTAGAGAGCTGCATTGTTTTAGATTGTTGTTAATGGCATTTAAGATTTTGAGGGAGGACTAAAGTATTTGAGGAAGCAGTTGCAGGTCTATAACCTCGGGAGGCTTTTGCATCCTGAAGGGAAGATTTTGTTGGTAGTCCCTGATAGAAAGGTCGTGGATTGTAAAAATGGAGAAAGTGGGTTTTCAGGGTTATATTGCCTGAGTTATGGAATCGCTGTGAGTCAAAACTTCCTTATTGAAATTTCATTTGTATGGTAGATGCGTGGAACATTCTCCCAGTGGAGGTAGTAGAGACCAGAGCAGTATCTGAATTCAAGAAAGCATGGGGCCAACACAGAAGATATTTAAAGGAAAAGAGACTATAGTAGTTGGTATGGAAGGGCAGACTGAAAAACTGTTAAATAAAAAAATTTAAAAAATAGGCCATATGGTCTTTTTCTGCCATCATGTTTCTATGATATGAATGGGTGAGGGAGTAGATGATATTCAGGGAAGTCTGGGTATGATTTTGAGGGTTGTGATAAGAGGATGGATAGGGCATGGGCAGATGTATTGTGTTTTTAATATGTATTGTTCTGTGCTATTACATTTTTAACTTTTCTGTTCACCGTCTTGATTGGCATTCCCTTTAATAGTAAAAGTCTTAATATCCTGAATGCTCTCCACTTTTTCTTCATAAGTATCTAGGTGAACATGAGTAACTGAAATCTCAGATTACCTTGACCTTCATTAGTGACCTCCTGAAGCTTAGTGGGCATATGCCGAGTGGAAAGAGTTTTACCTAAATCTGTAATAACTTCCCATATGGTTGTGTATGCTGTTAAGAGCACGCCAAAGCATATTCAAAGGAAAGTCCTTGTTAGTTGACCTTCATTTGCCCCTATGAGGTTTTAAGCCTGAACCAGCAAAACCAACCTTCACGTGTGATGGTGGAAGAACGTATGACCCCATTCAACCAACCTTCAGTGTCTCCTGGAGTGAACAAACTGCTGTAGCTCCTGCTCTGATCTCCTCCCTTTGAATCGCTGCTATAGAGCCAATATCACTGGTAGGCATTTGCATATATGAGTTGGCAGTTGCATCTTCCATTCTTGGCAGAAGTGGACCACCTGCTCCTCTGGGCTTAACAATGCTTCAGGTCAGAAGATGCCATCGAGCTAGCTGTTCTTGATTACTCCAGTGGTCTACCTCCCAGAGATTCAACACAGGATCAAAGCTACTTCATAAATCAATCAGTAGAGAAATAGAATCCAGGTTCAGAGGGTTAAACTCTGGTCTTGCCTGTGCACTTGACTAGGAAGTAGAATTTGAGAAAATAGTTTGGGGAGCAGAAGAATGTTGGACCATTTTTTTGTTTGTTTATGAAAGCTCTGAAAGCATATAACAAAGTTAATGACAACAGGTAAAGACTAAAATGACCCATCCAGTCTGCCCAGCAACAATTTATCCAGTTTAGGTAGATGAGCATGCAAATTTCCATATGGAGTCCAATATCCTCTTCCATATTGTTTATGTTTAATTATGTTTAATTAAAATTTTATATACCGCCCACACCAAAATAGGCATCCGGGTGGTTTACAATTAAAATTACTCATGTCCCTCACTCAAACTCTGAAAGTAGTACCACTGACTTGAGAGTTGCAACTGCCACTCCATGCAGGCTTCCTCAATGTTTTTTCATAGTTTTTTTTTTTTTTATTCCGCGCTCTTTAGAATCAGTGCGGTTTCCATGTATACTAACAGGTACTTTTTATTCCCTTGTCCCCAAAGGGCTCACAATCTAAGTGTACCTGAGGCAATGGAGGGTTAAGTGGCTTGCCCAAGGCCACAAGGAGTGGCCATGGGACTAGAGACCCCAGTCCCTCAGGCCTGAGGTTGCTTGTCCCCATGCGGGAATTGAACCTCCGGCCTGAGGTAACCTGTCCCAACCACTGAGCCACTCCTCCCTCTGATGGAACTTTGTTTTTCAGGGTTTTTACCAGTGTCCAATACAGGTTTCCCATGACTTCTAAGAAGCACAGTGTAGTCATTTCACGGCTGTTCTTAGACTGTATCTTCCACTGCTTACAGACTACTACAGTACTACTTTTCCATCCTGTTGCCAGTAGGGATCCTCTAACTTTATCCTATTAATTCTGTTACTGTTGTTTTCTCCACCATCGCCTCCAGGAAGGCATTACAGGCATCCACCACCCTCTTTATGAAAAATATTTCCTGACGATTCTGGGTCGTTAGTTCTAGTATTTTCTTTTCACTGAAAGAGCTTTGCTTCTTATGCATTTTGAGGGTAATTTTTTAAGGGGGCACCTACTTAGGTGCTATTTTATAAAGATACATTGGCGCCTGTATGTCTTTATGAAATACTAGTGTAAGAAGCATAAATTGTAGCTTAAAGGTAGATGCAGACATTTACACCTGTTTGAAACAGATGGAAATGAATGTATTTGAAGTACACAAGAACTTTTAATCAACACACGTACTTATGAACTGAGCCCAAGCTTCGCCCAGACTGTGTCCACAGCTTTGCCTATCACCACAGTACACGTGCACGTGTCTGTACTTTTACACTGGTTGGTATTTTATAACAGACCCTATTACATGCATATGTGGCCACATGTTTATTTATTTAAACGGATTTCTATACCACCTTTTCCTACAATCAAGGCGGTCTACACAGCAAACAATCAACCAATTACTGTGTCTAGCGTGTGCATGCAGTGAGCACTGAGTGCATGTGTGTGTATATGGTTGTTGATTCTTGGTGAGCTATTTACAGTGTGTGCTATTTACGATATTATGTACATCAGGACTTTAATTCAGTACCATAATCGAGTTGTGAGGGGAGGGTTGTTGATCTGGGGGATTGTCGGTTGCACAGTTTAAGTGATGTCACCGTAGTGCTCTATGAAGAGGGTTGTTTCTAGCAGCTTCCTAAAGTCCTTAATGCCCGTTGTTGAACGTAGTTCATCGGGGAGGGCGTTCCAAATTGTTGGAGCTGCCTTTGATAAAGCTCGTTTTTCGGTGTCCTTGCGTACCTTGGTGAGGTCTCTTGGAGTGTTGACACGGTTGGATGTGCCTCTTCTCCTCGGTCTTGTGCTGCTGTCGGGTTGTATGAGTGGGTGTAGGTTGAAAGCTGATGATTGTTGTTTGATTTTGAATATATGTATGACTGTCTTGTATTTGATGCGGGATCTGATTGGTAGCTAGTGTAGCTCTTTTAGAGTGGGTGTGATGTGTGCTTGTCTTGTGGTGCCAGATATTATGCGTGCTGCTGTGTTTTGCACCAATTGCAGTGGCCTGATTGTCTGTTTTGTTAGTCCAAGGTAGAGTGGGTTGCAGAAGTCTAGGATTGGGGTTATTAGTGCCCGACAGACTGTGCAGAAGTGATCTTGAGAGAGGAGGAGTTTGAGGCGACAGACTAGTCTCATCCTGTGGTATGCATTTTTGGTGGTTCTGCTCATGTGGGACTGAAGGTTCAGTTTTTTGTCCAGTGTCATTCCGAGGTATTTCACTTCTGGTTGTATGGGTATGGTTGTGTTGTCTATCTTGATGTTGCGAGGAGGGATGAAGGCAGAGTTTCGTGTGATGATTGGTGCCTCGGTCTTGCTGTAGTTTATGGTTAGGTTGTTGTCTTGAAACACATGCTTATAAAAGATTTTATAAAATTTACCCCTTTTGTGTACCTTACAGATGTTCTAGTATGTCTGTCATCTCAACATCGCCCCCTCTCTCCCCCCATAAAAGGAACTGGAATAAGCTTACTTTTTGGAGAGAGAGAAAGCAGTGTGTGTTTACTGCATTTGTATCAAAAGCTGCTACTGTTCAGTAGAATTTAGTGTTGCATAAGCACTAGGCTTTGCCGTGGCAAAGCCCTCCTGAAAAGCAGGGACATAAGTTAGGTAAAGACTGCCAAGCTCTCATTTTGGCATGCTGCAGTACTAAACATCAAGAGAACACAGACATTTTATCATTTTCATCCTATGAATATTCTTCATAAAAAGCTTGCTACTTCCTGGCAATCTCCGCAGCAGTACAGGCGTAGCAAGGATTAGGTTTGTTCTCGCCCCAGATATGCAAATCGCACAGGGTGCAATTATGGTTTGGTACGGCCCTATTGCCATTTGTCCTGTAGTTTGGTAAAGGATACAAATGTTTAAATAATTCTTTAGGGTGATCTGTGCTTTGAGCCAAGAATAGGCAGTCATGTGATTGGTGTGATGTAGAATGTTTTATCTTCCTTTCTGAATATGATGTATCAAAAAGCTGTGCATCATTTTGGTGATCCTTTTCTGTGTTCTGTAGAGATATTTGATTTTAAGCCTTGAGGTCTGAATGAAATTGATTTCAGAAATGTTTATTACACTAGTAATTCACTATGCAGGGTGCTCAGTTTTCGCTTCAACAGCTTCTCAAATAAAATTGAAGACAATTCAAACATTATAAAGTTCGAGCAGCAGTGCTTTGTCCTGGCTGCAAAATTAAAATGTGTAATAAGTGTGAAAATTAATTTTAAATGGCTTAAAGAGCAATTAACTAGGAAAAAGTTCACAAACGTATCCTCAAGAGGTGAAACTCCTTGTGAAATTTAAAAGTAATTCTTGCAAGTGGCCAAAAAGCAGGCCTGGATTTAAGCATTAACAACACAAGCAACTACCTGTGTAGAATTTTGAAGGAGCCAAAGAAAAACCCGCTCCCAATTACTTTAAGACCATTTGCATGTACTGCTTCAGAGGGGTACAACCGTAGTACCATGACCTTCCTCTGCTCCTCTTCTGGCTCTCCAAACTTTGATAGCTCTGGCACCCCCCACCACCACCCCCTTCTATGAGGTCTGCTGTCTGATCTTGCCTATGACGCCATAATCTTAAATCTGACTCTGCCAGCAGGCTCTCTGGCTACCTCTACTTCCACCTCTCACCTTTTCTTCTTAAAATGCTTCTCTTTCTTTTGCAACCTGTTTTTCCCCTAACCACATCTAAAAGATTTATGCACTGCCTTTTTGGTGTATAATCAGGCTGTCCAAAGCAGTGTACATTAAAAAAAAAAAAGAAAATTCAATTAAAAAAATGCAAGCCAATATAGTGAAATATAAAAACATAAAAAGTCATAGAGTAAACCAATACAAACTTAAAGCACAGTACAATAGAAACATTCATATCCTTTATCAGAGCTAAATATAACCCTGCATACTGCTTTTCATAGATAGCGAAAGAGAAATAACAAATCCAGAGCAAACTGTATGACCAAAGCTTAGGCCTAAACATAAGAACAGGGAAGAATACAAGTTCTTAGGTGCTCCTTAAAAGAAAGGTAGTTAAGGTCAACACTAATATCCTTGGGGAGCCTATTCCATAAGGTGGCAACCACTACAGGGAATGCCCTAGACTTAATGCAAACTCCTTGGACATCTTTAAATCCAGATCTAAGTATGTCTTTCAGAGTATAGCAAAGCAAATGGGGTCATTTCCCCTCAATATTAAAAATACTTGAGAGTCCAAACTAAACAATGCTTCCAACTCCATGCCTAAATCTTTCACCATGGTGGAACTAATACATCAGGCTTATATCTATTCGAATAGAGAGCAGAGTCTTGTAAATAATAATACAACTAATAATAAACTCTACTAGAGATTTGGGAAGAAGAGCTATAAGAATACTACAAAGCTGAACTGAAACCAAGTAGATCAGGGGAAAATCTGAAGCAGATCCTTAACAGCCTTTGAAATTCTTTTAAGTTTGTTGAATTGTTCAAAGCAATCTGCATTTATTTTTGACCTGACGATTGCCTCTTGCTCCTTTGTTTCCAGCTTAGTTGGAATCAGGGGCCAGGGCTGAGATCTGACATTGTGATCCTTACTTCACAACTTCTTATGGATTTTTCCCATTTTAGATTCTCTCCCAACTTTAGCCCATTCATTGAAGTGACAGTCCTTGGTTGCTCCATATGCCTGGAACAAACTACCTGAGTCAGTGCACCGGGCTCTTTCTCTAGCCCTATTCAAATCCAGATCAAAAACCCACCTCTTTGAGGCTGCTTTTGGATCCTGATGCTCCTCACTCTCTTGTCCACTACTTATGTGTATAGTACCATTTTCTAGTCCCCAGTTTTGTGGTGGTTTTTTCATCTTAATTAGATTTGTAAGCTCTGATGAACAGGACAGCGCTGCATATGCCTTATAGGACTATACAAATGATTACTAGCAGTCGTAGGTTGGAAACCATAAACAAAGGCTCCATCTAGAACCCTACGCTTAATGGGCCTTGAATACAGCCACTAGGTGACATCGTTGCACAATGATTGAGACTCCCACTCCCTCTCCTTCCAGAGGCTGTGAATGGCACCTCCACAGTAGCAGTGACCCTGTTTTAAAGACGTTTGCATATTTCTGTTTATGAGATATAGACCACTCTAGGCATATCCACCTCTCTTTGAGGACCATTGTTCATGCAGTACATGGGTAATGTAGCATTCATGATGGTGAGATCCTTGCCTAGTCTGAAGGATTTGTGTGCATGCCTAATAGTTATTTTAGTGTATGTGGCTACCTGCCTTGGGGAACAATGGACTGAGACTGCCAAGGGATAAGAAAAGAAATAAAGGTAATTTCAGTAAGCACATTACTAGCAGAAGGCAGGAGTGATGTGATGTCTAGGCATGTATTCCCAGATCTCTGTGTATGCGGCTGGCTTAACAGCAGCTTGGATTTGACATACATAGCCTGATTTGTAAAAGATTTTCCCATATGCACAAAATGAGCTGAAATCACTTAAAAAGCAGGCTAAAGGATCATTGTCCTCTCACCTAATCGTATTAGCATTCAAGCTTAAAAACTAAAGCACCAGAAGTTGCCAAAGGGGTTAGTGCTAGAGTTGATTTCCATATTAAGACATCTCTGCCTGTGCTTCAGCACATGACTGAGCTCTTTTGGTTCTGACATGTTTTCAGTTTGTCCTTTAGTTATACCAGTAAAAAATATGCCAACATTTTGGAAACCCATTGTGATGCAGGAATGATAGGTTAAGCAGAATAAGGGTGATTGGATTCCTTGCTTACTTGTTCCTGATTGAGGTAAATCTCTATTCTAAAGGAAATCCTTATGAAAGGTGTATACGCTTCTATTGTACAAAAACAGTACAATGTAATCCAGAGTACTGAGCTCCTCCTAGAATGGAATCCATTCAGATATGCAAATTTAAACCAAGCAAAAGGTTGCAGAGAATTTATCCCCACAAAGATAAAATTCATAGGAAATGCAGGGTGAAGAAATTAAGTACAAGGAATAAATCCAAACCATGGATCTTCTCCATCTGGTATATTATGAGTTTATCCATTCCCTCTTGCTATATTTATACCATATGGATAACATCTCTCTGGAAAACGTCAAATGTTCAGGAAAAAATTAGGGAAAAATCATTTACTTCCAATTTTGAGCAGAGTTTCTGTGGGACTTGAATCAGACTGTTTTGCCTCCTCGCTACTGGCGATCTTCATTTCCTTGGCTGTCTGTCCAGCTTCACCAAAGACTGGCATATCAAATGCACACACTATCAACTTGATAAAAAGCCAAAATAAAAAAACAAACTGAAATGATAACAAAAAATTAGTAAACAAATTACAGCAAAAAGATGATGGTGGATGGGGGTGGGGTAATCCTGAACAAAATGCAGAAGCTCACTGCAGTCTAATGGTTAGAGCAGAGAGAGGAAACATGAAGATTGCTTGAAAACTCTCCTACACTGCTTCCTCTGTGACCCTGGTCAATTCAGCCTCCCAGTGCTCAACCTACTTTACAAGTTTTGTAGGGCTGCGGCCTTAAGTCTCAGGCATTGTGATCACCTAGAGAACTCTGTAAATTCTAACTCTTAGAAGCATGTTTACTAAAGGTTAATGTGTGTTAAGCGGTGCCACTGCCCATCCATCTCTATGGGACACTGCAGCACTTAACAAATATTAACTTTACTTAATGTCCGTTAACCTTTAGTAAACATGCCCCTTAATGAAAAATATGTCCAGTGTATCAAAAAATCAGAGCTGTGAAGCCTAAATAGGAAAAGAAATATTGAGAACAGCATCTGAAAATTACCAAAGGGCTTCTGGAAAGGAAAGTGTCTTTCTAAACAGATACTCCCATTGTGTCCCCAGGAATTTTTCCCGAAAGGCAGAACATCTCACCATAGGGCATCGCTTCTGGACCTACATCTTGATTAGATTAAAACTGTCTCTGTCACCACAGGAAATGTATTAATAGGGGCTCACAATTAGTGGCCGTTTTCAGAACAATATGTATTTTGTTTTCCAAACCATAATATTTCATGTCTCCTAAAATACGACTGAAGCTGTTAGAAAGAAATACACTTATAGTGCAGCAAGCATTGACATGCACCAATTTATTTAAACCACTTACCGAATAAAAAGGTTAAAGTTTGCTTCCTGAGTAGTAAACCACAAAAACAGCCATAAGCATGGTGAGAGAGGATTCAATGGCACTCTACCTCTAGATAAATAAATAAATAAAAGAAAGACAGAAAAATCTTTGTGTTTCATTCTCTTTTCATTAATTTCCACCCACCTCCCATTTGCAGGCTGGATATCAGCCTGGATCATAAACCACAGGAAACGTCAGAGCCAAAAGCTCATACAACACACACAATAGTTGGCCTGCAAAGATCATTCTTGAGCAACATCTACACTCTTGTCCTTTCACTTGCCTTAGCAAAAATAATGCAAGTCGGGGATCAAGCTGCATTTCCTGAGTGGTTGTGTGGAATGTCCTACTAATAATATGATACAGAAAGGCTAGGGGGCGGGACGGTGGGTGGCCACCTGGGCTACCAGGGCGGGCTCAGAGAGTTTTACTTTCTGAGCTCTAGAGAGCATTTCCGCATTGGCGCCGCCCGGAGGTCGACACCAGGTGTGGCTGACGCAATCCTGCTTGTCCATGGAGAAACATTTTAACATTGGAGGTGTGAATTGGTGTTTAGCGTCTGACCTGTGAGTCAAGAGTTTCACTGTGCAACCTCTTAGCGAGTCAGGTTTTCTTCCTTTGGAAAAACACGACAGATGTATTTGCAGGGCATCCATTCCCACAGTGAATGAATGCATGAATTATTTAATTGACCAGGCATCAAAATGCTAATATTTTACACACACGGCTGTATTGACAAAATACCAGGCTAAAGATAAGGAAAGGACAGGGAACTCTTAATCAGCGCACTAAAGTGGAGGAGTAGCCTAGTGGTTGGGGCAAGGTACTTCAGGCCGGAAGGTCGGGGGTTCAAATCCCACTAGAGGACAGCAACCTTGGACCGGAAGGACTGGGGTTTCTAGTCCCACAGGTGCTCCTTGTGGTCTTGGGCAAGCCACTTAACCCTCCATAGCCCATGTTCCCTGTAAAATAGTTATCTCCAAGTTATAATGCCCTGTTCAATGTAATTTCAGTTTGTTCAATGTAAACTGCACTGATGCAGAATAGCGCGGTATATAAGAGAATGTAAATAAAAAAATAAATAAATGTTAGGAGGACTAGTGAAAACAGAGACTACTAGAGATTTAGATGGTCATAAAAGGTTCTGTTAGTGTTCGTGTTAACCAAATTTTTCCCAATTTTCGTATGTTTTTTTTTAATGTTTTGCAGACATTAGTCTGAAATATACACTTCCTATGCAAGCTAAAACTTTTTTGCATGCATAAATTGATTATACACGTTAATTCATAGGTATGCGCATGCACAAAAATTTTAGTCGTCCAAACAAATGCACTCCCTACAGGCAACCATGGGACCATGTTTATCGGTCAAGCTGCAGTGACAGGCTGCAAATACAGTATTCTCCCTATAGCTAGAAATCTGATAGGAAATGTATATAGATGAGTTGGTCTGGCAGGCTTTGCAAGAACCTAGGAGGTTCATTAATAATGTAGACCAGACTGTGATGATAAAATCAAACAAGCAGCTGGGCCTGTCTATCAGGCTGCAAGCTGTGTAATAACTAGTAGAAATATGAATGCTCGTGTACCTTGGTCTGTCTGGCAGGCTGTGCAGAGGACCTGAGAGGGCAGATGTTCAGGCAATGGCTCATTAGAATTGCTGACTATTTAGATTATTAGAGAGCTTTCTGATTAGATATGAGAGACATGAGTTGTGGAAAGAAACTAAGAGGGTATTTTGTGTGTTTATATACAAACATGACAAAAGAAAAAGACCACGTGACCAATCTAGTCTTTCCTTCCATATCTACAACAGTCCCCTTTTTTCCTTTAGAAATCCTCTGTTTGTCCTATGCTTCTTTGAATTCAGTTACTGTCCTCATCTCTACCACCTCCACTGGGAGACTATTCCACGGATCCACCACTCTTTCCATAAAGAAATATTTCCGCATATCACTCCTGACTCTATTCTCTTTCACCCTTATCCCATGTCCCTCATAGAAGAGCTTGCTTTCAATCGAAAGAGGCTCTCCTCCTGTGCATTTATGTCACGGAGGTATTTGAACATCTCAATCATATCACCTCTATCCCGCCTTTCCTCTAAGGTGTACATATTAAGATCCTTAAATCTGTCCTCATATTCTTTATAATGAAGACCACTAACCATTTTAGTAGCCACCGTCTGTACTGACTCCAGCCCGTTTACATCCTTTGGAGGTGCGGTCTCCAGAATTGCACACAATACTTCAAATGAGGTCTTACCAAAGACTTATACAGAGGCACTATCACCTCCTTTCTTCTGCTGGCCATTCCTCTCCCTATGCACCCAAGCATCCTTTTAGCTTTTGCTGTTGCCTTTTCTACCTGTTTGGCTACTTTGTGTCGAATGATCTTAATCATGCCTAGGTCCCGCTCTTCTTTAGTGGACAAAAGTACCCCCTATACTATATTGCTCCCTTGGATTGCTGCAGCCCAAATGCATGACTTTACATTTTTTTAACATTAAATCTCAGCTGCCAAATTCTAGACCATTCTTCAAGCTTAGCTAGATCCCTCCTCATGTTATCTACACCTTCTTGGGTGACTACTCTATTGCAGATTTTGGTATCGTCCTCAAAGAGGCAAACCTTATCCGACAGCCCTTCTGTTATATCACTAACAAAGATGTTAAAAAGAATCAGACCAAGGACAGATCCCTGGGTACACCACTGGTAACTTCCTTCTCCTCAGAGTGAGCTCCATTTACCTGTACCCTTTGTCGCCTCCCACTCAACCAATTTCTAACCCTAGCAGTAACTTTAGGGTCCATCCCTGGGGTGCTCATTTTGTTTATAAGTCACCTGTGAGGAACGGTGTCAAAGGCATTACTAAAATCTAAATACACCACATCTAGGGCTGTCCCTTGGTCCAACTCCCTGCTCACCCAGTCAAAGAAATCAATCAGATTTGTCTGACAAGACCTGCCTCTGTTAAATCCATGCTGCCTCTGATCCTGTAATCTGCTAGACTCCAGAAACCTTACTATTCTGTCTTTCAGCAGCGCTTACAATAATTTACTCACCACCGAAGTTAAACTAACCGGCCTGTAGTTTTCAACCACATCCTTATTTCTGCTTTTGTATAAAGGGATCACATAAGCCTCTCTCCAGTCCTTTCACACATCCACTCAAGGGTTGCACTGCCTAGGCCTCACCTGTACCTGCATATATGCACTACGTTGGCAACCTCTCACCTGCCAACTGGATTCCTCTTGCATCTGGGAAAGTACCCTGTCATGCAAGCTATCCACCGGAGGTTTTTAGGGACGCTGTGATCCCACAAATCTCAGGGGTTCACACAGTTCCCAGAAATACACCTAGAGACCAAACACAAAAATGCTGGATCATCAAGTTAGATACAGGGCAGTGGTGTAGATATCACCCAAGCAGTCCCTGCATTGCAGGGATGATTGGTGGGGGAGGTCGAGAGAAGATCTGGTGGCCAGGAACCACAGAGGCAAAGCATGATACTCATTGTACTTTCAAGCAGGCTGAATTAGCCACGCATAGGTGTTGTCATCCAATGGCGCCAGGAACAGATTAACTCTCCCATAGCTCAGAGGAGTCGTCTTTTTTTTTTTTTTTTTAATTTCTGTTAGGGACTCCTCTGAGCATCCTTCTGTCTCTGCCTTCCCCCATCCCTCCACTTCCTACCTCAGTTTTTTAACATCTGCCATCATGGACAGACAGATCTTCCAGCTCTCCTGAAGAAATTACCACAATTCACTCCTCCTCACGCAGAGAGAACAACAATAGACAAGCTAGGCTTTAAAAAGTGTCCTCAGTGTTTCAAGAAGTTGAATATCACTGATCTCCATGTCTGATGCCTCTGCTGCCTCAAACCCTCTCACTATGTGGAGTCCTGCCCCCACTGTGAAAGGATGTCCTGAGTGCCAGAAAGCACAAGAATGCCTTCTGAGACTTCCTGGCTGAATCTTCCTCCTCTGGCCTGAGACTGCTGAACATCCAAGATGAGGTAACGTCTCCACTGACAGAAGCAGCAGTCAAGAATCGGAATAACCCTCACCATGACAAGGCCAAGATTTGGGAGGGCTTGGCATACCTAATGGCAATGGCACTGACACCCACCAAAGTAAGACCCATGGGGGGGAGGGGAGGTGCTGGTCCTTGCATTCTCCCTTCAGCCGATACAGGCTCTCTCCTCAATTGCAGCACAGATGCTGCAGAGATATTACTCCTGGCCGTAGCGGCCCAGGCCCACCCTCTGGCTGACAAAGAGCTTCCCCTTGGTTGCGCTGTCACCCGGGCCCCCTCCATGGCCCTGCACCCTGAAAATGCCACCATTGCTGCGGCTGTGCCCCCCCCCCCCTCAGTGCAGGACCCCAGCACGGGGAGATTGCAAGACCTGTTCAAGCAAAGGGAGTCCTGACACTACAGCTATCACCGCACTAATGAGATGCCACGATGCAGATGATGTCTATCCAGCCATAGCTCCTCCCTCTCCATTGAAAGAAGGCCTGTCTTTGCTCACGTGGGCTGGCACAAGGCCCAGAAGCACACCCACCACTTTATTTCCTCCTCTTCTGCAGCATGAAGGAGCTGGAGCCGAAAGGGATCCCACTACAGCTCAGCCAAGAAGCAGTTCAGGGGGGAAAGGAACCAGTCAGAGCCATGGACACAGATCCACCACCGCTGACTAGCTTCCACTGTGCTTACACAGTTGACCACTGCTGCAACCATGCTGGTTCTAGCACAGAACCTCCTGCTCAACCTTTGGGGGAGATTTGTATCCTAGTAACTCCATGGGATGGCCCCACTGGTCCTCTTGGTGGCTTCCCCACCTACCTTACAGACCCTGGTAAGGCCCCTGCACTCCCACCCTGCTACCTCAGTCACCATACTCTATATTCTCACCAGAGCCACGCCACTCAGAAGAGGAAGAGGAGATCCAAGTCTCACTCCGATGGCCCCACATGGGATTCCGATGGCTCCAATGGGGCTTGCTTGCCAGCCGTGCCACAGTCACTTGGCATCCCTTCAGATGCCCCACCTTATACACCTCCCCTGGCCTTCTCCAGAGGGCTTGACCTACCGAAAATTCCAACCAAAGAGTAATATACCATGTATAATAAGCAGGACAGCCAAGTTTAAACATGGTAAATAAAGGCATTATTTTAACAATTGTCACAAGGGGTATTCTGGGTCACCCCCACAGAGGAAACAAACAGCCAAACCTAACACAGGCTGTGTTTCGGCTAAGCCTTCTTCAGGGGTTCATTGGCAAACTAAAATCATAAATACAAACGTTGAAACATAAATCATACATACGATCATACATAAAACCAACTATAAATGGAATAAAATCATATAGAAACACATTATTAAAAAACACGACATTCTATGAACAATGGTCAAACAGTAGTTGATTAATGAAAACAATAAAAACAATATTAAGAAATATATTAAATGACAAATTGTGTAATAATCATTAAATAAGACAATGAATATGAATAAATAAGCCATAAATATCATAAAACAATAAAAAAAATTATATTAAAAGTGAATATCAAGCTAAATGTTAACATTAAACAGTAAGGGATGTGACATGTATCAAAAGGAATCCAGCCTTTTACCACTTGTAAATATAAGCCCATCTGATTCCAAACCTTTGTGTTATCTATAAGAACTAATAAAGAAAAAGAACAGCTTGAATTTATGAACTCATCATACCCATTGCGAATAACTATATGCTGTATGTCAGAAGCAATCCATGTGAAAGGAGTAGGATGAAACATGATCCAAGTCATTGTCATTCAGCCATTCTCTACTTGATAAAGAACTAAATGGGAGGGGGAGGAAGGGGAAGGTGGGAGAAGCATATAGTTATTTGCGATGGATATGAGTTTGTTTAGTTTGATATTCACTTTTTAATATCAATGTCTTTATTGTTTTAAGCTATTTATGGCTTATTTATTCATGTTCATTGTCTTATGATTATTATTTATTACACAATTAGTCATTTTATATATTTCTTAATAATGTTTTTTTGTTTCACTAATCAGCTACTCTTTGGCCATTGTTCATGGAATGCCGCATGTTTTAATAATGTGTTTCTATATTATTTTATTCCATTTACAGTTGGTTTTATGTATAATCTTATTATGTATGATTTATGTTTCAATGTTTGTATTTATGATTTTAGTTTGCCAATGAACCCCCGAAGAAGGCTTAGCCGAAACACGGCCTATGTTGGGTTTGGCTGGCTGTTTCCCCTGCGGGGGTGACCTGGAATAGCCCTTGGTACGATTGTTAAAATAAAGCCTTTATTTACCACATCTAGACTTGGTTGTCCTACCCAAAATTCCTCCAGAAACTCTCAGCACAACTGAGTCTATCTCCAAAAGATACACTGGATCCCCGGAACGAGATTCCTGACCTCCTGAAATACCTAGACACCCCAAAAACTATGGTGGCAGTTTCCATGCATAAGATTCTATTGGACTGTAAAGACAAACTATAGCAGACTCCTTCACAGGGCTGACCTCCACCAAAAGACTGGACTCCAAGTCTAAGTGGCCCCAGGATTTGATAGATCACAGTTGCCGCTGCAATCCATTGTAGTGGAATCAGTCATGGAAAGATCCAAAAGTTCTTGTCTACACTCCAATTCCCTTCTGGGCAAGGAGCAAAAAACCCTAGATGCCATAGGCAAAAAAAAGTCCTCCGAGGAGGAATGCTAAATGTCAAGATAGCCTCATACCAATTTCAAATCATCCTATACCACATCTGGTGAGGGCCAAGGATGCTGTAGCCTCTATGCCACTGGAGACCAGGTGCCTCCTGCCACCCATCCTCCAGGATATTGGAGAGTGTGGAAAACACCTCATCCAGTCCTCTTTCGATGCCTTCATGACCACCTCCCACACCACTGGAGCAGCCATTGCCCATTGCAACTGGACGTTGGGCATGACTCAGGGCATCCACCCTCCATGAAGACATCCATGAGCACCAGGCTAACATCCCCTTCTCAGGGGAAAGCCTCTTCGGTAATAAGGTGAAGGAAACAGTCTTCAGTATAACATCAGCAAAATCTGTCTCTTCCTTTTTGAACACACTACTAAGACACGTATCTACGCTTTAGTCGCCTCCTGTTTAGACTCTTGCAACCTTCTCCTTGCTGGTCTCCCTCTGAATCACCTCTCTCCCCTTCAATCTGTTCAACACTCTGCTGCACGACTAATCTTCTGTCAGCCTTGATATGCTAATATAACCCTCTTCTCAAGTCGCTTCATTAGCTCTCTGTCTATTTCCATATCCAGTTCAAACATCCTACTGACCTGTAAATGCACTCATTCTGCTGCTCCTCACTAACTTTCCTCTCTTCTCTCTCCCTACACTCCTCCTTGGGAACTCCGCTCTTCTGGCAGATTGCTTCTATCTGTGCCCTTCTCTTCTACTGTTAACGCCAGACTTCGCTTCTTTCACCTTGCTGCTCCTTGTGCCTGGAACAAACTACCTGAGTCTGTACGTCAGGCTTCATCTCTGTCCCTTTTCAAATCCAGGCTGAAAACTCACCTCTTCGAGGCCGCTTTTGCATCCTGACCCGCTTAGTCTCCTTCCCCTAGATGTATCCTTGTCCTCAGCTGTTGTGTTATCTGTCTTGACTAGATTGAAAGCTCTGATGAGCAGGGATCGTTTTTGACATGTCTGTACAGTGCTGCGAATGCCTTGTACTGCTATACAAAGGATCAGCAGTCGCCGTAGTAGTAGTAGACGACCGCACCACCCTCCAGACCCTGTCCAGCAAAGGAATGAACCGTGTCCACACAGCTTACAGTACCACAAGTCTTACTACCCCTCCCACTGGTCCACACCTTATTCCCAAGGACAGTTGCAGTACTACAAGCCCCAACACTACCAGGGATCCTACCAACACGCCGACCGCAAGGTGCTCGACATTATATGCTGGGGCTACTGCATTTGTTTCAAGTCCAAACATCTGAATATACCCCTTCTCAGGGAGATTTGCATCTTTTTTTGTGTGAAGATCATAGAGCCTTTTCCCCTCTCTGAGGTCAGCCAGGGACTCTAAACCTTCTACTTCCTGATCTCCAAGTAGTCTCAAGGCTGACAACTGATCCTGTACCTCTGTTGTATCAACAAGTTTATCTGTAGGGAAAAATTCCAGATGCACTTTCTGGGAGCTATTATCCCTCTCCCCCTCATACAGGACAACGACTGGCTGGCATTGCTGGGCCTTCGGGATGCCTACATGCACCTCCCACTCCCCCAATCATAGAATAAGTACCAATGGCCAGCGATATCAGTATAGGGTCCTGCCTTTTGGCTTCTCCTCCACACCAAGGATCTTCACAAAATGCATCATGGTCACAGTGGCCCATCTCCACAAGCTAGCGATCTGCATATTCACCTACCTGGACAACTGGCTGATCGGAATCAGGTCAAAAGACAAGGCCCAAACAGTGGTCCACACCACAGCCACTCTCCTTTGCACACTTGGATTCCTTATCAATGCCAGGAAATTGCAAACTGTGCCCATCCAGAAGCTGAAATTCATCGGAACTGATGGCCATATGACCCATTCCAGGGCATTTCTACAATCCCAGAGAGCGGACATAATTGCCTTAGCCTGCTGGATCACCTCTACAGACAAGACCTCTGCCAGAGCTTTCTTATGCCTCATGAACCATCTTGCACCTATGGTCCATGTCATCCTGCACACCAAACTCCACATGCACCAGCTCGAGTGGCATCTCTGGGGGACATGGAACCAGCACACCCAACTGCTATCTTACCATGTCCCAGAGGACCACATGGCCTGGGGGGCGCTCACCTGTTGGATGACCTGGGAGAACCTCAGGGAGGGCAAGCCACCTCGACCTCAGCGCACGCTAACCATGAATGCCTCCAGGCATAACTGAGGTACACATTTTCTCCATCTATGCACCAGGGGCGAGTAGTCCAACCACATCAGCCTCTTGGAACTTAAGGCCATAGGGAATTTCCTTGCAAATCTTCAGCTCCTGGATCATGGGGAAATCCATCCTCATCCAGACAGACAACTAAGTTGCCATGTTCTGCATCAACAAGCAGGGTGGCACGGACTCGTGCAAGCTCTGTAGAGAGGCCTGCCAGATCTGGAGCTTCACCATCTCCATTGGATGCTATCTCCATGCCTCCTACCTGCCAGGAGACAGCAACACCCTAGCAAATAGTCTCAGCTGCCAGCTGCACCCTATGAGTGGTCTCTGAGGTCCTCTGTCAACTTGGACCTGTTCCGTCGGTGGGGGACACTCTCCTTGGACATCTTTGCTTGTGAGAACAACACAAAAGACTGAGACTTATTCTCCTGATAGCCCTACTCCCGCAGATTGCCTGCAGATGTGTTCTTGATACATTGAGGCCACAAGCTCTGCTATGCTGTGATCATTAGTAGTAGGTAAATTCAGTGTTTGGGACACTTATCTCCTGACAGCCTTAATAGAGGCTTTATCTGTGTGTCTGGTGTGTAAGTGGGGTCAGGATGGGACAGGAATTCCTCATCCCCCGCTCCAGCTCAAATGGGGTGAAGCTTTGCAAAATTTGGCTTGGGAACTCTAAATTTCAGCATTTGCCATTAATACAGGGCTAACACACCAAATGTTTTATTAGAAAACAGGAGATACAGTCAAGTGAAAAATTATACGCAGCAAACAATTGAAAAAAGGAACAGGGGGTTATACAATAAAAATACCCTAATTAAGATTTCTTTAGGTCAGTGTTAGGAAAGCTCCAGGATACTGTTCAGAAGTGGGGCAGGGACCCAGAAGGGATCTGAATTAGCTATGTCTGCAATAAGGAATCAACTTTCTGGCTAACCCTGGGCTAGGTCTCTCTGGAGCTGGTGCTGTAGAAACAGTCCTAATCCCCAGAATACTGGCTTCCTGACCAATAAAATTGCAAGAAGTTACAATCTTACATCTCCTTGAGGACACTGGGAAACGTGCTACCCGCATCACACTCTGAATCAAGCAAGGATGCTAAACCTCAATTTGAATTACAAAGCTTAAAAGAAAGAGGTTCTCTCTGGGGCAAACATTTAATCCCAGGGAAAAACAAGGCACTAGTGCACATGAAAACCTTAATTTTCTCACACAGGGATAGGAAGGACAACTACAAGAAGTTGAAAAGTGCCTGCATGAATCCATGGCCTATTTCTTTCTGGCACCTCTCTTGGCCCCTCCCCTCTCCTTGAGTGTCAGCACAGCACACCTTCTATTGCACCTCAAACTCACTGGCTGAAATAGCAGCACGAGTTCCGTCACAATTCCCCCACCAACCCTAACTGATAACTGCAGAAACTGTGCTGTTGAGCATGCTCTTTGAGTCTCTGCTTCATGATGTGGACAGCCACTTCGCTATGGGTCCATGGCTATACGTGCATACAGATGGACAAAAAGACAGACAGACAAAACCTGTACAATATATTCTCTTGCTTAGGCCAAATATGCCTAAAAAAAGACTTTACTTGGAATGGAAAGAACTCTTAGATCCTGTTACACTCCGTGATGGTCAGCTGGAATAATCTCCCTACGATGCAACAAAATAACTGGACAGACTGGATCTGTTGGTCTTTTTCTGCTGTCATTTACTGATTACTTTGTAAATAGTATAGAATTCATGTAGCCATATTGATCCCTGAAAAAAACCTGGATTCTTTGTGGAACTGATAATACTTATTGCTTCACAAAAGTATTTTTTAAGAGGTCTGTCAGCCTTCAAGACTGTTGGCTACATCTAAAGAAGGAAACCTCCCTTTTCTCTAAAAACTATGACACATCGTTCTCTTACGATCATTCTAATGTTGATCTAGCAAAGACTCTGAAAACTGAAGAGAATGCACATAGAGAAGAGGGGAAAGTCAGCCTTTTTAAATCTAGGAGAATTCTATGCTAAAAATAAAAGATAAAATTTGCTGTGAAAAGTTTGTGCCAAAGCACTTGGTTAGAATACCTATGATCATTTTTTTCACTTTGCCAGGCAGTCCCTCATTGTGGGCACCAAATCATAATTCTCTAATCTCTTTCCATAACTTGCTTTACCAAAAGTTTACTTGATACATACGCTCTTGATTATTTTGCTAATTTACATTTTTACTTACATGCGTTGTTAATAGTACAATTAACCAGTAGGGTTGATAGACTTATGATCATCTTTTGACACAAATAACCATCACACACATGCCAGTATTGTTGTTAGTACCATAATGTTTTGCTGCACTGTGTGCCTGCATCAAAAGTGCTTAAAATCCTGACTCAACTGGCTTCTTTCCATGGCCAGCAACGATATCTACCCATATCTACCCATACCTTAGTAATGACATTCAAGGCCATCAAGGGGCTCTCTTCCTCTTCACTATGTGACCTCATCCTACCACCCACACCCAACAGACTAAGAAGAACCGCAGTAGCCAACATGCTAGTAATACCGAGAGACATGACAAAATGCTCCAAAGCAACATCAAACAGAGCCTTTAGACTATGCGCCCCAAGTCTCTGGAACGCCCTACCACCACACATAAGAGCAAACCCCAACTTGAGCCAGTTCAGGAAGGCCTTAAAACACTTTCTCTTTATCAAACACCTCACCGACTCCCCCGAACCCCAGCCACCTATTATGATCAGTACCCAATAACTCCATCTGACATGTATATAGTTACCTATTCAATACTCCGCATATGTATATAGTTTGCCCTGTTATCCAAGTTTCTTGTTCCTGTTCAATGTAATGACCTGACTTTTGTTTATTGTCGGATACTGTTTGTTTTATGTAAACTGTGCTGATCGCAAATAGTGCGGTATATAAGAAATGCAAATAAATAAATAAATAAATAAATATCTATTTTTTAAATAATTTTTTTTATCAAATTATTTGCATTCACTGCATTCACGTTCAGAAATAATATCATATAGTGGACGAGAACCCAATATGTTACGTGAACAACCAATTTTAGAAAGTTTTTATTTCAGTCATCCTGAAAAGTAACACCTGCTTGCCTACCTCAGAGCTGTAATCCCATCAGCCAGCTAAAAAACTAAATAAGTTGGATGCACGGATTGGAGAAATGATGATGATATTTAGAAAATGTCCCATCTGACAGGAAAAGAAAAAAACTTGACCTTTTAAGGCTAATTAGGGGAGTTGCTGAGTCCATTTAGTTCAGAGATGCCGAGTGACCTGAACTGGAGATAAGGGAAGTGCCATGAGCATTCATCATTTGAAAGGGGGGAGGGGAGGGTGCTGGATGGGAGAATAGCAGAAAGCAGTCACACAGGCAGGATTATCTTGGAGCTGCAGGTGCCTGTCACTAATTACAAATTATTCACTTGTACTGTGAAGTGATCAAATAGGTTAATATGGTATTAGAGTTAATCTTGTTGTGATTGGGGGCTGAAGAGGGAATGAGAAGAAAAGAAAACTGTCTTGCCATTGATGCTTGAGATGAAATAGGAGCTGCCAAGAGTGTTTCATGTTCTGTGCAGTCTATAGAAACAGAAAACGATGGCAGATAAAGACAATACGGCTTATCAAATCTGCCCATCCATAATAACTATTAATTAATTATGTTACTATGTAATTTCTAAAATCCCTTCCTCTTCCTCAGAAAACGTCTGTATTTGTCCCATGCTTTTTTGAATTCAGATACAGTTCTCCTCTCCACCATCTCCACTGGAAGGCTGTTCCAAAGCATTCACCACACTTTCTGTAAAGAAATATTCTTCAGGAACAAGCAGGAAGTCAGCTGTCACATACGGAGCCTGCGCAGTAACCTCTCCCCAACTTTCAGAAAAAGCCTTTGAGAGATCCACCACACATGCGTGGCTGTGTTCCCACCCACGGGTGCCATCTTGCCTCCGGAAAAGGTTGATTTTTCTTTTTTCACTCTCCCAATTTTTTCCTTCTCCGGTGCATGTATGCCCTCCCATCTCCACTGCCACCTCGATGCCCCATATTTCTCGGGTCTTTTTGCCCTTCAGGGTCTTTTTTTTTTTTTTTTTTTTGATGCACAGGAATCTTCATGCCTTCCCTGGCCGGGGCACTTGAATTTGATCTTGTGGGTGCCATCTTCCCTGATATGTCCTCGGCCAGTGGGTTCAAGCAGTGCGACCGCTGCAGGCACACCATGTCCCGCATGGACCTGCAAGATTGTTGTCTCCGTTGTCTTGGTCTGGATCATGATGACTCCTCCTGTGGGCTCTGTCAGCAAATGATGAGCAAGGGATGGAAGAATTGTGCCACGCAGCGAGAATCCATGTTCGGGAAGGCCTCCATTTCAGCTCCAGTATTGCTTGCAGAGCCGGCATCCTCAGGGGCCGCCATGATGGCCTTGGCTTCACGTGATGGTCATGCCCATTCTGAGCCCTGAGATTGTCGGGCATTAGATGGGGATCCTCTTCTGAGGGCCGTCCTCTGAAGAGCCGGATGTCATCAGGGCCATTATCAGGAGATGGTGCCATAGCCGTGAATAAGTCCTACAGTCACCAACATCGGATTCCCCAGTGTTTCTGAGCCCCCTTTGAGAGCAAGTTGCATTGGAGGGGATCAGAAGTTGCAGATCATGTGTGCCAAAGCACTTGGCCTGCCGCAGACAACAAAGCGGCAGCAGAAAGCCACCCATGGGGGTCTGGCCCTGCTTTCACCCTCTACATTCTAGAGAAACTGCCTTGCCAAAGTCTCCAGTGACCTATTCTTAGCCAAATCCAAGAATCTTTCCTCAATTCTCATCCTCCTTAACCTGCTGTTTTGTGAAACTATTGATCACCACCTTCTTCTGGATGTCCTGTTTTAAGTTGGATTTCGGGCCTCTGTGCTAGCATGGTTTTCTTATCTCTTGCATGGCACCTTCAGTGTATGCTCTGGTGGATCCCTTCTCCACCGATATCCCACTTTCAGTTGCTGTACCTCAGGGCTCTTAGGACCTCTTCTCTCTCTACATTCATTCCCTTGGTGTGCTGATCTCCTCCCATTGATTTTCAGTAGCATCTTTATGCTGATGAGATGCAGATTTCTCTCTCCACCCAGAAATCTCTCCAGGAATCCAGGCCCAAATCTCAGCTTGCATGTCTGACATAGCTGCTTGTATGTCCTGCTACCATCTGAAACTGTACCTGGTCAAGATGGAGCTTCTTATCTTACCCCATAAACTCACCACCCCCTTTTCTTCCTTCTCTACTGTGGATAGCATTGCCATCTTCCCTGTCTCCTCAGCTGGCAACCTCGGGGGTCATCTTTGACTCTCCTCTCTCTTTCTCTGCATATATCCAACAGATAGCTAGACCTTGTCATATTTTTCTCTGAAACATCAGCAGACCTTTACTCTCAGGACATATAATCATAACCCTTATGTACTCTTATTACCTCCCATCTAGACTATTGCAACTTACTTCTCACTGGTCTGGCTTTTGCCATCGCCTTTCCTATTTGTTTGGCCACTTTAAGTCCATATAATATGATCACCCCCATGTTCCGCTCATCTTTTGTGCACTGAAGTACTATATTACATTGCTCCCTTGGGTTTATGCAGCGCAAATGCACAATCTTGCATTCTTCGCATGAAATCTTAGCTGCAAATTCTTGACCTTTCTATTCTGGTACAGAAATGTTAGTAAATACAATATGCATTGCTTTTGATAACATGTTTTCATTTCCTTTTCTGCTAATCCCTTACATGCTGTACTTAGTTTCCTCATAACCTGCATCATGCACTTAACATAAGAACATAAGATCATAAGATATGCCATACTCGGTCAGACCAAGGTCCATCAAGCCCAGTATTCTGTTTCCAACAGTGGCCAATCTAGGTCATATGTACCTAGCAGTTTCCCCAAGGGACACAGGTTCCACAATGCTTGTATTGGTTCAAGCATTGATATCCTGGGTCCCTTCTTAATAATGGTTTATTGACCTTTCCTCCAGGAACTTGTCCAAACCTTTTTTAAACCCAGCTACACTAACAGCCTTTACTACATCCTCCGGTAACAAATTCCAGAGTTTGATTACACGTTGAGTGAAAAAATATTTTCTTTTATTAGTCTTAAATAGCTTACCCTGTAGCTTCATTGCATGTCCCCTAGTCTTTCTATATTCTGATAAGGTAAACAATCGATCCACGTTTACCCGTTCCACTCCGTTCATCAATTTATAGACTTCTATCATATCTCCCCTCAGCCGTCTCTTTTCCAGGTTAAAGAGCCCTAACCTTTTTAGCCTTTCTTCATAGGAATATCCTTCCATCCCCTTTACCATTTTGGTGGCTCTTCTCTGAACCTTTTCTAAAATCGCTATATCCTTTTTAAGATACGGCAACCAGAATTGCACACAGTATTCAAGGTGTGGTCTCACCATGGAACGATATAGAGGCATTATAATATCCTTTGTTTTATTTTCCATTCCTTTCCTTATCATACCTAGCATTCTATTTGCTCTCTTGGCCGCTGCTGCACACTGAGGGTAGTAGACACAAGATGAAAGCTGAATTTATTTTTCATTTTCATTGTACATGTTGAATTTATTAAAAAGGAAAGTGAGCTTTTTGCATCCTAACTTCTTATTTGAGCAAGAACGTGATATGGCACTTTTTGTTTTCTGTTAAACTTGAAGTGTGATTCTTTAGCATGGGAATTAGTCCTAGAGTAGTAACCTAGGTTAGAAGTTGATGGAGTGTGGTAGTAAACAGAGGTCAGGGGGATGACTAATAGAGGACCACATTAGTCAGCACTGTTACAGAGGATCTAGGTGTCTGTTGCATCTTCAGCATGGTGATCATGTGAAAGGGGACATAAAAAATGAAATGTGATCTTAAAAAAACAAAACAAAAAAAAACCCTTTAGGAATGATTGAGAGTTCAGCAGGATGATAAAGTCATATGGATGTGGAAGTTGTATAGTGAGGGAGAGACGGAAAGAAAATTGATGCCTTTGAATTATGGTGCTGGCGAAGAATACTGTGTATATAGCTGGACTGCCTGAAGAACAAATCAATTAGTACTAGAGAAGATCAAACCTAAGCTTTCCTTAGAAGCTCAAATGACAAGACTTTGACCTTCATAAGAACATAAGAACATAAGATAGGCAATACTGGGTCAGACAAAGGTCCATCAAGCCCAGTATCCTGTTTCCAACAGTGGCCAATCTAGGTCATACTTCGAACATATCATACAACTATAAAAGTCATCAGAGAAAGACATCGTGCTTAGCAAGATTGAAGGTCAATCGATGCTACTCTGTCAACAATTAGCCACCTGACTATAAACAAAACTGTTTAGGAAGCTATTCACAGGGTCACCATGAGTCAATCTAGACTTGACAGAATTTAACAACAAGGTGAATATGGTAAAAAATCAAAAATGTTCAGACAAGATGATGAACTTGTCCATTAAGAATTATTAATTAGGTGGCACGATATCAGAAAAGAAAAGGAAAGTTGATACACAGAGCAGCTTGAAGTGGAGAAGTTGGAGCCAAGAATAGTATTTAAATAAAAGAAAGTATGAGGTAGGAACAGATGAGCCATGATGATAGCAAAAGGGAAGAGGGGATCAGGCCAGAGACCAAGTAGTCTCAGTGGTACTGCAATAGGACAGGAACATGTGCAGAGAGAATGAGTCTGGTGGCCATTACCTGCCTAGTACATTCTATTCTCATATCTCAATATTAGTTTAACAAACCTAGCATAAGAAAAATTGTTATTGGATATTTTCCAATATAAATTATTTGATTATGTCTCTGTTCTAAAGTTTTCTGCATAAGGATGTAACATTTTCAAGGTTAACTTACTGGGTGGATGATGGTAGTATCTGAACCAGCATTTCCAGCTTTCACAAGTTTGTGCTTAAATCATTGAGCTAAACTAGCAGCCAGACTGCTAGATCGAAAGATAATGGTCTGCATATATGGGATGCTTGAAAAGGCTTTTCAACTACATTGAGAGAGAATTTAAAGTTAAAATTCTCTTCCCCTAACCTCTTGCAAATATCTTGGACTAAAATATAGGGCTATATGCTCCCAAAAAGAGAAAATGGCTTAATAAAAACATTTACCCCTCCCTCCATGATCTGGGTCTTGCTGCATATCACATAAAGTAAAGCACTTTCCTCATTGCTGCTTATGTGCCCACTGGATCTGTGATAGGTTGTGTATTCTCACCTGCATTACTCTGGCAGCCTATACGGGGAATGGGATTAGGTTTGAAAGTGATGTCATTTAAAGAAATACTAACATACAGCATACAAAAATAAAGTTCCTAAATACAGTTTAAATACAATTCATGAAAGAAAAGTTCTAAGCAATTCATAATTTTAAACAAAATTGATAACAGGACAATTAAACTACCTAAGTCCCCAAATAAATTTACTACTTCCTACTCTCACTAGGAATGGATTAGTTGAGTTACAATTTAAACATAACATTTAAAAAAATTAATCGCTAGTACAAACCAACACAAATGCAAAACAACCTAGCCTACTGAGCACCCTGCTATACTGTGGTGGTGGTGTTAAGTGCTGTCGAATCTGTATCGACTCATGGCGACCCTCTGTGTTTGGTCTTCAGTCAGGCAGCCAATTGTTGACAGCGTAGCACCCATAGCTGCTGTTATTGTATCGATCCATCTCATTGCTGGCCTTCCTCTTTTGCGTTGACTCTCTACCTTGCCAAGCATGATATCTTTTTCTAATGATCTCTCTCTTCACATGATATGTCCAAATTATGAAAGTCGAACTCTTGTCATCTCAGCTTCTAAAGAAAGCTTAGGTTTGATCTCCTCTAGTACTGACTAGTTTGTTCTTCGGGCAGTCTACTACTATTGCTATTGTTTAGCACTTATAAGGTGCCACGCACGCAGTGCTGCACAGCTAACCTACAAGAGGTAGCCAACATACAAGAGACAGTCCCTGCTCGTCAGAGTCCTGCTCATCGGAGCTTACAATCTAGTTAGAAAAGTACAAAGCATTAGAGAGCATTAGTCAGTTTGGACTGTAGTTTGGTCATAAACGTTGACGTGGGTTAGGGTAAGATGAGGATGGAAGTCAGGATCTGAATGCAACAGTGAAGAGGTGGGTCTTCAATCTGGATTTGAAGAGGGACAGGGAGGGGGCCTGGTGCACAGACGCAGGTATGCTGTTCCAGGCATATGGTGCTGCCAAGTGAAAGGAGCGCAGTCGGGAGTTTGCGGTGCGGGTGAAAGGCATTGATAGTAGTAGTTTGTTAGGGGAGCGTAAATTCCGAGAAGGGACGTAAAGAGAGATGAGAGATAAGAGGAATTACGGGGCCATGGAGTGTATGTATTTATAGGTCAGTAGGAGAAGTTTGAACTGGATGCGGAATCGGACAGGGAGCCAGTGAAGCGACCTGAGAAGAGGAGTAACGTGGGCATGGTGAGGTTGGCAGAATATTAGTCGAGCAGCGTAATTTTGTATAGACTGAAGGGGAAGGAGGTGGTTCATGGGGAGACCAGCAAGAAGCAGGTTACAGTAATCGAGGCGAGAGGAGATTAAGGAGTTGATAAGCATTTTGGTAGTGTGTTCAGAGAGGAAGGGGTGGATTTTGCTGATGTTGTAGAGAAAGAAGCGGCAGGTCTTCGCTACATGCTGGATATGAGCGGAGAAGGGGAGAGAGGTGTCAGATAACCCCCAAATTGCGGGCCAAGGGAACCGGAAGGATAGTGGAGCCATCCACATGGACTGAGAGAGAGGGAAGTGGGGGGGGGGGGGAAGGAGTTGGGTGGAAAGACAAGGAGTTCAGTCTTGGCTATGTTCAGTTTTAATCGGCGATGAGACATCCAGGCAGCGATGTCCGCAAGACAGGCAGAGATCTTGGACTGGGTTGCCGGAGAAATATAAGGTGTGGAGAGGTAGATCTGGGAGTCATCGGCATAGAGATGGTACTGAAAGCCATGGGAGGAGATAAGTGTGCCAAGGCCTTTGGTATAGAGAGAGAAAAGGAGAGGGCCCAGGACAGATCCCTGGGGTACACCTACCTGGGGCGGGGTAGGGGAGGAGGAGAAGCCACCAGAGCATGCACTGAATGAGCGATGGGAGAGGTAGGAGGAGAACCAGGACAGAACGGAGTCTCTGAAGCCAAGCGAGGAGAGGATGGTGAGGAGAAGGTCATGGTCAATGGTGTCAAAGGCAGTAGAAAGGTCAAGAAGGATGAGGATAGAGTAGAGGCCCTTAGATTTAGCCAGGAATAGGTCGTTGGTGACCTTTGTGAGTGCCGTTTCAGTGGAGTGTAGGGGACGGAAGCCGGATTGTAGTGGGTCCAGGAGGGCCTGGGAGGTGAGGAAGTCGAGGCAGCGACGGTGGACTGCTCGTTCTAATGGTTTGGATGTGAAGGGAAGGAGGGAGATGGGTCGATAGTTAGAAGGGCATGTGGGGTCAAGTGAGGGTTTCTTGAGGAGGGGTGTGACAACAACATGTTTGAAGTCAATGGGGACAGTTGCAGTGGAGAGTGAAAGGTTGAGGATATGAGTGATGGGGACAATGGTGAGGGAGATGGGATGAAGGAGATGGGTGGGGATAGGGTCTGATGAGCAGGTGGTGGGTTTGGAGGAGGAAAGGAGGAGTGTGGTTTCTTCTTCGGAAATCGGAGGGAAGGAGGAGAGGGTGGCAGGGGGAGTATGGATGGGGGAGGAGACTAGGGGAGGAGGGGAGGTAGATGAGGGATGGGGGTAATTTTGTGGATTTTGTCATGGAAGTAGTCGGCTAGGGTTTGGGCAGAAAGGGAGGGCGGGGGCGGGGGGGCCTTGAGGAGAGAATTGAGGATTGAAGGGATGGCGAGGATCAGAGGCAAGGGAGTTGGCCAGATTTACATAATAATCTTGTTTGGCAAGAGCTAGGGCTGATTGGAAGGAGTCAAGCATGAATTTGAAGTGAAGAAGGTCTTCTGGGTGGCGGGATTTGGAACAAGCATGCTCGGCAGAACGTGCGCAGGTGCGTAGGTAACGGATCGTGAAAGCCAGGGTTGGGGAGTAGATTGTTTGACAGGACGTGGGGTGGGATGGGCAAGAGTGTCAGGGGCTGAGGATAGTGTAGCATTGTATGAAGATAATGCCTTGTCGACAGACTTGGAGGATAAAATGGAGGGAGGAGAGGGTCAGGGGATCAGTGTTGTGAAGGTTTCTAAATAGGTCGGAGGAGACAGGATGAGGTTGGGACGGCGGAAGCTGAAGGGTAAATGTTAGAAGGTGATGGTCAAATGAGGGAAGGACTGAGTTGCGAAAGTTTGAGGGAGAGGAATTGGAGAAGAGTACTAGGTTAAGGCAGTGGCCGTGTAGGTGTGTGGGGGCAGTGGAGCAAGGTTGGAGGTCCAACGAGGAAGTAGCGAGGAACTTAGAGGCATGGGGGTCAGAGGAGTTGTTGATGTGGATGTTGAAATCACCAAGGATAAGAGTAGGGGAGGAGGGATCCATAAAGGCAGAAAGCCAGGAGTCGAAGTCGGTGAGGAAGGTTGATTTGGATTTATCGGGTGGGCAATAACTCGGAGTGGAAGTGGTGTAAGGAGACGAATGGAGTGGACTTCGAAAGAGAGGGGGGAGTGTGATTGGGGTGGCAGGAGGGGTTGGAATTGGCAAGAGGGAGAGAGTAGGAGGCCAACGCCACCACTGCGACCGGTAGATTGAGGTGTATGGGAGAACTGGTAGCCCCCATAGCAGAGAGAGGGAAAGGATGCGGTGTCGTCTGGGGGGAGCCAAGTTTCGGTCAAGGCAAGAAGGTGTAGGGCATTAGAGATAAAAAGATTGTGAATAAAAGGGGTTTTTCTAATGACTGAGCATGCGTTCCATAGGGCGCATAAAAATGGGAGAGCGGAGGGGGGGAGGAGAGGGATATGGATAAGGTTGGATAAGTTACGTGTGGATTTCTTATCAGAGTAGCGTGGGAGTCTATTTCTGGTGTAATACCGAGGTTTAGAGGGAGCAGGGTGTGGGTGGATATGTCTGAGTATGTGTGCTCTCCAAGAGGGACAGGAGGGAGGGGAAATGAGGGGTAAATTGGTGGTATCGGGTAGGTTGTGTGAGGGGTTATTTTTGGGGGTAGGGTTGGAATTGATATCTATGAATGAGAAATTGTGGGATTAAGGAGGGAGGGCGGAAGGAGGGAGGAGTGGGACGTGGATGAGATTAGATAGGGTATGTGAGGAACTTTTTTTAGTGTGAGAAAGAAATCGGGGGGGAGGGGGCAGGGTTAGGGTTGATATTACCTGATGAGAGAAGGAGAATGAGAATTAGAGAGCGAGGTAAGGTGGAGATAGTACGGCGGAAGCGAGGGTGGGGTTGCCTTAAAGAGAGGGGGGCTGGTTGAATGCGGGGGAAGTTGTGAAGAAGCTCAAGAGCAGATGCTAGGCTAGAGGGCAGAATGGAGGGAGAGGTGAGGAAGTTAGGGGGAAGGGGGGAGGGTGATGGTAGGAGGGGAGGCAGTTGGGGGGATGAGGAAGAGGGGGGACAATGAGATGTGGGGGCCATGATGTTGGGCAGCAGGGACTGAGCAAGCAATGGGTAGCAGGTATTAGGTGAACAAGCAGGCAGTGGATAACAGTCCTGTGCAGGCAATGGGTAGCAGTTCTATGCAGGCAAATGGTAGCAGTTCTAGCAGTTCTATGCAGGTAATTGGTAACAGTTCTAGGAGTTCTATGCAGGCAACTAGTAACAGTTCTAGGAGTTCTATGCAGGCAACTAGTAACAGTTCTAGCAGTTCTATGCAAGTAAATGGTAGCAGTTCTAGCAGTTCTATGCAGGCAATTGGTAAAAGTTCTAGCAGTTCTATGCAGGCAATTGGTAACAGGTCTAAGCAAGCTGGGTACAGGCAATTGGTAGCAGTTCTAATAGTTCTATGCAGGTAGTTGCAGTTCTAGCAGTTCTATGCAGGCAGTTGCAGTTCTAGCAGTTTTATGCAGGCAGTTGGTAACATTTCTAGCAGTTCTGTGCAGGCAATTGGTAACAGGTCTATGCAAGCTGGGTTCAGGCATTTGGTAGCAGTTCTAATAGTTCTATGCAGGCAATTGGTAACAGGTCTGTGCAAGCTGGGTACAGTGCTATGCAGGCAATTGGCAGTTCTATGCAGGCAATTGGTGGCAGTTCTGTGCAGGCAATTGGTGGCAGTTCTATGCAGGCAATTGGTGGCAGTTCTATGCAGGCAATTGGTGGCAGTTCTATGCAGGCAATTGGTGGCAGTTCTATGCAGGCAATTGGTGGCAGTTCTATGCAGGCAATTGCTAGCAGTTCTAGTAGTTTTATGCAGGCAATTGGTAATAGTTCTATGCAAGCAATGGGTAACGGATCTATGCAAGCACGGGCAGTAGATCAATGCAGATCTAGCAGTACTATGCAGGCAGAGGGTAGCAGTTCAATGTAGGCAATGGGTAACAGTTCAATGCAGTGGGTAGCAGTTCAATGCAGGCAGTGAGTAGCAGTTCTATGCGAACAATGGGAAACACATTCAAAGCCGATTGCGGGTGGCAAGATCTAGGCAATTGATGGGAAGCAGCAGGGGCTATGCAGGTGTGGGAAGCAAGAGCAATAGAGGGGCGTCGGGGGCAGGGTAGCGGTTTGCGCCAAGGTCCTCTCCAAAGGGCCCTTAGGTGCGGTGCCCGGCAGCCACGGGCGCCTGGGTGAGGGGCACTAGATATGGAGACCATGGTCCCTCCCACAGCCCCGACTGGGCTGGAGCTCCCGGCCACGCGGTGCGGTGCTGAATGCCTGCCGGGAGAAGGCCGGTGGAGCTAAAGCTTGGGCGGTCAGCCCCGATTGGGCTGGAGCTCACGGCCACGTGGTGCGGTGCTGAATGTTGGCTGGGAGAAGGCCGGTGGAGCTAAAGCTTGGGCGATCAGCCCCTCCCACAGCCCAAATTGGGCTGGAGCTCCCGGCCACGCGGTGCGGCGCTGAATGCCGGCCACGAGAAGGCCAGTGGAGCTAAAGCTTGGGTGATCAGCCCCTCCCACAGCCCCGATTGGGCTGGAGCTCCCGGCCACGCGGTGCGGCACTGAATGTTACACAGTCCATGTTATACACAATATTCTTTGCCAGCCCCACAAAGACATCAATTTTCTTCCTGTCAGTCTTTTTCACTGTCCAGCTTTCGTATCCATATGATGTTATTGAAAATACCATGGCTTGAACAACTCAAATCTTTGTATGGCGAAAGATATCTGTGTTCTTGAGAATCTTGTCTAGGTCTTTCATAGCCATTCTTCCAAGAGCAATGTGTCATCAGATTTCTTGACTACTTGTTTCTTTATTGATTTATTGATCCAAGTAGGTTAAAGTTGTCCACTAGGTCAATTTCTTCTCCATCAATGATGAACTTATTGATTTTGCCATTTGCCAGGATCTTTGTCTTTTTTACATTAAGGTGCAGGCCCATTTTAAGACTGTTCCTTGATCTTGAGAAGCAAATGTTTCAAACCGTTTTCACTTTCAGCCAGTAATGTGGTGGTATCAGCATAGCGAAGGTGGTTGTTGAGTCTTCCACCAATCTTTACACCTTGGTTGTCTTCATACAGTCCCGCTTCTCTGATGATTTCTTCTGCATACAAATGAAATAGGTAGGGGGAAAGTATGCAGCCTTGTCGGACACCTTTGTTGATTTTTAAACCATTCTGTTTCTCCTTCTTCTGTTCGAACTGTTGCTTCTTGATCCATGTAAAAATTTGTGCAAGAGAACTATCAGGTGTTCTGGTATACTCATTCTTCTTAATGTGGTCCAGAGTTTCTCATGGTTTACAGAGTCAAAAACCTTACTGTAGTCAATAAAACACATATAGATATCCTTTAGGTATTCTTTTTTCTTTTCAAGGATCCATTTCACATCTGCGATAATGTCTCATGTTCTTCGCCCTTTCCTGAACTCTGCTTGTACTTCAGGCAGTTCTTATTCTAGGTTGGTTATAGTCTCTGCTGAATAATCTTGAGTAGAATCGTGCTGGCATTTGGGATCAGAGCAATTGTGGATAATTTCCAGTCAGTTGGATCACCTTTCTTTAGTATTGGTATAAACAATCTTTTTTGGTCAGTTGGCCGTGATAATGTCTTCGAAATTTCCTGTCAGATCCTCCTTGTAAGTATGGAAACAGCTGCATCAGATTGCTGTAATACTTCAGTGGGAATGCCATCAATGTCAGGTGCTTTGTTCTTTGATAAGGCTTTCATTTCTGCTTTGACTTCTTCTTTCATCACCAATGGTTCCTGATCATAAGGTACAGGTTGAAACAGCAGTTGGTCCACTTGATCTTTATCATATTACTCATTGTACTATTCCCCAAACCCAGTCTTCCCTTAATCACTTCCTAAAGGGGTTAACTCCCCCTTTAGGATGCCCCTTTTGGAGACCTGCATGTGGAAGCATCATTCCCCCACTGTGAGTTGCCTGTGGTGATGTCAATAGGATGGGATGTGGCAGAGGCAATCTGAGGAAAGTCTCTCAGGGAGATAGTTGTTACACACAGCTAGCTCCTCATTGGTCCCATCTGGTCTTCAGGCATGGAACACTATCCTGTAATCTGCACTGACCTTTAATCTCTGTAGTCTAGTTAGTACTGCTTTAGCCCTTGTGGGCATACATGATTGTGCTGCTTAAACCATCCCTTATAAAGCCTACGAGTTTGCCTTAAATTGCTAGGTGTCAGTGAGGATGTACTGTAGATAATTCGGATTACTTGTGTCTCTTGGTTGCTGTGTCCCTAAGATGAGAATAAACATGTACCATTGCCTTTGATAAATTTTATAAAATCAGACATAGGAAAAAGACAGTGCTGTCTTTTTCCAATTGAACACTCGGATAATGGGATAAAAATACTGTACAATATGTACCAATTGCAGTCAGTCTTTGGTATATTTGCACATCTGTTGGCATTGTGCTTGCTATAAACAGGATGACCATATACACTCCATCCTCGCTATCTGCGGCTTCTGTATCTGTGGATTCGGTTATCCGCTTGTACAAAAGTGTAACCCATTTTGTGACACCTGCAGCCTACTTGTGCCAATCTGCAGCCATGGAGATCCTACAAATTAAGGTTATACTCAAAGAAAATGGTAGAACACTTACAGAGTTTAGGGAAGACGCTGCAGGAATAAAGCAGCGACTGGAAGAAGGTTCAGAGAAAACCGAGCATTTGGAAACCCGAATGGATCAACATGCGGAACAGCTGAAGCAAGTGCAAGATTCCCTTAAGAAATTCCAGATACTAGAAACATTTTAGAGGATTTGAATAATCATACTCACCGAAGTAACTTTCGTATACTCATTTTTTATTACATTTTGGTGTTATATAGTGAATAGAGTCCGCAGGAACTTAATTCAATTTTTCCCATAGAAGCAATGTTTCAGTATCTGCGGTTTCAGTTTCCACACGGTTTTTCAGGAACATAACCCCCGCAGATAACAAGACTCGACTGTAGCTCTGTGTCAAAGGGGACAGCCTCAGTCAGACCTGGGTTTTGCCCTATTGTATGCTGGGAGATTTTATTTAACAGGTTTTTTAATACCACTTTATCATTTCAGTCAAAGTGGTTTGCATTCTAACTTAAACATGGCAATGTACATTAAAGAAGGACATTGATGACTTAGATTTTTCTGAGGCAATGGAGGGTTAAGTGACTTGCCCAAGGCCACAAATGCTAGTGGGAATCAAACCCTTGTCTCGAGGTTCCCCAGCCAGTGCTCTAACCATTAGTCTACTCCTCCACTCCATGTAGTTCTGATTTTCCACTTAATACCTCTAAGAAGAATAGAATTACATCTCCATCTCTATCTTGATGTCTGGTCAAGTTATCCATTTAAAATTAGGAGGAGTCAGAGGCCTAGCAAGGACAGAATTAAACTATAGTGGTGATATTCAGCCTTTGGTTAAAATCATCCAGATTTGTAAATCTTGCATATTACAAGCCTAAGACATCTGGATAAAGATAGAAACATAGAAGCATGATATCAGAAAAAGACCATATGGTCTATCTAGTCTGCCCTTCCATGTCAACTACTATAGTCTCTTTTTTACCTTTGGAGTTCAATTGAGTTTGTCCCATTATTTCTCAAATTTAGATACTCTCTTCATCTCTACTACCTCCACTGGGAGATGATTCCATGCATCTACCACTTTTCCGTAAAGAAATAGTTCCGTATATTACTCCTGAGTCTATCCTGTTTTACCCTCATCCTATGTCCCCTCATTGAGGAGCTTACTTTTAATTGAAAGAGGCTCTCTTCCTGTGCATTTATGCCATGGAGGTATTGAAATAACTCTATCGTATCTCCTCTCAATATTTCTATCTGCCTTTCTTCTAAAGTATACATACTGAGATCGTTAAGTCTGTCCCCCTATGGTTTATAACAAAGACCACTGACCATTTTGGTACCCACTCTTTGCACAGACTCCAACCAGTTTATATTCTTTTGAAGGTGTGGTCTCCAAAATTGCACACAATACTCCAAATGAGGTTTCACCAAAGACTTATACAGAAGCACTATCACTTCCTTTTATCTGCTGGCCATTCCTCTCCCTAAGCACCCAAGCATCCTTCTGGCTTTCACCATCATGTTTTCTACCTGTTTAGCCACTTTAAGATCATCAGAAGCAATCATGCACAGGTCCCGCTCTTCTTTCATGGACAGAAGTACTTCAGCTCTTATACTATACTGCTCCCTTGGAGTTTTGCAGCCCATATGCGTGACCCTGCATTTTTTAGCATAAACTCTCAGCTGCCAAATTCTCGACCATTCTTCAATGTTGTCAATAGTATATATAATTGTGCAGTAAGGCACACTATTGAAGACATAGGCCCACATAAAGAATAATGGGCCTGATATTCTTCAGGGCAGGCTATGCTCTGCTACGGCGCATAGCCCTGCCTGCCGACTCTTAACCCTGGATATTCATTGCCGGGGTCATATGCAGTCCTGGCATTGAATATCCGGGTATCGCCGCACATGCCAGAAGCCGCATTAGGTAATCAGGCAGCAGCAGTATTGCATGCTGCCTGGTTAGCTCCTGCGCTGAAAGATAAGCGAGGGTTTTACTCATCTATCTTTTCGGCACAGATCAGTAACTGGGCAGCATGCAGTATTGCTGCTGTCCATTTATCGTTTGTGACTGCATATGCTCCGCCCCGGAACGCTCGATGATAACCGGATGGCATTGGGGCATGTAGGGGAGTTAAAAGGGGATATTCAACGGCACTAACCATGTAAATGCCATTGAATAGCCTGATTTAAGGCATTTACACAGTTTATTGGGCCGTAAAGAATGTAAATGCCTTTCGAATATTGGGCCCAACATTTTTAAAAACCTCGAAGAAAATGAAAAATCCTGAAAATCCCTAAAAAAGCCATGAGAAACTTAACAGAATGAAAACATAAGAACTGGCCTTTCACTCTTCCTTCTCCTTTACTTCCTTTCCTCAGATAGGATCTGTCTTCCTACCTGCCTTGCTTCCTGGGGGCCTTGGAGGCTGCCAGCCATTGGGGGAGGGGGGAATCATTGGTAACAATTGGGAGGTAAGGGTCAGTTGGCAGGCATTATGATTGACAATTAAAAGGTAACGAGCAGCCAAGCTGGTAATTTGTTGTGATTCTGCAGCAAGAAGGAAATTCTACTGCAGTTCCCATGGAATCATGGCAAAACTATGGCCCTGCCTTTGTTAGCCACAAATTATAAGTGTGACTGGACCATATGTTGTCCTAATTATTTCCAAATCTTCTCTTCTCTCTCTTCTATAGCTTAATTTTTTTCTCTGTTGTCTACTTAGAGGCCCTTTAACCTGAGCCAATTCAAAATTCAGGTTACATTGAAATGCTTCCAAGACATTATTCTGAAAATTAGCACTATACCTGCAGAAGGAGAAACTAAATGTTAATTTCTTTATAATTCTGGGCCCTTTTTCAGCAGCATGCTTTTGATTGCCCTCTAACCTCCTGCTGGGGCCATTAGGAAGCTGTTGTGGCAACCCCTAGGCTCCCTGATGGGCTTCACAGGGCCTTCTGTAGCATAGGCAAGGAATGCAGTGGTCTGTTACTGTATGTTAAGCCTTGTGCCAGGAGGAACAGTGACTTTTAATTTAAGCTATTTTCTCTTTCCGTGCCTTAGTGCTCTACTCACTCAGTTATCATTTCAACAGTCTCAAATTCTGAGACTGCTGTGTTGAATTGCCTCTCTAATGCAAGGAGACAGAAGTGTTCCACCCAACCTTTGCCTGTTATATCTCATTCCATCCTTTGTTTCTCTCTTCCTTTCCCAAGCTGCAGGATAAGCAGCTCTCTTCAATCTTAAAGCTAGTTTGTGGATTGCAACTGTAAGGAAATAGCACACTCAAAGTTTTTGAATGATCACTGGGGTGAAAAAGCTGGTTGAATAAATTTGGTGTTTTCTTTTAAGGGTGTGATAGTGGAGTGGAGTAGTAGCCTAGTGGTTAGTACTCAAGAATTCAGGGTTTGATTCCCATTGGCAGTCCTCGTGACCGTGGACAAGTCACTTTACCCTCCATTGCCTCGGAAGAAAAGGCCTGGCAATCTACTTATGGTCATACTTTGCCAAGAAAATCCAGGGGGCTGCTCGCTCACCAGGAATCAGCATTGACTTGACAGCACTTAAAATATATCTGTGTTTATGATTTTTTTTCCTAACATTGTACTGGAATGATCATATTTGCTGCTTACTCAGTGTGCTGAAATGCATGTTGCCATGAAGTCATCACTCTGTTAATTCAAAGTGCATACATTTAACATTTCTAACTGAAATAACCTCCATGTCTCAATCTGCCATGATTAGTTTCCCAACTGAATGATGATTTTCATCCCTGCAGTTAGGATATAAAGGCTTGATTTTATAACAGGGCTGCCTATGTGAGGACTCCATAAATGTGCCTATTTTATAAGCCATCAAACTACGAAATACACACTCGCACATAAATCCTTAACAAATGGACAATAAAAAATGTGAAGCACAACAGGAACACCCTTGTAGTGCTTAAAAAAAAATTTAAAGACCTCATTATAGCAGCATCACTATGCTGATAACCTGCCACTTTTTATGTAATATTTTTAATTGCAATATAGAAAAGATAAAATAAGAGCATAAATTTAATATACTTATCTTAACAATTGCTCAAAAAAATTGATTCAAAAGCACGGAGGCTCTCTGTGTACATCTACAGAGATGCCAAAACCACTGCAGTTCCAAAAATGTGAAATGTCTGACTCCTGACTAGAGTTTCTTTAGTACAAAGAGTAACTGCTTCAGGGAATTTCTCTGGGAAAGTAATATAAACTGCAAACCAAAATCACTAAAACAAATTAAAGATTTTCAAACATTGGGCGTTATCCCAGCAGAGTTGACAAACTTTGGATTGGGAACTTTTATTAATAGTGATGTCTGTTTTATAAAGACATGTTGCTTTTAAATAAAATAGACGCCCAGAACCCACTCTGGTAGTGCATAAATACTGGTATATCTTTACACGTGCTCATAAGTTGGTGTAAATGTGTGCATGTACTCCATATTTATACTCGCATATTTTATAAAATATGTGGATATGTCGCAACATCTCCCTACTCCACCCAAACTACACCCTTGGGAAGGCCTTCATGTGGTACGTGCCTAAGTATGTGCTATCTTCTTGGCACACATACTTACATATACACGCATATACCAAGAAGTAGTTTTATAAAAGGCCTTTTCTGCATGTAAAACTGTCTTTACATGTGGAAAAGGTTTTATAAAATTACCTCCAAAAATGACTCTAGGATAAATGTCTTATATTTATTGTTGGGAAAAGAGAGAGACTTTATTATAATTCTGAACTCCATAAATAGCTGCCCCTTCTCCTCTTAGAATTGTGCAGTCTCTGGGGACTGTATGAATAGCATACATACACGTTGTGGACATAGGGCTTTATACTAGTGAGGCTAAGATGAAATGAGAATGGTAACCACTCTATGAACCCTGGATCCATCGGTGTATGCAAGATGTCCCTGGAGCAGGAGTCTTCTGGGAAGGAGTTATGAAAATTCCATTGTATCCCTTTGGTATAGTTAATAAGCTTTTGTACCCTAAGATACAAAAATAACCCCAAAGATGAGCATGCTCATCTCTGAAGAGAGAAGGATGATGTGGAATACCTCAGGGATTGGTTCTAGAGTCCTGGCTCTGTTCAACATTTTTTTTGAGTAATAATTGTAAAGGAATTAGAAGATAAGATCTGTAACAGTGGACACCCCTAAGAAAGCAGAAAGTTCTAAACGTTCACTAATACATGTCAGTGAAATCCAGTGCAAAAAGGTACAGACTGAAGCATTTGAGGTGCAGAAATCTGAGGAAACAGTACATGATGGGGATCTGAGAAGCTGAGTGCACTGAGGAAAGGAAACACCTTGATGTGATTGTATCTGATGACCTCAAGGTAATGAAACAGTTTGATGGTTGGGGAGATGATAGGGAGTTTGAAGGGGAGATATAACTAGCAAAAAGGTTTTAATATTTCCATGCGGGCCATTGGTGACGCCTCACCTAGTATATTGTTTACTTTTGGAGACCTTACCTCCTAAAGGATAGAGGCTGCATGCAGCCCTGACAATGGCAACCAAAATGATGAAGGTCTGTAGCAGTAGCTGAATAGGATGAGGCTTAAGGTCTCAAATAGGAAAAGGAGGAAAGGAGGGTCAGGGGAAATATAATAAAAATACTAAAATATGGGGGGTCTTGTGATGCTGGGCTGAGGGAAGTACACATGGTGGCTGTTCTCCTGGGCCGCACTGGCTAAGTGCTGTGATAACAATTAGTTAATACCTGAAAAGCAACAGTTTATGGTGGAGGAAGGCATGACATCTAAAGCTGACTCCAGAAAAACACTGAAAGTGTCGACTGGAGCAACAAAAACAGCAAAAAAAACTTGTGCCAACAGACTATGGCAGAGTATCTAAGCACGCAAGATGGAAGAGAAACCAACACAATAAAAAGGCCTCATACCACCAGGACGATTGACGAGAATGGAGATAACCACGGCAAATGCAGAACCTGTGTTGCCCGAAACAGTGGTGGTACTGGTAGCAATTAAGAAAAGCAGCATTAACCTGGCGGGAAAACTGGCCACCATTCAGGGTGGGTTATGTGAAGCATGGGCAGAAATCCAGGCAGCGGTAGGCCGCATCGAGAGGACAGAGCAGTGCATTTCAGACATGGAGTTCGAGGCACTCATACTCTGGACCAAAGTAGATTTAGAAAACTGCTCAAGGAGATCCAATTTGAGGATACTGGGCCTGCCGGAGGGGGGAATTGAGCAATGCATGGCAGAATACATAGAGAACCTGCTGCAGGAGGGGTTTCGAGACTCCCATCCCGACCAGTGGTGGTGTTGAGTGAGCACATCGGGTACCAGGAGGGCGAACACAGGCCACGACTTGTATTGCGAAAATATTAAACTTCAGACACCGGGACTGGATCTTGAGGCAGGTCCGGGGCAATTTTGCATCAAAACAGTAAGATATAGATATTCTCGGACTACAGCTTGGACCTAGACAAACGGCAGGCCTTCAGAGATATCAAACGCCGGCCGGCGGGTCATGGTATACCACAGGCACTTCTGCACCCAGCATGGCTTTGGGTTACATGGAAGGGAGAAACGCTCTTCTTTGGAGACCCCAAGGAGACCAAGGATTTTCTCCGGCAACACTTCTGTGATGATCCTCCTCTAAGCGAGGAAGGACTAAGTAGGAGAGAGGAAAGAGTGAATTTTCCACAAGACGACGCACTCATGCACAGTTATGAGGAGAACCATTGTTGGGTGGTGGAAGCTTTCACGCAGAGCAACAGTGAAGAAGGTGAAATGTCAGCCACAGCAGCCAGTTGAACTGTACTTCTTACGACCATAAAGCAAAGTGCAAAAGTGTGAGCAGGACAATGAACAGCTAGGTCTGAAATGAGCCGTGGGACCCAGGAGGGCAGAGATTAGAAAAACATACTGTCCCCCGGGCCCATCTGCGTAAGTCTTCATATGACTTGCTGAGTCCCCTGCCGTTGCAGGGGAACCCCGACAGGAGGCAAAGAACGATCCACAGGAGGAAGGTTATGAGAGGTCGGGCCCCGATCACCCATGTAGGTGGGGCAAGCTCACCGACACTTCCTGGAGGGTGCCCTCCAGGTGACCACTAAGGTTTGCCAGTTAGTACTGATTAAGAAATGTTAATGTGTTATCTGTGAAGAAGGGGATGGAGGGGCGGGGGAAGGCTGGTGGAGTGTGTATGGATGGAGAGAATGTGTAAATTGAGATGAATGAAAATGAGTATTAAAATTACGTCCCTTAATGTCATGGGGCTACAGACACCACGAAGGAGGTGGGTGGTGCTTAAGGGTATATATCTTGTACAAGAAACTCACCTGGGGAGGCAGGATCTGAGTAAGCTGCAGATCAGTTGGGCTTCAGAGGTGCTGCTACTCACCAGGGAAGACTAACAGTGTGGAGTAGCTGTGATTTTTAGGAAAGGGTTGTCCTACCAAATTGTAAGGAAATGGAAGGATAAACAGGGTAGAGCAATTGCCTTGGAAATACAGCTCTTGGGACTACTTCTATGTATAGTTAACCTCTGTGTCCCGAATTCAGAACAAAGGGAGTTTATACAGCATATATTTTAGAAAATCACGAGCTGGACTGTATTACCAGTGCTGTATGGGGGAGATTTCAATGCGATAGTTAAAGCTGGAGAAGACAGGGCATCAGTGAATCAGGTCAGTCAAGGGGAGGGGGTATCCATAGGCTCTATGATAGGTAAGTTCGGCCTGGTCAACATATGGAGGCTTCAGAACCAGGGTACACGTGGATACACATGTCACTCAGCGGCTGATGCCTCCTATTCAAGAATAGATCTTATTTTGGTAGGACCTCTCTTGTACCCTGGGTGACTAAGTGCGAAATTGGTAGTATCACCTGGTCAGACCATGCCCCTGTACATCTCTGGCTAGGTCTAGATGGAGGGGACAATAAGACAAAGAAGACTTGGAGGTTAAACCTCTCCCTAATTGCGAAGGGGGAAGGAGATATGCAGGTTGAGAGTGCCATAGATTACCTTCAGAACAATGATCGGAAGGAGAACTCCCCGCTGGTCCTATGGGACGCACTGAAGGTGGTAATAGGAGGGGTTCTGATAGCAATAGGGTCCCGCAGAAAAAAGGAAAGAAGTAGATGCAAGGCTGAGCTAGAGGCAGAAATTAGACAATTGGAAAGAGCATATGCACAAGCCCCTTCAGAAGGAGTGGCATGCAACCTGGAGTTGAAGAAGGGGGAACTGAAGAGTCTACTCATAGAGGAGATAGAGGTACTAATCAGGAAGACCAACCACACATTTTATGTCAAGGGAGATAAAATTGACAGATTACTGGCTCAACAGCTAAAGCAGAAACGGGCCCAGACCACTATACTTCAGGTGAAAGACATGGGAGGGCAGTTGCATCATGACAAGATAGTCATTGAGAATGTCTCTGTAAAATACTGCACAGATTTATATACCTCTGAGTGTACAAAACCGCCGCTTCTGAGGCACACAGTAACATCGGGGAGCAGCAGCCATCATCGGAGGGAGTGAGTGGGAGCTCCTCCTCACCTCCATTAACCACCAATCAACAGCCCTAAGCAGCCCTCTACAACGGCTCAAAAACCGCCGCTTCTGAGGCGCGCCCGCACCTTGCGGGCCCGTGCCTGAGGGCCTCGCCAGAGGGCCCTTTGGCGTGGCCCTTAGGCGTGGGTCCGTGGCGTGTGAGTAAAACCTATTTTATATTTGTGTATGCAACTATTATGCTGCTACATTACGGCTGTAATCTATTGTTCTCCTCTCTTCTTGTCTCTTCTATCCTTTTGTCTAGTACTGCATCTCTTATTCTGTCCTATCTTATATATGGCGTTCTTTTCGTATCTTCTATAATTATATTGTATTGTAAACCGCTCTGATGCTTTGGCCTGAGCGGTATATCAAATGATTAAACATAAACATACAATATAGGACGGACGGATAGGAACATATCTGGAGGGAAAGGTGAATCAAGGCCTCACAGAGGAGCAGTAAGATTGGTTGGACAACCCGGTCACTGAGTTGGAAGTACAGAAAGCTATAGACTGGTTGCTCCTCCATAAGGTGGAAGGTCCAGATGGTTCCCCCCCCCCTCCCCGAATTCTACAAAGCATTTGGGAGCATTCTCTATGCAGGGTATACAATAAGGCTAGAGAAGAGGAAGGTATACCACCTTCATTTTTAGAAGCACATATTATGCTTATACAAAAAAAGGGGAAAGACTCGAGCAATCCAGGGTTGTACCGCCCGATATCTCTTCTAAACACAGATGCTGTTATTAGCATAAATCTTTGCACAGCGACTTAACCAGCTAGTACCTGAGCTCATCCATATCGATCAAACAGGCTTTATAGTAGGTCACAATGGGGCCAATAATGTGTGGCAGGTGTCGGGAATGGCCTCTCTGTGCGGAGAGGTGTGTGCAGAGCCAGAAGCTTTTTCTTAGCCCTGGATGCATAAAAGGCCTTTGACTGGGTCGAATGGCCGTATTTAGAGAATGTGCTGCGAGCTTACAAATTTATGGAGAACTTTATACAGGTGATATCAGCATTATACAGTAAACCCAGTTGCTTATAGATGGCACATTATCCCCCTATTTTGAGCTGCACGGAGGAACAAGGCAGGGATTCCCACTTCCCCATTTCTGTTCGCTCTTTCTCTGGAACCATTTGCCCAGGCAATTCAGCTTAATACAGAGATAGAAGGCATAAGGGTGGGTTGAACATGAGGTAGCGATATATCCTGACGATACACTCCTATTCCTCTCAAATCCAGAGAGCTCATTAGCAATTTTCAAACAAGAATATGGGAAATTTGCAGAGATATTGGGATATAAGTTAAACTGAACTAAGTCTGTTTTGCTCCCATTTCATGTGCAGCCAGATATGATGGAACGGCTTAAAGATTGGCATCCCTACCAATGGGAACTGAATGTCTATCTTATTTAAGGGTGAAGATTCCCATGTAGATGCATAAACTCTTCCAATTGTACTATCCCCTATTGCTAAAGAAAATTCGGGAGGAAAAGTGTGGTTGGTCTTTTTGGGCTCCCTCCCTGATGACTAGAATTACTGCTGTGAAAATGAGTATACTCCCAAGGTTTATATATATATATCCTTGATGCTGCCATGTAGAATCCCGGACTCTTATTTTAGAGATTTAAACAAGGTAATAGCAAACCTTTTTTGTGGAATGGGAAACAGGCAAGGGTAAGTTTGTGCATATTGATGATACAGAGGGAAGGAGGGGGGCTGTCACTGCCAAACTTCAGTATATTACTGGTGGGTGGTGCAGCCAAGCCAGCATTGGATCCCCATAGAGGTGAGTCAAGTAGGACTGCTGAGTTTAAGGGGTGGTGCCTTTTTCGGCCTTCCTGCAGAGAAGGGAAGGGGTGAAACTACACACTATAGTGGGAGCAATGCTAGAAGCGTAGGAAAAAATTACAGGGAAGATAAAGCTAGATACTGCCAGTCCTCGACTAGCATATATGATCCAGGGAGACCTGTTCCCACCCTACCAGATGGATCCTGAAAGATTTAAATGGATGAGATTGAATGTAATGGAATGCATGATTGATTATGTAGGGGAAAGGGGATACTTAACGAGGAATGAGATACTGAATAGATGAGAGCACAGTACCCCCATTTCTTCTCAATTTTCCAGTTAGAACATTTTTTGTTAATCCATCGGGGACGATATCTACGATTTCCCCGCCCTTTGGAGTTGTTTTTCATGAAACCTTGGAAGGGTCAGGGAGCAGTTGCTCAACTTTAGTACCAGTTTTAGTTTGCTTTTCTCTGACCAGAGAAGGGCTGTACTTTTACAGAGCTCTGCTAGTGAGGGGATATTTGCCTCCTGGGACATCTTACTGTGAGTTCTAGCTGTTTATTTAATTATTTACTGTTTGTCTAACTGTTTGTTTAATTATTTATTGTTTGTTTTAGTGGTGTGCTAGTTCAGCCTTCTCAGCTGTACTTACCTTGCCTCTCTCAACTAACTGGGCTTTGTGTGGTACCCCCATCCCCCTGCTGAGGGTTGACAGGGTACCTTGTAACTGCCCTCTTTAATAGGACTTATCTCCCTCCCTCCCTCCCCAGCACCCACCCACCCCTGGGGTAATTGTAGTTTTATAGGTACTTGCACATCTTAGAGGAAAGGGGCTGCTCTCAGGTGCAGCTCTTAATCCAAATCAGTCATACACAGAGGACCTGAGATTAATTAAGCTTCAGGTACACAGGGTGTATTAGGGGTATTAGATACACTTTTATTAGTATAAGCATCTACACCAATCCTTATTATATACCGAATTTAAAAGACCTAAACACAAGCTTTAAACTAAGATGCAGACAGAGGTCCAGCAACGAGATGGGGGTTCTCCAGTCTTTTGCATTGAGTGTCACATGTATGATTTTCTCCCAGTTGGTGAGAGGTCCTACATATGCACTAAGTGCAGGGAGCTCTTTGCTCTCAGGGAACAAGTCCGTTCTCTAGAGGCTAGAGTAGCAGACCTGGAAGACATAAGAAAGACAGAGAAGTACATGGACGAGACCTACAGGGATATAGTCCTGAAGTCCCACCTCCAGTCTGGCAGCATCCCTGTTGCCATGGAGGAGAGAGGTCGCGTGACAGGAGAGCATCACCCTGGTGTGGCAGGAAGTGATCCTGTAACTAGGACCTGTCCTCCAGGTGATGTAAAACCCTCTCGCACTGAGGACGTTTCTCCAGGGCCATGTCCCCATGAGGGGAGGGTCAGGACAGCTGTTATAGTTGGTGATTCAATCATTAGGAATGTAGATAGCTGGGTGGCTGGTGGACGTGAGGATCGCCTGGTAACATGCCTGCCTGGTGCGAAGGTAGCAGATCTCACACACCGCCTAGATAGGATCATAGATAGTGCTGGGGTGGAGTCTGCTGTCTTGGTACATGTTGGTACCAATGACATAGGAAAATGTGGTAGGGAAGTTCTGGAGGCTAAATTTAAGCTTTTAGGTAGGAAGTTGAAATCCAGAACTTCCAGGATAGCGTTCTCCGAAATGCTTCCTGTTCCACGTGCAGGACCCAAAAGACAGGCAGAGCTCCGGAGTCTCAATGCGTGGATGAGACAATGGTGCAAGGATGAGGGTTTTGGATTTGTTAGGAACTGGGGAACATTCTGGGGAAAGGGGGGGCTCTTCCGAAGGGATGGGCTTCACCTTAATCAGGATGGGACCAGACTGCTGGCATTAACCTTTAAAAAAGAGATAGAGAAGCTTTTAAACTAGAAAATAGGGGAAAGCCGACAGTCACCCAGGAGCGCATGGTTCGGACAAAGGTATCCTTGAAGGATACTACCAAAAACAGTGAGGTTCCAAAAGGGAGTATAGTAGCCCAAATGCCCTTGAGTAAGGAGCAGACAGAGCATAAAGATTCCCAATTACCCATGCCTACCAATAGCCAGATTAATATTAATAAAATTAATAAAATACAGTCACTAAAATGCTTGTATGCCAATGCTAGAAGTCTAAACAATAAGATGGGAGAATTAGAATATATAGCACTAAATGAGAGGTTAGATATGATTGCACTCTCAGAGACATGGTGGAAGGAGGATAACCAGTGGGACACTGTGATACCTGGATACAAACTATATCGTAATGATAGAGCTGAACAAATTGGTGGAGGGGTTGCGCTCTATGTTAAAGAGGGCATTGAGTCAGAAAGGATTAAAGTTTTGCAGGGAGCACAATTTGCTGTAGAATCTCTATGGATTGAAATTCCATTTATGAAAGGGAAGGTGATGGCAGTGGGAGTATACTATCGACCGCCTGGCCAGAATGAACAAATGGATGATGAAATGCTCAAAGAAATCAAGGAAGCTAACAAAAGCCACAACAGAGTAGTAATAATGGGTGATTTCAATTACCCCGGTATCGACTGGGACAGTCTCACAGCAGGACAAGCTAAAGAGATAAAGTTTCTAGATGAAATAAATGACTGCTTCTTGGAGCAGCTGATTCATGAACCGACCAGAGGGGAAGCCATACTGGACCTAGTCCTTAGTGGAACGCCAGATCTGGTGCAAGAAATAAGGGTGTTGGGACCACTTGGCAATAGTGATCATAGTATGATCATGTTTGATTTAATCAGTGGAGGACAGATAGTAAAGGAATCCACAGTACTACCTTTTAACTTTCAAAAGGGAGACTATGATAGAATGAGGAATATAGTTCGGAAAAAACTAAAAGGAGCGGTTCCAAAGGTTAAAGACTTACAGCAAGCTTGGGTGTTATTTAAAAATACTATCCTCGAAGCCCAGACCAGCTGTATTCCACGCATTAAGAAAAGTGGAAGAAAGTCCAAAAAACTGCCAGCATGGTTTAAAGGTGAGGTCAGAGAGGCTGTTGCTGCCAAAAGAGCAACCTTCAGGACATGGAAAAAAGAGCCAAATGATGAAAACTGGAAACAACACAAGCACTGGCAAGTTAAATGCAAAGCATTGATAAGGCAGGCAAAGCGGGAATTTGAGAAGAAACTTGCCACGGAAGCAAAAACACGAAATAAAGACTTTTTCAAGTACATTCGTAGCAAACGGCCTGTGAGAGAGTCAATTGGACCATTAGATGATAGAGGGGTAAAAGGGGCAGTAAGAGGGGACAAGGCTATAGCAGAGAGACTGAATGAATTCTTTGCTTCGGTCTTTACTGAGGAAGATGTAGGGATGTTACCCAAGACTGAAGTGGTATTTAAAGGTGATACTGCAGAGGAATTGAGAGAAATATCGCTACACCGGGAAGATATATTACAACTATTTGATAAACTGAATAGTAACAAATCACCTGGACCAGATGGTATACATCCCAGAGTGTTGAAAGAACTGAAATATGAGATTGCAGACCTGCTATTGGTAATCTGTGAACTTTCATTAAAATCATCTGTAATACCTGAAGATTGGAGGGTCGCCAACGTAACACCAATTTTTAAAAAGGGTTCCAGGGGTGACCCGGGAAATTACAGACCGGTGAGCCTGACGTCAGTATCAGGGAAAATGGTAGAAACCATCATAAAGAACAAAATTACACAGCATGTAGATAGTCATGGCCTAATGGGAGACAGCCAACATGGCTTTAGACAAGGAAGATCTTGTCTTACTAATCTGATCTGTTTTTTTGAAGGTGTGCATAAACAGGTAGACAAAGGTGAGTCGGTTGATATAGTGTATCTGGACTTTCAGAAAGCTTTTGACAAGGTCCCCCATCAGAGACTTTTGGCAAAGCTAAAAAGTCATGGGATAGGAGGCAGTGTACTATTGTGGATCGGGAACTGGTTAAAAGATAGAAAGCAGAGGGTAGGGCTAAATGGCCAATATTCCCAATGGAAAAAGGTGAATCGTGGAGTACCCCAGGGATCTGTACTGGGTCCCCTACTTTTTGACATATTCATAAATGACCTGGAAAAAGGAATAACTAGTGAGGTTATCAAATTTGCAGATGACACAAAACTGTTTAAAGTTGTTAAAACCCAAGAGGATTGTGGAAAACTGCAGGAGGATCTGGATAAATTGGAAGACTGGGCATCCAAATGGCAGATGAAATTTAATGTGGACAAGTGCAAAGTTATGCACCTAGGAAAGAACAACCCACATTATAGTTACACGATGCAAGGCTCCACATTAGAAACCACCACCCAGGAAAAAGATTTAGGAGTCATCGTGGATAACATGTTAAAACCCTCCGCCCAGTGTGCAGCGGCGGCCAAGAAAGCAAATAGAATGCTAGGTATCATAAGGAAAGGGATGGAGAATAAAACAAAGGATATTATAATGCCTCTGTATCGCTCCATGGTACGACCGCACCTTGAATATTGTGTGCAATTCTGGTCACCGTATCTTAAAAAGGACATAGAGTTATTAGAAAAAGTACAGAGAAGAGCCACCAAATTGGTGAAGGGGATGGAAGGCTACTCCTATGAAGAGAGGCTAAAAAGGTTAGGGCTCTTTAACCTGGAAAAGAGACGGCTGAGGGGAGATATGATAGAGGTCTATAAATTAATGAATGGAGTGGAACGGATAAACGTGGATCAATTGTTTACGCTATCAGAATATAGAAGGACTAGGGGACATGTAATGAAGCTACAGGGTAAACTATTTAAGACAAATAAGAGAAAATATTTCTTCACTCAACGTGTAATCAAACTCTGGAATCTGTTACCGGAGGATGTAGTAAGGGCTGTTAGTATAGCTGGGTTTAAAAAAGGTTTGGACAAGTTCCTGGAGGAAAGGTCCATAAACCACTATTAAAAAGGGACCCAGGATATCAATGCTTGACCTAGTACAAGCACTGCAGAACCTGTGTCTTTTGGGGAAACTGCTAGGTACGTATGACCTAGATTGGCCACTGTTGGAAACAGGATACTGGGCTTGATGGACCTCGGTCTGACCCAGTATGGCATTTCTTATGTTCTTATGTTCTTACCTGAAGTACCTTCAGAGAGGGTACAAGGACCCCATGGATATCAGGACAAGTGGACTCAAGATCTGGAAATGAGATGGTCTCAGGAGCAGTGGGAGGAGGTGTGGAAAAATACTAAGTAGATGTCCATTTGTTTAACCCATATGGATACACAATATAAGTTGTTATTCCAAATGTTTCTCACTCCTGGTAGGCTGCATGCCATAAAGACCTTCTACCCGGATACGTGTTGGAGGGATGAGAGGAGAGAAGAACCCTGATGCATACTGTTTTGGAGTGTAAAAAAGTGCAAATCTTCTGGAAAAAGATGCCTGCCATCTCTAGGAAGGCTACAGGGAAGGGGGCTGCCCTATGACTGGCAATCATGCTGCTGGGATATATTGAATGGCCATCAGTGATCCGCTTAAATTTTCTTTTCTTAGCAGCCCGACTAGCAATAGCCTCAAAGTGGAAGCAGGTAGCTGCCCCAACAATGATGGAGTAGTCCCAAAACTAGCCAGAATAATGGAAATCAAGAGAGGGAAAGCCCTTATGAGAGGTACAGTAGATAGCAATGAATGGATATGGTCCCCATTAAGAGCAGTAAGTAGCAAGTGGAAACGGGAGGGGGTGGGGTAGGAAACAGAGATCCACAGTTGACCCCTTCCCTACATGTGCCTAAGTGGGGAAAGGTAAGAAGTATTAGGGATCCTACCAAAAAGGATAAGGAGTAAGAGATCCGTCTCCATGACAGAACTAAGCAGTAAATAACCCCAGCAGAGCATCCAGTTTAGGAGTACCGCTGTCTGCTAATCTTACCCCCTCCTCCTACAGGCATGCGCAGATAGGATTAGCTCGCATCCAATTGTTATAAGTAGTTTTGTTGAGGGATAGAATAATGTAGCATGCAAATACAGTATTATGCAACACAAGCCAAGAGGAGAGGCCATTGTGTTTGCTTCTCTCTCTTCAGCTATCACAATCATGTACGCTATGTAAAATTTTGATAAAATGGAAAATGTTTAATAAAAAATAAAGAATAAAAATTAAAAATAATACTGAAATACCTAAAAAATGTTATGATTTTGGAATTAGTGGAATATAAATGTTATAAATGAAAGTCTTAATGCACAGATAAATTCAATGGAAAGGAAATTGTACAGTTGGCGGTCATAATATGAAATTTCAGTGGATTAAACTGAGGAACAGTAAGTGGTGGATGCTTCGAATTCCCTCCTGATATGGGTGATGGAAGCTAAAATGATAATAAACTTCAAAAAGGCACAGAATAAACACAAAAGCTTCTGTACAAAATTGGTAGATGCATATCTTAAAAGACTCATGGCTGTTACTGCAAAATGGGGCTTCTACCATGTTTTGAACTAAAGGGTGTCAAACTTTTTTAGTTCCTTATTCTTAATTACTTGGTGAATATTTATTAATTGTTCTTTCATGTTGAAAGTGTAGAGTATATTGTTTAGATTAGATATATTATCGACGAGTGGTAAGCTTTTTGAATTTTGCTTTTATTTTATATTTGTTTTATTTTTTAAATAATTATAGGCAGCACATTCAGTGAAAATGTATCTGAACAGCTAACAAATATTCATGCACCATATAGCTTACAAACATTTAAAGCATAATAAAATACTGAAGGTAGTTTCCACATACCTGTTTGTATTAGTGAAATAAACGCCTACTTTAAGGCATTTCAAAGTGCAGGATCATGCATTTGGGCTGCAAAAATCCAAGGCAGCAGTACGATGTAGGGTGCAAAATATTTCTGTCCACGAAAGAAGAGTGGTACCTGGGTGTGATTGTTTCTGAAGATCTTAAAGTGGCTAAACAGGTAGAAAAGGCAACAGTGAAAGCCAGAAGGATCTTGAGTGCATAGGGAGAGGAATGGCTAGCAGAAAAGAGGAGGTGATAGTGCCTCGGTATAAATCTTTGGTGAGAACTCATTTGGAGTATTTTATGCAATTCTGGAGACCACACCTTCAAAGGGATCTTTATTTGGTTCTTGTTATACCACTTTACGATAAAACATCAAAACGGTTTACAATACATTAAAACAACTGCCAGAAAAGGAAAAGAACGCCATGGTCACGACAGGAGAGAGGAAGATAGAGAAAGAAGAGAGAGAGAAAAGTGAGAGAGGAAATATGTGGTAGAAAAAGAGGGGAGAGAGACAAATTCCTCAGCTGGGAGCAGAAGGGACAGGAAGATCAAAAGCAGAGTAGAAGAGGTGTGTCTTAAGAAGAGATTTGAACCTGTTAAAGGAAAGTTCTACCCGGAGGTCTGGAGAGAGAGAATTCCAAAGCTTAGGACCGAGAAAAAAGAGAGCAGAATTTCTGGTGGTTTCCAAGTGTGCAAGAGAAGGAGGGAGAAAAAACATATGGTTAATGTGGATGTGACGAAGCGAGCGATGGGGAGTGTGAAGACGTATCAAATTGGAGAGATATTGGGGGAATTGGTGTGAATAGCTTTATGGACGAGGATTAAAACCTTGTTCTGGATACAGTAGGTGACGGGGAGCCAGTAGAAGTGAATAAGAAGAGGGGTGACATGGTCAGTATGGGATGCATGTGTGACAAGATGGGCTGCAGTATTTTTTAACTGTTGGAGTCTTCATAACTGATACTGGGGGAGAACGGCCCAGGCAATGTTATAGTAGTTAATTCTGCTCATGACTAGGGAGAGGTGAAAGGTAAACAGGGAGGGAATGGGAAGGAAAGGACGGATAGCGTGGATCTGGCGGAGGGAGCAGAAGGAACGGCAAATTATGGATGATAAATGATCATGGCATGATAGAGCAGAGTCCAGGTAATAACTAAATAGTGCAGGGAGGGAACCAGGGGGACGGGGGAAGAAGAAAGTGAAGGTGCAAGAACAGGGATGGGGCTACCAAATATGAACCAGATGGCTTTGGTTTTGTCCATGTTGAAGTGGTGAAAATTGGAGGCTAGCCTGGTGCTCACAGAGGAGAGGCAGTCATTGAGGGGGAGTGATATTGAGGGCAGCAGGGTCAGTGTGATGGAGAAGGATGATACCATCCGCGTAATAATACACAGAGATACAGTGCTGTTGAATAAGGAGTGTGAGGGGAGCCAGGAAAATATTGAAGAAGAGAGGGGCCAGAACAGAGCCCTGGGGAACACCATGAAGAAGGGGGGTGCTGAACAAGGAGGAGGTACCAGAAAAAACAGAGAGAGACCTGGAGGACAGAAAAGAGCGGAACCAGTGAAGCACAGAACCACTGAGTCCAGCAGCAGAGAGATGAGTGAGAAGTGTGCGTTGGTCCACAAGGTCAAAGGCAGAAGACAGATCAAGGGAGACCGCAATAGAGTACACCCCCTGATCATGGGAGGAGTTATGTTTTTTGAGGAAGGAAGTGAGAATAGTTTCAGTGCTGTGTCCCAGGTGAAAACCCGACTGACGGGGGTGAAGGGTAAGTGCAGAGTCTAGGTGAGAAGTGAGCTGGGCAAAGACTAGTTTTTCCAGGAGTTTAGAACGAAAAGGGAGATTAGAGAGAGGGCGCCAATTGGCTGGGACAGAGAGATCCAAGTGATGGTTTCTTGAGGTTGGGTTAGATTATGGCATGCTTCCAAGGAGTGAGAAAGAGGCCAGAGGAAAGGCTGGAATTAAAGATGGAGAGGATGAGAGGGAGAAGTGCAAGAGAGAGCTCACTGTGCCAGTGAGAGGGGATGGGGTCAAGCTGACAGGTGGTCTCATAGGAATGGGAGAGTACTCTGGACAACTCGGCAGATGAGACAGTACGAAAGGAGGGCCACTGACGGGAGAGAGAAGGTTTTGCAGGGGGAGAGGGGGGGAAGGGCAGGACAGGAGGGTGGGTGCAGGGTGGGAGAGAGAGAGGAGGGACGAGGAGAAAGATGAGCAAAGAGCCTGGACCTTGTTACTGTAAAAGGCTGCTAGAGGGGCAGGGTTGGGAAGGGCAGGGGGAGGAGGCAAGGAAGGGTAGATATGAGAGGCTGAAAGGGAGTGGAGAACGGAATAGAGCTGGCGGGGGGAATCGGAGAAAGAGGTAATAAGGTTGGTGTAGTAGGAGCGCTTAGCAGCATGTATAAGGGAACGGTATTGAGAGTGGCAGCGAAATGGGTCAGAGAGTTTGCACCAGAGGCATTTGGCATGGTGGAGAAAGAGGCCTTGGTGATACCAGGGGTGATGGCTAGATCGACGGGGGCAAGGGTTCGGGCGAGGAGAGGCAATGATATCAAGAGCTGAAGACACGGTAGAGTTCCAGACCTGGATTTGATGGTCAGGAGACAGAGTGTGGAAATCAGATGGAAGAGGGTGTCTGAAGAGGGAAACTGTTGGAGGATATTGGGTGTGATGGGACGTGCGGAGGAAGAAGAAGAGAGAGAGGATGGTGGCTGTCTAGGGGGCAAGGCGGTGGGAAGATTGATATGAAAGAAAAGACAGAAATGGTCTGACCAAGGGACTGGGAGGGAGGACAAGGCAGAGGGAGTAAAAGGGGAAGTACAGGGCGAGATCATAAGATCCAGGGTATGGCCAGCAGAATGAGTGGGAAAAGGGACATGTTGACAGAGATAGGTCAGCAAGAAGGGCAAGGAAGGAGGAATCATGGAAGGTAGAGGGAGAATCAGGGTGAACATTAAAGTCCCCGACAAAGAAGACATGAGGGTAAAGGAGGGAAACCTCAAGGTGAGGAGGAGGGAGTCCCAGAGGCGTGAGGCTGGAGAGCAGGGGGGAAGTAGATGAGAAGAAATTGGAGGGGAGGAATCAAGGCAGAGTAGGAGGGACTTGGGATAATGTAAGGCAGGAGAAGAGGAGAGTTTGTAGAGAGGAAGGGAGGAGTGATAGCTGGCTGCGACTCCCCCCCCCCCAGAGCGACCCCGACTAGAGGTGGCAAAGGCGGAGTAGCCTGGGGGAGGCAGCAGTTAAGGAGGGGTTCATCACCAGCATGAAGCCAGGTCTCAGAAAGAAAGTAAAGATTGATGGAATGTTGCAGAAGGTGGTCATGAATCGGAATAGCCTTGGAACTCGGGGAACGACAGCGGAGGAGAGCCAAGTGCAATAGAGGGAAAAGAGAATGGGGAGGGGGGTGGGTGAAGAAGTGTGGCAGGGCAGAAGGTTAGCAGTGGAGCGTGAGAGGAAAGGAGAGGGGAATGAATGAACCGGAGCTGGGTGCCAGCCCCAGTGAACAGGGATGGAGGCCATTAGAAGGAGGAACAGAAGAGAGAAAGCCAGAGAGAGCAGGCAGGGAGAGATCTTACCAGACAGGGGCACAAAGGCCCGAGAATCCAGAGGGGGTGGGGGGAGGGGAAAAGAGCACAGCAGCAAGGTGAGGAACTAGAGAAAAGTCGCAGGAGTTGCCCCAAGCAGCATGTCCTGCTCCTTGGGTGTGCGCCCACAATGCAGAATGCCACAGAGGGCTTGTTTTTATGGCACAGAAGCACTGTTGCAGGAAGCGGCTGCAGGAGGGGGCAGTTGCATCACTTCCGGGGGGGGGGGCACACTGAGCAGAGTGATACCTGGAAGCAGAGCAGAACAGAGCACAACGCAGCACAATCAGCGATTTCAGCAGCAGAAGACAGGTGAGCAGGCAGTGAGACCAACGCCGCAGAGTGCTTGTTTTTGTGGCACAGAAGCACTGTTGCAGGAAGTAGCTGCAGAGGGGGCAGTCATGTCACTTTTGTGGGGGAGGGCAGGGGCACACTGGAGAGGAAGAGCAGAGTGATACCTGAAAGCAGAGCACAGCACAGTCTGCGATTTCAGCAGCAGCAGGCTGGAGTCGGTGCAGAGGGTGGCTACCAAAATGGTTAGCGGTCTTTGTTATAAACCATATGGGAACAGACTTAACCTCAGTATGTATACTTTAGAGGAAAGGCGGGATAGAGGAGATATGATAGAGACATTTCAATACCTCCATAGTATATGATAGACACATTTCAATTAAAAGTAAGTTCTGTAATGAGGGGACATAGGATGAGGGTGAAATGGGACAGACTCAGGAGTAATATGCGGAAATATCTCTTGATGGAAAGAGTGGTACATGCATGGACTAGTCTCCCAGTGGAGGAGGTAGACAGTTCAAACACAGACGATCTCTAAAGGGAAAAGGGGGACTATTGTAGTTAATATGGAAGGGCAAACTAGATAGGCCATATGGTCTTTTTCTGCCCTCATGTTTCTATGTATTAGGTCGGCAGAATATGATGTGAAGATGCTTACAAGGCATTGCTTAAATGGGCCCATTATTATGTGCATTTGCTCTCTAGGTAAACTTAAAAACACACTAAGAAAAGTCAAGGACAACTAGTCATGATATGTAGTAGTAGGTAGGAGGGTTCCAAGGAAATGTAAGAAGTATTTTACAGAGAAGGTGGCAAATAGCTGGAATAACCTGCTGGCAAAGGTAGTAACAACCAAACGTAGTGACAGCAGGGCTGGCTCTTCTATTAGGCATACTGGACACCTAGAGGACAACAGTTCTAGGAGTAAGAGATGTTTGTGAATACTGGTACAAGTTGGTGATCATGATGTTGGATTGTTCTCCAAGCTTGATAGTTTGATGCAGATGTTTTGCCACCATTCAAGGGGACATCAGTGCAGGGTTCCAGATAGTAATGTGCTTGAATACTTGCGTTTGTACTTATACTGGGGTTGGTGGTGACTCTGCTCTTTGGTTTGCAGGAATTGATTGGTTGGTCTACCTGAGGGTTGCTGGGGGGTGGTTATTTCTGAGCCTCTTTGGTATGCAGGGATTGGTTGATTGATTTCCCTGAGTATTTCTGTGGTGTGGTGGTTGTTTCTCAACCTTGTTGGTGATGACTCAGCTCTTTGGTCCACCAACTTACAATATAGCCAGACATGTGGAGATGCCTCTAACACCTGACCTATGGGTCAAAACACTCTAAAAACAATGCCCAACAGTTTCTGAACCAACTAAAAGACCATCAGATCAATGAAGATGAAGAGATGGTATCGTTTGATGTCCCAGCACTATTTACATCCATTGACCAAAAACTGGCAGTCGGTATAATCGCAGATCTACTCAATGACCAAATGATGCGAACAGGGTTGTTCATAACACAAAACATATGTGGACTCCTTGAACTGTGCCATCAACTTACTTCGAATTTGAGAGACAAATCTATGAACAACTGAAAGGATCAATAATGGGATCCCCCATATCTGGCCTAGTTGCTGAGATTGTAATGCAAAAACTCGAAAGCATTGTACTCCCACAACTAAACCCAAAAGCGTGGGTATGGTATGTCATCGATACCTTTGTCATAATAAAATGCGACAGAATTGAAGAAACATTCCAACTACTCAATAGCGTCCTTGAGGACATCCAGTTCAGAATGAAAATGGCCTAAGACAATAAACTCCCATTCCTAAAATTTCTGGTTACGAGAACCAAAACGGTGAATTCCATACATCAGTCTACACGACAGCAACACACAAGGACCAAATCCTGAACTTTTACAGCAACCACCCAAAGTGCTACAAACAAAGCTGTATAAAAATGCTATTTAGAAGAGTAGAATCCCACTGCAACATGACAGAAGCTAAAACAAAAGAAGAGAAGCACCTATACAAGATGTTAGTAAGGAATGGATACCCACGGAACGTCATCCGTAGATGCCTACAACCAAAAAGCTTCAACCTCCAGACTGAAAGTGCACCCCAATGGTTCACCCTCCCTTACATCCAGAACACCTCAGAGATGACTGTGAGACTACTAAGAGACCTACTACTACTTCTATTAAGCACTTATATAGCGTCACGCACGCAGCGCTGTACAGGCATGCATACAAGAGACAGTCCCTGCTCGTCAGAGCTTACAATCTAGTTGAGACAATTCAAAGCATTAGTCAATTCTGTGCAAAGCACAGTATGGTCTTTATAATTCGGTCATGAAAATTGACGGGAGGTTGAGATAAGGAAGGAAATCAGGATCTGAAAGCAACAGTGAAAAGGTGGGTCTTCAATCTGGATTTGAATATGGCCAGGGAGGGTGCCTAGCATACAGACACAGGTAGGCTGTTCCAGGCCTGAGGTGCAGCAAGGCGAAAGGAGCGAAGTCGGGAGTTGTGCGAGTGAAAGGCCTAGATGGAAGCAATTTGTTGGCGGAGCGAAGATCCCGAGAGGGGGGGTTTAGGGAGAGATAAGAGATGAGAGGTATTGATGGGCCATAGAGTGAATGCATTTATAGGTCAACAGGAGAAGTTTGAATTGGATACGGAATTGGATGGGGAGTCAGTGAAGTGATTTGAGAAGGCGAGTAGTGCGAGACTGGCGGAAGATTAGTCGAGCAGCATGATTTTGTATAGATTGAAGGGGAAGGAGATGGCTCATGGGGAGACCAGCAAGGAGTAGGTTGCAGTAGTCAAGGCGAGAGGAGATCAGGGAGTGGATAAGCGTTTTGGTAGTGTGATCAGAAAGGAAGGGGCGGGTTTTGCTAATGTAGAGAAAGAAGCGGCAGGTCTTAGCTATGAGTTGGATATGTGTGGAGAAGGAGAGAGAAGAATCAAAGATAACCCCCAGATTGCAGGCCGAGGGAACAGGAAGGATCGTAAATCCATCCACCGAGGCTGAGAAGGGGGGAAGAGGAGGGGAGGAGTTGGGGGGGGGGGGAGACAAGGAGTTTAGTCTTGGCTATGTTCAATTTCAAGCGGCGATGAGACATCCAGGCAGCGATGTCAGAAAGGCAGGCAGAAATCCTGGTTTGGATTGCTGGAGAGATATTAGGTGTAGAGAGGTAGATTTGGGAGTCATCTGCATAGAGATGGTACTGAAAGCCATGGAGGAAATAAGGGTGCCAAGGGATTGGGTATAGAGTGAGAGAAAAGGAGGGGGCCCAAGACGGATCCTTGGGGTACGCCAACATGGAGCAGGGTGGGAGAGGAGGAGGAGCCACCAGAGCATACACTAAAGGAGCGATGGGAGAGGTAGGAGGAGAACCAGGATAGTACGGAGCGAGAAGAGGGTGGTGAGGAGAAGATTGTGGTCAACAGTGTCAAAGGCAGCGGAGAGGTCTAGGAGGATGAGGACTGAGTAGAGGCCTTTAGATTTAGCCAGGAACAAGTCATTGGAGACTTTTGCAAGAGCCGTTTCAGTGGAGTGTAGGGGACGGAAGCCAGATTGTAGTGGGTCCAGGAGGGCCTGGGGGATGAGGAAGTCAAGGCAGCAGCAGTGGACTGCTCGTTCCAGTAGTTTAGATATGAAAGGAAGGAGAGAGATGGGTCGGTAGTTAGAAGGACAGGAGGGATCAAGTGAGGGTTTTTTTGAGGAGAGGTGTGACAACAGCATCTTTGAAGTCTACGGGAACAATAGCCATGGAGAGTGAAAGGTTTAGAATATGAGAGATGGAGGGGACAACGGTGGGGGAGATGGGGAGAAGGAGATGGGTGAGGATAGGGGCAGAGGAGAACAGGTGGTGGGTTTGGAGGAGGAGAGGAGGAGTGCAGTTTCCTCTTCAGAGATTGTAGGTAAGGAGGAGAGGGTATGGATGGGGGGAGATTGGGGGGGGGGTGATGTGGGAAATTGGAGGGTAATCTTGTGTATTTTTTCGTGGAAGTAGTCGGCTAGGGATTGGGCAGAGAGGGGGGGGGGACCAGGGGCGGGGGGACCTTGAGGAGAGAATTGAGGGTATTAAAGAGGCAACGAAGATCAGAGGCAAGGGAGTTGGTCAGATGGATGTAGTATTCTTGTTTGGCTAGTGCTATGGCTGACTGGAAGGAGCCAAGCATGAATTTGAAGTGTAGGAGGTCTTCAGGGGAGCGGGATTTGGACCAGGCACTTTCAGCAGAACGGGCACAGATGCATAGATAGCGGGTTGTGGATGAAAGCCAGGACTGGGGGGCTGAACGTCTGACCGGACGTGGGGTGGGTGGGGCGAGAGTGTCAAGAGCCGAGGATAGTGCAGCATTATAAGAGGAAACTGCATCGGCGTTGGACTTGGAGGACATAATGGAGGGAAGAGATGGAGAAATGGTGGAGGAGATAGTCAATGGGTCAATATTATGGAGGTGTTTAAATAGGTCTGAGGAGATAGGACAAGGTTGAGACAATGGAAGTTGAAGATTGAAGGTTAAGAGTTGATGGTCAGATGAGGGCAGGAATGTGTTGCGGACGTTTGAGGGAGAGGCATTGGAGAAGAGTATCAGGTCAAGGCAGTGGCCATGCAGGTGGGTGGGGGCAGTGGAGCAAAGTTGGAGGTCGAACGAGGAAGTGAGGGCGAGGAACTTTAAAGTCTGGGGATCAGAGGGGTTATCGATGTGAATGTTAAAATCGCCAAGGATAAGAGTGGGGCAAGAGGGATCCAGAAAGCCAGGAGTCGAAGTCGGTAAGGAAGGTCAATTTGGATTTGTCAGGTGGGCGATAGATAACAGCTATTCAGAGGGGAAATGGTGTGAAGAGGCGAATGGAGTGGACTTCAGAAGAGAGGGGGAAGTGTGCCTGAAGCAACAGGAGGGGTTGGAATTGGCAGGAGGGAGAAAGTAGAAGCCCAGCACCACCACCGCGGCCAGTGGAGCGAGGTGTATGGGAGAACTGGTAGCCCCCGTGGCAGAGAGCAGCAATGGATGCGGTATCATCAGGGAGGAGCCATGTCTCAGTGAGGGCAAGTAGGTGTAGTGCATTCGAGATAAAGAGATCATGAGTAAAATCAAGTTTGCTAGAGACTGAGCATGCGTTCCATAGGGCGCAAGAGAACGGGAGAGTGGAAGGGGAAAGGAGAGGGATATGGATAAGGTTGGATAAGTTACATGAGGATTTCTTTCTAGAGTAAGTCAGTAGTCTGGGGGGCCATTGTGTGAGGATCTATTTTTGGAGTGATACAGAGATCTAGAGGGGGCAGGGAATGGGTGGGTGTCTCTGGGTAAGTGTGCCCATTGTGAGGGACATGAGGGAAGGGGAGTGGAAGGGGGATGAAGGGGGATATTGATGATATTAGATGGGTTATGCAAGGCTCTCTTCTTAGAGCAAGAGAGAACTCTATGGGGGTAGGGTTGGGGGTGATATCTCTGGATGAGTGATTGGGGTGTGAGTGAGGAAGGGTGTAAGGGGAAAGGAGAGGGATATGGATGAGATTAGATAGGGTACGCGAGGAACTCTTCTTAGAGTGAGAGAGGAATCTAGGGGGGCCAGGGTTGGGGTTGATATTACCTGATGAGAGAAGGAGTAGTAGAGAGCAGGGTAAGGCAGAGGCAGTACGGCGGAAGCGAGGGTGGGGTTGCCTTAAAGAGGAGCAGGTTGAATGACCACGGCATTACAATAGCCCATAAATCAACTGCGACCCTGAGAAGAATTCTGTTAAAACTGAAAGGACAACCAGAGAAAGATCAAAGGACAAATGTGTACAAAATTCAATGTGGTGACTGTGACAAGAACTACTTTGGCCAGACAGGAAGAAAACTATTCAGGTTACATGAACACCATATAGCTAGCAAAAGACATGACCTACTCTCCCTAGTCTCAATCCATGAAGATGCAGAAGGACACAAATTCAACTGAAATGCAACCAAAATCATAGCACAAACACAAATGAAAAGAGAACGAGAATTTCTGGAAGCCTGGTTTTCCACCACAAAATCGATAAATAGACATATTGACATTGACCCGGTCTACCAATCCCTATGGACCAAAGAGCTGAGGCACCACCAACACCCAGGAACAACATCCACACCCAAGCAACCCTCAGGGAAACCAACCAATCAATCCTTGCAGACCAAAGAGCTGAGTCATCACCAACAGGGTTCAGAAACAGCAACCACACCCCAACAACACTCTGGGAAAATCAATAAACTAATCCCTGCAGACCAAAGAGCTGAGTTATCACCAATAAGGCTCGGAAACAACTCCATACCCCAGTAACCCTCAGGGAGACCAACCAATCAATCACTGCAGGCCAAAGAGCGGAGTTACCACCAACCCCAATATAAGTAGAAATGCAAGCATTCAAACACATTACCATCTGGAACCTTGCACTGATGATGTCCCCTTGAATGGTGATGAAACATCTGCAATCAAACCATTAAGCTCTGAAAACAAACCAACATCAGTTCTAGGGGTAGCTCCAAGGACTTCATTATGCAGGAGCACACAGAATGTTGCCCAGTAACACTTCTGTCCATTAACTCTCAAGCAACAGAGAACTGCTGTTTGCTTCTAATTGCAGGGATTATGTGGGGGAGTTGAGCCTGGACCAGACAGCATAGACCAATGAAGAACGACTCTGCTCCCTAATCCAGCCCCTTCCCTCATGTCCTCCCCCTCTCTTTTCATACAGGAGTTCATTTTTATCTGTATATTTCTGTTATTAATTTGATCACCACTGATGTTTTTCTGCCAAGTTGCTGACCTGGAATCTTCTATCACAAGCCTGGAATCTTCTGAAACTTGATTCCTGTTCCCCATGCAGCTGGAGTGGAAGGTAAAATCCTACACGGATTTCAATCTGGTACCTATTTTTTATTTTTAAATGATCACTGGTGGTCACTTATTCTAATATTTAGGGAGGGATTTTTTATGTTGTGTATATGTGTGTGGTCAACAAGAATTATTCTGCTTATGTGTAGTTCATGTATTGTGGCCTTTTGCAAATATGAGCTGTATTGTTAATACATTTGAATTTTTTGCTTGCCTTTCCAAATAATTCTCAAGACGGATAGCAGCATTTTCAGCATTTCTTTCAGGTATAATACGCCCCTGCCCAAAAGAACTTAGGGGTCTGTTTACTAAACGGCAGTAGCGGACTCCGTGCGATATCGGAGCCGCAGCCCTATATCACACGGAGACCGCTACCGCCGTTTAGTAAACAGACCACTTAGTCTAGCTGGTTACTTGAAGCAATCAACGATAAGGCTCTGGATTCCTTGGAAGAATAATGCTGAAAAGCTCTGGGATATATTTGGAGCATGTATCTTAAGGATAGAAAAATGGATATGAGATAACAAATTAAAACTCACTTTAAACCTGATAAGAACCTGGAGCTCTGGAGGTCCAATTGGGCTGATCTCTCTCATAAATACCCGACGCTAAACTATTGGCTAATGTGCTAGCCAAGAGACTTAAGGGGAGCTCATCACAGATTTGGTCCATAATGATCAAAATTGCTTTATGTGTGGCCATAACAGCTCAGATAACGTTAGAAGAATATTTAATATCATTCATTGCTTGTCAAGGAGTCATGACAGGCCTGCAGTTGTTTTGGCCTTCCATGCAGAGAAGGCTTTTAATAGAGTTGAAAGGCCTTATTTGTTTCATCTTATTTGTCCTGTTTTGGGGGTGGTTTTTATTAAGGTTCTGGGAGTGCTGTAGGATGAGCCAAATGGCAGCTGTGATTGAATGAATGGTTTTCTAACTAGAGAACTGCAACTTGGGCATGGCACTAGACAGGGGGTGCCCTCTATCACCTTTGCTATTTGTCCTGGCTTCATAGCCATTTGCTCAGGTGATTATACTGGTATTAGAGGTGTTGGTTGGCTGTGTATCCATAAAGTGTTGGTGTATGCTGATGATACTTTAATATTCACTGAGCAATCCCTGACATTGCTGCAACTGTCTGAAAGAAAATTCATATTGAGTTATAAACTAAATGATTTGATGTCTTTGATGACCTTAAATTTATCAGAGAAGTTGGTTGAAATAAAACCATATTACTTGTTCCTGTGGACTTGGAGGGAGTTATGATAGTTTGGTATTGTGGGCTTAGATCATTTAGGCAAATTGTATGACTTATATTATCCTCCATTACTGAAGAAATTCAAGGAAGATTTGAATAGATGGTGATACTTACCAGCCTCTCTCATGGCTAGGATAAACGTTAAGATGATTATAGCACCCATGATAATCTTTTTGCTTTCCATGCTGTCTTGCCTGATTCTGGGAGAGATTTTTAGGGACTTAAGCAAGCCAGGATGGTAGAAAGCCAAGGATAATGTTTTTCACTCTGCTGAAACCCTGGAGTTGTGGGGAAATGTCATTGCCTGACTTCAAACAATTTTATGTTGTATCCAGATTAAGGGTGGCTTAAGTTGCGGTTTGCGGGGAATCCTGAGAAGCACTGGGTGATTATGGAGAGCAAAGAGACACAGCAAGATGACCTTGTCTGTTTATTGTTTCTGGACAGATCTGGGAAAGATAATAGGCTTGAAGTGTGAGAGTGTCATAAGGTTTCACTGAGTTGAGGAGCTGGAGTTAAAGAGGGCTATTGATTTGTTAAGAGGGCATTCATGCAGAAGTGGGAGACAGAGTAATGGATTTCTGGTGTGGTGGTACCGGTATTGCCCCCGATGCAGCATCAGCATTTTAAAAAGAAGTTCAAACTGGTGTTTCTCTCCACTCTCAAAGAGAGAGGTTTTTTACAAAGTAAGGAGTAATAAAAAGTTACTGTCAAAGTGATATTATGCATTAGTGAAGTGTGGGAAAACTAGGACATTTTCTTACCAGCTGAGGTGGGAGGAAGATGGGACTGGGGATGAGTGATAACCAGTGGGCAAGGATGTGGGAAACAATAAGAAAGTATACTATTTGCTCTAAATATTTAGATTCTCTGTACAAAATTTTATTTCAGTGTTATAGACACGCAGTCCTTTTGCATAACATGATTAGGATAAGTGTTGGAGAAGTTGTGGTGGCTAGGATACTTATTTGCACTTGTGAGTGAAATCCTTTGGAAGGCGATATTAAGAGTATCATGAGAAATTATTGGGCACCTGCCCTTAGAAGATTTTATGATTGCTATTTTGGGGTTTCTCTGCTTTGTGCTCAGTCATTAAAGCACCTCGTTGCTTGTTGCTCATCTGGTAATAGTGGCCCAGTGGAAGGAAGCACTCTCTCTGGTATTGATGGTCTGGCACCTGTAGGTGTGGCAGATAAATGAGATGGAGAAATTAATGGCAATTCGGCGCTCTCCATTTATGCAGTTTGAGAAGTCTTGGATTCCCTGTGTACAATACGTTACTCATTTCAGAGTTTAAGATGGATAATTGCCTGTATGTTATAAGGGCTTTGACTAGGAGTAGTGGGAGTGTGTGTAATTATGTAGCTGTGTTTTAAGCCCCTAAGATACAACTTTTGTGAAACGATTATATTGATTTCCAACTTGATTGTACGCACTTGCTTTTTCTGGTTGATTCTGGTCTTGCAGAAAAGGTGGTGGCGTTTGTTATACAAAGGTACAATAAAATAAAGTACTTAAAACCAGATTTAGATAAAACAGAATTTGTGGTTTAGTAAATCTTCTTATCCGACTGATTTTCCTGTTAACATTATAGAAAATACGCTTAGAGGTAAAATCAGAGGTTAAATGTTTGGGAGCTACAATTGACTCATTTGACAATGGAATCCATAATGTGATACATAATAAAGAAGTCAGTTGGGAAGTTATGGTTGACTATATGATTAAGATCATTGTTATATCCTCAGCATTTTAGGACAGTAATGTAGGTGGTAGTTCTATCACTCAACAAGTAATCAAATTCTGGAATTTGTTGCTGGAATGATATTGTAAAAGCTGTTAGTGTAGCTGGATTAAAAAGAGGTTAGGACAAGTTCCTGGAAGAAAAGGCCATAAACCATTATTAAAGGGACCGAGGAAATCCAATGTTTATCCCTGGGATAAGCAGCATGAAATCTGTCTATCTTTTGGGAAGCTGACAGACACTTGTGCTCTGGATTGGCCACTGTTGGAAACAGGATACTGGGCTTGATGGACCTTTGGTTTGATCCGGTATGGAAATCATATGTTCTAATATAGATTACAGAGCAAAAGGAGAGCACAGCAGCTCTCGCAGTACAAGCCAGAGATCACAGGAAGCGAGAGAGTATGATGACACAGATGCTTGGTCCAACAGATTTTATTAAATTCCCCAACGCGTTTCGGCTTACGCCTTCCTCAGGGGGACTTAAACATGAATAAAAACATAAATAAAAACACATATATTAGATTAATAATCATAATGCATAATATTGTATAAAAGCGACCCAGGCATGGTAGAAACACATGAAAATATATTTAAAAATGAATAACAATTAAAAATACCAATTATAAACATTTCCCACCACATTAAACCTATGAACATATAGAGGGATAAAAAATAAATAAATAAATACATTCATTATAAATTATTAATAGTCATACTTTTAGGGTAAAACATATATATATATATATAATGTAATAAATCAATATCAAATCAAATACCAAGGGTTACACAAAATATTTTAAAATTAAAACTAAAAAAGGATTATTGCAGAATAACATTTAAATTGATAACATTAAAAAGTAACAATGATAAGAAAAGAAAAGACGCAGGGCAAAGGAGACTACTCACTAAGAAATGCACAAAGGTGCTGGAATCAATGTGGTCTTCTGCTGATTTGACCACTGTATCATAGAAAAAATATAAGTTGTAAATTATTATACATAAAAAGTAAAAGGAGGACATCCAAGGATCTAGAGATAATTCTTAAAACAAAATACCTGTTAAGACTGTATAGCCCAAGTTGTGTGCTGGACGGATTAAATACACTCAAAGAGGAATACTGAAAAACAACATTATGGAAGTAGTCACTCTGTATTCTATTAACAAACCAGACATAGGTAACTACTATACTCAAATGTAAATAAAATTGAGAACAAGGAAAATTTAAGAACCAGGAGAATTAATCCGCTCAAAACAAGTAGACTTCATTCTAAAAACTGTGCTATAAGAACACTACTTTTCCCGCCAAATCGGCTGGAGCTTATCTCTACTGTACGCTGCCCGAAAAACTGTAAAAATGCTATGTGGCTTACCCAAGGGGATTATATAAAGGATACTTATAAATATGTGCCAGATAGCTCACAAAAGAAAAACTCACAAAAGAACGCTCCTTTCCGGCCAAATCAGCTGGAGCTTATCTCTACTGTGCACTGCCCGAAAAACGGTAAAAACGCTATGTGGCTTTACCCAAAGGGAAATATATGAAAGATACATATAAATATGTGCCTGATGGCTCACAAAAGAAAAAGTATAGTAGTTACCCTAAATGTTTTACCCTAAAAGTCTGACTATTAATAACATAGGTACACTACCAAAAAACTGCCTCCAGTTTTGCAACTGATTCCTATAGATTTTGGGGTGCTGAATCCAGGAAAAATAGCCAAAATGTTCCATCACGTCATGTTTTCTTGCAAAATTAGATTTCTTACCCATATAAGGAATGTTCACATAATTTCTTTTTAGCCGACTGCAGTTTATTTTCTTGGCCCAAAATAGAGGTTGTAATGGTTAACTAACTAGAAACACTCCCTCATGATATTTTAGAGTGTTTTGTATTCATTTTATACATTAACAGGACAATTGGGAGGCGGGGGGCTAAATCCAGTACTCGCGCTGGCGCATGTTCTTTCCTGTTCGCCTCGCCTCGTTCGCTCGCTCGCTCGCTCAAACACGGTGGTTGCGACATGAACGTTCCTGTCAAATTTCAGTTTCTTGCAAGTTCATTATTACCTTTTGTTTGCTCAGTCGTAATCCAGCTTTATTCCGAAGTGGTTCACTACAGTTGTAGTTTGCAGTGCTGTGTATTTGTGATGGCTCACAGAGCCAGAGGTTGCGTCAACTCTCCGGACAGTTTTTGTTTTATTTGTGGGGAATATACCATGAAAAAGCGGCAGAGAAACATTTCTGCATTTATTAAAAAAGTATATTTCGCCTATTTCGGTTTGAAGTTAGGCGATCAAGACAAACCGTGGGCTCCTCACAAAGTGTGCAAGACATGTGAGGAAGATCTACGCTTATGGATGAAAGGTAAAAAACAAGCATTTCGTTTCGGAATACCTATGATGTGGCGTGAACAAAGAGACCACAGCAGTGACTGCTATTTTTGCTCTTGCATTGTGAAGGGATACAACTTAAAAAATAAGAACGTAATAAGTTACCCCAACCTTCCCTCAGCAATTAGGCCTATGCCTCATAGCAACGAAGTACCTGTGCCTGAACCACCAAAATCTTTGGATCATATTTGTGTGGACGGTTCTGATCATGATGAGACTCATCAGATGGCTTTTCCCGATGAGTCCAGTACTTCCGAGTTTGAAACTGAACCAGATCCGAAACCTGAACTTTTCTCTCAAGCTGAATTGAATGATTTAGTCCGGGATTTAGGACTCCCAAAAGATGCTGCCCAACTGCTAGGTTCTCGGCTTAAACAGAAAAATCTATTGTCACCAGGAACAACTTTTTATTGGTACCGCAACCGCGAGACACAATTTTTGAAGTATTTCAGCAAAGAGGAAGATTTGGTATTTTGCAACGATATATACGGAGTGATGGAAAAGTTTAAACTCAAGTATGATCCTGCTGAATGGCGGCTGTTCATTGATTCGTCAAAAGACAGCATAAAAGGTGTTCTTCTTCATAATGGCAACACATTCGCTTCAGTTCCTATTGCTCACTCTGTTATTCTCCAAGAAAAATACGAGAATTTGGCCCTGATTCTTCAGAAGATTCGTTATGATGAGCATAAGTGGATGATTTGTGGAGACTTTAAAATTCTATCCATGCTATTAGGGCAGCAATCCGGTTTCACCAAATATCCCTGCTTCCTTTGCTTGTGGGATAGCCGGGCCCGCGACCTACACTGGGGGAAAAAAGTCTGGCCAATTCGGGAGTATTTGAGACCCGGTAAGAAAAATGTTCTTCATGAGAGCTTGGTACCTCGTGATAAAATTCTATTACCACCTCTCCACATTAAGTTGGGTCTCATTAAGCAATTCATCAAGTCCCTTCCAAAAGATGGTGAGTGCTTTCGGTACCTTTGCTCAAAGTTCCCCCGACTTTCTGAAGCAAAGCTAAAGGAAGGAGTGTTTGTTGGCCCTGATATAAGGAAACTCATTTCAGATGGAGCATTCGCTGAAACGATGTCTGAGAAGGAAAAAGAAGCCTGGGATTCCTTCAAGGATGATGTTCTCAAATTCTTGGGGAACAGGCGGGATGAGAACTATAAGGATATTGTTGCCAGGATGCTCAATGCCTTCAAAGAACAAGGCTGTGACATGAGCCTGAAAGTCCATTTCTTGCACTCCCATGTGAACTACTTTCCCGAAAACTTGGGGGCGTACAGTGAAGAACAAGGTGAAAGGTTTCACCAGGACATCAAGGACGCAGAGAGAAGGTACCAAGGAAGATGGAACACCACTATGATGGCTGATTTCTGCTGGTTGCTGCTGCGGGAAACCCCAGATGAAAAATACGCCAAGCAGCGCACCAAGAGAAGCATTCGGGGGAAGAAGATACGGGCCCACCAGGAGATTGATTGACCCAAGAATGACTTTAAAATCTAAACTGTGTTGACAAATATCGTGTTTTTACTAAACTTTGAAATAAAAATTTGCTAGTTATTACCACAGTGTCGGATCTCATTTATTAGAATTTTATTTTCACACCATCGGGTGTTTGTCTTCATGTATTGCAATGGTGCGGTTTGCGTTTTCTATTCTTACATACATACCTGTACAACATTTTTTGCACATTTCTTTGCTTTGCTTTGTGTTTAACCTCGCTCTTATATGCTCAATGTTTGTGCACATGTATGTGGCTGTTTTAAGTGCAGACAATTTTGCTACCATCACAGTGTGTTTTGTTGACATTACTCTATTCTTATGTGCTGCCTTGTTACAATTTTCTTTATTCTTATTTGAATAACTACTAAACAATTAGTATAAAGAATTCATCCAAGAAACTTTTATTTCGATCGCACTCAATCTGAAACGTTCACCTCAAACTGCTAACCCAATGTAGCAAAAAATCTGTACGTGATGGAGCAAATTGGTTACCAGATTTGGATTCAGCGCACCAAAAAACGTAAAAATCAATCGAAACATTAGAGGCAGTTTAAAAAAAAATTTTTTTAGTGTACCTGTGTAATTTATAATGAATGTATTTATTTATTTATTTATTTATTTTTTATCCCTCTATATGTTCATAGGTTTAATGTGGTGGGAAATGTTTATAATTGGTATTTTTAATTGTTATTTATTTTTAAATATATTTTCATGTGTTTCTACCATGCCTGGGTCGCTTTTATACAATATTATGCATTATGATTATTAATCTAATATATGTGTTTTTATTTATGTTTTTATTCATGTTTAAGTCCCCCTGAGGAAGGCGTAAGCCGAAACGCGTTGGGGAATGTAATAAAATCTGTTGGACCAAGCATTTGTGTCATCATACTCTCTCGCTTCCTGTGATCTCTAATATAGATTACTGCAGCTCTTTTTTTTTTTTTTTTAAGTGCTGTCAAGTTAGTGCTGACTCCTGGAGACCCAGCAGCCCCTGGGTTTTCTTAGTAAGGGTATGACCAGAAGTAGATTGCCAAACCTTTTCTTCCAAGGCAGTGGGGAGGGTAAAGTGTCTTGCCCAAGGCCAAAAGGAGTGCCAGTGGGAATTGAAACCATATCTCCTGGGTGCTAGGCTATTGCTCTAACCACTAGGCTACACCTATTTTTACTTATGTCTGATAAAAAAAAATTGAGTAAGCTTAAGATGGTTTCAACACTGCTGCTAACATGGTTACAAAACAGGCAAGGTAGAAAAGGGCTATCCCATTGTTCCCAAAATGCATGGCTCCCATTTGAACTGAGTTCAAGATTTTATGCTTGGTTTTTCAAATTGCCAATGGGCAGGCTCCTATCTACTTGGACCTTAGATTCCATGTGTATTTTCCATCCAGACCTTGGCATTCCAGTCAGGATAGAAATGTATGCATTCCATTTGATAGATGTTTTCAGCTGGTGACTTGTCTGACCAGATTGTTTGCTAGATTGCTTCCACGACTGTAACCAGCAAAAGGTTATATTCATCCCTGCCCGGTTAGCTTTGGTGGTGAAAGTTAGGCCACCCTTTCAGGTGCCTAACTTTCACTGCTTTGCGATAACTGAGCAGCAGCTCAATATCACTGCTGCCCGGTTATTGCCAGGTGCCAGCCCCGGAATGCTGGATGCTAGCTGGCTAACATTGGGACATGCAGAGGTAGCACCCGCAGATATTCGGCAGCTCTAACCTGTTCACTTCAGCTTGGGAGGGAACAGCTGCTGGGCCTGGAGCAGAAACTAAAGCAAGCCACCTGCCACACTAAGGTAGGTTTGCTGCGCTGGTCCCACTATGTATGACCTGTGAGGGAGGGGACAGGCTGCACACTGTGAGGGTAGGGGCACCTGCTTCGGGTGTAGACAACCCTTAGAACACCACTGAGTTTTACTGAAAGAATTTTACAAATTAATATTACAAATCCCAGTCCTTAGATTAGTCCACAAGTGAAAGGGGAGACTACAGATAGAGAAAAATAGCAAGCAGGATACACTAGATAAATAAGGTGACACCAGCTAGTATGACTGGTACATTTAATTGAGATGAATAAGGGCTACCTAGGTGGGCAAAATAGATGGAAAAGCTACAGCTACAAACCCTATTTCACAAGATTTATCTCCCATTAATATCTGTTGCTCTGCAATTGCATGATGGCTAAAGTCAAATCTGCTCAAACTCAATATATCAAAGACCTCTGCTTCCTGGTTTATCGGGTCCTCGGATCCACCTGCCATTGTCCCACTGCTAAACAATACTACGTGTTCTCACATTTACCTCTGTATTCAGATATGTTGGAGTTATCTTAGATTCTCACCTTTCTTCTCACAACCACATAAGCACTGTGGTTGAGTTCATTTCTTGCTCTTCGCCATATCTGGTCATTTCGCTCTTTCCTCTTCTCAGCTGCCCTCATCACATTGAGCCTCATCCTAGTCATATCACACTTTGCTTATTGCAATACTGTTATTGCCAGTCTTCTCCACTTTGAGATCAAAAGATCGCACAATATCCAATATACTGCAGCTCGACTACTGGCCAGTTCTTCCAAATTTGATCACGTCACTTCTCTTCTGTTTCTTTTTCACGGGTTACCTGTTCAGTTCCACATTCAGCGCAAGATCCTCACATTGACCCATAAAGCTCTTCATACTGGTACTTCCACCTATCTTTCATCTCTGATCATATCTCTCTTCCCCCATTTACTGCAGTAAATCCATAACAGCCGCCATTTCCTCCCCTCTGTTTTACAGACCAGGTATGAATCTACAAGACATTCTGTCTTATCTCCAGGAACAAGCAGGAATGTAGTCGTCACATATGGGTATCGTCGGTACCGACAGAGCCTGCGCGGGAATGCTCCCCAGCGTCCAATTAGAATGCTTTTGGGAGCATCCCACAGCGCCTGCGTGCTGCCTTCCCACCTTTCCCAACTGCCTCTCTCCAGTTCTTCTTTTTCCGCGGAGCCAGCAGGTCGTGTTCCTGTCACCGCAGAAGAATTTCTTTATTTCTTTTTGTGGTCGCGTCTGCCTTCTTCGACGCTCTACCAGTACCGCCGGTCTTTCTTTTCCTATTTCTAAAAAAAAAAAAAAATATACATATATCTTTTTCTATTTTCTTTAGGTGCATCTGCCTTTTTGGGCCTTAGGCCCAAAACCTTCCTTAACATGGAAAAACCTGCCTCAGGTTTTAAAAAGTGCACCAAGTGTGGCGGTACCATTTCCGTCACTGACACCCATGAATGGTGTTTAAAATGTTTAGGTCCTGACCACTCCATCACGGATTGTGTGTCCTGTGCCATGATGTCTAAAAGAGGTCGGCAGAACCGAGCTGCCAAGCTCAGTACCCTGTTTCCCTCTGATGCAGCTTCGGTGGCATCAACGTCTTCCAGGGCTGCTTCTTCCTCCCGTGGATCTCAGGTAACTAAACATAAATCCAGCCGGTCCTCGAAGGGTAGATCTCCTTCTAAGCATCGAGATGCCTCTGGCGTTGCCCTCGAGGATTCTGCACCGGCAAAATTACCCCGGTGGGAGGCTTCGGCTTCCAAAGCATTATTGGGGTTCCAGGATGTTCTAGATGGCTCAGCCTCGACAGATCTCCTGGTGCCATGCTCTGGGGTACCGGTGGCTTCCACCGGTACCGACTTCCAGGCATTGGCGGCGTCCATGGACCAGAGAATTCTGAGCATGGAACGCAGTCTGGTGGCTTTCCTTGCGGCATCGACGCCCTTGGTACCGCGACAGACAACTCCACCAGTACCGGCACTAGCACCAGCATCGGTATCGGTATCGGCACTGGTACTGATAGCATCGACATCGGCATTGGTGTCTGCTATGCCGGTACTCTGCACTGCGATGCCATCCGGTACCGGTTATTCCCGGTACCGACCTTGGGTCGGTATGGGTATCGGGCTCTGCAAGAGCATCCGGACAGACGATACTTCGAGTCCTCAGAAGAATCTGAGGATTCTGAAAGTTCTGTCAATGCAGAGATACTCCTTCCAGAGGAGGAGTCCTCCCCTAAACGCAGGATGTCTCCTCCAGAGCACATGTCTTTCCAAGACTTTATCAGAGAGGTGGCTCGGGGCCTGTCCATCACTGTGGCCCCTGAAACAGAGACAAGGGCCAAGGAGTTGGAAATTTTACAATATCCCAAAACTCCTAAGGAGGCAGCTACCTTAACCATTCATGAGATTCTACATGATCTCATGTTGAGGATGTGGGAAACACCTCTTACCACCTCTCCTCATGCTCGTAGGTTAGATACTATGTATTGTGTCCCTCCTTGTCCTGGGTTCCATAAGACTCAGCTTCCTCACCACTCTATTGTGGTGGAGTCAGCTATGAGAAGGATTAGAAGTGCAAAAAGACATGCCTCTAATCCTCCAGGACATGAATGCAGAACCCTGGATGCTTTTGGACGTAGAGTCTTCCAAGCTTCCATGCTTGCTGCAAGAATCAGTTCATATAGTCTCTACATGGGAATGTTCCTAAAGGAGGTCACAGATAATTTACAGACTTTAAGTCCTTTTATTTCTGAAGATAAGACAGGACTTTCTCACTTGGGTCAAACATGCCCAAGATGTCTCTAAATTCTTCAACCGTGCAGCCTTTGACTGCTTTGAGTGTATAAGCAGAACCCCGGCTATTGCCATAGGTGCACGTAGAATTGCTTGGCTCCAAGCATCTGATTTAGAGCTCTGGGTGCAAGATAAATTGGGAAATATCCCTTGTACTGGTGAGAATCTGTTCGGGAAAGATTGGCAGGAAAAAAACAATGAAATGGATGCTGAAAATTCCACCTTGGATAGACTATCCAAGTCCACTGCTGATCCTGTTAGAAAGACGTTGTTCAAGAAAACACCTTTTTCTAAAAAGAAAAGATTTTATCCTGCTTATACTCAGCAGGCATCTTCTGCAGGTCAGTTTTCAACCAAACGTCAGCAGCCACCCAAACAGAAGAAAGCAAAGGCTGCTAGGCCTCCACCGGCTCAACAGCCTCAGCCTCCTCAGGGCCTTTGACTTTCAGCTAGAGAACTTAGCCTTTCTGGTTCTGGAAGGACCAGAACCATCCACCATTCCAGGAAGGTTATGTCATTTTCCCCCAGATGGGGCAAATAACAGCAGAGCATTGGACACTCTCCATCATAAAGGAGGGGTACAAACTTCATTTTTCAAGCATGCCCCCTCACACAATAGTGAAGCAGTTCAATTCTCCGACACATCTCATCAACCTCTTAGGTCAAGAGGTTGCCATTCTTCTTGCCCAAGGGGCGATAGAAGAAGTGCCTCTTCATCAACAGGGCACAGGGTTCTATTCCCCTTATTTTCTTATCCCAAAGAAAACAGGGGGATACAGACCTATATTAGATCTCAGAGAATTGAACAAATTCCTTGTCAAGGAGAAATTCAAAATGATTTCTCTCGGTGCTCTGCTTCCATACCTTCAGAGTCAGGATTGGCTTTGTTCTCTAGATCTCAAGGATGCGTACACCAATGTACTCATCCATCCAGCCCACAGAAAGTTCCTTTGGTTCCTTTTTCAAGGAAAGCACTACCAATACAGGGTGCTTCCTTTTGGTCTGGCCTCTGCTCCAAGGGTGTTCACGAAATGCATGGCTGGGGTAGCAGCATTTCTCCATACTCTGGGAATATTCGTCTTCCTTTACTTGGACGACTGGCTCATTCGAGCTCCAACACAATCAGAGGCCAAGACTTCTCTATCCTGCACAATGCGTATCCTCCAGTATTTAGGGCTGGTAATAAACATCCCAAAATCCAGTCTGACTCCCACTCAATCTTTAGAGTTCATAGGAGCTCTTCTGGATACCACAAGAGCAAGGGCCTATCTCCCCCAGACCCGTTGCCTTCGCTTAGTGCAGTTAGCTTCTCAAGCAGTGCTAAAGCCTCATCTAACTGCTCGAGAAATGTTGCAATTGCTGGGCCACATGGCATCTACCGTGCATGTGGTTCCATATGCTCGCCTCCACATGAGGGCAGCTCAGTGGACTTTATCCACTCAATGGACCCAGGCATCAGGGTGCCTGTCAGACAAAATAGCAAACACAAGTCGCCTCATTTTGTCCCTCCAATGGTGGAGGTCCACTCAAAATCTGTTGCTGGGGTGCCTCTTCCAACAACCCTTACCCCAAGCAACTCTCACAACAGATGCTTCTCCAAAGGGTTAGGGAGCTCATCTGCAAGACTTCTCTACCCAGGGCACCTGGTCTCCACAAGAAAGTTGTCTACATATCAATCTCTTGGAACTCAGAGCAATTTTTCTAGCTCTCAGAGTCTTCCACTCCCTGCTCAGCTACAAGACAGTCCTCATTCACACGGACAATCAGGTAGCCATGTTCTATGTGAACAAGCAGGGGGGAACGGGCTCTCTGTCACTTTGCAGCAAAGCTTTGTGACTATGGGCCCTCGCCAGAGAGCATCAGATTCATTTGTTGGAAGTATATGTTCCAGGCATTCAAAACTCTTGGGCGGACAGACTCAGTCGAGTTCTCTTTCCACACGAGTGGTCTCTGCATGCAAACCAGGTGACCAGGATATTTCAACTTTGGGGAACCCCGGACATAGACCTCTTTGCAAGTCCGTGGAATGCCAAACTTCCCCGATTCTGTTCCAGAATTCCAGCTCAGGGAGCTCAGGCCAGGGATGCTTTCCTCCTTTACTGGGGTGAAGACTTCCTGTATGCCTTTCCATCCATTCCCCTAATTCCCAAAACCCTCTTCAAGCTTCAGAGAGACAGAGGCCACATGATCCTCATAGCACCACATTGGCCACGGCAAGTGTGGTACCCTCTGATTCTACATCTCTCTCAAGCTCCCTCCCTGGAGTTAGGGTCTGCTCCAGATCTCCTATCTCAGGAGAACGGGATGTTATGGCATCCCAATCCCCAGTCCCTGCATCTCAGGGCTTGGTTGCTGAAGGCCTAGATCTCCAAGATCTTCATCTTTCTCAGCAAGTGAAAGATGTTCTTTATGCTTCCAGAAAACCTTCCACTAGACGTTCTTATGCTTTCAATTGGAAAAGGTTCATTATTTGGTGTTCAGAAAAGGGTCTTAACCCCCTTGCTATACCTCTGGAATCTTTACTGGAGTATCTCCTCCATTTGTCTAATGCAGGCCTTGACAAATTCAGTAAGAGTCCATTTGAGTGCTATTGCAGCTTCTCTTAAACCTCTAAATGGACAACCTATTTCCTCTCATCCTCTTACAGCAAGATTCATGAGAGGCCTCCTTCTAACTAAGCCTCCCATTAGACCACCTCCGGTGGCATGGGACTTGAACCTGGTTCTTGGGCAGCCCATGAAGCCACCTTTCGAACCCTTAGCTACCACTTCCTTGAAATTCTTTTCTTGGAAGGTTATCTTTCTCATTGCAATCACATCAGCATGCCGCATTAGTGAATTGCAAGCACTAATAGCTAATCCACCTTATACAAGGTTCCATCATGACAAGGTAGTCCTTAGGACTCATCCACACTTTATGCCTAAGGTGGTCTCGCCTTTTCATCTCAACCAAGAGGTCTACCTACCTGTCTTTTTTCCAGGACCTCATGCATCAAATGCAGAGAGGAATCTTCATAGCTTGGACTGTAAAAGAGCTCTAGCTTTTTACTTACAAAGGACACAGCAACATAGAAAGTCCTCTCAACTCTTTGTTGCTTTTGATCCTTCTCATTTGGGACTTCCAGTCTCCAAGAGAACACTATCTAACTGGATTGCTCAGTGTATTTCTTTCGCCTATTGGAGTAAGAACCTTTCTCTGGAGGGCCATGTCACAGCTCACAATGGCAGCCTCAGTGGCTCATCTGAACTCTGTGTCTATTGACAACATCTGTCGAGCAGCCACTTGGGCCTCGGTTCATACCTTCACAGCCCATTACTGCTTGGACAAGGACTCCCGCCGGGATGCCTTGTTTGGTCAGGCTGTTCTCAAACACCTGTTCCATGCCTAATCAACTCCTACCCACCATCCCTGGTAGGATGCCAGAGATCCATGGGGGGAAGTGGAGCCCTTCTCAGGGACACACAACTTCTGGGGTCTCTCCCTGGCACCTAAAAGCTAGGGAGTCCCCATAATCTGATACTACATTCCTGCTTGTTCCTGGAGATAGCATAGTTACTCACCTGTAACAGGTGATCTCCGGGAACAGCAGGAATTTAGTCCTCACAACTCACCCACCTCCCCTAGGAGTTGTATCTCTCTATCTCCCTCTTTTCCTTTCCCTCGCTCTCTCTCTTTGTCTCAGCTGTAAAACTCAACTGGAGAGAGGCAGTTGGGAAAGGCGGGAAGGCAGCACGCAGGCGCTGTGGGATGCTCCCAAAAGCATTCTAATTGGACGCTGGGGAGCGTTCCCGCGCAGGCTCCATCGGTACCGACGATACCCTTATGTGAGGACTAAATTCCTGCTGTTCCCGGAGATCACCTGTTACAGGTGAGTAACTATGCTTTATTTCCTGACTCCCCGTCTGTGGAACGGTTTTTCCCCTCAACTCCGCCTAGAACCTTCTTTTAAACAATTCAGAACAGCACTAAAGACACATCTGTTCTTCATGGCATTTGGTTGTTCCACTACCTAACTCCATTTTATACGTATAGCATGCTTCTTTCCTCCTCTTTCCCCTGCCTTTTCCCGCCTTCTCACCCATTCCTGTATGAGTGTCCACTTTCCTTTTCATATTTTTTGGAGTTCCTTTCACTTTCTAGAAATTTGTTTTAACTTAAACCGCTCTGATGTCATGAAGGGTGGTATATCAAGATTTTAATAAACTATAACCTTCAGATTTTATCTGAAAGAAACACTGACAATTGTAAGGGCTCAACCCCCCCTCCCCCCCCCACACACACACACATTTCACCCCTTGATATAAAACTACACATTTACAAGGATATTTCAACCAAACAGTTGCCCACAACTGTATGAGACGAGGCATCATCAAAAGAAACTGATCTCTGTATATATTTGTGTATTTTGAGTCAAAGTATCCATATAAATCATACTGCTAAATATACTGGTAGAGCTTTATACGGATAACATCTAGAAAGTTATACGTGCTGTGTTTGAGGTTTGACTTATATGGATAAGTTTTACTGATAACAGCTGAATGTTGCCATTATGAGGGTGATTTTGGTTTGGAGATGGAGAAAGTACTCATTTTAAGCAAATGTGTCTTTACAAAATATTAGCACAAATCCTGTAGAACTCGCACCCAGATTGAATTGCGGACATTGCATCTGCTTGTGAGCAGCTGTAAATGTTAGCACATACTCTATGCACGTATGCAATTTTTAATATAATTTCCATGTAAATCGTGACTTTGGCCATGCTCTGCCCAAGCTCTTCTCCTAAGTTATGCCCACTCAACAGATATGTACCTTCTTGCACTGCACCTGCTTTTAGGCATTACTTAATTTCATAAGAGGGGTTTTCCCATGTTGAAAATGTTGATGAAATTACCTCCATCTGTATACTTCTGGCCCTGCTCCCAGGATGCCTCTGGCTCTCTCATGTATCTTGATACTTTTTGGTCACATATCAATTTATAAGGTAAAAATGTATCCACATATTGGATGACTTTTGAAATAGAATATTTACACCATCAGCACCTAATATTGACCACATAAGCGGTTCTGACTATCACCCCTAATAATTTTTGGAAATCATTACATTAAACATTTTTTTTTGCCTGATATGCACATTAAGAGCTAAGCAAAAGCCTATTCTCTATCAATTTATAGCTTGCTGAGAAATATTAAAATGCCAGAGGACTTGAAACCAGGCGACATCATGGCACAGTCTCTATAAAGCCCAAGAGTTGCTTTGCTACATTGAGTTCACTCGGGTGACCTTGCAGTGTGCCGCCTGCTGTGAGGAAAATCAGAACTGTTCTCTGGACTTAGGCTATAAAGGGAAACTGACAAGGTATGAACCCTCTAAATTTCCAACTCTGATTTGTGTAAAATGGATCTTACAGAACAGAAATGATATGAAAGGAAAGCTATGAATGCCTTTTGCTCACAATGCAGACATTTCATCTGTGATTATGAATTTAATGGTGATTCTGCTATAACTTGGAACATAGATATGAAGTTAGATTCTGATCAAGATGCAGCTGAATTTACTTGGATAGCTTCAAGTTTCAAATAGCCAAGTAGGAAAGCTGTGGCTGAACACTAATTTTGGCAGGTGACTGATGTGAAATAATGCCTTAGGTGGGTGTCCCAATGCTTGTATACCTGCTGCATCATTACATAGGAGGTTATTTTCTTTCTGGATGGTGTTCTGGAAACAGTGCATTGTGGTGTAAAGAGGAAAGAATTTCAATGGGCCAAATGATATGTGGGACAGAAATATACCAAATATATAAATGTGCAGGATGTCTTTTTTTTATCCTCTTGCCCCATTAAGTATAATATTTAGGGCAATAAATAATGGCATGGAACCTGTCATTTCTTCCTTATGGTTACTCCTCTTGTATGATGTTAAAGAAAGATTTATGGGGGGTCACGTGATGCGGTGAGCCGGGAAGACATCTTCATCTCTGTTCTGGAGTACTCTGCCAGAAAAACGCTGTTGATATAAGCCCTTGACACCCCAGGAACTCACCCCTAGATCACGGATGCAGTGTGAATAACAGCTGTGGCTGGAGTAAAGATCGTGGCACTCACTTTTTCGAATGGCGACTAAAATCACCTGAAAGGATAAAAACCGTGGCACAGATGTAAAGATGGCAGATCCTGCCTTGCCAAATATCACGGAAGTGGCCATGGAGGGCTTGGTAGAGGAAGTCTTCCAGGCTGTGATAGCAGCCCTGGAGAGCAGACTGCGAGGCCTCTTGGACCAAGTCTCACAAGTTGTACAAGCGGTGTCTGAGTTTGGTGGCCGACTAACAGAGGCAGAACAGCGCATATTGTCCGTGGAAGGCCAGCAACAAACTCACTCCCAAGCTGTTCAGAAAAGATCTGTGATTCATCGGAGTAGCTGAATCGGTGACAGACAGAGAACTACGTGGCTTTCTAGTGATTTGGATTGCGATCTCTTTAAAGCTGGGAGATGAAGGTGGCAAAATTATTTTAGAGCTTGTGCACTGGCTGGGACAACGGCATGAATGCTCCAACCGCCTGTTAGTGGTTATTGCTTGCTTCCATAACTATATGCAAAAGGAATCAGTTCTCTGGGCAGCCCAGGCACAACACGGACAAGCACAGACCTTGACAGATCTTAGTTTTCCAAGACTACTCGTCCCTCATTAGCCAAAAATGTAGGGCATTTGCCGTGATATGGGAGGATGGCGGCCGGTGGAATTAGATTCACTCTAGAATATCCAGCGAAACTCCGAGTGGAACATCAGAGACACCACCTCTATTTTGCTACGCCAGTGGAGGCTACCACCTTTTTGGACGGTCTTTTGACAAATGCCTCCTAGAAAGGCGAAGAGGACATTGAGGATTATCAGGGGACTGTTGGAAATGAGTGAATAATAGCTATGGGGACATGTTTAATCTTTATACAGTGCCCCAGATAGGAGGATGGGGCTTTCTGTGGACACCAGGAGATACATCGAGGCCCTGATGCTAGGGGAAACCACAAATGATAACCCCACTATTTTAGAGGCCTGTGATGTAATGCCAGCATCAAGAGGTAGGTCACCCCTCTCAGTTCAAGAAGCAGAACTTAATTAACATGGGTTTGATGATGTGGGTTATACTGTTTTTTCTGTTTGTTAAGATACATGTGGAGAGGGACTTATGCATGTTAAGACGTTTGGCCCCTAGGGATTTTTCTGGCATGTTGCTCCTGTAAGATAAGACACTAATTACATTAGATTCTTTACAGTGCTAATCACCTCTCGTCTTGACTACTGTAACCTACTCTTTGCTGGTCTCCCTTTGAATCATCTCTCTCCCCTTCAATCTGTTCAGCACTCTGCTGCACGGCTAATCTTCCGCCAGCCTCGCCATGCCCATATTACCCCACTTCTCAAGTCACTTTATTGGCTTCCTATCCGTTTCCGCATCCAGTTCAAACTTCTCTTGCTGACCTATAAATGCATTCACTCCGCAGCTCCTCACTACCTTTCTTCTCTTATCTCTCCTTACAGCCCCCCCCCCCCCCTCGGGAACTCCACTCTTCTGGCAAATCGTGTCTATCTGTGCCCTTCTCTTCTATTGCTAACTTCAGATTTCGCTCTTTTCACCTTGCTGCACCTTACGCCTGGAACAAACTACCTGTGTCTGTATGCCAGGCACCTTCTCTGACACTTTTCAAATCCAGGCTGAAAACTCACTTCTTCTGTGCTGCTTTTGGTTCTTGACTTACCTGATCTGTTTCTTTACCACTCCCCCTTGTTTTATCCCTATCTGCACCTTCTGTATTGTCTGTCTTGGCTAGATTGTAAGCTCTGATGAGCAGGGACTGTCTCTTACATGTCTGTGCAGTGATGCGTATGCTTGTAGCGCTATACAAATGCTCAATAGTAGTAGTAGTAGGGGGAGTCAGATGGGATGGATGAGGGTGGGAAACTGGAGGGAGGTTGGGGACTTATCAGTCACAAAGGGGTGGGATGGAATGAATATAATTGTGAAATGAGAAGGATGAGGGACTTGGACAATTGAAAGGGTAAGTAGGAGTTGGGGATAGATTAGAGCAAGATAACAATGTACTGAGCAGGCAGATGGGTATAGTGTTGGAGTCCTACATCCGGCAGACCATATTTTATGGTAAATGCCCCTCATCCTTCTCCAACAATCAGGAAACTAAATGGCCTGCGGTAATTAACAACTTGTATTACGATAGTGGAAGTGTAAATTTGGGTCTCACCTGTTGAGCTCTGTCCTTGCTGGGAGGCGTGGCCTAGTGGTTGGGGCAAGTTACCTCAGACCGGAAGGTTGGGGGGATTCAAATCCCACTAGAAGACAGCAACCTTGGGCCGGAAGGACTGGAGTTTATAGTTCCACAGGTGCTCCTTGTGGTCTTGGACAAGCCACTTAACCCTCCATTACCCATGTTCCCTGTAAAATAGTTATCTCCAAGTTATAATGCCTTGTTCAATGTAATTTCAGTTTGTTCAATGTAAACCGCCTTGATATTATGAAAGGCAGTATATAAGAAATGTTAAATAAATAAAATAACCCACTCCTGGTAAAGGCATGGTCCCCACCTCCATCATGATAAAGGGGATTTGTTAGATGGTACTTGCGAGGGTAGGGCTACTCTGAGAGCGGGGAATCAGGGGATAATGAATGTAGTGGATGGGAAGAGACAGTATTAAGGCATAAGGAGGGTGGAATTAGGGGGAAGTGGTGTTGAGAGATAGGAGCATCGAAGGAGGCTCTGAGCAAAGGGGGGAATCTATTAGATAGGAGGAGCAATTGACAATAGAGCCTTGACTAGGGGTACTAAGGAGATAGGTAGGACAGAAGGGGAAGGGGTGAGAGAATGGGGGGGAGATAGTGGGGCTATTAGCGCAGGTCAGCAGAACCCCTACACATATTGGAGCCTCAGTGGAACTCTGTAGAAGAGTTCAGAAAAGGAAGAGGATAGTGAAAGAGGGAATATGGGGGGAGGACGGTAGTATTCAGGGGTTCTGTGGATGGACTGACCCGGGGGGGGGGGTCCAGGGGAGACATAGTGGGGGGGGGGTCCCTAGGCTGGGGGAACGACGACTCTTTATCATTAATAGGATAACTTTTGGTATAGATTGGCTAAACCCTGAGAAGGGTTTAGAGTCCTTTCCTGGAATGTTTGTGGACTAGGCACCCCAATTAAGCACCCCAAGATATTAGGGGCCTTGGCACACCGGAGATGTGACGTGGCCTTTCTCCAGGAAATGCACCAGATGGCAGAGAAGCACTCAAAGCTCCATCGTGAGTGGGTAGGCCAGGTATATGGGGCACCAGTGGAGGGCCACAAAGGAGGGGTGGTAATATTAATGCATAAGAGGATTCGATTTGAGTGCATTCAAGAGCATACTGATCTACAGGGAAGGTATGTTATATTGCTTGGGGAATTGGAAGGACATCAACTTCTCCTTGGTAATATCTACGGACCGTCCACACTAGTCACTCATTTCTACTTTCGGCTGGCTTTGATCCTTGAGCAACCCCCCAAGGACAAGTATGTGGTGGGGGCAGACCTAAACAGAGTAATTTCCAGGAACATGCAGGAATGTAGTCTTCACATATGGCTATCGTCGGTACCGACGGAGCCTGCGTGGGAACGCTCACCAGCGTCCAATAGGAAAGCTTTTGGGAGCATCCCACAGCACCTGCATGCTGCCTTCCCGCCTTTCCCAACTGTCCCTCTCCAGTTCTTTGTTTTCCACGGAGCCGACAGGTCGCACATCCTGTCACCGCAGAAAATATTCCCTTTTATTATTCCTTTTTGTGTCGCGTCTGCCTTCCCTCGATGCTACACCGGTACCGCCAGTTCTTCTTTCCTTTTTCTTAAAAAAACAACTTTCTTCTGGAGTCTTTTCCAGCTATTTTCTCCTTCAGGTGCCACGTGCCATTTTGGGCACTAGGCCCAACTTTTCCTTTAAAATGGAAAAACCCACTTTGGGTTTTAAAAAGTGTTCCAAGTGTGGCGGTACCATCTCAGTCACTGACACCCATGAGTGGTGCCTCAAATGTTTAGGTCCTGACCACTCTATTTCGGAGTGTGTTGCCTGTGGGATGAGATCGAAGAGGGGCCAGCAGAACCAAGCTGCTAAACTTAGCACTCTTTTTCCCTCTGATGCAGCCTCTGCGGCATCGACGTCTTCCAGGGCTTTGTCTTCCTCCCATGGATCTCAGGTAACTAAACATAAATCTAGCCGGTCCTAAAAGGATAGATCTCCTTCTAAGCATCGAGATGCCTCTGGCGTTGCCCTTGAGGGACTTGTACCAGCAAAATTGCCCCGGCGGGAGGCTTCGGCTTCCAAAGCATTAACGGGGCTCCAGGATGTTCTCGAGGCCCCAACCTCGGCAGAACTGCTGGTGCCATGCTCTGGGGTACCAGCTGCTTCATCCGGTACCAATACCGAAGCATCGGCAGCATCGATAGACCAGAGATTTTTGGCTATTGAACGCAGTCTGGCGGCTCTTCTTACGGCCTCGATGCCCTTGAAACCGCTTCAGACAATTCAACTGGTACCGGCACCGACCTCGGTACCGGTACCGACTGCATCGACATCGGCAGATATTCTGCCGGGACCGAGTCATGCTTATCCATCCGGTATCGACAAGTCGGTACCGGACCCCTCCGATGCCAACTTTGATCGGTACCGATACCTTGCCTTGCACGATCACCCGGATCGGAGATACTTTGAATCCTCGGATGAGTCTGAAGACTGAAAGCTCTGCCAATACCAGAGTACTTCTTCCTGAGGATGATTCTTCTCCTCAATGTCTCCTCCAGAGGATATGTCCTTTCAGGACTTATCCGAGATATGGCTCGAGGTCTTTCCATCACAGTGGCTCCTGAAAAAGAGCCTAGGGCAAAGGAATTGGAAATCCTGCAATACCCTAAAGCTCCCAAGGAGGCAGCTACCTTACCTATTTATCAGATCTTGCATGATCTCATGTTAAGGATGTGGGAAACACCTCTAACTACTTCTCCTCACTCTCGAAGGCTCTACACCATGTATCGAGTTCCTCCTTGTCCTGGGTTTCAGAAGACTCAGCTGCCACACCATTCCATGGTGGAATCAGCTATGAGAAGGATCAAGAGTGCAAAAAGACATGCATCTAATCCTCCAGGACATGAATATAGGACTCTTGACACCTTTGGACGTCAAACTTTCCAGGCTTCCATGCTTTCTGCTAGGATCACTTCCTATATATTATATATGGGAATGTTCCTTAAGGAGGTCGCGGGAGATTTAGAGCTTATGAGCCCTCTCCTTCCTGATGATAAAAGGCAGGATTACCTTGCCCTTGTCAAACATGCTCAGGATGTTTCCAAGTTTGTAAATCGTGCAGCCTTTGACTGCTTTGAGTGCATAAGCAGAACCTCTGCTATTGCCATAGGTGCACGTAGGATTACCTGGCTCCAGGCATCTGACTTGGAACTTCGGGTACAGGATAAACTGGGGAATATTCTCTGCACAGGAGAGAATCTCTTTGGCAAGAATTGGCAGGAAAAAGCTAATGAGATAGATGCTGACAATATCGCCTTGGATAGATTGTCTAAATCTACAGCTGATCCTGCAAGGAAAAAATCCTACAAGAAACCATTCTTCAGTAAGAAGAAGTTGTTTTACCCCTCCTATACCCAGCAGGGGCATCGTTTAGGTCAGTCTGCCCAAAAGGGACAGCAGCAACAACCTAGGCAAAGAAAAACAAAAGCTGCTAAGCCTCAACCGGCTCAGCAGACTCTAGAGAACTTTGCCCTCCTGGCCCTGAACGGCCCAAAGCCTTCCACCACTCCAGGAAGGTTATGTCATTTTGCCCCCAGATGGGGGCAGATAACAGCAGAAAATTGGACTCTGTCCATTGTGAAAGAGGGGTACAAGCTTCATTTCCTCAGCATGCTCCTACAATGGTAAGACAGTTAAATTCTCAGACCTCTCTCAATGCCTAGTTAGGTCAAGAGGTCACTCTGCTTCTTGCCCAGGGGGCAATAGAAGAGGTACCCATTCTCCAACAGGGTACCCGGTTCTACTCCCCCTATTTCCTTATTACAAAGAAAACAGGAGGACACATACCCATTTTGGACCTCAGAGAATTGAACAAATTCCTGTTCAAAGAGAAGTTGTATGATTTCTCCAGGAACTCTGCTGCCAAACCTTCAGAGTCAGGATTGGCTTTGCTCTCTAGATCTCAAGGATGCATACACTCCTGTCCTCATCCATCCAACTCATCGAAAGTTCCTTCGCTTTCTATTTCAAGGGAAGCACTACCAATACAGGGTTCTTCCTTTTGGCCTGGCCTCGGCACCAAGGGTGTTCACAAAATGCATGGCTGTGGTGGCAGCATTTCTTCGCACCCTAGGAATATTTGTCTTCCCTTACTTAGACGACCGGCTGATTTGAGCCCCTTCAGAGCCAGAGGCCAGGATTTCTCTCTCTCGCACAATGCGCGTCCTTCAGTATTTGGGACGTGTCATAAACTTCCCAAAATCCAACCTTGCTCCCACTCAATCTCTAGAGTTTATAGGAGCTCTGCTAGATACCAGACAGACAAGGGCCTATCTGCCACAGCACCGCTGCCTTCGCATTGTGCAGTTAGCTCCCCAAGCAGTGCTAAAGCCTCACCTCACTGCTCGGGAAATGTTACAATTGCTAGGCCACATGGCATCCACCGTGCATGTGGTTTCTTATGCTCACCTCCATATGAGGGCAGCCCAGTGGACTTTATCCACTCAATGGACTCAGGCATCAGGTTGCCTGTTAGACAAAATAACAAACTCAGATTGTCTTATTTTGTCCCTCCAATGGTGGCAGTTACCCCAAAACCTTTTGGAGGGGTCCCCTTTCCAACAGCCCCCACCCCAAACCACTCTGACAACAGATGCCTCACAGGTGGGTTGGGGAGCCCACCTGCAAGGCCTCTCTACCCAGGGTACCTGGACTCCACAGGAGACCTATCTACACATCACTCTCCTGGAACTCAGAGCAATCTTCCTAGCTCTTTGAGTATTCCACACCCAGCTCAGCTACAAGGCAGTCCTAGTTCAAACGGACAATCAGGTAGCCATGTTTTATGTGAACAAGCAGGACGAAACAGGCTCTTTGTCACTCTGCAACGAAGCTTTACAACTATGGGCCCTCACCAGAGAGCATCAGATTCATCTCCTTGTGGTGTATCTTCCAGGCATTCAAAACTCTTGGGCAGACACTCAGTCAAGTTCTGCTTCCACACGAATGGTCTCTCCATGCAGAACAAGTGGCCACAATTTTTCAAATTTGGGGAACCCCGGACATAGACCTCTTTGCAAGTACGCTGAATGCCAAACTTCCCCGGTTCTGCTCCAGAATTCCGTCTCAGGGTTGTCAGGCCAGGGATGCTTTCCTTCTCCATTGGGGCAAGGACTTCCTGTATACCTTTCCACCCATTCCCCTAATTCCCAAAACCCTGTTCAAGCTTCAGATAGACAGAGGTCATATGATTCTCATAGCTCCACATTGGGGGTAACAATTTAAAACCTCCATTGCCCATGTTCCCTGTAAAATAATTATCTCCAAGTTATAATGTCCTGTTCAATGTAATTTCAGTTTGTTCAATGTAAACGGCATAGATATCATGAGAGGCGGTATATAAGAAATGTTAAATATATAAATAAAGCATTCTGAAAGTACATAAATATTATTGTTTATACATCTTATTGGTTATACATGTTGACTTGGATATGTTGTGTATAGTGTGTATTGCTCCAATAAACAGAACTATATAAAAATAAAGATTTACATTGAAATGCAATAAGTAAGTAGATTTAGGAGCTTGATATATTAAGGAGATTTTTATTCCCTATGGGGAAAAACACTTTGTTAATCAAGGCTAAAATATTTACCTGAGCTGCCTTGTTAGCATCATGACATCAAGTACCACAAATCTGGAGAAGTTTTTTTTTTTAACTCTCCGTAACTCTTACAAAGAAATAGGTTAAAGTAACCCATTAATTTTCTTTTTCCTTCTTGAATTTGCAAAGTACGACTAGTATGTATACACTGCAAAACATAGAAGCTTAACCAATTTCTGTGCTTGTGATTATATATGATAGCCCAATATAGAAATGCCAATTAAGTTACTGATTGTTGTAATATAAAAATGGTATACTGATATGTGCAAGAATCAAGGACTATATGAAACAAAGTTGAAAAAAGCACAGTAGAGATAGAAGTAAAATGAAGCAGCTCACCATCGAAAGTGCGATTGATTTTTGCATCCTAAGGGGAAAGGATCTGCAAAAATACATAGTGGTGAATTTTAAATTCACTTAAAGATACATATAGCTGTAACCTATGAGCCTTTTTTTGTGTATATTGAAATAGTCCATGGAGGAATTTCTGGAACATACTATATATGGTTGTAATACTAGCCCATATAGACGGTCAGTTTTCTTGAATTGGCGTAAACTAATGTTTTGCTGGAGGGGACATCCAAAACTCTGTTGTCATCTTTGATACAGTGAAAGTAACATGTGGAACCCCTGCTAAAATGCAGTTCGGTCTTTTTTTTTGGAGGGGGGGGTGTTTTATTTTTATTTTTATTTTGAAAAAACCCTCTACTAGAACAAAATATGATATAATTTCTTACTGGGAGGGGCAGGGGAGGATGAATTACCAGGATTTGACATGCTGTCATTGATATGGTACAATGATTTACAGTAAATGACTGCGCATAGAGTCTAGACAACAAAGAAGATTTGAGCCAGGAATGTTTCACGGGGTATCCTGGTGCTTATGGTTATTTAAGGTCCTTTGTTTTTGGAAAACTGGATACATTCATTTTTGATGGGTAGGATTATTTTATACTTAGAGTTCATATTGTTGAACAAAGAATGTGACTGATACTTTTTAAGCTGCAGAAGGGATGGATAATGATTTAAGCTTCATGGCTTTACTTCAGAGAAGGGAGAATATATTCACTTAAGTTCATGTTGATATGTTGCTGAGGAGTTACAGTAGACTAGCTATTTCAATTTTCTTTTTCAGGCAAAATGGTACTTTTTGACACAAATTTAAAACTTCGTTGGAAATGTTTTTTTAGAGCAGTTAGTTCTGAAATCTCTTTGCGAGGCCTGGCCTGGCAGCTCAGTGGCCATGCCGTGAAACACTGTGCAAGATTACTGACTGCAGAAGCAGTATTCACAGCTTCAGGCCAGGGAGGAGGGGTGAAGGTCTGTGATTGCAGGGTTTTGGAAGGATCTTGGTGCATAGTCTCTTGCCCAGGGTCATCATTGCAGTGACCAAACTAGGTATTTGAAAGGGGAAGGTAAAATGGGGGAAAAATCCCTAATTGCCAATGAAGGCTCATGGTGTCAGATCCCGGTCTTTCCCTGGTTCCAGTTTTGCTGGAAGTACAAAGGAACACAAGGAAACAGGTTAAAAAAAAACAAACAAAAAAAAGAAATTTCCTTTAAGTAAGCAGTTATCTTGCTACACAATGGCTCTTAAATATGTCCTAATATATTGAATTGTGTATTCAGATATCCATCATACCAGGGATTCTCAATCCACTCCTTGGGTTACACCTAACCAGTCAGATTTTCAAGATAACTGACTGGCTAGGTATGTCCAGTGACGGAGTTGAGAACACCTGCATTATGCTAATTGTACTAAAAAATGTGTTTTTGTAAATAGAAATGTAGAAACATGGCACCAGAGAAAAGACCATATGGCCTATCCAGTTTGCCCTTCCATAGCAACTACTATAGTCACTTTCTTTTCCTTTAGGGATGTTTGTCCCATACTTTCTTGAATTCAAATACAGTCCTTGTCTCTATCATCTTCACTGGGAGACTATTCTGTGCATCTACCACTCTTTCCGAATAGAAATATTTCCACATATTGCTCTGGAGTCTATCCCCTTTCACTTCATCCTATGCTTCCTTGTTACAGAGCTTACTTTTAATTGAAAGAGGCTCTCCGTCTGTGCATTTATACCACGGAAGAAATTAAACATCTCTATCATATATCCCCCTCCTGCCTTTCCTCCAAAGTATACATATTGAGATCTTTAAGTCTACCCCCATATGCCTTATGATGGAGCCTACTGACCATTTTGGTAGCCACCCTCTGCACTGACTCCATCCTGTTTATATCATTTTGAAGGTGTGTCCTTCAAGAATTGCACACAATACTCCAAATGAGGTCTCACCAAAAGCTTATACAGAGGCACTATGACCTTCTCCTTCCTGCTGGCCATTCCTCTCTCTTTGCATCCAAGCATCCTTCTATCTTTTGCCACCACCTTTTCTACCTGTTTACACTTAAGGTCATCAGAAACAATCATGCCCAGGTTCTATTCTTCTTTCATAGACAGAAGTACTTCACCCCCTATACACAGCCCAAAAGCATGACCTTGCATTTTGTAGTGTTAAATTTCAGCTGCCAGATTCTTGACCATTCTTCAAGCTTCATTGGATCTCTCCTTATGTTATCTACTCCTACTTGAGTGTCTATTGCAGATTTTGGTATCATCTGCAAGGTGGCAAACCTTACTTGACAGCCTTTATGCAATGTAACTAACAAAAATGTCAAAAAGAATCAGACCAAAGACAAATCCCTGCAGCATATCACTGGTAACATCCATCTCGGAGCAAGCTCCTTTTACCTGTACCCTTAGTTACCTCCCACTCAACCAATTTCTAACTCATTGGGTCACTTTAGTAGGATAAATGCCCATTGCAATAATGACTTGGTTTCCATTGTACTATTTTGGCTTATTCTTGTTAGCTCACTGCTTCATGAAGATGATCCATCTATTCTAGGGAATAACAGCAAAGCAATAGAATTTTAAGAAGTGTCCTTTGTCAGTCTTTTGTTAAGAATGCCCTTTGTCTACAAAAATGAGCATAAGACCACTGTGGGAGCCTAGTTTTTGATCTGAAGGATGAGACAAAGAATCTACAAATGTTTGAGACTGTTTACTGTATATATAACCTTTTTGAGATAGGTTTTGTGAACGATCTACTTGCTTTTATATCTGCTTTGATGCAATCCATAGATTAAAAAAAAATCTATTTTTATTTTGAGCTGCCATTCAGACTGGACAGTTAGGCCCGAAATTCAAAAGGCATTTACATGGTTTACAGCCCAGTAAACCATGTAAACGCCTTAAATGGGAATATTCAATGGCACCTACATGTTTAGTGACATTAAATATCCCCGTCTATGTCCTCTGTGTACCCTAATGCTATCCGGTTAGCATCAGGGCGTGTCGGGGGTGTTCTGGGGAGGAGTGGAGGCAGGGAGCACCAATAACGAGGTAGTGGTGATATTGCACCAGCCAACAGCTTGCCTAGTGTTAGCCGCAGATGGTAACGGGTAATGGTACAATATTGCCGCTACTCGGTTAGTCTTGGTGGCTCCGGGGGTTGTGCAGTGACCCCAGATATTCAGTACCATCAACACGGCATTGAATATCCAGGGTTAGGGGTCAGCAGGCAGGGCTGTGCGCTGACACAGCACATAGACCGCCCAAATGAATATAGGGCTCTCTTAGCTTTTTGAGTTTAACAGCATAATAACATAAGAATTTCCATATTGGGTCAAATCGAAGGTCCATCAAGTCCAGTATATTGTTTCTAGGTTACAAGTACCTGGAAGGGTTCCAAAAAGTACGAAGATTACATGCTACTTCCCCCAGGGAATAGCAGTGGCTGTCTCCAAGTCTACTTTAATAATGGTTTATGGACTTTTCCTTTAGGAACCTGCCCGAACCTTTTTTTTTGTGCCTGCTGAGTGATGCTAGGTACAAAAGTGAGAAGAAAAGCTGGATGAATGGACCATGAAAGCTTGTCTTCCCTCCTCTCCAACGTGGCCCCAAAAGTTAGGATTGTGGTGAGCCAGCCTTTACCAAGTCATCTACTCCGGGCACCCAATCAGCAGATTGTTTGTGGGGCTCCCATTAGATTTTTACTGCTTTATTCTATTACTCATAGATGAATTGGACCCTAGTTTCAACATTTACTTCAAGCAATTAAGTCCATGTTCTGGTCTCCCCAAACAATTTTATCATGTTTATCCTGACTGGATAGTCTCTAGAGCTTACAAGCTGATGTTTGAGGAGCAGTGCCAGTAGAAGATTTTGCAGTTATTTACTAAGGCAGATGTTGCATGGCTCACAATACACGTTTGCGGGTCCTCAGGCTTGAATGCATTGTCCCTGGATCTTCGTCAGGAATAGAACTTTCTCTCATTTTGGAGATCCCATCTATTTGGGTTAGTGTATAAAAATGATTGGGTCTTTGAATTGATTTTTATGATGATATTTTGAATGGATTTTATTGATTACTTTGTTTTTATGTATTGTGTATATCTGTATCATAAATGTATTATTGTTAACCACTTAGAGGTTTTATGAAAGGTGGGTTATAACTTGTGAGAGCCAGAAGGGAAAGAGTTAACACAAAACATCTAAAATGTGTCCAAATTACTGACATTGTACTGAATGTGCGTTGTGGGATGCTGTGGGTAGTAGGTGATGACATGTGAGAAAAAACACACTTATTTACAGAGCACAGGAGAGAGAAGACATCATTAGCATAGTTATGTCAGTTTGACATGGGGCCTGCTGAGGCCTAGTATGGAAATTGTCAGAATATCAGAGAACTAATAAGATATATATTTTCTATATTTCTTAAAAATAGCGGATGGAAAAACAGACAAGGTGGAAGGTTGAATACGTAGGAAAAGGGTAAAATAACAAGGAATAAATCTGACAAAGGCCTGAGCACGTATTTATACATAAGGCCATAAAGGGTCACAGGTCAGCAGGAATGGGTAGTACAGATATGACAGGACAAAGAAAGGAATGAAAGAGAAAATCCAGATGCATGGAATCGAAAACAAAGGGACTATTTGAAAAGAACACCATATAACCGGACAGAAGTTTTAAAAGATTGGGAATTTGCACCCCATTTTCTGAAGAGGGTTGGTTGCAGATTCCCACTGTATGTCTAACGAGTGGGTATGATTGTCTGTATGAAAGTCTCCTTAGTTTATCTTTGAGTGTAGCTAGGAATCTCACTGTCATATATCCTTCTCTTTCACTTTTCTAGGATCTATCGATGGATAGGAAATCTCAGTTAATTACTTTATAGCTGTAAGTAGAGGGTGAAGGAATTCTCCAAGTTACTTTGTATTTAGTTAGTTTTGGTTGCGCTACCTATATGCTTGCTTGTGTGATATAAGAAAGAAATAAAGGATTTTATTTGTAAGAAGAATCTGTGAGAATTTTGTGCCAGGTACGAGCATAATCTGCATGAGGTGTGATTTATTGGGAAGAGGTGGTAAGCCCTCCCTGTATGTAAGGTTTTGGTTATCCCTCTTGCACGGAGGAGGAGGGGTGGCAATCTGCCTGGCCAACAGACTGCCCCCCCCCCCCCCCCCCGGTTCCGTACAAACTGTATTATACATATTAGTTCTTTATTTATATTCGCCAATCAAATATCCATCTTAGCATATCTGTACAATGCTGCGTACACCTTGAAACACTGTATAAATGTTTAGTGGTAGCTTAGCAGTAATGTATTTGAAAGCTGTTCTGCTACCCAGGAGAGATTCAGGGGAGCATTCTGTGACCCTTTAAAGTCAAATGACCTACAGCCAATGTTAATGTTATTGCATGAACTCAATTTGTGTTCTCAGTTTGACAAGTTTCTCATGGCACAGGATGTGTGTGGATGGTAAACGTGAACATACTAGAATGACATTTTATTTGGATGATACTAACATGAGCTGCAAAAACCACATAGATTCCTCTACTCTTCAGTTATCTCCAGAATCATTATGGCTACTGGAATTCTGCACAGCAGTTGGTGTTTTAACATGTTTGCCCACCTGTAAGCTTTTTCCACTACTGGCAACTAAGGAACAGATTATGGAAGTAGAATTCTTATGGACTAAAACATTGTACTGTTCAAAGAAAGATGAGGACAATTCTTAACTTGGCGAGGAGAAGACTTAAAGGTGATATTATGACTGCTTGTAGGTATAGTCCATCCTCGGAGCAACAGAACCCACAGCAGTGGACATCACGAACAATTGATAGCAGCTGCTGCCCCTTATCCCTGTCTCCGTAGCTACGGCACTGATATTTCTGGAGGAGGTGGATGCGTGTAAGTGGTGGCCTTCCATTTTTGCCTCTTCTCCATCTCACGGCTGGTGGGCTGACCTTCAGCAGTCCTGGGGATCAACGGACCTTAGAAGCAGCGGACACTGCCTACCCCCATATAGTATGTTGCTCTGAGGATGCACTATAGTTATGCCCTTAGATGATTCATTATTGATATGGTTTTGTTTGTCAATATACAAAAAATAATCTGCAAACTAATAGAAAATAAATATTTTATTCTAATGAATACTTATGTTTTTACTGTTAGGGTAATCAGATGATTGAATCTGCTATCCTAGTATATGCCATGTGCTCAGGCTTTTTAAAGAGAAAACTGTTTAATTGCATGAACATCTGCTTTAAAGGATATGGTGAAGTATATCAGATAACCAGAAAATGTCTGAACCCAATAAATTGCCTTTGTCAGTCTTAAAAATATGTAAGTATGAATGGCTTAGCACATACTTAGCACATCTAAAATTACAGGCCAGATTGTTCAAGAACGTGCTGATTTCTGCAAACACTCATGAGAAACTCCATTGCTTTGATAGAAAATCACTTACTGATGGTCTACTTCACAGAAACCTGCAAATTTCTGATGATTTGATCAACAAAAATCCCAAAACCAGTTTCTATCTGTAATCTCACTAAACTGCCCACATGTTTCACAAACTAAAGCTGTATCTAGGGAGTCAGTGACTATGCTATCTCATAGTATAGCTTAAATTCAATAGTAAATAATTCAGAGAAGATTATCTCACAAACATCATCTTCTCCAGCTGAAATGCTAATTTCCTGTCTCAATTCTTTATTGCACAGTCACTGACTCCCTTGATACCGCATTAGGTTTGCAAAACGTGTGGGCATACTATGGACACGTTGGGAGAGTTGATGAATGATTGCTTGAATTTTGATGACCCTCATCCCTCTATAAGTGTAAAGTATTGGAAAATGTCCTCTCTTTTATACTATTTGAAAATGGGGATGATTTTAAATCATTTCTACGTTTAAGCTAAGTATGGCGAATGCTAAATTTATGGCACGGTGCCTTTCAAAGAATTTTAGATTGCTGCAGACATGTGAGATTTTTCTAATCACTTGTGAATTTTGGTAGTTTTGAATTCTTTTGAATCCTTTGGAGTTCTTTATGTGTAGTGCACATTTGTGCTGCTTTTAGTAAAAAGTAGTTTAGGGTAACTGATGATGCAGCACATTGAAATGTCTCAGGACTGGTAGGTACAGTTAGCATCTAAATGGTGTCTAAAACATTGATTTGATACTCCTATAAAAATTATCTATTAATGTAAAAGGTTATTTTTTTGTATTTTTTTGAGATGAGAATTGAACCTTTTTCAGAAGAGAGAGGTTCATCTAGCTTTGGATGTGTATGTATTAGTGCAGAAACTCTTGTGTCCACCTCTCTTTTTTTGGTAATAATGAAAACAGTAAAAATGGGACACCACACTGTTCCACCTAGAATATACTGATGGATCAGGTATAATCAGGGGTCCAAAAAATAGTCTTTATTTAAAGTGTATGACGTTCTTTTGGATCAGTCTGAGTGAGGTTCTTTATATATGAATGGTTTGATTGCTACCTCACCATTTGGATCTTTGGTTATGTGGAGGGGTCTAATGTTACAGCATTTTCAACATGTTATTTCCCTGAAAATGTATCATGCCATAATTGAATATGCCTCAGATTTGGTTTTGGTTTATTTTAGGTAACCTATGGGGATCGGCCTTGTGTGTTAAACGTTTAACTTTTTGAATACAGTTTCAACTTTTAAATGAAACCTACTTCTTTTTATATTTTGAGGGCTTTGTTTAAGGCTAGTAGCTTCTGGCAGTATTTTGGGGAATGTGAAATGTCAACAAGTTATGGAATAGAAAGGCATGACCAGGTTATGTTGATTGTGTAATACTGTAAATGAGAATCTACATAGAGTATTTATATTTTGTAATCTGTTTTGGGTTGAACTGTGTTAAAGAAAAATAGTATAAATAGTTAACATAACACAATCCATAAAATTTTAAACTGTGCTTATGTGTGAACCTGAAGGTTGACTACAGAGATGCCTATACTCAATTTTTTCTAAATTAGAGACCCCTAGGTGACTCCATGTCTATGAGCCAGCCTTGGCTTTAAGCTCACTCCTCATAGTATGCATGGTGAATGAAGTTGAAGCCGAAATGTCAGCATTAATTCTCCTCGAATTCTGTAAATATGAAATGAAAACTTCTTGTCTTGAATAAGCAGAGCTGTGTTGTGTTTTCTTAATTCCGTTGGTTAAGAGATGAGAACAACCAGAGATGATGTAGTCTTGAATTTGAAAATACATTTTATTAAACACTCTGTAAACCATAAGTGTAGGACTTGCAATACATTAACCTCTTGGGAATAGTATGCTAGGCCAACAACTAGAAGCTACAATCATCAACAAAACATATACAATATGATGCAGTGTATTGACTAGTTTTTCAATAAATATTGTCTGGTACAATGTTTTGAACTAACCATTTCCTTGAATGTATTAGTTAAATGAAACCAAAGCTCTAGAGAGAGTTAAGCTAAGTCATTTTGTATTAGTCTTCAAGAAGGTAGTGGAAATAAATCCCATCTGTCCAAATGCAATGCTGTAAAAGAATACTGGACATCTGGAGAAAACAACCACATCTCAAAGACTGTCAAAAACAAAGTTTTGAGACAGGGAGCTGCTGTAGAGTAGGGAGAAGCCTACCTTCTGAAAACGTTTGAAGTTCTCATAATTTTCAGTTGTTGCTGGGGGTTTTTTCATTGTCTTGCCAGGGTGTTGTTTTTTTTATGAGCAAAGTTAAAAAGTAAAATAGAAACTGAAATGATAGTGGTGGTGGTTTCTGAAGCAATCAGAATCTGAGACACAAATGTTTCCTTTTGTGTTTTGTCTTCTGTATCTGGCTTGAGATACTGCAAAACATACATCTAAATGCAGAGAACTGACGTATGATGTAAGGAATTGAGTAATGTCACAACAGTCCTTCCTGGTATTTAGCAATGATAGTTACCTATTTAATTTCATTTCACTTAGAACCTTGGTTTATGCCAGTCTAGTTAGTCATAAAAGACATAAAAATGCACTCTAGACACTAAAAAAGGAGCGGAGGAATAGCCTAATGGTTAGAGCACTGGCTTGGGGAACGTTCCCAAGAGACCAGGGTTCGATTCCCACTAGCACTCCTTGTGACCTTGGGCAAGTCACTTAACCCTTCATTGCCTCAGAAAAATCCAAGTTATCGCATTACCAAGTTTAAGTTGCAACATAAACCGCTTTGACTGAATGATGAAGTGGTATGAAAAACCTGCTAAATAAATAAAATAAAGCAAGGCTTTCTAAACCAGTCCTGCCGAGCTCACAACAGGTGGGTTTTCATGATATCCACAATGAATACGCATGAAAGAGATTTGCATTTACTGTCTGAATTGCGTGCAGGTCTATCTCATGCATGCTAAGAACATAACATAACATAGGGTCAGACCAAGGTCCATCAAGCCAGGTATCCTGTTTGCAACAGTGACCAATCCAGGTCACATGTACCTGGAAGGTTCCCAAATAGGCACACAGGTTCCACAGTGCTTGTCTCAGGACAAGCAGTCGATTTCCCGGGTCCTCTTTAATAATGGTTTATGGACCATTCCGCCGGGAACTTGTCCAAACCCTTTTTCAACCCAGCTAATATTGACTGAAAAAATATTTCCTCTTATTAGTCTTAAATAGGTTGCACTGTAGCGTCATTGTGTGTCCTCTAATCTTTCTACTTTTTGATGGCGTAAATAACCGATCTATATTTACCTATTCCACTCCATTCCATTAATTTATAGACCTTTATCATATCTCCCCTCAGTCGTCTCTTTTCCAAATTGAAGAACCCCAACCTTTTTAGCCTCTCCTCATAGGGGTATCCTTCCATTCCCTTTAACATTTTTTGTTGCTCTTCTTTGTACCTTTTCTAATTCCGCTATAACCTTTCTAAGATATGGCGACCTGAACTGCACATAATATTCAAGATGCAGTTGCGCAATGGAACGATACAGAGGTATTATAATATCCTTTGTTTTATTCTCCATTCCTTTCCTTATGATTCCTAGCATTCTAGTTGCTTTCTTGGCCACTGCTGCACACTGAGTGGAGGGTTTCAATGTGCTATCCACAGTGGTGCCTAAATTTTTTTCCTGGATGGTGGTTTCTAAGCTGATACCTTTCATTGTGTAACCATAGTTTGGGTTGATCTCCAGGAACAAGCAGGAATGTAGTCTTCACATATGGGTATCATCGGTACCGACGGAGCCTGCGCGGGAACGCTCCCCAGCGTCCAATAGGAAAGCTTTTGGGAGCATCCCACAGTGCCTGCGTGCTGCCTTCCTGCCTTTCCCAACTGTCCCTCTCTAGTTCTTCGTTTTCCGCGGAGCTGACATCCTGTCACCGCAGAAAAATTCCCTTCTATACTTCTTTTTTTATGGTCACGTCTGCCTTCCCTCTATGCTACACCGGTACCGCCGGTGGTTCTTTCTTTTTTTTCTAAAAAAAAAAAAATTTCTTCTAGAGTCTTTTCTAGTAATTTTCTCTTCAGGTGCCACGCGCCATTTTGGGCACTAGGCCCAACTTTTTCCTTCAAAATGGAAAGACCCGCTTCGGGTTTTAAAAAGTGTTCTAAGTGTGGCCGTACCATCTCCGTCACCGACACCCATGAGTGGTGCCTCAAATGTTTAAGTCCTGACCACTCTATTTCAGAGTGTGTTGCCTGTGGGATTTATTTATTTATTTATTTAACAGTTGCTTATATACCGCTACCTTCCACAGATCAGGTGCGGTTTACAATGAAAGAAAAATGAACAGAGTAGCAGATCTGTTTTACATGAAACATTAGTTATGTACAAATTTGCTAAATACATTAAACATGATTGAACTATGTATGGTAAATAATTTGTTATATAACAAACGAACTATTACATATTTCGAACTATTTACATATTTCCATTTACAGAACATGATGTCGAAAGGGGGCCGGCAAAACCGAGCTGCCAAACTTAGCACCCTTTTTCCCTCCAATGCAGCCTGCATGGCAGAGACGTCTTCCAGGGCTTTGTCTTCCTCCCATGGATCTCAGGTAACTAAACATAAATCTAGCCGGTCCTCAAAGGGTGGATCTCCTTCTAGACATCGAGATACCTCTGGCGTTGCCCTTGAGGGACTTTCACCGACAGAATTGCCCTGGCGGGAGACTTTGGCTTCCAAAGCACTAACGGGGCTCCAGGATGTTCTTGAGGCTTCAACCTCGGCAGAACTACTGGTGCCAACCTGTGGAGTACTGGCTGCTTCATCCGGTACCAATACCCAAGCAGCGTCGATAGACCAGAGATTCTTGGCTATTGAACGCAGTCTGGCGGCTCTTCTCACGGCCTCAATGCCCCTGAAACCGCTTCAGACAATTCAATCGGTACCGGCACCGACTGCATTGACATCGGCATGTATTCTACCGGGACAGAGTCATGCATCTCTATCCGGCATTGACAAGTCGGTAACGGACCACTCCGATGCCGACTTCGATTGGTACCGGTACCGTGCCTTGCACGATCACCCGGATTGTAGATACTTCGAATCCTCGGATGAGTCTGAAGACTCTGAAAGCCCTTCCTATACCAGAGTACTTCTTCCTGAGGATTCTTCTTCTCCTCAACGTAGGATGTCTCCACTAGAGGATATGTCCTTTCAGGATTTTATCCGAGATGTGGCCCGAGGTCTTTCCATCACAGTGGCTCCTGAAAAAGAGCCTAGGGCAAAGGAATTAGAAATCCTACAATACCCTAAAGCTCCCAAGGAGGCAGCTACCTTATCTATTCATGAGATCTTGCATGATCTCATGTTAAGGATGTGGGAAACACCTCTAACCACATCTCCTCACTCTCGAAGACTCGACACCATTTATCGAGTTCCTCCTTGTCCTGGGTTTCAGAAGACTCAGTTACCACACCATTCTATGGGGGTGGAATCAGCCATGAGAAGGATAAAGAGTGCAAAAAGGCATGCATCTAATCCTCCAGGATGTGAGTGTAGGACTCATGACGCCTTTGGATGTCGAACCTTCCAGGCCTCCATGCTTTCTGCTAGGATCAGTGCCTATATCTTGTATATGGGAATGTTCCTTAAAGAGGTCGCAGGAGATTTAGAGCTTATGAGCCCTCTCCTTCCTGATGATAAAAGGCAAGATTATCTCGCCCTTGTCAAACATGCTCAGGATGTTTCCAAGTTTGTGAATTGTGCAGCCTTTGACTGCTTTGAGTGCATAAGCAGAACCTCTGCCATTGCCATAGGTGCACGTAGAATTGCCTGGCTCCAGGCATCTGACTTGGAAATTTGGGTACAGGACAAACTAGGGAATATTCCTTGCACAGGAGAGAATCTCTTTGGCAAGAATTGGCAGGAAAAAGCTAATGAGATAGATGCTGACAATGTCACCTTGGATAGATTGTCTAAATCTACAGCTGATCCTGCGACGAAAAAATCCTGTAAAAAACCATTCTTCAGTAAGAAGAAGACGTTTTATCCCTCCTATACCCAGCAGGGGCATCGTTTAGGTCAGTCTACCCAAAAGGGACAGCAGCAACAACCTAGGCAAAGAAAGACAAAAGCAGCCTTATAAGCCTCAACCGGCTCAGCAGACTCAGCCGCCACAGGGGCTTTGACTCCTATCTAGAGAACTTTGCCTTCCTGGCCCTGAACGGCCCTGAACGGCCCAGAACCCTCCATCATCCCAGGAAGGTTGTGTCATTTTTCTCCCAGATGGGGTCAAATAACAGCAGAAAATTGGACTCTCTCTATTGTAAGAGAGGGATACAAGCTTAATTTCCTCAGCATGCCCCTCGTACAATGGTAAAACAGTTCAATTTTCAGACCTCTCTCAATGACCGGTTAGCTCAAGAGGTCACTGTGCTCTTCGCTCAAGGGGCAATAGAAGAGGTACCCATTCCCCAACGGGGTACAGGGTTTTACTCCCCCTATTTCCTTATTCCAAAGAAAACAGGAGGACACAGACCTATTTTAGACCTCAGAGAATTGAACAAATTCCTGTTCAAGGAGAAGTTCAAAATGATCTCTTTAGGAACTCTGCTGCCATACCTTCAGAGTCAGGATTGGCTTTGTTCTCTAGATCTCAAGGATGCATACACTCATGTTCTCATCCATCCAACTCACCGAAAGTTTGTTTGCTTTCTGTTTCAAGGGAAGCACTACCAATATGGAGTTCTTCTTTTTGGCCTGGCCTCTGCACCAAGGGTGTTCACAAAATGCATGGCTGTGGTGGCAGCGTTTCTCCTCACCCTGGGAATATTCGTCTTCCCTTACTTAGACGACTGGCTCATTCGAGCCCCTTCAGAGGCCAGGGTTGCTCTCTCTCTCGCACAATGAGCATACTTCAGTATTTGGGACTTGTTATAAACTTCCCAAAATCCAACCTTGCTCCCCCTCAGTCCCTGGAGTTTATAGGAGCTCTGCTGGATACCAGCCAGACAAGGGCCTTCCTTCCGCAGCCCCGCTGCCTTTGCATTGTGCAGTTAGCGTCCCAAGCAGTGCTAAAACCTCACCTCACTGCTCGGGAAATGTTAGTTGTTACTCCACATGGCATCCACCGTGCATGTGGTCCCTTATGCTCGCCTCCATATGAGAGCAGCCCAGTGGACTTTATCCACTCAGTGGACTCGGGCGTCAGGTTGCCTGTCAGACAAAATAGCAAACTCAGATCGCCTTATTTTGTCCCTCCAATGGTGGCAGTCACCCCAAAACCTTCTGGTGGGGTCTCCTTTTCAGCACCCCCACCCCAAGCCACTCTAACAACAGATGCTTCACAGGTGGGTTGGGGAGACCACCTACAGGGCCTCTCTGCCCAGGGTACCTGGACTCCACAGGAGGACTATCTACACATCAATCTCCTGGAACTCAGAGCAATCTTCCTTGCTCTTCGAGTATTCCACACCCAGATCAGCTACAAGACAGTCCTAGTCCAAATGGACAATCAAGTAGCCATGTTCTATGTGAAGAAGCAGGGTGGAACAGGCTCTCTGTCGCTCTGCAACAAAGCTTTGCAACTATGGGCCCTCGCCAGAGAGTATCAGATTCATCTCCTTGCGGTGTATCTTCCAGGCATTCAAAACTCTTGGGCAGACAGACTCAGTCAAGTTCTGCTTCCACACGAAAGGAAATTTCAAATTTGGGGAACCCCGGACATAGACCTCTTTGCAAATCCGCTGAATGCCAAACTTCCCCGGTTCTGTTCCAGAATTCCGGCTCAGGGTTGTCAGGCCAGGGATGCTTTCCTCCTCCATTGGGGTCTGGACTTCCTGTATGCCTTTCCACCCATTCCTCTAATTCCGAAAGCCCTGTTCAAGCTTCAGATTGACAGAGGTCATATGATTCTCATAGCTCCACGTTGGCCATGGGAAATGTGGTACCCTCTACTCCTACATCTCTCTCAAGCTCCGCCTCTGGGGTTAGGATCTGCTCCAGATCTCCTTTCTCAAGAGGACGGGATGCTGTGGCATCCCAATCCCCAGTCTCTGCATCTCAGGGCCTGGTTGCTGAAAGCCTAGAACTTCATGGTCTTAACCTTTCCCAGCATGTAAAGGATATCCTTTATGCTTCCAGGAAGCCTTCCACAAGACACTCTTATGCATTCAAGTGGAAAATGTTTACTATATGGTGCTTGCAGAAGGGTCTTTAACCCTCTTGCGACACCTCTGGAATCATTACTGGGGTAGCTCCTTCATTTATGAAATGCAGGGCTTAAGACCAGTTCAGTGAGAGTTCATTTGAATGCTATTGCAGCTTCTTTCAAGCCTCTAAATGGACAATCTATTTCCTCTCATCCTCTCATAGCGAGATTTATGAGAGGCCTTCTTTTAACTAAGTCTCCCATTAAGCCACCACCGGTGGCATGGGACTTAAATCTGGTTCTTGGGCAGTTCATTAAACCGCCCTTTGAACCATTAGCCACTACCTCTTTGAAATTCCTTTCCTGGAAGGTCATCTTTCATATTGCAATCACATCAGCACTTCGCATCAGTGAATTGCAAGCGTTGGTGGCTGATCCTCCTTATACAAGGTTCCATCATGATAAGGTAGTCCTTAGGACTCCTCCACACTTTATGCCAAAGGTGGTGTCACCTTTTCATTTAAACCAAGCGGTTTACCTTCCTGTATTCTTTCCAAGGCCTCATGCCTCAAATGCAGAAAGGAATCGTCATACTTTGGACTGAAAGAGCTTTGGCCTTTTACTTGCAAAGGACTCAGCAACATAGAAAGTCCTCTAAACTCTTTGTTGCTTTTGATCCTAGTCATTTGGGACTTCCAGTTTCCAAAGGAACACTGTCCAGCTGGATTGCACAGTGTATATCTTTTGCCTATGAGAGTAAAAACCTCCCTCTTGAAGGCCATGTCACTGCTCACAATGTGAGAGTCATTGCAGCCTCTATGGCTCATCTTCACTCTGTGTCTATCGACGACATCTATCGAGCAGCTACTTGGGCTTCGGTTCATACCTTTCCAGCCCATTACTGCTTAAACAAGGACTCCCGCTGGGATGCCTTGTTTGGTCAGGCTGTTTTTCAAGACCTGTTCCATACTTAATCAGGGAGGAGTGGTCTAGTGGTTAGGACAAGGTACTTCAGGCCGGAGGGCAGGGGGTTCAAGTCCCACCTGGGGACAGCAATCTCAGGCCGGAGGGACTGGGATTTCTAGTCCTATAGGCACTCCTTGTGGTCTTGGGCAAGCCACTTAACCCTCAATTGCTCATGTACCCTGTAAGTATTAGCGTATGTGTCTCATATCCCCCAATGTTAAATGTATCCCCCAATTGACCACTTTGACCCAATTAAAAGCGGGATATAAATGCAGCTAAATAAATAAATAAAATCAACTCCTACCCACCCTCCCTGGTAGGATGCCAGAGATCCATGGAGGGAAGTGGAGCCTTTTAACAAGGGCACACAACTTCTGGGGCCTTCTCCCTGGCTTCTGCAGCTAGGCAGTCCCCATATGTGAAGACTACATTCCTGCTTGTTCCTGGAGATAGCATAGTTACTCACCTGTAACAGGTGATCTCCGGGAACAGCAGGAATTTAGTCTTCACAACCCACCCACCTCCCCTAGGAGTTGTATCTCTATCTCTCTTTCTCGCTTTCCCTCTCTCTTTTGTCTCAGCTTTAAACTCAGCTGGAGAGGGACAGTTGGGAAAGGCCGGAAGGCAACACGCAGGCGCTGTGGGATGCTCTCAAAAGGTTTTCCTATTGGACGCTGGGGAGTTTTCCCATGCAGGCTCCGTTGGTACTGACGATACCCGTATGTGAAGACTAAATTCCTGCTGTTCCCGGAGATCACCTGTTACAGGTGAGTAACTATGCTTTCTTTCTTGCATAACTTTTTACTTGTCCGCATTAAATTTCATCTTCCATTTGGACATCTAGTCTTCCAATTTTTCAAGGTCCTCTTACAATTTTTCACAATTTTTTTGTGTTTTAACAACGTTACATAATTTTGTGTCATCTGCAGATTTGATCACCTCACTCATTATTCCTATTTCCAGGTCATTTATGGATATGATGAAAAGCAGCAGGCCCAGCACAGATCCCTAGGGAACTCCACTATTCACCTTTCTCCATTGAGAAATTTGGTCATTTAGCCCTACTCTCTGCTTTCTATCTTTTAACCAGTTCCTGATCAATACTACTACACTGCCTCCAATCCCAAGACTTTTTAATTTTGCCAAGAGTCTCTCATGATGGTGTTTATCAAAGGCATTCTGAAAATCTAGATACACTGTGGAATCCCTTCTGTCCCCCCTGCTGGCCCTGTCAAAAACCTCCCTGTATGATCAAGGAGTTTGTACGGGGAGGCTTAGACAGAGGTGGGAGGGGGCATTGCAGAGGCAGAGTTAGGGTGGACAGTGGGCGGTCCATGACCCCATACATACAGGGCCAATCCTGAAGTTGGCCCTGTGTGTCTGGGGTCAGCAGATGTGGAGGGATGGCAGGTCCAGGCAGTGCAAGCGAGGTGAAGGGGGTTCCCCGCAGCCCGACCCTGGCCATGGAAGGCCGGATCAGGCTCTGGAGAAAGGAAAGAGTGGTCAGCGGCCAGGGATCGTTGCTCCTGAATGGAGCCGTGGTGCCATAACAACAGGATGCCATGGCACTGCTGCTCCATTCAGGAGCCTGACTGAGTTAGCTGGACATGGATCTGTATGTGCGGGTTAATCAGAATTGGGTCCCGGCCTGCACGTCTGGCCCCTCTGAGATTGGAATTGGGTCTACCTCTGTGCATCCCGATTATGATCGGGCACACAAGGGCCTGGACACACATGTTGGAATGTGCCTCCACATCAACTGGCACATCTTTGTCTACCTGTTTATTCACACCTTCATAAAATATAACAGATTAGTAAGACACGACTTTTCTTGGCTAAATCCATGTTGGCTTTCTCCCAATAACCATGGCTGTCTACATGTTCAGTAATTCAGGTTCATCTCAACAGTTTATATCATTTTGCTTGGTACTGACGTCAGGCTGACCGGTCTGTAGTTTCTCAGATCAAACCTGAACACTTTTTAAAAATTGGAGTTACATTGTCCACTCTCCAATCCTCAGATACTACTGATGATTTTAATGATAGTTCACATATCACTAATAGTAGGTCTGCAATCACATATTTCAGTTATTTCAACAGCCTTGGATGTATACCATCCGGTCCAGGTGATTTACCATTCTTCAGTTTATCAAACAGTTGTAATACATCCTCCTTGTTTATCAATATTTCTTTCAATTCTTCTACTACATCACCATTTCAGGCATGGTTAATTTCCCTACATCTTCAACAATGACTGAAGCAAAGAATTCATTCAGTCTCTCAGCCTATGGCCTTGTCCTCCCTTAGCACCCTTTTTACCCCTCTATCATTGAATGGTCCAACTTGCTCTCAGACAGGTTTTTTTTTTGCTATGAATGTACTTAAAAAAGATTTTATTATGCGTTTTTGCTTCCACAGTAAACTTCTTTTTAAATTCTCTCTTTGCCTGCCTCAATACCTTGCATCTAACTTGCCAAAGCTTATGATGTTTCTGGTGTTCATCATTAGGCTCCTTTTAACATTTCCTGAAATATGCTTTTTTGGCAACAGCCTGTCTGACCTCAACTTTAAACCATGCTAGCCATGTTTTGGCCTTCCTTACACATTTCTTAAAGCATGGAATAAATCTGATCTGGGCTTCCAAGATAGTACTTTTAAACAGTGCCTATGGTTGATGTAAATCTTTAATCTTTGCAGCTGCTCCTTTTAGCCTTTTCTTAACTATTTTTCTCATTTTATTATAGTCCGTCTTTGAAAGTTAAAGGAAAGTACTGTGAAATTCTTTCCCATCTTTCTTCCAGTTATTAAATCAAATGCGATCATGCTATGATCATTATTGCCAAATGGCCCCAAAACCCTTATCTCCAGGAACAAGCAGGAATGTAGTCTTCACATATGGGTATTGTCGGTACCGACGGAGCCTGCGCGTCCAATTAGAAAGTTTTTGGGAGCATCCCACAGCGCCTGCGTGCTGCCTTCCTGCCTTTCCCAACTGCCTCCCTCCAGTTCTTCGTTTTCCATGGAGCCAGCAGGTCGTGTTCCTGTCACCGCAGAAAATTATTTTCCTTCTTCTTCTTTTTGTGGTCGCGTCTTCCTTCCTCGACGCTATATCGGTACCGCCGGTTCTTCTTTCTTTCTTTAAAAAAAAAAAAAAAAATATATATATATATATATTCTTTTTTTCCTACCTTTTCTTTTCTAGGTGCACACGCCATTTTCGGCCTTAGGCCCAAAATTTCCTCCATCGTGGAGAAACCCGCCTCGGGTTTCAAAAAGTGCACCAAGTGTGGAGGTACCATCTCTGTCACCGACACCCACGAGTGGTGTCTTAAATGTTTAGGTCCTGACCACTCCATCTCCGAGTGTATGGCTTGTGCCATGATGTCCAAGAGGGGTCGACAAAACCGAGCTGCCAAGCTCAGCACCCTTTTTCCCTCCGATGCAGCCTCGGTGGCATCGACGTCTTCCAGGGCTTTGTCTTCCTCCCATGGATCTCGGGTAACTAAACATAAGTCCAGCCATTCCTCAAAGGGTAGATCTCCTTCTAAGCATCGAGATGCCTCTGGCGTTGCCCTTGAGGGTTCTGTACCAGCAAAATTGCCCTGGTGGGAGGCTTCGGCTTCCAAAGCATTATCGGGCCTCCAGGACGTTCTCGAGGCCTCGCCCTCAGCAGAACTACTGGTGTCATGCTCGGGTACCAGCTACCTCTGGTACCGACATCCAGGCATCGGCAGCGTCGACAGACCAAAGGTTCCTGGCTATTGAACGCAGTCTGGCGGCTCTCCTTGCGGCATCGATACCCTCGGAACCGCATCAGACAGTTGAACCGGTACCGGCGTCGATACCGGTACCGATAGCATCGACATAGACATCGGCTTTGCCAGCACCCAGTCATGCGATGCCTTCCGGTACCGATACCCCGGTACCGATTCCCCCCGGTACCGACTTCGGTCGGTACAGGTATCGGGCTCTTCAAGAACATCCGGACAGAAGGTACTTCAAATCCTTAGAGGACTCTGAGGATTCTGATAGCTCTGTTGGTACTGGACTACTTCTCCCGGAGGAGCCTTCCTCCCCTAAACATAGGATGTCTCCTCCAAAAGATATCTCCTTTCAGGACTTCATTAGGGAGGTGGCTCGTGGTTTGTCCATTACTGTGACTCCTGAAACTGAGCCCAGAGCTAAGGAGTTGGAGATTTTACAATATCCCAAAGCTCCTAAGGAGGCAGCTACCTTGCCTATCCATGAGATCTTACATGATCTCATGTTGAGAATGTGGGAGACACCTCTCACCACCTCTCCTCACTCTCGCAGACTGGATACCATGTATCGAGTCCCTCCTTGTCCTGGATTCCAGAAAACTCAGCTTCCTCACCACTCTATTGTAGTGGAATCGGCTATGAGAAGGATCAGGAGTGCAAAGAGGCATGCCTCTAATCCTCCAAGACGTGAGTGGTGAACTTTGGATGCTTTTGGACGTCGTACCTTCCAGGCTTCCATGCTTTCTGCCAGGATCAGTTCCTATATTTTATATATGGGAATGTTCCTGAAGGAAGTCACAGGAGATTTAGAGGTTTTGAGCCCTCTTCTTCCTGAAGACAGAAGGCACAATTTTCTTACATAGGTCAAACATGCCCAGGATGTTTCTAAATTTGTCAACTGTGCAGCTTTTGACTGTTTTGAGTGCATAAGCAGAACCTCTGCCATTGCCATAGGTGCACGTAGAATTGCCTGGCTCCAGGCATCTGATTTGGAGCTCTGGGTACAAGACAAACTGGGCAATATTCCTTGTACTGGTGAGAACCTGTTTGGCAAAGATTGGCAAGAAAAGGCCAATGAGCTGGATGCTGACAATTCCACCTTGGATAGATTATCCAAGGCCACAGCTGATCCTGCAAGAAAGAAATCTTTCACAAAACCATTCTTTTCTAAAAAGAAAAGGTTTTATCCTGCTTATTCCCAGCAGGGACGTTCTGCAGGTCAGCCTGTCCGGAAAGGTCAGCAACCACCCAAACAAAGAAAAGCAAAAACTGCTAAGCCTCAACCGTCCCAGCAGTCTCAGCCTCCACAAGGCCTTTGACTTTCAGCTAGAGAACTTAGCCTTCCTGGCTCTCGACGGACCAGAGCCTTCCACAATTCCAGGAAGGTTGTGTCACTTTGCCCCCAGATGGGGCAGATAACAGCAGAACATTGGACACTCTCCATCATAAAAGAGGGGTACAAGCTTCATTTTGTGAGCATGCCCCCTCCAACAATGATAAGGCAGTTCAATTCTCAGACCTCTCTCATCAACCTGTTAGGTCAGGAGGTCACTATGCTTCTTGCCCAAGGGGCAATAGAAGAAGTACCCATCCATCAATAGGGTACAGGGTTTTACTCCCCCTATTTCCTTATCCCAAAGAAAACAGGGGGATACAGACCTATTTTGGACCTCAGAGAATTGAACAAATTCCTGTTCGAAGAGAAATTCAAGATGATTTCTCTGTGAACTCTGCTGCCATACCTTCAGAGTCAGGATTGGCTTTGTTCTCTAGATCTCAAGGATGCGTTCACCCATGTTTACATCCATCCAACTCACAGAAAGTTCCTTTGGTTCCTTTTTCAAGGAAAGCACTACCAATACAGGGTGCTTCCTTTTGGCCTGGCCTCAGCACCAAGAGTGTTCACGAAGTGCATGGCTGTGATAGCCGCATTTCTCCGCACTCTAGGAATATTCATCTTCCCCTACTTAGACGACTGGCTCATTCAAGCCCCAACAGAGTCAGAGGCCAGGACGTCTCTATCCTGCACAATGCGTATCCTTCAGTATTTGGGTCTGGTAATAAACATCCCAAAATCCAGTCTAACTCCCACTCAGTCTTTAGAGTTCATAGGAGCTTTGCTGGATACCAGAAAGGCAAGGGCCTATCTCCCCCAAGCCCGTTGCCTTTGCATTGTGCAGTTAGCTTCTCAAGCAGTGCTGAAGCCTCATCTCACTGCCCGAGAAATGCTACAACTACTAGGCCACATGGCATCTACCGTGCATGTGGTTCCTTATGCTCGCCTCCATATGAGGGCAGCCCAGTGGACTTTATCCACTCAGTGGACCCAGGCATCAGGTTGCCTGTCAGACAAAATAGCAAGCACAAATCGCCTTATTTTGTCCCTCCAATGGTGGCAGTCCACTCAAAACCTGTTGCTGGGGTCCCCATTTGAACAACCCTTACCCCAGGCGACTCTCACAACAGATGCTTCTCCGATGGGTTGGGGAGCTCACCAGCAAGACCTCTCCACCCAAGGCACCTGGACTCCACAGGAGACTCATCTACATATCAATCTCTTGGAGCTCAGAGCAATCTTCCTTGCTCTTCGAGTGTTCCACACCCTGCTCAGCTACAAGACGGTCCTCATTCATACGGACAATCAAATAGCCATGTTCTACGTGAACAAGCAGGGGGGACCAGGCTCTCTGTCGCTTTCCTATGTAGCTTTGCGACTATGGGCCCTCGCCAGAGAGCATCAGATTCATCTCCTGGCAGTATATCTTCCAGGCATACAAAACTCTTGGGCAGAGAGACTCAGTCGAGTTCTGCTTCCACACGAGTGGTCTCTCCATGCAGACCAGATGGCCAAGATTTTTCAAATTTGGGGAACCCCGGACATAGACCTCTTTGCAAGTCTGTGGAATGCCAAACTTCCCCGGTTCTGTTCCAGAATTCCGGCTCAGGGGGCTCAGGCCAGGAATGCTTTCCTCCTTTACTGGGGTCAAGACTTCCTGTATGCTTTTCCACCCATTCCCCTAATTCCCAAAACCCTGTTCAAGCTTCAGAGAGACAAAGGCCGTATGATCCTCATAGCTCCACATTGGCCACGGCAAGTGTGGTACCCTCTGTTTCTACATCTCTCTCAAGCTCCCTCCCTGGAGTTAGGGTCTGCTCCAGATCTCCTATCTCAGGAGGACGGAATGTTATGGCATCCCAATCCCCAGTCTCAGCATCTCAGGGCTTGGTTGCTGAAGGCCTAGATCTCCATGATCTTAACCTCCCTCAGCAGGTAAAGGATATCCTTTATGCTTCCAGGAAGCCTTCCACAAGACACTCTTATGCTTTCAAGTGGAAACGTTTTACCATATGGTGTTCGCAGAAGGGTCTTAACCCCATTGCTGTACCTCTGGAATCATTACTGGAGTATCTCCTTCATTTATCCAATGCAGGACTTAAGACAAACTCAGTGAGGGTCCATTTGAGTGCTATTGCAGCTTCCCTTAAGCCCCTAAATGGACAACCTATTTCCTCCCATCCACTTATAGCAAGATTTATGAGAGGCCTTCTACTAACTAAGCCTTCCATTAAGCCACCACCTGTGGTATAGGACTTAAATTTGGTTCTTGGTCAGCTCTTGAAGCCACCTTTCGAACCCTTAGCTACGACCTCCTTGAAATTCCTTTCTTGGAAGTTTATTTTTCTCATTGCAATCACATCAGCACGTCGCATCAGTGAGTCGCAGGCACTGGTGGTTGATACACCTTATACAAGGTTCCATCTTGACAAGGTAGTCCTTAGGACTCATCCACACTTTATGCCAAAGGTGGTCTCGCCTTTTCATCTAAACCAAGCAGTCTACCTACCTGTGTTCTTTCCAAGGCCTCATGCATCAAATGCAGAAAGGATTCTTCATACTTTGGACTGTAAAAGAGCTTTAGCCTTTTACTTACAAAGAACACAGCAATATAGAAAGTCCTCTCAACTCTTTGTTGCTTTTGATCCTTCTCATTTGGGACTTCCAGTCTCCAAGAGAACACTATCTAACTGGATTGCTCAGTGTATTGCCTTTGCCTGTCAGAGTGAGAACCTTCCTCTGGAGGGCCATGTCACAGCTCACAATGTGAGAGCCATGGCAGCTTCAATGGCTCATCTGCACTCTGTCTATCTACGACATCTGTCGATCAGCCACCTGGACCTCGGTTTATACCTTCACAGCCCATTACTGCTTGGACAAGGACTCCCGCCGGGATGCCTTGTTTGGTCAGGCCGTTCTTCAAGACCTGTTCCATACCTAATCAACTCCTATCCGCCTTCCCTGGTTGGATGCCAGAGATCCATGGGGGGTAGTAGAGCCCTGTTTCAGGGACACACAACTTCTGGGGTCTCTCCTTGGCATCTAAAGCTAGGGAGTCCCCAAAGGTGAAGACTACATTCCTGCTTGTTCCTGGAGATAGCATAGTTACTCACCTGTAACAGGTGATCTCCGGGAACAGCAGGAATTTAGTCTTCACAACCCACCCACCTCCCCTAGGAGTTGTATCTCTCTATCTGTCTCTTTGTCTTTCCCTCTCTCTCTCTCTCTCTCTTTGTCTCAGCTTTAAACCTCAACTGGAGAGAGGCAGTTGGGAAAGGCGAGAAGGCAGCACACAGGTGCTGTGGGATGCTCCCAAATGTTTTCTAATTGGACGCTGGGGAGCGTTCCCACGCAGGCTCCGTCGATACCAACGATACCCATATGTGAAGACTAAATTCCTGCTGTTCCCGGAGATCACCTGTTACAGGTGAGTAACTATGCTATCTGTTGCACCAGATCCTGTGTTCCACTAAAGACTAGGTCCAAAATAGCTTCCCCTCTTGTCTGTTTGTGAACCAGCTGCTCCAAGGAGCAGTCATTTATTTCATCTAGAAACTTTATCTCCCTAGCATGTCCTTCTGTGACATTGACCCAGTCGATCTGGGGTAATTAATTTCACCCATTATTACTGTGTTATAACTTTTGTTAGCTTTCCGATTTCTTTTACCATTTCATCATCCTTCTATTCATTCTGTCCAGGCGGTTGGTAGTACACCCCCACTGCCATCGCCTTCCGTTTTTTACATGCTACATGCTAGGATTAAAGTTTTGTTTCCTGCAAAACTTTAGTCCTTTGTGACTTTAATATATAGCGCAACCCCTCCATCAATTTGATGTACTCTATCATTGCGATATAGTCTGTATCCAGGCATCACAGAGTCCCATTGGTTGTTCTCATTCCACCAGGTCTCTGAAATGCCAATCATATCTAACCTTTCATTTAGTGCTATATAGTCTAGCTCTCCCATCTTATTTTTTAGACTTCTAGCATTTGCATAAGGCATTTTAAAGGTTGTATTTTATTCATATTAATCTGCTTATGTGTTGATAGGTGTAATTTGGAATCTTTCTGCTCTGTACTGAAGGACATCTCCGTTACTTTTATCTTTGCTGGAACCTCTCTGTTCATCGTGGATATCTTGAAAATCAGAGTGGCCAGGAGGGTGTTCTAGGATTGGCTTGAGAACTGCTGCTCTAGAGCAGGGGTTCTCAACCTAGTCCTCAGAACACACCTAGCTAGTCCATGTTTTCAGGATAGCCACAGTGAATGTGCATATGAGAGATTTGCATACAACGGAGACAATGCATGCAAATCTCTCTCATGCATATTAATTGTGATTATCCTGAAAATCTGACTGGCTAGATGTGTCCCAAGAACTGGGTTGAGAATACGCTGCTCTAGAGGACTTGTATGTTATATAGAATGTGCAAATGGGGCTGGTGTTTGGAGGGGGGGGGGAGACCCGAGTGTGCAGTTCATCTCGGTTAGGATGCCACAGGGGGCCTCATGGCTGCTCGAAGCTGAAGGAGATACAGCTTGCTTCCAGGCTTTTGGACCCCCTCACAAATTTATACTCTGGGCCCGAGCATATCTAACAGAGATCTCTGAATGACTATGTTATGACCAGTATGCCTGTGTACCAACTTGAAAAATTTCCTTTGAATTAGAAGCCTGCACATGCAAAAATGTATTGTGAATGAAAATAAGTGGAATATTGCCACATGGTAGTCACTAAGAGAAACATAAACCTCACTTAGATGCAGGTATCATTTTTTTTTAAAAACAAGCATACAAAACCTTTTCTGCAGTCTGGTTTTCCAAAAATTCACATTGATGAGCTGCTTTGAATGATCTTGCATTGCAGCAGCTCATTAATTTTAAATGGTATTTATTTATTTAGGAGCATTTCTGCTCTGTTAATCCATGCCATGCTTCTGGGGTTTGCAAAATTAAATAAAAATTAGACATAGAAAAACTAGGTCCAAATGTTACTATTTACAATCTGGCTGAACTGTAGATTGTATCACAAACATGGATTCATGTGAAAAAATGTACAAAAATTGTAGTTTATCACATAAGTGGCCAACCTTTTTTTTGGACCAGCTGTTTTCTCCTGTTTTACCTAGTGAGCTTAGTGTCTTGAGCCTTCATTAACAACTGCTTGTGATGTTTTCCCAATTTATTTATTTTTTTACATCTCTCTCGCTAAGAAAAGATGGTACTTTCGCCAAGACACAGGCTACAGCTCTGTCTGGAGTGCATTGTATGTGCACACCAAATTGGTGATGCTGTTGTGCTATGGCTGGGTCTCATATCCTCCCCAACAGTGGATCTGTAAACACTGCTTCTGCAGTATCCACAGTCAGCCCAAGGAGTGAAAGATAGGTTCAAGAATGCAACCCAAATCCCAGTTCTCCCGCTTGTCAGTGTATCACACTGTGCTACTGTCAGGCCAGGTCCTGACCTAGTCTATAGCAAGAAGATGAACTCATCACTTTATCTATGCAGCCTGCAGTATTTGTGGTGAGAGTAGGAGCAGCTGATTTGTTAAGATGAAGCTAAATGAAAAGATGTAAGATAACTGAGTTTTCTGTAGTACAGTAATGTGTAACTAATGAGCACATACTTTGTTATGGAATTGCTGTGGTGTAGAAAAAAATGCTATGAGAAACTGAATCCCTATTAACAGGGGGCTTTTCAGGAAGGGGAAGGGAAAGCATTATGGATTTAGTTCATTCCTTTTTCAACTCAAGGTAAGGTACATTCAGGGTAGGTCTTTGCCTGCCCCTGGAGGGAAAGCCGCCAGTGCCATCAAAATACTGTCAGAGGCTGCCCCCCGACAAAGAGCAAATCCCTGGTAGCCCAGCAGCCCCAATCACCCAGTCCGCCCAAGTAAAATAATCCCTGGTGGCCCAGTAGCCCTGATCACCCAACTTACCCAAGTAAAATAATCCATCATGGCCCAGCGAACCCAATCCCCCCCCACCCGCCAAAGTAAAAACAATCCCTGGTAGCCCAGAGGCCCTGAACCCCCACCCCTCTCCCGGTACCTTCAGAAAAGAGCAGGAACACTGCCCATGCATTCCCTGCTCTTGCCCTGCCATCTTGAGAAATGGTGGTGCCTGGCTGCATGCGGTGCATCCTGGGATGCACTGGATGGGGTCAGACTACCATATAAGGATGCACCATGTGGGGCCAGATGCTGCCATTTTTCAAGATGGCAGGCCAATATTAGGAGCACGTGGCGGTGCTCCCACTCATTACTGAAGGTACGGGATGAGGGGTGGGAGGTTTGGGGCTGCTGGATCACCAAGGTTATTTTTGATTGGGCAGGAGGTGGGGGGATCAGGGCCGCTGGGCCACCATGGATTATTTTAGTTCGATAGGTGGGGGGGGGGGGGGGGATTGGAGCCGCTGGGCCACCAGGGAGATGTTTTCTATCGGGGGCACTGGCCCTCAACAGTATTTTGATGGCATCGGGGGCTTTCCCTGATGCCTGGATCAACAGAGGGGAGTTTGACATTTCCCCTTGGATGATCAGGCATTGTGGAAAGCCCCTGATGTAATCAAAATACTGTTGGGGCTGCTTTGCAAATTAGCCATATGGTGCCGGTTTCTCTGGGAGAGCTTGCCAAACTTGTACCAACTTCTTGTGCGCATGTGTTTGGCCTGCTCTCCCAGTTTAATGCTGCCATTTTGTGCACAGTTTAACAGCTGGCTCATTTGGATGCACACCCCTTTCTGCATGCTTGAGCTGAAGTCGCTGCAAATAGGCGTAAAAGGTTGATAGAGTGCGACTTCAGCACCGGCTTTCTACATTGGCTTGATAAGGTGATCTAGGAACTTGCCTAGGGCAGCAGCCTCTATGGGTGGCATAGAGTAGGGCATTCAAACCTAATCGATATATTTTGACTGTGGTGTGTGTGTATATGCTAAGCTCAATGTTTGTCTAGGGCACCAGCATCTTGAACGAGTTCTGGGACTGACCCTGCTTAAAGAGCTGATGATTTAAGTTTGTACCTAAGGCAGTAGAAAATTAAGTGACTTGCTGAAGATCACAAGGAGAGGAGAGGAGAGGGGGATACTGCTGCTTGCAATCCACAATTCATTTAACTAGGACTGGCCGCAGAGTTGGTTCAAGGTGTTGGCACCCTAAGCAGACCTTAAGCTTTACACCCCCCTCTCCCCAAGTGTCAAAATTAATTGTTTAGTTTTGAATGCTCTGCTCGTTGCCCCCTCCCCCAAAGAAGTTGCTGTTCTAGGTGACTGCCTAGTTTTCGTGATTGTAAGTTCTCCAGGATCAGGAAAATACCTACTGTACCTGAAAGTAATTTGTCTTGAGCTACTATTGAAAAATGTGCAAACTAAATTCCAGACATCTAAAGTTCATACAGTTGTACGCATCCAGCTTAAAGATCGCAGGATATGATGCTTCGGCGTTCCTGCAAGGGGAGGCAGTTTTGCCATGGTTCGTGTTTACTGCCTCAGAGAGTTGTTTTTGAGAAGGCCTTCAATTATCATTGCACCTCTGTCCCCAAAAGAAAGGATAAATCTAGAGCTAGTATGATGAGCCTCTCAATATTAAAGGAATTCAGGCAATAATATGGAGCTCTGACAAGTGTGTACGTTCAATAGTACTCATTTATTTATTTTATTTATTTATACAGTTTTGTATACCGCCTTATCCTTCAATCAAAGCGGTCACAACACAATTGGGGGATACATTTTAACACACGGGGATATGAGACACATTCACTAATACTTACAGGGAACATGGGCAATGGAGGGTTAAGTGGCTTGCCCAAGACCACAAGGAGCATCTGTGGGACTAGAAACCCCAGTCCTTCCGGCCCAAGGTTGCTGTCCTCTAGTGGGATTTGAACCCCCGACCTTCCGGCCTGAAGTACCGTGCCCCAACCACTAGGCTACTCCTCCCTACTCATGCAACCTTCCTAAGGAAAAATTAAGCGCCTTGGCTGTGAGATCAGTGGAATTGGAACTAACGGCAAAATATGAGGGGGGAATGTATGAGGAGGAAAAAAAAGTCTCTTTTGCAGTGTTATATTTCTTACTACAGCAGGTTTCCTTCCTTTTAAAACAAATGAAACATTTGGTCATTTTTGCCTTGCAGACCAATTAGTGGTTACTGGTATTTTCATTATCCAAGCAAGGCAAATTAAAGTTCTTTCCTGACTTCCGTGAGCTTGAAAAGACATTATAAAAATAATTCAACCTCAATATAAAATTACATTACTTTAGAAACACATGATAAAGAATGGCCAGGAGGATGCTTGAAATAACTGTCTGTTGCTAGACCCTAAACAAAAATGGATGATATTTCTTTTTTATCCAGCCGTTTCCTTCTGTTCCTTTGGGCTTCCACCTCATTTGGAACCAAGCCTGGGATCTGTAACCATAGGTCTTCATGCAGAATTTCTCAGGAATTTTTGAACTTCCTTGTATCCCCTTCATAGCTTGTTTGAGCCAGTCATTGCGACATACGCCCTTGACTGAGGGAACCATATACTCGCGCTGTTCTGAAAATCCTGGAATCACGGGGCCTGAATCCAACCATTAGATGTTGCCATTGCATAATGACTGAGAATCTCAAAGGCAGACCCAGCCCTGGTTGACCCAGAGAATGAAAGACCCAGGCCGGGAATAGAATTTATCTTGCTTTGCCACTCATCCTACTCCATTTCTGTGTCTGCAGTGGGATGGGGTTGTGTAGAAAACCAGACAATTTCAGAAATGTGCACATGCGAGCTATAGATGTTTGCACTTTTGGCCTCATAGACATACCTGCGCCAGTATTTCGGGATGTGTACATGCATGTTACGATGTCCTGGCCTGCCATTTTTAGAAATGGAGACATGCAGCAGCGCAGCAGCAGACAACAAGGTGCCTCAATGTTTTTTTGAGTTGGTGAAAATTTTTGAGGGACAGAGGGGTCATTCACCTCATTTTTTTTTTTTTTTACCGTTGATAACTTCAGAAATGAACACTTTTCAAATATCTATTCCATATTCTGCTAGACCAGTCCAGACAAATGGGTTGTGTTCCCCTACCAGCAGATTGGTGGAGACAAAGAACCAATGACAAGTAGGGATTTCAATGATATCACTTGCATGCCACTATACTGTACATCTCAGTCCCCAGAGGTCTCTTCAGTATCTCTTTGTCTCCAGCAGATGGTGGATGGATTTTCTCCTCTCTGAAGAAAATTCTGAGGATTTAAGAGGAAAAGATTGAATAAACGTTCATGAATGACCACCTTGGGGGTGATTCTCTCACATGATCATGACATGACATGAGAGGCTCCACTGAACTGCGGTCCTTTTGGTAGCCATAGGTGGAAGGAATTTGGTTCAGCTCCATGCACTTACCATGATAAGAGCTTGTTGAGCAGCCAAAAATAGGAAGGATCTGGAAAAGTGCAGCAGCCTCACACAACCTCAATGTCCCCTTCCTCCTCCTCTATTCCCCCTTACTCTCTTCCAAAGATTGCAGAAGGCTCTCAGCCAGCCACCTTAAACTCAGTGATGCAAAAGCCAGTGAAACAGTATCAGAGGAGTACAGCTGAGACTGGTACGGATCCTCTACCTGGGGATCTCAGGGGGGTGAGTACCAAGGCTTGACCTTGTCATTGTCCTTGTTGGGGGCTCCCAATTCAGTCTGTGTGGGATGCAATTCGGGGTAGACTGCTGGTGTGGTGTGGGGGTTTCTCATCATTTTCTGCACGCTTAAGTAGCATTTTCTCCTATGTGCCCTTAGCATTCGCGTTGTGACACTTGCCTTAACTCTCTGTTGTTTTCCAGGAATAATTGTTTGGATTTTGGCAAGCAAGGTGTGCCTCATCTCCAGCTTCTGGACTCTGCTCTTCTAGCATGGCAGCTCCTGAGTTGCCCTGGAAGGATTTCTCCCCTTCTCTATGCCAGAGGATACGGTTAGTCCGACCTTGCCTACCTAAGGACAGGAGATGGCGTTGTGGGTAAAGATAACCATTCCATCCAGAGGTTCTGGCAATCATTCTGTGTGCTGCTCCCTGTCCTCTAGTCTAGGGGATCAACGTAGACTGGATTCCCTGATGTAGGGGGGTCATTTCCATAAGAAGAGTTTCTGGAGTCCGGATTGTCTTCCCCAAAATTCTTTTCCTTTTTTCAACCAGCCTGATCATTCTGGTGTGGAATTTCAGACCCTGTGGCCTCTGGGTTCCCCCAAGTGCAGCCTTGTGAAGGGCAGGCTGAGAGTGGAAGTCCTGTTCGATTGCCTATGGCTAAGCATCCCCAGCAAATGGCGCCCCCTGGAGAATGGGGATCAGCTGGGATCTCTCAGAAATCTGGATCGTGGCTTGATGTGGATGAAGAAGTATTGTTGTCTTCAGAGGATTGTAAGGAGGCCAATGTTATCCACCTGTTATGGAAAGAGGAGCTGGAGACTTGATTCCCAAGGTCTCATCAATCTTGAAGTTGGGGTTGCTCCAGGCATGGAGCAGGAACTGAAGATTTACCCACTTTTGCAAGGTGTGTGGAAATCCACTACTGTCTTATTTTCAGAGGTGCTCAAGGGCTTGTTCTGGTCAGTGTGATTTCCCCCAACTCCTTGCATTAGATACTGATAGTTTATAAGAGAATGCATGCTTTCTTGGAGAAGGAGTGCGTTGTATGGTTTGATGATTCGAAGGTGGATACGCAGGCCACGACGATTACCAGAAGGACCACCATTCCCGTGGAAGATGGATTGGCCTTAAAGGATACTCCGGACTGAAAGGTGGATTCATTTTGAATATCCAGTTCACTATTGCAGCTGCTATTCTTCAGTTGGTGGTATGTGCAGGTCTGATGTCTCGAGCTCTGCTCCACTGAATTCAGTCTCTTCCACCAAATGATTCTACCCCTCTTTTGGAGTTGGCTGTGGCCTTCCTTCTGATGCCATATATGGCTAGTATGTCTAGCACAGAGGTCCAAAAAGAGAGCACTCACACCCGTAGATGATTTAGAAAACAGCAAGAACAGGTGCACCACTTCCACTATTTGATGTACCTGTTCTTGCTGTCTTCTAATATGTCTAGCAGCCAGGGATTGTGCCCTCTTGACAGTGACACAGCATTGGCTTATCTCAGACATGAAGCAGCGGACTCATCTTCTAAAGTCTGGTTGCCTATCTGGTCTTAGAGGGATGCTTCAATTGGGTCTGATTTGGAGCCTGCGTGCTTTTTTGGGAACCTGCCAGATACTTGTGACCTGGATTGGCCACTGTAGAAAATAGGATTACTGGACTTGATAAACCTTGGTCTGACCCAGTATGACATTTCTTATGTTTTTATGTTCTAAGCTGGTGAAGGACCTGGGTGAGACAAAATCTTACCGCCTTCCAGAGAACAGGTCCAAGAGGTCTATGAAATGGGCAGGAGTCTTTCGCAGGCATTCTGGTCGGACTCCCAGGGTCTAGGGACTGCCATCGCTACCAACCTGGAATGCCTATCTTCCCCTCTGTTTATGAACTTTAGGCTCGTTCTCAGTCCTTTCATGGAGTGCTTGGGCCCAGGGACCTGGTCCCATCCAGAGGAGGACCCTCCTGGGCTAAGCAATGAAGGTTTGGGGATCCATTCCCCGGTTCCTCCAGTTGGGGGCAAGCTTCGCCTTTTCTTCAGGAATGGGCATGGATCATCAAGGAGCATTGGGTGCTAGTCCCCATTCATTACGGTTATGTCCTGGAATGCAAAGAGCCAATCCTAGCTGCTTGCATATTTTTCTCTTGTAGATCTGTGAACAACAGGGCTGCTGTGCGGATCATCTTGGACAAGTTGCCTCTCCTGAAGGTAGTGGTGACCATGCCTCATGACGATCGGGGCAGGTATTCCATCTGTTTTGTGGTGGCTGGCACGGAAGGAACATTCCGGCCCATTCTGGACTTCTATTGTGTCTGAGTGCTTATGCGTCATGTATTTCTGTATGGAAAATTTGCGATCCAGGATTCAATTGTAGGGGGGGGGGGGGTTCCCGGTATCTCTAGTTTTGGCCAAGGTGTATTTCCATATCCTGATCCAGGGGATCAGCAAGTATCTGTGTTTTCCCATTCTTGACTCTCACCTTCATTTCACTGTCCTTCCATTCACACTTTTCACTGCCCGAAGGACGTTATCCAAGGTCATGGGGGTAGTGTCTGTGGTGTTAAGGTGCCAAGAGATTTGTGTGCACCCACATCTGGACTACTGGCTCTTCCAAGCTGATTCTCTTTCAGAGGCGTCTTGGGTACCTCTTCTAGTGGATCTTTTCTGATGATCCTCGGCTTGGTGATCATTTGAGGAAGAGCCAGTTGTTGCCTTCCTGGTCCCTGGAGTTCCTGGGAGCACATTTTCGATATTTGACTGTTCTGAGTCTTTCAACCAGTGGAGAAAGTTGAGGTTGTTGATGCCTAGCACTGTTCCATTTGCAGCAGGCTCTGAGTGCAGGTTGATCTTCATCAGCAGGTGGAGCTCGGGCTCCCGCTCCCAATGATGATGAATGCCAGCTTGTAATGGTGCCAGCAGTCCAGTCTTCTAAGGAAGGGCATGCTGCTAGATGAATGTTAGTCTCTCGGGCTGGGGAGCCCTTTTACAAGGCCTAATGACCCATGGCTATTAGACCGCACCGCCTCCCTGTGGTTCTATCAGGTCAGCTCCTCTGCATTTCTGGCCCCCGTTCGAAGACAGGGCAGTTCAAGGGTTCTTGGACAGCACCACAGTGGTGGTTTATGTCAATAGGCAAGGCAGCTTGAGTAGTGCTGGAGTAGCCTTTGCAATGGCTCTCCTGTTTTTCTGGGTGGCAAAGAACCTCCTAGTTTGTTGGCTCTGCACATTGCTGGGGTGGATATTGTGGAAATGGATTTTCTCAGCCAGCACTCTCTGGTTCCTGGAGAGTGGGAGAAAAGTCAGAAGATGCTTCAGTTGTTTCTGCACTGCTGGGGTTGCCTCGAGAGAGATCTGATGGCAACTCACTCCAATGCCAAAATTTGTAGCTTCTTCAGTTGCTGCACAGAGACGGGACCTGAGAACATTAGAACCCTGGCCAGGTCAACACTTGCTGTATGTGTTTCCTATGTGGCCCCTGGTGGGGCGTGTAATTCGGTGTATGGAGCACCACCCAAGAAGGATTATTCTGGAGGTGCCAGATTGTTCAAGGAGAGCATGATTTGTTGAACAGATGCGGCTCCTGCGCGTGCTTCCTCTTCGTTTGTCTCCCTCTCGGGACCTATTCTGTCATGGGCCACTTGTCCTGGAGGACCCGGCTGTCTTCTTGCTTACAGTTTGTTTCCTGTAAAGATATGGTTAGTGCATATGGGCTACTCTCTGGTGGTGGTTTTCCACTCTGATCAGAGCCTGGAGGAGATCTACCATCCTGGCATGAATGCTGGCCTGGTGCCTTGAGTGTTGATGGGGTGCACGCCAGCTGGCTCCTGAGGCAGCCAAGGTGCCATCTCTGCATTTTCTGCAGGATGGTCTGGGGAAGGGCTTTTTCTCTTAGCTCCCTGAAGGTTCAGGTGGCAGCTTCGGTCTGTTTCTGAGGTCCGCTGGCTGGTGGTAAGTCTCTAGCCTTACACTCGGATGTTTCACACCACCTTCAGGGGGGTTGGTGTCTGTGTCCTCCCCTATGGTCTGTGGTCTCTTTTTGGAATCTGTGTCTGGTGCTCGCGGCCTTGATGTTGGATCCTTATGTTGGACCCTTGGAGCCATTGAAGCACGCTATTTTGAAGGATATGATGCTCAAGGCAGTGGTCTTGATTGTGATTTGTTCCTCAAGGAGGATTGTGAGCTGCCGGCTCTGTCTTGCCAAGATCCTGTCTTTTTCTGAGGAGGCCATTCCCATTCGGCCCATGCCTGCCTTCTTCCTTTCATGTCAAACAGGAGTTTCTCTGCCCTCCTCTAAGGAGCGGTTTTGGGGGAATGGTCAGGATCTTCACCTTGTGGATGTCCAAAGAGTGCTTCTCCAGTTCTTGGAGGTTACAAATTCCTTTTGTAAGTCAGACTACCTTTTGTGTCATTTACTGGCCCACGCAAGGTGACGTGGTGGCTAAGTCTGCATTGGGGTGCTGGGTTAAGGAGGCCATTACCTCGATGGATTTGTTGTGGAACTAGCCGGTTCCGGAGGGTTTACGTATCCATTCTACCAAGCACTAGCATCCTCTTGGGCAGAGTGGAGCTCGGTAGCCCCTACAGACATTTGTCAGATAGCAGCGTGGGCTTTACTTTCTACTTTTGTCGAGCATTTCTGCTTGGATGTTCACGCTTGGGCAGACACGGCCTTTAACTCTAAGGGTTTACAAGCTGCTGTGTCTTCTTGCTGCCCAATGGAGTCTGAGCTTTGGTACGTTCCACTTGTCTGGACTGGTCTAGCAGGATTCAAGGAAAGGACACTATTTGTTAAGTAAAATGTCACTTTGTTTCCAGGAGCAGGTATAGACATGTATGTCTTTGCCTCTGGTTTTAAATGTGCAGCCCCATTCTGACATTGGCTGCACACCTGTGACTTTTCTGGAATGCCCTGGGCATACCTTCCATGCAACATGATGTAATCGCATGGATACCTGTATGTTTGGGGAATTCTACAGTGACTCTTGGGACGTGGATGTGAGTGGGGCATCTGAATGGCTGTTTTCAGAGGTTCAAATCATGAATAGGCTTCTAAAATGAGCCCATAGGTACCTACTTGCATCTTAAGCTACAGTAAGTGCACTGTTATAAAATCACCTTCTACATAGGGAAGAATAATGTTTTCAATAAGATGGCATCTGTTAAGCTCATTTCTGATGGTGGCTACAAAGGAGAAGTCTATAAGTGGCCTCATTTGTAGAACCCTCTGTCTATAAAGCTTGTATCATTCTCAGTACACAGATAAATTTCTTATTTCCCAGTGGTTAGTCCTCTAGTACAGAAAGCTCTCATTTCTGACTCTAGGGACTTTGAAATAATTACACTGCTGCTTAATTTTTTGTCTGCCTTTCTTTGGATTTAGTGCCCAAGGAGGGACATGTTTACTAAAGTATGCTACAGTTTGCGTGCCATGTTAAAACGTAGCACAGGCCCCTGTGCCAAAAATCCCTCGCTACCAGGGTTTCATGTGATAGGGCAAGGAATAGGTGGGCCAAGGTGGAACAGAGAGTTGGTGCCAAGTTAAAGCTAGCACGATTCTTAATATCTTGTACTAAGCACGCTTGCTGCCCTTAGCACAGATGCACTCATCACTACCTCAATAGGTGGTGTTATTGCACTCATGGACCAGTCATCGTGGTGCCGCATGACTTCAGGGTGCTAACCGCAGGGGGAAGGACGCACATGCCCCTCTGCAGTTCATAGGGCCTCTACACTGTAGCCCAATCACACATTCCCAGTGCACCTTTTAGTAAAATACCCCTAGGTAAGCTGAGTTCCTATCCCCACAGGGCTTGCAGTCTAAGGGCTAGATGTATTAGTGTGCTACTGTGTTAGCATGCATTAACACTGCTAACTTACGTTATTAGAAAAGAGGGCCCATTGCATAAAATGGGACTTGTGGTAAATAAAATGTATTAATACGTGTCAGCATGTTCTAGCGTGTCTAAGTAAATCTAGCTCTAAATTTGTACTGAGGTAGTAGAGGATTAAATGATTTGTCCAAGGTCACTAGTGCTTCTTGTGACCTTGGACAAGTTATTTCATCCTCCATTGATTAATAGGGACTGATACGAATTTCTAGGCAAAAGAGTGGAATGCCCAGATCCCTAAATTCCTAAATATATGACTATATTCTCCAGTAGTACTCTGTAGTAAACCTATATTTAAACTTATTCTTATAACCCACAACTGCAAATAGTTCAATGCAACATATATATAAAAAACATATTACAGTTACATTTTTCCCACAAAAATATTATACAATAAAACAGATTTATAATAATTACCAAACTGAAAGTAAATATAAACAAGACCCAACTAAGGAACAAGTAGAATAGGAAGGGAAGGCTCCCCTTCACACTCCCATTTTCTGTGAGAGCTGGGTACAATTTTGTATAATCGGATCCTACAGCAGCAATTAGATTGAACAGATGTGTATGTGCAAGGAAAAAGATGCTAGTGAAAGTATGAGGATTTTTGCTGCCTATTTTGTCAGTTGTTGGCAGAACAGGCCTGCATTTTCCCATTTATTTCAGTAGCAGGAAGTTTCATAAGTATTTAATACTGACTCCAATATTAAAATGTGTTTTATGTGATAAAAGAGCTTTAAATAAATTGTATTAAATACTTTCTATCTAAAGCTATACTGGGGCTGTCTTTAGAACTAATAGTACCATCCATTCTTGTAAATGTCGTACTAACTCGCATGCATTTGCTTCCATGGAGACCGCAGACTAGTGGCTGGACCTATCACTCTAAATAAATAATTTTTTGTTTAATGGAAGTTTTACATCGTATGAGGTGGCAGCAGGGATAGCTCATTATCCTAATGCAGAAGAACTAGAAACTGCATAGTTGTGGCATACCCTAATAATTTAAAGGAAGAATGTAATTGTTGCCCATCCTCTACACGGTTTTGGTTTATAAATAGCAGGTACATTAAAGCCACACATTTTTCCTGGTACAGCCTAATTTACAGGGGCTTTTTCCCTCATTCTGTGTTGGGGGAAGTATGGACCATTCATTTCCTCACAAATTACCAGCAGACATCCACTAATCGTAGCATATGTATTTGTGCTGTTCGGTCTTTTGTGCTGTTCGTTGCTGAGGTACAGGAGGTAGTAAAGGCTCTGTAGAGGTAATTTGAGAGAGCTTACCTTGAGTACTTTGTTGTGAGGAGAGTTCATAAAAGGGCTATCAGAATGATACAAGGCCTGCAACACAGTCTCTAGAAAGAAAGGCTTAAAACATTCATTGCATTTGCTGGAGGACAGAAACATTCAAATATTTGACAGACTCTATTAAAGTGTGGGCAAGGGAGATTTAAATACCTCCAAGGTATAGATGCAGAGGAAGCAGTCTCTTTCAGAAGAAAAGAAGCTTGGAAACAAGGGGTCATAGGATGAAGATGAAGGGGTAGATTCAGAAGTAATCAAAGGAAACCTTTACAGAAACAGCCTCCCAGTAGCTCACGCCTTTCCAGTAGTAGTTCAAGTGAATTAGTCAGGTATTCAAGGTGAAGTACAGTAGGTACATTCCTGCCCCTAGAGGGCTTACAATTTAGGTTTGTACCTGAGGCAGTGGAGTGTTAAGTGACTTTCGCAAGACCACAAGGTGTATCAGTAGGATTTGAACCCTGGTCTTTGTAGTCACCAGGCCACTGCTCTAACCACTAGGCTATTCCTCCACTCCATGCCTAGTAGAACTGATGATGATGACAAGGCCAGCATCTGAATTCAAGAAAGCATTAAACCATCACAGAAGATATCTGAGGGACAGGAAAGGATTGTAGAGCTGAGCAGTTGGTGTGGATGGGAAAACTAAATAGGCTATATGGTCTTTTTTAGCCTGTCCTGTTCTTTGTAAAGGTAAAGATTTTATAGAGAAAGAAACTTGAGGACAGATAGGCCATGATTTGAAGTTGCAGGAAGGAAGGCACAAAGGGAATTTGAGAAAATTCTTCTTTAGTGATAGAGCTGTAGATGCGTGGAGTAACCTACTAGCAGATATAGTGGCAATCAAAACCATAACAGAATTTAAACAATCAGACACAGGTGATGGGAAATGAAGAAGGATACTTAAATGTTTGCTCAGTGATATGAACCCTTAGGGAGCCACGAGGGGAAATACATAAGTGAATAGACATAAAATGGTGTTATGACTGCAGTAGACTTCCAAAGAGAATGGGGTAACTGGCAGAGAGAGGTCCTAGCTACATCCTTAACAGTAATGTGTTTAACATGTATGGAACAGCAGACAGATCCCTGAACAGCAGCAGTTCAACTGCAACAGGCTTACAAGAAGGCTGGTGTAGCCAGGATAGAATGGTGTTATGACCCTAACAACTCCAACAGGCTTCCAAGAAGACTGAAGAGGCATGAATAAAAGGACCATGTTTTAACATCAGTGGGGAACTTGGATGTTGAAGAAAACAGCCTCACAGTGGGGAACTTTGTGCATTATGTAACGGGAATAGATATTGATTGTGTGGCATCAAAGTGAAAGACCATCAGGCCTGGGGTGACCACCTGGTTGAAGTAGTGGAGGCTGACACAATGCTAAGGTTTAGACACATGGGGTGCAGTGATGAGGATGAGGTTTGGGACTCAGGTAAGTGATGTGGGGTGGGAGAGAATTGATGTTACATTTGAAATATGAAATTTTTGTATTTGTGTATCCAGGGTATCCAGTTTCCTGCCCGAAGAGAAAGCCAAAAAGCTGTTGGATTGCCTGACGCTGTTCTGAGCACAGCAGGCTCCCAGAGTTTGGAATTATCTTCAGCTCCTCAGATTGATGGCGGCGGCCATAAAGATGGTGCCATGGGCATGTGCTCACATGCGGCTGCTACAGCAATCCTTAGTGGTCCCTGAGTTCTCAGGAGTTTGAGCACAGGCTCCTGCTCCTGTTGATGGTGAAGTCCAGTCTGTGGTTGTGGCAGCAGCTCTCTCATCTGAGGAAGGGCATGCCACTGGATGATTTCTCCTAGATCCTCCTCATGACAGGCGCCAGTCTCTTGGGCTGGGGAGTCTGTTGCCAAGACCATATGGCCCAGGGCCATTGGAACCACAGAGAAGTGGTGTGATCCATCAGCTGTCTCAAGGCGAGGGCCATCAGATTGGCTGTTCAGTGTTTCCAGCTCCTGATCGAAGGTCAGGTGGTTCGAGTGTTTTCAGACAATGCCACGGTGGTGGCTTAAGTTAATTGACAAGGCGGCATGAGGAGTGCCAGCATTGCTCTGAAGATGGCACTCCTGTTTGCCTGAATGGAGAAGAATCTCCAAACTTTGTCGGTTCAGCACATTGCTGGAGTGAACTATGTGGAAACGGACTTCCACAGCCAGCACTCTCTGGACTCTGAAGAGTGGGAGTTGTTAGGAGGTATTTCAGATGATGCTGCGCCACTGGGGTCACCCCAACATGGATCTGATGGTGACCCACTCCAGTGCCAAAGTTTACCTCTTTTTCAGTCACCACATGGACATGGAGTCTGAATGCGTCATCACCCTGATCCAGCCTTGATCAAGTCAGTTCCTACTGTATGTGCTTCCTCCATGGCCTCTGGTAGTGCGCGTACTTCAGCGTATGGACTGCCACCTGGGCAGGATTTTTATCTATTTATTTTAAAACATTTCTTTATGCCATATGCAAAAGCATTCAAGATGGTGAACAAGTAAGAATAAAACAAATCAATTATACAACCAACTCCTACCCTCAACCCTAACCACCAACCCAAACAGGTTGTGCCTCATTGGCCGAGAAGAGTGTGGTTCGGAGACCTGAAGCGGCTCTTGCAGGCACCTCCATTTTGGTTGCTTCCTTCTCGGGGCCTATTGCTGCAGGGACCAATTGTCCTGGAGGACCCAATTCTCTTCTTGCTTACAGCTTGGAAGGAGACAGTAGTGCATAGGGCTACTTTCCAGTGGTGGTCTCTACTCTGCTCAGAACCCAGAAGAGGTCTACCAAGCTAGAATATGTATGGATATGGTGCAGTGCTCTGGCAGTTGGCTGCTGAGGCGGCCAAGGTGCAGTCCCTGTTGGCCTGTCTACAGGATGGCCTGGAGTCTTTCCCTTAGCTCACTGAAATTTCAGGTAGCAGTTTTGGCCTGTTTCCAAGGTCCAGTGGCTGGTTGGTCTTTAGCCTTGCTCCCGGCCATCTCACATTTTCTCCAGGGAGTTCTGCATCTGCATACTCCCCTCTGGTCCATGATCCCTTCATGGGACTTGTGTCTGTTGCTCAGTGCCATGGTGGTGGCACCCTTTCAGCTGTTGAAGTGTGCTCCTTTAGAGCCTTTGATTCTCAAGACTGTCATCTTGGTTGCGATTTGTTCCGCAAGGCGGATTTCTGAGCAGCAGGCTCTGTCTTGCCGAGATCCTTATCTGTCTCTTCAAAGGAGGCCGTGTGCCTTCCTTTTTGCCTAAGATGTCCTCTCCCTTTCCCATGAACCAGGTGGTCTGTCTGCCCTCTTTCTTGAAGGAGCAGTGTCGGTGGAAGGATAAGGATCTCTGCCTTTGGGATGTCTGGAGGGTGCTTCTCCAATACTTGGAGGTTACGAATTCCTTTTATAAGTCTGACCATCTTTTTTTGTAGTGTTTGCCGGCCCGTGCAAGGGCGAGTTCGTGGCTAAATCAACTTTGGGGCACTGGATTAAGGAAGCCATTGCCTCGGCCTATGTGTTGCAGAACTGGTTGGTTCTGGAGGGTTTGCGTGTCCATTCTACCTGAGAACAAGCGTCCCTGTGGGTTTTGCGAGCTGCTGTGTCTTCTTCCCGTCTAGTGGAGTTGTAGCTTTGGTACATCCCACTTTTCTGGACTGGTCTAGCAGGGCGATATGGAAGATGACATTTTGCTTACCAAGTAATGTCCTTTCTTCAAATCCTTTTAGTTTCTGTGGAGAAGATTGTTTTGAAGACCAGTGCTGTGGTACCATAGAGGCCAGTGTACATTGGCACAGTAGTACTGAGGTCTCTTTTTTTTCTTCTCTTTTTTGCTTTTCTTTTTGGGACTTCTTCATATAAACATTTCTGTGTGAGAGTGTATTAATAATTAGTAGTGTGACTTGATTTTTGGAGGGGTTATTGTATTTTGTATGTTGGATATTCCCCCTTATTTGGGTTATTGTAGTGGCGCCAAGGAAAAGTGGGTAAAAGTATTCATGTTTTTGGACAATCTGAGTACTTTCATGCACATACAAGGTATGCAGTTTTTAAATAGCCCTTTCACACATTAGTAACCATTTACATGCACACATATCTTTTGAAGATGGCCGCTTCAATAGTCATGGATTTAATGGTGCACATTTTATTTATTATAAAAATGTGAGTTACCACTTCCTAACATGAATACTCTTAGCATAGCTAAGCTGTTTGTAATTGCGTCAAAATATGGAGGGAGACCACTTAAAGACCAGAGGACAAACCTATAAAGTCCATCTATTAAAAAAAGAAAAGAAGGATCATAGGACCAGACATTCAAGAAAAGCTGAGCTTCTAAGTCAGGTGCCTAAATTTGCACTCTATTTTCAATCACACTTAGAAGCCTAAGTTTTCAGCTGAAAATACATCTTTAAAATTTATTGGGAGCATATTCAAAATAATTAACGCAGTTAGCAGCGTTAATCACGGTGAGTAGGATAGTCAGTAGCCCATAGCTGTTTTGTGTTGCTGAGTATCCCTTCCTAACCCTACTAAACACCCTACTGCTAGCATTGCGGTGTTTCAGTGGTGTTCCGGCGGCAGCGCTCAGGATAACTGGTCAGCTGCTTTAAATGCACTGGCCACCGCAACTGTCTGCCCTTATGCTCCTAAATTTAGGCTTGCCATTCATTTGCCTAGATTTATGAGCCTAATTTAGGTGTCTAGTTCTGAAAACTGGTACTAACATAAGAACATAAGATATGCCATACTGGGTCAGACCAAGGTCCATCAAGCCCAGTATTCTGTTTCCAACAGTGGCCAATCTAGGTCACATGTACCTAGCAGTTTCCCCAAGAGACACAAGTTCCACAATGCTTGTACTGGGTCAAGCATTGATATCTTCGGTCACTTCTTAATAACGGTTTATGGACCTTTCCTCCAGGAACCTGTCCAAACCTTTTTTAAACCCAGCTACTCTAACAGCCTTTACTACATCCTCCGGTAACAAATTCCAGAGTTTGATTACACGTTGAGTGAAAAAATATTTTCTTTTATTAGTCTTAAATAGTTTACCCTGTAGCTTCATTGCATGTCCACTAGTCTTTCTATATTCTGATAAGGTAAACAATCGATCTACGTTTACCCGTTCCACTCCGTTCCTTAATTTATAGACTTCTATCATATCTCCCCTCAGCCGTCTCTTTTCCAGGTTAAAGGGCCCTAACCTTTTTAGCCTTTCTTCATAGGAGTATCCTTCCATCCCCTTTACCATTTTGGTGGCTCTTCTCTGTACCTTTTCTAAAATCGCTATATCCTTTTTAAGATACGGCGACCAGAATTGCACACAAACTCCTAACTTTTTTTTCCCTGCTATAAATCCCCTCCTGTTGCCATCCACTTTTTATGCTCCTAAATTTAGGAGTTCAGTGACATTTTAAGTAAAAAGGTAGTAAGCTCTAGTAAATTTTCAAAGAAGCCAATTTAAGAGCATAAGTCCTTGAATATTGGGCCCAGGATCCCTGCACCCATTGCTGCCGCCCCTCTCTGGGCCTGCACAGGTAGAAATAGCCCCCAAACCAAAACACAGCGCTTACTAACACTCCTGTGCTGCATCACGGCTTCCTTCTCTTCACAATGTGCCGTTTCCGCCCCCTTCTGATGCCGCTTCTGGTTTTGGAGGGGGACGGAAACGGCACATTGTAAAGAGAAGTATAATGTGATACATCGCTGGATTGAAAGAAAACATTGTGTCGTGATTTGTGGAATCTCCAGGAACAAGCAGGAATGTAGTCTTCACATATGGATGACATCAGTACCTACGGAGCCTGTGCGGGAATGCTTCCCAGCGTCCAATAAGAAAGCTTTTGGGAGCATCCCACTGCGCCTACATAGCTGCCTTCCTGCCTTTCCAGCTCTCCCTCCTCAGTTTTTTATTTTACGCAGAGCCGACAAAAAGCAATTCCTGTCGCTGCAGAAAATTATTTTTCTTATTTTTTTGTGGTCGGGTCTGCCTTCCCGTTGACGCTGGTACCGAACCCCGTCGGTGCTTGCTTTCTTTCTTTCTTTCTTTCTTTCTTTCTTTCTTTCTTCAAAAAAAAAAAAAATCATCTGTGAGGGAAAGAATTATTTCTTTCCTTCAGGCACATTGACTCAATCTTAGGCTTAGGCCTCCCCTTTTGTCATAGACAAAATGGAAAAACTATCCAGTGGTTTTAAGAAGTGTTCCAAATGTGGCAGTACCATTTTGGCCACAGACACCCATGACTGGTGTCTACAATGCTTATGACCAGATCAGAGGCCTACAGAATCGAGCTGCAAAGCTTGGGCACACTCTTTGCCTCCGATGCAGTATCTTTAGCATCAACGTCATCGAGAGCTTCATCTTCCTCTCAAGGATCTCAGATATTGAAACCTAAGTCTTCATCGAAGACTGGCTGGCCCTCCAAAGATAGATCTCTTAAGCATCGAGATGTCTTGGGCATTGCTCTGGAGAGGAGACACACCGGCCAAACAACTTCAGCGGGAGGACCTTTCCTCCAAAGCCTTAGTGGGGTCCCAGGATGCTCCTGAGGCCTCCACCTCTGGAGAGCTCCTGGTGCCATGCTCAGGGATCGTGGCCCACAATTCCGGTCCCGATACCCAAGCATCAGCAAGCTCCATGAACCAACGTGTCCTGGCCATCGAGTGGAGCTTAGTGGCCTTACTGGTGGCCTCGGTACCAGTAAAACCTTTACAGTTGATTCCGCAGGCATTGCTACCGGCTCTGGAATAGACACAACCTGCTTCAACTTTTTTGCCGTTTACCACACTACCGCCCATGCCAGCCCTCGAATCCATTTTCGGTATTGAGGTTCTGGCACCGCAAGCCTCAGCTACCGGTTTTCATCTGTGCCGAGTACATACAGAGCAGGAACACCCTGCCTGTTGATACTTTGAATCTTCGGACTCTGATTTATCAGATGATGAATCAGCCGATACCTGGGACATGAGAAGTATCCTGGAAGATCCATCTCCGTCTCCATAACATTGCATGTCCCCTCCAGAGGACATGTCTTTTCAAGACTTTATTCACAATGTTGCTCGGGGTCTGTCCATAACCGTGACGTCTGAGAAAGAGCCTAGGGCTGAAGAACTTGAAATTCTTCAATACCCTACAGCCCTGAAGGAGGCTGCTACGCTCCCTATCCGTCGCATACTTCACGACCTTATGCTTCGTATGTGGGAGACACCCCTTACCATCTCTCCCCATACTGACGACTTGATACCATGTAATGGGTACCGGAGTGTCCCGGTTTTCAAAGGACGCAATTGCTGAACCATTCCATGGTGGTGGAATCGGCAGTGTGTCGAATCAAGAGTGCTAAGACACATTCCTCGAACCCTCGATGCGTTTGGTCAATGTTGTTTTCAGACCTACATGTTATTGGTCAGGATCAGTTCCTACATACTCTATGTTCCTTAGAGAGGTGGCTAAGGATTTGGGGAGAAGAGGGGCCATTAACTCCAAATCCTTAGCCACCTCTCTAAGGAACATAGAGTATGTAGGAACTGATCCTGGCCAATAACATGGAGGCCTGAAAACAACGAGAGAACAGATTATCTCATCCTTGTAAAGCATGCTCAGAATGTTTCAAAGTTTAACAGGGAAACGTTTGACTGTTTTGACTGCATCAGCAGAACTTCATCCATCTGCATCAATGCATGCAAGATTGCTTTGCTCCAAGCATCAGACCTTGAACAATGGGTTCAAGATAAACTGGGTAATATCCTTGCACCGGTGAAAACCTTTTTGGCAAGGATTGGCAGGACAAGGCCTTTCAGAATCCAATAACACCACTCTTAATAGGTTATTTAGATCTACTGCCAACCCAGCTAGGAAGAAAGCAGCAAAGAAAGCTTTTTTCAATAATAATAAGTATTATCCTTCTTACACCCCTGATGTACAGTGTCAACACCATGCTTCTCAGAAGGGGCAGCCACCATCAAAGCAGCAAAAGAAGGCTCAGACTCCTAAATCACAGTCATCTCAGCAGACCCAGCCTTCTCGGTGTCTCTGACTCCTTTCTGGAAAACATAGCTGTTCTGCCTCTAGAGATTCCAGATCCCATCCACATCCCTGGCAGACTCTGTCACTTTGCCCACAGGTGGCATCTTATCACATCAGAGCAGTGGACACTGTCCATAGTAGAGGAGGGTTACAAGCTTCATCTACGAAGTCTATCCCCCCCCCCCGACTCCTCCAAGAGAGTTCTGCTCTCAGCCCTCTCTCACCGCTCTGTTGCTGCAAGAGGTCATCTCCCTTCTCTAACAGGGTGCAATACAGGAGGTTCCACCATCCCAGCAAGGAATGGGCTTTTATTCTCCATATTTCCTCATTCCAAAGAAAACAGGAGGGTACAGGCCCATTCTGGACCTCAGAGAACTGAACAAGTAGCTACTATGGGAGAAGTTCAAAATAACCTCCCTAGGGGCCCTTCTCCCCTATCTCCAGAGTCAGGATTGGCTCTGTTCTCTAGATCTAAAGGAGGCATATACTCACATACTTATTCACTCACAGCACAGAACTTTCCTGCGCTTCATGTTCCAAGGGAGACATTATCAATACAGAGTCCTACCTTTCGTCCTCGCCTCTGCCCCAAGAGTCTTCACAAAATGTATGGGGGTAGTAGCTGCATTCCTAAGGATTCTTGAGATACTTGTCTTCCCTTATTTAGGCGATTGGCTCATTCGAGTAAACACCTCTCTAGAGGCCAGCCTTTCCCTCTCGTGTACCATGAAGGTGCTGCAACACTTGGGATTTGTAATAAATCTTCCAAAGTCCCAACTCGTCCCCTCTCAAGCTAGAGTTTATAGGAGCTCTCCTAGACACTTAGCAATCAAAGGCATTTCTGTCCCAACTCCGCTGTGCTCGACTCAGCATCTCAGGCATGCCTCAAACCTTTCTCACTGCTCGAGAAATGCTACAATATATGGGTCATATGGCATCAGCGGTACATGTTGTTTCATATACTCTTCTACATATGCGTGCAGCTCAATGTACACTGGCTTCCCAGTGGTCTCAGGCATTGGGTCGCCTGGGAGACAAAATAATGGTCTCTACCAGTGTTTCCACTAAGCAGCACTGGGTCCGCTGCTGACATTTCTGCCGGCGGAGGGGCGGGTGCAGAGCGATCGATGCTTTGCCCCTCCCCCCACTGGCAGGAATGCCGACAGAGGACCTGGCGCAGATTAAAAAGAACACTGTGAGGGTGCTGCTGCACTGGGTCCTCCGCCGGTGGGGGAAGGGGCAGAGCATCAGTCGCTCTGCACCCCCCCCCTCCGCCGGCAGGAATGTCGGTGGCGGACCCAGCGCAGCTTAGCGGGAACATTGGTCTCTACCCACCTAATCTCGTCTCTCCGGTAGTGGCAATCCCCATAAAATCTCCTGGTAGGGTCACCTTTTTCAGATGCCAGCACATCAATGCACCCTGATGACGGATGCGTCCAAATTGGGCTAGGGAGCTTATCTGGACAATCTCTCCACTCAGGGGCTCTGTTCTCATCAGGAGTCACAACTCCATATAAATCTGCTGGAGCTCAGGGCCATTCACAATGCTCTGTGTTCCAGGACCATCTTCGATTCCACACAGTTTTAGTCCAGACGGACAATCAAGTAGCCATTTTCTGCTTGATCAAGCAGGGTGGAACAGGCTCTTGGTCCCTCTGCAGCGAGGCCCTGCATCTGTGGTCTTTTGCTATACAGCATCACATTCACCTGCATGCGGAGTATCTTCCGGGCAAGCACAATGTCTTGACGTTCAAACTGAGTCGAGTCCTTCTACCCCACGAGTGGCCTCTCCATGCAGACAAAGTTGCTCACATTTTTCAGATCCGGGGAACCCCAGAGATAGACCTGTTCGCAAGTCCTCAGAATGCAAAACTTCCTCGCTTCTGCACCAGGACCTCTGCACCAGACAGCCAGCAGGTGGATGCTTTTCACCTCCACTGGGGTCAAGGCTTCCTGTATGCCTTCCCTCCTATTCCCCTCATTCCCAAGACTCTTTTCAAACTCCACAGAGACAGGGGTTACATGATACTCTTAGCCCCACCCTGGCCACGACAACCGTGGTATCCTTCTACGTCTGTCTTGGGCTCAACCCATAGATCTGGGGTCTGCTCCAGATCTCCTCTCTCAGGAGGAGGGGACGTTGCTCCATCCCAATCTGCAGTCCCTCCATCTCACCGCATGGCTGCTGAGAGCTTAGCCTTCCAGGACGTTAACCTTTCCCAGGAGGTTGAGGACATCCTCTTGGCTTCAAGGAAGCCTTCCACCAGGTGCTCCTATGCCTTCAAGTGGTGTAGATTCACGCTCTGGTGTTTTGAGAGGGATCTAAACCCCCTTCTCAGTTCCGGTGGAGGCATTACTGGAGTATCTCCTCCACCTGTATTCTTCTGGACTCAAAACCAATTCAGTAAAAGTACACCTAAGTGCAATTGCAGCCTCTCACATGCCCTTAGATGGTCAACCCATCTCTTCTCTGTCGCTTGTAGTACGCTTCATGAGGGTCTTCTATTAACCAAACCTCCCGTTAATCCCCTTCCAGTGGCATGGGATCTTAATGTTGTTTTAGGACTGCTTCTCAAGCTGCTCTTTGAGCCTCTAGCCACTACCTCACTGAAGTTTCTCATGTGGAAGGTCACCTTCCTTATTGCCCTCACTTCAACAAGACACTTTAGTGAGCTCCAGGCTTTGGTGGCTGACCCTCCTTATACACAATTCCACCATGATAAGGTAGTCCTTAGGACCTATCCTCACCTTATGCCGAAGATGGTCTCGCCCTTCGCCAGTCGGTCTACCTTCATGTCTTTTCCCTAGACCTCATTCCTCTAGGGCAGAGGCAACCCTTCACACTCTGGATTACAAACATGCCTTGGCTTTTTATCTCCAGAGAACTCGAGAGCACAGAAAAGCTTCCCAACTTTTCATCTCCTTTGACTTGTCACCTGGGGTTGCCAGTATCCAAACAAACTCTTTCCAGGTGGATAGCGGACTGCATCTCCTTTGCTTATGAAAAGGTAGGACTCTCTCTCGAGGGTCACGTCACTGCAGATAATGTTCAGGCCTTGGCTGCCTGTATGGCAAATCTGCGCTTTGTAGCGATTGATGAGATATGCAAAGCAGCAACTTGGTCTTCTGTCCACACTTTTGCTGCTCACTATTGCCTGGACAAGGACTCCTGCCGGGATGCCTTGTTTGGTCAAGCTGTTCTCCAGCATCATTTTCAGACTTAGATCAATTCCTACCCTCCATCCCAGGTTTCGATACCAGACATCCTTGGAGAATATATGACGACCTTAGTTATACCTATGATTCCACAGCTGACTCTGAGGTCATCTCTCTGGCATCTCCAAGCTAGGGAGTCCCATATGTAAAGACTACATTCCTGTTTGTTCCTGGAGATAACCTGTTACAGGTGAGTAACTATGCTATCTCTGGGAACAGCAGAAATTTAGTCTTCACAACCCACCCTCCTCCTCTAAGAGTTGTAGGTCATCGTCGTCTTCTCCTTCTCTCCTTTTATCTCAGCTACACACTCAACTGAGGAGGGAGAGCTGGGAAGGTGGAAAGACAGCTATGTAGGCACAGTGGGATGCTCCCAAAAGCTTTCCTATTGGATGCTGGGGAGTGTTCCTGTGCAGGCTCCGTCGGTACCGACATCACCCATTTGTGAAGACTAAATTCCTGCTGTTCCTGGAGATCACCTGTTACAGGTGAGTAACTATGCTTTATTGCTGCCACTGCAGTCCCTGGAGAGGTAGCAGTGGCAGCCATGGGTGCCCTTAATGGGCCAGTGCCCTAAGCAGCTGCCTAGTTCGCTGTGTGGTAGCGCCTGCCCTGATCGGGCCCATAATGTCTTAATTGTCGTCAAGGGCTAGAGACACAGTATGAGTGTTCCTATTGGAAAATAGAAAATGGAAAACATTATTTTACTAGAATTTCCTGTTTGATATACTTTTGCTTATACCATTATTGTTTTGCAGTATTCTGTTTGGACCCACTGTTTCTGAACTCTGCTTGGAGTACACAAAGGGTTTTGTTTTCCTTTTGTCATACAAACAGAGTATACAAGTGCAAGGTACAGTGATAACCTCAAGAAAGGGAAGCAAAATTCTACAGTAGTGGATGCTTATCCTTTCACTCTCACTTCCGCTCTTCTCTAGCGCTGTGCATAATCTTATAACACTTATGTATACTTGTGCTTAATAGCTTAAATAGATCTTGAGTTCCTGTGGCATATGAATGAAGTGTATCACCTCTGCAATACTCACGACACTTGATAATCCTTGAAATAAACGATGAGAATAATTTGCCTCCTGGATCAGGATTAGGCTTCATAAAAGCAGGAGTAATTGCACAGTTTTCTTAAATTTGGGCAAATGTAGCATTGATAAAATTCATATCTGATAGTACTATTTTCATCAGATTGCTGTTTATCAAAAGAAGCAACTGTAGAAATTTAAGTTTCAACCCATTTGTTTCAATGAATTGTATTTTGGAACACAAAACACATTGTTTTCATAGAACCTATAATGTAACACAGCACCTTACTTCTCAACCTGTCCAGTGACCGATAAATGTAATTTTTAACTTTGCTTAGCTATAAAGGGAAAAGCCTTGAAATTTGGGGGATGATGCCATTGAAGTCTGGAGGTAAATGATATGGCAGAATATACAGCTTCAATTCAGCCAGTCGACGCAATGGATTCCTTTTTTTTTTTCAACAGATTATCTTCTCTGTGAAATGATACATCAGAGATGCCTGACAGTCACTTAAAACAACAAAAGCTGAAGTTACAGAAAATTTAATTAATCCCATTAGGATCAAACACCAGACATTTTTTTTTCAATGCATGATCCAGTTAGTCTTAACATAATCCATTTTAACTAGAGATGAAGGCCTCATTCTTGCATAGAAGAAAGATTTCTAAGAATTAGAACTAAAGTCAAAGAAATTGCAGAGGATAACAATTTTAAGGAAAGATAGTTATACAATGCATGGTAGTAGCAATATCGTACTGCTGACTGCAATATTGTACTACTGACCACAATATCACATTGCTATGACCGAAACAGGGGAGAAATGTGTTTTTCTGGCTTTATGAGATTGTAAGCTCTTTCTGCTAATATATTGGTTTAGTACTTAAAGCATCAAGATAGTGTGTCCTGAATCTTCTCTTTCTTTAACCAAAGGGACCTGGAAGCATGGTGGGAACTATTTTAGTGTGAAGTCATATTTTTCCTGAAAAGAATTGTAAGAGGAAATTTCTAATTCGCAAGAGGAATTCTTCCTCTCTTCATTCCCACCAGTGTCTGTCATTGTCTGGAAGGCTATGTTTTCTGGAATAAATGATTAGAGCTAAGTATTTACATGAGAGCATTTTTGTTTTTAAATTTTCTACTACTACTACCGAGCATTTATATAGCGCTACAAGTCGTACGCAGTGCTGCACAGAGATGTAAGAGACAGTCCCTGCTCATCAGAGCTTACAATCTAGTCAAGACAAACACAGAAGGTGTAGGCAGGGATAAAGCAAGGGGAAAGAAAAAGGAGATCAGGTGGGTCAAGATCCAAAAGCAGCAGTGAAGAGGTGAGTTTTCAGCCTGGATTTGAAGAGGGTTAGAGATGGTGCCTGGTGTACAAACACAGGTAGTTCTCCAGGACCAAGCAGGAAGTCAGTCCTCACTTATGGGTGACGTCGGCGCCGACGGAGCCCTCGCGGAGCAATTTTCCCCAGCTTTCAAAGAAAGCCTTTGGGAATTGCAGCGCGCATGCGCGGTCCTCTTCCCGCCCAAGGGTGCCATCTTAGCCAGTCTTCTTTTTTCCGCGGAGCCCTACAGACGTCCCCGTCTTGTCCCCGCGAAAAAGTCGATATTTCTTCATTATTTTATTCTTTTTTCTGACTTAGTCAGCTTTCGTTTTCGATTTTTCCCTGGCAGCCCGGTCCTTTGACCTCGCAGGGGCCCTTTTTCCCCCGATGACTGCCAGTGGTTTTAAGCGGTGTGGTCAGTGTGACCGAAATATGTCACTAACTGACACACACGACTTTTGCCTCCGCTGCCTGGGCCCGGATCATGAGGAACTGATCTGTGGGCCCTGCGGCAAAATGTCCTCCAAAGCGTTGAGAAGTCGGCGGCATCAGCGTGATAGGATCTTCGCTGACCCCAGCCGTACCCGGACCTCGTCGGAGGCCTCCGCGTCCAAAGGCTCCAGCTTGGACCGTCGCCGGAGTTCCTCCGACCGGGGTTCTCCCTCCGGGGACCATCGTCGGAAGGTGAAACCCGCGAGGGCGGCGTCGGTGGACGCTCCTGGTTCCGCGAGGGCCAGGTCGCATAGCCCCGACAGCCGCCCCGGGTCCTTGGAGAAGGAACACCTCACGAAGCGACCTCGCCTGGAGTCGGAGATGCCTGCTCGGGTAAGTCCTGTGGTCCTTCTGGACTCGCCTCCGCGACAGCCGACGTCGGGCCCGACGCCGTCGGGGCCCGAGTCGGGGGCCCGAGTCGGGGGCTGCTGGGTCACCTGAGCTCGGACTCAGGTTGACGGCCTTGGAGAGCAGACTGTCTGCCTTCATGGACCAGCAGCGGGCACTGCTCGCTGGCCTCGCTGGCGCCGCTGCCCCGACCGCCGGGACGTCGACGTCCAAGTCGACCCCGGAGACCGAGCCGATCCTCGAGTCGATGTGAACTCGAGTCAATCCTCGGTCGAGGTCACCCTCGGCCTCCCGTTCGGGACCGAGGTCGCCGACGCCGACTCCCTCGGCGTCAGGGCGGCAGGCGCCGCGCCCTGCCCGGGCCGACCCCACCGAGTCCTCGTCGGAGTCGGTCTGGGAGTCTGAAGAGGAAGAGTCGCCTGATTCTTTCCGGACTCGGTGTGTCCCCTCGGACTCACCGGAGTCCGAGCCTCGGAAGCAGTCCCCCCCGGAGGATGCCCGGTTCTCGGACTTCGTCAGGGATATGGCCAAGGCTTTGGCCTTCCCTGCGGACCCCGAGGAGGAGCCTCGAGCCGAAGAGCTCGACGCCCTCCAGTATGACTCTCCAGCAAGGGAACACTTTACTGTAACGGTTCCTCCTATGCTGGAATGACTACTCTTCCGCATGTGGGAGAGTCCGGCCTCCTCGCCGGTCCTGAGCAAGCGGGTCGATTCTATCTATCGAGTCCGCAAGAGCCCTGGCTTTCAAAAGGCACAGCTATCACACCATTCCATGGTAGTGGAATCGGCCATGCATCGTCTTAAGAGCCAGAAGATGCACTCCTCGGTGCCTCCTGGCAGGGAGGCCCGTAACCTGGATGGCCTTGGTAAGAAGTGTTTCCAGGGCTCTATGCTCGCATGTCGTGTCCAGACTTACCAGCTATACATGGGCATGTATCTCCGAGATCTGGCTAAAGAGCTAGCCGGATTCTCCGCTGGTTTGTCCGAGGAACCCTTGCGGAGGTTCCTGGCCTTGTCCACTGGCATTCGGGAATGCTCAAAGTTCATGTCCCGAGCAGCCTATGATGGCTTTGAAGCATCGGCTCGAGTGGCCGCAGCCGGCATCGGTGCCCGCCAACAGGCTTGGCTTCAGTCGTCAGACCTTGAGCCCTGGGTGCAGGACAAGTTGGTCGATGTCCCCTGCCGAGGCGAAAACCTCTTTGGCAAGCCCATGGCTGAAAAGGCTGCACAAATTGAGACTGAGACTCTCACCAGGACCAGGCTTTCTAGGAAGACCTCTGCCCCTTCCCAGAAAAAGAAGGGCTCGGGGAAAAAGTCCTTTTACCCGAGGAAGGCGGCTGCCTACAAACAATACCCCCATTATCAGGCCCCTGCAGCTCCCCCACAGGGCCAGCAGGCCAAGGGACGGGGTAACGGGTCCCGTAGGCAGCAAGCCCCCAAGCCTGCACCACCAGCCCCTGCTCAGCAGGGTGGGGGTTTTTGACTCACTAAGCATAGCCTCTCCCCCCCGCTGGTTCCTCCCAGCACCGGAGGCCGGCTGGTTCACTTCGCCCACAGGTGGTCCAGCGTCACCTCAGATGCCTGGGTGCTTCAAGTCGTGCGAGAAGGCTATCTTCTCCACTTCCACCAGGTCCCTCCCTCCTATTTTCCGGGAGAACCTCCACGACCCCCTCTGCACAGGGAATTACTCCTTCAGGAGTTAGCAGGTCTTCTGCAGGAACAGGCGGTGGAACCGGTGCCACACCACCTGAGAGGTCAAGGCTTTTATTCCAGGTATTTTCTAATACCAAAGAGAACAGGAGGCCTCAGACCCATCCTGGACTTGCGCAACCTCAACAAGTTCCTTGTGCGGGAGAAGTTCAAAATGCTTACCCTTGGAATCCTTCTGCCCTACCTCCAGCAGGGAGATTGGCTATGCTCCTTGGATCTAAAGGATGCCTACACGCACATCCTCATCCACCCAAGCCACCGCCAATACCTAAGGTTTGTGGTGGCAGGAAATCATTACCAGTACAGAGTACTGCCCTTTGGCCTGTCCTCCGCACCGCGAGTCTTCACAAAATGTCTCGCGGTGGTGGCGGCCCATCTCCGGCTTCACGGCCTCTATGTCTTTCCGTACCTCGACGACTGGCTCATCAGAGCGGGGTCCGCTCCGGAGGTCACCAGCGCCACACGCCGCACGGTGACTCTTCTGCAGTACTTGGGCTTTGTTATAAATTTCGCAAAGTCCACTTTGCTCCCCTCACAGGATCTCGAGTTCATCGGCGCAAGGCTACACACTCCTCAGGCACGAGCGTACCTACCGCTCGACAGGGCTCAACGGCTCATGGACCTAGCCGACCGTTTTCGCAGCCAGCCCCTGGTCTCCGCCAGGCGCTTCCTGAGACTACTCGGCCATATGGCTTCCACCGTCCATGTGACCCCCAATGCCCGCCTGAATATGCGGCCTGCTCAATGGTGTCTCCGCCAGCAGTGGCGACAAGCCACAGGCGGCCTAGCAGACCTAGTGCGCGTCTCCGAGCCGCTGATCTCGTCTCTCCGGTGGTGGCTTCGGCAGCCGAACCTGATATTCGGAATGCCTTTCCAGTCACCTCAGCCGACCCGGGTGCTGACCACGGATGCATCCCTCCTGGGCTGGGGAGCACATTGCCAAGGGGCACGTACTCAGGGCCTCTGGACCACGTGGGAGTCTGCTCAGCAGATCAACTTCCTGGAGCTCAGGGCGATCCGCCTGGCTCTCAAGGCCTTCTCCCACCTGACTTCCCAACAGTCCGTCCTTGTCCAGACGGACAATCAAGTTGCCATGTTCTACGTGAACAAGCAGGGGGGCACGGGCTCCTTCCTCCTCTGCCGGGAGGCACAGAAGCTCTGCTCTTGGGCCGTCAGTCACGGCATTCTCCTCAAGGCAGTTTATCTCCCGGGCCAAGAGAATTGCCTGGCGGACAAACTCAGCAGGATCCTCCAGCCGCACGAGTGGCGTCTGGATCCCTTGGTAGTTCAGAAGCTCTTCCTAAAGTGGGGCCTCCCCACGGTGGATCTCTTTGCCAGTCCTCACAACCGGCAGCTTCCTCGCTTCTGCTCTCGTCAGCCACACCCCCTTCGGGTTGCGGCGGACGCTTTTCTAATTTCATGGTCGGGGAGCCTTCTGTACGCTTTCCCTCCCATCCCGCTAGTCTCTCGGACTCTTTTCAAGGTTCTCCGAGACAAAGCCTTCATGATCCTGGTGGCCCCTCGCTGGCCCAGACAGCCGTGGTTTCCGCTCCTACTGCAATTAGCGGTGGAGGATCCATTCCCTCTGGGGGTACAACCGGATCTCCTCACTCAGGATCAGGGGTCTCTACTACACCCCAACCTCAGGTCTCTCAACCTCATGGCCTGGCTGCTGAGAGGGTAGTCCTTGCTCCCCTTCTCCTGCCGGCAGAGGTGGAGGAGGTCGTCTTGGCTTCGCGACGGCCTTCTACCCGCAAATGCTACGCCCTTAAATGGCGTCGCTTTGCCGTCTGGTGTACCCAACAGTCTCAGGATCCCTTCTCCTGCCCGGTGTCGGTGATCTTGCAGTACTTGCTACACCTCTCTAATCTGGGACTTAAGTCCAACTCCGTCAAAGTTCACCTCAGTGCTCTTTCGGCACATCATGTGCCGGTGGACGGGCGGGAAGAGGACCGCGCATGCGCGCTGCAATTCCCAAAGGCTTTCTTTGAAAGCTGGGGAAAATTGCTCCGCGAGGGCTCCGTCGGCGCCGACGTCACCCATAAGTGAGGACTGATTCCTGCTGCTCCTGGAGAACACCTGTTACAGGTGAGTAACTACGCTTTTGTTTCAGGCGTAAGGCGCTGCAAAGTGAAAGGAGCAAAGTCTGGAGTTAGCAGTAGAAGAGAAGGGTACAGATAGAAGCAGTTTGCTAGAAGAGCGGAGTTCCCGAGGGGGGTTGTAAGGAGAGAATTGAAAGAGGCTCTCCCCCTGAACATTTATGCCATGGAGATATTTAAACATCTCAATCATATCACCTCTATCCCGCCTTTCCAAGTTGAAGTTTCAATGTAAACCGCTTTGATTAAAATGATAAAGTGGTATATAAAACCTGTTAAATAAAAATAAATAATAAATAATAAATAAATATTCCTTACTGTGCCTACAAAATGTATAGGCACCCTGCACAAACCACTGCTTTGGGCACTAAAGTGCACAGTTTTCCTCACTGCCATGAGGATAAACAGTTATTACTCCACCCTGAAAATTGCTATTAAATATAATAAATCGTTAAATTTCACTAAAGATATGTCTCCGCTAGTTCACTAGTTTTCTGCATATGTATCTGGCACCCACCACACTTTTAGCACAGACGTTTTTCGTATATCTCATTTGCATACATTTTTTCTTATCCAATTATGTCCAAAATTAAACCAGTGACCAGTCAATGAAATCCTTAAAAAAAAAAATGGGGTTCCAATCATAGAATGCCACAAAACAAAAGGGGATAAAAAAACAACTTACCCCCTTGCTGTAGCAGCTCCCTTTTAATTTTTTTTAATAATATACTTGATGCAAAGAATATCTATAACAGTGATTTGCCAGTACATTATCATTTATCTTGTACTTGTGCCGAAACGCCGTCAGTCCTCAACAATGTGCCACGTTTCGGACCAATCATTCTGGTCCTGCATCAGGTTGGAGATAAATTTTCTTGTCAAGCTTTCAAGCAAGCCGCAGGGGGTCGAAGAGAGGGAGAGAGACTTTTAAATCTAAAAGGAAGCACCTCAGGAGTGGGAAATCACCACCACAGCAGCACAAAGCTAAGGTATGCTCCTCCCCGCTCCACACCACCAAGGCCAATTGGGCCGAAGAGAGGGAGAACGGCATTTAAATTTAAAAGGATGCACCTCATGTGCGCCTGCACCCGAGGGCCTCAGCAGGGGGGCCCTTTGGCGAGGCCCTTAGGTGAGGAATGCAGGAGAGGATGCACCCCCTAAGCCTACTGCATCCCTCACTGCACCAGTGAAACCAAGACACCCACGCTGCACTGTCTCAACTGCTCTGATGACTTTCAGCCAGACAACCCAGACCAACACACAGACCCTCTCCTAAGAAAGACTACCCAGTCAGACCACCCAGCAGCAACAGAAGTATTCACATATTGATGTAAGTCACTGCAAGATATTGCCCATCAACAACACAAATGCTCCCCTTTTCTGCAACTACCTACAGCCTACTTGCACTCATTGCACTTTGTCTCACTTCTGAAACCCTAGACCCCAAACCAACATTTTTTTCCCTCGTTCATATCTTATGGCCTCTACCATATTAGTTGCAATACAAGACAAAGGAACCTGAACAACCTAATTTTATATTCCGATAAACCCTCTCTCCGTCCCGACTATGCACAATAAAATCCACAGTGCCCAAACCTTTAAATGTGCGCTTATCAATGCACAATCCATTCGAAATAAAATACCAATAATCAATGATTACATTACATTTGATAAGCCTGACATCCTTTGCATCACAGAAACATGCCTCTCACAAACAGACACTAGGCTACTAAATCAGCTGAAACCACCTAACTACTCAATATTCCACTGTCTAGGTACCCACTGGAGAAATGGCGGAGTAATGATAATAGCACAATCCCACTTCAGCTTCAACCAACTTTATGCCAACAGCACAGATGGAATGGACCACATCTCTCTATCAAACAGATATCTAACTCTCTGCCTCGTATACATATCCCCCTCCGCACTTATCTATTCTGAGAATTGTACTTGAAAACTTGCACTCAAACAAGGACCTCATCCTCCTTGGGGATTTTAACCTTCCCTCAACCTCCACCAACCAAGCCACATCATTTCTGGATGCCATATCTTCAATGGACTTTACCCAATAGTATGCTTGCCAACACAAAAAAGGAAACACATTGGACCTCATTTTCATGAACTCAAAACACTTCACCCCTCTGCCCCCCCCCCCAACCCTACTATCTATACCATGGTCTGACCACAAGCTTATCAACTTACAATTATCACGCTCAACCATAACCAACCACTCCCACTAGAATCAAACTAAAAGACACTTCAAACACTTTGATAAAAAAGCCTTCACAGAAGAAATCCTTCCTCTACTAGACAATACTACTGCTAACATTGAAACCCTAGTAACGAACTGGAATCAGATCATCGGAAAAGCTGCTGCCGAAACCTTACATCAGTATTCTTTCAATAGATTACAAAAGACACAATGGTACTCCACAGAGCTCAGATATCTCAAGAGACAACTATAGAAGACAGAACGCAACTGGAGAAAGACAAAATCAACAGAGGATAAAAACTCCTACATTCTACTATTAATGGAATACCGCCAGGAAACTGACAACTGCAAGTGATCCTTCCACACAAAAATCATAAATAAATCCCTCAATCGACCAAAGCAGCTCTTCCAGATAGTAAAGAGCCTAACAAAATCCCCCCACTCAACTGCCCCGGAAACCATCCCTGACCCCCCAAGCACTAGTAAATCATTACAAAACAAACAGCTTCCCCTACCTGTCTCCACTACAGTTCCCACCATCAAACAACAATGCCTACAACTCCTGGTCCACATTTAGCTCTATCAGCAAAGAGAACATAGAATTCACTATCACCTCATTAACATCAACCACATCCCCCCTTGATCCCTGTCCAGTGAGCTGGATCAAAGCATCCAAAGAAGAACTCAGTCCAATCCTACTGAGGATCACCCATTTCTCTGTCCTACAGGGCAACATACCCAAACAGCTTAAATCCTCTTCAATCCGCCCCACTTTGAAGAACACCACCAACCTTGATCCCACTGTTCTTGCAGTATATAGACCCATAGCAAGCCTACCACTTTTGTCCAAGATAATTGAAAAATCGTTCAACAGTAACTCCAGATCATCTTGACAACTATGCTCCTCTGGACCCCCAGCATCACGGCTTCAGGACAAACCATGGTGTGGAAACCCTACTAACTTCGCTGCTGAATGCCATAATAAAAGGAACCCAGAAGGCAAGCCAAGGTTTCATCTTAATATTTCTAGACATCTCAGCTGCCTTCCACACCATCAACCACAGCATCCTACTACACAGACTACAATCCATCGGAATCCAAGACACTGTCCTGAGTTGCTTCCACTCACACCTCGGTGATTGCCAACAGCAAGTCATAATGGGAGCTAACACCTCGTTACCCTACCTGCAAACCCAAGGTGTCCCACAAGGTTCCTCCTTATCAGCCCTACTATTCAACATCCACCTAAAACCTTTATGCTCAATCATCCACTCACACAAAATCCACTTTCATATCTATACAGATGATATAATGATCTATGCTCCATTTACCACCAGCAATCCAACATATCTTCACAGACATCTCCCTATGGTTAACTAACAACTCCCTAAAAATAAACTACATGAATACTGAAACACTATTTATATCAAGATACCAGTTTCCAACCACCGAACTCCATAACCCTTAATGACACAAACGTGAATGTACAATCAAAGGTCAGATACCTGGGCATCACTGTTTACCAGCATATCACCTTTAAACCTCTCATAAGCAACTTAACAAAACAAATATATCACAGAATCAGAACTCTCCATCATCTCCGCCCTCTACTGGACCCATCCAACTACCACTCTGCTTTCCAAGCAATTATAACATCCCACTTTGATTTCTATAATTCAGTCTACCATGGGCTGCCAAAAACAACTCTACTTCCATTAAACGCATATAGCAACATGCACAATTCAAGAGGTGCCAAGGTATGTACATAGAACCCCCATACTCAAACAGCTCCATTGGTTGCCGCTACTATTTTATTTATTTATTTAACAGGTTTTATATACCGCTTTATCATTTCAATCAAAGCTTTATATACCACTTTATCATTTCAGTTAAGCTGCATATGCTACAAGATCCTACTCCTGTCTTTCAAAATCATCCATAACCCATCCTCTCATTACCTACAATCACTCCTGAAGGCCACCAACTCTTGCAGGACAAAAAGACAAAACACAATAAACATGATAAGCATACCTCAAGAAAAGGCCAAAAGTACCCAGTACGCCTGCAACAGAGCATTCGAACTGTATGTGCCATCCCTCTGGAACGCTCTACCAAGAAACAAATGAACTGTCCACATTCAGGAAACTCCTCAAAACTCACGTATTCAATGAACATTTCAATCCTATCACATAACAACCCCCCCCCCCAACCCCTCCCCACAGCCCACTACAGTACCAAAGAAACAACATTCGATGATGTAGCTAACCTATTATGAATCTAATCTACTGCTGCTTCTGCCTTTCCCCCCATTTGCCCTCCATATACATAACCCATACTGCTCTATGTATCTACCACTGCATATAGTAATAAGTCTTGTAAATAAGTTCCACTCTTCTATGTAATATCAGTTGTTGTAATGTACACCGCTTTGCCCCAGTGAAAAGTGATATTAAAAAAAAAGTCAAATAAATAAATAAATAAAAAACAAAATATAATGTCCATTGACATGTATTTGCATTTGGTTCATGCCTTTCCAATGTAACAGGCTTGTTCTGACATTGTTTTCCTCCTATGCTTTGTTGCATTAGAAGATGGTAGACATGGGGGCATCTTTACTAAGCTGGGCTAACTGTTAGCATGCACTATTTGTAACTAGGTCTCATTGAATAACATGGGGTCTAGTTATAAATAATGTATGTTTATTGTTAGCCCAGCTTATTAAGCATATCCTATATTCACTCAACTAGGAAATTTGTATTGTAACACCATGTTTTACTCTATTAATGTAAATGAATTCCAGAAGTATTTTTCTGGGCTTTTACACCGAACAGTTAAGTTCAAATGAAAATCCAATTCACTTCAAATGTAACATTTTAAGGTGTGCTTTACAGGCAGCATTGGAGAATGCTGGTTTACTTCTATGTTGTTTTCAAGAGTGCACTTGTAACTTTCAAAATTAGACACACACGTTCTGTGGCATTGGGAAAAGAGGCACCTATGTCTGCTGTATCAGTTGCAACCAGATGGTACCTGTGGCTACATTCAAGTTTGCATTAAGCCCATATTTTTCCAGTGCCTTGGAACTTAGACTTGTAAATTGAACAAGAGTAGAAAACTGGTGGGGTGGGGGGGGGGGGGGAGAAAGGATATGGGCAGAAATCAGCAAGGATACACACACACTCTGTTTTTTCAAACCAAATTGTCTTTTCTAACGCATACACCCAAAGAGAGCCTTTTTATCACGGAGACACAAATGCAAATTTGAGCTATTTCTCAAAGACACATACTGCCTCTCATATAAAGAATCCCCCACCACTCTTACTGATATATACAAAAATGTATTTGCTTATATTTTTCAATTTATAGAACTGTATTTCCATAAAACTCACTCACACACATATCTAGATCTAGCTATATACCGGTATATATTTTGGAGGGTGGGAGATTTACAGGCAAGAACATTGTTGGAAATTTTGTTTGTTCCATGGAGTGTGCCTTTCTAATCTTGTGGTCCACAGCTATACATCACAAGATATATTTTTGCTAAAAAAAAAGTAAGTGAATAAAGGGACTAGTTTTGACCTTTGACCTTCATTGACAAGTCCCCCAGGTCAGCTTGAGAAATTGATTGACTGTGAAAGGTCTGACCGAAAAAGCGAGCCAAGACACCAAAATGAAATGCAATATTGCGTTCTTTTGAGACAGTCAGCTGAGATTTAAAGAGAGAGCCCTCCCTTCCTCCCCCTCTCTAAATTCAAACAGAACAATATTGGGTATGTTTTAAAGCCTCCTTCCTGTCATTTGGTCTTCCCATGAGGTGACTTAATACAGCTTTGCAAGCCTTCCATTATTCGTTTTGAGCAGAAGCACTAGAGCATTATATAAATATACTGAGATCTTAAATTAAGTTGCAGTTTCTCTTTATTGCATGCGCTCTTCAGCTCTCACTATAGGCAGTCTTTACCAAGAGCTTCCTCTGCTAAGAATATGAATAATTTTATGGAAATGAGAGCCATTGCATGTGTTGGAACTCAAAATTTATTTTCTGAAATGTTTCTCTAATAAATAGCTTTGATTACAAAACAAAGAATTATATGGAGATAAAAATGAACCAAAAAATATAACATTGGCTTTTTATTGGACTAACTTAACATATTTTGAGGCCAATGCAGAAAGCCTGCATTAAAGCCTCACGCACCGATTCCTAGCACATGAGAACTACCGAAATTGTGCACTGATATGCGGCAAAGGAAACCTATGCAAATGAGGTATGCGCAAAACTTTGGCGTAAAAGAGCAGCATAGAAAACGAACACACTACCAGCAGTGTTATACACATGTACATAGATTTCATTCATTAATGGCGGCACAGCTTTTAATAGTTGTGCACACTTCAGGTGAAAGAATATATTGCAAGTCCAATAAAATCATCTTATATTCTTTTTCCATCATTATTTTCATGCATTCTAGCGGATATGACAGCCACATTACTTCATCCAAGGATTATACTAAAATAAATAATTCACATAAGAGAGGTGAGAGCGTTTACTTAGAAGTGCAATTTTAAGATTGCCTTATCAAAAAGATGATTGTGGGGTGGTTATTTAATTCATCTGTGTATATCTGTCTTGTTCCTTTCAGTTTGTCAGTGTATGCACTTTGTTTTAAAGATTATACATTCTTTGATTCCATAATAAAATGATCCAGCTATTTTAAGAATATGATTCTTCTAAACCAGGGGTCTCAAACTCAAATTGCTTTGAGGGCCAAATGAGGACTTGTAAAGTAACCCATGGGCCGCATAAGACTCGGAACCGGAAGTGTACAACAACACTGTAGAAATAAAACTATAAATTAATTTCCTCTTGTATTAAAAAAAGCACATATGTTAATGATGCACATTTCCCAGAGCTGACATATTCCAGTTAATAAATTCAAAATAGAGATATTTTTCTACCTTTTGTGCATTTTTTTTTCAGTTGCAATTCCTCCAGCCACTTTCTTCTGGTTTCTTCGTGTCTTCTGCTAACTCTCCATCATCTGCTGTCCATTTGTCCTTTCTTCTCTCTTGTAGTTTTTTTTCCATTCTCTCTCTACATCTGCTTTAATATACTAATCTTTCTCCTTTTGCTCTTTCCTCATTCCTGTTTCATCCACTCAAATTTTACCCCTCCATCCTCAATCCCCACTTACTCTCCCAATACCCGGCCAATTGAAGATTTTTCTTCCTTCCCACACAAAATATTTTTCCCCTCTCCATTTCACTCTCCCAGCCCCATCCCATTCTAATCCTCTCCCAACATCAGCTAGTTCCAGCCCCACCTAGCATCTGCTCCCTTCTAGTCCCCGCATCAGCCCATTTCCAGTCCTAGCCCTCCATCAGCCCATTTCCAGTCCTATCCTAGCCCCACCATCAGCCCATTTCCAGTCCTAGCTCCCCCATCTATTTCCAGTCCTATCAGCGTCCCTCCATCAGCTCATTTCCAATCCCAGCCCCCATCAGCCGATTTCTAGTCCTTTCCTAGCCCCACCATCAGCCTATGTCAAATCCTAGCTCCCCTCCATTAAGCCCATTTCCAAACCAAGCCCCCAATGAGCCTACTTCCAGTTCTAGCCCCTCCATGAGTCCATTTCATTCCAAGCCCCCACCACAGCCCATTTCCAATCTCAGCACCCCCCCAACAGCCCATTTCCAGTCCTATCCTAGCACCTCCATCAGCCCATTTCCAATCCTAGCTCCCCCCCCACTCAGCCCATTTCCAGTCCTAGCTCCCCCCCCACTCAGCCCATTTCCAGTCCTAGCTCCCCCCTCACAGGCCATTTCCATTCCAAGCCCCCATACCCATCAGCTATTTGCAGTTCAAGTTCCCCCTTCCACTCAGCCCATTACCAGTCCTAAGCCCCCCCCATCAGCCCACTTCCAGTCCTAACCCCCATCACCACATTTTCAGTCTTAGCCCCCCATAGCCCATTACCAGTCCTAACCCCCCATCAGCCCATTTCCAGTCCTAGCTCCCTCCCCTCACAGCCCATTTTCAGTCCTAGCTCCCCCATCCATTTCCAGTCCTATTTGAGTCCCTCCATCAGCTCATTTCCAATCCCAGCACCCCATTTCTAATCCTTTCCTAGCCCCATCATCAGCCCATGTGAAATCCTAGCTCCCCTCCACTCAGCCCATTTCCAATCCAAGCCCCCCCCATGAGCCTACTTCCAGTTCTAGCCCCTCCATGAGTCCATTTCAATCCAAACCCCCACCACAGCCCATTTCCAATCTTAGCACCCCCCAACAGCCCATTTCCAGTCCTATCCTAGCCCCTCCATCAGCCCATTTCCTGTCCTAGCACCCCCCCACTAAGCCCATTTCCAGGCCTAGCTCCCTCCCCTCACAGCCCATTTCCATTCCAAGCCCCCTCCCCATCAGCTATTTGCAGTTCAAGCCCCCCTTCTACTCAGCCCATTTCCATTCCTAGCAACCCCCCAGTCCATTACCAGTTCTAGCCCCCCATAGCACATTACCAGTCATAAGCCTCCCATCAGCCCACCTCCAGTCCTAACCCCCCCATCAGCCTGCCTCCAGTCCTAACCCCCCCATCAGCCCACCTCCAGTCCTAACCCCCATCAGCCCATTTCCAGTCACAGCCCCCCATAGCCCATCACCAGTCCTAACCTCCATTACCCCATTTTCAGTCTTAGCCCCCCCCATAGCCCATTACCAATTCTAACCCCCCCATCAGCCCATCTCCAGTCCTAACCCCCATCAGCCCATCTCCAGTCCTAACCCCCATCAGCCCATTACCAGTCCTGACCCCCTCATCACCCCATTTTCAGTTTTAGCCCCCCATTACCAGTCTTAACCCCCCTCCCCCCCATCAGCCCAGGTAAATTTAAAATTTAAAAAAAAAAACTGGCTGCTGCCGCCGTGGCAATGGCAGAATCAATTGTCCCGCGGCACCTTCCCATCTGCCTGGCAGAGCCCTCAGCTCCATCAGCGGTGGGCTTTTCGAGCCAGGAAGAATGTAACTGGGAAAGCCACCGCTGATGGAGCTGAGGGCTCTGCCGGGCAGACGGGAAGGGGCCGCGGGACAATTGATTCTGCCACGGCGGCAGTGGCAGCAACAGCAGCCAGGTGTTTTGTTTTTTTTTAGTTTCCTCTCCATCGCGGGCCGCACAAAATGCTCTTGCAGGCCGCATGTTTGAGACCCTAGTTCTAAACTGACATCAGGTAAAATGGTCACCATCATTTGCTTTCAGCTCCACAATTTTATGCTGTACACACAACTTGACGCAAATAACCCAAATTACATCCAACTAGAAGAATGCCTAAGCGAGATGCAAACCTGGTTACAACAAAACAACATGGCGATCAACCATAAAAAAACAGAGGTGATGTACATCTCCAGAAAACCAAATTTCAACCCCCCTGCAACTATCACCCTGTGCAACAATACCTACCAAACAAAGAAAGAAATAAAATATCTGGGTTCGATAGCGACCTAAAGATGGAAAAACACCTCCGCATAACAAACAGGGCCATCTTCCACAAACTAAGAGTCATACAACCACTACGGAGCATTATTGAGCCTCATGATTTCAGGTCCGTTGCACAAGCTCTCATCATGCCGCACTTCGACTACTGCAACGCCATTTTACAGGGCCTACCAAAGAAAACCCTAAACATAATGCAAATGGCGCAGAATGTGGCGGCTAGAATCATTATGAAGAAAAGTTTTGCTGAACACATCACACCTGTGCTGATTGAGCTACACTGGCTCCCCATTACAGCTCGTATAAAATATAAAACACTAATAACCACATTCAAACTCATGCATAACATAGCGCCATCCTTCCTCTCCAGCCTAATCTGCACACAACCACCCAACAGAAGCAGAAGAACCACCAACTTAAACACCCTCCGCGTACCGGAAGATATAAGATCTGTCAAAACCGGTACAAGTAACAGAGCATACTCATACACAGCACCGACACTGTGGAACCAACTGCCGCCTGAGCTACGGGCTAGCAAAGACCTGATGGACTTTCGGAAAAAACTCAAGAGTCACCTATTCCAGACTCAGTACAACTTGATTTAGTCGACGTGGCCTAAGCTGTGCCACCCAGAGAGCCAAAGATGTATATATGTAAAACTGTACATATGTAAATAACCCCTCCCTCCTTACGAAAAGAAACCCAAATACCTAATTACTGTGTGTTGTGCTCACCCTACGAATCACCTTGTATATACCACAAATTTGTCTGTCCTGATTAGACAGTTTCCAATATGTAATCTAATCCGCTACTGATCGCTGGAAGTAGCGGTATACAAATGTACGCTAAATAAATAAATAAATAAATTTGTCAAATCATCTTGAAATCAGTAATTTGTCACAGTGCAGCGACTTCTATTGCTTTAAGGCCATGTTGAGATCAGAATTGTATTTTATTGTGTGTTTAATAATATTTTTTTACATAAAGTTTGATAGAGGCACACAATATTGTCTAGCTTTATGAACTCCAGGACTGTAGTACCACCAAATGATGCTTATGGTAATGTGGCAATATTTGGGTGTGCAGACGGAGAATGAGATATTAAAACTCACTTGAATCCAAGAGATAATAGTAGTGTTTGGATTGAATTTGGATTTTAGATTGCTTGTCTTTTCTAAAAATCGAGCTCAAGGCAGGTTACAATCTGGTACACAATTTATGTCTCTGAACGGGCATACAATCAACCTTAATACCTGAGGCAATGCAACCCCAACCCCAAGATGTGAGGAAGTCATCCCTTTGCTACTCGCTGTGAGACTGAAGCAAGTGTCTACTGTTCAGTTTACTCAGCTGCAATTAAGGAATTGTATTATTCTTTCTTCTCTATTTTGGCAGTTTCCATTGTATCCAGAATCTGAAATGTGCTTCAGAGCCATTCAAATCACAGATAAGGATGGAAGGATACCCTATAAGGACAGGCTTAGAAGGTTAGGGTTCTTCGGTCAGAAAAGACGGCTCATGGTAGAGGTCTATAAAATAATGAGTGGAATGAAACAAATAAACTTAGATCGGTTCTTTATCTCTTCGAAAAGTAGAAAGACTAGGGGGTATGCAGTGAAGCTACAATGTAACAAATTTAAGACTAATAGGAGAACATATTTTTTCATTCATTGTGTAATTAAGCTATGGAATTTGTTGCCGATAAATGTAGTAAAGATGTTAGTATAGCTGGGTTTAAAAGAAGTTTGGACAAGTTCCTAGAGGAACAGTCCATAAACCATCATAAAAGTGGACTGGAATCTGTCTACCTTTTAGGAACTTGACAGGTACTTGTGACCTGGAGGATACTGAGCTCGATGGACCTTTAATTTGACCCAGTATAGCATTTCTTATGTACTTATACAGGTTTGCATTTTTAAGCATTAAATTCTAAACTGTGTATTGGCGTCATGTATGACTGGAAATGCTATCTGTAAGTATGAAATGAAAACTATTAATTCCAAATTAAAGTATTAAATTGCCATTATCAAAATTCTTAATTTTTTTCCTAGAACTATAGTTAAATATGTCAGCACACTCGCACCTCTTTTTTGCCCCATAATTGGCTTTGGCTGCTTTGGGCTTCTAACTCAATCGGAACTGGTCTCCATTGGGTTGTGGTGCCATGCACCTTCTTTTGCAACTAGGGTCTTGAATAGAATGTACTCTATGCCGGTCTACCTGTGACTCAGCAGGTATAGGAGAATGAATAACCAAGTAGTACGAACAGGGAATTATGACCCATGTATGACATTGGGCAGTTCATATCATCTCCCTGTTCTTTTGGTAGTGAAGCAGTGAAAAATCACAGATCACCCATTAAGAGCAACAGCAGATTAAAATAAAGTATGTGTGTGTCTGCAGTGTTTTTGTCCTGTTCATAATTCTTATGTTTGACAGTTTTATCACATAGAACAGATAGTGATAGATAGTATGTAAATGTTTTAAATAAATAGACAATGCAGTCCACAATCAGCCCAGGATTTAGTTATAGGCAACTGCCTAGGGGGCCGGATATTTTAGGCACCAAATATCCAGACCAAAGAGGAACCTGCTCCTGTCTACTTAATCATAAGTGCGCATATGCCACTTTAAAGACAATTCCCCCCCACCCCCAAACACACACACTCTCTCTCTGAGATATGCAATTTGGTCTTGCCTGTGAGAGCCATAATCTTAAACCCAACCCTGTCCAGAGTGTATTCAACGTCAGCTGCTATGTATTTAACTTTAAAATGTTCACAGGTGTCTGTTCCATTTTCTTTTTGTTTTTTTGGAATGTTTTCCCCATTTTCTTTGAATGGTAGCATCACTGGAGAAATTTTCTGCCAGTAGTGATTAAGCTATTGGGCACTCTGTCCTTGTTGGATAAGAAGATGGAGAGTCTGCTATCTGGAAAGAATGAAAGAGGCATATTAGGTAGATCAATGGTTTGGAAGCTACAGCTTTGTTGCTATTGTCCCTGATAATAACAAAGAGTTTTCGTAAGGACCACATGATGGACACTCGGAACTCATTTAAGCATGCATGGTATACTTCAAGCTGTGTCAGATGCTGTATCCTTTGACCCTAACGTTTACTGTGAAACTTAACATTTGTCTGTTAAGTATAGTATGATGTATTGGACATCAGAAGATTAGACATTCCTGATCAATATTAAAATGAATTATTTTCCTATTTGTTGTTTGTTTAAGAAATTTTCATATACCGTTTTTCTACAAGTCAAAACTGTTTACATAGAACTGAGTCGATACAGTGAACGGTTGAAAAAACAATTGGCAATAAACGTTGAGAATAGAACTGTGAACAGCGAACGAATAACATTTTAAAGCTCAAATATTTGCTCAAAGGCGTATGTAAACTATGTATAAAGGGAAGTAAGTCCACCAAAAAACAGCAGGCCGCCACGTGGGCAACTAGAAACCAGTCAAAGAACGTGGCAGGATGGTCCTAAAATTGCCTTTATTGTTCCACGGATCAGGTGTGCCAACCCGACACAGGCCGTGTTTCGTACACCACTTCTTCAGGGGTTGAGGGCTCACTAAAAGACATTCATATAAATATTAAATAAAACCACAACAAACAAAACATATGTAATAAACACTAACCAGTTAATACATTACATTTCATCATAATAATTAAAACAATAAATACATAAATAGTTAAAATGTGATAAACCAGTGATAAAAACAAACATGTTGCAATAAATAATAAATAAATAACCATAAATACTAAGAAAACATAATATAAAAATTATATCATATACTATAAAGCACAATGATTGTACTAAGTGTGAACCTGTACAAAGGAACAACAATTAAAAACGAGAAAGGAGGAGTGAGAGGAGGAGAACTAGGAGGATGTGTAAGAATACACAGTGATCTGATCAAAACTACTGCTAGATTAGAACAAAAATACATTTTTTTGTTGAACACTATGATTCCATATGGGTTAAATATGGATCAAGATTTATCAGTGTTCTTATAATTGGAATCCTTTGTTTGGTCTGTTTCTTCAATCGGTGGCTGTAATAAGGTGTTACTTCATTTTGTTTATTATCATTTTTGGACGCCCCCTTTTTTGCATCAATCTCCTGCTTAGTATGTTTTTTTCATTTTTTAAAGTAGGTCAGTGCTAGGGCATTAGGGGTCGGTTTGCAGAGGTTGGTTGGTTCGGCTCCTTGCTGAACAGTTTTTTACACTTGTGTGTATGTGTAGGTTTATGTGGGATTTTCTATATTTTATTTTTATTTTTATTTTCATTAGGGTATGCCTTCATGTTACCCTTGGTTTGTTTAGGTGTCGGATAAATTTAATGCTTGGCAAACTATGGTCTTTCAGTTTCCCGCCAAAGAAGGCCTTTAAGTTCAGTGCGCCTGTGCGGGCAGTTGCGATCTAAAGTTCGGTACCTACCGGCTGACGACGTTCTTCAAACGCGATTCAGGTCTCTCCCTTTTTATGATACAGTTCCCAGAGCATTTTTTCTTTTTTAATAATGTTTATTGGTGTTTGTGGAGTGGATTGTCAATGTGAAGGCACTTTATTTATGTTCTTTAATGGTGATAGTTTGCATGCAGCACCCCTCCGCTCCATCTGTTTGTCGGCATGGTTTGTCGCACTGGTGGGGTATATATGTGCATTTTTTAATTTACCCCTAATATGGCTTCATTTGTAAAAATTGTCTTGAAGGAACGATACTGTTAGTTTAATGAAATCTAGGTTTGACATGTCAGTGACTAATTTACGTTGTTTCCATTTAAGACATAACCTTAGGTATAGTATCAGTGCGGGACACCGCGGTGTATGGCCGATTTATTCACTCATCCGTTGACAACACATTTTTTCACAACTTTGTATCTGTTTTTTTTAAAATGTATTCTATGTGCAGCTGATTATGGTCTGCAGGGGTTCATTTTTATGTTTGTATTGATGACAGCACGCGATCTGTTAAGCATTGTTTTATTTGCCCGTAAGTATATGCTCTGTTCTTTTTAAACATGCACACGTATCGGTTCCATCTTTGGCTGTCCGCAGTTTTAAATATACCTTGCATTTTAAGTTAGGTTTGTCCCTTTTTTTGTCATTTTTGTTTAGTGGTGTGCCTGAGATTAGCAGTTGGTTACTATTGATGAGTCTTCTAAAAGACACATTTTTTACATAGACAGTGTCCTAGGTGTGGCATCTGTTTATTTATTACCGCATTTAAATTTTTATTACTTTTTTCGATTTCATATTTGTTTTTTTATCCTCATATTGAAGTGTCTCTTCTTTCTTCATTGTTAGTACGATCGCTAGTTGATTTTATTGGTAATCTCCTGCTTCAAAACAGAGTATGTGGACATTTTTTCGGGCATTGTGTTTTATATATTCCTCTGCGCTGAGCTTGCACACGGAATCATTTTGGGAACATGTTCACACATATTGGCCTCTTCTTTGCCGAATTTTTATGGTCTTGTTTAGTTTTCTACTCCATTTATTTATTTATTTCATATAGAATTTATTCTACATCACATGTGTGAGGCAGGTGTTCTCCACGGTCCCGCCAATCAAAGCGTGTTTCCTTTTGGCTGGTCTCAGTGGTAGGTTTTTATATGATTTTTTATATGATATTTTATGTGTTTTTTATTCTTTATATGTTTCATTCTGCTTTATAATTCATGTTTTATATTCATATTTTTATATTTTATAGTATTTTTAGATTAATACTTGGATTAATTTATATGGTTTCCATGATTCATTTCCTATCTCCTCTTATTTTGAAATACGTTGCAGCAGGTTGTATTTTTTATATAATGAACTGTGTATTCTTACACATCCTCCTAGTTCTCCTCCTCTCACACCTCCTTTCTCGTTTTTAATTGTTGTTCCTTTGTACAGGTTCACACTTAGTACAATCATTGTGCTTTATAGTATATGATATAATTTTTATATTATGTTTTCTTAGTATTTATGGTTATTTATTTATTATTTATTGCAACATGTTTGTTTTTATCACTGGTTTATCACATTTTAACTATTTATGTATTTATTGTTTTAATTATTATGATGAAATGTAATGTATTAACTGGTTAGTGTTTATTGCATATGTTTTGTTTGTTGTGGTTTTATTTAATATTTATATGAATGTCTTTTAGTGAGCCCTCAACCCCTGAAGAAGTGGTGTACGAAACACGGCCTGTGTCGGGTTGGCACACCTGATCCGTGGAACAATAAAGGCAATTTTAGGACCATCCTGCCACGTTCTTTGACTGGTTTCTAAAGGGAAGTAAGGACTGAGTGTGTGAGGGTTGAGGAGTGCGGGGTGGTGGAAGCTTTATGGGAGTAGGGTGCGAGATGAAGTGTCAGTTTGTAAATGATTGTTCTGTACAGTAATTGGTGAGTGTCCATCTCCGAAATGTCCCAGGAACAGATGGGTCGTTAGCTGTTTTTGAAATTTTGTGGTAGACTTGATATTGCGAATTGAGGGGGTGGTGAATACAAGAGGGTGGAGGCGTAGAGAGAGAGAATGCTTTACTACTTGTGGCTTGCTTGCAGTTACAAAGCTGCGGTGGAAGACTGAGGAGATTTTGGGTGCTCTTTCTTCTTGGTCTGTCAGTGTTCGATGTCTGAATTATTGTTTTGAGGTGCTCTGAAGATTGCTTGTCTAGGATTTTGTGGATGATGGTTAGAACTTTCTAATTTATTCTAGAGCTGATGGGAAGCCATTGGAGGTGTTTGAGGATAGGAGTGGATGTGAGTTTGCCTTGAGGCTTGGAAGATGGTTCCGGCAATGGTATTCTGAGCAAGTTGTAAAGGGAGGAGTGCATACTTAAGTAAGCCTTGGTAAATGGAGTTGGAATAGTTGAATAGAGGTGCGATTGTTGCTTGGCAGACTGAGCGGAAAGTATCAGTGGAAAGAAGAGGGTGTAATTATTATTTCTGATGTAATACATTTCTGCCTCTTCCATCTGCTGTTCTGTTTTCCTATTCCTTCTTTTCAGACTTTTCTCCTTTTTTTGTTTGTTCAGCTTCATTTTTTTAATGTCTCTTTTCATCTGTGTACCCCTGTAATGGCTGCTTCTTGGCTCTCTTTCCAAGCCATCAACTCTCCTCCAGTCCAGTTTTCTCTTTTATCCCAGCCCGTTTCTTTACCATTCCCCTGTTCTTTGTTTTCTTGCTTCTCTTGGTCTCCTCCTTGGTGCTCACTTTATTCTCCTTTAATATTGTCCCTTCCTCCTTTGTGTTCTGCCCCCATAAATCTTTATCCCCAACTCTTTCTCCAGGAGGGCTTCCCAGACCAGTCTCAAGCACCCCACAGCCAAGCCATTATGCATGACATAAATCTGCAAACACCAGAGAGCCAGCCTGTGCAAATGTATCTCACCTATTTTCATTCTGAATATCCCAAAAAATCCATCTGGCTGTGGTGTCCTCACAGGGGTGGCTCAAGGCAATCTGCTGCCTGAGGCAAAGTATGAAAAGGCGCCCCCCCCCCCCACCTTAGAGGAGGCGGGGCTTTTTCAGAAATCCAACCAGAGACTGAACCAAACCAAAAAGCCGATTAGATTATATGGAGGAAATGCAAGATGTTTGCACACAGGGCCATATCGAGCTGCAATCGCACCCCCTCTTCCCCCATACCTCCGTCCAGCGCTGCCTGCTCTTTCCCTGCTGCTGCTGCCCTCTGTTTTTTTCATGGATGTGCCGGCAGCAGGGAAAGAGCAGGCAGTGTTGGACGGAGGTATGGGGAGGAGGAGGGCGGCATGTGCCCAATCTGAAAGGCGCCGGCACTTTAAGAAGATCTGTCCCTCCCTACTTTGACATCGCGTGGGAGAAGGGGGGACCAGACCTGCTTAAAGTGCTACAAAAAGGCATGGGGAGCGCATTTTGTCTGCCTGCTATTGTCCTGCCAGCAGCGGCAGGGCAACAGCAGACAGCCGAAATGCACCCCCCCAAACCTTTCCGCCCTGTGCGGGTGCTCCGCTTGCACAGGGCTAATTATGGTCCCGTTTGAACACCAAGGAACTAAAAGACAGCAAGCACCAACAGCACAGTTTATAAAACTAAATTATAACTCATTTTTATTTTGTTATAAACTGCGTTATGGTGGTTGCTTTTTCTTTTTCAACATGTATTTTGCATCCACAGTAGGTACAGAGCAGAACCAGGAGATTCACCCACAGAACTCAATATAAAAAGAAAAATCTGATTCTGATCATCTCACTAACAACAGCCACCACTATTCTCCAGTACCAGACATATTGTGAACTAATACAAAACCCTACAACAAAGAGCAAACCTACCATACCATATCAGCACAAACTTCCAAAATTCACATAAGGAGCCCATCCAAAAAAAACATCACTGTAAATGCTACATTGGGCCCTGGAACATCCATACACCTATTTGAAAAGCTGAACAAGTCAAATTACTACAGTACAGTATAGATATTTATGTTCAAACTCCATGTTAACAGAACACCTGACCTCAGTCAAACACTCACAACATCGACCCTCACCAAGTACAGAATAAGTAACCACAATCTAAAGTAAAAATAAAAATATGTAGACTAAATTTAAATTGAAACCCCAAGAAGCCAGAGTCCACATGCAGTGCAATATCAGATAAATAAGAGATGCAGTTCCCAAATACTGTGTAAAATATAAAAATAGCACAAAGTCCAATAACTAAAATTAAATAAAATTATTTTTTCTACCTTTGTTGTCTGACCATTTTATTCTCTGATCATGCTGGTCCCGATCTAAGGCTTCAGCTTTCCTGATTTCTCTTAGCTCTCTTTCTGTGGTCTATGGTCCATCTGCCATTTCTTATCTCTTCTTTTGTTTTCTTCACTTCCTTCCATCAGCCCATTTCCAGTTCCAGTAACTCTCCCCAGTATCAGCCCCCTTTCCAGTTCTCCCCTTCCAGTACCTTTCAGTGTCAACCGCCTTGCATTCCCATGACTGCAACTGGTGTCCATTCCCTTGCAGACCCCCTCCTTCCCCACTGTCCAGCCCCTTCTAGTCCAAATACCATCCCAGATATCAGCTCACGTCCACTCTCAGTGCCACCCTCCCAGTCAGCTCCCTTCAGTCTCCCTACCCTCTGTCTATCCCCCTTCCAGTGCCATTTGCATGTCAGCTCCCTTCCAGCCTCCTCCCCATTACCCAACCATCTACCACTCCCACCCCCAAGTGTCAGCTCCCATCTCCAGGAACAAGCAGGAATGTAATCTTCACATATGGGTACCGTCGGCACCGACGGAGCCTGCGCGAAAACGCTCCCCATCGTCCAAAAGGAAAGCTTTTGGGAGCATCCCACAGCACATGCGCGCTGCCTTCCCGCCTATCTACCTCTCTCACTTCAGTTCTTCGTTTTCCGCGAAGCCAACAGGACATGAACCCTGTCACCGCAGAAAATTTCATCTTTATTTTGTCTTTTTTGTGATCGCGTCTGCCTTCCTTCGACACCTACCGGTACTGCCGGTTCTTTTCTTTTCTAGTAACCCCACCCCCCCCCCCAAAAAAAACCTTTATTTTTTATTTTTCTTCAGGGGTCTTCCCCTGCTTGGTGCTAGGTACCAATTTGGGTGCTAGGCCCATTTTCTTCAGCCACTGGTTTCAAAAAATGCTCAAAATGTGGCGGTACAATTTCCATTACTGACACCCATGACTGATGTCTTAAATGTTTAGGTCGTGACCATTGTCCAACGGAGTGTCTCTCCTGCAGGAGGATGACCAAAAGGGGCCTACAGAATCAAGCAGCCAAACTCGGTACCCTTTTTGCCTCAGACACGATGTGTGTTGCATCGACGTCTTCAAGGGCTTCCACTTCCTCCCATGGATCTCAGGTAACCAAACATGTCTTCTAAGACTAGCCGGTCCTCGAAGGGTAGATCTCCTTCAAAGCATCGAGATGCCACTGGTGTTGTCCTCAAGGACACTTTACCGGCTAAACAGCCCTGGCGGGAGTCTTCGGGCTCCAAAGCATTATCGGGGCTCCAGGATGTTCCAGAGGCTTCCACCTCTTCGGAACTATTGGTGCCATGCTCGGGGGTCGTAGCCACTTCAACCAGTACCGATGCCCCGGCATCGGCAGTAGCGATGGATAAAAGACTCCTCACTATTGAACGCAGTCTAGCGACTCTCTTAGCCACCTTGGTACCGCTAAGGTCGCTGCAGACGGTTCCGCAGGCACCGGTACTGGCACCGATATCTGTACCAATTGCACCTGCTCCGACAGGTATCCTTCCCCCCCATGCCGAGCCTTGAGTCTCTCTCGGGTATTGGGGACCAGGATCCGAAACACGTCGGTACCGACTTCGAACGGTACCGACGCCATGCGTTTCGAGAAAACCCGGTGCTGCCGGCCTTTGAGTCTTCCGATTCCGATACTGACCATTCCACCGGTACCAGAGCTGAACTGTTGAATGATTCAACTCCTTCTCCTCAACGCAGGATGTCTCCTCCAGAAGATATGTCTTTCCAGGACTTCATACGTGATGTAGCAAAGGGTCTTGCTATCACGGTAGTTCCAGAAAAGGAGCCTAGGGCAGAAGAATTGAGAATTCTACAATACCCTTTAGCTCCAAAAGAAGCAGCTATGCTTTCTGTACACCAGATCCTACATGATCTAAAGTTAAGGATGTGGGAAACCCCTTTAATGGTGTCACCACATTCTAGACGTCTCAACACTATGTATCGAGTACCTCCTTGCCCTGGTTTTCAAAAGACTCAGTTACCACACCATTCCATGGTAGTGGAATCAGCCATGCGAAGGATCAAGAGTGCTAAAAGACACTCATCCAATCCACCTGGTCGTGAGTCCAGGACACTCAATGCCTTTGGACGTCGATGTTTTCAATCCTTCATGCTATCAGCCAGAATCAGTTCCTATATACTTTACATAGGATTGTTTCTAGAAGAAGTTACAAAAGATTTGGAGCTCTTGAGCCCCTATCTTCAGGAGGAGAAAAGAGCAGATCACCTTGCTCTGGTCAAACACACTCAAAATGTTTCTAAATTCATGAACCGGGCTACCTTTGACTGCTTTGAATGTATTAGCAGAACTTCTGCTATCTCCATAGGAGCACAACGTATTGCTTGGCTTCAAGCATCAGACTTAGAAGAATGGGTGCAGGATAAGCTGGGAAACATTCCTTGTACAGGAGAAAATCTCTTTGGCAAGGACTGGCAGACTAAGGCTAATGAAATTGACTCTGACAATACCACTCTGAACAGGTTGTCAAAGTCTACAGCTAATCCAGCAAAGAAAAAGTCTTTCAAAAAGCCTTTTTTCTCCAAGAAAAATAAATTCTTGCCATCTTCCACCCAACATGGGCACTGTCCACTGCATGTTCCGCAAAAAGGGCAGCAGCAGACTAGGCAACAAAGAAAGCCGCAGGCTCAGAAAGCTCAGTCGGCTCAGACCCAGCCTCCTCGGGGTCTTTGACTTTCAGCTAGAGAACTTAGTCATTCTGCCTTTAATGGGTCCAGAACCTTTAAACATCCCAGGCAGAATCTGCCATTTTGCCAAAAGATGGCAACAAATCACATCAGAAAACTGGACTTTGTTCATTGTACGCCTGGGGTACAAGCTTCATTTCCTCAACTTTCCCCCCCCCCCCCACAAAAATCCAACAGTTCAATTCTCAACCACCTACCACCGATCTGCTATGGCAGGAGGTCACCTCTCTTCTTGCTCAAGGAGCAATAGAAGAAGTTCCCATATCCCAACAAGGTACAGGATTCTACTCCCCCTATTTTCTCATACCAAAGAGGACAGGGGGACTCAGACCAATCCTGGACCTCAGAGAATTAACAAATACTTAGGGGCTTGTTTACAAAGCCGCGGTAGCGATTCGCGATCGTTATCGGAGCCGCGGCCCCATTGATTTCAATGGGGCCATGGCTCCGATAATGATCGCGAATCGCTACCGCGGCTTTGTAAACAAGCCCCTTAGTCTGAGAAAAGTTCAAAATGATCTCCCTTGGAACACTTCTGCCATACCTTCAAAGGCAGGATTGGCTATGTTCTCTAGATCTAAGAGATGCCTACATGCATATTCTGATTCATGCAGATCACGGAAATTCCTTTGATTCCTGGTCAATGGAAGACATTTTCAATACAGAGTCCTTCCTTTCGGCCTTGCCTCTGCTCCAAGAGTCTTCACAAAATGCATGTCGGTAATAGCAGCATTTATGAGAACTCTGGGAATATTCGTCTTCCCTTACTTAGACGATTGGCTCATTCGAGCATCAACAGCTCTGGAAGCCAGCCTTGCTCTCTCCCGAGCAATGAAAATTCTGCAATATTTGGGATTGGTCATAAACCTCCCAAAATCTCAGCTCACCCCCTCTCAATCCCTCAAGTTTATAGGGGCTCTATAAGACACACAGCGGTCAAGGGCTTTTCTGCCACAGCCATGCTGTCTGCGCATCATGGAGCTGGCATCTCAAGTGTTGTTAAAAACTTCAGTCACTGCTCCGATGGATGCTTCAACTACTAGGACATATGGCATCGACTGTTCATGTGATTCCCTATGCACGCCTTCACATGCGGGCACCTCAGTGGACCCTAGCCTCTCAATGGTCCCAGGCCTCAGGTCGCCTAACAGACAGAATCAGTGACACCACACGTCTGATTGCGTCTCTATGTTGGTGATAATCTCTGGAAAACCTCCTTGTAGGCTCTCCTTTACAACAACCGCTACCTCAAGCTGTACTAACAACAGATGTGTCCAAGTTGGGCTGGGGGGCCCACTTGAACACTCTCTCCACTCAGGGTCTTTGGACCCAACAGGAGGTTTCTCTTCAAATAAATCTCCTGGCGCTAAGGGCCATCTTCAATGCCATTCAAGTATTTTGCACCCATCTCAGTTACAAAAAGTTCTGGTGCAAACCGACAATCAGGTAGCCATGTTTTATCTAAACAAGCAGGGCGGAACAGGCTCTCTGTCGCTATGCAACAAAGCTTTGCAACTATGGGCCTTTGCCAGAGAGCATCAAATCCATCTGTTGGCGGTATACCTTTCAGGCATTCAAAACATTTGGGCAGACAAACTCAGTCGAGTACTGCTGCCACACGAGTGGTCCCTCCACTCATATCAACTTGCTCGAGTGTTTCAAATCTGGGGAATACCAGACATACCTCTTTGCAAGTCCACAGAATGCCAAACTTCCCCGGTTCTGTTCCAGGATCCTGGCTCAAAATTCTCAGGCAAGAGATGTTTTTCTGCTCCATTGGGGTCAGGACTTTCTCTATGCCTTCCCGCCCATACCCCTCATTCCCAAAACATTATTCAAATGATACTCATAGCTCCACGTTGGCCACGACAGCCGTGGTATCCTCTTCTATTGCGTCTATCTCAAGTCACTCCTCTGGAGTTGGGGAGTGCTCCCGACCTTCTCTCCCAGGAGAAGGGATCCTTACTGTACCCCAATCCCCAGTCCCTACATATCAGGGCCTGGCTACTGAAAGCATAGATTTTCAGGATGTCAACCTTTCTCAAGAAGTAACGAATATCCTTCTGGCTTCCAGAAAACCTTCCACAAGGCGTTCCTACGCTTTTAAGTGGAAAAGGTTCTCTGTCTGGTGTTCCCAAAAAGGGCTTAATCTCCTGTTGGTATAAGTGGAATCGTTACTTTAGTATGTCCTTCAATTATCAACCTCTGGTCTAAAGACCAATTCAGTAAGAGTCCATCTTAGTGCTATTGCTGCTTTTCATAAACCCTTCGATGGACAACCAATTTCCTCTCATCCACTTGTTTTGCGATTCGTTAGAGGTCTCCTCTTAACAAAACCGCTCATGAAACCACCATTTGAACCTTTAGCCACTTCAGATCTAGTTTCTTTCATGGAAGGTCATTTTCCTAATTGCCATCACTTCTGCAAGATGCATTAGTGAACTACAGGCTTTGGTAGCTGACCCGCCTTATACAAGGTTTCACCATGATAAAGTAGTCCTCAGGACTTATCCTCACTTTCTGCCAAAGGTGGTTTTGCCTTTTCATTTAAACCAGTCAGTTTATCTCCCAGTATTCTTCCCTAGGCCTCATGCCTCCAATGCAGAGAAGAATCTCCATACGTTGGATTTTCAAAAGAGCATTAGCTTTTTATCTTCAAAGGACAAAGCCACACAGGAAATCTTCTCAGCTGTTTGTGGCTTTTGACTCTAGTCATTTTGGACTTCCAGTCTCTAAGAGAACTCTGTTAAAATGGATTTCGGATTGCATTTCGTATGCCTATCAAAGTAAAGGAATCTCTCTCACGGGCCATGTCACAGCTCATAATGTTAGAGCCATGGTAGCCTCAACAGCTAACCTTCATTCAGTAGCTTTTGATGACATCTGCAAAGCAGCCACTTGGGCTTCCGTGCCCACTTTCACCGCCCACTACTGCTTGGACAAGGACTCCTGTAGGGACGCCTTGTTTGGTCAAGCTGTTCTACAGCATCTCTTCCATTCTTAATTCAACTCCTACCCACCATCCAAAGTTTGGGATGCCAGAGGTCCATGGGAGGAAGCCTGACCCATCTCACCTAGGTTCGCGGTAGCATGGGGTCATCCCTTGGCATCTTTCAGCTTGGGAGTCCCCATATGTGAAGACTACATTCCTGCTTGTTCCTGGAGATAGCGTAGTTACTCACCTGTAACAGGTGATCTCCAGGAACAGCAGGAATGAGTCTTCACAACCCACCCACCTCCCCTAGGAGTTGTCTTTCTATCTCTTCTATTTTTTCTACTTCTCTCCTTTGGTCTCAGCTTTAAACTCAACTGAAGTGAGAGAGGTAGATAGGCAGGAAGGCAGCGTGTATGCACTGTGGGATGCTCCCAAAAGCTTTCCTTTTGGATTCTGGGGAGCATTCCCACGCAGGCTTCGTTGGTGCCGACGGTACCCATATGTGAAGACTTATTCCTGCTGTTCCTGGAGATCACTTGTTACAGGTGAGTAACTACGCTTGCCAGTACCCCTTCAGTACATCCCAGGTATTAGCTCCTTTCCAGCCCCCTCCTTCCCCCGTGTCAGCTCCCTTCGTGCCCCCTCCTTCCCCTGGCAGACCCTCTCATATCCGCTCCCTTCCAGTCCTATTCTACCATCCTCCCGCATCAGCCCATTCTCCAGGACCAAGCAGGAAGTCAGTCCTCACATATGGGTGACGTCGGCGCCGACGGAGCCCCCGTGCAGAGCATTTCCCCAGCTTTCAAAGAAAGCCTTTGGGAATGCAGCGTGCATGCACGGTCCCCTTCCCGCCCAAGGGTGCCATCTTGCTCAGTCTTCTTTTTTCCGTGGAGCCCGACAGACGTGTTTCATTTTCACCCGAGGAAAAAGTTGATTTTGTTCTGCGTGAACCCGTTTTCTTCGGTTTGACGCCGGTTTCCCTTTCCCGCCTGGGCCCGATACACCGGTATCGAGCCCGGACTTCTTTTTTCGGTTTTTGTCCTTAGTGACTAGCGTACACGCCATTTTTCTATTTTTCACTGGCAGCACTGTCTTTTGACCTCGCAGGGGCCCTTTTTCCCCCGATGGCTGCCAGCGGGTTTAAGAAGTGTGATCGGTGTAAGAAACTTATGTCTCTTACTGACACACATGACTGCTGCCTCAGACCCGATCATGACCCGATGATCTGTGGTCCATGTGGGAAACTGTCCTCGAAGGTGTTGAGGAGTCGGCAGCACCAAAAGTAAAGAATCTTCTCTGACTCCGCGTCCGGATGGGCCCGGACTTCGTCAGAGTCCTCGACGTCTCAGGACTCCTGCCCCGAGCAGCGCCGAGGCTCCTCTGAGAGGGGGTCTCCCTCACGGGAGTATCGCAGGAAGAAAAAACCTGCGAGGGCGGTGTCGATGGACGCACTTGGCTCCTCGAGGGCCAAGTCGCATAGCCCCGAGCGCCGTCCCGGATTTTCGGAGTCGGAGAGGCCTGCCAAACAGCCTCGTGTGGAGATGGAGTCCCTGGGTCACATGAGTACTGTAGTCCTCGTGGACTCCCCTCTGGGGGAGCCAACATCGGGCCCTGAGTCAGGGGCTGCTGAGTCTCCTGAGGTTGGACTCAGGTTGACGGCCTTGGAGTGCAGTTTGGCTGCCTTCATGGAACAGCAGCGGGCATTGATCGCCGGTCTCACCGGTGCATCTGCCCCGACCACCGGGACATCGACGTCCAAGTCGACCCCGGAGGCCGAGCCAATCCTCGAGTCCATGCGGTCTCGAGTCGATCCTCGGCCAAGGTCTCCCTCGGCCTCCCGTTCAGAACCGAGGTCGTCGATGCCAGTACCCTCAGTGTCGGGGCGGATGGCATCGGTGCCTGCCCGACCGGAGCCGCTTGATTCCTCCTCCGAGGGGTCCTGCTGGGAAACAGAGGATAAGGAGTCACCCGACACCTTTCGGACTCGGTGTGTCCCATCAGACTCACCGGATTCCGAGCCTCAGAGAAGGTCCCCCCCCAGAGAATACCCAGTTCTCGGACTTCGTGCGGGATATGGCCAAGGCCTTGGCATTCCCCGCGGATCCCGAGGAGGAGCCGAGGAGCTCGAGGCCCTACAGTATGGCTCTCCTCCAAAGGAGGCCTTTACTGTGCCGGTTCCTCCGATGCTGGAAAAGTTGCTCTTGCGTATGTGGGAGGTGCCGGCCTCGACGCCTGTCTTGAGCAAGCGGGTTGATTCCATCTATCGAGTCCGCAAGAGCCCCGGGTTCCAAAAGGCACAATTGCCGCACCATTCCATGGTTGTGGAATCGGCCATGCATCGTCTGAAGAGTCAGAAGATGCACTCCTTGGTGCCTCCCGGCCGGGAGGCCCAGAACCTGGATGCCCTCGATAAGAAGTGCTTCCAGGGCTCTATGCTTGCTTTCCGTGTCCAGACCTACCAGCTGTACATGGGCATGTACCTTCGAGACCTGGCAAAGGAGATTGCCGGGTTCTCTGCTGGTCTCTCCAAGGAACCTTTGCAAGGGTTCAACGCACTGTCATCGGGTATTCGAGAGTGCTCGAAGTTTAACTCTCGAGCAGCCTATGATGGCTTCGAGGCTTCGGCCCGAGTAGCCGCGGCCGGCATCGGTGCACGCCGTCAGGCCTGGCTACAGTCATCAGACCTCGAGCCATGGGTGCAGGACAAGTTGGTCAATGTCCCCTGCCGAAGTGAGAACCTCTTTGGCAAGCCCATGGCTGAAAAGGCTGCAGAACTCGAGACCAGGACAAGGCTGTCCAGGAAAGCCTCTGCCCCTTCTCAGAAAAAGAAGGGCTCGGGGAAAAAGACCTTTTACCCGAGGAAGTCATCTGCCTATAAAACATACCCTCATTTTCAGGCCTCTGTAGCTCCCCAACAGGGTCATCAGGCCAAGGGGCAGGGACATGGGCCCCGTAGGCAGAAAACCCCCAAGCCACCAGCTTCGGCTCCTGCACAGCAGGGAGCGGGGTTTTGACTCCAGTGGCATAGCCTTTCCTCCTCAGCTGGCCCCTATCAGCACAGGAAGCCGGCTGGCCCTGTACGCCCACAGGTGGTCAGTCGTAACAAGGGATACCTGGGTACTAAGTATAGTCCAGAAGGGCTATCTCCTCAACTTCCACCAGGTACCCCCCTCTTATTTTCCAGGGGAGCCTCCAAGACTTCCTCTGCACAGGGACTTACTCCTGCAGGAGTTAGCAAGTCTTGTAAAGGAACAGGCAGTGGAACTGGTGCCCCACCACCTGAGAGGTCAAGACTTCTATTCCAGGTACTTTCTGGTACCAAAAAGAACAGGAGGCCTCAGGCCCATCCTAGACTTGCGGAATCTGAACAAGTTCCTGGAGAGGGAAAAGTTCAAGATGCTTACCCTTGGAATCCTGCTGCCCTACCTCCAGCAGGGAGATTGGCTATGCTCCTTAGACCTAAAGGAAGCTTATACTCACATCCTCATTCATCCAGACCACAGACAATATCTCAGATTTGTAGTGGGAGGAAACAACTATCAGTACAGAGTACTGCCTTTTGGCCTAACCTCCGCCCCCAGGGTATTCACCAAGTGCCTGGCGGTGGTGGCAACCTACCTCAGGGTTCAAGGCCTCTTTGTCTTTCCATACCTGGACGACTGGCTCATCAGGGGTCAGTCCCCACAGGAGGCCAATCAAGCCACCCTTCGCGCTGTCGCTCTGCTTCAGCACCTGGGGTTTGTTATAAACTTCGCAAAGTCCACTTTGCACCCCTCACAGAACATGGAGTTCATAGGAGCAAGACTGGACACCCTTCAGTCAAAGGCCTTTTTACCCGTGGACAGGGCCCATAGGTTGATGGATCTAGCCAGGCAGTTCCACAGCAATTCTCTGGTCTCCGCCAGACAATTCCTGAGGCTCTTAGGCCACATAGCTTCCACGGTCCATGTAACTCCAAATGCCCGTCTACACATGAGGCCAGCTCAATGGGGCCTCAGAACTCAGTGGCACCATGCCACAGGAAGCCTCACGGACAGAGTGAGGGTGTCCAAACTACTAGAGTCTTCTCTACAGTGGTGGCTTCATCTTCCGAATCTAGTGCAAGACACCTCCACACTCTCAAGTGCTGACAACCGAGATGCTTCTCTTCAAGGTTGGCGTGCACATTGCCAAGGAGCATGTACTCAAGGCCTGTGGTCTCCTTGGAAGGCCGCACAGCAGATCAATCTCTTAGAACTGAGAGCTATCCGCTTGGCTCTGAGAACTTTCTCTCATCTCCTCTCTCACCAGTCCATCCTAGTTCAGACGGACAACCAAGTTGCTATGTTCTATGTGAACAAACAAGGGGGCACAGGGTCCCGCCTTCTATGTCAGGAAGCGCAGAGCCTGTGCTCCTGGGCAGTCAATCACGGCATTCTTCTCAAAGCGGTCTATCTCCCAGGTCAAGAGAATCACCTGGCAGACAGATTAAGCAGGATCCTGCAGCCACACGAATGGCAGTTGAATCCTTTAGTGCAGCGTTTTTCAACCACTGTGCCGCGGCACACTAGTGTGCCGTGAGATATTGTCTGGTGTGCCGTGGGAAAAATTCCAATTTCATCCGTAACATGTGGCCTCAGCTCACAAATTAGGGTTGCCAACCGGCCGGTTTTCAGCCGGCCTGGCCGGTTTTTCCATGGCCAGGCCGGCTGCCAGCACAGTTGTAAAACCGGCCATTGAAAAGCCGGTTTTTTGCTCTGGCCGCAAGATCGGGAGCGGCCAGAGCAAAAAACCGGCTTTTGTGCCGAAGTCCGCGGCGCGAACGCGATCGCGATTCCCTATAGCAGTGCAGCCGCTGGTTCTGCTTTGTACAGAGCAGCGGCTGCACTACACTTACATTGAAAAGTAAAGAGAAACTGTGTCAGGAGCCCTCCGATCATGCAGAGCCCGAGGAAGTGATGTCATGGGGGCGGGCTCCTCACAGGCTGTCTTTCCTTTTCAAATTAACTTTAGCTGCAATAAAGTTAATTTGAAAAGGAAAGACAGCCTGTGAGGAGCCCGCCCCCATGACATCACTTCCTCGGGCTCTGCGATGACCGGAGGGCTCCTGACACAGTTTCTCTTTACTTTTCAATGTAAGTGTAGTGCAGCCGCTGCTCTGTACAAAGCAGAAGCAGCGGCTTGGGCAGAGGGGGGGTGTGTGTGTGTGAGTGAACCAGCAAGGGGGGGGGAGTGTGAGTGAACCAGCAAGGGGGGGGGGAGTGTGAGTGAACCAGCAGTGGAGGGGGGGGGGTGGTGTGAGTGAACCAGCAAGGGGGGGGGCGATGGTGTGAGTGAACCAGCAGGGGAGGGGGGTAAGTGAGTGAGTGACCCAGCAGGAGGGGTGAGTAAGTGACAGGGGGGTGGGTGAGTGAACCAGCAGTGGAGGGCGGGGGGTGGTGTGAGTGAACCAGCAGGGGAGGGGGGTTGGTGTGAGTGTTTGATTCCTATTCAAGAGAATTACTTTATATATAGTCAATATAGGCACAGAGGTAAATTTTTTTAACATTTTCTAATGGTGGTGTGCCTCGTGATTTTTTTCATGAAAAAAGTGTGCCTTTGCACAAAAAAGGTTGAAAAACACTGCTTTAGTGGTTCAACAGATCTTCCTGAGATAGGGTCTTCCAACCATAGATCTCTTTGCCAGTCCTCTGAACCATCAACTGTCCAGGTTCTGCTCCAGACAACCGCATCCTCTCAGATTAGCAGCGGATGCGTTTCTCATTCCGTGGTCTACAGGCCTCCTATATGCCTTTCCTCCCATACCTCTAGTGCCCCAGACACTGTTCAAAGTGCTCTGGGACAGGGCCTCCGTAATTCTGGTGGCCCCAAGATGGCCCCGACAGCCGTGGTTTCCACTTCTGTTGCAACTAGCAGTGGACACTCCTCTTCCTCTGGGGATGCAACCAGATCTCCTGTCTCAAGAGTAGGGGTCTCTTTTACACCCCAATCTCCAATCTCTTAATCTGATGGCCTGGCTGCTGAAAGGGTAGTTCTAGCACCCTTACTACTGCCTAAGGAAGTGGAGGACATGGTCTTGGCCTCTAGGAGGCAGTCCACCAGAATGTCTTATGCCCTTAAGTGGCGTAGATTCTCTGCCTGGTGTACTCAGCACAACGAGGATCCTTTCTCATGCCTGGTACCAGTGGTGCTGCAATATTTGCTTCACCTGTCTAACCTAGGCCTTAAGTCCAATTCTGTGAGAGTTCATCTTAGTGCTCTTTCAGCGCACCACACACCGGTGGAGGGTCAGTCTCTCCAGCCACCCTTTGGTGGCTTGCTTCCTCAGAGGCTTGCTTTTGCTTAAGCCCCCAGTGCGTCCACCTGCCCCTGAATGGGATCTGAATGTGGTCTTGCAACGGCATACTTGCTCTCCATTTGAGTTTATGGCTACTTGCCCTTTGTGCTTTCTCTCCTGGAAAGCGTTGTTTCTGGTGGCTCTTACCTCAGCAAGGCGAGTGAGTGAACTTCAGGTCCTAGTATCGGATACTCCATATACTAGGTTCTATAGGAACAGAGTAGTCTTACGGACTCACCCTAAGTTCCTTCCAAAGGTTGTCTCCTCCTTCTACCTCAGTCAGGAGGTGGTTCCTCCAACTTTCTTTCCCAGGCCGCATGCCAGCCGGGCATACCCTGGACTGTAGGAGGGCGTTGTCCTACCTTGACCGTACACGGGAGCACCGGAGGGCTGTTCAGCTCTTCGTCTCTTTTGACCCCAATAAGTTGGGGTTACCTGTCTCCAAGCATACTTCGTCCATATGGGTAGCCGACTGTATCGCCTGGGCATACAGGGCAGCCGGCCTCTCCTTGCAGGGTCGAGTTACGGCTTACCGTGTCAGGGCGAAGGCTGCGTCAGTGGCTCATCTCTGCTCTGTTCCGTTGGCAGACATCTGATGGGCCGCTACTTGGTCTTCAAGCCAGACTTTTGCGGCCCACTACTGCCTTGAGAGCGAGTCCCGCAGGGACAGTGCTTTCGGACAGGCGGTACTCCATAATCTCTTTGGGGATTAGGCAACTCCTACCCTCCGGCTCTGGTGTTGGGCTACCGTTCGGGGGCGTTATCAGAGAAGATTCTTTTCTCACATGCTGAGGCTCTAGAGGGAGCTCATTTTTTCAGCTGGGGTCTCCGGTAGCCTTAAGCTGGGGAGTCCCATATGTCAGGACTGACTTCCTGCTTGGTCCTGGAGAAAGAGTAGTTGCTCACCTGTAACAGGTGTTCTCCATGAGCAGCAGGAAGTCAGTCCTCACAACCCTCCCTCCTCCCCTTGGAGTTGCAGTCATATGCTTTATTTTGTTATTTTTGCTGTCTTTTAGCTATGTCATCAGACTGAGCAAGATGGCACCCTTGGGCGGGAAGGGGACCGCGCATGCGTGCTGCATTCCCAAAGGCTTTCTGTGAAAGATGGGGAAATGCTCCGCACAGGGGCTCCGTCGGCACCGACGTCACCCATATGTGAGGACTGATTCCTGCTGCTCCTGGAGAACACCTCTTACAGGTGAGTAACTACTCTTTTTTAGCCCTAGCCCCTAGTTTTCTTCCAGGGCCAGTAGCACTCTCCTCCCCTCCCCCTTTAGCCCATTTCCAGTCCTTTCCCCCCAATCAGCCCATTACCAGTCCTAGCTCATTTCCAGTGCTAACCTCCCGTCTGCACATTACCAGTCCTAGCCCTCCCCAATAAGTCTGTTTCCAGTCCTAGCCCCCCCTAATCAGCCCAATTCCAGTTCTCAACCCCCCATCAGCCTATTTCCAGTTCTAACCCCCTGATAGCCCATTACCAGTCCTAGCCCCCTCCCAATCAGCCAATTTCCAGTCCTAGCCCTCCATAGCCCATTACCAGTCCTAAACACCCCCCATCAGCCCACTTAAACTCCTAGACCCCCCCCCCATAGCCCATTACCAGTCCTACACCCCTCCATCAGCCCATTTCCAGTTCTAGCCCCCCCATAGCCCATTACCAGTCCTAGACCCCCCCCATCAGCCCACTTCCAGTCCTAGACCCCCCCATAGCCCATTACCAGTCCTAGACCCCCATCAGCCCACTTCCAGTCCTAGACCCCCATCAGCCCACTTCCAGTCCTAGACCCCTCATCAGCCCATTACCAGTCCTAAACCTCCCCATCAGCCCATTTCCAGTTCTAGCCCCCCCCGCCCATTTCTAGTCCTAAACACCCCCCATAGCCCATTACCAGTCCTAGACCCCCATCAGCCCACTTCCAGTCCTAGACCCCTCATCAGCCCATTACCAGTCCTAAACCTCCCCATCAGCCCATTTCCAGTCCTAGGCCCCCCCAGCCCATTTCCAGTCCTAGACCCCCCCCCCTCCCATCAGCCCATTTCCAGTCCTGGCCCCCAGGGAAATAAAAACACTCATGTTGCTGCTACTGCCGAGTCTGCTTCTCGGCAGCGGCAGACTCACCTCTCTTTCCTATAGCAGCCACGGCTCCTGCTTCTTGGAACCACGGCTGTGCTAGCAAGATCAGCTTAAGCACAAAGCCAGCCAGTGTGGAGCCTTCCCGTGCAGCGGCGTCCCATCCCCAAAGAGTTGTATGTAAAGGACGTTACTTCCTTTGGGGGGTGGGACGCCGCTGCATGGTAAGGCTCTGCACTGGTTGGCTTTGTGTTTAAGCTGATCTCGCTAGCACAGCCGTGGTTCCAAGAAGCAGGAGCCGCGGCTGCTATAGGAAGGAGAGGTGAGTCTGCTGCTGTCGAGAAGCGGACTCAGCAGTAACTTGCGCGTTTGGATTTTTTTTTTATTTTTAACTTTTGAAGGCGAAGGGAGATGGCTGTTTTGGGGGCATTTTTTGCCGCCTTCAAAACTTTGCCGCCTGAGGCAGCCGCCTCTGTGTCCACAGGTCTGGGAAACCCTGTTCTCCGATGTTGACCCTTTTCTTCACAGCTTCCACCTTCTTTCTATACCATTTAAGAAGAGTCTTATAGAAAAGAAAAATAAACAGGTAGTTAACTGATTTCAGCCTAAGCATATAAACAACAAACTAATATCTAATAAAAATGACATAATTGTTGAGTTGGTGGTGACAATCTTAACATGAAAGGTGGAAATTAATGAAAACTGACCCCCTGATTGGAATGCAAACTAGTTGTTCTATATCCTAATATTTAAACTATAGCCAGGGAATCCCACTACTGCTCCTTGTGATATTGGGCAAGTCACTCCACCCTCCATTGCCTCAGCTACAAATTTAGGGGCACCTTTACTAAGTCCCATGCTGGTAATGCAGATTTAGGCTGCATTACTAGTGCGGAGCTTTGAACTAACTGCAGGGGGGATGGGTACAGCTGTCCCCCTGCAGTTACCACGCCCCATCACGGAAGCACCAAGCCTGATACCACTGACTTCAAATGACCTTGTGGCAGGAATGCCCCCATACTGCCCAGACGCATACTACTCGGCTAGCGTGGGGGCTGTTTCTGCTTTTTAGTGTGGTTCCGATGCCATGCACTAATCCCTTACTGCTTGGATAGTGCACGTTAGTAAATGTGTCCCTTAGGTTATATGCCCTCTGGGGACAGGAAAATACCTGCTGTACCTGAATGTAACTAGCCTTGAACGTCTGAGAAAAGGGGTCAGCTAAAGCCAGTTCCTTTAAGGGCCCACTGCCAGTCAGATAATGAAGATCAGAGATGGGAAATAGTGGTGGTTTTCCTCGCCTTTTTTTTTAAACATGTGAAAGTACCCATTAAAAAAAAAGAAACCTTTCAGTTTCTCGTGTTTCTCTGTGACACATTAAGAAAAACAATAATGTGTATGTGCCTGTTTTTACAATTGGTATTTATTAAAAGCAAATTTTAAGCATACTCTTGTTTGTAGGGGAGCAGGAAAGGAGAATTCATCCTGTTTTGTGTTTTTATAGAATTTTTTTTTTTTAATATGTTCAGCAGAACTTACAGTACCTCTTTAAATAAAACACTTATGAAAATATTTAAGAAGGAGAAAATGTTTAGCTTAGTTGCTCCACAAAAAGACAGAGTTGGTATAGGGCTGTTTTAAGTTAGTTTTGTTGAGACCTGGTTTTAACTCTGCTGAAGGGAAGGGAAGGGGAGGGGAGAGGGCAACCGGACTCGGTTTAATAATGATTTGCTGCGTCTTCTCGCGCTAGGACCTAGCAAGCTATTGCAGTCTCTTTGCATGGAGCGGGGCAGGCATTGCTTGTGCGAGAAGGGAAGGAAGTCATTAGTGTGTGGAGACGGAGTACAGCTTGTCAGTGCGGCAGCATTTCCTTCTAACCTTCCTCGAGTTAAATTCCTGGAATATTTCCGTTCTTTTTACCTAGTTTTCCTTCGTCCGAGAAACAGCTTAGTGGGGTAAAGAAAAGTTCCCTTACAGTGCGCTGCTGGAATCACCCAAGAGGAAGACGAAAGTAGAGCGAAGTATTTATCTTATGGATCTGGGGGGTTTTTTGGTGCTAGTTTTGGAAATAAATACAAAAAATGAAATACAGCCAGAAGTTAGGGATTTGCGGCGGCTGCCCGTGAGAGCTTTCTGAAAAGCAGCATTTTAAGAGCAAGTGGGATAGTTGTTCTTGTGACGATTTTTTTTTGTCTTGCGTTAAGACAATCCAGGGCTTGCAGGAGAGGGAATAACTGTTCAGTATACTGGATTGCATCCAGAAATATTTATTAAACACCAGCATTGCCATAAAGGAGAAAGGACAACCGCTTACACACACCTTTTCTTTCCCGTGTGAAATACTTGACAGAGCTTGATCAACTTTTAACCATGCAGAATTCAGTCAGAAGGTATTTTTGTTGGAAGTTATGACATGGATTTCTTATTACTGTTTTTGTTTTAATTTTGCTTTTTGGTCGGAGACTTTTTTTTAACCCTTCCTATAGGCTTTTCTTTTACTCTGCGTTTTTTTTACCTCCTTTCTTCTATAAATATGCTACGGGTTTAAAGGGGCAGGCAGCATGAATGGAAGCGGATGCCTCTTACCTACTACATACACAACCATCTCTCATCTAATATCTTGATGCTCAACATTTTTGATTTACAAATATGATGAAATGGCAGCCCCGAAAGAAGGTGAGTGGCATTCAAGCGAATGAGCCGCATAACAAAATAAAATGCAATAATTATAAATTCTTCTGCAGCAGACTGATAATTGGAAGGATGGAAAGTGGGTTCAGATTTCGCCTCATCGATTATATGGTAGTTTCGATAAAGTGGTACAGGCATAAACCTCATCTTTAACTTTTCTTTTTTTAAATTAACCTTATTAGTAGATGGCTTCTGGAATTTTTGTCACGATGTGTAGATTCCCGACATGCATTAATTCGCGGGACTGGGTAACTGCAGTCGGCTCTGGGCCGGATTGACAGTCAGTGCTGTGATGTAGCTAGGTGGCACAGGGTTGCAGTTAAAATCCCTGAACAGCGTCAGATCTGGAAAGATTTCATAATTCCCACAGCCCTAAGGGCATGCGTTAGCAATAAATGTCAAAACAACTCCAGCCCGAATCAGCGCCTCAGGGCTAAGCGTTTTATAATGTGACATTTCTGAACAATCAAAAGAAGTAACTTGTATCGGAAGGTCGACTTTTGCACCTTCGGTTCTTACTGCCCGGGTACTTTATATGCAAAGCATTTCTTTTTCTGAGAGAGAAAATCGACAAGCTCTTGGTTAGATTAGTTCTTATGCTTAAGGTACATGCAGATCTGTATCGTCGAATACCACAGCTAAGCAATAGGGTCGTATATTAACAAGCCGTTATTAAAGCGAGCGGTAAAGTCAAACATAGACTCGTGTAATAAGCAATCTCTTCTTACAGGTTACCTCAGAAATTGCTTATTAAGAGAAAGGGATAGGTGGACTTCATGCATTGTCCCTGTCCACGAAGCAAGCGAGAATCATTTAAAGCCATCTTAGTGCTGTAGGTACTTGCAGGGCTGCGTTTGTAAGTCTGGAAGCGTGCCGTTTCCTATTTCCCGGGATATAATTGCGTTGGTGGGCTGAGTATAGTGAATGAATGGCTCTGGAGCAGAGACCTGAAGCAGTTAATGTGTTTCCCACCCTGGGAGTTTGTCTCGGGGGCCGCTGGGGGGAGCAGCAGATGCAACAATGGAACATATGTTTTCTTAATAGATCTTAAGCAAATAGTAGCAAGCATGACTAATACTTTTGGCCAGGGGCGGCTCAAGGCAGTCTGCTGCCTGAGGCGAGGGATGAAAATGGTGCCCCCCCCCCCCCAAGCAGGGGGCGGGGCTTCCTCAGCACTCCAGTCAGGGACGGTGACCAGCAGCACTACTACTAGGGGGGGGGGGGGGGGACCATTTTTTTCAGACGAGCACTACTTCACACTACTCCCCCCCCCACCCCAAGGACACAAAGCTGAGCCAGGATCAGCTCTCCCTCGATGAGTGGAAGGGGGGGTTGAGAAGGAAGAAAGGGACAGGAGACAATTTTAATCTTTTATTAAACATTTGGTGACCACTGTTGCAGCACACCAGTCAATGGAGGGGGTGGGGAGGGAGGTGAGAGAAGGGAGAAGGGCAGGACCGGGAAACTATTTTATTTAATTGTTTGACAGTGACCACTGTTCAGCACTACTCCAAGGGGGGGGGAGACCATTTTATTTTGTTTTGTTTTTTAACATTTGGTGATCACTGCTGCAGTATACCAGTCAATGGAGGGGGTTGGGGGGAGGGAGGAAGGTGAGAGAAGAGAGAAGGGCAGGGTTGGTACTGGGGAGACTATTTCATTTAATTTTTTGACGGTGACCACTGACCAGCACTACTCCAAGGGGGGGGGGGAGAGAAGTTAGAAAGGGATGGGAGACTTTTTTTTCTTCAAAGGAGCACTACCTACTGCACACTACTCCTCCATACCCCCCCACCCCCGACACAAAACTGAGCCTGGATCAACTCTCCCTCTATGGGGGGGGGGAGGGGTGGTGAGAAGGAAGAAAGTCATGGGAGAACATTTTTTTTTAAACATTTGGTGACCACTGCTGCAGCACACCAGTCAATGGAGGGGGAGGGGAGGGAGGTGAGAAGAAAGGGATGGGAGACCTTTTTTTTCCTTTTCAAATGAGCAGTACCTACTGCCCACTACGCTTCCCCCGGCCCCTCCCCCGCAGACACAAAACTGAACCGGGATCAGCTTTACCGGGGGGGGGGGGGGTAGGAGGTGAGAAGGAAGAAAGTCATGGGAGAACATTTTATTCTTTTTTTTTTTAAACATTTGATGATGACCACTGCTGCAGCACACCAGTCCATGGAGGGGGCAGGGAGGGAGGTGAGAAGAAAGGGATGGAACATGGGAGACCTTTTTTTTTTTTCTTTTCAAACGAGCAGTACCTACTGCCCATTACTCCTCCCCCCCCCTTCCTGTCCACACAAAACTGAGCAGGGATCAGCTCTCCCCTGGGGGAGGGGGGGGTGAGAAGGAAGAAAGGGACAGGAGCCTACTTACCAGCAGCAGCAGCAGGCACAGGCAGCTTCTATCAACGGTCGGTCAGTGAGGCGGTCACACAAGGGCGGCTCACGCAATCACTGTGTGCACTACAGTCAGCAGACAGGCTCAGTGCAGCAGCAATAAAAGAGGAAAGCCAGGAAGAGGCAGCACATGACGAGCACGAGCCTGGCTCCTCCCCTTTCATTCCAACTGCACTGATTCGCTGGGCTCAGTGAGTGGAGGGAAAGTAGCAGGGGAAAGCAGCAACAGCAAAAGGACATCATTGGTCCTTTTCCTACAGGCGCCGCCCCCTGAAAACTATCGCAAACTGCCGCCTGAGGCCACCGCCTCAGTTCGCCTCATGGTAGAGCCGCCCCTGCTTTTAGCTTAGCCACCGGTAGCGGTGCTGGTTAACAGGTTAGCTGTGGTCTGCTCCAGAAAGCACATGCTCACTCGCGCACTTTTCCATCACACAAAAAGCCATTCACGTCTATTTATCTTCTTATAACCATCTTAACGTTTCCGACTACTCCAGATGTTATTACATTTTCTTTTCCATATTTTGAGTGATTGGGAAATAGCAGAATAACTGATCACACATGGGTGTATTTTGGGAGAAAATTATAATTGGCAGCTAATTGAAAGCATATATTAAACTGTATTTTAATTAGCATATATGAAAATGTGTTTGGGCGACCTTCAATTTTAAATAACTAGAAGCAGTCATTCACCAGCCTGGCTAAAATCTGTGCCTCTGTTTCTGTTGCAATTGTAGTCTCTCCTTTTTTTTTTTTTTTTACATCAGCACATAAGTAGAAATCGGATGTGAAATGCATGAGTGACTATATTGCCCTGTCTTCTGGCAGACACTGTAGCAGCTTCCCAGAATTCCCTGATTCCTTACTAAGGAAGGTGGGATTTGTGGCTAAACAGTTTCCTCTCTAAGCCGTCTACAGTATATAGTATCTATGCCCCCTCCGTTCCATTCTGGTATCGGAAGCCTAGAATCCGCCTTTGTGCATTTTCATCGACCTGCGATTTCCAAGGAGAATAACTCGGCTCATCTCACGTTTAAATGGATGACCATTTATATCCTCTTCCCTTTTGGACGTTGAGATGTAAATGCATGCCTTGGAGTTTAATAAACAGAAAGCGCCTACTCGTTCCTGCAGTCAATACTGTACCTTTGATCAGATTGTTCTTAAGATGTCTCTAAAGCGCAAGTTCCTATTATTTATTTTCACAATGCCACCTAGTGAGTGTATTACTGTAGCATGTGATTATAGCTGCATATCTCTGGAGATGGTGGTTGCAGAAGTATTGACTGAGCTGCTGAAATGTTGTTGGATGCCCAAAGGACTTTTTGACTGTAGATGTTTCTGTTTCAAGTGACAGGATTCACTCTGTGGTACTTACTCACCTTTAGCCTCCTTAAATCGCAATATCAGAGCACCACATTTGATCGTTGCACTAATGTCTGACAAGAAATCCCTTAGCATTTCATGCAACTGAATGTGATTCTTGTAGAGTGTGTAGGAGAATTTAAATTCAGCCTCTTCTGTTAGATATCTTGGGTTATTAATTTGGTTGCACTGGTAGAGAAAATGATCTTTACTTCTGTTGTGATGGAAGCTGTACTCATGCTGGAACAGAACTCGTGTAGAAATTTAGCTGCTAATATGAAAACCACACTGGCGATTGGTCAGAGACGCGAATGGTTTTGACATTGCTGTCATATGACAGGATTCAGAAGTGGAACTATAGTACAATGTAGACTGACTTATTTGAAACACTTCAAGATGGCAATCTCAGCTCTTAAAATAACAAAGGAAGTGCCTGAAGAGGTGAAACAAAATTTAAAAAATAAAATGCATCCAAACAAATAATTGACACCCAGGTGGGCCAAAAACACAGAAGACAAACACCTGACAAAACTCACTCCAAATCAGTAACAGTCCCATAAAATAAATAAAGGGACCCAGAGAGATCTCCAGCCAGGGTAAAATTTCCAAATATTTAGATGCCCTTGACATAGGTTAAAACAGAGTTTATCTGCCTAAGGGCCCCTAAAGCCTGTTTGCTGGCTAATGTGCATTTAAGGCGCAACGACTGGCAGTCTGGAGCACTAATGTACAGGCATGTCTGCTACTGCATGCTAAAATGCACGTTAATCGGCAATCACGGAAGGGATGAGATGGGTAATGGGCAGAGAGTGGGCATGCACTGGCACCAGGGCAACTGCTGCATGCTCAGTGGCAACGTGACTCTTAACACGAGTTCACCATAGCAGAGCATGCTCAAGTGGCCCATCGTACGTTAGGTGCTGAGAACTAATGCAGAGGCTTTGCAATTAATGTACGTTTGTTTGATATGTTAATTGCAAATCCTTTGCAGGCTTTAGTAAAAGGGTTCCTAAGTCAGCAATACTGTTGTATATAGATTTCAAGCACCTGAAGGTATGTGTGTATGGTTGCAGAAAAGAATAACGAGCCAATTCTATTCTGGCCATCGAGCCCCTGTGCAGCCCCTCACAATTGGGGCGTAGAACGGTAGCACCTGATTCTGATCCCACAGGGGTTAGATGTGTCTGTGGGATCAGAATGCATGGACATGCAGGCTGTGCCCCGATTCTGTCGCCATGGCACTACGGCTCCATTCAGGAGCCGTGATCACTGACCACAAGATCCAATGCCTCCCATGGCCAGGGTCTGACTGCGGGGATCCACCTGCACCCCCTCACCTCGTCGCCGCCTCCTGGTTCTGGCATCCCCCGTCTACGTGGCTGACCCCAGACATACAGGGCCAATCTCAGAATCAGCCCTATATATTTGGGGTCATGGCCCATCTTTTTCCGCCTCCAGACCTCCCCCTCCCACCCTCATCTAAGACTCCCCATATAGCATCACTGTTCGTACAGGGACCCTTTGCACCAGGAGCGGCAGAATAACTCCCTAAGTGTTTAGGGAGAGCTGTTTTGGAAGCATGCTGGGAAACTATGGGGCATGCTTACTAAAACGTGTGTGCCTACCTTATGTTCTACCCCAAAATTGAGCATGGAGGTGGTGCTAGATCTGCACTAAGAAAATGGAGGCATGCCCAGCACATCCCCATATAGCTAGCCTGGGTCTTGCGCCACACCCCCCCCCCCCCCACACACTTTTCTGTTTGACGTGATCAATGCAGGTGAACTTAATGTTCCCTATTGAGGTGGTATTAAGTACACCCATGCTAAGTGCAACATCGCCAGTGAGTGTGCACCCAAAATGCCCATGCTATCTGCAGCGTACATGTTCTGCCCCAGTACCGCCCTCTCTCCACCCAGACCAATGCTATTTGGGAGTATGGAACTTTTTACAGTGGTGCACTTGGCATGCTGAGCCCCGCACTACATGGTAGTGCACTTTAGTAAACATGGCCCTATGTGTCTAAACTTAATTGTTTAAAACGTATGGGCTTGATATTGAAAGCGATTAACACAGCAGACCTGCTAAAAGCATTAATCGCCTTGGCCAGGATATTCAGTAACACTAACGTGATTAGTGCCGCTGAATATCCCTGGAGGATGCCACTAGGTGCCCCGTTGCTAACCAGCTAGCATCGTGGCCGTCCGGGGATGGCACCCTGTAATAACCGGGCAGTGGCGAAATTCAGCCAAGCGGTGAAAGTTAGACACCTTAAAGGGCGGTTAACATTTGCCGCCAAAGCTAATAGGGCAGTGGCTGAATACCACATATATATATATATATATCTTAGCTTTGCCGCTATCTGGCTGACCCGGATATTCAATGCTGATGGCCAAATATGGCTCCAGCATTATAGCCGAGGCTTGGAACGGCTAGCCACTGCCGTGTGCAGTGGGTGTATTACTAATTCACCTTCCACCATCCTTTTTCAAGCTCACTGGGACATATATAGAATTGACACAATATTCAAAGGCACTTACACATTTAGTGGTGGCGATTAAATGTATACATGCTCTGAAATTTCAGTGGCACTAAACAGATGGTGCCAATGAAAATCCTTGCCGATCTTACAGTGCCATAATGGAGCAAACGTGTACCGTCCAACTATACAAATAGCAGTGATATTAAACCTAAGCTTTACGGATAGGGACCGATGTTAGGTCAACAAAAAAGTTGTTCTAACTTAGACCACTCAGCTATATGGATAGGGACTGAATATCGCTGCTATCCGTATAGCGGTATAAAAATGTACACATTCCTCAAAATGCCACCTTAGACAAAATATCATATCTGATGTAAATTCTTCAACATGTTTACTCCATCTTTTATTCTTGAGTTAGAACCGGGTCTCAGACTTTTAACGGTACTAAAACTGGGATTCAACCCCGTAGTACTAATTGCATCAATGACCACGGTCCTGTAGTTTATTCCTTTCTTCACATCTATCTCTTTATTCTGTGCATATGAGCAAAAAGCTTCTATTTAAATAAGAAGTGTGACAGAAGGATTAGAACTTAGCTTGTAGATGCTTTTATGAGTGTGATTGTGCCCTTGATAAGGCTTTCCCCTAGATAGAGATAGATGTGAAGAAAGGAATAAACTACAGGACCGTGGTCATTGATGCAATTAGCACTACGGGGTTGAATCCCAGTTTTAGTACCGTTAAAAGTCTGAGACCCGGTTCTAACTCAAGAATAAAAGATGGAGTAAACATGTTGAAGAATTTACATCAGATATGATATTTTGTCTAAGGTGGCATTTTGAGGAATGTGTACATTTTTATACGGATTCATTTCCTCTTTAAAAAGAAAATAGACCTAAAATATTACGTGTTACATCCGTATAGCGGTGGCAGTCACTGCTTTGTGTGTACATTCAGCACTACCACTTCTATGGATTGCGACACTGGAAATACGTAACGTATTTAAACGCTGGCCGAAAGGTTTAAATATTGACCCAAATAAGCCTAGTGGGTAGGTTGTATTTGAAAATCAACTTATTTTGTGCAGAAATAAAACCAGGAGCTGCTGGGTCACCAGGAGTCAACACTGACTCAAAGGCACACATTGCATTTACAAAAGGAGTCTTTTGCTGCTGTTTGCCCTATTGAAAATTTACCCGAACATGCTTATTGTTGCTTCATGCCTAATTGAGCAATTAAACCTGAAGCACATAGGAAAATTCAAAATGTGGCACTTTAACATCTGTGGTTCAATAGATCAATATTATGTTAGTCAGGGCCAGGAAGAAGAAAGCCGGGTTTAACTAAACAGCATTTGGGAACATCTGCACTCCCTGTCTATACCCAGCTGGTCAATTTATGAAACTAAATGGGTTGTTTGATTATACTTTGTCAGCTGCAGTATACTGTATATTTTAAAAGGGCTATAAAACTTGTAGTTCATTCTTATCTGAGCTTATTTGTTCATTTCATGCTTTTATTGTAATTTATTTTATTTTATACTGTATGGAGAGATCTGATTCTAATTTCCATTTTTGTGGCATTCATCTTAGATATTTTATTTTTGGAATGATATTTGCAGGTTTTATAAAAGCCCTTCTTTATTTGTGGTATTTTATAAAACTTCTAATTTAGCTTGTATAATGAGGTGTTACTACCCAAGCTTTTAAGTACCAGGGCAGCACCTAAGCAATAATGCCCAGAGCAATAAACTATGGGTCTAATGTACTAAACAATTGTCTCCAATTTTTTAGCACATCTGGCCTCTGATGAAAATTGTATTAGTCTTGAACCTAAGGTGAGGGCATCTAATAAAATGTGCAAGCTTATTTTCATGGGCACTTGTACTTTTAGAAGAGGGGTATAAGAAAAAACAGTGGCAGAATCCAGTGGGTTTCTAAGCTATTGCACATTCACTTGATCGATTGAAATTAGAAAACTGAACTTTTCTATCGGTTATACTGTAATTGTATCTTTTGAGTAGGCATCTGAGAAATAACTTCCTATTGTGCCTTTCAAAAAAGTACAATAATACATACAGATGACGAGACTATTGGAGCCAGATACTGAGGGTCTTTTTTCTTTCATTTTGTGTCATTGAGAAAAGTATTTAGTATATCTGGTTTATAATGAAGTGATGACTAGTTCTTCATGTGCTGAGAGATATCATGCACAACTGGTGTGATTTGACCTTCTGTCCATCTATTATCTCTCAACTGCACACTATGAACTTTCCTTTGACTTGAATGATAATCTAAGATTTATTTAAAATTTATATTCCGCATCTAATGGCGTTCTGAAAGGATTACATAAGAACATACATTAAAAGAAATTGAAATGTACATACTCGACACAATGGCACATTTCTCCTCTCAGTCCCCAGCATTTCTGTGTGGGGAACCCTATAGTAAAGTCTCTCTCAGTAGGGTCGTTAGGGATGGGTGAGTGGGTGTTTGAGTGGATGGCTATAGTATGCATAGTGACTGATGGTGTATATATGTGCTTTATCTGTGAATCAGAGATATGATGTGCCTGTCTGTTTCTATGGGAAGAGTTGTACCTGTTTATCCGTGCACATGTGAGAGTGTCCAAGAGTGGAATACAAGTGTGCATTGACAGTTTGTGTTGGAGTGAGGGTGTGTGCGTATTAGGCTTGATGTGTGTGTATGCGTGTTTGTGCAGGGCTGGGCCCCATAGTTGGTTCAAGGTGTTTGTGTCCTTGGCATACATTTAAGCATTAAGCCCCCCCTCCCCCCCCAAGCTGTCAGAATTTATTGTTTAACTTTGAATGCCCTGCTCTTCACTGCCCTCAAGAAGTTGCTGCCCTAGGTGACCACCTACTTTTGCCTGGTGGTTGAGCTGTGTGTGTATGTGTGTCGGAGGGCTCTGTATGTTGGGGGTCCTGTGTCTGTGTGTGCATGTGTCAGGGGCTGTGCTTCCGTGTGTGTGTGCATGCAGCTGTGGTATCCATGCTAATTTCTCCTGTTCCTACTCCCTCTCCCTCCCACCTTCTCTCTTGCAGTCTCTTTTTTCCCTTCCAATGACCCATGTTTTCTCACTCCTCTCTTTTGCCTGTTACCTAGTCTTGCAGGCTCTTCATTCCCTAATATCCTAGTTCCTTCAATTCCCTGCTCCCTCACTTCCTCTCTCCCTTATCCATTTTTCAATTCCTCCCCTGTAACCCTGTTTCTTCTGTTCTGTCCTAGTTTTTCCTCTATAACCTTGCCCCTTCCCTTACACCACCTCCTCTTGTGCTTTCTATACCTGCCTTTCCCTGTGCTCTTCCACTGTAAGTGCTGATGGAGTTCCAGGACTCCCTCCGGCTATTTGAAGTCACTTCTCTCTTCCATGCCAGTGGGACTCTGCTATTCCCGCCAGCTCTTTCAAGCCGCTCTTCCTCTCTTGGTGCTTTGAACATGCTGCTTGTCAGAGGCTGAAATGATGCTTTACACATCTGTTCATTCAGGTACTATTTTATCCATGCCCTCTGCAGAGCAGGGCCAGAGATATTCTTCCATCTGCAGGAGGTTCCTTTCAGCATATCCTGGATCTACAGGCTGTTGTAACCAAACTTCAGGTCTCTCTTTTCTGTATGAGGGCCATTGGGTTTGTCATTGCATCTCCAGACAAGGGAGAGTTCCTCACCTCCCTAGACTTCGCCAAGGTGTATTTTCATATTCCCATATAGGAGCAGCTTTGATGGTTTCTCTTTGTCTGTGTTCTATAGCGCCATTTTCAGTTCTGGGTCCTGTCCTTTGGCCTAGCCAAGGCTTCTCACACATTTTCCAAGGTAATGGTGGTGGTAGCATTTCTGTGCAAGTAAGGATTATGGGCTAATCCATACTTGGATGTTTGGCTGGAAAGGTTAGGGTTACATAGAAACATGACAACAGATAAAGGCCATATGGCCTATCTATTCTGTCCTTCCATACCAACTACTAAGCTCTACAGTCCCCTCTTTTCCTTTAGAGATCTTCTGTGTTTGTCCCATGCTTTCTTGAATTCAGATACAGTTTTAGTTTCTCAATGGTGGCAGTAGACAATTACACACATCTACCATATATCTTTCCATAAAGAAATATTTTTGCAAATTATTCCCGAGTCTATGTCCTTTCACCTTCATTCCATGTCCCGTTGTTGCAGACTTTCTTTTAATTGAAAGAGGCTCTCCAGAGGCTCTCTTCCTGTGTATTTATGTCATGGAGGTATTTAAACGTCTCTATCATATCTCCCTTCTCCCGTCTTTCTTCCAAAGTATACATATTAAGATCCTTAAGTCTGTCCCCATATGCCTTTTGATGAAGCCCACTGACCTTTTTGATAATTACTCTCTATACCAACTCCATCCTGTTTATAGCTTTTTGAAGGTGTGGTCTTCAGAATTGTACACAATACTCTAAATTAAGTCTCATCAAAGACTTATACAGAGGCATTATCTCCCCCTTTCTGCTGGCCATTCCTTTCCCAATGTACCAAAGCATCCTTCTAGCTTTTGTTGTCACCTTTTCTACATGTTTAGCCATCTTAAGATCATCAGAAGCAATCACCCCTAGGTCCTGCTCTTCTTTTATGGACAAAAGTACATCACCCCTTATACTGAACCACAGCATTGGATTTTTGTAGCCAAAATGTCCCTGCATTTTTTAGTGTTAAATCTCAGCTGCCAAATTCTTGACCATTTTTCAAGCTTTGCTAGCTCCCTCCTCGTGTTGTTAACTATCCCAAGAACAACCTGTTTCAATCCTAGGACTTGGAGTACATTGGAGTTAAATTCCTCTCTATCCTGGATCAAGTTTTCCTCGTGACGGAGAGGTTCCTCAAGCTTCAGAGCCACCTCAGGGCATTTTGTGCTCAGTCAGCTCTATGGGCCTGAGGCTATCTCCAGTTCCTTGGGTCCATAGCACCGACCTTGGAGACAATTCCTTGGGTCAAGGCAGTCATGCTATTACTGCAGAAGCATCTGTTAACCCTTGGGAATACATATTGCTTTGCCAGTTGTTGACCAGATCCATCCTTTCCCCCGGGAGATCAAGGAGCAATTGAGGGTGGTGGTTTATGTTTAATGGCTGTTGGAAGCATTTGATTGGGTGTCTGTTTCTCAGATGCCAGCCTGAAAGGTTGGGGTGTGTATTGCTTGAGCCAATGGGTCCAGGGACTTTGGTCTATTCAGGAGCCTGGGCGATCATCCACTTGGAGGCAAGAATGTTCCATCTGGCTTGGTAGAGGTCCAGACCTCTCCTAGTGGGTGAAGTGTCTGGGGTTCTCAGACAATGCCATGGCGGTGTATGAAACTCGCAATGCTGAAGTGGCTCTCAGTGTCACAGAGCAGCATTGTTGGGTGGCAGAACATCTGATTGCCCTGTCTGCAATGCAGATTGCAGGTGAAGACAATGTGCAGGCTGGTGGCCTGAGTTGGAACACCGTGGATCTGGGTGAGTGAGAGCTCAGCCCTCACATGTTCAGCCTCCTAGTGTAGAGGTATGGCCTTTAAGTATTTGACTTGATGGCCACTCAGAAGAAGCCAAAGTCGAGAACCTTTTTCAGCTGCAGTAAGGGACCCAGGGGTAGTGAGCTTGGATGCCATACTTCAAGAGTGGCCCTAAGAGGGATTGCTGTATTCTGAGTTCTTGTTGCATATGAAAGTGTTGTTAATTTGATTGCTGCAAAAAATACATTTATAGCCCAATGATGGGTCAAAGAATCATTGGGTGATGATACCTGAAGACCTTCTGCCAAGTGTTGTGCCCTCCAAACTGAATCTGAAACACGCTTTGGCTATATTGAAACTCTGCTCCTAATAAGGTCACCTTGCTGGCTGAGGCAGAGCTGCTGCCTAGCTCCAAGTGATACTTTTCATCCCTTGTCCAAACGTCCTGGGATTTCTTTTGTTTTTCTTAATACACACAGGAAAAAGATATCTAACACCAAATGATGCAATTATTGTCTTTCTCTTCCCCCAATAAAAGCTAAAATAGGAACCCACAAGTGTCACAGAAGTAGTTGGGCAGCTCCCCTCCCCAGAAGGTTCAAGCATATCGTCCTTATGACATACCTGCAAACACAGAAGGGGATGTTCAGTGGTGGCATCTAGCCCTTGTAAAGAGGTTAGCCGTTGCCGTGGAGCTTAAAATCTGGATATTCAAAGTTGGATCCATATCCATCCACTGCCATTGAATGTCCAGGTTGGTCTGATAGCAGCGAAGCTAACCAGGCAGCGGCGATATTCAGCCACTGCCCGATTAGCTTCTGTGGCCAAAGTTAGGCCAGCCTTTAAGCTGCATTATTTTCAGCGCTTAGGGAAACCGGCAGTGGCTGAATATTGCTGCTGGTGCCCAGTTCTCTGGGTGCTGCCTCTGCTCCGCCCTCAGTGCTCCAATGTTAGCTAAGTAACGCACTCAGTGCTCCGATGTTAGCTAAGTAACACACTCAGTGCCCCGATGTTAGCTAAGTAACGCACTCAGTGCCCCGATGTTAGCTAATTAACGCACTCAGTGCTCTGTTAGCTAAGTAACGCACTCAATGCCCCGATGTTAGCTAAGTAACGCACTTAGTGCTCCGATGTTAGCTAAGTAATGCACACAGTGCCCCGATGTTAGCTAAGTAACGCACTCACTGCCCCGATATTAGCTAAGTAACGCACTTAGTGCTCCGATGTTAGCTAAGTAATGCACACAGTGCCCCGATGTTAGCTAAGTAACGCACTCAGTGCCCCGATGTTAGCTAAGTAACGCACTCAGTGCTCCGATGTTAGCTAAGTAACGCACTCAGTGCTCCGATGTTAGCTAAGTAACGCACTCAGTGCCCTGATGTTAGCTAAGTAACGCACTCAGTGCCCCGATGTTAGCTAAGTAACGCACACAGTGCTCCGATGTTAGCTAAGTAACGCACTCAGTGCCCCGATGTTAGCTAAGTAACGCACACAGTGCTCCGATGTTAGCTAAGTAACGCACTCAGTGCTCCGATGTTAGCTAAGTAACGCACTCAGTGCTCCGATGTTAGCTAAGTAACGCACTCAGTGCCCTGATGTTAGCTAAGTAACGCACTCAGTGCCCCGATGTTAGCTAAGTAACGCACACAGTGCTCCGATGTTAGCTAAGTAACGCACTCAGTGCTCTGATGTTAGCTAAGTAACGCACTCAGTGCCCCGATGTTAGCTAAGTAACGTACTCAGTGCCCTGATGTTAGCTACGTAATGCACTCAGTACCCGATGTTAGCTAAGTAACGCACTCAGTGCCCCGATGTTAGCTAAGTAACGCACACACTGTGCTCTGATGTTAGCTAAGTAATGCACTCAGTGCCCTGATGTTAGCTAAGTAACGCACACAGTGCTCCGATGTTAGCTAAGTAACGCACACAGTGCTCTGATGTTAGCTAAGTAACGCACTCAGTGCCCTGATGTTAGCTAAGTAACGCACTCAGTGCCCCGATGTTAGCTAAGTAACGGACTCAGTGACCCGATGTTAGCTAAGTAATGCACTCAGTGACCCGACTCAGTGCCCCGATGTTAGCTAAGTAACGCACACACTGTGCTCTGATGTTAGCTAAGTAACGCACTCAGTGCCCTGATGATAGCTAAGTAATGCACTCAGTGCCCCGATGTTAGCTAAGTAACGCACACAGTGCCCCGATGTTAGCTAAGTAACGCACACAGTGCTCCGATGTTAGCTAAGTAACGCACTCAGTGCTCCGATGTTAGCTAAGTAACGCACTCAGTGCCCCGATGTTAGCTAAGTAACGCACTCAGTGCTCCGATGTTAGCTAAGTAACGCACACAGTGCTGGCACTAACCATGTTAGTGCCACTGAATATCCTGCTCGCCGCCATCAGTACTGTTAACAGATCTGCTAACTGCATTAATTGCTGTGAATATCGGCCCCATAGTATTTATTTATCTGTTCATTTACAAAATTTGGGCAAATGGGCAGAAGTACCTCTTCAGAGCCACTGGGCAGACTCCTCCTTTTTAGTTTACTCCACATTTCCTGCAGCTTTTTTGTTCATTTCTATTTAAATTCTAGTTATATAGAGATCAACTTGAATAAGAAATTCATTTTTTTTGTCATTTATGATAAAATATTTTCCACCTGGCCATATTAATCTATCCAATTGTTTTACCAGCTTTAGCTATGATGATGTCTATTGGAGAGTCTCCAGCGGTTAATATCGGAAACAATGAGATATCAGGGGAACCCAATTTCTTCTTGTTGTATTGTGTGTGTAATGTTATCCTTGGCACAGAGGAATACTGGAAATGAAACATTGTGAATGCTGTTACAGCTGTTCAGCCTTTCTTTCTGTGGAACCTGTGAAATGTAATAGGAAGAAAAAGGATCCCAAATTTTATTTTAAAGTCAAAAGCACAAAGAGAAATATCTAGAACATTTAGTCTTCCACCATGAGACCTTTCTTCCTAGTCCCGCCTAGCTGGTGTGTACATGACAAATGCAGTGTTGTCTCTCTTCTTCATCCTATTTTCTTTCATAGGTAGATCAGGGTCATAGTCCACTAGAGATTCCAGCTGAGATGTTTTAGGGACATTAAACAAAGAAGGTGACGGTAAAGGATCGCTTTGTTCACCCAGTTTGCACATTCATATTTACTTATTGTGTTGTCAGAGATCATCTTTGACCCTGCATCAGTCAGATCCCTTTGTGTGTCTCATTCAAGACGGTAGATATGTTTTTTAAGAAAAAGTACTGGGTAGTAGGAGGAGAGGGGTGATGGGGTAGAGCCAGATAAATTAAGACTTCTCGTTATTCTCCACCACACTGGTGTAGGAGTATCAAATTCCAGACTCCTGTCCCCTGTCTCTTACTGGGTCCAGGACCCACTCTCCTTTGTACTTCACTGGAAGAGATGATATGTATATGTCCAGGCTGCTGTGGATGGCCTAGAGATGCATGCCTCTCTGCAGAGGGTTAGTGTTTCAATTGTGCCACAGCTGATCTGCATTGGGAAACTGATAGTAAAAGAGGCCCAAATCTGCTAGTGGTTCTCTCTTCCCAGCATTGGTATGCAGGCACAGTCAATGCGGAGGAATGGCCATGGCCGATGCCCTCTGAAAGCCCAAGGCATGCCCCAGCTCTGGCCAATGGAGTCACAGAACACAGAATCAGGAAAGCATCGACCACTGCCATGAGTCCCCCCCCCCCACCCCTCATGCTTCAAGACGGCATGATTGACAGGGAGGAGAGCTCTTCTTCAGGGAAGCCAGAGTCAGGTGACTTATAAGGAGGATACAAGTGTTTTGATGGTAACTCCACTACCTCCTTTATCCAACACAAACCACAGTCGCTGCCTCTCTCCCTTTCACCCTTGTAGACAACTGGCACCCAAAAGTTTGAAAAAAAAAAGACCATTTATCCAACATGTCCCTGAATTCTGCTGCATTTTGAATAACATTAGGATTCACATTCAACATTGCCTTTTTCCCCGCACTACAGTTAGCATCTTCGTAAGAATACTATCCAGTTTATACTCTCTCTCCTTGTGTGCTGCACCTCCTTTTCCTTCCCCAGATTCTTAAAATTCTTATTTAATTGCTTAATAAATTAGTTAATATATTGGGGGGTGTGAGACATGGGTTTCTTGAAATCGGTATACTGCTTTGTTCTCCTGCTCTAGCCAGTGAATTTCTTAATAATTGATGGGTGAACGGGATTTAAGGAGAAAGGCTTTCGTGCCTTGCTCTTGGTGTACCGAGGGCAGACATCAGCTGCAGTATTGTGTGGTAGCTGCATGCATGCATGTGGTGCAACACAATAGAAAAGGGAGGATTATTGCACACACAAATATCTGTTGTGCCATTTTTTGAAGTACTTTAAGGAACTGTACAGAGAGACTGTTTTCTGCAGGACACGGTGCAGCTCAGCGAATAACCATAATAGGTTTTGGAGAATCTAGGTAGACAGGAGAACAGTAGTGAGTGATTAAAAACGTTATGCCTTTCATTACTGATAGTGAGAATACCAGAACACTTTTGTTTAAAACAAAATAAAACAAAAAATATTATTTTTTCTTTCAACTCAGGAAGTGCAAGAAGCTGAATAGAGTGCTTTCCATGCTAAACAGCCGTGATTGATTTGTGTTTTCCTTTTCAGTCCTTTAGGAATTTCTATTTCATTTTTGAAGGTGCCATGATGCTTCTGTATGATATTTAAAATTCCACAGTGCAATTTTTTTTTTTTTTCGTTTTGGGGAGATCAGAGTTTTTAAACTTAATTTGAATCGGCGTGGCAGTGGGTTTTGCCCACTATGAAAATGTATGCATTGTGTTTATATTTATGCTTAGGATTTTCCTAGCTGTTGGCACTGCATTATCAACTGAATAATGAGAACAAATCTCCTTCCTCCCTCCCCCCACTCCACGGTGTCCAATAGAAAAAATACTTTATATATCAATAGACAACAATGGTTTTCCAGTGCTTGGCACTAGTCAGAACCTCAGGGTTAACTAACTAGGTCCTATGCAAGAGAAAGCAGTCTAGATCCTTTGCTTATACTTGGCATATAGATGAGAAGACATAAGATGAAGGTGAAAGGGGATAGACCTGGGAAATATTTCTTTATGGAAAGGATTGTGGTTGCACAGAGCAGCCTCCGAGTGGAAGTGGTGGAGATGAGGACTGTATCTGAATTCAAGAAAGCATGGGACAAGCACAGAGGATTTCAAAGGGAGAGAGAGAGCTGTACAGTTGGTATGTATGGATGGGCAGATTGGATAGGCCTTACAATCTTTATCTGCCTTCATTTTCTGTATTACTGTGTATATTTTTATGGACGTTGAAAACCTGATTGCTTTGCATATGATAGCTGTAAGCAGTATATTGCCACATGTAAGTGTGCCCTGTGTAAAACGTAATTAGTAAATGCCCAAAGCAAGACCTCTGGGATTGTCCATGAGAATTTTCAGAGGAATCTTGATACACCTAGCGGAAGATTTCAAGAATTACGGCTAGACTCAGTTGTCTAAACATGAATGTACTTTTAACATTTTGCCATGTAACCCAATTGTGATGTGTTGTAACCACTTTGATTTTAGGATAAGGTAGTATACAAGTGCTGTCTGCTCTAGGGTCCATGGGAATAAAATGGTCTCTGTAGGAGAGAGTGCGTGCTAACAATTAGTAAAGATCCCCCCCACACACACACATGTTGGAGAATAAATAGAGATATTACAAATAAAATGTTTTGAACACCAAACTAGTTAGATGCTCTTACAGGAGAGGGTTAAGAACCACTGATCTAAAAGGCCAATAATATTGACTACCATATAGATTCTATACACAGGCTGAACATGTAAGCAATTTATGCCTATTGAATATGAAAGCTGTACTTTGTTGGATCATTATTTTCATTCTGACTTCCTCCAAAGGCCTAATGGCCTCCTATTCTGAGCTTGGCTGGAGATAGTAAGGAGCATTTCATGTTCACCACTTTGAGCTTCCGTTTTAATGTCGGGAAATCTGCTACTGCTTTGCTGGATTTTTAACTGAAAACATTCAAACCTTAGATATTTTCTTTCATCCCAAGACTGCTTCAGCACTTATTAATGTCTCTGGGCATTAACATCAGATTTGGAGCATTTTACAAGTGATGGAATCACCATGCTTGAAGATTATTTCTTTCTGATAAATATATAGGTGAAAATGAAGATGATAACTTCATATAGAGATTGGAGAGGCTTAAAAGAGAGGCTTGGACACACCAAAGGATGATCTTTAATAGAGTGGCAGTCTTTAATAAGGTTTCAAATAGTATTTTCTAGTTAAACTTCACAATGATTCCATCCAAAATGAGTTGCTCGTTTGCCTTTGTTTCTGTTTTTGTACTGGGATATTATTTATTTATTCCCATTGCTTATTATACTGTCTTCGAAGCACAGTGAATAACAGGGTATGTTACAAATACAATAAAAACATCAGAGCAGGAGAGAGGATGGAAGAGGAAACTAAAGCTTTTAAACTAGTGCCTCCAAGGTAAGACAGAAATCATAAGGGGGGCATACTGTAAGTGAGGCAAATATCTGCTTGGCCCAGTGGAACTTATATAAGGGGGCGTAAAGGCCTAGAGTGCTGGCATGGAGCTGAAAGAGAATTCATACAACTTTGTTTTCAAAGCCTTTTTAAATCATGAAAAGGAGGATTCCTGGCAAAGATATAAAGGGAGTACCATAACGATGGACCGAGGTAGCCAAAGGCATATTGGCAAGAAAACTCGAGGCAAGTCTGGAGGGTGGTGATATAGAGAGCAGAGAGACCTCAGATGAAGGTAGCATAAGGGATGGAAGAGTAGGGAATGGTCGGGTCTGAAAGGTAAGGAGGAGAGTCGAGACAATAAGCACTCCTCACTATTTTTCCTCTTATCTCACCCTGCACCCTTCCAGAACTCCATTCCTTTGGCAGATCCCTTTTATCTGTGACCACCTTTGCCACTGCTAACTCCAGACTTTGTTCATTCCACCTTCCTGTTCCATATGCCTGAACAAATACCCAAGTCAGTACGTCGGACTCCTTTTCTAGACTTATTCAAATCCAGGCTAAAAAAAACATCTCTTGGCTCCCGATGCCCATCACTCTTTGTTCACCATTTATGTGTATCTTTCATATTCTAGTCTCCAGTTCTGTGGTGATGTCCATCTTGAATAGATTGTAAGCTCTGATGAGCAAGGACTGTCTCTTACATCTATGTGTACAGCAGTGTGTATGTCTTGTAGTGCTCTACAAATGATAAATATTAGTAGTAGGAAAGTATGAGAATCTTGTATTTAATGTGAGTGTGAACGGAAAGCCACTGATGTTGAATCAAAAGGAGGAGGGGAAATAAGTGTTCAGATCAGCGTACATTACAAAGAAGTCAGATAGTGGTGGATTGAATAAGCTGAAGACGCTTTATAGCATAAATGGGCAAACCTCAATATTACACATTACAATAATCAATTCTTGAAATCAGAAAGGACAGCAGTAATATTTTGAGACATGGTGAAGAAAGATTTCACAGAGAAAATCCTGTGAAGAGCATAAAAAGACTTAACGGCATTAAGTTGAGACTTAAAAGAGAGGGAGGCATCTAAGGTGACCCCCAGGGTATGGAGAGAATCTACCAGTGGTAGAGGTGTCCTAGTAATGCCATATTTAACTGTAATAGAGGCACTAAGAGTGGAAAAACAGGCAGCCTCACATTTGGAAGTGTTCAGGACAAGTTGATGCGAATTATGCAAGAAGCCCATCATGGAGGGAAGAAATATCACCAGACTGGGCATCTAAAGGAAACAGAATCTGTATATTGTTGGCATAGAAAAATGTATTCCAGCCCAGAAGCGGAGAAATACCACGCCCACACCAGGTATGTCTTCACAAGCCAAAAGATTTGAGGGGCTTGTGAAGACATACCTGGTGTGGCTGTGGTATTCCGTTTCTGGGCTGGACTGTGTTTTATACGGAGTCCCCTTCTCCCTCTTTCCTTGTGCATAGAAAAATGTATTGTCAAAGCCAGATTAAAGATGGTAAGAACTGAAGACATTTTCGGGATGAGGTATCCAAGTTTTCAATACTGAGTACCATTGGGAACCGTGAAGATCTCATGGCTTGAGAGACGCCATGTTCAACTCAGCAGGAGAAAGCAGATCATTCCTAGTGCAACCTAACAACAAATTATTGTTATGATTATTTTTTGTAATATACTACTGTATTTGAAAGCTAGTACTATACTAATAGAAACATAAAATATGATTACAGATTAAGGGGTCCATTTACTAAAGTTTGCTCAGCAGTTAACGTGCATAATGGTTACTGTGCATTAAAAACTTACGTTAACTGCTTAACATATGATGGGCGGAGAGTGGATGGGGATTGCACATTACAATTAGTGAATGGTACATGTCGTGCAATGTCCATTTTGCAGTTAACACAGGTACAGTTAACTTCCCCTCAAGAGGAGGCATTAAGTACATCCATGCTAATTGCAAATTAACTTGGTGTGTGGTAAGGAACTTTCCTGTGTGGTAACTGTAGGGGACACAGTTAACACATAACCTTTGCACTTACCACACCTTGGTGTTTGTTTCTAATGTGTGGTAAATGCAAAGGCTTACCACAATTTAGTAAAAAGGCCCATCTAATCTGCTCATTTTCATTCCTACTAAAATGTCATGGACCTCAGTTGGTGTCTTTCTTACCCTCAAATATCTTTACAATTAGGGATCATCCATGCTTATTCTATACTTAAGTCAGTACCAGTTTTGTTTGTATCTTCTCCACTGGAAGGCCATTCCTTGTCTGTACAGTATTAGCAACTTGATGGAGAAATATTTAAAAAATATAAAAGCTTGGTTCTTGGATTTATACCTTTAATGTATTTAAATATCTCAATTATATCTCTGCACCACCCACTTTTTCTCCTTTAGCATACAATGTATATATTGGAATAAGACTTAAGAGAAATCCATGGAAAATAGTTCAACCTAGCCAAATTATGAGCTGTTTGTGTTCTACTATACATGTTTTCTAAGCTTTGTCAGTCTTGCAAAAATGCAATGTGTGCCTTCAAGTCAGTCCTGACTCCTGGTGATCCAGAAGCTCCTGGGTTTTCTTGGCAGAGTCACCGGAAGTAGATTGCCAGGCCTTTCTTCCGAGGCAATGGAGGGTTAAGTGACTTGCCCAAGGCCACAAGGAGTGCTAGTGGGAATCGAACCCTGGTTGCTTGGTTACCAAGCCAGTGCTCTAACCACTAGGCTACTCCTCTTGTCAGTCTTTAGGGGTCCTTTTACTAAAGGGCGCTAGGTGTCGGCGTATGTGTTCAGGCACATGCTAAAGGCATAACAGCACAGGTATATTGGAGTAGTATAATGGACTGGCATTTTTCCAATTTATGCCTTAGCTCTTTTTTGATTTAGAAGAATCTGAAGCACTGGTTTTGGTTTTAGAGTGATCCTTAAGATCTTTTCAGTGTTCTTATTTTGCTAGAAGCTGTGGGGGATATTTTTTTTTTAGCTTTATTTGAAGATTCTAATTAGGTGAGATAAATTAAAATGAGTTATGAAAGTTTTGAAAACATTTTCAGCATCAGCAAATGCAGGCATAGGGATGCAGTGAGAAGGAAGACATGTGGCTAGATTTATTAAGCAGCATCTTCTCCTCTTGTTATGTATCTAGGGGAACAATTCTTTGTGAACTGGTCCTTGACATCTCCTTCAGAAGTTAATTGTCTTCTATTTATCAGTGCCTAATTTCTTTTCATTTTGAATGTAGTGGTAACAGTATTTTTAATTATGCTTATCTGAGTTGTGCACGGAGTACTTCTATTAGAAATGCACCTTCCTCTTTCTGGCTGCAGGTTGTGTTAGCTTACAGACCACAATAGGTGAAGGCTCCATGTTTAAATTCTGGACCTTGTGCTGTAATAAATTTAATTTAATTACATCATTTATAATTTACTTTTACAATCAAAAACCTGTACAAAGTGGAGTATGGCATAAAAACAAACCCTCAGGTCATATACAAAATTAAATACACACAAACATATCTCCTCGGCCATTTTTTCTGCCATCAAGTCAGTGCTGACTGCTGGTGACCCAGCTGCCTCTGGGTTTTCTTGGCAATGTATCATCGGAAGTAGATTGCCGGGCCTTTTTTTCCTGAGGCAATGGAGGGTAAGGTGACTTGCCCAAGGTCATAAGGAGTGTCAGTGGGACTTGAATCCTTGATCTTCTGGGTACTAGGCAGTTGCTCTAACCACAAGGCTACTCATCCATTCCTCTACTCACCCTTAAAATATATTAAATACATTAAAAAAATATAAATCATATCTAAAATAAAATCCCTAAAGCAAAATAAATGCTAAATGGCCCACCGATCTGAACGCCTGTCAGTCCTCCTCTGCTAGTATTGATTCCATACCTACTAATTAACCAGGTTTTCAGTCTGCAACAAAACTGAAGATATTCATCCATATCTCTTAAATCAATTGGTAAGTCATTCCACAATCCAAGGAGAATCACATACACTGATACTTACTGCTTCCTATTCACAGAAATTTTAAAATCCTAAGCAACTTACATGTCAGATGCATCTAGGTATTATCCAGAACCTCACACGCTACCATGGGAGAAATGAACCAATCAGATTGGAGCAGAGGAGATTGTCAGCCTTACTCTACAAAATAAGAACATTCTGTGGAGTAGCTTTTTCTATTATATATGACATCTTGTTCAGGATACATTACAATATTTAGAAAACATAAAAGGGTACAATAGAAAATGAATTGCACATGGGAGAATTAAAGGGAAAAGAATGAGTAGTTGGACACTGAGCTAAGCCACTGTGAATGAATGTATTTTTAAATTTCTCTTAAGGTTGTAAGGGTGAAGGGTTTCGTTGGATGCTAATTGGGAGACCATTCCCTCGGTAATGGCTGAAAAGAGAGGGAAGCACTAGAGTGGGAAGTCCAGTATAAAGAGAACAAATTATTGAATGGAGGGAGGGTGGTGGTGGATGGAAGCAGACTAAGGCTGATGAGAGTGCATATGTGAGAGCTTCAACAAGGCCACCTTGTGTTACTGTATCTTTGGAAATGCAGCGAGCTGCACAGAGATAGCAAACATGATGAAAATGTGGTAGACTGCCAGCAGTTAAAGCTATTGATGTGTCCAAATTGATTAAAATAGCAGTGACCCTTAACTGTTTTTCTTCAGGTAATTGTTAGTTAAGTGTCAGCAAAAATGCATGCAGACCCTAAGGAGGAAGGGATATGTAACAGAAAACAAAAGTGGTGTAGCAAATGAAATACTCAGCAAGCAGTGATTAATTTAAGCAGTCAGACACGTGCCGGGCACATGTCTGTTAGGGATTTTTCAGACTTTTGGTTGGGAGAAAGGGATGGATGAGGTGTAGTTATCCCCACTATCCTACAAAACACAGGTAATTTTGCTATGCAAAAACACTCTGCCTCGTTTTCCCTTGGGTAGCAATAATTATAACTGGGGGAAGGGGTGAACCTCCTGATTGACGTGAGGAACAAGATGGCAACGCCCTCCTGTTATTACCTTCCCCCCTCTCTCCCTTCCCATTATTACCTTCTTTCCTTAATCCTCCGTTTAATTTTCCGAATGGTAACAGTGGCGAGGAGGGTGATGGAAACATGCAAGGCAGCTCCCTGGGGCTGTGGCTTTTCACTTCAGTCTTGGCAATGTGAGTAAAGGGAAGAAAACAGTGGCACAGACAAAGATATCTGGGTGAGGGCGGTGGGCCAGATCGGCAGTGAGTTGCATCTGAGTAGGAGCTCTGGTGCAGGAGAGGAGAGAGTGTATAGACAGGGGTGAGGCTGAACTACTCTTTCAGTGCCATGAAGGGAAGAAGGGTCAGCTGGTCGGAGCTGCTGCTGCTTTGTTGCCATCCCTCCCCCATGTCCCTCTGTTTTATACTCCCACCCACCCCACAATAAGCATTCCCTTCCGTTCTCTCTCCACCTTCCTCCTGCTTACTATTCTCATCCCTCTGGCAGTGGGAGCAGGGGAGCCAGTTCACCATTAGTGCCTACAGTATTTAGGGGGCACCGCCCTCCCCCCCAAACTACACCTATGTTACAATCCTGCATGAGGAAACTGATGTAGGCACTTAGTTCACTCCACTTCCATGCCAGGGACAGTCGTCCGATATGGTGGCCTGGTAGCACTGCTGCAATCATTTTTGGTTTTGTGGGCTGCCAGGTCTGAAGATAACCCTTATGTATCACCCAAGCAGCTGCGCTCTTTCCCTCCCTGCCTAGTCTAGTACGGGTTGCACTTGCTGCCACCACCGCCCCTAAACTTTCTGCACATAAAGCGACCGGCATACCTTGCCTAAACACAGAATTACCACTACTATTACTACCATATCATTTCTTCTAAAAATATGTAATGGAAGCTCTTTTATCATCCAAATAACATAGAATATTGCATCTCAAGATTAACACCCACCTAAAGCTGGTGAGTATTCATGAAATATGTTTTGAAATCAGGTGAAATATCTCAAGACAAAGAATTACTGAAGGTGGATCACATGCGTGTGGAGGTCAAAATGACAACTTACGATCTGACTTGGATATGCTACTGGGTCAAACAGAAAGTCTGCTTTTGATTGCATTTTCTTTCTTTGTAAGGTACAATAAAAGCAAATTGAAAAATCCTAGGTTTGTGAAAGCTGTGGCATTTTGGTCTGTTTGTTTATTAAAATTTGATATACTGCCCTTCACAACAGCAGCAAGGCACATAATGACCTTCCTGTTGATAATGTCTTTCCCTCAACTCTCCCTAAGGAAAAGTGTCCAACAGCATTACAGGTTTGATAGACGGCCAGATTTCCCATACATTAAAAATTCATTTTTTAATTCAAATTTTTTTTGTATTCAAATTGGATGAATGATCTACAGCATTCTTCCAGTCTAATTTTACAGAAGTCTTCCTGCTTGTGACAGTGTTCTGTTTGCAAACTAAAATGTTATTGGCATATATAAACACACATATATCTTTTTAAAGTGATAGTCGTGTTTATTTCTGCACAGGTGTTATAACAAGTTCATGTGCAACAATGTGAAATAATCATAATGAAGGATAATTACTTGTGACTATGGAGATTCATGAAAAAAAGTTATATTTACTATTTCCTTGGCAAGAAATTTAATTCTATAACTGAATCCTTTTAGAGACAAAGATCTAGTGGCATTTTTTATTCAAATGACCAGTTAGCTTCCATGTGTTTCTTAGATTGCCACAGGGCTATATCTCTGAGTAGTGACTTTATCTCATTCCCTCTCTCTGCTAATCTTCTGTGGTCTATGTTTATTTTGTACCAGAGTAACCTTTTTATATTTCCAAACAGGTAAAGTATCACAGTACCCTTTAAACCCAAGCACACCCATCCTAAAAATATACAATTTCTTCCAATCTTACCAATCCTACCCATCCTCTACCACCCTTTGCACCCACAACATGCATTTCCCCCATATAGACTCGAAATGTTTAATTTGTCCTTTTCTCAAAGCTGTTAATCTGCTGAGAAAATGCTAATTACCTTTCTATTAGTGAAGAATGCAAAGTCCGGTAGTTTCTCTTGTTCTCCAGGAACAAGCAGGAAGTCAGCCCTCACATATGGGTGACATCTGCATCAACGGAGCCCACGTGGAGCATTTCCCCAGATTTCAAAGAAAGCCTTTGGGAATATCACCATGCATGCGTGGTCCCCTTCCCTCCAAAGAGTACCATCTTGCTCAGTCTCCCTTTTTCCACGGAGTCCTTCGGACGTGCGTCTCATCCCCAGAGAAAGGTTTTTCTTCACTAAGTACATTTTTGTCTTTTCCAGCTAGTGGCGGTTCCCCCTCCTGCCTTTCGAGCATCGCTGCTTTGGCGGGCGGTCTCGGGACCTGTTCTTCCCTTCATTTCCACTTTAGTGTGTTCGTGCTCTTTTTAACCGATAGCTGCATCAAGGGTTCTCAACCTTGCAGGGGTCCCTTTTGCTCCAATGGCCTCCAGTTTCAAAAAAATGCGATAGGTGCTCCAAAAAACATGTCACTCACAGACACCCATGACTGCTGTCTCCAGTGTCTGGGCGCTGATCACGACCCAGAGCAATGCTTCTTATGCAAAAAGATGTCCTCTAAGGCCATTCAGAGTCGCTGGCAGAAGCTGGACGATATCTTCCATAAGGCAGATTCAATCCCCTGTAGCCTCATGCTCCAAGACCCTGCAACCCTCAGAGCTGCCAAAAGTTCTCCCGTGGGCCTGCAGGCACTCCGACCAGGGGTCCCCCGAGTGTGAGCGGAAGAAGAAGGCTGCGCAGACACCATCCGGAGGGGGGGGGTCAGACAAGTGAGAGAAGTCATGCGCCCAGTCCCTCAGTCCCTTTTGACAGTCTGAAGAGTCGGAGAGGGAGCAGCCGAGAAAGGTACCGTGAACCAATGCAGAGGCCTCTGGCAATGGTACCCAGTCTCCCAAGGGTCGTCCTGGCGAGGACCCCCTCTCCTCCTTGATGCCTGACTCGGTCACCCCGATGGTGTTGCAGGGCCCCACTCCCAAGTGGGAGGCCCGAATACTGGCCTTGGAAAGCAGCGTTTCTAAATTCCTTGCTGCCCAGCAGGCACAGATGCCTGGCCCCATTGGCACACACCATGGACCTCGACCTCGAGGATTCCCCGGGCCGCCGCAGTGATCCCTGAGAGCCAGACGCCTCGTGAGGATCTTCGGCGAGGGTCTCTCTCTCCTTCCCATTCTTTGAGTGCGAGATCATCTTGGGCAAGTGCCTCCGGCTCTGGGAATCCGATGGGGACATTTTACCAGAGACTTGGACTCACCGAGACCTGCCTTCAGACCCATCTCCACCGAGCCAGAGGCGGCAGTCCCCTCCTGAGGACATCTTTCCTTGAGTTTGTCCGTGATATGGCGTGGGCCCTCGTTCTTACCACCGAGTCTGAGGCGGAGCCTCGAGCTGAGGAGCTCGATATCCTCCAATATGATGCACCACTGAGGGGAAACCCTCATGGTTCCAGTACCCTCCATACTTAATTGACTCCTTCTCATGTGGGAGATCCCGGCCTCTGTCCCGATTGTCAGTCAACGCCTGGACTCCATGTACAGGGTCCAGCAGGGTCCAGGGTTTCAGAAAGCACAGTTTCCCCACACCTTCATGGTTGTCGAGTCGGCCATGCGCAAGCAGAAGAGCCTGAAGACTCACTCTTCAGTCTTTCCGGGCAGGGAGTCTTGCGCCCTCAACACCCTTGGGCGCAAATGTTACCAAGGCACCATGCTAGCATGCCGCATCCAGGTCTACCAACTTTACATTGATATGTTCCTCTGAGACCTCACTAAAGAACTCAGGGGATTTGTGGCCGGTCTTGATGAGGACCACCTCCAGCATTTCCAAGCACTCTCGAAGTCAGTTGGTGAGTGCTCCAAATATCTCTCATAAGCCACCTACAACGGCTTCGAGACCTCCGTGTGAGTGGCGGCAGCTGGCATCTGCGCCTGCCTACTGGCAGGCTTGGCTCTGGTCCTCCGACTTTAGTAGTGGGTCCAGGAGAAGCTTCTTGATGTCCCTTGCCTCGGGGAGCATCTCTTTGGTAAGCCTATGTAGGACAAAGCAGCTGTAATTGAGACAGAGTACATCACCCATACTGGGCTCTCCAGGAAGACCTCCACCCTCCCTAGGAAAAAGCTGCTGAATGGGTCACCTTAGTTCCCTTTCATCTCCCCAAGGAGTCAAGGACATCCTACTGGCCTCTCGGAAGGGCTCAATGAGATAGGCATATGCCTTCAAGTGGCACAGGTTTTTGGTATTGTACTCGGAGAACCACATGAACCCGTTCTCCTGCCCAATACATTCGGTCCTGCAATACTTGCTCCATCTTTCACAGTCTGGGATAAAGTCTAACTCGGTCAGAGACACCTGAGTGCTATCTCGGCAAACCATCATCCCGTCGAGGGCAAACCCCTCTTGGGGCAGCCCCTCATCTCTCGTTTGATGTGAGGCCTGCTCCTCTTCAAGCCCCCTATCCGCCTGCCCTCAGCAGAATGGGACCTCAGTGTGGTCCTCATGCTGCTGACCAAGTCACCTTTCGAGCCTCTGGCTACTTGCTCCTTGCAGCACTTATCCTGGATGGTGTCAGCCATTCTCCATATCCTGTACTGCAAGAGGACCCTATCCTCAGGGTCACCGCAGTGCTGGGCAGCTCTTTGTCTCCTATGATACCAGCTATATTGGACAGGTGGTCACCAAGTGGACCTTGTCCATTTGGGTGGCAGACTGCATTGGTGTACAATGTCCGGGCGATGGCGATGTTGGTTGCAAGCCTTCGCTCGGTGCCCCTGGTGGACATCTGCTGGGCCGCCTCCTAGTCTTCCGCTCATATCTTCATGACCCATTACTGCCTGAAGAGGGAGTCCCGTCGGGGCAGATCTTTTGGCCAGGCAGTACTCCATAATCTGTTTGGGGTTTAAGCAATTCCTGCCCTACAAAATGTCTTGTTCAGGCTACCGGAGACATGGCTCTCCCATGGACTCGGGGTCAATGGGTCTGTCTACAGATTCGCTGTGATTGCTTACAGCTCTGCCGTGCTTTTCCTATAGTTCCTCGGTAGCCTGTATCTAGGGTATCCCATATGTGAGGACTGACTTCCCGCTTGTTCCTGGAGAAAGCGTAGTTACTCACCTGTAACAGGTGTTCTCCAGGAATAGCAAGAATCAGTCCTCACAACCCTAATCCCCTTGGAGTTGCTGTCCATTTTTGCCATCTTCTTGGTGAGGCTCTAGCTATGGCACCTGACTGAGCAAGATGGCACCCTTGGGTGAGAAGGGGACCACGCATGCGTGGTGGCATTCCCAAAAGCTTTCTTTGAATTCCTTTGTATCATTGCCCTACTCTCTCTTCCATAAATGAAATTACTTTCTTCCAAAACTTCCACACCACTTGACAGATCCACCAAATATGGAAAAAAAAAGTTTGGTTGTCCACAATTTCTCCAGCACACGTTAAACACTGAATGAAAGTGTTTAATACTAGGCTTTTGATGTTAAAATCATATTTTACTCATATAGCTTTAAGTAGTATGGATGTGAGAATAGTCTGCTTGTTTAGTTAATTATATTTTTTTTATTTATGAGGAAAAGATAAATATATACTTTAGACTAAAGGAATTTTATTCTTATAGGCAATGGAATACAGTGTACAATCTGTTTATTTATTTACATTCTCTTATATACCGCGCTATTCTGCATCAGTGCGGTTTACATTGAACAAACTGAAATTACATTGAACAGGGCATTATAACTTTTGCCTTGGCATGTAGCACAGAGGTAGGGTGTTAAGCCTATCTGGTTACAGCTGAATTGGAAATTGTTCTTGGTTTGGTGGAGAATAATTAACTGTAGTTTGTTTATTAGCAGCAGGAGTATATGCGCTATGATACTCTTCTCATATTTGTTTTCTTCCAAATATGCATAATTCCAGGTTAGGAACATGGTAGAATCTATTTCATTTCAAATAGAGTCTATTGCACTATTCTTTTTTAGCTCTCTTCTAGAGCAGTAAATGGAATGTTCTCAGAGAGAGAATCTTTTACCCAGTCTGAATTCACTTAATGATAACTGGGTGATAGGAAGAAAATCAATGCCTTTGAATTATGGTGCTGGTGAGGTATACTGTGTATACCATGGACAGCCTGAAGAAAAAAAACATTCTTCAGGAACAAGCAGGAAGTCAGTCATCACATATGGGTGACGTTGACGCTGACTGAGCCCCTGTGGCAGCATCTCCCCATGCCACCATGTATTCGTGGTCCCCTTCCCGCCCAAGGGTGCCTTCTTGCTCAGTCTCTGTTTTTCCACGGAGCCCTTCGGATGTCCATCTTGTCCCCCAGAAAAAGTTGTTATTTCTAGTGCATTATTACATTTTCTGGCAGGCACTGGTTCTCCTTCCCGCTTCTCGAGTAATGCGGCTCCAGCAGTGGACCTCAAGAATCTATTTTTTTCTCTTTTTCTCACTTTGGTGCTTCCGTGCCTTTGTCAACCGCTGGCTGCAGCAAGGGTCTTCGACCTCATAGGGGTCCTTTTTGCCCCAATGGCCACTGCTTTAAAAAAATGTGATCAGTGCTCTAAAAACATGTCTCTCACTGACACTCACGACTGTTGTCTCCGGTGTCTGGGCGCCGATCAAAACCTGGAGCAGTGTTCCTTGTGCAAAAAAATATCCACTAAGGCCATCCAGAGTCACCAGCAGAAGCAGGACATCTTCCATAAGGCAAACTCGACCCCCGTAGCCTTGCGCTCAAAGGCCCCGCAACTCTCAGAGTTGCCTAAAGTTACCGCAGGACCGCCTCTCCTTCTCGACACCTGATCTGGTAATCCCGGCGTCAGTGTCGCAGGCTCACACTCTTGAGTGTCAGATCTGAATGATGGCTCTAGAATGCAGCATTTCTGCATTCATTGCTGCCCAGTAGGTACAGATGCCGGCCCCGCCAGTGCATGCTGCAAGACCGCAGGGACCTTGACCTTGAGGACTTCCCGGGCCGCCGCAGTGATCCCCTTGTGAGGATCTCTGTCTCCATCCCATTCCTTGGGTGCGAGATCATCCCAAGTGAATGCCTCTGGCTCCAGCCAAGCGCTGGCCTTGGGTCCCCATTGGGGGTGGTCGACTCACCTCAAGCCGCCTGGTCTTGAATCCTCCACGGACTACTCGGAATGGGAGTCCGATGGCAAAACATCCCTGGAGTCTCAGGCTCACCGAGATCTTCCTTCGGATCCATCCCTGCCGACCCAGAGGAGACAGTCCCACCCGAGGCCACCTCTTTCCTCGTTTGTCTGAGATATGGTGCGGCCCTCACCCTCACCACTGAGTCTGAGGAAGACCTTTGAATGGAGGAACTCGATATCTTCCAATATAAGGCACCACCGAAGGAAACCCTCATGGTTTCTGTTCCCTCCATCCTTATTCAGCTCCTCCGCATGTGGGAGATGCCGATATTGATCCCAATCATCAGCCGATGCCTGGATTCCCCAAAAGCAGATGTCTCAGTATTGGCATCAGAATCTGCATTTGAGCTATTCTTTCCTAAACCAGCAGTTGCATTGCATTCCCTATTGATGCTAGGCTCATGTATGTGTGAGTGAAAGATCTAGACTATAAAAGGCATATTTTAAGAGTAAAAAAGAATCACTTGTAGTGGTTATATGCAGAAGGAACTTATTTTTTCTGAAATTCCAATATAACAATGCAAGTCATATCCAAATATGCAAAATTACAGCTTTATCATTTTATAGTGGCAATAAAGCACACTAAGATATAAATTGTAGTGAGAGTGCAACCTTTTCAAACTGTTAAAAGCACAAGGCAGAATTATAATACAGTCGTCCCTCGTTTATCGCGTTTAATCCGTTCCAGACTCTGCCGTGATAAGTGAATTTCCGCGAAGTAGGATTCTTTATTTATAAATCAAATATTTTCATAGTTAGAGCATAGAAAACCTGTTTACGACCTTCTAAATACGGCTTTTAACATTATTAGAGCCCTCTAGACATGAAATAACACCCCTTTAGTCACCATTACACACGTATTACCCAATACATTAGACAAAATAAGAGAAAATAAGACATACAGGTATTAGACTTACAAATATCATATTACTGTATTATTATTGTACATTTAATTACACAAACACATAGAGATGTACTTCACAGCAAAGAAGAGCAAGGTTACTGCTCCTCTGAAGGCACGACTTCAGTAAGAGAGTCTTCAGGTGGTGCAGTATTTTTAGCAGGTGCGTCGTCATCTTCTTCCGTTGAAGGAGTACCTGTACTAGGCGTAGGCAGTGGATGTCTGGGTGCGCGGCTGAAGAACATCGTGATAGGCAGTTGCTGCGCTGTCTTTTCATATGCATGAGGAGGCTTTTGTAGGGTTCCATCGCTCCATCAAGTGCATTCCGGAACCGCAATGCATGCATCATTTGTGGGTCCCATTCGTCAATCATGTCTTGTACTTCCTTAATAGTTCTCATGACTTGCGAGAGACACACAAGTGTAAGGCCAACTTCCTCCTCCTGACCCCCAGGAACCTCTGGCTGCTCTTCCTCCTCCTCCTCACTTGCAGACTTAGTCATCTCCACCAGATCCTCGTCAGATAAGGGATCCGACTGCGTCTCTAGTAACTCATCCACGTAATCGCGGGTCATATCCCCGAAACCTTCTCCTCCCAGCATCCGGGCTAGCCTAACTGCCTTATCCACTGCCGAGTTGCTTATATCCTTTGGGGTGAATCGTCTGTAGTTGTGGACGATTTCAGGCCACAACTTCTTCCAGCTGGCCTTCACGGTCTCCGTCTTCATGTCCTTCAACGCGGCCTGGATGTTCTTCAGACAGGTCGTGATGGTATACTGCTGCCAGTACTCCTTCAGCAAGAAGTTCTCCTCAAGATCCATACCTTCAACGAGGTGCTGCAGGGTGTTTCGCGTGTAGAGGGCCTTGAACGTGCGATTTAACGCCTTGATCCATGGGCTGGATCAGCGAAGTAGTGTTGAGAGGAAGGAACTCGATCCGCACACCGTCGTAGGATAGATCTTGCGCATGACCTCCAGCATTGTCCATGAGGAGAAGGACATTAAACTCGAGTCCCTTCTCCGTGAGATACAGCTTGACTTGGAGGATGAAGCACTCGTAGAACCAGTCCGATGACAGCTGCTTCGTGATCCAGCCCTTGTTGTTGTGCATCCAATGCACTGGCAGCAGGTTCTTGTTTTTATTCTTCAGGGCCCTAGGGTTCTTGGCCTTGTAGATAAGGGCAGGCTTGAGCAAAAATCCCTCAGCATTTCCACATATAACGATAATCACGCAATCCTTATACGCCTTGAAGCCATGGACCTTGGCCTCATCCTTGAAAATGAATGTCCGGGAAGGCATTCTTTTCCAGAATAGTCCTCATCCATATTGAACACCTGTTCTGGATGATACTCGCCCTCCTCAAGAACATAAGAACATAAGATATGCCATACTGGGTCAGACCGAGGTCCATCAAGCCCAGTATCCTGTTTCCAACAGTGGCCAATCTAGCAAGAGACACAGGTTCCACAATGCTTGTACTGGGTCAAGCATTGATTATCCTGGATCCCTTTTTAATAGTGGTTTATGGACCTTTCCTCCAGGAACTTGTCCAAACCTTTTTTAGACCCAGCTACACTAACAGCCCTTACTACATCCTCCGGTAACAAATTCCAGAGTTTGATTACACGTTGAGTGAAAAAATATTTTCTCTTATTTGTCTTAAATAGTTTACCCTGTAGCTTCATTGCATGTCCCCTAGTCTTTCTATATTCTGATAGCGTAAACAATTGATCCACGTTTACCTGCTCCACTCCATTCATTAATTTATAGACCTCTATCATATCTCCCCTCAGCCGTCTCTTTTCCAGGTTGAAGAGCCCCAACCTTTGTAGCCTCTCTTCATAGGAGTAGCCTTCCATCCCCTTCACCATTTTGGTGGCTCTTCTCTGTACTTTTTCTAATAATGCTATGTCCTTTTTAAGATACGGTGACCAGAACTGCACACAATATTCAAGGTGCGGTCGTACCTTGGAACGATACAGAGGCATTATAATATCCTTTGTTTTTTTTTCCATCCCTTTCTTTATGATACCTAGCATTCTATTTGCTTTCTTGGCTGCCGCTGCACACTGGGCAGAGGGTTTTAACATGTTATCCACAATGACTCCTAAATCTTTTTCCTGGGTGGTGGTTCCCAATGTGGAACCTTGCATTGTGTAACTATAGTGTGGGTTGTTCTTTCCTAGGTGCATAACTTTGCACTTGTCCACATTTAAATATCATCTGCCATTTGGATGCCCAGTCTTCCAATTTATCCAGATCCTCCTGCAGTTTTCCACAATCTTCTTGGGTTTTAACAACTTTAAACAGTTTTGTATCATCTGCAAATTTGATAACCTCACTCATTCCCTTTTCCAGGTCATTTATGAATATGTCAAAAAGTAGCGGACCCAGTACAGATCCCTGGGGTACTCCACTATTCACCTTTTTCCATTGGGAATTTTGGCCATTTAGCCCTACCCTCTGCTTTCTATCTTTTAACCAGTTCCCGATCCACAATAGTACACTGCCTCCTATCCCATGACTTTTTAGTTTCGCCAAAAGTCTCTGAGGGACCTTATCAAAAGCTTTCTGAAAGTCCAGATACACTATATCAACCGACTCACCTTTGTCTACCTGTTTATGCACACCTTCAAAAAAACATATCAGATTAGTAAGACAAGATCTTCCTTGTCTAAAGCCATGTTGGCTGTCTCCCATTAGGCCATGACTATCTACATGCTGTGTAATTTTGTTCTTTATGATGGTTTCTACCATTTTCCCTGGTACTGACGTCAGACACACCGGTCTGTAATTTCCCGGGTCACCCCTGGAACCCTTTTTAAAGATTGGTGTTACATTGGCGACCCTCCAATCTTCAGGTATTACAGATGATTTTAATGAAAGTTCACAGATTACCAATAGCAGGTCCGCAATCTCATATTTCAGTTCTTTCAACACTCTTGGATGTATACCATCCGGTCTAGGTGATTTGCTACTATTCAGTTTATCAAATAGTTGTAATATATCTTCCCGGTGTAGCGATATTTCTCTCAATTCCTCTGCAGTATCACCTTTAAATACCACTTCAGTCTTGGGTAACATCCCTACATCTTCCTCAGTAAAGACCGAAGCAAAGAATTCATTCAGTCTCTCTGCTATAGCCTTGTCTCCTCTTACTGCCCCTTTTACCCCTTTATCATCTAATGGCCCAACTGACTCTCTCACAGGCCTTTTGCTACGAATGTACTTGAAAAAGTCTTTATTTCGTGTTTTTGCTTCCATAGCAAGTTCCTTCTCAAATTCTCGCTTTGCGTGCCTTATCAATGCTTTGCATTTAACTTGCCAGTGCTTGTGCTGTTTCCAGTTTTCTTCATTTGACTCTTTTTTCCATTTCCTGAAGGATGCTTTTTTGGCAGCAACAGCCTCTCTGACCTCACCTTTAAACCATGCTGGCAGTTTTTTGGACTTTCTTCCACTTTTCTTAATGCATGGAATACAGCTGGTCTGGGCTTCGAGGATAGTATTTTTAAATAACACCCAAGCTTGCTGTAAGTCTTTAACCTTTGCAACCGCTCCTTTTAGTTTTTTCTTAACTATATTCCTCATTTTATCATAGTCTCCCTTTTGAAAGTTAAAAGGTAGTACTGTGGAGTTCTTTACTATCCCTCCTCCACTAATTAAATCAAACATGATCATGCTATGATCACTATTGCCAAGTGGTCCCAACACCCTTATTTTTTGCACCAGATCTGGCGTTCCACTAAGGACTAGGTCCAGTATGGCTTCCCCTCTGGTCGGTTCATGAACCAGCTGCTCCAAGAAGCAGTCATTTATTTCATCTAGAAACTTTATCTCCCTAGCTTGTCCTGCCGTAACACTGACCCAGTCGATACCAGGGTAATTGAAATCACCCATTATTACTACTCTGCTGTGACCTTTGTTAGCTTCCTTGATTTCTTTGAGCATTTATCATCCATTTGTTCATTCTGGCCAGGCGGTCGATAGTACACTCCCACTGCCATCACCTTCCCCTTCATACATGGAATTTCAATCCATAGAGATTCTACAGCAAATTTTGTTCCCTGCAAAACTTCAGTCCTTTCTGACTCAATGCCCTCTCTAACATAGAGCGCAACCCCTCCACCAAGGATCTTCTGGAACGTGTTGTTCACGTAGTCCTCTGCTGCAGGCTGGTCAGCAGAGGCAGCTTCTCCGTGGAGAATGACACTCTTCAGATGATACCTCTTCTGGAACTTCTTGAACCAACCCTTGCTTGCCATGAAATCCATGAACGTTGCAGAAGAGGGTCCTGGTTGAGGTTCATCTGCCATAAAGCGCTACTAGAGCTGCCTTGCCTTCTCCCAGATGACCAGCAAATCCATCGGAATGTTTTTCTTGCGGCTGTCGCTGATTCAAATGGCTAGGGCAGACTCCATTTTCACTATGAACTTATTACGATTTGTCACGACGCGCTTTGCTTCCTTGTTGAAAAAGACAGTAGCCGTTGCACGGATGTTCTTTTCATCTTTATGGATTGAGCGAATGGTAGACTCATTCACATCGTAATGGCGGGCAACCTTCACGATTTTCTTGCCATCTTTGATCATATCTAAGAGTTTCACCTTCTCCTGGATGGTAAGCATCTTCCTCTGGCGCTTATTTTCATCGGCAGAAGGCTTAGAAGAAGCAGCAAGTTTAGGAGCCATCATGGGGCTTAGATAAAGGTTCTCAATCGCAAACACTTACAAGAGCAAAGATGCTTCCAATGCGTAGCGATGTAGAAGCACGTATGAGACAAACACGCTCTGATTGTCTTGGTTTCACCACACCCGATTGACTCAGACAACAGAGCGCTGTATCATTTTCACTGTCTTGATCAACTTTTTAATGAATACTGTATACTGTACTGTATTTGAAAAAAACGTGATAGAATGAATCTGCGAAAGTCGAAGCGCGAAGTGGCGAGGGACGACTGTACACCCAAAATGTACAGACATCCTGATGCACATACTTTGTCATGTCTTACTGCTTCTTCAAAAGTAGGGTCACCAGTAAATGAGAGATATTTATGAAGATTTATTTTCACTTCTCTGAAACATCTCTTGTTTTAGGCCTAGAATTGCTCTAGATATTCATTGTTGGTCAGCCAGGTTCATGGAGAACAAAAAGAAACCTAACTTGTTTAGAAAAATATGTAAATCAAATTTATGGAAAAATGCAAGAAAATGCACCCAAGTTAAGAGTGACCGAGATGCTGAAAATTGAAAGAAAGTCATTTCATTGGGCTTGATTATAAACAATTAGGGGCCCTTTTACTAAAGTGCATTGTTTAGTTAGGGCAGATTTTGGTGTAAGTTAAGCAAGTGCTCAACCTCCGGTGATAGTGAGCATGTGTCAATTTTTCAGTGCATTGCATATTGGGATGATGAAGGGGGAGTCAGGGGCGGTGAGTGATGAGTCCAGCACAGGTAGCGCTTGAGTACACACTGCACAATATGCACACTTGTGCACCTGCACTAATATGCACACTGCCATAGCACATTAGAATGCCATTTTGTGCAATAATGTTTATTTATTTAGCAATGCTTATATACCACTTTCCACTGGGTCAAAGTGGTGTACATTCAGGTACAGTACATATTTCCCTTGTCCCCGAAGGGCTCACAATCTGTTTTTTGAACCTGAGGCAAAGGAGGGTTAAGTGGCTTGCCCAAGGCCACAAGGAGCAGCTGTGGGACTAGAAACCCCAGTCCTTCCAGCCCAAGGTTTCTGTTTCCAGCAGGATTTAAACCCCAAGCCTTCCAGCCTGAGGCAACTTGCTCCAACCACTAGGCCACTTCTCCCTAGTTGCTAAACTCTAGTGCTCTTTACTAAAAGGGACCCTCAGAGTGGTCAGTGATTCCGTAATATCAGTGTACTAATTTGCCCTGTGTTCCTCACTTAATAGTTCCTCAGTATCATCTGCATCTTATAAATTTACATACATCACAGGGCAACATAATGAAGACTGGATTTATAATCCCTAGCATTGTCTTTCACTGCAGAGCGTGTTTTGAATCAGAAAATGCTTTCTTGTTTAAAGGCTATAGTGCCATTCCTTAAAGTAAACCAAAAATAAACCCAATTCGGTGATAAATAACCAGCAAGCAGACAAAAATCACCAAAAAAACCCCAAAAAGTAACACTTATATTTTTGTCGGATACTACCGAAAAAGGCATACACTTTACATTTCATGCCTTTCTTTCAGTTGTGTCCTTTTTAATTAAACTTTTAAAAGTTAGAGGTACTTAGCTTAGCAAAACCATATCTTCTTGCAGTCAGTCTCTTCAAAATCAAGTAGAAGATAAACAGCAGTTAATCTCCTCGCACGACGTGCACGTTTTGGGACGGGTGCCCCTGTATCAAGTGCCAACAGAGATAGATCTCCAATATCACAAATGCTGTCTTCCAAGTTTTCCTCAACCGCAAGCTTTTTTAACCGTCACTAAACGCTGTGAATCACTCAACAGCTGATTCCTTTAAAGGGCTAAAACTTGTTTGCAATTGGCTATTGCATAGCTTTCAATCAGAACCTCAGACAATAGGAAAAAAGGGGGTATCCCACTGTGAAAGGGAATCCCAATTCCAATTGGCTAACCTCAAATGAGACTGGACCACTCAATTTCCTTATTGAGACCCAGAGGATGTACTGTTTTAAGTCGATAAATCCACCGTTGCTCATAAAATTGAAGCTTGCCCACCCGATCTCCTCCCCTGGGATCAGGGGGAACATGGTCAATAATAGACCAATGTAGATCTGAAAAAGCATGATCATATTGTAAGCAGTGACCTACAATCGGGGCTGTCTCAATTTTACACCTTACACCTTTTTTCCTTAAAGTATGCAGTAGCTGTGGCTGGTGCCAACCTGCAATAACGGTTAGTAGTTGGACTCATTCCAATGGAAAAATCTACCATTCTAAACACAATACAACTTGCGACTCTGGGTGATATATATGATTGTTTGCCATTGTCCCTTAGTATATGTGCGACATACAAAGAGAAAGGTATACCTCTGATTAATAGAACACAAAAGTCATCTGATTACTTCTTCAGAGTCAGCCCTTCTAGTTTCTCATTGGTTACATCATCATCATCATCATTATCATCATCAAAGATCTGATTTGAGATGGCAGGTGCTTGATCACATACCTGCCATACGGCGAGGTGGTAATAGACTTCAACAATTGCACTTACTTGAGAATGCTTGGATGTTCTATCTAAATTCAATTGAACCATCTGGTCTTTATCAAGCAGTTGATTGGGCTACTCTCATGTAAGTGACCCTTCTGATCGCATGACCACTCGTATGCCTTTAAAGTTCTTTCTGTAATTAGTTGTTAGTGCATGAGCGCTAAGCCAGCTGGGGAGAGTACTAGGGATCTCAGGCTTTGATGTTTATCCCCCTGATACAGATACGTTTTTCTTATCGAAACACAATATTTTGCCGAGTTAAATTTGTTATGGGGTTTAGTTGAGAATGCCATGAGTTATATTTATATTTGTTGTAAATTTTGGACTTATTCAGTAGAGTTAGTAATGGCAGGCGGTCAAGGCTTTTTTAGCCTATGTTGCTCACATTAGTTGAGGTCCTTTGAGATATATGATTATAAAGATTTTGTATGGACTTTTGTTTTACAATGACTCCTTAAGAAAGAACATTAATTGCCAATATGTACCACCTTCAGGGCATCGTTGCTCAGATAATATTTTGAAGATGCTGTTTAATTTTGGGACGTAAAAAGTAATAATCATTGCCTATGAGTTTTGCACTTTGATAGTTGTACAGATGTTGATGGTGTATATGATAACATAATCTAAAATCAAAGAGAAATTTTCCCTGTTTTAACAATGTTACCTTTTGGTGGGGTGTGTTCTGTTTGGAGAGAATGTAAGTGTAATTCCTTTTGAGAATGTTTGTTCATTTTTTTGTCTGTGTTTACCTGATGGTATTTGTGCTAACAAAACAGAAGGTAAAAGGAAGAGGGAGCTGTAATTTCCCTATCATTGCTGAGAACTGCACAGCCAGCTAAGAAATCCAGGGAAGCAGAGAATATTAACTTGCAACCATCGAAATCAGCGGTAATATAATTAGCAATTAAACAAATGATTTCATTAAAGCAACCAAATGGTGAAGACAGCACAATGGGTAAGGACTTTCAATGTCTCTTGATCTGCAGTAAAGATGCTGAAAATATCTGAAAACTGGTTCACATAGAGGAACCACTGCAGATGCAGCTTAATGAGAAACATTGTTTGACAATGTTCCTCATTGCCTTGGTTTTAAATTGTCAAATCAGTTCTAAAAATCCTTAGCTGGCTAAATCATTCTTGGTAGTCAAAATTCCATTGATTCAAACTTACAGACATTAATTTTTGTGGTGTTTAAAAAAATGGAATCTTAGAACACACCAATGCATACCTTCTAAAAAAGCCACCCTTGAGCACTGTCTTATTTTTTTTTCAGTGTCTTAGAAATGGACAGTCTTAAGATGTCAGCTGGCGTTATTGCTCCAAGTTTCTTGGAGGGTGATTTTATAACAGGTTCCCTAGGTAGGATATTCAAGTACGCACTTGCTTTTGTGCTATTTTATAAATCAATGTTGCTTACCTGTAACAGGTGTTTTCCATAGACAGCAGGATTGATAAGGACACATCATCCAATGGAGATGGGATTGGAATTACTCTCCATTGGATGATGTGTCCTTATCCTTCCTTCTGTCTATGGAAAATATCCATTACAGGTAAGAAACATTGTTTCTTTCTGTCTGTAAGTGGACTTGAGTCAGGCACATAAGTGGATGACTCTCAAGCTTAGGGCTGCTCTTTCTTTGTTGCATTACTGCACTGTTATGAGCAGTTTGCAGGTAAAGAATGTGAAGTTGTCAGAATGCATGGAAAGGTCAGCAGGCAACCAAGCTGACTGAAAGCACTGTAAGCAGTGTTGTGCTGAGAAGTCAAAGGATGGAAGGGTTTAGAGAAGGACCTTTTAGCTGCCATACTGTAAACATATTTATTTACTTATTTATAAACACTTATATACCGCCGTCCTAAAAAAAAATTTGAAGTGGTTTATAAGCCAATAAACTTAATATTACATAAAAATAAACAATAACACTGAGCACAACTGTAACCTCCTCCAGGAAAAATTCTGCCTATCCAGTGGACTATCTGTCCTTAAAGCTGACAATTGGGGAAGAGATGCATTTTTAATTTTTTACAAAAAAGATAGTAACCTTGGATTGTTTCTCTTCAGGTAAGTGGTCCCACAACTGTGGAACCACAACAAAAATAAGCTCTTCTCCAAAGAGTAGATTCTTCATCCTCTTTACAGATAGTAAAATCAACAATCTGCCACCAACTGACTGTAAAGATCTAGCAGGCACGTGCCATTCTAACTTCTCCTCTAAGAAGGCTGGTTGTAGGTTGGTCAGCATTTTAAATGCTATAGTCATCAATATGAAATGAATTCATTCTTATGGCAACCAGTGATGGGCATACAAAGCTGGCCTGCAAGATTCTTATTCTGGATGATCTGCAGTGTACCTTAGGCGCCTGTTAATCAGTTGTTTCACTGTAAACTGCTTTGAATTGCAGAAAGGCAATATAAAAATAATTTTAAATAAAGTAAATAATAAATAAATAAATCTGCAGCCTCTATATAATTTTTGCTGTTAACCCCTCATAAAGATTATTACAGTAGTCCAATGCACTGCCAACCACCACCTGCGTCAGTGCAAATTGTATCATTTTTGCAATCTGAGGTTGTGTACCCTCACCATCTAAGAAGACCCCCAAATACCTAATGGTGATTTTAAAATGGATATGAAACCCTTCCCCACTGTCACTCATGGACAATTTAGGGCTTCTGCATAACCCATCTAGTCAGAGTACCCCAAAATGGGTAATCTGAGATTTCCCGGCATTAAGCCACAGACCACTCCCATTCAGCCAGTCCACCACTTGATATGAGCCCTCATTTAGAAAAAGAATAGCATGATTGGGAGCTGCTCCTATATGTACCGATATCTGGTTATCATCAGCATACATAAAAGGCAGCAACTCCCACTGACAGATCATTCGCCATAAAGACTACCAAAAAAAAAAAATTAAAACAGGGAGGTTCCCTGGGGTATGCCCCTCCCCCCATTTCAACACCTATTTGCATACAACAGAGGCAGTGTGTGGAAATCTCTCTCATGCATATTCAGTGTGGATATCCTGAAAACTTGACTGGCTAGGTCTGTCCGGAGAGTTGGGTTGAGACCACTGGTCTAGACCATTGTGAGAGTCAAGAGAGGGGTTTGGAGAAGAGAAGAGGCTAGTGAAGAGCATTCAAGAGAACCACAGCATGAGAATAATAAGAAACCTTATGAGTTTTGAAGGACCTTGAGGGGTTGCTAAGAGTGTCCAAAGCAGGAGTCTCCAACTCCAGTCCTGGAGAGCACCATACCGGTCAGGTTTTTGGGCTATCCCTAATTAATATGCATGAGATAAATTTGAATACAATGGGGGCAGTGCATGCATATTCATTAGGGATATCCCAAAAACCTGACTGGTTTGGTGCCCTCCAGGACTGGAGTTGAAGATCCCTGCTCCAAAGGAACACTCATACTCGCAAGTACCAGGGATGCCAAAAGGGAGCGAAGTGAAAAGTAAGACAACCTCCATATGTGAATTGTGCTCTCAGTTTTTATTGTCCTTTATGCTGTTCAACCCTACACGGCCATGTTTCAGCATGTGCTTTCATGAGGGTATAACATCGGATAAAATATATAGCCATAAATCAACACACATAAATGTAAAAATAGTTGTATAATAAAAATATAATGAATGTAAGAACATAAGAGATGCCATACTGGGTTAGACCAAGCATCCATCAAGCCTAGTATCCTTTTTCCAACAGTGGCCAATCCAGGTCACAAGTACCTGTCAGGTTCCCAAAAAGATACACGAAATTAAGAAATTTGTAAAAACATATGGACCTAAAAAATGCAGCCTATTCAGATCCAATTTCAAGTCTGTCATTCAATCATTAACTACTGTAGCACTGCAGTTATAAGGACTTCTCCAGCAGTCTTCAAAAGAACATTTTTATACAACGTCACTACCCAAGGATGTTTTAAACTAGAAAATATATTAGATGGAATATCTAAACATAAATATGCATAAAGAATGGACCACATGTCCATTGTCGATATTATTGGTAAATAGAATCTTTTAAAACATTGCTACAGCCATTGCATGTGTATTTCTACAGTGGAGCCATGTTGTAATACTGGCGAATATATCATCTACTTTTGGGCAGACATGACAATAGTGGCTAGAGTGGATAAACAGACTATAACAGACAAAGCATTACAAGTTCTGAATGGGAATCTTTTCCGGCATAGTCTGTACCACAACCGGTAAGGGCATATAGCAAACAACCTGTCAGGAAACCCATCCAGCCCCTAGGTGTAATAGATCATATAAAGTAATTCTATTACTGTTCAAAGAAGTATTTTAAATTTTAATATATCCTACATCTGATATATTTTATAGTTTAAAACATATGTTTCTAAAAATTAGGAACCGGTTTGAATAGATTCATATGGGGCATGACTAGTTTACCTACAAATATATAGGGACATATATTTAGTCTGCTTGATTGTTTTATCTAAATATGTATGGATTGCACTCAGTTTCTTCTTTCTTTAAGTAATATGATTTATATTCTAGTTTGTATTTATTGTTTGCAGTGATTCAAAGATTTATTCACCTTCTATTTGTGGATGCCCCTTTGGGAATAATACCACTATGAGTTACACATTTAAACTTATCACTACTTATATATCTTCTAATCCTTTATTATTCATGTTATTCATTCTCACTTTTTATGTTATTCACACTGGAGTGATATATACTTTTTTGAGTTGGTAACTGGATTTGTATATTTCTGTAATTTTATTATTCATACTTTATTATCTGTTTTATGGCTATATGTTATGGTAATATTATGTATTGTATTTTTATCATATTATTTTACTAATGTCATGTTCTGTCTTATCAACATGTCAGACATATTCATGTTTTCTTTTATCTTAATTTTCATGTTGATTTATGGTTCTATATTTTATCTGGGGTTGGAAGGAGTTCATAGGTAGACCAGTAAGCTGTAATTGTCCAGTTTGAAAGGTTAAAAGTTTGAATGAGGAACAGAAAGACAAAGGGCAGAGAAAACACATCTTCCTAATGTACCATTGGAAACTGACTGAGGAATACCAAACATTAACTTTTAAAGGCACATTTTAGATAGGAAATGGAATTCAGAATTGAGATGTCAAGTCACCACATATACAACTGTGCCAATATTTTAGAAACTGCTCTGCTAAAAGTGTTTCTAAAATACAAATAAGAGGTGCTTACTTCAACAGGTACCTAAACTCCACCAACTGAACAATGACTGGGAAAAATCATATCACCAAAGCTGTTGTCCCCATTACAGCTTCTGCCTCTGTCCAGAAAGAGGTCCCAGTGCAGGATGTCTGCATTCTGAAACTGTCAGGAAGCAAGTGGAGGAGTTCAGAGAAGAGGTGGCGAGGCTGAGGAGCATTCAAGACAGTGAGAAGTACATTGATGAGATGCTTCTTGAAAGATCCAAGCTCTCCAGCAGAGGAGAAGATGGGAGCCTATGGAATGACAAAAGTTGGTCACCAGGGCCTGCAGAATCATCAATCTAACTCCTCCAGCCCTTGAACTGAAAAACCATTATGCAGCCCTGGAAGTGGAGGAGGTGAAAGCATCCCTGGAAAGGGAAGAACCAGAGCTCGAGCATCCCAAAGCTGCAGAATCGGTGACCACAAGGAAGCGAAAGGGTAGTGATGGTTGGTGACTCTCTTCTGAGGGGTACTGAGGTGTCCATCTTTTGACCAGACTTGATATCCAGAGAGGTATGCTGTCTGCCAGGTGCCAAAATTTGAGTTGTTACGGAGAGTTTGCTGAGACTCATCAAGCCCACTGACTATTACCCGATGTTGCTTATCCATGTCGGCACAAATGATACTGCCAGGTATCTCTGAGTGTATCAAAAGTGACTTCATGGCTCTGGGACAGAGGGTGACACAGATAGGGGTGCAGAAGGTGTTCTCTTCAGTCCTCTCTGTTGAGGGTAAAGGCCAAGGCAGAGAAGCTCACATCCTGGAGATAAATGCATGGCTGTGTGGATGGTGTCATCAAGAGCATTTTGGTTTCCTGGACCATGAGATGCTATTCCAAGGGTTGCAAAGCAGAGATGGTGTCCATCTGTCCAAGAAGGGTCGATGTGTCTTTAGTAGCAGACTGGCTAACCTACTGAAGAGGGCTTTAAACTAGATTTGTTGGGGATGGGTGAAGAGAGCACCCAGGTAAGTGAAAGTCCCCAGGTAAGTGAAACATTAAATACCTTTATGGGTAAAAGGGGCAACATATGGAAGCAGTGTGTACAAATGCCCGTAGCATTGGAAATAAGATCCAAGATGTTGAGGCTTTAATGGGAGAGGCTGACTTTGATTTAGTAACAGAGACATGGTTCATGGACAACCATGACTGGGATGTAACTATACCAGGCTATACTTTATTCAGAAAAGACAGGGTAGGAAGAAGGAGAGGAGGAATGGCACTATATGTAAAAAATAATATTAAAGCTATGGACCTACAAGGCTTAAAAGGGAGAGAGGAGGCACTATGGGTTAAACTAGAAAGAGGGAAAGAGAACTCTATTTGCATTGATGTGATATACAGACCTCCCTCACTGGGAGAAGAAGTAGACAGAGAATTAATTGATGATATAAGCACATTGCCAGGAAAGGGGAAGTACTACTGATAGAAGATTTCAATATGCCAGATGTTGATTGGCACATCCCCGCTGCAGTATCATCTAGAAGTAAGAAGATCCTGGATTCTCTACAGGGAGAACTATTCAGTCAACTGATAACAAAACCACACTTGAAGGGGCCATACTGGATTTGGTGCTTATCAATGGGGAAAGTGTTTCTGATGTTATGGTGGGGGATCATTTTACATCTAGTGATCATCAGATGGTGTAGTTCAGTATTAGGACTAGAGCTGATAGAATCCATTCAAAAGCGAGGGTCTTAGACTTTAGGAAAACTAACAGTCAAGATGGACCAATACCTCAGGGAGTCGTTAGCGGGATGGGAACAGCTGGGGGATGTAAAAACAGTGGGCAAAACTGAAAGGGGATATTTTAAAGGCAACCAACCTTTTTGTTAAAATGGTAAATAAAGGTAAAAGGAAAAGGAGACCGCTATGGTTTTCGAAAGAAGTAGCTGAAAAGGTGAAGAAAAAGAGGGAGGTCTTCATGAAATACAAGAGATCACAGAGAGAGGAAGACAGGCATCTATATTTGGGAAAACTTAGAGAAGCTAGCAAAGTAGCCAGGAAAGCAAAGATTGAAAAAGAGGAGGAAATAGCCAATGTAATAAAATGTGGGAATAAGACATTTTTCAGATATGTTAGTGAGAAGAAGAAGGTCAAAAGTGGTATTGTCAGATTCAAGGGTGAAGGGGAGGAATATGTAGAAGCTGATGAGGATAAAGCGGAATTGCTTAACAAATATTTCTGTTCTGTGTTCATAGATGAAGAACCAGGAGCAGGACCTCAGAAAACGCCCACAAACAGGAACAGAAATAGGGGCATCTTGAAAATTTTCTGAAGACTGTGTTTGTGAGAAGCTAGCTAAACTTAAAGTAGAAAAAGTGATGGGACCAGATGGGGTACACCCGACAATACTGAGGGAACTTAGGGATGTCCTAGCAGCTTCCCTGACTGACCTTTTCAATGCCTTGTTGGAGTTAGGAGTTTTTCCAGAGGACTGGAGAGAGGCACATGTGGTGCCTTTACACGAAAGCGGAAGTAAGGATGTGGTTGAAAACTACAGGCCTGTTAGTTTAACCTCGGTGGTGAGTAAATTATTGGAAGCGCTGCTGAAAGAGAAAATAGTGAGGTTTCTGGAGTCCAACGGATTACTGGATCTGAGGTAGCATGGATTCATCAGAGGCAGGTCTTGTCAGACAAATCTGATTGATTTCTTTGACTGGGTGACCAGGGAGTTGGACTGAGGGAGAGCCCTAGATGTGGTGTATTTAGATTTCAGAAAAGCCTTTGAAACTGTTCTACACAGGGGATTTATAAACAAACTGAGCACCCTAGGGATGGACCCTGAAGTTACTGCTTGGGTTAGAAATTGGTTGAGTGGGAGGCGACAAAGGGTACAAGTAAATGGAGTTCACTCTGATGAGAAGGAAGTTACCAGTGGTGTGCCCCAGGGATCTGTCCTTGGTCCAATTCTTTTAAACATCTTTGTTAGTGATATTGCAGAAGGGCTATCAGGTAAAATTTGCCTCTTTGTGGATGATACAAAAATCTGCAATAGAGCAGACACCCAGGAAGGCGTAAATAACATTAGGAGGGTATTTAGCTAAGATGGAAGAATGGTCTAAAATTTGGCAGCTGAGCTTTAATGTTAAAAAAAATGCAAGCTCATGCATTTGGGCTGCAGCAATCTAGGGGAGTGATATAGTATAGGGGGTGAAGTAATCTGTCCTGTAAAGAGATGGCCAAAAGGAGCACTTTATAAAATACTTATTCATAAATGGAGGCAGGTTTAAATCCAGGAATGGACAATTTTGGCTTTCCATGTGCATTTCCTATATGAAATGGGGAATACACGTATAGATTTTTGTCCCATCCAAGACATGCCCCCAATATGCCTTCATTCAATTTCCACATTGTATGGACTGCTACGTGTAAATTGGACCCTTTCTAAAATGGCCATTTACATGTGGATGCAATTTACACATGTATATGCCTGGTTATACATTTGTACATCACAAATAAGGTTTCTAAAGTAACTCCCCATTATTTAAGGGAAGAAACTGAAATGGTGGACAACGTTAACCTGCTTGGATCAATAATCAATAAACAAACAACAAACAGTCAAGAAATTTGATGACACATTGCTCTTGGCAGAATGGCTATGAAGGACCTAGACAAGATTCTTAAGAGCATAGATGTCTCTCTCCATATAAAGATTCAACTTGTCCAAGCCATGGTATTTTCAATAACATCTTATGAATGTGAAAATTGGATAGTGAAAAAGATAGGGAAAAAACAGATGCCTTTGAATTACATTGCTGGTGAAGAATACTGTGTATACCATGCACTGCCCAAAGAACAAACCAGTTGGTACTAGAGGAGATCAACCAAAGCTTTCTTTAGAAGCTCAAATGGCAAGACTTTGACATTTATGCTTTGGTCACATCTTGCGAAGAGAGGCGCATCTTGCTTGGCAAAGTTGAAGGTCAACACAAAAGAGGAAAGCCAGCAGTGAGATGGATTGATACAATAACAGCAGCTATGGGTGCCACTCTGTCACCAATTAGCTGCCTGACTGAAGACCAAACACAGTTTAGGACAACTATCCAGAGGGTTGGTGTGAGTCAACACTGACTCGACGGCACTTAACAGCAATAATATGTAAGATATGAGAGGGTAGAGTAAAGGATCAGTAACATTTTGCATGCAAGAGAAAAAATGGAGAGGGATTCTCCCAAACTGATGAACAGTGTAGAAGGGGTGGTTTGGATTAGTGAGATTCAAAGGCATATAGAGTAGCTTAGCTTTTAGAGGGATTAAGCATAAGCTGCCTGGAATTCATTCAGACAGCCAGAGCAGAAACGGAAGAGGAGAAAAGAAGAGACAGCAAAGGATAGTGAAGAGTTAGATATGAAAATCAGACCGCCATCTGCCAAAAGGTAGTAGGAGCAATTAAAGTAGAGATTAAAGGATCAAGGCTAATAAAATAGAGAAGAGGAATAGATTGAAAACACTAAAGGAATCTGTCAGAGAGAGAATTAATTCTTCATGAGAGTAGAGAAGGAGCTATGGATAAGGTAAATATCCAGCCAAATATTCTTCCTGAAAATTCATAGATGAGGTGGCAGCCAGCATGAGACGGTTGAAAATGTTATCAGAAGCAGACAATGGATCAAGTGAGATCAAGAATAGTAGAACAGCTAGAAAGATGGAATAAATGAAGGGAAAGGAATAGCTAAGAAATCTCGCTGTAGAGAAAGGCAGTCTATAAATGTAAAGTAAAATAAAGAATGGGTTTTTGAGTGTGCAGGAGAAGATATTTGTTGTTCAGGGCTTCCCGTATTTTGCAATAAATTGCCTTGGTTTGTCCAAACAGAGGCGGTCAGATAAAGGTGCATCATTAATAATCATTGCAGGGAGTACGGTTAAATTTTCAAAGATAAGTGCAGATCACAAGGTTTAACTATAATATTTTTGTTTTTAATATTACCTTACATACGTTTGCATGCTCGTTTAATATTTTCCTTGCCTTGGGCTTACTTTCTTTCTGGGACTGGTAATGTTCACACAAGTCTCTATAGAGTGGAAAGAATCCACAGCAGAAGTGGGATAAAAAGAGAGAAAACCCAGATGAAGGAATCTACATCTTAAAGTCGCTGCTTTTATCTGATATTGACTAAAGGCAGCGTGTGCTATGGCGTGCCATATGCCAAACATTGCTGACACACTCCTCTGAGGTGCTTTAGAAAAGGTGGCTAATTGCAAAGTAAAAAATAAACCATTAGGCATACATCTGAATCCTTATTTAGAAATGTGCCTTACAGCTAGCGGGAACCAAGCCTATCAAGTCTGCGTCTGAGTGTTTCCTGCCGTGATTAAATGATGATAGCATTGATTCTCCTCTTCATAAGACATCGCACAGCACAGAAAATCTACACAAAGCTGCAGGGCCATCCATTCCAGAAGTGACTTCATGTATGTTTATGCTAAATCCTGAGAAACCCTTCATTTTCTTCCTAAGGGATGTTGCAGATGTGGAATACTCAAGTTGACATGCAGGCTTTTCCCCAGGATGGTTACTGTCATCGGATCCTAGGAAAGATATAATTACCAGCTCAAAAAATGTGTACTTTTTCACTTTCTCTTTGAGAAGGCTTGCTTAGCCAGCAATAGGGTACCTGCCATAAAAACAGGAGAGAATGTGGATTTGGGGCAGCTTCTCTGGTTTCACATTCAGCGAGGGATGATGAATAATGTCTTCATGTGTTATAAGGAGAGGGAGGGTGAATACTGGAGGAGTTGTGATGTGTTTATAATTTACCTTTCAGTGGGTGGTTCGGGGGGGGGGGGGTGGAGGAAGTTCTCATACTCCAGTGGGGCTGGGTAAATGCTTAGAGACAGTCTCTGCAATGCCAGTACAATGAATGCCTTAGTGGTAGCATGACTTTATGAGGAATTTTTAAGGACTGCCAATAGTGTTTTTGGCAAACAGCTTGCCCAAGCCTGTTTTACTGCCGATTCTAACCCCTGAAACCTAGGCCAGCGAAGTAAGGCATGCAAGATATCTTATATTTTACTCAAGTAGAACGCCAAGGTTTTAAATATCTGCATGTTCCCTGATACAGGATCCTAAAGTTTGGAATCAGGGCCATTGTCAGAGTCTATTGTTTAGCATTGAATGCCCTGCTCTTTGCTGCCTCCCCAGAGGATGGCGCCCTAGGCGACCACCTAATTTGCCTGATGATTGGGCCAGCTCTGTTTGGCATATTCCTAGCAGACGTCTTGCAGTTTGTTTGGTAAGTTTTGCGGCATGGCAGGAATCATGGAAAAATTATGGTAATATTTTATTGGTACTGCATGCACATTATTTCATAATCATTAAACACTCTCCAATGATACATGTCATTGCAGTAAAACAGGACTGTTCTTGGACTTCCCGCTCAAATATGTTCACTTGAATGGTTAAAATCCTTTGTAATTTTCTCCAAAACCCCTCAGCAGGTAGTGTGTCCAGATGACTTCATATTTCATAATCAGCTAAGGGCTGGAGCTATCTCATCTAATCGCTTCAGAACTGCTCTTATTTCTGGTGTGTGTGATTGCTGAGCATGGATCTCCTGCATCACAGTGTTCTTCACCCAGCCACATAAGCTAGGATTAAAATACTTAGTTCCTTCTGAGAAAGAATGGAATACAGAGCTTAAGATGTTCTTTTTGTAGCCAGCGTCTTCACATGATTGGGAAGCTATTAGGCTGGATTTAATAAGGCTTTTCTTCCATTTTGCATCTCAGGGGAAAAAGCGGAGTGGATCAGACTCTAAGCCTTGTGATGCCAGCTGGAGAAATGAACTTGCTCCTCTAACCACTAGGTGGCTACTCCATTCTGCATTCTGAACTTGCTAGTCCACTTAAAATCTTCAGTAACTGTGCATGTAAAAGACAAAAGCATTTTGACCAGTCGATTTAAAGAGGATCTAGAAATTGCTGAGGAACCACATGCAGATAAATGCAAGTAATGGAGTGTTAAGTAACTTCAGGGGACCCTGGGCCAACAACATCCCTCACATACTGTTCGGCTCTCGGCAGGCCCCTGATCACCTCTGTACAGCTGCCAAAGTGAAGAGCGCAGTTTTTCTTCACTTCAGTAGCTGTTTTCTAATGTGGGCTGCTGGCGTGCCAAAGGTTAAAGGGTATTCATCTTTCCTGGCACTCAGCATGCCAGTGGCGTATACCAGAACACAGCTGCTGAAGTCAAGAAAAATGGCGCTCTTCACTTTGGTGGCTGTGGAGAGGTGAACCGGGGCCTCTCCATCTCCCTTTAAAGCCAGTCAGACAGGCACAGGGCTCTTCGGGGGGGGGGGGGAGGGCTTGAACTGGAAATGAGCTGATGGGGTGGCTAGGCTAGGATTGGAAATGGGCTGATGGGAGCTAGAATAGGACTGGAAATGACTGATGGGGGGGCTTGAACTGGAAATGGGCTGATGGAGGGGGGCGCTTGCACTGCAAATAGGCTGATCTGGGCTAACATAGGACTGGAAATGGCTGATGGGGAGACTAGGATTGGAAATGAGCTGATGGGGGGCTAGGATAGGACTAGAAATGGCTGATGGAGGGCTAGGATAGGACTGGAAATTGGCTGATGGGAGGCTAGGATTGGAAATTGGTTGATGGGGAGGCTAGGATAGGACTGGAAATTGGCTGATGGGGGGCTTGGACTGCAAATGGGCTGATGGCTAGGATAGGACTGGAAATGGCTGATGGGGTTAGGATTGGAAATGGGCTGATGGGGGGGGCTAGGACTGGAAATGGGCTGATGCGGGGGATGTGAGAATGGGACTTCAAAGGAGCAGATGCTGGGTGGGGATAGAACTAGAAGGGAAGTGATGTTTGGTGAGGACTAGAAGGGGTTGGGGCTGGGGGAGTGAGGATTGAGAAGGGAAAAGATATTTTGTGTGGGAGGGAAGAAAAATCTACAATTGGCCGAGTATTGGGAGAGTAAGTGGGCATTGAGGATGGAAAGGTGAAATTTGAGTGGATGAAAAAGGAATAAAGAAAGAAATGGAGGAAAGAACAAAAGTGGAAAGATCAGTATGATAAAGCAGATGTAGAGAGAGAATGGAAAAAAAAACTAGAATAGAGAAGAAAGGACAAATGGACAGCAGATAATGGAGAGTTAGCAGAAGACACAAAGAAACCAGAAGAAAGTGACTGGAATCGCAACTGAAAAATAAAATGCCCAAACAACAAAAGGTAGAAAAATACTTTTTATTTTGAATTTATATTTATATGTCAGCTCTGGGAAATGTGCATCATTAACGTCTTTGCGTTTTGTTTAGTACAAGAGGAAATTAATTTATAGTTTTATTTCTTCAGTGTTGTTGTACATTTCAATTTTGGTTTTGGGGTGCCCAGTTTAATTATTGTTTTTCTATTTCTAAATTGTGATCCCTTGTTCTTTGTTTGGTGATGGTCTATGTTCTGCATATGTAAGTAACCGAGCTGAGGTATTCTGTTCATGTAGTTTCTATTTGACAGTGCCACTTGTTCTCCTTCCCCAGTAGGAGATATATTGGTATTTTCTGAGATGTACGTATTGTATTGGTTTAATATTTGCAGTGTTGCCTTTTTGATAGGCAGGGTTTGGTGCTTTGTGAGTCTTAGTAGTGCTGTTATGATACGGCGGGTTTGCTATGGGTTCTAAATGGGCAGTGTTTGTAGTACTTCCTAATGTGCCTGGCGGTTGGTACTGGAGTATAGTAATGTAGAAATCTGGTAGTCTTTCTTTATCCAGACCCTCATTAAGAGGCATGTTTGCTAAAGGTTAGTGCACATTAACATTATGCAAATATTTATGTAAATGAGGCCCTGCAATGCGCCTCTGCACATGGCCCCGCACCCCCCTTGGGTCGCCTCTGGTTTCCAGTGGTGTCAACCCAGTAAGCACTAAAATTATATTACTAACGGGCCATCTCAGGATTTTTGTGGTTATATGTCCCTTCCACAGGAGAGATGATCTGCATACAAGCTGACTGATTTGGTTGCTTCTGATGTGTAAATCTCTCTTGTCCTACAGTTATGAATCTGGGAATGTTGAACGCATCTCCCAAAATACTTTTCTAAGAAAGAAAGCTCCAAGCCAAACGTGAACTATTATGGTAATAAGATACTCTTTTAGAACTGCGGAACTAATCCTTTTCTGTTCCTTGTTTGTGTTCACTAAAACAAATTTCACTGTAATTTGAGTATTGTGGATAGTATGAGGATCTAACATTTTGCTCTTGCTACAGAGGTACCTTTTTTCAAAACAACAGGATGTGAAAGTTGTCAAGCTAATACATCATTGAAATATTTATATCTCTTCTTTTTGTTCTAAAAGGGCTATCTATCCTTCTCTTTTGTTATATACTGGAATTCAGTAGTGCAAAGAAAGCCAAATATATGCCAGTCCATTGACAAACTCATGCTTTTCTGGTGCCTCAAGTCCTAGTGGACTTGGGCAATGTGTGCTCAAATGATAGACTTAAACAAGACTTAGAAAGTTAAAACAGTCAAACACCCTCTTGTTATGGAAACAAACTTGGGCAAACATCAGCGAAGGCAATTGGCAAACTACATTGTGCCCTGGGTTCCGTTGGCAAAGTTCATAGTCTCATCTACAGTCTTTGCAGACAGAATTTTACCCTAAACGCTGGCCTGCTGTCCTCGACAAAAGTTCATTTTGCAATGGAAACAATGACTTGTTTTTTTGTCCTGATGACGAATTACACCGATAGCATTACACTACAGAGAAAAGAATGCCAGAACCAACAACTGTGTTTTTAATAAAGTAGAGATCTTTTTTTTTAATATCCAGAGTCTGGATTTGATAAATTTTACTGCAATAATCACCAGAAAGCACCAACTCGGCTGATGCTGCCACAGTTTTGTTTCTCCATTTATTTGGTTTGCAAATAAGGACATTAATAGTTTATTACAAACTGCTGTATAAGTATCACAGAGTAAAATATTTTATTGCATTCTCTGTTCTCTATTTGCAGTGCTCTTATGTTTAATTGTTTGAGCTAAATGTCTGCATAATGTGGCAACTAGCAATACTCTCCTAAGCATTTTTAGCAGTTTGTAAATGTGTAGTGTTTCAGTATTTGGATTACAGAGCATGCACAATTATTACTTTTTTCTGTACTACTGGAATATTAAAAAGAACATTATCTGGATAGGATGCATTTTTTGAAATACAGATATTAGTTTTAACGGAGAATTGGCAGAGACAGTGTATACTACTGAGCTGATATTGCCAGGGTAGTCTGAGAAGGCAGGGACGGGGTGGAGGGGTGTTCAGGTGAATAGCACTTTGGGCTTAAGGACTTCTTCATTCTTTCAAACTGATCGTTCTGAAGTTTTATTGCTTCGTGCAGGACAGTGGGGAGTTTGTATAGTTTATATTCTTTCCTCCTGCTCTGTGTCTGGGGTTTTTCTTTTTATTGACTGGCTAGTGAGTTTTAATTATTATCTAGCTAATGTTGCCGTAATGAGAGATTTTAATCTCTGTGTAGATGAGAGGATGCAGTTGACAAATGTTGATATCTTCTTAACTGCTGTGGAGGTTTTAGGGTATGTCCAAAACACACTGTTTTCTGACACATAACTGGGGTCATGTTCTGGATTTGTTTTTTTCTCCTGACTCTGGGGGTTCTCAGGTGGTGTAATATAGAGTACAGTATAATGGCAGATAAAGGCCAGTATTGTCCATCTAGTCTACCGAATAAAGTGGCTAGTGTGGTTGTAACTGCCCCTTGGTCTGTCCCATGCCATTTTGAATTCCATCACTGTATTTACCCCACCACCTCCATCAGGAGGGCATTCCAATCATCCACCACCCTTTCAGTGAAAAAGTATTTCCTGATGTTGCTTTTAAGTTTACTGCCTTACAGATTCATTGTAGGCCTTCTAGTCTTACAGCTTCCCCTTCTTTGAAAAAGGTTTGTTTGTTCATTAATACCCTTTTAAGTATTTAAAGGTCTTTATCATATCTCCCCATCTCTCATCTCCTCCAGGGTATACATATTTAGGTCTTCAAGTCTCTTCTCATATGTCTTCTGGTGCAGGCTCCAAATCGTTTTGGTTGCCTTCTTCTGAATTGTTTCAAGTCTTTTTATATCCTTTGTGAATACGATCTCCAAAACTGAACACAATACTCCAAGTGAGGCCTCATACAGGGACATTAATACATCCTCCTTTCTGCTAGTTATTCCTCCCTTTATGCAGCCCAGCATCCTGCTGGCTTTGGCTACCGCCTTGTCACATTGTTTTGCCACTTTGAGATCCTCAGACACTAGCACTTCGAGGTCCTTCTCCTGGTCTGTGCACACTAACCTCTTGCCTTCTTTTGCATACAGTTTCTTTAGATTTCTGCATTTCAAGTGCATGACTCTGCACGTCTTTGCATTAAATCTTAACTGCCATGCATTAGACCATTCTTCCAGTGTTTGTAAATCTTTCCTCATGTTGTCCACTCCCTTAGAAGTGTCCATTCTGTTGCAAATTTTCGTGTCATCTGCAAAAAGGCAGACTTCCATTCAATCCTTCTACAATATCACTCACAAATACATTGAACAGTATAGGTCCCAGGACCATTCCCTGAGTCACGCCACTATACACCTTTCTTTCTTCTGAGTGAGTTATGTTTACCACTACCTTTTGTCATCTGTCGGTCAACCAATTTCTGATCCATTTCACCACCTTGGGACCTATCCCCAGGCTGTTTAGTTTATTGATAAGCCTCCTATGAGGAACAGTATTAAAGGCTTTGCTGAAATCTAGGTATATCACATTCATTGTATGCCCTTGATCTAGTTCTCTGATCATCCAGTCAAAGAACTCAACAGATTTGTTTGGCATGATCTTCCCCTGGTAAAACCATGTTGCCTCTGATAATGCAATCCATTGGTTTCCAAAAAGTCCACTATTCTTTCTTTCAAGAGTGCCTCCATTATATTTCTCACCACAAAGGTAAGGCTTACCTGCCTATAGTTTGTCACCTCTTCTCTATTACTACTTTTGTGAAGAGGTTTCACATCAGCCCTTTTCTTTTTCTGGTTGGTTACTTCCTTGGACTGATCGTGTGTTTCTTCAAGTTAAGGTGATAATAAATCAAGTGTGCCCTTTGCCTTTGTGTTCCATCAGACTAGTTTTGAGGATTCATGGTCTTTTGGAAGTGTAATGTCGGTGGATCAGATGCTTGTGGCACAATGGGATCATGAGTGTTCTAGGGCCTGTTTTGTGCAAGCACGTAGTCTTGTGAAGAGTAGAGCCAGGTACGCCCCTTGGTTTAGGGAATTAGATGAGGTGAGCAGAGCGATATTGAAGTCGTCTACGCTTTAATGCTTATTCTTCTCATGTTAGTATTTTTAAGTAATATAAGGAGAAGGCCACAAGCACTGGCCAATTTCTCCTATCCAAGTCTAACACAAACAATACCGGAACTATACCAACTCAATTAACTCATACTAATTTAGACATTACCAACACCCTGAGCACTTTCCATCCTATTTCTGCAGAGTAACTTGAAAACAATCTACAATCTCAATACAACCGCATTCCCATTAGATCCATGTCCAGTCTCTTGGATTAAGATAGCATGGGTTGAACTAACACCTATACTACTCAGAATTGCCCAACTTTCACTTTATAAAGGTTACATGCCTCCTAGCCTCAAAAATATTTTCATCAGGTCTCTGCTAAAAAGTCCCTCACTAGAACCAATGAATCCATTCTCCTGTCAACCCATCTTCGTATACTGTTCTTCACTAAGATCATTGAGAAGATAGTCCTTCACCAATTACAAGACCATGTAAATTTCATTGTACCAGTGGACTCCCAGCAGCATGGATTCAGACCCTGGCACAAAATTGAAACATTAATAATTGCCCTCCTGGATAGCTTAATAAGAGGCATAGAGAAGCCAAAGCAAGGATTCATCCTAATCTTCTTAGACATATCAATCTTCAACTCAATAAACCATAATATGCTAATATCTCGACTATAAGAAATTGGCCTACAAGGTACAATATTAACATGGTTTCAGTTATACCTAAATGACCGCCAATAACAGGTTAAAATAGGTTCCCCTTTCAGACAACACCAAGGCATTCCACTAGGATCTGCTCTATCATTACTATTCAATCTATACATACTGCCAATATGCACAATAATACAGAAACACAACATGCACTGTCACATATACGCCGATGATGACATGATATACACATCATACTCCACAGTCCTTCCAGTTCATACAATATCAGAATGCTTCAAGGAAATGTTACACTGGTTAAATGTATATGACCTCTCTATAAACTATGAAAAAATGGAAGTCCTCTACGTGACCAAAGAACCAACCTTCAACCCTCTTCTATGCTAAAAATTTCAGACATTGACCTGCAAGAAAAATCTGAAGTCGGGTATCTTTGAATAGACTAGTGATTGGAGTTACAACCACATATCAAGAAAACCATATCAACAGTATACCACAAAATGAAAATATTTAGACATCTCCATCCACTGCTCGACATCACTTTCTTCGAAACTGGATGCCAAGCCATTATTCCTTTGCGTCCCTCTAGTCCAGTCCCGGAAACGTAGAGTTGTCAACCTCCACCAGCAGCTTTGGAGACTGAAAGATGTCATCGTCGTGATGTCACTGGTACAAATAGGCTAGATCCGCCCCCTTTCACCAGTACTTTCAGTCTCCAAGCAGCTTGGAGGTTCTGAGCCCGGGGCTGGGCTCAGAGGAACAAATAAGCAGAGCTTTAATTCTTTGATTAGGTTCCTTTTTGTTTTAGGATTTTTATTTTTACCTTGGTTTTTAGGTGCCTGCTGCTGCTGACAGAGATCCTGTACTGCTGGGGCTGTTTCTCTCTTCTCTGTTCCCTCTCTCTCCCCCCCCCCCTTCCTCTGACGGTGCCCCAGCATGTAAACGAGCATTGCATTTGCACAGGAGTGTGCCTGCACTTGCCTCCCTGCTCCCGAACCCACTTGGAGGGGTGAGGAGCAGGTAGAGGACTGTAGAGACTGACGGCAGCAGGCAGTGGTTAGAGCCACGGTGATTTTCAGTCTCTCCAGGAGCTGATGCCGCTTGCAAGGCTGTGCTTCTGAGGGGTTCAGCGCTGCCCTTCCTCACTCTCCTCCCGGCGTTGCGGTGAGTAATTCAGTCCTGTGGGTCTGGTTTGCTCGGAGCAGGGTTTTGGCAGCTCCACATGAGTGCGGGAGGCCTGGCCGCGTGATTTTTGGCGCTGCGAACGTTGCGGCGGCCATTTTGAATGCCGGTTTTTCTTTCTACAAAGTTAGTTTTTTGGGGTTAGAAGCTTCGTTTTGGCAAAAGATTGTCAGGGGGCAGCTAGTTAGAGCTTGCTTAGTGGACTACAGCAAAAAAAAAAAAAAAACGCGTTTAAAATAGAGCTGCTCCTTGGGCTATACCAGGCTCCTTCATTAGCATTAAAGCGCTGTTTATATACCATGCCTGCCAAGCCACGCTGCCTCGTCTGTGGGGTGAGGCGCGGAGGGCTTTTGGACACTGGCGTTTGCAAGGCGTGTTCTTTAGAGGCCATGGGCATGGAAAAGTCCTTGGAGGAAGGCTCTAAAGATCAGGGAGAGGCTTCTCTGGACGGCAGGGGGTCCGGCCCCCCTTCCTTGACTGCTTCGGAGCCGGTGGCGGGCCCGTCCTCCGCTGGCAGCGTTCCTTTGTTGCCGGAAGGGTCCCAGAGTGCCGGGATGCCAGGGTTCCCTTCTGAATTTTTCACCTTGATGCAGAAGGCGTTCGCCTTGCTGCAGCCGGACCGGGGGGTTCGGTCTCCCAGTCCTCCGAGGGGAAAGAGAAGGCAGTCGGCCAGTCTCCATGAAGGGGACGTGGCGCTGCCTAAAAGGCGACGGGAAGATTTGGACACGGCGTCGCCAGCTCAGTTAGAGGAGGACCTGGGGATGCAGGATCTAGAGGATGAAGTCTCGGACGAGGACTTGGAAGACGGTGAATTGTTGGAGGAGGAGCAGCAGAGCAGGGTGGTCCGCGTTTTTAGGCGGGAGGAGCTGCCTGCTTTGATTTCCGAGACGCTAAAGGTGTTGAACATGCCAGCGGGGTCCACATCCTCCGAGGAGGCGTTGGAGGATCCGCTGTTGCAGGCCGTGCGCACGTCACAGCGGGTGTTCCCTATACACAGAGTCTTTCGGAATATGATTCAGGAGGAATGGGACTCTCCGGAGTCGGCGTTGCGAGGGACCAGGGCATTGGACCGGTTATACCCGCTCTCTGAGCAGGATAAGCTGATTTTTCGTTCTCCGAAGGTAGATGCTGCGGTGGCGGCGGTCACGAAAAAGACCACCATTCCGGTGGAGGGAGCGGCAGCATTGAAGGATGGGCAGGATAGGAAGTTGGATACCTTGCTGAAGCAGGTGTTTGATATAAGTGTCCTTTCCCTGCAGGCCTCCATAGCGGGGGCGTGGGTGGTGAGAGGCTGTTTGCGCTGGTCTCAACGTCTTCAGAGCTCCCTCTCGGATGACCAAACGGCGGATGTGTCTTGGCTGGAGTCAGGCACTGCTTACCTGTCCGATGTTCACTATGATCTTATTCGTGGTCTGGCGAAATGTATGGCTTCGGTAGTAGCAGCTCGCTGTTATTTGTGGCTCCTTAACTGGTCGGCGGATAGTTCTTCCAAGGCAAGGCTCAGTAAACTTCCTTTCCGGGGTAAGCTTCTCTTTGGAGAAGATCTTGAAAAGCTGGTTAAGGACCTCGGAGAATCCAAAGGGGGGCGTCTCCCGGAGGATAGGCCGAAGCAGACTCGAGGGACTTCTGGGTCTAGAGGCCTCTCGAGAGATTTTCGTAGATTTCACACTCCTTGCTTTCAGCAATCGCAGCGGAGCAGGTTTATGACGCGTGGTCAGTCCTTTCGAGGGTTTCGAGGAGCGGGCAGGGGCTTTGGTCCCTTCCAGTCCTCTGGTGCCAAGAAGTCCCAATGAGATGAGGCGGGCCCAGGTGGGGGAGGTGCCCGTGGGAGGCAGGTTGCGGGAATTCTACCCTGCCTGGGTCCAGATTACCTCAGACCGGTGGGTCTTAGAGGTTATTCGGGAAGGCTATGTCCTAGAGTTTCAGCATCCCGTAGGAGATTCCTTTGTTCTTTCCCCCTGCAGGGCACCTCGGAAGCGGCGAGCGGTTGGAGGCACCTTGAGGCGTCTTCAGCGGCTCCGTGCGATAGTGCCCGTTCCGGTCGACCAGTGCGGCGCCGGTCGATATTCCATTTATTTCGTGGTTCCCAAAAAAGAGGGTACGTTTCGACCGATTCTCGATCTCAAGAGGGTAAATCGTTGCCTTCGAGTGTCCCACTTCCGCATGGAAACCTTGCGGTCCGTCATTGCGGCGGTTCGCGCGGGAGAATTTCTGACGTCATTAGATCTGACGGAGGCTTATCTTCATATCCCCGTGCGGAGGGAGCATCAACGTTTTCTGCGTTTTGCAGTACCGATGGGACATTTTCAGTTCCGGGCGTTGCCCTTCGGTCTGGCGACCGCTCCTCGAACGTTCATGAAGATTATGGTTGTTGTGGCGGCCGCTCTTCGCAGAGAGGGGATACTGGTACACCCTTACCTGGACGATTGGTTGATTCGGGCGAAGTCGAGAGAGGAGAGCGTGGTAGCCACCTCTCGGGTGGTGGAATTGTTGGAAAGCCTCGGTTGGGTAGTCAACGGGGCGAAGAGTCGGCTGACTTCCTCTCAGACTCTGGAGTACTTGGGGGCGCGCTTCGAGACTCGGCAAGGCCGGGTCTTTCTCCCCAGCGCAAGGGCGCAGGCCTTGAGAGATCTGGTGCGTCGGTTTCTGGGACTTCGGGCGCCGACTGCTTGGCAGTATCTGCAGTTGCTGGGCACCATGGCGGCTACGATAGACTTGGTGTTGTGGGCCAGGGCTCACATGCGGCCGTTGCAGAGTGCTCTTCTCAGGCGGTGGTCTCATCAGAGGGATGCGTTGTCGCAGTGTCTGCCCTGTCCAGCGGCGGTGAAGGGCAGCCTGCAATGGTGGTTGCTTCCCGACAGCCTGACACAGGGCATGCCTCTGGAGCCTCCGCGCTGGCGGTTGCTCACGACCGATGCGAGTCTCGCAGGATGGGGGGCTCATCTCGAAGGCTCGTTTGCGCAAGGGACTTGGTCGCGGGAGGAGCGGCTATGGTCCATCAACCGTTTGGAAATGCGAGCGTTGTTTCAGGCTCTGCTAGCGTTTCGGCAGGTGCTAGGACATGCGGCGGTGCGCGTGCTGTCGGACAACGCGACTACGGTGGCGTATATCAATCGGCAAGGCGGCACGGGCAGTGCGTCTCTGGAAGAGGAGGCGAGTGTACTGCTGGCCTGGGCGGAACAGAACTTGCAGGCTCTGTCAGCTCAGCACGTCGCGGGAGTCGACAATGTTGAAGCGGATTATCTGAGCCGCTGCCGAGTGGATCCGGGGGAATGGGCTCTGCACCCGGACGTCTTCGCGATGCTTGTGCGCCGTTGGGGGATTCCTGTGATGGATCTCATGGCGACCTTGAGGTCGGCGAAGGTGGAGCATTTCTTCAGCAGGCGGAAAGAGTGGATGGCAGAGGGCCTAGATGCCTTGGCGCAGCGGTGGCCTGCGGAGGGTCTTCTGTATGTGTTCCCTCCCTGGGCGCTCATCGGCAAGGTGATACAACGCATCGAGCGGCACAAGGGCCAGGTGGTGCTGGTGGCGCCGGATTGGCCAAGACGGCCGTGGTATGCCGATTTGGTTTGTCTGTTAGCCGACGTACCGTGGCGGCTCCAGCTTCGGGAGGACCTGTTGCTTCAAGGACCCTTGCGGATACCTCAGGTGGGTCGATTCTCGCTTACGGCTTGGCTCTTGAGCGGGCGCGGTTAACGGCCCGGGGATACTCGGCGGCGGTTATAGCCACACTTCTGCGATCGCGCCGGAGGTCGACCTCCCTGGCGTATATACGCGTTTGGCGTGTCTTTGAGGCCTGGTGTTCCGATCGGTCTCTCAACCCTTTGCGAGCTTCCGTATCCAACGTCCTCTCCTTTTTGCAAGCTGGAATGGAGAAGGGGCTCTCGGCCAGTTCCTTGCGGGTGCAATTGGCAGCTCTCTCCTGTTTTCGCGGCAAGATTCAGGGTCAGGTGATAGCGGCGCATGTCGATGTTCGGCGTTTCTTGTGAGCGGTGTTGCTGCTGAGACCGCCGAGGCGTTCTGTTATTCCTCCGTGGGATCTCAATGTGGTCTTGGACGCCCTGATCGGGGAACCTTTCGAGCCCTTGGGTAGGGCTTCGCTTAAGGATTTGACGCTCAAGACTGTGTTACTCGTGGCGATTTGTTCCGCCAGGAGGATTTCGGAGCTGCAGGCGCTGTCTTGCCAGGAGCCTTTTTTGACTTTCTCTGCGGACAAGGTGGTTTTGCGTACGGTTCCCGCCTTTTTGCCAAAGGTAGTGTCCGCTTTCCATGGTAATCAAGTGGTATCGCTGCCGGTGTTTTCCGCGGAGCAGAGGGCTCAGGCGGGTGGACGCTTGCATCGGTTGGATGTGCGGAGAGTGCTCAAGAAGTATCTCCGTCGTACGGCATCGTTCCGGAAGTCGGACAGGCTTTTTGTCGCCTTCGGGGGTCCACGGAAGGGCGAGGCGGCGGCGGCGAAGGCTTCCATTTCTAGATGGCTGAAGGAGGCGATTGCTTCCGCCTACATTTTGAGAGGCAAGGAAGTGCCGGTCGGTTTGCGGGCGCATTCCACGAGAGCTCAGGCGGCGGCGTGGGCGGAAGTCAGCCTGGTACCGGCGGCTGATATTTGTAGGGCGGCGACCTGGTCCTCGTTGCATTCTTTTGCTCGGCATTATCGCTTGGATGTGCAGGCGCGCGGGGATGGTCGTTTTGGGTCAGCCGTCCTTCAGGCTGGGGTTTCAGGGCCCTCCCGTTGATATGTACTGCTCTGTTACATCCTCTACGTTTCCGGGACTGGACTAGAGGGACGCAAAGGAAGAGTAAATTAGACTTACCTGCTAATTGTTGTTCCTTAAGGAACTCTAGTCCAGTCCCGGATCCCTCCCATTCTATGGGTATTGACCAGCCTGAAGTTTTCAGACGCGAGGGGAGCGAGATTGGACAGCTGTTGAACCCGTACAAAAAAAAAAAGAATACCAAAGAAATAGACTTTTTTCTCAGTGTCAGGGCGCTCTGTGAGGCGCAGGGATGGGAGGCGCTCGCAGAGGGGGTCTCTGTGGAGTTTGCAGCATGCGGCATGGGCTAGTGGGCGCCGGGCTATGGTGCTTCAGTTCCCAGTCCTTTAGGGGGCACTGCCTGTTCTTTCAGGGCGGCCCTGTCTTGTTCCTTAGAGTTATATCTCTATCTGTATATACTGTTCAATATAGGTTTTTTGAGATAGCTACTTATTTGTTGCTCTGCTGAGTCTGCTTTGTCAATAGGTGCTGGTGAAAGGGGGCGGATCTAGCCTATTTGTACCAGTGACATCACGACGATGACATCTTTCAGTCTCCAAAGCTGCTGGTGGAGGTTGACAACTCTACGTTTCCGGGACTGGACTAGAGTTCCTTAAGGAACAACAATTAGCAGGTAAGTCTAATTTACTCTTATCCCTCATCTCAACTACTGCAATATAATCTATTATCAAAAAGCACACTAAAACCACTACAGATGACCCAGAATACTGCAGCTCAAATCATTTTCGGCGCCTTGCAAAAAGATCACATAACTCCCATGCTAAAGCACTGGCTTCCAATAACCCCCCAGTTACTATACAGAACAATACTAAACATGTTCAAGACTATGAACAATTTATCTGCAGATTACCCCCAAGCTGTAATTCATAGAGCTTCAAACAACTAAGCAAGATGATGCAATGCTCATAATACCCTCACTATACCAACCCTCAAAGCAAGAAGCTCTCAGTCCGCCTGCAACTGAGCCTTTTCATTGTATGCACTATCCATCTGGAACTCGCTCCCGGCTAATCTTTGAGCTTTAAACATACTATCTGATTTTTGAAAGCACCTTAAGGCACACGTTTTCCTTGAACACTTTGGACCTGATACTTAATACCTCTGAGTGTACAAAACCGCCGCTTCTGAGGCACACAGTAACATCGGGGAGCAGCAGCCATCATCGGAGGGAGTGAGTGGGAGCTCCTCCTCACCTCCATTAACCACCAATCAGCAGCCCTAAGCAGCCCTCTACAACGGCTCAAAAACTGCCACTTCTGAGGTGCGCCCGCGCCTTGCGGGACTGCGACTGAGAGCCTCGCCAGAGGGCCCTTTGGCGTGGCCCTTAGGCGTGGGTCCGTGGCGTGTGAGTAAAACCTATTTTATATTTGTGTATGCAACTATTATGCTGCTGCATTACGGCTGTAATCTATTGTTCTCCTCTCTTCTTGTCTCTTCTATCCTTTTGTCTAGTACTGTATCTCTTATTCTGTCCTATCTTATATATGGCGTTCTTTTCGTATCTTCTATAATTATATTGTATTGTAAACCGCTCTGATGCTTTGGCCTGAGCGGTATATCAAATGATTAAACATAAACATATAAACATAATATGATATGAAAAGTTCAACTCAAAGGCAGGTACACGCTCTCCCAACTCAATCCACTCTGTATAAACATGCAAGAGCTCTGCACAATCATGACTCAATCATGTGCCATTCAACCACAAGCACATGCAGGGCCGGATTTACGTATACGCCATGTACGCCATGGCGTAGGGCCCACAGCCGGCAGGGGCCCACAAAAAAAGAACCAGTTTTTTTTTTTTAAACTCAATTTAAAAAAAAAACCTGGTGGCTGCCGCCGCGGGGCCCCCTCTGCTGCCGCGGGGGCCCCGTCTACAAGCTAACGGGTCCGGTCGGGTCGGGTCCGGTCCGGTCGGGTCGGGTCGGGTCTCTCTCCCTCCCTCCCTCGCTGCAGGCTGCGAGAGACGCGAAGATAGAGCGTCTCCTCGCGTCTGTGTTAAGCCCGCAGGGGCTGATGGGATTTCCCATCAGCCCCTGCGGGCTTAACACAGACGCGAGGAGACGCTCTCCCTTCGCGTCTCCTGCAGCCTGCAGCGAGGGAGGGAGAGAGACCCGACCCGACCGGACCGGACCCAACCAGCTTGTAGACGGGGCCCCCGCGGCAGCAGAGGGGGCCCCGCGGCGGCAGCCACCAGGTTTTTTTTTAAAATTAAATTTTACTTTAGGCCGGGGGGGGGTAGGACTGGTAATGGGCTATGGGGGGGGGTAGGACTGGTAATGGGCTATGGGGGGGGTAGGACTGGTAATGGGCTATTGGGGGGGCTGGGGCTGGAAATGGACTGGGGGGGGTAGGGCTGGTAATGGGCTATTGGGGGGCTGGGGCTGGAAATGGGCTGGGCTGGGCTGGGGGGGGTTAAGGCTAGAGGTGGGCTGATGGGGTTAGGACTGGTAATGGACTGTGGGCTGTTGGGGGGGCTTATAACTGGCAATGGGCTTTGGGGGGGGTTAAGACTGGTAATGGGCTGTGGGCTGATGGGGGCTGTCTGGTAATGGGCTATGGGGGGGGCTAGGACTGGAAATGGGCTGGGGGGTTAAGACTGGAGGTGGGCTGATGGGGTTAGGACTGGTAATGGGCTGTTGGGGGGGTTAGAACTGGTAATGGGCTTTGGGGGGGTTAAGACTGGTAATGGGCTGTGGGCTGATGGGGGTTGTCTGGTAATGGGCTATGGGGGGCTAGGACTGGAAATGGGCTGGGGGGTTAAAACTGGAGGTGGGATGATGGGGTTAGGACTGGTAATGGGCTGTGGGCTGATGGGGGGGGGGTAGGACTGGCAATGGGCTATGGGGGGCTGACTGGAAATGGGTTGATGGGGTTAGGACTGGAAGTGGGCTGATGGGGGGTTAGGACTGGTAATGGGTTATAGGGGGGGCTTAAACTGAAAATGGGGTGATGGGGGGTTAAGGACTGAAAATGGGGTGATGGGGGGTTAAGGACTGTAAGTGGGGTGATGGGGGGCTAGGACTGGTATTGGGTTGGGGGGTTGCTAGGACTGGAAATGGGCTGATGGATGGCTAGGACTGGAAATGGGCTGATGCAGGGACTAGAAGGGAATGGATGCTGGGTGAGGCTGGAACTAGAAGGGAGCTGATGTTGGGGGAGGATTAGAATGGGATGGGGCTGGAAGAGTAAAATGGAGAAGGGAAAAATATTTTGTGTGGGAGGGATAAAAAATCTACAATTGGCCGGGTATTGGGAGAGTAAGTGGGGATTGAGGATGGAGGGGTAAAATTTGAGTGGATGAAATAGGAATGAGGAAAGAGCAAAAGGAAACATAGAAACATAGAAACATGACGACAGAAAAAGACCACATGGCCTATCTAGTCTGTCCTTCCATAACAACTACAACAACTACAACTACAACAAAAGGAGAAAGATTAGTATGTTAAAGCAGATGTAGAGAGAGAATGGAAAAAAATCTAGAAGAGAGAAGAAAGGACAAATGGACAGCAGACGATGGAGAGTTAGCAGAAGACACGAAGAAACCAGAAGAAAGTGGCTGGAGCAATTGCAGCTGAAAAAAATGCACAAAAGGTAGAAAAATATCTCTTTATTTTGAATTTATTAATTGGAATATGTCAGCTCTGGTAAATGTGCATCATTAACATCTGTGCTTTGTTTAGTACAAGAGCAAATTAATGTATAGTTTTATTTCTACAGTGTTGTACATTCCAAGTTTGGCTTTTGGGATTCCCAGTTTAATTATTGTCTTCCTATTTCTAAATTGTGATTACTTGTTTGGTGATGGTCTATGTTCTGCATGTGTAACTGAGCTGAGGTGTTCTGTTTATATAATTCCTATTTGACATTGCCACTTGTTCTCTTTCCCCAGTAGGTCATGTATTGTTGTTCTCTGAAATGTATTGGTTTAATATTTGCAGTGTTGCCTTTTGATTGGTTAGAGTATGGTGCTTTGTGAGTCCTGGTAGTGCTGTTAGGATACGGCGGGTTTACTATGGGCAGTGTTTGTAGTAGTTCCTAATGTGTCTGGCAGTTGGCACTGGATTATAGTAATGTAGAAATCTTTTAGTCTTTCTTTATCCATACACTCATTAAGAGGCATGTTTACTAAAAGTTAGTATATGGTAACACTATGCAAATATTTATGCAAATGAGGCCCCTTATGCAAATGAGGTCCGCACCCCCCTTGGGCCGCCCCTGCTGGGGGCCCACAATTTTTGTTGGCGTAGGGCCTCACTCAAGGTAAATCCGGCCCTGAGCACATGTACCTGTAAAGTTTAATGCAGGCTAAGTTTACTGTAATTTGATTGACTGTTCATATGTCACTCAAAAGCCTGACATAATCACTTTCCCTTGTCATTCAACAAGACAATGTAAATCTTATATCCACCACAAATTCTATAAACATTAATTTATTGTACGTGAGGTTTAAATTACTTTTGCATATCCAATTCAGTTCTATGTACCCTACTTTGACCTCAGATGAGGCATTATAAAAGAATTGTTAAATAAATAACTTTTAAAATAAATGCAATCTTGTTCAGACTATGGGAAGTCTTCTATACTCTAAAACGTTTTCTGCATGATACAGGGTGTGCGGCAGCGCCTTCAGTTTTCCCAGTGACTTTGCTAGTTTTTTGAAAGGGAAGGTTGCTTCCCCCTCCATAGTGGTGATTTAGTTACGCTTAGTCACATGAAGACAACTTTGTCGTCCATTCGGCATAATATAAATATGTTTTGGACAACTTTTTCTGAGGTCACTGTCGATGATGCTTCTTATCTCGTATTATCATGTTTGAGATCAACATATTGCCGGCTTGATTGTTTCTCGGTGGCATCAAATGGAGATTTGAAGGATTTGGATGTGTTTCATAGTTGCTCTTATTAATGATCCTTTGCAGTCAGGTGAGGTGCCAATAGTGCAAAGGGCAGTAATTTGGAGATTATTGGCCATTAACATGCCACCTATCTGAAATTAATGGGTTGATGGGTATGATTGTCAGTGAACATCATTAATTTTCCTTTGGAACTGGCTGTGAATGGCTCCATGGGTCCACCATACCTGCCTTAGAAAATTAACCACTTTATGCTTGCAGATGGGAATCAGGATCTGTACTGCAGGCCCTGAATTTTCTGAAACAAACTAAGGCCATTACAGATAAAATAAATGATTATTGGTCACATATTCGATATTGACCTATCCAGAGGGAGGAAGTTTTGACCTTCGAAAGCTAGTCACAAAATATATTAAATTAGTCCAATAAAAAGGTACCACCTTATCTTTGTTTGTTTTTTATTTGTTAATCATTTTTAAAGCAGCAGAATGATGGATTCAGCTGCTTTGCACTAGCAATAGAGAAGGACAGGGACATTGCCAGAGCTTTCCACTTTGCTTTTGGAGAGTCTTCTCTGTTTCATTCCAGATTCAGGGAAATCAGAAAGCTTCTAAAGGATTTAAGAATGAAATATGACTGCATTTTAATATGCTGTCAATAGCAAGTTGCTAATTATTCACTAGAGTACATAACTTGAAACGAGTGCAAGTTTACACCATCATAAAGATTCAGACTTAAAGAGAATTACAATCATTTTAGTCATCTACATGTACAAAGACTCTACCTTTTGTTATTCATACCGTTGGATTGCTATTTTTACTATAGAGAGAGCAAGCAGGAGTCTTACAGAGATGACATTATCAGGAATCATGCAAGAATAACATTTCTAGATGACAGCCTTATGAAATCTAGGATGCAAGATTATTTTATGCATATGATAATGTAGAACTGCTACTACTAACACTACCACTGATAATTTGTATTGCACTACAAGGCCTATGCAGTGTGTACAGACACATGTAAAAGACTGTCCCTACTCATCAGAGCTTACAATCTAGTCAAGACAGATGACACAACAATTGAAGACAAGGATATATCTAGGGGAATGGTAAAGAAGCACATACTGTAGGAGACTAAGTGGATCAGGATCCAAAAGCGGCCTTTGAAGAGGTGAGTTTTCAGCCTGCATTTGAAAAGGGCTGGAGGTGAAGCCTGATATACAAATTCAGGTAGTTTGTTCCAGGCATAAGGAGCAGCAAAGTGGAAGGATCGAAGTCTGGAATTGGCAGTAGAAGAGAAGGGCACAGATAGGAGCGATCTGTCTGAAGAGCACGGAGTTCCTGAAGAGGAGTGTAGGGAGAGATAAGAAAGAAGTGAGGAGCAGCAAAGTGAGTGCACTTATAAGTCAATAGGAGAAGTTTGAATGGGATACGGAAACGGATAGGGAGCCAAAAAGCGACTTGAGAAGAGGATCATATGAGCATATCAAGGTTGGCAGAAGACTAGCCACACAGCTGAGTTTTGAACAAACTGAAGGGGAGAGAGATGATTCAGAGGGAGACCAGCAAGGAGGAGGTTGCAGTAGTCTAGATGAGAGGTGATTAAAAGTGGGTAAGTGTCTTAGTAGTATGTTCAGAAAGGAAAGGGTGAATTTTGCTGATGTCATAGCTAAAAATCTGTCGTTTCTTTCTCTATCAGTTGGATGTGTGTGGAGAAGGAGAGGGTGGAGTCAAAGACGACACCAAGGTTGCGAGCCAAGGAAAGAGGGAGGAGTAGAGCATTATCCACAGAGATTGAGAAAGCGGGGAGGTAGGTTTAGGGAGAAATATAAGAAGCTCAGTTTTGGCCATGTTCAGTTTCAAATGGCAGTGAGAGATCCAGGCAGCAATGTTAGACAGGCAGAACAAAAACAATTCCTTTCCTTTGTCATTGATAACAAATATCCGAAAGGTTAACTAAGGGGCCAGAGAGTTCATAATTAAAATATGATCAAGATATTACTATGATTCTAATATGTGAGTCTTAAATATTATATTGGGTGAATTGGGTTGTCAGTTTTTTTGCATGATTCTTTTTATATTTAATTGTTGTGGTGTATAGAAATAAAGAATGCACAACATTGCTTTTTAGAGGAACTTAATAATGGACTATAATTGCTAAATTATTTGTGAAAGTATTGATTTAGTATCAAGTGGCTTGGTATAGTGTAAGGAATTGTGGGTAGTATAAACCATTTATGCTGGGTCAATTTCTTGATCTCCTGATTCTTCCTGCAAATTGAAATCATTTATTATATGGCATCTGTCTGTGAGTTTAATGGGCTGTATGATGTTGTCAGGCATTGCCTGTGTGTACATAAAAATGGCATACTTCTGTTCACACCATCCCTTTGATATGGGCTTTGACTTGCAACCTTTAAATTGTCAGAATTTAAGGGGAAAGCTGGTGACTAGGAACAGAAGTAAGTGCATGAGAATTAAAGCAGTACAGCAAATAATGTGGGTATTAGGTTGCATAGATATATATATGGCCACCCATATGTTATCAGGAGAAAATCAAGTCTCTTAAGCACAACAATTAACAGTTTTGTACATCAGAACTGGTCGATTGTCAGCATTGTCTTGAAAGCAAATAGTTTTGTATATGCTATATGTATCCCTGTTATGCTCTTTTGTGCAACATCCCATGCCAGTCTGGTATATAAATGTGCTCTGTCATTGCATTTTTGCAATTTCGAGGATAGCTGCATGTTTCCACTGCAGTAGATCTTAAGAATTCCCGCACTCCAATCTTTGTCAGCGAAGCTCAGTAGCCTGTTTCCAGCAGTGGCCAATCCTATTCACACAGGATTCCAAAAGATAGGTAGATTCCTTGTAATTAATCTCAGAACAAGCAGTGGATTTCCTCAATTCCACCTTAATAATGGTTTATGGACTTTTTCTCCAGGAACTTGTCCAAACCCTTTTTTAAAACCTGCTACATTAACAGCTGTTTTACCACATCCTCCATCAATGAATTCCAGAACTTAATTCTTGAGGGAGGAGTAGCCTAGTGGTTGGGGCAAGGTACTTCAGGCCAGAAGGTCGGGGGTTCAAATCCCACTAGAGGACAGCAACCTTGGCCCGGAAGGACTGGGGTTTCTAGTCCCACAGATGCTCCTTGTGGTCTTGGGCAAGCCACTTAACCCTCCATTGCCCATGTTCCCTGTAAGTATTAGTGTATGTGTCTCATATCCCTGCGTGTTAAATGTATCCCCCACTTGTGTTGTGACCGCTTTGATTGAAGGATAAGGCGGTATACAAAACTGTCTAAATAAAAATAAATAAATAAATAATTATGCGTTGTGATAAAATATTTTCTATAATTTGTTTTAGGTGTAGTACTTCAATGTGTGCCCCTAGTTTTTGTACTTATGAAAGAACACGACCAATTTGTCTTTACTTGTTCTACTTTATTCATTTTATAGATCTCTATCCTATCTCTCTTCACCCATCTCTTCTCCAAGCTGAACAACCTATTTGCTATATCTCCTTTCAAGTTTAAGACTTATCAAGGCAGTTTACATGATAAAAATAAAAGAAAAACTGGATAAATGATAAAAGCAAGTATACCTCCAATCTCTCCCTCTTTAGCCTTTCCTCATACAGCTATTTTTCCATCTATCTTTTTGGTCACCCTTCTTAGTACCTTTTTCTAATTACGCTATATCTTTTTTGAGATGTGCTGACCAGAATTGCATATAATATTCAAACTTCCCCCAACACTGCTTACCACTTCACTATTCTTGGCCATGTCTTTTACTAACTCCTTGACATTATCAAGGCACATCTGCTTATTATGTCTGCCCAGGAATTAGTAATAGATTTTTTAAACTGGCTGGATTTTGCTGCTTCTCCATTTCCCCATTGTCTCATTTCAGGTTTATTTAAATACTCAAAAGTCCCTTCTTGTTCCCTTTTTTCTTCCTGTTGAATCTTGTTATATTTGGAATTGGCTTTTTAAATGCATTACTCAACTTTTTCTAAATCAGTGCTCAAGACGTTTAGAAACTTAAGTTATTGTCCTGCCCTTGTAGGTTTGCAATCTAAATTATATCTGAAGCAATGAATGGTGAAGTAGCTAATCCAAGGGTCACAAAAAAATGTAACTCTGACTTTCCTGATTCACAGCTCCTCTAACCAGTAAACCACTCCTCCACTAGATTTGTGTTTCTATCCCTAATGAGAAGGCCGCGGGCAGGGTCCCGGAGGCCGACGATAACCGGGGGCACGCCCCGGCGTGGGACCCTGCCCGCGTGGAGGAGGAAGGGGAGGTGGGGGGGGGGGAGGAGAAAAGGTGAGCCGAGACGTGAGCAGCATCTTTTAAATTGATTGGCTCCGCCGCGGGGTTGCGCGGCGAGAGCCAATCGGGTGCAAGGAAGGGCTATGTGCTGCGACGGCGGGGGCGCTCGCCGAGCACATGGATCAGGAGAGGCCAGCGGCGGGGGGGGGGGTTCCTGGTCGGGGTGTGTGGGGCAGGATTGTGGCATGGGGTGCTGGGGGGCCGGTGCCTGCAAGGGGAGGGCGTGGGGGGCCACGGCCAGCAGTTCAGAGGGATGACGTGGGGCACAGGCTTCAAGAACAGGGAACTGGGGGGGTTAGGGGGGTTATGAGGGTTGGGGCAGTGTGGAGTAACGGGGCGAACTGGGGGTAACGGGAGTGGGGCAGGAGTGGGGGGGAGATGGGCATATGTCTCAGACTATGGGAGAAGGAATGGGACAACGTGATGGGGGGTGGCAGAAGGGATAGGGTGTGTGGTATCAGCAGGTGGGGGTGGGGGTGTCCAACGGGGAGGATGGTCGGGTCAGGGAGTAGGGGAGTGATGGGGCCGCAGGTATGGGAGCACTGGCTGGGGGGGGCCAAGGCCCCTCGAGGGCTGATTCGGCCGGGGCATGGCGGCCGGCTTGGCCTGCGGTTGTTTCCCCGGCGGCGTTGCCTTTTTTGTCTCCACAGATTCCTGGGATGACGTCTACGGGAGCGACACTCGATGTGAGCCAGCAATTCTGGACGGCGAACACCGGGGTGCCGGCGATGGAAGTTCCTGGAGGTTCAATGGCAGGTTCGGTGTGCCGAAGTGGGAGAGATCTGCGGTGTGTCGATGACTTGCCACAGGAGGGGCAGCGACGGGCGGTGCCAGAGTTGACGGTGGCTGGAGAGACGGGTGAGTTGCTGTCTGAGCTGGCTGGTGGGGGTGGGTAGAGCGTTCAGGGAAGGCTGCCCAAAAGCGGCGACACACGTGCCGGCGGTGGCGCAGTTCGGAATCTAGTTCGTCCACCGGATCGTCGGCAGGCGGCGTGCATAGGGCGGAGGGAGGCGCCTCTGTTGGGGGGTCTGCGACGGTGACCACTTTGTCGGAATTGTGGGAGGGGGTGCCGAAGAGGTTGAGGAGGCGAATAAGAAGGCGAAAGTATATTGACATTTTCCGGTTGTTAGAGGGGCGCAAGCGTTCGGGAGAGAGTAAGAAGACGCGGAAAGAGGACGAAAAGGCTGGTAGGGTACGGAAAGTGTCAAGGACCGTAGTGAATTGGGTACGGGCTTTTTTGTGTTTAGCGAGTGTTTGGGGCCAGCGCTACCCGGAACAGTATGGGATGCTTTTGTCGTATGCGGACTCGATTCTCAAAAGCTTCGCAGACCCATGACAGGTGGTCATGGCTTAATTACGATGAAAAGTTCTGGGATAAAATGGAGGAGAACAAGTTGTTGTCATAGGGCACTCAGGATATCAACTTGTGGTTGACACAAATGTCGATGAGGTCAACTGCGGCAGTGGGGGCCAGGGGTGGGGTGAAATTCGGGGCAGGGAGTAGCACTGGGGGGATACGTTCCTTTCGTGCAGGCGGAGCTATTGCGACCAGCAGGCGGGGGGAGGGGGAGATGTATGTTGGAGGTTCAACAAGTCCTCCTCTCCGTTCCCGGATTGCAAGTTCCGGCACGCCTGTTCAGTGTGTGGGGGTGGACACTTGGTGACGAAATGTGTTAAAAAAGGTCCCGTTGGGGGTTCGATGCCAACAGCCAAGTGAGGGAGCAGGGTTCGGCGTAGCCCCCTCACCCATACGGGTGGGGGTATTAAGCGAGTGGCTGTGGCATTACCCAAATAAAAGGGATGGTGAGGTATTGAGGAAGGGGTTCTGTGAGGGATTTGTGATACCTGTTTGGGGCGGGGTGGGGGCTGTGGCGTCACGGAATGCTACGTCGGTGAGCCGCTTTGAAGAGGTGGTGCGGGCGAAATTAGACATTGAGTTGCAGTTGGGCAGGATGGTTGGCCCATTTGCTGAGCCCCCGTTTAGGAAGTTTGTAGTGTCTCCTTTTGGGATTATACCAAAGAAGGAACCGGGAAAGTTTCGGTTAATTCATAATTTGTCTTTTTCAGAGGGGGCATCGGTTAATGATCACATTCCACGGGAGTGCTGCACGGTGCGGTATGCCTCGTTTGACAAAGCGGTTAGGTTGGTGAGGAAGGTGGGTGCAGGGGCGTTGATGGCGAAGGTGGACATTGAGTCCGCATTTCGTTTGTTGCCGGTGCACCCATCGTCCTTTTATTTGCTGGGTTTCCAATTGGCAGGCGGATATTACTTTGACAGATGCATGCCCATGGGCTGTGTTGTGTCGTGTGCTTCCTTCGAAAAGTTTAGTACATTTCTGTATTGGGTGGTGGTATGGCGCGTCGGCATTTCGGAAGTGGTGCATTACCTGGATGATTTTTTATTCGTGGGGGCAGCGCAGACTTCCCAGTGTCGGGCATTGTTGGACGGTTTTGTGCGGGTGGCCGGGGAGTTGGGTGTCCCGCTGGTGGAAGGGAAGACGCTGGTGGAAGTGGACCTCCTAAATGATTGGCAGGAAGCATTGGAGAAGGTGGTAAAGGGCAGCACGGGCAGGTCGCAGCTTGCACTCAGGTAGGGGGGGCGGCAAAGGCACGGTTTGTGCCTGTGCCGGTGGCGGGATCCCGGAGGTTTCCGGGGTCCGGAGCCGTAGGCTACTGGGGGCAGGGCAGGGTGCCCACAACCTGGAGAACCCCGAGCTGACTTTTGCTAGTGATATGGCGAAGTCGGGCAGGGGTGGTGGTAACTGGTCAGATGGTTGACCGGGCCAGGTGCGGAAGCAAGGTCACTTTGCTAATAGCATGGCGGGTGAGGTATCGCTCCGCTGGGGGGGGGTCGGTTGGTTAAATTGTTACTCATGTTATAATGTTGAATTGTTATTGGGCAATAAAGCTGCAACCTGGTTTAGTTCCAACCCGTGTCTGTGAATTTTTTGGTGAGCTGCGCAGGGTGTGCAGGAGAGGAATGGGGGTAGGGCGGAAGGGAGCGCCGGGTGCAGATCCCCGGTTAATTACTCCTCCAGTATTTCCCATGGAGGCACAACCAAAGAGCAGGTTGTACTCCTTGTGTGCTCATCGGAACGCCTCCATAAATTTTATTTCTGTTGTGGTTTGCTGCTGGTTTTTTGCTGGGTTTTTTTTGTCTCTTGAGCTTCAAGATTTCATTGGACAATATGTCTCCTTTTACTAGTTATCAGGTCCTCTGTAGTCCTAGATACCTAGAAGCTTTATCATCCTGCAATAAGCACATTAAGCCTTTAAATCTGTATTTAACTCTTATGTTGCCTGATGTTAACATTCTTTCCTCTAGTTCATCACATATTGAGTTTCATGCTTGTTTGTTGAATGTTCATACCCTTAAGGCTAAAGATTGTTTGGTTGAAACTCTTATTATATAGGAACATTTGCAGATTTGTTTTCTTACAGAAATGTGGTTAAAGCAGGAAGGCAAGATGTTTCTGCAAGACTCTTGTCCTCCTATTCATTTGTTTTATTACCAAGATCAGGATGGGAAGAGGAGTGGAGAAGTCACTGTAATATATGTAGTGGAATGCTTATTTATATAGCAAAATCTAATATACCACTTACAGGGTGGCCGCCATCTAAGCATTGTACTAGTAGGGGGCTACTAGTAAATTGGCCTGAGTCTATTTTTGAGGCTCTGTTATTGTCTGTTAAAGTTCGAAAGGCTATTAATGTTTTGCTTCTTTATTACCTTCCTCCATTTTCATTGGGTTTCCTGCAAGAGAATACTCTTTTTTTTGATATCTGATCAGCAGTGACTTACTAGGGATTTTTATTTAGATGCTGATTGTATTGCATTTTGTCCCTTTTATGGAGAATTTAAAATTATGTCAGCTGTTAATGAATCCAACTTAATCAGTGGGCCAAATGTTAGATTTAGCTTTTGTTTCAGTTAACTATTTGGTCATTTTGGATAGTCCATTATGTCTCTCTTTCATGAACTGACCATACGTTATTAGTGTTTTCTCTTTCTTTATTACCAGAAAATTGTGTAGCAGCTCCTAAATCTTGAGATCTTAGCATCAGAAACATCTAAATTTCCATCTAATTGGCTGTTTTTTGATGCTTACCCATTTCCCCATTGTCTCATTTCAGGTTTTTTTGAATGCTCAATAGTCCCTTCTTTTTCCCTTTTTTCTTCCTGTTGAATTTTGTTATATTTGGAGTTGACTTTTTAAATGCATTACTCAACTAATGTCTTTTCCTCAGTGGGCTCTGCCTTAAGTGGTAATTTAACTCCTCCTATGTATACAGGTAGAATCTGCCTCTTTCTTTTTCTTTTTGCCCAACATTATTACCACTGGAGTCTGTTTGCATCTTGGGATAAGCTTCTTTCTTCATTACTTGATTTCTTAGTGCTATGTAAATATTATACTCCCTGGTGTCATCCAGGGCTTCATCTTTTAAAGAGGCAGTGCCATCATGCAGAGTGACAGTGGCTTAAATTTTGCACGCCGGAGTTCCCTAACTCGTGTAAAGATCTGTTAGTGGTTTAGAAGAGCAAGATAAGGGAAGCCAAGAAGGCTTCCATACAGTATCTAAATTGTTCCTGCAATCAGGGGATCATCTTAAGAATTTGCTTTGGGTTTTGGACACATTGGCAGCACTGGCATCTAGTCAAAGTAGGTACCTATCCACTTGATCACCAAAAGATTTTGATCTTTTTCAGACTAAGAATGTTTCTCAGGTTAGTGGTAGCTTCTCTTCTGTTCCATCTTGTCTAGGGAATACATTGATGTCGACCTCTAATGTCTTTCCTCAGTGGGTTCTGTGTTAAGTGGTAATTTAATCTGTCTCTTTCTTCTTCTTTTTGCCTAACATCGTCTTGTTGTATATTTCATCCAGTTATTCTATTTTCTATGGATAGGTTGTATCTCTAGACACAGGAAAGCATTTTTTACTAGTTGTATTTGAAGTATTTTCAACCTTTTGATTTAATTAATTATTCCTTACTTTTAGAATGGTTGTATGATATTGGCATTAAATCTGTGGTTTTGGATTGGTTTGTCATATTTGATGGGTCAAGCATTTAGAATGTGTTTCAGCCAGTCTTTGTCCCACTTAGTTGTGGGGTCTCACAGGGGCTTCCTTTTGGTCCCCATACTTTTTAATATCTTTCTGATACTTCTGTTTACTTTGTGATCCAGATGTAGTCAGTATATATTTGTGATGATATCTAGATCCTTATTTTGGTGGATCCATAGTAGATGGCTATCACAGCTTGAATCACTTCCTAAATACTGTTGCTGCTTGACTTAAGATCACTAAACTTGTATTAAATGTTGCTAAATGTGAAGCCATGTGGTTTGGAAAATTTGCCTTGTCTCCAATCATGGTGCCTTTGATTTAAGGCACTTCTCTGATCTCACCTTCATCTATCCATTTTTTTAGATATGATATTAGATTAATCTTTGTCCTTGAAAGCTCAAGTTTCACAGCAGTGAAATCCATTTTTACTACCTTATGTCATATTAGGGCAATGAGGAGTCATCTTTCTATGCAAATCCTTAAGATTCTTATTCATTCTTTGGTCATTATAAATCTTGATTATTGCAATTCACTTTACAATGGTATTCCCAGAATTGTTTTGCATTGTTTACAGATGATTCACAATGCTTATGATAAATTGCTGATGGTTGTTCATAAATGGGATTACATTTCTCTCTTACTTGCCTACCAATGGTTTATCATATTAAATAAGATCTGGGTTCTCACATTATGAGCTCTTGACTTTTATCAGCCAGAATACCATATTGAGTCATACACTTAACTCCTAGGAAATGAGCTCAGGTCTCTTCCTGCCTTTTATATTCTTACAAGTCTCAATCTTGTGATGTGTCACAATCTCGTTGGTTGTTCTGTATATATCTTGGGCTGTTTGATTGTTTCCTGTAGAAGACACCTACTGATTTGGCTCTCTATGCCTATATAACTCTGGAACTCCCAGTCCTCCCTATCATCAGATTAGGCTTCTAATGGAAGATCCAAGTACCTTGTTGTTTGCTGTGTCTGATTCCTGTGGAGTCTTCTGGTAACAACCCTGTTTTGCCTGCCCTTTCTGTTGCCTGCTCCTGGATCCTGCTTTGGCTTGCCATTTTGGATTTCGTTCTATGCCTGACACATCTCCTACTGCTTCTTTTGCCTGATATCCAGTGTTCACTCCATGCAAGGACCGCTCTACCAGTGTTTCAAGTTCTGGCAGTTTCTGAGTACCTAAGGGCTCAACTCAAAGGGAAGGGGAGCTGTTATAGGTGAAGGTGCACATTCTAGGTTCCTGGTGTTCCTCTAGAGTGGGTTCAGTCAAAATGTTGACCTTGAGATCTTCTCAAGCATCATTTCATTCTCTTCCTGTCCTCTTCCCCCCCCAATTGAAGATTTATTGGATACTACTGGAGATTCTGCTTTCGCTTATTTGGTGCCTGCTGTTTAGAACTCATTCCTGCTTTACCTTTAGCGAGAACATTCTTAAGCCTCATGTTACAATAAAATGATATTAAGCATGAGTAAAACCAAGGCAAAAATGCAGAGACCATGGTGCAGCAGCACAGTGGATACAGCTAACGCCACCTACTGAGGTGACATTAGTTGTATCCTTGATGTCTGCAAAACCAGTGGTTACCATGCACTGCTGATGCTCATCATAACCACCCATTAATTTAGCTGTCCGGTATTGCCCTTAACAATAACTGTTACTCCCTCCCTTCCTGCTCCTTTCCCTCTCCCAAAGGGTTGTGAACACTGTCTCCACAGCATTCCCAGCCCAGTCAATTATAGTTGCAGGAGGCTGAAACAGAGACATGACATGGTAGTGTAGACTGAATCATAAACAAAATAGGGTCTCATGCACATCGTACATGTTGGTAGAAGTCAGTAGCAGAAAATGTGCGCTGGTTAACCCAATGAAAGTTGGTTTTCAGGAGGCCAGATGCTCTGGTGAACTGCTGATACCATTGTGCTCTTTCATGCCTATTAGTAAGTGTGCATAGCTATTATGACGTAAACACACATGGATGCCACTCAGATTATAATACCCATTTCATATTACCTCACACTATACTTCTACCTAGCAAAAGCCAAATATCATAGCAAAGACTGCCACTGGGGAATAAGGCAGTGTAGACAAATGTTGCCATCAGCATTCCCTGACACTTTAACTTCCTTCCTAGCTATGTGGCTCCTATGGTCGCCTCTACTATTGGCTAGTCCAGGAAGTGTGCATGCACTTCCAAGGTGGGATTGTATGAAAGGGGACTAGGTAATGCCCCTGGCTCTTTAGCTTGACATGCTATTCTGCATTCCCACCCATAATTATGGCCCTGATTACTGTATATACTTATTCATATATACACTCACTCACAATCACACTTGTATTTATAGTATTAATTAGATATGCTGCATTCATCAATAACATAATGGTGATTTACAATAGAATAATAAAATAAGTACTAGTAATAAGGATTAAAAACATAAATTAATGAAAAGAAAAAAAAAAGGAGAAAGTTACAAACCCATTCTAGAAAATTTCAAATACAAGATTCTTGGAAGGAGCAGATCTACACATTTGCTAGCAAAATTGCCCCGGTCAAATTATGTACTCATTGTAAAAGTCAATTATTCAGGCCTGTAAATCAAGCATTAACAAGTTAAATTACAAAGAAAAAAGGGCTAGGGCACAAATCCAGAAGGCAACCCAGCAGGTGGGCTCAAACTGGATATGCATGTGAGAAGGCATCTGAAGAAGATAGTTATAAAGAGCGTCTGAGTATGCAAAGAAGAGTATGGAACAAAAAAATATGCTAGATACAGAGGATTTCCCATTGTGAATTATGTGATGAGTTCTGATAAGAATTTTGTGAGACGACCAGGAACCAGCGCAGTTCCCTGAGAAGAAGGGTATTATGATCTCTTCTTACTGCCATTGTGGCCATGGTGTTTAGAATTAACTGAAGCACTTAGTACCTACAGTGGGCAAACCAGCATAAAGAAAATTCCACATCATTATCGGTCCTCCAGTTCAGTCCTCCACCACTGGCTAGTGCACCTCCTCCTGCAGCATGGAGACTGGGCATTTCAGAATCGTGACATCACTGGATGTAGCCTGCTGCTCTCTCCCATCAGCCCCAGTGTGTCCAGTCTCCATGCAGCAGGAGGACGTACTGAGCCTAGGTACTGGGCTCACTAGAGGTTCAGATGAGCAGTTTTTAGGGGTATGTTTACTAAACCGGGCTAACAGTTAACCCAGGCTATCTGCCACTAGGTCCCATATTATTCAATGGGACCTAGTTGCAGATAGCCCGGGTTAACTGTTAGCCCGGTTTAGTAAACATACCCCTTAGTGTAGTTAGATTAGGAGCCTTAGTTTAGAATATTTTGTGTTGGGGTTTTTTATTTCTTCATGTAGTTTTATGTTCATTTTGGTTTCATGTGAAAGACGCTGTATTAAAACCAAAAAAACAAAACCCTCAAGAGAGGAGACGGAAAATCTCAAGAGAACTGTTTTCTCTTTCCCCTAGAACTTGGGGTCATTGCTGCCCGCTCTCCCTTCCTGGACTGCACGGTGGGGAGCTGTGCTGGGCTTCAGCGATGGCGGCTCTTGCTTCGGGAGACGGTGGCGCTTGCCGCAGGTGTTACAAAGCACCACGGAGCCTTGGGGCGGTTTTCATAACAGCGCAGCGGTCAGCCCGATTTCAGCTCCCTGTCGGGTAGAGCTGCCGAGGCTACGTTCGGCAAGAGGTAAGATAGTGTTAGGATCTCCTGGCCGGAGAGAAGTCCCCGGTAATATATTTTTCCCAGCACGTGGCTCCTCTCAGCCTGAACTGCGTGTGCAGTGCTTTAGCAGTTGTGGGCAGCTGAGGAGCTTCGGGGGCAGGTTTTCCTTCCCACACTTTTGCTGCCGTCTATGAAACGGTTTTGGGACCGGAGTTTTTTTCCTTTTCACGCAGTTGGCAAAGGTAGCTTAATTGTTTTAATTATTTTAGTTTGAGTTGTTTTAATCGCATCCCAGTTAATTAATTTCTCTTGGGGTTTTTTCTGTCTTAAAGGGGCAGTATAAAAAAAACAAAAAAACTTGCGTAAGTCATGGTACGCCTTTATGCTGGCAGTTTGTTGCCTGTGGCAACTTTGTGTCCCTTAGGGTACAGGGCCGGCCTTATCGGTTAGGTCTGGTCCTGTCCTACCCTGTCCTGAGATGTTTGCTTGGATAGAACTAATAGTTTTCCTTGCTTGGCTTCATGTTGCATTTATTATAGGTACCTTTTAGATGATTATTTGTTCTAATCTTCTGGAGATTAACAACAATTTGGGTCTCTGTAGTATTGGAACATATAGTTCTGAGTGCCATAAGCCTTCGGTTTTTTTTTGTTTTTGGATAAGGTAGCTCAAAGACCATTAAGGTTTTCTCATCAGAAGGTAAGGCATTAAGAAAAGGCACTCGGGTTTTTATAGTTTGCCTGTGGAATCCAGTATTTGCTCCTAACACAAAGCTGTGATTCTGACCTATTAGGAATGTCTGCAGAAATATGGTGGTGATCTCTTTAGGAAGCAGAAGGGCAGCAGGGGCACAGATCTGCTATCAATTGACCTTGCTACAGCTGATCATCGGAATGCTTGAACAAGATTTTGACCCGTGCCTAAAACTTTTGTCACGCTGCAGGCAAGACCTTAATGTAATGTTGCTGCAAATAGTAAGTATTCATTCTGCTTCTGTTAGGGATGACTCCACTGATGCTTCTGAAAACTTCAGTGCTAGCTTTACATCAAGCTGAGCATTCACACAGTTTCGGGATACCTTACAAATTAGACAATTATTCTTAAAGGTCGTCTTTTTCTGCAGAATTAGATGGCCAAATTGGTAACCTGGTCAGCCATTATGTCATCTCCAAGCTTCAAAGTGCCGTTCTAAAGGACAGGAGAGAAAGTCTGAAGGGGAGACTTTTGATGGGCTTTGCCGGAGATTATTTCTTTGGTTGTTCAGGAGGTGGTACAGGGTTTTCTTTGGGAAAAAAAAGAAAATAGTCAGATGACACGTCTTCCTTTTATTTCTATAGAAACCCTGATATCCAGTGCCTCTGTATGTATATGTTCAGCGACTACTTGCACCCTGATGCAGTAGCTGTGTACGTGTTTTTTGAGAAAGCTTATTGAGCATTTGAAGGATGTTTTATCTGTCTTGGAGTATATGTACCACTTTAGTGGTGGTTCTGCGGCTCAGTATGAAAGCTTCCAAAAATGTTATGTTTGTAATCTTAACAACTTTCACCTTACAAGTGAATGTTTCGGGTTTGGCATCAGCCATGGAAACTCACCTTTTGGTAGGTTTTGAAGAACCATAAAATGTTTAGCTGCCCAGGTTAGTTTACGGTGTCCTCTCAAGGATCAAATTCGGACGCCAATGAATCTGTTTGGCTTTTGTTAAAAAAAAAAACAAAACCCTGGTGTCAATTTGTTTTTTGGTTACCCCTAAGGGAGACGTTGCAGCGATCTGACTTCTTTAGGATGAGAAGATTAGCACAGGAGGGCAGTTGTTGGATCAAGGAGAAATCATCAGTTTAAGCCTATAGGTGCAACTAAGATTGCCCTTAGCAGGATTTCAAATGACATGATGTGCGGCGTCGGACATTAATCTATTTCTTTCTTAGTGCCAAAGAAGAACGGGTCTTTCCATCCTATTCTGGATCTCAAAGGAGTAAATCGCTGTCTTCGAGTGCCGCACTTTTGAATAGAAACAGTGCGACCAGTAATAGTAGCAGAGCGGCAGGGGAATTCTTGACATTCCTCAACCTTACGGATGCGTACTTGCACATCCATATCTGCTCAGTTCATCAGAGATTCCTGAGGTTCGTGCTGCCGTGAGGGCATTTTCAGTTTCAGGCTTTGCCCTTTGGTTTGTCTCGGAGTCCGCACACCTCCATAATTATTGGGGGTGGGGGGGTAGGAGCGGTGCTGCGAAAGGAAGGAAGGAAGATTAGTTCACCTGTACCTTGACGAGTGGTTGTTTCAGGCAAATTCCAAGGCCGAGAACTTTCTGGTTCTAAGCAGAGTAGTGAAGTTCTTTCAGAGTCTCATCTGGGTGGTCAAGGCGGCCAAAAGCCGGTTAGTTCCGCTTCAGGTTCTGGAATACTTGGGAATACGGTTCGACACCCAATTGGCAGATTTTCTAAGCGGGGTCTAGGTGGATGGCAGTGAATGGCAGCTTCATCCGGAAGTGTTTGCCCAGATAATCCTCAGGTGGAGTCCCCCAGTTGGATCTCATAGCGACTTGTCAGTCAGACAAGGCTAGTCATTTTTACAGCAGAAGACAGGAAAGGATGGTGGAAGATGTCAATGTCCTGATGCATCAATGGCCATCGTCAGGTCTTCTCTATGATTGTCCCCCGTGGGCGCTTATAGGTCAAGTGGATCAGCGCAGAGAAGCGCATCGGGGGAGAGTAAGATTAGTGGCACCAGAGTGGACGTGGCACCCAGCGTATCCGTTCTAGTTAGTCTACGCAATAGGGTCCTTTGGTGATTGTCGGCAACAGCGATTGTTATTTCATGGACCGCTTCGAATGCTTCAGGTTGATCGGTTCTCACTTACGGCATGGCCATTGAAGGGCAAGGTTAAAAAAAAAAAAGGGCTATTCGGGGGCAGTGATAGAGATCTTGCTCCGGGCCAGAAAGAGGTCCACTTCCCTAGCGTAGGTGCGAATATTTTTGAGGACTGGTGCTCCAGTGACAGGCCCGTTCCTCCTCGGTTTCCTGGCCTATAGTGGTTAGTTAAGGCAGAACGTCTTTGATAAGGGTCTGGCAGCCAGTTCCTTAAGGGGCCAGTTGGCAGCTCTTTCTTGCTATAGAGGTAAGGTTCAAGGGGGGTCCGTGGGCCCTCTCTTCGACGTGATCCGACTTCTAAAAGCGGCGTCTCGGTTTCGGCTTTCTCGCAGATTGGTGGTCCCTCCTTGGGATCTCAACATAGTTCTTGGAGCGTTGACAAGGAAACCCTCTGAGCTCTTGCGCTAAGCTTTGATTAAGGATTTGACCTTAAAGACAGGGTTATTAGTGGCCCTTTGTTCGGCATGCCAAGTTTCGGTGTTGCAGGCATTGTCCTGTCAGAGCCGTTCTTGTCTGTTTCCAAGGGAAAAAAAAAAAAAAAGGGGCGGTGTTGTGGCCAGTTCCGTCCTTTTTGACCAAGGTGGTTTCTTGTGAATCCATCAGTTTCGTGGCCAGTATTGAGAGTTTCGGAAGAGTATGCCTCAGACTGTGGTCGGCATCGTTTGAACATAAAGAGAGGTCTGCGTCAATTCTTGTGAGTCTCGGAGATCTTCTTTTTTCTGAAGTATGAACATCTATTTGTTGTCTTTTGGAGGTCCGCCTAAAGGAGAGGCGGCAGCCAAGGTTTTATTTTTACGTTGGGTCCGAGAAGTAATAGCGTCAGCGTATATCTTGCAAGGTCGTCGGGTGCCCATGGGGTTACGAGTTCACTCTACTAGGGCGCAAACGATGTCCTCGGTGGAGCATAGGCTGGTTCCGCCAGTTGAGATTTACAGAGTGGCCTTTTGGTCGTTGCTCCATGCTCACAGTAAGCACTATCGCCTGGATGTTCAGACAATGAACGAGGCCTGATTTGGGTCAGCAGTTTCCTTTCTGGGTGCACAAGTCCCTCCCAAGGATTACTGCTCTGCTGCATCCCAGTGGTGAAGGACTGAACTGGAGGACCGATAAGGAAAGAGAAATTACACTTACCTGGTAATTGTTGTTCCTTGAGGAACTCCAGTTCAATCCTCATTCCCGCCCGAGGATGGCTTTCTCGCAAGGCAGTTCGGTTTGGGAGGAATGTGAGGTACATTGGGGGTAAGAACCTTGAATAGTCCCGGATTCCCTGGGGTTCTTCTTTAGTCTCTCTTTCTTTCTTAGATGGCTCAGGAAGGAAGAGGCAGTTAAGGGAAATAGTTCCTTCTTGATAGTTACTTAGTAATAGAGGGAAATTGACTGTATGGTAGAAGTGGAAATTGAACGTTGACTTTAATGCGTTAACTATTTATTTGTTGCTTCTCCGAGTTTGCTTTGTCAATAGTACACTGGGGCTGATGGGAGAGAGCAGCAGGCTACATCCAGTGATGTCATGATTCTGACATTCCCAGTCTCCATGCTGCAGGAGGAGGTGCGCTACCCAGTGGTGGAGGACTGAACTGGAGTTCCTCAAGGAACAACAATTACCAGGTAAGAGTAATTTCTCTTTATTGAGGTAATCGATGATGAGAGCCTGAATTAAATGCAAAATTCATTGGAGCTTGAGTGATCTCACTGAATGGAACTTCTGAAGAACTAACAGATTTCCTTATCAAAGATGCTTTGAGGGAATTTGTTTTCCTCCAGTCATCGATGTAAGAGGAAAAAGTTCTTTCTAGTATCAGAATTCAAGTTCAATTTATGCTGAAGGAGCCAGTCTGCAACAGCATCTAGACAACGATTAAGAACTTCCAAAGGTATCACAGCATACAGAGATATTGGGCAGACAAGCTGTATGTAGCCGGCATATAAATAGAGATTCGATCTACAACTCTGAATTAGGGAAGCATGGTAGATTCTGGGAAACATGGCCATCAGTCCTTTACCTGCTGTTTGTCTATACTGAAAGGAGGGGCGTGAGTGTTATATTTTTCTATTAGCATGTATGATTGAGAAATGACTATTTTGAGTGTTATAAATAGTCAGAATGAAAGAGTCTTTCAGGCCAATGTGGCAGTGCAATATACTGTCTGGACTTTTTAAAATGTTCTTTCAGTCCTGAGGACTTAAAGTTCCATGAATATGTGCTGAATGTTTGAGTGTAGATATGCAGAAGACTATATGCATGTAGAAAGAGTGTGAGATCTAAGCAAGTGTTCAGGTGTGAATAAAATTAAAACTGTACTTGAATGGAATAAAAGCAATCATATCGATGTTAAACTGGAGAGAAGCCTTTTTTAAAAGGCAAACATAAGAACATAAGATATGCCATACTGGGTCAGACCAAGGTCCATCAAGCCCAGTATCCTGTTTCCAACAGTGGCCAATCTAGGTCATACGTACCTAGCAGTTTCCCCAAAAGACACAGGTTCCGCAATGCTTGTACTGGGTCAAGCATTGATATCCTGGGTCCCTTCTTAATAATGGTTTATGGACCTTTCTTCCAGGAACTTGTCCAAACCTTTTTTAAACCCAGCTACACTAACAGCCTTTACTACATCCTCCGGTAACAAATTCCAGAGTTTGATTACACGTTGAGTGAAAAAATATTTTCTTTTATTAGTCTTAAACAGTTTACCCTGTAGCTTCATTGCATGTCCCCTAGTCTTTCTATATTCTAATAACATAAACAATCGATCTACGTTTACCTGTTCCACTCCGTTCATTAATTTATAGACTTCTATCATATCTCCCCTCAGCTGTCTCTTTTCCAGGTTAAAGAGCCCTAAACCTTTTAGCCTTTCTTCATAGGAGTATCCTTCCATCCCCTTTACCATTTTGGTGGCTCTTCTCTGAACCTTTTCTAATAACGCTATATCCTTTTTAAGATACGGCGACCAGAATTGCACACAATATTCAAGGTGTGGTCTCACCATGGAACGATATAGAGGCATTATAATATCTTTTGTTTTATTTTCCATTCCTTTCCTTATGATACCTAGCATTCTATTTGCTCTCTTGGCTGCCGCTGCACACTGGGCCGAGGGTTTTAACATGCTATCCACAATGACGCCTAAATCTTTTTCCTGGGTGGTGGTTCCTAATGTGGAACCTTGCATCGTGTAACCATAGTTTGGGCTGTTCTTCCCTAGGTGCATAACTTTGCACTTGTCCACATTAAATTTCATCTGCCATTTTGATGCCTAGTCTTCCAATTTATCAAGATCCTCTTGCAATTTTCCACAATCCTCTTGGGTCTTAACAACTTTAAATAGTTTTGTGTCATCTGCAAATCTGATAACCTCACTCGTTATTCCACTTTCCAGGTCATTTATGAATATGTCAAAAATCAGCAGACCCAGCACAGATCCCTGGGGTACACCACTATTCACCTTTCTCCATTGGGAAAATTGGCCATTTAGCCCAACCCTCTGCTTTCTATTTTTTAACCAGTTCTTGATCCACAGTAGTACACTGCCTCCTATCCCATGACTCTTTAGTTTTGCCAAAAGTCTCTGATGAGGGACCTTGTCAAAGGCTTTGTGAAAGTCCAGATACACTATATCAACCGACTCACCTTTGGCCACCTGTACCATGCACTGGCCCTTAGAAAATAACTATCACATAAGAAATTTAAACTACAGAGTAGGTTTGTATATGTATTATTGCTGTTAGATTTCCTGGTTTTTCTCAGTCATAAGAACAGATTTTAAATGTGTCACAATCACACTGTGATTGTTGCAGTGCTTTAGCCAGTAGCAGGATTAAATATTTTGAACTGACCAGGGTGAATAGATATTTATGGGAATATCTTTGAGTAGTGTGGAGGGCATTAGTGAGGCATCTGTTGTCACTGTAGTTTTGTTGAAATTACTTTGGACTTTGCTGAATATCTGCTCTTATGACAGTTGCTGTTAGAGGCCCTTATGTTGTTTATTTGTTTTTTTTTCCTTTCCTTTGCAATATTCATCCTACAGAGGCTACAAAGATTTGGACTGAATCAAGCCACATTGTGTGTAAGGGTTTCATGCTACCACAGTGTACGTGTCTCTTTTAAGCTTCTTAAAACTGAGAATCTATTAAATACCAGTTCTGGGCCTTCAATGGGTATCGATTTGTTGTACGCTGGAATGAACCATTTCTTAATAGTGTGAAGCAGCCATTATTTTTCACAGTGTCTGTGAAGCACAGATCCCAGTGGGCTGATTTTTTTTTTCTGTCTAAAACCTGATGGGGGAAATGGATGAACATGGTGTGTAGACCATTTTTGGATTTGGCTGAGATATCAAGGGGTGTGCTATGATTGGTACTCTGTCCCTTTGACTGACATTGTAAGGCCAAAATGGTGATGCTCAGAGGAAGGAACTGTTAATTTTTGTTCTTTCTATTTTTACTGATGGCATTTCTTTCCCTTCTTAAATAGTCTTTAGAGAGTTTGAGTGGTCATTGTAGCATTCTTAAAATCCAGAGGTCCAGCTTAATAAATCTCCCAGGATTAAATGTGCTGGGCACAGTTTAGAAGAGAATATGCTGTTTATTCAAAGGAATTAAGAGAGGCTTGCTTTACACAAACTACAATGGATCAAAAGATGATTGTGTCCAAGTAGCATATTACATTTTTCAGGTTTGACTTTGTCAATATTTAGGTCCCTGTTTACTAAGTAATGGTATAGTTTTGCAGTTACTACACGTAATTGTCAAAATAAAGATATGGTGACTGCAAAACCTCTCCGTTAACTATTGAGAGTGTTCCCAACATTTATGGAAGGGCTGATGTGCAGTTAATGCAGAGAAAAAGTCGCTACCATGTATGAATTGCACAGCAGAGCACATGCTCTGTGGTATCTGCTTTAACAGTTATTGCTCAGTAACTATCTTTGCATTAACTCTAAGGTGCAGTCCCTGCCATTGCATGTTCAAAATGCTAACTTTCCCATTAAGAGGTTAATTTTTTTAAAGTAATTTTATCATGTATGTGGCTATATTTGCTCATAAAATGTCTTTTATAAAATTAGGTTAGGAGTAAAACTACAAACGACATGAACTCATGAACTTTTACTGTAGGCATTGCTGGGGGGTGTGGTCTGGATGAAGCATGCTGACTATGAGATACGTTAATCTACATCAACTTTTCTGAACCCAGTCATCGGGAACACACCCAACCAGTCAGGTTTTTAAGATAGCCACAATGAATATGCATACGAGAGATTTGCAACAATGGAGACCGTGCATGCAAATCTCTCTCGTGTGTATTCATTGCAGTTATCCAGAAAACCTGACTGGCTAGGTGTGTCCCGAGGACTAGGTTAAGAACCCCTCATCTACATGAGTGTTTGCATATTCTATGCACGGCCATTTACTCCTGCACTCACGTGTTATTGTTGCTGGATTTGCGCTACGATTTTGTAAAAACACAGGCGCCTGTGTGTCCTTATAAAGCTAGGTGAAAAAAGTAGGCACTCCGTTATAACATTATCCTCTGACTGTTTAATGTGGGAATTACCACGTCCTAGCAATTAATGTATGTGGGAAATGCTAGTGTGATAAATAGCTAGTGCAGCTTAGCAAGTAGGCCACTTAATTTTTTTAGTAGGTAAGAAACAAAATATTCGGAGATGCAGAAGACAGTGCACTCTGAGGGGCACTTTTGAAACCGATTGGAGAGTTTGTAGGTTAAGTAACCATGGACCTACACAATTCAAAAGAAAATTCCTTGGGCTGGTAAAAACAGTGTGGCTAATATTTAAAAGCACTTAACAAGTTAGCAGTATCTGAAATCTGGATAGGTGACAGCCAGTGCGATTTTCAGTGGCACTATCTGGGTCATGCCACTGACTGCCTCTGCCCTGTCTGGATAGTGCCAGGCCTGTCTGCGGGCAGAGCTAGGGCAGAGTTTGAGGTTATCTGGTTAGTGACAGCATTCAGCCCGCTAACTGCAGAGCTAACCGCATGAAAGTGGGTCAGAGAAAGGCAGTTCTAACTTTATGCAGCTATCTGAGAAGTGGCGCCAGTCCCTGCTGAATCTAGATATTCAGTGCCAGCCACGATCTGGATACCAGCACTGAATATCTACATTAAATTTAGCAATGGAGGCTGCCATTTCAATGAAGTAGGGTTGAATATTGTCTAAATTATTGGTGCATATTACCTGAGGATTTTGCATGTGCTTTACAGCATGTTCAAAGTACATGCAGGGATTTTAAAATGAGATGTCTCCCCACCCCACATACTTGTTTTCCACATTCTAAGCTTGCCCTTTTTCTCATGAGAAAATGTCGCATGTGCTTTTGGTCACTGAGAGAAGGACAAATTTCAGCCCAGGGGAATTTATCTGGGTAGCTATTTATTTGCAAATTCCTTTGAAAATGACACCCTTTAGGACTATCTGTCTTCCACTGTGTACACACACAGGCATGCACACCTCCCTACCAGCTCAGCTCTCTTTTCTTCTCTCCTCCCCCAGCAAAAAAACAAAAACAAAAACAGCAAACTAGAATGGATCAGAATTGTGGAAGACCCTTGTCCCGCCATTCAGTCTGTCAAGAGAAGAATATTTTAAACCAAATTGACAAGGGCAATTAATTAGCTGGGATGTACAATCCATTCCTTTCAAACTAGGTGTCTGCTTTGCACTTTAGTGTGAGCATGGCAGGGTTTGACTTACTGACTCTCAAGAGTAATTATGCATGGACAGTGACATTTTGAAATTCTGAACAGTTCAACTGCCTTAGTTTGAGGTCACACACAACACAATTAAATTTTGTGTAGCCTTTCAATTCCAGCCTCTCAGCATTTTCCTAGCACTTAATTGTGCGACGGCTTAGACATGTTTGCCTCCAGATGTTAAAGCTCTTCAAGAGTGACACACTTACTTTCTTGGTTATATAGTTAATAGACATTTGCGTGTAATTAATGAGGGAGGACGCCAATGGTCTAATTTTGTTGCAGTTTTCTCTCCTCCAGCCCTCTTTCTCAGAACGTTCAGCTTATATTTCAGAATATGTGTGAGTTTACCAAGGAGAATACCACTTAGTCAGTGTACCTTCTATACAGAGTCATATACAGTACTATGTTGATGGGGAAAATGAGTGTGACTTCTTGTGTGGGAAGACGTGTTACAAAGGATATACCTCTGTTATGGAGATAGAATAGCTTTTGAGAGTACTAGTCATAAATGGATTTGGTTTATTATTATAGGAGAGTAGTATCAAAACAATAGTGGAAACAAAATCTATTCCCTTTTTCATTCTTAAAACCAACTGCTGTGTAGTGAACTTCTGGCTCTTTATTCTGTACAATTTCTGATTTGCTTTGTCCTTTGGCTGTGATAATGCTATGAGCCTCTGCAGCTCAACTTCATGCATTATGCTAGCAATCATTTATATGTTACGGGTCATGGTACTCACCACTAGCTACACTATGGTAATCTACTTTGGAGCATACTGCTTGGGTATAGAATAGAGATAAATGATCTTTCTCCTGTACTCCAGGGCATCACACGCTGTCTGTTGAGTGATGAGGCTTATTCTTTGTTAAATGGTTGTCTGCCCCTTTTGTAAGCGTATAATGTTTACCTTGGATTTCAGTGAATTCACAATTTTGTAGCTTCTCTTATACTTTGGTGGTGTCCCTCTTGGGTTTGCTTGCTCCAGGATACCTTTAGTCAGTGGTTTGGGAATGTACGGTGCATTGTTTATCCCCCTCTGCAAAGTTTTTCTTCTGTCTCCTTTTCCATCCACAGCTTATCATGTGAAACCTGGTTGATTTCTGATTGGCTGACGGCTTCCTCTATATATAGTTCAGGACTGTACAGTCTTTGACTGACACTTTCACTACTGTTCTTTGACTAGCTGCTACATGTCACCTTGAGAGTTTAATTTAGTTTACTGGCAGTCTTTTTGTTAAGTATGCCAAAGCGATATACAATCTTAGGGCTTTTCTTGAGGGGGTACGCGATGGTACAGAATACTGGCATCTTTTTCATTGCCTGCTAAAATTGACCCTTGTTCCTCATACATTAATGAAAGAGTGCTGCATATGAGTACTGGGACCTTTTTTCCTAAGAAAAATGCACTGTGCAGTCTAATAACTATGTAAAATAGATAAACATAAAGACAAACAAAATAAAACAGATAGCAATACATTTATTATATGACAATAATATTAAAAAACGCTAGTAATCAAAAGGAAACAGTCAAACAGCAGCCTGAATTTGCCCAACTGGCTAAGCCAAAAAGAGGCTTAAACATGGGAGAATGCCTAAGCAAAAAAGTATGATCTAAGTCCTGAATTAAGTGTCTTATAAGATGGCTCGGTTTGAAGATGTATGGAGGGAGAATTCCAAAGGGATGGAAGGTACAGAAATGAAGTATAATGAGAATCCTCTAAGAAAGGATGCTTGTGTCAGTTCTCCACATAGGGTTGTGAGTACTCTTATCCCTTGACAGGAATCACACTATAATCGCCCACCTGCAGTACAGTAGGGATATGAACAATTTTTTTACTTTTCCAGGTTTTATTTTCAATGGGTTGTTCATGGCTTTGTTGCTATTCTGTTTGTTGTTTGTTTTCTATTTTAGTGCATACTATTTGCAAATAGCACATATTGAAACAGAAAATATAATAAAAAACTGTGTGTGTATTCTTGTTTTCAAATGAAGAAAGCCCTTTTTATTGCATTTTTCATTACATTTTTAAAATGAATGCAGAACTGGCGATATGCATTATATTTATTTGGCTAAACGTATATACCGCTATCTCCAGGAGCAAGCAGGAATGTAGTCTTCACATATGGGTGATGTCTGTACCAGTGTCACCCATATGTGAAGACTACATTCATGCGTGCTTCTAGAGATCCCCTGTTAAAGGTGAGTAACTATGCTTTCTCCGGGTTATTGTGTTTAAAGGTTTTCAAACTTGTTGTGGTATTGTGTTGCTTATGATTAGTAGTCAAAAGTGACTATGAAAATGTTCTTTACTGCCTGAGAAATGCTTTTGTTTCATTATGGACTGGCAGCTTCCACCTATCCCTTTTGGTTTTCAGTCCAGTCAGATGTGGCCTCTTCTGGGCTATGACACCATGAGCTTTCATTTACAAATACACAGGCCTTTTTTATTCTTTTGTATTTTATTTTAATTTATTTTTAAACAAATTGTCTTTCCCAGACATTTCAATGAAAGTCTTTGTCCAGGGATCATGGATCTAGTTCTCCTGGAGTGTAATAACATAGTAACATGGTAAATGATGGCAGATGAAGACCAGTATGGTCTATCTAGTCTGCCCAGTAAGGTGGCTAGAGTAGGTGTATCTGCTGTCCATGTACAATTTGGGATTGTACTTGCTATTCCATGCAGGTCGCCCCTCTCTATTTGTTAAAGTATAAAATAAGTAGTTTATTTTGATATCCTCTTTACTTAAAGGGATCCACTGTGTCTGTTCCATGCCATTTTGAATTCAGTCGCTGTATTTGCTCCATCACCTCTATCGGGAGGGCATTCCAAGCATCCACCACCCTTTCAGTGAGGAAGTATTTCCTGATGCTGCTTTTAAGTTTATCTCCTTGCAGCTTCATTTTACGCCCTCTAGTATTACAGCTTCCCCTTCTCTGAAAAGGTTAGTTTGCTCATTAATACCCGTTAAGTATTTAAACATCTGTATCATATCTCCTCTGTTCTTTCTCTCCTCTAGGGTGTGCATATTTAGGTCTTCAAGTTTATTCTTAAGTTTAGTCTTCTGTCACATACTCTAAATCATTTTGGTCACCTTCCTCTGAACCGTTTCAAGTCTTTTTATGTCCTTTGTGAGATACGGTCTCCAAAACTGAACACAATACTCTGAGTAAGGCCTCACCAATGACTTGTAGTGGGGCATTAATACCTCCTCCTTTTTGCTGGTTATTCCTCTCTTTGTGCAACCTAGCATCCTTCAGGCTTTAGCCACCACATTGTCACATTTTTTCACCACCTTGAAATCCTCAGAAACAGTCACTCCGAGGTCCTTCTCCTGGTCCGTGCACAGCAACCTCTGACACCCTGTCGCATACAATTCCCTTGAATTTGTGCATCCCATGTACATGATTCTGCACTTCTTCGCATTAAATATTAACTGCCAAGCATTAGACCATTCTTCCAGCTTTTGTAGATCTTTCCTCATTTTATCCACTCCCTCAGAGGAGTCCAGTCTGTTGCAAATTTTCATGTCACCTGCAGAAAGGGAGACTTTTCCCTTCAATCCTTCTGCAATATCACTCACACATACAATGAACAATACTGGTCTCTGGGGAACAACACTACTCTCTTCCGAGTGAGTTCCGTTCACCACCACCTTTATGATCCAGTTCACACCTTGGGACCTATCCCCAGGTTGCTCAATTTATTGATAAGCCTCCTATGAGGAACAGTATCAAATGCTTTGCCGAAATCTAGGTATATGACAAACATCGCATGCCTTTGATCTAGTTCTCTGGTCACCTAGTTAAAGAACTCAATTAGTTTTGTTTGGCATGGCCACCCTTTGGTAAAACCATGTTGCCTTGGATCATGCAACCCATTGGTTTCTAGAAAATCTACTATTCTTTCTTTCAGGAGTGCCTCCATTACTTTTTCTGTCACTGAGGTAAGGCTTACAGACATATAGTTTGTCACCTTTTCTCTATTACCACTTTTGTGGAGAGGTACCACATTAGCCTTTCTCCAGTCCATTCTCATGTCTACAAGGATCTATTAAAAACATCCTTTAAAGGCCCTGCCAGAACCTCTCTGAGCTCTTTTAATATCCTGGGATTTATCCCATCTAGTCTCATGGCCTTGTCCACTTTCAGATTTTCAAACTGTTCAAAAACAACATCATCTATGAAGGGTGTAGTATCTACTCCATTCCCATTTGTATACGTTTTAATCATATATGGCTCTTTTCCAGGATATTCTTTAGAGCATACAGAACAGAAGTATTTGTTTAGCATTTTCGCTTTTTTCAATGTCACTTTACACGAATCTGTCCTCGGCAGTTTTGAGTCTTGCAATTCTACCTCTGATCTTCCTTTTCTCCTGATTATACCTGAAAAATGTTTTGTGTCCACGCTTCACATCTTTAGCCATCATTTCTTCTGCCTTTGCTTTTGTTATCCTTACATCTCTCTTTATCTTTCAGCTTTATCCTGTATTTTTTTCTGTTTTTCTCTTTATATGATCTACAGAATTTTGTGAAATCTGTGGTTTTTTGCCTTTATTTGTGCAGCCACTTCTTTGGCGAACCATATAATGTTCCTTTTCCTCTTGTTTTTATTTACTTTCCTTACATATGTATCCGTTATCCCTTTTATTGCCTATTTTAGTTTAGCCCACTGCAATTCCACTTCCCTAATCCCCTCCCACCCTGCCAACTCCTCCTTCAGGCACTTTGCCACTTTACTGAAGTCAGTGTTTTTGAAGTCTAGGACTTTGAATTTGCTGTGATTGGACTCTGCCTCGGCTTTTACCTCAAACCGCACTGTGTGATGTTTGCTGCTGCTCACGTTGGCACCCACTCAGACATTCAACATGCTCTCTCCATAGATCCAGCATAGAACTTTCCCTGGTGGGTTCCATCACCATTTGTCTGATGCGCTTCTTTGGTCTAGCCACTAGGTATTATCATTGTGTAATGACTCAGGCTCTCTCCTTCATTCTCAGAAGGTTGCAGGTGTGTTTAGGTGGACATGTTTTAAGTGCAAGTGTCGTCTTCTGCTACTGCTTACCATTTCTGTAGCACTACGCGGCTTACACAGCTTAGACGAGAGAGTCCCCGATCATCACAGCTTACAGTCTAAAATTTACTATTAGTTAACGGTCGTTCTTACCAAAAGGCAAATTAAACATGTGACATATTCAGAATTATATATATGCTCAATAGATTGACATGCGTACATGCAGTTAAGATAATATTGGCACTGAGAAAGATCCCAGAAAATGTTTTACTGGACTTTGACAGCAATTTTCAGAAGTCAATTCCCTTTCCAGATAGATACTGATCTACCTGGCTAAGTTTGCTGTCTGAAAATTGCCTTCCCTTACCCGTTTAAAAAAACGTGTGGGGATCAACAACGCACACGCTTTTAGAGGAATAAAAAGAAATAGGTGGGCCTGGATGGGAGAAGAAAGCACACACACATTACATTTCTAAATCTCTGCATGTTATTTTCCAGGGGGAAACGTACCCGCTGAAAAAGCAGGGCACATCTTTGCAGCTACTTTTCCCAGAGTAGTTTTCAAAGGGAAAGTCTGCTTGTTCTTTTCCACTGAGAACTGATGAAAAGCCCATGGGTAAAAGTACCCTCAGACTTTGCACTTTATCAAAAATAGCAGGTGAAGAAGCTACTGTAAGAGCTCTGTGAAAGCAGTTTTTGCCTTGTCAGACTTCAGAGTGATGGAATTGGATTGATCTATTATTCATTATTAAATGGGATAGGAAAGAGAAACTAATTAAATTTACTGCCCATCCTTCAGCTATTTTTAGCATCTGTAATTTTTTTTTGTGATTTGCAATGAGTTAGACTAGTGTTATCTTATTTAAAAAAAAAAAAAAGTCATTCTGTCAAGTTTGGTCTGGAGAAACACTCCACATAATTTACTCTCTTGCCGAGTCTGCATGAAATGACTGCGCCTGCCACTGTCTATTTACTTCTGTTATAGTGATCCCTGTGCAATGTTATTAATAAATGCAGTGGAGGCGCCATTCACAGCCTTCCAGGCAAAGGAGGCCCCCATTGCACAGTGATAGCATCGAGTGTCCAAACTCAGGAAAACTGTTGCTTTGGTTGGGTTAGATGGAGGGAGGCATGGAGATGAGAAGTGTTTAAACATTTGAAGAAGCTTCTGTGCTACATCTTTCGATTAATCTGAGGTTGGTTTTGTAAAAGGTATCATCTGATTGTGGGCCGGATTTGTTGAGAAATAGGCGGATGTCTTTGGATGGGCTGAGATAGCACAGAAAGTCAATTAAGAAATTCCTAAATTAAACCTGAAAGAAATCCATGTAGTAGGACTATAATAGTTTTTGTACTGTTCTTTGTATTTCTCCCTTCAATATTATTGCGTTACATTGCTTTTAGTTTCAACATTAACAATAATCGTACACAAATGTGTTGACACAGCTGGCAAACATCTGAATTAATTAAAGGACCTATTTACTAAGCCGCTATAGGTACTTAACTGGGTTTGCATGCACATTAACACTTAACACAGAGATCCAGAAAGTTAATGTACCACTTAGTGATCATGTCAAACAATGCAGAATTTCCAATTAGGGGGCATAGAATGAGTGGGAAAAAGGTGGAGACTGCCCTGCAGTTAACACAGGTGTCATTAACATGTTAACTACTATCGTGGCAGATAATGTGGAACAATTGACTACAGCTATAGAGGTTTAACTAACTACATTTTGCATTAATGGCTGTGCCACTAACACAAACAGTGATTATCATTGAAAATTAGTGACACAGCTGCCTTCCTCAAAGTACTGGGAATGTCACCAATTTTTACCATAGAGGTTTTACACTTGATGTGCCTTAACTGGCTGTTATTGCAAATTTGGCACAAATCCTTAGCGCAAGATCATGAATAGGCCCTATGGGGTAATTTATAAAGTGATTTCTGCGCTTAAAGCATGTTATCTCCAGGAACAAGTAGGAATCTAGTCATCACATATGGGTATCGTCGGTACCGACGGAGCCTGCGTGGGAACGCTCCCCAGCGTCCAATCAGAAAGCTTTTGGGAGCATCCCACAGCGCCTGCGTGCTGCCTTCCCGCCTTTCCCAACTGCCTCTCTCCAGTTCTTCTTTTTCCGCGGAGCCAGCAGGTCGTGTTCCTGTCACCGCAGAAGAATTTCCTTATTTCTTTTTGTGGTCGCGTCTGCCTTTCCCGACGCTCTACCGGTACCGCCGGTATTTCTTGTCTTTTAAAAAATAATAATTTATCCATTTTTTCCTTTCTTCAGGTGCACCCACCTTTTTTGGGCCTTAGGCCCCAAAAATTTCCTTAACATGGAAAAACCTGCTTCAGGTTTTAAAAAGTGCACAAAATGTGGCGGTACCATTTCCGTCACCGACACCCATGAACGGTGTTTAAAATGTTTAGGTCCTGACCATTCCATCACAGATTGTGTGTCCTGTGCTATGATGTATAAAAGGGGTCGACAGAACCGAGCTGCTAAGCTCAGTACCCTGTTTCCCTCTGATGCGGCTTCGGTGGCATCGACGTCTTCCAGGGCTGCTTCTTCTTCCTGTGGCTCTCAGGTAACTAAACATAAATCCAGCCAGTCCTCGAAGGGTAGATCTCCTTCTAAGCATCGAGATGCCTCTGGCGTTGCCCACGAGGATTCTGCACCGGCAAAATTACCCCGGCGAGAGGCTTCGGCTTCCAAAGCACCATCATCGGGGTTCCAGGATGTTCTCGATGGCTCGGCCTCGACATCTCCTGGTGCCATGCTCTGGGGTACCGGCGGTTCCCACCGGTACCGACTTCCAGGCATTGGCAGCGTCTATGGACCAGAGAATTCTGTCCATAGAACGCAGTCTAGAGGCTTTACTTGTGGCATCAACGCCCTTGGTACCACGACAGACAACTCCACTGGTACCGGCATCGGTATCGGTATCGCAACCGGTACCGATAGCATCGACATCGGCATCGATGCCTGCTATGCCGGTACCCTGTCCTTCGATGCCCGCCGGTACCGATTCCCCGGTACTGGTTATTCCCGATACCAATTTTGCTCGGTACGGGTATCGGGCTCTGCAGGAGCATCCAGACAGGCGATACTTCGATTCCTCAGAAGAATCTGAGGACTCTGAAAGTTCTGTCGATGCAGCGATGATACTTCCACAGGAGGAGTCCTCCCCTAAATGCAGGATGTCTCCTCCAGAGGACATGTCTTTCCAAGACTTCATCCAAGAGGTGGCTTGGGGCCTGTCCATCACTGTGGCCCCTGAGACAGAGCCAAGGGCCAAGGAGTTGGATATTTTACAATATCCCAAAACTCCTAAGGAGGCAGCTACCCTACCCATTCATGAGATTCTATATGATCTCATGTTGAGGATGTGGGAAACACCTCTTACCACCTCTCCTCATTCTCGTAGGTTAGATACTATGTATCGTGTCCCTCCTTGTCCTGGCTTCCATAAAACTCAGCTTCCTCACCACTCTATTGTGGTGGAATCTGCTATGAGAAGGATTAGAAGTGCAAAAAGACATGCCTCTAATCCTCCAGGACATGAATGCAGAACTCTGGATGCTTTTGGATGTAGAGTCTTTCAAGCCTCCATGCTTGCTGCAAGAATCAGTTCCTATAGTCTCTACATGGGAATGTTCCTAAAGGAAGTTACTGATCATCTAAAGACTTTAAGTCCTTTCATCTCTGAGGATAAAAGGCAGGAGTTTCTCACTTGGCTCAAACATGCCCAAGATGTCTCTAAATTCTCCAACCATGCAGCCTTTGACTGCTTTGAATGTATAAGCAGGGCCTCGGCTATTGCCATAGGTGCATGTAGAATTGCTTGGCTCCAAGCATCTGATTTAGAGCTCTGGGTACAAGATAAATTGGGAAATATCCCCTGTACTGGTGAGAACCTGTTTGGTAAAGACTGGCAAGAAAAAGCCAATGAAATGGATGCTGAAAATTCCACTTTCGATAGACTATCCAAGTCTACTGCTGATCCTGTTAGGAAAACGTTGTTCAAGAAAACACCTTTTTCTAGAAAGAAAAGATTTTATCCTGCTTATGGTCAGCAGGCATCTTCTGCAGGTCAGTTTACAACCAAACGTCAGCAACCACCCAAACAGAAGAAAGCAAAGGCTGCTAGGCCTCAACCGGCCCAGCTGCCTCAGCCTCCTCAGGGCCTTTGACTTTCAGCTAGAGAACTTAGCCTTTCTGGCTCTGGAAGGACCAGAACCGTCCACCATTCCAGGAAGGTTATGCCATTTTGCTCCCAGATGGGGGCAAATAACTGCAGAGCGTTGGACACTCTCCATCATAAGAGAGGGAGACAATCTTCATTTTTCAAGCATGCCCCCCTCCCACAATAGTGAAGCAGTTCAATTCTCCGACCTCTCTCATCGACCTGTTAGGTCAGGAGGTTACATCCTTCTTGCCCAGGGGGAATAGACGAAGTGCCTCTTCATCAACAGGGCACAGGGTTCTATTCCCCTTATTTTCTTATCCCAAAGAAAATAGGGGGATACAGACCTATCTTAGATCTCAGAGAATTGAACAAATTCCTTGTCAAGGAGAAATTCAAAATGATTTCTCTCGGAGCTCTGCTTCCATACCTTCAGAATCAGGATTGGCTTTGTTCTCTAGATCTCAAGGATGCGTACACTCATGTTCTCATCCATCCAACCCACAGAAGGTTCCTTCGGTTCCTGTTTCAAGGAAAGCACTACCAATACAGGGTGCTTCCTTTTGGTCAGGCCACTGCACCAAGGGTGTTCACGAAATGCATGGCTGTGGTAGCAGCATTTCTACGCACTCTGGGGATATTCGTCTTCCCTTACTTGGATGATTGGCTCATTCGAGCTCCAACACAGTCAGAGACCAGGACTTCTCTATTCTGCACAATGCTTATCCCTCAGTATTTAGGGCTGGTCATAAACATCCCAAAATCCAGTCTAACTCCTACTCAGTCCCTAGAGTTCATAGGAGCCCTGCTGGATACCACAAAGGCAAGGGCCTACCTTCCCCAAGCCCGTTGCCTTCGCTTGGTGCAATTAGCTTCTCAAGCAGTCCTAAAGCCCTTTTTAACTGCTCGAAAAATGTTAGTTACTAGGCCACATGGCATCTACCGTGCATGTGGTACCATATGCTCGCCTTCACATGAGGGCAGCTCAGTGGACTTTATCCAACCAATGGACCCAGGCATCAGGTTGCCTGTCAGACAAAATAGCAAACACAAGTCGCCTCATTTTGTCTCTCCAGTGGTGGAAGTCCACTCAAAACCTGTTGCTGGGGTCCCCCTGTCAGCAACCCCTGTCCCAAGCAACTCTTACAACAGATGCTTCTTAAATGGGTTGGGGAGCTCATCCACCCAAGGCACCTGGACTCCACAAGAGAGTTGTCTACATATCAGTCTCTTGGAGCTCAGAGCAATCTTCCTTGCTTTGCAAGTGTTCCACACCCTGCTCAGCTACAAAACAGTCATTATTCATACGGACAATCAAGTAGCCATGTTCTATGTGAACAAGCAGGGGGGAACAGGCTCTCTGTCGCTTTGCAACGAAGCTCTGTGACTGTGGGCCCTTGCCAGAGAGCATCACATTCATCTTCTGGCAGTGTATCTTCCAGGCGTTCAAAACTATTGGACAGACAGACTCAGTCGAGTTCTCCTTCCACACGAGTGGTCTCTGCATGCAAACCAGGTAGCCAAGATTTTTCAACTTTGGGGAACCCCGGACATAGACCTCTTTGCAAGTCCGTGGAATGCCAAACTTCCCTGGTTCTGTTCCAGAACTCCGGCTCAGGGAGCTCAGGCAAAGGATGCTTTCCTCCTTCACTTGGGTCAAGACTTCCTGTATGCCTTTCCACCCATTCCCCTAATTCCCCAAACCCTTTTCAAGCTTCAGAGAGGCAGAGGCCACATGATTCTCATAACACCACATTGGCCACGGCAAGTGTGGTACCCTCTGCTTCTACATCTCTCTCAAGCTTCCTCCCTGGAGTTAGGGTCTGCTCCATATCTCCTATCTCAGGAGAACGGGATGTTATGGCATCACAATCCCCAGTCTCTGCATCTCAGGGCTTGGTTGCTGAAGGCCTAGATCTCCAAGATATTCATCTTTCTCAGCAAGTGAAAGATTTATTTTAGACAGTTTTTTTGTATACCGCCTTATCCTTCAATCAAAGCGGTCACAACACAATTGGGGGATACATTTAACACGCAGGGATATGAGACACATACACTAATACTTAGAGGGAACATGGGCAATGGAGGGTTAAGTGGCTTGCCCAAAACCACAAGGAGCATCTGTGGGACTAGAAACCCCAGTCCTTCCGGCCCAAGGTTGCTGTCCTCTAGTGGGATTTGAACCCCCGACCTTCCGGCCTGAAGTACCTTGCCCCAACCACTAGGCTACTCCTCCCTCCTTTCTGTATGCTTCTAGAAAACCTTCCACTAGACCTTCTTATGCTTTCAAGTGGAAAAGGTTCACTATTTGGTGTTCAGAAAAGGGTCTTAACCCCCTTGCTATACCTTTAGAATCTTTACTGGAGTATCTCCTCCATTTGTCTAATGCAGGCCTTAAGACAAATTCAGTAAGAGTCCATTTCCACCCCTTCTAGATCGTACGTAATGGAATGTAACCTATCCTGTGTTTGTTCTATGTAGTTATCCTATGCATGTAATGTAATGTACTCCCTGCATTTTACTACTGCTTTGATTGTATGAAAAGTGGTATATGTTGTATATGTTATAGTCTCCTATGTTTATACTTGTATTGTATTGTTTTGTGACCGCTTTGATTGAAGGAAAAGGTGGAATACAAATCTGTTTAAATAAATAAATAAATTTGAGTGCCATTGCAGCTTCTCTTAAACCTCTAAATGGACAACCTATTTCTCTCATCCTCTTATAGCAAGATTCATGAGAGGCCTCCTTCTAACTAAGCCTCCCATTAGACCACCTCCGGTGGCATTGGACTTGAACCTGGTTCTTGGGCAGCTCATGAAGCCACCTTTCGAACCCTTAGCTACCACCTCCTTGAAATTTCTTTCTTGGAAGGTTATCTTTCTCATTGCAATCACATCAGCACGCCGCATTAGTGAATTGCAAGCACTAGTAGCTAATCCACCTTATACAAGGTTTCATCATGACAAGGTAGTCCTTAGGACTCATCCACACTTTATGCCTAAGGTGGTCTCGCCTTTTCATCTCAACCAGGAGGTCTACCTACCTGTCTTTTTTCCAGGACCTCATGCATCAAATGCAGAGAGGAATCTTCATACCCTGGACTGTAAAAGAGCTCTGGCTTTTTACTTACAAAGGACACAGCAACATAGAAAGTCCTCTCAACTTTTTGTTGCTTTTGACCCTTCTCATTTGGGACTGCCAGTCTCCAAGAGAACACTATCTAACTGGATTGCTCAGTGTATTTCTTTCGCCTATCAGAGTAAGAACCTTTCTCTGGAGGGCCATGTCACAGCTCACAATGTGAGAGCCATGGCAGCCTCAATGGCTCATCTGAACTCTGTGTCTATTGATGACATCTGTCAAGCAGCCACTTGGGCTTCTGTTCATACCTTTACAGCCCATTACTGCTTGGACAAGGACTCCCGCCGGGATGCCTTATTTGGTCAGGCTGTTCTCAAACACCTGTTCCATACTTAATCAACTCCTACCCACCATCCCTGATAGGATGCCAGAGATCCATAGGGGGAAGTGGAGCCCTTCTTAGGGACACACAACTTCTAGGGTCTCTCCCTGGCACCTAAAGCTAGGGAGTCCCCATATGTGATGACTAGATTCCTGCTTGTTCCTGGAGATAGCATAGTTACTCACCTGTAACAGGTGATCTCCGGGAACAGCAGGAATTTAGTCCTCACAACCCACCCACCCACCTCCCCTAGGAGTTGTATCTCTCTATCTCTTTCCTTTCCCTCTCTCTCTCTCTTTGTCTCAGCTTTAAAACTCAACTGGAGAGAGGCAGTTGGGAAAGGCGGGAAGGCAGCACACATGCGCTGTGGGATGCTCCCAAAAGCTTTCTGATTGGACGCAGGCTCCGTCAGTACCGACGATACCCATATGTGAGGACTAAATTCCCGCTGTTCCCGGAGATCACCTGTTACAGGTGAGTAGCTATGCTTTACATGTGAAGAGAGGCTGTTACAAAATTACACATAAAGTAGATGCATCGCGAGATTGTGATCTGTGCATAGGCATGCCCAGGGTGTAGTTTGAGCAGAGCTAGGGTAGAGTTATAATGCAGGTTTGCATTTTATATAAATGTGTGTGTATATATAAAATATGCATTATATACACACACATTTACACTTTAGGAGCAGGTGTAAATTTCTGCGAGAGAATTGTGTGGTGCTGCCAGTCATTGCAGGAGTCTGTTTTATAAAGGCACATAAGCACCTATGTTATCTGTATAAAATAGGTGCCTTTTGGGACTTACAGGCGCTCTATTACATAATCAGTCCCTAAGATGGTTATTTTATAACAGGGTGCCAAGGTTTAGATAGCAAGAAGGCGCCTATTTTCACTTAATTTTATAAACACCTAGGTTCCTGTGTGTCTTTCTAAAATACTTTCTGAAATCATAGAGTACTTGCATAGATCAATGTATTTTATAATCTGTATGCACAGTTTGCACACACTGCTCATTCTTCACTGTGAGCGTGACCCTGGCAATGACTACAGTAATGCACGATCATGCCACCATGAGTGCTTTTTACACTTGGGATAAATCTTGAAGAGCTATTTTAAGTACATATACTTGCTAATATGGATTTATAGAGTTACCCCCCAAATATTTAACGTGGAAATTTTGGAACAGAAGGTTATGATGTAAGGCTCAGAGAAGGTAGAATCAGGCGTGCCATTATTTATCCATCATAACTGTGGTGGGTACATGGAACATCATCCCACTAGAAGGGTGGGAGGCAGAGTAGCAGCAGAATTCAAGAAAGCACTGGATAAGAGCACAGGGTCCCCTAGTTTTGAGGACGTGAAGGTAAAACTGGATACCAGGTAGGATGTGTAGTATTGAACATGAAAGGAAATTAACCAGACTAGGTGGACTATGGGCCCGTATTGAAAACATGTTTTCATAAGCAATATGGATAGTTGGGACTTAAAATCCCTCTGATTGGCTCGACACCAAGAGAGAAATTTCATAACAGGACCATGGGCAAGCACCTACTGAGGCATTATTTTATAAAGGAAAGTAGGCGCTGCCTTTTCTTCATAACATTCCAGAGTATGTGACAGAGAATGTGCTTTGAAGGTAGGAGCAATCGCTTGCACCCGCTCGTAAACGAGTGTAAATGTTCATGAATGCTTTAGATTCACGGTATTCTGTAGTCCACAAGCGCATGTGAAAACTCTATCCAGACCGTACCTCTGACTACACCTACCAGAAAATTACGCACCTTCTTGCCAGTTGGTATTTTATGAAAGTTTATTTACGCACATATTTGAGCACATACATGCAGGAACGGCTTTAGAAAATTATCTCCTATCTGTATAATGAAGGGACAGAGGGTGGGCAGAGCATCAAAGTTATCAGAATGGGGTTATTTTCAGCTGCTGCTTAACAGGTCTAAAGTAAATAGATAAGCAGCAGTGATAAACAGCACAATATGTATATGCAGCACTCCTGAAGATATATATTAAACACTAGCACTAGCGTTTAAATTAAGCCTTTGTCATATAGTATCAGGCCTATACTTTCTTTGTCTATGCTATTGAAAATCTGTATTGATGTGCATTTGAGGAATAGATTAGACCAGAGCTCCTAAACTTGGCATTTCTTATGTTCTGATGTAAACTTTTATATTGTGTGGATCCCTTATTAACCTCCAAAATGCGCATCCCTTACCCTTAGCGCTAGGCCTAAGGTACAGCCACTAAAATGGTAAAGGGGATGGAAGGATATTCCTATGAAGAGAGGCTAAAAAGGTTAGGGCTCTTCAACCTGGAAAAGAGACGGCTGAGGGGAGATATGATAGAGATCTATAAATTAATGAATGGAGTGGAACGGGTAAACGTAGATTGATTGTTTACGTCATCAGAATATAGAAAGACTAGGGGACATGCAATGAAGCTACAGGGTAACCTATTTAAGACTAATAAGAGAAAATATTTTTTCACTCAAAGTGTAATCAAACTCTGGAATTTGTTACCAGAGGATGTAGTAAAAGCTGTTAGTGTAGCTGGGTTTAAAAAAGGTTTGGACAAGTTCCTAGAGGAAAGGTCCATAAACCATTATTAAAAGGGACCCGGGATATCATTGCTTGACCCAATACAAGCATTGAGGAACCTGTGTCTTTTGGGGAAACTGCTAGGTACGTATGACCTAGATTGGCCACTGGCCACTGTTGGAAACAGGATACTGGGCTTGATGGACCTTGGTCTGACCCAGTATGGCATATCTTATGTTCTTATGCCTGTCTTCACTATCTTCCTTCCCGTCTCCAGCAGTCTCTCTCTTTCCCTCCAGCTAGTCCCCACCAGCTAATCCCCACCAGCCTTTTTTCTTTTTCTCTTTTGGGTGTCTTGTTGCCCCCCTGTAATGGTCTCATAGAGCAGAGGTTGGTAACCAATGGACTAGACCACAAAGATACTTTTTTGTAGAGTTTGTAATTTTTTTTCTGTGCCAGATATAACTGTGTGTTTCTGTGTGGAAATTTCAAAGCTTTTCTAAATCTGGCACCGTTACAATAAAATCTAGGAAAAAGCCATTTAAACTTATGACTCTTATCCTTCAAAGCAGTAACCAGTCATTCTGTCATCCAGCAAACTACTGCAAACAGATTCTAGCTAGGACAGTATCGAGCAGGTAGTCTAACAAATTACATGACAGATTTGGCAGTTTGTAAACTATAATAGCAAAGTTCTGACAGTCCAGTGCCTCTTGTAGTCAGGCACCACAAAAAAAGTATGAAACCTAAGGGAGAGAACTTAAGAGAGAGGATAGTTTCTTTTGATTACTTCCGGTGTGGGGGGGTGGGGGATGGGAAGGAAGCAACCAAAGTTATAACAAAAATTCATACAGCTAAGCCCAATATCAGTCTCCTAGGAACTTAGCATTTATTACATTCGATATACCACCCTTTGGTAATGTAACATAGTAAATGACGGCAGATAAAGACCAGTATGATCCATCTAGTCTGCCCAGTAAGATGGCAAGAGTAGGTGCACCTGCCACTCTGTGCAGGCCACCCCCCCATGTTTTTGTTTAGGGGTGAACCCACCGCTCCGTTTAGGACACCCCTATTTGTTGGGAAATTAGATAGTTAAGTTTATTTTGATTTTATCCTCTTGCTGTAAAGGGATCCACTGTGTCTGTCCCATGCCATCTTGAATTCTGTCACTGTATTTGCCCCCACCATTTCCATGGCCGTATAGAGCGGTTTAAAGAGTGGACTATTAAAAAAAATTAAATAAACAAATTAAAATTAAGTATAACTTAACAGCTAGTGCATGCTTTTAAGTGCAGGGGTAGCCTAGAGCAGTGCTTCTTAACCCTCTCCTAGAGGCAGACCTAGCGGTCGGATTTTCAGGATTACTGCAATGAATATGCACAAACTAAATTCATATACAATGGATCTCCTATATATGCAAATATATCTCATGCATATTCATTGTGAACATCCTGAAAACATGACTGGATAGGTGTGCTTCCAGAAGAGGGATGAGAAGCACTGGTCTAGTGGTTAAGGAAGCATGCTGAGAACAAGGCAAGCCAGGGTTCAAATCCCACAGATGTTCCATATGACATTGGGCAAGTCACTTAATAGATGTAACTGACCTTGAATTAACAGGCATGAGTTAAATACAAAATAGACATAAGCACAGAGTTGCCAAGCCACCCAGTTTCATGAGTGAGATTTTAAGCCAGTCAATATTATCCTGATTCATTATGCAATCTGAAGCACTGATTCCAAGGACTGAAAATATCATACTGCATTGCAATGCAAATTTAAAACCAGAAGTGGCAAAAAATCTCACTCCTGGAGCTGGGTAAGTTGGCAATACTGTAAGCAACATCTTTGTGCTTTACCCCGCTGACTAGCTTTGGGGCTTTGATGAAGATCAGAAGCATAGTTCACTGAAGAGCCAAAACAAAAAAAGTAACTGTGGTAGTTTTTCTAAACCAGCAGCTTTTCTTATAGAACAGTGAACTAAATTTTTAGTTCCTGATCCCAAATGCTGCTTTCATTAAATACAACTTGAATGACTTACTGTAAATACACTTTAGCTGAGAAACAGCAGGCAATGAAAGCATGATGTCCCACAGTGCTTTAGTAGGGTAAGGCTGGGGTCGGCAAACACCCCTCCCTCCCAGGAGAGGAACAAAACTGTAGCACAGGAAAACATTTATTTTGGCACCCTGCTCCCTGCTACACAGAACAGGAGAGCATTGTTTCAAAGATCCTGGACTGGTCGTGGTCCTGACCTATGTCACCCGCAGACGACGCTGCCCACTTCCTGCAGTGCGGATACAACAATGTTGAAAGGATGCTCCAGGTGGTGCATTTCAAAAATACATATGCCAGCTTATCACAATATTAGCTTTAAAACTAGCTTTAAGTCTCTCACACGTAAGAGGAAGGAAAGTGGATGGAGAGAGAGAAACTGTTAAGAGAGACCTTCCCAACCTAGGACTGAAACACAGGTATTGACAGACTGCGAATTGTTTCTGTGTTGAGAGGAAAGAGTGAGGAGAGGACAGGCTATAGAGGGGAGAGAATTAAAGGAGAGAGCAAGAGCTTTATGAGAGAGCTCCTAATTTATTGTTCCATACATCCCCTTCCCCTCTCTACTCCCTCCCCCCCCCCCCTCACTTGTTGATCTGGCATGCCAATGTCTGAAAATTAGATGTTAGGGTTTTTTGGCACACTGCCCAAAAATTTGCCCACTACTATGATTTGGTATGTAATGCATTTTTCCCCACAGTGTCTCAAAGCTGAGGTCTAGCCTGATAGTCAAGGGATGAAGTTGTGAAGCTTGGAAATGTAGAGTGGACTAGTTGGACTACCCTCTACTCCATTGATATTCACGCCAATCCTTGAGGGCCACAGACAGATCAGATTTTCAGGAAGTACCTAACAAATATGCATGTAATATATTTGCATGCATACCTGCATCACCAATCTCTGCCAGACGGGGAGCAGAATGATGGCCTGGGAATTGAACCCAGTCTCTACACACAGCAGTGCACAGTACTGCCCCACCAACTTGGTCTTGGGTACTAATCTTGTAGAGTTGCTCCCACTGCTGGTGTTTGACCAGCCATTAGATGTTATCCTAAGGATAGTTCTTTTAATAAGTTATTTCTGATGATGGCTGTCAATGTTTCTTGAGGACTTCTACCAGTCCAAGTCACCTTATAAAACAGAAGTTAAATCTACTGCTGTTACTTATAGATATAGAAGACTAATAGGAAAGTCCATCCAAAAATGACAGGGTAGACCAATATCATTCCTAAGTGACCCTAGCATAATTCACTTACCCCCTTCGCCCCCCCCCCCCACCCCCCACAATGAAAACATCCACCCCATTTCCTGCACAACTTAGAGAATACCTTGGTTTCCTCATGTCACCAGCCCCCCTTATTCCAGGGGAAGCTGGGTTATTCAGCAACAGCAGCTATGCCTAGTCACTCCTACCCTACCAGTCACACCATTCAAGATGGTCCCATTTGAGCTGTGAGTTCCCCTGTTTCCCCAACATATATTCAGCGCAAGTGTGTGAGAGTACAGTAGGTATTGTGTTAATGCAATTAAAACACTGTACAGGAAAATACTACACACAACCAGTAGCATGGGCTAGTTTGTATTTAGCATGCACTATTTGCCATTAGTGTATTCTGTCTTAGAGCAAAACACAACAGATGATCAACACTCCATCAGAATGGGAACACAGCACAGAGCCTTTTAGATATATAGGGACTAATTACTAGCCCATTAGGCTGACCCTAATATATATATATATTTCATTTTCATACAACTTTAGTGCTTGCAAACAATGCTGAAAAAGCAAATCAAGAAATGGAGTCTATTTTTATAACATAGGTACCCTTAATTTTTTGTGAACTAGGAACACCTGTGAATTGATGACCTGTTTCCACCATTTAATTCAACTAACTCTTAGCTTCTGATAATAATGGTATAAATTTGCTTGTTAGACATAGTAATGTGGTAAATGACACAGGTAAAGGCCAGCATGGTCCATCTAGTCTGCCCAGTAAGGTGCCAGAGTTGTAGAGTTGCACCCGCCCCTCCAGACAGGTTACCCCTCTCTATTTATGAAGTTATGTTTACTTTGATTCCATCCTCTTGCTATATAGTGATCCTCTGTGTCTGCCCCATGCCTTTTTGAATTCCATCACAGTTTGTGTTCCCACCACCACCTCCGAGAGGGCATTCCAGGCATCTACACCCTTTCCATGAAAAAGTATTTCCTGATGTTCCTTTAAGTTTACCTCTTGCAACCTCATTTCATGTCCTCTAGTTCTACAGCTTCTGTGTCTTTGAACAACTGTATTGCTCTGTGCTCTGTGAATACCCCCTCCCTTATTTGTTTGCGTTAGAAAGCAATTTTCTGGAAGAGATTGTCAATAGAAATGGAGGCTGTGGCAAGAAGATTGTTTTATGCAGCACCATAAAAGCTGAAGCGCTTATAGAAAATAAATATTGATGTGAAGTTGTAGCGTTTATTTTAACAATCAGAAACCATGATCTTGCTACTGTCCCGTCTGTTGATATTAATGCTAAATGATTAGGGAAAATAAAGATGCCAAAAGAAAATTGAATGACCCTGTGAAATCATGACTGTTGCTACAGACACTCCTTGTGGTCTTGGGCAAGCCACTTAACCCTCCAATGCCTCATGCAAACTTAGATTGTAAGCCCTCTGGGGACAGGGAAATAAATACTGTATCTGAATGTAACTCACCTTGATCATCTACTGGAAAGGCATGAGATAAATAATAAATAAATAAACGCTCATAGAAAAGCAGCATTTTGGACAGACCAATTGGAATTTACCTCAGCTGTGTAAAAAGCAAGCTGCTCTTGAGCATAAGAGGCTAATTTTATAAACCATATTATCCGCCTTTCTCTTAAAACCTTAAAACTGAGTACAATTTGAAAAAAAACCCATAATACATAAACATGCATTGTGATCAACCTCTTTAATTCTTGATGCAGTTAAATTTCCATTGCATATTTCTTAAAGCTACAGTAATTCAGCTGCGAACATGTGTGCTTAATCTGACTGTTGCTTTCTGTATTTTGTGGCGTTGGTACTGGTCTGTTAACTGCCAGTCATGTGGTAGTGCTATGGTACAACTGTGCCATTCTTAAAGAGATGTATGAATGACTTTAAAAACTGGTATTTGTCAGAAGTTCTGTGTTGCGTGTTAACATGAAGTATGGAAGAACGCAAGCTTATAAATCCTGAGTGCTATGTTAATTAGCATTCACCCAATCAAACCTTTTCCCAATAATTAATCTTTTATACAAGGCATGGATCAGGGAGAATATTTTGATTGACTTTGCACAACCTAACTTTGTGTACACTTTTGGAAAAATAATGATGTGTCAGTACATTAGTGCCACACTGGTAGTTTTGCTTTATTGCCTAAGGAAAAATTATGTGCATAGATTGCTCCAGCTTTCTCTACGCATAATACATTGACATGGAGCATGGCGTGAGGAGGATTAATTTTATATCGGGAAATACATGCAGAAAGTCCTATAAGGTGCCTGCTTTAAGACTATTTAATAGAGACAACACAGGGCTCTAAGTAGACACTTGGAAGCAGCCCCATTTGTGAGAATGAAACATCAACTTACCCAGTGAAATGATTTTGATTATTACCTCTTTCAAGAGCATGTGATATCAATCTAGTTTTGATTTATTGCCACCATACCCTAACCACTGGTTCAATTAAAAAAAATTGTTACATAACCTATTCACTGAATAGCAATATTTGGAAGACACCAATGTGTTTTGCATGTTTTCGCAGTTGAAGTTTTTTTTGCTTTACCCTTGTGTATATGGGGTATACATGATATCCTTTTATTCAGAGGGTTCGGCTGCTTCTGACTCAAGAATATATCAGCAGACTTCCACCTTTAGCAAGATTTTCAGGGATTGGTGCACATTTACTTTTCAGTAGCTGCAAAACCTGCCTGCCTGCTCTCTGTCTCTTTCCTTGTTCCCACCCTGTGTGTGATGGGTTGTGCTTTCATCTTCAACAATGTTCATAGTCTATAGATTGTACTCCCCTAATCAGAGAATCAGATATACCTGCTAAAGGTGCTGAGGGAGCTCTGACCCACCCTTTTCCTAGAACTCTACTCCGTAAGTCATTTCAAAATTGCTTTCCTTGATATAGATATAAATAAAAATAAGTAGCTCTTCCCTAGGGCCATACTTCACATACATCCTTATGCAGGATCTTCCTACCTTTTTAAAATCAGAAAGAGACACTTTTCGAATGATGACTTTTAGAGTTAATCTAAAAATCAAGGTAGACAGGAGTGGGGGCAGGTCTAAGATGGCACAGGGGAAGGCAGCCCCTTTGAACTGTGGAAGAACTAACAACTCTATTCCTCAATGCCATGGGGACACACAAGGGTGACATCAAGGCTTCCCTGTAGCCTGGAAAGTCTTTACCTGTCTTGGGTCTGATAGATTGTTTTGGTCATCTTCAAAAAGAGGAGGACATGCTCCTGATAATAATTGGAGGGCTGGGGAGCAATCTTTGGAAATGTCTACTGCAGCTGCTTTTGAATTGGGCATTTGGAGTCCGGGGCTGGCAGACTGAACGGGGAACTTATTCCACCTCTGAGGTGGAATGTTCCCCTAGTCAGCGAGGGACAGCAGGCCCGGGCGGTGGAGGAGGTAGGGGGGAGTGGAAGAGATTCCCTGCAGTCCAACCCTGGCCTTGGAAAACCAGATCAGGGGTCGGGCTGCAGGAAATGAAAAATCTGGTCTGTGGCTGGGGATCGCAGCTCCTAAATGGAGCAGCAGTGCCATGGCAACCGGACGCCATGGTGCCATGGCTCCATTCAGGAGCCTTGACTGAGTTAGCTGGGCTAGGCCTATACGTGCAGGCCTACTGAGATCGAGGTCCTGGCCTGCACAGGATTCTGATCCCATGAGGCTAGACATGCCCCGCGGGATCAGAATCACGTCTAACTCTGTGTGTCCGTTTCTGACCTGGGTGCACAGAGGGCTAGGACATCCAGGATGGAATCAGGCCCTAAGCGTTTAACTTTGTATTTGTCCACATTAAATTTCATTTACTATTTAGTTGGGGGGTGATATTCGAATGGTGTGGTGGTGTTGTGTATAGACTGCAGGGTACTTTGGTCTCTTTGGTACGGGGTGTGGGGGAAGGTTGGGGGGGGACTATAGCTTGTTGGTATGTTAGATTGTTACCTTGTAGTGTATTGATTGTTGGGTTCTTTTTGCTGTGTGTATCAATAAACATTTAAATTAAAAATAAATTCATTTACTATTTGGACATCCAGTCTTCCTATTTATGAAGATGATCTTGCAATCTTTCACAATCCTCTTGTGTTTTAACAACTTTGAATAATTTTGTCATTTGCAAATTCGATCACCTCACTCATTCTTGTTTTCAGGTCATTTATGAATATGATAAAAAGCACCGGGCCCAGCAAAGATCCCTGGGGGTACTCGACTATTCATCTTCTCCATTGAGAAAAAATTGGCCATTTACCCCTACTCTCTGCTTTCTATCTTTTAACCAGTTCCTGATCCACAGTAGTATACTGCCTCCTATCCCATGACTTTAATTTGGCCAAGAATCTCTCATGAGGGATCTTGTCAAAGGCTTTCTGAAAATCCAGATAGACTATATCAACTGGCTCACCTTCATCTACCTGTGTATTTACACCTTCAAAAAATATAACAGATTAGTAAGACAAGATCTTCCTTAGCTAAATCCATGTTGGCTTTCTCCCATTAAACCAGGACTATCTACATGTTCAGTAATTTTATTCTTTATGATTGTTTCTACCTTTGTGCCTGGTACTGATATCAGGCTCACTGGTCTGTAGTTTCCTGGATCACCCCTGGAACTCTTTTTAAAAGTTGGTATTATATTGGCCATTGGAGAGGTGGTTTTGAAATTACAGGAACTTGATGCTGAGATTCAGAGAAACCGTTGGGCCCTTCTAGATGTTGAGGGAAGATTGGATTGCATTGAAGCAGCTAAGGTGATTTAGACAATCTGTGCTTCATGGTAAGCTGGAGAAGATGAAGAATGCCATACATTAGAAGAATTTCCACTTCTATAGGTTCCCTGGGAAAAAGCTTATTTCCCTCGTATGAAACACTGGAGAAATATTTGTTTGAGGACTTCAAGTTCAATCCTGAAGCCTTGCCAGCTTGTTGGCATGTGTATTATGTGCCTGGAACTAGTCAGAAGTAGGACCGGGTGAAGGGCATTCTTGATATGCTTAGCACCTTGATAGTTTAAATCAGGGTGCTAAAAGAGAAGTAGAGAGAAAACAAGTTGACAGTGTGATCCTGATTGCTACTTTCGAGTTGAAGTCTGACAGGAATTTACTTTTGAAATTGTATTACGTTTTTCACGGATTGAGTGAACGTATTTCCTAAGCTGGCTGCTGAATTTATATAAAAGAGGCTTCTTGATTTTCACCTGCAGGCTTTGGCCTTAGAAGCTCATTTCTTTTTGAAATTTCCCTGCAAACGTAATTCTTAAATATGAGGACAATACGTACATTTATACCTATTCTGACCATTAGTGGAGTTTCTCTTCAGAAAAGGAAGCCATTATGCCTTGTGTTTCCTTTTTTGTGGAGCGCATTGCTGTTGGGTAGTATTAGGGGTCTGTTTATGCTGCAGTGCCTATTGTTCCGTTATTTTTGTTTGTTCTTGCCGTGCTATATATTCTGGGAACTTGCCTCGCTCTCACCCTCCAATTGTGGACTTGGATTTTTTACAGGCTTGGAGTTAATTGTTCTTGTTTGATTTCGTATTCTCTTTACACAGGCTTTTTGAAAGAATTTCTGTGTAATACTGTTTTCATTGTTTAGTTAAAATAAAAGTTGTAAATGAAAATTGATATCAAAGCAGAAGTGGGGAAAGTTTAGTAATTTAATTTTGCTCCTGGTCATGGTCTCTCTCTTCTATAAATACCACTTTAGGTGCATGTTTACTAAGCCCATACTGGTAATGCATGGAAGGGCTCTGTTACCATCATGGTACTCAGAGCTAACTACAGAGGGGTGTGAATATCTGCCCCCCTGTGGTTAATGCAGACAAGCCATGTGATAATGCGGAGACCATACCGTAGATGCAATTAATGCCACCCATTGAAGTGGTGTTACTTGCACACACGCTACTGGCATGCAGCGTGATTAGTGTGGACCTCTAACATCCATGCTAGCCATGATGCACTGGGAACATGTGCATCATGTTCCCGCCCGGTCCCCACCTCCATGCGTTCTACCAGGGTAGGATGGAGTTTTTAGTGCAGGGGCCCTGAGCTATTTCTTAGCACGATGACGCCAAACCATGTGCTAACCCTGATTTAGTAAACATGTCCCTAAATGTATTACTCTATGCCAGTGGTTCTCATCCCGTTTCTCTGGGACCCCCCAGGCCAGTCAGGTTTTCAGGATATCCACAATGAATATGCATGAGGTAGATCTGCCTACAATGGAAGCAGTGCATGCAGATTTTTCTCATGCATATTCGTTGTGGATATCCTGAAAACCTGACTGGCCTGGGGGTCCCAGAGGACAGGGTTGAGAACAACTGCTCTATGCAAACCAGGTTGAGGCATAAGATGTATTTGTCTGCCTTAAGATCAAGAAGTACCTTTCCTCCAAAACACAAAATTAGTAGAGCTATAAGGTACAAGAAAGCCTTTGCCTTACATTTCTCTGAATTATCTCACATCGCTGAAATGGATGGTTATTCTGTCAACTCTGACCATCTGTCACTATGATTTATAATCTTCCGTCTATCTCTTACATTCTTCTTTTTCTCTGCACAGAATATGTGATATATTCTGTGCACAATATATATGCTAAAAGATTCTAGCACTAATAGCCACTGGTAGTCTCCTTTTGTCAGAGCATTTTTCCCCTGTTGTTTTCGTCCATTCCAAGGTAATTAGCATAGACAGCTGCCAGGGATGAGCAAGGCGAAAAATGTTGATTTGTGCGTATCTTTGATGTGTGAGCCATATGTGTGCCTGGAGAACGTTTTGTTGCAGAAGCCTTTCCAGATAACTCTCCAAACAATGTCTAGATATTGGTTAATGGACAGACAGTATAAAAAGAGTGCCCAACCCAGGGGATTATTCAGAGCAGAGCCACTAAACAAAAACAATACTTGATATACACATTATAGTTAGGGGACTTGTTTTAAATGTGCTAACACAGAGGCCGATGTAAGAAACAGCAGTAAAACCAAATGCATGCTAAAATTTAGCTCACATTTCCATTATTAACTATGCAAAAAAACAACAACAATTTACTATCAAACTAATTATATGCAAATTAAAAATAGTAATAAAGTTAAAAAACATACTAATGTTACTACCCTTTTTAACAGCTGTAGTCAAAGATGAAAGTCTAACTTCTAAATATTAAGGGGGTTGTTTTAGAAACTTCATTTGCTAATTATACATGTAAATACAACCAATTGCAAGTGTAACATCTACCTGTAACAGGCCATTTTAAAAAGGGTCCGCTGTACATATGGATTTCCATATCGCATCTGTGTTGCACAGACGTGAGTCAGGGGCATGGCCAGGGCGTACCGAAGCTTACATGTGTACCCCCAATTTAGAGGGTGTAAGATTAGAATTGTCCACGTCCGAACTGACATCTGCTCACCGACATGACTAGGGAAAAAGTGCTCCTTTTGCCCCTTCATTCCCCAGTATTTACTTCCCTTTCTTAATAGCAATGAGGGAAAGATGGAGCTTTCTATAGTTAGTTAATGGCATCTACACACCTGGATTTGCAAAATGACAAAGATACCTGTGTAAGTACAGACATTTACATGTGCAAGTTATAAATTGCTGGTGTTTGAACTTATTTCCCACTTCAGTTTTTTTCTGCTGCACACGTTGCCCTTCCTCATGCGTTCCCGAGCATCCTCCTTTGATAATCAATGCATGTTCATGATGAGAGGCAGAGAGATGTTGATTTTACATCGGACGTACACATGCTCACCCTCTTCTCTAAAACTGACATAGAATTGCAGACATTTTCACTTGGATGTTGCTACATCTACGTAAATGGCCTTTCCAAAATGTGCCTTCAGATTAAAAACAAATATTGGAAGTGTTCTGGTACAGTTACAGCTTGCGAGCCAGAAGGACTCTGCCCCAGGACCAGAGAGCCCTTAACCAGTACAGCCACAGCAACATACCCCGAAAGCCATCCATGACTACGATTACTTTTGACACGACATAACTTGTCGCCTAGATGTAAATAGTTACCCCGGTTTTATCCAAATTGTAGTACCTGTTCTTTGTAAACAGATCAGCTTGCTGCACTGTGCTAGTCATTCTGTTTCATGTAAACCGCACTGTTGTTGAATAGAGCGGTATAAAAGAGACTGTAAATAAATAAATAACCCTTCTACTTCCTTCCTACTCACCACCCAATCAACTACATACTCTAGGTGTGGGAGTCCTGCACCTGTGGGTTCCTGGGTGCTAGAGTCCCAAATTAAGAGTCTCACGTTCAGTGGTTCCAAACTTGGGGAGTCAAAGTTTGAGCATTGCTTTTTTCTTAGTCTGTCTGCTTCCCATAGAAGTAAATGGAAGTTAAAACTTTACTTCACCCCAGAGATGCAATAAAGATTCCACACTAAAGTTGAAAATTAATAATGTTTAGCGTGCTTTAGAACAAATGGATGTAATTCCGTCTGTAGCTCATTTCCCTGCATCATTTTAGTGCACTGAAAAATGTGTGCCAAAGTTGTACCTTTAACACTAGAAGCCCCAAAGTGCGTCAATTGACGCAAATGCATCTTCGAAGGTTTATACCAGCGCCACTGCTAGAACCATGTCAGTTATGTAATGATGTCACATACTGCACGTAGTAAACAAATAAGTAACTTCAAATTAATTCACATCTGCATTTCATGCTCAATGCAGTCGTCGTGATAATGCGTCAATTGACACACTTTGGGATTTCTAGGTAAAATGCCTCTTTGGGGCTTCTATTAAGGTGCACTAGGGTTAGCGTCTCAAAAATACTAGATGTCATCAAAAGCTCATCAGGTGAGTGTGTTACAAGCTTTGTAAAGGTTTTCATTCATTCTCTGTCACTAAAAACGAATGCAGTAGATGGAATCACATTGAGCAATACTTACAGGAACATTTGTGATATATGCACTGAATTCAGAGGCAACCAGGGCTTAGTTACAAGCTTATGTCCTAATGGTGGGAGGTGGGAGAGCAGAAGTGGTTTGGAAATCATTTGGCTAAGGGCGCACAAGTAGTTTCAATCTGAATCTAAACTAGATGGATCTTAGCCTGGTTTGCAGCACCAACAGTCACCTGGGGTGGGGAGGGTGGCAAAGGGCAGTTGAAGTGAAAGTAAAAAAACAAAAAAAAAATGGTCCTTGACATCTACACTAACTGAAAGAACAATCAGTGTGGCTTTTACCTACATGAAAGGTAGGCAGGTTTTAAATACTCTGTTTATCCAGGTAAAGCCATTTGAGATAATGTGGATATCGGGCCCTGAGAGAGCTGAATTTTCATGCTGTTCGAGTGCTTTATCATTTAATTTGCTTTCATTTATTATGTTTGTTAATCACACTTATGAACAGCATTCACTGTGGTGTACAACATATTAAAAATAATATAATTTATTTGTTTATTTATTTATTTTGTATACATTTTGTATACCGCTACTTCCAGCGATCAGCAGCGGTTTTTTTTTATTACAGATTGGAAATTGTCAAATCATGACAGGAAATTTTTGAGGTATAAACACATTGATTAGACAGGAAAGCACAGCACACAGAGAACTATTTTACAGGGAACATGGGCTATGGAGGGTTAAGTGGCTTGCCCAAGACCACAAGGAGCACCTGTGGGACTAGAAACCCCAGTCCTTCCGGCCCAAGGTTGCTGTCCTCTAGTGGGATTTGAACCCCTGACCTTCCAGCCCGAAGTACCTGTGTTAAAAATATTGCTGATATGATATAACGAGCTTTAGTATTTAAAGGTATGATGTCCAATTAGATGTTTTTACTGGATCTTTCTGAGAGGGGTTGTATTGGAATCATCATGATTGTTGAGTTGATCAAAATCTCATCCAAGTTGGGGGGAGGAGGACTGAGTTTATTGAGGGGGTGCAAGGCTGAAGAGTTGTCTAGGGTGTCTAATAATCCTGCATCTACCCTGCTAGTCCATCAAATTCCCCCATCCTTTGGGAATAATCTAAAGCAAATCTATTTATTCTAAGCTAATTGTGTAATAAGTCCACATTTTTCTTTAAAGAATAGTTAAAGTGATTATACAAACCTCATCCAGTTTTTCAGGTTCATCAGATTGTTCATGCATTTGGGCAGGTTGGCTTCATTTCCATTCATTATCCTTACTCGGGTTAAAGTTCAAACAGGGCCTCCTGGTTATGAAACCATTGTTGACTCTCATTTTCTTGAGATAATGTAACAATCTTAGACAGACTAGTGGTGTAGGTTGTATGAATTCCTCTGAAATTCACATGATGGTGTGAGCCAAGCCTGTTACATATATGCTGCAGTGTCATAGATTCAAGAACTTTGTTGGATGAATTTAAGAATTATCAAAAGATGTGCATGACCTACTGAGATCACATAGTAACCTTCTTCAAGGGGGCATAGGCATTAAAGAGTTCAAAAGATCGTCACAAGAATAGGTCAGCCACATGAAAGAACACCTCTCCTCCCTCCTCCTCTCTCACCAACTCTTGACCTGCTAACCCACCTAGCCTTTAATTGATTCAACTCCCTCTTGTATATAGCTCACTCGTATATAGCGCACCTTTTTGTACATAGTCAAACCTGAACTTTCCCTTCCTTAATACCCCGTACAGAACCTTATTGCTATATCCCACTGCATGCCCCCTCCTCGTTCTATGTAACACGTTTGGTTTAATTGTAAAGCGCTTTGATTTAAGGATAAAGTGGTATAGAAATCACTTTTAAATAAATAAATAAACAAAATAAATATGGGTTGGCTCTTTCCATTTATTTATTTATTTAATTAACATTTCCTATATACCACCAGTGGTATCAAGGCGGTTTACATCGAACATAATCAACAAAAGTTATATAAACCATGCTTACAACTAACAAGTTACATGCAATTTGAATCCTTATGCAGTTAACTATTTACTGTTTAACCCTTAGACAGTTAACTATTTGCTGTCTAATCCGTGGGCTGTTAACTATTTACAATTTACCTTTCTAGTCAATATGTTGGTAGTTGTGTTGCCTTGCTTAGAGCACCTGCAGTTTTCTCTTCTGTGACAAACTATGGAAAAGAAGGCAGGACTGAAGTTATTGTCTCGCCAGTAACCAGAGGCTGCCTTCAGCAATGATGATGACAGAAGAGCCCCTGGAAACCATGCCTTTGCTTGCAGCAGATTCAAACAAGATCTCTTTGTTCTGCTTTCATTTACAAATTGTCTGTATTAGAAGATTTGCCCTATCCCTCTCGAAGTCTGAAAGCATTGGAAGAAATCATCATATTGGGGGTGTGTGGGTGGGGAGAGGAATCAATTTCACATGAGCAATGGTGATGGGTGTCTGTGGTTGGAATATTTATTTATTTATTTAGCAAGCATTTGTATCCCGCTCCTTCCAGCGATCAGAAGCGGGTAGGATTACATTCAGAAACTGCCGAATCAGGGCAGGTACAATTTTTGTTTACATACAGATTGGTAGAGAAGCAAGTCACACAGAGTTAACACTTCTTATCTATGGGGGAGGTTATTTACATATATACATTTATACATGATAGCCCTGTAAACAAGAAATATTTTCTTTTTACAGGGCTCGTTAAGGCAATTGTGAAAGAGCAGCTGCTCCCTTATTTGAAACAAGTTGTTGCTCTTAGTCTGACAGGAGACTACATACCTGAAAAATACCTACCGTGTTTCCCCGAAAATAAGACCGGGTCTTATATTTATTTTTGCTCCAAAAATAGCACTAGGGCTTATTTTCGGGGTAGGGCTTATTTTTTTACTGATACCGGTAGCACTTGCTGATTGGCTGACTGTCAGGAGATGGCAGCCAATCAGTGAAGTGTTACCACAGAGCGCACAGGGAAGCAGTGGATGCGGGCAGCGACAGCCCCTTGGAGAGAAGGAAGAGGCCCGCAGCGCAGAGACAGCACCGGCAGCTGATCGGCGTCGGGGAGTGGAGCAGGAGGAAAGCTCCTCCCCGGTCCTCCCACCAAAGCCAATCAGCAGCAAAAAAGGAAATACAGCCCCTTGGAATGAAGAGGCCCGCAGCGCAGCGCAGCACAGCACTGGCAGAGCTGATCGCGTCGGGGAGTGGAGCAGGAGGAAAGCTCCTTCCTGGTGGGGACCCCCCCCCCCCCCCCCAGGTACCGAATCTGTCCGTCCGTCGATGATCTGCACTAGGTCTTAGTTTCAGGGTAGGGCTTATATTACAGAAATCACTGAAAAACTTGCTAGGGCTTATTTTCAGGGAAACACGGTAGTAGGTAAGGAGAAGAAAGTGAGTTAATGGAGCTTATATAGAAATACTGGCAAGCAGCCTGAACAATTAATACTGGGCTTCCCTTGCATTTTGGCATCTTTCGTTAACTTATTAAACCAAGGAAGCAACAGTACAAACAACAGATCGGTCAATTTTAGAGTACAAAACTACAAAGACAGCTTTTTAGACCCCCTTAAGCAATTTGAAAAAAAAAATCAGTGTTTGATATATTTTGGTCCCTGTTCTATTTCAGATCTGATGAGCAATAGGTAACAAGTTGTAAACTTAGAAGTGTGGAATTCTAGAATCCATGAATTTTAACATGAGCTTAGTTGGATATATTGACACAGTTGAGGATAGGCATAGCCTGTAATTGTTAGAGAACTTAAGAACATAAGATATGCCATACTGGGTCAGACCAAGGTCCATCAAGCCCAGTATCCTGTTTCCAACAGTGGCCAATCTAGGTCATATGTACCTAGCAGTTTCCCCAAAAGACACAGGTTCCGCAATGCTTGTACTGGGTCAAGCATTGATATCCTGGGTCCCTTCTTAATAATGGTTTATGGACCTTTCCTCCAGGAACTTGTCCAAACCTTTTTTAAACCCAGCTACACTAACAGCCTTTACTACATCCTCCGGTAACAAATTCCAGAGTTTGATTACACGTTGAGTGAAAAAATATTTTCTTTTATTAGTCTTAAATAGTTTACCCTGTAGCTTCATTGCATGTCCCCTAGTCTTTCTATATTCTGATAACGTAATCGATCTACGTTTACCCGTTCCTCTCCATTCATTAATTTAAAGACTTCTATCATATCTCCCCTCAGCCGTCTCTTTTCCATGTTAAAGAGCCCTAACCTTTTTAGCCTTTCTTCATAGGAGTATCCTTCCATCCCCTTTACCATTTTGGTGGCTCTTCTCTGAACCTTTTCTAATAACGCTATATCCTTTTTAAGATACGGCAACCAGAATTGCACACAATATTCAAGGTGCGGTCTCACCATGGAACGATATAGAGGCATTATAATATCTTTTGTTTTATTTTCCATTCCTTTCCTTATGATACCTAGCATTCTATTTGCTCTCTTGGCTGCCGCTGCACACTGGGCCGAGGATTTTAACATGTTATCCACAATGACGCCTAAATCTTTTTCCTGGGTGGTGGTCCTAATGTGGAACCTTGCATTGTGTAACCATAGTTTGGGTTGTTCTTCCCTAGGTGCATAACTTTGCCCTTGTCCACATTAAATTTCATCTGCCATTTTGATGTCCAGTCTTCTAATTTATCAAGATCCTCTTGCAATTTTCCACAATCCTCTTGGGTTTTAACAACTTTAAATAGTTTTGTGTCATCTGCAAATTTGATAACGTTACTCGTTATTCCACTTTCCAGGTCATTTATGAATATGTCAAAAAGCAGCGGACCCAGCACAGATCCCTGGGGTACACCACTATTCACCTTTCTCCATTGGGAAAATTGGCCATTTAGCCCAACCCTCTGCTTTCTATCTTTTAACCAGTTCTTGATCCACAGTAGTACACTGCCTCCTATCCCATGACTCTTTAGTTTTGCCAAAAGTCTCTGATGAGGGACCTTGTCAAAGGCTTTCTGAAAGTCCAGATACACTGTATCAACAGACTCACCTTTGTCCACCTGTTTATTTACACTTTCAAAAAAACATAACAGATTAGTAAGACAAGATCTTCCTTGTCTAAAGCCATGTTGGCTGTCTCCCATTAGGCCATGACTATCTACATGCTGAGTAATTTTATTCTTTATGATGGTTTCTACCATTTTTCCCGGTACTGACGTGAGGCTCACTGGTCTGTAGTTTCCCAGATCACCCCTGGAAGCCTTTTTAAAAATTGGTGTTACATTGGCGATCCTCCAATCTTCAGGTATTAGAGATGATTTTAATGATAGTTCACAGATTACTAATAGCAGGTCTGCAATCTCGTATTTCAGTTCTTTCAACACCCTTGGATGTATACCATCCGGCCCAGGTGATTTGCTACTCTTCAGTTTATCTGATAGTTGTAATACATCTTCCCGATGTATCGATATTTCCTTCAATTCTTCCGCACCTTTAAATACCACTTTAGTCATGGGTAACATCCCTACATCTTCCTCAGTAAAGACCGAAGCAAAGAATTCATTCAGTCTCTCCGCTATCGCCTTGTTGCCTCTTAGTGCCCATTTAACTCCTCTATCATCTAATGGACCAACTGACTCTCTCACAGGTTTTTTGCTACGAATGTACTTGAAAAAATCTTTATTTCGCGTTTTTGCTTCCACAAAAACTTTTATGTTTTTCTTGTGCTTTCCTCAACTATAAAATAGAATATTTTCAGCATTGAGAAGAAAAAAACGAAAGTAAATTTAGTGAATTTATTTCAAATAATTTTATTTAAGGACTACTATTAATTATTAAATAAAGCATCTTCATATGACAGTTTGGAGAGTTCTTTATTGTTTTGGATACAGCATTTACTGCAACACCTCTGTGTGCTTGGGATTTAGCTTCCATTCCTTATCATTCAGCTAGACCAGCCCACATATATGGGCTATGCTCCCTTGCCAGCAGATAGAGGGAGACTTGAGTGAGTTTCAGTAAGGTTATCATTAGGGATATCTCCCAATGTAGCACTGAGAGAAGCTAGTATTTGTCTGTCTCAAGCAAGGTATGTGCACTGGTGCAGTGCGGATAGGCCTGTCTTCCCTGGCCTAAATGGTTAAATGTTTGCTTGGAGATCAGGTATGCCTCGTCTACTTGAGCTAACAGTTTGCCCTGTGTTCAGCACTGCTACCTACGGGTTCATAGTGCTTTGTGGACCACAGAGCAGATAAGAGGAGCCATGGAGGCCCTGATGTTGTCCTGTATATGGTTACTAATTTTGTCTTTATATATTTTTATCTATCTCCTTTTCTTTCCCCATTGATATAAGTGGGGCTGTATTTGGTAAGCAAGTGCCAGAGGGGTTCAGAGATCACTCCACTAGAGTACACTCTTGTGGTTGGAGTCTACCTTGATGTCTGTAAGACAGGTATCTGGTCTTTGCTGAGCACCTTTGTGAAGCCCTGCAGGTTGCATGTAGGAACTGGAACAGATAACGCCTTTGGCAGGACTGTCCAGAGTGTTATCTTCCTTTTATCCTGGTTCCTGACTGGTGAGTTACAAATAAGCTGAGTTTCCATGGGATGGACCCTAAAGTGACTAAGTAAGAAACTGGTTGAATAGGAGGAGCCAGAGAGTAGTAGTAAATGGCGTTCACTCTGAAGGTAGGGGCATTACCAGTGGCGTGCCTCAAGGATCAGTCCTTGGTCCTTTCCTAACATTTTTATAAATGATATTGTGGAAGGTCTGCAGGGAAAGACGTGCCTCTTTGCAGATGATACCAAAATCTGCATCAGGGTAGATACCCTGGAAGGTGTGGATAGAGTGAGGAGGGATCTAGAAAAACTTGAAGAATGGTCAAGAATCTGGCAGCTAAGATTTAATGCTAAAAAAATGCAAGGTAAGGCATTTGGACTGCAAAATCCCAAGGGAGTGATACAGTATAGGAAGTGAAATACTTCAGTGCATGAAAGAAGAGCAGGACCTGGGAGTGATCATGTTGGATGATCCTAAATTGGCTAAATCCATAGAAAAGGTGCAAGCAAAAGCAAGGAGGATTCTTGGGTACATAGGGAGAGAAATGGCTAATGGGTAAAAAAAAAGGTAATAATGCCTTTGTACAGATCTCTACAGAGACCTCATTTATTTTTATTTATTTATTTATTTAGTGTACACTTGTATCCCGCTACTTCCAGCGATCAGCAGCGGTTTGCTGTACATAACAGTGCGACTGTACAGGCCAGGAATTAAAACATACATAATGATTTAGTGGAAAAGTACAGGTCATATCACTCGAATTATATGATTCACACTTGATTGCAGGCTAGTGATTTCACAAGTATATACATATTTACATGTCGCTGGGTCTATTGTTGGTTAGAACGCGGAGTTCTTTCTGTGTGCCTGTTGTGACCCAATGTGAGTACATGGTGATTAGGCAGGATTGAAATGCGTCTGGAAAAGATGAGTCTTACGTTTTTTTCTGAAGTCCAACAAGTCACTGTTTGCTCTCAGTTCGCATGGTAGTTGGTTCCATAGCAGAGGCGCTATAAATTAAAATGCTCGGTTGCTGGTATTTGTATTGACAGATCTCAGGCTCCCCGGGACCAGGAGGATATTGAGGTTTGGAGATCTTCTGCTTCTGTTATTTGGCTGTAAGGTGATAAGGGTGTTGAGGTAAGAGGGTGCTATATTATGAATGAACTTGAATGCGGTGATAATGATTTTATATTGTATGTGTGCAGTGATTGGGAGCCAATGTAGGTCTATTAGTATTGGTGTGATATGATCCTTCAGGCCGATCCCCATGATGATTCTAGCTGCCACATTTTGCGCCATTTGCAGGATATTGAGGGTTTTTTTAGGTAGACCCTGTAGTATGGCGTTGCAATAGTCCAGATGAGGAATGATGAGGGCTTGTGCTACCATCCTGAAGTCAGAGTGATCTATGATGCTACGTAGTGGTTGCACGATTTTTAGCTTGTGGAAAATGGCTCGATTGGTAATTCGGAGATGCTTTTCCAACTTCAGGTGGCAATCCAGTGTCACACCTAGGTATCTTATTTCATTCTTTGTGGTGTAGACATTATTGTTCAAGGTGACTGTTGGTGGTGGGTTGAAGTCAGTTTTTCTGGACATTTATTTTATTTATTTATTTTATTTTCTTATATACCGCGCTATTCTGCATCAGTGCGGTTTACATTGAACAAACTGAAATTACATTGAACAGGGCATTATAACTTGGAGATAACTATTTTACAGGGAACATGGGCTATGGAGGGTTAAGTGACTTGCCCAAGACCACAAGGAGCACCTGTGGGACTAGAAACCCCAGTCCTTCCGGCCCAAGGTTGCTGTCCTCTAGTGGGATTTGAACCCCCGACCTTCCGGCCTGAAGTACCTTGCCCCAACCACTAGGCCACTCCTCCACTGCACATCACTTCCGTTTTTTTGTGATTTATGGACATATTATTTTGTTGCAACCAGGTTTGGAGCTCACTGAGGCATTTCTCTAGTTGGCTGAGATTCGGGTTGTCGACATCAAGTTGAGTATAGAGCATTAGGTCATCAGCATAGATGTGATAACTGATCATGTGATCCTGGAATATTTTACAAGCTGGTCGTAGATAAAGGTTGAAAAGGAGGGAAGACAGGGCCGAGCCTTGCGGTATGCCTTGGGTTTGAGGGAATGGTGAGGCCATTTCGTTATTGAAGTGGACTTGCTGCATTCTATCGATTATGTAGGAGGAGAACCATTTCAGAGGGGTGCCTCTAATGCCTATGGTCGCGAGTCTGTTTAGGAGTGTGGGGTGATGTACTGTATCAAAGGCAGATGATATGTCTATGAAAACGAGCATGTACATTTTGTTTCTTTCTTCCAGACCTTTGAGTAGTTTGTCCAGTAGGGCTAAGAGGAGGGTTTCCACACCATGATGCTGTCGGAAGCCGTACTGGTGGACGTCGAAGGCGTTGTTGTCATCGATGTGGTCTTGCAGTTGTTGTTGCACTGCCTTTTTAGTGATCTTGGCAAGGAAGGATATGCTTGATACTGGGCGGTAAGATGTACGGTCGTTCTTGTTGAGGGTTTTGTTCTTCAGTATGGGTCGGATGATGGATTTTTTGAGGTGCGTTGGCATTAGCCCCTGCGATAACGATTGGTTCACTATGTGGGTGACGAATTGGGCAACTTCCTGTTTTATGTTCTTGACCCAGGTAGCTGGGCATGGGTCGAGTGGGGAGGTGGTGGTTCTTAAGATGGAGATTATGTTTATGATTTGCTTGACTTCTATGCTCCTGAAGGTGGACCATTCTTGGTACTGTGTAGCTCCTTCCGAGGTATTGGTTGTTTGCAGGGTGGAGCTCATAGACAGGTCTTGGGTGGGGGGTACAGGCGCTTGAGGGTTCATGTTTCTGGCTGGAGGGTTTAACTTGTTGGCATAATGGTTTGCCAACTTTTGGGCTGTCATAGCCCCGTTTGTATTAGGTTCTTGAGTATTCTTCGTGAGAGATTCGACCAATGCAAATAGTTCCCTGGGTCAGTTGAGGGCCTTATTAAGCGTGTTGGAGTGGTGAGTTTTCTTTGCAAGGTTAATTTCACTCTTGTAAGCTGCAAGAAGTTTGATGTATTCCATCCTATGCTCCTCGGTTTTGTGACTTCTCCATTTCCTTTCTTGCTTCCGCAGGCGCTTCTTTAGTTCGCGGAGTACAATTGAAAAAGTTATAAACAGGATGGAGTCAGTCCAGAGGGCAGCTACAAAAATGGTCAGTGGTCTTCATTATAAGACATACTAGGATAGCTTAGAAATATCCAGTATGTATATGCAGTAGAGGGGTGATATGATACAGAAATTTGAATACCTCCATGGAATAAATGCACAGAATATTGACCCTCTTCCAGTTGAAAGTAAGTTATGGAATGAGGGATCATAAGATGAAGATGAAAGGGGATAGACTAAGGAGCAGTCTGAGAAAATATTCCTTTATGGAAAGGTAGTGAATGCTTCAGCCTCCGAGTGGAGGTGGTAGAGACAAGAACTGTATCTGAATTTTAAAAAAGCATGGGACAAATACAGAGGATCTTTAAGATAGAGGAAGGGATTGTAGAACTTTAATAGTTCTTATGAATGAACAGACTGGATAGGCTATGTGGTCTTTATCTTCCATCATTTTCTTTGTTTCTATGGTACATCCTATATGTCTGGATTGGTCTAGCAGGATGATAGGGAAGGAGAAATTTTATATAGCTGATAATTTTCTTTCCTTGAATCCTACTAAATCAGTACCATGTTCTGTTGCAGAATTCATTTCGGTAACAGAACCAAATACTTGTTAAAGATATCTGTTCCAAAATTGGATTATTGATTACTAATGCTATTAATTTCTGAGGTTTTCTTTTCAGTCTTGCTTATTGTTTGGGACATGCCATACTGGCTTCTCTCCTAGCTGCAGCAGGAGATACACAGTGTGATGACATTACTGAAAGTTGCTCAAGTTTGCCACCTATTGGCAAGGGACTGGTCTAGTAGCATTCATGGAAGGAAAGTTGTCAGGTATTTAAAATATCTCCAGGAACAAGCAGGAATGAGTCTTCACACGTGGATTTCTCTCCGGGTCGGACGGGTTCGAGAGGGAGCCCGGCACCGGGCAGTGCCCACCGATCGACATCGGCACCGGCGTCAGATGACCCCCTCTCCTCCGAGCACCGTCCTCGGGGGCCCTTGATGCTCGCGGCACCGGTCGGCGCGGTTCCGATCCGCGCTCCGGGATCTCCACCACCGGCGCGGTCACTCCCGCCGGGGGCCTCGAGGAAGGAGTCGATCTTCTCGCTCAGTTCGATGCCCAGCCAGGAGTCGTTGTCCAGCCTTGAAAGCCTGGCCACGGCATGTCTCGGGATCGACCCCTGTCCTCTCCCGCAGCGCAGAGCAGAGACCGCTGGCCCCTGCCCTCCGGCGGCCGTGGATTCGCTCCAGTCACGGGGGGGAAGCGCCGCCCCCGGGTTCGGGGCCGAGGCCGGTTCCTGCGGCGCCGTCGGTGCCATCGACTTCTTCGATGCCTAGCTTGGAATCAATTCCAGGAGCTGACGACGCCATGTTGACTGCCCCGATCCGGGTCGGTTGGTCCCCTCCTCTGCCCAGCGGGCATCGGCCCGAGCGGCCTCTTAGTGCCCTGGCGGCCCCTCCCGCCATAACTGCTCCGGCAGAGCCGCCTTTTCAGGATTTCCTCCTTGACATGGCGGACTTGCTGGCCATCCCTATCCCGGACCCGAGCCCAGGCCCTGCGGAACAGGCAGCCGCGATGCTTCCTCTGCATCCCGCCCTGCAGGATCTCCTGCTGGGGGCTTGGCGGTCGCCTTTGAGGGTTCCGGCGCCGCCGACTGCGATGCAGGCTCTGTACCGGGTGCCTCCATCCCCGGGGTTTCGGCAGCACCAGCCTCCACATCGGTCCATTGTGGTGGAATCGGCGCTGAGGAAGGTCGGAAGCTAGGAGAGGCATGCTTCTCGCCCTCCAGGCCGCGCCTCGAAGACGCTAGATACTCTAGGACGTCAAGGCTTCCAAACGTCTATGCTGGCGGCCAGAATTATTTCATATATATTTTATATGAGTCTGTCGCTTCGGGAGGTCACCGAGAGGTTATCTCGGTTATCCACCTTCGTATCTGCAACCAAGGCCTTTGAATATTCCCTGCTTCTTTATCATTGCAGGAATATCTCCGGGTTCCTTTCTCATGCTTCGCTGGACTCCTTCCGGTCGGTCAGCAGAGTCTCTGCTGTTGCCATTAGAGCACGCCGCACGGCATGGTTGCAGGCGTCCGAGTTGTGTAGACGGGCACAGCACATCCTGGGTAATTCTCCCTGCGATGGAGATCACCTCTTCAATAGCGAAGCCTTACGTCAGGTCGCACAGTGCTTCGCTAACCTTCCCAGAGTTAGCAGCCAGCCTAGGGCCCGGCTTTCCCCCGGTGGTGGTGGTAAACGCCCCTCCAGACCCCCCTTCCCAGAGGCCGATCCCGAGACGTGCCGTGGCCAGGCTTTCAAGGCTGGACAACGACTCCAGGCTGGGCATCGAACCGAGCGAGGAGATCGACTCCTTCCTCGAGGCCCCCGGCGGGAGTGACTGCGCCGGTGGTGGAGATCCTGGAGCGCGGATTGGAACCGCGCCGACCGGTGCAGCGAGCATCAAGGGCCCCCGAGGACGGTGCTCGGAGGAGAGGGGGTCATCTGACGCCGGCGCCGATGTCGATCGGCGGGCACTGCCCGGTGCCGGGCTCCCTCTCGAACCCGTCCGACCCGGAGAGAAATCCACGTGTGAAGACTAATTCCTGCTGTTCCGGAGATCACCTGTTACAGGTAAGTAACTGTGCTTTCTCCTTGTTGGTGGTTGGCTTTCAATGACTTTCTGGAGCATCAATGCGCTTCTACAGAATAATCTGCAGGAAAGGAGAGAGGAGAAATAAAACACATTTTCAGGCCTGTCTTGATTTTCCTGAGAGTTATGGGCGTGTAGCATTTTGTGGGGCTATATAATAAACTGCAACTGTGAGCTTTTCAGCACTGTTTTAATTCACCAGTTGTTGTCATAGCAAGCCCCTCCATTACTACCAGCATTGTAGCTTTATCCTAGCAGTTTTAGTAGCCACATGGCATCTTAGTAATAATAACCATCAAACAAGCAACTGGCTAGTCAGATTTGTCCTCTGTTTCCCACCACTGCCTCCTTTTTCCCACTCAGCATTTTATTTCCCATTCTGCAGTGAATAACATTGCAGTCTATTCAGTTGGGGAAGAAGAGACTTTATCAGACTAAATTAATTATGTATGATACCATATAATGATGGCAGAACGGATATACCTTTGTTGCACAAATATTTAGCTTCTGAGAAATGGGTGTAATGAGCTTTTAAATTGTGCCTGGGACTAGACGAGATAGGCAGTGATGAATAGCGGAGGTTCACGTAAATGAAACGCAATGGTCTTGCTATGCCTAACCAAGCATTCATCTTGCCTCTTGTCACATCGTTACTAGCAAATATCATCTGCTCGCCGTCTATTGCTACAGTGATTTTTTTTTCCTCATAGACCTCTGAGCATCTTGGATTGTGAGCACACTTTTTCATCCACTCCAGTCTCACTGCTGGATCTACAGTGCTTTCTAGTTTCTAGTTTGACACCTGGTTTGCTTCCTAGGGAAATGTAATCCAGCTTAGTTTGCCCGAATTTCTTAAAAGCAGCACCCACACTTTTTTAGCTTCCTGGTTACCAACAAAATTTCATTTTATATATTTACTTTTAAAGTGGATTGTTCCTTTAGTGCTCAAAGGAGAAGAAAAACAAGAGTCATCCAATTTTTCTTAAAATGCTGAGATTATTTTGTTTGAATTGCCATTAAATTTCTGAAGATATGTTATTTGAAGTTTATGAAAGCTCCTCCTTTAGCCACATCTACCATTTTTCGCAGAGGTCAAAATGGCGTAAATATAACTTTGAACTGGTTAAACAACATTTATAAGGAACAGTAACTTTTTACATTAAGTTTCAGCAAAGGCATGTTTCCTTTAACTATTTACAGCACTACAGAAAAATCCCCCAAGGGCCAAAGAACACTGCCTTGCGTTTGGCTCTACATAGGTTTTTTCGAAAACTTCGAGTGCGGATGTTTTTTTCATTATGTAAGAGGGTTGATGATGGCTCATTGGTTGCAAAACCATCTACTTGGTTACCCCCAGGCCCAGTGGATTTTGCTATAGCTACTTTTTAAAGATTGGTTTTGATGGATTTGGAAATATTAGAGCAGACACCTCATAGAGTAGCTCATATGTCATCCGCACATAAAGAAGCCTTAACCCAGTTAACAACGGATTCTGATGTGATTATTTGGGTGGCTGATAAGGGTGGAGCTGTTTTGCAATCTTCCTAGGATTATCATTTGGAAATTATGGGACAACTTTCTGATACTCATTAATCTCCAGGAACAAGCAGGAATGTAGTCTTCACATATGGGTATCATCAGTACCGACGGAGTCCGCGCGGGAACGCTCCCCAGCATCCAATAGGAAAGCTTTTGGGAGCATACCACAGTGCATGCGTGCTACCTTCCCGCCTCTGTACTTCTCTCACTTCAGTTCTTCGTTTTCCGCTGAGCCGACAGGACACGGTACCCTGTCACCGCAGAAAATCTACCTTTATTTCTTGTTTTTTGTGGTCGCGTCTGCCTTCATTCGACACCTACTGGTACTGCCGGTTCTCCTCTTCTTCTTTCTTTAAAAAAAAAAACAAAACTACTTATATTTTTCTTCAGGGATCTGTCCCTGTTTCTGGTGCTAGGCACCGCTTTGGGCACTAGGCCCATTTTTCTTCAAGCATGGAGAAACCAGCCAGTGGTTTCAAAAAATGCTTAAAATGTGGCGGTATCATCTCTGTCACCGACACCCATGATTGGTATCTAAAATGTTTTGGGTCCTGAACATTGTCCAACGGAGTGTCTCTCCTGCATGAGGATGACCAAGAGGGGCCGGCAGAATAGAGCTGCAAAACTCGGTACCCTTTTTGCCTCCGACATGATGTCAATTGCATTGACGTCTTCCGGAGCTTCATCTTCCTCCCATGGATCTTAGGTAACCAAAAGTAAAACTAGCCGTTCCTCGAAGGGAAAATCTCCCTCAAAGTATCGAGATGCCTCCGGCATTTCCCTCGAGGTCACTTCACCGGCAAAACTGCCCCGGCGGGAGTCTTCAAGCTCCAAAGCATTAACGGGGCTCCAGGATGTTCCAGAGGCCTCGACCTCTGTGGAACTACTGGTGGCATGCTCTGGGGTCGTGGTCGCATCCACCGGTACCGGCACCCAGGCATAAACGGGAGCAATGGATCACAGAATCCTTGCTATCGAACGCAGTCTAGCGGCCTTCTTAGCAGCCTCGGTACCGCTAAGCCCGCCACAGATGGTTCCACAGGTATCGGTACCGACAGTACCTGCTTCGACAGGACTGCTTCCCCCCCATGCTGATGTCCGGTATCGGATCAGGAACCGAGACATTTCGGTACCAACTTCGAGCGATACTGATACCATGCGTCACAGGAGCTCCTGGTGCTTGAGTCTTCCGATTCCGATGACTCTGATGATTCTACCGGTACCAGAGTGAATCTATTAGAAGATTTAACTCCCTCTCCTCAACGCAGGATGTCTCCTCCAGAGGATATGTCCTTCCAGGACTTCATACATGATTTAGCAAAGGTTCTTGCAATCACTGTGATTCCAGAAAAAGAACTTAGGGCAGAGGAATTAAGAATTCTGCAATACCCTATGGCTCCCAAGGAAGCAGCTATGCTTCCCATTCACAAGATCTGACATGATCTGATGTTGAGAATGTGGGAAACCCCTTTAATGATATCTTCACATTCCCGACGCCTTGACACCATGTACCGAGTGCCAAGTTGTCCTGGGTTTCAAAAAACTCAGTTACCACACCATTCGATGGTAGTGGAATCGGCCATGTGAAGAATCAAGAGTGCAAAAACACACTCTTCTAATCCTCCAGGCCGTTAATCCAGGACACTTGATGCCTTTGGCCGTCGATGTTTTCAATCCTCCATGCTGGGAGCCAGGATCAGTTCCTACATTTTGTATATAGGAATGTTCCCGGAAGAAGTCACAAAAGACTTAGAGCTCATTAGTCCTTCTGTCTCAGAGGAAAAAAGAGCAGACTACCTTACTCTGGTCAAACATGCCCAGAATGTCTCTAAATTCATGAACTGTGCTACCTTTGTTTGTTTTGAATGTCTTAGCAGAACCTCTGCTCTATCCATAGGAGCACGTTGTATTGCTTGGCTTCAAGCATCAGACTTAGAACAGTGGGTGCAAGAAAAGCTGGGAAACATTCCTTGCACAGGAGAAAATCTCTTTGGCAAGGACTGGCAGGACAAGGCTAATCAGCTTGAATCTGACAATACTACTTTGAACAAATTGTCAAAGGCTACAGCCAACCCAGCAAAAAAGAAAACATTCAAGAAACTTTTTTCAGTAAGAAAAAGAAGTCTTACCAATCTTACACCCATCAAATTCACTGTCCACTTCATGTTTCCCAAAAGGGACAACAACAGAACAGACAGCAGAGAAAGCCGCAAGCTCAAAAAGCTCAACCGGCTCAACAGACCCAGCCCCCTCAGGGTCTTTGACTTCCACCTAGAGAACTTAGTCATTCTGCCCCTAAAAGGCCCAGAACCCTTGACCATTCCAGCCAGACTATGCCATTTTGCCAAAAGATGGCAACAGATAACATTAGAAAATTGGACTCTGTCCATTGTAAGATTGGGATACAAGCTTCATTTTCTCAACTTGCCCCCCACCTACAATTCTGAAACAGTTCAATTCTCAGGGCCCAGCCACCAACCTCTTGTGGCAGGAGGTCACGTCACTTCTAGCTCAAGGAGCAATCGAAGAAGTGCCCATACCCCAACAGGGGACAGGGTTCTACTCCCCCTACTTTCTTATTCCAAAGAAGACAGGGGGACACAGGCCTATACTGGACCTCAGAGAATGAAACAAGTATTTGTTCCAAGAAAAGTTCAAGATGATCTCTCTCGGAACACTTTTACCATACCTTCAAAGTCAGGATTGGCTATGTTCTCTAGATCTAAAAGATGCGTACACGCATATTCTCATCCACTCAGACCACAGGAAGTTCCTTTGATTCCTGATCCAAGGAAGACACTTCCAGTACAGAGTTCTTCCTTTCGGTCTAGCCTCTGCTCCAAGAGTCTTCACAAAATGCATGTCTGTGGTAGCAGCATTTATGAGGACTGTCTTCCCTTACTTAGACGATTGGCTCATTCGAGCATCAACAGCTCCAGAGGCCAGCTTCGCTCTCTCTCGAGCAATGGGAATTCTTCAATACTTGGGACTAGCATTAACTTCCCAAAATCTCATCTCACCCCCTCTCAATCCCTAGAGTTCATAGGGGCTCGTCTAGACACACGGCAGTCAAAGGCTTTCCTGCCACAGCTACTCTGTCTACGTATAATACATCTAGCATCTACAAAGGTATTCCTTACTGCTTGGGAGATGCTTCAACTGCTGGGACACATGGCATCCACTGTCCATGTGGTTCCCTATGCTCGCCTCCACATGCAAGCAGCCCAGTGGACCCTTTCCTCTCAGTGGTCACAAGCCACAGGTCAACTGACAGATAAAATCAGAGCTACTACACGTCTGATTTCATCCCTGCAATGGTGGTAATCCCTGGAAAACCTCCTTGTAGGCTCTCCTTTCCAGCAGCCTCTATACCAAACTACCCTGATGACAGATGCGTCCAAGATGGGTTGGGGGGCCCACTTGCATGATCTCTCCACTCAGGGTCTTTGGACCTCACAGGAGGTGTCCCTTCACATAAACCTCCTAGAGCTAAGAGCCATTTTCAAGGCTATTCAAGTCTTTCAGGGCCATCTCAGCAACAAGACAGTTCTGGTCCAAACCGACAATCAGGAAGCTATGATCTCCAGGAACAAGCAGGAATGTAGTCTTCACATATGGGTATCTACGGTACCGACGGAGCCTGCACGGGAACGCTCCCCAGCTTCCAATAGGAACACTTTTGGGAGCATCCCTCAGCACATGCGCGCTGCCTTTCCAACTGTCCCTCTTTAGTTCTTCATTTTCCGCGGAGCCGACAGTACCCAGACCCTGTCACTGCAGAAAATTCCGTCTTTAAAATTGTTTTCTTGTGGTCGCGTTTGCCTCTGCACGACGCCTACCGGTACCGCCGGTTCTTTTCTTTTTTCAAAAAATTTTATACTTTGAACTGAACTGTTTCTCTTCAGAAACTTTTCTTTTTCAGTGCTAGGCGCCATTTTGGGCATTAGGCCTCATATTCCTGAAACATGGAAAAACAAACTAGTGATTTTAAAAAATGTATTAAGTGTGGCGGTACCATTTCCGTCACTGACACCCATGATTGGTGTCTTAAATGTTTAGGGTCTGAACATTCTCCTGTATGGGGATAACTAAGAGAGAAAGACAGAACCGGGCTGCAAAGCTCGGTACTCTCTTTTCTTCGGATGCCAGATCCATTGCATCAACATCTTCAAGAGCCTCCTTTTCTTCCCATGGATCTCAGGTAACTAAACAAAAAAGCCGGTCCTCAAAGGGTAGCTCTCCTGCTAAGCATCGCGAGGCCATTGGCATTGCCCTTGAGAGAACCACACCGGCAAAACAGCCCCGGCGGGAGGCTTTGGCTTCCCAAGCATCAATGGGGCTCCAGGATGTTCTCGAGGCCTCGACCTCGCAAGAACTACTGGTGCCATGCTCAGGGGTCCCGGCCGTTTTCACCAGTACCGACACCCAGGCATCAGCAGCGTCGATAGATCAGAGGTTCCTTGCTATCGAACACAGCATTGCAGCTCTTCTCACAGCTGCGGTACCGTTGACACCTATGGTTCAACGTGCACCGGTACCGACATCGATACCGGTACAGACACCGGTACCGGTACCAACGGTACCGGCCCCGGTGGGAGTTCTTCCCATGCCATCTTTGGCTGGAATCAACAGATCGGTACCGGATCAACTAGGTACCGACTTCGATCGATACCGGGACCGTGCTTTGCATGAGCATCGTAGTCAGGAATACTTCGAATCATCCGATTCTGAAGACTCTGACAATTCTGCTGGTACCAGAGGGTTTCTCTCGGAAGATCCCTCTTCTCCCCAATGCAAAATGTCACCTCCAGAGGGCATGTCTTTTCAGGATTTTATTCGTGATGTGGCCAAAGGCCTTTCAATCACGGTAGCTCCTGAACAGGAACCCAGAGCAAAGGAATTGGAAATTCTCCAATATCCTAAAACTCCAAAGGAGGCAGCCACTTTACTCATCCATGAAATTCTGCATAACTTGATGCTCATAATGTGGGAGACACCTCTGACTACATCTCCTCATTCTAGGAGGCCTGATACTATGTATCGAGTTCCGCCATGTCCCGGATTTCAAAAGACTCAGCTGCCACACCATTCAATGGTGGTGGAGTCAGCCATGCGTAGGATGAAAATTTCAAAGAGGCATGCATCCAATCCCCCAGATTGTGAATGCAGGACTCTGGACGCTTTTGGGCGCCAAACTTTTCAGGCTTCCATGCTTTCAGCTAGGATCAGTTCATATATATATATACATCAGACTTGGAGACTTGGTTACAGGACAAGTTAGGCAACATTCCTTGCACGGGAGAGAATCTCTTTGGCAAGAACTGGCAGGAAAAGGCTAACGCGTTAGATTTTGACAATACCACTCTAGATAGATTGTCAAAATCTACAGCCACTCCAGCCAAAAAGAAGCCTTATAAAAAACCCTCTTTCAGCAAAAAGAGGAAATTTTATCTTTCCTATACCCAGCAGAGTCAAACTCAGGGTCAGGTTGCCCAAAAGGGACAAACTAGACAGCAAAAGAAGCCAAGAGGCCGGAGAGCCCAACCAGCTCCGCACCCTCAAGGGCTTTGACTCCTTCCTAGAGAGCTTAGCCTTCCTGCCCAATATCCCAGGCAGGTCATGCCACTTTGCCAACAGATGGCATCAGATAACAGCAGAAGATTGGACTCTGTCCATTGTAGGAGAGGGATACAGGCTACATTTTCACAGCATGCTCCCTCCTACAATTCTAAGGCAATTCAATTCTCAAACCTCCGCAGACAATCTGCTAGATCACGAGGTCTCAACACTTCTTGCCCAAGGGGCAATAGAAGAGGTACCCATTCTTCAGCGGGTTGCAGGGTTCTACTCCCCCTATTTTCTTATTCCAAAGAAAACAGGAGGACACAGACACATTCTAGACCTCAGAGAATTGAACAAATACCTGTTCCGAGAGAAGTTCAATATGATTTCTCTTGGAACTCTTCTGCCATACCTTCAAAGCCAGGATTGGCTTTGCTCTCTATACTTAAAGGATGCATACACTCACATTCTGATCCATCCAAATCATAGGAAATTCTTATGATTCCTTTTCAAGGGAAAACATTTCCAGTACAGGGTTCTTCCCTTTGGTCTGGCTTCAGCTCCAAGGGTATTCACGAAATGCATGGCGGGGATATTCGAGCCCGTATAGTTGCAGAGGCCAGCACTGCACTGTCTCGCACAATGCGAATCCTCCAATACTTGGGGTTGGTAATAAACTTCCCAAAATCCCAACTTGTTCCTTCCCAATGCCTGGAATTCATAGGGGCCTGTCTAGATACCAGACAGGCAAAGGCTTTCCTTCCACAGGCCCGGTGTCTTTGCATAATGCAACTAGCTTCTCAAGCAGCAGGGAAATCCTCCCTAACTGCTCGAGAGCTACTACAGTTGCTGGGACATATGACATCCACAGTTCATGTAGTCCCATATGCTCGCCTCCACATGGACAAAGGCCACAGGACATTTATCAGACAAAATAGTAAACTCTCAACGACTAATTTTGTCCCTCCCAATGGTGGCAATCACTAGAAAATCTGACAGTGGGTTCTCCTTTCCATCAACCCCTTTTTCAGGCCACCCTAACAACAGATGCATCACAGTTGGGTTGGGGAGCACACCTGAATCATCTCTCTACCCAGGGCACGTGGACACATAAACCTTCTGGAATTAAGAGCAATCTATTTAGCTCTTCGAGTATTCCATGCCCAGCTCAGCTGCAAGACAGTCCTAGTTCAGACGGACAATCAAGTAGCCAAGTTCTATGTGAACAAGGAGGGCGGGACAGGCTCTTTGTCGTTATGCAACGAAGCTTTACGACTATGGGCCCTCGCCAGAGAGTATCAAATTCACCTTCTAGTGGTATATCTTCCAGGTATTCAAAACCTTTGGGCAGACAAACTCAGTCGAGTACTGCTGCCTCACGAGTGGTCTCTCCACCTAGACCAGGTGGCAAAGATATTTCATCTCTGGGGCACTCCAGACATAGACCTCTTTGCAAGTCCATTGAATGCCAGACTTCCCCGGTTCTGTTCCAGGATTCCGGCTCACAATTGTCAGGCAAGGGATGCCTTCCTCCTTCACTGGGGTCAGGACTTCCTTTATGCCTTCCCACCAATTCCCCTCATCCCCAAAACACTCTTCAAGCTTCAGAGAGACAGGGGTCGCATGATTCTCATAGCGCCATGATGGCCACGCCAAGCGTGGTATCCCATGCTTCTACATCTCTCTCAAGCTGCACCTCTGGAGTTAGGACATGCTCCAGATCTCCTTTCCCAAGAGGACGGGACGCTATGACACCCGAGTCCCCAGTCCCTGCATCTCACGGCCTGGTTGCTGAAGGCTTAGACCTCCAGGATTTCAACCTGTCCCAACAGGTAAAGGATATCCTTCAGGCTTCTAGAAAACTTTCCACAAGAAGATCTTATGCCTGCAAGTGGAAACGTTTTACTATATGGTGCTCCAAGAAGAGATTAAACCCCCTTGTCATACCTTTTGAATCAATACTAGAGTATCTCCTTCACTTATCGAATTCTGGTCTAAAGACCAATTCGGTAAGAGTCCATCTTAGTGCAATTGCAGCTTCTTATAAGCCTCTGAATGGACAACCAATTTCCTCTCATCCACTCATATCCAGATTTATGAGAGGTCTTCTGTTAACCAAACCTCCCATTAAGCCACCACTGGTGGCATGGGATCTAAATCTAGTTCTCGGGCAGCTCATGAAGCCGCCTTTTGAGCCTTTAGCCACTACAACCCTTATGTTTTTGACCTGGAAGGTCATCTTCCTAATTGCAATCACCTCTGCACGTCGCATTAGTGAACTGCAAGCTTTAGTGGCTGATCCTCCTTATACTAGGTTTCATCATGATAAGGTTGTTCTTAGAACTCATCCACACTTTATACTAAAGGTGGTTTCGCCTTTTCATTTGAATCAATCAATTTATCTTCCTGTATTTTTTCTGAGGCCTCACGCCTCTAATACAGAAAGAAACCTTCATACTTTGGATTGTAAAAGAGCCTTAGCCTTTTACCTACAGAGAACACAGCAACATAGAAAGTCCTCGCAACATTTTATAGCTTTTGACTCTAGTTATTTGGGACTTCCAATCTCCAAAAGAACTTTATCTAAATGGATTGCCCAATGCATATACTTTGCTTATGAGAGTAAGGGTCTTCCTCTTCAGGGCCATGTCACAGGTCATAATGTGAGAGCCATGGCAGCTTCCATGGCTAATCTCCACTCCGTGTCCATCGATGACATTTGTCGAGCAGCCACCTGGGCTTCGGTACACACCTTCACAGCCCACTACTGCCTGGATAAAGCCTTCCGTCGGGATGCCTTCTTTGGCCAAGCTGTTCTTCAAAATCTCTTTCAGACCTAATTCAACTCCTGCCTACCAACCCTGGTGGAATGCCAGAGATCCATGGGAGGAAGGATGCTTACCTTTCTAGGGGGGCACCTTCCTGGGGTCTCTCCCTGGCATCTTCAGCTAGGGAGTCTCCATATGTGAAGACTACATTCCTGCTTGTTCCTGGAGATAGCGTAGTTACTCACCTGTAACAGGTGATCTCCGGGAACAGCAGGAATTTAGTCTTCACAACCCACCCACCTCCCCTAGGAGTTGTCTCTCTATGTCTTTGTCTCTTTCCTCTCTCCCTCTATCCTTTCACTCAGCTACAAACTTAACTGAAGAGGGACAGTTGGAAAGGCAGGAAGGCAGCGCGCATGTGCTGAGGGATGCTCCCAAAAGCGTTCCTATTTGACGCTGGGAAGCGTTCCCGCGCAGGGTCCGTCGGTACCAACAATACCCATATGTGAAGACTAAATTCCTGCTGTTCCCGGAGATCACCTGTTACAGGTGAGTAACTACGCTTTCTATGTAAACAAGCAAGGTAGAACAGGCTCTCTGTCGCTATGCAACGAAGCTTTGCGATAATGGGCCCTCGCAAGAAAGTTACAAATTCACTTGTTTGCGGTATACCTTCCGGGCATTCAAAATTCTTGGGCAGACAATCTCAGTCGAATGCTGCTGCCACACGAGTGGTCCCTCCACTCAGACCAGCTTGCTCGAGTGTTTTGAATCTGGGGAACACTAGATATAGACCTCTTTGCAAGTCTGCAGAATGCCAAACTTCCCCGATTCTGTTCCAGAATTTGGGCTCAAAACTGTCAGGCAAGAGATGCGTTCCTACTCCACTGTGGACAAGACTTCCTCTATGCCTTCCCACCCATTCCCCTCATTCCTCAGACTTTCTTCAAACTTCAGAGAGACAGAGGTCGTATGATACTCATAGCGCCACGTTGGCCACGGCAAGCGTGGTACCCCCTTCTTCTGCGTCTCTCTCAAACCACTCCTCTGGAGTTGGGGAATGCTCCGGATCTCCTGTCGCAGAAGGACGGATCCCTACTGCATCCCATTCCCCAGGCCCTACATCTCGGGGCCTGGTTACTGAAAACTTAGAATTCCAGGATATTAATCTTTATCAATAAGTGAAGGATATCCTCCTGGCTTCCAGAAAACCTTCCACAAGACGTTCTTACGCTTTTAAGTGGAAAAGGTTCTCTGTCTGGTGTTCACAAAAGGGACTTAACCCCTTTTTTAATACCTGTAGAGTTGCTTCTAGAGTATCTTCTACAATTATCAACATCTGGCCTAAAGACCAATTCAGTGAGGGTCCATCTCAGTGCTATTGTTGCTTTTCCTAAACGTTTCGATGGACAATCTATTTCCTCTCATCTACTTATATGAAGATTTATGAGAGACCTACTCTTAACAAAACCTCCCATTATACCACCACCGGTGGCATGGGATCTAAATCTTGTTCTTTTTCAGCTTATGAAACCGCCCTTTGAACCTTTAGCCACTTCAGATCTAAAGTTTCTTTCATGGAAAGTTATTTTCCTAATTGCCATCACTTCTGCGAGGCGCATTAGTGAATTACAGGTGTTAATGCTGACCCTCCTTGTACAAGATTTCACCATGATAAAGTAGTCCTCAGGACTCCTCCTCATTTTCTGCCAAAGGTGGTTTCGCCTTTTCATTTAAACCAGTCGGTTTATCTTCCTAAATTCTTTCCTAGGCCTCACGCCTCCGGTGTAGAAAGGAATCTTCACACTTTGGATTGTAAAAGAGCCTTAGCCTTTTATCTCCAAACAACTAAGCCACATAGAAAATCTTCTCAGCTTTTTGTGGCTTTCGACTCTAGTCATCTGGGACTTCCAGTTTCTAAAAGAACTCTGTCAAATTGGATTGCAGACTGCATATCCTACACATAGAGTAAGGGACTTTCTCTCAAAGGCCATGTCACGGATCACAATGTGAGAGCAATGACAGCCTCAACAGCTAACCTTCGTTCTGTCTCTATTGATGACATCTGCAAAGCAGATACTTGGGCTTCGGTACACACCTTCACAGCCCACTATTGCTTAGACAAGGAGTCCCATCGGGATGCCTCGTTTGGCCGGGCTGTTCTCCAACATCTCTTCCATACTTAATTCAACTCCTACCCACCATCCACAGTTTGGATGCCAAAGGTCCATGGGAGAAAGCATGACCCAACTCACCTGGCTTCGCAGCTTGCTGGGGTCACCCCTTGGCATATTCCAGCTGGGGATTCCCCATATGTGAAGACTACATTCCTGCTTGTTCCTGGAAATAGCGTAGTTCCTCACCTGTAACAGGTGATCTCCAGGAACAGCAGGAATTTAGTCTTCACAATCCACCCACCTCCCCTAGGAGTTGTCTCTATCTCTCTCTTTCTCTACTTCTCTCCTTTGGTCTCAGCTATAAAATCAACTGAAGTGAGAGAGGTACAGAGGTGGGAAGGCAGCACGCATGCGCTGTGGGATGCTCCCAAAAGCTTTCCTATTGGACGCTGTGGAGCGTTCCTGCACGGGCTCAGTCAGTACTGACGATACCCATATGTGAAGACTAAATTCCTGCTGTTTCCGGAGATCACCTGTTACAGGTGAGTAACTACGCTTTATCGGTTATTGACTACAGACCCTACACCCTCTCTCATGGCTGAAATCACAGAGATCTGCCAACAAGCGTTTAATTCTGGTTGGCTTACCAAGAGAGAGGTTCGTTTTCTAATTCAGGATAACCCTTGAATACCTCAGTTTTATACCATCCCTAAGATTCATAAGTCACTGTCTCATTCACCTGGGAGACCTATAGTATCATGTTGTGGCTCGGTGCTTGAGCCCTTGTCCAAGTTTTGCGATCTATTTTTTGCAATTTCTGGCGAGTGTGGTATCCTCTTTTGTTAGAGATACTTCTCACTTTTTGACAGCTTTTCCCACTACACCTATCCTTTTGGCAACTTTGGATGTGGTGACTCTATACTCCAATATATCCCATACTGAAGCCCTAAGGGTGATTTTGGGGCTTTCCCTGCAGTTACTGGTGCGACTTCCCCAGACTTTTGTTTTGTCTTTGTTACAGCTAGTTTTGGAAAGAAATGATTTTTCATATAATAATGCTTTTTATTTACAAGTTTTTGGAATTGCCACTGTAGCCACATCAGTTGCCACATTATTCATGGCTGATTTTGAACAGCGCCATGTTTACACTTCTAATTTTTTTCTCTGAAGTATTATTGTGGTGGAGATATTTGGACGATATTTTACTAATTTGGTTGGATAGTGCGTCACAATTACGTTCTTTTGTACAATCATTGAACGCAGTGGATGACAATATTAAGTTTACTTTAAAATATGATCATCACTCAATAGAGTTTTTGGATGTTCTTGTCACCTTTTCTGAGGAGGGGATATGTATATCGTTGTTCTGTATACCTGTCCAACGTAACATGTTGTTACAATTTAATAGCTTTCACCTTCCTTCATTAAAAAGAGGACTTCCTCTTGGTCAGTTCCTTAGGCTCCGTAGAATTTGTTCGTCTACGGATGATTTCAAGCATCATGCGGCTGAATTGAGCCATCATCTTTATGCTCGCGGCTATCCAAAATCGGTGGTATATAAGGCGTATAAATGAGCACTTTATAACCATAGGAAATGGCTGCTTATGACTCCACAACCCCCTAAGACTGACACCCTTTATGAGAATAAGATTGTGGGTGTTCTACCTTTTACTAGCAGGACTGGGGCAGTACAATTGATTCTACGTAAATATTGGGATATCTTAAGGGTACATGATTGTTTTCAGAAACCTTTATGTCTGGCCTTCACTCATGTTAAGAACTTATGTGATAGGCTGGTACATTCATCTCTGCCTGTTCAGCGATCAGTGGAAAATGTTGGCCATTTCCTTGTGGACAGTGTGTTTACTGCTCTGGTTCTTTGACAGAGGACACATGGGAAGATCCTGCTACAAAACGCTTATGGAGGTTTCAACACTCCACTACATGTGATACTGCTTTTGTAGTATATTTTTTAGTGTGCCCTTGTGGTCTTAAGTATGTGGGGTGTACATCTCGCCCCTTTAAGAAATGATTAGCTGAACATGCTTCTCGTATTCGCACTCAGACACTTTCAGCCCCGATTGTTCATCATGCTTTGCAACAAGCTCACTTGTTTGCTCAATTTACCTGGCAAGTCATCGATTGGATTCCTCCCTTTTTTTTGGTGCAGATTGTTTATCCCATTTACAATGGGTTGAATAACAGTGGATTTTCAGACTAGATACTGTTGCACCGAAGGGTCTGAATTTGGAAATCGATTGGCATAGTCTTTGACTTTTCTAGCCTTCCGGGTGGTGTTTGCATCTCCATTGCTCTCAGTCCCTGGTTGGTTGGGCAGTTAACATGTGTTCTATGGTGACGTCAGATGCCGGTTTTTAAGAACCTTCATTGAGTGATTCCCTTATGTGCAATTTGATGTTGGCAGTGGAATGGAGAAACCTGAAGCAGGGTCTTGGAAATGTGATGACCCAAAACGCAGGACTGTGTCGTTTTACCACTGCGATTATTTGCTGCTGCGCTGTGTTGGGAATTTAAACTAAGTACGTCTTGTGTCAGGATTTTGAGACTTTAAACAGTTTTAATTGTTATACTGCATTTGATTAAAAGGACACAGACCTCCAGTTAAGATTTTCTTGCCTGGAGGCAATTGGTCCAACAAAAACTGTTTCTACGGGGTTCCCACTTGTTCTGAACCTGCTAATTCTGTCTTGTTTAACTATTTACAGAGCATTCTTCTTTGTGGGAGGTAGGTTTGACAGAGGGGAGGAAGGATTAGATGCTGGGTCCAAAAAGCAGGGTGAACACAGGTGGGTTTTGAGAATTTTGTGGAATGTGAAGGGATCTTTGTTTCTTGTTTCTTATTGTGTCAGGGGCGGAGTTCCAGGTGGTGGTCGCGTAGAGCTAAAAGGATCTAGCACATACTTGCTGAGTGCTTCTTGTTTTAACTTGGAGGGTGGCTAGGATGTTCCTTGTAGAGTGTCTTCATGGTCTGTTTGTCTGGGGTGGTCCAACGAGGGTTTGAAGGTGAGGGGATGATTGGTTATTGAGAGTTTTAAATATCAGTAAGAGAATTTTGTATTGTATTCTGCTTTATAGTGAGAGCCAGTGAAGGTGCTTGAGGATGGGGGTGATATGATCATATTTGGAGGCTCCTTGGATGATCTGGGCTGTCATGTGGAGGGCTGTTTGCAGAGGAAGGAGCGTGGTCTGTAGGAGTTACAGTAGTCAATGTGTACTATAATCAGAGCTTGTAGGGCAAAGTGAAAATCTGATGGAGCGAGGGTGGAGATGCTGAAGGGTTTAGGTTTTGTAGTAGATTGACTTTGCTGTGTTCGTTACTTGGGGGTGAGGTGATGGTCTAGGGTGATTCCCAGGTATTTTTGGGTCAGACTTGAATTCCTGTGTGGTTTAGGGTGATAGATGTGGGTGGGGTGAATGAGTCGCTTTTGGTGATGAATAAGGATTCGGTTTTCTTGAGGTTTATGGATAGGTGGTTTGACTAGCCATTGGAGACATCTGTGAAACATTGTTGTAACTTGTTGTGGAAAGGTTTGTTTAGGTTGAATGGTGCATGCAGCATGATGTCAGCATAGATGTGATAGTGGATGTTGTGTGATTGTATGATTGAGCAGAGTGGTTGCATGTAGATGTTGAAGGGTAGTGCTGAGAGGGTGGATCCTTGAGGGTCACCTTGAGTCTGGGGGAAGGAGTTGATGAGATTTCCCCAATTTTTATTTGTTGGAGCATGTTGTGCAGGTAGGCTTGGAACCATTTTAGTATGACAACTTTGGATTCCTGTTGATTCCATTGTAAGAGGATGTTGTGGTTGAGGGTGTCGAAAGCTGCTGAGATGTCAAGGAATATTAGTATGAATCCACTCATTGGGCAGGGGACCAATAGGGACATTGTAGTATTGAGGGATGAGAGTTTCGATGTTTTTGCTGGTGATTGAAGATGATCCATGAGTGAGCTGGAAAAGTTATTTGGGGAAGTAGGTTTGTTTGGGTTGGGGGGTTGGAGATGGTGAGTGGCATAACAGTCAGCCAGCTGTTGTGGGGTGATGAAGACAATGGAAGTGTTGTCAGTGGAGGGTTTTGTGGGTTCTTTTACTAGGGTGAATAGTTCTCTTGGTTGATTGAGTGAGCTTTGAATTAGTTTGGTATGGTAGATTTTCTTGGAGCGATTCATAGCATGGTTGTATTCTCTTGGTAGGGTCATGTAACAAGATTGGTCTGAGGGTAGATGAGATTTCCTCCATTTATGTTCTTAATATAAATTGTCTACACACTACTGTGCTGATCTTTCTCAGACCCTCCAAACAAGTATCACTGTGATGCTTTCCAAGCATAAGTATATGTTGAGCAAGTGGATAGTGCTTTTTTTAAAAGCAGAGGCTTCTCCTTAATTAAACCTGTTCATCTTTTCTTCAAAAGAAGGTTTAAAACTGTAAAAAAAAATAAAATGTTAGACAAATAATTTGAACCTACATAGGAATAAGAGCAGGAAAAAACTGAACCAACTTGGGGTCTGATATTTTAAGAATATATCTGGTGCACTGAACTCTTGCCTTGTCAAGTGCAGGTAACAGTCCATGTTAATGACAGTTTCATCTTCTCCACATTTCAGAAATTGAAGCTGTTCTGATTGGTATGATAAAACCTGGGAGAGAGGTGATATATTTTTAAGGTTAATAGGTATCAGAGGTGGCAAAAGGGCTTTTTCTTTGGAGGGGGGGCTCAGCACTACCCCAAGCTCCCCCTAACTCTGCCCCCTTTCTGTTCTGCCTGCCAGGATCTGATCTCCCATGGGCAGATAGGAAGGGCCTTTGCCGCCATCGTGACTTTTCTTCTGCCCACGGGGAATGGGATCCCCACGGGCAGCCTGCTGCCTGCCATGCCGAGATTTCTGGTGGGGACAGGGCCACACCTTTTCGACGCCTATGATAGGCATCAACACAAATCTCTGTGCACTAGCTTTTTGGAATGCTCTTCCTGATGATCTAGGATCTTTCCTCAAGCAAGTGAAGACTGTCCTGTTCAGACGAGCATTTCAGGACATTTGACTGTTTTATTTTTCTTTATTTCAACAGTTGTATGATGGTTGATACATTTAATATATACTGTTGGTGTTTGTCTTTTGATATTATTGTTATATGTGGTTATAATTATTATAATTATTAGTTTGTAAGCTACTTGAATTGTAGATAGGTGGCCTATAAATTATCTAAATAAATAAAGGGGCTGATACAGTGAAGTGCATCAAGCATTTAACGTGCATTAAACACCAGAGATATCCATGCAAACAAGGCAAATTTTATAAAACCTTCTTTTTGCACGTAAAGCATAAATTGCATGGCCAAATACATATCTATAGGTAGCCTATATGTATGCTGTGTGTAGGCATTCCTGGGAGTGTAGTTTGTGTGGAGCTGGGGTGGAGTTGTAATTTATAAGTGTATTTAATAAAATACGCCTGCACACACTTGGATTATATGTACACATTAACACCTTAGAAGCAGGTGTATATTTTTGTGATATTTGTGTGCTTTGGGATGTTATTGTGCAAGCCTGTTTCTTAAAGGCACATAAGCAACCAAGGTGGATGCTTGGAATGCCCTCCCGATGGAAGTGGTGGGGGCAAATACAGTGACAGGATTCAAAATGGCATGGGACAGACACAATGGATCCCTTTATAGCAACAGGATAAAATCAAAATAACTATCTTTTATATCTTAACATACAGGGGTGACCTACACAGAGTGGTGGGTACACCCCTAAACAAAGGCATGGGGAAGGGTGACCTGTACGGAGCAGCAGGTGCACCTACACTTGCTGCCTTGCTGGGCAGACTAGATGGACCATACTGGTCTTTATCTGCCGTTATATACTATGTTACTATGTCCCCTCTGTAAAACAGATGCCTTTTGAGGCTTTTCATGCAGGTATCTGGCTATAAAATTATATTCGTGTTGATGCAAAAATATATGCTGAGGCAGAGGAATGCAAAAGCACATAAAATAACTCATGATCTATTAGCACAACAAACTAGTTGCTAAAATACAAGTGCTAAAATGTGTAAAATGTAATGCAAAATACAATGTGTGCCTTCGAGTCAGTGCTGACTCCTGGTGACCCAGCAGTTCCTGGTTTCTCTTGGCAATGACTGGAAATAGATTGCTAGGCCTTTCTTCCGAGACAATGGAGGGTTAAGTGACTTGCCTAAGGCCCCAAGAATTGTTAGTGGGACTCAAACCCTGGTCTCTTGGTTACCAAGACAGTGTTCTAACAACTAGGCCATTCCTCCACTGTAAAATGTAATATAGAAGCAGTAATGCAAAAATCTTATCTGCAGCTTAGACAGGTTTAGTTAAGTTCTTGTGATGATATATGTACATTCTGTGGTAATGTGTGTCTCATTTGCATCTCATACTGGGCATCAGTATATACATAAAACATAGCATTTACACTGTTAACACCAGTGTTAACACTATAGAATTTCAGCAAAAAGGCTGGTCAGTGCAGTGTTTTCGAAATCTATTCAAATGCGGTGAAACCCCTGACTGGTAAGGTAATCCCACATGAAGTGTGTTATAAGGGTGATACATCCTGTGAAGCAGCATCGTCACTCAGAACCTTCACAAACATCAACAATAGAAATTACTTTCCCCTTCTCTCTCTTGCTACCAGCTTATTTCAGCTGATGAACTCTTACCTTTCTGGGCACATTAACATGATGCTGTAATTGCTGTTCCATGTCACTTATGTATGCAAACTTATAAACAGTATAATATTTTCTTTGGATGAAATGAAAGAACATCAGGATAGAAAGTAAAATTACAAGAAAGGGCGCTTTGAATTTTACTGTGAGAAATATGGTTTTAAATTTTGTAGATAGGATACGCAGACCATGCCGCTTTGTATTTGTTTGCAATGGTCTCTTGTTTGAGGTGGGAGTGGGGTTTGGTACCTCTCACCAGGTATAACGGGGGGGGGGGGGGCAGATGAGGTGCGGTGGTGGGCTCCCCCCACATAGAACCTCAGAGTTTTGGTTTGGTAGGCTGCCGTGTGGGTGCTCTGTTTGCCGTTGGTTGCAAGGGGCCTGAGTGATTTGAAATCAGCCCCCCTGCTGTGCTATTGGATGACAGGCAGAGTGGCATCTCAGAAGGTCAGGGGGAGAAGGAGAAAAAAGACTTGCATGCGTTTGGTGGTCCACCTTTTCTCTTCTAGTGCTGCTGCAGCACGTTTTACCTCAGAATGCAGACTCAATCGATGAGTGCCTCTGTGGTGTCGGTTTGGGGGAAGCGGGGCTGAGGTCAGATACAGCCAGTTCAGGGATGCGCTTAGCTTGCAGGGTCATAAGTTGTGCTGGCTCCATTTCCCCACAGTGCTCTGTATTACTTTTGCTGCTGGGGGCTGTGGTCGTAGAGGTGGAGGGCCCGGTGCTCTCTCAGCCATCGAGATGGCTGGAGCTCAGGTAACATTTAAAGTGGAGATTGACGGTGATGTAGCGTCGGAGAGCTCCGGCAGTTGCTGCTGTGGCAGATGCCGCAGTCTTGGGTTTGTTCATAAACCTCAGACCTCGAGTTTGTAAAATCACTCCACACCAATATTACAAGCTCATCTCATCTCATCAATCCAAACCAAATACTTTGCAATAATGTACACTGCAATCAGCTGCTATTACTAATTGTTACTTTTTTGTCGGATCATTTGCCTTGGGCAGTAACACCACCCTCGTAGCAAACCCTCCTTTTATTTTATTATTCATTAACCGCAAATGCAATTGCCACACAAAAAACAAGAACCCATACGCAGCGAGTCCTCAGTGCACTTATCTTTTATCGAGCCATTGGTATAACCTTGTCTACTCAAAAGCAAGAGAGGCACATTCCACCATCCTCCGTTCCAGTAATCACTATCCCCTGGATCGGCGTGAAACCTCATTCACTAGCTCTGGCTCCACATAACATCTCATCTGGAAACTCTTCACTCCTCGCAACATGGCACCATGTTTCCAGCCACCGTACTTTCACAGCTTTCCCAAGCGAAAAACGCAATCAAGCTGAAGGGCTCCTCTACGAGGGTGTTGTTACTGCCCAAGACAAATGAGCCAACAAAAAAGTAACAATTAGTAATAGCAGCATACTGCAGTGTACATTATTGCAAAGTATTTGGTTCGGATTGATGAGATGAGCTTGTAATATTGGGTTTGGCAGCAGCAGGGGAATGCATGTATTTAAGGCCTTCTGGCTCAGTGTCAGCATTGGCTGAGTTGAGGGCTGGAGACCAAGGCTGGCCCATCCATTGTGCGAGAATGTTGTTTGCACAGGATCCCGCACGAACTTCATTCGCGCACAATGGATGGCTTCAGAGGTGAGCCGGGAAAGCCTGCACAAGCCGCCAGCGTGAAGAATGGTATTTTCCCTCACGCTAGCTGCTGCATTACTGTGAAGCGTGTGAGTGTCGGGAAATGCCCTTTGACCTTTCCCAGCATTCAGTGTGCTTGCGTAACACAGCCGCCAGCATGAGGGAAAACACCACTCTTCATGCTGGTGGCTGTGCAGAACTGAGTCGGCGCCTCACGTAGGCTTTCTCGGATCACCTCTGAAGCAGCTTAGATAGACACGGGGCTCTTCGGGGTGGGGGGGGGGTCTAGGATAGGACAGGAAATGGCCAATGGGGGGCTAGGATTGGAAATAGGCTGATGAAGGGCTAAGATGAGACTGGAAATGGCTGATGGGTGCTAGGACTAAGTGGGATGAGGGGGGAGCTTGGACTGGAAATGGGCTGATGGGGGTCTGGAATAGAACTGGAAATAGCGGATGGGGGCTAGGACTGGAAATGAGCTGATGGGGGTTGGATTGGAAATGGGCTGAGGGAGGAGCTTGGACTGGAAATGGACTTATGAGGGCTGGAATAGGACTGGAAATGGGCTGGGGGGAGCTTGGACTGGAAATGGGCTGATGGGGGTCTGGAATAGAGCTGGAAATCGCGGATGGGGGCTAGGACTGGAAATGAGCTGATGGGGGTTGGATTGGAAATGGGCTGAGGGAGGAGCTTGGACTGGAAATGGGCTAATGGGGGTCTGGAATAGGACTGGAAATGGGCTGATGGGGGTCTGGAATAGGACTGGAAATGGGCTGATGGGGGCTTGGACTGGAAATGAGCTGATGAGGGGTTGGACTGGAAATGGGCTGAGGGGGGAGCTTGGACTGGAAATGGGCTGATGGGGGGCAGGAATAGGACTGGAAATGGCTGATAGAAGGCTAGGATTGGAAATGGGCGGAGGGGGGGAGCTTGGACTGGAAATGGGCTGATGGGGACTGGAAATGGACTGATGTGGGGCAAGGACTGGAAATAGGCTGATGTGGGGCTAGGACTGGAAATGGGCTGATGGGGCTAGGATTGGAAATGGGCTGATGGGGGAGCTTGGAATGGAAATGGACTGATGGAGGTTGGAATAGGACTGGAAATGACTGATGGGGGGTTAGGATTGGAAATGGGCTTTTGGGGTGAGCTTGGACTGGAAATGGGCCGATGGGGGGCTGGAATAGGACTGGAAATGGCTGATAGTGGACTAGGATTGGAATGGGCTGATGGGGGTGCTAGGACTGGAAATGGGCTGATGGGGGGATGGGAGAATGGGACTAGAAGGGAGCGGATGCTGTGTGGGGCTGGAACTAGAAGGAAGCTGATATTGGGGGAAGGCTAGAAGTGGATGGGGCTGGGGAAATGAAGAAAAATCTACGATTGGCTGGGTATTGGGAGAGTAAGTGGGGATTGAGGATGGAAGGGTGAAATTTGAGTTGATGAAAAAGAAATAAAGAAATGGAGGAAGGAGCAAAAGGGGAAGATCAATATGTTAATGCAGATGTAGAGAGAGAATGGGATAAGACTAGAAGAGAGGACAAATGGACAGCAGACAATGGAGAGTTAGCCGAAGACACGAAGAAACCAGACTAAAGTGACTGGAGCGATTGCAACTGAAAAATAAAATGCCCAAACAACAAAAGGTAGAAAAATACTTTTTTATGTTTATTTTTTGTTTATTTATTTAGCAGGTTTTCTATACCGCATTATCATAAATTCAAAGCAGTTTACATGGAACAAAATACAGCTACAAGCTTTTACATAGAACAGGGAATTAAAACATGGATGATTATAAGGGTTAATAATACAGTAAACATTTCTTAACCATATACATAATTGCAATTGTGGCTTGATGGTATATTGGAAGAATCAGCAGTTACCTGTTTTGTAGATGTAACATGGCAATGAAGTGTTATCTTCCAGATGGGACCGTAGTATCCAAGAAAGAAATGGGTCTTTATGGTTTTTCTAAAGTCAAGAAGATCTTTGATTGCTCGTATTGATGCAGGTAGGTCATTTCATAGCTATGCGGCATACAGAGAGTAGGCTCTGCTGCAGGTGGAATTATTTTACTGTTTTGAAGTTTGGTGGTGTTTCCAGGAAGTTGAGGTCTGCACCTCTTCTTGTTCTAGTTGGACGCATCTTTCTGATCAGTGGTTGAAGGGTCATTGGGGACAAGTTGTTTAGTATCCTGAAGATTAGAATAATGTTCTTGTATTTAGTGCGGACTGTGATGGGAAGCCAGTGCAATTGGTGGAGCGTTGGGGTTATATGACTATATTTTGCTGTTCCTGTAATGATTCTTGCAATAGTGTTTTGTACCAATTGAAATGGGAGTGTTGTTTTGTTAGGTAGGCCATGATAGATTATGTTGCAATAATCTATTATGGGGTTTACAATAGCTTGGCATACTGTTCTGAAGTTGTTGTCGGTGAGAAGAAGTTTAAGTTTGTGTAGAGATCTCAACTTGTGGTACTCTGATCTGGTTGTCTTTTTTATTTGACTTTGGAAGGTGAGGTGATGGTCAAAGAGTACTCCAAGATATTTGACTTCTTGTTTGTTGATTAGGATGTGGTCTAAGATCTTAAGTGGGTCTGGAGGGGAGAATATAGTGTTACTGGTAAGATGCACCAATTCAGTTTTTTTTAAAGTTAATGGAAAGATTATATTCTTTGAGCCACTTTGATGCTGATTCCAGGCATGCTGTAATTTGTGAGTAATCCGGGTGGTTGATGTTAATGTGTGTTTTATAAAATGTTACCTGTAAACATGTGAGTTGTAATTTATTTATTATTTATTTATTTATTTTATTTCAACTTCTTATATACCGCACTCTTTGACATCAGCGCGGTTTACAGATAACATAAAGAAACCAGAACAACAGGCTGTTTGGTATTACATATAACAGGAGTATCAACTTGGATAACATGGGAGAACTATTTACATGGAGTATATAATCTATTAACTAGATAACATGCTCAAACTATTTACATAAAATTAGCAGGAATGCTTGGAACAAGGAGAGAGACTGTGGATTGTATTAGGGAGGGGCTATTATGTTACACTTCATGTGGATTGTATTAGGGTGGGGCTATTATGTTACGCTTCATGTGGGGTAGTATTTGATGAAAAGGTGCAGTTTAAGGGCCTTTCTGAACTGGGTTAGGTCGGTTATGGCGCGGAGATCAGGTGTGAGAGAATTCCAGCATTTTGGTGCGCTAAACATGAAAGCTCTGTTTGACGTTGATAGGCTGCACGTTGTTATAGCCTTTGGGGTTGTTAGTGAGTTTAATGCTGCCTGTCTCCTATTTCTGTTTGATGGGACGGTTTGGATGAGTTTAGAAAGTGATGTGGACGATAAACCATTTATGGCCTTAAAAGTGAGAATAAGGGTTTTGAATGTAAGTCTTCCGTGTATAGGGAGCCAATGGAGCTGTTTGAGGATAGGTGTGATGTGTTCATTTTTGGGCGCTCCTAGAAGAACCCTGGCAGCGGTGTTCATGGCAAGCTGTAAGGCGCTTACGGTGGATTGTGGGAGTCCTTGTAGAATGGAGTTGGCGAAGTCGAAATGCGGTAGTATCAGAGCTTGGTAGATGGTTCTGAAGTCTTCGTGGTCTAGTAGGGGACGTAGGTGTCTGAGCGTGCGTATTTTGAAGTACACAGATTTCACGATATTGTTTATGTGTGATTTCATATCGAGCCTATGGTCTAGTGTGACTCCGAGGTATTTTATTGTTTCCTTGGTGCCTAGGTCAGCTCCCTTGACACTTATATGTGGTGGTGGAGTGAAGTTGGGGTCTCTTGTGATAAAGAGAACCTCAGTTTTCTTATGCTGAATGCGGAGGTTCTGTGACAGGAGCCATTGTGAGACTGCGTCGAAGCAGTTTGTTATAGGCAATAAATCCATTTGCATTGTGGAAAATGGCATGTAGAGTAGGATATCGTCGGCGTATATCATACATTTCACATTGAAAGACCTGATGATATCGCAGATAGGCTGCATATAGATGTTGAACATGAGGGATGAGAGTGAGGACCCTTGCGGAATGCCTTGTCTTTGATGGAAGAGTTTTGATTCTCCTGTTGCAGATTTAACGTATTGCATTCTGGTATCGAGGTATGATTTACACCATTCAAGTGCTGAGTTGCAGATGCCTTTTTCTTTCAGTCGACCGAGGAGAATCTCGTGATTTACCGAGTCAAACGCTGCTGCTATATCCAAGAAGATTAGCACAACGCCTTGTCGGATGTTGTCTATGGTATTGAGAACATCATTGAAGAGAGTGGTAAGCAGTGTCTCAACGCCATGGAATTCTCTGAAGCCGTGTTGAGAATGGTCTAGAGGGGCTGCGGAGTCAATGTGGTCTTGGATTTGGCGCTGTGCCTCTTTCTCAAAGATCTTTGCTAAGAGGGGGATACTGGCTATAGGCCTGTAGGAGTCTGGCCTCTTTGGGTCTAGTTTAGCGTTTTTTAGAAGTGGCCTGATGGATGTGAGCTTTAATGCAGATGGGAAGGAGCCAGTAGTGAAGGAGAGGTTTATGATTCTTGCAATGAAGGGGCTAAATGCACACCGAAGATCCTTAATCCAAAAGGCTGGGCAGGGATCGGTCTGCGCGGTGGTCGTGTTGAGTGAGGTGATTGTGTCTTCAATGTGTTTAGAAGAAGGCGTGGTAAGTGCGGATAGGGATGTTGGGCAGGTTGTTTCTTGTATATTGTTTTTTGAGAATGTAATGTAATGTAAACCGCTTTGATTTAATGAGAAAGCGATATAGAAAAACTGTTAAATAAATAATGTGGGTGAAAATCATAATAATCATCTGCGTATATTCTGTACTATAGTCCAGTGCCAACCGCCAGGCACATTATTTAATGGAATTTATTAACTGGAACATGTCAGCTCTGGGAAATGTGCATTGCTAATATCTCTGAGTTTTTGTTTAGTAGAAGAGGAAATTAATATCTCCAGGAACAAGCAGGAATGTAGTCATCACATATGGATATCGTCGGTACCGACGGAGCCTGCACAGGAACGCTCCCCAGCGTCCAATTAGAAAGCTTTTGGGAGCATCCCACAGCGCCTGCGTGCAGCCTTCCCGCCTTTCCCAACTGCCTCTCTCCAGTTCTTCGTTTTCCGCGGAGCCAGCAGGTCGTGTTCCTGTCACCGCCGAAAATTTTCCTTCTTTTTTGTGTTCGCGTCTGCCTTCCTTGACGCTTTACCGGTACCGCTTTTTTTCTTTCTTTCTTTCTTTTCTTTAAAAAAAAAAATTCTTAATATTTTTTTCCCATTTTTTCCAGGTGCATGTGCCATTTTGGGCCTTAGGCCCAAGATTTTTTCCACAATGGAAAAACCCTCTTCAGGTTTTAAAAAGTGCACCAAGTGTGGCGGTACCATCTCCGTCACCGACACCCATGAGTGGTGTCTCAAATGTTTAGGTCCTGACCATTCCATCTCGGAATGTATGGCCTGTGCCATAATATCCAAGAGAGGTCGACAGAACCGAGCTGCCAAGCTCAGTACCCTGTTTCCCTCTGATGCAGCTAAGGTGGCATCGACGTCTTCCAGGGCTTCATCTTCCTCCCGTGGATCTCAGGTAACTAAACATAAGTCTAGCCGGTCCTCTAAGCATCGAGATGCCTCTGGCGTTGCCCTTGAGGATTCTGCACTGGCAAAATTGCCCCAGCGGGAGTCTTCGGCTTCCAAAGCATTATCGGGGCTCCAGGACATTCTCGAGGCCTCGACTTCGGCAGAACTACTGATGCCATGCTCTGGGGTACCGGCGGTCTTCTCCGGTACCGACATCAGGCATCGGCAGCGTTGATAGACCAGAGGGTCCTGGCTATTGAACGCAGTCTGGCAGCTCTCCTTGTGGCATCGACACCCTCAGAACCGCGTCAGACAGTTCAACCGGTACCGGTACCGACAGCATCGGCATCAACATCGGCGTCCGCATTGCCGGTACCCAGTCATGCAATGCCTTCCAGTACCGTTACACTGGTACCGATTCCCCTCAGTACCGACTTCGGTCGGTACGGGTATCGGGCTCTTCAAGAGCATCCCGACAGAAGGTACTTTGAGTCCTCAGAGGAATCTGAGGATTCTGACAGTTCTGTCGATGCGGGAATACTTCTCCCGGAGGAGCCTTCTTCCCCTAAACGCAGGATGTCTCCTCCAAAGCACATTTCCTTTCAGGATTTCATCAGGGAGGTGGCTCGGGGTCTGTCCATTACTGTGGCCCCTGAAACAGAGCCCAGAGCAAAGGAGTTGGAAATTTTACAATATCCTAAAACTCCTAAGGAGGCAGCTACCTTGCCCATCCATGAGATCTTGCATGATCTCATGTTAAGAATGTGGGAGACACCTCTTACCACCTCTCCTCACTCTCGTAGACTGGATACTCTGTATTGAGTCTCTCCTTGTCCTGTTTTCCAGAAAACTCAGCTTCCTCACCACTCTATTGTAGTGGAATCAGCTATGAGAAGGATCAAGAGTGCAAAGAGGCATGCATCTAATCCTCCAGGATGTGAGTGCAGAACTCTGGATCCTTTTGTCTTCCAAGCTTCCATGCTTTCTGCCAGGATCAGTTCCTATAGTCTATATATGGGAATGTTCCTGAAGGAAATCACAAGTGATTTAGAGGCTTTGAGTCCTCTTCTTCCTGAGGATAGAAGGCAGGATTTTCTCACATTGGTCAAACATGCCCAAGATGTTTCTAAATTTGTCAACCGTGCAGCTTTTGACTGTTTTGAGTGCATAAGCAGAACCTCTGCCATTGCCATAGGTGCACGTAGAATTGCTTGGCTCCGGGCATCTGATCTGGAGCTCTGGGTGCAAGACAAACTGGGAAGTATTCCTTGTACTGGTGAGATCCTGTTTGGTAAAGACTGGCAGGAAAAGGCCAATGAGTTGGATGCTGACAACTCCACCTTGGATAGATTATCCAAGTCCACAGCTGATCCTGCAAGAAAGAAATCTTTCAAGAAACCATTCTTTTCTAAAAAGAAAAAATTTTATCCTGCTTATTCTCAGCAGGGATGTTCTGCAGGTTAGCTTGTCCAGAAAGGTCAGCAACCATCCAAACAAAGAAAAGCAAAGACTGCTAAGCCTCAGCCTCCACAAGGCCTTTGATTTTCAGCTAGAGAACTTAGCCTTCCTGGCTCTCATTGGACCAGAGCCTTCCACCATTCCAGGAAGGTTATGTCACTTTGCCCACAGATGGGGGCAGATAACAACAGAGCTTTGGACACTCTCCATCATAAAAGAGGGGTACAAGCTTCATTTTTTGAGCATGCCCCCTCCCACAATGATAAGGCAGTTCAATTCTCTGACCTCTCTCATCAACCTGTTAGGTCAGGAGGTCACTATGCTTCTTGCCCAAGGGGCAATAGAAGAAGTACCCATCCATCAGCAGGGTACAGGGTTTTACTCCCCCTATTTCCTTATCCCAAAGAAAACAGGGGGATACAGACCTATCTTGGACCTCAGGGAATTGAACAAATTCCTTGTCAAAGAGAAATTCAAGATGATTTCTCTGGGAACTCTGCTGCCATACCTTCAGAGTCAGGATTGGCTTTGTTCTCTAGATCTCAAGGATGCGTACACCCATATTCTCACCCATCCAACTCACAGAAGATTCCTTCGGTTTCTTTTTCAAGGACAGCACTACTAATACAGGGTGCTTCCTTTTGGCCTGGCCTCAGCACCAAGGGTGTTCACGAAATGCATGGCTGTGGTAGCAGCATTTCTCCGCACTCTAGGGATATTCGTCTTCCCCTACTTAGACGACTGGCTCATTCGAGCCCCAACAGAGTCAGAAGCCAGGACTTCTCTATCCTGCACAATGCGTATCCTTCAGTATTTGGGTCTGGTAATAAACATCCCAAAATCCAGTCTAACTCTCACTCAGTCTTTAGAGTTCATAGGAGCTTTGCTGGATACCAGAAAGGCAAGGGCCTATCTCCCCCAGGCCCGTTGCCTTCGCATGGTGCAGTTAGCTTCTCAAGCAGTGCTAAAGCCTCATCTCACTGCCCAAGAAATGCTACAACTACTAGGCCACATGGCATCTACCGTGCATGTGGTTCCCTATGCTCGCCTCCATATGAGTATTAACACCGCGTTACAGGCCTCCATATGAGGGCAGCCCAATGGACTTTATCCACTCAATGGACCCTGTCAGACAAAATAGCAAACACAAGTTGCCTTATTTTGTCCCTCCAGTGGTGGAAGTCCACTCAAAATCTGTGACTGGGGTCCTCTTTTCAACAACCCTTACCCCAAGCAACTCTCACAGCAGATGCTTCTCCGATGGGTTGGGAAGCTCATTTGCAGGACCTCTTCACCCAAGGCACCTGGTCTCCACAGGAGACTCATCTACATATCAAACTCTTTGAGCTCAGAGAAATCTTCCTTGCTCTTCGAGTGTTCTACACCCTGCTCAGCTACAAGACAGTCCTTATTCATACGGACAATCAAGTAGCCGTGTTCTACGTGAACAAGCAGGGGGGAACAGGCTCTCTTGTCACGTTGCAACGAAGCTTTGCGAGTTTGGGCCCTCGCCAGAGAGCATCAGATTCATCTCCTGACAGTGTATCTTCCAGGCATACAAAACTCTAGGGCAGACAGACTCAGTCGAGTTCTGCTTTCACACGAGTGGTCTCTGCATGCAGACCAGGTGGCCAAGATTTTTCAAATTTGGGGAACCCCGGACATAGACCTCTTTGCAAGTCCGTGGAATGCCAAACTTCCCCGGATCTGTTCCAGAACCCCGGCTCAGGGGGCTCAGGCCAGGGATGCTTTCCTCCTTTACTGGGGTCAAGACTTCCTGTATGCCTTTCCACCCGTTCCCCTAATTCCCAAAACCCTGTTCAAGCTTCAGAGAGACAGAAGCCGTATGATTCTCATAGCTCCACATTGGCCACGGCAAGTGTGGTACCCTCTGCTTCTACATCTCTCTCAAGTTCCCTCCCTGGAGTTAGGGTCTGCGCCAGATCTCCTATCTCAGGAGGACGGAATGTTATGACATCCCAATCCCTAGTCTCTGTGCCTCAGGGCTTGGTTGCTGAAGGCCTAGATCTCCATGATCTTAACCTCCCTCAGCAAATAAAGGATATCCTTTATGCTTCCAGGAAGCCTTCCACAAGACGCTGTTATGCTTTCAAGTGGAAAAGGTTTACCATATGGTGTTCGCAGAAGGGTCTTAACCCCATTGCCATACCTCTGGAATCTGGAGTATCTCCTTCATTTATCCAATGCAGGACTTAAGACTAACTCATTGAGGGTCCATTTGAGTGCGATTGCAGCTTCCTTCAAGCCCCTAAATGGACAACCTATCTCCTCCCATCCTCTTATAGCAAGATTTATGAGAGGTCTTCTGCTAACTAAGCCTCCCATTATGCCACCACCTGTGGCATGGGACTTAAATTTGGTTCTTGGTCAGCTCATGAAACCACCTTTCGAACCCTTAGCTACTACCTCCTTGAAATTCCTTTCTTGGAAGGTTATCTTTCTCATTGCAATCACATCAGCACGTCGCATCAGTGAGTTGCAAGCACTAGTAGCTGATCCACCTTATACAAGGTTCCAGCATGACAAGGAGGTCCTTAGGACTCATCCACGCTTTATGCCAAAGGTGGTCTCGCCTTTTCATCTAAACCAAGCGGTCTACCTATCTTTCTTTCCAAGGCCTCATGCATCAAATGCAGAAAGGAACCTTCATACTTTGGACTGTAAAAGAGCTTTAGCCTTTTACTTACAAAGAACACAGGAACATAGAAAGTCCTCTCAACCCTTTGTTGCTTTTGATCCTTCTCATTTGGGACTTCCAGTCTCCAAGAGAACACTATCCGACTGGATTGCTCAGTGTATTTCCTTCGCCTATCAGAGTAAGAATCTTCCTCTGGAGGGCCATGTCACAGCTCACAATGTGAGAGCCATGGCAGCTTCATTGGCTCATCTGCACTCTGTGTCTATCGACGACATCTGTCGAGCAGCCACCTGGGCCTCGGTTCATACCTTCACAGCCCATTACTGCTTGGACAAGGACTCCCGCCGGGATGCCTTGTTTGGTCAGGCTGTTCTCCAACACCTGTTCCATACCTAATCAACTCCTACCCACCATACCTGGTACGATGCCAGAGATCCATGGGGGGAAGTGGGGCCCTTCTCAGGGACGCACAACATCTGGGGTCTCTCCCTGGCATCTAAAGCTAGGGAGTCCCCATATGTGATGACTACATTCCTGCTTGTTCCTGGAGATAGCATAGTTACTCACCTGTAACAGGTGATCTCCGGGAACAGCAGGAATTTAGTCCTCACAACCCACCCACCTCCCCTAGGAGTTGTATCTCTCTCTATCTCTTTCCCTTTCCCTCTCTCTCTCTTTGTCTCAGCTTTAAAACTCAACTGGAGAGAGGCAGTTGGGAAAGGCGGGAAGGCAGCATGCAGGCGCTGTGGGATGCTCCCAAAAGCTTTCTAATTGGACGCTGGGGAGCGTTCCCGCGCAGGCTCCGTCGGTACCGACGATACCCATTTGTGAGGACTAAATTCCTGCTGTTCCCGGAGATCACCTGTTACAGGTGAGTAACTATGCTTTATAGTGGAATAGAATGAAGCTACAGGGTAAACTATTTAAGACTAATAAAAGAAAATATTTTTTCACTCGACGTGTAATCAAACTCTGGAATTTGTTACCAGAGGATGTAGTAAAGGCTGTTAGTGTAGCTAGGTTTTTTTTTTTTTTTTTTTTTTAAACTTTTTATTTTAGAATTTTCAAATACAATAAGAAAATACAGTAAGAGCATTATTACACAAGAAATAGCAAATACTATCAAGAAACTTTATTCCCCCGTATAAAATGAAACACGTCAAGGGGAGAATTGCCAACATAGTAGAAATAAATAGATATAGAATCAATCAAAAATACAAGAAAAAGGGGGTTATACACCCCACAAAAGGGAGCCAAAACAACAATAATCATTCCCCCTCAACACTTACACCTCCCCCCGCTTTTGAATCCAAGAAAGATTTCAATGCAGTGACATCATTATACACATAGGTTCGCCCCCCTAAGGTAATCACACAACGGCAAGGAAATTTAAGGAAAAAGGTTGCCCCTAATGCCAACACCTGTGGTTTCAACAGCAAAAACTGCCTGCGTCGTAGCTAGGTTTGAAAAAGGTTTGGACAAGTTCCTGGAGGAAAGGTCCATAAACCATTATTAAGAAGGGACCCAGGATATCAATGCTTGACCCAGTACAAGCATTGCGGAACCTGTGTCTTTTGGGGAAACTGCTAGGTACGTACGACCTAGATTGGCCACTGTTGGAAACAGGATACTGGGCTTGATGGACTTTGGTCTGACCCAGTATGGCATATCTTATGTTCTTATAGCTTTACAGAGGAGGCTACAGGGAGTGGCTAATTTCCAAGATGGCGATGGTTGCTTCTGTTTGATCCAGAATGCCGAAGAGGAAGGGCAAGTCCAAGACTCTTCCCGCCAAGTCGGGGCCTGCCGTAGAGGGCCCGATGGATCGTTTTGTTCATTTGTCTGATGATCAGCGAGGGGAGATTAGAGCGGGGCTCGCAGCACCTGTTGAGGAGTCTGTGGCGGCTGCTTCTCTCTCCCCAGAAGAACTCTCTCCCCCTGATCCACCTGGCGCTTCGAGGTCCCCTTTGACGCCAGGTTCGATTTCTCCACCCGGAGGGGTAGGGGATTCAGAATCTGTGCGGGGAGCAACGGTGGGTACCCTTGAAGCTTGGAAGCTGCGCTCTGCGGCTATCCTTTTTGGGGGAGAAGGCTGTGGTGAAGCTCCCGTTGGAATTGGCTATTTGGTTGGGGACTCGTTGGGTGAGAATAATTTGGAATCACCCCCTTTGCTAACTTGTGTCCGTCCTTCTGTAGTGACATTAGAAACTATTTGGGAAGCGATTATGCAATTATCAACAGCAGTGAATCAACAGTTGGCTCTCTCCTCTGTGAAAACAGCTTCTGTTGAACAGAAAGTGCTCTTTATATCGAACGATATGGTAGAAACGAAAGCTAGATTGGATTCATCTGATCAGAAGCTTTTACAAACTTCTGACTTGACTGCTTCCTTAATGAAAGATCAAACTGCTTTAAAACTGAAACTAGAGTTATTAGAAAATGCTACTCGGGCGGCTATTGTCAGATTGCTTAACTTTCCTGTTATTCCAGGGGTAGCCCCTGTGGATACATTTAAGAAATATCATCAAGACTCTTTCTCTGTGCCTTTGGAGTTGATTCCACCAATTGTAAAGGCTTTCTATATTCCTTCGAGAAAAAAAGAGGGGAAAGTGATTATGGGGCAATTGGAGTTTGACTCCTTGAATGTATCAGCTTTACTACAGTCTCCTAAGGAGGAGGATGTATTAGTATCTACCTTGCTTGTTTCCTTTGCTATTTCATCTGATAGAGAGTGGTTACTTAAATTGTTTTATAGGAAGAGAACCAGCTTGTTTTTGGGTAAGAAATTATCTATCTTCCCCGATGTTTCGAGGGAAACGCCGAAGCGTCAGAAATCCTTTTTGTTATTACGTCCTGGAGTTATTCAAATGAGGGCAACATTTACGCTAAGGTTTCCTTGCAGATGTATTGTTATATATCGTTCTCAAAAATATATTTTCTTTCAGCCTATTGAGTTGTCCGCCTTTATCGCCTCACGGGATGTTAGTTCTTCACCAGTGTTAGCCTAGTTCTGTATAGATTTAATGATTGTCAGTTTCTTTGCTTCCTTTTCTTTAAATTTAAGTTTTTGCATAGTGGGGTGTCTCCTCTCCCCCACTTATATTTCTGTGGTGCACTCCCCCTTAAATTGAGGACTTATGATGTACTTGTATCTAATTGATTGCTTGCTTCATTTTATTTTCTTACTTTTTGTATTTCCACAAGTATACCTTTTCTGTACAAGTTGTTATGCTTGGTTTATATTGTAAAATTGATAAATATAAAATTTAAAAAAAAAAAAAGCGAAGACATTGGAGGATCCTGGGGCAGTCCTTGTGAGACATTTGGCTCTCTTTCCAAGGTAGTGGTGAGTGGGGCCCGCCATGAGGATGTCAGAGGTTGGGTTGTGGGAGGTGCCAAACCTATTCCTAAGGCTGTGGGAGGCAGGGTCAGACCCATTCCAGTTTTTGGATGTGCAGAGGGTGCGGCGGGAGGCAGTTCTTTTCCATTGCAGGCTATTTCCTTGGGGACAACAGGTTTTGGCTGGTCATTAGTGCCTCCAGGGCAGCCAGGTTCTGTTGAATCAATGAGTTGGGAATGGTGGCATGCAGGGAATGAAGGGAGGTTTGGTTTGTATGCTGGCAGTACAGTGTTTCTGGCCCAGGGAGGAGGTTTGCGGAAGCCTAGTTGGTTTTGGCAGCCTCCACCTCTACCCCTTTATTTGTATGCGGACCCTGCAGTTTGATATGGTTATGTGTTTCCCAGGCTGGGTGGTCTGCCACGGGGTGTGAGTCTGGAGTTTGGGGGTGTTTATTTTGTTGGAGATTCAGCGGTGGTGTTTGCAGCTCCTCCAGGGTGTCCAGCTCCTTTTCCTGTTTTGCAGTTTTCGTTGCAGGGTAACAACCATGTTGCTTCTGGGTCATCAGCATGTGGTTCTTTGGCTGGTTCTTCATCTGTCATTCCTCCAGCAGTCCATTGTGTCATCCCGGTGCCTATGGAGCGGAGTGGCCGTAAGGTTGCGAAGGCTGCAGTGAAGAAGATGGCTGTTCAAGAGTCTTCGGCTGTTTCGCTGAGCCAGGTAGATCCGGTTGCTTGGAATGCAGTTCTTTCAATGGCCCCTCCTGTAGGTGAGTTACATGGTGCGCCTAGTCAACCTAATGTAGGAGCAGGGGGGGAGAATGGTAAAGTTGGTTAAACAGGAGTATAGAAGGAAGAGGAAGTGGGCAAAGGCTAGGATTCTTCTTTGGAGTCTGTGTCTTCTTCCTCAATGCTGTTATCAGGTAATGGAGCTTTGGCTCTAGCGGTATCTGCAGAAGGAGTTGTTGGGACTCGACGTAGTCATCCTGCTATTGTGACTTTGATGAAGCTTTTGGAATCTGTTCTCATTTATTATGTAAGAAAATTAGGAAGAGAAGATACATAGGTATTTTTGCCTAGATGCAGGTATGCGAAAGAAGGGTGATGCCAAAACGAAAAGAGGGTAAAAAGTATCCAAAAATATTGTGAATTGAACTAGAGCTTTTTTATGGTTGGCTAGTGTGGTTGGCTTCACAATATGGTTTGCTTTTGGCTACATAGATTTGATTCTTGAGGCTTACCAGATTCATTAAGTTTGGTCTTGGATGAATTACGAGGAGTGTTTTTGTGATAAGATGGAAGAGAACATTCTCATGTCTTGGGGTACTCAGGATGTGAACCTTTGGTTGATGGAGATGTCAGGAAGGACTCAGGCATTCGTGGGACAAGGTGTGGCAATGTTTTCTGTTGGAGCACGTAAGCCATTTTGGGCTTCTGGGGGACAAGGCTCTGCAGGTAAATCAAGAGTGTCTGATGTCTGCTGCCATTTTAATCAATCCTCCTGCAGTTTTTCTGATTGTAAATTCAGGCATGCCTGCCCCTTATGCAGCAGGATCCATCCTACCACAAAGTGTGGGCATGCAAAAGCTGCAGGTGATGCAAGTCAAGGAAAATGAGTTTTGGAATGTTAGAGCATCTGTCATTGTGGACATTAGGGCAATGAAGCCTTGGCTGGATATTTATCCAAGCCATCAGGATGGTTAGTTGATTTTGGAGAGTTTTTTTTGGATTTAAGATTCCTTTCAAGAGAGTTGATTACTAACCGTGTGCATAATTCCATGTCTCTGGGGATTTTGTCGGAGCATGTGAGTGAGAAGCTCCAGACAGAGCTGGAGCTAGGTAGAGTAGCAGGGCCATTTTTGGAGCGGCCTTTCTCGGTTTTGTTTTTGTCTCCATTGAGGGTGATGCCCAAGAAGGAGGCTGGCAAATTTTGGTTGATACATAATTTGTCTTACCCTCCTCGGTGTTTGGTCAGTGATGGTATTCCCAGGGCCCTTTGTAGGGTTCAGTATTCCTCTTTTGATTTGACTGTGAATTTAATGCAGGACTTTGGCCCTGGAGCTCTGTTGGCCAAGGTGAAGGTGAATATCGAGTCTGCTTTTCGTTTCTACCTGTGCATCCATCTTCTTTTCTGTTGTTGGGTTTTTGTTTTTGGGGGCAGTATTATTTTGAGGTCTTATTCTATTGTGCATTATCTCGATGATATTTTATTTGTTGGTCTGGCAGGTTCTGATTTATGTTCTAGAGTATTACAGATGTTTCAAGGTTTGGCAGATCATTTTGGTATTCCTTTAGCTCATGATAAGACAGAAGGGCAAACTTGTGTAATTACATTTTTGTGCAAAGAGATTGACACGGTAGCCCTGACGGCTAGATAACCAGCCTCAAAAGAACAGTGTTTGCGGCTGTTGGTTGCGGAAATGGCGGGTGTGAGGAAAGTGATACTTAGCAAATGCAGGCCCTGACTGGCAGTCTCAGTTTTGCATGTAGAGTAATCCCAGTGGGGAGGGGTCTTTGTCAGGCATTTGTTTGTTTCTACAAGGCGTGTTCATTTGGCTCACCACCTTATTAGAGTCACTAAAGCATTACGGCAAGATTTGCGGGTATGGGATGCCATTTTGTGGGAGTTTAATGGAATTTATTTTTTGGTGCCCCTGTGATGTCTAGTGTGGAGCTCAAACTTTTTTCTGACATGGCTGGGGGATTGGGAATTAACATCTTTTTGCAAGGAGTGTGATGTTGTGCTCCCTGGCCTACCACATGGTGGATTCTGGCATCACTCAGAACATCTTGTGCCTGAAACGTTTTCTGATTGTGGTGGCAATTGAGAAATAGGGCTGTGGTGTTTTGGTTGGACAACACTGGGGTAGTCAAAGTGATTAACAGACAGACTACAAAATGTTTGTTGGTGTTAAACTTGTTAAGGGAGCTTTTGTTTTGTTTTCAACTTAATGTGGTGGCTTATGCTAGACATGTGCCTGGTGTGGATAATCGTGTGGCTGACTCTCTTTCTCATTTTAAGTGGGATGCTTTTTGAGCACTAGTTCCTTGGCCAGATGAGATCACAGCATCGGTTCCAGATATCTATGGAGTTTTAGAATCCTATGGTCTGGGCATTGCTGTCCAGATCCGTTGCACTGAGTACCTGGATAGTGTACACTGGAGCCTTCAGTAAAGTGACTATCTTTCTGAGGCAGATGGTTTGGGTGAGAGGCTTTGGCAGATTACATTGTTTGAGCAAAGAGTTTGTGTTATTCTAGGGGTGCGGTGAATCTGCATGTTGCGGGTTTTTCATTTCTTGCAAAATGTTTTGGTTGGGTCAATCCAGGGGCATCTTTATTGGTCAAGCAGTTATTAAAAGTTTGAGTGCAGCCCACGGCACTTTTATCTAATTCTTGTATTCTTATTGCACATGACTTATTGGTGCAGATATGGGTGGCTTTGGAGTGGGTGGTTCTGGGGTTAGCTTGCAGTTCTGATTTTGAAATGTTATTTCGGGCTGCCTTTTCTTTAGCTTTTTTTGGTGCATTGCGGGTAGGGGAGTTATCAGGTTATGGGCACCAAGGAGTTTTGCGCGGCGGGTTACAGGTGGAGCGTATGAAAGTTGGTGTGGCTTCTTTGTCAGTCTTCATTTTGCAATCTAAGACTGACCAGGAAGGCAAGGGCACATTGCTGGTTTTGCAAGGGATTGAGGGGATGGTCACTTGCCCTCTGCTTAATGTCCAGCGCTATGTTGCTTTTTGTCCTGTTAGGGAATGACTTTTTCTACGTCACTTGGAATCATCTTGCCTTACTCGTTATCAATTTATCTTTGTCATGAGGAATGTTTTGGAGAAGTTGGACTGTGATGCATCGTTTTATGGGTCTCATTCTTTCCATATTGGAGCAGATACTAGTCCATCTGCAGCTGGGCTGAGTGAGGATGTAATCATGTGCCTAGGGTGATGGCATTCTGCAGCCTAACGTGGCTATGTACACCATGGGGAGGATGCAGTATTTGGCTCTGGCTAGCCTATATTTCTTCTGTTGCAGATTGCAGACCCCAGGGTGCATGGTGGTCTGGATAGTTGGCCACTCTTTCATTTATTAGACTATTCATTGGGCTGCCTTCCATCCATTGGGATTACATTTGGGAGTAGAATCCTCTGGTCTAAAATTGATTTGGCTTGGCCAATGTGGGATGGTTTTGGCCTCAGCTCCTGCCATTTGTGCAGTATTTGCTCCAAGTAGGTTATGTATCACGGACATTGTTGATAACATTTGGTGGACAATGACTTAGGAAAGTGGACTTGCAAACAGCTGATATAGTTCTTTGGGATTTGGCATTCTTGTTAGACTTGTTTCAGGGGCTTATACTTTGGTGATATAGGCATTGTTTTCGGGATCAGTGGAGGTGGAAGCAAAGGTGAATAGGCAAATTGGGTGTTGGGCTTTCCAGCATGGTGGGTGGCAAATTAGGCATGAGTGGGTAGAGGCTGAGTATAGGGGTTTGTTTGGTAAGGATAAAATTAATTTGTCAGATATTGGGCTTGACTTGCTCTTGAATGATTGGACTGAGTCCTTGGAGCTATTATCTAGGCCTTTGTTGGGTGGTCACAGCTTTATTGGGGTGAGTGTGGGGGGTCCCCTCCTGCTGTTGGTGGGTTTTCTGAGCCTGTGGAGTAAATTTGTGCTGTGGAGTAGTTTGCCTGGTCAAGGTTTTCCCAGCTGGTGAGCCTTTACGGGATGATGGTTTATCATTGTGAGCGATAAAGGCTCATGGGCAATTTAGGGATCTTTACGTTTTATGGCAGGGCCCAGGAAGGGCTGTTCTATGTCAAGTTCCCTCTTGCTGAGCTATGGTGGATGGGACAGGAGGATGTCTTGTTATTTCGTGGTAATTTGGGTAACATTGTTCTAGGCATTAGGCTCGGTTGACGGCGAGGTCTGGTAACCTCCTTGACAAAGTTTGCAATAAAGCTGTGGCCTCTTTATCCATAACTTTCTGGTCTTGTCTTCTGTTCGGGAATTCGAGGGGAGGGAGGAAGCACCTTCACCGGCTACCACCATTATTTTCTTTATACAAATCTGTATGAGAATACCATACAAATCTGTATACCAAGTCCTTCATATAGAACAACACCACATGTAGAAAGTCTCTTCACACTGAGGCTTTTCATTTGGCATTTTTGTTTTGGAATGAGTCAACTGCTTTCATTATAGAATAGATTCAGCTTATGATGCTCTGTAAGAGATGGCAACTTTAGGAGATGAGACAGATGTCAAATGGAATACACTATTGAGATTAGGGTATCTTGTATATGTGAACCAATGAGAATTATGTGAGACTAATGGCATTGATTGGTTCACAGAGACCTTTTGGAAGAGCTTTCTGGACATGAATAGGTATCCATGTTTGGAGGCAATTTATATGATATCATTATTGGAAAGTTTGTAGCATTGATTGTAGGAGATGCAATAATCTTTTAGCTGTTCTGTAATTTAATGTACAGAGAATCAGATACTATTCGAGAGCTCTGTGTACCTGCTATCATTTTGATTGTCAGATTGAGGTAATGTTTAAAGATTTTAGCTTAGCACATAAGAATGTATTATTTAATTTCATTTTATTTGATACCCCCGCCTATCCAATGATTTCTAGATGGTTCACAAAGATACATGGATATTTAACACACATATACAAACGAGAATGAAATTACAAAGTTAAAACAATATTAATTAAAAGCAGCTTTATCAAAGAATGATTTCAGTTTCTTCTGAAAAATAAATCTGATTCTTGCCGCAAAACCTGAGGAAGACTGTGCCACATTTTCGTGCTGGCTATTGAGAAAACGTGCTTGACTGTTACTTGTTTCAAAGATTTTAACAATGGAGTGCTCAGTAATTGTTCTTAATTTGAACGTAGCACCCAACCAGCTACATAGGGATGCAGGGAAAACTGTTATCCCATATTACTCCATATTCGAGTATATAGCATCTGAAAAATCGGGCAGAGTGTCTTAAATTGGTTCGATATTGCACCAGAAGCCAAAGCGGCTTGGCCACTGTCAGGGAGAAATGGTCATATCGGGCTAAATCAGCAATTAGCCTTGCTGCAGAGTTCTGCGCCAACTGCAATTCCTTTAGGATATTATTAGATAACTCACCATAAATTACATTACAATAATCTACTGGGCAATGCTAAACATTACACAACACTCCAAAAACAATCTTGAATCAAGCTCATATCTCAATTTCTTAATAGTTTGGAGTTTACAGTAAATATTTTCACATGATCTTCAAAAGTGGTTTGTGTGTTAACTCTTGTTCTTACATTATTCTCAATTAAAACATTTCTTCCATTGCTGGAACGTCATATTCTGCCAAACTTATTTCAGGGGTCTTATATTTAATATCCCTACAGATAGCCAGTGCCTCAGTTTTATTGAAATTAATAGAGGGACTATTATACGTGCAGCAGTGTAAAACAGTATTAATAAAATCAGACAGGAGCTTTAAAGATTGTACAGAGGCTGTGTTTTCATATGGACAAAGTAATAGAAAATCATTAGCATAAAGGTGAAAAAGAACATTCAGCTTGCGCAGTAGTACATCATGGAATCATATAAATGTTAAATAAGGAAGCAGACAACATGATACACCTGAGTCCATCTAGATGAACTATTCTGAATTCTCACTAGTCATTTACCAGTTAATTAGGAGGTAACCCATTTCAATACTGTACCTTCCTATGCCTAACTCTGCTAATCTATGTAACAATAGTTGCTGATGGCTAGTGTTAAATGCGGCATTCAAGTCCATAAAAATCATGGGCAAAAAAGTCAAAATTCAATAAGAGATTAATGTAAAAATATAATTATGGGTACTGAAAGTTTATCTAGAGGACATGTAGCATTGTTTGCACACTCAGTAAGCTTGCAGTCCACTAATTTACTGGATTACTCGAATATTTGCCAAATGGGAGGCTTATAACAAACTCTAGAGCAATGAAATGCCCTTATTGCCCATATTTGTCAATTTCACTATGTCACAAAAATACTATGCAAACTGATCAGACCTAAAATCTGTTATGATGAGGGCAAATTTACTAATCCTCTCACAATTGTAAATAACTCAGCTGGTTTAAATAGCGCCGTTTGTATTTTCTGGGTATAATTTTTTCTTGTCGTCTTAACTAATTCATTATAAATGTTCATCTGTCACATATAGGCCTCTTTATCATTTGTTGATTTATTCTTCCTCCATTTCTGCTCCATCTTATACAATAACTGCTTTGAATTTCTTCATAAACCACAGAGCACTATGCTAACGTCTATTCCCTTTTTTCATTCAGGCTATGTACACCGTACTCTTCAATCTCTTCGCTCCAAGTCATAAGTAAAGCATCAATACTTCTTGACTCGGGGATTGATAGACCATTTGGCCATTTTAGTTTGTTATCAGTAACTTTGCTGATACCAAGTTATAATAGCTTTTCTGATTTGATGGTGAAAAAATTAAGTTCAAATAAAATTAGCTGATGGTCTTTCCACACTGTGGGGTACATTCCTTACTTTATGAGTAGTTAAACCACAAGAGTTCTTAGTAAAAGACAATAAATCAGTGGCATTCCTCCCCCCCCCCCCCCCACGCAGCTGTTGCCCTCCCTGGGAGCCGGGGCGCATAGTGCTGTGATTCTCTCACACACACACCTCCTGAAAAAGTGTGGCAAACTAATTTACCTTAAAGTTGGCTTCCTACGCTATCTCTGCTCTGTGGGCCTGTCGCTGTCATCTTCCCACCGAAGTTTCGCGATTCACGAGACTTCAGCTGGGAGAAGAGAGTGTTGAGCCTACCCGAGCAGAAACAGCGCAGCAAGCCATCTTTAAGGTAAGTTAGTTTGCCATGCTGTCTCGGTGGGTACACTCACTTCCCGGCAAACACCTGGGGTAGAACGCACCCACCATCCCACCCCTGGTATGCCACTGCAATAAATCATTAATGTGCCCCTTGTGTAGTTGTTTTAATTAGCTGTTCGAACCCTATTGCTAGCATAAAGTTCCAGAAATTCCACACTATTTCATCAAAGTGTACATTAAAATCTCTAGTTAATACAAGTAAAGCAAGTCATAGCATAGCACTAGCAATCAGTCAATAAGCAATGGAATATCCTTCTGTACTCCGAGGGGGTGTATAAACCATACAAAACAAAATCTCTCATGCTGTAATAATATTGATTCTTATTGATCTGTTTGGAATGAATCAAGCACTGTAAACATGATGGAGGAGCATTTAACTACCATCACCCTCCCTCCCCTCCCTTTCCCATGAATAATTTGAAATACATCTTCACCAGAGGGCACAATCCTTTTATACTTACTTTTATTTGGTCTTACATAATCTCGAAATATTGCCTTAGACATGGGTTTGTATCAAAGTGGTTTACAATAAAAGCTTTAGTCCTAAAAAAGAAAAGAATGCCATTGTTTAAAAGTAAAAGGACAGCATAGTCAGAAAATTCCAGGAGACACAACACCCCCTCCCCACCAATCTGTATAATGAGAGGACAAACCCTACTCCAGGTCCCAATATCCTGGGAAAGTCTTCTCAAAAAATAGGGTTTCAAATTTGTTCTGAATTTTTTTAAAGGCGAATTCTGACTGGATGTATTCAGGGAGAAAGTTCCAGAGGTGAGTTGCTAGAAAATAGTTGAGTGATGTATAGATTCGAGATAAGCCTGAGATGTTGATTGAAGAACTAAACAATTTGAGTTTTGGGATTGGCGTGTCTGAGATGGACAATAACGAATTAGAGGAGAAGATAAGTAATGTGGTAGGTCAGCTATTCCTCACTGAATGAGTATCAATAAAACTTACAGGCAGCTGACCTAATTCATTCTGATACGGACATCTAGCTCCAGATACAGTTACAACTCTATGAAAGAATGGAGGGCCACTCTCGTCTCTCCTGCATTTATAATGCAAATCGCTATACACACCCTGTCAGATTATGCATGGCATAGGATGTGAAAACACTTCACTATGTCTCAGTCCTCCCATACCAACAGAAAATTGAGTAACAATGACATGCAAGCTAGAAACATACAAAAGCAAGCTTATAATGACTTGGTTTAAAAACAGCTCAAACCAATACGTATTTCTATTTACCAACATTAACAGGATATCAGTCTATTAACCACCTGAAGGAACCACACTAAGGGCCACACAAAAGGAGGGGCCTGCCAGTGGAAGGGCCCACCTGGGGACTGATCCATTTATGTTGCTGGTTTCTTCCGGTATTTTATTTTCATTTTTTATTGTTTTTGTTGTTGTTACCCCTGAAGAAGGCATATGTTGAAACATGGCCATGTTGGATTTTATTTGTGTTTGTTGATGGACTAGAAGGTTTTATCTAATTTTATTGATGAATTATTAAAATAAGTAGATTTGTTTATTTCTGATAGCACCTCACTCCTCGTCTGTGTGATATCTGTGAATGTGAGTGTTTTGGTGTTTTAGATGTAGTGGTGGTCATGGACATTAACAAAATTGTTGTAAAACGGACGTGCTCTTACTAGGCATTGAGAGGCTGATAAAGAAAAAGCAGAATTGCTTAGCAGATATGTTTGAGGTTCATTGAGGAATGGCTTTCCTGCAATTCAATTCTCTGGTCACCCAGTCATAGAAATATGACAACAGAAAAAGACCACATGGCCTATCTAGTCTATCCTTCGATATCAACAACTACAACAGTCCCCTTTTTACCTTTAGAGATCCTCTGTGTTTGTTCCATGCTTTTTTGAATTCAGTTACTGTCCTCATCTCTACCACATCCACTGGGAGACTATTCCACGGATCCACTACTCTTTCCGTAAAGAAATATTTCCGCATATCACTGCTGAATCTATCTCACTTCACCCTCATCCCATGTCCCCTTGTAGCAGAACTTGCTTTCAATTGAAAGAGGCTCTCTCCCTGAACATTTATGCCACGGAGGTATTTAAACATCTCAATCATATCATCTCTATCCCGCCTTTCCTCTAAGGTGTACATATTAAGATCCTTAAGTCTGTCCTCATATGCTTTATAATGAAGACCACTAATCATTTTAGTAGCCACCCTCTGCACCGACTCCATCCTGTTCACATCCTTTTGAAGGTGTGGTCTCCAGAATTGCACACTATACTCCAAATGAGGTCACACCAAAGACTTATACAGAGGCATTATCGCCTCCTTTTTTTCAGACACAACCATGCCTAAGTCCCGCTCTTCTTTAGTGGATAAAAGTACTTCACCCCCTATACTATATTGCTCCCTTGGATTGCTGCAGCCCAAATGCATGACCTTATATTTTTTAACATTAAATCCCAGCTGCCAAATTCTAGACCATTCTTCAAGCTTAGCTAGATCCCTCCTCATGTTATCTACACCTTCCTGGTTGTCTACTCTATTGCAGATTTTGGTATCATCTGCAAAGAGGCAAACCTTACCCAACAGCCCTTCTGCTAGATCACTAACAAAGATGTTAAAAAGAATTGGACCAAGGACAGATCCCTGGGGCACACCACTGGTAACATCCTTTTCCTCAGAGTGAGCTCCATTTACCTGTACTCTGTCGCCTCCCACCCAAGCAATTTCTAACCCAAGCAGTAACTTTAGGGTCCATCCCTAGGGTGCTCAGTTTGTTTATAAGTCGTCTGTGAGGAACAGCGTCAAAGGCTTTACTGAAATCTAAACACACCACATCTAGGGCTTTCCCTCGGTCCAACTCCCTGGTCACCAATGTTCCCTCTAATTTTCTGTAGGCTGTGTGCGCATAAAATATCAACTGTGCAGCTTTTGAAGGAAGGTTAAATTTTTGTGCGCCACATAACGACACTCGGAGTTATATACTTTAAAATTTGACCTCACGTCAGAATACAGTATGTACACCACATTGATTTTAATCAAATTAAATGAAAATAGACGATTACTAAACGAAGCGGAAAATTTCTAGTAATTACAATCACAACTTTTAAATTTTAAGACGTCTGTGTTGTTTTCTATCAGAATCAGAACCGTAATTTTTGTGCGCTTTGTTGTAAAGTATGTGCGCTCGCTCGGCGAGGTGTGTGCGCGCGCACATGCGCACAGCTTAGAGGGAACGGTGCTGGTCACCCAGTCAAAGAAATCAATCAGATTTGTCTGTCAAGACCTGCCTCTGGTGAATCCATGCTGCCTCGGATCCTGTAATCCGCTGGACTCCAGAAACCTCACTATTTTATCTTTCAGCAGCGTTTCCAATAATTTACTCACCACTGAAGTTAAACTAACCGGCCTGTAGTTTTCAACCACATCCTTACTTCTGCTTTTGTGGAAAGGCACCACATGAGCCTCTCTCCACTCCCGACTCCAAAGAGGCACTGAAAAGGTCAGTCAGTGGAGCTGCTAGAACGTCCCCAAGTTCCCTCAGTATTCTAGGGTGTATCCCATCCGGTCCCATCGCTTTGTCTACTTTAAGTTGAGCTAGTTTCTCACGAACACAAGTCTTCTGAAAATTGTTCAAGATGACCCTTGCTTCTGTTCCTGTTTGTGGGTGTTTTCTGAGGTCCTGCTCCTGGTTCTTCATCTGTGAACACAGAACAGAAATATTTGTTAAGCAATTCCATTTTATCCTTATCAGCTTCTACATATTCCTCCCCTGCACCCTTGAGTCTGACAATACCACTTTTGCCCTTCCTCTTCTCACTAACATATCTGAAAAATGTCTTATCCCCCCCATTTTATTGCATTGGCTATTTCCTCCTCCTTTTGAATCTTTGCCTTCCTGACTACTTTGCTAGGTTCTCTTAAGTTTTTCCAAATATAGATGCCTGTCTTCCTCTCTCTGTGATCTCTTGTATTTCATGAAAGCCTCCCTCTTTTTTTCACTTTTTCAGCTACTTCTTTCAAAAGCCATAGCGGTCTCCTTTTCCTTTTGCTTTTATTTACCATTTTAACAAAAAAGGTTGGTTGCCCTTAAAATATCCCCTTTTAGTTTTGCCCACTGTTTTTCTACATCCCCCAGCTGTTCCCATCCCATCCCACTAATGACTCCCTGAGGTATTGGCCTATCTTGGCAAAGTTAGTCTTCCTAAAATCTAAGATCCTCACCTTTGAATGGATTCTAACTGCCCTAGTCCTAGTACTGAACCACACCATCTGGTGATCACTGGATGCAAAATGATCTCCCAATACAACATTAGAAACACTTTCACCATTGGTAAGCACCTTCACGTGTGGGGTCTGTTACCAATTGCCTGAATGGTTCTCCCTGTAGAGAATCCAGGATCTCCTTACTTCTAGATGATACTGCAGCAGGAATGTGCCAATCAACATCTGGCATATTGAAATCTCCTATCCAGCAGCACTTCCCCTTTCCTAGCAATGCTGCGTATGTCTTCAATTAACTCTCTGTCCACCTCTTCATCTTGTGAGGGAGGTCTGCATATCACACCAATGCAAATAGATTTCTCTTTCCCTCTTTCTAGTTTAACCCACAATGCCTCCTTTCTCCCTTTTAAGTTCTGTAATTCCAAGGCTTTAATAGTAGTTTTTACATATAGTGCCACTCCTCCTCCCCTTCTTCCTATCCTGTCCTTTCTGTGTCAGTGAAATTAGATTTGTCTAAGAAAACCTGCTTCTAGTAAAGCCATGCTGTCTCAGATCCTGTAAGCTCTTGGATTCCAGAAACTTCACTATCCTTGGCTTTAGCAGCATTTCCATTAATCTGCTCACTTCAGAGGTCAGAATAATCGGTCTATAGTTCCCAATCTCTTCCTTACTTTTACTTTTGTGGACAGAAACTGCATTTGTCCATCTCCACTGCTCCATTCCACCCCTGACTCTAAAGACGCATGAAAAAGATCAGACAGTGGAGCTGATCATACTTCCCTAAGTTCTTTCAATATCTTCTGATGAATCCTGTCTGGTGCCATTGCTTTGTTTACTTTTAGCTTAGCTAACTCCTCACAAACACAGTCCTTTGAAAAATTGTTCAAGCTCTACCTTATTTCCATTCCTATTTGTGTTTGTTTTCTGAGGTCCATTCCCTGCCCTTTCTCTGTGAACAGAAAACAAAAATATTTGTTTAAGGAGTTCATCTTCTACATATTCCTCTCCTTAACCTTTAAATCTGACAATACCACTTTTGCACTTTCTCCTGTCACTAACATATGTTTATAAAGAAGTTATTTCTCCCATTTTACAATATTGACTATTTTTCTTCCACTTGCATCTTTGCTTTCCTGACTATTTTTCCAATATCTCCTAGTTTTTCCAGTTCTTGTTGCTAGTCTTCCTCTTTCTAGTTGTCTTCCTCATAGCATTACCTATCTTCCTCCTACTGCTAAGACAATGCATGGTCATGCAATTCTGCTGCAAATACTAAAGGGGATGGCACACTATAGAGAGCAAAGTTCTTCTGTACATGAAAGAAGTGTCATCTGAAGTCATTATGTCTGATGATGTCATAAGTTAACAGCAAAAGCCAGAAGGATGCTTGGGGCACAGGCTGAGGAATGGCCAGCAGGAAAAAGGAGGTGATATTTCTATGTACGTTTCTGGTAAAAGACTACATTAGGAGTGCGTGTGTGTGTGTGTAATTCTGAAGATCACACTTTCAAAATATGTAAACTGTATGTCTGTGCAGAGAGTAGCTACTAAAATGGTCAGTTGTCTTTATCATAAAACAAATTGGAACAGAAAGATTTAAATATGTATGCCCTAGAGGAAGGGTGAGCTAGGGGGAGATATGAGAGAGATATTTAAATACCTCCATGGAATAAAATACACGGAATGTGGGTCTCTGGAATGAAGTGTCATGGGATATAGTTGAAAGGGGGCGGACTTGGTACTCTAAGGAAATATTTCTTTGCTGAAAGGATAACTGGAAATAAGGGTTAACAAACAAGTTGTAGGTAAAGCATAGTTACTCACCTGTAGCAGGTGATCTCCGGGAACAGCAGGAATTTAGTCCTCACATATGGGTATCGTCGGTACCGACGGAGCCCGCGCGGGAACGCTCCCCAGCGTCCAATCAAAACGCTTTTGGGAGCATCCCACAGCGCCTGCATGCTGCCTTCCCACCTTTCCCAACTGCCTCTCTCCAGTTGAGTTTTAAAGCTGAGACAAAGAAAGAGAGAGGGAAAGGAAAGAGATAGAGAGATACAACTCCTAGGGGAGGTGGGTGGGTTCTGAGGACTAAATTCCTGCTGTTCCCGGAGATCACCTGTTAGAGGTGAGTAACTATGCTATCTCCAGGAACAAGCAGGAATGTAGTCATCACATATGGGGGCTCCCTAGCTTTAGGTGCAAGGGAGAGACCCCTGAAGTTGTGTGTCCCTGAAAAGGGCTCCACTTCCCCCCATGGATCTCTGGCATCCTACCAGGGATGGTGGGCAGGAGTTGATTAGGTATGGAACAGGTGTTTGAGAACAGCCTGACCAAACAAGGCATCCCGGCGGGAGTCCTTGTCCAAGCAGTAATGGGCTGTGAAGGTATGAACCGAGGCCCAAGTGGCTGCTCGACAGATGGCCGGAAGGTAGGTGGTTCAAATCCCACTAGAGGACAGCAACCTTGGGCTGGAAGGACTGGGGTTTCTAGTCCCACAGGTGCTCCTTGTGGTCTTGGGCAAGCCACTTAACCCTCCATTGCTCATGTTCCCTGTAAGTATTAGTGTATGTGTGTCATATCCCCTCGTGTTAAATGTATCCCCCAACTGCTTTGACCCGGTGAAAAGCGGGATATAAATGCAGCTAAATAAATAAATAAATGTCGTCAATAGATACAGAGTGCAAATGAGCCATTGAGGCTGCCATGGCTCTCACATTGTGAGCTGTGACATGGCCCTCCAGAGAAAGGTTCTTACTCTGATAGGCGAAGGAAATACACTGAGCAATCCAGTTAGATAGTGTTCTCTTGGAGACTGGAAGTCCCAAATGAGAAGGATCAAAAGCAACAAAAAGTTGAGAGGACTTTCTATGTTGCTTTGTTCTTTGTAAGTAAAAAGCTAGAGCTCTTTTACAGTCCAAGGTATGAAGATTCCTCTCTGCATTTGATGCATGAGGTCCCGGAAAAAAGACAGGTAAGTAGACCTCTTGGTTCAGATGAAAAAGCGAGACCACCTTAGGCATAAATTGTGGATGAGTCCTAAGGACTACCTTGTCATGATGGAACCTTGTATAAGGTGGATTAGCAACTAACGCTTGCAACTCACTAATGCGGAGTGCTGATGTGATTGCAATGAGAAAGATAACCTTCCAAGAAAGGAATTTGAGGGAGGTGGTAGCTAAAGGTTCGAAAGGTGGCTTCATGAACTGCCCAAGAACCAGGTTTAAGTCCCAAGCCACCGGAGGTAGTCTAATGGGAGGCTTAGTTAGAAGGAGGCCTCTCATAAATCTTGCTATAAGAGGATGAGAGGAAATAGGCTGTCCATTTAGAGGTTTAAGAGAAGCTGCAATAGCACTCAAATGGACTCTTACTGAATTTGTCTTAAGGCCTGCATTAGATAAATGGAGGCGATACTCCAGCAAAGATTGCAGAGGTATCGCAAGGGGGTTAAGACCCTTTTCCGAACACCAAATAGTAAACCTTTTCCACTTGAAAGCATAAGAGCATCTAGTGGAAGGTTTTCTGGAAGCATAAAGAACATCTTTCACTTGTTGAGAAAGATTAAGATCTTGGAGATCTAGGCCTTCAGCAACCAAGCCCTGAGATGCAGAGACTGGGGATTGGGATGCCATAACATTCCGTTCTCCTGAGATAGGAGATCTGGAGCAGACCCTAACTCTAGGAAGGGAGCTTGAGAGAGATGTAGAAGCAGAGGGTACTACACTTGCCGTGGCCAATGTGGTGCTATGAGAATCATGTGGCCTCTGTCTCTCTGAAGCTTGAAGAGGGTTTTGGGAATTAGGGGAATGGGTGGAAAGGCATACAGGAAGTCTTGACCCCAGTAAAGGAGGAAAGCATCCCTGGCCTGAGCTCCCTGAGCCGGAATTGTGGAACAGAACTGGGGAAGTTTGGCATTCCACGGACTTGCAAAGAGGTCTATGTCCGGGGTTCCCCAAAGTTGAAATATCCTGGTCACCTGGTCTGCATGCAGAGACCACTCGTGTGGAAGCAGAACTCGACTGAGTCTATCCACCCAAGAGTTTTGAATGCCTGGAAGATATACTGCCAGTAGATTAATCTGATGCTCTCTGGCGAGGGCCCATAGTCGCAAAGCTTCGTTGCAAAGCGACAGAGAGCCCGTTCCGCCCTGCTTGTTCACATAGAACATGGCTACTTGATTGTCCGTATGAATGAGGACTGTCTTGTAGCTGAGCAGGGAGTGGAACATTCGCAGAGCCAGGAAAATTGCTCTGAGTTCCAAGAGATTGATATGTAGACAACTCTCCTGTGGAGACCAGGTGCCCTGGGTGGAGAAGTTTTGCAGATGAGCTCCCCAACCCTTTGGAGAAACATCTGTTGTGAGAGTTGCTTGGGGTAAGGGTTGTTGAAAAGGGCACCACAGCAACAGGTTTTGAGTGGACCTCCACTATTGGAGAGACAAAATGAGGCAACTTGTGTTTGCTATTTTGTCTGACAGGCACCCTGATGCCTGGGTCCATTGGGTGGATAAAGTCCACTGAGCTGCCCTCATGTGGAGGCGAGCATATGGAACCACATGCACAGTGGATGCCATGTGGCCTAGTAATTGCAACATTTCTCGAGCAGTTAGATGAGGCTTTAGCACTGCTTGAGAAGCTAACTGCACCAAGCGAAGGCAACGGGCCTGGGGAAGATAGGCCCTTGCCCTTGTGGTATCCAGGAAAGCTCCTATGAACTCTAAAGATTGAGTGGGAGTTAGACTGGATTTTGGGATGTTTATTACCAGCCCCAAATACTGAAGGATACGCATTGTGCAGGATAGAGAAGTCCTGGCCTCTGACTGTGTTGGAGTTCGAATGAGACAGTCGTCCAAGTAAGGGAAGACTTATATTCCCAGAGTGCGGAGAAATGCTGCTACCACAGCCATGCATTTCGTGAACACCCTTGGTGCTGAGGCCAGACCAAAAGGAAGTACCCTGTATTGGTAGTGCTTTCCTTGAAAAAGGAACCGAAGGAACCTTCTGTGGGTTTGATGGATGAGGACATGGATGTACGCATCCTTGAGATCTAGAGAACAAAGCCAATCCTGACTCTGAAGGTATTGTAGCAGAGCTCCGAGAGAAATCATCTTGATTTTGTCCTTGACAAGGAATTTGTTCAATTCTCTGAGATCTAAGATAGGTCTGTAACCCCCTGTTTTCTTTGGAATAAGAAAATAAGGGGAATAGAACCCTGTGCCCTGTTGATGAAGAGGTACTTCTTCTATCGCCCCTTGGGCAAGAAGGATGGCAACCTCCTGACCTAACAGGTCGATGAGAGAGTTCAGAGAATTGAACTGCTTCACTATTGTGTGAGGGGGCATGCTTGAAAAATAAAGTTTGTACCCCTCCTTTATGATGGAGAGTGTCCAATGCTCTGCTGTTATTTGCCCCCATCTGGGGGCAAAATGACATAACCTTCCTGGAATGGTGGACGGTTCTGGTCCCTCCAGAACCAGAAAGGCTAAGTTCTCTAGCTGAAAGTCAAAGGCCCTGAGGAGGCTGAGGTTGCTGGGCCGGTGGAGGCCTAGCAGCCTTTGCTTTCTTCTGTTTGGGTGGTTGCTGACGTTTGCTTGAAAACTGACCTGTAGAAGATGCCTGCTGACCATAAGCAGGATAAAATCTCTTCTTTTGAGATAAAGATGTTTTCTTAAACAACTTCTTTCTAACAGGATTAGCAGTGTACTTGGATAGTCTATCCAAGGTGGAATTTTCACCATCCATTTCATTGGCTTTTTCCTGCCAATATTTACCAAACAAGTTCTCACCAGTACAAGGGATATTTCCCAATTTATCTTGTACCCAGCGTTCTAAATCAGATGCCTGGAGCCAAACAATAATACGTGCACCTATGGCGATAGCCGAGGTTCTGCTTATACACTCAAAGCAGTCAAAGGCTGCACGGTTGGAGAATTCAGAAACATCTTGGGCATGTTTGACCCAAGTGAGAAAGTCCTGTCTTTTATCCTCAGAAATGAAAGGACTTAAAGTCTGTAAATTATTTGTGACCTCCTTTAGGAACATTCCCATGTAGAGACTATAGGAACTGATTCTTGCCGCAAGCATGGAAGCTTGGAAGACTCTACGTCCAAAAGCATCCAGGGTTCTGCACTCACGTCCTGGAGGATTAGAGGCATGTCTTTTTGCACTTCTGATCCTTCTCATAGCTGACTCCACCATAGTAGAGTGGTGAGGAAGCTGAGTCTTATGGAAGCCAGGACAAGGAGGGACTCAATACATAGTATCCAATCTTCGAGAATGAGGAGAGGTGGTAAGAGGTGTCTCCCACATCCTCAACATGAGATCATATAGAATCTCATGAATGGGTAAGGTAGCTGCCTCCTTAGGAGTTTTGGGATATTGTAAAATTTCAAACTCCTTGGCCCTTGGCTCTATTTCAGGGGCCACAGTAATGGACAGGCCCCGAGCCACCTCCCTGATGAAGTCCTGGAAGGACATGTCCTCTGGAGGAGACATCCTGCGTTTAAGGGAGGAGGATTCCTCTGGAAGAAGCATCGCTGCATCGACAGAACTTTCAGAATCCTCAGATTCTTCTGACGACTCAAAGTATCGTCTGTCCGGATGCTCCTGTAGAGCTCGATACCCGTACCGACCACGGTCGGTACCGGGAATAACAGGTACCGGAGAATCGGTATCGGAGGGCATGGGTGGACAGGTTACCGGCAGAGCAGACACCGATGCCGATGCTATCGGTACCGGTGCCGATACCGGTTGCAGTGCCGGTACCGGTGGAGTTGTTTGTCGTGGTACCAAGGGCGTCGATGCCGCAAGGAAAACCGCCAGACTGCGTTCCATGGTCGGAATTCTCTGGTCCATGGACGCCGCTAATGCCTGGATGTCGGTACCGGTGGAGACCACCGGTACCCCAGAGCATGGCACCAGGAGATCTGTCGAGGCCGAGCCATCGAGAACATTCTGGAACCCCGATAATGCTTTGGAAGCCGAAGCCTCCCGCCGGGGTAATTTTGCCGGTGCAGAATCCTCGAGGGCAACGCCAGAGGCATCTCGATGCTTAGAAGGAGATCTACACTTCGAGGACCAGCTGGATTTATGTTTAGTTACCTGAGATCCACGGGAGGAAGAAGCAGTCCTGGAAGACGTCGATGCCACCAAAGCCGCATCAGAGGGAAACAGGGTACTGAACTTGGCAGCTCGGTTCTGCCGACCTCTTTTAGACATCATGGCACTGGACACACAATCCGTGATGGAGTGGTCAGGACCTAAACATTTTAAACACCATTCATGGGTGTTGGTGACGGAAATCGTACCGCCACACTTGGTGCACTTTTTAAAACCTGAAGCAGGTTTTTCCATGTTAAGGAAAACGTTTTTGGGCCTAAGGCCCAAAAAAGGCGCGTGCACCTGAAGAAAAGGAAAAAAAGAATTTTTTTTTTTTTTTTACAGAAATAAGAAAAGAAAGACCGGTGGTACCGGTAGAGCGTCAAAAAAGGCAGACGCGACCACAAAAAGAAAGAAAGAAAAAAGAAATTCTTCTGCTGTGATAGGAAACACGACCTGCTGGCTCCGCGGAAAAAGAAGAACTGGAGAGAGGCAGTTGGGAAAGGCGGGAAGGCAGCACGCAGGCGCTGTGGGATGCTCCCAAAAGCGTTCTGATTGGACGCTGGGGAGCATTCCCGCTCGGGCTCCATCGGTACCGACGATACCCATATGTGAGGACTACATTCCTGCTTGTTCCTGGAGATTACTTTTTTGTTGGACTAAATGTAATTTTTGACAAACATTTAAGAGTTATCCTCTCTTCAGCATGTTAGAACAATTTCCCAGTGTAGGTGTTAGGGATGATAAGCACAGGGGATCTCTGAGGGAGGGGTAGGGATCATAGCAATAGTTGGTTTAGATAGGCATTCTGGGTAGGCTATGTGGTCTCTTTCTGCTATAATGCTGTATCTTTTTGTTTTTCTTGGTCTCACTGAAAAATTAATACTTTCGTGGGCTGCTCTTTGATCAGAATTAGTGAGTGTGAAAAGATCCAACTGGGACCACAGAAACCAAAACTGTTAACAAAATATATGATCTTCGGCTATTTTTTTTAAAGGTTATTTCCTTATCTCCAAAATTCCATGGTTTTGCATAATATGAGACAGGAGGAGAACGGTAGCCATTGAATGTTGCAAGCATGTCTATACATTAGGATAACATCCTAATAAATATTTTTGTTTCCAAGGATCCTGTGTAATGTCAGCAGAACAGAAAAAAGATACAATACATAGGCACACAAACACACACTTGTAGGTGCACTCACAAAAAAAAATAAATTGGAGGAAAAAAGACCTTGGGATGGATATAAATACAGCCAATGCAATAGCCCTATACAGGTTTCCACTCTGCCTGAGCCGTCACCGGTTTACTGCAGCCAAATATCTTCACATCATAGGTCTAAGATAAAAAAACCCAAATATTTTAACAGCAACAGTGTAACTCATCACAATATCTTATCAACTGGCCATAGCAATGGCAATCCAAATATAACCAGTTAGGGCAACAGCGATACAATCACTTAGCTGCAAATAAAGATACCACAACGGATTGCATTCCAACGTAGGATGTTTCACAAATGCTTCTTCAGGGAATAAGACCACCCTCTGGAAATGAAGCCACACATCAACAGCTTACCTATAAAAAAACACAACAGTCCAGTCAACAAAAACTGAACCCACAAGAAGCATATTCACTATGTAAAACCAATAGCAGAAAATCCCCACACAAAATCAGAGCATCCTAACTACAAAAGTCCCGCCATTCAGCAGCATACCATCAATGCCACTGCTTCAAGCTAAGTCGCACAGGAACACCGCAGCTGCATGCTTAACGACACTCACAAGCACACCCAAACAGCCCCCGCCCATCAGGGGAAACCTCAAATGTCATAACTCTGACCAGCTCAAAATGTAAAATCTACAAACAACAAAACTCCAAGGCAGCCAGGACCTACTAACTAGCCATTCCGAACAACCCACAGGCTCAAAATATCCCAAAACTCACACACCCAACCACAAACGTCCCTGCATACACGACCCACCCAGCCAAAACGCACAACCAACAATCTCCTAAACAGAATCCCGTCTCTCCTCTCCACCTAACATACAAAGTGACCCACCCACCATCCCAAAAACACATCTCATCAACAAGATCTCCAGCCAGTGCCCTCATTTAAGCTCCTGGGATTGTGCTTACCTCTGTTTTCTGTTCTCTGTTTTGCTGTCCTTATCTTTTTAAGTACGAGTGGTAAAATGTCTCCCGTTAATCATGGAATTCCTTTCCCATTTCCTTTTAAAATTGATGTTATTGTAAACTGCCCTGCTGCTAATGTGAAGTGCGGTATATCAAGTTTTAATAAACATAAACTTACCTCTATGACAGGGATTCTCAATCCAGTTCTCGGGACACATCTAGCCAGTCAGGTTTTCAGGATAGCCACAATGAATATACATATGAGAGATTTGAATGCACTGCCTCCATTGTATGCAAATTTCTACAAGTGAATTCATTGTGGTTGTCCTGAAAACCTGTCTGGCTGGGTGTGTCCCGAGGACTGGATTGGGCCTCTGCTGTACGAGTTTACCTCTGTCTCAGACTAGTATCTTTTGTGTGCAGAGTGCTTCCCATACTTCTCTCACCTGTTTTGTAAACTGGTTCCCTATTGCTTTTAACCCTAATCGCTATTGTGGAACAACCTAGAACAGGGGTGGGCAATTCCGGCCGTCGTGCACCACAATCCAGCCTGGTTTTCATGATGTCCCTAATGAATATTCATGGACCTATTTCCATACAATGGAAGGCAGTGGATGCAAATAGAGCTCATGAATATTCATTAGGGACATCATGAAAACCAGGCTGGATTGTGGTGCACGAGGGCCGGAATTGCCCATCCCTGACCTAGAAGACACTCACAGTGGTTTGTGATGTTTTCTGAGCAATTTGTATGCTTCCATTTTTGTTATGCTCTGAGATGTGTCTGCCAATTGTATGGATAAAACACTTGGTTATTTAAAACAGGAAATAAAGCAGCAATCTCTAAGGTGTATTTTCTGCTCTTCCTCCTCCTCTTGGAGCACTGGTAGTGAGCAAGATTATTCATCCTTTTTATTACAAAGCATTCGGGCACCTTTCAGTGTGCTTATTACCAAATATGATAATTTGCTGCTGTTCAATGGTTTTTGTATGTGCTGGCACTGTATGTACTCGAGAACAAAGAAAACCTTAACCAAGACTGCATCACCCTTAATGAGACAGAACTGCATCTTGAGCTGATTTTGTTCTTAAAGGAAAAGAATAGCTTTCAATGCCTTTGGATCCAGACTGCTTTAATTTGATGATCGACAATAAAATTCAAACTCCTTGCTATTTGTTTTTATTATGATCTTCTGTGTTCTGCAAGTATTTCAGCCTAGCTAATGATACAAGGCCATGATACAGAAATGCTTTGGTATTCAGCTCTATGCTCAAAGGGTTCATTATTGCTTGGGTATTTGCAGGTGAAATCTGGACTCTGTAGTCTTGGCTATCATTTTGCCTCCGTGTTTGGCTCAGTTAGCTCTCCGTTTCATTTATTCACACAGTGGGGGTTTTGTGACTCACCAGAGTGAGAAAGACGTCTTCTGGATATATGCTAGCTCCATGGAATAAGAAAATCACTTTATCCTGAAAATAATCCTTCCCTCTTCCTCCAAATGCCTCTAGATCTGCAGTAAATAACTCTATTACAGCAAATTTCTATTTGAGTGTAGCTGAATGTTGCTTCAAATTTCTGGAGTGATTTGTAAAGAATTGAAACTCCGTTTTTATTTTTCTACAGCTATGTTTGAAGACTCTGCAGAGGAGAAAAATTAGAAATTAATGATCTCAACATCTGCAACTTAAATCTTTTTCTTCCTTTGAACAAAATGGATCATTTTGTCAGCCAGCAGCTCTGGGGTATTTGAGTGCTGCCTTTTGCAGGCAGACTTGCGCACACACATATACAGATGTGTGATTGATTTTCGAGCATAACGGACTAAACAAAGACTCCCACAAAGACACCAGATTGTGATGAAAAACCTCTTTTTTTTTTTGCATAAGCAGTTTTTCATATATTTCTATTGGTAAACAATCAGTGTGCGTGGACATATGAAATGGGTGGTGGGTTGCAAGAGAATTAAAGGCAGTCATTCTTCTTTATCATGAGTGGACTGGGAGCTTCTCCTTAAGCCCAGCTTTTGCAGCAACTGTCCTTCCACTGAGAGGTGGAGACTCCAGAACCTGGTCCAGATTGACTCTTCAGTCAGTCAGTAACCATGGTAACCCGGAGACCTGTCGTGGAGCGATTTCAAAAGCCGCTGCTCTGTGCTCCTCCTTCCCCCCTCCCCCCAGCTCCCCCGTCATGTGCCGGAGGCTGGGCCTGGGCCCTGGTTACTGTCGGCTGCGGGACCCGGCCCAGCGACCTTGTGCATTAAGTGCAACTTTGAACTCCTTAGATTTTAGATTGATTACTCCGCTTTTCCAAATCCGAGTTCAAGAAAGATACCTTTACAAGATGTTTCCTTGCCCAAATCGGCTCACAATCTACATTGTACTTTAAGCAGAATGTCTGGAGAGAATCAGGATTGTAACTCCGTCTTCCCTGGTTCACATCCCACTTCCCTAACCAGAGTGAACAGGAGTCACAAGCACTGCACTTAAAAACTCAAATGCTAGGGAGCAACACTGCACCAACCGAATGACCTGTATCAGAAAAACAACCACAGTCTAAGTCCAAACCAGTTTCCCTAACAATCAAAAATCAGTCTCTTAAAAGAAGGAAATCATCAGCTGTCACCCCTATCGCAGTAACCCCGTTGCCTCCCGCAGTCTCTGGTGGATTAACAGCTAGGGAATAGCAGGCTCTGCCCTCACTGTGGAGCCTCCCACTGGGGTGATTATGCCTAGAGTTAAGAAAATGGCACACTGCCTCTGGAGTATCAAAAACATGGGCCTTGCCTGCAATGATAACTTTTAGACATGTGGGATACAACAGAACATAGGAAGGCCGGTATCTTTAAGCAGCTACTTGACCGCTGTAAAGCTCTGATGGTTCTTCTGGACCACAGGGGGAAAGGCCTGAAAGACGTAGTCCTGAAAGTGCAATTCTTTTTATGCCATGCAGCATCCATGATATGCTTTTTATATCTAAAGTTATGCAGCCACAAATATGACACATTTGGCTGTCCATCAGAGTCTGAGGCCAGGTCCCTCACATGATGTGGTCTATCTCTGTTAATATGGTTATTCTTACACTCTAGGCCAAGCACCTCTGGCTGACAAGTAGACAGGAGCTCTGCCGCATTAGAGCCCTCTGAGGCAGGCAGACTTATGATATAGAGACTCTGCTGCCAACTCTGTTTTTTCAGGTTCTCCTGCCATTCATCCAAAGATTTGCATTGCCGTTTCAACCGGTCCAGTCTTTGGCCATATGTTAAACATAGAAACAAGACTACAGAAAAAGACCTTATGGCCTATCTATCCTGTCCTTCCATATCATCTGCAATAGTCCCCTTTTATCCTTTAGAGATCTTCTGTTTGTCCAGTGCCTTTTTGAATTCAGATACTGTCCTCATCTCTACCATCTCTGCTGGGACACTACTCCACTCATCTACCACTCTTTCCGTAAATAAATATTTCTGCATATTACTTCTGATTCTATCCCTTTTCACCCTCATCCTGTGTCCCCTCGTAGCAGAGCTCCTCTTGTACATTTATGCCACAGAGGTATTTAAATGTCTCTATCATATCTCTTCGTTCCCGCCTTTCCTCTAACGTATACATATTAAGAGCTTTAAGTCTGTCCTCAAATGCTTTATAATGAAGACCACTAACCATTTTGGTAGCCATTCTCTTCATCGACTCCATCCTGTCGATATACCTTTGAAGGTGTGATCTCAAGAATTGCTCATAGTACTCCAAATGAGGTCGTGCCAGAGACTTACACAGAGGCACCATCATCTCCTTTTTTCTGCTGACCATTCCTCTCCCTATGTACCAGGTCTGTTTTAACAATATTTCCTCCCCCCCAAAAGGGTATATAGACCCACCTCATAATTATCCCTGGAGTAAATTACAGCTAAGTTTCAAAATTTGTAGCTGGGATTTATTAGCTATTTTATTCAATAGGATAGAAACAGGCCAAAAGGAAGCTAAACTGAGAGAGCTGACAGAATGTTGCTTTTCCACCGGGTAGAGTCAAGCTTGGAATCTCATCTTTTTAAATTGAAATCTTGCTGTTTAAATGAGAACATTATTGGGGAAAGAGAAAAGACTGAAAAAGCATAAGAACATAAGATATGCCATACTGGGTCAGACCAAGGTCCATCAAGCCCAGTATTCTGTTTCCAACAGTGGCCAATCTAGGTCATATGTACCTAGCAGTTTCCCCAAGGGATACAGGTTCCACAATGCCTGTATTGGTTCAAGCATTGATATCCTGGGTCCCTCGTTAATAATGGTTTATGGACCTTTCCTCCAGGAACTTGTCCATACCTTTTTTAAACCCAGCTACACTTAACAGCCTTTACTACATCCTCCGGTAACAAATTCCAGAGTTTGATTACACGTTGAGTGAAAAAATATTTTCTTTTATTAGTCTTAAATAGTTTACCCTGTAGCTTCATTGCATGTCCCCTAGTCTTTCTATATTCTGATAAGGTAAACAATCGATCTACGTTTACCCGTTCCACTCCGTTCATTAATTTATAGACTTCTATCATATCTCCCTTCAGCCGTCTCTTTTCCAGGTTAGGGAGCCCTAACCTTTTTAGCCTTTCTTCATAGGAGTATCCTTCCATCCCCTTTACCATTTTGGTGGCTCTTCTCTGAACCTTTTCTAAAATCGCTATATCCTTTTTAAGATATGGCGACCAGAATTGCACACAATATTCAAGGTGCGGTCTCACCATGGAACGATATAGAGGCATTATAATATCTTTTGTTTTATTTTCCATTCCTTTCCTTATCATACCTAGCATTCTATTTGCTCTCTTGGCCGCTGCTGCACACTGGGCCGAGGGTTTTAACATGGTATCCACAATGACGCCTAAATCTTTTTCCTGGGTGGTAGTTCCTAATGTGAACCTTGCATCGTGTAACCATAGTTTGGGTTGTTCTTCCCTAGGTGCATAACCTTGCACTTGTCCACATTAAATTTCATCTGCCATTTTGATGCCCAGTCTTCCAATTTATCAAGATCCTCTTGCAATTTTCCACAATCCTCTTGGGTTTTAACAACTTTAAATAGTTTTGTGTCATCTGCAAATTTGATAACCTCACTCGTTATTCCAATTTCCAGGTCATTTATGAATATGTCAAAAAGCAGCGGACCCAGCACAGATCCCTGGGGTACACCACTATTCACCTTTCTCCATTGGGAAAATTGGCCATTTAGCCCTACCCTCTGCTTTCTATCTTTTTACCAGTTCCTGATCCACAATAGTACACTGCCTCCTATCCCATGACTCTTTAGTTTTGCCAAAAGTCTCTCATGAGGGACCTTGTCAAAGGCTTTCTGAAAGTCCAGATACACAATATCAACTGACTCACCTTTGTCCACCTGATTATTCACTCCTTCAAAAAAACATAACAGATTAGTAAGACAAGATCTTCCTTGTCTAAAGCCATGTTGGCTGTCTCCCATTAGGTCATGACTATCTACATGCTGAGTAATTTTATTCTTTATGATGGTTTCTACCATTTTTCCCGGGACTGACGTCAGGCTTACTGGTCTGTAGTTTCCCGGATCACCCCTGGAACCCTTTTTAAAAATTGGTGTTACATTGGCGATCCTCCAATCTTCAGGTATTAGAGATGATTTTAATTATAGTTCACAGATTACTAATAGCAGGTCTGCAATCTCATATTTCAGTTCTTTCAACACCCTTGGATGTATACCATCCGGCCCAGGTGATTTGCTACTCTTCAGTTTATCTAATAGTTGTAATACATCTTCCCGATGTATCGATATTTCCTTCAATTCTTCCGCACCTTTAAATACCACTTCAGTCATGGGTAACATCCCTACATCTTCCTCAGTAAAGACCGAAGCAAAGAATTCATTCAGTCTCTCCGCTATCGCCTTGTCGCCTCTTAGTGCTCCTTTAACCCCTTTATCAAGCAGTTCATGAGTAGAGAAAAGACACTCTGATTCGATGAGTTTAGCCTTCATCCTTGCTGGTTGAGCTCCTCTCCCAAGATTCTGTATGTTGTGGGGAGAAGAGATAGTTTTGCCAGACTACAGTCATGGTCTCAGGGCAGTACCCTTATTCCCTACAGAGAACATGTTTGCTCATTGAGGAGATCAGCTAAGAGACCTTGTCCACCACAATGCTTAACATTGCATCCAGGCTGCTAGTATTTATTTCAGTGACATTCTTGAGGAGACGTCATACAATGTTCGTGGAATTGACAAGTAAGTCCGTCACTCCAGTCATTGGCCATAATATGTTCTACAGGGCCTACTTTGTTCACTGCCACCAAAGAATGCAAGTTCCTTATTTTTGGTCTTAGATGCCTTGTCAGCCTATATGTTGGTAATGGATCTCATGATGAGGCTTTAAACATCTTTTCCAGCACTGTGTCGCTGCCAAAATAAAGTTTAGACCATATCAATCTGAACTGTTGCTGCTCCTAAAGCCTCACATGACCCTTGTCAACCTTATTTGGAAGAAGTTTTTTTTGTATCAAATTTTGGCTTCTGTAGCTGGCACTTCAACTGTTGCATTTGTGGCATCGCCATGAGATTTGGCAGCATTTAATGGATTCAGAGCCTTTGATTCAGCATTCATAAAAGTCCTATAGGACAAATGTTGCAAAATGTAATTAATTTGACTTGTTTCATAGACAGCTATGAGATAGAAAATATGCATTTATATGCTCATGATCACCTTTTGAAAAGATATTTATTATTAAAAGAGACCTTGATATGAAAACCTAAATATAAATGTATTTAGTGGGCTAGATTTTTCCCAGTAAGGTTTTACTCCTGACTCCCGTTTTATGCAGTCATATTCCACACTGACTGTTTATCCCTTTCGCATCTATGCAAATAAATATGAGAAACAAGGTGCAGGTGATACTTTTTTAATGGACTAACTTAATATATTATAATATTTCCACATTTGTACAAAGAAAAATTTTAGCTCTGAAAGACAGAGATTTAATTGGACCCCTTGACGGAAACACCTTTTCCCCCATATGATACCAAAGTCAGTCATAACGTGAAGGTGCATAGTTGTATGGAGCAATATTGCTCTTTTTAAATTTAAAAGTGGACACTTTTCTCCAAGGTTACACAGGAACATAGAAAGCGATTTTTGTTGCTTAGGCTTCAGATTATCCAACTTGAGTCTTGAGTCTTATGCTATCCATGTAAATGTTTAATTAAATATAAGGATACGAGTTAAGTCTTCTTTGAACCTAATCAACTTACATTATTTCTCGCTAATAAGATTCTGCATACTCCTGCCTTGATGGAGCCATTACATCCTTCCCTCCCCATGATGTTGAGGTGACTGGATAAATCTGTTATGCTGGTGTATACATTTTCTGCATTTTGTCTTGTTGTTCCAGATTTCATTTGATTTGGGTCTAGTTTCCTCCCTTATCTGATCCTAAAATAATCTTATTACTGTATATCATGGTTTATACTTTTATTGAGTGCTTAATTTGTAGGATTTTTTTCCTTTTCTAAAACAAGATCTTTATTGCTTTTGATTGTTAATTATAAATGCTTATCAAATAAAATAAAAAAATAAAATAAAAGCATACTGTTTATTTTTGGAGACAATTATTTTTGGTCTTAGATGTCTTGTCAGCCCATATGTTGGTAATGGATCTCATGATGAGGCTTTAAGCATCTTTTCCAGCACCGTGTCGCTGCCAAAATCCTGATCTCTGGAAGGGGCAGTATATTAAAAAAAATGTCAAAATAATAAATAAATAAAATTGTGAAAGTAGCATTTATACTTAGTTAATGACTGCTTCTCATTCTTTCGGCTTTTAGCTGTATTTCAGACTGTGTTAAGAAGGTAGTTTTCAAAGGGTTTTATTTATAGGGTTAAAATACTTTCCTTCCCTTACTTCCAGTGCCTAAATCTAGCTGCCAAGTGTTACAGGGAGGCTAGATTTAGCTGAAGAAAAAAGATGGTCCTAGGGTCGGGGAGGGAAAGCACACATAGGGTTTGATTTTCAAACCCCCCATACAAACTTCCAGAACAAACATTGTCTGCATATAAAGCAGATGCAAGGACTAATTTTCAGAGGGTAGGGGTCCGATATTCAGTGGACGCCACTTTACAAAAAAAAATGGATATTTAGCACCAGAACCATGGGGTCCAGTGCTGTATAACTGGTTTTGTTGGTTAGAACCATGGTGTCCAATCAATGATATTCAGTTGCAAACAGGATAGCAAAAATGGATTAAAGTTAAGATAGCCATTGAAATGTCCTAATTTTAATGGGTTTACCTATCCGGTTAGCAGCTCTTTATCACCCCTGACTGGTTAGCAACCAGCATGGTTTCCAGTCTGCCCACAGACCGCTCAGATCTTAACTGGGCTTTTTTTTTTTTTTTGCAATCTGTGGCAGTATTGGAATTGCCATGTTTTAGCAGGTTAGCAGATCTGTTAATTGATTGAGAGCTTTGAATATGCCTAAAAATTTAAAGTGTGCGCAAATCGCATTACATTTCTACCACTCATGCAACATGCATGTGAAGAATGAATAGGTGAAATGAACACAAAAATAAATGCCTGAAATTCTGGAAATCTGTATTTAAAATGAGCAAGAACTGAACATTTTAACATAGTATATGATGGCAGATAAAAACCAGCATGGTCCATCTAGTCTGCCCAGCAAGGTGGCAAGAGTATGTGCACCTGCCTCTCAATGCAGGTCACTCCTCCCCATGTCTTTGTTTAGGGGTGCACCCACCGCTCCATTCAGGTCACCCCTATTTGTTGAGATATAAAGAGATAAGTTTAATTTGAGATATAAGTGATAGATAAGTTTAATTTGATTTTATCAAAGGGATTCACTGTGTCTGTCCCATAACATTTTGAATTCCGTCACTGTATTTACCCTCACCACATCAATTGGGAGGGCATTCCAAGCATCCACTACTTTTTCAGTGAAAAATTATTTCCTGATGTTGTCTGTCAGTTTAGCCCCTTGCAGCTTCATGTTATACCCTCTGGGATCTATTCTGTTCCGTTGGGACGTCCATCCTCGCTATTCATCCCCCTTGCCGTCCCCGACTAAGCCTCCCCATACGAACAAGGAGTTTGCACGGGAAGGCTTAGATGGGGGCGGGAAGGGGTGGTGCCGAGGCAGAGTTAGGACAGGCAGTGGGTGGTCTGCGGCCCCAGACATATAGAGCCGATTCTGAAGTTGGCCCTGTTCGTCTGGGACCGGCAGACTGGATGGAGGACTTCCACCTTTGAGGTGGAATAAGTCCTCCTAGACATCGGGCAGGAGGCCCGGCCGGGATCAAAATGGTGAGGGGTGCAGTAGATTCCCCACTGCATGATCCTGGCCATGGGAGGAGGCTAGGTCGGGGGTAGGGCTGCGGGGAAAGAGGAAAGTAGTCAACAGCCAGGGATCATGTCTCCTGAATGGAGCCGTGGTGCCATGACAACTGGATGCCATGGTTCCATTCAGGAGTCTGACTGAATTAGCCGGACAGGGGCCTGTATGTTCACGTACTGGCCTAGACATGATTCTGATGCCACGGGGGCTAGACATGCCCCGTGGGATCAGAATTGTGTCTACCTCTGTGCTTCTGGTTCTGACTGGATGCACAGAGGCCGGGATTCACAGTACAGAATGTACCTCTTAAGTATTTAAAGGTCTGTATCATATCTCTCTTGTCCCGCCTCTCCTCTAGCATATACATATTTGTCTTCAAATCTCTTCTCATACATTTTCTGGTGCAGGCTCCAAATCATTTTGGATGCCTTCCTCTGAACCATTTCCAGTCTTTTTATATCCTTTTTGAGATATGGTCTCCAAAACTGAACACAATATTCCAAATGAGGCCTCACCAGCAACTTGTACAGTGGCATTAGTACCTCCTCCTTCCTGCTGGTAATTCTTCTCTATATGCAACCCGGCATCCTTCTGGCTTTGGCCACTACCTTGTCTCATGGTTTTGCCTGCTTGAGAGCCTCAGAAATAATCACTTCAAGGTCTTTCTCTTGATCCATGAACACCAACCTCTCACCCCCTATTGCATACAGTTCCCTTGAATTTCTGCATCCCAAGTGCATGACACCGCACTTCTTTACATTAGACAGTTCTTCCAGCTTTTGTAGATCTTTCCTCATGTTATCCACTCTCTCAGGGAAGTCCACTCTGTTGCAAATTTTTGTGTCATTTGCAAAAAGACAGACTTTTCCATTCAGTCCTTCAGCAATATCACTCACAGATACATTGAACAGAACCGGTCCCAGGACCGATCCCTGGGGCACGCCATTCAATCACCTTCCTTTCATCCGCGTGAGTTCCATTTGCCATCACCACCTGCCGTCTGTCAGTCAACCAATTTCTGATCAGTTCTCCACCTTGGGACCCATTCCCAGGCTGTTCAGTTTATTGATAAGCCCCCTATGTGGAACAGTATCAAAGTCTTTGCTGAAATCTAACTAGATCACATCCATTGCATGCCTTTGATGTAGCTCTCTGGTTACCCAGTTAAAGAACTAATCAGATTTGTTTGGCATGATTGTCCTTTGGTAAAGCCATTTTGCCTCGGATCATGCAACCTGTTGGTTTCGAGAAAATCCATTACTTTTCCCACCAAGAAGGTAAGGCTTACTGGCCTGTGGTTTGTCGCTTCTTCTCTGTTACCACTTTTGTGAAGAGACACCACATCAGCCCTTCTCCAATCCTGTGGAATTTCTCTTGTCTCCAAAGATCTATTAAAGACATCCTTTAAAGGCCCTGCAAGAACCTCTCTGAGCTCTTTCAGTATCCTTGGATGTATCCCATTCGGTCCCATGGTCTTTTCCACTTTCAGTTTTGCAAGCTGTTCAAACACATCATCTTCTGTGAATGGTGTAATATCTACTTTGTTCGGATTTGTATATTTGTCAGTCAGAGTTGGTCCTTCTCCAGGATTTTCTTTAGTAAAAACAGAACAGAAGTATTTGTTTAGCATTTTTGCTTTTTCAATGTCACTTTTACAAATCTGTTCTCGGCACTTTTGAGTCTTGCAATTCCACCTCTGATCTTCCTCTTCTCCCGAATATACCCAAAAAACATTTGTCATCACGCTTCAGATCTTTAGCCACCTTTTCTTTGCGGAAGGGCTGTCAGGTAAGATTTGCCTCTGTGGTTGATATAAAAATCTGCAATAGACACCCAGGAAGGTGTAGATAACATGAGGAAGGATCTAGCTAAGCTTGAAGAATGATCTAGAATTTGGCAGCTGAGATTTAATGTTAAAAAATGAAAGGTTATGCATTTGGGCTGCAGCAATCCAAGGGAGCGATATAGTATAGGGGTGAAGTACTTCTGTCCAAAAAAGAAGAGCGGGACCTAGGTTTGATTGTGTCTGATGATCTTAAAGTAGCTAAACGGGTAGAAAAGGCAATGGCGAAAGCTAGAAGGATGCTTGGATGCATAGGGAGAGGAATGGCCAGCAGAAGAAAGGAGGTGATAGTGTCTCTGTATAAGTATTTGGTGCAACCTCATTTGGAGTATTATGTGCAATTATGGAGACCACGCCTTCAAAAGGATATAAACAGGTTGGAGTCGATACAGAGGGTGACTACTAAAATGGTTAGTGGTCTTCATTATAAAGCATATGAGGATAGACTTTAGGATCTTAATATGTATACTTTAGAGGAAAGGCGTGATAGAGGTGATATGATTGAGACATTTAAATACCTCCGTGGCATCAACTCATCTGCCTCCCCCCTCTCTCTTCTTTTAGCCCCCCCATACAAATAACTGCCTGTATTCTGCTCTGTTGTAAAACAGTATATAAATAGTTCAGAACTAGCCTTCATTATGTCTCGGTTTATTTAAACTGATTTGTAATATGTATATAGTTTATTGTATTATAGTTTGAAATGTTCTCTGTAACCAGGACCCTGGAATGTTGTTCAATGTAAACCGCCTCTGATCAATGGAAGGGGCGGTATATAAGAAATGTTCAAATAAATAAATACACAGGAGGAGAGCCTCTTTCGATTGAAAGCAAGCTCTGCTACAAGGGGACATAGGATGAGGATGAAAGGTGATAGACTCAGGAGTACTATGCGGAAATATTTCTTTACAGAAAGAGTGGTAGATGCATGGAACAGTCTCCCAGTGGAGGTGGTAGAGATGAGGACAGTATCTGAATTCAAAAAACCATGGGACAAACACAGAGGATCTCTAAAGGAAAAAAGGGGATTGTTGTAGTGGTTGATATGAAAGGATAGACTAGATAGGTCTTTTTCTGCCATCATGTTTCTATGTTTCTTCTGCCTTTGCTTTTGCTATCCTTTATTTCTCTCTTTGTCTCTTTTAGTTTTATCTTGTATTCTTTTCTGTGTTCCTCTGTTTGCGAACTTCTGAATTTTGTGAAAGCTGTGTTTTTTGTCTTTATTTGTGCAGACACTTCTTTGGAGAACCATATAGGTTCCCTTTTCTTCATGTTTTTATTTTCTTTCCTTACATATGTATCTGTTGTCCCTTTTTTTGCTTCCTTTAGTTTATCACACTGCAATTCCACGTCCCTTACCTCCTCCCGCCCTGCAAACTCCTCCTTCAGGCACTTGGCCATTTTACTGAAGTTAGCATTTTTGAAGTCTAGGACTTTGAGCTTGCTGTGATTGGACTCTGCCTTGGCTTTTATCTCAAACCACACCATGTGATGATCATTACTGCTCACATGGGCACTTACCAGGACATTCAACACCCTATCTCTATTGGTGAGTACGAGATCTAGCATCAAACGTTTCCTGGTTGGTTCCATCACCATATGTCTAAGTAATGCTTCTTGGCAGGCATCCACAATTTTTTTTTACTTTCCAGATTTACAGAAGGAATACTTCAGTCCACATCGGGTAGATTAAAGTCATCCGGTATGATCACTTCCCCCTTCATGGCTACCTTTACAATATCAATAATCAAGTCTCTATCTTGAGTTAGAGGCCTGTAGCTTACACCAGTATGGATGATAATGCCATCTCCTCTTTCCAACACAATCCACAATGCTTCTTCTTTTCCCCACTTTCCCTGCATTTCAGTAGCTTTAATATTACTTTTGACATATAGAGCTATTCTTTCTCCTTTTCTGCCTTCTCAGTCTCTTCTAAATAAATTATAGGCAGATATGGCTATTTCCCATTTATGTGACTTGTTAAACCATGTTTCTGTAATGGCCACAATGTCCCGTCCATTTCCACCATTAGGGCTTCCAGGTCAGGAACTTTGCTGGCTGGGCTTTGAGCATTTGTTGACTGGCTTGCCTATATTTTGCATGGATTTTGTTTTGCATGCCTCTTCCCACTTGCTATTGATGTGTAGGTTAATAGTGTGGCTGTTAGCAGTATTATGTTTGTTTATTAAAACTTCATTAACCACCCTTCAGTAAAATCAAAGCGGTTTACAATAAGTAAAAGCAATAAAAGCAAGGTACAGGGCCGGAAAAAGGAAAAGAAATTTACAATTTATAAAAGCAAAGTGGGTTAAGGAACAGTAGAGGAAGGAGAGTAGAGCTACAAGTGGGGAGGGGAGGTGGGGAGGTTAAAGGCTAGGGAAAAGAGGTGGGTTTTTAGCTGTTGTTTGAATGCTGCGTGGCAGGGTTCAAGGCGGAGGGAAGTGGGAAGGGAGTTCCAAAGTGCGGGGCCTATGAAGAAGAAAGCTGAGGAGCGGGTGGATTGAAGATGGGCAGCGGAAGGGGGAGGAAGGGTGAGACGGTTTAAATGGAACGAGCGGGGGGGGGGGGTGTCTGGGGGTGTGAAAATGATTAAGATCAGCTAGATATTGTGGAGTACTGGTGTGTAGGGCTTTATGAACCAGGGTGAGTAGTTTATATTGGGAGCGAAATGAGACAAGTAACCAGTGTAGATGGAGGAGAAGAGGAGTTATGTGGTGATAAGGGGATGAATGAGTGATAAGGCGAGCTGCGGTGTTTTGGATTCTCTGAAGGCGGTGAAGTTGGGAGGAAGCCAGGCCGGTTAGAAAAGTCGACCCGGGACATAACTAGGGAGAGAAGTAGAGTGGAGAGAGCGGAAGGGGAGAGGAAAGGACGAATGGGGCGAATTTGACGTAAAAAATAGAAAGAGGTTTTGGTGATGTGGGAGATATGAGCGTGAAAGGTAAGGTCTGAGTCGAAGAGAACACTGAGATAGCGAAAGGTGGTGACCAAGGATATGGGAGTGTTGGAAAGGGACGGAGCTAGAGAGGGAGAAGGATGACCGTGAGGGAACCAGATGGCAGTGGTCTTGGCAAGGTTAAGTTGGAGGCAGTTTTGGGTCAACCAGTGAGTGATGGCTGTGAGGCAACTATTTAAAGGAGTGAGATCGGGATGGGAGGGGGACGTGTGGTGAAGAAGAACAATATCATCCGCATAGTAAAAAGCAGAGATCCCGAATTGCTGGATGACTAGTGTGAGGGGCACCAAGAAAAGATTAAAGAGAAGAGGAGCCAAGACAGAACCCTGGGGGACCCCACAGGGTAAAGGGAAGGGGGCAGAAGGTGGTGTAGAGGAAGAAGCAGAAAGGACTGAGGCTGATCGGGCGTAGAGAAAAGAATGAAACCACCTGTAGACAGTGCCATGAAGACCAGCTTCACAGAGACGAGCTAGAAGAAGGGAGTGGTCGACCAGGTCGAAAGCCGCTGAAAGGTCAAGTGCTACCGCTACCAAAATGTCACCACGATCATGTGCCACGTGCAAGGAGTTAGTGAAAGCAAGGAGAATAGTTTCAACACTGACCTGGCTGGAAGCCTGATTGACGGGGGGTGAAGGTAGTTGGTGGAATCGAGATGATGCGAAAGCTGTGCAAAGACGATCTTTTCAAGGAGCTTAGAAAGGAATGGAAGGTGGGAGATGGGGCGGTAATGGGCTGGGTCAAGAGGGTCAAGGGAGGATTTCTTGAGGATTGGGCGAATTAAAGAATGTTTCCAGGGGTGGGGGAAAATTCCTGAGGAGAGACTATTGTTTAATATGGAAAGAATAGAGGGAAGGAAGGAGAGAGAGGGTGTGAGTAACCATGAAGATGGGATGGGATCGAGGGGGCAGAAAGTCTTGTTAGAGGTAGAGATGAGTTTATGAATTTCAGCTGATGTGGTTAGTGCGAATGATGACCATGTATGGGAGAGGTGGGACAAAGGGGGGGGGGAAGCTGTGGGGGGTGGGGAGGAAATGGGTGGAGGACAGGCCGGCAAGGACGCTCTTAGAGAAGTGACTTTAGCGCTGAAAGTAGAGGCTAGCAGAGGAGGGGCTGGGGTAGGATGGGTAGGTGCAGAAGAAGAATCGGGACGAAGGGAAGTGAGAGACCAGAGTGTAGAGTAGAGGTAGCGGGTCTGATTTGGGGCATTAGTGATGGCATTGGAAATAAATGTGCATTTTGCAAGGAGAGTCTGGGAACGGTAGAAGGCATGATGAGCTTTAAAAGAAGACAGGGTAGTTGGGGAGGGGTTCTTACGCCAGTAACGTTCAGCTCTGCGGAGTTGAGAGCGAAGGAGGCGGAGACCGGAATGAAACCAGGGTTGTGAAATACGACGCTTTGCTAGGCGGGGGCGAAGGGGGGGCGATAGAATCAAAAGCGGAAGAGAGGGAGTAACATCCTAAACTTGTTCTTTTCCATCCATCACACCCTTTCCCTAGTTTTAATGGTTGTCCACATATTGCCTGAATTTTTCCCTTAGGATCCATTTCCCTGTGACAGTGAGATGTAGTCCATCAACACAGTATAGTCTTTTGTTGTTCCTTCTATTTCCCCAATCACCTATATATTGAAATCCTTCTTGTTTATACCAGGTTTGGAGCCATGTATTAAAAATGATTATGCGATGCAGCCTTTCTGCCCCCTTACCAAGCACAGATAGAACTTCTGAGAATGCTATAGTGTTAACAATGGGATTGAGTTTTTCTCTCAGAATCTGGAAGTCCCTTTGAACTGTAGAGGCACTGTTTCTAGCCAGTTCATTTGTGATGTTGGATTGTTCTCCAAGCTTGATAATTTAATTGAAGGCGTTTTGTCACTATTCGAGGTGACATCATCAGTGCGGGGTTCCAGATAGTAATGTGCTTGAATACTTGCGTTTGTACTTATATCGGGGTTGGTGGTGGTGACTCTACACTTTTGTTTGCAGGGATTGATTGATTGGTTTTTCCTGAGGGTTGCCAGGGTTTGGTTGCTGTTCCTGGGCATCTTTGATCCGCAGGGATTGGTAGATCGTGTCTATATTGATATGTCTGTTTATCATGTTTGTGGTGGAAAACTAGGCTTCCAGAAATTCTCTTTCTCTTTTGGTTTGTGCTCATGCTATGATTTCAGTTCTGTTCCAGTTGAATTTGTGTCTTTCCGTGTCTTCATGGATTGAGACTAGGGATATTGTGTCATGTCTTTTTTCTGGCTAGCTGGTGTTCATGTAGTTTGGTGGATGGTTTTCTTCCTGTTTGGTCGATGTAGTTCTTGTCACGGTCACCGCATTGAATTTTGTACATGAAGTTTGTCCTTTGATCTTTCTCTCGTTGTCCTTTCGGTTTGACAGGATTCTTCTCGGGGTCATGATAGGTTTGTGGGCTGTTGTAATGCTGTGGTCTCTTAGTAGTCTCACAGTCATTTCAAAGGTGTTCTGGATGTAAGGAAGGGTGAATTGTTGGGGTGCACATTTGATCTTGAGGTTCGGGCTTTTTGACTGCAGGTATTTGCAGATTAAGTTCCGTGGGTATCTGTTCCTTGTTGATGCCTTGTATATGTGTTTCTCTTTGTCCATTTTCATTTTTGTCATGTTGCAGTGGGATTCTATTCTTCTAAACTGTATTTTTATGCAGCTTTGTTTGTGACACTTCAAGTAGTTGCTGTAGAAGTTCGGGATTTGGTCCGTGTGTGTTGCTTTGTGATGTGATGGAATTTGCCACTTTTGGTTCTTGTGAAAAGATCATCCAGGAATGGGAGTTTTTTGTCCTTGACAATTTCCATTGTGAACGGGATGTCCTCAAAGACGCTCTTGAGTAGTTGGAATGTTTCTTCGATTTGGTTGTAATTTAGTATGATGAAGGTGTCATCAATGTACCGTACCCACAATTTTGTGTTTACATGTGGGAATACGATGAGTTCGACTTTTTGTATTACAATCTCAGCAACTAGGCCAGATATAGCAGATCCCATTAGCAATCCTTTCAGTTGCTCATAGATTTGTCCATTGAAGTAAATTGATAGGCAGAGCTTGAGGAGTTCTCATATGCTTTGTGTTGTGAGTGACCCTGTTCATGTCGTTTGGTCATTGAGTAGATCTGTGATTATACTGACTGTCAGTTTTTGGTCGTTGGATGGTAAATAGTGTTGTGATGTCGAATGATACTCCAATGTTTTTTTAGTTAATTCAGAAACTGTTGGGCATTGTTTATAGAGTGTTGTGACCCATAGGTCAGGTGTTTGAGGTGTCTCCACATGTCTTTGGCTAGATTGTAAGTAGGGGTGCCTGGGAGTGAGATGATCGGTCAGAGCAGTGTGCCGCCTTTGTGCACTTTTGGAAGTCCGTAGAACTTTGTGATGTTGGACTAGGTCACTCTCATTGCCAGCATTCTTCTCTTGTGTTCTGGTTCAATTGTTCGAGTTTCATTAGGGTTTTGTTCAGGGTCGGGTTGTTGGTGAGCCAGTAAGTTGATGTGCCCTGTAGTATTCGTTTCGTTTTCCATATGTACTGTGATGAAGAAGATGCTAGTGAGCCTATGGAGATAGGAAAAACTAGTGAATGTACCTTTAAAGAATGTGACAGGTCTGCAATACACACACTGCAGAGTGCAGCTAGAGGGAGTAAGCACAGAGAGTCTGAAGTTAGGTTGCCACACCCAAGCTATCCTGACTTAGTTACAAACTTAGAGGATGATCACACACACCTGGGGGGAGTGAGAGAGACCCTGACAGAGAAGCAGCTTTATAAGCCTTGCTTAGAAGGAGAGAAAAGAGAGAAGAGGGAGAAGGTGGCAAAGCAGCACCAAGCAAGGCAGCTAGAGTGGCTGTCATTACAGGATAAGAGAAAGTTCCAAAGAGGCCAGCAGACCCAAGGTGGAGAGCTCCAAGGAGAAGCCATCAGGCGAGGTACCAGGAAAGCACAGCTCAGAGAGAGAGAACATAAAAGTCTTCCCACATCTGTGCTGGACTGGCAGTCTCATCGTGTTCAGAGGTGGGTGCCCAAGGCTCAAGCTAGGAGGCAGAAGAACCCAGCCTGGAACAGGGAGCCATTGATTAACACCAGAGAGGAACTTAAGCAAGGAGGCCAGGAACTGTTTAACCACAGCTGGAGAGAGGTTTGTGAACCTAGCCAGAAAGTAATAGCTCAAACCCCAGATACTTGTCTTCCATACCAGGTAGACCACTGCTGGAGGGAATTACAGAGATCCCCAGAGAAAGTGTATCCTGGGAGACATGGGGAAAGCTCAGAGCAAGTTGATGTTTCTTCAGAGCAGGAAGAAATGCAGATCCTAGCGAACAGGATTCCTTGCTACCTGAGTTTCCCATGGATTGCACATTATGTTTGGCTGGAAGCAGGAAGTCCTTAACTGAGGAATAGCTTTCAGGATGTGCGCTTTTTGAGTAACAGAGTAAAGAAGTCTGACCTTGTTAAAGGTTAGAGCTTGATTAATCAAAGGAATATTGCCTATCACCTATGTTTGGTGTTACTAAGGAATGAAAGGACAAAAGAGAACATTTTTACTAAGCTGAATGAAGACGCTTGTGTTTTGTTTTGTCTGCTATGTTTTGGATTAAAACGCCTGCACAGAAGTAATGACTGTGAAACACATGCAACCTGAGTTTTGTAAATATCCTTGGAAATACTAACTGGAGAGAATATCCTGATGCTTTATGTTGAACCTTGTGACATTGGGGAAATAAACCTATATCATTTACCTTCATACTGGTTTGTCACGGCTATACTTTTAAAAGGGAAGCTACAACTCCCAGCATGCCTCAGTGCTGAAGATAGTTTTTCAACCCGTTTATGAAGGACATAACGTCCACCCTAGCTCTTTAGGCATGTGGCCGGGGGCTGGGGTGTGACAGTACTCTGCCCTGTCCAATACCACTGTCATGCATCCTTTGTCGGCAGGCAGAATGATGATGGTGTGATCGGTCTTTAGGGATTGGAGCACTTGTTTCTCTTGTTTAGAGAGAGCGTTGAATTTTTGGTTTCATTTAAGAGCTGGGACGATGGTTTGGCGTATTTGTTGTTGAGTATCCTCACCAAGGTGGTTTGATTTGAGTAGGTTTTTGAGGCTGGCTAGGAATTCTGTGTTGGTTGCATTGTTTAACTTAAAGTTGACTCCTTTTATGAGAACTTGCTCTTCATGGATTTTGAGTGGCCTGCTGGATAGGTTTCCTTTCCATCCTTCTTCATTGTTGCAGCAGTCATTGCGGCTGAGTCCAGATAGTTTTTTCGTGGAGCAGAGTGTTTTCTCTCTTGTGTTTAGTGCTCTGCACTCTATTGCCGAGTCTAGGTCAAGGGTGAGTTGTGATCCTATTGTTCTTGTGCATCCAGACCTCTGTTTTGTATTTTCTGAGACAGTTGTGGGCATCGAATATCATCAGTCAAATCATTCATTGGCCATTTTGGTGCCGCATTATCCAAGCTTTGGGATGGTTTAGCGGCACCATCAACAATGCCCAGGAACAGCAACCACATCCCAGCAACTCTCAGGGAAACCAATCAATCTACCCCTGCGGACCAAAGAGCTGAGTCATCACCAACAAAGCTCAATAACAGCAACCACACCCCAGCAACCATCAGGGTAAACCAACCAACCAATCAATCCCTGTGGACTGAAGTGCTGAATCATCACCAATCCCAATATAAGTACAAATGCAAGCATTCAAGCACATCACCATCTGGAACCCCACACTGATGGTGTCCCCTCGAATGGTGATGAAACATCTGAAATCAAACTATCAAGCTCTGAAAACAATCCAACATCATCATCGCCAACCTGAGTTACCAATATTCACAAACATCCCAGTTCATTTGTACCCAAGTGGATAATAACATCAATTTTGCGTGCTCACTTTCTGCACTAACGATGCCAACAATTTGGTTTGTATTTCTGCCTACTGAAGAGCCTGGGAGGCAGTTGGCCATCTTCTGTCTTCTGTCCTTTGGACTATATTCCCAAGTTTGTGCCTCTGATGATGGAATTTCCGAGTAGCAGTAGTTTCCTGTTTTGTGATTTTTTTTTCTTCATATTTGGTGCATTATCAGTAGAATTGGCCATTAACCACCTCATTTAAGGGCACTTCAGTTTCCACTAATTGGGCACTCTCATTTTCCAAGTCAGAGAAGGCATTATCAACTTACCAGAGCTCACTGTGATCCATTTGTTCTTGGGCTGTTTGATTCTTTGTGGGAGCGGTGGTGGATTTCTTTCAGTTTATACCCTAGAGGAGGTGTGTTTAATTGCAGCTAATTCTTCCCTTAATAGAATCAATTCTTTATGCTTAACAGATAACTTGAGACATATAGGGCAAGCTCCTAGGCTCCAAATGATTCTTAGAATGAAGGCAGCACAGCTATTGCATGAATACACTACATGCTGGTTAAGATGGTTATAAATTATTTCTAGGACAAGGAGAAAAGGTGGGTGTTACACCTAATTGGAGGACAGATGTCAATCTATATGATGACTGTATAGGTATAGGGTGGGAATTTAAGTGTCCCTGGCCAGTAGATCTTATATGAACAGAATGCAGACTCAGATTTCTGATTTTAAAAGGCTATGCAAGGAATGTAGGCAAGCTAAATTTTCCTAAACATATAACCAAAATTTAGGTTGTTTGCCATTAGACTGTAGATCAAGATGGCTGTGAACAGATAGAAATGTGATAGAGACAGAAAAATAGGAAGAGCAAGGTTTTTTAAAATTTTATTTGTATTTCTTTGTGTTTGTCCTCCTCCTTTGATGCAGTTACCTTAACACACCACAGTGCCTAAGTAGCATTATAAAACAGGTAAACGGGCAAGGAACATTTATATAAAAGCCAGTCAAATAGTATAGTTAGAAAGCTTAGCTTTGTAGAGTCTCTTGAATTTGTGATGGCAGTTTATTGGCTGTGCACTCCCCCTCTTCCTCTTAATTTCTGAAGAGTAGCGTGAAGTTCTGTGGGAACAGTAGAACCTGTAAATTGCCCCAGATGTATGTTTGTCTTTTTCAAATCTGATTACATCTTAGTCTTAGTATATATGCAATTTGAAAGCTGCGTTTATTAGGACACTATGGACATTAGTAGGCATTGTTTTATTTGTTGTTTTTGTCAAATTTAAAAAGGCAACTTTTTTATCTGATATGTTTATAATGACATCTTAGTTCATGCATAAAATATTTGTATAGTCTATATAATTACTATTCTCACTTTTGACATAAAAGTTGTTAACACCTACACCGGGTTTAACAATTAAAATTTCACTTATCAGCACTTTTATGCAAAGTCTGTGGACAACTCTAGGTGAACTGTGAATATTTATTACAAAGACACTAATTAACTTTACTGAAACTAGAGGGAGCACAATATAATTATCTAAACTGAGAAACTTGCAAAGTGCTTTGGAAAGCTGCAGATTTAACCATACATGATGAGTAGTTGAGTTAATGTAGCATGCTTTGCTAAGACTGCTTTCAATGGGCATGCATATTACTTTCCTTGTGGATCTGTCTGGTTGGACCATGTTTAGCAAGCTGTTGATCATTATTAGTACTGTATTATCATGATTTGTATGTCTCATGTGAGATATACATAGTGCTGGTCGCACTACCCATAAGTTATCCTGATACGACTATGTCCTTGAACTGATATTAATGAAATACAACTGGGACTCTCATAAAATTTGTGAGCACTTCTGATTATATTGAAGGACTTTGCCATTTATTCCTTGTTTTTTTTTCTACAGCTAAATATCCCAGTGATAGCCAGGTTTGCAGTTTGTATTATGAATCACAATTTCTTTGACTGTTTCTAATGCTTATTTATATGTTCAGCCAGGGCTGCACTCATGGTCTTAGTCTGCTTTGCTTTGGAATTGTCTAGTTAAGGGAGGCAGCAAACAAATGGGATTTTATCAGTGCATCTACAAATCCACAATGGTGGAAAGCAGCCGTGGAGATACAGGATAAAGACTAACGCTTGAGGTTTCAGAAATGAGGAAAACCATGGGTTTTTTGAGAAATATTTGTTTAATTTTGTGGACTGGTAATAGAATAATATGATTGAGGGTTTCATTGTGATCCATGTTAAGGCATGCTTGTCATAGGCGACATGTAACATTGTATTAATGCATTAATAAATATGTGCTATGATAGTCTATCTTGAATGCTGAGGGCTTATTGAGAAATGCTGTTAGTGATCTAGCAGATTGAATTGTTTCACATGTAAGGATGTGAGAATACTGCTGCCTGAGATAGCACGTTGCTAACAGATTGCCGATGTATTGCTTGATGCAAACTTATATTTAATGAACAAAATACTCATTTTGTACATTCAGATACTGAGTCTGGCATGATCAATCAGGATTTCATATAGTGGATTGCTGTTATTATTATTATTAATAAAGACTTATAAAGCGCCGCAACATACGAAGCGCTGTACAAACATAGAAGATAGACAGTCCCTGCTCATCAGAGCTCACAATCTAATAAGACAGAAAACAAAATAAGTTACATAATACAAATAACACAAATTTACATTCAAAGTAAGCAAATGTTGATAGAGAAATCAAGATAGGGTAAGACAGGAACGGAAAGCAATAGTGAAGAGGTGGGATTTTAGTCTGAACTTGAAAATGGCCAGGGAGGACGCCTGGTGTACAGAGATAGGAAGACTATTCCAAGCAAAGGGTGCTGCCAGTTGGAAGGAGCGAAGTCTGGAATTGGCAGTACGAGTATAGGGCACAGATAAACAAAGACTGTTAGAAGAGCGAAGCAACCGAGAGGGGGTGTAAGGAGAGATGAGAGATGAAAGGTACTGGGGAGCAGAAGAGTGAATACATTTATAGGTCAGGAGGAGAAGTTTAAATTGGATACAGAGACAGATGGGAAGCCAATGAAGCGACATGAGGAGAGGAGTGATGTGGGAAAAACGAGAGTGGTGGAAAATGAGTCGAGCAGCGGAGTGTTGAATTGACTGAAGAGGAAAGAGGTGGCTTGCAGTGAGGCCGGCAAGGAGAAAGTTACAATAATCAAGACGGGAGGTGATTAAGGAGTGGACAATCAATTTAGTGGTGTCGAGAGGAAGGGGCGAATTTTGGAAAATAAAACTGTTAAAACTGAACTATGTCTGCTCTACACAGGGGCAGTGGGACACATTTTGGTTGAAAGATCCAAACAAAGTAATTTCCAGCCCACCTCTGAGCACTCTAATTGCTGATTCTGTGTTAAGGAAAATCTTTGTTGGGCCATGGCACCATTGGCCCTCCCCATTCCTCTGCCTATGGCTCTACATTGTTTGTGCTAAACTATTTGTTCTTCAATGGACGCCTTCATCTGGTACCAGCCTGTACAACTTCTTAAAGTTAAATTTTGCAAAGATAATTATTATCATAGGAAAATAACGGCATTTTATTTAATTTCAGATTTTGTTCCCTGATGCCTAAAAGCACGTTAGGAACCATTTTGCTAACATAGTTGCTAGTTTAAACTTTTCAGTCAGTGAGAGCAGCAAATCCTGTTTGTGTGTGTGTATATATATATATATATATAAACTTGTGTAGCTGTATACAGTACATTGTACCATGATGCTATTAAGCATGCAGTGACCTAGTTATGCGCCCTGCATGTGCAGAATGTAGCATGGCTGAGAAAAATACAAACGCCTGTACTTTTTTTAATCCCGTGATGTTTGGTATCATATAAAAGCAGTTCGTCAGATCTACGATGAGTGAAAAAAATTGAACAACGAATTTGCATTAAATTCTGCCAGAAACTCGGAAATTTGTGCAAAGAGACTTATGACAAGTTACAGCGAGTGTGTGGCAATGAATGCATGAGGCATGCTCGAGTTTGACTGGTACAAATGTTTCCAGGAGGGCTGCCAAAGTGTTGACAGTGACGAACGTTCTGGAAGGCCATTCACGAGCAGGAATGAAGAGAAAGTTGAAGCAGTGCATGCCACAGTATGCTCAAATCATTGATTATCAGGGAGCTTGCTGAGGACTTAGACATCAGTTTTGGGTCAGTACAGTCTATTCTTACTGTCCATTTGGGGTTGAGACGTGTGTCTACAAAATTTGTGCCGAAACTCCTGTCTCTTAACCAAAAAGAAGATCGAATGTCTGCAGCCAGGGAGTTGTTGGAATGCATTGAAAATGACTCAGATTTCATCAAAAAGATTATTACTGATGATGAATCATGGGTTTAATGATTATGACCTGGAAACTAGGGCTCGATCCTCACAATGGAAGACTCCAAACTCCCCCAGACTCAAGAAAGCCCATCAGGTGAAGAGCAACGTCAAGGGCTTGCTCACAGGTTTTTTTGATTACCAGTGTATTGTTCATCATGAGTATGCTCCAAAAGGCAAAACCTTCAATAAGGAGACTACATCCCAGTTCTGACTCGTATGAGAGATGCAGTTTGTCGTAAGAGATCAGTTGCACAAGAATGGTGAATGGTTGCTTCATCACAATAATGCCCCAGCTCACACATCACATCTTGTCCATCAGTTCTTGTCCAAACAACAAATCTAGCAAGTCCGTCAGCCTCCATACTCACCTGACCTTGCACCCTGTAACTTTCTCTTGTTACCAAAACTAAAATTACCACTGAAAGGAAGGAGATTCGATGACTTGGAGACCATTAAGCAAAATATGACACAGCAGCTTCACAGCATAACAAAAGAGGTGATCACACCTCGTATATATATAAAAATATATATATTTTTTTGTCCTAGCCAAAAACAAAGGAAGGGGTATGTTAAGGGCTGAATACACCCACTGCACTTACATCCAGTCATCCTGGTTTCATTCTGAAAAGAGGGAAGGTTATAGTACTACCATTTTTTACTGCTGTTTTTGTGGGCTTAAGCACTTAGGGCTAGATTTATTAAAGTGCACTATCACACTAGTATGCACTAATGCCATTATTGTGCGTTATTAGTAAATTTGTCTCATTGCAGAAAATGGGATCTACGATAAATAACGCAAGCTGATATGTTAGCCTGCATTAATGCAATAGTGCATGTTAGTAAATCTAGCCCCTAGCAATTAACTCAGGCTGTAAATTCTTTTTCACTGGGTGGGGATTTAGTTTAAGAATTATCTCCAGGAACAAGCAGGAATGTAGTCTTCACATATGGGTATCGTCGGTACTGACGGAGCCTGCGCAGGAACGCTCCCCAGCGTCCAATAGGAAAGCTTTTGGGAGCATCCCACAGTGCCTGCGTGCTGCCTTCCTGCCTGTCCCAACTGTCCCTCTCCAGTTCTTCGTTTTCCACGGAGCCGACAGGTCGCACATCCTGTCACCGCAGAAAATAATTTCCTTCTATTCTTCTTTTTTGTAGTCGCGTCTGCCTTCCTTTGACGCTACACCGGTACCGCTGGTTCTTCTTAGGTTTGTTTTTTTTTTTAAAAAAAAGATTCTTCTGGAGTATTTTCCAGTAATTTTTTCCTCAGGTGCCACGTGCCATATTGGGCACTAGGCCCAACTTTTTCCTTTAAAATGGAAAAACCTGCTTCGGGTTTTAAAAAGTGTTCCAAGTGTGGCGGTACCATCTCCGTCACCGACACCCATGAGTGGTGCCTCAAATGTTTAGGTCCTGACCACTCTATTTCGGAGTGTGTTGCCTGTGGGATGATGTCAAAGAGTGGCCGGCAGAACCGAGCTGCTAAACTTAGCACCCTTTTTCCCTCCGATGTAGCCTCTATGGCATTGACGTCTTCCAGGGCTTCGTCTTCCTCCCATGGATCTCAGGTAACTAAACATAAATCTAGCCGGTCCTCAAAGGGTAGATCTCCCTCTAAGCATCAAGATGCCTCTGGCGTTGCCCTTGAGGGACTTTCACCGGCAAAATTGCCCCAGCGGGAGGCTTCGGCTTCCAAAGCACTAACGGGGCTCCAGGATGTTCTCGAGGCCTCAACCTCGGCAGAACTACTGGGGCCATGCTCTGTGGTACTGGCTGCTTAATCCGGTACCGATACCCAAGCATCGGCAGCGTCAATAGACCAGAGATTCTTGGCTATTGAATGCAGTCTGGCGGCTCAGACAATTCAACCGGTACCGGCACCAACTCCGGTACCGATATCGACTGCATCGACATCGGCAGGTATTCTACCGGGACCGAGTCATGCTTTTCCATCCAGTATCGACAAGTCGGCACCGGACCCCTCCGATGCTGACTTCGATCGGTACCGGTACCGTGCCTTGCACGATCACCCAGATCGGAGATACTTTGAATCCTCGGATGAGTCTGAAGACTCTGAAAGCTCTGCCGATACCAGAGTACTTCTTCCTGAGGATTCTTCTGCACCTCAGCGTAGGATGTCTCCACCAGAGGATATGTCCTTTCAGGATTTTATCTGAGATGTGGCTCGAGGTCTTTCCATCACAGTGGCTCCTGAAAAAGAGCCTAGGGCAAAGGAATTAGAAATCATACAATACCCTAAAGCTCCCAAGGAGGCAGCTACCTTACCTATTCATGAGATCTTGCATGATCTCATGTTAAGGATGTGGGAAACACCTCTAACCACATCTCCTCACTCTCGAAGACTCGACACCATGTATCGAGTTCCTCCTTGTCCTGGCTTTCAGAAGACTCAGCTACCACACCATTCCATGGTGGTGGAATCAGCTATGAGAAGGATCAAGCGTGCAAAAAGGCATGCATCTAATCCTCCAGGACGTGAGTGTAGGACTCTTGACGCCTTTGGACGCGAACGTTCAAGGCTTCCATGCTTTCTGCTAGGATCAGTTCCTATATATTATATATGGGAATGTTCCTTAAGGAAGTCACAGGAGATTTAGAGCTTATGAGCCCTCTCCTTCCTGATGATAAGAGGCAGGATTAACTCGCCCTTGTCAAACATGCTCAGGATGTTTACAAGTTTGTGAATCGTGCAGCCTTTGACTGCTTTGAGTGCATAAGCAGAATCTCTGCCATTGCCATAGGCGCACATAGGATTGCTTGGCTCCAGGCATCTGACTTGGAACTTTGGGTACAGGATAAACTAGGGAATATTCCTTGCACAGGAGAGAATCTCTTTGGCAAGAATTGGCAGGAAAAAGCTAATGAGATAGTTGCTGACAATATCACTTTGGATAGATTGTCTAAATCTACAGCTGATCCTGCAAGGAAAAAAAAGTCCTACAAGAAACCATTCTTCAGTAAGAGGAAGAAGTTGTATCCCTCCTATACCCAGCAGGGGCATCGTTTGGGTCATTCTGCCCAAAAGGGACAGCAGCAACAACCTAGGCAAAGAAAAACAAAAGCTGCTAAGCCTCAACTGGCTCAGCACACTCGGCCTCCGCAGGGGCTTTGACTCCTATCTAGAGAACTTTGCCTTCTTGGCCCTGAACGGTCCAGAACCCTCCACCATTCCAGGAAGGTTGCCATTTTGCCCCCAGATGGGGTCAGATAAAAGCAGAAAATTGGACTCTGTCTATTGTAAGAGAGGGGTACAAGCTTCATTTCCTCAGCATGCCCCCTCCTACAATGGTAAGACAGTTCAATTCTCAGACCTCTCTCAACGACCAGTTAGGTCAAGAGGTCACTGTGATTTTTGCCCAAGGGGCAATAGAAAAGGTACCCATTCTCCAACAGGGTACAGGGTTCTGCTCCCCCTATTTCCTTATTCCAAAGAAAACAGGAGGACACAGACTCATTTTAGACCTCAGAGAATTGAACAAATTCCTGTTCAAAGAGAAGTTCAAAATGATTTCTCTAGGAACTCTGCTGCCATACCTTCAGAGTCAGGATTGGCTTTGTTCTCTAGATCTCAAGGATGCATACACTCATGTTCTCATCCATCCAACTCATCGAAAGTTCCTTCACTTTCTATTTCAAGCACTACCAGTACAGGGTTCTTCCTTTTGGCCTGGCCTCGGCACCAAGGGTGTTCACAAAATGCATGGCTGTGGTGGCAGCATTTCTTTGCACCCTAGGAATATTCGTCTTCCCTTACTTAGACAACTGGCTCATTCAAGCCCCTTCAGAGCCAGAAGCCAGGATTGCTCTCTTTCGCACAATGTGCATCCTTCAGTATTTGGGACTTGCCATAAACCTCCCAAAATCCAACCTTGCTCCCACTTAGTTCCTGGAGTTTATAGGAGCTCTGCTGGATACCAGACAAACAAGGGCCTACATTCCACAGGCCCACTGCCTTCACATTGTGCAGTTAGCTTCCCAAGCAGTGTTAAAACCTCACGTCACTGCTCGAAAAATGTTACAGGTGCTAGACCACATGGCATCCATTGTGCATGTGGCTCCTTATGCTTGCCTTCATATGAGGGCAGCCCAGTGGACTTTATCCACTCAGTGGACTCAGGCGTCAGGTTGCCTGTCAGACAAAATAGCAAACTCAGATCTCCTTATTTTGTCCCTCCAATGGTGACAATCACCCCAAAACCTTTTGGTGGGGTCCCCTTTTCAGCAACCCCCACCCCAAGCCACTCTAACAACAGATGCCTCACAGGTGGGTTGGGGAGCCCACCTGCAAGGCCTCTCTACCCAGGGTACCTGGATTCCACAGGAGACCTATCTACATATCAATCTCCTGGAACTCAGAGCAATCTTCCTTGCTCTTCGAGTATTCCACACCCAGCTCAGCTACAAGATAGTCCTAGTTCAAACGGACAATCGAGTAGCCATGTTCTGTGTGAACAAGCAGGGCGGAACAGGCTCTCTGTCGCTATGCAACGAAGCTTTGCGACTATGGGCCCTCGCCAGAGAGCATCAGATTCATCTCTTTGCGGTGTATCTTCCAGGCATTCAAAACTCTTGGGCAGACAGACTCAGTCGAGTTCTGCTTCCACACGAATGGTCTCTCCATGCAGACCAAGTGGCCAAAATTTTCCAAATTTGGGGAACCCCGGACATAGACCTCTTTGCAAGTCCGCTGAATGCCAGACTTCCCCGGTTGTGTTCCAGAATTCCGGCTCAGGGTTGTCAGGCCAGGGATGCTTTCCTCCTCCATTGGGTCCAAGAGTTCCTGTATGCCTTTCCACCCATTCCCCTAATTCCCAAAACCCTGTTCAAGCTTCAGAGACAGAGGTCATATGATTCTCATAGCTCCATACTCGCCACGGCAAATGTGGTACCCTCTGCTCCTACATCTCTCTCAAGCTCCGCCTCTGGAGTTAGGATCTGCTCCAGATTTCCTTTCTCAGGAGGACGGGATGCTGTGGCATCCCATTCCCCAGTCTCTGCATCTCAGGGCCTGGTTGCTGAAAGCCTAGAACTTCATGGTCTTAACCTTTCTCAGCAGGTAAAGGATATCCTTTATGCTTCCAGGAAGCCTTCCACAAGACGCTCCTATGCTTTCAAGTGGAAAAGGTTTACCATATGGTGCTCGCAGAAGGGTCTTAACCCTCTTGAAATACCTCTGGAATGATTACTGGAGTATCTCCTTCATTTGTCTAATGCAGGGCTTAAGACCAATTCAGTGAGAGTTCATTTGAGTGCTATTGCAGCTTCTTTCAAGCCTCTAAATGGGCAACCTATTTCCTCTCATCCTCTCATAGCGAGATTTATGAGAGGCCTTTTTTAACTAAGCCTCCCATTAAGCCACCACTGGTGGCATGGGACTAAAATTTGATTCTTGGGCAGCTTTTGAAACCGCCTTTTGAACCATTAGCCACTACCTCCTTGAAACTCCTTTCCTGGAAGGTCATGTTTCTTATTGCAATCACATCAGCACGTCGCATCAGTGAATTGCAAGCATTGGTGGCTGATCCTCCTTATACAAGGTTCCATCATGATAAGGAAGTCCTTAGGTCTCATCCACATTTTATGCCAAAGGTGGTGTCACCTTTTCATTTAAACCAAGTGGTTTACCTTCCTGTATTCTTCCCAAGGCCTCATGCCTCAAATGCAGAAAGGAATCTTCATACTTTGGATTGTAAAAGGGCTCTGGCCTTTTACTTACAAAGGACACAGCAACATAGGAAGTCCTCTCAACTCTTTGTTGCTTTTGATCCTAGCTATTTGGGACTTCCAGTCTTCAAAAGAACACTGTCCAACTGTATTGCACAGTGTATATCTTTTGCCAATGAGAGTAAAAACCTTCCTCTGGAAGGCCATGTCACAGCTCACAAAGTGAGAGCCATGGCAGCCTCTATGGCTCATCTTCACTCTGTGTCTATTGACGACATCTGCCAAGCAGCTACTTGGGCTTCAGTTCATACCTTCACAGCCAATTACTGCTTAGACAAGGACTCCCGCTGGGATGCCTTGTTTGGTCAGGCTGTTCTTCAACAGCTGTTCCATACTTAATCAGCTCCTACCCACCATCCCTGATAGGATGCCAGAGATCCATGTGGGGAAGTGGAGCCCTTTCACAAGGGCACACAACTTCTGGGATTTTCTCCCTGGCATCTGCAGCTAGGGACTCCCCATATGTGAAGACTACATTTCTGCTTGTTCCTGGAGATAGCATACTTACTCACCTGTAACAGGTGATCTCCGGGAACAGCAGGAATTTAGTCTTCACAACCCACCCACCTCCCCTATGAGTTGTGTCTATCTATCTCTCTCTTTCCCTCTCTCTTTTGTCTCAGCTTTAAACTCAACTGGGGAGGGACAGTTGGTAAAGTCAGGAAGGCAGCACGCAGGCGCTGTGGGATGCTCTCAAAAGCTTTCCTATTGGACGCTGGGGAGCGTTCCTGCGCAGGCTCCGTCGGTACCGTCGATACCCATATTTGAAGACTAAATTCCTGCTGTTCCCAGAGATCACCTGTTACAGGTGAGTAACTATGCTTTATAGAGAGGGAGACAGAGAAATTTAAAAAAAAAAAAATTCTTCAAATTGAAGATGCTGTTTCCCACACTTGAATTCCATTATTTATTTTGGGCCTGATATTCAGCGGTGTGGCTAGAGCTTCTAAAGCGCATAGCTGTTGCCATTGAACCTTAACCCCAGATATTCAGTGTCTGGGCCATATCTGGCCACTGGCGTTGAATATCTGGGTCTGCCACATGGTGCCGCACAGCGTGGAAGATAACTGGGCAGCGGCTCAATATCGCTGTTGCCTGGTTAGCTCCCATGGGTAAAGATAGGCTAGTTTTTCCGTTGTCTATCTTTACCCAGGGGTCGCTAGCCAGGTACTGGTTCGATATCACCGTTACCCAGTTAGTGACGGGTGCCGCCTCCTTTCTGCCCCTGGAATGCCCATGACATTCCCTGAGGCTACACGGTTAGCATTGGGGCATGTAGCAGCAGAACACGCAGATATTCAGTGGCGTGTTAGTGCTGCTGAATATCCCTCTAAGTGGCATTTGCATAGTTTACTGGTCTGTAAACAGTGAACATGTCTTTGAATATTGGGCCTTTTGTCTTTGCCACCTGACCTGTCTTGGGTCCCAGGGCCAGCACTAGCAGTAGAGCACCAGTGGTTGGAGGGGTGGTCCATTGTTGCTGCACTTCTTGAGGACCTGTGGTGGTGGCGATTACTTCTAAACAGCAATACAGCACTTACCATAAGCTCTAGCGCCGCATTTGCTGTTCCTGCTTCCACCTCGTCCTTTGCAAACTTCCTGTTTGCAACAGAGCAGAAGTAACTGGTTCAGCTGCTTCTGCCCCCATGCAAAGCAGGAAGTCTGCATTGGGGATGGAAGCAGAAATAGCAATGTAGTGCAGGGATTTATGGCAAGCACTGCATCGCCGTTTAGAAGTAATGGTCATCGCTGCAGGTCCCAGAGTGGGATGACAGCGGTAGCAATAGAAGTGGGGGGCAGGAATTAGGTTCACCTAGGGCAGTGATGGCTAACCTTTTTGAGCCCGAGTGCCCAAACTGCCGCACAAAACCAAAGAATTTCCTCAAAGTGCCAGCACGTCATTTGCATAAGTGGTCTTATTTGCATAAATATTTGCATAATGTTACCATACACTAACTTTTAGTAAACATGTCTCTTAATGAGTGTATGGATAAAGAAAGACTAAAAGATTTCTACATTACTATAATCCAGTGCCAACCGCCAGGCACATTAGGAACTACTACAAACGCTGCCCATTTAGAACCCATAGCAAACCCGCCGTATCCTGACAGCATTACCAGGACTCACAAAGCACCATACCCTACCTATCAAAAGGCAACACTGCAAATATTAAACCAATACATTTCAGTGAATACTGGGGAAAGAGAACAAGTGGCAACGTCAAATAGGAATTTCCTCTTGTACCAAACAAAGCGCAGATGTTAATGATGCACATTTCCCAGAGCTGACATATTCCAGTTAATAAATTCAAAATAAAGAGATATCGTTCTACCTTTTGTGCATTTTTTTTCAGTTGCAATTGGTCCAGCCATTTTCTTCTGGTTTCTTCATGTTTTCTGCTAACTCTCCATCGTCTGCTGTCCATTTGTCCTTTCTTCTCTCTTCTAGTTTTTTTTCCATTCTCTCTCTCTCTACATCTGCTTTAACATACTAATCTTTCTCCTTTTGCTCTTTCCTCATTCCTATTTCATCCACACAAATTTTACCCCTCCATCCTCAATCCCCAATTACTCTCCCAATACCTGGCCAATTGTAGATTTTTCATCCCTCCTACACAAAATATTTTTCCCCTCTCCATTTTACTCTCCCAGCCCCATCCCATTCTAATCCTCCCCCAACATCAGCTCCCTTCTAGTTCCAGTCTCACCCAGCATCCATTCCCTTCTTCAAGCCCCCCACTTCCCCGCAGCCCATTTCCATTCCAAGCCCCGTCCCCATCATCTAATTGCAGGTCCAGCCCCCCACGTCCCCACAGCCCATTTCCATTCCAAGCCCCATCCCCAACAGCTATTTGCAGTTCAAGCCCCCTTCCACTCAGCCCATTTCCAGTCCTAGCAACCCCCCCAACCCATTACCAGTCCTAGCCCCCCATAGCCCACTCCCAGTCCTAATCCCACCAGCCCATTTCCAGTCCTAACCTCCCCATCAGCCCACTCCCAGTCCTAATCCCCCATCACTCAATTTTTAGTTTAAGCCCCCCCAGCGCCTATCACCACTCCTAACCCCCCCAGCGCCCATCACCACTCCTACCGCCCCCAGCCCAGCGCCCATCACCACTCCTAACCCCCCCAGCCAGCCCATTGCCCATCACCACTCCTAACCCCCCCCAGCCAGCCCAGTGTCCATCACCACTCCTAACCCCCCCAGCTCAGTGCCCATCACCACTCCTAACCCCCCCACCCCAGCCCATCACTACTCCTAACACCCCCCAGCCCAGCCCAGCCCATCACTACTCCTAACCCCCCCAGCCCAGCCCAGCCAATCACCACTCCTAACCCCCCAGCGCCCATCACCACTCCTACCACCCCCCAGCCCAGCGCCCATCACCACTCCTAACCCCCCCAGCCAGCCCAGCGCCCATCACCACTCCTAACCCCCCCAGCCAGCCCAGTGTCCATCACCAATCCTAACCCCCCCAGCCCAGTGCCCATCACAACTCCTAACCCCCCCCACCCCAGCCCATCACTACTCCTAACCCCCCCCAGCCCAGCCCAGCCCAGCCCATCACCACTCCTAACCCCCCCCAGCCCAGCCAGCCCATCACCACTCCTAACCCCCCCCCAGCCCAGCCCATCACCACTCCTAACCCCCCCTCCAGCCCATCACCACTCCTAACCCCCCAGCCCAGCCCAGCCCAGCCCATCACCACTCCTAACCCCCCCCCAGCCCAGCCCAGCCCATCACCACTCCTAACCCCCACCCCCCCCAGCCCAGCCCAGGGAAAATTTTAAAAAAAAAAAACCCTGTCTGCTGCCGTTGTCGGGGCCGCCGCGGCAGAATCGAGCGTGCCGCGGGGCCCCCCTGTACCCGGCAGATCCTGCCCTCCCCGTAGCAGCTCTCTCGTTGGAGCTGCAGTCAGACGCGCCGGCTTGCAGAGCGCGAGGGAAGAGTTCCCTCGCTGCTCTGTTAAGCCCGCGGGGGCTGATGGGAAGTTCCCATCAACCCCCGCGGGCTTAACAGAGTCGCGAAAGGGAAACTCTTCCCTTCGCGCTCTGCAAGCCGGCGCGTCTGACTGTAGCTCCAAAGAGAGAGCTGCTACGGGGAGGGCAGGATCTGCCGGGTACAGGGGGGCCCCGCGGCACGCTCGATTCTGCCGCGGCGGCCCCGACAACGGCAGCAGACAGGGTTGTTTTTTTTTTTTTTCGATTGCGGACCTTCCCGCGTGCCAGCTGCAAGGCCTTCGCGTGCCACAGCTGGCACGCGTGCCATAGGTTCGCCATCGCTGACCTAGGGCGTCTCATATCCTTGCACTGGTCATGTTGGGTCCTCTTCTGCTTAAGATGGCAGAGATAAAGCAACGATGGTATGAGATGAATATAGAGGATCCTTGGTAGTAAAAGGATAGAAATGAAACTGGTAACCCGCACAGAGCAGCAGTTCTACACTAAAACTAGTGGATCTATGAGAAGGAACTGGAGATATTCTGCACGGAGTGGCAGTTTCACTTCTAAAAGGCAGTGGCACTACTTTAATAGGTTGGAAGGGGTTGTGATAAGGACTATTTCCCACCTTATCACAACAGATTTTCTTTTCTTTCATCAGTTCTTACCAATTACTTATAAAATCTAAAATTTATTTCACCTTTATTCTATTGATAGGTTGAGTTAGGTTGAGATTTATTTGCTATATTGCATATCAAATCATAATCTAAGTGGTTTATAGAGAGAGAAAGGGAAAATGGGCCTTTGCGGTGGAAAAAAAGGAAAGGAAAGAGAAGAAATGAAAGCAATATGTTGTGAGTGACAGAGTGTAAATTAATCATGCCTATGTGGAACTGCTTTGCAAAAATAAATATGGTCTACTAGGTTTAATGCATAATGAAATTGAAGAAAATACATGGGGTGAAACAAGATGATTTAAGTAAATGTGTGTCCTTTTTTCCCTCTAAATGCCAGATATGAAAAATAAAAAGCTGCCAATCTGATCATTTTCTGTCTTGGAAAGAGCGCCTGCTCTGATGCTGGTTCTTTATTATTCTTACCAGTATTACTGCTGCAATAAGACTCAGGAGCGACATCAGAAAATATTTCTTCACAGAAAGGTCTTTCAGAGGATAGGATGGAGGCAACAATGGCAAGTGAATTAAAAAAAAATCCCAGTTTAAGCACAAACACCCTGGTTTGGTTTTGAGAAGAGTGGGGTGTCAGATAAGAATGAATGAATAAAAAGATCTCTAGTTATGAAGAAGTGAAATGGGGTCTATAGCACTGCAGCAGGAATGAACTTAGGCAGACTAGATGCCCCTCATGGACCTTATCTGCTGTCATGTTCTGTATTTCTTTGTAATTTTTTTTGAGTGCTGCTGTTTTGGAGAGCACTGTACGTTAGCCTCTATAAATGGAAGCCAGCAGATGTACAACATGAAAATGTTAAGACTGAAAAAGAAATCTTGAATTGCACTATAAGTCAAGATATTGGCTGATACATCAAGTGCACATGAATAGGAGGGATTCCAAAGCATAACCAGAGATTCCGACAGCCCCTGTCCTGGAGATTTAAATCTCAAGGCTTCCGATTTAACCTGTTTTCACAAGTTGTGTGTGTGTGCCTTCCCCGCAGACCATAATCACATGGCAAAGGAAGTTGAATTAATCAGTTGGATTAAGCAAGTTAATCTTCTGTAGCTTCTATTTGAGGGAAAATCGCCAGTCTGAAGACTTGTGCAAGACTAAGGTTTAGAACTCATTGCACGTCACTTCTTGATTGATTTGGTAGATTGCCTCAAACAGGACCCCATACCAAGCTAAATATATGCACCTTGAGTGACTAACAAATCTGGCACCTTTCCTCCACCCAGCCACGTCCAGTAACTCCCTCTTTTTGAGCTTGCTGGAAGCCCAGTGATGATTTCGACACCCTTTCTGTGTGGCTTGCATCCTAGTAGGGCCCTGCCCTCGAATCATCAGAGATAAGATTTTACGATCTGGGTATTCCAGTATTGCATTCCTAATTGTATTGTCCTTTTATCACTTGAGAATCAATCTATAGTACCAAAACTGAAATGGAGTAAAACCAAGACTGTCAGCCTGTTTCTGGTGGCACAGAGCCACGTGGACACCATTTTGCAAACTTCTTTAAGAATGAGCCTAACCTGAAGGAGCCATATTCTTATAGTGTGAAAGTCTCTTTGTGGTAACTGTGCCACATTGTTCGTAAAAAGATACAGCCATCCTACCTGAATCTTCAACTGTGTAGTGCTGAATTAACACAGTGAATTTTCTGACATATTGACAGGGCCTGATTTTAGTGTTCGTAGGCCATTATTAAAGACTTTTCTGCAAAGAGAAGCCAAAGAGAGAAACTTTTTGGGAAAGGCCTAGAAATTGTGGAATTATGTTTATGACATGTAATTTGTGAAGTTTTACTTGCATCAAATTTCTGTTCCGCAATCTATTTTTTCCTTCCTTTGTAGGCCCTAGAAATTTCATAGGCCCTAGGCATTGTGCCTGTCTTGCCTAATGGGAAATCCTGGCACTACATATTGCGAAATCTGGTTCACCCTAGTGGTTCCCAAACCTGTCTTGTGGGACCCTCCCGCGAGTCAGGTTCCCAGGATATCCGCAATGAATATGGATGAGAGAAATCGGCATGCAATGGAGGCAGTGTGTGCAGGTCTATCTCATGAATATTCATTGTGCAATTCCTGAAAACTTGAGTGACTGGATGGGGGCCTTCCAGGACAGGTTTGTGAACCACTACTGCACATAGAGTACGTGCCTTTTGTACAGATTCAGCAAATGTTTGGCCAATATTGCTGGAAATGTCTTTAGAATCCATGTCAGCCACTAACAAAATTTAAAGCTGAAATATATGAAATGATTCCCATTAAAACAGTTCCCTTTTCATGTTAGCTGCTTGGGCAAGCAGGATTTCTTTTTGCTCAGAGGTTTTTTGGAAAATTCTCCTGCAGTCAGTAACTGTCACAACACACAGTCTGAGGCAGGTATCATTTATCGCATGCGGTGATTAAATAAAGCCCCAGGCTTTCCTTTCTCACTGCTGCAGCCACAATGAATAACAGTGCTTGACAGTACCTGGTAATACTCTATAATTCTTGTCAATCTTTTGCTCATTTTTGCTGCTGTGTTTTTGTGGGCTTAAACACTTGGTAATTAACTCAGCCTCTGAATTCTTTTTCACGGCTTTGCCCAGGCTGGGGATTCATGTGAAGAATTGTGTGGGGAGTATGAGGTTTTGGAGAGTGTTTGTGTTACTGGTGGGGCAGGAGGTAAGATTGTTGGAAAACGGCATTGTGTTTGAGGAAAGCAGAAATATGTTGCTTCACAGAGGTAAAGGATTACTAACCTGGGGCTTGACCCAACCTGAATGAGAGGGGGACAGAAAAGAAAATGGGTTAGAGTAGAGCCAGTGCAAAGCTATTGAGCATCCTAGACAAACCTTCAGCCTTCCACCCCCCACCTCGATATTTTGAGAATTAAACTCAGCAATTATGATCATCCAAACACAACCCTTCCCATAGCAATCCTGTAAAAATGCATAATTAAACTTCATATGTTCAAATATGAATCCTTGTTTTGTATGCAATGTGTGTGAGTTACTCTCCCTATAGGTAAAATAATGTGCTGATGGTTCTTAGAGTTTGAGTGCCAGGATCTATATACTTTTGCTTTGACTGCTATTGTTTTTAGCTCCCTCTCAGAAGTTGCCACCTTAGGTTACTGCCTAGTCTTGCCTAATGGTTGGGCCAGCCCTGGGGAGGGGACAGAAGGAGATGTGTGGAGGACAGGGGAAGAGAAAGGGAAGAGTGAGTCTAAGGACAGGGGAGAGAAGAAGGCACAGGATTAATGGTTGGCTGATTAACCTTGCCTCCCCTCCCATCCAAAAGGTATTCTGCAATATCTGAATTGTCTAAAAGAGTGTCTGTCTTGTGCAGAATGTTGGTAGAATTATTATCAAAGTCTAATGGGAGCTAATAATTCAGTTAAAGGACCTTGTATGAAAATAGATAGAAAACAGATGAAATCTACTATAGCTGCAGCAGACTTGTAATTAGGCATATTAAATAGGAAAACGTTACATCTGCTGAAGCTTGGGTGTGTGGCTCCATTGGCTATCGGTGTTTCCTAACAGATTCTTGGAGGCACACCCAACCAGTTTGATTATCTGGATAGCCACAATGAATATGCATTGGGTGGATTTGCATACATCGTATCTCCAATATAATCTATGTCATGTGTATTCATTATGGATAGACTGAAAAGCAATTTTGCTCACCTGTAACGGATGTTTTCCATAGACAGAAGGATTGAGGCACATAAGTGGGTGATATCATCCAATGTTACTGCTCTCCCAGAGTTGACAGCTTGGTTTAAAGTAGATGACATCACCCACATGTGTATCTGACTCAGTCTTGCTTGTTGACAGAAAGACCAGAGCAGTAAAATGTGCGTCCAAGAAAGGATTAGGCTACTGGAAAAGTGAGTTTGCATCTCCTCTCTGTGATGTAATGAGCGAAATATTTTGCATTCTCCACAGCTCATTTTTATTTCTGAGGCAAGAAGAGTCGCCTGAATTTTGTACTCTGTTGCTCTGTTCTCTGACATCCGTGCATCTTTTCTGTAATCCTTTGTCTGATTGGCCGGTGGTAGCAATGTAGTTTCACCTACCTAAATAAATCCACTATGGGGTCAAGACTTTCATAACAAAACATAGATTGAGCCCAGAATCAGACTGCAGTGTGATAAACCATTGAATTATTAAAATCACTCTTAAATTCTTGGAGCACTGCATTTTACAGCAGCTAATAACCTTGCTAGAAAATCATATGGGTCCTTTTAAATGTTTTATATTGTGAATATCTTTCTCATCTTCTGGACTTCATGACATATCCATAAACTATATTATATGCAAAGTCAATCGCCTGCCACAGCACTATGCTTCGAACTTCCATCATTTCTGTAAGGTTTGCATCAGGGTAGCAACTTGTCTGTAAAATGCTTGTATACTGCACTCCAGTCCTGTAAGCATAATGCCATGTCCCAGGTCTTGTGGTAGCTTCCAGAGGGTCCAAACGAGGCCTGGTATTTATTTCTACCTACAAAAAGTATAAAACATAAATCCACACTTCTGTTACCAAAAGTGTCTGTAGTACATCAAATAAATTACAGAAATGTCTCTTTATTTGTATCTTCATGATTTTCCATTAATTTCTACTGCTCACTCCTTTCTCCAAATGATATATATTACTCAGCAAACAAAAAAATATTTTTAAACGTAAAAGAAAAAGATGTAGTGGCATAAGGACAGAGGTTTTTGTTTATCTCTGGTGAGCTCCCAGCTTACATTTAAAACATTTGTTTGCTTACTGAGCTCACACCATTTCTCAGAGGTTCAAGGTGAGTAACATTCAGGTACCGTGTTTACTTTTCCTGTCCCTAAAAGGCCTGAATTCACTGAGGCCGCTGCTTTGTAAACATACCCCTACGTTTGTACCAGAGGCAATGGAGAGTTAAGTGACTTTCCCAAGATCACAGGGACCAGCAGCGGGATTTGAACCTGACTTCTCTGCTTCCTCCACTGCATCAAAGCACACCATGAGTCAAAATTTATATAAATCTAATATTCTATAATGAGAACTGTCAATTTTAGATTTACTGTTTTTTTCCACAGTGTGCTCTCCAGGAATAAAACTCCTGCTGATTTGTGAAGACTCTTCCCTTTTGATGTAGAATGGGAGGAAATATTTTGGTAAATCAGGTTGTTGTTTTGGCTGTCAACCTTTAGGCATTAAACAAGAGTCCTTGTATAGTGTTGGGAGCTCAAAGCTGAGGTCTCATATATCCTACTGCACAATGCTTGATCTGATAGAATAAAAGTCCCTTGGCGAGGCAGCTGAAAACAGGTCGTTTGCCTGCATGGCTAATAAGCAGAGAAGAAATCAGGAGGTTTCTTTTTTGATTAAAGATCTTAGAGTAACACCCTCTAATATTACTTCTTGAGAAGCTTTTTGCAACGTCACATTTTATTTTGTGGCCACAGAAAAGCATCAGTTGATGCTGTCAAAACACAGATAGAGGTTCATTTCACTTTGGGTAATCCATGGTTATAGCATTTAGGAATTACAAAGATGGCATGATATTTTATGATTGTGTTGAAGTGTAACATTTTCAGTCCGCATGTTCTACTGTAATATGCCACAGAATGCCTCATGGGGTGGTGGCATCTAAAAATGCTGCTATTACTGCTACTACTCATCATTTGTGTAGCACTACACGGTGTACACAGCGCTGTACAGACACGTGGTAGAGACAGTCCCTGCTCATCAGAGCTTACAGTCTAGTCAAGACAGACAACACAAAAACCAGGGACTAGGATATATGTAGGGGAATGGTAAGGAGACACATAGGAGGTGAACAGGAGGCTGTGGGGATCAGGATCCGAAAGCAGTCTCAGCGAGGTGAGTTTTTAGCTGGATCTGAACAGGGCCAGAGATGGAGCCTGACGTACTGACTCAGACAGTTTGTTCCATAGACCTCTGCAATGGCAAATTTCTCATTTCTTATACCCAGCAATGGCATACCCTGTGCAGGAGATAGTGATCTTCATAGTTTTTGCGAAAGAGTAGCTAATTCGATGCTGTTTGACAGTACAGTGAAATAAGGTAACTTTTGGATATCCTAGTGTGATGATGATAACCATGCACGAGTAGATACTTGCTGCATCTCGTAAAATTTTTCAAGTAAGCAGCTGAAGGGACAAATATACTCTGATCCTTATACATTAATTCATTTTTGTATATGGATATTCTGAGATATTGGAGGAGTAGCCTAGTGGTTAGAGCAACTGCCTAGTACCCAGAAGATCAAGGGTTTGATTCCCACTGGCCCTCCTTGTGACCTTGGGCAAAGTCACTTTGCCCTCCATTGCCTTGGAAAAAAAGGCTGGCAATTTACTTCCGGTGATACATTGCTGAGAAAACCCAGAGGTAGCTGGGTTGCTATGAGTCAGCACTGACTTGATGGCACAAAAAACAAATTCTGATGTATATGTCAGTCGTATCCAACTGAATGATTTTGAAAGCACAACTGATACTGTACATGGCTGTGTAAGCACTGACATCTCCTGCCTTTTGGCATCATAACTGTCCTATTAGTCTTTGCTTGGTAGAAGATATTTTATTAACATCAATTTTGAGAATAGTTAGTAACTATTTTTGTTTCTGTTCTTACTTTGAACGGTTTTTAAACCATCTATGTTGGTGTAGGGTCTGTAGGGACTTTTTAACTAATTTTCAAAGGACATGTTGCCATGACTGTAAGTACCTGTAGAGTTTTGTGCCTTCTTTTTCTGAAAGTAACACAGGTAGACTTGAAAATATAATTTACCCATAATATCCTTTGATCCTTCTCAAAACTATTTCCAGGAATGCCCTCTCTCAATTCAGCTAAAATTGTTGACTCTATGGAACCCCCACAGGTTCTTTTAACTAGATGAGTGAAGGCAATTATTAGATAACTGAGTCAACGGCTTTGAATATTGCCCTCATTATTAGTGGTAACAAATACATATTTCTTTGGGGGGGGGGGGGGGTTTAAGTGCCATCAAATCAGTGCTGACTCCTGGTGACCCAGCAGTCCCTGGGTTTTCTTGGCAAGACATAACCAGAAGTAGATTGCCAGGCCTTTTCTTCTGAGGCAATGGAGGGTAAAGTGACTTGCCCAAGTTCCTTATCGTCACTCCAGTCCAGTCCCTTCACTTCTGGGTTGCGCAACCCTTCCAGCAGCTTGGAGGCTGAGCCCACCTTTTTGGGGGATGGAGCGGTATAAATACCACTGGGACCACCCACCCACTCCAGTATTCTCAGCCTCCAAGCAGCTGGAGGGTTCCGTAAGCCTGGGGCTTACTGGAGTCCTACTTTAATTTGATTAGTTTCCTTAATTTTTAGCTTAATTTTAGCTTAATTTGTGTTTAATTTTTACTTTCATTAATTTTAGGGGCTCTGCTCCTTTAAGAATTGTTTCTCCCTCCCCCTCCCCCCCCTCCGGCGCCCGACGCGGCTCGCAGAGCAAAGCCCCGGGTTGTAGCAGCGAGGAGGTGCTCTGCTCTACCCGGCTTCCTACACTTCGGGCTCTTACGTTGAGGGGAGAAACAGCCTCGCGCCGAAGCCCTGAAGGTGGCTGAGCGCTAGAGGCTGCAACGGCAACCGGGGGGAAGCCTTCCATTCCGGCCTGGCCAGGCTGACTGCGGAGAGGATCCACGCGGTACCCCGGTCTTCTCACGGTGCGATCAGATGGCGATCGCACTCGTGATTCTGCAAGGGCTCAGCATCGGGCTCAGCGGGGAAGTGTTGGCAGACGCCGGAGTCTCTTTTTCCCCGAGCAGGCTCCACGTGGTGAGGCCTACCACGTGTAGAGCCCTCGGGTGGGATTCGCAGCATCGGGCCCAGGATCGGCAATCTGCAAACTGCAAGTACTTCCCTTAGGGGACAAAGTAGTGCTAGCCACTAATTTCATTTAATTTCGAGTTAATTTTGGGAATTAGTTTATTAATTTCGTTTGTTTCAGGCTCGATTTCTGTTCTATTTTTATTTAGCATTTATTTTAATTGCATTTATCTTTTTGGCAGCCCAATTGGTCTTTGTTTAAGGGATCCCCCCCTTTAGCTCTCCTAGGGGTATTGGTAGGAATTGTGTCCTAAGGGAAATTGGGCTTTGGGGGACAAGGGCCTACAAAGTTAAGCCCCAACCTTTCACCATGGCTTCCAAGCCACGCTGTCCTTCATGTGGGACACGCAGGGGCACCTCCGCAGAGACAGGGATCTGCAGGAGCTGCACCGCAGTGGCTACATCAGTGGAACAGGAGATATTGCAGCCTTCCCAGGGATCATCTGACCCTCTAGTAGGGGAAGGGGGGTCCCAGGGTTCGGTCTCTACCCCCTCGGAGCTTCCCACGCCTCCTCTGCTTCCTCCACCCCCTCCCTCGAGTGCAGGAGGGGACGGAGAATTCTTCTCCCCTGACTTCATCCTTTTACTCCATAAGGCCTACTGCCTGCGCAAGCAGGGCCTGGGGGCAGATGGGGTTACCACACCAGGGGAGGAGAGTTCATCCAGACGCCTAGGGGCGATCAATCCTGAATCCAGCATCCCTTCTAAGCGTCAGCGGCTGGACGGGGAGGATCTCCTACCGTCCTTTTCCCAGGGGACTCCGGAGGAGGAGGGTTCGGCGATGGATTTGGACGAGGAGGAGGAGGAGCTGGAAGAAGGAGAGATCCCGGAAGAAGATCAATCTCGGATAGTTAGGGTCTTTAGGAGAGAGGAGCTCCCGGCGCTAATTAATGAATCCTTAAAAGTACTCAATGTGGCCTCAGATGTACCATCGCAGGAGGAGGCATTGGAGGACCCCTTAATACAGGCCATTAGGAAATCCCAGAAGGTTTTTCCGGTCCACAGAGTAGTACGCCAGATGATCCAGGAAGAATGGGACCAACCGGAATCCAGCCTAAGAGGGGTCCGAACCATGTCTCGCCTATACCCTCTCCCAGAGTCAGATAAGGAACTACTAAAATCACCCAGGGTGGATGCAGCGGTATCTGCAGTCACTAAGAAGACGACTATCCCAGTTGAGGGCAGTTCGGCCTTAAAGGACGCACAGGACAGGAAGCTGGATACTCTCCTGAAACAAGCCTTTGATGTAAGCGCCCTGGCATTACAGGCCTCCGTGTCAGGAGCCTGGGTAGCTCGAGCCTGCCTAAGATGGGCTCAGCAGCTTCAGTCAGAAGACTCTTCGGCCGAGATCCAGGCAAACTCAGCCAAAGTGGAATCCGGCGCAGCCTACTTGGCGGATAGTCAGTATGACCTCATCAGAAGCCTAGCCAAAAACATGGCCTCGGTGGTGGCGGCCAGGCGTTATCTGTGGCTACGTAATTGGGCAGCTGATGCCTCCTCGAAGGCTCGACTAAGTCGGCTCCCTTTTAAAGGGAAACTCTTATTTGGGGAGGATCTGGAGAAGCTGGTCAAGGATCTGGGCGAGTCCAAGGGAGGTAGGCTCCCGGAAGATAGACCGAGGCTAGGCCGCTCCCAAGCCCCTGTGCGCTCTCAGCCTAGGGAGACGCGGAGATTTCGTTCAGCCAGATCAAACCCCTTCTCCAGGGGCCGGTTTCCCTCTAAGGGTCAAGGTTTCAGAAGTTTTCGAGGGGCAGGTAGGGGATTTGGAGCTTCCTCCTCCTCCTCTTCCTCCTCCTTCTCGGGCCCTAGGAAGCAACAATGAGGTGTCGGGGGTCCAGGGGGAAGAACGCCCGGTAGGCGGCCGCCTGAGGCTGTTTCTCCCCGCCTGGACCCAGGTCACGTCCGATCAATGGGTTCTAGAGGTGATCAGAGAAGGCTACGCGCTAGAATTCGCAAAGCAAATCCCACCAGCCTTCATTCAGTCGCCCTGTGGAGCTCCAGCAAAAAGGGCAGCGGTCGAGTCTACCCTCGCCCGTCTAATAGCATTAGGGGCGGTAATTCCAGTTCCCCCAGACCAATGCGGATTCGGTCGATACTCGATTTACTTTGTGGTCCCGAAAAGGGAGGATTCCTTTCGGCCAATCCTAGATCTAAAACAAGTCAACCGCTGCCTCAGGGTTCCTCACTTTCGGATGGAGACCCTACGTTCAGTCATAGCGGCTGTGAGAGGAGGCGAATTCCTCACTTCCCTCGACTTGACGGAAGCCTACTTGCACATCCCGGTCAGGAAGTCCCATCAACAATTCCTGAGATTCGCGGTACCAAGAGGCCACTTTCAGTTCCAGGCCCTACCCTTTGGCCTAGCCACGGCCCCCAGGACGTTCACCAAGGTAATGGTCGTAGTGGCGGCCTTCCTAAGAAAGGAGGGCATCTTAGTACACCCCTACTTGGACGACTGGCTAATACGCGCAAAGTCGGCTCCGGAAAGCCACGCGGCAACGGCCAGAGTGATTCAGGTCCTAGAGGAGTTGGGGTGGGTCATCAACCGGACAAAGAGCAGGTTGACTCCCTCTCAGGATCTCGAGTACCTCGGAGCAAGATTCGACACCCTCAGGGGCAGGGTGTTCCTGTCACGGTCAAGATCAAGGGATCTAAGAGTTCTAATCACTCAGTTTCTGGCCAGACGAAGTCCTTCAGCCTGGCATTATCTCCAAGTTCTGGGAACTATGGCGGCATCAATAGAGGTGGTGCCATGGGCCAGGGCCCACATGCGACCGTTACAGAGGGCGCTATTGCGTCGTTGGTCTCCCCAACATCAGCCCCTCTCGATGCAATTACCTTGCGCTCCTCGGACCAAACAGTCCCTCCAATGGTGGAGGTGCCCGAAGAACCTGGACCGCGGAATGCCCCTCGATCCCCATCAGTGGGTGTTGTTGACGACGGATGCCAGTCTGACAGGCTGGGGAGCACACTGCGAGGACCAGTTCGTCCAGGGTCTCTGGTCACAGTTGGAATCGCAGTGGCCCATCAACAGACTGGAATTGCGGGCTGTCACTCTGGCTCTCAAGGCATTCAGGATATTAGTGCAAGGAAAGGCTATCCGAGTTCTCTCCGACAATGTCACCGCGGTGGCCTACATCAATCACCAGGGAGGCACCAGCAGTCGCGCCTTAGAGAAGGAGGCGGACTCTCTTTTCCAGGGGGCGGAGTCCCGCCTACTAGCTCTGTCAGCGCAGCACGTGGCGGGAGAGGACAACGTCACGGCCGACTTCCTCAGCAGGTGCAAGATAGACCACGGGGAATGGGAGCTAGAACAGGAGACCTTCAACCAGATAGTAGCCCTTTGGGGCTGCCCAGTCATGGACCTCATGGCACGGTTCTCTACAGCCAAGGTGGACAGGTTCTTCAGCCGAAGGAAGGAAAGGATGTCCGAAGGGTTAGATGCCCTGTCTCAAAAGTGGCCTTCGGAGGGTCTTCTCTATGTATTCCCCCCTTGGGCTATGATCGGGAAAGTTCTCCAACGGGTAGAGACTCACCAGGGCTTGGTAATTCTCATAGCCCCGGATTGGCCTCGTCGCCCATGGTATGCCGATCTGGTCAGACTGCTCGCCGACCGTCCTTGGCGGCTCCCTCTCAAAAGGGACCTGCTGAGGCAGGGTCCGGTCAGGATGCCTCAGGTGGATCGGTTCTCGCTTACGGCCTGGCTATTGAGAGGGCGCGGCTGCTAAAACGAGGCTACTCAGGAGCGGTAATCTCGACTCTTCTGAAGGCCAAAAAGCGCTCGACCTGCCTTTCTTATGTAAGAGTTTGGCGCATCTTCGAAGCTTGGTGCGCGGAGCATCGTCGGAAACCACTTTCGGCCTCGGTTCCGGAGATTCTGGACTTCTTGCAAGCAGGTTTCGAAAAGGGTCTGGCGCATAGCTCCTTGCGGGTTCAGTTGGCAGCTATCTCTTGCTATAGAGGAAAGGTCCGGGGCAGGCCCTTAGGGGCGCACCCCGACGTGGCCAGGTTCCTACGAGCGGTTAGTCGGCTACGTCCGCAACGGAGGTCGGTTATCCCCCCTTGGGATCTCAAGTTAGTGCTAAGTGCCTTGGCCGGGGAACCCTTCGAGCCAGTGAAGAGAGCCTCCTTGAAGGATTTAACTCTAAAGACAGTCTTCCTGGTCGCCATTTGCTCGGCCAGAAGGGTCTCAGAATTGCAGGCGCTCTCGTCCCAGCCCCCCTTCCTGGCCTTTCTCAAGGACAAGGTGGTTCTGCGTACAGTACCGTCCTTTTTACCCAAGGTTATCTCTCCTTTTCATGTAAACCAGACAGTTACCCTACCAGTCTTAGCGTCTAAGGGGCAGGTAGGTACAGACGACAGGCTGCGTCTACTAGACGTCCAGAGAATCTTGAAACGTTACCTCTCTTGTACAGCGCCATTCCGAAAGTCCGACCGACTATTCATCCAGTTTGGAGGGCCGCACAAGGGGGAGGCGGCGGCCAAGGCCTCCATCTCCAGGTGGATCAGAGAGGCGATTGCCTCCGCTTACATCCTGAAGGGGAAGCAGGTTCCGGTGGGACTGCGGGCCCACTCCACTAGGGCTCAGGTGGCCTCTTGGGTGGAGTTTTCCCTGGTGCCTCCGCTGGACATCTGTAGGGCAGCGACTTGGTCATCGCTGCATACCTTCTCCAAGCACTATAGGTTGGACGTGCAGAGTGCAGCGGACGCCCGGTTCGGGCTAGCGGTTCTTCAGTCCGGTATGCCGGAACCCTCCCAGGGGTGAACTGCTCTGGTACTTCCCAGAAGTGAAGGGACTGGACTGGAGTGACGATAAGGAAATAGTAATTAGATCTTACCTGCTAATTGCTGTTCCTGAAGGAATGACAGTCCAGTCCCTGATCCCACCCGTTCCGGCAACCGTTTCAGACATCGGGTTCAGGGCCAGGCATTGTTGGGGCCGTAGCTCAGTACGGCAGGAAGAAGTCCGGGAGGAAGCCGACTCGGTTAGAAGCAGACATCTCCTCAAGCTTCCCAGGCCTCCTCTCCTTGGTTTTCCTTTGTTTTCCTTGGAAAAAAAAAGACATAATAATTTTCAATATATATACCTGTTACATAGGTTTGAGTGTTTTAGGGATAGGTTTCCAGTAGAAGTTGGTTAGATCTGCTTTTTCAATCGAATACTGGAGTGGGTGGGTGGTCCCAGTGGTATTTATACCGCTCCATCCCCCAAAAAGGTGGGCTCAGCCTCCAAGCTGCTGGAAGGGTTGCGCAACCCAGAAGTGAAGGGACTGGACTGTCGTTCCTTCAGGAACAGCAATTAGCAGGTAAGATCTAATTACTATTTCTCAAGGAGTGCCAGTGGGAATCAAACCAAGATCTCCTGGGTGCTGGGCTGTTCTTCTAACCACTAGGCTACTCCTCCACTCAACAAATAGGTGCAATTTATTTTTTAGTGCCTCTGAAGTTGTTGTTAGACCTCACGGTAACCAAAGTAGTTCAGGGCAGCTTCTCCAAATGGGTTAGTTGTGCGCATACCATGACAGTCATGAACCTCACTTCTAAGCCCAGGGTATGTGGAGTATGATCTCAGTCTCTCAAATTTACTGCTAATGCTTGGTGTAGTACTTCCATCATGCCAAAGACAGCTTCCTTCTGGAGTTCATAAGAGGTAACATGTATGGGTAGTTTGTCAAGATGTGCTTGGAAATTCTTCTTTTATCAAGCCTGTGACTCCCAGTACAATGGGAAATAGTTCTGCATCTTTCTGCCACATTTTCTTGGTCTCTGACTGCATTTCTTGGTACTTCAGGATCTTCTGCCTCTCTATGTGATTCACAAAATAATCACTTGGAAACTGCCACCTCTATAAATGCTGTTCTGGTGTTTTTCTTTACCACCAGTTAGGTTTCCTCGCATCCAGCTTCTTATCCATCAGTTTGGGAATACCCCAGGTGATCATAACCTCTTCATAACCGAGGCAAGCGTACCCGGTGCTCCGGGCCCTGCCACCAATTCTCCCCCACTCTCCCCACCAAACCCCCACTTCCAATAAAACACCACACCATTATTATGGGAAGATAACTGGTCGCAGCTTTATTAAGTAATAACTATTAACAATATTCAACCACAGAAAACATAACTAGGCCCCCTAGCGGAGTAGTGCCACACCAGCCATGCCTTAGCAAAGTGCCTACCACCGCTACGGCCCGACACTTGCCCCCCGGCAAGTTTTCCCACCCTTCTCCCGACTTCGCCATGCCCATAGCAAAAGCCGTCAGGGTATATCCGGGTCAGGGGCACCCCAACCCCCGCCCAAGTGTACCTTGAGGCACCGGACCCCGGACCTCCGGGATCCCGCCCCACTCCCCCCCCCAAGCTGCAACACCCCAAACTGTCCACTCCAGGGCGGGCGGGAGGGAAGCCGGCACTCTGCAGGTCTCCCGCGACGACTGAGCACGCGGAGACCTGCAGCAGCCCCTCGACCCGCCGCGCTCCCCACCAGCCGCTCACCCATTGGCTCCCGAGCGATCGCATTCGCCGGGAGCCAATGGTTTCAAATGATAACCTCCCCCGGCCCCAGGAAGCGGCCGTGCGCAGGGTCCCCGCACCGGGCCGCGCGCCCGGTTAATGCCGGCCGTCGGGACCCTGCCCGCGGCCTTGCTCATTCTTTGTAATTCTCTTAGGGTCATTATCCTAGTGCTTTTCAGGTACAGTGATGTTGTGGTATTTACAGAGTTCACCGTGTAAGAGTCAATTAGGGAGTAGCTTCAGTTCCACATCTTCTCGTTATTAGACTATGAAGATTATAAATTGGCTAGGATTTGTGTGTGGATGAAAAACTAAAGGACATTTTCATATTGAAAGTTTTGTAAGGTCATTTTTTCTCATACTTAAATAATACTTTATAAGTTAGACTAATAAAAGGGCTTTAAACTTACCACTTTTCTGTAGAAGAGGAATTACGATTTGTTTCTGCTTTTCTTCAGTTTTTGGGATCTGCTTTAAATGCATGGAAACAGAAACATGATGGCAGAAAAAGACCATATGGCCTATTTGGACTGCTCTTCCATATCAACTACAATAGTGGATGCATGTTAACTATGCTAAAGAAATATTTTTCTTCAAAGAAAACTGGAAATAAGACTGAAAATAGCTCCTCTCCTGCAACTAAAATTTCACATTAATACATTATGAGTGCACTGTTTATGTTCAGTAATTCCTATTTCCTTGTCAGTGAATTCTCATTTTTTTCTTACAGATTGCTACAGTTAGATTTTCCTATTAAATTTTTTAATATTCCATTTATAGGCTTTGAAGTTCCAGCTGCCTTAGAATCTTAGGGGCCCTTTTTACTGAAGCCCGTTAGTGCTTTATTTATTTATTTAACAGGTTTTATATACCACCTTATCTTTTAATCTAAGCAGTTTACATAGAAACTATAATATTACAACAAGCATTTGTGTCAAGACTGGCTGGGGGGGAGCATGCAGAGAGAGAGGGAGGTGTCATTGGGGATACTATTTACAGTGAGGTGAGTGAGCTATATACAGTTGCATATCAGGTTATGTGTGGTATTTACAGGGTGTCAGTTCAGTGTTTGCGGGAGGGTTAGCTGGTAAGGGGGTGGAGAGGTGGCTAGTGTATTAGGTGATTGCTCCATAGTGATTAGTGAAAAGATGAATTTTTAGCTTTTTCCTGAAGTCGTTAGCATCGGTGGTGGCTCTGAGGTCTTGAGGAAGGGAGTTCCATAGGGCGGGAGCAGCAAGGGATAGCACTTTACATGATGTGGACTTTGTGGTTTTAAAGTAGGTACTGGGGGTCTGGATGGTGTCCATTGTGTTTCGTCTCTTGGGTCTTGTGCTTGTGTTAATGTTGATTAGGCCTTTGAGCATGTTAGGTGCAAGGTTGTTCTGGATTTTGTAAATGTTGAGAGCGGTCTTGAATATAATTCTCGAGGCAACTGGAAGCCAGTGCAATTTGATTCAGGACTGGAGTGATGTGTTGATGTTTTGAAGATCCAATAATTATGCAGGCAGTTGTGTTGTGTACCATCTGTAGGGGTCGGATTGTTGATTTGTGTAGTCCAAGGATCAGTGCTTTGTGCTAAACGTGCTTTAAGTGCTTTGCAATTAACACATGTTTAGCACAAAAGCTAATGAATGGTAAGTGCAAAACCTCCATGGTAACAGCTGGGGACATGGTCAACATATTCCCAGCAGTTACTGCATGGACGTGTACCCTACTGCATGGTGCAGTTAATGCAGGTGCACCTGATGGCACCCGTATAGGTATTGTTAAATGGAGCTGCACGAATGGCCTCATTGTCAGCGTGTAGCATTGTGTTCTTCATGCCCACACCTCACCCTTAACTTGTCCATTCCCCACTCCGTTATGCATTGCATAGTTACTGTGGGAATTAGCATGCAATTACTCATGCTCATTTTACTATGGGGCATTACTACAAGCGAAAATGCACACTAACCCCTTCACAAGCTTTACTAAAAGGATCTCTTAGTAGTGACTTATGTGGAACTGTATAATCTCTTTGTACTCTAGTACTTAAGCTGTTAATGACCATTTTCACTTAAGTATAGAAATTTAGAAACATAGAAACATGACAGAAGAAGACGACCATATGGTCTGTCTAGTCTGCCCTTTCATATCAAGCGTCTAATTCAAAATTTCTTCTGTTGGATTAGTGTTTCTTATATGTTTGTTAAATAATTGTCTCAGAAGTGTCCTTTCAATGCTGCTTACGTCGTGTAGCATAATTTAAAGGATTATTTTATTTATTATTTAACTTCAACTTTCTGCCTTGTAGCAAAGCAGTGTGATTTTGTGAGTAATAATCAGGTCTCTGACGAAGGAAGGCTAGCCAGCCGAAACTTGGCCAGGTTGGGCCTTATAATAAAGTTTTATGGGCCTTATAATAAAGTTTTTATATGAATAGGTGCCTTCCGCTTCGACTTTGTTCTTGTAGAATAAAACACAGCATCCCAGACTGTTGTGTCTCCACCAAAGACACTTTTGTGCCTTGCAGATTGCGAGCACTCTTTGCACGTCACCCAAGGCTTCTACTATAAAGCACAAATGTTTTGAGGCCTATTTATTAACTTGCAGTAAAGTTTTTTCCAGTCACTGGATTAATAGCCAAATTGAATACACAGTTATACTATACACAGTTATACTATACACAGTTATACCTGTTGAATGTAAACCTGTTTAATGTATACCCAGCTGTTCATTGTAAGCACCGATCAATATTTGGTAAGTGTAGTTTCTGTTCATTGTAAACCGCGCTGATGTCGAATAGTGCGGTATAAAAGAAACTGTAAATAAATAAATAAATAAAATAAATACTAAACTTCTGCGTTAACTGTTGGAAATTTGCCATTCAATTAACATAAAGAATAGTTCTCTACCCTGTGTTAACTGAATGGCCGATAATCTGATGATTAGATACCTCTACAGGCGGTGTCAGCTGTGCTGTGTTATCTACCACATTAACAGTTAGTGCACGTTAACTGCAAGGCACACTCTTTCCTCTTCTCTCTTTAATTAATGTGGAAATTAGTACATGCTGACTGCCGCATTAAGCTAATGCAGCTTAGTAAATAGGATCCGTTTTGCTCTAAAAGAGAAAAACATTGATAATTAATCATTGATGAAAGAGGTTTAAGATGTTGTATGTAGGTAAGTGAGGGCATTGTTACTGTAACACTACTCACTCCCCAAAAGCTACTATTTATAACATTCAATAGCAGAGGAATAAATGTTGCAGAAAATAAGGGAAAATATTCAGTTTTGTTTTAATTACACTTGAGCTTTGTAATTTAGATATTTATCAGGGGTATCTCTTAGTTATCATGCTCACAACAATTATGCATTTGGAGGTCACCGGTAAGTACACGACAGAGTCTTGTATGTTGTGCTTTATATTTTGGCACTGAAAAAAATAATTTAATAGTGGATCCTAGACTGAATCAATGATCAGGAATGACTGGGTAGAAAAAATATGTCTAATCAAAATGAAAAGAACGGGTGACTGTCAAGTGGAGAGGATGTGCTTGCTACCAGAGTGCAGCAAGTGGAGAAGAGTGTTTTGGAAAGACTGACAAGACCAGGAATGCTAATGTGATTAAGAATGGTTCTCTATGGCAGTTAAAATCCGCTTTGGCATGTTGAGCTGAAAGATGAAAGATTGTTTCTACAGTAATATCCTCTCAGTCCCCTGGGCTGCAATTACCTTTCCAAATATGACTGTTGTCAAGGGTACAGCCAATATTCCACCACAGCAGATGTCAGGTTCAACCAATACTTCTATTATAATAGATGTCAGTGCCTGTAGCCAGATAGCTCAGAAACTGTGCAGGATTCTAATTTGATGCTAACTGCAATTGTTCCTATAAGGCACAGAAAATTGGCCTTAAGGATAGCAAAACTGACTCCAAGTCACTTCTACAGAAACAGGGGGCATTTATTAATATCCTATGTTGTAGAATTTTATACTCTCCTGACATATCAAATATGGAGTTTCCAGATTTATCTAAAATACCCCAGGACCATTAAACAGTAAAATGCACTGATGCAAAACTGGAGTAATTACAGCATGGAAGCATATATAGGGGTAGGATATGAATGCTTTTCCACCAAGAACTGGACCAAAACCATTAGATCATTGCTCAGATTGTTGAATACATCCCTGCCTAAATGGTAACCAAATTAGTTTGGAGGTGCAAATTCAGTGTTCTGGGCTCTTTATGGAGACAGTGCCGCTGCCAGTACTCAATAATTAGACTTTTGAGATGAAGCAATGGTTATGAAGACCTGTACGCCCTTCAACAGAAGAGGGATCAGCAATGCACACAGCAGCATTAAGTAGCAGAAACTATTTGCAATAGTTGTTTCTTCTAGGCTAATGTAAGATACTATAGCTCATAGTATGATGACTTGAAGGCCAAAACTCCCATATAGTATTTGTCAGACAAATTCAAGTCAAGGTGCAACAGTAGATTTTCATGCACCTCTATCGGCTGTCCTTTTACTTAAAGTGACATAATGTCAATAAAACGTTCTGGCGAGTTTAATATGGAAATTGACTGGATGACTTAAATTTAATATAACATGATTTGAATGCCTTGATCCTCCTAGGTTTTTGATTTGAAATTGTCAGTTCTCTGATGGTGTACTATAGCATGGTGTGTGGTGGCAAGGGCTCATAAAATATTACACCACCAAGTTCTGGGCCAACCAAAACTACTTTTATTGTCTTTCAGCTTACACTATATTCACTCTCCAGCCTGTTTCCTTCACAGGCTGGGCTCTCAGGGCCCTTCCCCTAACTCACAAATCAAGGTCGGAATTCAGTTCAATTCAGTTCAAAAGTCACTTGGGCTTCGATGTTTAAGAATATGGTTCCTAGTTCCTAAACTGCCTACCTTACAGCTGAACTCTTCTCCCAGCCCCACTTGGAGTTTTCTGTCTCCATGGGCCTCTCTCATCCCTTGTACATGCAGCTGGCTTCTTAATTCCTCTGCTTGAGTCACACCCTCCCAGTCCTGAGTTCTGAGCTTAGACTCTTTTAAGGCGGACTGCTGGTAATCCCTTTGGAGAAAGACGGGTAGCTTCCTATATACCCTATCACAGATCGTATGATGTAAAAGTATGTCTTTGACAGTGTAGATGCTAATATTGTTACAAGTGCAGTGTGTACGCCACGAAAGAGCTTTTTCAGTGTGGCGTGTATGCTATGAAAGAATTCTACTAAGACACTGGAAGCTGAAGAAAGTTTGTTGGAGCAAGTTTCTGAAAAGCAGTGTGAATATGAGCTCTCTCTGATGCATATGGATATATAGCCATTGAAACATAGAGACATGCTGAGGACTACATTGGGATCATCATGAATGTTGAAAAGAATGTGGCAACATGCAAGTTAAGACCTTTAATTATTTTTTTTTTGAGTCACTATACATTGAAGACATTTTAAAGGATACAATAATATTAGGACATAAGTAATGAACTATTTATTGATGCTGTGTGGGGTGTACTCCCTTTAAAAAAAAAAAGACACTCTTGAAGGTGCTTGCGTCTGTAAGATAGGCATATTTTGCACATACTTTATAAGCATCCTATATTCATTCTTAATCTGTGGTTAAAAGATTACTGATGGTTTCCAGGGCTGACTTAACCTTTAGGCACACTAGATGATCCCCTAAGGCTGTGGTTCTCAACCCAGTCCTCGGAGCATATCCAGCCAGTTGGGTTTTCAGGATATCTACAACGAATATGCATATGAAATATTTGCACGCACTGCCTCCTTTGCATGCAAATCTTTCTCATGTATATTCATTGTGGATATCCTGAAAACCCAACGGACTAGGTCTACACCAAGGGACTGGATTGAGAACCACTGGCCGGGGTGGGGAAGGCAAAAAGCAGTTGCAGTCAGAGCAAAAGAGTAGGTCTTGAGAGCATCACATTCAAAGAATCATCAGCTTGTTTTTCTTCTTGAGGGTAGGCAGTATTTAAATAGTCATCTTCTCAGGTAAATGGCCTTTGGGAACATGCCCTCATTATATATGTATATATGAGAAAAAAAAGATTTTAATATTTAAAAGTACGATGATTATAATTGTTGCATCATGTCTGATTCAATGCAAACTCAACAATTGGAAAGTAAAGAAAATAAAGCATTACTCATAATTTGTAATGTGTGTTAAAAGCTTGAAGCCAATTTTTGATCCTTGATTTAGTCATCTTTAAGAATGTGAGGTGTTGCAGATTTATATGATGTGTCTTGACTTTGGTCCACATCTTCAAAATGCGTTGATTTAAAAAGAAAAACATTGTGTACTATTGCTGAAGGGCCAGAACTCATTTAGAATGTTGCAGAGTATCTGGCTCTACGAACTAAAGCAGAGTACTACCACAGAAAACTCAAAAGATCTCCCCACCATCCTTCCCCAAGCTTTGTAAAGTAAAGATTTCAGCAACATATTTGTGGTCATGGTTGACAACGTAAAAGTAATTTCCTTTTCTTGAAGAATAGAAATCACTTTAGATTATTTTTGTTTTGGTAATCTTTGCCGTTTTGGGTCCCTTAAAAGAACACATAACCAGCTGAAATCTTGGTGCTCAAAAAACAATTAATTATTGTTTGTTTTAGATGCATCCGTTTGAGTGACTGAAGCAAAACCTGATTTAATTCAATGCTCGTAAAGTGTCTGGTTTCTGGAAGGCAGAGTCATATCTTCTGACAACTCTAAGTGGTTGAGTTCACTTTACAGTCTTTGTTTTAATATGCTTTGTCAGCCTGTGCTCTGTATATCTCTCAGCATTACTCCCAAGTTCCTTGGTGATATGATCATAGAGAACACATCCATGTTTGGTTGCTTAAGTTTACAGTCCCTGACTACCCCATGATAAATATAAAAGTGCAGTTCAAGCTCCATGTTGCAACTCTGTTGGAAAGACATAGCTCCTTTCAGCTTTAGTCTAGTCCCCCCTGAATGAAAAGACAAAGCACACTTAATAACATTTTGTATCACTGAAGGAGATGATGAATGCTTGAGCATGGAAACAGCTGTCTCTTTCAGTCTAACAGGATTAAAGCTCCTCTGATCAGTTTTCTTTTTTATGCCCCTCTTAAAACTGTTTCAGATCTTCAAGACATTTAACCATGCGGGTCTACATTGTATAGAACTCAGAGGTACGCATAGAACAATAATGTACAGGAGTGGATTTCCATGGGATGAGCAGTAATGTCTAAAAACCTATTTGTTTTTAACGTGAGAATAAATGCTGGAGTCAGTTTATCTCCAGCCATTCCCAAAGACTAAGATTTGCATGAAACAGATTGAATAGACTGAATATTCCACTTCAACAAGACTAAGCAATTAGAAAGGAATTTTAGAAAGGATGTCCAAGTGCAATCTAGGACGTCAAAAAGAGAAACTGAACATGGCCAAGACTGAACTCCTTGTCTTTCCACCCAACTCCTCCCCCCCACTTCCCCCTCTCTCAGTCCTTGTGGATGGATCTACTATCCTCCCTGTTCCCTCGGCCTGCAATCTAGGGGTTATCTTCGGCACCTCTCTCTCCTTCTCTGCTCATATCCAGCTTGTAGCTAAGACCTGCCACTTCTTTCTCTACATCACTAAAATCCACCCCTTCCTCTCTGAACACACTACCAAAACGCTCGTCCACTCCTTGATCTCCTCTCACTTCGATTACTGCAACCTACTCCTCACTGGTCTCCCCGTGAGCCACCTCCTCCATCTTCAATCCCTACAAAATCACGCTGCTCGACTAATCTTCTGCCAGCCTCGCCATGCCCAGATTACTCCTCTTCTCAAGTCGCTTCACTGGCTCCCTGTCCAATTCCGCATCCAATTCAAGCTTCTCCTACTGACCTATAAATGCACTCACTCTATGGCCCATCAATACCTCTTATCTCTTATCTCCCCCTACGTCCCCTCTCGTAATTTGCACTCCGCTAACAAATTACTTCTATGAATACCTTTCACCCGCACCACAAACTCCCGACTGCGCTCCTTTCACCTTGCGGCACCATACGCCTGGAACAGCCTACCTGCGTCTGTGCGCCAGGCATCCTCCCTGGCCCTCTTCAAATCCAGGCTGAAGACCCACCTCTTTACCGTTGCATTTAGATCCTGACTCCATCTGCATCTTACCCTAACCCCCGTCAACGTTTATGACCAAACTATAGTCCAAACTGTACCTCACTGCACCTTGCGCAGAACTGACTAATGCTCTGTACTGTTTTCTCTTAACTAGATTGTAAGCTCCGATGAGCATGACTCTGATGTGCAGGGACTGTCTTTTGTATGTTGGCTACCTCTTGTAGGTCAGCTGTGCAACGCTGCATCCGTGGCGCTCTATAAGTGCTGATTAGTAGTAGTAGTAGTAAAAGAATTGTCAAAAAATTGAAAAAATGTTAAAAAAAACAAAACACCCCCCCCCCAAAAAAAAAAATTCTGAAAGTGAATCAGAAATTTTTTCCATGTTTATCTCTGTTAAGGTATTCATTTTTAACACACATTCTCTGGCAGCATATTACAGGTGCAGTCTGTACTCCTTGTTCTCTCATAAAATACTGTGTTACACAAAAACAGTTCAATATGACACAGCAAAAGATACTAAAGTTGAGGAAAAAGTCCCTGTAGAAAGAACAGGTGCAAGTAGCCAACTACCCATGGAAAATTTCAAAGTACAAGTAGGCATGTACTTTCTTTGAAAACTGTTTTCAAATCCTTGAGCAAAAGTGACTCGCTGAATTTCTTTCAGTGCAGACAGTTTGAACACTGGCCTCCTTATATTTCCTGTATATCTTTTAATTGGTACTTAGATAAAGTCCTATTTTCACAAAGGATAAATTGATGTTAGATTTCTAAGTATATAGCTTTTAGACTCAACAGCATGCTCAGAATTAAAAATTTAGCGTTTTTCTAATTTAGGGGGCTTCAATCAGAAAATCAATATCAGCTCATTAAATACATACTCCTGGAAGTTGCTGAGGCGTGCTGAATCTGTCATAAATACACTCCATGATAATGCTGTGTCTCAGACAAAACATGTAGCCTTCTGACATAAGCCTGCTGTGCATGTCTGGTTCAGTCATGTGCTTTTAAGAATGTAATAGCTGAAAAGCCGTGCCAGTTTCGGACATTAACAGCACTTTCCCAGCACTGATTCGTGACAGTTCCTGCATAGGGAGACACCTAATTAGAATAATTCCAGTCTTGTATACATTCTGCTGAAATAAAAATACGTTAAGCAAAGACTAATAGTCCACCAATCTATGGGGGATTCCTCATCCCCATAGCCAGATTGCAATTAAAATATATAGCATCAGAACAATTCATAACCCTTACAAATATCCATACAACTGCTAAACAATTATATAACACTACAAGGTGTATGCAATGCTCTGCAGATACTTAGAAGAGACAGTCCCTTCTCAGCGGAGCAGAACAGGCTAGCTGACAGGTGGATATTGAGCACAGGGCTACATTCAAAGCAAAGATCTTTCTTTCTTGACTGTCTAAGAAAGAGAATATTCGGAGAGCTGGGTGTGGATCCAGGCAGGAGATATTGGAAAAGATTGACTTTCTAATGCTGAGCTGAGTTGTATGCAAACATGGTTTCTTTAGATAGTGCAGGCATGTTCTCCTCTTACCATTACCGTAGATAAACATCGTCATAGCAGACTCATAAGATGCACTCTCTGCCTACAGTGCTACAGTATGTATGCCTTGTAGTGCTACAGAAATGATAAGTAGTAATAGCAATAGAACTCACATCTGGTCACAGTGCCCCTGAACGGTGACAGCCATGGATTAATTGAATGACAAGGGAATGACTGAGGAGAGGCAGGTTAGTGATTGAAAATAGTATAAAAAAGTGGATCATTAGATAGGATTTGAATGTGGCCAGTGGGGAACTTGAGGTGAGAGAGGAAAATACATCAATTCACATCAGGCGTTTAGGTGAACCAAGATAGAAGACATGAAACCACAGTTTGCCGTTGAGGAGAAGGGTGCAAATAACTTACCTGAGGAATGGTGTCCTGGGGGAGATGTGCAGGGCAAGATAAGAAGATAAGTAATGAAACCAGTGTGTGAGGTTGAGCACAGGTACCTGATATATTTTTTTCCAGCAAGTCAAAAAGATTTTGAATTGGACCTTCAGAGGAGAGAAGCACTTTACACTTTGTCTAACAAAAGGCAAGTCACACACAGGAGTCTATTTATCAGCTATGTTAACAACAAGTGTTATTTACCGCAGCTCTCCTTATTTCCACTGGGCCTTTTTACTAATAGTGCACATTTAACATGCTTTACAGTTTGATTGGGGGACCCCAAAATTTGGTGCTCCCAAGGATATGCACTTCAGTTTAGACGGAGAATTGTTGCAAAGATTCAAAGGTGTACCAAGGATAAAATTTAATAAAAAAAAGGCATTTATAGCCCGCTGCTATCCAAGAGCAGGATTCAAATTGCATTACATAAATATGCAAAAAGATTATAACAATACTGTAAATAGATAAGTAAGACTTGCTAATAAGGAATTTGACTAACTAATCCACATGTAACATTTCACACAGCTAAATCACAATGGAAAAGATCCATGTTTTTAATTCTTCCTTAAACATTTGTGGGGTCATTTTAGAAACACTATTCGTGAGTCGGGCATCTGAAAATGGGCACGTAGAAATACAAATCATGGAGGTGTACCTGCAGACATTTTAGAAAGCTGGGTATATAGATGCTCCTGGCGCGAGAATGTCCAGGTAGCATGATGGAGGTTGAAGGAGCAAGGGTAGTTGTATGTCAGACTGATTTCAGAACAGCACAAACACGTCAGACCCTAGTTGTTGAGGTTTCCGTGTCTTTACCAGCTCCTAACCCATGAGTAAGCTGCAAAAAAAGTGCTTGTTTCATGGCTGCAATGCTTCCAAGGTGAAAAGTAAAATGTGCTTACATCACAGCGCTTAATATTTCCCAGCTAAAGAAACATACCTGTAAATGCATACTCCAAACATATTATTGGCCTGCCACCACATGTCTTGAGTATATAAATGTCAGGGCATGATCTGCTAGTCTTCTGACCAACCTAGGCTGGGGCATCCATGTAATCATTCTGTGGGTGTGAACTTTGGGGACATCCACATTTGTAAAATGGTGTACACCTGTGCACATAACCAGCCTTGCCCATCTCCAGAACTGGTTACTGGGATAATCATATTTTTGGGGTGGAGATGGGGTGATTTCAGAAGGCACTGCTGCTACTCTCCTGGTTTTTGGATGGGGCCTCTGGACATCCCAGATTCTTCCTAGATGTCTCTTCTGAAATGTCACTTTTGATGATTTCACTCAGATTGCAACAGCCTTGGTAATTTATTGCAATCTGATGGTGCTCTTCCTGTTGATGCCTTTTTACTAGTCACAGCTCAACTGCAAGCTGTCTTAGAGGAAAGATTTAGTCGAATATTCATTTCAGATTTCAAGGAGCACTATGGCACACAAAACTCCACGTATTTATTCAAGTAATTAAGGGGTTCTCCCCAAATTATCTTATGAGTCATTACAACAATTGACATTTTAGTCTTTGTTCCATAGGGAGCCAACGTAGCTCTTTTAAAATTCGAGTTTCTTGCTCCCATAACCTCAGGGACCAGAGGCCACAATCATGTGGCTGGAGCCTCAGAGACTGAGCTTAAGCACTGGTAGGAAGACCACAGGTGGCAGAAGGGAAAACCCACCCCTAGGGGTAGAGGAGGGATGTGTCCAGTGGACCAGCAAGAGGTGCGTATTATGAGTCACCATATATGATGAAGCCTAGCCAGAAAAGCCTTTGCTGGCTCAAAAGTTCTCTGTGGGCCTGACCTGCATTTACTGTCATCCAGCTCCTTTTCATTGTCTAGAGGAGTGCCTCTCCTTCCTTGCTTGCCACCAAGTCCTCCAGCTCCTACTCCATGTCCATTTTCAGCTCCAGTCCAGCCATAGTCATTCTGGGTCTAGTCCCCTGTTCCACATCTGATCTTGCTTGAGTTCTGTCTCCACTACTTCTGGTTCCTGATTCTGCCTGGTTCCTGCACTACTCCATCCTGCCCTTGGCCTAGCCTCTCCGCCCATGCTCCTTCCCAGTGAAGACAAGTCATTTCCCAGTTAAGATGCCTGGTCTAGGTGCTCAGGTATTCTACTTCTCTCCACTTGTACTCGACTCAAGTATTTGGCATCTGATACTAGGACACAAACACAGTCAGATGAGAGAGACAAAGCAAGGGTCACTCTAAGGATGATATTGCAGTACCCAAAGAGAAGGGCCACAAAGGTCAATGGCCAAAGGAGTAAAAGTTCTATATTAAACATGAGGCAAAACATTAGACACTACTGTGTCGCTTATTTATCAGGGCAAAAAGGCTGTATTTTTTTTTTTGTCTAGGGCAGAAATTATTCCAATATGATTTGGCTCAAATGGGTAAATTTAGCTGTGGTGCTTTTTGGCCCACCATCCCTAAAACTCTTCTCATGGGAACATTAAAAAAAAAACCCTCATGCTGATTCAGACCAAGGTCCATTGAGCCCAGCATTCTATCGTTGACAGTGGCTAGTCCAGGTCACAAGTACCTGGCAGACCCCAAAAAGTAGATCCATTTCTCAGAGGTCCTTTTCAAATATGAGCAGTGGCTCTCTCAAGTCAACTCAAATAATAAATTCTTATGAATGTTTCCTCTAGGAACTTGTCTAAACTTCTTTTGAGCCGTGCTACATTAATCGCATTGACCACCCTCCAGCAGTAATTATGTGCTGCAAGAAATAAAACTTGATATATTTTGTTGTCAGTCTACCGATCATTAATTTCATGAAGCATGTTAGTGCTGTTTGACCATTTCCTTTTTAACTGTTCCATCCCGCTTACGATTTTATAAATTTTTATCATGTCAGATCCCGCTTGTCTTTTCTCGAAGCTGAAGAGCTATGACCTGTTTAGCTTTTCATCATAAGGGAGGTGTTTTGTCCCATTTAGCATTTTAGTCTCCTTTCCCTGAAACCTTTCTAATTCAGTTATAGCCTTTTGAGATGGGGTGACCAGAACTGCACATAATACTTCAAGGTGTGGTAGCACCAGGGACCTGCAAAGAGGCATAATGATATAACTAGTTTGTATGTTAGACACTAGCAGCCTGATTCCGTCCTGCATGTCCAGCCCCTTTGTACGTCCAGGCTGACCTGGATGTACAAAGGGGGTTGCGAATCTGATCCCGTGGGGCTTGTCTAGCCCCACAGGATTGGAATCGCAATCAGGCCTGTATCTGCTGGCTGGGACTGCGATTTAGTCCCGGCCTGCACGTACAGGCACTGCCCAGATAGCTCAGTCAGGCTATTATATGGAGCCATAGTGTCATGTTGCCATGGCACTATGGCTCCACTTAAAAGCCATGATGCCGGCCGCAGACCAAAACTGCAAATTCCCTGCAGCTCGACCACTGATCCGGCCTCCGAAGGCCAGGGTCGGGCTGCAGAGAATGTCCCCTGCTCCCCCCCCCAGCCTCTTCCACGCCCCGCATATACAAAAAAAAAATGTCCAGGGGAGTTATTTCCCAGCCATTTCGCCAGCCCTGGACATTAGAATCGGCCCTGTACATTCAGAGCCGGCGACCACCCACTATCTGCCAACTCTCCGCCCTGGGGCTGCCCCACCCCCCGACTAACTTCCCCAACAACCGGCGGGGAAGTTAGTTGGGGGCTGAAGCTGGCGCGAATAGCGAAGATGGATGTCCCAAACATTACAGCCCCTCAAAAGCTCAGGTAATAAAAGTGGTTTTTAAGACCTGCTCTGAGCTTCTCATGGGAAGATTCAGATTGCAAAGAGCATGCAAGACACCTTAATAAAGAATGCTGTGTGCCTGGTGACTGAAACCTTGCTCAAGTTACAGGGGGGGGGGGGGGGCAAAATTGATAAAAGATGACTGCTGAGATTGAGTGGAAGTGGGGCTCTTCTCCATCCCATTCTATTTGCTTTATCTGCAGTTGCGGCACACTGGGCTTATCAGGAAAGCATTGTGTGTTCTTGTGGAAGAACAGATCTAGTACTCTCCAGCACACAAAGCACTGCGCTTTCCTGCAATAGTGTCAAGAGTTACATGCACTTATTGCCATTACTTAAGCATGCTAGACAGCTGAAGAAATAATGTGTGTTACTTAACAATTTGCTTCGTTCAGTAATGGGTTTTCAATTTGAAGTTAACATGCAAATCAAAGGAGTGAACTGGATTTTTATCTTTAGTTTTTACATCTGCTGTTTTAACAAAGGTAAACAATGATTTTTTTTGTCTTTGATGCACATTGTACCATTTTTTAATTTTAATTCTGGCATACAGTACTATGTGAGGTGTCTTGTTATGCTTCACAGAAGTGTCACTGAGCTCTCTCAGAGGCAGGAGGTCGCTGATGGGGACAGCTTGAAAGTCATCTAGCTATCTTTAAGAAGGAGAAGTGTCTCAACTTAATGCTGCTTCAAAGGCACTTCAGTAGAGAGCTGGAGAAAGGTTAAATGGGGCCCTTGGGGAGACGGCAGTAGTGAAGAAACGGGAGCACTGTATTGAAACAGAGCATGCCGGTAATGGGAGCTGACTTGAACAAATGTTAGCAGAGCTTATGCTGAAGAACTGGGCATCATGTTCAGTTATGCAGCAGCAGAATCATTAGATTAATGGCTCCGGCTTTGTCACTCTATCACTTGCCCACTCTTTATTATCTGCCATCCGGTAATGCTGCATCTTTCATGTGACGATACAATGATACTGGACATGCAAACAATCCACCATCTGTTGATACTGTAGCTGGAATCAAAATGCAATGCAATGCATAAACATTCTGGTGATCACATTGCTCCCTTCTGATTTTTAATAATTAAGAAAAAAGGCAATATGATTCATATGTCATTTTTTATTACATACTCATAATTGCAAAAGATTTCTATACGGTAACACAAAGCTCATATAATCACAATGAAATGCTGTATAGTACAGTAATAATTGGAAGGTTCTTAGAACACAATAATTATTACCCAGCTGACAATGGCATTCATTTTCTGTGCTTTAGCAACAAATTTGAACCTGTGAAGCACAGGTTTACAAGGTCGACAAGCAGATGCCTTAAAACAGCAGGCTTCTCTCGCCATCTCATATTAAAATGGGCCATAAATATTTATGTTAAAAAGAAAGTGAACATACATAGAATGTAATGCATTTATATAGCACTTCCCTGGCTGAAAGGCCGTTCAAAGAAATAGAAGTGGAGTAGCCATAGCTATAAAACTCCAGTTGTCAAACAAAATGTTAAATAAAGAGTGAATCTTTCCAGCCACAAATCACGTCCATAAACAAACTCTAGGCCTATAAAGATATTCAAACCTGAACCTGTGTAAGAAGTCCAAAGCATGTATATCAATTGCATAAAATTTCCCAAAGCAAGTGCATCGCCTGTATCTCCAGGAACAAGCAGGAATGTAGTCTTCACATATGGGTATCGTCGGTACCGACGGAGCCTGCGCGGGAATGCTCCCCAGCATCCAATTAGAAAGCTTTTGGGAGCATCCCACAGCGCCTGTGTGCTGCCTTCCCGCCTTTCCCAACTGCCTCTCTCCAGTGCTTCGTTTTCCGCGGAGCCAGCAGGTCGTTCCTGTCACCGCAGAAAATTATCCTTACTCTCCTCCTTTTTTATGGTCGCGTCTGACTTCCTCGATGCTATACCGGTACCGCAGGTTCTTCTTTTCTTTCTTTAAAAAAAAAATATATATATATAGATATACTATTTTTTCCAAACTTTCTCTTCCAGGTGCACGCGCCTTTTTGGGCCTTAGGCCCAAAATTTCCTCCATCATGGAAAAACCCACTTCGGGTTTCAAAAAGTGCACCAAGTGTGGCGGTACCATCTCCGTCACCGACACCCATGAGTGGTGTCTTAAATGTTTAGATCCTGACCACTCCATCTCCGAGTGTATGGCTTGTGCCATGATGTCCAAAAGGGGTCAACAAAACCGAGCTGCTAAGCTCAGTGCCCTTTTTCCCTCCGATGCAGCTTCTGTGGCATCGACGTCTTCCAGGGCTTCGTCTTCCTCCCATGGATCTCAGGTAACTAAACATAAGTCTGGCCGGTCCTCAAAGGGTAGATCTCCTTCAAAGCATCTAGATGCCTCTGGCGTTGCCCTTGAGGGTTCTGTACCGGCAAAATTGCTCTGGCGGGAGGCTTCGGCTTCCAAAGCATTATCGGGGCTCCAGGATGTTCTCGAGGCCTCGACCTCGGCAGAACTGCTGGTGCCTTGCTGTGAGGTACTGGCTGCTTTCTCCGGTACCGATACCCAGGCATCGGCAGCGTCGATAGACCAGAGGTTCCTGGCTATTGAACACAGTCTGGCGGCTCTCCTTGCGGCATCGACACCCTCGGAACTGCGTCAGACAGTTCAACCGGTACCGGCACCGATGCCAGCATCGGTACCAGTACCGGTACCGACAGCATCGACATCGGTGCCTGCTTTGTCGGCACCCAGTCATGCGATGCCTTCTGGTACGATACACCGGTACCGATTCCCCCCGGTACCGACTTCGGTCGGTACGGGTATCGGGCTCTTCAAGAGCATCGGGACAGAAGGTACTTCGAATCCTCGGAGGAGTCCGAGGATTCTGACAGTTCTGTCGGTACCGGAATACTTCTCCCGGAGGAGCCTTCCTCTCCTAAACGTAGGATGTCTCCTCCAGAAAATATCTCCTTTCAGGATTTTACCAGGGAGGTGGCTCGAGGTCTGTCTATTACTGTGGCTCCTGAAAGCGAGCCCAGGGCTAAGGAGTTGGAGATTTTACAATATCCCAAAGCTCCTAAGCTCCAAAGCTCCTTACATGATCTCATGTTAAGAATGTGGGAGACACCTCTTACCACCTCTTCTCACTATCGCAGACTGGATACCATGTATCGAGTCCCTCCTTGTCCTGGTTTCCAGAAAACTCAGCTTCCTCACCACTCTATTGTAGTGGAATCAGCTGTGAGAAGGATCAGGAGTGCAAAGAGGCATGCCTCTAATCCTCCAGGACGTGAGTGTAGAACTTTGGATGCCTTTGGACGTCGTACTTTCCAGGCTTCCATGCTTTCTGCCAGGATCCGTTCCTATATTTTATATATGGGAATGTTCCTTAAAGAAGTCACAGGAGACTTTGAGATTTTAAGCCCTCTCCTTCCTGAAGGCAAGAGGCAGGATTTTCTCACACTGGTTAAACATGCTCAGGATGTTTCTAAGTTTGTCAATCGTGCAGCTTTTGACTGTTTTGAGTGTGTAAGTAGAACCTCTGCCATTGCCATAGGTGCATGTAGAATTGCCTGGCTCTAGGCATCCGATTTGGAGCTCTGGGTGCAGGACAAGTTGGGCAATATCCCTTGTACAGGTGAGAATTTATTTGGCAAAAATTGGCAAGAGAAAGCCAATGAGTTGGATGCTGACAACTCCACTTTGGATAGGTTATCCAAACCCACAGCTGATCCTGCAAGAAAGAAATCTTTCAAGAAACCATTCTTCTCAAAAAAGAAGAGGTTTTATTCCTCTTATTCCCAGCAGGGACGTTCTGCAGGTCAGCCTGCCCGGAAGAGTCAGCAACCACCTAAACAAAGGAAAGCAAAGACTGCTAAGCCTCAACCATCTCAGCAGTCTCAGCCTCCACAAGGCCTTTGACTTTCATCTAGAGAACTTAGCCTTCCTGGCCCTCAATGGACCAGAGCCTTCCTCCATTCCAGGAAGGTTGTGTCACTTTGCCCCCAGATGGGGGCAAATAACAGCAGAACATTGGACACTCTCCATTATAAAAGAGGGGTACAAGCTTCACTTTCTGTGCATGCCCCCTCCCACGATGGTAAGACAGTTCAATTCTCAGACCTCTCTCATCAACCTGTTAGATCAAGAGGTCACTGCGCTTCTTGCCCAGGGGGCAATAGAAGAAGTACCCATTCTTCAACAGGGTACAGGGTTCTACTCCCCCTAGTTCCTTATCCCAAAGAAAACAGGGGGACACAGACTCATTTTGGACCTCAGAGAATTGAACAAATTCCTGTTCAAAGAGAAATTCAAAATGATCTCTCTGGGATCTCTGCTACCATACCTTCAGAGTCAGGATTGGCTTTGTTCTCTAGATCTCAAGGTTGCGTACACTCATGTTCTCATCCATCCAACTCACAGAAAGTTCCTTCGGTTCCTTTTTAAAGGAAAGTTCTACCTCCTTTTGGCCTGGCCTCAGCACCAAGGGTATTCACGAAATGCATGGCTGTGGTAGCAGCATTTCTATACACTCTAGGAATATTCGTCTTCCCTTACTTAGACGACTGGCTCATTTGAGCCCCATCAGAGTCAGAGGCCAGGACTTTTCTATCTTGCACAATGCGTATCCTTCAGTATTTGGGTCTGGTCATAAACATCCCAAAATCCAGTCTAACTCCCACTCGATCTCTAGAGTTCATAGGAGCTTTGCTGGATACCAGAAAAGCAAGGGCCTATCTCCCCCAGGCCCGTTGCCTTTGCATGGTGCAGTTAGCTTCTCAAGCAGTGCTAAAGTCCCATCTCACTGCTCGAGAAATGTTACAACTACTAGGCCACATGTCATCTACCGTGCATGTGGTTCCTTATGCTCGCCTCCACATGAGAGCAACCCAGTGGAATTTATCCACTCAATGGACCCAGGTATCAGGGTGCCTGTCAGACAAAATAGCAAACATAAGTCGCCTTATTTTGTTCCTCCAATGGTGGCAGTCCACTCAAAACCTCTTGCTGGGGTCCCCATTTCAACAGCCCTTACCCCAGGTAACTCTCACAACAGATGCTTCTCCAGTGGGTTGGGGAGCTCATCTGCAAGACCTCTCCACCCAAGGCACTTGGACTCCACAGGAGACTCATCTACACATCAATCTCTTGGAGCTCAGCGCAATCTTCCTTGCTCTACGAGTGTTCCACACCTTGCTCAGCCACAAGACAGTCCTCATCTATATGGACAATCAAGTAGCCATGTTCTACGTGAACAAGCAGGGAGGAACAGGCTCTCTGTCGCTTTGCAACGAAGCTGTGCGACTATGGTCCCTCACAGAGAGCATCAGATTCATCTCCTGGCAGTGTATCTTCCAGGTATCCAAAACTCTTGGGCAGACAGACTCAGTTGAGTTATGCTTCCACACGAATGGTCTCTACATGCAGACCAAGTGGCCAAGATTTTTCAAATTTGGGGAACCCCGGACATAGACCTCTTTGCAAGTCCGTTGAATGCCAAACTTCCCCAGTTCTCTTCCAGAATTCCGGGTCAGGGCTCTCAGGCCAAGGATGCTTTCCTCCTTCATTGGGGTCAAGACTTCCTTTATGCCTTTCCACCCATTCCCCTGATCCCCAAAACCCTGTTCAAGCTTCAGTGAGACAGAGGCCGTATGATTCTCATTGCTCCACATTGGCCACGGCAAGTGTGGTACCCTCTGCTTCTACATCTCTCTCAAGCTCCCTCTCTGGAGTTAGGCTCTGCACCAGATCTCCTGTCTCAGGAGGGCGGAATGTTATGGCATCCCAATCCCCAGTCTCTGCATCTCAGGGCTTGGTTGCTGAAGGCCTAGATCTTCAAGATCTTAACCTCCCTCAGCAAGTAAAGGATATCCTTTATGCTTCCAGGAAGCCTTCCACAAGACACTCTTATGCTTTCAAGTGGAAAAGGTTTACCATATGGTGTTCGCTGAAGGGTCTTTAACCCCCTTGCGATACCTCTGGAATCATTACTGGAGTAGAAGGACTAGAAAAAGGGACTGTTACTTCTGGAGAGAGATCTGCAACTGTGAGTATATACTTCTGGTAATTTTCTAAAAGGAATCCTTTGTATTAAAGCTAATTAATCTGTGAACCCACTATTTTTTGTTAAATCAGTCAGGGCCTAGTAGCAGCAGTTTAAGTTTAAATTTAAAACACAGAGGAGAACTTTCTGGTTACATTACATACCCAGCAGAGAGCTTGTAGTTTAAATTTAATAGTCACTCAGGGCCTAGTAACAGCAAAGTATTTTTAGTTTAAATTTAAAACACATGAGGGGAGCTTTCTGGTTACATTTGGAACCCAGCAGAGAGCTTGTAGTTTACATTTAATTGTCACTCAGGGCCTAGCATCAGAAAAGTACTTTTAGTTTTAAAACACAGAGGAGAACTTTCTGGTTACATTTCATACCCAGCAGAGAGCTTGTAGTTTAAATTTCATAAGAAGTTAGAACCTAGCAGCAGCTAAGAGCTATAATTTAAATCAAATCAGAATATAGCTTACCTCATCAGCACAAGACAGGGTACTGTGTAGCAGCCCTCTTTTAATAAGTGTTATTTCCCTCCCACCCACCCCTGGGATAATCGTAGCTTTATAGGTACTTACACACCTTAACGGACAGGAGGTGCTCTCAGATGAAGCTCATTACCCAAATCAGTCATACACTAAGGACCTGAGATTAGTTAAGCTTCAGGTGAACAAGGTATATTACATGTATTAGGTACAGTTTTATAAGTATAAATATCCATAGCAACCCTTAGTAAGTAAAGAACTTAGATCTAAACACAAACTTAAAACTAAGATGCAGACAGCAGTCCAGCAGCGGGATGGGGGCTTTCCAGTCTTTTGCATTGAGTGTCACATGTATGATTTTCTCCCAGTTGGTGAGAGGTCTTACATGTGCACTAGGTGCAAGGAGCTCTTTGCTCTCAGGGAACGAGTCCGTTCTCTAGAGGCTAAAGTAGCAGACTTGGAAAGCATAAGACAGACAGAGAGGTACATAGACAAGACCTACAGGGATATAGTCCTGAAGTCCCACCTCCAGTCTGGCAGCATCCCTGTTGCCATGGAGGAGAGATGTCACGTGACAGGAGAGCATCACCCTGGTGTGGCAGGGAGTGATCCTGTAACTAGGACCTGTCCTCCAGGTGAGGTAAAACCCTCTCGCACCGAGGACGTTTCTCCAGGGCCATGTGCCCATGAGGGAAGGGTTAGGACAGCCATTATAGTTGGTGATTCGATCATTAGGCATGTAGATAGCTGGGTGGCTGGTGGACGTGAGGATCGCCTGGTAACATGCCTGCCTGGTGCGAAGGTAGCGGACCTCACGCGCCACCTAGATAAGGTCTTAGATAGTGCTGGGGAGGAGTCTGCTGTCTTGGTACATGTCGGTACCAATGACATAGGAAAATGTGGTAGGGAGGTTCTGGAGGCTAAATTTAGGCTTTTAGGTAGGAAGTTGAAATCCAGAACTTCCAGGGTAGCATTCTCCAAAATGCTTCCTGTTCCACGCGCAGGACCCAAAAGGCAGGCAGAGCTCCGGAGTCTCAATGCATGGATGAGACAATGGTGCAGAGATGAGGGTTTTGGATTTGTTAGGAACTGGGGAACATTCTGGGGAAAGGAGGGGCTCTGCCAAAGGGATGGGCTTCACCTTAACCGGGATGGAACCAGGCTGCTGGCATTAACCTTTAAAAAGGAGATAGAGCAGCTTTTAAACTAGATATTAGGGGAAAGCCGACAGTCGCCCAAGAGCGGATGGTTCGGAAGAATGTATCTTTGAAGGATACTACCAAAAGCAGAGAGGTTCCACAAAAGAGTAAAGTAGCCCAAATGCCCTCAAGTATGGAGCAGACAGAGCTTGGAGATCCCAAATTACCCATGTCTAACAATAGCCAAATTAATATGAATAAAATACATTCTCTAAAATGCTTGTATGCAAATGCTAGAAGTCTAAAAAATAAGATGGGAGAGTTAGAATATATAGCACTAAATGAAAGATTAGATATGATTGGAATATCAGAGACATGGTGGAAGGAGGACAACCAGGGGGACTCTGTGATACCTGGGTACAAACTATATCGAAATGATAGAGCTGATCAAATTGATGGAGGGATTGCTCTCTATGTTAGAGAGGGCATTGAGTCAGAAAGGATTAAAGTTTTGCAGGAAGCAAAATCTGCTGTAGAATCTATATGGATTGAAATTCCATGTAAAAGGGGGAAGGCAATGGCAGTGGGGGTGTACTATCGAGCGCCTGGCCAGAATGACCAAATGGATGATGAAATGCTCAAAGAAATCAAGGAAGCTAACAAAAGTTACAGCGCAGTAATAATAATGGGTGATTTCAACTACCCAGGTATCGACTGGGTCAGTGTCACGTCAGGACATGCTAGGGAGATAAAGTTCCTAGATGAAATAAATGACTGCTTCTTGGAGCAGCTGGTTCATGAACCGACCAGAGGGGAAGCCATATTAGACCTAGTCCTTACTGGAACACCAGATCTAGTTCAAGAGATAAGGTTGTTGGGGCCACTTGGCAATAGTGATCTTAGCATGATCACCTTTGATTTGATTAGTGGAGGAGGGATAGTAAGGAAATCCACAATACTACCTTTTAACTTTCGAAAGGGAGACTATGATAAAATGAGGAAAACAGTTAAGAAAAAACTAAAAGGAGCAGTTGCAAAGGTTAAAGACGTACATCAGGCTTGGCTGTTGTTGAAAAATACTATCTTGGAAGCCCAGACCAGCTGTATTCCACGCTTTAAGAAAAGTGGAAGGAAGTCCAAAAAACTGCCAGCATGGTTTAAAGGTGAGGTCAGAGAGGCTGTTGTTGCCAAAAAAGCATCTTTCAGGAAATGGAAAAAAGAGCCAAACGACGAAACCTGGAAACAGCACAAGCACTGGCAAGTCAAATGCAAGGCATTGATATGGCAGGCAAAGGGAGAATTTGAGAAGAAGCTTGCTGCGGAAGCAAAAACGCAAAGTAAAAACCTTTTCAAGTACATCCGTAGCAAAAAACCTGTGAGAGAGTCAGTTGCTCCATTAGATGATAAAGGGGTTAAAGGAGCACTAAGAGGCGACAAGGCGATAGCGGAGAGACTGAATGAATTCTTTGCTTCAGTCTTTACTGAGGAAGATGTAGGGATGTTACCCATGACTGAAGTGGTATTTAAAGGTGCGGAAGAATTGAAGGAAATATCGATACATCCGGAAGATGTATTACAACTATTAGATAAACTGAAGAGTAGCAAATCACCTGGGCCGGATGGTATACATCCAAGGGTGTTGAAAGAACTGAAATATGAGATTGCAGACCTGCTATTAGTAATCTGTGAACTATCATTAAAATCATCTCTAATACCTGAAGATTGGAGGATCGCCAATGTAACACCAATTTTTAAAAAGGGTTCCAGGGGTGATCCGGGAAACTACAGACCGGTGAGCCTGACATCAGTACCGGGAAAAATGGTAGAAACCATCCTAAAGAATAAAATTACTCAGCATGTAGATAGTCATGGCCTAATGGGAGACAGCCAACATGGCTTTAGACAAGGAAGATCTTGTCTTACTAATCTGTTATGTTTTTTTGAAGGTGTGAATAAACAGGTGGACAAAGGTGAGTCGGTTGATATTGTGTATCTGGACTTTCAGAAAGCCTTTGACAAGGTCCCTCATCAGAGACTTTTGGCAAAACTAAAGAGTCATGGGATAGGAGGCAGTGTACTATTGTGGATCAGGAACTGGTTAAAAGATAGAAAGCAGAGGGTAGGACTAAATGGCCAATTTTCCCAATGGAGAAAGGTGAATAGTGGTGTACCCCAGGGATCTGTGCTGGGTCCGCTGCTTTTTGACATATTCATAAATGACCTGGAAAGTGGAATAACGAGTGAGGTTATCAAATTTGCAGATGACACAAAACTATTTAAAGTTGTTAAAACCCAAGAGGATTGTGGAAAATTGCAGGAGGATCTTGATAAATTGGAAGACTGGGCATCAAAATGGCAGATGAAATTTAATGTGGACAAGGTTATGCACCTAGGGAAGAACAACCCAAACTATGGTTACACGATGCAAGGTTCCACATTAGGAACCACCACCCAGGAAAAAGATTTAGGCGTCATTGTGGATACCATGTTAAAACCCTCGGCCCAGTGTGCAGCGGCAGCCAAGAGAGCAAATAGAATGCTAGGTATGATAAGGAAAGGATTGGAAAATAAAACAAAAGATATTATAATGCCTCTCTATCGTTCCATGGTGAGACCGCACCTTGAATATTGTGTGCAATTCTTGTCGCCGTATCTTAAAAAGGATATAGCGATTTTAGAAAAGGTTCAGAGAAGAGCCACCAAAATGGTAAAGGGGATGGAAGGATACGCCTATGAACAAAGGCTAAAAAGGTTAGGGCTCTTTAACCTGGAAAAGAGACGGCTGAGGGGAGATATGATAGAAGTCTATAAATTAATGAACGGAGTGGAACGGGTAAATGTAGATCGATTGTTTACCTTATCAGAATATAGAAAGACTAGGGGACATGCAATAAAGTTACAGGGTAAACTATTTAAGATTAATAAAGGAAAATATTTTTTCACTCAACGTGTAATCAAACTCTGGAATTTGTTACCGGAGGATGTAGTAAAGGCTGTTAGTGTAGCTGGGTTTAAAAAAGGTTTGGACAAGTTCCTGGAGGAAAGGTCCATAAACCATTATTAAGAAGGGACCCAGGATAACAATGCTTCAACCAATACAAGCATTGTGGAACCTGTGTCCCTTGGGGAAACTGCTAGGTACATATGACCTAGATTGGTCGCTGTTGGAAACAGAATACTGGGCTTGATGGACCTTGGTCTGACCCAGTATGGCATATCTTATGTTCTTAACACAGCAACATAGAATGTCCTCTCAACTCTTTGTTTGCTTTTGACCCTTCTCATTTGGGACTTCCAGTCTCCAAGAGAACATTGTCCAACTGGATTGCTCAGTGCATTTCCTTTGCCTATCAGAGTAAGAATCTTCCTCTAGAGGGCCATGTCACAGCTCACAATGTGAGAACCATGGCAGCTTCAATGGCTCATCTGCACTCTGTGTCTGTCGACGACATCTGTCGAGCAGCCACTTGGGCCTCGGTTCATACCTTCACAGCCCATTACTGCTTGGACAAGGACTCCCGCCGGGATGCCTTGTTTGGTCAGGCTGTTCTCCAACACCTGTTCCATACTTTATCAACTCCTACCCACCATCCCTGGTTGGATGCCAGAGATCCATGGGGGGAAGTCGAGCCCTTTCACAGGGACACACAACTTATGGGGTCTCTCCCTAGCATCTAAAGCTAGGGAGTCCCCATATGTGAAGACTACATTCCTGCTTGTTCCTGGAGATAGCATAGTTACTCACCTGTAACAGGTGATCTCCGGGAACAGCAGGAATTTAGTCTTCACAACCCACCCACCTCCCCTAGGAGTTGTATCTATCTCTTTCTCTTTCCCTCTCTCTCTCTTTGTCTCAGCTTTAAACTCAACTGGAGAGAGGCAGTTGGGAAAGGCGGGAAGTCAGCATGCAGGCGCTGTGGGATGCTCCCAAAAGCTTTCTAATTGGACGCTGGGGAGCGTTCCCGCGCAGACTCCATCGGTACCGACGATACCCATATGTGAAGACTAAATTCCTGCTGTTCCCGGAGATCACCTGTTACTGGTGAGTAACTATGCTGCTCCCGCTGATCACAAGAACATAAAACAAAATGTCCTTACTTCTCCACCCCATTAGCAAAATAGCATAAAGCCTTGTCTTACAAATCCATGTTTGCAAAACCATCACAAACCTTCAAGAGAAATTTGTATAAGAAGATTTAGCGTGAAGTATTTCACATGCTCAAGGAAGCACTTATAAAATTTGCCTGGGAGAATATATGCTTAAAAGTAGGCACTCAGAACATATAACTTCTGCTTTTATGCAGTATACACATTGGTGTTCCCTGGAGCATAGAAAGAGTGGGATCAATGGTGTGATCAGCATTTATGCATATATTTTATAACACAGCTACTGAAAAATTTATCCCCAAACTTCAGGTAGAGAAAATCAATATATAGACCAAAAAAACCCACACCAGAAATTTTTATATAGGACCATCAGATACAGTTCCAAATTCATTGGTCACTATTTCCAGCCATTATCATAAGTATCATCCATCCATTTTTTTAAAGAATTTTCTGTAGTAATAAATACTGCAGTTCCCTATCAAATGATACTCTCAAAATATTTACACATACACACACCTGCCTCGGAACTGGTGTAACTTTGTATAGGGTATTTTTCAATCATATGCATGGTTTTATTTTGCAAAACAAAAAAAGCATTGTATAACCACCCCTGTGCCTTCTCTGCCTGGGTTCCAGGTTATAAACTTACCCACTTCATTGTTCAATATACTGAATTATTTTCTCTCATATTATTTAACAACATTTGTCCACAAGGGCCATATGCAAGATGATTAACAAACCATTTATGATACTTTATTGGACTAATGTGTTATCATCTACAACATCTTCACAGTTCTTTATTTTTATATATCTAACTGAGCTAACACAGTAGCCACACTGATCGATATCAGTAATGAATTATTGCCATTCACTCGCAGTTGGAGCTGATTATCTTTCATTATTGTTCTGTTTGTAGCTGTGGAAATGGCTGGCAAGAGTGATCTGGGATCTTCAGACTACTGCAGCATTGGCACATGTTTCCAGCTGGGCTCTAGGTTGCTGACTTGGCCTTCATTGTGCTTTCTGATACTCCAATTGTTCCACTCCCTTATTCATAACAACTGAAAATGTTGATGGTTTAGCTTTGCTAAGCATTTGTTGCATGGAAAATAGCTCTTAGAAGATTGTGCACACTTTTACATGCATACAAAGTAGGCTCGCAGGATTGCATCTCCTTTTCGTTGATCTGTAGATAGACATTCCCATGCATATAGTTTGGAAGGAGCAGAGACGGAGTTGAGATGTATACACATTAAGTGGGATTTTAGAAGGGCTGTCCAGGAAGAATCTAGAATGTCTCAGAGTAGAATGTCCAAACATCTGGGGGAGTGGCAGCACGTGAAGGAAGGCACATATAAGTGCCTTTTGAAATTGCTGTCTCCACTCTGAAAAATGCATGTCACAGGAACCGTGCAGATTTCAAGGCCACGAACATACGTGGGTATAGGCCATTTCACAAATATGTCCTTGAATTGCCAGCCTCAGAACCATATACATGGACGTACCGGCAAGGGAATTTCAGAAGGGGAGTGATTGCGATGTGCTATCTTCATAACAATCTGCCATTTCAGATACTCAGAAGTGCATCAGCGGACCTGTAATATGTTTGGAAGCATTGAGCTATGAAATGAGCACTTATTTCACCTTATTTGTGGTCAGGAGCAGGTATAGACATGGATACCACCAGCTATGGCCAGATGTGCTTGTGTTTTGAAATTGCACCACGATATTCATCTCCATTGCTCTGTCCAGGCCGCCACTCCTTCATGCCCCCGTGTTACATGGATGTCCTCGTGCTGGGGACGTCTATATATCCGGTTTCTAAAATATGTCCAGGGACATCTCTCTGATTTGTACATCTGAATACCTGTTTTCAGACATCCAAATCACAAATAGATCTTCTAAAATACTCCCCATTGATTTTAAAATAAGACATGCACACACATAGGCATGAGAAAGGGATGGGCCACATGGGCCCTAGCCACACCACACTTTGCAGTTGCAGACAGCAAGCTGGCTGCAGGGATCCCATCCTCTGCAGGAAGAAGAAGAGAAGCCATGATCGTGGCAACGACCCTTCCTATCTGCGCGCTGGAGATCAGATTACCGTGGGCAGAACAGGAAGGGTCTTTGCTCATGGGGTGGAGCTTGAGGCAGAGTTGGGATAGAGCTTCGTGCGGAGCTTGGGCCCCTCAAAAATAAAAGGCCTTCCGCCACCCTTGTGTACCCACACAGTATACATACACCTTTACATCATCTTTGGAGCAAGAGAATGTATGTGCTGTTGGGGTCATTTTATGAGCTTGTTTTATAAAGCCACATAGTCGATTATCTTGCCCTTATAAAATAATCTTCACACTAAAACTCCACCCACATCTGATTTATCCTCTTATATATATCTATGAGAAATTATTTCTTAAACAATTTTTTTGTCAGACCCCACAATCAATGGTGCACAGCCAAGAATGTTTGCAAAAGAACATAAGAAAATGCCATACTGGGGTCAAGGTAAGGTCTTTCAAGCCCCAGTATCCTGTTTCCAACAGCGGCCAATCCAGGTCGCAAGAACCTAGCAGTTTTCCAAAAAGACACGCGGATTCCTTAATGCTTGTATAGTGGCAAGCAGTGGGTCTTCTTTAATAACAGGTCTGCAAAAATTTTTTTTTTGAGAGCTGTTTTGGTTATTCCACGTAATGTTTATGTTTTTTGGAGCGCTGAATCAGAAAATGACCTCCATTTTTGTCATAGGACATCACGTTTCCTGACAATTTAGGTAACTATGTTAAATAAGGCATTACCTCAAAATAAATGGAAATAGACTTATAAAATTGAAGTTTTATTACAATATTTTCATGAAAATCCTTTTTGAACTGAAATGAGCTCACCTACACACACTAAACTCAATTCTTCTTCCTTGTGAAGCTCCTCTTGGTGCATTTACGCTTGTGAGTAGCATCTGAAATGTCTCTCTGAAGCATCCAACAGTAGTCTGCCATCATTGTAATGCTCCATTTTCCCTGGTATCTCCTTTCCATCTCTTTGATGTCTTGGTGGAATCGTTCGCCTTGTTCCTCACTCACAGCTCCCAAATTTTCAGGAAAGTAGTCAAGGTGGGACTGGAGGAAATGCACTTTCAAACTCATCAGGCAACCTAAAGCTTGAAATGCTTTCAGCATTCGTCTGACGATCATTTTGTTGTGAGGATCTTGGTTATTGCCTAAAAATTTCTGTACGACTTCTTTAAATGCAATCCACCCTTCTTTTTGAGGATCCGTCATGGTATTGACAGACTCTTGATCAACTATAAGCCTTCTAATATCTGGTCCAAGAACACACCTCCTTCAATTTTGCCTACAACAGGCCTGGAAACTTGGTGACCAAGTATTTGAAGCATTCTCCATCTCTTGGAAGTGATTTTACGAATTGCTTCATCAATCCCAATTTTATGTGGAGAGGTGGTAGAAGAACTTTATGGGAAGGTACCAGAGTTTCTCGGAGGACATTATTTTCACCGACTGTTAGCACCCTCGGCTGCCAACTCTTCTTGGTCCAGTGATTTTGTCGGTCTCAACTGTCCCATAGACACAGAAAACAAGGATATTTGGTATACCCGGCTTGTTGCCCAAGCAGCATGCACAAGACCTTCAAGTCCCCACACACTTGCCAATTATGGTCTTCATATTTAAGTTTACGAAGAACCAATTCCAAGTTCTCGTAGGTTTCCTTCAAGTGTACGGAATGACCTACAGGTATGGAAGCGTAAAAACCGTTGTGGAGTAAAACTGCTTTGAGACTTCTTTTTGAAGAATCTATAAAAAGACGCCATTGCTCTGAATCATATTGGATTTTAAATTGACCCATCAGACCTTCGACATCGATGCAATAAACCAACTTGTCTTCCTGGGCGAAGTAAGGAACAAACTCCTTTTCACGATGTCTGAACCATGAAGATGACACTCCTGGCAACAATAAATTCCTGCTTTTCAGCCTTGATCCGAGTAACTCAGCGGCATCTTTGGGAAGATTCAAGTCTCTTACCAAATCATTCATCTCCTCCTGAGAAAACAATTTTGGTCTTGTATCATCTTCAAAGTCAGAACTTGATTCGTCATCTGGTTCAGGTATGACTTCACCTTCATTGGAGCTAGGTATCTCTTCCAAGGTAGCAGGGGGCTTGTTGTTGTTGTTGTTGTTAAGTGCCGTCGAGTCGGAGTCGACTCATGGCGACCCTCTGGATAGCTATCCTAAATTGTGTTCGGTCTTCAGTCAGGCGGCTCATTGTTGACAGACTGGTACCCGTAGCTGCTGTTATTGTATCGATCCATCTCATTGCTGGCCTTCCTCTTTTGCATTGACCTTCTATCTTGCCAAGCATAATGTCTTTCTCTAATGATCTCTTTCTTCGCATGATGTGTCCAAAGTATGAAAGTTGAAGTCTTGTCATCTGAGCTTCTAAAGAAAGCTTAGGTTTGATCTCCTCTAGTACCGACTGGTTTGTTCTTCGGGCAGTCCATGGTATACACAGTATTCGCCGCCAGCACCATAATTCAAAGGCATCAATTTTCTTCCTGTCTATCTTTTTCACTGTCCAGCTTTCACATCCATATGATGTTATTGAAAATACCATGGCTTGAACAAGTCGAATCTTTGTATGGAGAGAGACATCTCTGCTCTTGAGAATCTTATCTAGGTCTTTCATAGCCATTCTGCCAAGAGCAATGCGTCGTCTGATTTCTTGACTGCTTGTTGCTTCTTTATTGATAGTTGATCCAAGTAGGTTAAAGTTGTTCACAATTTCAATTTCTTCTCCTTCAACGATGAACCTGTTGATTATGCCAGTTGTCATGATCTTTGTCTTCTTTACATTAAGGTGCAGGCCCATTTTGAGACTAGGGAGGAGTGGTCTAGTTTTTAGGACAAGGTACTTCAGGCCGGAGGGCCGGGGGTTCAAGTCCCACCTGGGGACAGCAATCTCAGGCCGGAGGGACTGGGATTTCTAGTCCTGTAGGCACTCCTTGTGGTCTTGGGCAAGCCACTTAACCCTCCATTGCCCATGTTCCCTGTAAGTATTAGTGTATGTGTCTCATATCCCCTCGTGTTAAATGTATCCCCCAATTGACCGCTTTGACCCGGTGAAAAGCGGGATATAAATACAGCTAAATAAATAAATAAATATGTTCTTTGATTGTGAGAAGCAAATGTTTCAGATCATCTTCTCTTTCAGCCAGTAATGTGATATCATCAGCATAGCAAAGGTTGTTGATGAGTCTTCCACCAATCTTCACACCTCTGTTGTCTTCATACAATCCTGCTTCTCTGATGATTTGTTCTGCATATAAATTAAACAGGTAGGGGGAAAGTATGCAGCCTTGTCTTATACCTTTGCTTATTGTAAACCAGGGGGCTTGGGTACTGGTATATCTGTGCCATGGGGGATGGGACGAATTGCCGAGTGAAGATTGGGGTATGAAATGGAATGCTTCCATTTGGAATTAAACCCTTTCACATCGCATGAACAAAAGTAACAGTCGTCACTATGGTTCTTTTGCTCTTGCCATACCATAGGAATCCCATAAGGGAAAGATTTTTTCTTACCCTTGAACCAGTTTCGGAGGTCCTCAACACACCGTTTGCACACTTGATGAGGCGCCCAGACTTTATCTTGATCTCCAATTTTTAGTCCAAAGTATGCAAAGTATACTTTTTTCACAAAGTCTGTAATATTCTGCTGTTGCTTCAACACTGTATATTTACCATAGATGAAACAGAAACTGTCTGGCGAATTAATACACTTTCGCGGAGCCATAACATAACGGTTGAAGAATGACGAGCTAACACGAATTGAGATGAAAAAGTGTGAACAGCCTAGAACCAAGAACCTGATGATGATTCGTGCACAAGTGTGGCATGCAGGAGAGAGCAGCTCTGTGTCTGTACACGAGACGTCACAGTGCTGACCACGCCCCCCCTGCACTGACCGGAGCTGCTGCTGTCTGCCCTGTGTCTCCCTCCCACTAAATTCTTCAGGAAAGATTAACCCCTTCTACCATTAGAAGCACGGACTTAAAACTTGCTTAGCTTATGTATATATTGCTGACCATCAGATTTACAGTGCTATATTTTTTTTTACATAACTCGGACAACCCCTTTAAGTTTTTTTTGGCATTTTATATCTTAAATGCATTTAAGTGAATTAATTAATAGTAATTTGAATTAATTAATAGTAATTTGAAAAAAATTGATAAATTTGAAGACAATTTTGCATGTTGTGGCAAATCATGACATCTAGGAGTTGTTTCAATATTTTATTTGTTTTCAGCACACCAAAATACATGGAAATTAGATGAAAATAATCAAACAGCTTTTTAGTCGCAGACCTGTGTATATATAATAGTTTATGGACCTTTCCTCCAGGAACCTGTCCAAACCTTTTTAAAACCCATGGTTAGGGTTAGGGTTTTAAACCCAGCTACACTAACAGCTTTTACTACATCCTCGGGTAACGAATTCTAGAATTTGATTACCTGTTGAATGAAAAAATAATTTATTTTATTAATCTTAAATAGGTTACACCGTAGCTTCATTGCATGTCTCCAAGTCTTTCTACTTTTTGATGTTATAAACAATCGATCTACGTTTACCTGTTCCACTCCATTCATTAATTTATAGACTTCTATCATATCTCCCCTCAGCTGTCTCTCTTCCAGATTGAAAAGCCCTAACCTTTTAAGCCTCTCCTCATAGGGTATCCTTCCATCCCCTTTACCGTTTTGGTGGCTCATCTCTGTACCTTTTCTAATTCGGCTATATCCTTTTTGAGATACGGCGACCAGAATTACACACAATATTTAATGTGCGGTCGCACCATAGAATGATACCGAGGCATTATAATATCCTTTTTCTTATTATCCATTCCTTTCCTTATGATTCCTAGCATTTTATTTGCCTTCTTGGCCACCGCTGCACTCTGGGTAAAGGGTTTCAGCTTGTTATCCACGATGATGCCTAAATCATTTTCCTGGGTGGTGGTTCGTGATGTGGAACCTTGCATCGTCTAACCATAGTTTGGGTTGTACTTTCCTAGGTGCATAACTTTGCACTTGTTCACATTAAATTTCATCTGCCCTTTGAACATCCAGTCTTCCAATTTGTCAAGATCCTCTTGCAATTTTTCACAAGCCTCTTGGGTTTTAAGAACTTTGAATAATTTTGTATCATCTGTAAATTTTACTACTTCAATCATTATTCCCATTTCCAGGTCATTTACAAATATGTTAAAAAGAAGCGGACCCAGCACAGATCCCTGGGTAATAATTATTCACCTTTCTCCATTGGGAAAATTGGCCATTTAGCGCTACCCTCCTTTACATCATCTTTGGAGTAAGAGAATGTATGTGCTGTTGGGGTCATTTTTATGAGCTTGTTTTATAAAGCCACATAGTCAATTGTGTTGCCCTTATAAAATAATCTTCACATTAAAACCCCAACCACATCTGATTTATCTTCTTATATATATCTATGAGAAATTGTTTCTTAAACAATTTTTTTGTCGGACACCACAATCAATGGTGCACAGCCAAGAATGCTAGCACCGACCCCCAGGGGAGTACTTTTTAATTTAATTATATTTCAAATTAATTAAAAAGGTGCTTAAAACTTCTTTCAGATACTTTACAGTTCTGATGAAATCCTCAGTACAAAGCAGATGAAGGTCTCCATATACTGGAATGCAGCTCGTGCTCAGATGAAGGTCTCCATATACTGGAGTGCAGCCCAATGCATGCATCACGTTTTGAAAAAGCTCTGTTTCAAGAGAACCTCATTGGCAAACCAATCTTTTTGTTTCACTCAGTCAAAAACAAAACTACTTTTCACATTGTGTTTCTGTTGTTCATGATGTCTCCAACTGTATCTCTATATATCTCTTAAAGGCTTCTAATGCTTTGAAAATTCTGTAGTGCTCGTGTCACGATCTAATCTTTTATATTGAAAGTATGGAAGGTCTCAGGCTCATCGGCACTTTATTGTTAGACTTGCATGTCTATGTATAGTGCCTATTTGCATCAATGACCTTCACAAACTCAATTCCACATTAAAATCGATTAAACTTATGATGTGCTTGAAAAATGCTTATCTTTAGTTCCCAACACCTCTTTCCAGCGCCTCTATTGTGTTTCACTCGTCCTAGTTTCTTCAGGGGTTTCCGCAAGATTTTCTTGGCCCCATTCTCTATAAATACAAAAAATAACCTCAACTACTAAAATCATTCCTTTTATATTCTATCTTAGCCCTAAATTATCCATTATTCCTCTTTTTAAAAAATTAAATGAATATGTATCTCAACCTACCACTTTTAACGATGCTGCAGACGTTATGCTTCGTAAGGCATACCAGTCTTCTGTCAGTTTTACTCTCCAAAAAATGCCGCGCATGCGTACCTCCATCAACAAGAGCCTTAAATATACCCTTCCCTACAACACTTCACGCGAGAACCTGCCTTTACCTCCAACCCTTGGGGCCAATTGTTAACTTTTCCAAACCCTTGGACTGATGTATTCACAATGATATCAATTACAAAATAATAAATAGCCCTCTTGCTCATTGGGATTGCTGCCTTAATCAATTACAGCAGTCTCCCATTGGCACATACGTTCCCATAATTTCTCCCAAGACTTTCATATATTTCATTAAACTATATACAAGCCGCCCAGTCTATTTGCATATTTAACCCTTTTGAGGTTACCATTTGTAAATCAAAAATCCACCTTTGTTCCTGCATAATCAATGTTTGTTCTTGTGATCTCCCTCCTCTTCCTGACAAAACCCTAACTATGCAGAAACATGTAAGGTTTTCAAATTTATGTTCTTTTTCCAAACAATGTTGGACCATTGGTGCTTCCTTGATTTTACATTTTAAACGACTCTTGTGTTCCCCCATTCGTTTTTTGAAAGGTCGGGTTGTCTTTCCTATATAAATTAAATCACAAGGGCATCGAACTATATATACCACAAAAGTGGAATCACAAGTTGTTGTTTCTTTCGATCTGTATGTTATGCCATTATGAGTGAAACTATTTACTTCACCAGTGATCCCGCATATCGCACATGAGCCACATTTCCTATGTCCTCTTTCTACTCAATGCGTATAATAATAGAGCGTTATTATTAGAACCTAAAAAAGAGCAAAAAGAAAGTAAGGAAAATAACAATTTGATTACAAAATATTCCTCATTAAGTTTCAAGACCCAACGGGTATTGGTAAAACATGCAAATGTATTGAGTAATGTCCCAGGTCTGCAAGACAAAAAAATTAGATGTGTATGGCAGCGTAATAAAAATCTTAAGGAGCAGTTAAGTCCAGCAATATTGAGGTCGGTTAAACCAGTAGGTTTAGAAGAGGAAAGAGGACATAGGAAATGTGGCTCATGTGCGATATGCGGGATCACTGTAATTCTCATAGCCCCGGACTGGCCACGCCACCCATTGTATACAGATCTGGTGAGGCTAACGGCCGATCTTCCATGGCGGCTCCCCTGCAGAAAGGATCTTCTACGGCAGGGGCTGGTTCGGTTGCCTCATGTGGATCGATTCTCGCTTACGGCCTGGCTAGTGAAAGGGCGCGGTTCTGGAAGCGGGGTTATTCGGGATCGGTAATTTCAACATTGTTGAGCGCGCGAAAGCGCTCAACCTGCCTTTCCTATGTGAGGGTTTGGCGCATATTTGAAGCATGGTGTGCGGAGCATCGGAAAAAGCCCCTTTCGGCCACTGTCCCGGAAGTCCTGGAATTTTTACAAGCAGGATTCGAGAAAGGCCTAGCGCCTAGCTCCTTGCGGGTCCAGTTAGCGGCCATTGCTTGTTATAGAGGTAAAGTCCGCGGAAAACCCTTAGGGGACCACGTTGACGTGGGCAGGTTCCTAAGAGCGGTTAGGCGTTTGTGACCCCAGTAGAGATCAGTAATTCCTCCTTGGGACCTCAACCTGGTATTGAATGCCTTAACCAGGGAACCTTTCGAACCAGGAGGGAAATCCTCTCTGAAGGATTTGACCCTAAAGACTGTATTTCTGGTGGCTATTTGCTCAGCTAGGCGTGTCTCCGAACTTCAAGCGCTGTCTTCTTGGCCCCCCTTTCTTTCGTTCTTCAAGAATAAGGTGGTCTTGCGGACAGTCCCTTCCTTCTTGCCCAAGGTCATCTCTCCTTTTCATGTGAACCAGACAGTATCTCTCCCGTCCTTTGCGGGAGAAGGGCAAAAAGTGGATGATGAGAAGCTTCGCCTTCTGGACGTGCGTAGAGTGCTGAAGCGTTATCTTTCCCGTACGGCATCCATTCTAAAGTCCGAACGGTTATCTGTTCAGTTTGGAAGGCCGCACAAGGGAGAGGCGGCGGCCAAGGCTTCCACCTATATCCTGAAGGGAAAGCAGGTTCCAGGAGGTCTTTGCACGCATTCAACTCGGGCACAGGCGGCTTCCTGGGCGGAGCATAGCTTGGTTCCGCCGCTGGACATTTGCAGAGCAGCTACGTGGTCGTCGCTGCATACCTTTGCCAAACACTACAGGCTGGATGTCCAGAGGGCAGCCGATGCCAGGTTTGGGGATGCAGTGCTTCGGTCCGGGATGGCGAACCCCACCCAGGCTTGAACTGCTCTGTTACATCCCAGAAGAAAGGGACTGGACTGGAGAGACGATATGGAAGAAGTAATTAGTCCTTACCTGCTAATTAGTGTTCCTGAAGGAACTCCAGTCCAGTCCCTGATCCCACCTGGGTTCTTCAGTTTGCAGAATTTCCTTTTCAGGAAAAAAAAAAAAAAAGAACGGACCGAAGACAGAGGGCGAAGTGGAAGCCGGAGGGTCCCTTGCAAATGTCCCGGGGGCGTGGCGGCCCACTAGGAGGGGGCCTGTGGTGTGTGGGTAAGGGCTATGGCGGGCTCAGGTACGCCTTCTCCTCCCTTCTCCTTCCTTCCCCTGTTGTTTAGATGATATTCTTACATTATAAAGTTATAGGCTCTTAATTGTCTATCCGATAAGTCTGCTTTTTCAATAGATTACTGGTGCCTGTGGGTGGTGCCAGTGGTATTTATACCGAACCATCATCAAAACGATGATGGGCTCAGCCTCCAAGCTGCTGGAAGGGTTGCACAACCCAGAAGAAAGGGACTGGACTAGAGTTCCTTCAGGAACACTAATTAGCAGGTAAGGACTAATTACTTCTTACCGCAGGCTGGCTCTAAGGCCTTGTGCGGGCTAAATGCTGTGCTAATTGCTTAACACATTTTAGTAAACAGCTCCTAAATGGATTTTCCATAAAATGTGGGCATTTATTTGTAACAGCTCTTTGGATGCATATCTGAGTTTTGCTTTCCATGATCATAAAGGATTAGATGGATTTATGATTTTTTTTATAAATTTTGACTTACAAATTGAAATATCTCTGAAGAGTTAGTTGATCATTTCTGTAGGATGAAGTATAATAATGCATTTTCTCTTGAATATATTATTTTCTATAGAAAAGGTGTATTGCCTCTGCTGCTTGCAGTGGACATGCTTTGAAGCTAGGATTCCCATTGTAACTGGTATCGAAGGGAAAAGGTGAAACAATTAGAAACATAGAAACATGATGACAGAAAAAGACCACATGGCATATCTAGTCTGACCTTCCATATCAACAACTACAACAGTCCACTTTTTACCTTTAGAGATCCTCTGTGTTGGTCCCATGCTTTTTTGAATTCAATTACTGTGCTCATCTCTACCACCTCCACTGGGAGACTATTCCATGGATCCACTACTCTTTCCATAAAGAAATATTTCCGCATATCACTCCTGAATCTATCTCCCTTCACCCTCATCCCATGTCCCCTCGTAGCAGAACTTGCTTTCAATTGAAAGAGGCTCTCTCCCTGAACATTTACATATTAAGATCCTTACGTCTGTCCTCATATGCTTTATAATGAAGCCCACTAATCATTTTAGTAGCCACCCTCTGCACCGACTCCATCCTGTTCACATCCTTTTGAAGGTGCGGTCTCCAGAATTGCACACTATACTTCAAATGAGGTTGCACCAAAGACTTATACGGAGGCGTTATCACCTCCTTTTTTCTGCTAGCCATTCCTCTCCGTATGCACCCAAGCATCCTTCTAGCTTTTGCCGTCGCCTTTTCTACCTGTTTAGCTACTTTAAGATCATCAGACACAACCACGCTAGGTCCTGCTCCTCTTTAGTGGACAAAAGTACTTCACCTCCTATATTGTATTGCTCCCTTGGATTGCTGCAGCCCAAATGCATGACCTTACATTTTTTAACATTAAATCCCAGCTGCCAAATTCTAGACCATTCTTCAAGCTTAGCTAGATCCCTCCTCATGTTATCTACACCTTCCTGGGTGTCTACTCTATTGCAGATTTTGGTATCATCTGCAAAGAGGCAAACCTTACCCGACAGCCCTTCCGCTTTATCACTAACAAAGATGTTAAAAAGAATCGGACCAAGGACAGTTCCCTGGGGCACACCACTGGTAACTTCCTTCTCCTCAGAGTGAGCTCCATTTACTTGTACTCTTTGTCGCCTCCCACCCAACCAATTTCTAAACCAAGCAGTAACTTTAGGGTCCATCCCTAGGGTGCTCAGTTTGTTTATAAGTCGCCTGTGAGGAACAGTGTCAAAGGCTTTACTGAAATCTAAATACACCACATCTAGAGCTCTCCCTCGGTCCAACTCCCTGGTCACCCAGTCAAAGAAATCAATCAGATTTGTCTGACAAGACCTGCCTCTGGTGAATCCATGCTGCCTCGGATCCTGTAATCAGCTGGACTCCAGAAACCTCACTATTTTCTCTTTCAGCAGCGTTTCCAATAATTTACTCACCACCGAAGTTAAACTAACCGGCCTGTAGTTTTCAACCACATCCTTACTTCCGCTTTTGTGTAAAGGCACCACATGAGCATCTCTCCAGTCCTTTGGCACCACTCCCAACTCCAATGAGGCATTGAAAAGGTCAGTCAGTGGAGAAGCTAGAACGTCTCCAAGTTCCCTCAGTATTCTAGGGTGTATCCCATCCGGTCCCATCGCTTTGTCTACTTTAATTTGAGCTAGTTTCTCACGAACAGAGTCTTCTGAAAATTGTTCAAGATGTCCCTCGCTTCTGTTCCTATTTGTGGGTGTTTTCTGAGGTCCTGCTCCTGGTTCTTCATCTGTGAACACAGAACAAAAATATTTTTAAGCAATTCCGCTTTATCCTTATCAGCTTCTACATATCCCCCCCCTGCACCCTTGAGTATGACAATACCACTTTTGCCCTTCCTCTTCTCACTAATATATCTGAAAAATGTCTTATCCCCCCATTTTATTGCATTGGCTATTTCCTCCTCCTTTTGAATCTTTGCCTTCTTGACTACTTTGCTAGCTTCTCTAAGTTTTTCCAAATACAGATGCCTGTCTTCCTCTCTCTGTGATCTCTTGTATTTCATGAAGGCCTCCCTCTTTTTCTTCACTTTTTCAGTTACTTCCTTCGAAAACCATAGCGGTCTCCTTTTCCTTTTGCCTTTATTTACCATTTTAACAAAAGGTTGGTTGCCCTTAAAATATCCCCTTTCAGTTTTGACCACTGTTTTTCTACATCCCCCAGCTGTTCCCATCCCACTAACGACTCCCTGAGGTATTGGCCCATCTTCGCAAAGTTAGTCTTCCTAAAGTCTAAGATCCTCACCTTGGAATGGATTCTAACAGCCCTAGTCCTAATACTGAACCACACCATCTGGTGATCACTGGATGCAAAATGATCTCCCACTACAACATCAGAAACACTTTCACCATTGGTAAGCACCAAGTCCAGTATGGCCCCTTCACGTGTGGGGTCTGTTACCAATTGCCTGAATAGTTCTCCCTGTAGAGAATCCAGGATCTCCTTACTTCTAGATGATACTGCAGCAGGAATGTGCCAATCAACATCTGGCATATTGAAATCGCCTATCAGTAGCACTTCCCCTTTCCTAGCAATGCTGCATATGTCTTCAATTAACTCTCTGTCCACCTGTTCCTCTTGTGAGGGAGGTCTGTGTATCACACCAATGCAAATAGATTTCTCTTTCCCTCTTTCTAGTTTAACCCACAATGCGTCCTCTCTCCCTTTTAAGCTCTGTAATTCCAAAGCTTTAATAGTAGTTTTTACATATAGTGCCACTCCTCCCCTTCTTCCTACCCTGTCCTTTCTGAATATAGTATAGCCAGGTATAGTTACATCTCTATCTTGGTTTTCTGTGAACCATGTTTCTGTAACTGCCACTAAATCCAAGTCAGCCACTCCCATTAAAGCTTCAACATCAGGGATCTTATTTCCCATGCTATGGGCATTTATACACACTGCTTTCCATATGTTACCCCTGTTACCCATTTCCATAAAGGTATTTAATGTATCATCTACCTGGGGGCTTTCACTTACCTGGGGGCTTTCTTCACCCATCCCCAACGAATCTAGTTTAAAGCCCTCTTCAGTAGATTAGCCAGTCTACTACCGAAGATGCGTTGACCTTTCCTGGACAGATGGATGCCATCTCTGCTCTGCAACCCTTGGAACAGCATCCCATGGTCTAGGAAACCAAAACGCTGTCGATGACACCATCCATGCAGCCATGCATTCATCTCCAGACTCCTCTGAATAAGTATTTGATTTTCTGTGGGAGATGGAGGAGAGGGGAGTATTTAAGGAAACTTCCTAACAAAAGAGAAGAGTAGTGCCTCTTGATCTTATGGTAGGTTAACTCTTCCATTGCCATTGGAATAAGTATGGATTCTTTTTCTTTGTACTGGTTTTAGCCGTATAAGCAGCAGATAACAGGGATTTGACATAAAGTGATGCCATACATGTTTTGCGCAAGTGTATTTTCTCAGTTGCAGCACCAAAGCTGTGGAATTCCCTCCCGGTTAAAGTAACAACATTGTCTGGCACTGAAAGCATTTGGAAAGAATTGAAGGCAGATTTGTTAAGTCAGGCATACTCGTAGGATGGGTAGCTCTTAGACTATGTAGTCTTTCTTCATTTTTAAGTTGCAATGGAGTCGCTGCTCTCCTGGCGACACAGCAGTGCCTTGGTTTTCTTGGCATGGTATGACCAGAAGTAGATTGTCAGGCCTTTCTTCCAAGGCAATGGAGGGAGGGTAGCGTGACATGCCAAGGCCACCAGGAATACCAATAGGAATTGAGACCTGATCTTTTGGACACCAGGACATTGCTCTAACCACTAGACTACTCCTTAACTCTATTCCCATATTACATATACAGTATTTAGAATAGGTTAATGGTTTTGTCTTTGTCTTAGTGCTATATTAATTTTTTCTTTTTATGTTTTAAACTTTGGGAGTATTTCATTGGAATCTACTTAGATGATATTAAGCGGAATATAAGTATTGCAAATAAGTATATAAATAAATAGAAACATGAGAGTATAAAAAGACCACATAGCCTATCTAGTCTGCCCTTCCATATCAACTACAATAGTCCCCTTTTTACCTTTAGAGAGCCTCTGTGTTTTTGCCATGCTTTTTTGCATTCAGATACTGTCTTCATGTCCACTACCTCCACTGGGAGACTATTCCACGCCTACCATTTTTCCGTAAAGAAATATTTCCACATATTACTCCTGAATCTATCCCCTTTCACTCTCATCCTATGTCCCCTTGTAGCAAAGCTTGCCTTCAATTGACAGAGACTCTGCTGTGCATTTATGCCATGGAGGTATTAAATGTGTCTATCATATCGCCCTTATCCTGTCTTTCCTCTAAAGCAGGCATCTCCAACAGGTAGATCGCGATCTACCTGTAGATCGCGGAGGGGTCAGAGGTAGATCGCCGGCCCCATTTGGCTCCGTCTCTCCAGCAGCTCACCCCGTCGCTAGGAGAGAATTTGTGCCGGCAGGTCGTCTGCCGAGGGCTTGTCGCCGCTGCTGATCCTTTGCCTGTCTTTTTTCCCTGCCTGCGGGGAATCTTGCCTGCGGGTACCCCAAAGGGCTGCCGCCTGCGCGCCGTGATGAGACGCCACAGGCCCGGCATCATACCTGGTCTCCTACCTCTCAGAATCACTCATTCCTGCCCCCGCCCCAACACCCCTTAGACTTGTGTTATATATCGGGCGATATCCATTCGCCCGGGCTTTACCTGAATACACTTACCGTATTAGTTGTGTTATGTGCTGGTTGTTGGTCGCCTTATAGTTCGCTTTCATTAAATATTTTCGGGCGGACACAACAAAGTGTCAGGAATTTGGTGATTTTGGCAGGCTTTTCCAATTTTGTTCTAACTTGCCCTATGCCTTGCCTTCGAATTGGTTGAAACCACTGTGACTTTTGCTTGCCTCTGCAATTTTATTTCGCCTTGCCTTTGCGTTGATTCTACACTGTGTGCAGAATTTATTAAATCACGTGTGGTGGTATTTGAACTTGTTTGGCGTATTTGATTTTATCTGGTTTGCTGGACAGGTGTTTGAGTTTTTCTGATGATTGTTGTTTGGTGGTATTTGATTGATGCCAGTATGATGAATTTTTATTTTTACTTTTAGAACTGCATGTGTGGTTTTGGCATCTCCAGTCCTGGTATTGCACATCATCCAGAAGTCTTCAGTTCCTGTTGCTCTTTAATATTTTGGGACAGTGACGGTTTTGGACCAGATTCAGCCAGTGTTTATACTAAATTAGCAGATTTGGCCTTCTTACATCCAGCCACCCCAGTATAACAAAGATGAGTGTTCCAAAGAAGAGCAAAACCTACTACTTTCATGATGAATGGGATATGGACTACTTCATCATGGTGAAAGACAAGTGTTGTCTAATTGGTAACGCCCCAGTATCCTTGCCCAAAAAGGGTAATCTGGAATGTCATTATAAGGCTCTGCACAGCAATAAGATTGTTGCTGATTTTCCACCCAAAAGTGAAATTTGTAAACTGAAGCTCAAAGAACTTAAATCGAAATTGACTACTCAGCAACAGTTGATGGCAAAGCCAAGGTCACATTCGGTCAGTGCAATCATAGCATCCTTCAAGGTCAGCAACCTGATCGCAAAGAAATGCAAACCTTTCACTGAAGGGGAATTTGTAAAAGATTGTTTTCTTGAAGCAGCTGACAATCTTTTTGAAGGATTTAAAATTAAGAAAGAGATCATAGCTGCTATTCAAGGTGTTCAATTGTCAAGAAACACCGTCGTGCGGTGCATAGAAAAGATGTGTGGAGACACACCTGAACAATTGTTGGAGAATGTTTCAAATTGTGTTGCATTCTCACTCCAACTGGATGAATCTACAGACAGAAGAGACATAGCCCAGTTACTAGCCTTTATCCAGATGGTTTTTGAAGACTTCAGTGTTAAAAAAAGAACTACTTGGAATGATTTCTTTAAAAGGGAGAACTACCGGTCAGGAAATATTCAGTTCTTTCCATTCTTTTGTGACAAAGTGTAATCTTCCATTGCATAGACTTGTTTGCATCACTACTGATGGAGCAAGAGCAGTGACAGGTGAGGTTAACAGTTTCATAGCCCTTTGTAGACAGCATAACGACTTCCCAGATTTCCAAGAGACTCAATACAAAGACTGTCATGGACATCACATTCAAAATTGTAAATTCAGTTCTTGGAAGATCACTTCAAAGACGGCTTTTCAATCTTACTCTTGATGAAGGGGCAGCAGAAATCATTTTGCACACAGATGTAAGGTGGCTAAGTAGGCACAAATTTCTGCAAAGATTTCGTGATTTGCTGAATGAAATAAGAAGTTTTTTGAAGGAGAGGGGAGATGACCAAGCAGAGTTGGAAGATGAGGAGTGGTTATGTGATCTGGCATTTCTCACTGACTTTACAGGCGAACTAAGTGATATGAACCTTGAACTGCAAGGTAAAAACAAATGCATTGGCGAGATGAGTACAGTTTCATCCTACAAGAGCAAATTTGAGCTAATGATGACTGACCTTGCAAACAACACTTTTGATAATTTTCCTAATACACAGGACCATCTGGGACAATATCCAAATTTTGTTTTTCAGAACGAGAAGTATGTGACAGAAATCTATTCTGTTATCCAGAAATTTGAAAATAGATTCTGTGACTTCCAAAAAATTGGAACAGTTGTGGAGTACTTGTCATACCCATTCAAAGTAGATGTGGACATTAAAGAAACTGCAGCTGTTATCAGTAAAAATTACTCATTGAACAATCCATCTCTTGAAAACAAAATATTGACCCTTAAAAATGACATTTTTCTCTAGTCCTGTGCTGAACAAGAATTGTTTTGGAAGCTAGTGCCTAGAGACAAATTTCCTAACTTGAGAAGATGCAGTGAAGCTGTACACTCCTGTTTCGGTTCAACTTATTTGTGTGAATCTGCATTTTCCCATCTGAAAATGACAGAGTACACAGCGTTCCAACATGACAGATGAACATCTCCAAGATTCCCTGAGACTGGCCCTCAGGCAATATTCACCCAACTGCAAAAAGCTGTGGATGAAATGCAGGCTCAGACGTCTCACTAATGAGCAAGAGCGAAATATTAAAGATTGTGCAAGATCAGCCTGGATCAATACTCGACCTAAATTTAACACAAATTACTCAATAAAACTTTAAGAAAAAATGTACTTTCCATTTCCCCTCGCAGTTCTTACTGGATCTTCGTCTCTCTGTTTTGTTTTTGCTTAATTTGCTTAACAGCTGATCACATCCAAGTAAATGACAGAAGGTTCATTAAAATGGTGGGGGGGGGGGGGGAGGATCCTCCAACGTTTTGGGTTAAAATTTAATTTGAAACTAATTTGAAACTTAATTTTCATGGTGGTAGATCACCGGCACTTTTGGCCGGAAAAAGTAGATCACGATCTGTTCGAAGTTGGACATGCCTGCTCTAAAATATGCATATTAAGATCTTTAAGTCTGTCCTCATATGCTTCATAACAAAGACCACTATCCATTTTACTAGCCACCCTCTGCACCGACTCCAACCTGCCTATATCCTTCTGAAGATGTGGTCTCCATAATTGCACATAGTACTCCAAATGAGTTAGAGCAACTGCCTAGTACCCAGAAAATCAAGGGTTCGATTCCCATTGGCACTCCTTGTGACCTTGGGCAAGTCTCTTTACTCTCCATTGCCTCGGAAGAAAAAAGGCCTGGCAATCTACTTCCAGTGATACTTTGCCAAGAAAACCCAGAAGCAGCTGGGTCGCTAGGAGTCAACTTCTGACTCCATGGCACAAAAACAAAACAAAAAAATAACTCCAAATGAGGTTGCACCAGAGACTTTTACTGAGGCATTATCACCTCCTTTTTTCTGCTAGCCATTCCTCTCCCTATACACCCAAGCATCCTTCTGGCTTTCACAGTCGCCTTTTCTACCTGTTTTTTTTTTTATTTAAATTTTTTATGAATAAAACCAAATACAGGCACACAAACGTTAACACAATACTCACACCTTTTACATAGTCAAATGTTCCAGCCCGATCATACCCAAGACACATACAAGAACAGTTTTATCCCCATTAGTCCCCTGTTATCCCCACCCCTCCTCCCTTCCCCCCCCCTCCCTCCCCCTCACCACTAGAACATTACAGCTCGGTACAAATTGCAAATATTTCCCCCATATACTGAAAAAATGTTGTGGTCTCTTATGTTTCAACGCTGTGAGTTTACACATCAAATAAATATGTCCTAGCAAGGCCCGATACTCCCCTAAATCTGGTATCGTGCTTTGTTTCCACTGCCTTGTAATCAAAATTCGCAAAGCAGTACAGCCTATATTCAAAAAGCTACCCTCACCCTTAGTTAAACCTTCCGGCGTCACCCCCAGCATAGCCACTGCGGGGTGGGGTATGATCAATTTCCCCAGAATGTCCCCCATCAATCCAAACACCACTTCCCACAATTTGTGGAGCACTTTACATGTCCACCAGATATGTAGGTAGGTCCCCTGTTCCCCACACTCTCTCCAACAGTGTCCTCCACACTGACTATACATGGTCTGTAGCCTCGCCGGCGTCAAGTGCCAGCGGTACAAAATTTTATAGTTGTTCTCCAAAAGATTGGTAGCTAAGAAACCTTTATATCTATTTTTAAATACCCGCTCCCACTGCGCCTCCTCCCAGGACTCTCCTATATCTTTCTCCCATTGTTTTTGGAAGCTCTCTTTCCCCGTACTCTGTGCCATCATAGCGTTCAATTTAGCTACTACCCTTTTAGTTTGCCCCGATAAGCACAACTGCTCAATGTCCGTAGGTATACTTGGGAGCTCAGGCAATATTTTATGCCTGATATAGTGCGTTATCTGATTGTATTTAAATACATCTGTTAGCTCTAACTGGTAGAGTGCTGCCACTGTTTTAAAGTCCTGTAGCTTATTGCCATCTACGAACTGCCCCATCCTCGTTAAACCGTTCTCCTCCCATTTTCCAAAATCCGACCTCCCTACCACAGGCGGAAATTCAGAGTTCCCCCTAATAGGGATCAATCGTGATTTCCCCGCCTTCCCCAGCCAAAGCTGCTGCCACTTATTCCATAAATCCAAAGTCCTGCGGACATAGGGATTGAGAATTGGGTTCCCTCTCCGTTGCTCCCTCGGAAGCCACATCCATTCACTCAATTTCCCTACTCCCAACTCCTCCTCCTCCATTAGAACCCACTCCTTTACATCATCTCCCCACCACCCCGCTAAAGCACTCAGCTGTGCCGCTTCTAGATATCTTCCAAGATCTGGGATAGCCAACCCCCCCATCTCCCTCTTCCTCGTCAAGATCCTCCAAGCCACCCGGCCATTCTTACCCCTCCCTATAAACTTCATAATTGTTCTCTGCCAACTCACCACATATTTTTTCGCTACCCAAATGGGCAAGGCTCGAAAAAGATAAACCCATTGGGGTAACACCACCATCTTTACCGCTGCAACCCTCCCCAACCAGGACAACCCCTTACCCTGCCACTCTTCCAATTCCCTTCTGACCTTCTTGTCCATGCGGACAAAATTTGCCCCAAACAAATCAGCTTCCTTAGAGGTTAAATATATTCCCAGATATTTGATATTATTTCCCGCCCACTTAAAAGGGAATCTCTCTTTGATCTGCGCTTGAACCTCCCGGTCCACTGATATATTAAGAATCTCGGACTTGGTGGCATTAATTTTAAAACCTGAACAGTCCCCGAATTCCTTTAAGAGTTTATCCACCGCCCGCAGGGATTCAATCGGTCTCGTCAGCTTAAATAACAGGTCATCTGCAAATAGAGAAATTTTACTTTCCATACATCTCCCTTTAACCCCAGATATCTCCGTGCATTCCCTAATATATTGTGCCAATGGCTCCATCGACAGCACAAACAAGATTGGGGAAAGGGGACATCCCTGCCTTGTTCCTCTAAACAATTCAAAGGCTTGGGTATACTCTCCATTAATGCGAATTTTAGCCAAGGGATGCTCGTAGAGTGCTTTTACCCACTCCAAATAATTACCTACTATGCCCATCCTCTCCAATACCTTAAATAGGTAGGGCCAGTGCACTCTATCGAATGCTTTTTCGGCATCAATTGTCAGCAAAAGCATTTGGTCCTTCCCCTTCCTACCCTGCCAAACCGCATTTAATACCCGCCTTATATTATCGGCTGCTTGGCGGCCAGGTATAAACCCTGCCTGGTTCTCATGCACCAACCGAGGTAGAAAGACTCGAATTCTATTAGCCAAGATTTTAGTAAAAATCTTAAAGTCAGTCCCCAGGAGGGAGACAGGCCGGTATGAGCCACATAAGTTCGGATCCTTACCCTCTTTCGGCAAAATAGTTATTCCTGCAGTCCGCATTGATTCAGGTATTTTCCCACCCTCAGTAAATGAATTATATAACCGCGAGAGAGGCTCACACAGCACATTCACAAACGCCTTGTAAAATTTATTAGAGAAACCATCTAAGCCAGGGGCCTTAGAGCCCGGAAGGGACCTAATTACCTCCACCACTTCAGTCGCTTCAATGGGCCTCGAGAGCAGCTCAGCCTCCTCTTTCGCCAAACTTGGCAAGTTTACCTTTAAAAACCTATCCAACCCCCCCTGCGAACTAGGCCGTTCCTCCATATACAACTGTTTATAAAATTCTACAAATCTATCTTGGATTTGTTTCCCCTCCCGCACCTCCCGTCCTTTAGCATCCCGAATTTTAGTTATAAAGTTCCTAGTCTGCAACTGCTTCAGTTTACGGGCTAGCATCCGGGAGGGTTTGTTACCCAGCTCAAAAAACTGCTGTTTCAGTTTCTCCTGTGCAAATTTAATCTCAACCAATTCCAATTCACCTAACTCACGTTTCCAATGCTGCAACTCCTGCCCCTGCTTATCCGTCAATTTACCTAATTTTTGAAGACGCTCCAGAGAGCAAATCTGCGAGCGAAGATTATCTTTTTCCTGTTCTCTATTCTTCTTCAGATAGGAGCCAATGGAAATCATATCTCCTCTCACCACCACTTTCAAGCATTCCCATATAGTCTCAATTTTACACTCACCCGTATCATTGATCGCCAGATAGTCTTTTATCCCTGTCTCCACTCTCTGCACTACCTCCGGGGAGTCCAACAAGGACTCATTAAGCATCCATCCACACCTCTTCCTTTCCTTCCCCCCTATACACATTTCAATCCAAACGGGTGCTTTGTCAGACAAGATTCTCTCCCCGATCTCACACCTCACCACCCTTGTCAGCATAGGTCGAGTTATCCATAGCATATCTAATCTGGAAAATGATTGATGGACCAGAGAGTAGAAAGTGTAATCTCGCTCTCGCCACTTCAGTTCCCTCCACGTGTCAACCACCCCGAGATTCTTACCCATTGATTTTAATATCCTTCTATGTTTGGCACTCCCTTCCCCATGTCCCGTTGAGTTATCAAGATGGGGATTCACTGTAAGGTTAAAATCCCCTCCCACTATCACTTGCCCTTCGGCAAATTGATCTAAAGAAGCATTCAGTTCCTGAAAGAAGAGCCCCTGGGCCACATTCGGACCATACAAATTCACCAAGGTAAATACTTGCTCCTGCATTTTAATCTTAAGAAATATGTACCGTCCCCTTCTATCCTGTTTAACCGCACACACAGAATATGGAGTAGATTCCCTTATCAAAATTCCCACACCCCCCTTCTTCAACTCAATTTTGTTGGAAGCAAACCACTGCCCCCGAAACTTCTTATGAGCCATTCTCCACTCTTCACTCTTTTTTAAATGCGTTTCCTGCAGGAAGATTATGTCCCCCCGCAACCTCTCAATTTCTTTAAACACTTTTTGCCATTTTACCGGCAAGTTCAGACCACGCACATTCATTGTTATCACTCTAATCTTATCCATTTATCCTATACCCGATATCATAAGCACACATCTAATTACTGGCAAGAGGTCCCCCCCCCCACTCCCCCCAATATCTCTTCCCCCAACCCCCACCCCCCCTCCCCCACCCCCATCCCCATCCCTGCCCTTGACCGAAAACTCGATCTATACGAGGCATGACCCACCAGCACTCCAGCACGCCTTACTATTGTAACATCAGAAACTTACAGTACACAACAAAGTTATCTACACAATTCCTATTAACATTCCCCTCTAATCATAGCAAAACTCTGCACAGTCCAGCATTTCAACCACTCTCCTCGGTCTGGGGAATGTCTTTCTGGTGTCTGCGAAGCCTCTTATCCCCCTGATGAGCTCTCCTCCAACCTCCGGCCCGCTCCTGCTTCCTGGTCACTTTTGGAGGTTCCACCGCACTAGGACCCGGCACATCCAGCCATCCCGCCGCCTTCAAAGCTCTCGCCGCCTCCTCCGGCGTTTTCACATGGGAGGTCACACCCTCAATTGTAAACTGTAATCCGAAAGGGAAGGTCCATTTATATTTAACCTGCTCCTCCCTTAGTCTTTTTGTTATGAGGGCCAAGTCCCTTCTTTTCTTCATTGTGATGGCAGATAAGTCCACATATATCTCAATCCTATGATTCTCCCAGTGCATCTCCGATAGCTTCCTGGCCGCCTCCATTACCGCATTTTTCGTGGAGTATGCATGAAAGCAGGCCACTATGTCACGTGCCCGGCCATCCCTCCTCGGGCCCAGCGCCCTGTGTGCCCGATCAAGCTGGAGGCACCCGGCCTTCTCAGCCATCTTCGCTGTCTCCAATATGTACTTACTAATCTGCTCCACCAGCCTTATACAATCCTCCTCTTTGTCCGGGCTTTCAGGCACCCCTCTGAATCTAATATTGGCCCTTCTGGACCTATTTTCAAGGTCTTCAACCTTAGTCCACAGCTCTTCGTGGTCCACGTCCATGACGTCCAGTTTCTCTTGCAGTCCGTGGATTACTCCCTCTTGAGCCTCCATCTTACTTTCCACCTCTTCCAAGCGATTCCCCACCTCTCTCATCTCACACTTCAACTCCTCCATCCCACTCTGTACCTCCGATTGGAGTTTAGCAAGATCCTGTCTTATGGTGCCAAACCATGCCTGCAGTTCTCCGCTCAGCCCCTCAATTTCACTGGCATGTGCCGAAGCCGCCTTTTCAGGGGATTGCGCCGCTTCCTCCGCCGTTGCACATGGCGCCGCCATTTTGTGCTTTCCACTGGAGCTCCCCGCTCCGTTTTTATAAGCGAATGCTTTTAAATCTGCCGCACCTTTCTTCATTGCTGCGCCACTCCTCCCGTCTTATCACTCTCCTCCACCAATATACACACTTTTCCCGCAGCAATTATACTTGTGTGCTTTGCTTCACCCGTGCCGTCGGAGCTCCGTACTCAAGCTACCATTCTGCCTGATGACGTCATTTCCTCGCCTTTTCTACCTGTTTAGCTACTTTAAGATTGTTAGACACAATTACGCCCAGATCCCACTCTTCTTTTGTGGGCAGAAGTACCTCACCCCCTACACTGTACAGCTCCTTGGAGTTTTGCAGCCCAAATGCATGACTGCATTTTTGAGCATTAAATTTCAGCTGACATATTCTAGACCATTCTTCAAGTTTAGCTAGATCCCTCCTCATGCTGTTGACTCCTTCCTGTGTCTCTACTCTATTTCAGATTTTGGTATCGTTTGCAAACAAGCAAACCTTCCCGACAGTCCTTCTGGAATATCACTAACAAAGATGTTAAACAGAATTGGACCAAGGACAGATCCCTGTGGCACACCACTGGTAACCTCCTCCTCCCTCAGAGTGAGCTCCATTTACTTCTACCCATTGTCACCTCCCACTCAACCAATTTCTAACCCAATCAGTAACTTTAGGGTCTATCCTTAGGGTGTTCAGTTTGTTCCACAGAGGCAACTTATAAACAGTGTCAAAGGCTTTATTGAAATCTAAATATACCACATTTAGGGCTGTCCCTCGATCCAACTCCCTGGTCACACAGTCAAAGGAATCTGTCAGATTTGTCTGATGAGACCTGCCTCTGGTGAATCCATGCTGCCTCGCATCCTGTAATCCATTGGACACCAGAAACCTCAATATTTTCTCCTTTAGTAGCCTTTCCAATAATCTGCTAACCACAGAGCTTAGACTAAATCGGCCTATAGTTCTCAATGTCATCCTTTCATCTGCTTTTGTGTAAAGGGACCACATGTGCCACTCTCTAGTCTGCTGGCACCATTCCTTACTCCAAAGAGGCATTGAAAAGGTCAGACAGTGGAGTCGCTAGAATGTCCCCATGTTCCCTCAGTACTCTTGGATGTATCCCATCCGGAACCATGGCTTTGTCTACTTTTAGCTTAGTTAGTTCCTCTTGAACACAGTCTTCTGAAAATTGTTTGAGATCCCCATCACATCTGTTTGTGGGTGTTTTTTGATGTCCTGCTCCATTCCCTTCATCTGTGAACACAGAACAGAAATATTTGTTAAGCAATTCTGCTTTATCATTAGTTTCTGCATATTCCTCCCCTGCAATCTTGAGTCTGACAATACCACTTTTGCCCTTCTTCCTCTCACTAACATATCTGAAAAATGTCTTATCCCCGCATTTTATTGCATTGGTTATTTCTTTTTCTTTTTGTACCTTTGTTTTCCTGACCACTTTGCTAGCTTTTCTAAGTTTCTCCAAAATATAGATGCCTGTCTTCCTCTCTCTGTGATCTCTTGTATTTCATGAAGGCCTCCCTCTTTTTCTTCATCTTCTCAGCTACTTCTTTTGAGAACCATAGCTATCTCCTTTCCTTTTACATTTATTTACCTGTCTAACGAAAAGGTTTGTTACCTTTAAAATATTCTCTTTCAGTTTTGCCCACTGTTTTTCTACATCCCCAGCTGTTCCCATCTTTGCAAAGTTAGTTTTCCTAAAGTCTAAGACCCTCGCTTTTGAATCAGCTCTAGTACTAATACTGAACCATATCATCTGGTGATCACTGGATGCGAGTTGATCTCCTACTGTAACATCCTCCTATGAAGGACTCTGGGTTTTGTAGTGCTTTTGCGTTATAAAGTATGTGCAGACTCTGTCACTGATGATAATGATAACGATGATATTGTAGAGTATATTTCTTTTGTATTTATCATACAATGGAGAAATTGCCTGTGGAAGCTCAATTTAATTTGGCGTTTTATATGCTGATTTTACACAAAAAAAACAAAACAATTAAAGGCGGATTACAATGATGCATTTAAACACATGTGTCTAATTAGCAAATCCAAAACAATGTCCAATAATCCAAAATATAATCTGGCAGAATATCTAAATCACAAATGCATTTTTAGTTTTGCAGCATTACGTGGCAGGCTCTCCGTCTCTCAAAAGCAAAAATTTTAATAGAGATCTGCACTAAGGAATTCAGCTGACACTTCACTGTTATGACATTAGAGGAAATGTTTAATCTTGGCGTGGCTGTTTAATTGGCACATTAATAAAACACTATTTCCAGCCTCTTGATGTTTGAAGATGGATTGAAAAGGGTACTTAAATATAATTAGCCTTCTTCTCTCACTTTTGAAATAGCAGAGGCATGAAAATCAACCAGTAGCATCAACTCTGCTAAAGATGGAGTGGAGGCTTGATATTGCAAGGTTAAAAATCAGACCATATACAGTAACTTCATTACTGAAGTAGCTGCACTAGCTTTTTATTCTGTAGAGGATCAAATTTAAGATCCTTATCCTGGCGTTACATGTCATCTAGAAAAGTTTCACTCACCATTTTAATACATTTTCTCATTCCTTATTCCCCCTTTTACTCACTGTGGTGTTCGCAGAAAAATATCCTGTCTCTGCCGCTCCCAACAATAATTAGACTGGAAGTCACTTGACATAGTTCCTTCTATCTGCTCCTATCACTGTAGAAATCTTTTTTGTATTGAGCTAAAGATAAACATCGCTCATAGCAAATTAAAAATTGAGGTAGCTTGGCTTTTTCTATGGCCTTTTGCAGGGAATCTATTTGCATTCATCATCTGTAGAGAGATCATCTTTTCCATTTATGTTAATTATGGGCTTGTCCCAAGGTCAGTTTAAGGCCTTTCTCATTTTTTTATTCATTTTGTCCTGCTGTATAATAAGGCACCTGTTATACACAGAACTTTATTTATCCCCTATGATATATTTTAAACAGCTATGATGACATTTTTTGAATGACAGTCTAACAAACTAATTTAAAAAATAGAATTTTCACAGCAATTTCCATGGGTAAAAAACATTTTACCTATGTTTAGTGTCTGTCAGAAAACTGTCCCACCTTAACGCATGTGAAAGTTTATGTGGTGGTCCTCAATGCCTGCAGTTCCAGCTGAATTGAGAAGAAACATTTCTGGAGGTGTTTTTAGGTTGAGGAGGAAAAGTATGCACACCATTGCATTTTTAATTCTGTGCACATACATTTCCAGCAAAATACCTGTAGAAAAGTAGGTGCAAATGATTACATATACTTTATACACATGGCAAGTTTAAAAATGGGAAGTAAGTGAGCATTTTTGTCTTGGGAATTGGTGCAAAGCTTGTGTGTAAAATGTGCAGTGCCGGCGTTAAGGGTGGCAAACAGGGCAACTGCCCTGGGCCCCCATGCTACCGGGGGCCCCAAAATTGTCACAAGCTGAAGGAGTCCTAGTCTGCAGGTGGGCTTTCAAAATTGCCAAGTTACCCAGTTCCAGGATAGAGATTTTCTGCCAGACCTGAATTTCTGACAATTTCATTCTGGTGCATTATGGGACCTACAGCGCTGATTTCAATGAGTAAAATCAGTGACTACAAATACTGCACTACATTTAAATGCAACTTTAAATCTAGAACTGGCAAAATATCTCACTCCTGGAATTTGGCAACTCTAGGCTTTGGGGCCCCCTTACAGTTTCTGCCCTGAGTCTCTGCATGTCTACCACTGGCCCTAAAAATGTGTGCACAATCTTTGAATATAGAAAGCTTGAAAACTGCCCTTTTAGAGGACGTAGAATGGGCAGAGAAGAGACGGAATCGGTACTTACACATAAAATGCATACATAATCGCTTATTCTTATCAGCACCTACATGCACTAAGTTAGGCCTGCCTCACAGCAGATATAACCAAAGCTGTCAGTTTTTGCCAAGGTAATTTTATAAAGGGATATAGGTGCAGAGCTGGTCCAACCATTAGGAAAACCTAGCTGGTCATTTAGTGTAGCAAAGAAGAGCAGCAGCCAAATCAAAACATACAATAGATCTTAATGCTCACACAAATAGCACTTTCTCTTTCCTGCAGGTAGAGCAGGCTCACAAATTCATACGAAGTAAACTTTAATTTTTAAAAGTATAATATCAAATTATGAATGTTTATAGGATTGTTGTAGTGTTGGGATAATCATAATTGTTGAGTTTAATTAGCAAAATCTCAGGGGCATACAGCTGAAGATTCACCTAGATCACCCTTTTACTGACCCTGCATAGGTGCATATGTAACCTTTATATGCATATGTGCTTTGACTGTGTAGATGTTCTGTTAGAAAATCACCTTCCCTATGTTCAGTTCAGTAGCCTTAAGAATATAAGATATGCCAAACTGAGTCAGACCAAAGACCCATCAAGCCCAGTATCCTGTTCTCAACCGTGGTCAATCCAGGTCACAAATATCTGTAGGTTCCCAAACAGTATACAAATTGCATGCTGCTTAACCCATGGGTAAACAATGGATTTCCCTGGTCCACTTTAATAATGGTTTATGGACTTTTCCTTCAGGAACTTGTCCAAACCTCTTTTGAAACCCAGTACATTAACAGCTTTTACTATAACCTCTGGCAACAAATTTGAGTTTGATTACCCATTGAGTGAAAAGATATTTTCTCCAATTAGTCTTAAATGTGCCACATTGTAGCTTAATTGCATGTCCCATAGTCTTACTTTTTGAAGGAGTAAACAATTGATCTGTATTTACCCGTTCTACTCCACTCCACTCCACTCATGTTGTTGTTGTTAAGTGCCATCGAGTCGGTGTCAACTCATGGCAACCCTCTGGATAGATGTCCTAAACTGTGTTCGGTTTTCAGTCAGGTGGCTCATTATTGACAGACTGGCACCCATAGTTGCTGTTATTGTATCAATCCATCTCATTGCTGGCCTTCTTCTTTTGTGTTGACCTTTTATTTTACCAGTCCCAAAGAGATTCTGACATCAAATGCCCTGCTAAATAACTTTTTTTGTCGGAGTTGGTCAACCAAGTGCACAGAAAACTTCTGTGGACCGCTGTGACTTCTCCTTTTTGTTAACTTTCTCAAAACTGTTGAAGCTTTGAAATCTGCCAGCAATGGATGGACCTGAAGCAGGGTTGTATTAAGTTTGAAACCAACCCGAAACGTGTGACACATTGTCGTTTCTATATTCTGGCATGGTGATTCAAGCCGGTGTTGCTTTTCTGCGAAATCTTCAAAAAAAAGCTAAGTTATGAACTGGGAGTGGAGGAGTAGCCTAGTGGTTAGAGCACTGGCTTGGTAACCAAGCAACCAGGGTTCAATTCCCACTAGCACTCCTTGTGGCCTTGGGCAAGTCACTTAACCCTCCATTGCCTCGGAAGAAAGGCCTGGCAATCTACTTCCGGTGACACTGCCAAGAAAACCCAGGAGCTTCTGGGTCGCCAGGAGTCAGGACTAACTCAAAGGCACAAGAAAAAATGAACTGTTACGTCTGATATTCAGTTTTGAGAAAGTTAACAAAAAGGAGAAGTCACAGCGGTCCACAGAAGATTTCTGTGCACTTGGTTGACTAACTCCGACAAAAGTTATTTAGCAGGGCATTTGATGTCAGAATCTCTTTGGGACTGGATAGTGGATTCTGATTGGTTTTTGTCTTTTATTTTACCAAGCATGATATCTTTCTCTAATGATCTTTCTCTTCGTTTGATGTGTCCAAATTATGAAAGTTGAAGTCTTGTCATCTGAGCTTCTAAAGAAAGCTTAGGTTTGATCTCCTCTAGTACTGACTGGTTTGTTCTTCAGGCAGTCGATGGTATACATAGTATTTGTCGCCAGCACCATAATTCAAAGGCATCAGTTTTCTTCCTGTCTATCTTTTTCACTGTTCAACTTTTGCATCCATATGACGTTATTGAAAATACCATGACTTGAACAAGTTGAATCTTTGTATGGAGAGAGACATCTCTGCTCTTGAGAATTTTATCTAGGTCCTTTATAGCCATTCTGCCAAGAGCAATGCGTCATTTGATTTCTTAACTGCTTGTTGCTTCTTTATTGATATTTGATCCACGTAGGTTAAAGTTGTCCACTATTTCAATTTCTTCTCCATCAATGATGAACTTATTGATTTTGCCAGTTGCCAGGATCTTTGTCTTCTTTACATTAAGATGCAGGCCCATTTTAAGACTGTTCCTTGATCTTGAGAAGCAAATGTTTCAGATTGTCTTCACTTTCAGCCAGTAATGTGGTGGTATCAGCATAGCGAAGGTTGTTGATGAGTCTCCCACCAATCTTCACACTTCTGTTGTCTTCATACAGTCCTGCTTTTCTGATGATTTGTTCTGCATATAAATTAAATAGGTAGGGAGAAAATATGCAGCCTTGTCGTACACCTTTGCTGATTTTAAGCCATTCTGTTTCTCCTTGTTCCGTTCGAACTGTTGCTTTGTTGCTTCTTGATCAATGTAAATGTTGTGCAAGAGAATGATCAGGTGTTCTGGTATACCCATGCTTCGTAATGTGGCCCAGAGTTTCTCATGGATTACACAGTCAAAGGCCTTGCTGTAGTCAATAAAACACACATAGATATCCTTTTGATCTTCTTTTGTCTTTTCAGGGATCCATCTCATATCTGCAATGATGTCTCTCGTTCCTCACCCTTTCCTGAACCCTTCTTGCACTTCAGGTAGTTCTCATTCCAGATATGGTTGTAGTCTCTACTGAATAATCTTGAGTAGAATCTTGCTGGCATGTGGAATCAGAGTGATTGTGCGATAATTTCCATAGTCAAGTGGATCACTTTTCTTTAGTATTGGTATAAACACAGATCTTAAGACCTATTATTTTGGCCCCTGAATTCAAATCTCAGCAGGATGTATGATGAAGGTAAAATGCACTTTTTCTTTTACTATCTTAGAGATTCTTAATCTTGTTGTTTGAGTTAAATTTGGAAAAGTTTGATTTCCTTTCTAGTGCTTAAATTCAGTCATATTAATAACCTCCAAGTAACTCCAACTAAATTTGAAAAGAAATATCAGCTGCTCTATAAACATCTTGGATTCTCCCAGGGGAAATCTGTATAGTAAATAAAGGCCATGCATGACACATCCATAATTAAAGTGAAATATTTTGCTGCTTACTGAATGGTTTCTTTTTGAGGCAAGGGTTTTCCTAATTTTGGACAGAAATGTTAAAATTTGATCACTCTGTAATCCAATTAAGTGCTTCTCCTTTCAAGGCAGGACAAGGCATTTTGAGTTGCTCTTTATAAGTAAAAAAAAAAAAAGAACTAAAGGGAATGTTTTGTACCTGTTACAATGACCTCTTTTAAAATACAAGCTAGAGTCTTGTCTCCATGTGGAATGATGTAACTCTTTTCTGGTATGTCTTTAGTTTTGAACAGCCTTTGCATTTGCTTGATGAGCCTTGCCTCCATGGCTCTAATATTTTTCTGGTCAAGACTTATCCAGGACAGATAGCTTATTGCTAGAATTAACAAGCAGCAATAGGGCGAGTTTTCCACTCATGCACTGCCCCGATAGGACCATTCAACTCTCCTCTGGAGGGACCACCGCGAAAGGTGAGAGGGTAATTGAACCTCTTTGCCTCTGCGATCTATGTTCTCTCTGCTGAAACTGCTAACGAGGGTGCCAATTGGTGGCAGATGTTGCTAATATTTTTCTCTTTTCAATTTTATGTGATGTGGACAACTGTCCTCTGGGAGCTGGACTGAATTCATGTCATTTCACATAGGCCATTTGCTTTCAGATGGTAATGACTTTTGGTCACTACTGCCTTGAGTCAGATTTGAACTTGTGACCTAGAGGTGAATGACTCTATAGCCTTATACCAGCAAACTAAATCATTCTTTCTTCTTCTGCCCACCCCTCCTTGACTTAATTACAGGGGGGAAATTGCATTTTCGTAAGATAGCATCAACTTCATTTTTTTAGTATTTACTTCTTGCAAATTAAAGTACGGATTCTGTGTTAGTCCACTTGGATATGTAGAAATAAAGGTCAGAAGAAAAGTCACAGGGGATGAATTTTAATTGGACTAACTTGTACATGTTCTGTTCAGTTTATTCCATTTATGAATCACATACATGAAAGGGAGGTAGCTCTAGACAGCTATTCATAAATATGATAAAAGTATCACCTGTGCCTCTCTGCAGACGATATCAAAATCTGCAATGGAGTAGACACTCAGCAAGGAGTAGATAACTTGAGGAGGGATTTAGTGAAGCTTGAAGAATGGTTGAGAATTTGGCAGCTGAGTTTTAACACTAAAAAATGTAGGGTCATGCATTTGGGCTGCAAAAATTCCAAGGGGTTGGTACAGTATAGAGGGTGAAGTGCTTCTGTCCATGAAAGAAGAGCGGGACCTAGGCATGATTGTTTCTGATGATCTTAAGGTGGCTAAACAGGTAGAAAAGACAACTGTGAAAGCCAGAAGGATGCTTGGGTGTATAGGGAGAGGAATGGCCAGCAGGAAGAAAGGAAGTGATAGTGCCTCTGTATAAATCTTTGGTGAGATCTAATCTAGAGTATTGTGTGCAATTCTGGAGGCCACACCTTCATTAAGAATATAAACAGAATAGAGTCTGTGTAGAGGGTAACTACCAAATGGTCAGTGGACTTTGCCATAAGGCATATGGGGAGAGACTTACAGATCTCAAGAGGATATAGGGAGATATGATAGAGACATTTAAATACCCCCATGGCATAAATGCACAGGAGAGCCTCTTTCTATTGAAAAGAAAGCTCTTCAACGAGGGGGCATAGGATGAAGGAGAAAGACTTAGGAAATATTTCTTAATGGAAAGAGTGGTAGATGCATGAAATAGTCTCCCAGTATAAGTAGTAGAGACAAAAACTGTATCTGAATTCAAGAAAGCATGGGACAAGCACAGAAAACTCCAAAGGAAAAAAGGACTGTAGTAGTGGTTGATATGGAAGGGCAGACTGGATAGGCCATGTGGTCTTTATCTGCCGTTATGTTTCTATGTGAGAAGACATAGCCGGTGAACTGAGCTGAGCTGAGTACAATAATTTATCTGGTCGTATTAGAAAGTAGAAAGGTTCCATTTGTTTTCATTCTGAAGTCCAAGTGCTAGTGAGAATATTTTCATGTTTCTTTGCAATCAAATTCAATATGACCATCTAAACAGAAAAGTACAGTAAAATGGAGCATCTTTTACTTATGTTCTCTTTCATGGTGTCCTTGCCCCAAGTCACCAATGAAGTGTGCATCAGAATTTGTGGATTCATAGTAATCTTATAGGAGATGAGGTGTAAATGCTTCTCCTATGAATCTTGCAGCATTTCCCTGGCAGTTAACTAGAGCCCTGTTCCTTAGCGCTTGCTTCGACCTATTGAAGTGGCGTTAGGTGATCCCGCGCTAATGCAGCTAGCGTGCAGTGTGATCCCAGCACTAACTGCACGGAGCCCACCACGCCCACTCTCCATCCCTAACCTGCCCACTCGTGACCCTAAAGCGAGTTAGCGCGGGAATCGTCCTGTGCTGTCATGGCCGTGTGCTAGCTGGCAGCGCATGTCCTAATGCGCGTTCAGTACGTGCCAGAAGACACTTTGTCAGCTAATGCTCTTTTGGTAAAAAACCTTCTTAGAAGCTTCCCATATTATATTATACTAGCACCAAGTCCAAGAACTCAAACTGTACCAACCCTACCCATGAAAAACCAGCACTGTAAATATTCTAGAATACCAGTACATCTCTAGCTGAGAAATGAGAACAAGCTAGAACCTACATGTTAGCAGAATCTCTCATCATAGTTACATATAGAAAAATACATACCATCATCTAGTAAAGAACAATGACTGCAAATTAGAAACATATGTTAAGAAAATGAAAATCCGCTTTCGGATTTTGACTCGCCTAATCTCCTTTGTGTTTCCTTACCATTCCCCCTAGACGTTTCCCTGTCTACAGCTACTGTGTTGTCTGTCTTGACTAGATTGTAAGCTATGATGAGCAGAAACCATCTCTTACATGTGTCTGTACAGCGCTGTGTATGTCTTGTAGCGCAATACAAATGTTCAGTAGTAGTAGTAGCACTATTAAAAAAATAGACTTTGTGAGCCATAAACTGAAAGAAATGCATTCCCTTCTACACTGAACAAAATACAAAGAAATCTCTGAAAACTGGCTTTAAAAATATATATATTTTTACCTTTGCTATCTGTTCATTTTATTTTTCAGATTTTCTGGTTCTAATCTTTCTACCATTTTCTCATGTTGTTTTTTCTAAGTCATTTTCCAGGATCTCATTTCCATTTTCTGTTTCTTCATGCTTCCTTCCCTATTTATATTTTTGACACTGGTCCTTCTATTTTATCTTTAATCTGTCTTTTTGTTGGGATGTGCATTCATGAGCATGCATTTGGTTCCTCTGGGCAGTTAATTTTTCACACTTAAAAGGAAGCACATTTAATGTGTGCCTAAAGATAAACTATGTGAAATGAACACGAAAGACGTGTTTTTAATGAGCCAAACTGAAATTTTTCTTCTTACTATGTACCATCCTATTTTTTATCTACCAATTGCTAAATTTCATCTCTCTTCCATTCCCCTCCTGTTTTCTGTTTCTATTTTGTCACAACTACCCAGCTTTCCATTTCCTACCCTTCCTTCCCATGTTTCCCTACTCAACCCCAATTCCTCATCTCTGTCTCATTTCATTTTTAGGTATCTTTATCTTTATAACATGCTTACTCCGAAACAGACAACTAAACAGGTAGATAAGGTGACAGTGAAAGCCAGAAGGATGCTTGGGTGCACAGGGAGAGGAAAGGCCAGCAGAAGAAAGTTGGTGATAGTGCCTCAGTATAAGTCTTTGGTGAGACCTCATTTGGAATATTGTGTGCAATTCTGGAGACCGCACCTTCAAAAGGATATAGACAGGATGGAATCAGTTCAAAGGGTGACTACCACAATGGTCAGTGGGCTTCGTCATAAGGCATATGGGAACAGATTTAAAAATCTCAGTATGTATACTTTGAAAGAAAGATGGGAGAGGGCACCGTGGCATAAATTCACAGGAGGAGAGCCCCTATCTTTTGAAAGAAAGCTCTGCAACTAGGTGGCATAAGATGAAAGCGAAAGGGGATAGACTTGTGAGTAATTTGCAGAAATATTTCTTTATGGAAAGAGTGATAGATGCATGGAATAGTGTCCCAGTGGAGGTAGTAGAGACAAAGACAGTATCTGAATTTGAGAAAGTAAGGGACAAACACAGATCTCTAATGGAGAAAAAGGGACTGTAGAGCTTAGTAGTTGGTATGGAAGGGCAAAAAGGATAAGCTTATGGTCTCTATCTGCCGTCATCTTTCTATGTTTGGACATAGCCCCTGCTATGTTAAGCATGCTAAAAATAAATTGTAGCTGTTACCACCATTTCTCACTACAGCAGCCTCTTTTTGGTTTCTTGTATTTCCCATTATGAATAGTTCCTTTCTCGATTACTAGAGAATTTTAAATAGTTAATTGTTACAGAAGATTACCAAATATACAGCTATTTTTCCATATAGTACTAGATGGGTCAAATAAAGACCAATTGACCCATCTGTCCATCCAGCCTGCCGAGTTATTCCTAGCAACCCCACTAAGTGTATTTCCCAGCTACGAGTCTGAGTACTTGTAAGTTGTCCCTCTTTATCTAAGTCAATTTTTGTCGTCTCCCTCTTTGGTTCTCAAACCTCCGGGGTAGATGAGCTGGCAAATTCTTTTATTTATTCCAACACCACTTCCCCAAAATCCTTTTCTTGTAACTGTTACTTGTTGTTTTATTGATAGGGGGTTATTTTAGAAGCAACCCCATGTGCAAATAGCGACTTTTAAGTGTGTAGATCACCTACCCATGCAAATAGTGATTTTTAGAAAGCCTCAATTTACACATGATGATTCGCATCATACAGAGGTTGCAAGGAACATGGCTAGAGTGTATTCTGAGTGCAGGGAAGGCCCAACCATGAAGCAAGACTTAGACTGTTGCCTAGGGCAGCAGCAGCTTCTGTGGGGTGGCAGTGAGCTCTAGTCAAAGTCAAACAATAGATCCTGACAGCCACATGAACTCAAAAAGCCATCAGCACATTCTTTTACCTGCAGGGAGAATGGGCTCACACACATATGTACAAAGCAAAGTTGAATATCTTAAGTATGATGATCAATCATTCATTTTAATAGTATTATTGTGAGGGGTGGTTTTGCGATGATCTTGGGTAGGGGTGGGGGAGCAAGGATAAGGTGTAAGACTGAAGGTTTGCTTTGGGTGCCCAATACCCTTACATCAGCCATGTTTGGGTGGTCCTAAAAATATTGACATGCATTTCCCATTTTATAAGGGGCATACCTGTGAATTTTGAAAACTAAATGTTGGCATTTATACCTGCCTGAGGCATGCATAAGTGCCTGCGTGAAGGGGCAGGGGCAGTTGCAATGGCTGAAGCCAGCAATCCCTGACCCTCTCCCCTCAGACTTCCCCCTCTGACCATCCAATGGCATCAAGCTCTACTCCACAACCCCTTTGATATAAAGCTCCCTTACCCCCCTCCCAACATGAGTCCCTTACCAATGTCTCCAGGCAGAGTTTTTACCCTCTGATTCCATCCCCAGCTCTTATTGGGATCCCCGATAGTCAGGTGGAGGTAAGAACAGTCCCAGTCACTCCTGCTAATGGTGTCTTTGGGTTCAAAATGGCACATGTGACCCCTAGTGGCAATCTTATGGTACTACCACTAGAAGTCAAGCTGCCAAACGAGCAAAATGCTCTAGTGGGGGACTGGGTTGAGTGTCTTCAAGGGAAGTCATCGAGTGGGGGGCTTGATGTCGTCAGGGCATTTGGAGAGTGGAGATTGATGTCAGGGAGGGGTGAGGGGGAGGGATGCTATCAGAAGCAGCAATTGTAAAAAGCTACTCCCACCACATTTGGGCAAAAGCTGGATGCAGCTTTTCAAAATTGCTATTCCTACCGGACATGGTGAGACACTGGTGTGCAGTCCTGCACTTCCTTACACGGATTTTACAAGAGACTACATTTGACAGAGCCTTTATAAAATACAGTGGAAATTTTCCATTTCCCGACTTTTTAATTTACTGGCTACAAATCCACAGTTAATGTAAGCTGAAGTCACGATACTTGGCTTGAATCTGGCTCCATAGCTGAGCTATAATCATCGTCTGACTTGCACCGGCTCCTTGCAGTAGGCTCTGTTTATGATGCTTGTGTTGGAGTGAGGGGAACAGTCTTGACTGAGACTTATTCTAGTTAATTGTCATGCTCCTGTCCTTTTTGCACAATGAGGAACTGAAGCTTGTCACAACTGATCTGTTCAACAACATGAGCAGCTTGTAACCAGTCATGCACAGCAGGGGACAGGGGGTTCAGAGTCTTCTGGGAGATATGCTATCGTGTTTAGCAGGTGTTTGGCTTTCATTGGAAAAGGAATGTGAAATATTTAAAAGGAAAAGGCCATTTCCAGACTCCACTGGACGTTTCTTATGTAAAAGCACAAACAACTGGGTCCGTGCATTTCCCTTCAGCACTAGTAGTCTTCAGCAAGACATGGGGTATAATTTACTGCTTATTTTGCCTTGCAGGTTCGGCACTTAGGGAGGGGTTATCACTGTGCTTCAGTCAGTAATAAAAACCTGCCACTGCATCTCATGCCAGAGCAGCAGTGGGAGAAATAGCAACTGAAAGAATCTAATGGAGACAGGTTCTGAAAGAGGAGAATAAATTAAGAAACAAAATAAACTCTGATGATAACCCAAAGCAAATGATCAAAACTGATCTCAGCTGATGGGTCTGAATGCTTAGTAGGCAAGATTCACATATGATTTGTCCTGGAAATTGACTTTTTAATTTAACAAATTTTTTTTATTTTTTAATCTTTTCCCCATTTCCCAGAGAATGTGGGCACCTTCTGTTGACGCTTCACAGCATGGCCAACCTTCAAAAAGACTTGTAGAAGCACAGTTTTCATAAAGCAGCAGGAGCCTTTAGCATGTCAGAAACACATTAATTAAAGCACCCTCTCGTCTTACACTGTATAGTCACGCTCTGGCTCCACAACTGGTGAACGTCCTTGCTAAATGTTGTCATCCACCAGTTTATTTTATTTTATTGGAAACAAATTATAAAGAACATTTGTATGTGGACTTCATAGAGTACTGACTGAGGCTTGCTCTTCTAAAAGACATCTAGTCAGAAATTTCTAAGGCAGAATTGTACAACCTTTATCACTCTGACCTAGTTCAGCTGAGAATTGGAGCCAAGAAATCCATAGGTATATTGACTTTTTTCAACCTTCGAGTTTAGACACCCTCTTTCTTAACCTGTGATATCTGAAAAATTCTAGGGATATGCATCCGTGAGTGTGCAATTTGTTCATTTGAGTACCTAAAACTTTAGTGTGCTCATGCCTATGAATGAATGTGCAATCTGTTGTTCACATTAAGTTCTTACATGCTTAAAATGTGTGACTAAAAACTCAAATATGACAAATAAACACAAAAAGATGCCCAAAAGTCAGGAAAATTAGGTTTTAAACGAGCATGAACCAAACTTTTTTTGCCCATGCACACCCCTAAACAATAACCAGGGTATCCTGCAGGCCCTCCTCGCCCCCTTCATGTCACGGGTCCCCCCCCCCCACCACCCCCAGCCATCCATTCCATCCCACCAATACAAAAGACCCGCACACCAATTATGGCAAAACTTTGGTCGCAGCTTTATTTACTGTATATAAACACTAGCCCACACATGGGCCCAACATATGTGAACATCATAACATAATCCCCCCCCAAATCTGGATGATGCCCACACCAGCCATATTATTAGCAAGGTGGAGCATCATCCTCCCCCAAACCCCGCCGCCTGCCTCGCCATGCTAGTAGCAAAGGCCGGCCCCCAGTCCCCTATACCGGGCCGAGCCCCCCAACCGGGGTCTCGCCTCACCACGGGGAGCACTTTGCTCTCCCCAATGCACTTTAATCTGTTAATGCCCCGCTGCCTCGGCGAGCACTAGCTCTCTCTACTCCGCCACCGGCGCAAGGTAGCCTACCTATCCTTGCGCCGCCCCCACCATAAAGCTGCGACCAACCAACCCTTCCAGGGCTTCTTGCCAATCATTTAATAATAAATCCTGCCCCCCCGGTGAAAGGTGCACACCATCCTTACGATAAAGCCCCGTACACTTCACCTCCGCCCAAGGGTGCTGCACCTGCCACCTGCCAGTCTGCTGCACGCAATGCCTGATCTGACGGTTGATCTTCACCAGGCCCCGAGACCACCGACGTTGAGACCGGCAAGCAGGCCGAGGGAGGATATCCAACCAGACAATCCCCACACCTGGCAACCACTCCCTGAGCAAACTAATGTCCCACTGGACAGCATGAATCAGCTGCCAACAAGTCCAGTTGGAGAGATCATTACCTCCCAAATGAAGCACGAGTCCAGCCGGTCGCCGTCGCTGGTCGGCCTGCCGCCGCACCAATGGAAGAAGTCGCTACCATCTCATGCCTCGCTCGCCCTTCCATATCAACCGAGTATGGCAGGAGGCCAAGCCCAAGAGCACTCCTAGAGGGCACACCAACACCCTCTGCTCCGCCCAATACACAAATGAGTGTCCAATGAGCCACCACTCTCCCGCTGGCACCCCATCAGCAACCATGGACCCTGCCAAAGAAATAACAATATTAACGCCCCCCCCACACTCCCCCAGTCCCCCCTCCAGCCAATTCACATCTTCTCTAGCCACACATAACTCGCATAAGCCCCCGAATGCCACCTGCCAATCCTCTGAATGACATCCCCTTCCAGCCCAGCAGCCTCCACACTAGTAGCAGCCCCAATCTGGAATGAATGCGACGCAAACCGCCTCTCATCGCACCCCAACCGCCGCAAGGCCAGGCGAAGAACCACAGTAAATTGAAACTGTGTTACAGGCATCCTCATGGCGAAAAAAATAGCCTGCCATATTCGGCCGCCGGCGCACATACTCCAACAAATTCCTCACCAGACAGGAGCACACCACCAGAATCGCTTTTAGCAACACCCACCCTCCTGCCCCATGCTGGTCAGTCTTGGAGTGCAAGAGAAAAATCCGCACTTGCGTAGCTTCCAAAATGACATGCCTGATTTCCAACACTCCGAGAGTCCCTTGCTTTGCTGAATGTGGCACTAGCTCACTGACCCGAAATGCACCAAAAAAATCAGTGATGAACAGAGCCCGCAACAACACAGACTCAAAATCGGCTGCAGCCACCACCGGCAACACCTCCCATATTCGCATGAGCAAGTCGTGCAAAACTGGGTGCCGCCAATCCTGCAACCTGGGACTTTCCTTCGCCCAACCTGCCAGCATCCGCTGCACCAAAAAGGACACTCTTGGATTACCCCAGCCCACCGCCTTGCTAAAAAAGGAGAATCCCACCAACGCTGCCGTAACCGCCGACCTGGCCCAACTGCTGGTTTTCGCCCAAACTATGAATGAACCCAGCAAATGATCAGCCTCTCGCCCCCCCTCCAGCCATTCCCCACAAAAAACTCCCGCACCTTGTAGAATCCACGCTGGTATGATGACCACATACCATGAGCCACTGAGGAACGCAACAACGTCAGCACTCCCGGGTTCCAATCTGCCAAAGATGCTGTGGGACCGTCGACGCTGCCTCCTCCGCCAAGGGTGCCAACAACCGGAACTGAGACCACTGAAAACGTGACAAAGCATCCGCAATTGAGTTCTGAATGCCCGGCACATGGCGTGCCCGGGCGGTCACATTAAGCCGCAAACAAGCTAGGACAAAAACTCACATGAGCGCCGCCACCCACGGACACCTGGGCGAGTTCCCATTAATAATCTGCACTACCGCCGCATTGTCACACCAGAACACTACCCGCCTGTTACGTAACCTCTCAGGCCAGACCTACAAGGCCACCACAATGGGGAATAACTCCAAAAAAGCTATGCTACGAGTCAATCCCGACACTTTCCAGGAAGACGGCCAAGCCTCCGTGCACCATGATCCTTGAAAGTATATACCAAAACCCGAACTACCTGCCGCATCTGAAAACAATTGCAAGTCTACATTCGACAGTTCTGGCAATTATACCACTGAGCACCCATTAAAATCTGACAGGAACGAATCCCACACCCGCAGATCCTCTCGCATCCCAGCCGATACTCTAATGTGATGATACGGGCGTCGAACCCCAGCCATTGCCAGCGACAAACGCTGCGCAAAAGGACACCCCATGGGGATCACCCAGCATGCAAAATTAAGGTGCCCCACCAAGGACTGCAAATCCCAAAGTGTTACCTTTGAAGCAGATCCCACTGCCGCCACCAACACCTGAAACCGCTCTACCTTCTCCGCCGGTAGGCGGACCACCAATCCTGCAGAGTCTATCTCAATTCCCAGAAAAGACAGGCATGCCGAAGGCCCCACCGTGTTCTCAGCCACCAACAGAATGCAGAACTCACTGGCCATCTCTTGAAAGGACTGCAGCAATATAGCACACGTCGCCGCATGGGCCGGACCCACAAACAAAAAATCATCAAAGTAATGAACAATGGATCGATACCCCGACCTCTGAATCAGCACCCAATGCAAAAAGGAACTGAAAGCCTCAAAATACGCACACGATATCGCACAGCCCATAGGCAAACACTTATCAAAATAAAACTGCGAATCAAACTGAAAGCCCAGCAACGGGAATGCTGACGGATGAACCAGCAACAGCCGAAAGGCAGATTCAGTATCCACCTTAGCCATGAGAGCACCCTCACCACACTGGCGCACCAACTCAACTGCTGCATCAAACGACGCATACTTTACTGAGCACAACTCCCGTGGGATATGGTCATTAACCGATTCCCCCGGCGGAAAAGACAAATTGTGTATTAACCTAAAACGCCCAGGCTCTTTTTTAGGGATGACCCCCAATGGCGAGACAATAAACGGTGAAAAGCACGGTGCACCAAAAGGACCAGCTATTCTGCCCAAACCACATTCCGCTGCGATCTTACTACGGACCACCTCTCCCAATAACTTAACAGAGCTGGTATTTTTGGCCACCAAATCCGACACCTTGCCCTTAAAAGGTATGTGGAATCCCTCCAAAAACCCCAACAACACCCTCCAAGCCCTGCCCTGCCGACTCCCACCAAAACGCACCAACCAAGGCTGCAACGCTTTGACCTTGATCGGAGTAGGCGCCAAATCCGCACTCACACCTCATTTGCCCCCAGCCGCAGCTCCCACCACTCCTTTCCGACTACACTTTGTAGCGGGGTGTCTTCCCCCCCCCCCCCCCCGCAGAGCAAGCAGGCATGTCTGAATTTACAGTCCGGAAAGGGACAGTATGATTTATTGAAATGCCAGCAGAGGTCCCCTCCCACTGGCCCACTTTTTGGCGACGCGGGGAGACCCCCATGCCCACGAAAGGACTAATGTTTCCCTGGCCGACTTAATCTGCCCCACCTGCTCCTCCCGCCAAACCTTTCTTGGCAGACATTTGGGTCAGCCACAAATTAATATCCTTCATACCCTATGACAACTGCATATTTTCTTCCATCCTATCACGGAAATCCTCATCATAGTTGAGCCACGCCCAACCCTCATGTGCCTGCGACGCAGCCAATATAGCATCCGCATAGGCCAACAACGCACCATACTGGCTTGGGTCATAATGCCCCCAGACACTCGCTAATCTCAAAAAAACCAGAGTCCAATTCAACGTATTGCGGGAAATCTTCTGCACCCTACCCGCCTTCTCCTCGTCCTTGCGCTTCTTCCGACTCTCGCCCGAGCGCTTCCTCCTGTCCAACAGCCGAAATATGTCAATGTACCTATGCTTCCTGATCCTACATCTCAGCTTTCGCGGAACGCCCTCCCACAGTTCCGCACAACGTACCACCGAAGATGCTGCCCGATTGCACTTCCTGACATCTGCCTCTGCTGAACCCCCTGAGGAACTGCCCAAAGACGTGGATGACGAGGATGACGACAACGACGGTCATGCTTCCGCTTCACCCTTGCCTTGTGGCCACCCGCCATCGCCTCTTCGCTTGACACCACCACCCCCGCCAAGGCTACCCACCTCCCCCCACACTCACCTTCCGCAGTATTGCCATTGACTTGCTCGCTCAACACTGGACAGCTCCGGAGTCCTCAACATCGAGGCTGCTCTCCTGTCTTGACTTAGCACCGCTCCCCCACTCCCTGCGGAGTCCCTCACAGGCACCTGCAGAGGGAGAGAAGTACAAAGACCAGCAGCAACCGTCCGCGGCCCACTGGCCCCCGTCTCCACCCCGCTACCCCATTGCCATGCAGAAGTACCCAAACCTCCTGCTGCCCACCCGGCCCCCCCCCTGCTGATGCAGACCCCCCCCCCCCGGAAACCCTACCCCATACCAGTCCCCCAGCCACCACCCCATGGTCCCACTACAGCCAGCTGACTCACCCCAGGTGACCAATTCCCCAACCCCCCCCATAGGTGAACAAGGCATCATTTGCGTTCCCGAATGCCAGGGGATATAACTGCCAGGGAAACTCCTGCTGCACCACCTTCATTGGTTGCCTATTGACTTCCGGATATCTTTTAAGATCCTCACCTTAACCCATAGAGCCATTTATCTTTCTACACCTGCCTACCTTTCGGATCTACTGACTTACCATACACCCTCACGCAGTCTTCGGTCCATTCATATTAACCGCCTTCACCTTCCAGCACCTTCCAAAGCCCATCTGCAATCTACCAGGAAATCAGCATTCTACTATTTAGGACCCTCTCTCTGGAACTCCCTTCCTACCAACCTCCGCACAGAAGAATCATATCCCAAATTCCGCTCTCTCCTTAAGACTCATCTGTTCTCCCTAGCTTTCCCCCCCTGACTTTTCATTTCTCTGTCTCCTATCTTCTGGTCTATCTGTTGTTCTGTCCTTACTATCTTCTCTTTCTATCATTTATTGTAACTTCTTTTTCTCTTTCTATAATTAGTAATTTTATTTTGTAAACCGCTCCGATGTTATGGGGGGCGGTATATTAAGTGTGAAATAAACAATAAGCAATTATCCCCCCGCCCACGCCCCCCCCCGCAACTTCGCCTGATCCTCTCAACCCTTCCTCACCAGACCCCTGCGCACCTACGCTGACTGACTGCTCTACTGCCCCCGAACTGCCAAGCCCAGCACCCACCACTGCACACTCCCCCACCGGCTCTGGACCTCCCAGCTCCTGACGCGGGGATGCCCCGACCGCCCCCTTACCATCCCCCTGCTCAAAGTCCCCCTTTTGCCCGAAGACCCCCATCCTGAATCCGAGCCCAGCCTACCCCTCCATCCACCGCGAGAACCCGATTGTGCTGCGCTTCTAAGCCCCCGGACCGCCTGCACTGACGCCCCAGAGCCCACAGCAGACGCTGCCCCCCTCAACCTGCTCCTTCTTCCCCCGGGCTGCGCCCCCACTGCCCCACGCTGCTCTCGCCCTAACTGCCCCTTCTTCAAGTGCACCATGCCTTCCATTCTTGTTACCCCCACCCCCCACTGACTTTGCAGTGTAATTATCTATCCCTCTATGAATTGCACCGTATGGATACGATACTTTTTTTTTAAATTTGTTTTTTATGGCTCACGTGCTACCAACCCCCTACCCCTCTTGCTACAACCCCAACCCCTTACTGCCACCTAGCTTCTTCCACCCAGCTGCCCCCCATACTCAATTTATTTCATTAAGTAATTTAATTGAGACAAACCCCCCCCACTCACTCACTCCCCCCCCCCGGCAACTATTCACCCTCAGGCACCAAGCCAAACACTCCCAATTCACCCTCAGGCACAAACCTAGCTGCAGGCCACTCTCCTCCGGGCCCCGGCTCCACCGCCGATCGACTGCCCTGCCAATCGCTGCTCAGGCACCGAGCGCTGCTCCAGATGCCCACTGCCTCCCATATGCCTCTGGAGACCGCCGCACCACCACTGATGCCGGAAATCAACAGTCCCCAATGCTTTAAACTGCCTGAGAGACACCACGCTGCCACTCACTGCAGCCAAAAGCGAGGTAACTCGCACCACGGGGCCCCTCACCCTGGCTCCGCAGCCCCGCCCCCCTTCCCGGCTCCAATGAAATCGCCCCACACCACTGACGTGGGGCGATTTCAAACAATGCACGCTATCGCCTCCCAAACACCAGCAGCACAAGACCGAGGACCGGGCCCCAGTTACTGTCGGCCCCGGGACCCGGCCCAGAGGCCTCAAACATTTCTGAAATATGAAAAACACAGCGTTGGCTCCATAATAGTATAGATAAATTAGAACTGATGTTTAGCATCAGGAAAATTAGAAAGATAATTTTTTTGCAGTGCTTTGATTCCGAAAAATCAGATTAGGACTGGCTCAGTATGCTTAAGTTTCTTCTGGTCTTTTATCTACAGCACATTTTAGGCATAGGCAAACGAGGAATGTACCTGTGACTCCTCAGATCTATGAATTCAGTGGCCCCTAAGTCTGATTTTTGTAATTCAGCTGCTGGCACAAAGAATAATGGGGGATAGGGAACAGAGCCACCGCAGCCCATAGAGTTCTTTCCTCCAAGTTAGCAGGAAGAGTTGACAAGCAATACTTTTTTTTTTTAAGTGCCATCAAGTCAGTGCTGACTTCTGGAAACCCAGCAGCCCCCTGGGTTTCTTGGCAAGGTATGACTGGAAGTAGATTGCCAGGCCTTTTCTTCTAAGGCAATGGCGGATAAAGTGACTTGCCAGTGGGAATTGAACTATAAAATTATGAACGATAAAATTACCAAATCCGCTGTCTCACGCGGCTGGAGCCCCCAGAGATGGGTGTGAGCTCGCCGTCAACACCGCTCTAGCATCTCGGGCTACCCCTGGAACAGTTGAACCTACAAAACAGAGAACATCAACACTACCAACGTCTCACTGCACAGAGCACCGCATGGTGGACCAACGAAATGTAAGTAGAACATATGGAATAGCACCGCCAAAGATACTGTTATACTGACCCAACTGACCCGACTGACCAACCATACACGTGAAACCAGACTGTAAAAACCTTGACAATCTGACTGTGGAACCAACCAAGGGGCACAGTTACACGATGTTCGGTAACACATACATGCCTTCCAAATGGGCTAATGTGTAAAGGCCGTATTACTGACCTAGCTCATCAGTAATTATAACTGAATCTGTCCACGTATAAATACAAATGTTGCGTATGTGGATAATATTGCTACGCTGTCATCAAAGCTAAAGGTCATACCAGTTAGTCTTAATGCCGCTATTGTGCTACTATTGTTATTGTTGATACAGCTACTACTAGTCTTAATGCTGCTATTGTGCTACTATTGTTATTGTTGATACAGCTACTACTATTCGATTTTGTTTATACAGATACTTAGTGTTACAACATAGTACTACAACATAGTTACCAGGGCTAACACCCAGACTGGTTATTTACACTGCTATTATTGTCCATATAGGTTGTTTACACTGCTAGTTTTGTCCATACTGGTTGTTTACACTGCTATTATTGTGTGGCTATTGTGCTACGTGTTTGCAAAGCTAAATAGTGCTGCTACTTAGGGCTGCTACGGAGTGCCACACGGTGCTATTTGTTTATAACAGGATACATAGTAATAAGCGAGGTTCATACTGTTACCTACACCTGCTAATCTTGACAATCAGCCTTGCTAATTCTAAGTGCTGCAAACATTTACTTTCGATCCCTACACTTGGTATTGCTGCAAATATAGTTACAAAGGGTCCAAATAGAATTGGCGGACTAAACAACATTGGAAAGGTACATTAATTAGCTATAAAATGAAGATACCAATCCTATACATAGGTATATGCCTATTCACGCTAATCCATGCCCACACATTCAATCCAAACCTATACCATACACAACTATGCACTACACTCTACCTCCTCTACACCATACAAATGCCACAAACACTCCTACACACACCATACCACCAAAACATAGACACAGTAACATACCCACTCAAACACAGTGCCTACACTAACAGCCCTACGAGAAATCGGAGACGCCATAGGCCCAAAGCATCATCGACCCACATGCTCAGCCAACCACTGACACAAACCGCTAACAACCAGGCTAGGCAAGAGCTGCATAATATCACCCTCATCAATGCTCGATCAATCAGGAACAAGACACACATAATCCACGACATCATCACAGATAAGAAACCAGACATCCTATGTATAACCGAAACATGGGTCTCCAACACCGATGCAGCCATATTAAACCAGATCAGCAAACCTGGATACAACCTATACAACTGTCCCCGAACCCACAAAAAGGGTGGAGGGGTCCTCATAGTAGCTAAGAGCAACCTACAACTCGGAATTACTTATCAGAACTCAAACACAGACATAGACCTAATAAAGGTGGAAAACACCGCAGTATCCATCTGCCTAATATACAGGCCCCCCTCACCACAGCATGAGATACTTGCCTCAGCATTAGAAAACATTTCCGCAACGCAACCAAAAAAATTCCAGATCGTACTAGGAGACCTGAACCTAACATCAATTACAGCCACGCACGCAAACACTTTCCTGGACGCTATGACTCAGCTAGGATACCAACAACTGATAACAGAGCCCACCCATGAAAAGGGACACACACTGGACATGGTTTTCGCACCTGCAGGAAAGCAAGCCAACGTTGGGAAGCCACTGATAGAGATCATACCATTACCCTGGTCGGACCACTACCAAATCAATGTGCAGATAAAGCTTCCTACCTTATCCAAAGACACAAAGGCAAAAAGAGCACCCCTTCAACAAAGAAGATTTAACAAACCAAATATGGAATGTCTCATTGAGACCATCAAATCCCACATAGACCTGGTTAAAACAGACCTCAACGATTTAACAAGCAGCTGGGATACCGGTATTCAGGCCATGGCGATCCCTAAAGAGAACCATACACCAAACGCAGCCAAACTAAAATCAGAACCTTGGTACAACATAACGCTGACCAGAATGAAAAGAGACCTTAGGAAACATGAAAGAAGGTGGAGACAAACCAAATCCATCGAGCTCAGATCTGTGTACCTCAACCTCCTATCAAAATACAAGGATGAAGTAAACACAGCAAAGAGGATACACCATACCAACATTCTAAGCAAAGCCATCAACAAACCACGTGAACTCTTTGCATTAGTTAAATCACTAACCAAAACAGCCACTCCGGAACATCCAGATAGCCTCATAAATCCACAAACGCTCGCAAACCACTACGCAAGCAAGCTGACTACCAACATCCCCAATCTCCCTATAGACACACAATGCCAAGGCACAGAGGTGGAGAGTAAACAAAAATGGAGTATTTTCCACAACATCGATGTGCAGCAAACCATCAACATACTAACCTCCATAAATACCACCACCTCCCCACTCGACCCCTGCCCAACAGCATGGATAAAAACAGCAAAAAAAGAGATCAGCCAGCAAATATCCCACATCATAAACCAGTCACTAAATCAAGGAATAATGCCTGACCAACTGAAACAATCTATAATAAGGCCAATCCTAAAGAACAACTCGCTCAACAAGGAAGACCCGACATCATACCGCCCCATCTCCAGCATTGCATTCCTTGCAAAGATCATTGAAAAAGCTGTGCTAATACAGCTTCAAGAGCATCTCGAGGACTGTGATACCCTAGATAAACAGCAATACGGGTTCAGAAGAAATCATGGAGTTGAGACGCTTTTGATAGCACTAATGAACAACCTCATCCAAGGCCTAGAGAACAGAGAAAAATGTTTATACTCATTTTCATTGACATCTCTGCCGCCTTCGACACAGTACACCATAAGATCCTCCTCAACAAACTAGAAGATATAGGAATTGTGGGAACTCCCCTCAAATGGTTCTCCTCCTACATAACGAACAGAAGGCCGCAAGTACAATTTAATGGCGAAAAAGCTGAACCTTTCGCTCAAACGCAGGGCATACCCCAGGGTTCTGCCCTCTCGGCACTTCTGTTCAACATATACATGCGACCCCTCTGCGACATCTTCAAAAGACATAATATTAAATACCACATCTATGCGGATGATATTATGCTTTATACGCAACTAGATGCGGCCGACCCTCAATATACACTACTCGAAAAATGCCTGGATGAGATGTTAGGCTGGCTACAGAAAAACAACATGACAATAAACCATAAGAAAACAGAAGTCATGTACATATCCAGCAAACCAAACTTCAACCCCCCCCCCCTACAATCACACTGTGCAATAACACGTACAGCACGAAAAATGAAATAAAATATCTGGGAGTCACACTCGACTGCAACCTGAAAATGGAGACACACCTACGCAAAACGAATAAAGCCATCTTCCATAAACTAAGAGTGTTACAACCACTAAGGAAAATAATAGAACCCAGTGATTTTCGGTCGGTAGCACAAGCTCTCATTATACCGCACTTGTATTACTGTAATGCCATCTTACAAGGGCTGCCTAAAAAATCTCTAAATATCCTGCAGATGGCCCAGAACGTAACAGCCAGGATCATAATGGGAACAAGCATTGCTGAACACATTACCCCCATTTTAATAGAGCTACACTGGCTACCAATTGCAGCCAGGATTCAATACAAGATATTAATGACCACCTTCAAGCTAATAAACAACTTATCCCCATCATTCCTATCCTCACTTATCAGCATGCAACCCACAAATAGGGACAGAAGAACCATCAACTCAGGAACCCTGCAAGTCCCCATCAACATCAGGACAGTGAAAACAATTACGAGTCATAGAGCCTTCTCTTTCTCTGCACCAACTATCTGGAATCAACTCCCCTGTGAGCTGCGCCTAACCAAGGACATCACCAAATTCAGAAAAGAGCTAAAAACACACTTATTCCGATGTCATTACAATCAAATATAACCTTCTACTGCTAGTGATTTGTAAAAACTGATATATGTTTAAATATGTTTTAAATATGTAAATATGTATATATAAATGTAAAAACGGATGATTCGTCCCCGAAGACGCCAATCATGTGTGCTGTGACCTCAGATCTATGTATATACCCCCCCCCCCCCCAAGTCTTGATTGACTACCCCACGAAGATTAATCAAACCGCCGCTGATCGCTGGAAGTAGCGGTATATAAATGTGTAGTAAATAAATAAATAAATAAATAAATAAATAAATAAACTAATATGATCTCTTGGGTACTAGTCTGTTGCTCTAATCACTGGGCTACTCCTCCACACTCCTTACATAGTTCCATAGTATATGACAGCAGATAAAGACCAGCATGGTCCATTTAGTTTGCCCAGCAAGGCGGCAAGAGTAGGTGCTCTTGCCGCTCCGTGCAGGTCATCTCTCCCAATGCCTTACCTACTGTTTATTTCTCCGCTGCTATTCCTCTGCATGTAGGAATACATGGAGCCTCCATTTATGGCAGTTTTAAAATGTATTTATATCACAATGAGGGGCCCAATGAACTTCTTTGCTTAGGGCCCATCAAAGAATTAATCCTATCCTGTCTTTATTATCTCGGTTGGCACAGAACAAAAAGCTGAGCTTTGCGTTACAATCCTCTCACGCATCCACCACAGCTGATCACATATGTGGCACTTATCACAGCAACTGCTACCTGTTCTGCGTTAATGCAAGCATTGAAAAATAAACAAGTTTGCACCAGTGCCAGCTGGTTTTCATATACTTGTGATATTTCAGAACAGTAAATTGTTAATTCTTGCTGCTTTTTGGCGGACCATTATGCCAGTTTGCAATCTTGCACAAATGAGAATTTTTAAAGATTAGTTGAAATGAATGTGTGGTTTTGTTCGAACATCCGTGTAAGCAAAGACTTTAAAGCTAGAAGGGTTTGAATAAAGTAAGCATAGGGGATATTTTTTGTCAAGAAACATCTAAACTGAAAGAGAACTTAAAATGGATTAAATTTCATTTCACCTTTCACCTCGTCCTTATTTGTATTAAACTGCTGTTTCTGTTATTGAAAAGAAATCTAGGCTTTTGCATTTGAAGCAAAAATAATTTGCACGAAAAAGGCTGAATTATGTTAAATCCCTTTTCCCCAGATAATCAATTGGAACCCACTTTGCAAAATGAACTCAAACCTAGGTGAAAAGAATGCTACTGGGAGAGTCAAAGGCCTAGTCCACTGAGACTGCTTTGAGTGGACTTGCATGTTTTATCTGCATCCGATGGGATGGCACAAGCTGACTAAAGAAAGTCTCCTGAGAATGAAGAGGAATTCTGTAATTTAAAGGATGAACTGGAAGGCAATTACTAATGCCAGATAGGATAGATGAATTAGAATTGATGTTCAGCGTCAGGACAATTAGAAAGATAAGTTCTCTGCAAAGCTCTGTGGTTCAGAAATACCTTGAGTCTTCAAAGCTCCATTGCCTAATACAAAGACAAATCAAAACGAAAACGATGTCATGATAACAGTGAAAGGTTTAACCTGAACAAAAGCAGCAGGGGAACTCTGGAGATAACATGTCCCTGGCATTATTTACAGTGCGGACATTGTAGACCAGGTGACCCCATTTCAATTGCCCTCTCCACCACTGATTGATCCCAAGCAAGTAACTTAAGCTCCTGGTGTTCAGATATGTATTTCAGACTTTAAGGACACAGATTTGTCAACTATTTTTGTCTTACATAGATAAGAAAAATAAGCTTGAATCTAGGTCAGTTGCGTGGCAGCTAAGATTTAATGAAAAAAGGCAAAGTTAATCATTTGGGGTGCAGAAATTAAAAGGAGCTGTACATAATGGTTGGGATGGGGGAGAGGCTGATGTGCATTGACTAGATGAGAGACCTTGGGGTGACAGTGTCTCTTAATCTATGCATGGTAAAACAGCGTGACAAGGAAGTGGCTGGAGTCAAAGTGAAGCTAGGCTGCATTGAAAGAGGCAAGAACAAGCAACAAAAATGGAGGTGAGGCATTATTTGGAATACTGGGTTCTCTCATGATCCATATCTCAAAAAAGAATAGAAACAGGCTAGTGCAAGTCAGAGAAAACAAAATGGTACTGGGTCTGCTGCAGAAATCATATGAAATGAGGTTTTGGGATTTAAACATCTATACCCAAGAGAAGAAGAGATATCCATACATTCAGATACTTCAAAGGTATTAATGCAAACACTAACTTTTTCTAAAGTAAAGGGATCATCAGAATTAAGGGATCATAATAAGAAGCTTCAAGGAGGCAGCCTAGGGAGCAGCATTAGGAAATACGTTTTTCATGGAAAAGATACTGGAATCTACTTTTGAAGGAAATAGCGGAGACAAAAATGGTAATGGAATGAAGTTCGTATTGTGTGTGGATGTTTTTGCTTCATCATTTCATATGTTTGGCTGCAATCCATATAGAATTATGGATGGGCAGGCTAGAAATCAATGGATATGTGTTCTTCCATTTCCTACAAAGGCTACACAAGTGGAAAAAATTATTTGAGGTCATTAGCATGTCCTTACATTACATCAGCTTTTTCAACAGCCTTCGTTAATATTGTATACAAGGGGAAGAAATATAGGCGATTAGATTATTAAATCAGCATTGCCAAGCATTATAAAGAATAATGTGGATGAGAAGGAAAGAGGTTATTTTTCCTGTGAGAGATTTGTTTTTTGCCGAGCTGGGATGGTATAAATTGGCAACACCCTAATGATGGAAGAAATTTTTGCAGAAATGTACGCTACATGTGATTCTAGCTGTGTAATTTATTTGATTGTATGTCCTTGCCTTTTAATCTAGATAGGGTGTACTAAGAGAGCCTAAAAAAGAAAAATTATGTAAGATCAAAGCCGATTAAATACTAAGGGGCTTGTTTACAAAGCCGCGGTAGCGATTCGCGATCGTTATCGGAGCCGCGGCCCCATTGAAATCAATGGGGCCGCGGCTCCGATAACGATCGCGAACCGCTACCGCGGCTTTGTAAACAAGCCCCTAAGACTGTATCAGCACCTATGGTTGATCAATGTATCCAAGCTACACATGAGATTAGAGAATAGAAATGGCCGATTATTGAACAGATAAAAAAAAGATTGGAGAGGTAGGAATGTGGATAAGATTCTTAGGACTCTGTTTACTAAAGTGCATTAGACCTTTGCAGCTAATGCAGCAAAAAAACCCCGCAGATACTGCAGCTGCAAAAGCCACATGTTAACGCCACGCTATCTGTTGGGGTTGTGCAGAGCATTTCCCAAGCAGATAATGCACCAAAATTACAGAGAGTGTGACCCAGCAGCACCATGGATGCAGCTAACACCACCAATTGAGGTGACATTATAAGCACTTGCGCTATCTGCGACTTTGACAATTACCGTGTGCTGTTGATGCCCGTAGTAACTGTGCATTGCAGACACACCCAGTCTCCACCCATATCCTGCCTACTTGTACAGATAACACAGTTTCTGCAAATAGTACATTCGGTTTTCTCTCACCTTGATGATACCTCTTAACACACTTTGAACAGTGTGATAATTTTAAGAGCCAGCACAGAGCTATGCTTTGAGACAATTCTTCTGCATCAGGGACTGAGCTTTTTCCATCATCCAGTCCATTCACAATTTCCTCTTTAATTCAGTCTAAGTACTTTTTTTTTCACAGCATTTTCCTTCATGGTGATTTTTTGGGCTTTAATGTACCACTGGACATCCTCCTACCAATCAGCTCATATTCCATTTGATTGCTACATTAAAAATAGCTATTCATCCTCTATATTCATCCCATCCAGAGCAATAGTATGCGAAATGTAAATCCAAAATTATTGTTTTAAGTTAAAGGGCATGTTTACTAGGAGGTGTTAGCTGTTAACACTGCCAATAGCACAAGCTATCTGGGCACGTTAACAGATAATGCAGGGAAACTGTAGATAAGAAGTAGAAGAGGATGGAGTAGTGGTGGAGATAACATATGAAGCCTTTAAGAAGTTAAATATATACAGTTTTTTTATTTTAATTTTCTAAACAATTGAATTATTGAATAAAGTGGACCTTTGTAAATTGAGGGTAGGCTAACCTCAGGCTTCCCATGACAACTTTTAGGTCCTACATAAATAAGATAGTTAAAAACCTTTTTGATTTGAATAATTTGAGCTTGATTTTGTTTATTTTTGGCCCCATTTGTGGCCCTTTATAAATAGCTCTTTCTTTGGTATATTTTCTTTTGTAAAATAGCTTCTGATGTGCTTTACTCCAAATATTGGGGGGGGGGGGGGGGTTGTGGCCCTGCGCATGGTACTTTCTTTTGAGGGAGTAAGGGGTGATACAGAGTACTGGCGCCTTTCTCATTGCTTGCTAAAACTGACCCATGGTCCTCATGTATTAATGAAAGAGCCGTGCATAAGACTACGGAACCTTTTTTCATGGAAAAATGAACTGCCTGCACAGCTTTTCTAAAAGGCTTTTGTAAAATATGATTTAGGTTTCGCATGCAGTGACCCAAACATCTGTTTTCTAACCTAGGCATCCTATACAAGTTTCGGGTGTACACCTTTTAATAATAAGTTTGGCAATGCAGAGAAGTTGTCATCTTACATTTCTTTCTTTCATTTCTTGCATACATTAGAAGGAGCTGGCCAGTCTCTGTCTTAAACCAGAGTTAGCTGCAGACAATTGCATCTCTTCTTCCCCAATAAGAGAACATGAGGGCAATTCTATAATGTCATGCACAGGCAAAGTGTGTTACCAGGCTCATATTTGGGGCCTATTCTCAGGGCCGGCCTCAGAGTTTGTTCAGGGTGTTGATGCCCTAGGTAAACCTTAAGCCTTATGCCCCCCTTGGGTGTTAGAATCTATTGTTTAGCTTTAAATGTCCTGTTCTTTACCCCTTCCCCCCCAGAACCTGCCACCCTAGGTGATTGCCTAGTTTGCCTAATGGTTGGGCCGGCCTTGCCTGTTCTATAAAGTAAAGCATGCACAGGCTTAACTTTATTAGAATAGGGGCATATGGACGCACCTGAGTCTAGTTCCACCTAGATCGGTGCAGTGATACACATAAGTCATAGTATTTTATAACTTATGCATGCAGACTTGGGCCCTGCCTGTGCTTTGCTTCCTTGCAGACTCCAACTGAAAATACGTGTGATGACCCGTACACGTGTGCTTGCAGAATGGCGACCATCCAAAGCACACGCATCATTCCTTCAGAATAGAGACTTGCACACATTTCAAGCATGTAACTCTCTGCGCATCCTATATAGAATCGGCCTCAAAACGTATTGAAGGGGGAGAGAAGAAAATCAATTCATATTTACTGGCTGCCAACTCCCAGATCTGCAGCCCAGTAGCAACCAAGGGATGGGTGCATGGATGAAAACTTCTCAGCTCCTTTAGATGTCCATAGATTTCTTAAGATAGAAAAATACTTGCAAATGCAGAAAGATTGATTTCTAAAATATGTAAATTTAGCGAAATCCCCGTGGGTTGGCTTCTCTAATTATCTTTTATAATAATTATAGGAGTATAATTACCTGATGGTTTCAAGTATGTTTATTCCATATAATTATTTCAGGTAACTTAATCACAATGTCTGATGCTTTGTGTGCTTCTCTGAGCACAAATGTTCTTTATAATTTCATTTCTTGTTCACTTACATGTGTAGAAATGCTCCTCTTTGAAACAGATAAATTAAAAGTCAGTGACTACCACAACAGAACCAAAATATGGAATATAATCAAAGGAAGGGGAGGATTTGTATTAATTGTGAAGAGGTAATGAAAGTAATCATAGGAGCAATTAACTGGATTTCTGTGAATTTATATGTGTACAAATACACTTGATAATTTGGGGAATTAAAACTTAAAATCCTGTAATATATTTGAAATTCATAGCAATCAAAATGTAACTTTTAGGTTATTCTCTCTTTGTTAAACATTATTTAAACCATATCTCCATAGTTCTGGTCTGAGGTTTAAGCATATTTAGCAGCATTGCAAATTAAATCAAGTATTCTCACGGTCTGGTGGCTTAGTGGTAGCATTGCATAGGACCTGGATTTAATTCTCATTCTATTAATAATCTGCTTGAAACAACTAGGTCTAGGGATTCCATGGACACAGTATTCGGAACCCTTGGGAGAAGGAGGAAAGAGAATCCCAGGCATTGCTCAATGACGACACCTAGAGATAAAGACTCAATATACCATATTCTGTGGGAATCAATGGCCCATGGCCAAAGACGGTTACTGCAATGTCTGGGCTTAGTGGAGAGGTGATTTAAAATAGGACAATATCCTAATTACTTGTGAATGAAGGCTTATGGCATGGCAACCTAATAGAGGCCAGTTTTCAACAAAGCTGAACATGCAAAATGTGAAATTGCTGACTCCAAAAAATATACTGGTTCATGCTATTTGTATGATACCTGATTTACAAGAAATTTAGAGCTAAAATCGAATTGATTATATTGAAATAAAAGTCAAACAAGGTGTGGAAGAATATTTATTGCACCAAATATATTTTTGACTAGTTTTGAAGAGCTATGCATCTTTGGTAGTTACAGATGCATTAACATAGTGCAATAATAAGGAATCATCTACTGTATAACAGCCTACTGGTTAGAGTAGTAGCCTGTGACCAAGGAGACCAGAGTAAATAATTCCACTGGCAATCCTTGTGGCCTTGGCCAAGTCACTTAACCTTTCATTGCCTCAGGCACAAACTTAGATTGTAAATTTTCTAGGGCAGGGAAATATCTACTGTACCTGATTGTAACTTGCCTTAAACTACTACTGGAGGGAGTAGCCTAGTGGTTAGTTAGGGCAGCAGCTTAGGACAAGCAAGATCAGGGTTCAGCCTACTGGTTAGAGTAGTAGCCTGTGACCAAGGAGACCAGAGTAAATAATTCCACTGGTGCTGCTTCTGGTCTTGGGCAAGTCACTCAACTCTCCATTGCCTCAGGTACAAATTTAGATTGTGAGCCCTCCAGGCACAGGGAAATACCTCAGTACCTGATTGTAACTCACCTTGAACTTTTACTGGAAAGGTGTGAGCTAAATACTACTACTACTAATGAATAAAATACTACTGGAAAGGCTATGAATGTTGCAGAAATAGTGTTTCCAGTCTCTGAGAGGGAGGGAGTTGTGGTTATTGCATAAGGACTGCTGCTGCAATGAACAAAATAGGTGGGGATTTTTGGAGAGAGGGGTCATGAGTTAAATAGGGGAGAATTCCACTTATAATTGCGATTAAAAATACTTGAGGAAATTGTTAAGTGAATATTACATTGTACTTGTACAAATAAATCTGCCTTTACCCAATTTTGTAAACTTAATGCAAAATCCGAATTTATAATAAAGAATAGCAAAGAATTGTTTATTAGACAGTTTGGGAATTAAAGATCATGTGGGGCATTTTCAGTGGCGACCACCAGCGCTCTTAAAGCAGCTGTCCATCACTACCTTAAATTAAAAACAGATATTTAGCACCTGTATATATCCACACCTGGCACAGAATATCTAGCTTGCCCGGATTGAGGTTTTGCATGCTAGTCAATGATGATATTCAGACACTAAATAGATTGTAATGCAATGTGTGCCTTTGAGTCAGTGCTGACCCAGCAGCCCCTGGGTTTTCTCAGCAGTGTGACCAGAAGTAGATTGCCAGGCCTTTCTTCTGAGGCTAAGTGACTTACCCAAGACCACAAGGAGTGCTAGTGGGAATTAAACTCTGGTTTCTTGGTTACCAAGCCAGCGCTCTAAACACTAGGCTACATCTCCACTAACTAGATTGTGGTAATGCAGAAAGTTAGGACAGCCTTTTACCTGCTCTAACTTGATGCATTTTAGCTAATAGGTTAGTGGCTGAATGTCACCCCTGACCGGCTAGTTAATGGTGCTGCCCCTACTCTGCTCCTGGAACGCCCCATTGCTAACTGTTTATTTATTTATTTTATTTATTACAGTTTCTTATATACCGCGCTATTTAGTATCAGCGCGGTTTACATCATAACATAACGACCATGACGACAAGCTGTCAGGTTTTACATCGAACAGGAGTACAAACTTGGATAACAGGGTAAACTATATACATAAGCTATTTACACTGCAATGATAGGTAAAAAACAGATAAAGCATGTAAGGGCCTTTCTAGAGTGGGTCATTTCCTGAGAGGTATATCTAGGATCAATTGCTGGCTGGGAAGTATTGGAGGAAAAGGTGGGTTTTGAGAGCCTTCCTGAACTGATATAGATTGGCAATGGTCCTAATGTCAGGGGGTAGAGCATTCCAGCATTTGGGGACATAAAAACTGAACGCCCTGTTTGTGGTTGTCGTGTTGGACTTTGTCGATGCCTTTGGTGTTAGCAAGTTTACAGCTGTTGCTCTTCTGGATCTGTTGGGGGGGACAATGTGGATAAGATGTGTGAGTGAGGAGGATGAAATACCTTTGGTTGCCTTGAATGCTAATAGAAGGGTTTTGAAGGTGATCCTCCCATGTATCGGTAGCCAGTGCAGCTGTTTGAGAATGGGGGTCACGTGGTCATTTCCGGATGCTCCGTAGAGGACCCTAGCTGCGGCATTCATGGCCAACTGTAAGGGGGTTAGTGTGGATTGGGGGAGACCTTGTAAGATGGCATTTGCAAAGTCAAAATGTGGCAGGATCAGCGCTTGATATATGGTTCGGAAATCATCTGGGTCCAATAGGGAGCGTAGGTGCTTGAGTGAACGGATTTTGAAATAGACGGCTTTGACTATGTTGCTTATGTGGCGTTTCATATCTAGACGTTGGTCCAAAGTAACTTCCAGGTATTTTATTGCATCTTTAGTTTGCAAGTCAGCTTCCTTGACACTGACGTGGGATGGGGGAGTAAAGTTGGAGTCTCTGGTGATGAATAGCATCTCTGTTTTTTTATGTTGAATGCGTAGGTTCTGTGTCTGGAGCCATGTTGAAACTGCATTGAAGCAATCTGTGAGTGGGACCAGGTCCATGTGAGTTGTGGAGACAGGGCATTAAACCGGTCAGTGAGATTATGCAGTTTGCAGGTCTGAAAACCGCGTAAATGCCTCTGAATATATGCCCCCCCCCCCAATGTTTCCACCCTGCTTTAGGAGCTTCATTGGCTGCTGATACAATTTTAAGGGATTTTTAGACTCCGTGGGTGGAGCTGAGGTGGAGCCGGCACTATCTGCATAGCAGTGATGCCGCTGACTATTAAATCCAGATATTCGGTACTGACTGGTATCTAGGGACCAGCATGGACTATCTGGATTCTTTTTTTTACCTACGGTGGCCAGTGTTTAGAAAAAATGCTGGCTGCCACGGGCTGAATAGTACCTTGTGAGACTATTGTGTATCTCGTATTGCACTACCTTCTCCCTGCCTTGATCATCCTCCTCTAAGGACGTGCTTTTGGTTTCCTTTTCTCTCTATGTTTGCTCCCGGGTTTATAATAATATTGCTAGTCTTTCTTTTCTCTCACCCTTGGAAGCCATCATAAAGTTCAGACACCAAGCATTCCATGACATGCCCTCTTACATGACTATGCTTCTTTCTGATGCATTCAATTCTAAGGTCTGTTGGAAGCCAAATATAGTTCAAATGGATAGAATCTAACCCCAAGTTATTTCCATAGCTTTTGAAAGTATTTTTTTTTACTTAACTTTACCTTAAAATTCACTTCTGATTTCTACAATGAATTCATATTCTTGTTGACACTTTCCTTCGACAACCAGTGTTTAGATGACTGGATGCTTCCAGGTCATGAGGGACAGGCTGAGTCGGTCATGTAGTTCTATTATGAATAGGAGCATGACATTCTGATCTTATAAAGGGGTCTGTTAACTAAGCTGCATTAGGCTTTTGCAGACAGTGTGGCATTTTACTGTAAATAGTCCTGCGTTAGCTGCAAAAGCAGTGCAGTATCTGCTGGGGATATGCACAGTATTTCCTCAGCCAGACACTGCACTGAAAATGCAAGCACCATGGCCTGGAGCACCCTGGATGCAGCTAACGCCACCCTTTGAGGTGGCGGTACTTATGTCCGTGCTGTGTGCATATCAGGTTACCATGCACTGTTAACGCCGGTGGTAAGTAGTGCATTGCAGACATACCCATTCTCTGCTCACGTCCTGCCCACTCCTGCAGATACCACAGAAAATGCAGAATGCCGAGCTATCTGCATTTCCCCTGCACTATCTGTTAACGCAGACCAGTAGCACATGCTTTGGACTGCCTTACATGCCTCTAAATGTGTATATGAAAATAGGTGAAAATTAAAAAAAAAAAAAATCCCTGGCCTATGCATTTCCCTGATGACATGGAGCCATCTGGTCACCCTGATCAGGTTTGTAAGGATGGACAGCTGTTGACATGAATCACTCTTATGCAAATTGCTCAGCAACACACACCAAATATATCCTTTCTTGAGCTTTCTTAGTGGTAAAGGTAACAATTTGGTAAGATTAAAGAGAAATTACAGTATGATTGTGGATTTTTTTTTTTTTTTTTTTGCTGTGCCGCCTGTACGTGAACTCGTCACCAGGACTTGGTAGGTGGCCATTTTTCCATAAAAGATCATGTAAAAAAATATCACCCTTATAGTATGGTAATAAGAAATGCTGTAGCTTTAATTTTTTCTCTAAATAGAGTTGGAAGCATGTGCCACTTCAATGAGGTCACAATTAGGACAAGATTGACAATTTAATTACTTGCAACAGCAAGCCCCCTCATGATCAAGTGTGACAGGTAATTATAGTGATAAGAATAGGATTTTCCAGGTCATACATTACTAAGGAATCGCACCATGTGGTTAAATAAATGTGTGTGCATATATAACAGTGTATTATCTTTGTCTGAAATCATGGCAATATTGTAATGTGCTACCAGAAGATATATATACATATATATATCAGCTTCTGGCTATATATTGTATATTTTATACAATGATAGTATTCATACCCAAATATATTTCCATATTAGAATAGTAAACTGGATTTTGTGATGTTATGTTGTACAGAGTTATTGCTTGCATCACGGAAATCAAAGCAAATCTGTGAAAGGATTATTGTCAAGCATAGGATAATAAGTATAAAAAGGTATTTATTAGAGAAATGAGTTGGATGCCCTCTAGTACGACCCACTATCATTCAGGAAAACCCTGATCCTGAAAGAAATCTTTGCCCACAAAGCAGTCTTACTCACAATTTAGTTTCTCCCCCCCCCCTTTCCTATAGGGACAAGGATTGTTTCTACAAATGTACATAAGGCAAACAAAATTTTGCAACATTTTTGGATTTTTTGGGGGGGAAATTTTCTTAATTTTGGGTGTGGTGTTTTTGGTTCATTTTATACATTTGGTTTAATAAAATCTTTTAATCACATTGGAATTTTTTAACATACCTAAATTGATGCGCATTCATTTGTAGTTTAAAGCATATTAAGTCAGCTTTGCGCATGCTACAGGCCAGATATTCAAAGGGATTTATGCATTTAATGGCAGATGCAAAGGTATAAGGCCCTATCTGTGAATTTTCAGCGGTCATAGGCAGATAATGCAGCTGAGCGTTTACTCTGACTTCTTTGGTGTTATCTGTGTAGTACCTGGGTGGATGGAGAGCATTTTTCACAGCTTTATGGCTGTCAAGGATATTCAGCTGCAATCTACATATTAAGCGGTGTAAATTAGGACAGAAAATTGCTTTAACCATATAGCTATAGGTATAATAACTGAATATCATTGCTATATGATTAACTAGTGGCAGAAAGTGCAGGCTAAGTATATACAAGTCTGGATGGTGGTGCTTGAATGTGGATATTTTTTTTTAAACGCTATGGCTGGCGTACTCCTTCCACGACTGCATTAGTGTCTTGCCATTGCTGTCGGTAACATCAGTAGCCTGTGCAAAGATCCTCCTCAGGTAGTATGCCTTGAAAGCCGTAATTACCCCCTGGTCCATTGGCTCGATTAATGAGTTGGTGTTTGGTGGGAGGAACACAACTGTGACATTGCTGTGGAGGTCACCAATGAAAGGAGGGTGTCCTGGAGCATTTTCGATAATCAGTAAAATCTTGAAAGGCATGCCTTCTTCCAAGCGGTACTTCTCCATTTCCCTGGCATAGCAGTTGAGGGCATCCTGGAAAAGCACCTGTGTCATCCAGGACTTCCTATATGACCTGTCATAAACAGGTAGGGATTTTTATTAATGTTCTTGAAAGCCCTGGGATTTTCACTATGCCAAATAGTGAAAAGCTTTTATTGGTAGCCAGCAACATTTCCTCCTAACAGCACTGTCACCCTGTCTTTATAAGCCTTAAAGTTTGGCATTGACTTGGCCTCCTTATGGATGAAGGTCCTTTCAGGCATTTGTTTCCAGAATAAGGCGGTTTCATCCACATTAAAAAAAGGTTTTGAGGCAAATAACTTCCCTCTACAATTCGCTTATCTAGGGTTTGGACAAAATCTTCTGCTGTCTTAGCATCATCACTCGCCACTCACTTTCACATTATGCAGCAAAAAAATTATTTGAAGCACTTGAACCACCCAGAACTAGCACTGAACTCGATATTCTAGACCGGTTCTGCTCTTTCCTTGAGCATTTTGCACAAGCTTTGTGCCTTCGCTGTGATGGTCAACGTGCTGAGAGGAATTTGCTTCTGTGTTTGGTGGTCGATCCAGGTCATGAGCAATTTTTCCATATCTGATATAGGTCCCTCTCGCATTTTTGTTAGTCTTGTAGCTTTCAGTGGAGCCGATCCTTTAACCGCTTGGAGAATCTGTTCTTTGTTCTTAAAGATAGTTGTTATCCTTGAGTGCGACATGCCCATATCATGAGCTATAGTGTTCACTGTCATGCTGTTTGATAACTTTTTCTTTCACTTTCAAATCGATACTCTTCCTTTGCCTCTTGCTACTATTATCGGTAGAACTGGTTTTACATTTGGGAGCCATGATGCATGAATTTTAAGCAGAGAGGTAAATGTTTTATTGGTAAGTGAGTAAGTACTTCCAGTTACACCCGCTATGTCTCACTCTCCGATCACGGACGTATATGCGATCGGACATTAGATGAATGGACGTAATGTGGCGTATAACTGTATTTACAAAGGCACCATGAGTGATGAGATTCCTTCTTCTATACTTTCTTTTAAAAGTCATCTTTAATCTCAGACTAAACTGGTGGGTACACTCCAGTGGATGCCATCATTCAAAATGTCCCTGTTTAATGTACTCCAAGTTTAAGTTTCAATGTAAACCACTTTGATTGAAATGATAAAGCGGTATATAAAACCTGTTAAATAAAATAAAATTAATTTGGGGCACAATGATTTGCCAGTGCTGCAATGAAATAGCCGGCACAGTTCACATTGTTTATTGTTTATTTCACATTTGTTATACCGCCCCCCATAACATTGGGGCGGTTTACAAAAACAAAATCAATAGCAATTATAGAAAAAGAAAAAGAGGAAATTACAATAAATGATAGAGCAGGAGGTAAGTAAGGATAGAAGAGGCAAGAGAATAGAGTAATAAGAGTAAAACATTTAAGACTCAGGGGGGAAAGGCTAGGGAAAACAGATGAGTTTTAAGGAGGGAACGGAATTTGGAATAAGATTCTTCTGTACGGAGGGCAGTGGGAAGGGAGTTCCAGAGAGATGGAGCTAAGTAGAAAAATGCTGCTTTCCTAGTCGATTGCAAGTGAGCTTTGGAGGGTGCTGGGAGGTGAAGGCGATTGATGTGAATGGACCTAAGACTGCGTGAGGGAATATGATAAGTAAGCAGGTCGGAGAGGTAAGTAGGGGTAGACAGATAAATGGCTCTGTGGGTTAAAGTGAGAACCTTGAAGGATATCCGGAAATCGATCGGCAGCCAGTGTAGATGGTGTAGTAAAGGGGTGACATGATCACGGGGGGGAGGCATGTAAAATCATACGAGCAGCGGTATTCTGAATTAATTGTAAGCGGCGTTTTTGATACTGGGGAAGACCGGCAAAAATGATGTTGCAGAAGTCTAACCTGGTGATGATCAGGGAGAGAAGGAGGGTGGTGATAGCTGGAGTGGACAAGAAGGGACGAAGAGCACGGATTTGCCGAAGGCGCAGAAAAGAGCATCTGGAGACGTGGGAAATGTGATTGTGAAAACTGAGGGCACTATCAAGAAAAACACCAAGATAACGGAGTTGGGAGACTACAGCAATGTAAGCACCCGAAATAGACGGAGCAAGTAAGGGGACAGGGGAGGTGTGCGGGAACCAAATGGCAGCAGTCTTGGTGACATTAAGTACTAGACAGTTAGACATTGAATTGTTAACACTAATAAGTTGCTAATTTAACAGCACTGTGTGATACTTTTATGTCTGCATTTTTCTGCTACAATTTAGTGTTTTCAGGTTGTTTGCCAGTACAGAGATGAGAAGTGGAATCTGCCTTTTACTGCTGTTAATGTTGCTACTGTTGCTTGCATGGACAATGTTGATATTGCTGCTCAAGTCTGTCCCAGAAGACTATTTTACCTCTCTATAGTTTAGCTGTAATAATAGTTGCAGACTTATAAATAACTTGAGCACACTAGGGATGATCCTTAAAGTGACTGACTGGATTAGAAATTGATTGAATGGGAGGCGACGAAGGGTACAGGTAAATGGAGTTCACTCTGAGGAGAAGGATATTACCAGTGGTGTGCCGCATGGATCTGTCCTTGGTCCGATTCTTTTTAACATCTTTGTTAGTGATATTGTGGAAAGGCTGTCGAGTAAAGTTTGCCTTTTTGTGGATGATACAAAAATCTGCCATAGAGTAGACACCCAGGAAGGAGTAGATAACATGAGGAGGGACTATCAAAGCTTGAAGAATTGTCGAGAATTTGGCAGCTGAGATTTAATGCTAAAAAATGCAGGGTCATGCATTTGGGCTGCAAAAATCCAAGGGAGCAGTACAATATAGTGGCGTAAAGTACTTCTGTCCTCAAAATAAGAGTGAGACTTGGGTAGATTGTTTCTGATGATCTTAAGGTGGCTAAACAGGTAGAAAAGACAACGAGAAAAGCCAGAAGCATTCTTGGGTGCATAGTGGGAAGAAGGAGGTGATAGTGCCTCTGTATACGTTTTTGGTGAGATCTTATTTGGAGTATTGTGTGCATTTCTGGAGACCACACCTTCAAAAGGATATAAACAGGATGGAGTCTGTGCAGATAGTGGCTACCAAAATGGTCAGTGGATTTCATCAAAAGGCATATGGGGACAGACATAAAGATCTCAAAATATGTATACTTTGGAGGAAAGGCAGGATAGAGGAGATATGATAAAGACGTTTAAAAACCTCCATAGCATAAATGCACGAGAGGAGAGCCTCTTTCAATTGAAAGTGAGCTCTGCAACAAGGTGGCATAGGATGAAGGTGAAAGGGGATAGACTCAGGAGTAATATGCAGAAATATTTCTTTACGGAAATCGTGATAAATGCATGGAACAGTTTCCCAGTGGGGGTAGTAGAGACCAAGACAGTATCTGAATTCAGGAAAGCAAGATCTCTAAAAGGGAAAAAGGGACCATTGTAGTTTATATGGAAGGGCAGACTGGATAGGCCATATGGTCTTTTTCTGCCGTCATGTTTCTACCTTGTTAGTACCTAACATGTTGATATGTAAAAGAAATTGCAAAAATGTAATGTGTGCCTTTGAGTCACTGCTGACTCCTGGTGACCCAGAAGCTCCTGGGGTTTTTTGGCAGTGTGATTGGAAGTAGATTGCCAGACCTTTCTTCTGAGGCAAAGGAAGGTTAAGTGATTTGCCTAAGGCCACAAGGAGTGCCAGTGGGAATCGAACCCCGGTTGCTGGGTTACCAAGCCAGTGTTCTAACCACTAGACTACTCCTCCACTCCTCTAAAAGAAATTATAAGACCATATACTTCTTGAGGGGGTGTACAGTTTATTTAAATTGTATGCCACACCTAGAGGTAAAATGAAGGACTTGGCGATATATGGGCTTGATTATTCAGCTTCGGTGGTTGGGTGTTTTTCTTAAATGCTGGCTGCTACAGCTGACAAAACCTGTATATTTGGCACCATTATGCAGATATTGGCCAGCACTTAATATCCAGATTCAGCTCTGACCACTGGCACTATCCAGATGGCAGCAATATTCAGCCCACCATGCAGATAACTAACCGGATACATTTAAGACAGCCTCTTCGATGTTGTAAATTTAGCTGGTTAGCAGTATATTGATGCAGTATATCTCGCTGACTGGCCCTTCTTCGTTGGCAGATGCTGCTAACCAAATACCGTGAGCGCCTTTGAATATCGGCCACATACAGTAGGTTATGACCAGTTCTGCTAAGCTTGAAAGGTTGCACCTTTAGTCTTAAATTCCAGACGTGGATCTTTAGGCGAACCCTAGCTGAGCAGGCAGTGTGAAGGGTCCCTATTCCCAGAACCTCCTTCCCCTGAGAAAGATGCATATTTCTTGATGATGAGGAAGTCTGTGCCAACTTACTCAGAAACATTTTTACACCTATATAGTTTAGCAGTTACAAGTAAGGTTTGTGGGTTTGATTCTCTCAAATTTAGTACTTGGGGAAAATTTAGGGCAGAAAGGTATTGGGCAAGAAAAACAAAAATAATTGAAACTTGTATTAAAAGAAAATAAGAGTTTGCAGGGAATATATATCTTGGAAGTTAGGCATAATGTTCCTTTTATATAGAAGCTTATAGTTAGAAGATTGAAGTATCTTCGCACTTTGCGTCTCTCAGAACAGAAATGACTTTGTGAGTTGAGATGTATTCCAACGTCTGGCAGTGACTAGTAGTAATTCCACTTTTATACTAGATAGTTTCTGTCTGAAGGTAAAATAATAGAAAAATAGAATTAAAATGCTGTCGCCTTGTTTCTTGTAGGATGGGCTCAGTTTTATAAGTAATGTTTTATTCTTTTCAGACAGTATCAGCTAGAAATTGACATTGGTTCCCATGGGGCTTGGGAGGGGATTATCAATAAGTCTGCAGTCCACACCTTAATCGAGACCCAGGAGAATATTTTGATGCAAATTTTCAGCAGCCAGAAGAGACTCATGGGGAAATGTGATTATAGTTTGTATGAATGCAGATAAACCTTCATAAAATCTCATGAGGTTGCCTCTCTTGATTCCTTGTAGGTATGAAGAATGGGTTTCAATGTGATGATTAGCTGGATTTAATTACTGTACACATTTTAGAGAGCTTCTGGCTTAAAATCCACATAATTTGGTACAGTTCTGGGAAACCCTTCTCCCATTCCCTCTTGTTTATGCCCTCTTCTGAATTTAGTTCATGATTTGTTTTGTAGAAATTTTAGCATGTCTGTGACACAGAAATGAGGATGGAGGTGTTTACTGACAATTTTAACTCTCTATTGATGGTGCTAAAATTTATGCCGCATCAGCTCATAAACCTCATTAAACTATAGAAGAATTTTCAGATCTTGTGGTCATCTTTATGGGCCTGATTCACTATAGGTTGTTTCCTATAGACACGTGGAGCCCAATTCCACTATGGCCCTGAGACGGCCTGACATGCCCCTACGTGCACGCAGGGGTGTCCACTCCACATGCCGGTCTCCCTGCAGAATCATTGACCGCCTGTCATACTGCCGCCCGACCAGCGTGGCTGGCCTGATCCAGATCGGGTGGCAGGGACCCACCTTGCACTGCTCCTGGCCATCGGAAGGGTTCCCAGGCCCGATCGGGGTCTCTGCAGCTGCTTATTCCACCTCACTGATGGAATAAGCAGCACATCTCACCCCTCAGTCACAGGACATACAGGGCCGTGACCTGAAATCAGCCCTGTATGTCCAGCTGTTTCAGCCCGCCCCCGCTTTGCCCACACGCTGCCCTCTTCCGCCCCCCTGCTGCTCTCTCCGTACTGCCGATCTGGCCGTGCAGGGAAATATGGGCACCTTGATGAATTGGGACCTTAATGGGAGAAAGGTCTTAATGGCCCCTAGTATTTTTGACTAATTGCCATGCCCGTTACTAGGGCAAATTTTCATTAAGATGGACCAAAAGATACCTAAGATATCTAGAACTCTCTCTCTTTCCTGTAGATTTTTTCAAACTCTGTAAACTTGACTTCCGTAATGTTCTTTTTCATTTGACCAGCACTGTGGTATGAGGGAAGCAAATACTTTTGTTCTGTTATTATTATGGACCCCGATATTCAAAGGGATTGACAGGTTTAGCTAAACTGCTAACCATGTTAATCCCTCTTTCTGGGATTTTCAGACAATATCCACAGTCAAGCATGAATATGAAGCTTTTTGTTGAATATCTTTCCCTGTGGTTATCTGTAGGGCCTTTTGATAGGTGTTGGCACAGCTTGTATTGTAGGACCTGATATTCAGCGTGATTAAAACTGTCGCTGAATGCACCAATGCTAGCCACTTAGCATCAGGGTGTTTTGAGGGTGGAGTGGAGGCAGCACCCGGTGATAACCGGGTAACGGCATATTCAGTCGCTGCCCGGTTAGCTTCCGTGCTATCCCGCTGATCTGGTGATTCAGTGATGATTGCTAGCCACTGCTAAATATTGGGCCCATGGTGTCTTGCAGGATTTTTTGCCATTTTCTTCTCTAATTTCTTTTTAGAGCTTATGCCTCATAAGTTTGTTTCTGGTTAGGTGGCTGCCAGAAGGTAACAACGAAGGAAACTTGGAATATTTCTGAGTTATTTCTCTTCCAGAAGTAGTAGTTGTGAGTTTTTTTTATGATTTTCCTTAGATTTTCTAGTTCTAAATTGCATGTTGCATTTGTGCATATGCTATGTATGTATGTTTGCTTGATAAATTGTGTATGTTTAAAATTATTATGCTTCCCAAAAGACTACACATAGGGCTGCTGCTGCTTTTATGCCCCTTAGGGTATTTCTAAAATGGCAGGTCAGGACGTGTATGTTGTAACATACACACACACACGTTCTGAAATGTCATCATGGACATGTCTATGTTTCTGATCCTGGTGATGTCCATATTTTTCACACGCACATTTCTAAAATGGCCATCTCCCTGCACACTTCTAAAATGGCCATCTCCCTGCACACTTCTAAAATGGCCGTCTCCCTGCACACTTCTAAAATGGCCATCTCCCTGCACACTTCTAAAATGGCCGTCTCCCTGCACACTTCTAAAATGGCCATCTCCCTGCACACTTCTAAAATGGCCGTCTCCCTGCACACTTCTAAAATGGCCATCTCCCTGCACATTTCTGGACCCTTGCTCTGCATGTCCCCATTTTGTTTATATGTTTGCAGAAACATTTATCTTTTGAGATGGTCACAGATCAGTTTTCATTTTATTTAGTTGCTTTTTTTTTTATATTGTCTTATCAATGAATCAAAGTGCTTTACAGAGAACACCCCCCCCCCCCCACAGGTAACATACTTAATACAAGTAACAAAATAGGGTGACCTTACAGGTAATGAGTGCATAAACGTGGGACATAATTGAACTAAATATTAACTGATTAACAATAAATGTACTTTAATAACGTTCAAACATTAATAAATATGGACTAAAATGTTACCAGTGTCGGACTGGTAGAGGTACTGTGGGAATCTGCATTTTTGTCTATGGGTGAGCCTCATATCATAATGTATGATGATCCGAATAACAGAAGATATTGTGAAGTGAACTGGGTTGCAGGCTATGTTGTGTAGATAATAGGGCAGTTTAGCTTAGTTCCGAAATATTCTGTAAATAATTGTGATTTGAGTTGCTTTCACAATGTTGGAAGATCTGGTACATTTCTTATTCTATCTGGTAGGGAGTTCCAGAGAAGAAAGCTTTTTTGCTTGTTGATAGGTTAGTTTTTCTGAACTCCATGGGTATTGCTAGGGTATTCTTTGTGCATCAGAGAAATATAGGACATGTTTACTAATGAAGGCATCGGTATTATGCTTTGGGGGCCAAAAGATAGCTTGCTCACCCAAGCTAACTTTTAGGGGCATGTGCCTCTGTCCTACTGCCATTATCATCGTGTGTTAATGCATGACACTGTGCTATTGGCAGGGGAGTGTACTTACACTACCACCACCCCACTGAGCTGGCATTATGTGCACCTGTGCTAACAGCTACCTTCACGGTTAGTGAACACCTAAAATGCCCACGCTAACTATGGAGCACCTGCCATGCCCACATTCCGCTGATAACCTGGGATTTTTAGCACAGGTGCCCACACTAAGTGCAGCATGTTTGCCATGTGCTAAACCCGTCGCTCCCCTTCAATTTGTTCAAAACTCAGCTGCACGGCTAATCTTCCGCCAGCTTCGATATGCTCATATAGCCTCTCTTCTTGATTCGCTTCATTGGCTCCCTATTTGTTTCCATATCCAGTTCAAACTTCTCCTACTAACTTATAAGCGCACTCGTTCTGCTGCTCCTCACTACCTTTCCTCTCTTATCTCTCCCTACACCCTTCCTCGGAAACTCCACTCTTCAGACAGATTGCTTCTATCTGTGCCCTTCTCTTCTACTGCCATCTCCAGACTTCAGTCCTTTCACCTTGCTGCTCCTTATGCCTGGAACAAACTACCTGAGTCTGTGCATGAGGCTTCATCTCTGACCCTTTCCATATCCAGGCAGAAAACTCAGCTCTTTGAGGCTGCTTTTGGATCCTGATCCGCTTAGTCTCCCATGTGTTTCCATACCATTCCCCTAGTTGTATCCCTGTCCTCAGCTGTTGTGGTGTTTGTCTTGACTAGATTATAACAAAATAGGGTGACCTTACAGGTAATGAGTGCATAAACGTGGGACATAATTGAACTAAATATTAACTGATTAACAATAAATGTACTTTAATAACGTTCAAACATTAATAAATATGGACTAAAATGTTACCAGTGTCGGACTGGTAGAGGTACTGTGGGAATCTGCATTTTTGTCTATGGGTGAGCCTCATATCATATTGTATGATGATCCGAATAACAGAAGATATTGTGAAGTAAACTGGGTTGCAGGCTATGTTGTGTAGATAATAGGGCAGTTTAGCTTAGTTCCGAAATATTCTGTAAATAATTGTGATTTGAGTTGCTTTCAGAATGTTGGAAGATCTGGTACATTTCTTATTCTATCTGGTAGGGAGTTCCAGAGAAGAAAGCTTTTTTGCTTGTTGATAGGTTAGTTTTTCTGAACTCCATGGGTATTGCTAGGGTATTCTTTGTGCAACCTCTCCTATCTCTGTTGTTCGGTATTGTGTGTAATAGTGACTTTAGATAGGCGGAGGATGAGTTGTGCAGTAACGTCAAGGTGATCATTAGGTTTCTGAATTTAAGATTTTTAGAATACATTTACAAGTGTCCACCTTCTCTGCTGCCTCTCCTACAGAATTTTGAACACTTTTACTTTGACCTTCCAGGGGACACCTAAAAGGCCTTTCTAAAATGTTCCTCCACAAGCATAAACTGGATCTCTAAGGGGCGCCACCCCTGGAACACTCCAAATCCCACTCCCTTTTTTGGACGCATAACTTTGAGCATATTACAATTTATACATCCTAAATTATCTGTTCAAGTATTGCAAATTTTAAAAAACACTTATGTGGTCAGTGCTGTTGCTGACTATATAAATGTTTTTGAATTTTGATCCAAACTCAAACTCTTGAGTACTCACTGAAAGAAAAACTTGGGCCTCCCCACAAGAGCCTCTCTCCTTCCCTCATCCCTAGAAAAACTGAAGAAAGTCCCTTTTTTTCTCTTCAAAAACAAAACTTCAATATCTTTTTGGTGTACGGTGAGTCAGGGCCGGGTTTCTATCTCCCCAGTGTAGGGACTCTCACCCTCCTGGATGATGATCCTCCAAATCTCCTCTTAACTCTTTTCAAAAAACAAACTAGACACCCTCTATCTGAATGGAGAGGAAGAAGCTTCTTGTCTTCTCCTGTGGTGCACCTGAGAGCATAGCTGCCTTGGCCATTTCCCACTGCTCCCAGAAGTTCTTGATCCCTCTTTTGGTCCTTGTGACCCTTCCTCTGGTGACAACATCTAGGACTCACTGCATCATTTTTATAATCCTACTCTATCCTTGGGATCAGCAGTATATATTTTTTTTTCTCACATCACTAGCATGGAACCCTTCCATGCGTGGAATATTCTCTCTTTTTACACAAAGAAAACTGTGAAAGATCCCAAGAGCCTATGATATCAAACTGTGTGATGGCCATCCTTGAATGAAGGTATCAAGAAAGTCCCAGCAAACTCATAGTTGAAAGAAAATTTTGATGGAGGCTGCATTTCAGGAAGTGGTCTGCATCAGCAGGGCTAGCCTGTCCACCAGGCGGGCTAGGCGGACATCTAGGACAGCAGACCTCTGTGGGTGATACAGCATGGCATCCATGGCAGGCCGTGTGTGCCAAAGCACATGGCCTGCATGGGCTGCTGCACCAAGCCAAGCCTTTCTCTTTCCACCGATCCCGTCAATGGAATCGGAGGCAGTGGGGTGGGGTAGCGGCATGGCTTAGATGGGAGAGGGGCAGCATAGCCGGGGCTTCTGCCTGGGGCAGCAGGAATCCTTGAGCCAGCCCTGTGCATCAGAGAAATATAGGACATGTTTACTAATGAAGGCATCGGTATTATGCTTTGGGGGCAAAAAGATAGCTTGCTCACCCAAGCTAACTTTTAGGGGCGTGTGCCTCTGTCCTACTGCCATTATCATCGTGTGTTAATGCATGACACTGTGCTATTGGCAGGGGAGTGTACTTACACTACCACCACCCCACTGAGCTGGCATTATGTGCACCTGTGCTAACAGCTACCTTCACGGTTAGTGAACACCTAAAATGCCCACGCTAACTATGGAGCACCTGCCATGCCCACATTCCGCTGATAACCTGGGATTTTTAGCACAGGTGCCCACACTAAGTGCAGCATGTTTGCCATGTGCTAAACCCGTCGCTCCCCTTCAATTTGTTCAAAACTCAGCTGCACAGCTAATCTTCCGCCAGCTTCGATATGCTCATATAGCCTCTCTTCTTGATTCGCTTCATTGGCTCCCTATTTGTTTCCATATCCAGTTCAAACTTCTCCTACTAACTTATAAGCGCACTCATTCTGCTGCTCCTCACTACCTTTCCTCTCTTATCTCTCCCTACACCCTTCCTCGGAAACTCCACTCTTCAGACAGATTGCTTCTATCTGTGCCCTTCTCTTCTACTGCCATCTCCAGACTTCAGTCCTTTCACCTTGCTGCTCCTTATGCCTGGAACAAACTACCTGAGTCTGTGCATGAGGCTTCATCTCTGACCCTTTCCATATCCAGGCAGAAAACTCAGCTCTTTGAGGCTGCTTTTGGATCCTGATCCACTTAGTCTCCCATGTGTTTCCATACCATTCCCCTAGTTGTATCCCTGTCCTCAGCTGTTGTGGTGTTTGTCTTGACTAGATTATAAGCTTTGATGAGCAGGAACTGTTTCTTAGATATATCTGTACAGCACTGCATTCGCCTTGCAGTGTTATACAAATGATCAGAGGTAGTAGCAGTAGAGGTTTTATTTTGTGCCTTTGAGTCAATATTTATTTATTTTATTTTATTTTTTTTTTTTTTTATACCGCGCTCTTTAGAATCAGTGTAGTTTACATGTATACTAACAGGTACTTTTTATTCCCTTGTCCCTGAAGGGCTCACAATCTAAGTGTACCTGAGACAATGGAGGGTTAAGTGGCTTGCCCAAGGCCACAAGGAGTGGCCATGGGACTAGAGACCCCAGTCCCTCCGGCCTGAAGTTGCTTGTCCCCATGTGGGAATTGAACCCCCGGCCCTCCGGCCTGAGGTAACCTGTCCCAACCATTGAGCCACTCCTCCCTGTTTATTGACTTCTGGTGACACAGCAGTTCTTGGGTTTTCTTGGCAGTGTGACTGAAGTAGATTGAAAACCTTTCTTGCAAGGCAATGTAGGGTTAACTGACTTGCCCAAGACTACAATGAGTGCTAGTAGGAATCAAATCTTGGTCTCTACCAAGTCAGTGCTCTAACCATCGGACCACTGCTATGCTAACCGCTAACACACATTATAAACATGTCCATAATCACTGTCTCACTCAGAGAAATGATATTTTGGTGGTGATTATGAAACACTCATAATGATTGATTGAGTTGTAACATCTACAAAAAATACAGAGAGGCTTATTCAAAATGATTAATTTGGTTAGCAAACCCTGAGAACCATATTAATCACAGCGGAACATTCGGTGGCACATGGCCTCCTGACCCTGCCAAATGTCTTAATGCCAACCAGGTAGCATTGGAACGTTCTGGGGGCAGCACTTGAGATAACCAGTCACTGTCTAGCTATCCTCAACTGGCTAAGCAGGCACATTAAAGGTTGGCCTAACTTTAGCCATTTTAGTTAACTGGGCAGCGAGTGAATATCACCTGCCTGATTAGCTAAAACCCTATTCATGCAGACCAGATATTCAAAGCTGGTGCCCGGAGATGACCCTGGTATTGAATATCCAGGTCTATATTAAAGCAATGAGGCCGGGCTGCCGCTGAATATCAGCCATATCATTTTTTTTAGGGAATGTAGAAAAAAATGACCAAACTTTATGCTCAAGTGAATAGTGGGAGTGGGGAGAGGAAGGGGAGCAGGATTATAGCATTTTAAGTTAAATGGCCCAGCAATTCAGTTCAGATTTCTAATTGATTGACTGATAAAAACCATCGAATTCTTAATCTTAGTACTGGAGCAGGAATTGATAGAGCCCTGGTGCTTGAAAGTTAATCTGCAGCTATCAAAATATTGTACAGAATCAATGTTTCTTTATAATATACGGTCTGGAGACTAGTTAAAGAAATGATTCAGAATGAGATTTCCAAGCTTCTCCAGTTTTGCCACTCTGAGAGAACCCTAGTTTTGAACTAAGTAGGAGCAATGGGGATTTTTCCCGTGTGACATGCATATTTGAGGGATTAGCATGTTTCTTTTATATGGCTGGCAGGCTGAAATTAGTGGATATTGCTTTGATCGGATATAAAAAAAAAAGTTTCATCTCTCAGATTTAAATCTGTTTTCTTCTATTTTGGCCAGACTTTGTTCTAGAGCGCATACTGTGATCTATTCCCTGGGAAAGAAACACACTGGAAATTTACTCGGTCATATGTGGGTTTATGTCGAATAAGCAGATCAAGAAGTCATTTTGTCTGGCTACATTTTGCTTTGAGTTTCTAGGAAGAGACATGAGAGAAGTTGCTGAATTTACTCAAATATTCTACGATTCCTGTTCCAGGGCATTTGAAAGAAACATAATTCAGACGTTTGCATAAATGGCTCATTTCACCCATCAGGACGCATTAATCAATCCAGCATTTGTCAAAAGTGGGACCTCCCACCCCCTAAGAACTTGCAGTACACTGTTGCTGCTCCCAGGATTGTACCATTATGCAAATACTCGTAGATGAAGTGCTGCGTTTCTGGATTGCCTGTAGAAGCTATCTGTGATAATGGAGATGGATAAAGTGACAGATCTTTGGATGCAGATAGTTCAATAAGAAATGACAGGGATTTATTGACAGCTTTCCTTTGAATGAGCAACTACTTATTGATGTATAATCCATGACTGGGGAATGTAGCATATAGACTGCAGCTATTTTCAAATGCTAATTTAATAATGGGTATAATATACAGGGACATGTGTATTTAAGTGCATTAACAGTTAGCACAAGGTTTATTATGTGTCAAGCGTGCTACACTGATCTTTACCGTGCGCCAAAAATTCGGCAGTGCTAAAAATCCTGCACCAACTGCTTAGGGCAGGGTGTGCCGAAGCCTGGGCAGTTCACACACACATGCCTCACTGAGGCATCTTTAACACACACTAACAGGCAATATTGCATTTAATGCAGGCGCACTCACCGCTACCTCAGTGGGTGACATTAAGTGCACCCACATTAATCGCAGCAAACAGCTTAGCGAGGGGGTAGTGTTCAACCCACAGTAGCTACACAAGGACATGCCAAGCAGATCTCTGTTTTCTAGCATAGGTCCAGTGCCATTTCTGTGCTGGTTTCTGGGACTGAATACAAGTTGAACTCCTGCACTTTAGTAAACATGCCCCACAGTGTGAGCCTGCCCTGGGTTCACGTTGTATTAGAAATTTCCTGTGCAATCTAAAAATACTATTTATATGTTTTCTTTGTGAAACTTCACAGTGCCAATGGTCTACAATGATACTGAATATCATACACTTATAAGATAATATATATTAATAAAAAGTTCTAAAATAAAAATTGCATTGACAAAGCTCTAAGTTTATGCACCATCCCTAGTCCTTTCACCGGTGTACCATCTTTTTCTCTTCTCTCAGTTTTGGAAGGTGGTGCCGTTTCTCCTGCCATTTGACACAGATTTTGAGGTTAACTTAATATATCTTCCTCCTACCAGAGGGTCCTTTGTTGCCAGCACTGGGCTAAGAGACCACATGTTATGAAAGAGATTTTTGTATTCCTTTTTTCCTTTATGTCTGGTGGTTCAGTTCTTTATTTAGCCAGGTGTTCAAGTTAGAAATCATATTGCACAAAGTCATTTGAGGTAAGCATTCACAGTGATACTGATGCATTGACTATCAAATACTTTCTTCTTTTAACCTTAAAATGAAAATATTTGCCATACCTTATTCCATTTCTTCTACTTTGGAGAATAAAGATCAGCGGATTAAAGACATATGGCATGTGACCCTCAAACTTCAGATGATGGCATATAAAGACCAAAATGACCCATCTAGTATCCCCAATAAGATGAATAGTGCTCCTCTGTGCAGGTCACCCCCTGTCTTTATAGAAAACAGTTCCACTGCTGTTATGAGGTGACATGTTCAATGCTTGGTTTCTTTCAGGGCAGTTTCTTCAAATGGGCTAGTTTTGCGCATCCAATACAAACTGTCCAAACAGGGCCAACTAGCATCCAAATGCCAATAATCACCTTTTGATCTCCCAAAAGTAATTATATTCTCTGGGAACAAGCAGGAAGTCAGTCCTCACATATGGGTGACGTTGACGCCAACTGAGCCCTCATGGAAGCATCTCCCCAGCTTTCAAAGAAAGCCTTTGGGAGATGCACCATGCATGCGTGGTCCCCTTCCCACCCAAGAGTGCCATCTTGCCTCAGTCTCCTTTTTTCCGCGGAGCCCTCTGGACATCTGTCCAGTTTCTCCCGGAAAAAGTGTGATTTTTTATTTTTACATTTTTGTCCGGTTTGCTTACTAGCTCATTCCCGCCCCTGAGCCAACTCACTTCGGTGTTGCTTCTTGGGTTTGTTCCTTTGGTTTTCGCTTTTTTACCTCAAGGTTTCCCTCAACGGCATTCATACCTTTTTTGGCCAAAGGCCTCAAGCCCCTACCGGGTGGCAAGGACCTTTTTTTCCAATGGTCCTCCAGCGGCTTCAAGAAGTGCGATTGGTGCTGCAAAATGATCTCCTTCACCAACCCGCATGACTGCTGCCTCTGCCCGGAACACAGTGACTCGGACTGTGAACTTTGCAGAACCATGACCTCAAAGGCCCTAAAGAGTCATCACCAGCAGCAGGAGAAATTCTTCCAAACATCTCTGGCAACACCACGCTCCAAGACCCCCTCTGGTACCTCAGTGACCTGCGAAGTCTGACCCTTCTTGGAGTCTCGTGGCCACAGTTCCTCAGAGATTAAATCCCTGGAGGTGGAACGCAAGAAGTCAAAACCCTTGAAGACTGCTTTGGAGGACAGGTCTGGGAAATACCACTCCAGGCCCTGCAGTCCCAGCTGTGAGTCTGAGATGTCTGAGTGGGAGCAGCCTTACAAACTGCCCCACAAGGAGTCTGCACACTCAGACTGGCCTTGGACATCCGAGGACATCCTCATCGAGGATTCCCCCTCGACAGCACCGACGCTGGGCCCGAAATCCTCGGTGTCTGCATCGAAGGTTGTGTAGCCAATTGGCATGGAGACCAGGATGGCAGCCTTAGAGTGCAGTATCTCTGCCCTCGTGGCCATGCAATGGGCGTTTGTTCTGTTCATCTGCCCCGATGGTGGGACCCTCGACATTGAGGGCTTCCCTGGATGTTGAGCTGATCCTTGAGCGCCCCAATGGCGCCGGACGAGGTCCCGGTCTTGTTCCTCGGGACACTGGTCCTCTCCAGCTCAGACTGCAGATCATCTGGAGGTCACAGACCATCCAGAGCGGACCTCAACCGTGGTGATCATGGAGCCTCGGACTCATGCTCGACTTTGAGTCCGAATTGGAGATCGAGGACGAGGAGTCCCCGGACACTTGGCAGCATTGAGACGTGCCTTCGGACCCGTCTCCTCCGGTGTCACGATGTTGTTCCCCACCCGAGGATGTCGCCTTCCTTAACTTTGTGGCCGCCACGGGCATCGGGGCATGTCGCCAAGCATGGCTGCAGTCATCTGACCTAGAACAATGGATTTCAGGACAAACTTATTGATGTCCCCTGCATTGGAGAGAACCTCTTCGGGAATCCTATGGCAGACAAAGCTGCAAAGATAGAAACCGAGTTCCTAACGAGAACCAGACTCTCAAAGAAGGCCTCGGTGCAGCCCTGTAAGGAGGCCCAATGGAAGAAGCCCTTCTTCTTGAGAAAGAAGGGGAGGTTTGGTAGCACCTCACAATATCAGACCACCTCAGCCCCTTAGCAAGGCCAACAGCACAAGGACAAGGGCATGGTCCCCGTAAACAAAAGACCCATAAATCCCAGGCACCAGACCTCTCCTTCACCAAACCCTGCTCCTCACTGAGCTTGCAGGCCTACTCTAGGACAGAATGGTGAAGCCGGTACCGAAATATCTCTGGGGCACTGGCTTCTACTCCAAGTATTTCCTCATCCTCAAGAGGACGGGGGATCTCAGGCCCATCCTGGATCTGCAGTAGCTGAACAGGTTTCTGGTAAGGGAGTCGTTCAAGAAGCTCTCCCTTGGAACACTGCTGCCATTCCTCCAGCAGGGAGATTGGCTATGCTCCTTAGTTCTAAAGGATGCCTACACATACATCCTGATTCACCCCGGCCACAGAAAATACCTTTGGTTAATGCTGGAGGGAGAGCACTACCCATGCAGGGTATTCTGCTTTGGGCTGGCCTCCTTACCAAAGGTCTTCACAAAGTGCCTAGCAGTGGTCACAGCCTACTTTCACCTCCGGGGGGCCTTTGTCTTTCCCTTCCTGGATGACTGGCTCATAAAGGGAGGCCAGCTGCAGAGGCACAACACACCACAAAGCACACCATCAGTGCTCTGCAGCACTTCGGATTCATCAACAACTACTCCAAGTCCCACCTCTCTCTGGCCCAATGCCTAGAATTCATAGGGCTTGGCTAGACACCCTCTAGGCCAAGGCCATCCTCCCTCAGGAAAGGTCACCTCATCTCAGAGAGGTAGCTGCAGAGGTGCAACACTGCCGGTCGCTATCAGCCCAGCTTCTCCTCCGCCTGCTGGGCCACATGGCCTCCACGGTCCACATGACCCCATATGCCCAACTACACATGCGAGCAGCTCAGTGGTGCCTCTGCTCCAGTGGATGCAAGCCACAGGCAGGCTCTGGGACAGAGTAACCCGCCAGCTGGTGAACTCCCTAGGTTGTTGACAGATTCCCTGCCATCTTCAGGCAGGGATGCCCATCCAAGAACCCACCCCCCAGAGGGTCCTTACCATGGATGCCTCCTTGCTAGGTGAGGGAGTGCATTGTGGGGACCTTCAGACTCCAGGCAGCTGGTCCTAGTTGGAATCCCAGATGCAAATCGACCTTCTGGAGCTCTGGGTGCTATTTCTGGCCCTCTGAGTTTCTGCCACTGGCTACAGCACCAGTTGGTGCTGATCCAGACCGACAACCAGGTCACAGTTTTCCACATGAACAAGGAAGGGGGCACAGGGTCATATTCCCTCTACCAGGAGGCTGTAGTCCTCTGTTCCTGTGTGACTCGCAGCAGGATGCTCCTAAAAGTGGTCTACCTACCGGGTCAGGACAATTCACTGGTGGACAAGCTGAGCAGAGTTCTCCAACTGCATGAGTGGCAACTGGACCCCAGAGTAGCCTTCCGGCTATTTCATCTCTGGGGCATCCCCCTAGTTGGACCTGTTTGCCAGACCATACAACGTATACTTGGGCAAACTTGATCAATGACTCATCATTGGAGGTCATGAAATGCATGTAAATACGCTAGGCAATGTTCAACAATAGGAGTTGTAATGGTACAAGTTTTCAGACGCAATTTATGCTCTAATAGATGTGTATGTATCTTCCGACTTGTTCGTCCCACATAAATCAACAAGCATGGACATACCAAAACATATATCATGAATTGTGCATCACATGAATTATGTCTCTTTGCTTTAATAATTCTCTTAGTCATAGATCTTGCAAAACCTCACCTTCAATTGTATAGGCACATACCAAACATTTCTGACAGGCAAAATGTCCAGCTGATTCTTTTGGGAATTGATTCTCCATCTCCCACTAGGCTCTCTTGACCAACATATCTGCTATATTCCTTTTTTTGTGCATATGCCATCAGTGGATGAAGTTCAGAACATTTATACAATTGCAAGATATTCCATTGCTTATGACTAGACTATACCACATCTTGAGTCTTGGCCGAGAAAGGCAACACACAAGTAAACTTCGCCAATGGTTCTCTAACTTTAAACGTAAGCAGCAGATCCTGCTGTGCACAGTGACCCTAAATGTAAGCTTTCTTCACCCAGGACTTTTAATATCCTCTTTCCAGAAATCTGTAAAACAAATCTTCTGATTAATCAATAAACTCTCCCAAATCAGAACAAATATGTCTTTGACGTAAAAACTGTCCAATAGGCAATCCTTGTTTAAAGCCGAACGGGTAACATAAATTATTACATGCAGATGTTTTTTATATAATGAAGTTCGAATCTCATTATTAACCAAGATCTGAATATCCAAAAATTCAGTCTTCTGCTGATGACAATTCATAACAAATTTTAAATTAGTCTTACACGTATTAAGCCAATGGTAAAACTCCATTAGCTCAACATGGTTCTCCAACCAAATCATAATAATATTATCCAGGAACTGTTTCTATACTAGAATTTTAATCATCCATACTGAACCATAAATATTATTTTCTTCAAACTGAGACATATCAATGGTTGCCGTCGACAGTGCAAAAGTGACTCCCATTGCAGCTCCAATAATCTGCAAAAAAGCCCCTTCCATCAAAACAAAAATAGTCGGAACAATTTTCAAAAAATAAAATAAGATGTTTTGGAATACATGGAGACAAGTAGTCTTCCAAAGGAAGCTGTTCGCATAGAGTCAAAAATTCATTATAATCAATATTAGTATAAAAAGGATGTAGCATCAAAAGTTACCAACCAGGTACTGGAAGTGATATCATCCAATGCTGTTAAAATATTTAACATATGCGTTGAATCCCCAATATAAGATTTAGAAGACACAGCCATTGGTCTAAAAAATACATCACAAATAATAGAAAGAGGTTCTAATACTGAATTTCTGCTTCAAACAGTTGGTTACCCTTGGGGTACCTGTAAGATTTACAAATCTTCAGCTGCGTGTCCAAAATAGGAATTCTGGGATGCTTATTTATCAAAAATGTTTTTTCATTTAGGGTAATAAATCTAGCATCAAACACTTGTAGAACTTTCTTCGCAATCATCTGAGCCAATTTCAAAGTAGGGTCCTCTAGTAATTCCTGATAGTAAATTGCATCTGAAAGATGTATATAAATCTCCTGCTGATATGATTGCTTCTCCTGTAGAACTATCGTTCCACCTTTATTGGCCCTCCAGATCACAATATCCATATTTAAATTTAATGCATTCAATCCTGCTTTCTCCACTCAGGTCATCTTATAGAAATCCATGCCTTCTGTTGCTCAGTCACTTCCACATCCCCAAGGATAAGGGAATGAAATGTCATAAGAGGATTAATCACATCTGGAGGAATCCATTTTGAAATTGGCTTCACCACAGAACCATCAGCAGTAAACTGGTTGACAGAAGTAAAGTGCTTAATTTGAAGTTTCCTAAAGAAGCAATAAAGCACAATATGCATCTCAAATGAATCATAAACCACAGTCAATACAAAAGATAACCCCAAGTTGAGAACATGTTCCATTATCGGAGAAACTGAATATGAGGTTAAATTAATGACTGCTGATAACAATACATACTTGTGTCAGGACCTCTAGATTCTGGGCTATAAGGGCGCCACCGTCCTCTGTGGCCCCATCCACAACCTCTTCTCCCGTCACCCTGATTGTCTAAAAAATCATCCAAATCAGTCTTATAATGAGAGTAATCATCGTCATCAGAGAAATCAGATTCACCAGAAGTGTGATCAAACACCACAACCTTACTTGTACTATCCACAGTCTTATTCATCGAAAAGTAAATACCGTTTCTGGAATAGTCAAGCTGATCTCATTTCAGCTTCTTCAATTTCAAGTTCTTAATAGTAGAACGGAAGTGATCTAATGAATTTCTGACATTTCTAATCAAAGTCTCATACTCTCATCCCCTTTTAGGTCCCCCTTAAGTTGTAATTCCATGTTCTTAATTGATTCAGCTAATTAATCTTCCATCTGCTTAATCAATTCAATTAATGATGATATCAAATAGCTCAGTCAGTAGAGCATCAGACTTTTAATCTGAGGGTCCAGGGTTCAAATCTCTGTTCAAGCGGCTGCCCAGAGGAAGAGCCCTTTGCTTATTTCCATTGTTCCTGGTGTGCAGCACACACCAGCTCTTGAATGACATGCTGGATGTCACAACATCATAAGGTCTTTAGAGGCTTGAGCAGGTGTGCCCTAGATTCCCCCTACTGTAGGAAGTAACTGTTCATGTCTCCCAAACTCAAGGCCATGTGACTAGATGGGATACATCCCAGGACACCTGAAGGAGCTCAGAGTGGTTATGGCAGGGTCTTTAAAGGATGTGTTTTTAATAGATCCTTGAAGACAGAAGCAGTTCCGAAGGATTGGAAAAGGGCTGATATGGTACCTCTTTACAAAAAGTGGTAATAGGGAAGAAGTGACAAACTATAGACCAGTAAGCTTTAACCCTGTGGTGGGAAAGAAAGAATAGTGGACTTTCTGGAAACCAATGGATTGCATGATCTGAGTCAACATGGTTTTACGAGGGGAAGATCATGCCAAACAAATTTGATTGAGTTCTTTCACTGGGTGACCAGAGAACTAGATCAAGGGCATGCAATGGAGGTGATATACCTAGATTTCAGCAAAGCCTTTTGATACTGTTCCTCATAGGAGGCTTATCAATAAACTGAGCAGCTGGGGATAGATCCCATGTTGGTGAACTGGATTAGAAATTGGTTGACTGACAGACGACAGAAGGTAGTGGTAAACGGAACTCACTCAGAAGAAAGGAAGGTGCATAATGGCATGCCTCAGGGATCGGTCCTGGGGCTGATATTGTTTAATGTATTTGTGAGCGACATTGTGGAAGGATTGAATGTAAAAGTCTGCCTTTTTGCAGATGACACAAAAATTTGTAACAGAGGACGCTTCTGAGGGAATGGAAAACATGAGGAAGATCTAAAAACACTGGAAGAATGGTCTAATGCTTGGCGGTTAAGATTTCATGTGAAAAAGTACAGAGTCATGCATTTTGGATGCAGAAATCCAAAGGAGTCATATGCGATAGGGGGAGAGAGACCTCGGAATGCTAGTGTCTGAAGATCTCAAAGTGGCAAAACAATGTGACAAGACAGTAGCCAAAGTCAGTAGGATGCTGTGCTGCATACAGAGAGGAATAACCAGCAGAAAGGAGGAGGTATTAATGCCCCCTGTACAAGTCATTGGTGAGGCCTCACTTGGAGTATTATGTTCGGTTTTGGAAATCGCATCTCACAAAAGATATAAAAAGACTTGAAACAGTTCAGAGGAAGGCAACCAAAATTATTTTGAGCCTGTTCAAAAGACGTATGAGAAGAGAATTGAAGACCTAAATATGTATACCCAAGAGGAGAGGAGGGACAGGGGAGATATGGTTCAGACTTTTAAATATTTAAAGGGTATCAATGAACAAACAAACCTTTTTCAAAGAAGTGGAAACTGCAAAACTAGAGGGCATATGATGAAGCTGCAAGGTGGTAAACTTAAAAACATCATCAGGAAATACTTTTTCACTGAAAGGGTGGTGGATGCTTGGAATGCCCTCCCAATGGAGGTTGAGGGGGCAAATACAGTGACTGAATTCAAAATGATATGGGACAGACACAGTAGATCCCTTTATAGAGGATGAAATTAAAGCAAACTTAAATATCTTTTATTCTTCAATAAATAGAGGGAGGCTGTCCTGCATGGAGGAGCAGGTACAACCATAAACACGGGCATAGAGGGGGGTGACCTGCATAGAGTTGCAGTTACAACCACTCTAGCCACCTTAATGGGCAGACTTAGATGGACCATACTGATCTTTATCTGCCGTCATATACTATGTTACTGTGTAAATCTAAAGCACATTTGCTTAAAATACCATTCCATTTCGCCAAGAATGTTTGGTCCTGTGCAAATAATTTTGATTCCTTCAAAATACAAAGTCCACTAGGGATCATCTAGATTGAACATATTGTGCAAGCATAACATTCATCCTACCCCATACACGCCTCAACTATCCTCCACAAGAAGAGACCCCCACAACAAGAAAGTTCATTGCCTTTGATGAACATTTTTTCCTTCAAAAAACGCTAAGAAAAGAAGAGGAGCAACAACCCTCTGCAGAAATCACAGAAGTCACTAGAACAGCACAGGGAGAGGCATATCTGAGAAGCGCTTTTTGAGCTTTCAACTACTGGCCCTTGTTACAATGTCCTGACTGCCATTGGAATATATATGCAATTGCATCTTAATTGGCTGACTGCCGAAACTTGGCCAAGTCGGGTCTGTACCTTTTGAAGGTTTTACGAAATAAAAGGTTTCTTTGTTTTAAAGAGGTGTGGCTGTGTCCTTCCTGCGCTGTTCTAGTGCCTTCAAAAAACGCTGCCAACCCTGAAGGCCGCTCCATCAGAAACGGATCTGGAAGCAATGATCAATAAATGGAACTCTGTCATCTCCACAGCTGCTGCTGCACCCCCACAATTGCCACACTTAAAACAGTGACACCATGCACCCTGGTTTTCCACAGAACTAAGGGAGCAGAAGCATGCTCTGTGTCGCATCGAACACCAGTGGAGGAAATCCAAGGACTCCGAACTGCAGACCAAATATCTGGACAAATGCAAAACCTATTGCAACAGCACCCTTAAGACCAAACGAGAATACTACAGCAACCCTTCTCTGCACCCTCAACAAACCCAGGGAGCTTTTCAATCTGGTCAAATACCTCACAAAGGACCTCATCCAACCAAAATGGGATAACGTCTTTAACACACAGGACATGGCAGATTTCCTACAGACCAAGCACAACTCCATCCAGCCCTCTGTCCTCATCATACCTGCGCCAGCTATGACAACTACTCTCACACAGTCTTGGACCACCTTCAGAGACATATCCACCAAAGAACTTGATGTGATAGTCTCACACATCAATACAACCATCTCCCCACTGGACTATGTCTAGTATCATGGGTAAAAGCTACAAGAACACACCTCCTAACACTCATAGCAGCCATCCTGCAGACATCACTATCACAAGCCAGTTTCCACACCCCTTTTAAGCAAGCCTCCATTAGACCTCTCCAAAAAAGCTCAACCTAAACCCAAACTCACCTACCCATAACTAGTGTACCCTTCCTAGCAGAAATAATAGAAAAAAATAGTCCAAAACCAGCGTCAAGAACATGTTGACCAACACGCTCCGTTGGACCGACTTCAACATGGGTTTCGCCCCTATCACAGCGCTGAAACCTTGTTGACATCCCTATTATCAACACTCATCACAGGTACAGAGAGAATCTCCAATGGATTCATATTGCTTTTCCTGGACATCTCCACAGCGTTCGACACAGTGTCTCATCAAATGCTTGTAGACCAGCTCCACACTATCGGCGTACAGGTCAAGCCCCTTAATGGATTTGCTCATGCATCTCGCAGCGAACCCACCGGGTAAAAATCAGACACCACACGTCTTCTCCCTTCACTCTATCTCAGAGTGCCTCAAGGATCTGCATTTGCCTTGCTACTTTTCAGTATCTACATTCGACCTCTGTGCACAAAAATTCAGAATTGCAATGTCAGCTACCAGATCTGTGCTGACAACATAATGCTATATACTCCTTTCTCCATTACTGCTCCCAACTACTTCATTCTCTTAGACTGCTTTAGACAAATAGTTAACCGGCTTCAGCTGCACAACCTGGCAGTCAACTTTAGCAAAATGGAAATTCTCCACATCACCAGGGACCCCATGGTTATGTCCTCTACAACCATCAGAGTTGACAACACAGATCTTCAGGTCAAAACCCAGGTCAGATACCTTGGCATCACTCTGGATCAGCAACTGAACTTCCAAGTTCACATCTGGAACACCACCAGGATAGTCTATTACAAGCTCTGCACCCTACATAACCTGTGTCCCATTCTTTCCATGGATAACTTCCACGCAGTATGCCAAGCCACTATCACCCTCTTTTTCAACTACTGCAATTATGTCTACCAGGGACTACCTAAACGGACTATCCAACCATAGAAACATGACGGCAGAAAAAGATCACATGGCCTATCTTGCCTGCCCTTCCATATCAACTACTATAGTCCCCTTTTAACCTTTAGAGATCCTCTGTGCTTTTTTGAATTCAGATACTGTCCTTGTATCCACCACCTCCATTGGGAGAGCATTCCACACATCTATCACTCTTTCCATAAAGAAATATTTCCTCATATTACTTTTGAGTCTATCCCCTTTCACTCTCATCCTATGTCCCCTCATAGCAGAACCTTCCTTCAATTGAAAGACACCCTTCTGTGCATTTATGCCAAGGAGGTATTTAAATGTCTCTATAATATCGTCCCTATCCAGCCTTTCCTCTAAAGTATACATATTAAGATCTTTAAGTCTGTCCTCATATGCTTCATAACGAGGACCACTAACCATTTTAGTAGTCACCCTCTGCACCGACTCCAACCTGCCTATATCCTTCTGAAGGTGCGGTCTCCAGAAATGCACACAATACTCCAAATGAGGTCGCACCGGAGACTTTTACAGAGGCATTATCACCTCCTTTTTTCTGCTGGCCATTCCTCTCCCTGTACACCCAATCATCCTTCTGGTTTTCACAGCTGCTTCAACTTGCTCAAAACATCACAGCACGCACCATTTTCTGAGCTTCCAGACACACCCACATCACACCCGTACTAAAAATCCTCTACTTTCTGTCTGTTGCCTCAAAAATCGAACACAAGGTCCTCATTCACAAAGCCTGGAACAACCTCACCACTGAGCACCTCCAGACATTAATCAACTTCCCTAGCACTGCCAGACCGTGAAGGCATAGCACCCAGAACCTTCTTAGCCTACCACCTCAAATCCGTAAGAGCAGCCAGTACACTCACCTAAGAACATTTGCACTCTACATCCCCACCCTCTGGAATACATTAACCCCCATACTGTGAAACATCCAGCCACAGCTAGATTTTAGAAAAAAAAACTAAAGACGTGTATCATCCAAGAGCACTACGGCACATTAACTGATCAGACCATCACAGGAACACTCTTCTACAACACAAAACATCCCTCCCACCTCACCACATAGGTGTGCACCAGAAAAGACACTAATCCCCCTCCTCTACTTATCTGCCTGCTGTAAGTTCCTCTCTTCAAAGATGGATGTAACCTAAATCATTCTGCTAGCTGATACTCTTTACCATGTTGACGTTGGTTGTAACCATGCTTCTAGCTACTACTTCTTATGCTCCTAAGGTTTGTTGTATGCTCTACGCACCTTATTCTATTGTTCGTTTGTTTGCACCTTCTTAATTGTGAACCGTTTTGACTGGTAGAAAAACGGTATACCAAAACCATAGAAAACGTAGAAACAGAAAAATGATGACAGAAAAAGACCACATGGCCTATCTAGTCTGTCCTTCCATATCAACAATTACAACAGTCCCCTTTTTTCCTTTAGAGATCCTCTGTGTTTGTCCCATGCTTTTTTGAATTCAGATACTGTCCTCATCTCTACCACCTCCACTGGGAGATTATTCCATGGATCCACCACTCTTTCCGTAAAGAAATATTTCCGCATATCACTCCTGAATCGATCCCCATTCATCCTCATCCCATGTCCCCTCATAGCAGAGCTTGCTTTCAATCAAAGGAGGCTCTCTTCCTGTGCATTTATGCCACGGAGGTATTTAAATGTCTCAGTCATATCACCTCTATCTCGCCTTTCCTCTAAGGTGTACATATTAAGATCCTTAAGTCTGTCCTCATATTCTTTATAATGAAGACCACTAACCATTTTAGTAGCCAACCTTTGTACTGACTCCAGCCCGTATATATCCTTTAGAGGTGTGGTCTCCAGAATTGCACACAATACTCCAAATGAGGACTTATACAGAGGCACTATTACCTCCTTTCTTCTGCTGGCCATTCCTCTCCCTATGCACCCAAGCATCCTTTTAGTTTTTGCTGTCGCCTTTTCTACCTGTTTAGCTACTTTAAGATCATCAGACACAAGCATGCCTAGGCCCCGCTCTTCTTTAGTGGACAAAAGTACTTCACCCCTATACTATATTGCTCCCTTGGATTGCTACAGCCCAAATGCATAACCTTGCATTTTTTAATATTAAATCCCAGCTGCCAAACTCTAGACCATTCTTCAAGCTTAGCTAGATCCCTCCTCATGTTATGTACACCTTCCTGGGTGTCCACTCTATTGCAGATTTTGGTATCTTCCAGAAAGAGGCAAACCTTACCCGACAACCCTTCTGCTATATCACTAACAAAGATGTTAAAAAGAATCAGACCAAGGACACTGGTAACTTCCTTCTCCTCAGAATGAGCTCCATTTACCTGTACCCTTTGTCGCCTCCCACTCAACCAATTTCTAACCCAAGCAGTAACTTTAGGGTCCATCCCTAGGGTACTCAGTTTGTTTATAAGTCGCCTGTGAGGAACGGTGTCAAAGGCTTTACTGAAATCTAAATACACCACATCTAGGGCTCTCCCTCGGTCCAACTCCCTGTCACGCAGTCAAAGAAATCAATCAGATTTGTCTGACAATACCTATCTCTGGTGAATCCATGCTGCCTCGGATCCTGTAATCCACTGGACTCCAGAAACCTCACTATTTTCTCTTTCAGCAGCGTTTCCAATAATTTACTCACCACCGAAGTTAAACTAGCCGGCCTGTAGTTTTCAACCACATCCTTACTTCCGCTTTTGTGTAAAGGGACCACGTGAGCCTCTCTCCAGTTAAATAAATATTTTTTTTTGCGTGCTATTGGACAAGCAGTAGTACTACGTAGTGGTAAGTTTTCATATACAATGCGTCCTTTCTCCAAAGAGCTTGCAGCATAAGTGGCAATTAGTGATAAAGTGACTTACTCAGAGTTACAAGAAGTGTCAGTGGTGGAAGTGGGACGTGATTCTCAGCCCATTGCTCTAAATATTAGGCCTCTTCCTCTCCATGAGTTGGTGGCAAGTGTCTTCTGAAGTTCACTCTTATGTTGCTCATTGGCTGGAATGAGCTATCATAGTAGCCGCAGCTGTCTTCCCTTCTCACCCTCACCAGGCAGGTAGAAGGGGATGTCTTCATCCTAATAATAGCTGTAGTGATTTGAAAAGTGTGTTTTCCTTTGTAGCCCCGAGACCTGAGGTTTCAAGTTCTCGGGTCTAATTTCTGCATTTATAGCTAAGAATCTTGTTACTACTTCCCTGTTGTCTTTTCAGTAACATAATTCATTACTTAATGAGAAATGGTGCAGCAGTGGCCCTCGCTGCATAATGATGAGGCTTTATTTACTATGATCACTGATCAAAGTTTGTCACCTTGTGATCTAGAAAGAAGCTGTGTGGTGCTTCTGGTGTTTCAAGTACATGCTTTAAACAATGCCAAGCCTGGCATTAGCTGCATTTGTAAATAGTTTGTGACTGGTAGAAACAATGCTCTTAAAATCCAAAGAATGTATTGGAATCGCTAACATTGCTTCTCGCATCTCTTGCACCGCACTTATCCATTGTATTGTGTTGTGCACATTTTAATTTATATGTCTATCATGTTCACCTGAGTTTCTTGAAGTAGCGATATCAAGTATGTGCGCCACCTTTTGGTGCATTCCGACCATATCAAATGCAGAATAAAAACAGGAAGGAATTCTGGACCGCATTTTTGCCTCTGAATTCTAAGTTTGATCATTTTTATTGTACTGTTGCGACAATAAAGCATGGAATCATGAACTATAAAGATCCTTAACAAGTCACAAAAAGAAAGGCATAATAGAAGAAATGAAGGAAGGGAGGCTAGGGCATTTACTTAATGCTATTGCGTTGTAAGCTACCACATCTGTGATTTAGTTGCAGCCTTGTGGTGGTTCCCAGGCCACCTGTTCATATTTCACCCGCATTCACAGTGTGGCCCACCAGAAATGTAGGTTCAATTCAGAGACATTTTTCCAATTGCAAAAAGAGCCTGGCAAGCTGACGACAACATCAAATCCTACCATTTTTAATATTGCTTATGTAACACCACTCATTGACATGTGCATTTGAAAATTGCCATTGAACGTAAAAGCTGATGTGACCAGTCAAAAACTTTAGAAAGGATTTCCGAGACAGCTCTCCAAAATGGTTGTACTAAAGGATAGTAATACCATGTGTGCTCTAAAGTGCCTGTCATAGCTGAGCATGACTATATGTGAATTAATTCAGTGAATCTTGAGTGGTATCCACAATGTATGCCCTGCCAAGAAATACGTCGACTGAGATAAGGAAGCTGACATTGAGCATCTTGTCACTTTTCATCAAAATTAAGACCACAAAACAGATCCTTCGTGTAATCTTTATTCAGTTTCCCAAATCCTACTCAAACCATTTCCAGACCAGCATGCAACTCACATTTGTTTTTATACAGGCTTGCTATTTAATGCCCTCCAAGCCCATAGAGTATTTGTAGATCCGCAAGGTCTTCTAAAGAGGACAGATTCGACATAGGATTTAACACAACGAATAAGCTGTAACCATTTGAAACACTGTGAGAATGAAAGATCATACCGCATTCTCATTCCTTGGAATGATACAGTTCGATTTTGCAACATCGCATTGCATACAGTCCATATACTTTTTGAGGCCAGTCATCCCAGTACATCATTTTATTTGTCATGCAAAACATCGAATTGCATCACAAAGGAACCTGCATGACTATCGAATCTCTACACTTTTTCCCAACTATCGAAAGGCTTTCATAGCTGATATGAAAGTTGGACTACGTCCCACCCTTAGTAGAATATATCACCTAAACAGCCACTCCAATGACTGCTCTAATCTCAATCTACTGTGTACCAAATTTTGATCTAACTCAATCGCCTATAAATGTGCATGCCATAGGATGAAAGCATAAGAACATAAAATTCAGAGAACTTCACCTCTCCACACCTTTATTTTTTTTTTTAAAGTTTTAAAGCATATAGAGCAATCCTTGGTCTTCTGTCTCTTCACAAAAGCTTTGATGATCACTTTTATATTTAATAGGTTTGTGAAGGAAACAATACAGGAAACATACAGGAACTTAGACATTACAGACATCTTTCACCATGGTAACCATAGGGAGACCATTTGTAATTCAGGATAGAAAGTTCTGTATTGATTTTTGTAGTCGCTTTTTCTGTGTGGGACAAGGGAGTGCACCAGTCCAAAGAGCTTCCACTTACTTAGGTACGTTGATGTTTGAAATCTAGTGGAGTTTTGTGCAGGTCCCTGCGGGAACTTCCATCTTCAGCCTAAGCTGCCGCCTGTGATGGTGCAGTGGCTCCAAGCCTTTCCTCCTCATGGTGCTGGTTAGGGTGGCTTGTGAAGAACTTCTTCCTGAGTGGATGGAATACCCTGGCTGTGCGCTAGAGGCACTTTCCCCAAGGGGGGCACACCCACGTATATCTGCGTGGTGCTATGGCTTAAGGGCCAAAGACAGGAAACTACCTTTGACTGAAGTTTTTATAACCTAGGGGCTGTTTCTTTCTCAGGAGAGTCCCTCCCAGTGTACACTTGACTGGAAAGGGAACCTCTCCTGATCTGGAAGTTGCCACACATTTCCAAAATTCACTGACCAATATTTATTAGAGCCACTGGATGGTGCTACTATTCTCGGTACATGAAATCCATGGAATCTCTATACTTGTTTTTATTGTCTTCGACAGTGGACTCAAGGTCAGGATGAAAGCATTTTCCAAGATGCAAAATGCAGTGCGTGCCTTCAAGTCAATGCTGACTCCTGGTGACCCAGCAGCTCCTGGGCTTTCTTGCCAATGTGACCAGACATAGAATGCCATGTCTTTCTGCTGAGGCAATGGAGGGTTAAATGTACTCAATCATCATAGTGGACCACTGAAAAGAGAGTTTTTCTGCAGTTTATTTTGTAACCTGAATACCTTCCAAAGTGATCTATTAAATTCAGAACTGAAGGGATAGATACTTTTTGGATTATTTTATTTATTTGTATTTGGTTCACATCTTTCCAGTGATAGTTCAAGGCGAGTTACATTCAGGTACTTCCCTGTCCCCAGAGGGTTTACAATCTAAATTGGTACCCGAGGCAATGGAGGGTGAAGTGACTTGTCCAAGGCCACAAAGAATGCCAGTGAAATTCAAACCTTGGTCTCTGTGGTCACCAGGCTGTTGCTCTGACCTTTAGGCTACTCCTAAGGTAAAGCAGGAGTTGCAGGAGTCTGTCTCCATCAGTAGAAATTTTGAATGTAGAACTCCCTCTTCTATCCCTTGAATTAAAAGTGATGTCTAAAAGTAAAGGTATCAGAGCCAGGTTAAAAATTAATTGAGGTCAGATTAAGATGTATTTGTTTTTTGCTCCGGTTTTGCCGCTAAACTCTTATTATACTTAAGTGTCTTCATGCTGAAGCAGGAGGCTAAAATTCAGGGTGTGCCCCCCTCAGAAGCCTTAGGGCATACCTGCTATCAGTGCAGGGAAGAGCCCTCACTTGGAGCCAATTTTCACTTATTCCACTCAGCCCCGGGACTTCTCCGGATCCATCGAGTGTGGCGGTCTTGCAGTCCAGCCCCAGCACTGTTGTATCAGGGTCGGTAGTGTTAACTGATGGGGGCCTTGCTGCCAGTTTGGGTGTTTCAATAACCAACTCTGGGGGAACTTCTGTGCACCCCAATCAAGAGTCACTCCTAGATCGTCCCAAGGGCTTGACTGATTTGGGATCTGTTCCCATTTCTACTTTGCCATCTTTGTCTTACCTTAAGGAGGTGACTATGGACTATCTGTGGACTGCCCTAGAGACTGTTTATAAGGCTTGTGATGGTTTCATACAATTGTCATCTTCAAATACTGCTGCTATTTCAAAGATTTATTTATTTACAAAGATTTAACCACTTTTCTGAGAAACAACTCAATCAAAAGGGTTGACAGAAAGAAGAACAAGCAACAAAACATGGTGTCCCATGCCAACCCCCGCACAGAGCAGCCCTAAGCGAAACCTAAATCATATAACCCCCTCATTCATACCCACAGCCACAAAGAGCCATGTCTTCAAATATTTAAGAAAGGACAGCAACAGTGCCTGTAAGGGTATCTCCCCACTGAGACCACTGTGACTGAGCAGGAGGAGGACTTTGAGCTGGTAAGGTTATCTGTGAACCAACGTGAAAAAGTGCAGATTGCTATTGTTCAAGACAGATTTGTTTTTCAAAGGAAAATTGAAAATTTGTAAAACCAGAGTCGGACCATGAATCTCCGAATTTTGAACTTTCCACAGTCTTCAATTATGGCCCCTCATGATATGTAGGATAGCTTTTTCAAGGTAATGCTTGAATACTCTACAGAGAATTTATCATCTTCCATCTAAGCCTGCTAAGAGCCCTGAGAAGCCGGAATCCTCTTTAGTTGAGGTCTCTTCCGATAGTTTGGAATTGGCTAATTTAACAGATCTCTTAGAGAAGACCCAAGAAGAGGAGAGAGTGGCAAGATCTAAATTTCTGGTTACATTTATTTTTTTTCAGGATAAAGAGGCTCTGTTGCATTTGTATTTTAAGAAGGCTGACCTTCTATTGTTGGGTGCAAGAATACTAATTTTTCCTGATATTTCAAGATGGACACAAGAGAGGTGGAAACAAATTTTGGTCTTTCATTCTGAAGTTTTAGCATGAGGAGTTACCATTTAATTACATTTTCTTTGTAAATGTGTGGTGCTTCATCAGAATAAGTTGTATCACTTTTTTGAGCCTTCACGATTCCATTTCCTTCTAGATGCTAAGCAGTTGAAGTGCTAATCTAGGGACTGGGTTTCTGCTTTATGACTATGTGTTTTTGTGCTTAACCCTTTTTCTTTTTCTCTTTCTCTTTCTGATTTTGTTGGTTTCCCTGCCAAGTGCCCCAAATCAACACAAGAAGGTGTGATTACACTATTCACATCAAGCCTGGCACTGGGATTGCTATAGAGCTCCTGTACCATTTTTATAAAGCCAGGGCTAAATCCCATCATCCTAAATAAGTACTTGCAATCTTTTGGGTCAAAAGCTTTCTTGCCATCAAGAGAAGCTGAGAAAATTGGGAGCTCTAAAGTTTTTGTCACTTTGATCAAGTGGCAAAATAGCCTGGTGTTATATGAAGAAAACATGTCAAGCATAAAACCTATTTAGTCAAAGTGGATAAGAAAAGGCAACACTGTAGTTTGCCTAATTGCCAGAACTTTTGCATATATCTTACAATCAGTGTTGATTGGTGACATAGACCTATAATTCTGTAGTAGGTTTGGATCCTTACCAGGATTTTCAAGTAAAATGATCCATGCCTTATCAAATGATCCCTTGCATACCCCAGCCCAAGAAACATCAGAAAAAGCTGTTACAATTTCGGATCTAGAGTCAAAGTGAAGGCTTTGCAAAACTCCACAGTAAAACGGTCTTCACCTGAAGTCTTAGAAGGCTGTAGGAACTTTATGGTCTGACTGATTTCATACTGCTCTATAGGCTCCTTCAGGGCCTCTCTGACCTTGTTCGCCAACTTAGGTCTATTCAAGGATCCCAAAAATTTTGCATAATGGCTAGTGGCGTTTCCAGCCCCCTCAGTACCTGGTGTGGGCACCCCCCACACACTGCTGGTGCCCCCCTGCATGACACTGTGTGCCGTGTGAAACCTCCCTCCCACAGGGCCCATGAAGGGAGTGTGGCAAACTTACTCATAAAGCTGGAGTTTCCACACTGTCTCCACTCCAGATCCAGCCTTCTCTTCTCTACCAGGCCGAAGAAAAGGAATAGATGCAGATGAATGAAAAAAGTAAATGCTATATCCATAGGATGGATAATTTGCCAAGAATCTACTAAGACTACTTGATACATCATATTGCACACTGTTGTCTGTGCCTTTAAATGCCTAGAGACTCCATCAGGTTGTTTATCCATATGATTACCAACCCTCAAAAGTACCATAATAATCTAAATTGGGAGTATACACATTTAAAATAGCCAAATTTCGTCTTGCTATCAAAATTATCATAAATAACCATCTGCCATCTGAATCAGATCTGTGAGACAGTATCTGTACATCTAGGTTTTTCAAAACAAATTGCTGTCTTCAGTGATATAAATTCCACCCATGCAGCCCCTCCCCCCCTCCCCCAGCAGGAAGGAGGCTCACACGGTGGTGATAAAGGCAGAGTGGCAAACTTAATTTAAAATCTTTGCCATGCTGAAGTTTCACGATATCAGCTGTGCTGCCTAAAAACTTAAAAGAAAGCAGAGGCAGCATGTATGAGGGGTAACTTTGAAAACAAGTTTGGCCACGGGGGGAGGGTGGGCCACTGTGCCATCACAACAATGGGGGGCCCTCAGCAAAATTTTCGAACTTACACCATTAACTACCCAATTCTTTGTGATGCAAGTGAAAAATAGCATTTTTGAACTCATTCCCTTTGCAATGTAAATAAATCATTAAAGGTTAAATGTATTTGTTGTAAACAACAACAGCTTGTGACCTGTGTTTATGTAACATTTTTATTTCCTTTTGATAAGGTGGGTTAAGCCATTAATATTTAGAGAAAAAAATGTAGTAATCCTACTATGATGACCCCACTTCCCTCCACACCATAATCGCTTTGCCTGTTAATGAAAACACCACCCTAGCCCCCCAAAAAAGATAGAAAAGGTAGAAAAGTGAAAGACAAAACAGTAAGAAGCCAAAAACATGAACTCAGAGTCCAACAAGAGCTCCAAACAGAAACAACCCAGCAGTGGAGTGAGGGGGGGGGGAGAGGGGGTGAAGGGGTCAGCCATGCAGCTACCACAGGAACTTACTATTCATAGAACATAACTCGTTTCAGAGTCAGTCTTGTCTCAAACTACCAAGGCATCACAGAATTGGATATTACCCAAGCAGCACACTGGCAGCAAGACTCAGCAGGTCAATGCATGTAACAATCAGCAACTCATTCACCAATCAGCGCTGACTCCAGGCAAGTGCAGACTGTGCATTGAGAACTCGGCAAAGCTCATTTGGGCCTTTAAAGGTCTTTGTAGTATTGTTGCAAGTTGGTTGGGTAAAAGAGACCATACCAGGCACTAAGTGCCTTTAATTATGGCAACACCTCCAGTAATTGCTTGCACTTGGCTGCAGTTGTCCCAAAAGCTCTGGTAGCAGCAGCCATGTAAGCGGGACCTTATACTTGGTGTTCATCAAGATAGAAAGTTCTTGCTGGTAGCAGAGTGCTCTAAAAATTAAAGACTTAAAGCAGGCCATTTGCGCAATTGTTTGATGACGATCCAGTTCGCCCTTTCATTTTTATAGGGCGTGTCAAGCTTGAATACCCAACAGTGTCAAGATAAACTGCTATACTTACTAAAGGGAGTTCCCACCTTCTGTTTCCTTTGCTGACTCCAGGAGCTGAATGTTGTTGCACCACTATTATCGGTGTCCTCTAGCCCGTGCCTAATTTGCATTATCTTTCTCAGATCTTTCTCCGTCTGCTATAGGTCTTCCTCCACCTGCACGACCTAATCTTCCGCCAAAGAAACACACTTCATATAATCAGCCATCTGGGTCTTCAGTGACAGCAGCTCTGCTTTAATCTCTCAAATGGCATCATTTGTACTTTTGCCCAGCTCTTTCAGTGAGAGCATCTCTGTCATAAGCAGTGCTATGATGTCACACAGCTTTCTGCGTTAGCGTCATTTTGGACAACACAAGGGGGCTCGTGCTTCTGTCATTTGAAGTTGGTCATGGTGGCAAAGGACATCTCCAGTTTGTTCTGTTTACTTGCTGCCATCATAAAGGTGATGAGCGCCATGACCCAGTTTTGCAAAAGTAATTAGCTGGGACAAAACTTAAAATATAGCAGCAGGGACAGGAGCTCAAGCCCTCGGCAGCCATCTTATGCTGACTCCATCCCCTTCCACTGTGAATTCTACATATTTATAAATCATTTTCTGTTTTATTACATTCTTTGTAACCAGTGTGTTGCAATTGCCCACAGAATTTGATGTGTTATTAATGTGCAATTAAAGTTCATTGAGTTTACTGAATAGCTATATGGGGACATTTCTGGAATAGATTTAAGTCCAAAGCATTGTAGGCCATTGTAGCTTGAATCCAATCAAAAGGGGGGGGGGGGGAGGGGAGTGTTTTTTTTTAAAACTATAATTTACTTTTAAGGGAACCTCTAGAGCCTCATAAGCTCATTATAAAGCTACATTGTGGGCATGATTTTAATACAAAGTGGCTGTGCAAGAAATCCAAAAAGATGCCTATTTTATAAAGGCAATGTAAGCAACTATGTGCCCTCATAAAACAGACTCCAAGAACTACCTCCAGTCGTGCTTAAATACTGACACATAGATTTACACTTGCTTCGAAGTTTGTTTAAGTGTGTGCCACTCCGCCTTTGCTTTGGTCAAACTTCCCACTTGCGGGCGCCTTTGCTTGGCACATGTTTAAGAACATGCAATTCTGGAGGCATGTGTACACGGGCGTCTTTTACTAATGGGCACTAACTGTCAGCACATGTTCTGGCATGTGCTGAAGACACGCTGAGATGTGCATTGCGGGGTAGCGCAGGGCTGATTCCCGTGCTAACTGTGCAGTCCATGTTAGTCGTGAACGGGCAGGGTAGGGGCAGAGATTTGCTATTCACACCATGCACTAACTGCATTAGCAGGGGTTCACCTAATGCTACCTATTAAGTGGTGTTAGGTGCACCCGTGCAAATTCAGCATGTGCTATGGGACAGAGCTCTACATTAACTGCTGGGGAAATGTTTTCCACATCCTTGACAGTTTACGCGGGGGTGTTGCATGTAACGAGCCATGGTTTCAGCAATATTGACATGTTATGTGCAACAGCTTCGCACACATTATTAAAAGGCCCCTATACATGCGTAAGTGGACGTAAAATCATCTTTACTTATAGAAAATTCTTCATCAAATTACCAGCCACATGATTAAAAATGAAAAAATAAACAAACAAGATGCAGCATCTCTGCTAGTATATGCAGTGGAGTAATCCTGTTGTGATAGTTAAGCTGCATGTTTTTTAATCATGCCTTCGCAATCCAGTTCTTTGCAATCTGCAACAGAGAAAATAATGAAAAAATTTAAAACATTTCAAAATTGCCTTCCTTCACCACTATCCTGTCCTTTCATCCTTCCTTGCAGAGGCTGGCAATCCATATGCCAAGCTACAGGACCGAGGGTTCTGGTTCCTAGACTGGTTGCTTGCTTTGTGCTTTTTAGCTTTTCATTCTCCTGTAAAATTTGCAAGCTTAGAAGAAATGATGTTTTTTTAAGTGTGATCACAGAAGGCATTTCTTTCCAAGGCGGCATTCTGTGGACAATGTGAGCCAGATACGTCTGCTTAGAGAGAAAGTGTGATTATTCTGGCTTCCTATTGTTGTTCTGCTTGCCTGGGAACACCATGATTCTGACAGTAGGAGTGAAGATTAATGCAGAATGAAGGTTTCATGCACACACAAGCTGATCCTGTCTATGGAAACCCTGTGTGTTTTGAATGGGCCTCCAGGGACCATCCAGGGATCAGGAAAGAATATTAACAACTTTAACTTTGGCACTCCTGTTTATTTTTCTAGGAAATATGTGTATCCTTTGATGTAAATAGAATATCATTAGAAATAGCTTATGTTTGGCTCATCCAGTAGTTTTAAGGTATGGTTGACTAGTGTAATATATCATTGGGATGGGGTCAGAGAGATGCCTGTATCACAGTTGTGATTTGTTTATCAAACTGAAACTTACATTCCCTGATGTTTCTTATGCAATGTTTAGTCACTACAGGCTATATAATGGTGTTAATATAATATATCTGCAACTTACATGGTGTACATCTTATACATAACTTTTAAAAAACAATATACATGCATAGGGTCAGTAATAGACATGATGGGGCCCAGGGCAGAAATTTGGGAGGGAACCTGAGAGGCTGCCAGCACATTGTTCTGCCTACAGCATTGGGAAGACTCGGGGCCAAGGGCAGTTACCCTGATTTCACCCTCTAACAATGTTCCTGTACATGTATTATAGTACTGGAAACTGCAAAAATGTAGATTATCAGAAATTATAAATGTGGGCATGATAGGATAGAGAGGTCTCTGGGAAACCTTTGAAAGCAGTGCTCCTCTAACCCTTGTGCTGACAAGGATGTACCTTTAGTGCTGCTTATGGTTGGTCGGGGCTGTCTACAATAGCTGCACCCTAGTCACAACACCCTGCTCTCGTGATGTACCACATCTGCGTGGCCCCAAAAGGGCTGGAGATTGAAAACTGATTCACCCAGCAAGTCTGCCTGAGAGTGGCGTTGTCAGAATCTTTGAAAAATATTTTGCAGTAACGCAGAAATCGTAGTGAATTTTTTTTTCCTTTTAAACTGTGAACTGAATTATCTATAAAGATTTTTAAAAAAAATGCTTATTTTGCTGGCGTCCCAAGGAGAAAGATGCGAATCTAGAAATGAGTTAAGCCTCAAACATGTCCAGAAAGAGAACAAAGTCTCCGTTAAAGTGATGTGCTATAAGGTGGTTTTAAAATTAATTTTTAAATCTTTAGCCAGGATTGTGGGACTCTGCAAAAGAAGTCTTCACATGTAGGTCTATTTTTGCTGGTCGGCCTTTAGGTGGAGGCTGAACAGCTGCTGCCCCAGCACTAACCTTGAGCTAAATTATTTATCATGTCAGATTTATGAATTTAAAGGCTCCATGATGAATTCTACAAAATCATATTATGTCTCTGACATTATAGGGTTTTTATTATTGTGTCTTCAATTATTTACAAAGGCTGCTATGCTTCCCAAAGCTCAAATGAAATCAGTGAGTACCGTGTAAATGGAAGGCAGAAGGTAGTTTATCAAGAGAATTTTCTACTGCTTGTTTTTATATTTGAAGTCATGTGCATTTTATTTGTCTAACATGACTGAAGGAAATGAGCTTTTAAAAAATTATTTATTTGATTTTATAAACCACCCTATCTTCATAAAAAAATTCAGAGTGAAGTACAATAGATTATACAAAACAAAATATAAGAGAAAAATCCATAAAAGAGTTAAAATACAATAAAAACCCAGAAGAAAAAAATCATAAACTCATTACTCAAGCAATGAGATTATGTACCCAGGTCTTCTGCAGGAAACTAAACCTACATAAAACATACCGCACATGCTGAAAGCATTCGGGATTTTCTGGCTAGAGAAGCAGCTAGGGTTAATGCATGTTTCCAGGTCATTTAGTATAGGTTAAGAAAGCTCTGGGTTTGTTAAATGGAACATGCAAGTAGTAGTCAAGACTATTTAGTTAAATCCAAAACAGTAGCAAGTTGTGGACCTTGTAGAAGTGCCAAACAAATCCACCTATTTCAGATGTTGCTGGATCCAGAAATGGCATTGAGATTCCCAGGAGCATAAAGAATGAACCAATGCTGTATATTGGTGTGCCTGGTGTTCTCAGAGTCTACAAACAATGGTCCCATCCTTGAGACCATGGGCTATGGAATAACATTTTGAGTGAGAGATGGGGGGAAAACCCAACTTCTACCATTGACCACCCTCTCCAAACTCCCTAGATGCTTGAGACCATCAAATATTCTAAAAACTGTAGAATTTGTAGAGGGGACATGAATATCATTTACCCTTATATCTTTTTTTGTCCTTATCTCCCAGTGCAAGCAGGTAAGTTTAGGTATTGGCTGAGGAAGCAGGGATGCAAGCTAGTGCTGTTGCTACTGGAGGAGAGACTACTCCAACTTGTGCAGTTGAGTCCCATGGCATAGCTAGAGGCACTCTAAAACGTTACATAGTAACATAGTATATGTCGGCAGATAAAGGCCAGTATGGACCACCTAGTCTGCCCAGCAAGGCAGTAAGAGTAGGTGTACCCACCACTCCATGTAGGTCACCCCTATTTGTTGAGATATAAGAGAGAGTTATGTCCATTTTGATTTTATCCTAATCCTATAAAGGGATCCACTGTGTCTGTCCCATGCCATTTTGAATTCTGTCACTGTATTTGCCCTCACCACTTCCATCGGGAGGGCATTCCAAGCATCCACCACACTTTCGGTGAAAAAGTATATCTCCAGGAACAAGCAGGAATGAGTCTTCACATATGGGTATGTCGGTACTGACGGAGCCTGCATGGGAACGCTCCCCAGCGTCCAATCAGAAAGCCTTTGGGAGCATCCCACAGCACCAGCGTGCTGCCTTCCCGCCTTTCCCAACTGTCTCTCCTTATTTCTTCTTTTTCCGCGGAGCCAGCAGGTCGTGTTCCTGTCACCGCAGAAGAATTTCCTTATTTTTTCTTTATTTCTTTTGTGTCGCGTCTGCCTTCTTCGACGCTGTACCGGTACCGCCGGTCTTTGTTCTTTTCTACTTGTAAAAAAAACAAAACAAAAAAAAAACCTTTTTTCTGTTCTTTTTCTTCAGGTGCACTTGAGTTTTGGGCCTTAGGCCCAAAACTTTTTTCCTTAAATATGGAAAAGCCTGCCTCAGGATTTAAAAAGTGCACAAAATGTGGCGGTACTATTTCCGTCACTGACACCCATGACTGGTGTCTAAAATGTTTAGGTCCTGACCATTCCATAACAGATTGTGTGTCCTGTTCCATGATATCTAAAAGAGGTCGGCAGAACAGAGCTGCCAAGCTCAATACCCTGTTTCCCTCTGATGTGGCTTCGGTGGCATCGACGTCTTCCAGGGCTGCTTCTTCCTCACGTGGATCTCAGGTAACTAAACATAAATCCAGCCGGTCCTCGAAGGGTAGATCTCCTTCTAAGCATCAAGATGCCTCTGGCTTTGCCCTCGAGGATTCTGCACCGGCAAAATTACCCCGGTGGGAGGCCTCGGCCTCTAAAGCATCATCATCATCGGGGTTCCAGGATGACTCGATGGCGTGGCCTCGACAGATCTCTTGGTGCCATGCTCTGGGGTACCGGTGGCTTCCACCAGTACCGATTTCCAGGCATTGGCAGTGTAGATGGATCAGAGGATTCTGTCCATAGAACGCAGTCTGGCGGCTTTCCTTGTGGCATCGACGCCTGTGGTACCGCAACAGACTACTCTGCCGGTACCGGCTCTAGCATCGCCATCGGTACCGATCCCGGTACTGGTGGCGTCGGCATCGGTGTCCGCTATGCCGGTACTCTGTCCTCTGAAGCCCTCCGGTACCAATACCCCGGTACCGGTTATTCCTGATACCGATCCCTTTCGGTACGGGTATCGGGCTTTGCAAGAGCATCCGGACAGACGATACTTCGATGACTTTGAGGATTCTGAAGAGTCTGTCGATGCAGTGATGCTTCTTCCACAGGAGGAGTCCTCTCCTAAACAAAGGATGTCTCCTCCAGAGGACTTGTCTTTTCAAGACTTTATCAGAGAGGTGGCTCAGGGCCTCTCTATTACAGTGGCCCCAGAGTCAGAGCCCAGAGCCAAGGAGTTAGATATTTTACAATATCCTAAAACTCCTAAGGAGGCAGCTACCTTGCCTATTCATGAGATTCTGTATGATCTCATGTTAAGGATGTGGGAAGCACCTCTAACCACCTCTCCTCATTCTCACAGGTTGGATACCATGTATCGTGTCCCTCCTTGTCCTGGTTTCCATAAAACTCAACTTCCTCATCACTCTATTGTGGTTGAGTCTGCAGTGAGAAAGATTAGAAGTGCCAAAAGACATGCCTCTAATCCTCCAGGACGTGAATGTAGAACCCTGGATGCTTTTGGAAGAAGAGTCTTCCAAGCTTCCATGCTTGCTGTGAGAATTAATTCTTATAGTCTCTACATGGGAATGTTCTTAAAAGAAGTCACTGACCATTTGCAGACTTAAAGTCCTTTTATGTCTGAAGATAAAAGGCAAGAATTTCTCACTGGGCTCAAACATGCCCAGGATATCTCCAAATTCTCCAACCGTGCAGCTTTCGATTCCTTTGAATGCGTAAGCAGAGCCTTAGCTATTGCCATAGGTGCATGTAGGATTGCTTGGCTTCAAGCATCTGATTTGGAGATCTGGGTTCAAGATGAATTGGGAAATATCCCTTGTACAGGTGAGAACCTGTTTGGTAAGGATTGGCAGGCAAAAGCCAATCAGATGGATGCTGAAAATTCTGCTTTGGATAGACTATCCAAATCCACAGCTGCTCTTGCTAAGAAAAGGTTGTTCAAGAAAACACCTTTTTCTAAAAAGGGAAGATTCTATCCTGCTTATAGTCAGCGGGCATCTTCTGCAGCTCAGTTCCCTTCCAAATGTCAGCAATCCTCCAAACAGAGCAAAGCAAAGGCTGCGAGGCTTGCTCCAGCCCAGCAACCTCAGCCCTCTCAGGGCCTTTGACTTTCTGCTAGAGAACTTAGCCTTCCTGGCTCTAGAACCGGGGTCTCAAACACGCGGCCCGCGAGAGAGCTTTGTGCGGCCCGCGACGGAGGGAAACAAAAAAAAAAAACCCTGGCTTCTGATGCTGCCGCTGCCGCCGTGGCAGCAGCAGAATCAGCTGTCCCACGGCCCCTTCCCCTCTGTCCAGAAGAGCCCTGAATCTGCTCCTTTAGCGGCGGGCTTTTCAAACCGCGAAGAGAGTATTTCCCTCTCGCGCGGCTTGAAAAGTGAATAGGCTTAAGCCACGCAAGAGGGAAATACTCTCTTCGCGGTTTGAAAAGCCCGCCGCTAAAGGAGCAGACTCAGGGCTCTTCCTGACAGAGGGGAAGGGGCCACGGGACAGCTGATTCTGCTGCTGCCATGGCTGCAGCAGCAGCAGCAGAAGCCAGTGTGTTTTTTTTAAATTGACAGTTGATTCTGCCGCTGCCACGGCGGCAGCAGCAGAAGCCAGGGTGTTTTTTTTAATTTTATTTACTTGGGCTGATGGGGGGGGGGGTTAGGACTGGAAATGGGCTGATGGGGGTTAGGAAGGACTGGAGGTGGGCTGATGGGGGGGAGTTAGGACTGGTAATGAGCTACAGAGGGGCTAAGACTGAAATGGGGTAATAGGGGGTTAAGACTGGAAGTGTGCTAATGGCAGTGGGGGGGGTTAGGACTGGTAATGGGCTATGGTGGGGGCTAGGACTGGAAATGGGCAGATGGGGGTTAGGGCTGGAGGTGGGCTGATTGGTGGGTTAGGACTGGTAATGGGCTATTGTGGGGCTAAGAATGAAAATGGTGTGATGGGAGGGTTAGGACTGGAAGTGGGCTGTTGGGGGTCTTAGGACTGGTAATGGGCTATGGGGGGGCTAGAAATGGTAATGGACTGGGGGGGTTGCTAGGACTGGAAATAGGCTTAGTGGGGGGATCTAGGACAGGAAATGGGCTGATGATGGGGCTAGGATAGGATTGGAAATGGGCTGATGGTGGGGCTAGGATAGGATTGGAAATGGGCTAATGTGGGGATAGGACTGGAAATGGGCTGATGCGGGGACTGGAAGGGAGTGGATGCTGGGTGGGGCTGGAACTAGAAGGGAGCTGATGTTGGGGGAGGATTAGAATGGGATGGGGCTGGGAGAGTGAAATGGAGAGGGGAAAAATATTTGTGTGGGAGGGAAGACAAATCTACAATTGGCCGGGTATTGGGAGAGTAAGTGGTGATTGAGGATGGAGGAGTAAAATTTGAGTGGATGAAATAGGAATGAGGAAGGAGCAAAAGGAGAAAGATTAGTATTTTAAAGCAGATGTAGAGAGAGAATGGAAAAAAAACTAGGAGAGAAGAAAGGACAAATGGACAGCAGACGATGGAGAGTTAGCAGAAGACTCGAAGAAACCAGAAGAAAGTGACTGGAACAATTGCAACTGAAAAAAATGCACAAAAGGTAGAAAAATATCTATGTTGAATTTATTAACTGGAATATGTCAGCTCTGGGAAATGTGCATCATTAACTCTACGCTTTGTATGGTAACATTATGCAAATATTTATGCAAATGAGGCCCCACGTCTTATGCGGCCCGCGGGTTACTTTACAAGTCCTCATTTGGCCCACAAAGCAATTTGAGTTTGAGACCCCTGCTCTAGAAGGACCAGAGCCCTCCACCATTTCAGGAAGGTTATGTTACTTTGCTCCCAGGTGGGGGCAAATTACAGCAGAGCATTGGACACTCTCCATCATAAGAGAGGGGTACAAACTTCATTTTTCAAGCTTGCCCCCTCTCACAAGAGTGCACCAGTTCAATTCTCCAACCTCCCTCCTCAGCCTGTTGGAGCAGGAGGTTGCCACTCTTCTCGCCCAGGGGGCAATAGAGGAAGTGCCTTTTCAACAACAGGGCACAGGGTTCTACTCCCCCTATTTTCTTATTCCAAAGAAAACAGGGGGCTTCAGACCCATCTTAGATCTCAGAGTTGAACAGATTCCTAGTCAAAGAAAAATTCAAGATGGTTTCTCTAGGAACTCTGCTGCCATACCTTCAGAGTCAGGATTGGCTTTGTTCTCTAGATCTCAAGGATGCGTACACTCATGTTCTCATCCATCCAACTCACAGAAGGTTCCTTCGGTTCCTTTTTCAGGAGAAGCACTATCAATACAGAGTGCTCCCTTTTGGTCTGGCCTCTGCACCAAGGGTGTTCACGAAATGCAGTGGTTGCTGTTTTTCTGTGCACCCTGGGAATATTTGTCTTCCCTTACCTGGATGACTGGCTCATTCGAGCTCCCACTCAATCAGAGGCCAAGACTTCTCTAACCTGCACAATGCGTATCCTTCAGTATTTAGGGCTGGTAATAAACATCCCAAAATCCAATTTGATCCCTACTCAGTCCCTGGAGTTTATAGGGGCGTTGCTGGATACCACAAGGGCAACGGCCTATCTTCCCCAGGCCCGTTGCCTTCGCTTGATGCAGTTAGCTTCTCAAGCAGAGTTGAAACCCCTACTAACTGCTCGAGAGATGTTACAGTTGTTAGGCCACATGGCATCCACCGTACATATCGTACCATATGCTCGCCTTCACATGAGAGCAGCTCAGTGGACTTTATCCACCCAATGGACCCAGGCATTAGGCTGCCTGTCAGACAAAATAGCAAACACAAGTCGCCTCATTTTTTCCCTCCAGTGGTGGAAGTCCCCTCAAAACCTGTTGCTGGGGTCCCCCTTTCAACAGCCTCTACCCCAAGCAACTCTTACAACAGATGCTTCTCCAATGGGCTGGGGAGCTCATCTTCAAGACCTCTCCACCCAGGGCATCTGGTCCCCACAGGAGACTTGTCTACATATCAGTCTCTTGGAACTCAGAGCAATCTTCCTAGCTCTGCGAGTTTTCCACACCCTGCTCAGCCACAAGACAGTCCTTATCCACACGGACAATCAGGTAGCCATGTTCTACGTAAACAAGCAGGGAGGAACTGGCTCTTTGTCGCTTTGCAACGAAGCTATGCGACTGTGGGCCCTCGCCAGAGAGCATCATATTCATCTTCTGGCAGTTTATTTTCCAGGTGTTCAAAACTCTTGGGCAGACAGACTCAGTCGAGTTCTGCTTCCACACGAGTGGTCCCTACATATGGACCAGGTATCCAAGATTTTTCAAATTTGGGGAACCCCGGACATAGACCTCTTTGCAAGTCCGTGGAATGCCAAACTTCCCCGGTTCTGTTCCAGAACTCCGGCTCAGGGGGCTCAGGCAAGGGATGCTTTCCTCCTTCATTGGGGTCAAGACTTCCTGTATGCCTTTCCACCCATTCCCCTAATTCCCAAAACCCTGTTCAAGCTTCAGAGAGACAGAGGCCACATGATTCTCATAGCTCCACATTGGCCACGACAAGTGTGGTACCCTCTGCTTCTACATCTCTCTCAAGCTCCCTCCCTAGAGTTAGGGTCTGCTCCAGACCTCCTCTCTGAAGAGGACGGAAAGTTGTGGCATCCCAATCCCCAGTCTCTGCATCTCAGGGCTTGGTTGCTGATGGCCTAGATCTCCAGGATCTTCATCTTTCTCAACAAGTGAAAGATGTTCTTTATGCTTCCAGAAAACCTTCCACTAGACGTTCTTATGCTTTCAAGTGGAAGAGGTTTACCATCTGGTGTTCTGAGAAGGGTCTCAACCCCCGTGCCATACCTCTGGAATCGTTGCTGGAGTATCTCCTTCATCTGTCTAATGCAGGCCTTAAGACAAATTCAGTAAGGGTCCATTTGAGTGCTATTGCAGCTTCCCTTAAGCCTCTAAATGGACAACCTGTTTCCTCTCATCCTCTTGTAGCAAGGTTCATGAGAGGCCTCCTTTTAACAAAGCCTCCCATTAGACCACCCCCGGTGGCATGGGACTTAAATTTGGTTCTTGGTCAGCTTATGAAGCCGCCTTTCGAACCTTTAGCTACCACCTCCTTGAAATACCTTTCTTGGAAGGTTATCTTTCTCATTGCAATCACATCAGCACGCCGCATCAGTGAATTGCAAGCACTAGTAGCTAATCCACCTTATACAAGGTTCCATCATGACAAGGTGGTCCTTAGGACTAATCCACACTTTATGCCTAAGGTGGTCTTGCCTTTTCACCTCAACCAGGAGGTCTACCTACCTGTCTTTTCCAGGACCTCATGCATCAAGTGCAGAGAGGAATCTTCATACCCTGGACTGTAAAAGAGCTCTAGCTTTTTACTTACAAAGGACACAGCAACATAGAAAGTCTTCCCAACTCTTTTTTGCCTTTGATCCTTCTCATTTGGGACAACCAGTCTCCAAGAGAACACTTTCTAACTGGATTGCCCAATGTATTTCTTTCTCCTATCAGAGCAAGAACCTTTCTCTGGAGGGCCATGTCACAGCTCACAATGTGAGAGCCATGGCAGCCTCAATGGCTCATCTGAACTCTGTGTCTATCGATGACATCTGTCGAGCAGCCACTTGGGCCTCCATTCATACCTTCACAGCCCATTACTGCTTGGACAAGGACTCCCGCCGGGATGCCTTGTTTAGTCAGGCTGTTCTTAAACACCTGTTCCATACTTAATCAACTCCTACCCACCATCCCTCATGGGATGCCAGAGATCCAGGTGGGGAAGTGCAGCCCTGTCCCAGGGACACACAACTTATGGGCTCTCTCCCTGGCATCTAAAGCTAGGGAGTCCCCATATGTGAAGACTCATTCCTGCTTGTTCCTGGAGATAGCACAGTTACTTACCTGTAACAGGTGATCTCTGGGAAAAGCAGGAAAAAGTCTTCACAACCCACCCACCTCCCCTAGGAGTTGTCTATCTCTCTTTCCTTTCCCTCTCTCTCCCTCTTTGTCTCAGCTATAAAACTCAACTGAGGAGAGACAGTTGGGAAAGGCGGGAAGGCAGCACGCAGGCGCTGTGGGATGCTCCCAAAGGCTTTCTGATTGGATGCTGGGGAGCGTTCCCATGCAGGCTCCGTCGGTACCGACGTACCCATATGTGAAGACTTATTCCTGCTGTTCCCAGAGATCACCTGTTACAGGTAAGTAACTGTGCTTTCCTGATGTTGCCTTTCAGTTTACCCCCTTGCAGCTTCATTTTATGCCCTCTAGCTTTACAACTCCCCAGTCTTTGGAAGAGGTTTGTTAGTTCATTAATACTCTAAGTATTTAAAGGTCTGAATCATATCTCCTCTGTCCCTCCTCTCCTTCAGCGTGTACATATTTAGGTCTTCAAGTCTCTTCCCATACATCTTCTCACACAGGCTCCAAATCATTTTGGTCGCCTTCCTCTGAACCGTTTCCAGTCTTTTTATATCCTTTGTGAGATATAGTCTCTAAAACTGAACACAATATTCCAAGTGAGGCCTCACCGGCGACTTGTACAGTGGCATTAGTACCCCTTCCTTTTTGCTGGTAATTCCTCTTTGTATGCAACCCAACCTCCTCCTGGCTTTTGCCACCACCTTGTCACACTGTTCGCCACCTTAAGATCCTCAGAAACAATCACTCCGAGGTCATCGTCCTGGTCCGTGCATACCAACCTCTCGCCCCCTATCGCATACAATTCCCATGGATTTCTGCTTCCCAAGTGCATGACACTGTACTTCTTCACATTAAATCTTAACTGCCAAGCATTAGACCATTCTTCCAGCTTTTGTAGATCTTTCTTCATGTTATCCATTCCCTTAGGGGAGTCCACTCTGTTGCAAATTGTTTTATCTGCAAAAAGATAGACTTTTCCAGTCAGTTCTTGAGCAGTGTCACTCACAAATACATTGAACAGTACCGGTCCCAGGACCGAATCCTGGGGCACACCGCTAATCACCTTCCTTTCATCTGAGTGAGTTTCATTTACTATCACCTTCTATCGTCTGTCAGTCAACCAATTTCTGATCCAGTTCACCACCTTGGGACCCATCCCCAAGCTGTATAGTTTATTGATAAGCCTCGTATGAGGAACAGTATCAAAGGCTTTGCTGAAATCTAGGTAGATCACATCTGTTGCATGCCCTTGATCTAGTTCTGTGGTCACCCAGTCAAAGAACTGAATCAGATTTGTTTGGCAAGATTGTCCTTTGATAAAACCATGTTGCCTCAGATCATGCAACCTATTGGTTTCGAGAAAGTCCACTATTTGCTCTTTCAGGAGTGCCTCCATTACCTTTCCCGCCATTGAGGTAAGGCTTACTGGCCTGTAGTTTGTCACTTCTTCCCTATTACCACTTTTGTGAAGAGGTACCACATCAGCCCTTTTCTAGTCCTGTGGAACTTCTCTTGTCTCCAAGGATCTATTAAAAGCATCCTTTAATGGATCTGCAAGAACCTCTCTGAGCTCTTTCAGTATCCTGGGATGTATCCTATCCAGTCCTGTGGCCTTGTCCACTTTCAGTTTTGCAAGCTGTTCTCAAACCTCATCTTCTGTGAATGGTGTGGTATCTACTCCATTCCCATTTGTCAATCACAGGTGGACCTTCTCCTGGATTTTCTTTAGTAAAAACAGAACAGAAGTATTTGTTTAGCATTTTTGCTTTTTCAATGTCACTTTCTACAAATTCGTTCCTGGCACTTTTGAGTCCTGAAATTCCACCTCTGATTTTCTTCCTTCCGAATATACCTGAAAACGTTTGTCACTACACTTCACACCTTTAGCCATATTTTTTCTGCCTTGGATTTTGCTATCCTTATTTCTCTTTTTGTCTCTAATTTTATCCTGTATTCTTTTCTGTGTTCCTCTGCGAACTTCTGAATTTTGTGAAAGCAGTGTTTTTTGCCTTTATTTGTGCAGCCACTTCTTTGGAGAACCAAATAGTTTTCCTTTTTCTCTTGTTTTTATCTACTTTCCTTAGATATGTATCTGTTGCCCCTTTTTTTTGCCTCCTTTGGTTTGACCCACTGCAATTCCACTTCCCTAACCCTCCCACCCTGCCAACTCCTCCTTCAAGCACTTGGCCATTTACTGAAGTCAGCGTTTTTGAAGTGTAGGGCTTTGAGCTTGCTGTGATTGGGCTCCGCCTGGGTTTTTATCTCAAACCTCACCGTATGTTGTCAACAATGCTGCTATCAGAGGGAGGCTGCTCTGGTGGGTGCAGCTTATTTATTTATTTATGGGGTTACTTAATATACCGCTAGGCCGAAGCTTTAAGCAGTTTACTATAAAAGAACTGCCAGAAGAAAAAGAAAGGAATGCCATAAAACTGATAGGACAGAAAGAAAAAGTGAAAGACAAAGAAAGGACAGAAAAGAAAAAGGGAGGAGGAGAAGCAATCAAGCAGACAGTCAACATAAACAAGGAAAGTGACAAAAGGACAAGATTACGTAGAGGGAGGGGAGACAGATTGAATGCTTGCCGGTACAGATATGTTTTAAAAGCAGCCTTGAACCTAGGGAATGATGATTCAGTGTGAAGGGAGGAGGGAATTCAACAAAGCAGGGCCAACAAAGAAAAAAGCAGCACCACGAGGCGAGCTTAGGTAACAGAGGGGAGAACAAGATGGTGGGTGTGAACAGAATGAAGAAGTCGGTGAGGCAGGTGGAAATGAAAAAGGTCAGCCAGGTATCGGGTAGTCGAAAAGTAAATAACGTTATAAGTCAAAATGAGCAGTTTGTATTGTACACGGTAGTGAACAGGTAGCCAGTGCAGGCAGGCAAGAAGGGGATAGACGTGGTCGAAACGTGAAGAATGAGTGAGAATACGAGTGGCGGTGTTCTGAAGCAGCTGCAGACTGTGAAGTTGGTAGAGAGGGAGACCGGTCAAGACAATATGACAGTAATCGAGCCTGGATGTGACAAGAGAGAGTAAACGAGAGTAGCCAAAGCAGAGGATGTGAGAAATGGACAAACAGAACGAATCTGTCTAAGGAAAAAGAAAGAGCGATGGGAACTGGAAGAAATATGGTCAGAGAAAGAAAGAGCAGAGTCCAGGGTGACACCTAGATAACGGAAGGAGAGAACCAATGAAATTGGGGCAGAGGCCAGCAAAGGGGCCAAAGAAGGGGCAGGGGACCCAAAAGTAACCCACATAGCCGATGACTTGACGGGATTCAGGTGAAGGAAGTTAGACAATTGCCAAGAACTAAGCAAACACAAACAGGAGTTCAATGCAGAGAGATCGGGTGACAAAGAATTTCCTTGGTGAAGCAGAAGAATGTCACCCACATAATATAATAAGTGGAATTACCAATCTGTTGTATCAGAAGACATAGGGGAGCCAGAAAAATGTTAAAAAAAGGGGAGACAGAACTGAACCTTGAGGAATACCACAGGAAAGGGCAGAGGCTGGGGAAGTAGAGGCACTGGAAAATACAGAGAAAGAGCGAACTGTAAGGAAAGAATGAAACCAGCGCAGAGGAACCCCAGTGACACCGAAATCCAGCAAACGAGAGACAAGGTGCGATGATCCACAAGATCAAAAGCAGAGGACAAGTCAAGAGAGACAAGAAGAGTGAAATCCCCATGCTCGTGAGCAATATGGCATTCATTGAGTAAGGAGAGAATAACAGATTCAGTGCTATGACCTTCCCGAAAGTCAGACTGACGAGGGTGGAGAGCATTAACAGAGGATAGGTGAGAGGAGAGCTGGGAGAAGACCAAGTACTCCAGAAGCTTAGATAGGAAGCAAAGATTTGAGACTGGACTCCGAGAGAACAGATGGGTCAAGCGTGGGCGTCTTAAGCAGGGGACGCACCAATGCATGTTTCCATGGGGTCAGGGAAGGACCCTGTAGAAAGGCTAGCATTAAGCATAAGAAGGAGAGGGGGAAGAAGAGCAAGGGAGGGCTCCAGGAGCCACTTAGATGGGATGAGATTGAGGGGGCAAGTGGTCTTGCAGGAGGTGGCAAGAATAGAAGCCAACTCAGTGGCTGTAATCAACTGGAAGGAGGAAAGGAATCCAGTGGGGGGGGGGGGGAGAGAGGAGCGGGACAGGAAGGGAAAGAGGCACGAAGGGAGATCACCCTACTGGTGAAAAAGTCTGCCAGGTCGGATGGGTCAGGGGCCCTAGAAGAGGTAGAAGGAGAAAAAGCAGGGAGAGAGGAGAGGGTACCAAAAACTGAAAACAATTGGCAAGAGGAGCGAGATACTGAGAATATAAGATTAGAAAGTAATCCCGCTTGGCAGCTGAAAGGGCAAGGCAATATTCATGATGACGCTGGCGGAAAATAGTTAATAAAGAAGGAGAGGGGGAAGACCACAAAGCTCGTTGGCTTGGCTTATGAGGCTCTAGAGCAGTGGTTCTCAACCCAGTCCTCTGGGACTCCCAGACCAGTCAGGTTTTCAGGATATCCACAATGATTATGCATGAGAGATCCACATGCACTGTTTCCATTATATGCAGATCTATCTCATGCATATTCATTGTGGATATCCTGAAAACCTTACTGGACTAGGGGTCCCATAGGACTGGGTTGAGAACTACTGTACAAGAGCAAGACACTTTCCCAACCCTGTTGGCACTAGAGGGAGACTGCTCCAGATGGCACAACCGGGGAAAAACAGCCTGTAAAAGGCCCACCTTCTTGTAGTGCTGCTGCCAGAGAGGAACTTCTCCGGACAGTGCGGGTGAAGAAACAGTCTTTGAAGACCCCTTTTCTGGGTCTACCAGAGAGAAACTGTTTGGGACATCACAACTTAGGTTCTCACAGTGGGTGGGCTGTGAAGGGCAAGTGGTCACAAAAATTGAGAAAATCAATTGATTTGCTGATTGTTTCTGAAGCGTAAAACAGATGAATTGGTGAAAAATAAAACGGAAAAAGATAATTTAAAAGTTTGTTTGATGAGAAAGGGAGAGCTATGCCCACAGAGGTCTGTGGATGAAGAAGATTGGAGGAAGGGACACTCCATCATGAAGCAGGGAGCACTAGCATGTGCCCAGAGAGTTTTTTAAATTCTTCTGGGCCCTGGGCAAGTGAGTCTAGCCTGGCGCCATCAAGGATAACATTACCTCATGTGCGTGGCAGATTTATTGTGCTGGCCATGCAGATCCTCAGTGACAGGTAAGTAACCTCACTGTCCCGGTGCGTGTGGTTTGATTGTTAAGTAAATGAGCATTTTTGACTTTCAAGATGCAATTTTGAATAGCCATAAAGCAGGGGTTCCCAAACCTGCCTCCCAGCCAGTCAGGTTTTCAGGCTATCCACAATGAATATGCATGAGCGAGATTTGCATGCACTGCCTCCATTGTATGCAGATCTCTCTTATGCATATTCATAGTGGATGTCCAGAAAACCCGACTGGCTGGGGAGGCCCCAAGACAGGTTTGGGAACTTGTCATAAAGTGTGCATGTGCTTTTACTCATACTTTGTAGTTGATTTTCACAGAGAAAATGAGTCAGGTAGTTTCCCTATGGGGTGGGGGTTTAAAATAATGAATGTAATTTATAACGGCCAATGTTGGTGTGCCATTTTTACTTCCCTAATCTACACACACCCCTCCTAGAAAAACTTTGTTTTAATACAGCTAACATGAACACACTACAGAAAACTATGGGCAGTTTTCATTCAAGCTGGTTAATCAATGTAAACTGGTATTTAACCAGATATGACTTTGAAAAGTACCTTGTACGCTTATCTTTAAATGTTATTGAAATGTTGGTTTCTTTCAGCTGTGGTGGTGTTTATTCATATGATTTGAAGAAGCTAGCAAAATGATACCTTGAGCTGCCAACTTTCTTCATTTCAAATCACTCTAATACAGCGGTTCTCAACCTGTGGGTCGCGACCCCAACGGGGGTCGCCACAGGATTTAGCGGGGGTCGCTTAGCCTCCACCAAGTTTAAAAAAAAAAATTAAGATGTGCACAAGTTGCTGCCGAGTCCGCTTCTCGGCAGCAGCAAACTCCGGCAAACTCACCGCCTTCTTCTGCAGCCGCGGCTCCCTGCCTTTTAGGGAACCGCGGCTGTACTTGTAAAATCGTTGCGGAGCCCTTCCTGTCTCGACGGGCTCCGTGCAGCATTGTCCCGCCTCCAAAGGAAGTGGTAAACAACTTCCTTTGGAGGCGGGACAATGCTGCATGGAGCCCATCGAGACAGGAAGGGCTCCGCAATGATTTTACAGGTACAGCCGCGGTTCCCTACGAGGCCGAGAGCCGCGGCTGCATGAGCAGGGAGGCAGACAACCTGCAACACGGCTGACCTCGACTGAGGGGTGCTGACATGGAGGGAGGGGTGCTGACATGGAGGGAGGGGGGCTGACATGGACAGATGGAAGGATGGGGCTGACATGGAGGGAGGGGGCTGACATGGACAGATGGAAGGATGGGGGCTGACATGGAGGGAGGGGGCTGATATGGATGGATGGATGGAGGGGGCTGACATGGACAGATGGAAGGATGGGGCTGACATGGAGGGAGGGAGGGAGGGGGGCTGACATGGACAGATGGAAGGATGGGGCTGACATGGAGGGAGGGAGGGAGGGAGGGAGGGAGGGGGCTGATATGGATGGATGGATGGATGGCGGGCGGGGGCGGACATGGACAGATGGAAGGATGGGGGCTGACAGGGAGGGAGGGAGCTGACAGGGAGGGAGGGATGGGGGCTGATATGGATGGAGGGAGGGAGGGAGGGAGGGGGGCTGACATGGACGGATGGAAGGATGGGGGCTGACATGGAGGGATGGATGGAGGGAGGGGGGCTGACATGGACGGATGGAAGGATGGGGGCTGACAGGGAGGGAGGGAGGGAGGGAGGGGGCTGACAGGGAGGGAGGGAGGGAGGGATGGGGGCTGATATGCATGGAGGGAGGGAGGGAGGGAGGGGGCTGACAGGGAGGGAGGAGGGAGGGATGGGGGCTGATATGGATGGAGGGAGGGGCCTGACAGGGAGGGAGGGGCCTGACAGGGAGGGAGGGAGGGAGGGATGGGGGCTGATATGGATGGATGGAGGGAGGGAGGGAGGGAGGGGCCTGACAGGGAGGGAGGGAGGGATGGGGGCTGATATGGATGGAGGGAGGGAGGGGGCTGACAGGGAGGGAGGGAGGGATGGGGGCTGATATGGATGGATGGAGGGAGGGAGGGAGGGAGGGAGGGAGGAGGCTGACATGGAAGGATGGGGGCTGACATGGAGGGATGGATGGAGGGAGGGGGGCTGACATGGACAGATGGAAGGATGGGGGCTGACAGGGAGGGAGGGAGGGGCCTGACAGTTATGGAGGGAGGGAGGGAGGGATGGGGGCTGATATGGATGGATGGAGGGAGGGAGGGAGGGAGGGAGGGAGGGGGCTGACATTGACGGATGGAAGGATGGGGGCTGACATGGAGGGATGGATGGAGGGAGGGGGGCTGACATGGACGGATGGAAGGATGGGGGCTGACATGGAGGGAGGGAGGGAGGGGGCTGATATGGATGGATGGAGGGAGGTGGGCTGACATGGAGGGAGTAGGCTGGCATGGACAAAGGGGAGAGACATGGGGACATACTGGACAGACGGGATAAATGCTGGACAGAGGCGAGAGACAGTGCGGGTTAGGATTATAATGGGCTGATGGGGGTGCTAGCACTGGTAATGGGCAGATGGGGGGCTACGAATGGTAATGGGTTGATTAGGGAAGGCTAGGACTGGGAATGGACTTATCAAGGGGGGTAGGACTGGTAATGGACTGATGGGGGTCTAGCATTGGAAATGAGCTGATCAGTGAGGTTAGGACTGGAAATGGGCTGATTAGGGGAGCCTAGCACTGGTAATGGGGTTGAGGGGGGGACTAGCACTGGAAATGAGCTGATGGGGGGTAGGACTGGTATTGGGCTGATTAGGGGGGGGGTAGGACTGGTAATGGGGTTGAGGGGGATTAGTACTAGAAGTGAGCTGATTAGGGGGCTTTGACTGGGAATGGGCTGATTGTGGGGAGGGGAGGATAGAGCTGCTGACCCTGGAAGAAAACTGGGGGCTAAGGCTACAAGTGGGCTGATACAAGGGGATGGGAGCATGGAACTGAAAGGGAGTGGATCTGAGAGGGGCTGCCATGGTATTTGTACTAGAAGGGACTGATCAGTGGGGAAGGAGGGGGACTGGAAGGGAATGGACACCAGTGGCAGTCATGGGAATGCAAGTTGACATTGGAAGGTACTGGGAGTGAGGACTGGAAAGGGGCTGATACTGGGGAGGGTTACTGGGACTGGAAATAGGCTGATGGAAAGAAGTGAAGAAAACAAAAGAGATAAGAACTGGCAGATGGACCATAGACCACAGAAAGAGAGCTAAGAGAAGACAGGAAAGCAGAAGCCTCAGATCGGGACCAGCATGATCAGAGAATAAATTGGTCAGACAACAAAGGTAGAAAAAATAATTTTATTTCATATTAGTGATTTGACTACAAAATCATCATAATTTTGAAATCAAATATTGTTACTTGTTGTTTTGATTATTTAAATAAGTATTTTATAAATAAAAACATATTGCAAAGGCCTATAATATATTAATAATTCAACAAATGATTACAGCGACAATGCGTTAACGGTAAAGGAAGAGAGACGCATTTGATTTTATCATTGGGGGTCACCACAAGTTGACCAACGGTAAAAGGGGTCACGGTACAAAAAAGGTTGAGAACCACTGCTCTAATAGATGTTTGAGGGAAATACTCTTTTTCCTCAATTCTAAGATACGCTTTGTTTTTTGCTTAGGGGTTCATTGAAACATACAGGTTGGACTAGGGATGCTGAAACATTTGCACACAACTGTTGGAGTGTTATGACTGGATATATTAGTTCAGATCTTAGAGTTCTCACCCTGTTATTCAATAATATGGTAAAGTTCGAAACAATCTTGACTTGACGTAAACATTTTAAATAAGATAACATAATCCTTCTCGGCAACAATGTACATATCAATGTACATACCATTTATATAAACAAAGCGAAAAATGTCAGGTCAGAAAACTCAGGTGATATTCTTTCCCCACTGTACATCAGCAAAGGAGCACACAAGGGATTGATACAACTTGATATTTCATTCCTTTTGAGTTTAGGTTAATCAATGGCACCCTGGGCCCATCTATTGATTGCATGGCTGGTTATTACTGCTATGAATTCTAGAGGTACCAGTGTAGGATTTAGATATATTTCCTTCTTCCAGTTCATCATCACCTTCGTGTGTTTAATTAAGACGCATACAATGCACTTTGAGAATAGAGAGTAGTCTGGTGATTGGGGGCTTATTAAGTTGTACTTCTGAATTGTTAGAATCTCAATGGTTTCTTCCTTTCTTTATTGCTTACCAGTCTGACACTTTCCAGAATGTGTTTTCCATTCTTTTGTTCTCAGTTACAAGTTTTCATAGAGCATTGCACGAGGAACATTCAGTGTGAGCAGAGGCCACTGTCTAAATACTCTCTAGCTCCCAGAATAGTATTCCAGAACAAGGATGACTAATAGCCTAATGGTTAGCATGGTAGGCTAGGACCAGGACTGTCAGGGTTCAAATCCCACGGCGGCTCCTTGTGATCTTGGGCAAGTCACTTAACTCTACATACTGTGGATGTTTTATGGGCAAAACAAGCACTTTCACAATTCCTGGAGCAGGTCTTATTTGCTGAAAGATCTGGGTAGGAGTAGAGAAGAGGCTGGGAGTAGGAAAATAAAGCTGCTGGATTTGTCTAACAGAATTGACTTCAAAGTGGAGAAAAGTCATGAGTCAAGGGTTTCTAACCAGGGCCGGCCCAATCACTGGGCAAACTAGGTAGTTGCCTAGGTTGGCAGCTTCCTGAGGGCAGCAATAATCATGGCATTCAAAGCTAAACAATAGATTCTGACAGACAGGGAGCGCAGAAGGCTTAAGGTCTGCCTAGAACGCCAACACCTTGAGACAAATCTGGGGCCTGCCCTGTCTTCAAAAGAGACAACTGGGAAGGAGAAGGCCACTGCGGGCTTGATTTTTCCTTTGTGAAAACTTTGATTTGAGATTGCATGTGATTTTTGCTTTTCTCTTCCCAAAAACTCCTGTTGGCCAAAGCAGTTTTATCTGGGTCAAGGAGGTATCTTGAGTTCTTAAATGATTAAATGTGGGATTCCTCCAGTGTTGTTGAGAACCGTAACAATCACATAGTGACTGTGTTCAACCTTATCTAAATTAAAGAAGTGACCTCAGGAAGGCCACTACACCCTTTGTCTGACCACAAGAACCCAGCAGCCCATGCAGGAATTTGAGCCTGCCTATTCACGAAGGGGTTACACAGCTTCACATGATCTCCAAGTCGCCCACATTTTTGTTGGAAACTCCAGCATTTTTGTCCCATGTGTTCTCCATTTGCTGAACTCTCCCAAAGTTTTCAGTGTAAGAGAATCCATATGGTTTATCAGGCTTTCAAGCAGAATCATCCAGGAAGAATATTTACAAAGATCTTTAGCATAGTTCTGAAAGTCTTGGGGAGATGTGCCGATAAAGCTTTGTAAATATTTAATGTTTTCTATTCTTGTTGCCAAATTTGGTATGTCATGCCCTCTATCTCTAGGAATAAACTTTCATCTCACCCAACTTGGGACGAACTAGTGAAAAAGAAGGAAAACTAAATATAATCCTTTTGGTACATTCCTGATTTGTAGCTTAGGAGAAAACGAAAGAAACCAGTGTTGCAAAGATTATAATTATTAAGCCATTCACGTATGTGTCTCAAAAGCAGAAAATGTTAAGGTTTTGATTAGTGATGTTGCGCAACTCAGAAGTGTGCATGTATTATAGTGAAAAGTAATTTTTCAGTACTCTTCATGCCCCCATAAATAAATGCCGCATAGGAAAAAAAATAGCCGTATGGAGTTTGCAAATGGAGATGCAGCCTTTTAGTACTTTTAAATTAGCAGAAGTTGTTTGGAGCTGAAAAATAACTCTATAGATAATGAGGCTCCTGACATACCTCAAACACAGAGAAGGACATGTCTCTTCTTTCATTAATGTCAGAAGACATTATTAAATCCTTTAGTCAGTTTGTGAATGACTTTCTGATGGTACATAAACCTTGAACAAATATGCAAATTAAATTTAAAGGAGGTACTTCAACCTCGCTGACTCAGGAAAAATTTGTAGGTTGAAATGCTATCGAGGGATTACAGTGCTGCATCTCTCTCTGAAAGTTGCTATAATTTGCAGCATGCTATATGCCAAATTATTTTTGTTGTCTTATTTAACATTCCCTCTAAGCTTTGTGGGAGACCGCTGCAATCTCCAGAGACCCTAGGACAGTGATGGCTAACCTTTTTGAGCCCGAGTGCCCAAACTGCCGCACAAAACCAAAGAATTTCCTCAAAGTGCCAGCACGTCATTTGCATAAGTGGTCTTATTTGCATAAATATTTGCATAATGTTACCATACACTAACTTTTAGTAAACATGTCTCTTAATGAGTGTATGGATAAAGAAAGACTAAAAGATTTCTACATTACTATAATCCAGTGCCAACCGCCAGGCACATTAGGAACTACTACAAACGCTGCCCATTTAGAACCCATAGCAAACCCGCCGTATCCTGACAGCATTACCAGGACTCACAAAGCACCATACCCTACCTATCAAAAGGCAACACTGCAAATATTAAACCAATACATTTCAGTGAATACTGGGGAAAGAGAACAAGTGGCAACGTCAAATAGGAATTTCCTCTTGTACCAAACAAAGCGCAGATGTTAATGATGCACATTTCCCAGAGCTGACATATTCCAGTTAATAAATTCAAAATAAAGAGATATCGTTCTACCTTTTGTGCATTTTTTTTCAGTTGCAATTGGTCCAGCCATTTTCTTCTGGTTTCTTCATGTTTTCTGCTAACTCTCCATCGTCTGCTGTCCATTTGTCCTTTCTTCTCTCTTCTAGTTTTTTTTCCATTCTCTCTCTCTCTACATCTGCTTTAACATACTAATCTTTCTCCTTTTGCTCTTTCCTCATTCCTATTTCATCCACACAAATTTTACCCCTCCATCCTCAATCCCCAATTACTCTCCCAATACCTGGCCAATTGTAGATTTTTCATCCCTCCTACACAAAATATTTTTCCCCTCTCCATTTTACTCTCCCAGCCCCATCCCATTCTAATCCTCCCCCAACATCAGCTCCCTTCTAGTTCCAGTCTCACCCAGCATCCATTCCCTTCTTCAAGCCCCCCACTTCCCCTCAGCCCATTTCCATTCCAAGCCCCGTCCCCATCAGCTATTTGCAGTTCAAGCGCCCCACTTCCCCTCAGCCCATTTCCATTCCAAGCCCCATCCCCAACAGCTATTTGCAGTTCAAGCCCCCTTCCACTCAGCCCATTTCCAGTCCTAGCAACCCCCCCAACCCATTACCAGTCCTAGCCCCCCATAGCCCACTCCCAGTCCTAATCCCACCAGCCCATTTCCAGTCCTAACCTCCCCATCAGCCCACTCCCAGTCCTAATCCCCCATCACTCAATTTTTAGTTTAAGCCCCCCCAGCGCCTATCACCACTCCTAACCCCCCCCAGCGCCCATCACCACTCCTACCCCCCCCCAGCCCAGCGCCCATCACCACTCCTACCCCCCCAGCCAGCCCAGTGCCCATCACCACTCCTAACCCCCCCCAGCCAGCCCAGTGTCCATCACCACTCCTAACCCCCCAGCCCAGTGCCCATCACCACTCCTAACCTCCCCACCCCAGCCCATCAATACTCCTAACACCCCCCAGCCCTGCCCAGCCCATCACTACTCCTTACCCCCCCCTGCCCAGCCCAGCCAATCACCACTCCTAACCCCCCCCAGCCCAGCCCAGCCCAGCCCATCACCACTCCTAAGCCCCCCAGCCCAGCCCAGCCCAGCCCATCACCACTCCTAACCCCCACCCCCCACCCCCAGCCCAGCCCAGCCCAGCCCAGGGAAAATTAAAAAAAAAAAGAAAACCTGTCTGCTGCCGCTGTCGGGGCCGCCGCGGCAGAATCGAGCGTGCCGCGGGGCCCCCCTGTACCCGGCACAGCCTCTCCTCCCTGTAGCAGCTCTCTCGTTGGAGCTGCAGTCAGACGCGCCGGCTTGCAGAGCGCGAGGGAAGAGTTTTTCCCTCGCTGCTCTGTTAAGCCCGCGGGGGCTGATGGGAAGTTCCCATCAGCCCCCGCGGGCTTAACAGAGTCGCGAAAGGGAAACTCTTCCCTTCGCGCTCTGCAAGCCGGCGAGTCTGACTGCAGCTCCAACGAGAGAGCTGCTACAGGGAGGAGAGGCTGTGCCGGGTACAGGGGGGCCCCGCGGCACGCTCGATTCTGCCGCGGCGGCCCCGACAACGGCAGCAGACAGGGTTGTTGTTTTTTTTTCGATGGCGGACCTTCCCGCGTGCCAGCTGCAAGGCCTTCGCGTGCCACAGCTGGCATGCGTGCCATAGGTTCGCCATCGCTGCCCTAGGAAATCCTGCAGAATCTTAGGGAACATTTCTAATCCTTTGAAATAACTGCAGTAAATTAAGGTGCTTCATTGATAATCATTGTTGATAGCAATTAATAAATCAAATATTTTTTTCTACTTGTTAACGTTTTCAAGCCACAGTTAAATATTATTATTCTCTGCTGTCTAGCAATCACAGAAGGGAAATCAATGAAGTACTTCCTTCCATGTAGTAGTCCCTGTTCTAAAAGACAATTCAGCTGAATAAACATAGTCCTTGATTTGCTTTAACTTAAAGGCAGAGACAGGATGATAGGATTATGACACAGATTTTTTTCACTTGTGTTATGGCCTGGTTTTAGACTGATTTGATGGTTATCTACAAAGGCCAGATTTCTTGCTTATCCAAATACACCTTGTACTATTATCAGCTAATTCATCCCAACTATAAGCGAAAAGGTAGCATTTAAGGGATTGTCAGAAACAGTGATTTTTGCTGTTAATACCTGGTTATGTGCTATACAATACACTGTTACGCTTTAATGCAAAAGATTACTAAAGACCCATAGAAGCGTTTGAGTTATGCTGATAAGAAGATTGATTTTTCGACTGCAGGTTTATGACTTTGAGAAGTTGCTTGCCAGTTTTTAGTTGAAGGGATGTTTATCAGGGGATACTTAGGATTAAACCAATTGATAATGACGATCTCCTCCAGCTGCTGTTTAGGATTTAAATTTGCTATTGTGGTTTGGAGAATATAATGGAAATGTTTTTGGAGACCCACATGGTTGAAGAATGGAGAACGGTCTGTATTCCAATTATGTATGTTCAATGCAGGATCCTCTAAAAGAAAATTAAAAAAAAATCTATATTTTTCCTTCTCAATTTTGGGTAATAGAGCATTGGCTTGGTAACCGAGAGACCAGGGTTCAGTTCTCACTAGCACTCCTTGTAGCCTTGGGCAAGTCACTTATTCCTCCATTGCCTCGGAAGAAAGGCCTGACAATCTACTTCCGGTCACACTGCCAAAAACCCAGGAGCTGCTGGGTCACCAGGAGTCTGCGTTGACTCAAAGGCACACATTGCATTGCAGCACAGGTCATTACCACATGTTAACATGGCACATAATACATTGCAGTTGTACATGTTGAACATGTCTGCATGTTAACACAGAGAGCAAGGTTCATTATGATGTATTAACTGCTAACTGCACAACATCACTCTCAAAAATGCTGGAAATGTCCCCAATAGTTAACGCAGAGAGTTTGCACCTAATGCTCCTTAAAATTTGCAGTTAATGTGTTAGATGCAAAACATTAGTATACTTAGTCTGCATTAGTTTATAGTCAAAAGATTTTGATTCTCTTACCCATATGCAAATAACATATTTTTGCTAATTTCTTTCCATCTTCTAAATGTTTACAGTTATATAATTTGCCAATTTCATTGCAAATTTAGTGCAAATAAAGATGGAGAGCTTTCAAGACCACACAAGTCCCTTCTACAAACAGTGAATTATAGTAAAGGGCTCTGTGTTGTGGCTGAGTTGCTGTTTTAGTAGCTATTCCTAGTAAAGAGGAATGTTGCATGAATTGAGGCATTTCTTCATGCAAAGTGATGGACTGTGATTTTTAGGAGAGGTTCATTGTGACCTTACTTGGCCTAATGATTGGTAGTTCACACACACTTGTAGTTGTAGAGAGCTTTGGATTTGCTCCATAAGGAGCCTTTGAGACCAAGGCAATCGAGGTAAAAGTCCTTGATTTGACTGATGGACTTGCTGCTCATGTGCTGTTATTAGACAGCAGCCTTCTGCGGCAGCAAGTCTTTATGGCCACACATATATGTATCCGAATCTGGAGGCAGGCAGCTAATCAGAGTAGACATGAATCAAAGCAAGATAATTCATTTTTACCTCTCTAAGCTGAAAAAAAGGTAACTTGTTTCTGAAGAGATACTTTGTCCTGCCTCGCAGCCTGGAAACAAACGGAAGGTTTATAGATGTGACACAAATTGTTCTCACATTGCTCACAGGGTGCAGCACCGCACGGTATTGCTGGCCGCTATGCATGTCTGTAATCAATACGAAAATAGCTCATGTCACTACTAGGAATAAAATGAATGGGCACTAGTGTAGGCAAGTCTAATTGCTCTGTGCTTGCAAGATAAACTGTGTCTCAATGAAAACGTTGGAGCCCACGTAGAATGAGCGATATTTATAGAAGTGTTGCACGTGTTCCGAATTATAGTGCATTCGTTTGCCTTGTAATCACAGTTCTGATCTGCTTTCCCACATTCCATCAATCCCACAGCAAAGAGGTTTTTTCCAATCCTGTAGCAAAAGAAAACTTTGATAGAAGTGTAAAAAGGGGGAAAATACTAAGTCTGTTTTTAAACAGTTGCATTCTGGGATGCTTTAAAACTGCTTAGTATTATCTTACAGTCACTTTGGTTTATTTATTTAATTTTTTTTGCTTGATATATTTCATATGTTCTTTCTGCAGTCATTAGAGATACATTTTATTTGGATGACCAAAATGTTTTTTGTTTTGAAACATTTTATTCACTTGAGGTATCATTCAGTAAGTCAATGAAAATTGATTGCATTGCTAGAAATAAAATCCATTTTAGTAGCCCTAGAGAAAGTGGGTTTTCTGTTGGTTTGGCTGGTAATAAGAGGGCAGACCATCTTGCCTTTTGGATATTATAGTTCTTTCTTATTATGCGTATGTGTTTAAATTATTTTACAAACTATTTGGAAGTAATGTTTTGGTTTATATACAGTTTAATTTATCAGATTTCTTGTACCATCTTTCCTTATTCATATAAAAGCGGTTTACAATTAAAAAATACCAAATATATCTAGAGGATAACAGGTATGCGATATGACTCTACAAAACCCAAGCATAATAAAATTATAGAAATGTTTATAAAGAGAGAGCAGCGAAAAGCGGACCCAGTGAGGAGGACAATGCACAGCTTAGAGGTGCAATTGAAACATGGAAACGCAGTGGTCAGCACTGTTAGTGGGCTACATCAACTCATTAGTAGTGGAAAGCCTGCAAAAATAAATGTGTATACAGGGCAGATGCAAGGGTACTAGCCACCCCAGGTGAACAATACCACCCTTGTCACCATTCTGTAGAAAAATTCATAATTGGACAGTATGAGGGTCACTTTAAAAGTCTTAGTTGTGATTTAGACGTCCGAAGAAATCACGGAGACATCTCTGGAGCCATTTCACAACTGGCATTTACGGATGTCTCCAGTGTGAGGACGCACTCCATACACGTCCATACAGGGCATGTCCGTGTTTCTGAAATCGTGCCTGAAATCACACGTGCCTACTTTTTATCTCCAGGAACAAGCAGGAATGTAGTCTTCACATATGGATATCGTCGGTACCGACGGAGCCTGCGCGGGAATGCTCCCCAGCGTCCAATTAGAAAGATTTTGGGAGCATCCCACAGTGCCTGTGTGCTGCCTTCCCGCCTTTCCCAACTGCCTCTCTCTAGTTCTTCGTTTTCCGCGGAGCCAGCAGGTTGTTTTCCTGTCACCGCAGAAATTATCCCATATTTTTTCATTCTTTTTTGTGGTAGCGTCTGCCTTCCTCGATGCTATACCGGTACCGCCGGTTCTTTCTTTCTAAAAAAAAATAAATAAATAAAAATTCTAATCCTTCATCTGGATTTTCCAGCCTTTTTTCTCTCAGGTGCCACGTGCCATTTTGGGCACTAGGTCCACTTTTTCCTCAACATGGAAAAACCTGCTTCGGGTTTTAAAAAGTGTTCCAAGTGTGGTGGTACCATCTCCGTCACCGACACTCATGGGTGGTGCCTCAAATGTTTAGGTCCTGACCACTCCATCTTGGAGTGTGTTGCCTGTGGGATGATGTCGAAGAGGGGTCGGCAGAACCGAGCTGCTAAGCTTAGCACCCTTTTTCCCTCCGATGCAGCATCCATGGCATCAACGTCTTCCAGGGCTTCGTCTTCCTCCCATGGATCTCAGGTAACCAAACATAAATCTGGCCGGTCCTCAAAGGGTAGATCTCCTTCCAAGCATCGAGATGCCTCTGGTGTTGCCCTTGAGGGACTTGTACCAGCAAAATTGCCCTGGCGGGAGGCTTCGGCTTCCAAAGCACTATCGGGGCTCCAGGATGTTCTCAAGGCCTCAACCTCGGCAGAACTACTGGTGCCATACTCTGGGGTACCGGCTGCTTCGTCCGGTACCGACACCCAGGCATCGGCAGCGTCAATTGACCAGAGATTCCTGGCTATTGAGTGCAGTCTGGTGGCTCTTCTTCCGGCATCGGTGCCTTTGGGACCGCTTCAGACAGTTCAACCGGTATCGACACCGGTTCCGGCACCGATACCGGTACCGACAGCATCGACATCGCCGAGTATGCTTCCAACACCGAGTCATGCTATTTCCTCCGGTATCGACAGGCCGGTACCGGACCCCTCTGGTACCGACTTCAATCATTACCGGTATTGTGCTTTACAAGAGCACCCGGATAGAAGATATTTTGAATCCTCGGATGACTCTGAGGACTCTGACAGCTCCGTCGATGCCGGAATACTTCTCTCTGAGGAGCCGCCTTCTCCTAAACATAGGATGTCTCCTCCAGAGGATATATCTTTTCAAGGGAAGAGTAGACTAGTGGTTGGGGCAAGGTACTTCAGGCCGGAAGGTCAGGGGTTCAAATCCCACTAGAGGACAGCAACCTTGGGCCGGAAGGACTGGGGTTTCTAGTCCCACAGATGCTCCTTGTGGTCTTGGGAAAGCCACTTAACCCTCCATAGTCCATGTTCCCTGTAAGTATTAGTGTATGTGTCTCATATCCCCGCGTGTTAAATGTATCCCCCAATTGTGTTGTGACCGCTTTGATTGACGGATAAGGCGGTATACAAAACTGTCTAAATAAATAAAATAAATAAAGATTTCATCAGGAAGGTGGCTAGAGGTCTTTCCATCACAGTGGCTCCTGAAACAGAGCCCAGAGCAAAGGAGTTGGAGATTTTACAATAACCTAAAGCTCCCAAGGAAGCGGCTACTTTGCCTATTCATGAGATCTTGCATGATCTCATGTTAAGAATGTGGAAAACACCTCTTACCACCTCTCCTCATTCCGATAGGCTGGATACCATGTATCGAGTGCCTCCTTGTCCTGCTTTTCAAAAAACTCAGTTGCCACACCACTCCATAGTGGTGGAGTCAGCTATGAGAAGGATCAAGAGTGCAAAAAGACATGCATCTAATCCTCCAGGACGTGAATGTAGGTCTCTTGATGCCTTTGGGCGTCGAACATTCCAGGCCTCTATGCTTTCTGCCAGGATTAGTTCCTACGTATTACATATGTGAATGTTCCTTAAAGAGGTTACAAGAGATCTAGAGCTTATGAACCCTCTCCTTCCTGGTGATAAGAGGCAGGATTATCTTACACTTGTCAAACATGCCCAGGATGTTTCCAAGTTTGTTAATCGGGCAGCTTTTGACTGCTTTGAGTGCATAAGCAGAACTTCTGCTATTGCCATAGGTGCTCGTAGGATTGCCTGGCTCCAGGCATCTGACTTAGAACTCTGGGTACAGGACAAACTGGGGAATATCCCTTGTACATGCGAAAATCTCTTTGGCAAAAATTGGCAAGAGAAAGCTAATGAGCTGGATGCTGATAACACCACTTTGGATAGACTATCCAAGGCTACAGCTGATCCTGCAAAGAGAAAATCCTACAAGAAACCATTCTTCTCTAAAAAGAAGAGGTTTTACCCTTCCTATGCCCAGCAGGTGCATTCTGCAGGTCAGTCCGCCCGAAAGGGACAGCAGCCCCCAAAGCAAAGGAAACCAAAGACTGCTAAGCCTCAACCGGCCCAGCAGACTCAGCCTCCACCGGCCCAGCAGACTCAGCCTCCACAGGGGCTTTGACTCCCATCTAGAGAACTTGGCCTTCCTGGCCCTGAACGAACCAGAGCCTTCCACCATCCCAGGAAGGTTGAGTCATTTTGCCCCCAGATGGGGGCAGATAACAGCAGAAGAATGGACTCTTTCCATTGTAAGAGAGGGGTACAAGCTTCATTTCTTCAACATGCCCCCTCCTACAGTGGTAAGACAGTTCAATTCTCAGGCTTCTCTCAACACTCAGTTGAGTCAAGAGGTCAGTTTATTTCTTGCCCATGGGGCAATAGAAGATGCACCCATTTCCCAACAGGGTACAGGGTTTTACTCCCCTTATTTCCTTATTCCGAAGAAAACAGGGGGCCACAGACCCATTTTAGACCTCAGAGAACTGAACAAATTCCTGTTCAAAGAGAAGTTCAAGATGATTTCTCTGGGAACTCTGCTGCCTTACCTTCAGAGTTAGGATTGGCTTTGTTCTCTAGATCTCAAGGATGCGTACACTCATGTTCTCATTCATCCAACTCACAGAAGGTTCCTTCGTTTTCTTTTTCAAGGAAAACACTACCAATACAGGGTTCTTCCTTTTGGCCTGGCCTCAGCACCAAGGGTGTTTACGAAATGCATGACGGTAGTAGCAGCATTTCTTCGCACTCTAGGAATATTCGTCTTCCCCTGCTTAGATGACTGGCTCATTCGAGCCCCATCAGAGTCAGAGGTCAGATTTTCCCTATCTTGTACAATGCGTATCCTTCAGTATTTGGGCCTGGTCATAAACATCCCAAAATCCAGCCTAACTCCCACTCAGTCTCTAGAGTTTATAGGAGCTCTGCTGGATACCAGAAAAGCAAGGGCCTATCTTCCACAGGCCCGCTGCTTTCGCATTGTGCAGTTAGCCTCCCAGGCAGTGTTAAAGACTCATCTCACTGCTCGGGAAATGTTACAACTACTAGGCCACATGGCATCTACCGTGCATGTGGTTCCCTATGCTCGCCTCCATATGAGAGCAGCCCAATGGACTCTATCCACTCAGTGGACTCAGGCATCAAGCTGCCTATCAGACAAAATAGCAAACAGAAGTCGCCTTATTTTGTCTCTACAATGGTGGCAGTCAACCCAAAACCTGTTGGTGGGGTCCCCTTTCCAACAGCCCCCACCCCAGGTCACTCTAGCAACAGATGCCTCACAGGTGGGTTGGGGAGCTCACCTGCAAGACCTCTCTACCCAAGGCACCTGGACTCCATAGGAGACTCACTTACATATCAATCTCCTAGAACTCAGAGCAATCTTCCTTGCTCTTCGAATGTTCCACACCCAGCTGAACTACAAGATAGTCCTAATTCAAATGGACAATCAAGTAGCTATGTTCTATCTGAACAAGCAGGGAGGGACAGGCTCTCTGTCGCTTTGCAACGAAGCTTTGTGACTATGGGCCCTCTCCAGAGAGCATCAGATTCATCTCCTTGCGGTGTATCTGCCAGGCATTCAAAACTCTTGGGCAGACAGACTCAGTCGAGTTCTGCTTCCACACGAATGGTCTCTCCATGCAGACCAGGTAGCAAAAAGTTTTCAAATTTGGGGAACTCCGGACATAGACCTCTTTGCAAGTCCATTGAATGCCAAACTTCCCCGGTTCTGTTCCAGAATTCCAGCTCAAGGTTCTCAGGCCAGGGATGCTTTCCTCCTCCATTGGGGTCAGGACTTCCTATATGCCTTCCCACCCATTCCCCTAATTCCCAAAACCCTATTCAAGCTTCAGAGAGACAAAAGCCACATGATTCTCATAGTTCCACATTGGCCACGGCAGGTGTGGTACCCTCTGCTCCTACACCTCTCTCAAGCTCCATCTCTGGAGTTAGGATCTGCTCCAGATCTCCTGTCTTAGGAGGACGGGATGTTATGGCATCCCATTCCCTACTCTCTGCATCTCAGGGCCTGGTTGCTGAGAGCCTAGACCTTCATGGTCTTAACTTTTCTCAACAGGTAAAAGATGTCCTTTGTGCTTCCAGGAAACCTTCCACAAGACGCTCTTATGCTTTCAAGTGGAAAAGGTTTTCCATATGGTGTTCACAAAAGGGTCTTCACCCCCTTGCGATACCTCTGGAATCTTTACTGGAATATCTCCTTCATTAATCTAATGCAGGACTTAAGACTAACTCAGTAAGAGTCCATTTAAGTGCTATTTCAGCTTCTTTAAAGCCTTTAAATGGACAGCCTATTTCCTCTCATCCTCTCGTAGCGAGATTTATGAGAGGCCTTCTTCTAACTAAGCCTCCCATTAGGCCACCTCCAGTGGCATGGGACCTGAATCTGGTTCTGGGGCAACTCATGAAGCCGCCTTTTGAACCTTTAGCTACTACCTCCTTGAAATTCCTTTCCTGGAAGGTTATCTTTCTCATTGCAATCAAATCAGCACATCGCATCAGTGAATTGCAAGCATTAGTTGCTGATCCTCCTTACACGAGGTTCCATCATGATAAGGTAGTCCTTAGGACTCATCCACATTTTATGCCAAAGGTGGTCTCACCTTTTCATTTAAACCAGGCGGTTTACCTGCCTGTGTTTTTTCCAAGGCCTCATGCTTCAAATGCAGAAAGAAATCTTCATACTTTGGACTGTAAAAGAGCACTTGCCTTTTACTTGCAAAGGACACAGCAACATAGAAAGTCCTCCCAACTCTTTGTTGCTTTCGATTCCTCTCATTTGGGACTTCCAGTCTCCAAGAGAACATTGTCCAATTGGATTGGACAGTGTATTTCTTTTGCCTATCAGAGTAAGAACCTTTCTCTGGAAGGCCATGTCACAGCTCACAACGTGAGCCATGGCAGCCTCAATGGCTCATCTACACTCTGTGTCTATTGACAACATCTGTCGAGCAGCTACTTGGGCCTCGGTTCATACCTTCACAGTCCATTACTGCTTGGACAAGGACTCCCGCCAGGATACCTTGTTTGGTCAGGCTGTTCTACAACACCTATTCCATACTTGATCAACTCCTACCCACCATTCCTGGTAGGATGCCAGAGATCCATGGGGGGAAGTGGAGCCCTTTCACAGGGGCACACAACTTCTGGGGTCTCTCCCTGGCATCTGTAACTAGGGAGTCCCCATATGTGAAGACTACATTCCTGCTTGTTCCTGGAGATAGCATAGCTACTCACCTGTAACAGGTGATCTCTGGGAACAGCAGGAATTTAGTCTTCACAACCAACCCACCTCCCCTAGGAGTTGTATCTCTCTTTTCTTTTCTTTCCCTCTCTCTCTCTCTTTGTCTCAGCTTTAAAACTCAACTGGAGAGAGGCAGTTGGGAAAGGCGGGAAGGCAGCACGCAGGCGCTGTGGGATGCTCCCAAAAGCTTTCTAATCGGACGCTGGGGAGCGTTCCCGCGCAGGCTCTGTCGGTACCAACGATACCCATATGTGAAGACTAAATTCCTGCTGTTCCCGGAGATCACCTGTTACAGGTGAGTAACTATGCTTTATTTCAGACATTCTAGCTTTGATGTCCCAGATTGCACTTGGACCTCCTTTGTAAAACGTATCTTTATACTTTTAAATATTAAGCTTTGCTTTGTATGTGCGTGTGTACTTGCTGTCCCTGCAGGTAGAAGAATGTGCTGATGGCTCTTTTGTAGCAGCAGATAAGCATGCAATAAATAAATCCAGGAGTCTTTTCAAAGATCCAAGCCAGTTTAATGTGCACATGGCTCAAGCAATAAGCAATTTCAAAATGGCTGAGCAATGGCTTCTAGTAAAACAACAACTTTTATAGCTTTCTTGTCCATTCTAAGCATAGGCAAACTTTTCATTGGTCCCAGTACCCCTCTCACCCATCTATTGGTCCCGGTACTGATATGGCTACCCAATCGGGACTCTGGTCTGGGCCCAGCACCTGGTTGCCCCCCTTCTAGTCCCAATTACAATGGTCAGTGTCTCCAACTTGTTACTTCTCTCCTCCAAGGTCGCTGAGCTTGTTAAAACATATGGGAAGCAGAGGCACTGTGACCTTGCTCTCTGCAGAGTTAATTAATTCCATAGAAGCATAGCACACCTTATCAGTACCAATTAAACTTGTTTTTCTTTATTTTCTAAGTTTCGTTTCTGCTTAGCTATGTTCAGTTAAACTGAGTTAAGTTTCAATTCTATGGTGTCATCATTCAGGGGGGTTTTCATTCCTCTGGGCCTAACTACAGGCTTCAGTTACAGGTCAAGCTGCTCAGGCCTGTCTGCTTAGTTCAATTAGCATGGATCATAGGCCGTCGCCTACCACATTCCCCCCTTTGATTATTCTCACCCGCATGTTAATAAGGTGTGAGAATCAAATCACATAATACTAGGTAAAGGTATCACTCTGTGGTATAGGGTAGTAAGTTCACATAGCTAGCATCTTTGTAGCTGTCTTACGCTCTACAGTGTTATTAATAACTGAAGTTATCATTTGCAAGCAAAATGGCAAAAAACAAGGGAGCAACAGGCAGATAGTCAAAGTCCATAGTTTGGCAAGAGTGGGAAAAAGAACTAAAGGATTAGAAGGTTCGGTTGCATCTTTGTTGTGCTGTCGTAAAGCTTCTGATTTAGACAGACCAGCTGTCCATCCTTCGTAGTAGATTGTGGTCCAGTCCGAACAAAACACAAACTGTCAACAATGGGGTGGGCCAATACCCACTCACTAGTAGTATTATGTAAATCAGTCTGATTGTATAGGATAGAATAGTTCAGTTCTTGCGTCTCCCAGGGCCACTGATCTCCCATCTTAGTTCCTCCACAATAGAAACAGTCAGAAGTGTGGAGACTAGATGCTATTGTTCCAGCAAGTTCAAGAAACAAGTTCTGGTGGTGGTATGAGGAATTGCAACGGTGGCTTGCATAGCCTTGTAGAAAGTCAAGATCTAGAACAACTTTTGGATTGGAGAGTATACCAATGCAAGTATAGGAAGAATGATAAAACAAGGTCTGAGTGACCTTCGGTCCAGTTCATGTTGTACTTATACAGGCTGCCCAGGGAGATAAGGCAAAAGTCATTTCAAAGCACTCCAAGGCTGCTGCCAAAATAAAGCAATAATAATAATTCATAATGGGCATAGTCTCTGGAAAATTGGTGGAACTGTCGACTTCCACAACAGATAACAGATGTAGGGTTGATTGTAGATCCTCAAGCTTCTGCCGTACGTAGACCTACCAGCTTTTTGGCAGGAGTAGGGCTGTAGATTCCAAAGTATCACTGTCCTCTGGGATGTCTCAATTTCTTAAAATATCATAGCATAGTCTCTTAGGCTATTATTGCTTCCTTAGAGCAGTTCACTCTTTAGGAGATCAAAACAGTCTTTTCAGAGTATTTAAACACAGTCTCTTAGAAGATTCAATTTCTTAACACAACACAGTCTCTTTCTGATGATTGCAGGTTTTTTTTCAGATGCGAGGCTTACCTTCAGATAAACAAACAGTCTTGAAATAGTGCAGTTTCTGAGGGACCAATAAGTCTTAGGTCCGTGGTTGTTGTTGTAGGGTGAGGTGCAATGGAGTCTCAGGATGCTGTACAGTAGTCCAGTGATCAGGTTCAAGAGCAGCTGCTGGCTTCACTTGATTATGATGGGTCCAAGGATCAAATTCTGCGACTTTTACTGCAGTTGGAGTTGACAGGATGACGACATAGGGTCCTCTCCAATGCAGGGCTAACAGTATCTTTCTCCACTCTTTGATCCACACCGAGACTCCAGGCTTGAAAGGATGCAGGGGTGCAGGCAAATTGATGAGTAATCGATTTTGTACTCAGGTATGAAGACTCCTGCAAAACAGAACTTAAAACCAATAGTTCATGTCTAATAATTTCAGATCCTATCTGTGTCATATCTCCTTTTATTTCCTATACAATAGGCAGGGGTTGCCCATACAGAATCTCAAAAAGGGAGACTCCTATAGACTTAGCAGGGGCTAAGTATATCCTAAGAAGGGCTATGGGAAGAACCTAGGGCCACTTCAGGTAAACCTCTTGGCAAAGTTTAGACAACTGAGATTTCAGGGTTCTATTCATACATTCTACTTTTCCTAAATTCTGAGATCTATAGGCAGTATGTATCTGTTAATATCAATATCTTGGGGCTATACTTAATGGACTTGCTTCCTAAGGTTATCCATCCTCATTCTTTGTACAGGGGCCCATATGCATGCAAGGTTGTAAGGGTATACTTGAAATCTGGGTACACATTTAGACAGGGCTCTTTTCCTATTGTTAGTGCTCTAGTGAGGACTATCAGTTCAGCTTTCTGTGGTGAAGTTTCTGGGGCCAGGGCTGAGGACTCAACTACCAAATCAGGGGTCATCACTGCATATCTAGCACAACAATGTCCATTGATGATGAAACTGCCTTCAGCCACAAAGAAAGTCTGTTCAGGGTTCTCCAGAGGGACATCAGTCAAATCCAGGTGGCTTGAGAATACAGTGTCCATAATTTCTAAACAGTCATGATCAGGGGATCAAGACTAACTGATAACATAGCAGGATTGAAAGCTTGACTGACCCTTCAGTTGTATCTGGGGTTTTCACACAACATACTCTAATACTTCAACATTCATAGATTTGTTAGCTAGTAGTTTCCTTTGTATTTCATATTGGTTAGAACAGAGTGTGGTACAGTAACTTGAAGATTCTGTCTCAAAGTGAGCTTGTCAGCTTTGCTCACTAGGAGGGCTGTAGCTTGCAACAGCTCTCAAATAAGGGGCCAGCCTTTTGCAACTACATCCAATTGTTTGACAAATAGGCTACTGGTTGTTGCCAAGGTCCAAGAGATTGAGTCAACACTCCCAGAACATTTCCTTGCGACTCATGAACATAAAGACTGCAAGGTTTTCTGGACATCGGGTAGACCCAGAACTGGTGATAACATCAGAGCGGTTTTCAAAGATCAAAAGACTGCATTCCTATTCAAGTCCCCATTCCAATGGAGACTTTTTCATTCCTTTGGTAGCTTGATACAATGTGATACAATGGTTTTGCTAGCAGCGCAAAATTGGGGATCCATATACAACAGTACCCTGTGGCACCCAAGAAGGCTCTCACTTGCCTCCTGGTGGTTGGAGTAGGAATACTGCATACAGCTGCTTTGCGTTCTGGTAAGGGTTCCAGGCGTCGAATTCCGCTGGACAACTGGAATCCTAGGTATTTAACTTGTTTGACATAATTATGCTTTGGCTCTTGAGACTTTGTATCCAGCCTCATTAAAAAGGTGCAAGAGTTCACTGGTGGCTGGTGGACATTCACTTTCTGAGTTGGTGGTTATGAGCAAGTTGTCCACATATTGAAGTAGAATTTTTTTTTTTTTTTTTTTTCTGGAGTTTCTGGATAACTTGTCAAATCTTTTGCTGAGTGAGGCGAGTTCTTGAATTCTTGAGGTAATCTTGTCCAGATGAGTTGGCCCCGCCTCCTTGTAGTGGGGTCTTGGGCTAAGCGTATACAGAAAAAGGCATCTTTTTAAGTCCAGAATGATGAAATGTATAGCTTCAGCAGAGATCAGTTCCAAAAGAATATAAGGATTTTGGTACCACTGGTTGTATAGTTTCAGCTGCATCATTCATTCTTTCTTAGATCCTGCACTGGGCGGTAATCACCTGTCCCAGGCTTCTTGACTGGCTTGAGGGTGACAATGGCAGGGGCTATGTTCTTCGCTAGGCCAGGTGGATTATCTTCTGCCCATCCTCCAGGTGGGGCTATGAGGTTGGTAAGTGTACAGCTTGTTGCTTTGGATGCAGGTGAATAGAACCGCCATTCTTCTTCTTGGGGACAGTTAACACCATCAGGCCAGCAGATTTTGAGTTTCATTTTTTTCTTCCTTCAACAGAGGATATCTGTGCTTGAAGCTTTGCAAGCAGGTCTCGGCCCAAAAATGGAATAGGGCATTCAGGCATATACAGGAACTGGTACATTATTATTATTATTATTTTATTTCTAGTTCACACATGTGGTTCTGCAGAAAAGGCTTTGCGAGAAAAACACAGGGGCTACTGGCTTTAGTATTCTGCTCCTGTATCCCCCATAAAAGTCCATATATTGGTCCCCTATTTTGCAGACTGACTCCTGGGGACCCAGGGAAACTGGAGAGTCCGGTCTGGCCTAGTCTTCATCCATGCTGTAGCCCTCTCAGGCTGCCACTCACGCTATAGCTGCTCCACTCTCGTGCTGAAACACTGTGCTTGGTTTTATTCTGTCTATGACTTTGCAATCAAGTACTCCCCTCCTGGGGAGGAGTCAAGATACGGGCATTCACTTCTCTAATGTCCTTCTTTTTCTATAATGGGCGTACTCACACCCAGTTTTTCACTTCCTCTGTTCCTTCGATTAGGATAACCTCACATCATTCAACTAAAATATCATTCACTTTCTCTGTTACATTTATTTTCACAATTCACACCCTCTGATTAACTTTCATTTAACCATTATGCCCGCAAATTCATCCAGTTCTTTGCAATTTCCGTTCATTAGTTCAATCAAGTCCTAAAACTTCTCAGTGTATAATGCAGTTTTTTTTTTTAGTTCTAAACAAGTCTGGTCAGCTGACTTTCACTTCTAGTCCGGAGGGGGTGGACATTCCCCTGTTGCAGAGGTGGCTAGCAAACTACTTGGGAATCTGTAGTCCCCCCCCCCCTCTCCTGGATTCTGTTTCTCCTAGCAATGCTCTATCCAGGAGGTTGATTTTTTTTTTTTTTTAAGGATCCACTTCTCTGCTGTGGGCACATTAGTTCACGCCCACCGGGGGGGGGGGGGGGGGTTGACATCAACGGTGGACTGGGCTCCATCCCCCCCTTAAGCACTCTGAACTGACCTACTTACAGAGAGAGAGAGAGAGACGAGACAGGATATCTAGAAATTCTGGGGCAAAATCCTGATTGGGACAGAGACATTTCATAATCTTCAGTAAATCCCTTACTGAAATTCTTGATCATACTTGAAAAGACACTTATTATTTCTGTAAACATAGGGCAGGCAGGAAACACTTAGATTGAGCACATACATCCATTATGCTTCTTATAGAGAGAACTATAGCTATCTGTCAGCATGTCTCTGCAAAAGAAATTATTTTTTTAGTTCAGGAAGCAAATATTTAAAAGACATTCCGGATATTTTTCATAAAATACAGTACACCTTTCCTTTTTTTTTTTTAAATACAGAAAAGCTAACTGATTTGTTCATTAGTAACCAGCACAGAGGGGAAGCATGCATTCAAATGACTTATACTCATTCATAAAAAGATAAACTTTGTTTTTAAAACTTTTGGTTAAACAGAGCTAGTGAAACCAGAGAAAAAACTAATTATAAATTCATCACGCTTCGATTAAATGAAGAGACTTTTCAAATCGGGAGTCCCTTTTCATTCCTAGGAGAAATCTCCTGCAGTCTCCAGCTGTCTCTCCAGAACCTTTTTTTTTTTTCTGCAGGCTATGTGGAAGCCACACCCCTCTGCTCGCGGGGAAACAATTGAACTGTGCTCATAAAAAGAGACTTCTCATTCACATGGACAGAGATGCCAGAAAAAAACAATTTAAATCAATGTTAAGTCGTGATCTAATTACTTTGTAGATCAAAGGAAAAACAAAAACAGTTCTTTATCATTTCCTATTTAAACTGTTTCAGTGCTTACTGAAAATTTGAACATACAGCCGACAGAAATTCCTCTCACTTGGTCCGCAACCCATAAGGGATTAATACAAACTTAATCCTTTTCAGGCTAAACCCAAAAACTATCGGGACCCACAATCCTGACTAAACATTCTTATTAAATGATAAATAAATGATATATATTACATAACCACAGCAGAAGGAACAAAAACATATTAAATAAAACAGGTACAATTTGCCTGAAATAAGCACAAACTACCAGCATTGAGGTTTAAGCCTGCACAAGATTAGAAAGACGACACTAGACATTCTTTCCTTCAGACACGCCCCCTGTCAGTTTTTCACACTGCAGTAGAAAAACTAACTGGGTCAGACCAGCTTTTTGATTTCTAAAAATGACTGTAGGTGTTTTGGGTCTTCATTCTGCTCTATTAATACAATTTCTTAATCAGTGAACTGTCACAAATTACTCAACAGAATAATCTCACATATATAACAAAAGGGAAACTCGCAGTTTCAACAGATAGCAAAAATCAAATACACAGGACGGACAATACACCAAACGCTTCATCTGTTTCGCGACCTAGACGCAGTCACCCGACTAGGAACTGCGCTAGTCCAGAGTCCACTCTGCTTGGTCCGTGCTGCCAGACCTCTCATTCACACTTCATTCACACAATCATGCTAGCAACGTATCTTAGAATGCATTCCTTTCTATCTATTCTGACTAGTCTTTTTCCCAATTACAAAAAGGATGAGGGTTTCACCCGGCGAATTCCCATGCGGGGTTACTCGGCCCTTCCTTGAGAGCTCTCTTACCAATTCCCAATATCTCGAGATTACAAATTCCAAGTTCCACTGGCAGTACTGCTCTTTCTATTTCTGTCTAGACATACCAAAAACCCAGTCCTGTCTGCTCTGACCAGGCTGAATCATGATCCTCTATAACAGCTGTACCTAGCGAATACTCATGCAAGGATTTTCAAACAAAGACTTAAGTCTTACCAAAGTTTTCAAACTGCAGTTCTAACTCATCTGTCTAGACAGGTTTTCAAAACTATACTTACCAGATCTGGTTCCCAAGCTTCTGAGTTGGATCCTGGACTCCCCCGGGTCGGAAGTGTTGGCCAGCTGGACTCAGTGCCTGCCGAGGCCAGGCAGAACTCCCTCCGATACAAGAGGATCGGTGGGCCCAGGGAAATTCCCCTGCGTCGGATTGGCATGGTTCCAACTGGACCAAACCTCAAGGCGAATTACGTGGATTTATTCACTTGAACACTATCCACCACTCGCACTTCTCGGCCAACGCACCAAGAATGTAGCAGCAGATAAGCATGCAATAAATAAATCCAGGAGTCTTTTCAAAGATCCAAGCCAGTTTAATGTGCACATGGCTCAAGCAATAAGCAATTTCAAAATGGCTGAGCAATGGCTTCTAGTAAAACAACAACTTTTATAGCTTTCTTGTCCATTCTAAGCATAGGCAAACTTTTCATTGGTCCCAGTACCCCTCTCACCCATCTATTGGTCCCGGTACTGATATGGCTACCCAATCGGGACTCTGGTCTGGGCCCAGCACCTGGTTGCCCCCCTTCTAGTCCCAATTACAATGGTCAGTGTCTCCAACTTGTTACTTCTCTCCTCCAAGGTCGCTGAGCTTGTTAAAACATATGGGAAGCAGAGGCACTGTGACCTTGCTCTCTGCAGAGTTAATTAATTCCATAGAAGCATAGCACACCTTATCAGTACCAATTAAACTTGTTTTTCTTTATTTTCTAAGTTTCGTTTCTGCTTAGCTATGTTCAGTTAAACTGAGTTAAGTTTCAATTCTATGGTGTCATCATTCAGGGGGGGTTTTCATTCCTCTGGGCCTAACTACAGGCTTCAGTTACAGGTCAAGCTGCTCAGGCCTGTCTGCTTAGTTCAATTAGCATGGATCATAGGCCGTCGCCTACCACACTTTGAGTTTGTGTGGCTGTCAAGATTTATTATTTTGCTTTGAATATTGCTGCTCTTTGCCGCTGTTCAGAAACTGCCGTCCTATATAACCACATAGTCTTGCCTGCTGGTTGAGCCGGTCCAGTGTGTCTAGATTGGACTTGATCTTGTTCAGGTTACCTTTGGATCTTAGATTAAATGATGAAGAATTCCAAAGGAATGAAACTTGGCAGTTAAAAGGAAAATGATCGGCACATTCAGATGAATTTTAGCTGGATGGCACAGAGTTGGGGAATTTGACTGAGAAGATCCAAACCAACTGTTGTAGTTGTTGTTATGGAAGGACAGACTAGATAGGCCTTGTGGTCTTTTTCTGTCATCATGTTTCTATGTTTCTCTGATTGGAATATAGAGAATTAGCGGGGTGAAAGATATTTGAGCTGGCTAGTGTGCTGGGCCTTGGAAGTTAGCAATAGGATTTTAAATTGTGTTCTAAAGGAAATAGGTAAGAAACCAGTGACAGGCAGTTAAAAGTGAGTCACATTATCTGAATTTTGGGCTGACCAAAGCAATCTGATGGCAGTGTTTTGTATCAGCTGCAGACATCTTAATGAGACTTCTACCTCCTTTGGCAAGAGAAGCACCATCCAATAGTCGTCATTTTGAAAAAGAGGTTAGAGGCATTTCACTAAGGGGAATGTAATTACAAACTGTCCAATAAAGTGCACCGTTTCTAATAGCCTGTCTTCAGACAATAATTAGTTAAGAATAAGGTACCCTGGCTATTTCACCATTGTGCTGGAAAAGAGAAAAGTTGGTGAGGTAAGAGAGTATGAGCGGCCCTCCAACCTGGAAATCAGATAAATATGGGACACAAGAAGAACAGAAATGGCATGTAGGAAGGGAGCAGGGATGAAAGAAGAGCACAGCAAGCATGATAATCCTGAAATTAGATTTAAAAGTCACCATGAATGAAGCAACATTTATGAAGAGGTCTGTTTAGTGGATGAATTCTGAAAATTATTAATTTGCATTTTATGATGATTTTTAAATGTATTCCCTTTTTGTGATTGTTACCTGCTTTGTACTCGGACTATCCCTGAAAAAGCGGGATATAGGTATGCCAGAATTGGGAGAAATGCTGTACTCATAAGTCAGTGTGATCTGCAGGGCATGGTAGTCCAAGGCTTTTACACAGCAAGGATGCTTTGAAAGGGAAATGGCAGCGTACTTAACATTTTGCGGTTAAAATTAAATTGCATTTGAGAGTGGCACTCAATTTGCTGCTGAAAGAACTCTGTGGGAAGCACAGGATTGTAAAACTGATAGCATTAGCCGGGCATGCTGATTCATGAAACTTTTTACAAAATAGTAACATTGGGGTTTGTGGACAGAATGCAGTGCAATAGACTCGTGCCTTGGAAATCATTTTCTATGGCTTCTTATTGGTGTAGATATCTTTAAAAATTAGGGTATAACTGCAAATTCTTCTGCCATTTTTCTGCTTACTGCATTTCTCTCCACCAGTAAAGAATATAGTTTGCTGTGTATGTTCAATTGGATGCATGATGAAAACAAAGATCAATAAACATAGCATATATCTTTTTATTGAACTAACTTATATGTGAGTAAACACTGCCTTCTGTTGTGGCCTGCTCATTTTGCTTTGACCTGATGAAAAGGCTTGTAACACTTGAAAGTTCGTTAAGAAATGTATTAGCTCAGTAAAAAGGTATCCTTTAATATATTTTTTAATTATTTTTGCTTTCTTTCTTTTCCAGTAACAAATAGGTTAATGTAAAGGAACATATCTGTGTATAAGCTTTAATGTTAAACTTAGTGGAAAGAGTTTCATGAGTGAATGTCTATAAGATGTCCGAACAATGGAGTGCTTCTTCCAGCCAGTCATTCTCCACTGACGTTCCTCCCTTTGCAAACTCATACATGTCTGGGAAGGGTGGAAGGGTTTGAAGAGAAATGATAAATTCTGTCCTATGGTAGCAAGAGCTGTATGAGGCATCTTGAGACAGAAATGTGTAGATAGGACCGATATTCAACGGCAGCTAGCCGCCATTGCTGAACCTTAGACCCAGATATTCAATGTCAGGTCCATATCTGGCCACCGTCTTTTAATATCCAGGTCAGCTGGATAGCACAGAAGATTATCTGGCAGTGACGATACTCATCCGCTGCCCGGTTAGTTTTAGTGTCCCAAACCTTTGCTGCTTAGGGATAACTGGGCAGCGGCTGAATATCACTGCTGCCTGGTTATCCCCAAGTGCCACCCCCAGAACACCTCCGTGTCAGCCAGTTAGCATCAGGGCGTGCAGCGGCGACACCTGTGGATATAACCGTGTTAGTGCTGCTGATAATCCCGATCAGTGCAGTCAGAAGGTCTGCTAACCACGTTAAGCGCTTTAAATGTCAGGCTCATAGTGTCTGTCTGTGTGTGTGGTGCAACAATGGTTTGCCTGTCTGTGCATGGGATGTAGCAATGGATGCTTTGTGGGGCGGGTGCAGGTCTGTGGTACGTGTGTGGTGTGTGTGCTGTAGAGCTTGGGAGCCTCTGTGTGAGTCGCAGACGTGGGATGCATGTGTGTGATGTGAGGTTGCCTCTGTGTGTGTGAGTGTTGTGTGGAGGTACGGTGTGTGTGAAGTTTGGGGGAGGGGTGCTTGTGTGTGTTTTGGGGGAGAAACGCACCTTTTGGTATATACACATTGTGCCCTTTGGTCACCATGCTTTCATTCCTTTAACCGCCAACACTTTGCACTCTTCCCTTGCCCTACATTTCCCCCATCTTCCTTCCTTTTATTTAATGTACTACCCCTTTACATTTTTGTTGCCTCACTCCCCCTCCCTCCCATCTAATTTTTTTTCCAGGTCCTGAGCCAACTGTCCTCTTCAGTCCTGCTGCTTTTCAGTCCGCAATCACAGTCTTCCCCGCCACCTTTGTTTTACCCACAGGAATCTGATTTTCCACAGGCAGACAGAAGGTGTTTTTGCCACAATTGCAGGGGGGGGGGGGTTTGAAAAAAAGGGAGGGGTATCAGAATCCAGGTGCAAATTTTTGTTCGTCATGGTAACCTGGGATTTGTCAGGCTTTCCATTGGGCATTATTTGACAGTATAAATTTATTTAACAGGTTTTTTATACCACTTTATCATTCAGTCAAAGTGGTTTATATTGGAACTTAAACTTTGTAATGTACATTAAAGAGGGACATTGATTTTTTTTTTGCTGAGGCAATGGAGGGTTAAGTTACTTAAGAAATGTTTGACTGCATTGGCTATCATTTGATCATATTTATTAATTTGTTCTAGCTTTTAACACAATAGTGAGTATATGCTAGCAGCATTGCTATCATGTTGGCTGTCAACACGTTGTGTTACTTGTTTGCTGTTAACAGCACCAGTTATTGGGGACTAACATGGAAATGGGACGGAATCATTGGAGAATGGGCAGGGATTGCATCTTACAATTAATGCAAAGGTAGTTACCATGTATTAACTGTTAATGCAACATATAACATGCACAGTTAAACACTACCTGAATAAGTGTAGCTAACTGTATTGGGTTATAACATAGTCTCTCCATTAACTGATTTGGAGAGTGCTGGGATTGCCCCCAACAATTAACACAACAGTGATGAAGTTACCATGCATTAATTTTGGCAGCTGCAAAACTTTACTGCATCTAATAGAGGCTTATATTTGTTTATTAACATTTATTACACACCCATCATAAATATTACTGGGCGAGTTAAGAACATAAGAATATAAGATATACCATACTAGGTCAGACCAAGGTGCATCAAGCCCAGTATCCTGTTTCCAACAGTGGCCAATCTAGGTTACAAGTACCTATCAGTTTCCCCAAAAGACACAGGTTCCATAATGCTTGTATTGGGGCAAGCAGTGGATTTCCTAGGTCCCCTTTAATAATGGTTTAGGGACCTTTCCTCCAGGAATTTGTCCAAACCTTTTTTAAACCTTGAATTGGAATGTTACAAGATGGTCAAGGATCCATATTGAATGATGCTGAGAAGATCAAGTAAAGGTGGAAAGAATATACAGAGTTTTTATATGATAAATATCAAGTGGACCCAACAGCCGTTTCACCATGTACCTTATGATCCGGAACCATTGGTGATGAAAGAATAAGTTGAAGCAGCACTGAAAGCCTTATCAAAGAACAAAGCACCAGGCATTGATGGCATTCCCATAGAAGTATTACAACAATCTGATGCAGCTGTTACCATACTTACAAGACTCTGCCAGAAAATTTGGAAGACAACATCATGGCCAACTAAAGAAAAAGATCTGTGTTTATACCAATACTAAAGAAAGGTGATCCAACTGACTGTGGAAATTATCACACAATCGCTCTGATCCCACATGCCAGCAAGATTCTACTGAAGATTATTCAGCAGAGACTACAACTGTACCTGGAACAAGAACTACCTGAAGTACAAGCAGGGTTCAGGAAAGGGCGAGGAATGTGAGACATCGCGTATGTGAGATGGATCCTTGAAAAGACTAAAGAATACCAAAAGAATATTTATATGTGTTTTATTGACTACAGTAAGGATTTTGACTGTGTAAACCATGAGAAACTCTGGGCCATATCAAGAAGCATAGGTTTACCAGAACACCTGATCATTCTCTTGCACAACCTTTGCATTGATCAAGGAGCAACAGTTCGAACGGAACAAGGAGAAACGGAATGGTTTAAAATCAGCAAAGGTGTACGATAAGACTGCATACTTTCCCCCTACCTGTTTAATTTATATGTAGAATAAATCATCAGAGAAGCAGGACTGTATGAAGACAACAGAGGTGTGAAGATTGGTGGAAGACTCATCAATAACCTTCACTATGCTGATGATACCACATTACTGGCTGAAAGTGAAGATGATCTGAAACATTTGCTTCTCAAGATCAAGGAACATAGTCTTAAAATGGGCCTGTACCTTAATGTAAAGAAGACAAAGAACCTGGCAACTGGCAAAATCGATAAGTTCAATGTTGATGGGGAAGAAATTGAAATGGTGGACAACTTTAACCTAATCAACTATCAATAAAGAAGCAACAAGCAGTTAAGAAATCAGATGATGCATTGCTCTTGGCAGAATGGCTATGAAGGACTTAGACAAGATTCTCAAGAGCAGAAATGTCTCTCTCCGTGCAAAGATTTGACTTATTCAAGCCAATGCATTTTCAGTTACTTCATATAGATGCGAAAGTTGGACAGTGAAAAAGATAGGAAGAAAATTGATGCCTTTGTATTATGGTGCTGGTGACGAATACTGTGTATACCATGGACTGCACGAAGAACAAACTAGTCAGTACTTCTTGTTGTTAAGTGCCGTAGAGTCGGAGTCGACTCATGGCGACCCTCTGGACTAGAGGAGATCAAATCTAAGCTTTCTTTAGAAGCTCAGATAACAAGACTTCGACTTTCATACTTTGGACAAATCATGCAAAGAGAGAGATCATTAGAGAAAGATATCATGCTTGGCAAGGTAGAAGGTCAACGCAAAAGAGGAAGGCCAGCAATGAGATGGATCGATACAATGACAGCAGCAACGGGTGCCAGTCTGTCAACAATGAGCTGCCTGACTGAAGACTGAACACAATTTATTTATCAAGTTTTATATGCCACCTTTTCCTTCAATCAAAGTGGATATGGTACAAGGTAGGACATTTAAGGGAGGGGAAAGAAAGCAATACAAAACAGTAAAAGCAATGCTATAAGGTGATAGAGGTATGGGTATTATTGGCTGGTGGAGCCATAGTGCTCAGTGAAGAGTAGTGTCTTCCTGAAATCCTTAACGTTCTTTGTCGAGCGCATTGGTTCAGGGAGGACATTCCAAAATGTAGGTGAAGCGAGGGATGGGACTCTTTTGATGTTAGATTGGTTGTCATGTTGGAAGCCGGCTGGAGTGATGATTTTGTTTGTCATGTTGCTTCTTCTGGGTCTTGTGCTAGAGTCCTTGGTTAGAATGTGCTGTAGTGTGGAGGCTGATAGGTTATGAAAGATTTTAAAGATGTTTAAGGTTGCTTTATATCTTATGTGTGAGTGAATGGGCAACCAATGCAGTTGCTGAAGTATTGGGGTGATGGGCTCGCCATGTCGACACTTACTCGTCGCCACTTATCAACAACAACAGTACAAACTTGGGTTGATACCCCAAATGGGGTCACATCATCAGTGCATGGGGTCAGAGAAACATGGCCTTTTCTCCATCTCTCTGGACTTTCACTGTGATCTATGCCGGTTACCTGTTGCATGTGGTCTGTGAGCCAGTGAACATTCATAGGCTTTGCCTCTCCTTGGTAAGCTTCCTGTTAGGCTGCAAATCCATGCTGAGTACTGAGGTCTGACAGCACACACTGAACATTGACACAAGGGACCCTGCTGCTGCTGTTGCTACTGCTTTGGCTGCTGCCGTCCTGCTTTAGATGAGTGGAGGGAGGGGAAAGAGGCTGGAGATCTGGCAGTTTGAAGTCATCATCATCTGGGGTCATGTGAATTTTCAGTTGTCAAAATGGGGTCATACAGGATTATTTATTTACATTCTCTTATATACCGCGCTATTCTGCATCAGTGCGGTTTACATTGAACAAACTGAAATTACATTGAACAGGGCATTATAACTTGGAGATATCTGGATTAAAGTTTGAAAAGCACTGGTATATCCTTCAGACTAGTAATAAATACAAACTCCTATTAAGAATTGTTTCCTTACTAGCATTTTTATTGAAAAGCAGAATTTTAACATTGTTGATTGATTGATGATCATCAAAACTTTCATAGGTAATACCGTTTGATTGGACTAACTGAATAATAAGTGTTTAGATGTGAGAATATTGACCCGATCAAAAGGGCGCAGAGTCCTCAAAATGTATTAATTATTTTGAAATGTATTAACTGAGCTCAGCAAGTTGTTGTCACCAACACTTATACGGTGACATTTATTTCTATGGATCTTAGTTGCATGTTTACTAAGCTGGGTTAATGGTTAGCATGTGCTATTTGTAACTTGACACCATTGAATAAAATGGTATCTAGTTTGCAAGCAGCACATGCTAACCGCTAGCCCAGCCTAGTAAACATGCCTCTAAGTAGACTAGCTATGTTGTTCAATGCTGTGGTCCATTTAGAAGTAAGCAGTGTGATTTGCATCTGTTGCAAGTAAAGAAAGGATTAAAAGTTTTTAAAGGTTCCGGTTCTGGTGCAGATGTGATCAGAGGTGTTTTGTAGGGCTCTATGTATTTTTATTATAAAGCCGTTTATATTGCCTTATAACTATAGACTTCCCTTGAGGGAGGGGTTGGGAGGGAGGGGAAAAGAGCATACAAGGAAGGCACAGGGTAGGACAGCTATACAAAAACTGAGCGTGTGATGGAAGGAGAGGGCTCTATGGAAGCTGGGTGGCTATAAGAATGTTTGAAAAGAGACAGTAAGGGGCAGGGGCACTTGAACAACAGCGGAGGGAAAAGTCTGATAACAAGCAGGAGTTAGATAGGAACTGGTAGGGTTAATAGGACAGGGTGGAAGGGGAGGAGGGAGGCCAGGGAGTCCAAATGCGATATGGTAGATCTATGTATGAAGAAAGGAAATGTCTCTTAAGATTGTAACCCTGATTGTGGGCTGTCTGAATAGCCCAATGAAACGGAAGAGGGTATTAACTTTCTTGAAAAAAGAGAGAGAATGGCAATACACTCAGTGTGGGAAGCAGGGAAGGCATATATGCAGGGTCGACTATTGCAGTTAGCCTCTCAGAGGAAAAGGCAAAAGGAAGCAGCACTGGTGCAGCTCCGGGGGCAGCCTGAGACACTACAGAAGGAGAATAAGTGGATGGGATGGACACAAACATACCAAAAATTATTAGAAGTCCGGCGTCAAATTGATGCCATTGAAATGGAACATCTGGAATTCCTGCTTCGCCTAACACATAGTAATTTTCTAGCACATGGGGGAAAAGCGGGTAAGTTCCTGGCATGTCAATTGTGCAAAAAACGAGCAAGCCGGCTAATAGGAGGGTATATGACCAGGCATGGCAGATGCAGAAGGATCCTGAGGGGATCGCCTAAGCCTTCAAATCTTTTTACTCAGCGTTATATACCTCAGAAGGCACTTTTACATCAGACGGCCTCTCCTCTTTTCTGCAGGGGATTACCCTGCCATCACTTCCCTTAGAGAAACGGGAATATTTAGATAGAGAAATATCCATCTTAGAGATTGAGCGGGTGATTACCTCCCTGTCTTCAGGTAAAGCTGTGGGCCCAGATGGGTTCCCCATAGAGTGGTATAAAAGCATCTCAGATGTGCTGGTCAACGGGTTTTTAATGAGGCATTACAGACAGGGCAATTGCCAACAAGCATGTATGAAGCAGAAATTCTTAATCCCCAAAGAAGGGCATCCTGGGGAGGAGTGCGGAAGCTATTGCCTGATATCCCTGCTTAATAGTGATGTTGAAATATTTGCCAAAATATTAGCCGGTTGATTAGATCAAGTTATATCCACTCTCATACACCCCGACCAAACAGGATTCATTCGGGGACGACAAATTTATGATAACGTCCACTGGTCACTTAACATCATTCTTAATGTGATGTAGGAATGGAAAGTAGCCTGGTGTGTCTCATTAGATCAGAGAAACCTTTTGATCAGGTAGAATGGGCGTACCTATTTGATGTCATGGCATGGTTTGGCATGTGGGAACAGTTCATAAGATGGGTCCAAGCCCTTTCTGCAGAACCCGCAGCATCGATAGCAGTTAACTGGACCCACTCGAGGCAGGGCTGCCCTGGCTATCGAACCTCTAGTGGCTGCGCTAAGGGACGCCCCAGACATAGCCCCAATAGTTGTCGGAGCTACTCCTCATCAGGTGCCCATGTATGCAGATGACATGTTAATATTTCTGGAATGGCCAGCTCAATGTTTACCTGGGCTACTTAAGATTCTTCGGGAATTTGCTCACATATTGGGTTTTAAGATGAACCTTGACAAAACTGAAATCAGGACAGGAGAAGGCTGAGTTTCCGGGACACTGCCCCTTCAAACTAGCCTCAACTTCCATAAAATACTTGGGAATATGTATTTCACCCAATACAGAGGATTTGTATAAACGAAACTATACCCCAATAGTAGTGACCATCGCAGATGAACTGGCCCAGTGGGACCACCTTGCATTGGGCTGGATGGCCCAGGTGGCTGCTCTAAAAATGAATATCTATACATATCCCTACACACTTTTTCAAAAAGCTGGAAGAAGAATTTAGTAGATTCATTTGGAGTAAGTCAGAGACATGTATCGGATGGAGATGCACAATAGCCCCATCATAGAGGGAGGTATGAACTACCCAAAGCCCTCTTTATACTATAAAGCGGCAGAGCTGCAAGGCCTAAGGTACCATTATGTGAGACCCCCCGATGTGCATTGGGTCGCACTAGAGTATGGGTGGATAGCGCCATACTCAATGTTCAAAGAACACCCATTGGATGCCAGCGTAACTGCCACCCACATTCTGCTGGATCCCCTTCTAAATATATGGGAACAGGCCAGGAGAGCAATAAGAATGAGATCCCCTTTAAGACCCAAGTCCCAGATTGCAGATTTCTTACCCTTTAGTGGACCCCCCTTTTGCTAAATTGAGAGCGGCCTGGCAATCCAAGGGACTGCATGGTTTTACAGACCTCTTGAAAGATCAGGTCTGTATGAGTATGGTGCAGATGGTTGAATGAGGAGGACTGCCGATCCCCTTTTATCAATTTTTTCAACTGTGCTCCTTTATCACGCGACCGGGGCATCAAATACAATTAACAAGAACACCGACGCTGCTGGAAAGGTCTCTTTTTTTTTTTTTTTTTTAAATAAGACCACAAACATTTCAAAACTCTATAAGGTCCTACTGATTATCTATGTTTACAAAGATAACCTTCACTGCCAACAATAGTATCAGGCAGTAGGGAGAATTTTCACAGAAGAGGAATGGCAAATTATTTATAACAGAGGGTACAAATCTGTGAGTAGTGTCTTGGGCAGACAGACCCAGTATCAGCTCTTGACTCAGATATACTTTACCCTTGCCCGCCTACACCACATGGGGTTCCACCAGGAGGATAAATGCTTGAGAGAGTGCGGGCTGAGGGGAACCTTCACTCACATGTGGTGGGAATGTCTGAAGGTCCAGAATTATTGGGGTAGGGTTGTGTCAGCTATCGATGAAATGATGGAGAGGTATATTAGTAGTTGATCCTGGATGTTACTTGTTGGGCTTACTGGATGCCACCCAAAAAAACCCCCATAAATAGGAGAAAATTAATAGAGTTGCTATTGCTCAGTGCCTGGATGGTTAGTGCCAATAGATGGAAAAACAAACAAGGGTCCACGTTCTCAGCTTGGCAGTTAAGATTAGAAGATATGTATTCAATGGATCGCTTAGCTGCCCTGACTAAGGGACAGCTAGAGCAGCATGCCGGGAAGGGGGCACCTTTTATTGAATGGACAAAACAGAGGCTACCCGCACATTAATATAACTCTAGCTGCATGGACATTACCAGCATATAGAGCTTTCAAAAAGGTATGCCAAGGATATATGCAGGAGTGACACTGTCCCTATGGAATGAATGAATGTATGCTGTCAGGGGAAGAGAGAGGGGATGGGCATGAGAATCATATTAGATAAGTTAATTGAGCCTTTGTTGTGCTGAAGTTTGCAAGAGTTTGTACAGATCTGATTAAACCTAATAATTAAATAAAGTTAAAAAAAAAAGATGTTTTTGAATGTTTGATTAGTCAAGCTGATATACTCGCACAAAAAGGCCTAATTTAGAAAACGGGATGATGAAAATCAGAGTCCAACTGTAAAGGAAGCACATAGGCTAAACCTATTGTAAAATCGAGGCGTTCCATAGAAACGTAGAAACATGACCGCAGAAAAAGACCACATGGCCTTCCATATCAACCACTATAACAGTCCTTTTTTTTTCCCTTGAGAGATCCTCTGTGTTTGTCCCATGCTTTTTTAAATTTAGAAACTGTGCTCATCTCTACCACCTCCATTGGGAGACTATTCTACACACCTACCACCCTTTCCGTAAAGAAATATTTCTGCATATTACTCATCAGTCTATCCCCTTTCACCCTCATCCTATGTCCCCTCATAGCACAGCATGTTTTCAATAGAAAGAGGCTCTTCTCCTGCGCATTTATGCCACAGAGGTGTTTAAACTTTTCACTCATATCACCTCTACCCCGCCTTTCCTCTAAATATACATATTAAGATCTTTAATTCTCCAGAACCAAGCAGGAAGTCAGTCCTCACATATGGGTGTCATCGATGCCGATGAAGCCCCAGCGGAGCATTTCCCCAGCTTTCTATGAAAGCCTTTGGGAATGCAGGCACGCATGCATGGTTCCCTTCCACCCTAAAGGTGCCATCTTACCTCAGTCTCTCTTTTTCCGAGAGGCCCACCGGCCGTGTGTCCTGTCATCCCGGATAAAAGTGTGATTTTTCGGCGATTTTCGCTATTTTTTCTTCCCGGTGCGATGCCGGTTCCCCTTCCGCCGGGTTCGGTACACCGGTATTGAGCCCGATTCTTCTTTTTCGGTTTTTGCCCTTCGTGGCTGGCGTTCGCGCCCTTTTTTGATTTTTCCCTGGAAGGCCGGTCCTTTGACCTCGCGGGGACTCTTTTTTCCCCAATGGCTTCCAGCGGTTTTAAAAAGTGTGATCAGTGTAAGAAGTTGATGTCTCTCACCGACACACATGACTGCTGCCTTCAGTGCCTTGGTCCTGATCACGACCCTAAGACGTGTGGACCATGTGGGAAGATGTCTTCCAAGGCACTATGAAGTTGTCAGCAGTAGAAAGAAAGGCTTTTCTCCGACTCAGCCTCCGGCCGGGCCCGAACCTCGTCTGAGTCCTCGACATCTCGGGATTTGGATCCCGAGCGCCATCAGGGCTCCTCGGACAGGATGACCCCCGACCGGGAACGCAAGAGGAAGAAGCGGCTCGTGAGGGCGTCGGAGGAGGAGGTCCCTGGCTCCTTGAGGGCCAGGTCTAAGACCCCCTACCGCCACCCCGGGACCGTGGAACAAGAGAAGCCTGCCAAAGTTCGTCGTGTGGAGCCAGAGTCTGCTGGACACGTAAGCCCCGTAGTCCTTGAGGACTCTCCTCCCAGAGAGCCGATGTCAGGCCCGGCGCCGCCGGGGCCCGAGTCGGTGGCTGCTGTGTCTCCCGAGCTGAGTCTCAGGATGACTGCCTTGGAGTGCAGACTGTCTGCCTTCATGGAGCAGCAGCGGGCACTTATGGCCAGCCTGTCTGGCGCATCTGCCCCGACCACCGGGACATCGACATCGAAGTCGACCTCAGAGACCGAGCCGATACTCGAGTCCATGATGTCTCGAGGTCGACCTCGGTCGTGGTTTCCCTCGACCTCCTGTTCGGGACCGAGGGCGTCGACGCCAGTGCCTCCGGCGTCGGGGCGGGTGCTCCAGGGCCCCATGGGGTCGAACTGCGACTCCTCGTCAGATGAGTCCGCCTGGGAGACGGAGGATGAGAAGTCCCCCCGACACGTTCAAGACTCGGTGCGTCCCGTCGGACTCACCGCAGTCTGAGCCCCGGAATAGATCCCCTCCGGAGGATACCCGGTTCTCGGAGTTTGTCTGAGATATGGCCACCGCGTTGGCTATCCCGACGGACCCCGAGGAAGAGCCTCGAGCCAAAGAGCTCGAGGCCCTGCAGTACGACTCTCCTCCTTTACTGTCCCGGTTCCTCCGATGCTGGAACGGCTCCTCTTCCGGATGTGGGAGGCACCGGCCTTGGTGCCGGTTCTAAGCAAGCGGGTCGATTCGATTTATCGACTCTGGAAGAGCCCTGGCTTTCAAAAGGTGCAGCTACCACACCATTCCATGGTGATGGAATAGGCCATGCATCGCCTGAAAAGTCAGAAGATGCACTCTGTGGTGCCCCCCGGCAGGGAGGCCCGGAACCTCGATGGTGTTGGTAGAAAGTGCTTCAAGGGCTCGATGCTTGCTTGCCGTGTCCAGTCTTACCAGCTGTACATGGGCATGTACTTGCGAGACCTGGCCAAGGAGTTGGCCGGGTTCTCCGCTGTTCTCTCTGGGGAGCCCTTGCAGAGATTCAAGTCCTTGTCCTCGGGGATTCGGGACTGCTCGAAGTTTGTCCCGCGCTGCCTACGATGGCTTCGAGGCTTCGGCCCGAGTTGTGGCAGCTGGCATCGCGGCTCGACGCCAGGCATGGCTGCAGTCATCGGACCTCGAGTCATGGGTTCAGGACAAGTTGGTCGATGTCCCTTGCCGAGGTGAGAACCTTTTTGGCAAGCCCATGGCCGAGAAGGCCGCACAGCTCGAGACTGAGCACCTTACAAGGACAAGGCTGTCCAGAAAGACCTCTGCCCCTTCTCACAAGAAGAAGGCCTCGGGTAAGAAGCCCTTTTACCCGAGGAAGGGCACTGCCTACAAACAGTACCCTCAGTATCAGGCTGCCCAAGCTGCATCCCAGAGTCAGCAAGCCAAGGGGCAGGGTAATGGGCCCCGTAGGCACCCCAAGCCTCTGGCCCCTGCTCCCACTCAGCAGGGTGGGGGTTTTTGACTCCTTGAGCGTAGCCTCTCAGTCCCTGCTCTCCTAACCCTGCACAGGAGGTCGCCTTGCCCTCTTTGCCCACCAGTGGCCCCGCATCACTGGGGACAGTTGGGTGTTGAACATAGTCCACAGGGGCTATGCTCTTCATTTTCACCAACTGCCTCCGCCATACTTTCCAGGGGAGCCTCCAAGGCCTCCCCTGCACACAGATTTTCTCCTCCGAGAGCTTCAAGGTCTGTTGGTGGATAGGGCGGTGGAGCCTGTGCCTCCCCACTTGCAAGGTCAGGGGTTCTACTCCAGGTATTTCCTGGTGCCCAAAAGAACCGGTGGCCTTCGACCTATTCTGGACCTCAGGAACCTCAACAAGTTCCTAGAGAAGGAAAAGATCAAGATGCTTACTCTTGGAACACTTTTGCCCTACCTCCAGCAGGGAGATTGGCTATGCTCCTTAGATCTAAAGGATGCGTACACTCACATCCTCATTCATCCAGACCACAGAAAGTACCTCAGGTTCATAGTGGGAGGAAACCATTATCAGTACAGAGTCCTGCCTTTTGGCCTCACCTCCGCTCCCAGGGTCTTTACCAAATGCCTGGCAGTGGTGGCGGCCTACCTGAGAAATCAGGGAATCTTTGTCTTCCCCTATCTGGACGACTGGCTCATCAGGGGTCAAAAGAGCCAGGAGGCGAGACAAGCCACCCTCAGAACTATTGCTCTTCTTCAAAGCCTGGGTTTTGTAATAAACTTTGCAAAGTCCACTTTGCTCCCCTCCCAGAACTTGGAGTTCATAGGGGCCAGGCTGGACTCTCTTCTGGCAAAGGCTTTCTTGCCAGACGACAGAGCCCAAAGACTCATCAGCTTGGCAAGCCAATTTCTGAGCAGGTCACTAGTCTGCGCCAGACTCTGCCTGAGGCTGCTTGGCCACATGGCTTCGACAGTTCATGTAACCCCCAATGCAAGGCTCCATATGCGGCCTGCACAGTGGTCCCTTCGGAATCAGTGGTCACAAGCCACAGGCAGCCTCGGAGACAGAGTAAGGGTGTCCAGACCATTTCTGGACTCCCTCAATTGGTGGCTGCACCCACCCAATCTGCTAAAGGGAGTGCCCTTTCAGATTCCAGGGTACACAGTGGTACTGACCACAGACGCCTCCCTACAGGGCTGGGGAGCTCATTGTCTCAACAAGTGCACCCAGGGCCTGTGGTCTCCTTGGGAGGCTGCACAACAGATCAACCTCCTAGAACTCAGGGCTATTCGCTTGGCTCTCAAAGCTTTCTCTCCTGCCCTGGCTCATCAATCTGTCCTGGTTCAGACAGACAATCAGGTAGCATTGTTTTATGTGAACAAACAGGGCGGGACTGGGTCCAGGCTCCTTTGTCGGGAGGCTCAGGACCTTTGTTCATTTGCCCTAAAGAACAACATGCTCCTCAGGGCGGTATACCTTCCAGGCCAGGAAACCTACCTGGCCGATCGGCTGAGCAGAATTTTGCAGCCCCACGAGTGGCAGCTGCATCCCTTGGTAGTTCAGAAGATCTTCCTAAAATGGGGTCTCCCTTTGATAGATCTCTTTGCCAGTCCACTGAACAAGCAACTGCCAAAGTTCTGCTCCAGGCAACCGCATCCTCTGCGGATAGCAGCAGATGCTTTTCTGATTCCATGGTCTCAGGGCCTCCTGTATGCGTTTCCTCCCACGCCTCTGGTGGCCCGAACTCTGTTCAAGATTCTCCAGGACAAGGCCTCTGTCCTGCTGGTGGCTCCCAGGTGGCCGAGACAGCCTTGATTTCCACTTTTGCTTCAGCTGGCAGTGGATCCCCCACTGCCTCTAGGGTTGCAACCCGACCTGTCTCAGGATCAGGGGTCTCTTCTACACCCCAACCTCAAAGCTCTCAATTTGATGGTTTGGAGGCTGCAAGGGTAGTTTTGGCTCCCTGGGGCCTAGCTCAGGTAGTTGAGGAGGTTGTCCTAGCTTCTAGGAAACAGTCCACAAGGAAAACCTATGCTCTCAAATGGAAGAGGTTTTCTGTGTGGTGTCACCTACGTACAGAAGATCCCTTCTCCTGTACTGTCCCTGTAGTGCTTCAGTATCTGTTGCACTTATCCAATCAGGGACTTAAGTTCAATTCTGTTCGGGTCCACCTCTCAGCTCTAGCAGCTCACCACTCACTAGTGGAAGGACATTCTCTGTCGGTTCACCCCTTGGTGTCCCGCTTTCTCAGGGCTTGCTTTTGCTCAAGCCTCCAATCCGTCCTCCTGCACCTGAGTGGGAGTTGAATGTGGTCTTGCAGCAGCTGACTCGCCCACCCTTTGAGCCGATGGCTACTTGCCCTCTACGCTTCCTGTCCTGGAAGACACTCTTCTTGATAGCCCTTACCTCGGCTAGGCGAGTGAGTGAGCTTCAGGCCTTGGTCTGTGATAGGCCTTACACTCGCTTCTATGGGAACAGGGTAGTCCTTAGGACTCATCCAAAGTTCCTCCCAAAGGTTGTCTCCTCCTTCCACCTTAACCAAGAGGTGGTTCTTCCAACATTCTTCCCTAGGCCTCATGCAAGCCAGGCTGAAGCAGTTCTGCATACCCTGAACTGTAGGAGGGCCTTATCCTTCTACCTTGACCTTACGCAAGGGCATAGAAGGGCTACTCAGCTCTTCGTATCCTTTGACCCTAATAAGTTAGGGTTGGCTGTGTTCAAGCGTACCTTGTCCATCTGGGTGGCTGACTGTATCACCTGGGCTTACAAGGCGGCTGACCTTCCTTTGCAGGGTCGGGTCACGGCCCACCGTGTCAGGGCAATGGCTGCCTCAGTGGCTCATCTCCACTCTGTGCCCTTGGTAGACATCTGCAGGGCTGCAACTTGGTCTTCAAGCCAGACTTTTGCGGCCCATTACTGTCTGGAGAGGGAGTCCCATAGGGACAGTGCTTTTGGCCAAGCAGTACTCCGGAATCTCTTTGAGGTTTAGGCAACTCCTGCCCTCCTGCCCTCTGTTGGGCTACCGGTGGAGGTTGTGTCAGTGAAAAGCCTTTCTTTGCTGCTGAGACTAGAGGGAGTTCTCTTGTTCAGCCTGGGTTCCTCGGTAGCCCAGAGCTGGGGAGTCACCCATATGTGAGGACTGACTTCCTGCTTGGTCCTGGAGAAAGAGTAGTTACTCACCTGTAACAGGTGTTCTCCAGGAGCAGCAGAAATCAGTCCTCACAACCCTCCCTCCTCCCCTGGGAGTTGCAGTTGTACATAGTTTGTTTTTACTTTTTTTGTGTGCTGTTCTTAGCTATGTCATTTGACTGAGGTAAGATGGCACCTTTAGGCGGGAAGGGAACCGCGCATGCGTGCCTGCATTCCCAAAGGCTTTCATAGAAAGCTGGGGAAATACTCCGCTGGGGCTTCATCGGCGTCAATGACACCCATATATGAGGACTGATTCCTGCTGCTCCTGGAGAACACCTGTTACAGGTGAGTAACTACTCTGTCCTCATATGCTTAATAAGGAAGACCATTACACACTTTTTATCAGCCATCCTCTGCACTGACTCCAACCTGTTTATATCCTTTTTAAGGTACGGTCTCCAGAATTATACTCAATACTGCAAAGGAGGTCGCACCAAAGACTTATACAGAGGCACTATCACCTCCTTTCTTCTGCTGGCCATTCCACTCCCTATGTACCCAAGCATCTTTCTGGTTTTCGCTGTTACCTTTTCTATCTGTTTATCTACTTTAAGAGCATCAGACACAATCATGCCCAGGTCCCGCTCTTCTTTTGTGGGTAGAAATACTTCATCCCCTTTACTGTATCGCTCCCTTGGATTGCTGCAGCCCAAGTGGCCTAGTGGTTGGGGCAAGTTACCTCAGGCCAGAAGGTTGGGGGTTCAAATCCCACTAGAGGACAGCAACCTTGGGTCAGAAGGACTGGGGTTTCTAGTCCCACAGGTGCTCCTTGTGGTCTTGGGCAAGCCACTTAACCTTCCATTGCCCATGTTCCCTGAAAAATACTTATCTCCAAGTTATAATACCCTGTTCAATGTAATTTCAGTTTGTTCAATGTATCATGAAAGGCAGTATATAAGAAATGTTAAATAAATAAATGCATGACCTTGCATTTTTTTAACATTAAATCTCAGCTGCCAAATTCTGGATCATTCTTCAAGCTTAGCTAGATCCCTCATCATGTTATCTACACCTTCCTGGGTGTCTACTCTATTGCAGAGTTTGGTATCATCCGTAAAGAGGCAAACCTTACCAGACAGTCCTTCTACAATATCACTAACAAAGATGTTAAAAAGAATTGAAACAAGGACAAATCCCTGCAGCATACCACTGGTATTATATTTAGCTTGTTATACTGGAAGTCTTTAGGAATGTGTTTTGTTTTTAAATCATTAATTAGTCTTTTAGTTTTTGTCTATATTGTGCGGTGTCTGGGGGGTGGGCGTTGGGGCCGTTGGGGAGGAACAGTGCCATAGTGCTTTACTTGACAACTTTAACCTACTTGGATCAACTATCAATAAAGAAGCAACAAGTAGTCAAGAAATCCGATGACGCATTGCTCTTGGCAGAATGGCTATGAAAGATCTAGACAAGATTCTCTAGAGCAGAGATGTCTCTCTCCATACAAAGATTCAACTTATTCAAGCCATGGTATTTTCAATAACATCATATGGATGTGAAAGCTGGACAGTGAAAAAGATAAACAGGAAGAAAATTGATGCCTTTGAATTATGTTGCTGGCAGCGAATACTGCATATACCATGGACTGCCCGAAGAACAAACCAGTCAGTACTAGAGGAGATCAAACCTAAGCTTTCTTTAGAAGCTCAGATGACAAGACTTCGACTTTCATACTTTGGACACATCATGCGAAGAGAAAGATCATTAGAGAAAAACGCAAAAGAGGAAGGCCAGCAATGAGATGGATCAATACAATAACAGCAGCTACGGGTACCAGTCTGTCAACAATGAGCTGCCTGACTGAAGACTGAACACAATTTAGGACAACTATCCAGAGGGTCGCCATGAGTCGACACCAACTCAACGCCACTTAACAACAGCAACATGACCCTTAAGGTAGTAACACTAAATGTTGGGGGACTAAACAACCCCATTAAACGTAAAAGAGTAATGGCATATTTGTAGAGGGAAAAAGTGGATTTCACCTTACTTCAAGAGGTGAAACTCATCTCATCTGAGATGGAAAAGCTTAAGGGGGCAAATGGGGATAGGGATATTTCTCTGCATACAATTCAAAGAAAAGAGGGGTTGTCATCTTGATTAACTCCTGTGTAGCTTTTAAAATATATGAGACCAGGGGAGAGATAATCAAGGGAGGATTATTTGGATGGTGGGTAGGATAGAGAGGCATGAGATCTACGTACTTAACATCTGTGCTCCGAATGGCCCCAAGGGTACTTTTTTCAGCAGACCTTCGACACCTTTGCCAAGAAAGTTAAAGACACGATATGGGTAGGGGGGACCTGAACTGTGCCCTTAAATCCGAAGAAAGGTCTGGAGGACAGACTTCGGGACTTTGGCTGCTGGAGGGCAAAGCCTTTAACAAAACACAGGCAAGATATGAATGGGTTGATATTTGGCATTCGCTACACCCCAAAGAATGGGATTACATGTGTTGCTCTGCCAAAACCCAAAGATACTCCCGGTTATACTTTTTTTGTGGCCCTGAGGCAGAGCTTTCCAAAGTGGAGAAGATCTCTATTTGTACCTCCTTGGTAAGTGAGCATGGCATGGTTTGTTTACTTTTGACCCTTGGTGCCAGACCCCATGAAGCAGGGAAGTGCAGATGGTGTGCAATCATGCAGTTGATACAAGAGAATGCAGTTTGAAAACAAATGGCCGAATATCTCCTGAGTAATAATGATGGACAAATACCTTCTGGGCTATTATAGCTAAAGCCTACATGCGGGGCAGATTGCTCCAGCTAGCCTTCCTATAAGTAGCAAGAGCAGGAGGCAGAACTCAAGAGGCTTAGAGGACAACTTGAATCTTTTATAGGGAGAACATAAAACAACAGGGAATAAAAGTGTGTACCATCGACTACTCGAGATTTGATGTCAAATTGAGACAATAGAGGTTGACCAGATTGCTCCGATTAACAGAGTGAAATTTTCTAAAACATGGTGGAAGTGTGGGAAAGCTGCTCACTTGGCAGTGCCATATGCAGTGGAGTAGCTGCCTTATTAGTGCAGTATACGGCCCTGATAGAAGCTCTGTCGGGATAGTGAGAGTATGTCGCAGGCCTTTCGAGTCTTTTATTCCAAGTTATATAGTTCTGAGGCAGCTAAACCCCGACCATTCTCTCTGCATGTCTAGATTGGACCCAGCTCCCTTGCCTGTCGGCCTCTCAGCAAGACTTACTTAATAGAGATATCTCTCAGCTTGAAATTCAACGGGCTATTTGGTCCCTAGCCTCAGGAAAAGCTATGGAGTGGTATAAGGTTATGCAAGAAGAGCTAGCTCCCATCTTACAGCAAGTTTTCTGGCCGATTCCCTTTGCCTGTATACGAGGCAGAGATCTCATTAATCCCCCAAATGTGGCAGAGCATTAGATGAGAGTGGAAACTACCAGCCCATTTCCTTACTAAATAGTGACATTTAAATATTTGCCAGAGTGCTTGCTAGTCGATTAGACAATGCGATGATGACCCTTGTGCAACCAAATCAGACTGGATTCATAAGAGGTCGGCAGATCAGATACTGTTCACAGATTACTGAATATTATCATGAACGTAGTGTGGGAGGATAAGGCAGCCTGCTGTGTTTTTTTTTGGGTGCCAAGAAAGCTTTCGATCGGCTGGAGTGGGAGTATCTGTTTAGTGTCTTGACCAAAGTAGGATTTGGGAATAACTTTGTAGGCTGGTTGAGAGTCCTGTATGCTGTCCCCACAGCCCAAGTGCTAGTAAATGGGTGCAAATTGGAGCAGTTCCCTCTGAAGAGAGACACTTATCAAGGTTGCCCTCTCTCCCCCCTTTTATTTGCCTTGGCTATTGAGCCCTTGGCCTGTATGCTCCGGGAAGCACCAGATATCAAGCTTATTAATGTTGACACAACAGCTCATCAAGTATCTATGTACACGGATGATACCTTAATTTTTCTGGAAGAACCCCTTCTTCTTTGGTAGGGCTGAATCGACTGTTAGGCGAATTTGCCCAGGTATCAAAGTTTAAAATTAACATCGACAAATCTGAGATCCTCCTACTCCAATGACCATACTGGTGGAGTGTGGGTTCCACTTAGCAGGGTCCCACATTAAATACCTAGGGGTAAAAATCTCGAAGAAAGTTGATGACCTTTTTTCCCTTAATAATGCCCCATTGTTGGCTGCAATAAAAGAGAAGCTGACTCTGTGGAAGGAGTTAATCTTAGGGTGGATGGGCTGGGTGGCTGCTGTAAAGATGGTTGTACTCCCCAAATTTTTCTACCTGTTCTCACAGTTGCCGATACAAATCCCATCTTCTTTTTTCAAGAAAATAGATCATTGTCTTAGTAAATATGTATGGGGATCCCAGAGAATGCAGATAAGCTGGAACCATATAGTTCGCTCCACTGAGGAAGGAGGTTTAAACTTTCCTCAATTGGAATTATATTATAAAGCAGCAGTGCTCCGTGGGCTGCACTATCATGTGCGTCCCCCAGATGTGCACTGGGTAGAAATGGAAAGGAACTGGATGGCGCCCTTGTCTATTTTTGAGTTAGCAGGGGAGAATAAGCAGCAGATTGTGGGACATATATTTTTGGCTCCACTATTTTGAATGTGGTCGATTGTAAAGGGGAGAAGCAGCTCTTATAGCTGACTATCAACCTTTTAGTGGACATGGCTTTAGGGATCTTTGTCTCTGCTGAGGTTCTAATGGCTTGGTGCTTTTCCAATATGTTACAGAGAACGGTTCATTTGTCAGCTCAGAGTATCTGACACATCTAGGAGAGCAACGAGTTCCCTTCTTTCAATATTTTCAATTAAGGTATTTTGTTTAGCAGGAGCAACATTGGCCCCAATTGACATGAACCTTAACATCCCTGGAAAAGGTTTTATTTCAAGAAGTAGACAAATGGAAGGGGCTACTGTTTCGACTCTATAGGGCTCTTTTAGACTCCCACATGGTTGAGCCAGACCCTCATGTTGAGCGTTGGCACAGCTACCTAAACCAGCAATTCACGCCAGAGGAGTGGTGGACTACACATGCCCATTACATTCATTGTGTTCGAAGTGTCAACTGTAAATGGACTCAATACAAGCTAATGTTGCAGGCTTACCTATCCCCAGTCTGTTTAAAATATCATGGTACTGGTGAGTCAGATCTCTGTTGGTGAGAGTGTGGAAAGCGCGGAATCTTTTTTCATATGTGGTGGGAATGTCCTAGAGTTTCTGGACAAAAATAATGAGCTGGATCACTGAAATCACCAGATTTACTCTTCTCGTGGATCTGACTCTATGTTAGATCTGTATTTCCAGAGAGTGATACAAGCATATCAAGACTGATAGAGCTGCTTTTAGTGGCAGCAGAAATGGTTGTCGCGCAATGATGGAAAAGGATATAGGGTCCAGAGACTTGGCGCTGGATAGGATGGGCCAATGACATGATGAATATGGATAAACTCTTTGCTCTGGTGGGGAGGGTGTAGACCAATTCAAGGTTGTATGGGAGCCCTATGAAAAGTGGGTGGACTGTATTAACTCCAATAGTTATGGATGGCAGGGACCCCCAGTAACAGCTCCTCTCCCACACCACGCCCCGCCCCCTTTCTGTTTGATCCCCTGTTTATATCCATTTTTGTTTTGGACCCCTCAGACACCCTCATATTGTTTTTTTTCTCTTCATTAATGTATCGGTAATCAGTCTTTTGTGTTCTCTTTTCTGTCATTTAATGTTGTACTATCAATACCCTTTTATTTAAGCATTGGATAGTAAGCTAATAAAACTGAAGTATGTATCTGCATCCCAGGCTTCCAGTAGGAATGGTTTGTTTCAGATTTCATACCGTTTTGTATTGTTACTTTGAGAGTTTTAATGTAAAGAACTGTCTGTGTTAAACTGTACTAGGCAGAAAGACAGCATCTGTATAACCAATGTATAGTATTGCTTTATTGACAGACAAGTAAGATACTGTTCTTATTACAAGTCTGAATGGTCGTACCCACAAAGTTGGATGTTCTGTATATCCTCACTACTATAAATAAAGAATGTTACAAAAAAATAAAATAAACGTTTTTAAAGTCATGTTTTCATTGAAAAATAATGTTCATAGACACAATACTTCAGAAATTATTTTAGAATGCCATAAAACTAATTCTATAATTTTTGTATACATTAGATAGAGGTTTCTTCCATACTTTAGGACTTGTTCTTGATGCTGTGATCCAAGCTGACCTCTAAGTGAACCCTGTAAGGGATAAGGTTATGATGCAGCCGTGCAAGCGAGGCTCCAGAGATTACTGGAGAATAAAGGAAAGAGATCCTTTTTTGAAACATACTAGTCTTGGAAGTATGAGCTATTTCTTCACTTTTTGGGAGGAAGCATTTTAAACATCTAAATTCATTGCATTGAAATACAGTTTTAAGCTGGCACTTTGCCTAGCTGTCTCAAATTCCCGTGATGTTTGTTCTTTATGGGTGTTAATAAAAAAAAATAGCATGGTACATTCTTCAAAGGAGAAAAAGACTTTTTATATTAAGAGTGATTTTGTGTGATTACAGGATTCTGTTCTTCATGCTGCACACCTGCCCCCTCTTCTAAGCAGTGCAAGAGGTTGCAGCAGTTATGTGGATGAAACAGATGTTCCTGGGGAATTCATCAGGCTCAAGATTTATGGAGAAAATGATGATGGGTCGAGAAATCATTTTTTCCTGAATGTGTGTATATATAACTGTATTTTTATGCATTACATTTGTGGGTAACGTGCTAACCTAGATGACCTTTCTCAGCTGGCCTGATTAGATCTACAACTTAAATTATCCACTTACGTTTAAGAAGATTACACTTCAACCAACCAAAACAGAGAAGGGTTTGAAAAGGATTCTTTCCATTCTGTACCTGTACTGAAGCTGTCTTGAAAATTTGTTCAGTACAGTTGTGAACATTCAAAATGATGTTTTATCTTAACCTATTTGGATATGTGAAGAGCTGGGAAAGGAAGACAAAACACAAATTAAATAGAGGAAGAAAAGAACCACATTGTAAAAATAAATTTGTGTCATATGTGTGAAATCTCATTTAGACCCTGGTTCTTCAATTTGTCTAGGTCAACTAGGCTAACAGTGATATCCATGCCAATATAATCAACCTTAAAATAATAATTATAAGTAGTTTGTTACATATAAAATATATTGCATACACAACAAACACCATGACAACTAAATTTCTTGCATATATAACTTTAAAAAACAAGAGAGAACAAAAGTACTTATCTATGATTCCACAGTCTCGTGAGGCAAAGCACTCCATGTAATGTTCATGCCCAATACCAATGTATTTAGCACCCTACATTGCCCACTTTGGTGGCTCACTGAATTATATATAAAACAACATTTTCAAGACAAAAAGGGTAAGCTGGGACAAACCCAATTGTAGCTTTTATATCATAAACTAAATATTTCTTCATCCTTATCTCTGCATTAAACCATCCAATAAAATATAGCCATATTTAATTAAAAATGCACGCAATCGCTGAACCCATTGCTGGTGCCACTCAGACACTCTGATGTCACAGAGGCATAAACCAATCGGCATAAGCATGCAGATCCAATGGCATCAAAGCACCCATTCTGTAAGTCCACCTCTGTTTACTATATGCAAAAGTTGACCATCATAAACGCCATTGCAAAGGCTATGGGCATTACAGCTTTAGTGTGTTGCCCCGTGAGACTGCTGAATAACAGATAGTCTCTTTGTTCATGTGAATTTAAGAAATTTGGTGAGCACAATTTTTATATATGGGATATATTTTATATGGAATGAACTATTTATAAAACTATTTTTGGTAGTTGAAGATGGATGCTTATATTGGAATGCATATCACTGTTTGGCAAGTTGGTCTAGGCAAAGTGAAGGACTGGGCTCCAAATAAGATTTTGAGCATTTAGGGTATTATTTTAGAAGCTCTATTTGTGAGTTGGAATTTGAAAATGGGCACATAGACATTCAAATCATGGAGATGAACCTGAAGCCATTTTAAAAAGCTGGATATATAGATGTCTCCAGCGCGAGGACGTCCAGGTAGCAAGGGGGCATGGTGGAGGCATGCTCTGGGCGGAACAAGGGAGTTGCATGTCATGGTATGATTTATGAATGGCACAAATGTCAGGCCCTGGTTGTTGAGGCGTCCATGCCTATATCTGCTCCTGACCACGAATAATGTGCGTACTTTATGGTTGCAACACTTCCAGGAGGAAGAGCAAAATGTGCTTACATTGCCATGGTTAATATTTCCTGACCAAAGAAACCTGCCCATAAATACAATCTCCATACTTATTAATGGCCTACCACTGCATGTCTGAATATCTGAAATGGCAGGGTAGGATGTGCTAGTCTCATAACATTGACACCACCCTTCTGACCTATCCAGGCTGGGGCATCCAAGTACTCAGTTCTGTGGTCATGCACTTCAGGGATGCCCACATTTGTAAAATGGCCCATGCCCATGCACATACCCCACCTTGCTATCTGCGTGGAGCCTGTCTCCAGAACCTGTTCATTTTTTGCAGTGGCGATGGAGGATTTCAGAAGACACTGCTGCCATTCGGTTTTTTGATGTTCTGCTTTGGATGTCCCAGATTTTTCCTAGACTTCCCTTGTAAAATGCCACTTTAAATATCACATATTAACTTTTTTTATTTTTATTTTTTACAATATGTGTTCCTCCCTTTTAGTTTGCATTTGTATTTTTTGTAAGGGGATATTTGTTTCCCTTTGTTGATTTTTTTGGAGGGAGAAAGATACCACATATCATGCATGGCTGATTTAAGGAAGAACTTGTTCTGTACGCCAGAGGCAAATGCCAGAGGACTGTCACTGCAGTGTCTGTAGCAAATGGGAAGAAGTTAAGCAGGAGAGGAAAAGTCCCTGGTAGGTGCAATTCAAAGCCCCTGGTGCTAGCAGTGGCTCATTTCCATTGAGCATGTGGTGTTTCCTTTAGGGAGCAAAGACAGACCACGTAAGAAATGATGCAGTTGGGAGGGAGGGATTGGGAGCTGCAGGATTTTAGATGTGATTTTCAAGTGGAATAAAGAGCTTTCTCTGTTTACGCATGTTATATATGATGTCTTCTTGGAACTTAGAACTGGTCCACAGTTTCTCCCCAGACAATAAGCTGCTGCACACCAGAAACGAGAATAAAAGGATACTGCTGGGCCAAACCTCTCGCCCCCAAACAAATTAACCAGATTTGAAATTCACATTTGTTTTGCTTGGAAATTCAAACATATAACAATAATGTCAATAAATGAGTAAAAACCTACCATTCATAAAGAGACTGTAGGCCAGTGCTATTTATGCCCAGCCTTGAGGGCTGTAGATGGGTGAGGATTTCAGGATATCCTAATGAATATGCTTGAGATAGATTTGCAAATCCATCTCATGCATGTTCATTAGAAATATCCTGAAAACCTGACCTGTTTTCAGCCCCCGAGGATTGGGAGTGAATATCACTGCTGTTGCGATCATTGTCCCTAGCTGAGATGCGATTTGACTTTTCTGTCAATGATAGATGTTAGCTTTGACATTTCAATGACACCCAAATGCCTTAAACGTTTATTGGCTTAAAACAACCTGTAGGATAGAGATCAGGGTTGGTGGTAGATGGAGAATGCTTTGTGCCACTGTTAACAAAGTAGAGCTAAGCCATGATATACAGTGTTGACTTTATAATGAAGATTGAAACTCCAGCCACCATCCTCTAGTGAAATTGGATTACAGACTTTTCCAATTAAGTAGGATCGTCTCTCTTCGGCTTTGTTAATTCTGTGCCTGCGAAAGGTATAACAAAATGACTGTGATATCTTTCTACAGGTGTGTTGCGTTCTTAGGGAATTTTTCTGTTTCATAACCTTCGAACAAAGGTGCTATAAACTGAACTGGCGGGCAGTGTGCACTATTTAACATCATTAAGTTCCTGCCATATTGGCTTTGGAAAATATTGTGTGCTTTAAAATGATAGGTCTTAGCTCTTCTAGGTACAGTAAAATATGATTTGGTTGCTCAGTTAAGAACCTTATTTGAATGGCCACATTATTATCAGTCTTAACTCTTGACAGATGCACAGTGGAGTAGTCATGAAGAGAGATACTAGAAGGGAAAGGTTTTATTTAATCATATGAGCCAATTGAAGGAGATGAATAAAATCACCTATTTTTGTCTCTCTCTTACTGAACATTCTTGGGCTAAGCTTACCAGATTTTTTGCAGGTAAATCTGGGACACATCCAAAGTATTGGGGGGAAGGCGGAAAAAGGGACACCTTAGTTCCAAGTTTAAGCAACGGGGTGTGGAGGAGGGAAGAGGAATCATTACTTTGCCCCCTCCCCCATTCATCCGATGACAGCAACAATATCATTTCAAAGCAGAGAAATTGAAAAAGTAATGCATTTCCCCCTACTATGCAAAATACAAAGATAACGGATGTAATTTCTAAAAACTGTCATGTTCAAATCACTAAATTGAAAATAAATGTTTTTCTGCCTCCTCTGTCCCCATTGATGGAATTGGAGACAGTAGGCTGCTAATCAGGTGGGAGCTGGGGACATGGATCTAAAATTGGTGACAGTCCCCAAAAATTAGGGACATCTGGTGACCCTACCTTGGGCATTCAGCTTCATTGGATATGGCTTGGTATTAATGCATAATAAGTCTTCCAATTTTTTGAGATCTCCCAAACCCCATTTCTTTATCTGATAGAAGTTTAATTCTGCTCCTGGATCTAACTGAGCTGGAATTAAAACTATTAGCCTTCATTCAAAACTACCTGCATATTTTTACCCTTTTAATAGACTCATCCTCTCACTGTTCTTAATTTTGCAATTGCAGCCGTAGTCCTGAGGCTGGGAGCCATGTACCATTCCTCCTTCCAGAACTCTGAATCTGGCCACTAGTTTGTTATCCTTCCCATTGACCACAACATCTTCTCTTCCAGAGGTTGTGCATGCTGCCCCTGCAGTAACCTAGTTCCAGCTGGCCTGGGATGCAGAAGGGCCCTGTTGAGGAGTCTCTTCTTTGTACTACAGTCTTCAGTGGACACAATACAAAGGAGCAGTAATTAGCCTTGGGCAGTATTAAACTGCTTTACCATTTAATTTGCAAAAGGCAGTATGCTAACCAAATGAATAAATATCACAAATCTTATTACCAAGTCTTAGTTGTTCTGCACCTATTTTATATTCCACCCAAGTGTCGCTATTGCAAGATAACTAGGACTCCCTTCTCCCAGGGCCACCATGTTATCCCCAGCCCATCTGGAGGGTGAAAGACCTGATGCAGGAATGAAACTCATGTTTTCCACATGGTAGTGCAGAGCGCTGCCACTGATCCTCCAGACTGGTCCAAATCTTATTTATTTTAAGTTACACCCCCAACATTCTGCTGAACCCTTGAGAAGTTGGTATAATACATGCAATTTAGAACAGCCCCTTTCAAGATTTTCAAACATGGCCAAATCTAAAGTCTTTCACATCTAAAAATCATGTGATGGGCTGTTGTGAAATGTGTTGTGAAAGATGACACTTAAGTGTTTTAGGTGCTTTTCAAATGTATTACTCTATGATAGCTCTAAGAAGCTGTTGGCCTAATTGATTTGATCTGATCCATAGTCCTTTCCAGACTCCGTGTACTATATGTATAAACCATGTGTTTTCTGACTCTGATGCGGACATGTTTGCTGAAACACTGTGGAGCTGGGTCCAATAATAAGTTTGAAGAATATCTGTCTGTGTGAGGTTGTGGTGAATCTCTGTTTTGCTTGTTTTCCTTGCATTGGTTGATTTCAAAGGTTTCAGTCACTGCCTGGTTATCCCTCAGCAGCGAAAGTTAGGTACAGCAAAATGATTTTTATAGTAGTATATGTTCTCCTGAGAGAATATTGCATTACATTATAATATTATGCAATTAAGAGAACCATTTTATTCTAGCTAAGTTTCTGAATTGGATAGATTGATGCGCCCTTTGAAGCAGCAATATCATTGATACTGTGTTTGGTAGGTAAACTAGTTATGTACGCCTCTGAAAACTGCATGTTACATGGAGTGTACTGTGCTTTTTAGCACTGCCCTACTGACCAGATGTTTTAATTTTATTCAGTTCTGTTTGAATCTCTGATGAAGGTAGACTTTAAGGCCTGAACCAGACAGGAAGTAATCGGTATTGAGACTATCACAGTGTCCTCATACTAGATGGCCAGATCAGGGTTTCCATGTATATAAAGCACCTCATGAAGTCACGGAGATAGACTAAGGTCATGGGTCAGAGGAAAATTAGCATATATAAACTAGGGAGAAAGTATTGATTCCTTTTCCAATATTTTGGTGTAGATGATTAGAGAGATTTGTAAAAAAATCCTTCTTTGTTACAACTTTTTTATGATAGGAGGTCACAAGCAGGAACAAAGCAAAATGGCCAGGGGAAAAATACATAAAAGAAAGTGCAAAGTTTGCAATTTCCAGCTTCTCGGTAGTTGATTTGCTTTCTTTCTAAAATCTTCAGCACATTTTTTTCCAAAGAAGTTTATTTGGTCAGGATGTAGGTTGTGTGTCCTCTTGAACTATTGGCTGGAAAGGCGTGAGCTAAAGAATAAAAAAAGTTTTGGCAGGATTAAACAGGCTGCTTGGCCGCTATCAGGAAGCAGAACGCAAATAAGAGATGAACAACTGGTAAAAGGAATTGTTGCTCAGGGCTGGATTGTGACCAAAAATCAGCCCATGCATTTAAGATCCTGTCCTCTGCCTTTAGTCTCTTTTTCCTTCTGCTGCTCCAGGCTTCAGCTGCTATTGCTGCACACCTCTGCCTCAATTGGTATTAACTAATTCTAACAACATACTGTATGTTTCTTCCAGGTTTGTGCTCTTAAAGGCAGCTAATTCTCTACTGCTGGTCTGTAAACCCCTACACCTTTAAAAGTTCAGACCAAAAGGAACTGTACTCTTTACATCAAAGGCCCCCCAGGGGATGTCCAATCCCCTGATAGGGCAATCTGTTCCTAATATTGCATGTGTCAATGAGGACAATGTGAAAGATAATATGAAAGGCCTAATACGTATAACACTTCAACCAACCACTTTCTCCAGGTTAAAAGCTTCTGTTTGATTTACTTTTAAGTTTTAGTTCATTTTAAGTGACTTATTGTTGCAACCTTTCAGCAAAATTGAGCCAAACATTTGATGTATTAAACTGCGCGCTCTCACTTGTGCAATTCCAGGGAACTGGAACAAATATTTCAAGCATTTTATGATTTCTTGTCATCACATTGGGACAATGTGTGACTTCACTAAGAGCCTTAGTTACTATAATGATCATCCGCTGTACTACTAATGGAAAACTGGAACAGAAAAAATCTCTTCCAATCCTCAAGTCAGCTGGGATCAGGGAGCTACAGAGGCAACGTTCCCAGCACCCAGGATGGAAAGAGAAGGCAGTTGTCATCATCACTTCTGAATGATACCTAGTGACTGGATTTGAGGCCCTTGAAGGAATCCTGTTGCATGGTTCCTCAGCTCATGATCATCACTGCAGTAACTAGATGTATTTATTTATTTAACATGTTTTATATGCCGCTTTTCATAAATCAAAGCAGTTTACATTGAACAAGGAAAACCTAACTCAACTGAATTAGGGTTTTACATAAAACTTGGAGTTAAATGGGGGGGTGGTAATAACTTAGAAAATGTTTGGTAGTGTGACTTAAGGGGGGCCTATTGTTATATATTTGTATCTGGTCCATAGTATTCTATGAAGAGATGTGTTTTGAGTCTCTTTCGCAGCTCTTGTATTGTTTGGGCTGATCTTATGGATTCCGGAAGTGAGTTCCATATTGAAGGTGTGAAGAGAATGAAGGCTCTGTTGCAGGTCTGTTGTTTGAACTTTGTCTTGAGAGGTGGAATGGAAAGCAAGTTTTGGTTGATACACCTTCTGAGTTCGGGAGCTTTGTTTATTAGTGTTTTCAAGCAGGTGCCCATTGATTGTGTAATAGTTTAAATATTGTGGCGATGACTTTGTATTTTGCTCTGAGAGGTATCGGTAACCAGTGGAGGTTCTTCAGGATGGGATGTGTTCAAAACTGGATGCACTGACTAGTATTCTGGTGGTAGTATTTTGTGCCAGCTATAAGGAGGTACAATGCATGTTTTGGTATGCTCTGGTAAAGAATTCTGTCATAGAGTAGGTGGGGGTGTGATAATGGTCTGGAATATTGTTCTAAAGTCATTTTGCTCCAGTAGTGAGATACCTGGAGGTGGGGGGAGGGTAACAAAAAGGCAAAACAATTTAAAACCTGAGTAAATGTTCTGAGATTGCCACTGTCCCTCTTGTTAAAAAAAAGTCTAGGGATGTCCTATGGTCTGGGAGACAAGGGTGGAACATATCAGTGTATGTGTGTATATAAAGAAATTGTGCTTGCCAAAGTCTTTTTTGAACTGCACAAAAAAATAATTAGGACATATCTCCATAATAAGGAAAATTGCAAACAGATTTCCAGTGTTCCTGATTATAAGGCCTCACACTGTATTTTTCAATTGATAGTTGTAGAAAGGATACTGAGGCACTTATAACAGGAAGAACACTTCTCCTTCCAAAGGGAGTTCCAAGTAAAGTTTCCAAAAATTACAGACCAGTAACTTGTCTACTTATAATCTCTATGCTGGTCACATGCAGGCAGGACACATGATTGCATTGATTCCAATAACAACATGGTAATAGAGCAGAAAGGCAACAGAAAAAAGACTAGTTAATGTTGAATAAGGCCATCATGCCAGCAATAAGAAAAGTAGAATATCAGTATAGCATGGACTGAGTATAAAAAGCCTTTGACAGCATCCCGCATTCTTGAATAATAAATTGCCTTGAAATATATAAAATCAGCCCTTGTTTAATTGAGTGCATTAAGTTAACCATAAAAGCCATACTCCATTTGAAGTATGACGACGATCAATTCATCATTCCTAGTATCAAGATTCAGCAAAGAATATTTCAGTGAACTCCCTGTAACCACTTCTGTTTTGTGTGGCACTTAATCTACTGAGTACTTTCAGAAGTAACATCAAACTTACTGTTTGTAATGACCCGAAGCTCTTCAATTCCAGTGACCAGCAATTAGTGGAATAATGCCATGTAATGAAAAGCTCAGATGGCATCAAGACAACTTTTGGCTATGACAAATATGCTAAGGCAACCTTCCTTAGATGAAAATCGAGCAAAACTGAAAAGACTCCCTGACCGAAGATTATGACATGAAGGAACTGAAGAGGAGGGTGTGTATAAATACTTAGAGAAAGGGGGCAACAATCAAGCAGGAAATGAAAATTGGTTTTGAAAAGTGCTTTAACATTGCAGAATAAGATACAAGCCATTAATCAGCAGGCAATTCCTGTACACTCTCATACAGCATTGGGATTATAGACTGGCCTCACAAAGATCTTGAAAAATTGTATGCATTAACAAGAAAATGCCTCCATGCACATGAGGTAATTTAAAAGAACCAGTGTATGCCGAGACTGTACATCCCTAGAACCGAAGGAAGAGAATGGGTCTCATAGAAATTGATTATACATGTAGAGCTACTGTCATAGGCTTCCAGGCCTATTAAACATCATTCTTAGATCCAACTATGCAAAAAGTCCATAAATATGAAAATAAGCCTACAGAATCTGTCTCCGTCATTAAACTTGGAGCATTCTGACAAGGGATGCATGGGAATCCATCTGCACACATAAGGAAGGAAGCCACATAAGTTCAGTTGTAAAACAAGAAAAAAACCTCTTCAAATAATTACAGTAGATCAACTAACAAGTGGCAAATATACTAATACAATGGCAAATACAAAATGTTACTCCGGGAATCATTTGCCAATCAAAGGACTTGATATATGAATTGCTACGGAGAGGTGAATTGAAACTGAAAAATGAGAAACTGATAGTTGCAGCCCAGGACAATAGATTAAAGATGAGATGGTTCATAGCATGCATATCAAAACCGGTAAAACAGGCATATGTAGATTCTGTAAGAAACAGTTGGAAATGATTTTCTGATTTTGTAGTGGTTGTGATGTTCTGATGGCAAGGACTATGTTAATCACCCAGGAAATTGGTCACAGCTTACCTCAGAAGCACAGGCATAAATAGTTCAACCAGAGTTCTGTGATTCTCAGTCTTGAAGGACTACAAAAGGGGATTGCTAATTCTGGTGAGAGATCTGCAAATGTAAGTATTTACTTCTGGGAATTTTTCTAAATCTTGGGGAAAAGCAATTATTTAGATGAAAGCTGATTAATCTGTGAACCCAGTATATTTGTTAAATCAGTCAGGGCCTAGTAGCAGCAAAGAGCTTTCAGTTTAAATTTAAAACACAGCAGAGAGCTTTCTGGTTAAATTTAGAACCCAAGACTCCCTCTATCCAAGCAAGGGCTGTGGGACTCCCCCTGGAAATTGGTTACAGATTACCTTAGAAGCACAGGACAGGGTACTGTGTAGCAGCCAGCTTTTAATAAGTCTTTTTCCCTCCCTCCCTCCCCAACACCCACCCAGCCCTGGGATAATTGTAGCTTTATAAGTGCATAACCTCTCAAAGGAAAGGTACAGCTGTTTGTCCTCATCAGGCATACATTAAGGACCTGAGATTAATTAAGCTTCATGTGAACAAAGTACATTAAACGTATTAGGTGTAGTTTTATTAGTATAAGTATCTCTACCAACCCTTCGTAGGTAAATACCTAAACACAACCTTAAAACTAAGATGCAAACAGCAGTCCAGCAGCAAGTTGGGGGTTTTCCAGTCTTTTGCATTGAGTATCAAATGTATGATTTTCTCCCAGGTGGGTGAGGGGTCTTACGTGTGCACTAAGTGCAAGGAGCTCTTTGCTCTCAGGGAACGAGTCCGATCTCTGGAGACTAGAGTAGTGGAGGACATAAGGAAGACAAAGAGGTACATAGACGAGACCTACAGGGATGTAGTACTGAAGTCCAACCTCCAGTCTGGCAGCAGCCCTGTTGCCATGGAGAAGAGAGGTCACGTGACAGGAGAGCATCACCCTGGTGTGGCAGGAAATGATCCTGTAGCTAGGACCTGTCCTCTATGATGTAAAACCCTCTCACACTGAGGAAGTTTCTCCAGGGCCATGAGGGAAGGGTTAGCACAGCCGTTATAGTTGGTGATTCGATCATTAGGCATGTAGATAGTTGGGTGGCTGGTGGACATGAGGATCGCCTGGTAACCTGCCTGCCTGGTGCAAAGGTAGTGGCCCTAGACAAGGTCTTAGATAGTGCTGGGGAGGAGTCTGCTGTCTTGGTACATCAGAGACTTTTGGCAAAACTAAAAAGTCATGGGATAGGAGGCAGTGTACTATTGTGGATCAGGAACTGGTTAAAAGATAGAAAGCATAGGGTTAAATGGCCAATTTTCCCAATGGAAAACGGTGGAGTACCCCAGGGACCTGTGCTGGGTCCGCTGCTTTTTAACATATTCATAAATGACCTGGGAATGGGAATAGTGAGTGAAGTTATCAGATTTGCAGATGACACAAAACTATTTAAATTTGTTAAAACCCATGAGGATTGTGGAAAATTGCAAGAGTATCTTCAAATGGCAGATGAAATTTAATGTGGACAAGTGCAAAGTTATGCACCTAGGTAAGAACAACCCAAACTATGATTACACGATGCAAGGTTCCACATTAGGAACCACCACCCAGAAAAAAGATTTAGGCATCATCGTGGATAACATGTTAAAACCCTCGGCCCAGTGTGCAGCGGCAGCCAAGAGAGCAAATAGAATGCTAGGTATCATAAGGAAAGGAATGGAAAATAAAACAAAGGATATTATAATGCCACTGTATAGTTCTATGGTGCGACCATATCTTGAATATTGTGGGCAATTCTGGTCGCCGCATCTTAGAGGATATAGCATTATTAGAAAAGGTACAGAGAAGAGCCACCAAAATGGTAAAGGGGATGGAAGAATACCCCTATGAAGAGAGGCTAAAAAAGGTTAGGGCTCTTCAACCTGGAAAAGAGATGGCTGAGGGGAGATATGATAGAAGTCTATAAATTAATGAATACAGTGGAACAGGTAACGTAGATCAAATGTTTACATCATTAGAATATAGAAAGACTATGGGACATGCAATGAAGCTACAGGTTAACCTATTTAAAACTAATAAGAGAAAATATTTTTCCACTCAACGTGTAATCAAACTCTAGAATTTGTTACCGGAGAATGTAGTAAAAGCTGTTAGTGTATCTTTGTTTAAAAAAGGTTTGGACAAGTTCCTGGAGGAAAGGTCCATAAACCATTATTAAAAGGGACCCAGAATATCACTGCTTGACCCAATACAAGCATTGTGGAACCTGTCTTTTGGTGAAACTGCTAGGTACTTATGACCTAGATTGGCCACTGCTGGAAACAGGATACTGGACTTGATGCAAACTAGCAATGCGGTGCCCCTGTTTCTCTGGAAGAAAGGGCCGGCCTGAGGCAAGTGAGGGAATGTTGCTCACACATGGCACCGCACCTTGAGGAGCCCTAGCTATGAGAGTAAAGAGCCACCAGAGTGTTTTTCTTTTTCTCCCATGGCTCTGCTAATTTGCAGCCACTAGCTTCGCTCACTTAGTAGAAGTTGAACAGGGGCACTTCCAGCCTCTTGCACAAGAGACAGGATGTGCCTCTGTTTAACCCCTGCATACTGAGGCATGCCAGCATCTGCAGCTTAGCACAGCCATGGGAGAAAAAGGAAAATGCTCCACTGGCTTTGCAGAGATGAGACGGGGAGTCAGATTTTGGACCTCACTGGCTCCCTCTTAAGCCGGTCAGGTGTGCATGGGGCCCCTCATGGTGTGGGGCCATGTGTATGCGTGTGTGTGTGTGAGGGGGAGCTTCTGGCACTGGAAGAGGACTGCTACTGGGGCTAGAACAGGAAATGGACTAATGGGGGATGGGGAGCCCGAGATTGAAAGGAAGATAATGCTGGGAGGGGCTGGGACTGGAGGAGGCTGATACTGGTGAGCCAACACTGGAAAGGGGCTGATGCTGGGGGATGGAGGGACTGGAAAGGAGCTGATGCTGGGAGGGACTGGAACTGGAGGGATACTGATATGGGGGGGGGGGCTAGGACTGGAAATGGGCTGAAGCTATGAGATGGGGAGCCTGGAAGAGAGCTGATGCCAGGCGAGACTGGGACTGGAGGAGGAGGACTAATACTGGGGGGCTAGAACTAGAAATGGGCTGATGCTGGGGGATGGAGTGAATGGGACTGGAAGGGAGCAGATGCTGGGAGATGCTGGAACTAGAAGGGAGCTGATGCTGGGGGAGAACTAGAAGAGGGTGGGGCTGGAGCTGGTGGAGGAAAAAAAGAAGATGAGGGAGTGAGGATGGAGAAGGGGAACAGATATTTTGTGTGGGATGGAAGAAAAAGGTCGTACAAAGGGAAGAGATGAAAGAGAGGGGCGGAAGAGAGAGTGCAGGAAGTAACTGAGTGATGGAAGGGATGTTGGAGACAGTACTGGGGATAGGAAGATGGGGAGAGCAGGGACTGGGACTTAAGTGGAGACTTTAAAATTGGGTGGGAGAAAAGAAGAAGACAAAATCTAAGATTGGCTGGCGATTGGGATAGTAAGTGGAGACTCAGATGGTGGGCCGAGGAGCTAGCACAACTCACTGTGCATGCTGCTCCGGCATCATGCAGCCTCATCTTTCTTTCTCTAAGTCAGCACAGCAGCCAATGCTGCCTGTAGTATTAATGCCCAGTGTCCAGGGCAATACGCTGGGAGTGAATGCTAAAGGCAGCACTGGCTGCCGTGTGCTGACTCAAAGAAAGAAAGATAAAGCTGGGGATGATGCTATGAGATCTCTCTGCTGCTGGCTCAGAAAATTTCTGCCGCTGACTCAGAAAAAGAAAGATGCCAGGGATGGTGTTGCACGATATTTTTTACAAGGGGGGAGGACAGAGAGAGAAAAAAAGAGAGATGGGATATGCTGGGATGTGGGTGTGTGTATATATACATGTATAGAGAGAAAGAGAGAGGTGGATTTTAAGTTAGAAGAGAAAAGGGATATATTGGCCTGGAATGGAGAGGAACGAGGGAGAGAGAGAAGATGTGCTGGGAAGGGAGATAGGAGAGGTGCTGGACCACTGCAGGGGGAGAGGATGGACAAGGGGAAGGGAATAGATGGTCTGTGGTGGGGGGGGGGGGGGGAAGGCTGGCAAGGTGGAAGAGAAAGTAGGAGATGCTAGACTTTGGGGGTAAAGCAGAAGGGTGAGGGGATTGGGAGATGCTGAATTGGGGTGGTGAGAGAGAGAAAGCGGGAAAACAGTGGGCATGTTGGAACTATGTGAGAGAGGCCATGGGAAGCTGGCAAAGAGATGAGTGAGAGAAGGATGATTATTGCAAAGGATTGAAATGTGGTAATAGGGAGTGGGTAAAAGACAGAGAGGAAAAAGAGGCTAGTGAAGGAGTGAGATGAGAAATGGGGGAGCTGGGCTGGATGTTAGAAAAATAGATGGAAAGTTGCTGGGTGAAAAGTCAAAAGGGGATTGAAATTGAGTGGATGAATGAATAAAGAAAGAAATGGAGAAAAGAACAAAAAGCAAAAGATCAGTATGTCAGAGGCGGATATAGACAGAAAATAAAAAATAAATAGGAGAAGAGAGGACAAATGGACAGCAGACAATAGAGCGTTAGCAGAAGACATGAAGAATGCAGAAGAGAGACTGAGACAATTGCAACTGAAAAATATAATGCGTAAACAACAAAAGGTAGTAAAAAAGTATTTTATTTTGAATTTATTAAGTGGAATATAGAAACATAGAAACATGATGACAGAAAAAGACCACATGGCCTATCTAGTCTGTCCTTCCATATCAACAACTACAACAGTCCACTTTTTACCTTTAGAGATCCTCTGTGTTGGTCCCATGCTTTTTTGAATTCAGTTACTGTCCTCATCTCTACCACCTCCACTGGGAGACTATTCCACGGATCCACTACTCTTTCCGTAAAGACATATTTCCGCATATCACTCCTGAATCTATCTCCCTTCACCCTCATCCCATGTCCCCTCGTAGCAGAACTTGCTTTCAATTGAAAGAGGCTCTCTCCCTGAACATTTATGCCACGGAGGTATTTAAACATCTCAATCATATCACCTCTATCCCGCCTTTCCTCTAAGGTGTACATATTAAGATCCTTCAGTCTGTCCTCATATGCTTTATAATGAAGCCCACTAATCATTTTAGTAGCCACCCTCTGCACCGACTCCATCCTGTTCACATCCTTTTGAAGGTGCTTTCTCCAGAATTGCACACTATACTCCAAATGAGGTCGCATCAAAGACCAATATGTCGGCTCTGAGAAATATGCACTATCATCTTTGCGCTTTCTTCAGTATAAAAGGAAATTAATTTCATAGTTTCATTTTTCCAATGTTCTGGTGTATTCAAAATTTGACTTTTGGGGTTTCCAGTTCAATTATTGTCTTCATTTTTCTAAATCATGATCATGACATGCAATGAAGCTACAGTGTAAGCCATTTAAACTAATAAGAGAAAATATTTTTTCACTCAATACGTAATCAAACTCTGGAATTCGTTACTGGAGGATGTAGGAAAAGATATTAGTGTAGCTGGGTTTAAAAAAGGTTTGGACAAGTTCCTGAAAGAATGGTCTATAAACCATTATTAAAGAGTATCCGGGGAATCCACTGTTTGCCCCAATACAAGCATTATGGAACCTGTGTGCCTTTTTAGGAAATTGCTAGGTACTTGTGATCTGGAGTGGCCACTGTTGGAAACAGGATACTGGGATTGATGGATCTTGGTCTGATCCAGTATGGCATATCTTATGTTCTTATCCCTTGTTTTGTATTTGCTGACTGTCTGTTTTGCGTTCATGACAGAAATGTGCTATTCTGTTCATCTAGTTCCTGTGTAGTAGACCCACGTGTTCTCTTTTCCCAGTAAGAGATATATTGGTTTAATATTTGTAATGGTATGTTTTGATAAATAGGGTTAGGTACTGTGTGAGTCCTGGTAGTGCTGTTATGATATGGCAGGTTTATTATGGGTTCTAAATGAGCAGGGTTTTGAAGTAATGCCTCTGGCAGAAATATGGTAGCTTTTCTTTATCCTCACTGTACATGCAAATGGTTTTCAGATGCTCATTAAGGGGCATGTTTACTCAAGGTTAATGTGCTTTCACAAATTTGAATGTGTGCTAAGTGCAGCAACACCCATTTATATCTATACATTTTAAAATACAATAAATTAGATTTAAACAAATGAGGCCCAGTGGATATGCAAATATTTATGCAAACGAGACCCCTCAATTAGTCTCCGCACATGGCCCCGCAACATCCTTGGGATGCTCCTGCTGTGAGAGCATACCAAACTTGCACCGACTTCTGTCCGCATGTGTTTGGCTTTGTCTCCCGGTGTAATGCTGCCATTTGCACCACAGTTTAACGCATGGCTAATTTGCATATGTGCCTCTTTTTGCATGGTGGCACTGAAGTTGTGTGCTATTGGTACACTGTATAGAGGCATACAGAGTTAATGGCGCCGAAAATGGTGGGTGTGTGGATCATACTACACTATTTCCCCATGAACCTAATAAAGACTCATTTACATATGACACACCCTCATTTACATGCAACAGTACTCTAATTTTTGCAGGACTGAGATAATATTTTGAGGGACCCTCTTAATATGACTATTAAAGCCTTACTGAATTGCAGACTATTTTAATGTGCACAAAAGGCTGTCCACTTTCATATTAAACTTTAGCTCCCTAAGTAGGTTATGATTTCTTAAATATAGATCATATGGAGAACTATGCAGCCTCTAGGAGAAGAATGGCTGTTTCCAAAAGCTGATTTGGCCACTAGACTTCATTAATAGATGGTCACCTGGCAACCAAGGTTCAGAGAACCCAGTCATTAATTTTTTTATTATCTAGTTAATATTAAAGTTGATATGGCAGCTGTCTTTAATTGGGAGTTACCATGAGGCAACTGTGTTTCACTTTGATAATCAGGGCATAATTTGAACAAAAATAATAAAAACAAGAATGTAAATTTCTGAGTGTGGGAAATGTCATGTTGTAGTAAATGCTATTAAGAGCTCCATTGATTGTAACTAATGCAGTTTGTAAAGCACGTTTGCGATTTCTAAATTGACTTTGGCATTTTCTCTGGTTTTGATACTGATATAACTTGAATGTAATTAGTGTAGTAACCACTGGTTAATGGGAGCAATGACTTTGGTTCATGTTTTCTGTAATTATATCTTGGTAATTTTCCATCATTGTGATGTAATATTTGCATTTTAGAATGCAGCATTTTTTATATTTGCAAAAACAGTTATGTCATCAACACACACAAATGCGGATCGAAGCATTAGGATTCAAAGGCTGCAATTTTCCAAAGACAAGAAGAGACCATAGTTTTCCAATTATCCACATTTCACTCGGCTAAAATACTGGGTGGTAAATTAATATGATCAGCCAAAATCTACTAGAAGACCAGGACCTTGAAATGCTTATCTTGAATTCTAACCAGTATATTGCATTCACAAGTTAATCCATCAGGAAGTTGCATGTACATGAGGTGTGATGCTTATGAAGCTCAGATTCCTTGCTGCTTGTTACATTTTTTTTATTGGATCGAGCTAAGAAAGGTGATAAGAATGAGCTTACCGGACTACAGTCAAGTTGCATATGAAGATCACAGCATTTAAAGAATACAGTAGATTAGCAAATTGGAAACAGTAAAAATGTAAGCTGAAGGGTGACACTCAAGTGTCCCGTAATAATACGAAATGTGCTATTGTGTGCCAGTTTAGAGATGAAGTAGACCAGTGCTATGACCCAATTTTAGTAACTTAAAATTCACCTGACCCTAGATGATGATGAAATCAAAATTGCAGGTCTCCAATCTCCTTCCCTTCTCTCCACTCATCTAAAAAAGGAAGGCAGCGGCAATAATAGTGGCAACAGCAAGTCAGTAAAGGGTCCCTTGTGTTAGTGTGCTTTGTGCTTACAGACCCCAATACTCAGCTTGAGTTTCCAGCCTAACAGGAAGTTTTCTCAGTAGGGGGTAGGGGCCTATGACTGTTCACTGGCTGACGGTGACTGCCACTACTTGACATAGGTCATAGTGAAAATCCAGAGAAAAGGGGAAATGGCCATGTTTCTGTGAGCCCATACACTGATGAAGTGACTTCATTTGGGGTCCCGACCCCAAGTTTGGGAACCACTGAAATAGATGCTTCTGTGGCAATCAAGATAGTGTACTGCAGGTAATTCAAACAGAGAAATCTTTTCCCTTGTGGTCCACTAAGCTTTAGTTCTCCATGAACAAGAAGGAAATAAATCCTCACATATGGGTGATGTCACAGACGGAGCCCCACACGGAACGCTCACCAGCTTCCAAAGGAAGCTTTTAGGAGGTATACCGTGCATGTGCACCTGCCTCCCTGCCCACCGCAGTGCCATATTCTCCAGTCTTCTTTTTTCCATGGAGCCCCTAGTACGTGTTCCTGCAATCTGGAAAAAAGCTTGAATTTCTTGCCCTTGTGGTTCAGCTTGCTCATTTTTTCACCCGCCTGTCCTTGGTTAGCATTTTTCTTCCTCTTTGGGTGTTTTTTTCTGTCGGTTTTGTGCTTTTTTGGCATCTTTATCCCCTTTGGTGGTTTTTTCCTGGCCCCAGCTGTTTTTCAATTTGATTTTGCCAAGGCAGTATTTTTCGGTACTGTCTGCAGCTTGCATGTTAGTCGCTTGAGTGGTGGGTGGAAAGTGGGCATGTCTGCAATGAGCAGTTACCGCGTGTGTCGGTAGCGCTCAGTAACCTCTTGTTTTGCAGACATCATAGGTGCAACCATCGCCACCTCAGTGGGTGATGTTAGCTGTATCTTCTGTGCTGCCACACTGCAGTCTTTGCATTTTCTCATCATTACCTGCTAAGGAAATGCTGTCCATGCCCCCAACAGATAACACATGACTTCTGCAACTAACATGGCGCTAATTTTACTAACCCACTGAGTTAGCTGCCAAAGCCTATCGCAGCTTAGTAGACAGACCCCTAGTGTTTTATAACTTATGTGTGTAAACTTGCATTCCGCTGATGGTGAAAATGCACGCCATCGGTCCGATGGGTGCACTTTCATAATAGCGACTGCCTACATTACATGTGTAAATCACTAAAACACCATGATTTATGCTTGTCTTATAAAATTATCACCTTGAGTGGAGCCATCCTTTTTTTTGCATGTGTTTTCTTGTAAAACAGCTGTTCTTATTGCATGTGCCGGTAAATCACATTTAGTATTGCATGTCTACTACTACTACTGATCATTTGTATAGTGCTACAAGGCATACACAGCACTGTACAGACACATCTAAAAGACAGTCCCTGCTCATCACAGCTTATAATCTAGTCAAGACAGACGACATAGCTGCTGTGGACAAGGATATATCGAGGGGAATGGTAAGGAAACACATAGGTGTGACTAAGCGGATCAGGATCCAAAAGCGCCCTCGAAGAGATGAGTTTTGAGTGTGGATTTGAAAAGGGCCAAAGATGAAACCTGATGTACAACCCCAGGTAGTTTGTTCCAGGCATAAGGAACAGCAAGGTGGAAGGACTGAAGTCTGGAGTTGGCAGTAGAAGAGAAGGGCGATTCTGGCAGAAGAGTGGCATTTCCAAGGAGGGGGTGTATGGAGAGATAAGAGAGGAAAGGTAGGGGCGAGCAGCAGAATGAGTGCACTTCTAGTTCAGTAGGAGAAATTTGAACTAGATATGGAAATGGATAGGGAGCCAATGAAGGGACTTAAGGAGTTACATGAGCATATTTAGGCTGGCGGATGATTAGCCACTCAGCTGAGTTTTGAACAGATTGAAGGGGAGAAGGATGATTCGGAGGGAGACCAGCAAAGAGGAGGTTGAAATAGTCTAGATGGGAGGTGACTAAAGAGTAGATAAGTGTCTTAGTAGTGTGTTCAAAAAGGAAGGGGAGAATTTTGCTGATGTTATAGAGAAAGAAATGAGAAGTTTTAGCTATCAGTTGGATGTGTGTGGAGAAGGAGAGGGAGGAGTCAGAGATGACCCAAGTTTGTGAGCCAAGTAAGCAGGGAGGAGTAGAGTGTTATTTACAGAGATTGAGAAAAGAGGAAGGGGGGAGGTCGGTTTGGTTGGAAAAATAAGAAGCTCGGTCTTTAATACGTAGTAATGGACTTCTTTAGGATAAGACCCTGTAAAACTCTTTAATAGTAATTTTAATGCCCAGATAGTCAAAGCATAGTGCACATGTGCATTTCTTTTATGTAAAAAGGGATGTCTTTAAATGTGCAGTTGTGGTCAACAATATTAGCACCCTTGCATTTTAGGTATGTTGTGTTACAGTATTTTGAGAAATAATTGGAAATATTCCATCTGTATTTCATCATAATATGTTAATAGTATGTTCAAAGGTATACATAAAGAAAGATGTCTGTGCAATGTAGACATAGTAATTTCTGAGAAAGAAAACAAAATATGACCTGGACAGGATTAATGGCACCCTTCACTAATATCTAGTTGCACAACACTCGGCAGTGATGACAGCCTCCAAATGTTTCTTGTAGCCATCTATAAGCTTTGTACATCTTCTGCTGGTAGTTTCTCCCACTTTTCAACTGTGATTTGATCCAGCTCATGAATATTTCTAGGATTCCTTTTACCAATGGCAATTTCAGCTCTTTCCAAAGGTTCTCAATTGGAATGAGATCAGGATTCATTGCTGGCCAGTTTAAAACAGTCCATTTTTCCTTTTTAACCATTTTATTGTATTTTTGAATGTATGTTTTGGATCATTGTCCTGTTGTAGGATCCATGACCTTTGACCCAGACCTAGCTTTCTGATACCAGGTAGCATGTTTCGCTCCAAAATATTTTGGTAGTCCTCTGACTTCATGATTCCTTTAATACCTTCCAGGCCACCAGTTCCTGAGGTAGCAAAACAGCCCCACAACATTATGGAGCCTCCACCATATTTAATTGTAGGAAGGGTGGTTTTTTTCCTTATAAGCTTAATTTCTTTGCTTGTAAATGTATTTCTGGTCTGCATTGCCAAAAAGCTCAAGTTTGGTTTCATCTGTCCACAGAACGTTTTCCCAGAAGGATTGTGGTTTGTCAAGGTAGGTTTGGGCAAAGAGCAGGCGTGCCTTTTTATGTCTGTCTTTGAGCAATGGGGTCCTCCTTGGCCTTTCCCCTTGAAGTCCTTCTTTGTTTAGTGCATGGCAATTGCTCCTGGTCAGCCTTAAGCTCTTTGGATGTCATACGTGGTGTTTATCCAACAGTTCACACTAACCTTCGAAGATGACTTGGATTAATATTCCTCTTCCCACTATATCCTGGGAGGTTCTTGATAGTTCCATGAGCAAAAAACTTCTTAATAACATTGTGAATTGAAGACACAGGAATCCCAAGGTCTTTGAAGATAGCCTTGTATCCCTTTGAAGTTTGATGTTTGTTGATAATGGCTTTTCTGATAATCTCAGGCAGCATTCTTGTCTTCACCATTGTGAAAATGGAACAGGGAGATAACAGGGAGAGTGAATGTGTTCATTAGTTGATTCAAGTCATACAAGTACTGACAATTGATCACTGGTGCGTCTAATTTTACTGTAATGGGAATGTGGTTCTTCTATTCAAACTGATTTGAATTGTTTATAATGGTGCCAATAATCATGTCCTTTATAATCAAAATCTTTACCCCACTAACATTTGCTCATTGCATATTCCAAAACATTTTGTCGGACTATGTTCATCAAAGCCGCTATCACAAGCTGCTTCTAGCTTAATAGTCCCTTTTTCTCTTTTTTTTGGTCAAGTTTTAATTTCTCAACTTTTTTATTTTCTTTGATCAATTTTTTTATGCATCAACTTTATAATATTTCATTCTAAATGTGATCCATAAAATTCAGTATCATTTTCTTTAAGAACAGTGTCTTTCAGGCTTCCACACTTCTACAAATTCTCTTTTCACTTTTAGTAGCAACTGTATATTCACCATTTAACTCATTGATGGTCAATTTAACACAGTCCATTTGTTACTTTTTAACCATTCTATTGTACTTTGGAATGTATGTTTTGGGTCATTGTCCTGTTTTGGGTCATTGTCACCATTGATGAATATTTATTTATTTATTTAACAGTTTTTTATACCACCCTATCATTAATTCAGGGCAGTTTATAGAAAACATCTCAACTAAACCAACTTTTGCATAGAACAGGGTGTTGAACTTGAATGATTATATGGGGTTCTATGGAAGTGTTAATTAACAACTATTAACTATTTACATGAAGGCAGTGTGGTTTATATATGATGTAGTTATATATGGGTTGAGGGTATGGTCTAAGGGGGAGGGGGTTAACTGAGATATGTTTAAGCAGTATGCTCATGGGGTAGGTCCATAGTGTACCATAAAGAGAAGTCTTTATTTATTTATTTAAACAGATTTGTATACCACCTTATCCTTCAATCACCTCACAGTAGGAGGGTTACATTTAACATAGGGGTACATAACAACATAGAGATACTTAACAACATCTAGACAGTACAATTGGAGGGTTGCATTTATCATAGGGGTAACATATAGACAGTACGAGGTAATTAACAACGTTATATTCCTTATCGGTCCTACAGTTCAGTCCTCCACCACTGGGTAGTGCACCTCCTCCTGCAACATGGAGACTGGACAAGTCAAACTTGTGACATCACCGGGTATATCCTGCTGGTCTTCTCCCATGATCCCCCAGTGTGTCCAGTCTCCATGCAGCATGAGGACGTAGTGAGCCTAGGTGCTGGGCTCACTTGAGAAGCAGTTTAGGAGCAGTTAGTCAGGATTTGATTTACCTTGCATTTCTTTTGCCCTTCTTTAGGTGTAATCCTGTAAATTGAATTCATTTTCATTTTCATTTAATTTCATTTACTTTTACTTTATTTATTTTCACCTAGTCTGCCTTAGTGTAAAGGGGGGTTCTGTCCCTTTTCAAAGTTCACGCTGCCAGCTAGCCTCTCTGCTTGGGATTCTTCGGTCTCTGTGCCCGGTGATGATCTCTCCCCCAGGACTGTACGGGGGAGAGCTCTGTGGAACACCTGCATTTTGGCAGTGTCCATGCGGCAGATTCCCATCGCGGCGGGAGCCTCAGGCCGTTCGAGGTTCTTTAGCCGGTGGGCCGGGGCTCGCAGCGTCTGCTACTTCTGGTGGCGCGAGGCAGCAGCGTGTCTGGACAGCTCTTCACCCCGCAGCTACAGCGGGGTAACTGCTGCATCCCGACGCCACAAGGGAGTCTCTCGAGTTCGCATGGAGGGGCTCTGAGCTCTTGCCGCCTCTGTGGTGTTTGGCGCCAAACGGCCAGCTTCGGATTGGCGCCATTTTCTCGGCAGGGCTGAGGCCTCGTGGCGGAGAGCGGAGCAGCCCCGCGTTTGAGCAGACGACGCTGTTCCACGCGGCTACACCCAGATAAGGACTTCCTTTTGCTGTTACTTTTAATTTTAATTCTAATTTTAATTTCCTTTTAATTTTAATTTCCTTTTAATTTCATGATAGTTTATAGTTCTTTGAATGCAATGTGATTGGTTTGGGTTTTACTTCTTGGGGGGTGCCTTTACCTTTGTCTGCATTCTGGCAGTTAGCGACGTCTGTCAGCAGCAGGTTTCCGTGCTAGGATTTGGCCATTCAGGGTCATCGGCGGCACAACCACCTACAAATTGAGCCCTTTCTGAAATTGTCATTTACATAAGGATGCTATTTCCATGTTTATTCGCTTGGAAATTGTGCAGACAGCCTCTAAATGTCGTTATGCCATCTGCAAATTTGATCGCCATGCTTGCTGATCTCTTTTCCAGATCATTTCAGTGCAGTAGCTGTTACCAGATGCCAGTTCCAGTGCAGATCCCGAGACATTCCACTATTTACGGGTCTCCTGTGAGAAAACTGGCCATTTAGTCCTATTGTGTTCCTGTTTTTGATCCATTTCCTATTCTATAATAGCACATCATCTCCTTCCTCAGGAGAAGTTCATAAGGGACTTTGTCAAGTACCTTCTAAAACATCCAGATACATATCATTTGGCTTACTCACATGTTTATTAACCCTTTGAAAAGACAGCTTGGTGCTGCTTTTCAGAACAAGTTCTATCATTTAACTGGCACTGAACTCAGATTCATTGGTCTGTAGTTTCCAAGATCGCCTTTGAAGCTCTTTAAAAAAAAAAAACAACCAATTTATTTATTTATTTATTTATTTATTTTATTTAACATTTTTTCTATACCGCGCTATTAAAATCAGCGCGGTGTACATCGAACAAGAATACTGCAATGTATACAAACAACATTGAGTTTACAAAGAACAGGGAATTGAACATTAGTAACTCTTCAATCTTTAGAGATCATTAATACTAATGTTATGATTGAGCCTGGCTGATATTATGAATGATCACTATTAGACAAAAATTAGCTAGGTTAAGACACTTTGATTTGGTTTTCTGCACTATGTTATCAGAGCGCAGCTTGCCCATTTGGCGGGAACACTGCCCATCTGGGCCATCTGGGGAAAGGCCCCTGCTGGGGATCGTGAGAAGTGTTGCTGGATGGCACAGTCCGGGGCTTAGTGTTCCAGGGTCCTGGAAGGGTTGATAGCGGCAGTCAGGCCTCCCTGTCTTTGCTATGACGGTCACCTAGGTTCAAGCGTCTTGTGTTTTGGGTGACAGGAGTGGGACACCTGGACATGTGGTGCTGGATGTTGGATAGGCTCATACTTCTTAGGTGCATTCTCCTTGAGTGCGTCTGCATGTCCGTGTTCCGTCTGTGATCTCATGCTCAGGTGATTGTTGCAGCAATGACAGAGATCGCTTGGGATATCGTGAGCGGGGTTGTCATGGTGTTGCATGGGGTTGCCAATGCAAGACGGGGCCATCCTGAGGAGTTTGGGCCTCAGTCATCAGCTTTCCCTTCGGTGGCCCGGCTGTCCAGGAGGCACCCCTCCAGATCCGCCGGTCCAGTTCTTCCCTGCCTCTTCTCAATGTGGGCAGGGGGACTGGCAGATCTGGAAATTCACGTCCACTGCACGTTCTACTGTTTTACCTCTGTCTTGGGGTTCTGAGGTCATATATTCCCAATCATTTGTTTGGTGGGGTGCTGCTGTCTGTTGTGCAAGACAAGGTGGTCAACAGTCGGAGGCTGTCGTCTATTCCCCTTACCCCTGAAGGTGCTCACAATTTAAGTTTTTTGTACCTGCGGAGGTGTATGTTGTTAAAGGCTAGCAGGCGCACCTGTGGGACCAGAATCCTCGGTTCTTCCGACCTTCCGTTGAGGTGCGCGTGTGGGGTTTACTCCCTTGGTCGGCTAGCAACTTGCTTCACCCATTGGACCTTCCCTTTCCTCAAGGCATTGTTGCGTCCCACTTCTTCGTGGGGTTCGCCGCAGGGCCTGGAGTTATGCTCAGCCGGTTCCAGCCAGGGCTGAGTCCTTGGGGGGAGGCTCCGATCCTAACGATACAGGGAGTGCTGGGATCCGTTCAACCAGGTTCCTTCGGGCACAGCGTACGTCGTCTTTTGCTGGCCGGTTTAGGTCTTCGGGTCGTGGCGGTGCTCCGAGAAGACCAGTAGGCTGCACAGTGCTTGTCTTGGAGCAAGCGCGGGATATCTGTAGGTTCATATTCAAAGCCGTCCGGTTACATGTCCCTCCATTGTGGAATGCTGTACTAGTAGGCATACTTCATATGCTGGGCTTACAAGTTGGCTTCCGCGCTACTCGGCATCAGCCAAGGTGACTGCCGGTTTAGGCTGTGGAGTCAGCCTGGAGGAGGGGCCTTGCGTTCTCTGGACAATGCCCTGTTCGGTTGTGTGCCTTGTGGCCCTTATGGAGTTGTAAGAAGGAAAAAGAAAAAAAAAAAAAGAATGATCAAACAGGAAAGCCTTCCTAATTGTCCCCACTTCTTTTTTATAAAGTTCTGTCCCTTTCTTCCGGGAGCTTGGCCGGAGCGTGGTTAGACTCAGCTACATTTTGGGGATCCTTTATGTACAAGGCATTTTAGTGTACGCAGCACGCCCAGTGTTCCATCGTCTGACTGGAACGGTGCACGGTACGTCAGCCGTGGCAGGCGTTCACGGACACGGTAGCGGATCGAGCTCTGTAGATGCTGTCTGAGATCTCCGGGATGGTGGCCTATTTCGATCGGCAGGGTGGAGTCGGTCGGGTGGTCAGGGTGGCCCGAGCGAAGGGACAGCGTGCGCGGTTGAAGCCTTGGCGGCCTGCGTTTCGGTGGGGACACTGTGGTGGCGAATGTCCTTAGCGGGGTCCGAGTGTTTGCCGGAGGAGTGAGATTGCATCAGGAGGTGTGCGCGCCGCGTGTGCTCAGATGCGGTCAGCCCATATTGGACCTCATGGCGACCTGTCAGTCTGCGGCGACGGGTCGATGTTTAGCAGAGGACGTATGAGGCTACTGGATAGCGTCGACGCATTGGTACGGGGCCGTGGCCCTGTCCATTCTATGCCTTTCAGAGGTCATAGTGAAAATGGCCGACTGGGTCTGGTTGCTAAGATATGTGCTCTTCATTAGTCAGTGGGGACCATTACCAGTGTATTCTGCAACATTTGCGTGAGCTTGCATAATCTTTACTTGCAACCAATCGAAATAACTGTCCAAAACCAGTTGATGCAAAAAAAAAAAAAAGACATATTTATTTTATACCGATAGGTCACTCACAGCATATTTGGCAATTCCTCGTCCTGGTGTTAATCATGCAGATAATTTCTGCTCTAGTTGTGGTGATGTGACTTTTACATCACAAAAAATGGCATATGACTGTGGCGGTTCAGAAAGCCTACAATTTATATTTTGGCTGCAGAATAAAAGATCAGGATAAAAGCTAGGCGCCACACATATGCTGCAATACATGTGTAGCAGATCTCAGGCTGTGGATGGATGGGAAAAGACCATCAAAGTCTTTTGCGGTTCCAATGATCTGGAGAGGGCCCATGGATCACGTCGGCGATTGCTACTTCTGCATGGTTCCTCCACTTCCGGAGGGCATATCCAGGTGATGTAAGCGGTTGGCCTACTGGCATTGCGTCGTGGGCGTGGCTACCAGAGTCTCCTTTCTTTTTTGTCACACCATGTAAGACTCCACATCTTCTGAAACAACGCTGGACTCTGGGGCACTTGACACTCTCTTATATGCCCTTGGTGGATCACGCTTGGTTTATTGCAACTCATTGCTTAGCTGCATTCCACATTCTCAATTAAAAAGACTCCAACTGGTCCAGGACATAGCTGTAGAGCTACTTTGTGTTGCAAAGAATAAAGCCCTTAAGAGGTGTGACAAATAGGGTGTTTGACGCTGGTGGTTTTTCCATTTCCCTCATTTTGCTTCCCACCTCTGTTTGGATGGACCTCGGTTCTGTTCTCCCTCGTGGAATCCGGCTGTGCCTGTTTAGTTGTCGGTTTGGGACTTACGCAAGAACACTTTGCTTGTAACCTGCGTTCCTTGGACCTTAGGTGAGGTTCCGTCGCTTTCTGGGAGGTCTCTTCGCTGCCTGTCCCTCCGTGGAGGCGGGTTCTGCGGGAGAGCAGCGGTTGCTAACACTTGACACCCTGGTGGGGTCGAGAGCCAAGGGGGAGCTCAAGCGGATTTTTCAGGCGGAGCTCCGGTAGCCTTCTCAGTAGGTCTGTTTCTAGGGCGTTCAGTGTGTTTGCGATGGCGAGTTTGTCTTTCTGAAGCACTAGCGCTGCTTGGGGCAGAGTTCTGTGCTGTTTTCACCAGTGAAGAGGATCCAAGTGGGCTCTCAGTCGTGTCTTCCTGGTTGGCTTACCGCCTGTTGACGTGAGGAGCGGGCTGGGGTCGGTGCCTGCTCTGTTCGTTTAGGGGCCGAGCCGACTGGATAGGTCCCTCCCAATGATTACTGCTCTGGTACATCCCAGTGGTGGAGGACTGAACTGTAGGACCGATAAGGAAATGGAAATTACACTTACCTGGTAATTGATGTTCCTTGAGGGAGTACAGTTCAGTCCTCATTCCCGCCCGGGGATGGATGTTTCAGACGCGAGGCGTCAGTTCCAAGTATGCTTTCGGATCCTAGAGTCGGCAACGGGCTCTGATTGGCAGGTAATCGCGAGAGCAACCTTTTCTGCCTATACTGTTCCTTAGTTCTCCTTCCTTCTAGCTCTCTGTCTTCCGCTGTTTGGTGCGCAGGGGGACAGGGGCACGGAGGAGGGTGTTTTCGGCCTTTCTTTTTGGGGCCCTGTGATTTTAAAGTTGAAGTTTGAGCATAGCTTTGTATTTAGTACTTTAACTGGTTGTTTGTTTGCTCCTTTGAGTCTGCTTTGACAGTAGGTCACTGGGGGATCATGGGAGAAGACCAGCAGGATATACCCGGTGATGTCACAAGTTTGACTTGTCCAGTCTCCATGTTGCAGGAGGAGGTGCACTACCCAGTGGTGGAGGACTGAACTGTACTCCCTCAAGGAACATCAATTACCAGCTTAGTGTAATTTCCATTTATGTTTGTTTAGGATGAGTGTTTGGGGTGAGTGGGTACTGAGTTGCTGTTATGTCACTAACTTATATGCCTATTCGGGATGAGTGAATATTGAATTATTGGCAGTAGATGTATTACTGTTTGGGTGGGGAGTGTTTTCCGTTTGCTGATAAGTTTCAATAAAGAGATAAGTTTTGAGGTCCTTTCGGAATTTCATTAGGTCATCTAATGCTCTCAGGCTTGTTGGGAGGGAATTCCAGAGTGTGGGCGCTAGTAATGAGGGAGCTCTTTTTGAAGTTGTTTGTTTAGTCTTGTGGAATCCTGCAGGTGTGCCGATCATGTTGTCTTTATTGATTCTTCTCGGTCTGTTACAGGTATCTTTCATTATGATGCATTGGAGTGCCTCTGCTGAGAGCTGGTGAATGATTTTAAAGATGATTAGGATTATTTTGTATTTTGCTCTGGCCATCATGGGTAGCCAGTGTAGTTGCTGTAAGACTGGGGTGATGTGCTCAGATCTTGGAGTGTCTGTAATGATGCGTGCCGCAGTGTTTTGCACCATTTGGAGTGGGTGTAAGGTTTGTTGAGGAAGGCCTTGATATAACGAGTTTCCGTAGTCAAGCAGAGGTGTAATGAGTGCGAAAGTGATCCTGGTGGAGTAATGGCTTGAGTTTTCTGATGATCCTTAAACGTTGATAGGCCTTGTTTGCAGTTTTCGTGATATAGGATTTCAGGTTTAGCGCTCTGTCCATTGTGATGCCCAGGTATTTAACCTCATCTTTAACTACTATAAGCTTATCTAAAATGCTGAGGGTTTGTGGTGGAGTGAAAGTGGTGTTCCCGGTGATGAATATAGCCTCAGTTTTATCGTAGTTGACCGTCATATTATTGGCTGCAAACCAGGTGTTCATATCTTCAAGGCATTTGGTTATAGTTGTGATGTTGAGTGCTAGTAGGTTGACTGGTGCATATGCGCATTATAGCTTTCCTATAGTCTAATAGGTCGTTGATGGCTTGTATTGCGGCAGGTAGCTCATTTCATAGTAGGGGGAATATACAGTTGCTACTAAAAGTGAAAAGAGAATTTGTAGAAGTGTGGAAACCTGAAAGACACTGTTCTTAAAGAAAATGATACTGAATTTTATGGACCACATTTAGAATGAAATAATATAAAGTTGATGCATAAAAAAGTTGATCAAAGAAAAAGAAAATCAAAAAGTTGAGAAATTAAAAGTTGACTAAAAAAAAAGAGAAAAGGGACTATTCAACTAGAAGCAGCTTGTGATAGCGGCTTTGATGAACACAGTCCGAGAAAAACCTTTGGAATATGCAGTGAGCAAATGTTAGTGGGGTAAAGATTTTGATCATATGTGATGTGGTATTACCCTGCATGGGTTTCAGTTTGTGTCATTTCTGATAATCATGTCCTGGCAATATCCCAGTTCTTATACTATTTACTTTTTTAATTGGTCTTCTTTTATTTGATTCTTTTGTGTGTCAAATATGTGTATATATAGACCAAAGCCATTTCACTGGCCACTTTTTTTTTAGGAGATATTGGACATTAAGGGATTGAACTGCAAGAGCGCCAATAATGTTGACCACAACTGTATTTTTCAAAAGAGTCAGCATTCAGTGAGCCCTTTGTAAAATACCCAGGAAACCTTGACGATCCCAACTTTGATGTCTGTTTTCTGACCTAGATGTCCTATGGGTCATACTGAGCAACAGTTCTGTAACATCACAAACTTTTTAAAAAGAAATAAAACCAAAAAAATAAAATGTTATAGAGCACACTGAAAATATTTAAGGCATTCCAGGTCACACTTTCCTCCCAGATGTTCTGGCTCACCGACTTGCTAACTTGCAGTACAGTAAAGCACCTTTTGCTCACAATTTTAGTTAGAGCAAAGACAAATGGATTTGCATGGCACACACACTGCACCACTCCCTAAATATGTATGTTTGCATGTGTGCATTCTGGAAGACTAAGGTTTTAATAACACAGACTGCATCATAGCTGCCTTAATTACATCTGTTTAGCAAACTTTACCAAGAAATCTGCACAGCTGGTCTTGAATAGTAATGGACCTCTGCAGGATAAGACCCTGTAAAACTCTTTTATAGGAATTTAATGCCCAGATAGTCAAAGCATAATGCACATCTGCATTTCTTTTGTGTAGAAAGGGATGTGGCATTGCAAGAAGTACCAGAAATCTTTGGGTTAATGTTGTAAGGCATCAGCTAATTACATTTTTCCTCTCCATTATCCATCTGTAGCGCTGCGGCTGAACTTCTAGGTCTGTTTTCCTAATGTAAATGCATTGGCATTCAGACTGAATCTTCTGAAGGGAAAATGAACATAGAAAAAGAGCTTTATAGTTCCATAAAGCAGGTGGAGGCACTTATTAATTGGATTGCTTAATCTCTTGAATGTACAAGCATTTCTTCTCTTAAATAAAAAAAAAAAAGCAGTTATCTTTTTCAGTGGGATTAATGATAGTCTTCCATCATTAATCCCACTGAAGGAAGTCTGTGTGAATGAAGTAAGGAACATTTTATACGTATAGAATTTAACATGTAAAATCATGAAGTGTTTTAAATTTATTTATGAATTGAAAAGCATTTTTATGCTGCCCTAATAAAAATCAGAATAGTTCACGTTGTTACACAGTAATAGTAGGATACATATTGACCCTTTCATTTTAGAAACAGAACATGACAGCAGAAAAAGACCACATAGCCTATCTAGTCTGCCCTTCCATATCAACTACACTAGTCTCCCTTTTTACTTTAGAAATCTTCTGTGTTTGTTCCATGCTTTATTGAATTCATTTATTGTCCTTGTCTCTACCACCTCCACTTTGAGACTATTCCATGCATCTACTTTTTACATAAATAAATATTTCCGCATATTACTCCTGAGTCTATCCCCTTTCACTTTCATCCTATGCCCCCTGATAGCAGAGCTTGCTTTCAGTCGAAAGAGCCTCTCCTCTTGTGCATTTATGCCATGGAGGTATTTAAAAGTCTCTATGGTATCTCCTCTATTTCACCTTTCCTCTAATGTATACATATTGAGATCTGTCCTCATATGCTTTATAACGAAGACCACTAACCATTTTAGTAGCCACCCTCTACACCGACTCCATCCTGTTTATATCCTTTTGGAGGTGTGTTCTCCAGAATTGCACACAATACTCCAAATGAGGTCACACCAGAGACATACAGAGGTACTATCACCTCCTTTTTTCTGCTGGCCGTTCCTCTCCCTATGTACCCAAGCATCCTTTTAGCTTTCACTGCTGCCTTTTCTACCTGTTCGGCCACCTTAATATCATCAAACAATCACACCCAGGTCCTACTCTTATTGCATGAACAGAAGTACTTCGCCGTCTACACTGTACCGCTCCCTTGGATTTTTGCAGTTCAAATGCACGATCCTGCATTTTTTAGCATTAAATCTCAACTGCCAAATTTTCCATCATTCTTCAAGCTTCGCTAGATCCCCCCTCATGTTATCTACGCCTTCCTGGGTGTCTACTCTATTGCAGATTTTGGTATCATTCCCAAGGAGGCAAATCTTACCCCGACAGCCCTTCTGCAATATCACTAACGAAGATTTTAAAAAGAATTGGACCAAAGACAGATCCCTGGGAAAGGCACTGGTAGCCTCCTTCTCCTCAGAGTGAGCTCCATTTACCTGTACCCTTTGTCGCCTCCCTCTCAACCAATTTATAACCCAGACTGTTACTTTAGGGTCCATCCCCTAGGTTGCTCAGCTTGTTTGTAAGGCACCTGCGTAGAATCGTGTCAAAGGCTTTACTGAAATCTAAGTACGCCACATCTAGGGCTCTCCTTAGGTTCAACTCCCTGGTCACTCCATCAAAGAAATCAATCAGATTTGTCTGACAAGACCTGCCTATGGTAAACCCATGCTGTCTCGGATCCTGCAATCTATTGGACTCTAGAAACCTCGCTAGTCTCCTTTTAGTAGCGTTTCCAATAATTTACTCACCACAAAGGTTAGAGTAGTTTTCAACCTCTTCCTTACTTCTGCTTTTGTGTAAAGGGATCATATGTGCCTTTCTCCAGATCTCTGGGACCACTCCCAAATCGAAGGAAGCATTGAAAGGGTCAGCCAGTGGAGCTGCTAGAATGTCCCCAAATTCCTTCAATTTTCTAGGAGGCATCCTATCCGGTCCCATCGCTTTGTCTACTTTTAGTTTAGCTAGCTCCTCACAATCACAGCCTTCTGAAAATCGTTGAAGATCCCTGTCACCTCTATTCCTATTTGTGGGTGCTCCTGGCCCTTCGTCTGTGAACCCAGTAAGAAGCGTGGGAAGCGAGTGGAAGGACAATCTTTATTAGTAGAAAAAAGCCTATGGCCCGACACAGGCTGTGTTTCGTTGCCTTCTTCAGGGGCAGGCTATATAAGATAACAACAAATAAATAAATAATTAAACTTACTATAATCATATAAGTAAAACATAAAAACGTCATACTGAAGGATGACAAATAAACAAAGTTAATATTATAAATACATACATATCATATAAAATATCAATAAATAATGATAAAACATAAATGATGAATTAAAAGATCAGCAACAGAATAATAAGGAACCTCAAGAACATATATGGTAGACAAAAAACATCATAGTTAATACATATACAAATATATATATATAAAAGAATAAATAAATAAATAGTAAACCAAATGTGTGAAGGATGTTATTTTTAAAAAACTACCCATATCATAGGGCATACCATCACATTGTAACCACATGTAAAACCATATATATTAGATGGTGAATAAATAAAACACACAAACAAACATTGCATACTTTTATAAACCATCATACTTCCATGGTGCTCTAGACACTATGAGGGACAAGGAAGAAAACCATATGGATAAGTGCAGCTTCATACCATTTTTAATTCACTACACCCAATGCTCAAAAGGGTCTTACTAAGATAAAATGTACATGTAAAAAACATTACCTATGAGCACGATAATGTTCTTTCAAAACTGTTATTTCAGGAAGAGAACCCAATGCTAAAAAGAAAGGAAAGGCACATGATACAAATTATAACCCCCATCTAAATCTACCTTGTAACTAATAAGATAAAGCTGGGTAATTATCCTACACTTCACAAACTATTTATATATAGATGAAAAAATAAAGGACAAAAGACCCAAAAAACAAAACAAACCCCAAAGAGCCAGGACTCACTAGTCCCCACCGGTTAGCAACAATTAATGTGGAAAGAGATCTTATTAAAAAGGTGAACCGGCAGCGTGTGGATCAACCGCAACACAATATTTTACCCAACATTATCTGCTTACAGAACTTCTTGTTTAACAACGCGTTCTAATTCGAAACTTAAAAAATGTGTTTAAAGGCATTAAAATGTTACAACAACAACCATTCAGTTGAGACTCCCCAGCCTCATAAACGCAACACAAAAAACAAGCTTAAAAACGTTCTACCCCTATTAGAACATATCTAATAAATACTTAGCTGTATTGTGTACAGATAAAAACCACCTAGGCAATACAAAACATCGGGTCCCTTCTATAACTCACTTTAAAATTGCAGAAACACTTAAAAACTTCAGACGAAGATCCCTTCCGATTACATTAAAAATGAGCATAAAAACGCCGGCGTCTGCATATTAAATTCAATTATTGCCCGCGATATGCAAATGAAAGTGACATCATCACAAATAACACCAAACCTGATCTTGCAAACCTCAGGAGTAAGGGAGACATTGTCATCAAACATTATTAAGAGTTCTCCTTACTACTCTTTTCAAAAGGATCGCAGCTATAGAGTACGGCAGACAGTCCGTTCTGCTCTCTGAGAAGGAGAACGATACCTCACAACAATATAACTTTAAAAAAACATATAATAAAAACTTTAATACCGGAGTAAAAACTCACAATACCTTCCAATTTATATAAAAAAACGGTATTTCAGGGCAGGATCCACATTTTTGGGACCACTAACTTTCCAGCCTTACAAACCCGGCATGATAACTTAAGCTTAAAAAGGTTCTAAATGCTGTTAAAAGCCATACATTTACTAAATCTGTATTATTTCACGTTGTTTAGACTATTATATAATGTTACCATGTACATATGTTCTGCTATATTATGACGTTCTCTGTAAAACAAACCTGTTTTGTTAATTGTTGTTCATTGTGAACCGCAACTGAACTTTGGAAGTTGCGGTATATAAATATGCATAAAAATAAATAAATAAATAAATAAATCCTAGCTGTATTTCAAAGACCATACGTGACACCAAACACCTTTATAACTCGCTTTTGAATTGCAAAATACTTGTGCGCTTCGATCGAGGTTCCTTCCGATGTGTGAAACCAAAAGTAAAAGCGCCGGCGTCTGCATGTTGTGTTCAATTATTACCCGCGGTATGTAAATGAAGATGACATCATCTCAGATGATACGAACGGGTTTTGCGGGCCTCAAGGGTAGGAGGAACGTTGCCATCATTCTTAACTATAAGTTACCCTTACTACTTATTTCAAAAAGCAGCGTGCTGCAGGCAAACCACTGGGCTCTGTAGGGAAAGAAGGGGAACCATTACCCCACCGCAGTACCATATCAAAAAGCAAATCAAAAGCTTACATACAACCATATATAAAAAAAACTAAAAACATGCTTACTAAAACAAACCATAATAAATCCAGAGACTAAAGGGAAATCTCATAAAAATACTGATAAGTCTTTGTCCATGTTCAAACCATTTGGTGATAAGCTATTGAGATTAAAAATATAGCGTTCCTCATTATAGTAAGTTTAATTATTTATTTATTTGTTGTTATCTTATATAGCCTGCCCCTGAAGAAGGCAACGAAACACGGCCTGTGTCGGGCCATAGGCTTTTTTCTACTAATAAAAATTGTCCTTCCACTCGCTTCCCACGCTTCTTACTGGGTTCTTTGTAGCACGTGGTTCGTGCCTCTTGTCGGTACCTTCGTCTGTGAAGACAGAACAGAAATATTTGTTAAGCAATTCCTCTTTATCCTTGTCAGCTTCTATCTATTCCTCCCCTTCACCCTTGAGTCTGACAATTTTGTGGGTGTGTTTAGTACCACTTAAAGTCAAAATAGGACATAGATGATTTGTTTTGTTTGTTTTAGGAAAAACATCTAGGGGATTGTTATTTAAAGTTCTGATTTTTCTTTCTGACATCTTCTCAGCAGAAGAGAAGAGTGTGATCAGGGAGGGGGGAGTGATGATTGTATCAGATGATCTTAAGGTAGCCAAACAAATAAAAAAGGCAGACAAAAAACCAGAAGGATGCTTGGGTGCATGGGAAGAGGATGGCTGATAATGACTGCATAGGTCTATGGTGAATCCTCATTTGGAATACTCTGTGCAATTCTGGAGACTGCACCTTCAAATGGATATAGATAGGATTGAGTTGAGCCAGAGAATGGGTACCAAAATAGTCAGTAATGTTAGTTATAAAGCACCTGCGTACAAGCTTAAAGATCTCAATAAATATACTTTGGTATAAAGACAGGAGATGAGATCAGTGGAGACATTTAATACCTGTGTGTCATGAATGCACAGGTGTGTCTTTTTCAGTTGAAAGAAAGCACTGAAATAATGGGTCAACGTTGCTTTAAAGTTGGAGGAGGAAGACCAAAACAGATAAACAGAAAATGACAGAAGTTAAAGACCACATGGCCTATCCAGTCTGTCCCATCTCAAAGCTGCCAAGTTACCCAGTTCCGGGAGTGAGATTTTTTGCCAGTTCTGGTTTTAAATTTGCATTGCTATGCAATATGTTATTTATACTGTTTTACCCATTGAAAGCAATGCTGGAGATCCCATAAAGCATCAGAAATACAGGACTGGCTTAAAATCTCACTCCCGGAACTGGGCAACTTGGCAGCTTTGAGATGGACAGACTGGATAGGCCATGTGGTCTTTAACGTCTGTCATTTTCTGTTGATCTGTTTTGATCTTCCTCCTCCAACGTTAAAGCAACAGGTCAACGTGGGCAAAGAAAAATCTACAGTGCAAAGCTGCAGTTGCTCTGTAGGTCCTGAAGAAAACAGGAACCTTTTCAGAAACCATTGAGGCTACAACGTAACCCATTTAAAACTAGTAAGAGAAAATATGTTTTCTCTCAACGCATAAACTTTGGAATTCATTACCGGAGGATGTAGTAAAAGCTGTTAGTGTAGCTGGGTTTAAAAAAGGTTTGGACAACTTCCTGGAGGAAAGGTCCATAAACCATTATTAAAGAGGACCCGGGAAATCCACTGCTTGACCCATGACGAGCATTGTGGAACCTGTGTGCCTTTTTGGGAGCCTGTTAGATACTTGTGACTTGGATTGGCCACTATTGAAAACAGGATTCTGGGCTTGATGGACCTTGGTCTGACTCAGTATGGCATTTCTTATGTTTGTTGCTATACCAAGATATTGTAGTATATAAACATTTGAAATACCATAAGTCTCTCTTTATTTTATCTGAAAAGTCTACTACTAGAATTTTTACACACATTACCCAATGTTGTGATCTCCCTATCTTCTCAAGAACTTGCCCTTTTGTTTAAACAGACGTCGTCTTCTTGGAGACTCCAGCAAGTATCACAGGGGCCAATATACTAATGTGCGTTCACATGAACTGTTAATATCTAGTGATAATGAGATGCGTATTAATGCATGAGGTGTGTATTAACGCAGACATGAATGTGCACATATTAAAATATTCATGTGAAATTAAATTTTTATTTATTTATTGATCCATTTGTTATACCTGGCATCAATGCTGTTTGTAGAACGATCCAACAATGCAAAGCAATGTGTGCCTTTAAGTCATTACTGACTCCTGGTGACCCAGCAGCTCCTGGGTTTTCTTGGCAGCATGACCAGAAAAAGATTGCCAGGCTTTTTTTCCAAGGCAACGGAGGGTGTAGTGACTTGCCCAAGGTCACAAGGAGAGCTAATGGAAATTGAATGCTGGTCTCTTGGTTACCAAGCCAGTGCTCTAACCACTAGGCAACGATCCAAGCGGCTGCCAAATAATAATAAATAAATAAAAGCACACACATTTAAACAGCTACAAAATATGGGAGGTTTATAAGTGGATAACACAAAAAGGTTGACTACATTTTTTACATTCATAACATTTTTGCCTTAACTGCATTCAAGTTTTACATGTGCTAATGGGTGATTGGGCTATTTAGTATAATTCTGCATCTCATATCTTCAGGATAGATTTTGCATGAATGCAAGCTAGTAAACACATATTACCATACTTTAGTACACTGATCCCGTAATCTTCATTTCCTTGACCACTTCTTCCCCTGCCTTTGGGTCACACTTGTATATAGATTTTTTTTAAACTTTCACATTTCTGTAATCTCACTTCTAGTACATAGCCATTGATGATAATAATACTACTGATAATTTTCATAGTGTTACTGGGCATACAGTGGTGATAAATATTTAGGTACCATATGTCCCTGCCCAGAAGAGCTTACAACTTAGTGGGTACCTGAAGCAAAAGGCAATAAAGTGACTTGCCTAAGGTCACAAGAATATCAATAGTAGAAGTGGGAAATGAACCCTGGTTTGCCTGGTTCTTAGCCCATTATCATAACCAGCATGCCACTTTCTTTGCCAGTAACCAAGGTTCAAATCCCATGTCTCCCTCGGATGCTCTTTGTGAGTTTGGGCAAGTCACTTCACCCTTCACCGTTTGATTGGGCAGGGAAATAAGCCTGAGCATAATTCACTTTGTGATTGTATTTAGAAATAGCAAGTGATACATCAAAAGTCCAAATCTAGTCCAGTATCTTGTAGTGGTTTGCATGTTTTTCTGCAGGAACAGCACACTTTGTTTTGTGTAGAATATATTGTGATTACCAGAGTGAGCGAGGAGAGGCAGAAGAAAGATTAACACAGGTTTATGGGGAAGGCCCTAAGCCTGCATCTGTTGGCACAGGGACAGACCCTAGCGCACCCTGCAGCATGTGAGGACACAGTCATCACAAGTAAAATAAAAAGCCAAGGAACAGACTTTACTACCGGGCTAATAAATATTTAATACATTCAAATCTCCAAGGAACTTGTTGGCTATGAGAATCAGGGAAGTGTATTAGCTTAATGAGGCATAGTCCTGTTAAATATCTGAGTCCATAATGGCATCAGCAAATATGATAAATGCAAAGTATGTTTAAGAAAGTGCAAAAAAATGCCTGCTATAAATTTTAAAGTAATCTTATTTTTACTGCTTATCATTTCTATAGTGCTTCTAGATATGTGCAGCACTGAAGACATACGTTTAAGAGAGTCCCTTATCAACAGAGTTTGCAATCTATTCAAGACAGACCAACAGGACAAATAAGAGATTAGGGAGTCACATTATAGAAAAAGATTAACAACATGGGAATTAAACAGGAGAATAAGGAGTTTAGGATTTAAAAGCAACCTCAAAAAGGTGAGCTTTTAGCCTGGGTTTGAATAGGATCACAGACGGGAGCGTGACCTACGGACTCGGTCTGTTCCAAGCGAACGGCACAGCATAATATAAATTCAAAAGTTTCAGCCAACCTTCTGTGAAGACTGAAAAGCATTTCCGATTTGTTTGCTTTGAATTGTAATTTAATGTCTTTGATACTGACCTCAAATAGATCTAAACCTCAATGAGTTATGTTTATTCATATGGGCTTTTCAATTTATAGTGTTTATTTATAAGTAGTTTTGAATTTGTTCAACATTTATTTAGCAGACAACTTCAGCAAATGTGATAGATGCAGTTATGGACTGAGTATTTTTATGAGAACATTATGAGTGTGGCTGTGCCACATTAAGTTTAATATGATTCTTCAAGTTCTTCTAAATCTTTGTTGATGCAAATGAATTAGCTATTTTTTTTGTTAGTTTAATGGTTTAGGTTTTATGCCCCAGCTATTTCCTTAAGAAAGTTGAGCGCCTAAATTTGTGCTCTATTTTCAACCAAACTTAAGAACCTAAAGGTCATGTTTACTAAAGATTAATGTTAATTGAAGAACATTATCGCGTGCTAAGTCCCACTGCGTCCTTAGGAATAAAATGGGCTGCAGTAGCACTTAACATGTATTAACGTACTTTACACATATCAACCTTTAGGAAACATAGGGGTATGTTTACTAAACGGCGGTAAGGGAGCAGTCTTCGCCGTGCATTAATAACAGCGAAAAGGAGTTACCATGTGGTAAGTGTGCTGGGCATGTTAGAGGCAGTCCAGCATTAAGGGGTGGTAGAGTACACTTACCATGTGGACTGTAAGTTACATTATCAATAGATAGCGTACGAAACGTTCATATGAAATAATGAATGTAAGCTCGTAAAATTGTCATACACTTGCCTTAATCACTATATGCTCTAGATAATAAATATACCTTGATGTCTGTTTCTCAAATATCATCATAAACGCGCTAATACTTACGGCTAAGATCATTGCTAGTATTCACATCTGTATGCATAATGTTTCTAATATTGCAAATATTACTGTCATATTATTGTGTTTGCTAATACGTTGCCATTCATTGCTGCTAGCATCCTCTCAAGCAACATTTTGTCTCCCCTATCACCAGTACCTCTCACATATATTCACACTGTTATTAATCTGTATACACTGTTGCCAATATTACTAATCTGTATACACTGTTCCCAGTACCCCTCACATTTGGTAAGCTGTTATCTGTACCTAACTAAATTCCAGTGAAATATCTTTGCCTACCCAGATTTTACCTCTCACTATGTAAGCTTCTGCAACACATATCTGTACCTAACTAATTTCCAGTGAACTGTCTTCCCCTAGCCAGATTTTAAACACCTCACCACAGAAAAATTCAAACCCTATCTTAAACTCTCCCTCCTAAGCAATATTCCTCACATCCACACAATGGCCCTCCACATCAAGATAACATTAGGCCTATACCTCCTCTTCATAGGTTTGATACCAGATATCCTAGCTCTAATTTCTCCTGGCAATTCCATACCTATCTTGCATAACAACTGGCGAAAATGGGCAGGCACTAATCACCACAATGTAAACTGGGACCACCGTTCTCATCACCATTATCTATTATACATACCTCTTCAGCACACTACAAAGTTAAATACAGAAAATTACAATCAACCATGCCCTCTCAAATGTGCCCTCATTAATGCTCGCTCTCTTCGTAAAAAATGGCCAGCTGTCACAGACATAATAACATCTCACAACCTGGATATACTTATGGTCACCGAAACATGGCTGTCACCCGAAGATAATATAATTCTCAACCAGCTCCTCCCCAACAACTTCGTAGTCTTCACCAGCAGCAGACAAGGCAAAAGAGGTGGAGGGGTACTTATCCTCGCCAAGACTGAACTCCAACTTAAAATGGTCGACTCTGCTAGCAACAACCACCTCGAAACCGTCTCTATCTCTAACAACCTTTGCTCTATAAACTTAGTATACAGAGCGCCATCATCCTCCCCAGATGATCTGTCAACCATTATAAACCTTGCCTCCAACTCACAGAATCCAAATAGACCCAACTGGATCTTAGGAGACATTAACCTATCGTCCCTTCAAGACAACCAATCTGACGCCTTTATAGATGCTCTAGAAACTCTAGGTTACAAGCAAGTTGTACAACAATCCACACATACTAAAGGTAACATCCTTGATCTCATATTTGCCCCACTATCCACTCTCAATCAACTTCAAAATATTATACTAGCAATTACAGATGTCCCATGGTCAGATCATAACCTCATTATATTCCAGATTCCCATTCAAAAGAAACAATATTCTGATGACAAGGATCTAAACAAATATGCAAATACCACATCCAGAAGCTTCCAACCTTTTAACAGGGAACAGATCCTCGATGAAACTGACGCACTCTCTAAAGACTCTACCCTAAACCTGGAAGAGATTATCACTTCTTGGAACAACAGACTCAACCGCATTTCTTCCCGTCCACCCAGAAACAAGCCCTCAAGAACAAAAGCGATGGCACCTTGGTATACATCAGATCTGAAAGAATCCCTAAAACTTTTGCGAAAGCTCGAAAAAAAATGGAGGAGGTCACGCACCAATACCACTCAGACCGCATACATGCAACATCTTGACGCCCACCGCAAGGCCATCTCAGAAAAAATGAGACTATATCATACAGACACCCTGAAACGTGCTATAAATAAACCCCATGACCTATTTACTCTTGTCAAGAAATTAGCCAAGGAGCCTTCTCCGGAACACCAGTGTGAAATCAACCCACAAGAATATGCTCTTTACATTCAATCCAAGATGTGCTGTACAAATAAAATCACAATACCCCCTATCCCGAATATTCATGGGCTCCCAGCTCCTTTAGCTTCATTCTCCACCCCGTCTTTGAAGCTAATTGAAGATATAATCTCATCTCTCAACCTATCCACAGCACATACTGATCCGTGTCCAGCCTTTTGGATAAAGGACCTTCGCAAAGAGCTTGCTCCAATAATCTCCAAGATCATAAGGCTATCATTTGACACCGGCTCATTCCCTGCTGCCCTCAAACAGACTTCTATCAGACCTCTACTAAAAAACCTCAAGTTAGATCCACAAAAATCAGACTCTTACCGACCCATCTCCAGCATACCCACTCTTGCTAAAATAATTGAAAAAATAGCCTACAGACAACTGCAAGACCATATCGACACTGAAGCGCCTTTGGACACCTGTCAACATGGATTCAGGGAATCCCACGGGGTGGAAACCCTCCTCACCTCACTTCTCAACACCCTAAACTCTGGTATCGATAACATCAAACAGGGCTTTGTTCTCATCTTTTTAGATATTGCGGCTGCTTTTGACTCGGTCTGTCACGATCTTCTTATTATCCGCCTAAGAGAGAAGGGCCTTTGTGGAAATGCTCTCGAATGGTGCAATTCATACCTCTCAGAGAGATGGCAACAGGTTCGATCAAATGGTGAAACATCAGAGCCGTTTCACCAAGGACAAGGAGTCCCACAAGGTTCCTCTTTGTCATCACTATTATTCAACATCTACATGCAACCTATATGCAACATTATCAGGTCCTTCAACATCAACTATATGATCTATGCTGATGACGTGTTACTATATATGCCATTCTGCATAGAGAAGATGAACCTCACCCCAATAACCAACTGTTTTAACACCATCTCAAATTGGCTACTGACTCAAAATCTCAGAATCCAGAACAAAAAAACTGAACAGTGTGTGGCATGCCATAGACCAGGACAGTGTCTGTGGAGGCAGCATGTTCCTGATGTGGGCAGCAAAGGGAGGATTGTCCATGAGTGCTCATGTGAAGCAGTCACAAGAGAGGCGTGCATAATATGGCTAACTGCTGCAAATTACCCCAATGGCCATGGTGGGGCAGCTTACTGCTGGTAAGCTGCCCCACCATGAATCTCCCTGACGGTCAAATGGTGGGCGCAGGGTTGTGCCATGGATTTTCCAAGCAGAGAATATGCAAGGAGTGTGGTGGGTGGATGTATGGGATCATACAGGCCAAAAGCATTTGGTGTGTGTGAACCAAAAGTAGCAGTGCCATGGGGTACATGAAACACCATTTGTGCAGATGGGACTGGTGTTTCAGCCTGTTCAACTGCAAGACAATACACCTGACAGAGTGGCATGATAGAAAGGGACAAGTTGAACCCTTTTGCCCCATGTGGGGCAAGTAATGATGGCAGAAGAGTGCAGGGGATGTCTTTGCAAAGAGTGTTAGGTGCCTGAATGTATGAGATATATCCTCTTCACATAAAGCTGGGAGGTCACAATGATGACAAAACAGTAAACACATCCATACCAGTTGACCCAGACACCTGCTGCGTATACATCATTATCCTGCTGCAATGTGCTGTGGCAGAGCCACTAAAGCCATGCTCACAGATGTCCATGATGAGGAATGCCATGTTGGGCTACCCAGTGTGTGGCCATAACGCATAGAAATGTAGAAGAATGATTGTCTGCAGGTCACAGCAGAGCCAAGACTGTGCGAGGTGGGCAAGCGCACCCAGGCACAAAATGAACAAGTTGGAATCAAACCCTTGACCATAGAAACATTGCAGCAAACAATAGGCTCCACCCCCACACAGCTCTACACAGTTGTGTTAGAGCCTACAGATCTCTGATCAAACTGCTGGTATAGGTTGGGCCCTCCACTACCCATGAGGCACTGCACATGCAAAACAGCGGATTTTCAGCTGAAGAACCAATGGAGAATGTACTGATCCAGCATATCACCTCAGTAAGATGCACTGGCTGTGGGTACTACATGCACATAACAATAGCAAGCCTTGCTGCAGAGCGGTTTCAGCTGTCACCCTGAGCGTGAGGAAGGGTGCCCAGCACCTGGTCCACTGAAACCGCACTGTTAGAGATGGTCTCTGCTGGCCGTGCTGCAGGTCCACATCATAGCTAGTATGTGGCAAGTATTGTCTGCAGTGTGTTATGCTTTTCTCCTTGTTTCCTGCATGCTGTAGGTGACAGTGACAGCAGCACCTCGGCCCTGTGTTCTGCCTGTGTTGGACACTAACTCTCCGATAACAATGCAGGTTAGTGGCTGGTGTCAATATGCTGTTGCCATGGACAGCCACTGCAGTGGGGGATTCCCATCCTGCTAATGACTCTTTGAGGTATTGTCCCATCTTGGCAAAGTTAGTTTTCCTAAAGTCTAAGACCTTTGCTTTTGAATGGATTTTATCAGCCCCTAGTCCTAATACTGAACTATACCATCTGGTGATCACTGGATGTGAGATGATCTCTCACTGTAACATCAGAAACACTTTCCTCATTGGCATGCACTAAGTCCAGTATGTCCCCATCATGCAAGGCCCTTAAAACCTTGCTCTTTACAAAAACCTATGAGCAGACAACAATCTCCACCCGAACAGTGATGCAACTACCTCCGCCATCTCGATACCCACTCATCCCAACTAGACTCGATACCCACTCATCCCAACTAGACTCGATACCCACTCACCCCAACTAGACTCGATACCCACTCATCCCAACTAGACTCGATACCCACTCATCCCAACTAGACATACAAGTTCATTGTATAATGATGTTAAGTACCCTCATGTTAAATATAACCCTCCAATTGTGATGTGACCACTTTGATTGAAGGATAAGGTGGTATACAAATCTGTCTAAATAAATAGGTTCTATTACTAGTTGTTTGAATAGTTCTCCTTGTAGAGAATCCAGGATCTCCTTATTTCTAAAAGACCCTTCAGCAGGGATGTGCCAAGCCACATCCAGCATATTGAAATCACCTATCAGTAGCACTTCTCCTTTAATGGCAATGCTGCGTATATCTTCCATTAAATCTTCATCCCCTTCTTCTCCCTGTGAGGGGGTCTGTTTCTAACTCCAATGCAAATGGATTTCCCTTTCCCTTTTTCTGGTTTAACCTACAGTGCCTCCTCTCTTCCTTTTAAGCCCTGCAGTTATATAGCTTTAATATAATTATTTACATATAGTGACACTCCACCTCCCCTTCTTCCTACCCTGGCCTTCCTGAATAAAGTATAAGCCGGTATAATTACCATGCCTCTGTAACCACCACTAAATCCAAGTCAGCCTCTCCCATTAAAGCCTCAACATCTGGGATCTTATTCCCCATGCTACAGACATTTATACACATCGCTTTCCAGATGTTACCCCTTTTACCCATTTGTACAGAAGTATTTAATGTTTCACTTATCTGGGGGCTTTCTTCACCCATCCCCAACAAATCTAGTTGAAAGCCCTCTTCGGTAGGTTAGCAAGTCTGCTGCTGAAGATACTTTGACCCTTCTTGGACAGATGGACTCTTCTTGAATCATCTGAACATCATCCCATGGTCCAGGAAACCAAAATGCTCTTGATGACACCATCCATGCGGCCATGCATTCATCTATAAGATGCGACTTTCTCTGCTTCAATTTTTACCCTCAGCAGGGAGGATTGAAGAGAACACTACCTGCGTACCTTTCTGCTTCACCCGCTGTCCCAGAGCTATGAGCCATGGAGGAATACCTAGCAGTATCATTTGTGCCAACATGAATGAGCAACTTCAGATAATGGTCAGTAGGCTTGATGAATCTCGGCAAATCCTCCATAACATCTCTGATTTTGGCACCTGACTGATAGGGCACCTCTCTGGACATCAAGTCTAGTCGGCCGATGGACGCCTCAGTACCCTTCAGAAGAAAGTCACCAACCACACTACTCATCACTTCCTTATGGTGACTGATTCTGCAACTTTGGGGTACTCAAACTGTGGTTCTTCCCTTTCCTGGGATGCTTCCACCTCCTCCACTTCCAGGGCTGCATACTGGTTCTTTAATTCAAGGACAGGAGGAGTTGGAGTGTTGATACTGCAGGCTCTGGTGATTCGTTTCCAACCTTCTTCATTCTATAGCCTCCCATCTTCACCTCTGTTGGAGAGCTTGGATGTTTCAAGAAGCATCCCATCAATGTACTTCTCACTGTCTCAAATGCTTCTCAACCTCGCCATCTGTTTTCTGAGCTCTTCGGTCCTAGTTAATTTTCAAAGAGGCCAATTTAGCAACTTAACTCACAAGAGCATAAATCCTTTGAATATCAGCCACTATACTTATTATTTTTAGATCTACCTTTCATGGAGAAATGGACGTATTGGCATTTTCAAATGAGATGCAAGGCAGAGTGTAGTAATAGCTGCTGAAACTGCTAATGGAAATGGTATTGTATTGAATGAGGGGTGAGCTGGGTCTCTTGTCTCACACACACACACATACATATACATATATATATATCTTAATAAATAGTTTGGTCTGTGGTATTGTGCAGTTTTTAATTTAATACTGTTAGTTACCTACCCAAACCAAGGATAGAAAGAAGGTAACAAACTTAAAAACATTTAAAATTATGGGCAACGTATCAGCCCTAATTTTGCATTTTTATATATGGCATTAGGACAGTTGATGCGGCAGAGTGTGCAGCCAGTCATTAAGTATATTTAAATAAATAAATAATGTTGTGTTAAATGTATTTTTCCCTCTCCCTACCATCTTTAGCTATCCTTACCCTTATATGTATTCTGCTGCAATACATTTGTCAGCAACCACTTAATGGCTGGATCTTATATTGACTCCATAATAATAGAAATCTCTGCTCCTTGTGTAGCTGAAAGTTGCCTTATCTGCCCTGCATCTTCTATATACTAAAGGAGACAGGTCCCTTATATCTTTAGGTTCCTATAGCTTTCTTAGACAAAGCCCTCAAGGACCTAGAATCAGGGCTCTGGGCCTTGTGCCAGCTGAAGTGTGGATGGCTTGTTTTAAAGGATATAGTTGTTCCAAAACCCTGAGATATGCCCCATGTACCCACAGACTTTACCAGAGAACAGACAGTGTTTCACAGCAAGCTGCTGTATCAGCACCAACTTGTTGATTATTCTGTATAAGGTACGATGTAATAATATTTACAAGAAATAACATAGCACATTACACATTAGGCAGATATTACCATAAAGCTTTCAAGGGAAGTTCAAACAGATGAAACCCTTGCTAGTAAGTGATAGGATAAAGGTCCAATTACAGTCCCAGGCCCAACTACTGAAAAAATAATAGGAGCTGGAAGCTAAGGTGGATGAAACTGTTAAGCAAACAAAATTTCTCTGTAGGATGCACACACAGACTATTTGGTGACGGCTGTTTGGCACACCAGATTTTAGTTCTGTGCTATGCAATTCCTTGAGCAATCTGAGGGAAAATGAAGCCTTAACTTGGGGTAGGAAAGTTTTACAACCACACTAGCTCTGTGTGATCTTTAATGAAAATAAAACCCTTTCAAAACCCTACTTGGTTTGAATTTCTTCTTGTGCTGGCTAGTCTCCAGAACTGCTCTGGTATCCAAATTCAGCTGACCCATTCTTCCCAGTCACTGAGTAAAACCTCTGCTCGCTACTTTAGTTTATCTATAGGGATGTTTCCAGTGGTGGAATTCAGCCGGTTGGCCCACGGGCAACATTCACTGAACCGGGCGGAACATGGCGTTGTGATGCCGGCTCTTCACTGATGTGGACTGCGGCATTGGTGGAAGCCCCCAATGCTGTCAAACCACTGGCGGGTGGGGGGATTGGGCCACTGGGCCACCAGGGAATTGCTTCCCTTTGGTGGATGCCAGCAGCCCGAGTGTGCGGAGTTGGCAGTTCAACCATGTGCCGTGCTGTCACCCGCTCTGAATGCACAGTGGTGGAATGGACCGTACCGGTTCTGGTCAATTTGAATCCCACCACTGGATGTTTCCCTTTGAGTGTCCCCCTCTATATCTGTCCTTGCTCTTAGGAAGGCTGCAGCTCAGCTCAGCTCTGCTGTAACTGAATCAGTCCCCAGAGAAACCTTTGTCTGCTGTGCAGGCAAATACTAGTTTTACTGTTCATGCGATCCTCCTTTAAAAAAATCTTCCTGCTTGCTTTAATCCCAGGCAGCTGAGGTCCAACTTCCCACATCCTCACAGGTCAGTGTGTCTGCACGCTTTCTCTCACCCTAGCTGCATGAGGAGCATCCCATACTTCTAGCAGGCTAACCCTGTCACTGCTTTATGGTGCAAAGTGAGTCAAGCAGCTTCCTGTGAGTTCCACTGATGTGGCAAAAAGACTCCAGTCCGGGTTTTGCCAGTAGCTGCCTACAGGATTTGCTTTAGTCCTACAGCAACAGCACCGTCTATGTTTTTGGTTTTACTCCAGAAAGGGAAAGAGAACTCTAGAACTTCATAAGTTTACTACTTGGTTCATTGTGAACTTGGAGGACTGGAACCTACTTAAGTGTGGCCCCTCACACTTGCTTCTTACTTCTAGATGCTATTAATACTGCTGGGTTTTGACAACACAGAGCATAATATTGATGACCCATGCAAAATTAATTTATTGTGAAGATCACTACTGAAAAAAATTACCGTAGAAAATTTGCTTTGGAAAAGAAGACTCCATTTGCTATGCAGCTTGTTGTTTGGAATGAGGGTGAGAGCCCCAAAGGCTCAGAGTTCATCACTTATAGCCTGGTAGATCTTGAAATAAATGTCCAATGCTTGTTTAATACCAGGAAACAATCTGATGTACCACTTAATACCCCCTATAAATAGATTATCTGATCCAAAGAGGTTTCAAACCAGTCTGGATCAACACACAATGCCTTTCCCATAGTTTTCAATTTTTTCCCCTGGGCAGTTTATTTTCAGTTGTAAGAAAAAGCTCTATTAATGTGGAGTTAGTTCTGTGCCTGTGCATTAACAGTACTTGGGTACATCAGTGTGAGCTGTTTCTGGAATAGGTAGTCCTTTTGCTGTCAAAATGGAAAAATTCCCACTGTACTCGTTCTCAAATCAGTGATCTAAATCCCTGCAAAAGTGATTCCGAAGTCCTCCAAGCAGCCCAATGCAGTGTCCTGGGTGATCTCGTCCATCTCTGTTCGCACTGGTAAGCTACAGCCTGGAAAGAGCCACTGTGGCAACCCCGTAGGCATTGGAATGGGGTGGGCCGCATGGGCCCTGGCCCCTGCAAAGGTTTGCCTGCCAGTTGCCAGAAAACTGCTTTCACTCCTGTTCTGCACATGGGGATCCCATCTCTTGCAGGCAGAAGAGAGCAGTCGCAATCGTGGCAAAAAGATTTCTTCTGTCTGCCCGCAGGATATCCTGATTGCGGCCTCCATGCAGGTTATCTGCCCTTGGGGATTCGATCTCCCATGGGAAGAAGGGAATGGCTGTGATCACAGCAATGACTCCTTCTGTCTTTCCGTGGGACATTGGGGAAGAAAGAAGGAGCCTTTGCCACGATCCTCCCCCTGTCCATGGGGATCGGGAAATCCGATCCCCGTTGGCAGAACAGGAGGGGGGAGGCTGCGGGGGCTAAGGGTAAAGCTTGGGGCAGAGTAGGATGGAGCTTGGGCCCCCTCCAAACTTTTGGCCATTCCATCCTCAAACCTTTCCAAATTTGTGATGGTGACTCCACAGCCAGTCTGAGTTTCTGGATGCATACAATTAATATAAATGAGAAGTCTGCAAAAGCTAGCTCTGCAATGAATATGCTTTAATCTTATGCATATTGAATGGGGATACCCTGAAATTTGAGTGGCTGTGAGGTTATCAGGACAGGTGAAGGAAGCCCTACATTAGTGGCTCTGGCACAGGGGTCTTGAGGACCATGCTATCAACACAGGGATTAGATGCTTAAAGAGCAAAGTGTTCTAGCACTGTACATGTGTGATACTTCTGAGGTTGCTATTTATTTTCTTTTTATTTTGTTTGTATTTAGCTCACACCTTTCTACAATTAATTTTAGGCAAGTTATATTCAAGCACAGTCGGTATTTTCCCTGTCATCAGAGGGGAGGTAGAAGGTTAAGTGACTATTCCAAAGCTTTTGATGTAAACAAGTGATCTTCATTGTTATAACCTCCGAGTAGTTCTTTTTGGTGGGGACTGTGTCAATAATCAAAGGCGAACTATCCGCTTTGTTTATTGGCCCTGGAAAAATTACCTGCAGTGGTTTGTTTCTGCTTTTCCTGCAAATATTTTTTCCATTGAAAGCAACATTCATAGTTTTGACTATACAAAACTGCACACATTTTTCCCCCAACCAAATTCCTCACTTTGGAACACCTCAAAACAATGCGGTAAAATTTTTCTTTATTGTTGAACAGTGCAGACGCTCTTTATTTGCCGTCAAGCTGGGCAGTAGTCAAAGAGCCCAGTTTATTTTTTCCTCCATGGAAGTGTTTTTGTTGCTCTCAAAATGTTAGAGAGATGAATCCAGTTTGTGGTGTGCATAGCAGGTCATGAACAAAATCAGGGAGGTGTTGTCCAGCCCTGAACATCTAAAGAACCTCATTCTTTACAGTATAGATTTTTCTCAAGCTGCAGTGAATGTGTGTGTTCATTAAAACAAAAAAATTGCTGGTTTTATGTATAAATGGTCCCATGTGAAAATCTATCGATTTACTTCTGCTGAACAGAAATGTCGAAGGGCTTAAAATAGCAACACCAAAGCTGCAGTGAAATAAATATTTGAAAGATCTTGAGCAGTAACCTCTTAGATGGTTGGTCTGTGCATGATATTTTTGCATTCTAGCTTTTCAAATTGCATGCTGGAAGTGACAAATAAATGATTGTTCTGTTGTACTCCGTGTACAGTGGATAGTTTTAAATGCAAAAGCACAAGGAATACCTAAGGGCTGAACAATGTCACCAATGTTTTGCAGTGAGCCAGATATGCTTATAAGCAATACCCAAAGGGGCATGTTTATTAAGATCCATGCTGGTAGCATGCAGTCAGCCCTGAAAATGAGTGTGCACTACAAATAAAGGCATGCCGGGCATATTCCCATGTTGCTAGTGCAGGTTTTGTGCCACTCCTGCTGTTTGGTGTGATCAATTCAAGGGTATTTAATGTCTCCGATTTAAGGGGGTGGGAAGTGCAACATCGCCACAATGTGCACGCTGTGCCCAGAACTACCTCGTCTCTGCCAACTTTCTGCCATCCAATTGAATTTCCTTTTTCTGTTTGTTTTCCTGTTGTATGGCAGATAATAAGGGGACCATTGTTTGCTTCTGACCTCACCAATGCCCAATACTGCTTAATATTTTTTATTTCTCATGCATGTATCCTGAGTTCACAGCAAAGGGAGGGAGGGGAGATATACCCTTTAAGGCACATTTTACAAATGACATCCAAATGCAGTCTAGGACATCTAAGCCAGAACATCAGGAATGCATATTCAAGTATGGGCACGATTTTACATATGTGAACATACCCTGTATAGATGTCTGTGGGACTGTGTTCATGGACATCCCCGGAATAGTATCCAAGACTGGGGATGCCCAAGACATTCATCAGTGGGTCACACACAAAACAATTTTCCCAGCAAAAAATATTGTGATTGTGGAGAGTACTGGGGATGGGGATGTAACAATAAATTTGATATGGGTATTTATGAAGCAAAGGAGTGATGCTTTTTCCACCTGGATGACTGATCAGGGTTGTACCATTTGTTCCTATTGTGGATGCACGGGGGTGGGGGAAGGAAGCTTTATTGATAAGTGGAAACATTTAAAAACCTGATATTCTCAGAGAAATGTTGATATATAAAAGGGGTAATTTTGAATGTGCAAATGTTTTCATTGTTTGCTCTTTTACAATAAAAGAAAAGCTTTGAGCATAAAACTAGGCTTGCTAATTCACAGGCCTAATTGTAAACGTTATGGGGGATATTCAAAGGCATTTACATGGTTTGCAGACCTGCAAGCTGTGTAAATGCAGGTTAGCGGGATATTCAGCGGCTCTAACGTGGTTAGTGCTGCTGAATATCTGTGGTTGCCGCCGCTACTTGCCCCGATGCTATGCGATATTGAGCCGCTGCCTGGTTGCCAAGCTGCGGGTAACATCAGGCCGGTAAATGCTGGCCTAACTTTACCCACGGAAGCTAACTGGGCAGCAGCTATCTTCTGGGGCCTGCAGCTACCCCGGATATTCATTTCCAGTGACCGGATATGGACCCGGCATTGACTGTCTGGGGTTAATATTCAGTGGCAACGACTATGTGTACTAACTGCCACTGCTGAATATCGGGTCCTATCTGTTTAGCAGCTGAATATTGCTACTAAATGTAGAGCTGCCGGCTCTGCCCCAAAGCTGACCCCTTCTTCTCTAAATAAAATGTGTCCATATAGAGAGTTAAACGGCCTGCTTTACCCATGTAAGAGCTGATAATAGATGCACAAGTGAGTCGTGTGTTTGGCACATGCCAGCAAATGCATAAATTGCTTTGAGTATCAGGCGCATGTTTGTAAAAGATTTTAAGTATATAACCGTTATCTGTATGGTACTAACAGGGCACAGGGAACTAAGTAGAAAGACTTACACGGCTACTGGTTTGGCCTCTAAGAGCTTTTACATTCTTAAGTTTTGAATTTGAAGATGTTAAGTGACCACCTCAAGGTTATACTTTGTACTTTAATCAATATCTGCCTGATATGTGGCTCTTAGGGGCATGTTTAATAAAGTGCATTAGGTTTTGCATGTATCACACAATTAGAGTAAAAACAAACGCGAGATATGTTTAACAATAGCATGCTATCTGTTGGGGATGTGTATAGTATGGCCCCAGCAGCTACTGTACTGATGGCAATCACGTTTAAAGTGGATGAACTTAACTCTACCCACTGAGATGGCATTAAGTGCACTGGTGCCAACTGCAGCATTGATGGCAAATGTCCACTGTCAACCCTCGTGCTGCATGTGCTCCATCCTACCCTGCATATTTCTTTCCTGGAAAACCTTGTTCTTGGTGGCCCTCACTTCTGCTAGACGCATTAGTGAGCTACAGGCCCTAGTATCTGATCCTCCTTACACTAGGTTCTACAAGAACCGGGTAGTCCTACGGACTCACCCTAAATTTCTTCCCAAAGTGGTTTCCCATTTTCACATCAACCAGGAGGTGGTACTTCCAACCTACTTTCCCAGGCCGCACTCCAGCCGAGCTGAAATGGTCCTGCATACCCTGGACTGTAGGAGGGCGCTGAACTTCTACCTTGACCATACGCGGGAGCACCGAAAGGCTGTTCAGCTCTTCGTGTCTTATGACCCCAACAAGTTGGGGCTCCCTGTCTCCAAGCGTACTCTGTCCATCTGGATTGCGGATTGCATCGCTTGGGCTTACGAGGCTGCGGGCCTCGTGCTGGAAGGTAGAGTCACCGCTCATCGTGTTCGGGCGAAGGCTACGTCAGTGGCTTACCTCCGCTCTGTTCCATTGGCAGACATCTGCCGGGCCGTTACTTGGTCTTCAAGCCAGACTTTTGCAGCCCATTACTGCCTAGAGAGGGAGTCCCGCAGGGACAGTGCTTTCGGACAGGCAGTCCTCCGTAACCTCTTTGAGGTATAGGCAACTCCTACCCTCCATCCCGGATGTTGGGCTACCGGTTGGAGACGTATTCAGAGAAGATTCCTTCCTTCTGTGCTGCTGAGCTAGAGGGAGCTCATTTTTGTGCTTGGGGTCTCCGGTAGCCTTAAGCTTGGGAGTCCCATATGTGAGGACTGACTTCCTGCTTGGTCCTGGAGAAAGCGTAGTTACTCACCTGTAACAGGTGTTCTCCAGGAGCAGCAGGAATCAGTCCTCACAACCCTCCCTCCTCCCCTTGGAGTTGCAGTTTTATGCTTTCGTTTTTGCTAATTTTTGCTGTCTTTTATCTATGTCATCTGACTGAGCAAGATGGCACCCTTGGGCGGGAAGGGGACCGCGCATGCGCGCTGCAATTCCCAAAGGCTTTCTTTGAAAGCTGGGGAAAATTGCTCCGCGAGGGCTCCGCACTAAGCAGTCTGGATTTAACCCCGTGCTGTTTGTTTAGCACGTGCAGCGTTAGTGCAGTCCGTTAGCACGCACTTGTGCAGCTTAGTAAACATGTCGCTTAGTTTTCAGCTTTACTGAGCAAGTGTTTCTTGATTAGTACGTCAGCCATGAAGTTACGGGGACACTCTGGAAGGATTGAGCATGTGTATAATATATTCTAGTGCTCTGAGGGTCAGTGAGGCTCAGCTTCTATGTTTTAGTCATTGTATCACAAACACAGTTTTAATGACTGGAGTGACTTCCCAGTTTAAACTCTATAAACAGCCCTAGCAAAATTCTTTTTCTACATAGCTACTTTCCACACTCAAATTTTCTGCCATCCAATTGAATTTCCTTTTTATGTTTGTTTGTTTTCCTGTTGTATGGCAATGATCCCAACTAAATGGTCCCAGCTGGGTTTAAACTACAGCCTCATTTTGCAGAGTTAAATGACAAAGTGGTTTAAAACCATTCCACCACACCACGTAACAATTTTCCCTTTCAAGAAGATGTCTGTAGAAGAATAATTGAAAGCTGTTCTTTTTCTCCACCTCCCATTTCCTACCAGTGAGTCAGTTGATGGTATTAAAGAACAAATTCTCTTTTCCAGACAATTTACACCTATTTTCTTAATATCCCTTATTATAGTCAATTAATACCATAGTTTGCTTCAAGTCTACTTAGTGCCTGCCAAGGGCAGAGAAAGGGATTCATTCATCAGTATAATAACCTTATTGGCAATGCATTCCTAATTGTATCAGGACAGTTGTTACACCAAAGAAACAATAATGGCAGTATGAAATTAATAGTTCTTTTCTGAATTTCATAACGGCACAGCACAACTGATGTTCTATTGTAAGTAAAGTTGAATTCCCTTGTTTATGGAATGCAAAGAAATTGCAGCTGGGTATGCTATTGCGAATTTCAATCATCTACATGGAGGCAGTCAAACACACACATTTAGAATAGGCATTGGTGATCCACTCCCATTGTTCAAAGAGCATTTAACAGTTCAGATAATAAGGAGGCCATTGTATATAGTATTTATAGTGTAGAGTTTTGTGGAGATGATAAATCAATGATGACCTGTAACTTTAGCACGCAGCTTGCCGACTTTGCCAAACAAACATATTAGAAATATCATCCTCTCCCACCACTGTGTCCTTTGCTTCTGAATTTCCAGCCTCATCCGTTGACTCTTCAGTGACTTCTTTAGACTGCTGGTGGTATCTTTCACTAATGCATACCAGAGGGGAAGAATTGCATTGACTGAAATGTACGTTGTGATAAAGTAATATCCCGTAATGAGTATGGGCCACAGTTGAAAGTGGGCTTTTGTAATCTTGAAAGCTCTTCGACATCTTTGAAGAATTCTTTTAGTTGGTTTATGGTTTAGGCACTTGATATACCACCCTTTACTTAAGCTTCAGAGTGGTTTAAATGTATGCTATCAGGTACTTTTTATTCCTTTGTCCCCAAAGGGCTCACAATATAAGTGTACCTGAAGCAATGGAGGGTGAAGTGGCTTGCCCAAGGCCACAAGGGGTGGCCATGGGGACTAGAGACCCCAGTCCCTCCAGCCTGAGGTTGCTTGTCCCCATGTGGGAGTTGAACCCCTGGCCCTCCAGCCTGAGGTTGCTTGTCCCCATGTGGGAGTTGAACCCCGGGCCCTCCAGCCTGAGGTTGCTTGTCCCCATGTGGGAGTTGAACCCCTGGCCCTCCAGCCTGAGGTTGCTTGTCCCCATGTGGGAGTTGAACCCCGGGCCCTCCAGCCTGAGGTTGCTTGTCCCCATGTGGGAGTTGAACCCCGGGCCCTCCAGCCTGAGGTTGCTTGTCCCCATGTGGGAGTTGAACCCCTGGCCCTCCAGCCTGAGGTTGCTTGTCCCCATGTGGGAGTTGAACCCCTGGCCCTCCAGCCTGAGGTTGCTTGTCCCCATGTGGGAGTTGAACCCCTGGCCCTCCAGCCTGAGGTTGCTTGTCCCCATGTGGGAGTTGAACCCCTGGCCCTCCAGCCTGAGGTTGCTTGTCCCCATGTGGGAGTTGAACCCCGGGCCCTCCAGCCTGAGGTTGCTTGTCCCCATGTGGGAGTTGAACCCCGGGCCCTCCAGCCTGAGGTAACTTGTCCCAACCACTGAGCCACTCCTCTCTCCCTGCACATTAAAGGCTATCAGAAACTACAAAGAATCAAGTGGACTTGTTTTAAGGCTTTTCACAACAAGGATACATCCACAAAAGCAGAAATATTTCAGGCAGATGAAATTTGAAAACTCCATTGGTGAATACATGGGTACTTTAACCTAGCTCACGAATTCACTTACACAGGATGAAGAGATGCTATGAAAGCAAAGAGAGCAGAGTATGACAACCAGATCCTATAACTTCCAAACTTCTCTGGTTTAGTACCTGATTTCCATTTCTTCTCTGAACTGTATTACAAGCATGTTTGTCATGTGCTTAATTTGGATAAGTTGCGACTGCACCATCACAAAGCCAAACTAGTTCTGGGTGCACATGAAGTAAGCTATGGTTGTCAGGGCCAGCACAAGGAAATGGGGTACCCTAGGCGAACATCATCACTTGCACCCCCTCCCCAAGACTGACTGCCGCTGCTACCCTTTGGGACCTACAGCAGCAGCGGTGGCTTGAAACGGCCCGCCATGCTTACGTTTGGACTTCGGTGCCATGGGGCTTTTTGCTTCTGACCCCACCAATGTGCAGTACTGCCCCCATGCAAAAAGAAGAGAAATCAGAAGGAACCGGAAGCACGGAGAGCACTGGAGCTGAAGGTAACTCTAGCGCTTTGATGCCATTTTAAACGCATTTCCAATGCTGCACATTCCAGTAAGGGGTGGCAATGGGCACCTCCAGAGGGCTGGTATTCTAGGCGATTGCCTATTTCACCAAATGGAAATGCCAGTCCTGGTTGTACCATAGAGGGGTTTTGGTAATGTAAGTACATTTACTTTTCACTTAGTTGTCCAGGTTACAGGATAATATGATTAGTGCATATTGCTTAATAGTTTTTATAGGAGCCATCCCAGGACTGATCCAGCAAAAGGAAAGTCTAGTTTTCTTTCCACCACTGAACATCTAGTTTTGCTCTCCAATCTTGCAGCCACAATCCACCTTGTTGCAAGATGTATCCATCATAATACAGAAGAAAATGTTGACATCTCTTTGCACATTTCAAGTTTCTGGACATCTTTACGTAGAGAAACTCAGACAGCATCAGTCCACTTTATTATGAAGGCTATTTGGAAAACATATGCACAATATGCTTTATACATAATTTATCTGCAGCATAACTGTAACACCTTGGGGCATATTTACTAAAACGTGCCGTTAGTGTGGGGTTTGCCATGTGCTAAGGGCACTGCGATATTCACATGGCGCCCTGCCCTAAAGATCACACCCTAACTGGTGAACGAGTGATGGGTTAGGGGGTGGCATGTGGGGTGTTGATGGCGCATCATGGTTAGCACGGGGTGGATGCTAGCTGTGAATATTGTGGTTAGCAGCAGTACACGTTACACCACCTCAAGAGGTGCATCTGCATGCTGGTTAGCGCAGTGTGCATGTTAGCAGCACACTAACAGCAGGGGGACAGGTGCATGCACCCTCTAAAGTCAGGGCGAGCTTCCATGTTAGTTTTACAGCTCATAAGAACATAAGATATGCCATACTGGGTCAGACCAAGGTCCATCAAGCCCAGTATTCTGTTTCCAACAGTGGCCAATCTAGGTCACATGTACCTAGCAGTTTCCCCAAGAGACACAAGTTCCACAATGTGTCAAGCATTGATATCTTCGGTCACTTCTTAATAATGGTTTATGGACCTTTCCTCCAGGAACTTGTCCAAACCTTTTTTAAACCCAGCTACACTAACAGCCTTTACTACATCCTCCGGTAACAAATTCCAGAGTTTGATTACACGTTGAGTGAAAAAATATTTTCTTTTATTAGTCTTAAATAGTTTACCCTGTAGCTTCATTGCATGTCCCCTAGTCTTTCTATATTCTGATAAGGTAAACAATCGATCTACGTTTACCCGTTCCACTCCGTTCATTAATTTATAAACTTCTATCATATCTCCCCTCAGCCGTCTCTTTTCCAGGTTAAAGAGCCCTAACTTTTCTAGCCTTTCTTCATAGGAGTATCCTTCCATCCCCTTTACCATTTTGGTGGCTCTTCTCTGTACCTTTTCTAAAATCGCTATTTCCTTTTTAAGATACGGCGACCAGAATTGCACACAATATTCAAGGTGCGGTCTCACCATGGAACGATATAGAGGCATTATAATATCTTTTGTTTTATTTTCCATTCCTTTCCTTATCATACCTAGCATTCTATTTGCTCTCTTGGCCGCCGCTGCACACTGGGCCGAGGGTTTTAACATGGTATCCACAATGACGCCTAAATCTTTTTCCTGGGTGGTGGTTCCTAATGTGGAACCTTGCATCGTGTAACCATAGTTTGGGTTGTTCTTCCCTAGGTGCATAACCTTGCACTTGTCCACATTAAATTTCATCTGCCATTTTGATGCCCAGTCTTCCAATTTATCAAGATCCTCTTGCAATTTTTCACAATCCTCTTGGGTTTTAACAACTTTAAATAGTTTTGTGTCATCTGCAAATTTGATAACCTCACTCGTTATTCCACTTTCCAGATCATTTATGAATATGTCAAAAAGCAGCGGACCCAGCACAGATCCCTGGGGTACACCACTATTCACCTTTCTCCATTGGGAAAATTGGCCATTTAGCCCTACCCTCTGCTTTCTATCTTTTAACCAGTTCCTGTTCCACAATAGTACATTGCCTCCTATCCCATGACTCTTTAGTTTTGCCAAAAGTCTCTGATGAGGGACCTTGTCAAAGGCTTTCTGAAAGTCCAGGTACACAATATCAACCGACTCACCTTTGTCCACCTGTTTATTCACTCCTTCAAAAAAACATAACAGATTAGTAAGACAAGATCTTCCTTGTCTAAAGCCATGTTGGCTGTCTCCCATTAGGTTGTGACTATCTACATGCTGAGTAATTTTATTCTTTATGATGGTTTCTACCATTTTTCCCGGTACTGACGTCAAGCTCACCGGTCTGTAGTTTCCCGGATCACCCCTGGAACCCTTTTTAAAAATTGGTGTTACATTGGCGATCCTCCAATCTTCAGGTATTAGAGATGATTTTAATGATAGTTCACAGATTACTGATAGCAGTTCTGCAATCTCATATTTCAGTTCTTTCAACACCCTTGGGTGTATACCATCCGGCCCAGGTGATTTGCTACTCTTCAGTTTATCTAATAGTTGTAAGACATCTTCCCGATGTATCGATATTTCCTTCAATTCTTCCGCACCTTTAAATACCACTTCAGTCATGGGTAACATCCCTACATCTTCCTCAGTAAAGACCGAAGCAAAGGATTCATTCAGTCTCTCCGCTATCGCCTTGTCGCCTCTTAGTGCTCCTTTAACCCCTTTATCATCTAATGGACCAACTGACTCTCTCACAGGTTTTTTGCTACGAATGTACTTGAAAAGGTCTTTATTTCATGTTTTTGCTTCCGCAGCAAGCTTCTTCTCAAATTCTCTCTTTGCCTGCCTTATCAATGCCTTGCATTTGACTTGCCAGTGCTTGTGCTGTTTCCAGGTTTCGTCGTTTGGCTCTTTTTTCCATTTCCTGAAAGATGCTTTTTTGGCAACAACAGCCTCTCTGACCTCACCTTTAAACCATGCTGGCAGTTTTTTGGACTTCCACTTTTCTTAAAGCGTGGAATACAGCTGGTCTGGGCTTCCAAGATAGTATTTTTCAACAACACCCAAGCTTGATGTACGTCTTTAACCTTCGCAACTGCTCCTTTTAGTTTTTTCTTAACTGTTTTCCTCATTTTATCATAGTCTCCCTTTCGAAAGTTAAAAGCTAGTACTGTGGATTTCCTTACTATCCCTCCTCCACTAATTAAATCAAAGGCGATCATGCTATGATCACTATTGCCAAGTGGCCCCAACACCCTTATCTCTTGCACTAGATCTGGTGTTCCACTAAGGACTAGGTCTAATATGGCTTCCCCTCTGGTCGGTTCATGAACCAGCTGCTCCAAGAAGCAGTCATTTATTTCATCTAGGAACTTTATCTCCCTAGCATGTCCTGACGTGACACTGACCCAGTCGATACCGGGGTAATTGAAATCACCAATTATTATTACTGCGCTGTAACTTTTGTTAGCTTCCTTGATTTCTTTGAGCATTTCATCATCCACTTGGTCATTCTGGCCATGTGCTCGATAGTACACCCCCACTGCCATCGCCTTCCCCCTTTTATATGGAATTTCAATCCATATAGATTCTACAGCAGATTTCGTTTCCACAAAACTTTGATCCTTTCTGAGTCAATGCCCTCTCTAACATAGAGCGCAACCCCTCCACCAATTTGATCAGCTCTATCATTATGATATAGTTTGTATCCAGGTATCACAGTGTCCCACTGGTTGTCCTCCTTCCACCATGTCTCTGATATTCCAATCATATCTAACCTTTCATTTAGTGCTATATATTCTAACTCTCCCATCTTATTCTTTAGACTTCTAGCATTTGCATACAAGCATTTTAGAGAATGTATTTTATTCATGTTAATTTGGCTATTGTTAGACATGGGTAAATTGGGATATTTAAGCTCTGTCTGCTCCATACTTGAGCGCATTTGGGCTACTTTACTCTTTTGTGGAACCTCTCTGCTCAAATGCATGCCCTTTATTAAACATGCTCCTTGAATTGATCACCTCTTCTATACCATAATATGATTCTGACTATTTTAAAGTGACTTCTTGGAGTAGATTAGAGTAGTGGGCTGGGAACCAGGAAAGCCAGGATTCAAATCTCACTCTTGCTACTTTGTGGCCTTGCAAAAGTTACTTAACCCTCCAATGCCTCAGGTATCAACTTAGATTGCAAGGTCTTTGGGGACAGAGAAATACTGTGCCTGAATGTAGCTTCCCTGCTCCTGGAAAGGCATGAGCTTAATACAAAGAAAAATAATTTTTAAAAAATTATATTTTAATCCAAATTCTCTTTTCTAATTCATTATATTTTATCACCTCCAAATACTTAATCCTCTCATGTTTCCATTGATATGAGTAAAAATCTAAAATGGCTGCTGATTTGGGCCAATGGGCTTTGTGTGATCTTACTTCTTTTAATGTGTTCCTACAGAGAATAATCCTACTATGTGAGCAGTCACTGAGCTGCATAGATTAAATTCATGATTCCATTAAAGTTAAATTTGTTGTCCACTCAGCATTGTAATTATTGTGCTAAATAACATGGCTGGCAATTACATCACCAACAGTAGAGGACACGAGGCATGAAAACTACAAGCCTCCCCTGTTTTTATTGAAGTAGGGAGATGAAGAGAAGACTGAAGGCGACGGAGAAAGGAGGGGTAATTGTTTGTTCCTTCTCTCTTAATCTCAAGAAAAAGGATATCCTTTTCTCTTTATCAGAGAAATGTGCAATCAATAAGGAAACTAATTCCCTAGCTTATTTATTTTTTATGAAATTTAACATCCTCCCATTTCTTGAAATCACACAGATCTGCTATAGAACTAGATTTTAACCCTTTAATTCTCTCTTTGGACTTCTCTTGGCTCCTCTCTTTTTTGTGTCTAAATTCCCTTGAGTTATGTGCTTATGTAAGGTTTTCTATAAGGATAAATGTCAAAAGCCCTATATAAACATGAGCAGGTAGACACAGCTAATCTGGTCATTAAAGAGCTTTACAGCACATGCACCTAACCCAGCTCGTTGCGCATGAAGAAAATCAGTTCATGAAAAAAGCCAGAATCAATCTTGTCAGAAAATGCTTTGGAGACGATAATTCTTAAGATTTCCGTAGGCTGTGTGTGTACCACTTACATTTACATACGTTTACTTGTGAAAGGGCTTAAAGTGAAAAGCCTTCTATCCTCTCCCGCCCCCCCCCCCCCCGGCAACATGAAATGGAATTTTAAAATGAGCATCTGAGTGAGATATAGCTCAGGATTTAATTTTCATACATTTCACTTTCATACCCGGTGAATGCAACATCCATGTGCAAAAATAATTATATGGATATAATTAAATTGCAGCCCTCAAAAGTCAATGGCTACTGAAGTGAGCCACAAACGTGAGCGGAATCCTTTTGCATTAATGGTTGGAACTGGCGATCGCTCACCAAAGACCACACGTGGTGTTATTTTCAGGAGATGTTATCATCTTTCCCCTTTATCTTTGGATCCTCTCCTGTCTCAGGGAAGCATTTTCTATTTTCTTGACGCCAGTCGTTAAACTGTTTTATACAGCAGTCGAGCAGATGAGCTGTGCGATGTAGACTTAAAGCTCAATCCAATATATCTTTTTTCCCCTTCCAGAAATGAAAGTTATTGATGTGCTCCACTATGCATCCATGCTTCATCCCGACAGATTTTCTGTGTGTCACAAAAGCAGTATTCTCTTTTCTTTTATTGATTTAAATAAAAGAAGCAAAACCACCTCTGCTGTTTAGAGATAAATTAGGGAAATCATTCAGACTTAGCTTTCTCTAGTAGAGCTGGAAGTAGATAATGATTATTGTAAATGATGGATCCTCCTCAACAGCCAATCAAGAGAGAGCAAATGAACAGGAACCACTACAAGCAAGAGCTGAATTATACAGGCATAAATGGAAGTCGGCCACTTATGGATGCTGCCGCCTTGCAAGCCACTGGATAATGTTTTCACATTTGCAGTTGTGTGATCCAGGAACATTTATTTCTGAGGACTGGCGAGCAGGCATGGGGATCTCTGTGTACTAGAGTCTGGTTATCTGTCAGCACCCGTAGCTACCTTTAATACTTAAATGCATTAATGTACATCAAAGGGGGAAAGCTATATTTTTATTTATAAATATAATTGTATAGAGAAAGTAGGCGTACCTCTAAGATTATGCTCTTATGGCATTCTGTCAAGAAGTAGTCACATGACTAAAACAACTTTGGGGTTATACCTTTGTTTGTAGATGTACACACATCAACCTCTATCTTTAGGAGGGGTATGCATGGCCAAAACAAAGATTGGTTGGTTTTCATTTTAAAACAACGTTTTTCAATTTTCATGTAGGATTTATTTTTTCAAGATAAGACTGGAAAAAGCAAGCAAAGTATCTGTAGGATATGAAGGAACAAAAGAACAGATACCAAGCCTGGCAGTGATTTCAGGTTTTGAAACCCCTTTTATTGTCCCCAATAAAAGGGGTTTCAAAACCTGAAATCACTGGCAGTCTCTTTTTTTTCGACATTTGTTTTGCACATATTATATGCATGCAGGCTCTTTTTTTGCACATGCAAATAGATTGTACATGTAATTCATTGTACACGTGTACTAACGATTGGGGTGCACAAAACCTTTTTAGGCAGCCAAACTGATTTAATATTGACAGATGCCTACCCCTACTCTCTGAAGTCTTAAAGGACATCAATAAATGATGAATTTGTTCATTTTTAATTTAATCTTGTATAGCTACTTGTTTGTAAAACTTTGGGATGTGTTTACTGAGCCCTGTATTGGTAATGCGTGGGTGAGCCATGTTACCAGCGTGTGGTTGCGAGCTAACTGTAGGGGGGCAGGTACATCCATCCCCCTGCAGTTACTGTGCCTTACTGTGGCATAATGGCGTAGTTCAACTAATGCTACCCTATGATGTGCAGGTAATGTGGGCTATGCATGCCTGTGCTAGCTGCACAGCCATGGGAGAGCCCCGCCCCCACCCAGTCCCTGCCCCAATGTGTGTTAACAAGGAAGTGTGGGGTTTTTAGCATGGTGCCCGAACTGCACTGTAAACCCTGTGCTACTGGGTAGCGCATTTTACTAAACATGCCGCTTTGATGATATATCGCATGGGAAGGTACTATTGTTGATTTGTTTTGTGTGTCTATCTTTCATAAATACTTGGGCATTCAGTGCTTTCATTGTCCTGACCTGAGCATAGTTTATACTCCTTAAAGCTAGTCAAAAATGTATTAAGTTCAATAAAAAGGTATCGCCATATATTATTTTTAATTTTATTTATCAATCTTTATTTGTGTACTTTCAAGTCAACAACACAGCAATCACACAGCAGAAATGAGATTTGCAGGCAAGAGTCACATAGTAATTCAATTCAGATAAGTTTTTAAAAGGTTAGCTGGTGGGGGACTTGGTGACTGCATAGACTGTCTCTTTTGTCCTTATCCTGGGAGGTTTCATTTTGGAATTGTGTACTCTGTTGGTGTTGCAGCAATGAATTGTCCCTTGTACGCCAGACACATGTTAAATACAAAGTGTTTTAAAAAAAGTTTGTAAAAGGCTGTCTTCAGATCAAGGGATTGAGATGTCACTCTTGACCTAGATGTTAAGCTCTTTGGGGATTGTCCATAATGATGATGTGCTTATAAAACATTTTTTTCTCATATAAATTGTGTTTTGCACATGGAAAATGGCTGTTCTAAAATTGTGCAGGCATGCATATATGTGTGTAGAGATACACTTGCAAACAAGAGGATGCATGAAGATAGTGTGTAGGTGTTGCCGGAGGTGTGATTTGGCAGAGCAGGGATAGAGTTACAAGGTTCATGCATAAGAGCACATTTTAGAAAGGCTGTGTAGGTGACGTTTGGGACGTCCATGTCAAAATGTCTGAAATTCGGGGGGGGGGGGGGAGCCCTGGCAGCAGAGAAGGTGGGCATCTGTAAGTGCCTTGTAAAATTGGCCTTTCCCCACTCTGAAAGATATATGCATCCGCCACATAAAAGCAAAAATGGGGATGTGCAGAGTAATGGGTCAAGCACATGCAGGTTTTTACCTGATTTTAGAAACTTGCACGTGTTGGATATGGATGTTCGCTGTTCTGGAAACATAGCATGCTATTGGCCCTATTTAAGAAAATGCTTGTACATATCACCCCCTTTACATGAACTGGCCTGCCATTATGCAAATGGAACATGCAGCAGCACAGGAGCCAGGAGAAATGCCTTTTTATTTGCAGGCAGGATTTTTTGAAGGAGCCAAAAATACTGGGACAACAAAGGGACAGTCCCCTCTTCACCCTACAGTTGTTGGTTTGCAGGAACAGGCACTTTTCAGAGTCCTATTCATGCCCCAGAGCAGGTATAACTATGGATGTCTCCGACAGTTAATTGAGTCTTGCAGGATGGGTCTGTAATCAGGTGCATATGTATATCTTGATTGGCCCGCCTTAATACGTCCCCATGCAACTTGGACATTATCATGTCAGACACATGTATGTTTGACCCTTTCAGAAATGGCCTGAAATATATCCATGTGATTTTCACGTCTGAATCGGTGTTTTCAGATGCAGAAATCACAAATGGGGCTTCTAAAATGACCCTCACACTGTATAAAATACATGTGTACCCTACAAAGTACATGCAGAAAATTGCACCTGCCTTGGAGGAGGTATAACTGGGATCACTTTCAGAGCACAGACACGTGTAAATTGCCTTTACAAATAACTTCAAACAATATTAAACCCCAAACTATACCCAGGGTGGATAAAACGGGATAATCAGATGTTATAGCTCCCTGTGTCTCAATTTATCACGGCAGTGAGGGAGCTCATCATATCACTCATCAGTCCCTTGAGGGTTTTTTGGATTTTTTTTTGCTTTGGTAGCCTTTAAATAGACATAAAACAGGTTCATGTTTTGAATTTTTTATAGGCACCTTGTTATAACGTTATCCTCCTTGGAGGTCATTTTAGAAGGCTTGCGCAGCATTTGAACATGCAAATCGTGAGTCTGCATGTGTTTTAGAAATGTTGCTGCTTTACATGCAGTATACAGAGTTTTCAAAAGAGGCGTGTCCTGGGCGGGTCTGAGAAGTATGTATATATTTTATATTTTACAAAGGAAATACATGCACACTTTAAAACAATTCTAGACATTGGCATTTACTCTTGCCTCCTTGCTGGGCAGACTAGATGGACCATGATGGTCTTTATCTGCCATCATATACTATGTTACATGTGCACCAAAACATGTGCATGTATTAGATAAATACTTGTTTGGACCTGGGGTTCGGTGGAGTGATTGGCAGGGGATCAATTATACTTCTCTGTCTGGCATGTTGCAAAATTTGGCATTTACCTATGTAAGTGGCAGCAATTATGCGCATAAGTTGCATAATCACCACTTACATGTGTAAGTACTGGCACTTATACATTCTAAATCCTGAGCAATGCTGTTTGTTTTTGTTAAAGAAAAAGGTTTTTCCCACTAGCTATTCTACAAACCATATGTATTTTTCCATGGAATATACTGAACATTCTTTTTTACCTAGATAGTTATGCAAATACTGACGGGCCCTATTACTAAAATGCATTAAGTTTTTGCACCTAACACGTGAGATAACGTGTGGCAAGTACAAAGCTTCTGTGGTAGCTGTCAGGGACATGACCTGCATGTTCCCGATACTTATGGCTAGAGCAAGGATTGGAGGTGCCTAGGTGTGCCCTCCATCCTGCTGCCTCCCATGGGCACCTCCTACCCCCATTGCTGTCGCTGCCACCCTCTCTGGGGCCATTAGTGGCAGCAATAGGCCCCAAACTGCGACACAGCACTTTCTAACACTCTGCTGCTGTGTCAGTTTCCTCTAGTTCAGAATGTGCCATTTCTGCCCCCCCCCCCCGACTCCACTACCCCTCCCCTGATGGTTTCGGAGGGGGGATGGAAATGGCATATTCTGAACTAGAGGAAAACCACAACAAAGCGCCGGAGTATTAGTAAGCACTTGTAGTGGTTTGAGGGCTATTGCCACTGTTGCCAGCCCCAGAGAGGGGTGACAGCAGTGGTAATGGACACCCTTAGAGAGCTGGTGCCCTTGGCAACAGCTTAGTTTACCTAGTAGTAGCGCTGGCCCTGCCGACAGTTAATGTGTGGATGAATACCCTATTGTATGGTGCTGTTATTGCAGGTGGACTTATAGCCACCTATTGAAGTGGAATTAGGTGCATCCACAGTAATGGCAACAACTGTCCCCCTGTGCTAACTCCAGTGCATTCACCATACCCATTCTCCAGCATAACGTGCAAGTGTCAGCATTTAAATCAGCATGCAGCAGTTGCCATAGTCCCACGGTAACACTGTTGGCCTGAGCAGGCAGTTACTGCATAAAAAAATACAAATCAACTGCTTAGCACACTTTAGTGCAAGGGCTCCTGAGATTCACTTGTCTCCGTACAGCTCTACATACATCTGGTATGTGCTGCTGTTAAGTGTTGATCTGAATTCGGTCTTCAGCCAGGCAGTTCATTGTTAGAGTGGCATCCATAGCTGCTGTTGCTGTATCAGTCCATCTCATTGCTGGACTTCCTCTTCAACCTTGCCAAGCATGATCTCTCTTTCTAATGATCCTTCTCTTCGCATGATGTGTCCAGAGTATGAAAGTCAAAGTCTTGTCATCTGAGCTTCTAAATAAAGTTTTGGTTTGATCTCCTCTGGTACTGACTTGTTTGTTCTTCAGGCAGTCCATGGTATACGAGTACACAGTATTCTTCACCAGCATCATAATTCAAAGGCATCAATTTTCTTTCTGTCTATCTTTTTCGCTGTCCTATGTTTGCATCCATAAGATGTTAATGAAAATACCATGGCTTTGGCAAGTCAAATCTTTGTATGGAGAGAGACGTCTCTGCTCTTGAGAATCTTGTCTAGGTCCTTCATAGCCATTCTGCCAAGAGCAATGCGTTGTCGGATTTCTTGACTGCTTGCCATTACTTTATTTATTTATTTATTTATTAGCTTTTATATACCGCACTATTTAGTATCAGAGTGGTTTACAAGGAACATTAACAGTCAAGCAACTTTACATAGAACAGGCATGAAACATCAAAACAAGCAACTGTACATTAACAGGCATGAACAGCAATTCTTGGTAACAAAAGCAGGAAGCTGATTAACATGCAAATGCTCCAACTAGGGGGAAAGGGTAGGAGAGAAGAGGGGTAGGGGTGGGAAAGGGGCAGGGGAAGAGGGGAAGTAAGGAGAAATAAGTAACTTTTTGATTGATCCAAGCAGGTTAAAGCTGTCAACTATTTCAATTTCTTCTCCATCAATGATGAACTTATTGATTTTGCCAGTTGTCAGGATCTTTGTCTTCTTTAAGTTAAGGCGTAGCTCCATTTAAAGACTGTTCCTTAATCTTGAGAAGCAAATGCTTCAGATCATCTTCACTTTCAGCTAGTACTGTGTGTCATCAGCATAGTGAAGGTTGTTGAAGCGTCTTCCACCAATCTTCATATCTCAGTTGTCTTCATACAGTCCTGTTTCTCTGATGATTTGTTTTGCATATAAAGGTAGAGGGAAAGTATGCAGCCTTGTCATACACCTTTGCTGATTTTAAACCATTCTGTTTCTCCTTCTTCCGTTCGAACTGTTGCTTTTTGATCAATGTAGAAGTTGTGCAAGAGAACTATCAGGTATTCTGGTATACCCATGCGTCTTAACGTGGCCCAGAGTTTTTCATAGTTTACACAGTCAAAATCCTTGCTGTAGTCAATGAAATACATATAGATATCTTTTAGGTATTTTTTTGTTTTTCCAAGGATCCATCTCACATCCACGATGTCTCTCGTTCCTCGCCCTTTCCTGAACCATGCACATCAGGCGGGTCTCGTTCTAGGTATGGTTGCAGTCTCTGCTGGATGATCTTGAGTAGAATCTTGCTAGCATGTGGGATCAGAGCAATTGTGTGATAAATTTCAGTCAGTCAGATCACCTTTCTTCAGAACTGGTATAAACCCAGATCTTTTCCAGTCAGTTGGTTGTGATGTTTTCTTCCAAATTTCCTGTCAGAGCTTTTTAAGTATGGCAACAGCTGCATCCGGTTGCTATAATGCATCAGTGGAAATGCCATGAATACCTGGTGCTTTGTTCTTTGATAATGGCTTCAATGCAGCTTCAACTTCTTTTTGTATCACCAATGGTTCCTGATCATAAGATACAGGTTGAAATGGCTGTTGGTCCACTTGATCTTTATGGTATAATGACTATTCTTTCCACATTTTCTTGATCTTTTCAATATGGATCCTTGAGCATTTTGTGGCATTCCAATTTGAGGCTGGAATTTTCTGTTTAACTCTCGAAGCTTTAGGAAAGCTGATCTTGTTCTTCCTCTAATAGTTTCTGATTCTATTTCCTTGCATGCTTCATTGTAGTAATTCTTGTCTCGTCTTGCTGCACATTGAAAATCTCTGTTGAGTTCTGTGATTGCCTTTCTTTCTTTGTGAACAAGCAGGAAGTCCTCATGTATGGATGACTTCACCAACGGAGATCCGCATGAAATGCTCCCAAGCTTCCAAAGGAAGCTTCTGGGAGGTAAACTGTGGATGCCTGCCTGCCTGCCTTCCTACCTGCTGTAGTGCCATATTCTCCAGTCTTCTTTTTTCCATGGAGTCCCTAAGACCTGTTTCTGCAGTCTGGGAGAAAAAGTTTGAATTTCTTGCACTTGTGGCTGAGCTTTTGCTCAATATTTTCACCCATCTGTCATCGGTTATCCTTTTTCTTACCCTTTGGGTGTGTCTGTAGTTTTTTATGCCTTTTGGGCATTTTTCCCCTTCAGGGGCTTTTTCCCATTCATGGTCATTTTTTAGTTTGATTTTGCCAAGGCTGTATTTATCAGCATGTCTAAGCCACTTAGCAGTTTTAAAAAATGCACCAAATGTGGCAAGACCATTTCTGCCACCGACCACCATAATTGGTGCTTGCAATGGCTTGGACCCAATCACCAGCCAGCATCCTACGAGCTCTGCTTGCAGATGACATGTCAAGGGCTGAAGGTTTGGGAAAAGCAGGAGTCGTCCCTCTTTGGCTCATTTGATTCAGCATCCTCAGCCCTGACACCTTCATCCGTGCCTGAAGTGGCCAAGGAAAAAGAGCAGAAGGCTCAGTCAGAGCAGAAGGATTTGAGTGGAGAGGGGCAACCCTCTGCAGAGACCCTGTCTATGTCGAAAGGGGAGCACAAGGAGAAGATCCTTGTGTAGCACCACCGCAGCTCCTCTCGGTGTGAGATGGACAGCGAGGGCTGGGAATGGCCGACCAAGCTTCCCCGTCGGGAGGACCCAACCTGGAAAGTGGGGTCCGCTTCCAGTGCCCAGGAGGGCAGCTGGATTTCTCCTGATGCTCCAATCATCATGGAGTCCCCTCCCGAGGGTTCACTGGCACTGTCCATGGCATTGACGTCCTCGTCGGTGGTGGTTCTGGAGGAACGCCTATGAGCCTTAGAAGCTCACTTGATGGTGGTGGAAGCTCTGTGGAACACAGGCTTTGTGGTGCAGAGTGCATCACACAGCCTATCCTGGAGACCCATGCCCTGCCTGTCAGGGCTGAGACATCAGATGGAAGATCGGTATCGACTCCATTGGCCAGAGCCATCTCCCTCTCTAATGTGTCAGACTCCGAGGCCCTTGGGCATCGCCATTGGTATGCCAGGGGTAAGGGGGAACATCGATGTCCACTCTTTCCTGAGCTGCATAGCCTGCATTCGGAGAAGACTTGGCATTACTTCGACTTCCTCTCAGAGTTCGAATTGTAATGTGAAACAGAGGTGGAATCAATGGTGTTGGATCTTCAGGCCCAAGATTTCCCATCCAGCCCATTGCCCCCTCCGGATTGCTGGAAGTCACTCCCAGAGGACATGTCCTTCAGGTTTTTGTTTGGGACCTGGCCGAAGCCACCCCCATTTCTCTGGAATCGGAAGAGGAACCAAGGGCAGAGGAACTTGAACTCCTCCAGTACCTCTCAGCCCCCTGAGAGGCGGTGACAGTTCCCATCCATCATGTCCTGCAGAGGCTGCTACTGCGGCTGTGGGAGGTGCTACTTATGCTGCCGGTTGTTAACTGCCACCTTGACTCCCAGTGCCAGGTCCAGAAGGCCCTGGGGTTCAAGAAGCTTCAACTGCCCCACAATTCCATTGTGGTCGTGTCTGCCCTGAAGTGCACAAAGAGTGCTAAAATACACTCCTCGGTATCACTCACATGGGAAGCGAGGACCCTGGACTCCTTCGGGAGGAGACACTTTCAGGTTTCCATGCTAATGGCACAGATCCTGGCCTACCAGACTTATATGGCCATGTTCCTCAAGGATGTCATGCTGGACATTGAGGACTTTGCTTCCCTTGTTCCTGAGGACCGCTGTGAGTTCTTTTGAGATATTGTAGCTCATGGTAAGGATTGCTCAAAATTTTTATTATGTGGTGCTTATGATGATGTCAAATCCGCTGGTAGGGTGGTGGCTGTGGGCATCACCACATGGCAGATGGCCTGGTTGCAGGCCTCTTCCATCGAGTAGTGGGTCAAGGACAAAATTGTCAATGTCCCCTGTCGGGGTGAGAATCTCGTTGGCAAGCCTGTGGAGAAGACTGAGGAGCTGCAGAAGGAGAAAGTAACCCTCACCAGGCTCTCCAGAAAGACACTGGCCCCATGTGAAAGAACAAACAAGCCCGCGACAGTACTTTCTGTCCCAGCTTCAGGTACAGCCTAAGACTCAGGCCCCCCTGCTCACAGTGGAGGAAGAGAACCCCGAAGGCACAGCCTGCCCCAAGCCTACACTGGGTGCGGGTTTTTGATGGGGTCTTCAGGAGCCTAGCCAGTCGACCGTTGTCTGCCAAGTTCCCCCTGCAGGTGGAGTGGCTGCTTGTCCACTGTGCTCACTGGTGGCCTCTCGTCACCTCAGATATCTGGGTGCTGCAGATAGTTCAAAGTGGCTATCAGTTGCATTTCATTCAGATGCTGCACCCTTACAATCCCAGGGACTCCGTGCACAGGAGCCTTTTAAAGACTGAGATAATGGCCCTGCTGGCCAACTTCACCATCAAGCCAGTGCGCCTGGCCCAGATCAGGCGGGGGTTTTACTCCAGGTACTTTCTAGTCCCCAAAAAGAACGGCGGGTTCTGTCCCATTTTGAATCTGCAAAACCTCAACCAGTTCCTGGTGTGCAAAAAGTTTAAGATGGTCTCGTTAAGGGTGCTGTTCCCATTCCTCCTACAAGACAACTGGCTATGCTCCTTGGATCTGAAGGATGCGTATGTGCATATTCCGATCCACCTGCTTCATAGACAGTATCTTTGATTCGTGCTGGATGGCCAGCACTATCAATACAGGGTGCTACCCTTTGGGTTGGCCGCAATTCTCAGGGTCTTCAAAAGTGCCTGGCAGTCGTGGCCACTTTCCTTCGGACCCAAGGGGGGGGAGTCTTTGTCTTTTCATACCTGGACGACTGGCTGGTGAAAGGCCCCAGGCCGGCCAATGTACAGCAGTCCACTGAGCTCACCATGCAGGTGCTCGAAGGGCTCAGATTTTTGATCAACTATCCAAAGTCCCACTTCTAGCTGGTACAGCAACTGGAGTTCATTAGGCCCTGCTCAGTACCACTCGGGCAAAAGCATTTTTGCTGGCAGACCACCTGCAGCATCTCATCAAAGTGGTGGGTGTGTTGCAGTGCCAGCTCCACACCCTGACCTGTTGGATGCTGAGAACCCTTGGACACATGGCGGCCATGGTTCATCTCACCCCTCAGGCCTGCCTCTGCATTCAGCAGGCTCAATGGACTTTGCCAACCCAATGGTAGCTAGCCTCAGGCTGCCTGCAGGACATAGTGGTGGTCACTGCACCACTTGCACTGTCCCTGGAGTGGTGGCTCGTGCCCGGAAACCTGCATCAGGGCTCCTGTTCCAACCAGCAGCACCCTGCAGGCTATTCATGATGGATGCCTCCAAGCTCGACTGGGGTATGCACCCAGATGGTCTCCATACCCAGGGTTTGTGGCCCAAGAGCAAGAGTGTCCATCAGATCAACTTCCTCGAGCTCCAGGCCATTGCAAATGCTCTCAGTGCCTTTCGGGTGCACCTGGTGAATCAAGTGGTACTGATCCAGATGGACAACCAAGTGACCAAGTGTGTTGTGTGAACAAGCAAGGGGGTATGGGCTTGTACCTCCTGTGTTGGGAGGCTGTTTGCCTCTGGAAGTTTGCCCTGCTCCACAGCATGGACGACGTATCTCCCTGATGAGAGCAACAGCCTAGATGATTGCCTCAGCCGGGTTCTTCAGCCACACGAGTGGACCCTCAAGAGGGAGTTGGTGGACCAGATCTTCCAGGAGTGGGGCATTCCTGATGTGGACCTCTAAGCCATGGCTTAGAATGCCTAGATAGCTCGGTTCTGCTCTTAGAGGCTGGTCAGCGATCATCTGGTTTCAGATGCCTTCCTTCTCCTTTGGTGGGAAGGCCTGCTGTATGCCTACCTTATAACTCTGCTCATGGGGAAGATGCTCCTGTAGCTCCAGGCCTAGAGGGCATTCATGATTCTCATTGCTTCTTACTGGCCTCGACAGCTGTGGTTCCTGCTTCTGCTGAAGCTCTTGCAGAGGGGAACCTTTTTGCTTGGACTCCGACCCAGACCTCATCTCACAGGGGAACGGTTCCTTGTTGCATCCCAACATCCACTCCCTGACACTCATGGTACGGATGCTGCCTGGGTAGCCCTTGTCCTCCCCGAGGTGCCACAAAGATCCTATTGGCATCTTGCAAGGAGTAAGACCTGCATGTTCCAATGGCGGCAGTTTGCCATCTGATGCACTGGTCGGGAACGGGACCCTTTTGTCTGTCCCATAGACCAGCTGTTGGAGTACCTCTTGCACCTCTCCAATTCTGGACTCAAGTCCAGCTTGGTGCGTGTTCACTTCAGTGTGATAAGAGCATTCCATCCTGGCTGCAAGGGGAAGCCTGTGTTGACGCAAACTCTGGTAAGCACATTCATGCAGGATTTGCTTCTTTTGAAGCCTCCAGTCAAGCTCCCTACTGTTACTTGGATCTGAACATGGTCCTTGGGCAATGAATGTTTGCTGCTTCTGAGTCACTGGACGCTTGCCCTCTAAAGTTCTTGACCTGGAAGGGCTTCTTCCTGGTGGCCATCATGTCAACCCAACATGTGAGTGAGCTCCGGGCCCTGGTTGCACACCCTCCATATACCAAATTCCACCAGAATCGAGTGGTGCTCCGCACACACCCCTGTTTTCTGCTGAAGATGGTCTTGACTTTTCAGCTCAATCAAGCCGCCTTTCCTACATTCTTTCCCCGCTCTCACAATAATTGTGGTGAGGCAATGTTGTACATGCTGTATTGTAAGCATGCGTTGGTCTTCTACTTGAAGTGCACAAAGGCACACTGTCAATCCTCTCAGTTCGTCTCCTTCAACCCAATAGGTTGGGTGTTGCTGTTTCAAAGCATATGCTATGCCTCTGGCTCACTGATTTCATCGCCCCTGCATATTCCTTGGCTGGTTTGAGCCTTGAGGGTCATGTCACAGCTCACAGTGTCCATGCGATGGCTACATTTGTAGCCAACCTCCATTCTGTCTCCACAGAGGAGATCTGCAGGGCTGCGATCTGGTCTTCGGTCCATACTTTCACAGCCCATTAGAGTCTGGATGGGGATTCCCGACGGGAAAGCAATTTTGGCCAGGCCATGCTCTGGCATCTCTTTGGGTCTTTAGGGTCAACTCCTGACCACTGGCCCTTCTGTTCATTCAGGCTACCTGCTCAAATTCCCTTGGTCAATGTCGACTGTGGATACTGGATAAGATGAGTCCCTCAGCGGGACTATCTCGCTGGTCTTCCTGGCTTCTCCAGTCCTCGATGCCTGGTTGGACTATTTTTTCTCCTCTGTTCCAGCAGCCTGAAGCCTGGGAGTCCCATATATGAGGACATATTTCCTGCTTGTTCATGGAGAAAGCATTGTTATTCACCTGTAGCAGGTTTTCCCCGTGAATAGCAGGAATAAGTCCTCACAACCCTCCCACCTCCCCGGTGAATTGCCTTCTTGGCTCCTGCTATATGATCATACTGGAGAATATGTTGCCACGGTGAGCAGGAAGGCAGGCGCACATGTGCAGCATATCTCCTAGAAGCTTCCTTTAAAAACTGGGGAGTGTTCCATGCAGGGCTGCATCATGACATCACCCATATCTGAGGATTTATTCTTGCTATTCATGGAGAACAGCTGCTACAGGTGAGTAACTACGCTTTCTCCTCTGGCTTTAGCTTCTCTACATTTCTGGGCAATTTTCAGAGTTTCTTTGGTAATCCATTTTGGCCATTTTTGCTTTTTCACTTTTTGTGGAAACTTCTTACTTTCTTCGAGGAGAACTTTCTGGATGTCATCCCATAACTCTTCTGGAGCTCTGTCATTTCTATCTAAAGTAGCAAATTGATTTTGCAGGCAGTCTTTAAATTCAAGTGCTATATTCTCAAGGTCATATTTTACTACATTCTTGAGTGGCTTGCTCTTTTTCAACTTTAGCTTGAATTTGCATACTAGTAGTTGGTGATCTTTACCACTGTTAGCTTCGGGTTTTGTCTTTGTTGATGTTATTCAGCTTTTCTAACACTGACTTCCACAGATATAGTCAATTTTATTTTTGTACATTCCATTGGGTGAAATCCATGTGTACAGTCGCCGCTTATGTTTCTGTAAGAAGGTATTTGAGATGAATAGATAGTTGGTCTTGCAGAATTCAATCCGTCTTCTCCAGCTTCTTTTCTGTTGCCAAGTCCTTATTTTCCAACTACTGGTGTGTGCAAATGTTTAGTGCATATCACCCTTGATGATAATTTTTTTGTGGTATTGCAAAATTTGTCCAGCAAGATTTAAGCTTACCATTTGGGCAGCTGTGGTCAAGCCAGAAAAGCATTCCTGGAATGGGTATTTTACTGAGCTGGTTAATACTGGAAATCAGAATTTATTTTAAAATATTTCTGTCCCTTCTAATTCCAAGTTCTAGGCCGTTTACAAAGAAACATGAAATAACCATACATATTAAGTAATAATCTGTTATATATTCTAAGCAATTTGCCAGTATTTAAAAGCAAGACTTGCTATTTGCATGAATTTAGACAGACCGATCTTTACACCTGGGGGGGGAGGGAGAGAGAGGGGTATTCAGCGGTGGCAGCCGGTGCAGTTAAAGCAGCTGGCTGTTGCTGCTTTAACATATATTCCAGATATTCAGTACTGTGGTCGTATTTGGCCACCAGCATTGAATATATAGTGTGCCCAGATAGCATGTTAGCTAAGTGGACAGCGGCAATATTCAGCCACAACCTGGTTAGTTAACCTGGCTAAAGTTAGGCGAGCCTTTCAAGTGCCTATCCTTTAGATGGCTTACGATATGTGCCGCTGAATATCCAGTTCACCGCAATTAGCAGGTCTACTAACTGTGCTAATCACTTTGAATATGTTCCTCTTTATGTTTATTCCTGGAATACCTTAATGGCGCTTACATGAGTTGTGAACACAACATAGACAACTGTTTGGCTGTAGACAGAGAGAGAGAAACCATGTTGACTTTCCCTTTGAAAATGTGTCTGGCTGTGGGAACAAGGATCCCATTTCAGCTCATACGTTTGCATCTTCCCTGAAGCAAGTGCCCTCCAAAGGTGCTTGTGGAGCCTTCAAAATTAAAATTCCCACTTGTTCGCCGCCTTCCCAAACCCCAGTGTTGCCTAGTTCTTCTTTCTGAGGGAAGGGGGTTTCTGCATGTAAACCTTTGAAAATATTCTCGGTATGTTTTTACGAATTTGGGAAAAACCAAATTGAAGCAGGAGAGAGGTTTTGCAAATAAACTGTAAGAAGTAAACATTCCATGCTTTGTGTATTTGACTCCTTTTTGTGAATCGTTTCACACATCTATTCTCAAACATACTACAGAATGTGCAGAAGATTCTAGAAATCATTTTGGATGTCAAAGATTAGACAATTTGTACCTGAGGTTTGAGAAAGCAAAACTGTTTTCATCAATGCTGTCCAAGGATGGAAACCAAAGGCTTGCTTTGTTTTTATTTTTAATGCTGAGAATCAAATCTTAGTTCCTTTTGTTTCTCTTTGATTTAAATCATTATGTGTATAATCTAATTACTATTGAACTGGTTTTCTACTGCCATGGCCTGTTTGGTTCAATAATAACACATTTATACTAAAGGTTAATGAAATGAATTTTTTTCTCTCCATCCATTTCATTAGAAATGGCTCCACAATCAACTCTGGCTAATGGAAAAGAGATTAAATATTCATGTTCATAAATTTTCCTTGTCATTTCTGATTTTACCTAATCTCTGCTTCTATGGGTTAGCTTTTAAAAGTGCTTAAAAGCCCTAATCAAGAGCTTAGTTGACTATTAATTACTGATCTATCTTGTTGAAGCATAAAGTTGAATATTCATGTGTCTAGCTAGTGTACCTTGAATACCATATACAGAAAGTTTAGTTTCTATTACTGGTATCTATTGTATAGAGATGAGGGGACAACATTCTTTTTTTATAGGTTTAGTTTGAAGAGTTAAAGAACAATAGTTGGCGTAAGAGGGTTTGTAGATTAAATTTTGACTTTGGAATCATTTTGGTAATTTTATTAAGTAGTTGCTGTTGGCTCTTGGTTTGCTATACAAGTAAGGACATGAAAACATCTTTAAAAGCAGTTCACAAACTTTAATGAGCGAAACCTGCTAATTGACAAAAACCAAAAGTGGAGCCACTTAACATGTGTTTTGAATTTCTGTGGATTGATGGGCTTCCTTACAACTAGGTGTCTGTCTAGAATATATGCATTTATCTTTCGGACCACGAGATCTTTCAGTAGTAAAATCCCTCTTTGCCACCTTATGCTGGATTCAGTCCATAAAATCTTTTTTCTTTTTAAGATCTTAAATTCTTAATTCACACTTTGGTTACTGCAAAGATTGATTATTGACGTACATTATACAATTGTCTTCCTGGAACTCTTCTGCATTGTTTGCAACCCATTCAGAACATGACAGTCAAATTGTTTCTAGTAACTCAGAAATTTGATTACTTTTCCTCTCTTGGCCGTCTCCTGTCACCTTTCATATAAAATTTTAAAATTTTGATCCTTACCCAGCAAGTGGTTTATTCGGATCATTTGGCTTATTTGTCTAATCATTTTAGGCCATGCTCTCTTAAACATACCTTCAGATCCTCTCAGGCCTCACTACTTGCTATTCCATCTGCATTTCGTTTTCATTGGGAATGCACTTGTCAGGCATCACTTGCATTCCTAGTTCCTTCATTATGGAACACATTCCATCTGTTTTTGTGACAGGAACCTTCTTTAACTAAAAGGACTTATGACCTTGTTTTTTGGGCAGGCCTTTCCCATTTTCTGCTAGGTAGGGTCCTGGGGTGGCTCCTGCAGTTTGACCACTTAGCACCTTTTTATGTTGCTTTTATGTGTTTTTTATAAGTTGACTTTTTATCTGTTTTATTGTCTTATAATCTTAAGCTTTGTAAACTACCTTGATGGAGGCTTCTGAAAGGTGGTAAAGTAAAATCTCTGGAAAGAAAGAAAAGAAATAAAATAAACTATACATTCATTAGTTTTCAGTGGGTGTGATTAGTAGCATCTGCTCATTTATATTTAGTAGAAAAAAATGAGCATGTTGATATGTTTTTATTGTATTATGTGTTAGTTTTATATGCTATGTTTTACTTGTAATCCACTATGAATGCTGTGATTTGTGGAGTTAAGTTCTTTAAAATAAATACATTGGGCTCAATATTCAATTGTGATGGCTATGCGCCTCTAAAGCGCATCACCATCGCCGCTTTAGAGTTAACCTGGATATTCAATGGCGGGGTCATATGCGGTCCTGGCATTGAATATCCCGAGTCACCGCACAGCCTCCGCCGCCGCAGAAGCTAACTGGGCAGCGGCGATATTGGGATCTGTAAACAGTGTAAATGCCTTTGAATATCGGGCCCACTGTGCCCATGGATTTTGGGCAAGTCTGCTGAGTTTGTCAAACTTGATTGAGGCTGAATGTGGTATGGTTTGTGTCAGGCTGGAGACTTTTTGCACACATCTCCATCTTGCTTGAGATTCCTGTCTTTAATCATGGGTTACCTCCTTCAATTAATAGCATTCACTCTTTACATAGCACCTGATTCATTACTTTCTTCACAAAGATTACACAGGTACACTACCAAAAAACTGCCTCCAGTTTTGCAACTGATTCCTATAGATTTTGGGGTGCTGAATCCAGGAAAAATAGCCAAAATGTTCCATCACGTCACATTTTCTTGCAAAATTAGATTTCTTACCCATATAAGGAATGTTCACATAATTTCTTTTTAGCCGACTGCAGTTTATTTTCTTGGCCCAAAATAGAGGTTGTAATGGTTAACTAACTAGAAACACTCCCTCATGATATTTTAGAGTGTTTTGTATTCATTTTATACATTAACAGGACAATTGGGAGGCGGGGGACTAAATCCAGTACTCGCGCTGGCGCATGTTCTTTCCTGTTCTCCTCGCCTCGTTCGCTCGCTCGCTCAAACACGGTGGTTGCGACATGAACATTCCTGTTAAATTTCAGTTTCTTGCAAGTTCATTATTACCTTTTGTTTGCTCAGTCGTAATCCAGCTTTATTCCGAAGTGGTTCACTACAGTTGTAGTTTGCAGTGCTGTGTATTTGTGATGGCTCACAGAGCCAGAGGTTGCGTCAACTCTCCGGACAGTTTTTGTTTTATTTGTGGGGAATATACCGTGAAAAAGCAGCAGAGGAACATTTCTGCATTTATTAAAAAAGTATATTTCGCCTATTTCGGTTTGAAGTTAGGCGATCAAGACAAACCATGGGCTCCTCACAAAGTGTGCAAGACATGTGAGGAAGATCTACGCTTATGGATGAAAGGTAAAAAACAAGCATTTCGTTTCGGAATACCTATGATGTGGTGTGAACAAAGAGACCACAGCAGTGACTGCTATTTTTGCATTTGCATTGTGAAGGGATACAACTTAAAAAATAAGAACGTAATAAGTTACCCCAACCTTCCCTCAGCAATTAGGCCTATGCCTCATAGCAACGAAGTACCTGTGCCTGAACCACCAAAATCTTTGGATCATATTTGTGTGGACGGTTCTGATCATGATGAGACTCATCAGATGGCTTTTCCCGATGAGTCCAGTACTTCCGAGTTTGAAACTGAACCAGATCCGAAACCTGAACTTTTCTCTCAAGCTGAATTGAATGATTTAGTCCGGGATTTAGGACTCCCAAAAGATGCTGCCCAACTGCTAGGTTCTCGGCTTAAACAGAAAAATCTATTGTCACCAGGAACAACTTTTTATTGGTACCGCAACCACGAGACACAATTTTTGAAGTATTTCAGCAAAGAGGAAGATTTGGTATTTTGCAACGATATATACGGAGTGAGGAAAAGTTTAAACTCAAGTATGATCCTGCTGAATGGCGGCTGTTCATTGATTCGTCAAAAGACAGCATAAAAGGTGTTCTTCTTCATAATGGCAATACATTCGCTTCAGTTCCTATTGCTCACTCTGTTATTCTCCAAGAAAAATACGAGAATTTGGCCCTGATTCTTCAGAAGATTCGTTATGATGAGCATAAGTGGATGATTTGTGGAGACTTTAAAATTCTATCCATGCTATTAGGGCAGCAATCCGGTTTCACCAAATATCCCTGCTTCCTTTGCTTGTGGGATAGCCGGGCCCGCGACCTACACTGGGGGAAAAAAGACTGGCCAATTCGGGAGTATTTGAGACCCGGTGAGAAAAATGTTCTTCATGAGAGCTTGGTACCTCGTGATAAAATTCTATTACCACCTCTCCACATTAAGTTGGGTCTCATTAAGCAATTCATCAAGTCCCTTCCAAAAGATGGTGAGTGCTTTCGGTACCTTTGCTCAAAGTTCCCCCGACTTTCTGAAGCAAAGCTAAAGGAAGGAGTATTTGTTGGCCCTGATATAAGGAAACTCATTTCAGATGGAGCATTCGCTGAAACGATGTCTGAGAAGGAAAAAGAAGCCTGGGATTCCTTCAAGGATGTTGTTCTCAAATTCTTGGGGAACAGGCGGGATGAGAACTATAAGGATATTGTTGCCAGGATGCTCAATGCCTTCAAAGAACAAGGCTGTAACATGAGCCTGAATGTCCATTTCTTGCACTCCCATGTGAACTACTTTCCCGAAAACTTGGGGGCGTACAGTGAAGAACAAGGTGAAAGGTTTCACCAGGACATTAAGGACGCAGAGAGAAGGTACCAAGGAAGATGGAACACTACTATGATGGCTGATTTCTGCTGGTTGCTGCTGCGGGAAACCCCAGATGAAAAATACGCCAAGCAGCGCACCAAGAGAAGCATTCGGGGGGAGAAGAAACGGGCCCACCAGGAGATTGATTGACCCAAGAATGACTTTAAAATCTAAACTGTGTTGACAAATATCGTGTTTTTACTAAACTTTGAAATAAAAATTTGCTAGTTATTACCACAGTGTCGGATCTCATTTATTAGAATTTTATTTTCACACCATCGGGTGTTTGTCTTCATGTATTGCAATGGTGCGGTTTGCGTTTTCTATTCTTACATACATACCTGTACAACATTTTTTGCACATTTCTTTGCTTTGCTTTGTGTCTAACCTCGCTCTTATATGCTCAATGTTTGTGCACATGTATGTGGCTGTTTTAAGTGCAGACAATTTTGCTACCATCACAGTGTGTTTTGTTGACATTATTCTTATGTGCTGCCTTGTTACAGTTTTCTTTATTCTTATTTGAATAGCTACTAAAAAATTAGTATAAAGAATTCATCCAAGAAACTTTTATCTCGATCGCACTCAATCTGAAACGTTCACCTCAAACTGCTAACCCAATGTAGCAAAAAATCTGTACGTGATGGAGCAAATTGGTTACCAGATTTGGATTCAGCGCACCAAAAAACGTAAAAATCAATCGAAACATTAGAGGCAGTTTAAAAAAAAATTTTTTTAGTGTACCTGTGTTATTTGTATGTGTGTGTATATATATGTTTTTTTTAAATCAGGTGTCTTAAGGTAACTCCTGGAATTGGGCAATACTGCACACTGTAATACAGAGAGGTCTAGAAATAATTTTACAAACTTTTAATAAAAGATTACAGAAAATAGAGTAATGGCAAGAATACATATTCCTTTTTACCTCTAACAGACTTCAGAACACTCTTAAAAGTCGTTTATTTACTGCTGTTTTTCTTTTATTGGCAAGTACAATACCAGCAACATGGCCACATAAAATCCAAAATGGAGGACATGAAACTAACTGAATTCTGAATGTTCACAAATTTTAGATTAGTGTATTGGGTAGCTGTACGCGCAAGAAGCCTGTGGTATTGTAGTAAAGAATAATTAGCTCAGCATATGCTTGAAGTTCAGTAACAAGATAAGAGATGTTTTTAAGAGATGAAATTACAGAACTGTATAAACTAGTTTGTTGGCCTGATTGGAAAATAGAATGTCATCTACCTTACTACAAAGAATAAAGCCTTCAGTATATTATATTAAAGCAAATTAGCCTACCTTTTTTTCTTTGTGCTGTATATATTGGATGCTTGAGGTTGATCATAGCTGCAGAAAAATCTGATGCTCCTTGTGACCTTGGGCAAGTCTCTTAGCCCTTCATTGCCTCAAGTACAAAGATTGTAAACCTTCCAGGGACAGAGAAATGCTTTCTGAACTAGAACGGGAAGGCCGCGGGGCCACGTACCGGTGTGCCGCTGATAACCGGGTGGACGGCGTGGTGCGTGGCCCCAGCCTCGTGCAGAGGAGGGGGGGTCCGGAGAGGCGGGGGAAGGCATCCTTCGAATTCATTGGCTCCCGCAAGTGTTTGGAGCGCGGGAGCCAATGAGAGAGCAGGTGGAGAAAGGGTTGAGGTCAGCCGGGAGCTTGCCGGCGAGGCGTCAGTCCTTTGGAGCAGTGCGAGAGGACTGGCATCCCACCTGCCCAGCCCTATGGTGGGTGGATTTGGGGGGTTGCAGCTGGAAGGGGGAGCGGGATCCCGGAGGTGTCTGGGGTCCGGAGTTTTGGCAATACGCAGGGCGGGGGTGGGGTACCCCCGACCCGGAGAACCCCTCGGGGCTTTTGCTAATAATATGGCGAAGCCGGATGAGGGGGGGATGGATATTGCCTGGGGGACGGTTCCCGGTGGAAGCGGGAGGGAACTCACTTTGCTACTCACACGGCTGGTGAGGGTCCCGCTGCCGGAAACCGTATGATGATGGTTTGGTTGTTGACAGATTGTCTGGATAATGTTTACGGTTAATGTTTATGGTTAATAAAGCTGCGACCAGTTGAATGCCAATATGTGTCTGAGTGTTGTTCTTGGGGGAGGGGGTGGGGGGTGTCCTGGCCGGGGCGGGAGCACCAAGTCCGCCTTACCCGGTTACTACAGTACTACTGAAAATGCCTGAGCTAAATTCTAAAAAGTAATCCAAAGGAATGGTTAAGCAGCCTGAGTTTCTCTGAAAATTTCAGTGAAATTAAGACAAGGAGATTGTGATCAACAGCTCACAAGCAAATGCATCTAGAGAGCAACTTTAGTTAATGAACCTTTTGTTTGAAAATCACAGTGAACATGTTTGCTTACTGTGTGTAAGGGAATCCTAGCAGGCAGCGCATCCCACTGGATAAACTGAACTGTGGCATGCGACCCAATTTTGATGATGTTTTTTTACATCATAGCTATCAAAGATCTAACAGTAAGTCATCATTCTCACCACCGCTGACTTTAAAGACAAGAGACGCTGAACTCCCAAGTAGACCCAGCATCCGCTACCTGGGCGTTACGTTAGACCAGCAGCTCGAATTCAAAACGCACATAAGCAACACCATCAAACAAATTACCACAAAATACGAACTTTGCGACATCTCCAACCCCTGCTGCCACCAGATGATTTCAGAACGGTTTTTCATGCACTGGTGACCCCCCACTTTGACTACGCCAACGTGATCCTGCATGGCCTACCCAAAAACACGCTAAACCCATTACAGCTGGGAATGAACGCAGCTGCACGCTTCCTAAATGGAGCCACTAGAAGAAATCACATCACCCCAATCCTTAAAGACCTACACTGGCTACCAATCTACTGCCTGCTCACCTATAAAGTAGTCCTGATGGCCATCAACAAAATATCTTCCACCTCCCTAACTGACCACCTCCACCCCACTCCAGCGAACAGAGCAAGGAGAACATTCACCGCCAATACATTACAGACCCCCAATGAAATAACAAAATGCACCCAGGCAACAAAGAACCGAGCCTTCAAGTTCTATGCTCCCAGCTGCTGGAATGCACTCCCAACCTCCGTCCGGGCCATCACAGATCTTGCCCAATTCAGAAAAGCACTAAAGCACCACCTCTTTCTCCTGCACTACTCTCAACCCAGTAACTTAACTTCTCCCACCATACACCCTGCTAGGAAATTGTAAGCTACAGACAACTCATGTTAATATTGTAGATAACTGTAGATAGTTCCCCCAGGTGAAACCCAAGTTGTATCTCCAGTTCATTGTAAGTGCTTAATAGTGCGCCCGTTCTGCACAAAAATGTTATCTGTAAACCGCACTGATTTTAAAGAGCGCGGTATATAAAGACAATAAAATAAATAAATAAATTCCTTCTATCTGACTAGCATTTTACTACCTAATTGACCCCAGATTTTCACAAAATTGAGGTACAGGTCCAGTGGCAAACTAATACTTTATACCCTAAAAGAGGAAAATAATTTTCAATTTCAAGATTCATTTTTTAGTGATTTGTTCCACTGTTCCCTCCTTTGACTCCAGGCTTCTTAAGAGTTCTTGGGGATTCGGATGCGTCTTCTGTAGTGCCCAAAGGGTTATGGAGGAGGTCAGAATGCAGCCAGAGGCATTGCATTCAGAAACAAGCCACATGTTTGAGTAAAAAAATCACTTCTAGTTATTTTCGTCTTTTCAGGGTATGCAGTGCTACACAGGGGTTAAGCTTCATGAAAGAAAAGTCCTGATGATGTGGCTATAGAATCCTGATTAGCTCTTCAAGAACTAGCACTGCTTTTTCTAATTAACCCCCTCCCCCCTTTCAACCCTTTGATATAATATCACAAAATAATTTAAGTGGTATCCACATTCTAATGTACTGTAGCAGTAAGAAGGAATCAGGGCTCAAAAGCTGCTGTTACCATTCTGTAATTTCATATCTTAACACCGGTCGCCTACGCATTTGTCAGCTGAATGCACTTAAAATCAAAAGAGTCACTGTAGGATTTCAGATATGAGAATTTTCTGTTTAAGAAAAATATTATTTTTTTAAAACATTGTCAGTGCTTGCTATTTTAGAAAGCTTCAGAGGCTTGTGATGGTATGGCAGTGTTGTGTCATGGTCAATGTGCCTGCCATGCTGTCTCTGTTGGAGTGCATTCTTACTGGACAGTGTGGCGCTTGTGTTTATGGCGTGCTCTTTCAAGTTATTCTCTTCATGTGCGAGGGATAATGAAGTCTCTTATAAATGCCATTTAGAACTAGTGAATTCTTTTTAAGGTGATAAGGCTTAGAGGTAAGAACAGAATGGTGGAGGCTGACTGATAGGAGATGGAGATGGAATTGAAACTGGCTGAAATGGGACTGAGGCATAAGGGTGTATGGGGGAGAGGCAAGAGTGTTGGCCAAGAATGTGTTAGAAAGGTGGAGGTGGGATGGAGAGAATAGGGGAGGGACATGATGAGAGAGAGAATGAGTGTGGGGCAATAGACTCTTTTAGTTAAACAAGTCATTTTGATTATAGCTGAGTCAACTGCATCATCGGTAGATGACCACCCCACCCTCCACACCTTCTTAGGAAGTTGACTTCATTTGGGGAAGGTTCTGGCTCTCATTTTGAAGATTTTTTGCTAAGGTATTCCCTGCCTGAAACATAAGGAACATCACTGTTTGGCCATCAGTGACACAATTTCTTTCAAACTTGATATGCTAAAAATCAGTGTTTCCTAACCCTCTCTTAGAGACATGCTTATATAGTCAGTTTGTAGGATTGTCAAATTGAATATGCATGAGATAGATTTGCATAAATGGCATCTCTGGTATCTCATACATATTCATTGCACATATCCTGAAAACCAGACCTGTAGGTGCACCTCCAGGGCAGGGTTGGGAAACAGTGCTATACATAACCAATTCCACGATATTTTGTCTATGGACTGTAGTAAATTCCTATTTCATCCATATTCAAAAGCTTTGTCCTTTCCCTCCAAATAAAATATTTATAGCACCATCTAGAATATCAGGAAGTTGGTACTACTGCAGATTTTTTTTTTTTACAACATGGTGTACGAAATGGTTAGGAAAGAGTAACTACAATATTTGCGTGAGATTGCCCTTGGCATCATAAAATGGTTTATGCTTACAGTACATATGTTGTGAGAATCCTTCAGGCAGGATGTTTGTGCTGGTACCAGTAGATTTGTAGATCAGAAAAAGCCCGTAACAAGGCTATAAAGTTACAAAGGGATTCTTGCGGCACCATAAACCACAAGAACAAAAATTGAATTATGCTTTTAAAGAATTTGTGTCCTGAAAATATGTCATTCTCCTTGGAGAGTAGGTTTCCTATCAAAATGTTCTGCATTATAATATGAAACATGATTTTATTTCTCTGTGAGAGAAAGAATTACTATTGGATGGAAAGTGCTCTTGAATGTCTTGCAAACCAGAGATGACCCCTCCATTTTGTTTATAAGAAAATCAGAGCAAATTCCGCTTCGGATGATGACATCGATTAGGTCATCATACCTGGAACGAGAACTGCCTGAAGTGCAAGCAGGGTTCAGGAAAGGACAAGGAACAAGAGACACCATCTCAGATGTGAGATGTATCCTTGAAAGGACAAAAGAATACCAAAAGGATATCTACTTATTGACTACAGCAAGGCTTTTGACTGTGTAAACCATGAGAAACTCTGGGCCGCATTAAGAAGCACTGGTATACCAGAACACTTGGATAATTCTCTTGCACAATCTGTACATTGATGAAGATGCAAAAGTTTGAATGGAAGAAGGAGAAACAGAATGGTTTAAGATCAGCAAAGGTGTACGACAAGGCTGCATATTTTCCCTGTAGCTGTTTAATTTATATGCAGAACAAATTATTTATTTTATTTATTTAGTATACATTTGTATACCGCTACTTCCAGCGATCAGCAGCGGTTTGATTACAGATTGGAAATTGTCAAATCATGACAGGAAATTTTTGAGGTATAAACACATTGATTAGACAGGAAAGCACAGCACACACAGAGAACTATTTTACAGGGAACATGGGCTATGGAGGGTTAGGTGGCTTGCCCAAGACCACAAGGAGCACCTGTGGGACTAGAAACCCCAGTCCTTCCGGCCCAAGGTTGCTGTCCTCTAGTGGGATTTGAACCCCCGACCTTCTGGCCTGAAGTACCTTGCCCCAACCACTAGGCCACTCCTCCACTCCATTATCAAAGAAACAGGACTGTATGAAGACAACAGAGGTATAAAGATTGGTGGAAGATCCATCAAAATCCTTAGGTATGCTGATGCTACCACATTACTGGCTGAAAGTGAAGACAGTCTGAAAAATTTGCTTCTCAAAATCAAGGAACATAGTCTTAAAATGGGCTTGCACCTTAATGTAAAGAAAACAAAGATCCTGACAACTGGCAAAATCAATGAGTTCATTGTTGATGGAGAAAAAATTGAAATAGTTGACAACTTTAATCTACTTGGATGAACTATCAATAAAGAAATGACAAGCAGTCAAGAAATCCAACTGTGCATTGCTCTTGGCAGAATGGCTATGAAGGACCTAGACAAGATTCTCAAGAGCAGAGATGTCTCTCTCCATACAAAGAATGGACTTGTTCAAGCAATGGTTGCAAAAGTTGGACAGTAAAAAAGATAGGAAGAAAATCAATGCCTTTGAATTATGGTACTGGCGACAAATACTGTGTATACCATGGACTGCCTAAAGAACAAACCAGTCAGTAGTAGAGGAGAGCAAACCAAAGCTTTTTTTAGAAGCTCATTTGACAAAACTTCGACTTTCATACTGTGGACACATCATTCAAAGAGAGAGATCGTTAGAGAAAGACATCATGCTTGGCAAGGTAGAAGGTCAATGCAAAAGAGGAAGGCCGGCAGTGAGATGGATTGATACAATAGCATCAGCTATGGGTGCTACTCTATCAACAATAAGAACATAAGAACATAAAATATGCCATGCTGGGTCAGACCAAGGTCCATCAAGCCCAGTATCCTGTTTCCAACAGTGGCCAATCTAGGTCATATGTACCTAGTAGTTTCCCCAAAAGACACAGGTTCCACAATGCTTGTACTGGGTCAAGCATTGATATCCTGGGTCCCTTCTTAATAATGGTTTATGGATCTTTCCTCCAGGAACTTGTCCAAACCTTTTTTAAACCCAGCTACACTAACAGCCTTTACTACATCCTCCGGTAACAAATTCCAGAGTTTGATTACACGTTGAGTGAAAAAATATTTTCTTTTATTAGTCTTAAATAGTTTACCCTGTAGCTTCATTGCATGTCCCCTAGTCTTTCTATATTTTGATAACGTAAACAATCGATCTACGTTTACCCGTTCCACTTCGTTCATTAATTTATAGACTTCTATCATATCTCCCCTCAGCCGTCTCTTTTCCAGGTTAAAGAGCCCTAACCTTTTTAGCCTTTCTTCATAGGAGTATCCTTCCATCCCCTTTACTATTTTGGTGGCTCTTCTCTGAACCTTTTCCAATAACGCTATATCCTTTTTAAGATACGGCGACCAGAATTGCACACAATATTCAAGGTGCAGTCTCACCATAGAACGATATAGAGGCATTATAATATCTTTTGTTTTATTTTCCATTCCTTTCCTTATGATACCTAGCATTCTATTTGCTCTCTTGGCCGCCGCTGCACACTGGGCTGAGGGTTTTAACATGTTATATACAATGACGCCTAAATCTTTTTCCTGGTGGTGGTTCCTAATGCGGCACCTTTCATCATGTAACCATAGTTTGGGTTGTTCTTCCCTAGGTGCATAACTTTGCACTTGTCCACATTATATTTCATCTGCCATTTTGATGCCCAGTCTTCCAATTTATCAAGATCCTCTTGCAATTTTCCACAATCCTCTTGGGTTTTAACAACTTTAAATAGTTTTGTGTTATCTGCAAATTTGAATACTGAACACAGTTTAAGTCAACTACCCAGAGGGTCATCATTAGTTGACACCAACTCGACGGCACTTAACAATAACAAATACCACTATAAACACTCCACACTGGGGTGTCCAAAAACAACCACAACATACAAAAATGTAACACCACATAAGTTAAGTTTTAAACCATAAAAGCGTTACCTTTCAATGAACCAAACTTACACAGAAAAAATATTTCATTAAATGGGAAAATGAGGGACCTCATTTGGGGCAATCCCGTCACTTTTTAAATATAACAAGACAAGGAAACTCCTTCCCACTAAATGTCATCAGTCCCACCACATCAGCACTATTTATTTATATTTTTAATGCATGTAAAAACTTAAAATTAATACTTAGCTGGATCATGGAATCCCAAACAAGTGTGTAATAGCTGGGCCACTGTGAGACAAACACTCAACTCGAGTTTCACTGTTAATGATAAATTGGCTGCTTCAGGAGAGTCGCACCAGTGGATTGAAGAGTAACTACCAAAGGAAATATGCTCCCCAGAGAAAAACTGCTATTTAAAGGGAGCCTGCTGAAACCAAATGTGATGATGATACAAATGTGCATCACAGGAAAGAGAACCATTCAATGTCCTCATTTAAACCAGATCCATTGTTGTTCAAGTTGCGTCATCACCTGTAGATCTCTATCACCTTGTACCTGTAAAGGGAGACAATAAACCATCTGAGATCCAGCCAGAGGTGGCTGTACAGAATGCAGAGTTGGACCATAGGCGCCGTTAAGGTAAGTGTAGATAGGCATAATTTATTTAACAGGATTTATATACCGCCTCTTCCTTAAATCAAAGTGGTTTACATTTGAACTCAACTGTTTACATTATAACCAGGTAGTTTACATACAACTGAAACAGTTAACAGTTAAAATTGTATATAGGATGGGGTTGCCCAGCATGCAGGCAGTTTGATAAGATAAAATCTTAACGGTAAATTTAGTATAACTTATTTACATATTGGGGTTGTGTTTAGTGTCGTGCTTTTACCATCCGACATATATTTTGTCAAATGGGCTTACTATAACATTGATAGCCCACGATGTGCGACAATTAGTAGTATGTTTAAGTTTATATTTTTGAGCTGTGATAGGATCAGTCCAACTTCTCAATTTATAAGAATTCTCCCTTTAAATAGCATTTTTTTTCCTGTGGAACATATTTCCTTAGGTGGTTACTCTTCAATCCAGTGGTGCAACTCTCCTGAAGCAGCCGATTTATCATTAACGGCGAAACTCAAGTCGAGTGTTTGGTTCATAGTGGCCCAGCTATTACAAACTTGATTGGGATTCCACGATCCAGCTAACTATTGGTTTTAAGATTTTACATGCATTCAAAATTTAAATAAATAGTGCTGAAGTGTGGAACCGATGAATGACATTTGGTGGGGAGGAGTAGTAATTATACTCATAAGTCTACATCATTTTTAAATTATTTTAAATTACATATACAATTATTTATACAGGTCCCTTCATCAACAGTTAAGAAACTTGCCTCCACACATAAAATATAAAATGCCCTTGTATGGAAATTCACTTCTTGCAGATAGCATATATATATATATATGTATATATATACAATCCATCCTCCTCTTACATGAATTCATGTTTCGTCAGTCTGCTTCAGGGATTGGGTGGGTAAATATTCGAATTAAATTATCTTTCCTTGTTTTATCCTATAAAAAGATAAAAATAAATTCACAGCAACAACAAAATACATGCATAATAATTTCATGTATGAGCACAAGAAAGCTTTTATGCCCTTTTAAAATTGTTGATAATCTGCTTCAAAATGCAAGGATGAAAGAAGACTGTCCCAAAAGATGGAGCCAGTAGTAGTTATAGCAGTCTCTAGTCTGAACCTTATGTATTTCTTCAATGGAGGGACTGTTAATAATCCTTACACTACAGAATGCGAAGGTCAACATAGTGCAGAAAAATGGAAATCTGTTTGTAAGCAGACTGGAACACTATCAAGTAAAACGTCACAGAGTACAACTATAATCTTATATTTAACTTGTACAGCCATGTACTAATGTGTGTTATGGAGTGGAGGAGTAGTTAGAGAAACAGCCTAGTACCTAAGAGATCAGGGTTTAATTCCCACTTGCACTCGTTATGTTCCTGGGCAAGTCACTTTACCATTGCCACCTATTTCAGGTCATACCTTGCTAAGAAAATCCAGGGGCTGCCAGGTTGCCAGGAGTCAGTATTGACTTAACAGCACTTAAAAAAATGCATGTTAACACAGTAGTGGTACCAGATGATGTAGTAACACAGTGTAACCCGTTTAAGACTAATAAGAAAAAATATTTTCTGAATGTGTACCCTAACTTTAACTTTGGAAATTTTAAACTGAGGTTCTCTAAATTTAAAACTGTAAGCTAGGCACCCACCACCGGAAATCAATGCTGAACACGTCACTTAGTTTCCCTGCCCCATCCCTTCCCCTTATAAGGATCCAGAATTTAGGGCCCTTGTGAATTAAGGTGTTTAAATTTAGGAACTGAACATAAGAAATGCCATACTGGGACAGATCAAGGTCCATCAAGCCCAGTATCCTGTTTTCAGTAGTGGCCAATCCAAAACACACAGGTTCCATAAAGCTTATATTGGAGCAAGAGGTGTATGACCTAAGTCGTCTTTAATAATGGTTTATGGACCTTTCAGCCAGAAACTTGTCTAAACCTTTTTTTAAACGCAGCTACACTAACAGCTGTTACTACATCATCTGGTAACGAATTTTAGAGTTTGATTACAGGTTTAGTGAAAAAATATTTTTTCTTATTAGTCTTAAACGGGTTACACTGTAGCTTCATTGCATGTCCCCTAGTCCTTCTACATTTTGATGGTGTAAAGAATTGATCTATGTTTACCCATTCCATTCCATTCATTAATTTATTTGACCTCTATCATATCTCACCTCAGCCGTCTCTTTTTCAGGTTGAAAAGCCCTAACCTTTTAAGCCTCTCCTCATAAGGGTATCCTCCCATACCCTTTACCATTTTGGTGGCTCTTCTCTGTACCTTTTCTGATTTTGCTATATCCTTTTAAAGATACGGCGACCAGAATTGCACACAATATTCAAGGTGCAGTTGCACCAAAGAACCATACAGAGACATTATAATATCTTTTGTCTTATTCTCCATTCCTTTTCTTATGATTCCTATCATTTTATTTTATTTCTTTGCCACTTCTGCACACTGGGCGGTGGGTTTGAATGTGTTATCCACGATGACACCTAAATCTTTTTCCTGGGTGGTGGTTCCTAATGTGCAACCTTGCATTGTGTAGCCATAGTTTGGGGGGTTCTTTCCTAGTTGCATAACTTTGCACTTGTCCACATTAAATTTCATTTGCCATTTGAACATCCAGTCTTCCAATTTGTCAGGGTCCTCTTGCAATGTTTCACAATCCTCTAAGGTTTTAACATCTTTGAATAATTTTGTGTCATCTGCAAATTTGACTACCTCACTCGTTATTTTCATTTCCAGGTCATTTACGAATATGTTAAAAAGCAGCGGACCCAGCACAGATTCCTGGGGTACTCTACTATTCACCTTTCTCCATTGGGAAAATTGGCCATTTAGCCCTACTCTCTGCTTTCTGTCTTTTAACCAGTTCGGGATCCACAGTAGTACACTGCCTCCTATCTCATGACTTTTTAATTTCGCCATGAGTCTCTCATGAGGGACCTTGTCATTGGCTTTCTCAAAATCCAAATACACTTTATCGACCAGCTCACCTTTGTTTACCTGTTTATTCACACCTTCAAAAAAATATAACAGATTATAAGACAAGACTTTTCTTGGCTAAAGCCATGTTGACTTTCTCCCATTAAACCATTACTTATCTACATGTTCGGTAATTTTATTCTTTAGAATGGTTTCTACCATTTTGCCCGGGACTGATGTCAGGCTCACTGGCCTGTAGTTTACCAGATCACCCCTGGAACCCTTTTTAAAAATTGGCATTACGTTGACCATTCGCCTTTCTTCAGGGATTTTAATAATAATTCACAGATTACTAATAGTAGGTCTGCAATCTCATATTTCAGTTCTTTCAACACTCTTGGGTGTATACCATCCAGTCCAGGTCATTTGCTATTGTTTAGTTTATCAAATAGTATTATATCTTCCCGGTTTATCGATATCTTTCAATTCTTTCGACACGTCACCTTTAAATACCATTTCAGTCATGGGTAACTTCCCTTCATCTTCTTCAGTAAAGACTGAAGCAAAGAATTCATTCAGTCTCCAGGAATTGGCCTTGTCTCCTCTTAATGCCCCTTTTACACCTCTATCATCTAATGGTAAGTGAGAGCCAGAACATTTTTAAATGCAAAAGTCCAGGTACCTATAAATCTTTTGCAACTTAAATTCTTTTTCATTTTGCTATTTAAGGGACTCTTTGCTAAAGTGCGGTAAGTTTTTTTTGTTTTTTTTTCACTTACCAATGTTACCATGCATTAATATGAAAAAATTAACATGTGGTAAATGCAAAGCCTGAGTGATAACTGTTTGGAGAATAGCCAGCATCTTATTGCACGGGCACATACTTACCACATGGTAAACATATTGGCAGACAGCATGGTAAGTGTATCTGCGTTATCTGCAGATGCAGTTACGAGCAGCTCACTGCAAAAAAATAAATAAATAAAAAGGCCAATCCACTGTTGTCAGGCTCTAGACTGCCCTAATCTGCCAATCGGCATCCCAATTCCCCCCCCCCCCCATCCTTCCGATGAGACAGCAGACCTCCTCTCCAATTCCCTGTATGGAACTTACTGGAGTGTACCTGGTAGGTTACTGAGGGACAGGAGTGATCCCAGGACATTCTTGTCCTGTCTCTGGCCTGGGTTCATAATAGCTCTGACCCCTAGTGGTGGTGTACTACTAGAGTTCAAGTTGCCAAATAAGGAGCACATGCTCTTTTTTTGGTGGCTTGATCCCTAACAGTAGTACCACAAGACGGCTACTAAGAGTCAGAGCTGCCATTTTGATCCTGGGCTAGCAACAGGACGGGAACATCCAGGCATTGTTCTTGTCCTTTAACTAACCCATCAGTTAACAAGCCTACAGGGGAGGCAAGGGGGCTGGTCGAAGTTCTAATGCCTTTTTGAAAGTGTTGCGTGTCTCACTTGAGATGTCAGGGCCACGGTAACAGCCTTCCAGTAGCGAGGGTGCACTTAATGTCTCCTCTTGAGACCCTTGCCATCAGCAACCTTGAAAGTGTGCAGTAAAGTACTGTGTGCTAACTCAGTGTGCAGTCCATAGCCTTTCTCTGCCCATAATACACCTGGTTTCTGTCCCATAACACAGCATGCAGTTAGCACATACTGTCTTGCTTGTAAGGTAGCAGTTAATGCTCACATGTGCTAGCATTTAGCATGCCAAGTGCTTCACACACTTTAGTAAACTGTCCCTTTAGAATGGACGCAGAAAACATTCTTCCAGTGATGTTGGAAACTCAACTTGTTATGTTTCTGACACCATAATTACTGCTTTTTGTGGCTTTTAAAGCCGGGACTTCCCTAAAGGTCACTTACATTGGAATTTATGCACTGTAACTGTGCAGTACTTCAATTTAAGCCAATGAAATTGAATGATCAGATACAGCAAGTAGGTTAAATCAGAACCCAAAATAGAAAATCATGCTAATTTCATTTATGAAACTTTGAAAATACTTGAAGAGTCACTGTGCAGAAACAGCAGTCAAAAAAGCAAACAATGTTAAGAATTGTTTGGAAAGGAGTAGAGAATAAGCGAAGAATATCGCAAAACCTCTGCATAAATGTCTGCTGTCATGCACCTTGAGGCACTGTGCGGCATTGTGTTCACTCCATCTCAGAAAGATGCAGCAGAGCTTCAAAATGTGTGGAAAAAGGCAACAAAACTGATAAAGGGGATGGCGGAGCTACCTTATGAAAATTAGGGCTTTCACCCCTTTCTCGGAGATTGAGAAGAGGATCCGACAAGGGTTTGCAAAATCACGAATGAATGAATTTGGAATAGTTATTTAATCTCTCAGATAGTAAGGGAACATATCATGAAACCAGTTGATATCAGATTTAAATTAAATTTATGATGCCATTCTTTCATTCACACACAAGTAAACGCTGAAATTTCTTTACGAGATGATCTGCTCCAGTACAGCTGTTTCTGAAAAAATGTTTTGTAGAAGTTTCTGGAGTACATGTTCATTAACCATTTGTAGCCAGCTGGGTGTGGGGATCGCCGCCTCTTTTTACTGGGGTTGAGCAACAGAGAAGGGTTCCCTATGAGATTCTACTGGATATTTTCAAGTGACCGGGTTTGGCCACTGTTGGAGACAGGATATTCAGCTTAATGGACCATTGGTCTAACCCAGTCTGACCCTTACATTCCTCGATGGTGATGAGCACAATAAGGGTAATTTTATAAAGGATGCCTGTATGAGAAGCCCAAAAGGCCATATATGTGTTGTATCTTTATAAAATAAGCTCCCAGATCTAGCCCCAAACCACACAAATTTACAAGCTGTTCTGAAGAAAGTGTAAAAGTGTACATCTACTCGACACATGTATCTGCATATTTTATGAATTACGCATATACATTGCAGCTTCTCCTTTAGCTCCACCCAAAGTATGCTCCTGAGAATGTGCAGATCACCTAAAAGTAGGTGCAATATTTCTATGCGCCTATTTGTTAACGTCTATGCAGCTGTGTTATTCTACAGGACCCTCTTTCTGCCTGTTAAGCAGGCTTTTATGTGGAAAAAACTTTACATTATTATGCAACTATATTCAGTGCCTTTAGGCAAAACATTCAATAAATAGGGCCTGATGTATTTAATTGAATAAAAATACCTTTCTAAATATACAGGAGTTTACATGTTATTGATTTACTTGTATATATCTTAGTGTATAGCTTGACAGTGTTAATATAACACAACAAATAATATTGTTATATCATCTTTAACTAAAGCCTCGTTGTTTCTTCCTTTAGGCATACTTCCGACAGGGTGTTGCCCTTCAGTACCTTGGACGCCATGCAGATGCACTGGCAGCATTTGCGTCTGGACTGGCTCAGGATCCCAAGAGTCTGCAGCTTCTGGTTGGCATGGTGGAAGCTGCCATGAAGTCTCCCATGCGGGGTAAGTTTGCCAGTAGACTTCTAAGAAATTCCTAGCAGATGGTGCCTTTAAATGAAAAGCAGATACCAAACTTAGTACAACATCCATCCACCTTATTAAATTCATGTCGATGGTATAGTGGGACAGGAAACAGTATTAATTACGTTGTTAAACCCTTTGACTTGATTTGTTGTTGATGGCATAACAGAAGTTGGCCTTTTGGTTAGCTGAACATAAAACATTATTAGTTGAAAAGTCCTTCCTTTCATGTAGTGCTTCAATGGCCATTAGTTCTTCTGGCTATATACTTAAACTAGTGTACCCTTGAAGGTAAGCCATTACCTATTTGAGTCTGAACTGTGCTAGCCATTCAGAGGGTCAGTTTTTTCACTTGACCATGTATGACTAGTCACGTTATAGAAGTGGTTAATAGTCATAGCAACTTAAACCATCTTGATTTTCAAGCTCTTGGCGTTTTCCTTAAATAGGAATGTCTGAATATAGTTCACAGTGCCTTCAGATATTTGGCTGTTTGAGTCCAGCAAGATGATAGTCAAATGGTTTGATCACCAATAGTTGAAGGATCTCTATGGCTCGTTATTTACCACAGCATGCTTTCTATAAAATTGGCTGCATTTGTGTGCTGGTCACGCTGTTAGTTGCACTGCAGTAACTACTTTTGCACTGCATTTTTGGGACCTAACTTAATAGATTAGCAAAAATTGTCCCATAGTAATCGGAACTGAACTTGGAATAAAATAAAATAGATTTTCTCATGGGATGCAAAGGTGGAAATTTTCTACCCATTTCATATGGGTAGAAAAGTGGTTATGCGCATAAAATGACATTATGATCATGGCCAAGCCTCTGCATGCATTAATCTACCGACACAGCACACTTACATCTCCCTCTGGGGAAAATTCACAAGCTGTGGAAGAGCGTGTCCTTCCAACCATCGCAGAAAGGAACATTATTCTTGGAGTGGGAGAAGTTAGGGATCTGAATCTATGCATTTACATTCTTTTTTTGCATCATTATTGACAGGCTGAGGCACAATTTTACAAATACATTTGTATTGCACAGGCCTTTGTATGGTTTTATACATGCTAAACCTTTTCTGATTAGTTCAGTTGCACATAGTAATTCCATGCTTAGCCAAAAGCCTTTTTTCTCTCTAAACCCAGAGATTTCAGCACTTTTCTTGAATGCTCTCTTGCCGGTTGTGTTTTCAGGATATTCACAGTGAATATGCATAAAATAGATTTGCGTGCACTGTTTCCACTGTGTGAAAATACATCTTTTACCCCAGAAAATTGTGTCATAAATTTGAAAATTATTCATAATTATGCAAATTAATTCTAAAATGTTTATGCAATATATTAAATAGGACACTATAAATGCCTAAATTGATATGGGGGAGGAAGGGGTTGTTGATACAAGGATGGGCACACTGTGTGTGTGTGTATGTGTGTGTGTTGTTGCAGGAACAAGAGGTACACTGTGTGGGTTGCTTCAGATGCAAGGGGTGTGTTTGTATACTGTTGGAGGAATGATGACTGCAGTGTATGTGCCTTGCTGCTTGAATGAGGGGTGCAGTGGTGTATATGTACAGTACAGAATGCACAGTATGTGTGAGGGTGCATGGGCAAGAAGTGTCCACTGACTCCAGAGTTCTCCCTTTCCAACCCTCATTTTCTCTTTATGCTCCCCCTACTCCCTCCACCAAAGCCGACTATTCTCTCTCTGATTCTTGGGCTTTCCCTCATCTAGATTTCCTTTTTCCCTCCCCAACTCATTAAGTCCCCTTCCCCCTTTCTCCTTCAGGAAAACATATTCTCACCCTTAGCCACTTCTCCTTCCTTTCCCATTCAGAGCCCCCCTTACCTATCAAGTACCCCTTCTTCTGGCACTTCCTTTCTACCCTCTTATTTGAAAGTAAGCTTGTCTGTACAGGGCGGTGTACACAACCAGACTGTCTAATAAAACCTGAGAAAGAGTTACAATTGTTCAGAACTTAGAAATAAACTTCATATATTTGCTTACTAAGTAGGTGAAGAGGTACAAGTCCTGTAAGCTATGTGAAATAAGAAAAAGGGCAGCTTGTCCTCCAGCCTTTCAGTCTCAGGGTTACCATCAACCCTGCAGCAACAACCCTCTAGTTTGCCACTTCTGAGCCTCCCTCCTGCTGACCCTAATTTGGGTGGGAGCGAGCAGAAGGTTGATTAACTCATGCCAACTACCAGTCGCTTCTGCCTGCTGCAGCTATTTCTGTAATTAGCACATCATCAATGAGGGTGCAGAAAATCACCTAACTTCCCTATGTATATAAACTAGAATTCCCAGGGAAGGAGTGCATCATTTCATGAATGTTCATTGTGGATATCCTGGAAAACCCATCCAGACTGTGTTGAAATCTCCTGATTTAATCCATTCTCCAGGACCAAGCAGGAAGTCAGTCCTCATATATGGGGTGACGTCGGCGCCGATGGAGCCCTCGTGTGGAGCATTTCCCCAGCTTTCAAAGAAAGCCTTTGGGAATGCAGCGTGCATGCGTGGTCCCTTTCCTGCCCAAGGGTACCATCTTGCTCAGTCTTCTTTTTTCCGCGGAGCCCGATGGACGTGTGTCGTTGTCACCCGGTAAAAAGTTGATTTTCCTGCGTGCATTCCTGTTTTTGCCTGGTTCGACACCGGTTCCCCTTCCCGCCTGGGCCCGGTACACCGGTATCGAGCCCGGAGCTAAGTTTTTTGGTTTTTGTCCTTCGTGACTAGTAACATAGTAACATAGTAAATGACGGCAGATAAAGACCAGCATGGTCCATCTAGTCTGCCCAGCAAGATGGCAAGAGTAGGTGCACCTGTCGCTCTGTGCAGGCCACCCCTCCCCATGTCATTGTTTAGGGGTAAACCCACCACTCCATGTAGGACACCCCTATTTGTTGAGACGTTATATGGTTCAGAAGTTAGATGGTACCGTTTATCTTGTTTTTATCCTATTGCTGTAAAGGGATCCACTGTGTTTGTCCCATGCCTTTTTGAATTCCGTCACCGTGTTTGCCCCCACCACTTCCATCGGGAGGGCATTACAAGCATCCACCACCCTTTCAGTTAAAAAATATTTCCTGACATTGCCTTTCAATTTACCACCTTGTAGCTTCATTTTATGCCCTCTAGTTTTACAGCTTCCCCGTCTTTGGAAGAGGTTTGTTTGTTCATCATTTCTCTTTAAGTATTTAAAGGTCTGAATCATATCTCCCCTGTCCCTCCTCTCCTCCAAAGTGTACATATTTAGGTCTTCAAGTCTCTTCTCATAAGGCTTCTGATGCAGGCTCCAAATCATTTTGGTCGCTTTCCTCTGAACAGTTTCCAGTCTTTTTACATCTTTTGTAAGATACGGTCTCCAAAACTGAAGATAGTATTCGAAGTGAGGCCTCACCAGTGACTTACACAGTGGCATAAGTACCTCTTCCTTTCTGCTGGTAATTCCTCTTTGTATGCAGCCCAACATCCTCCTGGCTTTTGCCACCGCCTTGTCGCACTGTTTTGCCACCTTGAGATCATCAGAGATAATCACACCAAGGTCTTTCTCCTGAACCGTGCATACCAACCTCTCGCCCCCTATCTCGTACATTTCCCTTGGATTTCTGCTACCCAAGTGCATGACACTGCACTTTTTCGTTCCCGCTTTTTTTCTCTTTTTCTCTGGCAGTCCAGTTTTTTGACCTTGCAGGGTCCTTTTTCCCCCGATGGCTGCCAGCGGGTTCAATAAGTGTGATCGGTGTAAGAAGTTGATGTGTCTCATCGACACACATGACTGCTGCCTCAGGTGCCCCGGGCCCGACCATGACCCGGTGGTCTGTGTCCCGTGCAGCAAAATGTCCTCTAAGGCGCTGAGGAGCCATCAACATCAGCGTGAAAGACTTTTTTCTGATTCCGCATTCGGCCGGGCCCGGACTTCGCCAGAGGCCTCGACATCTCGGGAGTCCGACCCCGAGTACCGTCAAGGCTCCTCTGAAAGGGGGTCTCCTTCGAGGGAACACAGAAGGAAGAAGAAACCCATGAGGGCGGCATCGGTGGACACTCTTGGCTCCTCGAGGGCCAGGTCGCATAGCCCCGACCGCCGTCCCAGGTCCTCGGAGTCGGAGAGGCCTACCAAGTTGCTTCGAGTGGAGCCGGAATCCCCAAGTCACGTGAGTGCTGTTGTCCTTGTAGACTCCCCTCTGGGGGAGCCACTGTCGGGGCCTGATTCGGGGGCTGCTGAGTCTCCTGAGCTGAGTCTCAGGTTGACGGCCTTGGAGAGCAACTTGACTGCCTTCATGGAGCAGCAGCGGGTACTGATTGCTGGTTTGACCGGTGCATCTGCCCTGACCACCGGGACCTCGACATCCAAGTCGACTCCGGAGACCGAGCCGATCCTCGAGTCGATGTGTTCTCGAGTTGATCCTCGACCAAGATCCCCCTCGGCCTCCCGTTCGAGGTCGAGGTTGTCGACGCCGGTGCCCTCGGCTTCGGGGTGGATGGCATCGGTGCCTGCCCGGCCAAAGCCGCTCGATTCCTCCTCGGAGGGGTCAGAGTGGGAGATGGAGGACGAGGAGTCCCCGGATACTTTCCGGACCCGGAGTCCGAGCCTCGGAGACGGTCCCCACTGGAGGATACCTGGTTCTTGGACTTCATGCGGGACATGGCCAAGGCCTTGGCCTTCCCTGCAGATCCCGAGGAGGAGCCTCAAGCCGAAGATCTCGAGGCCCTCCAGTATGACTCTCTGCCTAAGGAGGCCTTTACTGTACCAGTTCCTCCGATGCTGGAATGGCTGCTCTTCCGCATGTGGGAGGCACCGGCCTCGGCGCCGGTTCTCAGCAGACGGGTCGATTCCATTTATTGAGTCCATAAGAGCCCTGGGTTCCAGAAGGTACAGCTACCGCACCACTCCATGGTTGTGGAAACGGCCATGCATCGTCTGAAGAGGCAGAAGATGCACTCCTCGGTGCCCCCCGGCCTGGAGGCCCGGAACCTGGATGCCCTCGGTAGAAAGTGCTTCCAGGGCTCTATGCTGGTGTGCCGTGTCCAGACTTACCAGCTGTACATGGGCATGTACCTTCGGGACCTGGCAAAGGAGATTGCTGGGTTCTCAGCTGGCCTCTCCGAGGAACCTTTGCAGAGGTTTAAGTCTTTGTCATCGGGGATTCGAGAGTGCTCAAAGTTTATCTCTCAAGCAGCCTATGATGGCTTTGAGGCTTCGGCCCGAGTAGCTGCGGCCGGCATCGGTGCACGCCGTCAGGCCTGGCTACAGTCATCGGACCTAAAGCCATGGGTACAGAACAAGTTGGTCGATGTCCCCTGCCGAGGTGAGAACCTTTTTGGCTAACCCATGGCTGAAAAGGCTGCAGAACTCGAGTCTGAGACTCTCACCAGGACAAGGCTGTCCAGAAAAACGTCTGCCCCTTCTCAGAAGAAGAAGGGCGCGGGAAAAAGCCCTTTTACCCGAGGAAGGTTACTACCTACAAATCCTACCTCCTTTTCAGGCCTCTGCAGCTCCCCATCAGGGTCAGAAGGCCAAGGGGCAGGGACATGGGCCCCATAGGCAGAAAACCCCCAAGCCATCAGCTCCGGCTCCTGCACAGCAGGGAGCGGGGTTTTGACTCCCATTGCATAGCCTCTCCTCCTCAGCTGGCTCCTCTCAGCACAGGAGGCCGGCTGACACTGTATGCCCACAGATGGTCAACCATAACAGGGGATACCTGGGTGTTGAGCATAGTCCAAAATGGCTATTTGCTCCATTTCAACCAGTTACCCCCCTCCTATTTTCCAGGGGAGCCTCCAAGACTCCCTCTTCACAGGAACCTCCTCCTTCAGGAGTTGGCAAGTCTTCTAAAGGAGCAGGCGGTGGAACCGGTGCCTCACCACCTGAGAGGCCAAGGCTTCTATTCAAGGAACTTTCTGGTACCAAAAAGGACAGGAGACCTCAGGCCCATCCTAGACTTGCAGAATCTCAACAAGTTCCTGGAGAGGGAAAAGTTCATGCTTACCCTTGGGATACTGCTGCCCTACCTCCAGCAGGGAGATTGGCTATGCTCCTTAGACCTAAAGGATGCTTATACTCACATCCTCATTCATCCAGACCACAGACAATATCTCAGATTCCTAGTGGGAGGAAATCATTTTCAGTACAGGGTACTTCCCTTTGGCCTAACCTCCGCTCCCAGGGTTTTCACCAAGTGCCTGGCAGTGGTGGCGGCCTATCTCAGAAACCAGGGCATCTTTGTCTTGCCATACCTGGATGACTGGCTCATCAGGGGTCAGTCTCCACAGGAGAACAGACAAGCCACCCTTCACACTGTATCTCTTCTCCAGCATCTAGGCTTTGTCATGAACTTTGCAAAGTCCACTTTGCTCCCCTCACAGAACATAGAGTTCATAGGGGCAAGACTAGATAGCCTTCAGGCAAAGGCTTATTTGCCCAAGGACAGGGCCCACAGACCGATAGCGTTGGCCAATCAGTTCCAGAGCAGTTATCTGGTCTCCACCAGAAACTTCATAAAGCTCTTGGGCCACATGGCATCCACGGTCCATGTAACTCCGAATGCCCGCCTGCACATGCAACCTGCTCATGCGACCTGCTCAGTGGTGCCTCAGAGCTCAGTGGGTGCAAGCCACAGGCGACTTGAAAGACAAGATTAGGGTGTCCAAACTGCTGGCAGCCTCCCTATGGTGGTGGCTGCATCTCCCGAACCTGGTTCAGGTGGTGCCTTTTCAGACCCCCTCCTCACACACAGGTAATGACAACCGATGCTTCCCTTCAGGGCTGGGGTGCACATTGCCTGGGGGCTTGCACTCAGGGCCTCTGGTCTCCTTGGGAGTTCACACAGCAGATCAATCTGTTGGAGTTGCGAGCTATCTGCTTAGCCCTACAGACTTTCTCTCATGTCCTCTCTCACCAGTCTGTCTTAGTTCAGACAGACAATCAAGTGGTAATGTTCTCCATGAACAAGCAAGGGGGCACAGGCTCCAAACTTCTGTGTCAGGAGGCACAGGCCCTGTGCTCCTTGGCAATCAAACACAACATTTTTCTCAAGGCAGTTTATCTGCCTGGCCAGGAAAATTGCCTGGCAGACAGATTGAGCAGGATTCTACAGCCTTACGAATGGCAGTTGAATCCTCTGGTGGTCCAAGGGGTCTTTCTAAGATGGGATCTTCCAACCATTGATCTCTTTGCGAGTCCACTGAACCGTCAGCTACCCAGGTTCTGTTCCAGACAACCGCATCCTCTGCGAATAGCAGCAGATGCGTTTCTAATCTCTTGGTCTATGGGCCTACTGTATGCGTTTCCTCCCACGCCTCTAGTGGCCCGAACCTTGTTCAAGATTCTTCAGGACAAGGCCTCGGTGATTCTGGTAGCCCCCAGATGGCCGAGGCAACTGTGGTTTCCACTCCTTCTACAGTTGGCGATGGACACTCCACTCCCTCTGGGGATGCAACCCGATCTCCTGTCTCAGGATCAGACATCCTGCACCCCAACCTCAAATCCCTCAATCTGATGGGCCTGGCTGCTGAAAGGGTAGTTCTAGCCCCCTTACTTCTTCCTAAGGAAGTGGAAGAGGTGGTTTTGGCCTCTAGGAGGCAATCCACCTGGAAGTCTTATGCTCTCAAGTGGCGTAGGTTCTCCACCTGGTGTGCTCAGCGCCAGGAGGATCCTTTTTCGTGCCTGGTTCCAGTGGTGCTGCAGTACCTGCTCCACCTCTCGGACCTAGGCCTTAAATCCAACTCTGTTCGGGTCCACCTCAGTGCTCTATCAGCACACCACTCACAGGTAGAGGGCCAATCTCTGTCAGGCCACCCCTTGGTGTTCCGCTACCTCAGAGGCCTGCTTCTGCTCAGGCCTCCGATCCGTCCACCAGCCCCTGAGTGGGATTTAAATGTGGTCTTGCAGCAACTTATTTGCCCACCGTTTGAGCCGATGGCTACCTGTCTTTACGCTTCCTTTCCTGGATGGCATTGTTCTTGGTGGCTCTTACCTCGGCCAGGCGTGGGAGTGAACTACAAGCTCTGGTTTCTGATAGACTGTACACACGGTTCTATAACAACAGGGTGGTCCTGTGGACTCACCCTAAGTTCCTTCCAAAGGTTGTCTCCTCCTTCCACCTCAATCAGGAGGTGGTTCTTCCAACATTCTTCCCCAGGCCGCATGCCAGCCAGGCTGAAACAGTCCTGCATACCCTAGACTGTAGAAGGGCGTTGTCCTTTTACATAGACCATACGCAGGGGCATTGAAGGGCTGCTCAGCTCTTCCTATCTTTTGACCCTAATAAACTGGGGTTGCCTGTCTCCAAGCATACGTTGTCCCTTTGGGTAGCGGACTGTATCGCCTGGGCGTACAGGGAAGCCAGCCTCTCCTTGCAGGGTCGAGTCACGGCCCACCGTGTCAGGGTGAAGGCCGTGTCAGTAGCCCACCTCCGCTCTGTTCCATTGGCAGACATCTGCCGGACCGCTACCTGGTCTTCAAGCCAGACTTTTGCGGCTCACTACTGCCTTGAGAGGGAGTCCCATAGGGACAGTGTTTTTGGACAGGCGGTACTCCGTAATCTCTTTGAGGTTTAGGCAACTCCTACCCTCCAGCCCTTGCGTTGGGCTACTGTACGGAGGTGTTCTCAGAAATGATTCTTTCACGGATGCTGACGCTCTAGAGGGAGCTTATTTTTCAGCTTGGGTTCCCGGTAGCCTGAAGCTGGGGAGTCCCATATGTGAGGACTGACTTCCTGCTTGGTCTTGGAGAAAGAGTAGTTACTCCCCTGGAATAGGTGTTCTCCAGGAGCAGCAGGAATCAGTCCTCATGACCCTCCCTCCTCCCCTTGGAGTTGCAGTCATATGATTCATTTTGTTATTATTGCTGTCTTTTAGCTATGTCATCAGACTGAGCAAGATGGCACCCTTGGGCAGGAAGGGGACCGCGCATTCGCGCTGCATTCCCAAAGGCTTTCTTTGAAAGCTGGGGAAATGCTCCGCACGAGGGCTCCGTCGGCACCGACGTCACCCCATATGTGAGGACTGATTCCTGCTGCTCTTGGAGAACACCTGTTACAGGTGAGTAACTACTCTTTTCTAATATGGAACCTAGGGCTAGAATAATTAGACTTTTACAGTACTGCTGATGGGTGCTGGCTATGAACAGAGATTTATTACCGTGAGCTCTGGGAACTATAGAGATATAATTCAACCAAGCAACATTAAGGGGGAGGCATAATCAAAAGGATGAACATGGTTTGCAGACCTGCAAACTTCATTAATATCGCTGACAGGGATATTCAGTGGCATATATATATACCTGATTTGTAATCCTGAATATCCCCTCCTAGGCCAACTAGCGTCGGGACATTCTGGAGGCGGAACGGGGGTGGCAACATGGGTTAGCCAGTCAGTGGCAATATTGAATAGCTAACCCGCTAACTAAAATGCATAAAATTAGGTCAGAAAATAAATATAATAGGCTGGCCTAACATTCTAGCTATCCAGCCAGTGGCTGAATATTGCCGCTGACTGGCTAGCTAACTCACTGTCTGGCCAGACTGGATATTCAGTACTGCTGGCCGAATGTCGCCCTGACATTGAATATCCAAGCTCTGGTTAACATGGTGACAACCAGCTGCTTTAATAGTGCTGGTTGCCATAGTTCAATATACCCCGCTCAATGTATAAATTAAATTAGCTTTAGGAGTTAATTTAGCTTTAGGAATTAATATTTGATATTGTGTTCCTGTTTCACACTAATTTCAAAAATCATTAAACATTTTTTGATTATCAGCTCAACGTTCTTAGCTCCAGAGTCTTTCATTTTATTGTACATTTTCCCTGTTTTGTGTACATTTTATTGGGATTTTAGCAATAAAGTTCAGAAAACAATTGTGCAGTAACAACACGCTAACACACTAGTAAAGATCTCTTGGGGTGATCCGGTTGCTCAGAACTGCCATGTAGAAGATCCCTGGTTTGGTTTCAGAGTTGGGCCCCAGGTCATTTGGGGTTGGGAATGCTGCAGAGGGGAAGATGTTTTGGTTATTGCTTAAGAGTGGCCCCTAATGGCCAGATTCAGGATCAATGATTGCAGGCTTTCAGAAGGAGCCACAGGGGCATGGCTCCTGGTCAAGAACTGTCACCGCAATGATCAGATAAGGTATATGATCCTAAATCCCACCTATAATTCAAATTTCATGACTAGTAAAGTATATTTTTAAAAATCAGATTATTAAAACTGCAGAAAATCAAAGGGGAAAATACTGGTCATTCTCTTGTGGGTTTTCATCTCTTTCATGTGCACTAGAATCATCCAACTGAGAAGTGAGGATCTTATTTGGGTTTCAAGATGTTAGTTCATGTATTCCCACTATTTGCTCACAAATTTTTATTGGGAGGAAGATAATGTTGTCTTTGCCACAACAGTTTCCCACTGTTCCTGTTAATTGGAATAAGGGCTGGTATCTGGTGTCATGAACCTGCATCTTCAGATACAAAAATGCAATGTGTGCCTTCGAGTCAGTGCTGACTCCTGGTGACCCTGCAGCTCCTGGGTTTTCTTGGCAGTGTGGCCAGAAGTAAATTGCCAGGCCTTTTGAGACAGTGGAGGGGTAAGTGACTTGCCCAAGGCCACAAGGAGTGCTAGTGTGAGTCTTAACTCTGGTCTCTTGGTTACCAAGTCAGTGCTCTAACCACTAGGCTGCTTCCATCGCTGCATCAAAAGTCTTTGACCAGGGTCAGTCAGTGAACTAGGGTTCTTTCCGGAGCCCTGCAAGCACAGAATCCAAATCCAACAAGCATTGCATGACTGTGACCGCTGCTCCTACAGTATCCCTGACTGATTCAGGGATCAGAAGACTAGAGTCAGGAATCAAATCTAAGTCTTGCTGTGTGGCAGTGTTGGCCAGCTTAAGGTAGGTTTTTGAAGGCAAAAAAAAAAATAGGAGACAGACCAGAAAGGTTCTAGATTGGAAGATATATTGATTCCTAATCACGATTTTTAGATATGTTTCACCCTAGTGATAGAGCTTTGGGGGAGGGTCTGTCTCTCTGTCTGTACGTACACATATGCATTCCAGTAATGAAAGGCAAGCAGACAGTGCTAAGTTCAACATGGTGGTGGGGACCTCATCTCCCACTGAAAGAAGAAGAGGCAGAAACTGCAAGCGTGGCAAAGATGAGATGAGTCTGCTAGCAAAGGAAGAGACAGGAGCTGTGAATGTGGCAAAGAGGTGCTAGGTCTGCCAGTGGGGACCACATCTCATCACAGCCCCTGGGGGAGGAACAGGGAGGGGGCTGGAAAAGAAAAGTTGGAGGGGGGGGGGCAGTAATGGACAGAGGGGGCAGAGATAGCCAGGGAAATGAATGTGAAGGGAGAGGGAGAAGAGACTCAGTGGGAGAGGAGTGAAGGGCAGGGTGTAAGAGTCCAAGGGGAAACGGACAAGTGGAAAGAGTCTGGGAAGAGGAACAGAGGGGAGTGGGAGAGGCAATGAATGAAGGAGGGCAAAGGGGTGGTAGGGGAGAGAAGGCAAGAGTGCAAGCATTGGGGGGGTTGAGGAAATGAGTGCATAGGTGGAAGAGGCCAAAATGCCTATATGCTAAGAGGCACACACAAGCGGGTGTACACACACATACACATCTTACTCCCATGACACTTATGTACACACATGCATACCCCACTCCTGCAACACACACATGCGCACCCTACCTCTACCCCTGTACCAAATGCATGCACACCCCACCCCTACACACTGCACTCCCCACTGCATGCACACACTCTTTCTATCTCCTTTTCAAGACAGACACAAATCTTAAGAGATGCCTCAGAATGCAGCCTCTTTTTATTTTTTTTAAACACAAAGTGTCCCTCTCAGAGACTTTAATTGGTTAATAGGACTGCTTCTCACATGCCAGGATAAAAACAATTCACCAATAGCAGCTTATTATTGCCATGAGATTCTTTGAATCAGTTCAATTAGAGGATTACACCCCTGATGCAGTAAAGTTTGTGAAATGTTGCTATATATAGTTATATATGGAGATAAGTTCCCTTTTTATTGTTTTCAAAATTATGGTGAATAGGTTTTTTTTCTGACCTGTGAGAAGCAGTCCTATTAACCAATTAAAGTCTCCGAGAGGGACGCTTTGTGGTTAGAAACAGTAAAAAGAGGATGCATTCTGAGGTCTTTTCCCCTTTGCACACATTTATGTTTACCTACTGGATCATTGGTGTGATTGGATCATGCATTTCAGTGATGGTTTGGTATGAGAAATAATTTTGGATCACTGACGTCTACCCTCATTTTATGGCTTTTCCCCTTCCTCCAACTGCAAACTCATGCATGTCTGTGGGGGTTTGGGTGCAAAGACACACGATAAAGTGTGCCTTGTTAGGACAGCTGGGACTGTGGGTAGTATGAGGCATCTCTTATGACTGGTGTCAATATATATATTTGTGTCTGTCTTCAGAAAGAGAGAGGAATGCTCCAAGATGGGTACTTTGTATGTCTAGCCCCGCGGGATCAGAATCACGATTAGGCCTGTACATGCAGGCTGGGACTGCGATTCAGCTCGGCCTGCATGTACAGGCATTGCCTGACTAATTCAGTCTGGGCTTTACAATGAAGCCGCGGTGCCATGGCACTGTGGCTCCATTGTAAAGCCACAATCCCAGCCGCTGGCTCCTGCACTGCATTCCCCGCAGCTGAACCCCCAATCCAGCCTCCCAAAGTCAGGGTAGGGTTGCGGGGAATGCTCACTGCCTCCTCCTGACGCTCTCTAGCCCTGGGCCCACTGACTCCTGGCGACTAGGGAAGTTATTCCACCTCAGAGGTGGAATAGCTTCGCTGTGCAGGTTGCTGGCCCCGGATGTACAGGGCCGACATTAGAATCAGCATTGTACATCCAGGGCCGACAATCTCCCCCGATCTGCCCCTTTCCCGCCCCCATCTAAATTTCCCGTACACTCAGCGGGGAAGTTAGCCGCTGGCAGGAAGGGGCACAAATAGCGGGGATGGACGTCCTGTTGGGACTCCATCCCTGCTATTCGCAGGTCGGAATGACCCCATTAGTGTTCTGACCAAGATAATCTTTTGACTAGATAAAGCATTTTGGAGAATGGAAAACATTAATTCTTCTCTAATTCTAGTGTGCATTAATAAAGACTGAGTATGGTTTCTTTTTATTCACTTCTACATCATCCTTAGGGGGTTTCGAACATAGATAATAATCAGGGATATGTATTTTGTCCTATCGTTCTATAATTATTTTTGGTATGAGTGCGCTTCATGAAATAAAACTGTAGTGGAAACTTTTATTTAGCCCGATGGAGTAATTTTGCTCTTGCTTACATATGGCAGAATCTTTGGAGCCAACCTATCAGCAACTTCAGAAGATGAAGCTGGACAAAAGTCCTTTTGTGGTGGTATCCGTGATTGGCCAGGAGCTGCTGACGGCTGGACATCACGGTGCTTCTGCAGTTGTTTTAGAAGCAGCACTGAAAATTGGAACTTGCAGCCTGAAGCTAAGGGGTTCCGTGTTTTCCGCACTGAGCAGCGCTTACTGGTCCTTGGGGAACGCAGAGAAAAGTACAGGATATATGCAGCAGGACCTGGAAGTAGCCAAGACTTTAGGTAATATTATGCCTTTCTTTACACCTAATTTGTGCTTTGATGCTGAATGAGTACAAAAAGAATTACTTAACAGTGTGGACTATTAGTCAGAAATAATATTTCTTTTAACCTGAGCAGAGGATAGATAGGAGGGAAATTTCCGGTCAAGTTAAAGCATGTTTCTCTATGATAAAACAGCTGCTTATATTTCTTTTTGAATTTAAAAAAGAGTCTTCTCTTCCTATTCATATGGTTTGATATCGAAAGAAATCCCATCTGGCCTAGGTATCTCAGTTTTAGTGCCCAAGATAAACAGATTTTCTGTAGAACTTGAGAAAGTAAGTTTTGAGCTGAAAACTGAAGCACCTAAATTTAGACCTCCTATTTCTTTTGCCTACATTTTAGGTACTTAAGCTAAGCATCAGGCACTGGAATTAGTTCTAGGTGCCTTGTATACTTCCTCTGACACAGCCTCTCTCTTTTCCCTGTCTTCTTAAGTACCTAAATTTAGGTACCATAGGCACCTGACAATAGGTGCTCAATGGGGTGTGGATAGTTTTCATGTCGTAAGAGTCAGTCACCTAAATCCTTAAGTTAGGAGTCTCAGTCTTTTGAGTATCAGATCAGTAGGGTGCTTAGTTTTAATTTAGTTTATTTACAAATTTGATAAACCTTTTGGTAGAACAGCGAAGTGGTGTACAGATAAAAAAAAATACTGATGCAACTGTATTTATATATACAGTCAAACCTCGGTTTTCGTATGCCCTGGTTTTCGTACGATTCGGTTTTCGTTGATTTTTTTCATCAAGATTGTGTTTCGGTTTTCGTACGTTGTCTCGGTTTTCGTACAGCATTTTACCCCCCCCCCCCCCCGTACCTGCCATGGATTAGCGTGAGCCAGCGATCTCCCACGGAGCTTGAGCCAGCGATTCTGCGGGACCTCTGGGGAGCCGAGGAGTTCAACGCTCCAGCGTGGCCTGCCCGAAACTGCTTCCTGCCCCGGACTCTCCCCCGATTGACGTCTGCCTGCTGCCTCTTCCCCTGCACATCCCTTGAACCGGGACAGGAGCTGGTGACCGAATCTGCTTCTCCTTGGCGGCCCAGTCTCCCGCCGGGGCCCCTGCCCTCCCGATTGGATTCTGGGTGTCCTGCAGGCCTGCACACGCGGCCTCTCCTTGAAACCTTGCAGTCTGCAGCTGCAGGCTCCTGCTGGCACAGCCCCACGCTGTTCTCTGACTCTCACCTGTGTCAGGCTGCTACCTTAGGGGGGCCGGAGGCAGCCTAAGACTCTCTGTCCCACTGTTTCTCAACTGCCTGCTGCTTGGCTGACACTGCCTCTCCACCTCTCCCGACACTGTGTAGGAGTGGCTGCCCTACAGGCTGGTGTGACTTCGGGCACTGTCCTCTTTCTGGTGCCCTTACTTTTGCTGACATTGGCACTACCTCTCCTGACACTGTGAGCTTGGTAACTGGGTGTGATGGCTGCTAAGTTAAAAGGCAGGCTGGAGCCCCGATTGTGCAGACGGCCAAGATGGCTGTTCCCACCTCCGCTGCTGGTGGTGATTGCTCGATCCCCAGAGGGGAGAGCAGCTGGAGCTGGCTGGAGTGCGTCCCATATGCTAACAAAAGTCTTCAATAAAGGTAAAAGTGATGTTACATGCTCATTTATCCATTTCATTAGTCATTTGTATGTATTTCTCATTGTTTTCTGTATGTAAAAAGATAGTTATTCTCTATAAAATGTATTTTTTGTCAATATTTTTGGGTGTCTGGAACGGATTAATTGAATTTACATTATTTCTTATGGGAAATCTTGCTTCGGTTTTAGTCCGTTTCGGTTATAGTCAGACTTTTTTGAACGGATTAATCATGAAAACCGAGGTTTGACTGTACAATTAAAAAAAAAACCAGAAAAAAGTTAAAATGGTCTTAGATTAAATAAAAGAAAAGAGGAAACACCATGTTTGCCCCAATTTGACTAATTCACCAGTCCAAGAAGCATCCTAATAACAGCACATAAAACAATGGAACGGCAGACTAGATAGGCCATATGGTCTTTTTCTGCTGTCATATTTCTATGTTTCTATGTAATTCAGACTTGAGGTCAAGGGAAAGTGCATTACAGAGCGTCAGGGTCAAGTATGCAAAGGATGAGCAATAGGTATGCTCCTGATTTTTGAAACGGGGGGGGAGGGGGGGAGACATAGTTAGCAAACTCAGAACAGCCATTCTGCCTCTTCAATTTAGGAGCGTTGAAAATATAAAGTGCAGTATTTTTCAGTGACACACGAATACCATGTCTGTTGAGCATTTTAAAACTGAAAATACAGGAAATGAATTTGACAGTATTTGACTGCACAGATAGAGCAGTTACTTACCTGTTTGTCTTGGTGTATGGTATTTATCTTACTAATGAAGTATGGCAGCAGATGGGAGCAGGAACAGTGTTTAAGAACCAAATCCTTGACCTATAATTATTTGGAACAGTGTTTTATTCTCAGAACCAGGACTAAAATGCTCTGAGGCTTAGTAGTCATCACTGATGTGTCTGAGAGCTTATTTCAAGCTCTATTAAAGAGAAGTGGGGGGGGGGGGGGGCAACAGCAAGGTTAATGTGCCAGCAGGAAGCTCGTCTCTTGCAGGCAGAGGAAGATCCAGAAGGTGCGACCATGGCAAAGAGGGCTGGTGTAAGGGCCAAACCAGTGAGGCACTGGCTCAGGGTGCTGAAGCTTTAAGGATGCCGAAAACTTACTTCATTGCCTCAGCATGATGCTTCTCTCTTGCCGCAATGTTCTTTGTCTGCTGCATCAGGGTTCAAATGCTGTGTTCTGTCATTTGAGACTAGCCATGCAGAATGCAGCAGATAGCGTTGCGGTGGGAGAGATAATATGTTGTCACTGCTGCTCCACAATAGAGACACTGTACTAGGTAGGAACTGGGGCTGACTCTGGGGGCTAATTAGGGCTGGCCCAAGGGTTTCTGTCACCCTAGGCAGAAGCCCTGGCTGTGCTGCTTCCTCCCTGCGTGATGGGAACTCCCCCCTGCACTCTGAGCCATGCTACTGGCCCCCTCCCCTGCTGCCGCTGATTCTGGGTGGGGGCAGTGGCAGCTCAGCTCTGTTGCAGGCCATGTGCTTCAGCACACATGGCCTGTCGCTTCTGATCCCCCTCCGACATAACTTTGGGGGGGGGGGTCAGAAGTGGCATCACCACAGGGAGAGGAGAGGGCAGCATGGCTCAACGGGGAGAAGGCGGCAGGTCATATGTGCCGAAGCACATGACCTGCCGACCAGAGAGATCTGCTGCCCTAGGCGGTTGCCTAGTGGATGGGCTGGCCCTAGGGCAGGAAGGAGGAATCAAGAAGCCGATTTTGTGGCTGGAGACTGGGAGAAAGGGGCTGGAGGCTGATGCTGGGAATAGGGAAGGGGAGAAGAAGGCTGAAGCTGATGCTGGGTACTGGGAAAAGGGTCTGGAGGCTGAGCCTGGGGGCTGGAAGCTGCTTTTTGTAAAATTGAATATATAAACACTGTTGCATCAGTATTTTTATCTGTACACCATTTTGCTGCTTTACCAAAATTTGGCTGCACGGTTAATCTTCTGCCGATGTTGTTATGCTCATGTAATCCCTCTTCTAAAGTCACTTCATTGGCTCTCTCTTAGTTTCTGCATACGTTTAAAACTTCTGCCGACCTATAAATCCATTTATTCTGCGGCTCCTCACCACCTCTCCTCTCTTATCTCTTCCTACACCCCTCCTTGGGAAATCCACTCATCAAGCAAATCACTGTTATCTATGCACTTCTCTTCTAGTGTCAGCTCCACTCTGTTCTTTCCACCCTGCTGCATTGAATGCCTGGAAAAGACAGAACTGGTAGGTCAGGCTCCATCTTGGTCCTGTTCAAATGCAGGCTGAAAGCTCATCTCTTCAAGCTTGCCTTTGGATCCTGAACTCTTATCCTCCTGTCTTCACGCACTGTATTTGAATCATTTCCCCAAGAACTCCCTTGCCCCCAGTTGTTCTGTTTGTCAATCTTAGCACATTGTAAGCTCAGTGGAACAGGGGCTATTTCTCTTTGTGTACTTGTACAGTGCTGCATATGCCTGGTAGCGCAATATACTTGTAAATATTAAGTAGCAGCAATAGTACAGTAGTAGTGTAATGTTTGGGCTAAGAGAAGGGGACTGAAGGTTGAGGCCAGGGCTGGAGGCAAGCAAACACCACACTCTCACCCTCCTCCCCCCCCCACACCAACATGTATGTGCACACCCACCTTCCATCCCTTCAGCACACACCTCAGCCCTGCACCACACCTCCACCACTACACAAACACATGCATTGGCTCCCTGTAGGCTGAATTTTGTGCACAACTCATTTGTATACATTCCCTTTGCTGCATACTGGCACTAAAGTTTTACACTACGAAAATGAGTGCACAGCTAATAGTGCGCGACTTCAGCACCGGCTTTCTGCATCAGCGTGTTTCATTGTAAGTCCTCCGAGGGCAGGGAAATACCTACCATACCTGTTTGTAATTTATCATGAACTACTAATGGAAAGGCATGAGCTAATTACAAATAGAAAATAAAAAATAAACTGGTTGTAGCTCTGGATCTAATATTCGGGGGGAGGGAGGACAACAAGAACTACAAGGTCAAAGAATATCATGCAAAATATTAAAGAAATATCTCCGTACAGATACTGCATTTTTAAAATCAAAAGTTTAGAGGAAAAAACAAGTTCATTTGAGGGTTTTAATTTTTCCAGTCAATACAGTTCATTGTCCAAACAAGGTAAAATACAGAATATGGAGCATTAAGGCATATTCCAAACATCCTCTTTGACTGTCTTGCCTCCAGTACTTTTTGAGTATCAGAATAATGTCGAGGACTATGCAGGCAAAAAAATTTGATATACAGTCATCCCTCGCCGCTTCGCCTTTCGTGGCTTCACTCTATCGCGTTTTTTCCAAATACAGTAAAATACAGTATACAGTATTCATTAAAAAGTTCATCGAGACAGTGAAAATGATACAGCGCGCGCGCTCTGTTGTCTGAGTCAATCGGGTGTGGTGAAACCAAGACAATCAGAGCGTGTTTCTCTCATACGCGCTTCTACATCGCTACGCTTTGGAAACATCTTTGCTCTTGTAAGTGTTTGCGATTGAGAACCTTTATCTAAGCCCCACGATGGCTCCTAAAAATGCTGCGTCTTCTAAGCCTTCTGATGATGAAACTAAGTGCCGGAGGAAGATGCTTACCATCCAGGAGAAGGTGAAACTCTTGGATATGATCAAAGATGGCAAAAAAATCATGGAGGTTGCCCGCCATTACGATGTGAATGAGTCTACCCGTTCGCTCCATCCGTAAAGATGAAAAGAACATCCGTGCAATGGCTACTGTCTCTTTCAACAAGGAAGCAAAGCACGTCGTGACAAGTCGTAATAAGTTCATAGTGAAAACGAAGTCTGCCCTAGCCATTTGGATCAGTGACAGCCACAAGAAAAACATTCCGTTGGATTCACTGGTCATCCGGGAGAAGGCGAGGTAGCTCTATCAGCGCTTTACGGCGGACGGACCTCAACCAGGTCCCTCTTCTGCAACGTTCATGGATTTCACGGCGAGCAAGGGCTGGTTCGAGAAGTTCCAGAAGAGGTATTATCTGAAGAGTGTTGTTCTCCACGGAGAAGCTGCCTCTGCTGACCAGCCTGCAGCAGAGGACTACGTGAACAACACGTTCCAGAAGATCCTTGAGGAGGGCGAGTATCATCCAGAACAGGTGTTCAATATGGATGAAACAGGACTGTTCTGGAAAAGAATGCCTTCCCGGACATTCATTTTCAAGGATGAGGCCAAGGCCCATGGCTTCAAGGCGTATAAGGATTGTGTGACTATCGTTATGTGTGGAAATGCTGAGGGATTTTTTCTCAAGCCTGCCCTTATCTACAAGGCCAAGAACCCTAGGGCCCTGAAGAATAAAAACAAGAACCTGCTGCCAGTGCATTGGATGCACAACAACAAGGGCTGGATCACGAAGCAGCTGTCATCGGGCTGGTTCTACGAGTGCTTCATCCCCCAAGTCAAGCTGTATCTCGCGGAGACACCACTTCGCTGATCCAGCCCATGGATCAAGGCGTTATTCGTACGTTCAAGGCCCTCTATACGCAAAACACCCTGCAGCACCTTGTTGAAGGCATGGACCTTGAGGAGAACATCTTGCTGAAGGAGTACTGGCGGCAGTATACCATCGCAACCTGTCTGAAGAACATCCAGGCCGCGTTAAAGGACATGAAGACGGAGACCGTGAAGGCCAGCTGGAAGAAGTTATGGCCTGAAATTGTCCACGACTACAGAGGATTCACCCCAGAGGATATAAGCAACTCGGCAGTGGATAAGGCAGTTAGGCTAGCCCGGATGCTGGGAGGAGAAGTTTTCGTGGAAAGGACCCACGATGACGTGGATGAGATGCTGGAGACCCATTTGGATCCCTTAACTGACAAGGATCTGGTGGAGATGACTAAGTCTGCGAGTGAGGAGGAGAGGAGGAGGAAGAGCAGCCAGAGGTTCCTGGGGGTCAGGAGGAGGAAGTTGACCTTACACTTGTTCGTCTCTTGCAAGTCATGAGAACTATTAAGGAAGTACAGGACATGATTGACAAATGGGACCCACAGATGATGCATGCATTGTGGTTCCGGAATGCACTTGATGGAGCGATGGAACCCTACAAAAGCCTCCTCATGCATATGAAAATACAGGGCCAGCAAGTGCCTATCACGATGTTCTTCAGCCGCGCACCCAGACACCCACTGCGTATGCCTAGTACAGGTAATCCTTCAGCAGAAGAAAATGACGACGCACCTGCTGAAGATACTGCACCGCCTGAAGACTCTCTTACTGAAGTCGTGCCTTCAGAGGAGCAGTAACCTTGCTCTTCTTTGCTGTGAAGTACATCTCTTCATCTTCATCGCTTCATTATTGAACAAGTTGCACTATTTTCATAGGTTAGTGGTTGTATGTAAGAACTGTGTGTTTGTGTAATTAAATGTACAATAATAATACATGTCACCCAGCGTGGGACCCCACAGGTTAAGGCAGGGTGCTACACTGAGGCCTTATCTTGAACTGGCCAGAAAAAGGATATAGAAAGCCTTGCTATGCTCTCTGGGAGTTGTAGTTCTTACTAGACCAGCCAAGAAATGAGTTGCGGACGCGTGGTAAGGCTCAAAGACAGGATTTATTCCCCTTCCGGGAGGATTCTTTTTGTAATGAAAAACAAGACAGATATACCCACTTCGGGTACAAAAATAAAGAGACAAAATGTGAACAAAAACTGCTTCTTTTCCAGCCTCTTTACACCAAATGAAAAGGTATTTTAAACAGTCCTTCTTCCAACAAACATAAACCCTTTCTCTGTTATTTCCACAGTTAGAAAGTATCACAGCTCCTTTAACACAGAGAGGAGATCTCGTCTGCAATTGTGAGCGTACAATCCATGTATTCAACAGTGGGTTGGTCCCCCTGCACTTCACACTGCATGTCCTCACTCTCTGTTGCAAACAGTCTTTCTTTCAAATAGCTAGACATGTTATTTAGCAGTCTCTCCCTATCACAAAGAGACTTATTTTCTTCCTCTGTTAACGTATGTGAAAAACAATTACTGTATTCATTAGAGTTCCTTTCTTGAGAGCCCTTCAAATGCTGCCAGTCATATGGGAAGTTCCTGCATTCAATTCTCTTTCTATTAGAGGTAATAAGCTTACCTTCTGGCTCTCTCAGCTTAGAGTTCCTCGGCACAGCTGAAGCTACCGGAGTGGAACAGAACGGCAATTCCTTACAGGTTTTCCCTTTTGGCTTTTCCCAGGTACAAAACTGTCTTCAGGACCGAAGACTTTATCCTTTCTGTCCCTGTAGCCTGGGTAATTGGCTTTTCCAGCCTGTCTCAGCCTGGCTTTAAAACTGCCTTCTCTGTTACCTTTTGTATAAGCGTTGCTGTGTTCAAAAGTGTCTGTGCACTGCCTTCTATGGCAGACTCCTGGGGTTTCTCTCTCAGCCTTGGAGCTAAACCTTTCGGTTCTCCCAGCCCTCTCAGTGGCTCCGCTCCAACCCAGACTTCCAGCAGAATGTCCTGGGCTTCTGGGGTTCTCTGCCCTTTCAGAGTTCCTTGACTTCTCAGGAGTTTCTGCAGTTGCTCTCTCTGCCTCTCTGCTAATTCCTGTAACTCCTAGGACTTCTCTGGCTTCCAGGATTTCTGTTGCTTCTGCTCTCTCAGCTCCGTCTAACCCGAACCTGAACTTGCACTCGCCCTTCCCTCTAACTCCAGGTGAGTGAGGTTTATCCACGTGTGTCTCAACCCCGCCTCCTTTCAGCTGCTCCTCATTCCTTAATGATTCCTGAGCCTTCCTGCAGCTTGGGCGTGTTCTCAAAGCTCGAGACCTGGTTTGTTTGTGTTGCCTATAGCAACTCCCTGTCATGTGCTTGTCTGAAGTGTCAGTGTCAGATCCACTATCTGTATTTCTACTTATTTCCATGGGCTCTGCTAGATCCACTTCGTGACATACAGTAATATGATATTTGTAAGTCTAATACCTGTATGTCTTATTTTCTCTTATTTTGTCTAATATATTGGGTAATACGAGTGTAATGGTCACTAAAGGGGTGTTATTTCATGTCTAGAGGGCTCTAATAATGTTAAAAACCGTATTTAGAAGGTCATAAACAGGTTTTCTTTGCTCTAACTATGAAAATATTTGATTTATAAATAAAGAATCCTACTTTGCAGAAATTCACTTATCACGGTAGAGTCTGGAACTGATTAACCGCGATAAACGAGGGACGACTGTAGTTTAATTTTCTGACAAAAGTGCTAACACTTTCTTTACATTTTGTATTTTTCTGGGGTTTTTCTCATCACTTCCGACACATTCAACACGAAATGGAATTAGTGCACATCCCTAGTAATGCCTGCTGTTACCATTCTTGTCTTATACATGCAAGTGCTATTGCCCCTCGGCAATAGTTCTGTTTTCGTCCCTATGATGGATGCCCTCTAAAGGTTGCACCCCAGAATTTGAACCAGCTTTTTAAAAATCAAATTACAGCACACCACTAGAAATTCTGGGTCACAACAGCTTTACAGAGAGGGGTGAGCTTTCCTCCCTTGGTGAAAGAAAGAGAGCAAAAACTCCCACAAAACTGTAGAAAACTCTAAGAATCAGACTCACTGAGTCTATATGAACAGAGAAGTGGCCTTTCCAGTAGATGGGAGAAGTTAGAGAAAACTCTTCAAAGAGCAGGTCAGCAGCCTTGTTGCCCCATCTCTACCTCTACTCCTTGCCTCTGGCCTATATAGTTTCTATAGAAAAGGACTCACCCTGTGAATACACAACACGCACTTCTTGTTCTCTCTTCAAAGTGGAAGTTTCCACTTTATGCTGTAGTATGAAGGTGTACTCAGCCTTACAGTGCTTCTATATATTTTTTTATTTTAACATTTTATTATAAATTTATATATTCTGTTTGCTACCTAGAATTCTGTTGGATGTTAAGTGACATATAAATTGACATGTGGAACTAAACATATGTAGAGAGAGGGTTGAATCCATTTCTAAAGCACAAAATAAACGGTGTAAAGCCAATTTCAAGTACATTGTGAAAAATGAGTGCCATATTGTATTTATCTCCATTTATTTCCACACTGCAGATATATACAAATAGATTTTTAGTTCTATGTAGATTTATGGTGCATGGGGGGAAAAACACCATACTTTTGTTAAAATAGATTGTTTTTTGCTTTAATTGGCTCTAGGTGACCAGTCGGGAGAATGCCGAGCTCATGGGAATTTGGGCTCCGCATTCTTCTCCAAGGGAAATTACCGGGAGGCCCTTACAAACCACAGACATCAACTGGTGCTCGCCATGAAGCTGAAGGAGAGAGAGGTAAGGTGTTTGTTCAGCAGAGCCATGAAATTAATATTTCTGTAACGCATAAAGATATTTTCACCACGTTTAATGTTTAAATGAGCCTATTTTTGTGCACTCTGAGTCTGACTTGGCAAAGCTGTTTGTACCAAGAATCAGTAATATTAAGTTTTAGTTAATGCTTTTGCACGGTGAGCATGGAAGAGACTTGCTGAAAACCGCAAAGAATGCCAGCAGAAAGAGAGGAATTTGAATCCAGGCTTCCTTGATTCATAACCTGCTTCTTTAACTGCTAAGCCACTCCTATACTGTAGAAATGTGGGTTGAGTGAGGGCAAGGAGAAAAAGTGCAGAGAGTTACTTTCAGTAAGTTTCTGGTGCGTATTTTGCGTGTATTTATACTACGAGGGCGGCATTTTCCTTTGAAAATGTGTGTTGTATATAGCCCAAAGCTTTTGGACTTGCATGCTTTGCATCTTCATGAGGTCATGTGCAAAATAAGCATCAGAAACCTCACAATATAGTACCTCAGGTGCAACTTAAATATTTGAGCCAGCTTGGGCAGGGAAGTAACTCATTTAACCAAGTGTAACTCTGCTTCCATTGGATTAGAAAAAACAAGTAAATTAAAATCCAAATACAAGAGGACAGCTTTAAAACCCAAATTTACCCATGTGAAATCTTTTTAATAATGATCCCTAGATGGTGTTACTGTAAAGCCTTTTCATTTTGCCTCTGGATGCAGATATATGCTCTTTTATAGGAATTGTATTTTTTTAACTGGGGGGGAGGGGGAAGAGAGCTCGTATGGTTATGAGATCAGTATAATGCCAGGGCCAGGCAGAGAGACGGTGTAATGTCTAATGAAATAGTTCTGATTGTTTATAAATTATAAAACTGTCCAATGAATATTTTCATCAGAACAAGTGGTAACAAATAATGCATTAAAATTTCTTAACGCTAAAAATCTAGGTGAGAAATATGATTATCTTCATACAGTGTTTGAACGACGTGATTGCTGATATCTACAATCTGACCATTCTTTTGTTAAATATTTAGTGCTACATCGACATTAAAAATCTTGTGTAATGTGCAATTAGGATGAAAATTAGAAATGAAAACCATTATTGCTCTTGCAAAGTGAACTATCTAATTGTCCACTGAGGTCAAGTGAACGATGTCTGCAATTTGATCATTCTTTTGTAGAATATGCGGTGTTACGTCTGCATTAAAAATCTTCAGTAATGTGTAATTAGGAGGAAAATTAGAAACAAAGACCATTATAGCTATTGCACAGTGAACTGTCTAATTGTCCATAGAGGTCACGTGAATGATGTTGAGATGTAATATGGCTATGCAGATAACGGATTAAATGATGAATTTAAAGCAAGAGTTCTTGTTATAGAAGGCTTGAAACATCAGTTTCTCCAGGAACAAGCAGAAAATCAGTCCTCACATATGGGTGACGTTGGCACCGATGGAGCCTGCATGGAAGCGTCTCCCAGCTTTCAAAAAAAGCTTTTGGGAGATGCACCACGCATGCGTTGTCTACTTCCCGCCCAAGGTTGCTATCTTGCCTCAGTGTCCTTTTTTCTGCGTAGCCCTTTGGATGCTGTGTCCTATTTTCCCTGGAACAAATCTGATTTTATTCTCAAGTTTTATCTGATTTGCATAACAGTTCCTCCCTGCCCCGAGCCAACTTGCCGAAGGCCTCAGAACCTGCTGGGAAGTGGGAAACCCTTTTTTCCAATGGCCTCCTGTGCCTTCAAAAAGTGTAACTGGTGTGGCAAAATTATTGATGTCACTCACTGACTCACACGACTGTTGTCTTCGATGCCTTGGTCTGGAGCACAATGACTCTGACTATGAGCTCTGCAGAATCATGACCCCAAAGGCCTTAAAGAGCTGCCATCAGCAGCAGGAAAAGTTCTTTCAGAAGTCCGACTCCGTCCTGGAGTCTCTGGTGACACCATGCTCAAGGGCTCCCTCCAATACCTCAGTGCTCCATGAAGCCAGAGCCTCTTCGGAGTCCTGCGGCTGCGGTTCCTCCAAGTGGAAGTCCCTGGAGGTGGAGCATAAGAAGAAAAAAATCCTCGAAGACTGCCTCAGATAACAGATCTGGGAAGAAGGTTAAATCCCACCTCAGATCCACAGTTCAAAGCATGAGCCTAGGGAGTTGGGGCAGCAGCGGCCCACCAAGATGCCCTGCAAGGAGTTGTCGGCTCCCATCAACCGGCCTTGGACCTCGGAAGCCATCCTCATCAAGGACCCTCCCTCGACGGTACCAATGCCGGGCCTGAAGTTCTTGGTACCCATGTCAAAGGCTGCAGAGTCAACTGGCATGGACACCAGAATGGCAGCCTTAGAGAGCAGTATATCTGCCCTAGTGGCCATGCAGCAGGCATTTATGTCTGGCTCGTTTGGTTCATCTGCCCCAATGACGGGACCCTCGACATTGAGAGATTCCCTGTACATCAAACTGGTCTTTGAGTGCCACCTGCCTCAAGAGAGCCCCCGGCTCCGGTCAAGGTCCTGGTCCTGGTCCTGTTCCTCAGGACAGCAGTCCTCCCTGGCGAGCACCCATGGCTCGGACCGACGATACTCTGGAGGTCATGCACTGCAAAGAGTGGTCCTCAACTGAAGTGATAGTGCAGCGTCGAACTTGTGCTCGGACTTAGAGTCCAAATGGGAGGCCAAAGATGGCGAGTTCCCGGACACGAGGTACCACCATGATGTGCCCTCGGACCCATCTCCCCCAGTGACCCAATGCCCATTCCCCTTCTGAGGACATGGCGTTCCTTGATTTTGTGGAGGATATGGCCAAGGCTTTCAAGACCGAGGCTGAGGATGACTCATGAAACAAGGAATTGAAAATCCTCCAATACGAGGTATCCTTGAAGGAAACCCTTATGGTCCCAGTGCCTCTGATCCTTGACCGCTTCCTCTTATGCATGTGGGAAACACTGGTGTCAGTACCAATCGTTAGCAGGTGCCTTGGCGCCAAGTACTGGGTATGCCAAAGCCCTGCGTTCCAAAAGACCCAGCTTCTCCACAACTCCATGGTTGTAGAGTCAACCATGCACAGGCTTAAGAGCCAAAAAACCCATTCATCAGTGGCACCCAGCAGGGAGGTCCGAGCCCTTGTCACCCTTGGCTGGAAAGCCTTTCAGGGTTCGATGCTAACATGCCAGTCCTACATCGGAATTTACCTGAAGGAACTGTCGAAGGAGCTTAGGGGATTCTTGGCAGGCCTCGCTGGCGAATCCCTGCAGAGGTTCAAGACCCTAACCTCGGCAGTAAAAGAATGCTTGAAGTTTCTGTCTCGAGCAGCCTATGATGGCTTCGAGTCATCAGCCAGAGTGGCCACCGTCGGTATTGGAGCATGACGCCAAGCAAGGCTGCAGTCATCCGACCTGGAGCAATAGGTACAGGACAAACTAATAGATGTCCCCTGCATAGATGAAAACCTATTCGGGAAGCCCATGGTAGATAAAGCAGCAGAGATAGAGACTTAGTATATCACAAGAACTAGGCTCTCAAAGAAGACCTCAGTGCACAACCGGAAACCCCCCCCCGGGGATCAAACTCTTCTTCCCAAAGAAGAAAGGGGGTATTGGTAGTACTCCACACTTCCAGGCCTTCTCGGCCCCTCAGAAGGGCCAACAACAGAAGGGCCAGGGATATGGTCCCAGAAAACAAAAAGTGCCAGGCGTTTACTCAGGCCCAGCCCGGGGGGAGCTTTTGACTGCCTGGGCGTGAGTTCCACTCCCCCAGGAGGTCCTTGGCTGTCCAAAGGGGGGCTCCTAGCCCTGTTTGCCCACAGGTCGACAACCATCACCACTGATATCTGGCTGCTACAAGTTGGCAAGGAGGGCTACCTCCTCCACCTACATCGGCCACCACCCTCATATTTCCCAGGAGAACCCACCAGGCCTCTCCTCCACCAGAACCTGCTCCTCACTGAGGTAACGGGACTACTCCGGACCAAAGCAGTGGAGCCAGTGCCACATTTCCTCATCCCCAAGAGGACTGGGGACCTCAGGCCCATCCTAGTCCTGCGAGAGCTCAACAAGTTTCTGGCCAGGGAGAAATTCAAGATGCTTTCCCTAGGAATACTGCTGCCATTCCTCCAGCAGGGAGACTGGCTTTGCTCCTTAGACCGAAAGGATGCCTACACTCACATCCTAATTCACCCCAGCCACAGAAAATACCTTCAGTTCCTGGTGGGGGGACAGCACTACTAATACAGGGTGCTGTCCTTTCGTCTGGCCTCATCTCCAAGGGTCTTCACGAAGTGCCTTGTGGTGGTTGCAGCCCACCTCATGCTTCAAGGGGCCTTTGTCTGTCTTTCCTAATTTTGGACAACTGGCTCATAAAGAGGGACACAGCTACAGAGGCATAATGTGCCACCAGACGCACCATAAAGGCCTTACAGCACCTGGGGTTTGTCATAAACGACCCTAAGTCCCACTTCACTCCAGCTCAGCCCCTAGAGTTCATAGGGGCACAGCTGGATACCTTCCAAGCAAAAGCCTTCCTTCCTCAGGAGAGGCCAGAATGCCTCAGAGAATTAGCCAGAGAGGTGCAACAGTGCAGGACACTACCTGCCCAGCTTCTCCTCTGCCTGCTGGGACACATGGCCTCCACGATCCATGTGACATCAAATGCCTGCCTGCACATGAGAGTGGCCCAGTGGTGCCTCTGCTCTCAGTGGGCCACAGGCAGGCTCAAGGATAAGAGTGCAGGCTCCCTCAGATGGTGGCAGAATCCATGTCACCTTCAGACTGGACTGCCCTTCCAAGCACCCAACCCCCAGAAGGTCTTCACCATGGACGCCTCTCTAATAGGTTGGGGAGCACATTGCGAGAAACTCCAGACACAAGGCTGCTGGTCCCAGAGGGAATCCAAAATGCAGATCAACCAGGGCGATATTCCTGGCCCACAGAGCATTCCGCCACCAACTACAGCACCACGCAGTGCTGATCCAGAATGACACTCAGGTCGCAATGTTCTATGTGAACAAACAAGGGGGGACAGGGTCGTACCCGTAGCCCTCTGCTCCTATGCTACTCGTATGCTCCTAAGATCTACCTCCCAGGCTAGGACAATGTCTTAGCAGACAAACAGAGCAGAATATTCCAGCCTCATGAGTGGCGCCAGGACCCAGCAGTAGCCTCGCGGCTGTTCCGTCTCTGGGGTGTCCTGGTGATAGACCTGTTCGCCGGCCTGGACAATGCACAGCTGTTCCATTTCTGCTCCTACCAACCGCACCTGTCTCGGGTAGCGGCGGATGCATTCCTCTTCCAATGGATGGAAGGCCTCCGTTACGCCTTCCCTCCACCCCCACTGATAGCCAAGACCCTAGTCAAGGCTCAGCTCAACAGAGAGTCGCTATTGCTGATAGCCCCTTGGTGGTCCAGACAGCTCTGGTTCCCACTGCTCCTCTCCCTATTGACTGTACTGCCAAGCCCCAGGACTACTCTCGCAGGAGCAGGGCTCTCTCCTACACCCCAACCTGAGGTCCCTCTCGCTCACAGCTTGGCTGCTGAAAGGGAAGCATTAGTCCCCTTCAATCTCCCACGAATGGTCTAGAATCTGGCAGCTGGGATTTAATGTTAAAAAAAAAATGTAAGGTCATGCATTTGGGCTGCAGCAATCCAAGGGAGCAATATAGTACAGGGGGTGAAGTACTTTTGTCCACTAAAGAAGAGAGGGACCTGGGCGTGGTTGTGTTTGATGATCTTGAAGTAGCTAAACAGGTAGAAATGGCGACAACAAAAGCTAGAAGGATGCTTGGGTGCATACGGAGAGGAATGGCTAGCAGAAAAAAAGGAGGTGATAGTGCCTCTGTATAAGTCTTTGGTGCGACCTCATTTGGAGTATAGTGTGTAATTCTGGAGACCGCACCTTCAAAAGGATGTGAACAGGATGGAGTCGGTGCAGAGGGTGGCTACTAAAATGGTTAGTGGTCTTCATTATAAAGCATATGAGGACAGACTTAAGGATCTTAATATGTACACCTTAGAGGAAAGGCGAGATAGAGGTGATATGATTGAGATGTTTAAATACCTCCGAGGCATAAATGTTCAGGGGGAGAGCCTTTTTCAATTGAAAGCAAGTTCTGCTATGAGGGGACATGGGATGAGGGTGAAGGGGGGATAGATTCAGGAGTGATTTGCGGAAATATTTCTTTACGGAAAGAGTGGTGGATCTGTGGAATAGTCTCTCAGTGGAGGTGGTAGAGATGAGGACAGTAACTGAATTCAAAAAAGCATGGGACAAACACAGCGGATCTCTAAAGGAAAAAGGGGACTGTTGTAGTTGTTGATATGGAAGGACAGAGTAGATAGGCCATGTGGTCTTTTTCTGTCGTCATATTTCTATGTTTCTATGAGACGGAAGAGATTCTCCTGGCTTTTCATAAGGACTCCACGAGAAAGGTGTATGCCTTCATATGGCACCGTTTCTCTTTGTGATGTACAGAAAAGCAGGTGATCCTGTTCTCTTGCTCAGTGCATGTGGTACTCCAATACCTGATCCACCTATTGCAGGCGGGACTGAAGTCCAAATCAGTCAGAGTACACATGGGCACTATCGCAGTGTATCACCATTCCATCAAGGGGAAATTCCACACAGTTCAGCCCCTTGTGTCTCAGTTCCTACAGGGCCTCATGTTGTCCAAACCCCCCGTCCGCCCTCCAGCAGCAGAGTGGGACCTTAATGTGGTTTTCTCACAAGTCGCTGAGCCTCCGTTTGAGCCTCTGGCCACCTGCAGTACCTCTCCTGCAAAGTCACCTTCCTGGTAGCACTCACATCATTTCGCAGAGTCCGTGAACTCCAGGTTCCTATTGTAGAGCCTCCTTACATGAGGTTTTACAAGAACAGGGTGATGCTCAGCGCACACCTCAAGTTTCAGCCAAAGGTGGTGCCCCCATTCCACCTCAGTCAGGAGGTGTGCTCCCCACCTTCTTTCCCAGGCCTCACGCCAGCATGCAGACTGTTCTCCATACTGTGGATTGCAAGAGAGCCTTGTCCTTCTACCTGCAATAGACTGAGGGCCACCGCAAAGTTCAACAGCTTTTCGAATCCTATGAACCCAGCCATCTGGGACTCCCAGTGACTAAGCGAACTCTGTCCACTTGGGTGGCGGACTGCATTACCCTTGTCTTTGCTGAGGTACGTGCAATAAGTTTGACATAACACTGGTTTTTACTATACGCCAGTCTGAAAGTTAGCACTTCTAGATGATCGAAGATCTTCCTTTTTCTTTTTTCTTTGAGACGAATTGAGCCGCGGTTGTATTTCTGTTCATACCATTAAGGTTCCCTGTTTCTCAATTACTTTATATAAGGAGTTTTTTGAGGATAAAGCTCTTTTTGAGTTTGCTGTTAAATAGTTTATTTATCCATTTGTTTTTACTATCGATCTCTTATACATCACTTTTTTAATATATTTGATACTCAGCCACATTTTTATTTGAAAGGAGTTTGCTTATACCCTTAAGGCCTTACACTCTTCCGTTTTAGCCACAACTTTAGAGATTAGGTTTATGGTTAACATAGAAGATATCTAGTACATTGCAGTCCGCGATGATTTTTACTTCCCGCCATTTTGTCCCTGCTGCTTTTTTTCTTTTATTCAGCTTTGTCTGCTGCGCATTTAGTCATTTTTTAAATTTATTTATTATGTATGTCAGAAAGTTTATGCGAATTTTAATTATTTATTTATTTATTGAGGGGGCTCCCCGCTCCTCGTTTTAGCGGCACATTTGGGATTAGTTGTATAGCCAATATAGAAGACATTTAGACTTTTCAGTCCGTGTCTGCTATGAATCTCCTGCTGCTTCGCTCCTGCTGTTTCTTGATCTTTTTTAGTCATCAGTGTCTCTTATTATCTAGTTAGTTTTTAAATTATGGTAGTTATTATGTATGTCAAAAAGGTTTTATGAATTTTATTTATTTATTTATTTATTGATGTTTTTGCTTCCGCTGCTCTTGTCCTATTTGGTCCGAAATTAAATTTAGTAGTTTTTGTCAATATGATATGTATGTTTTAAAGTGGAGTGTATTCATATTTATTTATTTAATTGTTTGTGGGTTATTTATTTTAGCTATACAAGCGTATTTCTCCGAAGGCCACAGGTGCTGGGTCTTCAAATTGAGGTATCTGTTTGTCACGTTTCTGTTCTATCTCTGATTTAGTTATCATTAGTCTATATTTAATTTTATAAGTTATAAGTGTATATTAGGTTTTATGTATTATTTATAAGTGTGCGTCCACACTTTTTATTGTTTTATTTGTTTTATGCTGTTTACCATATTTATTATCTTAAATTATTTATGATGATTTTTTCATCTGTATATGTATGTTTTATGTTATTTATCTATTGCTCTGTTCTTTCACATCAATTTAATTTTGTGTGTGTATCAAATGTTTTTATTTTTATGGTTTTAGAATTTGACCTAATCAACCCCTGATGAAGGTTTGCGAAACACGGCCTGTGTTGGGTTGACAAGAGGCTTCAGTTAATAAAATTGTTTTTCCACTACCATCACGTCTTTGGACTGTGTCCAGAGTAATGGTGCACCACGTCAGGGCCATGGCTGCTTCCATGGCCAACTTGCATTCCATCCCCATGACGGAAAATTGATGTGCCGCCACCTGGTCTTTGCTCCATATCTTCACAGCTCACTACTGCCTGGAGAGGGAATCCCAATGGGACAGCGCGTTCGGCTAGGCCATACTCCATAATCTCTTCAGGGTGTAGGCAACTCATGCCCTTCAACCCTTCTGTGTTCAGGCTTCTGGAGTTCTAGTTCTCACTGGACACCTGGGTCTTGCAAGAGTCTCTCTTGGGATTCAACTGCTGCTGATCATGGTTCACCTTTGCAGGTCACCGTGCATTTTCTACAGGTTTCAGTGGCCTGTAGCTGGGGAGTCCCATGTGTAAGGATTGACTTACTGCTTGTTCCTTTAGAAAGCGTAGTTACTCACCTGTAAGAGGTGTTCTCCGGGGACAGCAGAATCAGTCCTTACAGCCCTCTCTTCTCCCCTTGGAGTTGCTTCTTTACCATCTTTTATTTTTTGCCATTTTAGCTATGTCATTTGACTGAGGCAAGATGGCACCCTTGGGTGGGACATGGACCACACATGCATGGTGCATCTCCCAAGGGCTTTCTTTGAAAGCTGGGGAGATGCGTCCACACAGGCTCTGTCGGTGCCGATATTACCCATATGTGAGGACTGATTCCTGCTGTCCCCGGAGAACACCTTTAATAGGTGAGTAACTACGCTTTATGCAGAAAAGCTGGCGTTGTGTTAACTTCTGAGGAACATCCTGAGTCTTTATGAAAGACTGGGGAATGCACTCCAAGAAAAGGAGGTGTCGTTGGAGAAAGTCCACTTACATTTTAAGCTTATAGTGAAAAACTGGCTATATAAATGAGCATTTGATGTTTGCTGCTGTTTCGCTTGGAGTATTATAGAATTTACTTCTTTTGATTTTTAATCTATAGTTCAGTGGAGGTTATAATTTGAGCGATGTGATTCTACTGTATTTATTTTCTAGGGGTGTATATTCGTGAGTGCACATTTAATTTGTTTGGGTGTCTAAATATGTAAAGTGTGCACAAAATCATTTGTATACATATATACTATGAGTTAAGGAACATATAAGAGATTGCGCACCAAAAGGTTCTTGCACATATATGGTGTGTGCCAATAAAGAATAGGTGAAACAAACTCAAAAATCAGGAAAATTTTGTTTTGAAATAACATGAACTGAATATTTTTTGACTCTGCACACCTGTTATTTTTTATGAATCCTATTTTTGTGTCTTGTGTTTTTATATATTGGATTGTTTTTCTTTGTATTGTTCATCAGTGGGTGCTGTTTGAGAAAGGCAATTAAGACAGGTACAGACAGCTTAGCAGATCACCTTCAAGAAAAAGGTAGCAACCATCTACTACACTTTCCATTCACATCCTTCTCCTTCTTTGCCATCATTAAAATCCTCGACATCATGGCCCATAGCATATGGTCGGCATTTAATGAGCTTTCTGTCCCTGCAGCTGACAAACTTCTGCATGATCTCAGGTGCATTTCTATGATCCTCTACCCCCATACTGACTTAAATTACCCAGTGGCCAACTTCTTCCTATGATCTGGTGCAAAGTAAACAATAGTCTCCGATCTGGAGACCTTCCTGCGCCATCTGTCCACTGCTAAAGAAGCCCAGTCTTGATGCTATGTCTCCTGCCAGTTATTCACCAATTTCAAACCTACCATTTCTCTCTAAGATCATTGGGAAAGCAGTCCATATGCAGCTCACTGACTTCATAGAAAAAATCAACTTGCTACGCCCCAGGCAATCAGGCTTTTGTGCCAACCATAGCACCAAAACATTAGTCACAGAACTGGTCAGCAAAATACTTTGCAATTTGGATTCTCATTCAACATTAATAGTGTCATTAGAGCTTTCTATCACGTTCAGCGAAATTGGCCATGCACTTCTTCTTGATCACCTATGTGATATTTGCATTGTTAATCAGCTGGTTTACCTCATTCTTGCATGACCATACATTTAGGATTCAAACTACTCCCAATGTTTCTCCTGTTTCTGCTTCTCTCCTCTGTGGTGTTCTCCAAGGGTCAACTCTATTTCCTGCACTCAAGATATTTCTTGCTCCTCTCTTCACACTTATCCAAGGCTATGGCTTCAGCAGTATCTGTTATGCTGATGGCATTCTTCTCGTTTCCTATGCTACTGCTTCTGCTTCACCTGATCTTGCTTCATGAATGCATATTTGGACTTTATAGTTGACTGGCTTACTAATCATCATCTTAAACTTAACCCAGAGAAATCTCAGATTCTCTGAATCTCCAGAAGCTCTATTTCCCCATCTGCCATACCAAGAATACTAGATTTATCAGTCCCCCAAGTTCAAACTCTCACTCGCTTGGGTATTATTTTTGATACTCATCTGTCTTCTGAACCCCAGGCCACTGCAGTTCATTCATCTTTCTACTCTCCCCAGAGTATACGCTCCATTAAGCCATTTCTGTCCTTTGAAGCACTGCATATTCTTATCCATGCTCCTGTCACCTTTCAAATCTACTGTACTACAGTAACTCCATGTACTGCGATCTCAAATCCACTAATCTAAATAAATTATAGCTAATCCAGAATTCAGCTATCCGTTTTTTAACACTTCCAAATATGATCATGTAACTCCTCTAGTCTTCCATTTCCACTGGTAGTATGGCCCTTAACGATTTCAGTTCATGCTTCTAATTCTTGCACACAAAGCTTTTTTATACAGGCCTTCCATTATATCTCTCTACTAACACCATATTATCCTGCTCGTACCGCTCATTCTCAAAAGGATCATATGCTGGTTATATCTCCTGTTTCTCATGCCCAATTGGAGGCATTGCGACACACGGCCTTTTATTTTCTAGTTCTTTCCTTTTGAAATTTTCTTCCACTGGAAATTCGTGCTGAAACGTCGCACAACAAATTCAAGAAGTTGTTAAAGACTTACTTCTTTGAAAGAGTCTTTTATGTGCTCTTGGGTTGGGGCAGGGGCAGAGCTGGGCCATGTCTTGTCTTTTACATATCTCTTCTTTTATGCCTCTTTCCTTTCCTATTTTAATTGGCATAGCTTTTGTATGTATCTAACTTTATTTTTAACAGTGTAAACCGCTTTGGTACTAACAGTGGGAAGCGGTATAGGAAGACTTAAATATACATAGACAAACATAAACAAGGCACGCCATGAAGCTACAGTGTAATATTTCTAACAAAGATAAGAGAAAATATTCTTTCTCTCAACATTTAATTAACTGTTGGAACTCATTGGATGTGGTAAAAGCAGGTAGTGTAGCCAGGTTTTAAAAAGGTTTGAACAAATTCTTGGAGGAAAAGTCCATAAACAGTTATTAAGATAGTCCAAGAGAAAACCACTGCTTATCCCTGGGGATAAGTAGCATGGAACTGGCTACTTTTTGGAAATGTCAGGTACTTGTGACCTGGATCGGCCACTGTTGCAAACGGGATACTGGTCTTGATAGACTAATGGTCTGACCCAATATGGCAGTTCTTATCTTCTTATGAATTTAATTGTCAAGTATTATTCATAAGTTTCAAACTTGTATCCCATCCTAACCATATTTTTCTGCATGCTCTCCAAAGAAAAGTAAACAGCCAACAGCACTATGTGCTAAAACCCTCAGATTTGTGCTGGGCTTTGAATGGAGCCACACAATACAAGAGCCTTGGTCAGAATACTGCTGCCAGTGGCTTAGGAGCTGATAAAGGGTGTTTGGGATGGAAAAAAATAAAGAAGGAACATAAATACACAAAAATAGAAATGTCTCATAAGTAATTCTGTTGTATAAGATGGTCAGTCATCAACATTTTTTAAATACCTATGTTCCTTATCGTTCCTTAGATAAGGTCTTAGATAGTGCTGGGGAGGAGTCTGCTGTCTTGGTACATATTGGCACCAATGACATAGGAAAATGTGGTAGGGAGGTTCTGGAGGCTAAATTTAGGCTTTTAGGTAGGAAGTTGAAATCCAGAACTTCCAGGGTAGCGTTCTCCGAAATGCTTCCCGTTCCACGTGCAGGACCCAAAAGGCAGGCAGAGCTCCGGAGTCTCAATGCGTGGATGAGACAATGGTGCAGAGATGAGGGTTTTGGATTTGTTAGGAACTGGGGAACATTCTGGGGAAAGGAAGGGCTCTTCCGAAGGGAGGGGCTTCACCTTAACCGGGATGGAACCAGGCTGCTGGCATTAACCTTTAAAAAGGAGATAGAGCAGCTTTTAAACTAGATAATAGGGGAAAGCCGAGAGTCACCCAAGAGCGGATGGTTCGGAAGAATGTATCCTTGAAGGATACTACCAAAAGCAGAGAGGTTCCAAAAAAGAGTAAAGTAGCCCAAATGCCCTCGAGTATGGAGCAGACAGAGCTTAAAGATCCCAAATTACCCATGTCTACCAATAGCCAAATTAATATGAATAAAATACAGTCTCTAAAATGCTTGTATGCAAATGCTAGAAGTCTAAAAAATAAGATGGGAGAGTTAGAATATATAGCACTAAATGAGAGGTTAGATATGATTGGAATATCAGAGACATGGTGGAAGGAGGATAACCAGTGGGACACTGTGATACCTGGGTACAAACTATATCGTAGAGCTGATCAAATTGTTGGAGGGTTGCGCTCTATGTTAGAGAGGGCATTGAATCAGAAAGGATTAAAGTTTTGCAGGAAAGAAAATTTGCTGTAGAATCTCTATGGATTGAAATTCCATGTAAAACGTTGAAGCCAATGGCAGTGGGGGTGTACCATTGACCACCTGGCCAGAATGAACAAATGGATGATGAAATGCTCAAAGAAATCAAGGAAGCTAACAAACGTTACAGCGCAGTAATAATAATGGGTGATTTCAATTACCCTGGTATCGACTGGGTCAGTATCACGGCAGGACATGCTAAGGAGATCAAGTTCCTAGATGAAATAAATGACTGCTTCTTGGAGCAGCTGGTTCATGAACTAGTCCTTAGTGGAACACCAGATCTAGTGCAAGAGATAAGTGTGTTGGGGCCACTTGGCAATAGTGATCATAGCGTGATCGCCTTTGATTTAATTAGTGGAGGAGGGATAGTAAGGAAATCCACAGTACTACCTTTTAACTTTTGAAAGGGAGACTATGATAAAATGAGGAAAATAGTTAAGAAAAAACTAAAAGGAGCAGTTGCAAAGGTTAAAGACTTACATCAAGCTTGGGTGTTGTTGAAAAATACTATCTTGGAAGCCCAAACCAGCTTTATTCTACGCTTTAAGAAAAGTGGAAGGAAGTCCAAAAAACTGCCAGCATGGTTTAAAGGTGAGGTCAGAGAGGCTGCTGTTGCCAAAAAAGCAACTTTCAGGAAATGGAAAAAAGAGCCAAACGATGAAACCTGGAAACAGCACAAGCACTGGCAAGTCAAATGCAAGGTATTGATAAAGCAGGCAAAGGGGAAAATTTGAGAAGAAGCTTGCTGCGAAATAAATATTTTTTTCAAGTACATTCGTAGCAAAAAACCTGTGAGAATCAGTTGGTCCATTAGATGATAGAGGAGTTAAAGGGGCACTAAGAGGTGACAAGGCGATAGCGGAGAGACTGAATGAATTCTTTGCTTCGGTCTTTACTGAGGAAGAAGTAGGGATGTTACCCATGACTGAAGTGGTATTTAAAGGTGCGGAAGAATTGAAGGAAATATCAATACATCGGGATGATGTATTACAACTATTAGATAAACTAAAGAGTAGCAAATCACCTGGGCCGGATGGTATACATCCAAGGGTGTTGAAAGAACTGAAATATGAGATTGCAGACCTGCTATTAGTAATCTTTGAACTATCATTAAAATCATCTCTAATACCTGAAGATTGGAGGATCGCCAATGTAACACCAATTTTTAAAAAGGGTTCCAGGGGTGATCCGGAAAACTACAGACCAGTGAGCCTCATGTCAGTACTGGGAAAAATGGTAGAAACCATCATAAAGAATAAAATTACTCTGCATGTAGATAGTCATGGCCTAATGGGAGACAGCCAATATGGCTTTAGACAAGGAAGATCTTGTCTTACTAATCTGTTATGTTTTTTTGAAGGTGTGAATAAACAGGTGGACAAAGGTGAGTCGGTTGATATAGTGTATCTGGACTTTCAGAAAGCCTTTGACAAGGTCCCTCATCCGAGACTTTTGGCAAAACTAAAGAGTCATGGGATAGGAGGCAGTGTACTACTGTGGATCAGGAACTGGTTAAAAGATAGAAAGCCGAGGGTAGGGCTAAATGGCCAATTTTCCCAATGGAGAAAGGTGAATAGTGGTGTACCCCAGGGATCTGTGCTGGGTCGGCTGCTTTTTGTCATATTCATAAATGACCTGGAAAGTGGAATAACGAGTGAGGTTATCAGATTTGCAGATGACACAAAACTATTTAAAGTTGTTAAAACCCAAGAGGATTGTGGAAAATTGCAAGAGGATCTTGATAAATTGGAAGACTGGGCATCAAAATGGCAGATGAAATTTAATGTGGACACGTGCAAAGTTATACACCTAGGGAAGAACAACCCAAACTATGGTTACACGATGCAAGGTTCCACATTAGGAACCACCACCCAGGAAAAAGATTTAGGCGTCATTGTGGATAACATGTTAAACCCCTTGGCCCTGTGTGCAGCGGCGGCCAAGAGAGCAAATAGAATGCTAGGCATCATAAGGAAAGGAATGGAAAATAAAACAAAAGATATTACAATGCCTCTATATCTTTCCATGGTGAGACTGCACCTTGAATATTGTGTGCAATTTTGGTCGCCGTATCTTAAAAAGGATATAGTGTTATTAGAAAAGGTTCAGAGAAGAGCCACCAAAATGGTAAAGGGGATGGAAGGATACGCCTATGAAGAAAGGCTGAAAAGGTTAGGGCTCTTTAACCTGGAAAAGAGACAGCTGAGGGGAGATATGATAGAAGTCTATAAATTAATGAATGGAGTGGAACGGGTAAACGTAGATCGATTGTTTACGTTATCAGAATATAGAAAGACTAGGGGACATGCAATGAAGCTACAGGGTAAACTATTTAAGACTAATAAAAGAAAATATTTTTTCACTCAATGTGCAATCAAACTCTGGAATTTGGTTTAAAAAAGGTTTGGAGAAGTTCCTGGAGGAAAGGTCCATAAACCATTATTAAGAAGGGACCCAGGATATCAATGCTTGACCTAGTACAAGCATTGTGGAACCTGTGTCTTTTGGGGAAACTGCTAGGTACGTATGATCTAGATTGGCCACTGTTGGAAACAGGATACTGGGCTTGATGGACCTTGGTCTGACCCAGTATGGCATATCTTATGTTCTTATGTTCCTCCAGTTCAGTCCTCCACCTCAGGGTAGTGTACCTCCTCCTGCAGCTTGGAGACTGGGCATGTCAAAACTGACATCACTGGATGTAGCCTGCTCGTCTCTCCCATCAGTCCCAGTGTGTCTAGTCTCTATGCAGCAGGAGGACGTAGTGAGCCTAGGTGCTGGGCTCACTTGAGGAACAGATAAGGAGCAATTTAGTTATGCTTTAGGTTTTAAAAAAATTTTCTTTGTTCCCTTTAACTTATTTCCGTTTTCCCTAGGAGCTATCTCTTAAAAAAAAAAAAAAAAGAGAGAGACCGGCCTCAGTCTGTCTTTCCTTCCTCTTTCCCTCTCATACCGGGACAGTTAAGCTCAACAGATCTCTCCTCCTCGGCTGTACTGGGGAGAGATCTGCAGTGCACACACACGCACATTGTAGTGTGCTCTGGCTCTGGTTCGCCATGGGGAGTCAAGAAAGGCAGTCCTGGCCAGCGGAGCAGCTCTCGCCGCGGACATTGCTAGCTTCAGGGCTGAGTGACGTTGCGGCTTGTAGGGCTGCACTTCAGAGCGATAAGACAGGGCAACTTATCAGGCACGTTTTATGGTCTTCGGCAGCGCAGGAAAGAACCTCATGGCCGCACAGTGGGGCGTTGAGTTTTTGGGCATTCACTCAGGGTTTTTGGCGCCAAGCAGGCCCCAACAGCGTCACGACCATTTTCCTGCACGATTAAAGCCGCGTGGCATTTTTAGTGCGGCGGCTTGCGCTTGGGGGAAACGACATGGCACAGTACTGATCTAAATTGCAATACTTTTCTTCTAGTTTTCCCCTTCTTTATTTTCGGGGAGTCCTTTGGGTAATTTTAGGGGTTGGTGCCTTGCATTGGTTTTTTTTTATTTCATTCACCCTCGGGCTCTAGTAAAAAAAAAAAAAAAGAAAGAAAAGGGGAACAGTAATTTCATTCCTTCTTTCTTTCCTGACAAAAAATTTGTGGGAGTGCATAGCTCATGTCATCACGCCCACAGTGTGTTGTCTGCGGCTCTCGCAGAGGCACAGTCTCTGACACCGGAATCTGCTGGGGCTGCGCTACAGTTTCAGCCAGCGTGGAACAGCATATGGAAGGTAAAGTTATTCAAGATTCTCATGGTCCGTCGACAGGAGCCGAAGGAGAGTCCCTGATGGACGCCCCGACAGTGCCCTGCCCGGAAACCCCAGTGGGTCCATCAAGTGTGCTAGCGGCGATGAGTTCAGGGCCGCCTCTCTGAGATTTCTCTCCGGACTTCGTCTTAATAATGCATCAAGCGTTTTGCTTGCAGCGGCAGGGGAAGATGCCTGAGCCTTTGCCGCTTGTGGCTTCAATGCAGAAGCCCAGGTTAGAAGAGGTTAGTAGCAATCCCCTGAGTTCCCCTAAGAAGGTTCGACCTCGTAACCATTCCCCTTCAGATATGGAGTGGCCTGAAACAGATGAGGCTGAGTTAGAACTCGAATCAGGAATGGAGGAACTGGAAGAAGGGGAAATACCGGATCCTGAGGATCAGGCGAGAATCATCCGGATATTCCAGAAGGACGAACTTACGGCTCTCATTACGGAATCCCTCCAGATGCTCAATCTCGCAATGGTGCAGCCATCGGAGGAAGAGGGTTTAGAAGACCCTCTCATTCAAGCGGTGAGGCAATCTCAGGTGGTGTTCCTCTTCACCATGTGGTCGACCGGATGATCCAAGATGAATGGGATCTGCCAGAAGCGGGACTAAGGGGGGATCAGGACCATGAACAGGCTCTATCCATTAGCAGACAAGGACAAAGAAAAGTTTTGTTCACCGCGGATTGGTGTGGCAGTGTCCGCGGTTACAAAGAAGACGACTATTCCGGTGGAAGGTAGCGCGGCCTTGAAAGATGCGGAAGATAGAAAAGTGGACGGATTATTGAAACAAGCCTTTGCGGCTAATACTTTATCCTTTCAAGCTTCCATTTGTGGAGCTTGGGTGGTGAGAGCGTGTCTTCGATGGTCCCAACGCTTACACCAGGGTAATCAACTAGAGCAGGAGAGTTTAATGGAGGTGACACAGCTCGAATCTGGGTCAGCATATTTGCCAGATGTCCACTACGATTTGATCAGAGCATTAGTGAATAGTATGCCTTCGTTGCTCGACGGTCCCTGTGGCTAAGAAATTGCGCAGCCGACGGTTCTTCTAAGTCACGCCTCAGTAAGCTTCCCTTTAAAGGGAAGTTATTGTTTGGAGAAGATCTAGACAAACTGGTTAAGGATTTTGGAGAGTCCAAGGGCGGAAGACTCCCAGAAGATAAGCCTAAGCAAGGGAAGTCCATGCCGGCTGCCTGGGGCCAGTTTAGAGATTTCAGGAGATTTCGTACGTCTTGCTTAGGAGGTTTCCAAAGAGGAAGATTTGCTTCTAGAGCCTAGGGGTTTCGTGGAGCAGGAAGAGGTTTCACAGCGGCCTCCGCAGCGTCAAGTCAAAAACCCCAATGAAATGAGGCTGGTCCCGGTAGGAAGTCAACCGATTGGAGGGCGACTTCGGAAGATTTTCCTGCCTGGGCCCAAATAATGTCCGACCAATGGATGTTGGAGATAATTCGCAAAGGTTATGCTCTAGAATTGGCATGTCCAGTCCTGGATTCGTTTGTACTTTCACCCTGCAAAGGTTGGCAGAAATCGCTAGCGGTACGGCGTGCGCTGGATCGGCTATTGCAAATGGGAGCAGTGGCACCAGTTCTGACAGCAGACTACAGCGTAGGTCGCTATGCCATTTATTTCGTGGTGCCAAAGAAAGATGGGTCTCTCCGGCCTATCCTGGATCTAAAAGGGGTGAATCGCTGTCTTTGAGTTCCGCATTTCCGGATGGAAACGTTGCGGTCGGTCATTGTGGTGGTCCGCCAAGGAGAGTTCTTGACTTCCCTCGATCTCACGGAGGCATATTTGCACATCCCAATCAGAGCAGCTCATCAAAATTTCTGAGGTTCACACTCCCTTGGGGACATTACCAGTTCCAAGCATTGCTCTTCGGTCTGGCGACGGCTACGCGCACCTTCACCAAGATCATGGTGGCGGCGGCGGTGGCGGCATTGCGAAAGTAAGGCATTCTAGTTCATCCTTACCTCAACAATTGGTTGATTCGGGCAAAATCCAAGGCCGAGAGTGTGCAGGCTACGGACAAGGTGGTGAAGTTTCTGCAGAGCCTCAGCTGGGTGGTCAATTCGGCCAAGAGCCGGTTAGTTCCATACCAGGTTCTCGAATATCTGGGGGTATGTTTCTACACACGGAGAGGAGCTGTGTTTTTGCTGGAGCGACGGGCTCAAGTCCTTCGACAGCTAGTACGCAAGTTCATGGCAACCCCAGCACCATCAGCGTGGAGCTATCTTTGCATGCTAGGGACAATGGCGGCGACCCTGGAGGTAGTCCCGTGGGCCAGATTTCATATGCGGCCGTTGCATAGGACGCTGCTTCGCCGATGGTCACACCAGGCCGACTCGCTGAACAAGCATCTTCCCTGCCCTCTCCAGGTCAGGCGGTCCCTTCAGTGGTGGCTGGGTCCAGGATCTCTGGAGGCGGGCCTGCCCCTGGAACAGCCGCAGTGGCTCCCATTGTTGACAGATGCGAGTATCGCGGGATGGGGAGCACATTGCGGGGATCTCTTCGTGCAAGGGACTTGGACTGGCCAGGAGGGCAAATGGTCGATCAACTGTCTCGAGCTATGAGCAGTGTTTCTATTGCTACAGACGTTCGAAGCCACAGTGAAAGGCCAAGCGGTGCTGGTGCTTACAGACAATTCTGCGACGGTGGCCTACATCAACCGGCAAGGCAGAACGGGAAGTGTGGCCATGGAAGAGGAAGCAGGGGCACTGTTCGCTTGGGTAGAAGCTCGACTACAAGCAATCTTGGTGGCGCACATTGCAGGAAAGGACAATGTAATGGCAGATTTTCTCAGCAGGGTCTGAGTGGATGCCGAGGAATGGGAGCTACATCCGGAAGTGTTTGCTCAAATTGTCCGCAGATGGGGGCCGCCGATTATGGATCTCATGGCGACCTTCCAGTCAGCAAAAACGAGTCGCTACTTCAGTGGCGAGAGAGGATGTCGGAAGGTATTGACGCCCTGATACAACGTTGGCCATCGTCAGGTCTCCTCTATGTCTTCCCCCCCGTGGGCGCTCATAGGATGAGTGGTTCAGCACATCGAAGCTCATCGTGGAAGAGTGCTGTTGGTGGCTCCGGACTGGCCGAGACACCCGTGGTATGCCGATCTAGTTTGGCTGCTCGACGGGGATCCTTGGAGATTACCGATATCAGAGAATCTGTTGCTTCAGGGTCCGCTTCAAATGCCTCAGGTGGATCGGTTCTCGCTTACGGCTTGGCCATTGAAAGGGCGAGGTTAAGGAGAAAAGGTTACTCTGGAGTGGTCATCGCGACTTTACTTTGAGCCAGGAAGAAGTCCACATCCCTCGCATTTGTGCGCATATGGCGTATTTTTGAGGACTGATGTTCATGGTGACAGGTTCGCGTGGCTACGGTATCCGTTCCTATGGTGTTAAGCTTCCTTCAAGACGGGTTTGATAAGGGTCTGGCAGCCAGTTCATTAAGGTTCCAGTTAGCAGCCCTGTCTTGCTATAGAGGCAAAGTCCAGGGAGTGGCCCTGGGTTCTCACTTAGATGTGATGCGTTTTCTTAAAGCGGTGTCCAGACTTCGGCCCTCTCGTAGAATAATGGTACTGCCGTGGGATCTTAACTTGGTTTTAGGGGCATTAGCTAAGGAACCCTATGAGACCTTACATCAGGCATCAGTTAAGGATTTAGCCTTAAAAACAGCGTTTTTGGTAACCATCTGCTCGGCGAGGTGAATCTCAGAATTGCAGGCATTGTCCTGTAGAGAACTGTTCTTGTTTTTTTTCCAGGGAAAAGGTGGTGTTGCGACCAGTTCCATCTTTTTTGCCAAAGGTAGTTTCTCCGTTTCACCTAAGTCAACTGGTTTCCCTTCCAGCTCTAGGTTTGGCAGAGGGGAACATCTCAGACCGTAGTTTATGCCACTTGGACATAAAGAGAGTGCTGTGGCAGTATTTAAAGGTCTCAGAGACTTTACGCAAGTTGGAACGTCTATTCATGCTGTTCGGAGGTCCCCGTAAAGGGGAAGTGGCGGCAAAAGCGTCTATTTCCAGATGGATTAGAGAGGCAATTGCATCAGCATATATTTTGCAAGGTCACCCAGTACCAGTGGGCTTACGAGCTCATTCTACTAGAGCGCAAGCGACATCCTGGTCGGAGCACAGTTTGGTCCCGCCAGTGGAAATTTGCAGAACGGCCACCTGGTCGTCTCTTCATACTTTCAGTAAGCACTACCGCCTGGATGTTCTGGCAGTGAACGATGCCTGTTTCGGGTCGGCGGTGTTGCGATCCGGGTGGAAAGGTCCCTCTCAATGATTACTGCTCTGTTAAATCCCAGAGGTGGAGGACTGAACTGGAGGAACGATAAGGAAATGGAAATTACACTTACCTGGTAATTGTTGTTCCTTGAGGAGCTCCAGTTCAGTCCTCATTCCCGCCCGGGGATAGATTCCTCAGCAGTTGATTATCAGTTTGGGGGGAGTGCAAGACACCCAATGGGTATAACCCTTAATAGGCTCGGGATCACTCTGATCCTTTCTATCTAGTTCTTTCTATTCTTTCTCTCCCTTGTCTCTGGCTCGGTTCAGGGGGGGAACGTGCAAGAAACAGTCCCCTTCTTACTCGAGGGGATTTAGTTATAAGTTATAAGTTCAGGTTGAGTATAAAGTTGGAATTCATATGATAGCTACTTATTTGTTGCTCCTTTGAGTCTGCTTTGTCAATAGTTCACTGGGGCTGATGGGAGAGACCAGCAGGCTACATCCAGTGATGTCACGGTTTTGACATGCCCAGTCTCCAAGTTGCAGGAGGAGGTACACTACCCAGAGGTGGAGGACTGAACTGGAGTTCCTCAAGGAACAACAATTACCAGGTAAGTATGTAATTTCCATTTTTTCATACAGACATCTTAAAACTGAGTGACAGCGAGAGGAGATATGAAAGAGATTTATAACAGCCCCGCCCCGACCCCCAAAAGACCTGGATTACCTTGATCAGTGTTTCTCAATCTGTCAAAGAACATTCTTTAGATCAGGGATCCAGTTGGGTTTTCAGGCAATCTTTAGTTTTCATAAGAGCTATTTACATACAGGGCCCGATTCTGTGCCATGAATAGCGGGTATGGACGTGCCTTCTCTGCCCGCGTCTACCTTCCCCACCGGTTGTGTGGGGAAGTTAGACAGGGGTGAGGAAGGGGCAGCATGGGGGAGGAGTCTGGCAGTCACCAGCCCTGGACGTACAGGGCCGATTCTTATGTCGGCCCTGTATGTTCAGGGCCGGCGACATGTGCAGGGAAGTTATTCCACCTCTGAGATGGAATAACTTCCTTGGACGTGTTTTTTTTTCTGCCAGGGCACGGATTGGGCGGGGGGGGGGGGCATGACCAGAGGACATTCTCCACAGCCCGACCCTGGCCTTAGGAGACCAGATCGGGAGTCAGGCTGCAGGTAATGAGCACTTTTGTCTGGTGTCCGGCATCTCAGCTTTTAAATGCCTTAGCCAATCTGGTTTTCAGGATATCCACAATAAATATGCATGAGAGAGTCTGCGAGAACTGCCTGTTTTCATATTCGTTGGCCTTGGGAAATCACTTTACCCTCCCTTGCCTCAGGTACAAATTTAGGTCCCTGTTTACTAAGCATTTTTCACATGGACACAAAATAGGAGAATACCTTTAGTGAACAGGGCCATGGCTTAATTTGTGCTGGAATGGGATGGAACAGAGTTCTGGCACTTCTCCAGCTTAAGAAGTGACCACTCAAATTCCATTCCCAGGGTTGGAGCCAGCTGCTGAATTACTATACCTGCCTACTTCACCCTGAAATGCTGCCTTGGGTAAAGTTGATATGAACCACTTGGTCATTTGTTTCATTATCATTCATTTTTACTCTGAACGTGACATGAAAAATCTGAAATTCTGGGGGTTTTCCACCCCCACAGGTTACTTCTGGTCAGGATCGGTCCTAAAGTTAGTTCAAGATGTTGGTGCCCTAGACAAACCTTACACTTTACATTCCCCCTGGAAGCTTATAAAAATCATGAATGGTGTGAGAGCTGAGTTGGAAAAGATTACAAATTCTTTCAAATAATATTTAGCACTTTGAAGAGCTGAATGAAAATAGCATAAACATTGGTCGGAAAGCAGAAATTTATTATCCGTTATTATAGTAATATAGAGTGTTTGTGGAAAGTAAAAACTATATATTATTATTATTCAGAGAGAATAATGTGTGCTTTCAATAGACCATGCATGTTGTTTCATGTTGTAAGTCTTTGCATATTCTAAATCTTAACCAGGGGCAACAACCTCTGGAATCCTTCCTCGGCTCTTGGTTCCTACCTCTGAACCCAGAAGCAAGTAAAAAGAAATAAAACACCACACACAGAGTTATAGCTTAACAATAACAAAGTTTTGCTAAAGCTTTAGGGAGGAAAATTACAGTTCCATAAACTCGAGTGGTCACCTGTAACACCCCCCACCCCACTGCGTGCAGTATTTTTTTTATTTGCAAAAACTGCCACATTGTACACTTTACCTTATTTGCTTATGTCAAGCTTTGCATTGTATTTTGCTAATTTAGATCTATAATTTAGATCTATATGTTTCAGGTCAAGCCTTACCGTTACAGGTCAAGCTGTGCATAGACATATTGACCACGTCTAATCATGAGAAGCATTCTGCAAACATAAACTTTCTGTCTCACTCACACAAACATATGCTTTCCTGTCTAGTTGCTTCTGCAAAATACGACTTTGGCTGTCTTACACTGTCTTACACATCCACTGTCAGTCTGTCAGCAAATTCCAATCTGTTCTCACTTTCCATATTTCTGAATCTTTCTCCAGGGAACCCCAGTACCCCCTCTTAGTCCCTCTTTACAGTAAGAAATCTTGTTAAGTAACCATGTTATGATGGAGCTTCAGAGATGCCTAGTCCTCATAAATGTATCGAACATTTTGCTTTTAAAATGTAAATTAGACAGTCTGATGACCTTTCAATTGCATAATCATTACCTGATAATCAAAATGATGGGATTTATATGTTGGATGTATTTTGCTTATTTAATAATGAGTATACAGGATAACATCTATAATTTCTTTGTAAAATACCACAGCATCACCTCTTGATCCATGTTCAGTTAGCAGGATAAAAGTTATCAAGCATATATAATATTTACAAGATTTGATCACATAACACCATGTCTCCATTATTTGCATTGGTTTCCAATTGAATACCATATCCATTTTAAGGTTTTGTTTTTAGTATTTAAAGTTGTTAGGTTTATCTACAACCTGTTTATCTTCTCTACTGCAATGTTAATCTGCTAAGAGCACATTTAAATCATGTTCTCGGAATACTCTAGCTATCCCTCCTCAGTCAGTTGGTCAATTGCAAGTAACCCATTCAAGAATTTTACACACCACTGTTTTGGAACAATCTAACTATCGTTTCTACTCAGTTTTCAAAAAATTTGAACACTTATTTATTCAGAGATTATGTTGGACCAAATCTGGATTTTTAAACTTTATGTTGTGATTTAGTTGATTGTATATGCTTTCTGTATCCTGATTTGAACTTATGTGATTACATGGAATATAAATGTTGTAAAGAAATAAATACTAGGAGTGTATGGAACTGTTTGGCCACAATATGTCATCAAAGCTAATAGTATTGACTACAGCAAGGCTTTTGACTGTGTAAACCATGAGAAACTCTGGACCACATTAAGAAGCATAGGTATACCAGAATACCTGATAGTTCTTTTACACAACCTTTACATTGATCAAGAAGCAACGGTTCGAATGGAAGAAGGAGAAACAGAATGGTTTAAAATCAGCAAAGGCGTATGACAAGGCTGCATTCTTTCCCTCTACCTGTTTAACTTAAATGCAAAACAAATCATCAGAGAAGCAGGACTATATGAAGACAACTGAAGTGTGAAGATTGGTGGAAGACTCTATGCTAATAACGATACAATACTGGCTGAAAGTGGAGATGATCTGAAACATTTGCTTCTCAAGCTCAAGGAGCATAGTCTTAAAATGGGCCTTCACCTTAATGTAAAGAAGACAAAGATCCTCACAACTGTCAAAATGAATAAGGTCATCATTGATAGGGAAGAGATTGAAAATAGTCGACAACTTTAACCTGCTTGGATCAATAATCAATAAAGAAATGACAAGCAGTTAAGAAATCTGATGATGCATTATTCTTGGCAGAATGGCTATGAAGGACCTAGACAAGATTCTCAAGAGCAGAGATGTTTCTCTCCATACAAAGATTTGACTTGTCTAAACCATGGTATTTTCAAATCCATATGGATGTGAAAGTTGGACAGTGAAAAAGATAGAAAGAAAATTGATGCCTTTGAATTATGGTGCTGTGTATACCATGGACTGCGTGTAGAACAAATCAATTGGTACTAGAGGAGATCAAACCTAAGCTTTCTTTAGGAACTCAGATGACAAGACTTCGACTTTCATACTCTGGAAACATCATGCAAAGAGAGAGATCATTAGAAAAAGACATCATGCTTGACAAGGTTGAAGGTCAATGCAAAAGAGGAAGGCCAGCATTGAGTTAGATCAATACAATAACAGTAGCTATGGATGCCACTCTATCAACAGTGAGCTACCTGACTGTAGACCAAACACAGTTTATAACAACTATCCAGAAGGTTGCCATGAGTCAACACAGACTTGATGGCACGTAACAACATTGAGTGCATTATCAGTTATTATCCAGGTAAGTTTAGGAATTGCCTACTGGAAGTGTACCCACACAGTGTTTGTAGGTCGATTTAGCAGAGGGTTTTGGTTATCCAAAAATAAAGGAGAAGTATATAGCACTCCAACTGTATTAAGAGATGCTTGATCTCGATCTACCGCTATCAAACAAAGTTCCACTAACAACTTATCGTATAGAAAGAACTCGTGGTCTCAGACTCTGAATGGCACCACTTCAGGGTAATTTTTCACCGTATTGAAGAGTTCGTGCTCTATTGCATCAACGACCACAACAGTTCTAAATCAGAACTATAATTTGAAGCAGTTCTTGTTAGTGTATCAAAGTTTCTCTTAATATTTGTCAAATCCAAAGAGACAAAACTTATCTCAAATCAATGTGCTTATCCTTAAATAGAGTCACGAACATCCCCAACGCCACCATTCAGGTACCGTCTTCGCGTTTCAATTCTTCATCAGGGGGTTTGTGTGTTCGTAAGTCAGCACTATCTGTGGATAGAGCATATAGTTTTCTAAATCATATCTGTTTACGCATTTAGCGCTATTCACACATTCAAAATATACAAAAATGATGTGCTCTTACTATAGAATTATTTTATCAAACGACTAATAGTGATGTGCGGTCATATAGCAGATTTCTTCTAATTAACCGGCTTCTTCAAACGCCGCGCATGCGTATCGGGGTATCTGCTGTGTTTTAAAAGCTCAACCAATAGCTTTTACTGACGTCAAAAGATTGACGTTTCCCATATCGATTCGACTATTGAGCGACCTCTAGAGGACCCTAAACTAAATACATGCTCTCCATTCAATCATGTTATTTAGCCCTCCTGGAGCAACAGTTTGTAATCTATAGATCCAAGTCTGCTCTTGGATCAATAAGACTTGCGCTCTAGATTTACCAGCTCTTCCGGCTGCCACCCAGTCAATGCCGAAACAGCTGGTCTGCTATACATTGGTAAAACTGCTAGACAACTCAAAGTTCGTATGAATGAACATTGGAGCAGACTTAAATGCAAAGTACAAGAAGCCCCATTGGTGGCGCATTGTACACAATACCATCATACATTTGAAGAGTTAAGCTGTTTCGGCATTGACTGGGTGGCAGCCGGAAGAACTGGTAAATCTAGAGCGCAAGTCTTATTGATCCAAGAGCAGACTTGGATCTATAGATTACAAACTGTTGCTCCAGGAGGGCTAAATAACATGAGTGTGTGGAGAGCATGTATTTAGTTTAAGGTCCTCTAGAGGTCGCTCAATAGTCGAATCAATATGGGAAACGTCAATCATCCCTCTCTTACATATAGATTTTTGATTTCCTAAAGTGCTCAGGTGAAAGCTGAATAAGATAGAAAAATGCTTCTATTCTGTTTTTGTTTATGTATCATTAAATTAAACCAGCAAGTTTGTTTTCATTTGAAAAATGGACGTTTTTAAATCCTGGCTTGTGTTTCAAATGCTGGAAATGGGTGCCCTATGTTCTTCTATTTGGATATGATATAATGAACAGTCGTCATGAGCGTATGCTGTTATCTCCAGCAAGTCATTCCATACCAGCTGAAAAATGTTTTCCATATATCATATTTTCAATATTACATGCTGCTGGAATTCATATTAAACATGATTTCTGGCCCGAGCTTTTCCATTTAGCTAATATTCCAGGGTAGAAATGGGAAAATAAGGGGCCCACAGCAAGTTCCACTGAGTCATTAACTACAATTGATTATAATAGTTTGATTCATGCGTAATCCATATAGTGAACTAGGCTTAGGAGAGTGGTTCATTACTGTCATAGTATGTAGAAAATGTACTCATTTGGAGACATCCCCTCCCAGCTGTCTAGTGTTGCCATGATTTGTATCAGTGAAAACGTGGGTGCCTGCTTTGTTGTAGTTCCATTGTTCTTTTTCACATATATGGTGCCCATCTGCAGAAATATAACTGCATGCCAGGGACACTTGTCTGTTCTATTGGAGCTGCTCCAGCTTCTCATTGCCGTCTGCCGCACTGCAAACTTCCAAGCTAACTCTTTCCAATCTCAAATAATTCTACTGCAAGTTTCCCTGAATGCATAATTTCTTGGCAAAAATAAATTGTTGGCTAATGCGTGTGATTTTTCTGTTTATCTCATCATTATGTCATGAGACCATTTTTAGGTTCGGTTCACCAGCCCACTGATTGTCATGCAGGAGCAATAAGAACTTCCTCGGTTGGCCAAAGAGGAGAATAAATACCGGGCTATTAAAAGCTTGCAGAAATTGTAAAACTCAGTAACTTAATGTGGAATGTTCAATATGGAGAATGTTCAATATGGCGAATAAAAGAAAGTTATCAAGGTCCCTTTGTTTTCTGTGACTAATGCTGTATAAAATGAAAGCCTAGTAACATTTGTTACTTCCATGCCTAGGGATTAGATGGTAATGAGATCTTTTTTTTTTTATAGTTTGCCATAAAACGTCAGCCCATCAAGGCATCTGTTCTGTACTTGCAAGGTTTTTTCTTAATTAAAGGGTGTCCCTTCAGAATATACATTTTGTTACATTCTCCATCTTCCACAACCTATTGGCAGCACTTCTTGGAGAGTGTGACTGAGGTCAGCATCTTCAAGCTAAAAGTTTATTTATTTAACATATTTTTATACCCCTTTATCATACATCAAAGCCATTTACATTAACAGGGAAAACTTAACTGAATTAGGGTTTTACATAGTGTACATGTATCCTAAGTTCTAACTTGGAATTAAAAAAGGGGGTGAGGGATAATAGATTAGTAAGAGATTGGTAGTGCATCAGCGTATATGTGGTATTGGACTTGAAATTCTCTTAGTATTGCACATATAGGTTGAATGTATATGCTGAAGAGCAGAACAAAAAGTTCTGATCCCTGCTGTATACCTTGTCGTCCTTTGAAGCTGCTTGATAGGTGTATGCCAACTTTAACTTGTTTGTGGTCGGCGAGGTAGGATTTGAATCGTTCTAGTGCTGTATTAAAGAGACCTATTTCCAGTAGTCTAATTATGAGGGTGCAGTGGTTTATTGAATCAAAGGTGGCGGAGATATCTAAGAATATCATAATGAAGCCTTGCTGGGATTTCTTGATTCCTTTAATTAGTGTGTCAAAGAGAGATGTGAGTAGTGTATCAAAGCTGTGGTTTGGGTGGAAACCATGCTGTTAGGGATCTAAAGGTGCATGAGTGTCTATGTGCTGGTGCTGCACAACCTTTTCCATTATCTTGACGATGAAGGGAATACTTGAGATGGGTCTATAGGAGCTAGGAGAGGATGGATCAAGTGTTGGTTTCATTAGTATGGGTCTGACTGAAGCTTTCTTGAGGGAGGAGGGCATGTATCCTTGGGGGAGAGAAGTGTGGATGATTTTCTGTATTAATGAGGAAAATTCAGCTCTGAGGATCTTAATCCATGATACGAGGCATGGGTCTAGTGGTGATATGGTGTTGATGTTGGAAATTGTTAGAGTTCCTCCAATGATGTCATTTTAAAGGTGTCCCATCTTTGGATGTGGGTTGTAGAGATGGTTGAGCTGAGGGAGATAGTTGAGTTGTGGTGTGCTGCAATGGACTTGTAAAGATAGTCTGTAATTGCTTGTGGGTTAAGGCTAGGTTTGGTGGTGAGGGTGGCGACTTGAGAGGGGGTATTTTGTGAGTGAGGTTACAATTAAGAATAGTTCCCTAGGTCAGTTGAGAGATTTTATTATGACGTTTGAGTGGTATTCCTTTTTGCATTTATTTTTGGGTTGGCATATTTCTTCTATTTAGTCCTTGAGGGTATCATCTTTTGTTCTCCATCTCCTTTCAAGCTGCCTGAGATTACGCTTTAGTTCTTTGGCTTCGTTGGAGTACTAGGGTGCACGTCGGTGGTTAGTGGTGAAGTGTTTGTTGTTTGTGAGGGGATGGTTGCGGGAGAGGCTATTGTGTTGTTCCAGGTTTGGAGCATTTATCTAGGTCAGATATGTTAAAATTGAGGCATGGGTAAACCTTATTTAAGAAGGTCTGCTTTTCAAATAGCTTAAAGTGATGCTTGTTGGTATGTTGGTATGAATCCTTGTAATTATGAGTGTCTTGTGGCAATGTGAATGTGATCATTGCATGATCAGACCAAGGGACAGGGAATATATGTGGGATCAGTTGGAGATGATCGCTTGTTAAATGGCTGGGGGTGAAAATAAGGTCAAGAGTCACTCCTTTTTCATGGGTGGGATCCTTTGAGTTATTTTAACTGATGGACTTCCATAGCATTTAAGAAGGAGAGTGCTTGTTTGGGAGAGGGAGCGGTAGAGACGAGGTTCAGAAATAAAGAGGAGACTCAGGCCTGGAAGTAAGTGTGGACCCCCAGATGATTCTGGCTCTCTTCAAGAAGACACCATGATTATCAGGGATCATCTTAGCATGTTTCATGACCATTCTCATAGTTTGTGAGTCTGCACTTTTTCTAATTGTATTTTCTAATGAGGAAAAGAAAGGGGTTTCATAGGTTGACTCCATTTTCAGGGGAGGAACATTAGCGTCTCATAGTTGCAAGGACTAAGTTCAAAGGCTTTACTATACAGCCATTCCCTGTTATTTGCCGTCTTTTATTATTCCGTATATTCCTTCATGGCCAATGTGATCCTCTCAAGGGAATTTACTGGCGATTCTTTAATGTATTTAAATCAGATTGGAAAACACTAAAAGGTCATCTTTTTTGTGTGGGTGTTCAGCAATTTTTTTATTTTCTTTATCACAAAACAAATGCTAACAAAAATAAATGCTATAAGCCTTGGAGGCCTGAGGGGCCAAAATATCATCTAACCAAGGCAGAGAGTGGTGAACTCCATCTGTCTCTCTGCCAACAGCCTGCTGATTTTCTTTTCTGTTTGCTATGCACTTGAGAATGGGGGCTTACCCTTCAGGGCCTGGCACTTCCACTGAGAAGGGGGTAGTTTATGTTAGAGCAATTCTGAGCTTACCTGAGTCTAGATGTTCCTGGGGCTTCAGATTGTTCCTTGGTGGTGACGGCAGAGTGGAACACTAATGGGGCTTCATTGAGTACTGAACAGTAAGCTGCCCCTCCTCAACTGAAAGCGAAGCTGCTAGTGGTTGGAGCATTGCACTTGCTAGAATGGAACTGTGGCATAGAGGCGGCATGGTAATGGGTCCCCCGCTGGCTTCCTTTTCCCCCTCCTGGAGTGGAGACATTGCAAGGGAGAGGAGCATTGAAGATATTTGAGGGCCAACATGGGGTAAAGAGTGTGGTGGTCACTGAGGGTGGAGAGTTGAGTAGAGTTGCTGCTATCATTTTGGATGTATGGTGGGAAGCTATTCAGTATTTAGACATGTCCTTAAAGGAAACAACTGTAAAATTTTCTGACAATGTGGACAGTGTGATAGAGGCTATGGAAGTTCAGGGAGTGGCATGGAAGAATCAGGAAGTAAGGCTTGACCATTTGGGAACCTGAGGTCATCCCAAGTGAAGAAGGGTAGTATTCTGCAGCAGAAGGTGGAATATCTTGAAAACGAATGTAAGAAGAATAACTTAAGGTTGCTAAAATTTCCCAGATCTGCATTGCTCTCTCTGGCTGAGATAGTTAGGAAATATCTAGTGGAGATCTTGAAAATGTCATCTGAAAATCTACCCCCTATTGTGTTGGCTTATTTAGCTCTCCCATGTGGGGAAAGCTCGGGAAGCTGAATTCTAGAGAATACTTTGGAACTGGTCACTGGCTGTCCAGCCTTGCTGGTCTATTTTGCTTTGGAGCCCGATCACAATGCTGTATTATGTCTTTACTTTAGAAATATTAATGAGAAGTTTATGGATGCACGTATTCATATGGGGCCCAATGTTCAAAGGATTTATACTCCTAACCTTGAGAGTTATGCTCCTAAATTGGCCTCTTTGAAAATTTACTGGGCTGGGTGTCTATATATTGTCTTAAAATTAAAATAAACTCCTAAATTTAGGCACATAAAAAGTGTGTGACAATGGAGGCAGATTTAGGGTGGGGAAAATAAGTTAGGAGCTTAGCACTGATTTTCATCACTAGGCACCTAAATTAGACTCATAAATGTAAGCAAATGAATGGCATTCCTAAATTTAGGAGCATAAATTTTAAGCTACTAAATTAGGATAAATTTTTAGCTGAAAACGTAAGCTCCTAAGTGTGGCTGAAAATAGAACACAAACTTAGGGACCTAAATTTAGGAGCTCAGCTTTTTTTGAACATCGGGCCCATATTTCTTGACCTATGTAAGTCAACATAAGCCAGGTGCTGAGCTTTTCTTGTCTTGAGGCCAAACGTTTTGGCCGTAGGTGGTAGTTGGGTATTGAGATTTCCTTGTTTAAGTTATGTGTCTTTGAAGGATAACAATTTCTTCTTTGCTTACCCTGGACTTTATAACTGCATGAGAAAAGGATAACGCACAAACATCTGATATCCCCTGATACTGTGTGTTCTGGCTGCTACAGGAAGTTTAGCTGTCTCGTTATGATTAATTTTTTTTTAATGCATAATTTCTTTTCCTTTCTTGGCTCTCAATATTGTGGTCAAAAGTGTATTGGATTATTATCCTATTGTTTTTTATTATTGTTAATTTTCCTATGTTTCATGTCATTCAAGTATTTTGTTGGATATATATGTATAAAAGTGATAAATAAAATTTTATTTTTAAAATGCTGTAACCCTCTCCCCCCCCCCCCCCCATTTACAAAATTGTCCAGTGGGTTCAAAATGTCCAAAAAGCTTTCCAAAATTCCCTTCCTTTCAGTAACTGCTTTCTCATATCTGCTCTGCTCATCATGCAGACAGAATTCCACCAATGTGGCATATTGAGAAGGCAAGTCTGTAAACTCCCATGCAGTTAATGCGTGCTGCTACATGCATATGTGAGGCCTATTTTTATAACGTATGCATATAGAATAGGGGCATATAAATGTGCCTTTATCTTCTGCCTTGAAAGCAGAAAAGAGAAATATTTAGGGGCATGTTTATTAAAGGTTAATGTGCATTAATCAATGGGCCCATAGAAATGAAAGGGCAGTGGCACCACTTAACACGCGTTAACTTTACTTAAAACACATTAAACTTTAGTAAACATGCCCCTTAGTTACCTAAGTAGTACCTAAGAGTTTGTGCAATGACAAAATTGCCCGTGCCTAGATTGATCAGTAATACCAGTAAACCATAAGATTTTATAACTTATGCATGTAAAATTAGGCCCTGCCTACACTCTGCCTAAGCTCCGCCCTTGTGCACACCCAAACCAAAAGTACGCACAATAGGACTTATGCGCGAGCTTACAGCATAGTGACTGCTTAAAGCATGTGCATAAGTGCCCATTCACGCATATAAGCCCTTTAGAAGAGGGACTTAGATGCATTATTAGCACATCACATTCGCGCACACTTTATAGATTACTCCTTTAAAGTAGACTTCTCCCTCCAGCCACTAAGATAGACAGTCATATTTTGCTTTTATTTCTCCTAGATTGTGGAACTCTCTGCCAAATAGGGTAAGGAAGGAATCTTCTTTTTGAGAATTTCAAAAAGGAATTATAAAAAATTAAATGAGACATTCATTAATTAGCTAGATTGGTTGGAGCCTGGGTAGATAGCATTACAGGACCCTGGTTGCCCTCCCTCCTTTTGTTCTTTTTTTAAAATCTTTTTTATATTATAACTAGTCCCTCACTTTTGCTCTTTTTGTCCCAATTTTATGTCCATATTGTTTTTTTATTTGAATAATATAAATTGCATTGATGTCTTTGGATTATGTGCAGTATGCAAATGTTTTAAGTGCCCAGAAGAAGAGCCTGATATAATGGTGCATGCCTCCAGTCACAGGCTCTGGCATGTCTGCATGGGAGACTCTGTTGAAAAAACTATAATGAAGTATATTTATGTAGGATAGTCAAGAAAGTATGAGTGGGTATGAGTGGATGGGCATCGTGTGCATAGTGGCTTATGGTATATGTATTTGTGAATCAGAGATAGGATGTGCCTGTCTATTTCTACGGGCAGAGTTTCGCTGTTTGACATCCCCAGCCTCACATGTGCACAGATGGAGGATGGGTCTGCAATTATGTATTGATAATTTGTGTTGGGCTTAGTATGTGTGTGTGTCAGAGGGCTCTCTGTGTTGGGGCTCTATACATGTGTGTGTGTGTGTGTGCATATTTTGAGGGTTCTGTGCATGTGCATATCAGAGTATGTATGTATGTGTGCATGTGTCAAGGGCTCTGTCTATATGTATACATGTGAATGTATTTGTGTGTGTGTGTATATGTGTCAAGGGCTTTGTGTGTGTATGTACATGTCTGTGTCAGATGTTTGTATGTGTTGGGAGGCTTTTGGGGGACTGCGTGCGTGTGTGTGCGCGACTGGCATCTATGCTTCACTTTCCCCTTTTCTCCTGTTCCTATTCTCTGTCCCTTCCACCATCTCTCTTGCAGTCTCCCTCTTTCCTTTTCATCCACCCATGCACTCTCCCTCCTCTCTCTTTTGCCTGCTACCCAACCTTGTACTCTCTTCATTCCCTAACACCCTTTCAATTCCCTTGCTCCCTAACTTCCCCTCTTCAGTTCCTCCTCTGTAACCCTACCCTTTCCCTTATGCCTCCTCCATCCCTGTGCTTTTCCGGTATTGTATGCCAGCAGGACCAGTGGACTTCCGCTAACTCTTTGATGCTGCTGCTCCTCTCTTCCGTGCTGTTGGGATTCCTGCTGGCTCCTTGAAGCTGCTGGTTCTCTCTTCTTGACTGGAGGGCCTCTGGGTTTCCCACCAGCTCTGAAGCTGCTACTCCTCTCTTCCATGCCAGTAGGACAATGGGACTCCTACTGGCTCTCTGAAGCTGCCTCTGCTCTCTTCAAACCCACTGCTCTTCACAGGCTGGGATAATGCCTTATGCATCTATTTGCATTTGTACAAACAGATGGATACGGATGGACAAACACACAGGTATATCAGACCTTTGACAATAGGCACTATTTAAAAAAAACATGCCCAATAATAATTAAGGGTGTGCAAGCCAAAATTTTCATTTTGTTAGGGTCCCTTGTCATTTATGAGATTTTCATTTTGTTTGGGGATTTTCTCTTTATTTTTCATTGTGGAGTCAATGTTCTCAATGGTGTGCTGATTGATAAATAGTGCATATTAGTGAGGAACAGTGTACAGCCTTAACAGGGGGCAAATGTTTTTTTTCCTTGTCATTTCAGGTTTAAAATGACATGAATGCACAGCCTTAATAAATAATTATCATGATAAAAAAGTCCACTAGGTTTTCAGTTGCCAGGTGTAACCACAGTCTTTTTCGTTTGGCAGAGATTCAACATGTCTAGGAATAAAAAAAAACAAACTTGACTATTACCTTGTAAACATGAATCTCAATTCAGAATTGTTTCCCTATCAAGAGCATTCTTTTTGTTACATCTGGTTGTTGCATTTGCATGAAATTCCTCAATGTGGACAATTGCAAAGTTATGCACCTAGTAAAGAACAATCCATACTATGGTTACACAATGCAAGGTTCCATATTAGGAACCACCACCCAGGAAAAAGATTTAGGCGTCATTGTGGATAACATGTTGAAACCCTCTGCTCAGTGTGCAGCGGCAGCCAAGAAAACAAATGTAATGCTAGAAATCATAAGGAAACATAGAAACATAGAAACATGATGACAGAAAAAGACCACAAGGCCCATCTAGTCTGTCCTTCCATAACAACTACAACAGTCCACTTTTTACCTTTAGAGATCCTCTGTGTTGGTCCCATGCTTTTTTGAATTCAGTTACTGTCCTCATCTCTACCACCTCCACTGGGAGACTATTCCACGGATCCACTACTCTTTCCGTAAAGAAATATTTCCGCATATCACTCCTGAATCTATCTCCCTTCACCCTCATCCCATGTCCCCTCGTAGCAGAACTTGCTTTCAATTGAAAGAGGCCCTCTCCCTGAACATTTATGCCACGGAGGTATTTAAACATCTCAATCATATCACCTCTATCCCGCCTTTCCTCTAAGGTGTACATATTAAGATCCTTAAGTCTGTCCTCATATGCTTTATAATGAAGCCCATTAATCATTTTAGTAGCAACCCTCTGCACCGACTCCATCCTGTTCACATCCTTTTGAAGGTGCGGTCTCCAGAATTGCACACCATACTCCAAATGAGGTCGCACCAAAGACTTATACAGAGGCATTATCACCTCCTTTTTTCTGCTAGCCATTCCTCTCCGTATGCACCCAAGCATCCTTCTAGCTTTTGCCGTCGCCTTTTCTACCTGTTTAGCTACTTTAAGATCATCAGACACAACCACGCCTAGGTCCCGCTCTTCTTTAGTGGACAAAAGTACTTCACCACCTATACTGTATTGCTCCCTTGGATTGCTGCAGCCCAAATGCATGATGACCTTACATTTTTTAACATTAAATCCCAACTGCCAAATTCTAGACCATTCTTCAAGCTTAGCTAGATCCCTCCTCATGTTATCTACACCTTCCTGGGTGTCTACTCTATTGCAGATTTTGGTATCATCCGCAAAGAGGCAAACCTTACCCGACAGCCCTTCCGCTATATCACTAACAAAGATGTTAAAAAGAATTGGACCAAGGACAGATCCCTGGGGCACACCACTGGTAACATCCTTCTCCTCAGAGTGAGCTCCATTTACTTGTACTCTTTGTCGCCTCCCACCCAACCAATTTCTAACCCAAGCAGTAACTTTAGGGTCCATCCCTAGGGTGCTCAGTTTGTTTATAAGTCGCCTGTGAGGAACAGTGTCAAAGGCTTTACTGAAATCTAAATACACCACATCTAGAGCTCTCCCTCGGTCCAACTCCCTGGTCACCCAGTCAAATAAATCAATCAGATTTGTCTGACAAGACCTGCCTCTGGTGAATCTATGCTGCCTCGGATCCTGTAATCCGCCGGACTCCAGAAACCTCACTATTTTCTCTTTCAGCAGCGTTTCCAATAATTTACTCACCACCGAAGTTAAACTAACCGGCCTGTAGTTTTCAACCACATCCTTACTTCCGCTTTTGTGTAAAGGCACCACATGAACCTCTCTCCAGTCCTTTGGCACCACTCCCGACTCCAACGAGGCATTGAAAAGGTCAGACAGTGGAGTTGCTAGAACGTCCCCAAGTTCCCTCAGTATTCTAGGGTGTATCCCATCCGGTCCCATCGCTTTGTCTACTTTAAGTTGAGCTAGTTTCTCACGAACACAGTCTTCTGAAAATTGTTCAAGATGTCCCTCACTTCTGTTCTTATTTGTGGGTGTTTTCTGAGGTCCTGCTCCTGGTTCTTCATCTGTGAACACAGAACAAAAATATTTGTTAAGCAATTCCGCTTTATCCTTATCAGCTTCTACATATTCCCCCCCTGCACCCTTGAGTCTGACAATACCACTTTTGCCCTTCCTCTTCTCACTAATATATCTGAAAAATGTCTTATCCCCCCATTTTATTGCATTGGCTATTTCCTCCTCCTTTGAATCTTTGCCTTCTTGACTACTTTGCTAGCTTCTCTAAGTTTTTCCCAATACAGATGCCTGTCTTCCTCTCTCTGTGATCTCTTGTATTTCATGAAGGCCTCCCTCTTTTTCTTCACTTTTTCAGCTACTTCCTTCGAAAACCATAGCGGTCTCCTGTTCCTTTTGCCTTTATTTACCATTTTAACAAAAAGGTTGGTTGCCTTTAAAATACCCCCTTTCAGTTTTGCCCACTGTTTTTCTACATCCCCCAGCTGTTCCCATCCCACTAACGACTCCCTGAGGTATTGGCCCATCTTCGCAAAGTTAGTCTTCCTAAAGTCTAAGATCTTCACCTTGGAATGGATTCTAACAGCCCTAGTCCTAATACTGAACCACACCATCTGGTGATCACTGGATGCAAAATGATCTCCCACTACAACATCAGAAACACTTTCACCATTGGTAAGCACCGAGTCCAGTATGGCCCCTTCACGTGTGGGGTCTGTTACCAATTGCCTGAATAGTTCTCCCTGTAGAGAATCCAGGATCTCTTTACTTCTAGATGATACTGCAGCAGGAATGTGCCAATCAACATCTGGCATATTGAAATCTCCTAGCAGTGGCACTTCCCCTTTCCTAGCAATGCTGCGTATGTCTTCAATTAACTCTCTGTCCACCTCTTCCTCTTGTGAGGGAGGTCTGTATATCACACCAATGCAAATAGATTTCTCTTTCCCTCTTTCTAGTTTAACCCACAATGCCTCCTCTCTCCCTTTTAAGCTCTGTAATTCCAAAGCTTTAATAGTAGTTTTTACATATAGTGCCACTCCTCCTCCCCTTCTTCCTACCCTGTCCTTTCTGAATAAAGTATAGCCAGGTATAGTTACATCCCAGTCATGGTTTTCTGTGAACCATGTTTCTGTAACTGCCACTAAATCCAAGTCAGCCACTCCCACCAAAGCTTCAACTTCAGGGATCTTATTTCCCATGCTACGGGCATTAATACACACTGTTTTCCATATGTTACCCCTGTTACCCATTTCCATAAAGGTATTTAATGTATCACCTACCTGGGGGCTTTCACTTACCTGGTGGCTTTCTTCACCCATCCCCAACGAATCTAGTTTAAAGCCCTCTTCAGTAGATTAGCCAGTCTACTACCAAAGATGCGTTGACCTTTCTTGGACAGATGGATGCCATCTCTGCTCTGCAACCCTTGGAACAGCATCCCATGGTCTAGGAAACCAAAACGCTCTCGAAGACACCATCCACGCAGCCATGCATTCATCTCCAGGATGTGAGCCTCTCTGCCTTGGCCTTTACCCTCAACAGGGAGGATTGAAGAGAACACCACCTGTGCACCTACCTGCTTCACCCTCTGTCCCAGAGCCATGAAGTCACTTTTGATACGTTCCGAGGTATACCTGGCAGTATCATTTGTTCCAACATGGATTAGCAACATTGGGTAATAGTCAGTGGGCTTGATGAGTCTCGGCAAACTCTCCGTAACATCTTGGATCTTGGCACCAGGCAGACAGCATACCTCTCTGGACATCAAGTCTGGTCGGCAGATGGACGCCTCAGTACCCCTCAGAAGAGAGTCTCCAACCACCACTACCCTTCGTTTCCTTCTGGTCACTGATTCCGCAACTAGGAAAGGAACGGAGAATAAAACAAAGGATATTATAATGCCTTTGTATCGTTCCATGGTGCGACTGCACCTTGAATATTGTGTGCAATTCTGGTCACCATACATTCAAAAGAATATAGCATTATTACAAAAGGTACAGAGAAGAACCACCAAAATGGTAAAGGGGATGGAAGGATACCCCTATGAGGAGAGGCTAAAAAGGTTAGGGCTTTTCAACCTGGAAGAGAGACGGCTGAGGGGAGATATGATAGCGGTCTATTAATTAATGAACGGAGTGTCTGCATAGTACTGCTACCCATTGCCTGCATAGAACTGTTACCCAGTGTTTGCTTAGAATTGCTACCCATCGCCTGCATAGAACTGCTACCCATTGTTTGCATATAACTACTACCCACCTCCTGCATAGAACTGCGACCCAGTGTTTGCACAGAACATGTTGCCCATTACCATGGCCCCACATCACATTGTCCTTCTCTTCCTCATCCTCCCCAACTGCCTCCCCTCCTACCAACACCCTCCCTCCTCCTCCCCCTACCCCCCTTCATCACCTCGCCCTCCATTCTTTCTTCTTACCTTGCATCTGCTCTTGAGCTTCAGCACACCATCCCCCGCATTCAATCATCCCCTCTCTCTCTAAGGCAACCCCACCCTTGCTTCCACCATACCGTCTCCGCTTTACCACGCTCTCTACTACTCCTTCTCCTTCTCTCATCAGGCAACATCAACCCCAACCCTGGCCCCCCTCGATTTCTTTCTCACACTAAAAAGAGTTCCTCTCGTACCTTATCTAATCTCATCCACATCCCGGTCCTCTCCCCTTCCACCCTCCCTCACTCATCACACTTATCTCCTCCCACGGCTTTCAGTACCATCTTTATGCCGATGACTCCCAAATCTACCTCTCTACCCCTAACATTTCTCCAGCAACCCAGTCCAAGATCTCTGCCTGCCTCTCCGACATCGCTGCCTGGATGTCTTTTCGCCGATTGAAACTGAACATGGCTAAGACTGAACTTCTTGTCTTTCCCCCCAATTCCTTCCCTCCTCTTTCCCCTTTCTCAGTCTATGTGGATGGAGCTACTATCTTTCCTGTTCCCTCTCTCTCCTTCTCCGCACATATCCAGCATGTAGCTAAGACCTGCCATTTCTTCCTCTACAACATTGGCAAAATCCGCCCTCTCCTCTCTGAACACACCACCAAAACGCTTATCCACTCCTTAATCTCCTCTCGCATCGATTATTGCAACCTACTCCTTGGCTGGTCTCTCCATCAGCCACCACCTTCCCCTTCAATCTATACAAAATCACGCTGCTCGACTAATCTTCCGCCAGTCTCACCATGCCCACATTACTCCTCTTCTCAAGTCGTTTCACTGGTTCCCTGTCCATTTCTGCATCCAATTCAAACTTCTCCTTCTGACCTATAAGTGCATTCACTCTGTGGCCCCTCAATAGCTCTCATCTCTTATCTCCCTCTACATCCCCTCTCGGAACATCATTTCTTGAGATGGCGTAATCTGCAGCTGCAGTAGGGCTGATTTTGGCAGCCATCGCACAACACATTTTGGCAGGGAATCTACCAAAAATTGGCACACCTGCTCCCTGCGTTTATCCCGCCTCCCCCTGATTCTAGCCCAAGAAATGCAGATATTGCAGAAAAGTGCTTGCAATAAATGCATTTCGTCTGCATTAGCTACCTCCAGGCAATATTTCCATGTTAGCCCTGCGGTAGCAGATAATGCTGTTTAGTAGACAGTGCCCTTGGTTTCATTTTATTATTCTTTCCTAATAAACACACAGACACAAACAAAGGGTTTGGGAAGAATTCTATGCACCATGCTCCTCATGCCTATTTGTACGTTTGTGTGTGTTCATACGCTGAAGCCACATCTTTGCTTGTAGTAAAAAGGAAGCTAAAAAGCTAAAATAAGATTTTAAAAAATGGTAACTACTGAGATGCTTCTTAACCAGCTGGTTTGTCTTTATTACATGCTCTGAGGCTGTGTCAAGTTGATATGGCACTAAAAATCATTTTAAGTAATATTTTTTAGAAAGTAAATTCGTGTGTGATTGATTTACTTTTCTAAATCTACTTTCAGCATAGGTTGATCAGAGAATGATTTTCATTTATATGAATGTTCTCTTCTCCATGAGGGAGGATTGTGGTGAAAAAGCCAAAATGATGATGACTTTTTTTTTGGTCTCCAGCAATGAGAACTTTATTCCAAAAATGAAGTCTGCAGCTGTTTTTTCTTGTCTCCTATTGCTTAAACATTTTTATTAAGAAATGAAAGCCGAAACTCTCTTTTCTTGTTGCATGTGTTTAACTATAAAATAATATTATTAATGAATTCTTTATTGAATACTTAATGGGATTTAGAGGAGAATACTCTTATGAGTCTAATAGAATTTTCTTTTATTTTGCATTATTATTTTCTCGTGGTTTTACAGCTTGTGAAAGGTGTCCTACTCATAACACTGGAATAAAAGCCATCTATTATCCACAGAGCAGGTATATAGTCTAGGTCAGTGCTTCTCAGCCTTCTCCTGCATTACCACAATGAATGTATTATGAGAGAGATCTGCATGCCTGTCCTGGTGACCCTCCCCTCCCTACCCCAAAAAAAAAACCCCATTCAGGCTTTCAAGATATTTAGAGTGATTATGAAAAAAATGTGCCCATAGGATAGGCAAGACAATGAGATCTACTACTACCACCGTTTAAATATATAGAGCTACAAGGCATACGCAGCACTGCACAGACACATGTAAAGACAAACCCTGCTCTTCAGAGCTTACAATCTAGTTAAGACAGACATTTTATTTATTTTATTTATTTATTTAAAGTCTCTTCTATACCGCACTATTCAGCACAGCGCGGTTTACATGGAACAAAAATGCTCAGTACATGACATGACAAAAGATAGGAATAAGTATAGAATAGGGAGGGTAAGAAGACACAAGGAAACAAGGGATCAGGAACCAAAAGAAGCCTCAAAGAGGTGAGCCTTTAGTATGGATTTGAAAAGGGGCAGAGATGAAGCGTGACGTACAGACGTGGGTAGTTTGTACCAGGCATAAGTAGCAGCAAGATGAAAGGACCGAAGTCTAGAGTTGGCAGTAGAGGAGAAGGGCAAAGAGAGGGGCAAGCTGGTAGAAGAGCGGAGTTCACGAGGAGGGGTTTAGGGAGAGAGGAAAGGTAGCGAAGAGCAGTAGAATGAATGCATTTAAAGGTCAGAAGGAGAAGATTGAATTGGCTTTTGAAACGGAAGGAAAGCCAATCAAGTGATTTATGAAGAGGGCTTATATGAGTATATCGAGGCTGGCAAAAGATTAGTCATGCGGCTTTCTGAATAGATTGAAGGGGAGAGAGGTAACTCAGAGGAGGGAGACCAGCAAGAAGGAGGTTGTAATAGTCGAGACAGGAAGTAGTTAGTGAATAAGTGTTTTAGTAGTATGTTCGGAAAGGAAAGGGTGAATTTTGTTAATGTTTTTTTTTTATAGTGCCGTCAAGTCAGTGCTGACTACCAACGACCCAGCTGCCTACAGAAAGAAATGTTATATGTTGTAGAGAAAGAAATGACAGGTTTTAGCTATCTGTTGGAATGTGAAGAGAAGGAAAGGGAGGAAGCAAAGATGACACCAAGGTTAAAGGCTGAGGAAACAGGAAGTAGAAGAGTGAAGGGGGTAGGAAGGTTTAGGGGGAAAAATAAGAAGTATGGTTTTGTCCATATTTAATTTCAAACGATGGAGAGACATCCAGGTGGCGATGTCTGACAGTCAAGCAGAGATGCAGGCCTGGAGTGTCAGAGAAATATCAGATGTAGAAAGATAGATCTGAGAATCATCAGCATAAAAATGATACTGAGATCTTTGGGAGGAGATGAGAACACCAAGGGACTGGGTATAGAGAGAGAAAAGGAGAGGACCCAGAACAGGCCTTGGATACACCACTTAAGAGTGGGATAGCAGAAGAGGAGGAACCACCAGAACAAACATTGAAAGAGCGATACGTTTTTGTTGAGGATATTTTGAAAATGCGGCTGGCTGTGGTTCCCCAAGAAAGGTTTAGGAACATCTAGCTTAGGCAATGGTAGTATAAGCTTACATGCATGGCACTGTTAACGAGCATGAAACCTGCTCTAGGGTAATTCAGTTTCCATCATGCCTTTGCAGTTTTTGGTCTCTCTGCTGAGACTGCCCACAGTGGTGCCAAGCATTATAAAACTGTGATGGCAAAGCTGTGAAATTTCCCTTTTTCCTTGAGTGACTTGTTTTTGCAAATTTACATGCTAGCAAGTTATTAAAGTCATTTACATTTTTAATACTTTAACATATTCTTACCCATTTCGATGACAGTCCAAATGGAGCCCCCACTGTAGCTGATGTTACCCTGCTGAGAATATTTCAGGAGTGTTTATAAATTGTCCTGCGGTGGCAGATTGCATAGTCCATGCTTGCCCAGGGTTTTTTGCATGGCTGTATTTTTTTAGCGGCTGGAAATGTCAAAACTTTGACAGTTTCACAGTAGTGCATAGTTCAAATTGAGGTATTGAATCAACACAGACTACTGCATTGTCAGTTGGAGGATAGAAAGCATATGTGAGTCGGAACATACAAATGATATTCTCTCCTCTTGACAGAGGAAAGCTGGAATTGCGAGTTAGAGTGTGTGGGTGGGGAAAGAGGAGACTGCAGGAGGTTTTGAACTTGAAAACTTTAAAGTGAGCAATGCCTCCCTCTGTACATAATGCATGCTCTCACATGAATTTGAACTTTTAAACCTAAATAAGAACTTGGAATCATTTAGCAAATTACTGGTAGACTGTTGAACTATACCATGCTGTGATATTTAAGACCAACTTGAGACACAAGAAATGTATCAGCCTTTCAAACAGAACCGTTCTACTTTAAGTAACTTGAGTCAATAGATTTGTTTTATTTTAACTTGTGGTGTTGTGTAAACTTTAATATAATGTCCTAAAAAGGTATTTCCAACCAGCAGACATACCACTGAGATTTTGATAATCAATTATATGTTGCCTGCATAATATTATCTTCAGGGACGTGGCTTATTAGAAACATTTTCCTGAGTTTCTCTCAGTCAAAAATAAATAAATCATCTTCTTTGAACTGTTTAGACTGGAAAGAGGGACAAGAGTGCCAAACCATAGTTTATCTCTCTGTCTAGCAATCTGGGATTTGATGGGCATGTGGCAGAGATCTGAAAGCTTATGTATTATAATCTTTACGTAACGTCGCTCAAATGAAAGGCGGTACGCAACCTGCTTCTGTTTTTAGCAAAACAAACAAAATATACTCTGCTCCTCTCTTCTCTCTCTTCTTGATCTGTCTTATAATTGTAGCCCATCCTAGGCGGTTGCATCCTACTTACTCAGGATTTCAGTCCCTTCAAATCTTTCTACCCTCAGGCCCCTGGGTGCTATTTATGGTAGCAGTGGCCTGCTATGTGGCACAAGACTCTTTAGGGATCATTGTCCTTTACAGCCCTTCTTAGACCTGCAGTGTCCCTGTTCAGGTGCAATTCCCTGTGGCTGGTCCCTCAGGGTGGGATTGAGTGCATCTCCTGAGGGCTACAAATGTTTATGAACTAGATTCTGAGGAGCAGGGAGAGGTATCGCTCAAGGCCCTATGTGCAGAGAAGACCTCTCACCTCTGCCACGTCTTCAAGCTCACTCCTCAGTCTACTTCCAGAAAAAGCCAGTCACCCCTTTGATGAGCTAAAAATGTAATTTACTAGATGTAAAAAAAATAGACATTATTTCTCTTCCCCTTACTTTTTCTTTTACTGGTAGGCTCCTCAAATGTGGATCCTCTGCTTCAGTTGCTCATCTCAATTTTCCTGGGTTGAGTTCTTGGTAGAGTCTTACATCATAGATTCCTTGTGAATCTGTAAACACACACTCTCACAACTGTGGGTTCCCTGAACCCAGGGAGCCTAAAGATGGCGGAAAGAGGGAGGCGAGGAAGTGACTAGAGAAAGATGAACCAGCTATTGGCCAATTGTGAGCTGGGTTATGGCCAAGCAGGCTGGGCCAAGACTTAGAGTTGGAGCGGCATCCAGTTCTTTGAAAATGTGATGTGACTGACAACATACACGATTACTTGCTGGGATGGATAGTCAAAATTGGAGCTTCCATTGCACATTGCCATCCGTATTTGGATAGGCAATAGTGTTCTATCCATCAACTTTGAAACAAGCTAAAGGTAGATTGTTACATGGTAAAGGAGAAGTAAACCCCACTTTCAAAATAGGGCTAGAATTAGGCTACAGTATGTACATGCAACTGGACCATTTTAAGACATGCCTTTAAACTTTTCCATGGTCCATATTTAATATGGGTTGATTCATTCATTCCTAAAAGTGGAAGCACTCTGTCTAAGACCAATTCTGGGCATTTGAATTCTAAGCTGTGAGAGTGATATGAAAAACTAAATTTATACTGAACACAGAAGAAGGGAGGCTTTAAGGGATTCTTTTACTAAAGTATAGTAAAAATTTGCAGTTGGCACATATTAGTTGCAAAAACAAATACTCTGTAACTAGTAGGGGTGTGCCCAGCATCTTCCAATACAGTTACCGCTAAGAAAAATCATGTATCGCATGTTAAGTGCATTGTACCTAATGCAGGTGCACTTAACACGATCTGATGAAGTTGTGTTGAGTGATAATATAGTTCATTCAGTGCAACTTTATCTATTGTGCTAACAGGACCTGGTGGGTTACCTTTCACTAACTGCAAGCAGAGTCCACACCTCTTTCCACACTAAGCACTTAATGGAAGGATATCCCATGAAGAAAGGGTTAAATGGATAGGGCTCTTCAACTTGGAAAAGAGAGGCTGAGGGGAGATATGATAAAGGTCTACAAAATAATGAATGGAGTTGAACTGGTAAATCTATATTAGTTGTTTACTCCTTCAAAAGGTAGAAAAACTAGGGGACACGCAATGAAGCTATCATATAGCATATTTAAGACTAATCGGAGAAAATATTTTTTCACTCAATGCATAATCAAATCCTGGAAGACTTTACCAGAGGATATAGTAAAAGCTGTTAGCATAGCTGGGTTTAAGAGAGGTTTGGAGAAGTTCCTGAAAGTAAAGTCCATAAATTATTATTAAACCGGACTGAGGAAATCCACTGCTTACCCCCAGGATAAGCAGCATGGAATCTGTACTTTTTGGGAACCTGACAAGTACTTGTGACTTGGATTGTTTGCTGTTGGAAACAGGATACTGGGCTTGATGGACCTTTTGGTCTGACTCAGTATGGCATACAGTATGTTCTAATGTGGAAATCAGCTACACAAAGAGGCAGATTCCATATAGGCCAGTTATCTCCAGCGGACACGTTTAAATCAGGCTCGGGTGCAATTCAGTCCTAATTCTGCATTCGTGGGTATAGACGCGCACGTGTTTATGGAATCAGCATGTAGACTTGTCCGGCGTGGCACGTCCAATATGCTGTTCAGCCACCCTGTGCACAAATTCAGAGTGAGAGCCACGCACGGGTGCAGTCCCGGGCCATAGAGTGAAGCAGAGAAACCTGTCCCACTAATATTATGGGACGTGGTTACGTGTTGAAATAATGTTGGATGTCCCTGCGCTCACCGTGTTCTGGACAAATGCACATTTCTGATTGTGCCCTTCTCTGCGATATACCCATGGATACCTGTGACGGCCACACCGCCTCAGTTAAAAAGTGCCTCTCTTAAGCTGCTGTTTTATTTATTTATTTAACGCTTTTATATACCGCACTCTTTAAAATCAGTGCTGTTTAAAGATAACAGTCTTGTACATAGCAGGGAAGGCCTGCTGTGCACTTATATTGAACAGTATATTACTGATGCAAATTACACTATATACCAGTCTTTTCCATGCCCAAAAAAGTGCTAAGTAATCTCAGTGCACTTTAATGTATAATAAGAGAAAGTAAATATTAATATGCTTGTCATGACATCAAAAAGTATTTGGCAGTATAAAAATACTTCAGTTATTCTTGTATTGGTCATCTCTAAAAGCACTCTTTAAAATGCTAAGTATGGATGCTTACCAAGTTCACAAAAACCTTAACTAACTTTGGAATTCCTCAAAGGATGCATAATCTGCTGAGCCACAAATGTATGCTGCTTTAATGACTATGGCCTTCTGACTATGGCATCTGTTTTCCACATATCTGGGTACTGGCATTTCTCACAGCAGCTCCCTACACCTGTCCCATACAATGTCCACTCTGTCTTGGCTAATTTTGGTCTGCATACATCCACTATCTGTGGGGCAACCCTATCTTCCTTCCCATAGTCTGCTTTGTGGCAATGCTCCCCTGGTCAAGTCTGTGTGGACATGGGAGGGGGGCTCTCTGTGTCATCACACCAAGTAGCCAGCCTCCAGATATATCACCACTTTTGCAGCTTGCATAGATCCTGGACTGAGTAAGGATGTAGGCCTCATGGCACAATCTGGGGAATGTTGGCACAACATGAGTTATGTTTCCCAGTGCCTGACACAGCTGATGTGTGGCTGCCCTATCACACTGGCACCTGGTGACACTGCAATCATCCGTAAGGTCCAGGAAGTGTCCAGGCATTCACATCCTCTCTGAATTGCAGATCAGCACACTCCTCCTCCTATTACTACTAATACTGAACATTTGTTTATATTTATTCAAACATTTGATATACTGCCTCCCATTACATCGGGGCAGTTTACAATATAATAAAAATACATAGTGGAAAGGAAAAGGAAATTACAATCAATATAGAGAAAAAGGGAGAGAGAAGAAAAGAAAAAAGGCTTCAATGAAATTCAGTAAAAGTAGGGAGTGGGGAAGCAGAAAGTCAGGGGGGAAGGTTAAAGGCAGAGGAAAAGAGGTGGGTTTTCAGGAGGGAGTGGAATTTGGGGTAAGACTCCTCCAGTCGAAGGGCGGTGGGCAGAGAGTTCCACAGGGAGGGACCGAGGTATAGCGCTACAAGACATATGCATCGCTGTAAAAGATGGTCCCTGCTCATCAGAGCTTACAATCTAGTCAAGACAGTCAACACAGTAGCTGTAAGTATGGGATACAGCTAGGGGGAATGGTAAGAAAACAGAAAGGAGATCTGGTGATTCTAGATCCGAAAGTGGGAGCGATGAGGTGAGTTTTCAGCCTGGATTTAAAAAGGGTCAGAGAAAGGTGCCTGATGTACAGACTCAGGTAGTTTGTTCCAGGCATAAGGAGCAGCAAGGTGAAAGGAGTGAAGTCTGGAGTTAGCAATAGAAGAGAAGGGCACAGATAGAAGCGATTTGCCAGAAGAGCGAAGTTCCTGTGGATGGGTGTAGGGAGAGATAAGAGAGGAAAGGTAGTGAGGAGCTGCAGAGTGAATGCACTTATAGGTCCTCAGGAGAAGTTTGAACTGGATGTGGAAACAGATAGGGAGCCAATGAAGTGACTTGAGAAGAGGGTTAATATGAGCATGGCGAGGCTGACAGAAGATTAGCTGTGCAGCAGAGTGTTGAACAGATTGAAGGGGAGAGAGATGATTCAGAGGAAGACCAGCAAGGAGTAGATTACAATATCTAGACGGGAGGTGACTAAGGAGTGGATAAATATCTTACAGTGTGTTCAGAAAGGAATGGGCAAATTTTGCTGATGTTGTATAGAATGAAAAGGCAGATTTTAGTTATCATTTGGATGTGGAGTAGGAGAGAGAGGAGTCAAAGATGACCCCAAGGTTGCAAGCTGAGGAGGCAGGGAGGAGTAGAGAGTTATCCACAGAGACTGAGAAAGGAGGAAAGGGAGAGGAGGATTTAGGGGGAAAAATAGGCAATTCAGTTTTGGCCATGTTCAATTTCAAGAGGTGGTGAGACATCCAAGCAGCAGTGTCAGAAAGGCAGGCAGAGATCTGGGCTTCGATTGCCGGAGAGATTTCAGGTGTAGAGAGGTAGATCTGGGAGTCACCAGCGTAAAGATGGTACTGAAAGCCATGGGAAGAGATGAGTACACCAAAGAACTGGGTATAGAGAGAGAAAAGCAGTGGACCCAAGACAGATCCTCGGGTACACCAAATGAAAGCGGGATAATAGTAGAGGAGGATCCACCAGAACAAACACTGAAAGAGTGATGGGAGAGATAAGAAGAGAACCAGGATAGCACAGAGCCCTTAAAACACCAGATCAAGACACACTCACACACACACACTCACTTACTTGCAGGAATGAACTGTAGAACACCGCAGAAAATTTTCAAAGGACTGGCCTTATTCCATGTCTCCAGCAGGAATAATGGGCACATCTGTGGGGAAGTAAAAAAACATACACAGGCCTTTCTGGAATACGTTATACGCATCTCTGTGGCAAACCACGCGCCTATTCCACCCCTCTTGGCCTTGGGTAGAGATCCCCGTGCAAGCACCATGGATGTCCCCGTGTGCTGTATACTGGAATATACCCATAGACATTTTCGCGAGATACACATCTCCCGCGCACATGCAAACGCCCTATTCGGGTTCTAGAATGGCCTGCTAAGTGTCAAGCCACAGCAAGCATGTGTGAACCACCTCCTAATTTATGCATTAAGTGTTCTTTAGTAAAACGCCCTCTTACTGTCATCCTGCTAGACTAGTCTAGACATGTGGGTTATGCTGCTTTGCCAGCAAGTGGAGGTAGACTTGAGCAACTTTCAGCGATGCCATTGGTGTAGCACTGAGACAAGCTAGTAATTGTCTGCTTCCAGCAGTTGACAAGGTATTTGAACTGGTGTTGACTGCAGGAGATGGGTATACTTGAGCTATGAGGAATGCTAGGCCTACAGGTCTCAATCACACAGGCCATAGCAAGGTGCTGTAAGCCAATGTAGATAAGCCTGTTTCCCCTGGCCTGCACTGTGGCCTGTGTGGCTGAGACTTGTAAACTTAACATTGCTTGGAGCTTGTCTTCTCTCTCCCTACACTCCTCCCTGTGAACTCTGCTCCTCCTCTGACTTTCTTCTCTCTATCCCTTGTTCTCCATGTCCCTTTCCCTATTTGAACCCCCTTGTTTCTCTTGTATTGTTCTGTCTGTCTTGATTAGATTGTAAGCTCTATGAGCGGGGACTGTCTTTATATATTTGTACAGTGCTGCGTGCGCCTTGTAGCACTATATAAATGATTAATAGTAGTAGTAGTAGAAGGTGTGTTCAGCACTGCTACCCATGGATTCTTAACTGTTGGTGGACTGGAGAGGAGCAGGATGTCCCCCCAGAGGGGCTGATAAATCAGGCCCAGGCTGCCCTTCTCTCTTGTTGTCCTATCTGCATGCTTTTGGGTTTGTTTGTTTGTTTTTTTCATTTTTTTCTCTCCCATTACATTTAGTGGGAGATATTTATCTCTCTTGCTGCTTTTAATAAATCAGTTTTCAATTAAACAACGCAAGCCGACGTCACCCATATGTAAGGACTGATTCCTGCTGTCCCTGGAGAACACCTGTTACAGGTGAGTAACTACGCTTTAGCATCGCTGCCTTCCAAGCAGTTGACCTGGGTTTCACAGTGAATGCTGTCTTTGTTTAGAGTGGCTCGAGGTCGTGGAGTTGTGTGTTGGATGGAGGAGCATCTGAATGCCTAAATAGCATTTACAAGATGCAGGCAAGGTTTCTGAGTTGGCAGTACGTGGTTTCAGGCGAGTGGGAACTTCTCTCGCATGTACACCTCAGTGCGGAGCTGAGGCCTTCCAGGTTCAGCTTGATGGCCATTCAGGGTAATGTTGCTGTGGGGAACTTTCTCAGCATGGGAAGGATCTATGGCTGGCAGGCTTGCATGCCCTTCTTCAGGTGTGGCTTTGGGTAGGGATGCCATGTAGGTTTCAGGTCCACCCAGATCAGGTGAGCCTAGAGGTCCTGGACTGGCTTTGCAGGCAGTGATACAGAGTCCCTTGAACTGTTTGGCATGGTCTTCCTCTCTTGCTACCTCAAAAGAAGAGTCTCCTGCAGCTTGGACTTCTGGTATTGGAGAATCTCGGTGCAATCTCTTTTATAATCTGGGCCTTCAGAGGCATAGCCTCTCCAAGAATTCTGGAGCAGTGGTGGGCATCCTATGGCCTGTAGTGCCTCTACTTCCTTAGCTTGGGTGAGAGTCATTCTTGTAATCCAGCCTGGACCAGAGCTTGACCATGAACTCTCAAGGTTTGGTTACAGTCCTGTCTGGCTGCAGGGGTTGCATCCAAGGGCTTTCATTGATGGCACTCCCCAGTGCCATCTTTTATCTTCAGGGGAATAAAGCAGTTATATACATGTGTGTGTCCGGACTATTTTTGCCTCAGTGAATTCTCCCTCTCTGATGCAGAAGACACTGAAAAAGCCTCCCTTTGAACCCATTCCTAAGGTCACCTTCAAGGTCTTGGCCCTTAGAGTGGTTTTCCTGGGGGCTATAGCATCCGCCAGGCAATTTTCTAAGCCGCAGGTCTTTTTGATGACTTTTTTATCCTTACAGACTTTTATCCTTTTTCCTGAGGGTGCCGTCCTCCTTTCATCTTAACCAGGCTATCATCCTGCCTTACTTCTCAGGGTACAATCTTCAGAAGGATCCCTCATTGCATCTGAGGGACATGAAGAGGGTATTAATCAGATACATGGTAATTGCTAATTCCTTTTGCTGCTCGCCTCATCCTTTGTCCGTAGTGGACCGAAGCGGATTGGCAGCAGTCGAGTCTTCTATTGTCAGTGGTATTAAGGAGACCATTGGGTTAGTGTACACTCTGGCCAGTAGGTGTATACAGGAGTAAGTCCGTGTTCACTTCAGTAGAGTGTGGACCTCCTCCTGGGTGGAGTCTGCCTTGGTATCTCCAGAGGATATCTGTTAGGTGGCTACCTAGTCTTTGCTGAGCAACTTTCTGAAGCACTACAGATTCCTAATGATACATAGGTATAGATCCATACCTCTATAACATTGGCAAAATTTGTCCCTTCCTTTCTACACACAATAAGACACTTATCCATTCTTTAGACTACTGAAACCTTCTCCATGCTGATCTCCCTCTGAATCATCTCTCTTCCCTTCAATCTGTTCAAAACGCAGCTGCATGGCTAATCTTCCTCTAGCCTCGTTATGCTCATATAACCTCTCTCCTCAAGTTACTTCACTGGCTCCCTATCCGTTTCCGTATCCAGTTCAAATTTCTCCTACTGACCTATAAATGCACTTATTCTGCTGCTCTTCACTACCTTTCATCTCTCATCTCTCCCTACACCCCTCCTCAGGACCTCCGCTCTTCTTTTTGTGCCCTTCTCTACTACTGCCAACTCCAGACTTCGATCCTTCCACCTTGCTGCTCCTTATGCCTGGAAGAAACTACCCGTGTGTCAGCACTGCATACGCTTTGTAGTACTATACAAATGATCAGCAGTAGTAGTGGTAGTGCAGATGGTACCTTTGGCAGGGACGTTCTGTCCTGATCATAGTCTTCCTCCCATCCTGACTGCTTAGATACATTACACATGTCTAGATTGGTCTAGCAGGATGATAAGGAAGAAGAAATTTTACCTTGACAATTTTCTTTCCTTGAATCCTCCTAGATCAGTCCAGGACCTGCCCTTGAAGGCACTTTTCTGCAGTCTGGCTGCCATAAAAGGCCTGGTTAGTACTGAGATTTGATGTAGATTTGTGGTAAGAGCCAAATACTAGCCCAAGATATTTGTTATAAAGTGAATTTGTTGGTTAATAACAATATGCATTTCTGAGATTTTCAGACTTTTTCAATCTTGTTTACTGCTTGGGAAGTGTCATACTTGTTTCTCTGTGCTGCGCCGGTGGATATACCAAGCTATGATGAAATTGACAGTTGCTGAGGTCTGCCTCCATCTGCTGGGAAGGAAGCATAACCCACATGTCTGGAGTGGTCTGGCAGAATTCAAGGAAAGAAAATTATCAAGGTAAAATTTCTCCTTAAATATCTTAAACAGGAATGAGGACCATCATGAAAGTGACTTTTAGAGGCATATATTTAATGATGCTATTTTTCAGGCAACATTAATGATAACTTAAAAAAAGAAATCATTAGCTGACCATTACTTCAGAGCAAACTATTAAAAGGGAATACTCTGTTATCTAACAAGCAATTTTATTCTTTCTCCTTCCCTTGTCCATCCACCAAGGTCATTTTTCTTTCCACTGACAAGCAATAAAATCTACTTTAATACCAGCAAAGTAGATGGGTAGAGATGATAACTTAGAAAGACTAATGAACATTTAAAATGCAAGCTTTTGAGGCTACTCAACTGCTCTGTTAATTTTCTCTTAGCTAAATATGGGGTTTGTTTACTAAAGGGTCTTAATGAATGCCACATTAAAATCTTCATGTTAATGCATGCTAACAGTATAAGTTAATGGCTGGATTTTACATTGGTTTAATAAATCAGTCTTATGTTAGGAATGCCAGCAACACCACAGAATATATCACATTATTCTTTTCTTATAGTGTTCCTGAGCATTTTCGAAGGCTGCTGTTATTCAGCAACTTCAGCCTCTGGAATGTTCATGAAATTTCCATTATGTAACATTTGTATTAGAAAACACCTTGGAATAATACTAAGGGGTATGTTTAGTAAACAATAACACACATTAATGAAATTAGCGCACATTAAGTGCCACTATGCCCATAGTGGGTACTTTGGGCACAATATTCTGTGCCAGTGGCTAGAGCTGCTGAAGTGATGAGCTGCTGGTGCTGGGGTCATATCCGGGTTGGCCGCATTTGCTGATTGCTAACAGGGCAGCAGTGTTGGTGATGTGCAGCAAACATTATCCCAGGATTTCCTGCACTTGGCTTTCGCTGTGTATTGCTAACAGTGTAGCGACTCAATATCGTTACTGCCCGGTTAATGATAGGTACCTCTGCTCTGTCCCAGAACGCCCTCGACATGCCTCGATGCTAACCGATTAGCATCAAGGTATGTAGCGGCAGCACCTGCGGATATTCAGTGGCGCTAACCACGTTAGTGCGACTGAATATCCAGCTGAGTGACATTTGCACAGTTTGCAGGTCTGCAAACCATGTAAATGGCTTTAATATCTCCTTTTAATGCTCATTAAGCACCACTGTGCCCATAGAAATTAAATGCTGTGGGTACTGTTGTTGTCAAAAAAGCATCTTTCAGGAAATGGAAAAAAGAGCCAAATGACAAAACCTGGAAACAGCACAAGCACTGGCAAGTCAAATGCAAGGCATTGATAAGGCAGGCAAAGGGAGAATTTGAGAAGAAGCTTGCTGCGGAAGCAAAAACGCGAAGTAAAGACCTTTTCAAGTACATTCGTAGCAAAAAAACCTGTGAGAGAGTCAGTTGGTCCATTAGATGATAAAGGGGTTAAAGGAGCACTAAGAGGCGACAAGGCGATAGCGGAGAGACTGAATGAATTCTTTGCTTCAGTCTTTACTGAGGAAGATGTAGGGATGTTACCCATGACTGAAGTGGTATTTAAAGGTGCGGAAGAATTGAAGGAAATATCGATACATTGGGAAGATGTATTACAACTATTAGATAAGCTGAAGAGTAGCAAATCACCTGGGCCGGATGGTATACATCCAAAGGTGTTGAAAGAACTGAAATATGAGATTGCAGACCTGCTATTAGTAATCTGTGAACTATCATTAAAATCATCTCTAATACCTGAAGATTGGAGGATCGCCAATGTAACACCAATTTTTAAAAAGGGTTCCAGGGGTGATCCGGGAAACTACAGACCGGTGAGCCTGACATCAGTACCGGGAAAAATGGTAGAAACCATCATAAAGAATAAAATTACTCAGTCATGACCTAATGGGAGACAGCCAACATGGCTTTAGACAAGGAAGATCTTGTCTTACTAATCTGTTATGTTGTTTTTGAAGGAGTGAATAATCAGGTGGACAAAGGTGAGTCGGTTGATATTGTGTATCTGGACTTTCAGAAAGCCTTTGACAAGGTCCCTCATGAGAGACCTTTGGCAAAACTAAAGAGTCATGGGATAGGAGGCAGTGTACTATTGTGGATCAGGAACTGGTTAAAAGATAGAAAGCAGAGGGTAGGGCTAAATGTCCAATTTTCCCAATGGAGAAAGGTGAATAGTGGTGTACCCCAGGGATCTGTGCTGGGTCCGCTGCTTTTTGACATATTCATAAATGACCTGGAAAGTGGAATAACGAGTGAGGTTATCAAATTTGCAGATGACACAAAACTAGTTAAAGTTGTTAAAACCCAAGAGGATTGTGGAAAATTGCAAGAGGATCTTGATAAATTGGAAGACTGGGCATCAAAATGGCAGATGAAATTTAATGTGGACAAGTGCAAGGTTATGCACCTAGGGAAGAACAACCCAAACTATGGTTACACGATGCAAGGTTCCACATTAGGAACCACCACCCAGGAGAAAGATTTAGGCGTCATTGTGGATAACATGTTAAAACCCTCGGCCCAGTGTGCAGCGGCGGCCAAGAGAGCAAATAGAATGCTAGGTATGATAAGGAAAGGAATGGAAAATAAAACAAAAGATATTATAATGCCTCTCTATCGTTCCATGGTGAGACCGCACCTTGAATATTGTGTGCAATTCTGGTCACCGTATCTTAAAAAGGATATAGCGATTTTAGAAAAGGTTCAGAGAAGAGCCACCAAAATGGTAAAGGGGATGGAAGGATACTCCTATGAAGAAAGGCTAAAAAGGTTAGGGCTCTTTAACCTGGAAAAGAGACGGCTGAGGGGAGATATGATAGAAGTCTATAAATTAATGAACGGAGTGGAACGGGTAAACGTAGATCGATTGTTTACCTTATCAGAATATAGAAAGACTAGGGGACATGCAATGAAGCTACAGGGTAAACTATTTAAGACTAATAAAAGAAAATATTTTTTCACTCAATGTGTAATCAAACTCTGGAATTTGTTGCCGGAGGATGTAGTAAAGGCTGTTAGTGTAGCTGGGTTTAAAAAAGGTTTGGACAAGTTCCTGGAGGAAAGGTCCATAAACCATTATTAAGAAGGGACCCAGGATATCAATGCTTGAACCAATACAAGCATTGTGGAACCTGTGTCCCTTGGGGAAACTGCTAGGTACATATGACCTAGATTGGCCACTGTTGGAAACAGAATACTGGGCTTGATGGACCTTGGTCTGACCCAGTATGGCATATCTTATGTTCTTATGTACTTAATGTCCATTAATTTTATTAACGCATGTTAGAACGCTTAGTAAGCATGTCTCTAAAAGTAAATTATTAAATAACTAAAGACTGACCATGGGGGAGGAAAATTGTGGCCATTAGAAAATTATGTTCATATAGACTATAGGGGATGATATAACAAGTCATATGTTAGAGCTGTGTCCTGAAGTCCATCGCACAGTTAACTAATACATGTGTAAAAAAAAAGATTTATGCCTGATATTGTAAACAAATCATACACAAAATTGTGTACAAAAATGGGAGAGCACGTCAATCGCCATGGAAACATCGATATAGTGTAGTGCATTGAGCATGCATTAGCAGCAGAGTTGATATATTTTGAAGCAATTTTACTGGGAACTGTTGAAACATTGCTTTTGCATATAATATTGTGCACATTAGATGTGCATGTCTGGAATTCCAAATGTATATCTTGTGCAGACATTTCTGCAATCAAACACATTGCTTGTCATTTTACAACTGCTGCACCTCTCTCTTAACCCTGTATTGGGCAATGTGATCACCCCAACTCTTCATTCTCTGCTTTTTTTTAATGTTATTCATTAGACAGTCCACCCATTCCATTTCAATAAAACAAGAAAAAAAGTTTTGATTATTTCATGCTGACAAAAGAAAGTGGCACTAAACAGCAAGCTAACTTTTTCCTCCTCCCCAGACAACATGCTAGATTCCCAGGAGTAGAAAGCCAGGTTTAATAGCTAATGCTTGCCATTGGATTTAAATGAACAGTGCACTGATGCCTATGCAGTTCCTTGAACAAAGGATTATTGTGCACAAAACTCCTCTTGCACAGAGCTGCCCTTAACAATACAGAAAATTGTGTTTAGAATCTGCTCTAAGCCCTCTCACACTTGAATACTTCAGCCTTCAAAAGGAGGAATAAAGCCAAGAAGTCACACAAACCATTTTAGAGCACGTGTAATAGAATGCACATGATACTCTTATCTGTTCCTTGTATTGACTGGTTTCTTGGTCAGAAGAAGGAAGACATGTTTGTTCCAGTCCATGGTATTTGTGAATGAGTTGAGGCAGTTAATAGTCTGAACAGTATCCAGCACATAGGCTTAACAATAACTGGAAATACAAATCTTGAAAATCTCCAGAGCTCTGTTTTTGTTGTATTGTTTTTTACCTCTGATTTTAGAAGCTTTTACAGTACATTTTTGAGCTTCCTGGCTGTAAGTTATGAAATGTTGCCTGCCCCACCACAGAGAAGGAGGAGCAAGATGGGAATTGGAGCGGTCACAGAATTGTGAGCTCCAGGCAAATCTACAATTTAGGTTACTGGTGACATTCTGGCTGGTGTTTTGCCAGTATGGGAAATTGCAAAGGGAGGTGCTGAACTTTCACCACTATGCTGGATTCTCTGTCTTGTGTGGTCCTGCTAGACCAATTCATGAAATCCTTTGTGGAACCTGCAGCCCAAGGGAAAGCTCCAGTGGTGGTGCTTCATGGTGCAAAGCTTACAGAGAACAAAGATGAGAGTTCTTGTTTTCTCCAAAGCAGTTCAAGATTCCCTGAAGATCCATAAATGACAGTGCAACTGAGAAGCGGGCCCAAGGAAGAAATGGAATGTGTTTTGATGTTTGGCTCAAGCGGTAAGGCTGCTGTTGTGGCAGTCTCTCCCCTTTACATTGAAGCTGTTGGCCTTCTGAGTTTTGGGAAAGGAGTGGTGGGTGAGTCTGTCCTGAGGTCCAGTTTTTCTTATGAAGTTTATGCAGTGGTTAGAACCCGCAAGAGGTATATTTTACCACTGTGTATGTCTTGGTGGCATGGTAACTCTACAATGGTATAGTAAAACCATTGCTAGAGGGGGAAGTCCTTGTCTGTGTGTTTGGATAAATTGCTTGAGTCTTCAAGTTTGCTACAGACCCAATTCAATGCAAAAAAGGAGGTTCTCGAGCAGCACAAAGAATGGCACAACAAGCTAAGTTGAGGGCATCAATATCACTCTCATTAAGGATAAGGAGGCTATGCATTTTATAAGATCAATGTTTTAGAAAATCACAAGTGATGGTTGAACATTCGGCTTCTGAACTTCTTGGGAAAGTTCCTAAATTGCTATATCCACTGTGGCAACGAGAGCTGTGCTGAACCGATGGAAACAGAGGAAAACAGTAATATGCCTTTAAGAAAAGAGACAGGCAAGGTTTTCACAGGGCTAAAACTACAGCCAAACAAAAGAAACACGTACTTGCTGAGGCTAAGCCACGCCCAAGCCCTAACGTAGGTACAGGCTTAGACTCTAATGACAACCACCTGTGCAGAGATAAGGGTGTGGTAGCTAGGAAGCAGCTTTTTAAGCCTGCTTCAGTGCAGAGAGAAGAGAGAGCGGAAGGAGGAAGGAACGAAAGAAGGAACAGGAGAGAAGGGAGACGTGGGAAGCTTAACTCCACGTGGGAGAACAGTTCCAGCAACAGAGGAAACAGTTCTTGTGTGAGAGGTATGCTTGAACCAGAGACCAGCAGATGGGTAGCTGGGAAGGTTGCTGACGAGGTGGAACTAAGTGCAGGGCAGAGTGTTCAAGAGCCGGTTCAGAGAACCCAAGCTGCCAGAAGGTGGGGGAACGCAGTTACAAACGGAGGTGACCAGAACCCAGCCAAGGGCAGAGAAGCAGAGCTGAACACAGGTGAAGCATTAAGGCAGTTGTTCCAGGTTAAGTAGCCTCACTCTCAAAACACAACCTTTTCTTACCAGGGAGAGCAGCCCTGGAAAGAACTCCTGAAGTTTCTACAAAATAGTAAGTTGGAAGGAATTACTGAGAACCCAGAAAGAGACAAACAATTTGTAAGGCAGGAGAGCATGCAAATTGATTCTTTTGATCCAGATTCTGTTTGTGATGAATCTCCAATGGATTGTTCTTTATGCAAGAGGGAAGCTTGAAAGTTGCTAGAAAAGGACTGTTAAAAGAAGTTTAAAGAGCAATCTTTCACCTAGCCAGGAGAATGCTAAGAGCTTCCATTAAGGTAAAGAACTTTACTAAAACCAGAGCTTGATAAGTAAAGCAGCATTTTGATAAATGACAAGAATTTACCTGTGCTGAATGAATGGAAAAGAAGCTGTAATACATGTGCTGAAATGTTTGCTGAAAACAGCTGCCGTGTTTAAAAGTGTTTTCAGTTCTTCAACTCCAGTTGTACTTTTGTTTCCTGTAAGCTTTTCATTTGGAGAATGATCCTTTTAGCCTGCGTTTGAATTTAATGCGCGGAAGGAAACCCAAAATAAAATTCTTGTTTTGCCTTAACAAACCCCAGTGGTCACATACCACTTTGTCTTTAAGTAAACGGAAAAGAACTACAAGTCCCAGGATTCCCTGCTGGAGACAAGGTTGCAAATCTTTATTTAAGGGCAAATATGGCAGCCCTTTGCCTGTAAGCCTCTGGCCCAGGCAGGGGGTGACGACACCACGCAGGTTTCTTTGATGATAACTTTCGCCCTTGAGCTACCTAGTATAAGTATCTTAAGATTTTATTTTCATTTTAATGTTCAAATAATTTTTATTGAATCAACACAAACAAATAACAGCAAACACATTGTACCTCCCCTTATACATCATGTACAGTGGTGTGCAAAAGTCTGCAATCACTTGTAAATTTGACGTTTTTTCAACTTCGTGACCTTATATCTTAATTTCTTTTTCCTCCCAGTGGCTTTTTCTGTATATCTCATGATAAGTGATAGATTTGGCTATTAGGGCCAACTTTTAGTATTTGTTTGGCCCTTATTTTCTGAGTTTGTTCCCCATAGTTGTCCTGTTGATAGATTTTCTGTGAAAATCGCGTAATGTACATCGTTGGCCAATGATATATTATTGTAAGTATGCTTTAAAATATTATGGACGCACGCCAGGTTTCCTTCAAATTAATGTATGTGTTTTTATGTGTCAGTGATAGCTCAGTATTTGATGGGCCACCCTTTGTTCTTGATCACCCGACTGCACCTTGTCGGCATTGAATGAACCAGTCTGACAAGGTGATTGTTGGAGACAACGTGGTTCCAAGCTGCAATGAGTGACTCAGTCAGCTCACGCTTTGATGTCAGATGCCTCTTGGATATTTCCAAGGCCACCTTGTGCCACAGGTTCTCGATTAGATTCAGATCTGGCGACTGGGCAGGGCCAGTCCATTGACTTGATGTTCCACTGCTTCCAGCTGATCACCTGTCTGGAGCGATGGCAGGGCACATTGTCATCTTGGAACAGGAACTGGCCAGGAAACAGCACCATGCACTTTTGCAGTATGGTGATATACTTGGCCCCGTTGACCATTCCATCGACGATGTGAAGACGTCCAACGCCACTGGCAGCCATGCAGCCCCAGACCATGATCTTCAAAGGATGCTTCACAGTGAGGTTGAGACACTCAGGCTTGAATTCCTCTCCAGGAAATCTCCTCACATAGGTGTGAGCCTGGTTACCAAACAGGCAGAAGATGCTTTCATCGCTGAATAGCACCTTTTCCCACATTTCAGTCGACCAGGTTGAGTGCTTTCTCGCCCACACGATCCGGTTGCGCCTTTGTATGTCAGTCATCAGTGGCTTATTCTGTGCTTTGCTGCCCCAAAGACCAAACTGCAGGCACCGGCAACGAACTGTTGATGAGCTGACACTGACCTCACTCTTGTCTGACCACTCTCGAAGTAGCTGAGGAGAGGTCAACTTGCAATTAGTCAGTGAAATGCGTCATAGTGCGCGGTCCTGGCATGTTGTTGATGCACATGGACAACCTGAAAGAGGCTTGTCCACCACTGAACCCATTTCTTTCTTCTTCTTTACAATCTTAACAACAGCGCTCTGACTGCAGCCAACTTTCCTAGCTATCTGACGACTTAAAAATCCTTCCTCACTCATAAAGGACACACGAACACGCTCCTCCAACGTCAGGGTCCGAGTCATCTTCATGGTCGATCCAGAAAGTGTATGAAATTCAAAAATTCTGCGCGTTTTTATAGCTGCACTGTTGGCTAGATATCTGCATTGTGATTGGTTAGTGAAACTAGCCTCCTGATTGGTCAGAAATAATGTGTGCATATTGGATAATCTCGATCCAGTTTTGACGCAGGATCCACAAAAATCGCAGTAGCTATCTCCCAGTATCTGTAAAGTATTTAAATTGGAAGCAAGGAATGCAAAAAAGTCAACTCGAAATAGCCAAATGTATCCCTTTTAACGTGGTAGAAAGATGAATATGCGGGCTAACGCAAAATTTAAAAAAAAACACATTAGAAAGTACGAAAAACGCAAAACTCACAAGTGATTCCAGACTTTTGCACACCACTGTAGTCAAATCTAAGCATATAAAGCTATACCAGGCACCATGCAAATTAGGTATGGCAAAACACTGTATCCAAGTGAAAGAGCAGAAGGTAACTGACAGTCTCAACCTATGTTCGAGGCAACAGTATTTTCTTCCCAGTTTTTATCACTTTCCACTGCTGGTGGGGCCCAGTTCTCCTCTAGTGGTGGGAGAGTGGAGTACACATTCCCCCTCATGCCCTCCCCCTTCCCCATCAGTTTTAAGGAGCTACCTTCTAATGGTCTGGGCAGCCTGCCTCCTTTAATCTCTATCATTAATTTGGGCAGATCAGTTTGTCAGATTTGTGACTTCCCCTTAGTATCTGACCAACGTCCCCCCAGCTAAACACCAATACTCAGGCCTATAATGACCCAATCCCCCTTCCTTCCCTTAATAAATCCTTCCCCTCCCACCCATTCTCCCCACACACCTCTGGAGTTCGCGGCGGGGGTCCTCCCACCCAAGACAACACAGCTGACACATCTGTTTAAAGGACATTAAGAATACGACTCCTTTCTTTCGGAGGCAATGTCTGGAAATATGGGTCCCACTCTGCCAAAAAGATGTCCCCCACTCCATGCCCCAATGTGCTACAATAGCAAGAGTTCATGCAGTTCCCTCTTCCACACCGCAAATGTAGGGGCTGCTAGGGTCAACCAGCTATGTAAGAGGAGGCGGCACGCGACCAACAAAGCCCGACCTATCCATCGCCTCTGAGGGCCCTGAGCTGCTTCACTATGTAACACCAAGCCTAAGACAGTAACTTCAGAATCGGCAGGCATGTTTAGTCCTAGAAGGGACATCAAATACCCATGTACATCTTTCCAGTAGTGATTGGCCACAGGAAAAAACTTACCACATATGTCCCAGATCAGCTTTCTCATGACCACACCTAGGGCAGCCCGCCATTTCATTATTTATTTCATTATTTATTTTATTTTATATTTATGAAATTTTTACAAATAAATCAAGAAAGTTTATACAAACCATTCTTGCAGAAACAGAGCAGACACAAAGAAAGTACTTTTTTTACAAGATACACAATAAAAAGCAAGAACTATGAAGCATTGTCAACAGAAAATAAAATGTGTCAGCCCACTCTAGCCCACAAAAAAGGGGGAAATATCACATTATAAACTTTAACCAAATATGTAAAGAAACAATAAGGCAAGCAGTCAAACTCCGGATCAATAATTAATAAGAGCACTTAGGAAGAGTCAATTGAGGACTCCAGGCGCCTAGCATTGATGAAAGCATTATTGTTAAACCGCTTTGATTGTTTGATAAGGCGGTATATAAATACCATTAAATAAATAAATAAATAAATAAAAGCCAACAGCTGGGAGGGCTCATAAAAAATATAAGAAACGGAGTGATATTTCACTAAACATTTACATGGAAGCTTTAGGAAAAAGAGCTCACCCAACTGTACTACTCCAGGATGAAGCAGGAGAAATTCCCTGCGCCGCTTCTGGGTATCCCTTGCTAAATCAGGATAGATATGTATCGATAAACCTCGAAACAGTAGCTTCCTTTTCTGAAAGAAAAATTTCAACAGCCATTCTTTATCAGACAGCAGTGCAAACGTTATTAATAATGTGGATGGGACCTGAGACTCATAACCTGAATTTTCCAACAAATCCGTTACATTCAAAGTATTCCCCTGTTCTTGATTCCCCCCCCCCCCCCATTTAACCAAAGCCGGAGTTAACTTCGCTTTGGGTAAGTAATAGATCTTAGCCAGAGGTGGAATCAGTTCAGAAGAGACCCCTAATACATCTACTAAATATTGTTTAAACATATCTCTAGCTGAGACTGTAACCAGCCTTGGAAAATTAATTATTCTGAAGTTATTTACACTAGACAAATTGTCCAAATGTTCCAACTTAACTTGAACAGACGAAAAGTTATTTTTGTAAGCTTCAGAGTGTTCCTCAAGAGAAGTAACCCTGTTCCGCATTTCTTACACTTCCACCTGCATTCCCGAAACTTTCCTTTCCAGCTCTTCAACTGCAACCAAGGAAGTATTCACCTTGTCGTGCCTCCCCTTGCCAGTACCCGTAGGTAGGGGTTAAGGAGGTTAAGTCCTTCTTTAAACCAAGGGCCTTTCACTTCCTGGAGCAGTGCTTGTTGGGAAGTGTAGTTTTTACCATCAGTTTTAAAAGAAGAGTAGTGTGACTCGAAGTGTTTATAAGCAAAGGGATTTATTTCCCCTCCCGGGGTTGGACTTTACAAGGACAAAAGATGAACACAAATTAACTGCTCTTTAGCAGAAAAAGGACAAAGTAAATATAGCTTTCCTTAGCAAAACAAACAGTTTTCTCTTTCCAGCAATTAGAGCTTCAGCACATGGTTAATACAGCTCTGTTCCTTCACAGCCAGCCTGTATTCCTTTCACCACAAAGTTTAAAGCAAAGATATAATTTGTTCAGAAGAAATTGTTGTACAGTCCATCTCCTCTGTAGGATAATTTATGCAAGGTGGTTCTGTATCCATCAATTCCACCTCTGAATTAGCATTAGTTTGGCCCAGGCCTTCCAGGGCCGCGCCCTGTCTTCCAACCCTGAGCCCGTCAATGCACACAGGGTTTAAATAGGGCCTAAAGCCATTATCATAGCCCCAATTTTCCAGGCTGTTACCTCCACACGGATTCCGGTAATCCCAGCCCTTAGGCTTACCTGGGGACCTGGCTTTTGAGGCCTTCCTCTGAAGTTCCCATGTACCGGTTGGTTCCCTGTTAAACCGGGGGGAAACAGTTCCCAACTGCTTTTTTGGGCTGCTTGTAAGGCTGTGAGTGCTTCAGCTGTTCTGGTCTGCTTCTCCTATAATTATCCACCAAAGCCTCTGACCTCCCGTCGGCTGAAAACTCTGCCCACCTCCTGACTGGGCATCTGCTTTCCTCTCTCTCCTCCCTCTTTCTGCCTGCTGGAGCCTCCTTATGAGACTGCCCTTCTGGGTAGGGCCTAGTCCCGCCCCCTAGCAGGTGTTCCAACTTCCCCCGTGACTCCTGGCTATACTGATGGCAGGGGCGTGTTTCCTTCTCTTGTGTTTTGTTTCCCCGGCAACTGGTAGCCATGTGTCTTTGTTTATCCCTCAGCCCTGCATTTCCTACCTGATTTTCTAGCTTCTCTGCCGGGCCAGAAGGGCTTGCTACATCACAACCTTCACAGCTAAGGAGGATACCTGAGGCAATAAAACTTCTCCCAATGAAACAATAGCGTTCCAAATAGCTTCTAAGGTGAAGTTCACAGGTCGCTGTAAAGAAAAAGCCACCACTGATTTGACTAATGGCAATGCGGCTTCCATTCGTGCTGACGACTCTCCTCCTCGTATTGCAGGGACCTCCTTCCCTGCTCGCTCCTCACTTATCGATGCCGTTGATGGAATTGAGCAGTGCCGTCCAGAGATTGCACTCTCTGGCTCCGCTGGCCCCTCCTTTCCTGACCCTCCCGTGACACTGGATTCACCCTGCACCGAAGGAGAAACTAGCTCCAGGAATCCTTCAGACAGGGGTTGAATGCGGAGTACTTTTGGTGCCGGACTCAGTGCTGGAGAGAGAGATGACGCCAAAGCAGCCGTCGAGTGCCCCGACTCCGGCGAAACTGCAGCTTGGCTTACTCCTCCAGCCACCTCCGGACCTCGAGCTGCACGAAAAAGAAACACATCCAAAGGACAAACGATTGGATTAGAAACCGGCGTAGAGGTACAGGGGGGTTTGGAGGGCAATGACCCACCTTTCCCCTTACGCTTCTTCCCCATAGCAATACGTGCTCACTCGATAAAGGCTGCTGCCCACCATTTCATTATAACCAACCCGAAAAGCTCTATGTGTAGGAAAATGACTCCTAAGTATTTTATATTGCATATCTCTAAAATCCGAGTTAGTGCTGGATTCTGGGATATGGCTAAACGCTTTAATCATGTCATCTCCTGATATATCTACACCCAAATCCTTAGTCCATAGTGTTGCTGTCATTGTCTCTATCGGGTCTCCCTCCAGCTCCATATATTTCTTTTTTAAGATGGTTATTTGTGCCTATGTCGTAAGGCCTGAGTATAGAAGCTCCTCTAGTCACAAGCATATCCCTCCCTTTAGGTCCTGCACAGCCAGACTGCACAGAAGTGTTTCGATATTATCAGATAACTTCGTATCTGATAATATCGAAACACTTCCTTCAAGGCTAATCCATACTGGGCCTGTAGCTCCGCGAAGGGCAGAACATCGCCCTCTGTGACAATCACCAGTTCGACAGCCATTATTCCCAGAGATTTCCACTGACCAAATGCATCTACCTCTATACCTAGTGGAAAGGTGCCATTTCCATAGAAAGGGAGACATGGCATTATCACAGGATTCCTCCAACATCATCGGCAAACCAGCCGCGACATCTGTCACGTGGCCTTAGAGACCACATAGATGCGTTTTAAGAATGAGGCTCTTTTGAACCACAATGTATTTATTTTTCCTGATTTCTCTAGGGCCAGGCTAATGAAATGCAAAGCCATTTTGCTAAGTATTCCCAAGTTCTGGCCCTTAGGGCTACTTTTTGTTTTCCTCTGCTTCTATACACGTGAAGTTAGAGGGTAATAGTTTTGGGGAGGGGGGAGTTTGGACCCAAGACTGCTACAAAATCTTCTTGATGCCAGGATATCTCCTATAACTGTCTACTCTTATATCCCTGAATTAGTTTCTCGCTTATAATATACCTTCTCACTTTGTTCCTTTTTTTTCTCTTTGCTTTTGTTTCCAAAAGAGATCTGCAGCTCTTCTGAATGTACTTGCTGTTCTCTCCAGCTATAGAGGATATCTCAAGTCCAGTGTTGATTCTCCTTATATTGTTTCCTTTTAATGTAATGTGAGTGAGACTAATTTCTGTTTTTCAAGATTTCTTGGAATATGCAGAAAGTCGAAACATCCAGGAAGGTCAGTTGTGGATAGGGCATGTAAGCTGGAAACATTCAGCTGTGGACTTTGTCAATCAAAAAATAGCTCCGAAAGAGATGAAAAAAAAAGAATTTGATGGCTTTGCATGAGAACTGATGAAGAAAATAAAAGGAACATCTATGAAAGCTGAAGTTTAAAGGGCAAGAAAGTAGAACTGGAAAAATAGTTTAATGTTCTTTTACCAGCTTCCATGTACACCTGACGGGGAGACTGAACTTGTCCTTCTTGGAACATGTATCTAGAAGCAATATGTAAGCACAGTGTATAAATAAAGATTAACTCCCTTTTGAAAGGCACTGACTTTGCTTCAACATCAGTCACACATCTCCTTGAAAGTTTTCAAAGAGGAATTACTGTGCGATTGTGCCCAAAGGGTCATGCATGCCATCCCGGTAGTGAATACTCTTAAAGCAAGAGTCTGTGTCAACGATCAAGGAAGCAAAACAGTAATCAAAGAGCTGAAAGCAGGACACGATTTAAGAGTGTAGTGATGGGCAATGAAGATTTATGGAAGAAAGGCAGATACACTGAAATGGCAGGGGGTAATTTTCAAAGGAATTTACTAGGGATGTGCAAGGCAAAAGTTTTGTTTTTGGAAAATTTGGCTATTTTCCTAATTTTTGTTAATTTCTTTCCATTTGTTTCATGTATTTTGTGTTAAAAATGTTGTAACCTTCATTAGAATATTTTAATGCACATGAATTCATAGATTAATGCACATAAAATAGATTTACTTGTATTTAAACTTTGAAGGTACTATAACAAACTGGATTCAGTTCCCAAAATACTGATTTCTGCATTTGCTGTTCAAGGTAGAAATAACCATGTGCAAAGTTAACACACTGTGGTAACTACTAGCACAGGCCTACAGTAGCTGTTAACAGGTGCTCAGCTCCAGTTTAAAGAGCTAATGCAGTTTAGTAAATGGGTCCCTTTGAAGCAGATTCCATAAAATCCAGGTCCGACCCGTGGAACGTTTAAATTGGAAACAGGCATGATTCCATGCCAATTCTACATCCGCGGCTATAGACGCACATGAATTTATGGAATTGGCATGTAGATGTGTCCGGCGCAGCATGGGCAACACGCTGTTCAACCGGCCTGTGCACATATCCAGCGCGAGGCCCAAACATGGGCCATAGACTGAAGTGGAGAAACCCGTCTCCGCTAATAGTATGGGACATGGGTAAACACTGCAATCGTTTTAGATGTCCCCATGCTCACCGTATTCTAGAAAGTTGCATGTTTCTGATCCTGCCCGTCTCTGTAATACTGTATATCTGTGGACGCCTCTTACAGCCATGCCTCCTCAGTTAAAACTGAATCCATGCTAATAAATTTAATCAGGTAACTAAGTATGTTTTTGAATATCGTTCCTGATGTATTAATAGATTAGTATGAGGTTAAGCATTCCATTTTCTGGATCTTATCAGTTGGTTTTAATTTTTTAGGTGTTGTCAATTGGGACATCAGACCTGTAATAATTGTGGTTTAAGCAAAGAATGTTCTCCAGGAACAACCAGGAAGTCAGCCCTCACTTATGGGTGACTTTGGCACTGACGGAGCCCGTGCGGAGCAATTCCCCAGCTTTCAAAGAAAGCCTTTGGGATTGCTGCCACGCATGCGTGTTCCTCTTCCTACCCAAGGATGCCATCTTGCTCAGTCTCCCTTTTTCCATGGAGCCCTTCGAACGCACGTCCTCATCCCTCGTAAAATAAATTTTCTCTTCTGGCCCTTGAGCCTTTTTTCCGGTTGCACCGGTCCTCTCCCATCCTCCCCGATGCCCCCGCTTCGGCTGTGAGCCAGGGGATTCCTATTTTTCCTTTTTTCTTGCTTCGGGCCCTTTTCGCACCCTTTTTCTAAGCGCTGGCCTTGAGGGCATTCAACCTCGCAGGGGCTCTTTTTGCCCCATGGCCACTGGCTTCAAAAAATGTGACAGATGCTCCAAATATATGTCTCTCACGGACACCCATGACTGTTTTCTGTAGTGCCTGGGGTCTGACCACAAACCGGAGCTCTGCTCACTCTGTAAGAAAATGTCCTGAAGATTGGAGGATCGCCAATGTAACACCAATTTTTAAACAGGGTTCCAGGGGTGATCCGGGAAACTACAGACCAGTGAGCCTGATGTCAGTACCGGGAAAAATGGTAGAAACCATCATAAAGAATAAAATTACTCAGCATGTAGATACTCATGGCCTAATGGGAGACAGCCAACATAGCTTTAGACAGGAAAGATCTTGTCTTACTAATCTGTTATGTTTTTTTGAAGGTTTGAATAAACAGGTGGACAAAGGTGAGTCGGTTGATATAGTGTATCTGGACTTTCAGAAAGCCTTTAACAAGGTCCCTCATCAGAGACTTTTGGCAAAACTAAAGAGTCATGGGATAGGAGGCAGTGTACTACTGTGGATCAGGAACTGGTTAAAAGATAGAAAGCAGAGGGTAGGGCTAAATGGCCAATTTTCCCAATGGAGAAAGGTGAATAGTGGTGTACCCCAGGGATCTGTGCTGGGTCCGCTGCTTTTTGACATATTCATAAATGACCTGGAAAGTGGAATAACGAGTGAGGTTATCAAATTTGCCGATGAAACAAAACTATTTAAATTGGAAGACTGGGCATCAAAATGTGGCAGATGAAATTTAATGTGGACAAGTGCAAAGTTATGCACCTAGGGAAGAACAACCCAAACTATGGTTCCACATTAGGAACCACCACCCAGGAAAAAGATTTAGGCGTCATTGTGGATAACATGTTAAAACCCTCCGCCCAGAGTGCAGTGGTGGCCAAGAGAGCAAATAGAATGCTAGGTATCATAAGAGAAGGAATGGAGAATAAAACAAAGGATATTATAATGCCTCTGTATTTTTCCATGGTGCGACCGCACCTCGAATATTGTGTGCAATTCTGGTCGCTGTATCTTAAAAAGGATATAGTGATATTAGAAAAGGTTCAGAGAAGAGCCACCAAAATGGTAAAGGGGATGGAAGGATACTCCTATGAAGAAAGGCTAAAAAGGTTAGGGCTCTTTAACCTGGAAAAGAGACGGCTGAGGGGAGATATGATAGAAGTCTATAAATTAATGAACGGAGTGGAACGGGTAAACATAAATCGATTGTTTACGTTATCAGAATATAGAAAGACTAGGGGACATGCAATGAAGCTACAAGGTAAACTATTTAAGACTAATAAAAGAAAATATTTTTTCACTCAACGTGTAATCAAACTCTGGAATTTGTTACCGGAGGATGTAGTAAAGGCTGTTAGTGTAGCTGGGTTTAAAAAAGATTTGTACAAGTTCCTGGAGGAAAGGTCCATAAACCATTATTAAGAAGGGACCCAGGATATCAATGCTTGATCCAGTACAAGCATTGTGGAACCTGTGTCTTTTGGGGAATCTGCTAGGTACATATGACCTAGATTGGCCACTGTTGGAAACAGGATACTGGGCTTGATGGACCTTGGTCTGACCCAGTATGGCATATCTTATGTTCTTATGTCCGCTAAGGCCTTGCTAAGCCGTAAGCAGAAGTCTATAAATTAATGAACGGAGTGGAACGGGTAAACGTAGATCGATTGTTTACATTATCAGAATATAGTAAGACTAGGGGACATGCAATGAAGCTACAGGGTAAACTATTTAAGACTAATAAAATATTTTTTCACTCAACGTGTCATCAAACTCTGGAATTTGTTACCGGGGGATGTAGTAAAGGCTTTTAGTATAGCTGGGTTTAAAAAGAGGTTTTGGCAAGTTCCTAGAGGAACGGTCCATAAACCATTATTAAGAAGGGACCCAGGGTATCAATGCTTGACCCAATACAAGCATTGTGGAACCTGTGTCTTTTGGGGAAACTGCTAAGTTCGTATGACCTAGATTGGCCACTGTTGGAAACAGGATACTTGGCTTGATGGACCTTGGTCTGACCCAGGATGGCATATCTTATGTTCTTATGTTCCTGATGTAGCAACCAGCAAAACGCTGACAGCATTGAGGCAGAGGCAATAGTTCATAACAACAAGCTGATTTTTTTTTTAACACTCAAGAAGATAAGCCTATTTTCTGTATATATTTATTTATTTATTTTATTTGTACAGTTTCCATTGATCAGGGGCAATTTACATTGAACAAGAACAGAGAACACATTTGAAAAGAGCGAAACATTTAACTATGAACATCAACTATATACATAGTGGAGTTTGATCTAAATCATAGTAGATGGTGGCTAAATATATGAATTCTTCATACATTTGTATTGTTGTGGTGTTCTACAATGGTTAGACTTATGTTAATGTCTGGGGCATTGAAGTGGCTTATGTTTTAACACCAGCCATTTCTATAAACCCAGAAATTTGTAACACTGAGGTCAACCATTGCCTTTTGAATATTTAAGGTATGCTTAGACATCTACATAAAAACAAACATGCTTGTTCTAGAGCAGTTTTTTATTTACATTTAGAACCCCTGCAATAATTGAACCACCAGGGGAGTCTTAATCTTTTGATAAACTGAAAGTAATCTTAAACTAGTGTAATCCATGCTGTGCAGTGTGTAATGGGGAAGAGACATCCTGTGCTATGGAAACAGAGGAACCTGAGAGCAGGAGGTCTGTTGCTGGCAGGAAGGAAAAGCTCAGGACTCCCAGTTGCCAGGAGCAACATAAACAATCCCAGCCACGAGGGCAGGAACCACGCCCAGCTAGCAAACAATCCCCATCTCCTGGGCCTAATAGCTTTCACCTGGGAGGGGGAAGGGCTAGATTAGCTCCAAAGCAAACGTATAAGAAACGTTCATTAGAGTTTGAAGGAGAGAACAGGAAGGACGGAGAGAACAGAGAAGACGAGAGAGAGCAGAACCAGCTGGAAGGATTGTGTGAGCTGGTCTGGGTCTTGGAAACAGCGTCTGTCTCGGTGTGAAAGGAAAACGTATGTGAATGACTCAGTGGATTCTGATTCTGAGTGTGAGAGAGAAAGACAGAAAGTAACTGACAAGAATAACTGGAGGAGCAGGGCACAAAAACCCTTTGGCCAGAACTCCAGGCATTTATCCTATGGTGAAGGCACACAGAGGGAAAAGTTACCAGTAAGGATAGCTGGGAAGCACTTACAAGCTCCAAGGAGTGAAAAGTATATGGTGCAAGACACCTGTATGTCAGAGGAAGAAGGTGAGCAGCCAGAATACAGAGAAAAACCTCTGAGGTTTAAACCCCGTCCTGATAGAGCTGTGCACGGACTTTCCCCTGCCTCAAAGCCAGAAGGTAGGCTGTCTAATTACTATAAAAGTGGTTACAAGAATTTCTCTCCTAGAAACCCTAAAGGGTATGACTCTCCTCTAGGTTATAACAGGATATACGGTAGGGCTGAACCCTATCTCACAGAGGCAGTAATAGGGAAGCCTCAGGAACAGGCAGAGGAGGAAAGTCTGGAAACGTTTAATTAACTTTAATTAACTTCTTATCCACTGCATTATAGATACCTTATTCGCATCTAATTAACCAAAATAACCATGTATATAGTTGCCATGTATATAGTTAATTGTATATAGTTACCCTGTTTTCCACCAAGTTTATGTACCTTGTTCTTTGTAAAAAAAAAAACCAATGCTGTTTGTACCATTGTGTTTATATTTGTTCATATGTAAACCGCACTGATTTAAGAGCGCGGTATATAAGAAAAATAAATAAATAAATAAATAAATAAATAAACGTTATATACAAAGCAGAAGTTGTATTCAGCTGAGAACCAGCATGAGTCAATGCTAATTGATCCTCCAGAGGAAGAATTGTCTGATAACCAAATGGATTGTACATTAACGGTTACTGATGATGTGATTTCACTGTGCTGAGCCAGATAATCTGAAGAAGCTGTTTAACTGGCAATTGAGAAGCACAGGAGTTTATTTTGCTTATAAGAAGTGACTGTATGCTATGAATACCGTGCCACTTTTGAGTTAAGTTTGGAAGCTGTTATTAGTTCTTTTTCTTACCTTGTGCCAGAGTGTATGGCTTTCTGATCCTAAGTTACATTGTGTTTGAATCCGCCCCGGGAGGGGAATTAAAAGCCTGTCTTTGCCTGAACACTCGTTTCACAACTACATCTTATTGAAAAGGGACACAACTACAACTCCCAGGAGGCAATGCAACCATAAAGCATTGACTCCAACCTTTCAATAAAGGGTCTCCAGGCTATCTACCCCATACACTGAGGCTACGGGCTGACTACTGGTGACAAGTGGCACAATCACACTTGAAAGGGTGAACAAAAGCCTGATGATAATAGTAAAGAAAAGTGAAAACTGAGTTCTGCATAAGTAAGATTAATCAACATTTATTTCCAAAATACTTGCAGTACGTTGAGAATACAAATGGCTGACACACTAGAACCCTGAGGATTTAAAGGGGAAGCCACACCTATCCCAGTTTGAGAAAGCTCAATCAATGTAAAAATTGAAAAGAAACAAAATAGTATATAAAATCAAATTCTTCTGATATTTATAAAAATATGTGAACTTAGAAAAGGAGAGAGAAGAGGGGGAGAGGAAAGGGGAAGGAAAGGGAAACATGGGACCTAGCTTTTCAAATCCACCCTATCAACCTACATAGAGGAAATAGGGGGTTGAGTTGTGACAAACAGCCTAGTGTTAAATACAAATAAGTCAGCTGCTATCTGGTTTTCCATGGGATAAACTTGAGGGTTTATTCTACATTGCAGGTGTTCATATTCCACCTAAACATATTATATTCATCCCAGAGGTTACTCGAGATAGAAATCTTTCATATGCACTGTATATTTCACTATGAGGGTTGCTATTTTTATTTCTGGCCTTAGCAACAGTAAGTGTTGCCAGGCGCCATCCAATGGTTCCATTGGAACACTGACATTGTTGAACATAACCTTATTCATAACATTTTATCATTTGAGCGCGATTTGTTGTTTACAGTAACTTGAAAAATTCATCTCGGGCGAAAAATGGAATTAACTCGTGAACATTTTCATGCGATTATTTTTCATAACTTTCGACGTGGATTATCAAGACAAGAGCGCATCGATGAACTTAATTTTTTATACGGTGATAAAGCACCATCCTACAGCACTGTAAAAACCTGGTATAACGAATTCAATCGTGGCCGACGTTTGCTCCAGGACGAATTCCGTCAGGGTCATCCAAAATCGGTTGTTGTGCCAGAAAATATCGATGCTGTGTGTGAACTGATAAAGCAAGATCGTCATGTGACATACCGTGAGATTGAGGCATCTTTGGGCATTAGTATGACAAGCATCAATAAGATATTGCATGATCATTTGGCCGTAAAAAAGATTTGTTCGCGTTGGATCCCACATAATCTGACAAACGCTCAAAAGAAGACTCGTGTCGATTGGTGCAAGGAAATGTTGAAAAAATACGTTCAAGGTGCATCAAAGACTGTGTATAACATCTACACAGGTGACGAATAATGGATCTATGCATATGAGCCCGAAACAAAACAGCAATAGACTGTATGGGTCTTCCAAGACGAGCCAAATCCAACAAAAGTTGTTCGCGGAAGAAGCACATTGAAGCAAATGGTTGCCTGTTTCTTTGGAATTACCGGTCACGTGGCGACAGTGCCGTCATAGCAACGTAGGACGGTCAATTCTGAATGGTACACGACCATTTGTTTACCAGAAGTCTTCGGAGAAATTCGGAAAAAGTCGAAGAAGAGGCGAATAATTCTTCATCATGACAATGCGAGCTCTCACACATCAGCTCAAACAAAGGAATTTTTGACCGGCCAAAACATCGAATTGATGGGTCATCCACCGTACAGCCCTGATTTGGCACCCAATGACTTCTTTTTATTCCCGCACATCAAAAACAAATTATGTGGTCAACGATTTTCAACACCCAAAGATGCGGTTGATGCATTCAAAACACATGTTTTGGAGTTACTTCAATCGGAGTGGAAAAAGTACTTCGAAAATTGGTTCAAACACATGCAAAAGTGTATTGATCTTCATGGAGAATATTTCAAAAAACAATAAAACCAATTTCAATCATAAATATTTTTTTTTTCATTATTAGGCCAGAAATATAAATAGCAACCCTTAGCACAGATATCTACTACTACTTATCATTTGTGTAATGCAGCACTATACAGGCACATATAAGACACAGTTCCTGCTCAACAGAGCTTACAGTCTAGTCAAGACAGACAACAGAACAACTGGGGATTAGGATATGTCGAGGGGCATGGTAAGGAAACATATAGGAGGTGAACAGGAGACTGAGGGAATCAGGATCTGAAAGCAGTCTCAAAGAGGTGAGGTTTTAGCCAGATATCTTTCTCAGGGAAATCAGGTCTATTTAATCCTACCTGGACAGTAAGCCACTACAGATCTGAATTCATGCCCTAGTCGTGAGCAGATTAGTTTATTGTAACTCCTTGTTTGTAGGTCTTCCTCAGTATTCCATTAAACGGCTTCAACTTATACAAATATAGTAAAACTAATTCATTCTACAAAATGGTCTGATCACGTGGCACCCGTTTATTGAACAATACTGGCTGCCGGTGTCAAGCCGGATCGAGTTTAAAATGTTCATCTTAGCTCACCATTCATTTTATACTGGATACTCTGTATATCTTTCTCCACTTCTTATACAATATTCTCTGCAGAGACAGCTGAGATAGTCTCAGGTTCATCTATTCTTTGTTCCATCATATCAATAGCTTAGATATTTCAGTTTGTTCAATGTAAACCGCACTGATGCAGAATAGCGCGGTATATAAGCGAATGTAAATAAGATATGAGCGGATAAGGAATTCTACCTTTGTGCCTTCAGCCCCTACATTGTGGAACTTGCTGCCAATAGATATCAGATTAGAATCTTTTTATAAGACATTTAAAGTGCTTGTTAAGACTTGGCTCGTTCAAGCTTCATATCAGGGTTACCTTTGATCCTGGTCCCTATTTTTCTCCCTTTCTGTGTGCAATAAATTGTTAAACCACCACCTTGTCCTGGCTGAAATTGTTGTTCTATGATAACAGTTATTTGTTTCTGCTAAATCAAGCTTCTAAATCACCATGACAACTTTGAACCTATGTTAGTGGTATAGCAAATGCCGCAAATAAATAGATAAATTAATAATGGTACCGCAGGTAGAAAGTGACATCGAAGATTTTAAGTTGCATTTAAGTGATGCCCAGGGCATATCATTTTTGTAACTTCTGATTTATAGCACCAAGACAAAAAAGTACATAACAAACATAAACAGTACAACCTGTTAAACATATTTCATACTCATATTTTTGACATTCAAATTGTATCACTTTTAACAGCATGTTTTAGGTGGTTGCATTTTCAGCTGTCTTGCCCTTGAGAGAGTTAGGGTCTGTAAGACAACCTAGTCACTGCACAGTAAATCCATATACTTTATTCCTTTCCTTTTGCATCCTAACAAGACTAGCAAAGCTAGTCATATAAATCACTCCTTTTAGGGTGAAGTTAAATCCTTTTCATTTCTTTTTTCTAAGTGATATTCTCTTACATTTGCAGTTCTTCTGAATGGTGCCACAAAAGAGAAAAGCATCCTCCATGTTAGATGGGCCTTTGGCATGTATGGTTGATACTTTAGAATTTCAGGGGGAATGTTCGAGGTGTACAGAAGCCCAAGAACACATTTTTGACCCTAAGAACTTCCTTAAGGGGCAGAGGAATTTTGAGGGATTTTTCCCCTAAAAGTTGCATTAAAGCACTGAAACGTCTGTCTAACAAAGTCCTCTTTTTTTTTCAAAAATCTTTTTAGAAGGGCTGTTTTCTTTACATTTAGATTAAAAAATACATAAAAATGTGTTCAGTCTTAAGCACTGGTTTATTTTTCTGTACAGCTAGAATTTTTCTGCTCTTTTGCCTTCACCAGCATTTTAAGGCTGATTCACTAGGATGCAGTAAAAGTGTAATGCAGAAAATGTTACATTCCATATACCAGTTTTCTTTAATAGGGACTTCTCTCAATACATTTTCCATATTAAAAACTTACTGCACCTTAGTGAATTGGCCTCTTTGTTCTTAATTACTAGCTGCTTCTCCGGGTTTAGGTTCTAGATATGTGCCTAGTTTGCCTGTGACACTTAATCCTTTCCTTTGCGAAAAATGGAACTCTTAGCATCATTGTTAGATATAAAGGGCATCTCTTGTTCTGCCACGAGCATCACTTTCTGCCATTCTGATTGTTCCTTGGAGGTCTTCTCTTCAAGTACTAGCCAGGATTAACCCTGCTTTGATTCTGATATTTGACAGGATCAGAGCTAAAGATGGTGAGAGATGTGATTGCTTACAAATTTCTAAAAAATGTTCTTCCTTCCAACATATTAGCTCCCTCTTTCACTTATACAATAGGGCACCTTTTATCTATAATGGATGGGACTCAAACAATTCCAAATAGTGTGTTTTGGGTTTGGTTCTCTTTTGGGGTGATAGTGGGTGTTTCCCATTATGTTATTAAGAGAGATGGAGAAGCAATGACTGCTGAAAGAAAAACTGTTGAATGCAAAAAAATAAAATATGGTTTGATGCTGCCTGTATAGTGTGCCTAAAAGTTTGTATTTGGTTGAAACCATGGACTAAAGCAGGGTAAGAACTTCATGGAGTGGCAGATGCACCTACTCTCGCCACCTTGCTGGGCAGACTAGATAGACCATGCTGGTCTTTATCTGTTACTATGCTGCTTGTCATTTGGTTAGAACAAGTGACTATTGTGAATTCAAGAGTGGTAACCAGTGTCACGATTGTCTCTGAGTGGTGATGGGTGGGCTCTGCAGTAGACTTCTGCTGTCATTCATAGCAGAAAGACTGTTGGCCAGTGGAGAAGGGGTTTTACCAGGGTAATTGCTCCATAAGAAGTAGCTAAAATAATTATTAAGCCCAATTGATGCTACCACAAATTTATTCCAAAAAAAAAGTAAACATTCACTGATCTCCCATGTTACAGTTTCTTGGAGAATCACTCAGGTGAGCGTTTGTCTCCTTCACTAAGGCCGGTGTGGCCATTTTTTAAACAATTAAAATGGAGGACCTACTTCAGGAGATGGTTTTTCCACTCTCATTGTAGGTGATCTGACAAAAATTGAGACTGTCCTTTGTGATTTGGAGCATTAGATCTGTAACATGGGAGATCAGTGAATGTTTACCGTAAGAAGTAGCAGCAACGTGACCATCTTCTTGTGTTTTCCTCTATCTTTAAATCCATAGTATCTGAGTAAAGCATATCAAGATGATCACTTGGTTGTAGTGGATGACATATGGGCCTCAACCACATAATTCTCAGCAGGAGATAGAGCAAAGCAGTTGACTTGTGAGCAAGGCAAAATGACATTAAGGCACCAGAAACTTCAATCAACATAGTAGAAGGCCTTAGACCTTGCTATGCATTCTCCCAAATCTGAATCATGAAAGCATCTTTGACTTCTTCATCCATCAGCTAAATGAAGAAGATACAGCTTGGTGGGAAAAATGAACAGGACGGTTGCTGATTGTCTATCCTTCATTTTCACTCCAAGCGTTTTCTCTGGAAAAAGAGGATTCTTTACAGACTCAATCCTGGGATCACTGCTAGACTTGCTTTTCCAAATTCATTGCTTATAGTTATTTTAGCCCCTTTTATGCTGGGCTTGCTGCTGCCAGCATTAACTGAAATATTAGGAAAAGGGGAGGTGCAATGCTGCTGTCCTACCATGGTTTTTTGGCTACAGGTAGTCTTTAAGGGCAGCACGAATGAGGATGAGGCCCTGGCTTGTAACGTCTGTGCAACATACAAATTCTAGATAATAGTTTTTCCAGAAAATGGAGCAGGACCTGGGTGATTGTTTTTCTGAATAATGGATCTTTGGATACTCACTTGTACCATGTTGTAGGTATCAGTTTGTATACCCTCCCTTATATAGAAACATACCATTCTCTCTTGCACACCTGCATGACTTTTTATTCCACTCAGGCACACCTGTTTCTTCACATCACACACCCATTATCCTTCTCTCACTTAGTCATAAATATAGAAAATGATGGCAGATAAAGACCATACAGCCTATCCATACCAACTATTAAGCTTTACAGTCCCATTTCCCCCTTTAGAGATTGTCTATGTTTGCCCCATGCCTTCTTGAATTCAGATGTAGTCATTGTCTCTACCACCTCCACTCATCTACTACTCTTTCCATAAAGAAATATTTTCTCAGATTACTTTTGAGTCTGTCCTCTTTCATCGTAATGCCTTTCAATTGAAAGTGGCTCTCCTCCTGTACATTTATGCCACGAGGTATTTATTTATTTATTTTATTTATTTATTTTATACACATTTATATACCGCATCTTCCAAAGTTCAGTTGCGGTTTACAGTGAACAACAATTTACAAAGCAAGTTTGTTTTACAGAGAACGTCATAATACATCAGAACATATGTACAGGGTAACATCATATAATAGTCTAAACAATGTGAAATAGTACAGAACAGCATAAACTATATACAAATATGTATATGTATATACATATACATGGAAGTGAGAAGACAAAAGATGTGGGATCATCAAGAATGTGTGCTATGTGTGTGGGTTGAAGGGATTTTGTTTGAAGCAGACAGATACCTGTTTATCCTTTGTCTAACGTAGGTGATTGGTTTTCTATGTTATAGTGTTTGGTGAACAGATAGGTTTTTAGTTTTTTGCGGAGTTCCATGATCTCAGTGTTCGTAGCGCCTCTGGGAGGGAATTCCAGATAGTTGGGGCAATGTGAGAAAATGCTCTGTTGTTTGTTGATTTATGGGCTCTTGTATACTCTTTCGGAATCTTTAATTTGTTTAATTGTCCTTTTCTGTGTGTAGGCTTAGATGGTTCTTTGTGTATTAGATTGCATAGCGTAGTCGGGGCCATATCATATAAGGCTTTGAATGAAGTTATTATTGTTTTGTAGATTATTCTACTTTGAATTGGTAGCCAATGGAGGGAGGCTAGTATTGGTGATATGTGTTGGAGTGAGTTATTTATTGTAAATGTTTCTATCATATCTCCCCTCTCCTGCCTTTCTTCCAAAATATACATTTTGAGGTATTTAAGTTTGTCCCCATATGCCTTATGAGGAAGACCACTGACTATTTTAGTAGCTGCCTTCTGTACTGACCCCATCCTGGTTATATCCCTTTGAAAGTACGATCTCCAGAATTATACAAGTGAGGTCTCACCAAAGGTTTTTACATAGTTACTGTCACCACCTTCTTCCTACTGGGCATTCCTTTTCCTATGCACCCAACCATCTTTCTGGCTTTTGCCACTGCTTTTCTACCCTTTAGCCACCTTAAAATCACATGCATACAATTGCTTTTAGACACAGCCTCTCATTTCTTCCTATTCTGTTGTGGTCTGGAGCTGTTTGTGCTGCTGCTGTGACTATTAAAGCAACTTAGTTAAGAACTTGTGTTTCTTGTCACTAAAGTAGACTCTTTCATTGTGATTTCATATCACACCCTGCAGCAGAGAGGTAATGTGGCTGTACACCATGCCAGTTGTTGAAAACTTAGTTGACAAAGTGAACATGCAAATCCATATCATTTATCTATTTTCCAGTTAGATGTCACACTTGAGGCATGAATTAGGTTTCTTTTGCACTTGTAAAAATTCAGACCAGTAACAGTGGAATGAGTATGGAGAAAACCCCAAGGATTCAAAAGTGAAAATTAAAAGGAAAATGAAGAAAGCGGAGAAATCTGTTTCTTGTTGGCCACTGATTCCTCCTCGGAGGCCTAGTATTCAAACAGCCACTAGCACTGTATTTGAAATCTTGACTTCAAAGGCAGTTGATACCACAGAGACTCAACAGTGTAATAGTTATTCTGTCTCTTAGATTTTCAGACATCTTCCATTAGAGCCCTGTATTTGAAATAATTGAAGGATGATGGAAAATCATAATCTAGTTATACAAAAAGCTGAAGTTTGCATGAAAGCCTTACTACAAAAGAGCAAGTTTTGGTAAGGAAGGTCTTCTGGAGGGCTCTATTTCTATTGTCCTGTGCTGTCAAACCTGAAATGGAAAGGTGGCAGGTTACTAAAAAGTGCAGTGTCCGCTTCATTAATGCTTTTAATTTTGAGAACCTTGATGAGTTTAATTAGGTGTTGGGGTTGCAAAGTGTATACTCTTAGGGCCCAATGCAGAGATGTGGGTTGAGGTGGTGCACGTCCCACCCGCAAGCTGTGTGGACCCTATTCCCCCTCCTGCTCTCCCTGCATGTCCTGGTCCTGAGCAGTAGGATGGGGAGAGCCATGAGGGGGCAGGGTCTAGGCAGAGTGGGGTGTGCCAGCCCAGCAGGACCTACAGGGCCAAGTCAGGTCACAGCCCTGTACGTCCTGCAATGTCCATGGGGACGTGCTGCTTATTCCACCCCGAAGGTGGAATAAGCAGCACTGACCCAGTGATCGTGCCCAGGGAACCCCATCAGGGCCGCTGGTGGGGGGGGGGGGGGTTCCCCGCTGCCTGATACATGCCCCAGCTGGCCAGCCATGGGGTTGGGCAGCAGGGAAGAGGAGAGCCTTAGCCACGTGAGCCAGGGACACCTGCAGAGAAGACGTCCCTGCAGGCAGACAGGGACATGCCGGGTTGTCCTTTAGGCCTGATTCTGTGTATCGTGGGAATGTGTTGTTCCTATGGTCCAGAATCGGGTCCTAATGGGTCCGTCTTGCTCGGGGATGTCCGGATGGCCCAGATGTACCCCTCTCAGAATCGGGCTCTTAATCTCAGATACACTGAGTGCAATGACCAATTAAATCCATGAAAGCTCCAAGGTTTTATCAGAGTGAGTGTTTTCTCCATAGAGCAGTTAGATGTTTTGCATGCCTAGACATTCACATTTAGAGCTGCCCATTTCCTGTGGTAGCTCAGGGAGAGACTTTGTGGCATGAGTTTGAAAATTCTACAGCACAAATTGCATGTATTGCGACAGCAGAAATAGAGGGGGTGAACATGTAAGACAAATTATTCATGATGGTATTTCATTCTAAACATAATATGGCTCCGGAACTTTTAAAAAAAAGTAACATAGTATATAATGGCAGATAAAGACCAGTATGGTCCATATAGTCTGCCTAGTAAGATGGCTAGAATAGGTGTATCTGCCGCTCCATGCAGGTCACCCTCTCTAGGCCTTTGTTTAGGGTTGAACCCGTCGCTCCATGCCAGTCACCCCCCTCTATTTGTTAAAGTATATGAGATAATTAAGTTTGCTTTGATTTTATCCTCTTGCAATAAAGGGATCCACTGTGTCTGTCCCATGCCATTTTGAATTCCGTCATTGTATTTGCCCCCACCACCTCCATTCCAAGCATCCATCAGCCTTTCAGTGAAACGGTATTTCCTGACGTTGCTTTTAAGTTTACCTCCTTGAAGCTTCATTTTATGCCCTCTAGTTTTACAGCTTCCCCTTCTTTGAAAAAGGTTTGTTTGTTCATTAATACTCTTTAAGTATTTAAATGTCTGTATCGTATCTCCTCTGTCCCTCCTCTAGGGTATAAATATTTAGGTCTTCAAGTCTCTTCTCATATGTCTTCTGGCGCAGGCTCCAAATCATTTTGGTCACCTGCCTCTGAGCCATTTCAAGTATTTTTATATCCTTTGTGAGATACGGTCTCCAAAATCTCTGCAATGTTAAACCTCCCAGCTCGTTATCCCTCTGCCTTCCGATCATTTCTGTGATTTGCAAAAGCATGCCACTTATATCAGCCAAGCACTATTCCTACTCTTCTAGTAGATCGTTGTGACCCCAAGAGGGTGAGCTCTTGATAGTCCCGACTATTAAGGTGATGAGGAAGGGTTAACATCGGGGTAGAGCCTCTTCAGTACAAGGCCATTTTGCTCCGTCAGGAATGGGATATGGAGGGGTTTGTAAAACTGCTAAAAACTCATTTGTTCTGGTGTGCTCATAAAGGGGAGGGGAGAGGTTGCTAGCTGGTTTGATGTTAGGCTGAGTAATGATTTTCTGTGCAGATTTCTGTATTATATGGGGGAGGGGATGAGGTTAAATGTGTTTTTAGTTATGGGGTGGGGAGATGGGGAATCAGAGACGTAAGACTGAGTATCAGTGTTAGGAGATTATGGGGAGGGATGTGTTGGTGTTTTGAGGTCAGAATGTTTAGGGTTGTTTATGTATTTCAGACTTTGTATCCTATTTTATTGCTGGTACCCTGCATGGAGCGACTAGTGGATGTGTGCTATAAAAGCTGAAATAGTCATTGAGAAACTGAAATACAGTAAATTAATATGCCAATGGTCAATAATGCACATTCCTGCTGTATAATGGGTTCCAATAGGTATAAATAACGTTATTTATGTGCAGAAGCAAGTATTGATGGTATGACACTGAACTGAGTGAATGTTAGTTGAAATGAGAGATAACTTGGCAGGAATAAATTGAGAACCTAAAGGACCCAGGAGACATTGACAAATTTGTCCACCTCTCAATCCAGGCCTGATTGGAAGCTGCAGGAAGACAATTTAATTTTTCTTGGAAGGGGGGGGGGGGGGGAGATATACAGTGGTACGGCCACATTTTTCAAGCAGAGTATGATAGAGTTGATGACAATTGTGATAAAAATAAAGGTATCACTTAACACACACAAATAAAAGAAAAACTGGTTTGAAAATTTGTGTTTTTCCTGATTTAGCTAAGGTTACACAGAAAGAAAAAATTTGTTGATGAAACTGAGGGTGTTGCAGTTGGGAGCTTTATGTTTTTTTCATAAATTTCCCTGAAAGAGTGTGGTGAAGTGCCAGGGATGTTTCCTTTGTATTTTCTGAACCATCTCAAATGATAGATCATGTTTCTGAGTGATAAAATTGTTCATGATAGGTAATAAGTTAGAGCTTTATTGGTAGATTGTATGCTTCTTGTGCACTGATGTAGTCTGCATAATGTTTTTTGTTACATAAGATATGCCATACTGGCTGAGACCAAGGGCCCATCAAGTCCAGTGTCCTGGTTCCAGAGGTGGCCGTTCCAGGTCTCAAGTACCTGTCGGGTTCCCAGAGGTATACACATTCTATGCTGCTGGTCCCAGGAATAAGCAGTAGATTTCTCCAGTCCTCTTTAATAATGGTTTATGGACTTTTCCTCCAGGAACTCATCCAAACCTGTCTTGAACCCAGTTACACTACAAGCTTTTACTACATCCTCCAGTAATGAATTCTAGAGTTTGATTTCGCGCTGAGAGAAAAAATATTTTTTCTGATTAGTCTTAAATATGCCACATTGTAGCTTCGTTGCATGTCCGCTAGAGTTTCTACTTTAACTGCCTCATTCTAAGCTTTCTTCCTATTTCCTTGGTTATTATTTCTTTCCTTTTTTCTTTCATTCTCAAATCTTGGATCCCCTAATTGTGGACTTTTTAGGTACATCTTGCTTAAGTGAGTGTGCCATTTGGGGTGACCCATCAGTCTGTCTGTCTATCTGCCCATTTGCACACATCTATTTCTCGGCGCATGCACCAACAAACAGATGTATAGGCCTTGGGCAGACCAAAGTGGAGCAGGGCAGCATGAAAAGTAAAGAGCTGGCTGGAGTCTTTAGATTTGTTTCATGGTGAAGGGCAAGGAGGGGGACTAGTTGAAGAGGTTGGGAAGGACAGGAAGTGAGTGCAGGAGGATAATGGGAAGTGCAAGGGAGCAGGGCTGTACCAAGCGACTGTGCGAGCAGAATGGCCGCACAGGGCACAAGTAAGGAAGGAGCACTGATATCTTCACTGGGCTTTGAGGAAGCCTGATAAGAGTGAGTTCCTGTGCACAACTAGGTGGGGTGGGGGCATCAGGTGCACGAATCACACAGGACGCATTTCTAGCTCAGTACAGACCTGCAAGAGAGAGAGAGATGCCTACAGCCACATACACACACATACACACACACACACACACACACACACAGCCTCCTAGCACATATTGCCAGCACATACACAGACACATGCATGCATACATACACGCATATACACATGTACGCACACAGAGCTCCTGATAGACACTGCCAATGTGCACACACTCGTACACAATACCCAGTGCATGACACACACAGCCAACATGCACACAACCTCAGCACACACATGCATTCCCCCGCTCTATGACATCCTACCTTCACATTCCCATAGATTAAAAGCTAAATTCTTCCCGTAGAAATAGATATACATTGGTCAGAGATACATTTGTACATCACATACACCGTCAGTTACTATGCACACTGTTTTTACCCACCATGATACGCACTCATGCGTCCCCAGTTATCGTACTGAGAGACTTTACTATAGCTGTTTCAACCAAGTTCCCCACACAGACATGTTTGAATCTGTGAATGGAAGGAAGGAGAAATATGCCATTGTATCGCACAGTGTGTGTGCACTTTTCAACTTATGTTCATTTGGATAGGTTTAATTTCTTTATTGTGAGAATTTCTCTTTCTTTGTTGTACATCATGAATTATGTCAGCTCAAGTGTATTCTTGAAGATAATACATAAAGTTGATATAAAAAGAAAGCTAAAAAGAAAAATGATGCTGTTAGGTAAAGGTGAATAAAATATGAGCTTGTGCTGTAAAGAAAGGGCTGTAATTGTGACTAAAACTATAATTACCTTTAGGCTATCTCTATCATTAGAAAAGGAATTAGCCTACTTCCATAATTATTTTTGAGTTGGAAAAATTACCTTTGATCATTTCATCTGTAAATTTAATGAAATAGAAATAGTTCTGGGAGTTGTGGCTCAATGTTCTTTTTTTCTTTTTACAATAGTGTTACATGTTACCACAGTAAGTCTGCAGAATTCGTGCCATAAAAAATTCCAGAAGTAATACCCAGGGGCCATTTTTACGAACACTCTGCTTAGAGAAGCATGTGTTCCTGATAACATGAAATATAATACATTTTCCTGCTGAAAACGTACATTGTCATGTTCTTGGATTTCATTCTTTCACGCGTGTTCATTAGTTTTGCATTGTTTAGTGCTGGGGATGAAATGGAAGTCCAGTGGACAGAAAGTTCTGAAACATCCAGGAGAGGATGTGAACATCTCTCCTCCAGCAATTTGCTTAATCTCCATATTTGCAAAATTTCATTGCAAAACTGTAGAACAGAAGTGACAATGTAGCTGTATCATTTGTCTTATAGTGCCGTCTATGATGACATCCCCCAATGTTTGTTGCAATTTCATAGTTTTCTCTAAACACATGTATTCACAATTATAAATACAATAACAAACAGGTTTTAAGTTTCATATTGTAGTATAAGAGAAGACGACAATATGTGAACCTAGTTTTTACTTTTTCTCATTCTTCAGTAGGAATTGAGCAGAATGCCTGCAATTGTATTTTCCTTATTAATTATAACATCTATTACTATATCCTCATCAAATGTGCCCACCACTGATCTAAATATTTTTGTAGCTGTATACAAAGATAGTTGGGGAGTGACTAAGTTGCTGCTTAAAGGAATAATTTTATGACTGGTTGCCTAGGTTGAGAAGGCAAGAAGGCATCTATTTCTAGCCTGTTTTATAAAGATATACAGTGCCTTGTGGAAGTATTCATCCCCTCGTTTTTTGTCCTGTTTTGTCGCATCACAACCTGGAATGAAAATGGAGGTTCATTTGGATGTTAGTTAACAATATAGTCCAAATTGGTGAAGTAGAATGACAATAAAATGCCTTGTATGCGTATATCAAAAAACAAGTAAAAACCAAAACGTTGTGAGTGTATATGTATTCATCCCTTTTGCTATGAAACCCTTAAATAAAATCTGGTCCAACCAATTAACCTCAGAGGTCACATAATTAGTTGATTAGGGTCCACCTGTGTGCAGTCAGTGTCACATGATCTGTCACATGATGCCTGTATAAATATACCTGTTGTGAAAGGCCCCTGACTCTGCAACACCACTGAGCAAGCAACATGAAGGCTAAGGAGCACTCCAAGCAGGTCAAAGACACAGTTGTAGAGAAGTATAGATCAGGGTTGGGGTATAAAAAAAATCCCAAATTCTGAATATCCCATGGAGCACCATTAAATCCATCATAACAAAATGGAAAGAATATGGCACCACTACAAACATGACAAGAGAAGGCCGCCCACCAAAACTCACAGACCGGGCAAGGAGGGCATTAATCAGATATGCCACAAAGACATCAAGGATAACACTAAAGGAGCTGTAAAGATCCACAGCGGAGATGGGAGTATCTGCCCATAGGACCACTTTAATCTGTACACTCCACAGAGTGGGGCTTTATGGAAGAGTGGTCAGAAAAAAAACATTGCCTAAAGAAAGAAATAAGCAAACATGTTTGGAATTTGCACAACAGAATATGGCGGACCCCCCAAACACATGGAAGAAGGTTCTCTGGTCAGATTAGACAAAAATTTAACTTATTGGCCATCATGGAAAACATTATCTGTGGCATAAACCCAACACTTCCCATCACCCCGGGAACACCATTCCCACAGTGAAACATGGTGGTGGCAGCATCATGCTGTGGGGATGTTTTTCATCGGCAGGGACAGGAAAACTGGTCAGAACTGAAGGAACGATGGATGGCACTAAATACAGGGCAATTCTTGAGGAAAGCTTGTTTCAGTATGCCAGAGATTTGAGAGTGAGATTGAAGGTTCACCTTCCAGCAGGACAATGACCCCAAACATACTGCTAAAGCTACACTGGAATGGTTTAAAAGGAAACATTTAAATGTCTTGGAATGGCCTAGTCAAAGCCCGGACCTCAATCCAATTGAGAATCCCTGGCATTACTTGAAGATTACTGTACACCAACGCAACCCATCTAACTTGAAGGAGTTGGAGTAGTTTTGCCTTGAGGAATGGGTGAAAATCCCAGTGACTAAATGTGCTAAACTAATAGAGACATACCCCAAGAGACTTGCAGCTGTAATTGCAGCAAACGGTGACTGTACAAAGTATTGACATTGGGGAGGGGGAATACCTATGCACACTCATGATTTCTGGTTTTTTTTTTTTGCCTTATTATTTGTGTCACAATAAAAGATACTTTTCACCTTCAAAGTGGTAGGCATGTTGTGTAAATCATATGGTGCTAACCCCCAAATCTCCATTTTAATTCCAGGTTGTAATGCGACAAAACAGGACAAACACCAAGGGGATGAATACTTTCACAAGGCACTGTATAAGCATCTGTGTGTCTTCAAAAAGTACTAGGGGTGAGCCAGCAGAAATTGTGACTAGATTGAAGCAGCAAACATTGAGGCCTGCTTGGGAGCTGGTGAAAATGTCTGTGTAGTCCACTCTGCATGGCCATATGTATTTTATAAAGAAGGCATGCCTGGAGAGGGTATTTCAGGGAGGCCCCTAATTGCTTCAGTAGCAGCCCTATGGAGGTAGTTACCTGCATTCAGTTTCTGACATTGGGAGGAGGTTGCCCACCAAAAAATTAGTTATCTAACAAATTATAAAATCGTCACTTTTCAGAGCTTTATGCTGTGTAGCTATAAATATTGATTAAGCCCCACTATTAAGCCCCACTCTCTCCCTAAAAATATGGCTATATTTAATAACAGTTTTGATAAGATAAGCCAATAAGTATGAATACCTAATGATAAGTAATAGAAACAAGAGCGATACCTACAGGTCATTGATGTATGAATGGCATTTCTCACTGCATCATACAAGCAGATCCAGTGACTAGCCGCTATTAAATCTGAGACCTGATCGCTAATTCAATAAAAATAGTAAAATTTCATAGTGAGTTAGTTATGCATGGTAAATAGTGGGGCTTAATCAATATGTATAGCACCAAAAAATGAGGTCACTGCTCGGCTGCCACTGGGATCTCTTAAATTCAGCTATGCTGCATCATGGCCGCAGGCGCACGACCAAAAGGCTTGACCTCGGGTGAGTGGGGAGGATGCCCAAAGGAGGCTAGAGGTAAGAGGAATTCTTCTCAAATACCAAGCCCTGGATGTGTGGGGGCCAATGGATAAACATGCCATCAGTGGGGTGTCTGAGAAAAAAACTGAGATTTTGTCAACCTCTTCCTCTTTGGGTTCCTCTTTGAGCCCTATTGAGAGATCTCCCCTTTCTTGTCCTGGGGACTGCTTAGCTTCTGACTCTGGGGCAAGTTCTTCTCCCTTGGTTTCTAAGGGAGAACAGACTCCCTTTGCAGTTAGAGCATCAGTGAAATCTAAGGTTCCTTTTCCTTTGCCTATGGTGATTACACAGGACCCTTTAACTGTTGTGCACTTTGAAACTTCAACTGATATTACTGTGAAAAATATTTGGAAACTTGTACAACAGACTAATGATTTGTTAAAGGGGAAACGAGCAGATTCATACCTTTTCCAGGCAAGTGTGGCAAAACTGGATGAGCAAAATAGTAGGCTGCAAGAGTTAAAGTCTGACAAGATGGACTTTAAATTTGGGACACTTCAATTTGCTATTGTTTCCTCAATTAAGGATAGTCTTCAAGTACGTGGTCAATTGGAATCTTTAGAGAATATTGCTGGAAAGAATAATTTGAGGTTTATTAATTTCCCCAAACTCATCTTTTATCTCCCAGGATTTTGCTTACTAAATACTTTACTGAATGGTTAAAGCTATCCAATGATGAGCTAATTGTGATATCTAATTTATATTATATATCTCCTCGTGCTTTGCCTAATGCAGAGATAGATGTGACTTCTGGAGTGGATAATGCTTCTATTTCCTTGGATTTAACTACATTTTTTGAAAATTGTCAGGATGTTATCCCTTCCAGAGCCACATAATGGTAACACTGCAGTCTGAGTTTGATAAATGCTTGATACTTGAAGTTTATTTTGTTAACAAGGACTCATTATTTTGTGGTCCAAAAGTTTCCATTTTCCCGATGTTGCTAGAGTAACACAACTTCAACTAAAATCTTGTGTACTGGAAGTAGGAGCCACTTTCTTTTTAAGTTTTCCCTGTAAATGTATTATTTCTTATCAAGGATCTAATTATGAATTTACGGATCTCCTGCAATTTGAGAATTTTTAGCATGGGAAATCTCAAGTAGAGGGAGTTTCTCTCTGAATATCTAATGTACCTTTTTCCTCTTTTGAGTTTAACCTCTCTAGCTGCTGTGACGTGGCCTGTGTTTAAAATCTGTTTATGTTTATTTCTTTTTTTATGATGGTATTATTTGTTTTTGTTTCGATATTGTCTTTGGAATGGAAATGAAAAATTCAATAAAAAAAAGAAGGCATGTACTTTGTGATTCCACCTTAGAACCTGCCTAGATTCACATTGCTTAAAAGTACATGCCGCCATGTCACTGTGCATACTGTTCCATGCACAATGCCTTACACACATAAAGAAGGGTTTTATGCATGGGAAAAGTTTCTAAAATTACCCCCATAAGCACAGAATATTTTCTCGCCCCCTTCTTTTTTTCTTCCCTCCATGTTACACACTCTTCAAGAGCAGTGCTTGATGGTTCACATCTATTGTTGTAATATGAGGTTTTCCTACTATGCTGTACAAATTCACCATCATAGGAGCCATAGTGGTCATAGGATGAGGGGAGGAAGTATAAAAAATAAAATGAAAGGAAATCATGAATGCACATGTTTTCATGCGTGCTTTCAAGTATCTGTAAAAATGTTATCGCCATGCTAAGATAGGTTGAGGAGCACAGTGAAACATTCCAAGGTATCCAAGCAAAGTTGGGCATTTTCTTTTTGCTTGTACATCTGCTTCATGAAACCTCTGGGCAGAACTCCTATGCTCAATTTTTTGGTACCACCAGAAAGGAGAAAAAAATGGTATTTAACTAATTGTAATGGAGATAGCTTATTTATTTATTTATTATTTATTAACAGCTTTTATATACCGCACTTTTATCATCAGCGCGGTTTACATTTTAACAACTTTGTACTTAAGCATAAAAACATATGTCAAGTTTACAGGTAACAGGATATGAAAACATGGATAACTGGGGTTAAAATAAATAACATAGTCACAACTATTTACAATAGATTCTCAAATGTTTTGCGTTCTAAAGGTGGGGGTCTGTGAGGTTTTGATCTGGAACAGGTAGTGAATTCAGGAACTTATTCGGCTAGCCATGATCATTGGTTTGTGTTGGAGGGGTAGGAGAGCCAGTACATTGTGAGAAGTGTTGTATGAAGAGGTGTGTTTTTAGAGATTTTCTGAATTGAGATAGGTCTCGTTGTGATCTGATGCTAGGTGGCAGCGCGTTCCAGCATCTGGGGGCGAAGGATGAGAATGCTCTTGAAGTAGTTGTCTGGGAGAGTTTTGTGAGGTCTTTTGGGACCGTTAGCATGTTATCTGTTGTGGATCGTCTAGATCTGGTGTTCTGTGTGTGATGCAGGAGGTCAGACAACGAGGATGGTGAGATTTGATGGAAAGCTTTGAAGGTCAAAACGAGGGCTTTGTATAGAATCCTGCATGATATTGGGAGCCAGTGGAGTTCGGATAGGATGGGAGTAATATGTTGACTCCTTGAGGCTCCATATAGGACCCTGGCAGCTGTATTCATAGCTAGTTGAAGTGGATTCAGCGTGCTCTTGGGTAGGCCGTGTAATATGATATTTACGTAGTCGAAGTGGGGAGTGACTAATGCCTGGAAAGTTGTGCGGAAGTAGCATGGTTCAAGCATAGGTTTGAGGTGTCGGAGTGTCCTGATCTTATGGTAGATGGCTTTTACAGTATTTTTTATATGTTCTTTGAATTCGAGCCGCTGGTCAAGTATGACACCCAGGTAACGTATTGAGGTTTTGAGTGGTAGATCGGCATTTCTTGTTCTTAGAGTTGGTGGAGGAGAGAAGTCTTTGTTCCTTGTGACGATCAGGACTTCTGTTTTTTTGAAATTAATTCGGAGATTTTGTGTGAGCAGCCAGTCTGAGATTGAATTGAAGCAGGTGATTAATGTAGTGTAGTCTGGTTTTAGCACGTTGATTGGAGTGAATAGAAGCACATCATCAGCGTAGATGAGACATGATATTCCAAATGAGCGGGAGATGTTGCAGATGGGCTGCATATATATGTTAAATAGCAGAGCTGAAAGGGAGGAACCCTGCGGTACTCCTTGCTTCTGGTGGAAAGGCTGAGATGTAGTATTACCAATCCGTACCTGTTGCCAGCGGTCTTCCAGGTAAGATTTGCACCAATTCCATGCCATTCCTTGAATCCCTTTTTCGTAGAGACGGGCAAGCAGTTGGTCATGGTCAACAGAGTCAAATGCTGCTGCTATGTCTAGGAAGATCATTGCAACTCCATTCCTGATGTTGTCTATTGTATTAATAAGCGTGTTCATTAGGGATGTTAGAAGAGTATCGACTCCGTGGGCTTCTCTGAATCCATGCTGGTTTGGATCTAGTGGGGCTTCGGAATCAATATGTTGTTAGATTTGTCTCAATATAACTTTTTCTAGGATCTTGGCTAATAAAGGAATACTTGAAATTGGGCGGTAGGAGTCTTCCTTTTTTGGATCAAGTTTATTGTTTTTCAGAAGGGGGCGGATGGAGGTCTGTTTGAGGGCTGTTGGAAATATCCCGGTGCTAAGGGACTGGTCAGCTAAGGCTGATATGTATGGGCAGAGCTCTGTGCTCAGTGATTTGATCCAGTGGGCAGGACATGGATCGTTAGGTGCGGTTTTAATGTTGGAGCAGTAGGATATTAGCCCACTTCATAATTAACTAGTTGTGTTTGGCCAAGACAGTTGAGTCAGTCGTTTTATTTTACTCATAGATTTGTTTGTATTGAACACTAAACAATCCAACCACCAAAGACCTGATCAAGTGTAAAGTGAGAAATGTTTCTTTTTTGTTGGAGCAACCGTGACAATAGCAGACAGAAAGAAAGCCGTCCTCTCACTGCGGTTGCTCCTTTTAATACAGTTTTAGAGTGAACAAAAACTTATCACTTATCTTTTTTCTATCCGAGCTAGTGAAGCAAAGGAATCCAATATAACAACAACGTGTCACGTTTCGGGTCCGTAAAAGAACGACCCTGCTTCAGGTTGAAGAATTCCTATCGTCGCCAAAGCTTCAGTAAATCCAAAGAAACGATTCAGCATTTCTTACAGACAGCGTCTGACGTCAATGCTGACAAAAAAGGGGCGTGATCACCCAGTCAATTCCTCTCATTCACTCAACTACCAATCAGGAAGGGGAAACCCTATAAAGAAGGGGAACCCCTCATTTTGATTGGAGCAAGATATTTGTCAATCAGACCCTAAGAAATGCAATGGGGTGTTTATGATCAAAGAATGCTGTGCCATTCAAGCATCGCATTGAGACCCGATGGGGAAACCGTGTTTAGTTTGTAGATCCAACGTTGTTCCAACTTCTGTAACTTAAAGATCCAATTACCTCCTCTTGGATCTTGTGGTACATGATCTATTATACGCCAATGCAGTTGATCAAAAGTGTGGGTATACTGAAGACAATGCTCCACGAGCAGAGCTGAAAGCATTTTGGTGTTTAAACGTGAGAGATGTTCACTCAAGCGAGCTTTTATAGCTTGAGTGGTACGTCCCACATAGTAAAGAAAGCAGGGACAAATGATTAAATATACCACATGATTAGACTGACAAGTGGTATGCCATCTAGAATTATAAACACGAGAAGTGTGAATATCAGACCACGAAAGTCCCGTAAGGGCACCATCACAAAAACGGCATGACCCACATTGAAAATGGCCCAGATCAACATGGTGTAAGGGAGGGCGGTCCCTTTCCTGATTGGTAGTTGAGTGAATGAGAGGAACTGACTGGGTGATCATGCCCCTTTTTTGTCAGCATTGACGTCAGACACTGACTTTAGGAAATGCTGAATCGTTTCTTTGGATTTACTGAAGCTTTGGCGACGATAGGAATTCTTCAACCTGAAGCAGGGTCATTCTTTTACGGACCCGAAACGTGACACGTTGTTGTTATATTGGATTCCTTTGCTTCACTAGCTCGGATAGAAAAAAGATAAGTGATAAGTTTTTGTTCACTCCAAAACTGTATCACAAGGAGCAACCGCAGTGAGAGGACGGCTTTCTTTCTGTCTGCTTTTGTCACGGTTGCTCCGACAAAAAAGAAACATTTCTCACTTCACACTTGATCAGGTCTTTGGTGTTTGGATTGTTTAGTTTATTCCTGACAAGGGCTTTTTGATTTGGGATTTGTACTGAACACTAAGCATGATCAGAACCACAGATTCATGCATGTAGCAAGTTAAGACCAGACCTACATTAGTTCTTTTCTGGAAAGAAAATGAAGCCAGTATGAGGTTTAATAAGTTGAAAGTTGTATTTTATAAAATACATGTAGAGGTTGCAGCTCTGTCCCATCTCTACCTCAACCATGTCTCAAGAACACCAATGCACAGTGCACATAAAAGTACACATATCCTTTCAGAGCACATATTCAGCCACCTAGTTTTATATTAGCCTTTTTCTGGGTGTAAAATTACTTTACACATGGAACTAAGCTTTTGTAAAATTATCTCCATAGTACATTAGAACTGAAAAGTACTGAATGCAGTTATTCTGTGGACAGATAGCACCTTTATATGGCTAATTAAATATTTTCTTGAATTTTAATAGTAACATAGAACATAGAAATATGAAGACAGAAAAAGACCACATGGCCTATCTAGTCTGTCCTTCCATATCAACAACTACAACAGTCCCCTTTTTTCCTTTAGAGATCCTCTGTGTTTGTCCCATGCTTTTTTTAATTCAGTTACTGTCCTCATCTCTACCACTTCCACTGGGAGACTATTCCACGGATCCACCACTCTTTCCGTAAAGAAATATTTCCGCAAATCACTCCTGAATCTATCCCCCTTCACCCTCATCCCAGGTCCCCTCGTAGCAGAACTTGCTTTCAATTGAAAGAGGCTCTCCCCCTGAATATTTATGCCATGGAGGTATTTAAACATCTCAATCATATCACTTCTATCCCGCCTTTCCTCCAAGGTATACATATTAAGATCCTTAAGTCTGTCCTTGTATGCTTTATAATGAAGACCACTAACCATTTTAATAGCCACCCTCTGCACCGACTCCATCCTGTTCACATCCTTTTGAAGGTGTGGTCTCCAGAATTGCACACTATACTCCAAATGAGGTCACACCAAAGACTTATACAGAGGCACTATCACCTCCTTTATTCTGCTAGCCATTCCTCTCTGTATGTACCCAAGCATCCTTCTAGCTTTTGCCCTCACCTTTTCTACCTGTTTAGCTACTTTATTTATTTATTTTTTATACCGCGCTCTTTAGAATCAGTGTGGTTTTCATGTATACTAACAGGTACTTTTTATTCCCTTGTCCCCGAAGGGCTCACAATCTAAGTGTACCTGAGGCAATGGAGGGTTAAGTGGCTTCGCCAAGGCCACAAGGAGTGGCCATTGGACTAGAGACCCCAGTCCCTCTGGCCTGAGGTTGCTTGTCCCCATGTGAGAATTGAACCCCCAGCCTTCTGGCCTGAGGTAACCTGTTCCAACCACTGAGCCAACTCCTCAATTTAAGATCATCAGACACAACCACGCCATTGCTCCCTTGGATTGCTGCAGCCAAAATGCATGACCTTACATTTTTTAACATTAAATCCCAGCTGCCAGATTCTAGACCATTCTTCAAGCTTAGCTAGATCCCTCCTCATGTTATCTACACCTTCCTGGGTGTCTACTCTATTGCAGATTTTGGTGTCATCCGAAAAAAGGCAAACCTTACCCGACAGCCCTTCTGCTATATCACTAACAAAGATGCTAAAAAGAATCGGACCAAGGACAGATCCCTGGGGCACACCACTGGTAACTTCCTTCTCCTCAGAGTGAGCCCCATTTACCTGTACTCTTTGTCGCCTCCCACCCAACCGATTTCTAACCCAAGCAGTAACTTTAGGGTCCATCCCTAGGGTGCTCAGTTTGTTTATAAGTCGCCTGTGAGGAACAGCGTCAAAGGCTTTACTGAAATCTAAATACACCACATCTAGGACTGTCCCTCGGTCCAACTCCCTGGTCACCCAGTCAAAGAAATCAATCAGATTTGTCTGACAAGACATGCCTCTGGGGAATCCATGCTGCCTCGGATCCTTTAATCCGCTGGACTCCAGAAACCTCACTATTTTCTCTTTCAGCAGCGTTTCCAATAATTTACTCACCATCGAAGTTAAACTAACCGGCCTGTAGTTTTCAACCACATCCTTACTTTCGCTTTTGTGTAAAGGCACCACATGAGCCCCTCTCCAGTCCTTTGGCACCACTCCCGACTGCAACGAGGCATTGAAAAGGTCAGTCAGTGGAGCTCAGTATTCTAGGGTGTATCCCATCCTGTCCCATCGCTTTGTCTACTTTAAGCAAGTTGAGCAAGTTTCTAACGAATACGGTCTTCTGAAAATTGTTCAAGATGTCCCTCGCTTCTGTTCCTGTTTGTGGGTGTTTTCTGAGGTCCTGCTCCTGGTTTTTCATCTGTGAACCCAGAACAGAAATATTTGTTAAGCAATTCCACTGTATCCTCATCAGCTTCTACATATTCCTCCCCTTCACCCTTGAGTCTGACAATACCACTTTTGCCCTTCCTCTTCTCACTAACATATCTGAAAAAGGTCTTATCCCCCATTTTATTGCATTGGCTATTTTTTCCTCTTTTCGCATTAGCTTTTAAAGTCTTAAATATTAACTTTATAATATAAACTGATAACTGTAATTATTTTATAAACTATGTTCTTGGTTTGATTATATAAGATGAAATAAAGATTACATATATTTTACAAAGAATTTTTAAAGGTCCTGGTTTTCTTGCAGCTAAATAAAATGTGCAGCAGCCCCAGTCCCAAGAGCTCACTCTCTTCTCTCCATTGTTGCATGATCATGTTGGACATAAATCATTTAGGAAGGATGGCAACTGCAATTAATGCTACGCACGGCAAACATGTTGGAATTTGGCAAGCCTCTAATTGATTTTATTGAGTTACAAAGTTCTTGGGAATAAAGGCACTGTTCTAGGCTTTGAGTCATTCACTTTGGTTGTATTATTGCTGCAAATTACTGACGTTCTTGTGTTTTTCTTCTGCTTCATATCCTGTAAAATATGCCTAGGGCAAAATGAATCAGTAAAAGAACATATCAGGCCATGACTCTTTGCTTATTAAGGGTGCGACGTTGGGTTCCTTGTAATGAATTATGCAATTATTACCATGTATGCACTGTTACCTGCTTGGCTTATTGCAATGATGTGATTTTCATCCAGTCCCCTGCATGCCCAGAATTGCAAGTTTTAAAGAGAAAAATTTGGAAAGAGGTAAAGGAAAATGTACAATTCTCCTACTTAGATGCAATGGCATAAGAAGACTTTTAGAATGGAGTAATGATATAGCTACCTTTTATGTTGGATTCCATGCGATTACATTTTGGAAGTATCGCTATGTTTTTGGAAGCATCACTATGTTTCTGCTAGCCAAAGTAGAACCCCAGTTTCAATGAAAGAGAAAGTGAGTTACTCAAACATACAAATCTTTAGAGATTTTAAAAAAAAGCAGCAAATCTTTTAGAACTAAAGTATGTTCAGATGGAGGTTAACTGAAGTCCTGAGCGGGAGAAAGTAAAAATAAGGTCAGACTTGGAACCAACCGAAGGAGTCACTCTTCTAGATGGGGGAGCTATCAGTTGTGCTGTTTTATGCTTTAATTGTGATGAAAATTAGAACGCCAGGAAAGGACTCAGACACTACAGCACTCCAGAGTAAGCAGTATTTCATTTTTGAGTCCAGTATTAAAGTTTCCATTGAATAGAGTCAATTTCCCGCTATATTTATGCAGGCCAATCAATTGAATTTCTGCCATCGCTTACAGTATAAATGCCATTATTTGACTGAGTTAAGTGGTCATTTGACATAGGCTATTGGTTTAATTTCTCTCAGGTTGATTTTCCTTGGTGTAAATTAAGTTTCTGATGCAAGCATTTGCTAGAGCTAGAATAGAATGAGTCGGAAATGCTGGTTAATATTTAGAGAGCTTATATAATTCTGTTGTACACGGAGACCTTGGCTCTGTTATTGGCAATAGTAGTTGAGAGCTGATGCATATTATTTGTTGTTGCTTTTTGACTATGTTATGTGTTCTCTTGTTTCTTTTATGAACTTGATTATAAATTTACATCTATCTTATGTAGTGTTATGCCCCACCCTGAGCCATTATTGAATAGACAATATAGAAATAAGCTGCAGGCCTTTAGATCTTCAGAAGCATGCATCTTTTATGGAAATTGGTATATCATACTTAATGAAATAAATACAAACCTCATAATAGACCAAATAGGGTTTTGCCTTTTGCTTTTAATTAAAGTTAGGTTAGTAGGTTTTACACATGAGCCTCGGCTGGACTTAAAAGAAGATGGAAGCGAGCTGTCATTAAACCCAGAGGAAGAGAGAGAGAGAAAAGATGACGAGACAACTGTGCACCGACGTTAATGCCCTGGCCAGTGGTATGACCTGTATGAACTGTGCTATTTAATACATATCCCCGTGATTTACGGAAACAAACTAAAATTAGAGTTTAGGGAAGTCTGTGCTTACCTGTCCTTGAGGTGACTTGTATACTTGAAGGAGAAATAATCACAAAGAATCAAACTTTAATGTTTAAATATAGCAACTGCTTAATATGATAAGAATTTCTGAGAATAAAGGTGAAGACTTATCTGATTTTGATGATTTAAAGCAAATATCCACTGAGTTGATGTTGGTCATCTGTAAAGAAAAACAAAACTGTTCAGGTATTTGGGTTTCAGGTTAAAGGGAGAAACTTGACTTATTTAAATAATTGATTATTTTGTTTTCTTAATAAATGTTAATAATTTTAATTTAATTCTCTCTATCAGTCATTTTAATTTATTATTAGTATAATATATTTATTTATGGTAACACTCACCTGAGCATGACATCTCGAGAGAGCTAACCTGGACCTTAGCCACACAACCATGACTTCAAATATCTATGGGGAAGGCTTCAGCTCAGGAGGATGATCCACAATAAGAAGTATAGGCTGAAAGTTAAGAAGAGTGGATTGATTATATTAATCTAAGGTGCAAGGCCAGAATGACATTTGTATGTTGTACAGTGGAAAGCTGGTATGATATTTCATCTCTTGCTTCCTTATTGACTAGAATGAAACAAAAAAGTCATCAGTAGATATTGTCCGTGCCATCAAAGCAGTATAATAATGTCGGGCTAAACGGACTGGAACAGCGAGAGTAAATGACTCCCTGCTCAATAGTGCGAAACGCCCATTTTTTTTGAAAGAATTTTTCTTGTGCATATAAAACTTATCTCAATCCACGGCGGTTGTAGAGCCGATCCATGAACACATTGCCTCAAAATTGCACATGACATGCATGCAAGAGACCCTGTATCAAGTGTTCAGCCGCTGTAACATGGAAGTGGTAAATGCCGGGAGCCTAACAGCCAAACCAAACAGTTATTTATATGGCAATCCCAGACAACTATTGGCTGCCAAGATTACGTCATTGTGAGCTAATCGGATGCAGATCGGAAGAAAATCATCGCATTGGTCAAAGTCCTTATTGACTAGAACATAGTTCAGCTGAATAAGTAGGGATAGGGTATGCAGGAAGGAAACCAATTATGAGATGACATTATACATGAAGGCAGGAAAAACTTGAACGCCTTTACCTTAGAAAAGGAACACAATTTTATAACTTGCAAAATTTTGGTGACATTTTATCCAAATTATTTTAACTGCAATATAGAAGAGAGATTAGGATTTTTGCCTTTTGCAGAATGGCTGTGCCTAACTTGAATTTACAAAACCAATACTTGTGCTATTGTGAGTGCTACTGCTTTGATTCTTTTAATATACATTGTCACTTTGGGGTTAAAAGCATGAATATATTTGACTTTTGTATATAAATTTAATCCACATATTTTTAAAAGCTCATTATTTCTCATAAACTAATAAATTACTGGTTGTATGTGAATAAAAAATAAAGCAAGTTTAACTGATATCCATTAAGTAATTGTGGATTTTAGGCAAAACAGCATTTATATTTCTCAATAATACTGTTGTTGAGGCCAGTTCAATGGCTAAGGCTGCAGCCCAGGAAACCCAGATTTGCATTCTCTGTTCAGCAGGGGTTGGGTACGGTGGGGAAAGGGTTGCCTCTAATGCAGCCATCACTGGTGATCCAAAGTGGAATGGAGGACAGGCCTTAGAAGAGAATTCCCTCTGGTCTTCCTGGCCAAGGTGATCATTTGTGTTGCTTGAGATGACGTTGTATGGAAAAACGGAATGAAAAAGAAATGTAGGGCTCGAAAGTCAGCGGCTGCAGCTAGCCAATTGAATGTGGCTAGCTGTCACTGCCGAACTTTAAACCCAGATATTCAACGCCGAGGTCATTTCCGGGTTGCCAACATTTGCAGGAAGCTAACTGGACAGCAATGATATTCAGCCGCTGCTCACTTAGCTTCCATGGTAAAGTTAGGCCAGCCCTTGCTGCACCTTGTTTCACCATGTAGCCATAACTGGGCAGCTGCTAGATATAGCCACTGCCCGGTTATGGCCCAATACCACCCCCAGAATGCTCTGATGCTAATCGTTTAGCATCAAGGCATACAGCAGTGGCAGTCATGGATAACCATGTAAGTGCCACGGAAAATCACGGATAAAGGGAGCACGGTTAGCAGGTCTGTTACTCCCTTATCGGGCCCTTAGACAATATGCTGGTGCTGTATACATTACCTTTCACCATGGCTTCGTTATATTTCAGTGTTTTTTCTTGATCGTTTGAAACATAAGAAAAGGCAGTCAGATTTAGCTGTACTGTCCCTGGCTTAGGGAGTTTAATATATACTTTTGACTCATGCAGCTTGCTTGGAAAACAGCTGAATGCATTGTTTGTTTTTATTTACATGTACTGAAATGTAATAATACTTCCTAGGCTTGATAGCCAAGTTCAGCTTAAGCCTGCCAACAAAGAAATGCTGCTTTCAACATGTTTTCTTTAATTCTGTTGTATCACTGAAGAGATTAACAGAGTTTATGGTTTTCATAAACATACTGAAGATGAGTTATGGCTTCATGAACCCTTAAATGATCTTTGACATATATAAAATAGGCCTTTTATCCTTTTTCTGTTCTTTAAAAAAAAATTGAAGCAAAGGTCACGGCTTTACTTTTTTTTTTATGAGAAATTCTTCAGAGGTGTGCCTGTTTTTACACAGAGTTAAATATATTTCCAGTGCATGTACTTGAACTTGCATAAAAGAAGGGGCAGAATTAAGTTGTATGAGTGAATGTGCATGCAAAGATTTCATTTGTATTCTCCTTTGTGTGCTCCAAAGTGGATATGAAGCATATACATATTAAAGCACTCTTGCTTCCCCTCTTGTCACAGATTTTCAATGAGAAACTCAATAGAGAACTTCCCTTTGAAAATGAGCCTGCTGTGTCTGCGGGAAAACAGTAAATTACCCTGTAAATATAAAGGTCAAGGCTTTAAAAATGTCTCTTTAAATTTATTATTAAGCCTTTGATGAGAGGGAATCTAACATTCCAATCCATGTATTGGCGTGCTTCCTTGACTGCTTGGTCATATTTGCTAATGCTGGTCTTGTCAACCATCCATAAGGCTGGTTTGGAGGGATTACCAAAATAAGCAAGTCGCCTCGGTTCATGGACTAATCAGTGCACATGCTTTCCTTGAATATTTATGTTAGGCATTTAGAGAATCGGTTCCATTCTTTACCCTGGATGACTAGAGATAGGGACTGTGGTGATGCAGGAAGGGATAGGCAGAAGGTACATCAGCTGGTCAACCAGTCTGATTTGCCCAAAACCCACTGTTGCTTAAAAGGTCTCTAAAATTCCAAAACTGACAGCATTTGTTGTTTATCCAGGCTTCAGTAGAAATTTCTTTTGTCCTCTGTAGAATTATTTTGACGTTGTAAAGATTTCTACAGACTTGTTTGAGAAGTGTTCATTAATTTTCCTAATGGGATTCTAAACTAGGATACAATTTTGCAGAATTTTTTTTTCATAATGGAAAAGCTGATTATATAGCAATGATAATATAAAGTACTTTTAAGAAAATATTTTGTTTTATGTTTTCCCAGCAGAAATAGCTTCTAAGAAAGATTCTGAATTCTTTGGGCCTAATGAGTAACATTTATTCTGTAAATTACATTGTGGAATAGCATAATATGACTTGTGGGTAATTTCCATAGTAGTGATGATATTCATCAACAAAGATTACATAGTACTGACTGGGGACCTATGTTAGAATGTGCAAGGGGTGTGTGTAATAGAAAAGTACATTGTTCTAGTTTCAAGCAAGTGGGAAAATGCTAGTTCAGCTTTATAATTCTGCTCCTCTAAACTCTACAGTGTACGGGAACAAAGAATATGAGTGCAGACAAAGATCGTGAGGCCCATCTATTCTGCTGTTTCTTTCCTGGTGTCATGCCATAGACCTCAGTTGATCTCTGGCTTCCTCCTCATGTCTTGGCAGCTAGGGATCCTTTGTGCTTATCCCACGCTTTCTTAATTTCTCGTACTGTTTTTGCCTCCACCGTCTCCCTTGGAAAGTGAGGATAGCCATATCAAGGGCGTAGCCTCATAACGTGGCTGCTGCTTGGTTGAGTGGCAGAGTAAAGTTGGTTTAGGGCAGCCAAGAGGACAATAGGGGAAAATTCAGGAAATGAGTCAGCAGGGACAGGATACAGCACTGAGGGAATTTAGGGAGGCTATACGAGACAAGAACAAAAGAATAAGAACGTTGTGGTAGCTGTAAAAATCCTCTCACCCACCTATTTATGGGGCTATGGCAACAGGGAGATAGGTCAAAGCTAAGGAATTAAGTGGGCATGGGGACCTCACCAATAAATGAAGGGAGTACAAATTAAATAGATAAAAGAGGAGATATAGAGATGTTTAAATACGTCCTTGCATAAATGCACAGGAGGAAAACCTCATCTCCAGGAACAAGCAGGAATAAGTCCTCACATATGGGTACGTCGGTACCGACGGAGCCTGCGCGGGAAAGCTCCCCAGCTTCCCAGAAGGAAAGCTTTTGGGGCCTCCCACTGCGCATGCGCGCTGCCTTCCCGCCTTCCTGACCAACTCTCCTCAGTTCTTCTTTTTCCGCGGAGCCAGCAGGTCGTTTTCCTGTCACCGCTGAAGAAGTTGTTATTTTAATTTGTTTCTTTGGCCGCGTGTCCGCCTTCCCCGATTCCGGACTGGTACCGCCGGTCTTTTTTCTTTATTTCTTTACAAAAAAAAAAAAAAAATCTTATTTTCCCCACTTGGTGTGTTTGTTCTATGAGGCCTCTAGGCCTTCACAGAATTCTCCCTCATGGAGAAACAAGCCTCTGGTTTTAAAAAATGCACCAAGTGTAGCGGTACTATATCAGTCACAGACACCCATGAATGGTGTCTTAAATGTTTGGGGCCTGACCATTCCATTCCGGATTGCCCATCCTGTTCTTTGATGTCTAAACGTGGCTTACAAAACCGGGCAGCCAAGTTTCACATGCTGTTTTCTACAGATACTCCAGCATCGACATCTTCCAGGTCTTCCTCTCCTGATGGATCTCAGGTAACCAAACATTCCTCTGGCAGGTCCTCAAAGGGCAAATCTCCCTCCAAGTATCGAGATGCCCCCGGGCTTGACCCTGAGGACCCTGTCCTAGCCAAACAACCCCGGCGGGAAGCTCCGGCTTCCAAAGCTCCTCCTATGGGGTTACAGGTTGACATCGATGGCACGGCCTCGACCGATCACCTGTTAGACTGCTCTGGGGTACCGGCTCATTCTTCCGGTACCGACATCCAGACAGTCGTGGCGTCTATGGATCATACAGTTCAATCCATGCAGCAGGCTATTATGGCTTTTATTAGAGCTGCGGCGCCATCGGTACCGCAGCCAGCGGTACCGACTCCGGTTCCGGTACCACAACCGATACCGGTACCCAGGGCATCCATATTGACCAGGATACCGATTCCGGTTCCCGGTTCCGGGTATCCCCGATGTCGATACCGGTCGATACGCTTATCGATCCCTGGAAGCAAACAGACGATACTTTGAGTCTTCTGATGATTCTGATTCATCAGATGACTCTGCTGAAGTATCCCTAACTTTACCTGAAGAGCCCTCTTCTCCAAAGAGGAGAATGTCTCCTCCAGAGGATTTGTCCTTTCAAGACTTCATTCTTGAAATGGCTAAAGGTCTCTCTATTTCAGTAACCTCTGAAAAAGAACCTAGAGCAAAAAAATTAGATATTTTAGGATACTCTAAGGTTCCCAAAGAGGCAGTCACCTTGCCCATTCATGAAATTCTTCAAGAACACATGATGGACTTATGGGAGACTCCTCTCACCCTATCTCCACATTCTCGTCGGTTGGACACCATGTATCGTGTCCCTCCTTCTCCTGGTTTTCAAAAGACTCAGCTCCCTCACCACTCTATTGTGGTGCAGTCAGCTATGAAAAGGATAAAGAGTACCAAAAGACACTCTTCTACTCCTCCAGGGAGAGAATGTAGGACTTTGGATGCTTTTGGTAGAAAAATCTTCCAAGCAAGTATGCTTATTGCTAGAATCAATTCATACAGCCTCTATATGGGCATGTTTTTGAAGGAGATTGCATTGAAAATACGCCATTTTCTCCCCTTTATCCCAGAGGATAGAAAGGAGGAATTCCTTCTTTTGCTAAAGCATACCCAGGATATATCAAAGTTCTCCAACAGAGCAGCCTTTGACTCCTTTGAGGGTGCTAGCAGAGCCTCAGGTATTGCCATAGCGGCTTGCAGAATTGCTTGGCTCCAGGCCTCTGACCTAGAACCCTGGGTCCAGGATGGGTTGGGAAATCTGCCCTGTACAGGTGAGAATCTGTTTGGTAAAGAGTGGCAAATCAAAGCCACCCAAATGGATGCAGAAAATGCTGCTTTAGATAGACTGTCTAAGTCTACCTCTGCCCCTGTTAAGAAAAAATCTTTCAAGAAGCCTTTCTATAAGAAGGCCAGATTTGCTACAAATACTGGCCAACAATCTTCTGCAGCTCGCTTTGCTCCTAAGCGTCAGCAGCCTAAACAGGCCAGGGCAAAACCTGCAGGGGCTGCTACAGCCCAGCAGTCCCAACCCCCTCAGGGTTTTTGACTCATCTCTAGAGAACTTAACCTTTCTGGCTCTAAAACATCCAGATCCTCTCACCATTCCAGGAAGGTTAACTCATTTTGCTCCCAGATGGGAGCAAATCACATCAGAACAATGGACCCTCTCTATCATCAGAGAGGGCTACAAACTACATTTCTCCAGCCTTCCTCCCCATACCATGGTGAGATGTTTCAGTTCTCCCCCTTCTCTCCTGAATCTGTTAGGTCAGGAGGTGACCACCCTTCTCGCCCAAAGGGCAATAGAAGAGGTTCCTCTTCTTCAACAGGGGTCAGGGTCTTACTCCCCTTATTTTTCTTATTCCCAAGAAAACAGGGGGGTACAGACCTATTCTAGATCTCAGAGAATTGAACAAATTCCTGTGCAAGGAGAAATTCAAGATGCTTTCTCTAGGTACTCTCCTTCCATACCTACATAGTCAGGATTGGCTTTGTTCTCTAGATCTCAAGGATGCATACACACATATACTCATCCATCCATCCCACAGAAAATTCCTACGGTTTCTGTTCCAGGGAAAACATTTCCAATACAGAGTACTTCCCTTCGGTCTAGCCTCTGTTCCAAGGGTATTTACCAAATGCATGGCAATAGTAGCTGCATTTCTACGAGCCCTGGGAATTTTTGTTTTCCCATACCTGGACGACTGGCTCATCCGAGCTCCATCTCAGTCCGAGGCTCAGACTTCCCTGGATCGCACCAGACGCATTCTGCAGTATCTGGGACTTGTGATCAATCTGCCAAAGTCTCAACTCGCCCCTACTCAGTTCCTGGAATTCATAGGGGCCTGGTTGGATACCACCATGGCAAGGGCCTATCTTCCTCAGGCCCGTTGCCAACGTCTAGTGCACTTAGCCTCCCAGACTCAGTCCAGAAGCCACTTGACTGCCAGGGAGATGCTACAACTATTAGGCCACATGGCCTCCACAGTACATGTGGTGCCCTATGCTCGCCTACATATGAGAGCAGCTCAATGGACTTTGTCCACCCAGTGGACTCAAGAATCCGGAGCTCTCTCAGACCAAATAGCAAACTCCAAATGTCTCTTTTGATCTCTCCAATGGTGGATGTCCACTCAAAATCTGTTGTTGGGGGCCCCCTTTCAACCATTGTTGCCCCAAGCAACCCTCACAACAGATGCCTCCCAAACAGGTTGGGGAGCTCATCTTCAAGATCTCTCCACTCAGGGCACTTGGTCTCCACAGGAGACCACCCTTCATATCAACCACTAGGAACTTCGAGCAATCTTTCTAGCTCTCAGAGTTTTTCATACCCTCCTCAGCAACATGACGTCCTTATTCATACGGACAATCAAGTAGCCATGTTTTACATAAACAAACAAGGAGGGACTGGCTCTCTGTCGCTTTGCAACGAAGCTCTAAGATTATGGGCCTTCGCCAGAGAGCATCAAATCCATCTCCTGGCAGTATATCTTCCAGGAATCCAAAACTCTTGGGCAGACAGACTCAGTCGAGTTCTGCTTCCACACGAATGGTCCCTGCACATGGATCAGGTACTCAGAATCTTCCAGAAATGGGGGACCCCGGACATAGACCTCTTTGCAAGTCCGTGGAATGCCAAACTTCCCCAGTTCTGTTCCAGGATTCCGTGTCAGGGAGTTCAGGCCAAGGATGCCTTCCTCTTTCATTGGGGTCAGGACTTCCTATATGCCTTTCCACCCATTCCTTTGATTCCCAAGACTCTGTTCAAACTTCAAAGGGATCAAGGGTCCATGATCCTCATAGCTCCACGCTGGCCACGCCAAGTGTGGTACCCTCTACTCCTGCATCTCTCCCAAGCCCCCTCCCTGGACTTGGGAGCGGCTCCAGACCTTCTGTCTCAGGAGGAGGGGACTTTGTGGCACCCAAACCCCAAGTCCCTTCACCTCAGAGCTTGGTTACTGAAGGCCTAGACCTTCAACACTTCAATCTTTCGCAGCAAGTGAAGGATATCCTCCATGCCTCTAGGAAACCTTCCACTAGGCGTTCTTACGCTTTTAAATGGAAAAGATTTTCCATTTGGTGTGCTCAACAGGGTCTTAACCCTCTAGCACTTCCTTTGAATTCTCTTTTGGAATATCTTCTGCATCTCTCCAATGCAGGACTCAAAACGAATTCGGTAAGAGTCCATTTGAGTGCTATTGCAGCATCCCTTAAGCCCATCAATGGACAACCTGTTTCCTCTCATCCTCTTATTGCAAGATTCATGAGAGGCCTAACCTTAACTAAACCTCCCATTCGACCTCCTCCGGTGGCATGGGACTTAAACTTGGTTCTTGGTCAGCTTATGAAGCCACCCTTTGAACCCTTAGCCACTACCTCCTTGAAATTTCTTTCCTGGAAGGTTATTTTCCTTATTGCAGTCACCTCAGCTCGCCGTATCAGTGAACTGCAAGCTCTAGTGACTAATCCACCTTATACAAGGTTCCATTATGATAAGGTGGTCCTTAGGACCAATCCCCACTTTATGCCTAAAGTGGTCTCCCCTTTTCATCTTAATCAAGAGGTATATTTACCTGTCTTTTTTTCCAGCTCCTCATGCATCCAGTGCAGAGAGGAACCTTCATACTCTAGATTGTAAAAGAGCTCTTGCCTTTTACCTCCACAGGACACAGCAACATCGAAAGTCTTCTCAGCTCTTTGTTGCTTTTGATCCTTCTCATTTAGGACTTCCAGTCTCTAAAAGAACACTGTCCAATTGGATTGCTCAGTGTATCTCTTTTGCTTACCAGAGTAAGAACCTTTCTCTGGAGGGCCATGTCACCGCTCACAATGTGAGAGACATGGCCACCTGTATGGCTCATCTAAACTCTGTGTCCATTGACCAGATCTGTCGAGCAGCCACCTGGGCCTCGGTTCATACCTTTACAGCCCATTACTGTTTGGACAAGGACTCCCGCCGGGATGCCTTGTTTGGTCAGGCTGTCCTCAAACACCTGTTCCATTCTTGAACAACTCCAGCCCACCTTCCCTGAATGGATGCCTGAGATCCATAGGAAGATGAGGAACCTTTCAGGGTCTCATACCCTTCAGGGGATCTCCCAGGCATCTCAGCTAGGGAGTCCCCATATGTGAGGACTTATTCCTGCTTGTTCCTGGAGATAGCACAGTTACTTACCTGTAACAGGTGATCTCTGGGAACAGCAGGAATTAGTCCTCACAACCCACCCACCTCCCCTAGGAGTTGTATCTCTCTCTATCTTTCCTTTCCTCTCTTTATTGTCTCAGCTTTAAACTCAAACTGAGGAGAGTTGGTCAGGAAGGCGGGAAGGCAGCGCGGATGCTCAGTGGGAGGCCCCAAAAGCTTTCATTCTGGGAAGCTGGGGAGCTTTCCCGCGCAGGCTCCGTCGGTACCGACGTACCCATATGTGAGGACTAATTCCTGCTGTTCCCAGAGATCACCTGTTACAGGTAAGTAACTGTGCTTTTCAACTGAAAGTAAGCTCTGCAACGAGAGGACATAGGATGAGGGTAAAAGTTGATAGACTCAGGAGTAATATGCGGAAATATTTTTTATGAAAAGAGTGGTAGATGAGTGGAATAGTTTCCCAGTGGAGGTAGTAGAGACCAGGACAGAATTTGAATTTGAGAAACCATGGGACAAATACAAAAGATCACTAAAGGGGAAAAGGGGACTATGATAGTTGATATGGAAGGGCAGACTAGATACTAAGGAGGCACCTAGTTTAAGCATGTTTTCAGGTGTGTATACTAAGCCAATTTTATAAGGACAAGTAGGCACCTATTTATCTTTAGAAACTATTAGCTTAACTGATAGATTTCATGTTTACATTCCAGGTGTAGACATTTACAACAGCTCTGGAGTTGATGTAAATGTCTGCACCTATAATTTTCAGATAAGCATGTAAATTATAATACTTTATAATCTATGTACATGCTTGCGTGCTCTGCCCAAACTCCAACGCTTTGCCTGCCGATTGTCAAAGTATGCAAAAAACCATCTACTTTTACGTTGATTGGAATTTCCTAACAGAACATTTACAAGGGCATGTGCCTGCATCTGTGCGGAAATTACTTTAGAAAATTTTGTCCTTAAAGTTATGTAGCTGTTCTCCACAGGGACAGAGACTCACTGTGGGCCCTCATTTGCATAAATATTCATACATCAGAGAATAATCCTGGTTGCTGTAAATTCAGGATCATGGTGCATATGGAAAAGCCCAGAAGTCAGCAATAGTGAAATTATTAAACCACAAAACAAAATTAAACTAAAATGTTCCCTTCAAATTTATTATTTCTTCAATTCTGACCTAATAAAATATTTTAAATTTTGCAGTAGCAGCAAGAAGAACAGAAAAGTGTATTTAAAGACTATCCGTGCTTCACTATTTCCCACCAACACCCTACAGTTGATGCCACACAAGGAACAAAAAGAACACGTAAAAGCCAGAGCACAGGACCTATAGAACAAATCTACCACTCCATAATAAAACTAACTTCCAGAACTCACACACTGTGAAGCCTATCCCAAAAAGTGCAGCATTGTAAATATTGCAGTGGGCCCTAGAACATCCATACCACCTACTGGGAAAACTGAAGAAGCAAGATCACTAAAGATCTCTACATTAAAACTCCATGCTAATACTAACCTCAGTCACACAATGGACCTCACAAAACACTGAATAAGTGATCACAAATTTAAAAAAAGAAATATGTAGATAAATATTAAACTGAAACTCCAAGAAAGCACACTTTTCATGCAGTGCAACACCAGAGAAATAGAGATGCAGATGAAGGGCACATATAAATTACAAAAGATGCCGATTGGTTTTCTTTTTTTCCCCTAATTTTGCCCACTCCTTAAGCTTGGTTTTAAAAGTTTAGGAGGACATTTATTGATATAACATTAAAATCAGTGTTGGTTACCAGAACTTTGTCATAGCGTTATTCTCTGAGAGTAACTCTTTGGCCATTAATAGGGGAGTTAGGAAGCCATCTCATATGAAAATGCCCCCGCTCCAGATTTTTGAGATGAGACAGCTATCCTAAGGGAGGGTGCAGGTAGAGAGGTATTAGGGATAGGTTAGCTACTCTCCCTTAGACAATTACCTGGCTCGGACCACTCTCAATCTCAGGTCGCAAAGGCACACAGCACTGCAGGAGCAGTCAGGGCCAGCAGGCTGAGGCAGAGACACACTATCTAGGCCTGCCTGGTTGATAGTCCCAGGCCTGTGGCAGCATGGCCTCCCTGCCTCGGCTCCATTGAATCAGTCGACATTCAGCAATGGTGACAGCACACACCAATGGAACTCATTGTGTTGGCCACTCTGCAAACTTGTTTCTTCCCCCAACCCATAATATGTGCTCTCTCTCTCCCTTTTTACTCCTCCAGTTTCTGCCTTTTTTCCCCACCTGACACCAGCATATGCCAGCATCAGTTTCCTTCTATTTCCTGATCCAGCCCCTTTCCAGTCTCATTACTCCCCTCAGTGTCAGCCTATTCCCAGTCCCAGTACCCATCTCAGATATCAGTCCCCTTTCCAGTCCTCCCAGTGCCTCCCTATTCAGCTCCTTTCCAGCCCCCTTCCCCTCTGTCCAGCCCCCTTCCAGGGCCATCCCCAGGTATCATCTCCCTTCCAGTCCCATTGCCCCCTCCTTCACTACCCAGTCACCTTCCAGTACCATCCCCAGGCATCAGCTCTCTTCCAGCCCCGCCCCCCCCCCCCCCCATGTCAGCTCCCTTCCAGTCCCCCTCCAGGACCATCCCCAGGTGTCAGCTCCCTTCCAACCCTCTTCTTCCCCCTACATCTGCTGCAGTCCCTGCATCGGCCACTTCTGGCAACCATGGGAATACATTTCTTTGCTCCCACAGCTCTGCTACCTTACAAGCTGCTAAACTCTGGCATTTCCAAAGGCGGTAAGAAACAGGAAATGCTTATTACTACTTTTAGAAACCCTGCAGTTCAGCAACTTGTAAGACAGCAGCGCCACAGGAGCAAAGAGAAGAGTCTCTGTGGCTGCTTTAATCTTTTCAAAATGGCGAATCAGTGAAGCAGGCTTCGGGCACCTTTAAATGTTGTGTGCCCTGAGCCAATGCCTCATCGGATCACATGTTAAGCTGGGTCCATGTTGTTGGTGGGGAAGCTGGGCACAGTATGCAGAGCCACGATGGAGGCTGAAACTTGGGCTGCGAGGTCAGTGGAAACAGCTGTAAGTCAGCAGGGACAGTGGGCAAAGGGAGGCACACAGGCACTATGTGGCAGCAGTATGAGGTTAGCACAGGGCCTCTGGTTCAGCGGGGCTGTGTGCCAAAAACATGTTCACACATGCATAGAGCTGGCCCTGTTTCTCCAATCCTAAACCTAGAAATCAGATCACCAAAAATACCTGCCATTTATGCGGTCCAACTTAGACTTATAAGTTGTATGGACAGTGGCTGACTATCAGAGCTACCAGTTTAAATTTTGGCCTAATAGAAACATGGTGGCAGAAAAAGGCCTTATGGCCTATCCAATCTGCCCTTCCACACCAATTACTATAGTCCCTTTTTTTCTATTAGAGATCTTCTGTGTTGCTCCATGCTTTCTTGAATTCAGATACTGTCTTGATCCCTACTACCTCTACTGGGAGAATGCTCCACGCATCTACCACTCTTTCCATAAAGAAATATTTATGCATATTTACTCCTGAGACTATCCCCTTTCACCTTCATCCCATGCCTCTTCGTTGCAGAGCTTTCTTTCAAATGAAAGAGGCTCTCCTCCTGTGCATTTATGTTACAGAGGTATTTAAACATCTCTATCATATTTCCTCTCTTCTGCCTTTCTTACAAAGTATACATATTGAAATCTTTAAGTCTGTCCCTATATGCTTTGTGACGAAGTTCACTGACCATTTTGGTAGTCATTCTGCACAGACTCCATTCTGTTTATATCCTTTTGAAGATGTGGTCCCCAGAATTGTTCACAATGCTCCAAATGAGTTCTCACCAAAGACTTATACAGAGGCACTATCACCTCCTCCTTCCTGCTGGCCAAGCCGATACCTGTGCACCCAAGCATCCTTCTAGCTTTTGCCATCACCTTTTCTACCTCTCTTTAGCCACCTTAAGATAATCAGAAACTATCATCCCCAGATCCCACTCTTTTTTTGTGGACAGAAGTACTTCGTCCCCATTACTGTACGGTTCCTGTGGATTTTTGCACCCAAATGCATGACTCTGCATTTTCTTAGCATTAAATCTCAGCTGCCAAATTCTTGACCATTTTTCAAGCACAGCGAGAATATTGGTATCATCTGCAAAGAGGCAAATCTTACCTGACAGCTCTTCAGCAATGTAACTAACAAAAATGTTAAAAAGAATCAGACCAAGGACAGATTCTTGTGGCATCCCACTGGTGAACTCTTTTTCCTCAGAGTGAACTCCATTTACCTGTACTATGTTGCCTCCCACTCAACTAGTTTCTAACCCAGTCACTCATTTTAGGGTTTATTCCTAGGGTGCTCAATTTATTTATAAATCGTCTGTGCAGATTGGTATCAAAAGCTTTACTGAAATCTAAGTACTCCACATCTAGGGTTCTCCCTCGGTCCAACTGTCCGGTTGCCCAGTCAAAGAAATTAATTAGATTTGTCTGACAAAACCTGCCCCCTTAATAAACCCAAACATGCCTCGGATCCTGCAATCCATTAGACTCCAGAATCCTCACTATCCTCGGTTTTAGCAGCGTTTCCATTAATTTGCTACTACTACTACTTATCACTTGTATAGCTTTACAAGGCGTACGCAGCATTATACAAATACATCCCTGGTCATCAGAGCTTACAATCTAGTTGAGACAGACAATACAACTGAGGACAAGGATATATCTAGAGGAATGGTAAGGAAAAACATAGGAGACTAAATCGATCAGGATCCAGAAGTGGCCTTGAAGAAGTGAGCTTTCAGCCTGGATTTCAAAAGTGCCAGAGATGAAGCCTGATGCACAAACTCAGGTAGTTTGTTCCAGGCACAAGGAGCAGCAAGGTGAAAAGATCAAAGTCTGGAGTTGGTAATCAATGCTCTCTTTAATTTTCTGTAGTTTGTGTGCGCATAAAATATCATCTGTGCAGCTTTTGAAGGAAGGTTAAATTTTTGTGCGCCACATAACAACACTCGGAGTTATATACTTTAAAATTTGACTACACGTCAGAATACAGTATGTACACCACATTAATTTTAATCAAATTAAATGAAAATAGACGATTACTAAATGAAGCGGAAAATTTCTAGTAATTACAATCACAAATTTTAACTTTTAAGACCTCTGTGTTGTTTTCTATCAGAATCAGAACCATAATTTTTGTGCGCTCTGTTGTAAAGTATGTGCGCTCGCTCAGCGAGGTGTGTGCGCGCGCACAGCTTAGAGGGAACAGTGTTGGTAATAGAAGAGAAGGCACAGATAAAAGGATCTGTCAGAAGAGCAGAGTTCCCGAGGAGGGTTGTAGGGAGAGATAAGAGAGGAAAGGTAGTGAGGCGCAGCAGAATGAATGCACTTATAGGTCAGTAGGAGAAATTTGAATTGGATATGGAAACGAATAGGGAGCCAGTGAAGCAACTTAAGAAGATGTCATATGAGCATATTGAGGCTGGCAGAAGATTAGCTGTGCAGCTGAGTTTTGAACAGATTGAAGGGGGGAGAGATGATTCAGAGGGAGACCATTAAGGAGGAGGTTGCAATAATCTAGACTGGAGGTGACTAAAGAGTAGCTAAGTGTCTTAGTAGTGTGTGTAGAAAAGAAGGGATGGATTTTGCCAATGTTTTAGAGAAAAAAGTGGCAGGTTTTAGCTATCTGTTGGATGTGTGCAGAGAGAGAGAGTAGAGTCAAAAATAACCCCCAAGGTTGCAAGCTGAGGAAACAGAGAGGAGTATAGTTTTATCTACAGAAATAGAGAAGAGGGGATGGGAGAAGGTGGATTTAGGGGGAAAGATAAGATAAGGTAAGGATATTTTCTCACCACAGAGGTCAGACTAACCAGCCTATAATTCTCAATTTCATCCTTACTTCCCTTTTTTTGTAAAGGGAGCACATGCGCCTTTGGAGCCAATAGAAATACCCAAGTTTAATCTGGACTGTATCCCATCTGGCCCCATTGCTTTATCTGTTTTTTAGTTTAGCTAGTTCCTCGCGAACACAGTGAAAATCATTCAAGATCCCCTTCACTTCTTTTTCTATTTGTAGATGTTTTATAAGGTACTGCTCCTATATCCCTTCATCTGTGAACATGGAACAAAAATATTTGTTAAGCAATTCTGTTTTATTCTCCTCAGCTTGTACATATTCCTTCCCTTTGCATTTGAGTCTGATAATACACTTTTGCGCTTCCTCCTCTCACTAACATATCTGAAAATGTACCCCCATTTTACTGCATTGGCTTTTTTTTTCTTCCATTTGCATCTTTGCTTTTCTGGCTACTTTCCTAGCTTCTCTAAGTTTTTCCAAATATTGATGCTTGTCTTTCTCTTTTTGCGATCTCTTGTATTTTATGAAGGCCACCCTCTTTTTCTTCACCTTTTCAGCTACATCTTTCGGATGCATAGAGGCATCCTTTTCTTTTTACATTTATTTTCTCTTCTAACAAAAAGGTTTATTGCCCTTAACATATCCCCTTTCCTTTTTGCTCATTGCTTTGCTACATCCCCCAGCTGTTTCCATCCAAGTAATGACTATTTGAGGTATTGTCCCATCTTGGCAACACTGGTTTTCCTAAAGTCTAGGACCCTCACTTTTGAATGGACTTTATCAGCCCTTGTCCTAATGCTGAACCACACCATCCAATGATCACTGGATGTAAGATGATCCCCCACTATAACATCAGAAACACTTTCCCTATAGGTAAGCATCAGGTCCAGTATGGTCCCGTCCCATGTGGGTTCTGTTACCAGTTGCTGGAATAATTCTCCCTGTAGAGAATAGACGATCTCCTTACTTCTAGATGACATGGACAAACATGTCAATCAATATCTGGCATACTGAAATCACCTATCAATAGCACTTCTCCTTTTATGGCAATACTGTGAATGTCTTCAATTGAATCTCTGTCCACTTCTTCTGCCTGTGAGAGATTCTCCATTCCCTCTTTCTAGTTTAACCCACAGTGCCTCCTCCTTCACTTGTAAGCCTTGTAATTCTGTAGCTTTAATATGATTTTTTATATATAGTGCCACTCCTCCTCCCCTTCTTCCTACCCTGTCCTTCCTGAATAAAGTATAGCCTGGTATAATTACTTCCCATTCATGGTTGTTTGTGAATCATATCTCCTTAACCAACACTAAAGCCTCAACATCTGGGATCTTATTTCCCATACTACAGGCTTTAATGCAGGCAGCTTTCCTGACATTGCCCCTTTTACCTATTTCAACAAAGGAACTGGAGTGGAGGAGTAGCCTAGTGGTTAGAGCAACTGCCTAGTACCCAGAAGATCAAGGGTTCAATTCCCACTGGCATTCCTTGTGACTTTGGGCAAGTCACTTTACCCTCCATTGCCACGGAAGAAAAGGCTGGCAATCTACTTCCAGTGATACATTGCCAAGAAAACCAGAGGTAGCTGGGTCACTATGAGTCAACACTGACTTGATGGCACTAAAAAAAAACAACAAAAAACCCCCAGAGGAACTAAATATTTTACTTACCTGGGGACTTGCTTCACCCATCTTCAACAAATCTAATTTAAAGCCCTCTTCAGTAGGTTAGTCAGTCTGCTTCAAAAGACTCTTTGACTCTTCTTGGATAGCTGGATACCATCTCTGCTCAGCAGCCCTTGGAAAATCATCCCATGGTCCAGGAAACCAAAACACTCTCAGTGACACCATCCATGCAGCCATGGATTCATCTCCAGAATGTGAGCTTCTCTGCCTCTGTCTTTACCCTCAGCAGGGAGGATTGAAGAGTAGACTACCTGCTTCACCCTCTCTCCCAGAACTATGACGTCACATTCGATATGCTCGGAGGAATACCTAGCAGTATCATTTGTGCCAACATGGATGAGCATCATCGGATAACAGTCAGTAGACTTAATGAATTTTGGCAAACTCTCTATGGCATCTCAGATTTTGGCAGACAGCATACCTCCCTGGACATCAAACCTGATCAGCAGATGGATGCTTCAATACCCCCCAGAAGAGAGTCACCATCCATCACTACCCTTTGTTTCCTTGTGGTCACTGATTCTGCAACTTTGGGGTTCTTGAACTCTGGTTCTTCCTGTTCCTGGGATTTTTTTCACTTCTTCCACTTCCAGGGCTGCATACTGGTTATTCAGTTCAAGGGCTGGAGGAATTGGATTGTCGATTCTGCAAGCTCTGGTGATGTGTCCAATTCTTTTCATTCTGTAGCATGCCATTCTCCAGGACCAAGCAGGAAGTCAGTCCTCACTTATGGGTGACGTCAGCCGACGGAGCCCTCGCGGAGCAATTTTCCCCAGCTTTCGCAGAAAGCCTTTGGGAATTGCAGCGCGCATGCGCGGTCCCCTTCCCGCCCAGGGATGCCATCTTGCTCAGTCTTCTTTTTTCCGCGGAGCCCTACAGACGTGTCTGTTAACGCCGCTGAAAAGTTGATTTCTTTGATTTCTTTTCGTTAAAAAAAAAAAAAAAAATTTCTCGGTTCGTGTGTTCCTCTTCCCGCCGGGTCTCGATATCCCCTATCGGGCCCGTTTACGTTTTAATTTTTTTCCATCTGGCGGTCCCGCCACTTTTCTCTTCATCCCTGGCAGCGCGGTCGTTCGACCTTGCAGGGGCCCTTTTTCCCCCGATGGCTGCCAGCGGTTTTAAAAAGTGTGATCGCTGTGTCAGGCTCATGTCTCTTACTGACACGCATGACTGCTGCCTCCGCTGCCTTGGGGCCGAGCATGACCCTATAAGCTGCGGCCCGTGCAGCAAGATGTCCTCGAAGGCGCTGAGGAGTCGGCAGTCGCAGAGGGACCGGATCTTCTCTGACTCCACGCGGACCTCGTCAGAGGCCTCTACGCCTCGCGGCTCCGGTTTGGAGCATCGTAGGAGTTCTTCTGAACGGGGCTCCCCCAGCTGGGAACGCTGGTGGGAGAAGCGGCCCGCAAGGGTGGATCCGGGCGGCGAAACTGGTCCTTCGAGGGCCAGGTCGCTTAGCCCGGTCCAGCTCCCCGGGCCCTCAAAGGAGGAGAAGCCTTCGAAGATCCCTCGTCTCGAAGTGGAGTCGCCTAGGCACGTGAGTGATATAGTCCTCCTGGACTCCCCCACGGATGAGCCGACGTCGGGCCCGATGCCGTCGGGGCCTGAGTCGACGGCTGCTGGGTCTTCTGAGCTTGATCTCAGATTGACGACCTTGGAGCGCAGTATATCTGCCTTCATGGACCAGCAGCGGGCATGGATCACCGGCCTCGCCAGTGCATCTGCCCCGACCACCGGGACGTCGACGCTCAAGTCGACCCCGGAGGCCAAGCCGATCCTCGAGTCCATACGTGCTCGATTCGATCCTCGGCCTAGGTCTCCCTCGGCTTCCCGTTCGGGACCGAGGTCCTCGACGCCGGCCTCGGCGTCGGGGTGGAGGTCCCTGGGTCCCGCCCCTGCAGAACCTCTCGATTCCTCGGAGGAGGAGTCGGTCTGGGACACGGAGGAGGACGAGTCACCCGGTTCTTTTCAGACTCGGTGCGTCCCCTCCGATTCGCCCGAGTCGGAGCCTCGGAGGCGGTCCCCTCCAGAGGATACCCGGTTCTCCGATTTCGTGAGGGATATGGCCAAAGCGTTGGCCTTCCCCGCGGATCCGGAGGAGGAACCCCGAGCTGAAGAGCTCGAGGCCCTTGAATACGACTCCCCCCCGAGGGAGGCCTTCACTGTACCGGTTCCCCCGATGCTGGAGCGGCTTCTCCTCCGCATGTGGGAGAGCCCCGCCTCGACGCCAGTGTTGAGCAAGCGGATCGATTCCATATATCGAGTCCGCAAGAGCCCCGGGTTCCAGAAGGCGCAACTTCCGCACCACTCCATGGTGGTGGAGTCGGCCATGCATCGACTTAAGAGTCAAAAGATTCACTCCTCGGTGCCCCCGGGGAAGGAGGCCCGGAGCCTGGATGCCCTCGGTAGGAAGTGCTTCCAAGGCTCTATGCTTGCTTGTCGGGTCCAGACATATCAGCTGTACATGGGTATGTACCTCCGAGACCTGGCGAAAGAACTTCAGGGTTTCTCGGCCGGTCTCTCCGAGGAACCCTTGCAGCGGTTCCAAGCCTTGTCCTCCGGGATTCGAGAGTGTTCGAAGTTCATTTCTCGAGCGGCCTATGATGGCTTTGAGGCCTCGGCCCGAGTAGCTGGAGCCGGCATCGGGGCTCGCCGCCAGGCTTGGCTTCAGTCTTCCGACCTCGAGCCCTGGGTGCAGGACAAGTTGGTCGATGTCCCTTGCAGAGGGGAAAACCTCTTCGGCAAACCCATGGCCGAAAAGGCGGCGGAGCTCGAGTCGGAGACTCTCACCAGGACTCGCCTTTCTAGAAAGTCCTCTGCCCCTTCACAGAAGAAGAAGGGCTCGGGGAAAAGGCCTTTTTACCTGAGGAAAGTGTTTGCTTATACGCATCACCGAACACAATACCCGGCCACAACCCCCCTTCAAGGGCAGAGGCCTAGGGGACAGGGTAACGGATCCCAGAAGCAGAAAGCCCCCAAACCCGCCACACAGGCCCCGGCCCAGCAGGGCGGGGGTTTTTGACTATGCCAGCATAGCCCCTCCCCCTCAGGGGCTTTCGGCCGGCACGGGGGGGTCAGCTGACCCACCGCTCACAGGTGGTCCGCCATAACATCCGAGGCTTGGGTATTGCAGGTGGTTCAAGAAGGCTACCTCCTCCATTTTCACCAGGTGCCTCCCCCCTACTTCCCAGGGGAGCCTCCCAGACCCCCTCTGCACAGGGACTTGCTCCTTCGGGAGTTGCGAAGTCTGCTTCAAGAACGGGCGGTGGAGCCCGTGCCCCAACACTGCTGGGGTCACGGGTTTTACTCGAGGTACTTCCTGGTTCAAAAGAGAACAGGAGGCCTCAGGCCCATTCTAGACCTACACAACCTCAACAAGTTCCCGCAGCGGGAAAGGTTCAAGATGCTTACCCTTGGAACCCTGCTGCCTTACCTCCAGCGGGGAGATTGGCTATGCTCCTTGGATCTAAAGGATGCTTATACCCACATCCTTATTCATCCGAACCACCGGCAGTACCTAAGGTTTGTGGTGGCGGGGAAGCATTATCAGTACCGAGTACTGCCCTTTGGCCTGTCCTCCGCCCCCAGGGTGTTCACGAAGTGCCTGGCAGTGGTGGCCGCCTTCCTAAGGCTTCAAGGCCTCTTCGTCTTCCCGTACCTGGACGACTGGCTCATCCGGGCATCGTCTGCTCCGGAGGTCGCCCAGGCCACCCAACGTACGGTGGCCCTGCTTCAGCACTTGGGCTTTGTCATAAACTTCGAAAAATCCGCTTTGCTCCCCTCTCAGGACCTCGAGTTCATAGGGGCGCGGCTGGACACTTGGCAGGCGCGTGCCTTCTTGCCTCCGGAAAGGGCCAACCGGCTCACGGCTCTAGCCGGCAGGTTCAGCGGCAGGTCGCCGGCCTCGGCCAGACAGTTCCTGCAGCTACTCGGACACATGGCCTCCACGGTCCATGTCACTCCGAACGCCCTTCTACATATGCGGCCTGCGCAATGGAGCCTTCGCACTCAGTGACGTCAGGCCACAGGGAGACTGTCGGACCTGATACAAATTTCCGACCGCCTGGTCTCCTCCCTGCAATGGTGGCTTCACCTGCCCAACCTAGTGCTCGGCATGCCATTTCAGTCTCACCCACCGTCCCGGGTGCTCACGACAGATGCCTCTCTCCTGGGATGGGGGGCGCATTGTCGAGGGACATGCACTCAGGGCCTTTGGACGCCTTGGGAGGCTGCCCAGCAGATAAACTTCCTGGAGCTCCGGGCGATCCGCCTAGCTCTGCGGGCCTTCTCTCACCTGACGTTCGGCCAGTCCGTACTGGTGCAGATGGACAATCAGGTTGCAATGTTCTACGTGAACAAACAGGGGGGCACGGGCTCCCTCCTTCTATGTCGGGAAGCCCGGAGGCTGTGCTCTTGGGCTGTCGATCACGACATCCTCCTCAAAGCGGTTTACCTGCCAGGGCAGGACGACTGCCTGGCGGACAAGCTGAGCCGGATGCTGCTACCGCACAAGTGGAAACTGAACCCTGAGGTGGTCCAGCAGATCTTCTGCCGGTGGGGCTCTCCCACTGTGGATCTTTTTGCCAGTCCCCTGAACAGGCAGCTCCCCAGATTCTGCTCCCGGCACCCCCATCCTTCTCGGGAGGCGCCGGACGCTTTCCTCATCCCGTGGTCCACGGGTCTGCTGTATGCATTCCCTCCTACGCCACTGGTGGCCCGAACATTGTTCAAAGTTGTCCAGGACAGGGCCTCCGTGATCCTGGTGGCGCCTCGGTGGCCGAGACAGCCGTGGTTCCCCCTACTACTACATCTAGCGGTGGACACCCCTCTTCCTCTGGGGTTCCACCCCAACCTCCTAACCCAGGATCGGGGCACTCTTTTGCACCCCAACCTCCGGGCCCTACACCTGATGGCCTGGCTGCTGAAAGGGTAATCCTAGCTCCGCTACGGCTAGCCCCGGAGGTGGAAGCCATCGTCCTAGCTTCTCGGCGTCCTTCCACCCGGAAGTCGTACGCCCTCAAATGGCGTCGCTTCTCGGTCTGGTGTTCTCAGCGGTCTGAGGACCCCTTCGCCTGTTTAGTATCGGTGGTGCTGCAATACTTGCTTCACCTCTCCGACCTAGGTCTCAAATCCAACTCTGTCAGAGTCCACCTCAGTGCTCTCTCTGTGCATAATTCACCGGTTGAGGGCAGGCCTCTCTCCTCGCACCCTTTGGTGGCGCGCTTTCTCAGAGGCCTCCTTCTGCTTAAACCTCCGTTGCGCCCCCCAGCCCCCGACTGGGACCTCAACGTGGTTCTGCAAAGGCTTACCTGTCCGCCTTTTGAGCCCATGGCTACCTGCCCTCCCCGTTTTCTCTCCTGGAAAACTCTCTTCTTGGTGGCCCTCACTTCCGCGAGGCTCATGAGTGAGCTACAAGCCCTAGTGTCGGAGCCTCCGTACACTAGGTTCTACAAGAATAGGGTTGTACTGCGGACCCACCTTAAGTTTTTTCCAAAGGTGGTCTCCCACTTCCACATCAACCAGGAGGTGGTTCTTCCGACCTTTTTTCCCAGGCCGCACGCCAGCCGAGCGGAAACTGTGCTGCACACCCTGGACTGTAGAAGAGCCTTATCCTTCTACCTTGACCGTACGCGAGAGCATAGGAAAGCCGTCCAGCTTTTCGTATCTTTTGACCCCAATCGGTTGGGGGTACCTGTCTCTAAGCGTACTCTGTCCTCCTGGATAGCCGACTGCATCGCCTGGTCTTACGGGTCAGCCGGTCTCTCCTTGGAGAGTCGTGTCACGGCTCATCGGGTCAGGGCGAAGGCCGCGTCGGTGGCTCATCTCCGCTCTGTTCCATTGGCAGACATCTGCCGGGCCGCTACTTGGTCTTCAGGCCAGACCTTTGCGGCTCATTACTGCCTTGAAAGGGAGTCCCGCAGGGACAGCGCTTTCGGCCAGGCAATTCTCCACAATCTCTTTGAGGTTTAGGCAACTCCTCCCTCCGGCCCTAGTGTTGGGCTACCGGCCAGATTCGTATTCAGAGAAGACTCTTTCCCTCTGTACTGTTGAGCTTGAGGGAGCTCTTTTAGACTTGAGGTCTCCGGTAGCCTTAAGCTTGGGAGTCCCATAAGTGAGGACTGACTTCCTGCTTGGTCCTGGAGAAAGAGTAGTCACTCACCTGTAACAGGTGTTCTCCAGGAGCAGCAGGAATCAGTCCTCACTACCCTCCCTCCTCCCCTGGAGTTGCAGTCATTCTTATTGCATATTTGCTAACTTTTGCTGTCTTTCCGCTATGTCATCAGACTGAGCAAGATGGCATCCCTGGGCGGGAAGGGGACCGCGCATGCGCGCTGCAATTCCCAAAGGTTTTCTGCGAAAGCTGGGGAAAATTGCTTCGCGAGGGCTCCGTCTGCTGACGTCACCCATAAGTGAGGACTGATTCCTGCTGCTCCTGGAGAACACCTGTTACAGGTGAGTAACTACTCTTTTTCACCTCTGGCGGAGAGCTTAGATGCCTCAAGAACCATCTCATCAGTGTATTTCTCACTGTTATGGATGTTGGCCATTTTATGACTTATACAGCCAAAACTATGTGTTAGTTGCTGTGTTATTTTTAGAACAAAACATTTAAGTGACTTGACATCTAGTATTGACAGCATCAGCTTTTGAATATTGACCCCCTCTGTATTCTAAGCATAAATCAGACAGCTGACTTCTATGAAAGACTGCAACTTTGGTTAAAAAAAAAGAAAAAAGAAAAAGCTTAACTAAATGAAAGACTAATTAGCAGAAACAGTTTTCATTTGAGAACTTACGACTACCTGTTTTGATCAGAATTGATTAGCAAAACATTCTGCTCACAAGAGTTACAAAGCATTAATCAGTGTTTGTCCTCACCCCTGTTAAAATATTTGAATTTGGTTTGTGATTTCTAGGTGTGCTTGGGGGGAGGGGTTGCAGTTTTTGTTTGTTTTTTTACTGTTAATCTAGGAGAGAAACTTGAATCCCTAGCAGGCCATTCCTGAATCAGGTAGAATACAGAAAAGTAAAATTTAGAAGCCCTTTTACTAAAGGGCGCTACGGTGTTGCCCCAAACATACCGATAACATGCAAATCCATGGCACATTAGGGCAACATCACAGTGTTACTGCCAGGAGCTTGGAAGGCGTGTTCCCAGCAGTTACCGCAGTAGATGCGGACTTGCCGTAACACGACAATAGCGCAGGTGCATTCAACGCTACCTATGGAGGCGAAGGTGAGTACACCTGCATTACTTGCCCACCGTGCGTGCAGGTAGCATGAGTGTGCTATTTATGTAGGGTTGCCAACTTTTTCACCGAGAAAAACCTGACACCTGTGGCTCGCCATGCTCCACCCATTCTCCGCCCCTAGTCCCACCCCTGCCCCCAGCCCCACCCACAAAAATTACCGAGGATACATGTAGGCTAACTTCCTTGGTCAGATAATAATTAAACTGGGAACCCCAAAAGCCAAACATGAAATGTACAACACTGGAGAAATAAAACTATAAAGTAATTTCCTCTTGCACTAAACAAAAACGCAAAGATGTTAGCAATACACACTTCCCAGACCAGACATATTCCAGTTAATAAATTCAAAATAAAAAGTATTTTTTTACCTTCTGTTTGGGCATTTTATTTTTCAGTTGCAATTGCTCCAGTCACTTTCTTCTGGTTTCTTCGTGTCTTCTGCGAGCTATCCATTTGTCCTTTCTTCTCTTTTAGGTGTTTTCCATTCTCTCTCTATTTCTGCTTTAACATACTGATTGTTTCCCTTTTGCTCTTTCCCCCAATTCTTTCCTTATTCCTTTATCATCCATTTAAATTTCACCCTTCCATTCTCAAGCCCCTCTTACTCTCCCAATACCCGGCCCATCATAGACTTTTCTTCCACACAAAATATCTTTTCCCCTTCCATTCTCATTCCCCATCCATTCTAGTCCTCCCCCAAAATCAGTTCCCTTATAGTTCTAGACCCACCCAGCATCCACTCCCTTCTAGTCCCATTCTCCCATGCCCCACATCAGCCCATTTCCAGTCCTATTGTAGCCCCCATCAGCCCATTTCCAGTCCTATTCCAGCTCTTCATCAGCCCATTTCCAGTGCTAGCCCTCACATCACAGGCCATTTCCAGTCCTAGCCCCCCCCCCCCCAATCACAGCCCATTTCCAGTCCAAGTCCCCCATCACGGCCTCTTTCTAGCCCTAGCCCCCCCATCACAGCCTATTTCCAGTCCTAGGCCCCCCCACCATCACAGCCCATTTGCAGTCCTAGCCCCCCCGCACCATCACAGCCCATTTGCAGTCCTAGCCCCCCTAATCACAGCCTATTTCCAGTCCAAGTTCCCCCTCCCTCTACCATAGCCCATTTCCAGTCCCGGTCCCCCCCCCCCCCCATCACAACAACATTTCAAGTCCAAGTCCCCCCCCATAGCCCTTTTCCAGTCCAAGTTCCCCTCCTCACAGCCCATTTCCAGTCCAGGTCCCCCCCCATCACAGCAACATTTCCAGTCCAAGTCCCCCCCCATAGCCCTTTTCCAGTCCAAGTTACCCCCCTCATAGCCCATTTCCAGTCCAGGTCCCCCCCCCCACCCATCACAGCAACATTTCCAGTCCAAGTCCCCCCCCCCCCCCATAGCCCTTTTCCAGTCCAAGGTCCCCCCCCCATAGCCCTTTTCCCGTCCAGGTCTCCCCCCCAGCCCAATTGTAGTCCTTGCCCCCCCCCCCATCCCAGCCCTTGCATTCCTTGGCCTCTCCCCCCCCCCCCCCCCCCGACCAGCACCACGGCTGTCTGAGGGGTTTCAGAGGGAGCCGGAGAAGCCCGCGTGAGGCCCCGGCTCCCTCTGTACAACTGCCAGCGTGAAGATCCTTTTCCTTCACGCTGGCGGTTGTTTCTGTGAAGCCGCGAATGCTGGGAAAGGTTAAAGGGCATCAGCCATGTTGGAAGTAGTATGCACCACAAGACCTTCCCTAGCTACAAGAAATTCCAATAACTGACTAGGCTCAAAAAAAAGAAAAAACTTATCATCGAAGGTAATTATACATCGAGAGGGAAATCTTAACAAAAAACTACCCCCGAGGGAGAGGACTCTTGGTCGAAGACCAAGAAATTCCTTTCTCCTCATCTGGGTGACACGAGCAAGATCAGGAAACATATATACTTTAGACCCTAATGTTGCCTGTGAGCCAGTGAACATTCATAGGCCCTTGCTACCGCCTGGATAAGCTTTCTGTTAAACTGGAAACCCCATGCTGAGTACTGGGGTCTGTAAGTAAATACTGTACATTGACACAAGGGATCCTGTGCTGACTGTTGCTGCTGTTGTTACTACTGTTGCTTCTGCATTTGATGCTCTTAGATTTTTGACGGGAGGGGAAAGGAGGCTGGGCACCTGCTGTTTTGATTTGTTATAATGGGGTCCTACTGGATAAAATTTTGAAAAGCACTGTAATATGGACATCCATGGGGGTATCTACATAGACATCCCCAGAAGAGTATTTAAGACCAGAGATGTCTAGGAATAGTCTAATGATTAGAGCAGTGGGCTTAGACCCAGGGAAGTCAGGTTCGAATCCCACTGCTGCTGCCATTGTGATTGTGGAGAGTACTGGGAATGGTGGAGTCCCATCTTCTCTACACCCTCTGGATATTTTATGGCCAGAACTTCACTTTCCCAAGCCTATTCATACCCGGAGCAGGTCTAAACTTGGACGGGATTGCAGCTATCCCCAGTGTTTCTGAAATCAAATGGGGACATCTAAGTCTATTGTACCACCCCAGACATGCCTCCATCACACCCCCTGCCTATTTGGACGTCCCTATACCAGAGATGTCTTTAAAAGACATTTGTAAAATAGCTCTGGGACCTCTCTGTGATTTGGATGTCTCCATGCATGTTTTTGGATGTCCGAATCACGGTTAATGCTTTTATAAAATGACCCCCTTTTGTTCGCTCCTTACATGTCTCCCATGTTGTCCCATTTTCTTTATCTTTCCTTTCCTCAGGGCTGTGAACTTACGGCAACAAAAATTGTTTAATCTACTGCAAAATCCCCTGATATCAGGCAGCTTCCAATTGCTGCGATTTCACAGAGTTCAGCCACTATACAGTGTTTCAAAAGATCCCATCCTGCAATAGGAAAATCCTAGGATCCCGAGAAACTGTATTCCAAAGACTTCTTCATGATGGTAATACATCTTTCCAAATATTCTTGCACCTCTGGGAATAACCACATTCCAGTTTACCCCACATTTTCTCTAGCAGCTCTCTGCATCTAATTCGTGAATATTATTTGATCTCACCAGGGATCAAGTACCATTGAAACGGCAACTTGTACGGTCTCCAACCATGTTTGGTGCCAGTGAAATTTTTGCTGTATTATAAAATATCATTTTCCATTCCCTCTCATCCAGAATCCCCTCAGCTCCTCCTCAAAACACCAAATGTGTGAAGATTTAGTAAGCGGCTACTGAACCAGACTGATGTATACCTTAGATATCAATCCCCTATTCCCAAAATAGACACAGCTTCAAACATTGTCTTGTCTGTCCACAGGTCTCCCACAACCCTTCTTCCTACCATACAGTACCTTCATTGTAGATACCCATAGAAATCATGCAGCCCATTATCAAATTGTTCTTTCACATTACTAAAATGTGGCCTAAAAGCTGGCCTGTTCTGGTAAGTCCCTTCATGTTCATTTTCTAAAAAATTATAGAACAGTGCTTCCCAAACTGTGGATCGTGACCCCAAATGGGGTAGCAAAATCCTCCTTTGAGGTCGCGGCCTCATGTTGGGTTCAGGACAGAGTAAATCATGTATTTGGGCAGCCCCCTCCTGTCAAATCCAACCTGCCGCCCATCGCCAGTAACAAAGGTTGTACAGGCGCGGGACCTTTCTGATATAAGCACGCACCGGCCTCTAAGACCCTGCCGGCCCTCCCTGTCCCACCCTCTCTGATGCATACTTGTCGCATCAGAGTGGCGGGACATGAACATGGGGAAAGTGAGAGAGGGGAAAGAGAAAAGATGCTGGATATAAGGGGAGAGTGGCTTGGGAATGGGGTGGATGGATGAGGCAAAGTGATGGAAAGCTGCGGGTAAATGTAGCAAACAGCGGGAGACCGACAACTAAATGGTAAAAGGAGAGGGAAGAAAACTGTAAAGAAAGATTAGCATTACAGATTGATGTAAGTGATGGCAGTGAAGACAGGAGAAAGAAGAAATGGCAAGTAGACAGGTGACCCTGGAAAAAAGAGCTAAGAGAAGACAGAGAAAAGCAGAAACCAGAACCAAACGATTATACAAATAAAAAGGGAAGAAAACAAGGTAGAAAAAAATATTTTATTTTCTATTTAGTGACTGGAATATTTGAGCTTTTGGAATGTACATCTGCCAGGACTGGTGATAGATATGGCGGGGGACCAACTCAGGGTAAAACTTTGAGAAGGGACCTGAAAACCCACCAGGAAGCTGCGTTTTCTTCAGCTTCAGACATACATACACTGTCCCTGGTCACTGATGCCTCACATCAACCAAATGGTTTAAAAAAGGTTTGAACAAGTTCCTGGAGGAAAGGTCCATAAACCATTATTAAAAGGGACCCAGGATATCACTGCTTTACCCAATACAAGCATTGCGGAACCTGTGTCTTTTGGGGAAACTGCTAGATACCTATGACCTAGATTAGCCACTCTTGGAAACAGGATACTGGGCTTGATGGATCTTGGTATGACCCAGTATGGCATATCTTATGTTCTTATCCGTACACACACACACACACACACTGCTCCCAGACACTCAGCCCCTGTACATAAACACCCACACACCGCCCCTCCCCAGATGCTCAGCCCGAAGACTCAGGGCCAGCGTTAGGGGGTGGCAAACAGGGCAGTTGCCGTAGGGAGCCCCCTTACCAAAGGGGGCCCCAAGTCTGCCTCAGACTGTCTCATCAGTTTCTGCCTGGGCCCCCCTGCATGTCTAACACCAGCCCTGCCCACACTGCAAATATTCAAGAAGCTGTGTCATAACTTCAAAGCCCATATGTGTCAGGCATTTTGAGTACATTGAATAATTACTTTAAAAAGCACAGATTTACATATTTATATGATTATATTTATGTTGTTTGAGTAATAATTTTATTTGATTAGTATCGAGGGTCACATGAATTTTCCTTTGGTCACACTGGAAAAACGTTTGGGAAGCTTTGCTGTAGAATATAAACCTCGAGGAAAGTCTGGATTAAATCTAATTGAAGTCAACAATATATACTTTTATTCTTCCTTATGTTTAAACCACAATTTTAATGTACATCTGAGATAAGGCCACCCCCTTGTTTATCCCTCACCTTGGGACCCTAAACCAAATAGTCATGTCTAATAACCTTTCCTGAGGCCTGCTCAGTTATCAGTCGCTTCTCAGCTACCCTATGCCAGTCATATATGGCTCAAAGTTGCACCGACAGACAGTGCTTTTTAAAATCAAGAATTCCCAATTCCTTCAATTCTTTAAGCAAATTCTGGGCACCCAGTACTATAGAAAAACTGACAGCTGGTGACACTGCAGTAACCTACAGCTGTAAACTTGAAGTGGTTGTTAGTTTAGCTCCAATCTCTCTGTAACTTCGTACCCAGCAGAGAACATGGGGCGCTTGCTTGCAGACTCTTTGAAGTGAATAAGAGGGATTCAGATAAACAAACTGGATAATGAACATGCTACTTTGACGTCTACAGCATTAATTTGGCCCCATTTTGTTGTGGAACATTGTTCTTCCAGCTTAGTGGTTTAGAACTGTTTGCACAGAATCCATAATTTACGGAGTCAGTAGTCAGAATAAATAAACAATTATGTCACACACGAAATGACTATGAAGCAGTATTAGCTATTGTAGTAATTAAAGTGTGTAATTTTTATTAAGATTGACTTATTAGAAGCCAGTCAAAAAAAATGCTCTTGGCGATGTACAGTAAAATCGAAACGTACAAATGAAAGGCAGATCATATGGGCAGCCCGTTTTGTGTTACCTTAGGCTTTTTTTCAGCCTTGCCAAATGGTTTCTATATGCATAAAAAATGTTATGCTTTCGAGGCAAAAGAAGTCTTGGCGTTATCCCTAGAGTGTCACCTTTTGTCATTCCTTTTTCACTTTGTTTGCTGTTTGCAGCAATGAATGCTAGAGTGGTCCATCAAGAGGCCTACAGGGTTGATTTGTTTTTTGGTTTAGAAATATTAAAGAAATTTTAAAAAAAACGTAATATTACCACTTAAAATACAGTCTGCAGGCCAGCACTAGAATTATGCAAAGATAGTGTTTCAGATTAGTGTTCACGATCAGGAAAAAAAAAGGAGTTGAGACCAGAGACTATGATATGAAGTTAGACAAAGAAAGTTGTCAGGCATGGAGCGAGGGTATGTAAACCACAGAAGACAATGTAAGTCATAAAACCTTTTATTACATTGTCTTCTGTGGTTTACATCACCTCGCTCCATACCTGACTGCTTGATAGTTGCGAGTGTGTGTGATTTTTTCTTTTGGACTTCGTTATAAAGAGAAGGCCAAGAGGAGATGTGAAAGAATACTACTATACTAAAGTCCTTATTTACCAACACTTAGCGGACGATAATGCCGTTACAGAGAAACAGAAAATGATAGCACATAAAGATCCATACCGTCTATCTAGTCTGCCCATCCATACTAACAGCTAAGCTCTACAGCAGTGTTTTCCAAACTTTTATCCCATATGATCCCATTTTAACAACTAAGAATTCATGTGATCCCAGATGATGAAATCAAACCGGCAGGTCTCCAGCCTCTTTCCCCTCCCGCCACCCATATGAGGAGGGGTGGGGGGCTGATAAGTCTCTGGCCTTGTAACGAAACTGAAAGCTATGGCACACGTACGTTTCGGAGATCCGAATGATCTCAATGCAGTTTTGTTTTATTCTTCGGACCTCCAGACATATCTGTTTGCTTCTGCCTGTGAAGAAGGTTTGTATATCACATCATTGTAAATCAATCTTCCATTCCCTCTTTCCAGATTAACCCACATTCCTGAGCGGTCCTCCAGTTTAGTCCTCCACATCCAGGTAGTGCACCTCCTCCTGCAGCATGGAGACTGGACCAATCAGAATCTTCAATACCTCAGGATGTATGCTGCTGGAGCTCCCATCAGTTCTCAGTGTGTCCAGTCTCCTTGCAGCAGGGGGACGTTTGAGCCTGGTTCTGGGCTCACTTAGGGGCGTGTAAGCAACACTAGTTAGCATTTTGGGGGTTTGTTTTCCCTTCACTTCATTTGTTTTATTTTCTTTTAACAGCCTATACCTTTAAAAAAAAAACCAAACAAACAACTGATTTGAGGAGCCGAGCCGGCACTGCCCTCCCCCCCTTTACTTCAATGGCATTTCTATTGCAGGCGGCAGTGTTAGATCGCTCCCCCTAGATGGTACGGGGGAGAGATGACATATTTGCAGCAGCTAGCTCTGTGGCACTCAGGATTGTTCCAGAGCGTCGGACTGCAGCGCGGCCATTTTGAGTGCTCAGCTCACCGGCGTTTAAGCAGCCGGTTCGGCAGATTTACACCGCTCAGTTTGGAGTGGCCTTTGCTAGCCCTTGTTCTTTTCTACTGATGAGGTAAGTTGTATTTCTCCCTGTTTTCATTTTGGCGGTCCGTTTTGGTCCTCAGCGCTGCGCTGACAATTTCCTTTATTTTTGAATTCATGCCTTTTTTTCGCCGGTCCCGGCAGCCATTTTGTGCCTTCTTTCTCCACGGGCAGTGCAAGGCCTTGCAAGCCCTTAGCATTTTGGGCAGGCACATGCTTCTTAAGTTCAGTGAGTCTTACCTAGCTAGTTTTCCACTTAAAAAAAAAAAAAAAAAAAAAAAAAGGAAAGTTTTTATTTTTGGTTTCTTTTTTGCTTAGCGGGTCAGTCAGTCAGATCCCCCCCCCCCCTAGGGTTGGTACCTTTTTATATTAATGGCAGCGAGGCTGCAGTGCGTGGTCTGCGGTTCTCGCAGGGGCACAGTGGCAGATTCGGGAATTTGTAGGGGCTGCGCTGCTGTTTCCTCTGACTTACAGCAACAGATGGAAGGCAAGTCGTTGCCATATCAATTGGAACCTGCTTTGCCTGCTGAGGGGGATTCTTCTCCCGCTTCCCTCGTCCCTCAGGCGCCAGTTGCTCCTAAGGCACAGGGGCCCGGACTGCCGGTTGGAGAGGCAGAGTCTTCTTCCTCCTTAGCAGATTTTTCCCCAGACTTCGTTCTCCTTATGCATCAGGCTTTCAAATTGGAGCGTTTGGGTAAGTTGCCAGAAGCCTTCACGACGCCAGCGTCTCTGGCACCTCCCAGAGTGAAGAGCGCCAGTCGGAGCTTACCGAAGCCGGCTAAAAGGCTTCGGCCCTTGGAGATCGAACAGGAGGACATGGAGTGGCAGGAACCAGAGGCTGAAGGGGAGCCTGAGAACGTTTTTGATGATCTGGAGGAAGGGGAGATTCCTGAACCCGAAGATCAGGCTAGGAGTGCTTCTTAAGGAGGAGCTGGTTCCCCTAATTACGGAAGCTCTTCAGACGCTCAATCTCGCAACAACGCGCCCGGCTGAAGAGGAAGGTTTGGAGGATCCCCTGATTCAAGCGGTGCGGGAGTCTCAAGTGGTGTTTCCGGTGCATAGGGTTGTAGATCAAATGATTCAAACCGAGTGGGATCAGCCTGAATCAGGTCTGAAAGGTATACGGATGATGAACCGCCTCTATCCATTAGCGGACAAAGATAAGGAAACGTTCAGGTCGCCTCGGGTAGACGCGGCCGTTTCGGCAGTTACCAAGAAGATGACAATTCCAGTTGAGGGGAGTGCTGCCTTAAAAGATACACAAGACAAGAAGGTGGACGGTTTATTGAAACAGGCCTTTGAGACCAATGCTTTGTCTCTGCAGGATTCTATTTGTGGGGCCTGGGTGGCGAGAGCCTGCTTAAGGTGGTCCCAGCATTTGCGGCAGAACTCCCACTTAGACCAACAAGGTTTGCTTGAGGTGACGCGGTTGGAGTCTGGTTCAGCTTATTTGGCAGACATTCACTATGATTTGATCAGAACTTTGGCGAATAGTATGGCTTCCCTGGTGGCGGCGCGGAGATCCATCTGGTTGCAAAATTGGGCGGCCGATGGGTCTTCAAAATCTAGGCTCAGTAAGCTCCCTTTTAAAGGAAGATTATTATTCGGCGACGATCTGGATAGGTTGCTAAAGGATCTTGGAGAGTCTAAAGGCGGTAGGCTGCCGGAGGATAAGCCTAAGCTAGGTAGAGGCTTGCCGGCCACTCGAAGTCAATTTAGAGACTTTCAGAGATTTCGGTCTTCCCGCCTTTGGGGTTCCCAACGCGGCAGGCTTGGGTCAAGGTTTCAGACTTTTCGAGGTTTTCGAGGAGCGGGCAGAGGCTTCTCAGCTGTGTCGTCCTCCTCTTCCTCTTCCTTTAGTCGCAAACCGCAATGAAGCGAGGTGGACCCCGGAGGGCAGACAAGTGATCGGAGTGCGCCTTCGGAATTTTCTTCCTTCTTGGGTCCAGATAACTTCAGATCAGTGGGTGCTCGAGATTATCAGAGAAGGCTATGCGCTGGAGTTTGCTTCCCCGCTCCGGGACTCCTTCGTGCTGTCACCCACCAAAGGGCAGCAGAAGGAGCTGGCAATTTGCTCAACATTGGTACGACTTCTGGCGTTGGGGGCGGTAATTCCCGTTCCGGAGTCCGAGCGCGGGGAAGGTCGTTACTCCATTTATTTCATGGTGACAAAGAATGACGAGTCCCTTCGTCCTATCTTGGATCTCAAGGGTGTGAATCGTTGTCTCCGGGTGCTGCATTTCCACATGGAGACCCTAAAATCCGTCATTGTGGCGGTGCGCCAAGGGGAGTTTTTGACTTCTCTGGACCTCTTGGAAGCCTATTTGCATATTTCAGTCAGAGTGGCTCATCAAAAGTTTCTGCGCTTTGCGTTTCCGTGGGTTCACTTCCAGTTTCAAGCATTGCCGTTCGGGCTAGCTACAGCTCCACGCACCTTCACCAAGGTCATGGTGGTAGTCGCGGCGGCCTTGCGAAAGGAGGGCATTTTAGTCCACCCTTATCTCGATGACTGGTTGATTCGGGCAAAGTCCAAGACGGAGTGCTTGCAGGCCATGGACCGGGTCATACACCTGCTGCAGAGCCTCGGCTGGGTGGTCAATGCGAAGAAGAGTCACTTAGTTCCTACGCAGTCCCTCGAATATCTTGGGGTCATTTTCGACATGGCCAGAGGCTTGGTGGTTTTACCGGTTCGCCGCGCCCAAGACTTGCCCCACCTGGTGCGCACGTTTTTGGGGATTCCCGCTCCGTCCACGTGGTGGTACCTGCGGCTGCTGGGAACAATGGCAGCAACTTTGGAGGTGGTTCCTTGGGCCAGGTTTCACATGCGCCCGCTTCAGAGAGCCCTCTTGCGTTGGTGGTCAAACCAGTTGGACTCGTTGAACTGCCGGTTGCCCCGCCCGAGGCGAGTCCAGCTATCTCTGCGGTGGTGGCTATGTTCGAAGTCCCTCCGGGCGGGGATGCCCTTGGAGCAGCCTGTATGGATTCCTTTGCTAACGGATGCGAGTCTGGCGGGATGGGGGCTCACTGCCAAGACCGTTTTGCGCAAGGGACGTGGTCAGTCCAGGAGTCCTTGTGGTCGATCAACCGTCTCGAGCTGCGAGTGGTGAGGCTAGCGCTGCAGGCCTTCGAGGCGTCAGTATTGAGGAGAGCGGTACGAATCCTGTCGGACAACTCGGCTACGGTGGCGTACATCAACCGTTGAGGGGGCACGGGAAGCATAGCCATGGAAGAGGAGGCAGAGACGTTGTTTGTGTGGGTGGATGTTCGCCTTTTGGCCATTTCGGCTGCGCATATCGCAGGAAAAGACAATGTGATGGCGGATTTTCTCAGCAGAGTGCAGGTAGATTCCGGGGAGTGGGAGCTACACCCGCAAGTTTATGCGCAAATAATTCGCCGTTGGGGTCCGCCGATCATGGATCTCATGGCGACCTTCCACTCAGCAAAGACAAGTCGGTTTTTCAGCAGATGGAGGGAACGAATGTCCGAGGGAATTGACGCCTCATCCAACCGTGGCCCGAGTCCGGTCTTCTGTATGTCTCTCCTCCGTGGGCGTTGATCGGCAGAGTAGTCTAGCGCATCGAGGCGCACCACGGAAAGGTTCTGCTAGGGCTCCAGACTGGCCCCGGCGGCCTTGGTACGCAGATCTGGGCCGACTTCTCGACGGCGGCCCGTGGAAGCTTCCTCTCTTGGGGGACCTGCTCATTCAGGGTCCGCTGCGCATGCCTTAGGTGGATCGATTCTCGCTTACGGTATGGCCATTGAAAGGGCTAGGTTGAAGAGGAAAGGTTATTCGCCGGCAGTTATTGCCACTCTTCTTCGAGCCAGAAAGCCTTCAACCTCGGTAACCTATGTCCAGGTTTGGCGAATATTTGAGGATTGGTGTTCTTGGCATCAGGTTTGGGTTGCGACGGCTTCGTTCACCATAATCCTCAGTTTCTTACAGGACGGTTTTGACAAGGGGTTAGCGGCTAGCTCCTTGAAGGTTCAGCTGGCGGCTCTTGCGTGCTACAGGGGCAAGGTTCAAGATATTCCTCTTGGAGCGCACACGGATGTGCAGCATTTTCTTAAAGCCGTGTTTAGGCTGCGGCCTTCGCGTAGAGTGTCTATTCCCCCATGGGATCTGAATTTGGTATTGCAGGCCCTGGTTCAGAAACCCTTTGAGCCTCTTCGCCAAGCTTCGGTGAAAGATTTAACTCTAAAGACGGTGTTTCTGGTTGCCATTTGTTCGGCAAGGTGAATTTCGGAGCTGCAGGCCCTGTCCTGTAGGGCTCCATTCTTGTCTTTTTCTAGAGATAAAGTGGTTTTACGACCGGTTCCTTCCTTTCTTCCTAAGGTGGTCTCTCCCTTTCATGTGAATCAGTCCGTTATTCTGCCAGCGTTTAGGGCGGACTCAGCAAAGGGTTCGGACGGCGGCTTACATCGGCTGGATGTTCGCCGAGTGCTGCGTCAGTATCTGAAGGTCTCCGAGTCCTTTCGTAAGTCCGATCGCTTCTTTGTGCTCTTCGGGGGAGTTCGAAAGGGGGAAGCAGCTGCGAAAGCTTCCATTTCTAGGTGGATTAAGGAAGCGATTGCCTCGGCATATGTCTTGCACGGCTGGGCTGTCCCGTTAGGTTTGAGAGCTCACTCTACTAGAGCACAAGCAGCGTCTTGGGCGGAATATAGTCTTGTCCCGCCAGTGGAAATTTGCAGGGCGGCTACTTGGTCGTCTCTCCACGCTTTCAGTAGACATTACCGGTTAGACGTAGCGGCGGCTGGGGATTCTTGTTTTGGTTCGGTGGTGTTGCGCGCTGGTTGGCAAGGTCCCTCCCATTGAAAACTGCTCTGTTACATCCCGGATGTGGAGGACTAAACTGGAGGACCGCTCAGGAAATGTAAATTACACGTACCTGTTGTAGTTCCTGGAGGGTCCAGTTTAATCCTCAGTCCCTCCCAAGAGACAAATTTTATTTTTTCCTGAACGGCACGCTACAGCCATTGGGCGGGGGGGGGGGGGGTCGTCTAAGTAAGTTTCTTAGGATCCTCGTAGTGGGGGTTCTTTCTCTCCCTCTGGTTCAAGAGGGGATTTTTATGCTCTCTGCTGATTTTTGCCATTTGCTTCGGGTAGAGGGGGCAGAAGCAAGGTGCACAGTTCTGGCTCTCTCGTTCGGGGAGGGAGTCAATTTATAGTTCACGGGAATAAGGCTTGTTATAGTTAACTTTTCGTTCATGTGTTGCTTCTTTGAGTCTGCTTTGTTAATAGTTTACTGGGGGCTGATGGGAGCTCCAGCAGCATACATCCTGAGGTATTAAAGATTCTGATTGGTCCAGTCTCCATGCTGCAGGAGGAGGTGCACTACCCAGATGTGGAGGACTAAACTGGACCCTCCAGGAACTACAATTACCAGGTACGTGTAATTTCCATTGGCCGCCTCCTTCCCTCATAACGCCTGCAATTCAGTTTTAATATTATTTTGTACATATAGTGCCACGCCTCCCTTTCTTCCTATTCTGTCTTTCCTGAATAGATTATAGCCCAGTACAAATAACGTGCATTTTTGTTGCCCATTTTATGCAGTGGCAGATAATGTGTGATAATGCCGCTATTGCTGATTAATTTCTTACCCTTTTTAATCTCAAATAAAACAGGAATAGGGATAGGTAAGAGTGCAAAGACCAAAGTTCAGAGACTCGGTGGGCATGTAATACTTTCTTACTGTATATGCAGAATATAAGCACTTTTTAATTCATTGGCATTGTGACTAACGACCTGATAGGCACTGCTGTACACTAACCGGTGTTATCACTGAGCTTACTTTTGATTTCTGGTTCTCTGTTCAGTTTGTGACCACTGAGGAGAGATTTAAACAATCTGTATAGGACATGGGGTTACTAAGAGCGGCTTTTCAATTAGAGGAGCTGCATTCCTGGTTTCTTTGTCCTTTTTTTGATGTTTCAACTGTTGTGATTTAAAAAAGAAAATCTAGTGACCATTTCCCACCTTTCCTTTAGAAATCTAACAGTATTTACAATAGGTTGAAATATCAAGATCATCTCTACTTGAAATGGGTTTATAGAGTTTGTTGAACCCGGTCAGGCATCTGTCTTTTTTTTAAAGCTATAAGGAGAACTTTTGAACGACCACTGAAACTATGAATGAGATTTTCTATACTTACACCTCTCTAGACTGTTAGATGCCCTTCTGAGAATGTATGAACGCTCATTTAGATTGCTTGCAATGTTTGTGCATGTCAAGTCTATTATAATTAGACCTTCCCTGTCACTAAGTGCAGTAGATCCAGTTTTAATTTAGTTTGGTTGGTAGTTTTGATGTTTCAGTGCAAACAGAGAGCACAAAATGGGATGGGAGTTTCAGACTGGAGCAGCAAGCCTGTCCCTGGTTATCTGTAATTATTTAGCAACCCTTGATACGATTTAAAATTCCTCAGGTTATAAATTGCAAATCAGGGACAAAGGAACAAGAAACCAGACTGTAGGATTCTAACTTCTATATGGCAATTTATGGAATTGAGAGAGAAATAGGAATAGACAGCTTCTTTACCACAGAGGTGTTCTCCATCTCACAACCAATTGCGAATTGGCAAAATGGTAGTTTAAGCGTTTTATCACCGGACGCAGTAATGAGTTAAGTCATTTTGTGGATTCTTATAATGTTAGAGTAGCTCCTTGTAATGATTTTGCAATAATATAAAAATGATTTAGACATTTTGATAAGAGTTAGGTGATGGTTATCTACTAGAAAAAATACAATCAACCTACTGTAGCAGAGAGCATGAGAATAGAAATGAGCCGCAGGATCCTCTTGTACATAGGTTGAAGTAGGTGATCAGTTTTCATTATTAAACGGTGTGCTGAGTCCTCCGAGCACAATGTGAAATCTCATTTTGAATAGTGTGTTGAGAGAGGAATTTGAACGTACAGGTTGGGATGTTCAAACTTGCCCCGCTATTTTACAAAAAGCTCTGTTGAAAATGGAGCCTTTTGTAAACTACTTCGAAAGGTGTCGGTAAACAGAAGGATATTTGCCAGCACGGCCAGTGGAGTCTACAATTTTATAAGAACATAAGATATGCCATACTGGGTCAGACCAAGGTCCATCAAGCCCAGTATCCTGTTTCCAACAGTGGCCAATCTAGGTCATACGTATCTAGCAGTTTCCCCAAGGGACACAGGTTCCACAATGCTTGTACTGGGTCAAGCATTGATATCCTGGGTCCCTTCTTAATAATGGTTTATGGACCTTTCCTCCAGAAACTTGTCCAAACCTTTTTTAAAAATGCATATTGTAAAAAGACATATTCTGTTTTGCATTGAATGGGTTCCTGGTTGCAGGAATGCGATGGCAGACCCCAGGTCAAGCCCACTATCTCTAAAATGAGCAAGTGGGGGATAGGTGACTGACCCCGAACTCCTCATATTGCACCCCCCAATATCACTTAATTTATCCTCCACCCTCTTCGCATTGCTCCAGTATCACTCCGTATACCCCCTTCCTCCGTAATGCCCCAACATCCCTCTATCAACCTTCCACCCCCTAATTTCCCTTGCCCCAACACACCCATTATTTGGCAACTTCATTCCTAGCAGTAGTACCACAAGACTACAGCTAGGGAATAGAAAGGCCATTTTGAATCTGGGTCCTGACAAGGAAGAAGCAACTGGAAATTGCTCCTGTCCCCCACTAGATTCCAGAGAGACCCTCGCTGTCGGCCTGGGTGAGGGGTCTGGGTGGTGGGTACTGATTTGGGGGGAGGGGAAGAGATTCCATCAGCTTTTGCATCTTCCCCTTGATTTATATCCAGTTCTAAGTTGGAAGTGTTATTTGTGCATGCCTCGAGGAAGTTACAAACGCCAATGTGGAAATTATTTCAACTAGATATGTGTTCCCATTGTAAAATGAGAAATATTCATCTATTTGGGGGACAGCCCAAATCATGTCCTCAATATGCCCCTTGGAAAGCTATGTTTCCAGGGGTTCTACATGCACAAATAGCAGTCTTCTAAAATCACTATTTGCACGGATATGCGATCTACACATTTAGATGTTGCTGTCTGCACATGTAGATACTTCTAAATTAAGGACCTTGGTGGCATTTCCAGTGCTTGTATTGTTTTTAAGCAATTTGATCCAACTATCTGTCATGATGTTTCTGAAAAGCTGAAAACTGAGCAGGTTTAAATAAGATCTTAAGCTCAACACTCAGTGAAATACTCCTTTGATGGGACTATGTCACCTCCCCATTAGACAGAATCGTCTCTGGAACTCGGGTTTACACCTGTTAAAAAGAGAGGTTTGTCAGGTAGAACAAAAATGGAGGGAAAATAAGCATGACTTTAATCTCTTCTTTTGTAAAATAAGCTCTTTGACTTACAAGGAACAGATCCAGTTGGCAAAGAAAGAGTTTTTTATGAAGCGGAATCATTTACACATAAATCAGCAAAAACTACTTTTTAATGTTGTCAGTAAGCTTACTGAACCTTCTTCACATAGAACAAAAGATTGTTTGCTCCCTTACTTTATAGATGAATTTGAAATGTGTTTTTTTAAAATAATAAAGCAAATGTTTCAGGAGAGATTTCCTTCACCTACAGTATATCCTACCTCTGCTACTGCTGTTGTAGTAGATAAGGCAGTAGCAAATAATTCATCTAGAACATGGCATACTTTTAATTCTGTCTCAAATTCTTCCTTTAGTAAGACACTGATATCAATGAAAGCCACATCTTCTCCAGCTAATCCTTTCCTAGCCCATTTAATAAAATGATTTAAATTAGAATGTCTGCTATATATTTGCACAATAGTTAATGTCAGCCTTAGCTCTGGGACTGTGCTGCCATTATGGAAGTAAATATCTATTGACTGGATGTGGCCTAAGAAGGCAAAGCCCAGTTTGGACAATACCGTATCTTTTTGCCTGGTTAGCTTACCGTATCTCTTTTCCAGTTTAGCTTTTATATCTAAAATCCTGAAGAAGTACTTCTAGACCAGCGGTTCCCAACCTGTCGTCCCTAGATCCATTACAGTAGGCATGTCAAACAGGTAGATCGCAATCTACCTGTAGATAGTGGAGGGGTCACAGGTAGATCGCCAGCCCCACTTGGCTGCATCTCTCCCCGTCGCTAGGAGAGAGCTCGTGCCGGCAGATCGTCTGCCGAGGGCTTGCCACCGCTGCTGATCCTTTGCCTGTCTTTTTTCCCTGCCTGCGGGAATCTTGCCTGCGGGTGTATTGGGACGCTTGTTGTTTTCGTGCCAATAGTTTGTGGGTACCCCAGGGGGCCGCTGCCCATGCCCTGTGGCGAGATGCCACAGACCCGGCATCATACCTGGTCTCCTGCCTCTCAGAATCACCCATTCCTGCCCCCACCCCAACAACTCTTAGAAGTGTGTTATATACTGGGCAATATCCATTTGCCCGGGCTTTACCTGAATACACTTACCGTATTAGTTGTGTCGTGTGCTGGTCGTTAGTCAATTTATAGTTCTCTTTCATTAAACGTTTTTGGGCAGACACAACGAAGTGTCAAGAATTTGGTGATTTTGGCTGGCTTTTCCAATTTTGTTCTAACTTGCCTATGCCTTGCCTTCGAATTGGTTCAAACCACTGTGACTTTTGCTTGCCTCTGCAATTTTATTTTGCCTAGCCTTTGCGTTGATTCTACACTGTGTGCAGAATTTATTAAATTGCGTGTGGTAGTATTTGAACTTGTTTGGCGGTGTTTGATTTTATCTGGTTTGCTGGACAGGTGTTTGAGTTTTTTTGATGATTGTTTGGTGGCATTTGATTATTGGTGGCAGTATGATGAATTCTTATTTTTACTTTTAGAACTGCATGTGTGGTTTTGGTATCTCCAGTCCTTGTATTGCACATCATTCAGAGGTCTTCAGTTCCTGTTGATCTTTAATTCTTTGGGACAGTGACAGTTTTGGACCAGATTCAGCCAGTGTTTATACTAATTTAGCAGATCTGGCCTTCTTACATCCAGCCACCCCAGTATAATGAAGATGAGTGTTCCAAAGAAGAGCAAAACCTACCACTTTCATGATGAATGGGAAATGGACTACTACTTCATCATGGTGAAAGACAAGTGGTGGTGTCTAATTTGTAACACCCCAGTATCCTTGCCCAAAAAGGGTAATCTGTAATGTCATTATAAGGCACTGCATAGCAATAAGTTTGATTCTGATTTTCCACCCAAAAGTGAAATTCGTAAACTGAAGCTCAAAGAACTTAAATCGAAATTGGCTACTCAGCAAGAGTTGATGGCGAAGCCAAGGTCACATTCGGTCAATGCAACCATAGCATCCTTCAAGGTCAGCAACCTAATCGCAAAGAAATGCAAACCTTTCACTGAAGGGGAATTTGTAAAAGATTGTTTTCTTGAAGCAGCTGACAATCTTTTTGAAGGATTTAAAAATAAGAAAGAGATCATAGCTGCTATTCAAGATGTACAATTGTCAAGAAACACCGTTGTGCGGCGAATAGAAAAGATGTGTGGAGACACAACTGAACAATTGTTGGAGGATGTTTCAAATTGTGTTGCTTTCTCACTCCAACTGGATGAATCTACAGACATACTATAAGAGACATAGCCCAGTTACTAGTCTTTATCCGGATGGTTTTTGAAGACTTTAGTGTTAAAGATGAACTACTTGGAATGATTTCTTTAAAAGGGAGAACTACCGGTGAGGAAATATTCTGTTCTTTCCATTCTTTTGTGACAAAGTGTAATCTTCCATTGCATAGACTTGTTTCCATCACTACTGATGGAGCAAGAGCAATGACAGATGAGGTTAACGGTAGACAGCATGACGACTTCCCAGATTTCCTTTCTTACCACTGCATCATTCACCAGCAAGTTTTGGCAAGCAAGAGACTCAATACAAAGACTGTCATTGACATCACTTTCAAAATTGTAAATTCAGTTCGTGGAAGATCACTTCAAAGACGACTTTTCAATCTTACTCTTGATGAAGGTGCAGCCGAAATCATTTTGCACACAGATGTAAGGTGGCTAAGTAGGCACAAATTTCTGCAAAGATTTCGTGATTTGCTAAATGAAATAAGACGTTTTTTGAAGGAGAGGGGAAATGACCAAGCAGAGTTGGAAGATGAGGAGTGGTTATGTGATCTGGCATTTCTCGCTAACTTTACAGGCAAACTAAGTGATATGAACCTTGAACTACAAGGTAAAAACAAATGCATTGGTGAGATGATGAGTACAGTTTCATCCTACAAGAGCAAATTTGAACTTATGATGACTGACCTTGCAAACAACACCTTTGATCATATTCCTAATACACAGGGCCATCTGGGACAATATTCAAATTTTGTTTTTCAGAACGAGAAGTATGTAACAGAAATCCTGTTCTGTTATCCAGGAATTCGAAAATAGATTCTGTGACTTCCAAAAAATTGGAACAGTTGTGGAGTACTTGTCATACCCATTCAAAGTAGATGTGGACATTAAAGAAACTGCAGCTGCTATCAGTAAAAATTACTCATTGAACAAGCCATCTCTTGAAAACAAAATATTAACCCTTAAAAATTACATTTTTCTCAAGACCCGTGCCGAGCAAGAATTGTTTTGGAAGCCAGTGCCTAGAGACAAATTTCCCAACTTGAGAAGATGCAGTGAAGCTGTACACTCCTGTTTCGGTTCAACTTATTTGCGTGAATCTGCGTTTTCCCATCTGAAAATGACAAAGATTACACAACGTTCGAACATGACAGATGAACATCTCCAGGATTCCCTGAGACTGTCCTTCACGCAATATTCACCCAACTTCAAAAAGCTGTGGATGAAATGCAGGCTCAGACATCTCACTAATGATCAAGAGCGAAATATTAAAGATTGTGCAAGATCAGCCTGGATCAATACTCAACCTAAATTTAACACAAATTACTCAATAAAAGTTAAAGAAAGTTATTAAGACAGTTAAAGTTATTACTCAATAAAACTTTAAGAAAAATTGTATTTTCCACTTCCCCTCGCAGTTCTTACTGGATCTTCGTCTCTCTGTTTTGTTTTTGCTTAATTTGCTTAACAGCTGATCACATCCAAGTAAATGACAGAAGATTCATTAAAAATGGTGGGGGGGGGGGAATCCTCCAACTTTATTGGGTTAAAATTTAATTTGAAACTAATTTGAAATTTTAATTTTCATGGTGGTAGATCGCCGGCACTTTTGGCTGGAAAAAGTAGATCACGACCTGTTCGAAGTTGGACATGCCTGCATTACAGGGAGTCTGCAGGACACAGAAAAGAAAAAAGAGTGAGAGTGAGTGGTGGGGATTAGATGGAAGAGAGACTGGAGGGATGGGAGAGAAAGAGACCAAGGGGCATGCTTGCTTAAAGGTTAAACTACGTTAATGAAAGTTAACGTATGCTAAGTGCTGTAATGGCCCATAAAAATGAATGGGCAGTGACAGCACTTAACACACATTAATCTTTAGTAAACATACCTCTTAAATTGGTAGGGCTGGATGGAGAGAGAAAGAAAGAGTCTGATGGGAACACAAAGGGAAAGGGAGATAAAGAGAATGGCAGGGACAGACTTGGTGCCGAATGGAAGGGGTCTGAAGAGTGGTGGATATTGTGGTAAGGAGAGTGCAGCTCAGCATGGAAATAAAAGAGAAAGAAGAACTTTTTCTTCTTTTCGGGGGATGGGTGCACTAGAACACATACACCACAGCAAAATCCCTGAGAGAAACCAAGAGGGTAGAGCTAGGGTTAAGCCACTCCCAGACTCCATGACAACCCCAGGTGAGAGTAGGAGATACAAGTGGGTGGAGTCAGAGAGGGAGGTGCCCTGCTCAACGTTTAAGTTTGAGAGAACAAACAAAGTTGGCAGAAGCAGGCAAGCGAGAAGCAGTCAAGGGAGAAGCAGCCAAGAGAGAAGCAGCCACAAAGAGAACAGCAGCAGAGACAAGAGCAGCCAGCACTGCAGCCAAGGAAGCTACAGAGAAGGTTCCAGGCAGAGGACCAAACAGACTGGCAAGAGGGAGAGAGAGAAAAGGTTGGCTTTGAGAAGGCTAAAGCAAGAGTGCTTAGACTCCTCTGATGAAGGGTCTGTCTGCAGGCAGCAGAAGCCCCAGGAAGGGAAGTGGAGGTCTGACCCTGATTCCCTGTCTAGCTCAGAGGCAGAGAAAGTCACAAGCCACAGAAGCCTCAGCCAGGAATGTGCTGCAACAAGACTCCAAGGTAGGAGAAAGAAAGCAGTAAACCCAAAACCCTGTGTTTCTTGCTCTGACTCTGAAGAGAGGTTTAGGCCTGAGAAAACCCGGATTAGGAAGAAGGGGTTTTCAGGAGAAACTGAACAGGAGAAGCCCATTGAAGTCCTACCTAGAGGAGAAGGGGTCATTCAGTGGAATAGGCTGTTTAACCTGTTAAAGGACATTAAGCATAAAGTGCCAGAGCGTTTTCAAACTTTGCCAAGATACAGCTCAGCAGAAAGCATGGAGGTAGAAAGTAAAGAAAGTGACCTGACTTCAGCTTGTTCTGAGATGGACTGTGATATGTGCATTGTGGCTAAGTAATGAAAGCCTGAGAGCAGTGAGAAGTTAGGAATTGTAAATACCTGTGTTTTATGATTACGGAATTGAGAAGCATCATAAAGGGAAACGAAAAGAAAGCCTGTGTAAATAATTCTATTACAACACTGGTTGTAAGCTTTGCTTTAATGGGAGAAGATTATCCTTTATTTTCTTTGACTTGACTGTACAACTGCTTTAAAGATTTGTTACCCACTTGCCACGGAAGCTAATAAAATTCCTGTGTGCCTTGAAACAACCACTTGGTTCATTTATCTCTATACACAACTACAATCCTTGGTAAAGAGGAATTCAAGATGGCTTCCCGTCCCTACTAGGCGACCGCCTGGTAGGGGCGCGACCGCCACAATATGAACTGGGGGTCTCTGACCTTTTTGGACTTTAATAAGAGGTCCACATAGCCAATATGTTGGGAACCTGTGTTCCAGGCCAACTTGCCACTTAGGTCATCAAATGTCATTTATCCAGTGCAATCAGTATTTTGTCCAGGTTATATCACTAAAACAGCACTGGTGGCGATGAGACATGAAGCTCATTCAAATCTCAACAAAGGTAAAATAGTCTTCATAGTGCTTTCAGCTCTGAGTGCAGCATTTGACATTGTTGATCTTATTAATTGCTTGACTTTTGGAGCCTGATGTTGGTGGTACTGTCTTGAACTGGTTTAGTCCATTCTTGAATGACAGAACCTAGGGAATGGTGTAATACCTCCTTTTCTAAAGAGCACCCATTTCATTGTGAAATATCTCAGGGTTCCATTTTTTTAGAATTATTCCTGGTGCCAATAGAAGTTCTCATTCAAACTTATAGAAGCAGTCCTCATCTTTATGCTAATGATGTCCAGCTTGTGACATGCATTGATACAAAGAACCTTAATGTAACTCCTTTTAAAATATGTGTTTGGATGCAGTTGCTAAATGGCTTTTTAAATGTAAGCTAAATCAGGAAAGTCAGAGGCTTGATGGATTTCTCAGAAACTGCCTCTGCGTTCCATATCTCTAGCAGTACTATGAACACCATATCAATAAGTGAATCTGAAAATCTTGGGTGTACATCAAGAATCCTTTTTAACCATTAATGCTCATTTTATAGCAGTAAGAAGTCTGCTTTATTTGCATTGTGGATGATCCAATCTATTAGGCCATTTCTTATGTCAAGGGCTTCATTTGCTGGCCCTCACATTGATTACTGTAACACGCTATACTGTATAATTGGCAAGCAGTGACTGTAGTACTTTAATTTCAATTAATTCAACATATGGTGGCTAAGTTACTCTACCAAGTTCAAAAATCTGACCATATTACTCCATTATTGGTCATGCTATAGTAGCTTCCTGGGTCATGTAGAATCAAATGTAAGATTCTCATATTAGCCCACTGACCTTTTTAAAGCAATGCCCGTACTTACCTTTTCAGTTGAATTATGCTGTATACTTCAGGAAGAAGACTTTATTCATCTCAATGTAATTTATTAGCTATTTCTCCACCTTCTAGAATTTGGTTAGAGATAAGTCGCTGTTTTGTATATTTGACATCAGCTTTGTGACACTCCCCCTGGCCAGATCTCAGAACAGAAGTTTCTTTTCCCAGATTTAAGGATGGGAGGAAATCTTGGCTCTTTGCCCAGACTTTTTAAAGCTGATGATCTCGAGGGGACATGGATAAGGATGGATCCTTTCTTATGTTGTTTATCCTGGATTTCCAGGGATAAGTTTTTGATTAATCTGGTCTGTCTCTTAAGTATCTTGTTTGTTAGGTTTTGTATGTGATACTGGAAGTATGCATATTTTTTGTGTTTAGTGATGCTTTATAAATTCCTTTGTTGTAGAATTCAAAAGGCACTCAGTCAAGTATTTTAACACTAGAAGCCCCAAAGTGCGTCAATTGATGCAAATGCATCTTCGAAGTTGTATACCAGCGCCACCGCTAGAACCACGTCAGTCATGTTCCATGGCTTTGTTAGCAAGGTCAAGATGTTCAAATATGTGCATCGAAAATTAATGACAGATGCACCACCTAGCGGGAAAATGAATTTATACCTAGAAGTCCCAAAGTATGTCAATTGAAGCACTCAATTGTCTTGGATGTGTCACGTACTTAGGGGCTTCTAGGTATAAATTCATGTTCCCACTAGGTGGCGCATCTCAATTACTGTTTATACAGTTTTACTCCAACATTACAAACACACACACGATGATGTCATGTAATGACATCATATACTGCACGTATTTAACAAATAAGTAACTTCACATTAATTCACATCTGCATTTCATGCTAAATGCAGTCGTCGTGATAAATGCGCCAATTGATGCACTTTGGGGTTTCTAGGTAAAATTCCTTTTGGGGCTTCTAGTGTTAAAGAAACTAAACTAAACTAAACTTAACCATATAGATTCAGTATAACCATTATAGTGGAGTGGAGGAGTGGCCTAGTGGTTGGGGCAAGGTACTTCAGGCCGGAAGGTCGGGGGTTCAAATCCCACTAGAGGACAGCAACCTTGGGCCAGAAGGACTGGGGTTTCTAGTCCCACAGGTGCTCCCTGTGGTCTTGGGCAAGCCACTTAACCCTCCATAGCCCATGTTCCCTGTAAAATAGTTATCTCCAAGTTATAATGCCCTGTTCAATGTAATTTCAGTTTGTTCAATGTAAACCGCACTGATGCAGAATAGCATGGTATATAAGAGAATAAAAATAAATAAATATGACTCAGAAGACCTTATTAGACAATCTAAAAAAGTTCTCTTGCTTTACATTTACCCAGTGTAATATCTCCAAATGGATTAGCTTTGTGCACACCATGACAGGAATGAACCTTGCTCTTGTGCCAAGATATGATGGAAATTATTTCAATCTCTTCAGTTTTACTACTAATACTTTTCTCATCATTTGCATTGTGCCAGACAGCCTGCTTCTGGAGTTCATAAAGTGTAATATATACAGGCAACATATGGAGGAGTAGCGTGGTGGTTAGAGAAGCATGTTGAAAACTAGAATTCACATCCTGCTTCTAACACTGGCACCCTTTGTGACCTTGAGTGAATCACTTCACCCTCCATTGCCTCCACTACAATGCGGAGTGTGAGCCCATTTGGGTAGGGAAATAAGTCAAGTATGTGAATGTGACTTGCCCTGAACTCGGATTTGAAAAAATAGGCAATAAACCTAAAATCCATTTCAAACTTCTCCGTCAGGCCAGTTTGATTCAATACAATTGGAGCAGTTTCTGTATCCTTTGGCCATATCATCTTCATTTCTGATTGCATTTGTTGGTACTTGAGGATCATCTCTTCCACCGAGCTAGTACAGAAGACTAATTCAGTATCAAGATTTCTACTAGTTCCTGTGCTTTTCTCATTTACCACAATGTCTGATTTTCAAGCATGGAGCTTTCTATCGGTGGGAAGGGTAATGTACTATGTGATGATAACTTCTTCATTCCCCACAGTTATGTCAGCATCAAGGTAGCTTAGCCCAGTGATCAGAGGTCATAGGACTACATAAAATGTCTGTGATGCCGCAGTCAGAGAGATCCCCAGAGGGTTTCAGTTTTGGCAGGGAGAAACAGTAGGAACAGGCATGAGAAATGTGGCAGCAGCTTTAAAGAGAGGACAAGGAATCAGCAAAGAAACAACAATCGGGCAGTAGAGGAAGTGAGACAGTAGGGCAAAGGGGGGAGAGTCAAAGAATGGGGAGGGGAGGACGAGTAAAGGTATAAAAGGACAAGAAAAGGAAGGAGAGATGCATCTTATCTTCCCATGTAGGAAAGAACGGCACAGCTGCAGGGCCTCACTGATGGTTGATGGGTACAAAGAACATTTTGGGGGCCCAGGTGTAACAAATAAGTCACCTGGGCCCATTTAGAAGGGAGTCTGGGTGCTATTATGAAGCTGAGTCTGTAAAAAATGGGTCCCAGTCACTCAAGAGAAGGGACTGGGACAAGGTCTGAGATAATTTAACCTAGCCTCAAGAAGGTGTACGGTGTCTGACCAGTGGCACAGAGCAGTGGCCAGCTTGCTAAATGTAGCTGCATGGTGTGGGGTCCAAATTAAAGGAACTCCTGATGACCACACAATGGGTCCAGGCAGATGATAATTTGGTCAAAGAACTTTTCCCTGGATTGGTAGGTAATCAGAGTATCCCCTCATAAGGAGAGGTGAATTATTGTTTTAAGTGGGTATGGTTATAACTGGGCAAATTATTATACTAATAGTGTTGTGGTTGTTGAAATAAAGGCTGTGGCTGATTCTTTCCACAAGAACTAGAAGTGTTGTTTCATCATTTGAGCAGAGGAGTGTCATGAGTAAGAAGGGATAAAAAGGATGCAGGTGGAAGCAAAGGCAGGGAGGGTTGGGGGAGAGGAGGAGGGAGAATGGGCAGGGGAACAAGTGGCACTGAAAGTGAAAAGTGTGCCTCATGTTATGATCTCAGTGTTTTCCTGACAGAGGAGTGGTAAAGAGTTTATGTAGTTTCCACTGGAAGAGCTGTGCTGCCTATTGCGCTTTTCTGTATAGTGCCAATAACAATCTTCAAAACTACTTTTATTTTTATACTGAAATCGTGAGTCTACTTTGTCTTGTCCACACTGGTAAGGGGCCAACAGCATATATATCTGTAATAAATACCAGGAGCTACATGTAACAGAGAAACGTACAATATTTCTACTAATGGAAATAGAAGCAACCTTCTTTTGGCATCATTTCTTAAGTGATATAAGTCTCATAGGAAGATGATATGAAACACATGTATTTATTGGTTTGATTATTGCATTTTCAGCTTGACTCTTTGGCCGTGTTTATGCAGAAGGATACTCCCAAAAGATCTTTGCACTTGGCATGTTTTGCATTAAATTGAATTCTCAAGTATAGTCAAGTTAGAAATTGGCAATACGAATAATTGGCAATAAGCCCAACAAATACAGGAGTCTGATTTTTGAGAACGTACATTGCATACTACTGTACTAAAATGTAACGTGACACGTTAATTAAGTAAAAGTACTTGACAAAGTCTTACTGCTGGTTCTTTTTGTTTAGTACACTAATCAAAAAGTACCACTTAGGTTAATATTTATTTATTTTATTTATTTAACGGGTGTTTTTTATACTGCTCTATCATTTCATTCAAAGCGGTTTACATTGTGACTTAAACTTGGTAATGTACATTAAGCATCTCAAAATAACCCACCAGCGTGGGTGCAAGGATATTAAGTGCTATAGGCAAACCTTCAGCCTTATACACCCCTCTCCTAGAGATTTTGATAATCTCAACAATCATGATCATTCCAACATCACCCCTCCCACAACAATCCTGTAAAAACACATAACTGGACATCGTACTTTTAAATATGAACTTTGCTGTGTGTGTGTGTGTGCTCTCACTCTCCCTGCATTTAAAAGAATGTGCTGTTGGTGTGTAGCTGTCAGACTCTTTTGTTTTACTTTGACCGCTGCTGCTCTCTGTTGCCCCTAAAGAGGCTGTTACCCTAGGCAACTCCCTAGTCTTGCCTAGTGGTTGGGCCATCTCTTTAACCAACCTGTTTCACTTAAATGATATAGGAAACTCCATAAAACGTAAGTGGTTAAGAGCAGAGCTAAGCTGCACTGCTATATACACATCATTGGTTCTGCTGTTTAAATAATATGCATAGGGGAGGAGCCAAGATGGAAGCAGAATAGGTTGTGCTGTATTGTCAGGCTGCTCCTTCCCTCTTGTTAATATGGGCAAACTATAAGGGAAAGACTATGCTAGTGACTGGCCCAATAGATTGGTAAACTCGGCACAGCACCCCTAAGAATGCTTCTGATGCCGACAAAGGTTTCTGTGGTGGGTATAGGAACAGATGATTCCCCCATGGCTCCTGAAATGTCTTTTATCCAAGAAGTTCATAGGACACCTGCTAATCCCCAGTTGGGAGGCTATGGTGGGGCAGTGTTTGCAGGAGTCATACATAGCCTGATGATATAGTGGGAAGTGACAAAAGCTACAGGTAAATGGTGCTCACTCTGAGGAGAAGGAGCTTACCAGTGGTGTGCCCCAGGGATCTGTCCTTGATCCGATTCTTTTTAACATCTTTGTTAGTGATATTGCGGAAGGGCTGTTGGGTAAGGTTTGCTTCTTTGCAGATAATACCAATATCTCCAATAGAGTAGATATCCAGAAAGGTGTAGATAACATGAGGAGGGATCTAGCTAAGCCTGAAGAATGGTCTAGAATGTGGCAGCTGAGATTTAGTGTTAAAAAATGCAAGGTCATGAGTTTGGGCTGTAGCAATCAACGGGAGCGATATAGTATAAGGGGTGAAATACTTCTGTCCACAAAAGAAGAGTGGGGTCTAGGCGTGATTGTGTTTGATGATCTTAAAGTAGCTAAACAGGTAGAAAAGACGACAGCAAAAGCTAGAAGGATGCTTGGACGCATAGGGAGAGGAATGGCCAGCAGAAGAAAGGAGGTGATAGTACCTTTGTATAAGTCTTTGGTGTGACCTCATTTGGAGTATTGTGTGTAATTCTGGAGATCGCACCTTCAAAAGGCTATAAACAGGTTGGAGTCGGTCCAGAGGGTGGCTACTAAATGTTATAAAGCATATGAGGACAAACTTAAGGATCTTAATATGTATACTTTAGAGGAAAGGCGGGATAGAGGTGATATGCTTGAGACGTTTAAATACTTCCATGGTATAAATGCACAGGAGGAGAGCCTCTTTTGATTGAAAGCAAACTGCTACAAAGGGACATAGGATGACTCATGAGTCATATGTGGAAATATTTCTTTACGGAAAGAGTGGTAGATGTGTGGAATAAGTCTCTCAGTGGAAGTGGTAGAGGTGATGACAGTATCTGAATTCAAAAAAAGCATGGGACAAACAGAGAGGATCTCTGAAGGAAAAAAGGGGACTATTGTAGTGGTTGATACAGAAGGGCAGACTAGTTAGGCCATGTGGCCTTTTTCTGCCATCATGTTTCTATGTTTCTATATAGCTGCTGTGGGAAGAGTGCAGCCTAGGCTGGAAATGACTGAAGATGGTGTAAGGTTAACAGTTGAATTGCTTCAGGCTGGTAATATTCTCACATTGTTTGCAGCTATCGCTGGGGGAGGGGGACATGGTAAAAGTTCCATCTGCAGCAGTTAAACAGGTGACCTTTTCTCTGTTAAAGCTGACGGTAGTATTTTTGGACTCTGTCTGGATGGTAACAGAACAACTGGGGAAGTACCTGACAGAGCAATGCTCATGTTTATCAGCCTAGGTCCATGGTTTAAAGGCCAAAATGGAAGACCATGATTCCAAAATAGCTGAACTTAACACTATAGTAGAAGTAATGGAAGAAAAGGTGGCTGAATGGTTAACAATATTGATGATTTGGTTACTGATTATAATGCTATTCACCTCAAAAGAGAAAATCTCAGAAATGCTGTGAGGAGGAATTTGAGATTAATTTTCCTAATACAGAGAGACTTTCCCTGGTTGAGATGTTGAAAACATATTCTGTTGGCATGACACTTAGAAATCTTTAGCATGCAATGGACTGTTCTGCTCATGAGTTTCTTTTGCCTTTGTAATTTTCCTAAGTGCAAGTGCCCTCACAAAAGGAAGGACAATCTGAGAGGTCCCTGCAGCTCAAAACACTCCCGTAAAGTGTGGCCCGATGGACGGGTTCATCAAGAAAGGAGCTGGGTCAACTGCTTCTAGGGAGAGGGTATGCCAGAGAGGATGCTGGAGGGCAAATTTTGCTCAGTCCAGAAAATTGCTGTCCTCTGGAAGACCCTGCAGCTTAGGCCAAGGATAAAATGGGTGCAGTATGGTATGGGCAGCCTTACCGGCAGGGAGCCCACTGACAGTGCTTCAGGTTTCTTTTCCGTTGGTCCCTTCATCATTGCAGAGCATTTCGTTACTGGAGGAGATTCAAACAGCTGCAATTTGTCCCGGATTGAGAGATCAACTTCAGGCAGTAAACGATCAGGCTCTGCTTAAACCCACAGTTGTTAGCCTTGATTCCCTATCGGAGGCCATTGCCAAGTTGGAACGCTCTATTTCTTCTCAATTTGCTACAGTTTCAGCTCTTTCTGTTGGAACTATACATTTGGAGGAAAACTTCAAACAATTGCAGCAGAAAGCTGAAACTATGGACTTCCAAGTTTAAAAAAAAAATCCTTGGTCATAGGAGAAGCTCTAGTGAAGGACAATATGGGGGTCCACGGAAAGTTTGAGAACTTTGATAGTGCCCTTAGGCAGAAGACTTTGTTTTACTAATTCTCCTAAGTTGTCTCAAATTATTCCATTGGAAACCTTTAAGAGAGATTTGTTTGAAATTCTCACGGTTCCAGAGGCTTCTTGTGCTCCTGTAATTCGGGTTTATTACCTTCCACCCTTTATTAAAAAAGAAACTGGACAACCTTCTCCCCCTGAAGCTGTTCTTTTGACCTGCTAAATCTTACAGAATTTCTTGAAAAGGATAATGTGAGACACTAAACCAGCAGCTCTAATTCTGACTTTTGTTTTAGAGCCAGATAGGGACTGGGTTCTCCGTTATTCTTTTGTAACGGGGAAGATTTGCTTTTCTGATGTGACCTGTGCAGCTCAGAAACGACGACAAACGTTTTTGTTGTTAAGATCTAAGGTGCAACAGTTCAATTTCTCTTACACATGTGTTATAAAATTTCAGTTTAATCATCAAATTTTCTATGAGTCTGCCCATCTGGCTGCTTTTCTTTCCTCTAAGCCTGAGACTATTACATCTACCCCTTCTTTAGGGATTGAGTTTTTCGCTATTTAGGAGATTGTAGCTTAACTAGCCCTTACATTTCTATGTTAGATTGCTTCAGACTATTCTTGTAGAATATTTTTCTGGTATTGTATCCTTGCCCCCTTGTGAATTTGTGGACTGTTATGGGGATTAGACTTTTTTTTTATTTCCTTCTTATTTTACCTAATGGCGTCTCCTGTTTTCTGTAAAAATCTTAACAAGAGTTATAGACTCTTAAGCCTATTAAAGGGGAGGAGGTGCCCATATTCACTTTCAGGTGCGGTTGGTTATCCTCATCAGGAATACATTAATTAACAACCTGGGATTAATTAATCTTGAGGTGAACAAAGTCCATTCCTGATCGTCCCTCCAGTCTAATCCTGGAATCTCTGGGGGTTGTCAACCTCATCCAGCAGCTTTGGAGACTGAGAAACTTCACTCCTGTGATGTCACCGGTATATAAGGGCTGGTACCGCCTCCTCACACCAGTTTATCAGTCTCCAAAGCAGCTGAAGGGGTGGTGAGCCCAGTGATTTCGGGGCTCACTTGAGGAACAATTAAGGAAAGGTTTTAGGTTATAGAAGTAAAGAAAAAAAAAAAAAAGAGATATAGCACCAAATATGTGATTCTAAGATCGAGCAGGGAGAGGAAAGCATTTTTTATCTGCCTGCAGCTTTAGCTATGCTTTCCGTTTGCCCTGAGATCCTCTAGCCCTTCTCTTCCCTTTTAATCCCTCCGGGGGAACAGTCAGGAGCCAGAGCGGCAGTTCTGTGCATTTGGGGAGAGGATCTGTAGCCAGTTACCGTCCCGGTGGTGCAGGGACAGGAGCTGACTCATTTCTGAGAGCAGAGCGTGCAGAGGATTGCCTGCTGGCGCTGGGAGCTCTCTGGTGCAGCTGCAGCTAATTTTTCCACGGGCCCGGGTGCCGACAAGTGGATCGGAGCTGCGGAGGAAGTGAGAAGACAGGCCTTAGAGCTGTCAGGCGATCCGTCATCGGGTCGGGAAGTAAGCAGTTGTTTTCGGCGGGAAATGGCTTCCTTTTCGCTGGCAGGCCAGACCGCGTGTGTGCAGAGCGGGAAAATCACCGTTTTAAACTTGTTAGCTTTGGCGCGTTATATCTCCGGCTAGGAGCCTCGCTTTTTGCTAGTTTCTTCAGGGTTTAGCGGGGGCAGAGTCTCTGCAACAGCTGAAGTGTAAAAAAAAACAAATTTAATTTTGCAGGAGTTGGCTGCGTATTGGTTTCAGGGCCCGATGCCTTCCAAGCAGCTCTGCCTCTTGTGTGGGGCTAAGAGGAGCTCCGTGTCTCAGGACAGTGTGTGTAAGGGATGCACCCCTGAATTGGAGGCCAGGGATTTAGTGCCTCATGCTGAAGCGGAGCGGCAGGATGATTTGGGGGAGGGTATTGAATCCGCTGACCCATCCCTACCTGCTCCAGGCCCGGAGCTTGGTACTCCTTCAACGCCAGCGCGGCAGGCTGCTCAGCAGCCTTTAGTGGGTGATTTAACATCAATTTTTTCACCAGACTTCATGGCACTGCTTCAGAGGACTTTGGCTGGCTCTCAAGGGGCCCCTGTTGCAAGTCCCTCTGGAGTTGAGCTCGGACGGAAGAGGCCGGTGTCGGCGGCAGCGTCTGGTATAAGTGCCAAAAGGGCCAGGGTTGGTAAAGACCTTCTGGAGCCGTCTGTCGTGTCTGAGGACACGGACGTGGACAGGGACCTGGAGGATTTAGAGGGTGAGATTCGGGAACAGGAAGATCAGGCGCGAGTGGTTAGAGTATTTCGTAGAGAGGAGCTTCCGGCGCTCATTGAGGAATCTCTCCGAGCTCTTATTATGCCTGACGCGGGGCCGGTGGAGGATCCTCTGCTGCAGGCTATTCGGAAATCTCAGAGGGTCTTCCCGGTGCATAGGGTGTTTAAGGAAATGATACAGGAGGAATGGGATATGCCGGAGGCCACCTTGAAAAGTTCTAGAGTTATGGCACGGCTGTATCCTCTCTCGGATCAGGACTGGGAATTGTTTAAGGTGCCGAGGGTGGACGCGGCCGTATCGGCGTTAACCAAGAAAACTACTATCCTGGTGGAGGGTGCTGCGGCACTTAAAGATGCGCAGGACCGCAAATTAGAGACATTGTAGAAGCAGATTTTTGAAGCGAATGCTCTGTCTTTGCAGGCGTCTATTTGTGGGGCCTGGGTAGCCAGGGCCTGCTTGCAGTGGGCGCAGCGGGTTCAGAGCGATCACTCGGAGGCAGCCTCCAAGGAGGCATCCCGGTTAGAATCCGGGGCGGCGTATCTTGCTGACATTCATTATGATTTGATCCGGGGGTTAGCGAAGAGTATGGCTTCGGTAGTGGCAGGACGTCGGTGTCTTTGGCTGCGCAATTGGGCGGCGGATGGTTTGTCCAAGGCGAGATTGAGTAGGCTTCCTTTCTGGGGAAAGCTACTTTTTGGAGAGGATTTGGAGAAGCTGGTAAAGGATCTAGGAGAGTCTAAGGGTGGCAGGTTACCAGAGGATAAGCAGAAGCAGAGCCGTGCTGTCCCTGGAGCTCGGAGGCAGCAGCGGGACTTTCGCCGATTTAGTTCCCCCGGGGGGGTCAATCTCAGCGGGGTCGCTTTCCTGGGAGATCCCAGGGGTTTCGAGGAGCCAGCAGAGGTTTTGCGGCTGCGTCTTCGTCCTCTTCCTTCAAGAAGTCACAATGAAGTCAGGCGGGCCCGGGCAGAGTTGATTCCCGTGGGAGGTTGGCTGCGGGATTTTTACCCTGCCTGGGTCCAACTCACGTCAGATCAGTGGGTGCTGGAGGTGATTCGGGAAGGCTATGCGCTAGAGCTGCACCGACCGGTCTCCGAATCGTTCATTCGCTCCCCATGCAAGGCTCCGGCGAAGCACCAGGCAGTGCAGGAAACGGTTCAAAGGCTGCTCGACCTCCAGGCAATTGTTCCGGTTCCTGCCGACCAGTTAGGGTGCGATCGATACTCCATTTATTTCGTGGTTCCGAAGAAAGAAGGGACTTGGAGGCCCATCCTAGATTTAAAAAGAGTGAATCGTTGTCTGCGGGTGTCTCATTTTCGGATGGAGACCCTCAGGTCGGTCATAGTAGCGGTAAGAAGAGGCGAGTTTCTGACGTCCCTGGACCTATCGGAGGCGTATCTTCATATTCCGATATGATGGGAGCATCAGCAATTTCTCAGGTTTGCGGTGCCGATGGGGCATTTCCAGTTTCAGGCACTACCGTTTGGTTTGGCAACGGCGCCGCGAACGTTCACCAAGGTGATGGTAGTGGTGGCGGCGGCTTTGCGCAAAGATGGCATCTTGGTTCACCCATATCTGGACGATTGGTTGATCAGGGCGAAGTCCAGGGAGGAGTGTGTTTCGGCTACAGCCAGGGTGATAGCTCTGTTGCAGAGTCTCGGTTGGGTGGTCAATGCAGCAAAGAGCAAGTTAGATCCGTCTCAGAACCTGGAGTACCTCGGAGCGCATTTCGATACGAGCGTGGGTCGAGTGTTTCTGCCTCAGCAGCGGGCACAGAGTCTCCGGCAGTTAGTGCGTCGCTTTCTCGGCCAGCACTTTCCCACCTCCTGGGAGTACCTGCAGGTGTTAGGGACTATGGCGGCAACCCTGGAAGTGGTTCCATGGGCGAGGGCCCACATGAGACCATTACAACGGGCTCTGTTGCGAAGGTGGTCGCATCAGGAGGGTGCGCTGTCCCAGAGGTTGCCTTGTCCGACACAGACGCGGCTAGCACTTCGTTGGTGGCTGAGGCCCAAGAATCTAGCGGCTGGGATGTCATTGGAGGCTCCGACGTGGGTCTCCCTAACAACGGATGCCAGCCTGTACGGCTGGGGAGCCCATTGTCAAGGTCATCTGCTTCAAGGTCAGTGGTCCGACGAGGAGAATTCGTGGTCAATCAACAGACTGGAGTTGCGGGCTGTGGCGCTGGCTCTCCGGGAGTTGCGCCCCTTTCTTCAGGGAAAGGCCATTCGGTTGTTCTCGGACAACGCGACGGCAGTGGCCTACATAAATCAACAAGGGGGCACCAGCAGCGTAGTGTTGGAGACCGAGGCAGAAGGTTTGTTCGAATGGGCCGAGAGGAACCTGGTGACCTTGTCGGCAGCGCATGTCGCGGGCGTGGACAATGTGGAGGCCGATTTTCTGAGTCGCGTAAAGGTAGACCCGGGGGAGTGGGTCTTACACCAGGACGTCTTTGCAATGTTGGTGCGGCATTGGGGCACGCCGGTAATGGACCTAATGGCGATGTTTCGGTCCGCAAGAGTCGATCGGTTCTTCAGCCGCAGAAAGGAGAGGATGTCAGAAGGGCTGGACGCTCTCATTCAGAAGTGGCCGGAGGATCAGCTACTGTATGTTTTCCCGCCGTGGGTGTTAATCGGGCGGGTTCTTCAGCGCATAGAACGACACAAGGGACAAGTGGTTCTAATTGCTACGGATTGGCCGAGAAGGCCGTGGTACGCGGACCTAGTCGGGCTCTTGGAAGGGAAGCCCTGGAAGCTTCCCATTCGCAGGGATCTTCTCACCCAGGGCCCACTGTGCATGCCACAGGTGGATCGATTCTCGCTTACGGCCTGGCTCTTGAGAGCGCGTGGTTGAGAGCCCGAGGTTATTCAGCGGCAGTGATAGCTACCTTGCTGGAAGCAAGGCGAAGGTCTACTTCCTTGGTGTACGTCAGAATATGGCGCGTATTTGAAGCTTGGTGTACGGAGAGGGACTTTGTTCCTCTAAGGTCGTCGATTCCTCAGATTTTGTCGTTCTTGCAGGATGGATTTCAAAAGGGCCTAGCGGCAGCTTCGCTCAAGGTACAATTGGCGGCCTTGTCCTGTTATAGGGGGAAGGTAAATGGAGGCTCATTGGGGGGTCATGCGGATATTAAACGTTTCTTGAAGGCAGTGACTCTTCTGCGTCCTCCGCATAAGCCCATGGTCCCGGCTTGGGATCTGCCTTTGGTATTGGAGGCATTAGGTAAAGCTCCTTTTGAACCCTTAGGGGAGGCTTCGTTGAAGGATCTTATGTTGAAGGTGGTGTTTTTGATAGCTATCGCCTCGGCTCGGCGAGTTTCAGCGTTACAAGCGCTGTCGTGTCGAGAGCCCTTTCTGTCTTTCTTTGATTCTAAGGTGGTATTAAGACCAGTTCCATCGTTCTTGCCTAAGGTGGTTTCCGCCTTTCATTTGAACCAAGTGCTGTTGTTGCCGGTATTTCGCGACAAGGGTAAGAATCAGGCGGCGGACCGGCTTCATCGTTTGGATATTCGCCGGGCATTGAAGAAGTATGTTGCTCGCACGGCGTCTTTTCGTAAATCGGACAGACTTTTTGTGGTGTTCACGGGGGCCAGGAAAGGAGATGCAGCTTCTAAAGGTTCGATTGCTCGATGGGTGAAGGAAGCCATTGCGTCGGCGTATCTGTTGTGTGGTCGCATGGTGCTGGAAGGTCTGCGGGCTCATTCCACCAGAGCACAAGCGGCGTCTTGGGCAGAATGTCGGTTGGTGCCGGCGGTGGAGATCTGTAGAGCGGCAACTTGGTCGTCCCTGCATATTTTTGTGAGACATTACTGTCTGGATGTGCAGGCGGATAGGGATTCCTGTTTTGGATCAGCGGTGCTTCAGGCCGGTCTCGCAGGACCCTCCCATGGTTGATAGTTACTGCTCTGGTACGTCCCCAGAGATTCCGGGACTAGACTGGAGGGACAATCAGGAAGATTGAATTAGACTTACCTGCTAATTGTAGTTCCTGGAGTAACTCCAGTCTAGTCCCGTGTCCCGCCCGGTATTGTGGAAATGCGATGGCCTGAAGCGGGATCTCTATTACTGGTAAGCAACAATTTTGGTTCTCTTGGGGTCCTGGTTTATGCTACCGTCGATTGTCACCTAGAAGGGGGTGGTAATTTCCAGGGCTTCGGAGTAATGGTCAGGGGATCTCAAGGCAGGTAGAGCATGCAGGTCTGGTACCTCATGGGGCCAACTGGCAGTTACAGTTTAGAGATGCAGCGTGTTTCTGCAATGTCATTACTTACTTGTTGCTCTGGTGAGTTCTGCTTTGTCAATAGGTAAACTGGTGTGAGGAGGCAGTACCAGCCCTTATATACCGGTGACATCACAGGAGTGAAGTTTCTCAGTCTCCAAAGCTGCTGGATGAGGTTGACAAGCCCCAGAGATTCCGGGACTAGACTGGAGTTACTCCAGGAACTACAATTAGTAGGTAAGTCTAATTTAATCTTAAATGTATTAAGTATAGTTGTATTAGTATAAGTATCCCCAGCAAACCTAAGTAAATAATTAACTTAAATACCTAAACGACACATTAAAACTAAGATGCAGATAGCAGTCAAGCAGAAAAATGGGGGGCTGTCTAGTCTTTTGCATTGAGTGTCACATGTATGATTTTCTCCTATTTGGTGATGGGTCTTATGTGTGCACTAGGTGCAAGGAGCTCTTTGCTCTCAGGGAATGAGTCCAATATCTGAAGTCTAGAGGAGCAGACTTGGAGGACATAAGGAAGGCAGAGAGGTATATATATATGAGACCTACAAGGACATAGTACCTCTTTCCCACCTCCAGTCTGGCAGCCTCCTTGTAGCCATGGAGGAGAGAGGTCCCGTGACATGAGAACATCACCCTGGTGTGGAAGAAAATGATCCTGTATCTAGAACCTGTCCTCCGGGTGATATAAAACACTCTCACACAGAGGAGGATTCTCCAGGGCATGTACCCATAAGGGAAGGGTTAGGACAGCTGTTAAGGTTGGTGATTCAGTCATTAGGCATGTAGAAAGCTGGGTGGCTGGTGGACATGAGGATCGCCTGGTAACATGCCTGCCTGGTGCAAAAGTAGCAGACCTCACGTACCACCTAGATAAGGATGTAGATAGTGCTGGGGAGGACTCTGCTGTTTTGGTACATGTTGGTACCAATGACATAGGAAAATATGGTAGGGAGGTTCTGGAAGCCAAATGTAGGCTTTTAGATAGAAAGTTCAAATCCAGAACTTCCAGGGTAGCATTCTCAGAAATGTTTCCCGTTCCATGCACAGGACCCAAAAGGCAGGCAGAGCTCCAGTCTCAATGCATGAATGAGATGATGGTGCAAGGAAGAGGGTTTTGGATTTGTTAGGAACTAGTCAACATTCTGGGGAAAGGGGGAACTTTTCCGAAGGGATGGGCTCCACTTTAACTGGGATGAACCAGGCTGCTGGCATTAACCTTTAAAAAGGAGATAGAGCAACTTTTAAAATAGATAATAGGGGAAGCCCGACAGGTACTCAAGAGCGCATGTTTCAGAATGGTGTATCTTTGAAGAATGCTAGCAAAGGATTGAAGCTAGGGCATATTGACAGAGAGGTTCCAATAAAGACAAAAGTAACATAAATGTCCTTAAGTACAGAGCAAACAGAGCTTAAAGATGGCAAATTACCCCTGCCTACTGATAGCCAGATTAATATGAATAAAATACAGCCTCTAAGGTGCTTGTATGCAAATGCTAGAAGTCTGAAAAATAAGATGGGAGAGGTAGAATATATAGCACTAAATGAGGGGTTAGATATGATTGGTCTCTCAGAGACCTGGTGGAAGGAGGACAACCAGTGGGATGATGTGATACTTGGATACAAATTATATCGCAAAGATAGAGATGATCAAATTGGTTGCACTCTGTTAGAGAGGGCATTGAGTCACACAGGATTAAAGTTTTGCAGGAAACAAAATACACTGTAGAATCTCAATGGATTGAAATTACATGTAAAAAGGGGAAGGCGATGGCAGTGGGGGTATACCACTGCTTCCACTGCTTTCTCACATTAAACTGTGACTAAGATGAGCTGGTTGATATAGTGTACTGGATTTTCAGAAAGCCTTTGACAAGGTACCTCATGAGAGACTCTTGGTGAAATTAAAAAGTCATGGGATAGGAGGCAGTGTACTCTTGTGGATCAGGAACTGGTTAAAAGATAGAAAGCAGAGGGTAGCTTGGCCAATTTTCCCAATGGAGAAAGGTGATTAGTGGAATACCCCAGAGATCTGTGCTGAGTCTGCTGCTTTTTAACATATTTGTAAATGACCTGGAAATGGGAATAATGAGTGAGGTAATCAAATTTGCAGGATTGTGAAAAATTGCAAGAGGACCTTGATAAATTCTAAGACTGGATGCTCAAATGGCAGATGGAATTTAATGTGGACTAGTGCAAAGTTATGCACCTAGGAAAGAACAACCCAAACTATGGTTGCACAATGCATGTTTCCACATTAGGAACCACCATCCAGGTGTCATCATGGATGACACATTGAAACCCTCCGCCCAGTGTGCAGTGGCAGCCAAGAAGGCAAATAAAATGCTAGGAATCATAAGAAAAGGAATGGAGAATAAAATAAAGTATATTATAATGCCTCTGTATCATTCCATGGTGCGACCGCACCTTGAATATTGTGTGCAATTCTGATCGCCGCATCTTAAAAAGGATATAGCAGAATTAGAAAAGGCACAGAAAAAGCCACCAAAATGGTAAAGGGGATGGAAGGATACCCCTATGAGGAGAGGCTTAAAAGGTTAGGGCTCTTCAGCCTGGAAAAGAGATGGCTGAGGGGAGATATGATAGAAGTCTTTAAATTAATGAATGGAGTGGAATAGGTAAATGTAGATTGATTGTTTACGCTATTAAAAAGTAAAAAGACTAGAGGACATGCAAGGAAGCTACAATGTATCCCTTTTAAGACTAATAAGAGAAAATATTTTTTTCACTGAATGCGTAATCAAACTCTGGAATTTGTTATCGGAGGATGTAGTAAAATCTGTTAGTGTAGCTGGGTTTAAAAAAAGTTTGGACATCTTCCTGGAGGAAAGGTTCATAAACCATTAGGACCCGGGAAATCCACTACTTGATCCAATACAAGCATTGTGGAATTTGTGTGTCTTTTTGGGAAACTGCTAGGTACTTGTGACCTGGCTTGGCCACTGCTGGAAACAGGATACTGGGCTTGATGGACCTTGGTCTGACTCAGTATGGCATTGCTTATGTTCTTATACTTCAAGAATCTTTAAATCCCACCTTGAGAATTTCTCTTTCAGCAGTGCATTTTTTTTTAGGAAAAAAGGTGCTGGTAGTCTCATGCAGGGCTGTTTCATTAATACATGCCAGTTTTAGTAGGCAGTGAAAAAGGTGCCTGTACTCCGTACCACCACATACCCTCTCAAAAAAAGCCCTATCCTTCAATTAGAAGGGTGGAAGGAGAACCTCTAAAGGTAGTATGACCAAATTGTCTTGACTTGGCAGATTTCTCGAGAGCTCTGGAGTTAGAGAAGTTTCTCCAACAACCTTGTTTGTCTCCTTGTGTTTAGATAGTAATTTGCCTGTTTTTTCGCTATAAGGATGAGGAGTATTTTGGCTTGAAGATTTGTATTTTTTTTTTAAATTTGGCCAGAGCAACACAGAAAAGACAAAGGCAATTTTTTCTCCTTCATCTGAGAGTGTTTTAAATTGGTGCAGGTTTTCATGAAATACCTATGTGAATGAGTGATTAAATATAAGATTGTGAAATGTGTGTTTTTTGATCCAACCCAATTGACCCTTTTTTATATAACAAACCCACCCATCAACAGGAGTCCGGGGGTGATTGAGGAGGGAATCCATGCGAATAGTAGGTTTTTCCATCTTTTCCTTTAAGAAGTTATGGGGCATATTTTTCTGTTTGCTTTTCCTTATTGTTTCTTTTCTTTTCATTTTATATTTGATATTTAGCTCCTCTCCTTTTTTAGGCGCATTTTGCATAAATGATGAAGTCTACTGGGGAGGCTCTAAGCAGCTGTGAAGAAAGATGTTTATATGTATGCATCTGCTTGCCTGTCCATGCACAAACAGATGTGAATGATGCAACAACCCTCCCCCCCCAAATCAAAGCAGCAGTGTGAAGAGCCTGTGGGAGTCCCATTGGTCCAACTGTCCTGAAGAGTGGGGCTGCAGGCAGAAAAGGCCAAAGGGAGTCCCCAGGTCCTGCCAGCCTGAGAAGCAGTTCAGCCAGTAGAAAAGGCTGGCAAGAGCCCCTGTCTCCTGCAGGCCTGGACTTACGGACTGCCTGCCTGCCAAAGGGAAGGGGCTGGTAAGAGAACAGATTATAAATAGAAGGGGAGGGTTTAGAGGAGGAGGGAACGAAAGCACGAGGGAATGGCTGAGGCTAAAAAGGAAGAAACAAGAAGATGGGCGGAGCATTAGGGAGGGGTGGGGTTGGAGGAATTGAGATGCTTGAGAAAGTGTGGAAGCGACAGGCTGAAATGCAAAGAAGGGAAAGTGCAAAGATGGTTGTGAGGAGAAGAAGAGACTGCACAACTGGGTGAAGAGAAGCATGTAGGAGGGGAGGGTGTTGAAGGGTAATGATGGGAAACCCCCATGACACATACATGCACGTATGCACTCCCCAACACCCCATATGATACACACACACACACACACACACACACCTCGACACCCCATATAGAAACATAACAGGTCATTTGGTCTTTTTCTGCTATCTAGTCTGCCCTTCCATATCAACTACTCTAGTCCCCTTTTTTCCCTTAGAAATCTTCTGTGTTTTTCCCATATGACACACACACACGGAAACACATCCCCATCACACACACACACATATATACACATATGCACACTTAACACCCCAGCATACAAACAGACACACCCCTCAAGATCCCGCAACACACACGCACCTAAGAACACTCTATGACACACACACACACACACACGCACACACCCCAGCCCCCCATGACACACACATGTATGCACCCCCAACACCCGCTATCACACAGACACACACACCCTAGCACCTCCCATGACACATTCTCCAATGCACCCCACACACCCGCACCACACATGCCCTTCCCACAACATTCCCCAACACACTCATCCCCCAGCACAGGCTGCAGAAATACCCAATCACGCCACCAACACAGCATTAACATTATCAAGCATACATCAGGACAGCTTTTTCAACTATGTTCACTAAGAAACATGGATTTAAAATAGGTTAAAAATAATCCATCCAATGATTTTCTTTTTTCCAGCCCTTGATGTATCATGCCCATTTCCAGGTTGATATTGCAGATCCCTACTATAATAGTTAGCAATAATTTAGGCAACATATGGGACATTGATATAAATAGGATGTAATCATTGAGTTACGACAGGGATCTAGTGAACACTAAACAGTTGTCATCTCAGTTAGTTAAGAGTTCAAATAGATCTCTGTCCATGTAAAGAAGGAGGTTCCAGTGGTGTGCTGCAGGGATTTGACCTTAGTCTGATTCTTTTTAACATCGTTGTTAGTGCTGTTAGTGCTGAAAGGGCTGTCAGGTAAGGTTTGCTTGTTTGCGGATGATACCAAAATCTACAATAGAGTAGATACCCAGGAAGGAATAGCTAACATGAGGAGGGATCTAGCTAAGCTTGAAGAATGAAATTTAATGATAAAAAATGCAGGATCATGTATTTGGGCTGCAAAAATCCAAAGGAGCGGTACAGTGTACGGGGTGAGGTACTTCTGTCCACAAAAGAAGAGCGGGACTTGGGCGTGATTGTATCTGATGATCTTAATGTAGCTAAAGAGGTAGAAAATGTGACTGTGAAAGCCAGAAGGATGCTGGGGACGGAGGTGATAGTGCCTCTGTATAAGTCTCTGTGCGACCTCATTTGGAGTATTGTGTGCAATTCTGGAGAGCGCACCTTCAAAAGGATATACGCAGGTTGGAGTCGATGCAAAGGGTGGCTACTAAAATGGTTAGTGGTCTTCATAATGTAGCATATGAGGACAGACTTAAAAATCTTAATATGAATACTTTAGAGGAAAGACGGGATAGGGGTGATATGATAGAGACATTTTAATACCTCCGTGGCATAAATGCACAGGAGGGCCTCTTTCAATTGAAAGCAAGCTCTGCTACAAGGAGACATAGGATGAAAGTGAAAGGGGATAGACTGTACTCAAGAGTAGTATGCGGAAATATTTCTTTACGGAAAGAGTGGTAGATGCATGGAATAGTCTCCTAGTGGAGGTGGTGGACACGAGGACAGTATCTGAATTCAAAAAGGCAAGGAACAGACACAGAGGATCTCTAAAGGTGAAAAGGGGCCTGTTGTAGTTGATATGGAAGAGCAGACTAGATAGGCCATGTGGTCTTTTTCTGCCGTCATGTTTCTATGTGTCTATGAAAAATATCCCATTTTATTTCAACAGGAGCCAACATGGGGTCCACATTATTGAACAAAACTGGTCCTAGTGATCTAGCAAGATGACATGCCTTTTATAGAAACAATGGGGCTTGTTTACAAAGCTGCGGTAGCGGTTCGCGATCGTTATCGGAGCCGCGGCCCCAGGCCGCGGCTCCGATAACGATCGCGAACCGCTACCGCGGCTTTGTAAACAAGCCCCAATGAGTTAATTCCTAACCGTTTGGAAAAGGCATTGCAGCCTGATCAACTGACAAGGATGCTGTCTAACCATGGAGATCAACTCATGTGACTGATTAAATGCATTTTGAAATCTATTAGAAAAATAAGCCATTTTACATAATGCACAAGCTGCCTACATTTCTTTAATTCAGTTATATGCTTTTCCTTATTTAACTAGTCCTATGTCCTCCTCCATTTTCATTCAGCTTTCCACATTTCTTTTGAAGTGTTTCCTTAGAATACTATAAACATCTTATGGTGACCAGTACAACAGCATAATTGAAGTGAAAAACCTGATCCAAAGGTGTAATAATACATTCACATTAAATATAGACTAATGAATATAGTTCATTGTATTCCTCAGGTTTAGACAGTTCAGATCAGTGAGCAAAAAACTATGCGTGATCTATTACACCTCAAGTCACAAAACTACTACTACTAACGATCGTTTGTATAGCGCTACAAGGCATATGCAGCACTGTACAGAGATATGTAAAAGATGGTCCCTGCTCGTATACAAATGCTCAGTAGTAGTAGTGGTAATCAGAGCTTACAATCCAGTCAAGACAACACAACAGCTGGGGACAAGGATACCTCTAGGCAGGGGAATGGTAAGGAAACACATAGTTGGAGACTGTGGATCAGAATCCAAAAGCGGCCTTGAAGAGGATTTGAAAAAGGCCAGAGAGGAAGCCTGATGTACCAACTCAGGTAGTTTGTTCCAGGCATAAGGAGCAGCAAGGTGGAAAAATTGAAGTCTGGAGATGGCAGTAGAAGAGAAGGACACAGATAGAAGGGATCTGCCAGAAGAGCGGAGTTCCCGGAGAGGGGTGTAGGGAGAGATAAGCGAGGAATGGTAGTGAGCAAAGGCAGAATGAGGCACTTATAGGTCAGTAGGAGAAGTTTGAACTGGATATGGAAATGGATAGGGAGCCAGTGAAGTGACTTTGACTTGAGAAGAGGGGTTATATGAGCATATTGAGGTTGGCGGAAGATTAGCCCCGCAACTGAATTTTGAACAGATTGAAGGGCAGAGAGATGATTCAGAAGGAAACCAGCAAGGAGGAAATTGCAATAATCTAGACAAGAAGTGACTAAAGAGTGGATAAGTGTCTGAGTAGTGTGTTCAGAAAGGAAGGATCAAATTTTGTTGATGTTATAGAGAAAGAAATAATAGGTTTTAGCTATCAGTTGGATGTGTGTGGAGAAGGAGAAAGAAGAGTCAAAGATGATCCCAAGGTTGTGAGCTGAAGAAACAGGGAGGAGAGTAGAGCATTATCCATAGAGATAGAGAAAGGAGGAAGGGGGAGGTGAGTTTCGGGGGAAAGGAGCTCGGTTTTGGCCATGTTCAATTTCAAATGATGGAGAGACATCCAGGCAGCAATATCAGAAAGGCAGGCAGAGATACAGGCCTGGATTCCCAGAGAGATTTCAGATGTAGATAGTTCGATCTGAGAGTCATCAGTGTAAAACAAAGAGAACTGTAGTAAAGAGTGATCCAACCAATGGCCAGACCACTCATCATCCCATACTCATCATCCCATTACTCATCATGAGTAATGGCCAGACCACTCATCATCCCATACTCATGAATGTATTCTGTTAAGAATACCAAGTCTAATACATGACCCTTCTAATGGGTTGGCGTCCTTGAGTTAAATGTCTAGCCTAGGAAATCATAGATATGAATAGGATGGGGTACCATGTCAACATGGATGTTAACATTGCCTAATACACATAACTCTTCAAAATTAATTCACATTTCACATTTATTTGATATACTGCATATCTATAAAATCTAAGCAGTTAATCTTGATAATGCTTAAAATGTTCACTAATGCTTGGAAATCAGCATTTGTATCCTCTGATGAGCCATATATCAGACAAAACCAAATCCAAACAATTGCAATGACATTCAGCCCTCAATTAGAAAATGTTCGATATGACTGAATGTAATGGATTCATGATGAATTACTAGAACTCTGCTACCACATTTGGGCAGCCATGGCTGCTGATGGTACTAAAATCCTGGAGGAGACATCTGAGTCAAACAATTATATTTGAGTCTAGCAACCTTCTCTCTGTTATACAAAAGATGTCAAAAGCACAGTCCAACATATTGCAGAATACACCAGTATTAGTGCATACAGTGCATTTCATAATACATGAGCGGGTATTGATTCACTTATCTCAGGCTGGTAGGGAAAAGAGGGGAAGGAGAATTGGATTTAGTTCACCCTTTTCTCTTTAGTGGGAGCCAACGGAGCTGTTTGAGTATTGGGGTAATGCAATCTTTTCTTGCTGCTTGCTGCTTGTAGGGTTCTGGCTGTTGGGTGGAGAGCTGTTTGGAGTGGTAGGAGGGTGGATTGTGGTAGTCCTTGGAGGATGGCATTGCAGTAGTCCAGGTGAGATATTACTGAGGCTTGTAGTACAGTACGGATGTCTTCTGGTTTGAGAAATGGTCGGAGGCGCTGAAGTGTCTTTGCTTTGTAGTAAACTGTTTGGGTGATTTTGTTTATGTGGGTTTTGAATGTTAGATGTTGGTCGAGGGTGACCTCAAGGTATCTGACCTCAGCCTTGGTTTTAATTGTAGTGTTGTTCAGTGGAAGGAAGTTCAGAAACTGCCAGCATGGTTTAAAGGTGAGGTCAGAGGGGCTGTTGTTGCCAAAAAAGCATTTTTCAGGAAATGGAAAAAGGAGCTAAATGATGAAAACTGGAAACAACATAAGCACTGGCAAGTTAGATACAAGACATTGATAAGGCAGGGAAAGAGAAAATTTCAGAAGAAGCTTGCTGTGGAAGCAAAAACGCGTAATAAAGACTCTTTCAAGTACATTCATAGCAGAAAACCTGTGACATTAGATGACAGAGGGATAAAAGGGGCACTAAGGGGACAAGGCCATAGTGGAGAGACTAAATGAATTCTTTGCTTCAGTCTTTACTGAGGAAGATGTAGGAATGTTACCCATGACTAAAATGGTATTTAAAGGTGATACAGCAGAAGAATTGAAAGAAATATGGATACACCAGGAAGATGTATTACAACTATTTGATAAACTGAAGAATAGCAAATCACCTGGACTGGATGGTATACATCCAAGGGCGTTGAAAGAACTGAAATATGAGATTGCAGCCCTAGTATTAGTAATCTGTGAACTATCATTAAAATCATCTGTAATACCTGAAGACTGTTGGATGGCCAATGTAATGCCAACTTTTAAAAAGGGTTCCAGGAGTGATCCAGGAAACTACAGACCGGTATTGGGAAAAATGATAGAAACAATTATAAAGAAGAAAATTACTGAATATGTAGAAAGTCATAGCTTAATGGGAGACAGCCAAAATGGCTTTAGTCAAGGAAGTTTTTGAAGTTGTGAATAAACAGGTAGACAAAGGTGAGTCGGTTGATATAGTGTATCTGGATTTTTAGAAAGCCTTTGACAAGGTCCCTCATCAGAGACTTTTGGCAAAACTAAAATGTCATGGGATAGGAGGCAGTGTACTATTGTGGATCAGGAACTGGTTAAAAGATAGAAAGCAGAGGGTAGGACTAAATGGCCAATTTTCCCAATGGAGAAAGGTGAATAGTGGAATACCCCAAGGATCTGTGCTGGGTCTGCTGCTTTTTAACATACTCGTAAATGACCTGGAAATTGAAATAATGAATGAGGTAATTAAATTTGCAGATGAGACAAAATTATTCAAAGTTGTTAAAACTCATGAGGATTGTGAAAAATTGCAAGAGAACTTTGATAAATTGGAAGACTGGGCATCCAAATGGCAGATGAAATTTAATGCAGACAATTGCAAAGTTATGCACCTAGGAAAGAACAACCCAAACTATGGTGACACGATGCAAGGTTCCACATTAGGAACCTCCACCCAGGAAAAGGATTTAGGCGTCATCACGAATAACACATTGAAACCCTCCATCCAGTTTGCAGCGATAGCCAAGAAAGCAAATTGAATGCTAGGAATCATAAGGAAAGGAATGGAAAATAAAACAAAGGATATTATAATGCCTCTATCGTTCCATGGTGCTTCCACACCTTGAACATTGTGTGCAGTTCTGGTCAACATATCTTAAAAAGGATACAGCGTTATTAGAAAAGCTGCAGAGAAGAGCCACCAAAATGGTAAAGGGGATGGAAGGATAACCCTATGAAGAGAGGCTAAAAAGAGATGGCTGAGGGAGATATGATAGTGGTCTATAATGAATGGAGTGGAACGGGTAAATGTAGATCGATTGTTTATGTCATCAGAATATAGAAAGACTAGGCGACAAGCAATGAAGCTACAGTATAACCTATTTAAGACTAATAAGAGAAAATATTTTTTTTTCACTCAACGTATGATCATACTCTAGAATGCGTTACCAGAGGATGTAGTAAAAACTGTTGGTGTAGCTGGGTTTAAAAAAGATTTGGAGAAGTTCCTGGAGGAATGGTCCATAAACCATTATTAAAGGGGACCCGAGAAATCCACTGCTTGCCCCAATACAAGCATTGTGGAATCTCTGTCTTTTGGGGAAACTGCTAGGTACTTGTGACCTAGATTGGCCTCTGTTGGAAACAGGATACTGGGCTTAATGGACCTCGGTCTGGCCCAGTATAGCATATCTTATGTTCTTATGTAATTGTGGACGGGGTGGGGGACAAAGTTATTTATTTATTTAAAAGCTTTTCTATACCACTTTATCCTTAAGTCAAAGTGGATTACATTGAAGCAGAACATTTTTTTAAATGAACAGGGAAATCAACTTGGGTTAACTTTAATATATAATCGTGGGATAACTATGTACACTTTATATAAGGGGGTATGAGGTAAGGGAGGTTGAGGGTGTTTAGGAAGGAGGCGTTTGAGGGCGGAGGAGAGAACAGGTCAGGGTTATCTTAGAGGGGATGTCATGTCCCTCATTATGAAGAGGGCCTCTGTATTGTAGTTAATTTGCATGTTGTTGTCCCTTAGCCAGTTTGTTACTTCAGTGAAGCATTGGATAGAGTGGTTTGGTTTGTGTTAATATCATCGGCGTAGACGTTGATGTTTAGGTTGTATGATTCTATATTCAGGTAAAGTAGGTATTTTCATGTTCCCAGAAGGTTTACAATATAAGCTTGAATCTCTGGCAATGAAGGGTTAAGTGACCTATCCCAGATCACAAGGAGCGGCAGTGAGATTTGAACCCTGGCTTCCCTGGTTTTCAGCTGGCTGCTCTAACCATTAGGCTGCTCCTCTACTTTTAGGACTGATAGATATTCTTCTACTGTATTTGAATGTACCTGAGGCTCCATATCCATAACACTTCCTACAATCACTGAAACTGGAGAAACAATATCCCCAGCTTGTACCATAACGTAAAGGCACAATGCAAACATCCAAAGAAGGAGAAAGAAGCGAAAACACCACCACACCTCAGTCTGTATTCACACACACTGCACTAACCGGTGCACAAAGCGTCACGGTGAAAGATGGGGTGACACTGCTACAAGGTAAACTCAAAATCATTGGCAAACCCATATAGGCCAATGGCGAAACCATTGGTCTGTAGGGAAATTAACAATGAGTCAGAGAAACAATTTGAGAATTTTGGGGATTCCAGAGAGAATGCCAAGTAATGATCCCGCAAATTTTATGGAAACATCCTGCCAAAGGTACTGGAAATTCAATTTATGACTTTGAAATGGAAAGGGCAAATACAGGGCCTTCCTGTGACGCCAACATCAAAACATAACCAAGAATGGAATGGAAAAAAAATTACTGAACCTAAATAAAGTTATAGAACAGAAATGAAAGACATTTCTAGCAAAGGGAGAGGAAGTAAAAAATCTGAAAACAAGGTTTAGGTTGTACTCTCAAGTTGAGGTGAAAGACATGGTGAAAACTAAGACCAAAATGTTTCAGGGGTCTGGAAAACAAAAAGTTAATATCAGTTCTTTTTCAGAAAATAAGATGAGGACTCTGATTGAAGGAAACAGAATATCAGGTTCACCCTGAGTTTTGATGGATTGTTTTCCTAGAGACACTAAAGCTGATTTTTCATTTGTATTCTTAGTATAATTGCAGTGAGTGCTGAGAGACTTAGGAATAGTTAGTGTGAGGTGCTTCATTTGAAAGTGGTATAGTTTGAGATGCAAGTCTGTAGGCAGTATTGGTACTGTGAAGTTTGAAATACTGCATAATGCATTTGCAGAAAATGCTTTGTTGTAAAATATGACTATAGGGAATTTCCTGTAGCTGCATGCTGATTTTATTCAGGATCTCTTTTACTAAGCATCACTAACCAGTTAATATGCTATAGTGTACGGCAACTGGCTGTGATGAATGTTATAATGCATGGGCATGCCTACTAGTGACCACCAAAATATACGTTAAATGGTATTTGCATGCTAAGGTGGAGAGTGGGAGAGTTGGGGCAGAGTGTGGGTGTTGGAGAGCACATTAGCACATTATCACAGTTACTATGGCAGTTAGCATGGTGCATTTAACAATACCTTTATGGGTACAATTAAGTGCACACATTTCAATTGCACTGCACATCAATGGACTCAGTTACGCATTAACTGCTGCGGATATGCTGGTCACACCCCCAACAGTTAGCATGGAGATTTTGCACTTAGCGTGCACAGCCTTACCAAGATTTCATAAAAGGGCCCCTAAAACTGAAATGTGAACCAGTGAGTTTTACCAACAGCCTATGGCTTCCATGGGTGATTTGGAGATTAAATGTAGGAATGCATGAATTAATGAAGATAGTCTATGAAGTGTTGTTATGATCAAAGGAATGAACTTTTTTTTTCAATTATTGGCATATATGTTGGCTCTCAGCATGACTTATAGCTGTATTAACAACTTGTAGCTTCATTTTAGAATTTGTAGGCAAGGGCTTTAAATACATGATAATGTCGGGATCATATGTTCTGCATTATACAAGCTAGAAAAGTACATGCTGAAAAATAACATAAGGGGGGCAGCATTTGGGAGTTCACAAGTTTAATTTAGGAGATTCTTGAGTATATGTAACAAAATATACTTCCTTATCGTAGCTCCAGTCTAGTCCCGTACTATTAGAGTTCTGTACGTCCTCCCGCAGCTAGGAGACTGAGCATGTCCATCTTTCAGTGAATCCAGTATAAGTAGCTCAGGGACCGCCCCCAACCCCAGTTTTGCTCAGTCTTCGTGCAGCAGGAGGTTGTGGATCTAATGGTCCTGGACTCACTGGAGCAAAGGAGAAGCACTAAATTAAGTGTTTAAGTAGTCTAATTTGAAAAAAAAAAAAAGATATATATATAACTGAGAAAAGGGTACTGGCCCTTTAAATTCGCGGTTTCAGTGCGCTGCTAGTTCAGCAGAATCTGGGCTGGTGAGCCTCCCCCATTCTCCCCCCTCTCTCTGGCACGGTGGGTGGCTAGAGGTGTGTGCGGGAGTCGAGCTGGGGCCTCCGGCTCCATTTTCCCCCGAGGCGGGAAAGGAGCCGTGGAGGGCAGTGCCGCATTCCCGCGCCTCCGTTGGCGTGTGTGGCGGCGGACCGGTGGTGCAGATAACACGTGGCTGCAGGAGCAGCATGGGGTAAGCGATCTGCGGCGTGTTAAGTTTTGGTTAGCTATTACCGGCGGCAGAGACCGCGGCGGGTTGCGAGGGGCCGCGGGGAGCCTACGAAGCCGGGTGCAGTGCTTTGGGCACGCTTACGGCTGCGTGGAAAAGCGCGGGAACAGCGGTTTAGGAATAAAGGCCTAGTTAGCCTCTCTGTTTGTGGGGGGTGTTATCAAAGTTAGCTAAATCAATAACTAAATATAACAAAATAAAAGAAAACAGAGGAGACAGAAACAGAACTGGTTCGTTTCAAAGGTGTTTTTTCTGTGTTTAAGCTGTTGCGACCAGAGGTTGCTCTGGGTTTTCTGGATAGGCACGGTAAGGGGAACATGCTGCATGCCAGGTAAAGCTAGGTGCCTCTTGTGTGGGACACATAAGAGTACTGTTTCGGAGGTTGGATTGTGTAGAGGCTGTGCTTTTGAGTCCTCTATGGCAGACAAGGAGTTAGAGGGGGCCCTGTCAACTGAGGTGGCAGTCCTGCAGGATTCTTCGGAGCCTCCGGAGGTGACTTCGGAGCCCTTGCCGGGGCCCTCGTCTGCGCCGGACGGCCCTTTGCCTCAGGACCCTTTGCAGGGAGGTCTGGGGGCGATTTTTTTCACAGCACTTTCTGTCTCTTTTACAGCAGGCTCTTGGGAGGCCTAGTTCTGGAGGGATGAGGCTCTCGGGAGCGGAGGCCCGAGCAGTTAAGAGACCGGGGTCTAGGTTAGAGGATGTAGCCAAGGATGGGGCTACTAAGCGGCCCAAGCTGCGCTTGGAGGGAGAAGAGCAAGACTTGGGGGAGTCAGAGGTATTGGACGATTCAGATGGAGAGCAAGATTTAGAAGAAGGTGAGATTATGGAACCGGAGGAGCAGTCACGCATAGTCAGAGTGTTTAGGAAGGAAGAGCTGTCTGCTTTGATTGCAGAGCCCCTTAAGGCCTTGAATGTTCCAGTCCTGGGTTCTGCAGCGGATCCTTCGCTGGAGGATCCGCTATTGCAGGCGGTGTGGAGATCCCAACGGTCCTTTCCTATTCATAGGATTTTTAAGGAAATGATCCAAGAGGAATGGGATACTCCGGAGGCGGCCCTCAAGGGGGCAAGGATCATGGCTCGGCTGTATCCTCTGGTGGAACCCGATAAGGATATCTTTAAGCCGCCGAAGGTGGACGCGGTGGTGTCCGCGGTGACTAAGAAGACTACTATCCCAGTTGAAGGAAGTGCCGCTCTTAAGGATGCACAGGATAGGAGGATAGATTCTTTGTTGAAACAGGTCTTTGAGGTGAGCGTCCTTACCTTGCAAGCCTCGATTTGTGGGGCGTGGATGGCAAGGGCGTGTCTGCGCTGGTCCCAGAAGTGGAAGGGGGCTCAGGCAGAGGAAGCAGCGGAAGAGGCAGCCTGGATTGAGTCGGGGACGGCGTATCTCGCGGATAGCTAATATGACTTGATCAGGGGATTAGCTAAGAGTATGGCCTCGGTAGTGGCGGCACGGAGGTATCTTTGGCTGCGGAACTGGGTGGCGGACGGGGCTTCCAAGACGAGGTTGGCTAAGCTCCCCTTCAAGGGTAAGCTCCTCTTTGGGGAGGATTTAGAGAAGCTTGTTAAGGATTTGGGGGAGTCTAAGGGTGGTCGTTTGCCCGAGGACAAGCCGAAACAGGATCGGACGGGAGGCTCTTCTAGAAGTCCGTTAAGAGAGTTTCGGCATTTTCGGCCTTCCAGGTTTGCCCCAGCTCAGAGAGGGAGGTTTCCCTATAGGTCTCAAGGTTTTCGAGGGTTTCGAGGGGCAGGAAGAGGCTTTGCAGCCTCTGGGGCCCCTGGAGCCAAAAAGCCACAATGAAGTGAGGGTGGTCCAGGCAGGGACAGTGCCAGTAGGAGGTCACTTAAGAGATTTCGCTCCTGCCTGGGCCCACATTACTTCGGATCAATGGGTGTTGGAGATTGTGCAGAGGGGTTATGCGCTAGAATTCCAGCGCCCAGTGAAGGACGTGTTTGTGCAGTCTCCGTGCAGGACGTCTTCAAAGAGAGTGGCGGTCAGCCAGACATTGGAGAGGTTGCTAGCTCTAGAGGCGGTGGTACCGGTGCCGCCGGCGGAACGAGGCTGCGGTCGGTACTCGATTTATTTTGTAGTGCCAAAAAAGGAAGGTACCATGTGCCCTATCCTGGATCTAAAGCGAGTAAACAGGTGTCTCCGGGTGTCGCATTTTTGGATGGAGACCTTGCGGTCGGTTATGGTAGCAGTGCGAAAGGGAGAGTATCTCACTTCCTTGGATCTGTCGGAGGCTTACCTGCACATTCCGATCAGGAGGGAGCACCAGCGGTTCCTTCGCTTCGCGGTGCCGATGGGGCATTTCCAGTTCCAAGCGATGCCCTTCGGGCTCGCAACAGCGCCAAGAACATTCACCAAGATTATGGTGGTGGTGACGGCGGCGTTGAGAAGCGAAGGGGTGTTGGTGCACCCGTATTTGGACGACTGGTTAATTCGAGTGAAATCAATGGAGGAAAGTCAGCAGGCGACCAATTGGGTGGTAGCCTTTTTGTAGAGTTTAGGTTGGGTGGTCAACGTGGCAAAGAGCAAGTTGACTCCGATGCAGAATCTCGAATATCTGGGGGCTCGTTTCGATACGCGCAGGGGAAGAGTGTTCCTGCTAGTAGGACGGGTTCAAAAGTTGAGAAGGCTCATTCGGGAGTTTCGAGGAACTCGAATGCCTTCGGCGTGGCGGTATCTGCAGCTGCTGGGAACGATGGCGGCCACGATAGAGGTAGTACCGTGGGCCAGGGCTCATATGCGGCCCTTGCAGAGATCGTTGCTTCGCAGGTGGTCTCATCAGGCGGATCCGTTGTCCAAGCCTTTGGTGTGTCCGTGGGAGGCTCGACAGTCGCTGCAGTGGTGGCTGCGTCCAGGGAACCTGGAGCGGGGCATGCCACTGGAGGCGCCGGAGTGGAAGGCGTTGACGACCGACGCGAGTCTCTTCGGATGGGGGGCGCACTTCGAGGGGCAGTTTGCCCAGGGTCAGTGGTCCCTCCAGGAGAAGGAATGGTCCATCAACAGGCTGGAGTTGAGGGCGGTATTCTTGGCGCTGAGGGCCTTGCAGGCGTTTCTGCAGGGGACAGCTGTCAGGGTTTTCTCAGACAATGCCACGGCTGTAGCTTACATAAATTGGCAGGGCGGAACCGGCAGCGTGCAGTTGGAAACCGAAGTGGACGGTCTGCTGGAATGGGCCGAGTGCCATCTGGAGGCGTTGTCGGCGGCGCATGTGGCCGGAGTGGAGAATGTGACGGCGGATTTCCTGAGCCGCGTGCGAGTTAATCCGGGGGAGTGGACACTGCATCCGGATGTATTTGCGGAGTTGGTGCGGTGTTGGGGTCTGCCCGTGATGGATCTGATGGCTACGTTCGAGTCGGCACAAGTCGACAGGTTTTTCAGCAGAAGGAGAGAGCGAATGTCGGAAGGCCTGGATGCTCTGATTCAAAGTTGGCTGGCAGAAGGGCTTCTGTACGTGTTTACGCCGTGGGTGCTTATCGGCAGGGTACTCCAACGCATAGAGAGGCACAGGGGGACGGTTCTGCTGATAGCGCCGGATTGGCCAAGAAGGCCGTGGTATGCCGACTTGAGGCGTCTGCTGGTGGAGCCTCCGTGGAGGCTGCCGGACAGGGGGGATCTGTTAGTGCAGGGTCCGTTAAGCATGCCTCAGGTGCATCGGTTCTCGCTTACGGCTTGGCTCTTGAAAGGGCACGGCTAAGGAGTAAAGGCTATTCGCCATCAGTGATTGCTACGTTGTTGAAGTTGAGGCGGCGATCCACGTCCTTGGCTTATGTGAGAGTATGGCGATTGTTTGAGGCTTGGTGTGAGGAGAGACATCTGCAAGCTTTGCGGTCCACGGTAGCACAGGTGTTGGCCTTTTTGCAGGATGGATTGGATAAGGGCTTAGCGGCGTCTTCGCTCCGGGTACAGGTGGCGGCGCTAGCCTGTTACCAGGGAAAGGTGCAAGGGCAGACGCTGGGAGCTCATCGAGATATCAAGAGATTCTTGCGAGCCGCCTCGTTGTTGCGGCCCCCCTGCAGAAAAGGGGTCCCTGGGTGGGATCTCAACGTTGTGTTGGAGGCATTGGTGAAGGAGCCCTTTGAGCCATTGTCTGCGGCGACCTTGAAAGATCTCACGCTGAAGGTGGTGTTTTTGGTGGCGATCACATCAGCGAGGAGGATCTCGGAGTTACAGGCCCTCTCTTGTAGGGAGCCCTTTTTGTCCTTTTCGAGGGAGAAGGTCATGCTGCGGACGGTGCCGTCCTTTTTGCCTAAGGTGGTCTCCGCCTTCCATGTTAATCAGGTAGTGGCTCTTCCGGTTTTTAAAAGATCGGGTGATAAGGGGACGGCGAGTAGGTTGCATAGGTTGGACATCGGCAGAGTTCTGAAGGTGTATTTGCAGCGGACAGCAGAGTGGCGCAGGTCTGACAGGCTGTTTGTTCTGTTTGGGAACTCTCGACGGGGGTAGCCTGCGTCTAAGGCTTCCATTGCCAGGTGGATTAAAGAGGCGATTGCATCGGCCTATATCCTGAAGGGCAGAGTAGTGCCTCATGGCTTGAGAGCTCATTCTACGAGGTCGCAGGCGGCGTCCTGGGCGGAGTATAGCCTGGTGCCGGCAGCAGAGATTTGTAAGGCTGCAACTTGGTCGTCGTTGCACTCCTTTGTCAAGCATTATCGAATTGATGTACAGGCGGAGGGGGACGCGAGGTTTGGATCAGCAGTGCTGCAGGCTGGTCTGCAAGGTCCCTCCCGTTGAGATTGTTCACTGCTCTGCTACATCTCTAATAGTACGGGACTAGACTGGAACTACGAAAAGGAAGGTTAAATTAGACTTACCTGCTAATTGTAGTTCCTGGAGTAGATCCAGTCTAGTCCCGCTTCCCACCCGGAAGATCATTGTCGAGAGGTAGCCTGAGCACTGAAGAAGAGTAGGCTCCACTTGCGAGTAGGGGCAGTGCACAGCGCGTCTGGATATTGAGGTGTAGGGCCGCTAACTTCTCGAAAGAGTGAACTGCCTTCTTGTGGGGGCATGAGCAGAGGGGCGGCTCCTCTATCCAGCCATGATTTTTGGATTTTGGGGTTTTTTTGAGCTTCAGTTTTGCTTCCCAGTTGGGAAGGGTTTCGTTTTTTCTTTGCTCTGGCGAGTCAGCTTTGACAGTAGTAAACTGGGGCTGGGGGCGGTCCCTGAGCTACTTATACTGGATTCACTGAAAGATGGACATGCTCAGTCTCCTAGCTGCGGGAGGACGTACACAACTCTAATAGTACGGGACTAGACTGGATCTACTCCAGGAACTACAATTAGCAGGTAAGTCTAATTTAACCTTAATGCAGTAAATTAAATACTAAGACGTGCCATGATGCTGAGAGCATGGTACATTCTCAGTATGAAGTTTACAATAGTTGTTTATATACTTGTTCTTGGTGCAGAATCAGTTCAAAAATGTGGGTAAGGGAAATGGTTCATGTCTGTATATGTTAGTTACATGAGTAAATGTATTAAATAAATAGATGGAGTTTAACACGGAAGAGAAGGGAAAGTGCAGAAATATGTCTGCAATAACAGAGAAGATGAGACCAGAAAGTGAATGAGTAAGAGGGTAATGGGTGGGGATTACATTTTCTAGGACTGTGTCCAATATATAGTGTTACATCACTGTTTTTAGACCTATTGGGAGGAAGTAAGGTCTTTCATGGGAAGTGCAGTGTATGGGAAGAAATGTTTTTGGATACCAGATGACTCTGACGGGTCTTCTGAAGGCAGCTCATGGGGCCAGATGTTTGTTCCAGCATAATTTTGCCATTTATAGTTTGTTCTGGAAAGGCTCAATTGCAGACATCACACAAAGTTTGGTATATCTTGGTTGCTGATTCAAGTATGATGTTGTGTAAAGTGAATTTCAAAGTCTGAGATAAATTTTGATATAAATATGGGAGTATTTTGGTACTTTTGAGTTGTGGTCACCCTGAGATTGGTATCATTTAGGCTGGAGGAGGGAACATTAACTTCTTCTTATCCTTCCTGCTCCCACTGTTTATAATTCCAGATCTTTCTCCCTTCGCTCAGGCCTGACCCCACTCTTCAATCTATAAGTATATTCTTAGTAACCGCTCCTAGTAACAGGTACCTATGCAGTAGTGTTATCCTTGTAAATAGATTGTAAATAATTACCCTTGTTATCCAAGTTCCTTCCCTTGTTATCTGTAAACTCATGCATGTTGACTGTACTGAGATTTTTGTTCTATGTGAACCGCGCTGATGCTGAATAGTGCGGTATATAAGAGAATATAAATAAATAAATCTACCTACTGCTTTTCAACTCTAACCCTTCCATTCTCTATTTTTCTCTCCTTTCCCAGCCTCTTATTCTCTGGTCTTTTATTAACTCTTCCCTGCTGTGTCCAGCATCTATCTCTTCCCTTTCTCTACTTACAGCATTGTTCTCTCTCCCCCCCATGTCCAGCATCTCCCCCTTTTCTTTCTCTAGCATCTCAGTCTTTTCTATCCTTCCATGTTCGGCATTCCTCCTCCATGTCCAGCATCTCCCCGCCCCCCTTTTTTCTCTAGCATCTCAGTCTTTTCTATCCTCCCATGTCCAGCATTCCTCCTCTGTCTCCCTATCCCTTCTGTGTTCAGCATCTCCACTACATCTGCCTAATTCTTCCCATAGTCAGTATCTTTACTTCATTTGTCCTGTCTCGCTATGCTCCCTCCCCGTTGACCAGCATGTTCCCTCTATCTCCCTATGACTCATGTGTCCACTATGTCCCCTCCACCTCTCTATCCACTCCCTCCCCTATGTCTAACATCTCCCCTCCATTTCCCTATTCCTCAGTGTTCCTGATGATTCCCAGCTGCTCCCAGTAATGGAACTATTTGGCTCACCTGTATATTCCCAGGCAGTTTCTGTGCTGGCTGCTGGTTCATTGTGTTGCTTAGCCCCTTGTTCTAGTTAGTTCCTTTTCTTCCTGAATCCTCTTATTCTTGAATCCTAATGTTTTTCCTGGCTCCTGTTTTTGAATCCTGTTCTTGTTTCTCGCTCCTGGAAGCCAGCTTTGTATCACTAACGTCATAATGGCCTCCTGAATTCAAAGACCTACCTGTGGAAGACAATGGTTTTAAAAGACAGAAGAATCTGATTTTTGGTTGGTTCCTGGGCTGTTGCTTCCTTTGTTCCTGCCTAACTCTATACTAAGGTTGCTGCATAAATCGCTAGTTTTGCTTCTGGACTAGTGGTTTACATCCATTGACATTTTTAATCAACTTTCTATGCATATGGTATGGGAGTGACTTACATTGTTGAGGTCAAAAGGACATTTCTTCTAAGATTAGCCATTAGTAATTCAACTGGCAGAGGCAACTGAAGTAGTGGTGGCCAACTTTTATCCTTACCAAACTCATGTGCACATTGTCTTCAATGTATGCTCAAATTTTGCTGCTGCTACTACTTACTATTTCTGTAGTACTAATAAATGCATGCCATACTACAAGACTCAAACTTGAGTCTCCTGCACTGCAGTGCTTCCAAGCCATGTGGTCATCCCTACAATTGATGCGCTTTAACTTTCAACCACTGGATTGTCTTTGTCCTCATTTTGGCTTATCTGAAGTGAGCGAACAAGCTTTCTCCTGTGCTGCTTGGACACTGTGGGACTCTTTGCTTTACTGATCAGCCTTGAAACTAATCTGGGGTTCCATTCTCAGATTAACACGTGGCATTTTAAGAAAGCTTTTAGTGAGTATATTTTAATGGTTGCTTTTTACGTCAGTCACTTAGGGAAACGTTTACTAAACTGCATTCGTTTTGGCTGCTAAAACTGCATGGTAAGAGGCAAACCTCCATGGTATTGGCAGGCTGCATTCCCAGGGGAGGTCCTGCAGATGCTGCTGAAGTTTGGATTTCCTGTGGGGACCCTGCATTACTTGTCTTGGCAGATACTGCAGGGAAAGTGCCGCAGTGCTTGCCGAGGCAGGTACCATGGGTCACTGTGGTAAATCCATGGGGCGGGATGGTAGAGATCAGGTGTACAGAGCTGTCAGCAGCTCTTTGCCCTGATCACTGCCATAGCTTCCATCTGCCACCATCGGGCTTGCCCCCTCACAGTATTGTTGGTGCTGCGATGCAGTGATCCATGGCACCGATAATATTACAAAGTACAGTGTGTGCTTCCCCGCAGCACTGATCCCCCCTGAAGAGCGCCTGATCCCCCCTGAAGAGCGCCTGATCCCCATCAGGAGCTGCCCAGGGGGGACTGGTGCAACCCCTGATTTAGGAAAAGTCCCAGCTAGCCAGTTGGCTCTGTCTCTCTCCCCATGCAAATGTAAAATGATGCGGGGCCCATGCCCCCCCACCCTCCCTCAAAAAAAATGAATCCCAGCTCTTCTGCCCTTCTCATAGGCCCATTCAAAGATGGTCATGATCTTGCAATGCTGCCCACTAGCAAGAGGATAGAGGGCAGCACCTCATGATGATGGCTATTTTGAGTTGGTTGCTGGATGGGGCAGGAGTGTATAGAATCACCTCTGCCCCTGTTCTCCACTGGACCACCAGGGATTACAAGGTATGTGGGAGGGGGCACCAGGGGGTTTGGGGGTCCCATGAGGCCTCTATTTCCAGCTGACTACCTGGGATTCACTTTTTTTTAAGGGAAGTAGGGAGAGTTGCGAGGCCCCCCCACCCTTTTACGTCTGCTTAGTCGACTGGAGGTGTCCAGGGGAGGATCAGTGCTGCGGGGGGACACTTCATTTTGTAATATTGTTGGCGCTGCACATCGCAGCATTGACAATATTGTAAGGGTGGAGGCTCGATCATTAGCAAGGAAGAGCCTGCGTTATCATGTCTCCTGCCGCGATCAGGGCCGATTTTCATAGCCACTGCGTGAAATCTTTTTGGCATGGTGGCTGCCAGCCATGGCCATCCCCACTCCCTACCCCAATCCCGCTTCTATGGAGTTACGCCATAGGAAAAGCAGATACCATAGGAAATTGCCTGTAATATCTTCTTTTTTCATGGGTTAACTGCTATTGCTGGATTAATGCCCCAGCAGTAGCAGCTAACGCAGTTAGGTAAACATATCCCTCAGTTTGATTGCTTTTATTATATTGCTTCTTATATGTTGGCTTCTGTGTGTTTTATTGGCGTTTTTTTGCATTTTAATTTGGGAAGGCAGCTTAGAAATATTAAATGAAGTGTTTCGTGAACAATGTTTTATAGTCACATATATGTTTGACTTGTGACATATTTTATGCAACATAAGAGATATTGGGGCATATTTAGTGTACAGCCGTGTGTTCCACAGAAATCTATACCCACTTGTTGTTTTTTTCACGCCTCCTTTATCTGAGACAGTGGTTTTCAATTCTGGCTTGTAGGCACACCTAATCAGTCTTGTTTTCAGAATATCTGTTTTGAATATGCATGAGGTAAATTTGCATATACTGGGTCTTCATTGTATGCAAATATCTCCTATATATTCATTATTGCTGTCCTGAAAGACTAACTGGCTGTGGGTCTCTAAATAAGTTTGGGGGACACTTACGTTTCTTCCATCGACTTCCAAAAATAGTAAAGAATGCTGATAAAGCTCAGGTGACTTTCTCTCTGGTTGCTATTATTTTTGTAGATGAGAATGAGAGGGCAGTTTTCAGAGTGATTTACTTGAGTGAAAAGCATTTTAGCTATGTCAATTTGCTGTTTGGAAAATGCTCTCACTCAATGTAGCTGACTGTCCATATGTTCTATAATGCATGTATGTTTAGCCACATCATGAAATCACACGGCTATTAGCACGAGATTTCAGTCCAGTAGATGGAGCAACAAAAATGTTTCTTAACAGCAGGAATGGGAGACAGTGTATGGCAAGCTTTAAAGTAAATCATGTTTGTCACACTCTGCATTGCCCATCAAAGAGCAGAGTCAGTGAGATGCATGGGCCCCCTCCTTGCCTGGGCCCTCTGCCACAATACAGGGACTGCTTGGATGGAATTTATGCCATTGTCCTTTGTCAGTTGATTTCAGGAGGTACGTCAACCATGCTGACTAGAATATATGACTGCGGAGGTACTTGTGACCTGGATTGGCCACTGTTGGAAACAAGATAGTGTGCTTGATGGACCCTTGGTCTGACCCAGTATGGCATATCTTATGTTCTCAGGAATGCTGCTCCTGCATAGTACTAAAATATAGTTTGAGGCTTACCCAGCTACAAGATGATATTTGTTGCCTCTCTGTTTCTCGCTCTCACCCTCTGCAGAGCGTATCTTGTAGTCACATTCCTTGTAGTGCCACCCCAATAATATGAGCAAGAGCTAAGATGACTGCTTGGTAGATGCCTGCCAGAAGGACGCCGCAGTACTGTAAGTACATAGCATTCTGTTTCTGTAATTGAAAAATCTTGGCGGTGAAGTGTGCCAGCTTGATACAGTATTAAAGATTTAGCCAGGACATCTCACGCAATAAGAAGTATCAATATCTTACCTATATTGGATGCCTTGCTTTTCATGTTACTTTTTTTTCGGCTGCTTTGAAATTATGATACTGCAGTGTTGACCATGTGTTGTACTGATGCATACTATCGAAGTCCACTGCATATCATTCCTCTCATTTAAGTAGGACTTTATTTTCCATCCTATCCTAAAGTGCAAAGGGGCACAGTAGGCATGGCACTAAAAGGTTTGCAATGGCATTTTATTTCCCAGCAAGACCCAGACTTTCTGTCACCACATTTTTATTTTCCAGAACATAAATGATTGTGGTGTGATGCACTGCAGATGTCTTATCAGCCACAATTATTGCTGACACTTTGTATTCAAATGTAAGAGGTCGTCTGCAAGCTAACAAATCATTAGCTATTGCTAGACGGATAAAGCATTAAATATAGCCCCTTGTCAGATGCTAGTAAATGAGCATCAAGTGCTCTGATTCACTGAGGATTTTCTGCTGTTGTGAATGGAATAAAATCTTTATTGTCCAGTCTAACACTGGAATTCGAGCTGTCCCGAAAGCCATCTGTAGAGAGAATCACCGAACCAATCAGTCATACACATTTTTTATCATCTTGGGCATCTGTAAGCTTTTCTGTCTTTCCTATTACTTATTGCTGGATAATTCTATAATATCTTTTAATATGATATTCAGTAATACAGTTGTATACTGCAGCGATCAGCTATCTCTGCATGTGACCGGACTTTATGCCCCATTCACTCCATTTTTACTACTACTACTATTGAGCATTTGTATAGCGCTACAAGTCGTACGCAGCACTGCACAGACATTTAAGAGACAATCCCTGCTCATCAGAGTTTACAATCTAGTGAAGACAGACAGCACAGAAGGTGTAGACAGGAATAAAGCAAGGGGAAGAGGTAAAGAAACAAGGAGATTAGGTAAGTCAAGATCCAAAAGCAGCAGTGAAGAGGTGAGTTTTCAGTCTGGATTTGAAAAGCATCAGAGAAAGGTGCCTGGCGTACAGATACAGGTAGTTTGTTCCAGGCGTAAGGTGCAGCAAGATGAAAGGAGTGAAGTCTGGAGTTAGCAATAGAAGAGAAGGGCACAGATAGAAGCAGTTTGTCAGAAGAGCGGAGTTCCTGAGGGGGGGGGGGGTAAGGCAAGATAAGAGAAGAAAGGTAGTGAGGAGCTGCAGAGAGATTGCATTTATAGGAATAGAAGACCTGGGAGACCTCAGTCATCTGAGGAAGTGGATTCTCTTCCTTGAAAGAACATGCTAAAATAAATTGGTCAGTCTATACAGTGCCACCAGCCTTTGTCATTTTTGCTACTTCAGAGTAACATGATTATATGTGGCCCATCCATAGAACAGTTCCTAGTGACTTTGTTTGAATGAATGGCGGCTTTTGAATTGCTCTTTTGCTGCTGTTAAGTGCCGTTGAATCAGTTTAGACTCATGGCGACCCTTTGGATAGTTGTCTTAAACTGTGTTCGGTCTTCAGTGAGGCGGCTCATTGTTGATAGAGTGGCACCCATAGCTGGTGTTATTGTATCGATCCATCTCATTGCTGGCCTTCCCCTTTTGCGCTGACCTTCTACCTTGCCAAGAACGATGTCTCTCTAATGATCTCTCTCCTTGCATGATGTGTCCAAAGTATGTAACTCAAAATCTTGTCATCTGAGCTTCTAAAGAAATCTTAGGTTTCATCTCCTCTAGTACTAACTGATTTGTTCTTCAGGCAGTCCATGATATAAGCAGTATTCTTCGCCAGCACCATAATTCAAAGGCATCGATTTTCTTAGTCTGTCTTTTTCTCTGTCTAACTTTCATTTCCATATGAGATTATTGGAAATACCATGGCTTGAACAAGATGAATCTTTGTATGGAGAGAGACATCTCTGCTCTTGGGAATCTTGTCTAAGTCTTTCATAGCCATTCTACCAAAAGTAATGCATCATCTGATTTCTTGACTGCTGGTTGGTTCTTTATTGATTGTTGATCCAAATAGTTTAAAAATGTCAACTATTTCAATTTCTTCTTCATCAATGATGAACTTATTGATTTTGCCAGTTCGTCGGGATATTTGTTGTCTTTACGTAAAGGTACAGACCAATTTTAAGACTATACGCCTTGATCTTGTGAAGCAAATGTTTCAGATCATCTTCACTTTCAGCCAGTAACGTGGTATCAGCATAGCAAAGGTTGTTGATGAGTCTTCCACTAATCTTCACAGCTCAGTTGTCTTCATACAGTTCTGCTTCTCTGATGATTTGTTCAGCATATAAATTAACAGGTTGCAGGAAAGTATGCAGCCTTGTCGTACACCTTTGCTGATTTTCAACCATTCTGTTTTTCCTTGTTCCATTTGAACTGTTGCTTCTTGATCAATGTAAAGATTGTGCAAGAGAACTATCAGGTATTCTGGCATACCCATGCTTAATGTGGCCCAGAGTTTCTCATGGTTTACAAAGTCAAAAGCCTTGCTGCAGTCAATAAAACCCAAATAGATATACTTTTGATATTCTTTTGTCTTTTCAAGGATCCCTCTCGCATCCGCGATGATATCTCTTGTTCCTTGCCCTTTCCTGAACCCTGCTTGCACTTCAGGCAGTTCTCACTCCAGGTATGCTTGTAGTTTCTGCTGAATTATCTTAAGTAGAGTCTTGCTGGCTTGTGGGATGAGAACGATTGTGCAATCATTTCCACAGTCGCATCGCTTTCTTCTGGTATAAACACAGATCTTTTCCAGTCAGTTGGCCATGATGTTGTCTTTCACATTTCCTGGCAGAGCTTTGTAAGTATGGTAACTGCTGCATCTGATTGCTGTAATACTTTAATGGGAATGCCATCAATACCTGGTGCTTTGTTCTTTGATAAGGCTTTCAATACTGCTTCGACTTCTTTCATCACCAATGGCTCCTGATTAGAAGGTACAGGTTGAAACGGTTGTTGGTCCACTTCATCCTTATGGCATAATGATTCTGTATATGCTTTCCACTTTTTCTTGGTCTTCTCAGCATCATTCAACATGGATCCTTGAGCATCTTATAACATTCCATTTTGAGGCTGGAATTTTTTCTTTAACTCTCGTAGCTTTAGGAAAGCTGATTGTGTTCTTCCTCTCTGATTCTATTTCCTTCCATGCATCATTGTAGTACTTCTCCTTGTCTTGCTGCACATTGGAAGTCTCTGTTAAGTTCTGTGATTGCCTCTCTCGCCTCTCTGACTTTAGCTTCTCTGTGTTTTTGGGCAATTTTCAGAGTTTCTTCAGTCATCCATTTTGGCTGTTTTGCTTTTTCACCTTTTATAGAGACTTCTCACTTTCTTCCAGCACAACCTTCTTGATGTCATCCCATAACTCTTCTGGAGCTCTGTCATTTGCATCTAAAGCAGAAAATCAATTTTGTAGGCAGTCTTTAAATGCCGGTGGTATATTCTCAAGGTCACATTTTGCTACAGTCATGAATGACTTGCTCTTTTTCAACTTTAGCTTGAGTTTGCAAACTAGTAGTTGGTGATCTATACCACAGTCAGCTCCAGGTTTTCTCTTTGTTGATGTTTTCCATCATTGACGTCCACAGATGTAGTCAATTTGATAGAATTCTGCTAGACCAATGATCGATTCATCTCAAACACCTTCTTTCAGCAACACAAGTGGCAACACTACACATGGACTTCACCCAATGGATTGTACAAAAATCAGTCTTTCTCCAGCTTCATTTCTGTTGCCAAGTCCATATTTTCCAACCACTTTGCCGCCTTCTTTGTTGCCAACTTTTGCATTCCAGTCACCAATGACTATCAGGATATCCTGTTTGCATGTCCTATCAATTTCAGCTTGTAGTTGTTCATAGAACTCATCAACCTCTTACTGTTCTACAGCTATTGTTGGGGCTTGAATTACAGTTGTATTGATGGCCATTCCTCTTAGACAATAGAAATTAAGTGTTCACTGATTGCATTGTCTTTCATATCAGTTCTTGCAAGTTTCTGGATTATAATTGTAACACCATTTCTTCTTTGTCTTTCATTTCCAGCATGGTATACCATTGTAATCATCAGATGCAAAGTATCCTATGCCTGTCCATTTCAGTTCGCTGACACCCAACAGATCGAGTTGTACATGTTCCATTTCATTCTTGACCACCTCCAAATTCCCTTATTTCATGCTTTGTACATTCCATGTCTCAATATGTAAGACATTTTTGCAGCTTCTGACTCTCATTTCATGTGCATCTATATCAGCAGTCGGATATCCCAAGGTCTTGATCCAACCATATCATAAATGCTGGCTTACTCTAAAAGGTTTTCAGCTCATCCCCAGTAGCTAGATGAGTGTCTTCCGACTTGGGGGTCTCATCTGTAAGCACTATAGTGCAATTTGTTTTGTTCTGACCATCCATTGGGTTTTTATGGTATGATATGGAAGTAGATTGCCAGGCCTTTCTTTCATGCAGGTAATTCTAGTGGTGTTGTCGTTGTCACAGAAACTTGATCCTCTGCCGCCAGCACCTTCCCATTCTGCTGCTGCCCAGATGGGTGGTTTGTCTTAGTCTGACAACTCAGCTGAGATCTGTCCATCTTGGGAGACCCTGCCATTAGTTAAGTTACCAATAGCTTAGCTCTCAGCATCACTGATGCACACAAGCCCTCACAGCACGACAAGCTGCAAACCTAGTGAGGGGAATTGCTCTGTACTGGGACCAATATATATATCTTCCAAGGGTTAATAATATAATTGATAATGGCTAGGAAGTATATCTTTAAAGAATCACTCGCATCCATGATTTTGTTGTGTAAAAGGGAAAGAGAATTGGATTTAGCTCACAACTTTCTCAAATGTTGAAGGGAGGTTACATTCATATACAGTAGGTATGTATGTATGGCCCTGTCCGTGGAGGGCTTACAGTCTGTACCTGAGATAAGGGAGGGTTAAGTCAGGGTTCAAGAAATCCCACGTGCCAGGTTGCCATGTTGACCAGAGGTTTGCATCTGGCACCTGGAATTGCAGTTGAAACCAACTGTATGCTCGAAGGTAGCAGGCTGCCCGTGGGGATCCTAACCCCTCTGGGCAGAAAAAGGGAAGAGAGCTGCAATCATGGCACAGGCCCTTCTGTCTGCCCGCGGGAGATTCGATCCCCACAAGCAGAACAGGAGGGCAAGGCCGCAATCCTAGTCAGGAGGGTAGCAAGCTGCCCATGGGGATCCCATCCCCCTTCCCCCCAGGCAGAAGGAGGAATGAGAGCTGCGATCATGGCATTGGTCCCTTCAGTTTTACCCACGAGAGATCAGATGTTTCAGGAATAGTAGGGCAGGGCCATGATGCCTGTCCCCCAGGGATCTCATCCCCGTGGGCAGAAGAAGGGAAGAAAGCCACAATCATGGCAAAGGCCCCTTCTGTCTGCCCACAGAAGATGGGATCCCCGTGGACAGAACAGGAGAGCAAGGTAGCGGCCAGGAGGGTAGCAAGCTGTCCACAGGGATCCCATCCCCTAGCGGGCAGAGGAGGAAAGTCAATCAGGCCTGAAAAAAAAAGGTTAGACAAGGATGAGGGGGAAGTGAGGCAGCAAAAATTTAAAGAGCCATTAGCTTAAACAAAAAGGAAGGAGGGTGGGAGGCAGGGAGAAGGGGAGAGAGTCTGGGAGGGGAACAGAGAGTGGGGAGGAGTTGGCGGGGAGGGGGTAGGAAAACTGCAAGGTGTTGGAGGTTAAAGGAATGAATGCATAGGGACAAAAGGGCACAATTCGTATTTGTGGAAAGATGCATCCCCTGCCCATGGAACACACACAAGCATCCCATCCCCGTACCACACTCACACATCCAAGCACCCCACCTCCACATGACCCCAACTCCCACACTATATACACATGCACGCACATAGGAACCTCACCTCTGAACCACACACACATAGGAACCTCACCTCTGAACCACACACACATAGGTACCTCACCTCTGCACCACACACACATAGGAACCTCACCTCTGAACCACACACACATAGGAACCTCACCTCTGAACCACACACACATAGGAACCTCACCTCTGCACCACACACACATAGGAACCTCACCTCTGCACCACACACACATAGGAACCTCACCTCTGAACCACACACACATAGGAACCTCACCTCTGCACCACACACACATAGGTACCTCACCTCTGAACCACACACACATAGGAACCTCACCTCTGCACCACACACACATAGGTACCTCACCTCTGCACCACACACACATAGGAACCTCACCTCTGCACCACACACACATAGGTACCTCACCTCTGCACCACACACACATAGGAACCTCACCTCTGCACCACACACACATAGGTACCTCACCTCTGCACCACACACACATAGGTACCTCACCTCTGAACCATACACATCTTCACACAGGCTCCCCATCACTGCATACCACAGACACACAGCTCCCCCAGTTCTGCAGCACACACACACACCCCGCAGTCCTGCACCACACACACCACAGTCCTGCATCCCACCCACACAAAAGTATCCACCGCCACATCCCACGCACAGACAGCCACACCACCGTTGCACCACACACACACTTTAGCTGAAGCTATAACTGTTGTTATCTAATGCTGGCACACGTTGTAGGAAGTCTGACGTTGATCTCATGAGACTTGAGATCATGAGACCAGCACAAGGACGTCACAAGCACCAGCTCTTAAGATTTTGGCCTGGCTCCTAAATCCATACAAAATTTGTCAAAACCTGGGTTAAGTGACTTGCCCAAGATAAGAGACAGAGAGAGGCAGTAGGATGTAACGTCCTTCATTTGCAAAGAAACTAGAAAGGTGAATCGCTGAATGCGCTTGGTCTTTCAATATTTCTTAGAAGGAGAGACCATTAAGTATAAAAATTAAGTTACTAGAACTCCGAACAAGAAAAGAAGAGAATGCATTTAGGCCCTCATTATTTCAAGCTTGCTAATATATCATGTTTTCATTACATGAACAAATTGACTTGTCTCATATCAGCCTGTAGCATTCTAACTAAGTTGAATAATTCTCATCTCTCGTGTTTATGCCATGACCCTGTTTTAGCAACATCTGGATCTGTGAATTATTCATTTCACATGAATCTCAAATGAAACATTTACATCATTGACATAATTCAGTCAAATCTCTGCAGAGAATATTCTTGGAGACACTTCCCTGTTTTTGGCACCAGCTGGTATGGTGAATTTTCAAGGATCATTCAAATTTAGTGCAAGTTTCTCAAAATCAGCACGACGGATAGATGCATACCTCTCCTTTTTTGGAATATGTGCAGTCTATGCCAAATTTTCATTGGATGCAAACACAACAGTATTCGGTGTATTAAGCTTTGCATTCAGTCTAGACAGCCTTGGCATGGCAAAACCTTACACCTATTTCATCACTTACTAGCCTTATAATTTTATTATACATTGTTTTGAGGGTTGTTTTTCCTTTCTTTTCCCTGTTCTTTTAAGATTCTTCTCTGCCACCATGCAAGCTATGCCGTAGTCTATTGACATAAAGGACAATTTGTCTCTCTTTCTACTAGCATAAAAAGGGTTTGTAAATGGAGGCATACCAGTGAGAATATTAGTGTGAAGAACATCTGAAAGTTTAATTTCACTCAACATTTAATATATTGTTTGGGGATGAAAGAAGGCAGTAAAAGTAGTGGATACTTTAAGATTCTAAAAGCTTTTCTCTCCCTTTGTGCTTTTCTTTATGGACACTAAAGGCTTCGTACCGGGCAAGACCTGTAAGTACTGATACCATGAACTGCTGTTCTGCAGTGCAGAACAAAAAATCCAGAGCACCCCAGCTTTTCCATGTATGCATGCTGCACTATCCTGAGTGCGCTTGAGGGGAGGGATGGAATTATTTACAATGGATTTTACTGTACATTTGGATAAGTATATTTGTCTGTATGGCACATGTGTGTTGATTATTGATGGTGGTTCTCATGATTATAAGTAACTTAGACCAGATACATAATCCCAAAGCTACTATATAATATCTCAGTGTCAGGCAGAAACTTGGACAGCAGGCGTCACATGCTTCAGTGTGACCTGTGCTCTCAGACCTGGGCATTGTAGCTATTTAAATCTGGCCACTACAGGGGTGTGTGTTATGTAAGTAATTATGTACCACAACAGTTGTGACATTTATGTAAGTTAGCCAGCCAGACAGTAAATCAATGTAGAGAAAGTGTCCCAGGAATTTGGAATCGGTAAAGAGTCTCAGATCATAGTCCAGATGGTACTATGTTGGAGAGCATGCCGGCAGGTCATTCTTGTTAGCAGAACTCACTGGGTAAAAGGCTGTCACCAACTTATAGGCCAGCCTCAACACTTTTACTTACATGCTTAGGTTTTATTTGCTTTATTAGCAAAGGATTTTTTGTTAATTTTTTTATGCTTTGTAATGTTGCTTAGAGGCTTTGCTTTTACCATAGCAATTGCTCCACAGAAGCATGTGCCTGAAAATTTCTCCTGGCAATTTATGCTTTTTGGCATGCACACGTTTTCTGGGTTAGTTCATGCATATGTTCAAAGGATGTACATGAATGCAAATCCCTTCCACCCCCCCTCCACTCCCCCCTTCCAGGAATGCTTCTGCTCAGTCTGTGTATCACTTTGTGCATATCACACATCCAATTTTTTAAACATCTGCTTCCTTGTATAAACTCTATCTTATGCACAAAAATGCCCAACAGTTGTCACAGCTGGGCCTACTGTAGGAGAATATCAGGAACCTAGGTAGTGCATCTTTACCTATAACAGCTCACTTTCCCTTTGAGTTGAGCACTCTTCTGCTTGAAAGCTGCCAGGACTTCAAGCAATGTGACGGTGTTCCCAGTGGAATGGCGTGGAGACCAGACATCAGGCAGGAGAAGTACCAGGCCTAGAAGCAAATCCAAACAGTCAGAAGCAGAGTTCACAATTTGTCCCGATAAAACCTCAGCTACCTTGATTTCCGGCCATCTCTCTTGCCCTAACATCTCCTCCCCTTCCCCCCCAGCTGGCAAAGAGCTCATGCTGATTGACCACTTAAAATGTCTTAGAATAATCATTGATGCTAAGCTCTTCTTTCACCGACAGTTCTCTGCTTTACATAAATCTACTTTTCTTGCTCTTTGCCAGTTCGAGGCCGTGCGTTCTCTTCTAGACCCCCAAGCACAACATATCTTCATCCACACTGTTGTCACCTCAAGACTTGATTATTGCAACTCTGTCTATTATGGCATCTCCACTTTCAAAATTAAGAGACTTCAAACGCTTCAGAACACGGCCATTTGGCTCCTTTTGCGCACCTCTAAATTCTGCTACGTTTCCCCTCTATTTATGCACTATCACTGACTTCCTCTCCCCTACTGTATTCATTTCATGATCCTGTGCCTCACATTCAAGGCGTTTCCAGGGCCGGCCTGTCCATTGTGTGAGAATATTGTTCGCATAGGGCCCCATGCTTCAGGGGCCCCGCACCAATAACATCCCACATTCAGCACCAACAGGCAGGGCGGCTTTAGAGGAAGCCGGAGAGGCCCCGTCTCACCTCTGACAGCCGCCAAAGTGAAGAGCATCTTTTTTCTTCACTTCGAAAGCTGTACTGTAGTTTAGGACGCTGGCGTACTGAGTGCCGGAAACATGAAGTCCCCTTTAACCTCAGCGCACCAGCATACTAAACTACAATACAGCTGCTGAAGTGAAGCTGGCTCCCTCTAAAGCCTTTTAGACATCCGTGGGGCTATTCAGGAGAAGGGGGGGGGGCTTGGACTGGAAATGGTCTGAGTGGGGGGGGAGCTAGGACAGGAAATAGCTGATGGGGCGGGGGGCTTGGACTGGAAATGGGCTGAGTGGGAGGGGGGCTTGGACTGGAAATGGGCTGATGGAGGGGCTAGGATAGGACTGGAAATGGATGGGGAGCTAGGACTGGAAGTGGGCTCACGGAGAGCTTGGATTGGAAATGGGCTGAGTGTGGGGAGGGAGCTAGGACCGGAAATGGGCTGATGGCGGGACTAGGATAGGACTGGAAATGGATGGGGGAGCTAGGACTGGAAATGGGCTCATGGGGGTGCTTGGATTGGAAATGTGCTGATGGGGGGGCTAGGATAGGACTGGAAATGGGCTGATGGGGGGCTAAGATTGGAAATGGGCTGATGGGGTGACTAGGATTTGAAATGGGCTGATGGGAGGATAGGATTTGAAATGGGCTGATGGGGGGGCTTGGATTGGAAATGGGCTGATGGGGGGGCTAGGATAGGACTGGAAAGGGCTAATGGGGGCTAGGACTGGAAAGGTCTGATGTGGGGGGAAAGGAGAATAGGACTAGAAGGGAGCAGATACTGGGTGAGGCTGGAACTAGAAGAGAGCTGATATTGGGGGAGGACTAGAATGGGATGGGGCTGGGGGAGTGAGAATGGAGAGGGGAAAAAATATTTTGTGTGGGAGGAAAGAAAAATCTTCGATTGGCCGGGTATTGGGAGAGTAAGTGGGGATTGAGGATGGAGGGGTGAAATTTGAGTGGATGAAAAAGGAATAAAGAAAGAAATGGAGGAAATGGAGGAAAGAGCAAAGGAGAAAGATCAGTATGTTAAAGCAGATGTAGAGAAAGAATGGAAAAAAACTAGGAGAGAAGAAAGGACAAAGGGACAGCAGAAAATGGAGAGTTAACAGAAGATGCAAAGAAACCAGAAAAAAGTGACTGCAGCAATTGCAACTGAAAAATAAAATGCACAAACAACAAAAGGTAGAAAATACTTTTTTATTTTGAATTTATTAACTGGAATAAGTCAGCTTTGGGAAATGTGCATCGTTAACGTCTGCATTTTGTTTAGTACAAGAGGAAATTAATTTATAGTTTTATTTCAGCAGTAGTGTTGTACATTCCAAGTTTGGCTTTTGGAGTTCCCAGTTTAATTATTGTCTTCCTATTTCTAAATTGTGATCCCTTGTTCGTTGTTGGTGATGGTCTATGCTCTGCATGTGTAACCGAGCTGAGGTATTCTGTTTATGTAGTTTCTATTTGACAGTGCCACTTGTTCTCTTTTTTTCCAGTAGAGATGTATTGTTATTGTCTGAAATGTATTGGTTTAATATTTGCAGTGTTGCCTTTTGATAGGTAGGGTATGGTGCTTTGTGAGTCCTGGTAGTGCTGTTAGGATACGGCGGGTTTGCTATGGGTTCTAAATGGACAGTGTTTGTAGTAGTTCCTAATGTGCCTGGCGGTTGGCACTGGATTATAGTACTATAGAAATCTTTTAGTCTTTCTTCATCCATACGCTCATCAAGAGGCATGTTTGCTAAAAGTTAGTGCATGTTAACATTATGCAAATATTTATGCAAATGAGGCCCCACAATGAGTCTCTGCACATGGCCCCACACCCCCCTTAGGCCGCTCCTGGGCACTTCATAATGGTGTTCCTCTCTATTTTGCCACATCCACTGTTTCTTATGTTCTGTCACGTTCATTATGCTCAGCCCAAGAAAACAGGCTCTACTCTCCCTGCATTCTCCACCAGACTTGAATCTACGCAGACAGCTGCCTTTATCTTCATAGCACCTGCCCTCTGGAACTCTTCCTCTCCATCTTCATACTGAACTCTCTTATAAGGCCTGTTGTGTAAACCTGAAGACCCACCTCTTCCGGCTTGCCTTCAGGGGGCCAAGCTAGGACTAGCGGGCTAAAACCCTTGTCTCTTGTTTCTATACGTTCGTAAATCCTGTCCTGTACACTGAATAGCGTTCCTTTTCTCTACTTTCAAACTAATTTGTTTTAGATTATAAACCACTTTGATGGCCCTTGTAAGACAGTATATGAAGACTGAAATAAAGGTAAAGGCACAAGTCAGGGCAAGCATCACAGGTTCAGTACCAGTAAACAAGCAGAGGTCAAACACTAAAAGCTAGTAGCCAAACAAGGTACTCAGAGATCCCATGAGAGACCTATTAGAGGACAGAGAGGATTTAAGTTCAAGAGTATATATAGGTACTGGGAGCCAATCAGTGGATGCCTTCCTCAAGGACCAGTCGGTCCATGGTACATTAAGAAGGATCAGTCAGGCAGTGCCACATCCGAAGGCCGAGGCTGATAGCAGTATGAGAGGCAGGACAATGCCTGAGCTTACTTCCTAAGTAGACCCGTCTCCTGGGAGGTAAGGAAATGGGTCTACTTAGGATGTGAGCTCAGGTATCCTCTTGCGCCTTTCTTTATTTCAGTCTTCATATACTCATACTGTATGACATCTTCTGTAAAGGACTGGATAAATTCCAGTAACGCTTAGTACACAGACTAAAAAGTATCTTTGCCACTAACAATTTAACTCGTTTGCTATAGAACACTTACTTTCTTTGCTTATAATACTCTTAGTAGTTATGGTCATGGATCACTTTGTCAATAGTAGATGTATTCTGGTGTTACATGGGACAGCATAACTGTAGTAGCTGGCAAGTTGTATGGCCTTCAATAACAAATGATTTTAGGTGCACAATGATCACCATCAGAAGTTTTGGCAGAAGAATATCCTAACAGAGAATCATCTTCTAGAGGGACTGAGGAGTATGGAAATTACTGCTTGACGTTCCCTAAAATTTGTGAAAAAGTCCTTTGCAGTATTTATTATTATTTTTAATCTTATTAGTAGTAAATTTGGAATCACTTGTTTCCCATAATTTATTCCATTATACATTTTCCAATATTCATTTTCTTTTTTGAGAGGGGATGTGAAATAGCTAGTATTCAGTAGAGGTTATCTTTGATAGAGTAGCACCTGTATGGGTCACTACCATCTTGATGTTTGCTGTCTTGTGCCAGTTAAGTATATCACTTTCCGAAAGCAACAACTATGACACTTGGGGGATGGGGGGGGGGGGCCGAAATTACAAAGCTCTGGTAAAATATGGCATTGTACTACAGCTTATCTTACTGCTGGATTTTCTAACCTGTGGTAACTCAGTACCATAGGTGACTAACTCCTGCACTTTGTGAATAGTGCAACTTGGAATGAACTCATAAGCAGCGTTACTCTTTTCCCTGGGAGCATCAGACTGCTAAAGTGCAGCCAGTGATACCCTCTGCCCTGTAACAGACTCCTACATCCCTCCGACAGATACTCCTCATCCCCCCATAGAACAGACCCCCCCCCTCCCTTAAGTCTCCCTTTTGGAATTCCCATCCCTGAAGACACCTGCTTGAAACCTATTGGGGTGGGAATTCTCTGTTGTTTAGAGGCTGGGGCAGGAGTAATTCCCAGTGGCTCTGGGTTCAAAATGGTAATAGGTGATCCCTAGTGGTAGTCTGATGGTACTATTTCTAGGGATCAAGCTGCCAGATAAGGGCTTTTTTCTCTTTGGGGGGAGATAAGAGGGTATTGTTTTCTGTCAGGAGTTGAACAGGGGGGGCCTTATTTAAGGCATTGGTCCCTTCAAAATAGCATCCGGGAACATTGAGCTGCATGTTCAGGGTCCAGTGCTTCTGAGCAGGAAAACTATTTCCATTATTTTTTCAAGAATAGCGCAGCTTGCAAAGTTCAATACAAGCTGCATTATTCCGTTTTCATAATAATAGGTCATTTGCATACATTTGCATCTAATTATATGCAAATGCACGTTGCCTTACACTGACATGTGTTATGGTAAAATAATGCACACTTTTGCCATTTAATGTGGATTAAGGGGAAAATATCATGCATTATTCCCTTACCTTGGTCCATCTCACAGTTGCTCCTTTGTTGAAGTTCAAAAACTGCATAGAAATTTACACTCTACATACATCGCACCTCTGCTCCATCACTACTTAGTCCCCTGGAAATGCCTCCCCCAGACCATGTGAAAGTAGGTGCTATCTTTTGATGTGCCAATTTTTTTTACATATGTATCAAACACAGTTTTATAGGAAATATAGAAAACGATAGCAGATTAAGAGCATATGGCCTATCAAGTCTGCCATCCATGAGAACTATTAAGCTCTACAATCCCTTCCTCTACCTTGGAGATCCTCTGTATTTATCCCATGCTTTCTTGAATTTACAGTTTTTGCCGCCTCTTCCTCTACTGGGAGGTTGTTTCATGCATCTACCACCCTTTCCGTAAAGAAATATTTCCGCTTGAGTCTAACCTCTTTCACCTTCGTTCTATGATTCTTCATTCCAGAGCTTCCTTTCAACTGAAAGAGGAACACCTCCTGCACATTTATGACATGGGGGTATTTAAATGTCTCATTTTCCACATGTAAAACATGCTTTACTTGTAGAAAATGCTTATAAAATTATCCCCTTAATGACCAGATTCAGTGCCCATGATTGCAGGGTTCCAGAAGGTGCATGGCTGCTAGTGGAAGGACTGTCACTTCAATGACCCATTTAAATATTATCAAAGGGGAGAACTCCAGGTAGTTTCAGATGAAAAGTTATGGCACCTGTCATGGTTTTATCAATAAAGAGGACCCAGGAACAGGGAGCGGGTGAGATCAACAGGCTCTCTACTAGATGTGGCACCCTGGATCCAGGGAAGTTTGAGTGGGGTCTTCTGCTTGTAGAGCTGTCTTCCCTTTGGTTTGCGCCCTCTGGTGCTGATGACCACCAGAACGTAGCTACCCGAGCCTGGGGTGGAGTATCAGATTCTACGGAAACCCAATAGAAGACTAGAAGCAAAAGCAGATGGCTACTAACTTAGAAGGCACAGTGCAGAAGTGAGACTGACATGCAGCAAGGGGCTGGTACTGGATTGAGGAAGCTTCTACAGAGAAGGATGGGGATGAGGAATTCAGCAAAGAAACAAAAGCATTAGGCAACACTGTAGAGGTGCATACCAAGTTCTGGCAAAGAGGTCAGACAAAGACAGGATTTAAATACAAATGTATCAGGAAGAAGCTGTCCTCCAAAAAGAAGCAGCAGGCATGGAGCAGACCAAGGCAGCCAGCCTGCTGACACTTGCTATCCGGAGGTAAGAGAGTCATCGAGGCAGGGCTCTCCCAGGAGCGTTCAGCTGTGAGATTCTGCTGCTGGTCTGCAAGGAGTTCATCCTTGCAGACCAGCAGCAGAATCTCACAGCACTAGGATCCCAGTTCCTGTTTCAACTGAGTTGGAATGTCAGAGGAGCAGAAAGCAACTGGAGGGGTTAAAAAAAGATATTTTAACCAAATAGCCAGTCAGTTGTAGCCTGAAACGTCTCATCAGAATATAGATTTTCTAGCTTAGAATGCACTGAAACTATCAAGAAAGGGATATCCAGGCTGCCAAAATCTTAACTTGGTAGATAGGGTACTTTAGTGATATATTTTTAAATACTTCTTTGTGAGAGTGATCTGCATTAAAAAATTAAAGGTCTAAGAAAAACTTTAATTGAGGAGTAAGGGGCTTGTTCTATATTTCCTCTGTGGTGTTGGTACATTGCTTTCACTAAGGCTTGCCTGTAGGAAAAAGTGAAAAGAGAGATTATTTAGAGAACTGGACTAGAAAAGCCACTGAAAAAGGAAAACAATAGTAATCATATACTTCCCAGAAGGACTTTCAGAAAGCCTAATCACAGATTAGGCATAAAAGAATTAGTGTAGGACCCTGAGGTGAATTACTCTGTTTATGAGACAGTTTTCTCATAAGGGGTATCTTAGTTTGAATTAATGATACCAGATGGCTTCAGGTTAACAGGGACAGGCTTTGGATAAGTTGCATTTCATAAAGGAGCGGAACCAAGACTGGGTTAGTCTGTCACTGTTGACCTACAGCCATCTGGTAAATCCTAGAATATACTTTTCAGTCTAATTTCTTCAGCAGTGCTGTCAATTTTGAGATTTTCAGGGGCTCCAATTAGCAATATGTCATTGGCTGATGCTGTTAAAATTTCATAGAGAATTCATTAGTTCTGACAGTGCTTGCTTTTGTACGATTAATAAACCATGACTCGGAAAGAGATGTTGATTGGGCCTAGTCTTCATTTCTCAATGAATCCACAGTCAGATAGCTAAGTTCTTTAAGGACTGAAACAGAAGCCCCACACTCTGTGATGTGCTTAAAATTTTCTGTTATGGATGTGCATTCTTTAGTGAGTATTTTGTTTTGTTATGAATCTTAAAAGTAACACATTAAAATTTGATTTAATGCATGTTAACCTACAATTTAACAAACAGAAAACAGCTCTCCACGCATTAAAAACTTTTATCAACAAAAAGTTTGAAAGTAACAAACCAAAATGTTCAAAAATGTGGGGAGACGTTTAAAAATGACCTGAAATTTTTTCTGTGCACATCCATATTTTTGGACATAAAAACCACACTGAGAGTCATAAGGAGCCACTTGCAACATAGCTGGACTTATGAACAGGAAAGCAAATTAAGAAAAAAAAAAAGAAAATTTTTATCTTTTCTTAAAATGTGTTCCAGTAATTAGAGACTGGAAAGTGTCTTGCCACTGGTTTTCTTTTACCTTTGCCTTTTTCTATGGCTGTGCATGATATATCTGAGATCCTTGGAACCCCTCCAGCCCTATGAATTTTAATTGTAAAAGCTATTTATGCACATAAAGCAGGAGGTTTTTGTAACAATGTGTCTTTTTTTAATATTGCTGAAACTATAAACAGGTGGCAGTATACTACTACTAATAAGCATTTATAAAGCGCTACCAGGCGCACACAGCGCTGTACAATGAAAGCACAAAAAGACAGTCCCTGCTCAAAAGAGCTTACAATCTAAAAAGACAAAGCAAGAAAAGGAGTAGAAAAAGATAAGAACAAGGGCAAAGAGACAAGAGCAGTAGAGACAGGACAAAGGAAAGAGTACGAACAAGTGTAAGAGGAAGAAAGAAAGGTGAAATAAAAGAGGGGAAGGAAGGAGAACAACAAAATCAAGAGCCAAAGGCAGAGGCAAAAAGATGAGCTTTTAACTTGAGTTTGAAAAGGGACAAAGAAAATGCCTGACGTATTGACAAAGGAAGTTTATTCCAAGCGTAAGGAGCAGCAAAGTGAAAAGAGCGGAATCTGGAGTTGGCAATAGAGGAGAAGGGCATAGCAAGAAGCAACTGGGAAGAAGAACGGAGTACACGAGGGGGGAAATAGGGAGAAATGAGAGAAGAAAGGTACTGAGGAGCCACAGAGTGAAGGCACCTATAGGTCAGAAGAAGCTTAAAGTGAATACGGAAACGGATAGGGAGCCAGTGAAGACATCTGAGGAGAGGAGTGATGTGGGCAAAACGAGGCTGATGGAAAATCAAACGGGCAGCGGAGTGCTGACTAGACTGAAGAGGGAAGAGATGAAACTGAGGGACACCAGCAAGAAGAAGGTTACAATAATCAAGGCGGAAGGTGATTAGGGAATGGATGAGGGTTTACATATGTGGCACATAAATTTACCCAATCTGAGCAGAGGTGTCTCTGAAAGCAGGGTGGAAAGGGGTTAACTTACATACATGCTTTATAATACACATGCATATGTGGGTAAAATAATGTGAAAAACCTGTGCATACTAAGCAGGAGATCTAAATGCAAGTTATGAAATTACTGTCTCAAGTGTTAGCACAGATATTGTGTCTAATTTTTGAAACAAGACTAGATGAACAGTTCAATTCGCAGAATTTGCCCACCAGTATAGTGTGCACATGTTTTCCAGTCTGGTCCTAAAAACGTCTGAACATGCCTCCACTACCTAGTTCTAGCCTAAATGTATGAAGGCAGTTTTAAGGCAGCCAGTTTACTGTGTGCTATTATCCTTCCCATTTGCAAATGATAGTGTTATTTTACTATATGTTTTAAAAACAAAGAAACATATAAAATAATTTGTTCTTTTTTGTAGCTGCTCTCTCTCTCTCTCTCTCTCTCCGTAGGCTGTGAGCCGATCCTTTGATTTAATGCTGTTTCAGATAGGGGAGCAGCTGGTAGAAGAATGGCGCACACCCATTATCTTCTTAAACAAGTTTTTTTTTCTTTTTGGGATTACAGAGCATTGTACTTTTAAAGGCTGCAGTGTTTGCTTTGGCCAAAAAAAAAATGTGAAGCCCAGATGGATGGACACCTACATAATGCATGCAGCTCAGTACTAATTCATTACACATCCCATCTTGCTTAGTTCCCTTCCTACCAGTTCCTTAAATTTTCATGTCATTCCTATACTGGGATCTGTTAGCATCTTCTCGTTAGTTGTGTTTAATTGCATTTTACATGGGACTTACAAAATACTTGTAGATATCCTAGTGGTGAAATCAAAGTTTTGAGGGTCCTGATGGGCTAGATAAGGTTCCATTGGCATCACTGTGCTGTGATCCAGAAGAGAGATTTGGGCAACATTTAGGGGTAGGTTTACTAAGTGGTGTTAGCAGTGCAGTATGTGCGCCAAGGTCCCAATGAATAACATGGGATCTTGGCTCACATACTGCGCACGCACTGCTAACGCCACTTAGTAAACCTACCCCTTGGTTTCAAGCTTGTGTCCAGAGAGTCTAACTTTGACCATAGAGTTTGCAAAAAGAAAAAGATCCTCAGTGGACTTTTCTCATATCAGTATGAATAAGGGCAGCCCAAGGATGATGCAGGGCCATGTGCGGAGACTCATTGCAGGACCTCATTTGCATAGCTACTGGACCTCAATTGCATAAATTTCATTTATTTTATTTTTTTAAATGTATATGTTGCCTATCTAAAATTTTAATCAAAGAAAATTATCCCAAATTCAGAGACATACAAAGACTCAAATCCCAAGACTCTGAAATAGTCCCTAGTGAACACTTTATATTGGTGGATACTTTTTGTCGGATCACATCGAGGGAAGGTAAAAATTGTAACTTAACCCCGCCAGTCAGATGGGATCCATTTTATTCATTTTAAAGTTCCTTGTGTGACAAAGTTAAAATAAAGGTATGAAACCAGAAAAAGACTTACCGTATTTTTCGCACCATAAGACGCACCGGACCATAAGACGCACCTGGTTTTTCAGAGGGGAAAATAGGAAAAAAAATAGTCTGTTTTGATTGCCTTATGCATCCTACCTATTTGCTGTGAAAGTGCTTATTATTTGTTTTATTTTCCATTCCTTTCCTTATGATACCTAGCATTCTATTTGCTCTCTTGGCTGCCGCTGCACCCTGGGCCGAGGGTTTTAACATGTTATCCATAATGACGCCTAAATCTTTTTCCTGGGTGGTAGTTCCTAATGTGGAACCTTGCATCGTGTAACCATAATTTAGGTTGTTCTTCCCTAGGTGCATAACTTTGCACGTGCCCACATTAAATTTCATCTGCCATTTTGATGCTCAGTCTTCCAATTTATCAAGATCCTCTTGCAATTTTCCACAATCCTCTTGGGTTTTAAAAATTTTAAATAGTTTTGTGTCATCTGCAAATTTGATAACCTCACTCGTTATTCCACTTTCCAGGTCATTTATGAATATGTCAAAAAGCAGCGGGCCCAGCACAGATCCCTGGGGTACACTACTATTCACCTTTCTCCATTGGGAAAATTGGCCATTTAACCCTACCCTCTGCTTTCTATCTTTTAACCAGTTCCTGATCCACAATAGTACACTGCCTCCTATGCCATCACTCTTTAGTTTTGCCAAAAGACTCTGATGAGGGACCTTGTCAAAGGCTTTCTGAAAGTCCAGATATACAATATCAACTGACTCACCTTTGTCCACCTGATGAACATAACAGATGAGGGTTCCGGTGATGTCATCGGAGGAAATAGCGGTGTAGCCGATTTGAGGGGGGAAATAACCCCTAAATGTGCAAGCAGAGCGGCGTAGACGAAAGGAGGCAGTGGAGTGAGACCCCCGGTAGGGAACGCAGAGGAGCGATCGCCGGTCGGTAGACCGGGACAGGCGGTGAGCAGAGGAGTTTCACCGCGACGGAAGAAGCCGGGCCCAAAGTGAAAGAGAGGACGTAGAGAGGAGCAGGCTGAGACAAGGTGCGATCGGCACCGCGAAGGACAGTGCAGATGCTGAGAAGACAGCGGCAGTACCGTGCGGGAAAGCCGGTGTTTGTGGGCCTGAAGAACAACTGGAGGGCGCGCTGAGGTGAACGGAGCAGCGGGGTGCCACTTGGGAGCTTAGTCCCGCAGGAGGAACCCACGCAGTGAAGGCAGAGGTAGGAGGGCCTGCGGAGTGCTACCTCTGGGAGAGGAGGTAAGACGGTGTGTCCCCGTATGCAGCACCGAGAAGAGGGAAAGAAGAGGAACACGACGGCAGAGCAGAGGTGGAACGCCCAGACCCGCTGCTGCTCTGCAACTTCTTATATTCGCACCATAAGACGCAGGCACTTTTCCTCCCACATTTTGGTGAAGAAAAAGTGCGTCTTATGGTGCGAAAAATACGGTATCTCAAACTGAGGTGAAACAACAAGCTTATCCCAGTCTTAACAACTCGTCAAGCTCGTTCTGCTGGCTTCCAGTCAGCTAGAAGCTCCCCATCACCTCTTAGTGAATTTTCCGGCTGCCTTCCAGAGCTTAGGGGGGTGCACTCATGGGCATGGTGGTGGAGCTTCCTGCACTGCCGGCCCCCCTGAACCTCCTGCTGCCTGTATTGCATCGCGACCATTTCTGGCACTCACTGTCAGCTGCACTAGGCTCTGCAGCAGCCCCATAATGCCTGCCATATCCCCACTCGATCACTGTTCCCTCTAAGCTGTGTGCGTGTGCACGCGCACACACCTCTCCGAGCGAGCGCACATACTTTACAACAGAGCGCACAAAAATTATGGTTCTGATTCTGATAGAAAACAACACAGACATCTTAAAATTTAAAAGTTGTCATTGTAATTACTAGAAATTTTCCTCTTCATTTAGTAATCGTCTATTTTCATTTAATTTGATTAAAATCAATGTGGTGTACATACTGTATTCTGACGTGTAGTCAAATTTTAAAGTATATAACTCCGAGCATCGTTATGTGGCGCACAAAAACTTAACCTTCCTTCAAAAGCTGCACAGCTGATATTTTATGCGCACACAGCCTACAGAAAATTAGAGGGAACATTGCACTCGATCCCTTCCCTTGACCCCCTTACCCCCCAAACCTGGGTTGCTGCCGTGATTGCTGCCCTCTCCACATCAAATGGCTCTCCACTCGGCACCACTGGCCCCTGAACCGCCCACCTCCTTTCTGTTCCCTCCTCTCTTTCAATCGGGCCCCCCATCGCACTTGCGAGCCATGTGCTTACCCCAAGACCCCCAGTCCCCCCCCCACCTCCCTTTGCTCCACCGCATTATCTTGCCCCAAAGAAAAAAATGTTCATACTCATTCCTCCTTGTCTGCTTGACTGGTACAACTGCCCAGCTCACACCTGGCATTGGCCTTCAATTTGTTCACGAGGTCATGCACGCTCTGTGTCTCCAGCCCGTCACTGCCGCACAGCGGGGGCATCTCTCCTGCTTCCTGCTCAGATCCATGCCCTTCAGGCCCTGGGTGGAGGGCCTGCATTCTGCTGCATGCTCCGATGCCCTGCTCCAGTCGCTGCCTTGCTGGTTTTGGCACTGCTCTTTTTCTTGCCTGCCGTAGTCTATGCACAGGCCGCTTTCAAATTCTTTGTAGTTTGACCACTGCCCTCGCTGCTCACAGTCCTCCGCTTGTCTTGCTGCTGCTCCCCCAGTTCCTTTTGTGCTTGTACTGGTGCCATGTCTATTGCTATTCCTTTCTCCATGCTCCCTGCCTTCTCCCCCCTTTTCTCTCACTCTCCACAGCTTGAGGGCTGGTACTCTCCCAGGCAATAGAGGAAGATTAGGGAAAAAGAATCTAATTCCCTGGTGCAAAGGTGTGCACTAGCCCCCGGCAACTCACAGCAAACCTGTGACAGAGCTCTCCTCCAAGAGATTGAGGGAGAGGGGGAGAGGGGAAAAGCTGAGGGGAGGGTGGGAGCATGCCAGCGTTCCTTCCTCCCGCTGTAAGTCGATGTGGGCGAGAAGACCTCCAGGCAATGTTCCCTCTAAGCTGTGCTGGGTCTGCCGGCAACATTCCTGCCGGCGGGGGGGAGGGGGGTGCAGTGTGATCGATTCTCCTCCCCTCCCCCCACTGACGGGAATGCCGGCGGAGGACCCGGCGCAGATTAAAGTGAACATTGCGAGGATGCGGCGATCGCACTGCACCCCCTCCCCCCCACCCCCCCCCTGCTGGCAGGAATGTTGCCGGCAGACCCAGTGCAGGTTAGAGGGAACATTGCCTCCAGGTCACTGTGGGTTGAGGCAATCTCATGCTTCTCCTAGCCACGAGTACGCCACAGTTCCAGGAGCCTCTGATGCCGCAAGAAGGCCTGTGCGCCATTAAAGAAGCCACATGGCTGGAGTCCAACTCAATCGGAGGAAGTCTGCATGTGCAGTGTAGCTCTGCTCTGGCTGCTGGAGACTCGCTGGTGCTGTGCCCACCCACAGTTCTGGACCACATGCCATGACGATCAAGTATCCATCTCCCTCTGGGCTGCTGGAAGACCGAGATGTGCTGAAACTCTTTGCCACCGGGGGTAAGCTGACTGCTGCCGCTGCAATGCCTGGCGAAAAGAAGAAGTGTAGTTTCAACCCCCTTCCTCTTATCACTATGGCCTCCCCCCTCCCCCCTCCACGATCCAACCAACCCTGGCCAGGGCCCTCTTCCATCCTATGGCCCGGTTGTGGGGGCTGGCACCCTTTAGCTTCCTGCCCCACCATTTCCTAGAGCTGACATATTCCAGTTAATAAATTCAAAATAAAATAGTTTTTTCTATCTTTTGTTGTTTGGCATTTTATTTTTCAGTCTCAATTGCCCCAGTTGCTTTCTTCTGCTTTCTTCGTGTCTCTGCTAACTCTCCATCATTTGCTGTCCATTTGTCCTTTTTTCCTCTCTTCTAGATTTTCTGTTCTCTCTACATCTGTCTCTAACATACTAATCTTTTCCCTTTTGCTCTTTCCTCCATTTCTTTCTTTCTTCCTTTTTCATCCACTCAAATTTTACCCCACTATCCTCAATCCCCATTTACTCTCCCAAAACTCAGCCAATCATAGATTTTTCTTCTTTCCCACACAAAATATCTGTTCTCATCTCCATCCTCACTCCCCCAGCTTTTTTTTCTCCCACCAGTCCCAGCCCCACCCCCTTCTGATCCTCACCCAATGTCAGCTCCCTTCTAGTTCCAACCTCCTCCCAGCATCCACTCCCTTTCAGTCCCATTCACCTATCCTCCACATCAGCGCATTTCCAGTCCTAGCCCCCCATTATCAGTTCTCCTTCCAGTCCCAGTATCCCATCCGCCAGCATCAGCTTATTTCCAGTCCTAACCTCCCCCCCCCCCAGTGTCAGTTCCCTTCCAGTCCCAGTCCCCCATCCACCAACATCAGCCCATTTCCAGTCCTGCCCCCCTTGTTCCCATTCTAGCGCTCCGTCCCCCCCCTTTCCATTCTAGCTCCCCCTTCCCGTTCTAGCCTCTAGTTCCCCCCATTCCCGTTCCTGTTCTAGCCCCCAGTGCCTCCCCCCCACCACACACCAAAAGGGACCCCATGCCTGATTGGCTTCAGAGGGAGTTGGGAAGGCCCGAAGCCCCAGCTCACCTCTGCACAACCGCGAGAGTAAAGAGCGGCATTTGCCGTATCTCCTGCGGCTGTGATAAAAAGGAGCCCGCTGGCACACTGAGTGCTGGGAGATCAAATGAGGGCATACAACTTGCTCCTATTTAGCCTCCCTCTGCCGCCAGTCAGGTGTGGGGGCCCCCTGAGGTGCATGGCCATGTGCGGGTAGCATTCCCGCACAACGGACGGGCCAGCTCTGAGTATACTGTGTAAATACATTTTAAAAATCTGGCAACTCTTTCATACGTATGAAAGAGTTGCCAGATTTTTAAAATGTATTTATTTCACAATTAATCTTGAGTCCGTCCAGAGGAGTTTCTTGGTATATTTTGGCATTAATGCCCCCCTCCCTTTTACCACAGGTGTTCAAAAACAAACTTAAAAGAACCAACAGAATTTCTGCTTGCTTGACAGGTTGGTATGTCAGCTTCATATAGGAGCATGTTTACTAAAGTATGCTATGGATGGGCATCTTATCATGCGTTAAGTGCAAAACATTCCCCTTAATGAAAATCTTCTGGGGGTTCGGTTCAAGAATTTGTCTTCAGGCCAGTGCATGCATGTCCTAAGGCAGATGGTTGCATGACTGGGCCTCCATCTTCATACATTCCGGTGCTGTGCTTCAACATATGGGAGAGTGATCTTGCGTCACTGTCTTGCATGCACAGTGGAACTGAGCAAATGAACATTATTATTTTTATATATAAGTGATATATTTGATGTAATTTTGAAATCTTCTTTAATAGCTCCCAACATGACCATCCTAAAGGAGGACTGGTAATATTATTGTAATCTTTTTTTCTTCCTTGTGCAGAAATGCATCTTGGAAATATGAGACACCATGGCGAAATTTATATGTATGTGTGTATATAATGATAGATATATAGATCTGTGTGTTATTAGACATATTGGATGCAGGAAGGCATGAATAAATGGGCATTAGATTAGATTGCATATTTATGTTCTAGCATCTTCCTTTCGCTTCTAGCTCAGTTGGACAATCACAACAATGCAAATTCTACCACACAGTATTGAACTTAGCACTTATTACCCCAGATACATTTATGCTGCCAAAACATGGCCATATCGGTTGGGCTGGCTCAACCATTAGGCATGGCTAGGCAGCTGCTTGGGGAAGCAGTTTTTGAGGGACAGTAAAGAACAGCAGCAGTCAAATAAAACAATAGATCCTGACCTTTAATGATAGCAGGCATATATATATATATACACACACACACATACAAAGCAAAATATATTATTTAACAGTATGAGTTTACAGGAATGTTGCAGAAAACGTAGCATTGGGTGATCATGCGTGTTGAGTTAATTATCAAAATCTTGTGGGGGGGGGGGGAGAAGGAGCTGTAAGGCTGAAGGGTCGCTTAGGGCATGCAGTCCTCTTGTACCAGCTCTGCTTGTTGGGTTTCTTAATTCTGTTTAGTTTTTGATTGGATTTCTGGTGTCTTTATAATTCATTTGTTAGCTCTCTGTTAATGAATTTCGACTTCATTATGTATAAATGATGTTAATGATTTTCTTATGTTCTTTAATGTATTTATCACTATTAATTTCGCTCAGTTCCTCCTTGATTTTGGCTAGTTTACCCTCCTGCTGTTGTGCTAGACTAGCTCAATTGGAACCTGGCCCAACTATGGCTTTTGGCACTAAGAACTTTGACAACTATCTGGGAATGTCCCCCATTTTTGTCTCTCCCATTTCTCCTGTTATAACACAGCCATTGCAAAAACAGTGTTTAGTATGGGACTCCCTCCAGAACTTGATATGTGTATGCCCTGAATCTCACAGACAGAATATGCTTCTTATGAAATGACTGTGGTGCCCTTCCTCCCTTCCCAGACAGCTTTGATCTCTGTCTTGGCAGCATTCCCAGCTCCTGCTGGGTTCAAGGATCTCAACCTGGGATTCTCACACACAAGCGTCCTGTGCTGCAACCAGCCCAAATGGCCGGCCAGGTAATTAACAACATAATCAAAAAGAGCTCAATATTCAAGTTAGGGATTATAGCATAGCGCTGCAAACTTTGAGACCGCTGATTTCAGTTTGATATCCACCATGTGCTGTGTCATCTTGGACAAATTACTCAAACTCTCTGCTAAACTTTATTTTGCAAGCTGTCCACCTCAGGGACATGGTTACTATGTGGCATCTTTCAGAGCAATGTGTGTATGGCTGGTACTATGTCAATAAACATTAGTATTTAATGTAGGGTCAGTGATTTTATAGTGTCCATTGTGTTTCAGTGTGTTTATTTTTAGAGCTCTAGATTTCATAGGACCATGAATATTGCAAGGCTCATTTTAAAGAGCTGTATTTAAAATAAAAATTAACATACCTTGAGTAGTAGAATTTTCTTAAAGATGCATTTGTGGCTACTATGGTGAGGTTTGAGGTATAAATGGAGTGTTCCTGGAGGGGTTTTGTTGTGTGGCTGCGATCCATGCGATTGAATAACGGCAAGTATCCTGCAGTGAGCATGCAAGTGAGCCCTGCTGTTAAGGGTCACTGTGCTGTAACCTGTAGTTCTACAACTGCTTTTAATAGCTTTGTGACTATAGATTTCTGCACTTAAGTTTAATAATGCACAAAAAAGGCAGCTACAAAAAGATCAATATTCCTGTTAATACAGGGCACCTGCCCTTTAAGAACTCGCCTGTGGTGATTGAGACTACAGTGGACCACCTCCTTTGCACTGTACTATATAAATGATTCCATGTATCTTTAAATCTCTGCAAAAAGTCTGCCCTTTACAGTCAAGGAAGGAGACAATATCCCTTTTTGTCAGCTTCCATTATGTTCCAGATCTCTCTTATTTTTCAAATCATATCATGTAAGGTGAGCGTTATCTGGCCACTGCTAAGCCAAATCAACAGTTCCGCATAATCATATGATCAAAGTAAAACAAATAAGAAACTCATTGTATAGGAACCACTACCTACCAACCTGGCAGACTTTGCTGCTTCTTAATCCAGTTTACTAGATTTTGCTATGTTCTGTGTTTTTTTTTAATTTTGGTGTACTGTATTACCATGACCTGTAGTAATACCTCTCTTGCTTCCTGAAGAGTGGTCAGTGTTACCAGAAATGATATACATTGTGCTTCTGGTGGATCTGCCCAAAACAGCTTGCAAAAAAGACAAGGTGTTTCTAAACTGGAGCAATTGCTGCAGCCTGCCAAATCAGTGCCCATTACACAAGAGAAGGGCAAGATTTAAATGCAGCATGGCATGCACTAATGTTAGAAACCAATTACTTTTTTTTTTTTTCTGTGAAACTTAATTGTTTAAAATAAAAATTTTGTTGGATGCCAATAATTTTTTATCTGAACAGGATGTATCCAGATTTTATATGTATTTACATATGTTATCTGATTGTTGTTAATTGTCGTTGAGTCAATATGGACTCATGACATTTGTGTGGATAGCTGTCCTTTGTTATGACTGTCCATTGAGTACTAACCGTTGAAGACACCAAATACCTGGACTTAACAGAAGCTTTATTCCACATGCTTTTGGACCATGAACTATTATCTCTGGGGGGGAGGGGGAATCTCTTTTCTCCACGACTCTTTGGTCTTGCTAATGAGTGCCAGGATCTTAAATCTAGTTCTGGTAATAATGCAAACCTCAATAATAGATATTATCCAGAAACAAACAGGAAGTCAGTCCTCACATATGGGTAATGTTGGCACCTGTGGAGCCCACGCGGATCGACTCCCCAGCTTTCATGTGCGGTCACCTTCCTGCCCAAAGGTGCCATTTTGCCTCAGTCTTCTTTTTTCCACGGAGCCCTGCAGATGAGCTGTCTGTGCACCCCAGATAGAGTTGATTTTGTTCACCATTCATCGGTATTTTCTTTTCTGTTTTCACCAGAATCTGTTCAATCTCCTTTCCGCCATCCGAGTCTTTCGCCTCGGCATCGCATTTTTCACGCGGGTACTTCTTCTTTTTCTTTTTGGCCAAGGATTTTTTTTGCTCATGGCCTAGCTGGTCAAGATGTCTGAGTTTAATCTCATGGGGCTTGTTTTTTGCACTATGTCTTCGACTAGCGGATTTAAGCAGTGTGGCAAGTGCAACCGCTTTATGTCCTGTTTGGACCTCCTCAGTACCTGTGTTAAATGCCTCAGGGCATACCTTTGATGTCAGCTAAGACCTGTAAGGAACGCGAAAGGCGGCAGGGGGAGCTATTTGGTAAGTCTCCCTCTGGATTGGCATTGGGGGTGGAATCCCTGCCTTCGATGCTGGCGTCAGGTGACTCGGTGTCACGTGCCTGGGCTCAATCAGAGCCCCAAGGTCATCTGGCATCAGCATCATCCTCGGAAGACCTTCCTCGCATGTCGAGGGCTTCATTGAAGCCGAAGTCAAGATCCAATCAGGCCCAGGGGTAAGATCTCTGTGACCCAGGCGTGGTGTTCTCGACATTACGCCGGTGACGATGGCCAGGAGTGCCCTTCGAAGCAGCCCTTATGGAAAGAGTCATCCATAGAGTCAGGGAATCAAGTCTGGTGCCCTGATACAATCACCATTAGGGATTCCCCTGCCAGGGACCTGATGCTGGCCTTGATGTCCTTGAGGCCAGCGCATGCCACTGTGGAGCTGTCTAACATCGAGGCCAGGATGGTGGCCTTGGAATGCAGATTTGCTGCTTTCCTGGAGGCACAGTTGGGTCCGACTCCTGTTCATGCCGGGTCATCGGTGCCATCTACAGGACCTTCCTCGATGAGGTCCTCCCCAGAGGATGCTCCACCCATCCTCAAGAGGTTGGCTCAATTGATGTTGATGCTATTGATGAACAACTCGAGGCCCGATATGGCATCAGTCACAACAGCATCAAAGCTCTGGCACCAGGAGTCATCGATGCTGAGTTGGTCTGATGACTGGGGGGGTGCTCGCTGAATTCTCTGGCTCAGAGTCAGCATGGGGGATGGATGAGGAGTCTCCCGACACTATCCTCCACTGGGACATCCTCTCCAACCCGTCCCCACCACATCATTGGCGGAGGTCATCTCTGTAGGATCTAGCCTTCCTGGAGCTTGTGCAGGAGATGTCCCAGGCACTGTCCTTCATGGTGGTGTCCGATGACGAGCTGTGTACTGAGGAGATCCTCCAGTATGAGGCTCCTCCTCGGGAAGCACTGATGGTGCCCATGTCTCCTATCATCAAAAGGGTGCTGTTCAGGATGTGGGAGACTCCAGTGACAGTGCCAATTGTGAACCGTCGACTTGATGCGCAATATCGAGTTGACCAGAGCCAAAGCTTCCAGAAAACACAACTGCCACATAACTCTGTTGTGGCGGAGTCGGCTATACATTGCATTAAAAGTCAAAATATGCATTCCTCTTTGCCCCCTGGCAGGGAGGCATGTACCATGAATGCTTTTGGTAGGAAGTTTTTTCAGGGCTCCATGCTCACAGCCCGGATCCAGGCATACCAGTTGTACATGGGCATGTACTTGTGGGACCTGGTGAAGGAACTCACTGGGTTCTCTGCTGGTTTATCAGGCAAGCCCCATGAGCTCTTCAGGACCCTGGTGTCATCAGTCAAGGAGTGCTCCAAGTTTCAAACTTGGGCAGCCTTTGACAGCTTTGAATCGGTGGCTCGGGTAGTTGTGGTGGGCATTAGTGCCCACTGTCTTGCCTGGCTACAGTCCTCCAATTTGGAGCAGTGGGTTCAGGACAGGTTGGCCAACGTCCCTTGCCGGGGGGGAGAATCTCTTTGGGAAGCCCATGAAGGAGAAGGCCAACAAACTAGAGAGGGAATTTATGACCAGAACCAGGCTGTCCAAGAAAGTGTCTGAACCTTCCCATAGGAAGACTTCAGGGAAAAAAATCCCTTTCACCCAAAGACCAAGAAGGCTTAAGGGAACTTCACCAAGTTTCAGACCTCTCATGCTCCCACCCCAGGGGCAGAAGGCCAGGGGTCAGGGACATGACCTCCATAAGCCCATCTTGGATCTGCAAGACCTCAACCACTTCCTGGTCAAGGAAAAGTTTAAAATGGTATCCCTTGGAATCTTGATGCCTTACCTCCTGCAGGGAGATTGGTTATGTTCCTTGGATCTCAAAGATGCCTATACCCACATCCTGATCCATCCAAGGCACTGTCAGTACCTCCAATTAATCATCGGCGGATGACATTATCAGTACAGGGTACTCTCCTTCGGCCTAGCCTTAACTTCTTGGGTATTCACGAAATGCCTGGCAGTCATGGTCGCTTGCCTCCAGCTCCTAGGGGTTTTGTCTTCTCCTACCTGGATAACTGGCTCATATGAGCTGGCTCACCGGAAGAGATGCTCAGCACAGCGCATTGCATCATAGGGCTACTCCGGCACCTGGGCTTTGTGGTGGACTTCTTGAAGTCTCAACTGCTGCCCACCCAGTGCTTGGAGTTCATCAGTGTCCTACTGGATTCCACTCAGGCAAAAGCCTTTTTGCCATTGGATCAGGTGCAGTGCCTTTCTGCTCTGGCGCAGGAGGTGCAGGACGGCTCTCTTGTGACAGCCAGGAAGATGCTTCGCCTCTTGGGCACATGGCATCCACCGTTCATGTAACCCCTTTTGCCTGCCTCAGCATGCGACAGGTTCAGTGGACACTCAGCACCCAGTAGACATAAGCTTCCGGCCATCTGGAGGAGCACATCCAAATCACACCAGTCTTAGCGACATCTCTGTTGTGGTGGCAGGACCCCCTCAACTTCCGAGCCGGCCTGCCCTTCCAGGCTCCACTGATGCAATGCATCCTTACAACGGATGCGTCCCAGATAGGCTGGGGGGCCCACTGCGATCACTTGCAGTATCAAGGCCCATGGTTACCAGAGGAGAGTGCCTCACACACCAACCTGCTGGAACTCAAAGCAGTCTCATGCCCTATGGGTCTTCCGGGATCATCTGGAAGGTTAGGCGGTTCAGATCCTGATGGACAACCAGGTGGCAATGTACTACATCAATAAGCAGGGGGGCATGGGCTCGAACCACCTCTGCTGGGAGGCGGTGCACCTCTGGAATTTTGTGACAGAGAAAAACATCTTCCTCAAAGTAGTGTACTGGCCAGGCCAGGACAACATACTGGCCGACTGCCTGATCTGAGTTCTCCAGCCCCACGAGTGGAGGCTGAACCCGGCCATGCTGGTGGAGGTCTTCTGGCACTGAGGGACCCTGGAGTTTGACCTCTTTGCCAGTCCAGAGAACATGCAGCTGCCATGCTTCTACTCTCAGAGGCCACCGGAGATGGGAGGCGGAGAATGCCTTCCTCCTCCCCTGGTCCTGAGGCTTCCTGTATGCATTTCCGCCCACGCCCTGGGTATCATGAGCCCTCCTCAAGATCCAAACTGAGGAAGCCTCAGTCCTTTCATTGTGCCCAGGTGGCCCTGGTTCGCTCTACTTCTGCAGCTGTCCCAGTGGGACCCATTGCCACAGGGTAGCGCCCCTGACCTGCTATCAACGGAGGATGGGATGGGACTCCAACCTCCAGTTCTTTGCCCTGACCGCCTGGATGTTGAGAGGCTAGCTATAGCGCATCACTGCCTCACCAAGTCGGTTGAAGACATTCTGCTTGTCTCGCATAAGGACTCCACGTGGGGGGCTTATGCCTTTAAGTGGCACAGGTTTTTGCACTGGTTTGCACAGGAATGTCTTAACGCCTTCTCCTGCACAATGCTAGATATCTTATGATACCTCTTGCATCTGTCGGGGGCTGGCCTAAAGTCCAACACAGAGAACACTTTTGTGCCATCTCGGCTCACCACCATGTGGTGGATGGTCAGGCCATGTCGGTACATCCTCTGCTGGGCCAGTTTATGCAAGGCCTCCTCCTTTCCTGGCCCTTGATCTGTCCACCACCAGTGGCATGGGACCTTAATGTGGCGTTGGGAAGCTCATGGCTCCACCCTTTCAGCTTCTGGCTACCTGCCATCTCAAGTACCTTTCTTGGAAGGTTATGTTCCTGGTGGCGCTCACCTTGGCCAGGCATGTGAGTGAGCTGCAGGTACAAGTGGCACATGCACCCTACACCAGGTTCCACAGGAAAAGGATCGTCCTTCAGACTCACCCTAACTTCTTGCCAAAGATTGTCTCTGCCTTCTATTTGAATCAAGAGGTGGTGTTACCCACCTTCATTCCCAGGCCTCATTCTTCTCGGGTGGATGCTTCCCTACACATGCCGGATTGCAAGCGTGCATTGTCCTTTTAAATCCAGAGGATGCAGGCCTATCGCCGCTCAGCGCAGCTCTTTGTCGCTTTTGCCCCCGGTTGACTTAGGGTCACAGTTGCTAAGTGGACCCTCTCATGATGGGTGGCCAACTGCATTTCCTTCACCTATGAACAGACAGGGCTCTCTCTGGAGCATCATGTGATGGCTCATAATGTGCATGCCATAGAGGCCTCAGTGGCAAGCCTGCGCTCTATGCCCTTACTAGACATCTACCGGGTTGTCACCTGGTGCTCTGTGCACACTTTTGCTGCACACTACTGTTTGGAAGAGACTTCCTGGAGGGTTAGCGCCTTCGGCCAGGCCGTATTCTGTCACCTCTTCAAGGAATAATGCAATTCCTTCCCTCCAACCCATGATGTCCAGGCTACTGGAGTGGGGATTGCATCTTCGATGCTGCTGCCACAGTGTCTGACTTCCAGCCAACCAGCATTCCATGCTGCACTTTATGGTCCGCTTCTTCAGTTGTCCGTGGCTTTTACAGGTTTTTCGGTAGTTTGTAGCTTGGGAATCCCATATATGAGGACTGACTTCTGCTTGTTCCTGAAAAAATTGTAGTTACTCACCTTTAACAGGTATTCTCCGGGGACAGCAGGAATCAGTCCTCACAACCCTCCTTCCTCCCCACGGAGTTTTCTTTTATACTGTCTTGTGCAAGATAGCACCTTTGGGTCAGAAGGTGACTGCACATGCGTGGTGTAACTCCTATAGGTTTTCTTTGAAAGCTGGGGAGTGGATCTGCACAGATTCCGTCGGCGCCAACATCACCCATATGTGAGGACTGACTCCTGCTGTTCCCGGAGAATACCTGTTACAGGTGAGTAACTATGCTTTTTTTAGTAATCAACCATCCTAAACCAACCCAGTAAATAGGCATACGCTACCAATGATTGATAGTCATGATTTTTGCAATTCATCAGCACTGCAAGTAATCATTGCATTTGGTAAGAAATTCCAACATGTAAGTGTGATGACTGAGAAGGTCTTTTGCCTAATCCACGCTAAATGAGCTTCTGTTTTTCACTTACTGCGAGTTGAACATTCTGTCCATTGCAATCATAGAGGCTGGACCACAAGGGTGGTGGCTTGAAAGGACTGTGAGCCCAAACCCAGGATCATGTTCTGTTTCTCATTTATGACCAGTGACATGAACTACTGTTAATGCTATTGAATTAGGCGAGCACATGCTCTGAATAGTCTAGATGTGATCGTTTCCCAATCTTATCAGTCATCACTGTGTCAAGTACATTATTGTTCCCTCTGTACCTCTCACCAGTGAATTTCATTCTACAAACTCATTGTGTGGCCTTTCTTCTTTGCAAAAATGATAAACTGCTTCTTTAAATCTATATACAGAGCTTCAAAATTGTTGTTTGCAGCTAAAACACAAGTTTGGAAAAGCAGCCCCTTTGAGTTGGCTGCTGATCAGTTTTCTTATTGTGGCTGACAAAACCCATTCTCACTGTGTCCCAGTTTCCATTTGTGTGCTGCAGCACCTTTTCAGCTACCAAAGAAAAGTATGACCCCATCTTCTATGTGCTGGAGTTACTGGCCAAACACAATGTGTGCCTACTGCCTGTGCACCTCCACTATGGTATAGGATTCCAAACTTGTTCCTAAGGATAGTAGAATATTAGAAAGTCCAGCAGATTTTTATGAACCCTTATCTACATCAGTACCCATTTAAGGTTGGAGCTGCACAACTAGAGGACCTTTGCTGTCCTCCTAGGACAAGGGTCGGCAACCCGCGGCTCCGGAGCCGCATGCGGCTCTTTCTCACCTTTGCCGCGGCTCCGGAGCACACTGCCCGCCCGGTATTTATGGCGTTATGGGCTCCCTCCCTTCTTCTGCAGCCGCGGCTCCCTGCCTCTTAGGGAACCGCGGCTGTGCTTTTAAAATCATCTCGGAGCCCTTCCTGTCTTGACGGGCTCCGTGCAGCATTGTCCCGCCTCTAAAGTTGGAGGCGGGACAATGCTGCACGGAGCCCGGCAAGACAGGAAGGGCTCCGAGATGATTTTAAAAGCACAGCCGCGGTTCCGGAAGAGGCAGGGAGCCGCGGCTGCAGAAGAAGGGAGGGGAGCTGACATGGAGGGAGGGAGCAGATATGGATGGAGGGAGGGGGGCTGACATGGAGGGATGGAGGGGGCTGACATGGAGGGAGGGGGGCTGACATGGATGGATGGAGGGAGGGGGGCTGTCATGGAGGGAGGGAGCAGATATGGATGGAGGGAGGGGGGCTGACATGGAGGGAGGGGGGCTGACATGGATGGAGGGAGGGGGGCTGACATGGATGGATGGAGGGAGGAGGGGCTGACATGGAGGGAGGGAGCTGATATGGATGGAGGGAGGGGGGCTGACATGGAGGGAGGGAGCTGATATGGATGGATGGAGGGAGGGGGCTGACATGGAGGGAGGGAGCTGAAATGGATGGAGGGAGGGAGCTGATATGGATGGATGGATGGCGGGAGGGGGGCTGACATGGAGGGAGGGAGCTGATATGGATGGAGGGAGGAGGGGGGCTGACATGGAGGGAGGGAGCAGATATGGATGGATGGAGGGAGGGGGGCTGACATGGAGGGAGGGAGCAGATATGGATGGATGGATGGAGGGAGGGGGGCTGACATGGAGGGAGGGAGGGAGCTGATATGGATGGAGGGAGGGGCTGACATGGAGGGAGGGAGCAGATGATGGATGGAGGGAGGGGGGCTGACATGGAGGGAGGGGGGCTGACATGGAGGGAGGGAGCAGATGCTGGATGGTGGGCGGGAGGGGGGCTGACATGGAGGGAGGGAGCAGATGATGGAGGGAGGGAGGGGGGCTGACATGGAGGGAGGGGGGCTGACATGGATGGATGGACGGGGCTGACATGGAGGGAGGGGGGCTGACATGGAGGGAGGGAGCTGATATGGATGGATGGAGGGAGGGGGCTGAGATGGTGGGAGGGAGCTGTTATGGAGGGAGGGTGGGGGGCTGACATGGAGGGATGGAGGGGGCTGACATGGAGGGAGGGAGCTGATATGGATGGATGGAGGGAGGGGGGCTGACATGGAGGGAGGAAGCTGATATGGATGGAGGGAGGGAGCTGATATGGATGGATGGAGGGAGGGGGGCTGACATGGAGGGAGGGAGCAGATATGGATGGAGGGAGGGGGGCTGACATGGAGGGAGGGAGCAGATATGGAGGGAGGGGGGCTGACATGGAGGGAGGGAGCTGATATGGATGGATGGAGGGAGGGGGGGCTGACATGGAGGGAGGGAGCTGATATGGATGGAGGGAGGGGGGCTGACATGGAGGGATGGAGGGGGCTGACATGGAGGGAGGGAGCTGAAATGGATGGATGGAGGGAGGGGGCTGACATGGAGGGAGGGAGCTGATATGGATGGAGGGAGGGGGGCTGATATGGATGGAGGGAGGGAGGGGGCTGACATGGAGGGATGGAGCACTGGTAATGGGGTTGAGGGGACGAGCACTGGAAATGAGCTGATTAGGGGAGGCTAGGACTGGTAATGAGCTGATGGGGGGTAGGACTGGTATTGGGCTGATTAGGGGAGGCTAGCACTGGTAATGGGGTTGAGGGGGGATTAGCACTGGAAGGTACTGGGAGTGAGGACTGGAAAGGGGCTGATATTGGGGAGGGTTACTGGGACTGGAAATAGGCTGATGGAAAGAAGTGAAGAAAACGAAAGAAGAGATAAGAAATGGCAGATGGACCATAGACCACAGAAAGAGAGCTAAGAGAAGACAGGAAAGCAGAAGCCTCAGATCGGGACCAGCATGATCAAAGAATAAATTGGTCAGACAACAAAGGTAGAAAAAATAATTTTATTTCATATTAGTGATTTGACTACAAAATCATCATAATTTTGAAATCAAATATTGTTACTTGTTGTTGTGATATTTTCTGGCGTTTTTTTTTTTGGTATGTGAAGGAAGAGGGGTAGTCTTATACGGCGAGTATTGGCCAAACACCTATATTTTAACAGGAAAAGTAGGGGGTCGTATATAGCATTAAGGTAAGAAACAATATATGCAGTGTTAGATTTGTTTTAAATGTCGCAATGGTTTTGCGGCTCCCAGTTTTTTTTTTCCCTTCGGAAACGGGTCCAAGTGGCTCTTTACGTCTTAAAGGTTGCAGACCCCTGTCCTAGGACATACAGAGATCCTACTTTTCTCTCTCTTCACTTATCTAGACACCATCTATCAACATATGTGGGCCTTGGTAGGGACACATGGTTATCAAGTAAGAAATCATCGGGTCCATTGCACAATTATAGTCTCTTTATGATTTTTCAAACTCAAAGAATATAATGCAGGGGGAGGGTTTCTTTATCAGGGTTAACCACAGAGCAGAAAGGTGAGGAAAAAAAAGAGTGGAACAGCTTGTAATAACTGCTTGTACTATTATATTATTGTCTCTGCCAATATCTAACTTTTTGTTTTTCTGTCAATGATCCTCCATTTACTTTAAGTAAACCCTTTGGTTTAGCACACACATTCTAGCCTGAATTCTGTTACTGGGAGAAAGGGGAGGATCGAGTGAGTGAAATGAAAGTGCCAGATATCTCCTAGTGTATACAGGTCCTGCTTCAGGAGCTCTAATCTCCGAGAATATAGTGTGAAAAGAGAGCATTGCTCTTGGAAGTTGTGCTCTCAGTCTGCCAAACGGCGTGTTTAGCTGCTGCCAGGGACGCATAGCTGGGCAGCAGTTACACTGGTAGTAATGAGGGTGGGTTATCCTTTAAGTCTATGGTGCTTGACAGTGGGGATCTGACTAGCTCGTATAATGGGGTTTCACCCTCAAAAAGCTGGAAAGGGAAAGTTATTTTACTAGTTTACTTGAACTGAAAATAAGTAGGAAGGATGATGGAGAGCGCCTATGTTGGAGTGTAGAGCCTTGCATATTGAAAAGCCTGAGAATGACTTCATTAGCTATTTGCCATAATAAAGCATTATCTGATCACAACCAAGTTAATTGACTTTGATCAACGAATTAAAATTAATTCCTTTGCCTTTTTTAAAGACATTTTAAGCATTTGGTGACAATGCATAGGACAAAAAAAGCACTACATGAAAGGTTCTGTAACTTTACCAAGTGACTATTGTTTATTCTAAAAGTTCATGCACTTATAGCATGTATGGTGCTCGAAATGGAAATGGGTCCTTTGAAGCTTTGTTTTTCCTTAATTGCAAGTCTACTTTAAAGAAGGTTGCCTTCTTTGTGTCATTTCCTTCAAGTGGAATGGGCAAAATATTACTGTAGAAAGAAGCAGCTCAATGCTGACATTGTTGAGCTTGGCACACACCAACTGTTAGTACAACATTTTGTTATAATATGGACTAGTAGATATGGAACGTTAGAGTTGTTAAAAGTCCATGTAACGTCATCAATGTTTGGTTTAGGCCAAAAGTGCTGATTGTCATTTTTGAGTACTGTTTTCTCAACAAATATATAATATATCTTATTCTTAATATACCTGGAATGACACACAGCCTAGTGATGTGTTAAAATTTAAGGTAGCTTTAGTGTTGCACAAAGGAAAATCAATTCTGAGAATGATTTATCTGTTTTCCAGTAAAAGAAATCCTTTGTAGCAGGGCTTTGCAAAACTGTCCCGATGACTCTTAACTATTTGGACTTTCAGGATATCTATAATGAACATATTGTTATATTTATTTGATATACTGCAGATCTGTATTCAAACTATGTGGTTTACAATAAAACCAACAAATTAAAATATAAAAACATATAAAAATAATAATATAAGTAAAATAATAAAAAGGAACCCTTTATATGTGACAGGAAAGAAAGGAGAAACATCAGTATCAAATACAAACATAGAACATCAAATACAAACATAAATAAACATACAAAGGAATGGAAAAGTTAATAAAAGAGAGTCAAACCGAGATAAGGGCAACATACATGAGAGAACTGTACATATACTGAGTCTCCAGGGCACGCAAATTTACCTTGTGCATATTTAGGTGGGTATCCTGAAAACTTGATTGACTGGGGATTCCTGAGTACAGATGTGAGAAGTTTGGCATTGTAGCCTCATTGTGTTGTGCAGTATTTCCCAACCCAGTCCTGGAGGCAGCCCTTACCATGCTGAATTTCTGGATAGTCACATGTCAGGTTACTACTGTTAAGGTACTTACTGGACCTCACGTTGGGCCAAGTCTATGGGAGGAGTGGCCTAGTGGTTAGGACAAGGTACTTCAGGCCGGAGGGCCGGGGGTTCAAGTCCCACCTGGGGACAGCAATCTCAGGCCGGAGGGACTGGGATTTCTAGTCCTATAGGTACTCCTTGTGGTCTTGGGCAAGCCACTTAACCCTCCATTGCCCATGTTCCCTGTAAGTATTAGCGTATGTGTGTCATATCCCCTCGTGTTAAATGTATCTCCCAATTGACCGCTTTGACCCGGTGAAAAGCAGGATATAAATACAGCTAAAATAAAATAAATAAATAAATAAGTCTATTTGTTCGTGCTCAGGCTGTGATGGCATGTGCTGAGGAGCACAGGAGTTTGCATACAAGTACATGGACCTGGAACTTGGAGGTAAGAAGTGCAGGGCTGATGCTTCCATTAGGCAAACTGCGCAGTTACCTAGAGTGGCAAGATTCCATGGATGGCAGAAAAGAGCAGGCAGTTATTTTAAATCCCCTCTCTCCCTGGTTCTTGCCCTCCCAAAGGTCCTAACGCAGCACTTACCCTAACGGCTGAATCTCCATGTCCGGCAGGAAGAAAAGCACTTATTAGTGTGCAGGTTCAAACTTACTGTATATGAGCCACAAGATCCCATAATCTTGTGGCAGAAGAAATTGACATGCTATGAAGTGCCCTTCCTGATGCTGGGCTTAGAGGAGCCACCACCATTACAGCTAAGTAAAGCATTGTTTGACCATATGGCTGTTTTTACTGCAAATAAGGATTAAAAGGAGTGGAGAAGTAGCCTAGTGGTTAGAGCAATTGCCTAGTACCCAGAAGATCAAGGGTTCAATTCCCACTGGCACCTTGGGCAAGTCACTTTACCCTCCATTGCCTTGGAAGAAAAGGCTGGCAATCTACTTCCAGTGATACATTGCCAAGAAAACCCAGAGGTAGCTGGGTCACCAAGAGTCAAAACTGCCTTGAATAGCACTGAAAAAAGAAAAAGGTTTAAAATGGACATTTCTTAATAGGGGTTGATTCTCCACTTTAATGAGTCCGACAAAAATATTTGGGATAGTTGGGAGTCTACTCTATTTTGGCTTTCCTTCTGTTGTGAGAGATGTACTGTTGGAGGCCTGATTTTGGGTAGTGCCGTATTTTTGGGCTTAGAGGAGGAGCAGCTCATGGAAGTGCCCATTTAAGGCCTCTGGGGGAGTCAGGGTAGGTAGGTAGGTTACAAGGGGTGGGGGACCAGGGCTGGAACTGGGGGAGGGGTATGGGCCTGGACACAGGATTAAAGGTTTGCCTAGAACACCTAATATCCTTGCACTGCCCCTAAGCAAGAAGTGGAGTAGAATCCAAGTTAGGCCAGGGTTGCGGTCTAGAACTGCCATCAGCAGACAGCTCATAAGGACAGAACAGGAAATGGCAGTACAACAAAAACGTAGACCTGAGCCTGGAGTCAGAGAGTAGGTGGAGCAAAAGGCTAGACATGAACCAGATCAAGAGTCAGAAAACAGATTTTAAAAATAGAGAAGGAATTAGTAATCAATCAGATCTAAGAAGGCTTTGAGCAGAGGAAGTTGGTATAAAGTGGAATCCCCTTTCTATGGGGTCCAGACAGTTACTTCCACATCTGCTTGGCAGACAAGGGAGCATACCAATCCTAAGAGCTTTTTACCTAGTCTTTCTCTGAGCTCCTGGATTTAAAAGTTCCAGGATTCTGTTGGCGGCAACTGATTAATAGTAATAGTAGTAGAAGAAATAAATAACTGCTTCTCGGAGCAGCTAGTTGCTGAATTAATAAGAGGGGGAGTTATTTTAGACCTAGTCCTTAGAGGAACACAGGATCTGGTGCAAGAGATAAGGGTGTTGGGGCCACTTGCAATAGTGATCTTAGCATGATCGCATTTAATTTAATAAATGGAGGGAGGATGGCAATGAAATCGAAAGTACTACTTTTTAACTTTCAAAAAGGAGACTATGATAAAATGAGGAAAATAGTTTAAAGAAAACTAAAAGGAGCAGCTGCAAAGGTTAAAGATTTACATCAAGCATGGGCGTTGTTTAAGAAGACTATTTTGGAAGCACAGACGAGATGTATTCCATGCTTTAAGAAAGGTGGAAGGAAGGCCAAAAAACTGCCAGCGTGGTTTAAAGGTGAGGTCAGAGAGACTGTTGTAGCCAAAAAAGCATCTTTCAGGAAATGGAAGGAGGAGGAGGCAAATGACCATACTCACCTGACCCCAGCCAAACATCATACTTACCTGACCTGTGACTTTTTCTTGTTTCCAAAACTGAAATTACCACTGAAAGGAAGGAGGTTCAATGACTTGGAGACCATTAAGTAAAATTCAACACAGCAGCTTCACAGCACAATGATAAAGGCATTTCAAAATTGTTTCCAGCAATGGCAGGAATGCTGGAGTCAGAAGGGGACTACTTTGAAGGAGGCTGAATATAATAACTGTCAGTATTATACTTCTTGTGTTATTGTACAAGTCTCGATGCTCTTTGATCACATCTTAAGTACAGAGAAGAGTCACTAAATTGGCAAAGGGGATGGAAGGATATCCCTATGAAAAATGGCTTAAACGATTAGGGCTATTCAACTTAGAAAAAAGACGGCTGAGGGGAGATATGATAGACATCTATAAATTAATGAATGGAGTAGAATGGGTAAACGTTGATTGGTTGTTTACTCCATCAAAAAATAGGAAAACTAGGGGACATGCAATGAAGCTATGGTATAACCCACTTAAGACTAATAAAAGAAAATATTTTTTTTACTCAACGCGTAATCAAACTCTGGAATTTGTCACCCGAGGATGTGATAAAAGTTGTTAGTGTAGCTGGGTTCAAAAAAGGTTTGGATAAGTTCCTGGAGGAAAGGTCCAAGATAAGTATTGTGGAATCTGTGTACCTTTTTGGGAACCTGACAGGTGCTTGTGACGTGGATTGGCCACTGTTGGAAACAGGATATTGGGCTTGATGGACCTTGGTCTGACTCAGTTTTGGCATTTTTAATGTTCTTAGTTCTCTGCACTTTAATCCTTATTCTTAAGCTTCTTAAGCACCATATGTATTTGACCAGTTCAATTCTATCTCTCCTTTGATTCCCTTTCTCCATAATCCACTCTTCCTAAGGTGCCTGTCTATCAGGGTTTTTAACCCACAGTTCCCCAGCCCTGAGTGAAATCGTACCCCTTTATTTAGGTACCTCTTGGATGTAGCTTTTATTGTTTTTTTCTCCTCTTGGTAGGGTAGATGCTGTAAACTGCAGTCTTCGTAGGCTGCTCCTCTTACCCTTGGGCAGTTGAAATCTGGAGGAACTGCTGTAGAAAGACTTCTGAAACCATTCTTTTCCAAGCTGAGCTCCCCCCTGCCCCTTAGCAGTGGTTCCAAGCCCATCTTTCCTTTTTCAATCTGGTCTTGGTGGCTGAGTGCATATTTTCCTTACAGCAGGTTAAGTGCTCTGGCTGAGTGCCAGAAGCACCTGCTCCTTAAGGAAAGGCCACTCTTACCGCATCTTGATACAATGGTTCATGGCCAAAGACAAACATTTTGCCTTTGGGTGAGGTTTTTATACTCTGTGAGCCTTTTCCTCTTAGAGGAGTCCCTCCAGGCTGGATTTTAATGGCAGAAAGAATCTCCCCAGATCTGGAAAATGTCAAACCTTTCCCTCTTCTTCCAGTAATAATAATTCTCCAGGACCAAGCAGGAAGTCAGTCCTCACTTATGGGTCACATTGACGCTGATGGAGCCCCCATGCGGAGCAATTCCCCAGCTTTCTAAGAAAGCCTTTGGGAATACTGCGCGCATGTGCGGTCCCCTTCTCGCCTAAAGGTGCCATCTTGCTCAGTCTTTCTTTTTCCGTGGAGCCCACCGGACGTCTGTCTGTGTCACCCGGAAAAATTGACGTTTTTTTCTGCAATTTTCATCGTGTATTTTTCTCCGGTTCGATGCCGGTTCCCCTTCCCGCCAGGTTTGTTACATCGGTATTGAGCCCGTCTTCTATTTTTCGGTTTTTGCCCTTCGTGGCTGGCGTTTGCGCCCTTTTTGTTTTTTCCCTGGAAGACCGGTCCTTTGACCTCACGGGGGCCCTTTTTTCCCCGATAGCTTCCAGTGGTTTCAAAAAGTGTGATTGGTGCAAGAAACTAATGTCTCTCACCAACACACATGACTGCTGCCTTCGGTGCCTCGGCCCAGATCATAATCCTAAGACCTGTGGCCCATGTGGCAAAATGTCCACTAAGGCACTTCGAAGCCGTCAGCATCAGAAAGAGAGGATTTTCTCAGACTCTGCCTCTGGCCGGGCCCGGACCTCGTCTGAGGCCTCAACGTCTCAGGAGTCTGATCCTGAGCATTGCCGGGGTTCCTCAGACAGAGGGTCCCCTGATCGGGAACGTAAGAGGAAGAAACGGCTTGTGAGGGCGGCGTCGGAAGAGATCCCTGGTTCCTCGAGAGCCAGGTCTAAGACCCCCGACCGCCGTCCCGGGGCCTTGGAACAGGAGAAACCGTTCAAGATGCCTCACGTGGAGCCGGAGCCCGTCGGACACGTAAGTCCTGTGGTCCTCGTGGACTCTCCTCCGACGCAGCAGACGTCGGGCCCGGCGCCTAAGGGGCCCGAGTCAGTGGCTGCTGAGTCTCCTGAGCTTGGACTTAGTTTGACAGCCTTAGAGTGCAGACTGTCTGCCTTCATGGATCAGCAGCGGGTACTGATGGCCAGCCTCACTGGTGCATCTGCCCCGACCACCGGGACATCGACGTCGAAGTCGACCCCGGAGACCGAGCCGATACTCGAGACCATGAAGGCTCGAAGTCATCCTCGGTCACGGTCACCCTCGACCTCCCGCTCGGAAACGAGGGCGTTGACGCCGGTGCCTTCGGCGTCGGGGCGGGTGCCACTGAGACCCGCGCAGTCGGAGCCCCCCGACTCCTCTTCGGATGAGTCTGCGTGGGAGATGAGGATGAGGAGTCCCCCGATACTTTTCGGACTCGGTGCGTCCCTTCGGACTCACCGCAGTCTGAGTCCCAGAGTAGGTCCCCACCAGAGGACACCAGGTTCTCGGAGTTCGTCAGGGATATGGCCAAGGTGTTGGCGATTCCCGCGGACCCTGAGGAGGAGCCTTGAGCCGAAGAGCTTGAGGCCCTCCAGTATGACTCTCCTCCGAAGGAGGCCTTTACTGTACCGGTCCCTCTGATGCTGGATCAGCTCCTCTTCCGTATGTGGGAGGCACCGGCCTCGGGTCCGGTTTTAAGCAAGCGGGTCGATTCTATCCATCGACTCCGTAAGAGCCCTGGATTCCAGAAGGTGCAGCTGCCGCACCATTCCATGGTGGTGGAATCGGCCATGCATTGTCTGAAGAGCCAGAAGATGCACTCTGCGGTGCCTCCCGGCAGGGAGGCCCGGAATCTGGATGCTTTCGGCAGAAAGTGCTTCCAGGACTCGATGCTTGCTTGCCGTGTCCAGTCCTACCAGCTGTACATGGGCATGTACTTACGAGATCTGGCAAAAGAGATTGCCGGGTTCTCTGCTGGCCTCTCCGGGGAACCTTTTCAGAGGTTCCAGACTTTGTCCTCAGGAATCTGGGACTGCTCGAAGTTCATATCCCGAGCGGCCTACGATGGTTTCGAGGCCTCAGCTCGTGTAGCGGCAGCCGGCATTGGAGCCCGACGCCAGGCATGGCTGCAGTCATCGGACCTCGAGCCCTGGGTGCAGGACAAGTTGGTCGATGTCCCTTGCCGAGGTGAAAACCTTTTTGGCAAACCCATGGCCGAGAAGGCGGCTGAGCTCGAAACTGAGCACCTGACTAGGACAAGGCTGTCCAGAAAAACTACTGCCCCTTCTCACAAAAAGAAGGGCTCGGGTAAAAAGCCCTTTTACCCGAGAAAGGCAGCTGCCTACAAATCTTTCCCTCAGTACCAGGCCTCTCCAGCTCCCCAGCAGGGTCAGCAGGCCAAGGGGCAGGGACATGGTCCCCGTAGGCTGAAGACCCCCAAGCCTCCGGCTCCTGCTCCTGCTCAGCAGGTAGGGGGTTTTTGACTCCCACAGCATAGCCTTTCCACCTCTGCTGCCACATTCCTGCACAGGAGGTCGTCTAGCCCTTTTTGCCCACAGGTGGCCACCCGTTACAGGGGATGTTTGGGTATTGAGCATAGTCCACAGAGGCTATATGCTCCATTTCCAGCAGTTGCCCCCTGCCTACTTCCCAGGAGAGCCTCCCCGGCCTCCTCTACACACAGACCTCCTCCTTCAAGAACTTCAAGGTCTCCTCTGGACAAAGCAGTGGAGCCTGTACCTCCTCGCCTGCAGGGGCACGGTTTCTACTCCAGGTACTTCCTGGTCCCAAAGAGAACCGGTGGCCTCAGGCCCATTCTAGACCTCAGGAACCTCAACAAGTTCTTGGAGAAAGAAAGGTTTAAGATGCTTGCTCTTGGAACACTTCTGCCCTACCTCCAGCAGAGAGATTGGCTATGCTCCTTAGATCTCAAGGATGCGTACACTCACATCCTCATTCATCCAGACCACAGAAAGTACCTCAGGTTCATTGTGGGAGGAAACCATTACCAGTACAGAGTACTGCCCTTTGGCCTAACCTCCGCCCCAAGGGTCTTTACACAGTGCCTGGCTGTGGTGGCGGCCTACTTGAGGACTCAAGGTGTTTTTGTCTTCCCCTACTTGGACGACTGACTCATCAGGGGTCAGACTTGCCAGGAGGCCAGGCAAGCCACCCTCCGAACTGTATCCCTCCTTCAACACCTAGGCTTTGTAATAAACTTAGCAAAGTCCACTTTGCTCCCCTCCCAGAACCTGGAGTTCATAGGAGCAAGGTTAGACTCCCTGCAAGCAAAGGCTTACTTGCCAGAAGACAGGGCACAAAGACTGATAGACTTGGCAAACCAGTTTCTATGCCTGGCAAGGGTTTCCGCCAGACTCTGTCTAAGACTCCTAGGCCACATGGCATCGACAGTGCATGTGACCCCCAATGCCCGCCTCCACATGCGGCCTGCACAGTGGTGCCTCAGGACTCACCCAGTGGTGCCTCAGGACTCGGAAGCAGGCCACAGGGAGCCTCACAGACAAAGTGAGGGTGTCCAAACCATTCCTGAACTCCCTACAGTGGTGGCTACACCCCCCCAACTTGCTACAGGGGGTGCCTTTTCAGGTGCCTGTCCCCACAGTGGTGTTGACGACAGATGCCTCCTTGCAGGGCTGTGGTACACATTGTCTGGATCGGTGCACTCAAGGCCTATGGTCTCCATGGGAGGCCACTCAACAGATCAACCTACTAGAACTTCGGGCTATTCGCCTAGCCCTCAAGACCTTCTCTCACACCTTGGCTCGCCAGTCTGTTCTGGTGCAAACGGACAATCAAGTGGCCATGTTCTATGTGAACAAGCAGGGGGGCACGGGGTCCAGCCTTCTCTGTCGGGAGGCACAGGCCCTGTGCTCTTTCGCTCTCAAACACAACATGTTTCTCAAGGCTGTGTATCTCCCTGGCCAGGAAAACTTCCTGGCGGACAGGTTGAGCAGGATTCTGCAACCCCCACGAGTGGCAACTGCATCCCTTGGTGGTTCAGAATATTTTCCTGAGATGGGGGCTTCCCTCCATAGATCTCTTTGCCAGTCCCCTGAAACGGCAGCTGCCCAGGTTCTGTTCCAGGCAGCCGCATCCCCTGAGGATAGCAGGGGATGCCTTCCTGATTTCTTGGTCCCAGGGCCTCCTGTATGCGTTTCCTCCCACGCCTCTGGTGGCCCGAACCTTGTTCAAGATTCTAAGGGACAAGGCCTTGGTACTTCTGATAGCTCCCACCCTGGTTTCCACTTCTGCTCCAGCTAGCCGTGGACACACCACTCCCTCTGGGGCTGCAGCCCGATCTTCTCTCTCAGGATCAGGGCTCCCTTCTGCACCCCAATCTCAAATCACTCCAGTTGATGGCCTGGAGGCTGCAAGGGTAGTGTTGGCTCCCTGGGGCCTACCCCGAGAAGTGGAGGAGGTGGTCTTGGCCTCTAGAAAGCAGTCCACCAGAAAAACCTATGCCTTGAAGTGGAAAAGGTTCTCCATCTGGTGTCAGCAGTGCAAGGAGGATCCTTTCGCCTGCACTGTACAGTTAGTGCTTCAGTATCTGCTGCACTTGTCCAATCAAGGCCTTAAGTCCAATTCAGTTCAGGTCCACCTCTCTGCTCTGGCAGCTCACCACTCACTGGTGGAGGGACACTCTTTGTCGGTTCACCCCTTGGTGTCTAGGTTTCTCAGAGGCTTGCTCTTGCTCCAGCCTCCTCTCCATCCTCCGGCCCCTGAGTGGGAATTGAATGTGGTCTTGCAGCAACTGACTTGCCCACCCTTTGAGCCGATGGCTACATGTCCTCTCCGTTTCCTTTCTTGGAAGGCTCTCTTCCTTGTGGCCTTGACCTCGGCCAGGAGGGTGAGTGAGCTTCAAGCCCTGGTCTGTGACAGGCCTTACACTCGCTTCTATAGGAACAGGGTAGTCCTTCGGACTCATCCTAAGTTCCTCCCTAAAGTTGTCTCCTCTTTCCATCTCAACCAGGAGGTGGTTCTTCCAACATTTTTCCCTAGGCCCCATGCCAGACGGGCTGAGACAGTCCTGCATACCCTGGACTGTGGGAGGGCCTTATCCTTCTACCTTGAGCGTACGCAGGGGCATAGGAGGGCTACTCAGCTCTTCGTATCTTTTGATCCCAATAAATTGGGGTTGCCTGTCTCCAAGAGTACCTTGTCTATCTGGGTGGCTGACTGTATCACCTGGGCTTACAGGGCAGCTGACCTTCCCTTGCAGGGTCGGGTCACGGCCCACCGTGTCAGGGCTATGGCTGCCTCAGTAGCTCATCTCCGCTCTGTACCGTTGGCAGACATCTGCAGGGCTGCAACTTGGTCCTCAAGCCAGACTTTTGCGGCCCATTACTGCCTGGAAACGGAGTCCCGTAGGGACAGTGCTTTCGGTCAGGCGGTGCTCCGGAATCTCTTTGAGGTTTAGGCAACTCCTACCCTCCAGCCCTCTGGTTGGGCTACTGGTAGAGGTATGTTTCAGTGAAATCCTTTCTCTGATGCTGAGGCTAGAGGGAGCTCATTTTTTCAGCTCTGGGGCCCTGGTAGCCTGAAGCTGGGTAGTCCCATAAGTGAGGACTGACTTCCTGCTTGGTCCTGGAGAAAGAGTAGTTACTCACCTGTAACAGGTGTTCTCCAGGAGCAGCAGGAATCAGTCCTCACAACCCTCCCTCCTCCCCTGGGAGTTGCAGTTGTACATAGTTTATTTTTACATTTTTGTGTGCTGTTTTTTAGCTATGTCATTGGACTGAGCAAGATGGCACCTTTAGTCGGGAAGGGGACCGCGCATGCGTGCAGTATTCCCAAAGGCTTTCTTAGAAAGCTGGGGAATTGCTCCGCATGGGGGCTCCATCGGCGTTAATGTCACCCATAAGTGAGGACTGATTCCTGCTGCTCCTGGAGAACACCTGTTACAGGTGAGTAACTACTCTGTAGGGACAGTGGAAGGTGCTACTGCTCTCAGTGCAGCAATCCAAGTAGTATCTATAAAAGGCTTCTATGTGTATGAGACGTGCTGTTTCTCAGCAATTCCTTTTAATTGATCTTCCTCAGGTTTGTGGTCTCTGGGGCTTTGTGATGTATTTATTATCATCGGCCTTGGCTTGCTTCAGGATATGAGCTGGTCTGGAGGTTAGAACTGTTGAACAAAGACACTGTAACTGACCCTCCTTCGAGTCCTAATTAGGCTCTTGCCCAGACATGGCAATGGACTGGAAATCCATTTTATACAAATCAGTGTTCTGCCTAGTCATTTCTGATATTTTGAAAACCAGACTGGTTAGGTGTGCCTCCAGGATGGGGTTCAAAACCATTCGTATATTATACTTTCGAATCTATTGTATCTTACCATTCTGATGCAGTTTTTATTGATTGCAGTTAGTATTTACCAGAGTATTTAATATTTTTTAGCCTGTGTTTTGGATTTTTTTGTTTTTTAGATTTGGTGATTTGTCTTTTCCAAATCCATGCTCAAGACTAGTTACAAGCAGGTAAACGCATTATTTCCTGTGCAGATAGACTTACAATGTAAGTTCTACCTGATGACATGGAAGGTGATGTGATTTGCCCAAGATCACAAGGAACATCAGTGACTGAAGCCAGATTTGAACACTCGCTACCTTGGTTTCCTTTACTCTGTTGCCTGCCATTACCTCTTTCCACTGTTTTTTTCTTCTTTTCAATATAATATCAAGTGCAACTCGACATAGCAATGAAGTACAAAATCAAGCAACCATATCACAGCAAATACAGAAAGAGAAAAGAAAATAACACCACCGGCATAATGGCATGGCAGCATGGTGGCGGACGGGTGCTGGTGGCAGAGGGGGCAGTGGCATCTGCCCACAGCAGACCATGGCCTAGCCCTGTTGAGGTGGGTGCCGTGCACTGCAAAAGACAGGGTCTGTCGGACGAACAGTCATGGTATCCCCAGGGAATGAATGTCCCTGTGGCAACAGTGTGGTGAAGTACACAGAGCCAGTGTGTTCAGGAGCAGAAAGTCACAAGTTCAAGACCCAGCTGTGGCTTCTGCCAACCCTGTCCCCATATTTTACCCAGTACTAAACCATGATAATAAAGATGGAACCTTTATTGCAGATAAAATAAACATGCCTGAAACGCCTATATTTTACCCTACAGAGCACAGACACCATAAACATGTGCAATCCCTAGAGCAGAGTTTCCCAACTGCAGTCCTGGAGGGCCAGACGCCATTCAGGTTTCATGCTGTCCCTAATAAATATGCCTGTGCTGCATTAGTATGTGCCACCCCCATTGTATGCAAATGTATATCATGCCTTTTCATTAGGGACAGCATGAAAACCTGAACCGTGTTTGGCCCACCAGGACCGGAGTTGGGAACCTCTGCCCTAGAGCAGCAGCCAACAGGGGCATAAACATCCACACCCACAGGCTCCACTATCAAAAGCCTCATGGAGAGTCAGGCTGTTGGGCCCTGCGCGCAGCAGCATCTCCCAATACTAGCACTTGCATACCTTAGCAATGCCGCCCTAAACTTGGGAATACGTTACACATATATAGAAACATAGAAATATGATGACAGAAAAAGACCACATGGCCTATCTAGTCTGTCCTTCCATAACAACTACAACAGTCCCCTTTTTACCTTTAGAGATCCTCTGTGTTTGTCCCATGCTGTTTTGAATTCAGTTACTGTCCTCATCTCTACCACCTCCACTGGGAGACTATTCCACGGATCCACTACTCTTTCCGTAAAGAAATATTTCCGCATATCACTCCTGAATCTATCTGCCTTCACCCTCATCCCATGTCCCCTCGTAGCAGAACTTGCTTTCAATTGAAAGAGGCTCTCTCCCTGAACATTTATGCCACGGAGGTATTTAAACATCTCAATCATATCACATCTATCCCGCCTTTCTTCTAAGGTGTACATATTAAGATCCTTCAGTCTGTCCTCATATGCTTTATAATGAAGACCACTAATCATTTTAGTAGCCACCCTCTGCACCGACTCCATCCTGTTCACATCCTTTTGAAGGTGCGGTCTCCAGAATTGCACACTATACTCCAAATGAGGTCGCACCAAAGACTTTTACAGAGGCATTATCACCTCCTTTTTTCTGCTAGCCATTCCTCTCCGTATGCACCCAAGCATCTTCTAGCTTTTGCTGTCGCCTTTTCTACCTGTTTAGCTACTTTAAGATCATCAGACACAACCACGCCTAGGTCCCGCTCTTCTTTAGTGGACAAAAGTACTTCACCCCCTATGCTATATTGCTCCCTTGGATTGCTGCAGCCCAAATGCATGACCTTACATTTTTTAACATTAAATCCCAGCTGCCAAATTCTAGACCATTCTTCAAGCTTAGCTAGATCCCTCCTCATGTTATCTACCCCTTCTTGGGTGTCTACTCTATATCAAAAGGTTGCTATGATTAATGGCAGATAACAGTTCCTAAGTTAAGCACAATTTGCTGATAGAGCTGCATCATAGCAACCTTTCTGATATCTGTGGAGTGTGTTTCAGTTTTGGTTTCTGACAGTGTTTACCACCCTGGGGAGTGACCCCAACAGTATTGCGTACCATAGCCATGCTTGCACTGTGCCCAGGACTGGTGTGGTGGCCAGGGCTGCCAAAAGCCTCTATGTTTGCACAATGTTGGTATAGGTGTGGGAGTGTGTGTCTGTCTATCCAGTGTGTTGTGGCTGCCTACACCTTACTCAGCCCACACTGCTTGCACTGTTTCCAGTGTTAGCCTGCCAATGTTCATAATGAGGAGCAAGGTACTGTGGGTATGGGCAGGGTGTCCTGGGCAGGATGCATCTGCACAGGGCATAGGGCAATGGCTGGGACATTGTAGTGCCCCGCCACCACCTGCACGGACAGGGTGGCCACAGCATGTCCTGCTGGGAGGTCACTCTCACCCCGACTGTGCAGTGACCACGGCATGGCTAGGTTCCCCCATAGTGCTATATAGTATTTCTCTCAAGTGATATTTATGGGTTCTCTTTTCTGGGGCCCAATCACTGACTTATCTGCTTGGTGTGTGTGCTCACATCCCAGTTTTGGGTGCACACATCTCCTCAAGGAACGTGCACTATGGACTAGCTAAGAGACTGTCTGCAGTTAGTATGTGTATGGCTGGAACACCTTGCAGGGTGCAGCGGCTGGAGACTCACTCTGCTCGCTGCTGGAGAATGTCAGATAGTGGTGAGGGGCAGCTGAGCATTTCCAGGTCTACTGTCTGTCTGCCATTGCCTTATGGATGCGTACAGATCTGCATTGACTGCCTTGTAGGGTGCCTGTTCCCCAGCAGGACTGGGGTTGATGGTCCCCTCTACTGCCATCATTGCAGGGATGTAGAATGTGGATCTGTTGGTGGGAGATCCTGTCCCCCACCCTGAGCCCCAGAGGGCGGGTTGGGTGGTGCTACATAATCCGCCTATGGGTCCAAACGCCCCCTTCACTTAAATCATGTGACCATGGCACCCACAGGATTTGCACTATTCTGGGTGCATCATAGTCCACAAGGGCTAGACGTGACTGGGAAATACGGATGGACACAGATGTATCCTAGGTGTGTCTGCAAGGACTACCTATCACACACTGGCACTGATGGCGACCTGCAGCATAGCCTATCTCAGCTAAGCCAGGTGCTGCGGACCTGGTGCTGGGCGCCCCACCTCACCCTCAGGGTGAGCACAGTACCCCCACAATGTGTCGGTCTGTAGCTACTCTGTGCCAGTAACACACACGGTCAGTTCCCCCTACCAGGCCGAGGTGCTGTGGGGGTGCATACCCCATCTTGTGATCATCTGTAGACTGCTGATCTGCATGTGCAGTGCATCATGGGTACGGGTGGGTTAACCCTATCCTGGTAACCACAGCAGACAGTTTGTGTGGTAACCTGCAGTCCTTCTGTAGCCAGCCAGGGGTTTGTTAGTAGCTATAGAGATGTAGCCCACTGGTTACTTCACTGACTGTGGAGGCAGAGGTCATGGGTTTGATCCCACAGTGGTGTTATTTGTTAGGGCTGTCTGAGGCATTTCCTTTTTTAATTTAAATTAGTGTAAATATCCTTGTAAATAGTTGTTCTTTTATTTTATTTTATTCATATAATTAGTTCATTGTTATATTATGTATATATGTTACTTGTCTATGTAAACAGTGGAAACACTCTATTTTATGTTCCATGTAAACCATCTTGATTTGTACAAAGACTGTATATAAAACCTGTTAAATAAATAAATAAATAAATAGTGCTGCCAGCAAAAACACCCTCACAGTGCTGTAACCTTAAGGTACCTCATAAGGCACCCTATAAAGTGCCCTATAAGGCGCCTTATAAGGCGCCCTATAGGGAACATTATAAGGTGCCTTGGCGGACAGTGCACTTTATAATGTGCCCTCTGGAGTGCATTATAGGGCGCCTTATGCGGCACCTTAGGTTACGGCACTGTAAGGGTGTGTTTGCTGGCAGCACTAATTTAAATTAAAAAAGAAAATGCCTCAGACAGCACTGATTTAAGGTAAAGGGTAATGCCTCAGACAGCCTTACTCATTAAGCCCACTGGAGGTTTGAACTCATGACCCCTGTTTCATCAGTCAATGTATTAACCATTGTGCTACACCTCTGTTGCTGTGTTTGCAGGTCAGCGCGCCTAATTAAAGCTAATGCGTGTTAACGTGCCACAGCTCCCTCTATTGTGCGATAACGGACTTTATTGCGCGATAAACCGAAATGCTACCTTAAGACCGGAACGCCCACTACCTTATATGGCATTCGTCACAGTAAGACTGCAACTAACGCTGGTAACATTAAGACAGTTTAGTAAACATACCCCATAAGATATGCTATACTGGGTCAGACCAAGGTCCATTAAGCCCGGTATCCTATTTCCAACAGTGGCCAATCTAGGTCATACGTACCTAGCAGTTTCCCCAAAAGACACAGGTTCCACAGTGCTTGTATTGGGTCAAGCATTGATATCCTGGGTACCATTTTAATAATGGTTTATGGACCTTTCCTCCGGGAACTTGTCCAAACCTTTTTTAAACCCATCTACACTAAGCCTTTACTACATCCTCCGGTAACAAATTCCAGAGTTTGATTACACATTGAGTGAAAAAATATTTTCTCTTATTAGTCTTAAATAGTTTACCCTGTAGCTTCATTGCATGTCCCCTAATCTTTCTATATTCTGATAATGTAAACAATCGATCTACGTTTACCCGTTCCACTCCATTCATTAATTTATAGACTTCTATCATATCTCCCCTCAGCCGTTTCTTTTCCAGGTTAAACAGCCCAACCTTTTTAGCCTTTATTCTTAGGGGTATCCTTCCATCCCCTTTACCATTTTGGTGGCTTGTCTGAACCTTTTCCTATAACGCTATATCCTTTTTAAGATACAGCGACCAGAATTGCACACAATATTCAAGGTGCGGTCTCACCATGGAACGATATAGAGGCATTATAATATCCGTTGTTTTATTTTCCATTCCTTTCCTTATGATACCTAGCATTCTATTTGCTCTCTTGGACGCCACTGCACACTGGGCGGACGGTTTGAACATGTTATCCACAATGACGCTTAAATCTTTTTCCTTGGTGGTGGTTCCTAATGTGGAACCTTGCATCTTGTAACCATAGTTGGGGTTGTTCTTCCCTAGGTGCATAACTTTGCACTTGTCCACATTAAATTTCATCTGCCATTTTGATGCCCAGTCTTCCAATTTATCAGGATCCTCTTGCAATTTTCCACAATCCTCATGGATTTTAACAACTTTAAATAGTTTTGTGTCATCTGCAAATTTGATAATCTCACTCATTATTCCCTTTTCCAGGTCATTTATGAATATGTCAAAAAGCAGCGGACCCAGCACAGATCCCTGGGGTGCACCACAATTCACCTTTCTCCATTGGGAAAATTGGCCATTTAGCCCTACCCTCTGCTTTCTATCTTTTAACCAGTTCCTGATCCACAGTAGTACACTGCCTCCTATCCCATGACTCTTTAGTTTTGCCAAAAGTCTCTGATGAGGGACCTTGTCAAAGGCTTTCTGAAAGTCCAAATACACTATATCAACCGACTCACCTTTGTTTTCCTGTTTATTCACACCTTCACAAAAACATAACAGATTAGTAAGACAAGATCTTCCTTGTCTAAAGCCATGTTGGCTGTCTCCCATTAAGCCATGACTATCTACATGTTCAGCAATTTTGTTCTTTATGATGGTTTCTACCATTTTTCCCAGTACTGACGTCAGGTTCACTGATCTGTAATTTCCCGGATCACCACTGGAACCCTTTTTAAAAATTGGTTTTACATTCACCATCCTCCAATCTTCAGGTATTACAGATGATTTTAATGATAATTCACAGATTGCTAATAGCAAGTCTGCAATCTCATATTTCAGTTCTTTCAACACCCTTGGATGTATTGTGGTGAGGAGAGCTCCCAGGAAGAGATGGAAGTGGAAGAAAACCCTGTTTTTCCCTTTAAAACAAGTGACAGTTCAGTTGTGCACAGTGTTTGCAAGGCAGGCAAGAAAAAACCGCAGCTCTCTGCTGAGGCCAGGCCACGCCCTAGTTCAGACGTAGAGCCAAGCTTGCTCAATGATTGGTCACACCTGTGCAGAGGCAAGGGAGTGCCCGGCAGCAAACGGTTTTTAAAAACACACTCAGAGCAAAGTAAGGACACACAGGAGAAAAGGTAGACACACACACAGGAGACGCAGCAGAGAGAGCAGAGCCAGCAGGTCCAGGAGAAGCTGGAAAGGAATAGATCTGCAGACAGAGCAACAGAGGCACATGCAGGAGAAACTCTGGGAGAGCCTGGAAAGGGAGAAAGGTTCCAAGGAAACTTTCAAGAGAGTGGCTATCTGGGAAGGAGTGGAGAAAGGCACCAGAAGGCTGAGTTCCATAGCCTGAAAGATATCAGGAGGAAAGGAATCAGTAGCTGCCTGAGAGACCCGCCCCAAGGTAAAGCCAGTACATGTAAACCTGAACAATGTGCAGAGAAACAGTTTGCTTCCGCTAGTGTCCAGGAACCAGACCTAACGTCTGCTAAGAGGTGGGTGGATAGTTTTATGTATGAAGAGAACCGAAACCCAGATAAGAGCAGAGAAACTGAGCTTTTTACACTAGAAGCATTAAGAAAACTTTGCAGAGAGGAAGCTTTACCCTCCCAATACAAGTGTGCCTTCTCAAGGTGATTTGCTGTTGAAGCAGTTCCAAGAGTTTTTAGAAGACAGGAAGGCTGGGCAAGTTTATAAAACTGGTGGAAGTAAGAAGCACCCGGTGTCCATAGAAGAGATGCAGGTGGATTTTTGTATGCCAGAAGATGAGTCAGAATTGTCACCAATGGATTGCTATTTTTGTCTAAAGCAGAACTGAGCATTGTTGAACAGGGTTGAAAGACTGTGAAACAATATAGTGACTAATTTCTGTGACTTCCAAGAGTTGGAAAAAGCCAAGACTGTGTTCTACTAAGTATGTGAGCTTCTGAAGCCAAGAAGCTACCTTTAGTAAAAGTTTGGTTTGTAAAAGAAAACAGCAACTGTTAAAAAGTTTACCTGATACGTGGAATGACCACAAGAAGCTGTGCTCTGTGAAAGTTTATTTGAATGAAAGCTGCTGCCCAGTGATAGAAGGTTTTTGTTGCATTTTCCTCTGTTAACCTGATTTACTCTTATTTTGGAGAAGCATCCTTTGGCTTTTGTGTTTTGAGCTTTAATGCCTTGGAATCCTGTAAAAAAATAAATTTTCTTGCTGCCTTAAACCACCGGTCTCACAACTACATTTGTCCTTCTATAAGTAAGCCAACTACAAGTCCCAGAATCCCTCTGGTGACAAACAAGGGAAGCTTTATTTAAAGGGACACTATAAGGCCGCTCTATGCTTGTAAGCCTTCGGGCCCAAGCAAGGGCATCGCAGTATATCATCCGGTCCAGATGATTTGCTACTCTTCAGTTTATCAAATAGTTGTATTACATCTTCCCAATGTATCGATATTTCCTTCAATTCTTCCGCACCTTTAAATACCACTTCAGTCATGGGTAACATCCCTACATCTTCCTCAGTAAAGACCGAAGCAAGGAATTCATTCAATCTCTCCACTATCGCCTTGTCGCCTCTTAGTTCCCCTTTAGCCCCACTATCATCTAATGGACCAACTGAGTTTCTCACAGGTTTTTTGCTACCAATGTACTTGAAAAAGTCTTTATTATGTGTTTTGGCTTCCGCAGCAAGCTTGTTCTCAAATTCTACCCTTGCCTGCCTTATCAATGCCTTGCATTTAACTTGCCAGTGCTTGTGCTGTTTCCAGGTTTCATTGTTTGGCTCATTTTTTCCATTTCCTGAAAAGTTATTTTTTGGCAACAGCCTCTCTGACCTCACCTTTAAACCATGCTGGCAGTTTTTTGGACTTCCTTCCACTTTTCTTAAAGCGTGGAATACAGCTGGTCTGGGCTTCCAAGATAGTATTTTTCAACAACACCCTAGCTTGATGTAAGTCTTTAACCTTTGCAACTGCTCCTTTTAGTTTGAGCAATGACTCCAGTTAAGTTGCTATTTTGCCTCTGCTTCTAGATTTTTTTAAATTTATTTAAAAATAGTTATGGACCACAATTTCTAATCACTGGCCATTCCATGTGATGCACAAACTAACATTCATCAGCATAAAAACAATTAATATATCTACTACTACATGTAGACAATTAAAAAACAGCAACAAAAAAAACAGAAAATCAACGGACGTTAGGATCCACCTTATACGAGGGGTTACCCAAAAAAAACAGGAATTATTTTTTAAAAGCTATTTATTTCAAATTCTTTACAAAACAACCTTATCCCCTTCAAAATACTCTCCATTACAATTGATACATTTGTCCCACCGGTGCTTCCACTGTTCGAAACATTTTTTGTAGTCATCTTTAGAAACGGCTGACAGCTCCTCCCTCGTTTTTTTCTTGACAACTTCAATGTTGTCAAATCGGTGTCCTTTCATGCCCCTTTTCATGCGTGGAAATAAGAAAAAGTCGCACGGAGCCAGGTCAGGCGATTAAGGTGCGTGGGGCAGCGGAACCATGCCATTTTTAGCCAAAAACTGTCTAACAGAGATGGCTGTGTGTGCAGGTGCGTTGTCGTGGTGGAAGAACCAATCTCCTGTCTGCCACAAATCGGGTCTTTTTTGATGAACACTGTTGCGCAATCTTCTTAAAACTTCCAAATAAAGGTTTGATTGACGGTCTGACCTGGGGGAACAAACTCTGAATGAACTACCCCCTTGGCATCAAAAAAGCAAATCAGCATTGTTTTGATGTTTGATTTGACTTGATGACATTTTTTTGGACAGGGTGACGATGACGTTTTCCATTGGCTTGACTGTTGCTTTGTTTCTGGGTCATAACCATAGCACCATGACTCATCACCTGTAATGACCTTTGACAGAAAATCTGGATCAGTTTCAAGCTGTTGTTTCAAAACACGACATGTTTCAACTCGATGTTCCTTTTGATTGTCAGTCAGAACCCGAGGAACAAACTTGGCAGCAACCCTTTTCATTCCCAAATCTTCCGTTAAAATTCGCTGAACCGAGCTCCAAGATAACCCACTAATCTCTGACAGTTGATCAATTGTCTGTCGACGGTCTGTGAGCACAAGCTCTCTAATTTTTTCAATATTTTCGTCGATTCGGGCAGTTGATGGACGCCCAGAACGAGGTTTGTCATCAATTGACATGTCGCCATTTTTAAACTGAGCAAACCACTGGTACACTTGACTTTTTCCCATAGCGTCATCTTGATAAGCTGTTTTCAACATTAAAACAGTTTCAGCAGCATTTTTACCGAGTAGAAAACAAAATTTCACAGCTACACGTTGTTCACTTAAACTTGTCATCATAAAAAAAGAAACAAGAACAAAACAGCGCTAGCAAAAACAATCACTGCAGATGAACAGAACAAGCCAGGTCGACAACACAGGCGGCACTGAACTGACAATGAGTTGCACTATACACGCCTAGCGGCAGAAGTGCGTACTACACAAGCTCCGCCCACGGCAATGTTATTCCTGGTTTTTTTGGGTACCCCCTCGTATACCCATCGTGGCTTACATATTGCAGACAAACCAGTGCTCTCTGGAATGATTATACAGTGGTTGACATTTATAGACACTGGTATTTTTGATAGGGATGTGATTTGTTTTGAAATGAAAATGGCAATAGTGAACTCTATTGTGCAATAGGCACATGATCGATAAAAAAAATACAAAAATGAAAAAAACAAACAAACAAAAAAACCCGAAACCAAATGAAATGAAATTTTTGAATTGCAGATCCTTCATTTTTAGCATTTTTCCAGAGAATAGCTAACACCTCTGGCTTGGTGGCTAATTGGCAGCTGCGAGTGCTGAATATTTTCTCTGAAAAGCAAGCAAACCCAAAAAGCTATGTGTGAGGATTGGAAAGGGTAAGAATTGTGGGGAATAGCAAGTCATTTGCTTTAGCCATTCATAAAGCCCCAACCTAGCATAGTTAAAGCTCTGCACCTCTTCAGTAGTATAATCATTCCCATCTCATCAAAATAAAAGCTTGAGTCCATACCATTTATTTACAGATTCTCTTACGCCAGTAAAAATTTGCAGTACTTGAGCAAGATAATAAAAAGGAGATTTCCCACAGGCACAAACTAAAAACTCTTGTTTTAAGTTGCAGTATTATGCATTTCAAATAGTCAAAGTTTGTAGCTTCAAATGAGTCTGTCGTTCTTTTAGTGTTGTTGCAGCCGTGGTAGCACAGACCCATATCATGAACTGAAAATTGTGGCTTGTTGGAGAAATGGAAATTTAACCACAATCAAAGGAAAATAAGTCCAATCAAAGAACCTATTTGTGAAATTATTAAATTGCCTTTTAAATGTGATGTTCTTAGGGTAAGCGCTTACCCATAGCAATCAAAACATAACATGCATAAAGGCACATTTTACAAATGATGCCCAAGTGCATTCTGGGACATCCGAGCAAGAATGTCTGGGGAATAAAAGCAGGCACATCTAAGTTCAGGCACAATTTCACAAACATGGACGTGCCCTATATGGATGTCTGCAGGGGCATGTACATAAACATCCCTGGAATAGTATTCAAGATCCCTGGACATCTAGAAATAGCCTAATGGTTAGAGTAGAGGGCTAGGACCTGGAAATCTGGGGTTCAAATTCCACTGCTGCTATCACTGTGATTATTTAGATTTCAGTAAAGCCTTTGACACTGTTCCTCACAGGCGACTTATATAACTGAGCACCCAAGGGATGGACCCTAAAGTTACTGCTTGGGTTAGAAATTGGTTGGGTGGGAGGCGACAAAGAGTACAGATAAATGGAGCTCACTCTGAGGAGAAGGATGTTACCAGTGGTGTGCCCCAGGGATCTGTCCTTGGTCTGATTCTTTTTAACATCTTTGTTAGTGATATAGCGGAAGGGCTGTCGGGTAAGGTTTGCCTCTTTGCGGATGATACCAAAATCTGCAATAGTGTAGACACCCAGGAAGGTGTAGATAACATGAGGAGGGATCTAGCTAAGCTTGAAGAATGGTCTAGATTTTGGCAGCTGGGATTTAATGTTAAAAAATGTAAGGTCATGCATTTGGGCTGCAGCAATCCAAGGGAGCAATATAGTATAGGGGGTGAAGTACTTTTGTCCACTAAAGAAGAGCGGGACCTAGGCATGGTTGTGTCTGATGATCTTAAAGTAGCTAAACAGGTAGAAAAGGCGATGGCAAAAGCTAAAAGGATGCTTGGGTGCATACGGAGAGGAATGGCTAGCAGAAAAAAAGGAGGTGATAATGCCTCTGTATAAGTCTTTGGTGCGACCTCATTTGGAGTATAGTGTGCAATTCTGGAGACCGCACCTTCAAAAGGATGTGAACAGGATGGAGTCGGTGCAGAGGGTGGTTACTAAAATGATTAGTGGTCTTCATTATAAAGCATATGAGGACAGACTGAAGGATCTTAATATGTACACCTTAGAGGAAAGGCGGGATAGAGGTGATATGATTGAGATGTTTAAATACCTCGGTGGCATAAATGTTCAGGGAGAGAGCCTCTTTCAATTGAAAGCAAGCTCTGCTACGAGGGGACATGGGATGAGGGTGAAAGGAGATAGATTCAGGAGTGATATGCGGAAATATTTCTTTATGGAGAGAGTAGTGGATCCGTGGAATAGTCTCCCAGTGGAGGTGGTAGAGATCAGGACAGTAACTGAATTCAAAAAAGCATGGGACAAACACAGAAGATCTCTAAAGAAAAAAGGGGACTGTTGTAGTTGTTGATATGGAAGGACAGACTAGATAGGCCATGTGGTCTTTTTCTGTCATCATATTTCTATGTTTCAATGGAGGACACGGGGGATGGTGGAGTGCCATCTCCTCTGCACCCTCTGGATGTGTTATGGCCAAAATGAGCACTTTCCTGGTGCCTATTCATGCTGGGTCTAAACTTGTATGGGGTTGCAGACGTCCATGACATTTTTAAAATCGAGCGGGGATATCTAAGTCCACTGCACTACCCCAGACACACCTTCACCACACACCTGTCTACTTGGATATCCCCGCACCGGAGATGTCTTTAAAAATAATTTATAAAATGACTCTTAGGGCATCTCCATGATTTGGACGTCTGCATTCCTGTTTTTGGATGTCCATATCATATCTAAGTCTTTAAAAATGACCCCATAGGCAAATAAATAATTGCATTTATTTATTTATTACAAAACCAAAATCTTAGCAATGTATTACTCTATAGAATGGTGGGTTAGACCCGGGGTGTTAGTTTTTCTTTTGGTGTGCTGTTTTCGTTTGTTTTATCTTCTTTCTGAATAGATTTTCCTATAGCAATCAATGTCTGTTTCCCTCAGTTGAACAGGTCTAAAGTGACTGGCAGCACACGTAATCAACTTTAGCACCCCCTGTCTGCTCTCTCTCTCTTTTGTTATTTCTCAAGTTCTGATTCTAAGGACAATTATGCAGACGTGAAGTGGTTCATTTAATTACTAGAATACGTGCGACAGAAGCACTCTCAACTGCAAATTCCCGTAGCCAGAGGGATGGCAGATAGAATTTATGCTGCACTTTTTAGCCTGTCAGATCATTGGACTGGCAAAGTATCACAGGCCATCTCATTCTACATACATTGCACTTGATCAGGGAAAGGACACAAATTTCATAGTAATTGTGCAGAATCCACACTCTAGTACAGGATTTGTGGCAGAGCAGTTTCTCCAAATGGGTTAGTTCTGCGCATACCATGACAGTCATGTATGCGCAAAGCTAACACATTTGGCGAAACTATTCCACTACAAATCCTGGTCTTGTAGGTGTTGTGATAATCCAGTGATGCCATTTTAAGTACCCCGTCCCCCTCAGCATAATTTTTCACTTTAAAAATTGGTACAGACCGTTTAGTGATAAAGTACCTGTGGACTCTACAGCTTATGCGAACACAATGAAAATGACCTCTGTGGATTGTAATATTTGCCAGTTAAGGCCGTTGCTGGGCTGTATGTTTCTGATCTATGCAGGTAACTGATAATACCACATACATATGCCACGCACACTGCATCCCTGAATCTCTGTAATTGGTTTAATACAGAATTACCGATTATCTTTTTAATCAATTGTCTAAAATTGTTGTTTTAATTTGTTAAGTCCCATCCATGTGTCTTTTGAGCAAGAGCCTTATCCCTGGTCTCATCTTTCCTGGGTTCTCTTCCTTTATTTAACTGAGTTTAAAACACACTAGAGGATGAAATCTGCCTCCTTCCTTGTTGGCCTCCCATATTTCTCTTCTTCCTGAGTTCCTTACAAGGACCACCGGCATGCTCTTCATTTTGCAGTGAAGCACGGAATAAGCACCCAACAAATTAAATTAATAGGGCAATGTCTGCTAGTGGCCAAAGATGACACTTGAAGGGAATTTGCCGTGTAATTCAGTTTAATTTGCTGGCGTCACTTGAGGAAGCCTTCCATGCAGCTGCAGAAGACACATTAGGTCGGTTAGTGCCAGTTCACTGGTCCAACTGAGCCGCCTGAATGGCAGAAGGGGCCCGATCCATCATAAAGAATTGCTTATAGGTCAGTGGTTCAATCCCCATTTTAAGCTTCTTTATTCTTCTCCGTTCTGAGCGACATGGGGTTGGAGTAACTGATACATTCACAGTGGTACAAATGCAGAAACCCAATGCAGCAGCTATCGCTGAAACAATGTAAAAATGAAACATTGGGATCAAAATCTGTCCAAGCCAGTAGCTCTAACCTGCTGCAATAGCAGGAACTGTGTTGAAACGTGATTTTTTTAAGGTCTGATATCCTGTTTTCAGTTTAATTTTCCTCTTTTTTTTTTTTCATTCGGAATAACCAAGTAGCTTTGCCTGATGCCTTATTTCTTTTCTGTTAATAAAGGTTTTCTCTCAACCAAACCCTACCCTTGGAATGCCCACAATTGGAGCGGCTTAAAATACAACCTAATAAACTGAAGTAGCTGTGTTTAGCCAACCAGGAGGATTTCAACAGCAAAGGTTTAATGGAGAAAGCCTTGGAATTATCCAGCTGAGTCCTTTGAAAATTGGTCCCTTGCATGCAGAAAAATAAATATGAAATCACATTGACACAAGTGTGTAATGTTCTTGCATACATAATATTTGATAGCTATTACATTGCATCTAATTCCTGAGGTCTTTGTTGGAAAGTATACTGGTTAAATAAAACAATTAACCTAGGTGTACATGAGGTATGCAGCACTTTGTTGATGACTCCTACCCCCACCCCCTGTATGAGTCCTAATGCAGTGAGGCCTGTGCAAAAGAGCAGAACCAGTTCATCCATTGTGCAGGAATGTTGCCCGGACATTGCCCCGTATCTTGGGGGGGGGGCCCCACGCTTGACCAGCTGCAGAGGGAGCCGGGGAGGCACAAAACCCTGGCTGACCTCTGAACAGTCATGGAAGTAAAGAGCAGCGTTTGCCTTCTCTCCCATGGCTGTGATAAAAAGAGGCCCACCGGTGCACTGAGTGCCGGGAGGTTAACAGGGGCACGCTGTGTGCCCCCGTTTAATCTCTCAGCACTCAGTGTACCGGAGGGTTCCTTTTTATCACAGCCATGGGAGAGAAGGTAAACGCTGTTCTTTACTCCCGCGGCTGTTCATTCAGCCGGGGGTTGGGCCTCCCCGGCTCCCTCTGAAGCCAGTCAGGCACAGGGCCCCTTTTGGTGTGTAGTGGAGGGGGTACTGGGGGCTAGAATGGGAATGGGGAGGACTGGGTGGCTAGAATGAGAATGGAAATGGGGGCTAGAATGGAATGGGAGGATGGGAGGCTAGAAAGGGGACAGGACTGGAAATGGGCTGATGTTCAGGGATGGGGGACTGGGACTGGAAAGGAGTGGATGCTGGGATGGACTGAAAGAAAACTGATACTGGGGGTTTTGGGCTGGTGATGGGTGATGGGGACTAGAAGGGAGCTGATTCTGGGAAGGTCTGGAGGAGGACTGATACTGGGGGATAGGCCTGGAAATGGGATGGGGAACTGAGACTGGAAGAAAACTGATACGGGGGGGGGGGGCGGATAAAGGATTGGACGTGGGCTGATGCTAGGGGACTCGAAGGGAGCTGATGCTGGGAGAGACTGGAGGAGGACTGGAAATTGGTTGATGCTAGTGGATGGAGGACTGGGACTGAAAGGGAGCAGATATTGGGAGGGACTGGAGGAGGACTGATACTGGGGGCTGGGGATGGAAATGGGCTGATGCAGGGGGATGGGCAAATGGGACTGGAAGGGAATAGATGCTGGAATGGGATGGAACTAGAAGAGAGCTGATGCTGGGTGAGGACCAGAAGGGGGTGGGGTTGGGATTGGTGGGAGAAAAGAAGAAACTGGGGGAGTGAGGATGGAGAGGGGAACAGATATTTTGTGAGGGAGGAAAGAAAAATGTATGATTGGCTGAGTATTGGGAGAGTAAGTGGGGATTGAGGTTGGAGGGGTGAAATTTGAGTGGATGAAAAAGGAATAAAGAAAGAAATGGAGGAAATAGCAAGAGGGGAAAGATCAGTATGTTAGAGACAGATGTAGAGAGAATGGAAAAAACTAGAAGAGAGAAAAAAGGACAAATGGGCAGCAGACAATGGAGAGTTAGCAGAGAACATAGAGAAACTAGAAGAAAGTGACTAGAGCAATTACAACTGAAAAATAAATGCCCAGACAACAAAAAGTAGAAAAAAACAATTTTATTTTGAATTTATTTAGTGGAATATGTCAGCCCTGGGAAATGTGCATCACTAACGTTTTGTGTTTTGTTTAGTACAAGAGGAAATTAATTTATAGTTTTATTTCTCCAGTGGTGGTGTACTTTCAAAGTTTGTCTTTTGGGGTTCACAGTTTAATTATCGTCTCCATATTTCTAAATTTGTTGTCGGACTATGTCCTTTGTTCTATATTTGTTGTCGGACTATGTTTTGCATAGGTAACCAAGCTGCAGTGTTCTGTTCATGTATTTTCTGTGTGACCATCCTACTTGTTGTTTTTCCCCAGTATTCTCTGAGATGTAGTGGTTTAATATTTTCAGTGTTGCCTTTTGATAGGTAGGGTTTAGTGCTTTGTGAGTCCTGGTAGTGCTGCTATGATACGGCGGGTTTGATACGGATGCTAAATGAGCAGAGTGTATAGTACTTACTAATGTGCTTGGTAGTTGACACTGAAATATAGCAATGTAGAAATTTGGTAGTCTCTTTATCCTCATTGCCCATGAAAATGGTATTGAGAAACTCCCTAAGAATTATGTCTTCTAAAAGTTAATGCACATTCACAAATGTTAATGTGCGCTAAGTGCAGCAACGCTCATTTATTTCTATTGGCGCAATGGCACTTAACGTCTCTAAGTCATTACCAGGACAAAAGAGAGGCTTGTGAAGGGCTCCTTTGAAAGCTGCCTAACATTTTAGATGGGCAACATATACATTTTAAAATAGAATAAATTAAATGTATGCAAATAAGGTCTGGTGGCTATGCAAATGAGGCCCTGCAATGAGTCTCTGTACATGTCACGCGTCACTCTTGGGCCGCCCCTACAAGAGAGCAAGGGGGTTTTATATTTTATGCATGCAGTTCTCTGGAGATTTCTTTTCGGTCCCTAAACTGTGATCATCTTGGAAAGCTTATAATGATTTGTGGTGTTATTAAGCAACTCTGTCCTCTCATATAAGCAGTCCATTTGGAAAGCTCAGCCTAGCCTCCTCTGTGTTTGGCCTTTAAGCAATCGAGTGCCTTTTTCAAATTAGCCGTTACAGGGGGGGAAGGAAAGACATGGACAGGATTACTGTGAGCTCATGTTTGAAAGGTTGTCTTGGTCACTGTTGATAAGAGTAAGCCATTCATTGATCAGATCTGACTCGGTTGTTAGCCTTACAAGATCAAGAACCCATATGGTGTAGGAATCAATGTTCCCGCTAATCTGCACTGGGTCCGCTGCCAACATTCCTGCTGGCGGGAGGGGGGGTGCAGAGCGTCTAACACACGCCGCAGCACCCTCACAATGTTCTCTTTAATCTGCGGTCGATCACTCTGCACACACCCCCCCCCCCCCCTGCCGGCAGGAATGTTGGCAGCAGACCCAGCGCAGGTTAGCAGGAACATTGGTAGGAATGGGGAATGGGCATAAAATGTTTTGGCCAAGTGGGGGACATGAACAGCAAGGGAATTCTGACCCTCCTAAATACTGCCTTGACTGTTTTAGGAATTGCCAATCTTAGATGTAAGACCCTACTTTGTCCAGCTCGGGCTTCCTCTTTCCCGTTACTCTAAAGAAAACAGGCGACTCACAGAGCAGTTTAGAGATTTTTTTTTTGTATTATTGACTTTTCTTAACACAACTGCTACTTACCAATATGAAAAGCCATTTATTGCCTGAATTAGGCTAGAAATTTATGTCCATCATCTTTAGCTCACTTTTTTTTTTAACTTGATGAAGGGAACAGAGGTCCAAAAATCTAGTTATGAATGTGTTAGTCCAATAATAGGTAACACCCACAGCTTACTTGTTTGACTTTTATTTCTACATAACCAAGCGGACTTAGATGACAATCCCACTATTTTAATCTAATGCTAGACCTTGTGTGCTCAGTATAAGGGTAATAATGTTTGTGAATCATCAAATAAAATCCCATAGTGCACAATTTGTTAATCAACTAAAAAACTTAATGAAATGTTTGGTGCAAAAACCTCTAAATCTTCCAAAAGATATAAAATGTTGCTTCTAAGGGCAAAAAAACCTTTTAAAACAAATTTCACGATGTCCAACAAATTCATCCATAAATGTCATATTTGAACATTATATATCTATTGCCCCTGCCAAAATGATTGATGTATTTATGTAGTTCCAAAAATATATCTGTAACAATATTCTTCCTAAATCAAGATGATTCATGCTTTATATCGATAAATGGAAGGAGAACGCTCATGCTGCCATAGCATACAGTACATGTAACACTCATGAGAGCATCTTCAAATTCATCATTGTTCTCTCCACCATAGATTTATGGGCAATGGAAGAATAAATACTTTGTTGAACTGAGCAAAAATCAGAAAAAATATAATCTATCTTGAACTGTATATAATGATATGCAATCACACTCCATGTAGTCCATTGCGCTTGTTGAAGTATGCTAATATAGATCCATTGTGCATATAAACTTTGTACCTGAGGCAATGGAGATTAAGTGACTTGCCCAAAGCCACAAGGAGTATTGGTGGGATTTGAACCCTGGTCTTTCTAGGTTGCAGGCCATTGCCCTAACCATTGGGATACTCCTCCAAGTTATTGGGGTACCCAACTGCTTCATGTAAGGCTTCACTGTCTAAATTAGAGAATAAGAAGTATTTGCAACTTTGAAAAAAAACCACTGGATGCATTCTGTTCTGGAGCAAAACGAAATTGAGTGATGCATAAGGGGATGATATGAGTTAAAATGTAGGGATGAATCCTACACCAGAGATTTACACTGAATCTCCATATTTGGGTTGCAAAGGAAATTATTTTCAAATAATGGTAGATCAGCCATGAATTCTCATTCTTTTCTTAAATGACTATGTGGATGTGTGCCTAGAGTCGATGCTGACTCCTGGAGATCCAGCAGCTCCTGGACTTTCTTGCCATTGTGACCGGAAGTAGATTGCCAGGCCTTTCTTCTGAGGCAACGGAGGGTTAAGTGACTTGCCGAAGGCCACAAGGATTGCTAGTGGGATTTGAACCCTGGTCTCTTGCTTTTTAAGTTCTATCTACTAGGCTACTCCTCCACTCCACTATGGCCCCATTTCTGAGAGTTAACTTGTGGGACATGCAGCCCCACAAGCTGTCCTGCCCGTATTCTTCCTCCAACTCTCCCTGCACAGCCAGAGCAGCAGTATGGGGAGAGCTGGCAGGGGACAGAGTGAGGGCAGAGAGAGCGGGGCAGGGCCAAGGTGGCAGGACATACAGGGCCGATTTAGGTCACAACCCTATACGTCCTGTGGGATAAGAGCGAATGTGCTGCTTATTCCACTTAAGTGGTGGAATAAGCAGCTTTAACTGGGCAATCAGGCCAGGCCCCATTCCCCCCCCAGAGGCTTGGGGCAGGTAGGTCCCTGCCGCTCAGTCCTGTCCCTGGCTGCCCAGCCTTGGGTCAGGCAACGGGAAAATAGAGGGTCAATGCCGTGGGAATCAGGGGGGTCTGCACAGAGGATGTCCCCGCGGGTATGCTGTGACACGCTGGGCTGTCTCAAGGCCCAATCCTGCACCCACAGGAACATCTGGTACCCGCAGTGCAGAATAGGGTCCATATGGACCCGTCCTGCTCAGGGACATCCAGATGGCCCGGACGTGCCCCTTAGGGAATCGGGCTCCACGTGAATAGCCACCTAATATTTATCCATTAGATAATTAAAGAAGGTTTGTCTTATTTCTGTAGTGGTCTTTCAGTTTACCCAATTATAATCATATTCTACTGTAGCTTACCCAGAATTACATTGAGTGAAGAAAATTAGATGGCTAGCAGAGCTGGCTTTAAGAAAAGGTTTGTACAAGTTTCTGTAGGGCAGGCCTACTATCTATCAGCTGGTCTTAGGAAACACCATTTCCTACTGCTTAGAATGAATAGCAGGGTATGGAACTCCCTATAATGATCTATTAGTTTCTTTTTTCTTAAATGACCCAGATTGGTTACTGTCAGAGACAGACTGTTGGGCACAGCGGTCGAGCCCATTATGGCATCTCTTATGTTCTTATGGTGTATGAAGAACCAAGATCTATAGGTTTCTTAACTCTGCCAACCAGTACGCTTTTTTGCAAAAATATGGCAATACGTTGTGGCCAGCCAAAGATTGGTTTTACAGGCCCTGCATCCTGTTCTTTTGCCCTCAGGAATGTTTACAGATAGAAGCAAACATGGGGCATAGAGACAAGGAAGATCCTGAAAGCTGTCCATGATGGTTCCTCGAGGAGAATCAGGCAGATACTCTTAAAGGGATAATGAAAAGGAAAAGTCCAATTGCCTTTAAGCATATGATGTAGTCATAGGAGGACAGGGAATTTTGTGGGAACTAGTTGGGACTTAAGAAACAATATGCTTGTAAACACTGCTGAACATAAACCAAAAAGAGCTGGTAATATGATCAGAGCAGAAAGAGTTCTTGAACAGAAAGATTAAGGATGGCAACAGTCCATCCTGAATTAAAGAGCTGACCTTTGGATCAGGCAGAGATTATTAACCTAAATGAGGTAATTGTTTGTACAGCACAGCCACTTTTGTCTATATGTTAATGCAGTTCTCCTCGTAGTATTGAAAAGCAGCTTGATGAAGGGTGGAATGAATGAAACTGCTCTTCAGTTTGTCTATAACTCAGGCCTTTGACATTCTCATTGGCTTTCTGCAAGGAACTGAAATGTTTCTGGAAGAGAGTAGAGTTGTCTTGTTTATTTTATTTATTTATTTATTTAAACAGATTTGTATTCCGCCTTTTCCTTCAATCAAAGCGGTCACAAAACAATACAATACAAGTATAAACATATGAGACTATAACATGTACAACATATACCACTTTTCATACAATCAAAGCAGTAGTAAAACACAGGGAGTACATTACATTACATGCATAGGATAAATACATAGAACAAACACAGGATAGGTTACATTCCATTACATAGGATCTAGAAGGGGTGGAAACTGTCCATGCCACCATACCTCGCCCAAAGGCCATACCCGCTGGAAACTACAACAGATATAGACGCCACGGACCAACGCCTAAGGCTACACAGAATGATGCAAAAGGCTCCAAAGCATTGACTCATCACCCTAGTCGATAACACTGTAAGCTGACACACCAAATAATTAAAAAAGAAAAAGTCTTGAGAATTACCAGTGAAGATTTCTATTACTCTGACTAGCTGTTTAATGCTATGGAAATTTTGCAGTTGGTGCTCAAAACCTCAATGATGGATCATAGAACAGCATTGGAAATAACTCTTGAGAGATATCTGATTCTGTGGTGACCATTATAATGCTGTTTCCTTGCATCATAGAGGATAGAAAAGAAAGAAGAGAGACTATCAATGATGGTATGTTGGTGAAAGCCGTGCAGCCAATTCTATAAAGCAACTTGCAGGGCTGTATGTCCCGGTGGGTTGTGCAGTTCCGCAAGCCATCCTGCTCCAATTCTCTATTTCTCTCTCCCTGCAGAAACAGAGTCGCTGTGCGGGGAAAGCAGGCTGGAGCAGAATGGGGGTGGGACGTTGGCGGAGTGTGGGTAGGCCAGGCACCCGGACGTACAGGGCTGATTCAGGTCACAGCCCTGTATGTCCGTGGAGCGCCGGGAGGACGCTCAGCTAATTCTACCTCTGAGGTGGAATAAGTGCGTGGCGCTCCTTCTCACTGGTCCAGCAGCCCCCCCAGGAACAATGGTGCAGTTGAAGGTGAGGCCCCACCGCTTGATCCCGACCCTGATGTAACCTGCTGAGGGTTGGGTGGTGGGAAAACCTGGTCAAGGGGGTCTTCGGACTGAGGCTCCTGAAGGGGCATGCCGGGCTGTCCCGGTGCCCAATCCTGCTACCGCAAGGGCGTCAAGCTCCCATGGTGCAGAATCAGGTACAAGTGAGCCTGTCCTGCTCCAGGACATGTGGATGGCCTGAAGCTGCCCCTTCCTGGATCAGGCTCCACGTCTCATCAGAATCTGAGCAATGTTTTCCCAAGATATTCCTGGAATATCCTCTAGCCAGTGTGGTTTTCTGGATATCCATAAAGCATAGGCATGAGAGAGATTTCAATGCAATGAAGATAATGCATGTAAATCTCTATCATGGATATTCTTTATAGCCATCTGCAATCAAGACTAGTTAGGGAGTATTTCAGTAACACCTTGATAAACACTAGACTAGAGAGCCTTTCTGCAACTCCTTTGTCAGAAAGAATCATTAATGTACTTTTTATTGTCATTAAATCTTGATATAAAAAAGAATACATTTTTATAAAACCCAGTAAAAATGTAGGGGTATGCTGGCCAAAAAGTTTTATTTTATTTAGTTTCTGGTGTCATTTGCTGGATATTTTGTTTGATTTGGGTTCTATAATATATTTTTTATTTTGGGATGTCAATAATGTGCTTTAGGCCCAAACAGTTTGCCTTACCACTCAACCGTGTGTGTTATTGAGCAATTGGGTGTACTATTAATGTCACAGGAGGAAAACAGCTAAATTTCAAATTTTATTTTCCTGTTATGGGTTAAAAACAACATAAAATCACATGGGAAATGTCATTTCAAATGAATGCACATATCTAATAAAAATACCAGACAGAATCTTATGTAATATTAACTTCAAATGGATTTCCAGTTTTGCTTTCAAGCAAGCTGTTGTTTTCTACCTACAATGCAGAGTGTGAGATATCTATATGCAACCCCTGTTAACAGGACTCTCCCTGCAAATCCAAGGGGACACCTTTAGAGGCTGCAAAATCAAGAAAAGTAGCTGCAGTATATTGAACACAGATTCTGAGATTGGGGACAGGAATAGTTGTAAGAACCAAGCAGATCTGTATAAGCTCCAGGAACAAGCAGGAATCTAGTCTTCACATATGGATATCGTCGGTACCGTCCAATAGGAAAGCCTTTGGGAGCATCCCACAGCGCCTGCGTGCTGCCTTCCCGCCTTTCCCAACTGTCCCTCTCCAGTTTTTCGTTTTCCACGGAGCCAACAGGTCGCACATCCTGTCACCGCAGAAAAATTCCCTTCTTATACTTCTTTACTGTGGTCGCGTCTGCCTTCCCTCGACGCTATACCGGTATCGCCGGTTCTTTTCTTTTTTCTAAAAAAAAAACCAACTTTGTTTCTGGAGTCTTTCTCCAGTAATTTTCTTCTCGGGTGCCACGCGCCATTTTGGGCACCAGGCCCAACTTTTTCCCTCAAAATGGAAAAACCCGCTTGGGGTTTTAAAAAGTGTTCTAAGTGTGGTGCCTCAAATCTTTAGGTCCTGACCACTCTATTTCAGAGTGTGTTGCCTGTGGAATGATGTCAAAAAGGGGCCAGCAAAACCAAACTGCTAAGCTCAGCACCCTTTTTCCCTGCGATGCAGCCTCCGTGGCATCGACGTCCTCCAGGGTTTCATCCTCCTCCATGGATCTCAGGTAACTAAACATAAATCTAGCCAGTCCTCAAAGGGTAGATCTCCTTCTAAGCATCGAGATGCCTCTGGCGTTGCCCTTGAGGGACTTTCACCAGCAAAATTGCCCTGGCAGGAGGCTTCGGCTTCCACAGCACTAACGGGGCTCCAGGATGTTCTCGAGGCTTCAACCTTGGCAGAACTACTGGTGCCATGCTCTGGGGTTCCGGCCACTTTAACCGGCACCGATACCCAAGCATCAGCAGCGTCGATAGACCAGAGATTCTTGGCTATTGAACGCAGTCTGGCAGCTCTTCTCACGGCCTTGTTGCCCCTGAAACTGCTTCAGACAATTCAACCGGTACCAGCACCGACTGCATCAACATCGGCAGGTATTCTACCGGGACCGAGTCATGCGTCTCTATCCGGCATTGACAAGTTGGTACCGGACCACTCTGATGCCGACTTTGATCGGTACCGGTACCATGCATTGCATGATCACCCGGATCAGAGATACTTTGAATCTTCGGATGAGTCTGAAGACTTTGAAGGCTCTGCCGATACCAGAGTACTTCTTCCTGAGGATTCCTCTTCTCCTCAGCGTAGGATGTCTCCACCAGATGATATGTCCTTTCAGGATTTTATCCGCGATGTGGCCCGAGTTCTTTCCATCACAGTGGCTCCTGAAAAAGAGCCTAGGGCCAAGGAATTAGAAATCCTACAATACCCTAAAGCTCCCAAGGAGGCAGCTTCCTTACCTATTCATGAGATCTTGCATGATCTTATGTTAAGGATGTGGGAAACACCTCTAACCACATCTCCTCATTCTCGAAGACTCAACACCATGTATCGAGTTCCTCCTTGTCCTGGGTTTCAGAAGACTCAATTACCACACCATTCCATGGTGGTGGAATCAGCCATGAGACGGATGAAGAGTGCAAAAAGGCATGCATCTAATCCTCCAGGACGTGAGTGTAGGACTCTTGACGTCTTTAAACGTCGATCCTTCCAGGCTTCCATGCTTTCTGCTAGGATCAGTTCCTGTATCTTGTATATGGGAATGTTCCTTAAGGAAGTCACAGGAGACTTAGAGCTTATGAGCCCTCTCCTTCCTGATGATAAAAGGTAGGATTATCTTGCTCTTATTAAGCATGCTCAGGATGTTTCCAAGTTTGTGAATCGTGCAGCCTTTGACTGCTTTGAATGCATAAGCAGAACCTCTGCTATTGCCATAGGTGCACGTAGAATTGCCTGGCTCCAGGCATCTGACTTAGAAATCTGGGTACAGGACAATCTGGGGAATATACCTTGCACAGGAGAGAATCTCTTTGGCAAGAATTGGCAGGAAAAAGCTAATGAGATAGATGCTGACAATATCACTTTGGATAGATTGTCCAAATCTACAGCTGATTCTGCGAGGAAAAGATTCTCTAAGAAACCATTCTTCAGTAAGAAGAAGTTTTATCCCTCCTATACCCAGCAGGGACATCGTTCAGGTCAGTCTGCCCAAAAGGGACAGCAGCAACAACTTAGGCAACAAAGGAAGCCAAAAGCAGCTAAGCCTCAACCAGCTGAGCAAACTCAGCCTCCACAGGAGCTTTGACTCCTACCTAGAGAACTTTGCCTTTCTGGCCCTGAACAGCCCAGAACCCTCCACCATCCAAGGAAGGTTATGTCATTTTGCAGGGGCGGCTCAAGGCAATGTGCTGCCTGAGGTGAAGTATGAAAAAGATGCCCCCCCCCCCCGCACCTTAGAGGGGGGCGGGGCTTTTTCAGAAATCCAATCAGAGACTGAACCAAACCAAAAAGCCGATTAGATTATATGGAGGAAATGCAAGATATTTGCACACAGGGCCATATCAAGCTGCAATCTTACCCTGTGAGACTTGCAGCTCGGGCGCATGCCCCCCCTCCCCCCATACCTCCGTCCAGCGCTGCCTGCTCTTTCCCTGCTGCTGCCCTCTGTTTTTTTCATGGAGGCACCAGCAGCAGGGAAAGAGCAGGCAGCGCTGGATGGAGGTATGGGGAGGAGAAGGGGGGTATGCGCCCGATCTGAAAGGCGCCGGCACTTTAAGCAGATCTGCCCCTCCTTGACATTGAGTCGGAGGAGGGAGGGGGGAGGGACCAGACCTGCTTAAAGAGGCTTGGGGAGCGCATTTCGGCTGCCTGCTATTCTCCTGCCAGCAGCAGCAGGGCAACAGAAGACAGCTGAAATACGCCTCCCAAGCCTTTCCGCCCTGTGCGGCTGCATCGCTTGCACAGGGCTAAGTACGGTCCCATTTGCACACCAAGGAACTAAAAGACAGCAAAAACTAACAGCACAGATTATAAAACTAAATTATAACTCATTTTTATTTTGTTATAAACTGCGTTATGGTTCTTGCTTTTTCTTTTTCAACATATATTTTGCATCCACAGTAGGCGCAGAGCAGAACCAGGACATTCACCCACAGAACTCAATATTAAAAAAAAAAAATCTGATTCTGATCATCTCACTAACAACAACAACAACCACTATTCTCCAGTACCAGGCATATTGTGAACTAATACAAAACCCTACAACAAAGAACAAACCTACCATACCGTATCAGCACAAACTTCCAAAACTCACGTAAGGAGCCCATCCAAAAAAAGCATCCCTGTAAATACTACAGTGGGCTCCAGAACATCCATACACATATTTGAAAAGCTGAACAAGTCAAATTACTACAGTACAGTATAGATCTTTATATACAAACTCCATGTTAACAGAAAACCTGACCTCAGTCACACATGCACAACATCGACCCTCACCAAGTACAGAATAAGTAACCACAATCTAAAGTAAAAATAATAATATGTAGACTAAATTTAAATTGAACCCCAAGAAGCCAGAATCCACATGCAGTGCAACATTAGATTAATAGATAAATAAGAGATGCAGTTCCCTAGTACTGTGTAAAATATAAAAATAGTACAAAGTCCAATCACTAAAATTAAATACAATTATTTTTTCTATCTTTGTTGTCTGACCATTTTATTCTCTGATCATGCTGGTCCCGATCTGAAGCTTCTGCTTTCCTATCTTCTCTTAGCTCTCTTTCTGTGGTCTATGGTCCATCTGCCATTTCTTATCTCTTCTTTTGTTTTCTTCACTTCCTTCCAACAGCCAATTTCCAGTTCCAGTAATCCTCCCCAGTATCAGCCCCCTTTCCAGTCCTTCCCTCTCAGTACCTTCCAATGTCAACTGCCTTGCATTCCCACGACTTGCAACTGGTGTCCATTCCCTTCCAGTCCCCCTCCTTCCCCACTGTCCAGCCCCTTCTAGTCCAAATACCATCCCAGATATTAGCTGAGTCCACTCTCAGTGCCACCCTCCAGGTCAGCTCCCTTCCAGTCACCCTTCCCTCTGTCCATCCCCCTTCCAGTGCCATTTGCATATCAGCTCCCTTCCAACCTTCTCCCCATTACCCAACCACCTACCACTCCCATCCCCAAGTGTCAGCTCCCTTCCAGTCCCCCTTCAGTACATCCCAGGTGTCAGCTCCTTTCCAGCCCTCTCCTTCCCCCTTATCAGCTCCCTTTGTGCCCCCTCCTTCCCCTGGTAGACCCTCCCATTATCTGCTCCCTTCCAGTCCCATTCTACCATTCTCCCGCATCAGCCCATTTGTAGCCCTAGCCCCTAGTTGTCTTCCAGGGCCATCAGCACTCTCCTCCCCTCCCCCCATAGCCCATTTCAAGTCCCATCCCATTTCCAGTCTTATCCCCCCCATCAGCCCACCTCCAGTCCTACCCCCCATCAGCCCACCTCCAGTCCTAGCCCCCCCATCAGCCCATTACAAGTCCTAAACTCCCCATCAGCCCATTACCAGTACTAACCCCCCCATCAGCCCATTTCCAGTCCTAGCCCCCCATCAGCCCATTTCCAGTCTTAGCCCCCCCATAGCCCATTACCAGTTATAACCCCCCCATCAGCCCATTTCGAATCATAGCCCCCCATAGCCCATTACTAGTCATAACCCCCCCATCAGCCCATTTCCAGTCCTAAACACCCCCATCAGCCCACCTCCAGTCCTAACCCCCCCTCATTAGCCCATTTCCAGTCCTAGAACCCCCCCATAGCCCATTACCATTCCTAACCCCCCCTCCCATCAGCCCATTACAAGTCCTAACCCCCTCCCCCCCCGGGAAATAAAAAAAAAAAAAGAACCTGGCTGCTGAAGCCGCTGCCGCCGCAGCAGCAGGAAGTGCCCCATGGCCGCCCCGGCAGAGTCCTGTCTCCCTCAGCGTGGCTTTACACAGCCGCTCCCTCAGCGCGGCTTTACAGAGCCATGAAGGCTGTGTAAAGCCATGCTGAGGGAGACAGGAGGACTCTGCCGGGGCGGCCACGAGGCACTTCCTGCTGCTGCAGCAGCTCCTCTCTTCGGGGATTTTTTTTTTTTTTTTTTAATTTTGAAGGCCGGCAGCGGCAAACTCAACCTCTGTTTCCAGGCAGCCACGGCTCCCTGCCTCTTAGAGAACCACAACTGTGCTGTGACTGCAGTTTTAAATACAAACAAAACCGGTGCAGAGCCTTCCCGCGTCTGTGAAGGACCCCTTGCAGCTTTGTCCCGCTCCCAAAGGAACTTCCTTCTTTGGGGGTGGGACAAAGCTGCACAGGATCCTTCACGGAGACGAGAAGGCTCCGCACCAGTTTTGTTTGTATTTAAAACTGTAGTCACAGCACAGCCGCGGTTCTCTAAGAGGCAGGGAGCTGCGGCTGCCTGGAAATGGAGGTTTAGTTTGCCGCTGCTAAGAAGCAGACTCGGCAGCAACGTGCATCTTTTTTGGGGGATTTTTTTTTTACTTTTGAAATTGAAGTGAGGCGGCTGTTTAGGGGGGCATTTTTTGCTGCCCTCAAAACATGAGCAGCCGCCTCACTTCGCCTCATTATAGAGCCACCCCTGTCATTTTGCCCCCAGATAGTGTCAGATAACAGCAGAAAATTGGACTCTGTCTATTGTACGAGAGGGGTACAAGCTTCATTTCCTCAGCATGCCCCCTCCTACAATAGTAAGACAGTTCAATTCTCATACCTCTCCTAACGACGGTTTAGGTCAAAAAGTCACAATGCTCCTTGCTTAAGGAGCAATAGAAGAGGTGCCCATTCCCCAACAGGGTACAGGGTTTTACTCCCCCTATTTCCTTATTCCAAAGAAAACAGGAGGACACAGACCCATTCTAGACCTCAGAGAATTGAACAAATTCCTGTTCAGAGAGAAGTTCAAAATGATTTCTCTAGGAACTCTGCTGCCATACCTTCAGAGTCAGGATTGGCTTTGTTCTCTAGATCTCAAGGATGTGTACACTCATGTCCTCATCCATCCAACTCACCGAAGGTTCCTTCGATTCCTGTTTCAAGGGAAGCACTACCAATTCAGGGTTCTTCCTTTTGGCCTGGCTTCTGCACCAAGGGTGTTCACAAAATGCATGGCTGTGGTAGCAGCATTTCTCCGCACCCTGGGAATATTCGTCTTCCCTTACTTAGACAACTGGCTCATTCGAGCCCCTTCAGAGCCAGAGGCCAGGATGGCTCTGTCTCGCACAATGCACATCCTTCAGTATTTGGGACTTGTCATAAACTTCCCAAAGTCCATCCTTGTTCCCACTCAATCCCTAGAGTTTATAGGAGCTCTTCTGGATACCAGACAGACAAGGCCTTCCTTCCACAGCCCCGCTGCCTTCGCATTGTGCAGTTAGCTTCCCAAGCAGTGCTAAAACCTCACCTCACTGCTCGGGAAATGTTACAATTGCTAGGCCACATGGCATCTACCGTGCATGTGGTTCCTTATGCTCACCTCCATATGAGGGCAGCCCAGTGGACCTTATCCACTCAGTGGACTCAGGAGTCAGGTTGCCTGTCAGACAAAATAGCAAACTCAGATTGCCTTATTTTGTCCCTCCAATGATGGCAGTCACCCAAAAACCTTCTGGTGGGGTCTCCTTTTTAGCAACCCCCACCCCAAACCACTCTAACAACAGATGCTTCACAGGTGGGTTGGGGAGTCCACCTGCAAGGCCTCTCTACCCAGGGTTCCTGGACTCCACAGGAGGCCTATCTCCATATCAACCTCCTGGAGCTCAGAGCAATCTTCCTTGCTCTTCGAGTATTTCACACCCAGCTCAGCTGCAAGACAGTCCTAGTTCAAACAGACAATCAGGTAGCCATGTTCTATGTGAACAAGCAGGGCGGAACAGGCTCTCTGTCGCTGTGCAATGAAGCTTTGCGACTATGGGCCCTCACCAGAGAGCATCAGATTCATCTCCTTGCGGTGTATCTTCCAGGCATTCAAAACTCTTGGGCAGACAAACTCAGTCGAGTTCTGCTTCCACACGAATGGTCTCTCCATGCAGACCAGGTGGCCCAAATTTTTCAAATTTGGGGAACCCCAGACATAGACCTCTTTGCAAGTCCGCTGAATGCCAAACTTCCCCGGTTCATTTCCAGAATTCCGGCTCGAGGTTGTCAGGCCAGGGATGCTTTCCTCCTTCATTGGAGTCAGGACTTCCTGTATGCCTATAAAATAGGCCTGGATGCGGATTTCTGTGAAATGCAGCTGAAAACTTTGCACCACTGCCTCATTGACAAGAGGAAGAGGTATAAGATGGAACTGACCAATTCTGCTTTTTGCCTTAAATGTAAAACGGAGATGAGCAATTTGCTTTACAGCACTGTGCACTGTGCAAAGCTGAAAGGGTTTTGGAAGGATGTTTTCAGATTGTTGGAGGGATGTACAGGAATAGGGATACCGGGGGGGGGGGGGGTGTTTTTTCTCTTATCAGGTGTCCGAGTGGTGGGCCCTGAGGATAGGGGAAAGTATTTTTGAACGTGGGCCTACAAGTGACATGAAAATGTATTTTATATAATTGAAAAGAGGTCCAAAAATCTAGTTACAAATGTGTTAGTCCAATAATAGGTAACACCCACAGCTTACTTGTTTGACTTTCATTTCTACATAGCTCCTCCCAGAATACCATGGGCCAGTGCTTAGAGAGAATGAAAGAGTGTATGCAGGTAAACATTTGAGTGTGTTATATGTACACAAGGTGGTTCCTGACTCATAAATTTGTAAACTGTGGTACAAAAGCAGCACCTCCAGTAAGAAGGCTATCAGGAGATTTGGGAGGTAGGTGGGGGAACAAGGAGAGAGGAGAGGGTTCAGAGGAATGGGGACATGGCTGGGGGAGGGGGTTTGAAATTATAAAAAAGGGACAAAATAATATGTTACTAGAACTGCTGCGTTATCTGATACCTGTTAGATTTTCTAAGGAATACTTCTGTGAGCTCGTGTTTCTGTTTTGACAGTGGATGAATGCATAGTCAGCGCCAGGTTGGAAAATGATGTTCCATTTTATTTAAAAAAAAAAAGAACCAGAAGCTCGCTCACAGTTTTTCAAAAGAAAACATTTTACTCTTAAAACCAGAAAAACAACATTACTGGAGTAAAGCTCTGATAAAGCAGCACAGAGGGCACACAAATCACAGGAAATGGACTGCAACTTCAACCGTCCACAACTTTGCCAAATACAAGCTCAAGAGAAAAAAAAAGCTCAATATTTAAACACCACACGCAGGCCATGGTGCTTAAATAAAATATATATATGCAGTGTCACTGTCCAGGTAGTGGTGCTGAATATATATGTATGATGTGGTCAATGCCGGAGGTATTCGCATAGCAATAATATTCAGCTATTCAGAACATTATTGAGAGAAAGCTGAGGCACCTCTTTTGCTGTCCGAACTCTATCCAAATAGCAGAATAGCAGACGGAATATTGCTATCTTGGAGTTCTGTCCACACAGCATCTGGCACTATATGGGTAGCACTGGGGCGGTCTGTAAGGATTTCTAGTGGCACTATCCACATACTACTTTATTTATTTATATTCTCTTATATACCGCGCTATTCTGCATCAGTGTGGTTTACATTGAACAAACTGAAATTACATTGAACAGGGCATTATAACGTGGAGATAACTATTTTACAGGGAACATGGGCTATGGAGGGTTAAGTGGCTTGCCCAAGACCACAAGGAGCACCTCTGGGACTAGAAACCCCAGTCCTTCCGGCCCAAGGTTGCTGTCCTCTAGTGGGATTTGAACCCCCGACATTCCGGCCTGAAATACCTTGCCCCAACCACTAGGCCACTCCTCCACTCCTGAAAATCTGTTAATAGTGCCACCTAATGTAATTATTATTTGACCGTCTATTCTCTTTGAATATTGACCCAAGGAAATCCATATGGTATCAATCCTCATATTACTTGAGAATGGCTGTGAGAACACTGGAACTCCCTGGGACTTCGCCAGGTCACCTCCTCCCTAAAAACCTTCTTGGGAACTCCTAAATCGCCATCTCCCACAGACAGGCATATAAAAATATTTGATTGGCGTCCTTCAATCTCCAGACAGGCCAATGTGTCCTAGGATCTTGGGATACTTGGCCTTTCTTCCCAAATTAGATTACAGACCTGCAGTGGCATTCCAAGCCTATTTGGCACTGGAACAGATGTGCCCTGCCGTGGTTCCCCCCCTCCCCTCTTTGGTAAGCTACTGCAGACCTGGACCTTCTACATTATCCATAGGCAGTGGAGACTGTCTCTTCTCTTCATGGAGCCCAAGAGCACAATCTTGGCTGTCCCTCAGCTCTTTAAAACTTAGAGTTACAGCCCATTGCTGCTTCCCCCACTCCTTGGATAACATCTCCAACTCCTTCCTCTTCATGGTTCTTGGAGTTACTTAAATGACCTCTAAACCCTGGGACCCACTCACATCATAGCTGGGAAATCTCCCCTCACTAGAACATTGACTATTTCCATCTATGGATGCATACTCTCCTAGTAGAAGCCTATTGGTCTCTACATATAGACCAGAAACATGCTTTCCACCTTATATGATCTAATGCAAGTACAGTGGCCCTGTAAATTGGTCTTATAAAATATCCTAATATGTTGTATAAAGCAGTGGCCTTTTATTCTAGTTCTGCTTCCTAACCACTGTGTTTTAGAACCAAAGTTCTATGATATGGAAACAACCTCCTGTTATTGTAATATATGACTGGGCATAGAAACATAGACGGTGCCATGTAAAACATAAATGAGATCGATCAGTGCTACTGGTAGGTTAGGCAGTTGCTAGTATGGGCCTTGGGCCTATGCAACCTCAGGATGGCTGGCGTAGTTGCCAAGGATTTAAAAATGTGCATCTATTATTAGTTCTCCTAGGAAACAGCACAAAGGTTGGATACTGCCCGCTTTGGATAAGTAGTTTGCTGTCATTTGTTACACATTCTAAAAGACCCAATATTTAATAAATATGTGACAGAATAATAAGACAAACCATTACCATTGATTGCTATCACATCTTCCAGGAACATATGGATCTTCCTGGAAAATAAGGCAAGGCATAAATTTGGCTGCAATTTGTCTGTTCATTTTGTTAAAAATATGAGTCAAACCATGTGTTTGGAACATGATAACTATTAATTGATGGTTAGTAAATGAAAGCCAACCATTACCACAAGAAGAGGTTAGCCGCCTGTGCCTACAGATAATTCTATTGCAAGTAGCAGCTACTGGGCCCACTGCCGGAGTCAGTGGAGTTGGGTATTCTTGTCTTAATTTTGCCTTCAGGTCAATGTTGTTTCTTTTTATTTACCAGCAATGTAGAGGTGATCCTGCTATGTATATCACCTCGATGTAACATCTATGAATTCTTTCATTTCCCAGGTGAAAACCCTAATAATGGTCACTTCCACCTTTCATCCTTCTCATATTAGGGATCTGACCGTAAAGGTTCTCTCTCGTTCTGTGTGAATCAGGTCCCAAGCACGTACGACTGATAACTGGATAGTAGTAATATTGCAGTGTTCATGAAGCAGTATGAGATCATAAGTTCCCTGGCATTCTATGTAAACATGTTATTATTATAACTACAATATCAAGGATTAACTGTATGGTGTAATGTGCAGTGTGAGAGAAAATCCTTGCGCTGCAGTTGTATCTTGGGTTCTGGTTTAGGTCACGATACAATGACCCAGTCTATTCAAGCACATATGCCAAATTATAATTATTTCTTTTTAAAAACATGTTCCACAAATTGCTGAAATTTAACACTGGTTTAGTAGCTAAATTGTGCTGTAATAAACTGTACTATAAGTTCAGAAATTGCTAATTAGATAATGCTATTTTTGTATTAAAAGGTAACTTTTTTCTTCTTTCCTGTGCTATGTTCTGTCTCTTTTTGATAAATAAGCTAGTTCCTTGTAAATCAGGCCTTTGCTTCTATGGCACTCATAGCAGATGGCAAGAGATCAATCTGTCCAGTGGGTCTACACTATTAAGTATAGCTGTAGCAGCTTTCCTGCTTGTAGGATAGCAATAGGAACAAAAAGATCCGTATTCAAAGAGCTGGAGAATGAGTAGCTAATCTGGATAACTTTAGAACAGCCTTATTTCCACCTGATCAGATTTAACCCACAGCTTTAGCTGGATAGCTCGGAATATCAGCACTTGACTAGATAAAGCACAGTTACTTACCTGTAACAGGTGATCTCTGGGAACAGCAGGAATTAGTCCTCACATATGGGTACGTCGGAACCGACGGAGCCTGCGCGGGAAAGCTCCCCAGCCTTTCAGATGAAAGGCTTTTGGGGCCTCCCACTGCACATGCGCGCTGCCTTCCCGCCTTCCTGACCAGCTCTCCTCAGTTCGAGTTTATAGCTGAGACAATAGAGAGAGGAAAGGAAGATAGATAGAAGATACAACTCCTAGGGGAGGTGGGTGGGTTGTGAGGACTAATTCCTGCTGTTCCCAGAGATCACCTGTTACAGGTAAGTAACTGTGCTATCTCCAGGAACAAGCAGGAATAAGTCCTCACATATGGGGACTCCCTAGCTAAGATGCCTGGGAGATCCCCCTCCAAGGGTAAACCATCTTCGTATGGATCTCAGGCATCCATCCAGGGAAGGTGGGCAGGAGTTGTTTAAGTATGGAACAGGTGTTTGAGGACAGCCTGACCAAACAAGGCATCCCGGCGGGAGTCCTTGTCCAAGCAGTAATGGGCTGTGAAGGTATGAACCGAGGCCCAAGTGGCTGCTCGACAGATCTGATCTATGGACACAGAGTGAAGATGAGCCATAGAAGTGGCCATGGCTCGCACATTGTGAGCTGTGACATGGCCTTCCAGAGAAATGTTCTTACTCCGGTAAGCAAAAGAAATAAACTGAGCAATCCAATTGGAAAGTGTACGTTTGGTGACAGGAAGTCCCAAATGAGAAGAATCAAAAGCCACGAAAAGTTGGGAAGACTTTCGATGTGGCTGAGTCCTGTTGAGGTAAAAGGCGAGAGCTCTTTTACAGTCAAGAGTATGAAGGTTCCTCTCTGCACTGGATGCATGAGGAGCCGGAAAAAAACAGGTAGATATACCTCTTGATTAAGATGAAAAGGCGAGACCACTTTAGGCATAAAGTGGGGATTCGTCCTAAGGACCACCTTATCATGATGAAATCTGGTATAAGGTGGATTAGCCACCAAAGCCTGCAGTTCACTGATGCGGCGAGCCGAACTGACTGCAATAAAGAAAAGAACCTTCCAGGAAAGAAATTTCAGGGAGGTAGATACCAACGGTTCAAAAGGTGGCTTCATAAGTTGACCCAGAACTAAATTCAAGTCCCATGCTACCGGAGGAGGTCGGATGGGAGGCTTAGTGAGGGTCAGGCCTCTCATGAATCTTGCAATAAGAGGATGAGAGGAGACAGGTTGTCCATTTATAGGTTTTAAGGATGCTGCAATAGCACTTAAATGGACTCGTACTGAATTTGTCTTGAGGCCTGCATTGGAAAGATGCAGGAGATAGTCCAGTAGAGAATTCAAAGGAAGTGCTAGAGGGTCAAGACCCTGTTGCGCACACCAAATGGAAAAACGTTTCCATTTGAAAGCATAGGAACGCCTAGTAGAGGGTTTCCTAGAGGCATGAAGGATATCTTTCACTGGTTGGGAAAGATTAAACTCATGAAGGCTTAAGCCTTCAGTAACCAAGCTCGGAGATGTAGGGACTTGGGGTTTGGATGCCACAAAGTCCCCTGCTCCTGAGACAGAAGGTCTGGTGCAGCTCCCAGGTCCAGGGAGGAGCCCTGGGAGAGCTGTAGAAGGAGAGGGAACCACACTTGGCGTGGCCAGCGTGGAGCAATGAGGATCATGGATCCGTGATCCCTCTTAAGTTTGAACAGAGTCTTGGGAATCAAAGGAATGGGTGGAAAAGCGTACAGGAATTCCTGACCCCAATGTAGGAGAAAGGCATCGTTGGCCTGAGCTCCCTGACACGGAGTCCTGGAACAGAACCTGGGAAGTTTGGCATTCCACGGACTTGCAAAGAGGTCTATGTCCGAGGTCCCCCATTCCTGAAAGATTCTGCGTATCTGGTCCATATGCAGGGACCATTCGTGTGGGAGCAGAACTCGACTGAGTCTGTCTGCCCGAGAGTTTTGAACTCCTGGAAGATATACTGCCAGAAGATGAATTTGATGCTCTCTGGCGAAGGCCCATAATCTGAGAGCTTCGTTGCAAAGCGACAGAGAGCCCGTCCCTCCTTGTTTGTTGACATAGAACATGGCTACCTGATTGTCTGTCTGGACTAGGACAGTCAGGTTGACAAGGAGGGTGTGGAAGACTGTGAGGGCAAGGAAGATTGCTCGCAGTTCCAGAAGGTTGATGTGAAGGGTGGTCTCCTGAGGAGACCAGGTGCCCTGAGTGGAGAGGTGTTGGAGATGAGCTCCCCACCCTGTTTGGGAGGCATCTGTTGTGAGGGTTGCTTGGGGCAACGAAGGTTGGAAGGGAATCCCCAACAACAGATTTTTGGAGGATGTCCACCACTGGAGAGACCAAAACAGTCGTTTTGAGGTGAGTATTTGGTCTGAGAGCAGTCCTGATGCTTGAGACCACTGGGTGGCCAAAAGCCATTGAGCTGCCCTCATATGAAGACGAGCGTAGGGCACCACATGGACCGTGGAGGCCATGTGGCCCAGAAGTTGCAGCATTTCTCTGGCTGACAAGTGACTTCTGGACTGAGCCTGGGAGGCCAAGCTTATTAGCCTTTGGCCTCGGACCAGAGGGAGGTAGGCCCTTGCAGTGGTGGAGTCCAATTGGGCCCCTATGAATTCCAGGGACTGAGTAGGGATGAGTTGGGTCCAGAGAAATCTGGGCTTCTGACTGAGATGGAGCTCGGATGAGCCAGTCGTCCAGATATGGGAAGACAAAGATTCCCATGCCTCTGAGAAATGCGGCTACGACTGCCATGCATTTTGTGAAGACTCTTGGAGCAGAGGCCAGACCGAAGGGTAGTACTCTGTACTGGAAATGTTTTCCCTGGAACAGAAAGCGAAGATATTTTCTGTGGGATGGATGGATGAGTATATGAGTGTACGCATCCTTGAGATCTAGAGAACAAAGCCAATCCTGACTCTGAAGGTATGGAAGGAGAATGCCCAGAGAGAGCATTTTGAATTTCTCCTTGAATAGAAACCTGTTCAATTCTCTCAGATCTAGGATAGGTCTGAAGCCCCCTGTCTTCTTTGTTATGAGAAAATAAGGGGAGTAGAAACCTAACCCCTGTTGTGGAGGAGGAACCTCCTCTATTGCCCCTTGGGCAAGGAGAGAAGAGACTTCCTGACCCAACAGGGTCAGAAGAGATGGGGGAGAACTGAATTGCCTCACCATGGTATGGGGAGGAAGGCTGGAGAAATGAAGTTTGTAGCCCTCCCTGATAATAGAGAGGGTCCATTGCTCTGATGTGATTTGTTCCCATCTGGGAGCAAAATGAGCTAGCCTTCCAGGAATGGTGAGGGGCTCTGGTTGTTCTAGAGCCAGAAACGGCAAGTTCTCTAGGGGCAAGTCAAAACCCCTGAGGGGGTTGAGCCTGCTGGGGTGCAGTAGACACTGCAGGCTTTGACTTTACTTGCTTAGATTGCTGACGCTTAGCAGCAAAGCGAGGCTGAGCAGATTGCTGGCCAGTATTTGTGGAAAATCTGGCCTTCTTATAGTAAGGCCTTTTAAAAGACTTCTTTTTGGCAGGGGTAGAAGTAGACTTAGAAAGTCTATCTAGAGTGGCATTTTCTGCATCCATTTGAGCAGCTTTAATTTGCCAGTCTTCACCAAATAAGTTCTCACCTGTACAGGGCAGATTCCTGAGGCCATCTACAACCCAGGGTTCTAGGTCAGAAGCCTGGAGCCAAGCGAGACGTCGGGCTGCAATAGCAATTCCCGAAGCCCTGCCAGCAACCTCAAAGGAATCAAAGGCTGCCCTGTTGGAGAACTTGGAGACCTCTGAAAGTTGTGTCACCATAGAAAAGAAGTCCGCCCTTTGATCATCAGGGATAAAGGGGGCAAAATGCTGTACCTTTAGGGCAAGTTGTCCAAGAAACATGCCCATATAAAGGCTATACGAATTGATCCTGGCTATAAGCATACTAGCCTGGAACATCTTTCTACCAAAAGAGTCAAGGGTCTTACATTCCCGCCCTGGAGGGGTAGAAGAATGCCTTTTAGGACTCTTTATTTTCTTCATGGCAGACTTCACCACAATAGAGTGGTGAGGCAGCTGAGTTTTTTGGAACCCAGGAGAAGGAGGGACCCGATACATGGTGTCCAACCTACGGGAATGGGGAGACAGTGTTAAAGGAGTCTCCCACAAATCCATCAAGTGTTCTTGAAGGTTTTCATGGATAGGCAGAGTGACTGCCTCTTTAGGAGCTTTAGAGTATCCTAAAATATCCAATTTTTTTGATCTGGGTTCTTTTTCAGAAGATGTAGCAATAGAAAGTCCTTTAGCTACATCAACAATGAAATCCTGAAAGGATAAATCCTCTGGAGGAGACATCCTCCTCTTTGGAGAAGAGGGCTCCTCAGGAAGAGCAAGCTCAGCAGAGTCATCAGAGGAATTGAATTCATCAGAAGAATCTGAGTATTCTCTCTGTGCTTTCAATGCACGATACGCATACCGATTGGTATCGATATCGGGCGTATCGGGCATGGGATCGGTATCGGGCGAAAGCCTGAATCCGGCATGCTGAACCGATCGACGTTTGGAAGTCGATGGTCTCGGTTCCGGTGTGGATACCGGAACCGGGGTCGGTACCGATGGAATCGGTACCGAGGGCGTCGCAGCCTTAATGAATGCCAGAACGGCCTGCTGCATGGTCTGGACAGTATTGCCCATAGACGCCACTGCTGCCTGGATGTCGGTACCGGTATGGGCCGGTACCCCAGAGCAGTCCAACAGGTGATCAGTCGAGGCCGTGCCATCGATGTCAACCTGTGATCCCATGGTTGCTTTGGAGGCTGGAGCCTCCCGCCGGGGTTTTTTGGCCTGGGCAGAATCCTCGAACTCAAGCTTGAGAGCCTCTCGATCTTTAGAAAGAGATTTGCTTTTAGAGGATTTGCCCACAGAAGTTTTGGTTACCTGAGATCCATCCGGAGAGGAAGACCTGGATGACTGTGATGCTGGATTATCTGAAGCAAACAGCACATGGAATTTGTTGGCCCGGTTCTGCAACCCACGTTTAGACATCTGGGAGCAGGATGGGCAGTCCGGTATGGAGTGGTCAGGTCCCACACATTTAAGACACCATTCATGGGTGTCTGTGACAGAAATGACAGCACTGCACTTGGTACACTTTTTAAAACCAGGGACTGGCTTCTCCATGAGGAGAATTTGTGTTGGCCTAAAGGCCTAACAAAAGTTACCAAGCTGTGCTGAAGAAAATAAAAAAGTCTTTTTTTTTTATAAAGAAAGAAAGAGAGACCGGCGGTACCGGTTTCGGTATGGGGAAGGCAGGTACGCGGTCTAAAGAAACAAACAAAATTAACAATTTCTTCAGCGGTGACAGGAACACGACCTGCTGGCTCCGCGGAAAAAAACTGAGGAGAGCTGGTCAGGAAGGCGGGAAGGCAGCGCGCATGTGCAGTGGGAGGCCCCAAAAGCCTTTCATCTGAAAGGCTGGGGAGCTTTCCCGCGCAGGCTCCGTCGGTTCCGACGTACCCATATGTGAGGACTTATTCCTGCTTGTTCCTGGAGATAAGGTTTACCACACTCCAAGAACATCTCCAGTCTAGTCTCTCTTTATGTAGGTAAATTCTGAGTGACAATGATTCATCTGAACAAAATATACCCGCTCAGTTTCAGGGCACAGGGCAAGGGGAAGGGGAAGAAGAGGTCATTTTAAACTGAAAATATTTGGCTACTCCTTTTTAATATCAAACTCATAAAGTTCATGTTGTAGAAAGTCATTCATTAGACATCCCCAGAAGGTGCAACGAGTCTGGGAGCAAAGAGGTTCTGAAAGGCCTTTTTCCTTTGAGAATGATTTCACTCAGCCTTGGATTTAGGAGTCGGCAATGTGAGCAATGGCTTCTAGCATCAGATTTTCATACGTGCCACAGTGCTGCAGACCTGCTGCCAGGATACTGCTTTTCCTGTTGAGTGGTGCCTGCTATGTGGCAGCTGCAAAAGCAATGCCAACAAAAAAAATTCAACAGCGAGCCTGGGCATCCCTTGCAAGCTTGACAAGCTCTGCAGTGCCCCATCCCGTGCATGGACTGCCATGATAACAGGAAGCTCATGTGGGAGAAAGGAGTAAGACCGATGTGGGGCCTGTTGATGCGGAGTGGCTACCAGGCCCCATGCTTAATTTTCATGTCTGTGTTGCAGCGGAGCAGTGCTACATGACAAGACATGCGGTGTGGCAATTCTGGGGCGAGGGCAGATGCTGGGAGAGAAGAGGATCTGAGCAGGATGGTTCAGATCCGCTGCACTATCTCTTTCCTATCTGACCCATTGGCGTTCTTTTTCTTTTCCTAGCAGCGTTTAATTTTACATTGTAAACCGCTCTGATACTCATATGTAGGCGGTATATTAATTGACGAATAAAAACAAAAATAATGACCTCTGGAGGGGGAGGAGATACCTATTTTATTATCTCCAGGAACAAGCAGCGTCCAATAAGAAAGCTTTTGGGAGCATCCCACAGCGCCTGAAAAATTATGTGTACTCATTCCCAGAGAGTAGATTAGATGGAGACAGGGAAGAACTGCAATGTCCTAAGTGCATATTTTATAAAAACTCACATACATAAACATATTTAAAGCTTCCTCAGAGCTGGTGTAAATTTGTGTGAGAGCATTTATGCATTATTTTAGGGTCAGTTTTGAGAAGCTATTTTATAAAGGCACATACACACCCTATGTTGCTTTTATAAAATAAAGCACAATTACTTACCTGTAACAGGTGATCTCTGGGAACAGCAGGAATAAGTCTTCACATATGGTATTGTCGGTACCGACGGAGCCTGCGCGGGAATGCTCCCCAGCGTCCAATAAGAAAGCTTTTGGGAGCATCCCACAGCGCCTGCGTGCTGCCTTCCCAACCGCCTCTCTCCAGTTCTTCTTTTCCGCGGAGCCAGCAGGTTGTGTTCCTGTCACCGCAGAAGAAGTTCTTTATTTTTTCCTATTCTTTTGTGTCGCGTCTGCCTTCTTCGACGTCGGACCGGTACCGCCGGTCTTTTCTTTTCTTTCTTTCTTAAAAAAAACCCAAAACGTTTCTTCACTCAGCATTTTCAGTTTTTGGGCCTTAGGCGGTACTATTTCTGTCACTGACACCCATGACTGGTGTCTAAAATGTTTGGGGCCTGACCATTCCATTACGGATTGTATGTCCTGTACCATGATGTCTAAAAGAGGTCGGCAGAACCGAGCAGCCAAGCTCAGTACCCTGTTTCCCTCTGATGCAGCTTCGGTGGCATCGACGTCTTCCAGGGCTTCTTCTTCCTCCCATGGATCTCAGGTAACCAAGCATAATCTGGCCGGTTCTCGAAGGGTAGATCTCCTTCCAAGCATCGACATGCCTCTGGGCTTGCCCTCGAGGATTCCGCACCGGCAAAATTACCCCAGCGGGAAGCTCCGGCTTCCAAAGCATTGTCTATGGGGTCACAGGTTGACATCCATGGCTCGGCCTCGACAGATCACCTGTTGCCGTGTTCTGGGGTACCGGTGGCTCCCACTGGTACCGGCATCCAGACATTGGTGGCGTCGATGGATCAAAAGATCCTGACCATGCAGCGCACCCTAGCGGCATTCATACAGGCTGTGACGCCTCCGGTACCGCAACAATCCCCGTTGTCGGTACCAGCTCCGGCACCGGCATCACTCCCGGTGCCGGTACCGATCGCATCGACATCGGCTTCGGTGTCGGCTGCAACGGTACCCTGTCCTATGATGCCCATCGGTACCGAACCGGTACCGGTTACTCCCGATACCGATCCTATTCGGTACGTTTATCGGGCTTTACAGGAGCATCCAGACAGGCGATACTTCGATTCCTCTGATGTGTCTGAGGGTTCTGTCATCAGGGAAGTGGCCAGGGGCCTCTCCATCACAGTGGCCCCTGAGTCAGAACCCAGAGCCAAGGAATTGGATATTTTACAATATCCTAAAACTCCTAAGGAGGCAGCTACCTTGCCTATCCATGAGATTCTGTATGATCTCATGTTGAGGATGTGTGAGACACCTCTTACCACCTCTCCTCATTCTCGCAGGTTAGAAACTATGTATCATGTCCCTCCTTGTCCTGGCTTCCACAAGACTCAGCTCCCTCACCACTCTATTGTGGTAGAGTCTGCCATGAGAAAGATAAAGAGTGCAAAGAGACACTCATCCAATCCTCCAGGACGTGAATGCAGGACCCTAGATGCTTTTGGCCGAAGGGTTTTCCAAGCTTCTATGCTAGCTGCCAGGATCAACTCCTATAGTCTCTATATAGGGATGTTTCTAAAAGAAGTCACAGATCATCTGCAGACTTTAACCCCTTTTATTTCAGAGGATAAAAGGCAGGAGTTTCTCACTTGACTCAAACATGCCCAAGATGCCTCCAAATTTTCCAACCGTGCAGCCTTTGACTCTTTTGAGTGTGTAAGCAGAGCTTCGGCTATTGCCATGGGGCACGCAGAATTGCTTGGCTACAAGCTTTTGATTTGGAGCTCTGGGTACAAGATGAATTAGGGAATATCCCTTGTACAGGTGAAAACCTTTTTGGTAAGGACTGGCAAGCAAAGGCCAATCAGATGGATGCTGAAAACTCTGCTTTGGATCGACTTTCAAAGTCTACCTCTGCTCCTGTTAAGAAAATATTGTTCAAAAAGACATCTTTTTCTAAAAAGGGAAGATACTATCCTGCTTATAGTCAGCAGGCATCTTCTGCAGGTCGTTTTGCTGCAAAGCGTCAGCAACTACCTAAACAGGCCAAATCAAAGGCTGCTAGGCCTGCCATGACCCAGTAGCCTCAGCCTCCTCAGGGCCTTTGACTTGCAGCTAGAGAACTTAGCCTTTCTGGCTCTGGAAGAACCAGAGCCCCTTACCATTCCAGGAAGGTTGACTTATTTTGCTCCCAGATGGGAACAAATCACAGCAGAGCAATGGACACTCTCTATCATAAGGGAAGGGTACAAGCTTCATTTCTTAAGCCTTCCCCCTCACACCATAGTGAAACAGTTCAATTCTCCAACATCTCTCCTCGACTTTCTGGGTCAGGAGATTGCCACCCTTCTTGCCAAAGGGGCAATAGAAGAAGTACCTCTTCTTCAGCAAGGCACAGGGTTCTACTCCCCTTATTTTCTTATTCCAAAGAAAACAGGGGGCTACAGACCCATCTTAGATCTCAGAGAATTGAACAAATTTCTATTCAAGGAGAAATTCAAGATGATTTCTCTCGGTGCTCTGCTTCCATAACTTCAGAGTCAGGACTGGCTTTGTTCTCTAGATCTCAAGGATGCGTACACCCATGTCCTCATCCATCCAACACACAGAAGGTTCCTTCGGTTCCTTTTTGGAGAAAAGCACTACCAATACACGGTGCTTCCTTTCGGTCTGGCCTCCGCACCAAGGGTGTTCACGAAATGCATGGCAGTAGTAGCTGCATTTCTACGCACCCTGGGAATATTTGTTTTCCCATATCTGGACGACTGGCTCATTCGAGCTCCCTCTCAGTCAGAGGCCAAGACTTTTCTAACCTGCACAATGCGTGTCCTTCAGTATTTGGGACTGGTAATAAACATCCCAAAATCCCATCTCACCCCTACTCAATCTCTGGAGTTTATAGGGGCTGTCCTGGATACTACAACTGCAATGGCCTATCTTCCTCAGGCTCGTTGTCTACGCTTGGTGCAGTTAGCCTCCCAAATACAGTTAAAGTCCCATTTAACTGCTCGGGAAATGTTACAACTCTTAGTCCACATGACATCCACTGTGCATGTGGTTCCATATGCTCACCTTCACATGAGGGCAGCTCAATGGACTTTGTCCACCCAATGGACTCAGGCATCAGGTTGCCTGTCAGACAAAATAGTAAACTCCAGTCGCCTTTTTTGGTCTCTCCAGTGGTGGAAGTCCTCTCAAAACCTGTTGCTGGGGTCCCCTTTTCAGCAGTCACTTCCCCAAGCAACCCTTACAACAGATGCCTCTCCAATGGGTTGGGGAGCTCATCTGCAAGATCTCTCCACCCAGGCCATCTGGTCTCCACAGGAGACTTCTCTACACATCAATCTCTTGGAACTCAGAGCAATTTTCTTAGCTCTCAGAGTGTTCCACTCCCTGTTCAGCTACAGGACAGTCCTCATCCACCCGGACAACCAAGTAGCCACGTTCTATGTGAACAAGCAGGGAGGGACTGGCTCTCTGTCGCTTTGCAACAAAGCTTTGCGACTGTGGGCCTTCGCCAGAGAGCATCAGATTCATCTTATGGCAGTATATCTTCCAGGCGTTCAAAACTCTTGGGCAGACAGACTCAGTCGAGTTCTGCTTCCACACGAGTGGTCCCTCCACATGGACCAGGTAGCCAGGATTTTTCGAATTTGGGGAACCCCGGACATAGACCTCTTTGCAAGTCCGTGGCATGCCAAACTTCCCCGGTTCTGTTCCAGAATTCTGTGTCAGGGAGTTCAGGCCAAGGATGCCTTTCTTCTTCACTGGGGTCAAGACTTCCTTTATGCCTTTCCACCCATTCCCCTAATTCCCAAAACACTTTTCAAGCTTCAGAGAGACCAAGGTTCCATGATCCTCATAGCACCACATTGGCCACGCCAAGTGTGGTACCTTCTACTTCTGCATCTCTCTCAAGCTCCCTCCCTGGAATTGGGCTCTGCACCAGATCTTCTATACCAGGAAGACGGAACGTTGTGGCACCCAAACCCCCAGTCTCTCCATCTCAGGACCTGGTTGCTGAAGGCCTAGACCTTCAAGTTTTTCATCTCTCTCAGCAAGTCAGTGATATTCTTCATGCTTCTAGAAAGCCTTCCACTAGGCGTTCTTATGCTTTCAAATGGAAAAGATTTACCATTTGGTGTTCAGAGAAGGGTCTTAACCCTCTTGCAATACCTCTGAATTCGTTACTAGAGTATCTTCTGCATCTATACCATGCAGGCCTTAAAACAAATTCAGTAACAGTCCATTTGAGTGCTATTGCAGCGTCCCTCAAGCCTCTCAATGGACAGCCTATTTCCTCTCATCCTCTTATAGCAAGATTCATGAGAGGCCTTCTTTTAACTAAACCTCCCATTAGACCACCTCCAGTGGCATGGGACTTAAATCTGGTTCTTGGCCAGCTTATGAAGCCACCCTTTGAACCTTTAGCCACCACCTCCTTGAAATTTCTTTCTTGGAAGGTTATCTTTCTTATTGCAGTCACCCAGGGGCGGCCCAAGGGGGGTGCGGGGCCATGTGCGGAGACTCGGTGCGGGGCCTCATTTGCATAAGTGGCCTTATTTGCATAAATATTTGCATAATGTTACCATACACTAACTTTTAGTAAACATGTCTCTTAATGAGTGTATGGATAAAGAAAGACTAAAAGATTTCTACATTACTATAATCCAGTGCCAACCGCCAGGCACATTAGGAACTACTACAAACGCTGCCCATTTAGAACCCATAGCAAACCCGCTGTATCCTGACAGCATTACCAGGACTCACAAAGCACCAGTCCCTACCTATCAAAAGGAAACACTGCAAATATTAAACCAGTACATTTCAGAGAATACTGGGGAAAGAGAACAAGTGGCAATGTCAAATAGGAATTACATAAACAGAATACCTCAGCTCAGTTACACATGCAGAACATAGACCATCACCAAACAAGGAATCGCAATTTAGAAACAGGAAGGCAATAATTTAAACTGGGAACCCCAAAAGCCAAACTTGGAATGTACAACAACACTGTAGAAATAAAACTATAAATCAATTTCCTCTTGTACCAAACAAAGCGCAGATGTTAATGATGCACATTTCCCAGAACTTTCATATTCCAGTTAATAAATTCAAAATAAAGAGATATATTTCTACCTTTTGTGCATTTTTTTTCAGTTGCAATTGCTCCAGCCACTTTCTTCTGGTTTCTTCATGTTTTCTGCTAACTCTCCATCGTCTGCTGTCCATTTGTCCTTTCTTCTCTCTTCTAGTTTTCTTTCCATCCTCTCTCTCTACATCTGCTTTAACATACTAATCTTTATCCTTTTGCTCTTTCCTCATTCTTATTTCATCCACACAAATTTTACCCCTCCATCCTCAATCCCCACTTACTCTCCCAATACCCGGCCAATTGTAGATTTTTCATCCCTCCCACACAAAATATTTTTCCCCTCTCCATTTTACTCTCCCAGCCCCATCCCATTCTAATCCTCCCCCAACATCAGCTCCCTTCTAGTTCCAGTCTCACCCAGCATCCATTCCCTTCTAGTCCCTGCATCAGCCCATTTCCAGTCCTAGCCCCCCATCAACCCATTTCCAGTCCTAGCTCCCCCATCCATTTTCAGTCTGAGTCCCTTCATCAGCTCATTTCCAATCCTAGCCCCCCATCAGCCCATTTCTAGTCATTTCCTAGCCCCACCATCAGCCCATGTCAAATCCTAGCTCCCCTCCACTCAGCCCAATTCCAGTCCAAGCCCCCCCATGAGCCTACTTCCAGTTCTAGCCCCTCCATGAGTCCATTTCAATTCAAGCCCCCACCACAGCCCATTTCCAATCTTAGCTCCCCCCAACAGCCCATTTCCAGTCCTATCCTAGCTGCGCCATCAGCCCATTTTCAGTTCTAGCTCCCTTCCCTCACAGCCCATTTCCATTCCAAGCTCCCTCCCCATCAGCTATTTGCAGTTCAAGCCTCCCCGTCCACTCAGTCCATTTCCAGTCATAGCAATCCCCCAACCCATTACCAGTCCTAGCCCCCCAACAACCCATTTTCAGTTTAAGCCCCCCCCTATAACCCATTACCAGTCCTCACCCCCCATCAGCCCACTTCCAGTCTTAACCCCATCAGCCCATTTCCAGTCAGCCCCCCATAGCCCATTGCCAGTCCTAACCCCCCCCCATCAGCCCACAGCCCATTACTAGTCCTAACCACATCAGCCCACCTCAAGTCCTAACCCCTCCCCATCAGCCCTTTTCCTGTCCTAGCGCCCCCATCGCCCATTAGCAGTCCTAACCCCCCCCATAGCCCATTAGCAATCCTAACCCCCATCACCCTATTTCCAGACAGCCCCCATCAGCCCACAGCCCATTACCAGTCGTAACCCCCCCCAGCCCATTTCCAGTCCTAACCCCCCATCACCCCATTTCCAGTCAGCCTCCATCAACCCCCAGCCCATTACCAGTCTTAACCCCCCCAGCCCATTACCAGTCTTAACCCCCCAGCCCATTTCCAGTCAGCCTCCATCAGCCCCAGCCCATTAGCAGTCTTAACCCCCCCAGCCCATTTCCAGTCCTAACCCCTCCCCAGCCCATTTCCAGTCAGCCTCCATCAGCCCCAGCCCATTTCCAGTCCTAACCCCCTCCAGCCCATTTCCAGTCCTAACCCCCCCCCCCCCAGCCCATTTCAAGTCAGCCTCCATCAGTCCCAGCCCATTTCCAGTCCTAACCCCCCCCTTGCACATTTCCAGTCCTAACCCCCCCCTTGCACATTTCCAGTCCTAACCCCCCCCTTGCACATTTCCAGTCCTACCCCCCCCCTTGCACATTTCCAGTCCTAACCCCCCCCCTTGCACATTTCCAGTCCTAACCCCCCATCACCCCATTTCCAGTCAGCCTCCATCAGCCCCCCCCCTTCCCTTCCCTTCCCTTCCCTTCCGGCAAATTTAAAAACAAAAACCTGGCTCTAGCTGCTGCTGCCGCGTCCGTCGCAGCAGCGGCAGAATGGCGTGTCCCGCGGGGCCCCCTCTCCACGTCGAGCCCTCTGCAAGGGCTTTCAGATTCGCGAAGGGAGAGTGCTCCCTCGCGTCTCTGTAAAGCCCGCAGGGGCTAATGGGAAATTTCCCATCAGCCCCTCGCGTCTAAAGGGGCTGATGGGAAATTTCCCATTAGCCCCTGCGGGCTTTACAGAGACGCGAGGGAGCACAACTCTCCCTTCGCGAATCTGAAAGCCCTTGCAGAGGGCTCGAAGAGGAGAAGGGGCCCCGCGGGACACGCCATTCTGCCGCTGCTGCGACGGACGCGGCGGCAGCGGCAGCAGCTAGAGCCAGGTTTTTGTTTTTAAATGTAATAAAAAAAAAAGCAGAATGTTCTTTGCGCGGGGCCCCCTGAAACGCGGGGCCCTGTGCAAAAAACATTCTTGCTCAATGGACGGGCCGGCCCTGCAGTCACCTCAGCACGTCGCATCAGTGAGTTGCAAGCCTTGGTGGCTAATCCTCCTTATACAAGGTTCCATCATGATAAGGTAGTCCTCAGGACCAATCCACACTTTATGCCCAATGTGGTCTCGCCTTTTCATCTGAATCAAGAGGTATACTTACCTGTCTTTTTTCCAGGACCTCATGCATCAAGTGCAGAGAGGAATCTTCATACTTTGGATTGTAAAAGAGCTCTCGCCTTTTACTTACAAAGAACACAGCAACATAGAAAATCTTCTCAACTCTTTGTTGCTTTTGATCCTTCCCATTTAGGACTTCCAGTTTCTAAGAGAACACTGTCCAACTGGATTGCTCAGTGTATTTCTTTCGCCTACCAGAGTAGGAACCTTTCTCTGGAAGGTCATGTCACAGCTCACAATGTGAGGGCCATGGCAGCCTCAATGGCTCATCTAAACTCTGTGTCCATCGACCAAATCTGTCGAGCGGCCACCTGGGCCTCGGTTCATACCTTCACAGCCCATTACTGTTTGGACAAGGACTCCCGCCGGGATGCCTCTTTTGGTCAGGCTGTTCTCAAACACCTGTTCCATTCCTAATCAGCTCCTACCCACCTACCCTGGTTGGATGCCAGAGATCCATGAGGGGAGGTGGAGCCCTTTTCAAGGACACACAACTCTGGGGTCTCTCCCTGGCATCTGCAGCTAGGGAGTCCCTATAGGTGAAGACTCATTCCTGCTTGTTCCTGGAGATAGCACAGTTACTTACCTGTAACAGCTGATCTCTGGGAACAGCAGGAATAAGTCTTCACAACCCACCCACCTTCCCTAGGAGTTGTATCTCTCTATCTATCTTTCCTTCCCTCTCTCTCTCTTTGTCTCAGCTTTAAAACTCGAACTGGAGAGAGGCGGTTGGGTAAGGTGGGAAGGCAGCACGCAGGCGCTGTGGGATGCTCCCAAAAGCTTTCTTATTGGACTCTGGGGAGCGTTCCCGCGCAGGCTCCGTCGGTACCGACGATACCATATGTGAAGACTTATTCCTGCTGTTCCCAGAGATCACCTGTTACAGGTATGTAATTGTGCTTTATTTTATAAAAGCAACATAGGGTGTGTATGTGCCTTTATAAAATAGCTTCTCAAAACTGACCCTAAAATAATGCATAAATGCTCTCACACAAATTTACACCAGCTCTGAGGAAGCTTTAAATATGTTTATGTATATGAGTTTTTATAAAATATGCACTTAGGACATTGCAGTTCTTCCTTGTCTCCATCTAATCTACTCTCTGGGAATGAGTACACATAATTTTTCAGCATGCATACTTTATACACACATATCATCAAGCCTGAGATTTAAAGAGCATCTTTTGCCATGAGACTGCTGTTGGCAGCAGGATTACTTATTTTTTTCCTTTAGTACAGTGGTTCTTAACCCAGTCCTTGAGGCACTGCCAACCAGTTGGTTTTTCAGGATATCCACAATGCATATGCATAAAAGAAATTTGCATGCACTGCCTCCTTGCTATACAAATCTATTTCATGTATATTAATTGTAAATATCCTGAAGCTGAGGGTGCCCTGAGGACTGGGTTGAGAACCACTGCTTTAGGTGCCATTTAACTTAGGGAATCTTAACCTGCACGTCAGAACCTTCCAGCACCCTCCCTCACCAACAAAATATGTATCACAGAGGAGCATACAGATGAAATCAGGCATGAAATAAAGCTGAAAGTCTGAATTAATCATGGGACACCCAAACTGCACAATGCTTCATAACCCCATCATCCCAAAACTGGTATGTTTCATCTTTTCTGGTATTTGTAAGAAAACTGAATTTAGGTGGTGTATGGTTGTGGTTGGGGATTCAGGCCTGTACTCGTGGGTTTTTTACATCTTCCAAACCAAAGAAACAGTCTGTCCATATTTAGTTTAGCTCTACCTCTCTCCTGAGATCTAGCAGCTTGCTTTTCTCCAAGAAATGCACCTGTTGTTCAACAAAAGATTGCGTACATTAAATAAAAGCCCAATGAAGAAACACGCTGCCATTATGTGTAATTTTGAGCCTTTGTTAAATGGTCAACGGAGAATTTTTAAAAATAGGTTGTTCAGTCATTTTGCAACATCTAAATAACACAGCTGCCCAGAAAGACATACTGTACGTACCATTCTCTAATGCAGAACTGCTGGTTGATTTGCATCTCGCTGGAAGAAAAAGTAATAAAATAATAATAATATGGACATGCTCTAATTGCACATTTTCCAAACAAATGGAAAGCAAGCTGTGTTGGCTGGTGCTGAAAAGCATTTTATACTCCTTTGTGATTGAAAACGTGGAGAGCCTTGTGTAGGGCCTTTGTCTTCATATTTTTCCTATTTTATGGAATTTTGCACAGAATAAGCAAATAACTGGAATTAAGTGGACAGATATTAAATATTATGTTTTCTGCTTTATTGAAGATTTGTGTTCTTGCAAAGCAAATGGGACATCCTAGGCCTGAAAAAACAAATTGCACATATAACACCTATGCCACTATTTTCGGCAAAATATAATTTCAAATTATATTCTTGGTCATTTTAAATTAATCTTACCGGCACCAAGAAATCACAATGGATTTAGCAGTTTAAGAATATCATTAGGATTTCAGCGCTTGACTGTTGTGGGGAAAATGGTGCATGAAGTTAAAGAAAACAGAATGCTAAATCAAACGGACAGCTTTGAACACAGGAAAGAGTTGGAACCCAAATACTGTGGGGGTCTTTTACTACACGGCTCTAGCTGTCAGTATGTACTGTGAGATGCACTGACAGCTAATGGGCAATTTGCATGCTAACTGTGGGAGGAGTGGCCTAGTGGTTGGAGCAAGTTACCCTGGGCTAGGGGTTCAAATCCCGCTAGAGGACAGCAACTTTGGGCCGGAAGGACTGGGGTCTCTAGTCCCACAGGTGCGCCTTGGGCAAGCCATTTAACCCTCCATTTCCTCATGTACAAAAACAGAGATTGTGAGCCCTTCGGGGACAAGGGAAACATATATTCAGTTCCTGAATGTACACCGCTTTGACTGGTAGAAAAGTGGTATATAAGCCTAGTTAAATAAATAAAACTGTGAATCGCCTGTTGAGGTGGTAAGGGGCGAGTTAAGAGAAAGAGTGGGTGGGGTGAGCGCCGCACAGCGTGACGGTAAACACTATGCATTAACTGTGACCCTTGCAATTAGTTCAGATTCATCTAACACCACCTCTATAGGTGGAGTTAAGTGCACCTTTGTCATTTGTTTGCCACGTTAGGGAACACACTTACAGCTAACATGGCGGCGTTACACCTAATGTGCCATGATTTTGGCGCTGAGACCTTACAGTATAACCTTATGTAATCTGAAGTTTATAGTGCCACCATGTTGATGCAGAAGATGATACCATATGGTATACAACAAAGAAAAATACCTAAGAAAATATACTCTACATAATACATAATCAAAATACATATAAATTCTTAAAATATATATATATAATACTTAAAAGAATTTTATTTAATAGAAAAAACTACATCATCAGCAGAGGCTACTATCGATACGTACACTTTCATAAGAAAGTAAGAAATGCCATACTGGGTCTGACCAACATCCATCAAGCCCAGTATCCTGTTTCCAACAGTGGCCAATTCATGTCACATGTACCTGGCAGGCTCCCATAAAAGGTACACATGTTCCACAATGTTTATCCTGGGGTAAGCAGTGGATTTCCCTGGTCCCCTTTAATGGACCTTTCCTCCAGGAATGATCCAAACCTTTTTTAAACCCAGCTACACTAATAGCTTTTACTACATCCTCTGGTAACAAATTCCAGAGTTTGATTACACGTTGAGTGAAAAAATATTTTCTCTTAAATGGGTTACATTGTAGCTTCATTGCGTTATCCCCTAGTCTTTTTACTTTTTGATGGAGTAAACAACTGATCTGCGTTTACCCATTCTACACCATTTATTAATTTATAGACCTCTATCACATCTTCCCTCAGCCGTCTCTTTTTCAAGTTGAAGAGTTCATTCGTGGTTATAGTTTTCCAGTTAATGAACATCACAAGTCATTTTTTTGCTGTGGGTCTAGTCTGTCTCAACAGATTGTAAGCTGTTAATGAAAGCCTTCATTAGGTGGGTAATTTTATAACAGGGCATCTAGGCTGTGCCTACTCTAGAAAAGCAACATAAACGCTTAGGTGCTTTAAAAATTACTCCATTGAAACAAAGGCACAGATTTTTACACATGCTCTGAGACTGATGCAAATGGCCTGCCTACGTTTATGAATTCATATGTTTTTTATTGCATACTTCTGTAAAGTCGCTCATCCTCTGCCCCTGGGAACACCTACACATGTACCACGTAAAAGTACTCATTATGCATCGGCACATATTTGTATGCACATATCCCCAAGGGAAATTTCATAAACACCAATTTCTATGTGCAAAATGCCATTTTGTTTGTAAAACTCATGAAATTATCTCTATGGGGTATGTTTACTCAACTGCGGTAAAGTTAGAAACATAGAAACATGATGACAGAAAAAGACCACAAGGCCCATCTAGTCTGTCCTTCCATAACAACTACAACAGTCCACTTTTTACCTTTAGAGATCCTCTGTGTTGGTCCCATGCTTTCTTGAATTCAGTTACTGTCCTCATCTCTACCACCTCCACTGGGAGACTATTCCACGGATCCACTACTCTTTCCGTAAAGAAATATTTCCGCATATCACTCCTGAATCTATCTCCCTTCACCCTCATCCCATGTCCCCTCGTCGCAGAACTTGCTTTCAATTGAAAGAGGCTCTCTCCCTGAACATTTATGCCACGGAGGTATTTAAACATCTCAATCATATCACCTCTATCCCGCCTTTCCTCTAAGGTGTACATATTAAGATCCTTAAGTCTGTCCTCATATGCTTTATAATGAAGACCACTAATCATCTTAGTAGCAACCCTCTGCACCGACTCCATCCTGTTCACATCCTTTTGAAGGTGCGGTCTCCAGAATTGCACACCATACTCCAAATGAGGTCGCACCAAAGACTTATACAGAGGCATTATCACCTCCTTTTTTCTGCTAGCCATTCCTCTCCGTATGCACCCAAGCATCCTTCTAGCTTTTGCCGTCGCCTTTTCTACCTGTTTAGCTACTTTAAGATCATCGGACACAACTACGCCTAGGTCCCGCTCTTCTTTAGTGGACAAAAGTACTTCACCTCCTATACTGTATTGCTCCCTTGGATTGCTGCAGCCCAAATGCATGACCTTACATTTTTTAACATTAAATCCCAGTTGCCAAATTCTAGACCATTCTTCAAGCTTAGCCAGATCCCTCCTCATGTTATCTACACCTTCTTGGGTGTCTACCTTATTGCAGATTTTGGTATCATCCGCAAAGAGGCAAACCTTACCCGACAGCCCTTCCGCTATATCACTAACAAAGATGTTAAAAAGAATCGGACCAAGGACAGATCCCTGGGGCACACCACTGGTAACATCCTTCTCCTCAGAGTGAGCTCCATTTACTTGTACTCTTTGTCGCCTCCCACCCAACCAATTTCTAACCCAAGCAGTAACTTTAGGGTCCATCCCTAGGGTGCTCAGTTTGTTTATAAGTCGCCTGTGAGGAACAGTGTCAAAGGCTTTACTGAAATCTAAATACACCACATCTAGAGCTCTCCCTCGGTCCAACTCCCTGGTCACACAGTCAAAGAAATCAATCAGATTTGTCTGACAAGACCTGCCTCTGGTGAATCCATGCTGCCTCGGATCCTGTAATCCGCTGGACTCCAGAAACCTCACTATTTTCTCTTTCAACAGTGTTTCCATTAATTTACTCACCACTGAAGTTAAACTAACCGGCCTTTAGTTTTCAGCCACATCCTTACTTCCGCTTTTGTGTAAAGGCACCACATGAGCCTCTCTCCAGTCCTTTGGCACCACTCCCGACTCCAACGAGGCATTGAAAAGGTCAGTCAGTGGAGTTGCTAGAACGTCCCCAAGTTCCCTCAGTATTCTAGGGTGTATCCCATCCGGTCCCATCGCTTTGTCTACTTTAAGTTGAGCTAGTTTCTCACGAACACAGTCTTCTGAAAATTGTTCCCCGTGTTCCCCATGTTAGGGTCCCTGGATGCCCATATAAGGGAATGAGCGGTGCATCATTATGGCAAGCCGTGTCAGTTAACGCGCGCTACAAGGCGCCTCATAAGGCACATTACAAGGCACCTTAATAGGCACAATACAAGGCACATCATAAGGCACGTTATAAGGCACATTACAAGGCAACTTACTAGGCACAGTACAAGGCACGTTATAAGGCACGTTACAAGATACCTTACTAGGCACGTGCCTTGTACTTTGCCTAATAAGGTGCCTTGTAATACCTTATAAGGAGTGATGGCAACTGTGGTGAGGGTATTATGGGCTGGCAGCATGGATCTGCAAAGATATGACTGTCACAGGCATGCAAAATATCTGACATGGACAGGAAGGAGCAATGAGGAACCGAACCCATGACCACTGCCTAGAATGTCAGTGTATTAACCAGTAGGCTAGACCTCTATGGCTTGTTGCACAGCAATGGCTGGGTACAGAAGGACTGCAGGTCACCGTGCAAACCATCTGCTCTGTGTGCCAGGATAGGGTAACCCCACCAGCACCCATGATGCATTGCACATGCAGAACAACGGCCTACAGCTGACCACCAAATGGGGTCTGCATCTCTCCGGTACTGCAGCGTGGTAAGACGGACTTGACAGTGTGTGATACTGGCACAGAGTAGCTATAGACCATGCCATTGTTCAGGTTCCATGTTCACCCTGAGGGATAGGATGGGCACCCAGCACTAGGTCCGCAGTACATGTGATACTCTAATAGGTCCTGCTGCACATCCCCATCACTACCAGTGTGTGACAGGTGCTCCCAGCAGTGCAACTGAAAATACTTCTGTTCCCATCTGTGTTCTGCAGTCACATGTGGCCCAGTGGGACCGGGCACCACCCAGATTAGTGCGTATGCAGTGTTAAGGTCTGGCTGCCATGGGTACCTGTTATCAGTGCAGCAGGGTGTCTAGATGTGCATGAGGTTTAGGTAGCACTGCCACTAAGTGGTATGCACTATATACCCCAAGGGGCCAACAATCACCCCTTTTGTAGATGAGGATGTGGAGGGACAGGTACCTGCGCCCTGCGGAATGGCTGTAGTACCAACAACCACTGTCCCTTTGGCGGATGACAGGCCTCCAGGGCTGATGGGCCAGAGCCATACCTGTGACAGTGGCAGACCAGCAGTGATGCCTGGGGTGGGCAGGGGAAGGCTCAACTGCCCCACACCACGGTCTGCCAGCCACCAGCAGACAGCACAATCAGAGTGCACCTGCAGCATCCTACAGCGTGGTCCCACCATACACAGACTAACTACAGACAGCCCACTAGCCAGTCCATAGTGCATGCTCACGGGGGAACCCTGTGCACCCAGAGGTGGGATGCACAGAAGAGACACCAAGCAGGTACCGCCATGATTGGGCCCCAGAACCAGGAACAGACAGGTATCACTAGAGACAAATAATGTGTGGTACTATGTGGGAACATGGACATGCCATGGTCACTGCTCAGTCAGAGTGAGAGTGACCTCCCAGCGTGGCATGCTGTGGCCACTCTGCCCATGCAGGTGGTGGTCGAGCACTACAGTGTCCCAGCCATTGCATCCTGGCCAATCCGCCCTGTCTGGGTCATACCCACAATACCTTGCTCCTCCTTATGCACATTTGCAGGCTAACGCTGGAAACAGTGTGAGCAATGTCGGCCCAGTGAGGTGTTGGCAGACACAAAACAATGGATAGACATACGCACGCTCCCACACCTATCTCAGCATTGTGCAGAGATAGAGGTGGGTGACAACCCTGCCTGCCACACTGGTCCTGATCACAGTGCCGACATTGCTAAACTGTGCAGGGGGTAGTAGTAGTGCTCCGTTGATAAGCCCAGCTCCGTGCTGGGGCCACCAGCCTAACACTCCATGAGGCCGTGGATAGTGGAGCCCGTGTGAGTGGGTGTTTGTACCCCTGTGCATCGCTGCATTGGGGTTTGCACATGTTGTTGTTGTAGCTGCATTGTGGGATAAAACTATGGGGTGATGCTCTGCAGGATCCACAGTCTAGGACTGGAACCTCTGACCCTCTGCTCATGGACACACTGACTGAGTGTACTGCATCAAACTGTTGACACAGCAGCATAGTGGCCCCGGGGGCTACCCTTCCCCTCCTCAGCCTGACCTCTTCTGTTGCACTACACACCATGTAGGTCCACTGCAGGCGGGTGCCACTGCTCCCTCCAGCACAAACACCCTCCCCCTGCCATGCTGCCATGGCCATATGCTGTTGGTGCCGGTGGTGCGCAGTCCCAGGCCATCCAGGAGGCAGGTAGGCGGCTGCCTAAGGTGTGGGTTCTGGGGTAGGGGTGCCTACATAGCTGTCCACAGTTCCCCCTGGCACCGCCTGTCACTGTTATGTGCCCCTTGGGTACCTGCTGGGTAATGTCCCCTGGATGGGACACTGTGGGACACAGACTCATGGGCATGTTTGACCCTGGTCAGTTGCTGTCTTGCTGGTTTCCGTTTTCCACGTTCCCATGTGTCACGTAAGCAACCGCCTGGTCCACCCCATTCCCCAGTAGCCCCCACTGCATGTCCCGCCTGCAGCCCCCATGCCCCATTTGCGCCATCACCATAGTGGCCTTTCATACCTGGGCACTATGCTGTTGCTGCAAATGGAGCACTACTATCACCTTTCTTGGGTTCCCTGCCTATGCTGTACACTGCTGACACTGAAATGGTTTCTCTCTCCTGCAAATGTGCAGCTAACGGCAGGTTTTCATTCGCGGTAGGGTTTAGCCCTTTAGTTCAGCACGTTAGTGTGCAGGGAGCCTCTCCCCGCCCACTCCCCACCCATTGACCCATGCTCTCCGCCCTCTCTCCTCCCTCTGCGGTGTGTACCGCTCCGCGGAACGCTTCCGCGCGGTTTGTAATGTTACTGTGTGGTAACGTTACGTTACCGCGCGTTAACATTACTTAACGCACGTTAACGTTACCTAATGCACGGTCTGTAACGTTACCGCAGTTTAGTAAACATACCCCTATATGTCTGCACATTGCTGCATACATCTGGTATTCCTTGAACAAATCACAATGATAATAGTATACTGCACACTGAAACCGTGTTGTATTGATAGTTAAATAACAATGCAGTGCAACTACATTGACAATGCTATCAGTGTACACTGTAGGGTTGTGATTTCTTCTCCCCTATACTGAAAAAATGGTGTTCCGTCTCTGTCTCCCTCCCTGCTGTGTATCAGTTGCATGATGTCCAGAGTACAACCTGTGTTTATATATATTAGTCCTATCATGTCCATTATTTAATCTATGTTTTTATAACTGTTTTGTAAACTGTGTTGCTTTTGATTATAAAGGCAGTATATATCAAGTCAACTAAAACTATAAACCGTAAACCACTGCCAGAAAAAAGTTTGGTTCTTGCTTATTTAAAACAAATTTCCCCAACTTTCTGGTGGTTTTTTTCATGCTTGTTTCACATATTCTTTCTTTAGGCAAGCATTGCACGCATGCTAGAACTTTTTAAAGTGCATATTGATTGTGCACATCATGTTAATTCATAGGTATACGTGTGTGCAGGCGGTTTGCATGTGCTTTAAAATGTTTAAGTTCTCAAACAAACCAAAGGAACTTTCCTTTTCCTACCACTTCATTTTTCTGATCATAAGAACCAAATTTTCAAAATGATTAAATGATTGCTAAACACAGCTCAAATTCCTGGACACAGAGAAGTAGTTTGCTGCATATTGGGGGTTGCTCAAGCACCCACAGAACTGGCGCCTGTGCTTCTTATTCCATAACCAAAATGTTCAGTTCTTCTGGTTGCTGTCGTGTGCGTGCATAGAGATAGATATTAGAAGTGTCAATCAGCATGAAATACCTGTGACACTTTGCTGTTCGGTTTCCACACTGTTATGGCTCCTTAGGAGCTATCCCTTATGTTGCTGAAGAATATGATAAAACAGAAACTCAGAGGTTCGAGATTTATGACTTTGCATGGCAGAATTTCCATGAGAGAGATTTGAAATTCCTGATTATGTATGCATTGGTCTAAACTTAGCCCTGCATTAGATAACCATGTTCATTTAATCATTTTGAAAATTTGGTTCTTATGATCAGAAAAATGAAGTGGTAGGAAAAGGAAAGTTCCTTTGATTTGTTTGAGAACTTAAACATTTTAAAGCACATGCAAACCGCCTGCACACACGTATACCTATGAATTAACATGATGTGCACAATCAATATGCACTTTAAAAAGTTCTAGCATGCGTGCAATGCTTGCCTAAAGAAAGAATATGTGAAGCAAGCATGAAAAAAAACCACCAGAAAGTTGGGGAAATTTGTTTTAAATAAGCAAGAACCATGTTTCCCTTTTGGATATAAGGGGCAGAAATCTGTGCAGGATACGTACCTGTGTCAGACTGCGTAATAGAAAACAACAGGATGCCCTTGATTACTAGCCTGTCACTTCATATGTGGTCACTAAATATTGAGAACCTGGATGTGAAATTGTTGGGTATATTTTATAGGGGAGGGGGGAAACAATGTAAGTTCTAGATTTTCTCCATTTTGGAAATTTGGACAGATTTCATGCTGATCACCTCATCTTAGATGTAGAACTATAGATAAGTTTGTTTATTTACAACTTGCTATACCACTTATATACGCCTCCATTCACTTATTCCTAAAATAGTCATTTCAGAGATAGATTAAGTAACCAGTCTACTCGGTTGTCTTCCTCTCCGATTCCCTGTTAGTTTGTGTAGATAATTGAATAAAATCCCTGATTAAACCAACAACTTTGTTCCTCATCTCCAAGAATCCCTCCCCCTCGTCTTTGTTCCCAACTTCCAAACCGTGTTCCTTCCTCTGTGCTCTGCATATAGGCCAAACATGTCCACTTGCTTCTTTTACTTTATACCAGAGAAATGGTTTAAATATTTATTCTGAAACAAATTCACTGCTTGATTTTGCCAAGCTTTCATAGTAGTGCACTGACATCCTTTCATTCTTTCTAGGAAATTTTATGAAACACAAGCGGACTTTTTACTAACGTGTGCTAAGCAGTACATCTGTGCTCTAGGGGGCACTAAGGTGTTGTACCTAACATTCCAATAACTCCAAAACCATGGCACGTTAGGTGCAACACCACCATGTTAACTGTCCGGGGGGGGGTTATGGAGAGCATTTTCCTGGAAAATTACATGGATCCCTATCTCTTTAAGGCATGCGGCATTAGCGTAGGTGCACTTAACTCCACCTATTGAGGGTGGCGTTAAGTGAAACCACACTAATGCGAGATGCAGTTAGCACGTGGTGTGTACCCTGCACTAACTTCACAGAGTTCACCACACCCACTCTTCTCCCCTAAGCCGCCTACTCACGACTGTAATGATGCACGGTTAGCGAGGGACTCAGCCTGTACTATCAGGGTCCACTGCTAGCTGGCAACATCTGTCCAAGGTGTGCTTTTAGCACCTGCCAGACCCGCGCTGCCCTTTAGTAAAAGATACCCTTATAAATGTACATTAAACAGGGTCATCAATAATGGATTTTTCTGAGGCAGTAGAGAGTTAAGCGACTTGTCCAAGGCCACAAGGAATGCTGGTGGGAATCAAACCCTGGTTTCTTGGTTGCTAAGCTAGTGCTCTAACCACTAGGCTACTCCTCCACTCCAAAAAAGTTGAATAATGGTGAATGTTGCTGCAGCTGTTAGGGTTCATTTCAGTGCAGTAACTGCTGGGAATATGCTGGATACTCCTGCGATAGCACGTAACTGTTACACTTGCTGCGCTTTAATATTTACTCCAAATGCACATTGATTACAAAAACTTATTGCACCTTAGTAAAGGGGCCCCCTAAGTTTTTAGAAACGCCTCTACAGCAAAGCGTGGGACAGTTATTGGTAAAATGTTCTACCCCACACCTCGCTTTGCACAGAGGTAATCCTATAATTCCATGTCATAAAGAACGGGCTGAGGCAAGATGTGTGAACTTACACAAAACAGACTCATTGAACAATTATCAACTTTTGGAAAAACATTTTTGAAGTTTGATCAGGTTGGTTCCATGAACATTTTTTAAGGTAATCTGAAGCAAATTCAAAATATTAGCTCTGGACTGATAACAATTTTCACTTAGAAATTTTCAAAAATCTGGGTCAAATTTTTCTGGTTTTCTGCTCATTTTTTGAGTTTGAAATTTTCTATAAATCAAATATCCAGAATCAGTCTGAAGGAAAACAGAAAATTCTGGTGAACTAGAAGCAGACTGAAATCCTCCCTAGTTTCAGTTTGTCTTAAACGCCAAATTGTTTGAGCATCTCTAATTATCTTTTCTTATTTTATGCTTTTTTATTTATGATATTATCTATCTTTGATTATAATGCCATGATGCTATTTAATGATACTGCTTATATGATATTTATTTATCTAGGCTTATAGACTGCTTTTCTACCAGTCAAACTGGTGTACATTCAGGTACTCTGTATATATTTTTCCCTTGTCCCTGAAGTGCTCACAATCTATGTTTTTGTACCTGAGGATTTGAATCCCTGGCCCTCTGACCCAAGATAACTTGCCCCAACCACCAGTCCACTCCTCTCTCCTATTTTTTTCTTATGCTATGCTTTGAACTAATTTTGGGAAGGCAGGATATAAATTTAAGTAAATAAATAAGACTAGACCATTCCTAGCCCTATTGTATTTATGAATTTGTGGTCTAGTCATCCTTAGAGATGTTGGAACTGTAAGTCCATAGTGATAAACTGGAAAATCTAGGAATGCTTCAGCCTGTCCCATCAACCTGATCATCTTACCATCTGCAGAATGCAGAAAGCAAAATAAATAAAACTGACTCAAATGTTTCCTCTACAGAAAAGTAAAATAACCATATTCTATGTAATTTCTGTTCTTGATCCCTGTAAACCGCACTGAATGTGAAATAGCGCAGTATATAAAACCAATAAATAAATAAAAATAAATATTTTAAATGTTCAAACTGCAGGGATGTATTTTATTTATATTATTTTTTAACATCTTTACTGCACAGGTCTCTTCTTACGTAGCTCTATGAAAATGTGTTCTGTGACCTCCTGACTCTCTCATGAATAATATTCAGAAGTATTAAATGCAGAAGACAACAATTATATGAAGTATGATTCAAGTTACTTAGGAAATCAATTTCTTAGTAACTAAAATGTTTAGCGAACGAAGACACAAAGAATGCTTGTGAATAAGAATTGCCTCTGAACCAGGTATAAATTCCCGAACGCTAGAATGCTTTTCTTGTAATGACGGTTCTAGCTTGGTGAGATGGTTTCACATGTCAGTTACAAGAATAAATGCCTGTGTTTTAATTAACTGTAAAATGGTCAGCTGCACTGATAGCATTTCAAGGTACGGTAGCCTTTTTTCTGAAATATTATGGAGCGAAAAGTATGCCCGGAGATGGGAGCTGGTGAGAAGTGTGGCTCTCCGAACATGTGACAGCTAGCTCGGCCTTGCTTGTTTTATTAGCCTTGGACGAAGAAGCACAGTTCATTTTCCTTCTACAAGGTATAGTTTCAAGGTCTGGTTTTCTAAATTTGCTAGGCAAAGCCTATGCTCCAGATGCTAAGTGTTATAAATCACAGTTTATGGTTTATGGTAAATTCTGTACTGGGAGAAAGTATACGACGTGCATTACCAGCTTAAGGGGCTTATTTACTAAAGTGTGCTAAGGGTTCACACTTTAAAGTGCATTGGGAGTCAAAGGTTAATGCAGGAAGTGTAACAGTCTCATGCCAACTGTTGCGGACATGTTCAACATGTCCCCCAGCAGTAACTATGCTGAGAAGTATCTGACTGCATTATTTTTTATTTATAGTATTTAGCTCACACCTTTCCAGGAGATTAATGTGAGTTACATTCAGGTACAACATGTATTTTACTGTTCCCAAAGGGGCTCACAATCTAAGTTTGTATCTGAGGCAATGAAGGGGTTAAGTGGTTGGCCCAAGGCCACAAGGAGTGGGATTAGACCCTGGCCTTTCTGGCCCTAGGCTTCTGCTCTAACCACTAGGCTACTCTTCCTCTCCACATTAAACCATCATATGCAGTTATCGCAGGTGCATTTAATACCACACGTTGAGGTGTCATTAAGTGCACTCATATTAACTGCAACATTGGCAATTAGCATGTGCTAATTTTCTCCATGCTAACTGCAAAGTGAAGTCGTCAACCACTCTCTACCTCAACTTGCCCCATTGCACACGAAGCAGCTTGTTTAGGATTTTTAATGTGCTAGCTGTTTTTAGCATATGGTAGCAGTTATCATTGTTCTGCATGTTAACTATTAGGACACCTTAATAAGCATGTCCCTAACTGTCAATATGATGAGAGATTGCCTAGAACAGAGCTTTACCAACTTGTGGTTGTAGACCCACAGACAGTTGGGTTTTCAGATTTTCAGGCTGTCTACAATGAATATGCATGAGATGTATAATGTATGCATCCACTAGGTAGACATTATATGGAATTTTATATATAATCATAACATTGTAACATAGTAGCAGACAAAGACCAAAATGGCTTATCTAGCTGAGATGTGTATGCTTGTGTAGATATTGTTTGCATATGAGTACTCACATACAACTTGACATCCTCTATTCACCTCTCCCCTGCCATTCTATGTCCTCTTCAGCATGACCAAAATCCCACCAAAAGTGCAACCCAGATTCTGCCATCCTCAACTTTGAAAATCTGAAAAGAAAGCGGAGTCTTGAAAAGTGTAATGGGTGTTTGCCAGTTTTAGAGCAATTACAAGGTACATACAGTAGCTGCATGGAAAGTTCAGCTTCAAGCAGTCCAGTCGCTTAAGGAGTGATGTTTACTAAAGGTTTTAACGTGCATTAATTAAATTACAGCACATTAAGTATCCACAGCCCTTTTATTTCTATGGGCACAGTTACACTTACATGCGTTAATCGTTAGCAAACATGACCCTAAGAATGTGAAAGTAGTTTTACAGTTGCATCTAGAAGGGATTTGATTCATGTGTGATTGAGTGGACTAAGGAAAGGGAGGGTCACTGGGGTCATGAACAGTCATTTATTTCCTTGTTTTATAATTCCTCAAATTTGCATTCCACATTTCCAAGTAGACTTACTCAAGGCAGAGAACAGCAATGATACATGGAATGGGGTCATTGACTAATGGAGAAAACGAAGTGGCTCAGTGGTTGGAGCTATGGGCTCAGAATCGGGATGTCAGGGTTTAAATTCCACTTCTAACACTGATACTCCTTGAGACCTTGGGCGCCACTTTGTCTGCCATTGCCTCAAGTTCCCAGTAGCACTATAAAAGCAAGTATTGGAGTGGAGCAAGGAGTGGAGGAGTAGCCTAGTGGTTGGGGCAAGGTACTTCAGGCCAGAAGGTCGGGGGTTCAAATCCCACTAGAGGACAGCAACCTTGGGCCGGAAGGACTGGGGTTTCTAGTCCCACAGGTGCTTCTTGTGGTCTTGGGCAAGCCACTTAACCCTCCATAGCCCATGTTCCCTGTAAAATAGTTATCTCCAAGTTATAATGCCCTGTTCAATGTAATTTCAGTTTGTTCAATGTAAACCGCACTGATGCAGAATAGCGCGGTATATAAGAAAATGTAAATAAATAAAATAAATATTATCACTATTAGGTTAGCGTGTGCTAATGGAATTAGTAAATGACCCTGCTGTTCATGCAATAGAAATAAATATAGGGGAGCAATATTCAGCTGTTGCCTAGCTGGCTACAGTGGTGAAAATTAGGTGAGCCTTTCAGGTGCCTAACTTTCGTCACCATGGGATAACCGGCTAGTGGCTGAATATTGCTACTAGCCACTTATCCTTGGTGCTACCTTCACTCTGCTCCCAGTGGCAGCACTCGGGGATATTCTGCAGCACTAACCACATTAATGCCGCTCAATATCCCATTCGCCGCAGTTGACGTGGTTAGCAGGTCTTCTAACCACGTTAATCACTTCAAATATTGGCCTTATAGGTAATAAAAATGAGAAACTGTTTTACTACAAAACAAAAGCATGCTATATACAAAAAGAAAAGTATAAAAGTCATCTTTCATGATAGCCACTTAACTGTGTATCGGCAGTGTTTGTCCCTATTGTAAGACGCTTTAAAATAGTCATATTCACTGAAGATCCTCAAGGGACCCAAATGGTTTCATTTTCATCATATACCTAATAAATATACATGACATAGGTTTGTATATAGTAGAGGTGGTAAACATCCGGTTCTATCTCACTTATATTCAGTATGGTTATCCTGAAAATCCAAGCTATTGTAGCTCCGCGAAGACTGTGAATACCACTGCTTTGGAATAAGTGTGGGCAGTGCTTCATCTATGCCAGACCGTCCCATATTTGGCCTGGGAACTCCACTGCCAGCCAGGTTTTTAGGACACCCACAACAGCAGTGCATGAGATAAAGTTGTATGCAGTGGATTTTCAGGGCGATGCAGGCACACTTGATGGTGATGATGTCATTTGATGGAGCCTGTGTGCCCAGAGTTCTCCTCCAGCCTGCAGGAAGTCTTTTTGGACTTCTCTCTGCTTGCATCAGTGTTCTCGCTCTTCCCTAAGAATGACAACCTCTGTCCAGAGAAACCAGTCTATTTCTTCCACAGCTTCCTTGTAGACGAGGTCTCCTCTGCTCCCTAAGTCTACCGTACAATTGGCCAGAAAGAAAGAAAAAAGAGACAAGAATTGCATAGTTGGGCTTTCTTGCCAGCGAGGGAAATATTGTTAAAAAGACAAAAAACTCTTAAGAGGAAAAGAGAGAACTTCAGCTGCACAGAGTGGCTGTACTGGACAGACAATAACTACGCAGCCTTCTTCAAACACCATCACAGCCACGGTCTTCCTGTCTGGCTCAGTTTCAGCACTGACCAAAGAGCAGCGTCTGGAGCCAATCACAGCCATATGTGCAGAAGCAGCTTTATTTTTGGTAGTGGGAGGGTCCGGTAGACCTTCTGGCCCCCAGCATACGTAGGAACTAAAGCTCCACTCCCTTTCTTCAGGCCATATTGGCAAATTATTTTCCTGCTCAGGCACAGCCCAAACATCAGTCTTTCTTACAGAAGCACCTCCTCTTACAGATGCTTCCTGTGATTCTAAGGTAAAATCTAAGGCCCAAATCGTCTTGGATAAGTCATTTAAGCCTCCATTGCCTCAGGTGCAAACTAAGATGGTAAGCCCTCTGGGGATAGGAAAAATACCCACTGTGACTCACCTTGAACTTTTGAGAGTTTGTGAAGTAAATCCAATTTCCTTTCCCTTTCCTTTAAATCCTGAAGTCTGCCCTGACTTTGGTAGGACGGGAGCAGAGGAATAATAAGAATAAACTTGAGAGAAAGTCATCAGACTCAATCCTCCACACCTCAGGAGAGAATAAACAGTTCAAGCAGTGTGCCAGCGCTTCTTCTGCAGCAAATTCTAACAGAATTTTAATCCTGTCGGCCAGATGCCTCTCCTTCCTCTGAGCCCCCTCTTAGGCTCAAGGCTGTCCTCAGTGGCATGGTTGCAGTTTTTCTTCAGCTCCTTGCCAGATTTGTCCAGGATACAGCATTCTACTTCAGAGCCATCCTCGAATGAGATTCCTGTGTGCCAACTGTGCAGTGCTTCAGCACACAGAGATGACCATTCTGTGCCACAGGATACCCAGCTGTTCACTTCACATACACAAGCCAGCTGGTCCCCTTTGATTCACCTGGGATTGTTAGTGAATTCCAGTTGCCTCAGGTGAAGCATGCTCCCATAACTTGGACTTCATCCGAAATGATCCACTCACTCCAAGCTCTGAACACCCTCCATGTACTCCAGAATGACTGCACACCCAGACTCAAGAGAAGACTACTCCAACCTGAAGTTCCTACAAGAGAGCTCAGGTCCGACCTACTTCCCGGTAACAAGAAAGACTTCCAGGCCATCTGACAGTGCCCATAAGAAAGCTTAGTGCTTCCTAACCATCAAGTCCTTCAGGACCTTCAATATCTATCTGGAAAGCACCATCTACCATACATTCAATCTTGAAGTGGCATAAACTTAAATATAAGGTCCTCCAAGTCCCAGGTCACAATCAACCTCTACTGCTCCATCAGTCTGTTGTCTCGGGGGCACTCTTAAGTGCTCAAAATCTAGCAAGGCACAGGCTTATGCACCTCCTGGACAGGATCATAAAATCCTGGATGCCATGGCAAAAAGTGTACCATAGTGTCATGCCCATCAATTTCAGATCCTGTACCATCATCATGCGCTCATTCAACAACTTGAAGCCCAGCAAGGCCAGTTGTAACTTGATCTCCTGAATCAGAATATCATCCTACTCATTTGGTATATGTTGCCTATAGTACAGCAGCTTGAGCTACTGCTACAGCCATCGTAGCCTGCTGTACCATCATCATAGCCTACTGTACGACCTGGATACAAATCTCCAGCCTCAGAGAGAATCTTCATGATATACTTACCAAGGCTCCTTGTTTAGGAGATAATCTTTTCAGGCTAACGTCAAAGACACAATCTCACAAATAAAGGATGATTCCTCAACAGTTAAAGAACTTATGGCTACCACCCATAATTCTCAACAATATCACAAGAATCAGCAGTCTCAAAATAAGACCTTACCACTACCTGTATTTTCAGCAATTCTACCACAAAAGGCACTTCCATCCACATTCCAGAATCCTGCCTCAACATACAGCAATACAGCCCTATGCACAGTGTCTGTGACCACGTGAATGTAAGCAGCAAGCATCCTCTTTGACTTCAGTCAGAAAGGCTCAACTCAGTTTTTTACTATCCTCCAGCAGGTAGCAGAATTCAGGGGTTCAAAGAGGCATTACACCACATTACCATGGATCTTTGGGTCCTCAACATTGTAAATTAGTTACAAGATTAATTTCACTGAAATTCCCTCACACAGAGGACCCATGGCTCCCTTCAGCATCCCACATGATCACAAACCTTTCCTGGTAGAGGAGAGTACCTCCCTTCTACACAATCAGGTGATCAAAGAAGTTACATCACCTCAACTGGATCAGAATTTTATTCCAGGCTATTCCTCATTCCCAAGAAATCAGAAGGCCTGTGGCCAAAATTGGATCTGCATGATCTCAACCTCTACAAAAGCAGTTAAAATTCAAGAGGGCTTCTCTTGCTGTGATTCTTCCTCTTCTCAACAGAAATGATTGATGTACCTTCCCAGACATCAAGGATGCCTACCCCCCACATCTCCATTCATCCCAGTCATTGGCAAATTCTTCAGTTCACATACAAAGATCAGCATTACCAATACAAGGTTCTTCCATTTGGACTTTCATCAGTCCCCAGAGTGGTCTCTGGGGTGGTGGTTCAACCTAGACAACCTCTTGAATTGGTCACACCTTTTCACCTCCACAGCCAGACATCATTCTTACCACAGATGCATCTACCGAATGATGGGGCATGCACCAACTCCATCTCCAAATGGGAAGTATGGATCCAGTTCAAACGCCCCCAAGACATCAACAACTTGGAACTCAAAGCCATTATCTTTTTTTTTCCAAGAAGCCATTTTCAGTGCCATGACTGCCTTCAAATCCTGGTTAGCGGGGAAAGTGATCTTAATTCCAACAGAGAATCAGGTTAAATCAACAAGTAAGGTGGTTCTGGATCCCTCCAGCTCTACAGGTAGGCAGTATAGATTTAGCACCTTGCCTGTGCTCTGAGTGCATGTAATTCTGCTTGCATGTTATTGGTTGAGGCAACTCTGATTCCCTCATCTGCTTGCCGTATCTTTGGTACCACCTTGGACTCTAGAGAATCACCCATCACTCCTTACATAAGCACAGGGCATGATGCATCCCAACCTCAGCAGTCTGTCCCTCAGAGTATGGAAATTAAAGGGCACATGATCAATTGCATTCCTTTGCCTGCAGAAGTAAAGGCTGTTTTGCTTTCTGCATGATGTCCTCCTATTAGGAGGTCATATCAAAATCTGTTAAATAAATAAATATCAGTGCAAATGGACAAGTTTTGCCAATTGGGTTTTGGCTTACAATCAAAATCCATCGCTTGTCTCATCCCTACAGTACTCACCTATCTTCTCCACTTGTTAGAATCTAAAGACCTCTTCAATTAGAGTCCATCTTTCAGCCAAAGGGGCCTATCACAACCATACTAATGGGAAGTCTTTAGCCTCAGTTACCCTAGTTTCAAAGTTTATGAGAGGTCTTATGACTCTGTCCACTTTTGAGACCTCCTACCCTGGGCCATGATCTTAATATGGCCCTAGATCATCTCATGAAAGAACCCTTTGAACTACTCAGACTTGCGTTTCTCAAGCACCTTACTTGAAAAACTATTGGGGGAGGGGGGAACAGTTGGCTGCATCTCCCTGCTGTCTATTGAGAACCCCTGTTATAAGTAAGCACAATTGCTGACCCAGTATTTTCAACTATTTCTCCTGCATATTCATAGTGAATATTCTGAAAACTTAACTGGCTGTGGGGTCATTGGGGGAGGTGTAGGAAGCTTTGTCCTCTTATTCCCTCAGCTTTTGTGTTTTCTTCTGAACATGGTTCTCCTTCTTTAACCAGTTGAAAGATTCACCTCTGTCATTTTATCTTAAAATGTATCAATTCACCCCTCACATTTCTCTTAAATACAATGTATCTCTTAGTAGCAAATAGCCTATCTTTACTCTCAGAATTTCCCAGATTGTATCTTAAATAGAGATTTATTAGCCAATAAATTTTATTAAAATTCTATAGATCCTTTTTTTTCTTTGAGTTATCAGATAAAATATTCTATTCCCATTAATAAATCAACCTAAGAACTTAGTTTGGCCAGTACAGCTGCAATAAATAAATAAATGTGTATTGGTTCTGGGGTTTATTTTTTACTTTTAAGGGCCCTTTTACTAAAGTGTGCTATGGTTTTGCACCTAAAATGCCAATATCAGCAAAATCCAGGCATGTTAAGTGTGATGCCATCATATTAACCGTCAGGGGCATGGACAGTTTTTTCCCAGCTGTTAATGTGTGACGCCATGCCCTAACATGGGCTACTATTGCCACAGGTAAACTTAACTGCACATGCACTAATTGTAAGGATCACAGTTAGTGTGCAGTGTTTACTACACCTACTCTCCAAACCTAGAGCTGGCCATTGACCATTTTACCGTGAGAGTGGCAACACGGAAATTGGTCTGCATGGCACACCGAAATCCATACTAACTGCATAGTGCACTTTCATAAAAGGTCCTTTTATTATAATGTTTATAAATGTTGGTGTTATGATTTTATTTATTCACAACTTACCTAAAGTATTAAACGTTTCAAGAATCATGAAGCTTTGATGGCTTCAGAGTAAAGGTGAGAGATGTTTTTCTAACATACACTTATTGCCGAGCTGTGTCGTGCTTTCAGCAAGATACATTTCTAATGTCTCTGAAAATGTTAGAAACATAAAATGGCAGTGTGTAGGACTGTCTCTTCAAATGGTTTGCAGACTACCTCTTCCTGGCATTTATTTATTTCAGGAACTTGATATATTGCATAAAGGAGTTGAGTGGAGGAATAGCCTAATGGTTACAGCACTGGCTTGGGAACTAAGAGACCAGGATTCAGTTCCCACTAGCACTCCTTATGGCCTTGGGCAAGTCGCTTAACCCTCCATTGCCTCAGAAAAATCCAAGTTATGAATGTCCCTGTTTAATGTGCATTACCAAGTTCAAGTTATAATGTAAGCCACTTTGACTATATGATAAAGCGCTATAAAAAAAAACCCTGTTAAATAAATAAAAGCCAAAAGGTGTTGCAGCGGTTTGCAATAGAAAGAAATAAAATGGGCCAGCAGAGGAAGGTGGAGGGGAAGGGGTAGAAAAGGAGGTTGGGTTTACATTAAAAAGAAGAACGAGGGGAAGGGGAAAGGAGATGAAAAGCAGCAGGCAACACAGGGAGAGATGAGATTGCTAAAAGAGCCAAGCTTTCAGTTGTTTCTTGAAGGCAGGGAAGGAGTATTCGAGGCAGAGGGACGGGAAGGGAATTCCAGAGAGGGGACAGCATGAGAGAAGAAAGGATTCCCAGAGGTAAATAGACGAGGAGTGGAAGGTGGAGGAAGGGATAGAAGAGCTGCATTTCAAGAATGGAGGATGCAAGAGGGTTGATGAGGCGGGATAAGCTTGGCTAGATAGGGAGAGCATGTGGAGAACGGAGCTCGGTGCGCCAAGGTTAGGATCTTAAAGCAAATGCAAAGTGAAATAGGAAGAGAGAAAAGCAAAGGCGACATCTGCATGCATCCCTCCCTGTCCGTGATCAGGTTACTGCAGAGTGCACTTTTTGCTCATGGCAACAGTCTCTCTTTTTTGCTGTTAAATTGGAGTCTCATAGATTATAAATTCCTCTTGATAAGATAGTGGTAGTTTCTTTCCTCAAGCTCGGATTCCCGGTGGATAATTTTCCCAGTCTCTGAAAAGTTCTCCTCAAACTTAGCTAATTTCAGTGGCACACGTGAAGTCCATAAACACCAGCAGAATTACCCAATCTCTGTTTGGTCAGTGTCTTCCTCAGGAGTCCTACTCATGGAGCACCTCTTTTCCACAGTACCTCTGTCGACTACATGAGTCTGCACCTCCTCTCGGTCTTGCACTTCTCTGGAGTTGGCTCTTCCTTTGCTGCTGTCTGAAAGCTCTTCCACTGTCGCCCTCCTCACAGCTCCTTTTCCATGTCCCTTCTCTTTTAACCTAAGCATACCAGGCGTATGGGAGGAGTCATAGCTCTCTCTTTCCAAAGGACTACCCACCCCAGGGACCTTGATTCCACCTCTTGTATGCCACCTGTCACTCTTCCAGGAGACAAGGTAGAGTTGGAGGGAGAGGCTAAGGCTTGGTTGCTGTCTGTCTCCCGATTCTCCATGGCCTATATAGAATACAAATTCCATTGCAGTTAATTACTTAATACCATCTCATCATTAGCATCTGTAGCAGTAATGACTGACATGTTATCTCATTGGGAGATAAAGATGTGAGTGGATTCTTTACATTAGAATGTTATGAAAATTAGGCATGGGTGATTTAAATTTAATTTGAGATTTCTGTTTCACCTTTTGTGGTTAGTCAGCCACTTCAGAGCAGATCATGGTGGTAGTTAACAAGCTGAAACACCAGTGTGTGCAATGGATAGGATGTTTCATAATGTGAACCATTTGCATCCGCATGGCTCATAAGATAAGAATTCTTGAGGTGCCACATCAGATTCAGACATGCAGTAAACGAGCTTCTGAGACTCCATCAGTCCCTTCTTTAGATCCAGAAAACCATGCTAAAGGATTAACTAATAACAAAAATCTGCATCAAAATATGAAGAGTTTTGCCCTTTAATTCACCTGCATTTCAAATATGTTGTTAGCTTCCATGTAAGGCGCTCTTAGAGAAGTGAGAAACACGTGAAACTCATACAGTATGCTATAAATATTAGAAACCAATGTAGAAAAAGTGGCAATGCCTGAATAATGATAAACTGCTTTAATAGTACTGTAGAAAGAATGTGTGCAATAAAGTGCTGTTTACAGCCATCAGGAGTCCTCTACTTTTCAAGGCACTGACAGCTAATCCCCCTTGAATGAGACTATAGATCCTGGAAACACTCATCCTCTCTACTAATATCAGACTTGGCTTTCTGGATGCCATGGCATATTCTGAGCCTGTAAAACACACAAGAAGACATCAATCATTAATTTAGCTCTACAGCTCAGTCCATGGTCAGCAGCAGTAATCTGGATATTTTCTTTGCATCTTCACTACTTTTGCTTTTGCTCTGTGGTCTGATGAAAGCTCTGCAAGCAGCCAAACGGGGAGCTCTTTTATAGATCAGGCTAATGAAAACTCTGCTCTCTTTTTTAAGTGTGTCATAAAGGTGGTTTTGTATCTAGAATCCTTGGATCTCTCCATCCTGGTGGAGGGAAGCCATGAGCTGTGTCAAAGCTATGACCTGGACTCAAATTGAAACCTTCTGCCCAGTGTGCAGCGGCGGCCAAGAAAGCAAATAGAATCAGAGATAAATGAAGGGACTGAATCTACCATTTGAAGGTGTGGTCTCGAGAATTACACAAAGTATTCCAAATGAGGTTCCAGTAGGGACTTATGCAGTATCACCATTTTCCTGCTGGCCATTTTTCTCCCTATGCGCCCAAGCATCCTTCCAACTATTGTTGTTGCTTTATCTTCCTGTTTGTCCACCTTAAGATCACCAGATAAAATCACTCCCGGATCTAGAAGCAATTCCCTTTGCAGATATTTTCCTGCTTGGGTCTTGCATCAAAATGATGCCTACTACAATTTCTCCATGATAACAGGTATCAGGGCCTCATTTTTAAAACAGTTTCCGTGTAGGTAGATTAAGAAAGAAAAAAGTAAAGTCTTTGTAAATCAGCCCCCTAATCTTAAATCTTCGACTTGGCAATGTGTGCCAATACTGATGAAGCTTTTTGTCCTCCCTGAAAATACTCTTGATTTAAAGCAAGTAGAACTAATCATATGTAACCTCTCCTTGCCTCCCACTACCCATATTTTTTTCTCTTTAAAATGTTTTGGGGCATATTTACTAAGCCCTTTGCTGGTAATGTGGGTTTGGGCACCCTCCCTGCAATTACTGTAGGTTGCCGTAATAAATCTGCCACAGAAGCAACTAATGCTAACCATTAAGGTGGTGTTAGTTGTACCCACGCTACCTGCACCAAATGTTCATGACATGGGCTTCTAACATCCACTCTAATAGCGCTGTGGTGGAAATGCTTCCATCCCACCCAGTCACTACCCATATGTATGCTACCCAGGCAACACAGGGCTTTTAGCCAGGTGGGAGGGGGGGGGGGCATGCTACCTTTTTGGGCGATGTTGATACCACATGGTAATCCTGTGCTACCCGGGTAACGCACATTAGTAAACATCCCCCTAAATGTTTTAATGGAAGCCTCATTGACATTATGTTTTATTTCTACTATAGTAGCCTACTAGTTTTCAGCAGATAAGGACTTTTCAGTCCACCCAGTCTGCCCAGCTTCTGTTTCTACCCGTACTGGTACCATACAATCACATTCACGTCATCTCTCTCCCTTGCCCTTAAGCCACTGGACCTCTGTCTCTATCCCAAGGGTGCATGATTCTGGATGGAACAAATGATACAGTGGTTGCAAACCAAATTAGGGTTTAACTTTAGTTAGTCTAACTAGCACTTAGAAACATAATTGCGTGTTTATATTTTGTGCTTTAATGGATTGATTGTCATTTTGCTGTTCCAGGCACTTTATGGGAATGTAATGAAGGGTGAACCAAGAACAATGCTGAGTTTATAGGAAAGAGTTTGGCAAAAGGATTATCGAGTTTTAAGTCTGGTTATATGCAGGCTGGCCTCCCTAGAAGTGTGAAAACTGCCAAAATATTTCTGGATTAATTTAGACAGGGAACAGATTTCTTCTTTTGTGTGCAATGGCTAAAAAGAACATTATGAATCTTTGTAAGAGGGAATGGAATGTAATAATCTTGCTTATGACTGTATGTGCTGTAACCCTGCTAAAGAGAAACCAGTTGACATATTTTTTGCTTAATAAAGTTGTAACTTTATCCCAGATTAAATTGTTCAGGTCTGTAGCATAATAAGTAATTAAAATTCAGAAATTCTGCTACTGGGACCTGCCCAGCCCTTTACCTCAATGGCAATTACTGGTCTGAATTCTTGTGCTAGACTTCTGCTCTTGAGGCCAGCTGGAGGGATGTTGCAGAGTCATTGCTCAGTTAGGATATTCAGCGAACAAACTTAGGGTCCTTATTAGCTGGATTCCATAGGAAACCACGACTTGTGACCTGTAGGAAGGGATATTAAAAAGAAAAATACCCTGGGTGGTTATGAATGAAGGCTTATGCCTGATACGAGCCAGTTCTGACTGAGCACCTCTGGAAGAAGAACACATGCTCTGCCATTGGATAAATCGTATTTATTTGGACTTAGCTCGTGCCTTTTTCAGTAGTAACTCAAGGCAAGATTACATTTAGATAAGCGCATTTCCGTGTCCCTAAAGGGCTTACAATCTCACTCATGTACCCGAACAATTGTACCTAAACTAAATGGGTAGCAGTCAGAACTGGTGCAAGGATATGAGGTGCCCTAGACGAAGCTCCCTCTTGGTGCCCCCTGATCCGGCAGCTGCCACACCTTTTCAGCAGTGGCAGCGCCTTTGAAGCAGCATTGCAGTGCTTACCATAACCATTGGCACTGTGATGCATTCCCGCCTCCGCTCCCTCAGATTCCACCGCCTTTTGCTTGGGGGCTGCATGGCACCGCAGCACCAAAGGTTAAGTAAGGTAAGTGCTGCAGAGCCATTTCAAAGCCATTACTGCCACTGCAGGTCCCGGAGAGGGGCGGCAGCAGTGGGCCACCCTCAGACCACTGGCACTCCAGGCAACCACCTAGTTCACCTAATAGTAGTGTCGACCCTGGTAGCGGTGTCAGCGGTCCCATATGCCATGTCTGCTCAGCACCACTTCCTATACATGCGGCAGTGCTGAATATATGCACTAACTGACACCTCGGCGCTGAAATACAAGAGATCACAGAGAGAGGAAGACAGGCATCTGTATTTGGAAAAACTTAGAGAAGCTAGCAAAGTAGTCAAGAAGGCAAAGATTCAAAAGGAGGAGGAAATAGCCAATGCAATAAAATGGGGGATAAGACATTTTTCAGATATATTAGTGGGAAGAGGAAGGGCAAGAGTGGTATTGTCAGACTCAAAGGTGCAGGGGGGGAATATGTAGAAGCTGATAAGGATAAAGCGGAATTGCTTAACAAATATTTTTGTTCTGTGTTCAAAGATGAAGAACCAGGAGCAGGACCTCAGAAAACACCCACAAATAGGAACAGAAGCGAGGGACATCTTGAACAATTTTCAGAAGACTGTGTTCATGAGAAACTAGCTCAACTTAAAGTAGACAAAGCGATGGGACCGGATGGGATACATCCTAGAATACTGAGGGAACTTGGGGACGTTCTAGCAGCTCCACTGACTGACCTTTTCAATGCCTCGTTGGAGTCAGGAGTGGTGCCAAAGGACTGGAGAGAGGCTCATGTGGTGCCTTTACACAAAAACGGAAGTAAGAATGTGGTTGAAAACTACAGGCCAGTTAGTTTAACTTCGGTGGTGAGTAAATTATTGGAAACGCTGCTGAAAGAGGAAATAGTGAGGTTTCTGGAGTCCAGCGGATTACAGGATCCGAGGCAGCATGGATTCACCAGAGGCAGGTCTTGTCAGACAAATCTGATTGATTTCTTTGACTGGGTGACCAGGGAGTTGGACCGAGGGAGAGCTCTAGATGTGGTGTATTTAGATTTCAGTAAAGCCTTTGACACTGTTCCTCACAGGCGACTTATAAACAAACTGAGCACCCTAGGGATGGACCCTAAAGTTACTGCTTGGGTTAGAAATTGGTTGGGTGGGAGGCGACAAAGAGTACAAGTAAATGGAGCTCACTCTGAGGAGAAGGATGTTACCAGTGGTGTGCCCCAGGGATCTGTCCTTGGTCCGATTCTTTTTAACATCTTTGTTAGTGATATAGCGTAAGGGCTGTCGGGTAAGGTTTGCCTCTTTGCGGATGATACCAAAATCTGCAATAGAGTAGACACCCAGGAAGGTGTGGATAACATGAGGAGGGTTCTAGCTAAGCTTGAAGAATGGTCTAGAATTTGGCAGCTGGGATTTAATGCTAAAAAATGTAAGGTCATGCATTTGGGCTGCAGCAATCCAAGGGAGCAATACAGTATAGGAGGTGAAGTACTTTTGTCCACTAAAGAAGAGTGGGACCTAGGCGTGGTTGTGTCTGATGATCTTAAAGTAGCTAAACAGGTAGAAAAGGCGACAGCAAAAGCTAGAAGGATGCTTGGGTGCATACGGAGAGGAATGGCTAGCAGAAAAAAGGAGGTGATAATGCCTCTGTATAAGTCTTTGGTGCGACCTCATTTGGAGTATAGTGTGCAATTCTGGAGACCGCACCTTCAAAAGGATGTGAACAGGATGGAGTCGGTGCAGAGGGTTGCTACTAAAATGATTAGTGGGCTTCATTATAAAGCATATGAGGACAGACTTAAGGATCTTAATATGTACACCTTAGAGGAAAGGCGGGATAGAGGTGATATGATTGAGATGTTTAAATACCTCCGTGGCATAAATGTTCAGGGAGAGAGCCTCTTTCAATTGAAAGCAAGTTCTGCTACGAGGGGACATGGGATGAGGGTGAAGGGAGATAGATTCAGGAGTTATATGCGGAAATATTTCTTTACGGAAAGAGTAGTGGATCCATGGAATAGTCTCCCAGTGGAGGTGGTAGAGATGAGGACAGTAACTGAATTCAAAAAAGCATGGGACCAACACAGAGGATCTCTAAAGGTAAAAAGTGGACTGTTGTAGTTGTTGATATGGAAGGACAGACTAGATAGGCCATGTGGTCTTTTTCTGTCATCATGTTTCTATGTTTCTATGTAATATAGCGCCTGCAGCCATCGAATATCAGTCCAACTGTATGATTGTATTTAACAGACTTTGGTGAAGTACCAGACGATAGCATTTTCCATCTAATGAAAAACTGAAGCTAAAAGGAGGATATCTGAAAATGAGGGGTAGGGGGAGGGTTGGACTCCTGGAACTGACTTCCTGCAGAGGTTATGGGAGTCAAAATGGTGACTGAATTCATGTATGTATGGAATAGATATAAAGGGACCTTAGTAGCAGAAGGAGGAAAAGATCATAGAGCCAGTAAGACCCATGACTTCATGGTAGGCCGGCATAAATGGGCAGACTGGGTGGACCAAATGCTCCCTTTCTGCTGACATCCTTTGTTTTTGTATAGATGGTAACAGCATTCTAGGCAATAATAATAAAAGAAAATAATCCTTAAATAAGTTTTAAGATTGCATCTATAGTTTATATCTAGTGTCCTTTGCTCAGTACTCACCTTCATGCTGCTTATTAATCATTCATGATTCTGAAAAACTATGTTAGAAAAAAATACAGTTTATATATAAAGACAACAGATTATATGGAATATTTCTTGCACTTTAAGTACATATAAACTTTATTCTGCTGGCTGGTTAGTAGCCAATATCATATATTTCAAGAATAAAAGCCGCATCACATGGGTTAAAGCCAAGATAAAGAAACCCCGTAGAGATCATTATTGACCCGAGATCACAGTTTCAGAGAGAGCTCATAATCCTTTCATGCAGTGTAGCTTAATACCTACAGTGAAATTTTTAATTGAAAAACAAAGTAGGAGAGGGATGGATGAATAGAAGGAAGCAGCAGCCAAAGCAACATATGTTGGAAATTTAGGACGGGTTGATAAAACATTCAATAGCTATCCAAAATCAAAGGAAAACATTGTTCCTGAAAAATACATTATTGCACCTTAGCTACAGTATTGACTTTTATTGTCCACTAAGTCAGTGGTTCAGAAGCCAGTCTTTGGGGGCCATCCAGTTAGTCTGGTCTTCAGGCTGCAGTGAATTTGCGTGAGAGAGATTTGCGTGTGGTTGCTTTTATTGTGTTGTAAGTATATCTTATGCATAGTTATTGTGAATATCCTGAAAACCAGACTAACTGGATGGTCCCCAGGTACTGAGTTAAGAACTACTGCATTGGGGGAATGATTGAGCCAGTCTAGGTTTCCTAAGAATTTGTTTTATTGGGACCTTCAGTGCAGAGAGACATCATTTAATCAGGTGCCGAAAGAATCTTCTGTTACTTTTGAAGAGTTTTCTATCTCAAATCATTTAAGACCGTTAGGGGCCTTTATGATAACACTTAGCTTGAACTTCTGCATGGCCTATTTTATTCCTATGAGCCGTGTGGCAGATATCTCAAGCCAAGTGTTTGAAAAAAGGGCCCTTAAAGGCACATTTTACAAGTGATATCCAAGTACAATCTGGGATATTCAAGCCAGAAGGTCTGAAATAAAGCAGGCACGTCCAAGTTCAGACACGATTTCACAAACGTAGACGTGCCTGATATGGCCATCTGTGGGGGTGTCTGCAAAGATGTTTCCGGAATAGTATTCTAGACCATGGATGTCTAGGAATAGTTTAATGGTTAGTGTGGTGGGCTAGGACCAGGGAAGCTAGAGTTGAAGTTCCACTGCAGCTATCATTCTGATTTTGCAGAGGAGTGGGGGTGGCGGGGTACCATCTTCTCTACAGTCGTTGGACATTTTGTGGCCTATTTGTGCCTGGAGCAGATCTAAACTTGGATGGGGTCTCAGATATCCTTGACATTTCTGAAATCAAGTGGTGACATCTAAGTTCATTGCTCCGCCCCAGACACACCTCCGCCACACCTCCTGCCAACTGGGACATCTCCACACTGGAGACGTCTTTAAAAGACAGTTGTAAAATGGCTCTGGAGATGTCTCTGTGATTTGTACATCTGCGTGCATGTTTTCGGACATCTGACTAAGGATTTAAAAATGGCCACCTTAGTGTTTCTTTGGCTTACACCCTTAGCCCGGATTTCAGGATGTCAGCAATAAATATTACTACCTCAAAAGATCCAATGCTGAGGTTGACTATTAATGAATAAACAACACTGTTGGGTTATGTATGTTTACTAATGTGCGTTACCTAAGTAGTATGAGGTTAGTGCATGGCATTGGTGCTGTGCTAAAAAGTAGCAGGAGTCCCCGCTCTACCTGGACAACGCATGTTGGGGTGGAGACTGGACGGACAGGAGCATTCTCATTGTGGCAATGGGTAGTGTGGGTATTTGCATCCTATGCTACCTGCACTCAGAGCAAGTTCCTTGAGTGCAACTAATGCCACCTCAGTGGGGGACATTAGATGCTCCTGTGGTGGTTTTACTACGGTGACCTGCAGTAACTGCATCGGGACAGTTGTACCCGAACCACTGCAGTTAGCACAAAGTTCTGCACTAGTAACATGGTCTATACCCACGATACCAGCACAGTAAACATGCCTCTGTTGAGTCCAAGAATTATATATGCTCATATTTTTATTGTTTAATTGTTGGACCATTCATTTCTAGAATAATAAATGTTATTGATTTTGAATTACTATCCATTATATTCTAATTCAATAGTGCCAATGTGCTAAAATGTCCAAAGTGCAATATGTCTCTTGAAATATTAGTTCCATACATTTACCTTTGACCTGAGAATCAGGTTAATTTGCATAGCTGGTTACTCGGAAACCACACTTTTTTGTGGTCCTTAGGAACCAAGGTTGTTTCAGAAGTAAAGCCGCCTAGTTTTTGCTTTGCGTCAAACTACTGGAGATATTTAAACTATGGTGTTACATATGAATCTTATATATTTGTTTGATCAAATCCAACCTTGTTCAAACTAACCCATTATTTGAGGTACTGAATGAAGTCTTGAAATATTTATCACAAAATCCTGCAGGACTGAGTCTGTGTTTCTAAAAACAGTATGCAGGAGAATGAGAGTCATCCATTTTGACCTGATGTGTCTTGAGCACCCTGCATGCTTATGGCACTCTGCTGCACCCCGCACCCCCCCCCCCCCATTTTCACTTTTTCTCTGTTCATTTTCTATTATTTCTACTGGCCTGTCTGCTGGCAACGTCTCTTGGTCCCCACAGTCCTCCTTAATTTAACATATTGAATCCTTTTGAAAGTCACTTAATCTCTCTCTTACCTCAGGCAGACATTTAGGGCTAGAGTTACTAACCTGCTTTAAAACATTAGGGCATATTATTTTACCGCAGGTCCTATTTTATGCAGTGGGGACCTCCTTACTCATAACGTGCACCAATGGTGTTCCATTCACAAGTAAAGAACCTCACCCAGACAAATCCAAAACAACTTCATGCAGTTTAAATAAAGATTATTTGTTGGACCCTTTATCATACCTGATATACCTGGACCCTTTTTCATACCTGATATTCTAGGTGGAGCTGAGTATCTATGGTCATATTTTACTATTTTTATTAAACGTAGAAATGATTTAAAATCATCCCCATTTTCAAACAGCATCTAGGAGAGGAAATTTTCCAATACTTTACACATCTGTAGGGATGAAGGTATCAAAATTCAGTCAATCATCAACTCTCCCAGTGTGTCTATAGCATGTCCACCCGTTCACTAACCTAAAGCCTGTATCAAGGGAGTCAGTGACCTGGTAAGGAAATCCAATACATAAATGCATTTATCATTTTCATAATCCACTGTGTGCCCTAATACAAGCATTGTGGAACCTGTGTGTCTTTTGGGGAAACTGCTAGGTACTTCTGACTTAGATTGGCCACTGTTGGAAAAAGGATGCTGGGCTTGAAGGACCTTGGTCTGACCCAGTATAGCATATCTTATGTTCTTAATCTTCCAATTAAGTAAAATAGCTCAAAAGAAACAGATTGTTTTGTCAGCTGCTGTTATATTTTAGGGATCAGGTTCTGATGCAAAAGGATTTGGCGTTTAACTCATGCCTTTTTAAGAGTAGCTCAAGGAAAGTTGCGTTCTGCTACAGTACGTATTTTCCTTTCTCTTAGAGGGCTTACAATCTAAGTTTGTACCTGAGGCAATGGAGGGTTAAGTAACTTGCCTAAGATGACAAGGGATGTAGTGGGATTTGAACCAGGCTTCCCTTGTTCTTAGCTCGCTGCTTCCAACACCATTAGTCGGTCCCTCTGCTCATATTTACATGTGGAGAAGCTCCTAAAATAACACCCATAGTTTCTGATATATCTACATGATGGCAATTCACAAAAGCCATTTTCCCAGGTAAATGGGCTATTTGAAAACTGCCCATGCTCCCTGTGGGTAAAAACACATACTGGTGGTTCTCCATGTTTCTGTGCCTACCAGGATATACTGTATTATTTTGACTGCAGCTGTCCTTGGCTGCCCTTGTCTGCTCTGCCTGATGGTTAAACTGATGCCTGATGGACATGATGCATCAGAACTCCCTCCTTTGGACCCTGAATCTGGCTATCAGACGTCACGCTTGAGCATCAGTGCAGTTTGCCTGCTTACTTTGGGGGACAAAGGATAAGGATGTTATATTGGCAGTGGCGGCAGGGGGACTAATTCATCATTAGTGGTAACAGCATTTGGGGGGGGGGGGAGAGCTGCCCCTCAAGCCCACCCCAAACTGCACCTATGCCCTTGATTGATGACAGCAGCTCCATCCACTCTCGGAACTGTAAGTACCGCCTCCACAGCATTCCCATCATCCGAATATTCCTGCACATTCCCCTCACCCCCTGTTACTTGCTGTTCCACTTCAACAAGCTGCTGTTACATTGCTTGTTCAATGTAAACCGTCTCGACTAGTAGAAAAAACGTATATTAAAACCAGTCAAATAAATAAATAAATAAAAGAAATCCCAGGGAGTGGAATATTATCCCCAGGATTTTATTCTATCCCATTACAAGATGAAGTATTTTTGCCTGTCTGCTCTTAATCAGTAAACAACAATAGCAGCATGTACTCTGTAGTTAATCTTCAGGTTTTGTAACTTACTCAATGATATGTTACATCTTTTATTTTTCTGCTTTTTTGTTTGAAGCCATAAAGTAATATTGAGCTCTAATGTTTCACCATGTGGCTTTCTGTTTTTTCTATTTTTATTTTAATGTTACATCTGGGTTTGGAACTATGATGATTAAATCCATTTAAAAACTATCCTGAGATTATCTGCCTTCTAATAGTAGGAGTACATAATATGAGTTGTAACAAAGGGAGGGGGGAATAGAGGCTTTTCCAATTACTAGCCCATCTCCCTCCTCTCTTTTTGCATATAAACTACTTGAACATGCAGTTCACCACCACTGCCTTGACTTTCTCTCAAACCATTCTGGATCCACTGCAATCTAGATTTAGTCCTCTACATTCAAAAGAAACAACACTTGCCAAAGTCTCCGGTGACTTGTCCCTGGCCAAATCCAAGAGCCTTTAATTGATCCTCATCCTTTTTGACATATCCGCTGCTTTTGACACTGTCAATCATCACCTTCTCCTTGATATCCTCTTCCTCCTTGGCTTTAGGGGCTGTGTTATTTCCTTTATTTTTTATTCTCTCCCCTCACACTTTTAGTGTATGTTGTGGCAAATTGTCCTCCACTGTTCTGCTACTTTCACTTGGTGTATCTCAGGGCTGCATCTTGGGACTTCCTCTTCTTTCTCTATCTATAGTCATTCTCTTGGTGTACGGATTTCCTTCCACAGTTTTCAATACCACCTTTATGCTGATGACTCTCAGATTTAACACTCTGCACCTGGAATCTCTCCAGAAATTCAGATCTGTATCTCAGCCTGCTTGTCTGATGATGCTGCCTAGATGTCCTGCCACAATCTGAAATAGAACATAGCCAGCATGAAGCTCCTTATCTACCCCCCCCCCCCCACCCCGAAACCCACCTCTCGCTTTCCTCACTTCTCTCTTTCTGTGGATAACATTACAGTATCATCTTCCTGGTTTTGTCAGCTCGCAACCTTGGGGTCATCTTTGACTCTTCTCTCTCTGCACATATTTATTTATTTAACCACTTTTCTATACTGCCTCATCCTTCAATCAAAGCGGTTTACATTATGTAATTACTACAAACAGGTACTGGATATATTCCCTTGTCCCCAAAGGGCTCACAATCTATGTGTACCTATCCAACAGATAGGTAAAACCTGATTTTTTTTCTCTTTAACATCAGAAAACTTGTTCCTTCCTTTCTGAACACACTACCTTATCCATTCTCTAGTCACCTCCCATTTTAGATTACCGCAACCTGCATTTCACTGGCCTTCCCCAGAGTCATCTCTTTCCCCTTTAAGCCATTCAAAACTCAGTCACATGGCTAATCTTCAGCCAGTGTCGCTAGGTTCACGTAATCGCTCTTCTCAACTTATTTCATTGGCTCCCTATCCATTTCCGTATATTGAATCTACACTCTTTCTGCAGCTCCACATTACCTCTCCTCTCATCTCTCTCCCTACACCCTTCTTGGAGCATTCTACTCATCAGTCAAATAACTTTTTCCCTGTGCCCTTCTCTTCCACTGCCAACTTCAGGTTTCATTCGTTTCATCTTCTGCACCATATGCCTGGAATAGACTTCCTGACTCTATATATTAGGCTCCATCTCTGATCCTATTCAAATGCAGGCTAAAACTCCACTTCTTTTAGGATGTTTTTGTATCGTGGCCCCCTTTATTTTCTTGTTCAACACCCATTTCACTTAGTTTTACCCTGTCCCCTGTTTGTTGTGTTGTATTTTTGTCTTGAATAGACTGTAAGCTCTTATTCAGCAGGAACTGTCTTATATGTATTTGCACACATAGCATATGCCTTGTCGTGCCATACCAGTGATAAATAGTAGTGGTAGTAGTAGGAATGGTGCCAAGAAAACTCTTTATATGTAATGCTTACCAAATACTTATCAATAATTACTTTCTCTGCTTTTTCTTCCTTTTTTTGTATGCCAGAACACTTTACATATTGTAAGGAATACCTCCGGGATATATAGGGAACCCCAGAGAGAAAGGGGGTTCCGAAGACCTGGTTACCAAAGCGGCAGGGAGGGAATTCTGCGAAGTGGAGATCCTGTCCTTGGAGAGGGCTCTAAGACTCTGCAGAACAGGAGAAATGCCAGGAGGGAGGAGTTTGAGAGGGACAGGAAACAGGAAGTGCAAAGATTTACAGAGAGGCTAGAGGAGGGGAGGAGAGAGAAACAAGCAGATGAACCAGTGAAGTCTATGGAGACAGAGCCTTGGGAGCTGGAAACTGAGGGTTCTGCAGAACCCATGGAAATTGAGGCCATGGAACAGAACTTACCGGATGATAACAGTTTGTCAGACCGGCCAGAGAACAGCAAGAAGCAGATAAGTTAAATGAAAACCCCCACTTGGTTCTTTGGGAAAGACTGACTTGTTTAGTCGAGTTTTTGTTTTATTTGTTCTTGGCAGTGCGGGAGGGTCATTGTGAAATGAAATACTAATAGGGTGGTTGCTGCCACAGCCTAGGAGCTACTTGGATACCCAAGCTGAAACTTTTCCTTTTGAGAGTTTGGAGTTATAAATAAACAAGAGATCAGGTTTTGGGCATAGGGAGCACCTCCCCCTCTAATCAAGGGGAAAGGGGCATGGGGCCCCGGACAAACTGAATTGATTGACAGCAAGAGTTTTACTGTTAAAAAAACAAAACAAAACAAAGAAGTACTGTATAGCAAACTCAACGGACGGAGCTTAGGCTGTGTTTATGCCGTTTTTGAAGTTATTTTGTTTGAACTTGGACTGTCGTGTAATGTTGTATCTGTGAGTATCTGACCTTCCTCAGGATTCTGCACCCATGGAGGGCAGAAGACACCCCGACAATAGCTTGATACTGAATGTATATAGGCATTTTGAGGTAGATTCCATATAGGTTGGTTATCTCAGGTGGAAATGTTAAAATCAGATACGGGCATGATTCCATCCTAATTCTGCATTTGTGGGTGTAGACATGCCCACATTTCTGGGATCGGCTTGTAGATGTGTCCGGTGCAGCACGTCCAACATGCTGTTCAGCCAGTCTGTGCACATATTCACAGCAAGAACCATGCATGAGTGCAGACACAGGCCACGCAGTAAAGTGGAGAAACACATTCCCTGCTAATATTATGGGGCATGGGTAAATGGCAAAATAGTTTTGGATGTCCCCATGCTCATCGTATTCTGGACAGTTGCCCATTTCTGATTGTGCCCCTCTCCACGATAAACCCATGGACAGCTCTGATGGCCTTGCCTCCTCAGTTAAAACATGCATCTCCTAAGCTGCTGTTCTCACTGACAGTATTTTACTGATGCAAGCTAGACATAAATACTGATGATAAATAAATGCTGATGCGAACCAGACAATATATACTAGTCTTTTTCATGCCCAGAAAAGTGCTAAGTAATCTCGGTGCACTCTAATATACTAGAAGATAAAGTAAATATTAACATTTGTCATGACACACCTTGCATCAAAAATTACTTGATAGTATAAAAATGCTTCAGTTATTCTTGCATTGGTCATCTCTAAAACACTCTTTAAAAAAGCTAAGTATGGAACTTTTCCAGGTTCACAACAACCTAAACTAACTTTGCAATTCCCAAAGGATGCATAATATTGTAGAGTCACAAAAGTATGCTCTTTGAATAACTATGATAAATAATAACCCACAGGTCAAAACCACAAAAATGTCAACTAGAAAAAAAGGTCAGACTTACTATAAGAGCTGTTCAAAAAACTAAATTCTTTAATGTCAGAACATTTGTTATGTATGGGATGCCCTTCCAAAAAACTAACTTTTCCTTTTAATCTTTTTAAAGGCGATCTTGAATATATTGACAGAACCATCAGACATTTGAAATTCCATCTGAGTGAGCATATGTCTCAAATTAATACTAAAACCTTATCTGTACTTATTGTCCCTCATTGTTTACAAATGAAACATGTTTTCTCCAGTTTCAAGTGGCGGATAATTGATTTTGTCCCTCCGGACCCACTGGAGGGCAATCGGGAGTCTAGACTACAATTTATTGAATAATCATGGATATTTAGTTTACAGACAGTGGCCCCTAAGGGTCTTAATCTTGAGCTTGACTGGTGGAGTCTTCTTTAAGTTCTTTTCATGATATCATCTAATCAATGTGTTGCAGCCGTTTGACAGGTATTCTTTTAAGAGCCTTTCTTTCTATGCTTGTATACCAGCTTTTAAGTTGAACACAAGTGAGCAGCATGCCCTCAATCAAAAGCATCTGAAGTTGAGCCCGAAAACCTTTGGATTGCGGGACATTCTTTTGCAAAGCTCACATATGATGGGCAGTGATAAACTTAGTTACAAGCTAATCCATAAAGCTTTCAAGCTATTAAGTGTGCTTTTATCATATTGCTACAAAATTTTGTGCTTAGCACTTGTTGGTGTTCGAGCACGTATTTTGCTCACAGTTTTCACCTTTAAAAAGATTAACAGGAAAAGTTTGATTTTTGGAAGGAAAAGAATTTAGTTTTTGGAACATGCTTTATAGTATGTCTGACTTTTTGCTAGTTGATTTTTAATGACTATGGCTTTCTGGCTATAGCATCTTTTTCACATATATCTGGGCACTGGCATTTCTCACAGCTCCCTACATGTGGCTACACCTGTCCCATACAATGTCCACTCTCTGTCTTGGCTTATTTCGGTCTGTAAACATTTTCTATTTGTGGGGCAACCCTGTCTGTCTTACCACAGTCTGCTTAGTGGTAATATTCCCCTGGTCAGGCCTGTGTGGGCATGGGAAGGTGGATCCCTGTGCCATCATGCCAGGTAGCCAGCCTCCAAATACATTACCACTCTCTCAGTATGCATAGATCCTTGACTGGGTAAGGATGTAGGCCTCATGACACAATCTGGGGAATGTTGGCACAACATCATTCATGTCTCCCAGTGCCTGACATTGCTGATGTATGGGTGCCCTATCACAGTGGAACCTGGTGACACTGTGGTCATTTCTAAAGTCCAAATACTGGCCAGGCATTCATGTCCTCCCTGAATTGCAGATCAGCACACCAGATCCTCCTGTGCAACCCTCAAACCACACATACACGCGCACACATACACTCACTTGCTGGGATGAATTGTAGAACCCAGCAAAACGTTTTCTAAGTCCTGGCCTTATTCCACATCTGCAGCAGGAATAATGGGCGTAGACATACAGGGACCCGCACTTGGTTTGCAGCTTGTTGTGCTGTGAGGGCTTGTGTGCATCAATGATGCTGAGGACTAAGTTATCGGTAGCTTAACTACTGGCAGGGTCTCCTAAGATAGACAGGTCTCAGCGAAGGTGCCAGACCAAGACAAACCACCAATCTGGGCAGAAGCAGAATGGGACAGTGTTGGCGGCGGAGGATCACATTTCTGTGACAACAGCAACAACACTAAAATTAAACTGCATGGAAAAAAGGCCTGGCAATCTACTTCCGTATCGTGCCATGAAAACGCAATGGATAGTCACAACAAACCAAATTGCACTATAATCCTGGAAGATGAGACCCCCCTGGTCGGAAGGCACTCAACTGGCTACTGCAGAGGAGCTGAAGACTTTTTAGAATAAAGCCAGCATTTATGATGTGATTGGATCAAAGCCCTTGAGACGTTTGACTGCTGAAGTAGCTGTGCATGAAATGAGAGTCAGAAGCTGCAAAGATGTCTTACATATTGAGAAATGGAGCACACAAAGCATGAACCAAGGGAAGTTGGAGGTGGTCAAGAATGAAATGGAACATTGCGTGTCAGCGAACTGAAATGGATTGGCATCGGGCACTTTGCATCTGATGATCACATGGTCTACTATGCTGGAAATGAAAGACAAAGAAGAAATGGTGTTGCATTTATAATTAAGAAGAAACTTGCAAGAACTGTAATGAAATCCAATCCAATCAGTGGGCGCTTAATTTTTATTTGTCTTCGAGGAATGCCTATAAACACAACTATAATTCAAGTGTATGCCCCAACAACAGCTGCAGAAGAGGATGAAGTTGTTGAGTTTTATGAATAAGCACCAGCTGAAATTGACAGAACATGCATACAGGATATCCTGTTAGTTATGGATGACTGGCACACAAATGTTGGCAACAAAGAAGAAGGCAAAGTGGTTGCAGAATATAGACTTGGTGACAGAAATGAAGCTGGAGAAAGACTGATAGAATTCTGCAAGATCAACAGGCTATTCATCTCAAACCTTCTTCCAGCAACACAAGTGGCGACTGTACACAAGGACTTCACCCAATGGATTGTTCAAAAATCAAATTGACTACATCCATGGAAGTCAATGATGGAAAAGCTCTATAACATCAACAAAAGACAAAACCTGGAGCTGACTGTGGTACAGACCACCAACTACTAGTAGTGCAAACTCAAGCTAAAGTTGAAAAAGATCAAGCCACTCATGAATGTAGCAAAATACGACTTTAAGAATATACCACCAGAATTTAAAGACTGCCTGCAAAATCGATTTGCTGCTTTAGATACAAATAATAGAGCTCCGGAAGAGTTATGGGATGACATCAAGAAGGTTGTGTTGGAAGAAAGTGAGAAATCTCTACAAAAGGTGAAAAAGCAAAAATGGCCAAAATGGACGACCGAAGAAACTCTGAAAATTGCCCAAAAATGTAGAGAAGCTAAAGCTAGAGGAGAAAGCGGTAATCGCAGAACTCAACAGAGATTTTCAATGTGCAGCAAGACATGATAGGGAGAAGTACTACAATGACACATGCAAGGAAATAGAAGCAGAAACTATTAGAGGAAGAACAAGATTGGCTGTCCTAAAGCTACGGGAGTTAAAGAAAAATTTGCAGCCTCGAATTGGATTGTTACAGGTTGGTCAAGGATCCATGTTGAATTATGCTGAGAAGATCAAGAAAAGGTGGAAAGAATATACAGAATTATTATATGATAAAGATCAAGTGGACCAACAGCTGTTTCAACCTGTTCCTTATGATCTGGAACCATTGGTGATGAAAGAAGAAGTCAAAGCAACATTGAAAACCTTATCAAAGAACGAAGTGCCAGGCATTGAGGCATTCTCATAGAAGTATTTCAGCAATCTGAAGTAGCTGTTACCATACTTATAAGGCTCTGCCAGGAAATTTGGAAGACAACATCATGCGCAACTGACTGGCAAAGATCTGTGTTTATACCAATACTAAAGAAAGGTGATCCAACTGACTGTGGAAATTATCACACAATTGCTCTGATCCACATGCCAGCAAGATTCTACTAAGATTATTCAGCAGAGACTACAACCATACCTGAAACGAGAACTTCCTGAAGTGTAAGCAGGGTTCAGGAAAAGGCGAGAAACAAGAGACATCATTGCAGTTGTGAGATGGATCCTTGAAAAGATAAAAGAATACCAAAAGGATATCTATATGTGTTTTATTGACTACAGCAAGGCTTTTGACTGTAAACCATGAGAAACTCTGGGCACATTAAGAAACATGGATATACCAGAGCACCCGATGGTTCTCTTGCATAACCTTTACATTGATCAAGAAGCAACAGTTCCGAATGGAACAAGGAGAAACAGACTGGTTTAAAATCAGCAAAGATGTACGACAAGGCTACATATTTCCCCCTACCTCTTTAATTTATATGCAAAACAAATCATCAGAGAAGCAGGACTATATGAAGACAACAGACATGTGAAGATTGGTGGGAGACTCATCAGCTTTCGCTATGCTGACGATACCAAATTACTGGCTGAAAGTAAAGACGATTTAAAACATTTGCTTCTCAAGACCAAGGAATATAGTATTAAAATAGACCTGTACTTTAATGTAAAGAAGACAAAGATCCTGACAACTGGCAAAATCAATAAGTTCATCATTGATGGAGAAGAAATTGAAATAGTTGACAACTTTATCCTACTTGGATAAACTATCAATAATGAAACAAGTTGTCAAGAAATCAGACAATGCATTGCTCTTGGCAAAATGGCTAGACAATATTCTCAAGAGCGGAGGTGTCTCTCGCCATACAAAGATTCAACTCGTTCAGCCATGGTATTTTCAATAACGTCATATGGATGTGAAAGTTGGACAGTGAAAAAGATAGACTGGAAGATATTTGATTCCTTTGAATTATGGTGCTGGCAGCAAATGTTGTGTAAACCGTGGACTGCCTGAAGAACAAACCAGTCAGTACTAGAGGAGATCAAACCCAAGCTTTCTTTTGAAACTCAGATGACAAGACTTCGACTTTCATTCTTTGGACACATCATGCGAAGAGAGAGATCATTAGAGAAAGACATCATGCTTGGCAAGGTAGAAGGTCAATGCAAAAGTGGAAGACCAGCAATGAGATGGATCGATACAATAGCAGCAGCTATGGGTGCCACTCTGTCAACAATTAGCCACCTGACTGAAGACCAAACACAGTCTATGACAACTATTCAGAGGGTCATCATGAGTCAACATCGACTCAACTGCACTTAACAACAACATAACAAACATATATGGAGCTTTCGAGAATACGGTATACACATCTCTGTGGCTGGCCATGCCCCCATTCCATCCTCTCAGGGACACGTGCAGAGATCCATGTTCAAGCAAGATAAATGTGTGCAGACATGAGTACCAGAATACATTCGTAGACGTTTTTGGCACTTAAACGTTCCCCTCGCACATCCAAACACTTATTTGATTTCTGGAATAGCCCTATTTCTGTTAGTTTATAGAATTCAGTAAACATTTCCTTTGGAACTTGGTGCTAGGATTTGGCAAATTAAATTGTGAAGCTCTTTTAAGAGAACTGTTTTTTGTTAGGAGTCCTGATTTTTCCCCACTAACAACTATTTATATAGTGCTACAAGCAGTGCTGTACAGACAAGTACAAGAGAGGCCATGCAAATGGACAGAGAGAAGGGTAGCTTAGAGGCATGTTTATCGTGCATTAAGCCCCAAAATATAGTGCAAGATTAGCATTGGATCCACGTTAATGAATGAAGGCATGGCCAGTATGTCCCCATGCAGTTAGATCTGATGCCACCCCTGCACTAAGCTGTTTGCTGCGATTAATGCAGGTGCACTTAATTCCACCCATTGAGATGGTGTTAAATGCATCCATGCTAACTGCAACATTGCCAGTTGGCAACAGACGTTAACCTTAATATGCACGCTCTACCCTTAAACCGACCAGTCTCCATCTCAGCTTGTGTAAATAGTCAGCATGGGAACTTTACTGCAGCTGCATACACAGCATGCTTAATGCACATTAAATCCGATGCTAACCCTTAGTGCACTTTAGTAAACATGTCTCTTAGTGATAAATGCACCTCTTATTCCCTATAGACAGGAGATTGTACTGCTGTTAATAGAAATCTAAAAAAAAGTCAGAAATGAGGGGAATTTTTCAGCAAAACATTTGTGTCAAGATCATACGGTATACCATGCTGAGACACACTGAAGGTCTATCATGCTCAGTATTCAGTCTCAGCAGGGATCAGTTTGTGTCTCCAGAAAGTACCCAATAGATCCCCAAGAGTAGATCCATTCCTTGCAGCTCACCACAGAGATTAGCAGGGCTGTGGCAAATCTGCATGGCTAATAATTTGTCCATAAATTTTTCCTCTAACAACCTCTTCAAACCCAGTCAAGCTACATGCCTTGGACCACATCTTTTAGCAACAAATTCTACACTGTAATTATGTACTGAGTACAAAAAGTATTTTCTCCAATTTGTTTTGAATCTGCTACCTTTTAGGTTTACAGAGTGTCCCTTAGTCATAGAACCAGTTTCACCCTATTCAGCATTTTATAAACCTGTATCATATTTCCTCTCATTTGTCTGTCTAAGCTAAAAGCCCTGACTTGTTTAGCCTCTCTTAATATTCACACAATATTGAGGCTCATCCAGTCAGTCTAGATTTGTGAATATTTATAGAACATATTAGGGATATGCCCAGAAAACTTTGATTGATTTTCATGTAATTTCATTTAATACATGTATAACTCGCCCATCATTACACTTCCGAGTGAGTAGCAGAGTAAGGAATCCATAAAATTAAACAGTGGGGAGAAAACCGAGGGGGAGCATAGAGAAGATTGAATATTGGAGGGCGAGTCTGCGAAGGAGGAAGAGAACATGCGCAGAGCTTGCAATAAAGAAGTCCTTCCATTGAGATCAGTAGGTCCATGCTAGTATTAGATAATTTTATTAAATTACTTTTGTGCTATTTTTTTAGTGTAGTCTCATCTTGTTGCATTGTGTGGTTCAGCCGCTGCTTTGTCCAGTGTGAGTTAATGTGTGTTCTAGTAAAGACAGATCCTGCTTTTCCTGATCACTGTAATATGCTTAGCAAATGTGCACCTTGCATGCCCCATGACAGACAGAGATGTATTCCAGCAGGTGTATGAAGTGCTTCTTGTCGTGTGTTAATACTTAAATATAATAAAAAGAAAGGAACATTATCAAATTTGATGGCTCCCCAATGAGTTTGACTTTTATCCATCTCCTGTGCTGTAAGGGGTTTAAAGATAGCAAGTGAAGTCTTCCTCCTCCTCATGTCACAAAGGGGGTCATTTTAAAAAGCTTAGTTGTGGGCCATTAGTGTGGGATAAGATGAGGTTGACAGGAAGGTTTGATGTTTGTGTAGAATGCATGGGGCACGAGCCATCAAGAGGGGAGAGTGGATAGTTATTATGCTGAAGGTCGTCTTCTTTAACATAAAAGGCCTCAACTTGCCTCAAAAACGTTCTCTGTTATTTAAAGAGCTGAGGATTCTGAAGGGCGAAGTTGTGTTCTTACAAGAGACGTACCTCCGTAGTGCTAATCAAAGCTGGCTGAAATGTAAACCTTACTCTGAAGTATGGGTAGCATCAGATGAGAGAGACCGAAAGAAGTGTGGAGTGCCATGCTATTTCATCAGGCTCTACCCATAAGGAAGGAGGAAGTAAAGAAGAATATGATGGGGCACTGGCTTTTTATGAATGCCCACCTTGATGGGCTTCCTATCACATTGGCTAATATTTATGCGCCTAATGGGGGCCAGGTGACATTTTTTGCATGATTGAAGGTTGTGTTGGCCGAATTTGCGAAGGGGCCTATCATTTTGGGAGGAGACTGTAATGCCCATATGATACCTCACTTGGATTTCACAGGGAAAACTACTAGGGAGGGAAGTGGGATTAGCCAGGTGCTTCGGATGTTTATGACTGATTTGGGTCTACGGGATGTTTGGAGGGACACTCATCGAGGGGAAAAAGTCTATACTTATTATTGACCAGTCCATCAGGTACATATGCGTATTGATTACTTTTTATTGGATCAGCGTCTGATGGATGGGAGGGGGGGGGGGTTGGAAGCAGGACACATGCTCTAACGTAGTTGGATCATGCGCCCTGTTGAGTTACCCTTCCGTGCGACCCTGGGGAGGGGGAAGGAGGTGGGTGTGGAGGTTGGACAGGAGATTTTTCCGTTGGACCTCTGCTGTGGAGGAGCATGGGCGATTTATACAGGAGTTCTTTGAGCTGAATGCCACCAACGAAGTTGCATTGCCGGTGGTTTGGGATGCCTTTAAGGCTACCGCACGAGGCCACCTCCTGGCTGAGGCGGCTCGAGCCAAGAAAGCTTGGATGTGGGAATCACAGTGGTTAGAAGGGGAGGTTATGCGCCTTCAGTTAGAACACGCGCGGACTGGCTCTAAACGTGTATGGCATCAAAGGCGGGAAACACGGGCCCAATTAAATGCTTATGCGCAAAGAGATTTACACATCATGCGGCACAGACTGCATCAAATATTTTACGAGTAGGGAAATAAGGTTGGGCAATATCTTGCTTTTAGGCTTCGGAAGCAGCACACTTTACGAGTGGTGCACGAGATTTGGGATTCATTGGGAGTCTTGCGGGTGGAATCTAGGGAGATATGCACTGTCTTTGCAGAATATTGAGCGCAGTTGTATAAGGTGGAGCCTTTTGACTCTGCCCAAGTGGATGTCTATTTACGCAACATTTCCCTGCCGCATCTGACAGACCCGGAAAGGGAGCAGCTAAAGGCAGCAATTACAGTGCAGGAAGTGGTTGGGGCCATTTGACGGCTGGGAGGGCACCTGGTAGCGATGGATTCCCCTCGGCGTATCATAAAAAATATAGCGCCCAGTTGGCGCCCACTTTGGTGGTGCTCTTCAATGAGGTTTTGTGAGGGTCATCGCTGCCTACTACACAGCTGGAAGCTGTCATTGCGGTAATACCTAATCCGGGTAAGCCAGCTCAAGAGGCAGCTTCATACCGTCCCATCTCCCTATTAAATATGGATGTTAAAATACTGGCCTCTGTACTGGCAACTTGACTAAATCAGGCCCTTCCAGGTCTGGTACACCCTGACCAGGTCGGTTTTGTGCCCAGCCGTCAGGTCGCTGATAATGTATGACGGATATTACAAGTGATACATTTAGCGCGCCATGATCCCCAGCCGGCACTGTTGGTGGGAGTTGATGCCGAGAAGGCATTTGATAGGGTCAGCTGGGGTTTCCTATGGTGGGTATTGGATAGGATGGGGTTTGGGCCCAATTTTTGGTGATGGGTGCAAAGTCTCTATCAGGGATCCCGAGCAAGCATCCAAATCAATGGGGGGCAATCGAAGAGTTTTGAGTTGGAGAGGGGCAGTTGGCAGGGGTGTCCCTTGTTCCCGTTACTATTTGCGTTAATCATGGAACCCCTGGCGCAAAGCTTTCGCAAACACCCTGGAGTAGCCGGAATAAGGGCGGGCTCTTGTAAATATAAAATAGCGCTTTTTGCAGATACCATCATACTCTCTCTGACTGACCCTGGCGTCTCCCTTCCCAGTGCAATGCAGCTTTTTGCAGCCAGGTTTCAGGGTTTAAAATTAATTATGCTAAATCTGAAATCTTAAACATGAGGGTTGAGGAAGCAGCATGTGCACAACTGAAGGCACGCCTTCCTTTTCGATGGGTGGATAAAGATCTTCGCTATTTGGGTGTAAACCTCATGGTGGGTAGGGCTGCACTGTATTGGGTGAACTTTGGACCCTTGCTCCAACAAGTTAAATGGGATTTGGAGTCTTGGGCGGAACTGATGCTCTCATGGTTTGGGCGTATTGCTATAACGAAAATGGTGGTGGTCTCCCGATTCCTGTACCTCTTTCAGGTACTCCCCATGCCCTTGCCTCAAGGGAATTTGGAGTCCTGGCAAGCATTAATCATAAAGTTCATATGGAAATTCAAACGCCCTCAAATAGCTCGTAGGATTCTATATGTACAACCGCGGTGTGGGGGAATGGGGGTCCCTAACCTTCATTGGTATTATGCGGCGGCTCAGTGTCGGGTGGGGGTGGAATGGATGAACTCTGATAGCTCCAAGTGTTGGGTGCAAATGGAAAGAGATTTGGCAGGAGGGGCCGGGTTGGGGACAGTGTGGCTTTGCACTAAGTTATTGGGGGGGGCATGCATATTAAAAATCCACATATAACTCACGCCCTCCAGTGCTGGGATTGTTTTTATCTGGCCACGAGGGGTGATGCTATCTCCCTTGGTGCCTATAGTTCACAACAATGCTTTCTCTCCTGGTATGAGTGAACTGATTTTTTGACATGAGGGGCCAATTCTTTGAGGATGGTATTCTTCGCTCCTTTTGGGAGTAGCAGGAGGAGTTTGATCTTCCTAAACACCATGTTTATCAATATGTGCAGGTCACGCATTGGGTGAGGAGTCGGGAAGTCAGGCAACAAGTTGCTCGAGAGTTGACAGATGTTGAATGCCTATGTGAGGACTGCACAAGCACGAAAGGCCTTATTGCAGCCCTGTATGCAGATCTACAGAAACAGCATTTTGGGGAGGGCAAGCATAGAGCTCAGTGGATGCAGGAGTTGCACCTCTTTACACCGAACAACAGTGGGAGCAGATTGAAGGTAGACTCTGGAGAAGTTTGGTGGCTGTTAATGCCCAGGAAACCAATTATAAGCTAGTTTAAGGATGGTATATGACACCCATACGAGTGGCCCGAGCTTTCCCGGGAGTACCTGATTTGTGTTGGCGAAATTGTGATGGGAAAGGCACCTTGGTGCATGTATGGTGGCTATGCCCTCACATCCAGGGTTTTTGGAGAGGGATACAATATCACTTGAAACAAATACTGGGGCTGAACATCCCTTGGGACCCAGGTATTTTTCTTTTTGGAGGAGTGTCCCTAACAGAAGGCTTCCCCAGTTGACAGTGATTCATTACAGTCTGAATGCAGTTAGGTTGACCCTGGCGACCGCCTGGAAGCAGGTATAGCCTCTGGTGCTATCACGCTGGCTGGACCGGATGTGGGACCTATACACAATAGAAAGGGGGGTGGTGATTGGGAGGATGCTTCTACCCCAATCTGAGCAGCTATGGGAGGCTTTTGTATTGAAGTATGGCTCCCGGCCCACAATATCTTTATCTTAGTCGGAGATATGTGATGAGGATTGCCCCTTGGTGGGAGGGCTTATCATCTCTTCTTTCCTAGCAATGTTAGGAGGGCAGGATACCCCTTAACCTATAGAATTTGTGGCAAAGAACAGGGGAGGAGGGTGAGGGAGGGAGTAGGGGTGATGGGTGATGGGGAGAGGAGGAGGTGGAGGGGGAGGGGGAAGAGGGAGATGGAAGACTGGGGGGTAAGGGGAGAGGGTAATAGTTAAGAGGGAGAATTTGGTAATAATGAAACTCTGTGAATAAAGACAAAAAATATAAGGCTGTGATGTAGCAATAGTTGTAGCTGAAGTTTTTGGGCTGAATCATTGAGCAAGTACTCCGGGAGCAGATTGTACTAAAATTCTGTTTTGTATTTGTACAAAAGCCTTTAAATAAGAAAAAAAAAAGCTTAGTTGTGATTTAAAATGTCTGAAGATGTACACGTGGATGTCAAACTCACAGAGACGTCTCCGAGGCCATTCCACAAATGACATTTACAGACATCTCCGATGTAGGGATGTCCAAGTAGGTGAGGGGGCATGGTGGAGGTACAATGGACTTACATGTCTCCATTCAATTTCAGGAATGATGGGGACATCTGTAGGCATATCCACATTTAGACCTGCTGCAGGCATGAAAAGCATCAGGAAAGTGCTTGTTTTGGTCTTAAAACATCCAGAGTGTAGAGAAGATAGGGAGTTAAGTGACTAGTGTAAGTTCACAAAGACCCACACTGGGATTTGAACCCTGGCCACCCTGCTCCCAACCCACTACTTTAACTATTATGCTATCAGACATCCATGTTCTGAGATGCTATTCTGGGGACGTCTATGTAGACATCTCCATAGACATCCATCTCGGGCATGTCCACGATTCTGAAATCGTGCCTGAACTTGCATGTACTTGCTTTCTTTTTCAGATGTTCTGGCTTTGAAGTCCCAAATTGTATTTGGACATCCCATTGGAAAATGTGCCTTAAAACCAATAACCCCATAATAGGAGATGAAGAGTAGATGAGCGTCAAAGGCATTAAAACCTGCAACTGATAGAGCCTCTGGATTTTCCATGTAAAATGACCTCTAGCTTGTTCATCCTCCCTTCCTCTGTCCTCTTTACCTTTTCTCGTTCTCTCTCATTTACACACACATTCTCTTTGTCTCTCTCATACATATTCTCTTTCTCTGTCACACTTTTTCTGTCCGCTCTTTTGCCTTAAGAAGGTCATCTTAGACACGCGTATTTTTACTTGCCACTAGCTTTTCTCCTTTCTCTCTGGAGCGCATATACATCTCAGGTCCTAATATCACTTGTGCCTTTTCCAACCTCCCCCTCTCACTCTTATATACGCAGCCATTCCTGGATCAGAGCACCTTTGTCCCACAAACCCTGGATATATGTATTACTGCAGCTATTCTTCAGCTTAAAAATGATTTTATGTGTTTTATTTCCGTCAATGTAATGTGTGTATTTCAGTAATATAATCAAAATGATGAGTTTTTTTCCTCCCTTTCTCTCTGTCATTCAGATTGTTTGTATTAAATTGAAGATTATTATGCAAATCATTTTGTCAAGTGTAAGATATGAAAGCTTGAATGTATACACACACATCATGGGGGTTTTTGTACTGAGGTGATGATTATTGCATATTACAATTATTCATTGTACATTATTCTGTAGCACGTCCCTCATGCACACGATGCTTATATGCAAAGATTGCATTTTTTTCTCCGACTAAAGTAATGTCTATTCTACCTTATAATGGTGTGTAAGATAGGATGGCTTGTTGATAATGTGTTTATGGAGTTGCTCCTTCTGATTCAATTGACACAACGGCTGCTTTGCCTCCATGCTAGTGATCTGGTGAGGATGGCAGAACAGCACAAAGCAATTACAGCACTGCTATTAATGTTCCTCTATTCCTTATCTCCATCCATTCCCCTTCCCCCACACACATGCCACTACTTGTAATTTGTTACAAACCTTGGCAGCATTAACGTTGTTCCTGTTGCTGCTGTTAACGTTTACAGAAGGGGGAGCTTGAGTATCCAGCCATGATATTTCCACCTAGAACTGGTTCATGTAATGCGAACCGGATTCTGTTCATTTGAGCAAGCAGCAGGAGTGACGGTAATTCTCTGCAGTGAAGTTAGGGTTTTGCTAGGGCTACATAACATCATTCCATGTTGTGGGGGGGGGGGGGGGGTTCCCAACTTAGGCAGAGTTCTGGGGTAGTGCAATTGGCTGAATAACAGCAAAAAAATCAAACCTTGAGCATCTGTTGCTTAAAAAAAAAAGATATCTGAGCCAGCTGAAGGGAATTCTTTGCAATTTCCTTCTTTGCAGAAATGTTTTCCCAAATCTCCATTTGCAGATGTGAAGGTGCTGAGCAGAAGTATTTGTAAGTGAAAGTGTCTTCAACCATTACTAGGCTTTCTGAGACATGTTCTTAACTCCCCACAGAATGTACAATGCACAGGATTAAAATATTTGGTAAGGTACAGGTAGGCCAAGTGACCTTCTGAAAGTCGCACAGTCTATGTTCATTGTCAAGGAGTTCTTCTGCTTACTGATGAGCTCTTAGCACTAGAGGACCTTACCTTCTTTCCTCTTTTTTTTTTCAGATGGTTCTTTTTATTCTTTCCAACACAATAGAATGTTGGAAAGAAATTATACATACAGGGTCAAGAATGCTAGTCTGTCTGGGAGCTAAATAGCCCTCCAAAATGGGCCAAAATTTGATGTGGGCGAAAACCAGTGGAAAGACACATTGAGTTAAAAAATGGGTTTGACTGACCTGGGAATTCCAAAGGGACACAAAACAGCAGGTGCGCAGACAGGTGTCAGGAGGCAACAGCACCTGCTGATTTTTGCCTCTTGCTCCCGTGTGGGTGGTTTGCTCTCCGTTGGACTCCTGGGAATTTCAAAGAAATAAAGTGCCCAAAAACTGGACCAATGTTATCCACTTTCAGTTCTAGTTTACAAAAAAAAGCAGTTGGAGAATTGCTTTTTTCAGACTCTCGTCCCTCTTTTCTAATCTCCTGGTACATAGAGCCAACCCACACCCACCCTCTTAAACTTCACCCTCCACATATTCAGAAGCAAACACAGACAGGCACACACTAGGAACAATTCCATGAGGCATGGTATATATGCTTTCTCATCTTGTACCTCTACCCCGCTGCCCCTCCCTTTCACTGCTATCACACCCCTATGCCTGCTTGTCTGGATATGATTAATTCAGATGTGAATTTCTATTTTTTTGGGAGTAAATTCTTCTGTGAAACCTACTGGCTGAACTGCATAGCCGCCTTAGTGGTTTCTATGTATGGTGACACCTACTTACTGAACCATGTAGTTTGCTGCTGGTTGCTATATAAATTGCAAACTAGTGGTGGAGAAGCATGGCAATATCTGTTGTCATGGGATACTGACATCTTGTGGTTATACTAGAAGATCCATCCTTTGAAATCTTTTGACATCTAAATGGGTGGGGAGAGGAGGAAGGGGGATAATATTTGACTATATTGTTTACTTGATTGTGCACTACATGGAGCTAGTGTAACATATGCAGTTTCTAAATGCAAATAAATAAAAAACATCATATTTTGTTTAATTTTATTAATTTTAATAATAATTCACAGATAATAGTAGGTCTGCAATCTCATATTTCAGTTCTTTCAACACCCTTGGATGTATACCATCTGATCCAGGTGATTTTCTACTCTTCAGTTTATCAAACAGTTGTAATACATCCTCCCAATTTATCAATAGTTCTTTCAATTTTTCCACTGCATTACCTTTATATACCATTTCAGGCATGGGTAACTTCCCTACATTTTCTTCAGTAAAAATCGAAGCAAAGAAATCATTCAGTCTCTCCGCTATGGCCTTGTCCTCCCTTAGCACCCTCTTTTACCCCTCTATCATCCAATGGCCCAACTGACTCTTTCACTGTTTTTTTGCTATGAATGTACTTGAAAAAGGTTGCTTCCATGGCAAATTTCTTTTCAAATTCTCTCTTGGCATGATAAGGCAGGCAAAGAGAGAAATGGAAAAGAAGCTTACCATAGAAGCAGAAAAGGTTTGGACAAGTTCCTGGAGGAAAGGTCCATAAGCCATTATTAAAGATGACCCAGGAAATCCACAGCTTGTCCCGGGATAAGCATTGTGGAACCTGTGTGCCTTTTTGGGAACCTGCCAGGTACTTGTGGCCTGGATTGGCCACAGTTGGAAATAGGATACTGGGCTTGATGGATCTTGGTCTGACCCAGTAAGGCATTTCTTATGTTCTTAATTTTGGCACCACTCCATTTAAATGCACCTTTCATCCCTCTTCCCTCCAAGTCAGAGATGCATACAAAGACAACAAAGGAACAGACATCATCCATGGTATCATCCCAATCCTACAAAGACAAAGAGACCTCATTAACAGGGACCCACCATTTATTTATTTATTTTATATACCGCTTTAGCTAGGTAATCAAGACAGTTTTCAAAAAACATTATCAACTACTGCTCAAGGCAGTTTACAAAGAACACCATACTCAAAAACACACAGAAGACAACCCAAGCTCATAAGAATCCACATGATCACGACCACAATGCTCCAGCCAGCATTCACACATGCCACACAGTACTTAAAATGTGGGCTAATCAATGTCCGCTCTGCCCTCAATAAAATTCACACCATAACTGACTACTTCAATGACCATAACCTTGACATCATGCTGTTCACCGAATCATGGTTCCCCAATATGGATAATGTCCTCATAAACCAACTCATCACCCCAGAACTGGCCCAATACAACTGCCCAAGACTAACTAAAAGAGGTGGGGGGATATTCATCCTATCTGGCAAGCACCACAACGTAAACGTCACCATGGCCACAGCCTCCAATACCTCAAACATAATGGTAGTAGAGAACAGACATGTAGCTATTAGTCTGGCATACAGATCACCTAGCTTGAAAATGGAAGACCTTTCAACATAACTAGAAATAGCATGCACCCACTCAACTAAAATGAAACCATTCATCCTGCTTGGTGATCTCAACCTCAACTTGGCCCCTGCAAACCAAGTCACTTCCTGGAAGCAATGGATGCCTTGGATCTCATTCAAATCATTACTGTTCCCACACACAATGGAGATAATACCCTTGACCACTTATTTGTACCTAGGAAGTTCCATAATGGCACATCTCAAGCCGCTATCTAAGTCCCTGCTATTCCCTGGTCTGATCATCGCATGGTTACTTTCAACTTATCCCTAACACACAGCAACAGTACAACTCCAAAACAGCCACAAGGACTTCACATGTTCAAAAGGTTCAACCAGTCCCTACTAGTCCACATCACCTAGACTCGATGGAAACACACTTGACCTCACAAAGATCGTGGACAACTAGAATGACACCATTTCATCATATGCTCAAACCCCTCAGAAGATGTCTACCACTTGTAAATGGAATGCACCATGGTACTCCCCGGAAATAAAAGAAGATAAGCTCAGAATGAGATGGACTGAATGACGATGGAGACGAACCAGAGACCCACTCCACCAAAATGATGGAGACCGCACCTTTAAAAGGATATAAACAGGATGGAGTCAGTACAGAGGGTGGCTACTGAAATGGTTAGTGGTCTTCATTATAAAGCATATGAGGATAGACTTAAGGATCTTAATATGTGCACCTTAGAGGAAAGGCGGGATAGAGGTGATATGATTGAGATGTTTAAATACCTCCGTGGCATGAATGTACAGTGGGAGAGCCTTTTTCAGTTGAAAGCAAGTTCTGCTACGAGGGGACATGGGATGAGGGTGAAGGGGGATAGGTTCAGCAGTGATATGCGGAAATATTTCTTTACGGAAAGTGTGGTGGATCCATGGAATAGTCTCCCAGTGGAGGTGATAGAGATGAGGACAGTATCTGAATTCAAAAAAGCATGGGACAAACACAGAGGATCTCTAGAGGAAAAAAGGGGACTGTTGTAGTTGTTGATATGGAAGGACAGAGTAGATAGGCCATGTAGTCTTCTTCTGTCATCATATTTCTATGTTTCTAAGAAGAATGCAACAAACTTATCCTGAAGCAAAAAAGAGAGTAGTACACTAACCTCATTCTCAAATCCTTAAACTGTCCCAGAGAATTGTTCAATATAGTCTGAACTTTCATAAGGGATCCACATAAAGAATCTATGCTACAGTCACAGGAATTTGCCACCTACCTGCAGAATAAACTCTCATACTGTCCAGATAGCACAATAACAAGTCAGCCATCCTGAAGCATCACTGGAATCGTACAGAGATGGACATCATTCAAACCAATCTCAAGTCAGAACCTGGATCAAATCTTAGATATGATCAACATAACTACCTCCCCCCTTGACCCATGTCCCATATCATGGATCAAGATGGCCAGAAATGAACTCGTGCATACCCTAATTAAAATAATAAACCAAGGGCACATGCATGTCAATTTTAAAACCACATCAGTCAGATCCATATTAAAAGGACCAGCAGCCGACACCAGCTTAATGACCTCCCACAGACTAATCTGTAGCATCCCTCTCTTAGCCAAAATAATAGAAAAGGCCATACAGCTCCAGCTTCAGGATTGTATAGATGCCTTTCCTCCTCTTGTCCCCATCAGCATGGGTTCAGGCCTAACCATAGTGTTGAAACATTGCTCACCTCACTCTTAAACACCATACTCAAGGGAATTAAACATACCAAACAAGGATTCATTCTTAAATTCCTTGACATATCGGACACCTTTGATTCCATAAACCATAATAAACTCTTAGAATGCTTGATGGGCCTTGGCATAAGCAGCACCCCTTTGACCTGGTTCTGTTCCTACTTGATGGAGTGCTTGCAGAAAGTCAAGATAAGAGATAAGACATCCAGACTCTTCAAACTTCAATGAGGAATACCTCAAGGATCATCCTTCTCTGCCCTTCTTTTCAACCTTTACATCCAACCAATCTGCAATATCTTCCAAAACACACAATATTGTACCACATTTATGCAGATGACCTAATGTTCTATGCCCCCATCTCCACAAACAACCCAGAAAATATTCCAATACACTCTTGCTATAATGCTGTGGCAGAATGGCTAAAAGACAACAACCTCTCAATCAACTATAAAAAGACTGAGGTCATCTCTAGAGATCCATCCTTCTCACCCCCAGAAACGATAATAATATATATCACCCTCATGGTTAAACTGAAAGTTAAATACCTTGGAGTCACTTTAGACCAGCAATTGAACCATGCGAGCACATATAAAGAATATTACATTAACTGCATACCACAAAATGAAGATCCTATATAACCTTTACCCACTACTGGACCTTAACCACTTCCGTACAGTATGCCAATCCATTATCACCTCATAGCTGGACTACTGCAGTCTGAAGCAAACACAACAAAGAGCAGCGCTCTTGCAGAACCAGCGGATGCACAAGGAGCAAGAGACGAGTCGTAAAGGATGATACACAATATTTATTGACCAAACCCCGACGCGTTTCGGCGTTACCGCCTTCCTCAGGGGGTATACAGCTAAAAACATATAAACAAATAAAATAAAATACAATACAATAATTAATTAAAAGCCCCAGGAGAAATAGGACCATAAAAAATACATCAGTACCAGTACTATGCCTTCCCACCCATTCCCCTCATCCCCAAAACACTATTCAAGCTTCAGAGAGACAGAGGTCATATGATCCTCATAGCGCCACGATGGCCACGACAAACCTGGTATCCCCTGCTCCTACATCTCTCTCAAACTGCACCTCTGGAGTTAGGTTGTGCTCCAGACCTTCTCTCCCAAGAGAACGGGATGCTATGGCACCCGAATCCTCAGTCCCTGCATCTCAGGGCCTGGTTGCTGAAAGCCTAGACCTGCAGGATCTTAACCTTTCCCAACAGGTGAAGGATATCCTTCAAACTTCTAGAAAACCTTCCACAAGACGTTCTTACGCCTTTAAGTGTAAACGTTTTACGATATGGTGTTCTCAAAAGGACTTAAACCCCCTTGTGATACCTTTGGAATCGGTACTAGAGTACCTACTTCATTTATCAAATTCTTGTCTAAAGTGCAATTGCAGCTTCCTATAAGTCTCTAAATGGAAAGCCAATTTCCTCTCATCCACTCATAGCGAGATTCATGAGAGGTCTTCTATTAACAAAGCCTCCCATCAGGCCACCACCAGTGGCATGGGATTTAAATCTAGTTCTCGGACAGCTCATGAAACCGCCCTTTGAACCTTTAGCCATTACAACCCTAAAGTTTTTATCTTGGAAGGTCATCTTCCTGATTGCAATCACCTCCGCACGTCGCATTTAGTGAATTGCAAGCTTTAGTGGCTGATCCTCCTTATACAAGGTTTCACCATGATAAGGTTGTTCTCAGAACTCATCCACATTTTATGGCAACGGTGATTTCGCCTTTTCATTTAAATCAATTGATTTACCTTCCTGTATTCTTTCCGAGGCCTCATGCCTCTAATGCAGAAAAGAACCTTCATACTTTGGACTGTAAAAGAGCCTTGGCTTTTTACTTACAAAGAACACAGCAACATAGACAGTCTTCTCAACTTTTTATTGTTTTTGATTCTAGTCATTTGGGACTTCCAGTCTCCAAAAGAACTCTATCTAAATGGATTGCACAATGCATATCCTTTGCTTATGAGAGTAAGAGTCTTCCTCTCCAAGGCCATGTCACAGCGCATAATGTGAGAGCCATGGCAACCTCTATGGCTAACCTTCACTCTGTGACTATCGATGACATCTGTCGAGCAGCCACCTGGGCTTCGGTGCACACCTTCACAGCCCACTACTGCCTAGATAAAGCCTCCCGTCGGGATTCCTTTTTTGGCCAGGCTGTTCTTCAACATCTCTTTCAGACTTAATTCAACTCCTACCCACCAACCCTGGGGGGATGCCAGAGATACATGGGAGGGAGCATGGCCCACCTCACTATAGGTTGCAGCTTCCTGGGGCCATCTCCCCGGCATCTTCAGCTAGGGAGTCCCCATATGTGAAGAGTACATTCCTGCTTGTTCCTGGAGATAGCGTAGTTACTCACCTGTAACAGGTGATCTCCGGGAACAGCAGGAATTTAGTCTTCACAACCCACCCACCTCCCCTAGGAGTTGTCTCTCTATCTCTCTCTCTTTCCTCTCTCCCTCTAGCCTTTCAGCTACAAACTTAACAAACTTAACTGAAGAGGGACAGTTGGAAAGGCGGGAATGCAGCGCGCATGTGCTGAGGGATGCTCCCAAAAGCGTTTCTATTGGATGTTGGGGAGCGTTCCCGTGCAGGCTCCGTCGGTACCAACGATACTCATATGTGAAGACTAAATTCCTGCTGTTCCCGGAGCACCTGTTACAGTTGAGTAACTACGCTTTACTGTTGCTATATGGCAACTACGGTCCTGAATGGCTGAAAATTAAAAACAGTCTTGGCATCAGTTTCATTTACTGCTGGGTGTGATGGTTTAAATAAGAGTTTTTTTCAGATGTCAAGCACAGATACACATCACATTTTGTACACAGTGTGCGGATGTTTTGGAAATATAGAATCCAGTGAAAAATTTGGGGGAAAATTTGAAGATTGCCATATGGCAACAACAGCCATGAAAGGGTTAACAAAAAATGGTGTTCTCAAAATCTTTTCATAACATTAATGTTACCATTTTAAGTTGTGCCATCATGGTTTTTGGGCAAAACTATTTCTTTTATTGATGTGCAGTTAGGTTATTGACATAGTAAAATATATTCTTTTAGCAGTGTCTAATGTTGAGATATTTTTAGCAGTGGGGTTTTCCTGACATTCTCAATAATGCTCACTAAGCACCAGCTGGCTACTCATTGCCCAGAGAAAGCCAGTGTGTGGCCATGGCTGTGCCTGATTTGGTCCAGCTCCCAAAGCTATAAACCCATTCACCCCTAAGGTATGATAAGGAGTTTTTAAGAGAAATTTTGGAGGGAAGATGAGATCTTCCCTGGGAGCTGATGGATAAGAAGCAGTGTCTTCTTTGGAGTAGGTTGGCTGGAGATAGGGAAAAAGGTCCTTTCCTGGATCAGAAAAGCGAGGGGTGCATGCCCAGTGAATTTAAAGCCTTTTGTTTTACTGGATACCTGCTGTTCAATATTGAAAAGTGTCTGTAACTCAAGAGAGCTGAGAAAAAGGATTAAAACAGTGGATGTGAGCAGGGTCGGCCCCAGGCAAACCTTAAGCCTTATTACCCCCAACCCTCCTGGACTGTATAGCTTTGAATGCCCTAATCTTTGCTGTCCCCCAGGTGACTGCCTTGTTTGTCTAGTGGTTGGACTGGCCCTGGGTGTGAGTTCTTCCTCGCCCTCTCTCTGCCACTGGTGGGTTGTTTGTGTTAAATTGGAGATGATTCTGCAAATCATTTAATCATGTTTAAGCTATAACGTAAGATATAATGGTTTGTATACACACACATTTTTTGGGGAGTTTGGCATTGAAGTATTGAATATTGCAGTAATCTGTAGTATATGATACTGTAGCTCTCTCCTCCTCTTCCCTCTTAACCCTTTGGGGCAATATTCAAACTCCCTGCAATGTAATGTAATCAGGGCCGGTGCAAAGATATGAGCCACCCTGGGTGAACCTCATCCCATGCACCCCCCCCCCTGCTTTTGCCCCCATTGCCATCGCTATCACTTCTCTCCAGCAGCGGCAATAGCTTCAAACAGCCCTGCTGAACTCTCATTCGGGTGCTGCAAGGCTATTTGTGTTTCTACTCCCTTCCAAAGCCTGATGTAGACTTCCTTTTTTATGGGGGCAGAAGCACTGGGTGGCATTGAGTGCACCTGCGTGTCAGTTAGCATGGTGCTGTGTGTTATCATTGTGCTGTCAGCAGGGGGGCAGAAACAGATGCCTCCAAAAATTAGTATGAGCATCCACGCTAATTTGGCAAGACAGTCGCATGCTACTCACGTACACCTTAGCTTTTTCTTTAAGGCCACTGGCAAATTTTGTCTCTTTAGCCAAGAGTTCCAAAATTATATTCATTGCTCTTTTTAAGTGTCAAATATTTGCAGTTCAAGCACTATCTATGTAGCTCAATTCAAGTCCCAGCTCAAATGCCACTTAATTACTCTCTCAAAGTCCTTGTAGTTCAGATAACATTCATGTAACCCCCTTTCTGTGTGGTCCAGACAGTTATTATAAACTACTAGGCAGACAAGAGAGCACACCATTCAAGGGAGCTGTTGTCCAGAGTTTGTCTGAGCTCCTGGAGTTTTAAGTATCAGGGTTTATAGACTTATGAAGAGATTAAGTACTATGTGGCAGTAGTCACTTAGGGCCCGATTCTTTGCCACAAATAGTGGGGATGGACGCAGCCCGACCCTGGCCCTGTGAAGCCAAATCGGGGGTTGGGATGCAGAGAATAAACAGTTTGTTCCGGTGGCCAGCATCACAGCTTTTAAATGGAGCCGTGGTGCCATGGCAACTGGACGCCATGGTGCTGTGGCTCCATTTAAAAGCCCTGACTGAGTTAGGCAGTACCTTTACTTGCAGGCTGGGCTGAATCACAGTCCCAGCCTGCACGTACAGGCCTGATCATGATTCTGATCACACAGGGCTAGACATGCCCCAGGGGATCAGAATCGCAAGCCCCTCTATATGTCTGGTCAAATTGGATAGAATGAGCCCTTTAATGTTTTGACACTCTTATTCACCCGTCTCAATAAATAGAGTCCAAGCCAGAGGTTTATGTTCTGAACCAAAGGTTTGCTCAAAAATTATGGTCACTGATAAAATAAAAATTTTAACAAATAGTTTCTTACAAATAGATGCATTGGTTTCTTTATGCAGTGGTATGGAGTATAAGTTACCCCAATTCTTCCATCACGCTGCACTCGTTAATGTATAAGGCCTATATTACTCTAACCTCTTCTCAAGGAACACTGCTCCCATCCTAAAGTGAATGGCAGGAGGAACCTCCCAGGATTTTGAAAAGTACTAGTCCTATTTTATAAAATTTTGGCAATTATGAGTAGGGGCACTGGCTGGTGCTGCTGATCCTATCTGCAAAATCCAAGTAATCCCTTCATAAGGTTCCCAAATAAATGCATATTCTTAATTCTGGGGAATGGTCTTAGCACACCAGGAGATCTTTATTAAAGAAGAACCCTTTCTATTTACTGTATATGTGAAGAGAGGCAGTAAGGACTGCTAGTTCTCAGCAGTGAAGGAGCAGAAGATGAGGCAAGACTAGGTGGTCATTTAGGGTGGCAACTTCTGAGGGGGTATCAAAGAACAGAAGCAGATGCTGACAGCCACACAAAGAGCCATCAGCACATGATTTTACCAAAAGCCCAACAGTTTAATATTGATGTTGAGTTTAATTATCAAAATCTTGGGAGGATGAGGGGGCATAACTTAATTCTTTCTTCGTGGATCTCAGTGTTGTAGCATTTTCTATTAATATGATAGACTAAGATGAGATAAACAGTAAAATGAAAACTTAGGCATGTGTATGTACATATCTCAGAGAATTTTTTTTTGGCTAAGCCTATTAGTGGTATTTCTAAGGAATTTTGAACTACTAAATTACTTACATTCCATTTTCCAATTAATCTTAATGCTATTGAGGTAGTCTGGATTCCATGTAATCACAGTAAAGTATAGTGTGGTCTATATTTTACTATATCACCAAAACTAGCTTTTTTTTTACACCATGGTTTTATCAAAAGCAGATGTAGCACTGGGCCTGTGCTGGATCTAATAACTAAATGGACTTGTTTTCTTGAAATCGATTGAGACACTAAAGATGGCTGTAACACTGTGGTGCACTGCTCCAGAAGTGCAGCTATTCTCCAAAACCTCTAAGCAACTGCAACTAAGTGCTTGGAAATAACTCTATTGGGTGACTCAAAGACCCAGTATGTAAATTTACATATAAATCAATCCAAAAAGGTTTCTGAAATATAGCTCTCTAATTACTTCAAATATGCTAATACTCTTCAAATGTAAAGGAGAAAGAGACTTCCGTATCGACCACCCTTTGCTGAGTTTTCACAAAAGGATTTCTTCATGCAATGAAGCTACAGGGTAAACTATTTAAGACTAATAAAAGAAAATATTTTTTCACTCAACGTGTAATCAAACTCTGGAATTTGTTACCAGAGGATGTAGTAAAGGCTGTTAGTGTAGCTGGGTTTAAAAAAGGTTTGGACAAGTTCCTGGAGGAAAGGTCCATAAACCATATTAAGAAGGGACCCAGGATATCAATGCTTGAACCAATACAAGCATTGTGGAACCTGTGTCCCTTGGGGAAACTGCTAGGTACATATAACCTAGATTGGCCACTGTTGGAAACAGAATACTGGGCTTGATGGACCTTGGTCTGACCCAGTATGGCATATCTTATGTTCTTATGTTCATTGTCGACGGACATCATCACTGATCCTAAAAAAAACCTAAATCTCGGGGGTATGTTTACTAAAGGTCAATGCACGTTAAGTAAAGTTTACGCACATTAGGTAAAGTTAATGCATGTTAAGTGCTACAATGGCCCATTGGAATGAATGGGCAGTGGAAGCACTTAACATGCATTGACTTTATTTAGCATGCATTAACCTTTAGTAAACATATCTCTTGATGTTTTAATTACTCATTTAATATCCAAAATTATAAGAAATAATCTGTCATAGTTCATAATTGTGCAAGTCCTGTAAACTCAATTCATTAGATTAATTGATGCAAATTCTACTGTAGTTCTACTTCCACTCTCTGTCACTTTGCTACTTATCTGTGCAGTGTAATAGCCTGATAAAGGCCTTTGTTTTGCTATCCTTCCCTGCTTCAGGGGTTCTTGTAGTCACTTTTTGCATCCAAAATGGTGAGCTCACTATATATATAGATAGATATAGATCGATATAGATAGCTATGGAGTGGAGGATTAGCCTAGTGGTTAGAACACTGGCTTGGTAACCAAGCAACCAGGGTTCAATTCCCACTAGCACTCCTTGTGGCCTTGGGCAAGTCACTTAACCCTCCATTGCCTCAGGAGAAAGGCCTGGCAATCTACTTCCGGTGACACTGCCAAGAAAACCCAGGAGCTTCTGAATCACCAGGAGTCAGGACTGACTTGAAGGCACACATTGCATTGCATATAGATATATATACATATACATACATACATACAGGGTGGCCCAAGAAAAGTATGAACATCTCATAAATTAAAAGCTTAAATAGTTTACTTATTTACCTTTTTTAGCTATATAGCGTCTTTATTTCGGCAATTTCCGGTCGCCATCTTTGTTTTTTTAATTTGTCAATCGTTTACATCTGTCTTTTTGAATTTTTAAATAACTTATATTCTCCAGGACCAAGCAGGAAGTCAGTCCTCACATATGGGTGACGTCGGCGCCGACGGAGCCCTCGCGGAGCAATTTTCCCCAGCTTTCAAAGAAAGCCTTTGGGAATTGCAGCGCGCATGCGCGGTCCCCTTCCCACCCAAGGGTGCCATCTTAGCCAGTCTTCTTTTTTCCGCGGAGCCCTACAGACGTGGTCTTCTTGTCCCCGCAGAAAAAGTTGATTTTTCGTCGTTTATTTCTCTTCCCGGCGACCTTCTACCCGCAAATGCTACGCCCTTAAATGGCGTCGCTTTTCCGCTTGGTGTGCCCAGCAGTCTCAGGATCCCTTCTCCTGCTCGGTGTCGGTGATCTTGCAGTACTTGCTCTACCTCTCTAATCTGGAACTTAAGTCCAACTCCGTCAAAGTTCACCTCAGTGCTCTTTCAGCACATCATGTGCCGGTGGACGGCAGACCTCTTTCCAGCGACCCTCTCGTGGCGAGGTTTCTCCGAGGTCTCCTTCTACTTAAACCACCTCTGCGCCCTTACCTGTCCGCCTTTTGAACCTATGGCTACCTGTTCTCTCCATTTTCTTTCTTGGAAAACCTTATTCCTGATAGCCCTCACTTCCGCTAGACGCGTAAGTGAATTGCAGGCCCTCGTGTCTGATCCCCCTTACACTCGGTTCTACAAAAATAGGGTAGTCCTGCGGACTCACCCTAAATTTCTTCCAAAAGTGGTCTCCCCTTTTCACATCAATCAGGAGGTGGTACTTCCGACCTTCTTTCCCAGGCCACACTCCAGCCGAGCTGAAATGGTCCTGCATACCCTGGACTGTAGAAGGGCATTGAACTTCTACCTTGACTGTACGCGGGAGCACCGTAAAGCTGCTCAGCTTTTTGTGTCTTTTGACCCCAATAAATTGGGGCTCCCTGTCTCCAAGCGTACTCTGTCCATCTGGGTTGCTGACTGTATCGCTTGGGCTTATGGGGCAGCCGGACTCTCGTTAGAAAGTCGAGTCACGGCTCATTGTGTTCGGGCGAAGGCTACGTCAGTGGCTTACCTCCGCTCTGTTCCATTGGCAGACATCTGCCGAGCCGCTACTTGGTCTTCGAGCCAGACTTTTGCGGTCCATTACTGCCTCGAGAGGGAGTCCCGCAGGGACAGTGCTTTCGGACAGGCAGTCCTCCGAAATCTCTTCGAGGTTTGAGCAACTCCTACCCTCCATCCCGGATGGGGGCTACTGGTGGGTAATAATTCAGTGAAGATTCCTTCCTTCTGTACTGCTGAGCTAGAGGGAGCTCATTTTTGTGCTTAGGGTCTCTGGTAGCCTTAAGCTTGGGAGTCCCATATGTGAGGACTGACTTCCTGCTTGGTCCTGGAGAAAGCGTAGTTACTCACCTGTAACAGGTGTTCTCCAGGAGCAGCAGGAATCAGTCCTCACAACCCTCCCTCCTCCCCTTGGAGTTGCAATTATCTGCTTTAGTTTTTTTGCAAATTTTATGCTGTCTTTTAGCTATGTCATCTGACTGGCTAAGATGGCACCCTTGGGCGGGAAGGGGACCGCGCATGCGCGCTGCAATTCCCAAAGGCTTTCTTTGAAAGCTGGGGAAAATTGCTCCGCGAGGGCTCCGTCGGCGCCGACGTCACCCATATGTGAGGACTGATTCCTGCTGCTCCTGGAGAACACCTGTTACAGGTGAGTAACTACGCTTGCTACGAGATGTTCTCACTTTTTTTGGCATTCATTCTATATCCACTAATAACTGTTTCAGTTCATGTTCTCCACAGTACATCTTGTCAAGCTCTGATTTTCCAATCAGAAAGGGAATTGAAAAGAATACTTTCCACTGTACACAGTCATTTAAATCCTTTGGTTCCAAGTTGTCTAAATTAAATGTCCAGCTCAACACACATTTAGCTTATATTTCACAATAAAAATGTTTTAGGACCATCAAAACTCGTCTGAGAGCCACTTCATTTGTTTCATACTCCTTTGTTTCATCATCGGTCCAACTTGCAGTTTTTATAACAAATAACTGGTTTCAAAAATTACAAAATACATTCCATTTACCTTATCAATGCCTCATAATATCCTCTGGCACGTGCTTTGAAGAGCTCTGTCTTCCGTGTCAGGGAGCTCTATTACTGCAGGCTCCCTTCTTTATCCTGGAGCTTTCAATATGTGCATACTGTGTTCAGTATAAAATTCTGGGCTAGCTTAAGTGTTGAAAGTGTTTTATGTGCAAGGATGAGACGTTTATACTGAATACAGTACTATATCGGTAATCAGTGATACTGGATTAATAAGGGTATGATGTGATTATATTTTGTGGCGTGAGGAAGTATCCTGATGGCGGTGTTCTGAATGCTTTTGTAACATTTTAAATTCAGAATCAGGAAGACCAGCATAGACTATATTGCAATAATCTATTTGTGGACTTTGCTTGAAATCTTCATATATAAAATTCAAGGCAGGTCCAGAAACTTGTTTTTTTCATTTAATCTTTTCAATGACCGATTTTACTTTATTTTATTTTATTTTTATTTGGACAGCTTTTATATACCGCTGCTTCCAAGGATCAGCAGCGGTTTACATTATAACAAACAGAACAGGTACATTGAACTTTAAAAACTAGGAACATTTTACATTATAACAAATCAAATATCAATACAATTGCTTCTTACTTGCTTCTCTCAGCATCTGCCACCTCCTTCAGATTGTATCATGGTAATATAAATCTGAGTACTCGTTTTTTGAAATTGTGGTGCTACCTCACCTCCTCTCCCTTATGTTTCTTCTCTCTCTCTCTCGTAGTCTTCTTATTGTTTTTCAGTGTCCCTGCATTTAAATTAATAGCTATTGTAAACTGCTATGATGTATAGACCATTAGAGGCATATTAAATTCTGCAAATAAATGGATAAATAAAATAATTTGAAATGACAAGAGCAAAGACCCGTGTAGTTAAAATGGAAGGAAAGAGAAATGGGCGAATGACTCTTATCTGGTATAATGCACAGAAAGTTTTTTTTGCTACTAGGCGGATGCGTTTATGAAAAGTGAGTGCAGAGTCTAATGTAACACCTAAGTATCTGAAGGAGAAAGTAAACATGAGGGGAGCACTATCAAGAAGAGCTGCGGCTGTTGGGGCTGTGAACGGACCAATGAGCCAAGTTGCAGAGGTTTTCTGGACATTCAGTTTGAGAAGGTTTGGGAGAGACAGTCATTAATAGGGGTTAGATCAGGAGAACTAGAGTGAGTATTGAAAACAAGGAGGATGATATCAGCGTAGCAATATACTTAGATACCTGACTGCTGAATGATGAGGGTTAATGGAGCAAGGAAGATATTGCAAAGCAGGGGAGCAAGCGCTGATTTCTGATGAACACCACAGGTGAGGAGTATGTAGCTGAAGTAGTGGAACCAAATGAATCAGAGTGATTCATTGGAAAAGTGCGGAACCAAAGGGGGACTGTACCATGCAGGCCAGTTGTAAAGGCGAAAGCATAGAATAGAGTGGTCAATAAGAAAAGATCAAGGGAGACAACAAGGGAAATGTTACCTTTGTTAAATGGGTTGTGGGCATCGCTGAGAAGTGAAATGAGAATGGTCTCTGTGCTGGGCTCAGGCAGAAACCAGATTGCGTCGGTGACGTGCATTAGCTTCCTCAAGGTGGTCGCTGAGATGTGAGAAGATCTGTTTTTCTAGAAATCCTTTGGGTCAACACAAAGGCTCTTTTCACCTTTAAATTTAAAGAGTATTGGTATATATGAGGTAATTAGAGAGTTTTATATTTCAGAGACCATTTTGGGGATAATTTATATGTATACTGTATGTAGGTATACAATCCATGACACATTTCTTCATGCTGCAAAAAGATGAGATATTTGGTCTCATTATTAAGTGATTTACTTATTTACACAATGTTTATGTACAATATATATAAAAAGCTAAAAGATTATTATATTGATACTTCTGTGTACCGAAATTGTAGCTGTAATGCTGGGTCCTCATACTGGTGAGGATACAACATTCCTTGTACCGATTTACATATATGACGGCCCTGCGAGTTTAACACTTTTCCATACTGGGTACAGGAGATATTTTCTCATAGGTTGGGATATCCTGTATTCCCTTCAAAAATATGTTGACTTGGGTATAGTTATGATTGCTTTATTGCCAATACATAGCCAAAACCTCTAATCGTATGCTGATTAATGTGTATGTAGTTACCACGCCTCAGAAGTAAAAGAAAATGGGCATGAGAGAGAATTTCCTTAGACTTGAAAGAGTGCATTATATAGTACTTACAGTGTGAAGGGGGAACAAATGAATATTGAGGGTGCGGATACGACAGTGCTAGAGGTTAGTTGTCATTTTAATGCAAAATGCTCTTCATTGTACTGTAACACATCACATTAAATTAAATTTAACTTACTGTGCATCATTGTCTCAATGGGAACATTGGCTTCTGGCTGCAACAACCCAATCATAAAATATCAAGTTTGTACTCCACTGATGTCAGTGCTTGTGGATATAATCATTGCTTGCCATCTTGTGTTTTGTTTTTAGGAGGGTCTTGGCATTCTTCATCAGAAGAGAAGCTCATTCTGGTATATTGTAAAATATATTAAAGGCTTGGGCTGTTGCACATACAGTGCTACGGTGCACTTAAATAGGAAGACCTGAGTTTGAATGCCTTGTCCACCAGGCCTTTCAAGGGTTGGGTATGCAGTAGAGATGATGAGCTCCTTGTCAGCAAGAGCAGTACCCACTGGGGTACCAAGGGTGGGGCAGTGGGAGCGGTCTTCCCTGGGTGCAGGCAATAAGGGGTTGCATTATCTCATATCAACCTAGCTGTGAAGTCAGGTGTGGTAAGGGTGTCTTCCCAACTGGTCGCCCAATTGATCAGTCTGGCGTCACAAAAGCCTTTAGGACTATGCTATTTAGCCACAGGACAGCCAATGAAATGAGAGCGCGTGGAGAGAGTTGGCCTCTGTTCATGAGCTAGGTTGCATTTCAGGTTGTGGCTTGCGCTACGGGGTTTCCTCCAATTAGATGCAGGGTGAAATAAAGTCACTGCTACTATGAAAAGGAATGCAAGCAGTGGCACGTTTGGACCTGGTAGCAGACAAAAGCAGAGATGCAGGTTTGGGAGGCACTGCTGCCTCTGTGGTCATGATTAAAAGAGATTTTAGTAGTTTGCAGATATGAAATAGGAAAATGGCTTCTGCTCCTCCAAAGCTTTTGCTTTGATGCTTAGTGGTCTATGGTGTGTCTGGATATCTTACCTAATCAGTAAGGCTATGGGTTAGTCTGGTGCAGAAAGGTGTCAGGTAGCAAAATGTGAGACTCACCACTGAGGTGGTGGTGTGCGAGTGGCCAAGAGTCTGCCTTCTCCCTTATTTCTTTTTGTTTGGTAAGTGCAAATTTTAATTCATTCATGAAATATTTTACTGAATTTGAATAATATCCTTTAAAACGGAAATGTCTTCTTTTTTTAATTGTTTTAAAACTAAAGAATAAATCAAGAAAATAAAACATTACATCAGTCATACAATTTAGTAATTGCCTAAATTGTACCTTTTGCAGACATTTCTTTTCTAGCCATTATTATTATTATTTGTTTCATTTCATGATTATTACTGAAAAGAATTTTTTCTTATAGAGGAGGGTGTTAAAAAATGATCCACTCCGAGTATCAAATAAGCTTGCTATACCTCTGGCAGTTCCAGAAGAGACTTCGTCCACCCTTCAGGGCCAGTCAGTGCATATATGGCATCTGGGGTGAGGGTCCTCTTACAAGAGGAAGAAATAGTAGTTAGCACTTGGCATCAAAATGATTTTGTAGAAACTGGTGAACCAGCACTGTGACCTGAGAAATACATGCTTCCATCTGGTTTGGAAATGCTTTTATGCTTTTCATTTATCTTCAATATCAATATTTATACACGGAGCCAGCATTGAATGCAGCACAAATAAAATTATTGAGGCAGTTCTACAGTGCTAGGATTACTAGTCAGTGGAAAAAATGAATGATCTGGAAAGGAGCTCCCTGTAGGAGGCTCATCCGTCATCATCTTCTGTCATCTGATGTGCAGAACCTCTATGTGTTGTGCTCTCGTTGCTGTGCTTCATGGAGCCTCTGCCTCAGCCTTAGTGATGCTCTTGAGACATCAGCTTTTGGCAGATGATCACGCCACGTGTAGGAGAATGCCTTCCAGGCTACCAGAAACAAAGAAAATATTTCATGCTGCTTTTTACCCTCCCCCCCCTTTGGTTATCGAGCGTGCACATCAAGATATTGTAGAGTGAGTCTGTGCATGGAAAAATATTTTATTTCATGCAGTGTCTCTTATTTTGCTTTGTTTAACTTGTCCATTGTTTCAATTTAGCACACTATGGGCCATGTTTGCTAAATGTTATCATGCGCCATCTGCAGCAGTGCCCATGTATTCTTATGGGCACAGTGGCGGATAGCTCATGCTAACGTTTAGTAAACATGGCCCTTTATAGGGATGGGTATTCAGTTCATTTGGGCACCTGAAACTATACTGTGCAAATTGATTATACATGTGCATACTTTCAAATTAACATGCATGCAGTTGATTTGCTTGCTTAAAGTGCTACCACATGTATAATGTTCATATGCATATATAATATTCACACAAAGAATGAATAGGTTAAACAAACAAAAAAAAATTGGAAGAAATTTGTTTAAAATGAGCACATATTTTGATCATGCACATATTTTATAACACCTCTACTTGCACAGAGTGCCCGCTGAAAAGAAAATAAACAAAAATGATATTAATCTTCTGTGTTGCTGAGAACAAATTGATATAACAAGCAAATATCACGAATGTTCTCGTAATTTTTAATCAATAACATTTCCTTATTGCAGAGTTATTTTTCAGGTAGATCAGTGTGTTATGATTGCCAAAATGATATGCGGAGTGTATGTCCAAGTGCAGACATGATTTAACAAATGTAGATGTGCCCAATATGTGCCCAACATCTACAGAATAGAATTCCTGAACCTTGACATCTAGGAATAGCTAATGATTAGAATAGTGGGCTAAGAACAGGAAAGCCAGGGTTCAAATCCCACTGCCGTTATCTCTGAAATTGTGCTGAGTACTGGGGGTGACGATGTGCTCTTCTCTATACCCTCTGGCTGCCAAAACCTGCACTTTTCAAATGTCTGTTCATGCCTGGAGCAGGTCTAAACTTAGATGTGATGCCGGATGTCCAGGATGTTTTTGAGATCAGGCAGGGATATCCAGGTTCCTAGGAATGCCCCAGTTATAACTCAACCACGCCGTCATTCAGACTTGGACGTCCTTACAGATCTACCTTTTAAAATGGCTCTGGAGAAGTCACTGTACTTTGTTCATCTCTATTCCCATTTTCGGACATCCAAAGCATGAATAGGCTTCCAAAATGCCCCCATCATGTTTAAGGTGGCTACTAAAATGGTTAGTAGTCTTCGTTATGAAGCATATGAGGACAGACTTAAAGATCTTAATATGTATACTTTAAAGGAAAGGCGGAATAGGTGAAATATGATAGAGACATTTAAATACCTCCATGGCATAAATGCACAGGAGGGTCTCTTTCAATAGAAGGCAAGCTCTGCTACAAGGGGGCATAGGATGAGAGTGAACGGGGATAGACTCAGAAGTAACATGTGGAAATATTTGTTTATGGAAAGAGTGTTAGATGCGTGCAATACTCTCCTAGTGGAGTTAGTGGACATGAGGACAAAATTCAACAAAGCATGGGTCAAACACAGAGAATTTCTAAAGGTAAAAAGGGGACTATTGTATTTGATATGGAAGGGCAGACTAGAAAGGACATGTGGTCTTTTTCTGCCATTATGTTTCTATGTTTCTAATAGCGGGCACGCATGACTTTTAGATAGCCAAAGGCCTAGATTTACTTTTTGGGTGCACCTAGCCCATGGGGAAAGGTTACGATGGGGAAGAATATCCCCAGAATGCACCAGTTAAAAAGGACAAAACTTTATCACCAGGTCAAAGTAGTGTACTTTCAACTACAGTATATATTTCCCTTCTTTCCAAAGGTTCACAATCTATGTTTTGTACCTGAGACAATGGAGGGTTAAGTGGCTTACCCAGGGCCACAAGGAGTGCCTGTGGGACTAGAAACCCCAGTCCCTCTGGCCTCAGTTTATTGTCCTCCAGTGGGATTCAAACCCCCTGGCCCTCTGGCCTGAGGCAACTTGCCCCAACCACTAGGCAGCAACTCCTGCCACCTTCTCTGCTGGTGGCCTTCTCTCTCATGAGCCACTTAACATTGGCGACTATTTCCATTAGATTTATCTCCTTGAAGGTATAGGGCTATTCAGCAGCAATTGTACATTACTCCAGTGCTCCAGAGTCTTTAAGGGGACCATTCTAATGGACACGACCACTAAATCTAAGTGGTGCTTAAAAGAGAGAACTGCTCCTATGTCTCTTTCAGTGTGGAAGACATTTTCCTGGCCTTCATGGATGCATGCATGCTGTTTATTGTAATTTGTATATAGCTCACGCCTTTCCAGATGTAGTTAAAGACCAGATACATTCAAGTAAGGTAGGTATTTCCCTATCTCTAGAGAGCTTACAATCTAATTTCATACCTGAGACAATGGAGGGTTAAGTGGCTTGTGCAAGGCCACACGTCTCTCTGGCTCCAAGGCCATTATTCTAACCATTAGAATACTCCTCCTCTGACAGTAGAGGGTCATTTTTTAACAGGATGCCTAGTCAAAGTGAATTTTAATGAGCCTGTTTTATATAAACCATTAGGTGCCTATCTGTCTTTATAAAATACAAGCTAAGTGGCAGAGAACATGCCTTTAATTAAGGCGCAATCACTTAAACCATTCCTAGAGCTGGTGTAAATGACAGTGCCGCCTTTTTTGCAAGTACGCATGTAAATTACCATATTCTATAATCACACCACCCACACTCTGTTCAGACTCCACCCATGCGCATGCTAATAGTGAAAGTATGCGCCATGCAAACAACATGCATGCTTTGGTATATAGGAGGTCATTTGTCTGCATGTGTGGCCACATGCATGTAAATGACTAAAATACAGACATTTACATATGTTATTGGTGCCTGCTTATAAATTACCCCCTAAATGTGCAAGAGAACTTTGGTGTGCACATCTCCACTATTTGACTTCGTCAGTTCTCTGAAGTATTAATTTCCTGTCTCCTCAAGCAAAACTAGAGCAGTGCCAGCCCAAGCCTGACATAAGGATGATGCAAGACTTGAAAAGCCTTTCAGAATTTGTTCTATGTTAGCTGTACACGGAGATCAGCTGTGCTGCCCTGTGAATATTACAGTATTATGTGGTGGACTTTTAAGCATATAAAGCTTTTGGGTCACCAGGAGTCAGCACTATCTTAAAGGCACAAATTGCATTTGCAATGATGAATTTATTTCTGTAGAGTCTTATAACCTAAATATACTGAGCATATGTTCGGGAATACCAAAAGATTCAGCTGCCCTCTTTCCATCCCCAAAACGTACCCTAAAAGCTTATCCAACTGTTCTAGCCCTGCTACAGTAACAGCTCATGAACATAGCAGTGGAGGAATAGCCTAATGGGTAGAGCACAAGCTTAGGAACCCAGAGACCAGGGTTCAAGTCCCACCAGCACTCCTTGTGGCCTTGGGCAAGTCACTTAACCCTCCATTGCTCAGAAAAATCCAAGTTGTCAATGTCCCTGTTTAATGTACATGACCAAGTTTAAGTTACAATGTAAACTGCTTTGATTGAAATGATAAAGAGGTATAAAAAACTGATAAATAAATAAATATGATATGCTGCTTTGCAAAAGTCTCTACATGAAATCTAGGGGTAGATTTAATGTTCTGACACCCATAGGGAAAGAGAGGGGGCATGTTTCCTCTTTTCCTGCCACTGCTGCCAGTCTTCTCCCACACCAGTTGCAGTAGCAATAAGATTAGGCTCAGCGCAGGGTGTTGGTGCGGGCGTGCAATCTCAGCCTCTCATTAGCCCCACCCCTTCTTCTGCATGGGTTACCAGATTCAGCTGCCTTGTACAGAGGAAGGAGTAGGGTTAATGCAGCCGCTCCAAGGTGCTGCAATGACCCTTTTGTTATTGATCGCTACAGCAACCGGTAAGACCTATGAGCATGGCAGCAACCTGAATTAAGGCAAGGGACCAGAACGTTTGGCAGTTCTCTGGCACCTATCAAAACTTGACACCAGAAGCAGTTGTCTGCAATGTATTGTCTATATTTAAATCCGAGCCTGATTAAAGCTCCAGTTTATGGGATAAGAGTGCCGCCTAACCCATTTACCCGAAACAACATAGATAAAAAAGGGATACGACAAAGTTGTGCGTTAGGGTACATTATGCAGATTTCATACACAGGCCTCAGATGACTATGATTTCAAGCAGTGTTTTATTCGCCATGCTTTCTCAGTTAGCCTCTTATCTGTTTCTTGCTGGTCTGTTTTAACTGGATTGTGGCAACTTATCTGACTATGTTGCGGGCAGCTAAGCATACACAAGGTATCGATCACAACCTAGCCAACTCAAAGTATGACAGTCATCTGTTTTATAATCATCCACAAGATAGAAAACATTAATTTCTTCTATTTTTATTTAATAGTTATTGATATATTGCAATCGATATAGAGAAAACTCATGCACAGAAAACAATCACAAAATGCCAAAATAATAACAGAATCAAGAAAAAAGATATATTCTGCAATCCCAAGTCCCAAAATAAAGGAATCTAAGGTGCTCCTCAACAGATAATAATTAAAGAAAACATATAGACAGTTGCCTCATCACCATTATTCAAAAATGTATTTAATTTCCTGAAAACCCACAATACATTTATATGGAAATTTTAGGAAATGCATAACCCCAGTGTCCAACACCTTCTGATGTAGTTCTAACATCCTTTTCTTTAGGCTTTGAGTATTTGGGAAGAATCTTAATAGGCTTCTAAAGAATAACATCTTTTTTCTTGAAAAATGTTCAAAGGACTAAATCACGGTCTACTGTAATTCCAAAGCAAAAGACATCAGTAGCTTCAATCTTGATAAAATTTTCCTCCTGAGATGTCTCCAAGAATTTGGTTAAGTTAAACGAGGTGGGGGACAAAGTCACTAACTGATCCTCTTCACCCCCTACAGGGACAGTTTTAAACTGAGGGACATAATAAACTCGAACCACGTTAAAGGAAATTATCAAATGAAGATTCTGATATCTCCATGAATCCTCCAAAAAAACAACTTTGCATCTCAATACAGTTATGCCCTTTTCCAAAGTTGTAGTCATAGCTTGAGTTTTTAAAAGCTGTCCATGCAGTTGGCTCATCTTCATGTTCTAGTCACCAAGAGCTCCCTCAGAAAGAAGCATATTTAAGCTCATCAACAGAGGCAAACTTGCATAAATGGGCCACACAGCTGATCATCACATATCCTCAGGCCTGGACATTGTAATGTCTAAATCATCCATGCAAAATCCGCAGAAGATGGGTTTTCTCTTCATAGCCATAGCCTTGGAAATTGCCATATGGGAATAGGGTGTAGTCATACAACTCACCCTATCCTCTGATTTCTGGCTTGCACCAAGTTTTTCCATCTCTGCAGGCCTCTTACCAGGACCTAGACCTAGACCTCTGGGGTTATTTGACCCCACTACTCCAGTGTCTCCACTCCCCACCTTGCTGTCAACCTCAGGAGATATTGCCACTGGCATAGAGACATTCAGTTTGGCAAGTCAAAAAAAGCCTGGGAGCAGGGGTCACTCATTACCACCAGAGCTTAGGGAAGTAAGGAGAGCTGAACTTTTTTCCAGTGCTAATGATTCCCTTGCCCATCCTGTAGTTCCAGTGTTAGCATCAGGGCAAACAAAACAATGCATCAGACCTTCACACCTCCCAAAAACACCACTGGGTAAATTCTGTGTTTTCATTTCCTTTTCCCATTCATTGGTGATGTAAGTTGTGTTCACTTTTGTTTTTTTTGTAAACATGATTTTTATTAAAGTCACACAAAAAAACACCCAAGCACTATGGGTACTCTTATACAGTGCCTTGAAGTTGTGTTCATTTTTAAGCTACAGTTCCGTCAATTTCTCTTTTTGCCCTTTTAATTTTAATGGCTCTTTTATTAGTAAAGATGTTGAGTGTGATACTCATTGGAAGATTTTACAACTATACATTGATTGTATCCTGACAGCTGTCTATTACTGGAGCCCTGTACTGAAAAATCTGGACGTTCCCACACAACCATTTTCATTATGTGAATGGCAATAAGGGTTCTGCCACCACAACGGAGGTGTACAAAGCAAAAATAATTGGTTTGTTTTTGGTTTATTTGCATGCTCTCCCCACCCCCCCCCCCTCAATTTTAAAATGTTTTTTTTTGTTTCATTTCACACTTTAATTTTAATAAAAATGTTTACACACAAATGCACATCCCTAACCACTGCATGCCATTACCAAACCTTTCCTGGGGACCCCACAACCAGCCAGGCTTTCAGAATATCCCCAATGAATATATATGAGATAAAGTCTTGGTCTACATTGCTCTCTAAGATGTGCCCCATTCTACTGCATTTCCTCCATCCCATCCTACCTATATGGCCTTCATGCGGGCATCATAGTACTTGCAGCTAAGGACCTAGCTCCAATTTGCTTCACCAATTGTTTTGTGAACAAAATGAACATACCTTAAAAAAAAAGGTTTAGAGGAAAATATCCAGGTGTTTATAGTATCAGCAGGTTATGTTTTAACCTATTGATGTGAAAGATGAGCCCTTTATTCTTGTGATAAACCCCTGGGAATCTTTAATGTAGGATAAAATTAGAACAAGAAAGAGAGCCAGTATTTCCCCGTGCTTCCATTATTGTGTAATAAGACCATGAGAACTGATATACTGGGTCAAGCCAAAAGCAAATCTATCTCAACTTCTGTCTGCAGTAGAGGCAACCAGTGGGTGCTTGTAAGAATTATAGCGCTCGGTCATGTGTGGAGTGAGTCACACCCTGCTACGCCCTCCCAGTTACCAGCAGTCATAGTCTAGGGACAACATGAGCCTTGGGTATATTTTTTATAGATAGGTTTATAGAAGAGAAGTCAAATACGTTTTTTGAACTGGGCATAAATTTTGTCTTCCCAAAAAGTGGTTAACTAGAAAAAAGGATGAGAATCACTCAAAATGCTAATATGAAAAATGGCTAAGGTACAGTGTATGTATCCTACACATGTATAAGAATAGAAAAAGATAGAACAAGCAAACCATAGTTTCCATGGTAATTGGAAAAGACCAGTTTGTTAATTGCTTTAAGATGCAATGAGGTGAATTTTGTTACATCTGTGCTAGCCAATAATGACCTCACCATATTATAAATTGCAACAGCTCCCCATATTTTGGGATGCATATGATTTTACTTGGAACTAATAATATTGCATGATGAATAACATAATATTATTATCAGTACTTATGATGGAAGAAATTCTTGAAGAGACATGTTAAAGTAGTGGAAATTAGCTGTACAAGAATTCCTTTTATGTTATCCCAAAAATTAGGAACATGATTTACATTATTAACGTAATTTTTTCCATGACAGATGATTCATGCTTTCACATAATAACATTATTTCCTAATTCACCTGTGAATTTAACTACTAATGATGATTTTTAAATTATTTATTTTACTGGCATTAAAAAAAACAACATTGGATGCTGTAGGCCCTGCCCCTATGGCCATCCATATCCACAATGCCCATATTTTATAACTAACTGTTGTTCGGAGTTTTGTTTTAGTTTATTTGGATGTGTGTGGGATGGGGAAGGTATAGACTCGGCAACGAATTAGCGCGGCCAGGCACATCCGAGGCAGCGGTAGGCTGAGGGTTAACCTTGGCGGGGGGGGGAGGGGTTAGGGGGGGCAGGCCGCAGTGAACGATAAAAGGCAGAACGGGCGGCGGCCCACCCTCTTTCCCCCAATGGTGGATCGGCATTGCCTTAAAATTTTTCAAAAAAAATAAGTCAAAAAAGAAAAACCCTCTGTCAAGAGTATGGACAGTGCGCTACCTACCCAGAGAGGAGAAAACCAAGATGCAGGCACAGCCTGCCCAATGCCAGCAGATCAAGTAACCTTATCTACGATGGGGGGAGATCCGCGTTGCGGTGTGAGCTTATTAGCCATCGCAGTGCCTATTAAGTTGAAGAAGCGCATTTGGCGAAGAGAATACATTGACATATTCTCGCTGCTGCTTAGGGACCAGGATGGCGAGACCAAAGAGAGTAAGGATCGGGAAAAAAACAGCGAAAAGGACAGGAAGTTGAGGATTCTAAAATCCATTAATAACTGGGTATTGGCTTTCCATATATTCATGAGCGTAGTCATGAGGAAGAGCCTGAATCGAGTCCATACCTAATTAGATACCTGGACACCATTACCCGGGTGAATAAGCGATTCAGAGGATGGGCCTGGCTAAACTACGATGTCAAGTTCAGGAAAAGCATGGCGGAGGACCCAACCATGACATGGCAGCACAGAATATTAGATCTGTAGCTGGATGAAATGGCCCCCAACAGGCCATGGAGTCAAGAAGGGCTGCTGCAGCCCTTTCAGGCACTGCAATGGCGGCAAACTAACCAAATGGCCGGTCGCCATTCATGCCGCCAGTACAATGCAGGGAGCTGCACATGGCACCCCTGAAAATTCCGACACTTGTGTTCGAATTGCGGGGGCAGTCACCCGGCTTACACAATTCGAGCGGGAAAAGAGACAAAAACATTCAGACCAGTGCAGCAGCGTGCAAATGATGGCCATGGCCCCAACCCCCATCAAGCTTGAGCACATGCGCTCATGGCTGTGGGCTTACCCGTTGCGAGACAAAGCTCTCAGCACTGAGAGCGGCTTCACCTATGGGTTCCCTATTCCATCGTCAGTCCCATCGAGGGAGCACGTAACCCGCAACTCCCCTTCAGTCAAGAAATACAACTCTGTTGTGCACAAGAAGCTGGCGAAAGAAATAGGATTGGGACGAGTCGCTGGGCCATTCAAGAGACCCCCGCTCCGAATCTGGTGTTGTCCCATTTGGGAATAGTACCAAAAAAAGGAGCCAGGCAAATTCCGTTTGATTCACAACTTATCGTATCCAGAAGGTAGTTCGGTCAACAACCACATTGACCCATTGCTATGCTCGGTGCAATACACAATGATCGATCAGGCTGTGACGATCATACGGAAGTTGGGACAGCTGGCGTGACTGGCAAAGGCAGATATAGAATCAGCCTTTCGACTGTTTCTGGTGCACCCTGAGTCGTTTTCATTATTAGGGTTCACCTTCAACGAGGAATATTTCTATGACAAATGTCTGCCCATGGGCTGCTTAATCTCATGTGCTTATTTTGAGCAGTTTAGTTCATTTATACACTGGGTGGTGGAGGACATCGCTGGCCGCAAGACAGTAGTGCACTACCTGGATGATTTCCTCTTCATAGGAACTGACTTTGAAGACTGCAAGAGGATCCTAAACGTATTTGACCAGGTTGCTCAGCGATTCGGCATACCTCTAGTAAAGGAAAAGACTTGTGGGCCGGTCAGGACAATCACATTCCTGGGCATCGAGCTTGACATGATAGCACAATTGTCTAGACTTCCTGACAAAAAATTAAGGAAGCTGAAGAGCGCCATTCAGAGCATGCAGGGGCGACGAAAAGCTACATTGGAGCAATTCCAATCATTGATGGGTTTGCTGTGCTTTGCCTGTAGGGTCATGCCAATGGGGAGGGTCTTTTGCCGATGCATGGCGCTGGCAACAAAAGGGGTAAAAAAGAAACACCATAAGATTAGAGTCAGAAGGGACATACGGGAAGATCTTCATATGTGGGAGCAATTCTTGCGGCCATTTAACGGACTGGCATTCTGGTAGGAGCATCCAGTCTTGAACAAGGACCTGGAGCTATTCACAGATGCTGCAGGGGCGACCGGTTTCAGAATTTACTTCAGGGGGGCATGGTGTTCTGAGAAGTGGCCATGGGAAAGGCACTCCGAGGGAGCTACGAAGGACAGCACGTTCCTGGAGCTCTTTCCCATTATGGTGGCCCTGTACATATGGGCTCCGCAGCTCGTTAACAAGGCAATCACCTTCCACACAGATAACTTGGCAGTGGTACATGCAGTGAATGGAATACGTGCCAAAACACCGGGGGTGGTGGTATTATTGAGAAAGATAGTGATGTTATGCCTTACATATAATGTAACTATTAAGACGGAGCATATCCCAGGTCAGTATAATAACCTTGTCGATGCTCTTTCTCGTTGCAAGATCCCGCATTTCCGGGCACTCGCCCCTGAGGCCAACACGGTCAAGACGTCCATTCTAGAGCAGGTATGGGAGTTTGGTCCACTGAGGTTTGGGAGCTCTTACTGGGCGCACTAGCTGAGCGGATGAGGCGAAAATACCTGGCCGCATGGGAAAGATTTCAAGTTTTCTGTAGAGATAGTGGGATTGACGACGCAGACAGTCTCCCGACAGACTCGATTCTGCAGTGGATCCTACATTGTAAAGGCAGCGGGGCTAAGAAATCTACAGTGCAGACGCACCTAGCAGCAGTCACATTTTTTGCTAGAGCAATGGGGAAGAGGAGCCCGAGAACGGACTTTGTTATCGCAAAGGTAATGAAGGGCTGGGCGTCAGTGCAGGACCGCAGGGAGGATTGGTGGCATCCGATCACACACCAAAAATTGAAGAAACCCATAACGGCCGCAGGCCAGATATGTTTCAACGTATTCGAGACCTGGCTGTTCAGATTGCCTTTTCCTGGGCGTTCTTCGGAGCTTTCAGGATAGGCAAGTTGGTGGCCACCACAAGTCGCGAGTCAGCCGATGGGGACATTAAAAAGACTGATGTTAGCATACAGGATGGGGCATTTGTGTTATATGTGAGCAAGTCCAAGACGGATACCAAAGGAAAGGGTGACTGCGTGGTGTTAGCCCTGCTACTGGGTGACCCATCTGTCCAGTAAAAATTTTCACGGAATACGAACAACTTCGCCCAGCATGAGGCGAACAGTGGTTAGTGCATGCGAACGGTGCCCCCCTATCATATTTCCAATTTGCCAGAGTGCTTAAGCTAGACCTGGAAGTAGCGGGTGTGGAGGCATGCTTTTATGGCACTCACTCCTTCTGCATTGGGGCCGCTTCAACGGCGGCCAGCATAGGGATGACAAGGGAACAGATTATGAGCATTGGCAGATGGTGCTCGGACAGGTATAGGCTCTATGTATGTCTGGTTTAACACCAGCGTAATATACGTACTTGTGGTGGGGGCCTGTTTGGTTCGGGTGTATGGTGTGTTTGGGTGGCGGTAAGCGAAAGTGAAGGAGTTAGAGATTGTAATGGTTAAAATAGGGAAGTGCTGTAATGTAAAATAGAAGTTGAGACTTAAAAAAAATATATATATATATATTATAATAATAACCCGCGGTTAATAGTATGACCTTGGCATGATGTATGTATAACCTGCAATAATAAATGCATAACAATGTAATCTTTTGTTAATAGATAAAATAGGTGCATGTCCCCCCACGAGACCTCGGGAAGCGTGGATATGTGGCCATTCCTTTGTTCACTGGGCGAAAAGGAGGACAAAGATCAGACCACAAGGGCTCAATCTGGGTTTGCCAAGCGAGAGAGTGTCGGTCGTATGGATGGGACGGCAGGGTATGGTGTGGGACCAGCTGTTGCCATTCCTGCTGCAAAAGAAGAGAGCAGGGGAAAAGTGGTTCATCTGGGAGGTAACGACCTGGCCTGTACACGCAGTGTGGAGCTCACAAAAAAAAATGCAAAAAGACATGCTGACACTGGCGGAGGCATTTCCGGGAGCATGGCTAGTATGGTCTCACATAATACCACGGTGAGTGTGGAATGGCGAATGGTCACACCAGGCGGTTGAAAGGATGAGGCGGAAAGTGAACAGGTGGATGGTCCATTTCGTGGAAGGAATCGGGGGGGGAGGGTACAGTATCATACACGACCTGATAGATGAACACTGCCCTTGTCTGTATCGCGCCGACGGGATACATCTATCCGAAATAGGGATGGATGTGTTCCTGTATGACATACAGGACGCGGTGGAACGACTATGGCAAAAGCAGTTGTTGGCCACAGCTGCGAAGCTGGGTGGGGCCCCATACGACAAGCGAGGAGTCGCTGCCGTGAGGGATTGGCAGGAGAACTAGGCCCCCATAGGAGAGAGTGCACAGCCCAGGCATGGGGGGAGTGGTCGTATAAGAGTTGACCTTCCCCCAATGGTACACAGAGTTTAAACAGGAACAGTGTGTAGAGGGCCTCCTTACGCTTTCACGGCGGGGAGGAGGGAGGGACGAATATGGAATAGTATTGATACTAACAGAGCCCTGCTGCCGACCTTCTGATGGGCCGTGGGCAGAGGCAGATCGGGACACTGCTGCGAATAGGTAGGGAGTATTAAGGCCTGTTTTTGAACTGCAGGAGACCCCTTTACATACTCAGGACTGCGGGCAGTGGGGAGAAGGTTTTGACGGCATTTTCCAACCATCCCTTGCGGGCATCATTGGATAGGAAGGGCTGTGCCTCTTAGGGGGGGTGGGGTAGTCTAGGCAAAAGGATAGCTCAAGAAGGAAATGAAATGTACTAGTTGTTATGTGTGCAATAAAAAAAACTGTACTTTTTCATTGTATGATTATGCTGTAGCCAACAGTTTTTTACTGTTATTTCCAATATTGTAGAATAAACAAATGTTGTTCTGTTGAAAATAGCAGCACCCCTGTGATATGTACAGAGGGGGAGGCGGAGGGAGGGGGGGTACGAGGGGGGGTACGAGTGCTTGCCCGGCTGTGTCTCTTATTTTCTTATTTTACATGCATGGGTACTTTTGACATGCATAAACTTTTGCACTCACATTTACGCATGCAAAAACTGAAAGGAAAAGCAAGGCGCACCCCTAGCTATCATCCACTGAAAATTCAATGGTGACTATTTCGACTCCCTGCCAGGCAGAACCTATAACACTTATCCCTTGCTCCCCCTACCCTGACTTGACTCGACTCGAGCTCTCTCTCATCTCTTCTCTCTAGCCCAACCCCAGCACTTCTATTCCACCCGACCTTGGCAGTCTGCGTTTGTCCCTTTGCCTCCTACAACTTAGCAGAGAACACCTAGTATGCACTCTAAGTGGAAAATTCTCACAGTATTTTACAAGAGGCTCTGCGAAATGTAGAGTCTCTTGTAAAGTACATACAAGGACGTGCAAGACTGCATGTTGATGCTTCCCCACACCAGCAGGCGTAGCAAGTTTTAAAAAGCCTACATGTGCTTGGTAGCAGCCTTCTAAAATCACTGCTACCTATCTGCTTGCACATCCCAAAACTGCCACACCAGTCCCCACCGATCACCCCCCCCCGATACCCCCCAACATTCCCCCCCTTAGCTTTCCCAAGGCATCTAATCCCCCACCTGGCATGAAGACCCCTCCATCCCCTCTGTGGTCCTTTGGCGGTATATCAAATGCCTGGAATAAATAAATAAAATAATGTAACACCCCCACAAGACCCCTCAAGCCCCCACCACCTAATCCTATCTCCAGCCTTACCGGGTCTCTTATTGGGTCTAATAGGAGCTGGAGCGATCACGAGTTGCCTCCTGCTCTTCATGGTGCCAAGTTAAAAATGGCACCCATGACCACTAGCAGTAGTACCAGAAGATTACCGCCAGGAATCATGGATACCATTTTGAACCTGGAACCAGGAACAACTGGAGATTGCTTCTGCTCCCATCATACACCAGAGACCCCAGTAAGGCTGGGGATGGGTAAAGAGAGAGCAGGAGTAGGTGTTGGCCTCAAAAGGAGGGTTACGTTATGCTGGGGGTCTTCATGCTGGGTGGGAATCAGATGCTGGGGGAGAATGAATGACTTGGGGGTGTTGGGGGGTGATATGTCGACTTATTTATTTATTTATTTTTATTTAACAGATTTTTATATACTGCTTTCTCGTCAATTCAAAGCTGTTTGCATATAACAGTTATAGCAAGGAGCTTTACATAGAACAGGGAGTTACAACTAGGAGGGTTACATGGGTTATAATGAATACATTTAAATTATCAACTATATACAACTATATACAGAGATATGGGAGAATGATATTATGTTAATGAGGATTGATATGATTTAATGAGAGATCTTGGTTATTGAGTTGCTTCCAGTGAAGTCATATGATTTGTTTGGGGGATCAGATGCTTTGGAGGGGCCAAGGTGGGCTAGCCTTAGCGTTTACATTTGCCCCTTCAAGAAGATACTTATTTGTGCCTAGGGGCAGGTGTAAATGCTGAAAGAAAAACTGAAAAATGATGGCAGATAAAGTCCATATGACTTATTTGGTCTGCCCATCCATGCCAACTACTAAACTTTACAGTCCCTTTTTTTCTTAGCGATCCTGTTTACCCATGCTTTCTTAAGTTTAGATAGAGTCCTCATCTCTACCAACTCCACCGGGAAGCTATTCCACACATCTACCACTTTTTCTATAAAGAAATATTTCCTCAAATTACTCTTCATTCTATCTCCTTGTAAGATGGAGAATCCACATTAATATGTAAGGCCTACCTAAACCACTTCCTCTTCCAACCCTCACCATGCCTCCTTGAAAACTAAACATAGTGTGCAGAATCATGTGTAAACAGATCCCTTCTAAATGACATTCCTACTGTATGCATATGCCAGTCTATGCATGTAAATGCTGCTATTTACATGTGGGGAGTGATTCTTCTAAAATTACCACTATTATATTGTGGGACACTGTGTAATCTCCAGGAACAAGCAGGAATGAGTCTTCACATATGGGTACGTCGGCGCCGACGGAGCCCGCACGGAAAATGCTCCCCAGCATCCAATCATAAGCCTTTGGGAGCATCCCTCGCGCCTGCGCGGTGACTTCCCGCCTTTCCCACTGCCTCTCCTCAGTTTTCGTTTTTCCGCGGAGCCAACAGGACGTACCTCCTGTCACCGCAGAAACTTCGCGCCTCTCACAGCCTGCACGGAGGGAGGGAGGGACCGACGGACCGACGGATTCAGCTTGCAGAGGGGGCCCCCGCGGGTCAGTCCATGCTGCCGCGGCAGCAGAGGGGGCCCCGCGGCGGCAGCCAGCAGTTTTTTTTTTTAAAATTAAATTTTACTTTAGGCCGATGGGGGGGGGGTAGGACTGGTAATGGGCTATTGGGGGGGCTGGGGCTGGGACTGGAAATGGGCTGGGGGGGTTAAGGCTGGAGGTGGGCTGATGGAGCTAGGACTGGTAATGAATGGGCTGTGGGCTGTTGGGGGGGGGTTTAGAACTGGTAATGGACTTTGGGGGGGGGTTAAGACTGGTAATGGGCTGTGGGCTGATGGGGGCTGTCTGGTAATGGGCTATGGGGGGGCTAGGACTGGAAATGGGCTGGGGGGGTTAAGACTGAAGGTGGGCTGATGGGGTTAGGACTGGTAATGGGCTGTGGGCTGTTGGGGGGGGGGTTAGAACTGGTAATGGGCTTTGGGGGGGCTAGGACTGGAAAGGGGCTGGGGGGGTTAAGACTGGAGGTGGGCTGATGGGGTTAGGACTGGTAATGGGCTGTTGGGGGGTTAGGAACTGGTAATGGGCTTTGGGGGGGGTTAAGACTGGAAATGGGCTGTGGGCTGATGCTGGAAGTCTGGTAATGGGCTATGGAGTGGATAGGACAGGAAGTGGGCTGAGGAGTTTAAAACTGGAGGTGGGCTGATGGGGTTAGGACTGGTAAAGGGCTGTGGGCTGATGGGGGGGGGGGTTAGGACTGGCAATGGGCTATGGGGGGCTGACTGGAAATGGGTTGATGGGGTTAGGACTGGAAGTGGGTTGATGGGGGGTTAGGACTGGTAATGGGTTATAGGGGGGCTTAAACTGAAAATGGGGTGATGTGGGGTTAGGACTGTAAGTGGGTTGATGGGGGGCTAGGACTGGTATTGGGTTGGGGGATTGCTAGGACTGGAAATGGGCTGATGGGTGGCTAGGACTGGAAATGGGCTGATGCAGGGACTAGAAGGGAATGGATGCTGGGTGAGGCTGGAACTAGAAGGGAGCTGATGTTGGGGGAGGATTAGAATGGGATGGGGCTGGAAGAGTAAAATGGAGAAGGGAAAAATATTTTGTGTGGGAGGGATAAAAAATCTACAATTGGCCGGGTATTGGGAGAGTAAGTGCGGATTGAGGATGGAGGGGTAAAATTTCAGTGGATGAAATAGGAATGAGGAAAGAGCAAAAGGAGAAAGATTAGTATGTTAAAGCAGATGTAGAGAGAGAATGGAAAAAAACTAGAAGAGAGAAGAAAGGACAAATGGACAGCAGACGATGGAGAGTTAGCAGAAGACACGAAGAAACCAGAAGAAAGTGGCTGGAGCAATTGCAGCTGAAAAAAATGCACAAAAGGTAGAAAAAATATCTCTTCATTATGAATTTATTAATTGGAATATGTCAGCTCTGGTAAATGTGCATCATTAACGTCTGCGCTTTGTTTAGTACAAGAGCAAATTAATGTATAGTTTTATTTCTACAGTGTTGTACATTCCAAGTTTGGCTTTTGGGATTCCCAGTTTAATTATTGTCTTCCTGTTTCTAAATTGTGATTACTTGTTTGGTGATGGTCTATGTTCTGCATGTGTAACTGAGCTGAGGTGTTCTGTTTATATAATTCCTATTTGACATTGCCACTTTTTCTCTTTCCCCAGTAGGTCATGTATTGTTGTTCTCTGAAATGTATTGGTTTAATATTTGCAGTGTTGCCTTTTGATTGGTAGAGTATGGTGCTTTGTGAGTTCTGGTAGTGCTGTTAGGATACGGCGGGTTTGCTATGGGTTCTAAATGGGCAGTGTTTGTAGTAGTTCCTAATGTGTCTGGCAGTTGGCACTGGATTATAGTAATGTAGAAATCTTTTAGTCTTTCTTTATCCATACACTCATTAAGAGGCACGTTTACTAAAAGTTAGTATATGGTAACATTATGCAAATATTTATGCAAATGAGGCCCCTTATGCAAATGAGGCCCCGCACCCACCTTGGGCCGCCCCTGCTGGGGGCCCACAATTTTTGTTGGTGTAGGGCCTCACTCAAGGTAAATCCGGCCCTGCTTATATATATGCATATATATATATATATCTAGGTATGCGCATATTGGGAGATGTCCATAGCACCCTATGTCTAACCTATCTCCCTGACTGTCGGTGCTTAGGTTTTTATTTTCTTATGGGGTCCAGACAGTCAACTTGCCTATTATAATACGGCTCAGTAACTGGGACTGGTTATACTAACAATTACTGCTGTGACGTCAACAGCTTCTATTATTGTTATACATTTCTTTTTCTATGCAGTCTCAAACTTCAATGTCTTCCTATCTCTTACCAGCTAGGAAAGACAGTGTACATTTTCAGTATTCCTGCGTACACTTCTGTTCTCCTTGGGAATAGGGGCTTTTTTCCATACCCTCTCTTCCCCTCCGGACTGGGCTACTTTCCAGATCGGTCAGTTTTCTTTTGTTAGTCCTCAATGTTTATGACTCTGTACCTACAAGAGTTCTCAGCTTTTCCCATAAAGCTTTTCATTGGAGGCCTGCCGATCTTCTCCTGCCCTGGTTGACACCTGGGTCACCTGCCCATTCCAGATTGGAACTTCTTCCTCACTGCAGTGGAGTTACCTTGAAGATTCCGCTACTGCATCTCCTGTCTACTTCCTACAATCCAGTAGGTAAGCTCTGTATTGTGCTAGTTCATTAAATATCTACTGATACTTGACATACATTCTAAAGACTTTTTTTTCCCTGTAGTCTTTAGATTCGCTGTTCCTCTGCAGCTCTGCTCTATTCAACTCCTACCCCCCATCCCCCAGGGGATGCCGGAGATCCAGGTTGGGAAATGCCGCCCTGTTCCAGGGATACGCATTTTATGGGATCTCCCCTGGCACCCGCAGCTAGGGAGTCCCCATATGTGAAGACTCATTCCTGCTTGTTCCTGGAGATAGCACAGTTACTTACCTGTAACAGGTGATCTCCGGAACAGCAGGAATTAGTCTTCACAACCCACCCACCTCCCCTAGGAGTTGTATCTATCTATTTCCTTTCCTCTTGCTCTCCTTCTGTCTCAGCTATGAAACTCAACTGAGGAGGCAGTGGGAAAGGCGGGAAGTCACCGCGCAGGCGCGAGGGATGCTCCCAAAGGCTTCTGATTGGATGCTGGGGAGCATTTTCCGTGCGGGCTCCGTCGGCGCCGACGTACCCATATGTGAAGACTAATTCCTGCTGTTCCGGAGATCACCTGTTACAGGTCAGTAACTGTGCTTACTTTGTTTTGATGTTGTACACCACACTGGGCGGATATTTTCAATATGACCGTCTAGAAATTTGATGTAATAATAATTATATGGCACAGAGCACCCCATTATTGCCAAAACTGCAACTGTATAGACATGATCTCAAGTATCTAAGATTCGGCACCAAGTATCTAAACATATGATAGATCAGGGATTCCCAAACCTGCCTCACAGCTAGTCAGGTTTCAAGATATCCATAATGAATTTGCATGAGAGAGATTTGCATGCACTGCCTCCATTCTATGCAAATCTCTCTCATGCATATTCATTGTGGATATCCGGAAACCCTGACTAGCTGAGGAGGCCGCAGAACAAATTTGGGAACCCCTGTGTAGACGGATAGCGGTATCTCCAGTAGACAAGCCAGTGATGTCCATGTAGACCCATAATGAATGAAGTAATGCAAAACAGAACAGCGCACGCCTAGACAGACTGTCATAGCCTTTGAACTTCTTCCTGGTAAGGACATGTCTCCAAAACGTATGTTACCTGGACATCAAGGGCTTTATAAAGTAGAAATGCTTAACTTTAATTGCAGTATTGAGATTTTTGATTAATTTTTCTGCTTATGTTTAGTGTGCTGTAGAAGTTGGAGGAGCAGAGGGCAAGCCAGGAGAATTTGTAAGACTCAACCCAACTGAGTGGGTTAAGAGGCATATAATAGATTGATAGAAATTGGTGGCAGACAAAAACCCTCCTGTCCATCTAGCATGCCCCCTTTCCCAATCTAACCACAGTATTAGAGATCCTAATTGAACTTCATCTTTGCCTTCACTGCCCACTATTATTGATCCTCTGTGTTAGCTTGTTGAATGCCAATACTCTCAGGACTGTTACGCCCCCTCCCCCGAGGCTGATCTATGAATCCAGAATCCATTCTACGAAGCAGTATTTCCTTATGTTGTTTGAGTCCTCAGTCTCCTTGCTTCATATCATGACCTCTTTTTCTAGTTACCTTCTGAGATCTCCTAGCCCCCCCCCCCCCCCTCCCCCCCCCCCCCCCCCCCCCATCTAGGGCCTGGGGAATTTTGCTGTCCACTGTTCTAGTTGCTTTTTGGTTTCACAGTGTTAATTTTTGCACCAGGCTCTGATCGTCTTACTGCCCTCTGCATCCCTTTCTCTTTAATTGGATTTACAGGAAAAGCTTTTCCTCTTGAAAGCGTTTGTCATGTTTGTAACAGTCAGCATATTGCAGCATTGGTGTGCTCTGTGAGCTTGGATTGTCCAGGCCACTATCTTGAAATCATTGCGTATGTACAGTGTACTTTGTTACCATTGGAAACAAAGCAGTATACATGGTAAAGTTTGTCAGCAGAATAAGTCTAGGAGATATAATCACAGAATTGAAAAAGTAAAGGTGAACATGCCATAGCAGATAAGCAGTCCATTAAAAACAGCAAGCACTGCAGATTGACAGAAGGAAGGTGAGGAAAGACAGCAGGGTGTCAATAGCATTATATGGAAAGATAGAAAGAAGTGAACCAGGAGCTAACTAATGATGGTAAATAGCATTTGGAATCTTTAGTCTTCATTGACTGGCAGCCTTTGCAAATTGGAACATGAATAGGAGTTTCAGCGCCCCCTCCAGATTTACAATGGCATTTGTACTAAAAAAGAATTTCATTTGTAAAATAGGTGTTTAATAATTAATTGAAATCTAGATATTAAATGGTTTGTTTATATACTGTATATATGTGATCAAGGGCTTTTATTCTTTCGATTCATTTTTAAGCCTTTGCTGGGTTTTGGTTTTTGAGTATGTGCAAATTAGCCAGAAGATCTGAGTTATGGTTGATTAGACTTTGGTTTTAGGTAGAACTGCTGAAGTGCAGTGGTACCTTCTTCCCTGAAGCAGAACTGAACATTGATTAAAGCTGTGTGGCACTTAAATTAAAGTAACTATTGCAGGTTTTGTGAATACTTCTTCCCATGCCTATGGAGTGTGATTTGGTGTGGCCGACCTTTGAATGTTGGCTGAAGCTAGTGCTGACTTTCCATGGATAGTTGTAGAGCAGTAGACAGTACAGGATGTAAATATTCTTTTGAGAAATTTTCCATGCTCTTACCTGAGGATCTAAATCATGCTTCCATGAATTGTATTGTGCATAATCCAAACAAGAAAAAGAGGCAGGTTGCATTTTAGCCATTGGAATACATTTAATAAGCTCCTTAAAGCTAAATTGTCTTCCTTTTTTGTTCTAAATATATTGAACTGTGCCCTCTCCCCTTACCTAGTACAGTTGTTAAATGGTGTTTTTTTTGTTTGTTTTTATTTTTTTGGTGGGGGGGGTATTTTCCCCTTTGCTTTCTTTCCTTTCTTTTGAAGGTCTCTATTGCACTCCTTCCTTAGTCAGCATGCTTAGGCAGTTTAGGGGAACCTGGCCAGTGTCACAAGAACCCAACTAGACCCCCCAAAACAGGGTGTATTCCATATTTTAATTCTGAATCTAATAGCATTAAACAATTAAGTCCCATTCCCCCAAAGTAGCACCTACCTGCTTCACCTTCTGATATCCTAATTATAGTGTATGAAATTTAATGGGAACAAATGCCATCAGACATAATAGCTGGTTCTGTTGTGATGATGGATGTTTCTTTATAATGTTCTCTGTTGTAAAGACTATCCCAGTGGAATTCTGGGAGATGAAAATGGCAGGCTATTACCAGTTGCAGGAGACTTGGTAAGTCTGGCATTATTGCTCTTACCACTCAATATTGTCCCAGCTACATTGAAATCCCAAATCTCATTGACTGGCGTCCTTGATGCAACTTGCGAAAATCAGCAAGCAGAGAAACTGAAATGTTCTGCACCATGAAACAAATTGTTCTATGATGAAAAAGTCTCTATGTGAACAGAAAGCATGTGGGGAGAAAAAGGAGGTGAGAGGCTAGAGAAAGGAGAAGAGGTACAGTAAATATTGCTTTAGGGGATGGTGTATGTTGGGGGGAGAGTGGTTGTTAGTCAATGCCAGAAGTAGTTCTCATGTCGCCCAGGAAAATGCTGCACAAAATTACTACTACTACTATTTAGCACTTATATAGTGCCATGCACGCAGCGCTGTACAGGCATACATACAAAGGACAGTCCCTGCTCGTCAGAGCTTACAATCTAGTTGAGACAATACAGAGGATTAGTCAAATTGGTGCAAAGCACAATATGGTCTTTACAATTCGGTTATGAAAACTGACGGGAGTCAGGTTGAGATAAAGGATAGAAGTCAGGATCTGAAAGCGACAGTGCAGAGGTGGGTCTTCAATCTGGATTTGAAGAGGTCCAGGGAGGGTGCCTGGCATATAGACACGGGTAAGCTGTTCCAGGTGTAAGGTGCAGCAAGGTGAAAGGAGCAAAGTAGGGAGTTAGCAGTGCGAGTGAAAGGCCTAGATATAAGTAATTTGTTAGCAGAGCGAAGTTCCCAAGAGGGGATGTAAGGAGAGATAAGAGATGAGAGGTATTGAGGGGCCGCAGAGTGAATACATTTATAGGTCAACAGGGAGAAGTTTGAACTGGATGCAGAATTGGACAGGGAGCCAGTGAAGCGACTTGAGAAGAGGAGTAATGTGGGCATGGCGAGACTGGCGGAGGATTAGTCGAGCAGCATAATTTTGAATAGATTGAAGGGGAAGGAGATGGCTCATGGGGAGACCAGCAAGGAGTAGGTTGCAGTAGTCGAGGCGAGAGGAGATTAATGAGTGGATAAGAGTTGTGGTAGTGTGTTCAGAAAGGAAGGGGCGGATTTTGCTAATGTTGCAGAGAAAGAAGCGTCAGGTCTTAGCTACGAGCTGGATATGTGTGGAGAAAGAGAGAGAGGAGTCAAAGATAACCCACAGATTGCGATCCGAGGGAACAGGAAGGATCGTAGAACCATCCACGGAGACTGAGAAGGGGGGAAGAGGAGGGGAGGGGTTGGGGGGAAAGACAAGGAGTTCAGTCTTGGCCATGTTCAACTTCAAGCAGTGATGAGACATCCAGGCAGCGATGTCAGAAAGGCAGGCAGAGATCCTGGTCTGGATTGATGGAGAGATATTAGGTGTAGAGAGATAGATTTGGGAGTCGTTGGCATAGAGATGGTACTGAAAGCCATGGGAGGAGATAAGGGCACCAAGAGATTGTGTATAGAGAGAGAAAAGGAGGGGGCCCAGGATGGATCCTTGGGGTACACCAACATAGAGCGGGGTGGGAGAGGAGGAGGAGCTACCAGAGCATATACTAAAGGAGCGATGGGAGAGGTAGGAGGAGAACCAGAATAGTACGAAGTCCTTGAAACCAAGCGAGGAGAGGATGGTGAGAAGATTGTGGTCAACGGTGTCAAAGGCAGCGGAGAGGTAGAGAAGGATGAGGATTGAGTAGAGGCCCTTGGATTTAGCCAGGAACGAGTCATTTAAGACTTTTGTAAGAGCTGTTTCAGTGGAGTGTAGGGGAAGGAAGCCAGATTGGAGTGGGTCCAGGAGGGCCTGGGAGGTGAGGAAGTTGAGGCAGCAACGGTGGACTGCTCATTCTAGTAGTTTAGATATGAAGGGAAGGAGGGAGATGGGACGATAGAAGGACAGGTGGGATCGAGAGAGGGTTTTTTGAGGAGAGGTGTGACAACAGCATGTTTGAAGTCTACAGGGATAGTAGCAGTGGATAGTGAAAGGTTTAGAAAATGCAATTGATCCACTTCCTGCTCTAGAGACTAGTGAGTGACATTTTAAAAAGATTGCACCCTGGAATCACTGCCCAACTTCTGGCCCTAGTGTCAGTTGCTTTAGGACAGAGGTTCCCAACTGAGTCCTTGGGACACACCCTACCAGTGAGGATTCAGAATAATCCAATATAGTCAAGAGAATATTCATGAGAGAGATTTTAATGCAATAGAGGCAGTGCAAGCAAATCTTTTTCATGCATTTGTATTATGGATATTCTGAAAACTAGACTAGCCAAGGGAATCTGTTCTTGCTTTGGTATTTAAAATCCTACTGATAGTTAAGCCTTTTAACCTCTCTGATAGTTTGATTCCTTATGTTTCTGTTTGAGTTTAAGATCTCAAGACCAATATTTATTGGCCATTCACCACCTCAGAAGATTTGTCTTGAGCACACCAGATATACTGCGTTCAGCTATTAAACTACAGTCCTTTTGAACTCTGTTCCAATTAATATCAAATTAAACATAACCTATTCCTCATTTTGTTCACAGTTAAATACTTGGCTTCCATCACCACAGAATCAATCTCTATCCCCAGGAAGGTGAGACATGTTGCGGGTCCCACCATCTAAAGGCACACCAAACCTCTCCAGCATTTCAGTGAAACCCTTCAGCAGCGTTGCACACGCATCCATTTATGCAAGACCCACATATAGAAAATCATCCAGATAGTGCACCAGACTGGCAGCCCCATCCTCTGCACTATCACCCAGTGCAAGAAACTACTGAAAGTCTCGAAATAAGCGCAAAAGATGGTGCAATCCATTGGCATACACTTATCAAAATAATAACCCTGATCAAACTGAAAGCCCAACTACGGAAAAGTGGAAGAAGAAACTGGGAGAAGGCAGAAAGCGGGCATCAATATCAACCTTAGCCGTGAGCACCCCGGCCCCACATTGGTGCACCAAGGAGCTGCAAGATCAAAGGAAGCATACTGCACCGTACAAAGTTCCGCCGGAATGTGGTCGTTCACGAAATCGCCAGTTGGTAATGACAGATTATGAATGAGTTGATATTTTCCAGGTTCCTTCTTTGGGACCACCCCCAATGGGGAATCATGAAAGGTCAGAATGGAGGCTCTGCAAAAGGCCCCGCAATCCTCCTGAGCTCCCGCTCGGTTGCTAGCTTCCGCTGACCACCTCCCCTAAACACCGCACTGACACCACATTCTGTGCTGTGTGTCCCTCGTGCAACCCTGGAAAGGGGTACAAAACCTCACCTCAAAGCCCCCTACCCCCTGCTCTCCTTACCACTGGAGCCATGGCCATAGCGCCAACACCCGTTTCGGGGTCAGGATTACCCTCATCCAGTCTTCATCACTTGCTAGTGGGTGGTGCCCCCGCCACCCCTTTCCGGCTGCACTTATTTGCTGAGTGATTGCCCCCAAAGAGCGAACAAGCGTGCCAGAACTTGCAATCTGGGAATGGACAGGAGGACTTGTTAAAGTGCCAGCATAGATCAAAGATAGCTGCCCCCACTTTGGACACCCAAAAGTCCCTAATGAACCCCAAAAGGACTGGTTCACCCCTGGTGCCCCACTTTTGGCCGCCCAACCCCCCCTGCTGCTGCCCCTCTATTTAGCAGACATTTGGGTAAGCCAGAGATTAATGTCCTTCATTCCCCATGGCAAGTGAACATTCTCTTCTATCATATCCCAGCAGTCCTCATCGTAGTTCAATCACACTCACCCTTCATGCACTTGGGCAGCCGCTAAGATAGCATCTGCATATGCTAATAATGGCCCATACTTCCCAGGGAAGTAATGTCCCCATATGCTTGCCAGTCTCAGAAAGGCCGTTGTCCAATTCAGTGTATTCTGGGACACCTTATGCACCCTGCCCCGCCTTCTCATCTTCCTTCCGCTTCTTCCTGCTCTCATCTGAGCCCTTCCTCCCTTCAAGCAGTCAGAAAATATCAATATAACACCTTTTTTTAATCTGATGCTACAACTTCTGAGGGACCCCTTCCCACAGCTCCGGATACTCCACCACCATCGTTGCACTACCACCTTTTTCTGAATGAGAGGCATCAACTGACGCCGCTGAAGACACACTTGAAGATGATGTGGAGAAAGACGAGGACGCGGAATCATGCTAGCACTTGGGCGTATGCTTGTGCTTTGTCTGCACCTTCCATCCCTTCCCAATAGCCATGACTGACTACTGACCTCCCACCCCACGGCCCTGAACACCTGAGTCACAGTTCTGGGGGAGTCTCTAGGACCTCAACCGTATGGCTGGTGCTCTGTGTAGACATCTGTGCCTTCCACTGATCTGCACCGGATACCCCTACTTCCCCACATGTCTGCTGCACTACCCCCACCCTCGCTGTCCGCTGCACCGGTACCTGTGGAGGGAGTAAAGAAGAAAAACTTGCCGGCACTACACCAGCAGCATGACTACTGGCAGGGTCATACTCGCTTCCCCAAGCCATTTGCGATGACACCTGTGCCCCTGCTCCCCATGAGGCTATTGTCCCAAACTCCAAGGTCCCAGTGCATCCAACCCCCCTCAGAGCACAATAACCAAACCCAGGAGGGTTTGTCAGCAAAGCGCTACCCCAGGGCCACTGAGGTCCCCTCCATTTCATGGTCCCAAGACCCCCAGCTCCCCGCCCAGCCTCCATTACCTCTCCCCATCCACTCTGAATGCCCTTCTCTCATGGATCCTCAGCCGGGTCAGAGGGCACGCCTCCTCCCTTGACAAGCCCCCCCCACCCACTCCACAAACCATATTGCCTTCAAGGATCCTATGTCCTCCGCACCTCCCATTACTGCTGCCCCCCTGGACTGTGATTGTGCCCCCCACCTTCTTTATGCTGGACCCTGTCCATCCTTCTGTACCTCCCTCTCTCCCCCCCCCCCAGCAGCACTACTCTGCTTGCCTTCTTGATTGACTCCTCTTCCAACATAGCTATCCCCTGCTACGGCCACCCAACAACTGTCATCAGACAATACTTGGCCCCCCCTTCTCCCTCTTTGCAGCCCATGACGTGCCCCGACCTTCCCCCTTTACCCCCAAATTTCCCCATGCTCCTGGCCCCATTGCTCTGCTCCTGCAAGGCCCAGAGAGCCCCCCACCTCGTTCCATCTCATCTTGCATGCCCTTGCATCTCCCAGACCTCACCAGTACCATTCTCCCCCCAACCCCCGAGCCACGGCCTGCTCACCAAAGCAACCTTAGAGCTGCGAAATGTCAGACAACAGCTATTGAGACCAGAGAACAAACCTGGAGAAAGCTGCCCTCTTAACAGTTGCTGCTCCATGCAGCCACAGCTGCACTGCTCCAAAACCTCGAATACCATGGAAGAAGACCGCATTGCATGCCTGCTCTCTGATGCAGTGAGGGACATCTGGCCGTGCGCCTGTGGGACCAAACTTCTTCTTCTCTCACTGGCCACACGACTCATGTCGTCCAATGAAATTGCTGCGCGTCAGGACGCAGGGCAATTTCAAAGGATGCCATGTACCTCTTTACCCCCACCCCCCCGACTCCCTACCCACCAACTTGTCGGGCCTACAGGTGCTGGGGCACTTGTTTACTGCAAGGCCCCTGGGACCTGGCCCTGCGTCCTGCCTCATTTATGCTAGATTAAGACCAATCCCAAAAACATTTTAGATCACAGGTACACTAAAAATTTTTTTTTTTTAAACTGCCTCTAATGTTTCGATTGATTTTTACGTTTTTTGGTGCGCTGAATCCAAATCTGATAACCAATTTGCTCCATCACGTACAGATTTTTTGCTACATTGGGTTAGCAGTTTGAGGTGAACGTTTCAGATTGAGTGCGATCGAGATAAAAGTTTCTTGGATGAATTCTTTATACTAATTGTTTAGTAGTTATTCAAATAAGAATAAAGAAAATTGTAACAAGGCAGCACATAAGAATAGAGTAATGTCAACAAAACACACTGTGATGGTAGCAAAATTGTCTGCACTTAAAACAGCCACATACATGTGCACAAACATTGAGCATATAAGAGCGAGGTTAGACACACAAAGCAAAGCAAAGAAATGTGCAAAAAATGTTGTACAGGTATGTATGTAAGAATAGAAAACGCAAACCGCACCATTGCAATACATGAAGACAAACACCCGATGGTGTGAAAATAAAATTCTAATAAATGAGATCCGACACTGTGGTAATAACTAGCAAATTTTTATTTCAAAGTTTATTAAAAACACGATATTTGTCAACACAGTTTAGATTTTAAAGTCATTCTTGGGTCAATCAATCTCCTGGTGGGCCCGTTTCTTCTTCCCCCGAATGCTTCTCTTGGTGCGCTGCTTGGCGTATTTTTCATCTGGGGTTTCCCGCAGCAGCAACCAGCAGAAATCAGCCATCATAGTGGTGTTCCATTCTCCTTGGTACCTTCTCTCTGCGTCCTTGATGTCCTGGTGAAACCTTTCACCTTGTTCTTCACTGTACGCCCCCAGGTTTTCGGGAAAGTAGTTCACATGGGAGTGCAAGAAATGGACTTTCAGGCTCATGTTACAGCCTTGTTCTTTGAAGGCATTGAGCATCCTGGCAACAATATCCTTATAGTTCTCATCCCGCCTGTTCCCCAAGAATTTGAGAACAACATCCTTGAAGGAATCCCAGGCTTCTTTTTCCTTCTCAGACATCGTTTCAGCGAATGCTCCATCTGAAATGAGTTTCCTTATATCAGGGCCAACAAACACTCCTTCCTTTAGCTTTGCTTCAGAAAGTCGGGGGAACTTTGAGCAAAGGTACCGAAAGCACTCACCATCTTTTGGAAGGGACTTGATGAATTGCTTAATGAGACCCAACTTAATGTGGAGAGGTGGTAATAGAATTTTATCACGAGGTACCAAGCTCTCGTGAAGAACATTTTTCTCACCGGGTCTCAAATACTCCCGAATTGGCCAGTCTTTTTTCCCCCAGTGTAGGTCGTGGGCCCGGCTATCCCACAAGCAAAGGAAGCAGGGATATTTGGTGAAACCGGATTGCTGCCCTAATAGCATGGATAGAATTTTAAAGTCTCCACAAATCATCCACTTATGCTCATCATAACGAATCTTCTGAAGAATCAGGGCCAAATTCTCGTATTTTTCTTGGAGAATAACAGAGTGAGCAATAGGAACTGAAGCGAATGTGTTGCCATTATGAAGAAGAACACCTTTTATGCTGTCTTTTGACGAATCAATGAACAGCCGCCATTCAGCAGGATCATACTTGAGTTTAAACTTTTCCATCACTCCGTATATATCGTTGCAAAATACCAAATCTTCCTCTTTGCTGAAATACTTCAAAAATTGTGTCTCGCGGTTGCGGTACCAATAAAAAGTTGTTCCTGGTGACAATAGATTTTTCTGTTTAAGCCGAGAACCTAGCAGTTGGGCAGCATCTTTTGGGAGTCCTAAATCCCGGACTAAATCATTCAATTCAGCTTGAGAGAAAAGTTCAGGTTTCGGATCTGGTTCAGTTTCAAACTCGGAAGTACTGGACTCATCGGGAAAAGCCATCTGATGAGTCTCATCATGATCAGAACCGTCCACACAAATATGATCCAAAGATTTTGGTGGTTCAGGCACAGGTACTTCGTTGCTATGAGGCATAGGCCTAATTGCTGAGGGAAGGTTGGGGTAACTTATTACGTTCTTATTTTTTAAGTTGTATCCCTTCACAATGCAAGAGCAAAAATAGCAGTCACTGCTGTGGTCTCTTTGTTCACGCCACATCATAGGTATTCCGAAACGAAATGCTTGTTTTTTACCTTTCATCCATAAGCGTAGATCTTCCTCACATGTCTTGCACACTTTGTGAGGAGCCCACGGTTTGTCTTGATCGCCTAACTTCAAACCGAAATAGGCGAAATATACTTTTTTAATAAATGCAGAAATGTTCCTCTGCCGCTTTTTCACGGTATATTCCCCACAAATAAAACAAAAACTGTCCGGAGAGTTGACGCAACCTCTGGCTCTGTGAGCCATCACAAATACACAGCACTGCAAACTACAACTGTAGTGAACCACTTCGGAATAAAGCTGGATTACGACTGAGCAAACAAAAGGTAATAATGAACTTGCAAGAAACTGAAATTTGACAGGAACGTTCATGTCGCAACCACCGTGTTTGAGCGAGCGAACGAGGCGAGGCGAACAGGAAAGAACATGCGCCAGCGCGAGTACTGGATTTAGCCCCCCGCCTCCCAATTGTCCTGTTAATGTATAAAATGAATACAAAACACTCTAAAATATCATGAGGGAGTGTTTCTAGTTAGTTAACCATTACAACCTCTATTTTGGGCCAAGAAAATAAACTGCAGTCGGCTAAAAAGAAATTATGTGAACATTCCTTATATGGGTAAGAAATCTAATTTTGCAAGAAAACGTGACGTGATGGAACATTTTGGCTATTTTTCCTGGATTCAGCACCCCAAAATCTATAGGAATCAGTTGCAAAACTGGAGGCAGTTTTTTGGTAGTGTACCTGTGTATTGAACTACATCATCCAGGTACTTAAAGTAGATTTTTCAAAATATTTCACAATAATGCTAATAATAATGATAATAAAAACTTAAAAGGAAATTCTGCTTCAAATTAAACTTTATAATGGGTCTTAAACATCAAGGAACAGAACCCGTAACAGCAGATGCATTGTTCTTAAAATAATATGTTAACTACTGTAGGTGGCAAAACCGTAAGCAGGACCTAGAGACTGAAGGTAGTGCAGTATTCTAGAAAGTGATTACACTTTTCTGCTTGAAACTTTGCTCTTAAAATTTGACAAAGCATCTTTTTAGATTTCAAATGGTGTGAAGGGCTTTTGTTTTAGAACTGGGATCCAACTGCTGTTGAAATAAATGCATGACAGTATATATATAGTCAAGCTCCCAGAACCGCTTGGGTTCACATGTCAGTGTTTCTCTTGTTTCTAAATCTCATCTCTTGTTTTACTCAGTACAGTACCTGTAGCATGACCAGTTGACCTTTTGTTCCGCGTGGGATGCAGGGGTTAGCAAGAGCCATGCTGAGTTTGATCAGCCTTGTGCTCCAGTGAGAGCCATCAAAGCAAAGCCATCGAACCTGTCATGGTCGACAGAACCTAAGGGAAGAGGGAAGAAGTGGTTGGGGGAGCTTTCAGCAGAAAAACCACATGGAGGTTTCATTTGGAATGCAGGAGTGCTTTCAATGAGCTGAGACTGAAATTGATTTTTGTGGAATGGCGCTGCATTGGCAATTCATTCTCAAGCAGAGGTAGTATCAGAGAATTGTGCCTTGTATGACCACACAAAAGCAACTAATCTTCCTTCCCCTGCAGGCCCTTCCGCACCCCTGAGTTTCATTGAAACTAATTGAATTCAGTTCATATTCCTTATCAAAAAACCCCAATATAAAATTAGCTGAACTATGAGCAGTAGTCGTAGAAATAATAATTTACAGTCATATACCACCATTTATTAGAGCAGTGTCCCGGCGTGTTGCACTATTCAATCATGGCAAGAACAAATCCTTTCGACCATGCATGCTCTGTGTGACCTTCAACAAATCACTTTATTTCCCTTTGCTTCGAGTTTATCCAGTTGTAACTGGGTAATGGCAATGATCAGTACCATTTTTCTTCAGCCCTCTGGAAGTTTGCATGCAGTTTGGGAGCCAAGAAATAAACAACCAGGCCATCATCCCCAAAGGTAGCTGAGTATGTTTGTGATTTATGAATTCTAGGCAGAGAGGGATCCTCTGACGATAAGTCCTACATAAATCTAAATGATTGTTATAGCATTTCAGGTGCATGCATACAATCACCCCAGGAGTTCACGGACTGTATGCTGAAGAGGAGACAGACATTCTGTTCATTAATATTGCATTATGCCCCCTTTCTCGCCTCTTCCTTGCATCTGCTTTTTGCTTCCCTATTCTTGTTTGTATTATTTATACCAGTGCGTTATGTTTGAATGAATTATTGTTCATTACAGCTGAGTAAATTGAGACACAGGTACAGGCACAAAAAAGCAATATTGCAGAAAACAGGCCTTTTTTGTTTTTATGTGTGAAGATAATGTGATCAGTGCTTTATTGGAGTTTAGTGCAGAACGCAGCAACTCTTCAGCAGGTCGGATGCAGAATCTGTGAACGTTTATATCCTCCTTTTGTGTGCTTTCATCATTAGGACATAAATGAGTTTCATAGCTTCATGTGAATCCTCTTAAATTGGGTTGTACTGTACATTTTAAGAAAAAAATCTCCTTTGATTTTAGGGCCAAATGGCTTATCTCTGTTCCTTGTTCATTTGCCAGGATTCTTCTATTATTTAATGCTGGAACTAGAGAACCAACTCGCACCTCTAATTTAAGAGATTTGGAGCCTTGATTTTTTTTCATAGGCATACAATGGAGAAAAGTTATTTTTGAATAAGGCCCTTTGAGGGCATTTTTTTCTTTTTCTTTGGGTGGGGGGATCATGACGTCTTAAGTGAAACATTAACATGGAAGGTACGTCCCTTTATCATAAAATATTCTATCTAGAGGATGTCACTGCCTAGATTTCCAGCGCCGGAAAACCTTTTTTTAAGAGCAGAATGGTTTATATGGTTTACCCATATTCAGTCCTAGGTTTCAGCTTGGGTGGAGGAAAGGATTCTTTGCACTGAGAGTGGTTAAATTATGGAATATGCTGTCAAGTGAGACAGGTCCAAACATTTTGCTAAACATATTAAATTAAGTTGGATGCATTCCTGGAAGTTAATGCTGCTCATTTACATGTGCTGTTGGTAGTTAGCAGTCAAGCAATTCTTTTTTAAATTCATTTATATTTTTCCCTCAGTTTACTTGATATGAGAAGGCTTTTATTAACTGTGGAATGTAATTGGTCTGCATTGCTTGCATTGTGGGTCATCACAGAGGTAGCTTTGTAACTGTATTGTTAAAAAGCTTGGCGCTAAGACATCAGTGATGCAGGCAAGCAGGAGGGCCATTAAGGGGCTCTTTTACTAAAGTGCATTAGGGTTTTGCATATAATGCATGTTTAGCACTAAAACTAACATGCATTAAGTACAAAGCCTCCATGGTAGCTGTCAGGGGCATGGCCATCATGTTCCCAGCAGCTACTGCAGGGATGCATACCCTACGTGTAGCGCAGTTAACACGGGTGCACCTAATGCCACCCATTGAAGTGTTGTTAAGTGCACTCTTGCTAATTACAACATTGACAGCATGCGCTGTGTTCCCCTGCACTAACTGCAATGTGCTTTCCACACCCACTCTCTGCTCCTAACTTGCCCATTCCCTGCCCCATCATGCAGGTATTGGCATGTGGTAACTGCTATGCCCCCATGGTAACAGTTCTTACATGCTAAAATATGCATTAGTTCCTTAGTGCACATTAATAAAAGGGCTGATAAATATGAGAACCTTCAGGAGTGGAGGAGTGGCCTAGTGGTTGGGGCAAGGTACTTCAGGCCAGAGTGTCGGGGGTTCAAATCCCACTAGAGGACAGTAACCTTGGGCCGGAAGGACTGGGGTTTCTAGTCCCACAGGTGCTCCTTGTGGTCTTGGGCAAGCCACTTAACCCTCCATAGCCCATGTTCCCTGTAAAATAGTTATCTCCAAGTTATAATGCCCTGTTCAATGTAATTTCAGTTTGTTCAATGTAAACCACCTTGTGTGATACAGCGGACCCTCTGGCAGAAAGAAAAAAAGTTTTAAATTTTGAAAAAAACAAGCTTCACATGCAATTTCCTGAAAGTCCACATAGAGGGAGCAGGAGAGCCAGCCTGGAAGCAGAGGAACCACGCCTCTATGGGCAGGACCTAGAATCAGTTAGTCCCGATTTAAGCAGGGACAGAGCTGAGTCAAGGAGAGTCAGAGCTGGAGTCGGTGTCAGACCCAGAGCAGCTCGAGGAGTTGAAGCAACTTGGAGAGCAGGCCAGAGAGTAGGCCGAGAAGCAGGCCAAGGAGTAACTCAGAGAGCAGGCCGAGAGGAAGGCCAAAGAGCAGGCCTAGAGGAAGGCCAGAGACAACTGGAAGGAGCAGCACTGCAGAGAGCCAAGGAAGGAGGTGCTCTCCCTTCCAGCCTGAGAGAAAGCCCTATCCAGGGAGAAGGGCTGGGACACAATCTGAGAAAGAGATATCCAGCTGAAAAGAATACCCAAGGAGAGAAAGGTACTTTTAAAGATTTTTATAGAAGTAACCTGAAGGAGGAGTGGAAAACTCAGAGGCCTGGGGAACAGGGAAGAGCTGAGAGGGCGCGGCCACTAGCCAACTGCCACAGGGGTAGAAGTAAAGGACAAGCGCATCAGCTGCAGCCATGCCTCAGGGAAGTTTCTCCCCACTCTAAAGAAAGAAAGACACACTTGGAATACTTGAGCCAGCAAAAATTGGAGGACAATCAGGCTAGGCCTCAAACCTGTCCTGTAAGAGACTGCAGGAAGTTTAAAGGCAAAACAGTTGTTGCCTGCGATTGCTTGCCTAAACCTAGCACAAGAGAGAAACAAAAGAATGCGTTTTATCTGTATGATAAGGACACTTTTATGCAAAAAGTAACAGATAATCTCCCCAAGAAGAAAGCTAGTAATGCTAAAGGTTGGGACAAGCAAACTTTTAAACCTGTAGCAGATGAACAACCAGGGTTCTATACCATAGCCAAAAACCGACGCCCCAAGCTGACAAACCAGCATTGGAACACAATGTGGCATGCTTTCAGAAAGCCCGAATTCAACCCTCCTGAGGTTTCAGATTCAGACCCCTCAGAGATGGAATGGATGCCAGGGGAATCTGAGGTTGATGAGGCAGATGAACCCATGGATTGTATTTATTGTACAGTAGGAAAGCTTTAAGCTGTTTGGAGCAACAGAATGTATGAAGTGAATACAGGATGCTTTATGTTTTAAGTTTCTGTGAAGATTAACAGTGTTATTTTAAACGTTTTGTGTGAGTTGAACCTGATGCAAGGAATGATACAGCCCTGTTATATTCTTAACCGCATATTTTGAACCATTTTGCGTAAAGGTGAAATAAAAGCCTTTTTCCTTTTTCCCTACACTTGGCTGAAAGTCGCTTTATTGGGAAGTTGGCAACGAGGTCGGCACAGAGGGCCGCTACCTCATGACCCTCGCAACAGGCCAACCCTAATACCCCTAATCTTATGCGCTCCCCAGCCCCGGTGGAACCACTACGCCGCCACTAGAGGGGGCTGCGGGGGACACTTGATATCATGAAAGGCGGTATATAAGAAATGTTAAATAAAATAAATAAATAAATGCTCATCTACCTAACAAACTAACTTGGATAATGAGTAGTATCCTAAAAGTGGTCCATCTTGTGTGGCTTGCAGTTGGGATGTATCTCCACAGTGTAGAAAGGAAAGACTGGGTAAGCCAATTCTTCACCTGTTGTCATCTAGACAGTTGTGGGGCGAATTATGAAAAAAGGTCTAGCCAGCTTTATTTGGATAAATCTAACTGATTATAAATCCTCTTTCCTCCCTAGTCTGGTCAGCTAACTTTGCATTGACTCACAAGGCGCGGAAAGTTAGCTAGTTAGAAAAGGGGCAGCTTTGTAGATGTTCCCAATGTAGTTTTTCTACTAAGATGTACATAAAACATAGTAATCCTGATACAGGTTCTGTAAAATAACATATGCAAAAGAATTGTATTTTTATCCTACTTTATCAAGGGAGAAAAGTAAGCTTACAATATACAGTTGTAGGGATGTACAATTGTAGTCCATATTTCGCTCATTTGGGCACCTTGGAAAATTTAGGAGCATATTACTAAACTGTGCTAATAGTTAATGCATGCTAATCAGCTAACACGAGTCAGCGGTAACTGCTCCTGTGCAGTGCCACAGACATGGGCAGACAGGTATACTTACAGAGCTGTCTGACAATGCATTTATCAAGCAGTAAATGTCTGTCCTGTGTAGTAAGTTAAAGTATAGGCTTTGCTCTTACCATGTATTGATTTTTACACCTAACTTTACTTTACTTTAAACTTTACTTTAGTAGATAGGGCACCTGGCTGTTTTATATCTTGGTACAAGCTCAAATTCTGTTTGTTTTCAATAATTTAGTGTTTTCTAATTTAGGGGCCTGATTACTAATGGGTATTAGAAACCTAGCTGCAGATAAAGACCATACGGCCTATCCAGTCTTCTCTCCATGCCAACTATTAAGCTTTAGAGTCCCTTTTTTTCCTGTTAGAGATCTTCTTTGTTTTGTCCCATGCTTTCTTGAATTCAGATACAGTCCTCATCTCTACTGCCTCCCACTGGGAGACTATTCATGTATCTACCACTCTTTTTGTAAAGAAATATTTCCACAGATTGCTCCAATCTCCTTTCACCTTCATCCTATGCCCTCTTGTTGCAGAGTTCTTGCTTTCAAATGCCTGCTAGTGAATGATCAATAAACAGATCTCATGAGGTTTTACCGAAAGTTGTGCTGAAGGTGGTTCCGCAGCACATGTTAATGAACCACTTTTAACAGAGTTTAGTAAATCAGGCCCTTTGCCTGCACATTGTACACACCTAGATCGTAAGTCCTGTTGGGAAGGGACCAGCCAGTTTGTAACTCATCATGAGCTTAGATTTGGAAAGAAAGTAAATCCTCATCCAAACTGTTATCTTAGGAATTGAAGGTATGGGCAGCACTTGTATAGCTTGATGATTTCCTTTCCTCATATTTGTGCGTTTGTGTGTTCAGTCACTTCTGGTTATGATATTGAAACAGTCCAGTTAGGCTCAGGAGGAAAAGTCATGGAAAGAGTGGAGTAGAGTCACATAAGACGACTTCTAAAAGTGTTCGACACTTTACCAAAAATATAAGCAAAACACACTCCAAGCTATTGCTTGAAATCATTATGAATTTTGTCTTTTTTCATGGCATAATTAAACGGCCTAACAGGATGCCGTAGGGAAACCAAATGTAGGTTTACTGTTTATGAAGCTGGCAGAGATGGTGGTTCTTGCCAACTTTTTCATATTGTATGACCTATAAATTCCATTTAATAGCTAATCTGTCACCTCCACTCCTTGTAACAGAAAGCTTGTTTCCTTATTAATCTGTTAATTTGCACTGGCAGAACACATTTGCCAAATCCTAGTTGGAAAACATTACTATATTAATGTGGTGTATTGTAAATAATTTATCTCTGTGAGGACTGCTCTTAGGTTCATGTAATGTGTCTTTCTGATGTTGCGTTATTCTTGAAACTGTAATATAATTTTAATAAAAAAGACCATTATCAAAGCTTACACAGCAGCAGTTTTAGAAGTAGCTAATTAGTCACTACAATGAAATTACTCAGTGTTGCTTTGGTAGGACTAACAATCTTTAGTGGAGTGGAGGAGTAGCCTAGTGGTTGGGGCAAGGTACTTCAGGCCGGAAGGTTGAGGGTTCAAATCCCACTAGAGGACATCAACCTTGGGCCGGAAGGACTGGGGTTTCTAGTCCCACAGGTGCTCCTTGTGGTCTTGGGCAAGCCACTTAACCCTCCATAGCCCATGTTCCCTGTAAAATAGTTATCTCCAAGTTATAATGCCCTGTTCAATGTAATTTCAGTTTGTTCAATGTAAACCGCACTTATGCAGAATAGCGCGGTATATAAGAGAATTAAATAAATAAATAAATTTAGTGTATAAAGCTGCTGAAATGGGGTTGTGATAGTGGAGCAAATACTCAGACACACATTAGCATGCTGATTTGCTAAGGTATTTGCAAATTTGATTGTGTAGTTACATGAGCAAACTGATAGGATAAGCAGAAAAAGTGAATAGGGCCTTCTTGGCCAATGCGAACATTGCACCTTGAGCAAAGCCACATCCAACTGGGAATGCCTGTCTTTGACTGCTGTAGGAAAAGCACCTATATATACACAGGCAACAATGTTTGTGCATTGAGTAGTGCAATGTGGCAAAGTATTTTCAATTTAAAGAGTTTGTATTGGATGCCATTGTGGAAAACTGGGATTCTTTTCTTAATAATAAAGGTGGGTGCATTTGCAATTGGAGTTAATAAAATACCTTGGTTTGCACCGGGCTTTGAACTCAAGAATGACCTGGTTTGCTCACTTTTCACAATAAGATTTGGGGTAGCTGTGGCATCATTTCTCAAGCTGAGGATGAAGGGCATTTGGGGCAACAGAGAAACTATGTAGAGACCTCTCATGCTATTGGTTCTCTCTCTTGGTATTTGGTTGCAAGCTACTGATTCATTTTAATACATTGCTTACTATTACCAAAGGGACTTATTGTATGGAATCTGAATCATCCTGTCCCTGGGTTTGAATTCAGTATCCAGGGCTGGCTGAAGTGTTTCTGCCATTCTAGTCAGGCCTTCTGTGTTTCCCCAAACCCCCCCCCCCCCCACTGGCATCAGTCTCCTACCTGGGAAAGGGGAGCGGCACGGCGATCCCTCCTTCTGCTGAAGCGATGGCTGACCTGCCGTTTCAGCACTGTGCTGGTCCTTAAAGTGTGCTTATGTGCTCACGCCCTGCTGCTCTATTCCTCTCCAACACAACTTCCTGTTGGAGGGGGGAAGGAGCAGCAGGCTGTAACTGCAGGTGTTTTAAAGCCCTACCCACTTCACAGGGGGGAGAGGGAGGAGCCATGCACCCACCAGGGTCTGCAGCCCTAGGCGACTGTCTAGTTTGCCTTGTGGATGGGAGAGCCCTGTTGGTATCCACTGTTTTCTTGTAATTTTATCTTTATATGGGGTGCAGAATCTATTCATGGCAGAAGACACACTCCCTAGCGCAAGAACTAATCCTGAATGAATTTACACCTCTTTTCCAGTCAAATAGGTATTCAAAGGACAAACTCCAACTGGTCTATTTTACCTAACTTCCAAAACTTAAGGGGTATGTTTACTATTCGGAGGTAGCGGTTTCTGTGCAATATCGGAGCCGCAGCTCCATTGATTTCAGTGGGGCCACAGCTCCGATATCGCACGGAAGCCGCTACCGCCGAATAGTAAACATACCCCTAAATTTCCAAAACCCTTTGAAAATTGACCTCTTAATGGTCAAAACTGCCCAACAGTCTTGCAATGTATTTTTAAAGGGCAGGTATCTTTGGAACAGAGTCAATGATTCGTGAAGAATTACTTTGGATAAACTGAGTAGCCATAAAAATGCAAAACATTTTCGTGGGTTTTTTTTCCTCGCAGCACCTTTGTTAGCGCCTCTCCAATCATAAGATTTCATCTGCTCACCATCCGAAAGCCTCGTGAACCGCAGCAGCATGATTATAAAGTTCTCAAGCCAGATAGAAAAGCTTGGAAAACGCTGTGGAAAAGGCAAGCTGCTCAGCATGCATATGGTTGGGGTTTGCCAGTTTTTATGTTTTCAGAATAGTTTTAGCCTTGGTGAGGAGCTAACCACTGGAATCAATCAGCAGATAATAACTATTTCTCCTTTAGAATCTAGGAACACATATTTGCAGTTTCTTTGGCAATCCTGTCCAGAGAGAAATATAGCCATGCGGATCTTTAAGATTTGCTATAAAACTGTTAAAGAATTGCATGTTGTGCATGCACAAAACCAGTATGAATTGCTGTTGCATCTCACCTCTGCTGTATGCAGGCCTGGATGTCCCACTAGGTGAAGCAAGTGGCTGTCTCGAGGAACTGGGTTGAAAGGGCCCTGCTGCCTCCTCTGTCACAGAGGCACTTTATCACACATGCTGTTGAGCTTGAGTGGCTACATACCATCAGACTCGCGCCATTAAAAGCACAGGGCTTCACAGATCAGCAGCACTCCGGTCATTGTAAACTAGATTTGCTGCTGAACATCCACTGCATCTTTGAGGGAATGGATCTGGCAGAGCGCTACTGCTCAGTCTACGTGGTGCTTCTGGGAAAGTGTCACTGGGACACAAAGGGCCAGCCCAAGGGTTTCTGGGCAGGCCTGTTGCCCCCCCCCCCCCATCAGGGGGCAGTCCAGGTTCTACCCTCCCATCCTTGGCATCCATCTCTCCTTCCTTTTCCTTCTGCCTTACCTGGGAGTGGGGGGATAGCACATAGACTCCTCCACCATTTAGCAAATCGGTGGCAGAGAAAGCTGTGATGTGCCTTGAAGCATCCATGTGTGCATACTCACAGCCTTCCACTCCTGCCCTCTCCAATGCAAACGTCCTGTTGGAAGGGGCAGGAGTGGCAGGTCAGGTTGAAGTCCAAAGAGTGAGATTTTTTTTCAAATGATGCATCCAGGGTGTACATTTAGAAAGATTTAGATGTAGCATTGTTTTACAAATTAAAAATGCAGCATAAAATGAGATTTGCTTTTCTTTGAAACCTCTGAAATGATACAAACATAATAGAGGCAATATGGGTAAGTTCTCTGGGCTGAAAATTGTTCTCCACTCAGTGGCTAGAAGTATGTACATAGGCTTCACAGCACCTGTACTTGTAGGTACGGGGAAAAGGGGCGGGGCAGGAGGAGGCGCTACACAGGAAGGTGAGCTCAAATGTTTTCCTTCTGGCTGGGCCACTTGGTTTTCTTTTACTTAGGTTTGTCTTATGTGAAAGGAGTGAAGAGGATCAGTTTCACTTGCACACTGAGCCTCTAATGAGCGAGAGAGGTGGCTCAAAGAATGTGAGAGTGAGAGCCTTCAAGTGAGTTGGACACACGCCTCATGAGTGAGACTAGGCATCGCTACTACCAAAGAAGGAAACTACCATTCTGAAATGTTTACCTAATTCAATGTTATTTTTTAATATATGTAGTTTCACTTTTCTTGTTACACTCTGTCCTGAAAAGCTACGTTTATTGGAGTCAAAGATAATAAAGTACATAAGAAGCCAACTAGTTTTCTTGGCTCTCTCTCTTGTGTACCATATGCTTCCTCATTTCCTTGGGCTTGGAGCAGACCCGGGATATTGGCTAATCCACAAAAAGCCATCTGTCCTCCCTAACTAGAAATGTTCCAAACAAATGCTAATTTTAACAGAGTTGTATTCAGATCCTAACTAGAACTTATCAATCATTGTGGACTATGTCCACAAGAGCTTCCGGCAGGCAGTTCAACAAGTGTGGAGCTTTCATAATAAAGGGGTCGCGTCACACCTGCTTGGTTCCCACTTTTATGTGTGCTTAGTACAGAGCCTGTGCATTGTCAGAGGCACGACCAGCAAGTTCCTGAGAGTTAACGTAGGAATGAGAACCCTAATGCGCAGCGCTGTTACCGTGGGTACACTTACCACCACTTACTGAAGTGGTATTAGGTGCACCGATACTAATGGCAACACTGACAGCGTGCAGTATGTCCTCCTGTGCTAACTGCAGTGTGCTCACCTCATCCACTCTCTGCCCCTACCCATAATGCACCCTGATGTACAAGTGGCGAATCAGCACTACTACTACTTCCGCTTATCATTTCTATAGTGCTACGAGGCATACACGGCACTCTACATATACTTGTAACAGACAGTCCTTGCTCTATAGTGCTTACAGTCTAATCAAGACAGACAGCACAACTACTAGGGACTAGGGGAATAGAAACGTGATGGCAGAAAAAGACCACATGGCCTATCTAGTCTGCCCTTCCATATCAACTACAATAGTTGTCTTTTTTCCTTTAGAGATCCTCTGTCTTTGTCCCATGCTTTTTTGAATTCAGATACTGTCCTCGTCTCTACCACCTCCACCTGATGAGGTCAGTGGCTTCAAACAGCTAGCTGTGAATGGGCAGCTGGAAGTTAAAACAATAAACACTAACTGACAGAGCTTTGCCAAACACCACAAAAAAATTACCCCTTTGCAGTATAGAAAAAGAATTAGCTTTTAAAAATGAAAACCATAACCCTTTAAGAGCTTTTAGGAAGAGAGCTTGTATTTAAAAGCCACACAGAATTACCTTGCTTGCAATGAAGTCCCTGTTAGGAATGCCAGTACTTGCAAGACCCTGTAGACCCTTATACAGCACTGCGCAGCTGCTTAGCAGGCTAATCAAGGACCACTAATACCTGATGAGGTCAGTGGCTTGAAAGAGCTAGTTGCGATTGAGGTACTGGAACAAAAAAACAATGAACTCTAACTGACAGGGCTTTGCCCAACATCACAAAAAAATAGTTTTTAAAAATGAAAACCAAAGAGCTTGTACTTAAAAGCCACACAGAATTACCTTGCTTGCAATGGAGTCCTTATTTGGAATGATAAAGATACACATAGGTGGATGAACAGGAGAAAAGGGGTATCAGGATTCAAAAGCACCCTGCATTAGCATGCCTTTATGTTTACAGTTACCGCTGGCCCAAGCAGGTAGTCACTGCCCAAGAAAACACACAACTACTTAGCACACTTCCTAAAAAGGCCCCAAACGTAGGAGAGTGAAGCACTGTAACACTCTATGGCTGGAAAATTATTATTATTTTTAAAATTTGAGCATCACCACCTAGAATTTTAGGTAACTACACAACATTTTCCTATGTGTGTCTACAACTTGCAAGGAAAATATTTGTGCTAAACGTTTCTCCCTCTGCTAAATAGTCATCTTGGATAATTTGTTTTTCTTTTGTTGTTTTCTTACTTGGTTGCTTTAAATTGGATTAATTTTACATTTTGAAAGGTACAGTGGCTGACTGTCATTGCCATGGAGGTGGTTTGTCAAGGGTGTACACATTTCTGTAAGAGCATTGTGCCACACCATGAAATCACATTGGCCAGCTGTAGTGCAGCTGATATCCATGAGGCACATTACAATAAATAACTATGGTGAAAATTATCGCCCTAAGACATTTGATATGTCTGTTCTAGGACAACAATCTTCACTATGATTACAAGTTTTATGCAGAAGGAGGGTCATTGTCATTGTGGACTTGCCGGTTATATCACATTTATCTTGTCTGTTCATGATATTGGGGACCTCCTGAGGACATATTATGTTGACATAAATGGACAAGGTTACCTTTCTTTTATGCCAGGGTTTCCTAAACCTGTCCTGGCAATCCCACAGCCAATTGGATTTTCATGATGTCTACAACAAATACATATATGAGAAATTTGTATGCATCGGAGATCCCATATATGCAACATCATCTCGTCCACAGTCATTGTGATTATCCTAAAAACTCAACTAGCCAAGGGGTTACCAGGACAAATGCGGGATGTCTTGTTTCATGGTGATTTGAAGTGGTATGGAAAGCAGAAGGGCATGACTAAAGCATCTTGAGTTCAGTGTAGAACCAAGATTGCTATGTTTTCAAATTAAGAATAACTTCAGTGGTGGTTAGAGACTTGTAGAATTGTCTCAATAAGTATGCTAGAAAATCTATACTATTTACTCAGTGAAGTCTATTATGTTAGTAGGTGCTTAAGAGTCACCTCTTATGGCCATGCTATGGTGAGTCAGCAAACTAGTTTGTATTCACTCCTTCAATTTGTCCTATTATTCAGTGCAGTAGTACTCATTTACAGTCTTTACACCTAGATGTCTGGCTTGGGAACATTTGAGTTTTATTCCTTCTCAGCAAAAATTTGAGATAAACAAATATGGTTGAAAGTTTATGGATAAAAGGTAAAATTTTAAGATTTTGAATCTAATTATTTTAACTGCTTTTATTCCCCTTTCACAGGCTGCCTCTTCTGCTTTGAGCAGCTTGGGTCATGTCTACACTGCCATTGGAGATTACCCAAATGCACTGGCAAGCCACAAGCAGTGTGTTCTCCTCGCTAAACAACCCAAAGATGAACTTTCTGAAGCAAGGGAACTGGGAAACATGGGAGCTGTTTATATTGCTATGGGGGACTTTGAGAATGCCGTTCAGTGTCACGAGCAGCATCTGAAAATTGCTAAGGAGCTGGGAAACAAACGAGAGGAAGCACGGGCCTACAGCAACCTAGGAAGTGCTTACCATTATAGAAGGAACTTTGATAAAGCCATGTCCTATCACAACCATGTGCTGGAGCTTGCACAAGAGCTGACAGAGAAAGCCATTGAGATGCGGGCTTATGCTGGTCTAGGACATGCAGCACGATGTATGCAAGACTTGGAACGAGCCAAACAGTACCATGAACAGCAGCTGGACATAGCTGAAAATCTGAAAGACCGAGCAGCTGAGGGAAGAGCTTCATCAAATCTAGGTAAGGAAGAATCTCAATTTAAGAGGAAAAGTAATCTATATTGTGAGATAGACTGGTTCAGCAATTATTTATAGGAGATGGAAGAAAGTAATTAGGGATTTTCAACATAGTGTCCTTGGATTGTACACTTCATACTAAAAGTTTAAGATGCAGTCTGTCATTTCTTCATCCTGTATCCTCAGCCATGGAGGGCAAGTGTCAAATCATTACCTAGGTAAACACAATTTATCTGAAGAAATAGGTGAACCTTCTTCCATTTGAAAAAAAAAACCTTTAGTAACAATTACCATAAATGGAAATCTGCACAGTTCTCAAGATGTTTGATTGAGAATACTGCAGTTTGAAGGCCCTAGTCTCGTTTAACAATTGCAGTACAGTATAGCATTGCCACCACTGCTTTGATGGCTCAGCGCCTGGAACTGGCTCTGTTGCCCATCAGCAACATTGCAGCACTGCTGGAGAAAAGATCCAGATTCAGTTCCTAGGCCTGTCTGCTCTTTAGCTTTCAAGCTTAGGACCGCTGTGGCGAAGGTAATCCCAACTCCCCGGCTGGTTTAGAGGTGAACTTGTGGTGGGTTTCAGGAGATGAAGGAAATAGTGGTTCCTGTCTTGCAGCCAAAGGATAAACCCTGCAATCCCAGGCCAGCTAAGGAGAGGCATTTTGTTGGGAAAGGGTTGGGTCGACACAACTTTTCATTTTGGCTTGGAAGCCTAGGAGTCTGGTGAAGCTAGCCAACCAAACATATTAATAATGGAATGCATAAGTACAGCTCATTGATGTCTATGGACTTCCCACAAAGAATGATATTTCATTTCACTTTCTCTGCTTACTTGCAAACCTCTTGTGGTTCTGGCTGCTTTTTTCCCCTCGTTTGAAAAGTTTATTGTTTTGTGTCAAATTATATATGGACATTCTGAGGGTACTTTTATAAAGCATTTTCCATATGTAAAGCATTTTTTACACATAGAAAACGACTATTAAAATATTTTGCGCGGGTAGATGTGCATAAAAAGTAGGCATACTGCAAGATTGCACCTACCTTTTCCAGGATCTGCTTTCAGGGCTTAATTTGTGGGGGAACAGCCTGGAATGCAGTTCCATTACATCTTTTCAGACTCTAGAGCGGTAGGGATGTTTTGCTTCAGCCTCGCCCCTTCCAGGCATTCTGCCGGGAAAAGAACAATCACTCTACTCTAGGGATGTGCATTCATTTGAAACAAAATGAGAAAGCTCAATGATGTATCCCATTTCATTTTGTATTGTTTTTAAATGAAAACAATAGAAGAAATTACAAAATTTTGACTATTACACAAAAGTGCACACTATTGAGCAATACTGAGCCCTATTGAGCAGTAGTTCATGCTATTTGCACCCTGTTGCATATTAGGAGCACTATCCCATAATAGTGTGCACTATTTGCCGAAAACCAAGAAATAACAAAACAATCTGGTAAATAAAATCTGGTAAAGTCTTAGCACTTTCATTGGAAAACAAAATGAATCAAAATTGTTTTGCCTGCACATCCCTAATCTACTACCTAATCTAATCGCCCCCTCTCCTGATGCTCCTGCCCCTGATCTGCCTGCCTGCCCGCCCACCCACCCACCCCTCCCTCCCTGTGCTCCACACTTCCACTTCCCTTTTATCTACAGATTAAGCCCTGTCTGCGTCTAGGTGTTCCTGAGGGCATAATTTGGGCAGAGCTATGGCGGAGTTGTGAAGTACATGCACTTTGTAAAATGTACGTGTATATGCATAGAATGTATGATGAGCATGTGTAAATTTGTGAGATAGAATTTGGACACTACTATAGGGTCATTTTAGGAAACTGTTTTATAAAGACTCTGCATTTCTATGTTGCTTTTGTACATCATATAGGTGCTCTGCTATGACATTACCTGTTTTATGTTGTCAGGCAGTTAGGGTCTGATATTCTAAAGGCATTTACATGGTTTACAGACCTGTAAACCATGTAAATGCTGCTGAATGGGATATTGCTGCCCCAAATTGAATATCGGGTTCTAACTTGCATGGATTTCCTATAACTTTTCAACTTTTCTTTAACTTGAGAGATAACAGAACAAACCATTCCGTAAAGGTCACATTAACACTGTATAACTTTGACCGTACTGAACATTATTCACTTTTATGGGAGCAAGGTAATTACTACTACTATTACTAACCATTTATAGAGTGCTACAAGGCATACGCAGCGCTTTACAGACATATATAAAAGACGGTCCCTGCCCTTCAGAGCTTGTAATCTAATCAAGACAGACAATACAAGAGATGAGATTCCCCCTCCTCTATAACTACTCCTCTTCTCTCTTTCGTGATCAGCAGACTGGATTACTACAACATCGCGTTGGTGGGTCTTCCCAGTACCAGCTGCAACAGAATACTGCTGCTTGAATTGCTATACATGCTTATCGTTCAGTTCACATCACTCCCCTCCTCGTTCATCTCCATTGACTCCCTCTCCACTTTAGAATTCATTATAAATTCTTTTTTATGACTCACAAGGTCTTGCACACTTCCACCCCCCAATATTTAGCTAATCTTATCCATTTGCACACCACCTACCGTCATCTTTGGTCCATCCAGGAAAATCACCTATCTTTATCTTCACCTTCCCAGGCTCATCTAGAACTTACTCATCGATCGGTTTTCTTTTATTTTGGCCCCACACTCTGGAACTCCCTATCTTCTACACTCTGCCTTGAACCATCTTCCATACATTCAAAACTCGCCTAAAGGCACACCTTTTCCACCTGGCTTTTGACATTCCATATACAACATGTCATTCCAATATGACATTCCATATACAACATGACATTCCAAAAAAACCATGTCAGCAGGAATACTTCAAGAGCTCATCGGAACCAAAACAATAAAAAGACTGGACAGGAACAGCACTAAAAACACAATACCAGCTCCTAGTTTATTCACAAGAACCAATAAATCCACATCCATGCGGGCTTTCTCCCTTGCTGCCCCTACTATTTGGAATGCACTTCCGGAAAAGCTACAATCCACAAATGATTTAAAAGACTTCCGCAAGTTACTCAAGACAACCTTATTCATTGAACATTATAATGAAGACCACCAATACCAATCGTACTGAAGGAAATTACAAGACAGTTTATGACTTTGAAATGCAATGTTTCAATTTACAATTGAATGTTCCGTGTAAAATGAATATGAAGTTACAAGTCTGTTTAAGTTGTTAAAACATGATGTTACCCTCCCTGTATATAACCCCTTGTACATAGCTCATCCTGTAAACAACACACCAAGAAATCATCCCCGTCACTCACACAAATACCCACACATGTTAACACTGCATGCCTACCCCTACTGACACTGACCAATGATTGTTTGAAGTGTAAACCGCTTTGATTTCAGGACAAAGCGGTATATAAATCCTTTTAAATAAATAAATATACCAGCCCACTCTAATCCCTCGGCAGCCACCCACCTCTCCCCTGTTCCTCTCAGTTCTCTTGACTTGACTATCTCTCCTCTGTCCTATTGATATATGGCGTTCCTTTCTACTTTCTGGCTTGAGCTTTGCTATTGTTATTGTAAACCGTCCTGATGCTACAGCCTGGGCGGTATATCAAATGAAAGAATAAAGATGAGGATGAGGGTAGAAAAAGGAAGGTGAAGAGTCGCAAGGAAAACAGGAGATTAAGATCCAAAAGCAACTTCAAAATGTGAGGCTTTAACATGGATTTGAAAAAGGGGAAGAGAGGAATACTGATGTACTGATGGAGGTAGTTTGTTCCAGCCATAAGAAGCAACAAGGTAAAAGGAGCGGAGCCTAGAGTTTGCAGTAGAAAAGAAAGGGCATAGAGAGAAGCAGGCCAGTAGAAGAGCTGAGTTCACGAAGAGGGGTGTAGGGAGAGATGAGAGAGGAAAGGTAGTGAGGAGCAATAGAATGAAGGTTTCTTGAGGAAAGGTGTGACCACAGCATGCTTGAAGGCAGCAGGGACAGTTGCAGTACAAGCATTTCAGAACCTGTGTCTTTTGGGGAAACTGCTAGGTACGTATGACCTAGATTGGCCACTGTTGGAAACAGGATACTGGGCTTGATGGACCTTGGTCTGGCTCAGTATGGCAGTTCTTATGTTCTTATGTGATAGGTTTAGAATATGTGAGATGGAAAGGATGACAGACGAGGAGATGGAATTAAGGAGACAGGTGGGGATGGGATCAGAGGAACAGGTAGTAAGTTTAGAGGAGATAAAAAGCAGAGACGTTTCCTCAATGGAGATCTTAGAAAAGGATAAAAGGGACAGAGATTGAGGGGGAAAGTTGATACTGAAGAGGTGGAAGAAGGGATGAGGTTGATTTCGAAGGGAATTGTAATCTTGTGGACTTTGTCATGGAAATAGTCGGCAAGGGTTTGGCAGAGAGAGAAGGAGGGTTCGGAGGCGAGGGCACCTTGAGGAGAGAGGAAAGAGTTGAGAAGAGATGGTGGGGGTCAGAGGCAAGAGATATGGAGCTAGTAGTTTTGCTTGTCGGGGGATATAGCCAACTGGAAGGAGGCAAGTATGAATTTAAAGTAAAAAAAATCGGAAAGGGATTTACGACAAATGCACTCAACTGAGTGGGCACAGGAGCGTTGTTTGTGGGCAGTTGAAGACAGCTAGGGTTGAGGTATAGTGCGCTTCGTGGGCTGTGGGATGGGAGGAGCAAGAGCATCCAGAGCAGAGGAGAGAGCAATATTATAGGAAGCAATAGCCTCATCAACAGACTTAGAAGAAAAGGTGGAGGAAAGAGGAGATGAGACAATAGTGGAGAGAGCCAATGGATCAATAGACTGAAGATTTCTAAAAAGGTAGGAGGAGAAAGGGCAAGATTGAGGTGGGGAGTGATGGAGAGAAGTTTAGCAGGTGATAGTCAGATAAAGGAAGAACTGAGGTATGGAAATTAGAGGGTAAACAGTTAGTGAAGAAAACAAGGTCAAGACAGTGACCGTGCTAATGAGTGGGGCAGAGGAGCAAAGCTGGAGGTTGAATAAGAGGTAAGGAAAAGGAGTTTAGAAGCATAGGGGTCAGAAGGATTATCAACATGAATATCAAAGTCACCAAGAATGAGAGAGGGGGAAGTAGAATCTAGAATTAAGAAACTGCTCAGATCACATAGAGTTCTGGAAGAAACTAAAAACACACCTCTTCCAAGAACATTTTTCCCTACCACCATAACCCACACCTGACAACCCGCCTCTAGTATCCAACCCCCCCTTCCTACCTCCTCACCTTCTAGCAACCCCTCTGTAACCTGTAGAAACCTATGTAAATAGTTGATACTATAATAATGCAAATCCATGTAAATAGTTGGGCTTTGTAAAAAGTTCTGTTGTTATACCATTATATATCCATTTTCAATGTGAGCAGTTGAAACACACTGCATTGTTATGTTCTCTGTAAACCGTCTTGAATCGTAGAAAGATGGTATAAAAAAACGGTTAAATAAATAAAATAAATAAATAAATAAGGAAATCCATAAGTCAAAGTCAGTGAGAAACATAGAAATATAATGGCAGAAAAAGGGCATATGGCCTATCTAGTCTGTCCTTTCATATAAACTAAACTAGTCCCCTTTTTATCTTTAGAGGTCTTCTGTGTTTGTCCCATGCTTTTTTGAATTCAGATACTGTCCTTGTGTCTACCACCTCCACTGGGAGACTATTCCACGCATCTGCCACTCTTTCTGTAAAGAAATATTTCCGCATATTACTCCTGAGTCTATCCCCTTTTACTCTCATCCTATGTCTTCCCGTAGCAGAGCTTGCCTTCAATTGAAAGAGACCCTCCTGTGCATTTATGCCATAGAGGTATTTAAATGTCTCTATCATTTCGCTCCATCCCGCCTTTCCTCTAGTCTAAAGTATACATATTAAGATCTTTAAGTCTGTTCTCTTATGCTTCATAACGAAGACCATTAACCAATTGAGTAGCCTCTGCACAGACTCCAACCTGCTTATATCCTTTTGAAGATGCGGTCTCAAGAATTGCACACAATTCTCCAAATGAGTTTGCATCAGAGACTTATATAGAGGTGTTATCACCTCCTTTTTTCTGCTGGCCATTTGTCTCCTTATACACCCAAGCATCCTTCTACAGTAGCTTTCGCTGTTGCCTTTTTTACCTGTTTAGCTACTTTAAGATCATCGGACACAATAACGCCCAGGTCCCACTCTTCTTTTGTGATAGACGTACCTCCCCCCTACACTGTACAGCTCCTTTGGATTTTTGCAGCCCAAATGCATGACCTTGTATTTTTTTAGCATTAAATTTCAGCTGCCAAATTCTAGATCTTTCTTCAAGTTTAGCTAGATTCCTCCTCATGTTATCGACTCCTTTCTGTGTGTCTACTGTATTGCAGATTTTGGTATCATCCGCAAACAAGCAAACCTTACCTGACAGTCCTTCCACAATATTACTTACAAAGATGTTAAACAAAATCAGACCAAGGACACATCCCTTTGGCACACCACTGGTAACTACCTCCTCCTCAGAGTGAGCTCCATTTACCTGTACCCTTTGTCGCCTCCCACTTTAGAATCCATACTGAAATCAAAATACACCACATCTAGTGCTCTCCCTTGGTCCAACTCTGTTAACCCAGTCAAAGAAATCTATCAGATTTGTCTGAGAAGACCTGCCTCTGGTGAATCAATGCTGCCTGGGATCCTGCAATCCATTGGACTCCACAAACCTCACTATTCTCTCCTTTAGTAGTCTTTCCAATAATTTACTAACTGCAGAGGTTAGACTAACCAGCCTGTAGTTCATTGTCATCCTTATGTTCGCTTTTGTGTAAAGGGACCCACATGTGCCTTTCTCCACTTCTCTGGCACTACTCCCGACTCCAAAGAGGCATTGAAAAGGTCAGACAGTGGAGCCGCTAGAACATCCCCAAGTTTCCTCAGTATTGAAAAGAACACTACGTGCACATCTATCTGTCTTACCCTCTCAGAGCCGTGAAGTCACTTTTGATATGCTCAGAGGGATACCTAGCAGTATCATTTGTGCCGATATGGATGAGCAACGGATAATGGTCAGTACACTTGATGAGTCTCAGCAAACTTTCTGCAACATCTCGGATTTTGACAGCTGGCAGAAAGCACACCTCTCTGGACATCAAATCTGGTTGGCAGATGGATGCCTCAATACCCCTCAGAAGAGGGTCACCAACCACCACTACCTTTCGCTTCCTTGTGGTGACTGATTCTGAAACTTTTGAGGAGGTGGAAGCATCTGAGGAAAGGGAAGAACTACAGATCAAGCACCCCAAAGTTGCAGAATGAGTCATCACAAGGAAGCGAAGGGTAGTGGTGGTTGGTGACTCTCTTCTGAGAGGTATTGAGGCGTCCATCTGCCGACCAGATTTGATATCCAGAGAGGTGTGCTGTCTGTCAGGTGCCAAAATTTGAGATGTTACAGAGTAGTGGACTTGTCAGGGGGTCTATAAATTCTAAACAGGGTAGGTGCTAGGCCCATACTCACCCTCCCGCATCTCCTCCCATTCCCAAATTGAGATGCAACCTAGTTCTACTGCAAGGTTGATGTAGTAAAAAGAAAATAATCACTACATCAAGGTACTTTTATGAGATTAATTATCAATGGCGGGGCTGCCATACAACTTCAAACAATTAAGAAATCCATCCAAAGATATACATATTTTTTAGCAGCATAAAACACATATCATTGCAGAATATTCACCATTACTTTAAATCAGGAGTTCTCAACCCGGTCCTCAGGACACGTCCAGTCAGTCAGGTTTTCAAGATAACCACAATGAATACACATGAGAGAGATTTGCATTCACTGCCCCATTATAGGTAAATCTCTCTCATGTATATGCATTGCGGTTATCCTGAAAACGTCACAGGCTAGATGCGTCCTGAAGATTGTGTTGAGAACCCCTCGTTCATGTATTTATTTATTTATTTATTTATTTAAAACCATTTTTATACTACTGCCATATACAACATTCTGAGCAGTTTACAATAAGAATGTACTAAATAAAACACAATACAGGGAAAATACAAAATAACAAAACAAACTGTGCCCCCCCCCCCCAGCCATTCACTTACCACCTCCTTCTGCTATAGCCTAAAGAAAAAAAGTCTTCAAACATTTCTGAATGTGGACCTTGCCTAATTCCTGTTGCACCGTCATGGAAAGCTTATTCCATCAAACCGGCGCAGCCATCCTAAAGGCACGCCCCCTCTATTTCTGTTGCTGCATCTCTCAACTATCAGGAGCCACCAGCAAACTCCCCTGGTTGGACCTTAGGACATGACCAGCTAGTACTGCTCTCACAACCCCAGCAAAGAGCTGGGCCCCCTCCCCCTTTAAGATTTTAAAGGGCAACATTACCATTTTAAACAGACAGCACTCTCGAATCGGGAGCAAATACAATTGCCTCAGTACGTCTTCATCCATTTAATGTTATATCTGCTATTTACCCTTGCCATTCCAATGTATAACTTATATGTTCAGCATCTCAATTTTGCTGCTGAATATATTTTTTCTGCCCACCCTTGTGCTGTCAGAAACCATGCTCTTTCAAATATCTAACTTCAACCATTCTGCGAGTAAAATAGCCCTAGTTATACATGAAAATGTCAGGGAAAGTTTTATAACAGAATTAGGCACCGCTGACCACATAAGGGCTTCTGAATATTGACCTGTACATTTTTAATGACTGTAGTGCCAGAAATCTAATCCTGTGGTTACAAAATCTCCCAAAATGTTACTCATTCTTTCCATTGTAACAGCCACTGTTTGCTGTTCCACTACTGTAAATCATAATGATAAAGCCACTTTAACAGCTATCTTATCTCGGGAAGCTTTGGTTACGTTTTTTTGATGGATTTTGTATTTATATGTGAAGTTGAACGTGGTAGTTTTTCCTGTGCCTCACTTTGAATGTCACTGATGAAGACTGCTTAAATACAATGTTGTTATAGTATGGTTAATAGTGAAAATGGAGCACCTAGCACAATGGAACAGTGTTTTGATGTCTAATGCCTGATGTGTGAAATTCTGTGTAACCACAGCTATGCAAAGCAGATTCTTTAGTCGCTGGATTTTTTTGTAAAGAGAAATTATATATGGCTTACAACACCTTGATTCCCTTTGGCATTTGCTTTTAGTACAAACCTTATTAATCTAGTAACATACTATAAACTGGTTTTACAACGCCCACAATTCTGTATTCACATAAAATAAGTAGATGAGTATTGACAGTTTAAAGATCAGTGTTTATGGCTACAGAAACTGGCTTCTGTAGAGTAGAGGAGTAGCTCAACAATTAGAGCACATTGGTTAGAGCCAGGGCAACCAGGGTTCACATCGTACCGTGGTTCCTTGTGATCTTGAGCAAATCACATAACTCATTGCCTCAGGTACAAACAGACTGTAAGCCCTCTAGGAGCAGGGAAAATACTTACTGTACCTGAATGTAACTTACCTTGAACATCTAAGAAAAGGAATGATCTAAATCCAATACCCTTTCCAATGATGGGAAGGTGTACACAACAAAACCTGCAGAACAATTTTTTTTTTCATATATAAAAATAAAACATGTCATGTACTTTAAAAAGCTAGATAAGTGACAGCAGGCTGGATTCACTTAATACATTATTTCTTCCTCTTGTGCTTACATAATTGGTTAGATACAGAGATTCTTTCTTCACTAGGAGCACCACTAGCCCATCTGCTTTTCTAGATTTTTGCAGACCCCATTAAAGTGCAGAATTTCAAATCACCCTTCAGTGGTATGGCTGACCTTTGCTCTGTAGCAAGTAGATACCCCTTAGTCTGTTTCTGTGAGGCTGTCTTCAATCAAAGTTGCATTCATTCCATGGAAATTCAGATAATTGAATTTGACTACCTATATAGCATACCCTCTGATCCATGTCAACTTTCAGAGGCTGTGGCAGAAGTCAGAATACAATGAAAACTACAGTTTTGACATAGCAGTGTTTCAACCATTGACAAGCAGAGTTAAACGTTTTATTGAGAAAGAGTGATTGACTGTATCTTTCTCGATAAAAAGTTTAATTCTGCTTGTCAGTAGCTGAAACAGTGCAATGTTAAAACTGCTGTATTTTATGAAAGGGGATATGGAAAAGCAAATGTTTTTAAGTCACCAGAGATCATACATCTGGAAAAACCATCAGGGAAAATTTGGTCGCTATACTGGAGCATCTTTAGTGAGCTTTTCCAAATTGGGTATTGGGCCGTGAACTGCTCTTGAGGCAGCAGCCATGGAAAATTTCCAAAAACATAAGTTCTGTGTAATCCTAGCACTGAATGAAAAATAGTTACTGGAAAGGCAGAATTTCAGAAAACAAACAAGCTAAAAAAGAACAACATGCAAGCAATTTGCTTGTGGCTGTGTGAGTACACATGGAAAATAATCTTGGATTTATAAAACTACCAGCTTCAAAGTCGGACAAAATGCTAATTAAACCAGGTTCTGACCTTCTAGTTTTATCTTTTCGGGCATGCTCAGTTTAAGCTCTCCACGGGGGTCTTTGCAGGGGACTCTTGACATGAAACATCATTGTTCTTTATTTACTTTTTTTGTAAATAAATTCCTTTGACTTTTTTTTTTAATTCAAGACAAACCAATAGTTGAGATTTAAAGGTCAGTGCTGGTTCAGTCCTAGAACACAACTGAATGTTGTGAGTTTCAGAAAATCTTAGCAACTGAATTAGTTGAAAGCACCATACGGAAATGGGTCTTTATTTTTAGTCAGTTCTGTATGAAGTATACTAATGGATGCCTTTTAAGGAGATAATGCATACATGCCTGTCTGTCTGACCTGGTATCAGAGGCAGTGCTACTGGTGGTAGGCCTAGTCTTATGCAGGGCTAGCCTTAAGCCAATTGAACCTATTTAACCCAATGGGGGCCCCATGCACATAGGATGGCCCACACTTGGGCTGTGAGAGCTATTGGATTTTGAAAGAATTTTCAGAACCAAAAACTAGTAAAACTTTAAGTATAGGTTTTATGCATTTTATGTTAAAATATACACTAATAAATATAGATACTGTATTTTTAATACATATTGATCAAATATAGTAGGCCCCACTAAAATGGTCTCAATTGGACCCTGCAATTGCTAATATCATCCTTAGATTTGTGCTTTAGTATCATTTGCATGCTGGGTACCTCTTTTCTTAAGGATCCAAGAAAAAGGGACAATTAGTTCTGGGACTTTGTGGGAATGAGAGTAAAAACCAACTTTTAGGGCTCTACCTTAAGAAGACGCTCTCGTCACTCGGTGTCCACTCCTTAAAGAAACCGATATCTAGTCAGATATGGATGAATAAAAATACATATTGAAGAATAGGCAATAACAGAAAGTTCAATAGAGCACAAGAGAGAGATCCAAAATAGTTCTTTGGGGTAGATGAAGTAAGTAAGTGGATTAAACACAAGTGAACAATTGTGTTGGATCTTCTTCTCTTCTCAGTATGCTGAAGAAGGATGGGCGCCAGTCTAAGAAGGAGCCTCTTCTTCCATCATTTCTTTGGATGGAATCCCAAATCCCTTGTAGGGTGGGACAGTAGGCAGAAGAAACATTGTGACAATGTGGTGTATCAGAAAAAACATATTGAATCACCATTGATGAAAAACAAGGGGGGGGGAGGAAGAAGGGGGGAAGGGGATGGGGAGGAAGGAAAACAACTTACTCTGCTACATTCACAGTTTTTGTGCAGACAATGCATGAGCACTGTCGAGAAACTTGTAATGGAACAGTCTGGAACTGGAACAAAAGATTTAAACAAATAAATTACTTAAAAAGGGTCCACAGAGATTTATAGAACTATTGCCCCAATTAGGGGCAAATAAGGGTCATATCCAAAAATCTCCTAATACAAACAGGCTGAAAACGGACCAAATCTGCATATTATATTACCTGCATAATGCGGCTGATATGGCGTTTAACACATGGAGAGCAGAGAAAATGGATTGTGTCCATGTACCAATAGAAAAAATAATAAATAATACCACCGTGACATTTTGGAATGCCAACAATACCTAATCCATGCGATTACAATCTCTAGTAACAGCATTTAGAATTGACTGCTGGTGTTGAGGAGACATCATTTATACTAAAGATTTGGTGCCCAAAGGCAAAGTGGGTAGCCATGGTTACATGATGCCTGCGTGTTCACTTCAACAAAGATTGCAAGAAACTAAGCTTGAAGAATGGTCAAGAATTTGGCAGCTGAGATTTAATGTTAAAAAATGCAAGGTCATGCATTTGGATTGCAGCAATCCAAGGGAGCAATATAGTATAGAAGGTGAAGTACTTCTGTCCATACAAGAAGAGCGGGACCTAGGTGTGATTGTGTCTGATGATCTTAAAGTAGCTAAACAGGTAGAAAAGGCAATGGCGAAAGCTGGAAGGATGCTTGGCTGCATAGGGAGAAAAATGTCCAGAAGAAGAAAGGAGGTGATAGTGCCTCTATATAAGTTTTTGATGCAGCCTCATTTGGAGTATTGTGTGCAATTCTGGAGACTGAACCTTCAAAAGGGTATAAATACGTTGGAGTAGGTGCAGAGGGTTGCTCCTAAAATGGTTAGTGGTCTTTTTTATAAAGCACATGAGGACATACTTAAGGAGCTTAATATGTATACTTTAGAGGAAAGGCGGGATAGAGGTGAATATCATTGAGATGTTTAAAATGTCCGTGGCATAAATGCAGAGGAGGAAAGCCTCTTTCGATCAAAAGCAAGTTCTGCTAAGAAGGGGCATAGGATGAAGGTGAAAGGGGATAAATATGCGGAAATATTTCTCTACAGAAAGAGTGGTAGATGCGTGGAATAGTCTTTTTATTGTTTTTATTGCACTTTGGGACTGGAACTACTTCAAATTGTCTCTTGGCAATTCTTTTAAGTGTGCCGGGAAGATCAACAATGATTACAGTTCCTGCACACACATAGTTTATACTTGTATCTTTAATTCTGGTTTTTACTTTCATTTTGATTATGTTCATTTTTTAAATTTATTTTAACTGTAGTTATTGTATTGTGTCTGGAATCGTTCACACCCTTATTTGAGAATAATTTTTAAATATTTTTGAAGTTTTCACCCTTTGTACTTATTTCTTTACATCACTGTTTTCATCGAGCTCTCTCCTCTACTATGACCAGTTTTTCTATAACTCTGCTTTTAGGAACACCACCAAGGAGATCGCTCCTGTAACAATACTACAGCTTCCCCATAACCATGCTTTTTAAAAATCCTCTGAATGCATTTGATTTTCATTTCTGATGCTAGTGAAGTTCGCTGTAATCCATACACATACAAATTAGAAACATAGAAACATGATGGTAGAAAAAGAACACATGGCCTGTCTAGTCTGCCCTTCCATATCAACCACTACAACAGTCCCCTTTTTTCCCTTAAGCGATCCTGTGTTTGTCCCATGATTTTTTGAATTCAGATACTGTCCTCATCTCTACCATCTTCACTGGGAGACTATTCCACGCATCTACCACTCTTTCTATAGAGAAATATTTCTGCATATTACTCCTGAGTCTATTCCCTTTCACCCTCATCCTATGCCCCCTCATAGCAGAACTTGCTTTTGCTCGAAAGAGGCTTTCCTCCTCTGCATTTTTGCCACAGACATTTTAAACATCTCAATGATATCACATCTATCCCGCCTTTCCTCTAAAGTATACATATGCTCCTTAAATCTGTCCTCATGTGCTTTATAAAAAAAGACCACTAACCATTTTAGGAGCAACCCTCTGCACCTACTCCAACCTATTTATATCCCTTTGAAGGTGCGGTCTCTAGAATTACACACAATCCTCCAAAAGAGGTCACACCAGAGACCTATACAGAGGCACTATCACCTCCTTTTTTCTGCTGGCCATTCCTCTCCCTATGCACCCAAGCATCCTCCTGGCTTTTGCCGTTGCCCTTTCTACCTGTTTAGCCACTTTAAAATCATCAGAAACAATCATGCACTGGTTCCGCTTCTTCTTTCGTGGACAGAAATACTTCGCTCACTACACTGTACCACTCCCTTGGATTTTTGCAGACCAAATGTATGACCCTGCATTTTTTAGCAGTAAATCTTAGCTGCCAAATTCTTGACCATTCCTCAAGCTTTGTTAGATCCCTCCTCATCTTATCTACTCCTTCCTGTGTGTCTACTCTATTGCTTATTTTGGTATCAACCGCAAACAGGCAAAACTTAGCTGACAGCCCTATCGCAATATCACTATCAAAGATGTTAAAAAGAATCTTGCCGATGACAGATCTCTGTGGCACACCACTGCTAACAGTCCTTCTACTGAGAGTTAGCTCCATTTATGTGTACTCTTTGTCGCTTCCTACTCAACCAATTTCTAAACCAGTCAGTCACTTTAGGGTCTATTCCTAGGGTGCTCAGTTTATAAATAAGTCGCCTGTTTGGAATGGTGTCAAAGGCTTTACTGAAATCTACGGCTTTCTCTTGGTGCAACTCCCTTGTCACCCAGTCAAAGAAATTGATCAGATTTGTCTGACAAGACCTACTTCTGGTAAACCCATGCTGCCTCGAATCCTGCAATCCATTGGACTCCAGAAACCACACTATTCTCTCTTTTAGTAGTGTTTCCAATAATTTACACACCATAGAGGTTAGACTAACTGGCCTGTAGTTTTCAGCTTCATCCTTACTTATGCTTTTGTGTAAAAGGGCTACGTGTGCCTTTCTCCAGTCCTTTGTGATCAGTCCCGACTTCAAAGAAGCATTGAAAAGGACAGTCAGTGGAGCCGCCAGAATGTCCCCAAGTCCCTTCAGTATTTTTGAATGAATCCCATCCAGTCCGATTGCTTTGTCTACTTTGTTTAGCTAGTTCCTCATGAATACAGTCTTCTGAAAATCGTTCAAGATCCCCATCACTTCTGTTCCATTTTTTGTGGGTATTTTCTGAGGTCCTGCTTCTGGTCCTTCATCTGTGAACACAGTATAGAAATATTTGTTAAGCAATTCTGCTTTATCCTCATCAGCTTCTACATATTCCTCCCCTTTACCCCTGGGGTTGACAATACCACTTTTGTCCTTCCTCCTCTCACTAACATATCTGAAAAGTGTTTTATCCCCCCATTTTATTGCATTGGCTATTTCTTCTTTTTGTATCTTTGCTTCCCTGACTACCTTGCTAGCTTATCTAAGTTTTTCCAAGTATAGATACCTGTCTTCCTCTCTCTCTGATCTCTTGTAGTTATGAAGACCTCTCTCTTTTTCTTCACTTTTTCAGCTATTTCTTTTGAGAACCATAGTGGCCTCCTTTTTCTTTTACATTGATTTACCTTTTTTTTTTTTTTTTTAAACTTTATTTAGGACCACCATAAAATCCAAACAATACATCAACAAACGGCGCCGCGGGGAGGGTTTGTTCTTCTCCCCCCCGGTAGCCAACAAAGAGATAATACAATAGGTGGTCATTTTACATTATATCTCAACCCCCCTGCTCCCACCCCTCTCCCCTCACCCCCCAACCCACCCTCACTCCATTACCAGCTTTGTACACCAATTATCGCCTGGGACTATAAAGCAGCTCCCTCCCACCCATTCCTCAAGCCCATATATAGTCAACTCCCCCCTTGGAGAGTTGCATTGCGGCTGTGGGGCCCCAGTTGCTGAATATATGGCTCCCATATTGACAGAAAAACTGTCCAACGCTTGGCACTGCCCCGCGCCAACCAACGCTCCGTCAACATTAATTGATGAAAGTTATTCCGCCATTCACTAAAAGTAGGCGGTTGGCGTTCCCTCCACAATCTAAGAATCGGCCCTTTACCCACCAGACAGGCCTTCCGCACAAGCAAACTCTCACCAGCTTCCACTGGTCCAGGGGTCGGCAACTGGTCAAGTGTTACAAATAGGCCCGTCCAACGAATCCTTCGCTGAAGCAGTGTGCCGAGGAAGCTACATATCCGTGCCCAATACGCCCGTACTCCTCGACAGCCCCACCACATATGCAGGAGAGTCGCCGAGGGCCCTGAACAGCGTGGGCAGGAGCCATCAGTGTCCAGACAGCTACGCAGTGCTCGCCTCGGCGAGAAATGAGCCCTAGTCACGCATTTGAATTGGATCTCACGCCAGCGCACTCCTTGTACCAGTCGTCTGATACGTTTCAATGCCATCAGTACCGAACCCGGCTGTACGTCTTCTCCCAATTCGGTCGCCCAAGCTCTTTCAACCCCACTATAATCAGAGAGGGGGCGGTAGGGCTCCAAACTACGTTTCAGGCTGGAAATCGACGGTGTGCGCTCCTCTCCCAACTGGAAAAATTCTATAATACGGGCTGAGCGCTCAGCCTGCAGCGCAGTGCGCGGCAGTGCGGCCACATAGTGGGAGATTTGTATATAAGCAAAACAATGCGTGTCGGGAAGCTCATACTCCCGACTGAGCGTTCGAAATGATTTACAGCTTCCCGCTTGGTCTACTAAGTGCCCTACCATCCGGATGCCACGTGCCCACCAGTCCCGAAACACCACAGTCTCGGACCCTGGAGTAAATTGGGCATTGCCCTGCAATGGTAACCAACAAGACACCTTCCACGTTTCCTGCCAGTACTTGTTAAGTTGTTGCCATGTGCGTCGGGCAGAGTCCACTAATGGACTCTGCCGACTAGAATCTGTGAGGACCTTATGAGTGCCGTGCAAAGTCCCCAGGAGAGTCGCTGGTGCCACCAGACACTCCTCTAAAGACCTAGGCGTGTATACTTCTGTCCCCCCCAGCCAATCGCCCAGGTGTCTGGCTTGACAGGCCAAGGCGTAAGTCCTCAAGTCTGGTAGGCCCATACCTCCCTCTCGCCATTTCCCGAGCAGGCGATCCCACGGGACCCGCGCTCGCTGCCCCCGCCAAAGAAAGCGCTTAAGCAAAGCCTCTATTCTATTTAGGTCACGTCGAAGCAACCAGACTGGTAGGGTCTGCAGCCAATACAAGATTCTAGGTAAAACTATCATCTGTATTGCTGCAATCCTCCCTGCCAGAGACAGCGGGAGAGGCCCCCATGCACTTAGCTGCACTGCCAATTGCCGCAGTATCCGGTCTAGGTTACGCCGGTATAACTCCTGGGGATTCCCAGTCAATGTTATGCCCAAATAAATGAATTCTTTATCGGCCCACCGTAAAGGGAAGGGTCCCCTCCAAGAACTGCGGACGTGCCCCAGAACATCCACTACTTCAGACTTATCTTTATTAATACGCAAGCCGGCTATTGCTCCGAACCGCTGGAATTCGTCTAATAATGGTTGTAAGGAGGTGGCCGGTGTCGTCAGATGGACTAACAAGTCGTCAGCAAAAGCCGATATAAGGAAAGTTTGCGACCGTAGCCGTACTCCCTGTATTCTCCCCGAAGTTACGATGGTACGAATCAACGGGTCCAAGGAGAGCACAAAGAGCAAGGGCGAGAGAGGACAGCCCTGCCTTGTACCCCTTCCCAACGTGAAGTCATCTGAGATAAGGCCATTGCACAGTATGCCTGCTGTTGGTGAAGCGTACATACTTTGCACCATTTTACAAAAACCCTCCCCCATGCCGTAGCGCGGTAGCAGCCTCCAAAGATAGTGCCAGTCCACTCTATCAAAGGCCTTCTCCGCATCGAAGCTAATTAATAGCGACGGAATATTGTGAGCATGCACCCACTCCAAAGAGGCCAGAATCTTCCGAAGGTTTCGTACGGCGTGGCGGCCCTTCACAAAGCCCACTTGTGCATCATGAATTAAGTAGTCTAATACCCCTGCTAGGCGGACAGCAAGTACTTTCGCCAGAAGTTTAAGATCAAAGTTTAGTAGGGAGATAGGTCGATATGAAGCTGCCTGCAGCGGGTCTTTACCCGGCTTCGGGATCAGGGTGATATACGCGTGGTTGTGCCCCCAGCGGAACGCCCCTTGCTCCGTTCTGGTGACAAAGACCTCTCGTAGTAGAGGGCTCACCCCGTCCCCTAGGATCTTGTAGATCTCGGCCCCGAATCCATCGGGCCCTGGCGTTTTATAACACTGGGCCGCAGATATTGCGGATTGTATTTCCTGTATAGTAATAGGTAGATCCAGAGCCTCCCTCTGGTCTGAAGTGAGTTGAGGCAACTCCAAGTCCTCAAGATAGTCCTGCAGCCCCTCGGGGGAAACAGCCGTGTTTCTGTATAAGTTTTGAAAAAAGGTACGAAAAATCTCTGCGATTTCCTTGTTCTCCTTATGCACCCGTCCCGGGCCTCCATTCAATGCCGCTACGTGGGCAGGACCCCGTCGGGCCCGCAGACAGCGCGCCAGCAGCTTGCCAGGTTTGTCACCATAGCAGTGCAAGCGAAACCGATAATACAGAACCGATTTCTTTGCTCGCTGATGTAATAGCTCGTTAAGCTCAGTCTGGGTTTCCCATAGCAACTTTTTATTGGGCAATGTTGGCGTGTGAGCGCATTTCCGCCGTAAGGTGGTAACTCGACGCTCAAGTAGTACAATACGTTCTGCCATTAGCCGGCGTCGTCTCGCGGCATATCCTATGATGTCCCCTCGAAGGACCACCTTTGCCGTTTCCCAGACTAATTCGGGGTCGTCAGTATGGACCCGGTGATGGCCAAGAAATTCCGCCCATCTCTGGCGTATAAACTGGCGAAATTGCTCATCAGAATAAAGCTCTAGGGGAAATCTCCACAAGCGTGACTGATTCGTGTCTCGCCCCCAGTGTAAATCCAGCCACACCATTGCGTGGTCTGAGATTTCGGAGGGACCAATCTGTGCATCCTCTGTGTGCGTAAACAAAGTCCCCGAGATCATTACATAATCGATTCGGGCGCTAGTACCATGTGCTCGAGATTGATGGGTATAGTCTCTTTCGGAGGGGTGCAGTACCCGCCAAGGGTCAATTATACCTAGTCTCCGGCAGAACCGCAACAGTAGCTGGGAGGGCGCTACCCTCTCCCGGCCACCTCCTCTCCTGGAGGTATCCAGATCCACATCCAGGACTCCATTAAAGTCCCCACCCAAAATCACCGGGCACTCTGGAAGCTGTTCCACCCTTGATGCCAGACCATTATAAAAACCCGGGTCAGCCACGTTGGGACCATAGAGATTTCCCAGAATCACCGGTTTTCCATCTAATTGACCATATAGCAACAGGGATCTACCAATATTATCAGCTAGGACCGTCTCCTCCACGAAACGTATGCGTTTATGGATTAGAATCGCTACACCTCCCTTATGCCCCTGGGCTGGGATCCCCACACTCGGCCCACCCAGTTCCGACAGAGTTTGCTATGCTCGACAGCCGTCTGGTGGGTTTCTTGGAGAAAAGCAATGTCACATTTATGTCGAGCCAGTGCTTGCAATACCTTATGCCTCTTAATAGGGGTTTCCCAGCCCACAGACATTCCAAGTGATTATTCTCAAAGCGCCAGGGCAGTGCCAAGATGCCACCCCAAGATCATTACTGAATACTTCAGAGGGACACCCCAGCCTGGTATCCCCCCCCGTCCACATGTAGGCAATTATCCCAGCCACTTACATTCAATGGAGTGTACCCCTCCCCTCCCCCCCCTGCCCCCCCTCCCCCTCTCCCCTCCTCTCCCTCCCCTCCCCCCCATCTCCCCGCCTCTCCAAGCTCTCCCGTCCAGTCATAGCCGGATCTACTTCCTACGGCAATCGGACTCACCCCTCCAATATTCCCCCCTCCCTGGCAATTAACTTAAAGAAAAGAAAAAGAAAAAAGGGAAGCACAAAGTCTTTGATTTACCTTTTTAACAAAATGGTTTCTTGTCTTTAAAATATCCCCTTTCAGTTTTTCTACATCTCCCAGCTGTTCCCATTCCACTAACGACTCCTTGAAGTATTGTCCCATCTTGGCAAAGTTAGTTTTCCTAAAGTCTAATATCCTCGCTTTTGAATGGATTTTATCAGTCCTAGTCCTAATACTAAACCACACCATTTGGTGATCACTGGATGCGAGATGATCTCCCACTATAACATCGGAAACATTTTCCCCATTGGTAAGCACCAAGTCCAGTATGCCCCTTCACATATTGTGATGATGTGAAGGCTGCAGAGCCCTTTAAAAGTAGAAAAAACTCTGAGATTTGTTCCCACAAGCGGGGGATGGGATCACAGAAGCACATTTCCCACAGAGAGAATGAAACCAAGGCACATAGAAGCAGGGTTAGCTTGAAGCCACACCCAACCTCTAGGACAGCTGCAAGCAGAGAGAGGGTGGGGTCAGAGAAGCAAACAGTTCACAGAACATATAAGCTGCGTCACACAGGAAGTGGGGAGAGAGAGGAACGGGAGCTGGAGAATCAGCTGAGAGTTGATTCCAGAGCTTCACACACACGAGGACTAGGCACAGGATGGTGCAAAGGAAATTGCAGTGCTAAAGGGAAACTAGCAAAACCCCGAGGACAAAGTTTCTTTGAAGAATCAGCTGAGTGGGAGGAGGAATCAGGTACTGATCAAACGGTATGTGCTCAGACACCAGAAAGACTGCAAAGAAGGTCTGTTCAAAGGCAGGACCGGTTGCAGGCTAGGAGCCAAAGGAAAAGGCCAGTAAACCAGGGAAGGAAGCAGGATTTCAAAGCTGTTAATTCTGCTAAGCCCAGAAGGACTGACCACTACTTACAAGGCAAGTGCAAAGGGTGTGGGCATAGAAAGAACCGGCAGAGAAGCCTGGATTTTACCTCTGAATCAGAATATAGCAGTTCTAGTCTTGAACCTCCACACAGATATTATAGGAAGCCTGTTAGGAGGAGAGTTACTGCTAGTCAAGAAGCTTTTGCATTTCCTGATGAGAAACTATTAAGGGGGAGAAAAGCAAAAGGTTCCAACCCAGTTACAGAGGGGAACCGTGAGCTAAAGTGGAGAAACCTTTGTAAGCTTCTGAAGAACATACAACAGGTTAAACCAGAGATTACCCCAAGTTCAGAGCCCTACAATTCCCCATCAGAAATGGACGTAGACTGTCTCTCTGATAAAACAATGTCCTCTGCTGAATCGATGGATTGCAGTCTCTGTGTGTCTAATGTATAAAGCTTTTCCTTTATGCTGTATGAAACAAGTAAGAAGACGTCAGGAGTTCAGATATCATTGTATGCTTGGAAAGCAGACAAGTGGATAAGAAAAACCTCATGTGAAAGCCTAGCTAGTTTTATTGCTGCTGTAACGTCAGTTGAAAAAGCTAGTGGTTTAAAAGCTAAGAGGTAGCACTCTGAGTAATGTTTCAACTTGAAGTCAGCAAGGAAAGTAAAGCTTTTCATGTTGCCAAAGTTTGTGAGTAATGCACAAAGATATTTCTACTGCATTTGTAAATACTAGAAAATACTGCTATCAAGGTTGAGAAGTTTATGGAAGAAATTCACCTTGCATATTTTTGGAGAAGAATCCTATACCTTTGGTTGAATGTGTTTTACCTTTCTGGAATTTTGCCACAAATGATTTCCTTACAGAAAATTAAAATAAAAGCAATTTATGTTATAAATTGTCCTGTGCTCCTTCTATTCGGACTGCTAACAAAAGCAAACCACAACTACAATTAAGGAGGTGATCCACCGTCTCTCATCAGGCAAGTGTCTATACCAAATAGCACTATAAGTGTCCAAACAGAGACAATCTGCCGTGCCACCCCTAGGGGCAGTGCGGTGAGGGCGTTGGAAGGCGTCACAATATGGGTTCTGTTACCTGCTGCTGGAATAGTTCTCCCTGCGGAGAATCCAGGATCTTCTTACTTCTAGGTGACACTGCAGCAGGGATGTGCCAATCAACATCGTCATTTTGAAATCACCTATTAGTAGCACTTCTCCTTTAATGGCAACACTGCGTATGTCTTCTATTAAATCTCTGTCCACCTCTTCTCCCTATGAGGGGGATCTGCATATCACTCCAATGCAAATGGATTTCCCTTTCCTTCTTTCTAGTTTAACTCACAGTGCCTCCTCACTCCCTTTTAAACCCTGTAATTCTATAGCTTTAATATTATTTTTTACATATAGTGCCACACTTCTTGGTTGTCCATAATTAATGTCTAACTGCAACTAAATCACAAGTCATCCTCTTCCTTTAAAGCTTCAACATCTGGGAACTTATTTCCCATGCTATGGGCATTTATACACACCACTTTCCAGATGTTGCCCCTCTTACCCATTTCTACAGAGGTATTTAGTCTTTCACTTATCTAGGGGCTTCCTTCACCCATCCCCAATGAATCTGGTTTAAAGTCCTCTTCAGTAAGTTAGCCAGTCTGCTACTGAAGACATTTCAACTCCTCTTGGACAGATGGACACCATCTCTGTTCTACAACCTTTGGAGCATCATCCCATAGTCCAGGAAACCAAAATGTTCTCAGTGACACCATCTAGCAGCTATGCATTCATCGCCAGGATGCAAACTTCTCTGTCTCAGGCTTTTACCATCAATAGAGAGGATTGAAAAAAACACCACCTTTGCACCAATCTACTTCACTCTCTATCCCAGAGCCATGAAGTCACACTTCATTTGCTCAGAGGGATACCTAGCAGTATTATTTGTACTGACATGGATGAGCAACATCTGATAATAGTCAGTAGACTTGATGAGTCCTGGCGAACTCTCCGTAACATCTCAGATTTTGGCACTTGGCAGACATCAAGTCTGGTCAGCAGATGAATCCCTCAGTACCCCCTCAGAAGAGTCACCAACCACCACTACCCTTTGCTTTCTTGTGGTCTCGGATTCTGCATATTTGGGGTGCATGAGCTTCTTTCTTGGGATGCTTTCATCTCCTCCACTTCCAAGGCTATATACTGGTTCTTCAGTTCAAGGACTGGAGGAGTTGAAGTGTTGATTCTGCAGGCTCTGGTGGCTCGTGTCCAACTCTCTTCATTCTGCAGCCTCCCATCTTCACCTCTGTCATAGAGCTTGGGTGTTTGAAGAAGCATCTCATCAATGTATTTCTCGCTGTCTCGAATGCTTCTCAGCCTCACCACCTCTTCTCTGAGCTTCTCAACTTGTTTCATGAGGGCTTCAGCTTGCAGACACATGGAATTGGTCATTCATCTGGCATTGGGCTCTCTGCCTGGACAGAGGCAGAAGCAGAAGCTGTAAGAGGGGCAACAGCTTTGGCCATACTATTTTTCCCAGCCATTGTTCAGTTGGTGGAGCTGTTGAAGAGAGAAGCCTACCAAAGTCCCTACTTTTTCCTTATTTGTCCTTGTCCTCACTTGTTGAGCCCTGTAATAGCTGAAGCTGATCAGATGCCTTAGTCCTTTTGTAGATATGGCTGATATATTTATGAAGGTAACTCCTTTCTTGTAATCACTTTTTATATCTGCTGCATAAATCCTGGCCATAAGAGCACACTAATCCCGGCCATAAGAGCACACTTTCTTTATCCTAAGAACTTGACTGACAGGTAAATTATGTTTTAATGACCAGTTATGGAAACTGGTAAATGGAGGAGATGATTCCTGTTGGTGTGCTTCCTATACAGGTTAGTCAGAAAGCCCCTCTCACTTTTTCTGACCAGAATGTCTAAATAAGGAACTTAGACCTTACTAATAGAAGACTCAAACTGAAGATTTTGGTCTAAATAATTAACCCACATTAAACATTACTGAAGATGGCCACCCTGTTCCTTCCATACCATCAACACATCATTGATATATCTCTTCCAGAGTTTGATGTTTGGGCAGAATGGATGCATATATTCAAAAGCCGCTTCTCAAAATAAGTTATGTAGAGGTTCACTACATTTGGTGCCTTAGAGGACCCCATGGCGACTCCTTTAATTTGTGTGTAGAAAAGACCCCTGAACAAAAATAATTCTCAGTCAGTGCTAAATTAGCCAATTGCATCAAGAAGTGAGTGGATATCCTTTTTGGAGTTTCACTTTCAAGGGGGACGTCTTCCAAGATCTCCAGGGGGCTTTTGAGGAATAGTAGTGCAGAGAGACACGACATCTAGCGCACAAAGGTCAGATCTGTATGATATTCAGAGAAATCATTTAGAAGTTGTATAAAGTAGGATGAGTCCCTCATATAGGAGACAGCTAGAGATTCAAATGGTCTAAGGAAGACATCTAGAAATTTAGAGACCGGCTCAAATATCAACCCAATTGCTGATGATGATGGGTCTCCCTGGTGGATCTACTAAGGTTTTTTGAATTTTGGGCAGGATCTACTAAGGTTTTATGAATTTTGGAAGAAGACTTCTGGGCTGTCTGGACATCCCTGCTGAAGACTGGGCCGTTAGGACCCGATTCTGGTCTGCGGGAACAAAACGTTCCCACGGGAGCCAGAATCAGGCCCAAGGATGGTCTGACATCCTCCCCGCAGGCTTCCCAAACCTGTGGCTCCAGACCCCAAGATCCCTGCCACCCAACCCCCCGCACCCAGTGGTGGTGGCTGTGCCCCAATTCACCAAAAAAAAAAATGTTTATACCACCTCTGAGGTGGTATAAGAAGTACGTATGGCCCAGCAAGCCCTGCAGCACATACAGGGCTGTGACCTGAATCGGCCCTGTGCGTGCTGCTGGGCGGCCCGCCCCAGATCCCGCCCCCTCCCGGCACTTCTCGTCCTGAGGCACAGGACATATAGGGAGAGCTGGTTGAGCAATAGGGTTTAGGTGGATTGTGGGGCTGTATGTCCTGGCGGGACATATAGCCTTGCAACCCACATTATAGAATGAGGGCCATATTGTAGGAATAATCAAATGTTCCACCTTAAGGAACTCACACTCTTTTTTTTTTTTGTTAAAATGCCCATTTCTAATCCAATCTGGAATAAAGAGTCTAGACTTATTTTGAGTGGTTTACTTGGGTCCCCATCAAGCCTCTCATAAAATTGTTTATCTTGAATTTGTCAATTAACTTCCTTAATATAATCTTGAGTGTTCATTATCAACAATGCTTCCCCTTTGTCGGATGGTTTGATGACAATTTTTGGATTATCTTTTAAACCCATCAATGCTAGTTTCTCATCCTTAAGAATGTTATAGTGCATATGAGTCTTTTTAGTATAGTTTTTCAATCCTTTGTAGTACCACCCGCTCAAAAGTGTCCAACATGGAATTGGTATTGTTGGGCAGTACCCAAGTTGAAGGTCTTTTGATAATTTAAGTATCCAAAGAGGTCTCTCCTTGACATGCAAAAAATTCTAGGATTTAAGTTTTCTGAAAATTTTAAAAAAGTCAGCTCATATAGAAAATGGGTTATGTTTCACTGAAGGCACAAAGGATAGGCCCTTATTAAGGACCTGTATCTATAGATCATTTAATTTATAATAATGGTACTCACCACTTGTGGTGTGAGGGCCTTCTCATTAGGGATCCCCTCCCTTTGCCCTTTCCCCTCCCTCATGTGGGCTAAAAGGAACGATTGAACTGGGAGGTCCTCTGGTTTCCCCCCTCTTTATATTTCTGTCCCACGCCCTTTCATAATGAATCCATGTGAAAACCCCGACTGGGGCCTGCCTCATCCAAAGAGAACAAGGGGGCAGAATTCTCAGTTTGCTCATCTACTTCTGACCGACCTCTCTTCCTGGTTTGTTCTAAACCTACATCCTTAGCTTCCTGTGGTATTGCAGTTTTAGGGTTATAACTATCGGAAGGAAAATTCTTGCGTTGAGAAGATTCGTCCCTATAATTAGGGTGTTTTTTATTTCATGATAGACCGACCACTTCCTATAATCCTCCTCATTTTTATGATATTTCTCAAGTTTCTTGTGTTTAATTAAATTCTGATATTCGAAAAGATTATGAACGTAGTCCTTAGTTGCTTCAAAACGAGAATCATTGTCTGTCTTTTAAAATCTCTAGCTTCACATCAGTGTCCTTCTGGAGTTCCTCTGTTTTGTTTCTTGGATGTACTGATCAACAAAATCATTACATCCAGGGAACATTTGCTGAGAATGGCTGCCCAGTCTTTAATAAACTCTTCATCATCTATAAACATTCCAGGGGCTTTATTGTTCCGCAAACCCCCGGAGATCATTTTTTTCCTGTAGTACTCAAGCAGTACTCAACCCTGCCAAAAGAAAAAAAGAATCAAGAAAAGTCATTGAAAAAAGCCTAACCAGGGCCTTCCAAGTGGTCAAAGGGAACTGAAAGTGGTAGCAACCTCGTGAAAAAGGCAAACAATTTTTTAAAAATGATTACCTCACCGTAGAGTTAAAAAAGGTGTGACCTATGAGGTCTGTAGAAAAGGGAGAGTTGAGGTGACACAATGTGGCAATGTTAATGCAGGAGGACATGCACATTCACAGCACACTACTCCAAAAGCTCTTACAGCTTTATTTATGCTTCTCCGAACTGGTCTCCATTGGGTGATCTCATCCACTTGTATGGAATACGCAACAGCTTGTCCTTAGAGGAATGCTAGAACCACCACAAACAAATCAGAACAAAACTGCCAAGAAGAAAAAAATATAAAATTGATTCTTTTAATTTTAACAAAATATTCTGTCGTGTGCTCAGTTGCATGCTTTTCAATGGCAACTTCTCTTCCCCTCCCCAGGGGCCTTCTAGCCTTTGTAAACCATTTAGCCTCTCAAATCTGTATTAATTTGTGTACAGAAGGAGAAAACATGAGACAGGAATAATTAGAAAGATAGAGATGTGGTTGTTTATCCTCTGTTCCACCTTCTGTTCTTCTCTTGGCTCTTGAAGAGTCAGCTATTAAATGAAATTAAGTAATTCATCAAACCCGTTTCAATTACCTGATGGCGGTAACATCCGTGTACAGTTAGCATCCAGAATTGAACTGAGTGCCAGGTGAAAACAAGAGCTAACTTATCCATAGACATTTACTAAGGAAAAGTGATTTTGAAGCCTCCATGCTATAGCATGTATCCAAGTTAGTTATTGTAGTAATATTATTTCTGGAAAAGTAAGTGTATGATTTATAGCCACACGTGACAATACTGTCAGTAAAACTATACTTAAGCTTTTCAGAGGCCAATGTAATATAGAGACATGTTTACTAAACCCTGACCTGCTAATGCAGAATTGGGGCTTTGTGCTACCTACAGGAGGGCAGGTACATCATAAGAAGAGTTATAAGACTACCAAAGAGTTGATTGAAAAGATAGGAGTAAAACCAAGCCAAGTATGTGTTCACGTCTCCTTTCTCTTTATTCATGTTTATTCGGTTGCCATGTTAGTCCACTTGTATGCACAGAGAAGACCAAAGCAACACAAGCAAAATTTAAAATCATCCAGGAATATAAGATATTAAAAATTTATGTATTCCATACAAAATTATAATGATCAGAATCTTCAGAACTGACATGAAATGACTCAACTGCAGCCTCGGTTTCCAAACTCATTATAGAGCCATAAAACCTCATTGGCTGTCTTTTTCTGTTTATCCAATCTCGCACCCTTTTCCTTTCTCCTTCACGCTATAATTGGGATGATTTTTGTGATTTACTTATATTTTGTGACAATGTCCTCTCTTTGGCTTGTTCTGTTCAAACCTGAAGAAGGAAGTGTCAACTCCAGAAAACTTATCAAAGAGAAGATAATATCCAAAAGGCATTTATGTGGGTATAGCAGTGCTTTATATGCCAAAATAAAAATTATAGCCTTTTGGTCCCTAAGCCCTAATCACCGTGAACAATATTTTTTGTTGGAACTGTTACCTTAAGGGAAACCCCCTCTCGTGGTAACTATTTCCTTTTTATTCGTTTTAATGAGCTAACCACCTTTAGCTCAACATGCCTTAAAATTGTAGCAATTCAAACAAGGGAAGTGCTATGAGCAAACCCCTTCTATTATAACAAACTGTTCCTTATCGTCACTCCAGTCCAGTCCCTTCACTTCTGGGTTATGCAACCCTTCCAGCAGCTTGGAGGCTGAGCCCAACCTTTTTGGGGATGGAGCGGTATAAGTACCACTGGGACCACCCCCAGACTCCAGTATTCTCAGCCTCCAAGCAGCTGGAGGGTTCCGTAAGCCTAGGGCTTACTGGAGTCTCCCTTTTTTCTTAAAACTTGTTCTTTAAAATTTGCTTTTAATTTAATTTATTCCTTTAACTTCTCTTGTTTTTGCCTTTTGTTTTAGTTATTTGCCTGCTGTGCCTTTAAATCCAGCCTGCCTGCTGTTTCCTTCCCTCCTCCCTCCCCCCCCCCCTGGCCGGGCCGGGTGCCGGAGGTGATCGCTGCCTGCAGCAGCGAAGAGGATCGCACAGCTCCCTTGCTCGCGGCAGAACCGCGGGGTTCCCTGCACTTCCAGGAAGAGAGAAACCGGGGAGGTCTAATCTGCCTCGCGCCGAAGCCCTCCTGTGTGGCTGAGCGCTTGAGGCACGCCGCACCGGAGGAGCTCCTGCCCGTCCCGTTGCAGAGCGGAGGGACGCGCAGTCGAGCTCCGGAGCCCCGATTTCGGCGGCGATTTCGGCGGTCTTCTTCGGCGACGCTCGATCCTGAGCGGGGCGGCCGCTTACCGCACCGGTCTGCGCCTGGTCTCCAGATCAAGGGCCTGTCCCGCGGCCCTGCATGTAGGCTCCACGTGGTCCCGGCCTACCACGTGTGAGCCCAACGACCGGAGGTAGCTGAAAGGGCAGCACGGTCCGGATCTGTTCCTGAAGAAGCTCTCCAAACAGCAAGTATTAGCCTAAATTGGCTGGGTCTTGTTATACTTGCCTTTATTTTATTCTAATTTTAATTTTAGCGCTAATTTATGTTATTTTACGTTTAAGTTTATTTCTTTTGAGTCTTTGTTTGGCAAGGCATTTCTGCTACCTAACTTGCGGAGGGGAGAGCACGGTTAAACCTTTATTAAACCTCCGGCAGAGCATGACTGGCAAATCTAGGTGCCCTTCCTGTGGCACGCGGAGGGGCACGGCCTCGGAGGCAGGCATCTGCAGGGGTTGTGCTGCAGTGGCTGCCTCTGTAGAGCAAGAAATTCACTTGACTATGGCACAGGCTTCATAGGGGTCCGGAGATCCCCTGGAAGGGGAGGGGGTTCCCAGCTACCTCCGTCTACGTCCTCGGATTTATCTGCTGCTCCCCTGCCCCCCTCCCCCTCCCCCACGGGAGAAGGGGGGGCCGGAGACTTTTTCTCCCCTGACTTCGTTCTGTTACTACACAAGGCCTATTGCTTGCGCAAGCAGGGCCTGGGGTCAGGGGATGCTGGTACATCGGCAGAGGTCAAATCGACCAAGCCCTCGAGAGTAAGCAATCCGGATCCCGGGATACCACCTAAGCGCCCCCGGCTGAGCACCGAGGAGCCCCTTCCGTCCCTCTCACAGGACCCCACAGAGGACGAGTTCTCTGATAGAGAGTTGGACGAGGAAGAGGAGGAGCTCGAAGAAGGAGAGATCCCTGAGGAAGATCAATCTCGAGTAATCAGAGTCTTTCGCCGGGAGGAGCTTCCGGCATTAATTACTGAGTCCCTGAAAGCTCTTAATATAGCCTCGGATATGCCTGCAGAGGAAGAGGCATTGGAAGATCCCCTAATCCAGGCCATCAGGAGATCACAGAAAGTTTTCCCTGTCCACAGGGTTGTGCGTCGGATGATCCAGGAGGAATGGGATCAACCAGAGTCAAGCCTAAGAGGGGTACGATCCATGACTCGCCTATATCCACTTCCTGAGGCAGATAAGGAGCTGCTGAAGTCCCCCAGGGTGGATGCAGCGGTTTCAGCAGTCACGAAGAAGACTACCATCCCAGTCGAGGGCAGCACGGCCCTGAGAGACTCTCAGGACAGAAAATTGGACACGCTTCTGAAGCAAGCTTTTGACATCAGCGCTCTGGCATTGCAGGCCTCTGTGTCAGGAGCTTGGGTAGCACGAGCCTGCTTAAGATGGTCTCAACAGTTTCAATCAGCGGAGGGCTCCGCGGACGAAGCTCAGGCTAACGCTGCTAGATTGGAATCCGGAGCTGCATACTTGGCGGATAGCCAGTATGACCTCATTAGAAGCCTAGCCAAGAACATGGCCTCGGTTGTGGCGGCTAGGCGTTATTTGTGGCTACGTAATTGGGCCGCCGATGCCTCCTCCAAGTCGCGCCTCAGTCGCCTTCCCTTTAAAGGGAAACTGTTATTTGGAGAGGATTTGGAGAAACTGGTAAAGGATCTGGGCGAATCGAAGGGAGGCAGGCTGCCGGAGGACAGGCCGAAGCAGGGGCGTTCCCTGGCCCCTGTTTGTAACCAACCTAGGGACTCCCGGAGGTTTCGTCCGGCCAGGTCAAACCCCTTTCCCAGGGGTCGTTTCCCTTCAAGGGGTCAAGGTTTTAGAGGGTTTCGAGGAGCAAGTAGGGGTTTTGGTGCCTCCCCCCCCTTCTCGGGACCTAGAAAACAACAGTGAGACAACGGGGGTCCAGGGGGACGGGCTGCCGGTCGGCGGACGCCTAAGGCAGTTTCTGCCCGCCTGGTCCCGGGTCACGTCCGATCAATGGGTCCTAGAGGTGATCAGAGAAGGCTACGCTCTCGAGTTTGCAAAGCAAATACGGCCAGCCTTTGTCCAGTCTCCCTGCGGTTCGCCGACGAAGAGAGTGGCGATAGAGGCAACTCTTACCCGCCTAATAGATCTCGGGGCCGTGGTACCAGTTCCAACAGACCAGCTCGGCTCAGGTCGGTACACGATTTACTTCGTGGTCCCAAAGAAAGAAGGATCCTTTCGCCCGATCCTGGACCTGAAGCAGGTCAATCGCTGCCTCAGAGTACCACACTTTCGGATGGAAACTCTACGTGCGGTCATAGCAGCCGTAAGGGAGAAGGAGTTCCTGACGTCCCTCGATCTGACAGAAGCCTACTTGCACATTCCAGTCAGAAAGTCCCATCAACAGTTCCTGAGATTCGCAGTGCCAAGAGGCCACTATCAATTCCAGGCGCTGCCCTTCGGTCTAGCTACGGCTCCAAGGACTTTTACCAAAGTGATGGTGGTAGTAGTGGCTTCCCTACGGAAAGAGGGAATCCTGGTGCACCCCTATCTGGACGACTGGCTGATCCGTGCGAAGTCAGAAGAAGAGAGTCGTTCGGCGACGGCCAGAGTAGTCCAAGTTCTACAGGAGCTGGGGTGGATCATCAATCGAGCAAAGAGCAGGATGACCCCCTCCCAAGAACTCGAATATCTCGGAGCAAGGTTCGACACCAACAAAGGCAGAGTTTTTCTTTCACAGACAAGGTCAAGAGACCTAAGGATTCTGGTCACGCAGTTCCTGGACAGACGGAACCCCTCAGCGTGGCATTATCTTCAGGTTCTGGGAACCATGGCGGCGGCTATAGAGGTGGTCCCATGGGCCAGGGCTCACATGCGGCCTTTGCAGCGGGCTCTGTTGCGGCGTTGGTCTCCTCAACATCATCCTTTGTCAATGCAGTTACCCTGTGCTCCATGGACCAAACGGGCTCTTCACTGGTGGCGGAGCCCAAGAAATCTGGATCGCGGGATGCCTCTAGAGCCTCCCCAGTGGTTGCTGTTGACGACGGATGCCAGTCTGGCAGGCTGGGGGGCCCACTGCGAGGACCAGTTCGTCCAGGGACGCTGGACAACGTTGGAATCTCAATGGCCCATCAACAGGCTGGAATTGCGGGCCGTCGTCCTAGCGCTCAAGGCTCTCGAGCCCTTGGTGATGAACAAAGCAATTTGCGTCCTCTCCGACAATGTCACCGCAGTGGCATACATCAATCACCAGGGCGGCACCAGCAGCGCCGCCTTAGAGAGGGAGGCGGATGTCCTATTCCACTGGGCCGAGGCTCGGTTGGAAGCACTCTCAGCTCAGCACGTAGCCGGCTCGGACAACGTCACGGCAGATTACCTCAGCAGGTGCAAGATAGATCACGGAGAGTGGGAGCTAGACCGGGGGACATTCGACCTAATAGTTGCCCGTTGGGGTCTCCCGGTCATGGATCTCATGGCACAGTTCTCGTCCGCCAAGGTGGACCGCTGCTTCAGTCGGAGGAGAGAAAGGATGGCCGAGGGCCTGGATGCTCTGTCACAGAAGTGGCCTTTGGAGGGTCTCCCCTATGTTTTCCCTCCCTGGGCTCTTATCGGAAAGGTCCTACAGCGGGTGGAGGCTCATCGGGGATTGATAATTCTCATAGCCCCGGATTGGCCTCGCCGTCCCTGGTATGCGGATCTGGTGAGGTTGCTCGTCGACCGGCCTTGGCGGCTTCCCTGCAAAGGGGACATGCTGAGGCAAGGGCCGGTTCGGATGCCTCACGTGGATCGATTCTCGCTTACGGCCTGGCTATTGAAAGGGCGCGGCTCCTGAAGAGGGGCTATTCCGGAGCGGTAATCACGACACTGTTGAAGGCGAAGAAGCGCTCAACTTGCCTTTCATACGTAAGAGTTTGGCGCATTTTCGAAGCATGGTGTGAGGAACACCGGAGGAATCCTCTTTCGGCCTCGGTCCCCGAGATTCTGGAGTTCTTGCAGGCGGGGTTTGACAAGGGTCTAGCGCCCAGTTCCCTACGGGTCCAGCTAGCAGCCATCGCTTGCTACAGAGGGAAGGTCCACGGCAAATCCCTAGGGGCCCACTCGGATGTGTCCAGGTTCCTAAGAGCGGTTAGGCGTCTGCGTCCCCAACGAAGGTCGGTCATTCCCCCATGGGATCTCAACCTCGTCCTAAATGCCTTGGTCGGGGAACCCTTTGAGCCGGTCAAGAGGGCGTCCTTGAAGGACCTAACCCTGAAGACGGTTTTTCTGGTCACTATTTGCTCGGCCAGGCAGGTCTCTGAATTACAAGCGCTGTCTTCTCAGCCCCCCTTTCTGTCCTTTCTCAAGGACAAGGTAGTCCTGCGAACGGTTCCCTCCTTCTTGCCTAAGGTCATCTCTCCCTTTCATGTGAACCAGGTAGTTACTCTCCCGTTCTTTTCGGCCGAGGGGTTGGAAGGGAGGGATAGCAAGCTTCGCTTACTAGACGTCCAGAGAGCCTTGAAGCGTTACCTCTCCCGCACAGCCCCTTTCCGGAAATCCGAACACCTTTTCATTCAGTTCGGAGGGCCTCACAAGGGGGAGGCAGCAGCCAAGGCCTCCATCTCCAGGTGGATCAGAGAGGCGATAGCCTCCGCCTATATCCTGAAAGGGAAACAGGTTCCAGGGGGCCTGCGGGCGCACTCAACCCGGGCACAGGCTACCTCTTGGGCAGAATTCAGTCTAGTTCCCCCTCTGGATATTTGCAGGGCGGCAACTTGGTCCTCCCTACATACCTTTACCAAGCACTACAGGCTGGACGTACAGAGTTCAGCGGATGCTCGGTTTGGTCTTGCAGTTCTCCAGTCAGGAATGGCGGCCCCCACCCAGGATTGAACTGCTCTGTTACATCCCAGAAGTGAAGGGACTGGACTGGAGTGACGATAAGGAAGAAGCAATTAGATCTTACCTGCTAATTGGTGTTCCTGAAGGAACGACAGTCCAGACCCTGATCCCACCCGGTGTTCCGCCAGCCGGTAAGAACTATTAGTCAGGGGCGGAGCTATGGACCGAGCGTGGGGCCGCTGCTGGGGGGAGGAGTACAGGTGAAGGACGGCTCGGTCAGGCACAAGTTAACCACCTCCTTCCTGTTGCCCTTCCTCCTCTCCTATTCCTCATAGTTATATTAAAATAAAAAAAAAAAATTGTTTGTCTTTTGATTTGGTTGTCAAGTGTGGTTCTTTATGGTTAATGCAAGTTCGTTAAGTCTGCTTTTTCATTCGATTACTGGAGTCTGGGGGTGGTCCCAGTGGTACTTATACCGCTCCATCCCCAAAAAGGTTGGGCTCAGCCTCCAAGCTGCTGGAAGGGTTGCCTAACCCAGAAGTGAAGGGACTGGACTGTCGTTCCTTCAGGAACACCAATTAGCAGGTAAGATCTAATTGCTTCTTTCTCTTCGGTAAAAACTCCATACAAATTGAAACAATAACGGGAATTATCTTTTCTTTTTCCAATCCTCCGTTACTCAGCGAATATCCACGCTGTATCCGTGTTGGTCATAGTTAGAGTAGGGTGCTCAAAGCCACTTCCATAGCGAGCACATCCTATCTCAGTAAGTAAATAATACGCAGCATAGTGCCATGTTTCAGGCCTCACAATCCTTCCAGCCCTTCATCAGGCATTCCCCCATCTGAATGATGTGCTCAAAAACTTCTTGCTACTCAAATGGGGAGCTGAAAATGACGTCATATGACGTTTGAATTTGTATGGAGTTTTTGCCGAAGAGAAATAGTTTGTTATAATAGAAGGGGTTTGCTCATAGCACTTCCCTTGTTTGAATTGCTACAATTTTAAAGCATGTTGAGCTAAAGGTGGTTAGCTCATTAAAATGAATAAAAAAGGAAATAGTTACCACGAGAGGGGTTTCCCTCAAGGTAACAGTTCCAAAAAAAATAATGTTCACAGTGATTAGGGCTTAGGGACCAAAAGGCTATAATTTTTGTGTGCTATTTCTTTCCTTTTGGGTGGTTTGTTTGTTAGGTCTATATGCCAAAATGTCATGTTACAAAATTGCCCACCCAATATGCAGGTAAACACCCAGAAATATAAACCTCTATACATGTAATTTGTCCACTGTTTGAAGAGACCTTCCTAAGGGTGAGATTTGCATTTAAGCACACAGTTTCAAAAATTCTAGCATCTGCACATATATTAACTTGAAAATTTGTGCACCCTGAACAGCAAGTGTAAATATAAGAGCATAGTTTTCCTAGGGTAATTTTCAAAGCAGAGGCATCAGTAATACTTTTATATTAAAAATCTGGGATCAAGCACAGGAAAACTATGCACAGGCTTTTTATCCATGCATATGTTATAAAATTATCTCCAAAATGTATTAAATTAGTCCAAAAAAAGTTATCAGTTGCATTATTTTTTATTCCTTCCAGCCCAGTAGTAGTTAGAAAGATTTATGCAAAAGGGATTGAGAAATGTCTGTGTCTATCTGGGATGAAAATTAGCAAATAGGAAAACCAGGTAACAAGCAAAGTTTGAAAATGAGTCAGATCAGACCGGGGGTTCCAGAGAAATATGTCCCTTCCTTCCCTAAAAAAAACCAAACAATGTTCAAATGCATTTAGTGTATATGACAGAAGGAATTTAAGCTCCTGCAGCACAGCAGTTTCCACACAACAACACACAGCAGCTAGGTAATTGCTCCTTTCAAAATGCCTCTCAGTTGCTCCCAACTCTCCCCACCCTCAACTGCCTTCATCCCAAATGTGCCCCAGCCCCCAAAAGGTCGCTACACCAACAAAATATACCCCACAACTCTACCATGTCCCCCAACCTGACCCACCCCCATAAACTACCCCTGCAACTGCCTTACTACCCTGATACCATTTTTAAGAAAGACCTCCTCAAGTTCCCCACATCCTACAAACTAGCCCATCCCCAAAAGCTAACCTTCAGCAACTTCACCACCACCCCACAAACTGCCCTTTGCATCTGGCCCTCCACCATGCAAACTGTCCCCACTTTCAAGAAATACCTCCTCGAGTGCCCGATCACTCTGCTCTTTTCTCACTCCGAAAACCTACTATGACAGCAACTGCCCCACCACCCTGCAAACACCCCTTTCACAACTGCCCCGCCACCTCACAAACTGTTGTACCTCCAAAGTCTACCCCTGCAACTGTCCTCACTTCTATGAAATGCCCACATAACTGCCCCACTACCCTACTAACTTCCACAGCCCCAAACACTCCCGTCCCAGGAACTACTCCATCACTCCTCCAACTGCACCAACCTCTAAAACTATGCACCTGAAATGGCCTCCACTGCAAAGCCTACCCCAACTGCTCTAGTATCACACCAACTGCCTCCACCCCCCAAAATTATCCCCATAACTGTTCTACCATCCCATCAGCTGCCCCATCCCAAAAACTATCCTCTGCAAAAAGTACACCACTCTACAAGCTAAACTCACCCCCAAAAATTACCCATCACAACTGTGATAACACCTCTACCCCAATTTCCCCACCCCTTAACTGGTGTGTGTGGACTAGGAAAGGGACCTTGGGGTGATAGTGTCAGAAGATCTCGAAGTAATGAAGTAATGTGACAAGGCAGTAGACAAAGCCAGAAGGATGCTAGGCTACATACAGAGAGGAAGAACAGGGCCATCCCAGGGGTTTCAGTTGCTCTAGGCAGGAGCCCTGGCCATGCTGAGCTGGTGCTCCCCCCACCGTGCCAAGCTGTGCCATGTCACCGCCAGCCCCCATTACTGCTGCCATTGAATTGGTCTTCGGGGGGGGGGGGGGGCCGGCGACAGTGTTGGAAGTTTAAAAGCGGTAGCTTTGTGCAACCCCTTTGGTGCCCATGGCAGGCCATGTGTTTCGGTACACATGGCCTACTGCTTCTGACCACTCTTTGACACGCAGTTGCATCATCAGAGGGGGTCCAAAATTGGTTGACCATGTGTACTGAAGCACGTGGCCTACCGTGGGCACCAAAGGGGTGGCTCATAGCCAGTGTGCCACCTACAATGATCTGCCGCCCTAGATGGTCGCTTAGCCTGCCTAGAGGATGGGCTGGCCCTGGGAATAAGCAGAAGGAAGGAGGAGCTATTAGTGTCTCCATAAAGGTCACTCGTTAGGCCTACGTGGATTATTTTATTCAGTTTTAGAGATTGTACCTTGCAACGAATATAAAAAGACTTGAAACCGTTCAAAGGAAGATGACCAAATTGATATGGGATCTGTATTGTAATAATTGTATGTTATTTTATGATTGTTATTTCTATGTTTTGTTTACATTTTTGTGTGTAGTTGTATTTTGAGGTCTGAACCCCTGATGTAGGCACACGCCAAAACACGGCTGTGTATAGGGTACGACATTAGAGCTCCATTTGTACTACAATAAAATCCTTTATATTTCAACTTGTGCATCACCTCATTCCTGACTTTATACCTTAGTTTCCTGCAAGTATAAGTACTTTTTGTTGGGGTGGTACTGGTATCATTGCACCATGTTTTCTCTTTGTAAGGATGTTCTTAGCTACAGTGAAGATGTATTGCAGCAGATGCTTCCACAGGAGTCCATCTTCTCTAAAACAGATGACAAAAGAGAGAATGATAAAGATCAAGAAGATGTTGTGTACCTCACTCAGAAGTGTATAAGGGAAGAGATGCACTGGAGTATTGTAGGTCCAAAATGATACCTAGAGATTTATGAATTTCCAAAAGTCCTAGCCTGTTCCAGGATGACAGCAGACAGCAGCAAGGCAAAGAAAGAAGCTCAATCCTTTGATCAATGTAAACACAGCTTTATTGAGAACACCCCTACACTGGCAGTGTTTTGGCAGAACGCCTTCTTCAGGGGCTCAAACCTCCAACAAACAGAAACCATAAATAAAAATTAATGTGTAAATCAAAAGCAGAAATAAGAAAATATATCATAAAACAAATAATAAAAAGAGAATAAAAACAATATATTATAAGAGATAAGACAGCCATAAAAAGTCAAACCAAATGAAGTATAAAACATCGAAAGGTCATTAAAACATAAAAGATATTCCAGAAGGGACAGTGTTAACACAACATATTAATAGCATTTGGAAGGACATATTATTTGAGGATTATTGCGGGGGGGGGGGAGGGGGGTTGTGGACATTAATCCATAGAAAGAATGGAGCATCCACATGCAATGTATTCATGGTAAAAGATAATATAAAAAGTATTCATGGTAAAAGATAATATAAAAACAGACACCCATCATCCTATGAACCCCCTAAGTGTACCCATGGAAGCTAAGGAACCAAAGGTAAGCATTCGGATAACTACTTAAAGTAAATAGAAAATACTCAAAACCTTAGTCGGGTGGGACCGTAGGCAGGAGAAACATTGAGACAATGTGTTGTATCAGAAAAGCCATATTGAATCACCATTGGTGAAAAACGAAGGGGAAGGGGATAGGGGATTGGAGGGAAGGAAAACAACTTACTCTGCTGTATTCACGGCTTTTGTGCAGACAATGCACGAGCACTGTCGGGAAACTCGTAACAGAGCAGGCTGGTAGTGGAACAAAAGATTTAAACAAATAAATTACTTAAAAAGGGGCCCCAGAGATTTATAGAACTATCACTCCAATTAGGGGCAAGTAAGGGTCATATCCAAAATTCTCATAATACGAACAGGCTGAAAATGGACCAGACCTGCATATTATATAACCTCCATAACACTGCTGGTATGGCATTTAGCACATGGAGAGCAGAAATAATTGATTGATTTTTGTCTGTGCACCAATAGAAAAAATAATAAATAATACCATAACATTTTGGAACACCAACAATAGCGTGATTAGTTATATAGGTAAATCATAAAGCAGACTTACCCAATCCGTGCAATTACGCTCTCTAGTAACAGCGTTTAGAATTGAGGGCTGGCATTGAGAAGCCATCATTTATACTAAATTTGGCACCAAAAGGCAAAGTGGGTAGCCATGGTTACATGAAGTCTCCGTGTTCAATTCAAGAAAGATTGCAACAAACTAATTTGTATGCGTATGGATTAAAGTGAACTTCACTCACATCAAAAGTGAAAATCAAAGACATTCAGAGGATTTTTAAAAAGCATGGTTATGAGAAAGCTGTAATATCGGTGCAGGAGCGATCTCGTGGCATTCCTAAAAAGCACGACTATAGAAAAACTGCAGCCATAGTACAGGAGAGAGCTCGATGAAAACAGTGATGTAAAGAAATAAGTACAAAGGGTGAAAACTTCAAAAATATTTAAAAATTATTCTCAAACAAGTGTGTGAACAATTCCAGACACAATACAATAACTACAGTTATAAGAAATTAAAAACCTGAACATAATCAAAATGAAAGTAAAAACTGGAATTAAGGATACAAGTATAAAATATGTGTGTGCGGGAACCGTAATCATTGTCAACCTTCCCAACACATTCAAAAGCATTGCCAAAAGATGATTTGAAGTAGCCCCAGCCCCAAAGTGCAGTAGGAACAATAAAAAGATCTTATATCATAAAATTGGTGTGAAGAAGGTACATAATAGTATCAGTAAAACTAGATAAAAATGCTGAACCATAACATAAAATCAAAACAAAAATACAGCGATAAAAGCAAGTGTAAAATATATCTGCTGGGGCTATAATTACCCATCATAGAAAGCAATAATAAAGCACTGAACATTACGGGGAGAACTACTCATTGACCAAATAAAGGAAGACGGCATTGTTCTATTAATACCGATGAAAAATTAATGATTCATTGAAGTATAAATTGTAACACATAAGGCAAGGAAAAGGAGGAAAGGTGAAGAGGGGAAAGGGGATGAGAAGAGGGAGAGAAGGAAGGTAAGAGGGAGAGAGGGGGAGGAAAAGTGATGGTCTCTTAGCTATGCACAATTATAGGTATATGCAATGTTATATCCAGGTAGACCACATGAGAACCCATGCTCAAAGAGCCAATTCTGGGAGAGATTGCAATTAAAATGAAACAAGAGAAATAACAACTTGAAAAAAAAACCCCTTATTTTATTTTAAAAAATTTTATTTATGAGATTTTACTGATAATACAGAATTATCAAATAAAAAAACGATACAGAAATACAATATAATCCATCATAATAGTCAGCACATAAAAAGAAAACAAGGATCGTTAGCCCACATTTCAGGGAAAAAAAAGCCACACATAAATAACTGAAGAAAACAAAACTGGAGGAAACCACTTAAATACAGGAATCCCCAGTTAACATAAATGATCTAGCCTATGTCCACCCCACTAACCCCTGGAGGAGATAAACCAAAAGCAACAAAATAGGTAAAACCATCAAAGCACTTTTTCCTTGTCAAGAATCCATTTCTCTAAATCAGCAACATTTACAAAAACATATTTGTCATAATCTAATGAAACCAGACATTTGCAAGGATATCTGAGAAAAAAGGTAGCACCCAAAGCAAGGACCCTACCCTTAAATGCCAGAAAAGATTTCCTTTGAATTTGTGTAGTATGTGAAACATCAGGAAATATGGAAACTTTATCTCCGCAAAATAATAAATCTTTCTTACGAAAATATGCTTTTAGAATATTTGCTTTATCATCATCTGAGGACAAAGAGACTAACAGAGTAGCCCTAGATGAAATCAAATCTTGAGTGTCCTCTAGAAATGCCGTCAAATTAAATTTGTTTCTACCATCCAAATCTTCAACTACCTCATCGACTTTGGATACCGCAACTCTAGAAGGAAAGAAATAACACTTCAAAAAAGATAGGGTATCTGCATTAGACAAGAGAAGCACATCTTTTAAGTACTTCCTTAACAAAATTGAAGGAGATATAAGAGTTGTATAAGGAAAATTTAGTATGCGTAAATTTCTACTACGTGATAAATTTTCCATATTTTTAAGTTTCTGCTGTATAAGTAAACTATCTTTCGCAACACTGGCCTGAAATGCGGAAAAAGAATTAACCTGCTTATCTAAAGTCATAAAAGTAACATTTAAAGAGGAAATTTGAGAATCTGAATTTTAAAATTTAGCAATCGAATCTTTTGTAAATTGACATAAAGCAGGAACAGTATTAATCAGAATGCACTCAGTTCGATTAACCACCTTCCAAATGTCTAACAGTGAAATTGACGATGCCTGAGTTTCATCTGGAGAAACGGCAGGTTCCTTCCAAGTAACCACTTTAGGGAGCTCACCAACCTCCGAAGGATTCAAGGAAGGAGAAATTACATCAGAAAGTTCTAAAAAACCACGAGGAAGTGGGGGAGTTCGCTCAAAAGAGCTTAGACTGGCTCCTTCAGCAGACGAAGCAACGAAAGCAGTACCTAGTTTTAAAGCAGCCGGCGTCGAGATCACATGTTTATCCATGGGGCCACCAGTGGCCTCAGTCGCTGTAGGTTTCTTTTTCCTCTTTCCACCAGGCATTCGTAGTAGGGAAAGCACAGCCAAACTCCAACTCCCAATGGACTCCTAAGGGGCTCACAAGGGGCCTGACCCTCCCCTTTTGGATACGCCAAAAATCGGCACCGATGGCTGGCGCCGCCAAACCCAGCGCAGATTTTATCGGGGCTGTTGATGACGTCGCTGTGGCTGCCCCACATGGGCTGGCTGATTTCCAAGCCAGCTGCAGTCTCACCTCCGCAGGAGCTCAAGATTACAGGCAAGCACTCCCAGTGTCTGGGCCCACCTCTCAGTTCTTTTATCGGGGCTGTTGATGACGTCGCTGTGGCTGCCGTCGCTGTGGCTGCCCCACACAGGCCAGCTGATTTCCAAGCCAGCTGCAGTCTCACCTCCGCAAGCACTTCCGAAAAAACCCTTATTAAAGGAAACTAATCCTAACGAAAATAAAAACATTCATAAAATCTAAAAGGACCTATAAAAACAAAATAAAATAAAAATAAACTGAGATAAAATAAAACATTATTAAAACTAATATCTTTATCTTTATCATGATTTATCATTTGCTCAGGCAACTTTGGCATCAGAGCGGTTTACAAAAACAAAGCCGAGTGCTGTTAGACAAAAAGGAAAAGAATGCCAAAATTTATACAGGACAGCAAAGAGAAAAACAGAAAGAAAGATAGTAAAACGGGAAAAGAGAAGAATCAGTTCAAGGGGAGGGAGGAGGAGTATGCTGCTGAAAGGTTGGGAAAGGGAAGTCGAAAGCACGGTAAAATAGGTGAGTTTTCAATGCAGACTTAAATTTGGGAAATGAGGTTTTAGAGTGCAAAGAGGAGGGTAGGGCGTTCAATAGTGCGAGACCCAGGAAGAAGAATGCAGAGTTGCGTCTTTGCTCCAGGTTTGCACATGAGACTGAGGGTAGTACAAGACAGTTGACATGGATGGATCTAAAGAGGCAATGGGGTGTGTGAAAATGGAGAAGATTAGAAAGATATTGTGGGTACCAGTGTGGATAACTCTTTGTACTAGTGTAAGAATCTTGTATTGAACATGATATTTGAGGGGGATCCAGTGAAGATGAATAAGAAAAGGCATGATGTGATTGCTACAAGATGAGTGTGTGAGTATGCATGCAGCGGTGTTTTGCAAAAGCTGAAGACGTTGCAGCTGATAACCGGGAACACTGCAAATGCAGCATTACAGTAATTGAGCCTAGAAATAACCAGTGAAAGAAGGAGAGGTGCGAGGAAAAGACGAACTGCATGGATCTGGCAAAGGGAGAAGAAGTAACGCTGCACCAGGGATGACAGATGATCATGAAAGGAGAGAGAAGATTCTAGTTAGGACCCTGAGATAATGGAGAGACTGAACTAGAGAAATGGGGATGTGAGCAATCTGAGGAGTTTTCAGGGGGCAAGATGCGTGAAACATGAATCAGGTAGCAGCACATTTTGAAATGTTGAGGTGAAGGCAGTTTGCAGACAGCCATGTGGAGATATGTGAGAGACAGGAATTTCAAGGGTTCCAGATCGGGGGGATTGAGGGTCAGTATGATGGAGAAGAATGATGTCGTCGGCATAAAGCTAGAAAGAGATACCGGATTGCAGGATAATCAGGGCAAAGAGTGTCAGGAAAATATTGAAAAGGAGAGGTGCCAACACCAAACCTTGGGGGACACCACGAGTGAGAGGGACAGTAGAGGAAGTAGACGAACCACAGGAGACAGAGGAGGAGTGAGAAGACAGAATCGGCCGGATCCAATGAAGAACAGTACCACGCAGCCCAAAGTCACGGAGGCGAGAAAGCAGAAAGGAGTGATCAACTAGGTCAAAAACCATGGAAAGATCCAGGGAGATGGCAAGGGAAAGGTCATCCCTATTATGTGCGATGTGAAGTTTGTTAAGCAGTGAGAGGAGGATAGTTTACATGCTGTGACCGGGTCAGAAGCCTGACTGATGAGGTGGAGAGCACGAGTCGAGTCAAGGTGGGAGGAAAGTTGGGAAAAGACCAGCTTCTCCAAGATTTTAGAGAGGAAAGGCAGATTGGAAACAGGATGCAAATTGCCAAGGACAGTAGGATCTGAGGAGGGCTTCTTGAGGAAAGGATGGATGGTGGCATGTTTCCAGAGAGGGAAAGGTACCAGATGAGAGACTGGAGTTGAAAATGGTAAGCACAATTGGGAGAAGAGCAAGAGATGGTTCTGTGATCCAAAGTGAGGGAATTGGGTCGGAAGGACAGGTGATTTTGTGTGATGAGGCAATAGCCTTGGAGAGTTCAGAGGCAGAGATTGGCTGAAATGTTGACCAAGTATGAGAAAGAGTAGTGACAGAGGTGGGGCATAAAGGTGAATGAGGAGAAAGTAAAGGGGTGGTTGAGAAGGGAGAACATATAGTGGTTATCTTTTCTGAGAAGAAACAGGCTAAGCTATTGGGGTCAGGGACCAAGGGAGAAATAGTTGCAGCGGCAGTGTCACGAGAGGAATAAAGAGAGCGGGGTACTGAATAAAGTTGTCTCATAGAATTGGCAGCAGAGGAAATCTGAGTGGAATAATAGGATTTCTTAGCTTCATGTAGTTGCTGTTTATAGTGCCAATGATGTTCTTATTCATTACTTTATAATTATATTTTTTTAATTATATTTTTAATTATGTACATTAATAATATAGTTTTTTATTATAATTTATAATTTTTAATAACTTTATGTTCTACCTATTGTCATATACTCTTAATTTATTTATTACTTTTCACTATGTTTTTATTTAATCCACGTTATGTGTTATTTGCTAAGCAATTTCTGCTTTATATAAATGTATTCCGGTTGCCTTTTACAATGTTGTTTATATTTGTTTTTAATTTAATATGTATCATTATTATTTTTTGTAAGCAACTCTCCCCTTGAGAAAGGCACAAGCCGAAACGCGTCGGGGATCTTCAATAAAGCTTTACTGAATTTACACTAAGCATCTGGGTCGTCCACTGCTTCTGCTCCCTGTGTACTGGGTGTCTGAGAGATGCCTGCGCCAAAGGCATTCAGCTCTACAAAGATGAGCGTGAAGTAAGGACAGCCTGGGACTAAACCAGGGATGACGACGAGAGTGACGCTTAGTTGCAACAGGGTGGAAAGATGCTAACTGATCCAGACAGTTCTCAAGAAGGGTGTGCCATTGCTGAACCTCTTCATCAATGGAGGGGGGGGGGGGCGCGGTAGATTGGCAGAGTCCAAGGGAAACCAAGAGTCTGCCAAGGAAAACTGCTGGAGGGTGGTGGAGGTGAGTCAGCATCTCGATTGGGGTTGCTCAGGGGTGGAAGACAACATGAACATAGATGAAGGGAGTATAACAAAAGTAAAGAGGTATTGTCACTGTTCCTTGTCATTGTACAATGCCAGGGGATCTTGATGCTAACATTTTACCTCCAAAGCCCCTTGCAGTGAGAACCACTCATCCTCAATGACATCTGAAGGAATGTAATAATCTCTAAAGGTCAAAGGGTCCGGCCATCAATAGACTTCAAGTGACTAGGAAAATGTAAACTCTCTTCTTGCTCCTCAAATGACAGTGACATCAGCTGCCTTTGAGGAGGAGGCTGGAAGATCCAGGAGATGCTGAATTGCTGTCTAGCCAGATTTGCTGCATTGACACAAACTGCATTAATACCAGCACTGAGGGAGGTTCAGCTCATTCTGGAGTCCATGACAATACATGGAGGCATGATATCACTGGTTGTCTTCATTTTTACCAGCCACTTCAGCGTCTATCTCCAGTGTGTTGGGAGATGAAGCTTCACCAAGATGTCAGCATGGGGAGGGTAAGCCTGCACAGAGCAGCAGGCACCTTGCTGGGCAGACTAGATGGATGATACTGGTCTTTATCTGCTGGCATATACTATGGGATCTATTCAGTTGGGTTGCTATTCACCCCCCTTTCCCATCCCAACTGAGCTCCCCATATGAACAGGGAGTTTGTATGAGGATGATAGATGGGGGTAGGAAAGGGGTGGTGCGGAGGCAGAGACAGGATGGGCAATGGGCAATCTGTGGCCCCAGACGTACAGGGCTGATTCTGATGTCGGCCCTGTAGGTCTGGGGCCGGCAGAGGAGATGGGGAACTTATTCCATCTCTGAGGTGGAATAACGTCCCCTAGATAGCAGGATAGGCAGGCCCATGGCGCATCAAAGGGTGGAAGGGGCATAGGAGATTTCCCCCAGCCCGAACCTGACCTTGGGAGGCCAGATCAGGGGGTTGGGCTGTGAGGAATGAATTAAGTCATCGGCGGCCGGGGATCATGGCTCCTGAATAGAGCAGCGGTGCCATGGCAACAGATGCCATGGCGCCACGGCTCCATTCAGGAGCCGTGACTGAGTTAGCCGGGCAGGTGCCTGTACATGCGGACTGGCTGGAATTGCGTCCAGGCCTGCACATACAGCCTTAGATGGGATGGGGTGTCCAACTTAGAATAGGCCTCCATGTTACTATGTCAGTCTGCATCAGAGTCTAGAATCCCACAAATAAAGGAACCTTCACATAGTGCTCTCTATTTCAGCAGTGAGATCTTGAAGCAAGAGTTGCGCCCAGATACCTTCCCCTCCCTGGAAGAGCACATCGGGCTTGGGCGTGTGACACTACAGAGTTTAATGGTTGTGGACATCAGACCTCAGATATGATGTGCAGGAAAAATAAGCTGATATACTGTAATATCTTTTGAGAAAGGGTCAAGGAACTGGTGAATCAAATTAAAGACCACTGTTTGATGCTACAGACTCTTTTTACAGCCTCTTATGACCTATCCTCCTCTTCTTCTAGGAAGTACGGTTTATGGTTTAATAAAACTTGATATACCACCCTTCAAAACAACATAGGTGGTTCACATAAAAACAATGCATAAAAAATTGAACTCCAATAAACTATAAGAAAAGTCAAAGCATTCATACAAAAGGAGAAGAGGAGGAAGGGGTTTCGAAGAGAATCAGGATATAAGGAATGGGGATTTTAGGCATCTGAATTATCAGAAGAGAGGTTAAATGCTTTTTCAAATAAATAATTCTTAAGGCCAGTTTTGAATTTGAATGAAAGTTGTTTGCATAAATCTGGAGGTAAAGCATTCCAGAGGGCAGGGGCACAGAAATAAAAGGTAGACTCAAGTGATCTCAAATATGGCACATGAAACAGGGGAAAGGTAAAGGTGGTTGGTGTAAATGGAGCAGAATATGTGGTGTAGTGTGGTATGTGAAGAAGGATTAGAAAGGAAAGAACTTGGAATGTGGGAATATAGTACTTTATGAAAAAAAATGAGATTGTATATTGAACCTGGTAATATTTCGGTACCTAGTGATATTGAATGAATAAAAGTGTAATATAGTTGTAGTCAGGGCACTGAGGAGACATTTCTGTTCACCAAAGAACATTATTTTCTGACCCCTCATCCCTGATAACAATGACAGGGACTTCACTCTTGCTGTAGACAACAGCAAGAAAAAAACAAAACAAAACCTAGGATGAGGTTTTCTTTTGATTCAGGTACACAAAATGAGTATTCCAGTGTCTTTTCAGGAGACACTTGCTGTTGGGGAGGGCTAAGGTTTATTTAAATTGCTGTTCTAGTGCAACCTCAGACACTTTGATTCTTAGCATAATATGGAATGGATGCAGACTATGCCTACTATGGAGTAGAGGAGTGATATAGTGGTTAGGGCAGCAGCCTGGAGCCAGGAAGACCAGGGTTCAAATCCCACTGGCACTCCTTGTGGCCTTGGGAAAGCCAATTAACCTTCCATTGCCTCAAATGCAAACAGATTGTGAGCCCTTTGGGGACAGGGAAATACCTACTGTACCTGAATGTAACTCACCTTGATCTTCTCCTAAAAAGGTGAGAGCTAAAAATTAAATAAAAATACTGGAAATCTTGTCAGATTGCCCACTGAGAGGCCAATGTAGTTGAATCTGTTCTACCTTGGTAATGACTTTCTGATTTAAAAGAAAAAAAGGTGGACCCCATCCCATCCTAAACCTAAGGGGTTTGAAGAAATTATTGTAAAAGAAAAGTTCAGGATAGTTTCCGTAAGCAGCTTAATTCATTTCCTCCAAAAATAAGATTGCCTATGCTCTTTGGATCAAAGGAGAATTATACCCACAAAGACATCCATAATAGGTAAACACCACCTCCAGTATTATATACTGTCCTTCAGTCTAGTGTCAGCAACACGAGTGTTTACCAAATGCCTATAAAGATTGGAGGTGCACATGTTTTCCCATCCAGATGTTTGGCTAATCAAGAACATATATTGAGAAGGTACTACATAAGAACATAAGAAATGCCATACTAGGTCAGACCAAGATCCATCAAGCCCAGTATCCTTTTTTCAACAGTGGCCAAGCCAGGTCGCAAGTACCTGGCAGTTCTCCAGGACCAAGTAGGAAGTCAGTACTCACAAATGGGTGTCATCGGCGCCGATGAAGCCCCAGCGGAGCATTTCCCCAGCTTTCCATGAAAGCCTTTGGGAATGCAGGCACGCATGCGCCGTTCCCTTCCCGCCTAAAGGTGCCATCTTACCTCAGTCTCTTTTTTTCCGAGAAGCCTACCGGACGTGTGTCCTGTCATCCTGGATAAAAGTTGATTTTTTTCGGCGATACTCACTGTTTTTTCTCCCGGTTCGACGCCGGTTTCCCCTCCCGCCGGGTTCGGTACACCGGTATCGAGCCCAATTCTTCTTTTTCATTTTTTGCCCTTTGTGGCTGGCGTTCGTGCCCTTTTTTGCTTTTTCCCTGGAAGGCCGATGGCTTCCAGCGGTTTCAAGAAGTGTGATTGGTGTAAGAAATTAATGTCTCTCACCGACACACACGACTGCTGCCTCCGGTGCCTCGGTCCTGATCACGACCCTAAGTCATGTGGGCCATGTGGGAAGATGTCTTCCAAGGCACTTTGAAGTCACCAGCAGCAAAAAGAAAGGCTTTTCTCAGACTCAGCCTCCGGCCGGGCCCGGACCTCGTCTGAGGCCTCGACATCTCGGGATTCGGATCCCGAGCGCCGTCGAAGCTCCTCGGACATGGGGACCCCGACCGGGAACGCAAGGGGAAGAAGCGGCTCACGAGGGCGTCGGAGGAGGAGGTCCCTGGCTCCTCGAGGGCCAGGTCTAAGACCCCCGACCGTCGCCCCGGGCCCGTGGAACAAGAGAAGCCTGCCAAAGTTCCTCGCGTGGAGCCGGAGTCTGCTGGACATATAAGCCCCGTAGTCCTCGAGGACTCTCCTCCCAGAGAGCCGACGTCAGGCCCAGCACCGCCGGGGCCCGAGTCGGTGGCTGTTGCGTCTCCCGAGCTGAGTCTCAGGATGACAGCCTTGGAGAGCAGATTGTCTGCCTTCATGGAGCAGCAGCGGGCACTGATGGCCAGCCTGTCTGGCGCATCTGCCCCGACCACCGGGACATCGACTTCAAAGTCGACCCCGGAGACCGAGCCGATATTCGAGTCCATCATGGCTCGAAGTCGACCTCGGTCGCGGTCTCCCTCGACCTCCCGCTCGGGACCGAGGGCGTCGACACCGGTGCCTCCGGCATCGGGGCGGGTGCTCCAGGGCCCCACGGGGTCGGACCCTGACTCCTTGTCGGCCGAGTCTGCCTGGGAGACGGAGGATGAGGAGTCCCCCAATACGTTCAAGACTCGGTGCGTCCCGTCGGACTCAACGCAGTCTGAGCCCCGGAGTAGATCCCCTCCGGAGGATACTCGGTTCTCGGAGTTCGTCCGGGATATGGCCACTGCCTTGGCTATTCCGGCAAACCCTGAGGAAGAGCCTCGAGCTGAAGAGCTCGAGGCCCTGCAGTATGACTCTCCTCCGAAGGAGGTCTTTACTGTCCCAGTTCCTCCGATGCTGGAACGGCTCCTCTTCAGGATGTGGGAGGCACCGGCCTCGGCGCTGATTTTAAGCAAGCGAGTCGACTCGATCTATCGACTCAGGAAGAGCCCTGGCTTTCAGAAGGCACAGCTACCACACCATTCCATGGTTGTGGAATCGGCCATGCATCCTCTGAAGAGACAGAAGATGCACTCCGCGGTGCCCCCCGGCCTGGAGGCCCAGAACCTCGATGGCGTCAGTAGAAAGTGCTTCCAGGGCTCGATGCTTGCTTGCTTGCTTGCTTGCCTGCCGTGTCCAGTCTTACCAGCTGTACATGGGCATGTACTTGCGGGACCTGGCCAAGGAGTTGGCCAGGTTCTCTGCTGGACTCTCCGGGGAACCCTTGCAGAGATTCAAGTCCTTGTCTTCGGGGATTTGGGACTGCTCGAAGTTCATGTCCCGCGCCGCCTACGATGGCTTCGAGGCTTCGGCCCGAGTTGCGGCAGCCGGCATCGCGGCTCGACGCCAGGCATGGCTGCAGTCATCGGACCTCGAGCCATGGGTTCAGGACAAGTTGGTCGATGTCCCTTGCCGAGGTGAAAACCTTTTTGGCAAGCCTATGACCGAGAAGGCCGCCCAGCTCGAAACAGAGCACCTTACACGGACAAGGCTGTCTAGGAAGACCTCTGCCCCTTCTCATAAAAAGAAGGGCTTGGGTAAAAAGCCCTTTTACCCGAGGAAGGGCACTGCCTACAAACGGTACCCTCAATATCAGGCTACCCAGGCTGCCCCCCAGGGTCAGCAAGCCAAGGGGCAGGGTAATGGGCCCCGTAGGCAGAGGACCCCCAAGCCTCCGGCCCCTGCTCCCACTCAGCAGGGTGGGGGTTTTTGACTCCTTGAGCGTAGCCTCTCCATCTCTGCTCTCCCAACCCTGCACAGGAGGTCGCCTCGCCCTCTTTGCCCACCAGTGGCCCCTCAACATCGGAGACAGTTGGGTGTTGGACATAGTCCACAGGGGCTATGCACTGCATTTTCACCAACAGCCTCCTCCTTACTTTCCAGGGGAGCCTTCAAGGCCTCCCCTGCACACAGACCTTCTCCTTCAAGAACTTCAAGGTCTGTTGGTGGACAGGGCGGTGGAGCCTGTGCCTCCCCACTTGCAAGGTCACGGATTCTACTCCAGGTATTTCCTGGTGCCCAAAAGAACCGGTGGCCTTCGACCCATTCTGGACCTCAGGAACCTCAACAAGTTCCTAGAGAAAGAAAAGTTCAAGATGCTTACTCTTGGAACACTTCTGCCCTACCTCCAGCAGGGAGATTGGCTATGCTCCTTAGATCTAAAGGATGCGTACACTCACATCCTCATTCATCCAGACCACAGGAAGTACCTCAGGTTCATTGTGGGAGGAAACCATTATCAGTACAGAGTACTGCCTTTTGGCCTTACCTCCGCTCCTAGGGTCTTTACCAAATGCCTGGCAGTGGTGGCGGCCTACCTGAGAAATCAGGGAATCTTTGTCTTCCCCTATCTGGATGACTGGCTCATCAGGGGTCAGACGTGCCAGGAGGCCAGGCAGGCCACCCTCAGAACTATTGCTCTTCTTCACAGCCTGGGGTTTGTAATAAACTTCGCAAAGTCCACTTTGCTCCCCTCCCAGAACTTGGAGTTCATAGGAGCAAGGCTGGACTCTCTGCTGGCAAAGGCTTTCTTGCCAGAAGTCAGAGCCCAAAGATTGATAGCCTTAGCAAATCAGTTTCTCAGCAGGTCACTGGTCTCCACCAGACTCTGCCTGAGGCTGCTGGGTCACATGGCTTCGACAGTGCATGTGACCCCCAATGCCAGGCTCCATATGAGGCCTGCACAGTGGTGCCTTCGGACTCAGTGGTCACAGGCCACAGGCAACCTCAGGGACAGGATAAGGGTGTCCAGACAATTTCTGAACTCCCTCAACTGGTGGCTGCACCCACCCAATCTACTACAGGGGGTGCCTTTTCAGATTCCTGGGTACATGGTGATACTGACCACAGATGCCTCCCTGCAGGGCTGGGGGGCTCATTGTCTGAACAAGTGCACCCAGGGCCTGTGGTCTCCTTGGGAAGCTGCACAGCAGATCAATCTCCTCGAACTGAGAGCTATTCGATTAGCACTCAAAGCTTTCTCTCCTGCCCTGGCTCATCAATCTGTCCTGGTTCAAACAGACAACCAAGTAGCCATGTTTTATGTGAACAAACAAGGCGGGACTGGGTCCAGAATCCTTTGTCGGGAGGCTCAGGCCCTTTGTTCATTTGCCCTCAAGCACAACATGCTCCTCAAGGCTGTGTACCTTCCAGGCCAGGACAACTACCTGGCAGACAGATTAAGCAGAATTCTGCAGCCCCACGAGTGGCAGCTGCATCCTTCAGTTGTTCAGAAGATCTTCCTAAAATGGGGCCTCCCTTTGGTAGATCTCTTTGCCAGCCCAATGAACAAGCAACTGCCAAAGTTCTGCTCCAGGCAACTGCATCCTCTGAGAATGGCAGCAGATGCTTTTCTGATTCCATGGTCTCAGGGCCTCCTGTATGCGTTTCCTCCCACGCCCTTGGTGGCCCGAACTCTCTTCAAAATTCTTCAGGACAAGGCCTCGGTCCTGCTGGTGGCTCCCAGGTGGCCGAGACAGCCTTGGTTTTCACTTCTACTTCAACTAGCGGTGGATCCCCTGCTGCCTCTGGGGTGGCAACCCGACCTTCTCTCACAGGAGCAGGGTTCCCTTCTGCACTCCAATCTCAAAGCTCTCAATTTGATGGCCTGGAGGCTTCAAGGGTAGTTTTGGCTCCCTGGGGCCTACCTCGGGAAGTTGAGGAGGTTGTCCTAGCCTCTAGGAAACAGTCCACTAGGAAAACCTATGCTCTCAAATGGAAAAGGTTTTCTGTGTGGTGTCAGCTACGTACAGAGGATCCTTTCTCCTGTGCTGTGCCAGTAGTGCTTCAGTACTTACTGCACTTATCAAATCAGGGACTTAAGTCCAAAGCTGTTCGAGTCCACCTCTCAGCTCTAGCAGCTCACCACTCTCTGGTGGAGGGACATTCTCTCTCGGGTCACCCCTTGTTGTCCCGCTTTTTCAGGGGCTTGCTTTTACTCAAGCCTCCAATCCGTCCTCCTGCCCCTGAGTGGGAGTTGAATGTGGTCTTGCAGCAACTGACTCGCCCACCTTTTGAGCCCATGGCTACTTGCCCACTACGCTTCCTCTCCTGGAAGACACTTTTCCTGATAGCCCTTACTTCGGCTAGGCAAGTGAGTGAGCTTCAGGCCCTGGTCTGTGATAGGCCTTACACCAGAATTTATAGGAACAGGGTAGTCCTCAGGATTCATCCAAAGTTCCTCCCGAAGGTTGTCTCCTCTTTCCACCTCAATCAGGAGGTGGTTCTTCCAACATTCTTCCCTAGGCTTCATGCAAGCCAGGCTGAAGCAGTTCTGCATACCCTGGACTGTAGGAGGGCCTTATCCTTCTACCTTGACCGTACGCAGGGGCATAGAAGAGCTACTCAGCTCTTCGTTTCTTTTGACCCTAATAAGTTGGGTTTGGCTGTGTCCAAGCGTACCTTGTCCATCTGGGTGGCTGACTGTATCACCTGGGCTTACAAGGCGGCTGGCCTTCCTTTGCAGGGTCGGTTACGGCCCACCGAGTCAGGGCAATGGCTGCCTCAGTGGCTCATCTCCACTCCTGTGCCCTTGGTAGACATCTGCAGGGCTGCAACTTGGTCTTCAAGCCAGACATTTGCGGCCCATTACTGTCTGGAGTGGGAGTCCGGTAGGGACAGTGCTTTTGGCCAAGAGGTACTCCGGAATCTCTTTGAGGTTTAGGCAACTCCTGCCCTCCTGACCTCTGTTGGGCTACCGGTGGAGGTTGTGTCCTTGAAAAGCTTTTCTTTGCTGCTGAGACTAGAGGGAGTACTCTTGTTCAGCCTGGGTTCCTCGGTAGCCCAGAGCTGGGGAGTCACCCATATGTGAGGACTGACTTCCTGCTTGGTCCTGGAGAAAGAGTAGTTACTCACCTGTAACAGGTGTTCTCCAGGAGCAGCAGGAATCAGTCCTCACAACCCTCCCTCCTCCCCTTGGAGTTGCAGTTGTACATAGTTTCTTTTTCATTTTTTGTGTGCTGTTCTTAGCTATGTCATTTGACTGAGGTAAGATGGCACCTTTAGGCGGGAAGGGAACCGCGCATGCATGCCTGCATTCCCAAAGGCTTTCATGGAAAGCTGGGGAAATGCTCCGCTGGGGCTTCATTGGCGCCGATGACACCCATATGTGAAGACTGATTCCTGCTGCTCCTGGAGAACACCTGTTACAGGTGAGCAACTACTCTTTTCCCAAAAAGACATACAGGTTCCACAATGCTTGTACTGGGGCAAGCAGTGGATTTCCTGGGTCCTCTTTAAGGTTTATGGACCTTTCTTCTAGCAACTTGTCCAAACCTTTTTTTAAATCCAACTACACTAACAGCTTTTACTACATCCTCCAGTAATGAATTCCAGAGTTTGATTACATGTTGAGTGAAAAAATATTTTCTCTTATTAGTCTTAAATGGGTTACATGTAGCTTTATTGTGTGCCTCCTAGTCTTACTTTTTGATGGCATAAGCAATCAATCTATGTTTACCCGTTCCATTCCACTCATTATTTTGTAGACCTCTGTTATATCTCCCCTCAGCCATCTCTTTTTCAAGTTGAAGAGCCCTAACCTTTTAAGCCTCTTCTCACAGGGGTATCCTTCCATCCCCTTTACCATTTTGGTGGCTCCTCTCTGTACCTTTTCTAATTCCACTATATCCTTTCTAAGATATAGCAACCATAATTGCACACCATATTCAAGGTGCAGTCGCACCATGGAACAATACAGAGGCATTATAATATGTTTTGTTTTATTCTCCATTCCTTTCCTTATAATTCCTAGCACTCTATTTGCCTTCTTGGCCGCCGCTGCACTCTGGATGGAGAGTTTCAACATGTTATCCACGATGGCACATAAATCTTTTTCCTGGGTGATAGTTCCTAATGTGGAACCTTGCATCGAGCAACCATACTACAGAATAAGGAAAAAATTTTGCATATGGATAATTTTCTTTCCTTGTTTGTACTGGTCTAGCAGGATGATAAGGATATGAGCATGATCATCTGGCAGGAGTCACTAGGATTTGTAATAAATTATCCTAAATCCCAGACAAACCCATTATTCCAAATGGAATCAAAAGATATTCTTCTACAAGAAAGGATGACCATTTTGGTGTCCATCATGGAAAAAATAAGGAAGCGTCAGTAGCTGACATTATTGGGCCTTATGGCTTCATTGGTACATGTAGACTCTCTTTGTACATCTCATATGAAACAAGCTAAATGAACCTTACACTCTCAGTGCATTCAGGCCTCTCAGAACTTGTCAGATGCCATCACTTTCTGACCTGGGTGTGATCAGATTATATCTGGCCAGGGGCATCTCTTTTCAGATTCCTCAAATACAAATTCTCCAAAACAGAGATTTATCCAAACTAGGGTTCACACAAAGGGCCTTTGGTCTAATCTAGGAAAAGTTTGTTTATTGTTTTTGATTACCTGACTTTTGAAAGCACAGCAAAGTGGGGAATAGTTAATACAATAAGGGTCTGATTCTGTCCTGCGTGGCTATCCCCTTTATAAGTCCGGTCTGAGCCGGACATACAAAGGGGATTGCAATTCTGATCCCACAGGGCATGTCTAGCCCCAAAGGATCAAAATCGCGATCAGGCCTGTACAGGCACTGCCCGGATAGCTCAGTTAGGCATTTAAATGGAGCCACTGCTCAAGCACCCCAAAGTTGCAGAATCAGTGAGCACATTGAAGCGAAGGGTAGTGATGGTTGGTGACTCTCTTCTGAGGGGTACTGAGGCGTCCATCTGCCTACCAGACTTTATATCCAGAGAGGTATGCTGTCAGCCAGGTACCAAAATCCGAGATGTTATGGAGAGTTTGCTGAGACTCATCAAGCTCACTGATTATTACCCAATGTTGCTAATCCATGTCGGCACAAATGATACTGCCAGATATCCCTCTGAGTGTATCAAAAGTGACTTCATGACTCTGGGACAGAGGGTGAAGCAGATAGGGGTGCAGGTGGTGTTCTCTTCAATCTTCCCTATTAAGGGTAAAGGCCAAGGCAGAGAAGCTCGCATCCTGGATGCATGGCTGCATGGATGGTGTCATCGAGAGCATTTTGATTTCCTGGACCATGGGATGCAGTTCCAAGGGTTGCAGAGCAGAGATGGCGTCCATCTGTCCAAGAAATGTTGACGTGTCTTCAGTAGCAGACTGGCTAATCTACTGAAGAGGGCTTTAAACTGGATTCGTTGGGGATGGGTGAAACATTAAATACCTTTATGAGAATGGGTAAAAGGGGCAACATATGGAAAGCGGTGTGTATAAATGCCCATAGCATGGGAAATAAGATTCCAGATGTTGAAGCTTTAATGGGAGAGGCTGACTTGGATTTAGTTTCAATTACAGAAACATGGTTCACAGAAAATCAGGACTGGGATGTAACTATACCAGACTATACTTTATTCAGAAAGGACATGGTAGGGAGATGGGGAGGAGCCAGAGGAGTGGCACTATATGTTAAAAATAATATTAAAGTTTTGGAACTACAGAGCTTAAATGGGAGAAAGGAGACACTGTGGGTTAAACTAGAAAGAGGGAAAGAGAAATCTATTTGCATTGGCGATATACAGACCTCCCTCACAAGAGGAAGAGGTGGACAGAGAGTTAATTGAAGACATGCGCAGCATTGCTAGGAAAGGAGAAGTGCTACTGATAGGTGATTTCAATATGCCAGTTGTTGTTTTGCACATTCCTGCTGCAGTATCATCTAGAAGTAAGGAGATCCTGGATTCTCTGCAGGGAGAACTATTCAGGCAACTGGTAACAGACCACACACGTGAAAGGGCCATATTGGACTTGGTGCTTACCAATGGTGAAAGTGTTTCTGATGTTATAGTGGGAGATCATTTTGCATCCAGTGATCCCCAGATGGTGTAGGGTTCAGTATTAGGACTAGGGCTGTTAGAATCCATTCAAATGCGAGGGTCTTAGACTTTAGGAAAACTAGCTTTGCCAAGATGGGCCAATACCTTAGGGAGTCATTAGCGGGATGGGAACAGCTGGGGGATGTAGAAAAACAGTGGGCAAAACTAAAAGGGGATATTTTGAGGGCAACCAACCTTTTGTTAAAATGGTAAATATGGGTAAAAGGAAAAGGAGGCCGCTATGGTTTTTGAAAGAAGTAGCTGAAAGATGAAGAAAAAAAGGGAGGCCTTCATGAAATACAAGAGATCATAGAGAGAGGAAAACAGGCATCTATATTTAGAAAAACTTAGAGAAGCTAGCAAAGTAGTCAGGAAAGCAAAGATTCAAAAATAGGAGGAAATAGCTAATGCAATAAAATGGTGGGAGGGGGGGGGAGATAAGAGATTTTTCAGATATGTTAGTGAGAAGAGGAAGAGGAAAAGTGGTATTGTCACACTCAAGGTTAAAGGGGAGGAATATGAAGAAGTGATGAGGATAAAGTGGAATTGCTTAACAAAATTTTCTGTTCTGTGTTCATAGATGAAGAACTAGGAGCAAGACCTCAGAGAACACCCACAAACAGGAACAGAAGCAAAGATCATCTTTAACAATTTTCAGAAGACTGTGTTCGTGAGAAAATAGCTAAACTTAAAGTAGACGAAGCAATGGGACCGGATATACCCTAGAATACTGAGGGGGACTTTCTAGCAGCTCCACTGACTGACCTTTTCAATGCCTCGTTGGAGTCAGGAGTGGTGCCAAAGGACTGGAGAGAGGCACATGTGGTCCCTTTACACAAAAGCAGAAATAAGGATGTAGTTGAAAACTACAGGCCTCTTAGTTTAACTTCGGTGGTGAGTAAATTATTGGAAACACTGCTGAAAGAGAAAATAGTGAGGTTTCTGGAGTCCAGCAGATTACAGGATCTGAGGCAGCATGGCTTCACCAGAGGCAGGTCTTGTGAGACAAATCTCATTGATTTCTTTGACTGGATGGCCAGGGAGTTGGACCGAGGTGGAATCTTAGATGTGGTGATTTAGAAATTGGTTAAGTGGGAGGTGACAAAGGGTACAGGTAAATGGAGCTCACTCTGAGGAGAAGGAGGTTACCAGTGGTGTGCCCCAGGGATTTGTCTTTGGTCTGATTCTTTTTAACATCTTTGTTAGTGATATAGCGGAAGGGCTGTTGGGAAACGTTTGCCTCTTTGTGGATGATACCAAAATCTGCAATAGAGTAGGCACCCAGGAAGGTGTAGATAACATGAGGAGGGATCTAGCTAAGCTTGAAGAATGGTCTAGAATTTGGCAGCTGAGATTTAATGTTAAAAAATGCAGGGTCATGCATCTGGGCTGCAGCAATCCAAGGGAGCAATATAAAATAGGCAGTGAAGTACTTTTGTCCACTAAAGAAGAGCAGGACCTAGGTGTGATTGTGTCTTATGATCTTAAAGTAGCTAAACAGGTAGAAAAGGTGACCGCAAAAGCTAGAAGGATGCTTGGTTGCATAGGGAGAGGAATGGCCGGCAGAACAAAGGTGGTGATAGTGTCTCTGTATAAGTCTTTGGTGCAACCTCATTTGATATAAACAGGCCAGTAGGATGATTCCCCATACCCTCAGAGTCATCAGATGAAAAATAAAAAGATACTTTTTTCATATTTGTCCATTCAGGGTTCTGCCACGGATATACATATGAAGTATTGTAATCCTAAGCATCCCTGTTTAATTTATCCAGCTTCATTCTCTTGATCTCAATCTGAACTCAAGCCATCTGACTCTGTCGATGCTGTAGCTGTGCATTATATGCAGGGCCATACCAAGCTGGAATCGCGCCCTTTGCAACTTGCAGATCGGGCATGCGCGCCCCCCCCTCCTCATACCCCCATCCAACGCTGCCTGCTCTTGCCCTGCTGCTGCTGCCCTCTTTTTTTCACAGCGGCGCCGGCAGCAGGGAAAGAGCAGGCAGCATTGGAAGGAGGTATAGGGAAGGGGTGGGGGGCGTGCCCAATGTGCAAGTCTCCGGCACATTAAGCAGATCTGTCCCTCCCTGCTCTGACGTCGCGCCAGAGGAGGAAGAGACCAGACCTGCTTAAAGTGCTGCGAAAAGGCTTGTTGGACACATTTCGGCTATCTACTGTTGCCCTGCCCCCACTGAGAGAAGAAAAAGTGGCGGCAGCAGGGCAATAGCAGGCAGCCGAAATGTGCTCCCCAAGCCTTTGCGCCCTGTGAGGCTGCACCGCTCGCACAGGACTATGTACGGTCCTGATTATATGTATCTTCACTATCCAAAGACTGTAAAGCAGCCTTTTGAGATTCCATCTCCTCTTGTGTCTTAGATACAAACGCCTTAGTAGTATCTACAATAAGAACCATTAGCTCGAGCGCACGTTTATTTAAAATTGTATTCCAATTGTCCATGAACTCAGGAATATCCATAAAAAGCCATGGCTCTTTTGTAATCCGAAGCCCCTTGGAATATGTTGATGTGTAATGTATTCTAATAAAGAGGCACGGTGAAGATCTGATCTAATAATATGTTTCCATATTTGTGTGAGCAAAGTTCAAGACACAATCTCTTCAGCAGCATCATCCATAGAAAAAATAGTGGGTTCTTTCAAAAGATCTTTAACATATCCCTCTGAATAAGACAGGGTATCCTGCCATAAGGGTTTTGCAGATCCCATGGATGCAATCCTAATTAAAAAAGCAAACCTCAAAGCCTCTGGTGAATAGCTGACAAAAAAAAAAAAAAACAGCTAAGGAATTGCAATTCGTTATCAGACTTTAAGAAGCAATCTGAAAATCAAGCCCTTGTGCTCAGTGAACAGGGGTATCCATCTCATATTGTTATGAAAGCTTGCAAACAAGCATTTTTCAATGATAGAAGTTGTTTTTTTATCTGCTTCAGGGTCAAAGAAAGTCTCTGTAGATTCACATTATTTACATTTTGTCACCAAATATAAACCATTGAATCAGCACTTACATCAAATTATACATTCTCACTTTAATGTGATTCGGACTATACCTGGCCTGTGTGATTACATTCTGTGGCTTGTTTTTTCTCAAGAGTGTAATTTATATGACCTGTTAAGTTTGACTGTTCTTAGGAAGTGACGTTTAGTTATTTGGCATCAAGCTTGTGGATCTTGTTCTGTATGTGAGATTATGGTGTTCAAAAAGGGTTTTTTTCAATATCAGGACCAACAGTATAGGTTGTGATGGAATACTAATTGTAGATCAGATTTTGTGATGTATATGATTGTATGCTCTTGTGGGCTAGCTTATATTTGCAAAAGGTCTCAGCAGTTAAGAATTGGTCTTTTTGAACATCGGAGTAAATTGAAGCATTCTGTTGCTAATGCTTGTTTGGTCGATCATTGCAAACTTTTTAATCATGTGTTTACTGATTTGAAATGTTGGGCTATTGACCATGTCCCCCCTTTGAGTAGAAGAGCTGATCGTGATTCTGCATTGATTAGCAGGGAACAGTTTTGGATTTTTCGGCTCAGTACAGTTCAGCCAAATGGTTTGAATGAGTTTCTGGATTGGAAGGTTTGTTGGTATTTTTTTTTTCTTATGTTGTTGAAGTGGATGGATGTGGGTGATCTTTTTACATCTGTAGTAGATTGATTGGTTGGTTTGTATTTGATGTCAAGGGATTTCCTCTTTGTGAGTAGGAGGCCCTTTGTGTGCGATATTTGCAATAGTTTTTTGCCGGGTTGTGCTTCAAATGGGGCTTTCTTTGGGCAAATCAGCATCTTGGGTTTTCATCAGTTTCCTAAGTTGTGTTTTTTTTTGTTTATTTTCACAACTTATTCATTAGGATTTTCTGGGGGCTTTTTTCTTTTAATATAACTTTCCTTTGGTGTTATGGTGGGAAGTATTTTGATATTTTGGCAACTGAAAGTGTGCTAATTGCATGACTCTCTTATTTTTGGGCAGAGTCTGATTTCCTGACGCAGCCTTGGCGAAACGCCCAGCACTGGAGCCAGGACATTGTTGCAGCCCTAGTTGTAGCTAAGTACTGCTTGGATTTTATTTCTTAATATTGCCTTTATCTGTGATGCCCTTGTTGCTTTAGATGCCATTGATGTTGAGATTCATGCAAAAATTGAGACAGTGATAACAATCCATGTGGAGCTTTTTGACCGGTGATAGTATGTTTGAGCAGCTTTTGTGAGCCAATGTTTGACCTTTTTGGTTGCCTTTCCATAGAGCCATTGCATCAGCTTGTTGATATATTATACTGAGATCGGTTTCTCAAATGGATGATGTGTTGAGTGACTGAAACATCTTCAGTGCTATAGAGGGTTTTTTTGTGTTAGCTCTGGTCGTTTTGTATTTTTGTCAGCTATTCACCAGAGGCTTTGAAGTTTGTTTTTTTTAATTAGGATTTCACTCAATATTAGACATTAAGGACATATGAACTCTTATATACACACTAGTATTATCTAATATTATTAGTATTATCCTGATGGAGGACTGTGTTCTGGAAACGGGGGCTGCATGTGTGAGTGTTACTTTCTTGCCAGACCAGTGCAAGCTTTGGTACTGTCCCCCTTCACTAATGTCATCGACAGGAGAGTAGTGAACAGCATTTAAATCTCCTCAGCTGTTCCGCAGCCCATGGTTGCATGCCCGGAGAGGCGCGTGACAAAAGGGGTATGCCCCTTTGGTGCCAATTCAGGGCTTGGCCCCATTGTTTAGAGGCTGCAGGAGGGAACTTAGAGGTAAGAGAAAAAAGCAAACAGAGAAAATACTCTTTTAGATAAAGAAAAAAATTAAACGGGAGCACAGAGGCTGGGGTCGTTGGAGATCCAGTGACAACTCTTCGTCGTGCCGGCCACACTGAAGGTCACAACTTCTTCAAGAGACTTAGTTGTGAATTTATCTTCTTTTGCTTTATTGGAGTCTCAGATTAAAGTGCTTAGTTAAGGATTATCTTTTGTTCCACAGACCAAGTATGACTCTTTCCTTTAGGAGTGACCTTGAGAAATTTTTATGGAAAATCCATTTGCGGGCTTTCTTCTCCTCAACAGTGGATGACGCGCAGAAAGAAGATCTAGCAGAGTCTCTCGTACAGGATAGATGTATACCACTTCTGGTTTAATCTACTTGGTCTCCTCCTACTCCTCCACCCACTGCTATATGATGCTACATGATGTTGAATTATTGGCTAATAAATGTAAACATCTGCATAGCTTGCCATATGAGGAGTGGCAAGCTCTACAGCAATTAAGCTTGAATGTTAACATTACTATTAAAAAAACTGATAGGGGGCGGAGCCTGATATCTGGTCAAGATGGACGTGTAAGAGCGGTGCTCCAGAGGGCAAAAGACAAGAATCCTGATTTTCTGCAATATTTGATCAAATAGTTCCTACCTACTTGGCTGCCATTCGATCCCGGATATCTCGGGCTCCAAGCAGATGTGGCTGGATTTCCAACTATCTCAAAATGCTAGTGCAAAGAGAACCAAGACGGAACCTCTCTCACCTCACAAGATGGCGGCCATCCGAGATAGCCCTGCGATCTCGCAGGAGATCTTGGCTGAGATTCGGGCAGTCAAAGAAATGGTCAAAGCAAATGGAGAATCGCTAAGTGCAATGCAGGAAGATATCAATGCTTTGAGATCCTCGTTGGAGTCAAATACGGCTCGTTTGGAGAAGGTAATGAAGGCAGTGGCGTCACATGGGGAGAGGTTCGAGGTTGTTGAGAAGCAGGCCAAGTTGATTTGCTCATTGAAAAGAGAGGTGGAAGATGGCAATAATTGCTCGTGGCGAAACAACATAAGGATACTAGGAGTGCCTGAGGGAGCAGAGGGGCATGACTTGATATCCTTTTTGCAGGTTATGATTCCAGGTGTGTTAAAGCTGCATTTCACCATGCCGTTTGAGACTGAGCGCGCCCACATAGTCCGGCGCCATGAGCAAGTGGCCACGCACAATCATTTTGAAAATTTTGCATTTTCAGCAAGTGCTACAAATAATGGGAGCAGCCAGAGCACTTACAGCTTTGGAATATCAGGGGCATAAACTCCTGTTCTTTCCTGACTTTGCGAAGGCAACATTGGATCATAGAAAGAGTCTTTTGGTGCTGCATCTACGTTTGGTTCAACTGAAGGCCCGTTTTGGACTGTTATATCCTGCCTGCATGAAAGTCATGTTGCATAACCAGACCAAGACTTTTGATGATCCTGGAGATTTATGTGCATTTCTGGAGGATAAGGAGTCTGCGACGATGCAGTGAAGGACATATTGCATCTTCTGCTTGTTACAGTGTTATGGTGCTTGCTATTATGGGCATTCAACTGGTCTGAGGTCGTGTGAAGGCGAGTTATCCACGCAGAAGCGGCATATAAGCGTGTCATACTGCCATTTTCTGGGACATTTATTCTGTCTCATTTGTAAACATTATCTTTACTTTTAAGAAGGGAGGTGGACAAGATATGACGTTTGGAGTATTGCAGAAATGTAGGAGTGTTGGGTCACTGAGCCCTCCATGCCTGCCTTGTCCTAGTGGGCTCACCCATTAAGTTTTGTGTGTTATATAGCCCCCCTGGTTTTAGGTGGCTTTGAGAAATGTTCTCTGTTTCTTTTTAGAGTTGGGTGTTTTTTCCGTTTTTTGTTTTTCTTTATCATATGTTGGGGCCTCATCTTTTTCTTTGGGCTATAGGAGCAGCCATACTTTAAAGGTGCTTGAGAAGCTATTCTACAATGTAAACTAAAGGCCACATACTGATCTGTTTCTGTAACTTATGACTGCTAATTTGGAGCTTTATTCAGTATGTTTCTCTTTGGGATTGGCTACCTGAATGTTAAGGGCATCAATAATTGTTACCAGGAGGAATGTTTTCTTCTGTATAGTAAGACAGAAGTGTTGACATCTCATTGCTGCAAGAGGCACATTTGAATACAATGGAGTTATTGAAGTTCAACACACACGCCCTATTTCAAAGGAATTTCTACTGCCCATCATAAGAGTAAGGGGATGGTCATTTCAGGACCTATCTTCCAAAGGTGGTATTATTGCCTCACCTACAGAGCACCAGACGCACCAACAGATGAACTATCATCAATCCTAGAAGCAATATGTACAGTCAACAACCTACACAAACAACTTCTAATACTTGGAGACTTCAATCTCAGATCTACCAGCAGAAAAGAAGCAGAAGCCTTCCTATCAGCTTTGGACTCCCTCTAATTCACCCAAATGATCAACACCCCCACTCACAGTCTCGGATACTCCCCCGACCTCATCTTTGCTCCGAACAACCTAAAGGAAGGAAGCCTCATCTCAGGGCCTTACATCACACCAGTACCCTGGTCAGATCACCACCTAATAAAGATTAAACTACAAGCAACAGATTCAAAAAAGCAAAATGATAACCCACCCCCAACCAGGAGATTCAAAAGCTTCAAGAAGGAACAGTTCACACAAGACACACGACCACTCCTCAATGCCGAGATAATGGACATAGATGATCAAATCTCCAAATGGAACGACATAATTTCTTCTGCTGCCAAGCCACCCACCCGAAGAACACAACAATCACGCAGCACAAAACCCTGCTCCACTCCATGGTACTCCAAGGATATACGCATAGCAAAAAGAGCACTAAGACGACTTGAACGCCGCTGGAGACGCAACAAATCAGCCTCCTTACAGGAACAATACCAGACAAAACAAAAAGAATATAACAACCTCATCAACCATCAGAAAAGAGAATTCCATACAAACCTTATCCTGAAATCCACTAACAAACCCTGTGAACTCTACGAAGTCATAAAGACCCTCATCAAAGAACCCTACAACAGAAATGAGCAACAAATAGACCCACAGATCTTTGCAGACCACCTCAAGAACAAATTCACTGCAACACCCAAGAACAGCAACGAGACTGTCAAATACAGGACATCCACACCAAAACAGAGCTGGGGCACATTTAACATCCCCTCGAATGAACAGCTCTCCAAGATCATCACTGACCTCAACACCAGCACCGCCCAGTATCCTGGATTAAAGCAACGAAAGAAGACCTGACACAAGTCATACGTAAAATAGTAGATAACTCTCTCTCCAAAGGAATAATGCCAAACTCCCTGAAGCTAGCCACAATACGCCCGATCCCCAAGAAAACCACCTTAGCTAAAACTGACCCCGCCGCCTACAGACCCATCTCAAGCTTACCATTCCTATCCAAGATCATCGAGAAAGTAGTCCAATACCAACTCCAACAACACATCGACATCCACAATCCCCTGGACCCCAATCAACATGGCTTCCGACCCAGCCATGGGGTTGAAAACCTACTGATACAGCTATTCGACAGACTGTTGAGGATGATCGACTACACCAGAATGGGCGTCCTCATGATATTCCTAGACATCTCCTCAGCATTTGACACTGTCTGCCGCATAACATTACTAACCAGACTACAGGAGGCGGGCCTACACAGCACCACCTTGAGCTGGTTTACATCTTACCTCACCAACAGACAGCTACAAGTCAAGTGTGGAACAAAGACCTCTCAACCTTTCAGAGCCACACAGGGAGTCCCACTAGGCTCAGCTCTCTCCGCCCTGCTCTTCAATCTTTACGTACAACCCATCTGCGCCATCATCAAAGACCACAATACACCATATACGCAGACGACATAATGATATTCACACCAATCAATCTGGACAACCCGGACTACTCCAACATAGCCAACTGCTTCCAACAAATGGCAACCTGGCTTCAGGAAAACAATCTATCAATAAATTACAATAAAACTGAAGCTCTATTCATCACGAAAAACCAGACATTTTCACCCTCAGCCACCATCAACCTGAATGACACCATCATACCAGTAAGACAAGAAATAAAATACCTGTGAGTAACACTCGACAAGGACCTTAACCTCCAATCCCACATTGCAAAAATCACAAAGAGCGCTTACATCAAAATGAGGACAGTCAGAAGGCTCAAACCCATCCTCGCTCATTAACATTTCTGAACAGTCTGTCAAGCCATCATCACTCCCACTCTAGACTATTGCAATCACATCTACCAGGGGCTACCAAAAAAGACAATAAGACCACTACAGCTAGCACAAAACACAGCCGCACAACTCATAACAGATTGCACAAATCACGACCACATCACTCCCATACTGTACCACCTACACTGGCTCCCAATCAGCTCTCGAGTACAATTCAAAGTACTTTTACACATATTCAAAATAATACACAACCTCTCAGCTGACAGCCTACAACCACTCATAAAAACTGATGACAGCAAGAGACCAAGAAGAAAAGGAACCTCAGACACCATCAGAACACTAAAAGAATTTGCTAAAACAAAGCAGGCCACATCAAGTAGGGCGCATTCCCTGGCAGCGCCCGCTATATGGAACTCCCTCCCAGACCACCTAAGATCAACCAAAGACCTCAAGGACTTCAGAAAACTTCTTAAGACTGCTCTATTTACAGAACATTTCAAGGACTTCACATAAATGACTCCTTTTTACTACTTTCAAGACAAAAAAGGATCATGATCCTAGCGCACCTTTCACACGGCTCCATTATTGTTTATATGTATATTGCTCATTATGTAAATAGCTCACCGATAAAATCTGACACACTGCACCACACACCACTCTTCTTAGTTCTCCCACTGCATGCTACAGACCACACATTATTATTGATTGTTTGATGTGCCAAACCGCTTTGATTTAATGATAAAGCGGTATACTAAAGCCTTCTAAATAAATAAATAAATTTTAGATTTAGTGAGTCTACTACCCATGCGGCTCACAGCTAATCTCATTCTCCCTCTTTGACTTAACGAGCTCTAACTACATACAGTAACGTGGTTGTCGGTCTGTTTCTTAATGGGGTCATCTTGAAGATATATCTATCACTCCTAAAGTGAATTATATAATAGGAATATTATCAGTGTTCCTTATAAGTAAAGTATATTGTTAGATTGATAGAACTTTAGTTCAGCTTTCATGGAGAAATAACAGCCTAGATTTGATCATAGGAAGCTTGGGTTTTAATAGGAGGAAGGGGGAGGGGTCTCCCTGATTGTCTGGTCTAATGCTATGGCTTTGCCAAAACAAGGTTCACGATGGGTGGAGGGGGCCGTAGGCATACTTTTAATCCGCCGATGAGAATAAGTATCAGTCTCATCAAGGACATGTCAACAACTTAGGATTTGGGATGTAAGACTGGCCCTAACATTCAGCTTTACTAGGCTTAAGCATAGAATCATACTGGTTGGTGTTGGGACTCAGGACCACTCTCTCCTGATTTGGGGTCGTTTTCGATCAGCAAATTGGCATCTTTTCCTTACAAAGGGACTGTCAGTTTGAATTAGCTCCATGTTGGGAGTGGCCCTTTTTTCCCGTTGTTTCCATCTGGAAATATACTACTGAGATTGACAGATGTGCATGATGGCGCACTTGTGCCTATGTTTTCTGTAGTGGTGTACTGGCTCCTATATAGCGCTTGCAGGCCTTGTAGGCTTACAGAGGTTCTATGTTTTTATTTGGCTCCCGATGATCGCATGATGATGGGAGGGACGGGGTGGGGCGGGCTGTGTTTAGTCTTTGAATATCACGTGTCATGGAGAAGAATTGTGTATTTTAATTTGATGTAACTCGGTTTTTCTCTTTTGTTTGTATTTTGTTGGAAAATATAAATAAAGAAATTTAAAAAAAAACTGATAAAGGAGGAGCAGTGGTAGTGTTGGACTCTTCCTATTATCATCAGGAGATATTGTAACAGCTGTCCGATGTAACTACATATTGGTTATTATCGACTGACCCAACTGAGTGGTTAAGTTTTGATATTAGACTGGTGACAATGGAAGCTTTGGAGCAGAAGATCACAGTAAGAAAGAGTTTAGATTCCTTAATGTGAAAGTACCATGACTACCATATTTATATATTCTTCCAAAAATACATAATTTAGAAGCTCCTTCCGGATATCCAATTGTTTCCTCTATGGGTTCTTTGTTGGAGCCATTGTCAATATATCTGGACTCTTTTTTGCATCTATTATTGCTTTCTATCACCTCATTTGTAAAGTATACAACTCATTTTTTTAACCTTCTTGAGCGGCTGCAATTGCAGTATGGTTTTTCAGATTGTTTCTTGGTTACTTTTGTTGTGAACTCCCTTTATACTAACATTCCTCCAGAAGGTGATTGAATCAGCTCTTCAGGGGATGATATCAGTCCTGTCATTTACAATTCATGATAAAATTTGCATGTTTAACTTTGTGAATTGGGTTTTTTTTTGTTGTTATGATGATACTCTTCACCAACAATGTTTTGGTGTGGCTATGGGGGTTACGATGGCACCATCAGTGGCTGATTTATATATGACCCATTTTGAGTCTACATGGGCCCCTGTTACACCATTTTTGCCTTTCCTATGTATGTGGGTGAGGTATATTGATGATGTGTTCGCTATATGGTCTGGCACAGAAGAGGGTTTCTTGCAGTTCCATTGTTGGTTGAAACATTTAGATTCCCATATTCGATTTTCCATCACATATGACTGCCATCTCTTTCTTGGATGTACGTATCATGAAGAGTTTATCGGGTTTTCAAACTTCATGCTCTGCAATTGGCCCTCAGAATGGTAGCATGCACCCTATGCAATATACACACTCATGATTACATAACTCCCTTACTAAAGCAACTTCATTGGCTTCCAGTCATTGAACAAACAAGATTTAAACCCATACTCACTATTTTTAAAATAATGGCTTATCATCCACTTACCTTCGCTCAGTTCTTCATGAAACTAAGGATAACCGCTGAAAGTGATCAGGTTCACAAAACACTTTAATCACCCTGGTACTTTTTAAATCTAACACTACGACATCCAGAAGAGCCTTCTTGTATGCACCAAACCTTTGGAACTCAACCCCATGTACACTATGGGCCATTAAGGATCTGTTATCATTCCGTAAAGCCCTAAAGATGCACCTATTTACATCTTATGTTACCGAAGACTAGATGTGATCTCAATTTAAATCAATCTCTGTTATTTACCTTTATCCCCTCCCTGATTTTCATCACACATCCTCCCTTCCCCACCCTTGGCTCTTTATGAATTTTTCCAAAAATTTGTTATTTTGTTATAATGTATTAAGTTTTGTTCGATGCAAACCGCTTTGACCAAAGGATAAAGTGATATAAAAAAATGTATAAATAAATAAATAAATAAAATACTGCCTTATTTGTGAAGCCCTTGTTACTTTAGATGCCCTTGATGTTGAGAGTCATGTAAAAATTGAGACAGTAATAACAATCCATGTGGAGTTCTTTGATCTGTGATGGTATGTTTGAGCAGCCTTTGTGAGCCAATATTTGGCCTTTTTTTGGTTGCCTTTCCATAGAGCCGTTGCGTCGGCTTGTTGATATATTATGCTGAGATCTTTTTCTCCAATGGATGATGTGTTGAGTGACTGAAACATTTTCAGTGCTGTAGAGTTTTTTTGTGTTAGCTCTGGTAATATTGAGGGAATACTATAAATATGACCTAAAAGAAAATAACAAGTACGCACGCATGACTGCAGAAATTGGATTATAGAAGCTTAGCTCTGAGTCAAAATTCACACCTAAGGTTTTTGAATGTTTTTTGAAGATCCAGGTTGTGACCTGTTATTTTTAGTGCAAGAATTGGTTGTTGATAGCCTCTTAACTTCCATCCACCTACTAGGGCCCAAGACTGTAAAAAGTGAAAGCCGCCATAATAGCGTATCTTTCAGCACCTGACTGTGCTCTAGCCTGTGGAGTCCAGCCCCCTTAAGTGCAAGCTTCTTGTTGTAGGGTGGAGGATGCCACAGGTCTAGAGCATGAGTGGGTGCTGGCTTTTATTTTTTGCAGCCTTTGCCTTGGAGAAAGGATAGAGGTAAGGGGGTAGCGGCAGTGGGAAGAGGTGGGTGATGCTGGACATGGTAAGGGAGAAGCAGGGAAGAAGAGATGTCAGACATTTTGGGGTGGGGTGAAGAGAAGGAAGATGCTGGATTATGGGGGAGAGAAGCAAGAGAAGCAGAGGTACTGTACTGGGCAGAGTAGGGAAGAGGATATGCCGGACTATGTAGGGGGAAAGCAAAGGAAGGGGAGGTGCTACACTGGGAAAGTAGGAAAAGGGAGATGCTGGACTCATGGGGGGAGAAGAGGAGATGCTGTACTGGAGGAGCAGGAAAGGGAAGATGCTGCACAGGGGTGTATGGAAGGTGAAATGTTGCTTGGGGGCTGTAGGGAAAAGGAGATACTAGACTGTGAGAGGAGACGCTTGGTTGAATGTTCAACTAGGGTGTCAGATAGATATCCTTGGTTTGGCCCTGAATGCAATGTGGGAGTAGGCCAAGGGGAGAGGGAAAGGATTAGGGCAGGGACAATCTGAGGGGGTGGGAGGAGGGAAATATATTTTATTCCATATATCCCTCTTTCTCCAGTGCCTGTGGGCACCCAGACATTTAATCCAGCCCTGGCAGAATGTGCTGTTCAGGAAAGGGGCATATCATGTTGTAATTTTTAGTTTATTTATTTACCTAATTTTTTATACACCATCTTGCTGGCTGCAAGTAATCCTATCAATTCTCAAAGTAGATTGAATTCATAAATAGTAGATGCTGCTTACAATCCTTGTTATAGTCTGAGAAATATGACCTCCCCAATACCTGAGTAGCAAGCTTTTTCTACCTAGCTTTATTCACAGGCAACAGCACATCAATCGATTGTAAAACCAGATAGTATTGAACCACAGCCAAAACATCCTGGAATGACTGATATCCCTGTGTGCATGTGTGTTTTATTGTATTTTATATTTTGCATCATTATACGGTTAACACATAGCATTAGTCTTCAAGTAACACGATGAAAGACTCATGATAGTAAAGATCAGCTTAGAGTGAATTAGAGTGAAGGGAGTAGTGTTGCCACTGGTAGAACATTGTTAATTTTTTCTTTGTACCATGCTTCCTTCTGAACAGGATACTGATACATTCTAAAGTATTAAAAAATACACACACCCAGCAAGCATACAGCTGCTCTAGGGGTGGAAAGTCTGGCTATCAATATTTCATACTCAAGCTTCATGGTAATTTGCAATAAGAAAAAAGAAAGAGGAACAATACTGTTGTATTACTTAGTGTGATGGGACACTGCTTGTGACCTGCTCTAAACACTGCTGGATAGCTTCAAGACAATCACCAAGCCAGGCATATTTGCAGCAAACAACATTTTTATTTCATTTCCAGGTTTGTCATTTCACGGCTAACACATTTCCATTTTTGGAGACCTTCGGGCATTGCAGGAATGTACAGCTGGTGTTTATGTGCATGCTGCCATAAGACATCATGCAGCATCTCCAAATTTCATAGCTAGGCTCCCTGCAGCAAGCTTTCCAGTTGATGTATAGGGCTGTGCCCAGCTGGAGCGGTAGTTCCAGGCATTTATAGTCTCTCTCCCACCAGCTATCCTTTCTCTGGCTGCTCTGTGCCTTGTTAGTTCTTTGCCCCATCAGGCTCTGCCTTTCTGGCAGTTTCCTCTTGCTTTAAGAGAAATCCATTTAATGGTACATTGTAAACCGCTTTAATACTGTGTTGTGAAAGGCAGTATATAAAGTCAATAAATCAAACCAAATATGGAGCTTTGCACAGGGTTCTGTACATAGTTTTCTGGATTACTGTCACCGCCCAGTGCTAAAAGGTATTTTGCACATGAGCAAACTGTGCCCAAACACTTGCACGGACATTTAAATCCAATGCTAATGAAGGTATCAGTATTTAAATCCAAATGCAAAGAAATGCGCACAAGACCTGAAGGATGAGCAGAGGGTTTTTCTTAACGTTGGGACTCTAATGCTGGGTCTGAGGAGGGCTAAAAACTTAGCTCGTTCTTCTCCAATCAGCTTAGTAGGATTTCATGCTTGTTTCTTCTTTTTACTGCAAGCATGACATGCCCTCAATTTCTTTCTGGTTTTATTGAAGGGAAAGAGAGTAAAAAAAAAACCTAGCAAGGAATGAGTAGTTATAGGGGACGTCTGCTGGAACAAACAATAAAATGCTGGATTGCTGACATAACACAATACAATGATATTTCTGTGCAGAATAATGTTAATGTGTATGCACATACTGCATTAAAACCCTGTGCACAGCTAGAATTTTCCTGATACCAACAATATTTATGTGCATAATAGCATTCTAGCACATGAGTGTGAATACAATAATTTTTTCTATAAAATATAACTGCTGCTAGCGCATACCCATATGCACATACTTCCAGTATGCTCTCCCATGTTAGTGCACAAATTCTCTTTACACTTGCATTAGGAAGCCATGCGCTGAATTTTAGCGTGTAGTTTCAGTGCAAACTTACTGGATCAACCCTTCTGTCATCAGTACCTTCTTTCTGATTGACATGAGGATCAAATGTTTTGGAATTACCTCTTCCAACAGCCCTCTACTTCTGGCTATCACAGGGCTACAACTCGCAGTGGTCTCCTGTTTCCTCCTTTCACAAAGCAAGACCATAGCAATCTCCAGGAACAAGCAGGAATACAGTCTTCACATATGGGTGACAATTGGATCAATGGAACCTGCACAGGAGCGCTCCCCAGCATTTAATAGGAAAGCCTTTGGGAGCAGTCCACTGTGCCTGCGCATCTGCCTTTCCACCTCCTCTCCTCAGTTCTTCATTTTCTGCAGAACCAGCAGATTGTTTATTCCTGTCACCACTGAGAAACGTTTCTTTTTTTTATTTAAACTGTGCTCTGCCTTTCCATCAACGCCGGTTCCGTCAAGCCGACACTAACCCCGATATTCTTTTTCGTTTAACTTCATTTTTTTTCTTTTCTGCAATATTCATCGCAAATTAGGCCTTTGGCCTACATTTTTCTCTTCATTCCTGAAGAGAACCTCAAACATGGAAAAACCTGTCAGTAGTTTTAATGCTCCGATAACGGATAGACATGACTGGTGTTTAAAATGTTTGGGCTGTGACCATGTACCAAAATCTTGTCCTTTGTGCTAGCAAATGACAAAGAAAGGCCTACGGAATAGAGCCATACAGTATGGTTCGCTATTTGCCCCGCACTCTATTTCAGTGGCCTCCACATCATTGAGAACATCGGCCTCCTCGCAGGTCTCGTCAAAGTCCAAATATAAAAGAAAGTCCAAGACATTGGTATCTGCATCGAAGACTGATACAGAGTCAAGAAGAAAGTCCCACCATTGGCATTGAGACTCACCAAAAGGTGTTTCTGGCGCAGACCAGCCAGCCAAACAGCACCAGCGGGAGGACCTGTCCTCCAAAGCACAAGAGGGGGCTCCGGGATGCTCTCAAGGAATTGACCTTTGGAGAGCTACCAGTACCATTTTCTGGGACAATGGCTGAAAGCCCCATAGGTGAATCCACCCAGATATCAGTCACCTCCCTGGACCAGCGCATGCTGGCTCTTGAGAGGAGTTTGACCACACTCTTGGCAGCCTCAGTACTGATGGTATCAATAGCTCCAGTAGTGCCGGCTTCGGCATCCTGCCAACAGCCAATGGTATTGTCCCCAGTGCCGGTCAATGAGCCTGTAACGGTGGACCTCTTGCCACCGATGCCTCAATTGGAACTCACCTACAACACTGGTACCCAACAGGCTAAAATTCCCAGGGCTCCCGATTCCGATACCTTGGAACATCAGTACCGGCAATGACCCTCAACATCGACTAAGTATTGAGGTTAAAAGCATGACCGCCAATACTTTAATTTCTTGCCATACTCTGACTCCACTTCATCCAATTCTGATGGGGACTCTCAGGATTCCCAAGACATTCCAGACATTCCTTCGAATCCATCCCCTCCTCAAGAGTGGCGCAGATCCCCACCAGAGGACATGTCTTTCCAAGAATTCATCCAGGACATGGCAGCAGGCATCAGAAAAGGAACCGAGAGCAGAGGAACATGAGATCCTCCAGTACCCTCCTACGCCTAAGGATGCGGCTACTTTACCAGTACATCGCATCTTACAGAATTTCATGCTATGCATTTGGGAGGCTCCTCTCATGGTTCCATCTATCAGCAAAAGGCTTGATACCATGTATCAAGTTCCAGAGTGCCCAAGCTTTCAGAAACCTCAGCTCCCCCGCTACTCAGTGGTGGTGGAGTTGGCCATGCACCAAATAAAGAGTTCAAAGAATCACTCTTCCATGCCTCCAGTTAGACTCAAGAACACTTGATGCCTTTGGGTGTCAGTGTTTTCAAGCATCCATGCTAACCTCAAGGATTACCTCCTACATGCGATGCATGGACATGTTCTTGAAGGATATCACCAGGGATCTAGAGACATTTGCCCCCATGCTCCCTGATGATAAGAGGAGTGCATTCCAAGCCCTTAATTAGACAAAATCAAAATACCTCTAAATTCCTTGCCAGAGCACCTTTCGATACATTTGAATCAACCAGCAAAGCATCAGCAGTCTGCATTAGAGCTGGAAGGATGGCCTGGTTACAGGCCTCAGATCTCGAATAGTGGGTCCAGGACAAGTTGGCTAATATCCCATGTTCTGGAGAGAACCTTTTTGGAAAAGGTTGGAGAGAGAAGGCTGGTGAGATTCAGACAGATGATCTCACCTTCAAAAACCTTTCCAGGAAGACGGCTGACCCCTCCAAGAGGAAAGCTCTTCCAAAGAAACCTTTCTACTCCAAAAAGAAGAAATATTATCTTTCCTACACACCTACAGGGGTTTACCAACCTCAGCAGCAACAGCAACACCAGCAGGGCCTTCGCCAAACCAAGAATCCAAGGCTCCTAAGCCTCAACCAGTGGCGCAGGCACAACCTGCGCCTAGTTAGTGTCTGCTTCCTAGAGATCATTGCCACTTTGCCTCTGCAGGGTCCCCAGCCCCTGAACATAGCAGACAGACTCTGTTCCTATGCCCATAGGTGGCACCTCATCTTTTCAGAGCAGTCCTCCAAAGGGGGTATCTACTTCACTTTCAAGTCGTCGTCCCCCCCACCCCACCAGCTTCACAGGGGACTATCCCACAAACTCCCTTCAGAGCACACTCTTAAAGGATGAGTTGTCCACCCAGCTATCTTAGTGCGCCATAAAAAGAGTTCCTCTCCCGCAGGAAGGGTTTGGCTTCTACTCTCCTTATGTTCTCATTCCAAAGAAAACAGGAGGCTACAGGCCCATCCTGGATCTCAGGGACCTAAACAAATTTGTGTTATGAGAAAAATTCAAAATAATTTCTCTAGGAGCTCTTCTCCCATACCTCCAGAGTTATGATTGGCTATGTTCTCTAGACCTAAAGCAGACGTACATGCACTTAACTGATCCATCCTCAGCACAGATAGTATCTGTATTTCACGTTTCAGCAAAACCATTACCAGTACTGGGTACTACCCTTTGGCTTAGCCTCTACACTGAGATTGTTCACAAAATGCATGGCAGTAATTGCAGCCTATCTCTGCACTTTGGGAATCTTCATCTTCCCTTTCTTAGATGACTGGCTAATCAGGGGAGACTCTCCTCAGGAGGTAAAACTCTCCATGCATCACACCATCACCGTGCTCCAGTGTCTAGGATTTGTCCCAAACTTCCCAAACTTGCACCACGTTCCAACCCAAAGGCTTGAGTTCATTGGAGCACTCTTGGACACTCAGCATGCCCGAGCTTTCCTTCCGCAGGATCGCTCTGCCCGCCTCATTGAGCTCATAAAATACAAACAGCAACAAAAGCTGGTAACAGTTTGAGAGATGCTATGCCTCTTAGGCACATGGCCTCGACAGTCCATGTAGTTCCCTATGCTCGTCTACACATGTGGCAAGCCCAATGGAGAGACATTTCTCAGTGGACCCAAGCAAAGAGGTGTCTCAAAGACAAGATACGTATCACCCCACAACTAAACAGGTCTCTTCACTGGTGGTGGTCCCCACATAACCTACTCGGTGGGTCACCTTTTCAGATACCTCCACCTCAATGCACCCTGACAACGGATGCCTCCAAACTAGGTTGGGGAGCACATCTGAACGATCTGACCAGACAGGGTCTGTGGACACCACAGGAATCTGGGTTGCAGATAAACCTCCTGGAGCTGTGTGCCTTGACAAACGCCCTTTGGGTTTTTCAACCCCAACTGTCAGACCAACAGGTTCTAGTCAGAACAGACAGCCAAGTGGCCATGTTCTATGTGAACAAACAGGGGAAAACAGGATCCTATCCCATATGTCATGAAGCGCTTTGCCTCTGTTTTTTTGCAATTATACACGGCATTCACCTCAGAGTGGTGTACCTCCTGGGCGAGCTCAATGTCCTTGTGGACAGACTCAGCTGTATCCTTCATCCACATGAGTGGACTCTGCATTGGGAAGATGGCTGCTTGGATATTCTGAACGTGGGGAACCCCACTCATAGATCTTTTTGCCACTTAACAGAACACACAGCTGCCATTGTTCTTCTCAAGGCTTCTTTCCCTGCACTGACAGGCCTCGGATGCCTTCCTTCTCCACTGGGGATGAGATCTACATTATGCATTTCCACCATCCCCTTGATACCAAAAACGCTCTTCAAGCTATAAGCTGACAAGGGTTCCATGACCCTCATAGCCCTTTTTTGGTCCCGACAACTGTGGTTATCTTTGCTCCTTCGCCTGGTGCAGACTCCACCCCTCAGACTCAGAAGTGTGCCCAAACTCCTCTCACGGGACCAAGGGACGCTTCTCCATCCCAATCGTCATGCCCTCTGCCTCATGGCATGGCTGCTGAAAGGATAGTGCTTGCTGACCTCGACCTGCCACATGAGGTCAAGGATATCCTGCTTGCATCATGCAAACAGTCCATCAGGTGATCTTATGCTCTGTGGTGCTCCCGAAAGGGAGTTGACCCCTTTGCCTGTGCAGTAGAATCTCTTCTTCAATATCTCCTTCACTTGTCCTTGGCATGTCTTAAGACCAACTCAGTCAGAGTTCATCTTAGTGCCATTACAGCCCATCACAAACCACTGGTGGGCGGACAGCCTATCTCCTCGGACCTCTTACTAGCAAGCTTCATGCAGGGACTCCTGCTGTCCAAGCCATCCATTAAGCCACCACCTGGAGCTTGGGACCTCAACATGGTTCTAGCTCAACTCCTAAAGCCTCCCTTCGAGCCTTTAGCAGCCACTTCTCTGAAATTTCTCTTTGGGAAGGTCATCTTCCTCATAGCCATCATGTCAGCTCACCGCATCAGTGAACTGCAGGCTCTGGTGGTGGATCCGCCATATACCCGGTTCCACCACAACAAGGTTGTCCTCTGTACCCATCCACATTTTCTTCCAAAATTAGTTTCCTCCTTCCACCTGAACCAGTCAGTAATCCTACTGATCTTCTTCCCGAGACTACATGCGTCTCGAGCGGAAGCAGCACTACACACCTTAGACTGCAAGTGGACACTGGGTTACTACTTAGATGGAACTAAAGTTCATAGGAAATCCTCTCAATTATTCATTTCCTTCAATCCAAGTCACCTCGGTCTACCAGTGACAAAGTGGATTCTATCCAAAGGGATAGTGGTCTGTATCTCTTTAGCTTGTGAACAAGTTGGACGCTCCCTGGAGGGTCATCTCACTGCTCATAATGTGCATGCCATGACAACCTCAGTTGCCAACCTCCATTCAGTATCCATTGATGAGATCTGTTGGGCAGCTACGTGGTCCTACATTCATACCTTTGCTACACATTATTTTCTGGACAGAGACTCCTGTCAGGATGTTGTCTTTGGCCAAGCTGTACTCCAGCACCTTAAATTCAACTCCTACCCTCTGTCCCAGACTTTTGCAAGAGACCAGACTTTCATTAAAGGTGGTATAGCAGACTGAATAGAGTCCACTGGACAACAGTGTGTCCACACTCTTCTGCTCAATGCTTTAGCCTCGGAGATAATGCTACTCTCCCCTTATAGTCTGGTATTTTGGAGCTAATGAGTCCCACATGTGAAGACTGCATTCCTGCTTGTTCCTGGAAATAGCATAGTTACTCACCTGTAACAGGCGATCTCCAGGAATAGCAGGAATCAGTCTTACCAACCCACTTCCCTCCCCTAGGAGTTGTAGGGTATTTTTATTTTTTCCTCTATTGCTCAGCTGAAAACTCAACCGAGTAGAGTAGTTGGGAAGGTGGGAAGACAGATGTGCAGGTGCAGTGGACTGCTCCCAAAGGCTTTCCTATTGGATACTGGGGAACGTACCTGCACAGGCTCCGTTGGTGCTGACGTCACCCATATGTGAAGACTGTTCCTGGAGATCACCTGTTACAGTTGAGTAACTACGCTTTCTGTGCCATCAGCTGGCCACTTGCTTCCCGTCTAGGCTCTTCCTGAATGTGTAGAGAAACTCTCATCCTCACACTTGGTCAACAAAATGTAAAGCATGGAAGTTAGGAATGCTTCATATGTGCCATTCTCTTGATGAGTATTCAATTTTGTATTTTGGGGGACACACAAATCAGAATCTGATTTTTCCTTCACCATGGCTTTGTGCCTATAAATTGGGAGTTTTTTCTAAGCTATTATAGAAAAACAGGATGTAGAAATGATCATTTCTGTTTTAAACCTGATCATCGCTATTTACTCTGCATCACAGTACCTGAGTCACTGGAGTATTATAACCAAACATGATGGAGCACGCAGCTCCCCTTCTGTTAGTGGGCATTGAGATGATGTTTTATTTATCTCTTTGCTATTTATTGATATTTGATATATCACAATTTTGACTAGCAAGCGAGGTATCAAAGTGGTCCACAGTCATAGATAGCAATAAACTACATAAATAACATTGTGAGACATCACTTTAAAAAAAAACCAAATAAACATGACAAGATTCAACAGGAAGATAGATATTCAACATCCTCTACAACACCATAAAGCCAAGAAATTACAAAAGACTATATGTAACCTGGCATCAGACTTCACCATAATTGCCCAGAGAGTCCTATTCCTAGTGCATCATTTGCTCCCGGTGCCAATCTCAATATGGACCCTATATTTATTTATAACTGTCTTGATGATTTTTCAAAGGCTTGGTTGGCTGCTTCATCACCATTTTCCAATGTGCTGTCTCTGGGTTCTCTTTGAAAAGTAAGTGACTGCTATTTTCGCTGAACATCAGACTGGTGAGATGGTTCCCAAGAATCCATCCCCCAGTGTTCTAGACCATGAATGTCCTCTACTGCATCCAACCAAGAAGTTCAGTTGTGCCAAAAACATAGTTTGGGTTTAAGTTATATAGCTCTTCTTTAAATAGCAGTATTTTACTATACTGGGAAGGAAGGGTTCTAGGCAGTGGCACAAAAAACCTAGTCATTGAATAGTCCATGAAGGTTACTCATTGTAGTCATAATTCTACCTCCAAGATTGAGTTCATTATCAAGCACTGGACATATAGCTCTTGTGTGATGGTAAAGTTTCAGATTCTCATCTCAAGATTCACCATGAAAGACAAGTTGCAGAAAATTGTTCTATTGTCCTTCGTAAGCCATTCTTTGGTATGAGAAACTGTGGGCTACATTAAGGGTTTTTTTCTCAGCCTAAACAAATAAAAATTAAGAGGGTGTAATGGTTCATTAAGATCATCAAATAATAGGAAACTAGAATAACAAGTCCCTTAATAGTAATATAGTTACAAAAACTTAATGATGCTTGTACAGTAAAGTCAAATAGCTCCCTCAGATTAACATCTAAGAGAATGAAGGTAAAACATTTGCGCTCTGAACAACTGAAAAATGGCAAATTGCAAAATGTGATATATGGGATATGTCAGTTATCTCACTGTGTATTGTGCATATGTGCCTATGATTTTTAGTGCTATGATATATAAGAGTTCACATATTGATGCCTGGCTTTTAAATACATAAATAAGTGAGAAATACAAATGGTTACTTCAGGAACTATACGTAGATCAAAAGAGATTTATAGTGGCAGCCCAAGACAGTGGCTTGTGGAAGAGATGGTTCACAGAGATTAAAGGGAAAACAAAAAACTGGTAAAATAGACATATATAGACTCTATAAAGAAGGCGCTTGAAATGATGGTGGTTGTTAAGTGCCATCAAGAAAATCTTGACTCATGGTGACTCTTTGGATAGAGGTCCTAAACTGTGTTTGGCCTTCAGTCAAGTGGCTAATTGTTGATACCATGGAATTCACAGTTGCTGCTGTTGTGTGAATCCATTGTATTGGTGGTCGTTGTCTTTTGCAGATACATTTTGGTTTCTTCAAGCACAACTTCCTTGAAGTCATTCCATAATTCTTCTGGTGTTCTGTCATTTATATCCAAAGTTGCAAATTAATTTCACAGACAGTCTTTAAATTCCGGTGGTATATTTTCAAGATAATACTTTGCTACATTCATGAGTGGCTTGCTCTTTTTCAGCTTTAGCTTGAGTTTGCATACTTGTTGGCAACGGTCACCCATCTCATATTTTTCTACGAAGTTCTGATGACAGAAAATGTCAATATAGAAAGGCACAATAAGGTGGCATGTCTCATCCACTGGAAACTTTGTAAAAACTACAGCATCATTGTACAGGAAATGTACCGAGTCATAACCCTAGGAGAATTGTGAAGAATAAAGAGACTATGATCACTAGGAACATTCCCATTCCGACCAATAAAAAGCTTGATGCAAAGAGACCGGACATGTGGAAAAGGAAAAAAAAAATGAGAAGAACATTGATAATGTTGGTGTTTAGTGCTAAGCCACTATTTTGTGAATTGTGTAGAGAGGGAGAAGATCCTCTAGTACCAGGAAAATGTGGCAGAAAGATACAGAAATATTTCCCATCATGCTGGATGCTATAGGCTTGATTAAAAGCAATTTTCAAGCACACCTAATTGGTTGCCTATACCTATTTCATTCTATGAAATCCAGAAGGAAGCTCTTTGAGATGATGCAGGTACTACAGTGTATGTACGCGTTAAATTTAGAAAGATTTAGATCATATTCCACCCTGGTTTAGGAATTAGCTTCATTACTGTCATGGTATGCACAAAACTAGTGCATTTGGATTCATTGCCCCAAGAGATACCTGGTTGTCTTTACTAAACTTCTCTGTTGTTCTGGCATTTTATTCCCTAAATGAATACATTAAAACAATCAGCCTTTCTTTGTCCCCATTGTTTGACTTGACAGCTAATTTAAAAAATGAACATGAAATCATGCTTATAGGGAAGAATCACTAGTAATAACCTCATGTGCACATCTGTTTTTGAGCACAGGGGAGCACAGCTTTCCACAGAGCACAACAACATCAGAAATCAGCTGCAGTCCGCTCCGACCACTCTCTTATGTGGCTCTTAATTCACCTGGGAACATCCCCTGTATGGTTGCTTTAGCATTGCTTGCTTGCATATGATTGCTTTGTTGATTTTTGATATCTACTTAAACAGAAAAGTGTTTTATCTTTATTTCTCCATTTTATATACCGCTCTTGTCGGAACATTAGAGCGGTTTACAATAAAAAAAAAAAAATGTCTACGCTAATAAACTATGGAAAAGGAACACCATAGTAGGATAGGAAAGAGGGAGAGAACAGTGCAAGAAACACAGTTACTACACAAAACACAAACTGATAAATACTCAGGGAGGTCGAAGGCTTGTTGGAACAAATGAGTTTTCAGTAGTTCTTTGAACTTAGGGTATGAGGGTTCCAGATGGAGGGAGGGTGGTAAAGCATTCCAGAGTGAGGGGCCGAGAAAAAAGAAGGCCGAGTGACGAGTCTGTTCTAAATGTGCCTGAGATGGGGAGGGTAAGGACAAGCGATTAGCATGCAGTGAACGAAGCTGGCGGTAGGGTGTGTGAAGAGAAATAAGGTTAGCTAAGTAGAGAGGATTAGATGTGTAGATGGCTCTATGTGTCAAAATGAGAAATTTATATTGGAATTGGAAATGGAGAGGCAGCCAACGTAGTCAACAAAGAATGTGAGTGACATGATCAAATCGTTGGGCGAATGCGATAAGACGGGCTGCTGTGTTTTGTATGAGCTGTAGGCGCTGAAGCTGATAGGCTGGTAAATTGGCTAGAAATACATTACAGTAATGAAGTCTGCTGGTGACCAGGGCCAAAACTAGGGTGATCAGTGAGCTAGCGGGGAGAAGGGAGCGGACAGCCCTGATTTGACGCAGAGCTGCAAAAGAACGGCGAGTAAGGGTGGATATGTGACTATGGAGGGAGAGAGAAGAGTCTAAAATTACCCACAAGTATCGGAAGGAAGTGACGAGAGGAATCGGAGTACGGTCAATCTGGGGTGCAACAGTTGGGCAAGAGCCACTCAAGGAGACCCACATTGCTGTGGACTTGGAGGGGTTCAAGTGAAGAAAATTCAGAGAATGCCAGGTGGCAACGTGAGAGAGACATCGGTTGAGCTGAGAGATGTCCAACTTTACCGGTGAAGTATGAAACAGGAGGATAATGTCATCGGCATAAATATAAGATGAGTCTGGGTACTGTTGGATCAGGAGTGGTAGGGGAGAGAGGAAAATGTTAAATAACAGGGGAGAGAGGACAGAACCCTGGGGCACACTACAGGCAAGAGGGAGAGAGGAGGAGGACTGATTGTTTGGCTCTGTTTGAGCAGCTGTAAAATGCAGCTGTAAAAAAAAAAGTGTCTTTCTGGAAAACTCCATTTCAAGATGCATTGTTAACTAGAAATTTTCAGCTCTGTGGATTTTAGCAGCTTGCCTTGCATAAATATTAAATGTGCTCACAAAATTTAATTGATGAGTTAATTATTTTCAAAGAGATGCTTGGTGGTTTCTAAATTTACCAAGCTCTTTCCTCCTTACCAAAAATGATTAAAAGATTATGAAATGAATCAAAAAACCCAAGGAGAATTTGTACTAAAATGACTACTTCGACCACTTGTAACAAGGCAGACACAATGGTCCTCAGTGTTTAAAGTATATAACCCTTCTCCATCAAAACTGCTTACTGAAACTATAGATTTTACTGTGAATCATGTGGTTTTATCTCTAGGATTTTGCTTTTCTTCAGAAACAACAGGATGCTTGTTTAGTTTCTCCCTTAAGAGTCGGTCGCTTTGATGATAGGAGCATTAGGTAATGCTTACTTTATACGTTCACATATACCATTAAAAATGCATCCAAAACCAATTAAAAGGGGAAGCAAAGTCTTAATTTTCTTTTAATTTGTGAAATATGACCCCCAGCAAAACACCCAGGCTGGCAAAATTGTATCTGTGCTTGTGTTACCTAGCAGGATGCCAGCGTCAGCCACTGCTGAAACATCAGAAATTTTCAGTTTGGCTTAGAGTGGATGGAATGATAAGCTCCCTGCCTCCCTAGCTAAATCTATTATGTAACTAAGCATGTGAGAGAACCAGCAGAAGATATAGCCCAGCTGCTGGAGTATTCTGGGGGGAAAACATAATATTGATCTGCAACTCAGCAAGCAGAAGGTGATGGACTTGGGGCAAGTCACAAGTTATCAGGGTCTTCACAACAAGATCTATAGTTTAACCAGAGATTTCATATCTGCCAGCATTTACAAAGCAGATAATGTTTTCAGGTTTGACGCCACCATCAGAAGAGCTGGCTTACTGGCCTCTTTAGTACGTGACGCTCAGGGCAGGTCCAAGAGTTGCTTCAAGATGTTAGTGCCCTAGGCAAACCTTAAGCCTTATGTTCTCCCTGTCTGTCAAAATCTATTATTTTGCTTTGAATTTCCAGCTGTTTTGTCTAATGATTGGGCCAGTTGTGATGACACTCTCCAGGCTTGTATGGATAGAAACTTCGGTATTAAATCAGCATATGCACAGGTAGTTGTTAAATGGTATAGCCTAGTGCAGTATTTTCCAAGCCCGTCCTAACCCATCCAAGCCCATCCTAGGGTACCCATAGCCAATGGATATACATATAAGAAATTTGCATGTACGACCTCTACTGCATACAAATCACTCTCCTACATATCCATCGCATATATCTTGGAAACCAGACTAAGAGGATAGTCCAAAGCTAGCTCTAGCACCATTATCTTTTTCTTTTTCTAAAGCAGTGGTGTCTACATCTCTTCTTGGCGAGCCCCAGCCAGTCTGGTCTTCAGATTATCTGCAAGGAATATGCAAGAGACAGACAGAAGCAGCACATGCGAATCTATCATGCATATTAATTGTAGATGTTCTGAACACATGACTGACCAGAGGTTCCCTAGGACAGATTTTGGGGTCAGTGTTCTAGGACATTAGCTTGATTAACTATCATAGTAGCCATGTGGTGCAGCAGCCTTATCTTTTGGGTGCTTTGATTATTTGGGAACACCTATTTATTTATTTAAAAATGTTTTATTCTGAAAATCTTGATGTTCTCAGTGGATCACAAAATAAACATAAGAAATATTTTTCTTCATCTTTTCTTTTTTTCTATTGACTCCATCCCCTCTCTCTCCACTTTCAAATGTCAAAGCTTCCAGGGATGACAAAAATTGGAAATCCATTAGGGATGTGCATTTGTTAGTGTGCCTTAAAACATTTTGTGCTTGCAAAAGCAATTTGACATGGGTTAGCCTATAAATTAATGTATGTTCAATGGATTTGTACATGCTTAAAAGCATTAACATGAAAAAAACACCCAAAATTTGGAAAAGAGTCTGAAAAATCCAAAAATAAACAAAAATGTTTCCAATTCTGCACATCCCTGAAATCCATGGCTTTTTAGTGCAGTGAAACTGGAAAGGTGCCAAATTGTTGTGGAGGATGTGCATGCAGAATTGCTCAGTTTTCTATATTTTTGTTTGTTAAGGTGCCCTTTTGCTAAAGTCACCTAAGCAGTTAATGAGTGATTTAATGTATGGTAACTTAACACAGACTTGCAGTAATGGCTATTGCAGGATAAAAGCAGCCAGCACAGTAATGCATAATGCAGCAAGGACTGGGAAGGTTATGGGTCAAGAATGGGCATAGACTGTGCATTGTGATTAACATGCAGTTCTTTAACATGCCCTTCAATTTTGTAGCCAACGCGGGTGCACTTAAAAGCTAACTGAAGAGGCGGTATTAAGTACATCCGCACTAACTGTATGTACACTTAATGCGCAATGAGGAGCTTTTCCATCCAGTAACTACAAGGGATATGCTATGCATGCCCCCAGTAGTTATTGCATGGCTTTGACCCTGCTTTTAGTTTTTGATCCTAAATCTCAGTAAGTGCAAAAACTTACTGCACTTTAATAAAAGGGCCCAGAGATGATTGGAGCTTATCCTTTGCATGTGACAGTTCCCCCATCATTACATTTCTGTGAGACATTAACACTTCAGTGTATCTCCAGGAACAAGCAGGAATGTAGTCTTCACATATGGGTAACGTTGGTACCAAAAGAGCCCGTGCGGGAACGCTCCCCAGTGTCCAATAGGAAAGCTTTTGGGAGCATCACACTGTGCCTGCATAGCTGTCTTCCCACTTTTCCAGCTCTCCCTCCTCAGTTCTTCATTTTCCATGGAGTAGACAAGAAGCAATTCCTGTCACCGCAGAAAATTTGTCTTTCCTTATTTTTTGTGGTCGTGTCTGCCTTCCTATTGATGCTGGTACTGGCCCCATCAGTGCTTTCTTGCTTGCTTGCTTGCTTTCTTAAAAAAAAACAAAAATCTTCTGTGAGGGAAGGAATCTTTTCTTCCTTCAGGCGCATCAATGCCATCTTAGGCTTAGGCCTCCCCTTTTGAAACAGACAAAATGGAAAAACCATCTAGTGGTTTTACAAAGTTTTCCAAATGTGGCAGTACCATTTTGGCCACAGACACCCATGACTGGTGTCTAAAATGCTTAGGACCGCATCATCAGCTGTCAGAACTGTCAGAATGTCCTCTCTGTAAGAAGATGACAAAGAGAGGCCTACAGAACCGAACTGCAAAGCTGGGCACTCTCTTTGCCTCCGATGCAATATCTTTAGCATTAATGTCATTGAGAGCTTCATCTTCTTCCCAAGGATCTCAGGTATCAAAACCTAAGTCTTCATCAAGGACTAGCCGGCCCTCCAAGGGTAAATCTCCTTCTAAGCATCGAGATGCCTCAGGTGTTGCCCTGGAGGGGGACACAATGGCCAAACAGCAGGAGGACCTTGCCTCCAAAGCCTTAGTGGGGTCCCAGGATGGACCTGAGGCCTCCACCTCCAGAGAGCTCCTGGTGCCATGCTCAGGGATTGTGGCTCACAATTCTGGTACCAATACCCAAACATCTGCAAGCTCCATGGATCAACATATCCTGGCCATCAAGTGGAACTTAGCGTCCTTACTAGCGGCCTCCATACCGGTAAAGCCTTTACAGTCAATCCCTCAGGCATCAGTACCGGCTCCGGTACCAAAAGAGCCTGCATCGACTTTTTTGCCACTTACCATGCTACCGCCCATGCCGGCCCTCAAATCCATTTCCGGTACCGAGGTGCCGGCACCACAAGCTTCAGCTACCAGCTTTGATCGGTATCGAGTACGTGCAGAGCAAGAACACCCTGCCCACTGATACTTTGAGTCTTCAGACTCCAATTCATCGAATGATGAATCGGCCGATACCCGGGAAATGAGAACTCTCCCGGAAGACCCATCTCTGTCTCCACAACATCACATGTCCCCTCCGGAGGACATGTCTTTCCAAGACTTTATTCGCTATGTTGCTCGGGGTCTGTCCATAACTGTGACTTCGGAGAAAGAACCTAGGCCTGAAGAACTTTTAATTCTTCAATATCCTACAGACCCAAAGGAAGCTTCTACTTTACCTATTCATCGCATACTTCATGCTTCGTATGTGGGAGACACCCCTAACCTTCTCTCCACATACTCGATGAATCGATACCATGTACAGGTACCGGAGTATCCCGGTTTTCAAAAGACGCAATTACCGCATCATTCCATGGTGGTGGAATCGGCAGTACATTGAATAAAGAGTGCTAAGACACATTCCTCAAACCCTCCAGGTAAGGAATCGAGAACCCTCAATGCCTTTGGTCAACGTTGTTTTCAGGCCTTCATGTTATCGGCCAGGATCAGTTCCTACATACTCTATATGGGTATGTTTCTTAGAGAGGTGGCTAGGGATTTGGAGGGCGTTAACAAGAGAGCAGATTATCTCACCCTTGTAAAGCATGCTCAAAATGTTTAAAAGTTTGTTAACAGGGCAACTTTTGACTGTTTTGAGTGCATCAGCAGAACTTCATCTATCTGCATCGGTGCACGCAGGATTGCTTGGCTCCAAGCATCCAATCTTGAACAATGGGCTCAAGATAAACTGGGTAATATTCCTTGCACCAGTGAAAACCTTTTTGGCAGGGATTTATTTATTTAACATTTCTTACATACTGCCTTTCATGATATCAAGGTGGTTTACATTGAACAAACTGAAATTACATTGAACAGGGCATTATAACTTGGAGATAACTATTTTATAGGGAACATGGGCAATGGAGGGGTTAAGTGGCTTGCCCAAGACCACAAGGAGCACCTGTGGGACTAGAAACCCCAGTCCTTCTGGCCCAAGGTTGCTGTCCTTTAGTGGGATTTGAACCCCTGACCTTCCAGCCTGAGGTACCTTGCCCCAACCACTAGGCCACTCCTCCCTGGCAGGACAAGGCCTCTCAGTTAGAATCTGAAAACACCACTCTTAATAGACTATCTAGATCTACTGCCAACCCAGCTAGGAAAAAGGCAGCAAAGAAAGCTTTTTTCAGTAAGAAGAAGTACTATCCTTCTTAAACCCCTGCGGTACTGTGTCAACACCATGCTCCCCAAAAGGGGCAGCAGCCATCAAAGCAACAAAAGAAAGCTCAGACTCCTAAGTCACAGCCACCATAGCAGACCCAGCCTTCTCAGAGTCTTTGACTCCTTTCTGGAGAACATAGTCGTTCTGCCTGGAGGTTCCAGATCCCATCCACATTCCCGGCAGACTTTGTCACTTTACCCAAAGGTGGCATCTTATCACATCAGAGCAGTGGACACTGTCCATAGTATGGGTGGGGTGCAAGTTTCATCTATGAAGTCTACCCCACCGGACTCCTCCAAGAGAGTTCTGCTCTCAGCCCCCTCTCACCGCTCTGTTGTTGCAAGAAGTCACCTCCCTTCTCTCTCAGGGTGCAATAGAGGAGGTTCCACCGTCCCAGCAGGGAATGGGCTTTTATTCTCCATACTTCTTCAAAGAAAACAGAAAGGCACAGGCCCATTCTGGACCTCAGAGAACTGAACAAGTACCTACTACGGGAGAAATTCAAAATGATCTCCCCTATCTCCAGAGTCGGGATTGACTCTGTTCTCTAGATCTAAAGGAGGCATATTCTCACATACTTATTCACTCACAGCACAGAAATTTCCTGCACTTCCTGTTTCAAGGGAGACATTATCAATACAGAGTCCTGCCTTTTGGCCTCGCCTCTGCCCCAAGAGTCTTCACAAAGTGCATGGCGGTAGTAGCCGCATTCCTAAGGACTCTAGGGATATTTGTCTTCCCTTACTTAGATGACTGGCTCGTTCGAGGAAACACCTCTCTAGAGACCAATCTTTCCCTATCGTGCACCATGCAAGTGCTGCAACACTTGGGATTTGTAATAAGTCTTCCAAAGTACCATCTTGTTCCCTCTCAAACTCTAGAGTTCATAGAGGCTCTCCTAGACACTCAGCAATCAAAGGCATTTCTGCCCTAAGCCCGTTGCACTTGATTCAATCAGTTAGCATCTCAGGCATGCCTTAAGAACTTTCCCACTGCTCGAGAACTGCTACAACTTCTGGGTCATATGGCATCAACAGTACACGTTGTTCCATATGCTCGTCTGCATATGCGCGCAGCTCAATGGACATTGGTTTCCCATGGTCTCAGGCATCGGATTGCCTGGGAGAAAGAATAATGGTCTCTACCCACCTAATCTCGTCTCTCCAGTGGTGACAATCACCAGAAAACCTTCTAATAGGGTCACCTTTTCAGATGCAAGCACAACAATGTACCCTGATGATGGATGCGTCCAAATTGGGCTGGGGAGCTCATCTGGACAATCTCTCCACTCAGGGACTTTAGTCTCATCAGGAGTCACAGCTCCATATAAATCTGCTGGAACTCAGAGCCATTTACAATGCTCTCAAAGTGTTCCAGGACCATCTTCGATTCCGCACCGTTCTAGTCTGGACGGACAATCAAGTAGCTATGTTCTTGGGACCCTTTGCAGTAGCTATGCTCTTGGGCCCTTTGCAGCGAAGCCCTGCATCTGTGGTCTTTTGCCATACGGCATCATATTCACCTGCTTGCGGTGTATCTTCCAGGCAAACACACTGTCTTGGCGGACAAACTGAGTTGAGTCCTTCTACCCCACGAGTGGTCTCTCCATGCAGACAAGGTCGCTCACCTTTTTCAGATTTGGGGAACCCCAGAGATAGACCTGTTCACAAGTCGTCAGAATGCCAAGCTTCCTTGCTTCTGCTCCAGGACCCCTGGGGTCAAGGCTTCCTATATGCCTTCCCACCCATTCCTCTCATTCCCAAGATTCGTTTCAAACTCCAGAGAGACAGGGGCTACATGATACTCATAGCCCCACGCTGGCCACGACAGCCATGGTATACTTTCCTCCTACGTCTGTCTCAAGCTCAGCCCATACATCTGGGATCTGCTACAAATCTCCTCTCGCAGGAGGAGGGGTTGCTGCTGCATCCCAATCCACAGTCCCTCCATCTTACAGCATGGCTGCTGAAGGCATTGCCTTCCAGGACTTTAACCTCTCTCAACAGGTTAAGGATATCCTTTTAGCTTCTAGGAAGCCTTCCACCAGGTGCTCCTACACCTTCAAGTGGCATAGATTTTCTCTCTGGTGTTCACAGAAGGCGCTTAACCCCTTCTCAGCTCCAGTGGATGCATTACTTGAATACCTTCTCACCTATCTTCTTCTGGACTCAAAACCAATTCAGTAAGAGTACACCTAAGTGCGATTCAGCCTCTCACGTGCCCTTAGATGGTCTGCCCGTCTCTTCTCAGCAGCTTGTAGCTCACTTCATGAGGGGCCTTCTATTAACCAAACCTCCCATTAAGCCCCCTCCAGTGGCATGGGATCTTAATGTTGTTTTAGGACAGCCCTTTGAACCTCTAGCCACTACTTCTCTGAAGTTTCTCACCTGGAAGGAAACCTTCCTTATTGCCCTCATTTCAGCAAGATGCATTAGTGAGCTCCAGGCTTTGGTGGCTGACTCTCCTTATACACGATTCCACTATGATAAGGTAGTCCTTAGGACTCAACCTCACTTTATGCCAAAGGTGGTCTCGCCCTTCCATTTAAACCAGTCAGTTTACCTCCCTGTCTTTTTCCCTAGACCTAATTCCTCTGGAGCAGAAGCAACCCTTGACACTCTGGATTGCAAACGTGCTTTGGCTTTTTATCTCCAGAGAACTTGAGAGCACAGAAAAGCTTCCCAGCTTTTCATCGTATTTGACTCTAGTCACCTGGGATTGCCAGTATCCAAGTGAACTCTCTCCAGATGGATAGCGGATTGCATCTCCTTTGCTTACAAAAGTGCAGGACTCTCTCTCGAGGGTCATGTCATTGCACATAGCATTCAGGCCATGGCTACATCTATGGCAAATCTATGCTCTGTAGCAATTGATGAGATATGCAAAGCAGCAACTTGGTCTTCTGTCCACACTTTTGCTGCTCACTATTGCCTAGACAGGGACTCCCGCTGGGATGCCTTGTTTGGCCAAGCTGTTCTCTCTTTCAGATTTAGATCAACTCCTACCCTCCGTCCTGGGTTTCGATACCAGACATCCTGGAGGATATATGACCTACTTAGTTATGCCTGTGCTCCACAGGTCGATCTGAGGTCATCTCTCTGGCATCTCCGAGCTAGGGAGTCCCATATGTGAAGACTACATTCCTGCTTGTTCTTGGAGATAGTGTAGTTACTCACCTGTAACAGGTGATCTCTGGGAACAGCAGCAATTTAGTCTTCACAACCCACCCTCCTCCCCTAGGAGTTGTACTTTTTCCTCTTCTTTCCTTTTATCTCACTTACAAACTCAACTGAGGAGGGAGAGCTGGAAAGGCGGGAAGGCAGCTACGCAGATGCAGTGGGATGCTTCCAAAAGCTTTCCTATTGGACGCTGCGGAGCGTTCCCATGTGGGCTCTGTCAGTACCGACATTTCCCATATGTGAAGACTAAATTCCTGCTGTTCCCTGAGATCATCTGTTACAGGTGAGTAACTATGCTTTCTGTGCTTATCAAGAAACTGAGCTATCAGTACCAGATGTCTAGGATTTAATTTATCTAAATGCAGAGACAAAAGACCAGCACTTCAGTCTATTCTTTCTGGTGTGACCTAGTCTCATATATATTTATGTAAGGAAAGGTATTAAATGAGATTTAATAATTTCCCACTTACTTTAAGTAAGGACATAAGAACATAAGATATGCCATACTGGATCAGACCAAGGTCCATCAAGCCCAGTATCCTGTTTCCAACAGTGGCCATTCTAGGTCATACGTACCTAGCAGTATCCCGAGAGACACAGGTTCCACAATGCTTGTATTGGGTCAAGCATTGATATCCTGGGTCCCTTTTTAATAATGGTTTATGGACCTTTCCTCCAGGAACTTGTCCAAACCTTTTTTAAACCCAGATACACTAACAGCCCTTACTACATCCTCCAGTAACAAATTCCAGAGTTTGATTACACGTTGAGTGAAAAAATATTTTCTCTTATTTGTCTTAAATAGTTTACCCTGTAGCTTCATTACATGTCCCCCTAGTCTTTCTATATTCTGATAGCGTAAACAATCAACCTACTTTACCCATTCCACTCCATTCATTAATTTACAGACCTCTATCATATCTCCCCTCAGCCGTCTCTTTTCCAGGTTGAAGTGCCCTAACCTTTGTAGCCTCTCTTCACAGGAGTAGCCTTCCATCCCCTTTACCATTTTGGTGGCTCTTCTCTGTACCTTTTCTAATAATGCTATATCTTTTTTAAGATACAGCGACCAGAATTGCACGCAATATTCAAGGTGCGGTCGTACCATGGAACGATACAGAGGTATTATAATATCATTTGTTTTATTTTAGGGAAATAAGACCTATTAAAAGAGGGCTGTTACAAGGTACCCTGTCCTGTACCCTCAGCAGGGGGAGGGGGGTTAGTCCCTCAGGTAGGCTAGAGCAGGAAAGAAAGTTTAAAACGCAGCACCTTCTGGGGACAGAGCAGGGAGAGATATTTAATTTAAAGTAACAGTTAACCTGAGAGAGGCAGGGTAAGTTATACAGCTGAGAAAGCTGAAGTGCAAAACTAAAGGGAACAGGGAGATGAAGTAGCACACCAATAAAGACAACAAATAAATAAATAGACAGCTAGAACTCACAGCAAAGTTGTCACAGGAGTTAAATATCCACCTCTCTAGCAGAGCACTGTGAGGGCACTGCTCTTCCCAGAGCAGAGAGAGGCAAACAGAGCTATGCACACGTGGGAGGAGGAGACAGGAAGAAGGGCTACACAATACCTCAGCAGGGGGGGAGAGGGTAGTCCCTCAGGTAGGCTAGAGTAGGAAAAAAGTTTAAAACGCAGCACGTTCTGGGAACAGAGCAGCGAGGGATATTTAATTTAAAGTAATAGTTAACCTGGCTACCACACAAAGGCCAGTTAGTTGAGAAAGGCAGGGTAAGTTATACACAGTCAGGTATATGATAAATTGTCTTTTGAAGCCTTATGGGCCATTTTTCAGCCCGTGGCGGTCAGCATTTTTTAAACATTTTCCTCCATGAGCAAAAGTGAAACCAGTTATTTGACAGAAGTGCCCAGGTAGAAGCATCCACTGAATATCCAGTTTTAGCTGTGGCCACTGCTGGATGTCCAAACAGTGGCAATATTCAGCTGTCATTCACATAGCTAAAACTCATAAAGTTAGGACAGCTTTTTTTTAGGCCTAACTTTATGTGGTCACTTATCTGGTTATCTGGTTAGCAGTCTGCAAATTGCCACTAATCAAATAAGTGCTTGTACTGCCCTTGCTGTACCTATGGACTGCCCCAGCACCATCTGGATAGTGCCACAGAGGTTAGAGGGAATATTAAGTGGCACTTTCTGGAGAGTGCCACTGAATATTGGGCTTAGCAGGGTTTATCTGATTAGCAGTCCTATAGTTTCTTGTCCCATCCTATATCTGAGGGTAAAAGCTTAGTAAAGCAGACCCTCAGTTTTTACACATTTGAAAATAAAGTTAACCTGCGTAAATTAGTCATATGCAGATAAATGCATTTTTGGCTACCTGAAAGCGCTGTGCATGAATACAGTCATAATGCACACAACTTTACTTGCACAAAAAAGTCATGCTCTCAGGATTTCATCAATATTCATTAGATATATACGCGCCTTTTATGTTTTAAAAAGTGAAATACAAATATTGCATGCTAGGTCTATTATGCATTTCAAGTTTTTCTGCAAGCCACACGTGTATGTTTGCCTGTATAAGAAAGTCCCATTTCTCCTACCAGCTCTGTGTAACCTTGGGCAAATTCCTTCACGTCCATTGCCACTTTTACTAAAGTACAGTTAATAACTAAGCCCCACGGAGCATAACTGGATTTGTGTACAATAACTTACGTTAAATCATACTACTACGTTACCACATTAATGCATGTCAGTAAATGAAGTTCTTACATCATAAGCCCTTTACAGCATGGAAATACCTGTATATTTACTGGCCATGAGCTCAGGTTTGGAAAGGCGAGTGATTAAATCTAAAATCAAAACTCATTAGTTGAATTATCTCTCATATTTTTGTCCAGAAGTGCTGCAATGAAAACATTATCTGCGGTTTGCAAGTATGTTTATACCACAGTAGTGAACATTAATTTGACGCTGTGCTCCAAGCAGTTTATGTTCTGGTCTAAATGTTAAATGAATCAACACATTCTGTTTTCAATTATAAACCAAATTTTCCAGAAGTTTATTTTTAAAAAGTAGGAGATAATTAGTGGACAGAAAACTGCCTTCTCATTTCAGGGAGTATGTAGTCGGGTGGTGACGTGGTCCAGTGATTAGAGGCTTGAACTGCAAGCCAGGCGGACTCCTGGGAGAGAAGTTGTAATCCTTTCTAAGTGAAAATTTCTATTTTGGTCTCTATCTGCATTTTGATGGCATCTTAAAACAGGGCTTCTCAAATCCTGCTATTGAGGACCACAAGGATTTTTATAATTACTACTTTTTTTGGAATCTGCTGACCTGGACTGGCCATTGTCAGAGACAAGATGCTGGGCTCAAAGGACCTTGGTTTGACTCAGTATCGCTTAACTTATCTTCTAATATGGTCGAGATATTCAGTACTTGCATGCATTGCCATAAATTGGTGATTCCCAACCTAGACCTCGAGGACTATGGCTAGTCAGATTATCACAATATGCATGAGATAGATTTGCATCATATGCAGATCTGTCTCATACCTATTCATTGGGGATATCCTAAAAACCAAAATGTCTGGGTGGTTCCTGGGGACTGGGTTGAAAGCCAGTACATTAAATCAAGATAAATAAAATAGCAATACCAAGAGAATATACAAAAGCTAAAAAAACTTACCAATAATAGGGCATTCTCTCACTCAGCCCCTATCCTCTGGAATGAACTACCAGATGACATACGGCAACTGTCTGACATTAAGGAATTTCATAAAAAATTAAAAACACACCTATTCACCACACACTATACTACACAGTCTAACCTAGGAGACACAGGATAACACTTTATGCTACATAGGTTTATCCTACAAATCTAGACTAATACCGTCACAAACAAATATTACACCTGCACATTGTTGTCTCTCCACATTCTAATAATGTAAAAATGTAAAATGTTAGTTTACATCCCAAGCATACCCTCTGGAATGTAATCTGTATTGTAAGTATATAGTTATATTGTTACCTGTAAAAAGTTTACATTTGTTTTATGTAAAATGACTAGGGATGTACTTTAACATACCTTGTAAACCATTGTTCTTTGTAAACCGCACTTGGTCCATGGGAAAGTGCGGTATAGAAATGCTTGTTAAATAAATAAATAAAACAAGATGCCAGGCAACCAGCTCTGAAAAGCTTTGCATTCTAAATTGATATTTGTGACAATAGGAGAGACTCACCCAAGGTAACAAGAAGGGTCTGTGGCAGAAACAGGACTTCATTTCTAGTCTTCTGTTTCTCAGCCGACTAAGGGCCAGTCCAAGGGTTTCTGCCATCCCAGGCAGGAGCCCCTGCTGTGCTGTCCCCCCTCCCCCCATGGCGAGCTGCAACACCACTGCCACCACGGCCAGTTCTGTCCTCTAGGAGGCCAGCGGCAGCAGCAGCAGCAATTTAAAAGTGGCAGCTTTGTTGCCGCTTTGGTGCCTGCAGCAGGCCATGTATTTCGGTACATATTGCCTGCCGCTTCAGACCTCCTTTGCATCGGAGGGGGGTCAGAAGCAGCAGACCATGTGCACCAGAGCACATGGCCTCCTGAGGGCCCCAAAGGGGGGGCACAAAACCGCCGTGCCACCTGCCATGGTCTGCCTTCCGAATGGACAGGCCGGACCTGGCTAGCTATTCTAACCCCTTTTAGTATTGACTCCCCATGTAGTAATGAGCAAGCGACGTTTCTCATGTTGCTCTTTATTTTCTTAGCCATGATTGGGAAGCTATAGTATAATAATCCTGGACACCTTACAGAAATTTCCAAGATAACTAGTTTGAAATAAGAGATCTTTAACCTGGAACAGAAGTTGGCCAGAGGTTAGAAATTCCCTTTGCTGGACCGATGCAATGATCAACCCGAGGGTCTCCATGTGGAAATAGGGCACTCCAAGCTTGGAATTGACAGCCTTCAAATCCATAAGCAGATGGAAGGACCCACCTTTCTTTGATATCCCACACCAGAATATACACTAGTGAAGGCATCACTAAAAGCTGTTCTAGTCTGCCTTCACCGACTGACTGGAAAGCATAACCCACTGATTTGGACTGCTCTAGCGGGATTCAAGGACAGGAATTTAGGAGGTATGTAAAATTTCTCCTTGGATCAGGGCAGCTTTGGAAAGGCAATCTAAATTGTTGTTTTCAAGTTGATCCTTGGCTACTCTCTCTCTCTCTCTACCTTCCCCCCCAGTCTGGTGTTCAGGATATTCGAAGTAAATATGCTTGAGGTGGATCTGCATGCACTGCCTCCTCTATATGCAGATCTCTGTCATGCATACTCATTGTTCATATCCTGAAAACCAAAATGGCAAGGTGGTACTTCAGGTTCGCTTTAGAAGAGATAATCTAAATAATGATAATAACAAAAAATTGCCATGCCACTCCTAAGGGTAGGCTGTCTGAGAAATGGGCTGTAAGAGCCCCTTGGGCAGCCTCTCTTTGAGAGGAAGGAGGATATATTGCAAGCCATTTGTTACTATTTGCAGTGTCTCTTCAAAGCTGCTCATGATGTAAAAGTGCATTGAGAGCATATCATATGCTCCAGGAACCCAGACAGCCACAAATTTATAGTGAACCGTTTAATAAGTTAACATTTTCCCTCTTGGAAGCTTCAGTGTTGTCTGCATGTGTATTTGAATGTTGCTGTATATTTTTGATACATTAAATCTGAAATGTTTCTTAGAATCCCATGTGGATTTATTTTATTGTGTGCATAATATTGAAGCCGTAATTTGCAGTACCTGTAGAGCAAGATCCTAGTGCTCTCTAATTTTCAAGGTCTGCAAACAAATTTGGTTTTCAGAAAAACAAAAACAATCCCCCCTCTCAATCTCCTCCACCCACTCAGTGCACATTAACCTAGTACTTACAGACATATTCCATCAATATTCATTATGGAATCCAAACATATTTTGAGTATTGATGTAGCAGAGTGCTCCAACAGGCAAAATGAGGCATTCTTTAATCATTTTCTTTATATTTTTACTTTTTTCCCCCAATTTTCATCATCTATCTTCAAAACTCCCTTCAGAGTAAGGGTATGCCCTTGTCTCCTCAAGCCAACTTCCAGCTGTGGTGAGCCATAGAGTGGACAGGAGAACCCCATGGGGCATCTGAGGAGGTTGATAAGTGTGGAGCCAGGCCCCTCTTCCCTTTCACTATCTTCTATCTGCAAGGTTGACTTTTTCTTTGTCCTTCATTTTTTTTCTGTGTTTTTGAATTGGCTGTCTGTTTGGCCGCATGAATAAAGCAGCTTTAAAAAAAATGTCTGTATAAACCATCCGGGCTTTCCCAGGCCTCTGTAAGCAGCTGGGACAGCCCTTCTCGGATTTCTGCCACCAGCCTTACAATTGCTGGGATTCCCTTACCAGGGTTCTCTGTTTCTTTTTTCAGCAGGGGAGTTTTCTTCATGACTTTTTTGTTTTTCATTGCAGTGCTGAGCTGTGTAGTCTGATGCAGCCTGCGGGCTCCCATGTTTTTTTCTGTGACTGGTGTTTTTTGCCCTGAGAGTATTTGTAAAGTTTCGAGGCATGGTTTTTTTTGGCATATTTAGAGCCCATTGCGATTTTGGCACCTCTGCTATGTCTCCCCTAATTTTCCTGCCAGCAGGCTCAGCAGCCATCCTTGATGACTAGATGGTCTCTGTGGAGGGAAAAGCGTGGTAGGGCAGTGGCAGCCTCAAGCCCACAGGTACTTGAGGGTCATCTGAAGCCCTGGGGACTTTTTGTCATCTGACCTTGAGCAGCAGCTCCTGAAATAGCTCAAAGGCTGTCTTCAGTATTTGCAGGGTGCCCCCCTTCATGAGACCCTGTGCCCTGACCTCCCCTGTGGGGAACTTGGAGCCCTTTGGGCATCTCTCATCTGGCAGCAGTGGACCTCAGGCCCCCCACTCTGCTTTGCAGTTTTTCCATTCCTCCAGGAACCTATCAGGGAAAAGAATAGTTTTTCATGTCTTTGCTGGGTTAGTATGTGGGGGATGGGGTGCTTCCTTTGGTGATGGGAGTGGTTCTGTCTGAGTTGGTCTGTCTCATGGATAAGACCTCTCCATCCCTTTTCAGGCTGTATAGGTGCCTCTGTGCTTTGTGGAGCCTTCTCTGGTGGCAGTTCCACAAATGGATGCTGGCCTAGAGGGTTGGAGGAGTCCCTCCTATTCCTTCTCCTTTCCCTGTCCTTGTGAAAGCTCATGTCCTCTTAAGGGAGCTGGGGCTAGAGCTGAGACTGAGGGGCAAGTTGGTCCTGGCTTGGCTGTAGTCTCTGTCCCAGGGGAGTTGGAACACCCTTGGAGCCCCTGGGGTAGCTGCCCTGTTTGTAGTAGGGATGTAGCCCATGAGTCAAGAGTGGGCGCTCTCTACAAGAATCCTTCCAGGCTTCAGCTGGGAGTGCTCAAATTGTGCTATGGTTAAGCATGGTGGCACGAGTGATCTTCTGTGGGGTCTGGCGACTGCTGAATAGCCCAGAGAAGATATACTAGCCCTTCCAACAAGATACCTGCTTTGCAACAAAAGCTTCACTGGGTTAAGACACAGCTGGAAGTTGGCTTGAGGAGACAAGGGCATACCCATACTCTGAAGGGAGTTTTGAAGATGGATAATGAAAATTGGGGGAAAAAAAGTAAAAATATAAAGAAAATGATTAAAGAGTGCCTCATTTTGCCTGTTGGAGCACTCTGCTACATCAATACTCAAAATATGTTTGGATTCCATAATGAATATTGATGGAATATGTCTGTAAGTACTAGGTTAATGTGCAGTGAGTGGGTGGAGGAGATTGAGAGGGGGGATTGTTTTTGTTTTTCTGAAAACCAAATTTGTTTGCAGACCTTGAAAATTAGAGAGCACTAGATCTTGCTCTACAGGTACTGCAAAAGCTTCACTGGGTTAAGCCTGGGATAACAGTGGCTAAAACAAAAAGGCACCCTGTAGGAAGCAAGCCAAATTTCCTCTCAGCCCATGGAATCTGCTGTTGTGATTCACCGGCAGCCTTTACTCTGATCACAGTCTGTAGAGGTCATGTCTCAACTGAGACATAGCAAACTTGACTTTAAGAGCTGGTGGTTCCCTTTGGAGGACCTGTGGTGCTTGGTGGAAGCCTTTGGTGAAGCTCACCCTTCGAGACTCTTGGATCATGAACCTATAGATTCCATCCTCATGTAGGGCTCAAGGGGGAGCAGGAAATGGTTTAAGGTTGGAAATATTTTTGGTGGTCTCTTCCATCTATGGGCCTCAGCCCAAGAAAGGTCCTTTTGGGGATTTCGGCACCCTTGGAACACAGTAGGAGCTTTCTCGGAGGCCAGCAAGCCCTGATCGTGTTTTCTTTGGCGGGCCTCTCAGTTACTTAGAATAGGCTCATATTGGCTCTTGGATTCTATAGGTCCTCAAGCAGAAGCACTCTCTAGAGCTGGCAGAGTCTCTCTGACCTGCCTTTCTGAAGTTTCTTTGTGCTGCTGGCCCAAGGGAACAGTGGTTTAGGAATCTGTTTGGAACCTTTCCTGTAGCAGACGTTTGGACTTGTGATCTCTACATTTCAAGGTCAATGACAATGTGCTTCTCCATACTTAGTATAAAAAAAATAAACAAAAGATCAAAAGAAAAGTCATGTGCTCCGCAGCATAGACTTTGCAAGGACTGGAGGTGCCCTTGGCCCCTCCCCCCCCCCCCCCCCCGCTCCTATTGCCACCACTGCTGTGTCACAGTGCCAGAGCTTTTGGTACATGTTGCCTTGTGGTTCCTTTGCTATTGCTGCTGCTGCTGCTGGCCCCATAGAGGGACAGCAGTGGTGGCAAAGAGTGCCCCTAAAGAGCCAGCACTCTAGGCAACTACCTACTTTGCCAAATGGTTATGCCGGCCCTGCCCTCCAGACCTTTTGGACCTCTAGCCAGTGATCACCACACCAAGAGAGCCCCAGTTGCACTTGAGACATGGATACAGTATGGAGGATGTCTATCCTCCTTGGGCCTCTGCATTGTATACTTCCGTATCTCTATCCCAGAGTATCTTCAGTGGTTTCTCTGCTTCATGTCCTAGTCTGCCATTTTCTGTTCTTTATTGACTGACTGAATCATTGTACTTCTTGGAACAGTGCCGGATTGTCTCAAGTGGTCTGGTCTCTGGAGGCACAAGAATGGATGATTGAACACAGTTGTGATTCTTTTGATTAATGCTTGTTCTTGTTTTTTCAGTGTTGCTTACTGCAAAGAGTGGCATAATGGTTAAAGCAATGGGGTGACAACCAGGGGCGGCCCAAGGGGGGTGCGGGGCCATGTGCGGAGACTCGGTGCGGGGCCTCATTTGCATAAGTGGCCTTATTTGCATAAATATTTGCATAATGTTACCATACACTAACTTTTAGTAAACATGTCTCTTAATGAGTGTATGGATAAAGAAAGACTAAAAGATTTCTACATTACTATAATCCAGTGCCAACCGCCAGGCACATTAGGAACTACTACAAACGCTGCCCATTTAGAACCCATAGCAAACCCGCTGTATCCTGACAGCATTACCAGGACTCACAAAGCACCAGTCCCTACCTATCAAAAGGAAACACTGCAAATATTAAACCAGTACATTTCAGAGAATACTGGGGAAAGAGAACAAGTGGCAATGTCAAATAGGAATTACATAAACAGAATACCTCAGCTCAGTTACACATGCAGAACATAGACCATCACCAAACAAGGAATCGCAATTTAGAAACAGGAAGGCAATAATTTAAACTGGGAACCCCAAAAGCCAAACTTGGAATGTACAACAACACTGTAGAAATAAAACTATAAATCAATTTCCTCTTGTACCAAACAAAGCGCAGACGTTAATGATGCACATTTCCCAGAACTTTCATATTCCAGTTAATAAATTCAAAATAAAGAGATATATTTCTACCTTTTGTGCATTTTTTTCAGTTGCAATTGCTCCAGCCACTTTCTTCTGGTTTCTTCATGTTTTCTGCTAACTCTCCATCGTCTGCTGTCCATTTGTCCTTTCTTCTCTCTTCTAGTTTTCTTTCCATCCTCTCTCTCTACATCTGCTTTAACATACTAATCTTTATCCTTTTGCTCTTTCCTCATTCTTATTTCATCCACACAAATTTTACCCCTCCATCCTCAATCCCCACTTACTCTCCCAATACCCGGCCAATTGTAGATTTTTCATCCCTCCCACACAAAATATTTTTCCCCTCTCCATTTTACTCTCCCAGCCCCATCCCATTCTAATCCTCCCCCAACATCAGCTCCCTTCTAGTTCCAGTCTCACCCAGCATCCATTCCCTTCTAGTCCCTGCATCAGCCCATTTCCAGTCCTAGCTCCCCCATCCATTTTCAGTCTGAGTCCCTTCATCAGCTCATTTCCAATCCTAGCCCCCCATCAGCCCATTTCTAGTCATTTCCTAGCCCCACCATCAGCCCATGTCAAATCCTAGCTCCCCTCCACTCAGCCCAATTCCAGTCCAAGCCCCCCCATGAGCCTACTTCCAGTTCTAGCCCCTCCATGAGTCCATTTCAATTCAAGCCCCACCACAGCCCATTTCCAATCTTAGCTCCCCCCAACAGCCCATTTCCAGTCCTATCCTAGCTGCTCCATCAGCCCATTTTCAGTTCTAGCTCCCTTCCCTCACAGCCCATTTCCATTCCAAGCTCCCTCCCCATCAGCTATTTGCAGTTCAAGCCTCCCCGTCCACTCAGTCCATTTCCAGTCATAGCAATCCCCCAACCCATTACCAGTCCTAGCCCCCCATCAACCCATTTTCAGTTTAAGCCCCCCCCCCTATAACCCATTACCAGTCCTAACCCCCCATCAGCCCACTTCCAGTCTTAACCCCATCAGCCCATTTCCAGTCAGCCCCCCATAGCCCATTGCCAGTCCTAACCCCCCCCCATCAGCCCACAGCCCATTACTAGTCCTAACCACATCAGCCCACCTCAAGTCCTAACCCCTCCCCATCAGCCCTTTTCCTGTCCTAGTGCCCCCATAGCCCATTAGCAGTCCTAACCCCCCCCATAGCCCATTAGCAATCCTAACCACCATCACCCTATTTCCAGACAGCCCCCATCAGCCCACAGCCCATTTCCAGTCTTAACCCCCCCCAGCCCATTTCCAGTCCTAACCCCCCATCACCCCATTTCCAGTCAGCCTCCATCAACCCCCAGCCCATTACCAGTCTTAACCCCCCCAGCCCATTACCAGTCTTAACCCCCCCAGCCCATTTCCAGTCAGCCTCCATCAGCCCCAGCCCATTAGCAGTCTTAACCCCCCCCAGCCCATTTCCAGTCCTAACCCCTCCCCAGCCCAGGAGGGGAGGAGTAGCCTAGTGGTTGGGGCAAGGTACTTCAGGCCGGAAGGTCGGGGGTTCAAATCCCACTAGAGGACAGCAACCTTGGGCCGGAAGGACTGGGGTTTCTAGTCCCACAGATGCTCCTTGTGGTCTTGGGCAAGCCACTTAACCCTCCATTGCCCATGTTCCCTGTAAGTATTAGTGTGTGTCTCATATCCCCGCGTGTTAAATGTATCCCCCAATTGTGTTGTGACCGCTTTGATTGAAGGATAAGGCGGTATACAAAACTGTCTAAATAAAATAAATAAATTTCCAGTCAGCCTCCATCAGCCCCAGCCCATTTCCAGTCCTAACCCCCCCTCCAGCCCATTTCCAGTCAGCCTCCATCAGTCCCAGCCCATTTCCAGTCCTAACCCCCCCCTTGCACATTTCCAGTCCTAACCCCCCCCCCCTTGCACATTTCCAGTCCTAACCCCCCCCCTTGCACATTTCCAGTCCTAACCCCCCCCCCTTGCACATTTCCAGTCCTAACCCCCCATCACCCCATTTCCAGACAGCCTCCATCAGCCCCCCCCCCCTTCCCTTCCCTTCCGGCAAATTAAAAAACAAAAACCTGGCTCTAGCTGCTGCCGCTGCCGCGTCCGTCGCAGCAGCGGCAGAAGGGCGTGTCCCGCGGGGCCCCCTCTCGCGTCGAAAGGGGCTGATGGGAAATTTCCCATTAGCCCCTGCGGGCTTTACAGAGACGCGAGGGAGCACAACTCTCCCTTCGCGAATCTGAAAGCCCTTGCAGAGGGCTCGAAGAGGAGAAGGGGCCCCGCGGGACACGCCATTCTGCCGCTGCTGCGACGGACGCGGCAGCGGCAGCAGCTAGAGCCAGGTTTTTGTTTTTAAATGTAATAAAAAAAAAAGCAGAATGTTCTTTGCGCGGGGCCCCCTGAAACGCGGGGCCCTGTGCAAAAAACATTCTTGCTCAATGGACGGGCCGGCCCTGGTGACAACGAGAGAAGATAGAATCAAATCCCACTGTTGCTCCTTGTGATTTGGGGCAAGTCACTTAACTCCCCATTGCCTCAGATACAAATTTAGATTGCAAGCCCTCCAGGGATAGGAACATCCCTACAGTAGTGAATGTAAGGCATCTTGAACTTCTGAGAAAGATGTGTGCTAAATGCAGTTCTTCTTTCCCTTTGTTTGGGAAGTGCCATATTGACTTCTCTCAATGTTGCATCAACATATATAGTGGTGATGTCATTACTGTATGTTCTTCTGGTCTGCCTCCACCTGCTGGCTGAAGAGCATAACTCACTCATCTGTACTTGTCTAGCAGGATTCAGGGAAATACAATTATTAGGTATATAACATTTCTCCATCCAGGAGGGGTAAACACCTAAAGTTTTGACCACCCCCATCTAAGGCAGTAGTATTCACTCCCAGTCTTGAGGGCCACCAACAGATGACGTTTTAAGCATATTCCCCAATGAATATGTATGATAGATATTTGCATACAATATAAATAGACATGCAGATCTCTCTTTTTTTTTGGTGCAAAGGATTTTGGTCTAATCATACTTTTGTAAAAATTGTTTCTCTGTTAAGTGAAGCTTAGGTATTGATGCAGAGTTATTTTGTATGGTTTACCTGTAAATGTACTGTAAAGTTGGAATATATGCAATATCTATTCTTTGAGCCCAGACAATTCTAGTTTTATTAAACTCTAAAGTGCTTCAGGGAGACTGAACTAGCACTGGGAGTCAGTTTTAATTATATACCCCGGGTACCCTGGGATATATGATAGTGCGTCTTTAGCTTTTCTTTTTATAATTCTAGGAAATACCCAGCCTTTGGATTTTACTTTCAGTCTTCTGTGTGTTTGTGTTCTTTTGATTATCATTTTGGTAATTCTACTTCTTTTCTTTTATATATTTCCTAGGTTTCCAAATGAAAGGGTTTGGTAACCTAAATTGAAGCTCCAAAAAACTGGAAGGGAATTAGCAACATGTTGTTCAGAATAGGGCAAGCTAAAGTTGGCATTATAGAAATGGCTTAGGGCTATCAGGATATTGAGAGCTCTGCTATTCATGAGAAGAGTGATATGTAGAAGGCAAAAGGATGTAATTTTATGGCAAACTGATGTTGCAAAAAAATATACATAAGGAATTGAGAATGTCCATCTGTCCGTTTGATGATGACTCCCAAGTAGACTATGTCACATAGTTTTGAATGAGAGTCTACTAGATGTCTGCTGTTGAACAGAGTTTAAAGAAGAACAAAGTTTGTAAGGGGAATGGAGCATTTATCCTATTAGGATAGACTAGGAATATTCACCTTAGGAAAACACAGTTTGTGGGGAGGTAAGACAATAAAGGTATTTAAGAAGACCATCTTAAAATTTCTGGGGAAAAAATCCTGTTGCATTGACTTTTGAGGAACCAGACAGCATAGTTTAAGGACATATCTACTTTAAAATATAGGGAAATGTTTTTTGTTTGTTTATTTCTGGGGAAAAAATCCTGTTGCATTGACTTTTGAGGAACCAGACAGCATAGTTTAAGGACATATCTACTTTAAAATATAGGGAAATGTTTTTTGTTTGTTTATTTCAAACAAGGTAAGGTCGTTTTGGAATGCATGAATGGTAGTCTTCACTAGAGGTGTCGCAATGTTTGGCCAGTGATACTGGATATATGCATGGCAGAATGGGACATGTGGCTCCCGCATAATTGGAAAAGAATGATCTATTGTATCATCACGGTCTTGCCATGTATTGTAAGTTTTGTTGGTACAAATGAACCACATGGCTGCATTGTATCTTCTAGAAAGAAAAACCCAGATAGTAACTTACACCTCTAATGAATATGGCATGGGAATTATTATAATTGTTTTGCAAACATAGTGAAAAATGTTTTATAGATGTTGATCTATATTTTTATGGTAGATCTACATAGGGAGAGTGCAATTACTATGCTCCAGCCATCCATGATATAAATTGGAATTTCACTATGATAATCCTTCTTATTTTGCATAACTCGCACACTAAATTGATAGCTTTGAGCTGAGATGTTAAATGAGAAGTAAACATATCATATGCTACAAGATAGGTTGATATTTTAGACTGTTCTAAAAGTAATAAACACTTGTTCCAAACTAATATTATTATGATTAAAAATAAAGTGTGATTATGAATTTAAAACATTTGTTTTAACTCCATTTTTATTCTTTCCAACCCAAGGGAAGTTGGAAAAAATTATACAAAAGGGCTTGAGAATGCCCCCCTGTCTTTCTATGTGGGGCCAAAATAACTGAACATTTAACAGTATGGGATGAAACTTGACCTCTGGGAAAACCAGTTAAAAGACACATTGAATTTGAAAAAGGGCCATATCGGACAGGGGGTTACAAAGAAATAAGACCCCCCCCAAACAAACAAAATGGTCCAATGCATTTTTATAAGATGAGTGTAAGCTTCTGCAACATAGGAACTAACAGTGAAACAGCAGTTTGGGTATTCCTCCATTAAAACCACCTCTTCCTTCTCTCTACTCACACAGCCCTCCAAACTGCCCCACAAATTAGCCTGTGCAACTGCAACCTTCCCCCCCCCCAAATCAACCCCTCCCCCACATGCAAAATGTCCTACCACCCTCAGCTACCTTCAAAGACACAGCAGATACATAGACATACCCATTATTTATTTTATTTATTTATTTATTTTACATTTCTTATATACCGCACTATTTACGATCAGCGCGGTTTACATAAAACGAAACAGAATCCGACAATGAACAAGAGTCAGGTCATTACAATGAACAGGAGCAATCAACTTGGATAACGGGGGAAACTATGTACATAAATGGACTACTGAAATTGGTAAACTATGTACACAAAAGGGATACTGAAATTGGTAACTGTCTATAAGTGAGATGAGTTCATTGTGTGTTGTTCGTACCTGGAGGCTGGGGTTCGAGGGAGGCTGTGAGGTATTTAATAAAGAGGAGGTGTTTTAAGGCCTTCCTGAACTGGCTCAAATTGGGGATAGCTCTGATGTGTGGTGGTAAGGAGTTCCAGAGGCTTGGGGCGCTCAGGCTGTAGGCTCTATTTGAAGTTGATATGGCGCATCTTGTCATAGCTTTTGGTATTGCTAGCATGTTGGTTGCAGCCGTTCTTCTTATCCTGTTGGGCATGGGTTGTTGTATGAGGTCACATATTGAAGAGGAGGATAACCCATTGATGGCCTTGAATGTCATCACTAAGATCTTGAAGTTAATCCTGGCTTGGATGGGGAGCCAGTGCAGCTGCATCAGGAGGGGTGTGATGTGCTCTTTCCTTGGTGCTCCTAAAAGGATTCGCGCAGCGCTGTTCATGGCGAGTTGTAAGGGATGTAAGGTTGCTTTAGGGAGACCTTGTAGGATGGCGTTTGCATAATCAAAATGAGGGATGATGAGGGCTTGGTAGATGGTACGGAAGTCATTCAGCTCGAGTATAATTATAAATTATTCCCTAGCTGTAAAATAATTCCCTAGCTGTGATGTTCTGAATTTTAAGTTGTTCTGATTTATTCCTATATTCCTACGGCTAAAATATAGGGGAGCTCTGTCAGATGTCCTCAGAGATCGTGAGGTTGGGGCTGACAATTCTCTGACTTTTTTAAAGGCATTCTACTGATTTTTACATTAATGTCTGAAGCTAAAAGGATGGCTAACATGCCTAGACATTTTTCAGAGATTACAAATTCTAGCTGCATTTCTCCAGTCCTTCCTCATATGCATGTGGATGAGCCTGCCCTGCCTGCTCCCAGTGTAACTAGCCAAAATATATATGGTCGTTTTAAGAGTGTAGAAATCCAGAACTCAAGTCACTCACTCTATGAAAACAAAAAACTGTTCTGCTTCTTGAAAAACTTCAATGTTTGTCACTACAAAAGTTCTTAAAACAGAAGAACACAAAATACTGCGAGGAAGGTCTCAGTAACCACGGGCTTATGACAGACATGATACAAGATCACTATCATAATACACAGGCCCCATAACATCAATGACCTTCCCGTAGATCCTGGATCGCCACCCAAGCAAAATTACTTAACTTTAGAAAAAATTCTTGTAATGGATGGCCACCCTGCTCCCCGACGCTTCAATCCAGAGCTCCCAAACGTTTCGCGATTACCCTTGCTTCATCAGGGGAAATGCCAACTAAACAACAAAACAAATAACCAACATCAAATCAACAACACATTAAAAATTAAAAATTATCTAGCATGAACATAGAACCATCTCCAACCTATTACTCACCTATGACCCACATTGGCAAAAACGTAGCACAAAGCAGCCATCATTCCAGCTTCTCTTCAACACTGCTGTTCAAAAAACGCCGAGCATGCTCATACATTACAAACCACCTCACTTCTAAATATGTGTATCTGGACTTTCAGAAAGCCTTTGACAAGGTCCCTCATGAGAGACTTTTGGCAAAACTAAAGAGTCATGGGATAGGAGGCAGTGTACTATTGTGGATCAGGAACTGGTTAAAAGATAGAAAGCAGAGGGTAGGGCTAAATGGCCAATTTTCCCAATGGAGAAAGGTGAATAGTGGTGTACCCCAGGGATCTGTGCTGGGTCCGCTGCTTTTTGACATATTCATAAATGACCTGGAAAGTGGAATAACGAGTGAGGTTATCAAATTTGCAGATGACACAAAACTATTTAAAGTTGTTAAAACCCAAGAGGATTGTGGAAAATTGCAAGAGGATCTTGATAAATTGGAAGACTGGGCATCAAAATGGCAGATGAAATTTAATGTGGACAAGTGCAAGGTTATGCACCTAGGGAAGAACAACCCAAACTATGGTTACACGATGCAAGGTTCCACATTAGGAACCACCACCCAGGAAAAAGATTTAGGCGTCATTGTGGATACCATGTTAAAACCCTCGGCCCAGTGTGCAGCGGCGGCCAAGAGAGCAAATAGAATGCTAGGTATGATAAGGAAAGGAATGGAAAATAAAACAAAGGATCTTATAATGCCTCTATATCGTTCCATGGTGAGACCGCACCTTGAATATTGTGTGCAATTCTGGTCGCCGTATCTTAAAAAGGATATAGAGTTATTAGAAAAGGTTCAGAGAAGAGCCACCAAAATGGTAAAAGGGATGGAAGGATACTCCTATGAAGAAAGGCTAAAAAGGTTAGGGCTCTTTAACCTGGAAAAGAGACGGCTGAGGGGAGATATGATAGAAGTCTATAAATTAATGAGCGGAGTGGAACGGGTAAACGTAGATCGATTGTTTACCTTATCAGAATATAGAAAGACTAGGGGACATGCAATGAAGCTACAGGGTAAACTATTTAAGACTAATAAAAGTAAATATTTTTTCACTCAACGTGTAATCAAACTCTGGAATTTGTTACCGGAGGATGTAGTAAAGGCTGTTAGTGTAGCTGGGTTTAAAAAAGGTTTGGACAAGTTCCTGGAGGAAAGGTCCATAAGCCATTATTAAGAAGGGACCCAGGATATCAATGCTTGAACCAATACAAGCATTGTGGAACCTGTGTCCCTTGGGGAAACTGCTAGGTACATATGACCTAGGTTGGCCACTGTTGGAAAAAGAATACTGGGCTTGATGGACCTTGGTCTGACCCAGTATGGCATATCTTATGTTCTTATGTTCTTATGTCCCTGTTCATGACGCACGGACTTTCCTCACAACAAAACTCCTCCCCCAAATTAAATACACCCCCCCCCCAGTCAATCTGTAAATTCAAACCCTCAGGGGCCACTGTACGTACCCTAAAAATACACCTTTGCTCACAAACCAGCAACGATTGCTCTCTAGTTTTACCCTCTCTGCCAGCCAATACCTGATCTAAACAAAAACATCGCAGATCAGAAAAACAGTGTCCGGACTCACTACAATGCTGTACTAGAGGAGCCTCCCGTATTTGGCACTTGAGTCTACTCTTATGTTCTAGCTTCAGAGAATGTAAATACATAGAAAGATAGAAACATGATGACAGAAAAAGACCACATGGCCTATCTAGTCTATCCTTCTACATCAACCACTACAACAGTCCCCTTTTTTCCTTTAGAGGTCCTCTGTGTTTGTCCCATGCTTCTTTGAATTCAGTTATTGTCCTCATCTCTACCACCTCCACTGGGAGACTATTCCATGGATCCACCACTCTTTCTGTAAAGAAATATTTCCACATATCACTCCTGTATCTACCCCCTTTCACCCTCATCCCATGTCCCCTCGTAGCAGAGCTTGCTTTCAATCGAGAGAGGCTCTCCTCCTGTGCATTTATGCCATGGAGGTATTTAAACGTGTCAATCATATCACCTCTATCCCGCCTTTCCTCTAAGATGTACATATTAAGATCCTTAAGTCTGTCCTCATATGCTTTATAATGAAGACCACTAACCATTTTAGTAGCCACTAACCATTTTAGTAGTCTGTACTGACTCCAGCCTGTTTATATCCTTTTGAAGGTGCGGTCTCCAGAATTGCACACTATACTCCAAATGAGGTTGCACCAAAGACTTATACAGAGGCATTATCACCTCCTTTCTTCTGATGGCCATTCCTCTCCCTATGCACCCAAGCATCCTTCTAGCTTTTGCCGTCACCTTTTCTACCTGTTTAGCTACTTTAAGATCATCAGACACAATCACACCTAGGTACTGCTCTTCTTTAGTGGCTCAGGTACAATCTTAGATTGGAAGCCTTTTGGGGGAAAAATGGTGGGCCTATCTTCAACTACTACTGGAAAGGTGTGAATTAAATACTAAATAAATAGATTAATTTCTGGAGGAAAAGTCAATTTTTAAGGTAGACCTAGGGGAAACATGGAATTTATCTGCTTTTTTGGGATCTTGCCAGGTACTTGTGACCTGGATTGGCCATTGCTGTAAACAGGATACTGGGCTTGATGGATCTTCGGTCTGACCCAGTATGGCAGTTCCTTATGCCCTTATGATTTTATGTACTGCTGAATGGAACTTAAATGCAGATCGAAAGAAATCAATTTACAAAGGATATATTTTTTTGACCATAAATTCAGTTACATCTTATAGTCTACAATTCTGAAGAAGTTATTCAGTGGGAATCTGAGATGTACTCAGCTATATCATCTTCTCGCAGTGATACTTTGTATAACGAAACAGAATACGGTATATTTCCACTAAAATAAATCCTTCTGGTTTGTTAATGGTTAAGAACAAGAGTAAGGAATTTTCTCCCAGATGGATTAGTGGTCACAGTGTGCCTGTTCTCAGGGAGATTCTGCCTATCTTTCTCTTAATATGCACATATTTTAACCCCGATACTTCAGCTCTGTTTAAGACACTGTCAGTGTGCTAAGCATGAGAAAGACAGAGTTCTAGTGAGGATATTGAAAAAAGAATGTTGTTGTGGGTGACTTTTTTGAAGGGCCTTTTTTTTCCTCTTTCCCAGCTACTACTAGTACTAATCATTTGTATATTGCTGCAAGGTGTACACAGCACTGTATGTATAGGGCCCAATTCCGTCCCGCATGTAGATCCCCTCTGTGCATCCGGTCTGAACCAGACGCACAGAGGTGATGGCAATTCTGATCCCATGGGGCACGTCTAGCCCGCCGGGATCAGAATTGCGAACAGTCCTGCATGTGCAGGCTGGGACCGTGAATCAGTCCAGCCTGCATGTGCAGGATTGTCCCAGGCTAACTCAGTCAAAGCTCTTCTATGGAGCCGCAGCGCCATGGCATCATATTGCCATGGCACCACGACGCCATTGAAGAGCCGCGATGCTGGCTGCCTGAAAAAAGTGGTTATTCCCTGCAGCCCAACCCCTTATCTGGTCTCCTAAACCAAGGTCTGGCTGTGGGAAATGTGCCCTGGCACCCCTGCCCCATCCGCACCCCAGCATGTTAGAAAAAACACATCCAGGGAAGTTATTCCACCTCGGAGGTGGAATAACTTCCCCAAACATTTCACCAGCCCTGGACATACAGGGCCCACATTAGAATCGGCCCTGCACCTCCAGGGCTGACGTCCGCCCCCAGGCTGCCAAATCCCCGCCCCCATCTAATTTCCCCGCACAACCGGTAGAGAAGTTATTCGCGGGCAGGAGAAGCCACGAATAGCGGGGATGAATGTCCCATTGGGACATCCATCTCCACTATTCATGGCTCAGAATAACCCCCATAGAGCTTACAAACTAATCAAGACGAGGATCATCACAAAACTGGGCACTAAAGTATGGTAAGATCTACACATAAGTAATGAACAAGAGAGTGAGGAGCATCAGGATCCAGTAGCCTGGATTTGAGTAGGGTTGGAGAAGGAGCCTGACGTACTGACTCAGGTAGTATATTCCAGGCATAAGGAGCAGCAGGGTGAATGAAGTCAGAAGTTGGCAATGGCAGAGAAGGGAACAGATTAAAAGGATCTGTCAGACGAGTGGAGTTCCCAAGGAGGAGTAGAGTGAGATAAGAGAGGAAAGGTAGTGAGGAGCCACAGAATGAATGCATTTGTAGGTCAGTAGGAGAAGTTAGAACTGGATGCATAAACAGATAGGGAACCAGTGAAGTGATTTGAGAAGAGGGGTTACATGAGCATAGCCACACTGGTGGAAGATAAGTCATGCAGCTGAGTTTTGAACCGACTGAAGGGGAGAGAGATGATTCAGAGAGAGATCAGGACCAACAAAGGGGTTCAGGAAGCCTGTTTTGGGCAGTGCCTTTCCCCCCCTTCATCTCTAAACCCTTTTAGACTTCTGGCTGATAGAAATAATCATTTATTAAGCATGGTTTAGGTTGATATTTAGGCACTTATATAGAAAGCAGCAGCTGCTATTCAGATAGTGCCACTGAAAATTGACAGCACTTATCTGGATATTGCCACTGAAAATTATTACAGACTGCCCTGGTAATCCAGATAGTGCCAGAGCGAAATAAAGACAAAGCATGGGCTGTCCAGATGTGCTGTTATTGTACGGATCCCTGATATACCCAATTCTACAAATGCAGGAGCTATATGTTCCCGTGGGTGCAGAATCTGGGCACTTGGATGGGCTGGCATGAACAGCACTCTATGTGGGTCTGTGTCCAAGTGCCTCCACCTCTTCCTGGCACAGTACCCCTGCTTGTTTGCCAGTGCCGTGGCGTCCTGACAAGGATCATGAGGGGAGGCAATGGTGTTAATTTTGTTCACTATGTTTTGTAATTGGTCAGTGAAGGGTGTGTGGAAAGAGCTCCATTGTTCATGGGACTCTTGGATTATGATATGATTATTTTCTTTCAGCTGAATCAGTGGATGAGAGGTAGTGGTTCGTAGTTTTCCTTCAAGATAGTCAGCCATGGTTTCAAGGTTCAGTGATGTGATCCCATCATGCCTTGAAATGTCCTTGGTTAGGGAATGTGCTATGTGAAAGGGTTCATGTGGTTTATTTAGAGATTTCGGGATGAGGTTTGCATGGTATTCCTTTTTACTAGTATTGATTTGATGTTGATATTGTTAGAGTTTGTGGTGTATTCATGTAGGTCATCTTGTGCCTTGGTCTGTCTCCATTTTTTTCGGATTTCCGGAGGGATTTTTTTATGTCATTGATCTCTTTTGAGAACCATGATGCGGAGTGATTTCTGTGGTTACTCAGATGTTTGATTGTCGGTGCTGAGGCTTGCTTCAGGGTAGAGTTCCAGTTATCTATTGCATTTTCCAGGTATTAGATTTGGAATTACCTCTTTTATGAATGTGTCAATATTGAGATTAGAAAATCTCCTCTGTTCTTTTGACACCTCATTGATTGAATCACTTTTTGATGGGATCACTAACGTCATGCTTAACATGTGATGATCCGACCATGGAATTGGTGTAGAAGTTGGAATAGGTGGATGAGGGTGTTGATTAAGTAGAGTATTAGGAGGAATATAGACGAGGTCTAAAGGTTCTCCTTTTCTATATGTTGGGCCATGGATTAATTGTGTGTATTGCAAGTCCTCTATTGTCTTCTGGAATGTCTGTGCATCCTTACTTGGTGTAGATGGGATGTCGAGGTCACTGAGGAGGACAAGGGGCTGTTTGCTTCCTAAGTATTTGCAAATTTGCTAAAGGATGAGCGAGAGGTTTTCATCTTGGCTGTTTGGAGCTCTGTATATTAGACTATTGTCAGTATATTGCAACCCTTTGTGCAGTGTGAAAAGACAGTTTTAAAGCTCAGGCATTTCCTTGATATTGTAAGAGTGCCCCCTCCTCTTTTTGCGGATCTCGTACAGTTGTGTGTAGTGTATTCATTAGATGCAATCTTGTTGATGATAACTTGGTCAGTGTCTGTCAATGAGGTTTCAGTTTCACACATTGGGGGTCATTCTGTCCTGTGAATAGCGAGAATAGACGTCCCATCGGGATGTCCATCCCTGCTACTCGTCCCCCTGCTGGCCCTCTCAATACCCTCCCCATATGTACAGCAGATTTGGGCAGGGGAGCATTCTGGAAGCAGAGCGAGGATGGGGCATGGACAGGCTGTGACCCCAGACGTACAAAGCCAATTCAAAGGTTGGCCCTTTACGTCCGAGTCCTCGAATCTAGATGGGGACTTATTCCACCTCGAAGGTGGAATAAGTCCCCCTGGATGGAGAGGGATCATGGTGTAGGACCTGGGGACAAGGTGAGGGGGCGCAGGGGGTTCCCCACAGCCCAATCCAGGCCTTGGAAGGCTGGATTGGTGGTCAGGCTGTGAGAAACAGGCATCTGGGTTCAGCGGGCCAGGATTGCGGCTCATGACGGGAGCCACGGTGCCATGGTGATGGTTGAGTTAGCCGGGTAGTTGCTGGGACATACAGCCATATAGAATCGGGTCCAGGCACTAGACCCGATTCTGATCCCAAGGGAGCTGTGGGATCAGAATTGGGTTTAACTTTGCACTCCTGATTCTGCCCAGCGTACAGGGGGCTGGACGTGCATGAATGGAATTGGCCTCAGTATGTCTATATTGTCTTCAGCGTAATCACTGGTGATATGGAACTTGTCAACTCCAGATCCATCAGAAACAAGAGCACATCTCAGGGTAAAACTATGTTGTTTGGTTAGGTGAGGTTGGTACAGGGCAGGGAAGGATGTGATCCTTATTAGTCTTTCTTGCCTTCTGCCGGTTGTGTGATGATCATGCTGTTTGGCATATTGCTGTCTGTGGTACCATCGGTATATGCTGATGTGCTAATGCTTGTGTACCTTCTGTTGCATGTGTAAGTAATGCATTAAGGAGGAGGGCTTGTTGAGAGGAGGACCAGGGTATATATTTTGCTATTCATTGTTAATTAGTCTGTAAATGTGGACACAGTATATAGTAGAAACGTTGGAGCTCTTATATTGATCAGTATTACATAAACAATTAGTTGTACTTAGAGATGGCTGTGAGATTAGGGAAATATTAGCTCTTGTTCATCCTCACAGTTCTTGATGGCACATAAGGGTCAGCAGTTTTTTTTAAAAATGGAATGGAATCCTCACAAAGTGTACGTTAGATTTAGTTTTAATGCTTCTCTTGGTCGAGATATTATCCTTGTTAATGTATGGGAGCAGTAGGATTGCACATCCACAACTATCGTCAAGCTCCTCACTAAGGGCCTTTCCTAAGGGCCCTTAAGAATTAAATTAAATTAAGAAATCTTTAAGGTGATATATTTGAACAGGAATGCATTCAATAGCTATAAATTCCTGTGATAATTACAGTATAGTATGTTGCAGTAACAGAAGTTTTGCATAGGATTTTTTTTAAGCAATATAAAGGATACCACATTTAGCCCCTTACTAAAATAACAAGTGGTTTCAGGTTTCCCGGTCTCTGTTAACTTTGAACTGCTTCATAGAGTAATCCAATCTCTGTGATACTGAATATGATAGACCGTGGAGACTCCTCAGGCTTTAGATCCAATGAATGGTGGTGGGTGTATTCTAATTTATTGTGATGTAATTGCTCCTATATAACCCTGTCGAAAGGTGGAGTGTGGCATCTTTTATGTTGGGGTCTTTCTGCCCTTTCAGGGGAGTATCTTGGACTTTGGGGAAGTGGGTCTTTAGATCTGAGTGGCCTTTGGACAAAGATAAAGAGGTTATTTTTTTCCAGTCTATGGTGGAGTTAGGACTCATGATCAGAGTACCCAGGCTGCATGGCAAGAAGCCCTTGAATCAGGGTGGGCCCAGGATTGGAAGGGGAGAACATCCACAGATAGATCTGTTCACACAGAATCTCCACAAGCAGTTTGGGAAGTCGAGAAAGAGTATCCGTTTTGGGCAGTGCCTTTTTCCTAGAAAAAAAAAAGTGATGGTACTCATCCATTTATATATGAGGACCATGAGTCAATTTTAGCAGGAAACAAAAAAGGTGCTGGTACTCAGTACCTCCAAGTACACTCCTCAAAAAAGCCCCAATTTTGGGGTATCGTGTTCCAAAAGAGACCCAGGGAGGTTTGGAGAGCCTCGGATGAGAGGAGAGAATCGGAAATAATACTGAGAGAAGAGGAGGCTGGAAGGACTTGGGACTCGGCACATACAAATGAAGAACGGTCTTCTTCTCATGACCATGGAGATTCAGTCTTTGGTTTGTTTCTTTCTTTCATCCGCCTTCAATGGATTCTTTTTAATTTCACTATGGGGTATGTTTACTAAACCGGGCTAACGGTTAACCCGGAATATCTGCCACTAGGTTCCCATATTATTCAGTGAGACCTAGTTGCAGATAGCCTGGGTTAACCGTTAGCCCGGTTTAGTAAACATACCCCTATATTTCCTACAGTACTAGGCTTAGAAATATTTTTGTCTGTCCTTCACTAAAGAGTTTTTTTGGGGGAGAGGTATATTGAAAGGGATTTGTTTATTTATAAACCTTTATATATCCTCTTCTTGGATAAGCAATCAAAATGGTTTATATAAGTTAAAAACACAATTTATGTGGTTTGCAGACCTGCAAACTGCATAAATCCCACTGATCAGGATATTCAGCATCACAAATCCATTTAGTGCCTTTGAATATCCAAATGTCCCTACAAAGAGTAAATATCATACTGAAGAAAATAGTTATAGTGAAATGCATTAGTCTACCCTGGGGTTGAATTTATTTTTCTTTTCTCATCGTGATTTATTAACCACATTTAAGAAGAGCTTGACCCAAGCGTTTCACAGCAAGATCAATTTTTTTTCTTTTTTTGCATTAGCTGTAGAATTAGGGTTGTTGCAAGACATACATGCCTTGAGGTTATAAGAAAAGCAAGATACACATTGAAACCTAAGATAGTATAATGAGCAGGATTAGAAGATATCTGTATTTACCAATGGAAGGTGACTGTGTTTTGGGGTAAAATTTGCAATTATATTGTCTGGTAGTATGACTCATATAGATAGATGAATAAATTAGCTGAGAGAGATTTTATTCTTTGTAAATGTTTGTATGTTGCTTATTTGTTTTTAATTCTTTTCTGGTGGTTTCTGGCTGTAAATAAATGTAGCTTCATGGCTTCAAGCTTCTGTTGCTGTATGGGCTTTAAATCCTGACTGGCCCTTTCCTAAAAGTCAAGTTATACAAGCCAGTGTTATATCTTTCTTTTTTCTGTAGCAGTGGAGGGATGTTTTCTGTGCTCATCCGCTCCTACCCACCGATTGATTTTACATCTTGGTTGTGGATATGCCTCATTCTAATGTTCCCAGTTTGGATCCCAGAAGGGAAAAGCAAAGATTTGTCTGAGGATCTTCTGTGTTAAGCTGCACATGATGACGAGTCATTTAGGGTTAGAACACCTGGCTTCTACAGAGTGCTTAACTGCCCTGGTGGCCCTACTGGAAAAGATATTTCAGTTAGAATTTTAAACAAGTGGGGAAAGCATGTAGAGCATGGCTCATGGAATTCTTTCCGACTCTTTTGCATGTGTTTGTGTGTGGACATGTCAGTTCTGTATGTATATGTATCTCTATTTTTTTGTGTATGTATATTTTTGTGGACTGTATATCTGTTTGTATGTATGCTGTGTTTTGTCTCAGTCCATATATGTTTCATGGGTGTAGTTGGGGGGGGGGGGTGAAGGGTACCCCCCCCCAAAAAACCTGAGAGGAAGGAGTGGGCTAGCAGAGCTCACAGCAGCCAATCTGAGTCAGAAGAGGGAAGATGTAAATTCCTATTTCCTGCTACAAAGTTTGCTGCATTTTAATTATATAGCCTGGGAATATGTTGCCGTCCTTTTTTTTTTTTTTTTGGCAGTATGTTGGTGTCGCCAGCTCATCCCTCGCCTCTTTGATATATTGGCTTCCTATCCATATGGAGGCCGATTTAATATAGCACATCTCGCTGCAGTAGAGATGTTTAAATTGGGCACAGGTGCAATTTCCACCTGAATCCGGAAACACAGGTTTAGACGCGCATTTCTGGCATCGGAATCATAGATGTGTCCGATGCGGCATATCCAACATACTGCAGCAAACTCGTGCACGTATCCAGTGTGAGGCTCCATCGTTCTGTCCTGATAGCTGCATGTGAAATCATTTCCTCTTTGGGAGAGGAGGGGAGGGAAGGGGGAGGACAAATCAGAGATCTGCCCAAGCTGCCAGCAAGCAACTTGAAAGAGCTGTTGTGGGGAGTCACATCACATACAAGATTGTTTGAAGACAGGGTAATTAAATTAAAAGGAGAAGGGGTGTGAGAATTTTACATAAGAATATAAAAATATAATGAATGTCATACTGGGTCATACAGTATCAAAGTTCTATCAAGCCCAGTATCCTGTTTCCATCTGTGGCCAAGCCAAGTCACAAGTACCTGTCAGGTTCCCAAAATGTAGACAGAATCCATGCTACTTATTCCAGAGGAAAGTAGTGGATTTCCCCGGTCCTCTTTAATAATGGTTAATGGACTTTTCCTCCAGGAACTTGTCTAAACCTCTTTTAAACCCAGCTGCACTAACAGCATTTACTACAGCATATAGCAATGAATTCCAGAGTTTCATTACTCGTTGAGTGAAAAACTATTTTCTCTGATTAGTCTTAAATGTGCTACATTGTAGCTTCATTGCATGTTCCCTAGTCTTTCTACTTTTCGAAGGAGTTCCCTAGTCTTTCTACTTTTCGAAGGAGTAAACAACTGATCTATGTTTACCAGTTCCACTTCCTCTTTATTTTATAGACCTCTGTCTTATCTTCCCGCAGCAAGTTGAAAAGTGTACACTTAGAGTGTACAATGTTTTCCTCCATTTGCAGAATCAGGCATGTGGAGGATACATGTTTGTGCATGTGTTATGTGGACTGTCAGGGAGCTGCATGCACATGTGTGTGTCTGTCATGGGGAGTATTGGGGCAATCATGTATGTGTGTGCTGATGTCTTTGTTCTTGTGTGTCTTGATGGTGCTATGCATGTGTGTGTTAGTGGTGTGGTGGGGTAGTGTGGGTGTGGGTGTCTGTGTGTCACGGGTTGGTTGTGTATCCATATGTGTTGGCGTGGTAGGTATGTCTGCACTTTCTCCTGTCCTCCTGCACCTATGCCTTGTCTTTCCCACCCTCTTGCACTATTCCCATTTCCTATTCTTCACTTCTCTCTCTTACACGTTCCCTTTTTCCCTCTACCCCCTTCCCTATGCATTCTCCCTTCCCTATTAGCTAACTTTGCACTCTCTCAGACCTTTAACTCCCTCCTTTCCCTTCTTCCTTAATGCACTCACAGCCTTCTTTCCTCTAATCCTGCTCCTTTCCTTGTGCACTACCACTTTCTTTATCCTCCACCCTTAGCTCAGCTCCGCTCCTCCACTTATGCCCCACCCCTTTCTTTCATGCTCCCTACTCCTTCCCTTGAGCTCCACTCCTCAACTATCCCTTTCTTTAAGCTTTCCCTTCTTTCAGTATTGACCTTTTCCTTGTACTGCAGCCCCGGCACTGTGGCAGAATTAACTAAAGGAGGGACTGAATCCTCACCTGATGCCGTTGATACACCAGTAATTCAATCAATGCTACCAGGCAGAGTAAGACTGATTGAATTACTGGGTGCATCGGCAGCATCTGGTGAGTCATTATCCAACAGCACACGCTTCTTGGTGTTTTTAATTCAATTACCTTAAAACTATGAGTTTCTTTGAAGGCAGGACTTTGAGGATTGCTCGGGCTGCCTGCAAGGAACTTCAAAAAAACTTATCGTTTTAAGGTAATTGAATTGAAAAAAAGAAGAGGTGTGTGCTGCTGGATGATGATTCACCCAGTAATTCAATCAGTCTTATTCTGCGTCGTAGCATTGATTTAATTACTGGTGTATCAACAGCATCAGGTGAGGATTTGATCCCTCCCTTAGTTAATTCTACTGCATTGCTGCCCCTAAAATTCCGCCATCTTAGGCGGCCACCTAATTTGCCTAGTGCTAGGGCCAGCCCTGCATACAAGGGGGAGGATTACAAAACTGCAGATCGATTTTAAACTCTGAAAAATGTCCAGACTCATTCCCCATGCTTCTAATATTAATGTAAAATCAGTACAATCCTGAAAAAAGGCAAATAGCTATCAATTCTAACCTCCTGAGTGCTGAGCACATCTGACAGCATCCTTCCTAAACTTTGGACCGTAGATATATTCCCAGCTTGTCCGTTCCTTAATCCATCCCTGGTGTTTGTGTGTGTACATATCTCTGTTGTGTATTCCGTGTGTGCTGTGCATGTGTTGTGTCAGGGGGCTAGCTGATGATGATGGGGCAGTTCCAGGGAGTTTGGGAGGTGAATACAGTTGTGGGGAGATAGCTTTTGGGGTGGGGTAGTTTTCAGAATGATAGGGCATTTATGGGGAAATATTTTTTGTAGAGGGCCAGTTGTGGTGGAGAGTGGTTTTTGAGAGTGGGACAGTTTGCAGGGTGGTGGGACAGTTGTGGCAGGAGCAGGGTGGTGGAACAGTTGTGGGGAGTTGTTTTTGAGACTCGGGTCAGTTTTCAGGGTGGTGAAGGTACTGTAGAGTTTTGGGGGGATGGGACATTTATGATGGGATAGCTTTTGGGGATATGGCAGTTTACAGGATGGTGAGGCAGATGTGTGGGGGTATTTGGCGAGGTGGTTGACAGTAACAGAGTAGGTTTTCAGGATGGGGGAGTTTGTAGATGATGGAACAGTTTTTGGGAGTATTTTGAGGAAATGGGGACAATATGCATGATGGTAGGGCAATTGAATTGGGGTAGTTTTGTGGGAAGGGGCAATTTGTGGGGCAGTGGAGTAGTTTTGGCAGGATAGTTTTTTGCGTGAGGCAGTTTTCAGGTTGCTGGAGCAGGGTATTTTTGTATGGTGGGGAGAATGAGGTACTTTTTGGGAATGGGGCAATGTACAGGGTGATGGGGCAGTTGTAGGAGATTGTTTTTTTGGGGTGGGGCATTTTGTGATATGGCTGTGCAGTTGTGGGGATGCAGGTTTTGGTGATAGAACAGTGGGGCAGTTATGGCAGGATGGTTTTGAGAGCATAAGCAGTTTGCTTGGTACTGGGGCAGTTGCAGTGGGGTATTTTTTGTGTGGTATTTTTTGGGGCATTTTGCAGGATAAAGGGCAGTTGGGGAAGATTATTTATTGGGGTAAAGCAGTTGTGGGGATGTAATTTTTGGGGTTGGGGCAGTTTTCAGGCTGGTGAGGCAGTTGTGAGGGTACTTTTCCAGGGTGCTAGGACAGATGCAAGGGAGTATTATTTTGGGGGATGGACAGTTTTTGGCAGTGGTGGCAGTTTGGGGCATTGGGAGTAGAGAAAAGAGAGATGCAGTTTGAAAGGAGGAATTCCCTACTGCTATTTTTAATTCTATGTACGTTTCAGATACTGAAATTCCTTCTCTCATAGACATACATTGGACCATTTTAGGGGGAAGCTTATTTCTCTCAAAACTCTGGTCTTTTTGGCCCATTTTCAAACTTAATGTGTCTTTTTACATGTTTTCCCACATACCATGTTCCATCTCATTCTGTTAAATATTTGGAGCGTTGTTTTACCCCCCAGACAAACAGACGGATGGATAGAAGAACAGCCAGACATTCTCAACCCTTTTGTATAATTCTTTTCAACCTCTGTTGGATTGGAAAGATTAAAAATCTTTTCTGTAAAGAACTGGAGAGGAGAGTACCAGTGTATTAGTCAACATTATCCAACTCTGCCAGCTGGGACCCAGCTAGTGTTTTGAAGCATGTGAGACACCAAATTACCTCATGGTTCAAAGCACCAGCCAGACTTTGGACAGCAGAGAACAATGATGTGGTGTGGTTCTCTGTTGCTTGTTGTCTTCTGTTGGCCTGATCAGCAGTGAGCAGTACATGGAGTATCTTCTGGTGGTAAGCTTCATTCTTTGGCCTGGTTTAGATTTAAGAGTGGGGGAGTGGCCTGATGGTTGGAGCAGAGGTCTGAGAGCCAGAGAGACCAGAGTTCTGAATCCCACTGACACTTCTTGTGGCTTTGGGTAAGTCACTTAACACACCATTGCCTCAGATGTAAGCTTAGATGGTAAGCCTCTGGGGACAGAGAAATACCTACTGCACCTGAATGTAACACCTTGAATCTCTATTGGAAAAGCACAAGTTAAATGCATACAAACAAACAAATAAATACATGTAAGTTCACTTTGACTGGAAAAGTAAGCATATATGTTTCTGCACATATGCAGGTAAAAAAAAATCACTGCCATAGATAGACACATTGAGGGATGTAAGATGTTTGCATACTGTAAAGAGCGCTTAAGGGGGTGATGAGACAGGTTTAACACCTGATACAGTAGCTGGGAGCAGCATGCTAGCTAATCTCCAACTTGAGAATTTCTGGCATTGGCACAGTTTGGGAGTAAAACCATTTTAGAAGGAGTAACACATCTTCAGACATTTGGCTCTGTGCCATTTCCTTGAAGTGGTTGGCAAGATTTCTAAATGCCTGGTGTGTTTGGAAAGTGGGGGATGGAAAAGAAGGATTTGGAGGATGGGAATCGAGGAATAGTTTCAGCCGAGGAAAGCTATTTTTTTCATTATTCAGTACTGACATTGGTTACTTTTTTACGGGAACAGTAGGTTCTTCTTTGTCATTCATCTGTGGTGTAGTCTGTGTCAAAGGCACTTGGAGAAATATAACAAAGATATTAATCACACTGATGGCTTTTGTAAAGGGCTTCGGCAAACATGTCCAGGAAATAGAAAGATAATGGTGATGGTAATAAATAACAACTATATATTCTAGCTAGGAGGAAATACACATTTGGCTGGATAGTAATTTTTTTTTTCAGGAACGACTTTGTTGCTTATCCTGCTCACAGATCCATTCTTGGGGTCATCTATTTTTGTCTATGGCCTCAACAGAATGGTGATATCAGCTTATCCTCTTCTGTCCCCTCCAATTTGAAGAGAGACATACCGAGATCACTCAGTTTGAGTGCTGTCATCAGTACAAAGAATGCTACCAGTACAAAGTGGGATTTGTGAAGCCGCATCTAGAAATGGTTTTATTTAAAGGACAAAAAAGAAAAGCCACCATCTGAACATCTACTACTACTACTAATAATTATTTGTAAAATGCTACAAGTCATATGCAGAGATGTAAAAGAGTCTCTGCTCATCAGAACTTACAATCTGATCAAGACAGACAACACTATCCTTCATAACTATACAAAGTTGCTTAAAGTTACATGTATTTGTTGATAGTTACTTATTGTTACTCTGTATTTCACATTGTTCTCTGTATCTTGACTTATGTTCAATGTAAACCGCCACTGATCTTAGGAAATGGCGGTATATAAAAACGTTGCAAATAAATAAATAAATCTGACTAGATAATAATCTAACCTGGTTGCTACAATAATCATTTGGAATTTTTTTAGCCCATCTTTCCAGTCAGTACTCAAGATGGCTGACAGCATTATTTCATTTCATTTATTTTAATGCATAAACCATGTTAGTAAGTACATTGAAGTACTCCTTTGACATCCAGATTTTAATACATTAGCTTTCTGTGTAGTGAAGATTCCAGACTGATGGTGCTAACCTTTTAAAGGAGAAAGAGCAGCTTTTAAACCGAAACATTGTGGGGGGGGGGGGGGGGAAAGCTGAGAGTCGCTCAGGAGCGTGTGGTTCAGAGTAACATATCTTCAAGAGATAGGCAACAGAGAGGATATGATAAAAAATCTGTAGTAGCCTAGGGGTATTTACGTAAAGAACAGACAAATAATTACAAATTACACCCATCAACTGCTATGCCAGAAATCTGAAAAGTAGAGTTAGAATGTATGGCTGTAAATGATGAGCATAATAAGCATTGAACAGACATAATGCTGGTAGTAAGTAGTATGGAATTTTTGTTTTTTTTTAAACTCTGTTTATTGAGAACCAAATAGTACAGATCATGCAAAACAATATACAAAAACGGCATTCCTGGTGGTCCCCCAATCCAGGATTCCTCAGCATATCAGTCATACAAATACAGCAAAAAAAAAGAATTCACAATATTCCCCTCTCCCACCCTTCCTCCCCCCACCATCCCCCACCAACCTCCCACCCCCGCAGCCTCTCCCTTTGGCAACCAATCCCCCACAGTGAACATACACAGTAATTACAACACCTTTTTTATACCATTAGTATCGCATTCCTCCTATCTCTTTCCTCATCCATCCTCTAGGCCTTCTCAACCCAACTGAAGCACTTCATTCCGGACATGAGGCCTCAATATCTGAATATATGGCTCCCAAATTAGCAGGAATAAGGCCCAACGTCGAGCACTTCCTCTAGCCTCCCTCCTCTCCATAAGCATCAGCTGGTGAAAGTTGTTACGCCATTCCCAATAGGTGGGACCCGTCGCTTCCCTCCACCTATGAAGTATCGGGCCTTTACTCACCAGACATGCCTTCCTGACCAAGAGGCGTTCCCATTTCCCTTTCGGGTGGAGTGGTCCAAGCTGATCTAACACCACAAGCGCTGCTGTCCAGCGGATTCGCTGTAGTACAATCCTACTCATAAAATCAGCTATCCTCTTCCAGTACAAGCGAACCGTCGGACACCCCCACCACATATGCCCTAAGTCCACCAAGGGGCAGGGACATTTCGGGCATCTGCCCATCTCAATGAGATGGGATCGTAACGCCCGTCTTGGAGAGAAGTGTGCCCGCAGGATGCATTTAAACTGTACCTCCCGCCATCGAGCTCCCCCCACCAGCCCCGCAATCCCACTCAAGGCCCGGAGGAGAGAACCAGAAGGTACCAACACATTCAACTCTTGGGCCCACAAAGCCTCCTCCACCCTATAGTCAGGCAATCTACTATAGCCATCTAATCGTCTTTTCAACTGTGCAATTGTGGGCGGTGACTGCTCTCCCAGTGCAAAAACCTCTAATATCTGTGCCGATCTTTCCACCCGCAGCGCATCCTGTGGGAGGGAAGCCACATAGTGAGAGAGCTGCACGTAAGCGAAATAATGTCGACTACTTAGTCCATACTCCTTGCGCAAAGCCTCCCAAGACTTAAACTGCCCCGTTTGATCCAACACATGTCCAATATTACATTTCCCTTGTCTCCTCCAATATGCAAACGCCGGCGTTTCTGATCCTGGTGTAAACCGATCATAGTGAAAAAACTAACAAAAGCACCCAACCACGCCGACCAACTACCAAACATCCCACCAGAATTACTAGCACAACAATACAAACAGCTCCAACAACCACAAAATCCACAATTGGACACGGAGACAACAACAACAACAAACCACTCCACCATCACAGACCGAGATTGGAGCACATTCCAAGTAATCACAAAAGAAGAAATATCGTCCACCATCTCCTGCCTGAACACCACCACCTCTCCACTAGACCCATGCCCTACAGAATGGATAAAGAAAACCAAAGAAGACCTGAGCACCCCATTAACCAACATTGTTAACGAATCCCTCAGCCAAGGACTCATGCCAGACCTCCTCAAAACCTCAATCATCCGACCAACCCTAAAAAAACACAACCTGGATCCCATGGACCCTGCCTCCTACAGACCTATAGCGAGCCTCCCGTTCACTGCCAAAATTATTGAGAAGGTAGTCCAGCAACAGCTTCAAGAACACTTAGATGCCAACAACATACTAGACCCACAACAACATGGCTTCCGTCCACTCCATGGAGTCGAAACCCTCATGACATCACTGATGAACACCCTCACCATAGGAACACAAGCCAAACACCCTGGATATGCCAAGATCTTCCTAGACATATCAGCAGCCTTCGACACCATCTCCCACAACATCCTACTACACAGACTACAAGCAATTGGCATCAAGGGAACCGTACACCAATGGTTCCACTCCTACCTAACCAACAGACGTCAACTAATCCGCACAAACATATCAACCTCACCTCCCTTCCAGCAACACCAGGGAGTACCCCAAGGATCCACACTGTCTGCCATGCTCTTCAACATCTATCTGCAACCACTCTGCTCAATCATACGCACCCACAACATCAATTACCACATCTATGCAGATGACATAATGCTCTATGCCCCAATCATAACCTCTAGCCCAACAAATAAACACCTATCAGCATGCTTTACAGAAGTATCCGGCTGGCTACAACAGAACAACCTGTCCATCAACATAAAGAAAACAGAAGCCCTCATTGTAACAAAGGACCCGGACTTCACACCACCCACACACCTCATCATTGGAGCCACACAAATACAAATACAACCGCACATAAGATATCTGGGAATTATCATAGACCAAGCCCTCACACTCAATCAATAAATAAAAAAAAACACCGGAACAATATTTCACAAGGCTAAAACAGTACAACGCCTTAGACCTCTACTTGAACCGCAGGACTTCAGAACAGTGATGCAAGCCATGACACTCCCCCACCTGGACTACTGCAATATAATCTACCACGGACTACCAGCCACTCATACCAACCCACTTCGAACTGCCTTAAATACCACAGCAAGGATTATCCAGAAAGCAAAAAGACACGACCACATCACCCCAATCCTAAGGGAGCTCCACATACTCCCCCTCGAAGCAAGAATCAAATACAAAGCTGTCCTACTCACTCACAAAGCCCTCTACCAAACTCAAACCTCCCAGCTCCGCACACTACTGCCTCAACCAGCCCACAACAGAACAACTCGACAAACCACCAGCAACTCCCTCACCATCCCCCATAAAAGAACCAAATACAATCAACAGACCTGCAACAGAGCCTACGAATTTTATGCACCATCCCTCTGGAACTCTCTACCAAGCCACATCATATGCAACAGAGATCCCCTAGCATTCAAGAAACAACTGAAAACCATTCTATTCCAGGAATACCTCGGAACTGATGAGAACACACGCCACTGACTACCCAAACCCCCCACCCCCCAGAAGATCTTGCATTAAATGACTGCGTCTCAATGTCCATGTCTATATCCCAATTGTTTGTCGAAATCATTACTGTTGGTCACCTGGTGATGGTCTTGACCCCAAAAAACGGATTCCTGTCCACCCCCCCCCTTTTTATGTTACACCGCTTCGACCCGGTGAAAAGCGGGATATAAATACAGTTAAATAAATAAATAAATTCCCCTATATGGGTAGCCAGCTTGAAACCCCTGGTGGTTCACCCCAGAGCCTATTCAAATGTTGCCACACCCTCCATGCCAGGCAAACCAGTCCACTACTAATCACTCTACCAGGCAGGAGCCTACTTTCCTGGTGCAACACTGCCAACAAAGTCTGTGGAGCCACAAGGGCCTCTTCCAGTGCTCTTGGGGTATACACCTCCGTATTCCCTAGCCAGTCTCCAATATGCCGCACCTGGCATGCCAGGGCATAAGTCCGTAGGTCTGGAATTCCAATCCCTCCAGACTTCCATCTCCTTCTCAATCTATGTAGCGGGATGCGAGCTCGAGCCCCTCTCCAAAGGAAATTCCCAATCTCGCGGTACATAGCATTTAAGTCTCGCTTCAATAACCACACTGGGAGAGTTTGCAGCCAGTAAAGCACCCGAGGCAGAATCACCATCCCCAATGCCGCCGCCCTGCCCAACAGGGACAGGGGCAGTGGAGTCCACACCTGGAGCTGTGATCGAACTCTTACAAAGAGTCATTCCATGTTTTTCCTATACAACTCCCCCGGCTCTCATGTCAAGAGTATCCCCAAGTACACAAATGAATCGCCTGCCCACTTAAGCGGAAAACTTCCTCCCCAATGTCCCCTGGAAAAAGTTTAATAAAAAGACCCTGTAGAAGAGGACAAACAATGGGACACTATGATACTGGAGTACAATTATATGGAAAGGACAGATTAAATCAGATTGTTGAAGTGGTGGCACTGTATGTCAAGAATGAAATAGCGTCAAATAGGATGAAAGTTCTTCAGGAAGCAAAATGCAATGTAGCATCTTTATGGATAGGAATTCCATGTGTAATTATGAGGAGAATACTTATGGTGTTGCACTATTGTCCACCTGGACAGAATGAAGAGAGAGACTGTAGAATTCTAACAGAAATCAGGAAGGTTAACAAGTTTTGTAACACAATAATGGGAGGTTTCATTTACTCAATATTAGTTGAAAATGTTTAATCAGGCCATGCCAAGGAAATAGTTATAGGTGTCATGGCTGCTTCATGGAGCAGTTGATCCAAAAACTGGTTAAAGGGGAAAGTACTTTAGAACTAGTCCTTACCTAGTGTACAGGATCTGGTGAAAGAGTAATGGTGGTGGGGCTGCTAGATAATAGTGAGCATGGTCCGATCAAATTTGTGATCAATGAAGGATAGTTGGTGATTCGATCATTAGGCATGTAGATAGCTGGGTGGCTGGTGGACGTGAGGATCGCCTGGTAACATGCCTGCCTGGTGCGAAGGTAGCGGACCTCACACGCCACCTAGATAAGGTCTTAGATAGTGCTGGGGAGGAGTCTGCTGTCTTGGTACATGTTGGTACCAATGACATAGGAAAATGTGGTAGGGAGGTTCTGGAAGCTAAATTTAGGCTTTTAGGTAGGAAGTTGAAATCCAGAACTTCCAGGGTAGCGTTCTCCGAAATGCTTCCCGTTCCACGCGCAGGACCCAATAGGCAGGCAGAGCTCCGGAGTCTCAATGCGTGGATGAGACAATGGTGCAGAGATGAGGGGTTCGGATTTGTTAGGAACTGGGGAACATTCTGGGGAAAGGAGGGGCTCTTCCGAAGGGATGGGCTTCACCTTAACCGGGATGGAACCAGGCTGCTGGCATTAACCTTTAAAAAGGAGATAGAGCAGCTTTTAAACTAGATAATAGGGGAAAGCCGACAGTCGCCCAAGAGCGCATGGTTCGGAAGAATGTATCCTTGAAGGATACTACAAAAAGCAGAGAGGTTCCAAAAAAGAGTAAAGTAGCCCAAATGCCCTCGAGTATGGAGCAGACAGAACTTAAAGATCCCAAATTACCCATGTCTACCAATAGCCAAATTAATATGAATAAAATACAGTCTCTAAAATGCTTGTATGCAAATGCTAGAAGTCTACAAAACAAGATGGGAGAGTTAGAATATATAGCACTAAACGAGAGGTTAGATATGATTGGAATATCAGAGACATGGTGGAAGGAGGACAACCAGTGGGACACTGTGATACCTGGGTACAAACTATATCGAAATGATAGAGCTGATCAAATTGGTGGAGGGGTTGCGCTCTGTTAGAGAGGGCATTGAGTCAGAAAGGATTAAAGTTTTGCAAGAAACAAAATTTGCTGTAGAATCTCTATGGATTGAAATTCCATGTAAAAAGGGGAAGGCGATGGCAGTGGGGGTGTACTATCGTCCGCCTGGCCAGAATGAACAAATGGATGATGAAATGCTCAAAGAAATCAAGGAAGCTAGCAAAAGTTACAGTGCAGTAATAATAATGGGTGATTTCAATTACCCCGGCATCGACTGGGTCAGTGTCACAACAGGACATGCTAGGGAGATAAAGTTCCTAGATGAAATAAATGACTGCTTCTTGGAGCAGCTGGTTCATGAACCGACCAGAGGGGAAGCAATATTAGACCTAGTCCTTAGTGGAACACCAGATGTAGTGCAAGAGATAAGGGTGTTGGGGCCACTTGGCAATAGTGATCATAGCATGATCGCCTTTGATTTAATTAGTGGAGGAGGGATAGTAAGGAAATCCACAGTACTACCCTTTAACTTTCGAAAGGGAGACTATGATAGAATGAGGAAAACAGTTAAGAAAAAACTAAAAGGAGCAGTTGCAAAGGTTAAAGACGTACATCAAGCTTGGGTGTTGTTGAAAAATACTATCTTGGAAGCCCAGACCAGCTGTATTCCACGCTTTAAGAAAAGTGGAAGGAAGTCCAAAAAATTGCCAGCATGGTTTAAAGCTGAGGTCAGAGAGGCTGTTGTTGCCAAAAAAGCATCTTTCAAGAAATGGAAAAAAGAGCCAAATGATGAAACCTGGAAAAAGCACAAGCACTGGCAAGTCAAATGCAAGGCATTGATAAGGCAGGCAAAGAGAGAATTTGAGAAGAAGCTTGCTGCGGAAGCAAAAACGCGAAATAAAGACCTTTTCAAGTACATTCGTAGCAAAAAACCCGTGAGAGAGTCAGTTGGTCCATTAGATGATAAAGGGGTTAAAGGAGCACTAAGAGGCGACAAGGCGATAGCGGAGAGACTGAATGAATTCTTTGCTTCGGTCTTTACTGAGGAAGATGTAGGGATGTTACCCACGACTGAAGTGGTATTTAAAGGTGTGGAAGAATTGAAGGAAATATCGATACATCGGGAAGATGTCCTACAACTATTAGATAAACTGAAGAGTAGCAAATCACCTGGGCCGGATGGTATACATCCAAGGGTGTTGAAAGAACTGAAATTTGAGATTGCAGACCTGCTATCAGTAATCTGTGAACTATCATTAAAATCATCTCTAATACCTGAGGATTGGAGGATCGCCAATGTAACACCAATTTTTAAAAAGGGTTCGAGGGGTGATCCGGGAAACTACAGACCGGTGAGCCTGACATCAGTACCGGGAAAAAAATGGTAGAAACCATCATAAAGAATAAAATTACTCAGCATATAGATAGTCATGACCTAATGGGAGACAGCCAACATGGCTTTAGACAAGGAAGATCTTGTCTTACTAATCTGTTATGTTTTTTTTGAAGGAGTGAATAAACAGGTGGACAAAGGTGAGTCGGTTGATATTGTGTATCTGGACTTTCAGAAAGCCTTTGACAAGGTCCCTCATGAGAGACTTTTGGCAAAACTAAAGAGTCATGGGATAGGAGGCAGTGTACTACTGTGGATCAGAAACTGGTTAAAAGATAGAAAGCAGAGGGTAGGGCTAAATGGCCAATTTTCCCAATGGAGAAAGGTGAATAGTGGTGTACCCCAGGGATCTGTGCTGGGTCCGCTGCTTTTTGACATATTCATAAATGACCTGGAAAGTGGAATAACGAGTGAGGTTATCAAATTTGCTGATGACACAAAACTATTTAAAGTTGTTAAAACCCAGGAGGATTGTGGAAAATTGCAAGAGGATCTTGATAAATTGGAAGACTGGGCATCAAAATGGCAGATGAAATTTAATGTGGAGAAGTGCAAGGTTATGCACCTAGGGAAGAACAACCCAAACTATGGTTACACGATGCAAGGTTCCACATTAGGAACCACCACCCAAGAAAAAGATTTAGGCGTCCTTGTGGATACCATGTTAAAACCCTCGGCCCAGTGTGCAGCGGCGGCCAAGAGAGCAAATAGAATGCTAGGTATGATAAGGAAAGGAATGGAAAATAAAACAAAAGATATTATAATGCCTCTATATCGTTCCATGGTGAGACCGCACCTTGAATATTGTGTGCAATTCTGGTCGCCATATCTTAAAAAGGATATAGCAATTTTAGAAAAGGTTCAGAGAAGAGCCACCAAAATGGTAAAGGGGATGGAAGGCTACTCCTATGAAGAAAGGCTAAAAAGGTTGGGGCTCTTTAACCTGGAAAAGAGACGGCTGAGGGGAGATATGATAGAAGTCTATAAATTAATGAACGGAGTGGAACGGGTAAACGTAGATCGATTGTTTACCTTATCAGAATATAGAAAGACTAGGGGACATGCAATGAAGCTACAGGGTAAACTATTTAAGACTAATAAAAGAAAATATTTTTTCACTCAACGTGTAATCAAACTCTGGAATTTGTTACCGGAGGATGTAGTAAAGGCTGTTAGTGTAGCTGGGTTTAAAAAAGGTTTGGACAAGTTCCTGGAGGAAAGGTCCATAAACCATTATTAAGAAGGGACCCAGGATATCAATGCTTGAACCAATACAAGCATTGTGGAACCTGTGTCCCTTGGGGAAACTGCTAGGTACGTATGACCTAGATTGGCCACTGTTGGAAACAGAATACTGGGCTTGATGGACCTTGGTCTGACCCAGTATGGCATATCTTATGTTCTTATGTTCTTAAGGAAGATTTTTATTTATTATTTATTTATTTATTACAATTTCTTATATACCGCGCTATTTAGCATCAGCGCGGTTTACATCATAACTTTAACGACCATAACAAGCTGTCAGGTTTTACATCGAACAGGAGTACAAACTTGGATAACAGGGTTAACTATATACATAAGCTATTTACACTGGAAGGATAGGTAAAAGAAGATGCTATAAATCAACTACTGCTACTGCTGTAGCATTTTTTAAAAGAGAAATTATGATAAAATGAAGAAATTAATTAGAAGAAAACTAAAAGAAATGGTTGCCAGAGTAAACAGTTTGCATGAGGTGTGGATATTATTTAAAAAGACAGTTTTGGAAGCCTCAATGAAATATATTCCATGCAACAGCCAAGAGGCCTTAAGAAAGCCAAACAATGGCCAGTGTGATTTAATGATGAGGTAGAATAGATGGTGGAAACCAAAAGGGCATCTTTCAGAAAATGGAAAGCAGGAACAGGGACGAGCACAAATCCTGGCAAGTTAGATAGAAAAAGTAATAACATAGGCCAAAAGAGACTTTGAAATGAAGCTTGCTGTAGAGGCAGGAACTAATGCTAAAAATGTTTTCAAGTACATCCGAAGCAAGGAGCCCTTGAAGGAGTTGGTTGGACTGCTGCAAACAAGGGGGTAAAATAAATGCTTAAGGAAGATAAGAACATAAGAAATGCCATATTGGATCACACCAAGGTCCATCAAGCCCAATATCCTGTTTCCAAAAGTGACCAATCTAGGTCACAAGTACCTGGCAGGTTCCCAAAAAGGTACGCAGATTCCACAATGCTTGTCCTGGGGTAAGCAGTAGATTTCCCAGGTCCTCTGTATAATGGTTTATGGACCTTTCCTCCAGGAATTTGTCCAAACCTTTTTTAAACCCAGCTACACTAACAGCTTTTACTACATCCTCCAGTAATGAATCCAGAGTTTGATTATGCTTTGAGTGAAAAAATATTTTCTCTTATTAGTCTTAAATGGGTCTTGTTATAGCTTCATTGCGCATCCCCTAGTCTTTCTACTTTTTGATGACATAAGCAACGTATCTACGTTTAGCCGTTCTACTTCATTCATTAATATATAGACCTCTATCATATCTCCCCTCAGCCATCTCTTTTCCAAGTTGAAGAGCCCTAACCTTTTAAACCTTTCCTCATAGGGATATCCTTCATCACCTTTACCATTTTGTTTATGGTTCTCTGTACCTTTTCTAAGTGTACTATATCCTTTTTAAGATGGTGACCAAAATTGCACACTATATTCAAGGTGCTGTTTTATGCTCCATTCCTTTTCTTATGATTCCTTGTATTCTATTTGCTTTCTGTGCCGCAGCTGCACACTGGGCAGAGTATTTCAACATGTTATCCACAATGACACCTAAATCTTTTTCCTGTGTGGTGGTTTGTAATGTAGAACCTTGCATTGTGAAACCATAGTTTGAGTTGTTCTTTCCTATGTGCATAACTTTGCACTTGTCCACATTAAATTTCATCTGCCATTTGAACGTCCAGTCTTCCAATTTAGAAAGGATAAGGTAATAGAATCAAAATTAAACACGTTCTTTACATCATTCTTTATTGAGGAGGATGTTGGGGTCATATCCACCCTGAAAACCTTCCTTAATGGGGATGATCCAAAGCAACTAAAACTCGTCATTGTAGGACTAGTAGATCAAATTAACAAACTCAATAGATCAAATTAACAAACTCAAGAGTATTCCCAGGACTGGAGGACATTCCTGAAAGAGCTCAAACATGAAATTGCTAATCTGTTACTGCTTATCTGTAACTTATTGTTCAAAACACTCATGATACCAGAAGATTGGGGGGTAGTCATGTAACACCATTAATTAAAAAGGGTTCCAGAGGTGATCCTGGAAGCTATAGACCAGTGTTTTTCTTAAGCAGGTCCTGGTGTACCCCCTAACTAGTCTGGATTTCAGGATATTCACAATGAATATGCATGAAACAAATTTGTATGCAATGGAGGCAGTGCATGCAGATCTATTTCATGCATATTCATTGTGGATACCCTGAAAACCAGACTGGTTAGGGGGTACACCAGGACCAGCTTGAGAAACACCACTATAGTCCATTGAGGTTGACATTTGTGTGAGATAAAATGGTTCAAGGTATACTAAAAACAAAAATATTAACTATATAGATAGGCATAGCTTAATGGTAATGAGTCAGTATGGGTTCAGTTAAGAAAAGTCTTGCCTAACAAATTTATTTTTGAAGGTGTAAAGAAAAAATGGATAATGGTGAACCGATTTATATAAGGTATTTGGATTTCAGAAAGCATTTGACAAAGTCCCTTGGGTGATACTCCTTAGAAAATTAAAGAGTCATAGGATAAGGAGGCTTTGGGGGCTATTCGTGTGGCTGCAGGCCCCCAAATAACTTCCCTGCCGGTTGTGCAGGGAAGCTAGTCGGGGGCAGGGAAGAGGCAGCTCAGGGGCAAAGAGTGGGTGGGCAGTGGGCGGTCGCCGGCCCTGGACATACAAGGTCGATTCTAATGTCGGCCCTGTACATCCAGGGCCGGCAAATTGTCCGGAAGGTTATTCCATCCTCAGGTTGGAATAACCTCCCTGGACATTTTTTTTCTTTTCGATTCGGGGCACAGAAGGGGCTGGGGGGAACAAAGTTAATTCTCTGCAGCCCGACCCTGGCCTTAGGAGGCTGGATCGGGGGTCGGGCTGCGGGAATTAACTTTTTGGTCAGCGGACGGCACGCGACTTTTAAATGGAGCTGCCATGCCATGGCAACGGGACGCTATGTCACCACTGCTTCATTTAAAAGCCCTGGCTGATTTAGCCGGGGTAGCGCTGTACGTGCAGGCCGGGACTGAATCACAGGCCCAGCCTGCATGTACAGTGCTGTTGGCGATTCTGATCCTGCGGGATCAGAATCGCGACCTCCTTTGTACTTCCGGGTCAGCCCGGATGTACAAAGGAGATCTACGTCTTGAATAGAATTGGGCCCTTTGTGTATTGTGAACTGACTCAAAGACAGAAAACTGAGTAAGACTAAATGTTCAGTTATCCACATTGAAAAGGATCACTAGTGAAGTGACTCAAGGATCTGTGCTGAGACCTGTACTGTTTAACACATTCATCAATGGTCTAGAAAAGGAGAGACAAATGAGGTGATCACATTTGTGAATGACAAAATATTATTCAAAGTTGTTAAAATGACAGAAGGTTGTGAGCATTCACAGAAGGATCTTGTGAAACTAGGAGACTGGACATCTAAATGGCAGATGAAATTTAATGTGGACAAGTACCACATATAGGGAAAATAGGTGAATGTTTAGCAGTAAATTTGAGAAACAGAGATCATATTCCACATAGCCTGGCTAAGGAATGTGTCTCAGTACTTTTGCAATACTGTAAAACTAACCCATTTGTAGATATTGCCCCTGGGAAAATAATCCCAAATACAGGTAAAAATTGTTGAAAAAAGACCTTGGAGGAGTTGTGAATAATGCATTGACATTTTCAGATCAATGTGCCGCAGCAGCTATAAAATCATGTAGAATGATTGGGATTATTTGAAAAGGAATAGAGAACAAAACTGTGAATATCACCTTGAATATTCTGTGCAGTTCTGGTCAACCCATCTCAAAAATATATAGTGGAGCTAGAAATGGGTTCAGAGAAGGATGACAACAATGATAAAGGGATAGAACACCTCTTCTTAAGAACATAAGATCTGCCATACTGGGTCAGACCAAGGTCCATCAAGCCCAGTATTCTGTTTCCAACAGTGGCCAATCTAGTTCATACTTACCTAGCAGATTCCCCAAAAGACACAGGCTCCTCAATACTTGTATTGGGTCAAGCATTGATATCCCGGGTCTCTTTTAATAATGGTTTATGGACCTTTCCTCCAGGAACTTGTCCAACCCTTTTTTAAACCCAGCTACACTAACAGCCTTCACTACATCCTCCGGTAACAAATTCCAGAGTTTGATTACACGTTGAGTGAAAAAATATTTTCTCTTATTAGTCTTATATAGTTTACCCTGTAGCTTCATTGCATGTCCCCTAGTCTTTCTATATTCTGATAACGTAAACAATCGATCTATGTTTACCTGTTCCACTCCATTCAATAATTTATAGACTTCTATCATATCTCCCCTCAGCCGTTTCTTTTCCAGGTTAAAAAGCCCTCTTTTAGCCTTTCTTCATAGGAGTATCCTTCCATTCCCTTTACCATTTTGGTGGCTCTTCTCTGAACCTTTTCTAACAACGCTATATCTTTTTTAAGATACGGCGACCAGAATTGCACACAATATTCAAGGTGTGGTCGTACCATGGAATGATACAGAGGCATTATAATATCCTTTGTTTTATTTTCCATTCCTTTCCTTATGATACCTAGCATTCTATTTGTTCTCTTGGCCGTCGCTGCACACTGGGCCGAGGGTTTTTTATTTTTTTTATTTTTTTTTATTTAAAGGCAACACAAAATATCAATAAAACAGTAATATCATGAGTTACAAGCAAAATACAATACCAAGCAAAACAACTGGGAACTCACAGGCAAAATTCACACGGCCTTTTTTTTTTAAGTTATAATTAGCCCCTTATTTCTTGGTTATCGCCTTGTAGCAACCCCAAACCACCCTACCCACCTACCCTTATTACCCTTCTAAGCCCCCTCACCCCCTTCCCTCACCACCCCCCACCCACCTCTAAGACTCTCCCTGCCTATGAAGGTTGATGAGAGGGCTTCAACATACCAGAACACACGTGGTGGTGGAGGAGCCAGGAGACACTACCGCCCGTACTTATGCTAAATCAGCGTGGTCAGTTAATGTAAAGGACCCCGAAGCACTCACGAACCATACTTTAACACAAAGGTTTCCCATACTTGCTCAAACTGGAGGAGGCAAAATTTTCCAGCTGCCACCCTGTGTTCCATGGTGTACGTGTCCCACATTCGTTCCAACCAACTAGAGAAGGAAGGTGCCAGGGCCTGCTTCCAAGCAGCCGCCAGTGCCAGTCAAGCAGCGTTCAAGCCATGTTGGATCAAGGCTAGCTGAGGTGTTCTGGCGCCCGGGACACCCACACCAAAAAGAAAGATGCTGGGATCCCAGGGAATGTGCAGCCCAACCAATTGTTTTAAACGGTACTGGATCCCCCTCCAGTAGGTACTAATGCGGGGGCAGAGCCACCAAACGTGCGCTAAGGTACCTCTCAGTCCGCAGTTCTGCCAGCACAAGTCTGAAGCCCCGGGATATGCACGCGCTATCCGATCGGGCGTCATGTACCATCGGTATAGAATTTTATAATTAGTTTCATGGGCATTAATCGCCACCGAGCTTTTCCACAATCTACCTTCCACCTGTTCCCATCTCTGCTCCGCATAGTGGAGATTCAGATCGTGATTCCACTGCTCCCTATGCTTGCCGGGTCCCGACTGCTGTTCCCGCAACTGGGCATACAAAGCAGCAATAAGGCCTCTCATGGTGGTGCTCCCTTCACAGAGGCGCTCAACATCCGACAGATCCCGGGCAACCTGAGCACAAACCACCCGTGTCCGCACCCAGTGAGCCACCTGCGTATACTGGAAGACATGACAGTCAGGTAAGTCAAAATCCTCCTGGAGTGCTCGAAAGGAGCGTAACCTTCCCTCTTCGAACAGTTGCCCGGTTCGGCTAAGTCCCTTATGCCCCCACATTCGGAATACCGGATCGCTCATCCCTGGGGGAAACAAAGTGTTGTCCACTATGGGCGCCAGCGGGGTCAAATCTGCCCCCTGGGGCCAAAAGGACCTGTCCCAGCAGTGGAGCGTGTGTAGGATATATGGGTTACTTGTTTGCTGGCCCCCTCGCAACCTAGCGCCGAGCCAGAGCCTATCACCCAGTCCCGCCCCCCCCCCCGAGAGGTGCTGTTCCAACTGGACCCAGCGCTTGGGTCTGTCAGTGTTTATCCACTCCACCCCCGGACGAGATTGTGCCGCCATATAGTACCACTGGAGGTTGGGCTCTCCCATACCGCCGTGGCGAGCCTGCATATAAAGGGTTCGGCGTGCAATGCGGGGCCGACGTGATCTCCAGATAAACTTCATAAGCATTGCTTGCCAATTAGCCAAAACTCCCCGTGGGATTGGGATAGGGAGTACCTGAAAGAGGTATAAGAACTTCGGAAGAACCACCATCTTGACCACCGCTATACCCCCGAACCAGGACAGCATCAACCTAGCCCAAGACTCAAGGTCTTGCCTAACCTGTTGAAGGAGAGGGTTATAATTTGCTTTATAAAGTGCCGTTCGCTCAACCATTAGATTAACGCCTATGTAGCGTAAGGCCCCTGATACCCATCAAAAGGGATATGTAGTCTTCAGTTGTGAGCAGACCGCTTCCGGGACCCCAACATTCAAAATCTCAGACTTAGCATAATTAATCTGGAACCCTGATACCTGAGAGAAGGCAGCAAAAAGTTGCATAGCGGCCGGAAGGGACGCAACCGGTTCTACCAAGGATAGTATGATATCGTCCGCAAAAAGGGCTATTCGATAATCCTCCGGGCCCACTCGAACGCCCACTGTATCTGGATGATCGCGAAAACGCGCCAAGGGCTCCATCACCAGTGCAAACAACAACGGCGACAAAGGACACCCCTGCCGAGTGCCCCTTTCCAACGCAAAACTCGCAGATTGACCCCCGTTAACGCGGACACGAGCCCTAGGTTCTTGATAAAGGCAATGAACCCAACGCTGAAAATTAGGGCCAAACCCCATTGTTTCCAGCACAGTCCACAAAAAGTCCCAGCTAACGCGATCAAAGGCTTTCTCAGCGTCAGCTCCCACCAAAAGCGCCGGTTGGGGGTCCTGTCGAGCCACATGGATAACCTGAAGCATTCACCGAATATTGTCCGCCGCCTGGTGGCCCAACACAAACCCTACTTGATCTGAGTGAACTAAAGAGGGTAGAAACCGGTTCAGTCGGGCAGCCAACACCGATGCCAAAATTTTCACATCTGTGTTTAATAAGGAGATTGGGTGATAAGAAGCTGCCTCCTGTAGAGGTTTACCGGGCTTAGGTATCATTGCAATAAGAGCTTCGCGCTGGGAAGGTGGCAACGCTTCCTCCCGCAGCACCTCATTAAAGAGCACCATCAAAGTTGGTGCCAGCTGTGTTCTAAATTTTTTATAGTATTCGGCAGGGAAGCCATTCGTGCCCGGAGTCCCCCCGGATTTCAATCGCCGGATAGCTGTCTCCACCTCTTCCACAGTAAGTTCAGCATCTAATTGAGCGACATCTGACTCAGACAGCTGTGGCTGCGCAACCGATCGCAAGTACTCCTGCACCTGCTGCTTGTCTACTGATTCAGCTTTGTACAATCGTTCCAAAAATTCGGCAAATACCTCACGTATCTCCCGGGAGATCACCCTCTTATGTCCTTGAGAATCTCGAAGTTCACAAATGACCCTCGAGGTGTGTTGCTGGCGGAGCCTTAGGGCCAAATACCGACCAGCTTTATTCCCCCGCTCGTAAAAGGTTTGGCGCATTTTCCGTCTTATGTTATCTAAGGTACGTTGCTTGCATGCTTCCAACTTAGCCTGCACTGCCCGCCAGCGGCGCAAGATACGTTTAGAGCCTGTCCGAGCATGCTCCAGTTGACATCGCCGAGACTCTTCCTCTAGTTGACAAGACTCCTGCTTCCAGGCCCGCCAAGTTCGGGCAGCCTCTGCTATCAAATGACCCCGTGCGGTAGCCTTAAAGGCTTCCCATACCATAGGCAAGGGAACCTCCCCAGTATCGTTTAGTTCAAAAAATTATTTTAGAAAGTGGCCATGGTCCTGAACAGCACGCTGTCGCCGTAAAAAACGAGTATCTAAACGCCAGAGCCGGTGCTGTTCGCCGCAAAAATCCGCAGGTAGGGTAATCCAGCATGGGGCATGATCCGACCACGTCAGCGCCCCATGCCCGGCCTCGATTTTCTCGCCCAACAGGCGCTGATCTAATAGAAAATAGTCAATGCGGGTATGTACCTGGTGCACGGGTGAGTAGTATGTATAACTTTTTTCCCCCTCGTGTGTATCTCTCCATATGTCACGCAAGCCTAAGTCATGCATTAAATTCCACAGTGCCTTACTAGGCCCACGCGACACCCCCCTAACCTTACTTGTCGAATCCAAGTGAGGGTTCAAATGAACATTACAATCCCCACCCAGTATGATAGGGCCGGTTGCGAACTCAGCCAACTGAGCTTTAAACTGTGCAAAAAAAGTCACCTGACCTGTATTGGGGGCATACACGTTAGCCAACGTCAGCAAGCGGCCTTCCAAGCGAACATTCAATATGAGCCATCTCCCCAAATTATCCCTCTTAACGTTTTCTACCTTGAGGGAAAGACCTTGGTGAAATAGCAGGGCCACGCCACACTTCTTTCGCCCCAAGGCGTCCGAGGCCACCCATACTTCATGATAAGGTTTGCACTTTAACCACCCTTGTTTGCTAGAACGGAGGTGTGTCTCCTGCAAAAACACCATATCTGCTCTCAAGGATCTCAATTCCGCAAACAGCAAGGAACGTTTTCTTGGGGAATTGAGACCCTTTACATTCAAAGAAATTATCTTCAACATGGCTAGTCGACTGTTATGCGTCCATAGCCTGCCCCCCCCCCCCCGTATGTTCATTAATTTGATACAGTATAAACAGCCGCTCACCTACCCATCGCTTAGCAGCAATCAGCGGTACCCCCCACAACCACCACACCCACCCACCATCCGCTAAGGTTAGTGAAAAAACCCTCCCCCCCTCCCTTCCCCCCAAATCAGTCGCATCTTTACTTCTCTCCTATCCCACCCCCCTTCCCCTCCCAGCTGTACCACCTGCCTGCCAGACGGACAGGGCACGGTAAAGCTAACCCCTTTTCCCTCTCCATCTGGTTCCCCCTGCAAAAAGATATTAACATGTACTGTAATATGATGTTCCCCTTGGACAGTGTATAAGCCTAGTAAGATGCCCTGCACCCTCCCTTTCTTAACACAATTACATTGTCCTTCGCCCCCTCTTTTAACACTTAACAACTATTCAAAACCTTGTGTTAACATTAAACCTCTAAAACATTAACCACCAGTGTGCTATAAATTTGACTTATGCAAATATGAGACAGCAAGACGCTGTGCAGTATCACGAGAATCAATTTGTACTCCCCCGGTGCTTAAGAGAGTTTCTCGAGTAGCCCAGGGGGTCTCAAGTTGGCTTTCCCACTCGAGTCCATTTTGAGTGCTGGGGCCTGGTTGCCGGAGGTTCCGGCAATACATTATCATCCACCAGGCCCGCCTGCCGCAACGCTCTCCATGCCTCCGTATGGTCTTTAGCCAAAATATTTTTGTTTCCCAAGAGGAAATTTATTTGGAAGGGGAAAGACCAGGAGTAGCGAATCCCTTTGTTGTTCAGTACCGCTGTAATTGGTTTCATCTCTCTGCGGCGGGCCAGAGTGAGGGCCGATAAGTCTTGGTATACATGTATCACTGCCTCCTGGAAGTGGATCACTTTTTTCTCTCGGCCTCTCCGTAACAGAAGTTCTGCATCCGCATATCTCAGGAATCTGGCAATAACGTCCCGCGGTTGGTTGTTTGGCGGCTTTCCCAGGGCACGGTGTGCCCTTTCGATCTCCATCTCTCGACCCCGGGATGCAAATTCCGCAGGTGTAAGTAATTGCTCTATCAAAGTCTGAAGCACTACCTGTAGGTCTTCAGCTCCCCCCACCACTTCTGGGATGCCGCGGAAGCATACATTGTTGCGGTGGGATCTCTTTTCTAGATGATGATCTTTTGTAAGTCAACTCCATAGCTTGCAAGCGCTGTCTATCAGCTGTACATTGTAAATCCACCAGAGTGCTAGCGTGGTCTTCCATTTTTGTCTCAACCTCCTCCACTCGTGTGCCTAGGTCTTTTATGTCAGATCTAAGTTCTGTCATTGTGCTCATCACTTCCTCGCGCATGGAGCGAAATTCATTCGCGAGGTCTTCAAAGCCCCTACGAAGCTCCCTCTGTAGAAGAGCGTGTGATGAGGAAGCTGCTGGATCTTGTTCAAGTTCACTCGCTGTTTCGTCCCCTGATCCCTCCGACAGCGTCTTTCGGGGCGGGGTGGACTGTGTTCCCGTTTTGCCCTGCAGGCGTTGAGAGGCCCGCACTCCATCTCAGGTCTCAAGCCCCTTGGCTTTAGCAGCCAGAGATTCACCACTCGTGGTTTCAGAACAGAAAGGGGCTATTAGTAGGGGGAGCTGAGTAAAATGAGGTAAAGTTCTGCTCTTGACCAGTAGATGGAACGCCACCCCAGAAAAGCAAACTAAGTAGCAGCGGTCAATAGTTACAGGGGTGCTCGGTTAGCATTTCAATGGCTATTCTTTCAGGTACACATAGGAGAGCGCTCATCAGGGTTGAATTAGAGAGCAGAAGGTTATATGAGATTCCGGTGCACTTTTCTGTACTCGGTGTGCAAGTTGTTAGTATGGAATTCAGGATTCGGTACAGCTCTGGGCCCCTGACTTGTCTGCTCCCTCTAAAAGTGCCTGGCCCGCACCGGTATCTGTGAGCTCTTAGAGCATGTGGTAAAGGCCTCCAACCCGCTCCAGCAGGCCTCCGGGATTGAAATTGCTTCAGGTCGGGGAGCCTGGATTGACACTCACCTCCTCCAGGGACTGTTGCAGTTTCACTGCGGAGCCGGGGGGCAGGGGGAGTACCAGAGATAGACTGCCTCAGAGATGGACCCGGGCACTCTCGAATGTCCACTCCACCGCCAGGCCCGTCGTCCCTCCCCCGATGATGTGGCCTGCTCGTCCGCCGGCTCGCAAGCCCCTGCCCGCGCTCCCCTGGAATCGCTGGAGAGGAGCAGGACAGGCAGAAATGGCGCCGCCGATTATCACAGCGACGCGGCTCTAGCCGCGGGGATCCGCGCTTGCTCCACCGGTGTTCAGCGCGGCAGCAGGGAGTTGGTGTGGGGCAATTCAAGGTTCGGGGGCAGGTTCCTCGTCCTCCAGCCCGCTGGAAACGCCGCCGATCGCTCTCTTCCGCACCCGAAGGGATCCGCTTATTGCCTCCAACCTAGGGCAGGGGAGCACGGAGGAATGCGCTTAGATTTGCATGTGTTGCCTTAAAATGGGGGAATCACAGGACGGAGCTGTCCTAAGATGCGGCCATTCCTTCTTGGGCTCACGAGCGCCCCCCTGGGCCGAGGGTTTTAACATGTTACCCACAATGACGACTAAATCTTTTTCCTGGGTGGTGGTTCCTAATGTGGAACCTTGCATCGTGTAACCATAGTTTGAGTTGTTCTTCCCTAGGTGCATAACTTTGCACTTGTCCACATTAAATTTCATCTGCCATTTTGATGCCCAGTCTTCCAATTTATCAAGATCCTCTTGCAATTTTCCACAATCCTCATGGGTTTTAACAACTTTAAATAGTTTTGTGTCATCTGCAAATTTGATAACCTCACTCGTTATTCCCTTTTCCAGGTCATTTATGAATATGTCAAAAAGCAGCAGGCCCAGCACAGATCCCTGGGGTACACCACTATTCACCTTTCTCCATTGGGAAAATTGGCCATTTAGCCCTACCCTCTGCTTTCTATCTTTTAACCAGTTCCTGATCCACAGTAGTACACTGCTTCCTATCCCATGACTCTTTAGTTTTGCCAAAAGTCTCTGATGAGGGACCTTGTCAAAGGCCTTCTGAAAGTCCAAATACACTATATCAACCGACTCACCTTTGTCTACCTGTTTATTCACACCTTCAAAAAAACAGCAGATTAGTAAGACAAGAGCTTCCTTGTCTAAAGCCATGTTGGCTGTCTCCCATTAAGCCATGACTATCTACATGTTCAGCAATTTTGTTCTTTATGATGGTTTCTACCATTTCTCCCAGTACTGACATCAGGCTCACCGGTCTGTAGTTTCTCGGATCACCCCTGGAACCCTTTTTTAAAAATTGGCATTACGTTGGCCATCCTCCAATCTTCAGGTATTACAGATGATTTTAATGATAGTTCACAGATTACTAATAGCAGGTCTGCAATCTCATATTTCATTTCTTTTAACACCCTTGGATGTATATCTTCCAGTCCAGGTGATTTGCTACTCTTCAGTTTATCAAATAGTTGTAATGCATCTTCCCGATGTATTGCTATTTCTTCAATTCTTCCGCACCTTTAAATACCATTTCAGTCATGGGTAACATCCCTACATCTTCTTCAGTAAAGACCAAAGCAAAGAATTCATTCAATCTCTCCGCTATCACCTTGTCGCCTCTTGGTGCCCCTTTAACCCCACTATCATCTAATGGACCAACTGACTGTCTCACAGGTTTTTTGCTACGAATGTACTTGAAAAAAGTATTTATTACGCGTTTTTGCTTCCACAGCAAGCTTCTTCTCAAGTTCTCCCTTTGCCTGCCTTATCAATGCCTTGCATTTAACTTGCCAGTGCTTGTGCTGTTTCCAGTTTTCATCATTAGACTCCTTTTTCCATTTCCTGAAAGATGCATTTTTGGCAACAACAGCTTCTCTGACCTCACCTTTAAACCATGCTGGCAGTTTTTTGGACTTCTTTCCACTTTCTTAAAGCGTGGAATACAGCTGGTCTGGGCTTCCAACATAGTATTTTTCAACAACACCCAAGCTCGATGTAAGTCTTTAACCTTTGCAAGTGCTCCTTTTAGTTTTTTCTTAACTATATTCCTCATTTTATCATAGTCTCCCTTTCGAAAGTTAAAAGGTAGTACTGTGGATTTCCTTACCATCCCTCCTCCACTAATTAAATGAAATGTGATCATACTATGATCACTATTGCCAAGTGGCCACAACACCCTTATCTCTTGCACGAGATCTGGTGTTCCACTAAGGACTAGGTCCAATATGGCTTCCCCTCTGGTCGGTTCACGAACCAGCTGCTCCAAGAAGCAGTAATTTATTTCATCTAGGAATTTTATCTCCCTAGCATGTCCTGCCGTGACACTGACCCAGTCGATACCGGGGTAATTGAAATTACCCATTATTATTACTGTGCTGTAACTTTTGTTAGCTTCTTTGATTTCTTGGAGCATTTCATCATCCATTTTTTCATTCTGGCCAGGCGGTCGATAGTGCACCCCCACTGCCATCGCCTTCCCCTTTTTACATGGAATTTCAATCCATAGAGATTCTACAGCAAATTTTGTTTTCTGCAAGTCTTTAATCCTTTCTTACTCAATGCCCTCTCTAACATGGAGCGCAACCCCTCCACCAATTTGTTCAGCTCTATCATTACGATATAGTTTGTACCCAGGTATCACAGGGTCCCACTGGTTGTCTCCTTCCACCATGTCTCTGAGATTCCAATCATATCTAACCTCTCATTTAGTGCTATATATTCTAACTCTCCCATCTTATTTTTTAGTCTTCTAGCATTTGCATACAAGCATTTTAGAGACTGTATTTTATTCATATTAATATGGCTATTTGTAGGCATGAGTAATTTGCAATCTTTAAGCTCTGTCTGCTCCATACGCAAGGGCATTTGGGTTACTTTATTCTTTTTTGGAACCTCTCTGCTTATGGTAGTATCCTTCAAGGATACATTCTTCTGAACCATGTGCTCTTGGGCAACAATCGGCTTTCCCTTATTATTTAGTTTAAATGCTGCTCTATCTCCTTTTTAAAGGTTAATGCCAGCAGCCTGGTTCCTTCCCAGTTAAGGAGAAGCCCATCCCTTCGGAAGAGCCCCTTCTTTCCCCAGAATGTTCCCCAGTTCCTAACAAATCCAGAACTCTCATCCTTGCACCATCGTCTCATCCACGCATTGAGACTCCGGAGCTCTGCCTGCCTTTTGGATCCTGCGCGTGAACGGGAAGCATTTCGGAGAATGCTACCCTGGAAGTTCTGGATTTCAACTTCCTACCTAAAAGCTTAAATTTAGCCTCCAGAACCTCCCTACCACATTTTCCTATGTCATTGGTACTGACATGTATCAAGACAGCAGACTGCTACCCAGCACTATCTAAGACCTTATCTAGGTGGCGCATGAGGTCTGCTATCTTCGCACCAGACAAGCATGTTACCAGGCGATCCTCACGTCCACCAGCTATCTGCATGCCTAAGTATCGAATCTTCAACTATAACGGCTGTCCTAACCCTTCCCTTATGGACACATGGCCCTGGAGAAACTTCCTTGGTGCGAGAGAGTTTTACATCATTTGGAGGACAGGTCCTAGCTACAAGATCATTTCTGCCACATCAGGGTGATACTCTCTTGTCACATGACCTTTCTCCTCCATGGCAATAGGGATGCTGCCAGACTGGAGGTGGGGCTTCAGGACTCTATCCTTGTAGGTCTCATCATTGTACCTCTCTGTCTTTCTTATGTCTTCCAAGTCTTCTTCTCTAGCCTCTAGAGAACGGACTCATTCCCTGAGAGCAAAGGAGAGAGGTTAAAGAAGTTAGGGAGGTCATTCTGACACACGAATAGAAGGGCTGTACGCTGTGAACCAGGCACTGGATGGGGTGGGAGAGGACAGGATAGAGGCGGGATGAGGGAGGGGCTATGTTTCTGGACGTATAAGGCCTGTTCAGCTTAGGGCCCTGTATGTTCACTAGCTGTCTGCTGCATGCCTGGTTTATTCAACCTCGAAGGTGAAATAAGCATCAGGCGCTGCAGCAATCTTGCTTCCCCAGCCCCAATGCACCACAGCAGGGGTGCTCCCGGGGGCTAACCCAGGGGTTGGGGTACCCCCTCGGGTGCCAGGCAGCGGGGCAAGGGGGCTCCCCCTGTGCTGGGTCATATGCTGCTCCCACTGGACATGCCAGTGCCATGGCGACAGTATGCCGCTGCACTGGCACTCAAGCATGAGTGTAGGGCAGGCCGGACTGGCAGATCGGCGGATGTCTCCTGTGGCAGCATTGGGAGTATGCCAGGCCATCCAGGAGGCCTGATCCTACCACCACGGGAAAGTTTCACTTCCGTAGTGTAGAATCGGGTCCAGATCGGCCCCGTCCATATTTGGGGCGTCCAGATGTGCTCCTCTCTGAATTGGGCCCCATGTCTCTTCACGTTGGATAAAAGATGACCAAGAAAGGATATGAAAGAATTTCATAAAAACATGAATGGGCTGGAATGGTTGTTTAATCCAGTAATACAAAAAGAAGATGACACTCTTTGAAACTAATGACCCGCAGATTGAAAACAAATTGTTGAAAGGGCTTTTTGTTTTTGTTTTTTTCACAAAGTAGATAATTAAGTTGTGGAATCATGTTGGTCATCTTGGCCAAATCCTCTGGCAATAAATTGAGCTCAAAAGACGTTGCGACAAATTCCACGAGGAAAGTTCCATAAAATTATTGTCCAGGTAGATTTACTCATCCTGGAAATCAAGTATTGATCTGTTTATTGGGATTTGCCAGGTACTTGTGACCTGGGCTAGATACTGTCAGACACAGGATGCTTGGTCTGACCCATCATGGCTTTTCTTATGTTCTAATTCATAGTTGCTGTTTTGGTCCTAGAGAAAATTGGAATTTTTGTAGGTTATGATGACTTTGTATTAGACCCACAAAAAGGACGCCATATTTAAGATTTCAAGATCAGATTAAGACCCACATAAAGAACATGTGTAATCTTTGTAGCTTATGGTAGCTTTTGCCAACACCCACTAAAAGCACAAACATCAACCCCTGTAATGTTGAGCAATGTAATAGGCCTTTCTTAATGGTACTGGGTGTTGTCAGGTCCTTCCAGCAAGCACACATTTAATCCTTGAAATCAAAATTTATCTGCTATTGCTCTAGAAATGTATGGTTTGGTAGCTATGGCAGTGGGTAATGAGTGGAAAACAAAAGCAAGCAGAAAGTGAAGCAAATTGAAGCTTTAAACCATTAGTTTGTCACTGCAGGGAACCAAAGTGTGTGGCATAAATAAGATTTATAACTTGGTAAACTGAGAATTCTATCCAGTTGCCTAAGGAGGAAGTAAACAGGACAGAAAGCTCTCAAAACAACATTGGACTATAAAAAAGAAAGTTGCAGTTCTGTTACCCTACACAGAATTATGAATAAATAAATTGTGACAAGTCTTTAAATGACAGAGCTTAAAAATGATTGAGGTGCTGCAAATTTTGCTATAGTACCTAGACACTCCTTTGCTCACACAATTCCTAATTTGTGGCATAAACATGTTGCAGTTGCACATTTACTATGATTTTCCCCACCCAGGGGTGTGAGCACTACCTCTGTAGCACCCCAAGACCATCTAACCTGGAAACCATATCAAGTTGAGTTAGATTCAAATACAGTAAGTAGTTCCCTGTTCCCAGAGTGCTTACAACCTAAGTTTATACTTGAGACCGTGAAGGATGAAGTGACGCACACAAGGTCAGCTAGGTTTGAACCCTGGCTTTTCTGCTTCCTCAACCAGCTGCTCTAACCACTAGGCTACTCCTCTACAGTGGAAGACTGTAAATCTATTCAGTCCCTAGTTCATGGTTATGGTATTAATATCAGCAATTTACTGTGCTATAATGGCATGAACAGTAATATAACCAAACTTAGTTAATCCAGAACTAATTTACCGTACATGTTTGTAAAGATTTAGACCTCCCCCAAAAAACCAACGTGTTACCTTGAAAGAATATACAACCGGTGGGGAAGTTAGATGCCGGCGGGGAGGGCCATGAATAGCGGGGATGTACGTTCCGTTGGGGCATCCACCCCCGCTATTCGTGGGACAGAATAACCCCCAAGCATATTAAACAGGTCTGTCATTAGACAAAAGGGGGTTATTTTAGAAGCCCCATTCATATTTATGAATCACAGCTGCAGCCCAACACCCATTTTAGAAAACCCTGAAATTTCATGTGTCCAGCACGATCATGTCTGTCGCACAAGGGTGTGACAGAAGTATGTCGGTGAATTTTGGAAAAAGATACCCACGTGCAGCTGATTTTAGACTGGCATGTCTCAGCCTGCCCATGGACACATCTATATCTATTTCTTCTCCTAGGAATGAATAGCCATTTGAAGATTGCTGTACAGAGAAGAGAATGCCCTCTAATTCCTGCAGTAATTTTTGCTCCTTCAAAAAAGCATGCCAGCAAATAGAGGGGCCTTTTCCCTAGCTGCTGCACCTCTGCATGTTTCCATTTGTAGAATGGCAGGCTGCAACATGCATTTGGTGAGAGACACACCTGCACGTTTTGCAATAACATAACAGATACATCTGTGCTCTGGGATCTGCTGCTTTTCATATCTGACATGTGCAAGCTTTTAAAATCAGTCAGAAACCTGCCCATATCTGACCCATTATACTGCATTTCCCCGTTTCTTTTTCTCTTGCCAGAGACATTTATCATTTAGGGTGGAAACAGGTCAATTTTAGATAGCACTTATACGTGCTGACCACAGAATTTTGGACATTTTGATTTGGACGTTGCAGATTGATCCTAAACTGCATTTCTATAATGTGCCTTCCTGTAAATTGGGGCAGCGAGACACATGTAATCTCCAGGAACAAGCAGGAATGAGTCCTCACATATGGGTACGTCGGTACCGACGGAGCCTGCGCGGGAACGCTCCCCAGCTTCCCAAAAAGGAAAGCTTTTGGGAGCATCCCACAGCGCCTACGCACTGCCTTCCCGCCTTTCCTAACCAACTCTCCTCAGTTCTTCTTTTCTGCGGAGCCAGCAGGTCGTGTTCCTGTCACCGCTGAAGAAGTTCTTTATTTTAATTTATTTCTTTGGTCGCGTGTCTGCCTTCCCCGACGCCGGACCGATACTGCCGGTCTTTTCTTTTCTTTCTAAAAAAAAAAAATATATATATATTTTTTCCTCACTTGGTGTATTTTTCTTCTTAGGCCTCCAGGCCCACAAGAAAATTTTCCCTCATGGAAAAACCAGCCTCCGGGTTCAAAAAATGCACTAAGTGTAGCGGTACAATTTCTGTTACAGATACCCATGAATGGTGTCTTAAATGTTTGGGTCCTGAACACTCCATTCCGGATTGGCAGTCCTGCTCTCTAATGTCTAAACGAGGGTTACAGAACCGAGCAGCCAAGCTCCATGTGCTGTTTCCCACGGATGCACCGGCGGTGGCATTGACATCTTCCAGGTCTTCCTCTCCTGATGGGTCTCAGGTAACCAAACATAAACCTAGCAGGTCCTTGAAGGGCATATCTCCCTCTAAGCATCGAGATGCCTCCGGGCTTGCCCTCGAGGATCCTGCCCCAGCCAAACAACCCCGGCGGGAAGCTCCGGCTTCCAAAGCTCCTCCTATGGGGTTACAGGTTGACATCGATGGCACGGCCTCGACCAATCACCTGTTAGACTGCTCTGGGGTACCGGCACTTTCTCCCGGTACCGACATCCAGGCAGTCGTGGCGTCCATGGATCACACTGTTCAATCCATGCAGCAGGCTATAATGGCTTTTATTAAAGCTGCGACGCCGACGGTACCGCAACGAGTTCCGTTGTCGGTACCGGTACCGGTACCAGCGCCGATACCGGTACCGACTGCATCGACATCGGCCAGGATCCGACTCCGGTTCCTTGTCCAGGGCTATTTCTCGGTACCGATCCGGTACCGGGGACACCCGATGTCGGTACCGATCGATACGCGTATCGATCGTTGGAAGCGGACAGACGATACTTCGATTCCTCTGATGATTCTGATTCATCAGATGAGTCTCCTGAAGTATCCATTACCCTTCCTGAGGAGCCTACTTCTCCAAAAAGGAGAATGTCTCCTCCAGAGGATTTGTCCTTTCAAGACTTCATAATAGAAGTGGCTAAAGGACTCTCTATTTCAGTAACCTCTGAAGCAGAGCCTAGAGCAAAAGAAATTGATATTTTAGGATACTCTAAGGCTCCCAGAGAGGCAGTCACCTTGCCCATTCATGAAATTCTTCATGAAATGATTGACTTATGGGAGACTCCTCTCACTCTCTCTCCTCATTCTCGCAGATTGGACACTATGTACCGTGTCCCTCCTTGTCCTGGATTTCAGAAAACTCAGCTTCCTCACCACTCCATTGTGGTGCAGTCAGCTATGAAAAGGATAAAGAGTACCAAAAGACACTCTTCTGCTCCTCCAGGAAGAGAATGCAGGACCTTGGATGCTTTTGGTAGGAAAATCTTCCAAGCCAGCATGCTTATTGCCAGAATCAACTCATAAAGCCTTTATATTGGGTATGTTTCTAAAGGAAGTTGCACAAAAGCTGCACAACTTTCTCCCTTTTCTTCCAGAGGATAAAAGGGATGAGTTCCTCCTTTGGCTTAAGCATACTCAAGACATTTCAAAGTTTTCCAACAGGGCAGCCTTTGACTCCTTTGAAGGTGCCAGCAGAGCCTCAGGCATTGCCATAGCTGCTCGCAGAATTGCTTGGCTCCAGGCTTCTGATCTAGAGCCCTGGGTTCAGGATGGCTTAGGAAATCTGCCCTGTACGTGTGAAAATCTCTTTGGCAAAGAGTGGCAAATAAAAGCCACTCAAATGGATGCAGAGAATTCTGCTCTGGATACTTTCCAAGTCAACCTCCATTCCAGCCAAGAAAAAACCTTTCAAAAAGCCTTTTTACAAAAGGAGCAGATTTCCTTCCACTTCTAGCCAACAATCCTCTACAGGTCGCTTTGCTACTAAGCGTCAGCAACCTAAACAGGCCAGGCCTAAACCTGCAGGGACTGCTACAACCCAGCAGTCCCAACCCCCTCAGGGTTTTTGACTTGATACTAGAGAACATAACCTTTCTGGCTCTACAACAGCCAGAACCTCTCACCATTCCAGGAAGGTTAGCTCATTTTGCTCCCAGATGGGAGCAAATCACATCAGAGCAGTGGACCCTCTCCATCATAAGAGAGGGCTACAAACTTCATTTCTCAGACCTTCCTCCCTACACCATGGTGAGACACTTTAATTCTCCCACATCTCTCCTCGACCTTCTGGATCAGGAGGTGACTACCCTTCTGGCCCAGAGGGCCATAGAAGAAGTTCCTCTTCTTCAACAGGGGTCAGGGTTTTACTCCCCCTGTTTTCTCATTCCAAAGAAAACAGGGGGATACAGACCCATTCTAGATCTCAGAGAATTGAACAAATTCCTATGCAAGGAGAAGTTCAAGATGCTTTCTCTAGGCACTCTCCTTCCATACCTGCAGTCAGGATTGGCTTTGTTCTCTAGATGTCCTCATCCATCCAGGGAAAACATTACCAATACAGAGTGCTTCCTTTCGGTCTAGCCTCTGCTCCAAGAGTGTTCACCAAATGCATGGCAGTAGTTGCTGCATTTCTACGCACTCTGGGAATATTTGTCTTCCCATATCTGGACGACTGGCTCATCCGAGCTCCAACCCAGTCGGAGGCTCAGATCTCCCTGAACCGCACCAGGCGCATTCTGCAATACCTGGGACTTGTGGTAAACCTCCCAAAGTCCCAGCTCACCCCTACTCAGTCCCTGGAATTCATAGGGGCCTGGTTGGACACCACTTCTGCAAGGGCCTACCTTCCTCAGGCCCGTTGTCAACGCATAGTGCAGTTAGCCTCCCAGATTCAGTCAAAGAGCCACTTAACTGCCAGGGAGATGCTACAGTTGCTAGGCCATATGGCTTCCACAGTACATGTGGTACCCTATGCTCGCCTACACATGAGAGCAGCTCAATGGACTTTGTCCACCCAGTGGAGTCGAGCTTCAGGAGCTCTCTCAGACCAAATAGCAACCTCCAAACGTCTCTTTTGGTCTCTCCAATGGTGGATGTCCACTCAAAATCTGTTGCTGGGGTCCCCCTTCCAACCTTTGTTACCCCAAGCAACCCTCACAACCGATGCCTCCGAAATAGGTTGGGGAGCTCATCTACAAGACCTCTCCACCCAAGGCACTTGGTCCCCACAGGAGACCTCTCTTCATATCAACCACTTGGAACTTCGAGCAGTGTTCCTAGCTCTCAAGGTCTTTCATACCCTCCTCAGCTACAAGACTGTCCTCATTCATACGGACAATCAAGTAGCCATGTTTTACATAAACAAGCAAGGAGGAACTGGCTCTCTGTCGCTTTGCAACGAAGCTCTAAGATTATGGGCCTTCGCCAGAGAGCATCAAATCCATCTCCTGGCAGTATACCTCCCAGGAATCCAAAACTCTTGGGCAGACAGACTCAGTCAAGTTCTGCTTCCACACGAATGGTCCCTGCACATGGATCAGGTACTCAGAATCTTCCAAGAATGGGGAACCCCAGACATAGACCTCTTTGCAAGTCCGTGGAATGCCAAACTTACCCGGTTCTGTTCCAGAATTCCGTGTCAGGGAGTTCAGGCCAAGGATGCCTTCCTCCTTCATTGGGGTCAGGGCTTCCTGTATGCCTTTCCACCCATTCCTTTGATTCCCAAGACTCTGTTCAAACTCCAGAGGGATCAAGGATCTATGATCCTCATAGCTCCACGCTGGCCACGCCAAGTGTGGTACCCTCTACTTCTGCATCTCTCCCAAGCCCCCTCCCTGGACTTGGGAGCTGCGCCAGACCTTCTGTCCCAGGAGGAAGGGACTTTGTGGCATCCAAACCCCAAGTCCCTTCACCTCAGAGCTTGGTTACTGAAGGCCTAGACCTTCAAGACTTCAATCTTTCTCAGCAAGTGAAGGATATCCTCCATGCTTCCAGAAAACCTTCCACTAGGCTTTCCTATGCTTTTAAGTGGAAAAGATTTTCCATTTGGTGTGCTCAAAAGGGTCTTGACCCTTTGGCACTTCCTGTGAATTCTCTATTGGAATATCTCCTGCATCTCTCCAATGCAGGCCTTAAAACAAATTCAGTAAGGGTCCATTTGAGTGCTATTGCAGCATCCCTTAAGCCTCTCAATGGACAACCTATTTCCTCTCATCCTCTTATTGCAAGATTCATGAGAGGCCTAACTTTAACTAAACCTCCCATTCGACCTCCTCCGGTGGCATGGGACTTAAACTTGGTTCTTGGTCAGCTTATGAAGCCACCTTTTGAACCCTTAGCCACTACCTCCTTGAAATTTCTTTCCTGGAAGGTTATTTTCCTTATTGCAATCACTTCTGCTCGCCGCATCAGTGAACTGCAGGCCTTAGTGGCTAATCCACCTTATACAAGGTTCCATCATGATAAGGTAGTCCTTAGGACAAATCCTCACTTTATGCCTAAAGTGGTCTCACCTTTTCATCTTAATCAAGAGGTATATTTACCTGTCTTTTTTCCAGCTCCTCATGCATCCAATGCAGAGAGGAACCTTCATACTCTAGATTGTAAACGAGCTCTTGCTTTTTACTTACACAGGACACAGCAACATAGAAAGTCTTCCCAGCTTTTTGTTGCTTTTGATCCTTCTCATTTAGGACTTCCAGTCTCTAAAAGAACACTGTCCAATTGGATTACTCAGTGTATTTCTTTTGCTTACCAGAATAAGAACCTTTCTCTGGAGGGCCATGTCACAGCTCACAATGTGAGGGCCATGGCCACCTCTATGGCTCATCTTCATTCTGTGTCCATCGACCAGATCTGTCGAGCAGCCACCTGGGCCTCGGTTCATACCTTCACAGCCCATTACTGTTTGAACAAGGACTCCCGCCGGGATGCCTTGTTTGGTCAGGCTGTCCTCAGACACCTGTTCCATTCTTGAACAACTCCTGCCCTCCTTCCCTGAATGGATGCCTGAGATCCATAGGAAGACGAGGAACCCTTCAGGGTCTCATACCCTTGGGGATCTCCCAGGCATCTTAGCTAGGGAGTCCCCATATGTGAGGACTCATTCCTGCTTGTTCCTGGAGATAGCACAGTTACTTACCTGTAACAGATGATCTCTGGGAACAGCAGGAATTAGTCCTCACAACCCTCCCACCTCCCCTAGGAGTTGTATCTCTCTCTGTCTTTCCTTTCCTCTCTCTCTCTATTGTCTCAGCTTTAAACTCGAACTGAGGAGAGTGGGTTAGGAAAGGCGGGAAGGCAGCGCGCAGGCGCTGTGGGATGCTCCCAAAAGCTTTCCTTTTTGGGAAGCTGGGGAGTGTTCCCACGCAGGCTCCGTCGGTACCGACGTACCCATATGTGAGGACTAATTCCTGCTGTTCCCAGAGATCACCTGTTACAGGTAAGTAACTGTGCTTTATCTAATTGGTTCTAGGCATGGAAAGTTAGGAGAATTTTTAGCTGAACTTGGGTTCCTAATTTGGCACTGAAAATTTACCTGACACCTGAAATCGAGTTCCCTAAATATACAGTAGGTTCCCAAAAGCAAGTAAATGCAGTCCTAAATTAGATACCTAAATTACTTCCCCTAATCTGCCTTTCCTCTGGCACACCCATCTTTCAGGCACCTATATTTAACCTTTAGGCCCTAGTCATTTTTCAAAATTATACAATTAGGTTCTTAACACTCTTAAAATTCTCCTCCCTCTTTGTTTGGCCAAACTGTGCATGCAGAGGTAGTCAGCTTCAAGTATTTGCAGACCTAGTGTTTCTGCATGCTAGTGGAAATGCAGCCCAGATAGCAGGAACCCTGGGATGAGGAGTTACTATGGAGCCTGGTTCTGGGTAGGGGATTGGATGCCAGAATGCAACCAGATTGTAGGAGACCATGAAGGAAAAATAGTCATAGAACTTGGCAAAAGGATAAGATCTGAACAAAATTCCCTTGATGTTTTGATCCGTATTTTGGTGGAGGAATGGCTTAAGTCGACCAGAAGCCCTGTTAAGACCTGCAGCTGTAACCAGTGTTCCCCCTACGCTGCACCGAGTCCTCCGCCGGCATTCCTGCCAGTGGGGGAAGGTGCAAAGCTATTGCGAAAGCAATCACGCGGCATAGGCAGGTCCTGAGGGCCTGCCAATGCTGTGCGATCCTACGTGTGATTGCTTTGCACCTCCTCCCCCTGGCAGGAATGCCGGTGGAGGACTCAGCACAGCTTAGCGGGAACGTTGGTTGTAACTTTAGGTTAATTTAGGTTGGCAGCTGTGCATCTGGAGACATTGGTTCCCCAAAATATTGAAGTTTTGGTTGTTAAACTACAGTCACATGAATTAAAGCAGAAGCTTTCTATGGCATCTCATGCAGCTGAGATTAGTACTTCACAACAATATGTGGACAGTCATGAGGATTTTAGCACCACCTCACTTCAAGACAAGCAGTTAGCACATTCAAACTGAAAGCACTGGCAAACCAGTGCAGATTTACAAACCTGCTTTTCCCAAACTTCCATTTTGATCTCTCTCATGGATAGCTTTAATTGATATCTTATGGAGAAGCCCAAAATTCCATCTTAAGCAACTCCCCCGGTAGATAAAATCAATTACATTCTTTCTAGGAGGCAAGTTGCTACAGCCTGGCATGGTCAGCAGGGAGCTGAGATAGACATAGAAACAAAAACAAATAATGGCAGATAAAGATCATATGGCCTATCCAGTCCGTGGTGAGCACTGGGGATGGTGCAGTGCTATCTTCTCCTCCCCCTCTGGATGTTTTTCCGCCAAAACAAGCACTTTCCTGATGCTTATTCATGCCTGGAGCAAGTCTAAACTTAGACATGACTCCGGACATCCAGGATATGTCTGAGATCAGGCAATGATGTCCAGATTCCTAGGAATTTATTTACATTCTCTTATATACCGCGCTATTCTGCATCAGTGTGGTTTACATTGAACAAACTGAAATTACATTGAACAGGGCATTATAACTTGGAGATAACTATTTTACAGGGAACATGGGCTATGGAGGGTTAAGTGGCTTGCCCAAGACCACAAAGAGCACCTGTGGGACTAGAAACCCCAGTCCTTCTGGCCCAAGCTTGCTGTCCTCTAGTGGGATTTGAACCCCTGACCTTCCAGCCTGAAGTGGAGCCACTAGGCCACTCCTCCACTTCAATGTCCCAGCTATGCCTCCACCATGCCTCCATTCAGACTTGGACGTTCATAGACTCTTGTTTCTAAAATGGCTCTGGAGATGTCTATATTCTTTGGACATCTTTATGCTCATTTTCAGATGTGCAAAGCATGAATAGGGTTTCCAAAATATTCCCTAGATGTAAGATATATTGGAGATTTTTTTCAATTTTCTTGTTGTTTCATCAGTATGTACATGTTTGGATTGCATATTTAATTATAGCCTAAACTCTTTTCTTAATATTATCTATTAAACCCGGTGTGGTTTGAGATAAAAGCCAAGGCAGCAAACTCAAAGTCCTAGACTTCAAAAATGCTGACTTAAGTAAAATGGCCAAGTACCTGAAGGAGGAGTTGGCAGGGTGGGAGGAGATAAGGTAAGTGGAATTGCAGTGGGCTAAACTAAAGGAGGCAATAAAAGGGGCAACAGATACATATGTAAGGAACGAAGTAAAAACAAGAGGAAAAGGAAACATATATAGTTCTCCAAAGAAGTGGCTGCACAAATAAAAGCAAAAAACACAGCTTTCACAAAATTCAGAAGTTTGCAAACAGAGGAACAGAGAAAAGAATACAGGATAAAGCTAAAAGAGACAAAAAGAGAAATAAGGATAGCAAAAGCAAAGGCAGAAGAAAAGATGGCTAAAGATCTGAAGCATGGTGACAAAACTTTTTTCAGGTATATTTGGGAAAAGAGGAAGATCAGAGGTGGAATTGCAAGACTCAAAAGTGCCGAGAACGGCTTCGTGGAAAGTGACATTGAAAAAGCAAAAATGCTAAATAAATACTTCTGTTTTGTTTTTACTAAAGAAAATCTTTGAGAAGGACCACCTATGTTTGACAAATATACAAATGGCTATTCTACAGTAAATGATATTTTTGAACAGCTTGCAAAACTGAAAACTGGACAAGGCCATGGAACCGGATGAGATACAGCCTAGGATATTGAAAGAGCTCAGAGAGATTCCTGCAGGGCCTTTAAAGGATGTTTTTAATAGATCCTTGGAGATGGGTTGATGTGGTACCTCTTCATAAAAGCAGTAATAGGGAAGAAGTTACAAAGTACAGGCCAGTAATCTTTACCTCAGTGGTGGGAAAAGTAATTGAGGTGCTCCTGAAAGAGAGAGAGTAGTGGACTTTTTCGAAATCAATACTTTGAATGATCCGAGGCAACATGGTTTTACCAAAGGACGATCATGACAAACAAATCTGATTGAGTTCTTTGACTCGGTAACCAGAGAACTAGATCAAGGACATGTGATGGATGTGATCTACCTAGATTTCAGAAAAGCCTTTGATACTGTTCCTCACAGGAGACTTATCAATAAACTGAACAGTCTGGGAAATGGGTCTCAAGGTGGTGAACTGGATCAGAAATTGGTTGACTGACAGATGAAAGAAGGTGATGGTAAATAGAACTCACTCAGATGAAAGGAAGGTGATTAGTGGCATGCCTCAGGGATCGGTCCTGGTACTGGTACTGTGCAATGTATTTGTGAGTTGTATTGCTGAAAGACTGAATGGAAAAGTCTGTCTTTTTGCAGATGAAATGAAAATTTGCAACAAAGTGGAGTCCCCTGAGGGAGTGGATAACATGAGGAAAGATCTACAAAAGCTGGAAGAATGGTCTAATACTTGGCAGTTAAGATTTAATGTGAAGAAGTGCAGTGTCATGTACTTGGGTTGCAGAAATCGATAGGGGTCGAGAGGTTGGTGTGCACGGACCAGGAGAAAGACCTTGGAGTGATTGTTTCTGAGGATCTCAAGGTGGCAAAACAGTATGAAAAGGCAGTGGCCAAAGCCAGAAGGATGTTGGGCTGCATACAGAGAGGAATAACCAGCAGAAAGGAGGAGGTACTAATGCCACTGTACAAGTCACTGGTGAGGCCTCACTTGGAATATTGTGTTCAGTTTTGGAGACCATATCTCACAAAGAATATAAAAAGATTGGAGACTGTTCAGAGGAAGGCAACCAAAATGATTTGGAGCCTGCACCAGAAGACGTATGAGAAGAGATTTGAAGACCTAAATATACACTAGAGGAGAGGAGGGAGAGGGGAGAATGAGTGTCACATATATGATTTTCTCCCAGTTGGTGAGGGATCTCACATGTGCACTAGGTGCAAGGAGCTCTTTGCTCTCAGGGAACAAGTCTGATCTCTGGAGCCTAGAGTAGCAGACTTGGAGGACATAAGGAAGACAGAGAGGTATGTAGACAAGACCTATAGGGACGTAGTACTGAAGTCCCACCTCCAGTCTGGCAGACTCCCTGTTGCCATGGAGGAGGGAGGTCACATGACAGGAGAGCATCACCCTGATGTGGCAGTAAATGATCTTGTAGCTAGGACCTGTCCTCCAGGTAATATAAAACCCTCTCATTCCAAGGAGGTTACTCCAAGGGCCATGTGCCCAAGAGGGAAGGGTTAGGACAGCCATTATAGTTGGTGATTTGATCATTAGGCATGTAGATAGCTGGGTGGCTGGTGGATGTGAAGATTGCCTGGTAAGATGTCTGCCTGGTGCAAAGGTAGTGGACCTCATACTCCACCTAAACAAGGTTTTAGATAGCGCTGGGAAGGAGTCTGCTGTCTTGGTACATGTTGGTACCAATTACATAGGACAGTGTGGGAGGGAGGTTCTGGAGGCCAAATTTAGGCTTTTCAGTAGGAAGATGAAATCCAGAACATCTAGGATAGCATTCTCAGAAATACTTCCCGTTCCACTCACAGGACCCAAAAGTCAGGTAGAGCTCTGGAGTCTCAATGCATGGATGATGCAAAGAAGAGGGTTTTGGATTTGTTGGGAATTGGGGAACATTCTGGGGAAAGGAGGAGCTTTTTCAAAGGAATGGGCTCCACCTTAACTGGGATAGAACCAGGCTTCTAGCATTAACCTTTAAAAAGGAGATAGAGCAGCTTTTAAACTAGATAATAGGGGGAAGCTGACAGTTGCCCAAGAGTGCATGGTTCAGAATGATGTATCCTTGAAGGATACTAGCAAAAGAATGAAGTTAGGCCATATTGACAGACAAGTTCCAATAAAGACAAAAGTAACCCAAATGCCCTTAAGTACAGAGCAGACAGAGTTTAAAGATTCCAAATTACCCCTACCTACCAATAGCCAGATTAATATGAATAAAATATAACTTTTAAAATGCTTGTATGCAAATGCTAGAAGTATAAAAAATAAAATGGGAAAGTTAAAATATAGACCACTAAATGAGAGATTAGATATGATTGGTACCTCAAAGACCTGGTGGAAAAAGAACAACCAGTGGGATGCTGTGATACCTGGGTGCAAATTATATCGCAATGATAGAGTAAACCAAATTGGTGGAGGTGTTGCACTCTGTTAGAGAGGGCATTGTGTCACACAGGATTACAGTTTTGCAGGAAACATAATACACTGTAGAATCTCTATGTATTGAAATTCCATGTCAAAAGGGGAAGGTGATAGCAATGGGGAGTATACTACTGACCTACTGGCCAGAATGAACAAATGAGTGGTGAAATATTCAAAGAAATCAGGGAAGCTAACAGAAGTTACAACACAGTAATAATAATGGGTGATTTCAATTACCCTGATATCGACCGGGTCAGTGTCACAGCAGGATGTGCTAGGGAGATAAAGTTTCTAAATAAAATAAATGACTGCTTCTTGGAGCAGTTGGTTCATGAACTGACAAGAGGGGAAGCCATTTTCGACCTAGTCTTTAGTAGAATACAAGATCTGGTGCAAGAGAAAGGTGTTGGGACCAGTTGGCAATGGTGATCATAGCATTATCATGTTTGATTTAATAAATTGAGGAAGGACAGCAAGGAAATCTACAGTACTACCTTTTAACTTTCAAAAGGGAGACTATGATAAAATGAGGAAAATAGTTAAGAAAAAACTAAAAGGAGCAGCTGGAATGGTTAAAGATTTACATCAAGTATGACTACTGTTTAAAAATGCTGTCGTGGAAGCCCAGACCAGCTGTATTCCATGCTTTAAGAAAAATGGAAGGAAGTCCAAAAAACTGCCAGCATGGTTTAAAGGTAAGGTCAGAGATGCTGTTGTAACTGCTGCTTTTTAATATATTCATAAATGACCTGGAAATGAGAATAATGAGTGAGGTAATCAAATTTGCAGATGACACAAAATTATTCAAAGTTGTTAAAACCCAAGAGTATTGTGAAAAATTGCAAGAGGACCTTGGTAAACTGGAAGACTGGACGTTCAAATGGCAGATGAAATTTAATGTGGACAAGTGCAAAGTTATGCACCTAGGAAAGAACAACCCAAACTATGGCTACACGATGCAAGGTTCCACATTAGGAACCACTACTCAGGAAAAAGGTTTAGACATCATTGTGTGTAACACTTTGAAACCCTCCACCCAATGTGCAGCGGCGACTAAGAAGACAAATAGAATTCTTGGAATCCTATGGAAAGAAATGGAGAATAAGACAAAAGATATTATAATGCTTCTGTATCATCCCATGGTGTGATCACACCTTGAGTACTGTGTACAATTCTTATTGCCGTATCTTAAAAAAGATATAGCGGAATTAGAAAAGGTACAGAGAAGAGCCACCAAAATGGTAAAGAGGATGGAAGGATCCCCCTATGAGGAGAGACCTAAAAGGTTAGGGCTCTTCAACTTGGAAAAGAAACGGCTGAGGGGAGATATGATAGAGGTCTATAAATTAATGAATGGAGTGGAACGGATAAATGTCGATCGATTGTTTATGCCATTGAAAAGTAGAAAGTCTGGAGGACATGCAATTAAGCTACAGTGTAATTCATTTAAGACTAATAAGAGAAAATATGTTTTCACTCAACTCATAATCAAACTCTTGAATTTGTTACCGGAGGATGTAGTAAAAGCTGTTAGTGTAGCTGAGTTTAAAAAAGATTTGGACATGTTCCTTGAAGAGGACCTGGGAAATCCACTACTTGTCCTTATACAAGCTTTGTGGAACCTGTGTGTCTTTTTGGGAAAGTGACCCTGCTTGGCCACTGTTGGAAACAGGATACTGGACTTGATGGACCTTGGTCTGACCCAGTATTGCATTTCTTATGTTTTTATAATACAGACCTTTAAATATGTACTTAAAGAGTACTAATGAACAAACAAACCTTTTTCAAAGACAGGGAAGTTGTAAAACTAGACAGCATAACATGAATCTATAAGGGGGTAAACTGAAAGGCAATGTCAAGAAATACTTTTTCACTGAAAGGGTGGTGGATGCTTGGAATGCCTTCCCGATGGAAGTGGTGGGGGACAAATACAGTGACAGAATTCAAAATGGCATGGGACTGACACAGTGGATCCTTTTATAGCAATAGGATAAAATCAAAATTAACTTAACTGTCTGTTATATCTCAACAAATAGGGGTAACCTGCATGGAGCAATGGGTAAACCACTAAAGAAAGGCATGGGGAGGGGTGACCTGCACGGAGCAGCAGGTGCACCTACTCTTGCACCTTGGTGGGCAGGCTAGATGTGCCATGCTGGTCTTTATCTGCTGTCATATACTAGCAGGCCGATTCCGTACTGGCCGTCCATCCCCTGTATGGCCAATAAGAATTGGGGCATACAGAGGTAGACCCGATTCTGATCCTACAGGGGCTAGACGTGCCCATGTGATCAGAATCGGGTCTGGAAGTGCAGGCCAGGCCCTGATTCTGATCAGTTGCATGCCCAGCCCACCTACCCCGCTAACTCAGCCAGGCTCCTGAGAGAAGCCACGATCCCCAGTTGACAGCAACACTATCCTTTCCCTGCCACGCGATCCCTGATCTGCCTCCCATGGCCAGGGTCAGGCTACGGGGATCCCTCTACACCTCCTCACCTTCTGTCTCTGCCTGGCACCGTGGTCCGACTCCGTGTCCGACTCCGGACTTACAGGCCTGACCTCAGATTCGTCCCTGTACTTCCAAATTCGCTCTCTGCCCACCACCAGCCCTTGCTTCGCCTGTGTCCCACACCCTCCCTCCCACGAACAGAGCTCCCTGTACAAATTTTCTATTCGTATGGGGAGCTCTGTCCCTCCAGCAGGCTGCTCGGCCATTTAGTGGGTCTGGACATCCAATCCAGAAATCCAGACCAGCTAAACGGAGTTCAAATAACCCCCTATGTTACTATGTTACAGAAGGCGAAGGGCTTCTGCATTGAGACATCCAGAGTGAGGATGATGGAAGCTAAGTTATGGTTTGTCACATTATTCAGGGTGACATTTGATGATGATACTTTATGCTCACTTTCAAGATGAGCACATTTGGGCCAAAATGTAAAGCCAATATAATGCATTCACTGGCAGCCAGTGAACACACTGTCGGCTTATCCATAGAATTTTAAAAGTTATATGGATATCATCAGGCCATTTAAATTGTTAAATGGCCTGATACTATCTGTATAATTGTAGGCTGGGTTTGGGGCAGAGGTGTCCCTAAAAATTGCCCAGATAGCAACGATATTAAGCTGCTAAACAGATCATGTATTCATTTAGTTTAGTCCTGCTGACTAGCAGACTTAGACTAAATGGATGGTGCTGGCATGGTCACTGGCCAAAATGTGTATTCATTGATGCTGCCTATATGGACAGCAGTGATGAATATATTGGTTAAGTGTTGGTGCTTAGCAAAGTGCAGGCTCATAATGTGTCCATGGTTTCTAAGTTCTATCAGAGGTAAGCAAAATTATTTAGTCAGCATAAAAGGCATGAAGCCCTTTAAATATTTTTTGTGCGTATTTAAAAGCTAGCAAAGTTTTATTTTTTCAAGTCATCTGTGTACCAGATTTCAAGTTTCAGTTTTACATGATAGACTGCCTATCATAACAATGTCTAAGTGGTTTACCTATTGGAAAATGTAAACAATAAATCATAATATGCACACATAGATTGCAAAACATGTTAAAATAAACCATAGTTAAAATAATTAAGAGTAAAAATAAAGATATCATAAGAGGAAACAACAGTTGCTTTCCGGTCAACAAAAACCTTTTCCTCTCCTGGCCTGCAGAAAACCCAGGAAGCCAAAAGGAAAAGTGCAATATAAATTTTAAGGACTATTTTGAATTTGGCATGATTCAAGGTGAATATCAAGGATCACCTTGTCCATAAATGAGCAGCTTTTACTCTTATGGCAGATCAAGCCTCTAGCAAATTTTGATGACTGGAATGCCATGCTCACCCTGGAATGTACGGGATAAGAAGACTTGACAAAAAATATGCGAGTCTAGAGAAGATTTGATGAACCAAAATGAGAAGCCTGTATAGAATTCTTTAAGCAATAGGTAGCTAGTGTTCAGATTTTAGTAATGGAGTAGTATGGTATAATAGTAGTGTTTTCATGTACGTGATTAATTTTGCAGCATCGTTTTGTACCAGTTGAAGTTGAACTGATGAAGAAGTTAGCACTTGAAGAGAGTTATGATAGTCCAATTGACTTTATTATTAAGGTAAGTGGAGTAGCCTAGTGGTTAGAGCAACAGCCTAACACCTAGGAGATTGAGATTCAATTCCCACTGGCACTCCTTGTGACCTTGGGCAAGTCGCTTTACCTTTCCTCACCTGAGAAGAAAAGGCCTGGAAATTTACTTCTAGTCATACCTTGTCAAGAAAACCCAGGGCTACTGGGTCTCCAGGAGTCAGCTCTAACTTGATGGCACTTAAAAAAAAGAAAAAAATGATAGTCCAATTGACTTTATTACTAAGGTAAGTACTAAAGTACCTACATCTTTAGTGTCAAAAATGGCTAAGGGAGAAAATCAATCTTAGAGCAAAGAAACAAGCCTTCATTATGTTGGAAAAGTAGGATTGATAGGTTAATGCATCATCCAGGATTACTCCTAGAATCCCAATAGGGATGAACTGATCTGCAAGAGTAATAGAGGGAGGAAGGGCAGATTTGTTGCATCTGATAAAAATTGAGGATTTAGTCTTCCCAGTATTTAGAAGGGGCGCTGTTTTCCTTTAGCCATTTTGGGCATTCAGGATAACCGAGTTTAAGAGACGTGTCATGTAGGAAGATTCATCACACACATTGGCAGCAGCTAATGGTTAGATGTCATGTGTGTAAAGAAATGCTGCAAATACCAGATCTTGTGCTGGGGGTGCAAGGGGCGTCACGAAGATGTTAAAACTAGAGCAAGAACAGACCCCTGTAGGATGGCGCAGAAGAATTTATGTGAGATTGAGGTTTTTTTATGCCAAGATACTGTAAAAGAACTGTCTGAAAGGTAAGATGAAAACCAGTCTAAGGTGGTATCTTGTAATCCTATATCTTGGAAGCATCGGAGAAGAATAGTATGTTCCGCTAGATCATATGCAGAAGTCAACTTGAGCGATAAGAGAAGAACTTCCTTCTCTTCATCTAGATGCATTTTGATCAAATGTGTAAGGCGAAGAAGAATAGTTTTAATTAGGGGCAATTTCTCCAAATAGGTGAGTTTTGCGCATACCATAACAGTCATGAACCTCACTTCTAAGCCAGGGTATTGGGAAAATGATCTCAGTGTCTCAAACTTACTGCTAATGCTCGGCATAGTATTTGCATCATGCCACAGAGAGCTGTCTCCTGGAGTTCGTAAGATGCTAAGTGTGTATATTAATTTATCAAGGTGTCCTTGGAAGTTCCTCTTAATTAGGCCTGTGGCACCCAACACGATGGTAAATAACTCGGTATCTTTCTGCCATATTTTCTTGGTCTGTTGAAAGCATTCCTTGGTACTTAAAGATCTTTTTACTCTTAATGTGATTCACAGAGTAGTCACTTAGAAGTGACACCTCTGTAATCAATGCCTTTTCTAGTGTTTTTCTCCTTTACCAATATATCCATTTTCCTCGAATCCAGTTTTTTATCCATCGGAATGGGAATATCCCAGGTGATCATAACCTCTTCATTCTCTGTGATCCTTTTAGGGTCATGATCCCAGTGCTTTTCAGGCACAGTGATGTTGTAATGCTTACAGTTTCCAATGGATGAGGTATGCTACTTCATTGTGCTTTTCCATATAGAAATCTTAGACCATTAGAACTTCACAGCCAGCTATGAGATGAGTCATTGTTTCTAACTCTTTCCCACAGAAGCCACATTGTGATAATGACAGCAATGCTGAGCAGATGGATTGGGAAAATAATGAGCATTGTACCTTTAAGAGTAAGGGCAAGTCAGGTTCCCATAGAAACCGAAAGCTTCTAACTAGAACTGAGCCCAGCTATAGCAGTGACGTAGGAGCTGAGTGGAGCTCTAATGAGTTGCACCTGAGTAGCCAGAGGGGTGTGGCTGCTGAAGGAAGCCGTTTTAAACCTGCTTCAGAGCTAGAGTTCAGGGAGAGAGGTGGAGAGAGAGAGAGCACACAGAAGCCACGAGGCGAGCAACGACAGCAGACAGAGCAACGCAGGCAAGGAAGGCAAAGAGGAGAGCAGCAAAGAGGGAAACTTTGGAACCCAGAACTAGCAAAGGAGGATTCTGGAAGATCCATTTCCTTTACCTCAGGAGCACTAGAAGCAAAGCCAAAACCTCTGTGGAAACTACCCGAAGAAAAGGTAGAAGAGTTTACCTATACGAGGGAGGAAAGCTCTGATTACAGGAAAGGCATTGCGAGTGAGAAAGGTACGTCTGCCATAATTCCTAGCCAGAGACTTGCTGAGGAGATTTTACAGCAGTTAAAGAACAGTGCTAATAAGAGCAGAGATAGCACTGCTGCGAAAACAGCTCCAGTCAGAAACATTCTTAGTAAGTGTTTTGAAACAGACGTAAAGGCTGTTGTTAAGAGCTTACATAAGAATCAGTTTCCTGCACTAGAGAAAGTTACTGCCAATCAGAGGGACAACTTTATTGAACAGCTGCAAGACATTCTCAGTGACCTGCAGTCTAGAAGTTCCCCTAAGCAGAGTTATAATGATTGCAGCGAGGAGATGATTGTTGACGTAGAAAGCACTCCTGATACAACTGATATCTGTGAGATGGATTGTTCTTTATGTGAGATTGATCACTTGGACCTACGTTAGACAACCTTTGCATGAAGGTAATGCAAAGTTGTTTTCTCCTGAATGTTTGCTGTGAAGAAACAGTTTGCCATATGCTTTATTTTCTAACTTTGAATTGCTCCTGTTTCCTATTGTTTTGGAAAGTAATCCGTGTCATGTTTTGAGCCAAGAATCTATGTGTGAAAGGGAAAACCCCAAATAAAAATTTATCTGTTCAAATGACCCTCGTGCCACAACACCTTTGTTTGATAGTAAACCTAGACTACAACTCCCAGCGTACCTTGCTGCTACCTTAGTCAAAAAGGACACTTGAAGACAAAGTAGAGGTCACCCTTGCTCTAGAGTCACCGGCCCTAGGCGGGGGCAGGACAACATATGTCTGTGTTGCCAGTTTTTTCAATGCTCACTGTAAACCATCTTGTCCATAAGCTGCTGTCCTAGCTGCAGTTATCTATCTCTCATCCTTCGGTTTCAGTTCACCTCTCCTTAACTATTCATGTGTCCATTCTTGATTGACAACGGGTTCCTGGAGTAACACTCTGTATTTCCCACTGTATTTGTGCATTTGCCACTTGTTTTTCCTCGCTTGTTGATCCAATTCTAATATTTATTTATTTATTTAACATTTTTTATATACCGCACTATTTACATCAGCGCGGTTCACATGTAACACAAATGTCCAGTGTGGGGAAACTACATTGGACTTACAATAAACAGGAATTTGAACTTGGAGAACATGTCAAACTATGTACATCATAGAGGTTGTACATAGTTGTACAAACTATGTACATAGTTGTACAATGTACATAGTTGTACATAGTACAATGTACATAGTTGTACATAGTACTATGTACATAGTTGTACAAACTATGTACAAATAGAGGTTTTTCTCTATTTCTGTTACTTCCTTCCCTGTGTATGCCTGTGTCTTCTCACACATTCCTTCTAGTCGTTGGAATGCTTGTCCAAGTTTGATGATGGAGGCAGATTCTGGACGTTTACTTTCATATTTCAGCACTTTTTGCGCATTTGGATCCAAGGATGCAGTTAGTTGGGTCTGAAGGCCTATGATAGTAGCTCTGTAGGTGCAATCAATCTATATGAGGCCTAGCCCTCCTTTAGCTCTAGGGATGTACAGTCTTGGGATACACTGATTCTTGTACATCCAGTTTCAACACTGTGATGAGCCAGATAGCCAATTTACCCTGGGTGGAGGACACTGAATTTTCCTAAGGTCAAAAAGCACTTTCACAGGGAGCTTAGAAATGAAAGGAAGGTGTGAAATTTTCCAATAGCTGGAATATTCTTCAGGATCTACTTTATTATTCTTCAATCAAGGATGTCTATAGAATTGTTTCCATAATTGAAGTACTATTACCTGTTCAAGATTAGAGTGAATCAAAGCATCCAGGAATGGAAAAAGACAATATTCAAATAGTTTTATATACGAAGATGTTCAGGGATCTAACTCAGAAGTAGTAAGTTTCATAGAATTTTGCATTTTATTTTTTTTAGCAGCAAGTAAGAAAGGACTAAATGCCAAAAAAAGGTGTGACAGCAACTCTGTCAACAAATTATTTAGTTTATAAGGTGCAAAGCAAGAATTGTTTGCTCTGAAGATGTGAGCGAGTCTTGAATGTTCCTGATTTTATCTGTAAAAGCTGAGGGTGAACCCTCAGTTCAAGGACCTAGATGGTACTAAGGTTCAGAATATTTTCTCAGTCTTAACTTTGCAAGTAGGTGATGCTTTGTCAAAAACAGAACAAAATAAATAAATATTCTTTGTTTTACATTTGGAATTTTATTTTATTTTAAATACAGTTGAGGTCAACATTTTTTGGGCCCTTGCATTTTGAGTATGTTGTATACAATATCTTGAGAAATAATTAGAAATATTCCAACTGTATGTCATCATAATAGTTTAATAATATGATTATACAACAACAAAAAAGTTGTTTGTGCAACTTAGATGTAGTAATTTCTCAGGAAAAACACAAAATATGACCTGGATAGGATTATGGCACCCTTCACTAATATTTGGTTGCACAATCCTTGGCAGTGATGACAGCCTCCAAACATTTCTTGAAGCCATTTATAAGTTTCGTACATCTGTCTGATGGTAGTTTCTTCCACTGTGATTTGTTCCAGCTGATGAATGTTTCCAGAATTCATTTTACCAATGGCAGATTTCAGCTCTTTTGAGAGATTCTCTTAGATTGAGATCAGGACTCATTGCTGGCCAGTTTAAAACAGTACATTTGTTCCTTTTTAACCATTCTTGTGTACTTTTGGATGTATGTTTTGAGTCATTGTCCTGCTGGAGGACCCATGATCTTCGACCCAGACCTAGCTTTCTGACACTAGGTAGCACATTTTGCTCCAGAATATCTTGGTAGTCCTCTGACTTCATGATTCCTTTAATACGTTCCAGGCCTCCAGTTACTTAGGCAACAAAAGAGCCCCACAACATTATGGAACCTCCACCATATTTAACTATAGGAAGGGTGGGGATTTTTCCTTATAAGCTTCTTTCTTTGCCTGTAAATATATCACTGGTCTGCCTTGCTAGAGAACTCAAGTTTGGTTTCATTTGTCCACAGAACATTTTCCCAGAAGGATTGTGGTTTTGGGCAAAGATCAGATGTGCCTTTTTGTCTCTTTGAGCCGTGGGGTCCTGCTTGGCCTTCACCTATGAAGTCCTTCTTTGTTTAGTGCACTGCATATGGTGCGGGTTGAAACCACCTCTCCAGATTGCTCCAGGCCAGCCTTAAGCTCTTTGGATGTACCCAACTACACAGAACTACACAGAGCTCTGCTGGAACAACAGGTTATTACCTAAAAAAAGAAAGTGCAAAATAAAGAAACTGAACAAATTTAACGGCCCTACAAGGTCCGCAATTACTTATCTTTAAGTTGTATCTTCCAACTTTCCAATTCCGCAGTCACTCCGACTTGATTCAATATCCATGCAAGATCAAAAGACCTCTCGAACTAAGCAAAGCGGGGAACATATTTAACCACTAATAATTCACTAATAGTTCACTGATTAAACTGACTTGCTCCTCAACCCTTTTTTGCGCATACCATGACAGTCATGAACCTCACTTCTAAGCCAGGGTATGTGGAGTTTGCACTAAGGAGCATGTCCTGCTTCTTGCGCATGCATCTGCAGTGAAAGAGGCACTGATGTCGCTTCCAATGGGCAGAGCAAATGTTTTAGGGTGAGCCGGGGTGGGGATGGGCAGAGCCGCACAACATAACCCCAGAGGGCACAGAGCGAAAGAGCACAGAATAAAATTATAAACTCCACTAGTGGAATACAGCTTCCCAGATATTCTAGGGAATTTTCCTTGTTAGATAAAGAGATGAATAAGAAAAAGAATGCGTAGATATGTATGAGCTGTTTATTTAGAGATACCTATTGACATCAGAAAAGAGTGTGTGCACCGTTAAGAAAATGTTTAGTTCTCATTTTTAGTTTTCTGTTTTGAATTGAACAAACTAAATTAGCTGCTTAATCATTTGCTGTTCATTGTATGGTTTTAAGTTGTGTTTGAAACGAGTGAAACACTGTATTTACATTTTGGAGTGGAACACCGTGTACAGAAGGAGGATGATCTGCAGGCAGTCACGATCACGTTCTCTCCCCTAAACTAATTTCTTTGTTTCATGTGGTCATTTAAGTCTGATTTCACTTGAAAATTAAAGCAAGCTGGAGTCCTTGAAACCAGAACAAACGGTTGCAGGGTTGATGACACATTTTGCTTCTGAACAGATGGAAACCGGGGCATAAGAACAAACTGTGATGTCATCAGTCTTTTGTTGTATCAAGTCAGACTGGCATTTTAAATTTGAAGATAAAGCTTAAAGGGAAGATGTGCTTTCTCTATAATATATATTACCAATATATATTAGAAATTGGTCGAGTGGGAGGTGACAAAGGGTACAGGTAAATGGAGCTCACTCTGAGGAGAAGGATGTTACCAGTGGTGTGCTGCAGGAATCTGTCCTTGGTCTGATTCTGTTTAACATCTTTGTTAGTGATATTGCAGAAGGGCTGTCGGATAAAGTCTGCTTGTTTGCTGATGATACCAAAATCTGCAATAGAGTAGACGCATAGGAAGGAGTCGATAACATGAGGAGGGATCTAGCTAAGCTTGAAGAATGGTCTAGAATTTGGCAGTTGAAATTTAATGCTAAAAAATGCAGGATCATGCATTTAGGCTGCAAAAACCCAAAGGAGCTGTAAAGTGTAGGGGGTGAGGTACTTCTATCCACAAAAGAAGAGGGGGATCTGGGCGTGATTGTCTCTGATGATCTTAAAGTAGCTAAACAGGTAGAAAAGGCGACTGCGAAAGCCAGAAGGATGCTTGGGTGTATAGGGAGAGGAATGGCCAGCAGAAAAAAGGAGGTGATAATGCCTCTGTATAAGTCTCTGGTGCAACCTTATTTGGAGTATTGTGTGCAATTTTGGAGACCGCATCTTCAAAAGGATATAAGCAGGTTGGTGTCAGTGCAGAGGGTGGCTACTAAAATGGTTAGTGGTCTCTGTTATGGAGCATATGAGGACAAACTTAAAGATCTTAATATGTTTACTTTAGAGGAAAGGCAGGATAGGGGAGATATGATAGAGACATTTAAATACCTCCGTGGCATAAATGCACAGGAGGGTCTCTTTCAATTGAAGGCAAGCACTGCTGTGAGGGGACATAGGATGAAAATGAAAGGGGATAGACTCAAGAGTAATGTTGATTTTTATGGATTAAGAATGTCTATTTTCCCTGATGTTTCCCGTTATACTCAACTGAGGAGGAAGTCCTTCCTCCAGCTTAAACCTCGTGCTTTGGCTGCAGGGGGGACCTTCTTCCTTCGGTTTCCTTGTAAATGTTTAGTTACTATTCAGGGTATAGATTATGTTTTTGTTGAATCATCTCAACTAGATGCGCTCCTGTTGTCCCTCCAAGCCTGAATTTGCTTCTTTTATCTTTCTTTAATGATAAGATTATTTTGTTAGGTGGTTGTAGCCTTTATTAAGAATTTTCCCAGGTATCTTTAAGCTGTCTTCTCCATGATGTGGGCTGTTACACAGTATTGAGTTTAGTTTGATTATTGATATTTCTTTGTATTGATTCATCTCAGACTGTGTATTTCTTTTGAACTATGTATTAGGATTGCATTTATGATATAATTAAAAAAAAAGAAAAAAAAGAAAAAGAGTAATATTTGGAAATATTTCTTTATGGAAAGTGTGGTAAATGTATGGAATAGTCTCCCGGTGGAGGTGGTGGACACGAAGACAGTATCTGAATTCAAAGAAGCATGGGACAAACACAGACGATCTCTAAAGGTTAAAAAAAAATCCATTATTGTAGTTGATATTGAAAGAAAGACTAGATAGGCCATGTGGTCTTTTCTGTTGTTATGTTTCTATGTTTCTTAGATAGTGTCTATTTACCTTACTGTGAAAAATCTCCATTCCTTAGCCAGCTCTACTGCTCATTTTATATCAATGTTTTACTTGTACCAGAGTGATGCCAGCATGGGGCTCTGTTGAGGAAAAGCACACCAGCTCTTTGATTTACTTAAGATTTGTAACTGTGGGGGTGACTAAGCAGCAGGAGCTTTCAAAATCTTTAATCATTAATCAAATACAGATAGGACAAGTAAAGACAACATTTAGAGAGAATCTTTCTTAATAACTGTATCTGTTTTAACTGGCAAGTGAATTCGCTTAAAAAAACACTCTAATACTTCAAAGAATGGCTAAAAAGAGAGGACTGGATCTGGCCTAGTGTATGGGTAGCAACTGCTGTGCACTGCCCTGAGAGGACCCGTGTGTAATCCTTGGGCTGGCGTTCTGTTCCCTGAGCTGCCCAGGACCAAGCTTTGTGCAGAGGCTGAGTTTACCGCTTCTGTGGGGAGGGAGACTCTGCGATCATTCAACAGTGATACCTAGGGGGTAATTTTTATAAACCATTTTCATGTCTAAAACCGATCTTTTGAAATCTGGTTATTCCTAAAGGTAGGCATGCTTGAAGCCGGTGCGTTCTTGTACAGTAGGGATGCACAGGAGCTGCATCGCAGTTTACATGTGTATTGTATAAAATATGCATTGACCTGCTCTTCAGCTCATGTACTGTCTGTGCCTTCAATCTAGGAGCAATTTCTAAAGGAGTTTTGCAAATATTCTAATGTGTCTCATAGGCGCCTATGTATCTTTATTAAGAAGACTACAAATTGGCACCTTCCTGCTCTATTAACCTAGATGCCCTGTTATAAATTCCTCCCCTCCCCCCTTCAGTCTCTGGGTCCATATCAGCCAAGTTCCAGAGGGAGCCAGGGTTCTGATCTCTTACCAAAAACCTGTGCTGCAGTGGCGGGGCTTAGTTTAGCAGAGGATTAATGAAATAGAGGAAATACTCTGGGCAGCTGCAGATTATGGCATTGTAGCCGATTGGAGGCTGAGTGCAGTTGATCTTGAAGCTCAATGGAAACTGCAGCCAAATGAAAAGAAAATAATTTTGTGATGGTGTTTTCTTGAAATATTTCACAACAAACAGAGGTTTAAGCTTTGTTAGTGTCAGTGATGGACACTATAGTGTAATACATGATCATACTCATACACTTCACTCCTGTTTTCAAATTAAGTGCCCATAGATAGCATTCCATAGCATATTGGTGGGAAATTTTATTTATTTAATTAGGCTTATATATTCCAGTCTTTCCAGCCCAAGGTTGTGGTCCTCTAGCAGGATTCAAACCCCTGGCCCTCCAGCCTGAGGTAACTTGCCCCAACCACTAGGTCACTCCTTAATTCTTTTAAGCCCTTTACCAGTTTCTTTTGATGGGAAGCTTTGGCGTACCCCTTTGGGATTCCAGCCCAGTTAGAACCAGCTCGTACTGGGGCTGTTGTGCTTGAACCATTATTAACAGCTGCCCGTGAACTCTCCGTCTTGTTTCACTTCCATTGCTGCAGCAGTTCTTGAGCAGTGTCCAGAGAGTGCAGCTCACTATGGAACCTTATGAGACCAATTTGTACTCTCTCTGCGGAACTTGCAGGCCAGTGGGGAATTGCAGCAATTTGTGTATTTTCAGAACTGTGCAGAAGTGTGACGGCACACTTATCTCTGGCCTCATCAATGCAGTATGACGGATGACACTGATGTAACCGATAAAGGACACTTTTGTGACAGCCTTACGGATGCAATACCTGTTCACTAGTTTTCTTAGGGATCCAGGCACAGTACGAGTAAAAGTTCTCAGTTTCTAGGGCAGTATGGTAATGAGGAAGGGAGGACAATGGAAAAAAAATCACTTCCAAGGTGGTCATGGACGCTGTTTTCTCCACAAGGTCTCAGACCACTCATTCAAAGAAGTTCAATATCCGAACAAAAAAAATCTTTGTGTGATAGAATAAAAATATATATTTAAAAAAAGGGATTTTTGAGGTAGATAGTTAACCAAGGGGATCTAACACAAGCAAATTTATTCTATTTTCTCCCTTTCTTCTTGTAGTACTGGGACAGGATGGTCGGCTGTGATAGCAAGACTCCTCTTCTTTTTCTGCAGAATCAGAGGCTTTTCCGCAAATACACCCTACAACCTTATCACCTCAGACTGGAAAACCATTTCCCTTCACTGGGTTGGCATGCATCTCATTTTAGTTGGAAAAAGTACCTGCAGAAGTAAGCATCCCCAATTTAGAGATAGGCAGCTGAGTAGGGCACCAAATTTTAAAGGCATCAAACACTTGGGCTAAACAGGAGCATGGTTTCATTTGCGTGCTCTGTGATTTCGGGGGTAGAAACCTCCCTTCCCTACTGCTTCCTACCTGTGGGTGGCACGACACACTGACAAAGTTTGGATGAATTAACGATTTGCTGTGAATGAAATTAGAGTGTACTGTTTCGCTGTGCGACAAAAGACTGTGCTGGATTACAAATTTATCCCCCTGAAGAAGCATTCGAAACGCAAAAGCGGGACTCCTGTGGTGGCGTCGGGGAACTATACCAGCAGTTTTCAGATAAGCACATTCTTTAATATACAAAACATGCTTTAAAAAATGGAAAAAATTGGAGAACAATTTGATGAACGCATAAAAGCACAATAGTTTCAATAAAACAAGTGAATGTTTCATGGCCGTTGATGCGAGAAGGCAAACTGCTTTAAGCAAGTTTTAAGCATTGCCGATGTGAGTCTGAGACCATTATTCACTTTTCTTGTAGAAACAGTCTGTGGTTAAACTTACTGCAGTGCGGAGTTCATCAGAAGACTCTCGATATTTATAGAGGGTATTTATTACTTGTTTTGTTAGTTATAACCCTCTGGAATCTGACCTAAGACGTAGTGCTGATACACAACATCTTAATTCCGGCATTAAATAGTCAAGTGTCTGAAAGCTGCCTAACGAAAAAATATATATAAAGTTAAAAAGTGTACAATTTCATTTTGAAAATTGATGCAAAATCCATGAGTAAAAAGTAGCCATGGACTTTGCAACAATGTGGGCAGTGTGAAAATTGCCTTCTTCCTGTGCTGTCTAACCATGCAGGTGGAAGGTGACCATATGTTTCACCCAGTTTAGATCATATTGAGTGAGATGTGGCACTTGGAACATTAAAGGAAACTGATTGGCTACCAGGATGGAAAAAGAAATCTGTAGCAGCTGTCCCACCCTGACTGAATTTCAGTGGTCTGACTGACATCAGCAAGACTTGACTGTTATCCTGTAAGTGATGACATCACCATGGAAACACCCTCAGCAAAAACCAGCCTTTGCTCTTGAATCTCAACATTTTTTTCCACAGTTGTCTTGACGTATGCTTTGAGGCCAAAATATGTATTAATTTCAAGCCATCTGAAACTGGTCACCCAGTGTTTACTCGTGTTTTCTAATGGGTGGTCAGAATGGGCCCTTGCTTTACTTAAACATGTAACATTGTATGGAAGTCTACAATGTAGCAATATCTCATCTAGTTGCCAGGAATTCTTTAGTGAATGTAGCATTGCAGAAAACATTATGTTTCTGATCTTTTCTGGAATGTTCTTTCCTGTCCTTTTAAAATCTCTCTCCTTACACTGGTCAACAAATTTTTACAAAAGTCATGTTACTGAAATAAAAATAGTCATTACTTATCAATTTTTATATGCTGAACACGAATATGACAGTGAAATTGCAAAGGTTTTTTGTAATCTACAAGAATTAATGTTTACATCACGAAATGCATGTCAATAGTAAATATTATAGGCCTTCGGTTAATACCTGTAAAAAACCAAGTCATAGACTACTTCTTAGATTTTTTCACCTGTCTCTTGTACAGCTGTTTGGGAGCTTCTCTGGGGAGTGTCCAGCAGTAGTCAGCCAGCATTGTAGTGGACCATTTTCCCTGGTATCTTTGCTCCATCGTTGCGATATCCTGGTGAAAACGTTTGCCCTGTTCATCACTAACCATACCACAGTTGTCAGGAAAGAAATCGAGATAGGAATCAAGGAAATGGATCTTTAGAGACATATTGCAGCCAAGTTTCTGATACTGCATCAGCATGTCTTCTACTAGTTCCTTGTAGTTTTCTATCCTAACATTCCCGAGAAAGTTTGTTGACACTAGGCAAAAAGCATTCCATGCTTGTTTCGCATCACCCTGCAGCAAGTTGTTGAACCGGTCATTTTTGAAGAGCTCTCGAATCTGAGGACCCACAAAAACTCCTCCTTTAATCTTTGCTTCGCTGAGTCGAGGGAATTTTTCATGCAGGTATTGGAAAGCTGGCGAAGTGCGGTCCATGACTTTCACGAAGTTTTTCATCAAACCTAGTTTGATGTGAAGGGGTGGTAGCAGGATTTTGTGAGCCTCAACCAGAGCTGGGTGCTGGATATTCTTCTCTCCAACTGTTACGTTTTGTCTGCGATTCCATTCCTTCCGCAAGTAGTGCCAATCCCTTGCTCGGCTATCCCACTCACATAAGAAACACATGTATTTTATATATCCCTGCTGCAGTCCCATTAAAAGGGCAACTACCTTAAAGTCACCACAGAGATGCCAGCTGTACTTGTTATAGTTAATGGAAGTCAGTAGATGCTTTAAGTTATCGTATGTCTCTTTCATGTGGACTGTCAAGTAATCTTTGTTACACTCTGACAATATCTTGAAGATGTAGTGTGATTCATGCAAAAAACATAATTATTAAATCCCTTTCATATTGATTCCTTTTCACATTAAATAAGCAACAGGGTCTCAGACTTATCCGGGCATTGAAATACTCAGACTGCAATCAGTTTACTGAATATATGCCCTATTTGCATCAATGAATATATGCCCTATTTGCATATATATTATTAAAAAATAAATTACAAATATATATATTTTTATAAAGCAACATTATAGAGGTCATTGATGCAAATAGGGCATATATTCAGTAAACTGATTGCAGTCTGAGTATTTCAACGCCCGGATAAGTCTGAGACCCTGTTGCTTATTTAATGTGAAAAGGAATCAATATAAAAGGGATTTTATAATTATGTTTTTTGCATGAATCACACTACATCTTCAAGATATCATCAGAGTGTAACAAAGATTAATTGACAGAACATTCGGCTCTGGTAAAAGTGACCACATTTGGTCTTTCATGTGGACGGCATGCGCTACTGGAATAGATGGAAGACGGTTTCCATTGTTCAAAAGCATAGCCTTCAGACTCATTTTCGAAGAGTCTATAAATAGTGTCCAGTCTTATGGGTCATGAGTGATTTTTAAGGCATTCATGAGGCTTTCAATATTGGAACAGAATACCAGATTACTTTCCTTTCTGAAGAAAGGCTCTAACTGCTGGTGGCACTTTCGATATGAAGTAATGTTGACATCTTCTTTCCAGAAGATTCCATTGTTGGAGTCTTGATCCTAGCAATTCTGCCTTGTTCTTGGATAAGCCCAAATCACAAACCAGGTCATTTAGTTCTTCCTGTTTTATTCTGTGTGGAGTTGATATGCATCCCAGTGAAAATCTGGGTCACTGCATGCTGACGGACCAGGAGAAGAACAGGTCGGCTCACCCTTGTCCTCATCAGATGAATCAAGAGAATATTCTGATGGAGATTCTGGAATATGAAGTCCCTCACCCTGTGGAACTGGTCTCAATGCAAACGGAATGTTTGGGTAGACTATGCTCGACTTCTTTTGCTTCGTTATTCCGCTGGAAAGAGGAGGAACCAAGCAGAAGTAACAGTCATTTATGTGGTTGCTTGGCTCTCTCCACACCATGGGAACTGCAAACTGCATTGATGGTCTTTTGCAATTCAACCATTGTGAAAGCTGTGTTGTACATGTAGCGCAGCATATATGCGGGGACCAAGGCTTGTCTTGGTCACCAATCTTGCATCCGAAGTAAAGATGATATGCCTTCTTCAGTTGAGAAGTGATACTTTTCTTCTGATTGGCAAATGTCACTTCCCCACAAATGTAGCAGAAATTATCAACGGTATTAACGCACTTTCGTGGCATTGCTGTTCTGTATTGTACCTAAATGGCTAAAATTATATGATTAATAAAAGTTACATGTAACAGTAGCTTAAACTGTCTCGTACACAGTCTGAAATATTTTAAATGCTCAACCTTTCCGACTGCGTATAGTACACTGCTGACGTCTGATGGCTTCAGCAGCCGTCTGGCAGTAGTATTGCATTGCATCAGAAAATGATGCAGTCAACTCTGGATGATGTGTGCATGCTGGTATTATGCAATGTGATGCAATATTACATCATTCAAGGCTTATTTGGGATGTTGTTGATGTCCTACTGGATAAATTTACACGGTGAAACGTCAAAAATGAACTACATGCAATATCTTCAAAACGAGAGCCAATAAAATTTTATTAATGTTATATTCATGTTCAGCTCACCAAGATACTACAGATTAGGGCCTTTTAAAGTCAGTAACGATTTCAATGTTGACCAGTGTTATTTATGTGCTGAGACAGTTCATTAATTAGACCAAACCATTCTTTTAGGATTCTGTAAGTCATTAACAAAGTGGCTGATTTTAATGCTTATAAGCACTCAGTCTCTCCTCTGAAGACCACCTGCTTTTAGACAAAGAGATAACACCCATCTTGCCCTCCCTCAAGAAAATATTAAAAATTAATCTATCAGTACTCCCATGTTTACTTATACACATAAGCATCTTAAGCCCAGAATAATTGATACGTATTTTAATTTAAAACAACATTTGCAAGCTGTCTCTTCCAACTATATTCTGGTACTAAGCGGTTTACAGAGCAGCATACAGGGTCATTCTGAGGTGCGACTAGTGGGGATGGACACCCATCCCCGCTATTTGGGCACTCTTCTGACCCCAACTAACTTCCCCGCACATTGTACGGGGAGGTTAAGATGGGGGCAGGAAAGGGGCATAGCGGGGGCGGAGTTAGAGCGGGCAGTGGGCAGTTTGCGGCCCTGGACTTACAGGGCCGATTCTAACGTCAGCCCTTACATCCAGGGCAGGCTGCCTGTACGGTGAACTTATTCCACCTTTGAGGTGGAATAAGTTCTACTAGTCAGTGGGCGACGGTGGGCCTGCTCATCAGTGGAGGTAGGAGGGGGTAGAGCGGATTCTCTGCAGCCTGACCCTGGCCTTGGGAGTCCAGATCGGTGGTTAGGCTGCGGGGAATGAGGCTTCTTTACCGGCGGCTAGGTATCACCCCATGCCTTGGCTTAGATTTGTACCTAAACAGAGTATTAAAAAAGACAAAATATCTTAATAGCCGCATCACATAGCAAAATCAATATAAAAGCATTTAGCCCAAGAGTAGTTAACTGAAGTTTTTAGGGATGTGTATTTGTTTTTTGATGCACGATAAAATGAAACAAATAAGGACATTTTCTCCTATAAATGAATGGGCATGGATCCTGAATGACCCAAAATTAATTTGTTTGTGGCACACATTCTAGTCTATGAACCATGAAAAGGTCACTTGGTTTCTCTTTGAGGCTCACTGGTCCACCAAGCCACGATCTTTGGGAATAAAGGCTAAAAACCTGTAGATGTCGCCACAGGAGCTTCACAGTCAAGCTAGAAGCAAGTGAATAGTTATCCTTTGGGCAGCAGAAGGAGAGACCAGCATGGGAGGAGCCCACTGAACCAGCATGTGGTCCCTAATCAAGGGCATGCCCACAAAATTCAAAAAACTAATTAAAAATTTTTGCCTGTGCACAGTGGTTCAGGTCATCACACATAAACTGAACTTGTCCTGGATTGGACCACAGCTACACCTGTGACCTGGTTGCAAAACTGCAATCCTTGAGAACTGCTAACCAAGGTTGCTTTCAGGATATCCCGAATGAGTGCTTGAGGAATGTTTACAAATATATTGCATACACATTCATTAAGAATATCCTTAAAACTGACTGTCTTTGTGGTTCTTAAGGATTGAAATTTGACATCAGGGAGTTAGAGTTTGTATAACAGATTCAGGACTATATGTTCATGCCATGAAGCAAAACCAGGACTGGCGAAGTCTGACCTTGATGACCTGTAGCCATCTGATCATTCTATCTTTAAACTGTTTTAAAGATGTTTTCTTTTATTATGATGGGGGAGGGGGCTAACATTTGGTATATGGGATGTTGGTATATCCTTCCTAGTGAAGAATCCCTTATGAGCTCAGAATGGGTTTAGAATGTGCTTTCGTTTAAAATGAAATGTCAGTGACATAACCTATTTCATTTACAATAACCGTCCACCAGTCCTGCACCTTTTGATTAAACTCATATTTTAAACTTACGAAAAAAAGAAGGTCCTTTCAGTTTTACCTTTGCTCCCTCATCCCAGGGACACCATGAATCATACTCCATCCCCAGGGGGCAGAAACAGTCTCTAGCTATTCCTGCCTCACTTGCCATACTCCACTGATTATGCTTCCTGCCCCCTTTGGATCCCATGGGGATGGGGGTAAAATGGAATGGGTGTCTGAGGGTATGTGATGAGGGAAAATTTGGGGGGGCCTTTTTAAAAGTTTAAACCAGAGGTTTAATTTAGCAAGGGGTGGCCAACTATATTAGTGTTTTGTATTTTATTGGTAGTATTCAGCTCTCACGTTCCAGTAAGTTGTTCAAGGTGAGTTACACAAATCAGATGCAGTAGGTATTTCCCGGTTCCCAGAGGACTTACAGTCTAAGTTTGTACCTGTGAAGTAGAAAAATAAATTGAAAATTGTGGATTTACAGTGTGGCAAAATGGTGTTTTTCCCCCTGTCTGTCTGTGGGAGGACTGACTGGGAAGACGCATGGCGAAGCATGTCTTGTAAGGGCACCAGCGAATCTGGGCCTGAATGAGGCATCTCTATGAGTGGCATCATGTATATATTTGTATCTTAAGGGTGTGTGTTGTGTGAGTGCTTATCTGTTTGTAGTGAGAGAGTATGATGCAAGGATGGCATGCATGTGTATATATAGTGGGGGTGTGTGGAAGGGGTGGGGTATGTGCTGTGGAGGTGCTGTATATCCATATGTGTGTATGGGTTGCAAGGAGTGGGTTGTGTCTTGTGTTGCCAGAGTTGCATGTGTCCATGTCTATGTGGTGAGAGCAGTGATGAGGTTTGTTTGTGTGCATGTGTGTGGTGCAGGGTAGGATCTGCTCACGTGCATGCATTTAGTGCAGGGGTGGGATCGGTTTGAGTATGTGTCTGTGAGTTTGTGTGTTTATGTAGTGTGGAGAATGGTGTGTGCATGCGGGTATGTGCATATATATGGTGGGGGAAGGGGTGTGTGTGTGTGTCCATGCACATGTATGTGTTGTGGGAATAGGTTTGTGTGTATGTTTGCACACATGTATATGGTGTGGGGGTAGGTTGTGTGTGTGTCTGTGCACTTGGGTGCATATGAATGTGGTGTGGGTATAGGATATGTGCATGTGTGTGGTGTGAGGATAGGGTGTGTGGGCATGTATGTAGTGTGAGGGTAGGGGGGTTAAAATGTGTGTATATATGATATGGGAGATGAATGCATACATGTGGTTCAGAGATGGGATGTGTGTGTGACTGCATGTATGTGGGGTGGGGGTGTATATGATATGGGGGGATATATGCATATATGCCATAGGAATGGGGTGTGTCTGAGTGCATGTATGTGGGGTTTGTGGTGTGTGTGCAGGTGGGGGCATGCCTCTTGTCATATTTATTTAATAAATTTAAGAATTTTATATTCCACCATAGACATTCTGATCCATTTTCCCCATGTACTTTCCCCTGCTGTCCCCAACCCCTCCTCCCTTTAGCACCTTCCCCGCTATCCTCCCCTTCCATTCCTGTTCCCAGATTCTTTTCCCTTCTCTCTTGCAGTCTCACCCCCTGCCGTTTCATGCTCATCCATTGCCCATCTCTTACACCCTCTCCCAAACAACATCCCCCCTCCTAATGCATTCATCCACTCCCTCTCCTTCTAACCCCCTTCTTTGCTAGTAGCTGTTCTGCAAAGGCTTCTTCCCCTCTTCTTCTGCCAGCGGGTGATGGGGCCTCTGCCAGTCATTTAAACTTAGGGCTGACTATGTCCCGCTCTTTATTAGAATGATATGGACAAACAGAGAGACAGAGAGATGGATGGATGTTCCATAATAGGCATTATTGCTGGGGTGAAACGTCTAAAAAGACAAACAAAATGAAGCACCCCTTCCCTAAAATAGTCCCCCAAAACTCTTTTCTGTACACTCCTAGTTGAGATGGTATTGAGGCATGCCCCAACTTTTTTGTGCATGCTGTTTTCTCCTTTTATTTAAGGGACTACATTTTATCTGTTTATGCACCAAACTTTGATCTCCCATTAATTTATGACACTGCAGAACATCGCCACCCACCCAAGGAGAGCATTTCTACATAATTGACTCTTGGATCAGCTTGTGTTGAAGCCTGTGTTAATGATTTTATTTTTAGCGTAAACTGCTCCATCAATAAAAGAAATCTGCTTGACTGTTGCCTACTGTTACTATGGTGTAGATTGATTTTTAAAGAGTCATAATCAATAACATAGCAATAGATGGAAAATTAAACCAACTAATGATGACTGAATCTGTGATTGGTTTCCAAGACTATCATTATGTACAAGCGGGATGTGTGGCAGATTGATTAGGGACATGTACTTTCCAGCCACTGTTGTTAATATGTACAGTTACTGTCATGCATAATGGTCCATTTTGTACAAGTTACTGCATAATCTATAATAATTTCAGAGCAACTGGAGCTCTTTAAGTGTAAGTAATCACAGCATGATAATCAATGATTCCTTGGATGCAGATGTTATTGGAAGAGAGACCTTACTCATGGATATATTTCAGTGCATTTTAATTCATGTATTTGAGGGGCCTATTTACTAAGCTGTGTTAAATGTTAATGTGTGTAAACAGTTAACATGGGTGCCATGCTAACAATTAATGTAGCACGTTAGGCATTAATAGTGCTAATTTCTGCATTAACAGCTAATGTGAAATGGGGTCGAGAATGATCAGGGATTGCATCTTACAGTTCCAATGGGAGACCCAAATAACATTCCCAAAAATTACAGGCTAATAACTTGTCTGTCTACAGTCTATAAGCTGTTCACTGCAATACATGCAGACAGAATATATGATCATATTGAATCCAATTACATCAGGGCAATAGAGCAAAAGGGCAATAAGTGGGGAGCATATGGAACCAAAGACCAGTTAATGTTAAATAAGGCCATTATGGCCAGTGCTAGGAAAAGCAGAAATCTCAGTATCGCATGGATAGATTATAAGAAAGCTTTTGCCAGTGACCCATACTCTTCGATAATAAATTGCCTTGAGACGTGTAAGATAAATCCTGGTTTGATAGAGTACATTAAATTCACCATGACAATGTGGCAAACTACTCTATTTTTGAAGTATGAGGATGGGTCAGTACATCATTCCTAACATTAAGATCCAGTGAGGAATATCTCAGGGAGATTCCCAGTCATCACTTCTGTTTTGTATGGAACCTAATCTAATGAGTACTCTCATCAACTGTTTGTGATATGGATTTAGCCTGAATTCTAAATAAGGTGACAACCCAGAGACAACATCCCATTTACTGTTTGTAGACCTGAAGCCCTACAGTTCAGGTGACCAAAAATTAGCAAAGAAACTCCGTGTAGTGAAAAGCTTTTCTGATGACATCAGGATGACTTTTGGCCTAGACAAATGTGCTAAGGCAACTTTTTTTTTAGAAGAAAATTGAGCAAAATGGAAAACGTCTCCCTGGCTGAGGGCTGTGACATCAAGGAACTTAGACAGGAAGGCGTATATAAATATCTTAGAGTAAAGGAAGGAATACTCAAGTAGAAATTACTGAGAGAAAAAAATACTATAGAAAATTAAAATCATTATTGAAAAGTGCCTTAAAATCATGGAATAAGATACAAGCGAGCAATCAGCTGGCAATTCCTGTACTCTCATACAGCTTTGGGATTGCAGCCTGGCCTCTTAAAGATCTTGAAAACTGGATATGAGAACAAGAAAACTCCTCCATGCCTATGAAGTAATTAACAAGAATCAGTGTATGCCTAGACTGTACAGTCCTAGAGCTGAAGGAGAGCTAGGCCTCATAGAGATTGATTATACCTATAGAGCTACGATCATAGGCCTCCAGGCCTATCTAACAACATCATTGGATCCAAATATGCAAAAAGTGCTGAAATATGAAAGTAAACATCTAGAATCTCTCTCCATCATCAAACTTGGACAAGCGTTCCAATGACTAAAAGGAATGAGTGAGAATCCACAAGCACATACAACAAAGGAAGCAACAGAATTTGCAAAACAAGAGAAAAAACTCTTCAAAGAATTAGATCAGAAAATGAGATAAAACAAGAGGCAAATGCAGAAATACAGTGGGAAATACAAAGTGTTACTCCAAGAACCCTTTGTCAATCAAGAACAGACACATGAATGGTTAAGAAGAGGTGAACTGAAACCGAAGGATGAGAGATTGATAGTTGCAGCTCAGGACAGCAGATGCAATGAGTTACTGTGAGCATTGAAAAAAAATGGCAAAATAGACATATGTCAATTCTGTAAGAAACAGCTGGAAACAATGACTTGCCTGATAGCTGACTGTGAAGTTCTGATGGCAGAAAATTTATACACAGAAAAGCACAACAATTGGAAACTCTGTAAACACTACAACATCACTGTGCCTGAAAAATACTGGGACCATGACCCTAAGAGAATTACAGAGAATGAAGAGATTCTAATCACCTTGGATATTCTCATTCCGAAGGATAAGAAAGTACAAATGAGGAAACCCCAATATAGTGGTAAAGGAGAAAAATACGGCATTGATATGGTGTCTGTTCCAAGTATTAGTCTGTGAATCACACGGAGAGGCAGAAGATTTTGAAGTACCAAGAAATGCAGTCAGAGACCAAGAAGATGTGGCAGAAAGATGCAGAAATATTTTCCATCATATTGGGAGCGACAGGCTTGACAATGAAGAATTTCCAAGCACATCTTGACAAACTACCCATACCTGTTACATCTTACGAACTCCAGAAGGAAGCTCTCTTTGGCACGATACAAGTACTACATTGAGCATTAGCAGTAAATCTGAGAGACTGAGATCATACTTCACATACCCTGATCTAGAGGTGAGGTTCATGACTGTCATGGTGTGTGCAAAGCTAACCCATTTGGAGAAACTGCTCCGAAATTAACCTAGTTAACTGGTAACATGGCAGATAATGTGGCACAATTAACGTCACTTAAATACTGTAGCTAATGCCATTATATTTGCGATGCTGTTAAAGCGTGGAAAGGAAATGGTCTCTTCATTACCTGTATGAGAACACCCCCAACAGTTAACACAGAAAACTGCATGGTACATTTGGTAGTTACTGCATGATAATTGTAAATCTTTATCACACCAGTAAATAAGCCCCTTGGTGAACATAAGAATAGTCATACTGGGTCAGACCAAAGGTTCATAAAGTCCAATATCCTGTTTCGAACAGTGGCCAGTCCAGATCACAGGTACCTGGCAAGATTCCAAAAAATAGCCACATTCATCATGCTTATCCCCAGTTCTACTTTAGTAATGTTATATAGACTTTTCTTTCTGAAACTTTTACAAACCTTTTTTAAACCTAGTTATGTTAACTGCTTCTATCACATTCTCCAGTAATGAATTCCAGAGCTCAATTATCCATTGAGTGAAAAAATATTTTTTCTTATTTCTTTTGAACATACTACTAAGTAACCTCATGGCATGTCTCCCCTATTCTTTGTAGTTTTTCAGAAAGAGTAAGCCTGAGTTTTTTTTTTAGTGCCATCAAGTCAGTGTTGACTCATAGCGATCCAGCTACCTCTGGGTTTTCTTGGCAATGTATCACCGGAAGTAGATTGCCAGCCTTTTCTTCCGAGGCAATGGAGAGTAAAGTGACTTGCCCAAGGTCACAAGAGTGCCAGTGGGAATTGAACCCTTGATCTTCTGGGTACTAGGCAGGTGATCTAACTACTAGGCTACTCCTCCATTATTTAACTAGACTTATATGCCACTTTTCTACCAGTCAAAGCAGTGTACATTCAGGTACTGTATATATATTTTTCTCTTATCCCCGAAGAGCTCACAATCTGTTTTTGTACTTTAGGCAATGGAAGGTTAAGTGGCTTGCCCACGGCCACAAGGAACACCTATGGGACTAGAAACCCCAGTCCTTCCAGCCAAAGATTGATGTCTAGCGGGATTCAAACCCATGGCTGTCTGGCCTGAGGTAACTTGCCCCAACCACTAGGCCACTCCTGATTTTTCAGACCTCTACTGTATAATAGTTCGTTCTGCTATCTCTTCTCCAAACTTAAGAGCCTTACGTATGTTAGCCATTCTTCATAGGGAAGCTGTTCCATCGTCTATCATTGTGATTCCATAATGTGCACGTCCGGCTTGCGGACACATCTAAATCCAAAACAGGCCCCCTTTGAACCTAATTCCATATCCGTGAGTTTGAATGTGCCTGCAGGGCCAGAATTGGGGAGATAGACGTATTCGTTGGGCACATCTTTATCTTTATTAAAATTTGATATACCGCTGTGGCAATAGCATTAAGCGGTGTACAATAAAACTGATTAGCACCACAGTCCAAGAAACAGAACGCCAAAATTAAGACAGGAAAGAGGGTGAAAGAGAAAGTGAACAAATCACGCTAGAACACTTAACAATAACTCATAATAAGTTGCACACAACTTATATTAACAATTAACATCAAATCATAACAAATCATAAGGAAAATAATATTAACCAAACCAGGGTACAGAAATACATAAGTGGGCAAACACGGACATTACTCGGGTTTAAACACACAGACAAACCAGTTAGGGGGGAGCTTCAGGGGGAAGGTCAAAAGCTTTCTGGAAGAGGTAAGTTTTGAGCAACAACTTAAACTGAGGGTAGGATGGTTCTAGACGCAATGAGGTGGGTAACATGTTCCAGAGTGAAGGGCCAAGGAAAAACCAAGCTGAGTGCCGCGTCTGCTCCAGACGGGCTTGCGAAGGTGAAGGAAGAGACAAACGGTTAGTATGAGTGGAACGGAGCAACCGATGCTATCCACCTGCCCCGTGACTTGGACACAGGTAAACATTATGGACATTCCTGTGTCCACCATATTCTGAAAAGTTACGTGTTTCAGATCCTGACTGTCCCCATGATGTACCCATGGACACCATGCCCCTCGGGAAAAACATGCATCTCCTAAGCTGCCCATCACAGACAGTAGTATGCTGATGCACGCTAGACATTTATACCATTGACAAATGACAGTTGCTGCAACCTAGACCATATACCAGTCCCCCCTTTTGCCCTGAAAACTGCTAGGTAAGTCCAGTGCACCCCAATATGGTATACAAGAATGTAAATATGAACGTCTATGTCAGGACATACCTTGCATCAAATGGTACGTGGCATTAGTAAATGGCCCCAGTGATTCTTGCCCTGGCATCTTTACAAACACACCTTAAACTGCTAGGGATGGACCCTCACCAAGTCCACAAAACCCCAAACTAACCTTGCAGGTTCCCAAAAGATGCATAATATTACTGAGCAACAAATGTATGCCTTTTACCATTTCCCTCCCATCTCTCCCTACACCCTTCCCCATGAACACCGCTCTTCTGTTATTGAAACATAGAAACATGACAGCAGAAAAAGACCACGAGGCCTATCTAGTCTGCCCTTCCATATCACCTACTACAAAAGTCCCCTTTTTTCCTTTAGAGAGCCTCTGTGTTTGTCCCATGCTTTTTTGAATTCAAATACTGTCCTCATCTCTACCACATCTACTGGGAGACTATTCCACACATCTACCACTCTTTCCGTAAAGAAATATTTCCACATATTACTCCTGAATCTATCCCCTTTCACCTTCATCCTATGTCCCCTCGTAGCAGAGCTTGCTTTGAATCGAAAGAGGCTCTCCTCCTGTGCATTTATGCCACGGAGGTATTTAAACATCTCAATTATATCACCTCTGTCCCTCCTTTCCTCTAAAGTATATATATTAAGATCCTTAAATCTGTCCTCATATGTTCTATAACGAAGACCATTAACCATTTTAGTAGCCACCCTCTGCACCGACTCCAACCTGTTTATATCCTTTTGAAAGTGTAAAGATTGCTTCTATCTGTGCCCTTCCCTTCTACTGCCAAATCTAGACATTGTTCCATTCACCTTGCTGCTCCATATGCCTGGAACAAACTACCTGAGTCTGTATGTCAAGCTTCCTCCCTCACCCTTCTCAAATTCAGGCTGAGTGCTCACCTTATCGGTGCCACTGTTGAATCAGATCGGCCTAAGCTCCATTGTGTTTCCTGATCATTCCCCCTGGATGTATCCTGCTCACAGTTGCTGTGTTGTCTGTCCTAACTAGATTGTAAGCTCTCCTGAGAAGGGACCATCTGTTACATGTGTCTGTGTAGCACTGTGTATGCCTTGTAGTGCTATACAAATGATCAGTAGTAGTTGTAGTTGTAGTAGGGCCTTCTGACTGTGGCATCTGAGACTCACCTACCTGGGTACTGGCATTTCTCACATCAGCTACACTTGTCTCATCATGGTGTATGTCGGTCTGTATACATCCGCTGCCTGTGGGGTAACCCTGTCTGCCTTTCCACAGCCAGATTTGTGGCACTACTACTCTGGTCAGGGCTATGTGGGCATGGGAGGGGAGATCCCTGTGCCATTACACCAAGTAGTCAGACCAGATATATCACCACTCTTGCAGCGCTCATTGATCCTGGCCTGGATAGGGATGTAGGGATTGTCATGGAACAATCCGGGGCATATTGGCAATACAGAAGATGTATGGCTGTCCCATCACTCTACCAACAATATCTGATATAGTTAGAGTACCCTTATAACATAATCTGGAAAGAATCAGCATAGGTTCACTATGGGTAAATATCAAAACATATCCCCGTCAATAATAGGGATCCTCAGAATAAGGGCATTCAGCAGTGCAAATGGCACTAATACATAGTGAACAGCAACAGCATTGTTCCCACAGAAGCGACATAGAAAAACAAGCAAAGAAATAAATAAATGCGTTAGTGCTGTTTGCACTGTTGAGTGCCCTTATTCTGAGGGTCCCTTATTATTGACAGTGATATGTTTTGACATGTAGCTATAGTGTACCCTCTCTGAGTTTGACTGCCCAATCACACTGGCACCTGGTGTTGCTACAGTCATCCATACAGTCCAGGTGCTGACCAGGTTTTCATGTCCCCCCTGAATTGCAAATGAGCACACCAGATCCCGTCTTCCCCCCCCCCCCCGCCGTGCACCCCTCAAACCAAACATATACCCACACTTTCACTTTCTGTCACAAAAACATGATTCTACCAAAACGAGGCCCTGAACCTATACATAACAGCATGGGATACCAGGATTACAAATATGATCTCCGTTTCTCGGTAAAAAAAGGAATTCTTTCCCTGATCATGCCCATAGTATCCTTGCATCAGCAGTCCCATTTTTCAGAACATGGAAATTGTTAAGAGTCCCATAGATTGGCTCCTTTAGCACAAACAGCACATAAGTGCATAGCCTGAATAAACATTATTGCTCTTCTTAATATTTCTGTAAGGGTGTTTATAAATGTTTCTTTACCTTACAACATTCCCTCACTCGTGCTCCTTATACCTTAAGACTGCATCTTCTAGTTTTGCAGACTGCATTCACACCAGTTCAAAATATACTTGTCACAACTATTCTTCTATAGGACAAATTGCAGAGCACGCAGAATATTTTCTAAGTCCTAGCCTTATACCACATTTCAGCAGGAATAATGTGGACGTTTCCGGGACACGCTTAATATGTACACAGGCCTTTCCTGAATATGCTTTTTATGTCTCCGCGGCTGACTAGAGCCCCATACCGCCCTCTCCAGCCCACGTTCTGAGATCCCTGTGCTAGCACCGTGGACATGCATGTCAGCAGTGTTTCAGATTACGGTCGGGGATGTTTTCAGCACATAAACGTCCCCGCCGCATGTACAAACCCCTTATTCGTGTTCTGGAATGACCGCCCTATATCATTTTGGTTGCCCTTTTCTATATCTTTCTAATTCTTTATCTTTTTGAGAGATGTGGTGGCAAGAATTGTTTGTTGTGATGATATAGGTTTTTTATAATTGTAGTTGAATAACCTGGATAAATTGACTGTATTTTGTACTACTTTTAAACTTCTTAAAACTATGTATAGGGTGACTATAAATGGTTGAATTAAATTAACTAAGGTATGGTCACACTATGCAGTGTCGAAGGCATTATGATATTCCCTGTTTCATTTCTCATTCTTTTCCTCATAACTTCTAGCATTTTGTTTGCCTTTTTGGTCAGTGCCACACACCTATTGCCCATGATGACCTCTAGATCCTTTTCCTAAGTGGTGACTCCCTAATGTTCAACCTATATTAAATTTTATCTGACATTTGTACGCCCAGTCTCAAAAGGTTTCCTGCACATTTTTCACAATCCTCTCTAAATCTTTGAACAATTTTGTGTCATCTGCAAATCTGATCACCAAACTTGTTTTTCTCATTTCCAGATTACTTATAAATATGCTAAAAAGCACCAGTTCTAGTACAGATCCCTGGATCACTCCATTATTCATCTTTCTCCATTAAGAAAATTGACCATTTAGCTCAAATCTCTTTTTTCTCTCTTCTCACAGGTTTCCAGTCCATAGTAGGACATTGTCTATCCCATAATTTTGTAATTTCCTCATGAGATATTGTGTCAAACGCTTTCTGAAAATCCAGCACTATGGGGGTCATCTTAGAAGATATATACATGATTTGAACATCTGAAATTGGCCATTCAGACATCCCAATCACATCCATGTCCCAAGAGCCATTTTGGAATGCCACCAATGTACACATATCTGGCATGATCACATTCCTGCCACATGGAAGCATGCCATGTTTAAAACTGCACAGATCCATGTCTACACCTGCCCCAGACACGAATAGACATTTGAAAAGTGCTCATTTCGACCAGGTAACAAAAGTACAGAGAAGGGGAGAATGTCCTCTCATGCCCTCAATATTTTTTGCCAACTCAAAAACACCTAGCAGATAAATATTGAAGCCTTAGAGGCCAATTCTATTCTGGCCGTCCAGTCCCTGTGCAGCCCCTCAGAATTTGGGTGTATAGCGTTAGCGCCTAATTCTTATCCCGTGGGGGATAGACGTGCCCATGCGATTAGAATCGGGTCTACTAGCCTGGACATGCAGGCTGGGCCCCGATTCTGATGGGTGCACACCCCTGCAGGTACCCGGCTAACTCAGCCAGGCTCCATAATGGAGACATAGTGCCATGGCGTCTCGTTGCCGTGGCACCGTGGCCCCATTATGGAGCCACGATCCCTGGCCACTGACCCAAATTGCTCTTTCCCTGCAGCCCAACCCCTGATCCGGTCTCCCATGGCCAGGGTCGGCCTTAGGGTACCCCCTGCACCCCTCACCTTTTTGTCCTGGACTGCTGCTGCGATCCCCCGGCATCCAGGGGGGACATATTCCATCTCTGAGGTGGAATAAGTCCCCATCTACATGGCCAATCCTGGACATAGAGGGCTGACCTTGGAATCTGCCCTGTACGTCCAGGGTCTTGGTCCGCCCATGTCCCGCCCTCGCTCCACCTCCAGACCACCCCTCTTGCCTCTGTCTAAGGCTCCCCGTACAACAGTGCTATTCGTATGGGGAGCCTTTGCACTGGGAGCAGCAGGGGGATGAATAACGGGGTGTTCATCCAGGCAGGACATACATCACGCTATTTGTGGCACAGAATTGACCCCCTTATTGATGAAAATTGAACTGTCTGGTAAAGGCCTGTTGGGCCAATATACTAGAAGACCATTTTTTGGCCTTATATATATCTCTTATAATTGTTTTTTGAGATCATATTTGGAAGAACGAAAATTCTTCACCCTGTGCGGAAGATGTTTATTTTGAGGTATATTATAGGCTGAGATAGTTTTGATTAATAATTAGATGGGGATTTTTTGTTATGTTGGTTATATGGTACCTTCATTATTGGCTAGTTTTTGTTTAAAAAAAAAAGTAGCAGATTGGTGAGGCAAGACTTCCCTTGGCTAAATCCATGTTGGCTTTGACCCATTAATTATATGTTGAGTAGTTATGTTCATTGTTATAAAAATGTATGTGGTTGGCTGAGACAGTAGAAATCAAGGTCAGCAAAATGTTGCAAGTGATATTTTCTATCATTCTAAATAAATTTGTTATTGGCTTTCAAGAGTTTAATTCTGTGCATGAAGTCAGTGGACAATGAATGACCGGAAGGACACTGAAGATACATCCATTCCAAGATTTCTCTCACTCTGTCCCTTAATTTTATAGCTCTGAACAGCTTTGAAAATAAACACTGATGACATAAACTAGTTTAAAATTTATTTGTATATTTGCTTAGCTCATTTTGTGCCGACCTCATGAAGGACATATAACACTTGGAATCTAGTCACAAATGTGTTTTGTTATTCCAGATCATACTTTTTCATTAACGTATTTTAATGGCCCAGCGGTTTCTTCTTGCTGTTTTGAGCTTGAGTCTCATCTGGGCTACGGTGCTCTGAGCCTTCATTTAAAATTATATGGGGTTTCCACCCATGTTCCACAAATTTTATAATTCCCTACCATCTTGCCCAGCCAGCAGCGACTGTCCTTAGCCAGAGGCTACAGATTACAGCCCCTTCTGAAACCTGGTAGGCATATCGCCTCCTGTAGTGTGATGCTTAGAGTGCTTCCAGGAGCTGCCTCTAGCATCCCCAACTTTACTCAACCCAGGAGGCACAGGCTGGGCTTGGAAATCAACCACTAATCTCCATGGTGGCAGTGACACTACGCTGGTCCTTCATGGGTTGGAACCAAACTTGGGTCTCTCTCTGTTAATGCACTGAACTGCAAGTCTAGTTTTTTGCAGTTGTGGACTCAGATTTGGATTTCTCCCATGGATGTGCCAGTGACTTATTACCTTCATCTTACTAACTATTTCTAAATGGTTTTGGCAGAAAGCAACAACTTCTTGGTGAAATCAAATGCCATTTGGTGATCATGAATTTGTCATAAATTAGGAATAATACCGTGGTGATTGAATGGAATTTGTTTCACATCTTAGGATGTGATAGTTTTTATCATTGATTAAAAGCGAAAGGCAAACACTGTTTCTTCTTTTGAATGTCCCCCTTTGGCCTCTTTGGGTATGTATGAGAAGCACCTGTTTATATCAGATGAATGGCATAACAGAGGCAAACATAAGAGCATAATAAAAGTCATGCTGTGTCAGACTGAGGTCAGTCAAGTCTAACAGCCTGTCTCTGGACAGTCCAAGTCTTAAGTTCCTGGCAGATCCCAAAATGCAGATCAGTGTCTGATAGCTCATTTCCAGGGATTTTTTATTTTTAGTGCCGTCGAGTCAGTGCTGACTCCTGGTGACCCAGCTGCCTCTGGGTATCACCGGAAGTAGATTGCCAGGCCTTTTCTTCCAGAGATAGGCAATGGCTTTTCCAAGTCTACCTGAGAAACCAAAGAACATTAGGAACCTGGGCCTCCTGAAAATCAAAAAGCTGGAGAACATTTGAATCAGAATTTCTTTTCCTAGCTCATTGTAAAGCTTGAATTTAAAAGTCAAGAGTCATAGCACCAATATTAATTCATAGTTGATCTGTCTGTTAGCCATCAACAGTCCAAGGAGAGGGAAGGAAACTTGTTCAGAGGGGAGAGATGTTTTTAATATAAAAATGTGGAATGATTTTTTTATAGATCATCTTCCTCCATGATGGCCTGACACACAGTAAAGCCTGAAGAAAATTAGCAAAGAGCATACACATGGTCTTCTCTTTCTGGGTCGGTATGAGTTGCTAATGTAGCTTTTGCTCCAATGGCTTTTCAGATACAAGGCTCTTGGGGAGATCAGGGGTTATCAAAACAAGTCATGGTCCCAGGGTTCTTCCTGGTGAGGGGGGAGGAGGGGAGGTTAGAGGAAGTAATTTTAGTCTTTCAAAGCCCAGAGGCAGATGGAAATCTGCTGGTACCTCTCAGCAAAACCATATAGTTAAATCCAGATAGGGTTATTCCAAAAGAAAACAGTTTGCTGGGGCACTTAGGGGGCATGCTTACTAAAATGCACTGCCAAATACTTAGGGGTTTAGCGCTTGGTTTGGGCACAGTGTTGAAAAGTAGCACAGGCCCTAGCACCAAAAATCCTGCAGGAACTGGGTGGGACAGGAGTGAAATGAAGGAACTGCTGATAAATCATGGCTAGCTAGCACAGGCCTTAGGAACCCATGCTAACCGTGCTTGCTGTCCTTAGTGCTAGTGCACCTGACGCCACTTCAATGGGTAGCATTAAGTGCAGCTGTGTGCTGGTTAGCACAGCACAGTGTCTTGGGCTCACAATAACTACAAGGGCATGGACACATACTACACCTGAATTAGCATGGGCCCTTAGCGTTGGTGGCATGGTCCACACGTACGTTACCAGCACGGGTATTAGTAAACATTCCGCTTAATGCAAACTACTTATTTGTCAACAAGTACATTCATTTCTGGTGAAATCCATACAGAAAAAAGAAAATCTAGTCGCTTGAAATCTGCACACGCTAGGTGATTTCATCAACCAGTCTCTAGTCAAAGCACTGGAGAGGTTCCCACCCTAGGTTTTCTCTGTATGGCTCAGATGATCTGCTGAATCCCTTTCAGAAAGTAAATCAGTAAAATTTCCACTTCTCTGGCAGTCCTGCCGGTGACTCCAAACAGAGACCACACTTGTTTCAAACACATGAGAATACTCTTCAAGGAGCACAGGGCTAATTCTTTCACGAGCCTTGGCCTCTGATCCTCTCAGTCTTAAGCTTCTCTTGGATCTTCAGAGACTCCCACTACTGGGTTCCTGATAGCTTCTTCCTTTCAGTCTCAGCACTCTCCGAGGACAAGACAAAAGAAAAGAATGAAAACCTGTGTGGGATCATGAGTTTTATAGGAGAAACATTCAGTTGAAAGATATGTGTAGCTTTTGTACTTGCAGAACTAAGCAGGAGCATGTGAGATACATAAGAACATAAGATATGTCATACTGGCTCAGATCAAGGTCCATCAAGCCCAGTATCCTGTTTCCAATCAGTGGCCAATCTAGGTCATACGTACCTGGCAGTCTCCCCAAAAGACATAGGCTTCACAATGCTTGTATTGGGTCAAACAGTGTTATCCTGCATCCCTTTTAATAATGGTTTATGGACCTTTCCTCCAGGAACTTGTCCAAACCTTTTTAAACCCAGCTACACTAACAGCTTTTACTACATCCTCCAGTAACAAATTCCAGAGTTTGATTACACGTTGAGTGAAAAAATATTTTCTCTTATTAGTCTTAAATAGGTTACCCTGTAGCTTCATTGCATGTCCCCTAGTCTTTTTATATTCTGATGAAGTAAACAATCAATCTACATTTACCCGTTCCACTCCATTCATTAATTTATAGACCTCTATCATATCTCCCCTCAGCCGTCTCTTTTCCAGGTTAAAGAGCCCTAACCTTTTTAGCCTTTCTTCATAGGGGTATCCTTCCATCCCCTTTACAATTTTGGTGGCTCTTCTCTGAACCTTTTCTAATAATGCTATATCCTTTTTAGATACAGCGACCAGAACAGCACACAATATTCAAGGCGCAGTCTCACCATGGAACGATATAGAGGCATTATAATATCCTTTGTTTTATTTTCCATTCCTTTCCTTATGATACCTAGCATTCTATTTGCTCTCTTGGCTGCCGCTGCACACTGGGCCGAGGGTTTTAACATGTTATCCACAATGACGCCTAAATCTTTTTCCTGGGTGTCGGTTCCTAATGTGGAACCTTGCATCGTGTAACCATAGTTTGGGTTGTACAACACACTCCTCTTTGAACTCTAGGGATGTGTACGCCCAAAATTGTTAGGCTCTTTTTTGGAATGTTTCTAAGTTTTTTGGAGTGTGTTTTTTTAGTTTCCCACATCAGTTTTAATAAGTTTTTAGTGCATAAGTTGTGTGTGTGTGCCATTGACCGCGATACTGATTCCTGGAAACCCAGCCCCTCGGTTTTCTTGGCAAGGTTGCCAGGCCTTTCTTCCATGTTGTGGGTCTACAACACCTGGTATTCCAAGGTGATCTCCTATCCAAGTAATAGCCAGGCTGAACCCTGCTACACAGTGCTTACCCGACCTCTCTAGTGCTGTGTTGCAGTTCCTGGCCTCTATGGTCTTTTGCTTCCACCCCCTCTGACACAGACTTCCTGAAAGTTGCTCAGTAAGCAAAAACTTAGATCAATTGTTTACGTTATCAGATTATAGAAAGATTAGGGGACATGCAATGAAGCTACAGGGTAAACTATTTAAGACTAATAAAAGAAAATATTTTTTCACTCAACGTGTAATCAAACTCTGGAATTTGTTACCGGAGGATGTAGTAAAGGCTGTTAGTGTAGCTGGGTTTAAAAAAGGTTTGGACAAGTTCCTGGAGGAAAGGTCCATAAACCATTATTAAGAAGGGACCCAGGATATCAATGCTTGACCCAGTACAAGCATTGTGGAACTTGTGTCTTTTGGGGAAACTGCTAGGTACGTATGATCTAGATTGGCCACTGTTGGAAACAGGATACTGGGCTTGATGGACCTTGGTCTGACCCACTATGGCATATCTTATGTTCTTATGTTAACTTGCATCAGTGATCATGGCACTGATCGATCCATTTCTGAGGCAGCTGTGCCTCTAGTCAGAACGGAATGAAAAATCCATTACTATTGCTAGTTATTGTAAATGGCACTTGTGGATCCAGATTTAGAATTGTCTAAATTTTTTGCAGTTGACACCAAGTAATCTTCACCTTGCATGATGCTTAAAAAACAAAACAAAACAGGGACTCTGGAATCCATTTTCACCTTGCCATTATAACTCAGTGGATCGGTCTCCAAGAGTCAGTATCGACGCGACGGCACAGAACAAAAACAATGGGAAATGTATTTGCCAAGTTATGTGTCTCAGCAACAACCACGTGAGATACCAGCGTCACAAAGCTCTTTGATGCTGCAGGTCTGTCTTCTCTGGCTCTGCTGCTGTCAGGTCTGACCTTAGGTGGATGCAAGGCCTGGGACAAATCAGCTGCAATGGGACTATGAGATACTGACATGAGAGTCTGCCTCCCACATTGATAAGAAATAATAATGCTAGGGTCAGAACTAGCAGGTCAGTACAGTGTTCCCCATGGTATATGGCTTAGGACGGCTGCCTCTTTGTTTCCCAAGAACAGCTCCAGCTGCTGTTCCATCTGTTAAAAAAAAAGCTATATTTATTTAACAGGTTTTTTTATACCGTTTTTTCATTTTTAGTCAAATCGGTTTACATTGTAACTTAAACTTGGTAATATACATTAAACAGGGACATTGATAACTTGGATCCTTCTGAGGCAATGGAAGGTTAACTGACTTGCCCAAGGCCACAAGGAGTCCTAGTGGGAATAAAACCCTGCTCGCTTGGTTCCCAAGCCAGTGCTCTAACCACTAGGCTACTCCTCCACTCAACTTGGTAACTTGTATGTTTCAGAAGTATCGATGGCAAGTATTGATAATCATCTTGTGTCTGCTAAAACATTGGAGAGGGATTTTAGAAAGGATGTTCAAGTTAAATCGAGGACATCCAGGGCAGAACATTCAGAAAAATGGGGCCTGACCTGATGTGCACATGGGTGGCCACATAGACATCCTCAGTAGGGATACCTGGGTTGGCAACATCCATCTCAGGCAAGCTAGTATAAGGGGATATCCAGCAGTATAGCAAAGTGACAGCATGAGCCCCATTCCCCATAAGTGCTTGTTAATATAGTGTAAAATATGGATGGTATTAGTGTAGATCCTTCTCCGCACCTTTCATATATTTGCCTGACAAAACTAGCACTTTTCAGATGACTATTCATGCCTGGAGCAGGTGTAACTTTAGATGAGATTTGAAAAGTCCAGGTAGTTTCCGAGATCAGGTGGGACATCCAGGGACTGCTGGGTTGCCAGTAGTCAGCATTGACTTGATGGCACTTAAACAAAAACCAGTTCCACAAGCAATTTCCATAGACCCCTGTGTGAGCAGCCATGTTAGCAGAAAGTCTCAAATTGCCTCACACTCATGGATTCCAGTGTTCTGTTTTAACTATGATGTCAGAAATGACATGTACACCAAGCAAGGAACAATAAAGTCCCATTCCTTGTGAAGTCTCGTGCCAACTATGGCTACTTCCAAGAGTTCAGAAGTATTGCTGGGAAAACGTTCAAGAATTGTTTTTAAATGTTTCAGTTTGATTGATAGAGGTTAAGTATTATATTGCCTGTTGTGCATACTTTTGAGAATACTGCACCTTACCCAGAAAAAAACTGGTATGCATGAATGGTCCATTCTGCTCCAGTTGCTATTATCAGTGGTAATATAGTTCATCAAGGATAAATGACATTTTTTTGTTTGTACTTTATATGGCTTATATACTATCCCATAGGAAGAATGCAAAACTGAAGAGAAGTATGATTGAGGTTTTTCAGCCATGACGCTCCCATCCATTGCAACTGTTTTTATCTGTTCTCTTTCCCCTTGATTGAATGTTTCTGGGACTTCTCTGTATTCCTCAAAGAATGGCCACCTTTCCCCTGCTCCCCCTACCTCACTTGTTAGAAGCAGTAGCTGAGGTGAGTTTAGAGTGGGGCATGTCTTGGTCTTGGTCTTAAACTCCGCTCAGCTATCAGGACTGAAATTGTGCTTTTAGACATAAATGAAGGAGAATAACAGTCAACAAAGGAGAATAGTAAAACTCAAAACTATAATGAAGAAAAGACGTGTTCATTTGTAATCTGTGTCCAGATGTTTTTTTATAATGTTACATTTAATTGTATTTTTCATTTCCATTTTATTTTAACAAATAGAAAATGACTCCTCTGATGTGCAGAAACATGATTAGAACAGACATAAATATGTCTGCTAGTGAGAGCGTGAGATGATGTGAATTTAAAAGCAAACAAATTGAAAATCAATAATGTGTTCATTTCTTTGTGGTAGTATCTTGACTTCCATGTTTCCTTTTCTGTTGTTGAGCTGGTTTATTAAAGTAGTGCAGTACAAGAAAGATGTATTAGATTGAAGTTACTATATTTAATCGCATCTATGTCTGTCTATGCAGAGTTTTTTCTATCAGCTGGAAAGATTAGCGTGCTATAACACCCAATATGAATCTTTCCAAATGGTAGGAACTAATTAGATTCCCTTTGTTGTGGTTTTTAGAAAGTCATAGTTTGAAATTTCCCATCAGCTGCGCTGCCTTGCCACATGTTGTATTGCACGGACTGGTTTACCAGTCACTGGCATTCAAACATAGACAATAGAAACTTAGTCATGACACGGAACAGAAGGATTTGTTCACAGGGAATTTTAAAGAATCATAGTAGGATTGTATACAACATTCTAGTCAAAACAGTAAAACTGGAAACAATGAATACTGTAATTTAAAGTAAAAATAGATTCACACAGTCAGTAAGAGGTTGTCTGTCTCGGGCAGATTGTTGAAAGGATAGAAGCAATTTATAGAAGGACTAGTCTGCAGGACTACTGAGAAAAGCTGTTCTTGCTGGGAAGGATTCTGCAGTTGTAAATATTTACCTGCTGGTAATTTCTTAGACTCTTGGGTTAAAGGCAATTCTTTGGGTTCAAACTGATAAAATCTCTGTCTATTTCGAAGTTCTTTCCCACCAACCGTAAGCATAATCTTAGATTTATAGGGTCTTACAGCTCTTGCAGGGACAGAGGTAGTCAAATTTACTTTCAGGTGTAGCTGGTTATCCTCATCAGGTATAGCTTGATTAATTAAAGCCCTGAAATTAATCCTGATGTAAACAAAGTCCCTTAAACCTATTAGGTATACTTGTGTTTGTACAATTACCCCTAGCAACTTTAAGTAAGCAAACAACATAAATATCTTAACAAAGCCTTACAACTAAGATGCAGACAGCAATCCAGCAGTGAGATGCGGGCTATCCAGTCTTTCACATTGAGTGACACATACAATTTTTTCTCAGTTGATGGAGGAGTCTTACGTGTGCACTAGCTGCAAGGAGTTGTTTGCTCTCAGGGAATGAGTCAGATCTCTGGAGACTAGAGTAGCAGACTTGGAGAAGCAAAAGAAGACAGAGAGGCATATAGACGAGACATACATGAATGTAGTACTGAAGTCCCACCTCCAGTCTGGCAGCCTCTCAGTTGCCATAGAGAAGAGAGGTGAAGTGAAAGGAGAGCTTCACCTTGGTGTGGCAGGAACTGATCCTATAGCTAGGACCTGTCCTCCAGGTGATATAAAACCCTCTCACACCAAGGAGGTTTTTCCAGGGACATGTGCCCATGAGGGAAGAGTTAGGATGGCTGTTACAGTTGGCGATTCAATCATTAGGCATATAGATAGCTGGGTGGCTCGAGGACGTGAGGATCACCTGGTAACATGCCTGCCTGGTGCGAAGGTAGCGGACCTCACATGTCACCTAGACAGGGTGCAGGGGAGAAACCTGCTGTCTTGGTGCATGTTGGTACCAGTGATTTAGGAAAGTGTGGGAGGGAGGTTCTGGAGGCCAAAGTTAGGCTTTTAGGTGGTTGTTGTTAAGTGCTGTCGAGTCGGTGTCGACTCATGGCGACCCTCTGGATAGTTGTCCTAAATTGTGTTCGGTCTTCAGTCAGGTGGCATTGTTGACAGACTGGTACCCGTAGCTGCTGTTATTGTATCGATCCATCTCATTGCTGGCCTTCCTCTTTTGCGTTGACCTTCTATCTTGCCAAGCATGATGTCTTTCTCTAATGATCTCTCTCTTCGCATGATGTGTCCAAAGTATGAAAGTCGAAGTCTTGTCATCTGAGCTTCTAAAGAAAGCTTAGGTTTGATCTCCTCTAGTACTGACTGGTTTGTTCTTCGGACAGTCCATGGTATACGCAGTATTCGCCACCAGCACCATAATTCAAAGGCATCAATTTTCTTCCAGTCTTATCTTTTTCACTGTCCAGCTTTCATATCCATATGATGTTATTGAGAATACCATGGCTTGAACAAGTCAAATCTTTGTATGGACAGAGACATCTTTGCTCTTGAGAATCTTGTCTAGGTCTTTCACAGCCATTCTGCCTAGAGCAATGTGTCGTCGGATTTTTTGACTGCTTGTTGCTTCTTTATTGATAGTTGATCCAAGTAGGTTAAAGTTGTCCACGATTTCAATTTCTTCTCCTTCAACAATGAACTTGTTGATTTTGCCAGTTGTCATGATCGTTGTCTTCTTTACATTAAGGTGAAGGCCCATTTTGAGACTATGTTCTTTGATCGTGAGAAGCAAATGTTTTGGATCATCTTCACTTTCAGCCAGTAATGTGGTGGTATCAGCATAGCGAAGGTTGTTGATGAGTCTTCCACCAATCTTCATACCTCTGTTGTCTTCATATAATCCTGTTTCTCTGGTGATTTGTTCTGAATTTAAATTAAGCAGGTAGGGGGAAAGTATGCAGCCTTTTCTTACACCTTTGCTTATTTTAAACCATTCTGTTTCTCCTTGTTCCGTTCGAACTGTTGCTTCTTGATCAATGTACAGATTGTGCAAGAGAATGATCAGGTGTTCTGGTATACTCATGCTTCTTAATGTGGCCCAGAGTTTCTCATGGTTTACACAGTCAAAAGCCTTGCTATAGTCGATAAAGCACAAATAGATATCCTTTTGGTATTCTTTAGTCTTTTCAAGGATCCATCTCACATCCACGATGATGACTCTCATTCCTCGCCCTTTCTTGAACCCTGCTTGCACTTCAGGTAGTTCTTGCTCCAGGTATGGTTGTAGTCTCTGTTGAATAATCTTCAGTAGAATCTTGCTGGCATGTGGGATCAGAACGATTGTGCGATAATTTCCACAGTCAGTTGGATCACCTTTCTTTAGTATTGGTATAAACACAGATCTTTTCCAGCCAGTTGGCCATGACGTTGTCTTCCAAATTTCTTGGCAGAGCCTTGTAGATATAGTAACAGCTGCATCAGATTGCTGTAATACTTCTATGGGAATGCCATCAATTCCTGGTGTTTTGTTCTTTGGTAAGACTTTCAGTGCTGCTTCAACTTCTTTCATCACCAATGGTTCCGGATCATAAGGTACAGGTTGAAATGGCTGTTGGACTACTTGATCTTTTTCATATAAAAACTCTGTATATTCTTTCCACCTTTTCTTGATCTTCTCAGCATCATTCAACATAGAACCCCTTCTCAGCAACACTGATGCACACAAGCCCTCACAGCACGACAAGCTGCAAACCAAGTGAGGGAGGCTTTTAGGTAGGAAGTTGATATCCAGAACTTCCAGGGTAGCATTCTCTGAAATGCTTCCCATTCCACACACAGGACCCAAAAGACAGACAGTGTGCCAGAGTCTCAATGTGTGGTTGAGACGAGGGTGTAAGGAAGAGGGTTATGGATTTCTTAGGAACTGGACAACATTCTGGGGAAGAGAGGGCCTTTTCTGAAAGCATGGACTCCACCTTAACTAGGATGGAACCAGGCTGCTGGCATAAACCTTTAGAAAGGAGATAAAGCAGTGTTTGAACTAGATAATAGGGGAAAGCCAATAGTTGTCCAAGAATGCATGGTTCGGAAGGATGTATCCATGAAAGATCTAGCAAAAGAGGGACGTTAGGGCATCCTGATGGGGAGGTTCCAATAAAGATAAAAGTAATCCAGATGCTCTTAAGTACTGAGCAGACAGAGCTGAAAGATTCCAAATTATTCCTATCAACTGAGAACCAGATTAATATGAATAAAATACCTGCATGCAAATGCTAGATGTCTAAAAAATAAGATGGGAGAGTTAGCATATATATCGCATTAAATGAAAGCTTATATATAATTGGCATCTCTGAGATCTGGTGGAAGGAGGACAACCAATGGAACACTGTGTGGTACCTGGGTACAAACTATATCATAATGATAGGGTACATCAAAGTGCTAGAGGGGTTGCACTCTATGTTAGAAAGGGAATTGAGTCACACAGGATTAAAGTTTTGAAGGAAGCAAAATACACTGTAGAATTTCTATGGATAGAAATTCCATGTAAAAAGGGAAAGGTGATGGTAGTGTGAGTGTACTGCCGACTGCCTGGCCAGAATGAACAGATGGATGATGAAATGCTAAAAAAAATCAGGGAATCTAACAAAAGTTACAACACAATAATAATGGGTGATTTCAATTACCTGGTATTGACTGGGTCAATGTCACAGAAGGACATGCTAGGGAGATAAAGCTTCTAGATGAAATAAATGACTGCTTCTTGGAGCAGCTGGTTCATGAACCGACCAGAGGGGAAGCCATTTTGGACCTAGTCCTTAGTGGAACACCAGATCTGGTGCAAGAGATAACGGTGTTGGGGCCACTTGGCAATAGTGATCATAGCATGATCGCGTTTGATTTAATTAGTGGAGGAGGGATGGTAAGGAAATCCACAGGTACTACCTTTTAGCTTTCGAAAGGGAGACTATGATAATATGAGGAAAATAGTTAAGAAAAAACTAAAAGGAGCAGTTACAAAGATTAAAGACTTACATCAAGCTTGGGTGTTGCTTAAAAATACTATCTTGGAAGCTCAGACCAGCTGTATTTCATGCTTTAAGAAAGGTGGAAGGAAGTTCAAAAAACTGCCAGCATGGTTTAAAGGTGAGGTCAGAGAGGCTGTTGCTGCCAAAAAAGCATCTTTCAGGAAATGGAAAAAAGAGCCAATAAAAAAGGTTTGGACAAGTTCCTGGAGGAAAGGTCCATAAATCATTATTAAAAAGGGACCCAGGATATCAATGCTTGACCCAATACAAGCATTGTGGAACCTGTGTCTTGGGGAAACAGCTAGGTACGTATGACCTAGATTGGCCACTGTTGGAAACAGGATACTGGGCTTGATGGACCTTGGTCTGACCCAGTATGGCATATCTTACGTTCTTATGCTGCTGCTGCTGCCTTCCTGCTTTAGATGAGTGGGGCGGGGTGGGGGGAGGAGGCTGGAGATTTGCTAGTTTGATTTCATCATCATTTGGGGTCACAGAAACCTCTCCCTTGATAATGGTTGCAGAGCAGGCATGTGTGGCATCACTGTATCTTGTTTCAACGTACACAGTGCATGTGACTGACTATGTTGGTGCAACACAGCATGTTGCAATATGGCTTCTGTGTGGGTTACTGTAACATGTTTGACCTTTCTTTCCATCTCTATATACAGGTTATTGTGTCTGTTTACTGTACAGACGTGACGCTCTGCATTGATTTACAAACCTAGCATTGCATGTCTGCACAGTCCTATTTATCCCCTGAGGTGACGACACTCACATTGCCCCGTTATATTTGGAGTGTGGCAGCGTGAGTGTCCATTTTCTTCCTTGATTTGTGTATTCCATGTACCGTGATATATGTGTACAGACACCGTATCCACACCAACCAGTGCAGGGGGACCTTCTGCATAGTGTTATCTCTGCATGTTTCTGCGGTTTGTTTCATTTGAATTCTCTGTGTTCATGTGCCTCTGCTACCTGTTAGCATATCCTCATTGTGCATTTGATGATTGTTTAGGGTTACATTGTTGCAGCTTTGATTCCTATATCAGGCATTATGTGACAGCTGTAACATATATTTCGATATGTGTGTTTGCACTTTCTTACTTTTAGCAACATATGCTGTTTCATTTGTGTGCCTCCTGTGTTGGCAGACAGATATGTTTTAAGGAACAGATCATGATTGATGTGTGTTGGGCCCTCATCATGCACCGCCTACTGTCTACATGCACACATATGTAACTAACACATTGGGGCATGCAGCAGCATGTGGGGGGTGGGGGCCTAATGCATACTGCACACCATGCACCTGATGCACTTTATCTCTCCTGCCCATCATCTGTGGACGGGCCAGTGACTTCTCTGTAACATGTGGGTTGCTGCCCTGCAAAATGTGTTCTCAGATTTTCACCTGGGATCCATTCACCTTGATATTATGATAGGCGGTATCTACCATCTATCTCTGATGATTAACCAAAATAAAAATATGTGTTGGACGTACATTTGTCTCTGCTGCTGCTTGAACACACTGACACACGTATTTAGTGATTTCCTGGTCATGTACATGGCCCACCTGTGCTCACATCCTTGTACGGTGCCAGCTGTCTATCTGCCAGCTGTCTGCCACATCACTGGGTGTTACAGGTTCCCATACACACATTTCCTTTGAGGTAATATCTTTGCATTGTGCTTGGTGTGGTTGTTTGGGATAGTGGTTACGGACATGTGTTGTAACACCATAGGCTGCAGGTTTGATTCCCACATGGGTTTTTTTTTTGTGTTATGCTAACCTGACCATGAGCTAACTACAGGTTTCATCACCTATCCACACACCCTTCCACCTCTTCACTGTACACCAAAGTGTGCCCTCTGTGCTGCCTATCCATCACATATTAGCTGTTACGTATGTCTCTTTCTTTGTAGTGCTCACATAGACAGTCTGTTTGGGGGATTGGCATTGCTGTGGTTTAGCTGGTCTGTGGCACACCTGTTTGCAGGTTGAATTCTCACATGCTCCTGTTCTGTTCCATATTTTGCCCTGCTCCACAGGGCATCCCCTGCCACCCTTTGGGTTTAGGTTCTTTCCTCTTTTGCATGCTGTATCCACTGCATAACATTTCATTGTGTGTGTGCATGTAGTGATATGTGGTTCTGGTCCCAATTACAGACTGTGATTTGAGCTGTACACACCAGATCTGCATATGCATTCCATCATGGAGGTTTGCCTATCCTGGCAGCCAGCAGGCTTCTTGTGTGATGCCCTGCAGTATTCTTGTATGCAGCCTTTGCTACTGATCTCATGTTGGTGGTGTAGCCTACCGGTTTGTGCAGTGCCATTTGTGCTAATGGTCATAGGTTTGATTCCTCTCTCTTCTCTTTCATTTGTATGCCTGTCCTGCACAGCTACTTTTCAGTCCTGTAACAGTCATATCTGTGCAGATCTGTGCTGTTAGCACATTGTACCCTTATCACAGTTGCCAGTCATCCTTCTGTCCTTCTATGTGTGTCTGGCAGCTGTGTGTCGTCATGCCCTGATGTGCAAGCTCCTACCCCATGTCCTGCACTAGTACACGTTTCTGCATTGCAGCTGTTCCTGTTTGCCTCTCCTGTGTGTGCTGTGCATGGCACTGGTACTCCTCTGTCCTCCTGTCATTGCACCTATCCTGCCACCTCTACCTCCTCTGCTGGACACATCTTCCCATCCTCTGCCACACACTGTCATAGTTGCATGGTACATTACCATCACCCTGTGCATCACTACAGCTGGCCTCGATATGTTCGTCCATTTTTCAAACTGCCACATGGGCTGAACGCAGATTTGTCTGATCCATCAGCTCAGATCTACTTCCTTCCATCACTTGTGCATTGTCTTCCCTTGGTGCTCTGTGCAATGTTGGGTTTCATCTGTGTTTGGCCCATACCTTTCTTGCTTTTCAACTTGGGGAACCTTACTGCCTTTGGGCAACATTTCTTGAGTGCCCTATACATCCTTGGGGCATCCTTAGCCACACCTTAGATTCAGCCAGCTTATGGGGCGCCTAATATGGTGCCTTGGGGGTTGACAACCTTTCAACATGCCCTCTGGGGCACATTATAACCCACCTTGGCTGATTTGGTGGTTTAGGTTGTTCCTTCTGGGGCGCCCTAAAAGGTGCATTAGTTTATGGCACTGCGGTACGGGTATTTTTAGCTGGCAGCACAGATTGTTGGACTGTTTCGAGCAGGAAAAGGAATTGCCTTGGTCACCCTTATTCATTAAGCCCACTGGGGGATTGACCTCATGACCCCTGTTTCAGCAGTCATTGTATTAACCAGTGTGCTACACCTCTAATGCTGTGATTGCAGGTCGGCACGCAAAGTTAAGGTTAACGCGTGGTAACATGCGCGCTCCCTCTATCATGCGATAATGGACAAGGCGCACTTTATCGCGCGATAACCCGTGATTGCTACCTTAAGACTGGAACGCCCACTCCTTATATGGCATCCTTCACATTATCGCTGCAACTAGCACCGGGAACATTAAGACGGTTTAGTAAACATACCCCTTAGTGTTGAAAAGGTATAACAAAATTAATGTTGTTGGTATGTTGTGACACCTAGTCCCCCTAGGTTCTTCTTACATTGTGCAAGGATTGTTTTAGCTTGAACCAAATATTCAATTGCTTGGCAATGATTTCTTTACTTATCTTTGCCTGTTTCGAATGCTCTCTAAATAAATATTAAACTATGTATATGACTTTAAATATTCTATTTTATCCACAGTGTGAGAATCTTCATTGCCCATGTTCCCTGTAAGTATTAGTATATGTGTCTCATATCCCCTCGTGTTAAATGTATCCCCCCAATTGTGTTGTGACCACTTTGAGTGAAGGATAAGGTGGTATACAAAACTGTCTAAAGAAATAAATAAATGTTATCTGTCTAATTTTATAGGAGTTAGGGAGCTGTGAGTGTTTTCAATTTGTCTCCCCAAACTGTACCACCAATAGTACTAATGTGGCAGGTGATGTGCATGCACTGATAGCACTGATTGGAAGAATGACATGGGACAGATGACTCAGACATGCAGCAGAATGCACTTCCGAGTGGACTGGTGAGGCGTCCTAAGGGTTAATAGGCACATAACATGAGACATGCAGCAGAATGCACTTCCGAGTGGACTGGTGAGGCGTCCTAAGGGTTAATAGGCACATAACATGAGACATGCAGCAGAATGCACTTCCGAGTGGACTGGTGAGGAGTCCTAAGGGTTAATAGGCATATAACATGAGACATGCAGCAGAACGCACTTCCGAGTGGACTGGTGAGGCGTCCTAAGGGTTAATAGGCATATAACATGAGACATGCAGCAGAATGCACTTCCGAGTGGACTGGTGAGGCGTCCTAAGGGTTAATAGGCACATAACATGAGACATGCAGCAGAATGCACTTCCGAGTGGACTGGTGAGGAGTCCTAAGGGTTAATAGGCATATAACATGAGACATGCAGCAGAACGCACTTCCGAGTGGACTGGTGAGGAGTCCTAAGGGTTAATAGGCACATAACATGAGACATGCAGCAGAACGCACTTCCGAGTGGACTGGTGAGGAGTCCTAAGGGTTAATAGGCACATAACATGAGACATGCAGCAGAACGCACTTCTGAGTGGACTGGTGAGGAGTCCTAAGGATCATAGGAATATAACATGATATGTAAGGAACGAGGCATCTATAGTTATGCAATTATAAAAGAGAGAACAGTCCTCACTTATTTTAAGCTGGAATATTTCCCTACTTATGTACGTCCAGTGTCACTATAGAGATAAATAGTAAAATACTGCATTCTCAGCATTTTCCACCTAAGATCATCCCCTTTACATTTTATAATTCACAAACAAATTCTAATAGAATATTGTGGGCCTGATATTTAAAGGGACTTAGATGTTTAGCGGCAGCTACTAAGCATGCAAGTTCTTTATCCATGAATTTTCAGCAGCACCGTACAGGTGGAGGGTAATTTTTTGTATGGGAACACCTAGTTTAGGTGTGTTTCCCAGCAGCTATATTAAGGTACTTTTCTAAACACAAGTAGGCCCCTGCTTGCCTTTATAAAATACTAGCTTACGAAGCAGATCTTGCATGTATATTGCAGGCATGCACATTTACACCAGCCCTGAAACTGGAATATATGCCCATGCCTATAATTTCTAGATGATATAATTGAGCATTTGATTTTAGTTTTGTATAATTTCTAGGCATGTGTGTAAATTATAGTATTTTATAATGTAGGCATGTACTTGCCTGCTCCGCCCAAACTCTGTCCCTGTGCATTCCTACTGGCAGATCATCATTTAATATAGAAACTTATAGTCTGCTTTGTTCAGTTAAAAACAACTGTACAGAGGGATAACGGGCTATATTACAATCCCCTATTGCCCCCTTTCTCGTCATGTCAAAGCACACATTTTTATGCTGGCTGATATTTTATTAGAGGCCCTTTGCATACACCTGTGGCCACATCCTCATAGAAATGGCTTTATAGAATGACCTCCATAGTGCCGCTGAAAATTTTCTCTGTTCGCATTTGCACGGCAAGGACATTTTCCCCAGCTGTCTGGATAATGGAAATATCCAGTCTCCATCCATAGAGTTAAGCAGTTTATTAGGACAGGAAAAATGCTCTCCTAACTTAAACTAAATAGATATAGTAGATACAATGGATGAATATTGCCACTATGAGGGTAATTTTATAACCAGGTGCCTAGTTTTAGGCATCCCGAATGTGCCTATCTTGAGCCTTTTTTATAAAGAAAAGCATGCACCTAGTTTTCTTTATAAAATAGGGTCATAAGTGTTAGACCAGCCCTAGAGCTACTGTAAGTGTCTGTGCCTGAATTTTAAAAGAACATGTGCAAGTTATATAATTTTAGAACTTATGCATATAAATTTGCACTCTGCCCAAGCTCTGCCCACAGTGAAAGTATACGCGGTCACCAGTGTGTATTACAGAATAGCAGCTGACTAAATATATACATAAAAGCCCATTAGTGCATGTAAGTCCTTGAAAATAGGTGACTGATATGGGTAAATGTGTATCTTCATGTCGCTCCTTATAGACGTACCCCCCTATAGGGGGCATTCCATACCGTGAATAGCAGGGTTGGACGTGCGGGCTGGACATCTAACCTGTGCTTACCTCTTCAGCTGTATTCTGCCGGCAGTGCTCCCTGCACATACACAACATTTGTGCAGAGAGCACTGTATGTGGGCGGGGGGGGGGGGGGGGCGGGGTGGAGCTGGGTGCTGGGACATATAGAGGCTATTCAGGACAGGCCTCTGTACGTGCCCTGGCAGCAACCTGGACGTCCGGCTTATTAAGTGCTGGGAGTGGCACGGTATGCTATCTGCAGCCTCCCGCACACACTGCTAATGGTCTCCAGGGAATCTACCACCACAATCCTGCCCATATGGGCCACCGGAGGCATATAATGAGTGGGCAGCAGGAGCCAATGTGGCCCATGGCATTCTGAGCCGCCAGGTAGAGGGCCGGTTGCCATGGTGCTTGGATGCCACTACTCACCTGCCCATGCAGTAGTGTTTGAGCAGGAGGACGGACAGACTCTTGTGCGTTGTTCCCCACTGAATCAGGGGAGCACCAGGAAGTACATCTCCCCAATTCCACCGTTGCGGGTATGCTTAGACCTCGCGGCAATGGAATCAAGTCTATGCGTTGGGCGGGGATTGAATCGGCCTCAACATTTATAATTGCCAGTGGTGAGTGCTGTTTATGTATAATCAGCGCTGCTACCTTTCAGTATAGCAGTGCTGAATATGTCTTTTTTTTTTTCACTGCCAGCGTTCAACAAAAATGCTTGCTGATGCTACTGCCTAGTGACCATACATGATTAGGAATGACTGCTAATCAGATTTTAAAAACTGCCCAGCATGATGGCCTGTGATTGGTGTCTTGAACTTCCATGCAGTGAATCCATGTCCAGGAACAAATTTAGATGTCTCTACAGTTGGCTGATGGTGAGAAGTGTTGTGAGGCGTTATAAACAAAACAATGTGTGCCTTCGAGTCAGTGCTGACTCCTGGTGACCCAGCAGCTCCTGGGTTTTCTTGGCAGTGTATCTGGAAGTAGATTGCCAGGCCTTTCTTCCGAGGCAATGAAGGGTTAAGTGACTTGTCCAAGACCACAAGGAGCGCTAGTAGGAATTGAAACCTGGTCCCTTGGTTACCAAGCCAGTGCTCTAACCCCTAGGCTGCTACTCCGCATTATTCAGAAAAAAATTCTGCACCCCAGGATCATTACTGTTTCTATAAAATGCTCCAGTTGAAAGCACATGATAAATAGCATTGTGATATGCTAGACGATTTTTCCGATTTGCGGCATATTAAATTGAACCTTGAGCCTTGTGTATACATCATCTGTGCGGGAGGGGGTAAGGAGAAAATAGGATGAAGAAGCGAAAATGCTGTCACCTCCCATACACTGCTTCCCTGGCTGTATTTTGTGATTTACCTAAGTGCTTTTGTGGTGAATGCTATCTTGTCCAGAGGTTATGTGAGATTGAGGAAGTAAAGGCATCTGGTCTGGCTCTTCTTTTGTTTGTTACAAATAAGGGTTGCGCAGCAGTATTCACAGATTGATTGTATTTAAACCTAGGAATCTAGAAGAGAAATATAGTACAACATTGTGACAATTCCCCAGAGTTTTTCAGTCCCCAGGTAGCAGCTGTTGAAAAGAGATTGGTCAAAGGAATATATTGTAAAGCTTGTTTCCTTATTATCCTGCCAGACAAATGGATTATGCACTCCAGCCAGCAAGTAGAAGCAGACCAGAGCCACTAACAGTGATGTCATAACTTGTTTATACGCTGGTGCAGCACTGAGAGAAGCCAGTATTGTCTGCCTCCAGCAGATGAGAAGATGTGTGGACTGGTACAGCAGTGCAGATAGGCCAGTCTCCCCCTGGCCCAAATCACACTTTTATGGCCTGTGTGTTTGAGGTTTTGGTACAGTGTTTGCTCAGAGCTTGGGTATGCCCATTGTCTCCTCAAGTCCAGCACTGTTAATCAGAGGTTCCAACATTAGTGGGCCAGAGAATAGAGAGGGGAGACCCCACAAAGTCCCGGGGGGGGGGGGGGGAGGGGGGGATTGGTAAGTCTGTACTTAGGCACTCCTTACTCCTTACTTCTGTCCTTTTTCTGTATATTCTGCTTATTTTTCCCAATTTTTTTGTCATTTTTTAAAATTATCTCTATTTTTGCTGTTTGATTAAAGCCACTTTAAAAGATAAAAACACTCTGTTCAGGCAGCTGGGCCTTCCCAGGCCTATGTGAGTAGCCGGGGAGGCCCTTCCTTTTTTTTCTGGCTGGACAAACAGGTACAAGGATTCCCTTACTGATCATGGGTTCTTTTTTTGCCATGGTATCCTTTTTCCATTGGGGGGTTTTTCCTTTGTGAGTTTTTTTTTAATCACATTTGAGCTTTGCTACAATCCCAGCTGCACAGAGGTGTGCTGCTTGCGACTCCTGTCAAGTGAGCTCTGCTGCTAGCTCTTTTTGTTCAGAGCACAATGGAGAAGATCGGGACATGGTTTTTGGAAGTGTCAGTGCCACCTCTACTATGTTTCCTACAATTTTCCCACTGGCAGTAATAGCAGCAGCCTTGGATAGCAGCAGCATTCTGGCTGAAGGGGAGCATGGTGAGGTGGCTGCAGGCTCAAGCCAGCAGGCCCCTGAGGGTCCTCTTGGGCCCAAAGGCCTTTTCTTAGCTGACTTTGAGGAATAGCTCTTGAAATAGCTCACAGTCTGTTTTCAGTCTCTAGTAACTGCATGGCAGTCCCCCTCTGGGGGTCCTATGGGGGACTTAGGGCCCTCTGACGCTTCTCCATCTGGCAGCATCCTTCATTTTCATCTATCCCTTCTGGGAGAGACCTGGGAGAAGAGGAGGATTGTCTACAATGGGTGAGTCACCAGAGGAATGGGAGCGTCTTCTGGTTGAGGGAGAGGATCTGTTGGTGATCCAAATTTTTCACAGGGAGCACCTTTCCATCCTTATTCAGGATCCCATGATGGCTCTGTGCAATAAAGAGCTTCCTTGGATAGAAGTTTCATAAGTGGGCTCTATCTTAGAGGGACTGTAGTATCTATCATCTGGCTTTTTTCCCCTCTCTGAGCCCTTGCGAAAGCATGTGTTCTCTCAGTGGGAGACACTGGAGCTGGGGCTGAGGGGCACTAATATCCTGGCTGGGCTGTATCCTCTATCCCAAAGGGAGATGGAACAGCATTTCAGGTCCTGAAGGCAGATACCCTGGTCGCAGCGATGATGAAGTACATAATCATTCTGATGAATGGTGGTGCTGCGCTGAAGGAGACTTAGAAAGGTGGAAACCTTCCTGAAGAATGCCTTCACAGCTTCAGCCTTGGTACTAAGGCAGCATTTTGTGTGGGTGTCGTGACCTGAATACTCTTATGCTGGACCCAGCAATTGCCAGACCCACCAGAGGTAGCGAAACTGGAGTCTGAAGTGTGTCATTTGTGGGGGATGTGCTGTATGACTTGATCAAGGTCTCTTCTAAGTCCATAGTGGTGGCTCTAGTAGCCTGAAAGTGGCTCTAGCTCTGGATTTGGTCAGCTAATACCACATTCAATCTGCAGCTGAGAAAGCTCCCTGTTAAAGGTATGTTTCTATTTGGGGAGGCCCTGAAGAAGCTGGGGAAAGAGCTTGGAGAGGTTTACTTACACAGGCTCCCAGAAGATAGGCCCAGAGTTTCCAGGGATTCTTCATATGGGGCTTAGCTGGGAGTATGGGGGCAGTTTAGGTCTGGAAAGAGTTTGAGCATAGCCTATTCCTCCTATAGCTCTAAACCCAAGAAGTGTCAGTCCTTTCATGGATCCCATCAGTCATGGAACTCAGCAAGTGCCTCCCCAGGAGCTGGTAAGCCCTTTCAATGAGATCTAGAGAGTCCCTTCTGAAGACATCTCTAGCAGTTTTACTCAAACTCACATCAGACTAATAGGTCCTCAAGGACCTCTAAAAAGGGTACATACTGGAGTCTGCAGAGCCTATTCAACATGCCTTTGTGGAGTCTCCTTACAGTTCCTTAACCAAGAAAGTAGTGGTTGAAGAAATTCTTCAGCATCTCCTGCAGTTGTAGCTATTATACTCATGCCCGCGGCAGAACAAGCCCAGGAGCAGTATTCCATTTACTTCTGTGGTGCTCAAAAAAGGCAGGTCATTTCAATCCATTCTGGACCTTTAGGTTGTCAAAGTCAGTCATTTCATAGGTCCAACAAGGAGAGTTTCTAATCCCCTTGGATCTTTCCAAAGCATATTTCCATATTCCAGTCCAGCGGTTTCTCTGCTTTTGCATCCTGGGCTGACATTTTCAGTTTTATGCCCTGCCTTATGGCCTGGCCACAGTGCCTCACACCTTCTTGTAGGTCATAGTGGTGGTGGTGGTGGTCTTCTTGTACAAGCAAGGAATCCTGGTTCACACGTACTTAGATGACTGTCTGGATCATGGCATATGGGAGACAAGCCTTAATGCATTTGACCTCCTCATGCAAAGGTGGGGCCTACTAGTGTTCAATCTGATGGCCACCCACGGGAATGCCAAGGTGAAAAATGTTTTCCGCCACAGGAAGTATCCATGGGTGACAGGCTTGGATGCCCTTCTTTAGGAGTGTTCTCAGAAGGGGCTGTCCTGTATGTCTTTCCCCCATGGCCCTCGGTAAGCTGACTAATATGCAGAATTTGGCCTCATTGGAACTTGGGCATTCTAGTGGCACCAGACTGACTATGCAGGCCATGGTATGCAGCTCTTTTGAGCCTGTTGTCAGAATCCCGTCTATTGCTACCTCAGGAGAGAGGATTTATGGCGCTTGAGAGTCATAAGCTTTTTAAGAATAGATACTCTGTAGTGGTAGTTGACACCATTCTCAAGTTCCAGAGAGCCTCTATGTCCTTGGCTGCATGAGAGTCTCCAGGGTCTTCAAAAGGTGGTGTTCCCCTCAGGTTCTGGATGCCAGGAAGGCGAACGTAATGGCTGTTTTGCCCTTCTTTTAGTCTGGGTTGGACCAGGCTTTAGCTCTGAACTCTCTCAAGGTTCAAGTGGTGGCCCTTGCATACTACTGAGGGCATGTTCAGAGAGTGTCCTTAATAGAGAACCTTGATGTGTCCTGACTTTTCAAGGTGGTGAAGCAGATCAATCTGCTCATGCATCCGATTGTACCACAGTGGAGTGTCTAATCTAATCTAATAGAGTTTTATATACCACAACAATCCCAATAAAAAAAGGTTCGGTGCAGTTTAACAGCAAGAAAATATTTTAACATTTAAAAATAAACAAAGGACACTAATCCCTATTAAATAACCAAATTTTCAAACTGGTTTGAAGGCACTGAAAAGTCCTCCCTTTGAGCCCCTTTCAATGGCCTCTCTCAAGGATTTGACTCTGAAGCTGGTATTCATGGTTGCTGTTATCAGACGGGTGTTAGAGCTACAGGCCTTGTCATGTAGAGGATCTTTTCTGGACATTTTGACGGCATCAGTCTCTCTGAGGACAGTACCATCCTTTCTCCTAAAATGCTGTCCTCCTTTTATGTTAATAAGAGCATGATCCTACCTTTCTCCTTGGAGGAGGACCTTTGGGTGGACCCCTCACTGCGCCTTTTGGCTATGGGGAGGGCGCTAGTGAAGCATCTGGACATACTGATTCTTTCCATTGGTTGGACCATCTCTTTGTCTTACACAGTGATCCAATGAAAGGAAAGACAGTGGACAAGTCCTCGATTGCCCAATGGATTAAGGAGGCTATTAGAGTTTTTCTGTAAGAAGCATTTGTTGAAGGGAGTCAAATCGTACTCCACTAAGCCACAAGCTTCATCCTGGATGAAGTCTGCCTAGGACCTCATAGGTTTTCAACCGAGTCCTCGGGGAACCCTAGGCCAGTCAGGTTTTAGGGATTCCCGCAATGAATATGCATAAGATAGATTTGCATACAGTGAAGGCAGAACATGCAAATCTTTCTCATGCATATTCATTCTGAGAATCCTGAAAACCTGACTGGCCTAGGGTTCCCCGAGGACTCAGTTGAAAACCCCTGGCCTAGGTGACTTCAGAGGATATCTATAAGGCAGTTATCTGGTCATCTCTGAGCACCTTTATGAATCGCTGCAAGTTGCATGTGGGAGCTGGAGCAAATGATGTCTTTGGCAGACCAGTTCTGTCTGAGTAGGGTTGCCAGATGACTCCAGGTCATCAGGGACAAGTTGAGTCAGTCCTGATTTTACCTGCATTGCATGCACACATACTATTCTAGTGTAGTCAATGGAAGTAAATCCAGGACTGGACCGACTTGTCCCTCATGACCTGGAGATATCTGGTAACCCTAGTCTAAAGTGTTGACTTGCTTGGGTATGTCCCACTCCTCTAAACTGGTCTAACAGAATGATAAGAAAGGGGAAATTTTACATACCTGATAATTTACTTTAATCTTATTTATTTATCTATCTATCTATCAGTATTTAGCTCACACCTTTCCAATAGTAGTTCAAGGTGAGTTACCTTCAGGTACCTAGGTATTTCCCTGTCCCTAGAGGGCTTACAATCTAAGTTTGTACATGAGGCAATGAAGGGTTGATTGGTGTGCCCAAGGCTACAAGGAGTGTCAGTGGGATTCAAACCCTAGTCTTTCCAGTTCCAGGCTGCTGCCCTAACCACTAGGCTACTCCTCTACTGCTAAATCAGTCCAGGACACACTCTGGAAGACTATTCCTATGGGTTTTGGAGCTTCTCATAGTGCTGCACAAGCATATATACAAGTGATGACATCACTGAAAATTGCTCTGGGTCTATCTCCACCTGCTGGCTGAGAAGAATTACCCACTCATCCAGATTGTCCAGCAGTATTCAAGAAAAGGAAATTAACAGCTATGGGGAATTTCTCCTTATAACAAGCAGCATGTGTAGTACAGATTAAGCATGCACATTTCAAGATTGTTTGAGCACCTAAAAATTAAATGTGCACACAAATTACTTGTGTATGCCCTATGAATTAATGCACACACAATTGATTTGCATAGGAGGTATGCAATTACAATGAACAGAAAGAAAACTTTGGTTTGTTTTCATTTGAAATGAAGGGGTGTTTTTTTTGGGCTCTGCACATATCTTTTATTAATTTTTTTTTTTTGGGGGGGGGGGGGTTGGAACAAATATATGTTAAGAGAGTATCATGTATCCTGACTTCAAAACAGTAGACTTTGTTTCTATCCGTGTGGCACGTCTACAAATGCCTGACAGGATAAATTTAGTTTTTGGTGAAGACATGGTTCTGTGCTCATCTCTGTGTGGGAAATAGCATCCTGTGCTCTAATTAATTTGCTGCCAAACCAAAAGAAAATTTGTTTGAGGCTTACTGACACTGAAGGCAATGAAAATTAACTTAATTTTTCTCTGTGGCTTTTCTAAAAATAATTTGCAGAGTAAATATATGCAAAATACAGATTTATAGATATATGAATTGTTTTTAATTAAAGTTCTTCTGGATTAAAATTATAAAGAACCGTCTGCTAAAAGCAAGTGGCTACTAGAAATTATTTACAACATTTTTTTAACTTGTTAGATTTCTGTTCTGTTGAGTTTGTGCCAAATTTTAAGTTGCATTTTCCAGAAAGTCTTGCAGTATATTTAATAGAGCGGGCCTCTATTTTATTCAACCTTTGATTAATTGGTGTGCCTTAAAAATATTTAATGTACTAAATTGATTTAACGTGTGTTAAGTCAATTAAGAGTATTTTACTAAATTGTATTAGGCATTTGCAGTTAACATGCCAAAAAAAGTGCAGATATTGCCATGTTAACTACAAAAGCCATGCACAGCATTTCCCCAGCAGATAATGTATTGAAAGTAAAGAGAACACCGTTGGGCAACATTATGAATACAGCTAACGCCACACATTGAGGTGATGTTAGTTGTACCCATGCTGTCTGCAAATCCAATGCTCACGTGCTGTTGAGGCCCGCTGTAACCACGCATTGTAGACATGGCCACTCTCTGCCCTAATGCCACCACTCCTTCAGGTAACACAACTTTCTGCAAATAGTGTAGCAATTCACTGTGTTATCTGCAGTTGTCCCAAGTTAACTGCTACGGCAGCTAGATAGGGTCATGCACTTGGGAAGCAGAACTCCAAGGGAATTGTATGCAATAGGGTGTGACAAATTAGTGTGCATGGACCAGGAGCAGGACCTCAGAGTGATTATCTCTGACGATCTCAAGGTGGCGAAACAGTGTGACAAGGCGGTGGCAAAAGCCAGAAGGATGCTGGGTTGCATACAGAGAGGAATTATCAGCAGAAAGGAAGAAGTACTAATGCCACTGTACAAGTCACTGTTGAGGCCTCACTTGGAATATTGTGTTCAATTTTGGAGATCGTATTTCAAAAAGGATATAAAAAGGCTGGAAGCGGTTCAGAGGAAGGCGACCAAAATGATTTGGAGCCTGAATCAGAAGACTTATGAGAAGAGTCTTGAAGACCTAAATATGTACCCTCTGGAGGAGAGGAGGGACAGGGAAGATATGATTCAGACCTTAAATAGTATTAATGAACAAACAAACCTCTTCCAAAGACGGGGAAGCAGTAAAACTAGAAGACATAACATGAAGCTGCAAGGGAGTAAACTGAAAGTCAATGTCAGGAAATACTTTTTCACTGAAAGGGTGGTGGATGCTTGGAATGCCCTCCCGATGGAAGTGGTGGGGGCAAACACAGTGACAGAATTCAAAATGGCATGGGACAGACACAGTGGATTCTTTTATAGCAACAGGATAAAAGATAGAAAGCAGAGGTTAGGGCTAAATGGCCAATTTTCCCAATGGAGGAAGGTGAATAGTGGAGAACCCCAGGGATCTGTGCTGGGTCCGCTGCTTTTTAACATATTCATAAATGACCTGGAAATGGGAATAACGAGTGAGGTTATCAAATTTGCAGATGACACAAACTGTTTAAAATTGTTAAAACTCATGAGGATTGAGGAAAATTGCAAGAGGACCTTGATAAATTGGAAGACTGGGTATCTACCATTATTAAGAAGGGACCCAGGATATCAATGCTTGACCCAATACAAGCATTGTGGAACCTGTGTCTTTTGGGGAAACTGCTAGGTACGTATGACCTAGATTGGCCACTGCTGGAAACAGGATACTGGGCTTGATGGACCTTGGTCTGACCCAGTATGGCATATCTTATCTTCAAATGGCAGATGAAATTTAATGTGGACAAGTGCAAAGTTCTGCAGCTAGGAAAGAACAACCTAAACTATGGTTACACGATGTAAATTTCCACATTAGGAGCCACCATCCAGGAAAAAGATTTAGGCGGCGTCATGGATATCATGTTAAAACCGTAAGCCCAGAGTGCAGTGGCGGCCAAGAGAGCAAATAGAATGCTAGGTATCATAAGGAAAGGAATGGAAAATAAAACAAAAGGATATTATAATGTCTCTGTGTCATTCCATGGTGTGACCGCACCCTGAATATTGTGTGCAATTCGGATCGCCGTATCTTAAAAAGGATATAGCGTTATTAGAAAAGGTACAGAGAAGATGGTAAAGGGGATGGAAGAATACCCCTATGAAGAGTAAAGGGGATGGAAGAATACCCCTATGAAGAGAGGCTAAAAAGGTTAGGGCTCTTCAACCTGGAAAAGAGACAGCTGAGGGGAGATATGATAGAAGTCTATAAATTAATGAATGGAGTGGAATGGGTAAACGTAGATCAATTGTTTACTTCTTGAGAATATAGAAAGAATAGGGGGTATGCGATGAAGCTACAGGGTAACTTATTTAAGGCTAATAAGATAAAATGTTTCTTCACTCAACGTGTAATCAAACTCTGGAATTTTTTACTGGAGAATGTAGTAAAAGCTGTTTTTTACAAGTTCTTGGAGGAAAGGTCCATAAACTATTATTAAAAGGGCCCAGGATATCACTGCTTGACCCCATACAAGCTTTGTGGAACCTGTGTCTTTTGGGGAATCTGCTAGGTACTTATGACCTAGATTGACCACTGTTGGATCAGGATACTGGGCTTGATGGACCTTGCTCTGACCCAGTATGGCATATCTTATGTTCTAAAATAAACATAACTATCTCTTATATCTGAACAAATAGGGGTGACCTACATGGAGTGGTGGTTACATCCCTAAACAAAGGCAAGGGGAGGGGTGACCTGCACGGAGCGGCAATTGCACCTACTCTTGCCGCCTTGCTGGGCAGACTAGATGGACCAAACTGGTCTTTATCTGCCGTCATATACTATGTTCCTATGTTATCTGCCACATTAGCAGTTAATGTGGTTGAGTAAATATGTCCCTTAGTGTGCATTAGAAAGTTATAATGTGTGTTAACAAATTTGTATTAAAATGAATGTATGAAACAAACTTAAAAAACTTCTAAACATATGGCAAAAAGTCCAAAGAAAAACAAACCAAAATGTTTTGCCCGCTTCACATCCCCATCAAGGACAGATTTTTTTTTAAAGGGGCATGGCAAGATTATTTTGCTCACTTATTGTCGTAGAGAAAGGTTTTCCATGTATGTACCAGAAGATTATCTGAGGTCAGCCCAAAATAACTTTTATCAGCTCCAGGAAAGGCAGCTGCATTCTTTGAAGTGACAAGGGTGTGGTCATTTTCCATGTTACATTCTTGAATAGCCTTGTCAATGGAAGTGCCTATGCAAAAGAAGATTATTTCAAATACAGGAATTTTACAAAATCTTGGTTCTTTAATAAAGCCTTAATTTTAATATCAGTGCTTATATTCTGCTCTAATAATCACAGCAAGGCAATATTACATTTATTTATTTATTTGTATTTTACTTGCACCTCATCAATAGTAATTCTGGGCAAATTACATTCAGGTATAGTAGGCATTTTACTGTTCTCAGAGGCTTCCAATCATAGTTTGTATCTGAGGCAATGGAAGATTAAGTGACTTGCCCAAGATCAAAATGAGGGGGGGGGGGGGGATGTCCTTCACTGGGAACAATTAGGAGATTTTGCTTACCTCAGCAATTTGGGATTGCATGTACTAAGAGCCTGAACGGGGGAAACCTCATACCATTTTATTTTGAATGTTGATTAATTCGGTATCAATATTAAAATCCTCTCTAAAATAAAATAGCTACAATTTTATGATAAAAGTTCTTTGTTTCTTCATATGGTTTTCTTTGTAGCATAAAAGGCTGCTTCTGACGCCTGATCCATTATTCTCCGATCCATCATTCTCCTGCATACCACCTCTGTGTATCTTTACCATTCTAGTTCCCAATTTTTTGTGTTGTCTGTCTTGATTAAATTGTAAGCTCTGAAGAGCAGGGACTGTCTCTTACATGTATATGTACAGCTCTGTGTATATCTTGTAATGCTATACAAATAAGTACATTCCTGGCGGAATTCTTCGCAATGCAGAATTTGCACAGAATTCCCCACCTGCACAACATTCTGCATTTGTTATGCAAAATTCTATGCAGCCACCAGCATCGACGAGCCAGTGAAGCAGGCTCAGGTCCACAGGCTTTCTCTTTGCTCCCTTGACTGTGCTATACTTCTGACACTGACACTGCTAGGAATAGTGCTGGCACTGGAAATATAGCACTGCTGTGAGAGCAAAGGGAAATGCTCCTGCGGCTGTTTTAAAAATGCTGCTATGGATCAGGTGGAAGAGGTGAATAGCTGAGTACTGGAGAAGGGCTACTGGTGAGTCGGTAGGTGGCTAGGGGCTGAGATGGGCTGCTGGTGAGTTGGAGGGTGGCTAGGACTGAGATGGACTGCTGTGAATCGGGGGAGTGGCTGGAGGCTGAGATGAACTGCTCCAAGTTCCTGTCCTGGGTCACCTATGATGGGCTCGAGACTGCAGCCTGGGCAGCAGCCGCATGCATCGGTACTCGACGCCTGGCCTGGCTTCAGAACTCTGACCTTGAGCAGGAAAAACTGCTGGATGTCCCATGCACCGGGTAGAATCTATTTGGAAAATCTATGGCCGACAAGGTGGCTGAGGTGGTGACCAGGCAGAGGCTCTCAAAGAAGACCTCTACCTTTCCCCATAAGAAAGCCTCGGGGAAAAGGCCAACTTTCTTGAGAAGGGCCCTTTCCATCAGAGTCACCACTACCAGGTTTTTCCAAGCCAACAGCACCAGGGTCCCCAACCCAAGGGCCAGGGACACAGACCCAGGAAGCCAAAGGCTCCCAAGCTGCAGACACCAGCTCCAGTTCAACCTGGCAGAAGCTTTTGTCTCCCAGGGTGGGGCCTCCCTCCCCCTGGGAGACCCTCACCAGCCCAAAGGGGGCCGCTTGGCACTCTTGCACTCTTTGCCCACAGATGGCCCAAGGTCATCTCGGACCAGTGGGTGCTTCAGGTGGTGAAGGAGGGTTACCACCTCTGCTTCCAGCTACCATCTCAGGGGGATTTTCCAGGAGAACCAGTGTGATCTCTCCTTTTCCAGGCCCTCTTGCTGTCAGAGCTAGCAGGTATACTAAGGGACATGGCAGTAGAGCCTGTTCCCCATCACCTCTGGGGCAAGGGCTTCTACTCAAGGTACTTTCTTATCCCCAAGAGAACCAGGGGTCTAAGGCCTATCCTGGACCTCTGAGACATGAACAAGTTCCTGGTAAGGGAGAAGTTCAAAATGCTCGCACTTGGGACACTGCTGCCCTACCTTCACCAGGGAGACTGGCTTTGCTCCTTGGACATAAAGGATGCCTACACCCACATACTGATACACTCATCTGACTGGCAATACCTGAGAATCATGGTAGGGGGAGACCATTACCAATACAGGGTACTTCCCTTTGGCCTGGCTTCCTCACCAAGAGTGTTCACAAAGTGCCTAGCAGTGGTAGCCGCCCATCTGTGCCTACAAGGGGTGTTCATTTTCCCTTGCCTGGACGACTGGCTTAACAAGGGCAGCACAGCCACAGAGGCCAGTCAGGGCACAGAATGTACCATCCTTCTCCTGCAGCACTTGAGGTTCATCATCAACTACCCCAAATCGCATCTCTCTCCAGTGCAAGACCTAGAGTTCATCAGTGCTCAGCTGGACACGGTGCAGGCCAGAGCCCTCCTTCCTCAGGACAGGGCAGAATGCCTCAAACAGCTGGCAGAGGAGGTCCAGCACCACACAATGGTGCTGGCTCACTTCTCTTCTGCCTGTTGGGGCACATGGTCTCCACGATCCATGTCACACCCCTATCCCATCTGCACATGTGGACATCCCAGTGGTACCTATGTTCTCAGTGGACTCAGGCCATGGGCTGACTCCAGGACAGCATCAGTCTCTTTTACCAGCTGGCAAGATCCCTTGCCTGGTGGCAGAACCAGGGCCTCCTTTGTGCAGGGATGCCCTTCCAGGTGCCCCCACCGCAATGTACCCTGACCACAGATGCCTCTCTTCAGGGCTGGGGAGCTCACTGCGTAGTTCACCGCACTCAGAGTTGCTGGTCCAGGGAGGAGTCTCTATTACAGATCAACCTCCTGGAAATACGGATGGTAGCCCTCGCCCTACATGCGTTCTGCTCTCTCCTGTGGAACAGACCTGTGCTGGTCCAGATGGAAAATCAGGTCACAATGTTCTATATAAACAAGCAGAGGGGCATGGGTTCATAATCCCTCTGCCAGGAAGCTGTAGCCCTCCTTGACTTTGCAGTGTGCAATGGCATGCTCCTGCAAGCGGTCTACCTCCCAGGCCAGGATAACTACCTGGCAGACAGACTTAGCAGAGTCCTCCACCCTCATGAGTGGCGTCTCAACACTGTAGTGGTGAAGAAGCTCTTCCACTTTGGGGCTGGCCCGAGATGGACCTCTTCATCTCTTCCGACAATGTGCAGCTGGCTCGCTTCTGCTCCAGGCAGCCGCACCCACAGAGGGTAATGGCAGATGCGTTCCTTATCTCATGGTCCAAGGGACTGCTGTATGCATTCCCACCGACTCCCTTAGTCGCCAAGACTCTGTTCAAAATTCAGAACGAGAGGGCATCAGTGATACTGATCACCCCCAGGAGGCCCAGGCAACCCTAGTTCCCACTACTGCTCTCATTGGCGGTGACATTCCCAGTACCCCTGGGCTGAGCCCCAGACCTCCTGACGCAGGAGGAGGGCTCCCTTCTGGACTCCAATGTGGGGTCATTGACTCTAATGGCCTAGCTGCTGAGAGGGTAGCCTTGGTCCCACTCAACCTACCACAAGAGGTTGAGGAAATCCTGCTAGCCTCCAGGAAGCCCTCCATGAGGAGGGCTTATGCCTTTAAATGACACAGGTTTGCTCTGTAGTGTGTAGATAGGAAGAAAAACCCATTCTTCTGCCATGTTCAGCTGGTACTCCAGTACCTATTGCATCTGTCGTGCACAGGGCTGAAATCTAACTCAGTCTGGGTGCATCTGAGCACCATAGCCGCTCACTATTACCCAGTAGCGGGAAAGCACTTATCTTGCCAGTCCTTGGTTTCCCGTTTCCTACAGGGCCTTCTGCTTTCCAAACCCCCTGTCCGCCCTCCGGCAGCAGAATGGGACCTCAATGTGGTGCACTCCCAGCTCACTAGGCCACTGTTTGAGCCACTGGCCACCTCAGATACCTATAGTGGAAGCTGTCCTTCCTGGTGGCCCTGACCTCAGCTCGCAGAGTCAGCAAGATTCAGGTGCTGATGGCAGACCCACCGTACACCAGGTTCTTCAAGTACAGGGTAGTGCTCCACACTCACTCTAAGTTCCTCCCAAAGGTAGTATCCCCATTTCACCTCAACCAGGAGGTGGTGCTCCACACCTTCTACCTGTGGCCTCATGCTGGCAGGGAGGAGCTCATACTCCACACACTGGATTGTAAATGGGCCCTGTCCTCCTATCTGCAGCAGACTCAGGGCCACCGCAAGGCACCTCAGCTTTTCGTGTCCTATGACCACAGCAGACTGGGGATCCCTGTAACCAAGTGAACCCTATCCTCTTGAGTGGCAGACTGCATTGTCTGTGCCTATGAGTGGGCCTGGAGCACTGGATCACAGCGCATCATGTGAGGGTGATGGTCATGTTGGTGGCCCATCTCCGTTCTGTGCCGGTGACAGAAATTTGCAAAGCCGCCACTTGGCCATCCATTCATACGTTTGCAGCACACTACTGCCTGGAAAGCGAATCCCGTAGGGACAGTGCCTTTGGTCAGACAATGCTGCATAATATTCTTGGAGTGTAGGCAACTCCTGCCTACGACCCTCTGTGTTCTGGCTACTGGAGTGATAGTGTTGCTGGACGCTAAGATCTTGCAGTTTCTCAGCGAGGACTCACCTTCTGAAACTCACAGCCACCCAACTGGTCACCATTGGTACTGTCGTGGTTCGGTCCTTAGCAGCTTGGAGCTAGGGAGTCCCATATGTGAGGACTGACTTCCTGCTTGTTCCTGGAGATAGTATAGTTACTCACCTGTAACAGATGTTCTCCGGGAACAGCAGGAATCATTCCTCATAACCCCCCCCACCCCTCCCCTTGGAGTTGCTGTCCTGTTTTTGGTTTGACTGCCATCTTAGCTATATCATCTGACTAAGCAAGATGGCATCCTTGGGTGGGAAGGGGAACACACATGCGTGGTAGCATTCCCAAAGGCTTTCTTTGAAAGCTGGGGAAATGCTCTGCATGAGCTCTGTTGGCGCCGATGTCACCCATATGTGAGGACTGATTCCTGCTGTTCCCGGAGAACACCTGTTACAGGTGAATAACTACGCTTTCTAGCTTACATTAGGGGTAAGAACACTGGGGACATTGTTCAATGACTTGCCCTATGGGTGCCCTCTCAGCAAAGGATAAAGGGCAAAATTTGACATTTTGGCTGTGATCTTTGTGAAATGTGCTCACAAGCAATTCAAGGAGAACAATGGATATGTCCAAATAGTCAAAAGGTTTTCAGGAGTAAGATGTTTTCGACATGTAACACTACTTTAGAAGTGTATATAATTCAGTGCCCCTGTCAGTAGATTTATATAGGGCACTGAAGAAAGCAATAAAAGTGAGATTGTGAGAACATCGGTCCCGAATACATAAAAAAAATGAGGTGGTTCCAGTTGTACAACACTGTTTGAATGTGGGACATACATTTGAAGAGCTCTGTTGGAAGGTCATTGATGTGGTCCCCCCCAAATTGGTGAGGTGGTGACAGGGAGGCACATTTGAATTACAAGGAACAATTCTGGATATATCATTTAAATATGGTGCAACGCTATGGGCTCAATATGGGACTAGAATGACATTCCTTACTATGAAATATTACGATCGTTATCAATCTATTCATAAATAGTACAGAATTGACTATATCTTTGTGTTTGACATCATCACAAGCTTTAACTAAGACGCTGTGGCCATTTTGAGGGACGAGCTAAAGAAATCTGGAGTGAGGATCGTACTGGTGGATATGACTGAAGGATGAAACTATTTGCAAGAAATTATTGGTGGCTCCACTCAGATAAGTGAATGAGTTATTATGTGCCCTGGTGCAGAACCTATGAGTAATAAAGTTTGAAACATGATGTTAGGTTGGTAGAAATGATGGACATATGAGTTAATAGAGAGAGAGTAGTTACCAATAGATTAAGGATATCTTTTAAAGAAAAAAATACAATAAAGTAAAAGGATGAAAATCAGAAGATTCTAGCATAAATTGCTGGGAATTTTTTAAATAAGATCTGATAAAAAGGTTTTGTTTATTTAAGTGTGTGGTACGATTGGATATAGATGGTATTGTATTACATTTGATGAAGGGATTACTTCCAGTGATTTGATCTCAGTTTATATTCTTTGGGTGGTAATTGAAAAGGCCAAGGACTACCAAAAGGAAGTTCACATGCGCTTTATTGAGTACAGCAAGGCCTTTGATCATGTGGATAATGCCAAAATATAGAAAGTCTGTAGGTCAGTGGTGTTACTGAACATCTAATTGTTCTAATACAAATTTTTTATACCAGACGAGAGGCAACAGTCAAGACAGAACATGGTGAAACAGGTTTGGTTCTCATTTGGCAAAGGAGTAACACAAGCTGCATAGTTTGTATGCTGAATACTTCATGAGAGAAGCTGGATTGCAAGGATAAACATGGATTCAAAATCAAAGGGCAAAACATCATCAACTTCTGCTGTGCTGATGGCACCATACTTAAAATGGAAGTTGAGAAAGATTTAATAAGCCTCTTAATTAAAATCAAAAAAGAAAGTGAAAAAATGGGATTGTGACTAAATCTAAAGAAGACAGAAGTGCTGACAACAAGTCTAACAATCAGTTTCAGAGTTAACAATACAGTTACTGAAGTTGTGGACAGTTTCTGCCTCCTGGGCAGGGCCGGCCCAACCACTAGGCAAATTAGGCAGTTGCCTAGGGAAGCAAACTCTAGAGGGCAGCAAAAGAAGGACATTCAAAGTTAAATAATAGATTTTGACAGCCAGAGGGGGTGTAAAGCTTGAGGTTCCCCTAGGGCTCCAACAGTTTGGATGAACTCTAGGATTGGCCCTGCTCCTGGGTCAGTGATCAACGAGAAGGGCTCCTACAGTCAAGAAGTACAACACAGACTAGCACTTGGCAAAACTGCAATGAAGGGTTTAGAGAAAAATTTCAAAAGCACTGATGTATCTTTACAAAGATTTCAGTTGTTAAGAGCAGGATAGGAGGAACGTTGATGCATTTGAATTGTGGTGTTGGTAGCGTCTCTTACAAATACCAAGAACTGCCAAGAAGACAAATGGAATCTAAACCAAATTAAGCCTGAACTTTCACTTGAAGCCCATATGACCAGATTGAAATTATCATATTTTGGACACATGAGACTAATAGACTCATGGAGGAAAGGATGGAGGCAGAAAACATTGAGGACAGCTACACCAAGATGGATTGACAATATTACAGCAACTATGAATGCACCTCTGAACAGCCTTTGGATGCAAACAGAAGATAGAGCTTTTTGGAGATGGTCTATCCATATGGTAGATGGCAGGGGAGCCGTGCTTTTGAAGAGTTTTTGGAGTAGCGTTTTCTTTTATCGCTTAAGCCCCTGATGAAGCCAGATGATGGCGAAACGAAAGCTTTTGTAGGGTTAATAAGCGTTCTTGAAGTATAATACTTGGTGGAAGTGTGATTTAACAGTTTTCCCCGCTGCTTTGTGGAGATCTGCTTGGTCCAGTGTGTTGTGGATCGCATTGGAGGGTTGAGGATCCTTCCGGTTGCCAGATAACGCTAAGATAAGTTATTGTGAACCTTATGGTATTTTTGAACAGTTCAATATTTCATTTGTGATTTTTTTCACAGGGAACATCCTGTTCTTCCGATGGGACCTTACCTTGCTCCGTGGAGTTGATTATATTCAGACGCTTTTTTGTATGTGGTTTTGATTGAGTGTGATTGGGTAAGAATGGTTTTTGATATGTTGTGGTGTTTGAATAATTTTTATTGCTTTTCCCAATAAATAATCTTGTGGTTTTTAGGGTTTGGGATTTGTGATAGTTTTGGTGATTGTATGAGAGGCTTATTGACCAGTGATGTAAGCGTCTGCTTTTCCCTATAGTGAATTTTCACTATATGTAGGGTATGAGCTATCCTGAGGTCATTTTGCCTGTGCAGTATTTTGAGTAAATTGTTTTGAGTTGTGAGCTTTTCATGAGATAGTTGAATTAGGAGCAGTATTTTTTGGTTATTTTTTGTTTGTTTGTATTTGCTCTTACACAGCTGTTTTTGTGTTTTGACTATCCATATGGCTGGCAGAAGCTGACTTTAACTTGACAGCAATTAATTATTATGATGATAAAAGTATATATAATGATTGCCTTACACTGTACCTGTTTTAGTGTAATGTATTTATTTGATGTCTTTGTATATGGTAGGTTGCTATTTATGTCAATTATATATGCATTGTACTTCTGGTTTATGGAATGAGTTTTATTGAGATCAAATTATAAATCTTCTTGAGTAGGGGAAGCGACTCAAATATTAGGAAGGAAATCACCAAACAAAATTAGTCTATAGAAAATCCACAAAAAAGCTTTGACAGAAATTCTTTGCCAGAAAAAGAACTTGGCAGTCTCACAAGTTTGCATCTTTAATAATACATTAGGTTTAAATAGCTATTATCTCTCTTCAACTACTTCATTACAGATTTGCTATTTACTGACCAATGGTATTATTGATCGGCTAATGTGGGTTCTCCACTCCTTTGTTCTTTGTTAAAACAGTTCTTCCACATATCTGATTTTTCAGTCAGGAATATTGAAATAGCCTTCGCCCTCCTGAGGATAAATGAGTGACGACTTAAGTTTATTAATTTCATTTACAGTTTTAATTTTTTTATTTAAATATTGATTTTTTTCGACCTTGCAGCTTATCCTGCTCCTTTTATGTTTCTCGTTCAGTCAGATCCTGGACTGGGCTCTGGACTACAAGACTTCATTCTCAACTAACCAAGGATTTTAAATTCCACCTTCCCCTGCCCCCAAAACCACACTTGTTCTGATCACTTGATCTGCTCAGTCCTTGACTAAATGCCATCAGGCTGGCCCCAGAGTTGGTTCAAGGTGTTGGTACCCTAGGTATATCTTAAGCTTTACATCCTCCCCCTGTCTGTCAAAATCTATTGGCTAGTTTTGAATTCCCTCCTCCTCCCTCCCACCAATTAGTTTGCCTGGTGAAGGGCCCGGCCCTGGGTGTCATTCATCAGGGCTCTTTCTGGAATCCTGGTTCCTGAATCAGGCCACTGGGTGCTAACCATAAGCAATAACCATGATTATCTCCCATAGAATCCTGGAAGGCAATGAAGGCTGCCTCCACAGCATCTTCAGCAAACCCAGGAAGCAGAAAGCCTGATAGGGGAGGGATCTAACCTAGAACATCCATGTGGCAATGCGTAACACTTCCCACCGGAGCCCCCAGGCCAGCTTCTCTCAGACCTTATCAGAGACATGCTCAGGGCTTGCATGGTGCATAGTGAATTATTTGCATGCCTAACCCCATGCACTGGAAAATAAGTTCCTTTAAAGAATATTTTTCCTCCTGAAGACTTTTGGTGCTATCAAATTCTTAAATATCTCTTACCTCCTGTTCCCTCTTCACAGAGCAAGCCAATGACCTTGTAATATATGGCTTTTTCTCAGACTACTCTTCGTGGTTAGAGAGCCACTTACCAGTACTACGGTGTTTAGGGGCTGCTTCTCGTTTACTATCATTTTACATCTTTTTGTTTGCACTTTATATACATCGTGGTATTTCATATACAAGGCAGCAAAGCTTTGGCATTATTAAAACGCTGGAAAAGAAGCAGTTCCAGGTCAGGAATTCATGGGAAGGGACTATCATACTGTATAATGAAGTCTCCTGGGTTTATTTTCTTCCCCCTCATTTTGACTCTAAGGTTTAAATGCCCTAAAAGTAAACACTTGAAGTTTAGGACATATAAGATTGACATCAAATACCTTAAAGCTACAGTATAAACCTAAGGGGTTAGCCCCTGAAAACTGGGAAATGACAGATATTTAGCAAAAGTGAAGAAGTTGATTTTTCTTATTTATTTTGAACTTCTAAAAGGAACCCTTATACACTGCATCTAATCTGATTTCATTAGCTTGGTATTCACCCCTCCTTGCTTCTCTCTCTCTCTCACTGCTTCAAAAACCCCATGACCCTCCCCTCTTTCTTCATATATATGTATCTATTTTATGCTCTAAAGTCAGCTTTTAGCTATGTGAGAGGTAATTTTGTAACCGATCACATACAGTAAGTAGGAGATTCCCAGAGTACACTTACCCTCAGGTCACATGAAAATAGGCACAGACATTCTCCTCATCTACTTTATATGCATGCATCCTCTATGGTAATTTTATGAAAGCCATTTTCTTCAGGTAAAACAGTTTACCCATGAAAAAAACGTATATAAAATTACCCCCATAATGTCGTCTTCTATTCTTTTATCCTTGACAACGTTTCATCCATGCACTATTTACTACAGTAATGGGTTGCTGGCCAGCCTTCATAAAGCCTCTCTTTACCCGCTCCATGTTCTTCGAAATTCAGATTCACTGCAGCTCCCCTTTTTACAGCTTACTTCAGCAAAACAGAATTCTTTTACTTATCTTCAAGGGTATTTATGGCTCTGTTCCACCCTCTTTCTTCTCTCTTATTTATTTAATGTATTTTTATTTATTCATCCAACTTCATGTACACTAGCTAACAAAAAGTCCTTCAGTAGTTTACAGTCACAATAAAATTTGCTCCTTAAATTTTTTTTAACCAATCAAATAATAACCTAAAACAATTCTGTCCATTATCACCTAAAACTCACAAAGTTACAGCTGGGTTAGAAACATGCTTTTCTTGCTTTCTAAACTTCAAATATAAAGTTTCCAACGAGCTCGAGGGGAAGAAGATTCTATTGAAAAGGTGCAAAACAGAGAAAAACATTTCAGTGCATTATTAAAAGTCATTTTCTCTTTTTCCTAATTTTCATTTGGCAAATTAATCAGCCCCACAATAAGACTTCTACCCATTTTCAAACCATAGTACTGCTTGCTCCTTTTTTTAACACTGACCTTTGAGATGTCTCTTCTTTGATTCTAAACAAAAATCTCATTTATTTTCTTTTGCTGTTCTGTAAAGTTTTGTCAGTGCTCTTCCTTTTGGTCTGTGGTTGGGTTTTTTTTTTTTTTTTTGGACTTTACCATGTCCCAGATTGTTGTAAGATATGCTAGATAAGGACACTATATAAAAGTCAAAAATAAATGTACCTACGTCTTTTCTCACTTTATAACCCTCTTCCCCAGATGACATGCCCAGACGCTTCACACTCGCTTAATGCGATGGTCAGACGCAAGTCTTCAAGAGTACATCATTAGCATTCTCTTGTGAGTAGATGCAGAGATAGCAGTTGCCTTCAGTCCTTTCTTGGAGATTATGTGCATCAATTCCATGAGCCGCCTTTGACCTGTAGGACAGAAAACTTGAACGCGTGTTGCCTGCATCTCAGCATGACAGCTGAGCCACTGGGCCAATTAAACATAAATTTTAATGCTGTTTTTCCTATCATCTGCAGTCTTAATTTCATCACCTTTTGCCAGTCTTTCACTGTTGCATTGTGACCCCTTTGTGTCCAGAAGCAGTTTATTTTGGAAGTCGAACCAGTGCTACCGGTTAGCAAGCAGCAATGGCACGAGGACATTAGGCACTGACAACATCCCCCCCTCAAAACTAGTCAGAATCTGATTTCTTTACTTTAAAGTTGATTAGCCAGGTGTTAGTGTTGCCGTTGTGTCACAGAGCTTGCAGCTTTTTGATGGCATTGACCCACAAAGATCAATAACTGGGGCTTTCAGATGGTTATACAGAATATGACATAATTGTCTGGAGATTACATTAACAGTCAACATGAGAGGTTCTCAACTCCCACTAACAGAAGGTTAACCTTCCATGTGAAAGAGAATGCCAACATAAAAGGACTTCTAAAAGAGGAGGGTGAGCACTTTTGTTGGAAGAGGTGACAAGCCTGGAGAGTGGTTAATATACTTGCCTTTGATAAATAGCCCCTATGATAGGAATGTTTCATCTCTGCCGTGTCTCATTTATCATTGTCTGTGAGCCTCACTCTCTTGACAAAAGCTATCAGAGGGGCTGGGACTGGGGGGAAGGGGGAACTAAATTAGCCTGGTGCTGAATTTATTTTAGCTTATTTTTGGTGGACATATTAAGGTGTTTGCTCAATATTTATCCATATTTTTATCCAAAACTTTTATTCTTTGCTTATGTATAACAATAAGCTCTTATTTAAGTAATAGAACCAGTGGGTTATAATCAGAATAAAAATAAAAAGTTTGTTTGGGGGCTTTCAGGTGCCTTTGGTTTGTTGGGGGTGCTGGCATTGGGCAGGAGAAAGCTGGAACCATGTCAGAAATAAATGGAGCAGTTGTTGAGTTGTATAGAGCAGTTGTATGGAGCAGTTGTTGAGTTGTATGGAGCAGTATAAAGCAGAATAGAGCTGTATTGAGCCGTTGAATGGTTTTGGAATTTAGATTATTATGTGGCAAAAGAAAGAAGAAAGAGAAGGAGTTTTTTAGACTGCCGATGATATTCTAAAGCAGTTCCCCTTTAGGCAAGCATTGTTGCCATGTAGAGGGAAATCAGAATTTCTGAGGTCTTTTCTCCTTCTTGTCTTTTGGAGTGTAATCTTAATAGTGACTTGTTAAGTTATACTGAAGTTTTTATTTTTTTGATAGAAATAAAATAAAAGCAGGGCTGACATGGCCACATATAAACAAAATAAAGTTGAGCTTCCTGCAGTTCAGGGCAGTAGGGGTTAAAAATAAGGTTCTTCAGCTTTAAAGAAAGAAAGCATGACAGCCATTTTAAGAGTAAAATAAAAAGAAGAGAGGGGTTGTAATGCTGAGTAGGTTTTGGAAAACAGGGCTGCAGTACAAAAGTATCTAATAGTTGAGATTGGCTGGCTGCCTTTCAAGTAAGTAAATAGTTACATGAAAGTGCACTGGACTGCAGGCAGAGAGGGATCCTCTTGGAAAGCTCTGCTGGAGATTATTGCAGACAGGAAGTCAGAGTTTTTGTGGGGCAGTATGGTAATTGTATTTCTAACCTATTAGGATCTAAAGTAACTACTGAAATTGTTTTAAAAGAATAATTAGGGTTTTTATGAGGGGGGATTTTCTGTAATTCGGAGGAAAGAGTGTATTTGGGAAGAGTCTTTGGAACAATTTCTTTGGGAGAAGTGGAAGCATACTTTCTCCATGAACAAGCAAGTAATAAGTCCTTGCGTATGGTGACATCACTAGAGCACCACACGGAATGCTCCCCAGCTTCCAAAGGAAGCTTTTGGGAGGGACACCGCGCATGCGTGCCTGCCTTCCTGCCCGCCATGGTGCCATATTCTCCAGTCGTCTTTTCTCTATGTAGCCCATAGGATGTGTTCCTGCAGTCTGGAAAAATGTTTCCTCGCTGGCCCTCATGGCCAAGGTTTGTTTTACTTATTTCCCTCCTGTCATTGGTTAGCTGTTTTTTTATTTCCCTTTTAGGGTTTATTTTTGTGTTTTTCAATGCATTTGCATGGTTTCTTCCCACCCACAGCAGCTTTTCAGTTTGACTTTGCCGAGGTGGTCTTTTCTACAAAGAAAATAGCTCCAAACTAACAATATTACAAAGTGGGCTCTTTTCTAATATGGAGAGCCACTGGTTCTAATATATAAGCTGATAATAATTATCTAAAAAGTTAACCACAATGCCCAGAATGTCTCAGACCAAACAGCGCTAAGAATATATCAAGTACTTTGCATGTTCAAATCTTGCACTTAATAGCATCAATGACTTTTCTGGGATTTTTTATGTGATCACCAATGCTCCACCACCATTGTATTTAGATTGACATGAAAAATTAATTCTTATCTCTTAGAATATCTTCAAGAGGTGGTCTTTTCGGCATGTCTAAGCCAGCCATTGACTTTAAGAAATGCACCAAGTGTGGCAAAACCATCTCTGTCACAGACTGTCATAATTGGTACTTACAATGCCTCGGTTCTGACCACAAGTCAGCGTCTTGCAAACTCTGCTTGCAGATGACAGGCAGAGGGCTGAAAGGTCAGGAAAAGCAGAAGGAGTCCCTCTTCAGCTGATCTGAACCAGCATCCTCAGCCTTGGCCCCCTTGTTTATACCTGCAAAGGTTTCGGAGGCGGTCAAGGGGAAGGAGCAGCATGTTTAGTCAGAGCTGAAGGGTCTGAGTGGTGAGGGGAGGCTCCCTGCAAAGATCCCATCAACGTCAAAGCACCAGGAAAAATTCCATGTGCAGTGCCCCCACAGTCCTTCTCGACGAGATATAGACAACGATGGTCAGAAGCAGCCGGCCAAGCTTCCCCAGCAGGAGGACCTGACCAGAATGGCAGATTCCACTCCCAGTGCTCAGGAGGCAGCTGGATGTCTCCCGATGCTCCTATCATCATGGAGTCCCCACCCAAGGTGGAATTACCAATGTCTGCAGCATCAGTCTCCTCGCTGGTGGCTGTTCTGGAAGAACACCTTCGAGCCTTGGAAGCTCACTTGGCAGTAGTGGAAGCCTTTGTGAAAAACAAGCTTCATGGCACAGAATGCATCATTATCACACTTCTTCCAGCCTATCCTGGAGACCCTTGCCTTGCCTGCAGAACCTGGGAGATCAGTATCCACCCTGGCTGCCAGAGCCATTTCTCTCTCTAGTGTGTCAGAGGCTCAAGAGCATCACCATCGTCATGCCGGGCAGTGCAAGAATCATCTCTGCCCTCTCTCTCCCAAGCCATGGAACCGGTAGGACGAGGAGACTCGGCACTATTTTGACTTCCTCTCAGAATCAGAATGGGAGACTGAGGTGGAATCAGTGACATCGGACATTTGGCCCTGGACCTTCTGTCTGATCCGTTGCCTCCATCTGAGTGGTGCAAGTCTTCCCCGGAAGACATATCCTTCCAGGACTTTATTCGGGACATGGCCAAGGCCATTCTGTTTTTCTGGAGTCAGAAGAGGAACTGAGGGTGGAGGAACTGGAACTCCTCCAGTACCCCTCGGCCCCTCGGGAGTTGGTGAAAGTTCCGACCACCCTGTCCTGCAGTGGCTGCTGCTGTGTCTCTGGGAGGCACCGCTCATGCTGCCTGTCATTAGCCATCAACTGCGATTCCCGCAGTTACCCCACAATTCTATTGTGGTTGAGTTAACCCTGGGGAGGAAGTGCTTCCAAGGGTCCATGCTGATTACCCAGATCCTGACCTACCAGACCTATATGAGCATGTTCTCAAAGATGTAATGCTGAACTTCGAGGACTTTGCTGCCCTTGTTCCTGAGGACCGGCATGAGTCCTTTTGGAACATAGCAGCTCATGGGAAGGATTACTCAAAGTTCATCGTGCACGGTTCCTATGACATCATTGAATCTGCCGGCAGTGGCAACGGTAGGCATTGCCACCCACCGGATGGCATGGTTGCAATCATTGATCTGGAGCAATGGGTCCAGGACCAGATTGCCAATGTCCCTTGCATGGGCGAGAATCTCTTTGGCAAGCCCGTGGAGGTGAAAGCCAAGGAACTGGAGAAAGAGCAGCTAACTCTCACCAGGCTTTCCAGGAAGACCATGGACCCATTGTGGAAGAAACACCATGCCATGGCCTTATATCTTTGCCCATGACGATACTTCATGGCTCCATCGCAGGTGCAGCCTAAGGCACAGACCTCCCATGCACAGCAGAAGGAGAAGACTCCAAAGGCTCAACCCACCCCTCAGTCCAGGCTAGGTGTGGGATTTTGACAGGTTCCACAGGAGCATAACCAATCAGCCATTGTCCACTGAGGTGCCCCCACAAGTTGGGGAGTGGCTTGTACACTGTGCCTACCAGTGGTCTCTCATCACCTTTGACATCTGGGTGCTGCAGATCATCCAAAGCGGATATCGGCTACACTTGGTCCAGCTGCTACCCCTATACAATCCCAGGAAGTACCCCATGGATGCCATGCACTGGAGCCTCTTGCAGACCAAGGTAGAGGCCCTACTCTCAAACCTCACCATTGAATCGGTTTCCCCAGCCCAGATTGGGTGGGGCTTCCATTCAAGGTATTCTTTGTACCCAGGAAGACTGGCGGGTTCTGTCTGATTCTAGATCTGTGAAACCTCAATCAGTTCCTGGTACACAAAAGGTTCCAAATGGTCTCATTAGGGATGCTACTCCCATATCTCATACAAGATGACAGGCTATGCTTCTTGGATATGAAGGATGCATAATGCATATTCCGATCTACTCGCAATACCTTTGATTCATGCTGGGCGGCCAGCACGACCAGTACCATGTGCTTCCCTTCAGGCTGGCTGCAACCCCTCAGGTCTTCATGAAGTGTCTAGTAGTTGTGGCCGCTTTTCTCCGGACCCAGGGAGTCTCTGTCTTCCCGTATCTGGACAACTGGCTGATCAAGGCTACCATGCCAACTGATGTCCGTCAGTCTGCTGTGCTTACAATTCAAATGCTCGAGGGACTCTGCTTTGTGGTCAAATACCTGAAGTCCAACCTCCACCCGACACAGCAGCTTGAGTTCATTGGGGCCCTTCTCGATATCTCTCGGGCATGAGCCTTTCTGCTGGTGGACCTCCTAATGTGCCTCATTGAGGTGATGGGTGCTCGGATATGTCAGTGCCATACCACAGCCCATGGGCTGTAAAGGGCTCTCAGACACATGGCCGCCATAGTGCATGTCACTCCTCCGGCCTGCCTTTCTATGCGGCAGGCCCAGTGGACCCTGTCCATGCAATGCAAGCAAGCGTCAGGCCGTCTGTGAGACAGGATAGTGGTCACCGTACCGCTGATATGATGGCTTCAGCCAGACAGCCTGCTGTGGGGTCTTCCTTTTCAGTCGGCGACCTCCTTCAATCTGCTTACGGTGGACACATCGAAGCTTGACTGGGGTGCGCATCTGGATGGTGTCAGTTTGCAAGGGCTGTGGTCTTCACAGGAGAATCTCCATCAAATCAACTTCCTCAAGCTCCAGGCTATTACAGACACCCTCCGCGCTTTGTGTGTTCACCTGGAGAATCAAGTGGTACTGATTCAAACAGACAACCAGGTGGTGGTGATCTGTTGGAACGAGCAGAGGGGCATGGGATCGTACCTCCTGTGCTGGGAGGCTGTTCGCCTCTGGAAGTTTGTCCTGTTCCATGACATGGAACTCAGGGTGACTTATCTGCCCGGCGAGCTCAACGGCCTGGCTCATTGCCTCAGCTGGGTGCTCCATTCTCATGAGTGGACTCTTAAGAGGGAAGTGGTGGATTGGATTTTCTGGGAGTGGGGCACTCCAGTGGTGGACCTCTTCGCCATGGAGCAGAATATACAGGTGGCTTGGTTCCGCTCTTGGAGGCTGGCCAGCGGTCACCTGGACATGGATGCCTTTCTCCTCCAATGGAGGAAGGTCTGCTACATGCCTACCCCCCCCGATACTGCTTGTTTCAAAAACTCTCCTGAACCTCCAGGCCAAGGGGGGCTTCATTATTCTTGTCGCCCCATACTAGCCTCAACAGCCCTAGTTTCCGCTGCTGCTGCAGCTCTTGCTGAGGGATCCTCTTCACCTGGGTTCTGATCCACCCTCATCTCGCAGGAGGGTGGCTCCCTGTTGCATCCCAACGTCCGCTCCCTGCCACTTACAGCATGGATGCTGAGAGGGTAGTCTTCATGGAGCTTGATCTCCCAGAGGGCATTACTAACATCTTCCACAAGGACTCGATGTGCAAGGCCTATGCGCTCAAGTGGCAGCAGTTCACTGTCTGGTGTGTAAGTAAGGCCCTGGATGCCTTCTGTCCAGTGGAGCAGCTGCTGGAGTATCTCCTGCACCTCTCCAACTCCAGGCTGAAGTCTAACTTGGTGTGAGTCCACCTCAGCACAATTGTGGCTTACCATCACAGGTGTGGGGGAAAGCCTGTTTCAGTACAGCCACTGGTGGCCTGGTTCATGAGGGACCTGTTCCTCTTGAAGCCTCCTCTCAAGCCCCCTATGGTCACTTGGGACCTCAGTGTGGTCCTCAGCCAGCTGATGCAGGCCCTCTTTGAGCCCTAGGCTCGTGCTCACTGAAGATCTTGACCTGGAAGGCCGTCATGTCGGCGCATTGTGTCAGTTAGCTCTAAGTTCTGGTTGCTCAGCTCTGTATACCAGGTTTCATCGGAACCAGGTGGTGCTCCGCATGCATCCTCACTTTCTGCTGAAGGTGGTCTCGACATTCCACCTCAACCAATCCATTGTCCTTCCGATGTTCTTTCCCAGGCCTCATGCGAACCATGGTGAGGTGGTCTTGCATTCCCTGGACTGTAAGCATGCATTGGCCTTCTATCTGGAGCACACAAAGGCACACAGTCAATCCACCCAGCTATTCATCTCCTTCGACCCCAATAGGCTATGCATTGCTGACTGAAAGCATACGCTATTTCTCTGGCTAGTGAATTGCATCGCTCATGTATACTCTCTGGCTGGGCTGAGCCTTGAGGGCTATGTCATGACTCATAATGTCTGCGATGGCTGCTTCAGTGGGCAACCTCCACTCAATGTCTGCAGAGGAAATCTGCAGTGCTGGGATATGGTCTTTGGTCCATACCTTCACAGCACACTACTGTCTGGATGGGGATTCCCGATGGGACTGCTATTTTAGCCAGACCATGCTTCGGCACCTCTTTGGGTCTTAGAGTCAACTCTTACCCACTGGCCCTTCTGTCCATCCAGACTACTGCTCAAAATCCCCTCAGGCCGATGTCTGCTGAGGATACTGAATCAGATGAGTCCCTTGCGGGACCACCTCTCTGGTCTTCCTGACTTCTCCAGTTCTCGTTGCTCGGTGGAGCTGCTCATCTCCTCAGGTTCCAGTAGCCTGTAGCTTGGGAGTCCCATACATGAAGTCTTATTCCCTGCTTGTTCACAGAGAAAGCATAGTTACTTACCTGTAGCAGGTGTTCTCCATAAATAGCATTGATAAGTCCTCATAACACTCCCACCTTCCCAAGGAATTTCTTTTTTGGCTCCTGCTATATTTTACTGGAGAATATGGCACCACAGAGGGCGGGAAGGCAAGTGCACATGCACGGTGTGCCTCAGAAAAGCTTCCTTTGGAAGCTGGGGATCATTCTGTACAGGGCTCTGTTGGTGACGTCAGCATACGTGAGGACTTATTCTTGCTATTTATGGAGAATACCTGCTACAGGTGAGTAACTACACTTTTCTGAGTGGTTTGGAATGCTGGTGTGTGGGAGTGAAGAGTCAGTTTGTTTTTCGGACGTTTGGTGCAGAGAGAGAGAGAGGTTTGCTGGTTGCCTTCATGAGTGAAGGTTGGATTTGAGGATTTTGGAGGTATTTGGAGAGAAATCTATAACTTGTAAAGAAGCTGACGTGCTCTTTCAATTGCTGGAAGAAGAGGAAGTTGGAAAATGTGGCATTTTTGGTAGAAAGGTTGTAGAAGAAATTTGATTTGAGCATCTTTTGAAGTACCTTCATTAGGTGGGATTCTAGGTAATATTAGGCTGTCTAATATTTAATGGTTGAAAACCTGAAACTTAATTTGAGGAAGATTGTCTAGTCAGAGAGCTGATTTGCTGTTATAGCTGTTAAAGGCTGACAAGCTGAGTTTAAGCTATTTGGAAGTAGTAAACCATGAAAGATTATACCAGTTTGAAACTGATTTACTCAGAGTTTTGGTGTTTTTTTTTAGAGAAATTTGTGAGAAGTTTCTCTGTCGGCTTTAGACAAGGTCCCTCATCAGAGACTTTTGGCAAAACTAAAAAGTCATGGGATAGGAGGCGGTGTACTATTGTGGATCAGGAACTGGTTAAAAGATAGAAAGCAGAGGATAGGGCTAAATTGCCAATTTTCCCAATGGAAAAAGGTGAATAGTGGAGTACCCTAGGGATCTGTGCTGGGTCCGCTGCTTTTTGACATATTCATAAATGACCTGGTAAAGGGAATAACGAGTGAGGTTATCAAATTTGCAGATGACACAAAACTATTTAAAGTTGCTAAGACCCAAGAAGATTGTGGAAAATTGCAAGAGGATCTTGATAAATTGGAAGACTTGGCAACCAGTTGGCAGATGAAATTTAATATGGACAAGTGCAAAGTTATGCACCTAGGAAAGAACAACCCAAACTATGGTTACACGATGCAAGGTTCCACATTGGGAACCACCACCCAGGAAAAAGATTTAGGAGTCATCGTGGATAACATGTTAAAACCCTCTGCCCAATGTGCAGCAGCCCAAAAAAGCAATGAACACCACCAAATCTAGCCAGTGAATCAAAAGAACAGCCCAAAAAAGCAAGATTCACCAGTAAAATACCTCAGCAAAAACTTCTGCAGCAGCGGCAAAGAGAGCAAATAGAATGTTAGGTATGATAAGGAAAGGAATGGAGAATAAAACAAAGGATATTATAATGCCTCTGTACCGTTCCAAGCTGTGACCGCAGCTTGAATATTGTGTGCAATTCTGGTCGCCGTATCTTAAAAAGGATATAGCGTTATTAGAAAAGGTACAAAGAAGAGCCTCCAAAATGGTAAAGGGGATGGAAGGATACTCCTATGAAGAAAGGCTAAAAAGGTTAGGGCTCTTCAATGTGGAAAAGAGACGGCTGAGGGGAGATATGCTAGAAGTCTATAAATTAATGAATGGAGTGAAACGGGTAAACGTAGATCGATTGTTTACGTCATCAGAATATAAAAAGACTAGGGGACATGCAATAAAGCTACGGGGTAACCTATTTAAGATTATTAAGAGAAAATATTTTTTCACTCAATGTGTAGTCAAACTCTGGAATTTGTTGCCGGAGGATGTAGTAAAAGCTGTTAACGTAGCTGGTTTTAAAAAAGGTTTGGACAAGTTCCTGGAGGAAAGATCCATAAACCATTATTAAGAAGGGACCCAGGATGTCACTGCTTGACCCGATACAAGTATTGTGGAACCTGTGTCCCTTGGGGATACTGCTAGGTACGTATGACCTAGATTGGCCACTGTTGGAAACAGGATACTGGGCTTGATGGACCTTGGTCTGACCCAGTATGGCAGATCTTACAGTAGGTTCTTATGTAACAAACACTGAGAATCTGCACTGTGACTATGTTAGGTGCCCAGGTTTCCAGAAATGCTCTATTTTGAGGAAAATCTCTGGTTTTAAAAGTCTCTGGTTGGAGATTTGAATCTGCTTTTGCCGAGTTAAAGGGACTGAGTTCCTGTAGCTGTTTGTTACATCTTACCTGAGGTTCAGCTACAGCTTTGATTATAATTTAGAAGCTCTGCGTTTAAAAGCAGACAGCATTTATTTTCCAGACAGCTTAAAGTGACTGCAGAAGCAGAGTTCTTAGAAAGAATGGCACAGTTGCATGTTATATTTATTTATTTAATAGTATTTTTATTCCGCTTTATCATATAATCAAAGCGGTTTAACAAAAAAACATACAATAGAAGTGAAAGTGTAAACAAGCAGTGAATGTAGATTCATAGTTTGATATAGTAAAGTGTAGTGCTTTGGAGAAAATTGATCTATATACATTGTGTACTATTATACAAAATGAGCTATATTACAGACTTCTATATAATTGATCATTCCTATTAAATGAATGAATTATTTTACATGACCATAGTGTTCTATAAACAGCATAGTTTTCAGCTGCTTTCGAAAGTCTTTGAGGTCCAGTGCTGCTCTCAAGTCACTTGGGAGAGAGTTCCAAATAGTTGGGGCAGCAAAAGAGAATGCCCTTTCTGAAGTGTCCTTACGTGATGTTCTAAAGTCACTAGAAGTGCTGACTCTGTTGGAAGTACCTTTTCTTCTTGGTCTTTTGCTGATGTCCGTCTGAATGAGAGAGATTAGGCTGTTTGCTGAAAAGTGTTGCTTGATCTTAAAAATGTATATTATAGTTTTATATCTTACGCGAGACGCTATAGGTAGCATGTTATATGGGTGTGAATGTGTGAGGAAGGGTCAAGTTAGGGATTATTTAATTATCTTTTTATTTAAGGGTAGTTAGGGAGTTTGCTTTAGAGAAAAAAAAGGTGAAAACATATTAATTGTTCAGCTACTGTCTGATCACCTAATGGGTTGATGCAGAAAACTAGCACGGCCTTTAAGCACAGATAACACCACATTTAAGCACCCTTACTGCTACCACCAAATGCAGAAAAGAGACGGACGTGCACATAAACAGCAAAGGTAAAGCAAGCACACAATTACTAGCAAGAGTATTTAAATGTATTTAAATTATAGGCAAATGAGCTGCACATAATACGATGGTATGCTAATATTAGCTGCGCCTGATGCAGAGAAATGCGTAGAGCAGGGGTGGGCAATTCCAGCCCTCATGTACCACAATCCAGCCTGCTTTTCATGATGTCCCTAATGAATATTCATGAGATCTATTTGCATCCACTGCCTTCCATTGTTTGGAAATAGGTCCATAAATATTCATTAGGGCCATCATGACAACCAGGCTGGATTGTGATGCACGAGGGCTGGAATTGCCCACCCCTGGCGTAGAGGATTTTGCAACCAGTCTTAGCAACAATATTTTGAGGACAACAGGTACTTTCCCTGATGCTTGGATCATATGAGGAAAAATGTCAAATATGATCCAGGCAACGGTGAAAGCACCCGATGCTATCAAAATATTGTCGGGGGCCATTGTCCCCAGGAGGAGGTGTGGGGAACTGGGGCCACCGGGCCACCAGGGATTTGCTTTCTGTTTGGGGCACCGGCTCCCAACAGTATTTTGATGGCATCAGGAGCTTTCCCCGATACCTGGATCATCGAAGGGGAGTTTGACATTTCCCCTCAGATGATCCAAGAATCAGAGAAAGCCCCCAATGCCATCAAAATACTGTCAGGGCCAGGGGCGGCTCAAGGCAGTCTGCTGCCTGAGGCGAAGAATGAAATGGTGCCCCCCCCCCACCTTAGAGGGTGGGGGCTTTTTCAGAAATCCAATCAGAGACTGAACCAAACCAAAAAGCCAATTAGATTATATGGAGGAAATGCAAGATGTTTGCACACAGGGCTGTATCGAGCTGCAATCGCACCCTGTGCGACTTGCAGCTCAGGCACATGCCCCCCTCTTCCCCCTTACCTCCGTCCAGCACTGCCTGCTCGTTCCCTGCTGCTGTCGCCCTCTGGTTTTTTCACGATGGCGCCGGCAGCAGGGAAAGAGCAGGCAGCGCTGGACAGAGGTATGGGGAGGAGGAGGGGGAGGGGGAGCATGCGCCCGATCTGAAAGGCACCGACACTTTAAGCAGATCTTTCCCTCCCTACTCTATCGCGTCGGAGGAGGGAGGGACCAGACCTGCGAAAAGGCTTGGGGAGCGCATTTCGGCTGCCTGCTGTTGTCCTGCCAGCGGCGGCAGGGCAACAGCACACAGCCGAAATGCACCCCCCCAAGCCCTTGCGCCCTGTGTGGCTGCACCATTTGCACAGGTCTAGGTACGGTCCTGTTTGCACACCAAGGAACTAAAAGACAGCAAGAACCAACAGCACAGTTTATAATACTAAATTATAACTCATTTTTATTTTGTTGTTATAAACTGTGTTATGGTTCTTGCTTTTTCTTTTCAATATATATTTTGCATCCACAGTAGGTGCAGAGCAGAACCAGGACATTCACCCACAGAACTCAATATGTAAAAAAAAAAAAATCAGATTCTGATCATCTCACTAACAACAACCACTATTCTCCAGTACCAGGCATATTGTGAACTAATACAAAACCCTACAACAAAGAGCAAACCTACCATACCATACCATACCATACCATATTAGCACAAACTTCCAAAGCTCACATAAGGAACCCATCCAAAAAAAGCGTCACTGTAAATACTACAGTGGACCCTGGAACATCCATACACCTAATTGAAAAGCTGAACAAGTCAAATTACTATAGTACAGTATAGATCTTTATGTACAAACTCCATGTTAACAGAACACCTGACCTCAATCACACACTCACAACATCGACCCTCACCAAGTACAGAATAAGTAACCACAATCTAAAGTAAAAATAAAAATATTTGACAAAATTTAAATTGAAACTCCAAGAAGCTAGTCCACATGCAGTGGAACATCAGATAAATAAGAGACGCAGTTCTCCAATACTGTGTAAAATATAAAAATAGTACAAAGTCCAATAACTAAAATTAAATAAAATTATTTTTTCTACCTTTGTTGTCTGACCATTTTATTCTCTGATCATGCTGGTCCCGATCTGAGGCTTCTGATTTCCTGTCTTCTCTTAGCTCTCTTTCTGTGGTTTATGGTCCACGGTCCATCTGCCATTTCTTACCTCTTCTTTTGTTTTCTTCACTTCCTTCCATCAGCCCATTTCCAGTTCCAGTAACCCTCCCCAGTATCAGCCCACTTTCCAGTCCCCCCTCCCAGTGTCTTCCAGTGTCAATCACCTTGCATTCCCATGACTGCCACTGGTGTCCATTCCCTTCCAGGCCCCCTCCTTCCCCACTGTCCAGCCTCTTCTAGTCCAAATACCATCCCAGATATCAGCTCATGTCCACTCTCAGTGCCACCCCCTCCCCCCCCCGGTCAACTCCCTTCCAGTCGCCCTACCCTCCGTCTATCCCCCTTCCAGTGCCATTTGCATGTCAGCTCCCTTCCAGCCTCCTCCCCATTACCCAACCCCCTACCACTCCCATCCCCAAGTGTCAGCTCCCTTCCAGTTCCCCTTCAGTACATCCCAGATGTCAGCACCTTTCCAGCCCTCTCCTTCCCCCTGTCAGCTCCCTTCGTGCCCCCTCATTCCCCTGGCAGATCCTCTCAGTATCCGCTCCCTTTCAGTTCTATTCTACCATCCTCCCGCATCAGCCCATTTGTAGCCCTAGTCCCTAGTTTTCTTCCAGGGCCAGCAGCACTCTCCTCCCCTCCCCCATTAGCCCATTTCCAGTCCCAGCCCATTTCCTGTTCTATCCCCCTTATCAGCCCACTCTAGTCCTAGCCCCCTAATCAGCCCATTACCAGTCCTAGCTCATTTCCATTGTGAGTCCCCCATCTGCCCATTACCAGTCCTAACCCCCCCATAAGACAATTTCCATTCCTAGCCCCCCAATCAGCCCATTATCAGTTCTAGCCCCCCTCCCAATCAGCCCATTTCCAGTCCTAGCCCCCCCTCCTCATCAGCCCATTTCCAGTTCTTACCCCCCCCATCAGCCCATTTCCTGTCCTAGCCCCCCCATAGCCCATTACCAGTCCTAATCCCCCCATCAGCCCACTTCCAGTCCTAACCCTCCCCCCCGACAGCCCAGGGAAATTGAAGAAAAAAAAACCCTGGCTGCTGGCAGGCTACATGACCACAGTAAGATCTAGCGGGGTATAAGTAAAGGCCGGTACACCTGTAGGCCGGGTTACAGTAACTTAAAGAAGAGGGCCTGTATAGTCTGAAAAGCTTATGTGCCACATCTATTTTTTTGGTCATTTAAAGTCTATAAGGACTCCAGAAACTTGGGTTTCAATTAAAGGCAAATTCAGCCATAAATATTACATATTTTTTCTACTTTGCTGCTGTTTCCTTTCAACAACTGATATAAGAACATTTGTCCTTAAGATATTAGATTTTCTATTGCAATGGTAAATGTTTATCTCCAGGAACAAACAGGAATGTAGTCTTCACATATGGGTGACATCGGTTCTGACGGAGCCCGTGTGGGAATGCTCCCCAGCATCCAATAGGAAAGCTTTTGGGAGCATCCCACTGCGCCTGCGCTGCTGCGTTCCCTCCTCAGTTGTTCATTTTCCACGGAGCCAGAAGGCAGCAAATCCTGTCACTACAGAAAATCTCTTCTTTATTATTTTTTGTGGTTGCATCTGCCTTCCCATCGACGCTGAAACTGATATCTTTGATTCTATTTCTTTCTTTCTAAAAAAAAACCAAACTTCTTTCTTTTAGGCTTACGATGTCATCTTAGGTCTAGGCCTTCCATTCAGTCTACTGACACAATGGAAAAACCAACCAGTGGTTTTAAGAAGTGTTCCAAATGTGGTAGCACTATCTCTGCTATTGATACCCATGACTGGTGTCCTAAATGCCTCGGCCCAGATCACCAGCCATCTAAATGTCCCCCTACAAGAAGATGACAAAGAGAGGCCTTCAGAATCGAGCCGCAAAATTTGGCTCTCTTTTTGCCTCAGATGCAATTTCTCTTGCTTCGACATCATCAAGGGCATCGTCTTCCTCACATGGATCTCAAGTATTGAAACACAAGATAGGCTGTCCTCCCAAGAGTAGATCTCTATCTAAACATAGAGATGCCTCGAGTGTTGCCCTGGAAGTGGATCAACTGGCCAAACTACCCCTCCTCTCCAAAGCCGCAAAAGGGGTCCAGGATGCTCCCGAGGCCTCCACCTCAGGAATGTTTCTGGTGTCATGCTCTGGAACAGTAGTCCATGCTTCCGGTACCGATACCCATCTCATGGCTTGGCTGCTGAGAGTGTAGTGTTGCAATATCTTAACCTTCCTCAGGAAGTAAAGCAAATCTTGCTAGCCTCAAGGAAACTGTCCACCAGGGAGAGTCACAAAGGTGGGAAGGCAGCAGCGCAGGCACAGTGGGATGCTCCCAAAAGCTTTCCTGTTGGACGCCGGGTGCGTTCCCACGCGGGCTCAGTCAGTACTGACGTCACCCATATGTGAAGACTAAATTCCTGCTGTTACCGGAGATCACCTGTTACAGCTAAATAACTATGCTTTTTTATTTCTTTCAGCTTTGTTCACAGTGATTAGGGCTTGAAAACCCAACCCCTCTTCATTCATCACTGTGATGAGACTGCCAATCTGCATTTATTTAAATATTTTCCATTAATGCCCCTACTATTGGAACTTTAGATTTTTTACTGACTTTCATAATATTCAACTAAGCTTTCAGTGCAGAATTTCTGAGAAAATGAACTTTTTAGATTTTAAGCCACATAGATTTTCGGATTTGCTAATAAGACATTATAGTGAATAAGTAGTATTTTGTTTGTTAATGTACAACTCTAACTAATAAAATAACTTCTCAGAAAATTACTTGTTTCAGTCATGTAACATATGTACCGAATCAGAGGACATTGAAAATCTGGCAGGGGTGGGGTAGAATTTTGAACAGATCGACCAAAATCTATTGAAAGGTTATTTTAAAATTATAGAAAAGAGAAAAACTCATTCTCACACATTCAGTGTCCATGCCTTAAGAATGCTTTTCAGAGTGGAGGAGTAATCTAGTGGTTAGAACAATGGGCCAAGAACTGGGAAGCCAGGGTTCAAATCCTGTTTCTCCTGTTGATACTGCTTGTGACCTTGATCAAGTCACTTTACCCTCCATTGTCTCCAGTGCAACATAAGTCCACTTGGACAGGGAAATAATGTGTGTACCTGTTTGTAACTTCCCTTCAGCTCCTATTTGAAAAAGGCAAGCACTTAAATCTCAAATCTAAGTCATTGATTTGTGACTGAAAGTAAGAAATTGCAACTTTACAGAGATTTGTATGCACCCTTAAATAGGATTTCCACCTCACCCAAGTCAACTCAAATAGGCTGATCTGGTCCTGATTTTGACATACCATGTGCATTGATTTGTAGTTCTGGTCATCCCATTGACTTCCTTAAAAATTCCTTTCATGAGACAGGATAAAATCATTACTGGATTATCCCCTTAGGTTGATCTGGGGTGAGGTGGCAACCCTATCCTTAAGTAAAAAAAAAAAATTTGGAAACAATTGTGGGTTCCATCCAAATTTCTTTGACAATGTACTGAATAACATATGTTGTTTGACTGTGGCTGTTCTCTTGTGCTCCACTTTTGTCCATCGAATGACTGCGACAGCAGTGCATTTGTATTATTATAATATTTTTCTTAATGTTCTTAAGAGAGATTTATATACATAAATACAAATATGGGGTTAAAAAGGCCCATTGAACTGCAAAGTACTTGTAGTTATGAAGAAGAAAAGCAGGAGAAGATTAGATCTATCATTGTTACCCACCGGAATGATAGAACGTTTTGAAGAGATCATCATTCTCTCCCACTTATAAAGCCCAAGTTCTTGACTTCCTGTGGCCAAGAGCAGACTGCAGCTTCCTTGAGCTCTATTTCCAGTGCTAGTTTTGTTGTGCTCTTTATGGCTGGGTTTCAAAAGAAGGAGTGTAGTCTTATAAAGATTACTGTTTATCTATGGTGTAGTCTAATATGCATGCAAGTAGAACATCAATACTCTCCTTTCTGTATCATAATCAAGAAAACATGAGTGTAGTAGGAATAGGCTGTTTTTAATTATTGTTCTGAAATAGTGGAATGAGATGCCCCTAGACATTGAAAAGGAGCTAGATTTTAAGCTATTTGAGAAGAAACAACTGAAAACATGGTTGATCCCTAATGGGTAGATAGTGGTAGCAAGCGCAGAATTGTGGGACAACATGGGTTGTGTATTTTTATGTGGTGGGATTTGTTTACTGTAAGTACCTGATGATCAACTCTAGTCTTCACAGCTTCAAGAGACTCCACACAGCTAAGCTTTCAGACTTTTCTATTGCCTGTTTTTTAAATATAGATTTTAACTGTTGGATTTAAGTTTTTAGGGATATTTTGACTGCCTACATTCTTTGCATAGCCTTTAAATCAGGTATCTGTGTGTGCCCCCAGTTCATGTAAAGCCTACTGGCCAGGGATACTTGTGATATATAGCTACTTGGAATAGAAGTACTTAAATTTGCAGAGACCTGGTCTTCTACCTAAGGCTCCCACTTAATTTTGTAGCAAAGGTATAATTTTAAAGTTATAGAAGTAAAATTTCAGTTTGAATATTTCAGTTTCCATTGTCTGTTACAAGCCTGCTTCACAGGGTGGGGCTAATTGGTTCACCTGTACAGCTTGTCCACAAGTACCTGATCAACTTTAGTCTTCACAGCTTCAAGAGACTCCACACAGCTAAGCTTTCAGACTTTTCAATTCTTGTTTTTTAATATAGATTTTAAATGTTGGATTTAAGTTTTTAGGAATATTCTGACTGCCTACATTCCTTGCATAGCCTTTAAATCAGATATCTGAGTGTGCTCTCAGTTCATGTAAGGCCTACTGGCCAGGGACACTTAGGTTCCTGCCCATCTCATTCCACACCCCATCCACCCCAGGGCTGCATTGCCTATATAGTCCCACAGATGCTCCTTGTGGTCTTGGGCAAACCACTTAACCCTCCATAGCCCATGTTCCCTGTAAGTATTAGTGTATGTCTCTCATATCCCCGTGTGTTAAATGTATCCCCCAATTGTGTTGTGACCGCTTTGATTGAAGGATAAGGCGGTATACAAAAACTGTCTAAATAAATAAATAAATAAATCATATACATTGACATCTGTCCTTTTAAATTAGGTGTTACACCCACCTTTTCTCCTTCTCCTAGGACTACTTAATCAGCATGTTGTGTATTCAATGCAATACCTGTGGTGCTTTCATTCTGAGAAGAATCATTTGGAACTTAAGAGCTTGCCCTATATGCCTCAAGTTAGCTGCTATGCATAAAGAATTGACTCTACTAAGGGAAGAATTAGGTGCAATTAAACACATCTCTTCTAGGGTACAAACAGAACAAAATCCACCACCGCTCCCACAAAGAATCAAACAGCCCAGGAACAAGTGGATCACAGTGGGCTCTGGTAGGATGCAACCTGTAATGCAGAGACATTCTATACATCAAGAAATATACCTGCTTAATGCCTTCTCTGCCTTGGATAATGAGGTGTTCCCAATCCATGGAAACTGAAGCACCCTTAAATGAGAGTGTCAATGCCCAATCTACTGTTAATGCCCCAAATATGAAGAAAAAATCACAAAACAGAAAACTGCTACTACTTGGAGATTCCATCATCAGAGGCACCAACTTGGGAACACAGTTCAAAGGAGAGAAGATGGTCAAATGCCTCCCAGGCTCTTCAGCCAGCAGGAATACAAAACAAATTGTTGGTATAGTTAGTGCAGAAAGTGAGCACTCCAAAACTGATGTCATCATCCACTTGGGCACAAATGACCTGGCTAGAAACAGTTCCTCTGCAGTTCAAAGGGACTTCCAGAGTCTGGGAGAGAAACTCAAGCCCATTGTTAACACTATAGCAATCTCAAATGTTCTACCTGTTCATGGTAAGGGGGAAAAAAAGCTGCAACACATAAACAACTTTAATACATGGCTCCAAACCTGGTGCAAACAAGAAGGATTTAGTTACATTGGCGACTGGGGAAACAGATGGATCAACAAGAACCTATACTGTGCTGATGGACTGCATCTCTCCGTTGCAGGGAAAAGGATCCTAAGTGAAAAATTCAGGCAGTATGTGGACAAGCATTTAAACTAGGGAAAGGGGGTGACGGATGGAGATTGACAAGTTCAGGACATCACTCCCAGCAAAAGCAAAATGAAATTGGAAACAGATGAACTTTTAAACTACGCATCAATGGCAAGTGGGAAGGGGCATGTAGAACAAAATCCATGCAAAACACAGGCAAGCCAGTTAACAAATGCTGGAAAGCAATAAGCACAAATGCTCGAAGCCTAACCAACAAAGTTCCTAATCTGGAAGCCCTAATGGTGGAAATGGACTTGGACATTGTGGCCATTACAGAAAAATGGTTTAATGAGTCGCATGAATGGGATGTAGCTATAGCTGGCTATAATCTATTTAGAAGAGATCCAGAGGGTAGAAAAGGAGGAGGAGTAGCCCTATATATGAAAAGCAAAATTAAAGCAGCTGAAATGCAGGGGACATGGGGAAAAGAAGCGCTGTGGATTGAGTTGGAAAGAGGAGATGACGCTGTCATCCGTACTGGTATAGTCTACAGGCCAACTCAAACCGAAGAAATGGATAGCAAATTGATTGCTCATATTGCAAAGATAGCCATGAAGGGAGAAGTGATCATATTGGGTGACTTTAATCTACCCAATGTGGATTGGAGTATTCCTTCTGCAAATTTGGAAAAATGTAAAAAAAAAAATTGTGGATGCCTTCCAAGATGCATTACTTAGATAAATGGTGATGGAACTGACCAGGGAGCGCTCGGTACTGGATTTAGTGCTCACCAACAGAGATAGCGTGTCGAATATCTGGGTGGGTGCCTATGTGAGCAGCAGCAATCATCACGTGGTGTGGTTTGAGATAAAAGTCAAGGTAGAATCCAATCACAGCAAGCTCAAAGTCCTAGACTTCAAAAACACTGACTTCAGCAAAATGGCCAAGTATCTGAAGAAGGAGTTGGCAGGGTGGGAGGGGATAAGGGCAGTGGAATTGCAATGGGCTAAACTAAAGGAGGCAATAAAAGGGGCAAAAGATATGTATGTAAGGAAAGTAAATAAAAACAAGAGGAAAAGGAAACCTCTCCAAAAAAGTGGCTGCACAAACTGCTGAACACAGAAAAGAATACAGAATCAAAATAAAAGAGACAAAAAGAGAAATAAGGATAGCAAAATCAAAGGCAGAAGAAAAGATGGCTAAAGATGTGAAGTGTGGCAACAAAACTTTTTTCAGGTATAGTTGGGAGAGGAGGAAAATCAGGTGGAATTGCAGGACTCAAAAGTGCTGAGAATGGATTTGTGGAAAGTGACATTGAAAAAGTGAAAATGCTAAACAGATACTTCTGCTCTGTTTTTACTAGAGAAAATCCAGGAGAAGGACCACCTGTGATTGACAAATATACAAATGGGAATGGAGTAGATACCACACCATTCACAGAAGATGATGTGTTAGAGCAGCTTGCAAAACTGAAAGTGGCCAAGGCCATGGGACCGGACAGGATACATCCCATGATACTGAAAGAGCTCAGAGAGGGTCTTACAGGGCCGTTAAAGGATGCTTTTAATAGATCCATGGAGACAGGAGAAGTTCCACAGGACTGGAGAAGGGCTGATGTGGTACTTCTTCACAAAAGTGGCAGTAGGGAAGAAGTGACAAACTACAGGCCCGTGAGCCTTACCTCGGTGGCAGGAAAAGTAATGGAGGTGCTCCTGAAAGAGCGAATATTGGACTTCCTCGAAACCAACAGTTTTCATGATCCGAGGCAGCATGGTTTTACCAAAGGATGATCTTGCCAAACAAATCTGATTGAGTTCTTTGACTGGGTGACTAGAGAACTAGATCAGGGGCATGCAATGGATGTTATCTACCTAGATTTCAGCAAAGCCTTTGATACTGTTCCTCATAGGAGGCTTATCAATAAACTCAACAGCTTGGGGATGGGTTCCGAGGTGGTGAACTGGATCAGACATTGGTTGACTGACAGACGACAGAAGGTGTCAGTAAACAGAACTCACTCGGATGAAAGGAAGGTGATTAGTAGTGTGCCCCAGGGTTCGGTCCTTGGGCCGATACTGTTCAATGTATTTGTGAATTATATTGCTGAAGGACTGAATGGAAAAGTCTGTCTTTTTGCAGATGACACAAAAATTTGCAACAGAGTGGACTCCCATGAGGAAAGATCTATAAAAGCTGGAAGAATAGTCTAATGCTTGGCAGTTAAGATTTAATGTGGAGAAGTGCACTGTTATGCATTTGGAACGCAGAAATCCAAAGGAATTGTATGCGATAGGGGGTGAGAAGCTGGTGTGCATGGACCAGGAGAAAGACCTCGGAGTGATTGTTTCTGAGGATCTCAAGGTGGCGAAACAGTGTGACAAGGCCAGAAGGATGTGTGTGGCAAAAGCCAGAAGGATGTGGGGTTGCATAAGGAGAGGAATTACCAGCAGAAAGCAAGAGGTACTAATGTCACTGTACAAGTCACTGTTGAGGCCTCACTTGGAATATTGTGTTCAGTTTTGGAGACCATATCTCACAAAGGACATTAAAAGGATGGAAACAGTTCAGAGGAAGCCGACCAAAATGATATGGAGCCTGCATTAGAAGACTTATGAGAAGAGACTTGAAGACCTAAATATGTACACTCTGGAGGAGAGGAGGGACAGGGGAGATATTATTCAGACCTTTAAATACATAGCATATTAATGAACAAACAAACCTCTTCCAAAGACGGGGAAGCTGTAACACTAGAGGACATAACTTGAAGCTGCAAGGGGGTAAATGAAAGGCAATGTCAGGAAATACTTTTTCACTGAAAGGATGGTGGATGCTTGGAATGCCCTTCCGATGGAAGTGGTGGAGGTAAATACAGTGATAATATTCAAAATGGCATGGGACAGATACAGTGGGTCCCTTTATTACAATAGGATAAAATCAAAGTAAACATAACTATCTCTTATATCTCAGTAAATAGGGGTGACCTACATGGAGCGGTGGATACACCCCTAAACAAAGGCATGGGGAGGGGTGACCTGCACGGAGTGGCAGGTACACCTACTCTAGCCGCCTTGCTGGGCAGACTAGATGGATCATGCTGGTCTTTATCTGCCGTCATATACTATGTTTACTATGTAATGTGTTATTGTGAACTGTCCTGAACAGATGATTTTTTGTCATATAGAAGTTTTTAAACAAATAATTTAATTCAAATAAACTCTAAATACCTGAGTTGGCTTAGTTCAGCAGGATTTATTTGGTATGTTATTCTCCTCATGGTTCTGACATGGCTTGGAAAGGATTGTCACTTGATGAAAACACCAGTCCTCAAAAATGTAGCAGTTAAATACTTATCAATAATCAATAACGCTACTATATAAAAATTAGTATCCTAATCCATGAACTTTTTTCATAAAAACAAAAGGAGGAGGCACATCAGTGTCATAATTCAACAGAGTTACTGCAGTATGATTCGCCTTATGTATCCCATAGAAAACATCATGTGTCGCTCTCAACCTCTAATAATAATCTGTTCTCCAGGAAGAAGCAGGAAGTGAGTCCTCACTTATGGGTGATGTCGGCACCAATGGAGCCCACGTGGAGCAATTCCCCAGTTTTCAAAGAAAGCCTTTAGGATTGCTACCACCCATGCGTGGTCTTCTTGCCGCCCAAAGGTGTCATCTTGCTCAGTCTCCCTTTTTCCGCGGAGCCCTTCGGACGCACGTCCTCGTCCCTCGGAAAAAGTTCTTTTGTCTTCGGCCTTCTGGCCTCTTTTCCAGTAGCACCGATCCTCTTCTGTCCTGCCCTTCACCCCTGCTCCTGCCGTGGGCTAGGGTATCCCCTTGTTTCATTCTTTTTAGTGTCTTCCCTTTCGTACTGTTTTTGTGCCCTTTTTTCTCCAACCGCTGGCCTCGAGGGATTTTGACCTCGCAGGGGCCCTTTTTGCCCCCATGGCCACTTGTTTTAAGAAATGTGACAGATGCTTCAAAAATATGTCGCTCATGGACACCCACACCTCTGGTGTCTAGGGGTTGACCACAACCCGGAGCTCTGTTCTCTGTAAGAAAATGTCTGCTAAGGCTTTGCTAAGCCACAAGCAGAGGTCCAATGACATTTTCTGCAAGGTAGCCCTGGGGTCTCCAGTGGCACCTCGTCCTGCTGATCTACCACTTGTGGGGTCCCCCGCAGTGACCCCGTGCCCGAGGCATCACTCTGATCAGGGTTCGTCTGAGGTGGAGTGGTGAAAGAAGAAGAAAACCTCAAAGTTGCTGTCGGGGGCTCCGGACAAGTACGAGCAGTCTCATGCTCGTTATCTTAGCCCTCCCCAGCGTTCCCGAGAGTTGGACAAAGAGTGGCCTCAAAAGGTTCCTTGTACAGACACAGAGGCCTCCGGCGATGGCACCCGGTCTCCTGAGGGTCATCCTGGCGAGGACTCCCTCTCCTCCTCCACGCCAGACCCAGTAACACTGGCGTCTGTGTCACAGGGACCCACTCCTGAGTGGGAGTCCTGTATGCTGGCACTGGAGCGCAGCGTTTCTGCCTTTCTAGTTGTCCAGCAGGCACTTTTACCGAGCATGGCTGGCTCGCGCCCCGAGACAGTGTCCCCTGGCTGGGGTCCCAAAAACTGCCTTGGAAACCCCCGAGAGCTGCAGGCCTCATGAAGATCCTCGGCACCGGTCTCGCTCGCAGTCCCATTCCTTGGAGGCAAGGTCTTCCAGAGTCAGTGTCTCTAGCTCCAAGCGGGCCTCGGCCACTGGATGCGGGGATCAGCCTTATTCCAAGTCCTTCTCAGACTTCTCGGGCTGGGAATTGGACAGGGACACTTCCCCGGAGACCTGCACCCATAGGGATCTCCCCTCTGACCCATCACTGCCCGCCTCGCAAAGGCGGTCGCCTCCCAAGGACACCTCTTTCCTGGTGTTTGTATGGGATATGGCTCAGGCCCTCAACCTGCCTACGCAGACCAAGGAGGAGCCAAGGGCAGAGGAACGACATCTTGCAGTATGAGTCTCCACCCAGGGAGTCTCTTACGGTTCCGGTACCATCTATCCTATCTCAGCTGCTTCTCTGCATGCGGGAAGCACCTGCCTCGGTCCCCATTGTCAGTAAAAGTCTCGATGCCATGTATAGGGTCCAGTGTGGCCCGGGGTTTCGGAAGACCCAACTTCCTCATACTTCCCTGGTAGTCAAATCTACGATGTGGAAACAGAAGAGCCCGAAGTCGCACTCCTTGGTCCCGCCTGGTAGGGAATCCCGTGCCCTCGACGCCGTTGGGCACAATGCTTACCAGGAATCCATGCTGGCATGCTGCATCCAGGCGTACCAACTGTATATGGGTATGTTTCTTCGCAACCTCACCAAAGAGCTCGGCAGTTTCTCAGTGGGCCTTCATTGGGAGCACCTTCTCAGGTTCCAGACCCTCCTGAGGTCGGTCGCAGACTGCTCGAAATACCTTTCCTGACCCGCATATGACATGTTCGAGTCTTCTGCCCATGTGGCAGCAGCTGGAATAGGAGCCCAATGCCAGGAGTGGCTTCAGTCTTTGGACCTGGAACAGTGGGTCCAGGAGAAGCTCCTGGATGTCCCCTGCCTTGGCGAGCAACTGTTCAGCAAGCCCATGGAGGACAAGACAGCCATGACTCACATCCGTCTCTCTCGCAAAACCTCCTCTCTTCCACAGAAGAAGCAGCACAGCAAAAACCTTTCTTCCAGAGGAAAGGGCTCCCCTAACGGGGATACCCACCCTACCACCTACCCCTGTGCCGACGACTAGCGCTCAGGGCAAGGGGGTAGCTCAGGGTCACCAGAAACATAAGGGGCCCAAGACCCAACCACTGGCATCACCCCAGCCAGCCCCAGGGCTTTGACGCCGAAAGCATAGCCTCTCATCCCCCGGGGATGCTTCCGCCCGTGGGAGGATGCCTGTCTCTTTTCGCCCCCGAATGGATGGTTACATTGGACACCTGGGTCCTACAAGTGATCCGGGAGGGGTATTGTCTTCATCTGAACAGACTCCCTCCTCCCTTTTCCCCAGTGGAGCCTACTCGGCTTCCCTCGCACCAGGCTTGCTTAAAGCGAGAATTGACCAACCACCTTGGTCAGCAGGTGGTCGAAAGGGTTCTGCCGCACCTCCGGGGATGGTGGTTTTACTCCTGATACTTCCTGTTTCTGAAGAGGATGGGGGGGCCTGCGACCCATCCTCGATCTCAGGAATCTGAACACGTTTCTGGTGCGGGAGAAGTTCAAAACGCTATCCCTTGGTGTCCTGCTGCCCTACCTCTGGCAGGGCAATTGGCTATGGTCCTTGGATCTCAGAGACACACCCAAATTCTGTCCACCACATGCACAGGAAGTACCTGCGTTTCAGGGTGCAGGGAGAGCACTTCTAGTACAGAGTGCTCCCCTTCAGGCTCGTGTCTGCCCTGCGAGTCTTCACCAAGTGCCTGTCAGTGGCCGTGGCCCTCCTCTGGCTGCAGGGCATATCCATCTACCCTTACCTAGACAACTGGCTCATCACGGGCACATCGGCAGAGGAGGCTCGCCTCTCGGCATCGCGCACAGTCCTCCTCCTCGAGTGCCTCGGTTTCCTGATCAACTACTCCAAGTCCCACCTCAAACCGGTGCAGACCCTAGAGTTCATTGGCGCTCTTCTCGACACAGAACGTGCGACTGCCTTTCTCCCTTGAGCACGCGTGGATCGGCTCCGCCCTCTAGCTGCCGAGGTCCAAGGCCAACCCAGGGTCTCGGCGTGGGGCATGCTGCGCCTCCTGGTGCACATGGCCTCGATCATCCACATCGTCCCCCATGCTCGCATACACATGCAAGCGGCCCAATGGTGCCTGAGAGTGCAATGGGCCCAAGCCTCGGGCCGCCCCCAGGACCCCGTCCAGGTCTCTCGCAGCCTATTCGGGTCTCTAGTCTGGTGGCAGAACCCCCAGAGCCTCCTTCAGGGCATGCCCTTCCAGACTCAACAGCATGAGCTCGTCTTGACAACGGATGCCTTGCTGTTGGGCTAGGAAGCCCACTGCAGCCTACTCTGCACCCAGGGACGGTGGTCACCCAAGGAGTCCTGGAAGCAGATCAACCTGCTCAAGCTCCGAGCGGTCCGGTTGGCTCATGCAGACCGACAACAGAGTCGCAATGTTCTACATAAACAAGGAGGGGGCATGGGCTCCTGTCGCCTCTGTCGGGAGGCGGTCCTCCTCTGCTCCTTCACCGTACACAGGGGCATGACACTCAGAGCGGTCTACCTCCCAGGCCAGGACAACCTCCTCGCGGACAGACTCAGCAGGCTCCTTCAGCCACATAAGTGGTGCCTGAGTTCAGAGGTGGTTCTCCACCTGTTCCGCCACTGGGGGACTCCGTCCATAGACCTGTTCGCCAGCCCGGTGAACGCGCAGCTTCCCCGTTTATGCAGGCCAATACCACACCCAAGCAGGGTGGCCCCAGATGTATTCCTCCTGAACTGGACCTCTGGGCTTCTGTATGCATTCCCTCATACTCCTCTCCTTGCGAGGACCCTCCACAAGATTCAGCGCGACCGAGCCTCGGTGATTCTCATTGCTCCTTTGTGGTCTCGACAACCTTGGTTCCTGCTTCTACTCCGGCTCTTGTCTGAGCCTCCGGTCCCACTGGGCAGTGCCCCAGGTCTGCTGACGCAGGAGCAGGGCTGGGTGCTTCACCCAAACTTGGTCTCGCTATCCCTGACAGCCTGGTGGCTGAACGGGTCTCTTTAGCCTCGCAGCACCTCCCAACGGAGATCGAGGATATCCTCCTTGCATCAAGGAAGGGCTCGACGAGGCGGGTCTATATCCTAAAGTGGCGGCATTTTTCGATCTGGTGCTCCGAGCTCTAGATCAACCTGTTCTCCTGCTTCACCCATTGGATTCTCCAGTACCTTCTCACCTCTTCCAGGTGGGACTGAATTCCAACTCAGACCTTACTCCCCACTCTTTAACCTCATTACTGAGACTTTAATAAGTCAAGTAAATACAACAAAAAGGTAAAACAATTTTGTGGTTAGTCATCAAGAAATGTCAGTTTCTTGGATATAGTAGCAGGGGCTTCCATTTATACTTTTATTGAATGCATGGCCGTGAGTGAAAGTAGAAGTTGCTAATCTTTGTTTGTTTTATCCTTAGCGTTGCATTTAACAGCTGCTTCTTGAAGCAGCAGTGGTTCAAAACACTACCAGCATCGGGGCATCAGTTGAGCTTATTTGAAAGATAAGTTGTTAATTATACCAGATTATTATTATGTTTTCTATGGGACACTGTTGAATCATGACACTTATGTGATTCCTCCTCCCCTTGTTTTTATGGATAAAGTTTATGGATGAGCATACTAATTTTTGTATAGCAGTGTTATCGATTATAAGTTATGGCTTGGAAAGAAGTAGTAATGGTGTTGTAGGTAATTTTCTGATATACTATTTTTACCAGTGAGATATTCTTATGGTAAACTAGTTCTTGTATTTTTCTTTTTTTGTTATATCAGCATAAAAGCAATCATTGAGAGAGACTATCAAACATATTTGAAAGCATTTTCAAAAACAGGGCCATAGACACATAGTAAGGAGATAAGACATGTAAAATTTAAATGTGGTTGAATGTGCACTACAGACAGATGCTTTAACTCCGCCATATGGAATAAATAAATATAGTATTGACACAGGGTTGCTTAGATCACAGAATGGCAACTGACTGTAGTATGGAAAAGGATTTTCTTAACAGCTTTGAAGGCTCAGTCTGCAGCAGTGTTAACATGAACAATGTCGACAATTAAAAAGTAAATGGAAATGTTCACTCTTCTAGAGCTGATTGCAGAATGATGAATGACAAAAAATTAAAATTAAAATGAAATAGAGCCAGCTGGGCCATCAGCTGCCCACTCCTGTAATCGTAAGACCATTTACCACTGCCGTTTTTCTGTTGATAATTACACCTAACCACCTTCTATTCACAAAGCATTTTGGGATTGTATTTCCTGTCTTTTTGATAGAAGACTCACTGCAATTTTGTACTCAAAATCTCAAAATACAGATTAATACAGCTTTGCTGGAATGGCTAAGTCTGAGTCTGGGTTTGTGAATGTTTGTGAATGTGTGTGAATGGACTGGCCTCACTTAGCTCTCAGGGGCATGTTTACTAAAATGTGGTAGCCGGGAGGGTGGGGTTTGGCATGGAGTTAACACATGTTTCTAGCCTGCGGTAGCCAGAAGCACATGGCTGAAAACTGCTGCGCTACCAGGTTAGCACACGAATAGACAGGGTAAGGGTGAAGGTGGGGTGGGAAATGAGTGGCAACTGCAGAGTTCCGCTAGCATGACCACGCTAGTGGTGCTCTAGAGGCACAAAGACACTACTAGTATAGGCGGAACTACCACCTGCCTCTGACCAGGCAGTAGTTACACCTACTTTGCTAGCATGTTAAGAATGTGAAGGTCAGAAATAGGGCAAACACATAGAAGGTACAAAAAGGACAAATAAGCAATGTCAGTCGAATACCTAGGTGCCTGCCTAGGCCACCTGTTCAGAGGGGCTGCATGGAGCAGCTGCATGGCAGTGGACCACAACAACTTGACAGCTACAAAACCAGAGCCTGCTGGTCAGGGGTGACTCTCCTGGGACAGTGGACAAATATCTACAGAAACATCAACAGCTGTCTTGACTGACGGCTGTTCATGTCTGCATATGCCCTGGATAGATGGCAAAGGGTTGCTGGTATTATGTGCTGTGGTGGGTGTAGATACACATACACATACACACACATACACACACATACACACATACACACATACACACACACATACACACATACACACATACACACACACACTCACACATACATACACACACACACACACCTGAATAGCGAATCATGTATTCTTGTAAATAATTTCTATAAATAGCAATGTCAGCTCGCTGACATTCCCCTGTAAATTCAGCAGTATACAAAAGTATACACCCTGTAAATAGTTCTGACAATTTACTGTTCTGTTATATGTAAAAAGTTAAGAAGTTCTTGTTCTATGTAATGTTATGCAAATGTATGCAATTGTTCCATGTAAACCGCCCCTGATCTCTGGAAGGGGCGGTATAGAAGAAATAGATAAATAAATAAATAAATAAATAAAAAAGATAGGGCCTGCGTTCTGTGCTTCAGTCAGTACTGGCCACCTAGCCAGAGTTGGAGCCAGCAGAGTACACTGGGGGTGGGGCATGCAAATAAGGTATTTAGCATACTGATAACATGATGGCTTTGGCAGCAAAAGGTGCTATCGGATCCCCATTTCCACTGCCATGGGCAGTGTTCCTGTGGGCCAATGGCTCCTCACCCTGAACCTGGGGAGGATACGATTTAAGCCTACCAACCTCTAAGCAGATATTTCTAACACTGAATGTGGGGTTGCTTTGTTGGAGCTCACTTATCAGTGTTCCATCCCCTGGCCTCCTATTCCCCAAAGGATGAGGTGTTCTGTGGACCAGGGGAGCTTTTATGGGCTTCCTAGGTCCTGTGGGTCTTTGGTTCCCTGATAGCATGAGTGCTTAGCATGGGGGCTGCTTGATTTTGGCAAAATCCATGGGGGTGTGCAGGTTGCACTATGATGTTCCCTCAGAGCACTTCCCATGAGGGGGAGCTTGGGTGACGTATGTGCCCTACCCCCCCCCCCCCCCAGCAGATGTCAGGCCACAGGGGTAGGTGTCCTATATGGTGGGCCATAGGGTGCGAGACCATATGTCTCCCCCCCCCCATATCTGTCGGCTCATAGGGTATGGCATCCAGATCTGCTGGCTCTAGTACCCCGTTCCGCCACATGGGGGGATATATTCCACAATGGGTAGGGTGCTGGTCAAGCCATATAAATGGAGTGCCTGAGAAGCACAGATGCCAGTGGTAGTCAAAATGGCCTCCAATAATAATCCTATCTGAAAGCAAGATATGTCCAGATAGTAATATAAGCTCTGGCTGTGATGCAGTTGGACTACTGTAATAGCCTGTTAGCTCTACATACAGTATTCAATTCACCAGAATGCAGCAGTCTGGATAATATTTAAGTGCCCACTGAGAACTTCTATAATGCCTATCTCCAGGAACAAGCAGGAATGAGTCTTCACATATGGGTACGTCGGTACCGACGGAGTCTGCGCGGGAACGCTTCCCAGCGTCCAATCAAGAGCTTTTGGAAGCATCCCAGCACGCCTGCGTGCTGCCTTCCCGCCTTTCCCAACTGCCTCTCCTCAGTTTTCATTTTTCCGCGGAGCCGGCAGGACGTCCTCCTGTCACCGCAGAAAATTCTGGTTTTTATTTTTTAGTTTTCTTGTGGTCGCGGCTGTCTTCCCAACCACACCGGTACCGCCGGTGTTTTCTTTTCTTTTCTTGAAAAATTTTTCCTTTTCCACGGGATATTTTTTCTTCATAGTGTCCCGCGGTCTCTTAGGCCTTTTAGGCCTCTTCTTTTTCCTTCATGGAACCGCCAGACACTTTCTCCAAGAAATGTTCAGACTGTGGCGGTACAACTTTATTTTTAGACCCTCAAAGTCGGTGTCTAACCTGCTTGGGTCCTGACAACAGTTTGGTGAGAAGAGGTCTTCAACATTGAGGTTCCCTCAATACACGGTTGCCCTCCAACTTCGGGGCACCGTCCCCTTCTTCTTCCACACAGGATCAGGTAACCCACAAACAGTCTGTTAAGACTAGCCAGTCCTCGAGTGGTAGGTCTCATGCACAGCATGTAGATGGCTCCAGCCTTGCCCTCGAGGGCCCACTGGCTTCAAAACCCCGGCGGGAGTCTTCGGTCTCCAAAGCAGATAAGGGGTTTCAGGTTGTTCCTGAGGTTCACCCCTCGCAGAACATACCTCAGCCGTGTCCGGTGGTGGCATCCGCTTCGAGCGGTACCGATACCCCGGCATCGGCACTGGTGTTGGATGAAACACTCCTCACCAGGGGTCGTCATCTGGCGTCCTCAGTACCTTCGGGACCGGTGGATACACTCCAGACTGACTTTCCATTATCGGTACTAGCACCGATACTACACCGCCGTCGGTACCCTCCAGACGTGCATCGACAGACTCGCTTCCTTCGATGCCGAGTCTGGAATCGATCTCCAGTCTGGAGGACTGGGTACTGACTCGCCTTGGTACCGGCTCTCGGCGGTACCGAAGGCTCGGTTCCGATGATTCGGATCCACAACTCTCGGTTCCTTCGAGGCCGATTGAGTTACCACTGGTTGACCTTCCTTCACCGGTGTCAGACACGGTACCGAAATCGGTACCGACGACCCCATTACCTTTACGGTCGGTGCCTTCCATGCTTCGCTTATCAGGCTCTCTGCCCTTGATGCCGAGTTTGGAATCGATCTTTAGTCTAGAAGACTCGGTACCCATAGGTTTTGGTACCGACATCGATCGATACCGGTGCTTCGGTACCGAGGATAGTGGCCGTAGGGTTTCGGTCACCTCGGTACCGATTGAACTGTCACCGATGACTACTCCGATGTCTTTGTCTGGCTCAACTCCGACATCGGTACCGGTATCCCCAGTAGCATCGTGGCCAACTCCTACCATGCTTTTTTCAACAGGATTGCTCCATTCTATACCAAGCTTGGAGTCGATACCTGGCATGGACAATGTGGTAAGGACGGTTGCTGCTCCTGATATCCAGTACCAGCAACCATCCTTTAAGCATTCCACACCGCACTGTGCAGGATCTTCTATTCCTATATATTTGGATACCTCTGTGTGTGCTCAGGCTAGTTCTTTAAATCTAATCTGTCCAAGAGAGATTCCTGTTGGGGATCCCTCTTTTCAAAGTTTCCTCCTGGATATAGCAAGATCTCTTGCCATTCCTATCCCAGGACATGATCCTGCCCAAGGCTCTCTTTCTACCAAAGCAAAGGAGAACATAATGCTTCCTTTGCATCATTCCTTGCAGGATCTCCTTCTAGGAATGTGGGAAACACCTTTCAGGGTACCCCTACCTCCCAGGGCAACTGATCTGTTATATTAGGTGCCCCCCTCTCCAGGGTTTCAAAAGACTCAACTTCCTCATCATTCCATAGTAGTGGAATCAGCAATGAGGCGGGTAAAGAGTAAGAAAAAGCACTCTTCCTATCCGCCAGGTCGTGAGTCTAAAACACTAGATGACTTTGGACGTCAAACCTTCCAGACATCTATGCTTTCTGCAAGAATTCTCTCATATATTTCTTATATGAGTCTTTCTCTTGAGGAGGTCACAAAGCAATTGCATCTTTTGTCTCCTTTCCTTTCAGATTCCAGGAGTACAGACTATTCCTCACTGCTTAAGCATATTCAGAATATCTCTTGGTTTCTTTCTCTTTCTTCCCTAGACTCTTTTGAGTCTGTTAGCAGGACTTCTGCTATAGCTATAGGAGCACGACGTAGAGCCTGGCTCCAAGCTTCAGACTTGGACAAATGGGCACAACAAAGGCTGGGACATACTCCTTGCACTGGAGAAAATCTTTTCAACAAGGAGTCTTTACGTCAGGTTACTCAGTTGTCCACTGATTTACCTGCTCCTAAGGGTTGTTTTACCCCTTCCTCTGTCCCAGTAGGTAGGAAATGTCCTACCAAACTTTCTTCCCACAGGAGAAGAAGGTTTTATTCATCATTTGCCCATTATACAGTGAGTTTCTGATCATTCATCATCAGATGCTTGTGACTCTTGGGGTTAGAATCTACAGTTGCTTCTCAATAGAAGCAATCCACCGCTTTATTCTAACCCCTACACATGGATCTTTTTCCAAAAGATATCCATTTTTTCTATATTTCTTTGAGCTGTCAGGATATTCATGCCTATAAGTCACAGGTTTCTCCTCTTTTTCCTGCTAGGGAAAGAGGTCTAACCACTATCAGATGATAGTTCTTGTGCCAGCATGTATTTTTCCTTTTTATAGACTTACTACTTCTTAAGTCTTTATCAGCTCTATTATCTTCACCCTCTTACCACGTTTTTCCTCTGTAAGAGCGGAATTACTTACTGAGAGGCTTTCTCTTCAGCCTCTCTACTTTTTTCACTTTCCAGTGCGTAGTTTACCTCCTCTGCTCAATCTTGCTTTGGGGCAGCTTATCAGACATGTCCAGAGTTTCTTACTCCTGTTCTGTCTGTTCTTTCTGTTTTTGAACAGTAAGATTCTTTCTGCTGTCTTGCTAACAGCTGCCCATGCAGGAGCTTTAATGTTTGGACCACTGGTTCTTATCCACAAACAACCAGATTGTCCTCCACTAACTTTCTGTCTAGTCTTAGTGGTGGCTCCAAGTCAGTGCTTCATCTCTTTTGGAGATAATCTCACTACAAGCTTTCTAGATTGTCTTCTATTCTGCCATCTTCATTTCCTGAGTTTGGTAGCATAGTTGGCAGAGATACTGGCTCTCAGCCAGTTCTATCTCCTCATTCTCCTGCATCATGCTCTCTGCAATCTACAGAGAAGCTTTCCACTATGGGCCCTTGCTAGAGAGCATGGGTTTTTTTTTCTCCAGCAGCTATCCTAGCTGGTTAGAAAAGGCTTCAGTAATGTCTCCCATGACTAGAAGGTTCTCCCTTCTTTTACTATCTCTCCTTTTTTGATATAAAGGACATAGGCCTCCTCTACGTGAAAGCTCAAGGAGTTGCCAGTTCCCTGCTTTGGTCCATAGTATTCCCAATCGGGGATATGCTCGTCCTCATGGTCAGACCGCATGATACCTTTGCCCTTAAGCAGGTCAACATGGTGTCTCATCTCTACGCGTCTTCTGTCTGCTTACCATGCTAGAGTCCTGGAAGACTCAGGACTTGCTGGCTGCACATTGACATTGTCCTTTGTTTTTCACGTAACAGTCCTGGTTATTTTTCACTAACTAGCATTCTTGCAGATCATGACCAGGAGGAACAGATTCTCTATATGTCTTCTCAAGTAGGTTCTACCTCCTTGTTCTTAGATGAATCTTTCCTCTCCACATCTCCTATGTGATCACTGTGCTGTAGGCATATCTCTGTCTGTTTAACTGCAGACACCTATATGTAGGCCTACATATCCATATTTATTTTTTGTGTGTATTTTATGCCCTGCCATATCTCACTATAGATATATTCTTATATATCTGTCTGTCTATCTATCTATCTATCTATCTATCTATCTATCTATCTATATATATATATATGTATCTGTTGAGATATTTTATTATAGATAGATATGTATCCACATACTTCTCTCTCACTGTCTATCCTCATATATAGCTATATGATTCTGACAGAGGGGCTTTACCCATACCTATGCTCTCACTTGGTTTGCAGCTTATCGTGCTGTGAGGGCTTGCTTGCATCAGTGATGCTGAGAGCTAAACTATCGGTAGTTAACTACTGGCAGGGTCTCCCAAGATGGACAGGTCTCAGCTGAGGTGCCAGACCAAGACAAACCACCCATCTGGGCAGCAGCAGAATGGGATAGTGTTGACGGCAGAGGATCACATTTCTGTGACAACGGCAACAATACCAAACTTAAACTAAGCGGAAGAAAGGCCCGGCAATCTACTTCTGCATCTTGCCATGAAAACCCATTGGATAGTTACAACAAAACAAATTGTGCTATGGTGCTGGAAGATGAGACTCCCAGGTCGGAAGGCACTCAACTAGCTACTGGGGAAGAGCTGAAGACTTTTCAGAGTAAAGCCAGCATTTATGATGTGGTTGGATCACAGCCCTCGGGAAGTCTGACTGCTGATGTAGCTGCGCATGAAATGAGAGTCAGAAGCTGTAAAGATGTCTTACACATTGGAACATGGAACGTACGAAGCATGAACCAAGAAAAGTTGGAGGTGGTCAAGAATGAAATGGAACGTGTACAACTTGATCAGTTGGGTGTCAGCGAGCTGAAATGGACTGGCATCGGGCACTTTGCATCAGATGATCACATGGTCTACTATGCTGGAAATGAAAGACAAAGAAGAAATGGTGTTGCATTTATAATAAAGAAGAAACTTGCAAGAACTGTAATGAAATACAATGCAGTCAGCGAACGCTTAATCTCTATTTGTCTACGAGGATTGCCTATCAACACAACTATAATTCAAGTATATGCCCCAACAACAGCTGCAGAAGAGAATGAAATTGAAGAGTTCTATGAACAAGTACAAGCTGAAATTGACAGAACATGCAAACAGGATATCCTGATAGTCATGGGTGATTGGAACGCAAAAGTTGGCAACAAAGAAGAAGGCAAAGTAGTTGGAAACTATGGACTTGGCAACAGAAATGAAGCTGGAGAGACTGATAGAATTCTGCAAGACCAATGATCTATTCATCTCAAACACCTTCTTCCAGCAACACAAGCGGTGACTGTACACATGGACCTCACCCAATGGATTGTGTAAAAATCAAATTGACTACATCTGTGGAAGTCAACGATGGAAAAGCTCTGTAACATCAACAAAGACAAAACCTGGAGCTGACTGTGGTACAGATCCTCAACTACTAGTATGCAAACTCAAGCTAAAGTTGAAAAAGAGCAAACCACTCATGAATGCAGCAAAATATGACCTTGAGAATATACCACTGGAATTTAAAGACTGCCTGCAAAATCGATTTGCTGCTTTAGATACAAATGACAGAGCTCCGGAAGAGTTATGGAATGACATCAAGAAGGTTGTGTTGGAAGAAAGCGAGAAGTCTCTACAAAAGGTGAAAAAGCAAAAACGGCCAAAATGGATGACGGAAGAAACTCTGAAAATTGCCCAGAAACGCCAAGAAGCTAAAGCCAGAGGAGAAAGAAAGACAATCGCAGAACTCAACAGAGATTTCCAACGTGCAGCAAGACAGGACAAGGAAAAGTACTACAATGACACTTGCAAGGAAATAGAAGCAGAAACTATTAGAGGAAGAACAAGATCGGCTTTCCTAAAGCTACGAGAGTTAAAGAAAAGGTTCCAGCTTCGAATTGGAATGTTACAAGATGCTCAAGGTTCTATGTTGAATGATGCTGAGAAGATCAAGAAAAGATGGAAGGAATATACAGAGTTTTTATATGATAAAGATCAAGTGGACCAACAGCCGTTTCAACCTGTACCTTATGATCGGGAACCATTGGTGATGAAAGAAGAAGTTGAAGCAGCATTGAAAGCTTTATCAAAGAACAAAACACCAGGCATCGATAGCATTCCCATAGAAGTATTGCAGCAATCTGATGCAGCTGTTACCATACTTACAAGGCTCTGCCAAGAAATATGGAAGACAACATCATGGCCAACTGACTGGAAAAGATCTGTGTTTATACCAATACTAAAGAAAGGTGATCCAACTGACTGTGGAAATTATCGCACAATAGCTCTGATCCCACATGCCAGCAAGATTCTACTGAAGATTATTCAAAAGAGACTACAACCATACCTGGAACAAGAACTACCTGACGTGCAAGCAGGGTTCAGGAAAGGGCAAGGAACGAGAGACATCATTGCAGATGTGAGATGGATCCTTGAAAAGACTAAAGAATAGCAAAAGGATATCTATTTGTGCTTTATCGACTATAGCAAGGCTTTTGACTGTGTAAACCATGAGAAACTCTGGGCCACATTAAGAAGCATGGGTATACCAGAACACCTGATCGTTCTCTTGCAAAATCTGTACATTGATCAAGAAGCAACAGTTCGAACAGAACAAGGAGAAACAGAATGGTTTAAAATAAGCAAAGGTGTAAGACAAGGCTGCATACTTTCCCCCTACCTGTTTAATTTATATGCAGAACAAATCATCAGAGAAGCAGGATTGTATGAAGATAACAGAGGTGTGAAGATTGGTGGAAGACTCATCAACAACTTTCGCTATGCTGATGATACCACATTACTGGCTGAAAGTGAAGATGATCTGAAACATTTGCTTCTCACAATCAAAGAACATAGTCTCAAAATGGGTCTGCACCTTAATGTAAAGAAGACAAAAATCATGACAACTGGCATAATCAACAGGTTCATCGTTGAAGGAGAAGAAATTGAAATTGTGAACAACTTTAACCTACTTGGATCAACTATCAATAAAGAAGCAACAAGCAGTCAAGAAATCAGATGACGCATTGCTCTTGGCAGAATGGCTATGAAAGACCTAGATAAGATTCTCAAGAGCAGAGATGTCTCTCTCCATACAAAGATTCGACTTGTTCAAGCCATGGTATTTTCAATAACATCATATGGATGTGAAAGCTGGACAGTGAAAAAGACAGACAGGAAGAAAATTGATGCCTTTGAATTATGGTGCTGGCGGCGAATACTGTGTATACCATGGACTGCCCGAAGAACAAACCAGTCGGTACTAGAGGAGATCAAACCTAAGCTTTCTTTAGAAGCTCAGATGACAAGACTTCGACTTTCATACTTTGGACACATTATGCGAAGAGAGAGATCATTAGAGAAAGACATCATGCTTGGCAAGATAGAAGGTGAACGCAAAAGAGGAAGGCCAGCAATGAGATGGATCGATACAATAACAGCAGCTATGGGTACCAGTCTGTCAACAATGAGCCGCCTGACTGAAGACCGAACACAATTTAGGATAGCTATCCAGAGGGTCGCCATGAGTCGACTCCGACTCGACGGCACTTAACAACAACATGCTATCTAGCAGGTTTGGGATTCTACACACACAACCACTCCTGTGGTAGTCTACAATTTTTATACCATAACCTAATGGTTTAGGTACCTCTGAAGCTCTCCGTGCTCAATATCTCTCCTAGCTTACCCCAGTTAGGAGAGACATTGTGGATCTTCAGTTAAACACAGGCTTTAACGCCTCAGGCATTTGTCCTCTCTTTTTGGGATACAAGGAGTTCCCACACCCTTTCTCCCCACAAGGACTGTGCCTGTTTGTCCAAATAGGTTAGCCTTCTCTTTTTACTCGTAAGAGTGACTCACTCTACCTCCAAAAGAGCTAGGGGTTTTCTCATAAAGCCTTCTGATGAAGGCCCACAGTTTTTGGACTACCCCAGTTTCCCTACTGGGGTTACCTGTTACCTTTCAAGATTCTGACCTCCACGGTTTTTCCTACAGGATTATTACCTCCACTTACAGTGGGGTCCTCTTCAGGGTTCCTCTACTAGGTTTCCCAGTAGATCCATGAACCTCTGTGAAATCCTGTCAGAGGAGGTCCATATTGCAATATCCTTTGCCAGGGGCGGTCCAAGGGGGGTGCGGGCCATGTGCGGAGACTCGGTGCGGGGCCTCATTTGCATAAGTGGCCTTATTTGCATAAATATTTGCATAATGTTACCATACACTAACTTTTAGTAAACATGTCTCTTAATGAGGGTATGGATAAAGAAAGACTAAAAGATTTCTACATTACTATAATCCAGTGCCAACCGCCAGGCACATTAGGAATTACTACAAATGCTGCCCATTTAGAACCCATAGCAAACCCGCCATATCCTGACAGCATTACCAGGACTCACAAAGCACCATACCCTACCTATCAAAAGGCAACACTGCAAATATTAAACCAATACATTTCAGAGAATACTGGGGAAAGAGAACAAGTGGCAATGTCAAATAGGAATTACATAAACAGAATACCTCAGCTCAGTTACACATGCAGAATATAGACCATCATCAAACAAGGAATCACAATTTAGAAACAGGAAGGCAGTAATTAAACTGGGAACCCCAAAAGCCAAACTTGGAATGTACAACATCACTGTAGAAATAAAACTATAAATTAATTTCCTCTTGTACCAAACAAAGCGCAGACGTTAATAATGCACATTTCCCAGAGCTTTCATATTCCAGTTAATAAATTCAAAATAAAGAGATCTTTCTACCTTTTGTGCATTTTTTTTCAGTTGCAATTGCTCCAGCCACTTTCTTCTGGTTTCTTCATGTTTTCTGCTAACTCTCCATCGTCTGCTGTCCATTTGTTCTTTCTTCTCTCTTCTAGTTTTTTTTCCATTCTCTCTCTCTACATCTGCTTTAACATACTAATCTTTCTCCTTTTGCTCTTTCCTCATTCCTATTTCATCCACACAAATTTTACCCCTCCATCCTCAATCCCCACTTACTCTCCCAATAACCGGCCAATTGTAGATTTTTCATCCCTCCCACACAAAATATTTTTCCCCTCTCCATTTTACTCTCCCAGCCCCATCCCATTCTAATCCTCCCCCAACATCAGCTCCCTTCTAGTTCCAGTCTCACCCAGCATCCATTCCCTTCTAGTCCCTGCATCAGTCCATTTCCAGTCCTACCCCCCATCAACCCATTTCCGGTCCTAGCTCCCCCATCCATTTTCAGTCTGAGTCCCTTCATCAGCTCATTTCCAATCCTAGCCCCCCATCAGCCCATTTCTAGTCATTTCCTAGCCCCACCATCAGCCCATGTCAAATCCTAGCTCCCCTCCACTCAGCCCAATTCCAGTCCAAGCCCCTCCATGAGCCTACTTCCAGTTCTAGCCCCTCCATGAGTCCATTTCAATTCAAGCCCCCACCACAGCCCATTTCCAATCTTAGCTCCCCCCAACAGCCCATTTCCAGTACCAGTCCTAGCCCCCCATCAACCCACTTCCAGTCCTAACCCCCCATCACCCCATTTTCAGTTTAAGCCCCCCCTATAACCCATTACTAATCCTAACCCCCCCATCAGCCCACTTCCAGTCTTAACCCCATCAGCCCATTTCCAGTCAGCCCCCCATAGCCCACTGCCAGTCCTAACCCCCCCCATCAGCCCACAGCCCATTACCAGTCCTAACCACATCAACCCACCTCAAGTCCTAACCCCTCCCCATCAGCCCATGTCCTGTCCTAGCCCCCCCCCCCATAGCCCATTATCAGTCCTAATCCCCCCATAGCCCATTACCAGTCCTAACCCCCCATCACCCCATTTCCAGACAGCCCCCATCAGCCCATTACCAGTCTTAACCCCCCCAGCCCATTAACATCCCTAACCCCCCCATCAGCCCATTACCAGTACTAACCCCCCATCACCCCATTTCCTGACAGCCCCCATCAGCCCACAGCCCATTTCCAGTCTTAACCCCCCCCAGCCCATTACCAGTCCTAACCCCCCAACAGCTTACAGCCCATTACCAGTCCTATCACCCCATCACCCCATTTCCAGACAGCCCCCATCAGCCCACAGCCCATTACCAGTCTTAACCCCCCCCGCAGCCCATTACCAGTCCTAACCCCCCGCAGCCCATTACCAGTCCTAGCCCCCCCAGCCCATTACCAGTCTTAACCCCCCCCCGCAGCCCATTACCAGTCCTAGCCCCGCCAGCCCATTACCAGTCTTAACCCCCCCACAGCCCATTACCAGTCTTAACACCCCCCAGCCCAGCCCAGCCCAGCACCAGTCTTAACACCCCCCCCCCAGCCCAGCCCAGCCCAGCACCAGTCTTAACACCCCCCCCAGCCCAGCCCAGCCCAGCCCAGCACCAGTCTAAACACCCCCGCAGCCCAGCCCAGCCCAGCCCAGGTCTTAACACCCCCCCCCATCGGCTTATGGCAAATTTAAAATAAAAAAAAAAAAAAGCTGGCTCTGGCTGCTGCCGCGGCAGCGGCAGAATGGAGTGTCCCGCGGGGCCCCCTCTCCTCGCTGAGCCTCTCTGCAAGGGCTTTCAGATTCGCGAAGGGAGAGTGTTTCCCTCGCGTCTAAAGGGGCAGATGGGAAATTTCCCATTAGCCCCTGCGGGCTTAACAGAGACGCGAGGGAAACACTCTCCCTTCGCGAATCTGAAAGCCCTTGCAGAGAGGCTCAGCGAGGAGAGGGGGCCCCGCGGGACACTCCATTTTGCTGCGGAGGCCGCGGCAGCAGCCAGAGCCAGCTTTTTTTTTTTTAAATATAATTTTTTTAAAAAAGCAGAATGTTCTTTGCGCGGGGCCCCCTGAAACACGGGGCCCTGTGCAAAGAACATTCTTGCTCAATGGACGGGCCGGCCCTGTCCTTTGCAATATTATTGATGACAATCATCATCCACACCTGGACTCCATCTCTGCAGTCCTCTGCTAGCTTAGCTGTTCCACAGCTTCCTTCTTCTTCAACTCCTACCCTCCATCCTCAGGATGCCTAGTGTTCTGGGAGATAGCATGTTCCAGCCTATGACATGCTGGGAGTCCAGGAATCTCAGCTTGGGAGTCCCCATATGTGAAGACTCATTCCTGCTTGTTCCTGGAGATAGCACAGTCACTTACCTGTAACAGGTGATCTCTGGGAACAGCAGGAATAAGTCTTCACAACCCTCCCACCTCCCCAGGAGTTGTATCTCTATCTATCTTTCCTTTCCTCTCTCTCTCTCTCTTTGTCTCAGCTTTAAAACTTAACTGAGGAGAGGCAGTTGGGAAAGGCGGGGAGGCAGCACGCAGGCATGCTGGGATGCTTCCAAAAGCTCTTGATTGGACGCTGGGAAGCGTTCCCGCGCAGACTCCGTCGGTACCGACGTACCCATATGTGAAGACTTATTCCTGCTGTTCCCAGAGATCACCTGTTACAGGTAAGTAACTGTGCTTTATTGCAGTCTGCATTGGCTGCCTGTTCCAGTCTTGTTAAAATTAGCATTTCAAGCTACAGGGATGCCACATAGCCTGGATACCCCCTGCCCCTAAAATCTGCCCTTAAACCCTTTGATTTGACCTTGAAATCATCTATATTGGAACAATTCCTATGCAATTTTATAAATTGGTAGAAGGGTAGTCCCTTCATCAGTCTTGAAGGATGGGCACTTGAATAATGTAGGAACATATTCCTATTGGTATCCTTCTTATATAAAGATGTGCCCCATCCATTTAATTGTCTAACTACCAAAACATCTAAAAAAGCAATACAATCAGTATGATGATTCAAAGTTGTCAGAAACCTTATGAGAAGAGACTTGAGGACCTAAATATGTACACTTTGGAGGAGAGGAGGGATAGGGGAGATATGATTCAGACCTTTAAATACTTAAAGAGAAATAATGAACAAACAAACCTCTTGCAAAGACGGGGAACCTGTAAAACTAGAGAGCATAACATGAAGCTGCAAGGGGGTAAATTGAAAGACAATCTCAGGAAATACTTTTGCACTGAGAGGGTGGTGGATGCTTGGAATGCCCTCCCGATGGAGGTGGTGGGGGCAAATACAGTGGCAGAATTCAAAATGGCATGGGACAGACACAATAGATCCATTTATAGCAACAGAATAAAATCAAAATAAACTGAACCATCTAACTTCTCAGCAAATAGGGGTGTCCTGCATGGAGCAGTGGGTTCACCACTAAACAAAGACATGGGGAGGGGTGGCCTGCACACAGTGGCACCTACTCTTGCCATCTTACTCCAGCCATCTTACTGAGCAGACTAGATGGACCATACTGGTCTTTATCTGCCGTCATTTACTATGTTACTATATGATGATCCACCCCATTCAACCATAGGTGAAATTGAATCAGGGAGTCAACAGACTCTTCTCAGATTAAGAAGACATCTATATAATGGCATCAAAGCTTAATCTGGGAAGCAAAAGGTGACTCAGAAAGCCATTTCTGTTCATACTCCCCCATAAACAGATTAGCAATTGATGGGGCAAAAGTATTGTATTATTTGCTGCGGCTAAAAGATAGGCAAGCTTTTGCCTCGTCTATCTTTTAGCCACAGGTCACTAACCAAGCAGCAGGCAATATTGCTACTGCCCGGTTATTGACTGTTATCACCTCTGCTCCTCCCCAAAATGCCCATGACACTCCCCGATGCTAAGCTGTTAGCATGTAAGGGAGAAGATTGGGGATATTCAGCAGCAGTAACTGTGTTAGCGTCGGTGACTATCCCGGTAAGAGGCATTTACACGGTTTACAGGGCTGTAAACCACGTAAATGCCTTTTGAATATCGGGCCCTTGGTGTACAATTACGCTGCTGACATCTTACTACTCTTTCACATAAATTCATTGTCACCCGATCTTACACTTCTTAACACCTGTCTCACCTGCCTAACCTCTTGGCCAGAGATGAACCAACTTATTCTCAATCCCAGTAAGACATCAGCTACTTGGCTGACTGGTTCCGCTCCACCACAATCACTATGACCCCTTCTCTTCAGTACCCCGATCCCTCTGCTACCCATTTTTTGCTATCTTGGTATCATCCTTGACTTAACAATGACATTCCATGACCACATCAGTACGGTTATACACAGCTCCTTTTTCTCTCTTCATCAGATCAGAGCTGCCCATCCATTCCTGTCTACCTCATCACTGACCATTTTTGTTCTCTCTTTGGTCATGACATGATTGGATTATTGCAATGTCATCTTTGCTGGTCTTCCCATTTACCAGCTTCAGAGACAACTCATCCAAGATACTGCCGTCTGATGACTAGCCCATGTTTTTCCTTTAATTCACTATCATTGGCTCCCCATACAGTATCGCATCCAGTATAAACTCCTCATCTGGTTCATAAGATCTTACATTATTCTCCATACTGCCTCCATCTGCTTACATAAGCCAAGCTTGAATCAACCTACCAATCAGGTTCTTACTTCCTGGGTTCTAGTCTTTGGAACAACTTGCCCCCTACCTCTATTTAGAATCATACACTAAATTCAAATCCCATCTTAAAATGTTTCTAGTTCACAAAGCTTTCAATCTACCTATTACCTGACATCAGCAGTTTCCTGTAGTATGGAGGCTTTCTCTTTTTCTTCTCTCTGGCCTCTCTCTGCTCCTTTTAGTCTGAATGGAATTACTTTCCTATTTTATTTAGGATTTATTTTCCACCTCTCTTCCTCTTTGGAAGTGTTTTTATTGTAAACCGCCCTGCCATAACCATGAAGGGCAGTATATCAAGTTTTAATAAACATAAACATCCTTTACTGCTCCTCAGACCTTCCATTAAAACACCAGCCTTGCACTCAGCCCTCTGGTTTTCTGCATACTTCTCTGCATCAGCACTACATAGCCAAAGGCCTTATTGCCATCAACTTAGAAACATAGAAACAAAACGGCAGAGAAAGACAACATGGCTTATCTAGTCTGCTCTTCCAAATCAACTACAATAGTCCCCTTTTTTCCTGTAGAGATCTTCTGTGTTTGTCACATGCTTTCTTGAATTCAGATACTATCCTTGTCTCTACTACCTCCACTGGGAGACTATTCCATGCATCTATCACTCTTTCCATAAAGAAATATTGCTGCATATTATTCCTGAGACTATCCCCTTTCACCCTTATTCTATGTCCCCTCATAGCAAAGCTTGTTTTCAATTGAAAGAGGCTCTCCTTTTGTACATTTATGCCACGGAGGTATTTAAACGTTTTTATCATATTTCCTCTCTCCCGCCTTTCCTCTAACATATGCATATTAAGATCAAGTCTGTCCTCATATGCTTTATAATGAAGACCACCAACCTTTTTAATAGCCACGCTCTGCACTGACTCCATCCTGTTTATATCCTTTTGAAGGTACGGTCTCCAGAATTGCACACAAGACTCCAAATGAGGTCGCACCAGAGACTTATACAGAGGCACTATCACCTCCTTTTTTCTGCTGGCCATTCCTCTCCCTGTGCACCCAAGCATCCTTCTGGCTTTCGTCATTGCCTTTTCGACCTGTCTAGCCAACTTAAGATCCTCAGAAGCAATCACGTCCAGGTCCCGCACTTCTTTCGAGGACTGAAGTTTTTTGCCCCTACACTATACCACTCCCTTGGATTTTTGCGGCTCATATGCATGACCCTGCATTTTTTAGCATTAAATCTCAGCTGCCAAATTCTTGATCAAGCTTAGCTAGATCCTCATGTTATGTACTCTTTCCGGGGGGTGTCTACTCTATTGCAGATTTTGGTATCATCTGCAATAGAGGCAAACCTTACCTGACAGCCCTTCCGCAAGATCACTAACAAGATGTTAAAAAGATTCGGACCAAGGACATATCCCTGCAGCAGACCACTGATAACCTCCTTCTCCTCAAAGTGAACTCCATTTACCTGTGCCCTTTGTCGTATCCCACTTAACCAATTTCTAACCCATTCAGTCACTTTATGGTACATCCTTAGAGTGCTCAGTTTGTTTATAAGTCGCCTTATAAATGATGTCAAAGACTTTATTGAAATCTAAGTACACCACATCTAGGGCTCTCCCTTGGTCCAACTCCCTGGTCACCCAGTCAAAGAAATCAATCGGATTTGTCTGACAAGACCTGCCTCTGGTAAACCCATGTTGCCTCGGATCCTGTAATCTATTGGACTCCAGAAACCTCAATATTCTCAGTTTTAGCCACATTTCAAATAATTTACTCACCACAGAGATTAGACTAACCGATCTATAGTTTTCAACTTCATCCTTACTTCCACTTTTGTATAAAGGGACCACATGTGCCTTTCTCCAGTCCTCTAGGACCACTCCCGACTCTAAAAAGCATTAAAAAGGTCAGTCAGTGGAACCACTAGAACATCCCCAAGTTCCTTCAAAAGTGAATAATGGAGTACCCCAGGGAGCTGTGCTAGGCCCGCTGCTTTTTAACATACTCATAAATGACTTAGAAATGGGAATAACGAGCGAGGTGATCAAATTTGCAGATGACGCAAAATTATTCAGTTATTAAAACACAAGAGGATTGTGAAAAAGTATGAGAGGACCATTATAAATTGGAAGACTAGACGTCCAAATGGCAGATGAAATTTAATGTGGACAAGTGCAAAGTTATGCACTTAGGGAAGAACAACCCACACTACAATTACACAATGAAAGGTTCCACATTAGGAACTACCACCCAGGAAAAGGATCTATGCATCATTGTGGATAATACATTGAAACCCTCTGCCCAGTGTGCAGCAGTGGCCAAGAAAGCAAATAGAATGCTAGGATTCACAATGAAAAGAATGGAGAATAAAACTAGGAATATTATAATGCCTCTGTATCATTTCATGGTCCTTGAATATTGTGTGCAAGTCTGGTCACCATATCTTAAAAAGGATATAGCAGAATTAGAAAAGGTACAGAGAAGAGCCACCAAAATGCTAAAGGGGATGGAAGAATATCCCTGTGAGGAAAAGCTTACAAGGTTAAGGCTCTTCAATTGGAAAAAAGACCGCTGAGCAGAGATGTGATAGAGATCTATAAATTAAATAATGGAGTGGAATGGCTAAACGTAGATTGGTTGTTTACTCATTAAAAATGTGGGAAGACTAGGGGAAACGCAATGAAGCTACAATGTGCCACATTTAAGGGTAATCAGAGAAAATATTTTTTCTCTCAAGGCGTAATCAAACTCTGGAATTTGTTATCAGAGGATGTGGTAAAAGCTGTTAGTGTAGTTGGGTTTAAAAAAGGTTTGGACAAGTTCCTGGAGGAAAAGTCCATAAACCATTATTAAGAGGGCCAGGGAAATCCATTGCTTACTCTAGGATAAGCATCATGGAATCTCTGTACCTTTTTGGGAACCTGACAGGTACTTGTGACCTGGCTTGGCCACTGTTGGAAACAGGATACTGGGTTTGATGGACTTTGGTCTGATCCAGTATGGCAGTTCTTATGCTCTTATATTATGCCGTCAGTCACAAGAACACATCATGAGGCAACTAGTCAACTTTCTTCTTCTGTATTGCCCCACCTTTGTGGAACTCTCTGCCACCATGCCTATGGATGAAATTTTTGTATGCTAAGAGAGACCTATAACACTCTTCTTCATAAAGGTGTTTGCAGAATTCCAGGACACTCATGACTGATGGGCCTAATGCCTTTAACTCTTTTGTTTTCCCTTCCTGAATATTATGTTAGGATAAATGCTGACAATACCTTTTCACTGTGTTTGTCTTTTGCCTGTATCATTTGGCATTTAAACTGTTTGCTTTTATTTATCCCCTTTTTCTTTCATTTTTTATTTGTCCTATTTTGTTTTCCTTTTTATATTAAATATTGTAAACCACACTGGAGCCATTGACGAAGGGTGGTATAGCAAAAACTTGAATAAGCTACAGTTACAGTTTTACAGTTTATTGATTTGTTAAACCGCCAATCATGGACCATACCTTGGTGGTGTACAATAAAATCATAACAAAGAAACAATTAAACAAATAACAATAATGACAAGAGAATGGAGAGAACAGCAAGACACCAGACTGAGAGGAATGGGGGAGGAAACCTGAAAGTGCAACTGGACCACAAGCCAGAAGCAAGCCAAGGAAAACAGCTTGTCAGGAAACAGCAGAGGGGAGGACAAGTGGAAAAAGATGCCCCTTAAGTTGTGCTTTAAGATGGTTGAAAGAAAGTTGGCAGTGCAAGTGAAGAGGAAGGGAGTTCCAAAGAATAGGAGCTACAACCCGAAAGGCCGAGGAGCGGGCAGCTGCAGAGCTGATCACTTGAGGGCTGGGGCCAACAACAAATTATGAGAGGCAGAGTGATATGTGCGAGAAGGAACATATGAAGTGAGGTGTTGAGGCAGAAAAGAAGGGCTGCCAGTTGTAGAATGTGTGAAAGGAAAGGATCAGTAGCTTATAGGAAACCCGAGAAGAAATCGGCAACAAGTGTTCAGAAGAAAGAAGAGGAGTGACGCTATCATATCGACAGGCACTGTGAAGGAGTTTCACAGCGGTGTTCTGAACTAATTGAAGATGAGAGAGTTCGTAATGGGGCGGACCAGAGAAAAGGGAATTGGCAAAGTCCAGCCAGGAAATCACCAGGGAAAGAATCAGAAGATGAAGAAAAGGGACATCAAGATACTTGCAGAGAGAGTAGAATTGTTGAAGAAGAAAGAAACACCACGGGACCATGTGGGAAACGTGAAGAAAAGGAAAGAGAGGAGTTAAAAGTGGACCCCCAAAGACTTTGACAGTATCGTGTAAATGTATAATGGAACCATGAATAGAAGGGAGCACAGAAAGTGAAGAGAGAAGAGAATGAGAAAATAGCGTGGCAACCATTTTGGATGAATTAAGCTTCAAGCCACAGGTGGACAGACAGTCAGTGGCCTGAGTAAGATTAGCAGAGACCTGGGATACAGCAGAACTAGAACGAGTGGGGAGGTGGAAGAGAAGCTGAATATCATCTGCATAACAGAAAAAAAGTAATTTCCAAAGAGTCGATCAGAGAAGCCAAAGGAATGAGGAAAATATTAAAAAGAATAGGCTCCAGGACTGACCTCTGAGGAACACAATAGTGCAGAGACAAGGGAGCAGAACACTGAGAAGAAAAGGAAACTCAAAAAGTGTGGTCCTGCAAGTAAGAGTGAAAATATAGCAGGGCAGGGCCAGAAACAACAAGAGAGTGGAGTTGAGAAATAAGGAGAGAGTGATTCACCAAGTTAAAAGATGCAGTGAGGTCCAAAGAAACAAGGAGGACTTCACAGTGTGAATTTGGAACAGCATGAAGCAAATCAGAAATAACCAAGAGAGAGTGTGCAGTGGAGAGCTTAGGGCGGAAACCTGCCTGAGCTGAGTGTAGAGCATAGTCTGGAAAAGGAAGTCTTGCAGCTGTTGAGCAACCAAGCGCTACACGACCTTGGACAAAAACGGTAGCAAAGAAATGGGGTGGTAAATAAGGAGATCCTCGGGGTCCACCTTCCCAGGTTTCAAATTAGGGGGAATTGTAGCCTGTTTTCAATATGAAGGGAAAGAACCCAAGGAAAAGGGGTTAGTGATAACAAAATGCAAAGGTGACAAAAGAACCACTCACCAGTTTGAAAAGATGAGAAGGCATAGGGTCTGAAGGAGCAGTAGTAGACCAGGACTGAGAGATGACATGAGTAAGCTCACAGTAGATAGGAACCTAAAAAACATTAAGACCAGAAGAAGCTGTTGGGAAGAAAGCAGAAGGCGAGAGGGGAGAGGAAGATGGAGAGGGCAAAGTGGATTGAATGTCCAAGAACTTCCAACAGAAGGCCATAGCAAAATCCTGACAGCAACGATAAGGCATAACAATGACAGCAGGAGAAGGAGCGGTGAGTTGACGTAACAAACAATAGTAGTAGTATCATGATGGATGAGCAAGGAATAATAAGACTTTTTGGCAGAGACCACTATGGCACAATAATGATAAGATGCAAAACAGTAGGTGGAAAGGGATGCAGCAGAGCGAGACTTGCATCAGCGATGCTCTAAATGGAGTAGATGGTGTTTGAGAAGATGGAAACCGGAATGGTACCAGGGATTGGAGGGACACACCAGCAGGGCAGAGGAACAAAAAAGTACTTCAGAGTCTAGTGTTGAATTCAGAAGATCTACCTGGCCATCGAGAGAATGTGAGGCCAAGTCAGCAGGCAAGGGTGGGCAATGAGACACAAGAGTCCTCTGTAAGTTGTTTTCCATTAGGGTTCAATTTAAAGTTATAGGTCCGTAGGTAGGTGGAAGCTGGGATCCTTCTCTCCCACTCCCCTTTCCTCCAAAATCATCAGAAGATTTAAAGGTGATCACTATCAGAAATCATGAAGTATGAGGAAGTGCCTGCCTAGATAATCCCCCCCCTTCCCCCTTGTATCTGGTGATCATTTGGGCTTTCCTCCTCATCTTCATGGGACGGGCTTACTATAACAACTTGACCAAAGATAAGCATGGGCCTGTGAGCCAATGTGTGCATTCCCTGGCTCTGTAGCCGCTTGCTCTTCCTCCTACAAGGCTTCCTGTTGCTATGGGAAGAGATTTCTTGGAAATATAGTGCTGGGTAAACAAGACCTGGGAAGACACCTGTGGCCAATTAAGCAGCTCAGAGTGAAACTACAAAAAAGCTTGTTGGCTAGGAAGCAGCCAGAGAGACCAGAACCAAGAAGCTGTCAGAAAGGCAGGGTTCCATAAAAGTCTAGGCATGCCCAGGATCAAGATAACCCTTACTCATTGATATAACTCTCAGGTTATTTGGAAAAGAGCTGGAGAACTCGCCACATTTATGATCATATTACCCCAACATTATGTTTATGTTTATTACATTTGATATACCGCTCAGGCCAAGAAGCATCAGAGCGGTTTACAATCCTACATTTATGTTATGGAAAATAAGAAAAGAACACCATTAATATGATAGGACAGAGTAGGAGAAACAGATAGACAAAGAGATAGCAAAGATAGGAGAAAACAGAACAGCAGACTACCTTCACAAACTACAGGCATGACAAATAGACTCACAATTTCTGTATGATTTTAATCCTTCGCCACGGACCCCGCCTAAGGGCCATGCCAAAGGGCCCTCTGGCAAGGCCCTCAGGCGCGGGCCCGTAAGGTGCGGGCGTGCCTCCGGAGCGGTGGTTTAAATGCCGGTGAGCAGGGCAGTTGCTTTCCATTGGATTCCCCTTCTCTACTGACTTCAATACAAAATCTGTACCATCATATACCTGCTGTCTTCCTTGTGAATTCCTTACAGTTGCTCGTGTTCCCTTCGTTTGACGAGGACTATCTCCACTCATGCTTCCTACTGCCTGCAAAGGCCTTCTGGATGTCGCCTCAGAAACCCTCTTTTCCTGCTATAGTCCTGTCACCTGAATTCCCTCCCTCAACACCTTAGGAGTGAAACTAACTGCACTAAATTTAAATCCGACCTAAAATCTCATTTCTGTACTTTAGCCTTTGGGGCTTCTCGCGACACAGCATTGGACTAATGGTCTTATTTTCCTCTCAGGAACCCACTGGATATCTTTTTTTTTCTTTCCTTGCTGCTGCTTATTTTAATTTCTTCCTTTCCTTTCCTCCTTTCTTTTGGATACTTGTAATTTTCTTTCTTATTTCTTTTAATAATATTTTGTAAACTGCTTTGAAGCATCCTTTGGGCCTAAAGGCAGTATGTCAAAACTTGAATAACTAAACTAAATTAAATGGGGCTTTAGTAGGCTGGCAATGTAGCACAGAAGCTGTGTTCACAGATGAGCAAAGGTCTTCATCATATGAATATCTTTACTCTAGTACCTCAAAAAACGTGGACCTGAGTGGTGTTGATCTGTGAAGTAACAGACTGGGGAGAAAGAAACATTTGTGTTGAGTTGTGGAAGCTTTCTCAGAAGTGTTAGTGTGCAGTGAGAATTAAAGGCTAAAACGTCACTCCTGTACTTGTCCTGTGGAGATGCTCAACTGTAATCTTCACCTACAAACTGCAGTTCTCTAGAGCCATCTTTAGGCTGGAGCGAAACCTGGTGGTCCTTTGCTGAATTACTCTGGCAGGTATGTGCACCTCTGTCTTTCTATTCCATCCTCAGTGCTCATCCTTTCCTCCAACTTCCCTTCCCCACACCCCAGTCACCCCCTTTCTTCCTCCCATCATTGGTTATCATTCAGCTGGAAGCCCTGAGGTGAAAACTGTTAGAACCTTTCTTCCCCCCCCCCCCCCAAAGAAAAGCCACCCAACAACCTATAATTGTGAGCTGACATTAGTTATCTTCTTCAGCTCATTGAGTCCAGATAGGAGTTGTGCTGTATTTCTCTTCAGAAGCTGGATTACTGCAGATTTGGAGCCAGAAAAAAAACGATCAGTCTGGTGAACACAGAATTATTGCAAGTTTCTTACTGACTCATGGAGCATAAAACTACTAACTATCCAAAGTGATTCATTCTCTGCATTCTATATCTCTTCCTTTCCCAATGAAGGTATTAATCAAGCCTCCCTCTTGCTCTTTCTGTTAACTTTTTGTATTAATTATCTCCTCCTTCTGTAAATCCACCCAGGGAATGTATATCTCATGAGAAGAACTGATGAGGAGATATTGTACGTTCCCATCATAAATTAACTCTGTGCAGGTTACATAATAACTTTTCTTTTTAAATAAAGCTGCAGCTTTCATTATGCCATAACTTAAATCTATACAATACAAGAGGAGGATTAGGCATACCCTGTAGATCAGGAGACTCCAAACGTTTCAAGAGGGCTACATGCTTCTTTAGAGTCAGGAGTAGTCCCAGAGGACTGGAGAAAGGCACATTCGGTCCCTTTTCATAAAAGTGGAAGTAAGAATGACATTGTAAACTACAGGTTGGTTAGTCTAACTTCTGTGCTAAGTAAATGATTGGAAATGCTGCTAAAACAGAAAATAGTGAGGCTTCTAGCGTCCAATAGATTGCAGGATCCGAGACAGCATGGGTTTACCAGGGCAGGACAAGTCTGATTGATTTCTTTGACCGGATGACCAGGGAGTTGGACTGAGGGAGAGCCCTGGATGTGGCATTCTTAGATTTCAGTAAAGCCTTTGGCACCGTTTATAAGGCGCCAAAGACTTTACTGAAATCTAGCACCCTAGGGATGTACCCTAAAGTGACTGGGTTAGAAATTGGTTGAGTGGGAGGCGACAAAGGGTACAGTTAAATGGAATTCACTCTGAGGAGAAGGAGGTTATCAATGGTCTCTGAGGAGAAGGGGGTCCTTGGTCCGATTCTTTTTAACATCTTTGTTAGTAATATTGCAGAAGGGCTGTCGGGTAAGGTTTGCTCTTTGTGGATAATACCAAAATCTGCAATAGAGTAGACACCCAGGAAGGAATACATAACATGAAGATCTAGCTAAGCTTGAAGAGCGGTCAAGAACTTGGCAGCTAATATTTAAGGCTAAAAAATGCAGGGGCATGCATTGGGGCTGCAAAAATCCAGAAGATATCTAAAGGAAAAGAAGGGACTAAAGTATTTGATATTGAAGAGCAGACTAGATAGGCCATGTGGTCTTTTTCTGCCATCATGTTTCTGTGTTTCTATGTTACATAGGATATTTAAATCACTGAAAGGGCCGATGGGGGGAGACCCGTTTGGAGTTTGCTGCTGCTGAGATAGTATGACATGGTAACTCCCCTTCCACCTATCATCATTGTTTTAGAGTGATGGAGTCTAGGAACCTACTACTACTACTACTGAGCAATCCCTGCTCACCAGAACTTGCAATCTAGTCAAGACAGACAACACAAGGGAAACACAAGGAGATCAGGTGAGTCAAGATCTGAAAGTGGCAGTGAAGAGGTGAGTTTTCAGCCTGGATTTGAAAAGGGTCAGAGAAGGCGCCTGATGTACAGACTCAGGTAGTTTATTCCAGTCGTAAGGTGCAGCAAGGTGAAAAGAGCAAAGTCTGGAGTTAGCAGTGGAAGAGAAGAGCACAGATAGAAGCGATTTGCCAGAAGAGCAGAATTCCCGAGGGGGGATGTAGGGAGAGATAAGAGAGGAAAGGTAGCGAGGAGCTGCAGAGTGAATGCACTTATAGGTCAGCAGGAGAAGTTTGACCTGTATGCGAAAACGTATAGGGAGCCAATGAAGTGATTGAGGAGAGAGGTAATATGAGCATGGCGAGGCTGGCGGAAGATAGCTGCCTTGGCTACTGCCATGGATATAAAAGGGAAAAAAAAGTAAAATTTCTTCAGGCTGGGGGCAGGAGAAATATGGCAGGCCAGAAAAATGAGCTCTATAGGCTGCAATTTATGGACCCCTGATGTAGATTATGGCAATGTGTTATAATATACCTAGGCATAGGTAACAGATACCAGGCTATATGTCCCTTTCAGAAGTGTGCGGAGCTGCTAGACAGTCTGAGGGCACAGATTCCAAGAGCCAGACCACCTACTAAGTCTGACTCCTGGGATATGCAAAGTTTTCTGGGGCGGGACCAGGATAGTCTTGGGAGGCCATTTGCATTCACTCCATTACTAAAAACTCAGTCCAGTCCAGGGATTGATTCTGAACCTAGTGAATTTACGTAAGGCACTTTGAGTCACTCAACAATATCACTTCTTTATAGACAACAGAGCAGAAAGTCCAACAAATCACTTACACCCTCCTGACTCTGAACTTCAGCCCAAGCTCCTAGGCACCCTATACCCTGGTGAGTACAGTCCAACCTTCCTGCTTTGTTCCTCTCCAGAGCAGGGAGTAACTTAATTGAGTTCTTCTGGTTTAAGAAAAAAAACTATAGGCACTGTTCTCTTTCAGTGAGTGGCCTTTTTGTGGCTCAGAGTTCCAAAATCTCTGCATCTCCCTGAATTCTTCCTTCTGCTCTATGGATACTTCATCTGGTAGTTTCCTTCAGTGCCCCTGCTGAAGGCCCCTGCAGTGCCTTGGCTTAAGCGGTCTCAGACATTTCTCCTCAGAAACCTTTTTGAATAAGCTTAGGACTCCACCACTTCTTCCTCTCCTAGGAGCTTGGCCAGAGGCACCATGCTTTGGTAAAATGACTGGAGCCAAAGACCTAGATTTGAATCAGCCTTTGGGATGTTTGATGTGGGGTTTTGGTTTTGGGTTTTTTGCATATGTGGATGATATACAGATATTAGCCCCTTTACTCGGCGACACAGAGGCAGTGGTGAGTCGATTGAATAGATGTTTGGAGCAGGTGCAGGACTGTTTTTTGGTGAGTGGGTTGGTGTTGCATGTGGAAAAAATGGTGTGTTTGTCATTTGGGTCTTTGGAGCAAGGGGCAATGCGTCTTCACCCAAGTTTTTCCTATTATCTTATTCCGTGGCAGGAAGAGCTGAGATCTCTAGGTGTGATCTTGGAGAGATAGGAGGTGGGGGGACGACAGATTAGTCAGGTGATGAGGGCTGTGTATCGGAAGTTGTGATTGGTCCGTTAATTTCACCCATATTTGGATGACGGTGCGCTAAGAACAGTCATGCAGTTGCTGATACACTTTAGATTTCTGTAATGTGTTATATATGGGCCTGCTGCTGAAGTACATGTGTAGGTGGCAGGTATTGCAGAACATGCTGGCCCATCTTCTCCTGGGGGCATGTAGGAAGGATCATACATGCCCGTTGTTGGCATACTTGCATTGGCTGCCTATCTGGCAGTGTATGGTTTTCAAGTTGCTGGTCATGGTTTTTAAGATATTGCATTACTGGAGACCACTGTATTTGCAGGAAAGTTTGAGTTTGTATGCCCCCCCCCCATCCACTACATTCTTCATGGGGTCTGTTATGGTGATCCCAGGTTTGGATGAGGTATGAAAAGTGAGATGGCAGTCGCGTGCCCTTAGGGTGGTCACGGTGCTGCAATGGAACGAGTTGCCGGAGGAATTGCGGGCATTGACTGACTTGATGGGTTTTCAGAAGGTTTTAAAGATGCTTCATTTTGGGTGGGAGTAAGAGCAACTGTGTGGGTTTTTAATGTTTTATTGTAAACCCTTTTGATTAATTTTTTCTGAAAAGGACTAAACATTTATAAAATAAATAAATACTGAGGTTTTATACCCCATACAGGTTCCCTCCAAAATTACTCTTCTCCTCTCAGCTCACATCATCACCTCAGGGACCCTCCCAGCATTACCTTCCTGAAATTTTCTGGATGAGTCAGAGGCCAGAAAATTCTCTCTTATTCTAGAAACAGGCAGGTTTACAGAGAAATTAGCTAGAACTGTTCTGATAGAGCCACTAGAGGTCCTGGTGAAATAAAATATAGAACTTTATTGGTCTCTACACATACTTTCTGCAATACCTGTTTATCTGTTCTCTTCAACCTTGCATATATTTAGATGCAGTTATATAATTTTTGTTTGGTCTATGGACAAATAGAAACAACTTGAAAATTATACACTTGTGAAGTGGCATTTTACAAATGACATTGACGTGCAAGTTAGGATGTCCAAGCCATAATGTCTGGGAAAAAAGCAAGCACGTCCAAGTTCAGGCACAATTTCACAAATGTGTTTGTGCCTGATGTGGACATCTGCAGGGACATGTACATAAGACATCCCTGGAACAGTGCTCCAGACTGTGGATGTCTAGGAATAGCCTAATGGTTAGAGTCGTAGGCTAGGACCAGGCAAGCCAGGGTTCATATTCCACTGCTGCTATCATTGTGATTATACCAAATACTGGAGATGGTGGAGTGCCATCTTCTCTACACCCTCTGAATGTTTTATGGCCAAAACAAGTATGTTCCCAATGCTTATTTGTGCCTGGAGGATGTATAACCGCAGATGCAACTCCGGACGTCCAGGACATTTCTGAAATCAGATGGTGATATCCAGGTTCTTGAGAAAAAAAGCAAGTGCGTAGACAAGTGGTAAAGACTCTGTATTCATAAAAACAAAACCCCAAATCGTTTTGGCCAGGAGGCCGCCTTCGGGGGAGGGGGGTGCAAAACCTCGAAAATAACAATAATACACAATCAAATAAAACACATAGAGGCACATTGTAATATGTGCGTCCCGGCCTCTGTGTGCCGATCAGAACCGGATGCAAAGAGGTAGATGCGATTCTGATCCCACAGGTTACATCTAGCCCCTGTGGAATCAGAATTGCGTCTAGGCCTGTACGTGCACGCCAGGACCCGATTTCCATCGGCATGCACATACAGGTCCCTGCCTAGCTAACTCAGGCTCCAGAATGGAGCCGCAGCGCTATGGCATCACAGCTCCATTCAGAAGCCGCGATCCCTGGCCGCCAAGCACTCTGTCCTTTCCCCACAGCCCAACCCCTGATCTGGCCCCTCATGGCCAGGGTCGGACTGCAGGGAATCTCCTGTACCCCCTCTCTGTTTGTTCTTGGCTGGGCTTCCCGTCCCTCGACGTCTAGAGGGGACTTATTCCACCTCTGAGGTGGAATAAGTCCCCCGTCCAATCTGCCGGCCCCAGACATACAGGGCTGACTTTAGAATTGGCCCTGTATGTCCAGGGATGTAGACCGCCCACTGTCTGCCCTAACTCCGCCTCCGCTCCACCCTTTCCCACCCCATCTAAGCCTCCCCATACAAACTCCTTGTTTGTACGGGGAGGTTCAGTCAGGGACAGCAAGCAGGACGAATAGCAGGGATGGTCGTCCTATTCACGGGACAGAATAGACTCCCATAGTGAATAAATAATGATAAAACATTAAATACAAACATTCTCAAAAGAAAGATAAATAAATAAATATATATATTAAAACAAAAGTAAAAACAAATATCGATGTTACAAATAAAGGCTGACAACAATTAAAGTAAACCATCTCTCTTCCAAACAGAAATCTAAAATCCAGACAAAATAAAAGTGCAAGCTTAAAGAATCATCTCAGAGCATGGAGGAAGGATAAACATTAATATAGGTCAAGAGAGAAGGATGACCAATAGCAATAAACATTGAGACCAGTGTAACTATCTACATCGAATCTTGTTAATGTAAAAAACGAATAAACATAAGATGAGCATATTAATGGGTGCAATACCTGGTTTTCAATGAATGACTATATCAACTGTTGAATCAGTTGACTAATAAGTCACAAAGTGCTCCTATGAGCAACATATATAAATGGAACAAAGGGTCAGTGAACCATATGTCAACAATGTAACTTATAAGGCAAAACCTATGGGTGAGTATCACTGTAACACTTTTCATCTTATATTCTTAACCCCAGATCCCAGGGGACATTAAGCATGATAAAGACATGGAAACTGAGTAATAACCATTGTTTTTTGTTCTATTATCCCCTAGTAACTGTACTGAGAGGAAGCAATAGTATCCTGTGAGTCACAAACCACTTTCTTAGTTAGCGTGAATTGACATCATCCTGATAAATAGTGACTCTTTTTTATACTGTAAAGTGCTCATTTTTCATTAATTGCTACAATGTGCTCAATATAAGTGTGCATAGAACTAAAAGTGTTACACAGTCTGGTTACTTTAATGGACGAATCTGAGCCTGTGTAAATGAAGCCCCTGTGCAGTGCCGAGATATGAGGTAATATAGACTTTTCTGAAGTTGTATCACTAAACACTGTCCGAGGTCAAAGAATAATGTGCCAATAATGTGCCGGTGGTACTTACAGTTTGCAAACTAAATCAGGGAGCTTACAGAGTCAAAAAGCAACAGCATTGAAAAGAACTCTCTTAGACCACATTTAAACGGGCGAAATCACGTCAAAAAGGCAGGTCAAAGGTCATACCATGTAAGTACTTGTGTATATGCGCAAATGCACAATAAAGGAACAGTCCTAACAGTGCTGTACTACTAATAGGCAAACTTGTATTGCGAGTGAACCTGTGGTAAAAAAAAAAAAAAAAATTATATAGTCTACTACCGGTAGTGCAATCCCTCAGAAACTCGGTGTATGAAAATTCTTTCAAAACTGCTTTTACCAAACAACATCAATATTGCATGCATATCTAGCAGGGAAACTAATGAATATACAGTTGGTCAAAGCCTGTTGATATTGCAGAAATCATAAACACTGATGTCAACTGCACCCTGCACTTCCTCCTGGCCCTGCACCCTGCACTTCCTCCTGGCCAAAATGCGTTGGGGTTTTGTTTTTGTGAATAAAGAGCCTTTACCACATGCCTACGCACCTGCTGTTTCTCTTCCTGTTCGTGTGTGGGTGGTCTGCTCTCCGTTGGACTCCCAGGTTCTAGGGAAAGCCATGGCCATGCCTCCGCCATGCCCCCATTGAGACATGGACATCCTTGCACTAGGGATGTCTACAGACTCAGCTTCTAAAACACCTCTGAAGACATCTCTGTACTTTGGATGTGCCACAAAAAAATCAAAATAAACAATGCAGCTGTGGGTTCCCAATCCTGACCCGAACCAGCGAGCACAGCACGCCACAGCACACTGCAGCAACTGCACATGCACTCATGCAAGTGGCGTGATCAGTGCAGGTGCGTCTGTGCCTGCCCACACTCTTTATTGGCCAGGAGGAAGAGCTATATGTGTGTGTGCAGTGAAGTCCTATGCAATAAGTCCTGATGACTGAGCTGTATATTGTCCAGTTACAACTTGTAACTGGACACTGACTGGACACTGTACAGGAAGTCTGGTCAATAACAAGGCAGTTGTCCACACTACTCATGACCCCCCAGTCTTCCTACAATATATTTCTCATGCCCTTCCCCCAGGTTCACTCAATCTCTCTCTCTCTCATTCCTTCCCCTCTCTCACCTATTGCTGGGGCTGGATGCAGCTCCTGAAAAATGGCATAGTGCACACTTCCCCCACCATGATTGGCTTTGTGCATAGTTGAGCCCTGTAGTGGAGGAAGTTCGAGTGATCTCCCAGTTTCACGTCTCTTGTACAGATGTGTATGGGCAGACAAAATCCTTTGACAAAAAACAAATACACTTCCTATTTGTCTCTCCGGGCCAGTCCAGGTACAGTTGGGTAGTCAACCTCCAGCAGCTGAGGACTGAATACTGAAATCTCTTGCTGAAAGCCTATAGAGCTCCCCTCGGTGTCAGAGAGTCAGTCTTTTCAGTCCTCAGCAGCTGAGCAGGACGTGTAGCTGACAGGCTCCCAGGAGAGACAAATTGGAATTGGCAGTTAGTCTAGTAAAAAAAAAAAAAAAAAAAAAAAGCAAAACTTTTTTCCTTTGCCCTAGCAGGGCAGTGAAGCAAAGGGAGTGCTCCTTTAAGGAAAAAAAAAAAAAAGAAATTCAACGAAACTAAGCATGGACGGTCTTCAGCTGTCAAAGACAATTTGAGCAGCAGCGGCAGAGCCTGCCTCATTTTGAGGGTCCGTTCCTTAAGGGGGATTGGGAAAGGAGCTGGGAGCCCCAGAGTCCTCTTCCCTGTCGCCGATTGATTCACTCTCCATGGCCCGCTAGCAGCGGGAAACCGGAGAGGAACAGCTCCGACGTACTTTGGCTCAGGTAAGAGCAGTAGCAACACGGCAGGGGTTTAGTTGATCGACGGGGTTTCTACAGTCGACACCGTGGAGGTTGTTTGGGACCTAGTAGTTTTGGTTGTTTTTCAAGTCTTGTAGGGGTAGATCAGTTCGGCGTCGGCAGCGTATTCGCGGGACTTGAATCGCCGCTCTGGTCAGCGGCACGCTTCTCCCGATCGCAGGTTTTTTCTTTGTTTCCTGTCAGTTGTTTGTTCAGTTTCTCAGTGTTACGTTGGAGCTAAACGTACTGCACACTCTGTTATGGAACAGATGGGGGCTTCAGAGGAGGTGAGAGAGAGAGCCCAAGGGCCGTTGGTGAAGGCGGGAACGGCAGCCATTTTGCCAGAGCCTGCCGTTTCTCCCGCGCTTCAACCACGGTTGGGTAAGAGAAAGTCAAAATCACACAAAGTGCCTCCGGCGGAGGGGCTGGATCAGAAGCCACCGTCGGCGGTACAGGGCAGCTTGAGTTCCCTGTTTTCAGCAGATTTTATTCTAGCGCTACATAAAGCATATGCATTAAAGTTGGCTCAGTCTTTAGAGAGCCAGACTGCTCCTAACCAGTTGGATTTACATAAAGGGGAGTCCAAGGCAGCAGACCCTGGGGAAGGGGTCTCGACTAAAGACTCAGTTGTAGAGGCAGGCTCTGATAGCTTTGGGCCACAGGTCTCTGGTCCTCAAATGGCGGAAGAGGGGGAGCTTCTTTCTGAGGCAGGTTTTGATTCTTGGCCAGTGGAGTTGGAGGAAGGAGAGTTTGGATCAGGCGAGGATCTGAATGTCTTCAGGGTGTTTTGCAAGGAGGAGCTGGGGGTTTTGATCGCTCAGTCTCTCGCAGCGTTGAATATAGTGCTCCCGGCGGTGCAGCAGGAGCCCCTAGAAGATCCCTTGTTACAGGGATTTAGGTCTGAACAATGCTGTTTTCCAATTCACAGGGTTATTAAGCAGATGATAGTGTCAGAGTGGGAATGCCCAGAAGCTACCCTGAGGGGGGGGGTCGCACCATTGCGGCGCGCCTTTGCCCACTCCCTCAGGAGGAAAAGGAGCTGTTGTGGATGCCTAAAGTGGATGCGCTGGTTTCAGCCGTCACCAAAAAGACAACAATTCCAGTAGAAGGGGGTGCAGCCCTTAAAGACTTGCAGGATCGTAGGTTAAAGGCGCTTCTGAAGCAGGCTTTTGATTCCAGTGCACTAGCTTTGCAAACCGGTTTGTGGAGCATATGTCTCCAGGGCTTCTATCCGCTGGCTACAAGGGGAGCCGAGCTCGGAGAAGCAAGAGGACTCTTCCTCTGAGGGAGCGAAGCTGGAGTGGACGGCGGCTTATCTGGTGGACGCTTTCTATGATTTGGTAAGGATATCAGCGAAGTCCATGGTGTCAGTGATCGCCGCTAGACGATTTCTTTGGCTAAGAAATTGGGCTGCGGATGCATCTTCTAAATCTCACCTCAGTAAGCTTCCCTACAAGGGCAGACTGCTCTTTGGGGAGGCGTTGAAGAAAATTTTGAAGGATTTGGGCAATTCCAAAGGGGGTCGTCTTCCCGAAGACCGTCCCAGAGCGGCAAGGATGGGAATGATGCAGAGAGGTCAAGGAAGAGATTTTCGCAGGTTCCGTGGACCTCGGTTTACGCCTTATCAAAGAGGCAGGTTTGTGTCCAGAGGGCAGTCCTTTCATGGAGCCAGGGGGTTCGGCCAGGGCTATTTTAACGCCCAGCAGAACTCTTCTAAGAAACCACAATGAAGGGAGGCTGGTCCAGGCGGAGATGCCAGTAGGAGGACATTTACAGGAGTTTCTCTCCGCCTGGGCCGCCATAACTACGGATCAGTGGCTACTGGAAATTATCCGCGAGGGATATGCACTGGAGTTCGCTCACCCTCTGGCGGAAGCCTTTGTCTTGTCCACGTGTGGGCCTCAAACCAAAAGGGCAGCAATCAGCAGCACGCTGCTGGGCTTGTTGCGTATTCAAGCGGTAGTACCAGTACCTCAAGACCAGTACGGATTAGGTCGATACACGATTTATTTTGTGGTTCCCAAGAAATAAGGATCGTTTCGGCCAATTCTGGATCTCAAGCACGTAAACCGCTGCTTAAGAGTTCCTCATTTTTGGATGGAGACCCTAAGATCGGTTATCCGGGCAGTGAAGCCGGGAGAGGTGCTCTCGTTCATAGATCTAACAGAGGCTTATTTGCACATTCCGATCAGACAGGAGCATCAAAAATTTCTACGCTTTGCAGTTCCCATGGGGCATTTTCAGTTTCGAGCATTGCCATTCGGTCTAGCTACTGCGCCTCGGACTTTCACCAAGGTGATGGTGGTAATGGCGGCGGCGCTTCGGAACGAGGGGATTCAGGTGCATCCCTATCTGGACGATTGGCTGATCCAAGCAGGGTCCCTTGCGGAATCAATCGCAGCAACCTCTCAGGTGGTGCAGGTTCTGGAACAGCTGGGTTGGATCATCAACGGGGCAAAGAGTCAATTACTTCCACTGCACCGCTTGACATATCTCGGGGCCTTGTTCGATATGGAGATTGGGTCTGTGCTCCTTCCTCCAGACAGGGTGCAGAAGCTTTTGGCTCAAGTAGCGTCGTTCCTGCGACTGAAGGCTCCAACGGCTTGGAGGTATTTACAGTTGTTGGGTTCAATGGCGACGGCCTTGGACCACGTACCCTGGGCCAGAGCCCATATGCGCCTGCTTCAGCAAGCATTGCTTTCCAGATGGTCTCTGCAGGATCATCCACTGTCTCAGAGGCTGCTGTGCCCAGAGAATGTGTACAACAGTCTGCAGTGGTGGTTGGACCCAAAGCGTCTGCAAGCAAGCGTTCCTCTAGAGTATCCGGAGTGGGTGTTGGTCACAACGGATGCCAGTCTTTCTGGTTGGGGGGGCTCATTGTCTGTCTCAAGTGGCGCAAGGGACCTGGTCTGCGGAGGAGAGCAGTTGGTCGATCAATCAGTTAGAACTACGAGCGGTGCGCTTTGCTCTGCAGGAGTTTGTCGCTCTGCTCGAAGGTCGAGCGGTGCGAGTGTTTTCCGACAATTTGGTAACCATTTCCTACATCAACAAGCAAGGAGGCATGGGCAGTACAGCGTTGCTGAAGGAGAGTCAAAGTTTATTGCAGTGGGCGGAAGTCCATCTCTTAGCGCTTAGCAGTCCATGTTGCAGGAAAGGACAACATTCAAGCCGACTATCTCAGTCGCAATGTCCTGGATCCCGGAGAATGGGAACTGAACTGGGCAGTCTTTCACAAAATCACTGTACAGTGGGGTCAGCCAGTCATGGATCTCATGGCTACCCTGGCCAAGGCCAAAGCGGCCCGGTATTTCAGCAGGCGCAGGGAGCACATGTAAGAAGGTCTCAACAGTCTGGTGCAACCATGACCGACGGGACAGCTGCTTTACATATTCCCGTCATGGCTGCTGCTGGGGTGGGTCATTCGGAGAACATCGACATACAGGGGAAAGGTGATTCTCATTGCTCCAGATTGGCCCAGGCGGCCCTGGTATGCGGATCTGGTGCGGCTCCTAGTGGCTCCTCCATGGAGGCTGCCTTCGTGAATAAATCTCTTGAGCGAAGGTCCGGTGTTGATGCCGCAGGTGGATCGATTCTTGCTTACGGCCTGAATCATGAAAGGGAATGGTTGCGACGTCGGGGATACTCGGTATCGGTAATCGCCACTATGTTGAAGTCCAGGAGGAGGTCGACGTCATTGGCTTATATCCGCGTGTGGCACATTTTTTGAAGCGTGGTGTGAAGAGCTCAGCATTCAGCCCTGTTTCGCGAGGTTGCCAGATATCCTGTCGTTTCTTCAGGGAGGACTAGAAAAAGGGCTAGCCCTCAGCACTCTTAAGGTACACTTGGCGGCCCTTACTTGTTATATGGGAGGGTGCAGGGGGGATCGCTCTCATCGCACCCTGGTGTTCAACGGTTTCTTAGGACAGCCAAGAATATTAGGCCACCGGTTCGGCAGGTAGTGCCTCCTTGGGACTTGAACTTAGTGCTGGAGGCGTTAACGGGGCTGCCTTTGAGGCGAGGTCGGCCGATAATCTGAAAGAATTCTCGTGGAAAACGGCTTTCCTAGTTGCTTTGTATTCCACTAGAAGAGTGTCGGATCTGCAAGCGCTCTCATGTAGAGAGCCGTATAGTCAGTTTTCGGCAGAAAAAGTAGTTTTAAGGCCGGTACCGGCCTATTTGCAAAAGTGGTGTCCGGTTTTCACATGAATCAATCCATTTCGCTTCCCACATTCGGTGGGCAGGAGGGAAGTAAGATGGATTGTTCTCTTAGAAAGTTGGATTTGGGACCTGTGTTGCGTAGGTATCTTAAGAGAACGGAACGGTTTCGAAATTCGGATAGGTTGTTCATACTTTTTAGTGGTCCCCAGAGGGGGGAGGCAGCTACCAAGGCTTCTATCGCTCGCTGGGTGAAACAGGCGATAGGGGTGGCTTATGAGGCAAAAGGTAAGTCGCTTCCAAACGTGCTCAGGGCGCATTCTACTAGGGCTCAGGCGGCGTCTTGGGCTGAGTTTGTCTTGATTCCGCCAGGAGATATTTGTTGAGCGGTGACGTGGTCTTCCCTTCATACGTTCGCAAAGCACTATAGGTTGGATGTACAGGTTAGGGGGGACGCGAAGGTGGGGGCCTCAGCCATTGTAGAGGGGCTCGCAGGACCCTCCCGAGTTTAGGTACTGCTTTGGTACTAATTGTCTTTCCTTGCGTTCTCTCAGGGCCAGTCCAGGTCCCACCCAGATCGTCTGCAAGTGATGGCCAAGCCCAGGAAATCAGTCATTACTGTACGAATAGAGTCGGTTAACTTGGTGGTAGCCGGACATGGAGAGGATAGGCAGGCATGGTCGAAGGGGATTCTGGGAGTTCCTCTAGAGTTGGGGGGCTCCTTATATAAAAAAAGAAAAAGAAAAAAAAGAAGGGAGTAAAGTTCCCAAGAGGATGCTTCTTAACAGTGTAGGGCTTGTTTCTAGACACTTAGAGTTCTTGTTGTTGATTTTAGGTAGTTTATAGTTTAGTTCTGCTGCTTTGACAATAGGAGACTGACTCTCTGACACCGGGGGGAGCTCTATAGGCTGTCAGCAAGAGATTTCAGTATTCAGTCCTCAGCTGCTGGAGGAGGTTGACTATCCAACTGTACCTGGACTGGCCCGGAGAGAACTTAAGGAAAGACAATTAGCAGGTAAGGCCTAATTTCTCCTTTCTGCAATAGGTGCTATTGCTTATGCGAAACATGGCTAAAAATGCACAATAAACAGTGTAAAGGGATGGTAATATAATCTGTTTTTTGGCTCGAATGCAGCCAATAGAATCCTGGTCAGGATGTAATCAAACAAGAGTGAAAATCTGTGCAAAGTTTTATCACTTGAAAAATCTTTGAAATAGCAGATGTAGTAAGTTAACAATGTACTAATATAGCAGGCTTTACAATTTTGTGTTAAACCAAAAGGTGAGATAAAACCCAATTAAAAACCTGTGCTAGACTTGGTGCATGTTTTTACATTTGGTTGTGTGCTAAATTGGTAGGAAAGTTAAACACATTTTGTCTTGGGTAAACGTGCGTTTACCCACTTGAAAATCTTTTATTATTGCTCTCTCTTTATAAAAAGCAATAAGTTACTCCAGGGTATGTATTACTGTGGATTATTGGTGAGTTCCTAAAATCTCATAACAACGTGCATCTTCTGGTGTGCCTCACTGTGATGATGAAATCATTTTTACAAATCCATCTATAGTATTTAAAACTAGCCATACCATTATGCTGAGGTACTGATTAGAGTCAGAATCCTGGGCACAAAGCTGAATTGTAGGGATTCTTTTTACTATTTTTTTTATAATAAACCTCAGATTACACTACTTCTACAGTGCCAGAAACCAGATCCTTCTATTTCTTTTGTTGATATACCTGACTAGTATTGAATGGATGTAATCCAACACATTTCTTTATATGGTATCAAAAGTATGTCATGTACTCTTTAGTTTGGAAAGTATAGCAGCTTTTTAGAGGCAAATTTCCCGACTGTGTCGTTGATGAACATAAAATGACTTCAATTTGTCACCACTAGTTTAGTTTGTCTTAACAACTCTACAGCTGGAGCATATCCAGGCATGGGTCTACAAATAAGCATGTAAAAAGACCTTTATCTAGGCACAAAAATCATGGATCAAGCTTATGGGTAACCTACTAGAGTAATTTCTGAAATAAGAAGAATTGAAAACAATACTTCATAAACGTGGACCTGTCTCATTCTTTTAACTTGCAACTATAGGAGGGCTGCTCTGAGGAAATACTATTTTGAGAGGGTGGTGGATACTTGAAATAGCCTACCAGCAGAGGTGATGGTAAAGGAAATCGTAAAGAGAAATGAAATATAGCTGAGAAGAGGCTACAGCGGGTAATGCTGAAGGTGAAGCAATGTAATGACCAGAGATTATGTAGGATTTGCAATGACAATAGTATGGCAGGAGCAGCTGGGCAAATTGGTTGTGTAAGGAGGTCCCTGCTTCCAAACAATGGCTCAGAACTGAGAGACTTTTGGGAAATGCTCTTCCATTTGAACACAGCTATGGTCACTAATGCATAAGAATGAGCCTTCTTCCTAAAATCTTCAAAAGATTGCTCAACTAGCTAGCTAAGACAACAAAGTATTGTGTGTCTAAAATAACTATTGTGCATAGAGTGAATGTGATGTAAGAAATTTTCTGTTGCGATGCTCTGGCAGCAGTTACTTTATGATTAGCTTTTCTATCAGGGGAAGTTAGTCATTAAAAACATTAGATAACTTTTTATTTACCAACTTAATACATTTCTTATTACAGCCACGCTACCCTGAGTGTGTCCAATCTCCTCTGATCTCGGAAGCTAAGCAGGGTCTGGTCTGATTAATAGTTGGATGGAAAACCACCTTGGAATAGCAGGTTCTGTAGGTTTACTGCACTGAAAGAATTTACTACCAGTCTAACCTTGCCAAGAAATCTTAAGAGGATAGTCAACACGCACTGCTATCCACAAGGTTACCAGAAGTCAACATAGATTCTATGGCACTTAACAACAACAATACATTTCTTATCTGTTTTTTTGGGAGTTACCCTGCCCATCAGGGTAGAAACAGAGAACAATGATGGCAGTTAAAGACAATATGGCCTACCTAATACTCCTGCCAAACCAACTACTAACTACTACAAATTCTTGACCATTCTTCAAGCTTTGCTAGATCCCTCCTCATGTTATCTACACCTTCCTGGGTGTCTATTCTCTTTCAAATTTTGGTATCGTCCACAAAGAGACAAACCATACCCAACAGACATTGTGCAATACGACTGACAAATATGATAAAAAGAATTGGATCAAGGACAGATCCCTGTGGCGCACCACTGATTCGGTTAATGTAAAGGATGATGTCGTCTGAATATACAAGTGATTAACAGATTATGCTGGACTAAAATTAACCACATGATAAGGACTTTCAAGATAAGGAATTTATTCATGCTGCTTCTCTAATTTACTTTGTTTTAGTCAATGCAGAATATGTGAAGAGGGTGCAACACTGGTGAAAGAGAGCAGACATGACCACTGCATCGATATCTTACATTGAAAATGTAAAATAAGTCACAAATTAAATGCAAAAGGCTCTAGTTAAGGACGCATGCTCTCTCCCTGTCAGTCTTCTCACTACTCTTGCACTCTCCTCTTCCTTCACACCATCCATCATTATAATGTAATCTGTAAATCGCTTGTTTATTCAGGCAACATCGTCTAGTCATTCAAGTTTGACATGATGAAAGGAGTGTCAAGTCTTGAAAACTGGTCAAGACGTACATTAAGTTAGTCCAATAAAAAGGCATCAACTGCTATTTTTTTGTTGACCTTTTTATTCCACGTATCCAAGTGGACTAACGTGACAATTAGACTACTTTGTTTCTCTGCATTGAAAGTGCAGATGAAATCAAGCGAGGAGGCCGTTTTTCAACAACCCTGCTTCCTGCAGAAATGTTACTACAAAATGAAATGTCTAATGCACTCAGTAGTTCTCTGTAAAGCTAATGGTAGCCCACATCAGCTGAAAACAAATCTTTGCTCATATGGATTAGTGCTGTGAAAATGTGTAGTTGTGAGGGAAGAGAGGTTAATAGGCTTTTCCCTCTACAGGGCTAAGGTTACAAATCCTTTAAATGAGAATGACTCCTTTTCTCGATTTATTCTGAACTCTCTTTGACCTAACGTAGAGTTATTGCATGTTATCTCATCTCATCTCATATGCTTTCTTCATGTAGCCATTTTTTATTTATTTCACGTTTCAGCAGTTTGCATGAGGTGATTCAGAGCTTGATTGTTCTCTTTGATGGATGCTTGCAGTAGCGGTGTCCTGTGTTCATATATGATCGGTTCACATTCTGTAACACATTATCAAAGGTTTACTGAGAAATCTGGACAGGGAAAAAAATTCATATGAATATCAAATTTAGGGCTAGGTTTACTAATCTGTGTTAATGCATTAACACTCACTATTGCTGTTTTTGTTTTTGTATCTTTTCGTTAACAACTCAGAATAGCACAATACAGCTTAGTTTTTCATCACAATGATGAAAAGTATATCCCAAATCTATACCACCATTGTCAAACACTTTTTACAAAGAAAAGCTATAAATCATATGAACTAGTAAATAGGTCCCATTGACAATTAATGGCCCTGCGTTAAATAACAGCACACATGAATGCATTAGCTCAGGTTAGTAAATCTAGCCTTTAGCATAAGAATGTCTTTACAGTGCATCCCAGCGTAGGAGGGAGCGCTTCATCAGTTCCTTAAATGAACGTGTACTAGGGATGGTGTTCAACCTATTTAGCAATTCTGTGGCGAACAAGTGGAATCTATGTTGTGCCATTCCTTTGGATTTTATCATCCACATATTAATATCTTACTTTGCTCTTCACATAGACACAGAGTGGAGCATTTTTTTAATAAAGAGAAAAGGATCTCAGACCATCAGAGTATCGGTCATAGGCATAAATTATCTTATCTCTTGACCCCTTTGCTCAATTGCATCAATGATCCAGAAAAACTCCTTACAGAAATAATTATAAATGTATCCAAATTGAATTAAATTACTGTATATGTCAATTTCAAAAAGAAACCTTCCATCCCACAGAGCACAATGTGTCTATGTGAACAGTAGAGTGAGAGATTCTTATGTGGATGATCAGATCATTTTTTCACTCTGTAAGTGGTCAGATTTTTGGGTGATTAATTCCTTTGGATTTCGGCTGTAATCCTTCATCACGTTTTATAGCTGTCTTTGTCTCTCCAGATTGCAGCCCTTATGGCAATGTTTTATCATACCACTGTTTGATTCTCAGTTGCAATAAACTGTTCCTTCACCACGCAGGAGCATGTGGCCTGTCATGTCACAGTCACCTTCTCTTCCTCTGTTTTTATTGTCGTACTTCTTTATTCATTTCTGTACACTACATTCATCACAGAACATGTGCCATGCTGCATATCATTTTTTATCTTCTTGACTTGAAAGTAATCTTAATTTATAGTTTTGATTTTAGGCCTTTTTAATCATGTTGTTTCTTGGCAATGAATGAATGCTTCCTTTTAACCAAGCTATATAAGATAAAGTGTTGAACCATTTCTTGTAGTTTAAGTGAAGATGCTTTGTAATTTTGGTAGTTTGGATTAGGTTTTGTTTTCCATTTTTTCAGTAACCTTGGAAGGATCTTAAGTGGTAAAACAGGAATGAATGTAAAAATTTCAGAGATGTACAGATGTATCCCTTTATCTTTGACAGATCCATGTCTTTTTGGTGTTTGCTTCTCGTAGTGCATCTTCTCAAGCATGCTACATACTGTGAGCCCCGCCCCTGTGCCAAATAGCTTGACCAGCAGGAGGCGCTGCACCTTAACCTTGAGGTTGTATAAGAATTTGTAGTTGAGCCGTTGGTTAAAGATCACAGATTTTTATTTGGGTTCTCAGAGACTCACAACAGGTAATGTCCATAGGAAAACAAAAGTAGGGATACTCCTCCCAAAGAAAATATATGCAAACTTTGCCAGGTCAAAAATAATGTCTTTTTAAACAAGCTTTTCTTATTAGCTCTTACAAAAGGTATTTTCCCTCTTAACAGTTATTCACATACAGTGCAACAATCACATTCCATGTCAGTGACTGAAGGATCTGAATCCCCTTTGAAAGAGTCAATTTCCATGCTCTCTGGAGGACTCTCAGGTAGTGGTTCTGGACTCTTAACTGGAATGGTATTAGTTCCATACATTAACAGTTTCTTCAGTCTTGGCCACCTAATAGGTTTCTCCCCTTTAAGTAAAAGCTCATGGGGTTTCAAAAGCCATGGTTTAAAAGTTCCTTTCCTTTCATGTAAATGTCTACAGGTAATCTCCTCCTCATCTGAAGAACTGTCCCTGTGTTCAGTTTTGGGCCTAGGCTTTCTCCTGGTTTGATGCTTAACTTGCACAGTTTTACATACAGGCCTTCTATCAATAAAATCCTCTTCTGAGCTGTAATCAGAGGACCGGTCAGACCTCCTTCGGGCTCTATAAAAAGTTCTTGCTTTGGAAGCTTCCCTAGCAGAGCAATGCCTGCATCTGGGTTCCAGCAAGGGTTTTGCCTGGGTAAAAGTTCTGCCTTCTTGTGGCTTCTTTAAGCTTCTTTCAAATACAGGGTTTAGCTTGCCCACTAACCTGCATTGTGGTTTCACTGCACTAGCAGTGTATCTCTGGGCCTCGCAACAGCAGCTGCCTGGCCTGTGAGTATTTCTTCCTGGAGAGCAGCAGTATTTCCCTTTCTCCTGGGGAGCGAATCTGGCTTCCGGTCTTCCCTTCCTCTCAGCATAGAGCCTGGGAGCCTGGTTCCAGTCAGGTTCAGAATCCTCGGGCTGGTAAGACAGGTGATTCTCTTCCTCTGCTCTCCTCTCTCTCTCCCTCCTCCCTTCCGTTTCTGTCTGCCCTTTTTTACAAGCAGCTACGTGACAAGGGCACTCCCTTGCAGGCTCCTCCTCCGAGTACCTGCTTCTCTGATTCCTATCTGGTGTGTAACGTGGGAATGACTCAACACTAGTTTTGGCCCACTGACTATCAACCCTGGGGTTTTTCTGCTGTGAACTTCTAACCCTGGGTTTTCTCTGACAAGTGTTTTCTAATGTGCCCATCCCCCCAGCCAAGGTAAAACCTTCAATGTTTCCTGCTTTTCTAGGTGGCACTACTCTCTCCTTGCCACAATACCTACAGTAGTAATACAGTCTGGCCAAACTACATACATTTTGCATTGGAAAATGTGTGGATAAATATGGCTCTTCATGATCACCAATAAATTCCCTGGTGTTTTATAAGGTGAAAGTAAATTTAAGCTAATTTTCACTAATTTCAAAAACACATTGGTAGGCCCATGATGTTTTCCAGCATGAAATGGGAGATGCTGGTGGAGCGGGGAAGGGGAAAGGTGAAAATAAGGGAGGTGGGGGGAAAGATAAAGAGGAGGTGCTGAGGAAATGAGAGAAGGCAGAGAGAAATCCTGGGTTGAGAGGGGAGATGCTGGGGGAATAGGTCATTAAAATTTTCATCGTTGGCCTTCTGGAAAAATTTGCAGATACCTACTATAGGGATCTTAATATGTGCATGTGTGTGTCTATATATGTACTGTATGTAGATTTAGTTAACCTCCTGGCTTCTTGTTCACCAGAATAAACTCTGATACTTAGACGGAGAAGAGGGTCATTTTTCCACAGATTTTCTCCTATTTTGCTCTTGTAGTAAAGTGATTGAAACATTCCTAGAAAAATTAAATACAAAAGTTACCGTGTATAAAACATTAATGGTGTCTGCTCTGGGAAATATCTCAAATGTCAGAGGCAGGGCCGGATTTACCTTGAGTGAGGCCCTATGCCAACAAAAATTGTGGGCCCCCAGCAGGGGCGGCCCAAGGGGGGTGCGGGGCCTCATTTGCATAAGGGGCCTCATTTGCATAAATATTTGCATAATGTTACCATATACTAACTTTTAGTAAACGTGCCTCTTAATGAGTGTATGGATAAAGAAAGACTAAAAGATTTCTACATTACTATAATCCAGTGCCAACTGCCAGACACATTAGGAACTACTACAAACACTGCCCATTTAGAACCCATAGTAAACCCGCCGTATCCTAACAGCACTACCAGGACTCACAAAGCACCATACCCTACCAATCAAAAGGCAACACTGCAAATATTAAACCAATACATTTCAGAGAACAACAATACATGACCTACTGGGGAAAGAGAACAAGTGGCAATGTCAAATAGGAATTATATAAACAGAACACCTCAGCTCAGTTACACATGCAGAACATAGACCATCAAACAAGTAATCACAATTTAGAAACAGGAAGACAATAATTAAACTGGGAATCCCAAAAGCCAAACTTGGAAAGTACAACACTGTAGAAATAAAACTATACATTAATTTGCTCTTGTACTAAACAAAGCGCAGACGTTAATGATGCACATTTACCAGAGCTGACATATTCCAATTAATAAATTCAAAATAAAGAGATATTTTTCTACCTTTTGTGCATTTTTTTCAGCTGCAATTGCTCCAGCCACTTTCTTCTGGTTTCTTCGTGTCTTCTGCTAACTCTCCATCATCTGCTGTCCATTTGTCCTTTCTTCTCTCTTCTAGATTTTTTTCCATTCTCTCTCTACATCTGCTTTAACATACTAATCTTTCTCCTTTTGCTCTTTCCTCATTCCTATTTCATCCACTCAAATTTTACCCCTCCATCCTCAATCCCCACTTACTCTCCCAATACCCGGCCAATTGTAGATTTTTTATCCCTCCCACACAAAATATTTTTCCCTTCTCCATTTTACTCTTCCAGCCCCATCCCATTCTAATCCTCCCCCAACATCAGCTCCCTTCTAGTTCCAGCCTCACCCAGCATCCATTCCCTTCTAGTCCCTGCATCAGCCCATTTCCAGTCCTAGCCACCCATCAGCCCATTTCCAGTCCTAGCAACCCCCCAACCCAATACCAGTCCTAGCCCCCCATCAACCCACTTACAGTCCTAACCCCCCATCAACCCATTTTCAGTTTAAGCCCCCCCTATAACCCATTACCAGTCCTAACCCCCCATCAGCCCACTTCCAGTCCTAACCCCATCAACCCATTTCCAGTCAGCCCCCCATAGCCCATTGCCAGTCCTAACCCCCCATCAGCCCACAGCCCATTACCAGTCTTAACCCCATCAGCCCACCTCCAGTTTTAACCCCCCCAGCCCATTTCCAGTCCTAGCCCCCCCATAGCCCATTACCAGACAGCCCCCATCAGCTCACAGCCCATTACCAGTCTTAACCCCCCCCTAAGCCCATTTCCAGTTCTAAACCCCTCCAACAGCCCATTACCAGTCCTAACCCCATCAGCCCACCTCCAGTCTTAACCCCCCCCAGCTCCTTTCCAGTCCTAGGCCCCCCATAGCCCATTACCAGACAGCCCCCCCATCAGCCCACAGCCCATTACCAGTCTTTACCCCCCCAAAGCCCATTGCCAGTTCTAAGCCCCCCCAACAGCCCACAGTCCATTACCAGTCTTAACCCCATCAGCCCACCTCCCGTTTTAACCCCCCCAGCCCCGTTCCAGTCCTAGGCCCCCATAGCCCATTACCAGACAGCCCCCCATCAGCCCACAGCCCATTACCAGTCTTAACCCCCCCAAAGCCCATTGCCAGTTCTAAGCCCCCCCAACAGACCACAGTCCATTACCAGTCATAACCCCATCATCCCACCTCTAGACTTAACCCCCCCAGCCCATTTCCAGTCCCAGCCCCCCCCGATAGCCCATTACCAGTCCTACCCCCCCACCCCCGTCGGCCTAAAGTAAAATTTAATTTAAAAAAAAAAACCTGCTGGCTGCTGCCGCGGGGCCCCCTCTGCTGCCGCGGCAGCACCGACTGACCCGCGGGGGCCCCCTCTACAAGCTGAATCCGTCGGTTCGTTCCTTCCTCCCTCCCTCCCTCCGTGCACGCTGTGAGAGGCGCGAAGGCAGAGTGTCTCCCTCGCGTCTCTGTTAAGCCCGCAGGGGCTGATGGGAAATATTGGAGCCGCGGCCCCATTGATTTCAATGAGGCCGTGGCTCCGATATCGCACAGAGTCCGCTACCGCCATTTAGTAAACACCCCCCTTAGAAAAGACCCTAGGATATTCACTACAAACAGTCTTTTGTTGGACTACATTACGAGGTAGCTTCATTCAGCATCCTCTCATGAGTCCATTTTAATATTTTTAAAAGTGGTCAGACATAATTTCAAAACTGCCAAACAAACTAAACCAATGCATTTTAAGCTACAAAATTATCAGTTTCAGGGTAAAGAAACGGCAGTACTTATCTGAATGGAAGCATTCTGTCATCCTAATGTGGAGCTGGCTCAGACAAAAATGGCCGCAGTGTCCTTTTAAACACAAAAAACCCAACTCTTCCAATTCTCCTTAAAGAGATCAGGATCACACCGAAGCATGCCAGTCAATCTGATGGTTAAGCCACACTCTGGGGACATGTTAAAAACACACCAGTGCAGCTGATCAAAAGAATGATGAAAAAGCAGGCAGTGTTTAACAATGGGGGCGGATTTAGTCTCTGTATTTTTATTCTTGACTTGCGTTCTCGCAAACATGATAGTAAAGTCATAAGAACATAAGAACATAAGATCTGCCATACTGGGTCAGACCGAGGTCCATCAAGCCCAGTATCCTGTTTCCAACAGTGGCCAATCTAGGTCATACGTACCTAGCAGTTTCCCCAAAAGACACAGGTTCCACAATGCTTGTACTGGGTCAAGCATTGATTTCCTGGGTCCCTTCTTAATAATGGTTTATGGACCTTTCCTCCAGGAACTTGTCCAAACCTTTTTTAAACCTAGCTACACTAACAGCCTTTACTACATCCTCCGGTAACAAATTCCAGAGTTTGATTACACGTTGAGTGAAAAAATATTTTCTTTTATTAGTCTTAAATAGTTTACCCTAGTCCACCTAGAACACCCCATATATAATTGTTTGCATGGGCAGAGCAGAACATAGACACAATGGCTTGATTGACAGGTGGTATAAGTACAGGAAGCCAGAGTACTCTGGGTACCAGGAACACTCCAAAAAAAAAACGTTTCTGCTACTCTCACAAAATTCACATGCTCTGCATTTAAAATAACCACGTCAAGGAACAAAATCCAAAGAATCCCACGACACAGAAGGGCTAACATAATTAGCTATATTTCTTCCATGCTTAAAAGCCACTGTAGGATGCTCCTGAAAAACAGCATGAAGCTGTAAAATGCACCAATGTTTATACTATTGATGCAACTTGAGGAGAATGACAGAACACATTCCAAAGGGTCCTCTGCAGAAATGGAATCTTTTCCCATAGGGGATAAAAGTAATTCCTGCTGAGCATGTAAACACCGCATATATGCTTGCTTAATAATCCGAACGGGATACCCTCGTTGCAGATATCACAAAAAATTTTTTTAGAAAGAGCAACATAATCAGATTTAGCAGAGCGTATACTGTACATCGGAGATTTAAAAATTGTGATATAGGCAGTGGTATCGGATGATGACTATTAGAGCACATCGTTTCATGCACCAGACTTCTGATAGAGTCGTACCAAAACTAGAATCATCCTTAAAGATAAGAGTATCTAAAAAGGATATCTGTAATGGATGGTAACTGATATCAAAATGTAAATTTGGTTTAAGTGAATTCAACCATTCAAAAAAAGACAATAAAAAAGGAAGATCACCTTTCCATAGACAAAAAACATCATCAAGATACTGCTTCCACAGATGTATCTGACGCATCCAAGGTGAAATATAAAGATACTGTTCCTCCTGACAACATGAAATTTTTGATGGAAAAACATGCCATTGAAACAGAAATAATTATTTGCCAAAACCAAACGTAATAGATCAAGCACATAAGATTTAGGGAGTCATCATGGAAGAGCTTCTCCCCAATTATCTCGGCAATGAGAAACTGAGCTTCATATTGATCAATATTTGTATATAATGATTGTACATCCAGGGTAACTAACCAAGGCTCACAAGAAGGAACATTCATTGAAGACAGCACCTGAAGCATATGAGTAGTATCCCTTATAAAGGATATAATCTTTCGCATCAGTAGATTCAGAATACGAGCCACAAAAATAGACAGATGTTCAAGAAGTGACCCAATCCCAGCCACTAAAGGTCTTCCTGGTGGGCTAGTCAATTTTTATGGACCTTAGGTAGAGTATAAAAAATAGGAATCTGAAGAGTTTGATTAATTAGAAACTGAGATTCTTTTTGTGTAAGGAAATTCCGCAAAAAACCTTGCGTTACAAGCACTTCTATTTGCGCCAAAAATGAAGAAGTAGCTTTTCATAATAAAGATCATCATCCAACTGACGAAAAATCTCCAGATCATATCGAGATTTTGATTGCACCAAATTATGTCTGATCACTTTTAAAAATATTAAAATGGACTTATGGGAGGATGCTTAAAGTAGCTACCTCCTAATATAGTCCTTCAAAAAATTGTTTGGTGTGAATATCCTAGGGTCTTTTATAAGTATCACTTTGCACAATTTTATTCCATAGCAGCTCATTAATTTTAAGCTTAAATACAATTTTGTGTGGAGAATACTACCTGTAAAACTTTACTACTGTGGGGTCCAAAATTTGCATGTTTCAGGTCACTGTAATTTTCTTTTTTTTACGTGCAAAGTCTGTTAGGAATTCTTTTGCCAAAGTGTGGTAGAAATTTGCAGTTACCATGCATTAGTTGTAAAAATGAATATGAGGCTTTTTATCAGGAATTCTTCCAATCCTGCAGGTTTACAGTGCTATTAGGATGTGCATTTCTTAATGCACATTTGTTTCACTGGGTCGCCTTAAAAAATGCAATGTGTGTTAAATTGACTTGGGGCATATTTACTAAAATGCACCAAGTTAACGTGGTAAGCTCCCCCAAATTAGCAAGGGAGGTGACGTAAACCTGTGCTGAAGGCCGGCCCGTGCATTGTGTGAGAATGTTGTTTGCACAGGGCACCATGCAAAACCTCAGTGTTAATTGTTGGGGGCATGCTAGACGACATCTCATGCACTGAAAATGCAAAGAAAAAACATTTACCATGCATTAACTGTATTGAAGCTCACATGGATATACTTAATGCCACTGACTAAGGCAAACTAGAAAGTCGCCAAGGATAGCAGCTTCTGATGGGCGGCAAAAAGCAGGACATTCAAAGCTAAAAGATACAGTCTGACAACTGGGGGTGAGGGGGGAGGGAGGGGGCATAAGGCTTATGTTTGCTTAGAATGCCAACACCTTAAACCAACTCTGGGGCCAGGCCTGACCTAAGTGGTAAGTTGTATTGTAAACCGCTCTGATGCTTTGGCCTGAGCGGTATATCAAATGATTAAACATAAACATAAACATAAGTTATCTGCATTACCTGCTGTGGTAACAGCTAATATGCAATAAGTCACTATTTGCTAACTGCAATGTGCAGTCCACGTCCACACCCTGCCCATTTCCCTCTCCATTCTGTGCTATGGTGCTAGCACATTAATTAACGCACGCTAAGTGTCAGTCCAGCATGGTAGCCACTAGCACACACTAATTCATGTTTAAGTGCTTAATGCACTTTAGTAAAAGACCCCCCCCCCTTAGTGTATGCTGACTGTTCTGAAAATGTTAAGTTTCGTTTAAGAAATAATGATTTAAACACTAGGTATACTAAGAAGTGAGAACTTGAAGCATGTATAACCTTGGATCATCATATTTAGCTAGCTTTTTTATCAGGAATTCTTCCAATCCTGCAGGTTTACAGTGCTATTAGGATGTGCATTTCTTAATGAACATTTGTTTCACTGGGTTGCCTTAAAAAATGCAATGTGTGTTAAATTGACTTGGGGCATATTTACTAAAATGCACCAAGTTAACATGTGGTAAGCTCCCCCAAATTAGCAAGGGAGATGACATAGACCTGCGCTGAGGGCCGGCCCGTGCATTGTGTGAGAATGTTGTTTGCACAGGGCCCCGTGCTTCATGGGGCCCTCACCAACAACATCCTGCACATGTTCGGCTCTGGCTCACCTCTCTACAGCGGCTCTCGATTCATCTCTCTATAGCGGCTCCTGGTAGGCTCAGAAACACCTCCCTACGGCTGCCAAAGTGAAGAGTGTCGTTTTTCTTCACTTCGGCAGCTGTGTTGTAATGTAGATTGCTGGTGCGCCGGAGGTCAAAGGACATTTCCTGTGTCCCAGCACTTAGCGCGCCAGTGATCTACATTACAACACAGCTACCAAAGTGAAAAAAAAAACAATGCTCTTCACCGGCAGCTGTAGGAGGTGTTTCTGAGCCTGCTGGGAGCCGCTGTAGGGAGATGATCCGAGAGCTGCTGAAGGGAGGTGAGCTGGGGCCTCTAAAGCCTGCCACAGGATTCTTTGGGGAGAGAGGACTAGGGCTTGAAATGAGCTGGGGGGGGGCTAAGATTGGAAATGGGCTGAGTGAGGAGGGCTAGGATTGGAAATGGGCTAATGGGGAGGCTAGGATTGGAATTGGGCTGATGGGGGGCTAGGATTGGAATTGGGCTGATGGGGGGCTAAGACTGGAAATGGGCTGAGTGTGGGGACTAGGACTGGAAATCGGCTGATGGGGGAACTTGGACTGGAAATGAGTTGATGGCGGGGGCTAGGACTGGAAATGGGCTTTTGGGGGGCTAGGATTGGAAATGGACTGAGTGAGGGGGGCCTAACATTGGAAATGGGCTGAGTGAGGGGGGCCTTAGATTGGAAATGGGCTGAATGGAGGGGCTAGGATTGGAAATGGGATGATGGGGGGGCTAGGACTGGAAATGGGATGAGTGTGGGGGAGCTTGGACTTGAAATTGGCTGATGTGGGGCTGGTGTAGGATTGGAAATGGCTGATGGGGCTAGGATTGCAAATGGGCTGATGGAGGGAGCTTGGACTGGAAATGGGCTGATGGGGCTGGAATAGGATTGGGAATGAGCTGATTGGGGGGCTAGGAATGGAAATAAGCTGATTGGGGGTGGCTAGGACTGGAAATGAGCTGATGGGGGCTAGGACTGGAAATGGGCAATGCGGGGGATGGGAGAATGGAACTAGAAGGGAGCTGATGTTCAGGGAGAACTAGAAGGGGATGGGGATGGGGCTAGAACTAGAAGGGAGCTGATGTTGGGGGAGAACTAGAAGGGGATGAGGATGGGGCTGGGGGAATGAAGATGGAGGGGGAAAAGATATTTTGTGTGGGAGGCAAGAAAAATCTAGGAGTGGCCGGGAATTGGGAGAGTAAGTGGAGATTGAGAATGGAAGGGTAAAATTTGAGTGGATGATAAAGGAATAAAGAAAGAAATGGAGGAAAGACAAAAGGGGGAAAGAACAGTATGTTAAAGCAGATGTAGAGAGAGAATGGAAAAAATCTAGAAGAGAGAAGAAAGGACAAACGAACAGCAGACAATGGAGAATTAGCAGAAGATGGAAGAAACCAGAAGAAGGTGACTGGAGCAGTTGCAATTGAAAAATAAAATGCTCAAACAACAAAAGGTAGAAAAATACATTTTTATTTTGAATTTATTAACTGGAATATGTCAGCTCTGGGAAATGTGTATCGCTAACATCTTTGCGTTTTCGTTTAGTACAGGAGGAAATTAATTTATAGTTTTATTTCTCTAGTGTTGTTGTACATTCCAAGTTTGGCTTTTGGGGTTCCCAATTTAATTATTGTCTTTCTATTTCTAAATTGTGATCCCTTGTTCTTTGTTTGGTGATGGTCTATGTTCCGATGGTGTAACCGAGCTGAGGTATTCTATTCATGACGATGCCACTTGTTCTCTTTCCCCAGTAGGAGATGCATTGGTATTCTCTGAGATGTATTGGTTTAATATTTACAGTGTTGCCTTTTGATAGGTAGGGTTTGGTGCTTTGTGAGTCCTGGTACTACTGTTATGATAACGGTAGTTTGCTAGGGCAGTATTTGTAGCACTTCCTAATGTGCCTGGCAGTTGGCACTGGAGTATAGTAATCTAGAAATCTGGTAGTCTTTCTTTATCAGACACTCATTAAGAGGCATGCTACCATTATGCTAATATTTATGCAAATGAGGCCCTGCAATGAGTCTCTGCACATGGCCCTGCAACCCCCTTGGGCCACCCCTGCCTGCGCTATTGGGGACATTCCTAACATGCCCACGCATGCAATTGCCATGGGGAGATGCACCTCCTTGTACTAACTGGCTAGCACATTGAGGGAGATGATGAATGCACCCACTCTAAAAAGCAGTAATTGCAGTTAGCATACCAGTGATTCCATGTTCACCATGATGTGCTTTCCACAGCTATGCTCTGCCTCTAACCTGCCCAGTCGTCTCCCCTTCGCATGCTAACATCTAGCGCAGAACCTCTACCACACTGCTTCATGCTGTCAGTGTGCAGTAAACCTCATGCTAACCATTAACACAGTTTAGTAAACATACCCCTCAATGCATGTGAAATCGATTAGTGCAAGTTAAAATTTCTAACCTCTGTTAAAATCTTATTTACATTGACTATGTGAAATGAAATAAGTCTTAAAATTGAGGAAAAAAAGCCCAAACGAATGAAAAACTTATGTCCTTCACATATACCAACTATGGGCCCGATATTCAATTAGGCAGGCTGTGCGCTGCTACGGTGCATAGCCATGCCTGCTGACCCCTAACCCCGGATATTCAATGCCGGTGTCTCATGCGGCCCCGGCATTGAATATCCAGGGTTTGTCGCACATGCCGGAAGCCGCATTAGCTAACAGGGCTGGAGCAATATTGCATGCTGCCCGGTTAGTTCCTGTGCCTTAAAATTAGGCAAGGGATTTCCTCGCCTATCTTTTAGGCGCAGGTCACTAAATGGCAGCATGCAATATTGCTGCTGCCCGGTTACGGACAGTCGCTGCCTCTGCTTCTCCCCGGAAATCCCCCAACACACCCTGATGCTATTTGGTTAGCATTGGACCGTGTAAGGTAGATAACCACCGATATTCAGCAGCACTAACTGTCTTAGTGTCATTGAGTATCCCTCTCAACGGCACTTACATGGTTTACAGGGCCATAAACCATGTAACTGCCCTTAGAATATCGGGCCTAATATTGTTCTGTAGCAGTCAGAATTGTTTTGGAAAATTCTTCCTTTTTCCCACGCTCGTATTAAAGTTTCCTCCTCTTGTTTTAGTATGCTTTAGGAAGTCGTTGGTAATTCTTTGAATAGAATCCAGAGCATTTGAAGCTGCCACAATTTTTTTCAGTTTGTGTTTCATCTCCTACTCCATCCTATTTATTTTTATTTATTTTATTCTATTTATTTATTCGCCTTATAGACCATCTGTCCTAATGAGCCTTCAGAGTGGTTTACAGCAAAGCATAAACATATAATAAAACTAATTATCCATACACCCACACACTGAAAACATAAAAACTAAAAAAAAACAAAAAACAAAACAAAACTTAAAAGAACAACATTACCATAAACATACAAATTAGTCTAATCATAAACAATTAAAAGTAGCCAAGACTTGCAAGGTTTGTGGATAGCATGACCAGATGGCAAATGTTAACCTCATCAGGCTCGATGAGGAAGTTTCCAATGTGGTTTATCTTCAAAGTGTAGCTCCTTCTCTACATTTCAGTCATGTAACCTTCATGTTATAACTAAAATCTACCAAGCTAAGGGCTCTTTTACTAAAGTGCGCTAAGCAGTTGACATGTGCAGCTGTTACCGTGGGGACATGACAGTTATGATTCTCACGCTAACTGCCACTCGTGGATTGAGTTGCTGAATAGGCGGGGTAGGGGCGGAGGGAGGGCGTGAAGAGCACAAAGCAGTTGGCGCAGGGGGACATATTAGCTCTGTCAATGTTGCCATTAACGCAGGTGCAGCTAATGCCACAGCAGTAGATGGTACTTGCTCCATGCATGTGAACTGCTGGCAACATGCCGGTCATGCCCCAGATAGGTACTGCAGAGGCTTTGCACTTAGCGCATGTTCGTTTTTGTACTAAATGCATGTTAGGTGCAGAAACCTAATGCACTTTGGTAAGAGGGCCCCTAAGATTGCTGCTTTTGGCTCAGGTGTAGGAACTACTGTCTGTTTCTCCCATTTGTTTTTTCTACTGCCAAATGAAATGTTTTGTAAAATGTACATAATTTAAAATGAGCCTCATGGTATGAAGAGCTAGACAAGAGGCGAGGGCATTCTTCGTATCCGGCAGATTAGATGGCAGCAGTAAACATGTTAATATTCTTTTGTTAATATATAGCTTGAGGCTTTGTAGGAAGCTGACAATGTCAGTTACCTATGTACACACCTGAAAGTATCTAACTACACTACAGTTTAGGCCATCAATCATCTATTAAACTAGTAACACTTACTGCTAGATAAAAAGCATAATATTCTTTCTGCCTGAATTGCCTGAAAGTAAACAAAATTTGAATATCACGAATATGGTTTAAGCTCCCTTGAAATTGGCCAGTTCAAGGATGTGAAACTCCAGTCCAGGAGGACCACAAACCAGTCAATTTTTCATGATGTCCCTAATGAATTCAACACCCCTGGGCTAGTTGCACAAATTGTTGTGTTTTCTCTATGGTATGCTGCTCTGACATTTTAATATGCATTGACATAAGCCATGTAGATTGTAGAATTCTCTAGGTGTCTGTACGGAGCACTGTATGCATCTCAATAGCACTATAGAAATGGGTAATATATGGTGGTAGTAAGCATGTTTCTTAAGCAAACATCAACTTGCAAAGGAGAATGCTGTATTATAGGCATTAAAACGCTTAGGGGGTCTTTTCCTAAAGGGCGTTAGCTGACAACACGTGTTCTGGCATGTGCCGAATGCACGTTGGGACATGTGTTACGAGCTAGCACAGGGCCATGACAGCACGGGATGATTCCCGCACTGTCAAACTCGCTTTAGGTTAGTGAGCGGGCGGGAGTAGGGCGGAGAATGGCCGTGTTGTGCTCCAGGACCTTAGTGCCGGGTTCACACTGCTCGCTAACTGCATTAGCATAGGATCACCTAACACCACCTGAATAGGTGGAGCTAAGTGCACCTGTGCTAATGTGTCATGTGCTAAGGGACAGGATTCCATGTTAATTGCCAGGCAATGCTTTCCATGCACCTGACAGTTAATGCAGCGCTGTTGGTGCATTCAGTGCAACACCCTAGCACCCTTTAGTAAAAGGGCCCCTTAAAGTACGTTCTATGGTGCTAGAAAAGAGGTAAAAAATTATGACCAAGCAAGAAACAACCATGGGTCACATAATTCTTTTAAAGGGTTAATGGGTTTTATTAATTTAAGCCAGTGTTTACTGACATGAGTGCTTCAGCTAGGCACTCAGCATGAAAATGACATTGTATCAGAACCTTCCTTAGCTGATCATACTATGGATATTAAGAGCTATATTCTAATCCCTAATTTTGCGATTGTTAGCAGAGTCCTGTAATACGTAAGCTGATCCTTTCGGAGGCACTACTAGTGTAGAGTCAATATGTTACATTCCAAGCTGAACGAGTTCTGAAACGGTCTCTACAGCAATTAATGAATTCCATCTTTAGATAGAAATTTGGAAAGATGAAGAAAGATCTAATGAATTATGTGTTTCATTTTCTCTTGTTGGATTATTGTCAATCAAATCTAGTTTAAAAATATCTTCTTCATAAAAGGATTAATTTTAAAAAAAGGTCATTTATAAGTAATCTTAATTAACAGATTTGGTGTATGTGAAGTCTCAGTTTTAGTACTCCAGATGTCTGTTTGGCTTTTTTTTTCCACTTGAACAACTTAAGGTCTTCCAGGCCATTAACTTATTAGTTGAAATAGTTCATAATAATCTATTTAATGTTCTCCTCATACAGAACAATGCAAAGGCAGTTAGCAATAGGAAAAAAATAGAAAAACATGAATGTTTTTGTCTGAGTTCTTAAATATTGGACAGAGAAGAAAGAAAAGGCAACTGTAATTGTGTATCGTATGTTCTTTGTGGAAATGTGATTAGAACTGAAGAAATATTAATGGGAAAGTAAGGTAAATAGTGATGAAGACCATACTGTAAAACCAATAAGACACTTTCACAGAAATGCTGATTAGAGAGTGAGAGATTTCTTTAAGGAGTCAACACATCACAGAGAACAAAGAAACAAAAGCAAAACTATAGAAACCCATCCATACCAACTCCTAAACTCAATAATCCTTTCTTTCCCCCTTAGAGATCCACTGTGAGGCTATTTCCTCTAATTACTCCTGAGCCTGTCCTCTTTCACTTCATCCTATGCCCCCCCCCCCCACACATACACATACGCATTTCAGAGGTATCTTTCAATTGAAAAAGGCTCTTGTGCTGCAGAGGTATTTAGATTTTGCTATCATATCTCCCCTCTTCCATCTTTCTTCCAAGGTATACAGTACATATTGAGATCTTTAAGTTGGTCTACATATGTTTTATGATGAAGACCACAGACCATTTTAGTAGCTGTTCTCTTCACTGAATCGATTTGGTTTATATCCTTTTGAACGTGTAGTCTCCAGAATGTACATAGTACTCCAAATGTGGTCTCAACAAAACTTATACAGAGGCACTATTACCTCCTCCTTCCTGCTGGCCATTCCTCTGCTTATTCACTTGACAATCACTGCTGCCTTTTCTACCTGTTTGGCCATCTTAAGGTCATTAGAAGCAATCACCTCCAGGATCAGCTTTTCTTTCATGAACAGACAAACTTTACCCCCTATACTATACCACTTCCTTGGATTTTTGTAGCACAAATAAATGACCCTGCATTAAATTTCAGCTGCTGAATTCTTGCCCATTCTTCAAGCTTTGTTAGATCCCTCCCTCATGCCATCTACACCTTTCTGGGTGTCTACTCTATTGCAATTTTGGTATAATCTGCAAAGAAGCAAACCTTATTCAATAGTCCTTCTGCAATATCACTTACAAAAATGTTAAAAATAATTGGACTAAGGACCAATGCCTGTGGTACATCATTGGTAATGTCCATATCTTCAGAGTGAACTCCATTTACCATATCTTTGTCACCTCCCATTCGACCAGTTTCTAACCCAGTTGGTCAAGTTTGGATCCATTCCTAGGATGGCCAGTTCTATTTATAAATTACCTATGCAGAATTGTGTCAAAGGCTTTGCTGAATCTAAGTACATCTCCTATAGCACTCTGACCAGATCTCTACTCATGCAGTAAAAGAAATTAATTAGTTTTGTCTGACAAGACCTGCATGTAATAAACCCATGCTGCCTTGAATCTTGCAATCCATTTGATTCCAGCAGCTCCACTATCCCCTGTTTTAGTAGTGGTACCATGAATTTACTCAGTACAGACTAACTGGCCTATAGTTCTCAACCTTCTCCATATTTCTGCTTCTGTGTTGAAAGAACACCTATGACCTTCTTCATCCTTCTGGGACCACTCCTAACTCTAAAGAAACATCAAAAAGGTAAAAAAAAACCAGAGCTTCCAGAACTTCCCTAAGTTCCTTCAATACTCTTGGATGTATCCCATCTGACTCCATTTCTTAATCTATTTTTAGTTTAGCTAGTTCCTCATGAACAGTCTTCTGAAAATCATTAAAGATCTACTTCACTTCTGTTCCTATTTATGTGTGTTTCAGAGGTCCCACTTCCGGCGTGTTATCTATGAACAGTGAACAAAAATATCTGTTAAGCAATTCTGCTTTATCTTTATCAGCTTTTACATATTCCTTCCCTTCAGCCTTTAGTCTAATAATAATACTTTTGCACTTCCTCCTGTCACTAACATATTTAAGACATGTCTTGTCCCCCCATTTTACTGCAGTAGCTATTTTTATTTCCATTTGCATCTTTGCTTTCCAGACTACTTTCCTAGATTCTCTTAGCTTTTCCAAAAATTTTGCTTGTCTTCCTCTTTCTATTATCTCTTGTATTTTATGAAGGCTAACCTCTTCTTCCTTACCTTTTCAGCTACTTCTTTCAAGAAGCATGGCAGCCTCCTTTTCCTTTTACATGTATTTATACTTTCCTAATAAAAGGTTTATTGAATGAATAGTTAAATCTGCATAACATGAATTGCCTATATAAAAGATAGCTAAAATGCACGTTTTAAGATTAAAAGAAGTGACCAATAAAAGATTAATGCTCAAATACATTCTTTCCTTTCCTCAGTCTTCTCTTTTTTGTTAACATATCTCAGAGTCCTATAAATGAGTTTCCAGCAGGCATATAATCTGCATAGAGCTTTATACCAGGAGCTCTCTCTACTGGAACTCTGAATGCATCTCAGATCAACAGGATAATATGAACAGTGCAGGCATTCGGGTGGGCTTATGCTGTCTAAGATTGGTATGAAGTTTGGCAATTTGCATCTTATTTAAGGAACTGCAAGATGGAATTCTATTAAGCATGTAGCTTAAGAGAAAAGAAAAGCTTTTCATTTTTTGCTAAGGTGGTTTCAAAACATATTTAACTGAGATGTTTTTCAAATTTTATTTTTTATAGGCATAATTCACCAGATGAAAGGAGACTATGATGCTGCACTAAAACTGCATAAATCACATCTGTCAATTGCTCAGGAGCTGAATGATTATGCTGCACAGGGCAGAGCCTATGGTAACATGGGAAATGCTTACAATGCCCTTGGTATATATGACCAAGCTGTAAAATACCATCGACAAGAACTTCAGATTTCAATGGAAGTTAATGATCGGGCCTCTCAAGCATCCACACATGGCAACTTAGCTGTGGCATATCAGGCCTTGGGCGCCCATGACAGAGCACTACAACACTACCAAAACCATCTTAACATTGCACGAGAACTACGGGATATACAGAGTGAAGCTCGAGCACTTAGCAATTTAGGAAATTTTCATTGTTCTCGAGGCGAGTATTTGCCTGCTGTACCCTATTATGAGCAGTATCTACGATTATCCCCAGAGCTTCAAGATATGGAGGGTGAAGGAAAAGTATGTCATAACCTTGGATATGCCCATTACTCCATTGGAAACTATCAGGAGGCTGTCAAGTACTATGAGCAGGATCTTGCATTGGCCAAGGACCTGCACGATAAGCTGAGTCAAGCCAAGGCTTACTGTAACCTAGGTCTAGCATTTAAAGCTTTAATGAATTACAACAAAGCAGAAGAATGCCAGAAATATCTGCTGTCCCTGGCGCAGTCTTTAAACAATTTTCAAGCAAAGTTCCGGGCTCTTGGGAACCTTGGTGATATTTTTGTCTGTAAAAAAGATGTAAATGGTGCAATAAAATTTTATGAACAGCAGTTGAGCTTAGCACATCAAGTGAAAGACAGAAGACTAGAAGCTTCTGCCTATGCAGCATTAGGAACTGCATATAGGATGATACAAAAGTATGACAAAGCTTTGGGATACCACACACAGGAACTGGAAGTCTACCAGGAATTAAGTGATATATCAGGTGAATGCAGAGCCCATGGTCATCTTGCTGCAGTATATATGTCCCTCGGAAAGTATACAATGGCATTTAAGTGTTATGAAGAGCAATTAGAACTTGGGCAAAAGCTGAAAAATCCAAGTATAGAAGCCCAAGTCTATGGTAACATGGGCATTACCAAAATGAACATGAATGTAATGGAGGAAGCCATTGGTTACTTTGAACAACAGTTGGCCATGCTACAGCAACTGAGTGGAAATGAGTCTGTGCTAGACAGAGGACGGGCATATGGGAATTTGGGAGATTGCTATGAGGCTCTAGGAGATTATGAAGAAGCCATAAAATATTATGAGCAGTATTTATCTGTAGCCCAGAGTTTAAATCGAACACAGGATCAGGCTAAGGCTTATCGTGGCCTTGGAAACGGACACAGGTAATATTAAATCAAGTTATTTATATATATATATATATACACATATATATATGTATTTGATAAAGAATGCAAAATGTTTATCAGTATGTTATTTATCTTCATATGACTTCTATCAAGGTGTTATCATGCATAGCCTTCCATGTTTTTCAACCGTTATTGGATATACTGAAGCAGGCTTTTTTGGTAAAGGGTACAAGATCAAATGCATTCTGCTCCATGACATCTACAAATTCATAGCACCATTTCTTTATTGATAACATTAATTAGCTTATATGTACTCCCAAACTGCTATGATTCCTATTGCACTTAACTAGCAAGTCCACCCATTTTCATCAAAAACTGGAGGTTGATTAAGAAATCAAACCTAAGTTTCCAACATATACTGTAGTTTTACTGATTGTTTTCTACTCATCCACTAGACTGACCATGAGGCAATGAAATGTTTATTTCAGTCCTGTGTTATGGCTGTATCTTGTTTCAGGTAGTTTAATATGAATAACTATAATATGCTTAATATTTTCAATTTGTAATGAATGACACACATTTAGGCCTTTGCACAGTGTCTATAGTTATCATTTCAGTAACACCTATGCACTGAACAAATTTCAAGATGCGCACATGGTAATTTTATAACAGGGTGCCTATATTTGAAAACCGGATTTAGATCACACCTTTCTTAGAAGTTCAAGACGAATTGCATTCAGGAACTTTAGGTATTTTCTTGTGCTGGAGGGCTTACAATCTTAAGTTTGTATCTGAGGCAGTGGAGTTAAGTAACTTGCCCAAGACCACAAGGAGCAGCAATAGGATTCGAATCTGGCTTCCCTCATTGTCAGCCCACTGCTTTAACCATTAGTCTACCCCTTCAATAGGAGAAGGAGCCCATTTTAAGCCTGATTTATAAAGATGCATGCAGTAGGTGTCTTTGTGTCTTTATAAAATACTAGCAGAAATAGCTACTAGATTGAAGTATGGATATTAAGAGAAGGCGTAAATGTTAGTGTGTACTTTATTTGCATATGTGCATAAATCCAAACGCCACCCATGCTCCTCCACTGAGCACGTCTACTCTCCAAGTAGTATGTGTATTTATAGGTGTGACCTAATTTTATAAAAGACCTTTTATTTATAGGCCCTTTGGAGATGTGAAGATCTGCAGAACTGAAAAAGGGAGGATCTTTTCCCTCTTGATAAAAGTGTTAATAGGTTGGAAACTTCAGGCCAGTTAGCCAGGCTTCAGTGTTGGGGAATTAATGGAGGCTATTCTGAATAGAATAGTGAAGCATCTCAGACACAATAGATTGCAGGATTCAAAGCAGCAGAGATGTATTATAACATACCCAGGCTGGTTATTATTAAGGGAAAGCAGCAGAAATGCATTATAACGTATCCAGGTTGGTTATTATTAAGGGTTCCTATAGTTATTTCTATTGTGGTCTTCAGTCCTGTAGAATTCACTCTAATTTTAATCTAAACTGAGGCTTGATAGATTTTAGCTAGGTATTGCCAGTTGTACAGTATGTGGCATTAACTATTCTCTCATATATTATGGCATTTGGTTATACGGAGTTGAGGGAGACACATTTAGATAGGCATAATAATGAGAATAAATCATTTTATTTTTGTAGGGCAATGGGAAATCTGCAACAATCTCTTGTATGTTTTGAAAAGAGGCTTGTGGTGGCCCATGAATTAGGGGAAGCCTCCAACAAAGCCCAGGCCTATGGAGAGCTGGGAGGTTTACACAGCCAACTGGGAAATTATGAGCAAGCCATATCCTGTCTTGAACGTCAGCTGAACATTGCTAGGGAAATGAAGGACCAGATGCTGGAAAGTGATGCAGTTTGTGGCCTTGGGAAAGTATATCAACAAATGGGGGAATATGATACTGCCTTACAGTACCATCAGCTCGATTTGCAGATAGCGGAAGAAACAAACAACCCAACGTGTCAAGGCAGGGCATATGGAAACCTTGGACTAACTTATGAATCACTGGGTACCTTTGAGAGAGCTGTGGTTTACCAGGAGCAACACCTTAGCATCGCAGCTCAAATGAATGACTTGGTGGCCAAAACTGTTGCCTACAGCAGTTTAGGAAGGACACATCATGCTTTGCAGAACTATTCTCAGGCAGTAATGTACCTGCAGGAAGGTAAGTTTTGGTTTGTAAAAGTGTCTTATGTATTATGTCTCTTAATTATTATTGCACGTTTTCTTCCTATAGTACCTTTTTTCCAGTTGTCCAAAGGTTGTGTTCTGTGCCTTTTTTCATACCAATTCTAATACTGTATCTGTAAAAAGGATTGATTATCCTGATAATTTTGCTCATAAAATATACAGTTACCTCTGGATATATGAGACAAAAAATCCCCTTTGAAAATTGCCCACCCTTCTGTGCGGGCAAAAGTATTTGCATGGAGGACAACTTGCAGACCTTTCTCCACAGGTAAATCGGGCAATGCCAGGGGTGGAGTTAGGGCAGGCCTCCTGAGGTATGCACAGAAATACTATTTTGGAAATGTCATTTTTACTTTATCTTGTGTATATTTGCACTTAAAAAGTATGCAGAATAAAGAATCCCCATAGCATGGGCCTGTTGCAGGATTTTCATGTAGGGGCATGTTTGTTAAAGGTTAATGCGAGTTAATGAAATTAATGCATGCTAACTGCTACTATGCTCATAGAAATAAATGGGGTGTGGACAATTAATGCACGTGAATTTAATTAATGCATGTTAAAACCTTTACTAAACATGCCCTATAGTGTTTCCTCTGAACACTGTCTTGCAAGACTACAAATTATCCACAAGTCTGCAAGTATTCCAAGGAATATGAAATTTGTCCTCAAAGAGTAGCACCTCAGTCACCCATAAGAAAGTATGGATTGCTGACAAAAGTGACAGTGTCAGAACTGGATCTAACTAGCATGAAGTTTTTCACAGAGTTTGAAAGTTGTTTGTAGCTACATTTAATTTCATAGTTCAATTTTTAATATTTCTCATTTCTGATATGTTCACCAGCAGTGTTAATAGATCTTAAAAGGTAAAAAGACACATTTTAGGAAGGCCGCTCAGGTGAAATCTTGGACATTCATGTCAAAACATCTGAAATTCTATGGGAGGGGCAACAGTGAAGGTGGATAAGTGTAAATGCCATCTAAAATCACCCTATCTCCACCCCAAAAGCGAATCATGTTGGGACTACTTGGTACGAGTGATCATATTTGACTTGATATGAGCATGCTAAATAAATCTACAGTGTTGCAGTTTAAAAAAAATAAAATAGCAGCTAAAAAGATCAAGAGTTTACATCATGTGTAGACGTTTACACAAAAGCGGAAGTAAGGATGTGGTTGAAAACTACAGGCCGGTTAGTTTAACTTCGGTGGTGAGTAAATTATTGGAAACGCTGCTGAAAGAGAAAATAGTGAGGTTTCTGGAGTCCAGCGGATTACAGGATCTGAGGCAGCATGGATTCACCAGAGGCAGGTCTTGTCAGACAAATCTGATTGATTTCTTTGACTGGGTGACCAGGGAGTTGGACCGAGGGAGAGCTCTAGATGTGGTGTATTTAGATTTCAGTAAAGCCTTTGACACTGTTCCTCACAGGCGACTTATAAACAAACTGAGCACCCTAGGGATGGACCCTAAAGTTACTGCTTGGGTTAGAAATTGGTTGGGTGGGAGGCGACAAAGGGTACAAGTAAATGGAGCTCACTCTGAGGAGAAGGAAGTTACCAGTGGTGTGCCCCAGGGATCTGTCCTTGGTCCGATTCTTTTTAACATCTTTGTTAGTGACATAGCGGAAGGGCTATCCGGTAAGGTTTGCCTCTTTGCAGATGATACCAAAATCTGCAATAGAGTAGACACCCAGGAAGGTGTAGATAACATGAGGAGGGATCTAGCTAAGCTTGAAGAATGGTCTAGAATTTGGCAGCTGGGATTTAATGTTAAAAAATGTAAGGTCATGCATTTGGGCTGCAGCAATCCAAGGGAGCAATACAGTATAGGAGGTGAAGTACTTTTGTCCACTAAAGAAGAGCGGGACCTAGGCGTGGTTGTGTCTGATGATCTTAAAGTAGCTAAACAGATAGAAAAGGCGACGGCAAAAGCTAGAAGGATGCTTGGGTGCAAACGGAGAGGAATGGCTAGCAGAAAAAAGGAGGTGATAATGACTCTGTATAAGTCTTTGGTGCGACCTCATTTGGAGTATGGTGTGCAATTCTGGAGACCGCACCTTCAAAAGGATGTGAACAGGATGGAGTCGGTGCAGAGGGTTGCTACTAAAATGATTAATGGGCTTCATTATAAAGCATATGAGGACAGACTTAAGGATCTTAATATGTACACCTTAGAGGAAAGGCGGGATAGAGGTGATATGATTGAGATGTTTAAATACCTCCGTGGCATAAATGTTCAGGGAGAGAGCCTCTTTCAATTGAAAACAAGTTCTGCTACGAGGGGACATGGGATGAGGGTGAAGGGAGATAGATTCAGGAGTGATCTGCGGAAATATTTCTTTACAGAAAGAGTAGTGGATCCATGGAATAGTCTCCCAGTGGAGGTAGTAGAGATGAGGACAGTTACTGAATTCAAAAAAGCATGGGACCAACACAGAGGATCTCTAAAGGTAAAAAGTGGACTGTTGTAGTTGTTATGGAAGGACAGACTAGATAGGCCATGTGGTCTTTTTCTGTCATCATGTTTCTATGTTTCTATGTTGTTTAAAAATACATTCTTGGAAGCCTGGACTAGATATATCCCACACATTAAGAAAGTTGGAAGGAAGGCCAAATGAAATCCAGCTTGGTTAAAAGGTGAGGTGAAAGAGCCTCTGAAAGCAAAAAAAAAAAAAAAAAACCCTTTAAAAAATGGAAAAAAGGAACCAAATGAAGAAAATAGGAAACAGCATAAATACTAGCAAGTTAAAGGCAAGGCACTGATAAAGAAGGCAAAAAGATAATTTGAAAAGAAGCTTGCCATAGAGACAGAAACTCACAGTAAAACCTTTTTCAGGTACATATGAAGCAAAAAGCTCGGGAAGGAGTCAGTTGAACCATTAGATGATCAAGGAATAAAAGGGGCACACAGGGAGGACAAAGCTATAGCTGAGAGACTAAATTAATTCTTTGTTTTGGTCTTTACTGAGGAAGATGTGAGGAAGCTACCCGGGGTAGAATCAGTATTTAATGGTGATGAGTCAGACGAACTGAATGAAATCTCAGTGAATCTGAAAGATGTAGTACAACAAATTGATAAACTAAAGAACAGTAAATCACCCAGACCAGATTATATATACCCACGAGCACTGAGAGACCTCAAAGATAAAATTGATTTTTAACCTATCATTAAAATCGTCTGTTTCCAGAAGATTGGAGGGTGGCCAAGATAACTCCTATTTTTAAAATGGACTCCAGGGGAGATCTAAGAAATTATAGACTGGTGAGCCTAATGTTGGTGTCAGGCAAAATGGTCGAAACCATTACTAAGAACGAAATTAATGGATACTTGGACAGACATGGTTTAATGAGACAAAGTCCATATGGATTTACCCAAGGGAAATCTTGTCTCACCAGTCTTCTCCATTTCTTTGAAGGAGTGACTAACCATGTGGATAAAGGTAAGCCAGCTGAAAATAGGATATTTAGACTTTCAGAAAGTATTTTTCATAAAGTCCCATATCAGAGATTCCTGAGAAAGTTAAAAAAATCATGGATAGGAGGATTGGAAGCTGGTTGAGAGATAGAAAAAAAGAGAGCAGAGATAAATGATAAATTTCCTCAATGGAAGAAGGTGAATAGTGGAATACTGCAGGGATCTGTATTGGGATTGGTGCTTTTTAAAATATTTAGAAATAATCTGGAATTGGGAGCAACCAGCAAGATGATTAAATTTGCAGTTGATACCAAATTATTCCGTATTGTTAAATTGCATGTGGATTGTGAGAAACTGCAGGAGGACCTTATGAGACTGGGAAGACTGGACATTCAAATAACAGATGAAGTTTAATGTGGACAAGTGCAAAATGATGCATGTAAAGAAGAATAACCTAAACTATAGGTATAAAATGCTAGGTTCCATGTTAGCAGTTATTATTTATTTATTTATTTAGTTGTGAGTTTTTTATACCGCAATATCTTGTAATCAGAGCAGTTTACAGTTAAAACAACAGATACATTGAACGATTAATCAAATAGGTGCTGAAACATTCAATCAAAAAATTTACATGATTCTAACAAAATAACCTATATACAATTAATGGATGAGATCGTAATTCAGCTTAATATAAGAGGAGAGAGGCTACTTATGTTGGGTCGTGTCAGATGGTTGAGAGTAAGATAGGTTAAAATTGTGTCCAAAGTGTTCAGTAAAGAGATGAGTTTTGAGATAGGAATGAAATGAGGGTAGATCAGTAATATTGCGAAGGCTCGTTGGAAGAGAATTTCAGAGTGTTGGCGACATGTATTCAAATGCTCTATTGCTAGTGCATTGCTTGGTCTTACAGAATTCTGTAGGGGTTTAGAGCATATTGTCCAACTGAACTCCTCTTTGGTGGGAATTAGGCACAACAATGATTAGCTGAGAGAAGGCGGGAGGGGCCATTTTCCTGATGATCTTAAAGGTGGTCATCAGCAATTTGTATTTTATCCGGCTTTGTATGGGAAGCCAATGCAAGTCATATAAGATTAGAGTAATGTGATCTATCTGCGTGAGTTGCTGATAATTTGTGCAGCTGCATGTTGAGCCAAGATGAGCGGGTGTAGGGATATTTTTGGCAGGCCAAGGAATAGACTATTACAGTAGTCTATATGTGGCATGATTAATTCTTGCATAATTGTTGTAAATCTGATTGTTGTAGTAAAGGTTTTATGGGTTGGAGGAAACATATCTTATTGAATATTGTTTTAGTTAGGTTGTTGATGTGGGATTGAAATGTGAGGTGTTTATCGAGTGTTACTCCCAAATACTTAACTTCATCTTTGACTTCAAGCACCACATCATCAAATGAGATGTTTTGTGGTGGCTTGTATGTTTTATTCCTAGTGATAATTAACACTTCAGTTTTTTTGTAGTTAATGTTCAGACCGTCCTTAAGCCAGGAAGCAATTTCCTTGAAGCAATCAATTAAAGGCCTAAAGATAGGGGAAGTTATGTTGAAAGGCATAAAGAACATTATGTCATCAGCATGTATGGAATAATCAATCTTAAATTGTTTTATTTTTATTTTTTAAATATTTTTTATTTATCAATTATTAATGAATTGAATTAAAAAGAAAATGGGCATTACAGAAAAAAAGAAAAATTGGAAATCATTCTAAAGATACTAATCTCCCATTTACAAATTTAGACCCCAAGTAAAAAAATATTGAGGAAGTACTAGGAACAAAATCACAGAAAGTAAAACTCCCTGAAGGGTCCTATACTGCCTAACCACTAACATAATACATAATACAGACAGGTGGAGACTTAGGTGTTAGCCGAATGGGAAGGGCCAGCAACTTCAACCATCACAACTTCCATAGCTTTCAAGAACTCCTGAAGTTGCCTAGGATCAAAAAACATATATATTTTCTGTTTAAATAACACACAACACTTAGCAGGAAATTTAAGCTGAAACGTTGCCACAAGAGCTAAAACCCTGGGGGAAGGGTCAAAAGGTCCTTTCTTCTCAGCTGTGACACACGAGATACATCAGGAAATATTCGCACATTAGAGCCTAGAAAAACTTCATTAAAGTTCTTGAAATATAATCTAAGGATATAAAACTTATCCAACTCCAGTGCCAGAGTTACAAGGAGAGTAGCTTTATCTGTAATGACCTCCAGGGAAGATTCCAAAAACCCCGTGAGGTCTCCCGTTCCAGGGGATACAGGAGGGATATTGGATCCTTCATCTCTTAACCCCTTAACACCAAGGACAGATACTGGGCCGGGCCCTAATCAGAGGTGGGAAGTGCTCAGGAGAAATCTTCAAAATTTCCCCAAAGTACTTCCTCACCATCTCCGTAGGTGATAACAAAGGAGACCTTGGGAAATTCAGGAACCGCAGGTTACACTGACGGACCTGATTTTCCAGATATTCCATTTTCCTGAAAGACACAGTCTTGTCCTTAACCTGAGCAGCAACCAAGGCCCGAAGCTGCCCAACATCCTGTTCCAACTTGGAGAGTCTCTCAGCTTGCTCATCCTGGATACCAGTGAGGATAGCACATATAGACTTAACCACAACAATTTCAGTACTCACAATACCCAATACATTCTTCAGGGAGGTGTTTAGAGCAGCCAGACTGTCCCACAGCATTTCTATTGTAATCACCGCAGGTCTCTCCAACAAAAACGTTCCCGAAAGGTCCTCCACTTGGCCAGCTTTCCCCTCCGATGAAACTTCTCTCCCAGCTGCCCTCTGCTGCACCTCAACTCCAGTAGACAGAGAAATCCCCGCTGAAGCACCTCCTAGCATTCCCTTCAATGGTGTGCTCACTGGCAAACCTTCAGGAAGAGCAGCTCCAGGCGGGGAAACACTTCCGGGTCGTGGAGGGGGGGTACGCTGCTCCGGAGAGAGCCAAACCCCTGAGGCGCTCAGGGACAATACTCCTTCTGCCTCCTCTGCCGAAGAAGCTGCTCCCACGCCAGCCGTGAAGCCACAGTCTGTCAGCATTTCGCTGGCTTGAGGATCGCGGCAAGTCCGTCCCAGGAGTCAAGGCAGCCTGCTTCCATTTCTTTTGCCCCATTACCAATAAGGTAAAGAGCACACCACAACACCGACAAGACGCCGCCTCACAGGTCAGCACCTCTTGCCGCCATCTTGTTACTTCCTCATGAATTGTTTTATTAATTGACATATTGGTTGTAAATATATATTGAATAACATAGTTGAGAGTGCTGAACCTTGCGGAAGACCCGTGGTTTGAGGGTAGGAGTTTGAGGATGTGTGACAAATGGTTACTTGCTGGAATCTATCAGCGAGATAGGAAGTGAACCATTTTAGGGTTATATTAATTAAACCTATTTGTTACAATCTTTGTATTAGAAAAGAATGGATTACAGAATCAAAAGCTGCAGGAATTTCAAGAAAAATTAGGATGTAGACATGATTGATGTTATCTATTCCCTTACCACCCAAGAAAAGGATGTGAGCGTGTTTGTAGATAATACATTGAAATCTTTTGCTCAGTGTGTAGCGACAGTCAAAAAAGCAAACAGAATGTTAGGAATCATTAGGAAAGAAATAGAAATAAAACAAAGGATATCATAATGCATGGTGTGACCATACCTTGAGTATCGCGTGCTATTCTGATTGTCACATCTAAAAAAAAATTATAGTGGCATTAGAAAAGGTACAGAGGGAGCAACCAAAATGATAAAGGGAATAGAATGACACTCCAGTGAGGAAAGTCTAAAAAGGTTATGGCTCTTTAGCCTGGAGAAGAGACGACTGAGGGGGGTTATGATAGAGGTGTATGAAATCCTGAATGGAGTGGGACGGGTGTATGCAAATCGATTGTTTACTCTTTCAAAAAATACAAGGGCTAGAGGGACACACCATGAAGCTACATATAGAAGTAACATATTTAAAACAGCTGTAGTGTAGCTGGGTTTAAAAAAGGTTTGGACAAATTCCTAGAGGAAAAGTCCATAAACCATTATTAATGTAGTCTAAGGGGCTTGTTTACAAAGCCGCGGTAGCGGTTTCCGATCGTTATCGGATTTCAATGGGGCCGCGGCTCTGATAACGATCGGAAACCGCTACCGCGGCTTTGTAAACAAGCCCCTAAGAGAAAACCACTGCTTATTTCTTGGGGTAAGTAGTATGGAACTGAATACATTTCGGGGTTATCAGGTACTTGTGACCTGGATTTGCCACTGATGGAAATAGGATACTAGGCTTGATGGACCTTTTGTCTGACCCAGTATTGCAGTTCTTATGTAGATGTGTCCACCATGATACGTGCAGAATAAGGGACCAGACGTGCAGAACACTGGTCTGTTTCAGGAAAGTGGATGTGAAAGATACCTTAAATGCCTATATCGGCCATATAGATGTGCCAGCCATCAGTATTTTGGGATGTGTTTCAAAAAGTGTGATTGGTGTGCTAAGCTCATGTCCTTAACCGACACACATGACAGCTGTCTCAATTGCCTCGGACTGGACCATGATCCGGCGGCCTGCAGTTTATGCAAATGGATCTCTACGAAGGCCCTGAAGAGCCGCCAGCAGCAGCAGCACGATAGGTTTTTCCCCGACTCGGAGGAGTTCTCCGAACCCGAGTATCGTCGTGGGTCCTCAGAGAGGGGGCCACGCTTGAGGGAACACAGAAGGAAGAAGAAACCCTCGAAGGTGATATCCTTAATGGCTCCGACGGACAGGATTCCTCTCGGGCCCAGTCCCGCAGCCCCAGGCACCCACCCGAGGCTTCAGAGAAGGAGTGGCTGGCGAAGGTCCCTCGGAAGGATCCGGTGGTGGACCAGTCTCGATCCTCCGAGGCTATCCTCATCGAGGATTCCCCTTCGGGGGAGCTGGCATCAGGCCAGGGTTATTCTGTGTTTGCATCAAAGGCTGCGGAGCCTTCTGGCCTGGAGTCCAGAATGGCGGCCTTGGAGCCCAGCTTGTCTGCCTTCTTGGACCAGCAGCGGGCGCTGTTGTCCATCTGGTCTGTTTCCTCTGCCCCAACCACCAGGCGTTTGACATAGAAGACGTCCCTGGAGGCCGAGCCGATCCTTGGCCAAGGTCGTGCGTGGTGTCCCACTTAACAGGGCCGCGGTCATCCCCGCTATCATCCTCCGGGGGCGGACCGTGCGGTCTCGGGCCTTTCGAGGCCTGTGGAGCAGCCCACCCTCGAGTCTTCCTCAGACTACTCCGATTGGGAGACGGAGGATGACGAGTCCCCGGATATCCGTTGACACCGCGATGTCCCCTCGGACTCCCCAGTCTCAGAACCTCGGAGAAGGTCCCCGCTGGAGGACATGGGATTCTTAGGGGCATGTTTAGTAAAAACCGCACAATTGCGCGCCGCACAATAGCGCACTAAAAGCAGCACTTAAGTGCTCTTAAGCACCCTGCACACGTGCGATGAACCCCCGCACACGTGCGCGGCACACTAACGGGCTCCGCACAAGTACGGGCCCGCAAATGTCCGATAGAGGCGTGGAAAGGCTAACGGAGGGCGGAGGAAGGCTCCCGAGGGGCGGAGAGACGGCTGCAATGGGCGGGGAAGGGGAGGGGAGAGGCTCCTCGCACATTTACGGGGCCGAATATACAAGTAAAAAATACCACGAGTGAAACACTCGCGGTAGAGGGCATTTAAAGGGAAGAGAAACCATTTCCGCCAGCAATGTACAGGAAAACCGGGGAAACCCACAAAACGTGAGCAGTGTGATACATGTGCATAGAACATAAGTGCAAATAAAAAGCGAAAATGACCACAACAAAAATATTAAAAATAGTACTTCAGCTGGGCAACAGTGATATTAATGGGCAACAACAAAAAACACTCCCTGGAAAGCTCCATAAAATTAGAAATGAATTTTGGAAGGGTCTACGGAGTGGAGACCCTTCCAAAAATCATTTCTTGCTATTGGAGCTGTCCTTGGAGTGTTTTGTATGGTTGCCCATTAATAACACTGTTGCCCAGCTTGGCTATCTTTTTTCCCCCTTTTTTTGCAGGCATTTTCGTGGTGTATTTGCACTTTTGTCCCCAGACAAGGTGAACGAGCCCACAGTAAAAATGTGCAGAGCATGGCTTCCGACTTCTTCTTGCCAGGTTTCCTATCTCCAGGGACTGCACTGTCTCTGTGGCCACAGTGTGGTGCAGCGGACAGAGCCAGTATCTCTAGGACCAGAGAGTCACAGGTTCAAATCCCAGCTAGGGCACCTGCCAGCCCTGTCCCCATATTTTACCCACCACTAAACAGAGATAGTAAAGACACTCCTTTATTGCAGAGAACATAAGCATGTTGCAAACACCCGTATTTTACCCTACACCGCTCACACACCATAACAATGGGCATTACCTACAGCCGAGTCCCCCAAATGCAGGCCTGGAGTGCCACAACTCAATCAGGTCATATGGTTTTACTACGATAAGGACATGCCAGCATGATGGCGGAAGGGTACAGGTGGTGGAGGGGCAGTGGCTGCTAGTCACAGAAGACAGTGGCCTAGCCATGTGCAGGATGGCACCATCCACTGCAACAGACAGGCCCTGTCGGATGTACAGTCATGGACCTCCCAGGGAATTCAGCCAATCTGTGGCAACACGGTGGTGCAGTGCACACAGACAGTGTGTGCAAGAACAGAAGGTCACAGGTTCAAAGCCCAGCTGGGGCTACTGCCAATCCTGTCCACATATTTTTCCCACAACTAAACCATGATAGTAAGGACAAACCTTTATTGCTGAGGGCATACGCATTGGTAATACACCTATCTTTTACCACACCGAGCACAGACACCATGAACAGGGGCATTACCTAGAGCAGAGTCTCCGAAATGCAGTCCTGGAGGACCACACACCATTCAGGTTCCATGCTGCCTCTAATACAAATGCCTGTGCTGCATATCTATGCACCACCCCCATGGCATGTATATGTAGCTCATGCATATTCATGAGGGACAGCAGGAAAACCCGAACAGTGTTAGGCACACCAGGACTGGAGTTGGGAACCTCTGCCGTAAAGCAGCAGCCAACAGGGGCAGACACACCCACACCCACAGGCCCCATTGGCCAATGCCTCCTGGAGAGGCAGGACATTGGGCCCTGCGTGCATCTCCCAATACTAGCACCTGCATACCTTAGCAATGCCACCCTACACCTGGGTATACGGTACACAGCTCTCAAACGTTTGCTATGAGTACTGGCAGATAGACATTCCTACGTTAAGCACAGTTTGCTCTTTGAGCTCCATCATAACAATCTTTCTGATGTCTGCGGTGTGTGCTTCAGGTCTGGCCTCTGACAGTGGTCACCACCCTGGGGAGTGACCCCCAACAGTATTGCGTACCATATCCATGCCTGTGCTGTGCCCAGGACTGGTGTGGTGGGCAAGGCTGATAAACTCCTCTATAGTAGCACAATGCTGGCATACGTGTGGGAGTGTGTGTCTGTCTATACCAGGGGTGGGCAATCTCGGTCCTGGAGGGATATCCCTAATGAATAAGCATGCGATATATATGCATTACAGATATCCTGCCATTCTGACTGGTCTGCAGCTCTCCAGGACCGAGATTGCCCACCCCTGGTCTATACAGTGTGTGTTGGCTGCAAACACCTTCCACAGCCCACACTGCCAGCACTGTTGCCATTATTGGCCTGCCAATGTGCATAATGAGCAGCAAGGTACCATGGGTATAGCTCAGACAGGGTGGGCTGGCCAGGATGCATCTGCACAGGGCATAGGGCACTGCCTGGGACATTGTCGTGGCCGGCCACTACCTACACAGACAGGGTGACCTCTTTCTGTCCTGCTGGGGGATCACTCTCACCCTGACTGTGCAGTGACGACAGCATGTCTAGGCACCCCCATAGTGCTATATAGTATTTCTCTCATGTGATATATATGGGTTTCCTTTTGGGGCCCAGTCACTGACTTATCTGCTGGTGTGCACTGCCATCCCAGTTCTGGGTGCATGCATTTCCACCAGGACTAGCTAGCAGACTGTTTTCAGCTGGTCTGTGTCGTGATGGAGTGCCTTGCAGGGTGCAGCGGCTGAAGGCTTGCTGCAGGAGAATATCAGATAGTGGTGGGGTGCAGCTTAGCATATCCAGGCCTAATGTCTGTCTGATATTGTGTTGTGGAGGTGTATAGAGCTGCTTTGACTGCCCTGTAGGGTGTCTGTTCCCCAGCAGGACCGGGGTTGATGGTCCACTCTACTGCCACCATTGCAGGGAGGTAGAATGTGGATCTGTTGATAGGAGACCCTGTTTTTTCAACCTTGGGTGGTGGTACATAGCCCACCTAGGTGTCCATAAGGGGTTCCTCTGACTAAGACAGAAAGTGATATATAAGGTGTTTCTGCAGAAACTACCTATCTTACAGATTAATACTGCTGTGGAGCTCTGGCATGGCCTCTTTCATCCATGGAGGGTGTTGTGGACCTGGTGCTGGGCGCCTCTTCACACCCTCAGGGTGAGCACAGTACCCACACAATGTGACGGTGTGTAGCTACTCTGTGCCAGTAAAACACCCGGTCAGTACCCCCTACCAGGCCGAGGTGCTGTGTGGGTGCACACGGCCACTTCCCCCTACCACGCCGGGGAGCTGTTGGGGTGCATTCCCCATCTTGTGTTCATCTGTGGACAGCTGATTTGCATGTGCAGTGCATCATGGGTACGGGTGGCCTAACCCTATCCTGGCTACCACAGCAGACTATCTGTGTGGTGACGTGCAGGCTCTCTGCAGCCAGCCAGGGGCTTGCTGGCAGCTATAGAGCTGTAGCCCAATGGTTACTTCACTGCCTGAGAAGCCAGAGGTCATGGGTTCAAACCCACAGTGGGGTAATTTGCTAGGGTTGTCCAAAGTCTTTTTTATTTAATGTACATATGTTGATGCCAGCAAAAACACCCGCAGCGTACTGTACCCATAAGGTGCCGCTGAGGGTGCTTTATAGGGCGCCCTATAGGGCACCTTATGGTTGCCGTCCATATAAGGTGCACTATACATTATCCTGTGACTCAACATATATGGTGACCTATAGGGGACATTCTAGGGTGCCTTGGCGGACAGTGAACTTTAACATGTGCCGTATGGGCCGCCTTATGTTAACACGCTTTGAGAGTGAGTTTACTAGTACTGATAAATAAAATAGAACTAATATGCCCCCTACAGCACTCATCCCCATAATACGTTATGCCTCAGCCAGCCTTGTTCACTGGGCACTGTGGCTCTATTCCTGTGTTTGGACATTGCCGCACTGCCTTAGGCCTTCATGGCATAGCAGCGCACCACCTTCTACCGCCCAAACCGCACAAACTTAACAGCGCGCCGCCTAATGCCCACTATTTACAGTGCTACGCCTTATGACGCCCACAACTAACAGTGCACCGCTAATGTCGCCCAAAATTAACAGTGCGCCGCCTTATGCCGCACAAAATTAATATGCCTCCTACAGCACTTTAACACATTACAGTTATTGCCTCAGACAACAGCTTTTGTTGCGCACAATGGGGGATTGAACCCATGGCCCCTGCACCATTGGTCAGTGTCTTCACCGTTGTACTATGGCTCTGTTCTTTTCTGTGCCCAGCAGCGCGCCACTTAGCCTTCCCACGCGCTAATGTGGACCCCGCACATTAGTGCGATGTGCACAAGTACGGTCGCTGTCTCCCGGTTTTTTCTTTTCTCTGCCTGAACCGCCCACTCCTTATATGGCACAGGCACACTACCGCGGCCCCGCACAATTTCGGAGTTTAGTAAACATACCCCTTAGACTTTGTAAAGGACATGTCTAAGACCCTGGAGTTCCGAACCGAGTTGGAGGAGGACCCTCAGATTGACGAGCTCGAGATCCTCCAGTATGAGGCTCCCCCTCAGGAATCGCTCACGGTGCCATTCTTCCCATCCTGGAATGGCTCATGTTCCACATGTGGGAGATGCCGGCGTCGGTGCCAGTAGTGAGCAAGCGGCTCGACTCGATGTATCGAGTCTACTGGAGCCCTGGCTTCCAGAAGTCGCAAATGCCACAGAACTCCATGGTGGTGGAGTCAGCCATGCGTCGGCTGAAAAGCCAGAAGGTGCACTCCTCGGTGCCCCCGGGGAGGGAGGCTCGCACCTTGGATGCCCTTGCGCAAGAACTGCTACCAGGGCTTGATGCTCATTTGCCGTGTCCAGGCCTACCCGCTGTACATGGGCATGTACCTGAGGGATCTGGGGAAGGAACTGGCTGGTTTCTCAGCTGATCAATATGAGGAACCCTTGCAGTGCTTCAGGAGCCTGTCCAAGGTCGTCCATGAATGCTCCAAGTTTATGTCTCGAGCAGCCTATGATGGGTTCGAGTTGGTGGCCCAGGTAGCTGCGGCAGGCATTGGTGCGCGCCACCAGGCTTGGCTCCAGTCATCTGACCTCGAGAAATGGGTCCAGGACAAGTTGGTCAAATGTCCCCTGCCAGGGAGAAAACCTCTTTGTCAAGCCCATGAGCGACAAGGCCGCCGAGTTGGAGACTGAGTTCATGACGAGGACCAGGCTCTCCAAGAAGACCACTACCCCTCCCCAAAGGAAGGCCTTGGGTAAAAAGCCCTTTTACCTGAGGAAAAGAGCTGCTTACCGTAACTACCCACATTTTCAGGCCTTCCTGGCTTCCCAACAAGGGCAGCAGGCCTAGAGATGAGGGCATGGCCTGCATAAGCAGAAGGCTCCGAAGCCACAGGCACTGGCTCCGGCCCAGCCAGGGGGGAATTTTTGACTACTCCAGCATAGCCACTTTACCCCAAGAAGGTCAGCAGCTCAGAGGGGGACGACTGCCCTCTATGTCCCGAGGTGGGTAAAGATCACTACCTATGCCTGAGCACTGAGGTTAGTCATGGAGGGTTACCGCCTCCAGTTGGCCCAGATGCCTCCTCCTCATTTTCCGGGAGAGCCCCCATGTCTTCCCTCCACCAGGACCTTCTTCTGAAGGAACTGGCAAGTCTTCTCGAGGACAATGCGGTAGAACCAGTGCCCCACCACCTCCAGGGTTCTACTCCAGATACTTCTTCATCCCAAAGAGGTTTTTTTTTTGGGGGGGGGGGGAGGTTTGAGTACCATTGATTAAATATTATTTAAATATAAAAACAAGAATCTTAGAAACAGAAAAATGATGGCAGATAAAGAGCATATAGCCTATCCAATCTGCCCTTTAAACAAGAATTGGCTTTTCAGTTCAGGTGCTAACACTTTTTTTAGCCTGCAGTAAATACCTTTTAGTACATTGAGTGGTGAGAGGAAGTAGAACATGGTGCCTGAGTGAACTGGAAGGTAAGCTCCTTCCCGCTCCTCCAAGCTGCCTACCAGCACTCAAGAAGACTAAATTTAAACTCCTGCAGACACGCCCGCACCTAAGGGCCTCACCTTAGAGTGGCCCAAAATATAGACTCCTGGGACCTCCCAGCCCATCTCCAAAACATATGAAAAGAAATGGGATGTATCAAAGACCTCAAGTAGCTATCCACCTACACAACTCAAACAGTAAGTACCTGCTTCAAAAACTCTTAACACAACATTGAAGTACCACAGCAGTAGATTTATGCAGTCTTCTCCAACCCAACTAATAACCAGATTTACAAACTTCATATGTTGCCCCACCAGCACAAAACAGACTCAAACTCACACAAACCAATAAACCATACAGCAGCAACCAAAAGCCATGGCATACCACCCAACCCACATTCAACCCCTTCACCTTCTTATGTGTTATTTATTGTTACCTAAGTTCTGTGTAAAGTTACTTGTTCTATCTGTTCCCTATACACCGCTGTGACTGGTAGATATAGTGGTATAAAAAAAGGTGCTAAATAAATAAATACATTTCAACTATTCTAGCTATCACAATAACAGCACCAATACTAATGGCAACTATTGCTACAACCTCAATACCTGGATTAATACTTATCATATACCAATGCAGAGATAGTAAATCATACCCCCACTGCACATGCCCACTCTCCAGGCACTCATCTCACCTCATCAAACTACAATTTCTTAACATGAAAGCCAGCTACACACAAGAAGCAACCCACCACAATCTCCTGAAATGTGCTTTGTCAACACACGATCATCCTGAAACAAGATTCCTATTATAGTAGACTACATTGCTGAAAACCAAATTAACATAATGTGCATCATGGAATCGTGGATCAAACAGACAAATAACATACTGATTAACCAGCTCTCCATTCCAATATACACCCTGTTCAACTGCTTCAGGACAGACAAAAGAGGAGGAGGGGGTCCTAATTATTACCAGAAACAACTTTCACTTTCAAACCATCAAAACCAGCTCCACAGAAGACCTCAACATCCTCACAATCACTAGCAAAAACATGACAAACTGCTTACCATACAGGTCGCCATCCTCTAAAAATACAGACCTCTTGCCAAATCCAAGAGGCATGCACACATAGCTTCCTCAAAAGGCACTTCATACTACTATGAGACATAAACCTATCTTCCATAACTAGCAAACATTCTTCCTCCTTCATGGACGCCATGCAAGCATTGCAATATAACAAATCATCAATGCACAAATCCACACCAAAGGTGGAACGCTAGACCTCGTTTTCACACCGACTGGTCACAAATATACTCCATCCCTCAACCACTCATTACTGACACACCATGGTCAGACCACAACATAATAACCTTTTTCATTCCTGAAGATACTGGCCAATATTCTATAAACACCATACAGCACCTTCCAAGAAGATTCCGCTCATGTAACAAGCAATTCTTCCTAGACAAAATCAACCCACTAATGTACACTGATCTGGCTGACTTAGAACTCACTGTCAACAAGTGGAACATCATCATCTCCTCTTATACAGACACCCCCCCATACCACAAGTATGTCCAGAAAACAACACAAAGCTCCATGGTATTCCCTGGAACTGAAATTACTCAAGCAGAAGCTGCGAAAACTGCAACGCAAATGGAGGCAAACTAAGGACCCCATTCATCAGCTGGAATACAACACTACACAAAATGAATACTGCACTCTAACCAATGTACACAAAAAGGAATATTACACCAAACTCATCTGTTCCTTACAAAATCAACTCAGGGAACTATTTGATATAGCTAGGAACCTACCCAAGAACCCCATGACACAAAACACAACCCCTCAGCTATGCCCAAACGAAATGGCCAGATATCTACAGGGCAAAAATAACCACACCTACAGAACAAAAATAATTGCATCATACCCACAACAGAAATACACCCAGAGAGACAAACACTAATCACCCCAAAAAAACCTGAATACCTTTAGCAACATTTCACCAGAACAATTAGACACCATAATCTCAAGCATCAGCACCACAACATCCCCAGTCCAGTATCATGGATTAAACTAACCAGACAAGAACTCAGCCCTCCTCTTAAAATCATATAGATGTGTCTTGACTCCGGATACATGCCAAACAACCTCAAATGCACCTCCATCAGGCCGATTCTAAAAAAACTCCAAAGAAGACCCAAAGTCACCCTCATCATATAGACCTATTTCAAGCACACCATTCATGGCAAAAATCATAGAAACAAATGTCCAAATACAGCTACAAGACTATGACCATGCACTTCTTGATAAGCAGCAACATGGGTTCAGACCACTGCATGGAGTCAAAACCCTCATTACCACCCTAATGGATAACTTAATCAGAGGAACAGAGAAAGTAACTCAAGGTTTCTTACTCATCTTCTGAGATACCGCAGCTGCATTTGACTCCATAGACTACCACAAACTACTCTCATGGCTCCAAGCAGTTGACCTCCAACACCAAACCTTGGAATGGTTCCAATCTTACCTACAGGATCACAGTCAACAAGTAAAGGTTGAACCACTCTCCTCCTCCCCATTCCAGCTGCACCAAGGCCTCCCCCAAGGTTCAGACCTATCCTCCCTACTATTCAACATATTCATCCAACCCCTATGGGATATCATTCAAAAACATAATGTCCAGTACCACTTCTTTGCAGAGGACATCCTAATATACACGGCCCTCTCCACAAATAATCCAGAATAGGACAATGCTTCCAAGATATGTCACAATGGCTCACCCATCATAAAGCTACATATCAATTACAATAAAATGGACACTCTGCATATTACAAGAAACCAATCATTCTCACCACCACCAACCCTTACCTTAGCAGGAGCAACAATTCAAGTAAAAAAAATCAGGTAAAATATCTGAGGAATAACACTGGCTCAGAACCTCAGTTTTAACACTCACATAAAACATGTTGTCAAAGCAGGCTACCTTAAAACAAACCCTGCACAACCTCTGGCTGCTACTCGAACCCTCAGACTTCAGAGACATGTGCCAAGCACTCATCACCCCAATCATAGACTACTGTAACATAATATATCACAGGCTCTCAAAAGCAACACTATACCCACTATGAATGGTGCAGAACACAGCAGCCAGAATTATAACTCAAAAGAAATCACATTACTCCTACATTAAAACAACTCTACTGGCTTCCAGTACTTCTGAGAATAACATATAAAGCATTACTGACCACATTCAAAATACTCCACAGTTCATCAGCCCTTAGTAATCTATCCCTCATGTAAAAAGAACGCACCTTCAGGACAAGAATGGCATCACAAAATTTGGTATGTGTACCCAAGTGCATAACCAAACGCAACCAATCCACATCCTCACAAGCTTTCTCCTTATTTGCACCAAACTTATGGAACTCTCTACCCCTAGAGCTGCGGCTTGCTGACTCTCTCATTAACTTTTAAAAAAAAGCTCAAAATGCACCACTTTGGCACTAGCACCTAACCATAGCAATACAATGTTCACCTGTTTGCAACCCAACAGCTCACTCATATACACATGTACACCATATGTGCACCTACCCACCTCACCCCATCCTACACAGACCTAATAAATAGTCCTCTTCCATTCTCTTATAAATGTATATAATTACCTTAATGTATATAATACCCATACCAAGTTCAATCCCCCTCCTTAAACTACACTACTTGTTATTAGCACTATGTTATATTAAAATTATACTGTTATATTTAAAATATCATGTTCATATAAAGTTATCTAATTGTTCCATATAAAAGTTATGCATTTTGTTTCATGTAAACTGCCTTGGCTGGTATGTGAAGCAGTACAAAAGAATTGATAAATACATATAACAATATTTTTGTGTCCTGTAATATACATATATTATTTTGGATCCATTTTATTTATTTCATAAGAAAAATGTTGTTGTTTTTTTGGTAGGTAATTTTATAAACTATAGGTTCACAACCTTTTTTGTTTATAAGGACTTCTTAAAAATCTCCAGAAATTCATGGATCCCCAGTTCATCCTTACCACTCATCCCAGACCCCCACTGCCAAGTCAGTCCTCACTAGCCCTCTTTCTTCCCCTTCCTATCTCTACCAGTCTCCCTCTCTATCTCCTCCCCTTCAGCCAGTCCCCACCCATCTCAGTTTCTAATTTCTCTCCCTCCCCCAGCCAATTTCCTTCTCTTCCCTCACTCTTCCCTCCAGCAAATCCCTACTAGCCTTCTCTCTCCTTAGTTCTTTTTTATGTGTCCTCCAGTCCCCCAGTAATGCATTCTACTGATTTGGAAACATTGCACTAGAGGTTTCTTTACCCACCATTTCCTAGCAAAGGCACTCTTTAGCGAGGATCCAAGCCTGGATTTTCCTGTATTGGTTTCTGATACAGATTCTCCATTCAATAGAAGAATTATAATACTTCTGAAACCACTGCAGATGAACTCCTGCTACATCGCTTTCCAACAGCAGCACTGTATAATTTCCACCTATCTGGCAGTCCTCTCCCTGACTCCAAACAGAAGCTCGATTTGTTGGAAATCTTAATTAACACTATAGTGAATTCAAGAAGTATGGGTCTAACTTCTCATTTTCAAACTATAGCCTTTGGTCACCTCAGTCTTCAGAACCCCTTGGATCCTGAAGAAAGATCTACTACTGAGTGCCCTTGAGCTCAATTCTTTGAGCTCCAGCTTGCTTTTTGGATAGGAAGAAAAGAACATCATGAGCCAAAGTGGACTATGAGTTCCATAACAACACATTTCTTTACTGATAGATTCTAATGGGGGGAGTTTCTGAGGTACAACACACTGCTTTTCTCTGACCTCATAACATGTTATCAATAGAGACACGGATACAACTATTATGCAGGCAGCAGTCCTACGGCAAAACGGGAACTTCGGAGTGTTTTGCACCAAGTGCTCATTGTCTATATGTGCATTAAGTGCAAAGAGCTCCTGGGTCTCATAAATCAAGTCTGAGTTCAAGAGGCTAGAGTAGCAGACTTTGAGGAGCTGAAACAGAAAGCAAAGCATATAGAGGAGATCTTCAGGGACACAGTAGAACAGCCCCACTTTCCAGTCTGGCAGCCTCTTTGCTGCCTTAAAGGAGCCAGATCACCAGAAAGAGCAACATCACCTTTTTGTGGTAGAAAGAATTTCTCACAGTTGGGTCCTACCCTCCAGGTGATGCAGTATCCTCTTTCACCAAGGTGTGTCTCTAGGAGTATGTGCCTAGGAAGGAATGGTTAGGACATCTGTTGCAGCTGGGAATTTGGAGGCTAGTGGACATGAGGATCAGTTGCTAACTTGCCTGACTTGGTATGAAGATGGTGGACCTCAAGCATCACTAGGAGAATACTGGGAAGTAACCAGCTATTATGTTGCTTGTGGGGACCACTGATATAGGAAGGTGCAATAGAAAAGTCCTGGAAGCCAAATTTAAGACTTTAGGTAAGCAATTCAAATCTAGAATCACCATGATAGCATTCTCGGGACTATTTTGCATTCCACATACAGGCCCAAGGGGGACAGGCTGAGCTCCAGAGTTCTAATGAACGGATGAAATGATGGTACAGCTAGGCAACATTTTGGAATAGGGAGCCTATTCTGAAAGAATGGGTTCCACCTTAACCAAGGTAGAACCAGATTACTGGCACTAACATTTATAAAGGACAGCAGTTTTTCAAGTAAATTCATGGGGAAAAGCAGTCAATCACTCAGGCATTGCATGGTTTATACTGGTGTGTCTAAATTAATATCCTGATAGAAAGGTTGTCATAAAGAATGAAGTATCTGAGGTGCATTTTCATAAAGAATTGACAGACATAAATGATTCCAATTTACCCTAATTAGCTACTAGACAGGTTGTAACTATAAACAAAAAAAGAGACGTTGAACTCTATGTATGTGAATGCCAGAAGTCTAAAAAAATAAGAATGGAGAGTTAGAATGTTGTTGTTAAAATAGGCATTTTGAAAATCTGGTGGGAATTCACATAACCAATTTAGATGTTGAGATACCAAGTACATATTATAATCAAATTGATAGAGTTTGCACAATATGTTAAATATGGTATAGAGTTACAGAATAAAAGGCCTACAGAAAACAAAATGCACACTAGAATCTGTATGGCTAGAAATTCTGTGTATGATAGGGAAGAGTATAATAGTTGGGATATCTATTGTCTACTTGGCCAGGAGGAGGAGACAGACACTAAGAGAAATTAGAAAAAACTAATAAAATTGTCAACATAATAATAAAATGAGACTTCAGTTATCTCAGTATTGATTGGGTAAATGTGCCATTGAGATACACTAAGGGAGTAAAATTTTTAAGTGCTATAAATGACTGCTTCGTGTATCAGCTGTTTCCAGAACAAATAAAAGGGTGGACCATTCTAGATACAGTCCTCACTGCAGCATAGGGACTGGTACAAGGGGTAACAATGGTAGAGACAGCTGCAATAGTTATTATATAATCAAATTTGACATAATTACTAGAAGGAGTCAATTAAGGAAAGCTATTGCAATTGCATTAAAAGGAGAGACTAGGAAGAAAACAAAGAAATTAGAAACAAAAAGGAGGGGTTGCAGACATTAAAAGATTGTATGTGGCATGGATATTGTTTAAAAATGCCATATTGGAAGTCCAGACCAAATGAATTCTATATATTGGAAAAGGCTGATGGAAGGCCAGAACACTGTGAACATGGTTTAATAGTGTTATAAGTGTGAAAAAATGGAAAGTGACACCAAATGAGGAAAATAAGAAACAGAATAAATAATGGTGCATTGAAAATAAATTTTCAACAAAGAAGTCCAAAAGAAGTAGAGGTTTCCAGAGATCTGTACTGCGGCCCATGCTTTTAACATATTTATAAATGAGCTGGAAAAGAAAATGATAGGTGAAGTGAATAAATTTGTAGATGATAAAAAAAAATTTAAATCGCAAGCAAATTGTGAGGAGACAGATAATATTTAAGGCTGACAAGTGCAAATTGATGCAAATAGGGGAAGTTAATCCAAACTTACAGGCACATGATGATGGGTTACATATTTGGAGTCACTGCCCATAAGTGACTTGGAGTCATTTAGAAATCCGTTAATGGACAGGCTGCAGCATGGCACGTAGCACAAAGCCTGCAGAGCGTACTCTGTTACAGGAGGTGCATCAGGGAATTCGAGTAGTGCTGCTGGGTCCTCCTGGGACTGGCAAGGGGGGCAGTGGTCAAAAACGTAAATGGACTTTAAGAATGATTTGTAGAGGGGTGAAGAATATTATTTATTTATAAGTTTTATTTTCAATGATTTACTAATCTACCAGTCAAACAACACCTAAATGGCTTATCTAAAAGTCAGTATATAAAAACCAAACAATAAAACAAGTAAACTACTATATTCACTCAGAGAATCTTTCGGAAGCCCTATGTAATCCTCTGAAAAACCTACTCAAAGAAAAGTCTTGAACGTTTTCTTAAATTTATACAGTGGTAGTTTGTAATGCATGTATAAACCTGGGTGCGACTACATCTTGCTTATTGTGTGCAGTTCTCATTTCCCCATCTCAGAAAGAATAGAGTAGAATTTGAAGAAGTAGGAGAAAGGGTAAACAATGGGTGGAACAGTTTACCTATGAAGAAAGACTAAACAGGTAAGGATTCTTAAGCTTGGAGGGTCATTCATTGGATGTCCATCTCTGCTATTTGCTCCCCTGCCATCTCCGGCTAATGCCTCCACGTACGAACAGAGGTAGAATAAGCCCCCCTGGACATCGGAGGATCCTGCAGCCGGGTCGGGACAAACAAGGAGGGGGGTGCAGAAAGATCCCCACAGCCGAACGCTGGCCATGGGAGGCCAGTTCAAGGGTCCGGCTGTGGGGAAAGAAGAAAATTGGCGGCGGCCAGCATTCGCAGCTTCTGAGTGGAGCCCCACAGTGCCATGGCGACGGGACACCTTGGCACCGCGGCTCCATCCAGGAGCCTGAGGTAGCCAGGGATCTGCTGGGCATGCAGACCAACCAGAATCAGGGCCCAGCCTGCACATTCGGGCCATAGACCCGATTCTGATCCCATGGGCACATTTAGCCTCTGCGGGATCTGAATCGGGTCTACTTTTGGGCATCCTGCTTCTGGGTGGCCAGGTTGGAATGTGTTTCCACAAAAAGAGATAAAGGAGATGTGATATGAAAAAAGTCTAAAATAACAGTAGACAACAAAGATTTGCTTCCTGAATTCTTTTGGGTGTATCTTATGGATTTTGGGTTGCTGTTCATGAAAATCACCATGAAAGTTTCCTATCATGAACCATTTTTTTACAATCGCCTATTTTTGTGATTTCCTCACATATTGTAAGTCTATTCATATCTTGCCTAGAAAGTAAACTGTTTTGTTTAGTCCAGGCGTGCCTGGGCATGCACTCAGTGCAGGCTCACAATGTGCAATGGAAATGCTATTGCTCAGGAATGCATGGGCATGCTTAGTCAGGATGGATGCTGGCAGTACAGGCTATAAAAGCAGCTTTCATACACAGATGCTATGCATGACGTTGATATCAGTTTGTGTACAATAGCATTTACATGTAAGCTGCTTGTCTAAATGACAATTCGTTACAGCAGAAAAGTCTCGTCAATGTCGCAACAGCCGCAATACATTCTGTTACATTTGTGGTGAGTATATGCTTAAGCCTCAAAGATACAGTATGATTGCACTTATTAAGAAAGCGTATGAGCTTTACTTCGGCTGTAAAGTTGGCAATCAAGACAAATCCTGTCCATCTCAGAGCTTGGCTCAGAGGTGCTCGGAAGTCAATGCCGTTTGAAGTCCCCAATTATATGGCGAGAACAGAAGGATCACATGATGGACTGTTACTTCTATCTGACCAATGTATTTGGCTTCTCTGCTAAAAATAAGAAATCTATTGAATACCTCAGTCTATCTTCAGCTATGAGACCAGTGTTGCATGACGACAGTATGCCAGTACCGAAGTTACCAAAGACATGGAGCCTAGATAAGACAGGCGAAGATGCCACTATACACGGGCCAGATGTGGAAAATGACATGGATCCAGATTTTGAACCATTTATGTCCAGTGTGCCTCATTTGATAACACAATCAGAACTGAATGACCTAGTGAGGGATTTACGTTTGTCAAAAACAAAAGCTGAACTATTTGGTTTAAATGACATCCCATGTTTTATGTTTTAATGACATCCCATGTTTTATCCAAGTTCTCTGACCTTGTTCTCTGTAAAACCAAACAGTTTGTTGTTCTGGTCTTTTGTTATATTGTGAACCGCGCTGATGCTGAATAGAGCGGTATATAAGAGCCTGTAATAAATAAATAATAAATAAATAAATAAAATTGCAAGGATGGGGTTTGATGTCGCCAGGTACGAAAATTTCCATCTTTTGGACCTGCCAAGAAGATATGAAAAATTTCTTTGCGCAGGTTGACAACCTCTATTTCTGCACCGACATTAATGGACTGTTCACAGCTTTGGGTTGTGAGCATGACCCACAACAATGGCACCTTTTTATCGATTCATCACTGTTAAGCCTGAAAGCTGTCTTATTACACAATAACAATGTCCATCCTTCAGTACCTATTGTCTTTGCAGTGCACATGAAAGAAATCTACAAAAACATGCAACTGCTGTTGCAACACATACAGTACAACAACTACAACTGGAAGAGCTGTAGTGATCTAAAAATAGTGGCACTGCTACTAGGAATGCAGCTTGGGTACTGTTTCATTTGCAACTGGGATTCTTGTGCTAGAGAGCCTCATTACGTTAAAAAGAACTGACCACTCCATAAGTGTTTGGTTCCAGAAAAATATGGCACATGAACCACTTGTGGACACAAGTAAGATATTTTTGCCTCCTCTTCTTATCAAGCTCGGACTGCTGAAAAACTCCATGAAAGCGATGAACAAGGATGGTGAAGGATTTTTATATTCGTGACAGATGATGCCAAGATACCAAGATTATGGAAGGCATTTTTGTGGTACCACAAGTCAGACACGTCCTCAATGATAAGCGGTTGGAAGATCTGCTAGTGGGGCCTGAGAAAATCACATGGAAGGCATTCAGGGATGATGATGAAAATTTCCTTGGCAATTACAGGGTATCAGACTACGTCCAGCTGGTTGGCAACATGCGTCAAGCATACAAAACCATGAAGTGCAACATGTCGCTGAAGATTCATTTTCTGCATTCACACTTGGACTTCTTCCCTGCTAATTTTGGTGCAGTCAGCGATGAACATGTTAAAAGGTTTCATCAGGACATATAGAAAAGCAATATCAGGAACCCATCAATGATCGATGCTGGCTGACTATTGTTAGACACTGAAACGAGAAGCATCAGATGATGAGTACAAATGAAAATCAGGAGCAAAACATTTTTAGCTCAGGTTAACTAGTGCAATATGTCAGCATCATTGTGTGATTAAACATACTAAATTCAGTCAAAATTTAATTTCATATTTCTCCAAATTCCTATGTGATACAGTCAATCTAAAATTATATCTGTGTTCTGCTTGAAGTTGTCTATCATAATCACAAAAATGTTTTCAGGAAGCAAAACCTTTGAACAAATTTGTTGTCGCAGTGTAATGAGTGGAAGAGAATGGGTAAATTGGGAATGGTTGTTCACCCCTTCAAATGGTACTAAGATGACGGGACACTCCAGGAAACCAATAGCATGCTTAGCAAAAATCACACAAAGTATTTGTTCGCTCAGGAACAGTTAGAGTGCAGTAAAATGTGCGGTTTTACCACATGAAAATTTACTGCAAGACTCCTGTTAGGGAACCAAGACTGCCATTGTGAGGCCAGGAGCCACTGAGGCAGGAATGCCCAGGAATCACTCCTGTTCACCCCACTGCCCACCAAGAATAAGGCAGCTTGCAAGGTTTCACACAAGTTGTGTTATTGATTTTGCATAATAATGTGTTCCTTTGCATGTATTTACATATTTTGCATTTTATTAGTTAATGCACATTGCAGTATAAAACTCTGTTGTTGTTCCATTAGCACACCTTCGTAATTCTGACCCTCTATGTACAATTAAGGTGTGGATTTTGTTGCCGGAAGATGTGGTCAAGTTGATTAGCATAGCTGAGTTTAAAAAGGGTTTAAACATATTACTGAAGGAAAAGGCCATAAACCCTTAACAGCCATACTCGTGGTTATGAACAATAAGGAATGGATCTACTGTTGGGTTCCCACTGGGTACCTGAGACCTGGATTGGCCATTGTCAAAGGAAGAATGCTTGACTTGATGGACCTTTGGTCTGACCCAGCATGGCACATCTTATGTTCTAAAAAGGGACACATTTGTGACACTTTTACAAACCTAAACAGAAAAAGAGGTTAACATGCTGAATCTAGGAAACTCGGCTGCTTTAAAGCCCTTTGTATATTCCAAAAGCGAAGGATAGATAATTAAAGAGGATTATTAGCCTAATCTTTAAAGTATATCCCAACACATTTAGAATGTTGTTTCCTTCAGGCCACTATGAACCTTTTTCTTTCTTCATGTGTCCAAGGTTTAAGACTGGCTGAACAGCTGTGCCGCAGAGAAGATGAAGCTAAAATTAGACATCGCCTGGGGCTTTCCCTTTGGGCTAGTGGGAATCTAGAAGAAGCCCAACATCAGGTAAGAATCAGCAGCAGCAACATCGTGAAAAAAAAAGAACCAAGTGTGTTGCACCTGTCACAAATATTGTGCATGAAACATGCCTGACCTATCAATCAGCCTCTTCCAATTAAAAGTAATTTTATAGTTTGTCTCCAGCATATGTGAATCATATCCATAAGATTTTCCATGAACATTTATTTTTAGATAGCCAGAGGAAGGAATGTGCACCCTTAACACATTAACTGGTCTAATTAAAAATATCACCTGCACCTGTTAATCGTTTAGAGCCCAATTCAGTAACAGCCACGTCTGGCCTATGGCCGCATACAAACTGGAAACCGTGGGTATAGACGCACCCGCTGTTTCAGGATCAGGGAGGTAAACGTCCTTGTGCCCAGTGTATTCTGATACATTAGACGTTACAGTTCCTAGGCCGATGGCCACATCAGCAGATGTCAGCAAGCTAGCATAGTGTCCCTGGCAAAGCGTTATATTTCCGTGGGGGTGGTTCTACAGCTTCGCACACAGAAACACATCCCTCACCTCTGGAATCTGTCGTGCAAAACTGCATCTTGTGCTCTCCATGGCAACACACACACCACCTCACATCAGCCCTGACAAATTCCATTCACCCTATGGCAACCACTGTAGGGCAGAGCTGATTCTGCTCTAAGTCCTGCCCTTATTCCATGGTCAATGGGAATGACCTTTCCTGAATATACTTTCTGCATCTCGGCGGCTAACCACACTCCTATGTAGCCTTTATAAAACAGCTCCTTCTGTGAAATTTCTACATACTGGTCTACTGGTATGAAATCGACGCCATTGTTAATGAATAAGCAGGCGGGCGTTATTTAATGTGTGTTAAATCGCATTAATGCATGTTAGCTAACGAGGCTCTTATTTTGGTATTTAAATAGCAGAATTTGTTTTGCTACACATAGGCAGTGATTATGTTAAGGATCTCCATTACAAGTTTCACCCGGAGCTAAATTAGCCATATCTAAATAGGGAAGAGATTATTGATGTGAAGTAGTATTTTACAAATGATGGCTAAGTGCAATCAGGGATGTCCAAGCCAGAACATCTGAAGAAAAAAAAAGCAGCACGTCCACGTTAAAGCACGATTTCACGAACATGGATGTGCCTGATATGGATGTCTGTAGAGGCGTCTACATAGACATCCCCAAAATAATATTCCAGACCATGGATATCTAGGAATAACCTAATGGTTAGAGTAGTGGGCTAGGACCAGGAAGGCCAGGTTTCGTATCGTACTGCTGCTATCGTCGTGATAGTGCAAATTACTGGGAATGGTAGAATGCCGCCTTCCCAACACCCTCTGGATGTTTTATGGCCAAAACAAGCACTTTCTCGATGCCTATTCATGCCTAGAGCAGGTCTAAACTTGGAAATGTCTGTGACACCATCAAACGTTTCTGAAATCAGTCAGGAATGTCTAAGTCCATTGCGACTAAGGCTTTTAAAATGATCCCCTTATCCTATGTTTCTATAACAATTAGTTATCTGACTAAAGACCGAACACAGCTTAAAACAACTATCCACGGGGTCGCCATGAGTTGGCATTGACTCGACAGCACTTAACAACAACAACATATTGTTGGCAAAGAGCTAATATTGAATATATTTAATGCTCTTAGCAAAGCATATGGGAAGGCCTATAATGAAAGAAAGTGATATATAGTGAGGTTTCTTTAATGTGTGAATTAAACTCGCACTCCTAAATTGGTTCTCAACCTTGCTGGAAACATGCTAAAGTAGCAACAGGGCGGGTTAAACCAGCACACAGAAATATATCATCTCTCATCAAAAGTCAGGTGATTACTTAGTGTGTATTGATATCACCTAAGACCAACCTTAGCAGGAAATCCAGGAGAGATCTGAATTAAATTCAGGTCCATAATTTTCCATCCAGAGGTATCTTCCTTCTTTGTTACCAGAATAAAGATAAAGAACTGACCTCATCTGGAGCTGCAACACCGTGAACCTTCTTTACAACTACTCTGGAGGTTTACTCTTTTCTTAATGCCTCTGCCATTCAACCTAACAATTACAGTGGCAGTCCTTGCACAAAAGCCACAGAAGCAGGTGCATATGCACCTTGAGTTTGATCATTGGTAGGTCATGCCATTATGCAATGCCTGAGGCAACTTCCCCTGCAAAGGAAATGTAATCGAAAGTGACACAATGATAACCCCCCATCTTGCAAACTGTATGCAGTGCTCCAGGTTCCCTGAGGAGACCCGCTTAGCCTCCTAAAAGCGTCATGTAGTTCCAGAATGAAGCCTCTTTTCATATGCAAAAGTGGATAGGCTACCCACCTTTCACACATGTATAGAGTAGTATGCAAGGGAGCTGCTGCAAATATATCTAGTTTTTTCGCTCCATCCATTTAAATTGATTTTTCTCAACTTTTCAAATGATGCTTTTAATATGACTTATGAAATTCTGCAGTTTTAGCATCTCATGAACGGTGATTCATTATGTCCTATGGGAATCGCAGGTGTGACTGGTAGCACATCACAAAATTCAGATTATGGCCTGCAGAATTCTTAAACGTTTTACTAGATAATACCGTTGTGTTAAAATGCTTGCTTACATGTGTGCTCATGAATTAAAATGATCCACTAATATTTTCCTACTGTTAAAAAGATTATTTTCTTCAATGAGATTTTGCTCATGCATACTATATAAAGTACTTGTACGCTTGTTGTAACTCTGTCCCCTTCTGGTTTTCATGTTACCTGTATTTGGTGAGGATCAAAGATCATACAGTACATTTCTGGCAGATTAGGGCCTCCCAATTTGCCGTTGCTCTCTCTATCAGTGTATACCTAATTCGGTCTCTAGTCTTCAGAGCTGACCATAGGTGGATGAATCTGATTGGGGTGAATTTGCTGGAGCAGGCTCCCACCCATGACTGAATAAAACTGGGGGCCCTTTCCAGATAGCGTGTCCCACTACACCTGTGCTCTGTGCTTGCCACCTCTGCTGTTAAGCCATTGTGAGTGAATGAAACACCTCCCCTGATACAAATATGTGAATGGGGGACCATCAGAAAGAACCACACTGTAAAGCTAACAATTAGACAGAATAGTGGCAATTTCTTTTTTCATTGCTCCCTTAAAATCTTAGGGGTATGTTTACTAAACAGCAGTAGCAGCTTCCGTGCAATATTGGAGCCGCGGCCCCATTGATTGTTTAGTAAACACACCCCTTAGAGTCCACATGACAGCCATTTGCAGTCCATCGATACTGATGCACTATTCACATAAAATATCTTTGAATACCCCCATAAGTCGCTCATAATATATATATTCAGCTCATACAGACATGTCTAACAAAAGTCATCATCGGAATAAGTGATTTTTATCTGAAATGTCTGCCACAATTTCCATTAAAAAAGCACTGATTACATGCCTGATCAGGTATTAGTGTCTTCATACTGTGCTTACTCTCCATATTGTATTGCAAGCTCCTCTTAGAGAACAGTGCATTGAAAAAGCGAAATTTAAAGGGTCAGTGCAAGATGACATCACTTTAACCCAAGTTTGTTTAAACAGAAAGGAACAGACATGAAAGCAACAATCAATATGAAACATTGCTGCAAAATGTACAAAATGTATGAATCAATGCCCCTGACCATCAATAATAATAACATATGGAGAAAAAAATATTAAAAGCAGTATAGCAGCAAAAAAACCCACAAAAACCACTGGGGCAAAATTATGAGGACAGAGTTCCATTCAGTAGCATCGTTAATGCTATTAGGCTTCACTGTGTCCATTTCAAAAATACAATATTGTCCCAAAAATGTTAAGTCCAGACATTCTGTTACCTCCCTGATATTTTCATTTCTCTTCTTTGATTGGGGTTTGCTTTATGTAGTTAGGCTATTCTAGGCATCTATTGCGCTCTCAGTAAAGAAATATTTCCTTATATTTCCTCTGAGCTGTGTTCTTTTCAACCTGAAAATTATGCCCACATGAGCAAGAAGCAGCCAGAGATGGCCTTCAATGTTTCAGAGAATAGTTTCCACTCTGAAGGATGTTGAACTTTATATAATAAAACTATTTATCCATGACAGTAGATTTGCAGCACAACCGAGTTTTGGTTTCTGACTTTGAAATGCTGTTGCCAATGTAACTTATATCACTGGCAGATAAGTGCAACACATTGAGCAGTTTTCTCAGACTGCAGCACAAGAACATGGTGTTCGTACTATGGTGCTGTCCATAGATATTTTTTTCTCTCTTCTATCTATATCGTACCTTTCTCTAAGTATACGCAACATGTGTTACAACAGCAATAACATATTTCATAATACTTAACAAAAATGAATACATATTATACATAACTATGATATTCTAATACATTTTAATAATGCAGCATTAATTCATGGTTAATAAAACAATTAGCAAAATGTGTCCCTTCCTTTCTGAACACACTACTAAAACACTTGTCCACTTTTTAATTACTTCCCGTCTCGACTATTGCAACCTCCTTCTTGCTGGTCTCCCTCTGAGCCACTTCTCTCCCATTCATTCTGTTTAGAACTCTGCTACGCAACTGATCTTTTGCCAGCCTTGATATACTCGTATAACCCCTTTTCATAAATTACTTCATTGACTTCCCTTCCGTTTCCATATCCAATTCAAACTTCTTCTGACCTCTAAATTAATTTGTTCTTCTGTTCCTCTGGAGGACAGCAACCTAGGGCTGGAAGGTCTGGGGTTTCTGGTCCCACAAGTGTTCCTTATTTATTTATTATTTATTTATTTACATTCTCTTATATACTGCGCTATTCTGCATCAGTGCGGTTTACATTGAACAAACTGAAATTACATTGAACAGGGCATTATAACTTGGAGATAACTATTTTACAGGGAATATGGGCTATGGAGGGTTAAGTGGCTTGCCCAAGACCACAAGGAGCACCTGTGGGACTAGAAACCCCAGTCCTTCCGGCCCAAGGTTGTTGTCCTCTAGTGGGATTTGAACCTCCGGCCTGAAGTAACTTGCCCTAACCACTAGGCCACTCCTCCACTCCTTGTGGCCTTGGGTCAACCACTTAACTCTCCATTGCCTCAGGTACAAATATATAGATTGTGAACCCTTCAGGGAAAAGGGAAAAATATGTACCTGATTGTATAGAATTGTTAACCGCTTAGACATGGTTTATAATAGGCGGTATATCAAATAACATAGAAACATGATGGCAGAAAAAGACCACATGGCCTATCTAGTCTGCCCTTCCATATCGACTACTACAATAGTCCCCTCTTTTCCTTTAGAGATCCTTTGTGTTTGTCTCATGCTTATTTGAATTCAGATACTGTCCTCATCTCTACCACCTCTACTGGGAGACTATTCCATGCATCTACCACTCGTTCCATAAAGAAATATTTCTGCATATTACTTCTGAGTCTATCCCCTTTCACCCTCATCCCATGTCCCCTTGTAGCAGAGCTTGCTTTCAATCGAAAGAGGCTCTCCTCCTGTGCATTTATGCCATGGAGATATTTAAATATCTCTATCATACTGTATCTCCTCTATTCTGCCTTTCCTCTAAAGTATACATGTTAACATCCTTAAGTCTGTCCTCATATGCTTTATAACGAAGACCACTAACCATTTTAGTAGCCACCCTCTGCACTGACTCCACCCTGTTTATATCCTTTGAAGGTGCGGTCTCCAGAACTGCACACAATACTCCAAATGAGGTCGCACCAAAGACCTATACAGAGGCACTATCACCTCCTTTTTTCTGCTGGCCATTCCTCTCTCTGTGCACCCAAGCATGCTTCTAGCTTTTGCCGTCACCTTTTCTACCCATTTAGCTACTTTAAGATCATCAGACACAACCATGATGGATTGAAGGAGAAGGCGGTATACAAATACTTTTAAATAAATAAATAAACAAACCATGCCCAGGTCTCGCTCTGCTTTTGTGGACAGAAGTACTTCCCCCTCTCCCCCCCCCCCCACACTGTACCACCCCTTTGGATTTTTGCGGTCCAGATGCATGACTCTGCATTTTTTAGCATTAAATCACAGCTTCCAAATTCTAGAGCATTCTTCAAGCTTAGCTAGATCCCTCCTCATGTTATCTACTCCTTCCTGGGTGTCTATTTACCTTTCCTCTCTTCTCTCTCCCTGCACCCTTCCTCGTGAACGCCACTCTTCTACCGGCTTGCTTCTGTCTTTGCCCTTTTCTTCCACTGCCAACTCCAGACTTTGATCCTTTCACCTTGCTGCTCCTTATGCCTGGAACAAACTTCTGAGTCTGTATGTCAGGCTTCATCTCTGCCCCTATTCAAATCCATGCTAAAGGCTCACCTCTTTGAGGCTGCTTTTTGATCCTGGTCCCTTGTTTCCCTTGTGTCTCCTTTTCCCCCGTATTCTACCTTTATTCTTTTCTGTCGTCTTGCCTGCATTGATTAGATTGTAAGCTCTGATGAGCAGGGATCATAATTATATTTGTCTGTGCAGCGCTGTCTATGACTTGTAGTGCTATATAAATGATTAATAATACTAGTAGTAGTAGTATATGACCTGTAATAAAATTCTCACTTGCATCAAGTATGTGCACTGATTATGATGGTGCGTACTTTGCCAGTAGGGGGTACAGTCTCGGCAAAGTGTGGGCCGAGTATGAGTGTTGATTCTGAAATCATTTAATCAATGCACTTACAGTACTTGCAGACTTTGCACATATTCTCAGACGGGTATAAATGTCCATGCCTGCATTGAAGGTACCATTTCTGCCACTTAATGCCAGTATTTTATAAAGATACACAGGCGCCTATGTGTCTTTATGAAATAACAAGTAGGCGCCTACTGGCTTTCTTAAACTAGACGTCTACTTATAAAATGATGCTGCGTTTACCACTGTGAGCAGCTTTTCCAGTTCTTTAACTTGACTTGGCTGTAATAGGATGGGCCACATGTCCCACCATATTTTGTCCAACAGAACATCATCAGCTAGAGAGCTTGTGGACAGGGCTGGAGGATGGTTTGTTTGGCCCCTCCAACCAAAGAGATGTTCCGCTGCCCCTTTGATGCCTGTGTGATACTATACAACGAGGCAGAATGTCATCCAGGAAAAAGTGAAAAGTAATTAAGAACAACGTGTGTTATGCTGATGCTCATTCTTCTCTCTCTCTGCAGCTTTATAGAGCGTCAGCATTATTTGAAACAATTCGGCATGAAGTCCAGCTCAGCACAGACTACAAGCTTTCCCTTTTTGATTTGCAAACATCATCGTACCAGGCTCTGCAGCGGGTGTTGGTTAGCCTTGGTAAGCTTTCCCCTATGCTGGATGGAAAAGATAGTAAAAACTACAATTTCATTGTTTTCTAAACTTGAAACCTAAGTCATGTTTACATAGTGTCAGCATTATTATAATAAAAGAGGAAAACGCCATAGCCATTGTTTGTGTGTAAACGGTTTAATTAGTGTTATAGTAGTATTAGCAGCTAAATCCCTCAATCTATCACCCTATAGTACCTGTTCCTGGCTTAATTTTCATCCTTTTTAGGTCTTACTCCTATATCACTTATAATTTTGCCCGTGTATATTTTTGTTATGACTGGTTCCCTTAAAGTTTAAAAATCTTCCATAAGTTCACTTTTCAGTTGTTGCTGCTGCATGTGCAATAGTGTGAAAGTACACTGTCCTGATGAGGATGAGAACCATAGCACCATTCATAATGGTGGGAGAGAATGGAATGAAGGAGCAATCTAGAACGTTAAAACCTTAACTTAAGGTCCCTGTAGGAAAGAACTTAAAATCAAAATGCAGAAGAGAGATCTTGGGCTTTGTTCTAGCTTCCAATTGAATTTTCTAAAAGCTTGTTAGCTAGTAAAACTGTTTTAAAGATGACCCAGTGCTTGGTGATTTTATAATTTTTCTTTTCTATGGCATTTGCCATTTTCTATTTCTTTTCAATGATTTTATGAATTTAGTGCGTGTTGGAGTTGCCAGGTTGATAGCACAGGAAACTGAATTCCTCCATTTATCTGCACATAGAACATGGCTAGGGGACCTTTCAGTGTACAGATCTAGTGGCCATATGGATTCTGACCAAAACAGAGTCTTTGTAGATAAAATCGTCCTGAGGAGTAGCTAGGTTAGCTTGTAGCTGAAAAACGGACTGGTGGCAATATATATATCAGGAGTCCCAAACCGGATCCCCGGAGCCACAACCCAGTTAGATTTAGGGATTTCTGCAGTGAATATTTATGGGATCTGTTAACATGAGCTGTCTTCATTCCTTGCAAATAATTTTTGGATTTTGCTTATGCCTTTTTCAGTAGTAGTTCAAGGCGAGTTACGTTCAAGTACAATAGATATGTCCCTGTCTCTGGACATCTTACAATCTGTTAGTACCTGAGGTAATGGAGGGTTAAGTGACTCCCCAAGATGAGAAGGTGCATCAGTAGAAATTGAACACTGGCTTTTCTGTTCTTAGCCTGCTATGCTAACCAGACTACTCCTCCATTCTACTCTTTTTCTGTTCCTTCCTGTGTTCCTTGGGTTGTGTGACATTGGATTTAGCATTTAACCTACTTTTAGACTTAGAAAAGTAATAATACAATATTATAGTTCTTCTGTAACTTAGGGTTTTATAACAACATAAAACTCATTGAACCCTTGAGGAGAGCTTATTTAAAGTAGCCACCATGCTGTTGACAGTAAACCAGCTCACACCTAAATAGTACTTTCTGGTGCATGTTTAGTAAGCTGTGCTACCGCGAAGCACTGGCTTCAGCACACACCAAGAGTACCACGGTAAACTTTACCATGCATCAAAAATGTGGCTGTGCTAAAAATCCCATGGGGCCCAGATAGGCACAGGTTGGGGTAGAGACTGGGTGTTCAGGGGTGGGACATGCATATCGCAGTTAGCACATATATCTTTGGCATGTGTTCACTGGCAATGCTGCATTTATTGCGGGTACACGTACCGCTGCCTCAGTGGGTAGTGTTAAGTGCACCCCCCCGTTGATCATGCCAAACAGAATGAGTATGGGGGTGGAGCCAAACCCAGGTTAGCTATATGGGGACAGACAGGCACATCTCCATTTTTTAGCATGTTCAGTGCCACTCTCCATGCTCATTTTTTGGGTTGGAACATGCAATAAGCTCCTGTGTTTTAGTAAACATGTCTCTCTGTTACCTGCTTCAAACTTCCTGTTTTGGAGAACTCCGTATTAATGAAAAGAAGTAAAATTAAAATAATGCTTTGTTTTTTTAAGTAGAGCTGTAGTTGCAAGCTGTCATGAACAGGGATAACAGGTCTTAAGTTTTAAGTCTTACTTTTTGCCAGCAGTGTTCATTTTTTTCACAGTCAGTGCTACTTTCCAAATTCATAAACAAATGATTCATTGAATTTGTGACATGACCTCGCTACAGATATGTATGTCCCACACATCTGGGCTTGATGCCAGGCTGATATGGTGTTTACAGCATAAAAGATTTGGTTGCATATATAACACACAGTAAAGACTATACGGTCCATAAGGAAAAGGGAAATATCAACGTATATCTGCTATTACTTTTAGAAAATTTAGCTCACGGAGGCGGATCCAAGATGGTTGCGGCCAGTGATTAGTGGCTTTCATGCGATCCTGATGGGGAACCGGAAGGGGAGAACTGTAAAACTGCAACCTCCCTGACTCCCCGGAAGGGGAGAACTGCAGAACTGCAACCTCCCTGACTCTCTAGACAGGTGTTTGTAATCAGTTTCCAAAGTACAATCCATAACACTGACATTACCTGTTGATCCTTTGGATCATTTTCTTCATACGTGTGTTTAGCCAGGGCAGACCAGTGTCAGAGGAGCGGTAATCTCTGACAGGGGGGTGTTGTGATGTGTGAGCTCGGCATCCTCTTCAGGGTTAGATCTTACCCCTCTGGAGGTGTGGCGCCCTTTGAAGCTTGACTCCTTATCTCCCCGGAGCAGATTCCTTTGACTGTGGTGCCGGAGCTGGTACGCCAAGGAAGGAAGGGGGCTGAAACCGGGTTTGGAGGTGTCGGGATTTCCATCGCCATCCTTGGTTGCAACATTGAGTGTCTGCTTCTTGTCTGAGGACGGACAGCTGCCTGGTGAATTGGAGCGGCACGGAGATGTATGACTGATATTGAGGGAGTTACGGGAGGGATGACTTTGGATATCTTTCTTTCTCGCCCAGCCAGATAACCTTGGAGTCAATATGGGATGCTTTAAAGCAATTGACTGCTGCCTTACCTCTGCAAGTAGAAGATTTAGAAACTCAGTTGCAGGATGTATGTCAAGAAAGTAAAGTGCATTCAGAAGATATATCAAAAATTAAGGGAGTCTGTAGTAATTTATCGTTTCATGTGGATAGTATGGATGGCTGTATGGAGGTTTCGGTGAAAGATGTTACTTCTATGACAGCTAAGACTGAACAGCTAGAAAATGCATCCTGAATATCTAATCTTCGGCTGATAAATTTCCCCAGACCACATCTTGTGACTCCTAAAGATATATTTAAAAGTTACCTAGAAGACGTTTTGGGGATTAAACCCGAGTCCCACCCATCTGTTGTTAAAGTTTATTATTTACCACAGGGTAAGAAAACATTGGGACAAAGGGGGACTTCTCTTATGGGTAATTAGATGAGCTCAATGTATCAAATATATTGGAAAGTTCTGAGATTGGCAATGTTACTCCTGGAACATGTCTTGTTCAGTTTGCGTTGGCTGCTGATAAAGATTGGTTTATGAGAATGTTTTTTCGTAGGAGGAATATTACTTTCCATGAGTTACCAATCAGGGCTTTTCCTGACCTGGCAAGAAAGACCCAGCGTCATAGAAAGGAGTTCTTCCTCCAACCGCGGGCTCTCCAGTTGGGTGTGGTTTTTTTCCTCAAATATCCTTGCGTTTGTTGAAATATCAGTTGAATTCTTATGTTTTCTTGTGCCCCTCACAGCTTATATTTTTTTTAAATGTGCATCCTGTTGCCAGTGTAGAGATGTCCAGTACATCTCCTATTTATGATGATCTGCCTTTCTCACTGATCTATCCTCTCATGATTAAGTTGGCTTGTTTTCCTTTGTTTTCACCCCTCTTGTGGGCTGGGGATGTTGGTTAATTTCCTTTGACTGTAAAGAGTCTGATTTGTTTTCGTTGATTTGCTTGGTATATTTCTACTAACCACTTTGTTTTCACAAATTTGTTTTTCTAAACTTGTTTGTATTTTGAAAAATTGATAAATAACACAGGTACACTAAAAACATTTTTTTTAAACTTCCTCTAATGTTTCGATTGATTTTTACGTTTTTTGGTGCGCTGAATCCAAATCTGGTAACCAATTTGCTCCATCACGTACAGATTTTTTGCTACATTGGGTTAGCAGTTTGAGGTGAACGTTTCAGATTGAGTGCGATCGAGATAAAAGTTTCTTGGATGAATTCTTTATACTAATTGTTTAGTAGTTATTCAAATAAGAATAAAGAAAATTGTAACAAGGCAGCACATAAGAATAGAGTAATGTCAACAAAACACACTGTGATGGTAGCAAAATTGTCTGCACTTAAAACAGCCACATACATGTGCACAAACATTGAGCATATAAGAGCGAGGTTAGACACAAAGCAAAGCAAAGAAATGTGCAAAAAATGTTGTACAGGTATGTATGTAAGAATAGAAAACGCAAACCGCACCATTGCAATACATGAAGACAAACACCCGATGGTGTGAAAATAAAATTCTAATAAATGAGATCCGACACTGTGGTAATAACTAGCAAATTTTTATTTCAAAGTTTAGTAAAAACACGATATTTGTCAACACAGTTTAGATTTTAAAGTCATTCTTGGGTCAATCAATCTCCTGGTGGGCCCGTTTCTTTCTTCTTCCCCCGAATGCTTCTCTTGGTGCGCTGCTTGGCGTATTTTTCATCTGGGGTTTCCCGCAGCAGCAACCAGCAGAAATCAGCCATCATAGTGGTGTTCCATCTTCCTTGGTACCTTCTCTCTGCGTCCTTGATGTCCTGGTGAAACCTTTAACCTTGTTCTTCACTGTACGCCCCCAAGTTTTCGAGAAAGTAGTTCACATGGGAGTGCAAGAAATGGACTTTCAGGCTCATGTTACAGCCTTGTTCTTTGAAGGCATTGAGCATCCTGGCAACAATATCCTTATAGTTCTCATCCCGCCTGTTCCCCAAGAATTTGAGAACAGCATCCTTGAAGGAATCCCAGGCTTCTTTTTCCTTCTCAGACATCGTTTCAGCGAATGCTCCATCTGAAATGAGTTTCCTTATATCAGGGCCAACAAACACTCCCTTCCTTTAGCTTTGCTTCAGAAAGTTGGGGGAACTTTGAGCAAAGGTACCGAAAGCACTCACCATCTTTTGGAAGGGACTTGATGAATTGCTTAATGAGACCCAACTTAATGTGGAGAGGTGGTAATAGAATTTTATCACGAGGTACCAAGCTCTCATGAAGAACATTTTTCTCACCGGGTCTCAAATACTCCCGAATTGGCCAGTCTTTTTTTCCCCCAGTGTAGGTCGCGGGCCCGGCTATCCCACAAGCAAAGGAAGCAGGGATATTTGGTGAAACCGGATTGCTGTCCTAATAGCATGGATAGAATTTTAAAGTCTCCACAAATCATCCACTTATGCTCATCATAACGAATCTTCTGAAGAATCAGGGCCAAATTCTCGTATTTTTCTTGGAGAATAACAGAGTGAGCAATAGGAACTGAAGCGAATGTGTTGCCATTATGAAGAAGAACATCTTTTATGCTGTCTTTTGACGAATCAATGAACAGCCGCCATTCAGCAGGATCATACTTGAGTTTAAACTTTTCCATCACTCCGTATATATCGTTGCAAAATACCAAATCTTCCTCTTTGCTGAAATACTTCAAAAATTGTGTCTCGCGGTTGCGGTACCAATAAAAAGTTGTTCCTGGTGACAATAGATTTTTCTGTTTAAGCCGAGAACCTAGCAGTTGGGCAGCATCTTTTGGGAGTCCTAAATCCTGGACTAAATCATTCAATTCAGCTTGAGAGAAAAGTTCAGGTTTCGGATCTGGTTCAGTTTCAAACTCGGAAGTACTGGACTCATCGGGAAAAGCCATCTGATGAGTCTCATCATGATCAGAACCGTCCACACAAATATGATCCAAAGATTTTGGTGGTTCAGGCACAGGTACTTCGTTGCTATGAGGCATAGGCCTAATTGCTGAGGGAAGGTTGGGGTAACTTATTACGTTCTTATTTTTTAAGTTGTATCCCTTCACAATGCAAGAGCAAAAATAGCAGTCACTGCTGTGGTCTCTTTGTTCATGCCACATCATAGGTATTCCGAAACGAAATGCTTGTTTTTTACCTTTCATCCATAAGCGTAGATCTTCCTCACATGTCTTGCACACTTTGTGAGGAGCCCACGGTTTGTCTTGATCGCCTAACTTCAAACCGAAATAGGCGAAATATACTTTTTACATAAATGCAGAAATGTTCCTTTGCCGCTTTTTCACGGTATATTCCCCACAAATAAAACAAAAACTGTCCGGAGAGTTGACGCAACCTCTGGCTCTGTGAGCCATCACAAATACACAGCACTGCAAACTACAACTGTAGTGAACCACTTCGGAATAAAGCTGGATTACGACTGAGCAAACAAAAGGTAATAATGAACTTGCAAGAAACTGAAATTTGACAGGAACGTTCATGTCGCAACCACTGTGTTTGAGCGAGCGAACGAGGCGAGGCGAACAGGAAAGAACATGCGCCAGCACGAGTACTGGATTTAGCCCCCCGCCTCCCAATTGTCCTGTTAATGTATAAAATGAATACAAAACACTCTAAAATATCATGAGGGAGTGTTTCTAGTTAGTTAACCATTACAACCTCTATTTTGGGCCAAGAAAATAAACTGCAGTCGGCTAAAAAGAAATTATGTGAACATTCCTTATATGGGTAAGAAATCTAATTTTGCAAGAAAACGTGACGTGATGGAACATTTTGGCTATTTTTCCTGGATTCAGCACCCCAAAATCTATAGGAATCAGTTGCAAAACTGGAGGCAGTTTTTTGGTAGTGTACCTGTGTAATTTTAAAAAATTAGCTCACGCCTTTTTCAGCAATAGGCAAGGCAAGTAGCATTCAGGTAGTTTATAATTAAACATTAAGTCATCGTAGTGCATTTATCTGTATGTTAAGCTGCATCCTTCACTCCTTTAGAAACATTGATCAGCTAACTCTTTTTTGGATTTCACTATCCTAACAGATTGGTGGCCTTTACCGTAGCAGCATGGATTAACATTTACTATTTTGGATAGCAATTTTCAAAAAACATTCAACCAAATAAAAGGGCTTTTTGAATACTCCCCATGGGTAAAAGTACACATTTGTACAGCATTTTAGGCTGGGCTTAAACTGCTTTATACCACTGCAATCCTGTTTTAAATTACAATACATTTTGAAACTGTCTGTGTACCGTAACACCCCCTTTGGCTACTTGAATTTAGATATTGGATTTATTACTCATCTTTCCAAAATCCAAACTGAAGGCAAGTTACACGTTTGGGTACACAATTTATTTCCCATCCTAAATGGACTTACAGTCTGTGTGTGCCTGCACCAGTGGTGGATGAAGTGAGTTGCCCAAGGTCACAAAAAGCATTTCAGCCCTGGCTTCCCCGATTTGCAGTATGTTTCTCCAACGACTAAGCCACTCCTCCACTCTGTGGATCTGGGGTTCAGTTTCTTGAAGCCCCCATCCCACTCACGTCTTTCAGCCTCTTCACACGGCTGTCATCATGAGAATAAATTGTTAGCAGAAAGATAATTTTCCTCCCTTTGATCCGAGGAACAAATAGTTTTGGAGTAAAATTGCAGATACGGACTATCCTTTTATTTTCAAAGCGCTTGAACAATGAGGTGGTTTATTATCTGAAGATTAACTTATTAGATGTTCAGTAACCGTTCTGTTAGCCCCCTCTCTGTCAGAGTTGCTGTCCAATCATTTGAACGCTCTTTTTTTTTTGCTTCCTAGAGCATCTGTTCCTTAATTACAACCTCCTTTACTCCACACCAGAGTGGAGGAGTAGCCTAGTGGTTAGAACACTGGCTTGGTAACCAAGCAACCAGGGTTCAAGTCCCACTAGCACTCCTTGTGGCCTTGGGCAAGTCACTTCCATTGCCTCAGAAGAAAGGCCTGGCAATCTACTTCCAGTGACACTGCCAAGAAAACCCAGGAGCTTCTGGGTCAACAGGAGTCAGGACTGACTCAAGGCACACATTGCATTTTTTTTACTCCACACCATCTGCAGCGCCTTCATTCATAGGCTGAGGTTGCCCTGCTTCCAAGTTAGTTCTTAGTTTCTTTTTCAAGATAGGTGTAGTGCATAACTGAGCTCCTGAGCGGCATTCCTTTCTCAGCCAAGCCTCAAACTCCATTCATCTGCGACTCCCCTCTCTGTCCTTTCTGGAGGTCTACCAAACTCTGGCATCTCGTTAAAGGGTTCTTTTTGATTTTACCAACTGTGATCATTTTCTCCTGATCAAAATATGTCCCCTTTCTGATCAATTAACATCATTAATCCAATTTCCGCAGTGTGTCACTTTATCATTTAATCAGCTGCATCCATAGAAACATATTCCTCCATATAATGAAAACACTAAACTCCCAGGTAACAGTTTTGGAGAAAACACTCATCTCCTTCAGTACATTTCTTCTCTCCCGCTTAGTAACCACTGGGTTATATTTAGATTATAATTAAGTCTGGTTATTAGACACTGCTGGAGGAGTACTGGGGGAGAGAGAGATGGTGACTGGAGATGAGGTACTGCTGAGTATTGGATTAACCCAAAAGAAAAGATCACCCTTTGCGCTGTGCACCACACTATAATTTTTGTCGGGCCAGAAGATCAGGATAGGGGTACAAACATTCCCCCTCTCGGATGACCATAACGTCCCTTTTTATTCGAATGTAAATGTAAATGTCTTCATTTATCTGAAAAGCAGTCCAAACAGCGTAAAAGAAAATTTGTGGCATGAAAATGATTAAGACTGGAACTTGTATGCTCTTTACCCAATATGGTAGATAACTAAAGAGGAAGATGATTAAAACTATCCTGGATGAGAAATGCTGTCCTATAAGCAGTCAACAGCACATTACACTACTTTACCAGATTAATAGTACACTTTTCAGACAATATGACACTTGTATGTAAATAGTTGCTCTTGTTGTTGTTGTTTTGTTGTAAATAGTTGCTCCTGTTATCCAAGTTAATTTTTCTGTTATATGTAATAACTAGATAAATGTAACTTGTCTGAAGTTTTCTTGTTCCATGTAAACCGCGCTGATAATGAATAGTGCGGTATATAAAAAATGTTAATAAATAAATAAAAAATAAATAAAGATTCTATGAGTGGCAAATGTGGTCTGTCCTTTCCAATGTAGGCCAGAATAACTGGGCAAGTCTGATGGGCCAGCTGGTCATTATCTGCTATCATCTACTATGTTACTAGAGAATGCCCCCCTCATTCATACTCATTAGGGTTATCCTGAAAATTAGACCTTGTAGTTGTGCCTCCAGGGCTCTGTTGTGAGCCACCACTCCAGCAAATTCTCTACCTCCTGATTGTTTGTCCCATCTGTCATACCCTGCCCTCTGCCTTAGGCTTGGAGAGCTGGGGTAGCCATTATTTTTTTCTATTGAAGGTTAAATCAACTAACTTTCCTCTCGTGATGCATGCTGGGAAAAGTAGTTTTCCTGCTGATAGAAAATAGTCATGAAGCCAGAGTTATAGGCGAAACTATAATAAAGTTTATTTCTCCCAAAAGCAAGGGTTCAAAGTAAGTTGCACCAGGATACTTCTTCAGTATTTGTTCAAAAAGGTTCTTTATACAAGTGTGCTGGCTGAGCTTTTACATTCCTTCAATCCAAATGCAGCTGCTTCTCACGTATACAGAAAAAGAACAAAACATGGCAGCTTCCTTTACCAAAGAAAATATCTTCTTTCCTTTAGGTTACACTCAGCTTATACTATACAGTTTAGCAAAGGCTTTCAATATTATCTGCAAAGCAATCCATAGGTTGTTCTGGCTGTAAGGAATCACTCTCCTTAGAGTCCACCTGCATTGCTTCAGGTTCTTGTGCTGCACTGCCTTGCTTTAAACTACTGGCGAATGCCTCAGGGTGTTTTCTCCCTAAAACTCCCTGTGGGTCTTTTAAACACAGCTCTAGCCTGAGCCTGAGGAAACTCCTCTCTGCAGCTGTGCGGCTATCTCTTGCCAGCTCTGGGGAAACAGTCCCTTGTCCCTTAGTTTAGGTTCCTCCTTGGAGCTCTGCCACGGTTCTCCATTCAAGGCTGGGCTCTGCAGACTTCTGCACTGAGTCTTAGGCACCCACCTCTGAACTCTCTGAACCTTTTCCTTCAGTGCTGGGGTTTGAAGGTTTTCCTGCTCTTTCTCTCTGAGCCCTCCAGACCACCTTCGTGTCCTCTCCCTTTCAGCTTTGCTTGCTTCAGTTCCTTTCCTCCACGTGGCTTCCTTCCTCCAGCTACTGTGTTTCCTCCAACTGTGCTCCCATCTGGGCTGCCTTCCGTGTTGCTCCCTCTCGAGCTGCTCTCTCTCGGTCTGCCTTCTCTCATTCTCCAGCCCTGGTTTATATCCCTGTTTGCTGATCAACCTCCCTGACTCTCTAGACAGGTGTTTGTAATCAGTTTCCAAGCCTGTTGCTACGTCATCAGGGCTTGGGTGTGTCAGCTGTGTTTGTTTTCTCCAGAGAACTGCTGGAACGTGTGCTTTGCAGGGCTGTGACCTTTCCTAAAGGTAGAATCATTCTTTTCTTCTACTTCCATGGGCTCACTAGAGTCTTCCTTATCACACATCTCATCCAATTGCTTGTTTTTCCTCCTGTGCTCTTCTTTTTCTATAACTTGGGAAAAGTAGCCAATTGACTTAATCTGGCATCTTCTCTGGCCTGCTAACCAGCTTTCAGGAATCATATAGCAATTTGGAATTTTGAGAGCATAGTACAAGGGAGGCCTGTGACAAGGAGCAGAGGTAGCACAGGGTGGAGTTATTTTACAATAGAACAGCTAGGACCAGAGTACATGGTCTTGGGACTTGATAAGAAGAGGAATGAAGTCTTCAAGTGGCACAGCAAGTTAGGATAGTGTAATTTAACATATGCAATGGAGGCAGTGCATGCAAATGTCTCTCATTGTGGGTATCTTTAAAGCCAGACTGACTTTTTAACTTTTGTTCTTAGGTCATCATGATGAAGCCTTAGCAGTGGCAGAAAGGGGAAGAACGAGGGCATTTGCAGATCTTCTGGTAGAACGTCAGACTGGGCAGCAGGACTCTGATCCCTACTCACCTGTGACCATTGATCAGATCTTGGAGATAGTGAATAGCCACCGGGGATTGGTTCTCTATTATTCACTAGCTGCAGGGTACCTCTACAGCTGGCTCCTGGCTCCTGGTGCAGGTAAGTCCTACTGCTATCTGCATGTCTATATATAAGAACAGAACTCACATTCAGTGCTGCATTGTTAGTGCAAAGAATCTTAGACTGAAAGTTTGAGTAACCTGTGTAGTCTGAGTATAGGCAATAATTATTATTGTTTGCATGATGTATCTACTTTTTCTGAGAGAATCCACCCTGGCAGTTTTTCTTTGAAGTTTACTTAGCATAAAGTCCACATCTGAAAGCACCCAATTATTTTGTGGCTGTTATTTGTTCAGGTGGTTGAAGTAAGCTATGTGTGCAGTTTTAATTCCACAACTAAACACGGGCACCAATAATGTTTCTTTCTAATCCAGCCAAAAGCATGCAGCCTGTGGGACCCCACCTGTACTTTCAGCAGCTCTGAGATAGACAATTTTTAGATAGACCATTTTACCTAGGCAAATTGCTTTGAAAATTGGTTTCCATGGATCAGAAACCACCTGAAATGAGTATGTGCTGCTTAAAACAGTGCTTTCAGTCCTACGGACCTTTATTAAAGGGAGATCAGAGAGGACGAGTGGCCTAGTAACTAGATTCTGGGACATAAGTTGAAGCCTTCCCTCTGCCACTGTCTCTGCCTTGAATAGGCTACTTTATTTTCTTTCACAGCTGGGACCCACTCAAAATCAAGAACATAAGATATGCCATACTAACTCAAACCAAGGCTCCATCAAGCCCAGTATCCTGTTTCCAACAATGGTCATTCCAGTCTCAAATACCTGTCGGGTTCCCAGAGGTATACACATTCCATGCTGCTTGTCCCAGAGGTGAGCAGTGAATTTCCCCAGTCATCTTTAATAATGGTTTATGGACTTTTCCTCCAGGAACTCGTCCAAACCTGTTTTGAACCCAGCTACACTAACAGCTTTTGCTACATCTTTCGGTAATGAATTCCAGAGTTTGATTACGCATTGAGAGAAAAAATATTTTCTTCGATTAGTCTTAAATGTGCCACATTGTATCTTCATTGGGTGTCCCCTAACCTTTCTACTTTTTGAAGGAGTAAACAATTCATCTATGTTTACCCATTCCACTCCCTTCATTATTTTACATACCTCTTTCATATCTCTCCTAAACCGTCTCTTTTCCAAGTTGAAGAGCCCTAAAATATTAAGCCTTTCCTCATAGTGGTATCCTTCCATCACTTTTACCATTTTGGACGCTCTTCTGTGTACCTTTTCTAATTCTGCTATATCCTGTTTAAGATATGGTGACCAGAATTGCACACAATATTCAAGGTGCAGTTGTACCAGGAAGCGATACAGAGGCATTATAATATACTTGCTTTTATTTTCTATTCCTTTCCTTATGACTCTGAGCTCTACCTCTCTACATCTGAAATCTCTCTGGCAATCCAGGCCCGGATCTCTGCCTGCCTATCTGACATTGCTGCCTGGATGTCTCACCGCCGTTTGAAATTGAACATGGCCAAAACCAAGCTTCCTATTTTTCCTCCTAAATCTACATCCCTACTTCCTCCTTTCTCAATCTCTGTGGATAATGCTCTACTACTCGCTGTTTCATTGACCCTCAACCTTGGGGGTTGTCTGTGACTCCTCTCTCTCCTTTTCCAGACATATCCAACTGATAGCTAAAGCCTGTCGCTTCTTTCTCTATAACATCAGCAAAATTTGCCCCTTCCTCTCTGAATACACTACTAAGATGCTTATCCACTTTTTAGTCACTCCCCCATCTAGGCTATTGCAACTTGTCCACATTAATGGTTGGGGCAAGTTACCTCAGGCTGGAAGGTCAGGGGTTCAAATCCCACTAGAGGACAGCAACCTTGGGCTGGAAGGACTGGGGTTTCTAGTCCCACAGGTGCTCCTTGTGGTCTTGGGAAAGCCACTTAACCCTCCATTGCCCATGTTCCCTGTAAATAGTTATCTCCAAGTTATAATGCCCTGTTAAATGTAATTTCAGTTTGTCCAATTTAAACCGCTTGATATCATGAAAGGCGGTATATAAGAAATGTTAAATAAATAAATAAATCTTCAATTTGGACATTCAGTCTCCTAATTTTTCACATTCCTCTTACGTTATAACAACTTTGAATAATTTTGTCTCCTTTGCCAGTTTGATCACCTCACTCATTATTCCCATTTCCAGGTCATTTATAAATATGTTAAAAAGCAGTGGGTCCAGCACAGATTCCTGGAGTACCCCACTATTTACCTTTCTCCAAAACTAAAATTGTCCATTTTGCCCTATTCTTTGTTTTCTATCCTTTAACCAGTTCCTGATTCACAATAGTACACTACCTCCTATCCCATGACTTTTTAATTTCTGCAAGAGTCTCTCATTAGAGAACTGGTCAAAGGCTTCCTGAAAATCCAGATACACTAAATCAGCTGGCTCACCCTTATCAACCTGTTTATTCACACCTTCAAAAAAAGGTGAAACAAGACTTTCCTTGGCTAAATCTGTGTTTGCTTCCTTCCATTAAGCCGTGACTTTCCACATGTTTGGCAGTTTTGTTCTTTATAATGGTTTCTACCATTTTGCTTGGTACAGACATCAAAGTCACCGGTATGTAGTTTCCACGGTCACCCCTGAAACCCTTTTTAAAAATTGGCGTTTCATTGGCCACACTTTAGTCCTCAGGTACTAGTTCACAGACTACTATAAATATTATTATTATTATTTATTATTTATTTAACAATTCTTATATACCGTGCTATTTGTTATCAGTGCGGTTTACATTCAACAACAAGAACTCAGTGCAGTCAAGACTGTTTGAGTTTACATTATAACAGGAATTAGAACTTGGACCAAATAGGGAAACTATTTACATGTTGCAATATCTTTAAACGATACAAATACAGAGTAACTATATACACGCTGAGTTTGGACAGAGTAGATAGAGAATACATGGAAAGTATATACAAGTTGACATGGAGTAATAAATATTACATGGTGTGAATAGACGTGAAGTGTCTACATGCATGAGTGTGATTGCTTAAAGCATGAGTGCTATGTTGTGAGTGAGGTGTTTGTGGGGGATGGGGGGAGATTTCTGTGTGGAGGGGTAGCTGATTGAGTAAAATGTAGCAGAAAGAGATGGTGCTTTATTGCCTTCCGAAACTGTAGGAGGTCTTTGATTGATCTTATTTCTGGTGGGAGGCCATTCCAGCATTTGGGTGCATAGTATGCAAAAGCTCTTCTCCTGGTTGTTTGGGTGCACTTTATGGAGTCTTTAGGGAGGATCAATGTGTTGGCTGTTGCTGTCCTTCTAGATCTGATTTGTGGAGTTGGTGTAATAAGGTTCTTGAGAGAATTGGGGGCTATGTTGTTGTTAATCTTAAATGTAATCAGAAGGATCTTGTATGTTAGCCTGCAATATATCGGTAACCAGTGGAGATCTTTAAGTATTGGCGTGATATGGTCTGATCTGGATAGACCACAGAGGACGCGGGCAGCGGCGTTCATAGCTAGTTGAAGGGGGTTGAGGGTGTTCTTTGGTAGACCATATAGGATTACGTTTGCATAGTCGAAATGTGGTAGTATGAGGGCCTGGAAGATGGTGCGGATGTCCTTAGGGGGTAGCATGGGTTTGAGGTGTCGCAGTGTTCTGATTTTGTCGTAGATGGCTCTGGTTATAACTTTAATGTGTTCCTTAAAGTCGAGGTGCTGGTCCAGTGTGATTCCGAGATATCGTATGGTACTTCGAATTGTAAGCTCTGCATCTCTTACTCTTAGGATGGGTGGAGGGGAGAAATTCTTGTTCCTTGATATAAATAGAACTTCAGTTTTCTTGAAATTTATGTACAGGTTTTGGGAGAATAGCCAGTCTGTAATTGCGTTGAAGCAGTTGACAAGGTTGGATAAATCCGGGTGTTTGACTTTGAATGGAGTGAATAGTAGCACATCATCAGTATAGATTAGTATAGAGATATTGAAAGACCGGATGAGATTGCATATCGGCTGCATGTAGATATTGAAAAGTAGAGCGGATAGGGATGAGCCCTGTGGAACACCTTGTTGTTGGTGAAGTCTGCAATCTCATATTTCTGTTCTTTCAGCACCCTGGGATGTATGCCATCTGGTCCAGGTGATTTGCTGCTCTTTAACTTACCAAATAGCTATAATACATCTAACTGATTTATCGAGATTTGTTTCAATTCCTCTGATACGTCCACCTTTGAATATCATTTCTGGCATCATTAAGTTTCCCACATCATCTTCAATAAAGACTGAAACAAAGAATTCAGTCAGTCTCTCTGCTGTGGCCATGCCCCTTTTACCCCTCTGTCATCTAATGGTCTAACTGGCTCTCTCACATGAGTTTTGCTTCAAATATACTTGAAAAAGTTTTTGATATGTGCTTTTATTTATTTATTTATTTTATTTATTTATTTGCATCTCTTATATACCGCGCTATTACAATCAGTGTGGTTTACACTGGAACAGAACATACAACAATGTAGCAGTTACATTGGGTTTACAATAAAACATGGGATACAAACTTGGAAAAACAGGGGAAAAACTATGTACAGTGTTATAGAAGTGGAGGATTAAAGATCAAATGAGGGCATGGTTAAGGGTTGTAATGTGAAGAGTGGATAGGTAACAGGAGGGGTGTCAGGCTAACGGTTTTTGTAGTTGGGGTTGTGTTAATTGTGAATCTTGGTGAGTACGTGTATTATGTCGGGGTTGGCTAGGGGGGATGAGATCGGAATAGTGTTTTAGGAACAGATGGTGTTTGATAGCCTTTTTGAACGAGATGATATTGGTAATGGAACGAATTTCTGGGGGGAGGGAGTTCCATGCTCCTGGTACAAATAGTGAAAAGGCTCTATTGGATGTTGTCTTTGAACATTTTGTGATTGCTTTAGGCACTTCTAGTTTGTTCAAGCATGACGAGCGTCTGTATCTGTTTGGTGGTATATGTTGGATGAGCTTGGTAAGCGGGGTGGTGGGCTGATTTCTTGAGGCCTTGAAGGTTAGTACGAGGGCTTTGTAGACAATTCTAGCTTGTAAAGGCAGCCAGTGTAGGTTCATCAGCACTGGAGTTATGTGCTCCGATCTAGATATTCCGGAAAGTATTCTTGCAGCGGAGTTCATGGCTAACCTCAGGGGGTTCAATGTTGCTTGTGGGAGCCCAAGGAGGATGATGTTAGCAAAGTCAAGGTGGGGGGTTACCAGTGCTTGGAATATGGTGCGGAAATCAGACGGGTCAAGTAGTGGTCGTAGGTGTCGTAGTGAACGTATCTTGTGGTAAATAGATTTGGCAATATTTTTGATATGCGGTGACATGTCCAGCTTCTGGTCGAGGATGATGCCCAAGTACCGGATGGTAGGTTTGACTGTGAGGTCGTAGTTGTTGACTCGCAGAGATGTCAGTGGTATGAAGTTCTGATTGCGAGTCATAAAAAGGACATCAGTCTTGCTGTGATTAATGCGCAGGTTTTGGGATAGGAGCCATTCGGAGACAGCATTGAAGCATTTTATTATTGCTGAGAAATCTGGTCGGTCAAGCTTGAAGGATGAGTACATCAGGATGTCGTCTGCATATGCTAAGCACTGAATATTGAAAGAACGGATCAGGTCGCAGATGGGTTGCATATAAATATTAAACATGAGAGATGAAAGGGATGAACCTTGGGGGACTCCTTGTTTGAGTGTGAATGGATCGGATGTAGTGGATCCTAATCTGACTTGTTGTGACCTGTCGCTCAAATATGACCTGCACCATGCTAAGGCCGTTCTTGTATACCTTTTTCTTTGAGGCGGATTAAAAGTGTCTCATGGTTCACAGAATCAAACGCGGCCGCAATGTCCATAAAAATAAGGATGAATCCTTGGTGTATATCATCGATTCCCATGACAAGGTTGTTGAATAATGTAGTAAGGATGGTCTCTATACCGTGTGCTTCTCTGAATCCATGTTGTGAATGGTCCAGTGGTGCTTCAGTGTCAATGTGCTGTTGGATTTGTAGTTGAACTACCTTCTCTGTAATTTTTGCAAGTAGTGGGATGCTTGAGATGGGTCTGAACGACTCGACTTTAGATGGGTCGAGTTTGCAGTTTTTTAATAGTGGGCGGATTGATGTGAACTTTAAGCTTTGCGGGAAGTAGCCTTTTATGAAGGATTGGTTGAGGATCCTACTGATGGTTGGGCTGAGGGTGGATCGCAACTCTTTTATCCAGCTGGAGGGACAGGGGTCATTAGGTGCTGTAGTGAGGTTGATAGATGAGATGATTTCCTCGATTTGTTTGGTGGAGACCTCGTGGAATTGTGACAGCGCAGCTGGTTGAAGGGTGAGGTCTGCAGGGACGAGGGGTGTGGGGGAATTGTTAAAGTTTGTTTGGATTATTTTTGACTGAAGGTAGTTTGAGTAGATTTGTGGGTGAGGCATTTGGTCTTGGGGAGGGGTAGGGTCGCCTGTGAGCGTTCTAACAATGGAGAATAGTTCACGGGGCCTGTTCATGGATCTTTTTAGAGTTTCAGAGTGGTGTTGCTTTCTCTTTTCCATTGTCATTTGTCTGTGAGCTTGTAGGTGGGCAGAGTATGTGCAGAGAGCCTCAGGAGTCCGTGAGCGGCGCCAGTGTCTTTCAAGTTTGCGGAGCTGGATTAGAGACTTTCGTATATCTTGTGAGTACCAAGGTGCATGTTCACGTCTTGATTGTTTCTTGGTGTTGGCTGGTTGGTGTGCAGCCTCCTTAAGTGCATTATTCCAGTTTGATACTAGATCGTCAGGGTCTGTAGAGGCATTGGTGAGGAGAGTCAATATCTTCTCAAGGACTTCATTCTTGTCAAAAGGCTGATATCGTGCTGCCGTATTTCTAACGGTATGTTGAGTATTTCTGCAAATGTTGCTGGGGTGTATGTTAGGTAAGTCAAAAAGAAGTAGGTTATGATCTGACCAAGGAATTGGTGTTATTGAGGTCAACAGGTTCTCAGTGGAATTGATAACAGCATTAGGTGCGAAAATAAGGTCAAGTTTGTTTCCTTTGTTGTGGGTGGGAGCATCAATCAATTGGCTGTAGCCAAGTTGGTTCATTGCATCAAGGAAGGCTGATGAGTGCGATTCATGTAGGGATGGCAGATTGAAGTCGCCTAATAACCAGTTTGGGGTGTGGGGGTTGTTGGGGTTACCAGCAATGTTGATTATGGAAGGAAGGTCATCTGGGGATGGCGTGGGAGCTCGGTATAAAAGGTTAATGGTACAGGTGTCATTTGTTATAGAGAGTGTGTCAAGGTGAGTTGTACTTGTGGTGTTACTTAATCTAAATTGGAGTGAAGATTTGGCAATAATCAGAGTGCCACCTCCTCTCTGATTGGCTCTGTAGCAGGCGAAGAATGAGTAGCCTGGGGGTGTCATCTGGTTGAGGATGACGTTGTCGCATGAGGATAACCCTGATTCAGTTATCATTAATAGGTCGAGGTTGTGGTGAGATATAAGCTCGATGGCTATGGGCCATTTTGATCGTATAGATCGGGCATTCGCAAGTGCGCATCTAAGGCGGATGTGCTGGGGTCGTTTTTCGGATTTGGTTTTGTTAAGGGTTTGTAATGGGATAAGTAGGAGGTGTGACTGGCGTGTATAAGGTTTTGTAGTTGTGTGGTGGGGAGTTTCAAAACCTCTTCTTGTGTTGTATTGGAGGATAGGGATGTGGTTGGTACCGGGGTTTAGTGTGTGGGTTAGGGTGGGGACCCAGGAGGTCAGTAGGGCTACAATGATGGAAAAGGATGGTGCAGTGATTTGCATGATGCTTTTGTGTGATGTAACAGCTTATGCAGGAGCCTTGTGAGACGCTATGTGTCAGTGCTCGACTTTTGCTTCCATGGCAAGCCACTTTTCAAATTTTCTCTTTGCCTGCCTTATCAATGCCTTGCATTTAACTTGCCAGTACTTATGTTGTTTCTTCTTTTCATCATTTGGCTTTTTTTTTAATTTTCTGATGAATTTTCTCTTAGCTGTAACAGCCTCTTTGACCTCACCATTTAAGCCATGCTGGCTGTCATTTGGCCTTCCTTCCATCTTTCTTAAAGCTTGCAATACATCTGGTCTGGGCTTCGAGGACAGTATATTTAAATAATGCCCAGGCCTGATGTAGACTCTTAACCTTTGCAGTTGCTCTTTTTAATTTTTTCTTAATCATTTTCCTCATTTTATCATAGTCTCCTTTTTGAAAGTTAAATGCTAGTGCAGTGGACTTCCTTGTTATCCTCCCACCATTTATTAAATCAAATGTGTCAGAGAGAGGGAAAAGGAGGAAACTGGGCTTGTCATCTGCCCCGTGGACTGGTCTTGCTGTTCTCACTGTTGCTATCTAGCCCAACTGATTTTTCAACAGATGTGCTGGAGGACAGCCCCGCTTGCCGGTGGAAGGCCCCCATCAGCATAAGAACCGCAGCTGCTATATGTAACTGCATGTCGTGGCCCGAGGGTTGCGAACTGAAGGAGTGTGACCAAAGGGGCAGGACATGCCGACTTTGGTGCCCCCTCGGTGCAGCAGTGGTCATTGGTGGAAGCATCTTGAATTTCAACTGCTCTACTGTGAGATGGGGAAGTGGAAGAATAAAGGAGGTGGTAAAGAGGACCCAGTAACATTTTTTACAGGTAAAACTGTTAGGCCTATAGATAAACACTTGGTTCCCTTGCCAGCAGGCTAGTCCTCACCAGAAGGAGCTTCACTTAGCTCCGGAGGCTGGATGCCACCACCCCACCCGTTCCCAGTGGTTCCCACGTGGCAGTCCCTAAACCAGTTTCTTCTTTGGATTCTATGGTATCGTCACGTCTCCAGTGGCTCCCCCTGATGGGGAAGTCACCCTAAAAGTCTTGTGGGGGGCAATTAGAAATATTGATGTTAAATTATCTTCTACTATTATGTCACTTTGTTCTTTTACCCAGGAATCTGCAGAGAAATTATCTGACTTAGATACTAAAGTTCTTGCTTTGGATAACTCACTGACACATTTAGACACTCAAATGCAGGCCATCATCGCTTCAAATGTGGCTCATATTACAGATTCCTTAGTGATGCAGGCTAGATTGGAAGCACTTGAATATGTTTAGTGCCAGGAATTTTCGTAGTTCAGGCATAGTTGTTGCCTGATTTCCTGTATGTTTTCTATATATTTTATGCTGACGTTTTCCCCTTGATGTGGGCTTGACCATTTGTTGTAGTTGTTTCTTTTTTTTTTGTAAGTATTGCACCTTTATAGGTTTTGTATGTATATTTCCTGTGTTAGATGGTTTTCTGAGTCTAAAGGGTATGTTTACTAAACTGCGGTAATGTCACTCATGTTAGGTTCTGTGTTAAAGGTACAGATGCCCATATAAAGGCGTGGGCCGTGCATCGTTACAGCAAGCCGTATCAGCTAACGCATGTTACAAGGTGCCTTAGACTAACGTGCGTTACAAGACGCCTTATAAGGCACATTACACGGCGCCTCGTAAGGCACCTCGTAAGGCGCCTTGTAAGGTGCCTTGTAAGGGCCTTGTAAGGTGCATTATAAGAAGTCTTGTAAGGTGCCTTATAAGGGGCCTTGTAAGGTGCCTCATAAGGTGTCTCGTAAGGTGCCCCATAAGGCGCCCTATAGGACTCCTTAGTCTAAGCGCCATATTAGGCACTCCTGGACAAGGCACCGTAGAAGGCACCCTGGGCTATGGAACCATAGGTTAAGGTGGCCTAACAAGGTTATGGTGCCCTAGGTTAGTGTACCCTAAGGGCTGCAAGGTGCCTCAGGATGACATGCATGACCTGTGAGGAACAAAGACAAATGTCTAACACCAGATAGAGCACTCAGGAAAGGCAATGAACAGGTGAGTGAAGGAGGCAGAGCTGGGGGCCGTTGGAACTGCCATATCTGCTTGCAGCCCATGTGGCTGCCGGTACTGATGACAAACATGGTGGGGGCAACTGTACCACAGCACAGGGTGTTGGCAATGTAAAGTATTGGAAAGACAGTTGGTGGCAGATGATGGGAATACGTGTCCCCCAGTGGAGGCGGAAGTGGCAAGATAGTTACAATGATGGGTGGGCAGAGGAGTGGTGGTGCCATGCAGATCAGACACAGGCAAGGCAAGCATGAAGAGGCGCAATGCAGGAAAGGGTAGCTGTGCAGGACATGGGGTGGCAGCTTGCACAGGCAGACAGGACTCTACACAGCTGACAGACGCAGATAGACGGACCGAGGGAATGTTGGCAGTTGTGGCGAGGGTATTATGGGCTGGCAGCACAGATCTGCAAAAATATGTCTGTTACAGGAGTGCACACTATTTGAGTAGGACAGGCATGAGAGGAGGGAACAATGAGGAGCTGAACCCATGAACACTGCCGAGAATGGCATTGTATTAACCAGTAGCCTATACCTCCGTGGTGTATGTCACAGCAATGGCTGGGTACAGAAGGACTGCAGGTCACCGCACAAACTGTCTGCTCTGAGTGCCAGGATAGGGTAACCCCACCAGTACCCATGATGAATAGCATTCAACAGCTGATCACCAAATGAGGTCTGCACCTCTCCGGTACCTCAGCTTGGAAAGACGAACTGACAGTGCGTGATACTGGCACAGAGTAGCTACAGACCATGCCATTGTGCAGGTTCTTTGTTCACCCTGAGGGATAGGATGGTGCCCAGCACTAGGTTCGCAGTACATGTGGTGCTAGAGATAGGTCCTGCTGTACATCCCCATCACTACCAGTGTGTGACAGGTGTTCTTTGCAGTGCAGCCGAAGGTAATTTGGTGTCCATATGTATCCTGCAGTCACAAGTGGCCCTCTGGGACCAGACACCACCCAGATTAGTGTGTACCCTGTGTTAGGGTCTAGCTGACATGGGCACCTGTTTTCAGGGCAAAGGGGTTTCTAAACATGCCAGTGAGTTATCCAAAGCAAGAATTTTTGTGTAGCAGTGCCTTTATAGGTCACAGTGGTATACGCTACATACCCCAAAGGGCCCACATCACCCTTTTTGTAGGTAAGGGACAGGTGCCCCAGCTCCGGTGAAGCAACCTCCATCCTGCTGGTATAGGATAGCCCTCCAGGGTTGGTGGGCCAGAGCCATACCTGTGACTGGGGCAGTGGCAGACCGGCAGCAATGTTGGGGTTCGGTCTGGTAAACCCCAACTGCCTCACACCACTGTCTGCCAGTCACCAGCAGACAGCACAGTCAGACTGCACCTTATAGGTGTTCCAACCATGCACAGTCTAACTGCAGACAGTCCACTAGCCAGTCCATAGTGCATGCTCACAGAGGAACTATGTGCACCAAGCAAGCATCTCAGTGATTGAGGGCCCCAGCACTGGGAACACAAAAGTATCACTGGAGGCAGATAGTGTAGAGCGCTATGTGGTAACCTAGACATGCCATGGTCACTGCTCGGTTAGAGTGAGTGCCCTCCCAACATGACATGCTGTGGCCACCCTGTCCATGCAGGCGGTGGTTGGGCACTACAGTGTCCCAGCCATTGCCCCACACCCTGTGAAGATGCATCCTGGCCAATCCGCCCTGTCCGGGCCATACCCACAATACCTTGCTCCTCATTATGCCCATATTCATGCTAACGCTGGTAACTGTGGGACATTTTGGGCCCAGAGAGTGGTGGGCAGCCACAGAACAATGGATAGACACACACACACACACACACACACACTCCTATTTCAGCATTGTGCAAAGATAGGGGTAGTTGGCAACCCTGCCCGCCACACTGGTCCTGCTAAACTGTGCAGGAGGTAGTAGTATTGCTCTGGCGATAACCTCAGCTCAATGCTGGGGCCAACAGCCTGACTCTCCATGCATCTTTGGATTGTGGAGCCTGTGTGAGTGGGTGTTTGTACCCCTGTTCGCTGCTGCTTTGGGCTTTGCACATGTTGCTGTTGTATCTGCATTGTAGGATAAAATATAGGGACATGCTCTGCAGGAACCACAGCTGGGACTTGAACCTGTGACCCTCTGCTTCTGGACACACTGGCTGGGTGTACTGCACCACACTGTTACCACAGATGCATGGTAGTCCCTGGGGCTACCTGTGCTTTTCCTCAGCTAGACCTTTTATGTTGCATTGCACACCATGTACTGGTACAGGGCATGGCCTAGGTCCACTGCATGGCCTAGGTCCACTGCAGGCAGGTGCCACTGCCCCCTCCAGCACGGGCACACACCCCCTGACATGCTGCCATGACCATATGCTGTCGGTGCTGGTAGTGGTCGGTGCTGGTAGTCCCAGGCCATCCACTGTGTGGGTAGGTGGTCACCTAGGGAGTGGGGTCTGGGGCAGGGGGCATACATGAGCATCTTCACTTCCCCCCATCACCGCCTACCAATAGTATGTCCCTTCCGCTTGGGGGAGGGTTGGCTGTGGGGATGTTAGGTCAGTGCCCTGGCAACTGTTAGCTCGGGTGGACCAGGTAGATGTAGGTGGATTGTGTTTGGCCTTTGTCAGCTGCTGTCGTGCTGATTTCCGGTTTCTATGTTCCTAGGCGCCCGCTTAGTCCAACCTGTGCCCCAGCTTCCCCCGCTACATGTCCTGCCTGCAGCCCCCTATGCCCCATTTGTACCATCGCCATAGTGGCCTTTCATACTTGGGCACTATGCTGTTGCTGAAAATGGAGCACTACTATCTCGTCTATATACCTCCGTGTCTGCCTCAGCTGCTCCAAGTCTGCTACTCTAGCCTCCAGAGATCAGACTCGTTCCCTGAGAGCAAAGAGCTCTTTGCCCTTAGTGCACACATAAGACCTCTCACTAATTGGGAGAAAATCATGCATGTAACACTCAGTGCAAAAGACTGGATAGCCCCCATCTCTCTGCTAGACTGCTGTCTGTATCATAAGATTTAAAGATTTCTGTTATCTATTTAAAGCTGTTCATTTGTTTAAAATTGTTAGGGGAATAGGGATACTTGAACCAATACAATTATACCTAATAAGCACTGGATAAGGGACTTCTAGTTTTCACCTCAAGATGAGCTACAAGAACTTAATTAATCAACTCCTACAGCTTAATAACTTGCTTATTAAGATAATCAGTTAAACCTGAAAGTGAGCGAGATCTTTTCCCTCTCCTTAACTGGTTTAAGAAGCTATAAATCAAGGATTATGCCTGGGGTGGGTGGGAGGGAAAAAACTGAAAACTGTTTTGTAATAGTAAGCCCTAACTGCCTTTAATTTAAATGAAAATTGGCATGTTTTAGTATGCCCTAACTGACCTAACAAAAACGCTGAATTTTTAAAATACACAGATGCTATCAGCTTTAGCCCAAAGAATTCCCTTTTCCCCAAGATTTAGAGAATTTCCCAGCAGGTAAATACTTAAAAATGCAGATTTCTTCCCAGCAGTAGCAGTCCCTCTTGGTGATTCTGGATGCCCTTCACCTGTCCTTCCCCCAGGCTCCCTCCCTGCTCTCTACCTTTCTGTCTTCTCTCTTTTTTCTGTCCCTCTCTGTCCTATCATTATTGGCGTTCATTTCCGACTTTATTTTTCAGTAGCCTTACCTTGTTTGTATTGTACACCGCCCTGACGCCTCGGCTTGGGCGGTTTATCAAATAATGCGGATAAAGATAAAGACGGAAGGCACTTGACTTCATCTGTCTTTCTTCGTCAAGCCATATAAAAAATGCTGTTTCTAGAATGAAACACCTACACTGTGCCATTTGATAAAATCGACATGAAAAATATTTTTTATGATTTTTTTTCACTCCTGGGGATTATAAAGTCAGTTTTTACAACGTGCCAGAAAAATTTTCAATTGATTTTTGGAACCCAGGTTTGTGGAATGGAACTGTCAAGATTTAAACCTGCAAGTGACTCTTGTATTTGGGCCTCGTGGGCACTAAAAATCAGCACTAAGTTCCTAACTTTATTTATTTGTTTTTTTTTATACCGCCTTATCCTTCAGTCAAAGCAGTTTACATTAAACCTTGCTGTGTACAAAGAATGCTGAACAGTTGGGAAGGGGAGGAATGGGTGTATGTGGGAAAAGATAACAGATTAATTTATGTACTTACTTCCTACAACCTAACCTCACTTAATTTTCAAAGGGCTGAATTAATGACTGTCTTCAAAGCTTCTTTGAAAACTGACCCCCATATTTCAGGCTTTCAGGAGCATTAACCATTTTTTTTATGACTACAAAAAGGGCTGATAAGGCACACAAGTGAATGATGTCATCAGATGACACGGGGACAGAACTGCTCTCCCACAGCTCAGAACTTCAGCATAACGTTCTCAGCGTGCTCAGCCCTTCCTGCATGCAACAATTGTAGCTTGTTAGATTTAATTTTTGGCCAAACGGATGCAAAATAAAGCTCTGTTTACATTTTGCTACAACATTTTTTGTGGCTTAGAAGAAATAAAACAGCAACAAAACAGATAATGTCTCTAAAGTTGGGTTTCAGACTTCTCCTAAAGGCAGAAGGAAGATTAAAAATGTTGACGCTCATTCCTGATGTCTCCTGTGTATGGGGCCTCACCATGATCAATGAGAATACAAACATTGTGTTATGATCAAAAATAGCACAAACATTTGTGCTAGAGTGTTGCCACAAGCAAGAAGAAATTGTCAGAATCACCTCTTAGAACGTTTCAACTGTGAGAAGAAGCTGCTTCTAGAAAAGTCGCTGAAGAAAGCCTACTCTCTGCAGAAGATATGGACCCTTGCTCAGGCTAGTCAAGAATCTTTGAAAAAAAGATAATCAAACTCCAGGTGCAGTGGCCATAAGAGTCCAGATGCCCGAGGGGACTACCAAACATTACTCAAGACAATGCAAACATTCCCGGTGGTTTTCGGGCTAAATATGCAGCTGCTTCGAATGCCTGCAAAAGCCTGATGAAAAGTTGTTCTCGGCAATGCTGTCAAAACCGCTGACAAAGTGCTACATCTTAAAACATAAGAACATAAGATATGCCATACTGGGTCAGACGAACGGTTCATCAAGAAGGCCAGTATACTGTTTCTCACAGTGACCGATCCAGCTCACAAGTACCTGTCTCAAGTTCCCAAAAGTTAGATTCTATGCTGCTTCTCCCAAGGGTAAGCAGTGGATTTCCCTGGCCCTATTTAATAATGGGTTATGGACTTTTCCTCCAGGAACTCATCCAAACCTGTTTTGAACCCAGATATACTAACAGCTTTTACTACATCCTCTGGTAATGAATTCCAGAGTTTGATTATGCATTGAGTGAAAAAAAAATTCTACAATTAGTCTTAAATGTGCTACATTGTAGCTTCATTGCATGTCCTAGTCTTTCTACTTTATAAAGGATTAAACAACCAATCTATGTTTACCTGTTCTACTCCATTCATTATTTCATAAACCTCTATCATATCTCACCTTAGCCGTTTCTTTTCCATATTGAAGAGCCTTAACCTTTTAAGCCTTTCCTTGTAGGGATATCCTTGTATCCCTTTTAGTATTTGGTGGCTCTTCTCTGTACCTTTTCTAATTCTGTTATATCCTTTCTAAGATACAGTAACCAGAATTGTACACCAGGAAGCAATACAGAAGCATTATAATATTATTGGTTTTATTCTCCATTCCTTTATGATTCCCAGCATTCTATTTGCTTTCTTGGCCATGGTTGCACACTTGGCCGAGGATTTCACGATGATGCCCAGAGAATGAAAGAAAGTGTTAGTCTAGTCTTCAGCACATTGGAAACCACCACCCAGGAAAAAGATTTAGGCGTCATCGTGGATAACATGTTAAAACCCTCCATCCAGGAATGGAAAATAAAGCAAAGGATATTATAATGCCTCTGTATCGTTCCATGGTGCGACCGCACCTTGAATATTGTGCGCAATTCTGATCGGTGTATCTTAAAAAGGATATAGCATTATTAGAAAAGGTACAGAGAAGAGCCACCAAAATTGTAAAGAGAATGGAAGGATACTCCTATGAAGAGAGGCTAAAAAGGTTAGGGCTCTTCAACCTGGAAAAGAAATGGCTGAGGGGCGATATGATAGAGGTCTATAGATTAATGAATGGAACAGAACGGGTAAACGTAGATCGATTGTTTACGTCATCAGAATATAAAAAGACTAGGGGATATGCAACGAAGCTACAGGGTAACCTATTTAAGACTAATAAGAGAAAATATTTTTTTCACTCAACGTGTATTCAAATTCTGGAATTTGTTACCGGAGGATGTAGTAAAAGCTGTTAGTGTAGCTGGGTTTAAAAAAGGCTTGGACATGTTCCTGGAGGAAAGGTCCATAAACCATTATTAAAAGGGACCCAGGATATCACTGCTTGACCCAATACAAGCATTGAGGAACCTGTGTCTTTTGGGGAGGCTGCTAGGTACTTCTGACCCAGATTGGCCACTGTTGGAAACAGGATACTGGGCTTGATGGACCTTGGTCTGTCTCAGTATGGCATATCTTATGTTCTTATGTTCACATCATCATCTGTGCACTGTCTGTGCATCTTCATAGATTCTAACAACACTACTAAAGATCTCGTCAGCATTGATCACCTTGTCTATGCAGTCCCTGCGCAGCAACCTGCTTTTGCTATGCCAGTGTTTGTTACAGTGGCTGATAAGCAGTAACAGAGAATGAAGATTCATCTTCCAGACCTTCCCATTCTTTATTCTAGAAGATGTTTCCTGACTCTAAGAAGGGTTACTTCAAAAATATGGTTGGCATGCCTTTGCTGCAGTCGCCTAAAAAACAAGCTCACTCCTCTAGACATATGTCTACACAGAGAGTTACATGTAGAGATCCTATTTTCTCACTATTATTTACTTTGTTTTCTGAGTAGAATCATGCATAGTCACTTTCTCCCTCATCTCCAGACTCTCTATAACATGATGGACCTCTTTAATATTTTTGATATTCATCATGCTCCCCAATGATTGTGCAGCAGAATCTACAAAAATATAGGCTGATCCATAGTAAGATAATATATGATGGCAGATAAAGAACAATATGGTCCATTTAGTCTTCCCAGTAAGGTAGCTAGAGTGGTTGTAACTGCAGCTCACCTCCCTCTGTGCCCGTGTTTAGGGCTGTACCTGCTGCTCAGCGCAGGTCACCTCCCTCTATTTATTGAGTATAAAAGATACTTAAGTTTTCTTTGATTTTAGCCTTCTACTATAAAGGGATCCACTGTGTCTATCCTATTCCATTTTGAATTGTGTCACTGTATTTGCCCCCACCATCTCCATTGGGAGGGCATTCCAAGCATCCGGCACCCTTTCAATGAAAAAATATTTCCTGATGTTGCTTTTAATTTTACTGCCTTGCAGCTTCATCATATGTCCTAGAGTTTTACAACTTCCCCATCTTTGAAAAAGATTTGTTTGTTCATTGATGTTGTTAAGTGCCGTTAAGTCGGTGTCGACTCATAGTGACCCTCTGGATAGTTCTATACTGTGTTCGGTCTTCAGTCAGGCATCTCATTATTAATAGAATGGCACCCATGCTGCTGTTATTGTATCGATCCATCTCATTGCTGGCCTTCCTCTTTTGCATTGATCTTCTACCTTGCCAAGCATGATGTCTTTCTCTAATGATATAATCTCTCTCTTCACATGATGTGTCCAAAGTATGAAAGTCGAAGTCTTGTCATCTGAGCTTCTAACGAAAATGTAGGTTTGATCTCCTCTAGTACTGACTGGTTTGTTCTTCTGGCAGTCCACAGTATACACAGTATTCGTCACCAGCACCATAATTCAAAGGCATCAATTTTCTTCCTGTCTCTTTTTCACTGTTCAACTTTCGCACCATATGACATTATTGAAAATATCATGGCTTGAATGAGTCAAATCTTTGTATGGAGAGATATATCTCTGCTCTTAAGAATCTTGTCTGGGTCCTTCATAGCCATTCTGCCAAGAGCAATGCATCATCTAATTTCTTGTCTGCTTGTTGCTTCTTTATTGAAAGTTGATCCAAGTAAGTTAAAGCTGTCCACTATTTCAATTTCTACTCCACAAATGATGATCTTATTGATTTTGCCAATTGTCAGGATCTTTGTCTTCTTTACGTTAAGGTACAGGCCCATTTTAAGACTATGTTCCTTGATCTTAAGAAGCAAATGTTTCAGATTATTTTCATTTTCAGCCAGTAATGTGGTATCATCAGCATAGCGAAGGTTGTTGATGAGTCTCCCACCATCTTCACTCCTCTTGTTGTCTTCATACAGTCATGCTTCTCTGATGATTTGTTCTGCATATAAATTAAACAGGTAGGGAGAAAGTATGCAGCCTTGTCATACACATTTGCTGATTTTAAACCATTCTGTTTCTCCTTGTACTGTTCGAACTGTTGCTTCTTGATCAATATAAGGTTGTGCAAGAGTACGATAAGTTGTTCTGTTATACCCATACTTCTTAATGTGGTCCAGAGTATCTCATGGTTTGCACAGTCAAAGGCCTTTCTGAGTCAATAAAACACATGTAGATATCCTTTTGGTATTCTTTAGTCTTTTCAAGGATCCATCTCACATCCGCAGTGATGTCTCTTATTCCTCGCCCTTTCCTAAACCCTGTTTACACTTAAGGCAGTTCTCGTTCCAGGTATGGTTATAGTCTCGGCTAAATAATCTTCAGTAGAATCTTGCTGGCATGTGGGATCATAGCGATTGTGCGATAATTTCCACTGTCATTTGGATCACCTTTCTTTATTATTGGTATAAACATAGATCTTTTCCAATCAGTTGACCATGACGTTGTTTTCCAAATTTCATGGCAGAGCCTTGTAAGTATAGTAACAGCTACATCAGATTGCTGTAATACTGCAATGGGAATGCCATCAATGCCTGGTTCTTTGTTCATTGGTAAGGCTTTCAAGGCTGCTTCGACGTCTTCTTTCATCACCAATGGTTCCTGATCATAAGGTACAGGTTGAAACGCTGTTGGTCCACTTGATCTTTATCATATAATAACTCTATATTCTTTCAACCTTTTCTTGATCTTCTCAGCATCATTCAACATGGATCCTTGAGCATCATGTAGCATTCCAAATCGAGGCTGGAATTTTTTCTTTAATTCTCGTAGCTTTAGGAAAGCTGATCTTGTTCTTCCTCTAATAGTTTCTGTTTCTATTTCCTTGCATGCGTCATTGGAGTGGAGGAGTAGCCTAGTGGTTGGGGCAAGGTACTTCAGGCCGGAAGGTCGGGGGTTCAAATCCCACTAGAGGACAGCAACCTTGGGCCGGAAGGACTGGGGTTTCTAGTCCCACAGGTGCTCCTTGTGGTCTTGGGCAAGCCACTTAACCCTCCATAGCCCATGTTCCCTGTAAAATAGTTATCTCCAAGTTATAATGCCCTGTTCAATGTAATTTCAGTTTGTTCAATGTAAACCACACTGATGCAGAATAGCGCGGTATATAAGAGAATGTAAATAAAAAAAAAATAAATAAATAAAATAAAATTGTAGTAATTTTCCTTGTCTTGTCTTGCTGCACGTTGGAAATCTATGTTGAGTTCTGCGATTGCCTCTCTTTCTCCTCTGGCTTTAACTTCTCTGTGTTTCTGGGCAATTTTCAGAGTTTCTTCGGTCATCCATTTTGGCCGTTTTTGCTTTTTCACCTTTTGTAGAGATTTCTCACTTTCTTCCAACACAACCTTCTTGATGTCATCCCATAAATAAAACAGCAAATCGATTTTTCAGGCAGTCTTTAAATTCTGGTCACACATTCTGAAGGTCATATTTTGCTACATTCATGAGTGGCTTACTTTTTTCAACTTTAGCTTGAGTTTACATACTAGTAGTTGGTAGTCTGTACCACAGTCAGCTCCAGGTTTTGTTGTTGTTGATGTTATTGAGCTTTCCCAACGTTGACTTCCACAGATGTGGTCAGTTTGAGTTTCCTGCAATCCATTAGGTGAAGTCCATGTGTACAGTCACCGCTTCGGTTGCCAGAAGAAGGTGTTTGAGATGAATAGATTGTTGGTCTTGCAGAATTCTATCAGCTTTTCTCCACCTTCATTTCTGTTATCTAGTCCATATTTTCCAACCTCTTTGCCTTCTTCTTTGTTGCCAACTTTTGCGTTCCATTCACCCATGACTACCAAGATATCTTGTTTGCATTTTCTGTCTATTTCAGCTTGTACTTGTTCAAAGAACTCACTAACATCTTCCTCTTTTGCAGCTGTTCTGGAGCATATACTTGAATTATAGTTGTGTTGATGGGCAGCCCTTGTAGACGATTAGAAATTAAGTATTCACTGATTGCATTGTATTTCATTACTGTTCTATAAATGCAATACCATTTCTTCTTTCTCTGGGAAGAAGCAGGAAGTCAGTCCTCACATATGGGTGATGTTGGCACCGACAGAGCCCTCGCGGAAGCATTCCACCAGCTTTCAAAGAAAGCCTTTCAGAGAAGGCTCCAAAACTCCAGGCACTGGCTCCGGCCCAGCCAGGGGGTAGTTTTTGACTCCTTGAGCATAGCCTATCTACCCCAAGGAGATCAGCAGCCCACAGGGGGACGTCTTTCCCACTATGCCCAGAGGTGGTTGACCGTCACCACTGACTCCTGGGCACTTCGGGTGGTCAGGGAGGATTATCTCCTCCACCCAACTCAGACACCTCCCCCTTATTTTCCAGGAGAGCCCCTCAGGTCTCCCCTGCACCGGGACTTTCTACTAAAGGAGTTGACAGGTCTTCTGGAGGACAAAGCAATGGAACCGGTGCCCCCCCATCTCCAGGGCAAGGGGTTCTACTCCAGGTACTTCCTCGTGCCAAAATGAACAGGAGGCCTAAGGCCCATCCTCGACCTGTGCAACCTCAACAAATTCCTGGTGAGGGAGAAGTTCAAGATGCGCTCCCTTGGAACATTGCTGACCTACCTCCAGCAGGGAGATTGGCTATGCTCCTTAGACCTCAAGGATGCCTAAACCACATCCTCATTTACCCCTAACACAGGCAGTACCTGTGGTTCATAGTGGGGGCCAGGTACTTTCAGTACAGGGTGCTCTCTTTCGGCTTGGCATCTGCCCCATGGGTCTTCACAAAATGCCTGGCAGTCTTGGCCACCTTCCTCCATCTCCAGAGGGTCTTTGTCTTCCCCTACCTGGATGACTGGCTCATAAAGGGAGGTACGGCCACAGCAGGCCACCACATGCACCATCCAGGTTCTGCAGGACTTGGGTTTTGTCATATCAATACAAAACCATGACATCATAATAAAAAACGAAATAAGATACCTAGGAGTCATTTTAGATACACACCTTACGATGAACACCCACATTAGAAACACTATAAAGAAAATCTACTTCAAACTCAAAATACTCAAGCAACTACGCCCCTTAGTTCACTTACAAGATTTCATTAACATAATACAGGCAACCATAACCCCACACTTTGATTTTTCCAACCTAATTCTCTTAGGTATAACGAAACAAAACATTAAAAGACTACAACTAGCACAGAACGCAGCAGCCAGAATTGTAATGAAAGCACACTCATTCCAGCATATTACTCCAATATTAGCAACCCTGCACTGGCTCCCAATACAAAGCAGAATAATATATAAGACCACAATAACCACATTTAAAGCTCTCAATGACATGGCTCCAATCCCATTAAGCAATCTTATAAGCAAGGAATCTCAAAAAGTCACTCACAGAAAAGGACACTCAAATAAATTAAGGACTCCAAATGATTTTATAAAAGCAACCAAACTAACTAATAACAGAGCCTTCTCACATGCGGCCCCCATCATTTGGAACTCCATCCCAGAGGACCTAAGATCTACAACAGAAATTATAGAATTCCGCAAAAAACTGAAAACCTACCTCTTTGCCATGCACTACAACAACATTAATAATCCACTAATCATCCCAGAAAAAGGCTAGATAACACCCAACTGAGTAAAGCTAAACTCAATCTGAGTAAAGCTAAACCGCATAATTTAACAGATTTACACCCTCTTGTAAATAACCATGATTTAAATCTAAGGAACCTACAAACCTGTATCTGTACATAGTTCTTAAATTGTTCTTGTTCTGTTATGTATTTAACCATCACATTGTTCTGTTACGTATTTAACTATTACATTGTTTACTGTCAAAAAATTGTTCCATGTAAAACAAGCCCTTGCTTTGTTGACTGTTGTTCAATTGTAAGCCGCATTTGAACTCTGGAAGATGCGGGATATAAATGATTGTTAAATAAATAAATAAATAAATAAACTACCCCAAGTTTCACCTCCTCCCGGCACAGTGTCTGGAGTTCATCTGGGCAAAGCTCAACATTCTCCAGTCAAAGGCCTTCTTGCCAAGGGACTGAGCCGACCGTCTCAGGACTCTAGCACGTGACATAAAGTACCGTCCCTCTTTGCCCACTCAGCTTTTCTGCACCTCCTCGGGCACATGGCCTCCACGGTCCATGTCAGCCCAGATGCTCATCTCCACATGAGGGCGGTGCAGTGGCGTCTTCGGGACTAGTGGTCTCAGGCCACGGGATGCCTCCGAGACAGAGTCTCTGTAACCTGCCAACTGGCAGACTCCCTGGTCTGGTGACCGTCTCTCATGCATCTCAAGGCGGGCATGCCTTTTCAGGCCCTCAGCCCCTCAAGGGCCCTCACCATGGACTTCTCCCTACTCAGGCTGGGGAGCCCACTGATGGGAGCTCTCCACCCAGGGCAACTGGTCACCAGGCGAGAGCACCCAGTAGATCAAGCTCCTGGAGCTGCGGGCCATATACCTAACCCTGCGAGCTTTCTGACACCAACTGCATCACCAGCCAGTGCTGGTCTAGACGGACAATCAGGTGGTGATATTCTATGTGAACAAACAGGGGGGCATGGGGTCTAGTGCCCTCTGTTGGGAGGCAGGAGTCTTCTGCTCATATGCAATCCAACAGGGTATCCTCCTGCGGGCAGTGTACCTAACATAACAACCCCAGGGTGGCCAACCAGCTTTTCCAGATCTGGGGGGAACCTGTGATGGACCTGTTTGCCAGCCTGGACAACTTCCAGTTGCCCCACTTCTGTTCCTGGCAGGCCCACCCCTCCAGAGTGGCAGCGGATGTGTTCCTCATCTCATGGTTGGAGAGTCTCATGTACGCCTTCCCTCCCACGTCACTGATTGCCAAAACCTTGTTCAGGACCCTCTGTGACAGGCCTCGCTCATCCTGATAACCCCTCGGTGGCCCAGGCAACCATGGTTCCCATTGCTCCTCTGGTTAATGGTGGAGTCCCTTATCCCCTTGTGGACCTCTCTGCAACTCCTGTCTCAGGAGGGGGGTTCTCTTCTGCACCCAAAACTGGGGTCCCTGTCTCTGACAGCATGGCTGCTGAAATGGTGACTTTAGCCTCTTTTAACCTCTAAATTGAGGTGGAAGAGATTCTGCTGATCTCTCGCAAGGCCTCTACTAGGAAGGCTTATGCCCTCAAATGGCACAGGTTTTCGGCCTGGTGTGCTGACACTTTCTCCTGCCCGTTGGGACTGCTGTTACAGTACCTTCTCCACCTCTCACAATCCTGGCTCAAGTCTAACTGTCCAGGTGCACCTTAGTGCCCTGGTGGCGCACCACCACCTCGTGGATGGCAAGCCCCTCTCGGCCCAGCTTTTGATGACCCGCTTTCTTAAGGGCCTGCTCTTATTGAAGCCCCCAGGTTCGCTCTCTGTCAACATAGTGTTGGGGCAGCTCACTCACCCACTCTTGGAGCCTCTGGCTACCTGCCACCTTCACTACATCTCTTCGAAGGTGGTGTTCCTGGTTGTGCTCGCCTCCGCTTACAGAGTTAGTGAGCTTCAGGCCCTAATAATGGAAGTGTCTTATACCAAGTTCTACAAGAGCAGAGTGGTGCTCCGCACGCACCCTAAATTCCTTCCAAAGGTAGTATCGCCCTTACATCTCAACCAGGAAGTAGTACTCCTTACCTTCTTTCCAAGACCTCACTCCAGTCAGGCGGAAACAGTCCTTCACACCTTGCACTGTAAGACAGCTTTGTCCTTCTATATCCAGCGCACTCAGTGCCACCGCAAAGCTACTCAGCTTTTCGTCTCCTACATCCCCAGTAGGCTGGAGGAGGCGGTGACAAAGGGTACGCTGTCCACCTGGGTGGCAGACTGTATTGCCCTCGCCTATGAGCAGGCGGGGCTCCTGCTGGAAGGCCATGTCATGGCGCACCGTGTCAAGGCCATGGCGGCCTCGGTGGCAAACCTGCGCTCTGTCCTGATTGTGGACATCTGCCGGGCCACCACCTGGTCTTTAGTCCATACCTTCACAGCTCATTACTGCCTGGAAAGAGTCCTGATAGGACAGTGCCTTCGGACAGACTGTGCTCCGTAACCTTTTTTGGGGTTTAGGCAACTCCTACCCTCTGACCCTTCTGTGTTCAGGCTACTGAAGTGCTGGTTTCATTGGACACAGGGGTTCTACTGTGGTCTGTGCATTTGGACTCCATTGCTGCTGCTTGTGGCTCCCTGATTTTGCTATGGGCTTTCGGTAGCCTGTTGCTGGGGAGTCCCATATTTGAGGACTGACTTTCTGCTTGTTCCCGGAGAAAGCGAAGTTACTCACCTGTAACAGGTGTTCTCTGGGGACAGCAGGAATCAGTCCTCACAACCCTCCCCTTGGAGTTCCTTTACCATCTTTTATTTTTGCCATCTTTTAGTTATGTCATCTGACTGAGGAAGATGGCATCCTTGGGCGGGAAAGGGACCACGCATGCATGGTGGCATCTCCCAAAGGCTTTCTTTGAAAGCTGGGAGGATGCTTCCATGAGAGCTCCATCAGTGCTGACGTCACCCATATGTGAGGACTGATTCCTGCTGTCCCCGGAGAACACCTGTTACAGGTGAGTAACTACACTTTCTTTCATTTCCAGCATAGTAAACCATGTGATCACCAGATGCAAAAGTGCCTGATGCCAGTCCACTTCAGTTCGCTGACACACAACAGTCAAATCTTTGTATGGAGAGAGACATTTTTGCACTTGAAAATCTTGTCTAGGTCCTTCACAGCTATTCTGCCAAGAGTAGTGTCATCTGATTTCTTGACTGCTTGTTGTTTCTTTATTGATTGTTGATCCAAGTAGGTTAAAGTTGTCAACTAATGTAATTTCTTCTCAACCAATGATGAACTTATTGATTTTGCAAATTATCAGGATCTTAATCTTAATTATGTTAAGATGCAGGCCCGTTTTAAGACTATGTTCCTTAATTTTGAGAAGCAAATGTTTCAGATCATTTATTTATTTATTTATTTAACAATTATTTCTATACCGCTCTTTCACAAGTATCAAGTGCGGTTTACAATGAACAGTATGTTATATGGTATGGATAGTATCATACCAAGTCATTTTACATAGAACAGATGAACTAGGTACAGATAACAGTATAAAGTTTAAACAGTGAATTATTAAACTATTATAACTTATATACATAGTAAATATATACAAATTGTATCATATGTCGCGTGTGGTTGTATACTTTATATAAGTTTCAGGCACGTGAGTGTGTGTTGTTTGAATTGTAGTAGTTAACCTGCGTCTCTTCACTTTCACCCAGTAATATGGTGGTATCAGCATAGCGAGGGTTGTTGATGAGTCTTCCACCAATCATCACACCTTGGTTGTCTTCATACATTTCTGCTTCTCTGATGATTTGTTCTGCATATAAATTAAACAGATAGGGGGAAAGTATGCAGCCTTGTTGAACACATTTGCTGATTTTTTTCTGTTTCTCCTTGTTCTATTCAATGATTACATTGTATTTCATTACAGTTATTGCAAGCTTCTTCTTAATTATAAATGCAACACCATTTCTTCTTTGTCTTTCATTTCCAGCATAGCAGACCATGTGATCATCAGATGCAAAGTATCCGATGCCAGTTCATTTCAGCTCACTGATACCCAACAGATCGAGTTGTACACGTTCCGTTTCATTCTTGATCACCTCCAACTTCCCTTGGTTCATGCTTCATATATTCCATGTTCCAATATGTAAAACATTCTTGCAGCTTTTGACTCTCATTTCATGTGCAGCTATATCAGCAGTCAGATGTCCCGAAGGCTTTGATCCAAGCACATCATAAATGCTTGCTTTACTCTGAAAAGTCTTCAGCTTATCCCCTATAGCCAGTTGAGTGCCTTCCGGCCTGGGGGTCTCATCTTCCAGCACTATAGTGCAATTTGTTTTGCTGTGACTGTCCATTGGGTATGGCAAGATACAGAATTAAATTACCAGCATTTCTTCAGTGCAGGTAATTCTAGTGTTGTTTATTTTTATTTATCTGTTGTTTTATACAAAGCAAAGCAGTTTACATTGTAACTTAAACTCGGTAATGTGTGTTAAACAGGGACATTGATAACTTGGATTTTTCTGAGCAATGGAGGGTTAAGTGACTTGCCCAAGCCAATAAGGAGTGCTGTTGGGAATTGAACCCTGGTCTCTTGGTTCCCAAGCCAGTGCTCTAACCATTAGGCTACTCCTCCACTCCATTGTTGTTGCCATTGTCACAGAAATGTGATCCTCCACTGCCTACACCGTCCCATTCTGCTGCTGCCCAGATGGGTGGTTTGTCTTAGTCCGGCACCTCAGCTGAGACCTGTCCATCTTGGGAGACCCTGCCAGTAGTTAAGCTACTGATAGCTTAGCTCTCAGCATCACTGATGCACACAAGCCCTCATAGCACGACAAGCTGCAAAACAAGTAACGGCTGCCTTCTCTAGCTCTTCTAAATAAATTATAGCCAGCTATGGCTATATCCCATTCATGCGACTCATTAAACATGTTTCTGTAGTGATCACAATGTCCATTTCCACCATCAGGGCTTCCAGGTCAGGAACTTTGTTGGCTAGACTTTGACTTTCCAGCAATTGTTGGTTGGCTTGCTTGTATTTTGGCCGGATCTTGTTCCAGACTCCTCTTCCCTCTTGTCATTGATGTGTGGATTAATATGATAACTATTACCAATGTGATTATGTTCTTGCTAGGAGTGATGTCCTGAACTTATTTTTTCCCATCCGTCACTCCCTTTCCCTAGTTTTAATGTTTGTCCACATATTGCCTGAATTTTTCACTTAGGATCCTTTTTCCTGTGACAGAGATGCAGTCCATCAAACCAGCACAGCCTTCTGTTTCATCTATTGCCCCTGTTGCCTGTATATCTAAATCCTTCTCGTTTACACTGGATTGGTGCCACATATTAAAATTGGTTATGTGATTCAGCCTCTCTTCCCCCTTATCGTGAACAGGTAGAAATTCTGAGAACAATATAGTGTTGACACTGGGTTTAAGTTTCCCTCCCAAAAGCTAAAAGTTCCCTTGTACTGTAGAGATACTGTTTCTGGCCAGGTCATTTGTACCCACACGTATAACAACATCAATTTTGGAATGCTTATCTTCCGCACTGACTATGCTAACAATTTGGTTTGTGTTTCCGCTGGCTGAAGAACCTGTGAGGCATTTGACCATCTTCTGTCCCTTGGACTGTATTCCCAAGTTAATCCCTCTGTTGATGGAGTCTTCAAGTAATAAGTTTCCTGTTTTGTGAGTTTTTGTTCAAATTTGGGGCATTACCAGCAGATTCAGTGTTAACCTTCTCATTTAAGATTACTTCGGTTTCCACTGTGCATGAAATGAGAGTCAAAAGCTGCAAAGATGTTTTACATATTGGGACATGAAATATATGAATCATGAACCAAGGGAAGTTGGAGGTGGTCAAGAATTAAATGAAACGTCTACAACTTGATCTGTTGGGTATCAGTGAACTGAAATGGACTGGCATCGGGCACTTTGCATCAGATGATCATATGGTCTACTATGCTGGAAATGAAAGACAAAGAAGAAATGGTGTTGCATTTATAATTAAGAAGAAACTTGCAAGAACTGTAATGAAATACAATACAGTCAGTGAATGCTTAATTTCTATTCATCTATGAGGAATGCCTATAAACACAACTATAATTCAAATATATGCCCCAACAACAGCTGCAGAAGAGGATGAAATTGATGAGTTCTATGAACAAGTAAAAGCTGAAATTGACAGAACATGTTAACAGGATATCCTGATAGTCATGAGTGATTGGAACACAAAGGTTGGCAAGAAAGAAGAAAGCAAAATTATTGGAAAATATGGACTTGGCAACAAAAATGAAGCTGGACAATGACTGTCTTTCTCTAATGATCTCTCTCTTCGCATGATTTGTCCAAAGTATGAAAGTCAAAGTCTTGTAATCTGAGATTCTAAAGAAAGCTTAGGTTTGATCTTCTCTAGTACTGACTGGTTTGTTCTTCGGGCAGTCCATGGTATTTATTTATTTATTTTTTTAGACATACTTGTATACCACCTTATCCTACAATCAAAGTGGTTACATCACATCACAGTTGGGTTACATTCAACATGTGGGTGCTTTACAACATTTAACATGAGGATATTTGACAACATTAAGTGGAGTTTACGTTGCAGTCCCTCTCGGGTGGGGGGATGTTATGTATCTGGTGGGGGCTGTTGTCTATCTGCTCGTAAGTTTCTGTGAAGAGCAGGGTTTTAAGGGCCTTGCGGAAATCTGTGATGTCCTCTAATTTCCTTAGGGTCGTTGGGAGGGAGTTCCACAGTGTGGATGCCATTAGTGATGGAGCTCTTCTTGACATATTTTATTTAGTCTTGTGATATCCTGAAGGTGTGCCGATCATGTTGTCATAATTGTTCCTTCTTGGTCTATTACTGATGTTCCTTGTTACAGTTTCTTGTAGTACATCTGCTGAAAGATGGTGGATGATCTTGAAGATGATCAAGATTATTTTAAATTTTGCTCTGGCTACCATTGGTAGCCAGTGTAGTTGCTGTAAGATAGGGGTGATGTGTTCTGATCTTGGGGTGTCAGTGATGGTGCGTGCTGTAGTGTTTTGCACTATTTGGAGTGGGTGTAAGGTCTGCTGGGGGAGGCCTTGATATAAAGAATTTCCATAATCAAGCAGAGGTGTGATGAGTGCTTCGCATACTGTGCGGAAGTGGTCCTGGCGGAGTAGTGGTTATGCAGTATTCGCCGCCAGCACCATAATTCAAAGGCATCAATTTTCTTTCTGTCTATCTTTTTCACTGTCCAGCTTTCGCATCCATATGATATTGAAAATACCATGGCTTGAACGAGTCGACTTTGTGAAATAACCACACCCCTAGGCAAAGGCAGGCTTGCAGAAGAACAAAGAAAACTTTATTTCTACTTGAATGTTTACGTTAACCCACTATGGAAAGGACCCTGGAAATTTACAATTATACTTTTACTGCAAAATTGTGTAGTATAAAAGGTCTGTGCAAATTTTAAAGCAAATGTTTACTTCAGTTCCAGGCAGGTAAATATCTAGAATTCAGTGTCCCGGGCCATAAGGCCTTATATGAATTGAGGGTACACTGAAATTTCTGATTTAAAAAGACTAGGCAAGCAATACAGACTAGCTAGGAGATCCTTTCCTCCATCTCTAAGGAATGAATCTCCTTATGAGCAATGGTGGCACAAGGGTTTCTACTGCCCTTGGTAGATCCTCTGTGCTGCCCATCACCCCCAAAAGATTGCACCTCTGTCCAGCCCACCATGCCAGTCCCCTCTTGCCTTGAAGCTGCAGTGTCTGAACTGCCGCTTCAGCCTGTGTCAGACCTTAAAGTGCCCATTTGCATGTGTGCTTATGGCCTGCTGCTCCTGCCCCCCCTTGGAGGGCGGGCAGGAGCAGCAGGCCGGAACTGCACACCCCTTGCATGGGTGTTTTAAAGCTTGCCATGGCGCTGAAGTAGCAGTTCAGCTGCTGCTTCCCATCAGGGTCTGCTGCCCTAGGTGACTGCCTAGCTCACCTAGTGGACTGGCCGGCCCTACTTATGAAGACATTTCATACCTGAACTTTGTCCAAAAGATGTCAAAAGACATTCCTTTTCCATTTCAATAGGAAGCAGAATAGAGATCTAATGTTTTCAGCCTATTAAAATACATTGTAGTCCCCAAAACAACTGTGGTGTTCCTATGCATGGCCTGCTGTAAAGTCCCACAGCACTAGATGTGCAGGGCCAGATTCAAGATTTTGGTACCCATAAGAAATACAGGACACTGGTGAGGAGGAGGGGCTTTTCCCCACAAGAGTTAATATAGCATGGCTTAAAGCAAGTGGAATTGTGCTCCTCTTTAGCCCCAGTGTTTATTATCTTCAAACTTTGATATCCTAGGCAATTGCCCATGTTGCATATGCCTAAATACGGGTTTACACATGTGGAAAAATCCAGTAATTGTTCAGTCTGTTGCAAAAGAAGTTGGACATGAAATACAAAGTCTAGCCATCTTTTGGATTTGACAAGGTTCAACTGTCTGTCTTCAGTAGTCATGGAAACAGTCATGAGAAAAGCAAAGAAACGCAGACATTTCTGAAACACACCCATGGGAAAGGGGTCTTACATGCTATATTACTGTATATTGGGAGAAAATGTGTTTTAGAGAACTATGTTCTCTGTTTGAATTGTTCCCCATCATATGTTTCAGTACATGCATACCATTTTTTCAAAGAGTGTATGTTCTTTACCCTGCTCTTGCTAAAGAAGAAAAACCACAGCAGAGGCAGATCATTGTGGCATCAGGTCAGCCTATGACAGTTTTCAACTCTTGTTTAGAATTTCCACTTCTGCTGTTGCTGCTTGATGCCTGGTGTGACTATGAGCTTTGGACTGCATGAAGATGGGCAAGGGGCATCCACCAACTTGGAATGGACAAGAGACTACCTTTTTGGAGAGAAAGTTAAAAAAAAACAGTGGACATGATTAAAGATCATTACACAATGTTACAGCATCTCTCAGCAAGCCAACTTTCTGTATCAACATTATCTTCTAGACACACTTCTTTCGATCAGTTTCAGTGCAGTATGGTTATTAACACAAGAGTTATTACCAAAAAAACCCCCAAACCCAATAAATTCAGTAACCTGTTGCAGTTAAACCAAGACAAAGTGAAAAGACTTAGCCTAAACAGGTGACTCCATCCGAAGCTCCAGTCTGTGCAGAATATACATTCTGCTCTTCTTGTGGAAGGTTGAGTTTAAGTTTTCCTTCTGACCTGAGACGAGATAGATAGGTCCTTTCTATAATCTGCTATGGCTGCTGCCTCAGATTTTCTAAGCCCTTCTCCATATTGTTCATTATCTTGGACACAACCTCCTTCCAGCTCTTACCTTTTTCCCTCCAGACAAAGGAATCATGGTTTCTGCTCCAGATACTTTTTCTTTCCAACGAAGACTGGCGGTTGCATCAGGTTCCAGATCTCAGAGATCTGCTTTCTCATTGAAGAGAAGTTCAAAATGATGTCATCCCATCTATTCTTCCATTGCTTAACAAGGGGGATTGGATATGTATCCTCGACCTCAAAGTTGCATAAACACATATCTCAATACACTCACACTAGAAGACATGCCTGAGGTTGACACCTCAGTCCAGCCATTTCCGATACAAAGTCCTCTCCTTTAGCTTTTTATTGGCACACAGGGTATTTTCAAAATGTGTTGTGATGGCTGCACACCTCCCCAAACAAGGGCATCTGGACAAAACCTCAAGCCCTTGCACTTCTAAAGAAAAGAATTGCTATTCTTCTGTCTCTGGGTTTTCTTATCAAATTTCAAAAGTCCACCTTACATCATCCTACCAACATCATTTCTTTTATACTCTCATGTCCCATGTGCATGGCATACAATAAGTACCCAAAGTCACTGCCAGAGTGTACTAAGAAATCCTGGAACACATGGCAGCAGTTGCTCCGCATCATTCCTATAGCCTGGTTAAAGATGTGGTGTCCGCAGTGGGATCTCAAATTCCAACAGAATCATCCCTCTCAACCATTTTCTTTGATAGTTTACCCGCCAACTCAATTACACCTCATGTTACAGTGGTAGACTCATGCTGATAATGGAATATCACCGGTGACAAACAATAGCTCTTATACAGTCCACTAAAAAAATCTTTGTCATGAATAGCTTCAATTTAACTCAATATCAGTGTTGATTTTCTTTTACAACAAATCGGTGATAATTTAAATATTTTGCTACTTTATTTTCATCCCATCATAAAAATGTATCCTTAATCTAAATGACTTTATCGATGAATTAGTGCTCTAAGGAGATATGTAACAGGAAAAAATCTTTTTTGTGGGGAGAAGAGCTCAATAAGAATCCAAATTGTCACCTGCCTCTCACTCGCATACTGATCTTTCGCATAGCACTTGTTGGTATGATCCATTAGAAAAGAACGCATCCAAGATAGAGCAGTTCCATGAACACCTACTGCCTCCAATCTTGCTTCAATCATGATGGACGGTATTGTGCACCTCTAATAAGTCTTATGCAGTAACCATACAGTCCAGACCTTTGCATAAGATCAATCTAGCAGAATCTAGTACTGGCAGCAACACTGTTTCTGTGTGATGATGAACATAATATCCTCCAGAAACTCCTCTGACTGACTCAACCCCACATGTTCAATGATCTTCCCCAAAAACAGGAACAAAGATACTGGGTGATAACTGTTCACGTTGAAATAATCTTTGGCATACCCTTTTAATATAGGGCCTCATGTCCAGATATTTAACACACATTTATGTATAACCTGTATATTTAGCAGCACTAGCTATATGCATAGTGCTGCTGAATATAGGAATAATTTGAAACGTCTTGATTTTAGATGTTTCAAATTATTCTCCAAATGTTCGAATGAGTATTGACCTCACTATGTCTAGGCATGTAATGACCTCAGACTGGCCATACAGAATAACATTTTTATTCTTAATGTAAATTAAATTATCCTGAGTTCTAAATTATAGTCCATAAAGCAAGTCACAAAATTGTATTAAGTGTTTATTAATGTACTGCTGACCTCCATAACAGCTCTTTATCTGACAGCTCAAAACTGGTTCAGAAAGATGTAATTATATGAATTGCATGTATTACCTCACAGGGTATCAATTTGACCAGCATGTGGGAGCATGTCTCTAAAATTAACTGCTGTGTTTTTTTGCTTTGCTCTGTGGGATTTTGAAAAGATGAAAAAGGGTCGTGGTTCAGTTTTGACTTCGCTCTCTGTGTTGTTTGTGATTGAAGAGTCAGCATAAGTGAACAGTATTACTCTAATGTTATGTGCTTTAAAGCCTATATCATTTTATTTTATCACCTCCTCGTATTAACAGAGTTCCAAGGCAGCCAATGCCGCAGTTTTAAAGCTGAACTAGTGGCATAAGTTCTAAATGTGGGCTCTCAAGTAGAATTTAGCTGAGGAGCTTCCATGATGGAGGGACCCGGCATGTCTTCCTTCCTTCCTTCCTTTCCTCTCTCTCCCCCACGGCATAGCAAACATCTTACTTTAAATGAAGTTTGCCACATTGCCTTCCGTCTCTGCTTGTAAGTAATACTTTTTTTGCCTGGCAGCTATTAATTCCCACTGCTGGGTCAAAATGTTGCGATAACAGCCGTGTGATCACGGATCAGTATGAAGCCAGTGAAGGATTCTGGGCACAGATTTATGCAATGGACAATTCTTGCTCTTTTTGCACATTACTGTGTGGAGGTCTGACCTCTGACAAATGCATCCAAGCTGAAACTTGGCCAATTGGATCTCTTTTTTCAATAAAAGAAATCTGCTTATATGAACTTTGTCAGTTAGTCCATGGTCTACCTCCGCTCTTTGAGTAACTGATTTCTATGGAGTTTGCATCTTTCTAACACCCAAAATCATGACAGAATTTAAGCATATCTGCTAGCACTGACTTGAAGACACACATTGCATTTTTTGGTAGCACATGAGCACAGAATGCAGTTGTAAGGGCAGATGGGGGGGGGGGGGGGTAACCACAGAAGGTGGTTGAAATGCAAATCTGTGAAGCTGGTATCTAGAAGAACATGCTCCCGAATAAGTATTTGCTATGTGCGAGACAGCCCTGATGATCTACATAACTGAGATGAGATGGCATGTCAAACAGACTGGAAAGGAGATATGCAGATCTCTGAAATCTTCCATTTGGAACCCGTGCTGTAATATTAAAATCGTTCCTGTTTGCACATTTCAGCCTGGTTTTATAACAGAATGCCTATATGAGAAATCTAAAAAGGCAATCAATTTAAGCCTATTTTATAAAAGCGAGCACGACTCAAATCATCCAGTTAGAGTCAGGACACTTCTTGCTAAATCAATATGTCATAAATAAATACATTTTAAATATGTTCTTTCTATAGCTTATTTACTTCCAAAAAGCAGAAATGTTAATATAAGAGGAGAAGAGGCATCACCTTTGGGTCTCTAATGACAATTTTTCAGCCAACCCTCCTGTTCCTTTCAGCATCTGCCTCTTTGCTCTTTTTCTTTTTTTTTTTGTTATATTTGCATGTGCACCAAGGTTTGATTATGAGGCTAGTTACTATCTGTGGAAGTCAGCCACTCTACTTATCTAACTGTACTTTGTAACAATGTAGCAATCCCTTTGTGAAAATGTACCAAACTCCTTATATGTAAAGAGGCTATTTTGTATCGCTTATGAAAAACCAAAGTCTCAGCACAGTTCCAGTTTACTTTACAATTATCGTGGGCATGGCTGTGATTTATGATAACCTTCTATTCTAACATTTCCTTTATTATGACAGTGCTTTGTTGCACCACGGGACTACTCTGCTGTAAAACTCTCTCTCGTGTCTCCTCTCACAGCTCCCCTGTGCTTAACTTCTCAAGTTTAAATGACATACACTCCACTTAAGTCCACTTGGCTCCACAGCAGCTTACAGCAAACTTATCTGTACATCCATGTGCAGCTCCAGAGAACTTGTAAACTCTGTCCATCTGAATTGCCTTATTTGCCTCTCTCCTCTTATATAAAACATTTTGCATTTTGGAAATAAATAAGATATAGAACAAAGCTATTTAAATGTTTTTATAATATAGGGAACAGGTGGTATTTAAGACACATTATTTTATAAAGGCGACATAGGCACCTATATGCCTTTGTAAAATCGACTCCCAAAACCAGACCCTGTATAGCGCAAATGCTAGTGCACACATATACTATGCCTGCTCTGAAGATGGTGTAAATATGTGCATATACACTGCACTTGCATTCATTATGTATTTCTAAAATATGCTCTGTCCCTGCTCCACCCAAACTACATGGAAGTACATGCCATATTTGCAGCGCGGATATATAGCTGCATAATTTTATAAAAAGGCCTTTTCCACTTTTCACAGGCTTTCCACACAGAAAACCCTTTATAAAAAATTACCCCTCTTATATATGGCAGCTGAGGCTGAACTTTCTTTCCTAGATGTCTTACTTTCGACTCCCCGCTAGAGTACAATCTTAATTTCCCTGTGACACATGAAATCCTGGCGCTGGTGCAGGCCTAGCTAGGAGCCAAGAAAACTTATTAAATCTCACCTTCCTCTATAAATAAACGGACACTGCATTTTTCATCTTGTTGAGGAGCTAGTCGTGAAAGCAGCATGCTGAGAGCCAAGAAAACCACATTTCTAATCCATTCAGGCTCCTTATGACCTTGATGATGTCATTTCACCTTTCATAGCCTCAGGAACCAGGAGGACAAGAATATACCAACTATACCTGGATTTGTAGCAAATCTTGAACTTGGATGTGGAAAGGCGAGTAATTAAATCCTAATCCTAAAGCAGTCTCCTCTCAGGTAGCAGAGATGATTTAATTGTTTCTATTTAACATTATCATCTCCACTCTTGTTACAGTATCAGTCTAGCACTTTGTGCTGCTGCTTGTCTTATGCGTCTACATTTTGCAGGATCAGGGGTTACAATGGGGCAGTTTGTATGTTTGAAAATCCGCCACCCCTTAAAATTGGCTCTCAACCTTAAGCACAGTTTAAGTTACACGGTAGTTTTTCCAAAAGTATAAAGTGCATCATCACGTTTATTTGTAAAAGAGTTGATAGAGGTTACTTTTTTAGATGTGTGCCTGGTATATGCTTTGCATTTGAATATGTCTTAAAGAATCAAATGTGATTTTAAAATGATTCAACTGTAGACACATGCTAAAGAACATTGCATTATGGCCATATGCTAGACTGTTTTTCCAATTTACTTATTGAAGCAGCCTATGAATTATCCAGAGACAACGATGTTCATGAGGTTTTTGTTTAAATGTTCAGAACTACCTGAGCTCCTGTCTCATCAGCACGTGCTATAAACAGAAATGTTCCTATGCCCCAGATTCAACTACGTGAATATGGAAGCATTTGTTATGGAGGTGGAAGAATTCTAATGGGAATCCCCTTTTCTTTCCTTAGACAGCCGTTGTTGATTATGTCATAAAGTGCTGTCTGTAAATCGTAACCTTAATTAATTCTCTCTGGGTGTAATTTAATAATTGCAGTTCTTCATCATTGAAACTGAAGAGCCCTAATTCAGTCTGGATGCCCCCCCCCTCCCCTTCTTGATCAAAGAACTTCTTGTCTGTTTGGAACATATTTCTGTTGTGTGATATTTCTCCCTATGACTTCTTTCAAGGCCTTCAAATTCTACATTAATAAGTTGACAATTAAGTTCAAAGGACATCAGTTGTTTAATTGGAAGAGTACATGCCTAATGGTGGTTTCAGAACTTCATTTTTAACAGCTGCTAACGTTGTGCCTATAAGTGTTTTTTGGACAAAATCAAGCCCTATGTAGTAACATGGCGAGAGGTGGAGTGGTGGGCCTCTAGTAGGCTTTCCAAATAGAGTAGTCAAACAGGGTTCAGATTGACAGTAAACAGCTTTATTGGTGCAGTTCACTTCTACAACACAAAAAAGGCCTGTGTCAAAGTCCCCCAATTCAGTTGTAAATATAAATAAGTCTGGCTTGTCTCATTGGCCATATGTCTTCACTAAGGGACCCTTCTACTAAAGTGTGGTAAATGTTTGCCCTTAACCTTTTCAGGGCACACAGGGCACATTTACCTGCCAAGACAGTCAACACAGTCCTGCCAGCAGAGCCAGCAAAGTGGCAGTGTCTGCAATCTTCAGCCCCATCTCCCTTTGCCACAATACCCTCTGAGCTCCCCCCCCCTCCTGATCATATGCTCCCTTATGAGCAAGCCCTCTCCCCCAGAAAGGCTATATCCTGCCCAATCAAAGTCCCTCTTTCCTTGGACACCTTCAAAGACTGCCCCCACACTAAGACCCAACAGTAGACCCATCATCATTCCCACCCTCAGGTCTTACCAGGGCCCATCCCTGATGTCTAATGGGCATCATGGCAAGAGCAGTCTTCCCTCCACTTCTGCCCCAGCTGACAAAGTTTACAATATGGTGGCCTTCCTCCCCCCCCCAGCAGTAGTCTCACAGTACTACTTCTAAGGTCAGTCCCTAGCGGTAGTACCATATGACTACCATTAGGGGTGAAGGCCACCATATTGGAAGCCTTCCCAACTGGGACTGGAGTGGGGTCTGGGGTTGAGTCTCATGTATGTATTTAGTTATTTAATATTCTTCAATGCAAACAATTATTCCAAAGTACATATTACTGTTTATATAAAACATCCTTTCAATAAGGCCAACCATGTAAAACAGCCATCTTAAACAATAACCTAATCATAGGTGAACTTTAAAAAGTAAGTCTTTCGTTATTTCCTAAAATGCTTATAATCAGACTCTTAGTGCAGTACTTCTCAGCCTTTTTTTTATTTTGAGGCACACTGGAGTTTGGTGAATTCTTATGTCATACTAAACCAAATTCTGCACAATCATCAACTTCACAACCTCTCATCAACGGGAGAGCAGCACTATCTACCTGTATGTGCCTTATTCTGCAGACTTCAATGCAATGTCTGAACATATAGGGCCAATAGGTCTCCTGAGATTGCAAGGTCCCAGACGTTCAGACATCAAATTGGAGATAGTAGAGGAGACATGCATGTAAGAAGTGTTGTTTTCCTCCTACCAGTGGGAGGAAATGAGAACGGGAGGGTTAAGTTACTATATTTCTGTTGGGTGAATCTGGGACCCTTGTTCTCTGTGGTGAGCAGTTCATTTTGGTGGGGGAAGGGGGAGTAGGGAGAGTCCAGCAGACTGACTCCTTGGAAGATTGTAGCAATCTGCTGACAAATTATATGCAAAAGCTCTTATCTGGTTACCAGCATCTGCTAACTGAATAAGTGCTGGCCAGGACTGGTGCAAGGTATCAGGTGCCCTAGGCCAACCTTCATCCGTAGGCCCCTCCTCCCCAACTGAGATTTTGGTAATTAAACTTAACAGCCATGACCTCCTAGCAATAACAATCCTGTAAAAATGCATCATTGGACATCATACTTTCAAATATTAACTTTGCTTTGTATGTGTGTGTGTGTGCGCCCACTCTCCCTGAAGGTAAAAGAATGTGGCGATGGCTCTGCATTTGTCTGGCTGTCAGAATCTATTATTTTGCTTTAACTGCTGCTCTTTGCTGCCCCCAAGATAGCTGCTGCTGTAGGTGCCTGCCTATTCTTGCCTAGTAGTTGAGACCGGCCCTGCTGCCAGCTGGCAAGATATTCAGCCACACTAGCCAGTTAGTGCCGCTGAACATTTCATCTTACTACCTTGACACTATCCGGATAGTGCTGGGCAGTCCGCGGGTGGGGCTGGAGTAGAGTTTCAAGTCATCTGGTTAACAGCGATATTCAGCCGCCTAACCGGATAATTAACCCACAAAAGGTTATGCCAGAAAAAAGACCTTCTAGCTTTATGAAGTCAGCCGATCCATTTCTGTTGCATTTGCATCCTCCAGTCATTGACACTTCTCGGTGGTTGCAAGCCGGCACACTTAATACAAAAACACAAGCTGCACGCACCAAATACAAGAATACCGTGCAGAAGCTACGTGGACAGTGAGCTGAGTACTGCTGCTCTCTGGATAGTCCAAATCACAATGTAACCCCAGACGGTAATCAAAAGATAATGTCCCAGGAGAAAGATACCGTATGTGATCCCTCAACAAATTCTTATTTTTATTTCATTTTTGTTGGGCATAAATCACCAGGAGGAGGCATTCACAAGCCCACCCCCAAGATGTAATACATGCCCCTTTTATTCATCCACATAGGTTTAATACACGAAACTTTAAATATACGATGCTTTTCCAGCATCCGGGAAGGAGACCTTTTGGCTACCACTCTATACCGCAAACCGGTGCAACGTAACAGTTTATTAAATTATAACAGTTTTCATCCTGCACCTTTACGGAATGGGTTACCATATGGTCAATTTTTACGCCTTCGTAGACTGTGCACTTCCATTGATCAGTTTCGACATCATGCAGCGGATTTGACCACACGTCTCCTCGATAAGGGGTATCCCAATTCTATTATTTCCCGTGCTTATCGGCGTGCTCTATATTCTCATTGGGAATGGTATTTAGATGAGCAACATGATCGCTCCCCTGTGGTGGATTCTGATAGTGTGACAGTAGTATTACCTTATATGTCAAATTCATTGAGGGTGGTGGGCATTTTAAAAAAACATTGGCCGACATTGTCGTTACACTCTAGTTTGAATAAACCCTTGAGGATTGCTTATTCTCGGGGAGCAAACCTTCGTGACAGATTGGTATTTTCGGCTACACCATCTGACCGGCCACTGATTCCACAACCTCATACTGGGTCTCATGAGGCTTGTGGGGAGTGTCGCTTTTGTGCTACTACTCACCTTGGCACTTCATGGAGTGATTTACATAGTGGACGACTTTTTCATCGCCGTTGGAACACGACTTGCATTTCAACTCATGTGGTCTACTTCATTGATTGCCCTTGCCCTCTACGTTATGTTGGTAGTACTACCCGGCAGATCAAGACTCGTTTGACAGAACATGCCAGTCGCCTTCGATTGAAGGTTCTTACCGCCCCAATGGTTTCACATTGTCTAACGTTCAAACATGATTTTCAACATTTGCGCTGGACTGTGATTGATCACGTTCCAGCTGATCCTCGGAGAGGAGATCGCATCTTTAAACTTAGGCGTCTTGAACAACGATGGATTTTCCTTCTACAATCTGTGGCTCCTCTGGGACTTAATTGTGAGATTGATTGGCTAGGAGCAATATGAGGTCATCCTTTCATGATTAGGTATTCCCCTGGTTGGTGGGGTTTCCCTTTCGTGATTGGATGCTGGTTTTTGAGTGATGGCTTTCAGTCAGCCAATCTCTAGCAGTTATCCTCATTTTAAACAGCCAGCTGTTCGGCGTTTTGTGCCAGTTTCTTGGTGGATTGAAATTCTATTGAATTACGTTTGGTGGCGCTTGATACAGGGGTCTTATCCCCCGAAACGTGCACGTCGCGCATATACACAAGATAAGTACAACTTTTCTTCTTCATGCTGGAAAAGCATCGTATATTTAAAGTTTCGTGTATTAAACCTATGTGGTTGAATAAAAGGGGCATGTATTACATCTTGGGGGTGGGCTTGTGAATGCCTCCTCCTGGTGATTTATGCCCAACAAAAATGAAATAAAAATAAGAATTTGTTGAGGGATCACATACGGTATGTTTCTCCTGGGGCTCTCTGGATAGTGCCATCGGTTACTGCTGAATCAAGATCTTCAGTGCTGGCAGCAATGATCCTGCTAAGCTGCTCTGAGTTCTCCGCTGGCATTCATGCCAGCGGGAGGAGGTGCAAAGTGATCGCGAAAGCCTGCCCGTGCTGTGCAATCCTAAGTGCAATTGCTTTTGTAATCGTTTTGCACATCCCCCCCACCGGAATGCCGGTGGAGGACTCAGCACAGCTTAGCGGGAACATTGCTGGCCAGTATTCAGATATTAAGGATGAATATCCAGATCTTATTTAGCTCTGTGGCATTTGGAATTTAAAAAAAACAACACCACACTGATCACTGTGACCCCACATTCTTTGTTTTGTTACCATAATATATTTTTAGCCCTATACAGAAGCCTCAGGGTTGGTGGTTAACATAGAAACATGATGACAGACAAAAGATCACACGGCCTAGTCTGTCCTTCCATATCAACCACTACAACGGTCCCCTTTTTTCCTTTAGAGATCCTCTGTGTTTGTCCCATGTCTCTTTGAATTCAGATATTGTCCTCATCTCTACCACCTCCACTGGGAGACTATTCCATGGATCCACCACTCTTTCCATAAAGAAATATTTCCACATATCACTCCTGAATCTGTCCCATGTCTCCTCGTAGCAGAGCTTGCGTTCAATCGAAACAGGCTCTCCTCCTGTGCATTTATGTCACGGAGATATTTAAACATCTCAATCATATCACCTCCATCCCGCCTTTCCTCTATGGTGTACATATTAAGATCCTTAAGTCTGTCCTCATATGCATTATAATGAAGACCACTAACCATTTTAGTAGTCGCGCTCTGTACTGACTCCATCCTGCTTATATCCTTTAGAAGGCGCGGTCTCCAGAACTGCACACAATACTCCAAATGAGGTCGCACCAAAGACTTCTACAGAGGCCTCAAAGGCGACATTTCTGGGGGAGAGATCAGGGGCCAGACTGTCGACAGGAAAGATCGGAAGGTTGTCGTCAGCATAGATGTAAAAAAAAAAGTTTGCTGAGTGACTGCATGAGGGTAGTCAGGGGGCTCAGGAAGGTGTTTTAAAGAAGCGGTGAAAGTGCCTAGCCTTGAAGCACATTACAGGGTAAAGCATATGGGGCCGAGTAGGAGTTGTACAAGTGAACTTGACAGGAGCAGTTGTGAAAGGAGGAGAACCAGGAGAGGACAGTACCACGAAGGCCAAAGTCAAAGAGTCATGAAAGGAGAAGGTTGTGGTCTACCAAATCGAAGGCAGCAGTGAGATCAAGTGAAATGGTGAGAGCAAAAGAACCCTAGTTGAGGATACAGAGAAGGTAATTAATTACAGAGGTGCTGTGGTGGGATCGGAAGGCTGACTGAGTCATCATCCAGCAGCACACACCTCTTCCCTTTTTAATTCATTTACCTTTAAAAGATCAGAGTTTCTTTGAAATTACTTGCAGGTAGCCCAGGCAATACTCTGGGAGGGGCTTTCTTGGAGGGCTTCAAGGATTGCGCTGGCTGCCTGCAAGCAGCTTCAAAGAAACTCTGATCATTTTAAGGTAACTGAATTAAAAATAGAAGAGGAATGTGCTGCTGGATGATGTCTCACCCCATGCTGCTGATGCATTCAGTAATTCAATCAAACCTATTCTGTCTCAGAGGATGCATCTGGAGCATTCTCACATTTCTTCTCTTTTTAATTTAATTACCCTGTGAGTGAAGTGACATGAGCTCCTCAGCAGCATTTCTTTCAATTTACTTGCAGGAAGCCTGAGTAGACTTATCCTATCACCCCTCCCTGGGGGAGGAAATGGTCTCACATGCGTCCATGACAATGGACCACCATGGGGCTGCATGTGAGATCATCTTTACTTAGTATATATTATGTGGCCTCCCGTATCTGTGCAATAGGATCTGGAGGGCGGCAACAGAGTAGGTGGTTGGCAGTCAAATGGTCATAGACCAGAGCAAGAGTGGTGGCAATACAGCACCTCAGCTGCCCCACATATGGCAGGGGGGACAATAGTGGGCAAGGGGACATGTGTGAGAGGTTGGGGGGGGCATGGGTGAAAGTTGGCCTAGGGCACCAGATACAATTGGGCCAATCCTGGCTCCAACACACACACTCTATTCCATTAGCCTTATCTGTGCATACACCTGTGAGTGGTCTCTTAGCCTGAGTTTGAATGGTACCAGAAATGGATCATGATGTACTAACTCAGGACATCTATTACAGGCGTATGGTGCAGCAAGGTGGAAGGGAATGGAGTCTAGAGTTGGCGGTGGTGGAGAAGGACACAGATAAGAGTGACTTACCTGATGAGTGGAGTTCCCATGGAAGAATTCTGTCCCAAAATATTGTAAATTGTCTAGATGTTCAAGATTCTTTTGTAGTTCCTTATAATCCTCTTGCCATTTTAACGACTTTGAATAATTTTGTGTCATTTGCAAATCTGATCACCTCACTTATCACTCCCTTTTCCAGATCAGTAATGAAAATGTTAAACAGCACAGGTCCTAGTACAGCTCCTTGGGGCACTCCACTATTGACCTTTTTCAGTTTGAAAAATGGACCACTTAATCCTGTTCTGTTTCCTGTCTTTTAACTATTTTGCAATCCATGAAAAAATCCAGATTATTTCACAACTTAATTTTCTGAGGTGTTTCTTATGAAGGACTTCATCAGATGCCAAATGTACTGTATCAACCAACTTGCCTTTATTCACACATCTATTTGCATCCTTAAAAAATCATTGTCAAGACAAGACTTCCTTTTGCTAAACCCATGCTGACTTGTTCTCATTAAGCCTTGTCTGCTTATATGGTAAATAGTTTTGTTTTTTTCAGAATAGCTTCTACTAGTTTGCTTGGAACCAATGTCAGGCTCACTGGTCTGTAGTTTCCTGGATAATCCCTGGAGCCATATTAAAAACCGGTGTTACCTTAGCTACTCTCAGCTACTTGAGTACTGTAGTTCTTTTAAATGATAGGTTACAAATGACTAAGAACAAGTTAGCAATTTGAGTTCAAGTTCTTTCAGAACTCAAGGTGAATACTGTCCAGTCCTGTTAATTTCTTAAGGGTATGTTTACTATTCGATGGTAGCAGCTTCTGTGCGGTATTGGAGCCGCGGCACCATTGAATATCTCACGGAAGCCGCTACCGCCGAATAGTAAACATACCCCTTAGTCTTTAGTTTGTCAGTTTTCTCTAGATTTACAGCAATTTTCCTTAGTTGCTCCAAATCACTATCAAAAAATATATCCTGTGCAGATGTGGCACCAGCATCCTCTTCCATAAACACCTAGGCAAATAGTCCATTTAATTTTGATGCTGTTACCTTTTCCTTCCTGTGTACTCATATTACCCTTTAGTTATCTAATGGTCCAACTGACCCCCTCATGGGCTTTTTGTTTTGAATGTACTTTAAAACATTATTATTGTTTTTTGCCTCTGTGGCAAACTTCTCGTTAAATTCTATCTTGACCTGCCTCACCGTTATTTTACATCGGACTCGCCAGCACTTATGCTCATACCAAGAATCTTCATTTGGGCCAGCAATCCATTTTTTGAATGATAACCTTTTTTGCTTTAACTGCCTCTTTCAACTTGCCATTAAACTAGCAGCTATCTGGTCTTCCTTGAACCTTTTTTAATGCATGAAATATATTTTATCTAGGCTTTGAATATGATAAATCAAGTTCTCATAGGAGAGGGAGGAGGGTAGAGGTTGTCTGATTTTATCAGTTGAAACCAATAAACTAAAGCCCTAGTTAACATGCATGTCTCCGAATTGAAGATCCTCATTTTCATTCCTGAAGAGCTCTGTGCTGTGACTTTTATCAGCTGCTGTTTGTAGTACAGTATGCATTGGCATGATCAAAGACTAGGAGGTAATACAAATTTCTCATTTTGCTGTTGAGATGGAAGTTACCGTGATTGGTGCTCCTGAATAACATCTGCTCCTATAATTTATATAACTGTTGCTTGCATGTAGGAGCAGCTGTTCCTTAAACGTAACATAAAAGAGCTGTTCAGTTTTGTTGGCTTGATGCAGTGATTCTCAGATAATATGATGGTGGTTTAAAAGATGAAGTCCTAACAGAATGTTTTGGACTAAATTCTTTAACCCCTCCTGAGACATGTCTTTGTTTTGTCTGAGTCTGATGATATTGAAGGGTCTAGAGAATGCAGTTACGGCATATTTGATGATTTTTGCTGATATTTCTTCAGTGTTTATGTAGACCATCAGATCCTTTTATAGCATATACATCAGTTTGGGATGGTTGCATTAACATCATTTCAGTTTTAATTATCAGATATGCAAGAAGTAAGGATGGGGGCCACTTGAATCAACTTAGTGTGCAATAAAGCAGGGAGTGCTCGAGGATTCTGCCCTGTCAGTGGTGGTGGTCAATATTTACATTCAGCTATTATGTGAAGTTATAAAAGGACTAGAATTTTTTTCCATCTTTATGCCGATAACGATATGAGTTATGTATCATTCTGCATCTTGGCTAGAGCCTTCTATTGCCGCATGCTTTCAAGCATTATCAATGTGGTTGAATCGCCATGGCTTTGCAATTAATCTTAAGAAGGCTGAAGCCTTAGTGATCTCATATGAAAGCTTGTTGCAGAGCTTGTCTACAATTCAATTGAATAATGTTGTTCTTCCAGTAAGATCAGAAGTCAAATACCTGAATATTATTTTGGATTCTCAGTTCAGTCTTCAGCAACATATGAAGAAGGTGGTACAAAGGGCTTTTATAAGATGAGTGTTTTATGACTATTACTCCCGCTTCCATCAATGGGCTACTTTCATGTTATGCTTCAAGCACTAGTTTTTCTGTTTTAAATATTCAAAAGGTTTTTTTTTCAAGAATTCCAGGACCTACCCTTAGGGCATTGCAACTTTTACAAAATGCTGTCCCAGGGATTATACTAGGGATGTCATAGTGTGATCACATCAAACTGGATTTGAGTTGTTTTGGTTGCTCATCAGTATCCAAATTAGATATAAGTTGTTTGTAATGATGTTTAAACAATTCACGGGATGTCATCACATAGTATTGTCAATGTTGAAGTTTGAGTATGCCCTCCCCATTGGGACATGTTAATGTAATTCTTTTGTGGTGCCTCCTATTAAAAGCATCAGGAAAAGTAAAACTCATGCAAGAAACTTCTCAGCATTAATACCGATGTTTTGGAATTCCTTACTATTTAATATTTGAGATGTAACAGATTATTCTCTGTGGAAAGACTAGGGGACATGCGATGAAGCTACAGTGTAACCCATATAAGACTAATAAGAGAAAATATATTTTCACTCAATGCGTAATCAAACTCTGGAATGCGTATTGGAGGCTGTAGTAAAAGCTGTTATCGTAGCTATGTTTGAAAAAGATTTGGACAAGTTCCTAGAGGGAAAAGTCCATAAACCATTATTAAAGGGGACCCGGAAAATCTACTGCTTGTCCCAGTACAAGCATTGTGGAACCTGTGTCTTCTGGGGAAATTGCTAGATACTTGTGTCCTAGATTGGCCACTGTTGGAAACAGGATACTGGGCTTGATGGACCTTGGTCTGACCCAGTATGGCATATCTTATGTTCTTATGACAAAGAGGAAGTAAGTCCTCACATATAGGTGACATTGCAGACAGAGCTCCATGCGGGAACGCTCCCCAGCTTCTATTGGAAACTTCTGGGAGGCTGCACTGCACCTGCGTGTCTGCCTTTTATTTTTTTAAAGAAAAGTAAAAACTTGTTTTCTCAGGCTTTTAACCTGCATTTTTATTACTGTATTATATCTATTAATTTGTTGCTTTTATATCTTTTTATTTAAAGGTTTGTTTTATGTGCCACTGAGAACTTTAAGAGCTATGCGGATTCTCGCTATTTTAAAGAAGTAAATAAATTAAAGGGCCATTTTATAACAGGCTAACGTATGCCTCGAATGCACGTATAAGCTACACCAGCTGTGAAAGAGATAGCATGCAATGTGCTTTCCCTCTGAAAATAATTCCACGGAAAATGCAAGCACACATTTAAACCTGCTATTTAGTACTTATAAATTCACAGCTATATTTTATGCACATTTTATAAAGTATGCATACAAACATCTAACCCTTCTCAACCTCGCCCCAGGAATACCTAATCAAGTCAAGTAAACTTATGTGCATACATGCTGTGTGTACGTAGGTTTGCATGCATATTGAAAGAGAGGTTTTATAACAGCCTATTTCTACACATGAAAATTCCTGTTTTACCCATAGAAATGCCTTTCAGAATTACCCCATAAGTGCCTGAATATCCCTTGCTGCATCTGTGCATCCAACTTTCTTTGCTATTAACTTTGCAAGCTCATCATAGATTTCTTCTTCTTTTTTTCATCTCTTGTGCATTAACAATATGCTCCCATCTCTGTCCATAGGCATTTTGAAGTTTCATGAATATTACTTAGGCGAGAGCATGGTGGAAAGTTCCAATGATTTCCATGAAACCAGTAGCATGAGTCTTCAGACTGCAAACAACTCAACTCTGGAGCAGTACATAGCCAGTGTTCGCGAGGCCCTTGGTGTGGATTCTTACTATACCAGGTAAAATTATGGCTGCATTTTCACATTTTGAATTGAAGGCTGGAGTATCAACAGGCAAAAAGCTGACATTTTAATCTCTTGTTTCTAGAATAGCCTCATAAGATTTAAGTTTATTAATCTGTTAAATCTTATATAAGTCTTAAAGTGTGTGTTGCATATATTAAAACCAGTCACTTTTCTTCTGTTGCAAAAGTACTGAATTGTTTTGCCACCTCTATACTAAGGGCTCGACATTTTATATTAAATCATTAGTCCTGCTGGAATTCTGCACACAATAATTCAAAATGTACTTTTTTGTGATTTTTTTTCTGTATTGTATTTTAAATTAGATATCACTCAAAAACAATATACTTTGTTATTTTGACAAACAAAGTTTGCAGAGTTCTGCATAATTCATACCTTTTGACGTAGAAGTTTGAAAAATCTAAGATCATGCTTAGGAAGTTACCAATATCTATCTCAGCGTACTTTAGTGCATTATAGGCTCTGGAGTCTCTCACCTTTTGATCTGAATTGTGGGGTTCCACAAGGCTCAATTCTGTCCCCTGTCCTGTTTAAGATTTTCATTGCCCCCCTGGCTACCCTACATCAGGAATTTAGTTTTAGATTTCAAATCTATGTGGACGACATCCAACATCAGTCATGACTTATCGGACCGAGCTTTTGATTCTTTTGTCACCTCAGCATTAGAAATGATCTCTGATTGGCTGACACTGCATAACTTAGTTCTTAATGTGGCCAAGTCTTCAGACATATGGTTCTCACATGAAGACAGTTCTGCTGCTTATCTCCTCTGTATAACAGGGATTTCCATTCTGATAAAGGATTCTATTATATCTTTAGGAGTCATTTTCGACAAAGACTTATCATTTTGTTCCCAGGTTTCATCCTTAGAGAAGATGTTTTTCTATTCCTTAAGGCTGATCAGGTCTGTAAAACATGTCCTCGATGTTAAAGCTCTTGGACTCCTAATTGATTCCCTGTCCTTTCCTGCTTAGATTATTGTAAATTCTTTGCTGGTAGGTCTCCCTCGCTATTCGGTTAATAGCTTACAACTAACTCAGAATATAGCTGTTAAATTAATATACAATACACATCTATTAGATCACGTATCCCCTCTGTTAGTTAAGGAACATTGATTCCCTCTTCAAGCCTGTATCAAATTTAAGATCTTAATTAATGTCCATCGGGCATTCCATATGGGCCTTCCCCACTATCTGTCTTCTCTTTTGATACCCTGTCACCCATCCCATCATCTGAGATCCTCTCAAGCCCAACTTCTGATGGTTCCTTCTTTCAGGGGGCTTAGATATGACTTGATTTGCTTGGCCATCTTTGCCATGAATGGCCCCACTTTTTGGAATTCTTTGCCTCCAGCTATTCGCTTTGAAAGCTCTTATACTAAGTTAAAAAAAAAAAAAGTTGAAAACCTGGCTCTTTCAAAGTTCATATGATTTGAATGAATCCTTTTGGCTATACACAGCCCTTACAAAGTTTCTTATTGGTTGACGTGTTGTCTTATGCTTTCCTCTTCCACATTGTGTCTACTCAGCCATTATTGTACCCCTTGTCGTTAACCTGGCCTTATTGTAAACCACTTAGATGCCGCACCCATAGTGTATAACAAATGTTTGATAACAAGAAAAGAAAATACAAAAAACAAACATATGCATTATATTGCTAGGCAGGGCCGGCCCGTCCATTGAGCAAGAATGTTTTTTGCACAGGGCCCCGCGTTTCAGGGGGCCCCGCGCAAAAAACATTCTTCAGCATCCCAAGTTTAAAAAAAAAAAACCAAACCGGCTGCTTCTGCCGCGGCAGCAGCAAGAGCTCTGCCGCGGGGCCCCCCCCTGCCCGGCAGAGCCTCCGTGCATCCTCAGCAGCTTTCTTCATGTCCAAAACGCGGGCTTCTTTCAGAGCCGCGAGAGTTTCCTTTCTCGCGGCTCTGTTAATCCCGCCGAGGGTGATGGGATTTCCCATCAGCCCCGCGGGATTAAGAGAGCCGCGAGAAAAGAAACTCTCGCGGCTCTGAAAGAAGCCCGCGTTTTGGACATGAAGAAAGCTGCTGAGGATGCACGGAGGCTCTGCCGGGCAGGGGGGGGCCCCGCGGCAGAGCTCTTGATGCTGCCGCGGCAGAGCTCTTGATGCTGCCGCGGCAGAAGCAGCCGGTTTGGTTTTTTTTTTATTTTAATTTGGAATGATGGGGGGGGGGGGGTGGTTAGGACTGGTAATGGGCTATGGGAGGGGAGGCTAAACTGGAAGTGGGCTGATGGGGGGGGGGTGGTGAGGACTGGTAATGGGCCGGGGGGGGGGCTGGGTAGGACTGGTAATGGGCCAGGGGGGGGGGGGTGGGTAGGACGGGTAAAGGGCCATGGGGGGGAGGCAAAGAATGGAAATGGGCTGATGGGGGGGGGTTAGGACTGGTAATGGGCTATGGGGGGGGGCTAAGTGGGCTGATGGGGGGGTTAGGACTGGTAATGGGCCATGGGGGGTGGAGGCTAGGACTGGTAATGGGCCATGGGGGGGGGCTAAGTGGGCTGGGGGGGGGGCTAAGTGGGCTGGGGGGGGGTTAGGACTGGTAATGGGCCATGGGGGGGGAGGCTAGGACTGGTAATGGGCTGATGGGGGGGGTTAGGACTGGTAATGGGCTATGGGGGGGCTAATTCGGCTGATGGGGGGGGTTAGGACTGGTAATGGGCTATGGGGAGGGGACTAAGGCTGGAAGTGGGGGGGTAGGACTGGAAATGGGCTAATGGGGGGGATAAGACTGGAAATGGGCTGATGGGGGGGTAGGACTGGTAATTGACTATGGGGAAGGGGCTAAGGCTGGAAGTGGGGGGGTAGGACTGGAAATGGGCTGATGGGGGGGTTAGGACTGGTAATGGGCTATGGGGGGGCTAAGACTGGAAGTGGGCTGATGGGGGGGGGGGGTGAGGACTGGTAATGGGCCATGGGGGGGGTTAGGACTGGTAATGGGCCGGGGGGGTTAGGACTGGTAATGGGCCATGGGGGGGGGGGGTTAGGACTGTTAATGGGCCGGGGGGGGGGGGTTAGGACAGGTAATGGGGGGATGGGGGGAGGTTAAGAGATGGAAATGGGCCATGGGGGGGGGTTAGGAAGGGTAATGGGCGGTGGGGGGGGAGGCTAAGACTGGAAGTGGGCTGATGGGGGGGGTAGGACTGGTAATTGGCTATGGGGGGGCTAAGACTGGAAATAGGCTGATGGGGGGGCTAGGACTGGAAATAGGGTGATGGGGGGGTTAGGACTGGTAATGGGCTATGGGGGGCTAAGACTGGAAATGGGCTGATGGGGGGGTAGGACTGGTAATTGGCTATGGGAGGGGGGCTAAGACTGGAAATAGGCTGATGGGGGGCTAGGACTGGAAATAGGGTGATGGGGGGTTAGGACGTAATGGGCTGTTGGGGGTTTGGACTAGTAATGGGCTATGAGGAGGCTAGGACTGGAAATGGGCTGAGTGGAAGGAGGGCTTGAACTGCAAATAGCTGATGGGGACGGGGGCTTGGAATGGAAATGGGTTGTGAGGGGGAGGGAGCTAGGACTGGAAATGGGTGAGGGGGGGCTAGGACAGGAAATGGGCTGATGGAGGGGCTAGAATAGGACTGGAAATTGGCTGTTGGGGGGTGCTAAGATTGGAAATGGGCTGTGGTGGGGGTTTGGATTGAAATGGACTCATGAAGGGGCTAGAACTGGAAGTAGGCTCATGGGGGGCTTGGATTGGAAATGGGCTGAGTGGAGGGGAGCTAGGATTTGACATGGGCTGATGGTGGGGCTAGGAAAGGACTAGAAATGGGCTCATGGGGGGCTGGGATTGGAAATGAGCTGATTGAGGGACTTGGATGGGACTGCAAATAGATGGGGGAGCTAGGACTGGAAATGGGCTTATGGGGGGCTAGGACTGGAAATGGGCTGATGCGGGGACTAGAAGGGAGCGGATGCTGGGTGGGACTGGAACTAGAATGGAGCTGATGTTGGGGGAGGATTAGAATGGGATGGAGCTGGGAGAGTGAAATGGAGAGGGAAAAAATATTTTGTGTGGGAGGGAAGACAAATCTACAATTGTCCGGATATTGGGAGAGTAAGTGGGGATTGAGGATGGAGGGGTAAAATTTGAGTGGATGAAATAGGAATGAGGAAAGAGGAAAAGGAGAAAGATTAGTATGTTAAAGCAGATGTAGAGAGAGAATGGAAAAAAACTAGAAGAGAGAAGAAAAGACAAATGGACAGCAGACGATGAAGAATTAGCGGAAGACACGAAGAAACCAGAAGAAAGTGGCTGGAGCAATTGCAGCTGAAAAAAAATGCACAAAAGGTAGAAAAATATCTCTTTATTTTGAATTTATTAATTGGAATATGTCAGCTCTGGGAAATGTGCATCATTAACGTCTGCGCTTTGTTTAGTACAAGAGCAAATTAATGTATAGTTTTATTTCTACAGTGTTGTACATTCCAAGTTTGGCTTTTGGGATTCCCAGTTTAATTATTGTCTTCCTGTTTCTAAATTGTGATTCCTTGTTTGGTGATGGTTTATGTTCTGTTCATGTGTAACTGAGCTGAGGTATTCTGTTTATGTAATTCCTATTTGACATTGCCACTTGTTCTCTTTCCCCAGTAGGTCATGTATTGTTGTTCTCTGAAATGTATTGGTTTAATATTTGCAGCGTTTCCTTTTGATAGTTAGGGTATGGTGCTTTATGAGTCCTGGTAGTGCTGTTAGGATACGGCGGGTTTGCTATGGGTTCTAAATGGGCAGTGTTTGTAGTAGTTCCTAATGTGTCTGGCGGTTGGCACTGGATTATAGTAATGTAGAAGTCTTTTAGTCTTTCTTTATTCATACACTCATTAAGAGGCATGTTTACTAAAAGTTCGTGTATGGTAACATTATGCAAATATTTATGCAAATGAGGACCCTTATGCAAATGAGGCCCCGCACCGAGTCTCCGCACATGGCCCCGCACCCCCCTTGGGCCGCCCCTGTTGCTAGGACAAACAGTCCCGTCTTTACTAGGGATGTGCACATGCCCAGACATTTTCAGTTTATTTGCAGCTTTTTTTTCAGTTTTTAGATGTTTTATTTGTTTGTTACACAGATGCGTTTTAATAATTTTTTAAAATGTTAAAATGAATTATATGCACATTAAATGTGCATTAAATCAATTTTAAATGTAGTAAGATTTTTAAGGAGTGGCTAATGAATGCACATCTCTGATCTTTATTGAGACAATGTCTTTAATTTGCAAGATATAGGCTAGACTGTTTTACTGTCTTTCTCCTATGACAGAAATGTCCAGTAGATTTCTACATATTGCATGTAGGATGTTACCTAAGATGGAAGTGCACATAAGGCTTCATAGGGTCCTGGTCGTTAGGATATCCACCATGAAGATTCATTGGCCGTATATGCGCATACCTTTGGTCTGAGAATCAGGTTACTTTGCACAGCTGGGTGGCCTGTGAAACTAGACAGGATTGTAGCCGTTGAGGACCAGGGCTGTGTACCTTTACTCCTGTAAGTGCTGGGCCTCCCTTTCCAAGTCCTCCCCAGCTGCTTAGAAAACTTGCATTATCCATCTGTTTCAGTTCTGCTTTACTATGTGGGTCCAAAATGTTGGAAAGATCAGTTTTCCATTATTAATGGTACTATTCCAAACGTCTCTTACCCATGAGTAGCCTGGATGATTAATTCTTCTGGAGATTTGCTTTCATTTTCCATGTATACTGTACATTGTAGAATAGTTCTTTGACGATAGCTTGTGTATCCTAATTTGTATTCTATACAGTGTAATATCATTTGTAATTCTGACAAGTCCTTACATACATATATTACTTCTTTATAGTCAAATTAATAATCTTCTCAGTGGGGTTCAAGTTAAGCTGCGGAAGGTGGTGTTCAGCAATGAAAAAGCTATGCCTTTGTCATCTAATAAGAAGTGAAGATTGTCACAGCTGATATAAGCAACCACTGTGTGTACAGTACAGTCCTAATACATGATTTCCCTGCTGAACAATTTAATGAATTTAAACAATGTATCTTGGTCTCATCCAGCATTTCAATTAACCACACTTCACATATTCATTAAAAAAAAAATCCATTCCACCATCTCAGGAGAGCTATTTTGGAATCATAATCAGAGCTTTTTCACCTGTCAGACTTTAAATTTACCATTAGACCAAGCTCAGTTCTTACATAGCTAATGGTCTGGGTGTCTGGGATACTTGACACCAGGCATCCAGTGCAAGGCAGGGGGCAAAATTCCAGGCTCTTGAACACAGGGCATATGCTGAGCAGGGGGAGAGCTAGCTTTATTTATTTAATGTCTTTTCTATATCGTCTTTCTACAAGTCAAGATGGTTTATGGGGAATTCAGTGCATAGAAACGTAACATAGCTAATTAGAGGGTACAATTACATTTAACTTAATAACAGCAGGGGGAGAGCTGAGGGGCACTAGGATGTACAGAGTGACATGAGAGGGGTTACTAAACCGAGAGTGGATAAAACTTATATGCATTAAGGTAGCGAGTGGCATGGGAGGGTTGGTCCTAGTAGTAGTAGTGGTCCCAGTAGAATTTAAGGAACAGTGGAGTTTTAAGTTTCTTTTGGAAGTCTTCTGTGGTTTCGATGGTTCTCAGCTGTGGTGGGAGGGCATTCCATAATGTTTGGGCATGGAATGCAAAAGCTCTGTTGTTAGTTCTTTGGCTTCTGGAGGATTTTTCAGAGGATAGGTCTAGGAGGTTTAGTGTATTTTGTCTTCTGGGTCTATTGCTGGTGGATCTTCTTAGCTGTTCAGCAGTTTGTATGTATTGAGGATTTATTTATTTATTTATTTATTTTATTTGTTGTTCTTATATACTGCACTCTTAAAAATCAGCGCGGTTTACATATAACAGATTTGTGCAGTCAAAGCATAGCACTTACAATGAACAGGGTAGATTAACTTGGAATTCAACTAGTGGTAACTATGTACAACAATTTACATCTATTTACAGACTGTTTTTATAGTATATACATTCATTGGTAAGGTTCATGTGTTCATACTTGATAGCATGTTAAGGGGTGACGTGTTAGATTGCTGTGAATAGTGTAGGAGAAAGAGGTGATGTTTAAGCGCTCTTCTGAACTGAGCTAGGTCTTTGATGGCTCTAATGGGTGCAGGGAGTGTGTTCCAGCAGCAAGGGGCATATAGCTTGAATGCTCTGTTCCTGGATGACTTTGTGCATTTTGTTATTTCTCTGGGAATCGTTAGTGTATTCGCTGTAAACGATCTCCTTTCTCTGTTCGCAGTGATGGGGTGGATGAGGTCCATTAAGGCTGTGGGGGCCATATTGTTGATGATTTTGAAAGTGATGATGGTTACTTTATAGGTTAGTCGACAGTATATTGGTAGCCAATGTAAGTCTTTTAGTATCGGGGTGATGTGATCAGCTCTGGAAGCTCCACTCAGGAATCTTGTGGCTGTATTCATTGCTAATTGTAGGGGGCTTATCGTATTTTTGGGAAGGCTGTGTAGGATGACATTGGCGTAATCAAAGTGGGGGATCACCAAAGCTTGAAAGACTGTTCTGAAATCCTCAGCTTGTAGCAGGGGTCGAAGATGTCGTAGGGTTCGTATCTTGTGGTATATTTGTTTGATTACGTTGTTGATATGTGTTTTGAAATTGAGTTGTTGGTCTATGGTCACGCCTAGATAGCGGATGCAGGATCTGCATGAGAGTTCCGCATCTCTTGTCTTTATGGTTTTCGGAGGTATGAAGGACTGGTTTCTTGTCACAAATAGAACTTCCGTCTTCTTAAAGTTGATTTTGAGACTTTGGGAGAGGATAACTTTGAACTTAATTCTAGATATGATGAGAAGCCAATGAAGCTGTTTGAGGATTGGGGTGATATGGGTCTTGCGTGAGGCCCCCATGTATAATTCTTGCTGTAGTGTTCTGGGTGAGTTGTAGTGGATATAGAGTGTGCTTGGGCAGCCCCTGGTATACGGAGTTGGTGTAGTCTAGTAGAGGGGTGATGATAGCATGGCCAACTGCAGAAATCAGCAGGGTCCAGGAGGAGGTGGAGGTGCTTTCTTAATCAAAGTTTGGAGTAGATGGATTTGGTGGATTGTTATATTTGTGCTTGTACATTTAAGCACTGGTTAAGTATGACCCTAGGTATCTTACCTCCATTTTGATTGTGACGTTTTTGTTACCCAGTTTGATGGTGGTTGGTGGTTTGAAGTGAGGGTCTCTTGTCATGTGGAGAACTTCAGTTTTCTTATAATTGATGGAAAGGTTGTGATTTTTCAGCCATTGGGAGATTGCCGTAAAGCAATTGGATAGCATGGTGTAGTTGGGTGTGAAAGTGGAGAATGGAATATATAGCATAATGCCATCTGCGTGTATTTGGAAGTTGATATTGAAGCTTTGGATGATTTGCAGAGAAGCCGGATATATATGTTGAACAGAATGGAGAAGAGTGCTAAACTTTGAGGTACTCCTTGATGCGTATTGATGGGGAGGGAGTTGTGGGTTCCTGATTTTATTTGCTGTTTGTGGTTGGAGAAATATGAGTGGAACCATTTAATGGTGGTGCCATGGAGCTTAATGTCATGGAGCTTGTTGAGTAGTAATTGGTGCAATACAGAATCAAAGGCAGCTGATATATTTAAGAAGAGCATGATAAATCCTTGTGACATATTTTCTGTACCTGTGATGAGGGTGTTGAGTAGGTAGGTAAGGGGGGTTTCAATGCCATGCTGATGAAGGAAGCTATGTTGATGCTGGTATAGCAGTGCATGATCATTTACATAGTTTTGTAAATGGGTTTGCACTGATTTTTGCAATGAAGGGGATGATGGCAATTGGTCTGTAAAATGCTGAGGTCCAGGTTGAGCTTCTTTAGAATTAGCCATTACAGCATGCACTGACCTGGCCCAATTTAGGAAGGCACTGAAGCACCACCTATTTTTACAGTACTACCCGGAAGACAGCACACAGACACCCCAAGCTACAGGACTTTGCTAACAACACACCCAACACACTGTCCTGCAGCTAACCCCTCAAACACCATTCCATGTAAATATTAGGAGGTTCAGACTGTTACTAGTGTATATACTTTGTAGATAGTTGCCCCAGTTATGTCCAAGTTATAGTTCCTGTTCATTGTAAATGTAATGCAGCCCGACTGCCTGGTATATGGTTCTGTTATATGTAAACCGCACTGATTTGAATAGCACGGTATAGAAGAGAACGTAAATAAATAAATAAGTAAATAAAATTAGTCTAATGGAAGATAGTTTGAGCAGTGGTAGGATGGATTCTCGAGTGAGGGAGTTGTTGATCATGCTGTCAATAAATGATATTAGTTGGGGCCTTGCTATTTTGATCCAAGAGACCGGGCATGGATTCAGCGGGGATATGGTTGTGTTTATGGTGGAGATGCTGTAGTCAAACTGTTTGTGACTAATAGTGTCAAAGGTGAACCAGTGTGATGTGGTATGATTGCATTGTTTATGGGAGGGAAATATGGGATTGCTCTGTTGTTGGGCATTGTATGTGGTTTGAAGGGGGAGTACCAAATGCTGGGGGTTGAGGGCATTTCTTCTATTTGTGGGGATAGGGTTTCTTGAAAGTGATTTGGCTATGTTGAATAGCTCTCTGAGTTTGTTGATGGCACATTTGATCCAGGTTGGTATGGTGCTCTTGTTTAGCTTTGAGGGTGAGAGCACAGTAGTAGTTCTTCTCATTTATGTATTTACTTTGTATATGTTAGTCTCTGGTTCTCCTCCATTTATGTTTGATGTGGTGCAGTTGGCATTTTTGGTTTTGCAGTGTTGTTAAGAACCAAGGGGTAAAACATAGGCGGGTTCTATTGCAATTCCTCAAAATCTACTTTCCAGGCTAATCATTTGTGTATTATCTCTTGCTGCATTTTAATTGTACCTTTTACTTCCATTTGTTCCTGTCCTGTTTGTTGCTTCATTCTTGTTTTGATGATTTTCTTAGTTTGTTTTAATATTTTGCTCTCTCCTTTCTATTGTGAACCACTTATTATGTACAAGACAGATGTTATATCAGACACCATCTCTGACTATAAGGGGGCTGAGCGAGATATTCAGTGGCACTACTCGGATAAATGCCGACTTTCTCTGGCTAGCAGAGGTTTTCAGTCAACACTTAACCAGATAGCTTAGAATGCATGAAAAACAGTCCTAAATTACTATCTGAAATTGCCACTATCTGGATAAGGTCGGCACTTATCCAGATAGCAGCTGCTCAGTTTGGATATTCAGTGGCAGCCCCATGCTGATATTGCCAGTGGATATCTAGATTATATTTAAGTGCCACAGCTGACCACCATGATGTTTAAATATCAGACAGTTTTAAAATCGGCCCCATAATTTATTTCTTCAAAGAAAAAGGCCATAAACAATGGGGTAGTTCAAAACAAAATATTCTATCAAAACAGTGTAGACTTCCCTGAATGCTTTATTCTCTTCGCTGACTTCAGTGAATAGTCAGTTCTTTATCTCCTTCCTTCTGGTTCCTCTGGTATACTGCTTTGTAACAATAAACAAAAAGTGGTAGTACAAAAACAGATAAAAGAGTGAGCAAATTTATTTCACATTTGATAAAAACCATTAAACTTATAAAAAGACCCAACATGTTTCGGCTGCAGCCTGCATCAGGGGCACATATCATTCAATCAATAAACAATATGGTAAAATATCAAACCAATGTCAAGCAAAAGCTGAAAAATAAACACAGGTAAAACAAATATGAAAAAGAATATAATACATAAAATGCCACAAAAATATAAATATATAAAAATTATAAAAATACAAATCATAAATACAGATATATACAAACCCATTTAACCTCATGATGGAGATCAATCAGACCCATCAAAGCTGAGTAGATGAATTTTAAGAGCTCAAAAAATAAAAATAAAAGACAATACTAAAACATAAAGGAAAAATGGAGACCAATTTCATTAGGAGATGTTACATCTCACCATTCAAATAAAAAAAACAGGGAGAAATCCCTGCAACACATAAAATAAAAATCAATTCAAACATATATTCTTAAGAAACTACTCATAAAATATATATCCCACCTGAAATCTCAAACAGCACACTTCTGCAGGTCCCTTTCAATACACTCTGAACCCAGCAGACAGCCTTCACACCAACAAAAAAACTAAAAACAGAAGAAAAAGGGGGGAAAAGGGCAGCAACAAATAACTAAAAACATATTCTTCTCTGGCTTCCATTTGAGATCCTTTGTATTTTTTTGAATGACGGTCACCTTAATTTTTTTTCAGTAACGTTCTTAGAGAACCATCATTGGTTTCTGTTTCCTCTTCCTTTTATTTACTTTTCTTACATAATGATCTGTTGCCATTATTATAGCTACTTTTAGTTTAGCCCACTGTCCTCCTCCTATCTCTTGCCACCCTGTCACCATCTCCTTAAGCTACTTACCCATTTTGCTAAAGTCATCAATTTTGAAATTTTGGACTTGGAGCTTGGTTTGTCTGGACTCTGCCTTAGCTGTTATATCTAACTATAGTATCTGATGATCACCAGTGGTCAGGAAGGCATCTATCCAGACATCAGATATGCTGTCTTCATTTGTGAGTACCAGGTCAATCTGATATCTCAGTATGTATTTTCCGGTTGGTCCTGAGAAGGAAAGGTTGGGTAGGGTATAGGATAGAAGGGAGTTGAGGTGCCTCGGTTTAAGGGGGCAATGATAGAAATGGATGACTATTGTGTAGATGTCTGTTGAGAAAGATAATCTGTGATGCTGAGACCTGTATGTAAAGTGCTGCGTATGCCTTGTAGCATTATGCAAATGATGATATATTTATAATTTATTTATTTAGCATTTTTCTATGGCACTTTTCTTTTAGTCAAAGCGGTTTATAAAGAACAGAAAACAATATGTTTACAAGGAATGGTTCAGAACTAAAAGAAAACATAACATAAAATATAATTGAACACAGGGTTGTATTAACATAGCGGTTGACAAGGCCTGTTTACCGGGAATGTTTAGAGGGAACTAGAGAACTTATACCATGCATGCATAGCGTGGATTGACATGTGGTATGACATAACATACAAATTAACTTAACAGTTACAACTAAAACAAGTGTAGTTTCTTTGGGTGGTACAGGTATATGTGTCAACTAGCAATTGGTATAGTTAGGTATTTACATATTTACAAGCTGGTGGCAATCATGCCTGGCTGATGTAGAAGGGGATCTGTTCTTGTTATGAGTCTCGGTCATAGAACTCATGGAAGAGGTAAGTCTTCAGCTTCTTACGGAAGTCTGCTAGGTCAGCATTGCCTCTCAAGTCAAGGGGGTAGGAAGTTCCAGTTTGTTGGGCATATAGACTGAATGCACGATTACGCGCTGTTTGACTGCTCTATCCTTTTGAGTATAGTGAGAAGGTTCTGCGCATTGTGCCTTCTTAGTCTTTCGTTGCTTGATTTGGATATTAGCAATTGCGAGCAATGGGGGGGGGGTGATATTGGAGTGTCATGGTGCACTGTGAATGATCCTTGTAGCTGTGTTTTGAACTAATTGGAGCGGGTAAAGGGTGTGTTTTGGTAGGCATTGGTATTTACGTTAGAGTAGGCAAGGATAAGGTGGTTATTGCCTGGCATACAGTGCAGAAGAGATAAGTAGTAGTAGTAAATAATGAGATACTGTAAAATTGTTCTCACTGTGCCTGTAGTATATTAAGAATGCTCATTTCTACATGCTTCACATCCCTGTCCTCTGTTGTATTAGAGGAATAAAGCTCCCATCAGTGATCTGAGGCATAACAGGGCCTCTATAAGAAAAATGTCTGGGTATAATGAATGCATCAGTTAAACTGCCATTTTAAGTCAGAAGACCCCATTTATTCAGTTGGAGCGTTTTTCATCTTTTAGATGTCAAACTTACCATTAAAAACTCAACTTTGTAGGTCAGCTGCTGCTATCAGTAATTTTGGAGGCTTCTGTGTCGTTTTTTAGGAAGTAAAACACGAATGAAGAGTTTATTCAAAGCCCCGAACTTGACTTTGGAAATTATCAAAATAGAAAAAGACAGAAAAAAACACCACTGACATCCATTGTAAATTCTACCTGCAAAAAATACAGTTGGAAAAACATATCTTGTGAAATCTTCCCTTGAAGATTTATGTGACTTGATTTGCTGCTGTTAGCCAAGGCCAAGATACTTAAATGAGGATATATCCATTTGGTTAAAAGACGACTTAAAGAATCAAGACCACATCAATACGAAAAGTCTAGTCTTGCTTCCATTAACAAGGAAGAGATTGTTCACTAAACCAGTACATATTGAATACAAAATTGGATTCTACCTTGAAATGCATAGATTTACAATTTTGTCTAAAAGTTGAGGTAACAATGTCTCCTATAAAATCTCGTATTTTGAATGGATGGGGTAACTCATTAATATACTGCATAATAAAAAAACAAAAAAAAGAGAAAGGCTTTAATTTTTTTACCTTTGAAATGCTCCATATGTTATGGTACATTTACCACATCTAATGTATTATTGATAGGTCTTTGCTTAATGTGGTGTAACACAATATATTGTTAATATAATGTAAAACCAGCCACTGACTTGATTTGTCAATCAGGTTATGGTGATTAATGTGAAAAGCTTGTGAAGATTTGTTTTAATTACTATTCAGAGACACTGTCTTGTGAGGATATGAACTGCAGATTTTAACCAGTAAATCGTACTTTTATTCACACAAGGCTTAGAATTTGATCCTTGTCATTTCCCTCCCTAATCCCGTGTTATCTGTCCTTCAGAGAATCTTAATCTGTACAGTGGATCCCTGCAGCACACACTGGTGTTGATGCCATAGAGGACTGGTTTACAGGAAAGCCCTCTAAACATCAGTAATTAATGCTTTGGTTAATTGAGCACCTGTCCAAGGAATAAGAATACGAAAATTTACAGATGACATGAAAGCAGTCACTGAGGGGGCAACTTTCAGACATCCATTCTGCCGTCATGTTTCTGTGTTTATAATTGCCAACTATGCAACTGTTTTTACCGTGGGTCTTTATGCAAGTTTTCCAAGAGAAGCTGCCCACATTATGTGCATGCACGTGCTAAAAGCAGCTGTGTGGTGTGCCCCTGCTCTTTTCTACAGTATGGGCAAACAGCAGTTGAGGGAAGGGGGAACAGCATTTATTTTTGTGAAAATTATGGACATATACTGTTTTCCTCATAAGATAATGCCATACTGGGTCAGACCAAGGGTCCATTAAGCCCAAGCTTAACATGCCCCTAGGAGCAGCACCTCATGGCCCAGCTAAAAGCGTACATGCAGTGGAAGACTGTATACTCGGAGCCAGTTAGACAAGGGCATTTTTTATAAGATTCGATGAAAACTCATTCAACAATTCACTTGTGTATTATTATACAGTATTTCTTTCTTTGTCGCAAACATAAGCCTCAGAAAATACCCATTAGCACTACAAAGTCTGGGAATGTTATACAGTTTCCTAGACGTGTGCTGGGTGTAATACATCAACGGCTTATGAATAGTGAAGAACCAAGTAACGGTCACTAATAGTCTCAATGGTAGCAAATGGAAAAAAACCCACTTAGCTCATTTATCGATGTGACACATCTTGGTCTTCTTATTTTTTCAATTTTCTACTGTTCGCTCTTTTACTACTTGCCGTTCCTATATTGTTGAAAGAAAGGCAATGTCCCAACGCCAATCTTATAAGGCGCCCGTGCGTTTCTCCTCTGGGGGTTTCTCAAGGGACTTGATCTTCAACATGTTCTAAAGAAAAATGACATCCTCAATGACTGAATAATACCGTCATCAAAAGAATCCACCAAGCTATATAATATTACTAGTACTTATAAAATGAACAGTATTTAACCTGATACTGGCTTAGTTTGTAGTCTTGAACCATCAACCTCCCGTTACTCCTTCGGGAAAGCTGAGAACGCCGCACATGCGCTCTAAAGACGAAACTGCCATTTTTAAAGGCCAACTGAGAGTCAGGTGCTGAATAATCACATATTAAAGACAGACGGACTAATCTATGTTAAAATTGAGCCCCCTTGTTTGGACAGTATCTAGAGTATAGATCCACCACTGCTCTCGAAAGAGCAACAATTTATCGCGTGATCTCCCCATACCGTTGTTCAGCACTTGTTCAATGATCCAACAGCGAAGCTGAGCAAACGTGTGGCGTTCAGCAGAGCAATGTTCAACCAGTGGAGCTTCTCTCCGAATGCAACGAAGTCGGCTTTCATGTTCCTTCATCCTAATCCCGAAAGGGCGAATAGTCTTGCCTATATACAACAAGCCAGAAGGGCACTCCACTGCATAAACGACATGGGTGGATTCACAAGTGGTAGCTTGCTTAAGCATATAAGTAGTACCTTTGTGGAAAAAATTGGATCGCTCGATAGTTATTGCACATATCCCACATTGCCCACATTTTTTATGACCAGTTATGAAAACACTCTGATCTGCGGGTTTCTCCGGTCGCAGATCAGAGTGTTTTCATAACTGGTCATAAAAAATGTGGACAATGTGGGATATGTGCAATAACATTGCTCTGCTGAACGCCACACGTTTGCTCAGCTTCTATAATATGGAAGGGCATTTTTTAGACAAGCCCTTTTACCTGAGTAAATATTTGCATAAATGGCTTTCAAAATTGTCTTCCTCATGCAGACGTACCTGCAAGCTATGAGGATGAAGTGACTGTTTTAACCAACTACAGACTAGAGGAAAGAAATCTGAGGTAGAGATCACAGTAGACTCTTCTGAATCCTTGATATGTTGCCTGTACATCTTATAGGTTATGAACTCTAGAAGGGAGGTTCTCTTTGGCATGATGTAGGTACAAAGAAGAGCACAAACATTAAAATCAAGAGACAGATATGATACCCAACATATCCTGGTTCACGAGTGAGCTCTGGTAGGGCTCAGAACCACACATGAAAACTGATAGACACAACTGGATGTGGGGAAAACAGTAGGAATTATTTTGTCCCAGGGTAAAAAAAACAAAACAAAACAAAACTTTAGTTTGATAGAAAAGCGCATGTGGAGAGATATGGTGCATGCATTCAGAATGGTTCAGTTTTTTTTTTTAAGGGCAGTTTTGCCAAAGACCAGTGGTTCCTAGCTGTTAGTGTTTTCATCCCCCAGTATTGTAAACATGGTCTTGTAAATGGATGCTTCTTAGTATCACTAAGGAGAGCTCAGTTCACAGTTCTTCCAGTACTTATGGCCAGGGGGAGGGTGGCATAACAAAGGGATGAAAGTGTGGTTCATATGTCCCTGCTGTCTCTGTATCACTGCAAATTATTTAGTTGTGCCCTGTGGAGAGGCTAATCTCTGTTTTCAAGCTGTGTGTCCCCATAGCACTTTCAACTGAGCACCACAGTCCTTTTGTCTCGTGTAGTATCAATATCCCTAAGGAAAGCACTACAGTGCAATAGATATTAAAATTAGAAGTGTACTAGCAAGAAAAGTAGCCTTAAAAGGGTGTTAACCATATGAGGAGGACTAAAGTGGCTTGAATAGATAGGATTCAGGCAAGGTTCTGAGCCAAAAATTCATGACCCCCCTCTGCAACTCATAGTGCATCTGACTCTGAGTTAGGCCTCTGCTCCTGTGTTGTACTGTGTTCAATTGTATTTGATTCATAATTTAATATTTTTTCTTTCTCTCCCTTCTATCTCAGAAGCTATGCTACAGTACCACATGTGCTTTACTTAAAACTGTAAAGTGTGATGCAGTCCTTTATGGATGAATAATGCCATGAGTCCAAATTATTATTTTTTCACATAGTAAGCCACACAGAGGCATGTTTGTTAAGTTGGGCTAATGGTTTGCACTGCCTATTTTTAACTAGGTCCCACTGAATGACATGGGGCCTACTTACAAAGAGCCCATGCTAACTGTGGTAGTCAATGCAGCATATTTAAGACTAATCAGAGAAAATATTTTTCTCTCAACGCATAATCAGACTCTGGAATTTGTTCCAGAAAATGTAGTAAAAGTATAGCTGCATTTAAAAGAGGTTTGGACAAGTTCTTGGAGGAAAGGTCCATAAATTATTATTAAAGTGAAATGGGGAAATTCCGTGCGTACCCTTGAACTAAGCAGCATGGAATCTGTCGACTTTTTGGGAACCTTACAAATACGTGTGACCTGGATTGGCCACTGTTTTCAAATAGGATACTGTGCTTGATAGACCTTTGGTCCGACCCAGTTTGGCATTTTTTATGTTCTTATTCCTTGATACATGCTGTCAGTGAATAAGAGCCATCTGGTAAACCCGCTGTCTACTTTTCGCTTATATCTCTTTCTAAAAATGTGCAATGAACTGAGGTCTTGCTACTTTGGTAAATCATAGCTTTTTAGTATTAATAGTTCAGTGTTTATTCCTTCACTTGATACATTTGATTGAATTTTCCTGATGTGTCAATGCACAGCATTCTTTAGTGTAGATGCAGAACAGCTGTGGCATTGATTTACATTTTTAATAATCAAATATTGTGACAAAATAATGAATTCATAGCAGTGCACAAGCTGTTTCACTCTGAGAAAAACTGAGCAAACCCAAAATGAACTGGAACTCCTCCTGTAGTGTTAATGCAATGCACCTGGAAATACCTCTGTTAATTTACATATTTAAGATGCAGAAAAAGAACATTTTGTTAGCAGTAAAAAATAGTATCTCCAGGAACAAGCAGGAATGAGTCTTCACATATGGGTATCGGTACCGACGGAGCCTGCGCGGGAACGCTCCCCAGCGTCCAGAAAGAAAGCTTTTGGGAGCATCCCACAGCGCCTGCGCGCTGCCTTCCCACCTTTCCCAACCGCCTCTCTCCAGTTCTTCTTTTCCGCAGAGCCAGCAGGTCGTGTTCCTGTCACCGCTGAAGAAGTTCTTTATTTTTCTTTATTTCTTTGGTCGCGCGTCTGCCTTCTTCGACGTCGGACCGGTACTGCCGGTCTTTTCTTCTTTCTTCTTTAAAAAAAAAAAAAAAAAAACCAACCACCATTTCCCACTTCTGTGCATTTTTTCCTTTTGGGCCTTAGGCCTAGAAAAATTTTCCTCATGGAAAAACCCGCTTCCGGGTTTAAAAAGTGCACGAAGTGCAGCGGTACTCTTTCTATCACCGACACCCATGACTGGTGTCTAAAATGTTTGGGTCCTGACCACTCCATCACGGATTGTGAGTCCTGTTCCATGATGTCTAAAAGAGGTTGACAGAATCGAGCGGCCAAGCTCAGTACCCTGTTTCCCTCTGATGCAGCTTCAGTGGCATCGACATCTTCCAGGGCTTCTTCTTCCTCCCATGGATCTCAGGTAACCAAACATAAGTCCAGCCGGTCCTCGAAGGGTAGATCTCCCTCTAAGTATCGAGATGCCTCCGGGCTTGCTCTCGAGGATCCCGCACCGGCAAAATTACCCCGGCAGGAAGCTCCGGCTTCCAAAGCTTTATCTATGGGGTCACAGGTTGACATCGATGGCGTGGCCTCGACCGATCACCTGTTGCCATGTTCTGGGGTACCGGTGGTTTCCACTGGTACCGACATCCAGACATGGATCAGAATATTCTGACCATGCAGCATGCCATTACGGCATTCAAACAAGCTGCGACGCCTCCGTTACCGCAACAAACTCCGTTGTCGGTACCGGTTCCGGCACCGGCACCAATATCGGTTCCGGTGCCGGTACCGATTGCATCGACATTGGCTTCGGTGTCGGCTGCAGCGGTACCCTGTTCTGTGATGCCCATCGGTACCGAATCGGTACCAATCACTCCCGATGTCGATACCACTCGGTACGCGTATTGGGCTCTGCAAGAGCATCCAGACAGGTGATACTTCGATTCCTCCGAAGACTCTGATGAATCAGAGGCTTCTGTCGAAGCATCGGTACTCCTTCCTCAGGAGCCCTCTTCTCCAAAAAGAAGAATGTCTCCTCCAGAAGACTTGTCTTTTCAAGACTTCATTAGGGAAGTGGCCAGGGGCCTCTCCATTTCAGTGGCCCCTGAACCAGAGCCTAGAGCCAAGAAATTGGCTATTTTACAATATCCTAAGGCTCCTAAAGAGGCAGCTACTTTACCAATTCATGAGATCCTTTATGATCACATGTTGGGCATATGGGAGACACCTCTCACTACCTCCCCTCATTCTCGCAGGTTGGACACCATGTACCGTGTTCCTCCTTGCCCTGGCTTTCATAAGACTCAGCTTCCTCACCACTCTATTGTGGTGGAGTCTGCTATGAAAAAGATAAAGAGTGCAAAAAGACACTCATCTAATCCTCCAGGAAGAGAATGCAGAACCTTGGATGCTTTTGGCCGGAGAATTTTCCAGGCCAATATGCTTACTGCCAGAATCAACTCCTATAGTCTCTATATGGGGATGTTTCTAAAGGAAGTTACAGATCATCTGCAAACTTTATCTCCTTTTATCTCAGAAGATAAAAGGGAGGAGTTTCTCACCTGGCTTAAACATGCCCAGGATGTTTCCAAATTTTCCAACCGTGCAGCCTTTGACTCTTTTGAGTGTGCCAGCAGAGCCTCGGCTATTGCCATAGGTGCACGCAGAGTTGCTTGGTTGCAAGCTTCTGATTTGGAACCTTGGGTCCAGGATGGATTAGGAAATCTTCCTTGTACAGGTGAAAACCTTTTTGGCAAGGATTGGCAAGCAAAGGCCACTCAGATGGATGCTGAGAATTCTGCCTTAGATAGACTTTCAAAGTCTACTTCTGCTCCTGTTAGAAAAAGGTTATTCAAAAAGGCTTTCTTTCCCAAAAAGGGGAAATATTATCCTGTTTATGGTCAGCAGGCATCTTCTGCAGGTCGTTTTGCTGCAAAGCATCAGCAACAACCTAAACAAGCCAAGCCTAAGGCTGCAAGGACTGCTACGGCCCAACAGCCTCAGCCTCCTCAGGGCCTTTGACTCACATCTAGAGAACTTAGCCTTTCTGGCTCTAGAAGAACCAGAGCCTCTCACCATTCCAGGAAGGTTAGCCCACTTTGCTCCCAGATGGGAACAAGTCACAGCAGAGCAATGGACCCTCTCCATCATAAGGGAGGGGTACAAGCTTCATTTCTTAAACCTTCCTCCCCACACCATGGTGAGACAGTTCAATTCTCCAACATCTCTCCTCGACCTTCTGGGTCAGGAGATTGCTACCCTTCTTGCCCAAAGGGCAATAGAAGAAGTACCCCTTCTTCAACAGGGCTCAGGGTTCTACTCCCCCTATTTTCTTATCCCAAAGAAAACGGGGCTACAGACCCATATTAGATCTCAGAGAATTGAACAAGTTTCTATGCAAGGAGAAATGCCAGATGATTCTCTCGGTGCTCTCCTTCCATACCTTCAGAGTCAGGATTGGCTTTGTTCTCTAGATCTCAAGGATGCGTACACCCATATCCTCATCCATCCAACACACAGAAGGTTCCTTCGGTTCCTTTATCAAGGAAAGCACTACCAATACAGAGTGTTTCCTTTCGGTCTGACCTCTGCTCCAAGAGTGTTCACAAAATGCATGGTAGTAGTAGCTGCATTTCTACGCACTCTAGGAATATTTGTATTCTCATATCTGGACGACTGGCTCATCCGAGCTCTGTCCCAGTCAGAGGCCCAGACTTCCCTAGCCTGCACAAGGTGTGTTCTTCAGTATCTGGGACTTGTAATAAACATCCCAAAATCCCATCTCACCCCTACTCAGTCATTAGACTTCATAGGGGCCTTCCTGGATACCACAACTGCAAGGGCCTATCTTCCCCAGGCCCGTTCCTACGCTTGGTGCAGTTAGCCTCACAAATTCAGTTAAAGTCCCATTTAACTGCTCGAGAAATGTTACAACTGTTAGGCCACATGGCATCCACCGTGCATGTGGTTCCTTATGCTCGCCTTCAAACGAGGGCAGCTCAGTGGACTCTGTCCACCCAATGGACCCAAGCATCAGGGTGCCTGTCAGACAAGATAGCAACCTCCAGTCGCCTCTTCTGGTCTCTCCAGTGGTGGAAGTCCACTCAAAATCTGTTGCTGGGGTCCCCCTTTCAACAGTCACTACCCCAAGCAACCCTTACAACAGATGCCTCTCCAAGGGGTTGGGGAGCTCATCTACAAGATCTCTCCACCCAGGGCATCTGGTCTCCGCAAGAGACATCTCTACATATCAACCTCTTGGAGCTCAGAGCAATTCTTCAAGCTCTCAGAGTCTTCCACACCCTGCTCATCTACAAGACAGTCCTCATTCACACGGACAACCAAGTAGCCATGTTCTACGTGAACAAGCAGGGCGGGACTGGCTCTCTGTCGCTTTGCAACGAAGCTTTGAGATTGTGGGCCTTCGCCAGAGAGCATCAAATTCATCTCGTGGCAGTGTATCTTCCAGGGGTTCAAAACTCTTTGGCAGACAGACTCAGTCGAGTTCTGCTTCCACACGAATGGTCCCTCCATGGGGACCAGATACCCAGGATCTTCCGAATTTGGGGAACCCCGGACATAGACCTGTTTGAAAGTCCTTGGAAAGCCAAACTTTCCCGGTTCTGTTCCAGGATTCCGTGTCAGGGAGTTCAAGCCAGGGATGCCTTCCTCCTTCATTGGGGGCAAGACTTCCTCTATGCCTTTCCACCCAATCCCCTAATTCCCAAGACACAGTTCAAACTTCAGAGAGACAAGGGGTCTATGATCCTCATAGCACCATATTGGCCACGCAAAGTGTGGTACCCTCTACTTCTGCATCTCTCTCAAGCTCCCTCCCTGAACTTGGGATGTGCTCCAGACCTCCTGTCCCAGGAGGAGGGAACGCTGTGGCACCCAAATCCCCAGTCTCTTCATCTCAGAGCCTGGTTGCTGAAGGCCTAGACCTTCAAGATTTGCATCTTTCTCAGCAGGTGAAGGATATCCTTCATGCTTCCAGAAAGCCTTCCACTAGACGTTCCTATGATTTTAAATGGAAAAGGTTTACCATTTGGTGTGCACAGAAGGGTCTTAACCCCCTTGCAATACCTCTGAATTCTTTACTAGAGTATTTGCTGCATTTATCCCATGCAGGCCTTAAAACGAATTCATTAAGAGTCCATTTGAGTGCTATTGCAGCATCCCTTAAGCCTCTCAATGGACAGCCTATTTCCTCTCATCCTCTTATTGCAAGATTCATGAGAGGCCTTCTTTTAACTAAACCTCCCATTAGACCACCTCCAGTGGCATGGGACTTGAATTTGGTTCTTGGCCAGCTTATGAAGCCACCCTTTGAACCCTTAGCCACTACCTCCTTGAAATTTCTTTCCTGGAAGGTTACTTTTCTCATTGCAGTCACCTCAGCTCGCCGCATCAGTGAGCTGCAAGACTTGGTGGCTAATCCTCCTTATACAAGGTTCCATCATGACAAGGTAGTCCTCAGGACTAATCCACACTTTATGCCTAAAGTGGTCTCACCTTTTCATCTGAACCAGGAGATGTATTTACCTGTCTTTTTTCCAGGACTTCATGCATCAAGTGCAGAAAGGAATCTCCATACCCTGGATTGTAAGAGAGCGCTCGCTTTTTACTACAAAGAACACAGCAACATAGAAAGTCCTCTCAACTCCTTGTTGCTTTTGATCCCTCTCATTTGGGACTTCCAGTCTCTAAGAGAACTCTGTCCAATTGGATTGCTCAGTGTATTTCTTTCGCCTACCAGAGTAAGAACCTTTCTCTGGAGGGCTATGTCACAGCTCACAATGTGAGGGCCATGGCAGCCTCTATGGCTCATCTGAACTCTGTGTCCATCGACCAAATCTGTCGAGCGGCCACCTGGGCCTCGGTTCATACCTTTACAGCCCATTACTGTTTGGACAAGGACTCCCGCCGGGATGCCTTGTTTGGTCAGGCTGTTCTCAAACACCTGTTCCATACCTAATCAACTCCTACCCCCCATCCCTGGTTGGATGCCCGAGATCCATGGGGCAGGTAGAGCCCTTCTCAGGGACTCACAACCTTGGAGATCTCCCTGGCATCTCTAGCTAGGGAGTCCCCATATGTGAAGACTCATTCCTGCTTGTTCCTGGAGATAGCACAGTTACTTACCTGTAACAGGTGATCTCTGGGAACAGCAGGAATAAGTCTTCACAACCCACCCACCTCCCCTAGGAGTTGTATCTCTCTATCTGTCTTTCCTTTCCTCTCTCTCTCTCTTTCTCTTTCTCTCAGCTTAAAACTCGAACTGGAGGGAGGCGGTTGGGAAAGGCGGGAAGGCAGCGCACAGGCGCTGTGGGATGCTCCCAAAAGCTTTCTTTCTGGACGCTGGGGAGCGTTCCCGCGCAGGCTCCGTCGGTACCGACGATACCCATATGTGAAGACTTATTCCTGCTGTTCCCAGAGATCGCCTGTTACAGGTAAGTAACTGTGCTAGCTCCAGGAACAAGCAGGAATGTAGTCTTGACATATGGTATCGTCGGTACCGACGGAGCCGGTACGGGAACTCTCCCCATCGTCCAATAGGAAAGCTTTTGGGAGCATCCCACAGCGCCTGCCTGCTGCCTTCCCGCCTTTCCCAGCTGTCCCTCTCCAGTTTTTCGTTTTCCGCTTTCCGCGGAGCCTTCAGGTCGCACATCCTGTCACCGCAGAAAAAAATCCCTTCTATTCTTCTTTTTTGTGGTCGCGCCTGCCTTCCCTTGACGCTACACTGGTACCGCCGGTTCTTCTTCTTTCTTTTCTTTAACCCTTTCAAGGCCTACTTTAAATTTTTAATCCACATTCTGCAGCCTGGTTAATTTTTGCATATTTCAGGAAAATTGTACCCATCTTATTCAATATGTTCTAATAGTGATTTTCCTTCTGCTATGGTCATGTATTATATACCATTTGATAGGAATATTTAGTCAGAATTTTGGATCCCAAGAGTTTTGGGCTCGGCCTGGAAAGGGTTAAAAAAAACCCAAAACCTTCTTTCTTCTGGAGTCTTTCCAGTAATTTTCTCTCAGGTGCCATGCGCCATTTTGGGCACTAGGCCCAACGTTTCCTTCAGAATGGAAAAACCCGCTTCGGGTTTTAAAAAGTGTTCTAAGTGTGGCGGTACCATCTCCGTCACTGACACCCATGAGTGGTGCCTCAAATCTTTAGGTCCAGACCACTATTTCAGAATGTGTTGCCTGTGGGATGATGTCGAAAAGGGGCTGGCAGAACCGAGCTGCTAAGCTTAGCACCCTTTTTCCCTCCGATGCAGTCTCCATGGCATCAACGTCATCCAGGGCTTCGTCTTCCTCCCATGGATCTCAGGTAACTAAACATAAATCTAGCCGGTCCTCAAAGGGTAGATCTCCTTCTAGACAGCGAGATGCCTCTGGCGTTGCCCTTGAGGGACTTTCACCAGCAAAATTGCCCTGGCAGGAGGCTTCAGCTTCCAAAGCAGTAACGGGGCTCCAGGATGTTCTCAAGGCTTCAACCTCAGCATAAGAACATAAGAACATAAGATATGCCATACTGGGTCAGACCAAGGTCCATCAAGCCCAGTATTCTGTTTCCAACAGTGGCCAATCTAGGTCATATGTACCTAGCAGTTTCCCCAAGAGACACAAGTTCCACAATGCTTGTACTGGGTCAAGCATTGATATTTTCGGTCACTTCTTAATAATGGTTTATGGACCTTTCCTCCAGGAACTTGTCCAAACCTTTTTTAAACCCAGCTACACTAACAGCCTTTACTACATCCTCCGGTAACAAATTCCAGAGTTTGATTACACGTTGAGTGAAAAAATATTTTCTTTTATTAGTCTTAAATAGTTTACCCTGTAGCTTCATTGCATGTCCCCTAGTCTTTCTATATTCTGATAAGGTAAACAATCGATCTACGTTTACCCGTTCCACTCTGTTCATTAATTTATAGACTTCTATCATATCTCCCCTCAGCCGTCTCTTTTCCAGTTAAAGAGCCCTAACCTTTTTAGCCTTTCTTCATAGGAGTATCCTTCCATCCCCTTTACCATTTTGGTGGCTCTTCTCTGTACCTTTTCTAAAATCGCTATATCCTTTTTAAGATACAGCGACCAGAATTGCACACAATATTCAAGGTGCGGTCTCACCATGGAACGATATAGAGGCATTATAATATCTTTTGTTTTATTTTCCATTCCTTTCCTTATCATACCTAGCATTCTATTTTCTCTCTTGGCCGCCGCTGCACACTGGGCCGAGGGTTTTAACATGGTATCCACAATGACGCCTAAATCTTTTTCCTGGGTGGTGGTTCCTAATGTGGAACCTTGCATCGTGTAACCATAGTTTGGGTTGTTCTTCCCTAGGTGCATAACCTTGCACTTGTCCACATTAAATTTCATCTGCCATTTTGATGCCCAGTCTTCCAATTTATCAAGATCCTCTTGCAATTTTTCACAATCCTCTTGGGTTTTAACAACTTTAAATAGTTTTGTGTTATCTACAAATTTGATAACCTCACTCGTTATTCCACTTTCCAGGTCATTTATGAATATGTCAAAAAGCAGCGGACCCAGCACAGATCCCTGGGGTACACCACTATTCACCTTTCTCCATTGGGAAAATTGGCCATTTAGCCCTACCCTCTGCTTTCTATCTTTTAACCAGTTCCTGATCCACAATAGTACACTGCCTCCTATCCCATGACTCTTTAGTTTCGCCAGAAATCTCTGATGAGGGACCTTGTCAAAGGCTTTCTGAAAGTCCAGATACACAATATCAACTGACTCACCTTTGTCCACCTGTTTATTCACTCCTTCAAAAAAACATAACAGATTAGTAAGACAAGATCTTCCTTGTCTAAAGCCATGTTGGCTGTCTCCCATTAGGTTGTGACTATCTACATGCTGAGTAATTTTATTCTTTATGATGGTTTCTACCATTTTTCCCGGTACTGACGTTAGTCTCACCGGTCTGTAGTTTCCCGGATCACCCCTGGAACCCTTTCTAAAAATTGGTGTTACATTGGCGATCCTCCAGTCTTCAGGTATTAGAGATGATTTTAATGATAGTTCACAGATTACTGATAGCAGTTCTGCAATCTCATATTTCAGTTCTTTCAACACCCTTGGATGTATACCATCCGGCCCAGGTGATTTGCTACTCTTCAGTTTATCTAATAGTTGTAAGACATCTTCCCGATGTATCGATATTTCCTTCAATTCTTCCGCACCTTTAAATACCACTTCAGTCATGGGTAACATCCCTACATCTTCCTCAGTAAAGACCGAAGCAAAGAATTCATTCAGTCTCTCCGCTATCGCCTTGCAGAACTACTAGTGCCATGCTCTTGGGTACCGGCTGCTTCTTCCGGTACCGATACCCAAGCATCGGCAGCATCGATAGACCAAAGATTCTTGGCTATTGAATGCTGTCTGGTGGCTCTTCTCACAGCCTCAATGCCCTTTAAACCACTTCAGACAATTCAACCGGTACCGGCACCGACCACATCGACATCGGCAGGTATTCTACCTGGACCGAGTCATGCATATCCATCCGGTATCGATAGGTTGGTACCGAACCACTCCGATGCTGACTTTGATCAGTACCGGTACCGTGCCTTGCACGATCACCGGATCGGAGATACTTCGAATCCTCGGATGAGTCTGAAGATTCTGAAAGCTCTGCCGATACCAGAATACTTCTTCCTGAGGATTCCTCTTCTCCTCAGCGTAGGATGTCTCCACCAGAGGATATGTCCTTTCAGGATTTTATCTGAGATGTGGCTCAAGGTCTTTCCATCACAGTGGCTCCTGAAAAAGAGCCTAGGGCAAAGGAATTAGAAATCCTGCAGTACCCTAAAGCTCCCAAAGAGGCAGCTACCTTACCTATTCATGAGATCTCATGTTAAGGATGTGGGAAACACCTCTAACCACATCTCCTCACTCTCGAAGACTCGACACCATGTATTGAGTTCCTCCCTGTCCTGGGTTTCAGAAGACTCAATTACCACACCATTCCATGGTGGTGGAGTCAGCAATGAGAAGGATAAAGAGTGCAAAAAGGCATGCATCTAATCTTCCAGGACATGAGTGTAGGACTCTTGACGCCATTGGATGTCGAACCTTACAGGCTTCCAATGCTTTCTGCTAGGATCAGTTCCTATTTAATTATATATGGGAATGTTCCTTAAGGAGGTCACAGGAGATTTAGAGCTTATGAGCCCTCGCTTTCCTGATGATAAGAGGCAAGATTATCTCGCCCTTGTCAGACATGCTCAGGATGTTTCCAAGTTTGTGAACCGTGCAGGTTTTGACTGCTTTGAGTGCATAAGCAGAACCTCTGCCATTGTCATAGGTGCACGTAGAATTGCCTGGCTCCAGGCATCTGACTTGGAAATTTGGGTACAGGATAAACTAGGGAATATTCCTTGCACAGGAGAGAATCTCTTTGGCAAGAATTGGCAGGAAGAAGCTAATGAGATAGATGCTGAAAATATCACTTTGGATAGATTGTCCAAATCTACTGCTGATCCTGCGAGGAAAAAATCCTCTAAGAAACCATTCTTCAGTAAGAAGAAGACGTTTTATCCCTCCTATACCCAACAGGGGCATCGTTTAGGTCAGTCTGCCAAAAAGGGACAACATCAACAACCTAGACAAAGAAAGTTAAAAGCAGCTAAGCCTCAACCAGCTCAGCAGACTCAGCCTCCACAGGGGCTTTGACTCCTATCTATACAACTTTGCCTTCCTGGCCCTGAACGGCCCAGAACCCTCCACCATCCCAGGAAGGTTATGTCATTTTGCCCTCAGATGGGGTCAGATAACAGCAGAAAATTGGACTCTGTCTATTGTAAGAGAGGGGTACAAGCTTCATTTCCTCAGCATGCCCCCTCCTACAATGATAAGACAGTTCAATTCTCAGACCTCTCTCAACGACCTGTTAGGTCAAGAGGTCACTGTGCTTCTTGCCCAAGGGACAATAGAAGAGGTACCCATTCCCCAATGGGTTACAGGCTTTTACTCCCCCTATTTCCTTATCCCAAAGAAAACAGGAGGACACCGACCCATTTTAGACCTCAGAGAATTGAACAAATTCATGTTCAAAGAGAAGTTCAAAATGATTTCTCTGGGAACTGTGCTGCCATACCTTCAGAGTCAGGATTGGCTTTGTTCTCTAGATCTCAAGGATGCGTACACTCATGTTCTCATCCATCAGACTCATCGAAAGTTCCTTTGCTTTCTGTTTCAAGGGAAGCACTACCAATACAGGGTTCTTCCTTTTGGCCTGGCCTCGGCACCAAGGGTGTTCACAAAATGCATGGCTTTGGTGGCAGCATTTCTTCGCACCCTAGGAATATTTGTCTTCCCTTACTTAGACGACTGGCTCATTTGAGCCTCTTCAGAGCCAGAGGCCAGGGTTGCTGTCTCTCGCACAATGCGCATCCTTCAATATTTGGGTCTTGTCATAAACTTCCCAAAATCCAACCTTGCTCCCACTCAGTCCCTGGAGTTTATAGGAGCTCTTCTGGATACCAGACAGACAAGGGCCTACCTTCCACAGCCCCGCTGCCTTCGCATTGTGCAGTTAGCTTCCCAAGCAGTGCTAAAACCTCACCTCACTGCTCGGGAAATGTTACAGTTGCTAGGCCACATGGCATCCACCGTGCATGTAGTTCCTTATGCTCTCCTCCATATGAGGGCAGCCCAGTGGACTTTATCCACTCAGTGGCCTCAAGCGTCAGGTTGCCTGTCAGACAAAATAGCAAATTCAGATCGCCTTATTTTGTCCCTCCAATGGTGGCAGTCACCCCAAAACCTTTTGGTGGGATCTCCTTTTCAGCAACCCCCACCCCAAACCACTCTAACATCAGATGCCTCACAGGTGGGTTGGGGAGCCCACCTGCAAGGCCTCTCTACCCAGGGTACCTGGACTGCACAGGAGGCCTATCTACACATCAACCTCCTGGAACTCAGAGCAATCTTCCTTGCTCTTCGAGTATTCCACACCCATCTCAGCTGCAAGACAGTCCTAGTTCAAACGGACAATCAAGTAGCCATGTTCTTTGTGAACAAGCAGGGCGGAACAGGCTCTCTGTCGCTGTGCAACGAAGCTTTGCGACTATGGGCCCTCGCCAGAGAGCATCAGATTCATCTCTTTGCGTTGTATCTTCCAGGCATTCAAAACTCTTGGGCAGACAGACTCAGTCAAGTTCTGCTTCCACACAAATGGTCTCTCCATGCAGACCAGGTGGCCAAAATTTTCCAAATTTGGAGAACACCGGACATAGACCTCTTTGCAAGTCCACTGAATGCCAAACCTTCCCGGTTCTGTTCCAGAATTCTGGCTCAGGGTTGTCAGGCCAGGGATGCTTTCCTCCTCCATTGGGGCCAGGACTTCCTGTATGCCTTCCCACCCATTCCCCTAATTCCCAAAACCCTGTTCAAGCTGCAGAGAGACAGAGGTCATATGATTCTCATAGCTCCATATTGGCCATGGCAAATGTGGTACCCTTTGCCCCTACATCTCTCTCAAGCTCCGCCTCTGGAGTTAGGATCTTCTCCAAATCTCCTTTTTCAGGAGGACAGGATGCTGTGGCATCCCAATCCCCAGTCTCTGCATCTCAGGGCTTGGTTGCTGAAAGCCTAGAACTTCACGGTCTTAACCTTTCTCAGCAGGTAAAGGATATCCTTTATGCTTCCAGGAAGCCTTCCACAAGACGCTCTTATACATTCAAGTGGAAAAGGTTTACCATATGGTGCTCGCAGAAGAGTCTTAACCCTCTTGCGATACCTCTGGAATCATTACTGGAGTATCTCCTTCATTTATCCAATGCAGGGCTTAAGACCAATTCAGTGAGAGTTCATTTGAGTGCTATTGCAGCTTCTTTCAAGCCTCTAAATGGACAACCTATTTCCTCTCATCCTCTCATAGCGAGATTTATGAGAGGCCTTCTTTTAAATAAGCCTCCCATTAAGCCACCACCGGTGACATGGGACTTAAATCTGGTTCTTGGGCAGCTCATGAAGCCGCCTTTTGAGCCATTAGCTACTACCTCTTTGAAATTCCTTTCCTGGAAGGTCATCTTTCTTATTGCAATCACATCAGCACGTCGCATCAGTGAATTGCAAGCGTTGGTGGCTGATCCTCCTTATACAAGGTTCCATCATGACAAGGTAGTCCTTAGGACTCATCCACACTTTATGCCAAAGGTGGTGTCACCTTTTCATTTAAACCAGGCGGTTTACCTTCCTGTATTCTTCCCAAGGCCTCACGCCTCAAATGCAGAAAGGAATCTTCATACTTTGGACTGTAAAAGGGCTTTGGCCTTTTACTTGCAAAGGACACAGCAACATAGAAAGTCCTCTCAACTCTTTGTTGCTTTTGATCCTAGTCATTTGGGACTTCCAGTCTCCAAAAGAACACTGTCCAGCTGGATTGCACAGTATATATCTTTTGCTTATGAGAGTAAGAACCTTCCTCTTGAAGGCCATGTCACAGCTCACAATGTGAGAGCCATGGCAGCCTCTATGGCTCATCTTCACTCTGTGTCTAACGACGACATCTGTCGAGCAGCTACTTGGGCTTCGGTTCATACCTTCACAGCCCATTACTGCTTAGACAAGGACTCCCTCCGGGAAGCCTTGTTTGGTCAGGCTGTTCTTCAACACCTGTTCCATACTTAATCCACTCCTACCCACCATCCCTGGTAGGATGCCAGAGATCCATGGGGGGAGGTGGAGCCCTTTCACAGGGGCACACAACTTCTGGGTCCTTCTCCCTGGCTTCTGCAGCTAGGGAGTCCCCATATGTGAAGACTACATTCCTTTTTGTTCCTGGAGATAGCATAGTTACTCACCTGTAACAGGTGATCTCTGGGAACAGCAGGAATTTAGTCTTCACAACCCACCCACCTCCCCTAGGAGTTGTATCTCTCTATCTCTCTCTCTTTCTCTCTTTCCCTCTCTCTTTTGTCTCAGCTTTAAACTCATCTGGAGAGGGACAGTTGGGAAAGGCGGGAAGGCAGCACGCAGGCGCTGTGGGATGCTCCCAAAAGCTTTCCTATTGGACGCTGGGGAGCGTTCCCGCGCAGGCTCCTTCAGCACCAATGATACCATATGTGAAGACTAAATTCCTGCTGTTCCCAGAGATCACCTGTTTAACAGGTGAGTAACTATGTTTTACTAGTGAAATAGCACTAGAAAAGTCTGCTGAAAAAGCACCTACCTTGTATTTCTGACTGAGAAGATGCTGATTTTTATTGCTTTACCACTACAGTTGTTTCTGGGAATATAAAGTATTCCTTCTTTCACTGATGTAGTAAAAATTACAAGAAATGGGAAATTGGGACTGATATAATAAAATACGTTATAATAATAATACATGTGCTTTGAGTCAATGCTGACTCCTGGTGACCCAGAAGCTCCTGGGTTTTCTTGGCAGTGTGACCTGAAGTAGATTGCCAGGCCTTTCTTCCGAGGCAATACAGGGTTAAGTGACTTGCCCAAGGCCACAAGGAGTGCTAAAAAATGCTATAAATGTGCTGAATACATATGCTAAAATTTAGCTTGCCTTGTATTTACAAATGTTACCTTGCAATGCAATGTGCAAATGCATTGGACATTTTTTTTAAAAACCCATGCTAATAAGAGCCGCAAAAATGGGAGTTAGTATGCTAAGTTTAGCACACCTTTTTACATCAGAAGATGCGCCCTAAGAACAGTTAGAAATTTCCTAACTTATAGTTTTTGATTTTAGTTATTAGAGATGGAAGTTAAGTCTAACTCGTGCCTGTAATCATTGAATTAAAAAAAATGGGAGGGTCACTGGTTCAGTCCAGGACCCTCGAGCCAAAAGAATTATGCTCTGGGACTAGAGAACTCCAACTCTACCCTTCACCCTCCCACTAATCCACTCTGTAGGCCACACTACACTATACTTACGTTTCTTGACTTCGGTGTTGGCAGGGGTTCAGCTGAGGTCACTGACTTAGTCTGACCCAGCACAATTTTTAAATTGACCAGTATTGAAGGCAGGAGGATCCAAGAAAGGCAAATATAGCAGGCTCTGTGGATAAACTTATAGGGTGTTAGGTGAGTGAGAGGATCCTAGATCAGAGCCCCTCTGACTCAGGGTCCTGGACTTTGGTCTCTTACATTCAGGAGTCCCCAGACTTGATGATCCTAGATCTGTGCAGACTGCTTGCTTTAAACTCCCACTAACATCCCAGGGAAGTAAGAGGAAGTTAAAACTTGACTGAATTTTTAAAAAAGAATGCTAATCTTAGCACACCTTAGTGCACTGGAAGTAATTCCATATACAGATCATTTCTATACATTACTACAGATTGAATGAAATCTCACTCACATTTTTTGATGCTGGAACCCTTCCATGTCAGAAGCAATTTTAGTGCATAGTAATTTTTTAGTACACAAAGTTAGTGCACCTTATTAGATTGCCCTCATTGATATAAAAGTGTGGAAACAGTTTAGTAAAGTGGAAAGGTTAGTCTCAGAGTTATGATGGTCTGTTTGCACTAGCAGCTCTACTAGAATATTTTGCAGACAACTGATGCATCTTGTCAATAAATACTGATTAGTTCCAACTGTGACATGTGGCCAGCTGCATTTGTGTTAAGGGAGCTACACTGCCCAGGTGCTCTCTAGGGTCTGACTGGTTCGGGCAGAGAGAGGGATAGCAGGGAGATGAAATACTTCCTCAATTTTAGCTCCTGAAAAAACACTGTTTAATATTCTTGAAGACTAGACAGTTTCAGTCTTCATAGTTGTTAGAAACTGAACAGTGAGCAAGTGATATTACAGGCTGTTCAGTTTTATTATAAGCTGCAATCTGATCTCATTTTGAGTTTGTTATATTTTATTATGAGTTTCAATCTGATTAGGTGATTTCATCTGAGATCAGTTTGAGACACTTAAATGGAGAGGGTTATTTATCAAGGGTTTACAGTATGAACAGGTCTTCGCCCTAGATGTTTTAGACATTGAGCTTGACATTGTTTCTCAAGGAATATCTGCAAAATACATTATATCAGGAAATTCCTCTCGTATGTCTTTTCTACACATACCACATAGGGTATTTCTGGTTTTGGAAATGGTAGAGTTTGGTCTGAAGATTTCTTCCTACTTCTTTTATTTATTTATTTATTTAAAAGCAGTTTACATGGCAACTACAAGGAAGTACATAGGCAACAAAGAGAGGAGGGGGCATGCAGGGTTCTTCAGTAAAGCTAGTTTACATTATTAGATATATACAATATGTACAGTAGGTAGTATTTATTTTTTGCGGTGGTTGGGATGCCCTAGGTGATTGTCTTTAAGTTATTCCTGTAGAGTAATGTCTTTAGCTGCTTCCGAAAGTTCTTTATGTCTGTGACGGCTCTTAGTTCATCTGATAGACTGTTCCAAAGTATTGGTGCTGCTAGGGAGAGCGCTCTTGTAGATGAGGCTTGGATGGTCTTGGAGAATGAAGAGGGTGATTGTATGGTATCGATTGCACTGCATCTCCTGGGTCTGGTGCTGGTGTCGGTAATGATAAGGTTCTTGAGGCTGTAGTTTGATATGTTATGTTTTATTTTAAATATGTTTAGTATGGCTTTGAAGCAGATGAGAGATGGGATTGGTAGCCAGTGGAATTGGTCAATTGCAGTCGCAATTGATTGATCGATGGTTGTCTAAACCTTCCTTTGTACCTAGGGTTCTTCCCCATTTTGTGATCCCTCCACTCATTCCCATTTAGCAATGACCCATCAAGGCTGGCAAGCCAAAGTTAGTAGAAACTGTCCCGAGTTAAGTCCTACATTTAAAAGTAGTTTATTCATTTGCAAGTGTGAAATCTCTTCTAGATGCAGAAGTGAAAGAGGCTAACTACATTTCATGCAGTATAGCACCATGGCCTCCATTGTTGTGGTGTGGTGCACCGGGATCTCTGGCTTCATGGGTTCCAAGAGCTGGTGCAGCGGTGGGACCTGCAAGGAATGTTGATGGGAAAGAAGCTGGTAGTGGTCCTACAGGGGCTGCCTATAGAGGAAGAGTTAAAGGCGGTGCTCTAATAAAGGAGAAACAGCTCCAAGGCCCCTTTTTACATTTTATGCTGCTGTGATTGAGTCACTACTGATTTGGTTAAGGCAGTGTTTCTCCCATGTATGTGGTGGCTGTTAATTACCCAGGCTGCATAGTTATTTTAGTCACCATTTTTGGTGGTTGTATTCCTTTACAAATCCCTGTTTCACTTGCTGAACAGTTTCCATTCATATGATAGGGACCTTGTCAGATTCTGTGTAAGATCTGATTGATTTTTCACAAAAGCAAAGCGTCAAGACTTGAATTTAGCATGAGAAAAGGAATTTTTCCTGGATGTTGCCTGGCTGCAAGTGAATAGGTAAATGTATAACTTGCCTATCTGTGTATTTTCTAAAAATATACAGACACTATCAGGTAAGTGTGTGCATTTTTGAATGTCCTTTGGTTCATTTGGGTGCCTAAAAATTTAATGTGCATGCAAATTACTTGTATGCATGTATTACCTACAAATTGGCATGCTTAAAAATGTTGTAGTATACGTACAATGCACACACAAAGAATGAATAGATAAACCAAACAAGAAAAAATGCTTGAAGAAATCGGGAAAAAATTGTTTAAAATGAGCATAAATTGATTTTCTTTTTGGCTATACATACCCATCCTATTGGCCCATTTATATTTCTAAATGGTCTGATATTATCTGTATAAAAATAAGGGTAAAGTGAGGGGGGGGGAAGAATCATCCAGATAGTGGCAATATTCAGCTGCTATCCAAATGAGTTATTTTATTTATTTATTTGAAACGTTTTTCTATACCACCCCTTCCAGAGATCAGGGGCGGTATACATTAAAACATAACTTTTACAAGGAACGAATTGTAAACATTCAAACATTTACATGAAACTTGTAATTGGGCTGTAGAAACATTGATGACATTAAGCCATTAAACATTATACATTTAATTTAGACCTGATGAGGTTATTTTAGAAGCCCTATTCATTATTTACACCGGTATAATGTAAATTGTAGCCACCTGTAAAAATGTAATGTGTGCCTGTAAATGGCCATTTTAGAAAGGCTCAAATTTACACTTGGATGTCCTTGGTACCTAAATATTTTGAGGGATGTGGTCGGGGGAATGGGAAGGACAAAAATCTTATAAGTGGATTCCCCATTTTGTACAGGGAATTTACATATAAGCCCCAAATTCTCCATATTTTGATTTACACCTACTCTCTGGCATGCGTAGTTTTTAAAAAGTGTGCATTTTGGCCAGGCCTTTACAGGAGGGATTAAAGGAATTAACCTCCTTAATCATCCCCTAGTTTATTTCCATCTCAAAACTGAAATAAGTTTGAAATATTGTCTTCAACAGTTAACTAGTAGCAGCTACCTGTCTAAGTTAGTAAAATTGCTCACATACATGTTTAAGTGCTGACATTTACATGTGCACGTTCGGAATACCAGCACTTGCATGCATAAGCAGGGCTAGTCCAAGGTTTTCTGCCGCCCCCCCTCCTCCCCCCCCCTGTGTGCACCCTCCCCTTATCCCCTTGCTGAGCCATGCTGCCACTGATTCTGGCAGTGGGGTTGGGGGTGGCTCAGTGGCAGTAGCAAGCCATGTGCTTCGGAACACATGGCTTGCCATTTCTGACCCTCCAACAGAACTTTGGGGGCATCAGAAGCGGCAGAACATATGTGTCAAAGCACCTGCTGCCGAACCGAACCCACCACCAGAATCAGTGGCAGCACAGCATGGCTCGGCTCAACATGAGGGATCAGCAGGCCATGTGCGCCGTGCCACCCATAGAGGTCTGATGCCCTAGGCAACCACCTAGGTTTGCCTAGTGGATGGGCTGGCCCAGCACATAAGTTGCCAGGTTTCCTCTGTTCTCACATGTGAATTTGTAAAATGGCACCTCCTGCTGCACATGGATGTTAATCTACATGTGTTCCTGTAATTCTTTTTATGTATGTTAGAAACAGCTCCACATTTAGCAGAGCCGTTTCTAAAGTAACTTCGGAATTGAGTACATCCCAACCTCGACATCTCAATTTCAATCTCCACATGCTATCTAAAATGTGCCTTCACATGCATATTCAGTGTCGCTGCCCATACAGATGGCGGAATATACAAATTAATTTAAGCACCAGTGCTGGATGAATACTGACCCCTAAGGGGGATATTGCAAACAGCAAATAGAGGGGATGTATGTCTGGTTTGGACATACAACCCCTGCTATTTGCTGTTAGCCTATTCTGGCCCGATAGCTCCCCGCATGTATAGGGCCTTTGTGCGGGGAGCCCCGGACGGGGGTGGGAAGGGGCGGCGACAGGGCAGAGAGTGGCGTGGAGCAGAGGCGGACGCACAACTCCAAAAGTACAGGGCCTATTCTGGTCATGGCCCTGTATGTCCGGCAGTGCAAAAATGGATATTGAACTTTTTCCACCCCCAAGGTGGAACAAGTCTGATGATCAGCGGAGATCGGGCCAGGAATCCCTCACCCTCACACAGCACAGAGGCAGGTAGGCCCCCACCACCCAACACCGGTCCTGGCATCTTCCTCCGAGGGTCGGGCAGCAGGGGAAATGCATGTTCATGGTGTTAGGCTGGCTGTGTTCTTGCATGGCGTCCCAGTACCATGATGACAAGACGCCATGGCACCAGGGCTCAAGCAGGAGCATAGGGAGGGTTAGCTGGGTAAATGGATGGATGTTCCCGCTGCAGAATTGGGGTCCGGAGTTCCCGCGGTTGCAGAATCGGGTGACTTTGGGGCACATCCAATTTTTGGACATCTGGACTCCCCAGACGTCCCTCGATCTGAATTGGCCTCTGCGTGTTTTCAAAGAAACAATGAAAAGTTGGAGGAGTTTTGGCACAGCATGCCCGTATTTTTAAACTGTCCAAGCCGGCTATGCTGATCTTGTAATGCAAAAGCTTGGCACAATGGGCGCACAGGTTCTGAAAATGTTCATTTATAGTGTTGCAATTGTGTGTAAGAGATGTACCACAGCCTCTGCTCCCTCCCCATCATCCTTCGGAGGCTGTCCAGTTTTGTGTATGAGGAAACTTCCCCCATGGTGGTCCAAAATTATTTGGAAGCCCTCTTAGCCCCCAGAATTTTAATTTCATCCCAAGTGGGAGAAGGGGTCATGAAAATATTTTATAGGAATTTAAGCCCTGCTGCTTCTACAATGCAGCTTGGAAATTTTAAATTCAGGTGATGGAACCATTAGGTCTTAGAAGAAACCAGCAGATTCAGTATTTACTAGAGATATGTTTTGCTGTACATATTGCTTTCCCCAAAGACTAATTATATATGGCCTGGTTTATCAAGAGTTTTCTACCATCCTGTTCTCAAGCCAGTCATATTGAGTAGCTTTGGCCACATTCACTTTGGATTGTTTTTTTACCTGTTTCTCTTTACAAACATTCAAGGTGTTCATCAGCAAACAAGCATCCACAACTCTCCCCCTTAGCAGCAGTGATCCTGGAGGCTCAATCCTAGCCCCTACATTATATAACATCTTTCTTATGCCTCTGGCCACTTTGATTCAGCAGTTGGGATTGAGTCTGCTTATTTGCAGACAACGTTCAAATTCCACAGGTACACTAAAAAAATTTTTTTTTAAACTGCCTCTAATGTTTCGATTGATTTTTACGTTTTTTGGTGCGCTGAATCCAAATCTGGTAACCAATTTGCTCCATCACGTACAGATTTTTTGCTACATTGGGTTAGCAGTTTGAGGTGAACGTTTCAGATTGAGTGCGATCGAGATAAAAGTTTCTTGGATGAATTCTTTATACTAATTGTTTAGTAGTTATTCAAATAAGAATAAAGAAAATTGTAACAAGGCAGCACATAAGAATAGAGTAATGTCAACAAAACACACTGTGATGGTAGCAAAATTGTCTGCACTTAAAACAGCCACATACATGTGCACAAACATTGAGCATATAAGAGCGAGGTTAGACACAAAGCAAAGAAATGTGCAAAAAATGTTGTACAGGTATGTATGTAAGAATAGAAAACGCAAACCGCACCATTGCAATACATGAAGACAAACACCCGATGGTGTGAAAATAAAATTCTAATAAATGAGATCCGACACTGTGATAATAACTAGCAAATTTTTATTTCAAAGTTTAGTAAAAACACGATATTTGTCAACACAGTTTAGATTTTAAAGTCATTCTTGGGTCAATCAATCTCCTGGTGGGCCCGTTTCTTCTTCCCCCGAATGCTTCTCTTGGTGTGCTGCTTGGCGTATTTTTCATCTGGGGTTTCCCGCAGCAGCAACCAGCAGAAATCAGCCATCATAGTGGTGTTCCATCTTCCTTGGTACCTTCTCTCTGCGTCCTTGATGTCCTGGTGAAACCTTTCACCTTGTTCTTCACTGTACGCCCCCAAGTTTTCGGGAAAGTAGTTCACATGGGAGTGCAAGAAATGGACTTTCAGGCTCATGTTACAGCCTTGTTCTTTGAAGGCATTGAGCATCCTGGCAACAATATCCTTATAGTTCTCATCCCGCCTGTTCCCCAAGAATTTGAGAACAACATCCTTGAAGGAATCCCAGGCTTCTTTTTCCTTCTCAGACATCGTTTCAGCGAATGCTCCATCTGAAATGAGTTTCCTTATATCAGGGCCAACAAACACTCCTTCCTTTAGCTTTGCTTCAGAAAGTCGGGGGAACTTTGAGCAAAGGTACCGAAAGCACTCACCATCTTTTGGAAAGGACTTGATGAATTGCTTAATGAGACCCAACTTAATGTGGAGAGGTGGTAATAGAATTTTATCATGAGGTACCAAGCTCTCATGAAGAACATTTTTCTCACCGGGTCTCAAATACTCCCGAATTGGCCAGTCTTTTTTCCCCCAGTGTAGGTCGCGGGCCCGGCTATCCCACAAGCAAAGGAAGCAGGGATATTTGGTGAAACCGGATTGCTGCCCTAATAGCATGGATAGAATTTTAAAGTCTCCACAAATCATCCACTTATGCTCATCATAACGAATCTTCTGAAGAATCAGGGCCAAATTCTCGTATTTTTCTTGGAGAATAACAGAGTGAGCAATAGGAACTGAAGCGAATGTGTTGCCATTATGAAGAAGAACACCTTTTATGCTGTCTTTTGACGAATCAATGAACAGCCGCCATTCAGCAGGATCATACTTGAGTTTAAACTTTTCCATCACTCCGTATATATCGTTGCAAAATACCAAATCTTCCTCTTTGCTGAAATACTTCAAAAATTGTGTCTCACGGTTGCGGTACCAATAAAAAGTTGTTCCTGGTGACAATAGATTTTTCTGTTTAAGCTGAGAACCTAGCAGTTGGGCAGCATCTTTTGGGAGTCCTAAATCCCGGACTAAATCATTCAATTCAGCTTGAGAGAAAAGTTCAGGTTTCGGATCTGGTTCAGTTTCAAACTCGGAAGTACTGGACTCATCGGGAAAAGCCATCTGATGAGTCTCATCATGATCAGAACCGTCCACACAAATATGATCCAAAGATTTTGGTGGTTCAGGCACAGGTACTTCGTTGCTATGAGGCATAGGCCTAATTGCTGAGGGAAGGTTGGGGTAACTTATTACGTTCTTATTTTTTAAGTTGTATCCCTTCACAATGCAAGAGCAAAAATAGCAGTCACTGCTGTGGTCTCTTTGTTCACGCCACATCATAGGTATTCCGAAACGAAATGCTTGTTTTTTACCTTTCATCCATAAGCGTAGCTCTTCCTCACATGTCTTGCACACTTTGTGAGGAGCCCACGGTTTGTCTTGATCGCCTAACTTCAAACCGAAATAGGCGAAATATACTTTTTTAATAAATGCAGAAATGTTCCTCTGCCGCTTTTTCATGGTATATTCCCCACAAATAAAACAAAAACTGTCCGGAGAGTTGACGCAACCTCTGACTCTGTGAGCCATCACAAATACACAGCACTGCAAACTACAACTGTAGTGAACCACTTTGGAATAAAGCTGGATTACGACTGAGCAAACAAAAGGTAATAATGAACTTGCAAGAAACTGAAATTTAAACAGGAACGTTCATGTCGCAACCACCGTGTTTGAGCGAGCGAACGAGGCGAGGCGAACAGGAAAGAACATGCGCCAGCGCGAGTACTGGATTTAGCCCCCCGCCTCCCAATTGTCCTGTTAATGTATAAAATGAATACAAAACACTCTAAAATATCATGAGGGAGTGTTTCTAGTTAGTTAACCATTACAACCTCTATTTTGGGCCAAGAAAATAAACTGCAGTCGGCTAAAAAGAAATTATGTGAACAGTCCTTATATGGGTAAGAAATCTAATTTTGCAAGAAAACGTGACGTGATGGAACATTTTGGCTATTTTTCCTGGATTCAGCACCCCAAAATCTATAGGAATCAGTTGCAAAACTGGAGGCAGTTTTTTGGTAGTGTACCTGTGTTTATTGCTTATGACTTATCGGACTCACAATCTCAATCAAAATATGGTCATTATCAATGAACATATTATATGTAATAATCCTTCTAAATCTGCAGCTTTCTGGTGAAGTAAGAAAAAAGTTTCCTTTCTTGCAACCATAGCAAGTGTTCACATCCCATTAAAGGAATCCGTTTGATTCCTTGGGGGTCCTCTGAGATAGAAACATAGAAATATGATGACAGAAAAAGAGCACATGGCCTATCTAGTCTGTCCTTCCATATCAACTACAACAGTCCCCTTTTTACCTTTAGAGATCCTCTGTGTTTGTCCCATGCTTTTTTGAATTCAGTTACTGTCCTCATCTCTACCACCTCCACTGGGAGACTATTCCACGGATCCACTACTCTTTCCGTAAAGAAATATTTCCGCATATTACTCCTGAATCTATCTCCCTTCACCCTCATCCCATGTCCCCTCGTAGCAGAACTTGCTTTCAATTGAAAGAGGCTCTCTCCCTGAACATTTATGCCACGGAGGTATTTAAACATCTCAATCATATCACCTCTATCCCGCCTTTCCTCTAAGGTGTACATATTAAGATCCTTCAGTCTGTCCTCATATGCTTTGTAAAGGAGACCACTAATCATTTTAGTAGCCACCCTCTGCACCGACTCCATCCTGTTCACATCTTTTTGAAGGTGCGGTCTCCAGAATTGCACATCATACTCCAAATGAGGTCACACCAAAGACTTATACAGAGGCATTATCACCTCCTTTTTTCTGCTAGCTATACCTCTCCGTATGCACCCAAGCATCCTTTTAGCTGTTGCCGTCGCTTTTCTACCTGTTTAACTACTTTAAGATCATCAGACACAACCACGCGTAGGTCCCGCTCTTCTTTAGTGGACAAAAGTACTTCACCCCCTATACTATATTGCTCCCTTGGATTGCTGCAGCCCAAATGCATGACCTTACATTTTTTAACATTAAATCCCAGCTGCCAAATTCTAGACCATTCTTCAAGCTTAGCTAGATCCCTCCTCATGTTATGTACACCTTCCTGGGTGTCTACTTTATTGCAGATTTTGGTGTCATCTGCAAAGAGGCAAACCTTACCTGACAGCCCTTCCGCTATATCACTAACAAAGATGTTAAAAAGAATCGGACCAAGAACAGATCCCTGGGGCACACCACTGGTAACATCCTTCTCCTCAGAGTGAGCTCCATTTACTTGTACTCTTTGTCGCCTCCCACCCAACCAATTTCTAACCCAAGCAGTAACTTTAGGGTCCATCCCTAGGGTGCTCAGTTTGTTTATAAGTGGCCTGTGAGGAACAGTGTCAAAGGCTTTACTGAAATCTAAATACACCACATCTAGGGCTCTCCCTCGGTCCAACTCCCAGGTCACCCAGTCAAAGAAGTCAATCAGATTTGTCTGACAAGACCTGCCTCTGGTGAATCCATGCTGCCTTGGATCCTGTAATCCGCTGGACTCCAGAAACCTCACTATTTTCTCTTTCAGCAGCGTTTCCAATAATTTTCTCACCATCGAAGTTAAACTAACCGGCCTGTAGTTTTCAACCACATCCTTACTTCCGCTTTTGTGTAAAGGCACCACATGAGCCTCTCTCCAGTCCTTTGGCACCACTCCCGATTCCAACGAGGCATTGAAAAGGTCAGTCAGTGGAGCTGCTAGAACGTCCCCAAGTTCCCTCAGTATTCTAGGGTGTATCCCAACCAGTCCCATTGCTTTGTCTACTTTAAGTTGAGCTAGTTTCTCACGAACACAGACTTCTGAAAATTGTTCAAGATGTCCCTCGCTTCTGTTCCTATTTGTGGGTGTTTTCTGAGGTCCTGCTCCTGGTTCTTCATCTGTGAACACAGAACAAAAATATTTATTAAGCAATTCCGCTTTATCCTTATCAGCTTCTACATATTCCTCCCCTGCACCCTTGAGTCTGACAATACCACTTTTGCCCTTCCTCTTCTCACTAATATATCTGAAAAATGTCTTATCCCCCCATTGTATTGCATTGACTGTTTCCTCCTCCTTTTCAATCTTTGCCTTCTTGACTACTTTGCTAGCTTCTCTAGGTTTTTCCAAATACAGATGCCTGTCTTCCTCTCTCTGTGATCTCTTGTATTTCATAAAGGCCTCCCTCTTTTTCTTCACTTTTTCAGCTACTTCTTTCGAAAACCATAGTTCACTTTGTTACCTCTTACCTCTCTCTTATGAAGAACTCATTTGAGGCTCTTAGGCTTGTTAGATCTCCGAGACCCTTTCTGGATTTCAAAACTCTCAATATTTTACTTCATGCTGTTATTCTCAATACACTGCAATACTGTAATTCTTTTATTAACAAGGGTCCCTCTTTACAGTCCGAAGGGGCTACCACTAATCTTAACTTTGGCTGTAAAGCTTCTCTATCATGCTAAATGCTTCGATCACATCTCTCCTTTTAGATCTTGATTCTTGCTCACCACATGCATTGTATACAGGAACACCACATCACCTGCACTCATTGTATACAGGAACACCACATCACCTGCACTCATTGTATACAGGAACACCACATCACCTGCACTCATTGTATACAGGAACAACACATCACCTGCACTCATTGTATACAGGAACAACACATCACCTGCACTCATTGTATACAGGAACAACACATCACCTGCACTCATTGTATACAGGACCACTGCATCACTTGCACTCATTGTATACAGGAACACTACATCACCTGCACTTGTATACAGGAAAACTACATCATCAGTGCACTCATTGTATACAGGAAAACTACATCATCAGTGCATTCATTGTATACAGGAACACCACATCACCTGTACTCATTGTATACAGGAACACCACATCACCTGCACTCATTGTATACAGGAACACTACATCACCTGTACTCATTGTATAAAGGAACACTACATCACCAGTGCATTCATTGTATACAGGAACACTACATCACCTGTACTTATTGTATATAGGAACACTACATCACCTACACTCATTGTATACAGGAACACTACATCATCAGTGCACTCATTGTATAAAGGAACACCACATCACCAGCACTCATTGTATATAGGAACACTACATGATCAGTGCATTCATTGTATACAGGAACACTACATCACCTGCACTCATTGTATACAGGAACACTACATCATCAATGTACTCATTGTATAAAGGAACACTACATCACCAGTGCATTCATTGTATGCAGGAACACTACATCACCTGCACTCGTTGTATGCAGGAACACTACATCACCTGCACTCGTTGTATACAGGAAACTACATCACCTGCACTCATTGTATACAGGAACACCACATCACCTGCACTCATTGTATACAGGAAACTATATCACCTGCACTCATTGTATACAGGAACACTACATCACCTGCACTCGTTGTATACAGGAACACCACATCACCTGCACTCATTGTATACAGGAAACTATATCACCTGCACTCATTGTATACAGGAACACTACATCACCTGCACTCGTTGTATACAGGAACACCACATCACCTGCACTCATTGTATACAGGAAACTACATCACCTGCACTCATTGTATACAGGAACACCACATCACCTGCACTCATTGTATACAGGAAACTACATCACCTGCACTCATTGTATACAGGAACATCACATCACCTGCACTCATTGTATACAGGAAACTACATCACCTGCACTCATTGTATACAGGAACACTACATCACCTGCACTCATTGTATACAGGAACACTACATCACCAGCACTCATTTTATACAGGAACACTACATCACCAGTGCATTCATTGTATGCAGGAACACTACATCACCTGCACTCATTGTATGCAGGAACACTACATCACCTGCACTCATTGTATGCAGGAACACTACATCACCTGCACTCGTTGTATACAGGAAACTACATCACCTGCACTCATTGTATACAGGAACACCACATCACCTGCACTCATTGTATATAGGAACACTACATCACCTGCACTCATTGTATGCAGGAACACTACATCACCTGCACTCACTGTATACAGGAACACCACATCACCTGCACTTATTATATACAGGAACACCACATCACCTGCACTCATTGTATATAGGAACACCACATCACCTGTACTCATTGTATATAGGAACACTACATCACCTGCACTCATTGTATACAGGAAACTACATCACCTGCACTCATTGTATACAGGAACACTACATCACCTGCACTCGTTGTATACAGGAACACTACATCACCTGCACTCATTGTATACAGGAAACTACATCACCTGCACTCATTGTATACAGGAACACCACATCACCTGCACTCATTGTATACAGGAACACTACATCACCTGCACTCATTGTACACAGGAACACTACATCACCTGCACTCGTTGTATACAGGAAACTACATCACCTGCACTCATTGTATACAGGAACACCACATCACCTGCACTCATTGTATACAGGAAACTACATCACCTGCACTCATTGTATACAGGAACACTACATCACCTGCACTCATTGTATACAGGAACACTACATCACCAGCACTCATTTAATACAGGAACACTACATCACCAGTGCATTCATTGTATGCAGGAACACTACATCACCTGCACTCATTGTATGCAGGAACACTACATCACCTGCACTCATTGTATGCAGGAACACTACATCATCAGTGCACTCATTGTATACAGGAAACTACATCACCTGCACTCGTTGTATACAGGAAACTACATCACCTGCACTCATTGTATACAGGAAACTACATCACCTGCAATCATTGTATACAGGAACACTACATCACCTGCACTCATTGTATACAGGAACACTACATCACCAGCACTCATTTTATACAGGAACACTACATCACCAGTGCATTCATTGTATGCAGGAACACTACATCACCTGCACTCATTGTATGCAGGAACACTACATCACCTGCACTCATTGTATGCAGGAACACTACATCATCAGTGCACTCATTGTATACAGGAACACTACATCACCTGCACTCGTTGTATACAGGAACACCACATCACCTGCACTCATTGTATACAGGAAACTACATCACCTGCACTCATTGTATACAGGAACACCACATCACCTGCACTCATTGTATACAGGAAACTACATCACCTGCACTCATTGTATACAGGAACATCACATCACCTGCACTCATTGTATACAGGAAACTACATCACCTGCACTCATTGTATACAGGAAACTACATCACCTGCACTCACTGTATACAGGAACACCACATCACCTGCACTCACTGTATACAGGAAACTACATCACCTGCACTCATTGTATACAGGAACACTACATCACCAGCACTCATTTTATACAGGAACACTACATCACCAGTGCATTCATTGTATGCAGGAACACTACATCACCTGCACTCATTGTATGCAGGAACACTACATCATCAGTGCACTCATTGTATACAGGAAACTACATCACCTGCACTCGTTGTATACAGGAAACTACATCACCTGCACTCACTGTATACAGGAAACTACATCACCTGCACTCATTGTATACAGGAACACCACATCACCTACACTCATTGTATACAGGAACACCAGATCACCTGCACTCATTGTATGCAGGAACACTACATCACCTGCACTCATTGTATACAGGAACACTACATCACCTGCACTCATTGTATACAGGAACACTACATCACCTGCACTCATTGTATGCAGGAACACTACATCACCTGCACTCATTGTATGCAGGAACACTACATCACCTGCACTCATTGTATGCAGGAACACTACATCACCTGCACTCATTGTATACAGGAACACCACATCACCTGCACTCACTGTATACAGGAAACTACATCACCTGCACTCATTGTATACAGGAAACTACATCACCTGCACTCACTGTATACAGGAACACCACATCACCTGCACTCACTGTATACAGGAAACTACATCACCTGCACTCATTGTATACAGGAAACTACATCACCTGCACTCATTGTATACAGGAACACCACATCACCTGCACTCACTGTATACAGGAAACTACATCACCTGCACTCATTGTATACAGGAAACTACATCACCTGCACTCACTGTATACAGGAAACTACATCACCTGCACTCATTGTATACAGGAACACCACATCACCTACACTTATTATATACAGGAACACCACATCACCTGCACTCATTGTATACAGGAACACCACATCACCTACACTCCTTATATACAGGAACACTACATCACCTGTACTCATTGTATATAGGAACACCACATCACCTGCACTCATTGTATATAGGAACACTACATCACCTGCACTCATTGTATACAGGAACACTACATCACCTGCACTCATTGTATACAGGAACACTACATCACCTGCACTCATTGTATACAGGAACACTACATCACCTGCACTCATTGTATACAGGAACACTACATCACCTGCACTCATTGTATGCAGGAACACTACATCACCTGCACTCATTGTATATAGGAACACCACATCACCTGCACTCATTGTATACAGGAACACTACATCACCTGCACTCATTGTATACAGGAACACTACATCACCTGCACTCATTGTATACAGGAACACTACATCACCTGCACTCACTGTATACAGGAACACTACATCACCTGCACTCACTGTATATAGGAACACCACATCACCTGTACTCAGTAGACTGTTCCCTGTAAAATAGTTATCTCAAAGTTATAATGCCCTGTTCAATGTAATTTCAGTTTGTTCAATGTAAACCGCCCTGATGCAGAATAGCGCGGTATATAAGAGAATGTAAATAAATAAATTGTATACAGGAACATTACATCACCAGTGCACTTTGAGGTCTCGCATTCAATTACCTTGTGGTTCTCCCACCTTCCCAGTTCAAGCTAAAAGCTACCTGCTTCTTCTAACCTTAGCTACATAGTCCCGTTACTTTGGAACTCATTTTCTTTCAATGTTCATCTTGAAAGTTTAACTGATAAATTCAAGAAAGGAATTAAAGAGTGGCAAATTTGCAGTGCTTTTCCAAATACTTGGCACAGTTTCATGTGCATTTTACAGTAACATTGGATGACAGATAGGCTCCTCCCACCCCACCCCACCCCTGCCAGTCCTCCATTCATTATTTGTAATATTGTTCGAATGCATTCCTTCCCTTTCATGTCATCCTATCTCCCTTAGGGATTTCTACGATGAGGCTGTTAAACTTACTGGTACTGTAAACCGCCATGCCATCAACTGTAGTGTTTGAAAGGCGATATATCAAATCCTTCTAAATAAATAAATGTATGTTCAGCTTGGAAGAATTACCCTAAAAAGAATATGGTGATGTCATTATTCCAGATGTGCCTACAGCTGGGTTCAGATCTCAGTGCACTATGGGTAACAATTTACTCCTTGACAGGTCCTCTGTGGTACAGTTGGCCAAAATAGACCTAGCAGCTCTTACTGTTTTGGTAAGATACTGATATGCTACATTTATGCACTCAGTACTTCCCTCAGCAAATAATTTTACTATGTTTTAGTTATAGATCTTGGTGCTGGGCATTCAAATCTAAAACTGGGCACTTTCAGGTAGCATACAACAGGTTGCACGTTAGCAGTAAGTGGATAGCATTTGAGAAGTTTGATACCACAGTTTTCATATAAGCTGTTTTTCATCACTCACTCTGCTTCTTCGTTTTCAGCTTCCTATACCGCAGTGTTTCTATTATGTTTCTCACAGGATGAATAAAAAGCTTAGGCTTACTAAAGTGTGGTAGTTTACCTTGCGCTTGGCCCCAAAACTTAGCATGGGGATGGCACCGGATACACACTAACAAATGGAGGCGTGCCCAGCATGTCTCCATGTAGTTAGCGTGCCACCCTTTTTAAGCAGTTTGCTGTGATTAATGCGGGCGCACTTAACACTACCCATTGAGGTGGCATTGCCAGTTACTGTGCATTTTAGATGCCTGCGCTATCTGCAGTGTGCAGACTGTCCCCTTGAACTACCCATTCTCTTCATCAACCCATGCTAAGCAGTTGGTGTGCAATTTTTAGCATGGCCGCATTTTTTGGCATTCATTAACTTTTATCGAGGTACGCTTGGTATGCACTAAACCCCACACTAACCATTAGCGCAGTTTAATATACCCAGAGTCTCATTTGAGAAAAGGATGCTTGCTCCTGTTCCATTTCTCTGCACTATAGTAGCTCTGTTTGTACAGTAAATGGTTAAAATTATTAAGTTATGTACCTGGTTGCACAAAAATATTTTTCACTTTCTCAGAGACCTCAATAGACTGTGGACAACACGATTCTCAAAAAGGAAATTGAGACTAATACCCATAGGAATTATAAAGGGAAAAGATAGAACAGATTAATGCATTTTTAATACATTCATAAAGGAATAACATTTATTTATTTTGCAAATATGCTTTGTTAAGCCATGCTTATCTGCAGGGCACTTGACACCTTATAATGATTTCTTTTTAATGCTTGCCCAAATGCCATCTAGCAAACAGAGATCAGAAATGGCAGCCCATGTAATCCATGCAATGTATTATTCATTTTAAATGAACAGATACGAGTAATGAAGTAGTAGGTGTTGCACTGGAGAAAAATATTAAAAACCGAACTCGCATGTTGGGAGAAAATATATAAATATTGCTTTTGAAAACCCTGTCATGTTACTCTGCCCTGTGGGATTGTAATCACTTTGTAGCCTTCAGGGGATAGATTGTTTATAAATATGAAACACAAATAATCACAGTGTAGCTATATTCCTCTCCTTTAATAAGAAATATATTCAAAGTATTTAATAATAATAACTCTTTATATATACTTTGCCATGTCTGTGTGTTGGTCACTCTCTCATTTATGCTCCAAATTTCATACCTGTACTTACCTTTCAGAGCATTTACTGATTGGTTTCATTTCCATAGGGCAGTGGTTCTCAAGCCAGTCCTCAGGATACATCTAGCCAGTCAGGTTTTCAGGATAACCAAAATGAATATACATGATAGAGATTTGCACGCACTGCCGCCATTGTTTGCAGACCTCTATCATGCATATTCATTAAATCTGACTAGCGAGGTGCGTCAAGGACTGGCTTAAGAACCCCAACCTTAGGGTCTGCTCTGAAGATGCTAATGGTGGCCCATCCCAAAGAGCAGAGTCAGCTTTAGGGTATGTCAAGCAGGACAGTTCGCTAAGGCACGGAAGTGCTGCATGACCTCCCCCCACCACCAACCCTGCAACCTACTGCTTAGCAGCATTTACACAGTTTACAGATCTGTAAATCCTGGAAATGCCTTTGAATATCAGGCCCATAATGCTTTGCAAATAAAAGAAGAAATACTGAATGATATTTCTTTCTTTGGTTTCATTTCAAATGCAATTCTTTCATCCTGAATTAAAACAAGATTGGAAAAGGTGTACCCCATGAACTACACAGTAGACTTTTCCAGAGCTGCCTTTTATAGTAGATATTTGCATGTGTAATACTCATTCCTCACTCTCGTCCCACTAAGTCTTCAGTTATTTATTCCCTCTCCTGTTCCATCTCTTTCAGTGCCCCTCTACAGCAACCCTCATCTTGGATCTCAATCTCCCTTTCTTCCCCTCAGAGACTCTGCTTTTAATATCAGTGTTCTCTATCCCTCTAGCAACTCCCTTTCCCACTATGTCATGAATCTGCCTTTCTCCTTCCAGCTCTCCCGCTTCCTAGGCTTCAGTCTCCCTTCGCTCCCACTCAACTCCTTGCCATTCCGTCTCTTGCTCCACTCAGCTGGTCGAGTCATATTCACTTCGTTTTTACCTTGCTGGCTGTGGTGCTTCAGTCCTAGTCCTCCACTCTGCCAAGGCCAGTGGAACCTGGGAAATCTCACTAGCCAATGTGCTTCAGTTCTAGCCTTCTCCTTTTCCCATGGAACCTTGCTGGCCATGGAGTTTAGTTCCAGACCCTTCACAAGTCTCGAACCATCAGGGCCGTGAAACTCTGGTGGTTGCAATGCTTCAGTCCTTTCCCTCCACTCTTCCTGGACTGACAGGGCCTAGGAAGCCCTTCTAGCCAAGGTACTTAAGTCCTAATCCTCTCACATTCATGGGGAGCCCTGCTGGCCATGGTTCTCTGCCCAGGTTCTCTGCAATACCTAGACCAACAGGTCCCGGGGAACCCTCTAGCTACAGTGTTTCAGTCCATCCCTCTATTCTTCCTGGGCTGATAGACCTAGAGGAAACTTGCTGGCCATGCTCCTTCTTTTCTTTGACTATTGTATATGAGAGGAGAAGCTCAGAATAGGTGAGCATGAGTTTTGTGCAAAATTGAGGCTTGGCATATCTGCTACTCTAGGCAACCCACCAAAAATTGTCCCTTAACAATATTTATGAACCCAGAATACAATAGAAATGGTTTTCTCATGAAACACATGTCAATGGCAGTTTTCTGTGAGTTTCACCTGGGTAAAACATCATTACATGCCTAAAATGGCCCTGCAAACACTGCCCAGCCTTTCTGTGGATAAAAATATGCACACAACTACTATTACTATTGATCATTTGTATAGTGTTACAATGGGTACACTATGCTGTACAGACACATTTATTTATTTATTTGTCATTTCTTATATACCGCCCCTTCCTGAGATCATGGGCGGTTTACATCTTAAACAACATTATTACATTGAACACAGTTTAACAGTTGGTGATTACAACACGGTAACAAAGTAACTTAACTATGTACATACAGCTGTAGCTTGAGTTATATACAGTGGAAAGATGTATCAAATACGTGATACAGTGTGTGGCAGCTATGAGGGGGGGGGGATGGGTTTGGGATTGTTCAGAGGATGGGGGGGTTGTTACTGTTGTTCTCCCCATAATGCTGGATAAAGAAGAAGGTTTTAAGTTCTTTCCTAAATGTGTTTGTCTTTGATGTAGCGGAGCGTGGCTGGGAGGGCATTCCATAGTAGAGATGTAAAAGACGGCCCCTGCCCATCAGAGCTTAAAATCTAGTCAAGAGACAACACAACAGCTGGGGACAAGTATGCATTTAGGGGAATGGTAAGAAAACACATAGGAGACTAAGCCAATCAGGATCCAACAGCAGCCTTGAAAAGGTGAGCTTTCTGCCTGGATTTGAAAAGAACTAGAGATGAAGCCTGGCATACAGACTCAAGTAGTTTGTTCCAGGCATAAGGAGCAGCAGGGTGGATGGATCAAAGGCTGGAGTTGGCAGTAGAAGAGAAGGGCACAGATAGAAGGGATCTGCCAGAAGAGCGGAGTTCCCAAGGAGGGGCATAGGGAGAGATAAGAGAAGAAAGATAGTGAGAAGCAGCAGAAAGAATGCACTTATAGGTCAATAGGAAAAGTTTGAACTGGATAGGGAAGCAGATAGGGAGCCAATGAAGCAACTTGAGAAGAGGAGTTAAATGAAAATATCGACGCTGGCTGAAAATTAGTTGCACAGCCGAGTTTTGAACAGATTGAAGGGGAGAGAGATGATTCAGAGGGAAAACCAGCAATAGTTTAGACAGGAGTTGACTAAAAAGTGAATAAGTGTCTTAGTAGTGTGTTCTTAAAGGAAGGGGCAAATATTCCTGATGTTACAGAGAAAGAAATGACAGGTTTTAGCTATCAGTTGTATATGTGTGGAGAAGGAGAGGGAGGTCAAAGATGACACAAGGAGTAGAGCATTATCCACAGAGATTGAGAAAGGAGGAAGGGAGGAAGTGGGTTTAGGGAGAAAAATAAGAAGTTCTGTTTTGGACATGTTCAATTTCAAATGGTGGTGAGCCATCCAGGCAGCGATGTCAGACAGGCAGAGATCCGAGTCTGGATTGCTGGAGAGATTTCAGATGTAGAGAACAGTCATCGTAAAGCTGGTACTGAAAACCGTGGGAGGAGCTGAGTGCATCAAGGGACTGAGTATATAGAGAGAAAAGGAATGGACCAAAGACAGACCCTTGGAGTGCACCAACTCAGAGCGGGATAGCAGTAGAGGAGGATCCACCAGAACAAATGCTGAAAGTGTGGAGAGATAAGACGAGAACCAGGATACCACAGAGCCTTTAAAACTAAGCGAGGACAAGGTATTGAAGAGAAGGTTGTGATCAACAGTGTCAAAAGCAGCAGAAAGGTCAAGAAGGATGAGGATCGAGTAAAGGCCCATAGATTTTTGCCAGGAACAGGTCGCTAGAGACTTTGGCAAGAGACGTTTCAGTAAAATGTATAGGACGAAAGCCAGACAGCAATGGATCCAAAAGGGCTTCAGAGGGGAGTAAGTCAAGGCAATGGGTGTGAACCACACTTTCAAGTAGTTTAGAAACGAAGGGGGGGGGGGGAGATGGGTCGATATAATTAGAAGGACAGATAGGGTCAAGTGAGAGTTTCTTGAGGAGAGGTGTAATCACAGCATGTTTGAAAGTTGCAGGAACAGTTACAGTGGAGAGCGTAACAGTGTGCGTATTTTTACCAGTTCCTTGTTTTACTGCTGAGACTATGAAAATTCTGGGAGGCATTGTCAGTATCTTTTTATCTCTGTCAATTTTGTTGAGCACTTATACTAGTACGTATGTGCTTGTCTGTTTAGTACTGTCATGTAGTTAATTAAACTGGAGTCCTCTCAATGCAGAAACCAGCAAATCCCTCCTCCTCCACCCCCTTACGAGTTTAAAGTTGGAAAGCATTAAGGCTACAATCAGGAGATAGGGGAGCCTATTCTGCTAAATGTGCTTCACCTTAACTGGCACGGTACCACGCTGTCGGCACTAACATTCAAAAAGGACATAGAGAAACTTTTAAACTAGAAGGGGGGGGGGAGCCAATAGTCGCTCAGCAGCACATGGTTTGGAGTAAGGTATCTTTGAAGGATACCATTATAATAGGGAAGTTAGAGCATCCCAACGGGGGCACTGCAATAAAGTCTATAAGAGCCCAGGTTCCCTTAAATAAAGGGCAGGAAGAGTTGCAAGATTGCAAATGATCTCTGTCAGCTGCTATGAAGCTGATGAATTCAAACAAACATACCTTGAAATATTTCTGTATAAATGCTAGAAGCCTAAAATTAAGATGGGAGATTAGAAAATATAGCTCTAAATGAAGAGAATGATATAAAAGGCATCTCAGAGACCTGGTGTCTTTCACCCACTCCCTTGCATTATATAAGGACCAATAAAACGTTGTGTGTTTTAAATACTGCCCACGTCTTTGTACTGTTTTCTGCACCTTATTCAGGGCTGGAGCTTCCATTAGATGAACTAGACGTTCTCAGGGCACTGCTGCTGCCCCTTTCCAGGACCTGCGGTGGAAGCTTTGGCATTGAAATATGACGCAGTGCTTGCCTGAACTCTCCAGTGCTGCATTGCATTTCCTGCTTTCTATGACCTGCCGCTTCTGCCGCCTTCCAGAAGTCTGTATCGGAGGGGGACGGAAGCAGCTGCAGGTCATTAGAAGGCAGGAAATGTGACTCAGCGATGGAGAGTTCAGGTAAGCGCTACATAGTGCTTTCAATGCCATTGCTGCTGCTTCAGGTCCCAGAGAGGGGCCATGGGGATGGCAGCAGGTGGGAGCTACAGTGGGATTAAGGGTCTGCCTAGGGCACCTCTAAACCTTGCACCGGCCCTGGCCTTACTTCTTTGTCTTACACCCTACCCGTCTTCCCATTGCTCCCTCTTCCAGCTCCTTAGTCCCACTTCCACCCTCATCTCTCGCCCTCTTCCTGTCCCCTCACTTTTCCTAGAAGACATTTTGTTACTTTTCACACCACCTCCTTGTAGCGGAGATATCCCCATCTCAAGTTCCCTCCCTCCAGAAGCTATTTCTCATGCTGTCCTTCCCAAGATCTTGCCCTTTATTTTGCCCCTGCTTGCTATTGTATTTGCAACTGCAGCAACCAAAACTGTCTCCCTTTTTCCAGGTGGTTTTTATACCATGTGCCAGGGTTCAAATCCTGCTAGAGGACTGGAGTTTCTAGTCCTACAGGTGCTCTTTGTGGTCTTGGGCAAGCCACTTAACCCTCCGTTGCCTCAGCTACAAAAACATGGATTGTGAGCCCTTCAGGGACAAGGGAAGTACATATATATATAGTACCTGAATGTACACCGCTTTAACTCATTGAAAAGTGGCATTTAAGTCTAGCTAAATAAATAAATAAAAGTGGCTAATGTGGTCTAGGGTGGGTGACAAATATCTGACTATAAAACACACCCTATTTGCATCTGGATGCTAGTGACTAGGTGATATTTTTTTACAAATTTATGACTGTATTTGCACCCCATTTTGCTTATTTGCATGGGCCTAGAAGTATAATTTACATTCTGTTCACTAAAGTGTTAAATAGGACTTTATGAGGCATAATAAAGTGCTGATTTTCAGAGTGGTGATAACCGGATAATTTTATCTAGTTATCTTTAAATGGATATCTTTAAGCCAATATCAACCTGTCAGGGGCAGTCCAAGGAGGGTGTGGGGTCATGTGCGGAGACTCATTGCAGGGCTTCATTTGCATAAGGGCCTCATATGCACAAGTATTTGCATAAGGTAAACGTGCACCAACGTTTAGTAAACATGCCTCTTAATGAGTATCTGGATAAAGAAAGACTACCAAATTTCTACATTACTATACTCCAGTGCCAACCATGGGTACAATAGGAAGTACTACAAACACTGCCCATTTAGAACCCATAGCAAACCCACCGTATCATAACTACACTACCAGGACTCTCAAAGCACCATACTCTACCTATCAAAAGGCAGCACTGCAAATATTAAACCAATACATCTCCTACTGGGAAAAGAGAACAAGTGGCACTGTCAAATTGAAACTACATAAACAGAATACCTCAGCTCGGTTACACATGTAGAACATAGACCATCACCGAACACAGAAGGTTTAGTACAAGAGGAAATTAATTTATAGTTTTAATTTTCCATTGTTGCTGTACATTACAAGTTTGGCTTTTGGGGTTCCCCAGTTTAATTATTTGTCTTCCTATTTCTAAATTGTGATACCCCAAAAGCCAAACTTGGAATGTACAGCAACATTGGAAAATTAAAACTATAAATTAATTTCCTCTTGTACTAAACAAACGTTAACAAGACGTTACCTATGCTCATTTCCTAGAGCTGACATATTCCAGTTAATAAATTCAAAATAAAAAAATATTTTTCCACCTTTTGTTGTTTGGGCATTTTATTTTTCAGCTGCAATTGCTCCAGTCACTTTCTTCTGGTTTCTTCATGACTTTTGAAGGAAGTTATGGCAGCGATACTATCAGGGGGAAGAGCACAATGTGCTGTCATCATCATTGTCAATATTTCCTGGGCAAAGAAACCTGCATGTAAATACAAACCCCAAACAGATTACTAACCCATCATCGCATGTTAGTGTCTGCAATGACACTGAGCATGGACGTCCCTCTTCGGAAAAATGCCAGCCAAGATGCCATTTATGCAGCCATTCATTTGGGGCAGTCCATGTTTCTAAAACTGAACCAAAATATAAACCTCCCTAATGTTTTCTCAGACGTTTTACCCTAGACATCCCAGATTGCACCTGGGTGTCCTTTCAAAGTGCCAGTTCACATTTGGCAATGCAAAATCACACTTAAGCCTCCGGTCAATATTCCCTCTCATTTTTTCTGATGTCTGTATAGTTGTACATTACTACTGTGCAAATAATTTTTGCAAATGGGTGGTGCCAAGGCCACTTCCTTCCTGTAAGATGTGTTTACCATAGCACCACCATTTACTGCTGTCAACCACCCAACACCAGAAAGTCAAGCTCTGTTTTTCTCCTTCCTTCTCATCTCTCTTCTGAAATACCATCTCTTCTTACATCTTTTGTGCTAATCTACCTTCTCCACTCGATTTTCTTCACTCCCAACTCTTCCATTCCTTTTCTTTGTCTCCCATGCCTTCCAACCTCTTCTCCCTACGCCTCTATCTTCTTTCATCATCCACATCCATATAATACAACCTTTTCCATTTCCTAACATTTGCCATCAACAACCCTCCGTTTCTTCATTCCCCAGCTTCAATGTCCTCCCCAGCATCATGCATCCTCCTTGCCTCCTTCCACCAAGATTTTTTCCCCTGCCTTTTCCCCCTTCCCAACATTTGACCTCTGCCTTCTTCCCCCTCCCTCTCCCATCTTGCATCTTCTTCTCCTTCTTCTTATCCCCAGTCATCTGCTTTCCCTGCTGCTGTCTCCAGGGCTGGCATTAGAGGGTAGCAAACAGAGTAATTGCCCTAGGCCCCCATGCCCCAAGCCTGCCTCATTCTTGAGGAGGAATACATTGAAGGTGAGCTTTGGGGACCCTTCCTCGGTTTTTGCCCAGGGCCCCTGCATGCCTAACATCATTCCTGGACATGCATCTAGGTCCGCATCTTACTCCTGCCTTAATTGGTGCATGCAAGCTTATCAGCAGAACATTCCTGCAGGTGCCCCTGCTGCTGACCACCCTTTCCTCTTTCCCCTCTTCTGCTTTGGTACTGTTAACATGTTCAAACTCATGGGCCAGCGCTTCATGCTGGCTAACACTTGTGCTTCAGCAGAAAGGAAGAGCCAGCCTACGAGTTTTGAACATACTCATGATGCCGGCACAGACAGGACAGAGTGGCAATTGCCGCAAGAAGGGCTCCTGCTACTGCTGCTGCTCTTACTATCCAGCTAGATCCTGCAGGGCCTGGGATTCAATATGCACAGCTGTGCAGATTAAAGAGAACATAGGCTTTGAACCCCTTTTATTAGTGTAATGATTTTTCTTTATACCTTATCAACCCTTAGATATTCTATCTGAGGATGGGTCCACCAAATATAGACTGATGGCAGTTCTACACCACCTTTAATTTAATGAACCCCCAAATGCACGGGCCCACACATATGCTTTTAGTTGTGCAGGCCCATTTATTTGAAATTCACTTTCTGTTGAAGCACAATTGCGCAGAGAGTATATGAGTTTTGCCAGTTAAGTGAAACCTGGTTGGGATTTTAATGTTCTGGTATACTTCCTGCCTTGGAATTTTAAATTGTTGTTCTCTGATTCAAGCGCTTTTGGTTGATGGTGGATTCTTAAATGTAATTAAAACACATCAGTGCTTGCTCACTGTTTTGGAAAAAGGGGCCTATGTGATCCCCAAAGTACATGTACTACAATGTCTTTTTTACTGGTTCGATAGAAGGAATTATATCATACAAAGTTCAAGTTTTATCTGAGACAAATATGGCTACTAGAAGTCCTCACTACTGCTTGATTTTTCACATTCTTACCCAGCTTGATGGAAATGTTGATATTTATGGGAAAAATGGCATTGATAAATAGTCGGATAACATCCAAATCCAGAATGGGATGTTTGGAAAAGTTAACCATCGAGAAGATGGTCAATAATAGTACTGAATGAAATTTATGGAGCAGACAGTGACATGAGCAGAGTTCATAAGTACATTCATTTATTATATAAAATAGCTGAATTTACACACATATTTGCAAACTTTACATGGGTTTGTTTACACCTGCTATAAAGCAGGTGTAAATGTCCAAGCCTGAATTTAAGGCATGATCACTGCCGTTCGCACTAATGTTTTAGAAAGACATGTCTTTAGAAAATCGTCTTAAAATAGGTACATTTAGGATGACGACTTAGGCACCAGGTTATAGTATTATCATCATCTTAATGTATGGGGTTTCTGCTTATTTTCAAAGACAAACATCATGGACAATTTCTCTTTGAAAATCTGCAGAAACTGGGCATGTGAAAAGTACCCGCATCTTTTCCAACCATGTGGGCTATTGGAAGCATATTTCTAACCATGTGGGGTCCCTATTAAATTCTGAATGAAAATGTTCTTCAGTAAATAAAGTTTTCTATCAATGTTAGTCCCATCGGGCCATGAAATTATGTTTGGTCTGGTTTTCAGACGGACATGTGTCCGCATATTTAAAAAAGGCTCGCCATCAAATCTGGCCTCAGCAGAGTAAAAACAGTCATTATGGTAATCTGTTCTCTCTGTCCTTGAGGCGTGTCCTTCAAGATAGTGCTGACCCAGACTAAGGAGAAAAGCAGAAACCTGCACTGCCCCTTACTGGGGCTCTGTTCTTAAACAGATCAGTGTTTCTCAAGCTGGTCCTAGAGCACCCCCTACCCAGCCTCCATTACATGCAAATCTATCTCATGCATAATCATGGTGAATATCCTGAAAACCACACTGGCTATCTATATCTATACAGAGTACTCCAGGATCTGCCTGAGAAACCCTGCTGTAGGCAACTGAAACATTTACGTTTATGGTATACTCAAGTTGGCATCATTCATAGACCATTTTGCTTTCCTCTATAAAGTAATAATGTGCTGCCACAAGGAGATAACACAGACCATCAATTCAAAGGGGTAGGGGCATATTTACTAAGGCCTGTACTGCTAACACACACATCATGGGCTCAGCGCTAACTTTAAGGTGTGTGTGCTTCCATCCCCCTGCAGTTGGCATAGGCCCAGGATGCAGCACCATACAAGCTGGCATGCAGGTGAACTTAATGCCAACCATTGAGGTGACGTTAAATGCATCAAGCACATTTAATGTGGACTACTAAAGCTCGTGCTAGCTACGACACGCTGGCAAGGCCTGCATTTCATCCCTGTCCAGCCCAGTCCCTGCCCCTCCACATGCTACTAATTTAACACAGTATTTTTGAAGCGAGAGCCCAAGCTACTACTTAGCACTGCAATCAAACCACATGCTGAAGCCCTACACTAGTAAACATGCCCCTTAGTGCATAACTCTCACTGGTTGCAATGGATAGTACCTGTGAGACATACTGAATAGCACAATGAGAAAAGGTTAGTAAGCACGAATCTGCTAACAAGAGCACCTGGCAAAAAGGCAGTTGAGTGGTTTTAGTTAAGCAAGTCACCAAGGCCATCATCTATAAGGCACAGAATACAGTCCTATCTGCCTATAATTGTGCACTCCCTGAAGTCAGAAGACTGCATAAAAGACCTGGAAATTGAAATGCTATGGAATGAAGATCTTAAAAATTATAGGCATCCATACAATTTGGCCACCAGCTTTTACAAACCGAGTGTCCAACAATGGACCAGCTTTCTATTCCAAGTCCTATGATTCGCGCTGCAGAATCAGCTCATTGAGATGAAGAACCTGATTTTGTAGGGCATCCTGCAGGATTGAAGCAAGCCTATCCTTGCATGCATTTTATGATTTTCTAGCATACAAATTCCTCCACTGGTTGAGCTAATTCCTGTCATTTCTGTCTTGTGGACAGTGTCCAATAGCTTTATAAAATATGTATATGATGCCAAGCTTTATAGCCAGGCCATGTATTTTTAATGTAAATGCAGACAGATATCTGGAAAAGAATTTCATTCATAAACTGTCCATAAATTTTCAGGGAGCTGCCAACATGTCTTCTAAGCATCACATGACTACTTCAGTTCCAGGATTGATTTTTATTTCTCTTTCCCTCTATTTTTACTAGCTTTCTTGGCAAAACTGCTTATATTGAAGTCATCCCTTTTCCTGATTCTGTCATAGCAAAGCAGTAAATATTCTTGTTCTGGTGTAACAATTGTATCTGGTTTTAAATTCATTGAGAGGAATTAGTTAAAGGTAGCTAACAGTCATCGTGCATGCTAAACTAGTTTAGCGTACTATTGACTAAAGACATAGGGTGTCGATATTCAAAATAGTTTGTACTACTTTTGTTTTAAAAATCACATGCCAGTAAGCAATGAAAGTTTAACCAAACAATTCATGCAGTTAAAATGTAACCACTTCAGCATAGGAGGAGTGAATGCTATCCAGTTAATTTTATGTGATTAAGTAAAATGTAATGGAGTTACAAGAGAGATCCCCAGTCCTCCATAAAAGAGAAGAGCCTGGTCCACCTTAAAGAGAAAGCCAAGCTAGGGAACTTAATGCCAATGCCACTTTTGGAAGCTAGGAGTCAATGCATTTCTGATGATCTCTGGGGGAAGGTGCAAGGATTTGTAAGGTAACCAATCCCCTACCCTTTGATAAATTTTGGTGGGGGGCTCCCCCTTACATTACCTATGGGCACCCAGCATTTAAATCCAGCCATGGCAGGGGGAGAGGAAAATGCTGGACTGGAAGGAGAGAGGCAAGTAGCTGATATTGACAGATGTAGGGTAAGAAAAGGGGGCAACATGCTACAAGAAGGGCCTCATGCTTGGACTGGGAGAAGGGGGCTGATCCTGGGGCTGGGAGAAGAGAGCTGATGCTGACAGATGCTGAGGAGAGGCAGTAGGAGACGGGGGCTGATTCTCGGATAGTGAAAAGGAAAGAGAAGAAAAATACTGTTGGGGGGGGAGAAGCAAAGGGATATGCATGGGAAGGTGGAGGTGGAGATGCAAAGGGATGGATGCCGGGGGGGGGGGGGGGGGAGGGATAAGCAGGATGAAGGTCAATGTAAATAAATATTAGAAAAGGAGGTAGACAAGTGGATGCAGAGGAAGGGAAGAAGGAGGTATAGGGGAAGATGGAGAGGAATGGATACTGAAGATGGGGAAGAGGCAGAGGCACTGGATGCTAGGAAAAGGGGAGAAAGAAGCAGGGGGTTATGAAGATAGGGAGAGGCAAAAGAAGAGGATGTGAGAGGGTGGAAATGGGGAAGTAAAATAGGGAATGGGAGCTTGGACAAAGGGGTAAGACATAATAAGGGGACTGGAAGTGGGGAGGTTATGAGTGACAAGGAAGGAACTGGGGTTGGAGAGGCAAAGATAAATGAGGCTGGAGAGGGGATGAATGCAGAGGGTGAAAATGGGGGATTAGAAAGTGGGTGAAAGACAAGGAATAGGAAGCTGGCAAAGGAGTAAGAGACAAAGGGGGAAATGAAAGGACTGAAGAGGAGAGAAAAAGGAATAAATTGGGGTTTAGCTTGGTGAATTAGACTTAGGAAAGTTACATTCAGGTACAGTAGGTATTTAGATAACAAGGCAGGTAAGAGAAAAGAAGTAAAAAGATGATCAAGAGAAGGATCAATATTAAAGAAAGATGTAAGGGAGGAAAGGAAGAAGACAGAGAAAGTGAAGAAACAGAAAATGGAAATATGATTCTGGAAAAGTCTTAAGAGAAATCAAGAGACATGGTAAAGAGAGTCCAGGACCAACACAGCTGGAAAAATAAAATGTTCAATGTACAAATATATTATTTTTATTTTTAAGAGAATGAAATATTCATGTTTTGTATTTTGTTTTGTATAGGAGGAAATGTGTTTCTCTTTTTCTTTCTTCAGTGCTCCACTGCTTATAGAATCTGGTGTCTTGGGAGGAAGGGGGCTGGAAACAAAGGGGGAGAGAACAGACAAAGGAAAAGAGAGTCTGGGATGAGGAAAGAAAGGGGAGAGAGCAGAAGAAGGAAAAGAGTCTGGGAAGAGGAAAGAAAGGGAGAGAGAGCAGAAGAAGGAAAAGAGAGTCTGGGAAGAGGAAAGAAAGGGGGTGAGAGCAGAAGAAGGAAAAGAGAGTCTGGGAAGAGGAAAGAAAGGGGGTGAGATCAGAAGAAGGAAAAGAGAGTCTGGGATGAGGAAAGAAAGGGGGAGAGAGTAGAAGAAGGAAAAGAGAGTCTGGGATGAGGAAAGAAAGGGGAGAGAGCAGAAGAAGGAAAAGAGAGTCTGGGAAGAGGAAAGAAAGGGGGTGAGAGCAGAAGAAGGAAAAGAGAGTCTGGGATGAGGAAAGAAAGGGGAGGGAGCAGAAGAAGGAAAAAAGAGTCTGGGATGAGGAAAGAAAGGGGGAGAGAGCAGAAGAAGGAAAAGAGAGTCTGGGAAGAGGAAAGAAAGGGGAAGAGAGCAGAAGAAGGAAAAGAGAGTCTGGGATGAGGAAAGAAAGGGGGAGAGAGCAGAAGAAGGAAAAGAGAGTCTGGGAAGAGGAAAGAAAGGGGGTGAGAGCAGAAGAAGGAAAAGAGAGTCTGGGATGAGGAAAGAAAGGGGGAGAGAGCAGGAGAAGGAAAATAGGGTCTGGGAAGAGGAAAGAAAGGGGAGAAAGCAGGAGAAGGAAAGGAGGGGTCTGGGAAGAGGAAAGAAAGGGGTGAGAGCAGAAGAAGGAAAAGAGAGTCTGGGATGAGGAAAGAAAGGGGGAGAGAGCAGAAGAAGGAAAAGAGAGTATGGGATGAGGAAAGAAAGTGGGAGAGAGAGCAGAAGAAGGAAAAGAGAGTCTGGGAAGAGGAAAGAAAGGGGGAGAGAGAGCAGAAGAAGGAAGGAAAGAGAGTCTGGGAAGAGGAAAGAAAGGGGAGAGAGCAGTAGAAGGAAAAGAGAGTCTGGGAAGAGGAAAGAAAGGGGGTGAGAGCAGAAGAAGGAAAAGAGAGTCTGGGATGAGGAAAGAAAGGGGAGGGAGCAGAAGAAGGAAAAAAGAGTCTGGGATGAGGAAAGAAAGGGGGAGAGAGCAGAAGAAGGAAAAGAGAGTCTGGGAAGAGGAAAGAAAGGGGAAGAGAGCAGAAGAAGGAAAAGAGAGTCTGGGATGAGGAAAGAAAGGGGGGGAGAGAGCAGAAGAAGGAAAAGAGAGTCTGGGAAGAGGAAAGAAAGGGGGTGAGAGCAGAAGAAGGAAAAGAGAGTCTGGGATGAGGAAAGAAAGGGGGAGAGAGCAGGAGAAGGAAAATAGGGTCTGGGAAGAGGAAAGAAAGGGGAGAAAGCAGGAGAAGGAAAGGAGGGTCTGGGAAGAGGAAAGAAAGGGGGTGAGAGCAGAAGAAGGAAAAGAGAGTCTGGGATGAGGAAAGAAAGGGGGAGAGAGCAGAAGAAGGAAAAGAGAGTCTGGGATGAGGAAAGAAAGGGGGAGAGAGCAGAAGAAGGAAAAGAGAGTCTGGGAAGAGGAAAGAAAGGGGGTGAGAGCAGAAGAAGGAAAAGAGAGTCTGGGATGAGGAAAGAAAGGGGAAGAGAGGAGAAGAAGGAAAAGAGAGTCTGGGATGAGGAAAGAAAGGGGGAGAGAGCAGGAGAAGGAAAAGAGGGTCTGGGAAGAGGAAAGAAAGGGGAGAAAGCAGGAGAAGGAAAGGAGGGTCTGGGAAGAGGAAAGAAAGGGGAGAGAGCAGAAGAAGGAAAAGAGAGTCTGAGAAGAGGAAAGGGAGAAAGCAAGAGGAAGAGAGGGTTAGGGCCAGAGTCGGTACTAGGCAAACTAGTCAGTCGCCTAGAGCTGCATCCATCGACCAGTCCTCACTTTGTGCAGTTTAGCTATCAGGTTAGCAGCTGAATATTGCTACTAACCGGATAGCTGCCAGGACCACCCCTGCTCCCACTCCGGCCACAGACCACCCTGGTTTTATCCAGGCCTCTTTCCTGCGGTCTGTGGGGTTTTCAGCAGTACTGTCCAGATAATGCTGTGGTTTAACTGGTTAGCAACTACTGCTAAATAGCTAAACCCTTTAGAATACCCCCCTCCTATATTTCTAGTAGTTCCCCATATGATCCAGATAAACACGGAAACAGGGAAAGTGGAGCCAACCAAAGAAACACATTTAATTCAAGATAGTGAAATAAAAAGGCCACACAGAGTGAGCAGCTGATCATTTAGATCTCAGGTCACAGATGTATCAGTGACTTCAGTAATTTATATCTACCTGTTAAATTTCTGAAGTACTGAAGATAGGAGTAAACTGCCAAGTCAATATTTTATCCCTACCATATATCCAATAAAAAGTCATCAAATTTATCATTACCAAATAAATCCAGATACTGAAATTTTGGCCAGAAACTCCCTTGCAGCATAATTCATCATGAAAGGAAAAGTTTTTCCATATTATTATTTTGAGCCTGAATGGAAATAAAACAGTAGTTGTTGGAAAATGTGTACATGACAATCTACATTCATGAGTATCTTTTTAAGCTAAATTGTTAATGAAATCCATGTGTATTGCTGCCATGACATGAGTACTTTTTTGATCCTTATTCATGATCAGGAGCATAGACACACCAACAATTGGGGCCAGGCATGCTTTGTGCCATTCTGGAATCGCTCCATGTCATGCATCTTCATTGCTTTGCCAGGCCACTCCTTCAGCATGTTCCATTCTCTTTGGATGTCCTTGCTCTATTGACGTCCATATACCTGGTTTCTAAAATACTTTCAGGGATGTCCTTGTGAATTAAACATCTGTGTACCCATTTTCAAACATCCAAAACATGAATAGGGCTTCTAAAATAACCCTTTAGAGTGTCTCTTCATAGGAAGAAATTATGTACAGTGATCAAATCAATCAATAAGATCCTGATTCCAGGGGAGGAATTGTGGAAACAGATAACGCAAAGATCTGTCAGGGTTATATTACCTCTAGAACAGTGGTTCCAAAACCTGTCCTGGGGACTCTCCAGCCATTTGGATTTTCAGAATATCCACTATGAATATTCATGAGAGATTTGCATACATTTTCTCCATTGTATGCAAATCTTTTTCAATCATATCCATTGTGGATACCCCTGAAAACGCAACTGGCTGGGGAACCACTAGGACAGCAGTGGCGGGAGAAAGCCCCTAAGACTTAGCCAGCCCTACAGCCCAAGCCAGGGGCGGGCTTTTGATGGGTTCCTCAGGAGCACTGTTCACCGGGGTACCCCCTCAGGTAAGGGGACAACTCATCCACTTCACCCACAGATGGCCCCTCATCATCTTGGACCCCTGGGTGTTGCAGATTGTCCAGAGTGGATATTGACTGCATCTCGCCCAGCTTTCGCCTCTGAATGCCCCAGGGGTGTACCCCATGGATCCTGCTGCAAGAATAGGTCTCTGCCCTATTAGCTGACCTAGTCTTTCTGCCAGAAGACCGAATGCAGCAGCTGGTGGTGATAATGGGCACAGTGCAGCGCCAGCCCTGTACTTGGCCTGAGATATGTTGTAGGTCTTCGGCCATATGGCCGCCATTGTGCATGTCACTCATCAGGCCCGTCTCTTCATGCAGCGGGCCCAATGGACCTTAAGGAGCCAAACATATTGACTTAGGTAGTTTGTTCCAGGCAAATGGAGCAACAAGGTAGAATGAGCGATATCTAGAGTTGGAGTCCTTCAAAAGGATATAAACAGGATGAAGTCAGTACAGAGGGTGGCTACTAAAATGGTTAGTGGTCTTCATTATAAAGCATATGAGGGCAGACTTAAGGATCTTAATATGTACACCTTTGAGGAAAGGTGGGATAGAAGTGATATGATTGAGAAGTTTAAATACCTCCATGGCATAAATGCACAAGGGTAGAGCCTCTTTCAATTGAAAGCAAGTTCTGCTATGAGGGGACATGGGATGAGGATGAGGAAAGGGGATAGATTCGGGAATGATATGCAGAAATATTTCTTTACGGAAAGAGTGGTGGATCCGTGGAATAGTGTCCCAGTGGAGGTGGTAGAGATGAGGACAGTATCTGAATTTAAAAAAGCATGGGACAAACACTGTAAAGGAAATAAGGGGACTGTTGTAGTTGTTGATATGGAAGGACAGACTAGATAGGCTATGTGGTCTTTTTCTGTCGTCATTTCTCTCTGTTCTTTGTTTCTATGTCTATGCAGCACTCCATATGTCTTGTAGCATTATACAAATGCTCAGTAGTAGCAGTACTTATGTGTTTCTTACCATACTCTAGTCCTCAGTTTTGTTATGTTCTTTCTTTGATTAGATTGTAAACTCTGATGATCAGGAACCATATCTACATCTATATGCACAGCACTGCTTATGCCTTGTAGCACTATACAAACAATTAGTAATATCTATAGGTGTATGTGTGTATATATATATTCGATTTTGAATCCAACCCCTGAAGGCTGTAGTTTGTAAAATAAAAGAATGATTGGTTATTTTGCCTTGCATATACTATGTATCAGCTGTTACATTACGGGTATTTATTTGTTTTGCCTAGAGCATTTGGCACTCTTTCACCATATGGTTGAAAGGGTCAGTGCAGGGCATGCAGCTAGGAGCAGCATTAGGAAAGGAGATAGATAGTATCGTTGCCAGCAGCATGTTGTGCTGTGCCTGAAAATCCATGGATGCAGCTGCTTTCTTGCTCTTATCCGTCTTCGGTTTCTGCCTCGTCCCTTCCTCTTAGTCTTCTGTTCCTATCCATTATTTAGTCTCTTTTCCTTATTTGCTGCAACATTTCTAAGTCCATTGGTTCCCAAATTGTAGTCCATGGACCCATGGAGAGTCTGTGAGACTATTTCAGGGGCTCTGCAGGACACAGTGGGAGTGGAGGAGTAGCCTAATGGTTAGAGCACTGGCTTGGGAACTAAGAGACCAGGGTTTGATTCCCACTAGCACTCCTTGTGACCTTGGGCAAGTCACTTAACCCTCCATTGCCTCAAAAGAAAGTCTAAAATATTGTGGCTTTCAATTAGGAACGATCAAAATCTAATCAAAAAGAAAACTCATTCACTGTAAACTCAATCAGGATCAGGGGTAATCCAAGAGGTCTCAGTTAAAACAGCACTTCAATGCCTGGACACACGTCCAATTGCAATCGGGTGCTTTATTACATCAGTGACCTCTGGGAATAAAAACACGCAGACATCCAGTCGCTTCAACTATTTCAGACCTTCAAAACTCAAAAAATCTTACAAAAATTGAGCCTTCTCGACCAGATAGATCTGTGTCTATAAATCTCTATATATCTCATTAATCCCAACGTCCATCCCCGGTACCACTGAGACGTTTCACACAATACGGTTTCTTCAGGGGACCTTCCAAAATCTAAAAACAAACAAGAACCAAAGCATTAACCACCAATCCCTAAAACCAATTAAAAACTATCCATAAAAGTATGAAAAGACAAACACCATAAGCCTCTTACTTCAAATGCTTGCCCGCGTTGTAACACACTTCAATGTAAGGTCGGGTCAATACCGAGAGAGCTTCAACTTCCTCTCCAAAAAACGCGCATGCAGAATAACCAACATACCTCCCTTTTTAAAGCCCGCTGTTAAACCCTGCCCCCAATCTTGAAGTGAAAACGGACACCTCAAACTAAAAATAAAAATGAAAATAAACTATGAACCTATACATTGCCTCCACTACCTTACACTAACTCTTCCCATAAAACCTACACAAAAACCTACAGAAAAAGGAACATCAACCAGTTATCTCCAAAAAAGTCAAACGCACACTGACCATTCGATACTCGAATTCAATCCCTTTGGAACAAGAGTGTTCAACGTGTAAATCCATCGTTGTTCGGACCTTATCAATACCTGATCAAGCATCCTCCCCTCCCTCCCCTCCTCGATCCTATCAATACATAAACAACGCAACTGTTCAAATATATGGCCTTTTTGTACACAATGAAGTACTATCGGGGCCTCCAAGACCCTATGAAACAATCGACTACGGTGCTCCCTCATGCGAATACGAAAGGGACGTGTGGTCTTTCCGACATAGCATAGTCCACAGGGACACATTATAACATAAACTACATTAAATGAATCACAGGTGGTCCTATGTCTTAACTTAACTGTTACTCCCTGATATTCGAACACGGTAGTGGTGATAGTTATGTCACAAATGTCACAGAAACCGCAACTCTCATGACCCCCTTGTAAAACAGGCCTAAGATCGTCCAGAATCAATGGCAAGACAGCTGGACTCAACCACTCCTTCAAGTTCCGATGTCTCTGCCAAACGCACCGTACAGATTTATCAGCCAACCCAGGTACCGCTGCTAAAATATTTTGATGTTTTCTAAGGACCTTTTGAATACTGTCACTTAAAGGAGAATGTTTCGTGATTAAATTAATGCTATCACCATCCAAATCGACCCTTCCCCGAGAGGGATTCACTTCCAACAGAGCCGCCCGATGATTAAACAGCGCTCTTAAATAAGCCCATTTAACGACAGACCGTGGGTACCCCCTCTGCACAAAACTAGCGTATAACTGTTTGGATTTAATTTTAAAGTCAGCCCTACTAGAACAGTTACGTCTAAAATGCAAAAATTGGGAGAACGGAAGCCCTTCCTTCAACCGTCTAGGATGCATACTCCCAAACTCAAGGAACGTGACCCTATCAGTGGGCTTTCTATAAATGGTTGTATCCCATCCATCTAAACCTCTCTGTACACTGACATCTAAATACTTAAGGTATCACAGTGATAAACATGGGTAAATTTGATATTAACATCACAGCCATTAAGCCACTCCAAAAAAGGAAGCAGGGACTGCTCAGTTCCTTTCCACAAGAGGAAGATGTCATCTATATACCTCTTCCACAAAACAATGTGGGGGGCATAAACTGAGGGAAAAACCTATTGCTGCTCAAAAAAAAACATATAAAAGTTGGCTATAGATGGGGCGCATGTAGCACCCATAGCTACCCCTGAATTCTGCTGGTATATCACCCCCTGGAACACAAAATAATTGTGGCAAATAGCCAACCTCGCCAGGTTAATAATGAAATCTTGCAAACCCACGGACACATCACTTCGTTTACCCAACACCTGCCCCACTACCTGCACTGCTGCCTCCTGTGGGATGCTGGTGTACAAAGAGACCACGTCCAAGGTAACTAAGAGTATGTCATCCTGACTCGATGCTGCACGGGCTTCTTTCAGTACATTTAGGAAATGGGTAGTATCACGCAAATAAGAAGGAACTGTGATGAGCAGAGGACGTAAAAAAGAATCCACAAACGTGGACAACGGCTCCAAAATATTCCCCCGGGTAGACACAATTGGTCTACCTGGCGGTTTAAGCGGGTGCTTGTGGATTTTGGGGACAAGATAGAATTTAGCAGTAACAGGAGCCTTGGCACTCAAAAAACAGAATTCCTGAACTGTAATGAGCTTCCCCTCCAATGCTGCTACAGTAAGCTGATGAATTTCTTTCTGTAATTCAACCACGGGATCATACAGTAATACTGAATAGACCATCGGATCCCGCAATTGAACCAACGTCTCCTTAACATAATCCTCCCTTGCCCATACCACAATGGCACCCCCCTTATCTGCTGTTCTTATGACTATGTCAGTGCGAGATCGTAACTCGCGCAGCACTTGACGCTCCTCCAATGTTAATGCAGTCCGTTGTAATTTATGAGTCCTTTCCAATTGGTGAATGTCATTTAACACCAACTGTTTGAAAACTGCTAATGCCGGATGAAGAGGACCTGGAGGGGACCATGAGGACTTAAGCGGTAAACACACCCGACCAAAACTCGGTTCTTCAATCTCCACTTGCTGTTGTGGCTGTTGTTGTTGCTGTTGTTCATGGTGAAGAACTCCACCAGAGGCGGCCCCTGCAAAAAAACTCTTTAAACTCAATTTGCGAATCAGGGCCTCAAAATCAAGTCTGAATTGAAAGGAATCAAATCGAATGCTAGGTACATAAGATAGACCTTTATTCAACAACTTCAACGCAACCTGAGAAAGTTCTTTTCCAGAAATGTTTACTACTAGATTATTTCCTAGTGACGAGTTAACAGAAGACATCATTTCCTCCGCGAGTTGGGACGTTCACGCTGTTTCGGAAGGTCGGACTCTTTTTTTCTTTTTCTTGGTATTGTCTCTTCCGTCGTCTAAAAAAGCATCCCCATTCCTAGAAGACTTAGAAGAGTCAGTGGAAGACAAATCTTCAGATGTGTTCTCAAAATTGACACGTTTACCTGACTTCTGCTTCCGTTTGCTGTTCATCCACGGATAGACATAATCTGTGGTGTAATCAGAATGATCATGTTTCAATTTCTTTAATTTTGTATCCATCACCTCTTGATGAAACATAGAGATCTGTTTCTTCAACTCCTCTGATATGACCAAAAAAGTACCCTCAGACTCCACCGATTTTAAACTGGCTTCCATTATTCCTACTTCTTCAGCGAGCTTCTCCAAATCTCTTTGTGCTGTGTCCACTATCAAGACCATAAGGTCCAGAGAACACTTGTTAAGTATTCTATTCCACTGTTCCACGAATTCCACTTCCAAGGCAGGTTTGCGCGGCTTTAAAAATGGAGGTATGTTGGTTATTCCGCATGCGCGGCGTTTTTTGGAGAGGAAGTTGAAGCTCTCTCGGTATTGACCCGACCTTACATTGAAGTGTGTTACAACGCGGGCAGCATTTCAGGTAAGAGGCTTATGGTGTTTGTCTTTTCATACTTTTATGGATAGTTTTTAATTGGTTTTAGGGATTGGTGGTTAATGCTTTGGTTCTTGTTTGTTTTTAGATTTTGGAAGGTCCCCTGAAGAAACCGTATTGTGTGAAACGTCTCAGTGGTACCGGGGATGGACGTTGGAATTAATGAGATATATAGAGATTTATAGACACAGATCTATCTGGTTGAGAAGGCTCAATTTTTGTAAGATTTTTTGAGTTTTGAAGGTTTGAAATAGTTGAAGCGACTGGATGTCTGCATGTTTTTATTCCCAGAGGTCATTGATGTAATAAAGCACCCGATTGCAATTGGACGTGTGTCCAGGCATTGAAGTGCTGTTTTAACTGAGACCTCTTGGATTACCCCTGATCCTGATTGAGTTTACAGTGAACGAGTTTTCTTTTTGTTCAAAAGAAAGTCTGGCAATCTACTTCCCATAGCATTGCCAAGAAAATCCAGGAGCTGCTGGGTTGCCAGGAGGTGGCACTGATTCAAAGGCACCCTTTGTACTGCATTACATTGCAGGGCATGGGAGAAAGGGGAAGAGAGAGAATGGTGGAACTGGTTGGGGAGTGGAACAGAGAATGAGACTGATGGAGACAGGGTCAAGGAAGAGAGGAAACACAATAAAGGGCTAGTGGGGAATGGCTTGATGCTGAGGGAAGGGGGTCCAGGAAGAGTGGCGGGAATGAACTGGGGGTTCCTGGAGGTTAATAAGGGCCCACTCTGTCCTACACCATGATGTCTGGTTATTTATCAGAAGAGCAATGTTCAAAGTGATTTTTGTGGGTCAAAAGCATTTTACCCCTGTTAATTGGATGTCTAAAAACTGCCCTCCCTCCAAGCAGCTGAGGGCCCATGTATTGTTCCGCAATGTTTATGTTATTGGCTGCAGTAAGATGAAGTGTTGCCAAGAACAATTTTAGGTCAGGGTAGGAAAACAGATTTCATCTTTGGATATCATTTTCCAGCAAAAATAATACCCTCATCAAGTTCCAAAGCCAAAAGCATGAATGTACATTTGCAGTGAAAATTAGGTAAAAACCACAGTCTGCGTCCCAGTGTGAACAGTTTGAAAATTGCCTCCTCCACACAGCTGGATATGCATGAATTTGTCCAGCGCCAGTCACATAAGAAAATAGCTACTGCCTACAGGATGAATCCAAGTTTCAAGGTTGGAATGAAAAGGCAGTCTCAGCATCCCTAGATGATGCTACAATTTATTTAACCCAAAAGTGAATGGTAGATTCAAGGCCTTGCAGCTGAAGGCAAACATCCTTTTGCCCCTAGGTTTGCCAACTGCGCTCCAGATATATAAAAGGAATCTTCTTTCAGTGAAAAGTGTCTGTTGTTCTTATTGATACTGTAAACCTGATAGAAGATGCAACCAAAAACAGTGGTTCCTATACAGTTCAGAGTTACAGAACACTTAAAAGAAGTAAGGGAATAAATATTTTAAAGTGCATAAAATATTCATTGTCCTCCATTAATCATTCTTAATTAGAAGCTGCGGGTTTCTACTATCTCTGGAATCCATGTCTGATAAATTTTTCTTTCTTGACTAGCCTGGAGGATTCCTGCAGGCTCTGCCTCCCTCAGACATTGTACACTCGGGATGAGTATCTTGCAGAGGAGAGGAGAGAACCAGAATGTGTTTTACAATTGGGCTGCAAGGATGGTTTTTGTAAGCGTGCTCCTGCTAAATGTGCAGCAACGGTGTGCAAGGCATATTAAATCTCGATCAAGGAAGAAAAGGTTGGGAGAACAAAAATACTGCAACTATGTCCATTAGAAGAAAAATGAAACATGGCCTGTAGCAAAGGTTGGGGATAATTGTATAAATGCAGGGGTTTATGCAAATTGCCTACAGGCTCAAGGACTTAGAGCACCATCAGTCATTGTTAAGCCCTACAAATTAAAAAAAAAATTATACCGAAGAAAGGTTTGTGGATCACAGTCACATCACTACATTTATCAAAGTCTCTTCTAAGTGAGCTATTACCACCACTGAGAAGTTCTGCACAATCTTCTTAACCCACAGAGGTTTAAACAGTGAAATCCTCCCAATTTGCTGGATCATGTCAGTGGCACTTCGGATATAGTTTCACTGAGATATGATTTAAGAAATAATCTGTAATGTGGGGGCCCTAGAGTACTGTCCTTAGGTGGCTGCATTTTTGTAATTACGCCCAAGCATGCTTTTTCATTCATTTTTCAAGGGATAGATGGTTCTTATTCAATTCAGCTCACAATCAATCCTGTCTTTTTTTTCTCTGATCCAAAAATGAAAAAAGAGCTTGAAAAATAGTAAAGGAAGTTTTTTTTTACCTGTGAGAGAAGATGGCATAGAAATTCCATTAGTGGCTGATAGAATTTGCATATATTGTATTATTAAAACTATGGTGAACAAATATACTCTACTTCTCCGTAATAATGTTTTATTAGAATTTTTATCATTAATGTTAACTGCCAGCAACTAGTAGATTTAATATGATATATTTAATCTCAACTCAATTTCCTAAATACTTTATCACTTCAATAAAAAAAGACTGCAGTGTATAGAAACATTATGTAAAATCTTTTGTGTAGGAATGAGCTCAGTACACACAAGTGAACTTTCCAAATGTCCACAAAAGTACTTTCATTATTGCTCTTCCTCTTTCATAAAGTTTAGAAAAATCAATTACTTATCTCAGTAATGTAATAAGCTGAAGATGCAGACTCCATCCACAATATCATTCTTATGCTGTGCGGATTGAGTCCAATCTCTATTGAATATGATAATATCACAATATGAATCCTGCAATTGCTTTCAATGTCACATGGCCATTCTCATTCAAATTAGCTACTCCTTCACAATTTCATGAAAACGCCAACCTGGCCAAAAAATGGCTTCCCCTAGTTCATAGGCCTCTTTAGGGTGTGCTTAGATATTTCTCTTAAGATGCTGTTTGAAGCTCTGCAAATTCTACCCCCATGAAATGTGCATTAGAAGAGTGAAACTGGCAGAGCTTTGAATAGTGTTTTGTCACAAATGCTTCACAACACTATTGATCACAAACGGCAGCAAGCCGAACCCTATGAGCCAAATCCCGTCACCCGGCTCAGACAAAATACATACTAGTTTTTTGTTGGCTTAACAGAGCCGCGAAAGGGAATCTAGTCCCTTCGCGCTCTGAAAGCCGGCGCGTGTGACTGCAGCTGAAAGAGGGAGCTGATACAGGGGAGGGCAGGCTCTGCCGTGCAGGGGGGGCCCCGCGGCACACTCGATTCTGCCGCGGCGGTCCCGGCAGCGGCAGCAGACAGCTGACAGCTTTTCTTTTTTTTATTTTAAATTTTCCCTGGGCTGGGCTGGGCTGGGGGTTAGGAGTGGTGATGGGCTATGGGGGAGCTAAGCCTGGATATGGGCTGATGGAATTAGGACTGGAAGTGGGCTGATGGGGGGTTAGGACTGGTAATAGGCTATGGGGGGCTAGGACTGGTAATGGGTGGGTGGGAGGGGTTGCTAGGACTGGTAATGGGCTGAGTGGAAGGGAAGGCTTGAACTGCAAATAGCTGATGGGGGGGGGCTTGGAATGGAAATGGGCTGAGTGGAAGGGGGCTTGAAATGGAAATGGGCTGAGTGGAAGCGGGGCTTGGAATGGGCTCTTAGGGGAGGGAGCTAGGACAGGAAATGGGCTGATGGGCTAGGATAGGACTGGGAATTGGGTGTTGGGGGGAGCTAAGATTGGAAATGGGCTGTGGTGGTGGCTTGGATTCAAATGGACTCATGGAGGGGCTAGAACTGGAAGTAGGCTTATGGGGGGCTTGGATTGGAAATGGGCTGAGTGGAGGGGAGCTAGGATTTGACATGGGCTGATGGTGGGGCTAGGAAAGGACTAGAAATGGGCTGATGAGGGGACTCGGATAGGACTGGAAATGGATGGGGGAGCTAGGACTGGAAATGGGCTGATGGGGGGCCAGGACTGGAAATGGGCTGATGCGGGGACTAGAAGGGAGCGGATACTGGGTGGGGCTGGAACTAGAAGGGAGCTGATGTTGGGGACGATTAGAAGGGGTTGGGGCTGGGAGAGTGAAATGGAGAGGGGAAAAATATTTTGTGTGGGAGTGAAGAAAAATCTACAATTGGCCGGGTATTGGGAGACTAAGTAGGGATTGACGGGTAAAATTTGAGTGGATGAAATAGGAATGAGGAAAGAGCAAAAGAAGAAAGATTAGTATGTTAAAGCAGATGTAGAGAGAGAATGGAAAAAAACTAGAAGAGAGAAGAAAGGACAAATGGACAGCAGACGATGGAGAGTTAGCAGAAGACACAAATAAACCAGAAGAAAGTGGCTGGAACAATTGCAACTGAAAAAAAATGCACAAAGGTACAAAGATATCTCTTTATTTAGAATTTATTAACTGGAATATGTCAGCTCTGGGAAATGTGCATCATTAACGTCTGTGCTTTGTTTAGTACAAGAGGAAATTAATTTATAGTTTTATTTCTACATTGTTGTTGTAAATTCCAAGTTTGGCTTTTAGGGTTCCCAGTTTAATTATTGTCTTCCTGTTTTTAAATTGTGATTCCTTGTTTGGTGATGGTCTGTGTTCTGCATGTGTAACTGAGCTGAGGTATTCTGTTTATGTAATTCCTATTTGACATTGCCACTTGTTCTCTTTCCCCAGTAGCTCATGTATTGTTATTCTCTGAGATGTATTGGTTTAATATTTGCAGTGTTGCCTTTTGATAGGTAGGGTTTGGTGCTTTGTGAGTCCTGGTAGTGCTGTTAGGATACGGTGGGTTTGCTATGGGTTCTAAATGGGCAGTGTTTGTAGTAGTTCCTAATGTGTCTGGCGGTTGGCACTGGATTATAGTAATGTAGAAATCTTTTAGTCTTTCTTTATCCATACACTCATGAAGAGGCATGTTTACTAAAAGTTAGTGTATGGTAACATTATTCAAATATTTATGCAAATGAGGCCCCTTATGCAAATGAGGCCCCGCACCGAGTCTCCGCACATGGCCCCGCACCCCCCTTGGGACGCCCCTGTCACCAATCGAAAGCCATCACCAACCAGTGAATAAAAACATTTGCGGTAGAGTACTTAAAAAAAAAAAAAAACACTATTGGGCCTCAATGCTGACACTGTCATGGCTGCAAGGGGAAGGAGCACTGGACAGGGAGGGATGTTTGAGGCACGGGGAGGGAGAGATGATGGACAGGGTGGTAAAGGAAAGTGAATGGGGAGATGCTGGACACATTGGGGAGGAGAGAGAAGAGAAAAGGGAGATGCTGGATCCATACAGGGGGCAGGCCTGGATTTAGGAATAGGCAACATGGGAAACTGCCTCTGGTGCCAAAATCTGATAAGCATCAGAGTGCTGTCACTGCAGCTGTGCCTTCTGGAAGGTAACTCTGTGCCTGATTCAGAAACAGCAGCAGAACTGCAAAAGACTTAAGAGAAAATGAAGTGTGGGTCATCAGAGCCAGCTCACAGTCTCGGGTTCTGCAGAAGCCCTGCCTCCTCTTTCACACAGTCAAGTTTTCTGGTAACAGGAAGGGGCAGAAGCTGCAAGTGACCTCTCAGGGCCTGCACATTGCTCTCTCTCTTAAGTTTCCATGGCTGCTGCTTCTGCTGGAGTCAGCAGCACATGCAGTGAAGGGCAAGCCCATGTTGAGGGTGAGGGGAAGTTCTAGCGATGGGTTTTGGAAGCTAAGAGTCAGTACATTTCTTATGATCTCTGGGGGAAGGTGCAAGGATTTGTAAGGTAACCAATCCCCTACCCTTTCATAAATTTTGGTGGGGGGCTCCCCTTTACATTACCTATGGGCACCCAGCATTTAAATCCAGCCATGGCAGGGGGAGAGGAAAATGCTGGACTGGAAGGAGAGAGGCAAGTAGCTGATATTGACAGATGTAGGGAAAGAAAAGGGGGCAACATGCTACAAGAAGGGCCTCATGCTTGGACTGGGAGAATGGGGCTGATGCTGGGGCTGGGAGAAGAGAGCTGATGCTGACAGATGCTGAGGAGAGGCAGTAGGAGAAGGGGGCTGATTCTCGGATAGTGAAAAGGAAAGAGAAGAAAAATACTGTTGGGGGGGGGAGAAGCAAAGGGATATGCATGGGAAGGTGGAGATGGAGGTGCAAAGGGATGGATGCCGGGGTGGGGGGGTGTGGGGGGGGTAAGCAGGATGAAGGTCAATGTAAATAAATATTAGAAAAGGAGGTAGACAAGTGGATGCAGGGGAAGGGAAGAAGGAGGTATAGGGGAAGATGGAGAGGAATGGATACTGAAGATGGGGAAGAGGCAGAGGCACTGGATGCTAGAAAAAGGGGAGAAAGAAGCAGGGGGTTATGAAGATAGGGAGAGGCAAAAGAAGAGGATGTGAGAGGGTGGAAATGGGGAAGTAAAATAGGGAATGGGAGCCTGGACAAAGGGGTAAGACATAATAAGGGGACTGGAAGTGGGGAGGTTATGAGTGACAAGGAAGGAACTGGGGTTGGAGAGGCAAAGGTAAATGAGGCTGGAGAGGGGATGAATGCAGAGGGTGAAAATAGGGGATTAGAAAGTGGGTGAAAGACAAGGAATAGGAGGCTGGCAAAGGAGTAAGAGACAAAGGGGGAAATGGAAGGACTGAAGAGGAGAGAAAAAGGAATAAATTGGGGTTTAGCTTGGTGAATTAGACTTAGGAAAGTTACATTCAGGTACTGTAGGTATTTAGATAACAAGGCAGGTAAGAGAAATGAAGTAAAAAGATGATCAAGAGAAGGATCAATATTAAAGAAAGATGTAAGGGAGGAAAGGAAGAAGACAGAGAAAGTGAAGAAACAGAAAATGGAAATATGATTCTGGAAAGGTCTTAAGAGAAATCAAGAGACATGGTAAAGAGAGTCCAGGACCAACACAGCTGGAAAAATAAAATGTTCAATGTACAAATATATTATTTTTATTTTTAAGAGAATGAAATATTCATTTTTTGTATTTTGTTTTGTATAGGAGGAAATGTGTTTCTCTTTTTCTTTCTTCAGTGCTCCACTGCTTATAGAATCTGGTGTCTTGGGAGGAAGGGGGCTGGAAACAAAGGGGGAGAGAACAGACAAAGGAAAAGAGAGTCTGGGATGAGGAAAGAAAGGGGAGAGAGCAGAAGAAGGAAAAGAGAGTCTGGGAAGAGGAAAGAAAGGGGGAGAGAGCAGAAGAAGGAAAAGAGAGTCTGGGAAGAGGAAAGAAAGGGGGAGAGAGCAGAAGAAGGAAAAGAGAGTCTGGGATGAGGAAAGAAAGGGGGAGAGAGCAGAAGAAGGAAAAGAGAGTCTGGGAAGAGGAAAGAAAGGGGGTGAGAGCAGAAGAAGGAAAAGAGAGTCTGGGAAGAGGAAAGAAAGGGGGTGAGAGCAGAAGAAGGAAAAGAGAGTCTGGGAAGAGGAAAGAAAGGGGGTGAGAGCAGAAGAAGGAAAAGAGAGTCTGGGATGAGGAAAGAAAGGGGGTGAGAGCAGAAGAAGGAAAGAGAGTCTGGGAAGAGGAAAGAAAGGGGGTGAGAGCAGAAGAAGGAAAAGAGAGTCTGGGATGAGGAAAGAAAGGGGAAGAGAGCAGAAGAAGGAAAAGAGAGTCTGGGAAGAGGAAAGAAAGGGGGTGAGAGCAGAAGAAGGAAAAGAGAGTCTGGGAAGAGGAAAGAAAGGGGGTGAGAGCAGAAGAAGGAAAAGAGAGTCTGGGAAGAGGAAAGAAAGGGGGTGAGAGCAGAAGAAGGAAAAGAGAGTCTGGGATGAGGAAAGAAAGGGGGAGAGAGCAGAAGAAGGAAAAGAGAGTCTGGGATGAGGAAAGAAAGGGGGAGAGAGCAGAAGAAGGAAAAGAGAGTCTGGGATGAGGAAAGAAAGGGGGTGAGAGCAGAAGAAGGAAAAGAGAGTCTGGGATGAGGAAAGAAAGGGGGAGAGAGCAGAAGAAGGAAAAGAGAGTCTGGGATGAGGAAAGAAAGGGGAGAGAGCAGAAGAAGGAAAAGAGAGTCTGGGATGAGGAAAGAAAGGGGAGAGAGCAGGAGAAGGAAAAGAGGGTCTGGGAAGAGGAAAGAAAGGAGAAGAGAGCAGAAGAAGGAAAAGAGAGTCTGGGATGAGGAAAGAAAGGGGAAGAGAGCAGGAGAAGGAAAAGAGGGTCTGGGAAGAGGAAAGAAAGGGGAAGAGAGCAGAAGAAGGAAAAGAGAGTCTGGGAAGAGGAAAGGGAGAAAGCAAGAGGAAGAGAGGGTTAGGGCTAGAGTCGGTACTAGGCAAACTAGTCAGTCGCCTAGAGCTGCATCCATCGACCAGTCCTCACTTTGTGCAGTTTAGCTATCAGGTTAGCAGCTGAATATTGCTACTAACCGGATAGCTGCCAGGACCACCCCTGCTCCCACTCCGGCCACAGACCACCCTGGTTTTATCCAGGCCTCTTTCCTGCGGTCTGTGGGGTTATTCAGCAGTACTGTCCAGATAATGCTGTGGTTTAACTGGTTAGCAACTACTGCTAAATAGCTAAACCCTTTAGAATACCCCCCTCCTATATTTCTAGTAGTTCCCCATATGATCCAGATAAACACGGAAACAGGGAAAGTGGAGCCAACCAAAGAAACACATTTAATTCAAGATAGTGAAATAAAAAGGCCACACAGAGTGAGCAGCTGATCATTTAGATCTCAGGTCACAGATGTATCAGTGACTTCAGTAATTTATATCTACCTGTTAAATTTCTGAAGTACTGAAGATAGGAGTAAACTGCCAAATCAATATTTTATCCCTACCATATATCCAATAAAAAGTCATCAAATTTATCATTACCAAATAAATCCAGATACTGAAATTTTGGCCAGAAACTCCCTTGCAGCATAATTCATCATGAAAGGAAAAGTTTTTCCATATTATTATTTTGAGCCTGAATGGAAATAAAACAGTAGTTGTTGGAAAATGTGTACATGACAATCTACATTCATGAGTATCTTTTTAAGCTAAATTGTTAATGAGATCCATGTGCAGCTTGGTATTAAGAACATAGATCATAGGGCCTTATTGTACAAGGTATTTTGGCATAATTGATGCTGAAATAAAGATTACCTACAGCATTCACAAACTTTCTCAGGACTGTAGATTTAACTTAATTCTTCATCAGATCAAAGCTCTTAGTTATACATATGGATTTCAAGACTGAGCAAAGTTCTAGGATTTCTCTCTTTATCTGTGGACACCCCTCATAACATAATCTTTTTTTAGGTCTTGAAGAAAGTCCTTAAATATATGTATTTTGATAAGTTGGTAGCTGCACTCCTCTATTGTGTCAACCTGGTCAAAGCTACATTCCAGAACTACTTGATCTCATTAAATAGGGGTGGGAGACCATGCTTACCTCCTAGTCGGTTACCCCTATAGCATCACCCTTTCCACTAGTTCTAGTAGTGGAGCAGTCCATTGCTGTCCATGTCTGACTCTTTTGTAAGTATCCAGGGTTCTCCAGAATCCAAACCGCTTTGACCCGGTGAAAAGCGGGATATAAATGCAGCTAAATAAATAAATAAAGCGGTAGCTGCTGCTGAGGCCCTACCATTTTCCTATGACTTTCATGCAGCATGTTAGCGTCAAAAATGACCATTAGCTACTCTACCCAAGACTCCACAAAATATAATTTTTGAATTTATTTTTTGTTGTTTGGAAGAAACCCAGGAGATCTTGAAAGCTCTTGTACATCATCTTTGGGTAATTGATATATTGGTGCAAAAATAGGTTTCGCAGCCTAGAAAGAATCCAGTTTTCCTCAGGACCAATCCGTCTGCTAAAGTTCTTGAGCATAAATCTGTTCCACCTTATTATTGGAAATAGTATTAAAGGTCTGTTAACTGAATCTTGGTATGCCTGTGTACTGTAGTTAAGTTTTAGCACTTGATTAGTCTATAGAAAACCCAAGGGCTGGTCACCAGGAGATAACATTGACTTGACTGCACACATATGTATACACATGTAATAAGTTGGAAGAGTAATGCACGCAGAAAGTACAGCTAATAATCATGAGTTACACTGCAGAAGGTTAATGATATGCACATATAAATAAAATATTGGAAATTTGTACAGTGCATTAATTGAAGTCTCCATTTTTCCTCTGCCTCCAGTCTTCCTCTTTCCACCTCCCTTTGGTTAGCAACATTATTCATGTCGATCTTGTGCCATACTTGTTTTGTCTGATGCTCCATGAATCTTAGATGACCTTGTCACTGTAGTAAATCTGTGATCACAGAACACAGCCTCTTTCTTCTCCTTTTGCTTTCAAGAGTTATCCACAACAGTGTTTCATTTTCAATGACGCAATTATGTCTTTTGGCTTGAATGAGCTTCTGCTTTGCTTCAGGAGTTAAACAGAGCATCAGACTTTTGAAAACAAACCTTAATTAGACTTTTTACGCTGAGTCTAGGAGTTCATTTGACAATGAGAGCAAAGAGCCACCCAGATGGTGGCAAACACACAGCTGAATATTTACATTTGTTTTTCACATGTTGCAGACATGTGGAAGGTAGTTTTATAACCTCCCACACAGTTAGCATGCATTGCCATGTGCATATTTGGAGCCTATTTTTTTAACATGAAGTATGTGCGCCACCCTAAACAAGCCGGATCTCATCTGATCTTGGAAGCTAAGCAGGGCCGGGGCCTGGCTACTACTTGGATGGGAGACTGCCTTGGAATACCAGGTGCTGTAGGCTTACTGCATGGAAGAAAGGCCTGGCAATCTGTGTCCGGTCGCACCTTGCCAAGAAAATCCAGGGAATGGGTAGCCTGGAGTTGACATTGACTTGATGGCACACAGTAACAACACGTGTACTTTATAAATAACAGAATAAGAACACTTTAATCTATTTACAAGTTTTAAAGGAAAATTCCAAGAGCCTAAGATTTTGCTTCTGCTACAAATCATTTGTTAAAGGACCACAATTTCTTTTTTGTATTAAAAATATTATTGAAAACAAACCAACCAACTTTTCAGTCAGTTATTTTTAGCAAATTCACAATATACAAGTGAAAAAGAGGGAATCATCCTTCTTTACTTTCCAGTGCACCCTATCCCTCCTTCCCATGCACCCTCCTTGGAAGAAACTGAGGGCCGTATTCGAGAGAGCTTAGCTAGCCAGATAAACCCTCATCAACCAAATGGTCAGTGGCACTACTCAGATAATGATGGAGCGGCACCGGAGATAAAGGGAAGGGAGGCAAGGGCCACCCCTTCCTTTTTCGGCTGGCAGCGCGGCTCCCCACCCTCCACTCCCGAGGGCTGGGGGGGAATTTGTCACAGCAAGCGGGACCTTACCGAAGGAAATGGGGGAGGGGAGGGGTATCATGGAAAAAGGGGGACCAGGGTACTGAGATGGGGGTGACAGGGCCCGATAACAGGGGAGCCAGATACCAGGGGCCAGGGGGGCCTGGCCTCAGTTACCAGGAGCATAGAACAAAATGGAGCCACCTGGAGCAGAGTGATTGGTGACGGGAAAAAGGGGCGGGATCCTGGCCATAGAGTAGGCCGGGGCTTCCGAACAAGGCACTGGATGGTGGTATCCCTCCACATTCAGTCAGCCTAGGGTCACTGTTTCCTCATTATGTATATATTATTTACTCAATGTATGCAAAATTTGTAATATGTTGTTTACTTAATGTTATAATGTTTGTACAGGGTACACGTGTTCTCATAAGTACGAATGTTAACAATGCAATAACTTTATATCCGCATGCTGTGGCCTTCATGATCCACTAATAAAAGCATGTTGCAAAAACAATGGATCGGGCCAGTTTTGTTGCATGCAAGAGGGGAAAAAAGGGGCGGGGGAGTGGGGAGCCTGAAGCCAGTCCGGCGTGTCCCAGGTTATGCTGCTATTTTCTCCGACTGCTGCTAGTGCAGGGGAGGACCCAGCACTTATCTGGATAACAGCAATTTTCAGCACTGTGATGTGGATAAGTATCCACATAACTTAGGAAAGGAAAACAGCTGTCTAACATGGTCACTTTAGAAACTCTGTTCATGATTTGAATGTCTGAAAATGGGCATTCAGATGTGCAAATCACAAAGATGTCCCCGGAGCCATTTTAGAAAGCCGGGTATATGGACGTCTCTGGGGCAAACATGTCCATGTTACAGGGGGCATGGTGAGGCGTTTCTGGGACATTCTGTAAAAAGATCCACATGTGCACCCAATTTCAGAAAAGACCAGCACATCTCAACCCACCAGCGGTGACGTTCATGTCTATTCCTGCTCCGGGACATGAATTGGCATCAGAAAAGCTCTCATTCTGCCACCAAAACACCTGGAAGGAGTGGAAAAGAAGGTACTCTAATATCCTAAATCCTTTCCACAACCATAAAGAAAAATGAAAGGATATAAGGGCACTTGCTTTGTGGTTGGTGTGATGATGACCCATGTCTCTGCTTCCTGCATGAGACAGACATCCCCATCCTGAATTATTGTCACGGGGACATCTTTGTGGCCCTGACCACCACTGTCCATTTCAGGCACATACAAGTCTCTAAAATCAGGCCGAAATTTGTATGTGGCTGGAATTTTTACATACGTTTTGAGCCGGACATCCCAGATTGTATTGATGTAATTTCTAAAATGTGCCTTTAAGTATATGCTTTGCCAATCCAAATAGCAGCTGAAAAGCGCCACTATCTAGACAGCCACTGTCACCGACTGCAAAATCCGGATAGTCAGCAGCAGCCACTATCTGCGTACTGCCACTAAATATCCAGATTTTTTTTACCATGGTCGCCAGCGTATAAATAAAGAAATGCTGATCGTGCCAGGCTCAGTATTGGACTATGAGAGTTTGACATGGCATCTCAAACTATATTTCACACTCGTCTATACATTTTCTAAGGTATCTTCCAGAAATCAGACTTGCATTTCAAAAAGTTTTCCAAATACTTCCCAAGCTTATTTTTAACTTTTGCAATAATTTCTTCATCATAGCATAGTAAATGAGAGCAGACAAAAATCAAAGTAGCTCATCTAGTCTGCATAGTAAAGTAATTTTGGTTCTAACTGCTGATCTGTGCAGGTTACTCCCTTCTTAGGAGTGCAAAAAGTCATTTCACTGCTGTTGGTAGCTGAAGCGCTTGATTCCTTGTTTCCGTCCTCTTGTCATTTGGGGATCCCCCCCTATGGTTATCCCACTCCTTTTGAACTCTATCACTGTTTTTATTCTCCCCCATCTCCTCCAGGAGGGCATTCCATGTAGCCACCACCTTTTCAGTCAAAAATATTTCCTCTTGAATCTACGTCCTTGCAGCTTCACATGATGCCCCCTATTTCCACAGCTTCCTTTCCTTTCCTTTGGAAAGGGTTCCTTGCTACATTAATAGTGTTCAGGTGGTTAAATGTATCATATCTTCCTGTCCCTCATGTCCGCTAGGGAGTACCTGTTTAGGTCATCTGGTCTCTTCTCATATGTATTCTTACGCAGACCGGCACCGTTTTAATTGCTCTCATCTGAATGGCTTCATGTATTGCTGTAACACTAACTCCGTTCTCTCCTTATTTATTTCAACCACTTCTATACAAAACCAGGCAAAACCAGCTTATTCCAAACAGTATTCAGCATAAATAATAAATAATATCCATAAAATAAAACACAACAAATGTGTGCAATAAAAGGGCTATGCCCAAACCAAGATGATAAAAAAAACCCCAGCCAGTCATGACTTACACCACCTCCATTACAACCACACTTGCCAGACAGACCTACACTCCCAGTTCACCTAAACAGAAGGAAAAAGCTGTTTGTACCGTCCTAAATGCCAGATAATCATCATCATGTCTAATTTCCACCAGTAATGAGTTCCACCTACTCTTATGAATTATTTTCCGTTTTCTTCAAATATTCCATATTGCTGTTAACACGGTTTTACTCTATTTTTTTTCCAGAGTCCTATTCTACTCTTATTTCCAGCAACTCGTGCAGGGTACCTGGGGATTTGAAGCCCAAATACAAGTTCAACAAAATCCTGACATACATTTCTGCCAAAAACTGCGCTGATAGGCACAGCCATGTTATCTGAAAATATAATCCCCCTTTGATTACAATTCCTCCAACTTAACCAAAAGTCATTCCCATGTAATTGTATTGTTTTCTGCATAACATGATGTAGTCTGTGAGAGAATATATTAGAATCCTTCTCTGTGTTTCCCAAATTACATTAATATATATTTTCCAATAGTTTTTCCTTTTATCTTGACTCTAATATATCATTGAAGTCTCTTTTTGAGACTTTTTAAGTAGACTGAGGAATGGACCAGTCCATGCACACTGCCACAATGACACGGAATCAGAATTTCCACTTCCAAGTCAATTGGGACTGGATATACTGCAAAGTTAGTATTTGAAGTCCCAGGAGGCAGGGGAAAAGATTGGACATTGCTGAAGGGCAAACACCTAGTAAGTAGAGTCATATCTTATGATTGTAGGGTGCCTGAAGAAGCTCTGGTTCATGGCCACTGGATGTGAAGTCTGTCACTGCAATAACTATACTAGGGGGTATATTTACTAATTGGTGGTAGCGGCTTCCGTGTGATATGACTACAATGGAGCCACGGCTCCGATATCTCATGGAAGCTGCTACCGCCGATTAGTAAACATACCCCTAGGTGTGCTGGGGCAGAGGGATATAAAATAGTTGGGAAAAAAATCCCTAGGTAGTTGCAAATAAAGGTTCATGACACCAGATCCAAGTGCTGGTTCCAGCATACATACAATATAACATAAAACAGCTAAAATAAAACAACAAACATTACAGTATGACGTGATCACATACATATTATCTAAAAGCAATATGTGGCTTTATTCCAGAAATCTTCATTTTCATTCAGTTAACTTTTTTTTATCAAAAACAGTTTTTAATCTGCAAATATTTCCCCAAATCATTTCTATGTATGCCAACTTCTCTTTGTAGTTTAAAAATGATTTCAAATTAATCTGCTGGAAAAAACCCCTGAGAAACAAAACAAACATGCCACAAAATCCCATTAATTTTTACAGCTGCGTTCTTCAAAATAGGTGCATTAAGTGAAAGATAGGCAGAAAAATTTAATATTCTGTGAACTCTTCATATTTTCTTGGTGACTGAAGTTATTGGATTATTAATTTTATTTCTTCTGTCCTCCTACCTGATACTGTCTAGAATTGTTAGACTTTAACAGTTTCCTTCCTAACATTTTTTATTTTGTATATTTGGTATACTGCAATTTGAACACCCATCAAGGTTTGTACACCCACCCTGTGTACTCTTGCAAAATGAGTCAGATAAAAAGTCCAGTTGTAGCTCAGCATAGGATAAATTTATTTATAAAAGTTTATACCACTTTTCTGATCATAGTCAATCAAAAGGGTGTACAAACAAATATATAAAAACAATTCAAAGACCTCCAACCATCCCCCCACTACCCAAGCACTCCCTCTCCCCCTTTTTCCCTACTTGCCTTAAAATTGTCTTTTTAATTCTTTGGTGTCCCCCTCCCCCAATCAGATTTGATGTACAGATTTTTCAGGTGTTTCAAATATTTGTCTGGAATTTAATTTATATTTTGCTTTACATCACCTTGAGCTGTGGTTAGGAAATTACGGGCCCCTTTAACCAAAGTGAGTTAAAGAGATAACATGGGAATCATAGCACAGTAGCCCATTGGCTTGACACTTAGGGGTATGATTGCTAAATGGTGCTAAGGGAGTAACCAGCCTCAGTTGGCACCCGGTAGCAGTTAGCGTGGTAGAAAGTGCTGATAACGCTGCCATAACGGGTACAAAAGCACTGCTGGCCATTAAGGGGAAAAGGGGTGGAGAAGGGGCGTGGAGTAGGCAGTGTCAGCAAGTGCACGGTAATATCGGATCCAAATAGGGGGCGGTAGAGGTGCATCTATGGGGAACCATAATGCTAGTTCAGAGCTGGCGTTAAGGGCTCATTTTGGAGGGCGAGAACCGTTTTTGACTGTGAAACACTACACAGGGAGCCCATTCACATGTATGCAGTGTGCACTGCCCAGACTGCAGCCCTGAAATCGGTGATAGCAGTGATCCACTATCAGTCACAGCATGATGTCCTATTAATAAATGGAACTATGTTGTTGGTGCCAAAGGAGGTGCCATGTGATTCAGTGGGGCTAGTTAGTCTGCGATGTCCAGAGCAACTCTGCTGTGACAGTGCTGGCACACATACATGCCGCCACTGTCAGAAAGGAGGAGTGCCATTGCCACCATGCAGCCATGTTAGCAGCGTGTAGGGATGGGAGTGGCAGCAGCAGCAGCTTCTGCCTGGCACAGAAGATACCATTGTCCCTGCCATGCATGTCAGGTGCAGTGCTGCTGCTTGTACTATCAGGGCCAGACCAAGGGTTCTCCCCCCCCCCCCCATGCAACACCTCACCCCCCACTGCTGCTTTGAGGATCTCCATAGCATGAAAGGGAGAATTCCCCATGCCAACCCCCCTCTCAGCAACCATTGTCTCATTTAGGGTAGGAGGGCGGCATGGCTTGTTAAAACCCATGAGGATTGTGAAAAATTGCAAGAGGATCTTGATAAATTGCAAGGCTGGACATCCAAATGGCAGATGAAATTTAATGTGGACAAGTGCAAAATTATGCATTTAGGAAAGAACAACCCAAACTATGGTTACGCAATGCAAGGTTCCACATTGGGAACCACCACCCAGGAAAAAGATTTAGGCGTCATCGTGGATAACATGTTAAAACCCTCCGCCCAGTGTGCAGCGGTGGCCAAGAGAGACAAATAGAATGCTAGGTATCATAAGGAAAGGAATGGAAAATAAAACAAAGGATATTATAATGCCTCTGTATTGTTCCATGGTGCCAACCGCACCTTGAATATTGTGTGCAATTCTGGTCGCCGTATCTTAAAAAGGATATAGCATTATTAGAAAAGGTACAGAGAAGAGCCACCAAAATGGTAAAGGGGATGGACGGATACTCCTATGAAGAGAGGCTAAAAAGGTTAGGGCTCTTCAACCTGGAAAGGAGACGGCTGAGGGGAGATATGATAGAGGTCTATAAATTAATGAATGGAGTGGAACGGATAAACGTAGATCGATTGTTTACATCATCAGAATACAAAAAGACTAGGGGACATGCAATGAAGCTACAGGGTAACCTATTTAAGACTTATAAGAGAAAATATTGTTTCACTCAACGTGTAATCAAACTCTGGTATTTGTTACCGGAGGATGTAATAAAAGCTGTAAGTGTAGCTGGGTTTAAAAAAGGTTTGGACAAGTTCATGGAGGAAAGGTCCATAAACCATTATTAAAAGGGACGCAGGATAACACTGCTTGACCCAATACAAGCATTGTGAAGCCTATGTCTTTTGGGGAAACTGCCAGGTATTTATAACCTAGATTGGCCACTGTTGGAAACAGGATACTGGGCTTGATGGACCTTGGTCTGACCCAGTATGGCATATCTTATGTTCTTATGGCAATTGCTACCTGTTGTGAGGTGGCGAGGCTCACAGCATGCCGCTCCTGGCCCCCTCCAACACATCTTCTCAGAGGGGGTCAGGAGTGGCATGCCAGGACTACCCGCATGTACTCTGCTGCTTCAAGGCCACCCGCAGCACTGAAGCAGCTGTGGCATGCTTTCAGGGAGGGAGGGATCAAACCTACTCACTGTGGTCTGCCAACCATGAGATTATTCCAGAACTGAACCACAAACACACAACAGACAATGGTTATGTTGGTCATTCTGCTTGGTCACCATTGACCTGGAATGTGTGTGTACATATATCCTGGCCTATCCCTCTGGCGGGACAGATCTCATATGTAAGACATGAACGTCAGTTGAACCAGCAGCATATCAACGCAGTGCTACATACACACCTAATAAGATGTTCCTCACCCACACATGCCTAACATACTATGTCAGACAGGTATGGCACAGAGCCTGCAGAGAGGTACACATAGAAACATAGAAATATGATGACAGAAAAAGACCACATGGCCTATCTAGTCTGTCCTTCCATAACAACAACTACAACAGTCCCCTTTTTACCTTTACAGATCCTCTGTGTTTGTCCAATGCGTTTTTGAATTCAGTTACTGTCCTCATCTCTACCACCTCCACTGGGAGACTATTCCACGGATCCACTACTCTTTCCGTAAAGAAATATTTCCGCATATCACTCCGGAATCTATCCCCCTTCACCCTCATCCCATGTCCCCTCGTAGCAGAACTTGCTTTCAATTGAGAAGCTCTCTCCCTGAACATTTATGCCACGGAGGTATTTAAACATCTCAATCATATCACCTCTATCCCGCCTTTCCTCTAAGGTGTACATATTAAGATCCTTCAGTCTGTCCTCATATGCTTTATAATGAAGACCACTAATCATTTTAGTAGCCACCCTCTGCACCAACTCCATCCTGTTCACATCCTTTTGAAGGTGCGGTCTCCAGGATTGCACACTATACTCCAAATGAGGTTGCACCAAAGACTTATACAGAGGCACTATCAACTCCTTTTTTCTGCTAGCCATTCCTCTCCGTATGCACCCAAGCATCCTTCTAGCTTTTGCCGTTGCCTTTTCTACCTGTTTAGCTACTTTAAGATCATCAGACACAACCACGCCTAGGTCCCGCTCTTCTTTAGTGGACAAAAGTACTTCACCCCCTATACTATATTGCTCCCTTGGATTGCTGCAGCCCAAATGCATGACCTTACATTTTTTAACATTAAATCCCAGCTGCCAAATTCTAGACCATTCTTCAAGTTTAGCTTGATCCCTCCTCATGTTATCTACACCTTCCTGGGTGTCTACTCTATTGCAGATTTTGGTATCATCCGCAAAGAGGCAAACCTTACCTGAAAGCCCTTCCGCTATATCACTTACAAAGATGTTAAAAAGAATCGGACCAAGGACAGATCCCTGGGGCACACCACTGATAACATCCTTCTCCTCAGAGTGAGCTCCATTTACTTGTACTCTTTGTCGCCTCCCACCCAACCAATTTCTAACCCAAGCAGTAACTTTAGGGTCCATCCCTAGGGTGCTCAGTTTGTTTATAAGTCGCCTGTGAGGAACAGTGTCAAAGGCTTTAGTGAAATCTAAATACACCACATCTAGGGCTCTCCCTCGGTCCAACTCCCTGGTCTCCCAGTCAAAGAACTCAATCAGATTTGTCTGGCAAGACATGCCTCTGGTGAATCCATGCTGCCTCGGATCCTGTAATCCGCTGGACTCCAGAAACCTCACTATTTTCTCTTTCAGCAGCGTTTCCAATAATTTACTCACCACCGAAGTTAAACTAACCGGCCTGTAGTTTTCAACCACATCCTTACTTCCGCTTTTGTGTAAAGGCACCACATGAGCCTCTCTCCAGTCCTTTGGCACCACTCCCGACTCCAACGAGGCATTGAAAAGGTCGGTCAGTGAAGCTGCTAGAATTGTCCCCATGTTCCCTCAGTATTCTCAGGTTTATCCCATCTGGTCCCATCGCTTTGTCTACTTTAAGTTGAGATAGTTTCTCACGAACACAGTCTTTTGAAAATTGTTCAAGATGTCCTTTGCTTCTGTTCCTATTTGTGGGTGTTTTCTGAGGTCCTGCTCCTGGTTCTTCATCTGTGAACACAGAACAAAAATATTTGTTAAGCAATTCCGCTTTATCCTTATCAGCTTCTACATATTCCTCCCCTGCACCTTTGAGTCTGACAATACCACTTTTGCCCTTCCTCTTCTCACTAATATATCTGAAAAATGTCTTAGCCCCCCATTTTATTGCATTGGCTATTTCCTCCTCCTTTTGAATCTTTGCTTTCTTGACTACTTTGCTAGCTTCTCTAAGTTTTTCCAAATACAGATGCCTGTCTTCCTCTCTCTGTGATCTCTTGTATTTCATGAAGGCCTCCCTCTTTTTCTTCACTTTATCAGCTACTTCTTTCGAAAACCATAGCGGTCTCCTTTTCCTTTTACCTTTATTTACCATTTTAACAAAAAGGTTGGTTGCCCTTATAATATCCCCTTTCAGTTTTGCCCTCTGTTTTTCTACATCCCTCAGCTGTTCCCATCTTCGCAAAGTTAGTCTTCCTAAAGTCTAAGATCCTCGCCTTTGAATGGATTCTAACAGCCCTAGTCCTAATACTGAACCACACCATCTGGTGATCACTGGATGCAAAATGATCTCCCACTACAACATGAGAAACACTTTCACCATTGGTAAGCACCAAGTCCAGTATGGCCCCTTCACTTGTGGGGTCTGTTACCAATTGCCTGAATAGTTCTCCCTGTAGAGAATCCAGGATCTCCTTACTTCTAGATGATACTGCAGCAGGAATGTGCCAATCAACATCTGGCATATTGAAATCTCCTATCAGTAGCACTTCCCCTTTCCTAGCAATGCTGCGCATGTCTTCAATTAACTCTCTGTCCACCTCCTCCTCTTGTGAGTGAGGTCTGTATATCACACCAATGTAAATAGATTTCTCTTTTCCTCTTTCTAGTTTAACCCACAATGCCTCCCCTCTCCCTTTTAAGCTCTGTAATTCCAAAGCTTTAATAGTAGTTTTTACATATAGTGCCACTCCTCCTCCACACAGACAGAGGCATCAGGGTCATACTGAGCCAGAATCTCTCCCTGTGTGACTTGCACATCAGGCACGCGCTCCCCCTCCTCCTCTTACCTCCGTCCAGCCACTGCCTCTTCTTTCCCTGCTGCTGCCACCCTCTGTTTTCTCCATGGCAGCACCGGCAGCAGGGCAAGAGCAGGCAGTGGCTAGACAGAGGTATTGGGGGAGGGAATGCGTCCGATGTGCAAGTCACCGGCAGCAGCAGAGCAGAACAGGGCAGACCTAACTTTAAGCAGATCTGATCCTTAGTTGCTCCATATGGGCAATATTAGAGATATATCAAATGAAGGAGTAGCCTAGTGGTTAGAACACTGGCTTGGGAACCAAGCAACCAGGGTTCAATTCCCACTAGCATTCCTTGTGGCCTTGAGCAAGTCACTTAACCCTCCATTGCCTCAGAAGAAAGGCCTGGCAATCTACTGGTCACACTGCTAAGAAAACCCAGGAGCTTCTGGGTCACCAGGAGTCACCATTGACTCAAAGGCACATTGCATTGCATTGCAGAGATATATCAGTTCAGAGACATGTGGACACCAGATGTGTAACATCATGAGAGTGACCTTGTTCCACCAGACAGTATGTGTATAGACCTTATCTGTCCAAGAGCACTTTTGCGTGTGCATGCAGCTTGTACAAATGTATGGCTTTTATATCTTTGGATCATAGCCTCTTTACTTGTGCAATAGTTATATGCATATGTGCCAGAAAGATTCTATGATGGTGAGTACAGCTGGGACAGCAGTGAAACCTAAATAGATGGTATTAGCTCTTCCCTGTGGCCTGGCAACTATATTTCACACACACTACAACGGAGGTTACTTGCATTTGTGAGGTCACATTGGGGCAGCAAGGCCATACAGCACTCTCATCAACTCCCTTCCATCCTTCGGCCCATCCATCAGCATATATCCATCATGTTCAGTAATGTATTCTCCTGCTAGCTGCTATACCCTGGCTCATATGGTGGCATTTTACTCACTGGGGCGTATCACGCCTACCTCACCTGCAGCTGATGCGCAGGTCACCACTGTGCTCTGACTTTCTATGCCTACGCCGTGGCCATGGTGGCTACTCCATGGCATACTTCTACCCACTCTTCTGCCACCCACAGTCATCACAGTGCACCCTTACGGCTACAGTCCACTTGCTCCTACATTCTCTTCCCACTCACCCTCTCACATGTAAGGGACATATGGCTGTGACATGTTCATCAGCCATTACCTTTGCTCCCATTCAGCAGCTCAAATGTGACTTGCAAAAGGCTCCCTAATCCCACCTTAAGGCACCCTGGGCACTGTTAATGACTGCTGTACATTTAACGCATGTGAATTAGCCGCTAGCATCCTTAATGCCAAAACGTCTACTCCCTGCCCCATCCTTTAATGCACTTTGGGACCCTTAACGGTACCGTTTTCCAGGCGCAAATGGCATGACTTTAGCACCATTTAGTAATCATACCCCTTAGCGTGTGCTAAATCTCATGATAACTGCATAGCATGGAAAGAGGCAGGGAATGGGCATGGAATATGTCTTGAAGTTAACACATGGTAACCTACCGTGTTATAACCATCACTGCGGCAGATAAAGCAGATCACTTAACACCACCTGAGTAGATGGCTTTAAGAGCACCCATGCTATCTGCAATGTCGTTAATATGCAGCAAGTATACTGTCTCTGCGTTAACTGTATGCAAAAATGCTGGGCAAGCCATTGTATGTTCATTTTTGCAGCTAACATGTGGTAACCTCAAATTTTTATTACACTTTACTAAAGGGGCCCTAAGTTTGAATGAATGAATAAATACACAAATATGATGGAAAATGTAAAAGTACATATTTCTGATGACCTAGGCAGGAGAAGGACTGATGTAATGATTAAAGATATTAATTTTTCCTAATAAGGAGAGGGAAATATATCAATTTCTTTACATCATCTTTAATTCTTTACCTCCTGCATCCGTTCAGTTTGAGTTAAATTCCCAAATATCTTGTTTTATCTACCAGTTTTATCATTGGTAGCCCTGGGATCCCACTGATCTTTTCTTATCCCCCAAGTCCAAGAATTGAGATTTTGGACAGTTGACTGAATATCCTGATATCTTCCCTTCACGGATACATTAACGATCTGCTTCATTATCTCAAATGAAGCACCTTTATCTTCCAGTATCACTAACAAATCATCAATCCATAGTAACAGTTTATTCTCATAGCTTCTATTGAAATTCCTTTAATCTGTCTAATTGTGATTGCCAAAGGTTCAATAGCAATTACAAATGGCAGAGGAGACCGCAGACAGCCCTGATAGGAAATGTTCCATCTATATGTTTTTTAAATTTGTTTGCAAGTATGTACTACTATTGTGCACATAACTTTTACAAGCGAGGAGGGAGGCCCCTCCCCCGAATGTAATGCTGTATCTAACTCCCCGTCACTAATAAGCAGTTTCTTAGCTACTTAGTGATGATACCATCAGGGACTCCAGCTGCTTCTTTTTCTCTTTCTGCCCCTCTTCCCTTCATTGCTATCTTTTCTTCTCCTTCCTTCCTTGCTTTTAACACATCTTTTGGCTCTTTCACCTACTGTTTTACTTCATTCTTCTCTTCTCTTCTAACCTTCCGTTTGTTTTCTTGGTCTCCCATCCCTTCCTCCTTCATTCCGCATCTGTATCATGCCGCTTATCACTTGCTGCCTCTAATCCTACATGTCCGTGCTCTGCATTGGTTGCCTTCTTGCCTCCCTCCCTTTCCTCGGTATCTGTCCCCTGCCTTTTTTCCTCTTTGGTCTTTTTCCCAGCATCTATCCCCTCGCCTATCTGCCTCTAACTGGGTGGCTGAAGCCCGTTCCACAGTGGCTGACTGTTGTATGGTCTTGGCAGCAGCATAATAATCATGTTCAAAATTCTCACTTCCCACTTCCTGATCTTGTGCATTATAAGTTCAGCAGGCTGATGGATACAGGAAATGGCTGTGTCAGTTAGCTGAGCCCACGCAGGCAGGACACTGCATCTGCAACACTGGTAATGAGTGCTGGGATTGGTTGGGGGTATGAAGTTGCTATACATCTACTCCTTCCCCCACAAATATTTGGGGAGAAGGGTCAGATAGTTTTATTACCACCTTATATATATCCTCTATGTGGCACCTTGTTCATCACATACATAGTGTCATTCAGAATGTGGAACTCCAGGAAATGCTGCCGTGTTTACCATTGGGATTTTTGGATTTGTATTTAACCTGCCTCTTCTAATAATCATGGATCAGATATTTGAACCTTACTGTAACACTTTGACTATTCTTCCCAACAAAAAGTTTGTTTTAGAAAAAAAAATGCAAGCTTGCTGAGAAGAAAAGATATGCCCTGCCACTAGGATGATACAAGCTCCAAAGAACATTCTGTGATAAGGAGGTTATCCATTCTTTAAGCGATTGGCTTGCAACACGATGTAACATAAGTGCTATGTTGGGTTAGACCAATAGTCCATTGAGTCCAACATCCTTTTTCCACAGACAAGCAGGGAGATGCAGGCACACTCCATTTGTGATGTTCCCCAGTGGTGCCAGCATGCTAAAGCTCTCACCCAGCTCAGAGAAATCTTTAGCTTGCTCTGAGCATGTGCCTGCATGCCTGTTTTCCTGAAGCTCCTCCTCTTACTATGCTGTCCATTACCAGCACTGGCCACAGCTCTTTCCCTCCCTTCAAAGCACCAGAAATTTAAAAATATATATATATTTTTTCTCAGCAATCACAGTTGACACCATCAAGGCTTTCTTCAGCCCATGGTTTCTTTTTTACCCAATGTGCAAAACTGCTTTGCCTCCCACCATGATCAATCCAATCTCCTCGTGTCTGTGGAGCAAGGTCAGACAGGGTTGCAGTCCACCTGCATCCTGCAGGGCCCAGACTCAGCTCTGTTGGGGAGTGCATCAAGGAATCATCACTCAACCTCGCAGTGGCAGATGAATGTCAGAGTACAACTCTCACAGACAAAGGATCATTGCTCTCTCTCCCCATTAGACAGCGGCACAGCCTTTTCCCACCCAGTTGAGACAAAGAAAAACAACCCTTCTCCTTCTCTCTAAGTCTAAATGCAGAGAGAAGACCAAATAAATAACTTCCTACCAGGAGTAGCCTAGTGGTTAGAGCACTGGTTTAGTAACCATGAGACCAGGGTTTGATTCCCACCAACACTCCTTGTGGTCATGGGCAAGTTACTTAACCCTTCATTACCTCAGAAAAAAGGCCTGGCAATCTACTGCCAAGAAAACCCAGGAGCTGCTGGGTCACCAGGAATCAGCACTGACCCAAAGGCACACATTGCATTGCCCAAAAGTCTGCCCTCTTTCTTGCAGATCAAGGGAAAACAAACAGCTCAGCTCAAACCTTCAAAGAGATAAGGTTAAAATTTGTCTCATACCTCTGTCCATAGCACAGTAGAAAAGCCTACTTTTGGGTACAGTTCAGGTCACAAGTGGATCAGTACCACCATGGAGTCCTCTGTTGGAGCACTTTCCCTTCGGCTATCTCTGTATCATGTGCCTTCATTGGATATGCAAGTCCTGTCTCCTCATATCCCTGCTACAACTCAGACAAGGGCTTCCAACAGACCCAACAGCACTCTGCAACATTCCAATGTTTCTTCAGGACTCCCATCCACTGGGGCTCTGTCCCCTCCCTTTGATCTATACCAGAATCCCTCTACTTTTCAGATCCCCCCCTCTTGCTCTGAGTAGATGTCTGACCTTATTCTGCATCCTCACTTGGATGAAGATGTTCATTGTGTCCACTACATCCCCTGCTGCCATCATTGGGACATTGTCCAAGAACCACACAGTCCACATTGTTCACCACCTCTGCCTGAAGGAGCAGCACCCAAGGAGCCTTTGGAAGAGTTTTTCTACCCAAGATTTTACAGAAGATATCAAAAGCATTAGCACATAGTGATTCCAACTTTCCAGTAACAAGAAGGATTTTCAGCCTATTCTTAACATTTGCTGCACACCGAAAGAAGTGATAGAGCTACCAGTTCACCAGACCTGCAGGACCATCTTCCATACATTCCAAGTCAAGACATGTTGAATTGAAATGCAAGGTTCTCCCTGCAATGGACGTGTCCATTGATAGTTGCCTCACCTATCAGTGATCTCTGAAACAGCACTCAAGTGAGCTAAAGAGCAAAAAATGCACACTTAAGCTCTGCCTGGAAAAAATCTGAAGACATTGGATGCCATGGGCAAGAAAGTTTATCTGAGTGAATTATTGGCCCTGAAGATTCTAGCCCATCAACTTCAGATTCTGCACTACAATCATGATCTCACTCCTGTTGCTCTCTGTCCCGACAGGATCTCACCCAGATACACATTAATCTCCAGGAGTTTGCCTACCATCTCATACAGGCAACCTACGATGTCTATGGCACAGTAGCCTATTCAGTAGCTACAGCAATAAGCACCAGATGGATGGCCTGGCACAGGGCTTCAAGTTGACAAGATGACCTGCACAATCACCTTGCAGGTGCTCCCTGCAGAGGCAATAATCTCTTTGGTGACAAGATTCAGGAGGCAGTAATCAAGATGAAGGACTATTTGTTCACAGTAAGAGAACTTTCTCCACAACCAACAGATCCACATCCAGAGTTGAATATCTTAACTGCCCCAATATAGGTATGATGTCCATTACTACTTCAGCAGTTTTACCCACTCAGGAGATATTGAGCAAATATTTGTTCACCAATTCAGTGACAACCAGCCCAGAGCTATATCCATTATGCAAGATCTCAGAAGCAAAACCAGAAAACCCTGATATCTGCTCCTGTCATTAAGGTGACAGACTAGCTGCCTTTAGGGGGCAGACTTCATTTCAGGGAGGTATGGCAAGCCATAACTACAAATCACTGGGTTCTTATCGTCATTCAGCAAGACTACATACTAAATTTTGTAGATGTACCTCCCACTTGCCCACCATTCAATCGTTGGGCACTTCCCAACCAGCACATCCCTATCTTGCAACTTGAGATCAGCTCTCTCATGAGCAATAGAGCAATTGGGCGGGTGCCAGAGGACCAACAGGACATAGGCTTCTACTCCAGGTTCTTCCTCATCCCCAAGAAATTCGGGCAGTCTACAGTCTCAATCTTTGCAAATTCAATGTATTAGGAAAGAAAAATTCTACATGAACTCCCTGGCTACAGTCCTCCCTCTGTTATCCTCGAATGACTGGCTTGCCTCCATGGACCTGAAAGATGCCTATACATACATCCCCATTCATCCTCAACACTGGAGATTTCTGTGTTTCATACTGCAGACTAGCATTACCAATGCAAAGTGCTCCCCTTTGGCCTATCATCGATGTTCAGAGTTTTCACAAAATGTCTTCCTGTGGTTGCTGCTAATTTATGCTACAGTGCCCACTGTGTCTGTCCATACCTTTATAACTGGTTCATTTCAGCCAATTCTAGTCAAAATGCCCTCTGTACTGTCAAAGAAACCATTCAAACACTTGAGACTCTCTGTTTCCTTGTCAGCACTGAGCTGGTTCCCTAACAAATAACAAAATTTATAGGGACACATATAGATACCCAGTTAGTCAAGGCTTATGTCCCAAATGACAGATCCCAGGCCATCATCCAGCTCAGTACCAAGCTAAGACATATGGCAGCATCCATCCATATAATTCCACTTTCAAACTGCATATGTGACCACTAAAATGGCATTTCAGGCTGCATCGGGACCAGCACCACTAGTCCCTCTATTCCAAAATCCCTTTAGTTGGGAGTGACGGTAGTTATCTTCAGCAGTTAACCTCACCATTGATGCATCCATGTAGGGCCGGGGGGAATTGCCTTTATTTTTGCATGCAAGGCACATGGTGATGTAGTGAACGCTGCCTCCACATCAGAGTTCTCGAGAAGTGCACTATGCTCTAAGGACATTTCAAGCCTGGATCAGAGGAAAAATGGTAATATCAGGAAGCTGCCAGACTATGGCATTTCACCCATACCTGACAGGTCACATTCCAGGCCAGATATCTGCCAGGAGTTCAGAACCAGCTCACAGACCTGGTGTGGATGACTTATCCTGCTGTCCACGGAGAACTCCCGTTACAGGTAAGTAACCCCGATTTACTGACTGAGGAGGAGGTGGAAACGCAGATTGCTCTGTGCTGGGGGATGCCACTGTGACTGCATATCCTTGCTATCTATGGAGAATCCTAGCAATAGATAAGCAACAACATTTTCTCTGATAGTAGCCAATATGGATTACTTGAAATTACCTCCCTGTTGCACACTCAGATGTAGAAGTGATCTCATTGCCTGCCTAGCTAATTAATGTTAATGAACCTGTCTTCCAAAAACTTAAAAGATTACATTTTTACAATTACTTAAAATTGATCGCAAGTCTGTTGATGTCCCTTTTTAACTCAAGAATGCATGTCCATGTCTGTCTTCTGATGATTTACAGATCCAAAGGAGACATGCATGTAAATGTATGGAAACAGAAGCATCAGAAATGGAACCTTTGACAAGTTAGAGAAAGGATGACAGAGAGAAGTCTGAATGATGAAACACAATTTAAATAAATTATAAATTACTGTCAAAACAAATGCAATTATTAAAAACTGTTTCTTTGAATATTTAAATGATAATGACAATGGTATTGCAGACTGCAGTTCTCCTTGGCTGGCCTCTTCCATATGCACTGTTAGCTTAGAGAAATGATTACATAGGTAGATAATTAATTAATTAATTAGTGAGCCAGTTATTTAAAGGTGCAAATCCTACATGTTGATATTTACTTCAACGTGCTAAATATTTCGTTGTAGCTTATGTTGTCAGGTTCTGCATATAATCCTCTTCTCCTCAAGGATGCAGAGAAATCCATTTTGGAGTTATTTTGTTAACAGAAAATATGTACTTTCCAGATCAATTAAAGTAAAAGTACATGATTTAACAATATTGATAACCTTTCTCAAAAACTGTTTTGCAAAGGTAAAAAAGAAAGAAACTTTCTAGATTGATATGCATGGATTTCATTATGACCTTTTAAAAATGCAAAATGAGCCAGTATTATTTAACCATCTTAACCAGTTCTGGTATTCTTAACCCCTACCCTATTGCATTCTGGGAATTATAGTTCTTGTGTCTTCATAGGGAGTGTCCTACAGTGGGATGAGGGTTTAAGAAAATCAAGCTTGAATCAGTCTGTTGAACTTGAGCCAGGTGAAAAAAAAGGGGGCATGTTTACTAAATGCGCTAAATTGGAATATGGTAATTTCCCAATAATAACCGTTTTAGTAAACATGACCCTTTTTTCTTTTCATCTGGCTTAAGTTCAACAGATGGCAATAGATCCACATTAACAGTTGGGGGCATGCCTGGCATGGCCCTCTGCAGTTACCAAAGGGGGATACACCTCAGTGTGCTAGCCAGCCATCACTGTCAGCCACTGAGGAACTAATGAGTGCACCCGCTGTAATTGCAGCCATCATGGTTAGCACAAACCAGTGAGAACCATGCTAACCACGATGTGCTATCAATGCCTAAACTCAGCCCCAAACCTGCCCAGTCATCACCCTTTCATATGTTAATGTTTAGCATGAGACTTTTACCGTGCTGTCAGTCTGCTGCACTTCACATGTGGTAAGCCCCACGCTAACCATTAGTGCAGCTTAGTTAAACATGCCCCAAAATGAATTGTGTTGCTGTTAAGTTCCTTCTCAGTCTTGGGCCTCTACCTCGCTGATCTGTTTCCAGCTATTTTGAAAACTCAGGAATAGTGGAAGAAGTTGTATTTATTATACATATTTGGTCATAGTATTTAAAGAGATAAGCTATCTTGCAACATTCTTGGATGTCCCTCGGTGTGGGGGTGGATTTGCTGGTGCCAGTTCATGAAAGCCCCACTAAAATATAAAGGGAAAGCAAGCCAGCTTTTGAAAGGGCCTCCTGTAAACCGAAAGCATTGTCATGATTACAGCTGATGGATAACATATGCTGCAAAAGGAAGCTCTTAATGAACTATTCATTTGTGCCTCTAAAAAAAATCTGTGTGTGATGATAAGTCCTTCTTAAATGATAGCATTTTGATGTGGTTAATCACACAGCACTCAGCTGTGACTAGGCATCCGTGAGTGACCCCCACTGGCTTTGTTGTATGAATTCCACAAGAAATCGCCCCTCTCTTCAGTTTGTATTATAGTATGTTCAGAAATCAACTGATTTGTAAAGAGGTTGTCTGTATATGCATCCACATAATTTACCACTATAATTTAGCAGCTTACATGGTATTTTCTCCCTCCCCTGCCTGCATCAAGATGCTGTTTTACATCCACTACAAGCTTAATTCACTCATTGTTCCTGTAAACATTTCTACTGATGCTGAGAAAGAGGTAGAAATCTTCCCATCTATTTTGCATCCTCCAACCCAACACGCTGACAGCTCGATGCAGAAAATTGCACTGCTGTTAGCGCAGGGATCGGCCCAGTGTTTAAGAAGAATTTTCTGTGCTACTGTGGGCACAGAGTGCAGGAAGGAATCTGCGCTTATGACAGTGCACCGTTCATTCAAATCCAACTAATTGGATGATAATAAAGCAGTTAGCAATGCGGCGCAGATGCAGAGATGTGCACAGATGACCAAAAGTCTGAGCTCCATACAAGATTTTTAACACGATGTCTGAGGAGACATTAAGCGTTAGCTCATAGGTCTGCGGTCAGTGCTGAGAAGGAAGTTCTGCCTGTTTCTTGAGAGTACAGCACCTGCAACGCTTTTCTGGCTTTGCTGAAGAGAGTGGTGAAAAAAATAGCAGAGGAAGTGTGCTGGAACAATATACGCCTATATTAGATTGCTATCTGGCACAGAAACAGCAATATTATTCTCAGCAGAACTTCTGCTCAGAGTAATATTGCTGTTTCTGCACCACATGACAATTCTGCATATGCGCATCAGTGCCAAACTTGTGTTTTTTTGTGTGCAGGATATAGGTGCTGCTAGCGCAGACCTCTGTGCGCCTGTGCTTGGCTTGCTCTCCTTGTTGAGCACAGACTTTTTGCATGCAACTGATTTGCATGCTCTTTGCTTGCAACATCGCAGAGCAAAACATCTGTGCTAAGCTTAGTTAGGAAACTCTGCGCTGGAGTTTTAGTGCTGGTTCTAGGTCAGGGTTTCTATATTGAGCTGCTACTTTACTCTGGTCATTGCAGTAATAGCCTTCGGCTGGGGACCCTGCAATCACAGACCCTGAATCCAGCTCTGAGGTGTCACAATTGAACAATGATCATGATTTTCTCCTCCCCCACCCCCTTCCAGAGGCCTCTGCAGCATCCCCAGCCAACCCAGGGAGTAGAATCTGTAAAAATGTACCTGAATGTAACTCGCTCTGAGCTACTACTGGAAAGACATGCGCTAAGTATAAAAAAATATAAAAGTCGAAGGCCTGAGGTTTTGGTTGAACTGGAGACCTGCTGCATGGCAGTACACAGTCCCTCGCCGCCTCAGCCACTGAGCCAGGCCAGATAAAAAGATGATTGTGCCGAGTGGGGTAGGGAGGATTCAAGACGGCTTCCTTACACAAATGACCTGTGACAGCTGGTGAGGAGGTCAGGTTTTAGTATATTTTTTATAAAATAATTCTGTGCCAAAGACTAGAGCCCACCTTTTGGCAAGACTTATTTCTGGAGACTGACTTGTCTGGCCTGATTCATGAGTCATTTTAATTTTACAGAGCACCAGGTGGAAAAGTATGTGTATGTGTTTTTTACACTGTGGTGTGCAGAGCTTGTTTGAGCAGATGATTTATATTTCTAAAAGCATTAAAAGTTGAAGTATTTTCCTGCACTGAGACAGAGTATGGGCAGAGAGCATAGATACAGAGGTTGGCCTGGCTCAGACTGTTGCAGGAGTCTGTAAAAGGTTTGTTGGTTCAGCGGGTTACTGATATCTCTTACGCGCAAGTGAGTGACCAAGAGGGAAAATGCTTTAGTTTTGTGCTTTATGCCTTACTGTTTGCTGCTGCATTCCATTACACCATGACAACTCTTACTCAAAGTATTGTGATAAATTTACAGTTAACCTGGGTTGCTACTGGTAAATATAACAACATGGTACTTTTTGGAAGACAGGAACAACTGGGTGGGTCACATGGTCTTTATCCACAGTGCCACTTCAAACCTTGTGTGATGTCCACGTTTTTTTCTCTTGCCATTATCACTTCCTCTGTTGTCATGTAAAGTTGGGTACCGGTAAATGAGAGAGGCAATGTACTGTCAAAGCCATAGAAAATCCTACAGGTTGTACTGTATATCGAATGCAACTGATTATCCTATCAGACCTCCTCTTGCACCAGCTGGAAATGTCCTCCCAGACAAAACGTTCCAATTATAACAGGATTTATTTGTATATGGTAGGATAGAATACATGCAGATGAAATATGTCTTTAAGGGGTTAATTTTTAACTGCCTACACTGGTGCATAATCCACAGACTTTGCTCTGATTTTCAACGTGAAAGTACATGTGTACTTTTACTTGGAAAATGACCTTCAGAAATCTAACTGCACACATTTTCGCTTGCTAATTTGTGGGTAGTTTTATCAAGCAAAAAAAAAATATGTATACTTTCAAACTCAAAATTATGCAACTAAGTGCAAGCGTCTCCCCAACCCCATGTCCCAGGAATATAGCGGATCCACTGCATGCTTAAGGTTATCCATTCACATAAACAGCAATTTTCTGAAAGTCCATTTCCATGAGGTAAACACTGTTTAACCCACAGGAATACCTCAGAAGATTATGCTGTTAGGAGCTAATGCATTAGTATCAGCATCTGCTGAACACACATTAAGACATGATAGCACTGTATTAATGCTTAACTATTTAATCTACTGTAGCACATTAGTGCATATCAAAGTTAATATAGCATTAATTTCAGCAAGACCGAAGCCCTCCTTATCATGTGGAATGCCTCCTTTACCCCTCCTCAATCAATCAACTTGCCCAATATAATCATAACCATTAAGTATTTATTTTATTTATTTATTTAGACGGATTTGTATGCCACCTTTTCTTTCAATCAAGGTAGTCACGTCACATCACAATTGGAGGGTTACATTTAACATTAGGGTACATGTAAACATTTAGACAGTACAGTTACTTAACAGTATTTAGATAGTACAATTGAGGTAACATTTAATAAAAAGGTATTCAATAATGTGGAATGATAGGTTTGTGTGTGTGGGTCGGATGGGTGTGTGTTTAGTTGGCGGAGGTAGTAGTGTTACTGTTTGGGTAGGGGATGTTGCCTGAATGTTCATAGGTTTCTATAAATAACAATGTTTTAAGGTCTTTGCAGAAGTCTGTGAGGTCATCTAACGCCCTCAGGCTCATTGGTAGGGAATTCCATAGTGTGGATGCCAGTAGTGATGGTGCTCTTTTTGAAGTTGTTTGTTTGGTTTTGTGATAGCCTGCAGGTGTGCCGATCTTGTTGTCATTATTGGTTCTTCTTGGTCTATTGCTGATGTCCCTTGTTATAAAGTTTTGGAGTACGTCTGCTGAGAGATGGTGAATGATTTTGAAGATAATCATGATTGTTTTGTATTTAGCTCTTGCCACCATTGGGAGCCAGTGTAGTTGTTGCAGTATGTGAGTGATGTGCTCGGTCCTTGGTGTGTCTGTAATGATGCGTGCTGTGGTGTTTTGCACCATCTGTAGTGGGTGGTGTGTCTGCTGAGAAAGGCCTTGATATAGTGAGCTTCCATAATCAAGCAGTGGTGTAATGAGTGCTTGACACACTGTGTGGAAGTGATCTTGACGGAGCATTGGTTTGATTTGTCTGATTGTTTTCAATCGATGATATGCCTTGTTTGCGGTTTTGGTGATGTGGGATTTTAGGTTCAGAGCTCTGTCTAGTGTTATGTCCAGATACTTAACTTCTTCTTTGACTACTGTGTGTTTGTCTAGGATGCTTATAGTTTGTGGAGGTATGAAGGTGGGGTTCCTGGTGACGAACATCGCCTCAGTTTTGTCGTAGATGACCGTTAAGTTGTTGGCTATGAGCCAGTCATTCATGTCTTCGAGGCATTTTGTTATTGTTGTAGTGTTTAGTGCTAGTAAGTTGATTAGAGCGTACACCATGATGTCGTCAGCGTATATGTGGTAGTGTAGTTTGTGGTGCTTGATGATGTTGCATATGGGCTGTATGAAGATGTTGAATAGCATTGAAGATAGGGCTGAGCCTTGAGGTATTCCCTGTGTGATGGGGAATTGTAGTGATTTCTTTTGGTCGCATTTGACTTGTTGCGTTCGTCCTTCCAGGTATGATGTAAACCACTTAAGGGTATTTTTGCATAGTCCTATCTGTTATAAGCTTTGCAATAGCTTAGCGTGTGACACAGTGTCGAAGGCCACCGAGATGTCCATGAACACTAGCAGGAAGCCGTTTTTTATGTTGTCCATGCCTCTTAGGAGATTGTCAAAGAGGAAGGTGAGTAGTGTTTCCACACCGTGTTGGGGCTTAAATCCATGCTGATGTATATCCAGTGGGGCATTGATATCTATATGGTCCTGAAGTTGCCTTTGCACTGCTTTTTCCACAATTTTGGCAAGGAATGGGAGGCTGGAGATGGGACGTATGATTTTGGTTCAGATGAGCTCAGATTGCTACTTTTAAGTATTGGTCGTATCATTGCGTGCTTTAGAGGTTGAGGCATGTATCCTTGTTGGAGTGAATCTTTGACAATTTTTTGAATGTGATGAGAGAGCTGGCTTTTTGTGGCTTTGATCCAAGACACTGGGCATGGGTCTGATGGTGAAGTTGTTGTGTTTAGTCCAGATATAATGTCTTCTACTTGCTGTTTTGTTGGTATGTTGAAGCTCTCCCATGTTTGATGTTGCTTTTTTATCGTGAGCTCGTTTGTTTGTGGTGAAACAGAGTATGTTTGGTTGGTGTTTTTTGACTTCATGTAATCTGCATATTTTTGTGGGTCAAGATGGTGAGTGCTTTGTTTCATGTCCTCCTTGGTGAGCTTTTGGACAATGCTAGAGTTCTCTTGGTCTATTAGTAGATTTCATGATTAGGTTGGTATGGTGGTGTTGTCTACGCTCATTTATTAGATTGTTATATTCCAGTTGTTTGTCTCTGTATTGTGTTAGGAGGTTGTGTGATTTGTCCCGTCTCCATTTTCTTTCCAGTCTTCTGAGTGTGTGCTTTGCAACTCTGATTTCGTGCGAGTACTATGGGGCGTTGGATCTCTTGCGTGTTTGTGGTTCTTTGATGGCTGGGGCAGATGCTGCGTTGGATATTATTGTATTCCATTCTTCTATGTTAAGGTCCAGGGTGTCGTGTTCCTGTTGAAGTTGTGGGGTGATTTCGTTTATGAATGAGTCCCTGTTAAATGTTTTGAACCGTCTAGTTATTCTTTCATCTTCTTTGCATTGGGCGGGGTTATTCAGGGTCATGATGAATTCAAGTTAAATACCTGAGAGTCACCTTGGACCGTTCTCTGATCCTATAATCCCACATCAACAGGACTTCCAGAAATGCATACCACAAGAAGGCCATAATAAGGCGGCTCAAACCTCTCCTCAGCCAAGATCACTTCCGGACTGTTTGCCAAGCTGTATTCGTGCCCATACTGGACTACTGCTACTCCCTATACCATGGCCTACCCAAACAGTCAATCCATCCCCTACAGATGGCACAAAACATAGCTGCTTGCATCACAACCAGGTCGGCAAAACATGAACATGTTTACCCCTCTCCTGCACCAGCTACACTGGCTCTCAGTCGCCTCCCATATGAGATTCAAAACTACACTAAACATATTCAAAACTTAGCATAACATGTCTGCCAACATACTGATGAGCCTATTCAACACCGACAAGAGCACCAGGCCTAGAAGACGCAACAAAAAGGACACCATCCTAACCCCCAGAACCTACACTAAAACCATTCATTCTACAACAGGCAGGGCTTTATGCCTAGCAGCCCCTGCCCTCTGGAACTCCCTTTTGATGACTTAAGAGTCACCACTGGCGCTAAAGACTTCTGGAAAAAGCTAGAAACCTTCATAGCCTACTTCAGGAACATCACCTAGTGCACAGCACCCTCCCCTCCTTCTGACAACACGAGCACGCTACTGTCCCAACTCTAACGATAACCCCTAGCCCAATCTACCTCTCTGTACATATTATATATAGTTAACTATGTATATAGGTTAGACCACTAAGTAGCTCCGTATCCAATTTAAACTTCTCCTCCTGACCTATAAATGTATTCACTCTTCTGCCCTCCAGTACCTTTCATCTCTCATCTCTCCTTACACACCCTCTCGGTTGCTTCGCTCTTCTAACAGTCTTTGTTTATCTGTGCCCTTTATTCATACTGCCAGTTCCAGACTTCGCTCCTTCCAACTGGCAGCACCCTTTGCGTGGAATAGTTTTCCTATCTCTGTTCGCCAGGCGTCCTTCCTGGCCATTTTCAAGTCCAGACTAAAATCCCACCTCTTCACTATTGCTTTCCGTTCCTGTCTTATACTATCTTGATCTCTCTATCAACATTTGCTTACTTTGTTCTGTAAATTTTTGTTATTTGTATTATGTAACTTATTTTGTTTTCTGTCTTATGTGAGCTCTGATGAACAGGGACTGTCTCTCTTCTATGTTTGTACAGCGCTTCGTATGTTGCGGCACTTTGTAAGTCTTTAATAATAATAATAATGTATCCACTCCACCCCTGTTACTATGTATACTATTCAAACTGTACTATAAGCCGCTTTGATTGTAGGAAATGATGTTATAGAAAACCTGTCAAATAAATAAATACAAATAAACAAACATGGACTAATGCCAAAAAAATTAATGAACTGTACCTTATGCACATTCATATAAAGCAGTTCAGTAATATTAAAATGGTTACTGCAAATCACGCTAAGCCACCAACTAATGCTAAATCTTAAGTACACCTTGAGAAGCATAATTAAGTTGTAGAATTCATCTCCAGTGGTTATGCAAGGCTCAGTGTAGGCCATAGTCTCTTTCCAAAATTCCCAACACAAGAATCAAGGGCTTGTGTCATAATCTCAAGTACTCCCCCAACAAATGAGCTGAGGTCCCCCATATTCAATTCAGACAGTCTCACTGCACTGTCCCGCCACATCCCCTCCCCTTGCTAGGATGTGAGGTCAGCTGGAGCCATTGTTTTAAATCTGCAGGAGTGAGTCAACCTTTCTCCTGTCCACATCATGTTTTGGGACATCTTTGGAAAGAGTAGGACAAGGGGAAGCAGGGCCATACCAAGGGCTGTGTGAATGGTGTGGCTGCACAGAAGGAGTGCTGCTATCATCACTGGCCTTTCAGAAAGCCCAATAAGAGCAAGTTGCTGCATATGGATGGGGGGAGGGGGAGCTCCACGTTCAAAAATTGTACAGGGTGCATTTTGAGCTTGGTATGGTCCTAAGGGGAGGCATTTAATTTCTGATGTAACTAAGCAGGCTTGTCCAAGTTTAGTCATCAAGGTCAGCAAACAGTCCAGATTTTCAGGATATCCCTAATGTATATGCATGAGATGATTTGCGTACAGTGTAAGGTAGTAGACATGTTAAATATCCTTGCTAAGGTTTTTGATGCTCCTGAATCTTTTGGTTGGCCATTTTTGATGTGCAGGTTCTCTATAGAAATATTTCTTAGGAGAGAGCCATGTGAATTTCTATGGAGGATTTCTGAACAATTTTTCGTCATCTTATTGAAGTTTGTGTTGCAGAAGAAATATTTCTGGTATGAGGATCGATTTTTTTTTGTTGAAAATTTGGAGAACTGCAATGGGTGCAACATTAACTCCATCAATGGCTATATTGTTTTTAGCAGCCTTGAGAACCAACATTTGTATCCATCAGTGTGGTGTTTTCCAAAGTTGCTCTTCGGTGGCAGTTTTTGATGGATTCCTTTTGCTTGTGGATTGGTACTTCATATGAATTGGATCAGTTTGTACAGTGGTTAAACACCATTGATTTATTTAGACAGTTGAATATGCATTGTCAAGATTGCATCAAATTAATGATCTACTGATTTCTAGAAATGGGTGGACTATAACAATTTTGTATGTTTTCATAGCCACCATCATATTACACTCCGGACTAGCATTCCAATTAGTCAGTTTCTCAGACTGCGACAAATTTGTTCCTCTGTGGATAACTTTAAATGCCAATCAGTTGATTTGTGGCATAGGTTTTTGCATCGAGAGTACCCTAATGATGTTCTTCAGTCAACTTACAAGCATGCCCAGTTTGCACAATGGGATTTATCATTGCAATCAATGTTCCCTCTAATTTTCTGTAGGCTGTGTGCGCATAAAATATCAGCTGTGTGCAGCTTTTGAAGGAAGGTTAAATTTTTGTGCGCCACATAACGACACTCGGAGTTATATACTTTAAAATTTGACTACATGTCAGAATACAGTATGTACACCACATTGATTTTAATCAAATTAAATGAAAATAGACGATTACTAAATGAAGCAGGAAATTTCTAGTAATTACAATCATAACTTTTAAATTTTAAGACGTCTGTTGTGTTTTCTATCAGAATCAGAGCCGTAATTTTTGTGCGCTCTGTTTTAAAGTATGTGCGCTCACTCCACGAGGTGTGTGCGCACGCACACGCGCACAGCTTAGAGGGAACAGTGATTGCAATAGCAGTGTTCTTGACCTGAGTCTCCACTTATTTGTGTATTAACTTTTTCCACTAAAGCTTCTTTTGTGGAAGCTAGTATTCAGTGATAATGGTACCTACTGACATTGCATTCATGCCTTATCCAAAGATCTATTATTGTAATACGTGTGGAAAAGAAATATCATGAACATTATGGTTAAATCAGCACCTCCTGTTGTGTCCTAATGAAATGCTAGGTTCCTATCCCTGTGTCCAGTGTTATTTTTGTGAACATGCTTGGATTGGCCCCTCATGGACTTATCCTACAACAATCCTCCTTATACTATAAAAGATTGTGTTACCTCTGTCTCTAACTGTGTGATATATCTATAGGTGGGTTGTACCAAATGTTCTTTTAAAACCAGATTGGCTGAACATCGTAACCACCTACATGCAAAACTTTGACAGCATCTCTTTTGGATCATTGTGTTAAGACAACTCATAAGTTTCAAGATCCTGCTTGGCATGTTTAGAAAGGATAGTAACACATTGACCAGGAGGTGACAGGATTCAAGACTGAATTACAGAGAATAATTCTGGACTTTTAAAATGAACACAACTCATCCGGCTGGCCTCCACTTAGAAGCTGAAAGGATGACATTGATTTGAATTGCTGCACACATTAGTGCTTCTGATTAGCCACTATTGATTAAGGTTACCAGATGTCCCCAATTTTCGGGGACTGTCCCAATTTTAAAGCTGTTTCCCTGACTCCTACCTGTTTCGCAGCCTTCTGTCTCCGATTCCAGCAAGGGGGCAGAGGGGGTAGAAAAAATGAATTTTCAAGTTAGTGATCTGAACATTTCAGTTTTTAGAATTTATATCCATTAACTTTATATTTTGTACAGTACGGGGAAAACGCATCATTGTTTCTTTTTCTCTGTCAACCCGTCTGCATGGAAGTGATGTTGCTGCCTTGGGATGGATGGGGGGACAAGATAATGACTTCTCTTGCCTCCTCCACATCTTCTTGTCAAACCTGGGAAGTACTGTAAGATGTCCCCAGATTTGTCTTCAAAAAAATCTGGTAACCCTGCTATTGATTAGCTGGCGTTGACAATGTTTTACAAGATGGTGACGAATCACAGCAGAAGTAAGTAGTATTAGAGCATAATAACAAAATGAATAATATGTGGGACTTACAAATAACCACTGATTGCCCCGATGCAATAAAAAAATAGTGCTATGACGGGCATGGAATATTAAAGGCATTTTTCGTTTTGTATTAAGATACTGTCTTTTTGCACAAATAGATTTCACTTAAAAATGTAAATTAAATTTGGACTATTTATTTATGTATTTATTTAACGTTTCTTTTATACCGCTATTCATAGTATCATAGTATCATATGCCCAGATGGGTGGTTTGCCTAGACAAACCACTCAACCACCCAGCTGGGCAACAGCAGAATGAGGCAGTGTTGATGGCGGAGGATCACATTTCTGTGACAACAGCAACAACACTAAACTTAAACTGCGCAGAGGAAAGGCCCGGCAATCCACTTCTGTATCTTGCCATGAAAATCCAATGGATAGTCACAACCAAACAAATTGCACTATAGTGCTGAAAGATGAGATCCCCGGGTCGGAAGGCACTCAACTAGCTACTGGGGAAGAGCTGAAGACTTTTCAGAGTAAAGCCAGCATTTATGATGTGGTTGGATCAAAGCCCTCGGGATGTCTGACTGCTGATGTAGCTGTGCATGAAATGAGAGTCAAAAGCTATAAAGATGTCTTACATATTGGAACATGGAACATATGAAGCATGAACCAAGGGAAGTTGGAGGTGGTCAAGATTGAAATGGAACATACTGAAATGGACTGACATCGGGCACTTTGCATCAGATGATCACATAGTCTACTATGCTGGAAATGAAAGACAAAGAAGAAATGGTGTTGCATTTATTATAAAGAAGAAACTTTCAAGAACTGTAATGAAATACAATGCAGTCAGTGAACACTTAATCTCTATTAGTCTATGAGGAATGCCTATCAATACAACTATAATTCAAGTAATGCCCCAACAACAGCTGCAGAAGAGGATGAAATTGAAGAGTTCTATGAACATGTTCAAGCTGAAATTGACAGAACATGCAAATAGGATATCTTGATAGTCATGGGTGACTGGAACACAAATGTTGGCAACAAAGAAGGCAAAGTGGTTGGAAAATATGGACTTCGCAACAGAAATTAAGCTGGAGAAAGGCAGACTGATAGAATTCTGCAAGACTAACAATCTATTTGTCTCAAATACCTTCTTCCAGCAACACAAGTGGCAAATGTACACATGGACTTCATCCAATGGATTGTTCAAAAATCAAATTGTCTATATCTGTGGAAGTCTATGATGGAAAAACTCTATAACATCAACAAAGACAAAACCTGGAGCTGACTGGTACAGATCATCAACTACTAGTATGCAAACGCAAGCTAAAGTTGAAAAAGAACAAACCACTCATGAATGCAACAAAATATGACCTTGAGAATATGCCACTGGAATTTAAAGACTGCCTGCAAAATCGATTTGCTGCTTTAGATACAAATGACAGAGCTCCAGAAGAGTTATGGAATGACATCAAGATGGCCATTTTGAAAGACTCCTTCTATCCAAGCAAGGACTGTTAATTACCCAGGAAGTAGGTCACTGCTTACATCATCAGCACAAGCATAAATAGCTCAACCAGAGCTCTGTGACCCTGTCTTGAAGGACTGGAAAGGGGGGCTGTTACTTCTGGAGAGAAATCTGAAATTGTGAGTATATACTTCTGGGAATTTTTCTGAAAGGAATTTATTTTCTTTTAAAGCTAATTAATCTGTGAACCCACTATTTGTTTTGTTAAATCAGTCAGGGCCTAGTAGCAACAGTTTAAGATTCAATTTAAAAACACAGAAGAGAACTTTCTGGTTACCTTTCATACCCAGTAGACAGCTGTAGTTTAAATTTCATAGTCACTCCGGGCCTAGCATCAGCAAAGTACTTTTAGTTTCAAATTAAAACACAGAAGAGAGCTTTCTGGTTAAATTTAGAATCCAGCAGAGAGCTTGTAGTTTAAATTTCATAATAGGTTAGAGCCTAGTAGCAGCAAAGAGCTATAATTTAAATCAAATCAGAATATAGTTTTCCTCAGCAGCACAGGACAAGGTACTGTGTAGCAGCCCTTTTTTAATAAGTGTTATATCCCTCCCTCCCTCCCCACACCCACCCTCCCCTGGGAAAATCACAGCTTTATAGGTACTTGCACAACTTAAAATACAGGAGGTGCTCTCAGGTGAAGCTCATTACCCAAATCAGTCATACACCAAGGACCTGAGATTAATTAAGCTTCAGGTGAACAAGGTATATTAAACTTCTTAGGTACAGTTTTAGTGGTATAAATATCCATTGCACCCTTTAGTACATATAGAACTTAAAGATCTAAACACAAACTTAAAACTAAGATGCAGACAGCAGTCCAGCAGCGGGATGTGGGCTTTCCAGTCTTTTGCATTGAGTGTCACATGTATGATTTTCTCCCAGCTGGTGAGAGGTCTTACGTGTGCACTAGGTGCAAGGAGCTCTCTGCTCTCAGGGAACGAGTCCGTTCTCTAGAGGCTAGAGTAGCAGACTTGGAAAACATAAGACAGACAGAGAGGTACATAGACGAGACCTACAGGGATATAGTCCTGAAGTCCCACCTCCAGTCTGGCAGCATCCCTGTTGCCATGGAGGAGAGAGGTCACGTGACAGGAGAGCATCACCCTGGTGTGGCAGGAAGTGATCCTGTAACTAGGACCTGTCCTCCAGGTGATGTAAACCCCTCTCGCACCGAGGAGGTTTCTCCAGGGCCAAGTGCCCATGCGGGAAGGGTTAGGACAGCAGTTATAGTTGGTGATTCGATCATTAGGCATGTAGATAGCTGGGTGGCTGGTGGACGTGAGGATCGCCTGGTAACATGCCTGCCTGGTGCGAAGGTAACGGACCTCACACGCCACCTAGATAAGGTCTTAGATAGTGCTGGGGAGGAGTCTGCTGTCTTGGTACATGTTGGTACCAATGACATAGGAAAATGTGGTAGGGAGGTTCTGGAAGCTAAATTTAGGCTTTTAGGCAGGAAGTTGAAATCCAGAACTTCCAGGGTAGCGTTCTCCGAAATGCTTCCCATTCCACGCGCAGGACCCAATAGGCAGGCAGAGCTCCGGAGTCTCAATGCGTGGATGAGACAATGGTGCAGAGATGAGGGGTTCGGATTTGTTAGGAACTGGGGAACATTCTGGGGAAAGGAGGGGCTCTTCCGAAGGGATGGGCTTCACCTTAACCGGGATGGAACCAGGCTGCTGGCATTAACCTTTAAAAAGGAGATAGAGCAGCTTTTAAACTAGATAATAGGGGAAAGCCGACAGTCGCCCAAGAGCGCATGGTTCGGAAGAATGTATCCTTGAAGGATACTACAAAAAGCAGAGAGGTTCCAAAAAAGAGTAAAGTAGCCCAAATGCCCTCGAGTATGGAACAGACAGAACTTAAAGATCCCAAATTACCCATGTCTACCAATAGCCAAATTAATATGAATAAAATACAGTCTCTAAAATGCTTGTATGCAAATGCTAGAAGTCTACAAAACAAGATGGGAGAGTTAGAATATATAGCACTAAACGAGAGGTTAGATATGATTGGAATATCAGAGACATGGTGGAAGGAGGACAACCAGTGGGACACTGTGATACCTGGGTACAAACTATATCGAAATGATAGAGCTGATCAAATTGGTGGAGGGGTTGCGCTCTATGTTAGAGAGGGCATTGAGTCAGAAAGGATTAAAGTTTTGCAAGAAACAAAATTTGCTGTAGAATCTCTATGGATTGAAATTCCATGTAAAAAGGGGAAGGCGATGGCAGTGGGGGTGTACTATCGTCCGCCTGGCCAGAATGAACAAATGGATGATGAAATGCTCAAAGAAATCAAGGAAGCTAGCAAAAGTTACAGTGCAGTAATAATAATGGGTGATTTCAATTACCCCGGCATCGACTGGGTCAGTGTCACAACAGGACATGCTAGGGAGATAAAGTTCCTAGATGAAATAAATGACTGCTTCTTGGAGCAGCTGGTTCATGAACCGACCAGAGGGGAAGCAATATTAGACCTAGTCCTTAGTGGAACACCAGATGTAGTGCAAGAGATAAGGGTGTTGGGGCCACTTGGCAATAGTGATCATAGCATGATCGCCTTTGATTTAATTAGTGGAGGAGGGATAGTAAGGAAATCCACAGTACTACCCTTTAACTTTCGAAAGGGAGACTATGATAGAATGAGGAAAACAGTTAAGAAAAAACTAAAAGGAGCAGTTGCAAAGGTTAAAGACGTACATCAAGCTTGGGTGTTGTTGAAAAATACTATCTTGGAAGCCCAGACCAGCTGTATTCCACGCTTTAAGAAAAGTGGAAGGAAGTCCAAAAAATTGCCAGCATGGTTTAAAGCTGAGGTCAGAGAGGCTGTTGTTGCCAAAAAAGCATCTTTCAAGAAATGGAAAAAAAGAGCCAAATGATGAAACCTGGAAACAGCACAAGCACTGGCAAGTCAAATGCAAGGCATTGATAAGGCAGGCAAAGAGAGAATTTGAGAAGAAGCTTGCTGCGGAAGCAAAAACGCGAAATAAAGACCTTTTCAAGTACATTCGTAGCAAAAAACCCGTGAGAGAGTCAGTTGGTCCATTAGATGATAAAGGGGTTAAAGGAGCACTAAGAGGCGACAAGGCGATAGCGGAGAGACTGAATGAATTCTTTGCTTCGGTCTTTACTGAGGAAGATGTAGGGATGTTACCCACGACTGAAGTGGTATTTAAAGGTGTGGAAGAATTGAAGGAAATATCGATACATCGGGAAGATGTCTTACAACTATTAGATAAACTGAAGAGTAGCAAATCACCTGGGCCGGATGGTATACATCCAAGGGTGTTGAAAGAACTGAAATTTGAGATTGCAGACCTGCTATCAGTAATCTGTGAACTATCATTAAAATCATCTCTAATACCTGAGGATTGGAGGATCGCCAATGTAACACCAATTTTTAAAAAGGGTTCGAGGGGTGATCCGGGAAACTACAGACCGGTGAGCCTGACATCACTACCGGGAAAAATGGCAGAAACCATCATAAAGAATAAAATTACTCAGCATATAGATAGTCATGACCTAATGGGAGACAGCCAACATGGCTTTAGACAAGGAAGATCTTGTCTTACTAATCTGTTATGTTTTTTTGAAGGAGTGAATAAACAGGTGGACAAAGGTGAGTCAGTTGATATTGTGTATCTGGACTTTCAGAAAGCCTTTGACAAGGTCCCTCATGAGAGACTTTTGGCAAAACTAAAGAATCATGGGATAGGAGGCAGTGTACTACTGTGGATCAGGAACTGGTTAAAAGATAGAAAGCAGAGGGTAGGGCTAAATGGCCAATTTTCCCAATGGAGAAAGGTGAATAGTGGTGTACCCCAGGGATCTGTGCTGGGTCCGCTGCTTTTTGACATATTCATAAATGACCTGGAAAGTGGAATAACGAGTGAGGTTATCAAATTTGCTGATGACACAAAACTATTTAAAGTTGTTAAAACCCAGGAGGATTGTGGAAAATTGCAAGAGGATCTTGATAAATTGGAAGACTGGGCATCAAAATGGCAGATGAAATTTAATGTGGAGAAGTGCAAGGTTATGCACCTAGGGAAGAACAACCCAAACTATGGTTACACGATGCAAGGTTCCACATTAGGAACCACCACCCAAGAAAAAGATTTAGGCGTCCTTGTGGATACCATGTTAAAACCCTCGGCCCAGTGTGCAGCGGTGGCCAAGAGAGCAAATAGAATGCTAGGTATGATAAGGAAAGGAATGGAAAATAAAACAAAAGATATTATAATGCCTCTATATCGTTCCATGGTGAGACCGCACCTTGAATATTGTGTGCAATTCTGGTCGCCATATCTTAAAAAGGATATAGCAATTTTAGAAAAGGTTCAGAGAAGAGCCACCAAAATGGTAAAGGGGATGGAAGGCTACTCCTATGAAGAAAGGCTAAAAAGGTTGGGGCTCTTTAACCTGGAAAAGAGACGGCTGAGGGGAGATATGATAGAAGTCTATAAATTAATGAACGGAGTGGAACGGGTAAACGTAGATCGATTGTTTACCTTATCAGAATATAGAAAGACTAGGGGACATGCAATGAAGCTACAGGGTAAACTATTTAAGACTAATAAAAGAAAATATTTTTTCACTCAACGTGTAATCAAACTCTGGAATTTGTTACCGGAGGATGTAGTAAAGGCTGTTAGTGTAGCTGGGTTTAAAAAAGGTTTGGACAAGTTCCTGGAGGAAAGGTCCATAAACCATTATTAAGAAGGGACCCAGGATATCAATGCTTGAACCAATACAAGCATTGTGGAACCTGTGTCCCTTGGGGAAACTGCTAGGTACGTATGACCTAGATTGGCCACTGTTGGAAACAGAATACTGGGCTTGATGGACCTTGGTCTGACCCAGTATGGCATATCTTATGTTCTTATGTTCTTATGTTCTTATGGTTGTGTTGGAAGAAAGCAAGAAGTCTCTACAAAAGGTGAAAAAACAAAAACGGCCAAAATGGATGATGGAAGAAACTCTGAAAATTGCCCAGAAATACAGAGAAGCTAAAGCCAGAAGAGAAAGAAAGACAATCCAGAACTCAACAGAGATTTCCAACGTGCAGCAAGACAGGACAAGGAAAAGTACTATAATGACACATGCAAAGAAATAGAAGCCGAAACTATTAGAGGAAGAACAAGATTGGCTTTCCTAAAGCTGCGAGAGTTAAAGAAAAAATTCCAGCCTCGAATTGGAATGTTACAAGATGCTCAAGGTTCTATGTTGAATGATGCTGAGAAGATCAAAGAAAGGTGGAAAGAATATACAGAGTTTTTATATGATAAAGATCAAGTGGACCAACAGCCATTTCAACCTGTACCTTATCATTCGGAACCATTGGTGATGAAAGAAGACGTTGAAGCAGCATTGAAAGCCTTACCAAACAACAAAGCACCAGGCATTGATTGAATTCCCATAGAAGTATTACAGCAATCTGATACAGCTGTTACCCTACTTACAAGGCTCTGCCAAGAAATTTGGAAGACAACATCATGGCCAACTGGCTGGAAAAGATCTGTGTTTATACCAATACTAAAGAAAGGTGATCCAACTGACTGTGGAAATTATAGCACAATCGCTCTGATCCCACATGCCAGCAAGATTCTACTGAATATTATTCAACAGAGACTACAACCATACCTGGAACAAGAACTACCTGAGGTGCAAGCAGGGTTCAGGGAAGGGTGAGGAATGAGAGACATCATCGCGTGTGAGATGGATCCTTGAAAAGACTAAAGAATACCAAAAAGATATCTATTTGTGCTTTATCAACTATAACAAGGCTTTTGACTGTGCAAACCATGAGAAACTCTGGGCCACATTAAGAAGCATGGGTATACCAGAACACCTGATCGTTCTCTTGCACAATCTGTACATTGATCAAGAAGCAACAGTTCGAACGGAACAAGGAGAAACCAAATGGTTTAAAATAAGCAAAGGTGTAAGACAAGGCTGCATACTTTCCCCCTACCTGTTTAATTTATATGCAGAACAAATCATCAGAGAAGCAGGATTGTATGAAGACAACAGAGGTGTGAAGATTGGTTGAAGACTCATCAACAACCTTCGCTATGCTGATGATACCACATTACTGGCTGAAAGTGAAGATGAACTGAAACATTTGCTTCTCACGATCAAAGAACATAGTCTCAAAGTGGGCCTGCACCTTAATGTAAAGAAGACAAAGATCATGACAACTGGCAAAATCAACAGGTTCATCATTGAAGGAGAAGAAATTGAAATCATGAACAACTTTAACCTACTTGGATTAACTATCAATAAAGAAGCAACAAGCAGTCAAGAAATCCGACGATGCATTGCTCTTGGCAGAATGGCTATGAAAGACCTAGACAAGATTCTCAAGAGCAGAGATGTCTCTGTCCATACAAAGATTCGACTTGTTCAAGCCATGGTATTTTCAATAACATCATATGGATGTGAAAGCTGGACAGTGAAAAAGATAGACAGGAAGAATATTGATGCCTTTGAATTATGGTGCTGGCAGCGAATACTGTGTATACCATGGACTGCCTGAAGTCCATGTGTACACAGTCAGTATGCCCGAAGTCAGTACTAGAGGAGATCAAACCTAAGCTGACAAGCAGGGACTGTCTCTTGTATGTTTGACTGTACAGCACTGCGTGCATGGTGCTGTATAAGTGCTAAATAGTAGTAGCAGTAGTAGTAGCTCTCTTTAGAAGCTCAGATGGCAAGACTTCGACTTTCATACTTTGGACACATGATGCGAAGAGAGAGATCATTATAGAAAGACATCATGCTTGGCAAGATAGAAGGTCAACGCAAAAGAGGAAGGCCAGCAATGAGATGGATTGATACAATAAGAACACTCTGTCAACAATGGGCCACCTGACTGAGGACTAAACACAATTTAGGACAACTAGTCAGAGGGTCACCATGAGTCGACACCGACTCAAAGGCACTTAAACAACAACAACAACATTCATAGTATCGTGGTTTACATGGAACTCAACTGCATAGTACATAACACATTGCGTCTGTAACATGAAACTATTTACATTGTATATACATTGTATTTTGAGCATTATTAACAGAGATAACTATATACATAGGATTGGCTTTTGTGGCGTTCGATTGTGTAATGCATAGATCATTGTATCTGCAACTTGTAGCTATATACATTGTATGTAATAAGAGTTAATTTGAACAGTTTAGCTTAGGCTGAAATGAGGTTTAATATGTAGTGTATGGGAATTTGAAGTGAGTAGCATCTTGCTGTGGATAGATTATGTGATATTTCTGAAGGCTTCCTTGAAGAGATGTGTTTTTAGATTTTTTTCTGAAATCATTTAAATCCTGGATAGATCTCAGTGTGGGTGGTAGTGAGTTCCAATTTGTAGGAAAGAACAATTGAGTGCTTTTTGTTTTTGGAGCTGGGATGGAGAGGAGGTTTTGGTGCTGTTGGCGATGCAATCTTCTGTCCATGTTCCTTTTGATGAGTGGTACTAGGCAGGTTGCTGAGAGATTGTGCATAGCTTTGAAGGTGGTCATTATTGTGTTATATTTTATTCCTGTTCCTACTGGGAGTCAGTTAGATCTTTAAGTACCGGTGTGACGTGGTCATGTTTGAGGGGTTTGCTGATGAGGTGAGCTGCTGTATTTTGGGCTGTCTGGAGAGGTTTAAGGGATAGGTTTGGTAGTCCATGGAAGACTGAATTGCAAAAATCCAGTTGTGGTGTGATGAGAGCCTGGCATACTGTACGGTAATGTTGTGTATCTAGTAGTGGACATAGGTTGTGTAGGATCCTGATCTTCTGGTAGATAGAATTTGTTATTCTTTTTGTATGGATCTGGAAATTCAGCTTATGATCTAGGGTGATTTCTAGGTATTTGACATCTGATCGTACAGATAGCAAAATGCCACTGAGTTATATTTGGTTGGATGGGATGTAGGAGGGGTCCCTGGATATGAAAAATATTTCTGACTTGTAATTAATGGAGAGTTGCTGGTATTCCAGCCATTTGGCAACTTCACGAAAGCATGGCTGCATGGCAATGTAGTTTGGGTTGGTGATATTGAATTAAATCATCAGCATAAATAATGGTTTGGGTGATAATTAAGTTCTACTTTTGAAATTTTTAATTCTCAGACTTGATTTGATTACTAGGTAATTTTGTTTGATCAACCTCACAATTGGATCTTTGGTGTATGTTTTAAAATTGGATTGGCTTAGTACATTGGCCCCTTGGACTACTGTTTCCTTAGAAATGTTATTATAGATTTACAATTTTATCTAGTTATTAGTATTTAGCTCACGCCTTTCTAGTAGTAGCTCAAGGTGAAGTTTTATTTCTTTGAGAGGTATAAGTGAATAAGAGGGTAATTATAATAAGCATATTGTCAAGTAATGCAGTGCTTTACCCACAGAAATAGGCTTTTATAAAATTAAGTATCTGATGTTCGCATAAGTTATGGGCCATACAGCTTGTACACACGTAACTTTGCCTAGGCTGAAAATAGGCACCCGGGGGGGGGGGGGGGGGGAGAGAGAGAGAGAGGCAGTCACAATTACATGCTTAATTTTAAAAATGTAGCTGTTTGGAGAGGAAATGACGTCACCGAACGGAGAAGCCGCTTGAACGCCGAGCTCCGGGGAAGCAGGGGAGAATTTCGCCCAAACTACCCTTAAACTGCTTGGCAGTCGGTGGAAAATAGCTCGGCGAGTGCGGCAGCGTTGCAGGAGCGAACGGCAATGAAGAAAAGTGTGGCGGATCTGAAAGGCTACGCATATAAAGGCGCCATGGGGGGCTCCAGTGGAAAAAGCAAGATGGCCGCGGTGAGTGCGGGAAGGGGTGAGGAGGGGAATAAGGCCCGAGAGGGAGAGAACAACCAGGGGAGGAACGTGGAAGCACTGAGAGGGGAACTAAAAAGTTGGTTTGGCACCCTCAGACAGGACTTGGCACATTTTAAATCTGAAGTGCAATTATGGATGGAAGACCTGAAAGCCGAGGTGCGGGAGGTGGGCCAGCGCTTGGAGGATCTGGAGGGAAAGGTGGAGATACAAGATACCACTATCCTTAAGATGCAAGAGAGGATGGATACCATGGATGTTGAGACGGAAGAACTCTGGTCTAAAGTTGAAGACCTAGAGAATCAATCGCGGAGGGCAAATATCCGGATGAGAGGGGTGTTGGAGTCTACGGAAGCGGCGGACTGTGGCGGTCTAGTAGTGAACATTTGCAAGCGGATACTGGAGGAAGCTGGCCAGGATAGCTCCCAGCTGTGCTGGTCAATAGATCGAGCTCATAGAGCGCTGGGCCCCAGGCGCGATGGATATCACAGAGACATTATAGCTAGATTCCATGAGTATGCCACTAAAAATGCAGTGGTGGAGGCGGCACGAAAGCTCTCTAACTTCAAGTGGAATAATCAACGTGTGGACTTATATACGGACTTATCAGCTATTACTATGAGAAAAAGGCGGGAAATGGCAGGAGTCACGAAGGTGCTGCGGGAAAAAGGAATTAAATACAGATGGCTCTTCCCGTTTGGCCTACAGTTTTGTGTGGAGGGGCGGACATCGTCTGTGAGAACTATGGCTGAGGCCGTTACAGCTTTGAGAGAGGCGGGATGGACTGAGCTGCCAGAGGCCTCCCAGCAGAAGGTGGGGGAGGGCCGATGCGGGGCAACAAATGGAGGAGAGCCCCACAAGGCGATCGTAGATTGCGGCGGCAGAGGCAAAGCAACGCAGCCAGAGGAGCTGGCACAGGCTGAGAGTGTGCCGTAGCCTGTTCCTGTTGCCATCAAAGAACTGTTATTATGCTAAGTCTTTGTTATTATGCTTTTCTGCTCTTATGCTATTATGTTAAGGTTGTTAAGAGCTGTTGAGTGGTAGTGAGGGTATGGGTATGGGTGGGGGAGGGGAATGGGGGGAGGCTACTAGTGGGTGGGGGAGGAGAGTAGTGTGTCTCCTAGGCATTCCCTCTACATGGGGAGAGATGGGCTACTGGGCCTGAAAATTCATAGGGGGTTGCAGCCAGCTTCCTGGAGTGGTGATGATTCATGCCTCTAGGACGAGGTCGGAGTGGGGAGTTGGAAGACCAGGTGGGGGAGGGGGGAGGGCAGAGGGGGGGAAGAGAGGGGGAGGGGGTGGACGGGCTCGGGGTAGGTTGCATTCAGGTGGAGGGGGGGGAAAGGGTTAAATGGAAAAAGTGACGATAATATCCATGAATGTACGAGGATTAAACTCACCAGTAAAACGGCAGAGAATGTTTAAGGAGTTGCATAGACTGCGGGGAGATATTCTCTTTATAAAGGAAATGCACCTGAAAAAATGCGATGAATGGAGGGTGGCACATCGAACCTTTTCGGAGAGATGGTTTGCTTCTAATAAGGTAGACTTAAAAAAAGGTGGGTGGGGATTTTGATGAGGGGGACGATAGCATATTCCGATTGTGTGGTGCATCGGGATAAAGAGGGCAGATATATCATTGTCAAATTACGCATTAAGGACCAGGTTTATACATTGATTAATGTCTATGGGCCAAATGTGGGGCAAGGGAGTTTTTATGATGGGTTACATGGGTTGGTGGAGAGGGTGGCAGAAGGTCAAATAATTATGGGAGGGGACTTCAATTTAATAATGAATCCAGGATTGGACAACTCCTCGGGGAAAGGGGTGGGGAATGTCAAGGGGAGGCAAAATATGAAAACGTTGGGGAATAATTTGGGTATGCTGGATGTTTGGAGGGAAATGAGGGGGAGGGAAAAAGTATTTACATTTTATTCACCAGTCCACCAGTCCTTCTCGAGGATTGACATGATTTGGGTGTCCAAAGAGTTGTTAGCAAAGGTGGCTGATTGTGAGGTGGGGGACCGAACGTGGTCGGATCATGCACCTATTTGGGTTGAGGTTGGCCTAGGGGGAAGAGAGGAGGAAGCAAAGGATGTGGATGCTGAATGAGTCGTTATTGGAGAGTGTTGAAATAAAACAACAGGTGCGAGGGAAAATTAAACAATATTTGGAAATAAATGACCGGGAGGGGTGTAGGATTGGAACATTGTGGGAGTGCCTGAAGGTGGTGATAAGAGGGGACTTGATCTCTGTGGGGGTGCACATGAAAAAGCTGAAAGAATGGCGGAAGGAGGAGTTAAGGGGGGGGAATTAGGGAAATAGAGGAGAAGATAAGGCAGGGAAGTAGGGAGGTGGGGCTAGGTCAGGAGTTAACTAGGATTAAAAGAGAACTTAATGAACTGGAGTTAGGAGAGAGAAAATATGCGCAGGATATTCTTAAGCAACAATTTTTTGAGTTCGGAAACAAACCGAGCCGGATGTTGGCGCAGAAGCTGAAACAGCATCAGAGTAGGAATCTCATCACCAAAATAAGAGATGCGCGAGGAAAGGAGATGAGGCAGGTAGAGTCCATTCAACAGTGTTTTGTGGATTACTATCAGCAATTGTACACTGAGGAGACTCATAAGATGGGGGAACAGTTGGAGCAGTACTTGCAAGGGAACTTACCATGTCTAACTGGGGTGGAGTCAGCCTACTTGTCTAGGCCTATAGAGGAGAGGGAGGTGGACGGATTTACAAATAGCTTCTATAAGTGAAGAGCTATGTTCCCCGCTGACGAGATTATTTAATGCGTTTAAAGAGGGGGAGCCTATTTCCGAATCGATGAGGATGGCGGGGATTACTGTGCTGCCTAAGGTGGGGAAGGATGTCACTTTATGTGGCTCTTACCGGCCTATTTCGCTGTTAGGAATAGATTTTAAGATCTTTACTAAAATTCTGGCAAATAGGCTGCAGCGGTTCATGCCTTATTTGGTGCATGAAAACCAGGTGGGGTTCGTCCCGGGGCATCATACGGTGGATAACATGCGCAAGGTGTTAAATGCAATAAGGAAAGGGAGGTTGCGGGGTGCACAGATGGTGCTCCTAGCAGTCGATGCCGAAAAGGCGTTTGACCGTGTCTCCTGGCCTTTTTTATTTAAAGTGTTAGAGCGAATGGGGATTACTGGAGATTATCTCCGATGGGTCAGGGCTATATATACTCAGCCCTTGGCTCAAATTCATATTAATGGGGAGTACTCAGGGCCCTTTGCTTTGTTTAGGGGGACACGACAGGGATGCCCATTATCCCCATTGCTTTTTGTCTTGTCTATGGAGCCGTTGGCTCAAAAGGTGAGGGAATGCACTGAAATAAAGGGGGTGTCATGGGGAGCGTTGGAAATTAAGATATCCCTTTTTGCAGATGATCTGCTCTTTATGTTGACCAACCCCTGTGCTTCTCTGAGGGAGCTGACAAAAGTGTTAAGGGAGTTTGGAGCCCACTCTGGTTTTAAAGTTAATGATACTAAGTCTGAACTATTGAATATTTCGGTGGACGTGGAAGAGCAAGCATGGATTCAGGCCTCCTTCTCATTCCGGTGGGCTAAGCATAGTATAAGATTTATTTATTTATTTTATTTAGCCATATTTATATACCGCCTTTCTCTGGGTCAAAGCAGTTACAATTTGGGGGATACATTTAACACAAAGGGATATGAGACACATACACTAATACTTACTTACAGGGAACATGGGCAATGGAGGGTTAAGTGGCTTGCCCAAGACCACAAGGAGCACCTGTGGGACTAGAAACCCCAGTCCTTCCGGCCCAAGGTTGCTGTCCTCCAGCGGGACTTGAACCTCCGACCCTCCGGCCCGAAGTACCTTGCCCCAACCACTAGGCAAGGTACTTCTAACTGGCCGGGAGGCTGATTTGTTTAAATAAAACTACGGGCGGGTGGAGAGGGCTATGCAAAAAGATTTAGAGGAGTGGAGGCATAAATAGTTGACGTGGATGGGGAGGGTAGCGGCTCTTAAAATGATGGTTTTGCCTAGGTGGCTGTATCTTTTTATGAACCTCCCTATTGGAGTGTTGAAGAGTTATATGGCAAGATTACAGAGGATGATAATGAAATTTGTGGGAGGGGGGAAGCAGAATAGGGTAGCGGCAAGGATCTTGATGGGACGTAGGGAGCATGGGGGGATGGGGGGATGGTGGTGCCAAATTTATGGAATTATTGGGAGGCGGCACAAATGTGTGCGGTGGTGGAATGGGTGGCAGAAGAACCCAAGGAGTGGGTCCACATGGAAGCAGAGGAAGTAGGTGAGGGGAAGCTGGAGGATTGGGTGTGGCTTCCGCAGCTGTGTAAAGCACGCTTCCCAGGTCAGAATCCCTATGTCCTGCGGTCGTTACGGGTCTGGAATAAATGGACAGGGATATGGCTGGGGACTCAGGGGCTTTCTCGATTACTCCCTATTCGGGGGAACCCTGATTTCCTGCCAGCGATGGGGCAATCTATTTTCAGGAGTTGGGAACTTCGGGGTTTAAGTAGGGTGGGTCAACTGGTAGAGGGGATGAAGATGCGGGAGTTTGGTGAGTTAGCAAAGGAGTATAAATTAGAGGAGAAGGATGTTTACGGTTATATACAGATACGCCATTACATACAACACAAGATTCTCCCGAATTTAAGACGGGAACTCACTGAGGTGGAGAAGTTTGTGCTGATGGGGCAAAGGAAAAGGGCCCTGTCAACTTTTTATCGGCTGATGGTGCGGGAAAGGGGGAAGGAAAGATATCAAGAGTTGTGGGAGTTAGAGTTGGGAGTGCAGTGGGAGGATACCGTATGGGAATGTATTCATGAGAGTCGGTATAAGGGTATCCTAGCGACGAATTTGATTGAAAATAATTATAAAGTGCTCTATAGATGGCATTTGACTCCAACAAGGCTGCACAAAATGAATTTTCATATATCTGAGTGTTGTTGGAGGAAATGTGGGAGCAGGGGCACGTACTTGCATATCTGGTGGGAATGTGGGGAGGTGAATAGACTGTGGAAAGTAGTGTTGGGGTTCTTGGGGGAGATCCTGGGGAAACAGCTGGATCCACGGCCGGAGACAGCATTGCTGGGGGTACCCCCACCACTCCTCAACAGGGTTGAGGGCACTTTTATTGATTTGGGGTGTGTTGCCCTGCGGATCTTGTTGGCGAGGAAGTGGAGGAAGGAAGAGGTGCCCACCATGGGAGATTTTCAGGGTATGTTGTCCCAGATCTACCTGATGAGCAAGCTGACAGCACTCAAAAGGGGGAGCCAAAAAAATTGTTTAAGGGTGTGGGAGAAATACATTCAATGGATAGACATGGAGGAGAGTCCGTGATGGTGTAAGGAGTGGTGGATTTGAAGAGGTAGAGTTGGGGGGCCTGGGGGGGGAGGGGATGGGTTGGTTAGTTGGTTGGGTGTTTATTGGAAAACATGCCCAGCGGCATATGTGGGGATTGCTAAGAGTTGGGTAAATTGTTCTTTTTTGGTTTGCATTGTGGTGTATATTGCTGTTAAGCTGTATTTGGACGTTGTGCATAATTGAAAATAAAATAATAAAAAAAAAAAATGTAGCTGTTTGCATGTAAACTAACCTAGAATATTTGCCCCGGTAAAAAACATAGGTGTAAATAAATGCATAAATACCCAGGAGTAATTTTCAAAGTGAAAGTATGTGCATACTTTCATTTGAAAATTCAACAAAAGGAAAAGTATGCGTGTATATATGTATCTCCAGGAACAAGCAGGAATGAGTCTTCACATATGGGTATGTCGGTACCGACGGAGCCTGCGCGGGAACGCTTCCCAGCGTCCAATCAAAAAGCTTTTGGAAGCATCCCACCACGCCTGCGTGCTGCCTTCCCGCCTTTCCCAACTGCCTCTCCTCAGTTTTTTGTTTTTCTGCGGAGCCGGCAGGATGTCCTCCTGTCACCGCAGAAAATTCTTCTTTTAATTCTTTAGTTTTCTTGTGGTCGCGGCTGTCTTCCCCGATGCCACCGGTACCGCCGGTGTTTCTTTTTCTTTTCTTGTAAAATTTTTCCTTTTAAGGGAATATTTTTTCTTCTGAGTGTCTTACGGTTTTTCAGGCCTTCTAGGCCTCTCCATGTCCTTCATGGAACCGCCAGCCACTTTCTCCAAGAAATGTTCAAACTGTGGCGGTACAACTTTATTTTTAGACTCCCAAAATTGGTGTCTAACCTGTTTGGGTCCTGACCTTTTTCCTCCGGAGCCCTCGGGCAACAGTATTGTGAGAAGAGGTTTTCAACATCGAGTTTCCCTCGATATGAGGTTCCCTTCCAGCTTCAGGGCACCGACCATTTCTTCTTCTACACAGGATTAGGTAACCCACAAACAGTCTGTTAAGACTAGCCAACCCTCGAGTGCTAGGTCTCATGCACAGCATGTAGACGGCTCCGGCCTTGCCCTCGAGGGCCCATTGGCTTCAAAACCCCGGCGGGAGTCTTCGGCCTCCAAAGCCTATGTGGGGTTTCAGGTTGTTCCTGGGGCTCACCCCTCACAGAACATACCTGAGCCATGCCCGTTGGTGGTATCCGCTTCGAGCGGTACCGATACCCCGGCATCGGCACTGGTGTTGGACGAAACCTCACCAGGGATCGTCGTCTGGCGTCCTCGGTACCTACGGGACCGGTGGATACGTTACAGACTGACTTTCCAGTATCGGTATCGGCACCGATACTACCACCGACGTCGGTACCCTCCAGACGTGAATCGATAAACTTGCTTCCTTCGATGCCAAGTCTGGAATCGATCTCTAGTCTGGAAGACTGGGTACCGACACGTCTTGCTACCGACACCTATCGGTACCGGATGCTCGGTACCGAGGATGACTGCCGAAGGGTTTCGGTTACCTCGGTACCGATTGGGCTGTCACTGATTGCTGCTCCGATGTCAGTGTTGGGTTCGGTTCCGACAGCGGTACCAATATCGGTATCGGTACCGGTATCCACAGTAGCATCGTGGCCAGCTCCTTCCATGCTTCTTTCAACAGGATCGCTCCCTTCTATACCAAGTTTAGAGTCGATACCTGGCATGTCGCTGGTCCTGACCTCCAGTACCAGCGTCCATCCGTTAAGGATCCCATACTGCACCGTGCAGGATCCTATATTCCTATATACTCAGATAGATCCTTCGGTGCCCAGGCTAGTTCCTCAGATCTAAACTGTCCAAGGGAGGTTCTCTTTGGAGATCCTTCTTTTCAGAGTTTCCTCTGGGATATGGCAAGATCACTTGCCATTTCTATCCCTGGACATGATCCTACACAAGGCTGTTTCTACCGAAGCAAAGGCATTATTCCTTGCAGGATCTTCTTCTAGGAATGTGGGAAGCACCTTTAAGGGTACCCCCACCTTCCAGAGCAACTGATCTCCTATATCAGGTGCCCTCCTCTCCAGGGTTTCAAAAGACTCAACTTCCTCATCATTCCATTGTAGTGGAATCAGCAATGAGGCGGGTGAAGAGTAAGAAAAAGCACTCTTCTTATCCGCCAGGTCATGAGTCTAAGACACTAGATGCCTTTGGACGTCAAACCTTCCAGACATCCATGCTTTCAGCAAGAATTCTCTCATATATTTTTTATATGAGTCTATCTCTTGAGGAGGTCACAAAGAAATTACATCTTTTGACTCCTTTTCTTTCAGAACCCAAGAGTGCAGACTATTCCTCACTGCTTAGTCATATTCAAAATATCTCTTGGTTTCTTACTCGTGCTTCTCTAGACTCATTTGAGTCTGTTAGCAGGACCTCTGCTATAGCTATAGGGGCACGACGTAGAGCCTGGCTCCAAGCTTCAGACTTAGACAAATGGGCACAACAAAGACTGGGTAATACTCCTTGCACTGGAGAAAATCTCTTCAATAAGGAGTCTTTACGTCAGGTTATTCAGTGGTCCACTGACTTACCTGTTCCTAAGGGCTGTTCTACGCCTTCTTCTTTCCCAGTAGGTAGGAAATGTCCTACCAAACTTTCTTCCCCTAGGGGGAGAAGGTTTTATTCATCTTCTGCCCATCATACAGATGTTCCCAAACAGGGGAAACATCGCCCTGGTCTGAAGAATCACCAGGCTCAGCAAACCCAGCATCCGCAGGGTTTCTGATTAATCACTGCTTTCATTCTAAACTCTAGGCATGGATCTCTTATCACAAGACATCCATTTTTCTCTGTTATACGAGCTCTTAGGATGTTCATGCCTATAGGTCACAGCTTTCTCCTCTTCTTCCTGCTAGGGAAAGAGGTTTAACAACTATCATGATAGTTTTCTGTACCAGCATGAATTTTTCCTTTCTACAGACTTACCACATTGTAAGTCTCCATTCAGCTCCATCTTCTCTACCCTCTTATCAAGCATTTCCTCTGTAAGAGTGGTACTATTACACTGGAGGGCTTCTCTTCAGCCCTTCTAGTTTTGTCACTATTCCAGTGTGGAGTTTTCCTCTCTGAGTTAACTCCTTCTTTTTTGCTTTGGGGCAGCTTATCAGACAGGTCCAGAGTTTTCTTACTCCTGTTCTGTCTGTTCTTTCTGTTTTTAAACAGAAAGATTCTTTCTGCTGTCTTACTAGCAGCTGCCCATGCAGGAGCCCTAGTGATTGGACCACTGGTTCTTCTCCACAAGCATCCAGAATTGTCCTCCACTACATTCTTTCTGGCCTTAGTAGTGACTCCAAGACAGTGGATTCATCTTTCTTGGCAAATCTTATCACTACAGGCTTCTCGGATTGTTTTCTATTCTTGCCATCTCCAATTCCCTTGGGTTTGGCAGCATAGTCGACGTAGGTACTGGCTTTTCCAGCAGCCAGTTCTATCTCCTAATTCTCCTGCATTATGCTCTCTGCAATCCTACAGAGAAGCTTTCCACTATGGGCCCTTGCTAGAGAGCATTAGGATTTTCTCAAACAGCTGTCCTAGATGGTTGGAAAAGGCTCCCTCAGTCATGCCCCTCATGACTGGAAGGGTTCTTCCTACCCTACTAGCTCCTTTTTAAAACAAAGGACATGGGCCTTCTCTTATGTGAAAGCTTAAAGAGTTGTTCAATTCCCTCGTTTGGTCCTCAGGATTCCCACCGGGAATATGCTCTTTTTTACTTGCAGCTCGTCCTCATGGTATCCTAATCCTTCATGGACAGCGCATATTTAGCTAAAGAACGCATGATACCCTTTTTGCCCCTCAAGTAGGTCAACATGGTATCTCATTCCTATGTGTCTTCTGTCCATTTACCATGCCAGAGTTCTGGAGAACTCGGGACTTGCTGCCTGCAGATTGATATTATCCTCTGCTTTTCACGTAACCATCCTGGTTATTTCACTGGCTAGCATTCTTGCAGCAATCTAGTCTGTTCCTTGTCAGGGAGATTTTCCCCCTGACTCCTTCCATCATAACCAGGGGGAATAGATTCTCTATATATCTTCTCAAGTAGGTTCCACCTTCTTGTTATTAGATGAATCTTTCCTCTTCACATCTCCTATGTGAATATACTTTCTATGGGCATATCTGTCTGCTTAATTGTAGACACTTATATATAGGCCTATATATTCATATCTATATCTATATATATATATCTATAGATATATATGTCTGTCATTTGTGTGTGTATATGTTTTGCCCTTCTATATCTCACTATAGATATATATTCTTATATGTCTATCTATATATCTATCTATATGTATATGTATATATATACGTATATATATGTGCATCTGTCGAGATATTTTTTATAGGTAGATATGTATTTTGTGACACAGTAGACAATACAGAGCCCATGGAGGTAGGAGAAAATGAGGAACTTACCTCAGATTTAACTGAACAGCCAAACTCAGTACACGTAGAAACAGCTGAGCAGCAAATGCATTCAGCACAGGAAAAGCCAAAAGGCATTAGAAGGAATTTTCCCTGTAATAGTCCTGACGTAGGGAGAAACAGAAAGGCTCATCAGGAGCACCTGTTCCCAGAGACCCACGCAAAGTGCAGAGAAGGGAAGCATATAAGTTCCTGGTTAGAACCAGGAAGGGGCAGACCCAGAGAGGAGAGACTCAGAAGCAGTCCTAGAGAGAGTCCCAGTAGGAGCAGGAGGAGGGGCAGCAACTCAGGAGGACTGAGCAAGCAACCAATGAGCACAGGTCATGCTGAAGGAAGTTTGCCGATAGAAGGAAACAGTAGGTGTGACATCAGAGCAAGAAACAGCCGGGGACGTAACCAGTATCTTGCTAGCTCTGAGGGTGGTTGGAGAGGCCGGGAGAAAGTTCTCAACAGCCCAGAAGCAAGGGCCAGAAACAAGGTAGAAAGGTGGGAACCTTGTTTTTCTAAGGAAGAGCCTAAAAGCTCTGTATGTTTTAAAGGGCGTGGCCCTGGAAGTAACTTTAATGCTGAAAGATATCCAGTGTTCCCACTAGGTGGGAAGGGAAAGGAAAGCCAGCAAGAAGCTATTCTCATACCGGGCATTCACAGCCCTAGGTTTAAAGAACACTTTGTGGGAAAAGTGATCCATGTACCACAGGAGGGTTTGCAGGAAGCCAGCACATGTAAAGAGTGTGACCCTTGTATTATCGGGAGTGAACCTGAAGTAATGCAGTGGGAGAATAACAGCTATCCTTCAGACCCAGTCCCTATGGATTGCACGATATGTTTTTCGGATGATGTCATTTCTTTATGTTAACCCTGAAGAAAACAACTTTGTGCTAATAACAAAGGAAAATAAGATATTTGTAGCCGTCTTTTGTTTTGATGCTGTTTGTTGTGTTTGTATCCAAAGAATATCTGTTTCGGGAAAGGGAATAAAGCCCTAATTTATTTTGCTTTACCATTCAACTGAAAGACTCTTTTTAGTAGAAAAGGCAGCTTAAAGCTCAAAACCCTAGGCAGCCGCCTAATAGGGTTCACAGAGGGTCTATCATACGAGCCCCATCACAATTTACATACTTATCTATCTGACTGTCTATGCTCATATAGATATATATGTCTATATATGATTCTGACAGTTGGGCTCTACCCATACCCATGCTGTTCCAGCATGTTTGGGGTGCTACACACACAACCACTCCCGTGGTAGTTAACAACTTTTCTACCATAACCCTAAAGGTTAGGTACCCCTGAAGCTCTCCATGTTCCAGTATTTTTCCTAGCTACCACCAGTTAGGAAAGACATTGCGGATCTTCAGTTACTCTGAGGCTCTAACGCCTCAGACACCTGTCCTTTCTTTCTGGGATACAAGGTTTTTTCCATACCCCTTCTTCCCACAAGGACTAGGCCGGTTTGTCCAAATCGGTCAGCCTTTCCTCTTTTTGCTCCTAAGAGTGAGCCACTCTGCAGCCAAAAGAGTTTGGGCTTTTTCCATAAAGCCTTCCGCTGAAAGCCTACCGTCTTTGTACTACCCCAGTTGATCCCTGGGGTTACCTCTCACCTTTCAGGATTCTGACCTCCACTGTTTTTTTCCAACAGGTTTATTACCTCCACTTCACAGTGAGGTCCTCCTTGAGGTTCCTCTACTGGATCCCCAGTAGATCCCATGAACCTCCTTACTTTTCTCCAATCCTGTTAGGGGAGGTCCATACTGCAATATTTCATTTTCAATATATTTGATGATAATTGTCATCCACACAAGGACTTCTTGTCTGCAGTCCTATGCTAGGTTAGCTGTCTTTTACAGCACCTTTCTGTTTCAACTCCTTCCCTCCATCCTGAGGATGCCTGGCCATATGAGGTGTAGCATGTTCCAATCCATAACATGCTGGGACTCCAGGCATCTTAGCTTGGGAGTCCCCATATGTGAAGACTCATTCCTGCTTGTTCCTGGAGATAGCACAGTTACTTACCTGTAACAGGTGATCTCTGGGAACAGCAGGAATAAGTCTTCACAACCCACCCACCTTCCCTAGGAGTTGTATTCTCTATCTCTATCTTTCCCTTCTCTCTCTCTCTCTCTTTGTCTCAGCTTTAAAACTTAACTGAGGAGAGGCAGTTGGGAAAGGCGGGAAGGCAGCACGCAGGCGTGGTGGGATGCTTCCAAAAGCTTTTTGATTGGATGCTGGGAAGCGTTCCCGCGCAGGCTCCATTGGTACCGACGTACCCATATGTGAAGACTTATTCCTGCTGTTCCCAGAGATCACCTGTTACAGGTAAGTAACTGTGCTATATATGTATACAGAATATGCAGTTACAAAATTACCTCCACTGATAACAAGATGACAAGAACAGTCTTGGCCACATGTAAAAATCTGTGGCATACTGAGTATGCCAGGAACTAGAATGGTAACCCAGCAGTTTGTGCCATTATGCTAGTAAAAGTGAGCAAGATATTGAAAAAGTAAGTGAGCATACAAGAGGCGAGTTCACACTCTTGGTTCTCCTCACTACACTGCACACTAGGAGGCCCTATTACTAAATCATGTTAAGTTTTCCAGTTAATGTGCATTAACTGCAAAACATCTGCACTAACGATTCAAGGTGTTCCTAGCACTTGGGGGAAGGCAGCTGTGCCACAGTGAATATGCAAGAGGTAGGCTTGCATATTCTAGTTCTACAATGCATGCAGATTTATCTCATGCAGATTTATTATGGATATCCTGAAACCCAGATTGGTTAGGTGTGCCTCTAAGACAAGGCTGGGCAACATTGTATCAACAACATGACCGCTAACGAAGAATGCAGGGAAATATACCTCTGTAAGTGCAGCTGACTGTTCTATTTATCTGCTGGAAGGCACTCTCTCTCTCTGTTCCACCTCGGCCCCTTAATGAATTTCCATGTTAGGTGTTCAGTGTGGCCCTAATCTGTAGTATCTTGGTGAGCTGAACACGAATATAACATTAAAAAAATGTTATTGCTCTCGTTTTGAAGATATTCCATGTAGTTCATTTTTGACGTTTCACCGTGTAAATTTATCCAGTAGGACATCAACAACATCCCACATAAGCCTTGAATGATGTAATATTGCATCACATTGCATAATACCAGCATGCACACATCATCCAGAATTGATGCATCATTTTCTGATGCAATGCAATACTACTGCCAGACGGCTGCTGAAGCCATCTGATGTCAGCAGTGTACTATACGCAGTCGGAAAGGAAAGTAATCTGGTATTTTGTTCTGATATTGAAAGCCTCATGAATGCCTTAAAAATCACTCATGACCCACAAGACTGGAGACTATTTATAGACCCTTCAAAACTGAGTCTGAAGGTTGTGCTTTTCTACAATGGAAACCGTCTTCCATCTATTCCAGTAGCGCATGCCGTCCACATGAAAGAGACATACGATAACTTAAAGCATCTACTGACTTCCATTAACTATAACAAGTACAGCTGGCACCTCTGTGGTGACTTGAAGGTAGTTGCCCTTTTAATGGGACTGCAGCAGGGATATATAAAATACATGTGTTTCTTATGTGAGTGGGATAGCCGAGCAAGGGATTGGCACTACTTGAGGAAGGAATGGAATCGCAGACAAAATGTAACAGCTGGAGAGAAGAATATCCAGCACCCAGCTCTGGTTGAGGCTCACAAAATCCTGCTACCACCCCTTCACATCAAACTAGGTTTGATGAAAAACTTTGTGAAAGCCATGGACCGCACTTTGCCAGCTTTCCGATACCTGCATGAAAAATTCCTTCGACTCAGCGAAGCAAAGATTAAAGAAGGAGTTTTTGTGGGTCCTCAGATTGAAGAGCTCTTCAAAGATGACCGGTTCAACAACTTGCTGCAGGGTGATGCAAAACAAGCATGGAATGCTTTTCGCCTAGTGTCAACAAACTTTCTCGGGAATGTTAGGGCAGAAAACTACAAGGAACTAGTAGAAGACATGCTGATGCAGTATCAGAAACATGGCTGCAATATGTCTCTAAAGATCCATTTCCTTGATTCCCATCTCGATTTCCTTCCTGACAACTGTGGTATAGTTAGTGATGAACGTTTTCACCAGGATATCGCAACGATGGAGCAAAGATACCAGGGAAAATGGTCCACTACAATGCTGGCTGACTACTGCTGGACACTTCCCAGAGAAGCTCCCGAATAGCTGTACAAGAGACAGGTGAAAAAATCAAAGAAGTAGTCTATGACTTGTTTTTTTACAGGTATTAACCGAAGGCCTATTATATTTACTATTGACATGCATTTTGTGATGTAAACATTAATTCTTGTAGATTACAAAAAAAACTAGAGCCAACTTTGCAATTTCACTGTCATATTCGTGTTCAGCATATAAAAATTGATAAGAAATGACTATTTTTATTTCAGTAACATGACTTTTGTAAAAAATTGTTGACCAGTGTAATGCACGTTATTAACAGAGTGTCTTACTGTAACTATTTTTTTGCCCTGGATTAAACACCTAGAAGAGTTTGGTAAAATAGGTCCCTAAAAATGAATAGGATGTGGTTTATCTATTTATTTTGAACATACTAGGCCTTCAATTCTTTGATTTTTGAAAGTTTGCAAGGTGTACATGGCTGAATATATATAATCCCATGAAGTAGGCCAAATATTTTTTTCTCTGCATAAGGAAACATTCTGTGAGACAGTTTCTATCTGGATAGTCATACATTTTTGTAGCTCAAAAAGTCTAAAGACCTGAGGTTTGCTTATGAAATGGAACTTTTTATTTGTTTGTTTATAAGGCAAGGATAGCACAAGCCACAACTGTGCAAACTTCCCCTCACAGTCTTCAGGCCTGAAGCAAAAGGACGACCTCTGACAGCGAGAAGAGAATTCTGTTCCTATCTGATCATTAGCCTTTCCGCTTACACTTATAACCGCAGTTCCATTTAACACCAGCTGTGATAGTGGCTTCAATGTTATAGGCACTTGTTTGTTGTGAACTGTATCAGAGAAAAACTGATGAATCTATCAGCACATTTTTTTCTTTATTAAGAGAGGTAAATGATAATTTGGCAATGTGTAAAATGGCATTTCTGCCTGCTGACTACTTGGCCTATTTTGTTTTATTTTCTGTTAATGGTAAATATTACAATGCATTGATGGTTACTGATTAAATTGTTAAGCCAGGAATCCCTGCAATGTGTCCTCCTCATCTGAGTGGTATGAGCTTCATTCCAATTGTCAAAATGACCAGATATCAAAAAACAGGAGCCCTGTGCACCACATAGTTTAGTGCAAGGTCCCCAAATTCGGCCCTGAGGGACACCACAACCCAGCTGATTTTTCAGGATTCTACAATGGCATCTATTCCCATGAAGTACATCCTGGTTTAGTGTTTTGGAAACTCAGAAAATGCAGTGCAAGAGAGACTAACTTGGTAGCACAGTTCCAGCATCCCAAATGTGTGAAAGTATACAATGGGATGAGAGGAGAAGGAACAAAGTGGTTATGTGGATTAGCAACTGCATTTTGGTAAAAGTGGAGCAGAAGGAGATGGTGACATATGTACAGGGCCGTACCAAGGGCTGTGTGAATGGGGTGGCCGCAGAGATCACAAGTACAGAAAGGGTGCTGATATCATCACTGGGCTTCCAGGAAGCTCAAAAAGAGTGCATTGCTACAGGTGGCTGGGATGGAGGGGGTGTCAGATTCGTTAGTCACACAGGGAGCATTTCTAGCTTGGGACGGTCCTGCATACGTAACGTCATGGTCACAAAAGGCTAAAAGTAGACTAGATTCAAACATGCATTTGAAGACCTCCCGTAAACTGTAGTTCAGTCCCTAACCATTTGACAATATTTCTGAGTTTAGAATCATACAGATGAATGTGAGGTAAAGGAGTAGTACATAATTTATATAACAGCAGGTACATTGTTAAATTAGAATAACTGCTATAATCTCAATTCCATAGTTTTCAGAGATGGATGGAAAATGTTCCCATGCTGAACCTTAATGGGAAAGACTGTCCATTGCTAAAAATGTATTACTTCATAAAAATTGTTAGCAGAGATATGCATCTGTTTCTTTTTGCAGCTAATTTTATGTCTATACTCCCTTTTCTTCCATTCATTGGTGGACTCTTTTTGTATACTCTTGATTTAATTATAGAATTTCTAGCACCTCCTCTTTATCTGCAGGGGGTTGTTTGAGAGTAAAAAATAAAGGCATGCTAAACATAGCTGGAGAACAGGAACCAAGTTGTATTACATCAGTGAGGAAGTAGGAAAACAGTGAGATATACTGATGCCATCTAATGGCTTATTGTTATGAGTTAACATCTGTAACATTTCCAACTTTCTCTAAGCTTATGCACAACTTCCTATTGTAAATATCCTACATACCAAGTTGCTAAGCTGGTTTTAAGAGCCAGCCACTGAGAGTGTAGACAGGGCTGGCACATAGTGGCCTATTAACCAACATGGTAGGTGTACTTAGTGCCAGATTCCTTACAGGTGTGCCCACTGGCTCTGGAATCTTGTCACTGCTGTTCCCTACTGCACCTGTACCCTCCATATTTGGCCACTTGCAATCCATATGATTGCAGCAATAGAGAGTTCCTTCAACATCCATTAGGCAGGGCATGGTGCGATCTTTTGCATACAGGTACCCAGTCTCCAACGATTCATATGATCTCCCTGTAATGGCCTCATGTGGACTGAGTCCCCAGTAATCATGTCTGGGAAATCTCTAGCAAATATGTCATATATTGACTTAACATTATGCTTTTTGTGTTGGAATTTTTCTGATATACCTGGAACTACAGAGGGCTCAAGTAGTTTGGTGGCTATTGGAAGAGATGTCTTCAGTCTCCTGGACATCAGGTGCTGCGCTTGGCTGCTATCCATGCCCTCTGTTGGTGTGTTCCTCCAGTGCAGTATGGCTTTCCATGAGTCTTCACCATTCCTTTTTGTTTTCCTGTACAGATTCTTCACTATCTTTATAGTAGATACAGCCTTGCCATTAACTTGTGGTGCCTTGGTGATATAGTAACTTGTTCAAACCTCCACTCAGCAGAAAACTGTTGCATACAAGTAAACTGAGGGCCATTATCTGAGATCACTCGACTAGGTTGGCCATAGTGTGCAAACTATACTTTGCAGCATTTGATTATGACTTCCGCAGACACATCTGAAAGCAGTTCAGTTTCCCAGAACTCTTTCCCAGCAAAGCTAAATAAGTCCATGCTGACAATCTGCCAAGGCCACACCGGCAGGTCTTGTGACGACACTGTTTCCTTCTGCTGCTCACATGCATATTCATTGCAAGCAGAATAATTGCTCACAAAGCTTGATCTTGCCTGTTAGGCCAGTAAAGAGTATCAAGGGCAAACCAATAATACACTTCAACACTGATGTGGCCTGAATGTTAGTATCTGTTAATGCAGTGATTTTGGTATAATAATTCTGGATTCTTTCTATAGAATGCTATTTTGTATGTTGATTTCATCCCTGAATGACTAGTATTCTGTAATTTCAGCTGGTGATCCCTCCTTCGAGTCCGGTCATCCAGTCAGGACTACAGAATTCAGTACTTGCAAGTATCATCTTTACGCGTGCCACCTTGTTAGTTACTTTTTCCTCCGTGGAGGTTAAGCACCGCAACCTCAGGACCTTTTTTAAGGTTAAATGTGCAAAATTTTGTGGGCATAAGATCAGTATTTTTCCTGATGTGTCAAGGAGCATTCAACTGCGGCGGCGGCAATTTTTACAGCTTAAGCCCCGTGTTTTGGCAGTGGGTGCTTCCTTCTTTCTTCGCTTTCCCTGCAAATGTGTAGTTGGTCTGGAGGATGCGATGTATACCTTTACGGAGGTGTCTCATCTTAAAACTTTTTTGGAAGGACGGCAGGTGGTAGACAGGATTGATGTTTAATTAAATGTTGCCTCTAAATGTTGGGATTATATTATCTCTAGTTTTCATATGTTTCTATTCTGTAATTAGCATAGACAACACTGATCCCATAATGTGGACTATATCCTAGATACATTTCCTTTATTTATGTTTCTTTTGTTATGCATATTGCATTTCTGGATTGACCTTTCACTGTATTTTGGTTATGTATATTGACTGAAAACGACAATAAAAAAAAAAAAAAAAAAAGCACTTCGCTCCCCTTCCTCTAGCTCACTCTTCTCCCGAAGGGGTGTCTCTTAGTCCTGACAGCAGATCCCCTCCGGTATGCCCTGCTCCAGGAAACATATCAGTCTTGCCTAAGATGTCCCCGAGTTCGGCGATCAAATTCCAACCTACTACTTTGCCAGTTCCTGTGCAACTCTTAGAAGCAGGTAGGTCTTTTGAGCTCCCTGCTTCTTCTTTGGAGTCTGAGATTACGTTGCGGGATATTTGGATTGCCTTACAGGCTATTGATAAGATAATGTTGGTTCCGTTAAATTCTTTGTGCACTTACTCGCAGGAAGCCACTGAAACTTTGGGGCATCTTGACGAGAAAATTGCGCAAGTTGATTTGGCTACTACCAAGTAAGATTCACAGGTTCTCTCTTTGCATGCAACAAGTGTTGCCGCTATAAAGGATTCCTTATCTTTGCATAATAAGATAGAAGCCCTGGAGAATTCTTATCGTAGTTGTAATCTGAGGTTTTTGAATTTTCCTTATTCAGCTTTGCTATCTCACAGAATTTTGCTTGAAAAATTTCTTAAGGAGGTATTAGCCATTTCAGATTCTTTAAATGTTTCACATTTGTATTATATTCCCTCTTCTGTTAAAAAGATTAATGCGGTTGATGGGGGCTTAGATCAAATTGCCTCTACAATGGATAATTTGACAGCCTTTCTTGAGGATTCTCAGGATAATATCTTTACGCGTGCCACCTTGTTAGTTACTTTTTCCTCCGTGGAGGTTAAGAACCGCATCCTCAGGGCCTTTTTTAAGGTTAAATGTGCAAAATTTTGTGGGCATAAGATCAGTATTTTTCCTGATGTGTCAAGGAGCATTCAACTGCGGCGGCAGCAATTTTTACAGCTTAAGCCCCGTGTTTTGGCAGTGGGTGCTTCCTTCTTTCTTCGCTTTCCTTGCAAATGTGTAGTTGGTCTGGAGGATGCGATGTATACCTTTACGGAGGTGTCTCATCTTGAAACCTTTTTGGAAGGACGGCAGGTGGTAGACAGGATTGATGTTTAATTAAATGTTGCCTCTAAATGTTGGGATTATATTATCTCTCGTTTTCCTATGTTTCTATTCTGTAATTAGTATAGACAACACTGATCCCATAATGTGGACTATATCCTAGATACATTTCCTTTATTTATGTTTCTTTTGTTATGCATATTGCATTTCTGGATTGACTTTCACTGTATTTTGGTTATGTATATTGACTGAAAACGACAATAAAAAAAAAAAAGTATCATCTTTTGTGAGATGCTTTATGATCTGTTGCTGCTTATGGTCTGTGATATTCAGATAATCTGCTTGCTTTATTTGTAAAATGTTAGTTTGTTCTTATTGCATCCAACAAATTTTGAGATGTTGAGAACTGTTGCTGGACTACTGATTATCAGCTGCAGTGGCTCTGCTGAGTGTGTCACTAATATACATCTCAAGGTTCAACTTATAAATAACATTGAGTTGTTTGGTTGCACACAATAGGGGCTTTTTGAAGATTGCTATCAGTGGTTTGTAGTCAGTTTCTGCTGTATTTATGTCTTTGGCCATAAAGATAATATTGAAGGTGCTGAAGCAAACACAATGCTTTGGACATTCCTTTTTGATTTTTTCCATAAATTTGCTCAGTTGGGGTAAGTGACCTGGAAGCAGAAGCCACTGGCTGACCCTCTTGCATTAAGCAGCATCCAAGTCACTCTTTTCATAGAAACATAGAAACATAGAAACATGATGACAGAAAAATACCACATCCTATCTAGTCTGCCCTTCCATATCAACCACTACAACAGTCCCATTTTTTCCTTTAGAGAGATCCTCTGTGTTTGTCCCATGCTTCTTTGAATTCAACACTGTCCTCATCTCTACCACCTCAACTGGGAGACCAATCTTTCCGTAAAGAAATATTTCCGCATATCACTCCTGAATCTATCCCCTTTCATCCTCATCCTATGTACCCTCGTATCAGAGCTTGCTTTCAATCGAAAGAGGCTGTCCTCCTGTGCATTTATGCCATGGAAATATTTAAGGTGTACATATTAAGATCCTTAAGTCTGTCCTCATATGCTTTATAATGAAGACCACTAAACATTTTAGTAGCCACCCTCTGTACTGACTCCAGCCTGTTTATATCCTTTTGAAGGTGCAATCTTCAGAATTGCACGCAATACTCCAAATGAGGTCGCACCAAAGACTTATACAGAGGCACTATCATCTCCTTTCTTCTGATGGCCATTCCTCTCCCTATGCACCCAAGCATCCTTCTAGCTTTTGCCATCACCTTTTCTACCTGTTTAGCTACTTTAAGATTATTAGACACAATCACGCCTAGGTCCCGCTCTTCTTTAGTGGACAAAAGTACTTCACCCTCTATACTATATTGCTCCCTTGGATTGCTGCAGCCCAAATGCATGACCTTGCATTTTTTAACATTAAATCTCAGTTGAAAAATTCTAGACCATTCTTCAAGCTTAGCTAGATCCCTCATGTTATCTACACCTTCCTGGGTGTCTATATTGCAGATTTTATTATCATCCACAAAGAGGCAAACCTTACCCGACAGCCCTTCTGCTTTATCACTAACAAAGATGTTAAAAAGAATCGGACCAAGTACAGATCCCTGGGGCACACCACTGGTAACTACCTCCTCCTCAGAGTGAGCTCCATTTACCTGTACCCTTTGTCGCCTCCCACTCAACCAATTTCTAACCCAAGCAGTAACTTTAGGGTCCATCCCTAGGCTGCTCAGTTTGTTTATAAGTCACCTGTGTCAAAGGCTTTACTGCAATCTAAATACATCACATCTAGGGCTTTCCCTCGGTCCAACTTCCTGGTCACCCAGTCAAAGATATCAATCAGATTTGTCTGAAAGGACCTGCCTCTGGTGAATCCATACCGCAACATAGGGACATCTGAGGCCAAGTGCTTTATTTCCTGTGCTGTCTTGTCATGCTTTGGAAGCCAGTGCCAAACTGCGTTCTTATCCAGAAATCTTATCAAGGGCTCTCATATCTCAAACAAGCATGAATTTTGCTAAGAAAGTTACAAACCCAATGAAGCGCTGCATAGATTTTACATTTGCCAGCAGTCTGTATGGCTTTGGTCTTATTTGGGTCTGTTTTCAGGCTGTGTATACCTAGTTCTGCAGTCTACTCTAGAAACTCTTAAGTCATAGATAGAAAAACAGCAGAGGTTCAGGTTCTTCTGGAACCATATTTCAGAGTTAAAAATAAAGATACTCTAAACACAGAAAGTCAAAGGTGACAACAACAAGGAACATAAGAAATGCCATACTGGATAGGACCAAGGTCCATCAAGCCCAGTATTCTCGTTCTGACAGTGGCCAATCCACATCATAAGTAGCTGTCAGGTTCCCAAAAAGGTACACAGATTCCACAGTGCTTATCCTGGGGTAAGCAGTGGATTTCCCTGGCCCTCTTTAATAATGGTTTATGGACTTTTCCTCCAGGAACTTGTCCAAAGCTCTTTTAAACCCAGCTACACTAACAGCTTTTCATACAACCTCCAGTAGTAGGAAGTAGGAAAACAGTGAGATATCATAATGAGCCAGAAGATGGAATCAGCATAAGTTAACATCTTTAACAGGGATCCACTTAATTGCAAATAAGCCACAGAAGTTAATGAACATTTTTAAGAGGATTATCTCTTGCTACAGTGGGTCAACAAACAAGTTCACCATGCCCTTTACCTACATCAGGGATGTTATATTCATCTATAGTGTCTACCCTATTGCTACCACCATCTCTGGCATTAATGAGTAAGCTATGGGTGGGTATCTTTTTTATCCTGGATGACGTGCATCCAGTATGTATTATTCTTTTTTTTCCTACCATACAGAATGAATACAAGATTGCCAAGCTTCACAATGTCAACCATATAATCTGTTTCAGTATAATGTTCTTGTATGTGAATCTATCAAGGGGGTAGTTACTAAAGTACATTACAGCAATTAATGCAAGTTATTTGACCCTTAACAGAGAGCAATAACATATGTTATTTTACTCTAATGCATAAATTGACACAGCAACACTTGTTGAATACTAATGAGATGCAAAAAATGAATAGCATGGCTTGTGATAATTTACTAAAAGCCACTTCAAAGCTGGCATTATTTTTCCATTGGGATCATCTGGCCACTAACAAGTGGCCTCTTTCATAAAGAGGCTGCGTTCATCAAGTGTAATCGGTGGTCCAGGTACCGCAAGATTACTGTTAGAGGGTCGCAGGTGCCATTTTGAACCCAGTACTACTCCAGATGGGAGCAAGTGGGAGTTGCTTCCATCAGAACCCCATTAGAAGAATGGTATCCATAGCTGCTGCTGTTGTATCGATCCATCTCATTGCCGGCCTTCCTCTTTTCGATGATCTTCTACCTTGCCAAGCATTATGTCTTTCTCCAATAATCTCTCTCTTCGCATGATGTGTCCAAAGTATTACTGGATTATTTGTAGTGAGGCTGAGGTGTTAAACATTGAAAATGTTTGTGAATTAGGAAATTCTTTTGTGAAATTTAGCCATGAAATGCAAGTTAGCTCTTGGCTCGTTTGCATCCCTTAGCTAAGCTTTCAAGAAACTTCTCACATGTTCCCTCCTGAATCAGGTGCCTTCCTGGACTTCTGATCCCTGATGTCGAGTGCCCTCCAGCCATCTCTATCAGTTCTTAAGTAGGGCATAAATTCATTAAGAAAAAAAGAGGGCTCCCTGGGGGGGAGAACCCTCAATGCCTTGGTGGTCAGCAGTCCTCACCTGAAGCTAAAGAGCTTCAAAGTACACCCCAAGGAGGAACCACTCTTCCAGGTCCAATTAACAGAGAGTCAGCCCTGCCCCTTAGGAGTCCAACTCACCTGAGGAGTCCAGAAGGTGATGGAGACAGAAGAGATGCCCACTTGTGCCTGTAGCAAATTGGTGGCTGCTGTCCCCTAGTGGTAGTATTTTAGTATTATAACAAGGAATCAGCCTACCATTTTGCTGCAGGAGCAAGTGGGGATCACTCCTTCCCCCACTGCGCACCTCCCCCCCCCCTCCCGGATCTTTTTGTGGAGTCAGACTCTTTGGGAGAGAGGAAAGAGCTGGCCCTCAGTTCATTTTAATTTAAAGGGTAGGGTCTAGATGTTCAGGGTTTCCGTGGGGAGAGAGTGCTCTGAAGCTTTTTAGCCCTGGGTCAGGCCAGAAAAAAGGATTTGAGGGCTGTTGACCACCAGGGCACTGAGGTCCCCCTGCACTAGGGCTGAAGAGGAGGGATGGGGGAAACATTAGGAACCAGAGTTCAGAGACTCTCCCAGGGGTCCTCTAATTCGGGCCTATACAAGGTGCGATCAAAAAATTTACAATGAGTAAAAAATTGAACAGCGAATTTCCATTAAATTCTGCCAGAAACTTGGAGATTTATGACAAGTTATAGCAAATGTATGGCGACAAATGCATGAGTCATGCTCGAGTTTATGACTGGTACAACCGTTTTCAAGAGTGTTTCCAATGTATTAACAGTGACGAACGTTCTGGAAGGCCATCCACGAGCAGGAATGAAGATGAAGCAGTGCATGCCACAATATGCTCAAATCATTGATTGACTATATCAGGGAGCTTGCTGAGGATATGGACATCAGTTTCGGATTGGTACAGTCCATTCTTACTGTCAATTTGATGGTGATGTGTCTGCAAAATTCATGCTGAAACTCCTGTCCTCTGACCAAAAAGAAGATTGATTGTCTGCAGCCAGGAAGTTATAAGAATATAACATAGTAACATAATATATAACAACAGATAAAGACCAGTATGGTCCATCTAGTCTGCCCAGAAAGGTGGCTAGAATGGTTGTAACTGCAGCTCCGTGCAGATCACCCCCCTCTATTAAAAGAGATTTGTTTACTTTGATTTTATCCTCTTGCTATAAAAGGATCCATTGTGTCTGTCCCATTCTATTTTGTATTCCATCACTGTATTTGCCCCCACCACCTCCGTCGGGAGGGCATTCCATGCATCCACCACCCTGTCAGTGTAAAAGTATTTCCTGAACTTGATTTTAAGTTTACCGCCTTGCAGCTTCATCGTATGCTCTCTAGTTTTACAGCTTCCCCTTCTTTGAAAAAGGTTTGCTTGTTCATTGATACCCTTTAAGTATTTAAAGGTCTGTGTCATATCCTCCCTGTCCCTCCTCTCCTCTATGGTATACATATTTAGGTCTTCAAGTCTCGTCTCATACTTCTTCTGGTGCGGGCTCCAAATTATTTTGGTCACCTTCCTTTGAACTGTTTCAAATCTTTTTATATCCTTTGTGAGATATTGTCTCCAAAATTGAACAGAATATTCCAAGTGAGGCTTCACCAACAACTTGTACAGGGACATTAATACCTCCTCCTTTCTGCTGGTTATTCCTCTCTGTATGCAGCCTAGCATCCTTCTGGCTTTGGCTATCACCTTGTCGCATTGTTTTGCCACCTTGAGATCCTCATACACTAGCACTCCGAGGTCCCTCTCCTGGTCCATGCACACCAACCTCTCTCCCCCTATTGCATATGATTCTTTTGGATTGCTGCATCCCAAGCGCATGACTCTTCACTTCTTCGCATTAAATCTTAACTGCCAAGCATTAGACCATTCTTCCAGTGTTTTTAGATCTTTCCTCATGTTGTCCACTCCCTCAGAAGTGTCACTCTTGCAAATTTTCATGTCATCTGCAAAAAGGCATACTTTTCCATTCAGTCCTTCTGCAGTATCACTTACAAATATGCTAAACAGTACTGGTCCAAGGACCGATCCCTGAGACACACCACTATGCACGTTCCTTTCTTCTGAGTTAGTTCCATTTACCACCATCTTCTGTCATCTCTCAGTCAACCAATTTCTGATCCAGTTTACCACCTTGGGACCTATCCCCAGGTTGCCCAGTTTATTGATAAGCCTCCTATAAGGAACAGTATCAAAGGCTTTGCTGAAATCTAGGTAGAAATGCATTGAAAATGACTCAGATGTCATCAAAAAGATTATTACTGGTGATGAATCATGAGTTTATGGTTATGACCTGGAAATTAATGCTCAATCCTCCCAATGGAAGACTCCAGTCTCTCCCAGACCCAAGAAATCCTGTCAGGTGAGGAGCAATATCAAGGACTTGCTCATAGTTTTCTTTAATAACCCAAGGCTATTGTTCATCATGATTATGTTTCAAAAGGCCAAACCATAAATAAGGAGTACTATGTCCAAGTTCTGACTCGTTTAAGAGATGCAGTTCAACCTAAGAGGCTAGAGTTGTACAGAAATGGTGAATGGTTGCTTTTTCAGATAAAACGCCCCAGCTCACACATCACATCTTGTCTGGCAGTTCTTGGTCAAACATCAAATCGAGCAAGTTCATCAGCCTTTGTACTCACCAGACCTTGCAACCTGTGACTTTTGTTGTTTTCAAAACTGAAAATACCACTGAAAGGAAGGAGATTCGATGACTTGGAGACCGTTAAGCAAAATTTGACACTGTGGCTTCAGAGCATAACAAAAGAGGCTATTCAAAATTGTTTCCAGCAGTGGAATTGTGCTTTATTGGAAGGGGACTACTTTGAAGGTGACTGAATATAATAACTGTCAGTGTTAGACTTCTTGTGTTATTGTACAAATCTCGATACTTTTTGATCACACCTTGTATAATTTACCACTATATGAGGACAGCTTTTGGGGGCATGTTGAAAACTAGCTTCAGCTTTTGTAGACATACTATTTTTTGGTGAAAAGAAGGCCTATACAGCCTTTTACATGTGCTTGTTTTCACAAAACGTCTTATTAATAGACTGATTTGCTTGAATTTGCATCACAGCTGCTCATGAGAAATTTATTTAAACCTACAGGACCGAACTCCTTTGCAGAATTTTTCATGTTAAATATCTCATATTCAATATTACCAAAACAATGGCATTTTGAATGTCTTGTTTTTGTGCTGTTTATATGTGAAGTCCCTTTTGCATCGCTTCAGTGTATGAAGCCTATTATGTGTATGTTATATTTTTATTGTTCCTTACCTTGACAGCTATTGGAAAGCTGGGATTATAAAATAAATTTTGATTTGACTAGTTTATCAGAATCCTGTAGTTTCTGAGATTTTAGGTTAGCTCATCGTGAAATACAGTTTGGTGTGATCAAGCTTTTAAATTTTTAAACAGGTAGCATGATGCTTTCTCACTGAGTAAAACCATATGGTCAGCTGAATCTTGGTTAGGAAGTTTTATAGGACGATACACACCATCCATCCAGATCACTTTTGCAACTGTTCTGCTTGAAATGATAAATCTAGTACTCCTGAGAAGAAGAAAGATCCAGCTGGAGCTGCCAAGAGTTTCATAGCATAAGGGAGACAAAGGGACATGTTTACTAAGCCCCACACCGGTAATGTGTGAGTGGGCCGCATCACCAGCGTGGGGCTCCTTGCAAACTGCAGGGGGTCAAGGACATCCACCACCCTGCAGTTAGCACGGACAAGCTGCATGGTACTGGGGAGACCGAGCCATGAGTCCAACTAACACCACCTATAAAGGTAGCATTTGTTGCACCCATGCTGCTGGTGTCAAGCGTGGTTGGCACCGGCCACTAGCACTCACACTAGCCATGATGCCCTGGGAATGCCCTGTCCCCACTCTGATAAGCGCTATCAGGATAGCGTGGATTTCGCACGCTATCCTGATACTACAGAGGTAGCGCAGTTTAGTAAACTTGTCCCAAAGTGAGCCAGACCTGGTTTTACTGTTATGAGATGATGTAGAAATTATTTTCTTAGGGAATTCAAACTACAGCTCCACCCATAAAGACCAGAACTTGGACTATCCTGTTATTTATAACAAGGAATTGCTGGCAAGTTTTGATCCAAGCAGATACTAATTTGATACATCCTTCCAAAAAGTATTTGCAAAAACAGATGTTACCATTCTAGCATCTGGCATGCAAAAGGACTTTCATATCCCTCATTATAATTGCATCTGTAGGAGCACTGGGCAATTCACTTGAACTGTGTAGGCAATATTTGCAATTTTTAAGAAATTCTGAAGCATGTCCTGTATAGGTAAGCAAGAATGTACCTATTGGTAAAGCTAGGAACATGCCCTCAATAAAATTGACATGGAAGAAAAACACACTCTTAATTACAAAAACTTCTGGAACAAGAAAGCTACTTCTGAAACTATGAACACAGACATTTTGAAGGTAATTTTCAAATTGTGCTTTAAGACAAAGGTGTATGTTTGCTATTTGGTGGTAGCAGCTTCCGTGTGATGTCAGAGCCGCGCCCCATTGATTTCAAGTCTTTAAGTACTTTGCTCCAAATTTCAAAATAAAATTACACACATACTTGTGCTGTGAAACTTGCCCAGGAGTATGAAGCACCTGCCTTTTCTACAGGTGATTTTTTCATGGAAAATAATTTTCCTCCACGGACATAAACACACTTCCATGGCTATCTTCCCTAATTGTGCCTGAATCTACACATGTGGCTCAAAATATGAATTTTTAGCCACGTTGAGGAAGGGAATTTTCAGAGTCACTAGATATTCATAAATGGTTTTGAAATTTGTCCTCTTTGAAAAATGTTTTGGTCATTTCTTCGTGAAGTATCGATACTTTTAAATACTTTCTGCTTTTACTGGATGGATTCAAGTGGACGTATGAATCAGGAAAAACTAGATTGTGAGGCGATTAACAGGTCTTTCCCATGATAACATTCCATTTTCTCTTTGCAGAGCCTGTGCTAGCAGTGAGACCGAGAGTGAGGCTGGGGACCTAATGGACCAGCAGTATGAGGAGATGAACAATAAATTGAACTCCGTCACAGACCCAACTGGTTTCCTGAGAATGGTCAGCAGAAACAACCTCTTCAACAGGTAAGAACCCAATGTGGTTCGATTAATGTATTCATCTTTTAGAGGTAAAAAGTTCATGAATCCAGATTGGAACTCAGCCTAATAATACTTTAGTAGCTAACATCAATTTGCAAGTTTTAAACTACTCTAAGTCCTTGACTGTCCTGTAGATTTTGGTCATTCCCAAGGCAACACAAGACTGATAAAAAGGAGCTGAACATATATACAACCCATCCTACCTAAGAAGTTGAGCAAGACTAGTTGTCATGTCACAAATCCTAAAATCACACCAATCTTGCTGTCAGTACTATATGGATGTGGCCCAAACTATGTTTAGATGCATTAGGAAGATTTCTTATTTGAATATTTTTATAAAATAAGGCTTATGATCTGCTTTATGGTAAGGAATAATGTTTCACAACCAGGATGGAATCAACAGCCCTATGGTCTAAATGAGGCATGTCCAGTGATCAGTAATGATGAGATCCCATTACTGGCAAAAATTAGAAACACTGTCTTTTTAAACTGTGGTTTTTTTCCTCTTATCACTAACCAGGGCTCATTATAGCCATGCTAGAGAGTATATTCAGTACAGTAATTGTAGTTGAAATGTCCACTGTAACCAGTATAAGTGAGTCAAGTATAACCAATGGCAGCTCATATATTTTACTACATAAGCATTCAGACCAAAAAAGAAGCAGCCTAGAATGTGGCACCCATTGCCAATTTTAAAAGAACACACTTAAAAATCAAAACAGGTGCACACATCTCAGATGAGAAAATTATCAAAACTAGACGGTGTCAATGTAATCATTCAGTTTCTCAACAGCAGCCACACAAAACTCTCTCTATGGTCCTTTTTAAGAGGTATCATAAATACAGAACTTACAAACCACATGTCCAGCTCACTGGTCATCAGCGGCTCAAATTGTAATCACTTTATCTCCAGGAACAAGCAGGAATGAGTCTTCACATATGGGTACGTCAGTACCGACGGAGTCTGCGCGGGAACGCTTCCCAGCGTCCAATCAAAGAGCTTTTGGAAGCATTCCACCACGCCTGCGTGCTGCCTTCCCGCCTTTCCCAACTGCCTCTCCTCAGTTTTCGTTTTCCGTGGAGCCGGTAGGACGTCCTCCTGTCACCGCAGAAAATTCTTGTTTTATTTCTTTAATTTTCTTGTGGTCGCGGCTGTCTTCCCGACGCCACTGGTACCACCTGTGTTTTCTTTTCTTTTCTTGTAAAATCTTCCTTTTTCACGGGATATTTTTTCTTCATAGTGTCCCATGGTTCATTAGGCCTTTTAGGCCTCTTCTTTTTCCTTCATGGAACCGCCAGCCACTTTCTCCAAGAAATGTTCAGGCTGTGGCGGTACAACTTTATTTTTAGACCCTCGAAGTCGGTGTCTAACCTGCTTGGGTCCTGACAACACTTTGGTGAGAAGAGGTTTTCAACATCGAGGTTCCCTCGATACACGGTTTCCCTCCAACTTCGGGGCACCGTCCCCTCCTTCTTCTACACAGGATCAGGTAACCCACAAACAGTCTGTTAAGAATAGCAAGTCCTCGAGTGGTAGGTCTCATGCACAGCATGTAGACGGCTCCGGCCTTGCCCTCGAGGGCCCACTGGTTTCAAAACCCCGGCAGGAGTCTTCGGTCTCCAAAGCCTTTCAGGGGTTTCGGGTTGTTCCTGGGGTTCACCCCTCACAGAACATACCTGAGCCGTGTCCGGTGGTGGCAGCCGCTTCGAGCGGTACCGATACCCCGGCATCGGCACTGGTGTTGGATGAAACACTCCTCACCAGGGATGGTCATCTGGCGTCCTCGGTACCTTTGGGACCGGTGGATTCTCTCCAGACTGACTTTCCTTTATCGGTACCAGCACCGATATTACCACCGACGTCGGTACCCTCCAGACGTGCATCGATAGCCTCGCTTTTTTCGATGCCGAGTCTCGAATCGATCTCCAGTCTGGAGGACTGGGTACCGACTCGCCTTGGTACCGGCTCTCGGCGGTACCAAAGGCTCGGTTCCGATGATTCGGATCCGCAACTCTCGGTTCCCTAGGGGCCGATTGAGCTGCCCTCGATGCCGAGTTTGGAATCGATCTCTAGTCTGGAAGACTGGGTACCAATACACTTTGGTACCGACACCGATCGATACCGCTGGCTCGGTACCGAGGATAGCGGCCGAAGGTTTTCGGTTACCCCGGTACCGATTGAACGGTCACTGATTACTGCTCTTTTGTCTCTGTCGGGCTTGACTCCGACATCGGTACCGGTACTGGCATCGGTACCGGTATCTACAGTAACATCGTGCCCAACTCCTGCCATGCTTTTTTCAACAGGATCGCTCCTTTCTATACCAAGCTTGGAGTCGATACCTGGCATAGACAATGTGGTAAGGACGGTTGCTACTCCTGACAACCAGTACCGGCGACCATCCCTTAAGCATTCCACACTGCACTCTGCAGGATCTTCTATTCCAATATATTTGGATAGTTCTGTCGGTGCTCAGGCTAGTTCTTCAGATCTAACCTGTCCAAGGGAGATTCCTGTTGGGGATCCCTCTTTTCAGAGTTTCCTCCTGGATATAGCAAGAGCTCTTGCCATTCCTATCCCAGGACATGATCCTGCACAAGGCTCTGTTTCTACCACAGCAAAGGAGAACATAATGCTTCTTTTGCATCATTCCTTGCAGAAACTCCTTCCAGGAATGTGGGAAACACCTTCAAGGGTACCCCCACCTTCTAGAGCAACTGATCTCTTATATCAGGTGCCCCCTCTCCAGGGTTTCAAAAGACTCAACTTCCTCATTCCATAGTAGTGGAATCAGCAATGAGGCGGATAAAGAGTAAGAAAAAGCACTCTTCTTACCCGCCAGGTCGTGAGTCTAAGACACTAGATGCCTTTGGACGTCAAACCTTCCAGACATCTATGCTTTCTGCAAGAATTCTCTCATATATTTTTTATATGAGTCTGTCTCTTGAGGAGGTCACAAAGCAATTACATCTTTTGATTCCTTCTCTTCCAGAGTCCAAGAGTGCAGGCTATTCTTCACTGCTTAAGCATCTCCAGAGTATCTCTTGCTTTCTTACTCGTGCTTCCCTAGACTCTTTTGAGTCTGCTAGCAGGATTTCTGCTGTATCTATAGGGGCACGACGTAGAGCCTGGCTTCAGGCTTAGACAAATGGGCACAGCAAAGACTGGGACATACTCCTTGTACTGGAGACAATCTTTTCAACAAGGAGTCTTTACGTCAGGTTACTCAGTTGTCCACTGGCTTACCTGTTCCTAAGGGCTGTTCTGCACCTTCTTCTGTCCCAGTAGGTAGGAAATGTCCTGCCAAACCTTCATCTCCAGGAACAAGCAGGAATGAGTCTTCAGATATGGGTACGTCGGTACCGACGGAGCCTGCACGGGAATGCTCCCCAGCATCCAATCAGAAAGCTTTTGGGAGCATCCCTCGCGCCTGCGCGCTGACTTCCCGCCTTTCCCACTGCCTCTCCTCAGTTGCAGGCATGTATCCTCAGACTTATATTCATGTATGTATATGTCCTATACATACATATTTCTGTAATCTGTGTGGGCATAAGTCATGCCCATCTATATATATATCTATATCTATATATCTATATATATCACACATATCTAGACATATATGCACATATATATAGATATGTATGTATATATATATATATATGCCCATTGGGAGATGTCCATAGGATGCTATGTCTTACCTACTATCTCCCTAACTGTCTTTTACCTTCTTAAGGGGTCCAGACAGTCAACTTGCCTATTCTCATACGGCTCAGTAAGTGGGAGCGGTTATACACACAATTACTGCTGTGATGTCAACAGCATCTATTTTTGTTATAGATCTCCCTGTCTATGAAGTATCAAACTTCAATGTCTTCCTATCTCTTACCAGCTAGGAAAGACAGTGTACATCTTCAGTACTTCTGAGTACACTTCTGTTCTCCTTGGGAATAGGGGCTTTTTTTCATACCCCCTCTTCCCTTCAGGACTGGGCTAATTCTCCAGATCGGTCAGTCTTCTTCTTTTAGTCCTCAATGTTAATAACTCTGTACCTAAAAGAGTTTCAGCTTTTTCCCATAAAGCTTTCCATTGAAGACCTGCCGTTCTTCTCCTACCCCAGTTGACACCTGGGTCACCTGCCCATTCCAGGTTTGGAACTTCATCCTCACTGCTGTGAAGTTACCTTGAGGATTCTGCTACTGCATCTACAGTACACTCCATCGCAGTTCTACTTCCTACAATCCAGTAGGTAAGCTCTATATTGTACTAGTTCATTAAATATTTTAATGATACTTGACATACATTCTAAAGACTCATTTTTTCTGTAGTCTTTAGATTCGCTGTTCCTCTACAGCTCTTCTCTATTCAACTCCTACCCCCCATCCCTCAGGGGATGCCGGGGATCCAAGTTTGCGAAATGCAGTCCTGTTCCAGGGATACGCATTTTATGGGATCTCCCCTGGCACCCACAGCTAGGGAGTCCCCATATGTGAAGACTCATTCCTGCTTGTTCCTGGAGATAGCACAGTTACTTATCTGTAACAGGTGATCTCTGGGAACAGCAGGAATTAGTCTTCACAACCCACCCACCTCCCCTAGGAGTTGTATCTATCTATCTCCTTTCCTCTTTCTCTCCTTCTGTCTCAGCTATGAAACTCAACTGAGGAGAGGAAGTGGGAAAGTTGGGAAGTCAGCGCGCAGGCACGAGGGATGCTCCCAAAAGCTTTCTGATTGGATGCTGGGGAGCATTCCCATGCAGGCTCCGTCGGTACCGACGTACCCATATGTGAAGACTAATTCCTGCTGTTCCCAGAGATCACCTGTTACAGGTAAGTAACTGTGCTTTCCCATAGGAGAAGAAGGTTTTATGCATCATTTGCCCATCATGCAGATGTTCCCAAACAGGGGAAGCATTGTCCTGGTCTGCAGAATTCAACCTCTCACCAGGCTCAGCAAACCCAGCAACTGCAGGGTTTCTGATCAATCTTCATCAGATGCTTGTGACTCTGGGGGTTAGAATCCACAGTTGCTTCTTCTCAATAGAGGCAATCCACTGCTCTCTTTCTAAACCCTAGACATGGATCTCTTTCCAAAAAACATCCATTTTTCTATGTTCTATGAGCTGTCAGGATGTTCATGCCTATAGGGCACAGGGTTCTCCTCTTCTTCCTGCTAGGGAAAGAGGTCTAACCACTATCAAATCATAGTTCCTGTGCCAGCATGTCTTTTTTCCTTTCTATAGACTCACTACTTTGTAAGTCTTCTTCAGCTCCATTCTTTTTACCTTCTTACCAAGCTGTAAGAGCGGTATTGCTTCACTGGAGGGCTTTTCTTCAGCCTCTCTAGTTTTGTTACTTTTCCAGTGCGGAGTTCTCTTCTCTGAGTTGACTCCTCTTTTTCAATCTTGCTTTGAAGCAGTTCATCAGACATGTCCGGAGTTTTCTACTCCTGTTCTGTCTGTTCTTCCTGTTTTTAAACAGTAACATTCTTTTTGCTGTCTGGCAAGCAGCTGCCAATGCAGAAGCCTTAATGTTTGGACCACTGGTTCTTGTCCACCAGCAACCAGATTTGTCCTCCACTAACATTCTCTCTGGTCTTAGTAGTGGCTCCAAGTCAGAGCTGTCATCTGTCATGGAAACATTATCACTACAAGCTTGTTGGATTGTCTTCTCTTTCTGCCATCTCCATTCCCCTGGGTTTGGCAGCATAGTTGACATAGGTACTGGCTCTCCAGTAGCCAGTTCTATCTCCTCATTCTCCTGCATCATGCTCTCTGCAATCCTACAGAGAAGCTCTCCACTATGGGCCCTTGCTAGAGAGCATGGGGTTTTTTTCTCCAACAGCTGTCCTAGATGGCTGGAAAAGGCTTTTTCAGTCATGTCTCCCATAACTAGAAAGGATTCCCCTTTTTAATATAAAGGACATAGGCCTTCTCTTACGTGAAAGCTTAAGGAGTTGCCAATTCCCTGCTTTGGTCCATAGTATTTCCAATCGGGAATATGCTTTTCTCCTTGCAGCTCGTCCTCATGGTAAGAACGCATGATACCTCTCTGTCCTTAAGCAGGTCAGCATGGTATCTCATTTTTATGCGTCTCCTATTCACTTACCATGCTAGAGTTCTAGAATACTCAGGACTTGCTGGCTGCAGACTGATATCATCCTCTGCTTTTCACGTAACCGCCCTGGTTATTTCACTACCTAGCATCCCTGTAGCTCATAACCAGTGGGAACAGATTCTCTATATATCTCCTCAAGTGGGTTCCACCTTCTTGTTATTAGATGAATCTTTCCTCTCCACATTTTCCTATGTGAATACCGTTCTGTAGGCATATCTCTGTCTGCTTTATTGCAGACACCCATATAGAGGCCTATATATTCATATCTGTAGCATACATCTTACAGATGTCTATGTCTATCTTTGTGTGTATTTTATGCCCTTCATATCTCACTATAGATATATTCTCATATATCTATCTATCTCGAGATATTTACTATGGGTAGATAGCTATCCTGCATTTATCTACCTGACTGTCCAGGCTCATATAGCTATATGATTCTGACAGATGTGCTTTACCCATACCTATGCTATCCAGCATGTTTGGGGTTCCACACTCACAACCACTTTTGTGGTAGTTAGCAACTTCCACCATAACCTTAAGGTTTAGGTACCTCTGAAGCTCTCCATGTTCCAGTATCTCTCCTAGCTGACCCCAGTTAGGAGAGAAATTGCGGATCTTCAGCTAATCACAGGCTCTAACGCCTCAGGTGTTTGTCGTTTCTTTTGGGATACAAGGGGTTTTCATACCTTATCCCCCCACAAGGACTGTGCCTGTTTGTACAATCCAGTCGGCCTTCTCTTTTTGCTCCCAAGGGTGAGCCACTCTGTCGCCAAAAGAGTTTGACTTTTATCATAAAGCCTTCCACTGAAGGCCCACCGTTTTTGGTACTACCCCAGTTCTCACCGGGGTTCCCTCTTACCTTTCAGGAATCTGACCTCCTCTTTTTTTCCCTACAGGTTTATTACCTCCACTTCACAGTGAGGTCATCCTTGAGGTTCCTCTACTGGGTTCCCCAGTAGATCCCATGAACCTCCTTACTGCTGTGTAATCCTGTTAGGGGAGGTCCATATTGCAATATTCCTTCAATATCATTGATGATAATTATCATCCACACATGGACTCCTTCCCTGCAGTCCTATGCTAGGTTAGCTGTTCCACAGCAACTTTCTTTCTTCAACTCCTACCCCCCATCCTCAGGATGCCTGGTGTTGTGCGGGATAGCATGTTCCAACCTATAACATGCTGGGACTCCAGGCATCTTAGCTTGGGAGTCCCCATATGTGAAGACTCATTCCTGCTTGTTCCTGGAGATAGCACAGTTACTTACCTGTAACAGGTGATCTCTGGGAACAGCAGGAATAAGTCTTCACAACCCACCCACCTCCCCAGGAGTTGTATCTCTATCTACCTTTCCTTTCCTTTCTCTCTCTCTTTGTCTCAGCTTTAAAACTTAACTGAGGCGAGGCAGTTGGGAAAGGCGGGAAGGCAGCACGCAGGCGTGGTGGGATGCTTCCAAAAGCTCTTTGATTGGACACTGGGAAGCGTTCCCGCGCAGACTCCGTCGGTACCGACGTACCCATATGTGAAGACTTATTCCTGCTGTTCCCAGAGATCACCTGTTACAGGTAAGTAACTGTGCTTTCATGTGTAAATATGCAACTACAAAACTATTAAAAACTCAAGCAAAGAAATTCAGGCACCCAGGAACTCAGTAGCACTCTGAGTCTCATACAGCATTTGTAGCCTGGTGTACCCTTTGAAGAAGGCATGGTTGTGTCTAAACACTGGCGTCGGGTTGTTGCTTAATTGGAACCCTATGTGTAGTTGCAGTGAAAGGAGCTAAGAGACTGAGGCGGTAATATTCAAAAGGATTTATCTAGTTAGCAAGACTTGTTGAGAAGATAAGTCCTGGTGAGAGGGATATTCAACGGCACTATGAGTATATGGAGAATGCTGCTGAATATCTCCACAGACTGTGTCTGCATTATCCGGCTAGTGCTGGGGCAGAGCTAGGGCAGAACCAGGGTGGAGACTCAAGTTATCTTGATACAATAACTACTCAAAATATAAGAAATCACTTTATAGTTCCCTTATGAAAATCAAAGGTGATTTGGACAGTATTTAACAAACAAAATTTTTTCCTTTTTGTCGGATCATCTGTCGTGATAAAGTGATTTCTTATATTTTGGATGTATCTATGATTCACTTATAGAGGTTTGAGTTCTGACAATAACTACTCAGACAGACAGCAAAAAGCTGACCTGTGTGCTTTCTGGATAAGCCATTTAGACAGCGGCCGACTAGCGCCACTGTCCAGATACTGCCAGTACCTGACCCCTCTATCTGTATACTGCCACCGAATATCTGGACTATTTTGCCTAGCGTGGTCAGCATTTTGAGTGCCACAGGCTCCGTTTTACCCCCATGGAGGCAGATTCTGTAACATGCATGTGCAGCTCGCGGACGCATCTAAATTGAAAATGGGCCCGATTTGAACCTAATTCCACATTCATGGGTCTAGATATGCACCCGGGTCTGGATTCAGGGAGGTAGACGTGGGCGTGGACATGGGCAAAGCAGCATTCAGCCGGCCAGTGCACACATCCAGTGCGTGGCCTGCACACAGGTGTAGGCATACGCCATGCGATATAATGCGAAACACATCCCCCATCAATATTATTGGACACAGGTAAACATTTTGGACATCCCAGCACTCACCGTATTCTGAAAAGTTACACATTTCGGATACTGCACGCTCTGCAGTATACCCGCAGACGCCACACCTCCTCAGTAAAAACATACATCTCCTAAGCTGCTCTTCACACTGACAGTAGTTTGCTGATGCAAACTAGACATAAATACCAATGAGAAAATGTATTTATTTAACAGGTTTTATATACCGCTTTATAATTTCAATCAAAGCGGTTTACATTGAAACTTAAACTTGGTATTGTACATTAAACAGGGACATTGATAACTTGGATTTTTCTGAGGCAATGGAGGGTTAAGTGACTTACCCAAGGCCACAAGGAGTGCTAGTGAGGCTCAAACCCTGGTCTCTGGGTTCTCAAGCCAGTGTTCTTAACCATTAGCCTACTCCTCCACTCCTGCAACCTAGACTGTATACCTCTTCAGGCCCTGAAAAATGTCAGATAATCCCAGTGCACCCTAATAAGAAAATGTAAATATGAACATGTATGTCAGGACATACCTTGCATGAAATGGTACTTGGCATTATAAAAGGGCCCATTATCCATGACTTAGTCATCTCTACAAACACACTTTAAACTACTAAGGTTGGACCTTTACCAAGTGCACAAACCCAAAATTAATATTGTAGTATCTCCAGGAACAAGCAGGAATGAGTCTTCACATATGGGTACGTCGGTACCGACGGAGCCCACGCGGGAACGCTCCCCAGCGTCCAATCAGAAAGCTTTTGGGAGCATCCCTCAGCGCCTGCGTGCTGCCTTCCCACCTTTCCAACTGTCTCTCCTCAGTTTTCGTTTTTCCGCGGAGCCGGCAGGACGTCTTCCTGTCACCGCAGAAATTTTTTTCTTTAATTCTTGTTTTCTTGTGGTTGCGGCTGTTTTCCCCGCCTCCACCGGTACCGCCGGTGGGTTTTTTCTTTTCTTTTTCTCAAACTCAGGGAGAGTTTTTCCCTCAGTTTCTGTCTTAAACTTTTGGGCCTGTAAGGCCTCTCCATCATGGAGCCTTCTTCTCCTAAGAAGTGCCTTAACTGTGGAAACACAGTTTTCTTTCTAGACTCCAATAACTGGTGTCTAACCTGTTTGGGTCCTGACCCTTTTCCTCCGGAGCCATTAGGCTACAATTTTGTGAGAAGAGATTTTCCATTTCGAGTTTCCCTCGATACCGTTTTCCCCTCCTGTGTCAGGGCACCGACCATCTCTTCTCTGCAGGATCAGGTAACCCACAAACAGTCTATTAAGACTAGCCAGTCCTTGAGTGGTAGGTCTCATGCAAAGCATGATGACGGCTCCGGCCTTGCCCTCAAGACCCAATTGGCTTCAAAACCCCGGCGGGAGTCTTCGGTCTCCAAAGCATTTCAGGGGTTTCAGGTTGTTCCTGGGGCTCACCCCTCACAGAACATACCTGAGCCATGCTTGGTGGTGGCATCCAATTTGAGCGGTACCGATACCCTGGCATCGGCACTGGTGTTGAGCGATCCACTCTTCACCAGGGATCGTCATCTGGTGTTCTCGGTACCTTAGGGACCGATCGATACGTCCCAGATTGACTTTCCAGTATCGGCAACACTGCCGATACAACCACCAACGTCGGTACCCTCTAGACATGCATCGATAGACTCGCTTCCTTCGATGCCGAGTCTAGAGTCGATATCTAGTCTGGAAGACTGGGTACCAACGCGTCTCGGAACCGATGCTTACCAACTCCGGATGCTCGGTACCGAGGATAATCACCAAGGGTTTTTGGTTACCTCGGTACCGTTTGAGCAGCCTCCGATGACTGCTTCGATGTCGGTATCGCCTTCGATTCCGGCACAGCCACCGGTATCAGTATCGATGCCGGTACCTGCAGTATCGGGACCAGCTCCTTCCATGCCTTTTTCACTGGGATCGCTCCTTTCGATACCCAGTTTGGAGTCAATACCTGGCATGGATGATGCAGTACTGACTGTCTCAAGTCATATCCGCCAGTACCAGTATTCATCCATTAGAGCTCCTTTTCTGCACCGGCCCAGTACATCCTCCGGTGCCCAGGCTAGCTCTTCAGGGTTAGCCTGTCCAGGGATTGTTCCCATTGGAGATCCTTCTTTTCAGAAATTTCTCCTTGACATGGCAACATTCCTTGCTATTCCTATCCCTGGCTATGATCCTACACAAGGCTCTTCTGGGGAAAAGGAAAATATAATGCTTCCTTTACATCATTCTTTGCAGGATCTTCTTCTGAGAATATGGGAAACACCTTTAAGGGTTTCCTCACCTTCTACAGCAACTGATCTTCTGTATCAGGTGCCCCCCTCTCCAGGGTTTCAAAAGACTCAACTTCCCCATCATTCCATTGTAGTGGAATCAGCAATGAGGAAGGTAAAAAGCAAGAATAAGCATTCTTCTTATCCGCCAGGTCGTGCTTCTAGAACACTGGATGCTTTTGGACGTCAAACCTTCCAAACATCTATGCTGGCATCTAGGATTCTCTCATATATTTTTTTATATGAGTCTATCCCTTCAGGAGGTCACAAAGAAATTATCTCTTTTGACTCCTTTTCTATCAGAGCCCAAGGCTGCAGACTATTCTTTACTTCTTAGTCATAGCCAGGATATCTCTTGCTTTCTTTCTCGTGCTTCCTTAGACTCTTTTGAGTCTGTTAGCAGAACCTCTGCTATAGCCATAGGAGCACGACGTAGAGCCTGGCTCCAAGCTTCAGACGAACAGATGGGCACAGTAGAGACTGGGTAATACTCCTTGTACTGGAGAAAATCTCTTCAATATGGAGTTTTTACGTCAGGTTGCTCATTGCTCCACTGACTTCCCTGTTTCTGAGGGCCATCCTAAGCCTTCTCCTTCTCCAGCAGGTAGGAAATGCCCTACCAAACCTTCTTTCCCAAAAAGAAGAAGGTTTTATTCTTCTCCTGCCCATCATACAGATGTTCCCAAACAAGGGAAACCTCGTCCTGGTCTGAAGAATCCAAACTCAAGCCAGGGAAATTAACCCTAAATAGGGTTCTAATTAATCCCTTACAGTTCACTTCTTCTCAGTAGAAGTTTTTTCACTGTTTTTTCATTTAAACCTCTACACTTGGATTCCTGTTTCCAGGACATCCACTTACTCTTAGGTATGCTGAGCTGTCAGGATATTCATGTCTATGGGTCACAGGTTTCCTCCTCTTCCTACAATGAAGAGAGGTTTGCCATCTATCTCATGATAGTTTTTCTGTACCTCCATGAATTTTCCTTCTACAGACTTACCTTATGGCAAGTCACCCTTCAGCTCCTATTTTCTCTACCCTCTTTTCCAGGGTTTCCCCTGTAGAGTGGTACCATACCAATGGAAGGCTTTCTTAGCCTTTCCAGTCTTCCTTTCCAGTGTAGAGTTCTTTCTCTTGAGTAAACCCCCTTTTTCTCATCTGGGCAGCTCGTCAGACAGGGACAGGATATTCTCCTCTTGTTCTGTCTGTTCTCTCTGTTAAAAACAGAAAGATTCTCTATGCTGTGCCATTCAGCAGCTGCCCATGCAGGAGTTTTAATGATTGGACTACTGGTACTTTTCCACTGTTCCAGTCTAGTCTTCCACTACTTTCTGTCTAGCCTTAGTAGTGCTTTCAAGATAGTACTCATCTATCTTGGATAATCCTTATAACTTCTTTTCTGCCATCTCCAAATCCTTGGAGTTGGCAGTATAGTGGAGATGGCAGCTGGTTGTCTTCAACAGCCAGTTTTATTTCCCAACTCTCCTGCATAATGCTCTCTGCAATCCTACAGAGAAGCTTTCCACTATGGGCCCTTGCTAGAGAGCATAAGGGTTTTTTCTCTAAAGACTATCTTACATGTTGAAAAAGGCTTCCGCAGTCATTCCCCATGACAGTGAGGGTTCTTTACACCTTTCTATTTTCTTTTAATAAAGGACATAAGCCTTCTCTATGTGACAGTCTAAGGAGTTCCCAAATTCCTACAGGAAATATGCTCTTTTTCCCTGCAGTTTGTCCTCATGGTATCCTAATCCTCATGGACAGCACATATTTAACTAAATAACGCATGATACCCCACTCCTTGTCCCTCAAGTGGGTCTAACTGGTGTCTCTTCCTATGCGTGTTCTGTCCATTTACCATGTTAGAGTTCTACCAGACTCAGGACTTGCTGTTTACAGACTAATATTATCCTCTGTTTCTCGCAACCATCCTGGTTATTTCCCTGGATAGCATTCCTGCTCCATCTTAACCAGAGGGAATAGATTCTCTATATCTTCTCAAGTAGGTTCCACCTTCTTGTTATAAGATGAATCATTCCTCTTCACATCTCCCATGTGAAGCTTCCTGTAGACATATCTCTGTCTGCTTAATTGCAGACATTTATCTTTAGACATATATATTCATATATGTACATATGTCTATATGCATTCTTTAGATAACATATGCACACATGGCTGACAGACATATGTATGCCCCCTGGATCCCACCATACACATAGGTATATATATATATATATATATACCCCTATATCTATATATATATATACATATATATATATATATATATATATATATACATACATATATATATATATATATACCCCTATATCTATATCTATCTATCTATCTATATATATATATATACCCCTATATCTATATCTATCTATCTATCTATCTATATATATATATATATATATATATATATATATATATATATGCATATATATATATTCATATATATGTGTGTGTATCTGTCAAGATACTCCTTTAGATGGATATGTATTCACATACTTATCTCTCTAACTGTCTTTGCTCATAAAGGTGTTTTCCTTCCTATCTGTTCCAGACAGCAGGCTTACACATGTTCATACTATTCCTCAGTATGTTTAGGCTATTATGCACACAACCACTGCTGTGGTACTGACAGTTTTTACCATAACCCTAGGTTCAGGTATCCCTGAAGCTCCCTATTCCTTTATCTTCCTACCTCTCGTCAGTTAGGAGAGACATGGGGGATCTTCAGTGGATCTCAGGTTTTCAACTCCTCGAACATCTGTCCTTCCTTGGGAATACGGGGTTTTTTCTCTATACCCCTTCTTCCCTCAAGGACTAGGCCAGTTTTGTCAAGATCGGTCAGTCTTCCTCTTTTGCTCTTGACTATCAATAACTCTGTAGCCAAAAGAGTTTTCAGCTTTTTCCATAAAGCTTTCCAATAAAGACCTACCGTTTTTTGTACTACCCCAGTTGATTCCTGGGGTCTCCTGTCACTTCTACAGTTTGACCTTCACTTTTACGTCAGTGAGATCACCTTGAAGATTCCTCTACTGGATCCCCAGTAGATTCCATCAACCTCTCTACTTCCTGCAATCCAGTAGGTAAGGTCCATATTGTGATTGTTCATTTCAATATATTAATGATGACTATCACACATACAAGGACTCCTTGCCTGTAGTCCTATCTTAGGTCAGCTGTTTTTCCTACAGCTCCTCTCTTATTAACTCCTGCCCTCCATCCTCTGGATGCCTGGCCATATGAGGTGTAGCATTTTTCAATCTCCAACTTGTGGAGGCTCCAGGCATCTTAGCTTGGGAGTCCCCATATGTGAAGACTCATTCCTGCTTGTTCCTGGAGATAGCACAGTTACTTACCTGTAACAGGTGATCTCTGGGAACAGCAGGAATAAGTCTTCACAACCCACCCACCTCCCCTAGGAGTTATATCTCTCTGTCTATCTTCCTCTCTCTTTGTCTCAGCTATAAAACTCAACTGAGGAGAGACAGTTGGAAAGGCGGGAAGGCAGCACGCAGGCGCTGAGGGATGCTCCCAAAAGCTTTCTGATTGGATGCTGGGGAGCGTTCCCGCGCGGGCTCCGTCGGTACTGACGTACCCATATGTGAAGAGTTATTCCTGCTGTTCCCAGAGATCACCTGTTACAGGTAAGTAACTGTGCTTTCCCAAAAGATGCATAATGTAATTGTAAATGATTCTCTCATAAGGTGTAGTGCCTATTTATTTGAAGGAAGCTTCTGTTTTTCCATTGATCAAGAATACCTCTGGTTCTAAGTCTGATCCATCCAACATCATCAATTATCATATTTATCATATTTATCAAAGGCAGTTGTTCTCAACCCAGTCCTCTGGGACCCCCAGGCCAGTTAGATTTTCAGGATATCCACAATGAATATGCATGTGATAGATCTGCATTGTGGATATCCTGAAAACCTGACTGGACCAGGGGTCCCAGAGGACTGGGTTGAGAACCACGGATCTTAAGTAATAGAAAAATTATTTTTACAGCTTCAGCAGTTTGATGCACAGAATATCCTGTTTTAGTTTTGGTTTGTATTTAGATTGAATCATGGTACTGAAACGTTTATGCTAACCATGATAGAAAATTTAATAACTGGATTTGATAAAGGGAGGTCTTATGTGTTAGTGATGTTGGATATTTCATCTGCGTTTGACACTATTGATCATGATATTTTGATTATGCGGTTCGAAAGGACTGGGGTAAAAGATGTTGTATTAGCAAGGTTTCAATCTTTCTTATATGAGAGGCAAATACAAGTACGTTCATCTGGTGGTATTTGCACATTTAAGACAGGAGTACCTTAGGGGTCTGTGTTATTGGCTATGCTATTTAATATCTATATAGCACTGCTTTGTAAGATCTTAGATGTTTGAATGTATGCAGATGATGTACAATTTCTTGTTCCGATATCTCAATCATTAGAAGATTCATTAAAATATGTCTCTTTTTGTATTAACACCATTCACACTTGGATACTTGAGAATAAATTGGCACTGAATGTAAATAAGACTGGTGTCATATATCTTTCGTGGAGTTTACCAGAACCAGTTTCTATTAGTTGCAAATTTTGTTGTAAAGTCTGTAGTATGTGATCTCGGGATCCAGTTCAACACTCAACTAAGTTTTAAGTTGCATATTCTGAAGCTAGTTGCATATGATAATACATTTAATAACTTTTCTAACACCTGCAAGTATTCAGACACAGTTTTTTTCAGCCTTTGTTTACTGTAATAGTGTATTGTTAGGCCTTCCTGCAAGTTCAATTTGTCCACTACAATCGGTACAAAATTTTGCTGCCTTTCTTTTGACAGTTTGTAACAGATCAGCAGATGTGTCTGCAATTGCTTAATTTGCACTGATTACCTATAAAGTACAGAATACAATATAAGGTATTAATTATTGTATTTAAGTGTATACATCATCAGGCTCCAATTAGCCTTTCGTGCACATATTGTCCAAATAGATCTTTGCGTTTACCAAATGCTAATTTCCTTGATGTTCCTTCATTTAAAAAGTTACGCTTTCAGACCTTGAGGAGTATAATGTTCTCTATGAGTGCTCTGACATTGGGAACTCTCTGCCAGATGAATTAAGAAAAATCTCAGAATTGTTTTTTTGGCATAAATTTATTTATTTATTTAACAAATTTTGATATACTGTTCTTCTACAAGTCAAAACGGTTTACATGGAACTCAGTGAAATATTTATTTAACAAATTTATTTATTTAACAAATTTTGATATACTGTTCTTCTACAAGTCAAAACGGTTTACATGGAACTCAGTGAAATTCAATAATACAGTGAATAGAACATTATGAACATTTAGCATGAAAATTTGAACATTTTGGAGATAACATTTTAGCTTATCTCTTCAAACATGCTTTCCCATTGCATGAAATTTTAAATACCATTGTTAAATGGAGAGTGATTTTCATTTGTTATAGTATTTTAATATGAGTGTTTGTGCATTGTCTTATGATTGTGTGTTTGTTGTAATCTGCCACGTTAGCATACAGATTATAAATTTGTTTAAATAAATAAAAAAATATTGCCAAGAAACAAATGTATGCCCTTTTTGTGCCTGTTGCCTGTAAGTGCACTCATTCTGCTGCTCTGCACTACTGTTCCTCTCTTATCTCTCCCTACACCCCTCCTTTGGGTACTCGCTCTTCTGGAAGATCACTGTGCCCTTCTCTTCTACTTCCAACCCCAGACTTTGCTTCTTTCACCTTTCTGCTCCCTATGCCTAGAACAAGCTACCCGAGTCTGTATGTCAGACTTCTTCTCTGGCCCTTCTCAAATCCAGGCTGAACGCTCACCTCTTCATTGCTGCTTTTGGATCTGATCTGCCTAATCTCCCTTGTGTTTCCTTACATTCCCCCTAGATGTATCTTGTGCACAACTGCTGTGTTGTCTGACTTCACTAGATTGTCAGCTCTGCTGAGCAGGGACCATCTGTGCAGTGCTGCATATGCCTTGTAGCACTATACAAATGATCAGTATTTGTAGTAGTTGTAGTATAGCCTGCTAGCTATGGTACCTGGTTTCCACATATCTGGGTACTGGCATTTCTCACAGTAGCTACACCTGTCCCATCATAGCGTATATCAGTCTGTATACATCCGCTATCTGTGGGGCAACCCTTCTATCTTCCTAAAGTCTGCTTTGTGGTACTGTTCCCCTGGGCAGGCATGGGAGGGGGAGTCCCTGTGCCATCATACCCAGGTAGCCAGCCTCCAGATATATCACCACTTCCACAGCTTGCATAGATCCTGGACTAGGGAAGGATGTAGACCTCATGGCACAATCTGAGGGATGTTGGAACAACATCAGTCATGTCTCCCAGTGCCTGGCACAGCTGATGTATGGCTGCCCTATCAAACTGGCACCTGGTGACACTGTGGTCATCCATATAGTCTAGGTACTGGCCAGACATTCTTGGCCTCCCTGAATTGTAGCTCAGCACATGAGATCCTCCCATGCTACCCCCAAACCACATACTCTCACTTGCAGTCACAAAAGACATTATTCTGCAGAACCAAACCTATCACTAACGGCTGCTATACCATAGTGTCATGACATCCCAGTACTACACATATGATCTCACTTTCCCACTCCAACATGATTTGTTACCAGACTCACTCACTTACCATTTGTATATCAACAGTCCCAGTTTTCAGAAGACAGGATTTGTTAAGGTCCCCTGGATTAGCTCTTTTAGCACAGACAACACATTTCAGCATAGCCTGAATAAACACTATTTCTCTTCTTAATATTTCTGTAAAGGTGTTTATTAATGTTTCTTTGCCTTACAGCATTCCCTCACTTCTGCTTTCTGTTCTTTACAACTGCATCTTGTGTTTTTCCAGACTGCAGTCACACCAGTTCAGCACATACTTGTCGCAACCATTCTTCAATATGGGGCGGATTGCAGAGTACAGCTGAATATTTTCTAAGTCCTGGCCTTATTCCAGGTTTCATCAGGAATAGCGTGGTCATCTGCGGGGATAATGCAGAATGTACATAGCCTTTCCGGAGTATGCTTTACATTCTCTGTGGCTGACCATGCCCCTGTTCTATCCCTTCTGAGCACGTTCTGAGATCCCTGTGCTTGCGCCATGGACATACACCACATCAGTGTTTCAGAATACAGTTGGGGACATTTTCAGCAGATAAACGTTCCTGTCACATGTACAAAACCCTTATTTGTGTTCTGAAATGATCTCCATAGTCTTTAGAAGGCATGGTTGAAAAAAAGATGCCCTTCGGCTGGTGAAGCTATAGCCTCTAGAAAGATTTCCTCAGTTTGTAGATGTGAGTGAAAAGGGGATCTTCCTAGTACATGCTTTAAAGGGATTGGCTCTCACTGTAAAGCTGCCCATAAGGGGAAGAGAAGGATTCCTAATATCAAAGGCAAGAAATAGCAAACCTGCAAGTTGGATAGCATTATATCTGGTCTTTTATAAGGAAAAAAGTGTTTTCACAGAGAAGGTTTGCTCACCCTGTACTCTTGAGTACTTTCACCTATGCTCCACTACAGCATCTAATCAACCCTATTTTAAAAGAACCCTCATACTATTCACAGCTATCACTCCTAAAGTCTGGGCACATATACATGCTCAGTATAAAGAATAACTTAGTAGAATGCTATTTTGTTCGGCCCTCAGGAACAGCAGTAATCCTGTACACTGTGAGTTTCTCGTTTTTCCTTAAATAGTCTCTGCATAAGTTCTTGCAAATTAGAACATTGTACTGTATTGTACATATATAAAGCACTTATATGCTGCCTGATTAAAAATGGCTTACAAAGTCCATGGAATAAATCTCAGATAATACAGACTGCCCTTCTTGGTCTTGAGCTAAACCCCAAGTGAAATAGTTTGGATAGAAAGGGGAGCAAGGAGGCAGCGCAATAGGAATGACACTGGAATCCAGGCAAGGCTTTCTTTTTAGGAAAGGGCAGACAGTGGCAGTCTATCAGAAAAAAGGGAAGGGTAATAAATCCATGGTTTTAGATGGAAGAGAGATCAAACTTAGCCAACAGTTAAGAATGCACCGATAGACTTGTAGATGTTAACTACATATGGTGGTGATTAATGTATGTTCTTATTCTCCGGGAACAAGCAAGAAGTCAGTCCTCACATATGAGTGATGGTTGGCATCGACAGAACTTGCGTGGATTCACTCCCCAGCTTTCAAAGAAAGCCTTTTGGAATTAGACCATGCATGTGCGGTCACCTTCCCGCCTAAGGGTGCCATCTTACCTCAGTCTTCTTTTTTGCATGGAGCCCTGTAGACATCCTATCTGTCATCTCTGGCAAACGTGGATTTTTTCTTAGCATTTTCACACTCTTTTTACTGGTTGGTTTCCGATCACCTTCCTGCCACTCGAGTCCACCCTTGCCTCGGCGTCGCACCCTCCCTGACCAAGATGCCTGAGTTTGATCTCATGGGTGCTTTCTTCCCCGTTATGTATTTGGTCAGCGGTTTTAAGCAATGTGGCAAATGCTCAAATACCATGTCCAGTCACTGTATTAAGTGTCTGGTGCAGATCATGATGACTCCACTTGCCTGCTCTGCCTGCAGATGTTGAACAAGAGCTGGAGGAATCATGAAACGTAGTGGAGGGAGCTGTTTGGCTCGAAGGCCTCTGCTGTGGGGCTGGCATAGAATAAGGAATCACTGCCCTCGGAGACTGTTTTCAATGACTGGGCATTGTGTGCTTATGCTTGATCCGAGCCCCAAGGTCACGGATCCTTGGACTTTGGGGTCATCTTTGGAGGACTTCCCACGTGGGTCCAGGACATCGTCCAAGTCAAAGTCCAATCCCAGAGCCGGAGGTAAAACCACCAGTATCCAGCCTCGGAGTCCTTGATCAGATGCTGTGGGCAATGTCTGGGAGTGGCCCTTGACCTGCCCTAGTGAGAAAAGACTCCTACTATGTTGGGGGATCAGGCTCAGTCCTCTGACACAATCACCATTGGTGATTCTCCTTCAGGGGACCTGCTTGATGCCTTTGAGACCTGAACCAGTTGCTGCGGAACCTACTGGCATCAAAGCCATGATGGTGGCCCTGGAAAGCAGCCTGGCTGCCTTCCTCAAGGTGCAGTGGGGCTCATTGCCTAGAGCCTCTGGGTTGTTGGTGCTGATTTATGTATTTTATTTATTTTTTATACCGTGCTCTTTTTAATCAATGTGGTTTACATGTATACTAACAGGTATTTTTTATTCCCTTGTCCCCAAAGGGCTCACAATCTAAGTGTACCTGAGGCAATTGAGGGTTAAGTGGCTTGCCCAAGGCCACAAGACGTGGCCATGGGACTAGAGACCACAGTCCCTCTGGCTTGAAGTTCCTTGTCCCCATGCGGGAATTGAACCCCCGGCCTTCAGGTCTGAGGTAACCTGTCCCAACCACTGAGCCACTCCTCCTTCATGATGACAGGGCCGTCCACTGTGAGGACCTCCCCAGAGGATGTCCATCCTGTGCTGGAACGATTTGCCTGCTTGGAGCTTAATCGGTCAGCCTCCTAAATGAGGTGTGATTCTCCCTCAAGCACCTTGGGGTTGGCATGTAGGGCACCTCACTTTCCTTCAGTGCTGGCAGCTCATTGACCCAATAACTGTCTGGGACTAGAGGTCTTGTCTGGCTCTAAGTTGAACTGGGAGACGGATGACAAGTTGCCTGATACCATCTTGCACCTTCTTCCCCATGGAAGCGCTGTAGGTCCCCACCCAAGGACCTTGTGTTCCCCAACTTTGTCCGAGGGATGTTGAAGGCCCTGGCCTTCATGGCGGAACCAGAGGAGGAGCCTAGTGCTGAGGACTTAGAGATCCTCAAGTACGAGGCCCCTCCGAAGGAGCTACTGATGGTGCTGATTCCTCCCATCCTGGAGTGCTTGCAGTTCATGATGTGGGAGAGACTGGTGATAGTGCCAATAAGGGAGGCGGCGACTCGATTCTCAGTATCGAGTTAGCAAGAGCCCCGGCTTTCAGAAAACACAGCTGCCTCACAACTCCATGGTGGTGGAGTCGGCCATGCATTGGATAAAGAGTCAGAAGACGCACTCCTTGGTGCCCCCTGGCAGGGAGGCTCACCCATGGATGGCTTTGGCAAAAATTGCTACCAGGGCTCGATGCTCGCAGCCCGCATCCAGGCTTACCAGCTATACATGGGCATGTACCTGAGGGACCTGGCGAAGGAGCTCACTGGATTCTCAGCTGGGATGACAAGTGAATCTCTCGAGCACTTCTGAACTCTCATCTCCTTGGTCAAGGAATGCTCCAAATTCCAGACTCGAGCAGCCTTTGATAGCTTCGAGTCCATGGCTTGTGTAGCTGCAGTGGGCATCAGTCCCCACTGCTTTGCTTGGATACAGTCCTCGGACTTGGAGCAAAGGGTGCAGAACAAACTGGCCGATGTCCCCTGCTGAGAAGAGAACCTCTTTGGCAAACCCATGACTGACAAGGTGGCAGAGTTGAAGTCAGAATTTATGACCAGAACTAGGCTATGCTGGAAGATGGATGACCCTTTCTGTCGGAAAGCTTCAGGAAAAAAGTCCTTCCACCAGAAGGGGAAAAAGGCTTATGGAAAATACCCCCAATTTCCAACTTACCAGTCTCCCCAACAGGATCAGGAGGCCAAGGACACGGCCCCCATAAGCAGAAAGCACTCAAGCCTCAAACAGCACCCCAGCTGCAGCCTGGGGAGGGGGCTTTTGACTCCTTGGGCATAGCCCATCTTCCCCAGAGGGTCAAGGTCCAGGGCACATGGGGGGATGTCTGGTCCACTTTGCTTACCACTGGCCAGGCATCACTATAGATGCCTGGGTGCTGCAGGTGGTATGGGAAGGTTATCTTCTACACTTCAACCAGACGCCTCCTCCCTTCTTTCCAGGGGAACTTCCCATGACCTCCCTGCATAGAGAGCTCTTGCAGAAGGAACTCAAGTCCCTACTTGAGGATCAGGCAGCGGAGCCAGTACCTCAGTCCCTCTGGGGCAGGGGTTTCTACTCCCGGTACTTCCTCATCCCAAAAAAGACAGGCCGCTTTCGGCCCATCCTGGATCTGCGGGAGCTGAACCACTTTCTGGTAAAGGAGAAGTTCAAGATGATATCCCTTAGAATGTTACTACTCTATCTTCTCCGGGGAGATTGGTTATGCTCCTTGGATCTCAAAGATGCCTATACCCACATCCTGATCCATCCCCAGCACTGTCAGTACCTCTGCTTCATCATTGGAGGCTTCTTCTTGTAGTACAAGGTGCTTTCCTTTGGTCTCTCCTTGGCCCCCAGGGTGTTCACCAAGTGCCTGGCAGCAGTTGTCGCTCACCTCCACTTACTGGGAGTCTTTGTCTTCCCCTATCTGGATGACTGGCTTCTGAAAGTCAGCTCACCAGAGGAGGTGCATCTCATGGCCCACTGCACCATAAGGGTGCTGCAACATCTGGGGTCGTGATCAACTTCTCAAAGTCACATCTGCTCCCGACCCAGCACCTGGAGTTCATAGGAGCCCTCCTGGACTCGACCCAGGCCAGAGCCTTCCTCCCTCTAGACTAGGTGCAGCATCTGGCAACCCTAGTAAGAGAGGTACGGGTTCACTCATTGGCATCTGCTCATCTCCTGCTGTGCCTGTAGGGGCACATGGCCTCGACATTTCACATAACCCCATCGGCCCATCTCCGGATGTGACAGGCCCAGTGGACCCTCAGCTCTCAATGGACTCAGGCCACAGGCTGACTGGAGGATCGAGTCTGGATCACCCAGCCTCTGTGGCCTCTCTTGCCTGGTGGCAGAGCCGACTGAATCTCATGGCCTGCCTACCCTTCCAGGCTTCACTGGCTCAATGCATTCTGACCATAGAAGCCTTCAAACTCAGCTGGGGAGTTCACTGAGATGGTCTACAGATGCAGGACGCCTGGACATTGGAGGAAAGTGCCCTTTATATCAATCTCCTGGAACTCACAGCTGTGACAAATGCCCTTTGGGGGTTCCAAGTCCACTTGGTGAGCCAGGTTGTGCTTGTTCAGATGGACAACCAACTAGCAATGTTTTAAATCAACAAGCAGTGGGGAATGGGCTCATACCTCCTCTGTTGGGAGGCGATTCGCCTGTGAACCTTTTCTGCGTAGAAGGGCATGATCTTCCAAGCTGTCTATCTACCAGGCCAGGACAATTTGCTCGCAGATCGGTTCAGCAGAGTCCTTCAGCCCCACAAGTGGCATTTCAACCCAGTGGTAGCCAACTTCAGCTTTCGACGTTGGGGGACCCCGACATTGGATCTCTTTGCCATCCCCAAGAATGCACAATTGCCACGCTTCTGCTCCCAGAGACCGACCCCAGAACTAGTGACGGCAGACACTTTTTTCCTGGCTTGATCTGGGAGCCTGCTGTATGTGCAACCACCTACTCCTTTTGTTCCCAAGACCTTGCTCAAGGTTCATTTGGACCGGTCTTCCATAATTCTCATTGCCTCTCTGTGGCATCAGTTCCCTCTGCTCTTGCTGCTGTCCTAAGTGGCTCCAATACCCCTGGGTCAGGCCCCAGACTTGCTCTTACAGGAGGAACAGACTCTTTTTCATCCCATCTTCCAGTCCCTGGCCCTGATGGCGTGGATGCTGAATGACTAGCCATAGCAAACCTCCACCTCTCTTGGAAGGTGGAGGACATCCTACTGGCATCACGCAGGGACTCAACACGGTGCGTGAATGCATTCAAATGGCATAGATTCTCCGTCTGGTGCACAGGCAGGAATCTCAACCCTTTCTCTAGCTTGATTCAGGACATCCTGCAATATCTCCTGCACCTATCCTAGGCTGGTCTAATGTCCAACTCTGTCAGGGTAGACCTCAGCGCCCTAACGGCACATCACCACCTTGATGGCCAACCCATATCTGCGCACCCCCTTGTGGGCCACTTCATGAAGGATCTTCTCCTCTCATGGCCCCCCGTCTGCCCACAGCCAGTGACGTGGGACCTGAACGTGGTTCTCGGGAAGCTGATGGCTCCCCCTTTTGAACCTCTGGCAACGTGCCTTCTCAAGTTCTTATCGTGGAAAGTAGTGTTCATGGTAGGACTCTCTTCCGCCAGGAGAGTTAGTGAGCTGCAGGTGTTGGTAGCCCTTGCCCCCTACACCAGGTTCCACAAAAACAGGGTCATTTTCCACACTCACCCAAAACTCCTGCCTAAGGTGGTGTCTGCTTTTCACATGAACCACGAGGTGGTCCTTCCCACCTTCTTCTCCAGGCCTCAAACATCCCAAGCCTAGGCCTCACTACATTCCCTGGATTGTATAGAGGGCACTTTCCTTCTACCTTCAGAGGACACAGCCCCATTGCCACTTGTCACAAGTGTTCATCTCCTATGACATCAATATGCTCGGGGTTGTTGTCTCTAAGTGTACCCTGTCTAACTGGATGGCAGACTGCATCTCTTTCACCTACAAGCAGGCTGGACTCTCCCTTGAGCATCATGCTATCTTGCATAATGTGCACGCCATAGGGGCCTATGTGACTCACCTATGCTCAGTCCCTCTGCTGGGCCGCCACTTAGTCTTCGAATCCATACCTTCACAGTGCATTACTCCTTGCAGGAGAGCTCAAGGCACGATAGCGCTTTTTTCCAGGCAGTACGTCATCACCTCTTTGGGGAATAGTGGAACACAGCATCAAGAGAGCCTTTCTCCATGTTCACCCCAATCCTCTGGAATGCACTGCTAGATGATTTTCACGCTACAAATGATTTGGAAGACTTCAGAAGAAAACTTAAAACCCACGTCTTCCTTGGACACTTTACTGACCCAACTTAACCGATTGGACTTAATGGACCCCTTACACTCTAAACAAAATCCCCCCCTTCATCCAACTCACATACTCATGTAGCCATAGGAATGTATTATAGTTTAATGTTACAATGTTCTTTAATGTTATAAATATTCTTTATTGTTACACTTCATAGAAGGTTCCATGTAAAGCCCTGTTGGCCAATTTTGTTATCATGTAAGCTGCTTAGAATTGGAGATACAACAGTATAGAAAAACTGTTAAATAAATAATTCCTTCCCTCCGGCCCCTTGTGTCCAGGCTACTGGAGAGATGATTCCATCATAAATGTTGGTACTGCATCACTGGACTTCAAGCCATTCAGCGCTCCTTGTTGCCTTTCACGGTTCGCCTTTTCGGTCACCCATGGCTCCTACAGGTTTTTTCGGTACCCTGTAGCTTGGGAGTCCCATATGTGAGGACTGACTTCCTGCTTATTCCTGGAGAAAGTGTAATTACTCACCTGTAACAGGTATTCTCCAGGGACTGCAAGAATCGGTCCTCACAACCCTCCCTCCTCCCCATGGAGTTGTTTTTCTTTTTATGCTTGATTGAGCTATATCATCATACTGAGATAAGATGGCACCCTTGAGTGGGAAAGTGACTGCGCATGCGTGGTCTAACTCCCACAGGCTTTCTTTGAAAACTGGGGAGTGAATCTGTGTTGGCTCTGTCGATGCCAAAGTCACTCATATGTGAAGACTGATTCCTGCTGTCCCCGGAGAACACCTGTTACAGGTGAGTAACTATACTTTCCTTTACCTTCTTTTTTTTTTATTGAATTTTGATGAAAATTACACCAAATAAGCATAGGAAAATCACGATACAATACATAAATAGAAATATAACTACAAGAAAAATGAAGCTGATAAAGTCCACATTATGGAATACGGTCAAAGATTACCAAGGAAAGAAAGAACACTAAAGAATAGAAAACAAGGCCCGAAGGCCTACAATTCGGAGAATATCTATCTAAGAACCAGAATTATCCCCAACAACTGTACCTGAGCGATCAAGAACAAATTTCTCTAACTGAGTTACATCCATGAATACATATGTGGCTTCCTCAAAATTGACAACACACTTGCATGGAAAACGTAAAAAAAGGTAGCTCCAATTGCCAAAACCTTAGGTTTCAGAGCCAGGAATTGCCTCCGCCGAAGCTGAGTCTCGCGAGAAACGTCAGGAAATATATTAATGGTCTGACCACAAAATAGGGCAGACTTTACTTTAAAAAAAGCACGCAAAATACGCTGCTTAGCTTCGAGAGAGGCAAATGTAACCAGTAAAGTAGAGCGAGAGGGGATATTATCCGTAGAGTCTTCCAGAAACGCAGTTAAGTTTGCAATATTAGGAACTATTTCGTCAAGGGCACCCTCAGTGGGACTAACCTTTTTAACACTAGAAAAAAGGTAATAAGTTTGCGAGACCACAATAGGGTCCGATATCTCTAATATTTCCTTAAAATATTTCTCAAGTAATATTCGAGGTGACAATAAAGGGGTTTGCGGAAAATTCAGAAATCTGAGATTACAGGAACGTGACAAATTCTCTAAGGCCTCTAACCGAGAATATAATACCAAGGAATCTTTGACCCTGGCAGTATGAGCCACAACAAGCGATGAAACCTGAGAATTTATTTTAGTAACAGCTTTATCGACAGAACAAACTGTCTCATCTAGCTGTCGAAAAGAAACAACAGCCTCCTGAGAGAATGTACAAAGAGCATTTTTTTTTTCAAAGGTCTGTTTATTGAAAATACAGAAAAAGACAACCAATAACAACAGCTACACAGAGTTTCCTTGATACAGCATAACTGTCTCCCAGTGGGGCTGTATCTTGTCCACCACTCTGGGAGCAAACGACAGTCCAAGAAAAGAAAAAGCATATACAATACCATATATAACCTAACCCGATAACCCCCTCCTCCCCTTCCACCCTCCCCCTTCCACCCCCCACCCACCCCAAGCAGGAAGCACACAGCAGAAAAAGGTCACTGGAGCAACACACAGCCTAATCGCAAGCAACCACTATCCGACCTTCAATACCTCACTACGGGCTTTAGGTCCCAAACTCTGAATATAGGGCATCCAAATCAGCAAAAATATGGCCCATCTCTGAGGATGCCCCACCGCACTCCTCCGCTCCATAAGCAACAGCTGATGGAAGCTATTACGCCACTCAGTGAGGGTAGAGACCTCCGGCTCCCTCCACCGGCGAAGAATAGGGCCCTTCCCCACCAGACAGGCTTTTCACACCAACAGTCTCTCCCACCTCCCCTTAGGATGGAGCGGTCCCAACTGATCAAACACCACTAACAACCCCGTCCAACAAATTCGCTGCCCCAACAACCCACCTAAGTACGCCCCAATTTGCAACCAATACCGACGGATAGATGGGCAACACCACCACATGTGACCTAGGTCCGCCAAGGGGGAGGAGCACTTAGGGCAGCTGCCATCTGAAGTGAGGTGGCTACGGAGCGCCCGCCTCGGGGAGAAATAGGCTTGGTGAATACATTTAAATTGTATATCGTGCCACCTGGCGCCCTCAACCAACTGCGCAATCCGACTCAGTGCCTCCCTGGCAGCGCCCGGGGCTATCTTACGGCCCAATTCCCTTGCCCATCGGCTTTCCAACAGAGTGTAATCAGGGGGTGCCTCCAACCGATCCACCCTCTTCTTTAAATCCGCTATAGTCGGCGGGGACACCGCCCCCAATGCCAAAAAATCAAGAATCCGCGCGGAGTGCTCCGCGGTAAGCTCCCGCCGAGACAAGGAACTGATATAGTGAGCAACCTGCGCATACGCAAAGGCAGCCCCCCCGGGTGTAAGCCATACTCCGTACAAAGCGTCCCCAAGGCCTTACAACCACCGTCTGAATCTATCACGTGCCCCAAATGCCGTATATCCAGCCGCTCCCATTTCCGAAACGGGACCGAGTCGGAACCTGGCAGGAATTGGACATTACCCTGTAGAGGCAGCCAACTGGAAACCGTAGAGTCACTACCCCAATATTTATTGAGCTGTTGCCAGGTGCGGCGCGTCGCCTGTATTAACACACTACTCGTCAAATGGGTCGGTAACTCCGCCTGCCGCACCTGCAGAACCGCCTCCAAGGAATGCGGGGCCGCAACGGCCGCCTCCAACCCTCGAGGTGTATAAACCTCTGTCTCCCCCAGCCAATCGCCAACATGCTGTGCCTGACATGCCAGCGCATACTTCCAAAGGTCCGGGACTCCAATCCCTCCTGACCGCCATCCCCCTTGCATTCTAGCCAACGGTATGCGGGCTCTAGTCCCTTTCCAAAGAAACCCCCGAAGCGCCCGTTCCATACGGAGTACGTCCCGCCGCAAGAACCACACGGGGAGAGTTTGCATCCAGTACAGTACTCTGGGCATAATCACCATCCCTAAAGCGGCCACTCTACCCAACAGGGATAGGGGAAGAGGCGCCCAAGCCTGCAGCTGAGCCTGAACTTTAGAGAAAATCCGCTCAAAATTCATACGATATAACGATGCCGGTTGCTTGGTCAACAAGATGCCCAAATAAACAAAGGACTCATCGGCCCAATGGAGCGGAAATTCCCCAGGCCAACCCGCACGTAGAGTCCCCCCCACGTCTAAGGCCTCCGACTTATCCATATTAATGCGCAGCCCCGCGAACTTACCATATAGAGAGAACTCCCCGAGTAATTGAGCTAAAGACTGCTGGGGACACGTAAGGTGGACAAGCAGGTCATCCGCAAAGGCCGCCACCTTGAACCCATAGGACCCAATCCGCACCCCGCAAATGTCCGCGGACGCCTCTATCCTCCGTATCAACGGATCCAGGGTTAAGACAGACAATAAAGGGGACAACGGGCAACCCTGTCGGGTACCCCGTTCCAAATTAAATTTGTCTGATAGCACACCATTGCAGAGGATTCCAGCGGTGGGGTCCGAATAGAGCAACTCCACCATCCTACAAAACGGGTCTCCCAGTCCATAGTGAGGCAGGAGACACTTCAAATAGTCCCATTGCACTTGGTCAAACGCCTTTTCAGCATCGAAACTAATTAATAGTGATCGGAGGTCTCGTTCCCGAACCCACTCAGGGGACGCCAGAATCCTCCGTAGGTTCCGCACCGCATAACGCCCCTTAACAAACCCGACCTGCGATTCATGCACCAAATCTCCTAAGACTGATGCAAGGCGGTCAGCCAAAACTTTAGCCAGTATCTTCAAATCGAAATTCAATAAGGAGATAGGCCTATAAGAGGCCGCTTTGATAGGATCCTTTCCCAGCTTAGGTATGAGAGTTATATACGCATGGTTAGTGCCCCAGCCAAACTTCCCCTGGGCAACTCGTCGTTGATATACTTCCGTTAGGGTCGGAGGCACTACGTCTCCCAAGAGCTTATAAAACTCAGCCCCAAACCCGTCAGGGCCAGGTGCTTTACAGCGACTAGCCTTCTGAATGACTCGGTATACTTCATCCGCCGTCACCGGGGCATCCAAGCACGCCCGCTGTTCTACCGTCATCTTGGGCCACTGCACCGCTCTCAAGTTACAAAGAGCATGACATTTTCATGTCGATAGCAAGCAAAGCAGACCAAATATCTTTCAGGGTAATCTCACCACTGGGGGGCCCAGGCGAAAATTCATAAGGCTACTAAGAGAAACAGATTGAACAGGCTTAGGAAATACAATAGGAACTTTTATACTTGCTGTTTCCGGAGACTCCACGGATATCCCAGACAGATGCGAAGGCACAGGTAATGGGGGAGGGGATCTCCCACTGGAATTTAGGGGGGAGACCCCATCTGGAGAGGACTGCGCAACAGGAACAGGCAAAAAAATGCCTGTCCAAAGGACCGCTCAGCTTGTCCCCAGCAACAATTTCAGACGGCTTAGGGGCACCCTTCGCCTTCCGTTTACCCATACTTAACTAACTAAGGCAAATATCAAAGGAAAACCAATCAGAAACGGAAAGGCAAACGAGCACCGCTGTGTCGCCGAAGGGGCGCCAAAGGGGCATATCTGCCCCTTCGAGCCACGCCCCTTCGAGCCACGCTCCGTGGACACGCTTCGCGGTCAGGAAATAAGACAAGATATATACGTAGACTAATAAGACCAAAAGGGTACAAGGGTGTCCCGGGGCCGCCTGCCTAATCCTCCGGCACACTCCAGCCACGGCAGTCCAGGAGCTGATGACCCACTCCGCGTTCTCCGGCGTTTCTCTCTGCCCGTCTCCACTTTCCTTTACCTTCAAACTAGTTGGCATTCTATCTGCTAGGGGTATACATTTGTTCATATTCCTTAAAAATATTTAGTGCATGCCAAATTCATTTAGCATGCACTAATCAACTTAGCATGCCTTAATTCATCAGTTCATATGCGTTTAATAAGGAATTTTAGTACATGCTAAGTTGATTTAAGTGAATGTGTGAAATTAACTGAAAACCACCCAAAAATCAGGAAATTTTCATGAAAAAAATTAAAACTAATCAAATTTTCCTTGCCTGTGCACATCCCTATCATCTGCCCTTTTCACTGTTAGGAAACACATAGCATAAAAAAGGAGCTAAAGCCCCCAAAGATCAACAGTTTTTCAGAAGATTCAGCACTATGTCCCGTTTCTGATAAGTATATGTGCACATCTATATATATCAATATATACTTAACTATTACAAAGCATTTGGGAATTTCAAGCTTACCATTAAGGTAACTTTGTGATGGAATTTTCTGACATTTCTGAAAGTCATAGTCAATAAAATAGAATTTGCTAGTCTAAAAGTCAAAGATTTGCCTCAAAGGACCTTTTCATAACTCTAGTCAAAACTTTGGACATATTATTGATATTGCAGCCACCTTGATTGCTCAGAAATTCTGAATATTATAACCCAGCACCCAGCATGCTCATCAAAGAGCTTTCATGCTATATGCCCCCTCCCTCTGGAACATACTATCCCACCTCCCCCCCCCCCCCCGCCCTACATTGTGTCCAATCACATCAGGCCTTCAGAAAGAACGTGAAAACATACTTCTTTCAGGAACACTTCGGCACAACTCAGCTCACGGGCCTACAGCTAGAGAACCCCCACATAGCACACGTCACCCTCTCCACCACCATAGGCGCCCACCCCCTGCCGTTTGTTACCTCCTGTTTGCATCCCCTCACTAAATTGATGATATTCTTTTACTAACGTTGCAATGTAACTTGCCTACACCCTCTATTAACCACACTTTTGCACCTTGTCAATTGTACACCATTTTGACTGGTAGAAAAGCGGTATAACAAATCCAGTTAAATAAATAAATATCCAAAGTACACTGCCAACCGTTGAAATTATGGTATTTCCTATCGTATCCTGACGTAGTTTCAGAAATGTACTCAGCTGCCCACCTTTTCCATGGGGCTTGAAGTATCCATTACTTGTTACCGTCAGAGACAAGAGGTTGATGTATCATCACTTGGAACCAGCATGAGAATTGCTCAGACTTTATTACTATTCTTAGCATCTTAGCGAGCAAGAAAGAAAGAACAAGAGCTAGCCCTTTGCTGTTTCTTTGGCAGTTTCTTAGTTTGTTTCAGATTTTAATAAACCAAGGACCTTGTTTCCTTTAATTATTTGGCTGTCAAGGTGACAAGCAGGTTTGCTTTCTAATGAAATCCTGGTCTCACATGTGCAGCTTGCTGGATGATTTGGAGGGGGGCCAGGAATCCTGGGACACTGGAGCATCAAGTAGCTCTGTAAGGGCATGAACATATTCATGGATATTTATTCAATTGCAATTAAATTTATTACACTATTTGCCCCTCTGTGGAAAGAAACCTTACATTTTCTTCCCCTGACCCACCATTTCTATCATCTGATCATGGATTGTTTTGCAGTAGTATTAAAAATGTGTCAGTTTGCAGTCTAAACCATTCTCCCTTGCACCAAACAATACTGAAGTTGGTCAGCTAGGAAATTAAAATGAGAATAGCCAACTGAGTGCCCTCAACAGGCTTTAGTCAGTGGCATAAGCTCCAATGAGGGCCCCCTATAGTTATGGCAATGGCGTCCCCGTCGTCCACCCCCCCTCCCGCATGCTCTCAAACTTACTTTAAAAAGTTTGCCACGCTGCCTCCGCTTTTCTTTTATGTTTTGAGGCCTACTACTGGTCCACATCTCACAGTGCAGCTGTTATTGCAAGACACTGGCCCAGCAGCGGCTGGGATATGACAGTTGCCAGGCCTCAAAACTTAAAGGAAGAGCAGAGACAGTGCAGCAAATATTTTAAAGTAAGTTTGCTGCTCTGTCTTTCTGCGCTGTCCCCCCTCCCCCTACATTGTGGGGGCCGCTTGGTGGAATTAGCGCTACTGGTTTTAGGTTTTCATTAACATTTTGAGTGAACACTGGATGTGAGCAGAGAAGAAGGTAGGAGGTGTACCAAGCACTCTATCTTGAGGTACAAACTGTTTATTAAACATCCAACAAACAACAACATGAGCAATGCTGTATAAGGCATAGTACCGGCCCTAGTATAAAATATAGGAATCCAAAGTACAGCACCAGATGAGTTACATTGAAGTTTTCAATATAACCCCCCCCCCCCCCCCAAAACCTTCCCAGTACAGTTATCCTAATAGCAGTTGCAACCCTTCTCCTACACCCCAGCAGCCGGCCTAATAGCTCTAAGTAAGCACAAGTTCAACAAGGACACTGTATGCTCCATTCACTGCCCAGGAATAGAAAGGGGCCACTGTGAGGAACAAAAGGGCAAGGGCTCTAAACCCCATCCCATACCCCACCTTCCAGTCCCCCCACTCCCGTCAAAGACCCAGAAGAGCTCCCGACGTGCGTGGATCCTTCACATCGCCAGATATTTTGTGGCAACCACTCAGAACTGATATCTCCCAGTCCCAACCCCCCCCACTGCTCCCTTCCCTCCCCTATCCCCCACCTACTCTACTTCAGTCCGTGTGGAGCCTAAGCACATATTCTGCACACACATCATACCAGATCACTCACAATGATTCAGCACTTGACTCCGAGCCTGAGGTGTTAGAGACTTATGAACCCCAAACCTCCAGGAAGACAGCCCACTTTGGAACATGCCCACGGGCCCTTTCCCATTCCATAAGGAGGAGTTCATGCAGGCCGTTTTGCCATTGCCAGTAGGTCATCCCTTCCTTCATTAGCCAAGCTTGCAGAATCACTTTACGAGCTATAAGGTGAGCCAGGTACAGCCATGCTCGACCGACACCCTCAGGCTCCTCCATCTCCAGCCGAATGTCCAGAAGTGCCAAGACAGGCAAGGGCCTCACATTCCCACCCAGAATACCCCTGATATAATGGAGAACTCTTGTCCAGTATACCTTAATGAAGATACAATGCCAGAACATATGACCAAGGGTCGCTGCAGTCTCCCCACATCTCTGGCATTCATTTATCGGTGTCATGCCGGCTCGCCATGCTCATCCAGGGGCAAAATACATGTGGTGTACAAGCTTAAATTGTATATCTCAGAGCTCCACAGAATCTGTGAGCATCAGGATACCTCCAAGAGCCACAATCACCCCTTTGCTGAAAACAGGAATTCCAAGATCCCCCATCGAAGACGAGGCAAGCTGTGTCTCCACTATCTGCAGGCACAACCTCACGAGAGCCTGATGCAAATGGGTAATGCAAATACGATGATCCTCCACCCCCCCCCATAAGTAGCTCCTCCATCCAAGAGCAAATACCACCTTCCAGTGACGTCAGCGGCAGACTATGACTATAGCTCCAAACTTGCAGATAAGGGAAGACCTAGATTGGCCACTGTTGGAAACAGGATACTGGGCTTGATGGACCTTGATCTGACCCAGTATGGTATATCTTATGTTCTTATGATTTCTATTCCCTTAAGCTCAAAACGCACCTGGAAGTCCACAAACAACAGAGGCATGCCAGTTTCCACCACTGCATGTTCCAATTCACGATGCCCGCTTTCTCCCATCACACAAACCTGGACTCCCAAAGCCCTGGGGAGAATCCACCATTGCCACACAAAGGTAAAAAGAGAGAACTGGAGGCTACCCAGTCCAGAAGTCCGCACAAATACTGCCACACATAACAAACCGAAGAGAGCAACAAATTTTGCCGCACCCAGCATTCAGTACATAGCGCAAGTACAGTGGAGCAGCCAAGGCATGCTCCCAATCCAGGGATGTATAATTAGGCACATCCCAGAGCTAATCACAAACATATCGTAACACACAAGCCAAACTGTACTTTCGCAGATCTTCCCTCCTTGGTCCCAAGTTTGCTGCAACATAACGAGTCGTATGTGAGGTCGATGGCTTTTCCAGAGCAGAATATTAATCTGTTTCTCGAATAGTCTACGATCCCATTGTTTAAGTATCCCATTGTTTAAGTATCTGTAGAGCATACAGCCATTTGGGGAAGATGACCATCTTGAACAATACTACCCGGCTCCCCAGGGAAAGGGGAAGATCCCACCAGCGCTGTACCCCTCGCTTGAAGTCCACCATGAGGCCTGAAATATTCACCCAATAGAGATCTGTCAGGCACGCAGTGAGCTGGCTTCCCAGATATTTAAACCGCTTTTCTGCCCATTTAAGTGGAAAAGCTCCACAGAATAGGATTGAGTTATCCAAGTTTAACTTGAGCCCTGACAGCCTTCCATAATCCTTGAATAGTCAACAACACTGGTAACTCCTGCTCCAGGTCTTCAAGATGTAGTAAAATGTCATCCGCGAAAGCTGCAACTTGGAATTCAACTGAGCCCCAACACACACTCCGCAGCCGAACGTATACGACACAGTAGGTGTTCCAGGGTCAGAACAAACAGCAAAGGGGACAATGGACAGCCCTGGTGGGTAACCTGCCTGAGAGGTTCTCCGTCATGTGGCCATTAACCATCACTGTCCCCTGGGGATCCGAATAAAGTAGCCTAATCATGTCTGCAAAAAATCCTCAGAGGACTATCACATCCAGGACCTGGTACATAAACTCTCAGTTTTCCCAGTTGAATGCCTTTTCGGCATCAAAGCTGATCAACATGGATGACTGGAACTCCTCTAAATCTATGTGCATCGATGCCAAAACGCTTCACATGCTGACCACACTTCACCCTTTGACTCTCATGAACCAAGCCAGGCAACTATACCACCAACAGATCCACCAGAATCTTTACCATCAGTTTGACATCAACACTCAACGATGAGATTGGATGATATGATCTTGGTAGCAGTGGATCTCGACCCAGCTTTGGCAGTACCATTATCAGTGCCTTATTAGGTTCAAAAGGAAAGCTTGCCCGACCTACCAATTCTGTGTAGTAATCTGCCAAAGGAGTCACCACTTTATCGCTCAGCAGTTTATAGAATTCACTCCGAAATCCATCAGAGTCAGGGGCCATGCCCTTCTGGAGCCCTTTAATGCCATGCTGTACATCTTGTGGCATAATAAGGTTGTTCAAGACCACCAGCTGATTTTCCGTCAACCTGGGCAGGCCACATTCTTCCAAAAACACCTTTCCATCTTCTCTTGGCAAAAATGACAACACTTTCTCTACCCTCTCTGCTTTCTGCTACAATTGGCCCCCTGTATCCCGTAATGTTCCCACATGTCTCTGGCCATCAGTCATGCATATAAGTGAGGACAAACAATACTGGTAGAACAAGAGACTTCTTGGCTTTTTGATGGAGAAGGGAATTCAATTCCATCTGCACCGCTAGGACAGCAGCCCGATTTTCAGCCCACAGATACGCCAGAAGGCACCGCCGAGCCCCTGTTAGTGCTCGCTCCAATTGAAGGACCCTGCTATTCAGCCTCTTGTGCCTTGCCTTCACATACCCAATCATTTCATCCCTCATCATTTTACCAGCTTCCCTGAATAGAGACGGGTCTGTCATATGTTGACTATTATAAAGAGCATACTCCGCCCACCACGACCTAAGAAAGTGCGCAAACTGGAGATACATCCATGGCCATTCCCCAATGTAATTCCAACATCATTACGGAGTGGTCAGAGATGACTATCGATCCAATGTCTGCCCGAGTGACCCGCTCAAACAATCCTGCCGAGACCAAGAAATAATCTGAGACCATGCTCCATGGGTCCGAGATAAGTGCGTATAATCATGCTCACTAGGATTCAGCACTCACCACATATCTGGGAGGTCATATACCTCACAGATACCTTGAATCTGATGTGCCCAATGCTAGTCTTGGGCTCCGGCCTCCTGTGATCTATCCAATGAGTTGTTCAAGACACAATTAGTCCCCAGTTATAATCAGAGGTCTGTCCCCCACATCTGCCATGCATCGCGCTAGGCGCTGATAAAACAAAGCATCATAGACATTGTGCACATAGATGGAACTAAGGACTGCCCGCGAACCCATAAGTTTCCCATCCACAAAAACATACCGCCCTCTCGGGTCTGCTACCACATTGTCTGCCTCAAAGCCTATACTTTTGGCCACCAAGATTGCAACACCCACCTTACTGACTGCCTCTGTGCCATACACCTATCCAATCCACCAGTGCCATAATTTAGCATGCTTTCTTGTGGTTTGATGAGTTTCCTGAAGAAAAGCAATGTCTGCATGTCAGTCGTGTGATTGTTGTAGCAATTTATGTTGCTTAATTGGAGATCCAATACCAGAAACATTCCATGAAATGAATTTTAAGTCCTTACCCAGTATCCCAAAGAAAACTAAAAAAAACAGTTCCCATACTCTGGGTAATGGTTCCCAGTCCAGAGCCCACCCTAAACTGCTAGGCCCCACCCAGAGCTGCCAGGAACCACATCGTTCATGACCATCCAACCACACACAGTACCCCATACATCCTTCTGCTCCACAAGGACATCTACCCTCTACCTCCAACCCCCACCATCCCTCCCATCCCTCCAGGCTCCCCCTAGCACACCCCCACTCCATCCAGGACTCCTCCAGAGGAGCCAAGTGATATGTAGGGGTCCTCCCCAATCTTCATACATACTCGCCAACACACTCCCTCTTAATCATCCTCAGTCACACATTGCATCCCGCACATGGCCCCATAACCAATTCCAGCTCCCAACACAATATACCCACATCAGCCCATACTTCAAACGCTGCAAAATGGTCCATTCCAGAGTCCTGGAGCACTCCCTTTTCCTTCACCCAACATCACTTTTAGGCCATCGCTCTCAGACTCTGGTATGTTATCTGACCACTGCTGACCCCTCCATCTCCATTCTGGTTCCAACACTCAAATTCCATACTACACTCAACTGCCCACCCTTCCAGCTCACACTCATACCCAGTCTTCACACACACAGTCTAACAAGCAGACAAGACCAGTCACCCCCGCATAGCCAATGATCCCCCCCCACGACACTCACCATCCCTTCCCTCCTAGCTACACAGCATCCCACGTATTTCCTCACACCATATCCATCCAAATACACCATGATAGACCCATTCTTACTCATGGAAGCCGTGTAAGTGGTGGGAATGAGGGCTGCACCACACAACAACAGTGCAAAAAGAGTGTGGCACCCCCCGCCCGTTGCTCCCTGCTCACAACGCCTAAGCCATGGAGCACCGAATAAAACCCCATCAACAAGACACCAGCTGTACTCCACACCAATCCCTGCCCAATAATAGGCCAGCTGGGCTGTCACCCACACAAACATGCGGCTCGGGGGGGAGGGGACAGGCACCGCCAAACCCAGCGAAAGTTTCTCTAACCCCCAGGGCAATCCCAAGGCAGGCAAATCAAGCAAACTGGATCAAAGGCAAAGATGTCATCACCAGAAACAAAGATAGACGAAAAATATGAAATTAAGGAAAAGAAAAGAAGAAGAAAAAAAAGAAAGAAAAGGGCAGGGATGGTAAGAAGCAAAGAGAAGATGAGAAAGGAGACACCAGATATCTTGTGGCCTAGGGTATGGACTCATAGAGCTCAAGTATAGGAAACAAATGAAATAGGACAAGTACATAGAACGATTCCAGTACCATAGATGGGGAGTGAAAATACGCAAATGGGGTGAGTACTCATCAGGACCAAAGGGATGGGAATAGTCAGGCACCCCCGGCCTGCAAAACAAAACTAAATAGAGTAAATAAGTCAACCAAAGGAAATATAATTCATTTGAAGCAAGGCTAAGAAAGAGTAAAATGAAATAGATAAAATACAATAAATGAAATAAAGAAAATGACATAATTAGGGAAGGCAATCATAAAAAGATATTCAATGAAAACCAACTTCAAGAAAACAAAACTGTCTCCATTAAAGTGTCGGTCGCTTGACCCGTATGTCACGCAGGTTGCGCCAAACTGACCTTTGTGTCCTGTTGCAAGACACAGGAATTTCCAATGGATCTGGACGGCAGGTGGGTTCAACCCATACAAAAGTCTCCAAAGGGCAGGCAGCCCGATCAGACATAGAAAAACACAAAAAGTCTTTGGACACTAGAGCTAGTCCACAGTCAGGTAATGTAATGAGTGAGAGCGCCCGACAGGAAGGTGCAAATTCAAAGGGAGCCATGTCTCTAAGAAGCCTCAGAGCTCGATTTCCTGCAGTGACTCCGCAATGCCCACAAACTTTGTTTTCCTGCCTCTTGTGATTTTCCAGGTCATTGAGCTTCACGCTTTGATACACCACTTGCTCTTCAAGCTTTTTGAGAAGGACAACTTGGTTATGGTGGGCATCCTCCATGTCCAAGAAGCATTGTTATGCCCCACTCATTCACTACTGGAACTCCATTAATGATTGGATGATCTTCGCTATTTGGCCAGTGAGACCCTGGAGGTGGCCATCCAATGCTCTGACTACAACCACCGACACGTCCTCCACAAAATAGCTAGGCAGCTCAGTGCGCGAGCTGGCTGGCTGGTTGGCCGGCCATCAGCTATCTTGGCCTCTGGCAGATGGGACCTCACCTTCCTCAACATAGAGGTGTCAAAGCTCCACCAGAGATTCAGGGGGAACAGTGCAAGTCCTTAAATACCGATTGGGGTGTCCAGGTGAGTGGTTTTAGTTGAAGATCAAATTTTAAAGGTGGAGATCCCCAGAGCTGACAAGAACGTGTCGTCTTCAGCTCACCACATCATGTGACCTCAGGCATAGTATTTTTAAATGCACAAGAGGTATCCCTCTTCCAGTTCTGGAATGAGGGGATCACCAGATGAAGCTGAAAAGGGATAGATATGGGAGTAATATGAGGAAAATTTTCTTTATGGAATGGGTGGTGGATGCATGGAACAGCCTCCTAGCGAAGGTGGTGAAGACAAGAACTGTATGTGAATTCAAAGGAGGGGACAAATACAGTGGATCTCTGAGAGAGAGGAAGGGATTGTAGAACTTAATAGTTCTTAAGCATGGCTAAACTAAATGGTCTTTATCTGCTGCCATTTTCTGTGTTTCTATGACACCAAATCCAAAATGGCAGGCTGAAGCAGGGTCCAGGAACAGGCAATAGTCAGGGCAGGCAGAAAAAGGTTGTTATTGGGAGATTAGCAGAGTTCAGACACCAAGAAACAACAGACAACAAGGCATTAAAAGCTCCCATGAGAGACCTTTCTGAGAACAGGAGGATTGGGAGTACGGGGGTTATATAGACACAGGGAGATAATCAGCAGATGTCTAATACAGGAGCTAATCAGTCCAAGGTAAGTTCATAAAACACCAATCAAGTTGTGCTGCATCATAGGGATGAAACTGCAAAGAACATAAAAGGCAGGAAGAGGACTGTGCTCACCCACTATTTATTTTATTTTATTTATTTATTTAACAGCTTTTATATACCGCACTTTTGATATCAGCGCGGTTTACATTTTAACAATTTTGTACATAAACATAGAACAAATGTTAAGTTTACAAGGAACAGGGAATAAAAACATGGATAACAGGGATTAACAATTAACAGAAATTCTCAACTATTTACAATAGATTCTTAAATGCTCGAGCTCTAAAGATAGGGTTTGTGAGGATTGGTAGGGCCTAGCTCCTGGGAGATAAGTGCATAACATCAGGATGATAACGTTTAGGCTGCATGCATTAATTTCTAGTGACACACTTATAGATTTACTGCATGGGATTATATTAGTCTTATGAAACACCTAGTTATGCCAATCCTTTTTTTTTTAAATTTCTGTTGGAATTCAAAGTTTTTGTTTTCTAAATACAGATTTGCAGATGTCTTGTGAAAGGATAAATTATGGCTCTGTAATTTCCAAACTGTCTCTCCTTATGTAGGTCTGTCTGTGTTCGGGTGTACAGCTTTCCAGGTTTTTCATTTCCTTTTTTTCTGGTTGATGTAAAAAAAATCCATTTAATTTCAATTTACACTCAAAATATAATTTTTTATATACATAAAATTGACTTATGTACATAAAACCAAATGTTCATGTATAAATGAAACAAAAGAAATGCACACATATCTCTAGTAAATGGTGGTTATTTTGTCTGGCAATATGGGTTACTGCCCAGGAGAAACAAGCAGTTGTTTGTGTGCAAACCTTCAAAGCATTTTGTGACTTTTAGCTTTATAGAGAAAAACAAGATTAGATACACCGTACCAAAATTCATTGAATTGTGAGTTAAAAGCATGCTGTTCTTGCCCTTTAGAGAAAGGTCCTCCCTGGTATGAGCTGTGTCCAAGCCCCCGAAATCTATAATCTACACCTGCCTCTTGCTTGTACACAGTGTGTGTTGGCCATGGATTGTAATTACCGGCTTCCTGCAGAGGCAGTATAAACCATATTCCTCTTAGAACAGTATTCCCTTCCTTTTCTCCAAGGGACAGTACTGCAGTTCTTTTCCATTTGTCCATTTACTTTCCGTTGTATATAACATGCCTTGCATCTGTCTGCATAGGGGGGTATGCTAGAAGGTTTCTGTACCCATTATAATAAAATATTAAAGTAGCAACATTGGCTGGTGGATTCCACAAAATATGAGCCTGCCTATGTTGTATTTTTCTGCCTCCTTTCTGAATCTCTTCCTTTTTGGCTGCATGCATAAATATTATATATCTTTGTATGCCTTTTGGGGATAAAAGGTTTACAGTTTTTGTTATAGCCCTTTCCTGAATAATCAGCTGTGACAACTTTATATTTTGTAAAGGATTACCAGTGCCCTTTTTAGGAATGCTACTGTACCTGAGCATTAGTGTAAATGGCTGTAATTTTGAAAAATATATATTCATTCAGCATTCACTTGTGCTGCTAGATTTTGCTGTGATTTTCTATAGTTCTCAAACATGATGACTGATAAATAGGATGGATGTTGCCATCTGACACACATACACACCAGCAGCACACTATCAATACTTGATATGATGGAATATCTAAGTCATTAGGATGGAAGATGGCATCTTGACAGTGACAATGTCCAGCGATGGTCAAATGGCTGGAAACCCAAGCATTTCCTGTCTAAATACACCTTGCAACAACTCACACTTAAGAATACTTCAAACATATTTATATAGATGCAGAATAAATGTGGCATTTGTATTTGAAGCACATGAAAACAAAGTATCCTAGAAGTACAAGGTCGCGGGCAGAGTCCCGGCGGCCGCGGGTAACCGGGTGTGCAGCCCGGTGTGGGGACCCTGCGCGCGGCCGTGGGTGAGGGCACCAAGGAGGGGGGTGAGGGCGTTGAACTGACCTGGACAAAAACTTTGAAGTCATTGATTCCCTGAGGATGCAAGCGCTGGGGAGCCAATGAGAAGAGGCAAGCAAGGGGCATGGGCGGGAAGGGTCTGGCCGGCATTCACTTTCTGGCTGGTGAGCATCGGCGGAGGACTCAGGGTGCTATCTTCCCACCCACCCGCCCTGTAGGAGGGTTTGGGGGGATCTGAATAAGGGGTGTTGCAGCTGGGGGGGGGAGGGATCCCAGAGGTTTCCAGGGTCTGGAGCCTGAGGTTAGACGGGAGGGGGGGGGGCGGGGTGCCCCCCGACCCCCCTGGCTGACTTTTGCTAATTACATGGCGAAGTCGGGGAAAGGGGGTAAGAAGCTTGCCGTTGGCAGGACTTCAGCAGTAGCGGCGGCAAGGTCACCTTGCTAAGTATGTCTGGTGAGGAATTGCTCCGTTATTTCGAGTGTTAAAAAGGTTGATGATTCCATTGTATGGTTAAAATTGTTATAAAGTTAATAAAGCTGTGACCAGTTAGTTTCCATGATCAGTTGTGTGAGAGTATTTTGTGGAAATGGTGCGGGGGGGGGGGGGGCTAGTTTTGGATATAAAAGGGGCCTGGAGCACCGGGTCCGTGCTTCCTTCGGTTACATGTACTCTGCATTCAAGATATGGAAATCAGAGATGTCAACATGATGCTGTTCTTCTTGTAAAAAAGCTTCATGTTACATCTTTCACATACCCGATGCAACATTGTCTTGCTAAATATTAGATGCATGTTGTCATCATGTTCAGATGAGGCATTCACAAATAGTTTCTAATGAAACATGTTATTCTGTATATGTGTCTTAGAGCAGATCATTCAATAAACATCCTTCATATAGATCTGTGTATTTATGACCTTCTGCAGGTCACGCTGTCTCCTCCTGTCTCACTTCATCCAGTTAGAATTGTGTTAATAATAATAACATTGTTCCTTCTCCCTTGTCTCTGGATACTTTTATGCATTATTAGAAGTGTGCTGAAAGGCTATCCATCAAAAATGGTGAACTGTGTGTTTCTGAAGTGTGTGCCTTTGAGTCAGTGCTGACTCCTGGTGACCCAGAAGCTCCTGGTTTTCTTGGCAGTGTCACCGGAAGTAGATTGCCAGGCCTTCCCTCAGAGGCAATGGAGGATTAAGTGACTTGCCCAAGGCCACAAGGAGTGCTAGTGGGAATTGAACCCTGGTTGCTTGGTTACCAAGCCAGTGTTCTAACCACTAGGCTACTCCTCCACTCCATTTCTGAAGTATTAGTATGGTATTGACATTGGGAATCTCTGTGAATGACAGATACTGTATAATTCCACATTATTGGAATTATCAACGACATTTCTCTTCTTTTACATGAAGTCACATGTATAACCAACCATTCATTAGCTTTGTAACTTGCTTCAATGAGTTTCTATTTGATAAAAGAAATTTCACTTTTTTTAGTGAAATCATAAGGGCCCCCTGACGAAAGTACTAAACGTATTAGTGCCCCATAGAAATCAACCAGGGGGTACAGTATTTCCAGCATTTCCATGGGTTTGACAGAACTTCATGTTCAAATATAAACTGCTTACTGGATAGGTTATCTGTGAGAATGCTTGAAAAACTCTGGTCTCAATCAGTCAGTCTTTATCTTTCACCTTTCCACATTTAAAAAAAATGTTAAAGGTAAATTATAATCATTATAAAGTATATAAATTACATAATTGCATGATCTGATTTTCAGCCTTGGCAAGCTTCCCCTATAGTGAGACCTTGCTGCTATCTTGTTTTTTTCTTCTGTAACCTTGACCAGTGTTGACTTAGATTGTCTTATACAATAGTGGAGGGACTATGTGGGCACTGGTTTGGAGCTAGTTAGCAATAAAAATGGGATAGGTAACAGCTATAGAAGAATGCCTTTAGTGTAGATTGAACTATAGAATGAGTGCATTCAAGCTTGTGTTGTATCTTGTACCAAATTTCTTAACGTGGTGTGCTGCAGACTTTCTGGTTAGCATGGAACATCAGATAACTCAAAGTCAAATGATAAATTAATGTTTACTAGACCACAAAGGATTATCTGTATGTGTCTATTGTTGGTCAATTTGCAGAACGTGAGACTGTCAGGGGATGTGTTCTTGATTCACTGGGTATATATTTTGGTCTGGCAGGGGCCAAGTAAGACATCCCAAAACCTTGAATCTCTTATTACTTAGTGAGAAAGATAATTTCATACAGCAACAGCCTCATTTTATTTCTATTTACACCAGAAATTTCATTTATTAGCGTAGAAAAAAAACTGTCTGGCTAGAGATATGGAAAGTTACACATCTGATGAAATCAATATTTTTCATGCTTTGAGCCACCCTTCTTAGTATTTTGGACATAAAATAGGATATTTGCAGATCAGCCATCTTTTCATTTTTCCTACCCACACTGGGCCTGATATTCATTTGCCCAGCTCTTTGAAGGGCTATGCACCAACGGGCCGCCAAACTGGATATTCAATGCTGCGGTGACGACATTGAATTTCCAGTGATCACTGTCAAAGCCGGTAGCTGCTGAAGCTAACTGTGTTTTCCTTGTGTATCTTTAAGGCTTCGATTGCTAACTGGGCAGCAGCCAATATTGCTGCTGCACGGTTAGCGCAATTCTCCACCTCTATTCCACCCCAGTACACCCCCAAAACGCCATGATGCTAACTAGATAGCAACAGGACACGTAGGGGACTTAGAAGGGGATACTCAATGGCAATAGCTGTGCCGTGGAATATCCCCATCTAAGGCATTTACACGGTCTACTGGGCTGTAAACCACGTAAATATTGAATATCGGGCCCATTGATACTCTGATCATAGTTTTAGTGGTTAACCATTTTCTTAATAAATGTCGCTCTTGCCCCCCTAGAACGCAAGTTCTTGTTGGAGGGGGGCAGGAGCGGCATGCCGTGACTACACACACGCGCTGCTGTTTTAGGTCCCCCCACAGAAATGAAGCAGCAGCTGTGCCGCACTTGCCCTATTAAAAAAAAAACTTGGAGGGAGAGAGCAGTTGGCATGCTGCCCACCAGGTCGTCTTCTCTAGGTGACCGCCTCGTTTGCATAGTGGATAGAACGACCCTGTATAGCACTCCCTTATTTGACAGGCCAATCCCCATCAGTATATCCCTACATACCACTAGGGGTCAGGTGCCGCCATTTTCCAAGATGCTGGCATGACGAGAAGATTAACACTGGACACTTCCCTGGACCAAGTAAGTATAGTTGTTCTGGGGAAGTCTTGTCCACCACTGGATGCTCTTTGGTCAAGAACCTCCCTGTCATGGGTGCCTTGACCAAGATGCCCTGGATCAGATAGCCCCAGTGACAGAGAGAATGGGGAGTGTCTGGGACCTACTGAAACACCAGGGAAGTTTTGTGGGGTGAGGGTAGAAGATGGAAAGTCTTGTCAGCCTTTTTTGTTTTTGGAAATGTCTCACTTCCTGTCAGTGCATGAGCCAGCCCCTACTCCCTGACAGGAAGGGAAACATTTTTAATTATAATACAGCAAATAATTGCATATTGTTGTAGCAGTGTGCACTGGGGTTTTGTTTTGTTTTTCAGAGCACACACACTTTTAAACACGGCTTTAATTTGCATGCCGTTAGTTTACTGCTGAGGGGATAAAATATTTTTTTAGCACATGCATTATAGTGCTGTGCACTGAACCTCAGCACAGTGTTCTAATGCACTGCTTACTGCATCGAAGCCTGAGTCTGATCATGTCAGTTTCATGATGATTAAGACACCCTCCAGTGCCTCTCCCAGCACCCCTCCCCTAGAGCTGTGAATGCTCTTTTCTACAGCATTGTAGAATCGCAGTCTGCCAACTGATCTCAGGTGCTCTGCACTGCAGGGTGCAGTGCTTGCTTTAATCTAGCCCTGATAGGATGTAGCATTAAAATCTATTAGGAGCATTTTTGAAAAATTATATTTTGCTGTCATGTGCAGATTTTATTTCTCTTAATAACTGCAGGAAGAGAAAAACATGCTATTAATAACAGCTCAACATGTTGGAAAGATTTAATACTTTATAAGAAGTACAGATGAAAATCCTAATTTCTGGTATTATGCTCTAAGGAAGCTTGGTTACTGCCGTTATTTATCTTTTTACATGTGTTATCACTTTCACTCAGTTGGAAAAAAAATTGGATTTAGTGCTCTTTCTCTGCTTGAGCTTCATTTGGATAAAGGAAAAGAATAAAAAGGAATCTCTTTTTGTCCACATAAAACATGTGCTTTTGGTTAAATGAGATTTTCACGTATGGTTATCAAATTAGTTCAAACAGAGCAGCAATGAATCTAGGCCAGAACTCTTGGCTAACAAAGGCAAGTGCTCCTTTGAGAAAGCTCAGACCTACAGATGGGCCACTATGTTAGCTTTACATACTAGAGGAAGAAGGACTTGGGACGCTAATCTATCAGACAGTGTAGATAGTGGCATTCAGATAACTGAAAAGTGGCATCAAATGCACAAAAATAAATCTATTTCAACAAAAAACATACTCTAGAAGTAGGGTCAGTAGAAATGGTGATAGAAGCATGGAATGCACTCCCAGAGTCGATGGCAGCTGCTAAAACAGTAACTGAGTTTAAGAGAAAGTGGGATAAGCAATAAGGATGTTTAGTTGCAAAAAAATATGGAGATTGCAGAAAGGTGTAACTTAGCACAGTGGTTCTCAACCCATTCCTTGTGACATTTGACAGTCACCTGAGAACTTTCTTTTGAGGAGGTACTCAGTGATTCAGAGTACCGGCACCTTTTTTGTTGCCTACTAAAACTGACCTGTTGTCCTCATGTATACGTGAAAGAGCCCTGCATAAGAGTACTGGCACCTTTTTGCTAGGAAAAATGCACTGAGTCACTCTATACGAATGTTCCACAAGGTGAAGCTGTAGAAATTATTAATACATTGTCCAAACATGGTAGTGTTTGTAGGATTCCTACAAAATTTATTTGTGAAATTGCAGGTACTGCTTTGAAGAAATATTTTTTTTTGCTTTCTGAGGCTAAGGGAACTGCGATGGGGGCCAAAATAGCTGATTTTGAACCTAAGTTTTTGAATGATCATCCTTTTAAGCAACATATTAAATTGTAGAAAAGATATTTAGATGACGTCTTCATGATTTGGCAAGGTGATAGAGATACCCCCTCACAATTTACATGTTGGTGAGTAATAAAGATAACATTCTGAGATGCACTATGAACAATAGTTCGAAACAAATTCTTTTCTTGATATCATAATTAAGATCAAGGATAGATCTTTTTGTTCATCCATCTTCCGGTAGATAAAAACACATTCTTGCATTTCAGTAATCAACATGAAAGACAATTGAAATTTAATCTTCCTGTCAGTCAGTTCCTTAGGTTATATAGACTGTGTACTGAAGAAGATGATTTTGAACAACAAGCCTTAGATCTCAGTAGGAGATTTAGGGGTATGTTTACTAAACCGTCTTAATGTTACCGGCGCTAGTTGCAGCGATAATGTGCAGAATGCCATATAAGGTAGTGGGCGGTCCGGAGGTAAGATTTCAAGGAAACGGTATCGTGCGATAGTGGGCGTCATGACACGTTAACGCGCGTTAACCCTAAGTTCATGCCAACACAGAGTTAGAAGCTATAAAAATGTAGCCCACTGGTTGCTGCAATGACTGTAGAGGCAGAGGTCATGGGTTCGATCCTGCAGTGGTGCTATGTAAGAAGGCTGTCTAAGGCATATTCTTTTTTTAATTTAAATCAGTGCTGTCAGCAAAAACACCCTCACAGTGCCATAACCTAAGGTGCAGCATAAGGCACCCTATAAGGCACTCCATAGGGCACATTATAAAGTGCACTTTCTGCCAAGGCACCTTATAATGTGTCCTATAGGGCGCCCTATGAGGCACCTTAGGCTACGGCACTGTGAGGGTCTTTTTTCTGGCAGCACTGATTTAAATTAAAAGGAAAAGCCTCAGGCAGCCTAATAAATAACACCACTGTGGGATCAAACCCATGACCACTGTCTACGCAGTCATTGAAGTAACCAGTAAGCTACATCTCTATAACATCTAACACACTGCTAGCTGGCTACAGAAAGACTGCAGGTCACCACACAAATTGTCTGCTGTGGTTACCAGGATAGGGTAAACCCACCCGTACCCATGATGCACTGCACATGCAGATCAGCAGCCTACATCTGATCACAAGATGGGGTATGCGCCTCTATAGCACTCCAGCCTGGTAGGGGGAACTGACCGTGTGTGTTACTGGCACAGAGTAGCTACAGACCGTGACATTGTGTGGTTCCTGTGCTCACCCTGAGGGCGAGGTGGGGCGCCCAGCACCAGGTCCGCAGCACCTTGCTTCGCTGAGGTAGGCTGTGCTGCAGGTCCCCACCAGTGCCAGTGTGTAATGGATAGTCCCTGCAGACACACCTAGGATGCACCTGTGTCCATCTGTATTTCCCAGTCATGTCTAGCCCTTGTGGACTATGATGCACCCAGAATAGTGCATGTTCTGTGTGGGTGCCATGGTCACATGTTATAAGAGAAGGGTGGTGGTTGGACCGAAAAGCGGATTATGTAACACCACCCAACCCGCCCTACAGGGTGGGGGACAGGATCTCCCATCAACAGATCCACATTCTACATCTCTGAAATGGTGGCAGTAGAGGGGACCATCAACCCCATTTCTGCTAGGGAATAGGCAACCTACAGGGCAGTCAATGCAGATCTGTACGCATCACATAGGGTACTGGCAGACAGGCAGTAAGCCTAGGAAAGCTCAGCTGCCCCCCACCACTATCTGACATTCACCAGCAGAGGGCACAGTCACTCTCCACCTGCTGCACCCTGCAAGGTGTTCCAGCCATACACATGCTAACTGCAGACAGTCTGCTAGCTAGTACATAGTGCATGTTCCTGGAGGAACTGTGTGCACCCACAAATGGGATGTGAGTACACACACCAAGCAAGTATGTCAGTGATTGGGCCCCAGAAAAGGGAACTCATAGATATCACTTGAGAGAAATACTGCATAGCATTATGGGAGAACCTAATCATGCCATGGTCACTGCTCAGTCAGGGTGAGAGTGACCTCCCAGCATGACATGCTGTGGCCACCCTGTCTGTGCAGGTGGTGGTCGGGTACTACAATGTCCCAGCCATTTCCCTATGCCCTGTGCAGATGCATCCTGCCCAGGCCGCCCTGTCCGGGCCATACCCACAGTACCTTGCTCCTCATTATGCACATTGGCAGGCTAACACTGGAAACAGTGCAAGCAGTGTGGGCTCAGTAAGATGTAGGCAGCCACAAAACACTGGATAGAAATGCACACACTGCCACACCTATGCCAACATTGTCCAAATATAGAGTTTTTTGGCAGCCCTGGCCACCAACCAGTCCTGGGCACAGTGCAGGCATTGATATGGTACGAAATACTGTTGGGGTCACTCCCCGGGGTGGTAAACACTGTCAGAAACCAAAATTGAAACACACTCCACAGATATCAGAAAGGTTGCTATGCTGCATCTCTGTCAACAAATTATGTTTAACTTAGGATTTGTTATCTGCCATTAATCATAGCAACCTTCTGAAATATGTGTAACATGTTCCCAAGTTTAGGACGGCATTGCTAAGGTATGCAGGTGCTAGTATTGGGAGATGCTGCTCCGCGCAGGGCCCAACAGCCTGACTCTCCATGAGGCTTTGGATAGTGGAGCCTGTGGGTGTGGGTGTTTGTGGCCCTGTTGGCTGCTGCTCTAGGGCAGAGATTCCCAACTCCGGTCCTGGTGGGCCAAACACGGTTCAGGTTTTCATGCTGTCCATAATGAATATGCATGAGATGCATTTGCATACAATGGGGGTGGTGCATACAAATGCAGCACAGGCATATTTATTAGGGACAGCATGAAACCTGAATGGTGTTTTGCCCTCCAGGACTGCAGTTGGGAAACTCTGTTCTAGGGATTGCACATGTTTATGGTGTCTGTGCACTGTAGGGTAAAATATAGGTGTTTATGGCATGTTTTTTAAATCTGCAATAAAGGTTCCGTCTTTATTACCACGGTTTAGTACTGGGTAAAATATAGGGACATGGTTTGCAGGAGCCACAGCTGGGACTTGAACCTGTGACCTTCTGTCCCTGAACACACTGGCTGTATGTACTGCACCAAACTGCTGCCACAGAGGCAGATCATTCCCTGAGGATACCATTACTGTTCGTCAGACAGACCTTGTCTGTTGCAGTGCACGGCACCCACCTAAACGGGGCTTGGCCGTGGTCTGGTGTGGGCAGATGCCACTTCCCTCTCTGCCACCAGCACCCCTCCGCCACCATGCTGACATGCCCTTGTGCCAGTGGTGCTGGTTGCAGTCCCAGGCCATCCAGTGTGCCGGTAGGCGGCTGCCTATGGTGCGTGATATTGGGTAGGGGTGCCTGCCTAGACATCCATGCTTCCCCCCCGCACCGCCTGCCAATGTTATGTGCCCTTTGGGATACTTGCTGGGTACTGTCCCCTGGAACACTGTGGGACACACACTCATGGCCATGTTTGCCCTTGGTCAGTTGCTGTCTTGCTGGTTTTCCGCTTCTACATTCCTATGTGTCACCTAGGCATCTGCCTAGTTCACCCTGTGCCCCAGCTGCCCCACTGCATGTCCCGCCTGCAGCCCCCTGTATCCCATCTGCAGCTTCACTGTAGTGCCCTCTCGTACTTGGGCACTATGATGTTGCTGCACATGTATCACTACTATCACTTTTCTTGGTTTCCCTGCCTTTGCTGCACATTGCTGACTGAAATGGTCTCTCTCCCCTGCATATGTGCCTCTAGCGCGAGGTTTTCACTGGCGCTACTTTTCAGACCTTCATTTCACGGCGTTAGTGTACATGGAGCCTCTCCCTGCCCACTCTCCGCCCATTGAACCCTTATCTCCACCCCTGGGGAGCCTTACTCCGACCTCTGGGGAGCCTTACTCCACCCTCTGCGCACCTTACCACTGCCAGAGATGTTATCATGCGATACATGATGTTCTCGCACATGCGCCATTATCACGTGATAACGTCGCAGCTGCGCCGTTAGCGCCGTTTAGTAAACATACCCCTTAGTGAATAAGGATATCCAAAAAGGTGTATTGATAAGGGGTATAGTAGGGCCTTATTAGCCAGACAAGATCTGTTAGTGTAGCGTAAGAGGAGGAAGAGACTTGTCCTTACAGTATTGTCACCTAGTTAATAGTATAAAAAAATGATTATATTGAAACATTGGCCAATTTTGCAGACACTTGACACATTTAATAAGTTGGTCCTTACAATTATCTTTAGTAGAGGCCCAAATTTGAGAGATTAGTATCTTCAGTGTTAAATCCAGATAGGAAAAAGAACCCTATGGGGCATTTGATACATTTTCACTGAACACTGAAGAGTTCTTTCATCCGACTTTGAAGTTTGCCCCACCCCAATAGACTGCCTAACCCCGGGCTTGCCAAAATAGCATCAATAACCGTCAGTGGTAACCGTTAGCACCATTTTTGATCACACTGTGTGCTTAGCAGGAGCAAGTAGGTACTGCTTCTGTTCCCAGTAACCACTGATGATTCCCCTCCACCCCTCAGTAAGCTCAGGGTTGTGGATCAGGGGGTGGAGGTGGGCGGCCTGCCCAGGGGGTCTCTAGTGGGTATTATAATTGTTGCGGAGGTTGGGTCAAGGGAATTTTGTTGCAGGGGGGCCCTTGGGGGAGAGGAGATCTGAGCTGCCTGGGGGTGGGGATCAGAGTTACTGTAGGGGGGGAAATTTGGTGCATCAGAGCTATTATGGGGGTATAGTTGGGGGAGCTTGGATAATTTGCTGGGGGGATAAGAGAGGTGGTTGAATCTAGCGTCAGCCCAGTGGGACTTGAGCTCATGGCAGTGTGGTGCTAAACTTGGTATGCCTTCATCGCGGAAGCAGCGATTTAAAGAGGCTGCTACTATGCATATGTAGGAATGGGGTTTCTATTGTTTCTCCCCTCCCCCATGCAGTTTCTTAAAATCACTGCTACTGTCAGATGTGGAGAGTCCTGACCTATTTTTCAAGGGGCTCTCTTTGGCAGAACCTCTTGTGAAATACTGTCATAAGTCTCCAAATCCTGACATGGACATGTGAATTCATCTCTCCATGTTCTTTCAAAACTGTGTCATCTTATAAACATATGGTATTAAACTGTGATGTTTCAACATTATGAAATGGAATGGAGAGGTAGGCTAGTGGTTAGTACAGTGGGCTGAGATCCAGGAAATTCTATTGACACGCCTTGCAATATTGGTCAAGTCTTATACAATGAGGGGAGATATGATAGAGATCTATAAAATAATGAATGGAGTTGAACAGGTAAACATAGATCGGCTGTTTACGCCTTCAAAAAAGTAGAAATACTAGGATACACACAATGAAGCTACAATGTAATCTCCAGGAACAAGCAGGAATAAGTCATCACATATGGGTACGTCGGTACCGACGGAGCCCGCGCGGGAAAGCTCCCCAGCTTTTCAGATCAAAAGCTTTTGGGGCCTCCCACTGCACATGCGCGCTGCCTTCCCGCCTTCCTGACCAGCTCTCGTCAGTTTCTTTTTTTCCACGGAGCCAGCAGGTCGTGTTTCTGTCACCGCTGAAGAAATAGTTAATTTTATTGTTTTCTTTAGACCGCGTACCTGCCTTCCCCATTCTGAAACCGGTACTGCCGGTCTCTCTTTCTTTCTTTTGAAAAAAAAAAATATGTATTTTTCTTTTCTTCAGCACAGCTTGGTACTTTGTTAGACCTTCAGGCCTACACAAATTCTCCTCATGGAGAAGCCAGTTCCTGGTTTTAAAAAGTGTACCAAGTGCAGTGCTGTCATTCCTCTTACAGACACCCATGAATGGTGTCTTAAATGTTTAGGACCTGACCATTCCATACCGGACTGCCCATCCTGCTCCCAGATGTCGAAACGTGGATTGCAGAACCGGGCCAACAAGTTCCAGGTGCTGTTTCCTTCAGAAGCATCACAGTCATCCAGGTCTTCCTCTCCGGATGGATCTCAGGTAACCAAAACTCCAGTGGGCAAATCCTCTAAAAGCAAATCTCTTTCTAAAGATCGAGAGGCTCTCAATTCTGAGTTCGAGGATTCTGCCCAGGCCAAAAAACCCCGGCGGGAGGTTCCGGCCTCCAAAGCAATCATGGGGTCACAGGTTGACATCGATGGCGCGGCCTCGACAGATCACCTGTTGTACTGCTCTGGGGTACCAGCCCATATCGGTACCGACATCCAGGCAGCAGTGGCGTCTATGGGCAATACTGTCCAAGTCATGCGACAGGCCATTCTGGCTTTTATTAATGCTGCTACGCCCTCGGTACCGCAGCCAGCGGTACCGGGTCCGGTTCCGGCAATGGCTTCCATACCGGAACCGAGGCCATCGTCTTCCAAACGCAGATCGGTTCCGCATGCCGGATCCGGGCTTTTGCCCGGTACCGATCCCATACCCGGTACGCCCGATGTCGATACCGAACGGTATGCGTATCGTGCGTTGGAAGCACATAGAGGATACTCTGCTTCTTCAGAGGATTTTAACTCCTCTGATGATTCTGATGAGTTCTCCCTTGATCTTCCTGAGGAGCCTTCTTCTCCTAACAGGAGAATGTCTCCACCAGAGGATTTGTCCTTTCAGGACTTCATCATAGAAATGACTAAAGGTCTTTCTATTGCTTCATCCTCTGAAAAGGAACCCAGATCAAAGAAACTGGATATTTTAGGATACTCTAAGTCTCCTAAAGAGGCAGTCACCCTGCCTATCCATGAAATCCTTCAAGAACACTTGATGGACTTATGGGAGGCTCCTCTAACATTGTCTCCTTCTTCTCGCAGGTTGGACACCATGTACCGTGTCCCCCCTTCTCCTGGTTTCCAAAAAACCCAGTTGCCTCACCATTCTATTGTGGTGAAGTCTGCAATGAAGAAGATAAAGAGTACCAAAAGGCACTCTTCTACTCCTCCAGGGCGAGAATGTAAGACTCTAGACTCTTTTGGCAGGAAACTTTTCCAGGCTACTATGCTTATAGCCAGGATTAATTCCTATAGTCTTTACATGGGCATGTTTCTCAGTGAAATCGCTCTAAAAGTTCGGCATTTTGCCCCCTTTATCCCTGAGGATAAGAGGGAGCAGTTCATTTCCTTAGTGAAACACCTTTTGGATATTTCAAAGTTCTCCAACAGGGCAGCTTTTGATTCCTTTGAGGGTGCTGGTAGGGCTTCGGGCATTGCTATAGCAGCCCGACGTCTTGCTTGGCTCCAGGCTTCTGATCTAGAACCTTGGGTCCTAGATGGCTTACGAAATCTGCCCTGTACAGGTGAGAACTTATTTGGTGAGGAGTGGCAAATTAAGGTCACTCAAATGGATGCAGAAAATGCCACCTTAGATAGACTTTCTAAGTCTACCTCCACTCCTGCCAAGAAGAAGTCTTTTAAGAGGCCTTATTACAAGAAGTCCAGATTTTCCACAAATACTGGCCAACAATCCTCTCAGCCTCGTTTTGCTGCTAAACGTCAGCAACCTAAACAGGCAAGGTCAAAGCCTGCGGCGTCTGCTACGCCTCAGCAGTCCCCACCCCCTCAGGGGTTTTGACTTGCCCCTAGAGAACTTAACTTTTCTGGCTCTAGAACAACCAGAGCCCCTCACCATACCCGGAAGATTAGCTCACTTTGCTCCCAGATGGGAGCAAATTACATCAGAGCAATGGACCCTCTCTATCATCGGAGAGGGTTACAAACTCCATTTTTCCGACCTTCCTCCTTATACTATGGTGAGGCAGTTCAATTCTCCCCCATCTCTCCTGGCCCTCTTGGGTCAGGAAGTCTCCTCCCTCCTTGCCCAGGGGACAATAGAGGAGGTCCCTCTTCTTCAACAGGGGACGGGATTCTACTCCCCTTATTTTCTAATACCAAAGAAGACAGAGGGCTTCAGACCAATTCTGGATCTGAGAGAATTGAACAAATTTCTTTTCAAGGAGAAATTCAAAATGCTTTCTCTGGGCATTCTCCTTCCATACCTTCAGAGTCAGGATTGGCTTTGTTCTCTAGACCTAAAAGATGCGTATACACACATACTCATCCACCCATCCCACAGAAAATACCTTCGATTTCTGTTTCAGGGAAAACATTTCCAGTACAGAGTACTCCCCTTCGGTCTAGCCTCTGCTCCAAGACTGTTCACCAAATGCATGGCAGTCGTAGCTGCCTTTCTAAGAGGCCTGGGAATTTTCATATTCCCATACCTGGACGACTGGCTCATCCGAGCTCCCTCTCAGTCCCAGGCCCAAATTTCCCTGGACCGCACAAGGCGTCTTCTGCAGTATCTAGGACTGGTAGTAAACCTTCCCAAGTCTCAACTAATCCCTACTCAGTCTCTCGAGTTCATAGGGGCCCAGTTAGACACCATCACTGCAAGGGCCTACCTGCCTCAGGTCAGGGCCCAACGCCTGCTGAGTTTGGCCTCCCAAGCTCAGTCCAGCAGTCATTTGACAGCCCGGGAAATGCTGCGACTTCTGGGCCACATGGCCTCCACGGTACATGTGGTGCCCTACGCTCGTCTGCATATGAGAGCAGCTCAATGGACCTTGGCCACCCAGTGGACTCAAGCATCTGGAGCGCTCTCCGACCAAATACTCACCTCAAGCCGTCTATTTTGGTCCCTCCAATGGTGGACATCCACCAAGAATCTGTTGTTGGGGGCCCCCTTCCAACCTTTGTTGCCCCAAGCAACCCTCACAACAGATGCCTCCCAGACAGGGTGGGGAGCTCATCTTCAGAACCTCTCCACTCAGGGCACTTGGTCTCCACAGGAGGCCACCCTTCATATCAACCTCCTGGAACTGCGAGCAATTTACCTTGCCCTCAAGGTCTTCTATACCCTGCTTGTCAACCTGACTGTCCTAGTTCAGGCAGACAATCAGGTAGCCATGTTCTATATAAACAAACAAGGAGGGACAGGCTCTCTGTCGCTTTGCAACGAAGCTCTCAGATTATGGGCCTTCGCCAGAGAGCATCAAATTCACCTTCTTGCAGTGTATCTTCCAGGAGTTCAAAACTCTCGTGCAGACAGACTCAGTCGAGTTCTGCTTCCACACGAATGGTCCCTACATATGGACCAGATACGCAGAATCTTTCAGGAATGGGGGACCCCGGACATAGACCTCTTTGCAAGTCCGTGGAATGCCAAACTTCCCCGGTTCTGTTCCAGAACTCAGTGTCAGGGAGCTCAGGCCCACGATGCCTTCCTCCTGCATTGGGGTCAGGAATTCCTCTATGCCTTTCTACCCATTCCTCTAATATCCAAGACTCTGTTCAAGCTACAGAGGGATCACGGGACTATGATCCTCATAGCTCCCCGCTGGCCACGCCAGGTGTGGTTCCCTCTACTTCTGCATCTCTCCCAGGGATCCTCCCTGGACCTTGGAGCTGCGCCAGACCTTCTGTCTCAGGAGGAGGGGACTTTGTGGCACCCAAACCCCAAATCCCTACATCTCAGAGCTTGGTTACTGAAGGCCTATGTCTTCAAGACTTTAATCTTTCTCAACCTGTGACAGATATCCTTCATGCCTCTAGGAAACCTTCCACGAGGCGTTCTTATGCTTTCAAATGGAAACGTTTTTCCATTTGGTGTGCTCAGCAGGGTCTTGACGCTCTAGCACTTCCTTTGAATTCCCTCTTGGACTATCTCCTGCATCTTTCAAATGCAGGCCTTAAGACGAATTCAGTAAGGGTCCATTTGAGTGCTATTGCAGCATCCTTAAAACCTATAAATGGACAACCTGTCTCCTCTCATCCTCTTGTTGCACGTTTCATGAGAGGCCTGACTCTAACTAAACCTCCCATCCGACCTCCTCCGGTAGCATGGGATTTGAACCTAGTTCTAGGTCAGCTTATGAAGCCACCTTTTGAGCCTTTGGACTCTACCTCCTTCAAATTTCTTTCCTGGAAGGTTGTTTTCCTTATTGCAGTCACTTCGGCTCGCCGCATCAGTGAACTGCAGGCTTTAGTGGCTCATCCACCTTATACTAGGTTTCATCATGATAAGGTGGTCCTTAGGACGAATCCCCACTTTATGCCCAAAGTGGTCTCGCCTTTTCATCTTAATCAAGAGGTATATCTACCTGTCTTTTTCCCGGCTCCTCATGCATCCAGTGCAGAGAGGAACCTTCATACTCTGGATTGTAAAAGAGCTCTTGCCTTTTACCTCAACAGGACTCAACCACATCGAAAGTCTTCCCAACTTTTCGTGGCTTTTGATCCTTCTCATTTGGGACTTCCAGTCACCAAGCGTACACTTTCCAATTGGATCGCTCAGTGTATTTCTTTTGCTTACCAGAGTAAGAACATTTCTCTGGAGGGCCATGTCACAGCTCACAATGTGAGAGCCATGGCCACTTCTATGGCTCATCTTCACTCTGTGTCCATAGATCAGATCTGTCGAGCAGCCACTTGGGCCTCGGTTCATACCTTCACAGCCCATTACTGCTTGGACAAGGACTCCCGCCGGGATGCCTTGTTTGGTCAGGCTGTCCTCAAACACCTGTTCCATACTTAAACAACTCCTGCCCACCTTCCCTGGATGGATGCCTGAGATCCATGCGAAGATGGTTTACCCTTGGAGGGGGATCTCCCAGGCATCTTAGCTAGGGAGTCCCCATATGTGATGACTTATTCCTGCTTGTTCCTGGAGATAGCACAGTTACTTACCTGTAACAGGTGATCTCTGGGAACAGCAGGAATTAGTCATCACAACCCACCCACCTCCCCTAGGAGTTGTATCTCTATCTATCTATCTTCCTGTCCTCTCTCTCTATTGTCTCAGCTTTAAACTCGAACTGACGAGAGCTGGTCAGGAAGGCGGGAAGGCAGCGCGCATGTGCAGTGGGAGGCCCCAAAAGCTTTTAATCTGAAAAGCTGGGGAGCTTTCCCGCGCGGGCTCCGTCGGTACCGACGTACCCATATGTGATGACTAATTCCTGCTGTTCCCAGAGATCACCTGTTACAGGTAAGTAACTGTGCTTTCTGCCCATTTAAGACTAAATAGGAGAAAACATTTTTTCACTCAATTTGTAATCAAACTCTAGAATTCATTACTGGAGGATGTAGTAAAAGCTCTTAGAGTAGTTGGGTTTAAAAACGGTTTGGACAAGTCCATAATGTATATAAAAGATGTTACATAAATAAATTATTAAAGAGAAACAAGGGAATCAACTGCTTATCCCAGGATAAGCAATGTGAAATCTGTGTACCTTTTTTGAAACCTGATAGATATTTGCAATCTGGATTGGCCGCTATTGGAAACAATATACTGGACTTGATGGGCCTTGGTCTGACCCAGTATGGCATATCTTAAGTCACTCAGCCCTCCATTGCTACAGATGTAAGCACTCTGGGAACAAGGAACTATATATTCGACCTGAATGCAGCTCACATTGAATTACTATTGAAAAGGTGTGAGCTAAATCCAAATTAAATATTTTAAGAATTCAATATTCCAGTTTGTCAAGAGGGGACATTTTTAAATTTAAAGTATTATGGTGCAAGGAATTATAGACATTTGTCTTGGACATTCCAATGCAATGCAATATATATACCAGCTGTTACTTCATTGCCAACATCGGTGATTCACTTGAGTTACTGAAAGATAAAGAATTCATTTTCGAGGATCTCAGCCAAACAGTGCTGTTTACTGCAGGTCATAAAGAAATGAATCAATGAGATTCTTGCAAAGCGAACAACCACTGTTCCTTTTTATTATAATATGAGAAAATTGATGCCAATTCCATAGACCATTGAAAGTGTTCACTTTAAAGCAAATCTTAAAAATCGACTGAACGGCACTTAACAACAACAGCCAGCCTGTTTGCCACAAGCACTGTTGGCAACAGAAGCAGAAGTTGAATTGCTTTCCTCCATGCGCAGAAACATACACTAGATCTCAGGGCCAACAAACTGGTTGAAATGCTTGCCTTTTCTGTGTCCTACCTTCCATGTCTCTAGCCCTCCCCCTCCCCACCTCTTATGGCTCATTTGTGGCCCAACTCACAAGTCTCTGCATTGACTTTATTTCCTATTACTACTGGGCAATCAGCTGCATGGTCCCCTCTCTTCGATCTTGCTCCTCCCACACTGTTCCCTTGATTGGGCAGAAGTTAGGACATGCAGTTTTCAGGATCCCTTTCTATATGGGCCCCAAGCTGGTTGCCTGGTTCATCCATGCCTGTAACCAGCACTGCTGCAAAACTGAACAAACTCATATACCGGGCATGGGTTAGCAGCCAGTTTACATACAACCCACCATATCAGAATCATCAGTAATTCGCATAATTTCAATAATTCACATTGTATCATCTGTGAATCATGATGTACTAATGCCAAGGATGGGCAACCTTCCTCCAGCTTATCAAAAGCAGCTTATGAGAAGGTTGTATGGATCTCTCACGTGATATCCTTCAGTCCACCAGTGCTACTGTAGCTCCACAACTGCCATAATGCTGGGAAAACATCCCCCCTAACTCTATGGCTGCTTTGGTGATGTCATTAGTGATGGCCCGATGTCATAAATACCTCAGGCTTTCACTTATGACATAACAAGGGACTAATTGAGCTAGGGACCACTGTTTCCCTCTTCATTTTCGTGCCAAATCTCACTGTTGCAGCCCCCGTTCACTCCAAGCACCGCAGCTATACCTGGAGACTCCCGCTGTTGCTAAAATTAACCCCTGGAAAATCTCATCAATGCTATGGGGGCAAAGCCCCGATAATTCACCACCAGCAATCCGACTTGTACCAGGAGGTGAATGGTCTGTTTCAGATAAGATTTCAGGTAGAGCCATAAATGCAAATGACATGGAGAACACTAGAACAAAACCATTCTATGCTATACTAGTGTGTGTCAATTTTAAGGGTGGATTTTTATTTTTCCAAACTTTCCAAACTACTAGTGACCAAATTCTGCAGTTTTGCATGCTGAATCTAAAGCTATCTTTAGTAACTGTTTAAAATGAGTCGTACCTACATCAAATCACAGTTGAAATATGTGGAAATTAAGTAATATTTATTTGAATGTACAAATAGTCTGAACAACACCTGTAGCCACATAATTGTCTTTAAAATGTCATTTATGCGGTTAATTTAATGTTATTTAACAAAATCCAGCAAAGAAACCATATCTTGTTTGCTTCTGTTTCCGCTCATGAGTTCCCTACTGACCATCTTGACCTCTAATATAATGTTTCCTCCTCTCCTGATTGTACACATGTCCAGCAGCCTCAGTTGTCATTTTTACACACCTTTCTATGGACTGGGTGCATGATGGCCAGTCTGGAACCACCATAGACTTGCTCAGAAATGCCTTGATCTTTGCTGTTGTCATGGTACAGGTAAGAGGAAGCTCAAAGACTCCGGAGCTCCAGTCAAGTAATTGGGTGAGTGTAGTTGCCTCAGTGTTGATGGATGGTGTTTTCTTGTGTCTCACACTGCTGTCTCCAAGCCGAGTCTTCTCATCTCTTTCACCTCTGATCTTCAATATCTTCTCCATTGCATCTCCTCTTTCCTGGTCCTCTTCACTGCACAACATAGCTTGCAGAACAGATTCGCTGTAACCATACTAAGCTGACCTCCTCACTGTAGGCATGACTATCTTTCTTACCTCTTCACACTGTTCTTTCAACAGTTGCAGCTGGAAAAGGAGATGCCTGGGACCTTGTGTCCAACTGCTATTTATTTTTATATTGATCCAGTTCACCATGTAAACCCCAACACAGAAATAAGTAAGATAAATTAATTGAGGCACAAAAGGCATTAATATGCAATGGAAACATAAAAACTATTATATTTCAGTAATTTGTGTATTTTGTGTCATTTTCTAAAAATTACAGGTAGGTAAATAACATTACACAACATTTAAAGCTAGTTGTTGATTTGCCATATGAAATTGTACCATTTTTTCACTAGTGCTTTTTCAAATTATGACATCTTCAAAATTGACACACCCTAATGCCATACATTGCTTTTAGATTTCATTTTCTTTGGGATAGGGCCTACACGTGGGATAGTTCTGGAGTCTCAATAAGTTTCAGTACTGTGCAGGTGCATGGTGAGGATGATGAGAGTAGTATCACAGGTAGCATTTATTTAATAAGATCGTCAGCGTATGCAGTACAGCAAGAGTTTGTAAACCAGTTCTGAGCATTTATGACTTGGTCTGGGTTGCAGAGCAAGCTGTTGAAGTTGTGGCAGTTGATTTTTCAGTCACGAGTTTTAATCTTTGGGGTATGTTCTCCAAGATTAGAAAGATCTAGGGAACTAAGGGATGTATTGAGTTCCTGGTACAAACTGTCATACCAGACACCCTGCCCTTTGGAGCCTTAGTGCTACACCCAGACTTCTGCATGAGTCACTAAGAACTTTACTTCCAAAGGCTTCGCTCTGAAGTGGTGCCAGACCATGATTGTCTCTGGCTATAACAAAATTTTAAAAAGAAGCAAAAGGTATATTTTATTTGTATTTAAAACGGTGGATTTATTTCTTTGTTCTTTTTCCAATCACCCTTTCTCCTCCTCCTGCTGGAGGAGACGAGAGCCACAATTGTGGCACTTCATGAAAAATATTTTGTGTGTTTGAGTAATGCTCCTGATGTGCTGAATTTCCTATTGCAATCCACCAGAAATCACCTAAGGGTGCCAAATTGCTATTTTGATTTCTGTGTCTAAACTGAAAAACCTCTTTTTGTAATATTGCTTTGCTATTAAAATAGCAATTGGCAATTTCCCTAAAATAAAATGCTTGCTTTTTTCTTTGTAGAAAATATAAGAACGTAAGATATGCCATACTGGGTCAAATCAAGATCCATCAAGCCCAGTATCCTGTTTCCAACAGTGGCAAATCTTACTGAACAAGTTGCTAGAAAACCTTTAGTTCTATCTGTATTTTTTGTATTACCTATTTACCAGTCTTGTTTATGTATCAACCAGAAGGGGTGACCACACTCTACACCTCATACTCCTCATCTGACTTTCATTCTGTGTCGTGTCTGAGCTCTCTGGTTATAATGACTTGATACTTCTTGCAGAGCAAACATTTCACTAATGTTGCCCATTTTAAGGCACTATAACTCACTTCACTGCTGGCTGATGGTCCATAATGCAGATACTTTAATTTAGCTGAATTATACCACAAGAAATCAATCAATTCTTTTTCCTGTGGGCAAACTAATCACTGTACTTCTGCTTCTGATTTTTCTCACCCACCAGTTGGGACTCACAGTTTTTATCCTTGATTTAGGCAAATAAACCCTTAAAGAAGGCTCATTCTACTTCTGTCAGGATAACATTTCAATTTATTTGGCTGTCATCTTGCGCATTCTTAGTATGGTTTGGCTTCAGTCCTACAGGGCCTAGACATTAATGCACCGACCTATGAACCATTATACCTCGCAGGATGCACGTTAAATCCACTCTTCCGTTAACACTGTGTGTGACCTTCAGCAACTCCCTTTATCACCCTGGGCCTTGGCTTTACTCAACTGTAACGAGATAACAATAATAGCAGTGTACTCTAAGCGCTTTGTAACTATTCATACTGCCCTGACCCAGGCAGCATGATGATTCCATTTACCCAAGACATCTCTGGATGCATGCTCTTGATGTGACAAACTGTGAAGTGTATCGGGATACCTTCTGGATACAAGTTGCTATATAAGTGCAAATTATCATGTTACCGCACAGTGATCAGAGTCTGTTCAATTTGTTTAGATACTCCACTGTGGCATGTTTTATTTATTTATTCATTCACTTTATTTTGCACCTGTTCGCAAAGGCTCAAGGCAGAGTACAAATGATCAACATCAAATGCAACAAACATTTACACTTGAAACAGACATGAGCCAAAGTATAAAATAGACTCAAACTGTGCAAAAATAAAACCATTAAAATGGTGAAAATAAAATCAAAACATACAGTAAACAGCACAGGATAAAATGCATGGTCTAAATTAAAAGTGTTCTTTTGCGGAAAGTTTTTCAAATGGGTTAGTTTTGCGCATACCATGATAGTCCCAGGTTATGTGCAGTATGATCTCAGTCTCTCAAATGCACTGCTGATGCTTAATGTAATACTTGCATCATGTCAAAAAGCCTCCTCTTGGAGTTCATAAGTTGTAAAATGTATGAGTAATTTTCAAGGTATTCCTTTGTATACTATCTTAGTGCGCCTCCCCTGTTTAAATGCACGTTACCACTTTACTCTTCATGATTATTTTTTTTTAGTTGCACCAGGGCTTTTTGTGGGCTTTCTATCTCTTAGCATGTGCCTAGAGAGGAGGCAATGTGCTGGTGTAATTGAGGCTCAGATCATCAACAAGTTGTAATGACTTGCATGCTAGAGCTGACTACAGCTCTTCAGTGCTGGTAAGAATCCCTAGAGCGACATCCTCAAAAACATTGCCTTATAGTAAGATGGTCTTATTAAAAAGCATATTCTCTCCATAATAACTCTGTTAATTTATTATCTGATTCAACAATTTGATTTGGATGTGCTATGCTTGACTGAAACATGGTTAAAAAAAAAGGAGAGGACTTTTTTTGAGCCCATACTTGCCCCCTGGATGTTTTTTTGTATACTAACTGGACTTTCAAGAGACAATGAGGGGTGGTAGTTATATTCTCTACTAAATCTTTAGTACATCCATTACAAAGCAACACTGGTAGTATTTTGGACTGTCTTGTCTTCAAATTAGAGGACTCTTAATTTTCTTTAAGTGCATCTTCTCTTTCCCGCACCTTCCCATGTTATCCAGCTCGGCTATAAAGAACTCCCCCCAGAGGCATCGGTTTTTCAATACCATTTCCCAATCTAGTGTTGTTTTAGGGAACTTCACACTGATAACCTCAGCATTAGAAAGCAAATTTCTTAACCTTATGTCCAATTTTGGATACCTCAGTGGGCTGATACATATAGCTGGCCATGCCTTAGGTTTAATCTTCCATCAGATTCCTCCTTGACCTATAGATTCTCTTAGCAATAAGTGACTTTCTTGATCTGTTTTATCACTAAGCACAGGGCACCTCCACTTTCAGCATAGAAGACAGTTACATCATCTAGAGGCTGATGCTTTTCTGAAGACTGTCAAACTTCCACTTGATACCCAGGTAGCTCATTCGAATTCAATTCTTACCCTTAATAATGTTATAGGTCTTAAGAGGGGCTAAGGGTTACACTTGGGTTTCATTATGGGCTTTGTCTTTGGAAAGGCAGACTCGTCAAGCAGAAAAAAAGTGGAAGAAAGAAGTCTAAGGAAAGTTTAAGAAAATGTAGAGAGTTTAAGATGATACAACAGGGTGATCAAGCTAGCCAAGAAGTCATAACACTCATCCAATGAGCTTATTTAAAGCACTTAAGCAGTTTACCATTCCTAATCAGAGCTAGGCTGGGACAGTTATAAATCTACAGTATCTGCAGACAAGTTGGCTTCCTCCTTTAAAGTTCATTCAGTTAGGGAAGCTCTTCCTATTCCCTCATTCCATGACTGAGTCTCTTTTTTAGCCTCAACACCACTTTTGTTGTCTTTTGATATAGTAATCACGAGTCTGTTACAGTTAATTCACAGATGGTCTATATAAGTACTTTTACCGCTTTTAATTTATCTGCAATGTTGGTTGAAAAGGTACATAAGTAATTCAGAAATATTGGTTCCCCAAGTGATCCCATTCCATCTAAATTGCTGAAGGAATTTATTATGACCCTTCTCCCTTTTATTACTGATATGATTAGATAAAGCCTTCTTTTGGATAGGAACCCATTCCAAGTTGTGCTCGAAGAAAGTGAGAAGTCTCTACAAAAAGTGAAAAAGCAAAATTGACCAAAATTGCTGATCAAAGAAACTCTGAAAATTGCCCAGAAACACAGAGAAGCTAAAGTTGGAGGAGAAAGAGAGGCAATCACAGAACTTAATAGAGATGTCCAACATGCAGCAAGATGAGACAAAGAGATGCACTGCATTACAATGATGCATGCAAGGAAATAGAATCAGAAATTATTAGAGGAAGAACAAGATCGGCTTTCCTAAAGCTACGAGAGTTAAAGAGAAAATTCCAGCCTTGAGTTAGAATGCTACAAGATGCTCAAGGATCCATGCTGAATGATGCTGAGAAGATCAAGAAAAGATGGAAAGAATATACAGCATCAATATACCACAAAGATCAAGTGGACCAACAGCCATTTCAACCTCTGCCTTATGATCAGGAATACTGTGTATACCATGGACTGCCCGAAGAACAAACCAGTCAGTACTAGAGAAGATCAAACCTAAGCTTTCTTTAGAAGCTCAGATGACAAGACTTCGACTTTCATACTTTGGACACATCATGCAAAGAGAGAGATCATTAGAGAAAGACATCATGCTTGGCAAGATAGAAGGTCAACGCAAAAGAGGAAGGCCAGCAGTGAGATGAATTGATTCAATAACAGCATCTATGAGTACCAGTCTTTCTACAATGAGCCGCCTGACTGAAGACCGAACACAATTTAGGACAACTATCCAGAGGGTCGCCATGAGTCGACAGCGGCTCAACGGCACTTAACAACAACAATGGGAGAAAGCCAACATGGCTTTAGCCAAGGAAGGTCTTGTCCTACTAATCTGTTATATTTTTTTGAAGGTGTGAATAAACAGGTAGACAAATATGAGCCAGTCATGAGAGACTCTTGGCAAAATTAAAAAAATAATGGAATAGGAAGCAGTGTACTATTGTGAATCAGGAACTGGTTAAAAGATAGAAAAAGGAGGGTAGGGCTAAATGGTCAATTTTCCCAATGGAGAAAGGTGAATAGTGGAGTACCCCAGGGATCTGTGCTGGGTTTGCTGCTTTTTAACATATTCGTAAATGACCTGGAAATGGAATAATGAGTGAGGTAATAAAATTTGCAGATGACACAAAATTATTCAAAGTTGCTGAAACCCAAGAGGATTGTGAAAAATTACAAGAGGATCTTGATAAATGGGAAGACTGGACATTCAAATGGCAGTGAAATTTAATGTGGACAAGTGCAAAGTTATGCACCTAGGAAAGAACAACCTAAACTATTGATACTCGATGCAAGGTTCCACATTAGGAACCACCACCTATGAAAAAGATTTAGGTGTCATTGTGGATAACACGTTGAAACCCTCCACCAGTGTGCAGCGGTGGACAAGAAGGCAAATAGAATGCTAGAAATCATAAGGAAAGGAATGGAGAATAAAACGGATATTATAATGCTTCTGTATTGTTCCATGGTGCGACCGCACCTTGAATGTTGTGTGCAACTCTGGTCACTGTATCTTAAAAAGGATATAGCGGAATTAGAATAGGTACAGAGAAGAGCCATCAAAATGGTAAAGGGGATGGAAGGGGAGGAAAGGCTTAAAAGGTTGGGGCTCCTAAACCTAGGAAAGAGATGGCTGAGAGGATATATGGTAGATGCCTATAAATTAATGAATGGAGTGGAATGCCATCAAAAAGTAGAAAGACTAGGGGACATGCAATGAAGCTACAGTGTAACCCATTTAAGACTAATAAGAGAAACGGTTTTTTCTGTCTACGTGTAATCAAACTCTGGAATTTGTTACCGGAGGATGTAGAAAAAGCTGTTAGTGCATCTGGGTTTAAAAAAGCTTTGGACAAGTTCTTGGAGGAAAGGTCCATAATCCATTAATAAAGATGACCCAGGAAATCCACTGCTTGCCCCAATACAAGCATTGTGGAACCTGTGTCTCTTTTTGGGGAGACTGCTAGTTACTTGTGACCTGGATTGGCCACTGTTGGAAACAGGATACTGGGCTTGATGGACTTATGTTCAGACTTGACATAGTCAACAAATTCATACCATGGTGTTTGACTTCTTGTGAAGACTAACAAATTTGCTCATATTACCCCACTGCTCAAAGAGCAACATTGGCTGCTGGTAGTGTTAAGATCCAAGTTCAGGTTATATAGTTGTGTATTTTTAAAGCAAGGTTACTTTCTTTTTGGTGCTTTAGGGGAACTTTCCTTGAGCACAGTAGGTTGCTGAACTCTAGTTACCTCCTCAGGTTTAGAAACTGCTAACACCTAATCAGGAGTTAGTGGGCCTGATTTCCTGAGTGCAGCTGAGGCCTGCATAAAAGGCTCCAGTGCCCTGCCCTGTTGAGGCTTTCCTAACCAGGGCTCTACAGATCAACAAACAGTAAGGATTTGAGGGTTTTTTTGTTTGTTTTTATTATATTACATTGCTAGCTCTCTGACTGGGAGCTCTTAAAAGGGTTTTTTGTATATATTTTAAAGCAAGGTTACTTTCTTTTTGGTGCTTTAGGGGAACTTTCCTTGAGCACAGTAGGTTGCTGAACTCTAGTAACCTCCTCAGGTTTAGAAACTGCTAACACCTAATCAAGTTCTGCTACGAGGGTACATGGGATGAGGGTGAAGGGAGATAGATTCAGGAGCGATATGCGGAAATATTTCTTTACGGAAAGAGTAGTGGATCCATGGAATAGTCTCCCAGTGGAGGTGGTAGAGATGAGGACAGTAACTGAATTCAAAAAAGCATGGGACCAACACAGAGGATCTCTAAAAGTAAAAAGTGGACTGTTGTAGTTGTTGATATGGAAGGACAGACTAGATAGGCCATGTGGTCTTTTTCTGTCATCATGTCTCTCTGTTTCTATGTTTCTATGTATTGATTATAACACATCAAATCTTCTATCAGTCTTTGCCAGATTTTATTGCAGATCCCATCTCAGCTTATGCACCTACTAGAACTTTAAAGCTGTCTCAGAATGGTCGGTTATGCATTTCTCCTCTGTCAGGAGCCATGTTAGATTCTACTAGATGGAATGTTCTTTTTTTTATAGCACTCTGACTATGGATCTCTATGAGTCTAGATCTTAAAACCTAGCTTTTTTTGCCTAGCTTTTGGGAAGGTGAGTGGTTCTGGCCAGGGGATGTGCATTTTAGGGGACATATGTGTCAGTGGTGCAATCTTTCTTTCATGCTTCTGCCCAACATACTTGAGATCTGTAGTCCTATTATTTGAGAGACCATGTAATTTCTCCTTTCTTTGTAATTTTCTCCTTAAGATCTTCTAGAGCTGGAGGACTGTGATCTCACAGCTGTAGTTTATCTCATAACTGCAACGTCAACTACTTCAAAGACAGCTTCAGTAGTTCGTCCTAGTGATCAGAGCACAAGTAACGGTCACCAAATCCTTGTACGCCCAATGACATCTCAGATTTTTGAACTGCATGTACTTGTAGAAAAGAAGATTTGATATTAGACGTCTGCGTTTGCATGTTCAATTCACGTCAAGGATCTCACCCATAACTACTGCTTCTGATTTTACTGGGAGTACAAGCCCTTCAAGCAGAACTTGTGGCAGGGGATAAGATATGGAAGCTCTTCATACCCACGACAAAACTGTTTTAAAGCAATTAATTTCAGTTTATCCAGGCCTTGCTATTTACTAACTATATCTAGGCAGCACTTCAGCCTCCTGAAATTCTCAGCTGTATATTTTCCCAGGTTGCAGTACAGCAGAACATCATCAGCGTAAATGTGGAATGAAAATCCCATATCCTAACAAATTTATGCAGGGATTGAATATAAATGTTAAATACTCAAGATTGGGAGAAGGCATACCCCACCTTTACCCTCTTTGTCCTGTACTTGAGCGTTACAAGTTAGGGCTCTTGATACTGAGGACCTGTAGATAGACTATCATGTTCCATGGTATCAAAGGCAGCTGACAGTTCAGTGAGAACTATCATATCATTTTTTTAAAATATTTAATGTGCTTTACCTAATACAAATTGATATCAGAGTGGTGAACAAAAACTATATGTAAAACGGACATAAAAACAATTAAACATAAACCAAGCTATCAAAAAGCATACCCTTTGTTCAGATTTCTTCTTAGATCACCTATCAAAGCAAACAGTATTATTTGAGTACTATAGCTGTCTGGAAGCCTAACTGATTGGAGTCCAAAAAATCAGTCTTCAAGATTCTGAGTTAATTGATGAGTCTCATCCCACTCTATGATTTTCACAAAGAATTCCAGGAACCATATTTCCTATATCTAACCTCAAAAATCTCTGTAATAATCTACATAGCTAACAGTTCTAGCATGGTCATTGCCCACACATCTATCTCTCTGCATAGCCTACCAGACAGACCAAGCTATATGAGCATTAGGATTCCTAGTTATTACAGAACTTCGGCATGCCAGATAAAATCAGCTGTCACTTTGATTCTATTCCATTGCCTTACATAACATATATAAGAACATAAGATATGCCATACTGAGTCATGCCAAAGGTCCAGCATACCCAGTATCATTTATAACAATGGCCAATGCAAGTGTCTGGCAGGATCCAAAAGGAAGACAGATTCCATGCTGTGTATCCCAGGGGTAAGCAGTGAATTTCCAAGACCACTTTAATAATGGTTTATTACCTTGATGTATTAGAGGCAGCAAGTATTATTTATTCATATCTTCAGGCACATTTATGTGGCTCACACATCTGTCAAGCTTTTAAAATCTCAAGCCATCCCACAGATGTTTGGTGTCTTCATCTCTTGTACATCAAAGATTTTTTCCCACAAAAATTAAAATTACAAGAATGTGTCTAGTCCTAAGCCCCTCACTGAAAATGTATATTTTTTGCCATTCCAATGATATGTATGTACTTTGGAATGTGAAGGATTCCAAGTATATTATCTCATTAGGATTTGGATTTAGCTCATACCTTTTTCAGGATTAGCTCAAGTCAAGTTACATTTAGGTACAATAGGTATTCTCCTGTCCCTGGCAAGCTTACAATTTAAGTTTGTACCTGAGGAAATGGAGGGTTAAGTGATTGCCCAAAATCACAAGGAGCAGTAGTGGAATTTGAACCGGAGTTCCCAGGTTTCAGCCTGCTGTACTGACTCTACCTTTATAGTATCCTAGTGCCTTAACCTGTCACTGCCTGGACTTTTAATACGGTGGTTCTCAATCCAGTTCGGGCTTTCAGGAGGCCCACAATGAATATTCATGAGATAGATTTGCATACAATAAAAACAGTACATGCAAATCTCTCTCAAGTTTTAAGGGAACTGCAATAAATATTCAAGAGATATATTTGTGTGTCCGTCTATATTTATAGATCTCATGAGATTATTGTAGACAGCTTGAAAACCTGACTGGCTGTGGGGTCAATCGGACAAGTACAGACATTACTGCTGTAATATATGTGCCTCAAGTATATTATTTTATTTTTGATGTGTTACTTATACTTATTTATTCCGCTGATTATGCTTTGCAGCAAGGCATAATCAGAGGAATAAAACAATATAATAAGTTGTTGTTAAGTGCCATCAAGTCAATGTTGACTCATGGTGACCCTGTGGAGTGTTGTCCTAAACTGTGTTCGGTTCTTTAATCAGGCAAATAATTGTTGAGAGAGTGGCTGTTGCCGTTGTTATCGATCCATTACATTGCTGGTCATCCTCTTTTGTGCTGACCCTCAGACTTGCCAAACATGATGATAGAAAAAGACCATATGGCCATTCTAGTCTGCCCTTCCATATCAACTACTATAGTCGCTTTTTTGCCTTTAGAGATCTTCTGTGTTTGTCCCATGCTTTCTTGAATGCAGATACTGTCCTTGTTTCTATTACCTCCACCGGGAGACTATTCCATGCATCTAACACTCTTTCCATAAAGAAATATTTCCGCATATTACTCCTGAGTCTATCCCCTTTCACCCTCATCCTTTGTCCCCTTGTTGCAGAAATTACTTTTAATTGAAAGAGGTTCTCCTCCTGTGCATTTATTTACACATCTCTATCATAACTGCTGTATCCCACCTTTCCTCCAAAATATACATATTGAGATCTTTAAGTCTGTCCATTTTGGTAGTCATCTTCTGTACCATCTCCATCCTGATAATATCCTTTTAAAGGTGTGGTCTCCATAATTGCACACAATACTCCAAATGAGGTCTCACCAAAGGCTTATACAGAGGCACTATCATCTCTTTTTTTTGCTGGCCTTTCTTCTCCCTATGCACCCAAGCATCCTCCTGGCTTTTGTTGTTGCCTTTTCTATCTGTTTAGCCATTTAAAGATCATCAGAAACATTCACGCCCAGGTCCTGCTCTTCTTTCATGGACAGAAGTAATTCACCCCTTATACTGTACTGCTTCCTTGGATTTTTGTAGCCCAGATGCATGACCCTGCATTTTGTAGCATTAAATCTCAGCTGACAAATTCTTGACCATTATTCAAGCCTGGCTGTCTCTCCTCATGTCATCTACTCCTTCCTGGGTGTCTTCTCTATTGCAGATTTTGGTATTATCCACAAAGAGGCAAACCATACCCAACAGCCCTTCCACAATATCACTAAGAAAAACATTAACAAGAATTGAACCAAGGACAGATCCCTGCAGCACACCACTGGAAATATCCTTTTCCTCAGAGTGAGCTACATTTATCTTTAGAGTGCATCCCTAGGGTGCTCAGTTTATAAGTCACCTGTGCGGAACAGTGTCAAAGGTTTTACTGAAATTTAAGTACACCATATCAGCTCTCCCTTGGTCCAGACCTGAATCTAATAAAATCATGCTGTCTCAGATTCTGCAATCCATTGGACTTCAGAAACCTCACTATCCAATAATTTACTCACCAAAGAGGTCAGACTAACTGGCCTGTAGATCTCAACCTCATCCTTACTTCCGCTTTAATGTAAAGGGGCCATATGTGCCTTTCTCCAGTCCTCTGAGACCACGCCCAACACTAAAGAAGCATTGAAAAGGTCAGACAGTGGAAATACTAGAACTTCTCCAAGTTCCTTCAATACTCTTGGATGTATCCCATCTGGCCTCATCACTTTATCTACTTTTTATTTAGCTATTTTCTCATGAACACAGTCTTCTGAAAAATGTTCAAGATCCCCTTCACTTCTGTTCTATTTGTGGGTGTTTTCTGAGGTACTGGCTCCTGGCCCTTCATCTGTGAACACAGATCAAAAAATATTTGTTTTGCAACTTGTTAGTCAACCACTTATCCTCATCAGCTTCTACATATTTCTCCCCTTCACCCTTGAGTCTGAGAATACCGTTTTTGCACTTTTTCTCCTCACTAACATATCTTAAAAATGTCTTGTCTTCCCCATTTTATTGCATTGCCTATTTCTTCTTCTTTTTGTATCTTTGCTTTCCTGACTACTTTCCTAGCTTCTCTAAGCTTTTCCAAATATTGATGCATATCTTCCTCTTTCTGTGATCTCTTGGATTTTATGAAGACCACCCTCTTTTCCTTCACCTTTTCAGTTATTTTGAGAACCATAATGGCCTCCTTTTACTTTTGGGGGTTATTCTGTGCCACGAATAGCAGGGATGGACAACCCGATGGGATGTCCATCCCTGCTATTCGTACCATCTCCCGGCCTCAACTGACTTCTCCACCGGTTGTGCGGGGAAGTTAGAAGGGGCAGGGAAGGGGCGGCTCAGGGGCGGAGTCTGGGCAGTCGCCGGCCCTGGAAATACAGGGCCTATTTTAATGTCGGCCCGGTACGTCTAGGGCCGGTGACATGTGCGTGGAAGTTATTCCACCTCCGAGGTTTCTTTTTGGGACAGCCAGGGCGCAGATTGGGAAGGGGGGGAGGACATTCCCCACAGCCCGACCCTGGCCTTAGGAAATTTCTATTAAGTTCCATGATTACATCTCTTTCTCCTTTGGCTTTGGCTTCTCTGCATTTCTGAGCAGTTTTCAAAGTTTCTTCAGTCATCCATTTTGGAAGTTTTTGCTTTTTTTTACCTTTTACAGAGACTGTTTACTTTCTTTGAGCACAGCTTTCTTGATGTCATCCCATAGCTCTTTTGGTGCTCTGTGATTTGTTTCCAAAATAGCAAATCAATTATTTTACAAATAGTCTTTAAACTGCATTGGTAATTTCAAGATCATATTTTGCCACATCCATGAGTGGCTTGCTGTTTTTCAGCTTTAGCTTGAGTTTGCAAGCTAGTAGTTGGTGATCTATACCACAGTTTGTTGATGCTCTTGAGCTTTTCCATCAATGACTTCCACAGATGTGTACAGTTGTCACTTGTGTTGCTGGAAAAAGTTGTTTTAGATGAAAACATTGTTGGTCTTGCAGAATTCTATCAATCTTTCTCCATATTGATTTTTGTTGCCACACCCATATTTTCAACCACTCTGTCGCCATCTTTGTTCCCAGCTTTTGCATTCCAGTCACCCGTGACTATTGGTATATCTTGTTTCCATGTTTTGTCAATTTCAGCTTGTATTTGTTCATAAAATTAATCAACTGTGTTCACTTCTTCATCTATTGTTGCTGCATATACTTAAATAATAGTTATCTTGATGGGCATTCCTCATAGACAAAAAGAAATTAAGTGTTCACTGATTACATTGTATTCCATTACTGTTATTACAAGTTTTTTTCTTAATTATAAATGCAACACCAATTCTTTTTTTCTTTCATTTCCAGCATAGTATATCATGTGATCATCAGATCTGAAGTGCCCATTGCCAATCCGTTTCTGTTCGCTGACACCCAACAGGTCGAGTTGTGCACATTCCATTTATTTTTGAACACCTTTAGCATCCCTTGATTCATGCTTTGTACATTCCACATCCCAGTATGTAAGCTGCAAAATAAATGTGCTTGAGGCAAGTATATTACAGTAGTAGTATCTATACCTCTCCTAGTGAGGTAAGTATATTATAGACCTAAAGTAGCTTACAACAGAGCAGCAACACATAATCAGGGGAATAAAAAAAATCTAATAAGTAATACATCAAAAATAAAACAACATATTCATACAGCATCAATCTAAAAAAGATGAGGACTATCCTTTCGTTACTGCCTGTCTCACAAAGGCCAGGATGACTAAATCCCAAAACTATCCTTACTACCAAATATATTCCTATACTTCCAGGTTGCCTCTGCAGCAGGTGACTTTTATTCTTAGTTGACGAGGACATTTATAGAAGGGTGAAGACCATAGCAAAGGAGCCTAGGTGGCTGAAGGAGAAGTACAAAGATGGCATATCAGGGTAAAAATTTTAAAAAGGGAAAGAAAGTTTTGACAAAATACGAATACTGAGCAGTTTAAGAAACAAGTCTGGTGCAGGGCTTGAGGATATAGGAAATATGATTGATGGGGGAAAAACGCAGACAAGGAACTGTTATGTAAGAAGATACAAGTAGCAAATTGAATATTGCTCCTGGTGGGATGGAAAAAATATTTACATATAATGTGGATTTCCATATAGATTAAAACCTCATGATATACAACAGAGATAAAGAAAATGTATTTGCCTATTTATGTGACAAAATCATTGAATCTACTTTATTTCTCAAACCGCACATTGCTGTAACAAAGTGTAATCAATGAATAAGTCCAGGAGTCGATTGATAGGGTCCAAGTCAGTTTATTGTGCACAAGGCCCAGTCAGTCAAAGCTTCAAAAGGTACTGAGCGAAAGTTTATACAGAGACATAACTTTTTATACCTCTTTTTCAGTTTGATACATGAAAACTTTCTATTGGTTCTAGCTCGATACATGCAAACTTCTCATTGGTTATACATTCCCTTCATTTGTCCAATTAGAAATCCCTCCGGAGCCTAGCAACCGGCCCCCTCCTTTAGGATTGCTTGAACAATGGTACAGTTCTAAATCTCGTTACTTTTCTACCGCAAGGTTAACTTTGGCTTCTGGAATGCATATACTGTAACATTTCTGTTCTTTCACATACAAGAGAATAATAGAAGACTTATGAATTCATGAAGACTTCTTATTAAGCATTTTAAAACAGCTTTCTTATTTTTCACAGATTTTTGTTTCTTTTCTAGCTATAATGGGAGTTAGGATCCAGGCCTAACTTACAGGCCTTTCATAGTAAAGTTTTGACAAAATACGAATACTGAGAAGTTTAAGAAACAAGTCTGGTGCAGGGCTTGAGGATATAGGAAATATGATTGGTGGGGGAAAAACGCAGACAAGGAACTGTTATGTAAGAAGATACAAGTAGCAAATTGAATATTGCTCCTAGTGGGATGGAAAAAATATTTACATATAATGTGGATTTCCATATAGATTAAAACCTCATGATATACAACAGAGATAAAGAAAATGTATTCGCCTATTTATGTGACAAAATCATTGAATCTGCTTTATTTCTCAAACCGCACATGAAGCTTACAACCCTTATATAATATGACTTTTTACTTTACATCCTTTTGCCTAGCAATGTGACATAATGCAGAGTGGAGGAGTAGCCAGCCTAGTGGTTAGAACACTGGCTTGGTAACCAAGCAACCAGGATTCAGTTCCCACTAGCACTCCTTGTGGCCTTGGGCAAGTCACTTAACCCTCCATTGTCTCAGAAGAAAAGCCTGGCAATCTACTTCCGGTGACACTGCCAAGAAAACCCAGGAGCTTCTGGGTCGCCAGGACTGACTCAAAGGCACACATTGCATTGCATTGTGACATAATGCAGCATAGCCCAGTAAATCATTAGCATTCTCATTAATGGAAGCAGTATATAAAAGGACCACATTTTTTATGGTATCTTGTTTTTTTTTTTTTAAGGCAGTGTGCATCTGTGCTTTGTTCACTCCTCTGATTTGAAGGACCTTATTTAAGAATACCACTTCTATTTGCTTTGCTTTTAGTCGTAAAGCCTGTTAGTATCACTAAAATGACTCTCCCTATTGACTATGCCTACAGTGTCCTGCTACACTGGAGAATAGCAACTGGAGTGTTTTAAGGCAAGTGGTAGGGGAAATATCTTTTCCTCCATTTTTTAAAGTCAATTTCCTTTTATTAAGATTTTCCAGCATACAAAAAAAAGGGAAAAACAACAACATCCCAATCCAGCCCTTGCTATATAAACAACGCTTATGACAAAATATAGTGCCATTTATGAGAACCAAAGTTTTCCATCTCTGTTGACATCCAAAAGTATGATTATGCCTCTCTGCAGCTACCTGTTCATATACCCGGAATTGACATAATACATTCCATCCAGGTGTTTTGACCAATGTAGATGCCAACTTCCAGTGAGTTAAAGGCACTTTAATAGCAATGGCCAGCATGAAATCAAATAAACAAGCATTAGACTTTGTTGATGGTGTGGGTAAGACTCAGCGATCTCTAAATAATAATCTTATAGGATAACCTTTCCTTATTGTTTATGAAGCACTGAATATTTAACCACACTAATGACCAATACATTTGCACCCAGGGGCAGTCAAATATAATGCCTCTGTATCGTTCCATGGTGCGACTGCACCTTGAATATTGTGTGCATTTCTGATCACCGTATCTTAAAAAGGATATAGCGTTATTAGAAAAGGTACAGAGAAGAGCCACCAAAATGGTAAAGGGGATAGAAGAATACCCCTATGAGGAGAGGCTAAAAAGGTTAGGGCTCTTCAACCTGGAAAAGAGACGGCTGAGGGGAGATATGATAGAGGTCTATAAATTAATGAATGAAGTGGATCGGGTAAACATCGATTGTTTATGCCATCAAAATATAGAAAGACTAGGGGACATGCAATGAAGCTACAGTGTAACCTATTTAAGACTAATAAGAAAAAGTATTTTTTCACTCAACGTGTAATCAAACTCTGGAATTTGTTACCGGAGGATGTAGTAAAAGCTGTTAGTGTAGCTGGGTTTAAAAAAGATTTGGACAAGTTCCTGGAGGAAAGGTCCATAAACCATTTTTAAAGGGGACACGGGAAATCCACTGCTTGCTCCAATACAAGCATTGTATTGGAACCTGTGTCCTTTGGAGAAACTACTAGGTACTTGTGACCTAGATAGCCCACTGTTGGAAACAGGATACTGGGCTTAATGGACCTTGGTCTGACCTGGTATAGCATATCTTATGTTCTTATGAATAACATGAGAAAGGGTGCCAGTATCACTAACAAAGATGTTAAAATACCTATTATTTTGTGTCCCTACAAATTTTGTGTCCCTACAAATTCTGAAATCTTTGATGTAATCCAAAATGTGCTAGAAAATATAACAGTTGTGTAACATCTGCAGATAACTTTGGTCCAAATTAATATATATTTCTTTTTTTCCAATTTTGAGAGGTTAAAGTTGCATCTAATTCCCTTTATCAGACTTTTTGCACACCTACATTTAGGTATAAAATCGAGAAACAAGATGAAGTAAGGAAGCCACTGCTCGGGTCACTTCTTCCACCTGCCAAGTCTCCAACAGCTGATCCACTGTGAGGTCGCTGTACTTTAAAGAGTGATTTAATTATAACCATCAGAGTTGTTGGTTAAAGGCTAAACCATAATTCCATTGTAACTGCTCAAAAGTCTTCCATCACCCTACTGCACAGAATTGACTGATATGCCAAATATTTTTTTCTTGCCATGCTTTTCAACTAAATCAGCTTATGATTAATCTGAAACAAATATTGTTCCATATTGGAAACTTGTGAGCTGTCAACACGTCAAAATCTAAAATTTTCTCAATCTTATGGAGTGCTTTTAAACCTGTTAAAATGTCTTGTTTCATCTGCCTCCAACATCTATCTCTGTTTCAAAGATAAACAAGAATGTTGGAGACCATTGAGAAAGATTAGTATGTTGGCCACTGTTATGTTCTTGCTTGCCCTATAAAGTTCACTATAATAATTTTATAGAATTGTCCAATTATGGGAGTTATTTTAAAAACACTATTCATGATTCTCACATCTGAAAACACCCATTCAAATATATGAATCGTACCAATATCTCATTTTAGAATGCCCCAAGGCTACACATCCAGCACGATCATATCTGTGTTGCATGGTGCCAAGGCAAGCCCAGGGCATTCCTGAAAAGATACATGTGTATGCCCAATTGTAGAAGGGTACTGCATGTTTGGACTCGGTGATCAACATGTTCATATCTATGTCTAAACCCACCCCTGGGCATGAATAGTAATCTGCAATTAGCTCATTTTGGCAACTGAAGACCTTTACGGAGAAGAGGAGAAAGCCCTCTCACTGCCCCAAGTAATTGCCACCATTCCAAAAAAACATACAGGTGAATAAACAGACCTTTTTCTCCAGGACCAAGCAGGAAGTCAGTCCTCACATATGGGTGTCATCAGCGCCGATGAAGCCCCAGCGGAGCATTTCCCCAGCTTTCTATGAAAGCCTTTGGGAATGCAGGCACGCATGCGCGGTTCCCTTCCCGCCTAAAGGTGCCATCTTACCTCAGTCTCTTTTTTTCCCTGAAGCCCACCGGACGTGTGTCCAGTTTTCCCGGTTAAAATTAGATTTTTCAGCGATTTTTGCTATTTTTTCTCCCGGTTCGATGCCGGTTCCCCTCCCGCTGGGTTCGGTACACCGGTATCGAGCCCGATTCTTCTTTTTTGGTTTTTGCCCTTCGTGGCTGGCGTTCGTGCCTTTTTTCCATTTTTCCCTGGAAGGCCGGTCCTTTGACCTCGCGGGGACTCTTTTTTCCCCGATGGCTTCCAGCGGTTTTAAGAAGTGTGATCGGTGTAAGAAACTAATGTCTCTCACCGACACACACGACTGCTGCCTTCGGTGCCTCGGCCCCGACCACGATCCTAAGTCGTGCGGGTCCTGTGGAAAGATGTCTTCCAAGGCACTACGAAGTCGCCAGCAGTAAAAGGAAAGGCTTTTCTCAGACTCAGCCTCCGGCCGGGCTCGGACCTTGTCTGAGGCCTCAACATCTCGGGATTCCGATCCCGAGCGCCGTCGAAGCTCCTCGGACAGGGGGTCCCCCGACCGGGAACGCAAGAGGAAGAAACGGCTCACGAGGGCATCGTCGGAGGAGGTCCCTGGCTCCTTGAGGGCCAGGTCTAAGACCCCTGACTGTCGCCCCGGGCCCGTGGAACCAGAGAAGTCTGCCAAAGTTCCTTGTGTGGAGCCGGATTCTGCTGGACACATAAGCCCCGTAGTCCTCGTGGACTCTCCTCCCAGGGAGCCGACATTGGACCCGGTGCCGCCGGGGCCCGAGTCAGTGGCTGCTGCGTCTCCCGAGCTGGGTCTCAGGATGACAGCCTTGGAGAGCAGATTGTCTGCCTTCATGGAGCAGCAGCGAGCACTGATGGCCAGCGTGTCTGGCGCATCTGCCCCGATCACCGGGACATCGACGTCGAAGTCGACCCCGGAGACCGAGTTGATACTCGAGTCCATCGTGGCTCGGAGTCAACCTCGGTAGCGGTCTCCCTCAACCTCCCGTTCGGGACCGAGGGCGTCAGGGCGGGTGCTCCAGGGCCCCGCGGGGTCGGACCCCGACTCTTCCTTGGACGAGTCGGCTTGGGAGACGGAGGACGAGGAGTCTCCTGATACCTTCAAGACTCGGTGCGTCCCTTCGGACTCACCGCAGTCTGAGCCCCGGAGTAGGTCCCCCCCGGAGGACACCCGGTTCTCAGAGTTTGTCCGGGATATGGCCACTGCCTTGGCTATTCCGGCGGACCCCGAGGAAGAGCCTCGAGCTGAAGAGCTCGAGGCGCTACAGTATGACTCTCCTCCGAAGGAGGCCTTTACTGTCCCGGTTCCTCCGATGCTGGAACGGCTCCTCTTCCGTATGTGGGAGGCACCGGCCTCGACGCCGGTTCTTAGCAGGCGAGTCGATTCGATCTATCGACTCCGGAAGAGCCCTGGTTTTCAGAAGGCCCAGCTACCACACCATTCCATGGTTGTGGAATCGGCTATGCATCGTCTGAAGAGCCAGAAGATGCACTCCGCGGTGCCTCCTGGCAGGGAGGCCCGAAACCTCGATGGCGTCAGTAGAAAGTGCTTCCAGGGCTCGATGCTTGCTTGCCGTGTCCAGTCCTACCAGCTGTACATGGGCATGTACTTGCGGGATCTGCCCAAGGAGTTGGCCGGGTTCTCTGCTGGTCTCTCCGGGGAACCCTTGCAGAGATTTAAGTCCTTGTCCTCGGGGATTCGGGACTGCTCGAAGTTCATGTCCCTCACCACCTACGATGGCTTCGAGGCTTCGGCCCAAGTTGCGGCAGCCGGCATCGCGGCTCTACGCCAGGCATGACTGCAGTCATCGGACCTCGAGCCATGGGTTCAGGACAAGTTGGTCGATGTCCCTTGCCGAGGTGAAAACCTTTTTGGCAAGCCCATGATCGAGAAGGCCGCTCATCTCGAGACCGAGCACCTCACACGGACATGGCTGTTCAGGAAGACCTCTGCCCCTTCTCATAAAAAGAAGGGCTCGGGTAAAAAGCCCTTTTACCCGAGGAAGGGCACTGCCTACAAACAGTACCCGCAATATCAAGCTGCCCAAGCTGCCCCTCAGGCTCAGCAACCCAAGGGCCAGGGTAATGGGCCCCGTAGGCAGAGGACCCCCAAGCCTCAGGCCCCTGCTACCACTCAGCAGGGTGGGGGTTTTGACTCCTTGAGCATAGACTCTCCTCCACTGCTCTCCCAACCCTGCACAGGAGGTCGTCTCGCCCTCTTTGCCCACCAGTGGCCCCTTATCACCAGGGACAGTTGGGTGCTGGAGATAGTCCACAAGGGCTATGCCCTCCATTTTCACCAACTGCCTCCTCCATACTTTCCAGGGGAGCCTCCCAGGCCTCCCCTGCACACAGACCTTCTCCTTCAGGAGCTTCAGGGTCTGTTGGTGGACAGGGCGATGGAGCCTGTGCCTCCCCACTTGCAAGGTCACGGATTCTACTCCAGGTATTTCCTGGTGCCCAAAAGAACCGGTGGCCTTCGACCCATTCTGGACCTCAGGAACCTCAACAAGTTCCTAGTGAAGGAAAAGTTCAAGATGCTTACTCTTGGAACCTTTCTGCCCTACCTCCAGCAGGGAGATTGGCTAAGCTCCTTAGATCTAAAGGATGCGTACACTCACATCCTCATTCATCCAGACCACAGAAAGTACCTCAGGTTCATTGTGGGAGGAAACCATTATCAGTACAGAGTGCTGCCTTTTGGCCTCACCTCCGCCCCCAGAGTCTTTACAAAGTGCTTAGCGGTGGTGGCGGCCTACCTGAGAAATCAGGGAATCTTTGTCTTCCCCTAACTAGACGACTGGCTCATCAGGGGTCAGACATGTCAGGAGGCCAATCAAGCCACCCTCAGGACTATTGCTCTTCTACAACGCCTGGGGTTTGTCATAAACTTCGCAAAGTCCACTTTGCTCCCCTCCCAGAACTTGGAGTTCATAGGGGCAAGGTTGGACTCTCTCCTGGCAAAGGCATTCTTGCCAGAAGACAGAGCCCAAAGGTTGATGGCCTTGGCAAATCAGTTTCTCTGCAGGTCCCTGGTCTCCGCCAGACTCTGCCTGAGGCTTCTAGGCCACATGGCTTCGACAGTGCATGTGACTCCCAATGCCAGGCTCCATATGAGGCCTGCACAGGGGTGCCTGCGGGCTTCAGTGGTCACAGGCCACAGGCAGCCTCAGCGACAGAATAAGGGTGTCCAGACCATTTCTGCACTCCCTCAACTGGTGGCTACACCCACCCAATCTGCTGAAAGGGGTGCCTTTTCAGATTCCAGGGTACACAGTAGTGCTAACAACAGGTGCCTCCCTGCAAGGCTGGGGAGCTCATTGTCTGGGCAAGTGCACCCAGGGCCTCTGGTCTCCCTGGGAAGCTGCACAGCAGATCAATCTCCTCGAACTCAGAGCTATTCGATTAGCACTCAAAGCTTTCACTCCTACCCTGACTCACCAGTGTGTCCTGATCCAGACAGACAACCAAGTTGCCATGTTTTATGTGAACAAACAGGGCGGAACCGGGTCCAGGATCCTTTGTCGGGAGGCCCAGGACCTTTGTTCTTTTGCCCTCAAGCACAACATGCTCCTAAAGGCTGTGTACCTTCCAGGCCAGGACAACTACCTGGCGGACAGATTAAGCAGAATACTGCAGCCCCACGAATGGCAGCTGCATCCTTCAGTAGTTCAGAAGCTCTTCCTAAAATGGGGTCTCCCTTTGATAGATCTCTTTGCCAGTCCATTGAACAAGCAACTGCCAAAGTTCTGCTCCAGGCAACCGCATCCTCTATGGATAGCAGCGGATGCTTTTCTGATATCCTGGTCTCAGGGCCTCCTGTATGCGTTTCCTCCCACGCCCTTGGTGGCCCAAACTCTCTTCAAGATTCTTCAGGACAAGGCCTCGGTCCTGCTGGTGGCTCCCAGATGGCCGAGACAGCCTTGGTTTCCTCTTCTGCTTAAACTGGCGGTGGATCCTCCACTACCTCTGGGGTTGCAACCTGACCTTCTCTCACAGGAGCAGGGTTCCCTTTTGCACCCCAATCTCAAAGCTCTCAATTTGATGGCCTGGAGGCTGCAAGGGTAGTTTTGGCTCCCTGGGGCCTACCTCAGGAAGTTGAGGAGGTTGTCCTAGCCTCTAGGAAACAGTCCACTAGGAAAACCTATGCTCTCAAATGGAAAAGGTTTTCTGTGTGGTGTCAGCTACGTACAGAGGACCCTTTCTCTTGTACTGTTCCAGTAGTGCTTCAGTACCTACTGCACTTATCAAATCAGGGACGTAAGTCCAATTCTGTTCGGGTACACCTCTCAGCTCTAGCAGCTCACCACTCTCTGGTGGAGAGACATTCTCTGTCTGGTCACCCCTTGGTGTCCCGCTTTCTCAGGGGCTTGCTTTTGCTCAAGCCTCCCATCCGTCCTCCTGCCCCTGAGTGGGAGCTGAATGTGGTCTTGCAGCAGCTGACTCGCCCACCTTTTGAGCCGATGGCTACTTGTCCACTACGCTTCCTCTCCTGGAAGACACTCTTCCTGATAGCCCTTACCTCAGCTAGGCGAGTAAGTGAGCTTCAGGCCCTGGTCTGTGATAGACCTTACACCAGGATTTATAGGAACAGGGTAGTCCTCAGGACTCATCCAAAGTTCCTCCCAAAAGTTGTCTCCTCTTTCCACCTCAATCAGGAGGTGGTTCTTCCAACATTCTTTCCTAGGCCTCATGCAAGCCAGGCTGAAGTAGTCCTGCATACCCTGGACTGTAGGAGGGCCTTATCCTTCTACCTTGACCATACACAGGGACATAGAAGGGCTACTCAGCTCTTCGTATCCTTTGACCCCAATAAGTTGGAGTTGGCTGTGTCCAAGCGTACCTTGTCCATCTGGGTGACTGACCTGGGCTTACAAGGCGGCTGACCTTCCTTTGCAGGGTAGGGTCACGGCCCATCGTGTCAGTGCAAGGGCTGCCTCAGTGGCTCATCTCCGCTCTGTGCCCTTGGTAGACATCTGCAGGGCTGCAACTTGGTCTTCAAGCCAGACTTTTGTGGCCCATTACTGTCTGGAGAGGGAGTCCCGTAGGGACAGTGCTTTTGGCCAGGCAGTACTCCTTAATCTCTTTGAGGTTTAGGCAACTCCTGCCCTCCTGCACTCTGTTGGGCTACCGGTGGAGGTTGTGTCCTTGAAAAGCCTTTCTTTGCTGCTGAGACTAGAGGGAGTACTCTTGTTCAGCCTGGGTTCCTCGGTAGCCCAGAGCTAGGGAGTCACCCATATGTGAGGACTGACTTCCTGCTTGGTCCTGGAGAAAGAGTAGTTACTCACCTGTAACAGGTGTTCTCCAGGAGCAGCAGGAATCAGTCCTCACAACCCTCCCTCCTCCCCTTGGAGTTGCAGTTGTACATAGTTTATTTTTCATTTTTGTGTGCTGTTCTTAGCTATGTCATTTGACTGAGGTAAGATGGCACCTTTAGGCGGGAAGGGAACCGCGCATGCGTGCCTGCATTCCCAAAGGCTTTCATAGAAAGCTGGGGAAATGCTCCGCTGGGGCTTCATCGGCGCCGATGACACCCATATGTGAGGACTGATTCCTGCTGCTCCTGGAGAACACCTGTTACAGGTGAGTAACTACTCTTTCTAGGCTGCCATGCCGCTGGATGTCTCTGCTTGCAAAATGGCAGGCCAGGACATGTATGTGGCGAGAGATACACATGCCCATTCTGGAATATGGTTTATGGTTTATTAACTTAATATACCGCTAAACATAAGGAACATCATAGCGGTTTACAGAGTTCAAATTATAATGGTCACCATGAGGTGAAAGGAAAAGAAAAAAAAGGAAAAGAAGTTACATCTGTTGATAGGAAAGCAAACTAGGCAGATTCGTACAACATGACGATAGAGGGGAGAGTGAGGGGAGGGGGAAGGGGAGACAAAGTCATGTGGGAGGTTCAGGAAGGTCGAAGGCAAGGGAAAAGAGGTGAGTTTTAAGGCGGTTCTTAAAGGTGGCATGGTCATGTTCGAGGCGGATAGAAGAGGGGAGGGAGTTCCACAGGGCGGGGGCAAGGAAGAAAAAGGCAGAGGAACGGGTGGATTGAAGGCGGGCACAAGTGGGTGAGGGGAGATGCAGGCGATTCAGGTGAAAGGAGCGTAGGGAACGGGTTGGATTATGAAAGTGAACCAAGTCAGCTAGATATTGAGGGGAGTGGGTGTGGAGGATGCGGTGGAGAAGGACCAAAATTTTGAAATGACTGCGAAACCTGACAGGGAGCCAGTGGAGACAGATGAGGAGAGGAGTGATATGATCACGGATAGATGCATGAAAGATGAGCCGGGCAGCAGTGTTTTGAATACGTTGAAGGCATTGTAGTTGGGAAGCGGGGAGACCAGACATGATGGAGTTGCAAAAATCGATGCGAGATATAACCAAGGAAAGAAGGAGGGTAGTGAGAGCCTGTGAAGAGAGGAAGGGGCGAATGGCACGAATCTGACGTAGAAAATAGAATGAGGTCTTTGAGACGTGAGCAATGTGATCCCGAAAAGTGAGGCCGGGGTCGAAGAGGACACCCAAGTAATGAAAGGTGGAGACTAAGGGAATGGGGGAACCAGAGAAGGAGGGGGAAACCGAAGGGGGGTTACCATCACGTGAGAACCAGATGGCCAGGGTCTTAGTAAGATTAAGATGTAGGCAGTGGGTGGTAAGCCAGTCGGCTACAGCGGTGAGACAGGTATTCAGTGGGGAGAGGTCAGGGGAAAGGGGAGAGGTGTGGTATAGAAGAAGGAGGTGTGGTATAGAAGAAGGAGGTCATCAGCATAATAGAAGGCAGAAATCCCATCAGCATGAACACATCTGTGTTGCCAGACCCAAAGCCATCCATAATGAACACCTACAGGTTTCTAAAATCATCTTTAAACGTGCACATGTCTGAGGCATAATTCTGCATCTTCCCGTGTCTTTTCTTTTTGATGAGATGTTTGTGTTTTAAGGTGTTCTGGACCGATTTTAGGAAACACTTACATGTGTCCACCTTCACTGCACCCCTTCCCATGAAATTTCAGCCATTTTGACGTCTCAGATTGCATCTAAAATAGGTCTTCCCATCTTCATCATTACAAGCCAGGTATCTCTAGTCAGATATAGCTGCCTGTGTGAGCCGCCAATCTGTCCCAAGGCTGCAATGCGAGTAATTGCCTCACCTAGCTGTATTTTCATAATTGCAAGATCTTCCTACAATTCCTGTAATATTTCAAGATAGACTTCAGCATTACCTCAGTGTCTCTGTTGTCAGCCATTTTATGTGGTGAGGGTGTCTCAAGTTTGGAGTATTTAACACCTTGTCCTTTAGTGTTGAGGAAGTCTAGTTTCATCGATGTTCTGGTTGCCATTTCAGCTTCTAACAAACACTGCCCATGCTCAGTTCTAGACTCTATGGGTGAGTGATCTAAGTTTTTTCAATCCGGTTCAGCAGAGCTCAAGCTTCAAGTTGCTATCTTGGATAATGCTCACCAGTGCCTCCAGCTTTTCTTCCATTTTTAAAATAGAGCATATTCATCTGCATACACATCAGTGTTCTAGTTTCATGATCTTGGCAGACCATGAGTGCATTCTATTAATTAAAAAATGGAGGAAGTGTGTTTTCTTAATAGAAAAAATATAAGGTCAATGTTCAGAATCATTTTCCATGGATAAAACACTTTTTTTTTTACTCGTGGAATTAGGGGAGAGGGTGTTGAATATTATCCCCCTCCCCCCTTTTACTACAGGTAAAACTGCCTATGCCGATCACAGCATGGGCACTTTCCCCTGTGATAAAAGGGTGGTTATTATAGGGAAAGTGCACATGAAGCATTTTCAATGTCCATGTGTACTTTCTGCTGCTGCATTTGCACATGCTCAGAGCAGGTGTAAGTGTATGCAGTGACGTACAGGACCGTTCTCACCACTGGCAAGCCTCATATGATGTTTTTTTAGTAAATGAGCTCGCACCTGGGGGCACTGCTGATTAGCCACGAGGTCTGAAACTCCTTAAGTCTCTACATATTGGATGCATGCACAGTGGTGCTTTGGAATATGATTGCAGGTGTTCAGGCATTGCTTCTTGTAGGAGAAAACAGAATTACCAGATAGCAGGTGTCATTTGAATATATAGGGACTGATATTCAAAGGCTAACTGGATAAATGCTACTAAGCCTAATATTCGGTGATACTCTCCAGATGGTGCTGCTGAATATTATCTCTGACCGCCTCGGATACTGCGGTTGCAGTCCAGGTGTTTGCACTTGTATGTCAATATAGAAAGTAATTAGTGAAGAATTGCAAATGGCATAGAGGCTTGTGGCTCTTCGTGGAGCAGATTTATTGAGGCATATGCTTTCGAGGATAAGATGTATCTGTGGAACTGGACTTTTGTCCTTGAAGGCTTTCAGTTTAATAAATTTGTTAGTCTGTAAGATACCACCAGCCTCTTTGACATTTTTTGCCACTATGACAAACTGGAAAGACGTCTGGTAGTGAAGAATCTCTTAACTTCTGGTGGTTTCCTTATCATTTAAAACAAGTTATAATGATAACCAATTGATGACTACCAGACCAATATTAAATTGATACTTTAGACTTCTGGTTAAGATGGTGGCCTAAGAGGATGTGAGCTCCTTCCTATCCCTGCACAGCTAAGGTCATTCTGTGCACTCCACTTGCTCTAGCAGAGCCAGTTTTTGCTTTAAAATGCTGAAAACCCTGAAGTTGAAGTCTAAGACTATTAAAGAAATGTATGCAGCAAAAGTTAAAGCAGCGGGAAAGAGCTCAGATGCGACATCACGGCTGCTATCCCCCTGCTCATCTGCCACTAGTGACACAGGCGGTGCCCTCATGGGAGGCAATGAGATGCTACTGATTGTCCTGCATGAGATCCCCACACTGAAAAATGAAATTGTGGGCAAGGTTCTCAATAAAATTGAACAGAGGTTTGTGACCTTAGGAGATCGTCTTTATCAAGCGGAGGACAGAATTGGAAAAATGGAAGACTCTCAGCAGGTGGTGTCGGAAAACGTTGGTAATCTTAAACAGTAGATGCAGCACACTCAAGAAAAATTAGAGGATTATGAAAATTGAGAACGGCGCTCTAACATTCACATTTTTAGAGTCTCAGAAGGGGCTGAGGGGCAAGACTCTATTGGCTTTGTTCAAACCTTGCTAAAAGCGTGCTTCCCTGGCTCCCCTTGACCCTTGGAGTATGAGATTGAGCATGCTTACAGAGAGCTTCTTCCAAGGTCAGATACCAACAGACATCCCAGGGCTTTCATTGTTTGATTGCTCAGATTCCAAGAGCGGAAATTCATTATCTGCGCTGCTAGGAAAACTGGCTTGTTCAATACAACAGCTGGAAAATTATGATCTTTCCTTGCTTCTGAAACTGTCCACAGGAGGTGGGAACTTTTAAAGTGTTTGCGATGTACTGTTAGCTAGAGGCCTATTTGGTATCCTGCCAGATTCATTTTTATTGATAATGGGGTTCTGCGATTTTTTACTATCTCCTATGTGGTGTACAAATTTCTGGCCACTCTCCAACCAATACACCATGTGGACTCTGCCAAATGAAGAACACTGCCACACAACTGTTCCTGGGGCGGCCAGTTCTTGTCCTTGAACAGTGGCTCATTGAAACACTGTGATCCGCTGAATACCCTGGGGAGTATTGCTGTCCCCAGTGCAGACAAATAGCCCTTTGGAGTTGAAGACAGGGCTGCGGTTGCAGGAGGCGGCTGGCAGCCTTGATCAGACGGAGAATCCCAATCCTTGGAAATGTTGAAGGCCTAGCAACCACGGCAGGTTCAAATTTCATGAAGAAGCATGCGGGTGACATCTCATCAGTCTCTGAGGAGTTGGGACAATAGCCAGAGAAGATGACTTTATGAGAGGACTGTTTTGTGTTCAGTAGGCCAATTGGAAAGTGTCTAAGCAAATGGCCTTCTGAGTGCAGGCCGGTATGCCTTTATCTTAACGGGGGGGAGGGGGGGGGAGATTGACTGATGGTGACTGAAAGAATGTGGATAAGTGGATGAATGTAAGGGGACAATAACAGAGATTGCTGTGCCAGGTTGGGGGAGGGGGGAAGGGGGAGAACACGCTGATGTTTTTTTCTGGAGGAAGTCAACAAAATGAAAAAGGAGAGGTGACTGGCATTGTGGAATTCTGTTTTAATTTATTTTTGGTTTTATATTGGTTATTATCTTTGCTCAGTGGAGTCAGTGGGCTGGAGCCTGAAAAAAAGTGATGTGTGTGCTAGAGGCATGATACAGAGGCAAGGGGGATTCACTTCCACTAGACGTGGAGGGGTTTCAAGTTGCCTCCCTTAATATTAGGGGATTAATCACCTCAGAAAGTAGTGCAAACTGCTAGATTTGCTGCTCTGCACAAAAGTAGATACAACACTATTGCAAGAAACCCATTTAATGGAGGGTGAACATAAAAAACTCCAGATCTAGGGGTATGATCAAATGTTCTGCCTACAATTCAAAAAAGCAGGAAGAAGGTACCCTTAGGAGCATACATGTTAAAAAAAGCCAGTTAGGCTGCTCTACCCTTCCTGTTACCCACACTAGCCGCCCCTGTGAATCCCCCCCTGAGGCATAGTGTACAAAGGGAACCCATTTATGTATGAGTATAACTTCATACATAAATGGGTGCCCTTTGTGCACTATGCCTCGAGGGGGGGGGGGGCACTCACAGGGGTGGCTAATGTGGGTAATTGGAAGGGTAGAGCAGCATGAACTGGTTATTCTTAACATGTATGTTCTTAAGGATACCTTCTTCCAGAAAGGAGTGTAGGAATTTGCTGAAGTTGCCAAGGGGGACTGGGGATCTTAATTGTGCCCTGGGGGCAGTGGACCATTCCAATTATGTGGCGAGCACTGCATAAAAAGGAGGGACGTAAACTTTGAGAATGCATAAAGCACTGGGGACTGATAGACCTCTGGAGGGAGAGAAATGGAGATAGTAGGGAATATTTCTGCTATGCCCTCAGAACAGAATCTTACTCTGATAGATTACATGAGAAATGGAGATAGTAGGGAATATTTCTGCTATGCCCTCAGAACAGAATCTTACTCTCAGATAGATTACATTCTGACTTCCACAGAAAGTGCAGGGAGGTTTGATAAAGTGAAGTTACACGCAGTCGTGGTGTCAGATCATGGAATGGTGGAATCCTTTTGGAATCCAGGAGGACCAGGGATGAAGGCTGCTGGTTGGGCTGGAGAGCCAATATCCTAATCTTGAAAAAGGATATGGTGCTGGCCAAGTTGAAGCAAGAATGGCAACAGTATTTTCTTTCTAATGACACTGGGGAAATATCTGATGGGGTACTGTGGGATGGCGGGAAAGACTTTTTGCGAGGAGTCTTAATCTAATGGTCATCTCAAGCTAAGAAAGACAAAGAGAAAACTAAGGTACAACTGTTAAGGCAGCTTCAGGAACTCCAGCAGGAGCACTGTAAAAGTGGGAGGCGGGACACACGGTGTAAATTTGTACAGGTCCAGCACCACCTTTCCGCTCTTGAAAGCAAGCAAATTGCTCACCTCTTGAGTCTTATGAAGCGACACTATATGGAGCAGGGGAATAAAGTGGGGAAATTGCTTGCTTGGCATCTGAAAAAGCAGCAGACCTCAAGGCTTATCACGGAGCTTAAGGGTAGGGAGGGAGAGAGAATTTGTTCTATTATGGGGATTTGTGCTAATTTCAAGGCCTTTTATGAGCACCTGTATATGTAAGAGTCTGTGGTGCTAGGGGATGCCATGAGAGAATACTTGTCCTCACTGGCTCTCCCATGCTTAGAGGAGACAACATGGCCAGATTGTGCCGCCCGATCAGTGAAGGTGAAGTGCAAGCGGCCATTATGTCCCTACCTACAATCATAAGAACATAAGACATGCCATACTGGGTCAGACCGAGGTCCATCAAGCCCAGTATCCTGTTTCCAACAGTGGCCAATCTAAGTTATACGTACCTAGCAATATCCCCAAAAGACACAGGTTCCACAATGCTTGTATTGGGTCAAGCATTGATATCCTGGGTCCCTTTTTAATAGTGGTTTATGGACCTTTCCTCCAGGAACTTGTCCAAACCTTTTTTAAACCCAGCTATACTAACAGCCCTTACTACATCCTCCGGTAACAGATTCCAGAGTTTGATTACACGTTGAGTGAAAAAATATTTTCTCTTATTTTTCTTAAATAGTTTACCCTGTAGCTTCATTACATGTCCCCTAGTCTTTCTATACTCTGATAGCGTAAACAATTGATCCACGTTTATCCGTTCCACTCCATTCATTAATTTATAGACCTCTATCATATCTCCCCTCAGCCGTCTCTTCTCCAGGCTAAAGAGCCCTAACCTTCTTAGCCTCTCTTCATAGGAGTAGCCTTCCATCCCCTTCACCAATTTGGTGGCTCTTCTCTGTACTTTTTCTAATAACGCTATGTCCTTTTTAAGATACAGTGACCAGAATTGCACACAATATTCAAGGTGCGGTCGTACCATGGAGCGATACAGAGGCATTATAATATCCTTTGTTTTGTTCTCCATCCCTTTCCTTATGATACCTAGCATTCTATTTGCTTTCTTGGCCGCCACTGCACACTGGGCGGAGGGTTTTAACATGTTCAACTAACAATAGAGCATTTGCGTCCTATGCTCCTAGAGACTGGAACAGCCTCCCTCCCAGCATCAGATCGATCAGCGACCTCATGCAATTCAGAAAAGCCCTCACGCGCCACCTGTTCCTTATGTACTTCTCACAACCTAACAACATCTCCCCTCCTCCCCCACGACAACCCAATCCCTCAATATGATTACTAAATATGTACTTACGGAGCATGAAACACAGACCAGATAATACTTGTATCCAAACGGTACTGCCTCAAGATGTACTTTACTGTAAATAGACTGGCCAATATGTAAATAGACTACCAATATTGTAACTGTAAAATGTACATAGTTTCCCCCAGTTCAAATCCATGTTACGTTCCCTGTTAAATGTAAACTTAGGACAGATCTCCCACTGTCTGAGAGTCATATTGTTGAATGTAAACCGCAATGATAACAAAGAGCGCGGTATAGAAGAGCTGTTAAATAAATAAATAAATATCTGAGGGAAAAGCTAGGAGAGGGAATGGGTTCTGGCAGAATTCTGTCAAGGCCTCTGTGGGGAGCTCTCCCCCTTGTTGGCGAGGATTTTCACTGGCGCACTGAGGGGAGGATCTTTGCTAGAGTTGATGGCTCAGGCTAATATAATAGTCTTACATATGGAGGGCAACCCTCCAGAGCTCTGTGGTAGCTACAGGCCGATTGCCTTGATCAATTGTGATGCCAAATTGTTTGCTAAAGTGCTCGCCAAACATATAGAAAATGTCCTCCTGCATTTGATTCATTCTGATCAGACTGACTTCATAAAAGGGTGTCTGATCTCGGAGAATGTTAGGACGACGGTGAATCTGCTGCAGCTTATCAAGAAACGAGAGAGCTCTGCATTGTGCATTGCACTTGATGCAGAAAAGGCCTTCGACGGGGTAGAGTGGGATTTTCTTTTTGAAATGTTATGAAAATTTAATGTGGGCGAAAGTTTTCTGCATGGGATTCAGGCACTCTATTGAGGCCCCTCGACTAGTATTTTAGCTAATGGCAATCGTTCGACTGCCTTTGATCTGCGGAGGGGCACGTGACAGGGGTGCCCACTTTCCCCTATGCTGTTTGCCATGGTAATCGAGGCCTTTGCAGCACTTGTAAGAGGGAACCCAGGGATAAACAAGAGCACAAAATACTTTTGTATGCAGATGATACCCTTCTCTTCCTTTCCAAACCTCAGGAGTATCTTCCGCATCTCTTAGAAGAAATTCAGGAATTTTCGAGGTCTCTGGATTCAAAGTGAATCTTAGCAAAACAGAGACCTTGAATCCTGGAGGGCTTTCTAAGGGTGCTTTCCCGAATTTTCCATTTCAGTGGGCAACTTAAAAAATCTGGTACTTGGGGGTTCATATAGGAAGGGACCCACAGGATCTTTTTCAACTTAATTATACCCTGCTGGCATTGCAGTTAGAGGCCGATCTCCGACACTGGGCAGATCTAGATTTGAGCTGACTGGGGGTGAGTGGCTGCTCGCTCTTAAGATGAGCATCCTCCCCAACTTTAATTTTCTATTCTCTCAACTGCCTATTGGCTTCAAAGGAAGGTTTATCCAAAAGTGGGAGAAGAATCTCCTTAAATTTGTATGGGAGATATGCGAGCAAGGAGGAGTAAAACTCTCCCGCTATCCCGAGCTGCCATAGTGACAGCAGTGAAGGTCCATCATGACCGACTTGAAGAGGCCCTGCGGGTCGATGTGGAAAGACAGATATTCTCCCCTGTTTCCATTTTTGAGAGAATAGATGGCGGGGCCTATACCTGGGGTACGGTTGTGGAGGGGGGAAGCTGAAGCCACATCCCTTTTTAGGTCCATTGATATGTGAAGGACACTCATGTCATAAACGAGGCCTTCTTCAGGCCCCCTTGTCCAAATGGTCCCTGGTTAGAGATTATGTGCCTTTCAGTAGCCCAGAATATGCTTCTTTGTTGGGGGACTGCCACAAAAAAGGGATTCAAAGACTTTCTGAACTCCTGGATGAGGGGAAATGCTTGGCCCAAAAAGATTTGGAAGAACACCAAGAAAGGAGAGTCCCCTTCTATCAATATTTTCAGTTACGTTTCTTTATGCAGCGTCAGAGGGTCGTGTCTCAACTTGTCAGAAGACCCACTTGGATGGATGCATTATTAAAGGGGGGCTCCGGGGCACACCTTACCTCTAAGATATATTAGGGGCTCCTAGAGGATGGGCATGGGATACCTCCCTCTGACCTGACAGGGTGGAATGCCTGGTTAGGAGCTGCTTGAACAGAGGCAGAATGGAAGCGGATACATGCAGGGGTGTATAAATGGATACTGGTTAGTATGTAGCATCAGATCCAATTGAAACTATTTCACCGCTCCTATCTCACTCCTGTACAATTGGATAGGGGGATCAGAGAGTAGATGCAGATTGTTGGAGGGGCTGTGGGAACAGGGGATCCTTCTTCCATATGTGGTGGGATTGTCGTGTCATTAGACGTTACTGGGATGGGAAAGCAATAGCAGTGGGTAATGTCTTGGGGAGGGCTTTGGACCCCGACCCAGGGGAATTACTGCTGGGAATCGACAGCTTGGAGACTGGTATTGACCCTGAAGCTCTGCGGTGGACTAAATTGTTGCAGATGGAACGGGTGGCTGTGGCCTGGAGATGGAAAATCCAGGGGGGCCCCCAGATTGAAGACAGGTCGAGTAAAGTGGGCGCACAAACATTTGATAAGATTATCTATAACCTGCAGGAGAAGAAGGAAGTAGGAGAAGCCGTATTGAAAAAGTGGGAGGTTCATTTGACCAGCACATGGATAGGGATATGCTGAGCTCCACTGAGCAAAAACGTTGATGATGTTCAAACATGTTATCATTCTGTTGTTGATACATATCTTTTTCTTTGTACATATATGATCTTTTTCAGACTGGATCTGCTTTATGATGTTAGTCTCTCTTCTAATGAAGGGGGAAGAGGAGTGCCAAGAAATGTTCTCATTGGTGTCAGGGCATGGGGTGTTTCTGAGAGATTGGACTTAGTATACTGCGAGGAGTGTACTAGGTCATTACTGGCAAGTGTGAAATGTACAGGAAGTTTCTCTCTGTTGACCTTTACTGATTATATGTATGTACCTGCCATTTTGGTTATAAATTATCAATGGTGTGTGTATCTCTTCGTTGGAAAGAAAGATAATAAAAAAAAATGATACTTTATAGTTCAACCAAGTTTCATATTTCATGGTGAAAGGGAGAGAGAAATCTTGCATGTGAAGAAGCTTCACTGGAGGTTTTTCTTTTTTTCATCTCCTCTTCATCTGCTAGCAGAGACTCTGAAAAGATATTCAAAGTGAAAGGGCTTTTTTTAGAGGCATGTTATTAAGTGCCATTGAGTCGGTGTCGACTCAGGGTGACCCTCAGGATAGTTATCCTAAACCAGGGGTCTCAAACACGCGGCCCGCGACGGAGGGAAATAAAAAAAGCCTTGCTTCTGCCGTTGCCGCCGTGGCAGCGGCAGAATCGACTGTCAATTTTTTTTTTAAAACGGGCTTCTGCTGCTCAAGCAGCAAAATCAGCTGTGCTGCGGTACCTTCCTCTCTGCCCGGAGATCCTTCATTGTGCTCCATCAGCGTGTGCTTTTCAAGCCGCGAAGAGAGTATTCCCCTCTCGCGAGGCTTGACAAGTGAATAGGCTTAAGCCGCGCGAGAGGGAAATACTCTCTTCGCGGCTTAAGAAGCACACGCTGATGAAGCACAATGAGGGATCTCCGGGCAGAGAGGAAGGGGCCGCGGGACAGCTGATTTTCTGCTGCAGCAGCAGCAGCAGCAGAAGAAGCCAGGTGTTTTTTTATTTACCCGGGGGGGGGGGGGGTAGGACTGGAAATGGGCTATTGGCAGGGGGGTTGTGGGTGGAAATGGGCTCTTGTCAGGGGGGGGGTAGGACTGGAAATGGGCTATTGGCAGGGGGGGGTAGGCCTGGAACTGGGCCCTTGGCCGGGGGGGTGGAGGACTGGAAATGGGCTATTGGCAAGGGGGGTTATGACTGGAAATGGGCTATTGGCAGGGGGGGGTTATGACTGGAAATGGGCTATTGGCAGGGGGGGTTTATGACTGGAAATGGGCTATTGGCAGGGGGGGTAGGACTGGAAATGGGCTATTGGCAGGGGGGGTGTAGGACTGGAAATGGGCTATTGGCAGGGGGGGTTATGACTGGAGATGGGCTATTGGCAGGGGGGGTAGGACTGGAAATGGGCTATTGGCAGGGGGGGTGTAGGACAGGAAATGGGCTCGTGGCGAGGGGGGGTTAAGACTGGAAATGGGCTATTGGCAGGGGGGGTTATGACTGTAAATGGGCTATTGGCGGGGGGGGGGGGTTATGACTGGAAATGGGCTATTGGCAGGGGGGGTATGACGGGTAATGGGCTATTTTGGGGGCTAGGACTGGAAATGGGCAGGTTGGGGTTAGGAAGGACTGGAAGTGGGCTGATGGGGGGAGTTAGGACTGGTAATGAGCTATGGAGGGGCTGACTGAAATGGGTAATTGGGGTTAGGGCTGGAAGTGGGCTATTGGCAGGGGGGGGGTTATGACTGGTAATGGGCTATGGTGGGGGCTAGGACTGGAAATGGGCAGATGGGGGTTAGGACTGGAGGTGGGCTGATTGGAAGGGGGGCTTGAACTGCAAATGGCTGATGGGGAGGGGGCTTGGAATGGAAATGGGCTGTGAGGGGAGGGAGCTAGGATTGGAAATGGGCTGATGGGGGGCTAGGATTGGAAATGGGCTGATGCAGGGACTAGGATTGGAAATGGGCTGATGCAGGGACTAGAAGGGAGCGTATGCTGGGTGGGGCTGGAACTAGAAGGGAGCTGATGTTGGGGGAGGATTAGAATGGGATGGAGCTGGGAAAGTGAAATGGAGAGGGGAAAAATATTTTGTCTGGGAGAGAAGACAAATCTACAATTGGCCAGGTATTGGGAGAGTAAGTGGGGATTGAGGATGGAGGGGTAAAATTTGAGTGGATGAAATAGGAATGAGGAAAGAGAAAAAGGAGAAAGATTAGTATGTTAAAGCAGATGTAGAGAGAGAATGGAAAAAAAACTAGGAGAGAAGAAAGGGCAAATGGACAGCAGACGATGGAGAGTTAGCAGAAGACATGAAGAAACCAGAAGAAAGTGGCTGGAACAATTGCAACTGAAAAAAAATGCACAAAAGGTAGAAAAATATCTCTTTATTTTGAATTTATTAACTGGAATATGTCAGCTCTGGGAAATGTGCATCATTAATGTTTGCGCTTTGTTTAGTACAAGAGGAAATTAATTTATAGTTTTATTTCTACAGTGTTGTTGTACATTCCAAGTTTGGCTTTTGGGGTTCCCAGTTTAATTATTATCTTCCTGTTTCTAAATCTTTTAGTCTTTCTTTATCCATGCACTCATTAAAGAGGCATGTTTACTAAAAGTTAGTGCATGGTAACATTATGCAAATATTTATGCAAATGAGGCCCCTTATGCAAATGAGGCCCCGCGTCTTATGCGGCCCCCGGGTTACTTTACAAGTCCTCATTCGGCCCTCAAAGCAATTTGAGTTTGAGACCCCTGTCCTAAACTGTATTCAGTTTTTAGTAAGGCAGCTTATTGTTGATAGAGTGGCACCCATAGCTGCTGTTATTGAATCAATACATCTCATTGCTGGCCTTCCTCTTTTGCATTGACCTTCTACCTTGCCAAGCATGTCTTTCTTTAATGATTTCTCTCTACGCATGATGTGCCCAAAGTATGAAAGTCAAAGTCTTGTCATCTGAGCTTCTAAAAAAAGCTTAGGTTTGATCTCCTCTAATACTGACTGGTTTGTTCTTTGGCTGTCCATGGTATACATAGTACTCATCGTCAACAGCATAATTCAAAGGCATCGATTTTCTTCCTGTCTTTATTTTTCACTGTCCAACTTTCACATCCATATGACATTATTGAAAAAACATGGCTTGAACAAGTCAAATCTTTGTATAAGAGAGACATCTCTGCTCTTGAGAATTTTGTCTGGGTCCTTCATAGCCATTCTGCCAAGAGCAGTGCACCGTCTGATTTCTTAACTGCATGTTGTTTCTTTATTAATAGTTGATCCAAGTAGGTTAAAGTTGTCCACCATTTCGATTTCTTCTCTACCAACGATGAACTTATTGATTTTGCCATTTGTCAGGATCTTTGTCTTCTTTACATTAAGGTGCATGCCTATTTTAAGACTGTTTCTTGATCTTGAGAAGCAAATGTTTCAGATTGTCTTCACTTTCAGCCAATAATGTGGTGGTATCAGCATAGCGAAGGTTGTTGATGAGTCTTCCACCAATCTTCATACCTCAGTTGTCTTCATACAGTCCTGCTTCTCTGATGATTTGTTCTGCATGTAAATTAAACAGGTAGGGGGAAAGTATGCTGCTTTGTCGTACACCTTTGCTGATTTTAAACCATTCTGTTTCTCCTTGTTCCGTTCAAACTGTTGCTTCTTGATCGATGTAAAGGCTGTGCAAGAGAACTATCAGATTTTCTGGTATACCCATGAGTAGTATAATGGGGATGTCATCCTTATCTCGCCTGCCAATCAGTTTGATGAGAAGAGTACCCATTATACTACTCCCATGCTTTTTAATGTGGCTCAGAGTTTCTCATAGTTTAGAGTCAAAAGCCTTTCTGTAGTCAATAACACACATCTAGATATCTTTTTGGTATTCTTTTGTCTTTTCAAGGATCCATCTCATATCCACAATGATGTCTCTTGTTCCTCGCCCTTTCCTGAACACTGCTTGCACTTCAGGCAGTTCTCATTCGCAGGTATGATTGTGGTCTCTGCTGAATAATCTTTAGTAGAATCTTGCTGGCATGTGGGACCAGACTGATTGTGTGATAATTTTTAGTCAGTTGGATCATCTTTCTTTAGAATTGGTATAAACAAAGACCTTTCCAGTCAGTTGGCTATGATATTGTCTTCCAAATTTCCTTGCAGAGCCTTAGAAGTATGGTAACAGCTGCATCTGATTATTGTAATACTTCAATGATGGGAATGTCATCAATGTCCGGTACTTTTTTCTTTGATAAGACTTCTTCTTTCATCACTGAAGGTTCCTGATCATAAAGATGCAGGTTGAAAGGGCTGTTGGTCCACTTGATCTTTATAGTATAATGACTCCACATATTCTTTTCACCTCTTCTTGATCTTCTTAGCAATATGGATCCTTGAGCATCTTGTAGCATTCCAATTCACAGCTGGAAATTTTTCTTTAACTCTCATAGCTTTAGGAAAACTGATCTTGTTCTTCCTCTAATAGTTTCTGATTCTATTTCCTTGCATGCATCATTGTAGTACTTTTTCTTGTCTTGTCTTGCTGCACATTGAAAATCTCTGTTGAGTTCTGTGATTGCCTCTCTTTCTCCTCTGGCTTTAGCTTCTCTGTTTCAGGGCAATTTTCAGAGTTTCTTCAGTCATTTATTTTGGCCGTTTTTGTTTTTTCATCTTTTGTAGAGATTTCTCACCTTTTTTCACCTGCTTGATGTCATCCCATAATTCTTCTGAAGCTCCATCATTTGTATCTAAAGCAGCAAATCAATTTTGCAGACAGCCTTTAAATTCCGGTGGTGTATTCTCAAGGTCATATTTTGCTACATTCATGAGTGGCTTGCTCTTTTTCAGCTTTAGCTTGTTTGCATACTAGTAGTTTGTGATCTGTACCACACTCAGCTCTGTTTTGTCTTTGTTGATGTTATAGAGCTTTTCCATCATAGACTTCCACAGATGTATTCAACTTGATTTTAGTACAATCCATTGGGTGAAGTCCATGTGTACAATCGCTGCTTGTGTTGCTGGAAGAAGGTGTTTAAGATGAATAGATTGCTGGTCTTGGTTCTCCAAAGAAATGGCTGCACTAATAAAGACAAATAACACAGCTTTCACAAAATTCATAAGCTCACAAACAGAGGAACACAGAAAGGAATACAGGATCAAACTAAACGAGACAAAAAGAGAAATAAGGATAGCAAAATCAAAGGTAGAAGAAAAGATGGCTAAAGAGGTGAAGTGTGGCGACAAAACTTTCTTCAGGTATATTCGGAAGAAGAGGAAAATCAGAGGTGGAATTGCAGGACTCAAAAGTCCTGGGAACGGATTTGTGGAAAGTGACATTGAAAAAGCAAAAATGCTAAACAAATACTTCTGCTCTGTTTTTACTAAAGAAAATTCTGGTGAAGGACCATCTGTGATTCCCAAATATACAAATGGGAATGGAGTAGATAACACACCATTCACAGAAGATGATGTGTTAGAACAGCTTGCAAAACTGAAAGTGGACAAGGCCATGGGACCGGATGGGATACATCCCAGAATACTGAAAGAGCTCAGAGATGTTCTTGCAGGGCCGTTAAAGGATGTTTTAATAGATCCTTGGAGACGGGAGAAGTTCCACAGGACTGGAGAACAGATGATGTGGTACCTCTTTACTAAAGTGGTAACAAGGAAGACATTACAAACTATAGGCCAGTAAGCCTTACCTCGGTGGTGGAAAAAGTAATGGAGGCGCTCCCGAAAAAGCGGATAGTGGACTCTCTCTAACCCAACAGGTTGCATGATCCAAGGCAACATGGTGTTACCAAAGGACGATCTTGCCAAACAAATCTGAATGAGTTCTTTGACTGGGTGACCACAGAACTAGATCAAGGGCATGCGATGGATGTCATCTACCTGGATTTCAGCAAAGCCTTTGATACTGTTCCTCATAGAAGGCTTATCAGTAAGCCCAACAGCTCGGGGATGGGTCCCAAGGTGATGAAATGGATGAGAAATTAGTTGACTGACAGATGACAGAAAGTGGTGGTAATGGAACTCACTCAGATGAAAGGAAGGTGATTAGCGGTGTGCCCCAGGGTTCGGTCCTGGGACCGGTACTGTTCAATGTATTTGTGAGTGATATTGCTGAAGGACTGAATGAAAAAGTCTGTCTTTTTGCAGATTACACGAAAATTTGCAACAGGATGGACTCCCCTGAGGGAATGGAGAATATGAGGAATGATCTACAAAAGCTGGAAGAATGGTCTAATGCTTGGCAGTTAAGATTTAATGTGAAGAAGTGTAGTGTCATGCACTTGGGAAGCAGAAATCCTAGGGAATTGTATGCAATAGGGGGCAAGAGGTTGGTGTGCACGGACCAGGAGGACGACCTCGGAGTGATTATTTCTGATGGGGATGGCAAAACAGTGTGGCAAGGTGGTGGTAAAAGCCATAAGGATGCTGGGTTGCATAAAAAGAGGAATTACCAGCAGAAAAGAAGAGGTACTAATGCCACTGTACAAGTCGCTGGTGAGGCCTCACTTGGAATATTGTGTTCAGTTTTGGAGACCATATCTTGCAAAGAATATAAAAAGACCAGAAATGGTTGAGAGGAAGGCGACCAAAACAATTTGGAGCCTGCACCAGAAAACTTATGAGAAGAAACTTGAAAACCTAAATATGTACACTCTGGAGGAGAGGAGGGACAGGGGAGATATGATTCAGACCTTTAAATACTTAGAGTCTTAATGAACAAACAAACTTATTCCAAAGATGGGGAAGCTATAAAACTAGAGGGCATAACATGAAGCTGCAAGGGGGTAAACTGAAAGGCAATGTCAGGAAATACTTTTTCACTGAAAGGGTGGTAGATGCTTGGAAAGCCCTCCCAATGGAAGTGGTGGGGGCAAATACAGTGACAGAATTCAAAATGGCATGGGACAGACACAGTGGATATCTTTATAGAAACAGGATAAAATCAAAATAAACATAACTATCTCTTATATCTCAACAAATAGGGGTGACCTACACAGAGCGGTGGGTATACCCCTAAACAAATGCATGGGGAGGGGCAATCTGCACAGAGGGGGAGGGGCACCTACTCTTGCTGCCTTGCTGGGCAGACTAGATGGACCATGCTGATCTTTATCTGCAGTCATATACTATGTTACTGTGAGATCCCACCGCCTAAGCAGCAGAGACTGGAAAGAGGCAAGTCTAACTGACCTTCCTTTTTGACCATTCTGCGGTTGATGCAGAAACCCTGTGCTAGGACTCAGCGCCAATACTCTAGCACAGAGTTTCCTAATGTAAGTTTAGTGCAGACGTTTTGCTCAGCAATGCTGTAAGCAAACAGAATGCAAGTGAGCTGTGCATAAAACGTCTGCACTAACCAAGGAGAGTAAGCCAGGCAGGGATTAATGTTAGCAGCACCTATATCTAGTGTACAAAAATATGGTTTGGCACATAAGAACATAAGAAATGCCATACTGGGTCAGACCAAGGTCCATCAAGCCCAGTATTCTGTTTCCAAGAGTGGCCAATCCAGATCAGAAGTACCTAGCAGTTAACCCAAAAAACCACACAGGTTCTGCAATGCTTCTCCTTTGTCCAAAATTTTTTTAACCCATGTATACTAATAGCTTTTACTACATCCTGCAGTAACGAATTCCAGAGTTTGATTATGCTTTGAGTGAAAAAATATTTGCTCTTATTAGTCTTAAATGGGTTGTATTGTAGCTTCACTGCCTGTTCCCTAGTCTTTCTATTTTTTGATGGCGTAAACAATCATTCTCCGGGAACAAGCAGGAAGTCAGCCCTCACATATGGGTGACATCGGTGCCAACGGAGCCCTCGTGGAAGCATTCCCCCAGCTTTCAAAGAAAGCCTTTGGGAGATGCCACCATGCATGCGTGGTCCCCTTCCTGGCCAAGGGCGCCATCTTGCTTAGTCTCCTTTTTTCCGCTGAGCCCTTCAGACATCTGTCTGCTCTTCCTCCGGAAAAAGTTGATTTTCTCGACCTGAGTTTCATACTCTCCTCGGGTAGTGTGGCTGCTGAAAGGGTGACTCTAACCCCTTTCAACCTCTCAGAGGAAGTGGAGGAGATCCTGCTGGCTTCCGTTAATCCTCCACCAGGAAAGCATATGCCTTCAAGGGGCGCAGATTTTCAGTCTGGTGCACAGAGCACAGGATTAGCCTGTTCTCCTGTCCGTTGCAGTTGGTCTTGCAGTACCTTCTCCATCTTTTACACTCCGGACTTAAATTGAACTTCTTCAGACTGCACCCCAGTGACCTGGTGGCACATCACCATCCAGTGGATGGCAAACCCCTCTCAGCCCAGCTGTTGGTGACCCACTTCATGAGGGGACTCCTCTTATCGAAACCCCTGGTACGCCCTCCGGCGACCGAGTGAGACCCTGATGTCATACCGACACAGCTTACTCGCCCGCCCTTTGAGCTCCTGGCTACATGCCACCTGATAAACCTTTCATGGAAGGTGGTATTCCTGGTGGTATAACCTTCTGTGTTCAGGCTATCGGCATACTGGTTCCCTTCAGACATATGGGTCCCACTGCAATCTGCACCTACGGCCTCCATTGCTGCTGCTTGCGGCTTCCCATGAGGGTAACCATGTTTTTTCTCTATGGGCTTTTGGTAGCCTGTAGCTAGGGAGACCCATATGTGAAGACTGACTTCCTGCTTGTTCCCAGAGAAAGTGTAGTTAGTCACCTGTAATAGGTGTTCTCCGGGGATAGCAGGAATCAGTCCTCACAACCCTCCCTCCTCCTCTTGGAGTTGCTTCTTTACCATATTTTAATTTTTGCCGTCTTTTAGCTATGTAATCTAACTGAGCAAGATAGCACCCTTGGGTGGGAAGGGGACCACACATGCGTGGTGGCATCTCCCAAAGGTTTTCTTTGAAAGCTGGGGGGATGCTTCTGCGAGGGCTCCATCGGCGCAAACGTCACCCATATGTGAGGCCTGATTCCTGCTGTCCCTGGAGAACACCAGTTACAGGTTAGTAACTATGCTATCTATGTTTACCCATTCCATTCATTAATTTATAGACCTCTATCATATATCCCCCCTCAGCTGTCTCTTTTCCAGGTTGAAGAGCCCTAACCTTTTTAGCCGCTCGTCATAGGAGTATCCTTCCATCACTTTTACCATTTTGGTGGCTCTTTTCTGTACCTTTTCTAATTCCACTATATCCTTTTTCAGATATGATGACCAGAATTGTATAGAATATTCGAGGTGCGGTCGCACCATGGAACGATACAGTGGCATTATAGTATCCATTGTTTTATTCTCCATTCCTTTCCTTATGATTCCTAGCATTCTATTTGCTTTCTTGGCCGCCGCTGCACACTGGATGGAGGGTTTCAATGTGATCTCCAGGAACAAGCAGGAATGAGTCTTCACATATGGGTATCGTCGGTACCGACGGAGCCTGCACGGGAACGCTCCCCAGCGTCCAAAAGGAAAGCTTTTGGGAGCATCCCACAGCACCTGCACGCTGCCTTCCCGCCTTTCCCAACCGCCTCTCTCCAGTTCTTCTTTTCCGCGGAGCCAGCAGGTCGTGTTTCCTGTCACCGCTGAAGAATTTCTTATTTTCTTTTATTTTTCTTTAGTCGCGTGTCTGCCTTCTCGATTCCGGACCGGTACCACCGGTCTTTTTTCTTTCTTTAAAAAAAACAAACAAAAAAAACCCTACTCTTTTCTTACTTCAGTGCATTTTTTCTTCTGGGGCCTTAGGCCTACAGATATATTTTTCCTCATGGAAAAACACCCCTCCGGGTTTAAAAAGTGCACGAAGTGCAGCAGCACTATTTCTGTCACGGACACCCATGACTGGTTTCTAAAATGTTTAGGTCCTGACCACTCCATTGCGGATTGTGAGTCCTGTTCCATGATGTCTAAGAGAGGGTTACAAAATCGGGCAGCCAAGCTCAGTACCCTGTTTCCCTCCGATGCAGCTTCTGTGGCATCGACGTCTTCCAGGGCTTCTTCTTCATCCTATGGATCTCAGGTAACCAAACTTAAATCTGGCCGGTCCTCAAAGAGTTCATCTCCCTCTAAGTATCGAGATGCCCCCTTGCTTACTCTTGAGGAATCCACACCGGCAAAATTACCCCGGCGGGAGGCTCCGGCTTCCAAAGCTCTACCTATGGGGTCACAGGTTGACATCGATGGCTCGGCCTCGACCGATCACCTGTTACAATGTTCTGGGGTACCGGCGGTTACCATCGGTACCGACATCCAGACATTGGTGGCGTCGATGAATCAGAATATTCTGACCATGCAGCGTGCCATCACGGCATTCATACAAGCTGCGATGCCTACGGTACCGCAACAAACCCCGTTGTCGGTACCGGTACCGATTCTGGTACCGGATCTGAAATCGGTTCCGATACCGGTACCGCTTGCATCAACATCAGCATCGACGACAGCGGTACGCTATCCAGTGATGCCCATCAGTACCGACTCGGTACCGATTACTCCCGATGTCGATACCTCCCGGTACGCGTATCGGGCTCTGCGAGAGCATCCAGACAGTCGATACTTCGATTCCTCTGAAGACTCTGATACATCAGAGGCCTCAATTGAAGCATCGGGGATCCTTCCTCAGGAACCCTCTTCTCCAAAAAGGAGAATGTCTCCTCCTGAAGACTTGTCTTTTCAGGACTTCATTAGGGAGGTGGCCAAAGGCCTGTCCATCTCAGTGGCCTCTGAAACTGAACCTAGAGCCAAAAAATTAGATATCCTACAATATCCTAAGGCTCCTAAAGAGGCAGCCACCTTACCAATACATGAGATTCTTTATGATCACATGTTGGGCATATGGGAGACTCCTCTTTCCACCTCCCCTCATTCCCGAAGGTTGGACACCATGTATCGTGTTCCTCCTTGTCCTGGGTTTCATAAGACTCAGCTTCCTCACCACTCCATTGTGGTAGAGTCTGCTATGAAAAAGATCAAGAGTACAAAAAGGCACTCCTTTGCTCCTCCAGGAAGAGAATGCAGAACCCTAGATGCCTTTGGCAGGAAAATCTTCCAGGCCAGTATGCTTGTAGCCAGAATCAACTCCTATAGTCTCTATATGGGGATGTTTCTAAAAGAAGTTACAGATCATCTGCAAACCTTATCTCCTTTTATGTCAGAAGATAAGAGAGAAGAATATATCACCTGGCTTAAACAGGCACAGGATGTATCCAAGTTTTCCAACCGTGCAGCCTTTGACTCTTTTGAGGGTGCCAGTAGAGCCTCGGCTATTGCCGTAGGTGTACGCAGAGTTGCTTGGTTGCAAGCCTCTGATTTGGAATCCTGGGTACAGGATGGTCTAGGTAACCTTCCCTGTACAGGGGAAAACCTCTTTGGCAAAGATTGGCAAGCAAAGGCCAACCAGATGGATGCTGAAAATTCTGCTTTAGATAGACTTTCAAAGTCTACTACTGCTCCTTTTAAAAAGAGGTTGTTCAAAAAAGGATCTTTCCCAAAAAAAGGGAAATTTTCTTCTGGTTATGGTCAGACCTCTTCTCAAGGTCGTTTTGCTACAAAGAGACAGCAACAACCAAAACAGGCCAAGCCTCAGGCTGCGAGGACTGCTACGGCCCAACAGCCTAAGCCTCCTCAGGGCCTTTGACTTTCCACTAGAGAACTTAGCCTTTCTGGCTCTAGAACATCCAGAGCCTCTCACCATCCCAGGAAGGTTAGCTCACTTTGTTCCCAGATGGGAACAAATCACAGCAGAGCAATGGACCCTCTCCATCATACGAGATGGGTACAAGCTTCATTTCTTAAACCTTCCTCCTCACACCATGGTGAAACAGTTCAATTCTCCAACATCTCTCCTCAGCCTTCTAGGTCAAGAGATTGCTACCCTTCTTGCCCAAGGGGCAATAGAAGAAGTACCCCTTCTTCAACAGGGCTCAGGGTTCTACTCCCCCTATTTTCTCATTCCAAAGAAAACGGGGGGCTACAGACCCATACTAGATCTCAGAGAATTGAACAAGTTTCTATGCAAGGAGAAATTCAAGATGACTTCTCTCGGAACTCTCCTTCCATACCTCGAGAGTCAGGACTGACTTTGTTCTCTAGATCTCAAGGATGCCTACACCCATGTTCTCATCTATCCAACACACAGAAGGTTCCTTCGGTTCCTTTACCAAGGAAAGCACTACCAATACAAAGTGCTTCCTTTCGGTCTGGCCTCTGCTCCAAGAGTGTTCACAAAATGCATGGCAGTAGTAGCTGCATTTCTGCGCACTCTAGGAATATTCATATTCCCATATCTGGATGACTGGCTCATCCGAGCTCCATCCCAGTCAGAGGCCCAGACTTCCCTGGCCTGCACAAGGCATGTTCTTCAGTATCTGGGACTGGTAATCAACATTCCAAAATCCCATCTCACCACTACTCAGTCTCTAGAGTTCATAGGGGCCTTACTGGATACCACAACTGCAAGGGCCTATCTTCCCCAGGCCTGTTGCCTACGCTTGGTGCAGTTAGCCTCCCAGATTCAGTTAAAATCCCATTTAATTGCTCGAGAGATGTTACAACTCTTAGGCCACATGGCATCCATGGTGCATGTGGTTCCTTACGCTCGCCTTCACATGAGGGCAGCTCAGTGGACCCTATCCACCCAATGGACCCAGGCATCAGGTTGCCTGTCAGACAAAATAGCAACCTCCAGTCGCCTCTTTTGGTCCCTCCACTGGTGGAAGTCCACTCAAAATCTGTTGCTGGGGTCCCCCTTTCAACAGGTGTTACCCCAAGCAACCCTTACAACAGATGCCTCTCCAAAGAGTTGGGGAGCTCTTCTACAAGATCTCTCGACCCAAGGCATCTGGTCTCCACAGGAGACATCTCTACATATCAACCTCTTAGAGCTCAGAGCAATCTTTCTGGCTCTTAGAGTCTTCCACACCCTGCTCAGCTACAAGACAGTCCTCATCCACACGGACAACCAGGTAGCCATGTTCTACGTGAACAAGCAGGGAGGGACTGGCTCTCTGTCGCTTTGCAACGAAGTTCTGAGATTGTGGGCCTTGGCCAGAGAGCATCAAATCCATCTCATGGCAGTGTATCTTCCAGGGGTTCAAAACTCTTGGGCAGACAGACTCAGTCGAGTTCTGCTTCCACACGAATGGTCCCTCCATGGGGACCAGATAGCCAGGATTTTTCAGATTTGGGGTACCCCAGACATAGACCTGTTTGCAAGTTCGTGGAATGCCAAACTTCCCCGGTTTTGTTCCAGGATTCCATGTCAGGGAGTTCAGGCCAGGGATGCCTTCCTCCTTCATTGGGGGCAAGACTTCCTCTATGCCTTTCCACCTATTCCCCTCATCCCCAAGACTCTGTTCAAGCTTCAGAGAGACAAGGGGTCTATGATCCTCATAGAACCACATTGGCCACGCCAAGTGTAGTACCCTCTACTTCTGCATCTCTCTCAAGCTCCCTCCCTGGACCTGTGGTCTGCTCCAGATGTCCTCTCCCAGGAGGAGGGAACCTTCTGGCACCCAAATCCTCAGTCTCTTCATCTCAGGGCCTGGTTGCTGAAGGCCTAGACCTTCAGGATTTACACCTTTCTCAGCAAGTGAAGGATATCCTTCTTGCTTCCAGAAAGCCTTCCACCAGACGTTCCTATGCTTTTAAATGGAAAAGGTTTTCCATTTGGTGTGCAGAGAAGGGTCTCAACCCTCTTGCAATACCTTTGAATTTTTTACTAGACTATTTGCTGCATTTATCCCATGCAGGCCTTAAAACAAATTCAATCAGAGTCCATTTGAGTGCTATTGCAGCATCCCTTAAGCCTCTCAATGGACAACCTATTTCCTCTCATCCTCTTATAGCAAGATTCATGAGAGGCCTTCTTTTGACTAAACCTCCCATTAGACCACCTCCAGTGGCATGGGACTTGAATCTGGTTCTTGACCAGCTTATGAAGCCACCCTTTGAACTCTTAGCCACTACCTCCTTGAAATTCCTTTCCTGGAAGGTTATTTTTCTCATTGCAGTCACCTCAGCTCGCCGTATCAGTGAGTTGCAGGCTTTAGTGGCTAATCCTCCTTATACAAGGTTCCATCATGACAAGGTAGTCCTCAGAACTAATCCACACTTTATGCCTAAAGTGGTCTCACCTTTTCATCTGAACCAGGAGGTGTATTTACCTGTCTTTTTTCCAGGACCTCATGCATCAAGTGCAGAGAGGAATCTTCATACCCTGGATTGTAAAAGAGCACTTGCTTTCTACTTACAAAGGACACAGCAACATAGAAAGTCCTCTCAACTTTTTGTTGCTTTTGATCCTTCTCATTTAGGACTTCCAGTCTCTAAGAGAACTCTGTCCAATTGGATTGCTCAGTGTATTTCCTTCGCCTATCAGAGTAAGAACCTTTCTCTAGAGGGCCATGTCACAGCTCACAATGTGAGGGCCCTGGCAACCTCTATGGCTCATCTAAACTCTGTGTCCATCGACCAAATCTGTCGAGCGGCCACCTGGGCATCGGTTCATACCTTCACAGCCCATTACTGCTTGGACAAGGACTCCCGCCGGGATGCCTTGTTTGGTCAGGCTGTTCTCAAACACCTGTTCCATACCTAATCAACTCCTACCCTCCATCCCTGACTGGATGCCTGAGATTCATGGGTGGAGGTGGAGCCCTTCCCAGGGACTCACAATCTGGGTGATCTCCCAGGCATCTCTAGCTGGGGAGTCCCCATATGTGAAGACTCTTTCTTGGAGATAGCACAGTTACTTACCTGTAACAGGTGATCTCTGGGAACAGCAGGAATAAGTCTTCACAACCCACCCACCTCCCCTAGGAGTTGTATCTCTCTATCTGTCTTTCCTTTCCTCTCTCTCTCTTTGTCTCAACTTTAAAACTCGAACTGGAGAGAGGCGGTTGGGAAAGGCGGGAAGGCAGCACGCAGGCGCTGTGGGATGCTCCGAAAAGCTTTCCTTTTGGATGCTGGGGAGCGTTCCCGCGCAGGCTCCGTCGGTACCGACGATACCCATATGTGAAGACTTATTCCTGCTGTTCCCAGAGATCACCTGTTACAGGTAAGTAACTGTGCTTTATCCATAATAGAGCCTAAATCGTTTTCCTGGGTGGTGGCTCCTAATATGGGATCTTGCATTGTGTAACCATAGTTTGGGTTTTTCTTTCCTAGGTGCACAACTTTGCACTTGTCCGTATTAAATGTAAGCTGTCATTTGAATGTTCAGTCTTCCATTTATCAAGGTCCTTTTGCAATTTTTCACAATCCTCTTGTGTTTTAATAGCTTTGAATAATTTTGTGTCATCTGCAAATTTGATCATCTCACTCGTTATTCCCATTTCCAGGTCATTTGTGAATATGTTAAAAAGCAGCAGACCCAGCATAGATCTCTGGAGTACTCCACCTTTCTCCATTCAGAAAAATAACCATTTAGCCTTACCCTCTGCTTTCTATCTTTTAACCATTTCCTGATCCACAATAGTACACTTTCTCCTATCCTATGACTTTTTGATATCACCAAGCGTCTCTCTTGAGGGACCTTGTCAAAGGCTCTTTGAAAATCCAGATACACAATATTGACCGGCTCACCTTTGTCTACATGTTTATTCACACCTTTAAAAATATATAGCAGATAAGTAAGACAAGGCCTTCCTTGACTAAAGCCATGTTGGCTTTCTCCCATTAAACCATGACTATCTACATGTTCAGTAATTTTGTTCTTTATAATGGTTTCTACCATTTTGCCCAGTATGGACATCAGGCTCTCTGGTCTGTAGTTTCCCGGATCACCCCTGGAACCTTTTTTAGAAATTGGCATTACATGCACTTCTGTTCCTGTGCTGGAATGCTATGTGGTGTATAAACAGCAATATTGTTCTATGCAGACGTTCTGTTCAGAATAGTATTTGTGTTTAGAAACACTAAATTATTCGGTACAGAAATTCTGCACAGACTGAGTGGGACGGGGAATTCCTGCCACAGCGCAGCTAGCGCGAGCATTTAGACACTGAGCTAGCTGTACTCGGCGTAAGTAGCATGGGTGCAACTAACGCCATCTCAGTGGGTGGCATTTGTTGCTCCAATGGTCAGTTTGCCATGTTGCAGAGCAGTAAATGCAGGGGGATAGATATACCCACCCCCTGCAGTGAGCCCCAAACCCCACGCTAGTAACGCAACCCACATGCACGTTCCCAGTGTGGGTCTCAGTTCACATGTTCCCTAATGCGAAAGATACCCAAGGTAGCTCTAAAATATAACGCTATCATGTCTCTGTGGTGTAAACTGAAGGTGAACTTCCATGTGTGCTGGCAACCAAGACCTAAGGTCAATTAAACAAGTCATAAGTGTTGTTATCTTCTTTGATAAATGGGATCTCATTTTTGATGTGAATGCAGCCTATTCCTTTTAAAGATAAATTTCTAAAGTCTGATAGATGTGAGAATCAGTTTTCAGATGAATTCGATTTGATTGATAAAGAACAAGCAATCCTGCTGTAATGTATTGGTCGTTTTTGGTATATCATCAGCTAAGCAGTGCCACCTGCTGGAAAATAAAGGGATACAGCACCAGAAATCAGTAAGTTGCCAATGACAGCTTGTATTAGCACGTAATTTTATAACAGGTTGCCTATGCGTGAAGGCCACTTAGATGCCTTTGTGCATTTATAAAATACTAGTAAAAATCTGACAGAAATAGAGGTTAGATTGAAGTTGTAGACATTTATATCTGCTTGGGAGCAGACAAATGCTAGCATGTAAGTTGTCAAACAATAGAAAACCTGGGTAACAAAAAAGCCCGTGTTTCAAAAAGAACTTGCAGTAATTTACTAATTTTTTTGTCGGAGAGGCCAACCAAGCAGAAGGAAGCACACCTTTTGCCGTTGTGGCCCGTCCATTTTATTAAGTAAGACGTAAGTCTTAAATTTTATAAAAAAGCACTAGAATGCGGTACTTAGCTGAGTCAATGTCAGAAAGGCTGTAGGTTGAGATAGCGGGATGACGACGTGACACGTTTCGGGGTATTGAAAACATTTAATCCCCTGCTTCAGGTCAAGATCCGCCATATAATGTAGCATCAGCCCTGGCGGATCTTGACCTGAAGCAGGGGATTAAATGTTTTCAATACCCCGAAACGTGTCACGTCGTCCTCCCGCTATCTCAACCTACAGCCTTTCTGACATTCACTCAGCTAAGTACCGCATTCTAGTGCTTTTTTATAAAATTTAAGACTTACGTCTTACTTAATAAAATGGACGGGCCACAACGGCACAAGGTGTGTTTCCTTCTGCTTGGTTGGCCTCTCCGACAAAAAAATTAGTAAATTGCTTCAAGTTCTTTTTGAAACACGGGCTTTTTTGTTACCCAGGTTTTCTATTGTTTGATAGTTTTGTTCAACTTGGTGATTGGTATTTGTTTATTACTGATCAGCATGTAAGTTGTGACTGTGTTTGTCCTCTGCCCAATCTCCAGCCTTGAGCAGACCTACGCTGAAATAATGTGCACATACGCATCAGTTGTACCGCATGTACTCTTACATGTAAGGCAATTTAATAAAAGGCTTTTTAAGCACATATGCTGGTGTATAGATGCAGAAAAATCCTTTTAAAAATTATCTCCAAAATATATTTTATGTTAAAGCAATCATGTCAATAGCACATGAACAAGGTTTGAATTCACAAATAGGGAGACAGAGTTTTGTTCAGTTTCTTTGACCTGGTGTAAATAAAGAAATATATTTTTAGCCTACTTTCCAAAGAAAGAGAAATAGGCTTATGAAATCACTTATGGGGGCTATTTTGGAAGCCCTGTTCATGCTTTGGACATCTGAAAACGGGCAGAGTGACCTATCTCCAGAGACATTTTAAAAGCGGGTTCTGTGGATGCCCAGGTCTGAAATGGGGAAAGGAAGAGGCCTGGCCAGGGTGTTCCTAAGAACCTGGGTGTCCTCACTTGATCTCAGTAACATTCTGGACATATGGAGTCATGTCTAAGTTCAGACATGCTCCAGGCACGAACAGGCATCTGAAAAGTGCTCATTCTGGCTGAAAAACAGCCAGAGCGTGTAGTGAAGATAGCACTCCATCATTCCTAGTACTCAGCACAGTCAAAATGATAGCAACAGTGGGAGTGCAACCCTGGCTTCCCTGGTCCTAGCCCACTACACTAACCATTAGGCTATACCTAGACGACCAGGTTCTGAAATAGTTTTCTGTGGACGTGTAAAGACACCCCTACAGACGTCCATATCGGGCATGTCCACATTTGTGTGAAATTGTGTCTGCTTTTCTTCAGAAGTTCTGGCATCCCCTTCCTCGCCTCTTTGCGTGTGTCCACCTAATAGTTGTGAAGGCACATTGTAGGTAGTACATGGAGATCGCAATTGAGACATCTAAGGTGGGGTGTACACAATTCTGGCAGTATTTTAGAAAAGGCGCTGGAGACGTGGAACATTTTTTGAAAGACGTACAGGCACCCACTTGAGCCATTTTACCAACCTACACATGAGAAAATTCAACAGAGGAAACGTTTTACTAAGTGTGTTAGTGCTCAAAATAAAAGACAAAGTCCATGGAGAAGCTGCTGTCAAACTCAACTTACTGAAGGAGCAAACAAGAGGTTATAAGCAGCTTACTTTCCAGAACACATCTGCATATATGTGAATCCTATACATATACATGCTGCCAGTTAACTACAAAGGCTGCTCTCTTTATTTGATTTCACTTTGGAGGAGGAAGTAGCGAGGAATTACAGAGGATGACCCCCTTATCCCTCCTGTAAAGAGTTGGTTGAAAGGATTTTTAAAAAATCTATTCATGCTCAGGAGCAGCTATAAATCCCAACATGAACAATTTTGGTAAAACACATGCATGCCTTATATGAAAGGCAGACTACACCTGGTAGATATTTTTGCCTTGGCCCTAACACATCCCCTTGTAGTTTCTACATATTAGTGGCATCCAAATGTAAATTTAGCAGTTTCTGAAATCACCATTTACACATGGATGCCATTTCTATGTGTAAATTCCAGATTTTCTGCATGGAAATCACAAATAAGGCTTCTAAAATAACCCCCTTAGTGTTAGATCCACACCAAATTTTCAGTGCATGTCAGGTTATCCTGAGAACTGGTTTGTTTTGGACTGACATATAAGCATGTATGTTCTGGAAAGTAGGCTCCATTAGTTCTGCGTATAACCTCTTGTTTGCTACTTCAGTAAGCTGAGTTTGACACTTTTAAACAGGACTATAAATTTTTCTTGTTCTGGTCATCTTCATTGAACGATGGGTGAAGCAGGGCTTTAGCCTGGAATTCTGAGCTATGGAGCAATGCATTACGTGACGAGAGTAGGTCAAGGTAAAACTGCTAGCACTCATTAATTTAGAGGAAGCAGCTTCTGACAGCAATGTCAGGTCATGGGGAGCTTTTGACAAGCTTCTTCAGTGTCTTAACTCCAGATACAAATTCTAGTTATGCGATTTAAGAAGCACAGCTAATATATTTTTTGAAGGCTATGTGTAAGATTTTTGAGACTTTGCTACAGAGCTACCACAGGAAACATTACAATAGATAAGACTCACAACTAGTGACATGCTGGAGGTACAGGTAACTTATGTCCCAGCTCTGATTTGTTAACAGTCTAAGCTGTTTATTTATTTATTTATTTATTAACAATTCTTATATACCGCACTATTAGACATCAGCGCGGTTTACATTGAACATAAAACATCCGACAGTTTACATATGTCTGGTCGTTACATTTAACAGGAAGTATAACTTGGCGAAATAGGGGAAACTAAATACAATGCAGGGTTATCTGATAAAGGATATCCTGGTTAACTATATACAACAGTGGTACAATAGTATATGGAGCAACTAGTTATTTACATTGTGAAGTTGGCCTGTTGCGGGGGTCTATCTGTTTGACCACTTCTGCTATTCACCTGGGGGTTATGTTCGGAGCTGTCATTGAGATATTTAAGGAAGAGGAAATGCTTTAAAGCCTTTCTGAACTGACTTAGATTAGGTATTGATCTGATTTGTGCTGGTAAGGTGTTCCATATAGATGGGGCGCAGAGTTGGAAGGCTCTGTTGGCTGTTGATCTAGTGCATCTTGTGGTGTCATTTGGGATAACTAGTGTGTTTAATTCTGCTGTTCTTCGTGGCCTGTTTGGTGCAAGTGGTTGTATGAGGTTGGAGAGAGGGGAAGAGGTGAGCCCCTTAGCCGCTTTGAATGTTAGCAGTAAGGTCTTGAAACTGATCCTTGCTTGAATGGGGAGCCAGTGTAGCTGTTTTAGAAGGGGTGTTACGTGATCTCTCCTGGATGCCCCGAGGAGTACCCTCGCTGCACTATTCATGGCTAATTGCAGGGGGTTCAGGGTGGACCGGGGGAGTCCTTGTAGTATGGAGTTTGAGAAGTCGAAATGGGGGAGTATAAGGGCTTGGTAAATGGTACGGAAATCGTCCGGTTCAAGTAGCATGCGTAGGTGTCTGAGGGATCTGATTTTAAAGTAGATTGCCTAAACCCAGGAGCTTCTGGGTCGCCAGGGGTCAGGACTGACTCAAAGGCACGCATTGCATTTTGCCTTGACTGTGTTGGCTATGTGGTTCTTCATGTCAAGGTTTTGGTCCAGCGTTACTCCCAAGTAGCGTATTGCCGGTTTAACTTGGAGTTGGGCATCCTTTACGTTAATACAACTAGGTGGGGTGAAGTTGGTGTTCCTCGAGATGAACAGGACTTCCGTCTTTTTGTGTTGTATTCTCAGGTTTTGTGATAGGAGCCACTCTGATATGGTGTCAAAGCAGTTAGTCAGCGGGGTAAGGTCTAGGCAATCCAATGATATTGGCATATATAGTAGCACATCGTCTGCATATATCATGTAACTGACATTAAAGGATCTGATGATGTCGCAGATGGGTTGGATGTATATATTAAACATCAATGCAGATAAAGAGGATCCTTGGGGTACACCTTGACTTTGTTGGAAAGGTTCAGATGTATCCCCGTCCACTCTGACATGCTGCCATCTATCGGACAGGTAAGATTTGCACCATTCGAGTGCTGTTCCACAGATGCCTTTTTCTCTTAGCCGGCAGATGAGAATTTCGTGGCATACCGAGTCAAAAGCCGCTGCTATATCTAGGAAGACAAGAGCGAAGCCCTGGCGTATGTTATCCACACCTAAGGTTATGTTGTTGAGGAGTGTTGTGAGTAGTGTTTCTACTCCATGCGACTCTCTGAAACCATGTTGAGCTGGATCCAGTGGGGCTGATGTGTCTATATGATCCTGTAATTGCCTGTGCACTATTTTCTCGATGATTTTTGCTAGCATAGGTATGCTAGATATGGGCCTGTAAGATTCTACCTTTTGAGGATCAAGTTTGGTGTTCTTTAGCAGCGGTCTTACAGAGGTCTGTTTGAGCGTAGATGGGAAAGAGCCAGTGGTGAAGGAATAGTTTAAGATTTTTGCTATAGTTGAGGATATGTCACATCGCAGGTCCTTTATCCAGTGCGCAGGGCAAGGGTCAGTGTGTGCAGTGGTTGTGTTTAGAGCTAGGATGGTATCTTCAATAGTTTTCTTCGAGGGAGTAGAGAAGGATGCCAGTGATACTGGGTAGTCTTGTTCATCAGGAGGGTCTGGTATTAATATTTTGTTGGTCTTGCACATTTTAGATTGCATGTAAATTGCATAGTCCTGTGGGTGGATCCTGCTGTGGTGCTCAGGGGTTGGCTCTTTGGCAAGTGTTTTAACTAAGTTAAACAAGTCGTGAGGTTTATTCAATGACCGTTTCAGGGTATCTGTGTGGTGTTGTCTGATTTTATCTGAGATGGCTTTACGATGCTCTGCCAGGTGTTGTATGTAAGCTGACTGGTCACTGGTGGTACGTGACTTTCTCCATCATTTTTCTAGCCTTCTTAAAATGGTTAGTGAGATTTTTAAATCGGCTGTGAACCATGGGGCGGTAGATCTCTTCTTTGGGTTCTTGTTCGTTGGAGGGCGGATAGCGATTGCGCTGAGTTTTTTATTCCAGGTGGAGATCAATTCTTCTAGGCTTAGTGAGGTGTCATCAAAGAGTGTGCTCATTTCAGTGAGGATGCGTTCTCTGTTAAATGGGTGGAATCTTCTGGTATCTGAGTTAGCGGGCCTGCTTTCATCCATTTTCGTCTTATGTGAACAGTTAGTGGTAGGCATCTGAAAGGTGATGAGTTTGTGGTCAGTCCATGGGACTGCAGATATTGATAACACGATGTTTTGTGGTTGATCCAAAATTAGCTGCGGTGCGAATATTAGGTCGAGGATATTGCCTTTCTCATGAGTAGGTTCTTGCACCATTTGTGTGTATCCTAGGCTATCTAGGGCATCTAGGAATGCTGTTGCTTGAGTGTCCTGTAATGATGGTAGGTTGATATCTCCTACGATCCAATTAGGTTTATTTGGACCCTGGGTGAAGGATGCCAGATTTATTATGGTTGCTAGGTCGTCTGGATCCCCTGACGGTGATCTATAGACCAGATTTATGGAGCATGTGTTGTTTGAGACTGATACTGTTTCTAGATGGTTGTTACTGTTGGATTCATCCATTTTAAACTGGAGGTCAGCTTTGGTGATGATAAGTACTCCTCCGCCTTTCTTGTTTTGTCTGTGTCCAGTGAAGGCTGTAAAGTTAGGTGGGAGAAGCTGGTTGAGGATGATATTGTCTTCAGTTGAGAGCCATGTGAACCAAGTTCAGGTTTCCAGTTTGGTCGTGGCCAATTTTAGTCACACAGAAAGATGCATAGCACAGGTTAGTAATGCACCAAAAGACTGAATTAAAAGAAAAAGGAAAATTGTGAGCAGCAAGGTTCATATTGGAGCTTCAGCCCATTTTTCCTCTCAGACGTTCTCAGTCCCTCATCCGGTTCCTGAGAAATGAGTAAGATAAAAACTGCCAAATACAATGCAGACTGAAGTGAAATAAAGGTCCTATCAAGCCAATTTTCAAACATTTCACTTGGGCACCTAATGCTATCTCCACCCCTATAGCCACCTTCTTTTTAGGAGCCTAAATTTAGGTTCTCAGCTTATGGTTTATTAGCTTTTGATAGACTGCCCTTTGCAAGGCAGACAAAGCGGTTTACAATAAAATAAAAAATGAATTGCAAACACATGTAGAAACAGAAAGGGAACTCCATAATTGGACAGGAAAGAAGAGCGCATGATAGCAAAGAAAGGGATAGATTCATGTCCACAGAGAAGATGGCTTCTTTTGGCTTGCAGTTCAGTTGGGGGAGGTCAGCACCTCCCGCTTGATCAAAAAGGTGGGTTTTTAAAAGACTTTTAAATTTAGGGAAAGAAGATTCAAGCTAAAGCTGTGAAGGAAGGCAGTCTCAAAGGGCAGGGGCTAGGTAGAAAAAAGCAGAATGAAAAGGGTACTATTGTGAATCAGCAACTGGTTACAAGATAGAAAACATAAGAGTAGGGCTAAATGGACAGTTTTCTCAGTGGACAAAGGTGAATCGTGGAGCACCCCAGGGTTCTGTGCCGGGCTTGCTGCATTTTAACATATTTATAAATGACTTGAAAATGGGAATAATGAGTGAGGTGATCAAATTTGCGGATGACGCATTATTCAAAGTTGTTGAAACGCAAGAGGATTGTGAAAAATTGCAAGAGGACCTTGTAACAGTGGGAGACTAGGCGTCCAAATAGATGAAATTTAATATGGACAAGTGCAAAGTTTTGCACTTAGGGAACAACAATCCAAAATACATTTACACAATGCAAGGTTCCACATCAGTAATCATCACTGAGGAAAAGGATGTGGGCATCATCATGGATAATAAGTTGAAACCCTCTGCCCAGTTTAGAGTCATGGCTAAGAAAGCAAATAGAATGCAAAGAATGGAAAATAAAACCAAGGATATTATAATACCTCTGTATCACTCCATAGTGCAACTACACCTTGAATATTGTGTGCAATTCTGGTCGCCATATCTTAAAAAGAATATAGCAGAATTGGTAAAGGTGTGGAGAAGAGCGACCAAAATGGTAAAGGGGATGGAAGGATATCCCTATGAGGAAAGGCTTAAAAGGTTAGGACTCTTCAACTTGGAAAAGAGATGGCTGAGGGGAGATAAGATGAAGGTCTATAAAATAATGAATGGAGTGGAATGGATAAATGTAGATCAGTTTACCCATTCAAGAAGTAAAAAGACTAAGGGACACACAATACAGCTACAGTGTGGCACATTTAAGACTTATCTGAGAAAATATTTTTTCATTCAGCGTGTAATCAAACTCTGGAATTTGTTACCGAAGGATGTAATAAAATGTTAATGTAGCTGGGTTCAAAACAAGTTTGGACAAGTTCCTAGAAGAAAAGTCAATAAACCATTGTTAATGTGAACTGGGGAAATCCACTGCTTACCCCTGGGATAAGCAGCATAGAATGTGTATAGTACCTTTGGGAACCCAACAGGTACTTGAGACTGGAATGGCCACTGTTGGAAACAGGATATTGGGCTTGGTGGACCCTTGGTCTGACCCAATATGGCTTAACTTATATTCTTATGTAATCAAAACTGAGCATAATAGTCAAGATGTAGTTGCACCATACATCTGTACAGAGGTATTATGAAGTCTGTTTTATTCTGCACTCTTTACCAAATAATCCCTAACATTAAATTTGGGTTTTTTTTAAACTACAGCTGCACAGTGAGCTACAGTTTCAATGCATTTTCCACAATGACTCCGAGATTCTTTTCCTGGGTGGTAATTCTAAATATGAAACCCAGCACTGTGCACAGTTAAGATTATTCTTCTCTCTCTGCATTTCTTTCCCAGACTGGAGAACTGGGTATTTAAATGGCAGATAAAATTTAATTTTGAGACTTGCAATGTCCTCCTAGAGTTCTTCATAGTTCTCTCATCTACAGATTTGATTACCATACTTATTGCTCCCTATTTCAGATAATTCATGTAAAGGTTAAACAGCGCACGTTCTAGCATATCCCTGGGGTACACTACTATTCATCTCTCTGCTTTGGAAACTGACCATTAACTCAGTTTCCTCTCTTTTAACCAGTGACCAACCTGTAGTAGGACATTGCTTCCTATTTCATTACTTTCCTTTCCTAAGGAATCTCTCATAAGAGACTCTGTCAAATGGGTTGTGAGAATCCTGGTACCCCATATAGAAACACAGAAACATGACGGCAGAAAAAGCCCACATGGCCTATCTAGTCTGCTCTTCCATATCAAATACTAAAGTCCCTTCTCCCATGCTTTTCTGAATTCAGATACTGTCCTCATCTCTACTTCCTCCACTGGGAGACTATTCTGTGCATCTACCATTCTTTCCATAAACAAATATTTCCACATATTACTCCTGAGTCTATCCCCTTTCACCCTCATTCTATGTCCCCTTGTAGCAGAGTTTGCTTTCAATCGAAAGAGGCTCTCCTCTTGTGCATTTATGCCATGGAAATGTTTCTATCATATCTCTTCTAGCCCGCCTTACCTCTAACGTATACATATTAAGATCTTTAAGTCTGTCCTCATATGCTTTATAATGAAGACCACTAACCATTTTAGTAGCCGCCCTGTGCATCGACTCCATCCTCTCTATGTCCCTTTGATCACCTCTTTTTCTTCTGCTAGCCATTCCTCTCCGTATGCACACAAGCATCCTTCTAGCTTTTGCTGTCACCTTTTCTACCTGTCTAGCCATCTGAAGATCATAAGAAACAATGATGCCCAGATCCCACTCTTCTTTCGTGGACAGAGGTACTTCGCCTTTATTGGTATGTTTACACTATCAACAAATTCAAAGACTGGATCCCTTTGGTAAATCCATGTTGATTTTCCCTGCTAGGTCATGTCTATCCATATGGCCAGTAATTTTATTTTATTTTTTTATTTTTTTTCAATTTTAAACAATCTTTATTTGAAAATAAAGCAGGAATACAAAAATCAAGTCCACATCTAGGAGACAATCACCTAAAATAAAGAAACAAATACAACGAGATAATAGGATCAAAATTACAAAGCCCAATTTACATGGAAAGAAAGAAAAGTAATCATTCATGTAGATTCTTTACCAATCAGAAATGCCTCAAATTGACCGACATCAAGAAAGACAAACTTAACGCCCTCCATCACCACAATGCATTTACAAGGGTATTTCAAAAAAAAAAAAAAGAGGCCCCAATGGCTAAAACCCGTTCTTTAAGGGCCAAAAATGCCTTCCTACGAACCTGAGTGCTTCTACTCACATCAGGAAAAATTTGTATGGAATCCCCACAAAAAACCTGATTTTTCTTTTTAAAGTATAAATTCAAAATTATATTTCTATCTTGTAAAGAAATAAAAGAAGCGATTAAAGTAGCTCGCTGAGGAATTAAATCAGTAGAGGATTCCAAAAACTGAGATACATCTAGAGAATCTGCACCAACGGGATTCCCTTCCCGGGAAGCACCAGGAGAGGAAGCCTTCACGGAAGAAGGAGTAGGAATATAATATAAAGTGGAAAACTTGATAGATTCCACATCATCAATTAGCAAGACCTCCTTAAAATATTTTTGTAACAAAATCAAAAGATTAAGGTAATGGGTACAAGGAAAACTTAAAAAACGCAAATTTTTTAAACGATTATTATTCTCTAAGGCCTCTAACTGATGGTGAATTAAAGCACTATCTTTTATAGCAGAAGACATAGCTGCTTCCAATACAGTAAAACGACCCTCTAGTTTAGTCAGCGACCTATTAGTATTAGAATGCAATAAATCATGGTTTAGTTTGCTGGATCCTGGTGTGGCGTGGAGTGGAGGAGGAGACCAGGAGACCACGCCCCCTTGGGCCGCTACTTCAACGCCGGCCTGCCGCTGCTTCGGTGAGACATTACCTTTAGGTTGCTGGATCCTTGTGCGGCGTGGGGTGGAGGAGGATACCGGGAGACCCCGCCCCCTTGGGCCGCTACTACAATGCCGGCCCGCCGCGGAACGCGACCTGCGGGCGCATACCCGTGGGTGCGTGCCCGAAGGGGCGTGACCAAAGGAGCAGGTCCCGCCCCTTTGGAGCCCCTTCGGAGCTCTGAGGAGCTCTATGTCACGGCCTCATGGGGAGACAGAGGAAGAAGGTGTTTCCAGTAATTCCCGCCAAAGTTGGTAAAACTGTTGGTCCCATGGATCGTCATCTTGTGGGTACTGGATCCTCTCCCTCTCAGGAAGATCTTTTGAGGGAATCTGTGAGTACTGTGTCTGAGTCCTCTTTAAATACGCAGGGGGTTGTCCAACCCGGAAGGGAAGAGTTACCGGAGGTTTTTTCTGTCCGGGAGGGTTTAACCCGCGAAAATCCTCCCTGTTTTCAGGAGTCATCATCTTTACTGCCATTAGGGGAGCAGAAGGTTAAAATGCCCTCTCCGGTTGTATTTTCTCCTGGAACATTGGAAGTGACTGTACCTGCAGAAGTTTCATTGAAAGATATTTGGGAGTTGGTGGCACGTATGGATGGTTCCTTTCGTGCATCCTTCTCCCAAGTTGAGCGTTTTTCTGTTGAAGTAGTATGGCCAGTAATTTTAGCCTTCAGAACAGCTTATTTCCTTTTCCCCAGTACTTATGTCAGGTTCACTGGTATATACAGTTTTCTAGATCACCCTTGGAGCTCTTTTTAAGATATGGTGTTAAGTTAATGGACACTGAATTCTTTGGGCCAGAACAGAAGTCTGTTTGATGTTGTTGAAGAGGGAAGCATTAATCACTTGTGTCCTTTCTGCAACTGTGGTCTGTTCAAGTAAGACAAAATAGAATTTTCTTATTTATTAGTATTTAGCTCACGCCTTTCCAGTAGCAGTTTAAAGGTGAGTTATGATCAGGTACAGTAACTATGTGCTTTTTTTTTAAACAACCCTTTATTGTTTTGTTAAACAATTGTGATAACTCTGCTAAAGCATTAGCAAATAATATCTGTGTAAACCTGGTGTTTTCAGGTTCCCATCTTTGGTTGGGTGTAGTAAGGGTTTGACATGCACTTAAGACACTTTTTTTTTTTAGTAGATGAAAGAAAGTGGAGATACAGTATTTTAGGCAACGATGCGTACAGAAATTGAGGAGCATCCCACCACAGAGAATTCCCTGTGACACTAGAAACTCTCACCAGCATCAAAAGCTGGAGGGGCGTCTCCTAAGTGATGATCCTTCAGTACCATTCTGTGGCTGTTAGGGGTGGCAGAATTGAGGATGTTACTTCCCTGGTTCTGTGATCGGAGGCATTTGACATGCAGGGCCTATCTGATGACTTAGTGGGTGGTTGCAAACTGTGATGGGTGAGATGAGGATTTAATTGTCTTTCCTGGCATCTGCTCCTCAGGATAGCAAAGGCTGAGGATGCTTTCAAGATAGCTTTTACAGCTCCTTCAGGATAGGGAACTAATAATTGCATAATGGTAATACCAGTTAAACTCATGGTTCGTGCATACCAAATTCCTGAGGTAACATGGCCCATGGGCTCTGGCAAAGGATTTTTGCTACAATAATTGGAATGGATTGGGGGAGAAAGGGAGTTACAATTGCAAATGAAAGTTTGTGGTACTTCAACCAAGAAAAGGCTGGCTCCGGTTCAGGTGACATCTCCAAGGAGCAGGGGAAAACTGCTGAGATGACAAGAAAATTCACACAATTTGTTTCGTTTTGCATTGCAACTCATTTGATAATGCAGGCGGTGTACTAATGTAAGATTAGAAAACATAACAAATTCCTTCTGTATTAAGAAATATGACATTTGATGTGTCAATTTACTTTTCTCACTGAGGAAAGAGAGAGCTCTGTACACAGATCAATAGAGATTAGATTATAGAGCCCAATAACTAGTGACTGGGGGTAGAAAAATATTTTTACATCAAAGAACTAGAACAGAATTTTGGGAGTAAGATTGAGGTGCTGTATTTAAAAGAGGGGAGGTGAACTGATGGGCTGGAGGCAGTGGAATGGTTAACGGGAGAAGGAGGTTCATGTCTATTGTTATCTTTTTATTTTAAGGAGAGGGGATTGATAAAGCGATGATGGTGTTGTATTGGTAGGAGAGGAAGTGACAGGTGGTAGCTGGCCTAGTGACCCCCTGGAGTGGAGTGAATGAGTGAAAATTTGAGGGAGACTCTAGGGCTTTTGAATGCAGGGCTCTTGACCAGGGATTCACTGCCTTTCTCTCTGGTAGTCCTCACAAAGCATGTCCTTCATTATATTTTTAACCAAAAGCACTGGAAATGCATCATCAAAGTAGAATCTAAGGAGAAAAGCATTTCCCACTGCACCCTGAAAGTCTCTTGCTTTCCACTACAGGGAGGCCTTTGCAGCACTTAGAAGAAGAATACAAGACCTGTAGCTGCAGCCACTGTAGCCTTATTCATGGAAGAGCCACAATATGCTAGATAGAAGCAAAGGGGGTTATTGGAAGCCCTATTCATAATCTGGACATCTGAAAATGGGCATAGAGACGTCCAAATCACAGACCGTCTGCAGAACTATTTTAGAAGCCGAGTATGTGGATGTCCTCAGTGTGAGAACATCAAAGTCTGAACGGAGGCATGGTAGAGACATGGCTGGGGCATTTCAAGAAACTTGAACATCACTGTCTGATCTCAGGAATGTCGTGGATATCTGGAGTCACATCTAAGTTTAGACCTGCTCCAGGCATGAATAAGCATCGGGAAAGTGCTCATTTTGACTGAAAAACATCCAGAGGGTGCAGAGAAGATAGCTCTCCATCATCCCCAGTACTCTGCATAATCATGATAGCAACCATGGGATTTGAACCCTGGCTTCCCTGGTCCTAGCCCACTACTCTAACAATTAGGCTATTCCTTGACATCCAGGTTCTGAAGTACTGTTCTGAGGACATCTATGTAGATGCCCCTGCAGATGTCCATATCGGGCACATCCACGTTTATGAAATCGTGTCTGTTTCTGGACGTGCCTGCTTTCTTTTCAGACCTTCTGGCTTAGACATCCCAGATTGCACTTGGACATCCTTTCTAAAATGTACTTCAAGGTCATCAAAGTACTTGGATGGGTGCGTTTTTGTCTACTATCACTGCATCTGGGTCCTAAACAATCATTTTTTTTCTTTTTCTTCTTAATGAGATTAAGGTTTACAGCCTATCTTGAACTAAATATCTGGTAGTTGTACATCACTGAATGAGAGATTATATAAATATGGGGAGGATTATTTGTTTGTTTGTTTATTTTTTATTTCTAGACCACACTTCTGGGAAACACTTGTTGCGGTTTACAAAATAGAACACATGTCATCAATAATAGCCTAACATAGATATCACACAATCCCCCTCCCCCCAAAAAAGCTTGCATAAACAAATGCATCTTTAATTGGCTCTTAAAAGTGTTAAGGTCAGTCTTCATATGTAGTTGACAGAGAAGGGAATTCCAGAGCACAGGAGCCTTACTGGGAACACCAAAAGCCAATTCCTTGTCCCTCAAGCCAGAGACAACCAACAGCCTATGTCCGCAGAATGCAGAGTAGGACCAGGGACATACCACTGCAAAAGCAGACATAAATTAACAGAAGCCAGCCGATGGAGAGCTTTGAATACTAAAAGCAGACGTTTGTACTGCTCACAGAATGACACCAGCAACCACTGTAGTTCTCTTAATGGGGGTGACATGATCAAATTTTCCTAACCCCTTATTATTTTAGCTTCGGTATTTTGTACAACTGCCATCGAACAGCTGGGGGATGTAACACACAATAACTCCATCTCACATATATACAGTTACCTTGTTCAATGTTCCACACATGTAGATAGTTTCCCCTTGTTATCCAAGTTTACTGCTCCTGTTCATTGTAATGACCTGACTCTTGTTTTATTGTCGGATACTGTTTGTTCTATGTAAACCGCGCTGATCGCAAATAGTGCGGTATATAAGAAATGTAAATAAATAAATAAATAAATGTAGAAAAGCAATGGGAAAAACTGAAAGGGGACACAAACCTTTTTATTAGTAAAGTAAATAAATGTAAAAAGAAAAGGAGGCCACTATGGTTCTCAAAAGAAGTAGCCTTCATAAAATATAAGAAATCACAGAAAAAGGAAGACAAGCATCAATATTTGGAAAACCTTAGAGAAGCTAGGAAAGTAGTCAGGAAAGCAAAAATACAAATAGAAGAAAAAATAGCCAGTGCAGTAAAATGGGAGGACAATACATTTTTCAGATATATTAGTGCGAAGAGGAAGTGCAAAAGTGGCATTATCAGACTGAAGAGAAGGAATATGTAGAAGCTGATCAGAATAAAGCTGAATTACTTAACAGATATTTTTGTTTTGTGTTCACAGATGAAGGGACAGGAACAGGACTTCAGATAACATCCAAAAATAGGAACAGTAGTAAAAGGGATCTTGAACGATTTTCAGAAGACTTATGTTCATGAGGAACTAGCTAAACTAAAAGTAGACAAAGCGATGGGGACAGATGGGATACATCCCATAGTATTGAAGGAACTCTGGAAAGTTCTAATAACTCCACTGTCTGACCTTTTTGAATGCTTCTTTAGAGTTTGGAATGGCCTGGAGAAAGGCACATGTGGTCCCTTCACACAAAAGTGGAAGTAAGGATGAAGTTGAGAACTACAGGCCAGTTAATCTGCACTCTGTGGTGAATAAATTAATGGAAGCACTGCTAAAACAAAAGATAGTGAGGTTTCTGGAGTCCAATGGATTGCAGGATTCAAGGCAGCATGCTGTATAAGAATTTCATAGTGATCCTGTTCTTTCGAAACTGCACATAGAAGATGAAAGAATGAAGGATGTTGACAATCAATAACTCTTTGAAAAGCATGGTGCCATGCTTCCACTAAGTTGTTGGTGCATGGTAAATGTTCCATGACAAGGCCATGTACATTCTACATTGCAATTGGGAAGAGTGGTGTGCTGTGATGGTAACAACACTGACAGCTGATATAGTTGTCCTCCCAGTAATCAGTAAGAGGTGCCAAATCCTCAGAAAAATAGTCCACCAACTTTTCAAAACTGTGGACAGCATCCGCAATGGGCATAAAACTCAGCGCCAAAATTATTTTTGAGTGAATGTGAAACTGCTCTTCATCATGGTATCTGTCAGCTAGATCACATTTTGAATTTTGTGCCACAAACACTGCCTTTAATCTGTGTTCTTGGAAAGGGAAAAGCTAATGCATTAAAACTTGCCTTTTCAAACTCAACCATAAGAGTATCTAGATTTAACAAGGGCTGCGGTTCAATAAGTTTTTGAAAAATCTAATATATGTTTGCTCCGTTTTGTCACATAACAAGGCATAAATATAGCGGAAGCCTTTGTGAACTAGCATTGTTCTTCCTCTTTTTGAATTGATTGTTTTCATCTAATAAACAACTGTTGTTTAGTTGTAGGTGCACTCCCAGTATTCCCAAATACGAGCATTTCAATTTGAGGCACGATTTCAACATTTAAACTTACCCTCCTGATTTACATCTTCACAGCGAACCATTCAATGACAACGTATGAACTTCCACTGTTTTGTTAACTTCTGCTGTTTTGTCAACTTCTGCTGCTTCGTCTGTGCAGTCTTCTGCCATTTTGTTTTGTGCTGCATTGTTGACCCACTCATTTTTCTATGCTGTTTTTTGTCTGCGCTTTTTTGTTGCGTGCTATTTTGACCAGTCACTGTAAATATCATCCACCAAGCTAGAGGGACGATGAGCGAGCCGCTCTTTCTTTGATCTCCCTTATACAATACTTTGGTAAATGGACAAGCATAAGCCTAAAATCACAGCCAAGACCCCTTCTTTTCCTCCTAAAACCTACCAATCTCCAAGTGACTATTCCTGAGTTGCTCACTCCCCAAATGTCCAGTCAACCTGGGGTAATGGCTGCTCTGACAGAGCCTTCAGGAGAGGATTCCTTCCTTGGCCTTGACATTTCTTTGAGCCCTGGAGGAAGGCCATTTTTGTCACTGCAACAGGGGTCTGGCATCTACAGCAACCTCAGCCAGGCTGACCGAGATGGTGTGGAGCCCTGCCTGGCTGTTGGGGAGGTTTCTGGAGCAGCGGTATCACCTGGACGTTCTTCGTGGTTGGTGTCTGATGCAAATCCAGAGGCAGCGATCTGCATGGCAGGTGTGATGGAGCTCTCACACCTCCCCTCAGTGACTGCTAGGGGATGGCTAGAGGTGCAGACTTGCAGACTGTGGCTGCCAGTATTCAGGAAAAAGCCCCTCTGGTGAAGCCTCTGAAAGTGTCCCTGGAGAGTCTCTGGCAAGCAGTGGTATCTATAGATTGTATGACTTCGGCGATGGCTACTCTCACCCTGGACATGCATACTTATTTGCTGACCAAGGACGCAGAACGTTCACGGTTGGATGTCCGAATGAAGAAAATGGAGGGCTATTTCCCAGTTTGATGGGATCCAACCTACTTTGATGCAAGATAAGCTATTGACTGCTCACATATTAGAAAGTCTGGACAATGCTGTTCAGGCTCTAAGTCTTTGTTTTGTAAATTTTCTCAAGACCCCTTTGCTTTCTTCCCAAACCGTATTACATAAATATTTTTTGGGGGTCCTGAAAATTCCTGAAAATGTCCTCCCCCCTCCCATGGCTACGTTTTTTTTACCTTCTGCTCAGGTCAGAGGCTGGTCCTAGAGCGGAGTTCTTGGGGGTGGGGGCATCTCAGATATCAGAGTCTCTGGATTTAACCAGTCTGAGGCAGTGCAGTGAGGAGCTTTATTAGTTTCTTTTCTTTTTCCACAAAACAGAGACCATGTTCAACGCCTTTTTTCAGTCACAGTTCTGGCTTGTTCGTCAGGGTATTTCCTGATTTTGCTAGAGCTACCCATGAGTGAAGGAGGATGTTTATGGGTATGTGACAAGCTGTATTAGACTTAGGAGCCTCTTTTAGTCTCTGGTTTCCTTGTAAATATGTTTTACATTTTGAAAATAAAAGATATTTGCTTTGTGACCCTCTCAGCTCAGGTTTTTTCTGGACTCTAGGCGTCTGCTTGGTCAGACTTCAACTCCAATGGGTTAAGACCTTAGTTTAGTTGTGTGGATCTGTGTAATCTCTCTTTTTCCTGAGTCTTTTACACTGCATGTACACTTCTCCTGGTGCTGGAAATCTCCACCCCCACCCCCGGGCTCTCATATTTTTGGTCTAATATGTGCTGCATATTTTTCCTTTTTGTAAATTGATTATTATGGGATGTATTTCTTTCTGGCACTTTCCCTATGGCAAGGATATTGCAGGTATATTTTGCTGCAAAATCAATAAAAAAAAATCATCCACTAAGGTTCTAAGCAAGGTCTTGGTGCTATAAAACCTACAAAACCCTGATTAACGCTCATCCAGGACGTTCTGTGTCTCTAAAAGAAATATCTGATAACTGTAGGGCCACACAGCGCTCCACCACCTTGCCGAAACAACATAAATTGGAGATGGGGCAGTAACTGCCATAACTGGTGACATCCCTACCACTCTTTATGATGGGGGCTACCACACCCTTCTTTAACGCATTCGGAAATACAACAGATGTCAATGAAGCATTCACAATCCGTGCTAACCTTGCAGATTCCATTTGCCACTCAAATGGCAAAAGGAAGGATCAAAATAAACATTAAAATCCCCCACAACCAGTCAGGCATTAAACTGCATAGAAACCTCCCCAACCAGCAATAAAAGCTCATCCATCAATAACAAAGAACTATCAGAAGCGCGATTCATACTTTTTTGTAAATTATTTTTGTTTTATTTTTCTAGGTAGAAATCCTAGGAAAAGAAAAAGAGAATGAAAAAAAAAAAACCAAGTTAAAAAGTGTATACTTACAGTGTGACACAATGGCTCATTTCCCCTATTTGCATAATCAGGCATGTGGGGGGCATATATTTGTGTGCCATGCAGATTGGTGGTGGTGGTGGTGGAGGTTGGCACATGTGTGCGTCATGGGAGATGTCGGGAACTGCATGCGTGAGTGTATGTGGGCCCATGTGTTCTGTGTATTTGAGTATCAAGGTGAGTGTTGTGGAGTGTGTGCACATGTGTGGGTATCATGGTGAGTGTCAGGGAGTGTGTGTGTGTGTGTGTGCATGTGCCTATATCTGTGTCATGGTGAGTTTAGGGAGAAACATCATGCATATGTGTGTCATGGGAAGTGTTAGGAGGATGTGTGTATATCGTGGGACATGTTGGAAGGGGGTGTATGTGCCTGTGCATGTATTTGTGTCATGGGGATTGTCGAGGGGGCGCATGCACGTGTGTGTGGGAAGTGTTGCATGTGTGCACATGTATGTGTGTCATAGGAAGTGTCAGCAAGTGCGTGTTTCAAGGAGAGTGTTGAAGTGCATGGATGCATCACGGGGAGTGTTGGGGGGTGCATGCAGCACCTGTGCATGCTCTAGCTTGGTTATGTCCCGCCTCTTACTACAGGAAGTGACAGAGGGGGCGGGACACAGTTGAACTAGAGCACATGTGGGTGGTACAAGACCCATCGCTACACTGTTTCAATTTTTGAAGCCTGGGCCATGTGGGAAGCTGGCAGTAAGGGGGCCCTGAAAGTTTGTCTGCCTTGAGGCTCATGCTGGCTCTGTGCCCCAGCCTCTTATAAGGATCTGTATAGGAAAAAACATTTTGGTTCATTTTTTATTTTTCAGACTTTTTCCAATTTTCAGATTTGTTTGGGTTTGTTTCAGTTGTCCATTTTAAGAAAGAAATTTAAGATGCCTTATAACTTTTTAATATGCAGAAAGTGCATTAAATCAATTTTGTTTACGCTAAGGGAGTTATTTTAAAAGTGCTATTCGTGTTTTGGACATCTGCAAACACACACGCAGACATCCAAATCATAGAGATGTCTCCAGAGGCATTTTAGAAGTTGGATCTGGAGACATCCCTGGTACGAGGATTTCCAAGACATGAAAGGGGTATGGTGGAAGTGTGTCAAGGGTGTTTCGGGTAGGATGGATGTGTGCAGCAATCACACAACACACAGCAGTAGAAGCATCCATGCCAATTTGTGTTACAGGGCACGAATAGGCATCAGGAATGCTCTCATTCTGTTATCATATTACATAGAGGGCATAGAGAAGGAGGTAAACTGCTATCCCCTATGCCAGGGGTCTCCAACTCCAGTCTTGGAGGACAGCAAACCTTTCAGGTTCTCCGGCTGTCTCTAATAAATATGCATGAGATATATTTGCATGCCTCAACATCTTACCTGTAAGTCAAGAGAAGGTGTGAAAACATAGAAGATCAGAGGACCACTCTTCAGTCTTGAAGCTTGAAATCTAGGAGCTTGATTTACTAAACTAGGTCTTGGTGGTGACATATGAGTTTTATTTTCTTGAGATTGGATATTTGTGACAAGAGGCTCAATAGGTTTTTTTACATTTTTCTCTTGGCCTTGCAGTTTTTATATTGCCTTATTCTTGATTTCATGATCCCTCATCCAGCCAACAGTCTTTACCTCTCCATCCCCCTTTCTCACATTATTTTTTTATTTGAGTATTTATGTTTTAGCCTAAATAAGGGAACTTCACAATAAGTTACACACAAATACAACAGGTCCTTTTCCAAGAAAGCTTACAATCCAAGTGGGTGCCAGAGATAGTATGAAATGATGCGAGTTACTGAAGGCCATCAGGGGTGTCAATAGGAACAGGATTAGAGCACAGATTTCCTGGCTCTCCACCATCCCATATATTACATTTCTGTGTTGGTTTCTCCTTCACACCCTATATGTACATTAAATTAAACTTTAGATATGAGATCCAGTGTTTCTTTGGTGCTAATGCAGACACATCTTCCGGGATTCCCTTCACTTTCTTAAGAACATAATAAATACCTTACAGGGTCAGATCAAGGTCCATCAAGTCCAGTATCCTGTTTCCAACAGTGGCCAATCCAGACCACAAGTACCTGGCAAGTACCCAAAGAGGCGCACAGATTCCACAGTGGATTTCCCGGGTCCTCTTTAATAATAGTTTATGGACCTTTCCTCCAGGAACTTGTCCAAATCTTTTTTAAACCCAACTACACGACAGCGGGATCCAAGATGGTGTTGTAACAGGACGTGGTGTTTCGCTGCTCCGCTTACACTTACCTTTTCTTCACGCTGACTTTGTTTAAATTGGTTTCCTGTGCCCTATGCTGAAGTGGAAGGCTAAGGGCAAGGGGGGATTACCAGCGGGGCAGCGCACAATGGAGACCTACGCGGTAGCAAAGGTGGATGATCCCATAGCTGCGGCGGAGGTGAGCCTCAGTTTTGGCAGCGAAGTCTCGCTGAGTCCGAGTGGACCCTCTACTCCCCCTCTGCCCGCTGTGGTAGCTGGAGATAGTCATCTGGAGAGCTCGGCAGAGGCGGCGGATACGGCATTCTCAACAGGGGCTCTGCTTCCAGCACCTCAGATGGGTGTTTTAGAGCGGGGGAGTTCGGTTCATCCTGCGGCCAGCTCCAATCTTCAGTTGGATTTCCCTCTGCTTCAACGTCCACAAGAAGTGACTTTGGCCTCAATTTGGACTGCCCTTCAGTCGGTTCATCAGCTATGTGCTGTGGCGTTTCAGGCCCTAACCCCGCTTCCTCTTCAGATGGAAAGTGTGGAGAAGAGGGTTGATGACCAGCAGGTAAAACTGATTGTGCTTGACCAAAGTGTTCAACAGGTAAAAGAGCAGCAGGGTATTCTACCACAGGATAAGATGCTGTTTCTACGGAAGTTTGACAATTTGGAGAATGCGTCCCGTTCTTTAAACCTTAGGATTTTGAATTTTCCTCGTGTTTCTGACTCTACGGCTAGGAATCTTTTTCACAGATTTCTAAAGGACATTTTTGGTTACCCTGACGCTGGATTTCCTCCTCTACAGAAGATTTTCTATTTACCATCGGGGGTCGCTAGTGGTCCTACTGCTACGGGTCCTGCTCCTCAATCTGAAGTTTCCTTGGACTCACTTGACCTGGGGGATTTATCTGCATTGTTGGAACAGTCATCTGAAACAGTAGGGTCCACAGCGACATTATTAGTTTCCTTTGTTTTTCTTCAGGATAAGAATGCATTGTTACGTTTATTTCTTAAGAAAATGGATATCTCCTTCTTAGGGGGTAAGATCCAGATTTTTCCGGATGTGTCCCGGTGGGGACAGGTCCGTAGGAAGAAATTTCTGGAATTACGAAATGAGGTGGTGTTATTAGGAGCAACGTTTCAATTAAGATTTCCTTGTAAATGCATTGTTCATTATCAGAATTCTGTATATCATTTCCTTGAACCTTCTCAATTATGTTTCTTTTTGGACGCAAAGAAGTTGTAGGGCCGACTGGGGTGGGACCGGCTTGGGGGGTTATGTTGGGGCAGTTATGTATTATGGGTTTTGCCACTTTGTTCTGTTCTATTCTTGTAATTTATTTCCTTTTTACTTTCCACTCCTCGGGATTTGTGACCTTGGGATCCCTTCTTATTGTGGACTATTTAGTATTTGGTCTTAGGGGTTATTTTTTGTTGTGGGGATATAATTCTTTTTTATGTAATGTTTATTGTTAGACCAATACTTGTATTTCTTGTTTCCAAGTTTTGCTTGGTGTATTTTGTAAAACTTGATAAATAGAAAAAAAAAACAAAAAACAACAACAACCCAACTACACTAACAGTTTTAACTACATCCTCTGGTAACGAATTCCAGAGCTTGATTACATGAGTAAAAAAATATTTTCTCTCATTAGTCTTAAATGGGTTGCATTGTAGCTTTATTGTGTGTCATCTAGTCTTTCTAATTTTTATATAAGAACATAAACATATGCCATACTGGGTCAGACCAAGGTTCATCAAGCCCAGTATCCTGTTTCCAACAGTGGCCAATCTAGGTCATACGTACCTAGCAGTTTCCCCAAAAGACACAGGTTCCACAATGCTTGTACTGGGTCAAGCATTGATATCCTGGGTCCCTTCTTAATAATGGTTTATGGACCTTTTCTCCAGGAACTTGTCCAAACTTTTTTAAACCCAGCTACACTAACAGCCTTTACTACATCCTCCGGTATCAAATTCCAGAGTTTGATTACACGTTGAGTGAAAAAATATTTTCTCTTATTAGTCTTAAATAGTTTACTCTGTAGCTTCATTGGATGTCCCCTAGTCTTTCTATATTCTGATAACGTAAACAATCGATCTACGTTTACCCGTTCCACTCCGTTCATTAATTTATAGCTTCTATCATATCTCCCCTCAGCCGTCTCTTTTCCAGGTTAAAGAGCCCTAACCTTTTTAGCCTTTCTTCATAGGAGTATCCTTCCATCCCCTTTACCATTTTGGTGGCTCTTCTCGGAACCTTTTCTAATAACGCTATATCCTTTTTAAGATACGACAGAATTGCATACAATATTCAAGGTGCGGTCTCACCATGGAACGATATAGAGGCATTATAATATCTTTTGTTTTATTTTCCATTCATTTCCTTATGATACCTAGCATTCTGTTTGTTCTCTTGGCCGCTGCTGCACACTGAGCCGAGGGTTTTAACATGTTATCCACAATGACGCCTAAATCTTTTTCCTGGGTGGTGGTTCCTAATGTGGAACCTTCCATCGTGTAACCATAGTTTGGGTTGTTCTTCCCTAGGTGCATAACTTTGCACTTGTCCACATTAAATTTCATCTGCCATTTTGATGCCCAGTCTTCCAATTTATCAAGATCCTCTTGCAATTTTCCACAATCCTTTTGGGTTTTAACAACTTTAAATAGTTTTGTGTCATCTGCAAATTTGATAGCCTCACTCGTTATTCCCTTTTCCAGGTCATTTATGAATATATCAAAAAGCAGCGGACCCAGCACAGATCCCTGGGGTACACCACTATTCACCTTTCTCCATTGGGAAAATTTGGCCATTTAGCCCTACCCTCTGCTTTCTATCTTTTAACCAGTTCCTGATCCACAATAGTACACTGCCTCCTATCCCATGACTCTTTAGTTTTGCCAGAAGTCCCTGATGAGGGACCTTGTCAAAGGCTTTCTGAAAGTCCAGATACACTATATCAACTGACTCACCTTTGTCCACCTTTTTATTCACACCTTCAAAAAAACATAACAGATTAGTAAGACAAGATCTTCCTTGTCTAAAGCCATGTTGGCTGTCTCCCATTAGGCCATGACTATCTACATGCTGAGTAATTTTGTTCTTTATGATGGTTTCTACCATTTTTCCCGGTACTGACGTCAGGCTCACCGGTCTGTAGTTTCCCGGATCACCCCTGGAACCCTTTTTAAAAATTGGCGTTACTTTGGCGATCTTCCAATCTTCAGGTATTACAGATGATTTTAATGAAAGTTCACAGACTACTAATGGCCGGTCTGCAATCTTATATTTCAGTTCTTTCAACACCCTTGGATGTATACCATCTGGCCCAGGTGATTTGCTACTCTTCAGTTTAATAGTTGTAATACATCTTCCCGATGTATCGATATTTCCTTCAATTCTTCCGCACCTTTAAATATCACTTCAGTCATGGGTAGCATCCTTACATCTTCCTCAGTAAAGACCGAAGCAAAGAATTCATTCAGTCTCTCCACTATTGCCTTGTCGCCTCTTAGTGCTCCTTTAACCCCTCTATCATCTAATGGACCAACTTGACCCTCTCACAGGTTTTTTGCTACAAATGTACTTCAAAAAGTCTTTATTTTGCGTTTTTGCTTCCGCAGCAAGCTTCTTCTCAAATTCTCCCTTTGCCTGCCTTATCAGTGCCTTGCATTTGACTTGCCAGTGCTTGTGCTGTTTCCAGGTTTCGTCGTTTGGCTTTTTTTCATTTCCTGAAAGATACTTTTTTGTCAACAACAGCCTCTCTGACCTCACCTTTAAACCATGCTGGCAGTTTTTTGGACTTCCTTCCACTTTTCTTAAAGCGTGGAATACAGCTGATCTGGGCTTCCAAGATAGTATTTTTCAACAACACCCAAGCTTGATGTAAGTCTTTAACCTTTGCAACTGCTCCTTTTAGTTTTTTCCTCATTTTATCATAGTCTCCCTTTCGAAAGTTAAAAGGCAGTACTGTGGATTTCCTTACTATCCCTCCTCCACTAATTAAATCAAATGCGATCATGCTATGATCACTATTGCCAAGTGGCCCCAACACCCTTATCTCTTGCACTAGATCTGGTGTTCGACTAAGGACTAGGTCCAATATGGCTTCCCCTCTGGTCTGTTCATGAACCAGCTGCTCCAAGAAGCAGTCATTTATTTCATCTAGGAACTTTATCTCCCTAGCATGTCCTGACGTGACACTGACCCAGTCGATACCGGGGTAATTGAAATCACCCATTATTATTACTGCGCTGTAACTTTTGTTAGCTTCCTTGATTTCTTTGAGCATTTCATCATCCATTTGTTCATTCTGGCCAGGCGGTCGATAGTACACCCCCACTGCCATTGCCTTTCCCTTTTTACATGGAATTTCAATCCATAGAGATTCTACAGAAAATTTTGTTCCCTGCAAAACTTTAATCCTTTCTGACTCAATGCCCTCTCTAACACAGAGCGCAACCCCTCCACCAATTTGATCAGCTCTATCATTACGATATAGTTTGTACCCAGGTATCACAGTGCCCACTGGTTGTCCTCCTTCCACCATGTCTCTGAGATTCCAATCATATCTAACCTCTCATTTAGTGCTATATATTCTAACTCTCCCATCTTATTTTTTAGACTTCTAGCATTTGCATATGAGCATTTAAGAGAATGTATTTTATTCATATTAATCTGGCTATTGGTAGGCATGGGTAATTTGGGATCTTTACGCTCTGTCTACTCCATACTCAAGGGCATTTGGGCTACTTCACTCTTTTTTGGAGCCTCTCTGCTTTCGGTAGTATCCTTCAAGGAAACACTCTTCCGAACCATGCGCTCTTGGGCGACTGTCGGCTTTCCCATATTATCTAGTTTAAAAGCTGCTCTATCTTTTTTTTTAATGGTTAATGCCAGCAGCCTGGTTCCATCCCGGTTTAAAATGAAGCCCATCCCTTCAGAAAAGCCCCTCCTTTCCCCAGAATGTTCCCCAGTTCCTAACACATCCAAAGCCCTCATCCTTGCACCATCGTCTCATTCACGCATTGAGACTCCGGAGCTCTGCCTGCCTTTTGGGTCCTATGCGTGGAATGGGAAGCATTTCGGAGAATGCTACCCTGGAAGTTCTGGATTTCAACTTCCTACCTAAAAGCCTAAATTTAGCCTCCAGAACCTCCCTACCACATTTTCCTATGTCATTGGTACCGACATGTACCAAGACAGCAGACTCCTCCCCAGCACTATCTAAGACCTTATCTAGGTGGCGCGTGAGGTCTGCTACCTTCGCACCAGGCAGGCATGTTACCAGGCGATCCTCACGTCCACCAGCCACCCAGCTATCTACATGCCTAATGATCGAATCACCAACTATAACGGCTGTCCTAACCCTTCCCTCATGGGCACATGGCCCTGGAGAAACTTCCTCGGTGCGAGAGGGTTTTACATCACCTGGAGGACAGGTTCTAGTTATAGGATCACTTCCTGCCACAACAGGGTGATGCTGTCCTGTCACGTGACCTCTCTCCTCCATGGCAACAGGGATGCTGCCAGACTGGAGGTGGGACTTCAGAACTTTATCCCTGTAGGTCTCGTCTATGTACCTCTCTGTCTTTCTTATGTCTTTCAAGTCTGCTACTCTAGCCTCTAGAGAACGGTCTCGTTCCCTGAGAGCAAAGAGCTCCTTGCACCTAGTGCACACGTAAGCCCTCTCACCAACTGGGAGAAAATCATACTTGTGACACTCAATTCAAAAGAGTGGAAGGCCCCCATCTTGCTACTGTACTGCTGTCTGCATCTTAGTTTTAAGCTTGTGCTTAGATCTTTAAGTTCTTTACTTACTAAGGGTTGCTATGGATATTTATACTAATAAAACTGTACCTAATACGTTTAATATACCTTGTTCACCTGAAGATTAATCTCAGGTCCTTAGTGTATGACTGATTTGGATAATGATTTTCACCTGAGAGCACCTCCTTTTCTTTAAGATATGTAAGTACCTATAAAGCTATAATCATCCCAGGGGTGGGTGGGTGTTCGGGAGGGATGGAGGGAAATAACACTTATTAAAAGTGGGCTGCTACACAGTACCCTGTCCTGTGCTGCTGAGGTAAGCTGTGACCAACTTCCTGGGTGATTAACAGTCCTTGCTTGGATAGAAGGAGTCTTTCAAAATGGCCTTTTGACCTGCCACTTGGTGTTAACACCTATTGAAAATGTTTCACAGGTCTCTTGACTCCTAGTTAGAACGTCTCTTTGTAAAGGTCTCTAGAAGACTTTATTTGTTGCTCAAAGAGTACTGACCCTGTTTTGCCTTTTATGCTAAATTATATTCTGATTTGATTTAAATTACAGCTCTTTGCTGCTGTTAGGCTCTGACTTATTATGAAATTTAAACTACAAGCTCTCTGCTGGGTTCTAAGTTTAATTGATGGCGATCTACGTTTACCCATTCCGTAATTTATTAGACCTCTATCATATCCCTCCTCAGCCGTCTCTTTTCCAAGTTGAAGAGCCCCAACCTTTTAAGCCTCTCCTCATAGGGGTATCCTTCCTTTCCCGTTACCATTTTTGTCGCTCTTCGTTGCACCTTTTCTAATTCAACTATATCCTTTTAAAGATATGGCAACCAGAATTGCACACAATATTCGAGGTGTGGTCGCACCACGGAACAATACAGAGGTATTTTAATATCCTTTATTTTATTCTCCATTCCTTTCCTTGATTCCTAGCATTCTATTTTCTTTGCCACCACTGCACACTTGGCGGAGGGTTTCACCGTATTATCCACGATGACGCTTAAATCTTTTTCCTGGATGGTGGTTTCTAAGGTGGAACCTTGTATCATGTATCATAGTTTGGGTTGCACTTGTCCACATTAAATTTCAACTGCAATTTGGATGTCCAGTCTTTGAATTTCTTGCAATTTTTCACAATCCTCTTGCATTTCAACAACCTTAATAGTTTTGTGACAACCTTGAATAATTCTTAGGTCCTTATTTACCAAGGCTTTTCTGATAAACACAGAAAAGGAAAAGCACCTTAGTAATTCAGGACCTAGATTTCCGTAGGGCAGCCTCCGCTCTGCTCACTCTTCTCCCTGTCACCGCCCCCTCCTGCCGCCATCCAGAGCTCCTCGTACATGTGGTGAGTTCCGGACCCAGAATCGGGTCCCACCGAATAATGGGGGTTGGACGTCCAGGTCAGACATCCAACCCCACTATTCGTATCTCAGCATGCTGGCCTTAGTGAGTAAAAAAAAATGTAAAAACAAAAGGTCCCAATATTCTTCTGGGACAGCTATGCACTGCTACAGTGCACAGACATCGCCACTGACCTTTAACCACGGATGCTCAATGCCGGGATCATATGCAGCCTGAGTCGCCGCATAGCCCACAAGCCCATAAAAGCTAACTGGGCAGCAGTGATATTGAGCCGCTGCCCGGTTAGCTGTCACGGGAAAAGATGGGCAGTTTTTGCTGCACCTATCTTTTACCTGCGGATGCTAACCGGGCAGCGGCTCAATATCAGCACTGTCCAGTTAGCTACTGGGGTCGCCCCGGAATGTCTATGACACGCCCCGATGCTAAGTGGTCAGCATCGGGACGTGTAGCAGAGATAATCAGGGTTATGCAGTGGCACTAAACGTGTTAGTGCTGCTGAATATCCCTCTAAGCAGCATTTACACTGTTTACAGGTCTGCAAACCGTGTAAATACCTTTGAACATCAGGCTCAAAGCTCTTTCTTCACTAAATCATTGGAAGGCAATTCATGCTGGTCTACAAGCAAAGTCACTTTATTGTGAAAGCAGGAACTAAACTAAAATCCTGCTTGTTTTTCACTTCCAATAAATCAATTACAGATTTCCTTTACCACACAGAAATCATATAAGAATCTTGTAGCTGGTTCCATCTTTTCTAAGGTGATAAAGTTCCCCTTAGCAGCAGCATCTGAAGGGATTTCTCGGTACTTCTTAAATACTGAATATAAGCTGGATTTTTAACAAAATTTCTGTTCTCTCTTCCTCTTGGGAGGTACAGTAGTCGGTGAATATAACCAAAGAATCTAAGATGAACAGCTGACCAGATTCCTATGGAGACTCTGAGCTCTGACCATACTGGACAGACAGGTTTCAGTTTGCTGGATTTGCTGTTCCCGCCAGACAGGAATTTAGCCCTAGGTATTTTGAGATTGATATCCAAAGTTTTTGGCCAGATGACTTCAAGAGTTAGCCAGACAAATCTTCTGCTTTAATTTTTTCATTTCCCTCACCAGCTAAAGTCTGTTTAGGAAAATTGTAGATCAGTAAAATTTAATTGGACAAAAAGAGGTGCTCATGAGTAGTTTCACTGTTTCATTGGGGGTGGAAGGGGGAGTTCACATATTTTCATATATTCTCATACATATTCATTAGTGTTATAGATAAAAAAAAAAAAAATAAAAAAAAAACTGGATAGTGGGCCAGTATATCAAACAGCAAATATTTTTACTGAAAATATGCCAGAACTGCCAGAAGTCTCTCAAAGTGACCCCATTCAGATTCACATGAAGCAGCAAGAGCAGAGCAGTTTCCCTCTCCACCTTGCCTAGGCCTGATGCCAGCACTATCCCCTTCCTCCTCTCCCTTTCTTCCACCTCCTAATACCTCCAAGCACCCCTCATACCCTTCCAATACCCACCTAGCACATACCCTATACCATGCCAGTGCTAACCTAAGAAATATACAGGCTCTAGCTGTAGAAATTCTATACGTGGGAGACAAAATGGCTGACAGTGGCAGCAAATAGTTCCTTAGCTTCCAGAGTAATGTCCTCGGCTAGGTTAGTTTTGTTTTTCATGACAGTCACAGGAAAAAACCTTACTCTTAATGTAGTCAGTTGGATAAAATGTTTTTTTTTTCTTCTCTCCTTTACCTGGCTGGGGCTGTCTGCGGGCATCCCGGGAACTGCTGCTTTTTTTAGGTCGCAGGAGCCATGGGAGGAAGGCGGCAGTTTTCTGGCCCATCCCAAGCCATTTAGGAGGCAGGAGGAACAGGATTTTGGTGGTCGGGTGCAGCCACGGTGTTCATGGCTGACCCCGACTGTCAGGGTAGTGTGCCAGCTGCAATCGGGTGTAGCTGTGGTTTGCGCAGCTGCACGGATTGTAAGAGGGAATGTCTGGGGGCATCATGGGGAGCCGCGGGCTTCGCGGCTATCCCCGATACTGAAGGAGGAAGCCAGAGACTCCTTCCTGTCATTGGGAAGAGTTGCCTTTGTTTTGCCATTTCTTTCCCCATGTCAGGAAGGAGAGGAGGGGAGACTGCAGGATGTTTTCCTGGCAGTGGGTGCAGCCGCAGATGCCACGGCTGTCCCCGATGTCAGAGGCGAAGGTGCAGGCTGCCTTCTTTGCATCGGGGGAGCCACAGAGATCACGGCTGGCCCCAATGTCTAGGGGGGGCGATCCCAGAGGCATATTAGGCTACAGAAAGGCCCGAAGAAGAAAGGGGGCAGGCCTAAGAGGGTTTAAGGCTGCAGGCTTGCTCTAAATCTTTGTAGGTCTTATGATAATGAGGTTGTGAAGCCTTAAATGGGTAGTAGCCTCTTGGTAAAAGTGCTGATTTTTGGCAAATTTTAAAGTTAAAATTGAAAAATTTGAGTGGTAGAATTCTGGTGCAGGAGTACTGCCTACCCCCAAAATGCATCTAGTTTAATTATTGAGTGTTTATTTGGTCAGAAAATGCTCCATTTTCCCTTGGGGGGGGGGGGGGGGAGAGAAATTAAGCCTGGGATTTAAAAACAGCATCAGAGCCTCTGGTTTAATTTAAAATGAGTAATTCTTGTGTTTAAGGCTATAAAAGCCTATTCTAATGTGAAAAATACAGTTATAAAAGTAAAATAAGTTCCGATTGCATAGAAATGCATTGGAAAGTGATGAGGCAGTGCAGGGATCTCCCTGAAGAGCTCTAATAGTCCTCTGCTTCGGACCGGAAAGTAAGTGCGAATACAGTAAGATACCAAAAACATTGGCTGACTTGAAAGTCTAAAAAAAGCAATGTTTCTGAACCCAGTCCTCTGAGACCCCAAGGCCAGTCAAGTTTTCAGGATATCCACAATGAATATGCCTGAGATAGATCTGCATACAATAGAAGCCGTGTATAAGATCTATCTCATGTATATTCATTGTGGATATCCTGAAAACCTGACTGGCCTGGGGGTCCCAGAGGACTGGGCTGAGAACAACTGGTCTAAAGTAATCACATAGAAAAATCAGTAATGGTCTAGTCTGATGGGGAAAAATACTTTCAGGAAGAAATTTTTGGATTTCCATGTCCGTTGTGGCTGGTAAAGGGGAAATATTTAAAGTTCAGCAGTGTAGGAGCACTTCTGTTGTTGCTCATAGAAATTTGGTTACTTCGCAGCGAAGAAGTCAGTTGAGAAAAACTTGGAAGAGAGGGATCTGTGTAAAGAGTGCTGTGTCACAGAGTGCTAAAGAAAAGATTTTAAAAAGAAGCTGAGCCAAGAGAAAGGTTTAATTGGTGATTGGTGTATAAGAGAGTGTGATCTAGTTTGGTAAAAACTGAATTTAGTGTCAGTTTTGATGTTTTGGTGTGAGTGACACTGTGAGAATACCTGCTGACAGGTTGAGAGAAATGATTTACTGAGAAAGTTATTTCTTAAAGGGAATTAAATTCCTAAAGGATTTCTGATTAAAAGCAGGATAAAACAGATTTGTGTTCAAGAAAAGCTTGAACTGTAAAGCTAAAATTAATTTGAAGCTCTCTGGAATTCATAGAAAGATTTTAAAGGAAAATATCTTCTCAAATTGAACTAAAGAGGAAAAAATCGAAACTCCAAGAGTTGGAGTAGTGCTCGCTTGAGTGACTGACAAGCTCCTTCAGAGAGAAAAAAACTTAAACCTCAGCTGTGACAGGTTTGGCTGTGCAGAGCCAAAGCAGGACTCTGAGCTCTAAAGTACTGCTAGCTGTGAGCCGCACCTAATGAGACTGTCGTTTAAAGAACCTTAATAAGAAGTCTCATTTTGGATTTTAAAAATAAAATAGTTACTTGCTGACTCAGTGACTGTAGTGTGATTGAAAAGCTACTGCATAGGTGTATGGTTGGGTGCAGGGCCGGCCCGTCCATTGAGCGAGAATGTTTTTTGCACAAGGCCCCGCGTTTCAGGGGGCCCCGTGCAAAGAACATTCTGCTTTAAAAATAAATAAAATTAAAAAAAAAAGCTGGCTGCTGCCGCGAATCGAGTGTCCCGCGGGACCCCCCCTGCCCTGCTAAGCCTCTCCGCGATGGCTTTCAGATCCGCAAAGGGAGCGTGTCTCCCTCGAGGCTCTGTTAAGCCTGCAGGGGCAGATTGGAAATTTCCCATCAGCCCCTGTGGGCTTAACAGAGCCACGAGGGAGACGCTCTCCCTTTGCGGATCTGAAAGCCGTCGTGGAGAGGCTCAGCCGGGCAGGGAGGGCCCCGCGGGACACTCGATTCTGCCGGGGCGGCAGCAGCCAGCTTTTTTTTTTAATTTTTAATTTTCCCTGGGCCGAGGGGGGGTTAGGACTGGTAATGGGCTGTGGGCTGATGGGGGGGGGGGTAGGACTGGTAATGGGCTATGGAGGGGGTTAGGACTGGAAATGGGCTGATGGGGGGGGTTAGGACTGGAGGTGGGCTGATGGGGGGGCTAGTACTGGAGGTGGGCTGATGGGGGGTTAGGACTGGTAATGGGCTATGGGGGAGCTAGGACTGGAAATGGGCTGATGGTGCGTAAGGACTGGAAATGAGCAAACGGTCGCCTAGGACTGGAAATGGGCTGATGGGGATTTAGGACTGGAGGTGGGCTGATGGGGTTAGGACTGGTAATGGGCTGTGCACTGATGGGGGGTTAGGACTGGTGATGGGCTATGGGGGGCTAAGTCTGGAAATGGGGTGATGGGGGTTAGGACTGGTAATGGGCTGTGGGCTGATGGGGTTAGGACTGGTAATGGGCTATGGGGGGCTGTCTGGAAATGGGATGACGAGGGGTTAGGACTGATAATGGGCTATGGGGGGTTAGGACTGATAATGGTCTATGGGGGGGCTAGGGCAGGAAATGGGCTGATGGGGAAGGGTTAGGACTTGAGGTGGGCTGATGGGGTTAGGACTGGTAATGGGCTGTGGACTGATGGGGGGGGTAGGACTGGTAATGGGCTATGGGGGGGCTAAGACTGGAAATGGGCTGATGGGGTTAGGACTGGAAGTGGGCTGATGGGGGGTTATGGCTGGTAATGGGCTATGGCGGTGCTTAAACTGAAAATGGGGTGATGGGGGGTTAGGACTGTAAGTGGGTTAATGGGGGGCTAGGACTGGTAATAGGTTATGGGGTTGCTAGGACTGGAAATGGGCTGAGTGGAAGGGGGGGCTTGAACTGCAAATAGCTGATGGGGACAAGGACTTGGAATGGAAATGGGCTGAGTGGAAGGGGGGGCTTGAACTGCAAATAGCTGATGGGGAGGGGGCTTGGAATGGAAATGGGCTGTGAGGGGAGGGAGCTAGGACTGGAAATGGGCTGAGTGGGGGGGAGCTAGGACAGGAAATGGGCTGATGGAGCAGCTAGGATAAGACTGGAAATGGGCTGTTGGAGAAGCTAAGATTGGAAATGGGCTGTGGTGGGGGCTTGGATTGAAATGTACTCATGGAGGGGCTAGAAACTAATATAATTCAAAAGCATAAATAAATGGGTCTGAAGGGTTTCAAAATATTTTAATATGGAAAAGATTTTTGGATGACATAATTTTTATCTGGGTAGGTTCCAAACAACTGTTGAAGCAGTTTTTGATATGGATAAATTCCTTGAATAGTAATTTACAGTTTACTCCTAAATATCAGCAGGAGCAGATAGAGTATTTGGATCTTTTACTTTATATACAAGGATCTTCAATACAGAGTACCCTCTATAGAAAACCAGTCCAGCAGAATGTGCTTTTGAATTATATTAGTTTCCATCCTCCGGCTTTGAGGAGGGGGCTTCCTTTTGGACAATTTCTCTGAATTAGGCGATTATGTTCATTGAGGGAACAATATCGGCTGCATGCACATGATTTAACCCAACGCTTATTGAATAGGGGTTACCCTGATTCATTAGTACGGAGAGCTTTTAAACGAGCTTTATATAATCACCCTGATTGGTGGGAAGATGGTCCTTCTCGAGCCCAAAGTAATGAGAATAGGGGTTATAGGTGTAGTTCCATTTTTGCCTAAAGCTTCTAAGATAGTACACATATTGAAGAAACATTGGGGGATGTTGTCTCTGCACCAATGTTTTCAAAAACCCCTGATGATAGCTTATCGAAGAACACGTACGATAGCTAATTGGATAGTGCATACAAACAATCCAGTGGATGAAAGTTTTCAATCTTCACAGATAGGACATTTTGCTTGTGGGTGGCAGCTGTGATTTTTGTGCCACAGCTTTACAGGGTACAAGCTGGGAAGATTTGAGCACTGGGCTTCGATATGTTTCATTGCAATCTTCAAATTGTCAAACAGCTTTTGTGATTTACATTTTGATATGTCCATGCCATTTAAAATATGTGGGAAGAACGATACGCCCTGTTAGGAAACGGTTGTTGGAGCATTGCTCAAGGATTAATGCAAGACAGGTCTCCGCCCCTTTAGTTCCCCATTGCCAACAAGCGGGCCATCAATTTCAAGATCTACGATGGAGGATTTTGGAAACAGTTCCGCAGTCAAATAGGGGGGGAGATCGTCAGGCGAGATTACAATATAAAGAGCAACAATGGATTTACCGGTTGAGGGCCATGGTGCCAGAGGGAATGAACATGGACATTGATTGGTGGAATTTGCGTTTATGATCCTAACAGGTGCGGGATGATTAGTTTTGAAAGTGCCGGGTTTTGATGTCATCCTCAGAATACAATTTAACCAGAACTAGTATACAGCGGGGTTCATTCGCCTGAGGAAGAGCTGTGAAGCTTGGGAGCGGCTTGAAACACTACTAGTGTCGCGGGAACCCTGTGGGTGAGAATTTGGAGGAGTTTCTTTCTTAACAAGAACCGAAGTGGGGATCCAGTGAAATATGAAATAGTTCATTTGAAGAACGGAATAATGGATCCATTTGGTAAAACAGGAAGAAAGAAGATGGACTTCCTCCACAGTAGTGGTTCAGCTAAATAACTTTTCCTTGTAATTTGATGAGGGCAATGAGAGGACTGAACCGGTGACAGTGGGGAAAATTCTGTCACAAAAAGTTTTTGAAAAACGTTTTTGGAATTTAATTCTATTAATAAAAAAAAGGTGATGACAGCAACAAGTGTTTAGTCGGGCTTTTGACCGGGTTCCGGTCCATTTAAATTGATTAAAAAGGAGGGCTCACTTTGAGAGAAGAAAAGTTTCTTTCCACGTTGAGTGATCCGACAAAAATAAGGTAGATAGCATATCGGTTTAGTTCCTGTAGTTAAGGCAGGTTAGGGAAATCAAAGAATTTTGGAGTTTATGTGGTTGATTTCTAAGGGTATATGACAGTAAGAATGGGTTCTAAATGGGCAGCGTTTGTAGCAGTTCCTAATGTGCCTGGCATTTGGCACTGGATTATAATAATGTAGAAATCTTTTAATCTTTCTTTATCCATACATTCATTAAGAGGCATATTTACTAAAAGTTAGTGTATGGTAACATTATGCAAATATTTATGCAAATGAGGTCACTTATGCAAATGAGGCCACTGATGCAAATGAGGCCCCGCACTGAGTCTCCGCACATGGCCCCGCACCTCCCTTGGGCCACCCCTGGTTGGGTGTCAGCCAAAAGTGTGACTGAGTGAGGAATGTGTCTGAAAAAGAAAAGAAGACAGAGAAATTTAATTATCCTTTTTCAATTTAGATAGGGACAATATTAGAGGGTTTAAAATTAAAAAAAAACAACCCTAATTGCCTTTCTTTAAAAAGAACGATGGTTTGCCCCAATAGTTAGGATAGACCAGGTTTTCCATTGTTTAGTTTTTTTAGCCAGGGAGTAGGTCCAATGCAGAAGGACATTGGAGGAACTACTGGACCAAGGAGAATCTGCAATCCCAAGGAACCAGAGAAGGACTCCAATCTAGAAACGGAGGAATCCAAAATCCAGGGCCCCTTCGCAAAAACATGAACTGGAAGAGGTAGAGCTGCATCTTACACAAAAAGAAAGACACATATTTGAGTTCAAATAAATAAATTGAAACACACACAGAGGAGGGAATAAAAGGAATTTAAAATGTCAATAAGGAACTTACCTGTTAAAAGGTGAGAACTGAAAAGGTTCTGAAAGAGAAAACCAGAAATTCCTTAGCAGGAATTATATTTAAATACTCATGAGATAAGTTTTAAAAGTTGATTTAAAGTTTACTTTAACTTACCTGAATATCAGTTTCACTATACCTGAAATAAGAGAATAGTATTATGAAAAATTTGGTAATTTTGAAAAGCTGAACAGAAACTGATACATCATTTGTCAAAAGATACCCAAGTTCTAGCTTTTTTGCTGTGAGAAGAAGAGTACTTTTGTATTGTGATCCATTATAAATGTCATTTGTGCAATAGTGAAAGGATATTTATTTATTCTAGAATTTTAACTAGAGTTTACAATTCTTGAGTGCTCAGTTTTAAAAGAATATATTTAATAATTTATTTTAGACATTTAATAACAGAAAATTATAATTTATGGAATTCTACTGTTTTATTTAACTTTTTGGTGAAATTCCACTTCCTTACTATAACATCACTTTTGTAACATCACATTGGCTTTGGGTCCTGTTCCTAATTAGATTTTAATTTTCCTCCTGTACTTCTTTCCAGTCTACTGTGGAAGACGTTGGGACATGGTTAATGTCTTCTGTAAGCCCTCACCTGAGAGAGAGAGAGACTCTGAGGTACCCACTTGGCCAGTTTGACTACACCCATACTACATCTGACAGTAGCACCTCTTACTGGGGTGGGGGAGGGGACTGGGCTACATTAAGTCAGAGTATGCTGCCTGGATATTATCTCTCTCCTATGTACTCCTAATTCTTTTCCCAGCACTTGCATTGTGTCAAACACAGCCTCTTACTCAAGCTTGTTAGGTGTAATATTGACAAGAACATAAAGTGTGCTTGGAAATTCTTGGCCCCTAATAGGATTAGGAATATTTCTGCATCTTTCTCCATCACTCCCCTTTTATACGCAAATCATTTTAATATTTTCCCTTCCTGTGGTGGTGGTGATTTTTTTTGTTTGTTTTTTGAAGAAAGCTGGATGTTTTGTGAGTTGCTTCTACATACAGCAAACTTTTTTCCCCCAAGATTACTTTTTGGTTGTTGCTGTATGCTGTCAATTAAGGGGGTAATTTTATATAGTCATTCCCATCCATATGTAACTATATAGGCAGACAAATGATTTCTTATAAAATACCAACATAAGGGGGGGGGGGCATGATCAGGGTGGAGCTCAGAGTTAGGAAGCATGTGCGTTGATTATAAAATTCTTTAATTTGCGCACTTACTTATAAACACAGTATGTGTTTTCATTGCAAGCAGATGTAAATGATAGTGCTTACATTTAAGGCATGTTCTCTGCCACATATGCTAGTATTTTATTTAAAAAAAAAAAAGAGTTGGCGTCTCCTTTTTTTTAAGTGCCATCAAGCCAATACTGACTCCTGCTGACCCAGAAGCTCCTAAGTTTTCTTGGGCAATGGAGGGTAAAGCGATCTCTAGGGTTACTAGTTTTTTTCTCTAATCACTAGGCTACTCCTCCACTCCAGTTGGTGCCTACTTGTCTTTATAAAATAGTGCCATTGTGCCCTGTTATATAATAATTCTTCAGATATCATGGTTGGTGTGGTGCTTTTCCCAAGCACTGCAGTCTTGTTTCTTTTCCTGTATTAGACCCTGAGAAATAAACCACAGCAAAAGGATACTAGATGTAAATTCATTTAGAACAAACTCATTCTTCAATTAACACTGTTTATTATAGGCTTTGAAGTAATGACTGTGACACAGCTTTCAGAATGTAGCTCAGGGCTGTTTGTATTCCACTGAACCATCTTATTATGTGGCATTACTTTCTACGGACGTCTGCTACGTTGCGGCTATTTGGAAGGCGAAGTATGGATCTCCTGATTTTGGCTTTTTAAAAATCTATTTGATCCTTTCCATTAATATTCATAAAGAAGGAAATACCTTAAAATCGAGGCATTTTGTGATTTTTCCATATTTTAATCAGAACAAAGGATTTTTGTTGTTCTGATGGAGTCAAACCAAAACGTGGACTAAACGCAAATCAATTTTCATGCATGAAGATATTCTGTGCATTGCAACTTCACCGTCTTATGTTCCAATTGGTCTAGAATTTGTAGTTTGTTAATATAAAGTAGCATATTTCCATGGAGAGGATTACAGTTAATGCATTTATATCTGAGGTTAGGGAGACTTGCTAGTTTGTTTGTTTAACTTATTGCATTCTTATTCCACCTTACTTTCCAAGGCCCCCCAGACAGATAACTAATATGCAATAAAAGTTTGCACTTACCACACTTTAGATGCCAAAATTAACGTGGGGTTAAGTGCAAGGCCTTACCCCGTGTGGGCCCAGCATCTGCTCTGCAGTTGCAGCACAGGACAGACACTTGACCACATGGTAACTGCATTGCCAGATAGTTCAATAAGTGCATGAGCACTATCTGCCAATGCAGTTATTGCAGTCCCATATGGTAAACACAGAGCCCCGAGTATCTCCCCTCCTGATCAGTATCCCAACCCTCTCCCCCACAACTTCCATCAACAGGGGCAACACCTGATTCTACCCTCCATCACCGACCCCCCCTCCCCCCGATCACAAACAGCATTGATTCTTCTTCCAACCTTACAGTCATCACATGATTCTTCCTTTCATCCTTCCCCTGATTACAGGCAGTACCATTGATCCTTCCTCCCTCTCCCAGTCACAAGCAACATCACTGATCCTTCCTCTCACTCCCAATTCTTATCAGGGGTTTCCCTGGTGGGGTAGTGGTGGGGCAGGAGTAATCCCCAGATATTCATCTATCCCAGATGTTTGATTTATGTTTTAATGTAAACCGCTGCTGATCCTTGGAAGCAGCGGTATATAAAAGCTGTTCAAATAAATAAATAAATAAAATTCTTGCCCTACTTCAAGACTAGTTTAGTAGCATAGTTTAGTAGCATAGACCTTTTTATTGTAAACCGCTCTAATGTCCCAATAAGAGCATTATATAAAATGTAGAAATAAAGATAAAGATACTGTTAGAGGTCAAGCTGCCAAATAAGTGCAAAATTTTGATTTTAGCACTAATGGTAGTCTTGCAGTACTAGTGCTGGGGGAGGGGGGTCAGAGCACCATTTTTTTTCCAGGCAGCAATGGGGTGGGAGCAGAGAGCAATCATTCCCACTCTGTCTACAAAACTACCAGGAATATGGGTCCTGTGGTGGTCTCGGAGGTTGAGGCTCTCATCGTGCGGTTGTCATCAGGGTTAAATTGGAGATTGGATATGTGCTTGGGGGGGATTGGATTGGTATTTGTCTACTGGATCTGAAGCAAACTGGATTTAGGAGGAATCATGGAGTTTAAATACTGATAACAGCATTGTTTGACAGATTCATGTTAGGCCTGGAACCTAAGGGCTCCCATTTCATGAAGGTCTTCTAGATGCCATTTCTCATTCAGTCTATCAGGAGCTCCTACTGTGATGATTAAAGGAGCTCGGGCTAGGTGCAGTGGTTTTGAATCGGTTTCACTTTTACTTCACAAAGTGACAGCAGTAGTTCCTAACTGGATTGAACACTTCTGGTTGGTACAAAATGCCCCAGAGGATACTGCAGAGTTTGTCTGTACTATTATTTAATCTTTTGTAATATGACTAAGTCTTGAAGGGGCTGATTTTATAAGCAATCTCATAAAGATATGCAACATTTTTGTGTGTAAGTCACCCGTTTTCAAGTATTTATATGCATGAATGGGCACGTGAGTGCATTAGGTGGTCTCTGTTCTATAAGTGCACACAAGACCTATTGCGCATACTTTCATCATGGGAGTGTACTAGAGCAAAGTTTGGGCGGAGCACAAATTTACCCTCATAAGTTTTAAAATCCTGTAACTTATGCACATTTCTGAAAAATCTAGGTGTGGGCATTTACATCCACCCTAGAGCAGGTGTAACTGCTGCATATAGTTAGATGTATATTCTTAAGCCCTTATTTTACAAAGTGAAGTATTACATATACTTCGCTTTCTAAAACAGGCCCCATAGTTATGTTAGCTCTGTGGGAGTTTATGAAATTATGCTCTTAATGTTTATTATAATCTGTATGCTGATGATTTATGCTCCTTTCTCCATCCATGAAAGGATTCTGTCCAGTGGCTATAAAGAAGTTTTTTCAAGCATGGGCCAGTAGCTTTTGGAACACAGACTTCCACTTGGTTATGAAAAGACTGAGGTGTCATTTGTCGCAAGAGACCCTTCCTTTGTTCCCCCAGGGTTGCTTTGTATAGGAGACGTGGAACTGGCCGTTAAACAAGAGGCCCCATATTTAGGGATAATCCTGGATCAGCATTTGATACTTCATGCATAAGTGAATAAGGTGATAAGGCAGCTTTCTACAAAATGCGAGTAGTACAGGGGCTGAGGTCATTGTTGGCAGAAGAGGGCTTCTATACAGTATTTCAAGTGCTAATAAATCCATGTTCGTCCTACTACAATATAATATATAGGAACTTGCCTGCGGTTTCGATTTTGCAGTTTCTACAGAATTCAGCCATTAGGCTTTTACTCAGGAAGCCTAGATTTGATCATGTAACTCCAGTTTTAAAGCAATTACACTGGTTTCCGATGGAGCATAGAATTTTGTAAAAGGCATTGTTACTGGTGTGTAAGAGAGCACATCGCTCTTCAGCTGAATGCCTGGGCCCTCTTTACAGCCTTATGTATCTGATGGCCCACTTAGGCTGTGCTCGCAAGGTATCTGCGTCGTTCCCCTGTTAGCAAGGGAAGATATCAGGCTGCACAGACAAGGACATTCTCATTTTATGCTCCTTCATTATGGAATGCTTTACCATAAAAAGCTCAAGCCCCATTTATTTATAGTTCATTATCATACTTGATATAACACTTTATCAAAATCATCAAAGCAGGTTACAAGTAAAAAATCCAAGATTAAAAACAATAAATAAAACACAGAAAAATGGATAACAGAGGAAAAGGTAATAGTATCAGAATTAATGAGTGCTTAGGGGGCAGAAGCCGAGGGAAGGGGAGGAGAAAGTTATCCAAGCCATGGCACAAATCAATATATAGTATGCCTTGAGGCCTTTTTTGAATTTCTTAAGTAAGATTCCTCCCCTATAATAGACAGCAAGGGCCTTCCAGAGCAGGGGAGCTAAACAGTAAGACGTTAAGGATTGGGTAGCCTCCAGGTGTGCTTGTTTGGTAGGGGTGACTAGCAAATGTGGAGTGTGGCTGGGAGAATATGGAATCAAGTGAGCTGCGAGATATGATAGTATGCCTGAGTAGAAAACTTTGTGGGCTAACATGAGTACCTTAAATTTTGTTCTGTAAGCAGTTGGCAGCCAGTGATTGTTCATCTGCAGTGGGATAACGTGATCGAATTTGGATGTGTTATGAAAGAGTTTAGCAGCTGTGTTTCGAACACAAAATCGGTTAAGATCTCAGTTGGTAATATCATTGAATATAATGTTGCCTGTGTGACATGATTAATATTAGAATGAGGGTATGGAGTGCAAAGCGAGAGCAATATTTCTTAATGGAACAGAGTTTTCTGAGAGTGAGAGAGGATCATTTTACAACTGCCGAGAGATTGGCTGTGAAAGTCAACTCAGAATTTTTATTACATTGACGGCAGTTCTAGGGTTACTGTGAGAGACCTGTAATCCACATTTCAGTTTAGAATGATTTAGTTTTAAATGATATATAGAAAGCCAGTTACTGATTGTGATGACACAGATCAGGGGTTCAGTAACTAGTATAAATGGTGAGCTGAAGGTATAATAGCCTAAGGAGCTTAGTATTGTATGCCTAAGGTTTTATAACAAGAGCCTGGATTATAGTATAAGTGTGATGTTAACAGGGTGAATTGCGATGTCTTTGAATATTGTGTCCACTGCTTATGTGTGTCCATTGTATATCATCTTGGACATTAGTGAGTAGGCGAGTAATACATTTCTAAATAAATAAAGTGGGGGTGGGGGAGTTGGATTGGAGATCAGGGAGAGGGAGAATCCGGTTTGTGGACTGTGAGCGGGATAGGTGGAGTTTTTTCCTGGCTACATGTGCGCTACCTGACGTTTGGTAGAATGGGTGCACTTAATATCAGCTGTTGAGGTGTACTGCATTCTAACAGCCAGGCTGTCCACGCTCTGTTTCATTCTGTAACACATCCTGTTCCTGGCCCAACTCATGCTAAGCAGTTAACATGGAATTTTTACCCCACGGCTGTTTTAGCACACAGTAGCTGTTAGCCAAGGCCCTCGCTAAAGGTAGGCCATGTTAAATCCCAAGCCAACTGCTTAGCACACTTTAGTAAACTTCTCCTTTTGTCTCATAATAACAGACTGCTTATCAGAAGATGTTTCTTAAGAGAGCAAGATTGACAGCTTTTAAAATGTAAAAGCTGATCATTCTGATAAATACTGGTAGAAGAACCTTAATTAGAATGTGTGACCACAAAGATAGTATCTCTCTAGCATTACAACTCATTTTAAATTTAAGATTAGCATCCCTTGTGTTAAACCATTTAACATAATATTCAAATCATCCAATTAGAACGACCGGAGGGACTGGGGTTTCTAGTCCTATAGGCACTCCTTGTGGCCTTGGGCAAGCCACTTAACCCTCTATTGGCTCAGGTACACATAGATTGGGGACAAGGGAATGTATCCAGTATCTGCTTGTAGTGATTGTAAACGGCTCTGATGCCCTTCAGCCTGGGCGGTATATCAAGAAATTGAATAAACATAAACCTTCTCTATGTGGCATACATGGACTACTGTAGAAAAATCCCAGAGGATTCCTTCAGACCTACGTGTTTTAAAAGAACCTAAGATGTTCACTGAAGATAAATATTTCAGTAAGAACTGGAACGCTATACTTGATAAATATTCTTCAGATTTGATAGTGTTATTGGCAGAAACCTTCACACAAAGATCTGTAAAGACTATATAGGAAATTGATATGCTAACTGTTAGCTCTCAAGAATCAAGTGAGTTATGAAACCCATATAGGTGATTCTGAAAATGGTTTAGAAGAGTACAAAAAAGATCTTAAAGCAATGAAATATAAACAATTTTAGAGAGATGCAGAAGACTATAAAAAGGGTGTAATCTACCTTTGGATGAGGTCCAGATTAGGCTCTGGTAATTCTAAAAACACCACAATCACTAAGTGCTTAGACAGCCTGCCCTTAAACTAAAAGTGACATTCAGTGATGCTAACAATGAGGCTTCCATATGCAGGCAGAGTAGCTGGAAAAGATCTAGGCATAACTCCAAAACCAATTCATTCCTTGGGTCCCCCTTCACTCCATTACCAAGCACATCTAAGGTACCATCCTCTTCAACTTTTTATTCAATCAGAATTGGACAAAACATCCAAGTACGAGTTACTCGAGAGGAGGAGACATGGTCTCCTGCAGAGGGGAAGAGGATAGTACTTTAAATCCCTATACAAATAGGGTTAACCATTTCTAACCTGTCAGACTATCCTCTTAGTGAATTTGAGATGAGGTGCTCAAAAGAGGATTGTAAGTAGACTGCCAGGCCTTTCTTCCACACAGAAAGCCTATAGCACCTGGTATTCCAAGGTAGTCTCCTAGGCAGATACTAACCAGGTCTGATCTTGCTTAGTATCCGAGATTAGACAAGATTAGGCATACTCAGGGTGGCATGGCCATGGTAAGAAGAACCCTAATACAGGCTGTGTATTGACAACACCCACTCATTAACTTCTGTTATTTAGTTAGTAAAGATTTTGTTGTTCAACTGAAGCAAGAATGGGGCTTGTCATCTTTGTAATATGAAGGACAGAGTCTAGGATGGATAACTGTAAGCATATGGTAGTCTGCCTGAGAGGAACCAGTCTGATGAAGTGTTAGACTCCTGGAAGTCTGTGGTAGGGTGTTTTCCACTCTCTTTACTTCCATCATCACAGCTTTGTAAACATTCCCCATTTAAAGTTATTGTCAGTGGGCAAGAAATTATGGTATGATAATTCAGAAGCTTGTTATAACTCTGTGGTATCCAGATATAATGTAAACATTTTGAACTCCCTGTAGCAGTCCACACAATACCAACCCATTTTTCCAACTGGAAACCTTTATAAATTTGAGCTTTAGAACTATGAGTTCCGAACAAGCACATTGTTGTTAGCTAGGGTGCTCTGGCTGAACAAATAGAAGTACCAATTACTTTTATTTGATTCTTGTTTTTTTAACCTGTTACTTTCATTTTGTCCCATATTGGTACAGCAGAATTGAGTACTAAAATGCATTTATTCTCTTTATCTAGGAGCAGGGAATCAAACTCCTGTCCTAAAGGTTTTCAGGATGTCACAAATTAATATTCATGAGCTATATTTGCATATCCTGGGGGGTCAGTGCATGCATATTCATTAGGGATATCCTGAAAACGGACTTTCCTCCAGGACTAGATTTTCACACCCCTAATCTAAGGAGCTCAGAGAATATGCCAGAACATCCAGTTCACACACACAAAACTCACAATTTTTAAAATGAATGGAAGCAGATTATTCTACATGCATCAAAAGTTTTGTACTAGCGTTGCATGAATAGTACATTATTATAGTAAAATGACAAAAACACTTTCTGTAGAAACTACATTTTTGATTCTTGCTATGTGAATACCTTTTTTTAACAATTCTATGGGTTACTTGTATGTGGGGCTTTTTTGAAGGGGTACATGGTAGTTTGGAGTACCAGCACTTTACAGTTTGGATTTATTTGATATACCACCTATGGCTGACACAGCTAGGCAGTTAACAAAAATAAACCATTCAATACAAGGAACTAAAGTATAGTTAATACTGAGGGGCAGATTACAAAGACAGAAGGTAGCGGATTAGATAAGGGATGGAGGGCCTAGGTTACATCAAAAATGGGTGTCATGGATAACAGGGACACGTAAGGGAGGAGGGAGTAGAGGGAACAAGGACAAGATAAGGACGGACATTAACTGGTGCCTCTCTGTTGGCAGTCGAGAAGAGACAAAGAATCAGGAGTCAGGAGGAGGTTGCGGAAGGAAGTGCTAGAACGGAGAAATGGGCCTTCAACTGGGATTTGAAGCAGGAAAAAGATGGCTGACCATGAAGGGAAAAGGGTAGACATTTCCAGAGAGAAGTGGCTTCCACCCTGAAGGAAGAGGAACATGCTGCAGAGGTGTATCCAAGGCGAAAACGGAACCACAAGAAGATGCTGGGAAGCTGAACGTAGAGTGCGTGGAGGAATATAGGGCACCAGGAACTGTGAAAGGAAAACAGGGTTACCAGATTGGAGGGTGCGATATGTCAGAGTGAGAAGCTTGTACATAATACGGGAGATTACCAGAAGCCAGTGTTCAGTGATGAAGAGAGGAGTGACTTGGTCAAATTTGCGGGCGTCATGAAGAGATTTGTTGGCAGTATTTTGGATTAATTGGTGGCAGTGAAGCTGATATAGGGGAAGACCAGAAAGTAGGGAATTAGCATAGTCAAGGCGGGTGATGATGAGAGAGAGGATGAGTAAACGAATAGACGAGAAGCTGAGAAGTTTGCAAACCGAGCAAATTTGATACATTTATCATTGCCTGCTAAAACTGACCTCATCTATTAATGAAAGAGCCCTGCAAATGAGTACCCAGCACCTTGTTTTCTAGGAAAAATGCACTGCCTGTATCCATATCTGTATGTGTATTTTAAGTTTGTTTCCATAAATAAAAGACTGAGCTTTTTCTCCCCTCAGAGATACAGAACAGGAGAAAAGTCTAAAGGGATCATATTCAAAGGTATCTAGCTACCTAAGTAAGGACTGAGGCAGCTGGATGCCTGGGAATGAAAATATTCTCCTGCCATGCGGCTAAATCAAGTCACCTAGCTGATTTGGTAGCTTGATTCAACTGCTCACAAAGTGGCCACTTTCAGAGGTGTGGGCTCAAGGGAAAGAACCTAACCAACTAGTGTTGCTTGTTAGTCCTAACCAGCTACTTCCCAGAGTGCTGACGTTTCAGATCTAAATCTATCCTCCTAGCTTTTAGCCAGCTAAATTTAGGTCAATTTTCAATCACTATCTTGCCAGATAGACTGCAGCAGCTGAAGACTGGCCTAATTTAGTTAGCTCACTGCTTATTTGAAAATCTACCCCTTGGGGGCCCTTTTACTAAAGGGTACTGGGGTTTTGCACCTAAGATGCCGATAATGCAGAAATCCATGGCACTTTAGGACAACACCACAGGGTTAACTTGCGAGAGCATAGAAAGCATGTTCCTGGCAGTTCCATGGCGCATGTGCTCCTGCCGTGGCATGATAATAGTGCAGGTACACTCAATGCCACTTATGGAGATGGTGGTGAGTGTACCCAGGCTACCTGCCCGCCCCGCAGGAAGCAGGAGTGTGCCGTCACCCTGCTCATTCTCCGCCTCTAACCTCCCACTTGCAACTCTAATGTGCCACGGACAGTGCCAAAATCCAGCAGTGCTAGCTGTCAATGTGCATCCAATGCACGCTTTTAGCGCATGCCAGATCCACATTGACAGCTAACAGCTTTAGTAAAAGGGCACCTTAGCGTTTCGTGTCCTAATGGTTTTGTCTGATTTTGTATCTTTTGAGAAAATGCTTAGTATATGTAGCTCATAGTTTGGAAAATGCTAGTCAGCTTTTAATTTTTCAAATGAAACAGAGAGTAAAATGATGCTGTTTATCCTGCCTCATTCCTCCTTTTTATTAACATTTCTTTTAGCAGTGACATTGGTTACATTCAGAATAAATGGTTTTGATCAAATACATTATGTGCACAAAGTGGTGATTTATTCCTCTAAAATACAGCAATTTGTCCTAAACACTTCAGCAAATGTTCTTTTTTTCGTAACAAAATATAAACAGTGTCTCTGTTGACATTACGCCCCAATATTTTAATTACATTCTCTATTAAAACTTGGCTTTTGTACTCCAAACATTTTAGAGTAAAGAGAATTTTGGCTCAATATGGCTGTTTTTTGTAATGTACTTATTTACACAATTGATAGAGAGGGCAATATTTTTAAAGTCATAAGTCATTTATGTGAGTAAAAAGCATCATCTGTCTCAAAACTGTCCTCCCTCTATGCTACTACAAGTATACGCGGGATGCCACTAAGCTACAATACGAGGCTCGGGTTTAGCCACATGAGGCAGTATTTGTGGGGGCATATGCATAGACTGCATGTCCAACTTTATGTGCATTAATTTCAATGACAAAAGTACCCACAGATAAAGCTGATGCAAATGTCCATGGGTACTTTGTACCCATGGCAAATGTCAAAGCAAAAGTAGAGACAGACTTTGCCCCTAAACTCTTAGGGGTATGTCTACTAAGCCAGGCTAATAGTTAACCCGGGCTATCTGCTCCGAGGTGCCATTGAATAACATGGGACCTAGGTGCAGGTGACCCAGGTTAACTGTTAGTCCAGCTTAGGAGACATACCCCTTAGTGTGGAAAATTGACTCCACAAGGACAGGGCTCTTGTGATAAACCCATAAGTGAATCAAATTATGTGGGATTGAGACAAAGGTTGCCCTAAAAGGGAGTAGTAGGCAAGCAGATCATGAGCAGGGCTGGCTCATCCATTAAGCAAGCCTATGCAGTCACCAGGACAGCAGCTTCTGAGAGGCAGCGGAACACAGATCAATGAAGGCAAAACAGTAGCTCCTGACAGTCACACCAAAGAGCCAACAGCACATTCTTTTACCCACAGGGAGAGGGGGCACACACATACATAAAAAGCAATGTTTGCAATTTTAAAGTATGATGTCCACTTACGCATTTTTATACAACCGTTGTGGGAGGTCTGGTGTTGAGATGATCATAATTGTTAAGCTTAATTATCAGAATCTCTGGGAGGGAGGGACTGGAGTGTAAGGCTAAAGTGTCATCTAGAGCGCCCAATATCCTTGCATTACCCCTGTTCATGAGTCAAGAATTTTATATTGTTTGACCTAGAACAACAAGATTACATAAATCATATGTTTGTCTAGCAAAAGATGGCTATAGCCTGCAAAGAGTTTAGTTTCTTGAAGGGCCAAGAAAGCTATCAAGGGCATTGAAAACCCACATCAAGGCTTCATTCTCATCTTTCTGGACATTGCCTCAGCATTTGACACCATATGCCATGACATCCTCCTGCAACGACTATTCAATATTGGAATCGGGGACATTGCCCTAGAATGGCTCCATTCATACCTCACAAATCACAGTCAGTACATGTAAAGTGGCCAAAAGACCTCCAATCCAATTACCCAGTCACAAGGAGTCGCACAAGGTCTGCCCTTTCAGCGTTATTATTTAATATCTACATGCAGCCAGTCTGCGACATCATAAACACATTTAATGTCTACTATCACTTGTATGCAGATGATATATGTGCCCATCACCACCACAAGTGCAAACTACTCAACAATTACTGATTGCTTCAATGCTATAAACCAGTGACTAATAGAACACAAACTCAATATCAGCTTTAAGAGTCGGAGGTCCTATTCCTCACCAAAAATCAATCATTTATCTCCTCAAAGTCATTAAGGGTTGACAATGTCAATTTAGAGGTTAAGTCAGAAGTGAGATACCTTGGCATTACCATTGACCAAAATCTCACATTTCAACCGCATATAAACAGTGTAACTCAATGTATATGCAATGATACAACTACACTTTGATTTCTGTAATGCCATTCTACAAGGTCTTTCAAAGAACTCCCTACATCTGCTACAGCTCGCCCAACATGCAGCTGCACAAATTCTGAAGTGCTCACCTCAATATAACCACATCACTCCCATTCTAAGAGAGTTACATTGGCTACCTCTCCTGAGTCAAATGAAATATAAAACATTAATGACAACTTTCAAAATAATCCATCAATTATCCCCAGAAAATCGTTGAAGAAGAAGCAATACATCAAACCTTCTAATCCTACCTGCTGCATTAACCAAAAGCAAGCAGACGACCTGCACTAGGCATTTTCCCTACATGCCCCTCGCCTCTGGAATGCCTTACCGCCCACATCAGAGACTCTCATGGCCTCACAGCATTCCGGAAACTGCTAAAAACTCACCTGTTCATGGAACATTTTGGTGGGATTTCATGACCCATCACCCCTCCTTCCATCCCTCTTATTCCTGCCCCTTCCCACCATTCCCTCCCCCTGCTTATTGTTTAAGATAATCTCTTATCTCCAGGAACAAGCAGGAATTTAGTCTTCACATATGGGTACCGTCAACACCGACAGAGCCTGTGCGGGAACGCTCCTCAGCGTCCAAAAGGAAAGCTTTTGGGAGCATCCCACCACGCATGCGTGCTGCCATCCCGCCCAACTACCTCTCTCACTTCAGTTCTTAGTTTTCCACAGAGCCAACAGGACGTGTCCCCTGTCACCGCAGAAAATCTTCTCTTATTTTTATATTTTTTGTGGTTGCGTCTGCCTTCCATCGACGCCTTTCTTTTCTTCTAAAATATTTCAATTTTAATGCTTTTCTCAGGGGGTTTTTTTTCCCTGCTCTGGTGCTTGGCACCATTTTGGGCATTAGGCCCTCTTTTCCCTTACCATGGAAAAACCAGCCACTGGTTTTAAAAAATGTTGAAAATGTGGTGGTACAATTTCTATTACCGACACCCATGACTGGTGTCTTAAATGTTTAGGTCTTGAGTGTCTCTCCTGTAGGATGTTGACTAAAAGAAGTCTTCAGAATCGAGCAAATCAACTCGGTGCCCTTTTTGCTTCAGACACGATGTCTGTAGCATCGATGTCTTCCAGGGCTTCTACTTCTTCCCAGAGATCTCAGGTAACTAAACACAAGTCTTCTAAGACTAGCCGGTCCTCGAAGGGTAGATCTCCCTCTAAACATCGAGATGCCATTGGCGTTGCCCTCGAGGATACTTCACCGGCAAAACAGCCCTGGCGGGAGTCTTCAGGCTCCAAAGCTTTATCGGGGCTCCAGGATGTTCCCGAGGCCTCGGCCTCGATGGAACTACTGGTACCATGCTCTGGGGTTGTGGCCGCTACCACCGGTGCTGACACCCCAGCATCGGCAGTGGACAAAAGACTCCTCACTATTGAACGCAGCCTAGCGACTCTTTTAGCTACTTCGATACCGCTAAAGTCTCTGCAGATGGTTCCGCAGGCACCGGTACCGATGCAGTACTGTTGCCAGTGCCCTCAGTACCTGCTTCAACAGGCATGCTTCCCCCGATGCCGAGTTTGGAATCTCTCTCCAGCATGGGGGATCAGGTACCGACTAATTTCGGTACCGACATTCAGTGGTACCGACGCCATCTGCTTTGGGAGAACCCGGAGCTTCCTCCTTTTGAGTCTTCCGATTCCGATGACTCGGACGATTCCACCGGTACCAGAGCTGAACTTTTACAAGATTCGACTCCTTCTCCTCAAAGCAGAATGTCCCCTCCTGAGGGATATGTCTTTTCATGATTTTGTACATGATATGGCAAAGGGTCTTGCCATTACAGTAGTACCAGAAAAGGAACCTAGGGCAGAGGAATTGCAAATTCTTCAATATCCTTTGGCTCCAAAGGAGGCAGCTATGCTTCCTATACACCAGATCTTACATGATCTAATGTTAAGAATGTGGGAAGCTCCTTTAACAGTATCTCCACATTCTAGACGTCTTGACACTATGTATCGAGTACCACCTTGCCCAGAGTTTCAGAAGACTCAATTACCACATCATTCTATGGTGGTAGAGTCCACCATGAGGCAGATAAAGAGTGCTAAACGACACTCTTCCAATCCACCAGGTCGTGAGTCTAGAACACTGGATGCCTTTGGTCGTCGATGCTTTCAGTCCTCCATGCTATCAGCAAGAATCAGTTTCTATATATTATACATGGGAATGTTTCTTGAGCAGATTACAAAAGACTTGGAGCTTTTGAACCCTTTTCTTCAAGAGGATAAACGGACAGATTATTTGACTGGTCAAACATGCTCAAAATGTCTCTAAGTTTATGAATCGTGCTACCTTTGACTGTTTTGAATGTATTAGCAGAACCTCTGCTATATCCATAGGAACACGTCGTATTGCCTGGCTCCAAGCTTCAGACTTGGAGGAATGGGTGCAAGATAAGCTGGATAACATTCCTTGCACAGGATAAAATCTTTTTGGCAAGGATTGGCAGCTTAAAGCTAATGAAATTGACACTGATAATACAACTTTAGACAGGTTATCAAAATCTACAGCTAACCCAGCCAAGAAAAAGTTTTTTAAAAAACCTTTTTTCTCTAAGAAGAAGAAATTCTATCCATCTTCCACCCAGCAAACACATGTTCCCCAGAAGGGGCAACAACAAACTAGACAAAGAAAGACACAAGCTCAGAAGGCTCAGCAGACCCAGCCTCCTCAGGGTCTTTGACTGTTGTCTAGAGAACTTAGCCATTCTTCCTGTTCTAAGCCCAGAACCTTTAAATATTCCAGGCCGTATTTACCATTTTGCCAAAAGATGGCAACAAATCACTTCAGAAAATTGGACTCTATCTATTGTGAGTCTGGGATACAAGCTCCATTTCCTCAGCTTGCCCCCATCCACACTAATAAAACAGTTCAAATATCAACCACCGGTCTCAGACCTGTTGTGGCAAGAGGTCACCACTCTTCTGGCTCAAGGGGCTATAGAAGAGCTTCCAAAGTCCCAGCAGGGCACAGGATTCTATTCCCCTTATTTTCTCATTCCAAAGAAGTCAGGGGGATGAAGACCAATCCTGGACCTCAGAGAACTGAACAAATTTTTAGTCTGAGAGAGGCTCAAGATGATCTCCCTCGGCACTCTTCTTCCATACCTTCACAAGCAAGATTGGCTATGTTTTCTGGATTTAAGGGATGCTTACATGCATATCCTTATTCATGCAGATCACAGAAAATTCCTTTGATTCCTAGTCAAGGGAAGACATTTTCAATACAGGGTTCTTCCTTTCGGGTTGGCCTCTGCTCCAAGGGTCTTCACAAAATGCATGGCAGTAGTAACAGCATTTATGAGGACTCTGGGAATTTTTGTCTTCCCTTACTTAGATGATTGGCTCATCCGAGCACCGTCAGCTCTAGAGGCAAGTCATGCTCTTTCCCGAGCAATGCACATACTACAGTACTTGGGATGGATCATAAACCTTCCAAAGTCCCAGCTCACCCCATCTCAATCCCTCGAGTTTATAGGGGCTCGCTTGGACACACAGCAGTCAAAGGCTCAACATCGCTGTCAGCACATCATCGAACTAGCATCTCAAGCAGTGCTACAAACCTTCCTCACTGCTCGACAGATGCTTCGACTTCTAGGACACATGGCATCTACAGTCCATATGATTCCTTATGCACGCCTTCATATGCAAGCGGCCCAGTGGACCTTAGCTTTCCAATGGTCCCAGGCCTCAGGATGCCTGTCAGACAAGATCAGAGTTACCACACGCCTGATTAAGTCTCTGCATTGGTGGCAATCTCTGGAAAACCTTACAGTAGGCTCTCCTTTTCAGCAACCCATACCTCAGGCTGTACTGACGACAGATGCATCCAAGTTGGGTTGGGGAGCCCACTTGGGCGATCAGTCTACCCAGGGTCTCCGGACCTCACAGGAGGCTTCTCTTCAAATAAACTAGAGCTAAGGGCCATTTCCAATGCTATTCGAGTCTTTTGCTTTCATCTCGTAAGCAAAATAGTTCTGGTGCAAACCGACAATCAAGTGGCCATGTTTTACCTAAACAAACAAGGCGGAACAGGCTCTCTGCAATTATGCAACAAAGCTTTGCAACTGTGGGCCTTTGCCAGAGAGTATCACATTCATTTGTTGGCTGTATACCTTCCAGGCATTCAAAACGTTTGGGTGGACAGGCTCAGTCGAGTCCTGTTGCCACACGAGTGGTCTCTCCACTCATATCAACTTGCCCGAGTGTTTCAAGTCTGGGGAACACCAGACATAGACCTCTTTGCAAGTCCATAGAATGCCAAACTTCCCCGGTACTGTTCCAGACTACCAGCTCAAAATTGCATTGGGGCCAGGATTTTCTCTATGCCTTCCCTTCAATTCCCCTGACCCCCAAAATCTTATTCAAACTCCAGAGAGACAGAGGTCGCATGATACTCATAGCTCCCTGCTGGCCAAGGCAAACATGGTATCCTCTTCTCTTAGGTCTCTCTCGAGCAACTCCTCTGGAGTTGGGGAGTGCTCCGGATCTTCTGTCCCAGAACAACGGATCCCTACTGCACCCCAAACCCCAGTCCCTTCATCTCAAGGCCTGGCTACTCAAGGCATAGAACTTCAAGATCTAGGCCTTTCACAACAAGTGAAGGATATTCTTCTGGCTTCCAGAAAACCTTCCACAAGGCGTTCTTACGGTTTTAAGTGGAAGAGGTTCTCAATCTGGTGTTCCCAGAGGGGACTTAATCCCCTCTTGGTACCGGTAGAGTCCCTTCTGGACTATCTCCTTCACTTATCAGCTTCTGGTCTCAAGACCAATTCTGTTAGGGTCCATCTTAGTGCTATTGCTGCATCTCATAAACCCTTTGATGGACAACCAATTTCCCCTCATCCTCTTGTTTCAAGATTTATGAGGGGTCTCCTTTTAACTAAACCTCCCATCAAACCACCTCCGGTGGCATGGGATCTTAATCTTGTTCTGGGTCAACTCATGAAGCCTCCCTTTGAACCTTTAGCGACTTTGGAGCTAAAGTTTCTTTCATGGAAAGTCATTTTCCTAATTGCAATCACTTCTGCAAGACGCATTAGTGAACTGAAAGCTTTAGTGGCTGACCCGCCTTATACGAGGTTCCATCATGACAAAGTAGTCTTGAGAACCCATCCTCATTTTATGCCAAAGGTCACATCACCTTTTCATTTAAACCAGTCAGTTTATCTCCCAGTCTTCTTTCCTAGGCCTCATGCCTCCAGCGCGGAAAGAAATCTTCATACCTTAGATTGCAAGCGGGCACTGGCTTTTTATCTTCACAGAACTCAGCCATTTAGAAAGTCTTCTCAACTTTTTCTGGCTTTTGACTCTAGTCATTTAGGACTTCCAGTCACTAAGAGAACTCTCTCTAAGTGGATTGCAGACTGTATTTCCTTTACCTATCAGAGTAAAGGAATCCTTCTTGAAGGCCATGTCACGGCTCTTAATGTCAGAGCCATGGCAGCCTTAACAGCTAATCTTTGTTCAGTTGCTGTTGATGAGATCTGCAAAGCAGCAACTTGGGCTTCTGTACATACTTTCACTGCCCACTATTGTTATAGACAAGGACTCCCGTCGGGATGCCTTGTTCGGTCAGGCTGTTCTACAGCATCTCTTCCATTCCTAGATCAACTCCTTCCCACCATCCACTCTTGGATGCCTGAGGTCCCTGGGAGGAAACATGGCCCATCTTGCATAGATCCGCAACATGCTGGGGTCATCCCTAGGCATTTTTAGCTGGGGAGTCCCCATATGTGAAGACTACATTCCTGCTTGTTCCTGGAGATAGCATAGTTACTCACCTGTAACAGGTGATCTCCGGGAACAGCAGGAATAAGGAATAAGTCTTCACAACCCACCCACCTCCCCTAGGAGTTGTCTTTCTCTCTCTTTCTATTTTTCTTCTACTTCTCTCCTTTGGTCTCAGCTTTCAACTCAACTGAAGTGAGAGAGGTAGTTGGGCAGGAAGGCAGCACGCATGCGTGGTGGTATGCTCCCAAAAGCTTTCCTTTTGGACTCTGGGGAGCGTTCCCGCACAGGCTCCGTCGGTGTCGACGGTACCCATATGTGAAGACTTATTTCTGCTGTTCCCGATCACCTGTTACAGGTGAGTTACTACACTTTCTGTAGCTAGATACAATTAACTCTCTGTGTATTGTTTATACTAATTGTAAATAGTTTACACGGTTTCTGTGTAATAACTAGTTTCTGTACATCTTTTCCTAGCAAAACTGTTCCATGTAATGTTAAAACTGTTCCATCTAATGTTAAAGTTATGCTCTATGTCAATCACATTGATCCTCAGAAATGCAGTATATAAGAATGAATGAATGAATAAATAAATAATGGAACTCTGTGCTGCCTTCTATATATATAAACATTTGTAATTGACATATGTTAGGCTACCAAAGCTTTTTATAAACTAGAACCAAAATATTGTGTCTGTAGAATTTATCCTGATAGCCCCTATCATTGTGTCATGCTATTTCTTCAATATTTAATTTTGCAACCCTTTTCCACTATGTTCAAAGCAGATGGTGTCTTTAAAAATGGTTATATTGCCAGGAACAGCAATCATGTCCTGAGAGCAATGTGCATTGCAGAAAAAGTGACATATCTGTAGCATGCCAACATTAAATGGCAGTATTGGATGCTCTGTAAGAGACTCAGTTCCTGTTTGTAATTTATTTTATGTCTTTCCTATTTGGAATTATAAATTACATTGTGAGCATTGTGATTCAGTCATTGTTTGTCTTTTATGCTGGGAAAGTTATGCCACTCACATTTCAAATATGCTTCCAGAAATGAAAGATGGTGACTCAGTCTCTCTAAAGACAGATGTAAACATGTGCATATTATTCAATTTTGTAATAACAACATTAGCTGATTCATTCAGCATGCTGGCTTTTCCATGAGTAGAGATCACATTTTTTAAATTACAAAAAAATCATTTTTTTCTGTCTTCTTTGTTTTTTTATACCTACAGTAGTTAGCATAGTCAGTGAAGAGCAAAACTGAAAACACACATTTTCCACATCCCGTCAAAGAGAAAATGGGACCTGTTTACTAAAGTGCATTATGGTTTTGCATTTACTGCGCATTTAGTGCAAAACCTAATGTGTGTTAAGTGCAAAAACTGTGCATGTTGGGGGGTAAGCAAATGCCCTGCAGTTAGCATACAGGACACACACCACACAAGCCTGTGTTACATGCATTAGTAGCTAGCATGGATGCACCCACGCTACCCAGCACTATACACAACCCCCCCTTCTCTTGCAGCAGTGAAATGGCAGCCCCCCTAAATGACAGCGCCCCTCCAGTGACAGATTGCCCCCCATCAAGTCTTCACCTGATCATAAGCTCCCCTGTACAGAACCCCTCCACACGATGACAAGCTCCCCACCAAAAGCGATTCCTTAATTTATAAAGCCTCCACCTGATGGCAAACGTCCTCACAAACCATACGGTGCCCCCTCCCAGCACTTGCTGGCATAGCCCTGGTAGTCAAGTGAATGATGGCTGTGACCTCTAGCAATATTCTCGTGCTACTACTGCTAGGGTTCAGTCTGCCAAATAAGATCAGTCACTATTTGGTAGTTTGAATCTAATAGTAATCCAGTGAGGCTACTGCTAGGGTTCATAGCCACCATTTTGAACCCAGGTGAGAGTGAAGGGATATTGTTTCTGCCCTGCCCAACAGACTACCAAGGCTGTCCCTGTAAATGCTGAGAAGAGGGGAGGATGGCAGTATGGTTTGCGAAGGGGGCTTGTAATCGGACAGGAAGTTCTAATCAGAAAAGATCTTCTCACGGAGAGGGAGGTGGGGGAATAGATTTAATCAGAACCATGATAGCATGCAGTAACATACTGCACATTGCCAGCACTGTCCAAGCCCTATCTCTGCCCAATCGCACTCCAAACTGTTACCATGGGATTTTTACTGCTGCCAGCTGTTTTTATAGCATGCAGCAGCCATTAGCACATGCTAAAAACCATGTTAACGGCTTACTGCACTTTAGACATCCCCATTGTGTTTTCAGCAATAGCAAAAGATGAAAACAGAGTCTTAGGGGCTTGTTTACAAAGCCGCGGTGGCGGTTTCCGATCGTTATCGGAGCGGCAGCCCCATTGAAATTAACAATCTGGGGAAAAGCTGATAGGGTTCTGATAATACAGCTAGGGAACATTTTAAGACATAAGCTCGCTTGGTTCAAAATGTGTATTAAAGCATCAGGCTTCAAAAAGATATTTCAATTGTATAATCAAAATTTTAGAAAAGATTATTTTTGAGAGTTTGGTTGTGTTGATTTTGCTTTATGTTTTCTTGTATTTTATTTATTATTTTTTTTATTAAGATTTTTTACTACCTTCTAGAAGACATTCATTCCAATGCAGGATATGGCAAGTGTAATTAGACAGTTATAGTAACTGCATGACTATAGTTTACAGTTATAGTAACAGCATGACTATAATAAAATGCTTAAATACCAGCAAACAATTAAAATAGCAGTAGAAGAGACTTAAATTTTATGATTGTATTTTGTTGTGGAGGAAAGGAGTTAAAGAGGAGTTTAGATTAAAATTACAGCTGATAGCCCAAGTAATTACCATCACTGTTCAGAGTTAGTTACAATATATACTAGAGGTGATATCCAAGCCTGCACCATTCCAAAATTCATACATCTATTGGTTGACTCTTGGAGCCTCAGAGTTCGTTACTGCCAAGTGTTTGCTTCCAATGCATTCCACTCAGTGGTGGTCTTGACTCTCAAAGTTCATTGTTGGTTCTATAGGGGGACCAGCAGTAGTTAGATCATTTGACTCTCCCAGATAAATTGAGTTGGTCAATGCAACCACTCAGCACCCTTCATATGCTGAGCAACTGCTTTAGCTCTTTGCCTCTTCTTGAAGATTGCTGAGCAGAAGACTCAGTGTGGCTGAACAGGAGAGTTGACTCCTTTGGGATGTCTCAAAAATTCTCCTTCAGGCTTTGAGAATCAGAGATCACACTCCATAGAGACAGAAAAATGATGGCAAATAAAGACCATAGAGAGCCTATCCAGTCTTCCACTGATCTTGGAGCTGTGCCCCTCATTTCCACTATATTGTCTCCTATCTGCCCCCCACTCTTCTGCTCCTTCTCCTTCTATCATCCAGAGACATTAATCCCAGCCCTAGCCCCCCTAGACTATTCTCTCACTCCAGACAGGTCTTCATACAACAGCTCCAATTTCATTCCTATTCCTCTCCTTTCCCCCTCCTCTTTCCCTTTCTCATGCATCTTATGGAACGCACATTCCATATCTAATAAACTTGCTTTTACTCACAATTTCTTTATCACTAACGCTCTCCATCAGCTCTAAGTGAAACCTGGCTCCTCCCTGATGACTCAGCCTCAGTAACTGCCCTTTATCATAGTGGCTACCAATTTTCCCAAATGCCTCATCCTACTGGCCATAGTGGTGGTATTGAGTTTCTTCTGTCTCATTCCTGCCAATTGCAACCCCTCCTTCTGCCTCAGTCTCACTCCTTTTCCTCTTTTGAAGTCCACTCCATCTGCCTTTTTAATCCATTACCTCTCCGGATAGCTGCTATTTATTTACCCCCTGACAAATCCACTTCTACCTTTCTCATTGTCTTTGGCTCATGGTTTTCCTTTTTCTGGATTCATCTTCCCCCTCCCTTATTCTCAGTGACTTTAATATTCATGTTGATGACCCTTCAGAACCATATGCTTTAAAGTCCTCTCCCTTACCTCCTCATTCAACCTCCAGCTTTGCTGTACTGCCCTCACTGATCGATATGGTCATGGTCTTGACCTTGTTTTCTTCTCTAATTGTTTAACCTCTAATTTCTGTACCTCTTATATTCCCTTATCACTTGCTAAGCTTCACTCTTCGTCCCTCCCCACCTCAGTCTCATCCAGTCTCCTCTAACCTCTCTAGAAATCTTCATGCTATTGATCCACTGACTCTCTCCACTATTATCGCATCACCTCTTTCCTCCGCTATGTCTTCTAAGCCTATTGATGAGACTGTATTTTCCTATAATACTGCACTCTCCTCTGCTCTGGATACTCTTGCTTTGCACATGCCACATCCTGTGAGGTGCACTATACCTCAGCCCTGGTTATCTTTGACTACCTGTTATCTATGCTCCTATGCCTGCTCAACAGAGCACAGTTGACTCAAATCCTACACGCTTGCTGATATTCTTCACTTCAAATTAATGCATGCCTCTTTCCAGTCAGACATAGCACTCGCCAAACAAAACTACTTTGTCCATCTGACTAACTCTCTTGCCTCTGACCCTCGTTGCCGCTTTACAACTCTCAACTCTCTCCTCAAGATGCCTCCCCCTCTGACCCCTCCTTCCCTTTCTGCCCAAACCCTGGCCAACTATTTCCATGACAAAGTCCACAAGACTACACTCCAATTGCCCACAACTTCAGCTTCATCCCCTCTTTACTCCCAACTCTTTCCCTCAACCTTTGCTAACCTTTCTTCCTTTTTTATGATCTTCAAAGAGAAAACTACTCATCTTCTTTCCTCCTCTAAACTCATTTCCTGCTCCTCTGATCCTATCTTCAACCATCTCCTTAACTCCATCTCCTCCATTGCCACCCCTTCCATCTCTTATATGCTCAACTTTGCGCTCTTCACTGTCCCAGCAGCCTTAAAGCATGCTGTGGTCACTCCTCTCCTCAAGAAACCTTCACTTGACCCTACTTGTCCTTCTAATTATCAAACAATCTCCTTCCTTTCCTTCATTTCTAAACTATTTGAATGCGCAGTTCACCGCCGCTGTCTTGACTTTCTCTCCTCTAAAGCCCTTCTGGACCCTCTTCAATCTGGCTTTTGTCCTTTACATTTTACTGAAATGGCTCTTGCCAAAGTTTCCAGCGACTTGTTCCTGGTTAAATCCAAGTGCCTTTACTCAATCCTCATTCTTCTGCTCTTTTTTTTTTAATACAATTTTAACATTTTAACTGGTGTGGATACATTTCAAAGGAAAATAAAATAAATGTCATAGCCCACCAGCCCAATAACAAGACTGCAGGGGATTCAAAGAAAGGAAATAAACACCAAACAACTATACGTAAAGAAAGCTTTCAAACCAGTCAGCTAATCTATCTAATTGCTACACTCAATCTCATACCGAAGGCGGAGGCACACGTGAACTGATAAACACACCAAGCTGGGAGGGCTTGTAGAAAATATAACTTTCAGAACTTAGCTTAACTAAGCATTTACAAGGGAATTTAAGAAAAAAGAGACCTCCCAATTGGGCAGTGGCTAGTTTATAAAGCAAAAACTCACATCGCCGCTTTTGGGTTTCACGAGACAAATCAGGATAAATTCTAACTTGAAGTCCCCTGAACAATATTGAACACTTATGGAAATACACCTTGAAAAACCATTCCTTATCTGTGGGCAATGCAAACATGATTAACATTGTAGCAGGTACAACAGTACCCTCAGAATCTGAAGTTTCAAGCAATTCTGATATATTTAAAACATCCATTTCTGGAAGCTCAGAAGGAGAAGTCTGCTGAGAACCAGCAACACTCTTCCTTCCAGTAGGCACATAATACACTTTAGATAAAGGAGGCAAAGTTTCTGTGGCAATGCCCAGAGTCTCAATCACATAACACTTCAACATATTCCTTGCAGTAATCAGAGGAGAGTATGGAAAATTCACCAGCTGGAGATTAGAGGGGCGAAGCTGATTCTCTAAAAGTTCAGTTTAACTTTCATCACAGCCATGTCTTTAACCAGCAAAGAGTAAAGGTTATCATGCTTTATCCCCTCCTACTCCAAATTCTGCATTGATTCCTTAACCCCAGCAAGCTCTGACATAAGTCCAGTCACTGAGGCCATATTGGCAAAAACCTGTGACGCCAAGTCGCCAACGTATTTGACTGTTGCACCAAAGCGTTACCCAGTGAAGAAATAGCCATCCAAATGGAATCCAGGGAAATCCTGCAGGCTTCTCCAAATTAAAAGTGAAAGCAAAATCCTGCACAGAAATCATCTGGCCCTCCACGGGCAAACCTGATGTCAAAACTCCAGCCACATATTCTTCAGCCCCATCACCCTTCATTTCCTCCAATAGAGACACACCTCCAGTTGCAGACTTAAGAGTATTCACAACCCGCTTCACAGCCATATCCGGAGCAGGAGAGCTGCCTCCCACGAAGGTCTCAGTCAAGTCTCTCACCTGGACAGCTGCCTCGAGTACAACCACAGTGGTCAAACCAGCCACAGTACCGGACAGGGCATACAGCACTGGTGAAAGCTCACAGCCGGAAGATGATGCCAAGCTCTCCAGCCCTGGCATCATCAAACCCAACAATCTGACAGATTCTTGTTGCTGGCTCCCCGGGCACAAGAAACGATCCAAGGGACTGGAGGTAACTACAGGCAAGGGGTTCCCACCTTCAAGGGAGACTTCCAGCAGGCCTTTCCTTTTCATTTTGACATGATACTTAATTCTCCCCACCCTTATATGTAACACCGCTTTGACCCGGTGAAAAGCGGGATATAAATACAGTTAAATAAATAAAATAAAATAAATAAATGAAGAAAATAGCCCAGGGCATGGCAGTCTAAGCAGCCATCTTGAATCCCCTGCAGGCCTTTCTGCTGCTTTTAACACTGTTGATCACCAACTTCTCCTCGACAGCTTGTCCCCACTTGTTTTTAAGAGCTGTGCGCTATCCTAGTTCTTTTCTTATCTCTTCCATCACTCTTTCAGTGTTTGTTCTGGTGAATCCTCATCTACTGCTATCCCACTCTCAGTTGGTGTACCCCAAGGGTCTGTTCTGGGCCCTCTTCTCTCTCTATACCCAGCCCCTTGGTGCTCTCATCTCCTCCAATAGTTTTCAGTACCATTTTTATACTGATGATTCTCAGATCTATCTCTTTACAACTGATACCTCTCCAGCACTTCAGGTCTGAATCTCTGCCTGCCTATCTGACAAAACTGAGCTGCTTATTTTTTCCCTTAAACCAACCTCCATGTTCCTTCTTTCTCTGTCTCTGTGGATAACACTTTTCTACTTCCTGTTTCCTCAGCATGCAACCTTGGAGTCGTCTTTGACTCCTCCCTCTCCTCCTCCACACACATCCAACTGATAACTAGAACCTGTCATTTTGTTCTCTATAATATCAACAAAATTCATCCCTTCCTTTCTGACCACACTACTAAGACACTTATCCATTCTTTAGTCGCCTCCCATTTAGACTACTGCAACCTCCTCCTTGCTGGTCTCCCTCTGAATTATCTCTCTCCCCTTCAATCTGTTCAAAACTTAGCTGTGCAGCTAATCTTCTACCAGCCCCGATATGCTCATATAACCCCTCTTCTCAAGTCACTTCATTGAGTCCCCCTTCTGTTTGCATATCCAATTCAAACTTCTCCGTCTGACCTTTAAATGCATTCACTATGCTGCTCCGCATTACCTTTCCTCTCTCATCTCACACTACACCCCTCCTCATGAACTCCACTGTTCTGGTGGATTGCTTCTGTCTCTCCCCTTTTCTTACACTGCCATTTTCAGACTTTGATCCTTTCATCTTGCTGCTCCTTATGCCTGGAACAAACTACCTGTGTCTATACATCAGCTTCATCTCTGCCCCTTTTCAAATCTATGCTAAAAGCTCACCTCTTTGAAGCTGCATTTGGATCCTGATCTGTTTAGTCTCCAATATGTCTCCTTAACTTTCCGTAGTTGTATCTTTGTCTTCAGCTATTGTATTGTCTGATTGATTAAATTGTAAACTCTGATGAGCAGGGACTGTCTTTATATGTACGAGGTACAATCAAAAAGTATCAAGACTTGTACAATAACACAAGTACTATAGTACTGACAGTTATTACACTCAATCTCCTTCAAAGTAGTCCCCTTTCAATAAAACGCACTTCCTCCAGTGTTCCTGCCACTGCTGGAAACAATTATAAAATGCCTCTTTCATTAGGCTGTGAAGCTGCTGTGTTGAATTTTGCTTAATGGTCTCCAAGTCATCTAATTTCCATCCTTTCCGTGGTAATTTCAGTTTTGGAAACAAGAAAAAGTCACAGTGCGAGGTGAGTATGGAGGCTGACAGACTTGCTCAATTTGGTGTTTGGCCAAGAACTGCTGGAGATGATGTGTGAGCTGGGGCCTTATCATGATGAAGCAACCATTCACCTTTCCTGTGCAACTCTGGTCTCTTATGATGAACTGAATCTCTAAAACAAGTCAGAACTTGGATGTAGTACTCCTTATTGATGATTTGGCTTTTTGGAGCATACTCATGATGAACAATACCCTTGTAATCAAAGAAAACTGTAAGCGTGACCTTGACATTGCTTCTCAACTGATGGGCTTTCTTGCATCTGGGAAAGGTTGGAGTCTTCCATTGTGAGGAATGAGCCTTAGTTTCTGGGTCATAACCATAAACCCATGATTCATCACCAATAATAATCTTTTTGATGAAATCTGAGTCATTTTCAATGCATTCCAACAATTCCCTGGCTGCTGTCTATCTTCTTTTTGGTCAGATGACAGGAGTTTCAGCACCAATTTTGCAGACATGTCTCATCCCCAAATCGACAATAAGAATGGACTGTACCAACTCAAAATGGATGTCCTTGTCCTCAGCAAGCTCCCTGATAGTCCATCGACAATTCAAACATATTGTGGAATGCACCGCTTTAACTTTGTCTTCATTCCTGCTCATGGATGGACTTTGAGAACATTCATCCCTTCAACACTTTGGCGGCCCTCTTGGAAACATTTATACCAGTCAAACTCGAGCACGTCTCATGCATTCATCACCATATACTTGTTGTAACTTCTCATAAGTCTCTTTGCATGAATCTCTATGTTTCTGGCAGAATTTAATGCAAATGCGCTGTTCAATTTTTTCACTCATCGTAAATCTGACTAACTTCTTTTACATGATACCAAACATCACATAATTTAAAAAAAATACATGTGTGCTGCAGCCATGCTACACTCTGCACAAGCAGAGAATGTAACCAGGTCATTGCATGCTTATTAGCATCATGGTGCAATGTATTGTTATATAGCTACACAAGTCTCGATACTTTTTGATCACTCCTCGTATCTGTACAGCTCTGTGTACGCCTTGTAGCATTATATAAATGTTCAATAGTAGTAGTAGATTATCGTTAATGAACCTTGCTATTCAGCGAATCTTCAATGCCATTGCTTTTTAGCTCTTGGGACTTTTAAAACCAATTGGAGAAAATATGTTTTCACTCAACACACTATTAAACTGTGAAATTTGTTGCCAGATATGGTAAAAACAACATAGTAAGATTTAAAATGGGTTTAAACAAGGAGGAAAAGTCTGTAAACCATGTATATGAAAATGAAGAATTAGATCTATTCTTTTGGATCCTCCCAGGCAATTGTGATCTGGATTGATTGCTGTCGGAGACAGAATGCTGGGCTTGATGAACCTTTCATCCAAAGCAGAGCTGATATGTGACACTGCCATTAGATCACTAATCTAACCTAGGGATTTTTTTGAACATTTGTTTGCAATTCTATAATGTTACAGATTTTCAGAGTTTTCAGAACTAGCATGCACTGATTCACCAAAGGGATCCAGATAAGGCGGTAACAGAAACATGGTTCACAGACAACCATGACTGGAATGTAGCTATACCAGTCTATACTTTATTCAGAAAGGACAGGGTAGGTTAAATTAGAAAGAAGGAAAGAGAAATCTATTTGCATTGGCGTGATATACAGACCTCCTTCACAGGGAGAAGAGATGGATGGAGATTTAATAAAACACATACTCAGCATTGCCAGGAAAGGGGAAGTGCTACTGATAGGGGATTTTAATATGCCGGATATTGATTGGCACATGCCTACTGCAGTATCATCTAGAAGTAAGAAGATCCTGGATTCTCTACAGGGAGAACTATTCAGGCAACTGGTAACAGAACCCACACGTGAAGGGGCCATACTGGACTTAGTGCTTACCAATGGTAAAGTGCTTTTGATGTTATAGTGGCAGATAATCTTGCATCCAATGATCACCAGATGGTGTCGTTGAGTATTAGGACTATGGCTGATAAAATCCATTCAAAAGAGAAGTTCATAGACTTTAGGAAAACTAACTTTGCCAAGTTGGGCCAATACCTCAAGGAGTCATTAGTGGGATGGGAAAATCTGGGGGGTGTAGAAAAATAGTGGGCAAAACTGAAAGGGGATATTTTAAGGGCAACCAATTTTTTTGTTAGAAAGGTAAATAAAGGTAAAAGGAAAAGGAGACCGCTATGGTTTTCAAAAGAAGTAGCTGAAAAGGTGGAGAATAAGAGGTAGGCCTTCATGAAATACAAGAGATCACAGAGAGAGGAAGACAGACATCTATATTTGGAAAAACTTAGAGAAGCTAGCAAAGTAGTCAGGAAAGCAAAGATTCAAAAAGAGGAGGAAATAGCCAATGCAATAAAATGGGGGGATATGTTAGTGAGAAGAGGAAGGGCAAAAATGGTATTGTCAGACTCAAGGTTGAAGGGGAGGAATATGTAGAAGCTGATGAGGATAAAGCAGAATTGCTTAACAAATATTTCTGTTCTGTGTTCACACATGAAGAACCAGGAGCAGGACCTCAGAAAACATCCACGAAAGAAGTGAGGGGCATCTTAAACGATTTTCAGAAGACTATGTTCGTGAGGAACTAGTTAAAGTAGACAAAGCGATGGGACCAGATGGTATACAATTGAGGGAATTTGGGGACATTCTAGCAGCTCCACTGACCGACGTTTTCAATGTCTCTTTGGAGTTGGGAATGGTGCCAGAGGTCTGGAGAGAGGAACATGTGGTCCCTTTACACAAATGCAGAAGTAAGGATGTGGTTGAAAACTGCAGGCCAGTTAGTCTAACCTCTGTGGTGAGTAAATTATTGGAAACACTATTGAAAGAGAAAATAGTGAGATTTCTGGAGTCCAAAGGATTACTGGATCCGAGGCAGCATGGATTCACCAGAGGCAAGTCTTGTCAGACAAATCTGATTGATTTCTTTGACTTGGTGACGAGGGAGTGTTACAGAGGAAGAGCCCTAGATGTGGTGTATTTAGATTTCAGTAAAGCCTTTGACACCATTCCACACAGGCGGCTTATAAGCAAACTGAGCACGCTAGGTATGGGTCCTAAAGTTACTGCTTGGGTTAAAAATTGGTTGAGTGGGAGGCGGCAAAGGGTACAAAAATGGAGCTCACTCTGAGGAGAAGGAGGTTACCAGTGGTGTGCCCCAGGGATCTGTTCTTGGTCCAATTCTTTTTAACATTTTTGTTAGTGTTATTGCAGAAGGGCTGTCCGGTAAGGTTTGCCTCTTTGCGGATGATACCAAAATCTGCAATAGCGTAGACACCCAGGAAGGTGTAGATAACATGAGGAGGGATCTAGCTAAGCTTGAAGAATGGTCTAGAATTTGGCAGCTGATATTTAATGTTAAAAAATGCAAGGTCATGCATTTGGGCTTCAGCAGTCCAAGGGAGCAATATAGTAAGAAGAGCAGGACCTAGATGTGATTGTGTCTGATGATCTTAAAGTAGCTAAACAGGTAGAAAAGGCAACAGTGAAAGTTAAAAGGATGCTTGGGTGCATAGGGAGAGGAATAGCCAGCAGAAGAAAGGAGGTGATAGTGCCTCTATATAAGTTTTTGGTGCGACCTCATTTGCAGTATTGTGTGCAATTCTGGAGACCACACCTTCAAAAGGATATAAACAGGTTTGAGTCGGTGCAGAGGGTGGCTACTGAAATGGTTAGTTGTCTTCATTATAAAGCATATGAGGACAGACTTAAGGAACATAATATGTATACTACATTGGAAAGGTGGGATAGAGGTGATATGATTGAGATGTTTAAATACCTCCGTGGCATAAATGCACAGGAGGAGAGCTTCTTTCAATTGAAAGCAAGTTCTGCTATGAGGGGACATAGGATGAGGGTGAAAAGGATAGACTCAGGAGTAATATGAGGAAATATTTCTATCTCCAGGAACAAGCAGGAATGAGTCTTCACATATGGGTATCGTCGGTACCGACAGAGCCTGCGCGGGAACGCTCCCCAGCTTCCAAAAGGAAAGCTTTTGGGAGCATCCCACAGCGCCTGCGCGCTGCCTTCCCGCCTTTCCTAACCGCCTCTCTCCAGTTCTAGTTCTTCTTTTCCGCGGAGCCAGCAGGTCGTGTTCCTGTCACCGCTGAAGAATTTCTTTATTTTATTTTATTTCTTTGGTCGCGCGTCTGCTTTCTCGACGCTAGACCGGTACCGCCAGTCTTTTCTTTCTTTATTCTAAAAAAAAAAAAAAAACCCTACTGTTTTTCTCACTTCAGTGCATTTTCTTCTTTGGCCTTAGGCCTAGGACATTTTTCCTCATGGAAAAGCCTGCCTCTGGCACTATTTCTGTCACCGACACCCATGAATGGTGTCTAAAATGTTTAGGTCCTGACCACTCCATTACGGATTGTGAGTCCTGTTCCATGATGTCTAAAAGAGGTCTACAGAATCGAGCAGCCAAGCTCAGTACCCTGTTTCCCTCTGATGCAGCTTCGGTTGCATCGACGTCTTCCAGGGCTTCTTCTTCCTCACATGGATCTCAGGTAACCAAACTTAAGTCCAGCCGGTCCTCGAAGGGTAAATCTCCCTCTAAGTATCGAGACGCCTCCGGGCTTGCCCTCGAGGAATCCGCACTGGCAAAATTACCCCGGCGGGAGGCTCCGGCTTCCAAAGCTTTATCTATGGGGTCACAGGTTGACATCGATGGCTCGGCCTCGACCGATCACCTGTTGCCATGTTCTGGGGTACCGGTGGTTTCCACTGGTACCGACATCCAGACATTGGTTGCGACAATGGATCAGAATATCCTGACCATGCAGCGTGCCATCACGGCATTCATACAAGCTGCGACGCCTTCGGTACCGCAACAAACTCTGTTGCCGGTACCAACTCCGGCACCGGTACCGACTGCATCGACATCCGCTTTGGTGTCGACTGCAGCGGTACACTGTTCTGTGATGCCCATCGGTACTGAATCGGTACCGATCACTCCCGATGTCGATACCACCCGGTATGCGTATCGGGCTCTGCAGGAGCATCCAGACAGGCGATACTTTGATTCCTCTGAAGACTCTGTCGAAGCATCGGTGATCCATCCTCAGGAGCCCTCTTCTCCAAAAAGGAGACTGTCTCCTCCAGAAGACTTGTCTTTTCAAGACTTCATTAGGGAAGTGGCCAGGGGCCTTTCCATCTCAGTGGCCCCTGAGACAGAGCCTAGAGCCAAAAAATTGGATATTTTACAATATCCTAAGGCTCCTAAAGAGGCAGCCACTTTACCAATACATGAGATTCTTTATGATCACATGTTGGGCATATGGGAGACTCCTCTCACCACTTCCCCTCATTCTCGCAGGTTGGACACCATGTATCGTGTTCCTCCTTGTCCTGGCTTCCATAAGACTCAGCTTCCTCACCACTCCATTGTGGTGGAGTCTGCTATGAAGAAGATAAAGAGTACAAAAAGGCACTCTTCTGCTCCTCCAGGAAGAGAATGCAGAACCTTAGATGCCTTTGGCAAGAGAATTTTCCAGGCCAGTATGCTTGTTGCCAGAATCAACTCCTATAGTCTCCATATGGGGATGTTTCTAAAAGAAGTTACAGATCACCTGCAAACTTTATCTCCTTTTATTTCAGAAGATAAAAGGGAAGAGTTCCTCACCTGGCTCAAACATGCCCAGGATATTTCCAAGTTTTCCAACCGTGCAGCCTTTGACTCTTTTGAAGGTGCCAGCAGAGCCTCGGCTATTGCCATAGGTGCACACAGAGTTGCTTGGTTACAAGCTTCTGATTTGGAACCCTGGGTTCAAGATGGACTAGGAAACCTTCCTTGTACAGGTGAAAACCTTTTTGGCAAAGATTGGCAAGCAAAGGCCACCCAGATGGATGCTGAAAATTCTGCTTTAGATAGACTTTCAAAGTCTGCTTCTGCTCCTTTTAAGAAAAGGTTGTTCAAAAAGGGGTTTTTTTCCCAAAAAAGGGAAATATTTCTCTGCTTATGGTCAGCAGTCATCTTCTGCAGGTCGTTTTGCTACAAAGAGACAGCAACAACCGAAACAGTCCAAGCCTAAGGCTGCTAGGACTGCTACGGCCCAACAGCCTCAGCCTCCTCAGGGCCTTTGACTTACAACTAGAGAGCTTAGCCTTTCTGGCTCTAGAACATCCAGAGCCTCTCACCATTCCAGGAAGGTTGGCTTACTTTGCTCCCAGGTGGGAACAAATCACAGCAGAGCAATGGACCCTCTCCATCATAAGGGAGGGGGTACAAGCTTCATTTCTTAAACCTTCCTCCTCACACCATGGTGAGACAGTTCAATTCTCAGACATCTCTCCTCGACCTTCTGGGTCAGGAGATTGCTACCCTTCTTGCCCAAGGGGCAATAGAAGAAGTGCCCCTTCTTCAACAGGGCTCAGGGTTCTACTCCCCCTACTTTCTTATCCCAAAGAAAACAGAGGGCTACAGACCCATATTAGATCTCAGAGAATTGAACAAGTTTCTATGCAAGGAGAAATTCAAGATGATTTCTCTCGGTACTCTCCTTCCATACCTTCAGAGTCAGGATTGGCTTTGCTCTCTAGACCTCAAGGATGCGTACACCCATGTCCTCATCCATCCAACACACAGAAGGTTCCTTCGGTTCCTTTATCAAGGGAAGCACTACCAATACAGAGTGCTTCCTTTCGGTCTGGCCTCTGCACCAAGAGTGTTCACAAAATGCATGGCAGTAGTAGCTGCATTTCTACGCACTCTGGGGAAATTCGTATTCCCATATCTGGACGACTGGCTCATCCGAACTCCATCCCAGTCAGAGGCCCAGACTTCTCTAACCTGCCCCCTCCAGCTGGAATTCTCTCCCAGCAGAAATCCGGACCATAAACAACCTCTCCCAATTCAGAAAGGCCCTCAAACACCACCTATTTCAACAGCACTTCTATAACTCTGATAACATCACCAAGACAGCATTACACGACACAACAGTCTCTCAACCCAGAGCCGCCGAACCAATCTGCAATGATAACTTTCAATTACATATAACCATCCCTTACAGGGCTGGTATTACAAACCCATCTACGATGCAACCCTCTTTATGTACATAGTGTATAAAGTTCACCTGTTATCCAAGTTAGAATTCCCTGTTATATGTAAGTTCAATGTCTGAATGTTCCACATTGTACAAACCTGTTCATTGTAAACCGCGCTGATGCCGAATAGTGCGGTATAGAAAAACTAAAAATAAATAAATAAATAAGGCGTATCCTTCAGTATCTGGGACTTGTAATAAACATTCCAAAATCCCATTTCACCCCTACTCAGTCTCTAGAGTTCATAGGGGCCTTGCTGGATACCACAACTGCAAGGGCCTATCTTCCCCAGGCCTGTTGCCTACACTTGGTGCAGTTAGCCTCACAAATTCAGTTAAAATCCCATTTAACTGCTCGAGAGATGTTACAACTGTTAGGCCACATGGCATCCACTGTGCATGTGGTTTCTTACGCTCGCCTTCACATGAGGGCAGCTCAGTGGACTCTGTCCACCCAATGGACCCAGGCATCAGGTTGCCTGTCAGACAAAATAGCAACCTCCAGTCGCATCTTTTGGTCCCTCCAGTGGTGGAAGTCCATTCAAAATCTGTTGGTGGGGTCCCCCTTTCAACAGGTGTTACCCCAAGCAACCCTTACAACAGATGCCTCTCCAAGAGGTTGGGGAGATCATCTTCAAGATCTCTCCACTCAAGGCATCTGGTCTTTACAGGAGACATCTCTACATATCAACCTCTTAGAGCTCAGAGCAATTTTTCTAGCTCTCAGAGTCTTCCACACCCTGCTCAGCTACAAGACAGTCCTCATCCAAACGGACAACCAAGTAGCCATGTTCTATGTGAACAAGCAGGGCGGGACTGGCTCTCTGTCGCTTTGCAACGAAGCTCTGAGATTGTGGGCCTTCGCCAGAGAGCATCAAATTCATCTCATGGCAGTGTATCTTCCAGGGGTTCAAAACTCTTGGGCAGACAGACTCAGTCGAGTTCTGCTTCCACACGAATGGTCCCTCCATGGAGACCAGATAGCCAGGATCTTCCGAATTTTGGTAACCCCGGACATAGACCTCTTTGCAAGTCCGTGGAATGCCAAACTTCCCCGGTTCTGTTCCAGGATTCCGTGTCAGGGAGTTCAGGCCAGGAATGCCTTCCTTCTTCATTGGGGGCAAGACTTCCTCTATGCCTTTCCACCCATTCCCCTAATTCCCAAGACACTCTTCAAACTTCAGAGAGATAAGGGGTCTATGATCCTCATAGCACCACATTGGCCACGCCAAGTGTGGTACCCTCTACTTCTGCATCTCTCTCAAGCTCCCTCCCTGGACTTGGGATCTGCTCCAGACCTCCTGTCCCAGGAGGAGGGAACGTTGTGGCACCCAAATCCCTAGTCTCTTCACCTCAGAGCCTGGTTGCTGAAGGCCTAGACCTTCAAGATTTGCATCTTTCTCAGCAAGTGAAGGATATCCTTCATACTTCCAGAAAGCCTTCCACTAGACGTTCCTATGCTTTTAAATGGAAAAGATTTACCATTTGGTGTGCAGAGAAGGGTCTTAACCCTCTTGCAATACCTCTGAATTCTTTACTAGAGTATTTGCTGCATTTATCCCATGCAGGCCTTAAGACGAATTCAGTAAGAGTCCATTTGAGTGCTATTGCAGCATCCCTTAAGCCTCTCAATGGACAGCCTATTTCTTCTCATCCTCTTATTGCAAGATTCATGAGAGGCCTTCTTTTAACTAAACCTCCCATTAGACCACCTCCAGTGGCATAGGATTTGAATTTGGTTCTTGGCCAGCTTATAAAGCCACCCTTTGAACCCTTAGCCACTACCTCCTTGAAATTCCTTTCCTGGAAGGTTATTTTTCTCATTGCAGTCACCTCAGCTCGCCGTATCAGTGAGCTGCAAGCCTTGGTGGCTAATCCTCCTTATACAAGGTTCCATCATGACAAGGTAGTCCTCAGGACTAATCCACACTTTATGCCTAAAGTGGTCTCACCTCTTCATCTGAACCAGGAGGTGTATTTACCTGTTTTTTTTCCAGGACCTCATGCATCAACTGCAGAGAGGAATCTTCATACCCTGGATTGTAAGAGAGCACTTGCTTTTTACTTACCAAGGACACAGCAACATAGAAAGTCCTCTCAATTATTTGTTGCTTTTGATCCCTCTCATTTAGGACTTCCAGTCTCTAAGAGAACTCTGTCCAATTGGATTGCTCAGTGTATTTCCTTCGCCTACCAGAGTAAGAACCTTTCTCTGGAAGGCCATGTCACAGCTCACAATGTGAGGGCCATGGCAGCCTCTATGGCTCATCTAAACTCTGTGTCCATCAACCAAATCTGTCGAGCGGCCACCTGGGCCTCAGTTCATACCTTTACAGCCCATTACTGCTTGGACAAGGACTCCCGCCGGGATGCCTTGTTTGGTCAGGCTGTTCTCAAACACCTGTTCCATACCTAATCAACTCCTACCCCCCATCCCTGGTTGGATGCCCGAGATCCATGGGGGTGAGGTGGAGCCCTTATCAGGGACTCACAACCTTTGGGATCTCCCTGGCATGTCTAGCTGGGGAGTCCCCATATGTGAAGACTCATTCCTGCTTGTTCCTGGAGATAGCACAGTTACTTACCTGTAACAGGTGATCTCTGGGAACAGCAGGAATAAGTCTTCACAACCCACCTACCTCCCCTAGGAGTTGTATCTCTCTATCTATCTTTCCTTTCCTTTCTCTCTCTCTCTTTGTCTCAGCTTAAAACTCGAACTGGAGAGAGGCGGTTAGGAAAGGCGGGAAGGCAGTGCGCAGGCGTTGTGGGATGCTCCCAAAAGCTTTCCTTTTGGACGCTGGGGAGCGTTCCCGCGCAGGCTCTGTCGGTACCGACGATACCCATATGTGAAGACTTATTCCTGCTGTTCCCAGAGATCACCTGTTACAGGTAAGTAACTGTGCTTTACAAAAAGAGTGGTAGATGCGTGAAATAGTCTGCCAGTGGAGGTGGGAGAGATGAGGACAGCATCTGAATTCAAAAAAGCATGGGACAAATACAGAGGATCTCTTAAGGAAAAAAGGGGACTATTGTAGTGGTTGATATGGAAGGGCAGACTAAATAGGTCATATGGTCTTTTTCTACCATCATGTTTCTGTGTTTCTAAGGGACCATCTGAACTTGTTCAGATTAATCTAAACAGTATTAATTAAGAAATCCTTTAGAAAAGCAGACTTATAAGATCATGCACATGGATGGCTAGGCTGAAGGAAGAGCAGAGATGTGTAAAGTTCAACCACCTCTGACTGTGTGACAGCAGGGCCTCTGGTTTCTAGTCTGCAAAATTCATCCCTTGTTGTAGGATTGCTGGTCCCCCTCTGGAACCACAATGAGAAGCCCAGGTCCCCTGAGCCTAGTAGAGAAGAGGCAACCTTAGATAGGAAACGTCTTCAGCACTCCGAGCCCCTAGGAGTAGTGAGAATCAGCCCTCTGAGGTATGGAATTGGAGGTAGGTCCATAGGAGCCAGTTTCTGTGAAAAAGAGGGTGAGAATGGAAGATTATCTCTTAAAGCAAAGCAACCCTTTGACACCTGCGGCAGGCTCTATGACTTGGCATTTTCCAGAGCAACCAAGATGGAAAAGTGTTGCTGAAGAGTTCCCTTGGGAATATAACCAGTTTGTCTTTGAGCCCAAGGGGAGGAATGATGTACCTGGAAAATCTCCCATCTGCCTGCCTGACCAGCCTGAGGAACTAGCAGTGGCCATGGAAGTGGACCCCAGCACGAAGATGCCATGAACTCCCAAAGAATAGCAGGAAGTAGGCTACTAAAGACTTAGGCCTATCAGTTTTACCTACTTTTTCTGCTTTGGAATAAGCATAGAAGAAAATTCCTGAAAGAAAGACAGACCTAGTTTCCTGGACAGGGTGAGTTAGTGTATTGTTTTTCTCTCCAAACAAATCTGTGCAGATGCTAGCAAGCAGGGAAAGGGAGATAATTACATGTTATATGGAGAGAGTGAAGTAAGGTGGCTGACGCCCCACAGAGCTGTGGGGAAAAACCTGGTCTGGAATAATATAAACAGGTTTAGAGAAAGCCTAGTCTCATGTACAGGAGCTGTTTTAGATTGGAAGACTGAGTTGATGGATATTATGCTGTGGAATATTACAACTTAAAAGTCCATTGGAGCCAACCTCCACTCTAAGTACTATTGAAAGCTAAAAGCAGGCTTGGAACCCCGAAGTCTGCCTTCTTTTAAGGAAATTGTGACCTACATTCTAAAATAATTCTGTTTCTTTTTCTCTTTTATGAATTTGGACACTGCAAAACCCTGGCTGATATCTAAAGGAAGTAGTCTGTTTATGGCAAGTAGTGTGCTGCAAAGGAAGCATTGTACAGGCACAGATGCTCTCTGTTGAACTTTATGAATTTTGATTGTGAAAGCTTTCTTTGACAGGAGAAGTAAAGGCTTATATGATTTACTTTAAGAGCTGAGTGAAGCTATGTTAGTGAGAGGAGGACTGTTGGTCCTGGATCAGTGGCCAACACAACACCAAGAGCAGCTTGTCCAACCAAGTGCCGAGCCCCTGCACATGAGATCACTTAACCTGCATTGATAGGCTAGCAATAGGATAAATTGAGTGGTGGTGCCTTGTGCCATGTCCTCCTCTTGTTACGCCAAACCCGACTTGATTTGAACCACATGGCTGAAAGTATGGGTCAGATCTTTGCAGCAAAGGAGGAGGAGGGCAAGAGGAGATATGGGATAGGTGATATGTGTAATAAAGTTTGGGGGTATGTTGCAAGAGAAGAGAGATCAATGCAAGAGGGGGGAAGAGGATGAGGCAGAATTAACGCTTGGGCTATGAATATGTGGGAAATGATCTGCACTAAGTGGAGAGGGGGAAGAACAGAGTCTCCCTTCACAGTCTCAGATCCCTACCTCCTTTTTCCCTCTCTTCTCCTCTCCTCATATCTTATTCTGTTCCCTTTCCTTCCCCATCCCTTCTATATTCAAGATCCCTTCTTCTTCTCCATCTCCTCCCCTATTGCCCTTCCCTTTTCCACCACCCAAAAAGTTTCAAAAGAAGGGCCTGGAACATAAGTTTATTTTTATAACTGTAAAATAAAATTTGCATTTAATATGCAAATCTGTCTCAGAATCTATTCCCGAGCTGCTGCGGGAAATTGGGCCTGTGGCTAACAGCTCTCTTTCTCTCTATGGTAATCCATGCGGAAGTGGAAAAAGCCCCCAGTGCTGTGCATCTGTAGCTAATTCTACAACCACACAAAAAGATTCCTTCCAGGCAATTGGCTTAGAATCGCTGAATTAGTCTTTCCTCAAATGTGTAGTTACACTGTCGTACCCACTCATGTTCTTATTCTCTAAAACTTGTCAAATTTGTATAATGAAAGTTTAAAACCAGGACTGGCTCATCCTGTATCCAATGACCTTGAACCATCTAATAACCTTATTGAGCATAAAAGCACTGATTTGTATGCTCAACATATGCATGTGAAATGCATTCCTTATGCACGGTGTAATATTTCAGCATTATACATGGCATGTGCTATGCCAGCTCTTTAATTCCTTTGGCAATCTGGGGATCATCCAGTGGAAAAAAAAGCTTTGAAGTGGTGGGGTGGGTGGAAGAGCACCTCATGGGCGGCTGCATTACTCTAAAGATTCCCTAATTAAAATGTAACCTTTGCTTAGAGAAATATTTGCTTTTGTATTTCTTTATAAACCTTTTCTTTTGTGGTTTCATTCATGCCAAAGAGCAGTCTTTTCTGGATGAATCATAAATAACATCACAGACTGGTGTTAGGGTGGTTCATTGTTTTGTGATAACATAGGATTGGAAATTGTATCCATTGCTTATGATATGATTAGTGATTTATTAATATTGGTTCTTCCAAGGGTGCAGGGAACTGCAAAGTGAATAGTTTAAAACATTTAAAAAGGGTTCATCAATGAAATTCTTACTTAAAATAAAGTGAGTATTTCTAACTATAATTACTTTCTATATTATGTACAGAAATCTGGAATATGAATCTCAAAGTTTTGCTTAATGGGAGATTACCTGAAGTTCAGAAAATTAAGGATAAAGGATTCTTCACTACTGTTGTTCAATAAAATATACTCTTGGAGTTATGCTAATTTGTTGGATATAGGTGTTATTTTAAGGGATAGTAGTGTAAATAAAATATAGACTGTAATATAAATGTTATTTTGGTATATTAGGGTCTGTTTTTATTCAGGCTGATGAGGTTTGATGTGTTGGATTTATTATCTTAATGCAATGTTTATTGGGTTGCTTTGTTTATGTTATGCTTCATTGATATGCCCTGGTGTTTTATATTTGTGCATTTATTGTTTTAATCAGTTGTATTTCTTGCATTATGGCTCTGTCCTGAGCCGTTGGGAAGTTTACCAAATTTAAGAATACATAAATAATACTGCAGTTTTCTTTTCAAAGAGAGAATCTGTTTCTAGATCAGAGTGAGCCATGAAAAGCTCAAGCTCATCACTGGGCTCTTGTTCAGCTTCCTGTCCTCACAAGACAAACCAGTGATTAGCCAAGCTGATTGTACTCTCATTTGCTTCTATCCCTTCCTATTTCATACCCTTTCCAGTTTCTCTGACTCTCCTTCAACTAGCCCGAAACAGTGTGATAATGCCAGTCACAGGAATGTAAAGAAAAGTGAAGATACGCTCTTCCACATCCCACCTTTCTCACCTGTGTAGCACTGCTTTAAACACATGCGCAGGTAAAGCAGGTGGAACTGCTGTGGCTAGTGCTATGCTTCTCTGGATAGGAAGCTGAGAGAGCGTGGAAGAGGATGGATAAAAAGGGGGAGGAGGGAGATGGTGCAGTGAGGGGGAAGAGACAGAGGTAGAGAGCAGGAGAGAAGGTGAGAGACAATGAAGAGGAGATGAGCAATGAAGGTGGAAGAGATTAAAATGGTGTAGGGAGAGTAAAAAAAAAGCTGGAAGGATTGGAGAGAGACATAGGGAATAAGTTAAAGATGAGGGATGAAAGGCATGAAAGATAGGGAGGGGTGGAAGATTTGAAAGATGGATGGTAAGAATAGCGGGCAAATGACATGAACCTAATTAGTAATGCAATACCTTCATAGATATGAAAAAGCTTGGCTGAAGAAATTGGAGACACAAATGGGTGGGGGATGAGAGGGGATGGGACAAACATGAAGTTAAAGTCACATAGAAATGAAGGAAAAAGGGGATGGAAAGTCTAGGAATGAGAAGACACAACTGAGAGGGAAGAGGCTACAGACAGAAAAAATAAGCAGAGATAAGATTACAAAACATGGAAGTGTAAAAATATGCATTTTGGCTTTGGTTTGAATTTTATAATGCATTTCTATGGGTGGGCTCCAGTATTAATTGTAAGATTTTTAAAAGTATTCAAGCACCATTTTGAATGAGTTAAGTGATTAATTTTTAAATAAATACATAAGAAAAAGCTTATAAATAGAATGCATAATGGAAATGCTCAAATCAAAATATACCAAAGTACTCTTTATCAAAATATTGCCTTAACATACAATCAAAGCTTTAACGGGCCCATTACATTAGCTTCTATTTCTTAATTGCACTCAGTGTCACAATCTGCCTCTATTTTTCAAGTTTTAATAGTGCTGAGTGTGCTTTTTACTAAAACTTGCAATACGTTCTAAAATTCAAACGCATTTTTGACACTTCTATGTTTCTTTATATTTCTGTGGCCTCTTCCTTCTCAGTTGTGCCTCCTTATTCCTAATCTTTTCCCACTTTCCCTCTATTTCTGGGAGTTGTAACTTTGTGCTTGTCCTATCCCATCCGCCACCCATCCATATCTCCAATTTCATCCTTTTCTTAAAGTCTTCCAGCTTATGCAGAAAAGTGCATTTGTTACATGAAGGTAGTGTTGAGTTTGCTTTTTACTAAAAGTTGAAAAAGAGAGGCAGATAATAACACTGAGTGCAATTAAGCAATAGAAATCAATGCAATGTATTGCTTTGCAAGGAAATTAAAAGTAACATGCTTTTTCTCTACAAAGTCCTCTAAATTGGATTCCTCATTGGATTCCACGTGGACACTCCTCCAAGCAATATGGATTATTCAATAAATACATTTAAGGATCTGGTATTAAGAGATATGGAAATATTGGAAAATAATAATAGTAAACCTTGCCACCTCCAGTAGAGCATTTTTCTACGCATCCACGATTTGCAGCTCCCTCCCTACAGAAATTTGCTCCTTAACAGACTTCGGGGAATTTCTGCGTAAGCTGAAGACCTACCTCTTCTTAGAGCACTTTGGTTCAGACACCTAATGACCTTCCTACGCAACTTTAGCTCCCACTCCTCTCCTCTTGCTTGTTCAAACACTAGCACATCCCCCACTGCTACATATGGTCTGTTTACCACTCTAAGCAACTCCGCTCATGAATTGTTCATTAATTATGATGTGAGCACTCACTTTTTCAACCAAGATCTCAGTTGAATTGTTATTATTGTTTAATTGTTACATTGTTAACCAAGTTCTATGTAAAATTATGTTTGTTAAATCTGCGACTTGTAGATACAGTGATATAAAAGAACTGCTAAATAAATAAATAAACAATACTTTAATATGACTAAAGCTGAACATGAGGCATTGAAATCTTTGAGTCAGCAAACAGAATTAATTTCTAGAATAAGTCAATAAAGTAGGTGCTATTCTCATTTTCTCAGCAATAATATGTAGGAGAAATTGCCAATTAGATGATATTCAGTATTATATGAAACTGGAGAGGGGTCTTCCTAAAGACTTACTAGCTAATATTAAACAAGTTACTTCTAAGAAAGAGGAATTTTTAATTAATCAACATCCCAAAATACCATATATATATATATATATGTATATATATATATATATGCTTGGGGGATCCATCCTTTCTGCTCTCCAATTCAACCTATACCTTCAACTGCTCTGTACACTCATAAGATCACATAACCTTAATGTCCACAACCATCACTCTCTGCCCACCAGGAATGTTTCACATAAGTATCCAACTGGCTAAAAGACAACAACCTTCAAATCAACTACAACAAAACAGAGGCCCTCTTCATAACGAGAGACACTACTTTCACTCCCCCCCAATAATAAAATTAAATGACACAGCGTTTCAAACCCAAACCCAGACCAAAGTCAGATACCTTAGAATCACCCTTGATCAACACCTCACATTCAAAACCCACATCAACAAAATCACCCGGACAATATACTTCAAAGCGAAGACTGCAACGCCTCCGATCGCTCCTTAAGCAATCAGACTTCTGTTCTGTTCTTCAAGCTTCCGTAATACCTCACCTTGACTACTGCAAAGCTATCAAGGCCTACCATAATGCACACTCCTGCTTCTGCAAACTGCTCTCCACTCAGCAGCAAGGACCAAGCAAGCAGCAACAAGACAGGACCACATCATATCTATACTCAAGCAGCTCCACTGGCTGTCTTCCACTGCAGAGCCAAATAAAATACAAAACAATCATTCTAACTCACAATTCAATCCATGCCAACCCCCCACACACCTTCACACGCTACTGAAAACCACTCAAACACACAGATCTAGATGGACCTTCATGATGAACACCCTCGTCATACCTTACACCAGAACCAAATCCAGCCAGCAAGCATGCAAACGATGGAGCTTTCAACTATATGTACCTTCTATATGGAACACCCTACAGGATCAGCTAAGGAACATCACAGACCTCACCACCTTCAGAAAACACCCGAAGACACACCTATTCACAGAACATTTCAGCCCCATCACATACTGTAACCTCTCCCCAGAAGAAAAATACCAGATAATCAATCCCTGTACATAGTCTACATTTGTATGTAGTTATGACCCCAAGATGCACCAACTTCATGCTGTAAATAGTTTAATTCGTATTTCTTACTTCACTCTTAATATATTCATTGTTATAATGTACTTTCACATATTGTTCTCTGAGTCACCATTGACTTGCCGGCACTAAAAAAAAAATGCTTGGACTCAAGGAAAGGAGTATATAAATACAACTAAATAAATATACATTCTGCCAAAGGTACACATAAGACATTAATAAATCAACTGGATACACCTATTGTCATGGCAAGGGGTTCAGTTCTGAAACCGCTATCAAAATGTATTGATGTATTTTTGAAACCAAAGCTATGCAAGTAAGATCATTTGTTCGAGATACTACTCATGTTTTAAATATTATTGAAAAAACTGTATGGAAGAACACTTGATGTAGTCTTATTATATACTAATATCTCCCAGCAAGCAGCATTGGTGGTAGCATAGAAATTTTATCACAAAGGGGCCCTTTTACTAAAGGGCACTGTGGTGCTGGCACCACACATACTGATAACACGCATATCCATGGTGCGTTAGAGCAACACCACAGCATTGACTGCTGAGAGCATGGAAAGCATCTTTCCAGCAGTTACTAAGGTGCATGAGAATAGCACGGGTGTACGCAACGCTATCTATGGAGGTGGCAGTGAGTGCACACATGCTACTTTCCCGCCGTGCAGGTAGCATGGGTTTTCTAACTGCATGGCCCTACTCTAGCTGTCAATGCATGTCCAACACATTCTTTAGAATGTGCCAGACCCACACTGGCAGGTAGCACTCTGTAGTAAAAGGGCCCCAAAGTCTTATTCCTGCTAGAAGTTGGATTCAATTTTTGATCATTTTATTGGAATGGGTTTGTGCAACAATTATTTTGTGTTTGGATAAGCAGTTGTTTCTACAGATTAAAAGAATTACTATGAATGCACTTGTAGCAACATCCATATCTACTTACTTCTGCTGGAATTCTGCACACAATAATTCAAAATTTTGCACTTTAGTGATTTTGTTTCTGTATGGTATTTTAAATTAAGTATCACTCAAAAACAATATGTTTGTTATTTTGACAAAGCATGAAGAATATTGTATAATTCAGATCTTTTGACACAGAATTTTGAATTCCGTTTGCAGAATTCCAGCAGAACTATGTAACATTGTTCACTACTACTACTACTTGAGCATTTATATAGCGCTACCAGTCGTACGCAGCGCTGTGCAGTCATGTATGAGACAGTTCCTGCTCATCAGAACTTACAATCTAGTCAAGACAAAACACAGAGCTAACAATCCAGCCAGGGCAATACACAAAACACAGCACTTACAATCTAGTTAAGACAAAACACAGAAGTCAAGATCTGAACGCAACGGTGAAGAGGTGGGTTTTCAACCTGGATTTGAAGAGGGCTAGGGAGGGTGTCTCCCTAGGGTGAAGAAGACAAAGATCATGACAACTGGCATAATCAACAGGTTCATCGTTGAAGGAGAAGAAATTGAAATCGTGAACAACTTTAACCTACTTGGATCAACTATCAATGAAGAAGCAACAAGCAGTCAAGAAATCAGACGACGCATTGCTCTTGGCAGAATGGCTATGAAAGACCTAGATAAGATTCTCAAGAGCAGAGATGTCTCTCTCCATACAAAGATTCGACTAGTTCAAGCCATGGTATTTTCAATAACATCATATGGATGTGAAAGCTGGACAGTGAAAAAGATAGACAGGAAGAAAATTGATGCCTTTGAATTATGGTGCTGGCGGCGAATACTGTGTATACCATGGACTGCCCGAAGAACAAACCAGTTGGTACTAGAGGAGATCAAACCTAAGCTTTCTTTAGAAGCTCAGATGACAAGACTTCGCCTTTCATACTTTGGACACATTATGCAAAGAGAGAGATCATTAGAGAAAGACATCATGCTTGGCAAGATAGAAGGTCAACGCAAAAGAGGAAGGCCAGCAATGAGATGGATCGAGACAATAACAGCAGCTATGGGTATCAGTCTGTCAACAATGAGCTGCCTGACTCAAGACCGAACACAATTTAGGATAACTATCCAGAGGGTCGCCATGAGTCAACTCCGACTCGACGGCACTTAACAACAACAGGGAGGGTGTCTAATTATAGCTTAATTTGAAGAAAAGCATACATCCAGTAGATTGTTTTTTAAATATTAAATGCTGGCTTCATTTTCTGAATGATATATTTTTAACTCAATTCATAACAAAGCTTTGGAATTCATTGCCAAAAGATGTAATGAAAGCTGTTAGTGTAGCTGGGTTTAAAAGGTTTTTGGACAAGCTCCTGGAGGAAAAGTTCATAAAGTGGACTGGGGAAATCCATTGTTTATACCTAGGATAAGCAGTGTAGAATTTGTCTACCTTTTGGTATTCCGCCAGATACTTGTGATCTGGATTGGCCACTATTGGAAGCAGGATACTGGGCTTGATGGACCATTGGTCTGACCCTGTATGACAAAATCTTATGATCTTATATGGTTGGGTTCAAAGATGGATTTGGAGAAATTTATTGAATATATTTTTATTTGTATTAATTTATTAGCAGTTATATACCGCTTTTTCCAGAGATCAATTGTGGTTTACAGTAAACAACGAGATCAATTACATGTAACAGTTCAAGTAACTATGAACAATGAACAATAAACTCGGGACTGGAACTGCATTTGTAGTTCAATTTTGAGCTATTTACAATGAGTGAATGTTTGTGCCTTCATTATAGGAGTGTAGAGAGTGTTTTGTTTTCATATACAGAGTGTGCACTATTGCATAGACATGCACTATTTACAAAACGTTTGCTAGTTGCAGAACGTGCTCTTTTTATAGTGTATATATACAAGTGTTGTTGGAATTGGGCGGCATTATAGAAACATAGAAACATGATGACAGAAAAAGACCACAAGGCCCATCTAGTCTGTCCTTCCATAACAACAACTACAACAGTCCACTTTTTACCTTTAGAGATCCTCTGTGTTGGTCCCATGCTTTTTTGAATTCAGTTACTGTCCTCATCTCTACCACCTCCACTGGGAGACTATTCCACGGATCCACTACTCTTTCCGTAAAGAAATATTTCCGCATATCACTCCTGAATCTATCTCCCTTCACCCTCATCCCATGTCCCCTCGTCGCAGAACTTGCTTTCAATTGAAAGAGGCTCTCTCCCTGAACATTTATGCCACGGAGGTATTTAAACATCTCAATCATATCACTTCTATCCCGCCTTTCCTCTAAGGTGTACATATTAAGATCCTTAAGTCTGTCCTCATATGCTTTATAATGAAGACCACTAATCATCTTAGTAGCAACCCTCTGCACCGACTCCATCCTGTTCACATCCTTTTGAAGGTGCGGTCTCCAGAATTGCACACCATACTCCAAATGAGGTCGCACCAAAGACTTATACAGAGGCATTATCACCTCCTTTTTTTCTGCTAGCCATTCCTCTCAGTATGCACCCAAGCATCCTTCTAGCTTTTGCCGTCGCCTTTTCTACCTGTTTAGCTACTTTAAGATCATCGGACACAACTACGCCTAGGTCCCGCTCTTCTTTAGTGGACAAAAGTACTTCACCTCCTATACTGTATTGCTCCCTTGGATTGCTGCAGCCCAAATGCATGACCTTACATTTTTTTTTTTTTAAACTTTTATTTTCATTTTGCAACAAACAAAAGAAACAACACACCAAAAGAGACAAAACAAGTATACAATAAGGAAAAGTAAACCCATTACCCCCCACCCTGATGCTTCTTCTCTACCCGATTATATCAGCATGTGAGCGCTTCCAATTAACAGTAATTATACATCAAACGATCAAAAGAGTATCTACAATACAGCATGATCATGGGACAGAGATATATACAAAGTTAGACAGTCAGATGAGAGCATTTAGCAAAATGTACATAGTCATTGAGCATCTTCCATTGAGACCAATGAGAAGGAGTCTGAACGGAGGAAGCGAACAGACGAGGTATTTGTTCATATTTACTGTAAAGACAGGCATGATTCCACCATTCATTGGGGCTCAGAGGGGAGCTAATTTTCCAGTATTACTTAATTAGGGAAATAGCAATGCCAAGCATAAAGTTCGAAAGGAGATAAGCCATTTTTGGGAGAGAGGGGATCCCCGCAACTGGGCGAAGTCCCACTATCCTCCAAGAAAGGGGCTCCTGAGAGTGCGAGATAGACTAAATACGACCCCAGACCCGACGCCAGTAATACTGTAGTACGGGATATTCATGCATAACATGAGGCAATGAACCAATGGCCGCAGGACGTGTCCAGCAACCATTGCCCTGAGTAGTGTTCCATTTGTCTAATCTGTGAGAAGTGTAAAAACACCGGTGGGCTAGAAAGAAGAGGGTCTGAGTGAGTGAGGCGGATCGGGAACCCGTGTCCCTCTACTCCAGATAAGGCTCCATTGCTCCGAGGTCAAAGTCACATGCAATTCTCTCTCCCATACTTTCTGCGCTATAGGGGTATCTCTAGTTATAGCATTACATAAGGTGTAGTAAAATTGGATGCTACACCCGGTGAACTACCGAGAGATCGGAAAGTCTCCAATCAACCTTATGTAGGGAATGCCGATGGCGGGAGTACTCTAGTGCTCCGAAGGCGATGCTGAAGTTGCACTGACCAGAGTCGGGAGTCTAAAGATTGCATAAGAGTATTAAAGGCACCTAAAGTGTCTAAAAGCATTGGTGGATAGTGGGAGTCTGATGGGAGAGTCATACCAGGGAGAAAGATAAGAGGAATCGGTTTGCAAAGGCCCGCTTCTATATCTAGCCACACAGGTCTACTCGGTACTGGATCTTCCAACCAATGAGCACCGTGTTTGAGAAGAAAAGATTGAGGGAACACTTGAGTAAAATCGCCACCAAGTATTAATGGAGCATTGGCAGAGGCCAAGGCCAACTGCGCAATACTTGCATAGTAAGCAGGGTTGTCCACATTCGGGGCATAATGCAAATACACGTGAATTCACTATCTCCAACCTCAAGGTGTACACGGGCCCATCTACCCTCCTTGTCAGCGCTAATATCAGGTACAGTAGCGTACAAAGACTTCTTAACCAGAATGGTTATCCCGTACCATTTGGAAACGGTGGGAGAATAGGCAGCTACCATGTGAGGCATAGCATTGAGTTTCAGTGTTTCAGCAGAGTTTAAATGCGTTTCCTGAAAAAACACTAAATCAACATGCTCATGGCTAAGATAGCTAAGGATTTTCTTTCCTTTGAGTGGACCATTAATGCCTTTGACGGTGAATGATAAGATTTTACATAAGGCCATTCAGAAAAGTTAAAAATTCTGAGCATGATAGCACACATAATTTCACTATGTCCCTCAAGCTGACTGTATCTGGCTGTACACATGACATAGGAAAAATAAGCTAATATAATACAATGAAGCGCCCCACATTAACAAAGAAAACCGCAGTACGGTAGAGGAGAAGCAAAACCCCAAAATTACTGGCGACCATGTGTCTGCGGGGAGAAACCCCAGAGAAGGCCGAAATTGAAAAAACACATAACCTGTAGGACTGTGCGTGCTCCGAATCCGACCGAGGCACACATCATGAAGGGATAGGAGACCAAAAAACAAAAGTCATATAGAGAAAGAAAGAAAGTCCAGGCTATTTCTGTGCTTGGCTATGACCGCCGCATCGGGCCCTTCAAAATGGCGGATAGAGCCGGCAGATAAGAGTCCAAGATTTGGGATTAGCGCATCTGCTCTGCTTCTTTGGAGTCTAAAAATGTTGATAGTAGATCAGGATCTTCGAACGTCCTGGTTTGGTTGTGGAGAGTCACTCGGAGCTTCGCTGGATACAACAGGCCAAAGCGAGCCTGTAGCTGTTGAAGTCGAGGGCGAAAAGCAAGGAGTTTCTTCCGACGGTCAACGGTAGGCTTTGCCAAATCAGGAAAGAAGGAGACCTTACGACCTTCAAATTCCAAATGATGATTCGCTCGGGCAACATGTAAAATTTGTTCCACTTGTTGATATCGTAGCAAGCTAAAGATAATAGGCCGGGGGGTCGTGCGGTTTGAGCGCCATGTGGGCAGGAACACGGTGTGCTCGATCGATTTCCAGTTCTCTGTGAAAAGTGATCTTCAGCAAGGAGGGAAGAGTTTTGAGCAAGAATTCTCTTATATCTCCTGCTTCCACCCCCTCCGGCATTCCAAGGAGCCTCACATTGTTGCGACGGGCTCGATTATTGCTATCTTCTAACTCCTTTTGAAGATTCTGTATCTGGCGCTCAGCCTTGTCCAGTTTGCCCAAGCGCACCTCGTGCGAGTCGAGGACCCCCGCCATGTTGTCCTGCCGTAATGAAAGACTTTCAAGTCGGTCCTAGAGCACTCCAAAGTCTTCTCGCATGGCTCGAAGCGCTTCTCCATTGGACTGCACCAATTCCTTCACGCCGCGTATTTCCTCCAAAATCTCCAGGTGCATTTCGGGGTTTTCACGAAATGGAACCATCTTCTGTGGGGAGGACACCTCTGTTTTGGAGCGTTTTCCGTGAGAAGAAGAAGGAGACCCGAAGTCCAAGCGCGCTGGTTTATGGGCCGCCATCCCCCCCGAGTTGCCCCGGTCAGCTCGGAGCGAAATAGTAAATTTGTATAGGTATTAAGTCAGGATTCTAAGTAGGCCTCTCGGGAGCTTCAACGCAAAGCGTCCTACCCGCTGGACATCAGGCTCCGCCCCCCCGACCTTACATTTTTTAACATTAAATCACAGTTGCCAAATTCTAGACCATTCTTCAAGCTTAGCTAGATCCCTCCTCATGTTATCTACACCTTCCTGGGTGTCTACTCTATTGCAGATTTTGGTATCATCCGCAAAGAGGCAAACCTTACCCGACAGCCCTTCCGCTATATCACTAACAAAGATGTTAAAAAGAATCGGACCAAGGACAGATCCCTGGGGCACACCACTGGTAACATCCTTCTCCTCAGAGTGAGCTCCATTTACTTGTACTCTTTGTCGCCTCCCACCCAACCAATTTCTAACCCAAGCAGTAACTTTAAGGTCCATCCCTAGGGTGCTCAGTTTGTTTATAAGTCGCCTGTGAGGAACAGTGTCAAAGGCTTTACTGAAATCTAAATACACCACATCTAGAGCTCTCCCGCAGTCCAACTCCTTGGTCACCCAGTCAAAGAAATCAATCAGATTTGTCTGACAAGACCTGCCTCTGGTGAATTATGTTGGGAGAGATGGGACATCTGATTAACGAGGGGGGTATATTAGGTTGGGTCAGTGTTGATAGGTTCCAGTGTATTTCCAAAATGCTGTTTAAAAAAGTGTGTTTTGAGTTCTTTGTGAAATATGGAGAGATCGTTGATTGCTCTCAGTTTCTCAGGTAGGGTGTTCCAGAGTATGGGTGCCAAGTAGAGAATGCTCTATTGCTAGTGGCCCGGTTAGACTTACAGAAGTCTGGGGGAAGAGGTGCAGCATTTTCTTAGTCGTGCGTCTTTTGGTTTGGTGATGAGGGAAGTGAGGTAGGAAGGGGCTATATCCCTGAAAAGTTTAAATGTTGTCATTAGTGCTTTGTAATTTATACGACTTTGTATTGGAAGCCAGTGTAAGTTATCTAATATGGGCATGATGTGGTTTGTTATATGGGCTTTACAGGCAATACGTGCAGCAACATGCTGGCCATCTGTAGTTGGTTTAGGGCTTGTTTAGATAGATCTTGCAGAATGCTGTTGCAAAAGTCGAAGTGTGGAGTAATCAACTCATGAAGTCATGGTTTGGGAGTAGTGTTCTTAGCTGTTGTATCATTCTGAGTTTATAGTAGATTTTTTTGGTGGTGAGTTTTATGTGTGTGGTCATACTGAGGGTCCAGTCTAATGTGACCCCAAGATTTTTACCTCATTTTTTACTGAAAGGTCAATCTCACTAAGGCTCAATTTTGGGGGAGGAGAGAAGCTTTGGTTCCTTGTTATATATAGCACCTTGGTTTTGCTGAAGTTGATCCAGAGGTTATAACTGTTAAGACACTTTGATACTTCGCTGAAACAATCTGTAATTTGGTGGAGGATGGGGTTTGTAATGTTAAAAGGATGATACAGCATTATATCATCTGCATAAATGTGGTAACCTACATTGAATTTTTTAAAGATAGTGCAGATGATCTGAAAGTATATGTTAAAAAGAAGGGCTGATAGGGCACAGCCTGTTTTATATGGTTTGGATGTGTGTTGATTATTTTGACCTGTTGGGTTCTGCCTAACAACTAAGATTGGAACCATTGGAAGACAACCCCCTATATCCCTATCTGTTGGAATCTGGTAAGCATTATGTCAATATACTGATGCTGTCAAATGCAGAGGCAATATCTAAGAATATAAGTATGAATGTTTGTCTAGGAGAGTTTCAGTGCCATGGTGTGGCCTGAAGCCATATTGGTGTTCATCTAGAGGGGCATGCAGGTCCACATGGTCCTGGAGATGAATTTGAACTATTTTTTCAATACCTTTGGCCACAAATGGGAGACTTGAGATTGGTCTATATGATATGGCACTGTTTTTGTCTATGGAATTGTTTTTCAGGATAGGGCGTATCATCACTTGTTTTAATGTTGGTGGCATGTGCCCTTGTTTCAGGGATGTGTTAACAATTTTGAGCATGATTTATTTTATTTATTTATTTTATTTAGACAGATTTGTATACCACCTTATCCTTCAATCAAAGTGGTCACATCACAATTGGAGGGTTACATTTAACGTGAGGGTACCTAACAACATTATACAATGAACTTGTGTGTCTAGCTGGGATGAGTGGGAATCTAGTTGGCAGAGGCAGTTGCATTATCATTCGTGTAGGGACTGTTATCTGTCTGCTCATAGGTTTCTGTAAAGAGCAGGGTTTTAAGGGCCTTGCGGAAGTCTATGATGTCATTTAATGCCCTCAGGCTCGTTGGGAGGGAGTTCCAAAGTGTGCACGCCAGTAGTGAAGGAGCTCGTCTTGAAGTTGTTTGTTTAGTCTTGTGATGTCCTTGCAGGTGTGCCGATCCTGTTGTCATTATTGGTCCTTCTTAGTCTATTGCTGATATCCCTTGTTATGATATCTTGGAATGTATCTGCCGAGAGATGGTGGATGATTTTTAAGATGATCAGGATTGTTTTAAATTTTGATATGGTCATCATTGGGAGCCAGTGCAGTTGCTGTAAGATGGGGGTGATGTGCTCAGTTCTTGGGGTGTCTGTAATGATGCATGCTACAGTGTTTTGCACCATTTGGAGTGGGTGTAAGGTCTGATGAGGGAGGCCTTGATATAACGAGTTTCCGTAATCAAGCAGAGGTGTGATGAGTGCTTGGCAGAATGTGCAGAAGTGGTCCTGGCGGAGTAGTGGCTTGATTTTTCTGATAGTCCTCAAACGTTGATAGGCCTTGTTTGCGGTTTTGGTGATGTGGAATTTCATGTTCAGGACTCTGTCCATTATGATGCCCAGGTACTTAACTTCATCTTTGACTACTATGAGTTTGCCTAGAATGCTGATAGTTTGTGGTGGGTTCCTGGTGATGAACATTGCCTCAGTTTTATTGTAGTTGACCATTAGGTTATTGGCTGTGAGCCAGGTATTCATGTCTTTAAGGCATCTGGTCATTGTTGTGGTGTTAAGTGCTAGTAGGTTGATTGGAGCATACACCATGATGTCATTAGTATAGATATGATAGTGGAGTTTGTGGCGTTTGATGATATTACATATGGGTTGGATGTAAATATTGAAGAACATTGATGACAGAGCTGAGCCTTTTGGTATTCCTTGCGTGACGGAGAACTGCAATGATTTCTTTTGGGCGCATTTGACTTGTGTTCGATCTTTCAGGTAGGAAGTAAACCACTTCAGTGTATTCTTGCGTAGTCCTATCTGTTGCAGGCATTGTAGTAACCTGGCATTGGACACTGTGTCAAAGGCTGCCGAGATGTCCAAGAATGCTAGCAGGAATCCGTTCTTTATGTTATCTATGCCTCTTAGGAGATTGTCAAAGAGGGAAGTGAGTAGTGTTTCCACACCGTGCTGGTGTTTAAAGCCATGCTGATGATGTCCAGTGGGGCATTCATGTCAATATGGTCCTGAAGTTGCCATTGCACTGTCTTTTCGACGATTTTTGCAAGGAATGGTAGGCTGGAGATGGGGCGGTATGATTTTGGTTCAAAGGAGCTTAGATTGTTGCTTTTAAGTATCGGTCATATCATGGCGTTCTTCAGGGACTGCGTCATGTATCCTTGTTGGAGTGAATCTTTGACGATTTTGTGAATGTGATGGGCGAGCTGGCTTCTTGTGGCTTTGAGCCATGCTACTGGTCATGGGTCTGACTGAAGTTGTTGTGTTGAGTCCATTTATTTATTTTATTTATTTAACAGTTCTTCTATACCGCTCTATTTTAGATCAGAGCGGTTTACATTTAACATCAACTATACAACACAGGCACTTTGAGTTGTATTTACAATAAACAGGGAGATCAACTTGGAAATAACTGGGGGGAAACTATGTATATTGTGTAATTATTAACATTGTATTACACTGGTACCTGATTTCAGGCAGAACATATCTACATTTAATATGTCCTCTACTTGATGTGTTGATGGTATGCTGAAGTCCTCCCAGGTTTGATGTAGTTCTTTCATTTCATGGTCATCTGTCTGTGATGTGATGGAGCATGTCTGGAGGGTGTTTTTCGATTTCATGTAGTCTGCAAATTCTTGTGGGTCAAGATGGGTGGGTACAGTGCTGCGTGGTGTCCTTAGTGAGCTTTTGGACAATGCTAAAGAGTTCTCTCGGTTTGACAGATTTTATGATTAGGTTGGTACGGTGCTGCTGTTTACGCTCATTTATCAGGTTGTTATATTCCAGTTGCTTGGCTCTGTATTGAGTCAGGGAGTTATGCAACTTGTTCCGCCTCCATTTTCACTCCAGTCTTCGGAGAGTGTGCTTTGCATCTCTGATATCACTTGAGTACCAGGGGGCATTGGACCTCCTGCGTGCTTGTGGTTCTGTACTCATAGGGGCGGATGCTGCATTACATATTACGGAGTTCCATTTCTCTATGCTTAGGTTGAGGGTGTCGCATTCCTGCTGGAGTTGTGGAATGATTTTGTCTATGAACGAGTCTTTGTTGAAGGCTCTGAAATGTCTGGTTATGCTCTCATCTTCCTTGTGTTGGGTGGGGTTAATGAGGGTCAAGGTGAAGTCAATTACATGATGATCTGACCAAGGGACCGGCGTCATTGTTGGTGCTGTGGCCTTGCCCTGTTCCACCAAGTGCATTGGAATAAAGACCATATCCGGAGGTGTACCATGCTGGTGCATTGGGGTGTTGATTGTCTGGTAATATTTTAGTGACTCCGTGGCTTTTAGGAATGCTGTGGCTTCCTTGGTGGGTGCAGAGGTCAGGTTGTAGTCTCCTAGTACAATGAGTGGTTTGTGTTTTCTGCTGTGTGCACATATTGCTTCAAGTACCATGGAGAGATGTTCAGTTGTGGTTCCAGGAGGCCTGTAGGTGGAGTGAGATGCTTAGGTACTTGTTAGCTATGGTGATTGTGTTGGATTCAATCATATTAGTGGTGGAGATTGTTTTAAATCTGTATTCCTTTCTGGCCATTATTAGCACACCACCTCCTCTCTTTTGTGCTCTGATGCAGTTGAATGCTGAGTAGCCTGTTGGGGTTACTTGATTTAGTATTATCTGGTCTGAGTCATCTAGCCAGGTCTCTGTGATGCAAATTATATCCCGTTTTTTGTCGAGGATAGTATTCAGTTTGTTCCTGAGTGATCTGGCGATAGTTCTGCTTTAGTTGCCTTTAACCAGCTAACCAGGCATGGGTCAAGACTAGATGTTGTCGTATTGCATTAACTATAAACTACAGTTTAATATGTATGATGTCATCAATTTCAAGTAGGTTTTATGAGCATAAGAACAATAAAAGAGAGTTGTAAATTGAAAACTAAATAGATAATCTGTTGAAAGAAATAATTTTCTTCACCTCTAACCGCCATCTATTTTGGTTAAAACAAGATTTTAATGATCAGTTTTTAAGAATTAGAAATAAGATTTAGAGGAGAAATACAAGCACAGCACTTGATGCAGAGGTTTTTGCCTGTGGGGATATCCAAAGAATGCTATGAAATCTGAATGCAAATGTCGTTTGTATATAGAGAATATTAATAACGGGATCTCAAGAGAAGCAGAAGAATATGAGATCAACATGTATTCTTCTATTCCAGCGATGGCGAACCTATGGCACGCGTGCCAGCTGTGGCACGCGAAGGCCTTGCAGCTGGCACGCGGGAAGGTCCGCCATCGAAAAAAAAACAACAACCCTGTCTGCTGCCGTTGTCGGGGCCGCCGCGGCAGAATCGAGCGTGCCGCGGGGCCCCCCTGTACCCGGCACAGCCTCTCCTCCCTGTAGCAGCTCTCTCGTTGGAGCTGCAGTCAGACTCGCCGGCTTGCAGAGCGCGAAGGGAAGAGTTTCCCTTTCGCGACTCTGTTAAGCCCGCGGGGGCTGATGGGAACTTCCCATCAGCCCCCGCGGGCTTAACAGAGCAGCGAGGGAAAAACTCTTCCCTCGCGCTCTGCAAGCCGGCGCGTCTGACTGCAGCTCCAACGAGAGAGCTGCTACAGGGAGGAGAGGCTGTGCCGGGTACAGGGGGGCCCCGCGGCACGCTCGATTCTGCCGCGGCGGCCCCGACAGCGGCAGCAGACAGGTTTTCTTTTTTTTTTTAATTTTCCCTGGGCTGGGCTGGGCTGGGCTGGGGTGGGGGGTGGGGGTTAGGAGTGGTGATGGGCTGGGCTGGGCTGGGCTGGGGGGCTTAGGAGTGGTGATGGGCTGGGCTGGGCTGGGCTGGGGGGGGTTAGGAGTGGTGATTGGCTGGGCTGGGCTGGGCGGGGTTAGGAGTAGTGATGGGCTGGGCTGGGCTGGGGGGTGTTAGGAGTAGTGATGGGCTGGGGTGGGGGGGTTAGGAGTGGTGATGGGCACTGGGCTGGGGGGTTAGGAGTGGTGATGGACACTGGGCTGGCTGGGGGGGGTTAGGAGTGGTGATGGGCACTGGGCTGGCTGGGGGGGGTAGGAGTGGTGATGGGCGCTGGGCTGGGGGGGGTAGGAGTGGTGATGGGCGCTGGGGGGGGTTAGGAGTGGTGATAGGCGCTGGGGGGGCTTAAACTAAAAATTGAGTGATGGGGGATTAGGACTGGGAGTGGGCTGATGGGGAGGTTAGGACTGGAAATGGGCTGGTGGGATTAGGACTGGGAGTGGGCTATGGGGGGCTAGGACTGGTAATGGGTTGGGGGGGTTGCTAGGACTGGAAATGGGCTGAGTGGAAGGGGGCTTGAACTGCAAATAGCTGTTGGGGATGGGGCTTGGAATGGAAATGGGCTGAGGGGAAGTGGGGGGCTTGAACTGCAAATAGCTGATGGGGACGGGGCTTGGAATGGAAATGGGCTGAGGGGAAGTGGGGGGCTTGAAGAAGGGAATGGATGCTGGGTGAGACTGGAACTAGAAGGGAGCTGATGTTGGGGGAGGATTAGAATGGGATGGGGCTGGGAGAGTAAAATGGAGAGGGGAAAAATATTTTGTGTAGGAGGGATGAAAAATCTACAATTGGCCAGGTATTGGGAGAGTAATTGGGGATTGAGGATGGAGGGGTAAAATTTGTGTGGATGAAATAGGAATGAGGAAAGAGCAAAAGGAGAAAGATTAGTATGTTAAAGCAGATGTAGAGAGAGAGAGAATGGAAAAAAAACTAGAAGAGAGAAGAAAGGACAAATGGACAGCAGACGATGGAGAGTTAGCAGAAAACATGAAGAAACCAGAAGAAAATGGCTGGACCAATTGCAACTGAAAAAAAATGCACAAAAGGTAGAACGATATCTCTTTATTTTGAATTTATTAACTGGAATATGTCAGCTCTGGGAAATGTGCATCATTAACATCTGCGCTTTGTTTGGTACAAGAGGAAATTCCTATTTGACGTTGCCACTTGTTCTCTTTCCCCAGTATTCACTGAAATGTATTGGTTTAATATTTGCAGTGTTGCCTTTTGATAGGTAGGGTATGGTGCTTTGTGAGTCCTGGTAATGCTGTCAGGATACGGCGGGTTTGCTATGGGTTCTAAATGGGCAGCGTTTGTAGTAGTTCCTAATGTGCCTGGCGGTTGGCACTGGATTATAGTAATGTAGAAATCTTTTAGTCTTTCTTTATCCATACACTCATTAAGAGACATGTTTACTAAAAGTTAGTGTATGGTAACATTATGCAAATATTTATGCAAATAAGACCACTTATGCAAATGACGTGCTGGCACTTTGAGGAAATTCTTTGGTTTTGTGCGGCAGTTTGGGCACTCGGGCTCAAAAAGGTTAGCCATCACTGTTCTATTCTCTATTAAGGCATCACAAATATCAGCAATCATTCGGAAACACTGGCATGTGTTGACTCTTCATTCAATTTTTAAAGAAAAACCACTGATTGCCTACCCTAGAGACAGAACTGTAGGTGTCATCATCATTAATTCTATGCAGAGTAGTTACAATGAACAGTTAATAAAGAGCACGTCCCTTGTGGAAAATGTGATTTCTGTGAGTAGACATTGAGTGGATTACGTTGGACACATCCTAGAAATCATTTAGAATTAATAGCAAGACCATATACTACCATATTTCCCAGAATATAAGATGCATTTTTTTACATTGGGAAATGATGGCGTGACCTATATAATGGAGCAACTTATCTATACCCCTCAATCCACATATAAATACTCGCACCTGCACAATGGACTATGTTTCTCCCTGGACCATCCAATCTATGCCCAATGCTTGCAAGCAGACCCTCTGATCAGCAGATTGGTATATACTTGGTCTGTGCTCGCAAATAATTACCAGACGAATTTCAGCATCAACACAAGTCTTCTTTATAACCTCACAGGAATTGTAAAAATGGTGACACCAAAGACACGGAACTCATACACTGTGAATTTCAAATTGAAAATTATTGATTACACAGAAAGTGTAGTTACTCCCTGTAACAGGAACAGCAGGAATCAGTCCTCACATATGAGATGATGTTGGCGCTGATGGAGCCCGCACAGAGCATTTCCACAGCTTTCAAAGAAAGCCTTTGGGATATGCTACCACTCATGCATGGTCCCCTTCTTGCCCAAAGGTGCCATCTTGCTCAGTCAGATGACATAGCAAGGACGGCAGTAAAAAAATAAAACAAGGTAGGGAGGCAACTTCCAGGGGAGGAGGGAGGGTTGTGAGGCCTGATTCCTGCTCTTCCCAGAGAACACCTGTTACGGGTGAGTAACTATGCTTTCTCCAGGAAGAAGCAGGAAGTCAGTCCTCACATATGGGACTCCCTAGAAACAAACTAAGCACCAAAGGCAATCAGTCGGGTAGCCGTGAGTTACAGAAAGCGAGTCCCCATTGAGAGACTCTGTAAGAACCTAGCGTCCAGCGACACTATCACTCTGGTAGCCTGAACATAGAAGGGTCAGATGGCAGGAGTTGCCTACACCCCGAGAATATTTCAAAGTATTGCCTGGCCAAAGGCACTGTCCCTGTGGGACTCACTCTCCAGGCAGTAGTGAGTTGTGAACGTATGAATTGAAGACCATGTGGCAGCCTTGCAGATTTCTGTCACCGGCACTGAGCAGAGGTTGGCCACCAATGCAGCCATCGCCCTTACGCGATGCGCTGTGATCCGGTGCTCAAGGGGGAGGCCAGCTCACTCGTAGGCGAGGGCAATACAGTCCACCACCCAAGTGGATAGTTTGCTTAGTCACGGGGAGCCCAGTTTATGTTTATGCAAGGGCATCAGAGTGGTTTACAATCACTACAAGCAGATACTGAATTCATTCCCTTGTCCCAAAGGTCTCACAATCTACATGTGTACCTGGGGTCATAAGACATGAAAAGCTGAGGAGCTTTCCGATGGGTCTGAGTCCATTGCAAGTAGAAGGACAGGGCCTGCTTGCAATCTAGTGTATAAAGAATTAATTCCTCCTTGCCGGCATGAGGCCGTGGGAAGAAGGTGGGGAGGACCACCTCTTGGTTGAGGTGGAAAGGAGATACCACCTTTGGGAGGAATTTTGGATGTCTACGGAGCACCACTTTGTTCTTATAGAACCTCGTATATGGTGGGTCCGCCATCAGGACCCGGAGTTCGCTCACCCTTTGAGCGGATGTGAGGGCTACCAGGAAGGCCACTTTCCAAGACAGGTATCTCTGGTGGCTAGGGGATAGGAGCTGGAATGGCTGTTTAGTGAGCTGGGAGAGCACCACGTTGAGGTCCCATCCCATCGCTGGAGGGCGGAGGGAGGGCTTGGACAACAGGAGGCCCCAGAGGAACCTAGACACTAGGGGCTGGCTAGAGAGGGTTTTTCACTAGATAGGGTGGTGGTGCGCAGCTATGGCACTTAGATACACTCTCACTGAGTTGGATTTCAGCCCGGTGTGTGATAGGAGAAGGGATTCTCCTCCTCCTCCTCCACACACCAGACAGAGAACCTTCTCCACTTAAAGGTGTAGGCTCATCTGGTGGAGGGTTTTCGAGAGGGCTGTAGGATCTCCTCGACTTTGCCTGGAAGGTTGAAGGGGGCCAGCACTACCCTTTCAGCAGCCATGCCCATTAGTGTTAGCAACCCCAGGTTGGGGTGCAGAAGGGAGCCCTCCTCCTGGGATAGGAGGTCTGGGGCCTGGCCCAGTGGGACTGGGAGTGCCACCGACAGGGATAGCAGCAGAGGGAACCAGGATTTCCTGGGCCACTTGGGTGCAATCAGTATAACTGACGCCCCCTCGCTCTGGACCTTGAAGAGGATCTTGACGACCAGGGGTGCTGGGTGGGAATGCATATAATAGTCTTTCTGACCATGAAATTAGGAAGATGCACCAAAAGGATACCGTGAAACCCTCTATTACTTTTTTATTTGTCGGACATAAATTGTGAAGGAAAGGCACTTCAAACCGTCCCCAAACCACAATACATGTCCCTTTTATTCAACCAGTGAATCTAAAAAGCGGATTCATAAATCATTTATGAATCCGCTTTTTAGATTCACTGGTTGAATAAAAAAAAAACATGTATTGTGGTTTGGGGACGGTTTGAAGTGCCTTTCCTTCACAATTTATGTCCGACAAATAAAAAAGTAATAGAGGGTTTCATGGTATCCTTTTGGTGCATCTTTGTAATACGTTTGATTACCGTTTGGGGGTTTTGGATTTGACATGAAATTAGGAAGGCATCTGCCGCCACTCTCCCCGGGTGAGGCTGGAGCAAGCAGAAGCGTGGCAGTTGTGCATTGTCTAGGGAGGCAAAAAGGTCTATCAGAGGCCTGCCCCAGCAGTGGAAGAGTTGCTTCGTTACCCTGGGATTCAGGCGCCACTCGTGTGGGCGAAGGATTCTGCTTAGCTTGTCTGTTAAGCAGTTGTCAGGGCCTGGCAGGTATACCGCTCGCAGGAGCATGCTGTTGCACACTGCAAAGGAGAGGAGGGCCACCACCTCCTGGCAGAGGGAGTACGAGCCCATGCCCCCCTCCTTGTTGATATAAAACATGGCCACCTGGTTGTCCATCTGGATCAGCACAGGTTGGTGATACAAGCAGTGGTGGAACAATCATAGGGCCAGGAAAATTGCCCTGAGTTCGAGGAAATTGATCTGCAAGAGTGACTCCTCCTGGGACCAGCTGCCTTCCATGCGGCGGTTCCCGCAATGTGCCCCCCAACCGAGGAGGGAGGCATCTGTTACATAGTAACAGTATATAACAGCAGATAAAGACCAGTATGGTCCAGCAAGGCAGCAAGCATAGGTGCACTTGCCGCTCCATGCAGGTCACCTCTCGCCATGCATTTGTTTAGGGGTGTACCCACCGCTCTGTGTAGGTCACCCCTATTTGTTCAGATATAAGAGATAAGTTATGCTTATTCTGATTTTATCCTGTTGCTATAAAGGGATCCACTGTTGTCTGTCCCATGCCATTTTGAATTCTGCCACTGTGTTTGCCCCCACCACTTCCATCGGGAGGGCATTCCAAGCATCCACCACCCTTTCAGTGAAAAAGTATTTCCTGACATTGCCTTTCAGTTTACCCCCTTTCAGTTTCATGTTATACCCTCTAGTTTTATAGTCTCCGTCTTTGGAAGAGGTTTGTTTGTCCATTAATACTCTTTAGGTATTTAAAGGTCTGAATCATATCTCCCCTGTCCCTCCTCTCCTCCAGAGTGTACATATTTAGGTCTTCAAATCTCTGTACGGGCACCTGCACCGCAGAAGACCCTGTACAGAGGGACCCTGTACTGATGGAATCTGTAGTCCATCAGTACAGGGTCCTCTGCAGTGTGGGTGCCTGGAATGGCATTCCAGCCTGGAGGTGGTGCAGGGTTTGCCACCAGGTGAGGGATTCCACCAGTTGGCAGGTGACTCTGACTCTGTCCCGTAGTCTGCCCATGGCTTGAGTCCACTGTGAGCGGAGGCACCATTGGGCCGTTCGCATGTGTAGGCAGGCTAATGGTGTGACGTAGACTGTTAAGGCCATGTGACCCAACAGGTTGGAGAAGGAGGCAAGCTGGTACTGACTGGCGGCGTTGTACCTCTCCTGCCAGTTGTATGAGGTGGTTTGCCCTTTTCCTTGGAAGTTCGGCCTTGACCTATAGCATGTCCAACTGTACCCCTATGAACTCCAGACTTTGGGTCAGAGCAAGATGGGACTTGGGATAGTTGATGACGAATCCCAGGTGCTGCAGCAGGAGGGTTGTATGCTCTGTGGCCTGTCTGACCTCTGAGGCCATACTGCCTCTGATTAGTCAGTCATCCAGGTAGGGGAAGACAAAAGCCCCTTGAAGACACAAGTGAGTTGCTACCACTGCCAAGCACTTGGTAAAGACCCATGGCGAGGAGGCCAGACCAAACGGCAGAATTCTGCATTGGCAGTGCCCTCCTCTCATCACAAACTGTAGGAATTGCCTGTGGGAGGGGTGGATCAGGATGTGAGCCACCAGGGAGATTGTCTGTCCAAGGAGCACAGCCAATCTCCCTGGTGGAGGTAGGGCAACAGTGTTCCAAGGGAGAGCATATTGAACTTCTCCCTCACCAGAAACTTGTTGAAGTTTCACAGATCTAGTATGGGCCTGAGGGCCCCTATCCTTTTGTGGACAAGGAAGCACCTTGAGTAGAAGCTCTTCCCCCACAGATGTCTGGGTATGGGCTCCATAGCCTTGTCCCTGAGCAGACCTGCAAGCTCTGAGAGCAGAAAGGTCTGGTGAAGAAGAGGTTGTACCAGCTCTCCTGGAAAGAACCTGGGTGGTATTGGTTGTAAGTGGACCCCCTTTATCACTTGCAGCATCCACTGGTCTGAGGTGACCTTGACCCACTTGTAAGCAAAGAGTGCCAGGTGGCCTCTTATGGGCTGGTAAGGGTCTCCCGGGGGAGGGGAGGCCCTGCCCTGGGATTCAAAGCTTCCCCCTGGTTGGGCTGGAGCCGGGGCTTGGGCTTCTGAACTTCTTGGCCCTGCTTCTTAGAATGAGAATCCTGTTGCTGGCTTGAGAAGGACTGATATCGGTAACTCTGTTGGAAGGGCCCCTTTTTCCTGGGGAATAGGGGCCTTTTCCCTGAGGGTTTCTTGCTGGGGAAGGAAGAGATCTTCTTTGAGAGCCTCTGACAGGTCACCACATTGGCTTCTATCTGGGCCACCTTGTCGGCCATGGGTTTGCCAAACAAGTTCTCACCAGTGCAGGGGATGTCAAGCAGCTTGTCCTGGACCCACTGATTGAGGTCTGAGGACTGTAGCCAGGCTTGGCATCAAGCTTCGATGCTGGCCATTGCTATTCAAGCCACTGACTCGAATGTGACATAGGCTGCCCAGGAGAGAAACTTTGAGCAGTCCTTGATCCCAGAGGTCAGGGCTTGGAACTGATTGAGAGGTTCCCTGGCCAGCCCCACTGAGAACCCAGACAACTCCTGGGTCAGGGCCTTCAAATACATCCCTATGTATAGCTCATAGGCCTGGATTTGACACCCCAGCATTGAGCCCTGGTAGCACTTGCACCCAAGAGCGTCAAGGGCTCTAGCATCCCTGTCGGGGGGATGGAAGAGTAAGTCTTCTGAATTTTGAGTTTTTGCATGGTTGACTCAACAACCATGGAGTTATGTGGGAGTTGGGGCCTGTGGAACCTCGGCCCCTTCCAGACGTGGTATATGGCATCAAGGCATCGGCTGACCACCGGCACCGACGCTGGGGTCTCCCACATTCGCAACAGTAGCCACTCGAAAATCAGCTGCACTGGCACTATGAGAGTTTCCTTGGGTGGAGACTCGAACTGGAGGATATCCAGCTTCTCAGTACGTGGGTCCTCCTCTGCCTCGGTTTGCACTGAGAAGGCTCTGGCCATATTACTGACAAAATCATGGATGGCCATGTCCTCCAGAGGAGAATGGCACAAGGAGAGACGGGTATGAGGTGACGTCTTGGTGCCATCTAGTTTCTGGGGAGCTCTCATTGTTGGTCTCCCACTTGGAGTTGAGGGGAGGCGATGGGTCCGAGGCCCTGCAACTCCTTGGCTTGAGGCCGTCGCTGAAGGGCCAGGGCCCTCCTGAGTCTCGGAAACTGGCCGGGGAAGACCGGATACCCGAGGACTGGGACTCTGACCGGGGTCAAATGCTTACCCAGGCTGGTGGCACTCGGAGCTCGGCTCGATGACCGGGGACTCCCCTGCAGTTGGGGGCCCGGTCATCGGGGCAGATGATGCGGACGAACCTGCAATCTTTGACTGCTGCGTGGCCAGGATAGCAGTGATGTTCTGCTCCATGGCTGCCATTCTGGATTCCAAGCCAGAAGGCTCCACAGCTTTCAGCGCGGGCATCGAGGATCTCTGGCCCAGCACCAGCACTCTTGCGAGTGCGTCCTCAATGAGGACTATGGCCTTGAGGACCTTCACATGTTCTCTGCCGGCCGAGGCATCCTTCCTGAGGACTTTGGTGGGTTGTTTCTCAGAGTCGCCCTAGTCCCTCCGGGCATTCTTACCCGATTTCTCCAGTAAAATCTGGACAGACTTTGAGGATTTTTTCTTTTTTTGCTCGGGGTCCGAGATCTTTTTGGAGGAACTGCCACCATGGGACTCTGAGGATGCTCTGCCCTCTCGGGAAGTGCTGGGCTTAGAGCTTGGCATTGGGGAGGCTGGTGCTGAGTCAGACTTGGGGGAACAGTTTCTCTTGCAACTTTGACCTCTTTTTATTGGTTTTAGGCATCATGGCCTGGCACAGATTGCAGGAGGTGCTATCATGATCCTGTCCCAGGCAGTGTAGGCAGCAGTCATGGGTGTTGGTGACAGGCATGGTTTGACTGCAGGGGTCACATTTTTTTAACCCACTGGGAGACATAGTGGGGAAACACTCGGCCAGGGTGTACACAAACCAGGAACAGTTAATTTTAAAGGATATAGCAAGGATTTTTTCCCGGAAAAACTGGACAGACATCCGTTGGACTCCACGGAAAAAAGGAGACTGAGCAAGATTTATTTATTTTATTTATTTAGCTGTATTTATATCCCGCTTTTCACTAGGTCAAAGCGGTCAATTGGGGGATATATTTAACACGAGGGGATATGAGACACATACGCTAATACTTACAGGGAACATGGGCAATGGAGGGTTAAGTGGCTTGCCCAAGACCACAAGGAGTGCCTATAGGACTAGAAATCCCAGTCCCTCCGGCCTGAGATTGCTGTCCCCAGGTGGGACTTGAACCCCCGGCCCTCCGGCCTGAAGTACCTTGTCCTAACCACTAGACCACTCCTCCCTCAAAATGGCACCCTTGGGAGGGAAGGAGACCACGCATGCTTGGTAACATATCCCAAAGGTGTTCTTTGAAAGCTGGGGAAATGCTCCCCATGGGCTCCATCTGTGACGACATCACCCCATATGTGAGAACTGACTTTCTGCTTGTTCCTGGAGAAGAACATGGTAATAGAGCCACTGAGCAAAATTTTGGGATAACTGAGAAATTAGATAGAGACTGGAGGAAGACGCAGGGAAAACTAACCTTGATGAAAAGCAGCAAGAAGGCAAATCACGGCTGCAAAGCATGGTGGCCTGAATTAGAAGCACGTCTGCTTCAGTTCATCATAGAGCCGAGGGCTGTGGACTGCCCATTGTGCAGGTGCGATTCAAAGCAGTTCATCTTGCCAGGGAAATGAATATCGAGGGATTCAAGGCTGGTCATTCGTGGTGCTAACAGTTTATGATAAGAAATAAATTAAGCATTAGACAAAGAACAACCATTTGTCACTACTGATTTCTTGGATAAAGTACAGAATTTCAGGGAATTCATAAACAAAGAAATCAACACATACACAGTGACACCGGACTTAATAATCAACATTGACGAGGTTACCTTAACCTTTGACATCCCATTAGGAAGAATGGTCAATCAAAAGATGGTTAGAACAGTAAATATTAGAACCACTGGACACGAAACACACACTTTACAATGGTGCTTTCTTGGTGTACAAGTGGAAAGAAGCTGCTACCTATGATTATATTCAAAAGGAAGACAATGCCACGTGAAACTCTACCAGCCAATGTTATTGTTGATGTGAATGAGAAAGGATGGATGGATGAGAGCATGATGCTTTAGTACGTGGCCAGACAGATTTTTCAAGAGACTGAAAGCGCTACTTGTCAGAAGAAAATAAAATCTCTGAACACTGTCCTAGTTATTATACCTGGTGGTATGACAAAAATGCTTTAACCACTTGACATTTCCATCAACAGAAGATTCAAAGCTGTGTTGCATCGCCTATGGGAAAACTGAATGTGCCACGGAGAACACAGTTTCACGGCTACCAGCCATATGTGCCACGCCACTTTTGTAGAAGTATCAGGGTGGGTTGCGACAGCATGGTGGGGGTGTGTGAGAGATAAAATAATAAATCAGGTTTTGTGAAGGCCGAGATAGTAGAGAACCCTGATGAAGATGAAAACGACAATAATGAAAATGAACTGACACCTAAAATTGCAGAAGTATTTCACAGTGATACCGAAGATGAGAACTTGAACAGTTTCCCGAAAGCGATACAGAACAAGTCTGATGTGGAATGAACTGCTATGTTATGCGCTTTATTCAAGAGTGTTATTGGAAAGTGAAAGTAAAACAAAATTGGGTCTTATTTTTAAATTTTTTTTTTATCTTGAAGCATTTTACATTTTAACTTCAAAATAAAGTGAGAGAAGGAAAAAAAGGAAAACTAGGACAATTATAACCAAACCACAACATTAGCATATCCATATATACTCCCAGAAACATCAGCTCACCAAAATCAGGTAACAAGAAGGATTCAAATATCAGTAAAATAATATGAAACAACAATTACAAAAGAAGGACACTTCCAGCAGTGCGAAACTGGAGCCGTGGCCCCATTGAATTCAATGGGACCGTGGCTCAGATATCGCGCAGAAGCCGCCACCGCTGCTTAGTTAACATACCCCTAAGAATTCAGTGTGGTCGACCCCCAAAGAATCTCCTTGTCCCCCAGATCACTTATGGGGGGAGAAGTATTGAGCTCTAACATAGGTGGCAAATTCCCAGAGTCCATCCAAAGCACCTCTACCAGATACTTTTTAATCATATGAATTGGTAGTATAAGGGAAGATCTGGGAAAGTTTATCAACCAGAGATTATTCTGGCACACTTGATTCTTTAAGTGCTTCATCCAGTGAAAGACAGCATTGTTGTCCTTTACTAGGGCATCCCCTAAAAACTGAACACTTATTTTTACATTGAGGGCATCAATTCTTCCAATAATAGAATCAATTGCCTGAGCATGCTCTACGACAGTCTGTGCAACAACAGTCAAATCTCCCACAGATTTATCTGCAAAAGTTTTCAAACAGGAGGAAAGACCCTGGATGCCATAGTCACCACTTTTGGTCTCACAACCTTACACACACTTCTCCCGGAAGCAGTCTCACCCAATTCTTGCAGAATGCCAGCAACAGTCCTTGAAGAAGCTTCCAAGGTTGCCCCTGCTGCCCCTTCCAAGAGGGGAGACAATACTGCTGGCAGCAAACTTCCTAGCAGAAACTCTCCATCAGCTACATAAGTCTGGGAGGACTCCAAAATGCCACTGAGCCCAGGACTTCCTGGATTGGGAGGTGGTATTTGCACAATGGGGCTTAATGATGCCTCTTCACTGCTGTCTGCATGCTGCCTATTGGACGGACCCTGAGGAGCCATCACCACTGGAGCAGACAACCTTCCAAAGCCATCCAGGGTAGTCTGGTGAAGGGGTAAAAAAGCGGTGCCTCCAGGAGCAATCTTACCTTTCACTTTCCTCCTTCCCCTTTCCCATTGCGAGACAGGCAGAGAAGCCGCACAAATGCCGACATACTGTGGTAAGCCCGGAGTGTCCTCAGCCATGTCACTTCAAAGCACCATCTTGGATCAGATTCATAAATCGGGTTTTAAAAAACAGAAGTGTTGTCTTGTGCTTTATTCTTAGAACCTGCAACTTATATAGCGGGGCAACTTATACTATGATTTTACCAGTAAAATCCCCAATTTTGGCCTCAGCGACTTATACTCAGGAGCGACTTATAATCTGGAAAATACGGTACATGTAAACAGAATATGTAATACATATGATTAGAAATCTGTGTGATTTATTATATATTGGTTGGATGAAGAGATCTATAAAAATGAGATTAATTTTCTGCATTTACCTCAGATCACAGCCTGATAAAGATAAAAGGGAGACAGCATTTTTGGGTAAATGTAAGATACTATCCCTAGGGCGACAGATGCTGTAGAGATAACCAGAAAGGGCTCCCAAAGCTCCAGCACACACCTGGCAGAAAAAATAACCAAAAGGGCCACCGCCTTCAGGGTCAAATCCTTGTGGGAGGCCTTCTGAAGGGGATCCAAAGAGGAACTTTTTCAGCACCTTCAGCATCCGAGAAAGACTCCACTGCAGCATCACCAGTTGCATGGGTGGACAGATCTAATGCACCCCCTCAAGGAAGTGAGACACATCAGGACATGCCACCAGGGACACCCTCTGAACTCACCCCAGTAGCATGCAAGGTCTTCCTGAGAGAGTTCAGAAGCAAACCTTTGTCCAAACTGGACTGTCATAAGGACAATATGGCTACTATGTCTGTCCTCTTGGCACCTAGGACTTGAGAGAAACGCCATCTCTCAAAGTCCCTCCAGACTCTAACCTAATCAAAGGATGTAGAGGCCCTCCAGGCCTTAAGAAGGGTGTTAACTACCACCTAGAGTATCCTTTCTTAGATAGGTGCATCTCAAGGACCAAGCCAAAAGTGAGATGAGCCCAGTATTCTCCATGACTAGGGTACCCTACTAAAGCAATCCCCTTTTCAAAGGTAGCAATAGAGGAGACCCCGCCAAAAGGCTCAATAGATTTTTGTACCATGGCCTGCCTGAACAATCTGGCTCCACCAGAATGATGAAGCCTAGGAGAGAGTTCACTCACTAAAGGCCACAAGGCAAGGAGACACAGGAATCCCTCCTGGCATCATGTCTGCAGAAGTGTTTTCTTACTGTTCCCCTTGATATATCTTAGTCCCAGCTGTTCTGTTGTCTGTCTTGACTTGATTGTAAGCGCCTGTGATTAATTTTCCTGGTAGTGGCAGAGATCTTGATGGCCATGGAATTGAACAGCTCTTACACTTTTAATCTCCCAAATTGCTAGCTTAACACTCATTGGATAATAAAGAAACATAGAAAAATGATGACAGAAAAAGACCACATGGTCTGTCCTTCCATATCAACAACTACAACAGTCCCCTTTTTTTCTTTAGAGATCCTCTGTGTTTGCTTTTTTGAATTCAGATACTGTCCTCATCTCCACCACCTCCACTGGGAGACTATTCCACAGATCCACCACTCTTTCCGTAAAGAAATATTTCCGCATATCACTCCTGAATCTATCCCCTTTCACCCTCATCCCATGTCCCCTCGTAGCAGAGCTATAATAGTTCATAAGAACATAAAATGCCATACTGAGTTAGACCTAATGCCCATCAAGTCTGGCATCCTGTCTCTAACCGCAGCCAATCTCTAAGGATTTGTAAAGCAGTTGGTGTGGATAGCAGACTGGATAGGTTCTTTGGGCTTTATCTGCCATCATTTTCTGTGTTTCTATGAGAGCACCTGTCAGACACCCAGAGAATATCCAGTGCTCCTTGCTGATACCCAAGGATAAGTCTACATGACAAACAATGGTTTGTGGACTTTTCTTCCAGAAACTTGTCTAAACCCTTTATGCTGTGTTCACCATATCCTCTATCAAAAAAAGAAAAATCCACAGTTTAAATATGTGCTGAGCAAAGAAGATATTTACTCCAGTTTGTTTTAAAACTGCTGCAAATTAGCTTCATGAAGTATCCCCCAGTTCTGGTACTATTGAAAGGTTAAACAGTTTGCTGTTTACCTGTTTTATTCCACTCATGACTTCTGTCATATCTATTCTCAGCCATATCTTTTCCAGGCAGAACAGCCTTAACCTCATTAGCCTGCTCTGGCAATAAGCAATCCAAAAACAATTCCATGATATTTACAAAATGTATTATTTTTCTTCAACTGATTATCATCTCTCTCACTTTGTTTTGTAGAAGTTGTCAAAGTATGACCAGCCTGTTCAGTGCCACCATGTCACCTGTAAAGGACAGTGCATCCTCCTTACCCAGAAGTCAAAGTTCTTTCAACAAATCTCCACTGCGGGCACTCTATGACTTACTTATAGCACCAATGGAAGGGGTAAGTCACATTTTGGGCATCAAGCATCTGAAGATTTATTTCCATTAATATCCTGCAGTTTGGCAAATGTTGGCCAAGAAAAATTCTTGCAAACAAAATTGTTGGAAGTTTTTGAAAGCCAAAATCAAAACCTATACATCTAAGTTCTGATTCACTAAAGGCTTTTTTCCCTGTGTCTATAGAAAAAGCCTTTGATTAATCTAGCTTCTAAGGTACACCTGTCAAATGCACACATGGAAATAGTGCCTTTGTATAAATGTAATTCTTGTAACCAGCCAACAGCAAGTTTATTGAGACTGGCAGGACATGAATCCACATAATATAATAAAAAATAAACCATCATACAGTTGCAGGATCAGTCACACTAGAAAGCTTGGCTGAATCCAAATAATAGTTATCTTAGCAAAAGGCTGTCTTCTTTCTGACTCATTATTGAACCCATGCCCCAGCAAAGTGTTAGGTGGGCATGGTGTTCCAATAGGTGGTATCTTGAGTTATAGTAAATTTCTAACACTACTACTGTTTATCATTCCAGTAACCGTACTAGTTGCACATAGCATTGTACCCATGCACATAAGAAACAGTCCCTTCTCTTTAGAATTTATAATCTATTCAAGACAAATGGGACAAATAAGGAATTAGGGAGTTTAATTTATTATGGGGCTAATAAAAAACAATGTGTGGGGGAATTCAACAGCAGCAGCTAGCCCTTGTAAAGTGGCTAGCATCGTCTCTTAACTTAAAACCCGGATATTCCAATGCAGGGGCCATATACAGCCATCAGCATTGAATATCTGGGTTGGCTGGATAGTAGCAAAGCTAACTGGGCAGCGGTGATATTCAGCCGCTGCCCAGTTAGATTCTGTGATGAGAGTTAGGCCAGCCTTTAAGTGTCTAACTTTCACTGCTTAGGGATAACCAGGCAGTGGCTGAATATCGCTGTTGCTTGGTTTTCCCCGTGTGCCACTTCTGCTTTGCCCCCAGCATCGAGATGTTCAATAGCGGCACCCGGGGATATTCAACGGCACTAAATGCGTTAGCGTTGTTGAATATCCCCTTCTGAATATCGGCCCCAAAATGCGCATAAACAGGTTAAGAATTAAAAGCATAGTCAAAAAGGTGGGAATTTAAGTTGGATCTGAATAGGCCCAGAGAAGGAAGCATGACACATAAATTAAGGAAGTTTATTCCAGGTTCTTCAGGAGTCTGAAAGCAGTGAAGAAGGCTGCAGATAAGAGTAACTTACCCAACGAGTGGAGTTCTTGAAGAAGGGTATAGACAGATAAGAGAAGAGTGCTAATAAGTAACTGAAGAATGAATACACTTGCAGGTGAGCAAGAGAAGTCTGAAATGTATGCAGAAACTGATAGGGAGCCAATGAAGTGACTTGAGAAGGATTATCTGAGCATAGTGACTTTGGTGGAATATAAATCATGCAGCTCAATTTTGAATAAACTGAAATGGAGAGATGGTTCATTGGGAGGCTAGTGAAGAGCCAGTTGCAGTAGTCTAAGTGGGAGGTGATATGAACATGGATAAAGGTTTCAGTAGTAACGTGGCTTCTTATTCTTAGCAAGAATTATAGAAAACGGGTTAAGAATGTCTGTCTGGAGACAAAATAACTCGGAAAATTTAAAGGAAAGTGATGAAGCTTGGCATGGGGTAAAAAGTCGTAGCCACTGAGTATGAAATGGGCCAAAGTCGATCAGGAGTTCCAGAGAAATAAGCTGACCCAAAAAATGGCCCAATGCATTGATTTGGGAGAAGTGGTTCCAGCTTCTGTCAAATAGAACCTTAGATACAGTGAAACACAGCTATTAGGGCATTCTCCTTTCCAACTGCTTCTTTCTCTTCTTTGTTTTTCCCAACCCCTCAAAATATCCCCCCAACCACCACCCCACTCCCAAGTTACCACCCACAGAAACAACATATACAGAACAGAGATATACACTCATCATACACACACATGCCGTACCCCTGCCCTCAAGAGGATGAAATCAAAGAAAACAAATATCTTTTGTACTTCAGTAAATAGAGAACCTACATGGAGCAGAGGGTACAACCCTACACAAAAGCATAGAAGGGGGTGACCTGCATGGAGCAGAGGGTTCAACCACTCTAGCCACCTTACTGGTCAGACTAGATGGACCATGCTGGTTTTTATCTTCTATCATATAGTAAGTTACTATGTAACTACCCCACCCAGAGTCTGTGGGGAGGATGCAGCAAGTGGAGGCCGAGGACTAGAACGCAGCTCTAGCAATAGGAAGAGAGAAGGTGAGCTGGGGAAGTTCCTGTGCTGTACAAATGAAATGAAGCAAAAGAGAAATGAAGTCCCCATCTCCCCCCCCCCAAAAAAATGCCCCAATACATTTCTGTGGGATCAGGGCAGCATATATACAGTACATTCTATCATTGTAATATAGTGATTAAGGAATGGCACCTTTCATACTGCCTTCTTCTTTCTTCTCTTGCCCTGATCACGGGCACATACAAAGCTAAGAAAGATATAAATACACACACACACACAGACAGATATATATATATATGTACCAGTGCACAGAAAACATGCATTCTCAAATGCGTGCACACACAAAATTGTGCACAGACACACCCGCCCACACGCAAACAATAAACACATATATGACACATACACAAACACCAGATACACATATGTATGTGCACACACACATACATGGCTAGAAAGAATTCCATGAGCCATGCTCTGCATGCTTTCCTCACTTGTGTTCATGCTAGATTGCAACTAAATTCAACTGTAGCATATGTTGTGCAATTGGGCCTAACTAAATTTTTATTTGTAATTAATCTAATTGTCACTGTTAGCCCTACACAGTATTGAAATACTTCCCATGTGTTTTTGTAATGATATATCATCTACACTGTAAATATGGACTTGGGTAACCTATTTTGCGCTCAAAGTTGACTTCCGAATGTACTCAGGGAGAACACTGTGAAGTTATCACAGCTGGATTTAGTCACATTTCTCGGGATTACATCATCCAGTTGACATCATCAGGGAGGGCTCTTTTTCTTAATATACTGTACTCTGCACAACATTCAATTTAAGTCCATTACTTTCCTCTGCCAAGAAAATAGGGGTTACAAGTCCCAGAAGGCTCTTTCGGTGTGAGCTAAAGATACGAGCGCAGCCAAATTATTCTCCAGAACTAACCAGTTGGAAGCATAACATTCCAACATAGGCCACAAGATAATACTGTTTCATCCCAGATGTGGATATTTTGGAAAACAGTTAAATCTGTCCTTGATTTCTTTTAAGTCTCAAGCAAAAGGCAAGGCAAAAGCAGCGCAAAAAGCTCTACAAATTAGTTTGCTTGCACAAATAAAAATGGTGGACCTTTTGCCCAAGAATCTTAATTTTCTGTGATTTCTAGGAAGGAAAATAAAAACAAGCAGGCAAAACTGTGGAGAGAAATTGCTGGTCCATTAGGGTAGCAAACTTGCCTTGCAATGGGGAATTGATCAATGTTTAACATCTACAATTGGTAACTATATCGATATAAACATTTTTGATGTGTGTCCTGATTTTGTAGATGTTCCTTTTGGATTTCTTTCACAAACACATCTCTTAGCAGATCTGACAGACTTTTCATCAGCAAATAAGGGCTGGGTATCTTTAGAATACTCAAAAATGAAGCAACTCTTCTTTCACAGCAGAAAAGAAATTCAGTAGTGGTGTATTTTTATTTTATGTAATTTATTCAATTGTACCCTACTTTTTAACTTTTAGTTCAAAGTGATTACAATAACATCTAGCCAACATATCCAAACACAAACAAGTAATTAAAACAGCCTAAAATAGTCATCAATGAACAAAAATAGATGTAACGTATCATATATGAAAAAAAGCAAAAATAGTGATAAATAACAGATCCAGAACCATCAGACAGTAGAAATCTAATAGTCCACCTTTGCAATTGCAAGAAACTTGTTCTTGTCACTAGTTTTCCTACAGAGAAGAGATTAGTGAGAATCTACAACACACAAGAGTAAAGAAGCAATAGAATGTGTAAATCAAAGAAAAAAGTCTCTTAAAGGAATTGGACCTGCAAACAAAGAAAATAAATGGCTAAAGCTTAAAAACAACAGAAAATAGGGGATCAAAACCTTAGGCAAAAATAATGAGAGGTTTCAGCATAAAACAGTGGGCAACAGACAAGATGGTTCAGCCAGCAATGAAAAGATAATAAAACCAGAAATGCAGATTCTGTAGTATAGAACTGGAAACAGTTACACATCTCATTGCTGGGTCTGACCTGCTGATGTCAGAAGACCTGGATACAGAAAAGCACAATAAGTTGGCACGTCTCCACTGGAATCTATGGTCTCGCTATTTAAAGCCATTTATCCAATTTGCAATACCTGCTGTCCGAATATATTCACACTGACCAGGGCCATCCGCCCTGGCACTATCCGGATAGCATCGGGTGGTTCAGGTCAGAGTCGGGGAGGGGCAGCAGATTATCTGGATAGGTGCTATTTTCAGCCCCACTGTCCAGATAACTTTCTGCATAACATAGGACAGCAAAATAGCTGTCCTAAATTATGCGGATGACTATCCGAATAACGTTGCTGAAAATCACTAATATCCAGATAGTGGAGGCAGTTGCCGTGGTATCCAGGTATTCAGCACCACTATCAGGATATCAGCCTATGCTGAGTATCTGAGTTCCTCTTTAAACATTATGGCCAGCATTGAAAGGGGATGTCAACTGTGGAATGTAAATCTCGGCTTATATGGAAACACTGTGACATTGCTATACACAATGGGATCACAATCTGATAGAACTATAGAGAAGAAGCCTGGCAAAGGAGAAAAACACAACAACGTATACAAAATTTACAATGTATACAGAAAAGAAGATCCTGAAGTACCAAAATATGCAGAGACTAAGAAAATGCAGCAGAAAGGTCAGAAATCATCCTGGCTCTATTGGACACCACTGACTTGATTAAAAAGAACGTTCAAGCACAGCTTGATAGGTTGTCTGCATATATTATACCTTATGAACTCCAGAAAGAGGCTGTTTGGCACAATGCAATTACGATAAGGCCTAGCAGTAAATTTGAGAGATTGAGATTGTATCCAACATACCCTAGGCTAAGAAGTGAGGTTCATTCTTGCCAAGATATGCATGAAACTAACCCAATAGATGAGGGGTTCTTTGTATATATGAAAAACATAAACCAGGCTAAATGTGGCATTATGCTACCATTTCAAGAACAGATGTGTGTGCCTTAGTCTGACATCCTTATCGGTATAGCCCCTTCTTAACTCCGTGTTTTTATTCAGTTAAGGTTTGTCGTTATTGCTTCCTTTGTTTCTGAATATCAAAGAGACTGAACCGACAACGCTTTCCCCTTAGCGGGTTTTATTTTATTACAGATACAAGCAATTGCAGGGAGACCGCAACACTGAAACCCTACTTTCCGGTGTCAGGCTTCGGCCTGCCGCTTACAGAAAGTACAGCTGCTTTTATAATGTGGTACAAACAAGCAAAAGTCCACCGATCATCTTAGGTATAGTACCTTACACATTTCCTCTTGTCATATCCTTAGCTAAGCTTAATTCCCCATTCTATGGCATACCTGGCAAGGCAGCCAACTCATGCCTCTGCTAATGCCACATAGACTAAGGAATGCAGCCATTTCATGATCATACTCAAAACACGCAGATGAGTTTTTTACTTCTTTTTAAAATCCAGGAGGTCATAGGTAGTGCGAAGATCATTTGGGAGTGAGTTCCAAAGAGTAGGTGCAAAAAAAGAGAAAGCTCTCTTAGATGTAGTGAAGCTTGTCTTGATATATGCTGAAGTTATGTGCAATATATATTAAGTGAGCTTGATCTCCTGTTTCTGTTATCTGGAATTTTCTGGATCAGAGATTGAAGATAAATAGCTGAAAGACCCTGATAAACTTTAAATATTGTAAAAAGGGACTTGAATTTAATACATCGAGAGACTGGTAGCCAATGTAACTGCTTGAGAATTGGAGCGATATGTGCAGACCTTGAGGCATTGCAAAGGAGATGAGCAGCTGTATGCAGAGCAAGCCGGAGAGGGTGCGTGGCATAGCTAGGTAGTCCTTGGAGTATGAGGTTATAAGAGCTGAGGTATGGGAAAATAAGTGCCTGTAATACAGAGCGAAGGTCATACAGTCCCCCCAGCCTCCATTAACACACATGCATACACACACACATATAGCCCCTCTGCCCACACCTCCCGCACATATACACATACACACACACAGCCAGCCAGCCAACCAACCCGCCCCTTTCCCAGTATCCCCAGCCATGCGCACACATGCATCCAGTCCCACGCCCACACATGCAAAAATAGAATTAGATATACACACAGAACTACTCAGTGGGGCTACACAGCCCTGCTGCCCTAATGAGACACATTTTGTCATGTCTCTTCACACTGACTTCCCCCACAGATATGTATGAGCTTGCAAATGGAGGAAGAGAACACACTTGCCCTATGGGGGTCTTATTCTAAAACTTTGGTTCATGTTTTGGTCATCTAAAAATAGGGACCAGATGTACAAATCACAGTGACATCCCTGGAGTCATTTTACAAACTGGTTCTATAGATGTCCCCAGTGCGAGGACATCCAAGTGGCAAAGAGAGGTGACTGGAGGTATTCCAAGCTCTTGATTTCAGAAACAGCAAGGATGTCTCCACCCAGTAGCAGGACCATCCATGTCTATTACTGCCCCAGAGCATGAAAAAGACATCAGAAAGGTTCTCGTTGTGCCATCCAGACACCTGGAAGGCATAAAGATAAAGGTACTCTCATGTCCCTTTTCATGATAACGAAAACTGCAGGGAAACTAGGACACTTATAGCTTGCATGGAAATGCATTCAGCATTGGATAGACATCTCTGCCACAAGTGTTTGTAGTGGGGATGTCTATTAGGCTGCCTGTGCGGCCATCCATTTTGGGGACATCCAAGTTGCTAAAATTGGGTTGAAACGTAAATGTCCCTAGCAGGTTTTTTGGACTCCCCATATTTCTCCTGGACGTCCTTTCTAAAATGCCACTTCACATGTGTGCGCTTTTCAGCTTGTTCTTTTTCAGTACTTTGACATCTACATCTTATAGTTCTATTCTGAGCTACACACTCCAGTCTCCCTCTGCTTTCCCCCCTAAGATTAAGATTCATTTGAGAGAAGAATGTGATAGAGTTTAGATTGTTTTGCGAAGAGTGCACAATTTCTTGAAGCTGAAAGATGGAGAGCAGCCATGCATGGTCAGGCGTTTCTCTGTTCTTAACTCTTTTGCTACTTTGCGGTCAACCAGTACTTGTCCAAACCACTATCAATCCTTTACTTTTGTTTCTTTAATCAAACTAGCCCTGCGGGTTCTGCACCTCTCTTCCAACAGAGATGTGGGAACTTCTACTGGCTGTTTGATCAACATGGCCGCAAGTCCCGCTGCTCTCTGCTGGCTCTTCAGTCTGTGTGCTGTGTTCTATCCAGTTGCACATAGATTTGTTTGCACATGCGCAAAGCTATGCATATGGGTAGATAGACAGACAGACCCTTGACAATTGGCAACGTTGTCTGATGCAAACATGTCTTAAAAAGGCTACTAGGTCACTTCAGTTCAAAAATTTGGGACAAGATAAAAAAGGAACACAGGACTAAAAAATGTGTTTAAAAGTAACTGAACAGAACAATTAATATTTAAAGACAAACAGATTAACCTGCCACTTCAAGATCAATGAGAAGACGGACCGGACTGTATAAAGCCTTTCTGATTAAGACCATGCTTTTTCTGTCAACCTACCTGGAGTTCTCATCATCTTGACCACAGAATTCCAGTTCATGGATGTACTCTGAACATATTCCAAGCATGGCGTACTCTCATTTTCCAAAAATGTTTCCACCTCCTTCTTGAATGGTTTTCCAGTACTGATTGTCTTTCTGCTGTTGATTTTGGCACGTTGTTCCATTTTCCAACCACACTCCTTGTAAAGAAATTCTGCCCACAGTGCCTAATTGCTAATCCTTCCTTCACATTTAGTTTGACTTCTTGAATCTTTATTTTAAATTATTAACCCATATTTATAGTTTGATTGAATCCATTCCTTTCCTTGTCACATCATGTACACTGTGAGATCATCACCATTCACTGCGCCCTTTGAATGTTTTTCCTCAGTGGTAGAGGTCAAGTCAGGCTCCTTTTTCCAGAACTGATGTGCACAATTCCTTTTATCATTTTCTGAGTTCAACTTTTCTGGTTTAATAATGGCTTCACTTAAGGAGGATGTGTTCCATATCCCATATAACTTGTCCAACATTGTCATGTTTTCCTAAATTGTAAGGCATGTGGGGAGGAGACCCACCTTTTGTTAATACTGCATATTACAGATAGCATTGTGTATTATGGAACAACTCCACTGTGTAAGATTTAAGCGCGACAGGAGAGCCTCAGCTTTGGCCCTACGTGGGGAGCGGAAGACTTGAGCTAGGAATGTAGCTAGGTCCCTTTAGTAAATCAGCTTTTTTGCAAAGCTCTTATACCTCTGAGTTGCATAAATCATAAATTATGTCACATTATTTCTTCTGTTATGTGCTTGATAATATATCTGAAACATTTTACCTATCTTCCGATGGTATCTGACTCCAAGTGGATTCTATAAGGGCATTTGTGCAGGTTTTGTGAGGCTATGGCACCTGTGTCTTTCCACTTTGTAGGAAGCAATTGCTGTTGCTAAAAAAGCAAAACAAAAAACCCTACACATTCTTATTTAATAAGCAGATTCTCACACTTAATGGCCATTAGTTGCAGAGTGAGAAACATGAACCTGCCTCATCTTTCCTCAGAAAAGCGGCACGGCATCACGGAGGTTTTTCAGTCCTGTAGCCTTTGTATCAGCGTGGCATGATTGGCTTATTAAATTTCTAAGGCCCCCCCAAAGCGAAGACTTGAACTACTAGCACTAACAACCAAGCCGGCCTGATTAGGAAGCAACAGATGTTCAATTTATGTGCTGCATAATGGCCACATGCTTTAAATGTTAAATCCAGACAGTGACAAAGAGCCCTGACAGTTCAGTGTGTGCTTTGGGGCAACTGCTTTTACAATAGCTGTGTGAAACATGATGAGCAAACAGGTGGATAAAGGAAAGATTCTCTCGCTTCTGGCTTAAGATCTACCCAGGGCCTCCAAGTAAGATGATTTTGGTAAATGATAAATAAATCTGCTATGCAAAAACCACCAGTAAGCAGGTGACAGTGCAACATAGTTCGCTGGCATTGAACTGCTCTAATCCTCATTTCCAACTGAAGTCAATAGTACAGCATTACTTGGCCTCTGTAAATGCAACAAATGCCACTTCTCAGCATTGTGGTGGTCTGTAGGCCTGAAAATGAATATGTAGACAAGACTGCATGCGTGGTGCAGGGTTCTTGGAAGGCATTTGTCTTTCAAGTTGATACCTTGCCACAACAGGAATTACAAGCACAGGGCACTGCACTAGATGCAAGGGGAGTGGGGGCAGCCATCCCCCTGAATTTAGCACAGCTTTCTGCATTAATACTGCTGTGGTTAATAACAACCGCTACCTAATGTGCTGACCGTAGTTGCTCCCCACCAAGTACCAGCAGCGTGGGCTTTCAAGGCTAGTGGTGCTATGGCAAGAATGCCCATGTCCCCTTCCAGTTGCATGCTGCCTGGGTAGTGTAATTTGTTAGTGCAAGCCCTATATTACTTTGTAGTGTGCTGCTGAAAACACGCACTAACCCTGTGCTACCCGTTTAGTGCGCTTTAGTAAACTTGCCCTTAAATGAGGGGGAATATTATTACAATTTACCTTTATTTCTGGCTGCTGGAAACCAGAGGATAGTTGCACATCTCCATCGTTAGACTGGTCATTCGATGAGCTGCCCACTGTTTTTTGCTAAGCTATTAGGAAAGACTGCAGCATTTTTCCATAGTGCCATACAAAAACTATAAGTTATAATGACAGTATCACACCACGTTCCCCTTGCTGTGACTGTGTTTGCATGCAAGCATTTTTTTTCCTAATTTTTTTGTGAAATACATTGATCTCCTAATTTTATTTCTTGACAGGTGTGGCAAAGGCATTAATATGTGTCCAGTGACTTTACAATTTACTGTATTGAACAATAATCTCTGCTGTACTCACTCAGTCATCTGCATGTCCATCTACTAGTACTGTATTTATTTTCACTGACTAGCCCATTTCCATGCTTGTAAGTTGGTATCAGCAAAATCCTATACCAGCGCAGGGCTATCTTCACGCAATTAGAGGACTGTCTGCCTTTCGCCGCTATTGCAGGTCTCAGGTCTGTTAACGTATCCCCTCATTTCACTATGTCAGCTCTCAATCTGCTGATTTGGGAAGGGCGGTGTGTTCTATTCCTCTTCAATGTCCTGCAGGATAATGATGTTGCCATTGATATGCATAAGATCTCCAAATTTCCCATCAGAATGATTTAATGCTGGGCTGACTAGGCTATGGTAATGGACACTATATTTATTCTATGGTCGAATTAAATACGCAAAGAAATATAATACCTACAGTAATTGCATCATAAATAGAATGGTACAAGTGCTATAAATGCATGTTTATGGCTTTTGTTCCATGCAATTATCTATTTGCTATAATTTTCCAGTCTTTTAGATACAGGCAGGATGTAAAACTACTGCGATGAATTTAAGCAATATTAGCAAAAGCATGTATCTTCTGGGTAGTTAGTGATTAGTGGATTGGATCAAAAAGCTGTGTGTCTATCCCATGCTATTTAATCTTCTTCTCCATCACTACTGAAACTGATGCTTACTTCCAGAAGTAGCACTGACATTGAAAAATAGAAGTCAGTCAGCTCAATAGCCCAATGGCAATGCTGCTTTGCAGGAGATGTATGTTTGACTCCTGCGCCCAAGTCCTAATCCTCAGGCCAACTCAAGAAAGCAATATTAATTTTCATTTCTGTTTGTTCAGTGTGCACTAAATTTTAAAATACACTAAACATTTTATCATGCATTATTTAGTTTAAGGGTGTACTGAAATAAAAACAAAACAAAACAAGAAAAAAAACAGGTGTTGTCTTAGCAAGAACCCCAACATGAAGAGCTAAAGATGCCTCACTATGAGAAAAAAATAAACTTTGTAGTAAAATAGTAGATTAGAGCTGATAAGGACCAATTATAGCACAGCTTTCTTGCTCTTGGTTCTATACCACTTTGGATAGATTAGCATACATATTCTAATGTTTAAACCAATGCTAGCTCCCTCCACCTATGTCTTTAACCCAGTCTCTCAATACTGTTCTCATCACTGCTCTGCATTTTTGTCCTAGATATTTTCACACCACCAATCTCAGACACTGAAAACCCCTCTCCCCCAATTAAAACAGCCTCCTCCCATTTCCTTTAGGCAAAGATAACAGCAATCAAGTAACAATGACTGATCCATATTCTTGTAACAATATTTCTAAGTTTGTCCATAAGGTTGTAATCAACAGCCCCAGACTGGTGCATTTTCTCCAGCGTTTCCATGTTATGCCTACTAGTTGAGCAGGGAATTAAGATAGATTATATGGCCAGTCTTTCATCCACACAGTAGTGACAGGCAAGCTGAAAGCTATGCTTTTACTATGCTGTGTTTTATATTTCATATTTACAGGCTCCACAAAATAGGAAATACCAAGCGAGTTATAAGAAAACAAGAAACATTGATAGAGTTCTGGTTAGAAAGTTAACACCTTCTACAGCCCTGTAAGGAAAAATATTGAATCAAGAAGCTGAGAGATCTTATAATGAATATATCAAAAAGTATATTTTTAACAGAAACAGGAAGAGAAATTTCAACTCATCATCTTTACTTATTTATTTTATAAATACAATTTACAACTATTATTTAGGTATATAGTAACAGTATTTGCCGGCAGATAAAGACCAGCATGATCCATCTAGTCTGCCAGTAAGGTGGCTAGAGTGGTTGTACCCGCTGCTCCATGCATGTCACCCCCCCATGCCTTTGTTTAAGGTTGTACCCACCACTTTGTGCAGGTCACCCCCCCCCCTTTGTTTGTTGAAGTATAAAAGATATTTAAGTTTATTTTGATTTTATCCTCTTGCTACAAAGGGATCCACTATGTCTATCCCATGCCATTTTGAATTCTATCATTCTATTTACCCCCACCCCCTCGATAGGAGGGGACAACGGTAGAGGAAATAGAGGATATGAGATGGGAGGAGATAGGATCAAAGGAGCAAGTGGTGAGCTTGGAGGAGGAGAGAAGAAGAGCAGTTTCATCAATAGAAATCGTGGGGAAGGAAGAGAGGGTAGGATGAGAAGGGGGGAAAGAATGAAAGCAGGAAAGGGAAATCGGGGATTTAGAGGGAAACTGGAGAGTGATCTTATGGATTTTATCATGGAAGTAATCAGCCAGAGCCTGGGCAGAAAGGGAAGGAGGGATCAGAGGCGGAGGCACTTTGAGGAGAGAATTGAGAGCAGTGAAGAGACGGCGAGGATCAGAGGCATGAGAATTAGTCAGGCGAACAAAGTAATCTTGTTTGGCAAGAGCTAAAGCAGATTTGAAAGAGCAGAGCATGAATTTGAAATGAAGGAAATCTTCAGGGGAGCGGGACCTGCACCTTAATGTAAAGAAGACAAAGATCATGACAACTGGCAAAATCAACTGGTTCATCATTGAAGGAGAAGAAACTGAAATCCTGAACTTTAACCTACTTGGATCAACTATCAATAAAGAAGCAACAGTCAAGAAATCCGACAACACGTTGCTCTTGGTAGAATAGCTATGAAAGACCTAGACAAGATTCTCAAGAGCAGAGATGTCTCTCTCCATACAAAAATTCGACTTGTTCAAGCCATGGTATTTTCAATAACATCATATGGATGTGAAAGTTGGACAGTGAAAAAGATAGCCAGGAAGAAAATTGATGCCTTTGAATTATGGTGCTGGCGGCGAATACTGCGTATACCATGGACTGCCCGAAGAACAAACCAATCAGTACTAGAGGAGATCAAACCTAAGCTTTTTTTAGAAGCTCAGATGAGAAGACTTCAACTTTCATACTTTGGACACATCATGTGAAGAGAGAGATCATTAAAGAAAGACATCATGCTTAGCAAGATAGAAGATCTGTTAAGACTCATGGAAAGAAAATTAGCAGGCAAGACCAAATTTTCCCTTATAGGATTGTGGGGGTAGGGCAAGGCAAGAGTTTCAATAGCAGAGGAGGTTATAGTGCCTCTGAAAAGATTGTGGAGAAGAGAAAAGGAGAGAAGAGGAACTTTAAGAATGTGGTGAAGAGAAGAGGCAAGGATCAATAGAGTGGAGGGTCCTAAGTATGCCAGAGGTGACTAGGTAAGACTGTGGGTGGTAAAATACGAAAGCTATCATAAGATGGTAGGACAGACCAAAAGAAAACATCAAAGTTGGAGAGAAGAAGAAGATTCCCGTTGGTCTCTGGGTGGTATTGGAGTGGAAGAGTAGCCTAGTGTAAAAGCAGTGAGCTGGGAACTACAGAAGCCAGGGTGAATATCCCAGAAATGCTGTTTCTGGGCTTGGGCAATTCACTTACTGTAACCCTCCATTTCTCAGGTACAAACTTAGGGGTTGATGCAGAAAGCAGGCATTAGAGCTATGCACTAAAAGCCATGTTCATGTTTTTTTAGCATGAGTTTACCACAAAACATTGTGTGCCGGTAAGCAATAAGCAAAATGTATGCAAATAAGATTTGTGCAAAACTTCTGCACTAAATGTGAGGCAGGCATCAGACGCATGCTCAGAAATCTTATGCACTAGCAGCAACAAATTTGTAGTGAAATCTAAAATCCGTTCCAACAGAGGAATGGAGAATGACTACAGCCACACCAGTAAATTCTTCACAATGTAGAAGGACACTTAAAAAAAAAGATATAGAAATGTAATATGATATCATCAAGAGCGAATCAGATCAGAGGCGGAGGCACTTTGAGGAGAGAATTGAGAGCAATGAAGAGACGGCGAGGATCAGAGGCATGAGAATTAGTCAGGCGAACAAAGTAATCTTGTTTGGCAAGAGCTAAAGCGGATTTGAAAGAGCAGAGCATGAATTTGAAATGAAGGAAATCTTCAGGGGAGCGGGACCTGCACCTTAATGTAAAGAAGACAAAGATCATGACAACTGGCAAAATCAACAGGTTCATCATTGAAGGAGAAGAAACTGAAATCATGAACTTTAACCTACTTGGATCAACTATCAATAAAGAAGCAACAGTCAAGAAATCCAACGACACGTTGCTCTTGGTAGAATGGCTATGAAAGACCTAGACAAGATACTCAAGAGCAGAGATGTCTCTCTCCATACAAAAATTTGACTTGTTCAAGCCATGGTATTTTCAATAACATCATATGGATGTGAAAGTTGGACAGTGAAAAAGATAGCCAGGAAGAAAATTGATGCCTTTGAATTATGGTGCTGGCGGCGAATATTGTGTATACCATGGACTGCCCGAAGAACAAACCAATCAGTACTAGAGGAGATTAAACCTAAGCTTTTTTTAGAAGCTCAGATGACAAGACTTCAACTTTCATACTTTGGACACATCATGCGAAGAGAGAGATCATTAAAGAAAGACATCATGCTTGGCAAGATAGAAGATCAACGCAGAAGAGGAAGGCCAGCAGTGAGATAGATCGATACAATAACAGCAGCTACTGTTAACAATGAGTCGCCTGACTAAAGGCCGAACACAATTTAGGACAACTATCCAGAGGGTCGCCATGAGTCGACACTGACTCAACGGCACTTAACAACAACACCAATATACCAGAACACCTGATTGTTCTTTTGCATAACCTTTACATCGATCAAGAAGCAACAGTTTGAACAAAACAAGGAGAAACAGAATGGTTTAAAATCAGCAAAGATACATGACAAGGCTGCATATTTTCCCCCTACCTGTTTAATCTATATGCAGAACAAATCATCAGAGAAGCAGGATTGTATGAAGACAACAGAGGTGTGAAGATTGGTGGAAGACTCGTCAACAACCTTCGCTATGAAACATAGAAACATGATGACAGAAAAAGACCACAAGGCCCATCTAGTCTGTCCTTCCATAACAACAACTACAACAGTCCACTTTTTACCTTTAGAGATCCTCTGTGTTGGTCCCATGCTTTTTTGAATTCAGTTACTGTCCTCATCTCTACCACCTCCACTGGGAGACTATTCCACGGATCCACTACTCTTTCCGTAAAGAAATATTTCCGCATATCACTCCTGAATCTATCTCCCTTCAACCTCATCCCATGTCCCCTCGTAGCAGAACTTGCTTTCAATTGAAAGAGGCTCTCTCCCTGAACATTTATGCCACGGAGGTATTTAAACATCTCAATCATATCACCTCTATCCCGCCTTTCCTCTAAGGTGTACATATTAAGATCCTTAAGTCTGTCCTCATATGCTTTATAATGAAGCCCATTAATCATTTTAGTAGCAACCCTCTGCACCGACTCCATCCTGTTCACATCCTTTTGAAGGTGCGGTCTCCAGAATTGCACACCATACTCCAAATGAGGTCGCACCAAAGACTTATACAGAGGCAATATCACCTCCTTTTTTCTGCTAGTCATTCCTCTCCGTATGCACCCAAGCATCCTTCTAGCTTTTGCCGTCGCCTTTTCTACCTGTTTAGCTACTTTAAGATCATCAGACACAACCACGCCTAGGTCCCGCTCTTCTTTAGTGGACAAAAGTACTTCACCTCCTATACTGTATTGCTCCCTTGGATTGCTGCAGCCCAAATGCATGACCTTACATTTTTTAACATTAAATCCCAGCTGCCAAATTCTAGACCATTCGTCAAGCTTAGCTAGATCCCTCCTCATGTTATCTACACCTTCCTGGTGATGCTGATGATACCACATTACTGGCTGAAAGTGAAGACATTCTGAAACATTTGCTTCTCAAGATCAAGGAAATGGGCCTGCACCTTAATGTAAAGAAGACAAAGATCTTGACAACTGGCAAAATGAATAAGTTCATCATCGAAAGAGAAGAAATTGAAATAGTGAACAACTTTAACCTACTTGGATCAACTATCAATAAAGAAGCAACAAGCAGTCAAGAAATCAGATGACGCATTGCTCTTGGCAGAATGGCTATGAAGAACCTAGACAAGATTCTCAAGAGCAGAGATGTCTCTCTCCATACAAATATTCGACTTGTTCAAGCCATGGCCTTTTCAATAACGTCATATAGATACGAATGTTGGACAGTGAAAAAGATAGATAGACAGGAAGAAAACTGATGCCTTTGAATTATGGTGCTGGCAATGAATACTGTGTATACCATGGACTGCCCAAAGAACAAACCAGTCAGTACTAGAGGAGATCAAACCTAAGCTTTCTTTAGAAGCTCAGATAACAAGACTTCGACTTTCATACTGTGGACACAACATGCAAAGAGATAGATCATTAGAGAAAGACAACATGCTTGGCAACGTAGAAGGTCAACGCAAAAGAGGAAAACCAGCAATGAGATGGATCGATACAATAACAGCAGCTATGGGTGCCAGTCTGTCAAGAATGAACCGCCTGACTGAACACAATTTAGGACAACTATCCAGAGGGTTGCCATGAGTCGACACTGACTCGACAGCACTTAACAACAACAACAATAGCATAGTAAATGAGGGCAAAAAAAATATCTCAGCCAGCCAATGTACCTTCTGTCCACATTACTAAGAATGCTACCTATTTTCTAACCATGGAGTATAACCACCTGCAAAATTTCTCCTTGTCTGGGACAGTCTTTTTGGTCTTTTTCCATTGTACTCTACCCTCTTGGGAAGAGCTTACAAGATAACTCTAGGACCCACCGTTCCTATAACTAATCACAAGGCTCTAGCATCTAAATTTACAGCAATACTAGTGTGGCCATTGCCCTGATATTTGCTCTAGAATCTAAATTTACAGCATTACTAGTGTGGCCATTGCCCTGAAGATCCCCTATAGGCTGTTGGATAGGCCTGGCTATGTGAGTGTAAATGTTTCCACTAAGGGCTCCTTTTATTAGATCCTATCTGGTTAATGAGTTTAATGTGCAATAACAGGCTGTGATGAGTGCTAATGTGTACCCAATTACAGCTACCATCCGTCAAAATTGCACTCCTGTGCAGCGTGGGAGAGCTTAGGGATGAAGGGTGGCTGTGGAGAGCACAGTAGTGCAAGACTGCAATTAATGTTGCATGTAGAACAAGTTCAATTACCACTCCTCTATAGAGACCTTAGGTGAACTAATGTCAATTGTGCTATGTGTTATTTGCTGGGAACATGTGGATTGCACCCCCCGACAGCTAATACTGAGGCTTTGCACTTAACATGCATTGACAACATACATTAAGTGTGAAACATTAGCAGAGTTTAGCAAAAGAAGCCCTTAGTTATGAGAGAGCATTCAATACTGTTCCTAATCAGCAGATCACCTAGATTCACAAAAATATTGTTTCCAGACTACATTGATGATATATCTTTATAACAAATCTTGGTACATTATTTAACTGCATTAATCTGCAGTAACAAGCCATCTTCATAAGTATTTCATAGTAGGCCCATTTGTGATTTTATGATTTGCCCTGTCTTCTCTTAAAAAAATAAAATAAAAATTATTATTAGGGCTGGGTTGCCAGGAGTCAGTATTGACTCGACGGCACATACACAAACCCCTTGGTAAAACAAGCTCTGTGTCATTACAAGTGTGTTAAATCTCAGGTTGCTAGATAAATGTTACCACTAGAGAGCAGAACTACACTATGGAATGCATAAATGCAAGCTGCTAAATGTCTTTGGTACTAAGTAAAATGCCACTGTATACAGTTTTTTTTCTCTCTTAGACTTGTGAACACACATATTTTAAACAAATCAACAAAACACAGCAGTGTCCTTGTGTCCTCTCCTGGGGATGTTAGAGATGCCCACCTTGCATCTTTATGCCCATTTGAGTCTGGATTTGGGCATTCCATCAGTGCCATTTCCTTCTTATCTGAAATCCTCCTCCTTCTTGTGTTAGAGTCAAAGGTGAAGATTGTAGCTACAGCTGCATGCTTCAAGCATTTATTTATATTTAGCCCATGCTTTTCCACTAGTAGTTTGAAACGAGAGATACATTCAGGTACCATAGGTATTTCCCTGTCCCTGGAGGTTGTACAATCTAAGGGGCTAATGCAGAAATGTTAGTGCACAGTTTGTGCATAGTTAGCATGACATATTAACTGCTGCTCCACAATGCAGAGGGGGGATTGGCGCAAGCGTTACCTGCGCACAAATGGAGGTGCAGCTAATAGCATGATGCCTAACACATTTTATTAAAACCATGTGGTAACAAGGTCATTAGCTATTCCAACTAGATGCAAAGAAGTGTGCCAAAGACCAGAAGGCAAGCACAGAGTTCAGTAGCACCATTTTTTAAATTCCCGATCGGAGGTGAAGTAAAATGTCAGCATGTGTAGAAGAATGCTGTATATGGTTTATAAAAATGTTAAAAATGCTAAAATGTTAAAAAGTTAAAATGTTAAAGCATTACTGTTTCTCCCACAATGTTCTATGTAATTACTGTTTATCTTGTTTTATGTAAACCACCTTGACCCAGCAAAAGGCAGTATATAAATACAGCTAAATAAATAAATAATAAAGTTCAGTGTGTGAAACTTCGACTCATGTAGGGGAACAGAAATGTTTTCTGGCGTGATTTATCCTTTGGTGGATTTGCAGTCACCATTTCCTGCAAAACATATAGGCACCCTCCATAAACCACTGAGCACTAACGTTAAGCATACAGCTTTCCCTGCCACCATTTAGGTAAACAATTATTATCCACACTGAAAAATTGTTATTTTAGATTTCGCAGAAGAACAGAAGAAAGGAAATCCTCCGCAACAAACAACAGTCCAACAGAGGACCAGAGAATGACCACAGCCACACTGGTAAATTGTTTGCAAACACAATTTTATTGAAAGGACCCAACTTGGCAAGTTTCGGTATCAAAGCCTGCGTCAAGGGTCTGCAGCATAAAAACATACAAATACATAAAAAACACAATAAAAACATACCAAATAAAGGTGTACATATACAAAATAATAATTAGTTAAAACATCATAAAACAAGACTCAAAGACAATAAAAATGACAATTGTATAAAAAAGGGGGTCAAAATACACAGCAGCAACAATAATAACCAGAAACATACATAAAATTACAATCATAAAAATGGAAGGTTACCAGTCAAAATGTGAGTAAATTCCAACTTGATCACAATATAAGCTAGGTGGTAAGGCATACAATGACCTAAAAGACAGTAGTCAATATCAATAAAAGTTCGATAAGAAATGAAATAAAAATATTATCCAAAATGTATAAAAAGCATGTAAAAAAGAACAAACAGTATATGACAAAATAGTAGCACTGGAAACATGTAGAAAAATAAAAGATAAAGGCCGTAAACATAAAGGTAAAATGATAAAGCACAGCATACCCTACCAGAAACAAAGGCTGCTCATAGAAATGTGGTGCCTACAAAGGGAGACGAAAAAAATGGAAATTCAATAAGTAAACAGGGTAGGGATGAAGTATCGATCAGCGTACATAGAGGTGCATATGAAGGTCCATGCATCTCCTAAAATGACCATAAGAATCATATAAATATCAAGTAATATCCTTATGAATATGTAGAATGATACTTAAAAAAAAAAAGAAAAAAGTAAAATATGATTTCAAGAGCAAAAGCATTAATAAAAAATAAAAGGTGAGCCTCCTAAAACATGTTAAAAAAACAAAATTAAAATCAAAAGGTATGCAGGGATGCTTCTGTATTTAGTTTTTTCTGTGCTCAGAGTTTACCTCCTTTTATGCTGCTCCCATTGTTCTGCATGTGTGACACCATGCCAATCATGGAAATATAGTACAATAGTGATTAATTGGGTTCATGCCCGGAGAGTCACTGTTCAGTTCTTGTTTCTTGTGGCTGCACTTCGCACACGGTTATCTGAGAATGTGGATTTGCTTTTCCAATCACGTGTAAGGACTTATTAACATTTACTTGACTGAATAATTGCAATTTTTTCACACATTCTTTAGTACTCCGAATGTGCTTTATATTTATTAGTCAGTATTTCTTTTCTTGTATCTCCCTTTTTCCCCCTGCCCCTTTTCTTCCCTCCCTTTTCCTTCCTTCACCTCCCTCCCCTTCCTGGGGTGTCATTCTATCATTTTGACCCGATTTAGCTGCATGGCATACAGTCCATATTTTATATTTATTTTTCTTCCCTTTTATCTCTTTTTTTATATATTCATTAAAACTGTATCCCTGCATATTTTTTATTTTAATTTTGTATTTTTACATATTTTAGGAGACTTACCTTTTATTTATTTTTAATGCTTTCGCTCTTGATGATATCATATTACATTTCTATATTTTTTTTTTAAGTGTCCTTCTACATTGTGAAGAATTTACTGGTGTGGCTGTAGTCATTCTCCATTCCTCTGTTGGAACGGATTTTAGATTTCACTACAAATTTGTTGCTGCTAGTGCATAAGATTTCTGAGCATGCGTCTGATGCCTGCCTCACATTTAGTGCAGAGGTTTTGCACAAATCTTATTTGCATACATTTTGCTTATTGCTTACCGGCACACAATGTTTGTGGTAAACTCATGCTATAAAACCATGAACATGGCTTTTAGTGCATATCTCTAATGCCTGCTTTCTGCATCAACCCCTAAGTTTGTACCTGAGAAATGGAGGGTTACAGTAAGTGAATTGCCCAAGCCCAGAAACAGCATTTCTGGGATATGAACCCTGGCTTCTGTAGTTCCCAGCTCACTGCTTTTACACTAGGCTACTCTTCCACTCCAGTACCAACGAGACCAACTGGAATCTTCTTTTTCTCTCCAACTTTGATGTTTTCTTTTGGTCTGTCCTACCATCTTATGATAGCTTTCGTATTTTACCACCCACAGTCTTACCTAGTCACCCACCACTGGCATACTTAGGACCCTCCACTCTATTGATCCTTGCCTCTTCTCTTCACCACATTCTTAAAGTTCCTCTTCTCTCCTTTTCTCTTCTCCACAATCTTTTCAGAGGCACTATAACCTCCTCTGCTATTGAAACTCTTGCCTTGCCCTACCCCCACAATCCTATAAGGGAAAATTTGGTCTTGCCTGCTAATTTTCTTTCCATGAGTCTAGATCAGTCCAGAACCAATGTATGATGCCCATCAGCCAGCAGATGCAGACAGAGAACAAGACTTGTGAGTCCTGCCCTATAAAGAGCACCATACAGCAGCTGCTCAGTAATATTTCTGTAATAAAGCAAAGACAGGAAAAAAATCCCCCTAAATTCCTCTGGGAGGGGGTATCCAAGGTATCCAACCACAAACCTAAGAGAACTGCAGCAGAATTCTCAGAAATGGCTCCTTCCTGAAATAAAACATAAAAACAGAACTAAGAACATACCAGGGTAGAGACTCTAGACTGGTTTGGTAAGAGTCAAGGAAAAAAATAGCAGATAAGATCAATTTTTCCCATTCTATCATCCACAGACCATCCAGAATCAATGTGATGTAGCCAAGTACCCTTTAAACTAAGCAGAATCCTGAAACCTCTGCTTTAAGCACTCCCACTTGAAATGTTGCATCATCTCTAGCAAACACATTTAGTCTATAGTAGTTAGAGAAAGTATGCAAGATTAATCAGGTTGTGGCTCTGCTAATCTCACCCAGAGAGATTCATTTGACTCTGCCAACAAAACTGCCAATCCTCTGGGCAAAGGTGCCATGAAGGTCTTAGGTGGAACTCAACCACGGAGCTTTCAAAGCCATTTGTCTCTTCTTGGTTCCCCACAGCAAAAAGGACAATCTGATTTCCAGAGACAATGGTTATCTCCAAGTAATATATATGAGGACTCTACAAACATCCAAGTAGATGGCAGAGATGAAATTCCTCCCCAGTCTTCCTGCCTGAACAATGATAATGCCAAAGGCTGATTAACATGAAAAGCAGGAACTACCTTCAGCAAAAAGGAAGTAACACTGTGAATGGAAACACCAGCCTCTGTGAAACACAAGACTGGTTTCTGACAGGATAGCACATTTGCAACTGTAAAATTTGCCTTGTCAAACAAATAGCAACCAAAAAGGTTGCTTTCAGTATAAGATCCTTGAGGGATAACTTTTGAATAGCTCAAAGGGCAGAGAACGCAGAACATAAATAACTAAACTCAGGTTTTATGCTATCTGAACATATTGAAGACTTCAAATGCATTAGGATGTGAAGCTAAGGGTGCTTCTTCCAGAAGGCCCTTAAAATATGCCAGTCAGATACCGGGACCTTCAAGGAGCCAGCAGCCTAATTTTTAGATCTTCCTGCAAAAAGGAAATAATATGTGCTTCCAAAGCCCAAAAGGGAGAGTACGCCCATTCCATGCACTAAGATTCTATGACCCGTGTGACACCTCACCGCCTAGCTCTGGGCATATTAGGTAGTTGGTAAGTGCGACATGGGATTTTAAAGTCCTTGGTAGTGCTGTAGCCCTGTGTCCTAGTGTAGTTGTGGACCGAAGTGATGACAGCCAAGGTTGGGTTTCAAGTTAAAGAATACTTTTATTGTTGCACAAAGTATAGCACAAAGTATTGCATAGAGAACCACACAGGATTTACTCCCCCAACACAGAAAGTAAAGTGGTAACTTTTTGTACCAAATGAAAGTCCAAGTATAAAGTCAGTTCTCCTGATTCTTCTCAGGGACAGGTAACAAACTTAAATGCTTTTAGGCTTCTTCCAGATTTATCAATACAACAACTTTCCCAGAACGCTAGCAATGCTTTCCAAGTATCAGCTCTCAATAAAGGAAACTTCTAGATGTTGTATTTTCTTTCTAATATTCATATCTTGCTTTAACAGCTTTAAATAAAATGGCAATCTCCACACTTTCTTGGCCTCTTGATAACAGGCTTCTTGTGCAGGAACACTTCCTTACGTTGCCTTTCATACACAGCTGCAAGGTATGAAGCTTTGAGTCATTGCACCCAGCAGAACGCTGCTGTTTCTTATGCAAACTCTAAGAATCTCGATTTGGGCTTCACAGCACTCAGTCATAGAACCTGAATAAATTATAGATCCTTACTCTTTCATACACATTCCACATTCCATCTCAGAATCACTGTTACTGGATAAGGGAGCCCCTAACTCCATTGGTTCTTCCAGCCTCTCTGAAATCCCTTTATCCTGGGGAACATATAAGCCTTCAGACTTTAATTCCTTAATTATAGTCTGGAGCTGTTTCCATTTACTCTCTCTCTGTCTTCTGGGCACTTGCAAGGCTTTGGGTTTATCAGCACCTCTAAACACCTCATAAAAGGGGTTTATTTCCTCCTTGCCTTGCCTAGGTAGTTGCCTCTGGTTGGGAGGGATATGTCTCTTCTGGTACTGCCTTATGAGATCCCTCAGCACAGCCTGGTCCTCAGGATCTGTTCCTAGTTCTCTGCCCGGTAGCTGCCAATTAGTCTTTTGCTGATAGGCAGGTGTGCTACCTTCTGAGCTTGTGCTCTGGTCACGCTGTCTGTATAAGGGAAATGCTTGCAGTTTCTCAATAGGGACTCTCCTACAGCCCAACATCTCTCTGGTAATTCCAGGTTTTCTTTCAAAACTTGGTTCAGGCCTGTTCCTCCTAGAAAGCACTCTATTACCACTCTCTCGAGACTGGCTTACTTCAGAGCTATCTACTTTACAAGGTTCAAAAGGTTTTGCTCTGACCTGGTTCTGGCAGCTTTTAACTCTGGGGAACTCCACTGACTCCAAGTCTACGTCCAAGGATCCTGAGTCTGGCTCGGGGTCCCTTCCAGGGTCCACTCTCCCTTGGAGCTGAGCTCTGCCTGGGTCTCTTCCTGGACCACCCACAGGAACTCTCCTTTCAACTCCACCTCCGGTCCTTGCAACTCCTTTCCTCCTCCTTTCTCCAGTTCTGTCCTTCGTTCCCCTTTCTCTCTCCCTACTAACTGCTGCTTCCTGGTTATGAGTGCAGGGGGCCCAATCCGGTCTGACTCCACCCACCTCCCTGATTGGCTAGGTCTCTGGGTTAGCCTAGAGCTAGGGTGTGGTTCTTTCCCTGCTCTTCTTTGCAGAGAAGGTTCATGTGCTGGAATCTTAACCCCTTCCTGTCCTGTATCCGTAAACATATGAGGTGACAGAAGGTGTTTTAAACCCTTTTTCTTCTCTTTCTGAGCCTCTGCATTGTCACACCCGCCAGACGCTAGTATACACAAAGGAGTTAGATCTTATATGCACCTGCAGCAAAGTTGTTTGATCTCTTCTACATACCATTTCTATCTCAAACATGACCTTTCAGGAGCCAACCCATAAGGCAAAGGTGAGAAGGGTTGTCTGTTGGATTCAGCCCTTGAACCACCAGCTCCCTCCTTTAAGGACATTTCAAGTTCACTCCCATCTTGAGGCACATCAGATCCATGTAATCATGGCCTTCTGATCCAGTCCAGCATGACAAGAATTATCAGTGCAGAGAAACTGTTATTTACAATATCTGACCCAGAAGAGGCCAAGGGAGAAAACACATACAGTAACTCTGACAGGGGTCAGTCTTACAGTAGGGCATCCAGGACCATTGCCTCCCATTAATTCTGCTGAGAAAATGAGGCACCTTCACATTCTGTCTTGTGGTCATCAAATCCATGACTGGAATACCCCACTAATTACTGATCATAACTAAGGGTTTCTCTGACAACGCCCAACTCCCGGATCCAGAGGGTGTCTGCTCAAGAAATCTGCTGCACATTCTGGCTGTCAGTGATGTGAGTAGTTGACAATGCCTGAAGATGGGATTCTTCCCAGTGCAGCAGAATTAAGGTTGCACTCTTCATTCCACCTTGCCAGTTGACAGAGGCTACCATTGTCACATTGTTGGAAAATGTCCTGACAGCCTTGTCCTGTATCAGGGAACAAGGGGCCTGCAAAAGGCCTGTATGGCTCTGGTCTTCAACTTGTTGAAGACTAGGTCAACTTGGGCAGCCCCTGAGCCACTACCACCCCCCACCTGCTTAGACTGTCATCCATCAACTGAGGGTTTCCAGATCCATGCCTTTTGAAAGATTTTGAGTACTGAACCACCACTTCAGGCTGACACAAGCCAGCAAGCCCATAGAAGATGGCTGTCATAACTCTGAGACTGCACTGACCAATAGTCCAGAAGCAATCTCTGAATCAGCCTACTATACCCAAGCCCATAGAAAAAATATGATGGGTGCCACCACCATGGACCATAGAACCTGCATGTGATCCCATGTTTGGAGAGCTGTCTTTGCCAAAAGAGTTTGGATCTGAACCTGGAGCCTTAACCTTTTCTGCTTGGGAAGAAAACCCTTTCCCTTCTTTGAGTCAAGTCACACTCCTAGATATTGGAGGCATTGAGAAGGCTCCAATCTTCTTTTTTTTAAGTTGACAACCCACCACAGTGACTGTAACAACTGAATTACTTGAGAGGTGCATTACCTACTTTCCACCTTGGACTTTGTCGTGAACAGCTAATCATTTAGATATGGATGAACTAGGATACCTTCATTGCGGAGCACTGCAGCCACATCCACCATCACCTTCAAGGAGGTATGAGGTGCCGTGGCCAGACAATAGAATAGATCCTGGAACTGTGGTTCCCCAGAACTATGAACCTGAGGAGTACTGGCCTGTATCCCACTCTGCCTTGGGTATGGGACCTACTGCTCCTAAACTCGGCCACCTTTCTAGAATGACCAGCACTACTTTCTTCTTGGTTGAAGCATCACAATGAGAAACTATAAACAGATCTGCAAAGTGGTGAAAAACTCCATCATGTACCCTCATCTAACTACATTCAGTACCCACTGGTTGGACATTATTTGGGTTGAATTCTCAAAAATATTGAACAGCCAACCCCCTATCCATTTGGTTGAGGAAAGGGCCTGCGGCCCATTTCTGCATAGCTTTGGAATTCACAGAGACCTTTGAGCCTTACCTAGCCCCTTTCCTATCAGCGAGAGGAGCATCTCCATGCTGGAACCAGAACATTAGCACCCAAGCAAGAGGAGGTCCTCCCAATATTTATGTATTTTTATTTTATTTATTTGTGAGTTTTATATACCGTTATTTCAGGTAATCAGTTTACATTTGGAACAACAGGTACATTAAAACAAGTTAACAATAGTGCACTTCATAGAACCTGTACTTTCCAGAAGCTCGGAGCAAGGAAATCCTGGGGTTGTCTTCCAGTAACTCCTGAGCTTAGACTCCCTTGAATCCATTACTAACGTCAAGTCCTTTAATTGGCGTTCCTTTTCTTATTCTTGATGTTTTTATTGTAAACCGCACTGACATGCTGTAGAAGAGCGGTATATCAAGTTTTTAAATAAACCATAAAACATCAGCTTCCCCTTAAAAGGAAGTCTGTGAAGCCAGATTTTGGAGACTGCATTCACTGCACAGTTCTGGAGCCATAACAGATGCCTAGCTGAAACTGTGACTGCCATGGCTGTGGCTGAGGTCCAAATAAGATCATACAATATGTCCACAATGTAAGATAGATATGCCTCAAGACAAACAGTCTCTTGATGCTCCTCCTTTGGTGACTCAACCGAAGACTGCTGTATCCAGCATTGACAGGCCAAGGAAACATAAGCACTACATACAGCTGCTTAGAGCCCCAAGGCCAGACCCTTTAGTAAGGCTTCCAGTTTATAATCCTGGATATCCTTCAAAGCTGCTCCACCTTTCATGGAAATGGTCATCATCTTTGTTACCAATGTTACCAATGCATTCACTTTAGCTGTTTCAACTTTTCCTTTTCTTCCAGAATCAAATGGTAGAGCTTACCATAGACCTACCAAACTAAGGATGGGCATCTAGAATGTCCCATTCCACTGTAATCAGAACTTGGATAGCTTGGTGGACTGGAAAGACCTTAGTGGGTTTACATATGCCTTCTAGAATGGGATCTCCCAAGGTCCCTGTCTCCTGTACTAAAATCTTGGGGATACTGAGTACTTCCAACACTTCTGTGATAATGGCTGTCAACTCCTCCCTCTGAAAGAGCCAGACTACTATAGGGTCATCACCTTCCTTCTATAGGCATTTTTCCCTCTTTCAAGGGATCTGTCACTGAAGCCCACCCTCCCCATTTGGCTACTGGTGGCACTTCCCCACTCCATGTCCAAACCTGATACTACCACCTGTACCTTCTGGTCTCCTTGAGTGCTCAGATATGATCTCTTGGACTTTGCAAGCTCTTGCAAACCATGAGACCAATCTCCCACTGCTTGAGCTGGGAGAGACCACTGAGCCCACCTCATAATGCATGCTGTGCAGAGGAGTATAAACTCATGGGAAACAAAATCCTCCAACCCAAAGATCTAGAGAAATTCACTACATCCCCTGTCAAGCTCCCCAGATTGGAGGAAGCCTTTGCCAAACCTTCCAGAGCCAAAAATGGGAGATGGAGAAGAGACCTGAGCACTGAGGAATGAAACAGCTAAAATGGCCACTACTCCCATACTTTCTACATCCTCCACTCAGCTCTGTGAGGCGGTCCCTCTCTCTTAGTTATACAGTAGGTATATGCTGCCTCTCTGATCCTGTGGGGCACACTTCTGCTGAACCTGACAAGTGGGCCCCATGGCCAGTTGGGAGCAGCACTTTACATGCTCTGATAGACTCTTCATTGTACCTGCAGCCTGTCCGATGCACACCAGCTAACCCAGCACTGATGTTTTCCACTCAATGCCAAGAGATTCCCTGCCAGCACAAAAATTAGCACAGCTGTCAGATATACAGCTGCTTTTGACAATGCCACTTTTAGCATGAGCCTAGCATGCCTAGCAGCTCAGTCAGAGCAGTCCACCCAAGCTGCCTTCTACTGCCTTGAGCCCCAGGAAAAGATCACTTATCCTAGAGTGGCAGCTGGCTTATCCTTGGAACTCACCTGAGAGATCATCTTTTGTTTTTCTGTTTTTGAGTAAGGGGAGATGGTGGGGAAAGGGGAAGAAAGAAAATCCTTCAGATCCTTGGGCAAAAAAACAATGGTGCGGGAGTTGGAACCTGGTCTCCTTCAAGTATCTCCCAAGTCTGTGGCTGGCCACCATAGGACCATGGCTTCCTCCTCTGAATGTTCTTGCTCAATTGGGAAACCAGCTCTCCAGATGGGCCCAGGAACAGTCCAAACAGTTCAGATCAGGCTACACAGGATTCTTGCCACCATCTGCTGAAGACGATGAATACTAATGGACAGCTGCTGCGCAATGCCCTTTATAGGGCAAGACTTACACGTTCTTACTCTCTGTCTCATCTGCTGGTTGATGGGCATAACCCATTGGTTCTGGACTGATCTTATGGACAATACGGAAGTGGCTCCAAAGCCCAACTTTGGCTTGCTTCCAGAGTTCCTGCAACCTCTCTGGCTAACATCATTTTCTCATGACGAGTTCATAAATCCTTTCACCTTCATTTCATTTTAAGAAATTTATAGCCCACTTATCAAATCTTCTATTAGGCGGCATACATAAAAGCAACAAATCAAATCATAATAGACATAGCCAGAAGATAATATATAAAAAAAATAAAACATGTTGTACATAGCTGTAGCTTACATATAACCAATATAAACTAAAAGACTCAGTGAGCAAATACAATTTCAGACTCTTATGGAATGCCAATTCTTTCCCACCTCAATAAGAGTTCCATACGCAGAGGCCTACTGTTGAACTACTGTACCAGATAGCTTCTTCCTGCTCCTTTGGTCTTCCAGCTCAATCAGAACCAACACTTTTTCATCCACTTGTGGCCATAACAGTCCTTGGTTGAGGGATATGCCCATTGCCCAAGTGATCTTTTCAGAATCCCTAACCTAGGGTTTTAAATCAGGCCACTAGGTATCACCATTGTGCAATGGCTGCAACCCCATTTTCCACAGGCTGTGAACACTGCCCCCATGGCATCCCCAGCTCTGGAGGGGGCAGAGTTGGGAATCAAATCCAGGTTCATGCACAACACTGAACCATCATGATGTATTAGATTTCAGACTAATTCTCACCTCCTTCAGAAGGAGAAATATATTTTAAAGTATGAGGTTTTTTACCCAAAATGTAAGGCTTTGTGGATATAAGAAAACATTTGTTTTCTCTCTAATAGCCTAACTCCTTGAAGAGACTTTCAGGGAGTAGGAAGATACTCCTACATTGCCTTCCTGATTTATCTAGTAAAGGTTTTAGAGGACATTTGGAAGAAATCTCTGAAATTAAGAGAGCTAAATATAAAAGTGATCCATTTCTAATTGCTATACTTTAGCACTGCTTATGGTCAACATTTAAATCTGTTTTAATGAATTGTCAAAGCTGAAATACCCCACCCCACCCCCCTCTATGTATATTCTTTACTTAAATAATAGAGAGTTTAAAAAAATCATAGGTTAAATTGATGGAACATTTCATTTCAACTCCTGTAACACAAGCTGCCAAGAAGGCAGAAGAGTGGGTAGTCGGTTGAAAGCACAAGTGGGACTTCATTTCAGATTGAAAATACGTCATGCTTAGGAATATCACCAGAATAGGTCCTAAATGAAGATCACAACAAATGCAGTTCTTCAGGAAATGCAATATAAGATTTTACATCAAGCATATATACTGTAACTAGAGAAAAAGGAGCTAAGATGCATATGTGGATGGATGAGACTTGTCAAAAATGTGAATTAACAATAGGCTCCTACAAACATATATTCTTAGAATGTAATGGGCTAAAGGAACTGTGGGGGGTAATGAAAGAAGTGGTGGAATGTGTAACTGGGAAAACAGTAATGTGGTTTTATCCACTGCTCTTGATGGGAGATGGAGCTGTTTTAAAAGAAAGGAGATAGAAACATAGAAACAGAAAAATGACGACAGAAAAAGACCATATGGCCTATCTAGTCTGTCCTTCCATATCAACAACTACAACAGTCCCATAGAAACATAGAAAAAAGATGGGTGAAGGCAGACAGTTAATTTGTACATATGGCAGTACTATTAGCAAAGAGTTTAATTCTAAAGTACTGAGTGAGTGAGGTAAACCCTCCAAAATAGCAATGGCTGTTGTTGTTGTTAAGTGCCGTCGAGTCGGAGTCGACTCATAGCGACCTTCTGGATAGCTATCCTAAATTGTGTTCGGTCTTCAGTCAGGCGACTCATTGTTGACAGACTGGTACCCGTAGCTGCTGTTATTGTATCGATCCATCTCATTGCTGGCCTTCCTCTTTTGCGTTGACCTTCTATCTTGCCAAGCATGATGTCTTTCTCTAATGATCTCTCTCTCCGCATGATGTGTCCAAAGTATGAAAGTCGAAGTCTTGAAATCTGAGCTTCTAAAGAAAGCTTAGGTTTGATCTCCTCTAGTACAGACTGGTTTGTTCTTCAGGCAGTCCATGGTATTGCGGCGCTCCTGCCCGGCCTTGGGGCTAGAGACAGGAGCGGCAGTCTGATGCTTCGTGAGGAAGGAGAGTAACCTGTATCCAGGGAATGCTGGGTATTGTAGTTCCTGCTCCTCTCGCTCCGAAATAAAGAGTTGTAGTTATGGGGTTTCCAGTATATTTATTATAGTAAAGGATATTGTTCCATCACATGGCAAATAAATGCAAACAAAATAGGTGCTTCAAATGCTAACAGGAAAACTTAGGATAAAGGCAACTTAAAGTATAACTGCTTCTTTTCACTTCTAAGCAAATTACTCACTTTGCCCCAAGAGGTCAGTTAGTTTCACTGCAGCCTCTTTCAGCCACTGGGGAAAATCAGGTGCACATAATTAGAGCTTTCTCAGCAAGGCAATACAACAGCTCCGTAGCATTCAATTCACATACGGTAAAAAGCAGTTTCCTTCAGCTTGGCATCTCTACACAGCAGACCGTGCAATCCATGCTCTCACAATCTGGTAAGTCTGTATTATCTTGTGTTAATTCTTCAAGCTGTATGGAATTACTGGCTTCTGGTAACACTGGCTGTCTTCTAGCTTGCAACTCTAAAAACTGCTTAAAACTCTGTAGGAGCAATTCAGCCTGCTGTTTGTGAGATAGGGAATTGCTATCAGCTATACAACTTCCCTCTGGCTTAAGGCTGTTTATTTTCTCCTCTCTTAGATTAATTGTATCAGAGTAACTGCTAGTCTCTTTTGCTAATGTTTCACATACAGGAGAGTTAGCTTTACATTCAGCCTGGAAACTTTGTGGCAATTCACTTACTTGTTGCCAAGCCGTTCTGACTTCAGATGGCTCCAACGTTCTCCAGCTGTTAGAATGTTTGTTGCTCTCTGGCTCAAACGGTATTCCACAGAATGATTGTTTTCTTTCTTGTGCCTGCCTTGAAGGCTTCCTTTCCCAGGGCTGTGCTTTCCAACGGTTGTCTATTTCAGGGCGAGGTCCTCTCTCCTTGGGACCTCTACTCACTGCCTCTGAATAGAACTTTGCAGGTCTCCTTCCAATGCCAGGTTCCCAAGTATCAGCATACCGTCTTCTGGACTTCCAATCATTCTCCTGCTCAATCCTCCTCTCCTCCTTCTGACTAGTAAAGCCATGCTCTGGTTTAAAACCACGTTCTCTCCTGGACACGCCCCTTCCCAGGACAGGGTGTGCCCAATCAGGACTGCAGGACTCCTCCCCTGGGCTGGTCTCCATGCTCAGCTCTGTGGAATAGAGTCTCTCTTTCTTCCTTGGTTTCTCAAATAGGCATAAATCCTGCTGAACCTCAGGATTTTCATCCGTTTCCATAGGCTCAGGAGGGCGCTGTTCACCACAGTATACACAGTATTCGCCGCCAGCACCATAATTCAAAGGCATCAATTTTCTTCCTGTCTATCTTTTTCACTGTCCAGCTTTCACATCCATATGATATTATTGAAAATACCATGGCTTGAACAAGTCAAATCTTTGTATGGAGAGAGACATCTCTGCTCTTGAGAATCTTATCTAGGTCTTTCATAGCCATTCTGCCAAGAGCAATGTGTCGTCTGATTTCTTGACTGCTTGTTGCTTCTATATTGATAGTTGATCCAAGTAGGTTAAAGTTATTCACGATTTCAATTTCTTCTCCTTCGACGATGAACCTGTTGATTATGCCAGTTATCATGATCTTTGTCTTCTTTACATTAAGGTGCAGGCCCATTTTGAGACTATGTTCTTTGATTGTGAGAAGCAAATGTTTCAGATCATCTTCACTTTCCGCCAGTAATGTGGTATCATCAGCATAGCGAAGGTTGTTGATGAGTCTTCCACCAATCTTCACACCTCTGTTGTCTTCATACAATCCTGCTTCTCTAATGATTTGTTCTGCATATAAATTAAACAGGTAGGGGGAAAGTATGCAGCCTTGTCTTACACCTTTGCTTATTTTAAACCATTCTGTTTCTCCTTGTTCCGTTCGAACTGTTGCTTCTTGATCAATGTACAGATTGTGCAAGAGAACGATCAGGTGTTCTGGTATACCCATGCTGCTTAATGTGGCCCAGAGTTTCTCATGGTTTACACAGTCAAAAACTTTGCTATAGTTGATAAAGCACAAATAGATATCTTTTTGGTATTCTTTAGTCTTTTCAAGGATCCATCTCACATCCGCAATGATGTCTCTCGTTCCTCGCCCTTTTCTGAACCCTGCTTGCACTTCAGGTAGTTCTTGTTCCAGGTATGATTGTAGTCTCTTTTGAATAATCTTCAGTAGAATCTTGCTGGCATGTGGGATCAGAGCGATTGTGCGATAATTTCCACAGTCAGTTAGATCACCTTTCTTTAGTATTGGTATAAACACAGATCTTTTCCAGTCAGTTGGCCATGATGCTGTCTTCCATATTTCTTGGCAGAGCCTTGTAAGTACGGTAACAGCTTCATCAGATTGCTGTAATACTTCTATGGGAATGCAGTCAATGCCTGGTGCTTTGTTCTTTGATAAGGCTTTTAATGCTGCTTCAACTTCTTCTTTCATCACCAATGGTTCCAGATCATAAGCTACAGGGTGAAACAGCTGTTGGTCCATTTGATCTTATCATATAAAAACTCTGTATATTCCTTCCATCTTTTCTTGATCTTCTCAGCATCATTCAACATAGAACCTTGAGCATCTTGTAACATTCCAATTCGAGGCTGAAACTTTTTCTTTAACTCTCGTAGCTTTAGGAAAGCTGATCTTGTTCTTCCTCTAATAGTTTCTGCTTCTATTTCCTTGCATGCGTCATTGTAGTACTTTTCCTTGTCCTGTCTTGCTGCACGTTGGAAATCTCTGTTGAGTTCTGTGATTGTCTTTCTTTCTCCTCTGGCTTTAGCTTCTCTGCGTTTCTGGGCAATTTTCAGAGTTTCTTCCGTCATCCATTTTGGCCGTTTTTTCTTTTTACCTTTTGTAGAGACTTCTCGCTTTCTTCCAACACAACCTTCTTGATGTCATTCCATAACTCTTCTGGAACTCTATCATTTGTATCTAAAGCAGCAAATCGATTTTGCAGGCAGTCTTTAAATTCCGGTGGTATATTCTCAAGGTCATATTTTGCTGCATTCATGAGTGGTTTGCTCTTTTTCAGCTTTAGCTTGAGTTTGCATACTAGTAGTTGATGATCTGTACCACAGTCAGCTCCAGATTTTGTCTTTGTTGATATTATAGAGCTTTTCCATCGTTGACTTCCACAGATGCAGTCAATTTGATTTTTATACAATCCATTGGGTGAAGTCCATGTGTACAGTCGCCGCTTGTGTTGCTGGAAGAAGGTGTTCGAGATGAATAGATCGTTGGTCTTGCAGAATTCTATCAGTCTTTCTCCAGCTTCATTTCTGTTGCCAAGTCCATATTTTCCAACTACTTTGTCTTCTTCTTTGTTGCCAACCTTTGCATTCCAATCACCCATGACTATCAGGATATCCTGTTTGCATGTTCTGTCAATTTCAGCTTGTACTTGTTCATAGAACTCTTCAATTTCATTCTCTTCTGCAGCTGTTGTTGGGGCATATACTTGAATTATAGTTGTGTTGATAGGCATTCCTCGTAGACGAATAGAGATTAAGCGTTCACTGACTGCATTGTATTTCATTACAGTTCTTGCAAGTTTCTTCTTTATTATAAATGCAACACCATTTCTTCTTTGTCTTTCATTTCCAGCATAGTAGACCATGTGATCATCTGATGCAAAGTGCCCGATGCCAGTCCATTTCAGTTCGCTGACACCCAACAGATCAAGTTGTACACGTTCCATTTCATTCTTGACCACCTCCAACTTCCTTTGGTTCATGCTTCGTACGTTCCATGTTCCAATGTGTAAGACATCTTTACAGCTTCTGACTCTCATTTCATGTGCAGCTACATCAGCAGTCAGACGTCCCGAGGGCTTTGATCCAACCACATCATAAATGCTGGCTTTACTCTGAAAAGTCTTCAGCTCTTCCCCAGTAGCTAGTTGAGTGCCTTCCAACCTGGGAGTCTCATCTTCCAGCACTACAGCACAATTTGTTTTGTTGTAACTATCCATTGGATTTTCATGGCAAGATACAGAAGTAGATTGCCGGGCCTTTCTTCCGCGCAGTTTAAGTTTGGTGTTGTTGCCGTTGTCACAGAAATGTGATCCTCCGCCGTCAACACTATCACATTCTGCTGCTGCCCAGATGGGTGGTTTGTCTTGGTCTGGCATCTCAGCTGAGACCTGTCCATCTTGGGAGACCCTGCCAGTAGTTAAACTACCGATAGTTTAGCTCTCAGCATCACTGATGCACACAAGCCCTCACAACACGGCACGACAAGCTGCAAACCAAGTGAGTCAAATCTCTTTATTAGCGAACCACTTAATACATGAGTTTGCACTGGTGGAGCAAATGGTTAAACCTTGCTGGAAGCATTAGTTATACTTATGGTTTAAGTTTCAAGCACAATTCCCTCTTTTGAGAGGACAAGGAAAAGACTAAGATTACTACTCATTTGTATAGTGCTACAAGGCATACACCGCACTGTACATATAAGTAACCAACTGGGACAATACATTAAAAGCCGCGGCCTGCATCTCTACTACCGACAGGATCAAGACCAAAGACAAACATAAACCATGGATCTCCTCTGAATTACAAGAATCTCTCCTTCACCTGCGCAGACTCGAGAGACGCTGGCGCTCCTCTCGCTCTCCTGACGCACTCTGCTTGTACAATTCATACCTACAAACTCACCGGAGAATGACAATTGAGAGAAAAAAAAAATTCCACTCAGATGCACTAATGAGGTCCTTAAACAAGCCACATGACCTCTTCAATATAGTTAAATCCTTAACAGGTGACCCAACCACAACCCAAACACCTATGCCACACCCCCAAGACTATGCGATATACCTACAATCAAAAATGATACAGTCTAGTACGATTACCACAACATCATCACCTTCTACTCCACAGACCGTGGTCCAATTAGCATCGCTTGACAAATTTTCCCAGGTATCCCACAAAGAGATCGAAGATACCATAGCAGCTATTAATTTAACTACTGCACCAAATGACCCCTGCCCAGCCAGGTGGATCAAAGAACTACGACATGAACTTAGCCCAACTATTAGCAAGATTGTCAATCACTCCTTCTCAACAGGATCCTTTCCTCAGAGCCTGAAATACTCATCCATCCGCCCGCTCCTAAAGAACAGTAAACTTGACCCAACAAAAGTTGAATCCTTCAGACCCATCTCCAGCATCCCTCTACTGGCAAAAATCATGGAAAAAGTAGTCCAGCGACAAATACAGCATCATGTTGACTCCGAATCCCCTTTGGACCCATCACAACATGGCTTCAGAGAAGAACATGGCGTCGACACCCTTCTCACAACACTGTTCAATAGCCTAATCATAGGCATTGATAATATCCACCAAGGGTTCACTCTTATCTTTCTCGACATAGCTGCAGCATTCGATTCAGTAAACCACAATACTCTACTTCAGCGCCTCCAAGACAAGGGAATCCAAGGACTAGCCCTGAAATGGTGTAAATCCTACTTATCTGATAGACAGCTGCAAGTCAGAACAGGAGAATCAACGTCTGATCCATTCCCCCTTAAACAAGGTGTCCCGCAGGGTTCCTCATTGTCCGCCTTAATGTTCAATATTTATATGCAGCCAATCTGCGATCTCATACGCACCTTCAACATACAATGTCTTGCCTATGCTGATGACATCCTGATGTTTGCCCCATTCAACATAAAACAACCAGATTTTACACCAATAGTTCACTGCTTTGAAGCTGTATCCAACTGGCTCCTCAATCAGAATTTACGGATAAACCATAACAAAACAGATGTTCTATTCATTACACGGAACCCAACATTCATACCACCTACCTCTCTCCAGGTAAACAACATTGAGTTGAAAGCACAACCCACAATTCGATACTTGGGAATTATATTAGATCAACAGCTTAATATGGCAGCCCACATTAAGAAAACAACGAGTGCAATCTACCACAAGATACGATCATTACGTAATCTCCGACCTTTACTTAACTACTCCGACTTCCGTACCATATTCCAAGCACTGGTATTACCACACTTGGATTTCGCCAATATCATTCTACACGGTCTCCCGCAATCCACCATAAATCCCCTCCGTCTAGCCATGAATGCAGCCGCGAGAATCCTCGTAGGTGCTCCACGATCAGAGCACATAACCCCAATATTGATGAGCTTACATTGGCTACCCCTACAAGCCAGAACTCTATACAAGACCCTGGTCATGACTTTTAAAGCATCAAAGTGCCCATCTCAATCACCTCTCAGCAATATGATTCATATCACCCCAAATAACAGTTCCAGGAGATCTGTTACATTAAACTCCATCGACCTACCAAAAGTCATCACAAAATGTTCTAAATCAACAGCCTCTAGAGCTTTCTCTCTGTTTTCACCCAGAGCCTGGAATGCCCTTCCACCCGAAATCAGAGCTATCTCAAGTCTGATTAAGTTCAGAAAGGCACTGAAGCACTATTTGTTCCTAACATACTACCCCGAAGCTACTCCATCCGAAGCTACTCCATCTGAAAACAGCTCTCATGCAGATCTTTCATATTTGACCCCTGTAGAGAATGGATAATTACGATGATTATTACCTGCTCACTATAGGACATATTTATTCTCACTATATTTAGCATATTTACACTTTAATTTAATTAACCTCTTATCCACGGCATTAATAATTAACCAAAATATCCATGTATATAGTTACCATGTATATAGTTATTTATATATAATTACCATGTTTTACCAAGTTTATTTACCTTGTTCATTGTAAAAACCAATGCTGTTTGTACAATTGTGTTTATATTTGTTCATGTGTAAACCGCACTGATTTAAGAGCGCGGTATATAAGAAAAATAAATAAATAAATAAATAAAGACACAGTCCCTGCATATCAGAGCTTACAATCTAATCAAGATGAAAAGCATCACAAAACTGGGGATTAGAGTAGGGTGAGATATACATAAGTAGTGAACAAGAGTGAGGAGCATCAGTATCTAAAAGTAGTCTCAGCCTGGATTTGAATAGGGCTAGGAAGGAGCCTGACACACTGACTCAGGTAGCTTGTTTCCTGGCATATGGAGCAGCAAGGTTGAATAAACCAAGTTTGGAGTTGGCAATGGCTGAGAAGGGCACAGATAAAAAAGGTCTGCCAGGGGAGCAGAGTTTCCAAGGATGGGTATAGAGTGAGATAAGAGAGGAAAGGCAGTAAGGAGCTGCAGAATGAATGCATTTGTAGGTCAGTAGGAGTTTGAATATATGTGGAAATGGATAGAGAGCCAGTGAAGTGACTTGAGAAGAGGGGTTGCATGAGCATAGTGACATTTGGTGAAAAATAAGCTGAGTTTTGAACAGATTGAAGGGGAGAGAAATGATTCAGAGTGAGACCAGCGAGGAGCAGGTTACAATAGTTAAGATGGGAGGTGACAAGAGAGTGGATAAGGGTCTTAGTAGTGTGTATATAAAGGAAGAAAGGAATTTTGCTGATATTATAAAGAAAGAAACAACGGGTTTTAGCTATCTGTTGGATGTGTGCAGAGAAAGAGAGAGTACAGTCAAAAATTACCCCAAGGTTGTGAGCTGAGAAAGCAGGAATGAATGTGGTGTTACACACAGAAATAGAGAAGGGAGGAAGGGGGAAGATAAGGAGCTCAGCTTTGGCCATATTAAATTTCAGATGGTGGTGAGATATTCAGGCAGCAATGTCAGATAAACACACAGAGATCCGGGCCTGGATTCCTGAAGGGATTTCACGCACAGAAAGGTAAATCTGAGAGTCATCAGTATAGAGATGGTACTGAAAATCATGGGAGGAAATAAGTACTTAAAGAGACTGATTGTAGAGAGAGAAAAGGTGAGGTCTCAAGACAGAGCCCTGAAGTACACCAACTAAAAGGATGGCAGTAGAGGAGGATCCACCAGAACATGCATTAAAAGTGCAATTGAAGAGATAAGAAAAAAATCAGGACATAACAGGGCCCCTAAAGCCCAAGAGAGGACAAGGTATCGAGGAGGCTGTGGTGATCAACAGTGTCAAAGGCAGCAGAAAGGTCAAGAAGAATGAGGATTGAGTAAAAGCTCTAGGATTTGATGATGAACAAGTCACTTGAGACTTTGGCAAGAGGATTAAAGCCAGATTGCAGTGAATTCAGAAGGGCTTGAGAGGAAAGAAAGTCAAGACAGCAGCTGTGAACCATTCATTCAAGTAGTTCTTAAGCAAAGGGGAGGATAGAGATAGGCTGATAACTGGAAGGACAAGTAGGGTCTAATGATAGCTTTTTGAGGAGAGGTGTAACCACAGCATGTTTGAAGGCCACAGGAACAGCTGCAGTGGAAAACGATAGATTAAAGATATGACAGATGGAAGGGATGACAGAGGCAGAGATGGAGCTTAGCAGATGGATGGGGATGGGACTAGAAGAGCAGGTAGTCAGTTTGGAGGAGGAGAGATTTTCAGTTTCCTCCTTAGTGATTTTAGAAAAGGAAGAAAGGGTGACAGAGTTGAGGGAAAGATTTGGGATTGAAAAGGGGGAAGGTGAAATGGAGGTGACCCTGTGGAGAATTCAAGGCTAATCTTCTGGACTTTGTCATGGAAATAGTCAGCCAAGGTCTGGGCAGAAAGTGAAGGAGGCATTGGGGGAGGAGAGAGTTGAGTATAGCAAAGAGATGGCAAGGGTTAGAGGCTAGAGTTAATCAGATGGACATAGTACTCTTGCTTGGCAAGTGCTATGGCTGACTGGAAAGAGATTAGCATGAATTTGAAATGTGGGAAAGTCAGCAAGGGTACATGATTTAAGCCAAAGGCACTCAGCTGAGGGGGCACAGGAATGTATGTAGTGGGTTGTTGAAGACAGCCAAGGTTGAGGTATGGTGCACGCCTCACAGGGCATGGAATGGGAGGAGCCAGTGCATCCAGAGCAGAGGAGAGTATAGTGTTATAGGAAGATACTGCCTCATTAACGCACTCAGATGACATAGTGGAAGAAAGAGGTGATAAGACAGCAGGAGAGAGCTGAAGGGTCGATAGTGTGAAGATTCTTAAACATGTTGGTGGAGATCGGGCGAGACTAAGATGGGGGCATGGTTAAGGTGAAGATTAGCAGGTGATAGTCAGATAAGGGGAAGAGTAAAGGAGAATTAAGGAAAAGTGTAGAGGTCTAGGTTGGAGGGATTAGTGTGCATGAGGGGGAAAAAGGGGGAAAAATCTTGGGGAAATGTGCAGATTTTGACCATTTGATGCATGAGTGGATCAACACTGCAGACTTTTGACCTAGTCTTGAAATTGGCTAGTATTGAGGGTTATGTTTTGTTTTAAGACTGGGGCACTGACTCTGTCTATTGAAGTATATTTTGTATTAATATATGTTTCAAGATGGGGAATATGTCTGTTTCCTTAAGCAATAAAGAAATTTAAAAAAGGTCCTAAATGTTATGAAATTATGCTGTTGGTGAACTATTAAATTGATCTCTCACAACCATAAAAGTGATGAAAAACCTGACTCCTGCTATTCAAGATGAAGACAGCAATGAACATAGAAGAAAAAAACAATCTTTACTGTAATACTAATGTACAGACATATAGACATTAAACTTTATTATTTATGATGCTATGTATGCCAAATACCAATTCATTTCCATTATACTGAGGAACGCTGTGAAAATTAATTACTAAAGAGTTAATTATGTTAACAAATATGAAATAAATACAGATAAATATTTGAATTGCACTGGTCAGTAATTTTGCTTGAGAAGAAATATTTTTTTAGGGAGAGGGGAAGTTGGTTTCAGACCTCAATGTGAAGGCTTAATGCCAACATGTCCTTTACACCAGCTATGATGGCACACTTTTATTTTTAAATTAGATTTTCATCAAATTTACATAGAAGGTAAATGATGGCATGCTTAGCTTGATCACCTACCTTCTGGATCACTGATATTTTTTAGATTTACCAGGCTTTAGTAGTTTTGCAGATTAATTTAAATAGTCTAAAATAATCAAATTGGAACTCCTGTTCCTTGAAAACTTTCAAATGTCTTTCCTTGTCTTGTCATCCTTAAATCAGTATATCCAAATGATGATCAAGAGCTTTATGACCCTTGATGAGATTCTTGACAAGTCAAAATGTGTGAAACAGTATGTAACAGAATGGAACTTCAACTAAAACCTACGTTTTAAGGTTCAAAAGCACTACAGCCCAGTTGCAACTGAGATGCAGTTTCACTGGTTTAAAAACAAAAACTAAAATTGTACCTTAACACTTATGAAATAATGCTAAATTAATGCTGGGCAACAAATGTGGTTTTTATCATGACACTTGAAATATTCTTGGGCTAGAAGTAGTCTATCCATGCTATATCTAAATTTTTGGAGTCATTAGCTTACTTAGAGCTGCATTCAAACTTTGTCATGGTCACACTCAAATGCCTGAATAGAATTAACTTTTTATTATTAGGATGTTGGAGAAAATTAGCAAGTTAAATGAATAGTTCATGCCGAGATGGGAAAGGGAGGAGCAAGTTAAATTAGAAAACAAAGACCAATTACCTGGGGTGCTAATTTTAAACAACCATTATAGATTTTCCTTTCATGTCCTTATATCATCAAAACAGATTGAATTTGTTTGCAAACAACTGTCCATTCTTTTTTCATCAAAATAGGGAGATATGAGTTCCAGGAAGCAAAGCTGCTGGATTTGACAGCAAATGCCAGAGAACCAGAGGCATCACCAGCACAAGTCTAATTTGTTCCCAATTGAGACGTCTGCAGTGATATTCAAATGGAGGATGGGGGGGGAGGGATACAGCCTACAAGGACAGAACATATCCAAAAGTGATTAGGAGAATGAGAAATGAAGGCAATTAAGTGCAAGCTGTCTGACAAAAAAAAAGAGTCCTGGTAAAAGCTCTACAGCTCATTTAAAAAATAAAACAAAAAAACATTAGTGATTTTGCCCAAGTAGCTGCCATCTCAAACAAGACTTTTGCCTATTTTCTTTGTATTTCCATTAGGCTTCTTTTTTAGAAGATAGTTAACTACCTATACAGTGAGAGAGGTCCTATAAAATGATTTAGTGTAGAGTTTGACAACAAATATATATGGTATATATATATATTTGTATTTAATCTTTATTAATTTTACTGGCAGTAAAAAGTGAGGGATGGACGTGGAAACAGGGAATGTTTGTGCGAATGTGCAGCGTAGCAGCTAGATGTGGCAACAAATTTTAAGAAGCTGCTTATCACATCAAAATCTGAATTCTATAAAAAAAATAACCATAAAAACAAAAACAAGCTAACCACAAATCAGGCAGCTAGATTAAACTGCAGTTTTTCAGAGAAATATTTATGAATAAAGAACATGGTGGGAGTGGAAAAATAATAGACTAAACTAAAATAAGCACTAACAATGGCATTGAATAGTTATGTAACAAGTAAAAGCAAGAGACAATTGGAAGCTAAGAACCCAAAGTCAAGGACATACAAAGCTGCATTTCATTGAGATCTTGAGTAGAGAATGGTGTATTTTTACAATTCACAGACTAAAAAAGAACAGAACATCTGAAAAAGTAAGTCTACAGAGAATGTTATCAATAAAAAGTATTAGAGGGGAAAAGGTTGTTAGGCTAAACCAGTAGTAACCGAGGTAGACGGACCCGGTGCTCCAGGCCCCACTAGCATCCATCATCTTCCCCCCCCCACCCCACCTCCCCTCCACAAACTACTCCACACCAACTGTTCTTGGAGAATAACTGGTCACAGCTTTATTAACCTATTAACAATTTAACAATACATTGGAATAATAAACCTTTTACAATCCAAATAGCGGAGCAATGCCTCACCAGCCATGCAATTAGCAAGGTGACCTTGCCTCCGCTACTGCTGAAGTCTTGCCCACGGCAAGCTTCCTACCCCCTTTCCCCGACTTCGCCATGCAATTAGCAAAAGTCAGCCAGGGGTTGTCCAGGTCAGGGGGCACCCTGCCCCCGCCCCAAGTATAACCTGAGGCTCCGGACCCCAGAAACCTCCGGGATCCCGCCACCGGCACAGGTGACAGCACTGTGCCTGCGCCGACCCCCCCACCACCAAGCTGCCACCAGCGAGCATCCTGCCGAAGCACATATTCCAAGGCCTCTTGCCAGTCGTTCAGGAGCAAATCCACACCCACTGGGGATAAGTGCACTCCATCGTTCCTGTATAGCTTCGCACAACCGATTTCTATCCAGGAATGCATGATTTGATAACCCTCCTCCTCGCAGACCCAACGGCCAATCTGGCGATTAATTTTTGTCAGTCCCCGTGACCAACGCCGTTGGTTCCAGTAAGCAGGCCTTGGAATAATGTCTGACCACATCAATACCACACCCTGAAACCTTCTCAAAACCACTGCCAAATCCTTCTTCACCGCTGTTATCAGCTGCTTGCATGTCCATGAGACAAGGTCGTTGCCCTCCAAGTGTAAAAGTATAAATGCAGGCTTTTTCCTTATTCTCTCGTGGTGCCGTAGCAAAGGCATCAGCTGTGTCCAGTGTAGTCCGCGCTCACCCAACCATGAAACAGACACCATCACAGGATCAATAACCAGATTAGGGCCCACCGACCTTGTCTCTGCACACTGTCCTGCCCAATAAACGAAAGAGTGACCAATCAACCAACATCCCAAAGGATTCGGTCCCCCATCTAAAAAAGAAATTATCAGTTAGAATCAACTACCCTGCCAACCCCTTCACCCTCTCAAAGCCGCACATAGCCCCTAAATGCCCGAGAACGCCATCTGCCAATGCTTTGTATGTCCTGCTCGGGCAATCCTGCCGCCGCCGCACTGGTTGCTGCGCTGATGCAGAAAGAGTGCGTTGCAAACGGACACGGGTTCTCGCCTACGTGTCGCGGTACCATCTTCAGCACTGTAGAAACTTGAAAGTGCGTCAACACCTGTGCGTCCTCATGAATGAAGAGACCTCCCTCCAGCGCAGGACGCACCCGCAGGTACCGCCTCAAGGCCGCTACCGGGCATGTCACCAAACCTACACTCTCCCGCAAGACCACCCACAATCTTCTCCCTTGCGGGTCCGTCTTAGATTTTGCTAATACGACTCTTAGCTGCCCCACCTCCACCCGCATGTGTTGCCATTGCAGACCGCCCTTGATCCCCGGCCTACTGGAGTTCGCTACCAACTCTCCTATACGGAAAGCACCAAAAAAGGCAAGGCAAAAAACTGCCCGGAACAGGGTGGCTTCATACTGTGACGCTGCCACACTTGGTAAGGCAGCACAGAGTCTCACAAGCATGTCATGTGTTATCGGCCGCCTAGCGTCTCGAGGTGTCGGCCTCAAATGCTTCCAGCCTTGAAGCAGCTGACAGGCTAAGAACCCACCTGTGGACGAGCCCCAACCCACGGCTCTCGCAAAAAAGTTAAACCCAGCAAAAGTGGGCATGCATTAACGATCTGGAGAACCCGTTGCTTTTGGACTCGCATATATACTGACACATCAACTGATCGGACACCCCATCCGGCTGCCATCCTTGAGCCACCAGAAATTCAACCACCTTGTCACACCCTCGTTAGTATGCTGACCATGTCCCCGCCGACACCGAACTCCGCAGTAGATTCAGCATCTCCTGTGGCCAATGCTCCATAATTTTTCCGAGACCACAAATCCTTCTGTGTCCACTTCTGGAGCCAGCATCCGAAATCGCTCCCACTTGAAACAGGAAAGGGCATCAGCAATCTCGTTAGTACAACCTGGGATATGCCGGGCCTGTACTGTCACATTCAACTGCAAACATGCTAACACCACTTCCCTCATTAACTCCGCCACTCGCAAACATCTTGGCGTGTAATGATTGACCACACTAACAACTGACACATTGTCGCACCACCACACTACCCGACGGTTGCGAAGCCTATCCGGCCACAACTCCAATGCCACCAAAATAGGAAAAGGCTCCAGGAAGAAACATAGAAACATGATGACAGAAAAAGACCACATGGCCTATCTAGTCTGTCCTTCCATAACAACAACTACAACAGTCCACTTTTTACCTTTAGAGATCCTCTGTGTTGGTCCCATGCTTTTTTGAATTCAGTTACTGTCCTCATCTCTACCACCTCCACTGGGAGACTATTCCATGGATCCACTACTCTTTCCGTAAAGAAATATTTCCGCATATCACTCCTGAATCTATCTCCCTTCACCCTCATCCCATGTCCCCTCGTAGCAGAACTTGCTTTCAATTGAAAGAGGCTCTCTCCCTGAACATTTATGCCACGGAGGTATTTAAACATTTATGCCATGGAAGGTTATGTTGCTGGTTATATTAGCTTCATGCCATGACTGCGGCCATCTATCCACACACCACACACCCCCAAATTAAATTCCTAAACCAATCCCCCCCTGCAGCATCCATATATAGCTGCAAATCCTCACTTGATACCTCCGCCTCCATCAAAACCGAGGTCCCATTAAAGTCCCACAAAAATCTGCTCCAGATCCGCAAATCCGCCTGCATCACTTCAGAGACTCTAATCCGGTGATGCGGTTTTCGCACCCCAGATGTTGCAGACGCCAACTGCCGCAAAAACACCCTGCCCATCGGTCTCACCCTGCATGCGAAATTCAGAGAGCCTATTAACACCTGCATCTCTCGTAATGTTAACTTAGATGAAGCCAACACGTTAGCGACTAAAACCCACAATCTGTATACCTTTTCTAGAGGCAAGCGAGCCACCATCTCCACTGAGTCTAACTCCACTCCTAAAAAGGTGATCTTCGTTGCCGGGCCCTCTGTCTTCCCCACCGCCAATGGCACACCCAACTCTCTAGATAGCTCAACAAAGCCTTCTAATAGCTCCTGGCACTCCACCGACTGAGCAGCTCTGACGAACAAAAAATCATCCAAGTAATGGACCACCTTCGCACAGCCAAGTCACCCACTACAGGAAAGTGCTGAACTTCTCAAAGTAGGCACAAGAGACTGAACAGCCCATAGGCATGCATTTGTCAAAATAAAATCCGTCTTCAAAACGGAAACCCAGCAAATGAAAAGCAGACAGGTGCACTGGCAATAAACGAAAAGCAGATTCAATATCTACTTTGGCCATTAATGCCTTGTGACCCGCTTTTCTAACCAACTCCACTGCCCGATCAAACAAAGCATATCGTACCGTGCACAACTCCCACAAGATATGGTCATTTACTGATGCTCCCAGTGGAAAAGACAAATTATGAATTAGCCTGAACTTCCCCAGCTCTTTTTTAGGTACGATTCCCAACGGTGAAACCACAAAGTCCAGGAAAGGCGACTCCTTTAACGGGTCCGCGATGCTGCCCAAATTCAACTCCACAGTCAGCTTATCCTTGACTATGGCCACAAAACGCCGCACTGAAGGTGAATTCCGTGCTTTAGACGCCAACACTTCACCCTGAACTGGAATAACGAACCCAAACTGAAAAGCAAACAGTAGAACATTCTTATCACCCTGCTTCGGGTACTGTCGAAGCCAGTACCGCAATGCATCCAACCGTATTGGAGTTGGGGTGCGGTCGCCTACCTCATTATTACTTGGGGGCCAGCCCCTTTTTTAATGCATTTTGCAGCCGAGTGTCCTCCGCTACAAATTGAGCAGGCATGCCTAAATTTGAAGTCGGGAAATGGGCAGGAGGACTTATTGAACCTCCAGCAGACATCCCCGACACTGCTTGCCCCTGATTTCTGCTGCAACAAGACCCCTCCCACCCGAAAGGAATGTCCCACCCCCTCAGTGCCTACCGTCCCTCCTCTCCCCCCACCCCCACCCCCCGAACCCGCCCTGGCTGATGTTTGCGTCAGCCAAAGGTTAATATCCTGCGTGCCCCAGGACAATAATTTGTTCTCCTCCATTTTGTCCCTAAACGTCTCATTATAATTTAACCACGCCCATCCTTCGTGGGTTTGTGATGCCTCCAAGATTGAATCCGCATACGCTAGCAGCATCCCGTAATGCTCCGGCGAGTGATGACCCCAAATGCTTGCTAAGCGCAGAAAGGATCGCGTCCAATTTACTACATTGCACAAGACTTTTTTGATTCGACCTGCCCTTTTCGTCTTCTTTTTTCTTTTTCCTGCTCTCCCCTGACTGCTTCCTGCCTTCCAACAGCCGAAATATATCTATATATCACCGTTGTCTGATCTTGCGGCGTAGCTTCTTCGGAACTCCCTCCCATAACTCAGGAAACAACACTACGATAGGAGCTCCGCCCCCGACCTGGCCCCCGCCATGACACTGCTACTTGCTCCCTGCCGCTCCACTTTAGCCCCAGCTGACGATGACAAAGAGCCCGAGGAGGAGGAGGAGGAGGACGACTCCGAGCTATGACGCTGCCGACAAGAACGCCTCCTTTTCTTGCGCGATTTACCGCCCCCCTTTTCATCGCACGTGTAACTCCGCTGCAACACCTCTCCTTGGTCCGCCTGCAACTCACCTGCCACCAGTCTATCTGATGCCGATGCCGCTGCTGCCCCAGTCTCCACCTGCAGACATCCTCGCTTTGCTGTGGCAGCTCATCTCGCCTCACATTGGTCGCCTCTGCAGCAAAACTCCGCCTTGATACTACTTCCCCGTCCAAATTCTTCGCTATTCCTTGGCCTCTCACTCCATGCCTCGCCAAATGCTGATTCATTGCCTGCACCTGTGGAGACAAAAAGGAAAAAGCAGGGGGGGGGGGGAACTGCCGGAGACCACGCAGGTGGCCAGGCCCCTAACCACTCTGCTCTGGATGGACCTTGCCCCCCCCCCCCAAGCCAGTGTTCCCATGCTGCTGGTCCCCCTACTGGCACATAGCCGCCTTGCACCGCCATCCAGCCTGAAGGAGAGGATATACCTTGCCCCTCTTATCCCCAACCTGGATGAATAACTCCCCACTGCCTTTGTTCCCACAGCTGCCTTCCCCATGCCATCGGGTTGTTGACTGCCGCCTCTCCACTGCTAACCTCCGTTCCTCCACTACTCCTGATAGTATCCACCTCCGCTACCACCTCACTCCCACTCTGTGGACCACTTGTCCGTATACCACTCCGCGGAGACTCCAAACCATCCCTGCGGGGGGCCCTCTGGTCCCCGAGCCCATGCCCTTGCCCCCCACAACCGCACTCCACTCCTATTCGCCTTCCGTAATACTTGTATAAAAAATACATTGTATAAAAAAAAAAGGAACAGGTTTAAAAAAAAAGAAATTTTAAATTATAAATAAATAAAATAAGGATATAACCAGATGCCGCCGCGCAGAGAACGGCTGGGTCAGTTTGAAGGGCAGGGCGAGCAGGGCTGTGGGACGCCGTGCCACACCTTCAAGGGTGGATTTGGGGGGACAGGGGGATGGAAGCGTGGGGGGAGAGAATAGGGAGGAGGCGGGAAGTTATGCAATTGTGAGGAGGCAGCAAGGTCTCGGGGCAACAACAGAGGACCCACAAGTGCTCAGAGGCCCAGAAGGGGGGCTTCTGGGCCTCTGAGCACTTGTGGGACCTCTGTTGTTGCCCCAAGACCTTGCTGCCTCCTCACAATTGCATAACTTCCCGCCTCCTCCCTATTCTCTCCCCCCACGCTTCCATCCCCCTGTCCCCCCAAATCCACCCTTGAAGGTGTGGCACGGCGTCCCACAGCCCTGCTCGCCCTGCCCTTCAAACTGACCCAGCCGTTCTCTGCGCGGCGGCATCTGGTTATATCCTTATTTTATTTATTTATAATTTAAAATTTCTTTTTTTTTAAACCTGTTCCTTTTTTTTTTATACAATGGGAGTGATTTACACCCCTAATATACTGACCCCCACAGGCCCCAACTATTTCCTGAGAATTATCCACTCATCATAACTAGCCCCACTGAACTTTATTTTTTATACGGTAACCTATAGGGCCTGAAGCCTGTAAAAACAGGCCACACAGCAAAATTTTCCCCCCCTCCTACCGTTGTTACGAACCCCAACACTTGCCTTGCCCAAACCATCCTCCTCAGCTATCCTCCGTCTTCTTCAATCACCTGCCACTGCTGGGAAGGCCCGGGCCCGCACTCCGCTCCCTTGTGTCAGGTAAAATGCCTGGCCCCGCAGGACAGCATCTCCCACTTCCGTCTCCTGGCTCTCGGCTCAGTTTTCACCCTCCGCCTCCTTGCTGTCACCGTGGCTCTCCTCCCGGCTCTGTTTGCTGCACAACCCCAGTCCTGGCTCTTCTCCTCACAAGCAGCACACCAAGTTGGCACCTGGAGCCTCTGCTGCCACAACTGATGAGGCGAGGGCTGCTGACCTGACTCCTCCCCCCCATGCTCGCCGTGCCTTTATCCCATTGGCTCCCCCGCGATCGCATTCGTGGGGAGCCAATGAATTCAAATTTTCCTCCTCCCGCCCAGGCGTTCCTATCCGCGGCCGCGCACAGGGTCCCCGCACCAGGCCAGGCACCCGGTTACGTGCGGCCTCCGGGACCCTGCCCACGGTCTTGCATTTCTCATCCCAGTCCTCTGGGACCCCCCAGGCCAGTCAGGTTTTCAGGATATTCACAATGAATATGCATGAGATAGATCTGCATGCACTGCTTCCAATGTATGTAGATCCATCTCATGCATATTGTGGATATCCTGAAAACCTGACTGGCCTGGGGGTCCCAGAGGACTGGGTTGAGAACCAGTGGGCTAAACATTCGAAGAAACCTGAGAAGAGATGAGTTATGTCAAGTGGAAAGAGTTGTGTATTGCATAGAAAAATATAAGGCAGAATTCTCATTTTCAGAAATCAGTTGAAGGGCAGAAAGAATAATGCATTGGTAATGTGCAAACTCTTAAAAATCCCTCTCTCATTCTTAGACTAATCAATCTGCCTGGAAACTTACCTGCAAATGGTTTAGAGGTCAGAACAGTCTGGCTATTTAGGAAATACCTAGGCACTTTCAAGAGCAAATTACATTAAGCTCCAGTGAACCAAGCAGCCTCATATTTTCTTGTGCTATGACAGATATGTAAAATGGGATCAGTCAACTAAACTGGAAAAAAAAATAGTTTTCTTCCTCCTTTGCACTTTGGTAAATGCAGAAATGTATTCTATGAATGAGGAAGCAGGTGGCAATATGGGATTTTCATATGGGATGGGTAGTTAGTTTTTAAAATAAAGCCATAGGATATTGTCCCTCCTTGTTAGGAACAAAGTTCCCAGTCCTGCTATGCGACCGGTACAACAAATCATCTTTCATATTATAAGAAAAATGATCATACATGATATGAGCCTCATGTTGCCAGCCGGGGCCCATTCTGAAAGGCTATTTTAGTTTCTTCATAGTGCTCCTTCAAATATTGTTTTCAGTTTTTATGATTGAGTTGCTGTTTACTGATTAAGATATCCATGTAACTTATTTGTTCACAACTTATATAATCTTCAAATCACAGTGGATAATTGCATATTTATTCAACCCTTGTCGTATAGTAAAATAGTAAGTGAAAGCAGACAAAAAACAACATAGTCCATCCAATTTAGGCACACACCATCCCCATACAATCCAGCCCATTCTCTCAACCTTTTCCTACCACCCTCTATCACATCTGCACTGAGCATACTCAAATCTACCCAAATTATGGCTTTCGGTTCTTCTGCTAATAGGCTATTTCAGGCTCTGCCATATTTTGGTTTGCTTCCCATCAAAGCAACATCCAAGTCAAAAACCAGGTTCCCTTTCCATTTTAAAGTTCTGCAATAATCCTCACAGCCACCAAGGATAGTAATGATTTGGTGTTAAAGGATCCAGCTTCGCCATGCTCATTGAAATTTGGCTTTTAAGCATGTTCTCCTCAAGTAGATCACCCCAGCCTTCTCGGAAGTCCAGTGCTATTATACCATTGCCATTGAGGTTTGGTTTGTTTGTTTGTTTATTTATTTAAACTTGCTTCTATACCACCTTTCTACAATTCAAGGCGGTGTACAAATAACAAATGTGTAACAGGGCTTGCCAGCACACTGTTTTACATCTTTCCATATAGGAAAGCATAGTGCTTGCTGTTCAGGGTTCTAGCTGCCAGTCTGCAAATTATCCCGATGCACTGTCAGAAGCACAAAGCAGTCCCAGTACTACTGTTAAGGGCTGCACAGCCACTCCTTGCAGATTTGTGTTTATTCAGGATTTGATATATGCCGCCTTTCATACATCAAGGTAGTTTACAGTTCAAAAAGCAAAAGAATAAAATAATAATACCAAACCCAAAAATAGCTTGCAACTCAAAATACCCAATGCTTCATTACCATCTTATTGTCTCCAGGGATGCACTTTTTTTTTAAATTTCATTAGCAATTTTTCTCCACCATCTCTTCCAGAAAAGCATTTCAAGCATCCACCCCCCTCTCCATGACAAAATACTTCCTGCATTGTTCTTATGTTCACCCTCATGGCATAGAGCTCCTTATCATGAACCCCTAATTTTACAGCTTTTTTCTTATGTTCTTATGTGTGCTTCTTGTGCATTAATACCTTTCGGACATACCAGTCAATCTCATCTCATAGGGCTTTTTTCTGGACCTATATATCCTTTCTGAAATATGGTCTCCAGAACTGAACACTGAGGTCTCACCAATGATGGGTTAAAAAGGCATTATAACCTCTTTTCTACTGGTAAAGCTTTTCGCTGTGCAACAAAACATTTCTCTGGCTTTGGCCACCTCTCTCACACTATTTTACTGCCTTAAGTTCATCAAACATTTATGATCCCAAGGTCTCTTTCATGATAGGTGCATATTAACTCTTCATATGTACTGCATACCATTCATGCAGATTTCAGCACACCAAGAGCATGACTCTACTTTGTAGCATTGCCTATTCCAAACCAAGCATTCAGCCACTCCTTCAGTCCTGCTTAGATCACTTTGCATTCCATTGACTGCCTCAGGGATGTCCACTCTTTGCAGATGTCTCAAAGATCTTCAACAAAGGCAATTATTTTCTCTAACTTCACCACAATATTACTCAGAAAGATATGGAACAGAGCAGGGCCCATGACCAGTCCCTGAAGAACTCCACTAAGCATTTCTCTCTCCACAGAGTTAATGCCATTTGCCTCAATTCACTGTCATTCAACCAGTTTGTAAGTCAGTCCAGCACCTTGGGGCCCATCTTCAAGTTGCTCAGTTTGTTTATGAAGCCCCTATCAAAAGCTTTGCTGGAATCCAAATAAATTACAACCAAAGCATGTCCTTGATCTAATTCTTTAATCACCCAATTGAAGAAATCAGATTCATTTGACATGATTTGTGGTAAAACAATGCTGCCTTGGATGATATGACACTAATAGCAATCACTTAGGTAAGGCTAACCAACCTCTAGTTTCTAATCTCCTTTCTGTTACCATTTTTATTAAGGACTACATTCTCCAGTCCTGTGAAAGTATGACCATTTCCCAAGATCTACTGAATAGGTCCTTTAGCAAAGCAGCCAGAACCTCTCTAAGCAACCTTAGTGTCATTGGACTCATCCCATAACTTTGTCCACTTTCAGTTTTGCTAGTTGCACACAAACACTCTCTTCCACAAACTGTTGCATCTACCCCATTCCCTTATGTACAGCTTTTTGGCAACTCTTAGCAGTTCTTTTTCTAACCCCTTCTTATGTGAAAACCATTGAGATTAGCCTATTCATGTCGTCATATTCTAGAATATGGAGTCCAGGTTCTATAAAGATAGGATTTCCAACCTCAGTTTTCATTGGCCTAGAATTTAATAAAGTTTTAGTTGATCTCATTGATATGATGGGGTTAGATGGAGGTTTCAAATGCACTTAGTCTTCTTGCAAAAAAATAAAATTCCATTTCTTCTAGAATAGGTTAAGCATATGCTATCCCAGAGAAGAATGTCCTCTAGTCAATCTGAAATTAGATCTCTTTGTGAAAGGTATTTCATAGCCTCCAAAATTATCTCTTTATCATCATACTTAAAATATGGAAGAAACTGAATTTTATTCATATTCTACTAGCCAGTATGTTCCAATACAATGGCCAACTTCTGAAAGTATAAGAAAGTGACAGAGAGTACCCAAGAGAAGGAAACTTTGGCACTAGGTGTTACCTTTTTCCTTAGATATCCTCATAAATGTATTGTTAATGTTCTAGATGTAAGGTATATATTCTTTCTCCGTGAACAACTGTGTGCCTTTATAGACATGAAGAAGCTATCCAGCTCTGCTTCACTCACCTAAAGGACTTGATATGATGTGGCTTTGAACTTATAGGGAGGAGATTTATGCCTATACTTATTTTTCGTACATTTGTTTTGTCTTGTTTTTCTATTTTTCTCCACATTTTCCCTCCTCCCTTCTCCTTTGATGATGGTTCAAGTTGGGGTGGACTGAAACATATTTTTTGGATTATAATCTAAATTATCTTTAAATTTGTGTTGATATTCCATGATCCACCTCTATTTTTTTGACTGAGTGTATGCTTGTAGATTGTTAAAAACTTCAATAAATATAAAATTTTAAAAAGTGGCAAAGTAGGAGATGATGTACCATGGTTACTGATCAGTGTTTTTGGACATATCTAGCATGAATGATGTAATACAGGTTAACCATGTTTACCGTGAAATAGTGTGCATTATTTGAATATGACAGAACAGCATATAGGCAGATGAGGTTGTTTATACATCATCTTCATACCAGATGGTCATATATTTTAATTATTGATCATACTGCTGCTCTGTTTGAGCTTGTGAGAAAGGATTCAGAATTTCTATGGTTTCTTAGCACTGTGGCGGAAGTCTGCAGTGACAAATGCATCTGAGAAAGGGGACAAGCAAAACACAGTTTATTTGCAAGGCACTGAGAACATTGGAGGTCTACTTATAATGGATCCAGATCACATTTTTTTCAGTAATTTTATGAGTAGGGGGAGATAACCATTGTGATTTTTATGTCATATTTAGGACATCGAAAATTAGACAACAGACTATTTTCTGGCTACCAAGTAATTTGCCCATTTATATTTTTAGGTACTGATGAGAAGAGGTATTACCAGTTTCTTATTGCACATTTATCACAGACAAGAAATGTTAGATACTAGGGCTTTTCCACAGGAACTGAAAACTCTATTGTTTACTTGTCACTATAGCTTAGGTAGAATCTCATTAAGTCGTCCATAGTGGAAACTCCTGAAGCAGCAAGTCAAATGAAATATATATTAAAAGAAAAAGGATTCTGAAAAAAACAAGCCCCCCTGGTGGGCAGCTACTCTTGTCAAGTTGGTCCCTGCAGGGAAGGACTAGACTAGGCCTACGCTTGTAAATTTAGCTGCAGAGTGCAGAAGCTGGTTCGCCACAGGCACTGCACTGGGGAGACTGCCACAGAGCACCAATAAACAATATGTCAGTTTAGGATGGACATTTTTCTCAGGAAGACTCCCGAGGCTGTTTCATGTCAGAGCAACTGACCCTTTGTCACATGCTTCAGCTTTGAATGTTGGTTTAGACTAGGGAGCTGAAAAAGGACAGGGAAAGGTCAGACAGCATATTTAACTTTCAGAAAAAAATCCAGTTTTTCTTTAAGGGTGGTATATTACTTCAACACAAAGAGTATGAAAGAAAGTTGATCCTCAAGGTTTCATTCTTCCTTACATTACTTTGTCAATAAAAGGATGTCCTTACCTCCTTAAACTTAGTTTTTATACTTTCTAATGCTTATCATTTTTATAGTGCTCTAGACTTATACAACGTTATACTAGTATTTTGATTGCCATTTAAGCTTCAACCTGTTTTCAGTTCTTGCTTAGTTAAATCATCATAATAACCCGCTTCTGGATCTACCTCGGGTATATATTTCCACTTTAGTGACACACATACAGTCCTGATACTCTAGCTTGTCCCACTATGAAAATACAATTTTTTTTATTTGTCGGACTTTACTTTCAAGAGAGCTGCTATTAATCAGCTGCCATTAAGCCATCAGTCCATTTTATTATTAAGCATTTAAAAACTAAAATGCTTTTGTAACATAAGCCTTCTTGAAATTAATATGTCTTGCCGACTATGATTTTTGTGGACCACACTATCGTGTTTCAAAGTAGAATTGTCTTACTTCTGCTTCAGGGCTTAAACTCAATACATACCGAAAGCTTAATGATATTAAAGCAAACTTTTAACTTATCTTTATTTGAAAAGTGGTTCCATATCCTTCCCTTCTATACACTGTATCCAGCCATACTAGATTTAGTAAGAGATGAAAACCCCCAACTACTATGCATCACAGAAACCTGGATTTCAGAAATAGATACTGTTATCCTAAAACAACTAAAGATTAAAGGATACCAGCAATTCAATTGTCCAAGGGACAATAAAAGAGGAGGTGGAGTCCTCATACTAAGCAAGCAGGACCTAAACCTCACACTCAGCACCTGCAACAACATAGATGGCATGGACATGATAATGATAGAAAACAAACACCTGTCCATCTGCTTGGTTTACCGACCACCAACCCCCAACCATAATAACCTAGCCTTCATCTTAGAATCTACATGGGCAACATCTCTAAGAAATCTTCACATCCTTTTTGGGGACTTTAATTTGCCATTCCTCCACAACACACAATCAACATTATTCATCAACTCTTTGAATAACATGGGGTTTCAACAAACTGTTCTTCACACCCACACACTCTAAAGGGAACACCCTGGACCTGGTTTTCATACCAAAGTATCACCAACCACTCCACATTTATTCCCCCTAAAACAAGACAGATACCTTAGTCTGATACTCCGTAATAGAATCCACTGTACTCATGATACCACACAGTACTCCCCAATCTACTGCTCAATAACAGAGAAAATGAGGCAATCCCACACTGATACCCTAAAACGATCGCTAAGCAAACCACATGACTTGTTCAATCTCGTCAAGAACCTAACAAAAGAACCAGGTCCCGATCAAACAAATGGGATCCACCCTCAAGAATTTGCAGACTTCCTGCAATCAAAACTATGCCAGACCAATAAGTCCACAGCATCCACCACCGCACAGGAGCCAACCTACCCAACACTATTAACCACCTTCTCTACCCCCTCCAAGAAGCACATTGAAGACACCATTGCCACGATCAACACCTACATGGCACAAACCGACCCCTGTCCTGCCTTCTGGATAAAGGAACTACGTACCGAATTTAGTCCATTCATAGCCAGACTCATGGATCTATCTTTCGCAACAGGCTCGTTCCCCCAAAGCCTCAAACACATGTCCATCAGACCTCTGCTGAAAAACAACAAGCTCGACCCCCAGAAGATTGACTCATACAAACCCATATCTAGCATACCTCTACTAGGAAGTGGAGGAGTGGCCTAGTGGTTGGGGCAAGGTACTTCAGGCCGGAAGGTCGGGGGTTCAAATCCCACTAGAGGACAGCAACCTTGGGCCGGAAGGACTGGGGTTTCTAGTCCCACAGGCGCTCCTTGTGGTCTTGGGCAAGCCACTTAACCCTCCATAGCCCATGTTCCCTGTAAAATAGTTATCTCCAAGTTATAATGCCCTGTTCAATGTAATTTCAGTTTGTTCAATATAAACCGCACTGATGCAGAATAGCGCGGTATATAAGAGAATGTAAATAAATAAATAAATAAATAGCCAAGATAATTGAAAAAGAAGTCCAATGCCAAATACAACGCCACATCAATGACACTGCCCCGCTGGACCCCTGCCAACATGGATTCAGGGAATCCCATGGTGTGGAAACCACCCTCTTCAACAACATAATTGCTGGAATCGATAACACCCGTCGTGGATTTGTCCTCATCTTCATGGATTTAGCCGCTGCATTGGACTCAGTAAGCCATGAACTTCTCCTGAGGTGACTTCAAGAGAAGGGTATTTGTGACACAGCACTAAACTGGTGCAAATCATACCTGTCCGACAGATGGCAGCACGTATGAGCTGGGTCCGCAACATCGGAACCGTTCCACCAGAAACAGGGCGTACCGCAGGGTTCCTCCCTCTCCGCCCTGATGTTCAACATATACATGCAGCCCATCTGTAACCTCATCCGTTCATTCAGTATTGACTGCTTGATATATGCTGACGACGTGCTACTCTATATGCCTTTCTCAACTGACCAGCTTGACCTCTTTCCACTGACAGACTGCTTTGACGCAGTGGCCAATTGGCTCCAGACCCAAAACCTCCAAATACAGCAGAAGAAAACAGAAGTTCTCTTCATCACGAGGAACCAGAACTTCTCCCCTCCAACCTACCTAAAGGTCATGGAAGTGGAGATGCAAACCAAGTCCACAATCCGATACCTTGGAGTGACATTAGACCAATGCCTGGACATGAGGGCGCACATAAGCAACACGGTAAGAGCAGTCTACCATAAGATCTGGACACTCAGACGCTTACGCTCCCTGCTAGAACCAGACGACTTCTGTACAATCTTTCAAGCACTGGTTATCCCACATTTCGATTACGCGCCAGCGCAATTCTACAAGGGCTCCCACATTCCACCCTGGGTCCGCTCCAGCTCGCAATGACTACCATGGCTAGAATTCTATATGGTGCCTCCAGGCGTGACCATGTGACACCCATCTTGAAACAGCTTGTCACCAGTGGCCCACCCTGAGTCCTAGGGCATGCAGAGAGGGTCAGGCTGCTGGGGGTAGTGGGGGTAGTGCAGGCATAGTAGTACACACCCTCTGGGTAATGAAGTCCCAAACACTCCCCAAGCAGAGGAATAGAAGTAACAAAAGTGGTAAGGTCAAAATGAGGTTTTATTTCCCCGTCCCGGGGTTTGGTAAGCACAAAAAACTTAGGACAAAATAACCATGCTTCTGGTACAAAGAAAAGTAAATCAGGACCTGAAGAAAAATAACTCCTTTTTCTTCCAGCTTTCACTATACAGTCCTTTAACACAGGAATCAATAAACGTTTCTTTTCAAAGGTAGCAATGCTCACTTTGCTTCTCAATGCTGTTCCTACAGCTTTATACATCCAACTCAGCGAAGTGATTCTATGGTATCTGCTATAGTCAGTGTACAATCCATAGGCTCATCAATTATACATTCATCTATGGATTCAATTTGCATATCTTCCAGCCCTTCCCCCGCTGGATATATGGGAACACATTCACACAGGGATTTAAAACAATTCTCTTTACCTTTAAGAGAGTCCCGGAGAGCTTTACTATCCCAGAGAAAACTGGTATTCTTTGTTTTCTCCCTGTTCCTTTTACAAAGACCACTGTCTGGCCTTTGCCTGTATGGTTTACTCATCAGTGCTTCTTCAATATCAGCAGAGTCTAGAGATTTGTACCTTCCTCTCACCGGAGCTTCTGGGCACACCCAAACTGACTTTCTGCGTGGCTTTTCTCTCCAGTTACCTTCAACACCAGGCTCTAACTGAGAGTAGCTTTCCTGTAGTCTTTGGGTTTGAGTTCTCTGTACCTTTTCAGCTGAAGCTTTCCTTGGTCGGTTCTCAGGGCTGCTTAAATCACTCTCAGCCTCTCTGCTATCAGTCCTTCTAACGGTTCTCCTTCCAGTTCCCGTTTCAGTTCCCCTTTCTGCTCTCCTTCCAGAACTGCTTCCAACTCTCCAGACCTCTCACTGCTTTCTAATGAGTGCTTTTTATCAGCCTTAGGGCTTAGCTTCGTTCCTCCCCCACCCAGGTGAATCCTATTACACTCAGGGCACGGGGATTGTTTGCAACTTGGGCGGGGCTGCTGCACTCGTGGCTGGGTTTGTTTATATCTCCCCTGGCAACCTGTAGCCATGTGCTTTACTTGGCTGTCAGAATCTGACGTACTTTCCTCAGTTTCCTCTGACCGCATAGCAAGGGACGGATCTACCCCATTACAAGCTCCACTGGCTCCCTATTCACGGTAGAATTTCCTTCAAGATCCTAGTGCTGACCTTCAAGGCCATCAATGGGCTCTCCTCCGCCTCACTCTCAGAGCTTATCCACACTACTCCCCCCAACAGAGCCAGAAGATCTGCAGCAATCAACACACTAGTAACACCGAAAGCAGTAACACAATGCATCCAGGCAACAGCAAGCAGGGCATTTAGGTTCTGCGCACCCAGATCCTGGAATGCCCTTCCACCTAGCATCCGGGCAATCCCTGACCTAACACAATTTAGGAAGGCTTTGAAACACCACATCTTCCTCAAACACTACCTGGATGATTGCGCACCATTAACCGCTTCCCCTTCTAGTTCCAATGCACTTTGAATACTCTTTGATTCAACTTGATGTGCTGCCTATATGTAAATAGTTTCCCTGGTTTTACCCAAGTTTAAGCACCTGTTCTTTGTAAATGCGGAGCAGATTCCGGCACCATATAAGCTTTCTGATGTCATGTAAACCGCACTGATGTTGAATAGCGTGGTATAAAAGAGACTGTAAATAAATAAATAAATAAAAATAAATAAATAACTCAAACAAGATGATTCACTCAATTCAACAAAGACACATTCCTTAAGAATCCCACAGCTAAACAACTTGCCAACAGACATAAACACATCTATAGATCATGGAACATCACAATATCAAAGGCTGCAATATATACAAATACTCAGGAAAAAACAAAACCTAGATCTACAGAAATTTGGTACACCAAAGAACTTACAATCCTAAAAAAAGAATTAAGAAAGATAGAACACAAATGGAGAAAACCAAAAAAATGTGGACACTAGAACCGCTTATATGACAACACTACATAAGAACATAAGAACATAAGATATGCCATACTGGGTCAGACCAAGGTCCATCAAGCCCAGTATCCTGTTTCCAACAGTGGCCAATCTAGGTCATACGTACCTAGCAGTATCCCCAAAAGACACAAGTTCCACAATGCTTGTATTGGGTCAAGCATTGATATCCTGGGTCCCTTTTTAATAATGGTTTATGGACCTTTCCGCCAGGAACTTGTCCAAACCTTTTTTAAACCCAGCTACACTAACAGCACTTACTACATCCTCCGGTAACAAATTCCAGAGTTTGATTACACGTTGAGTGAAAAAATATTTTCTCTTATTTGTCTTAAATAGTTTACCCTGTAGCTTCATTACATGTCCCCTAGTCTTTCTATATTCTGATAGCGTAAACAATCGATCTACGTTTACCCGTTCCACTCCATTCATTAATTTATAGACCTCTATCATATCTCCCCTCAGCCGTCTCTTTTCCATGTTGAAGAGCCCTAACCTTTGTAGCCTCTCTTCATAGGAGTAGCCTTCCATCCCCTTTACCATTTTGGTGGCTCTTCTCTGTACCTTTTCTAATAACGCTATATCCTTTTTAAGATACGGTGACCAGAATTGCACACAATATTCAAGGTGCGGTCGTACCATGGAACGATACAGAGGCATTATAATATCCTTTGTTTTATTTTCCATTCCTTTCCTTATGATACCTAGCATTCTATTTGCTTTCTTGGCCGCCGCTGCACACTGGGTGGAGGGTTTTAACGTGTTATCCACGATGACTCCTAAATCTTTTTCCTGGGTGTTGGTTCCCAATGTGGAACCTTGCATTGTGTAACCATAGTGTGGGTTGTTCTTTTCTAGGTGCATAACTTTGCACTTGTCCACATTAAATTTCATCTGCCATTTGGATGCCCAGTCTTCCAATTTATCCAGATCCTCCTGCAGTTTTCTACAGTCCTCTTGGGTTTTAACAATTTTAAACAGTTTTGTGTCATCTGCAAATCTGATAACCTCACTAGTTATTCCCTTTTCCAGGTCATTTATGAATATGTCAAAAAGTAGCGGACCCAGTACAGATCCCTGGGGTACTCCACTATTCACCTTTTTCCATTGGGAAAATTGGCCATTTAGCCCTACCCTCTGCTTTCTATATTTTAACCAGTTCCTGATCCACAATAGTACATTGCCTCCTATCCCATGACTTTTTAGTTTTGCCAAAAGTCTCTGATGAGGGACCTTGTCAAAGGCTTTCTGAAAGTCCAGATACACTATATCAACCGACTCACCTTTGTCTACCTGTTTATTCACACCTTCAAAAAAACATATCAGATTAGTAAGACAAGATCTTCCTTGTCTGAAGCCATGTTGGCTGTCTCCCATTAGGCCATGACTATCTACATGCTGTGTAATTTTGTTCTTTACTACAAAAATACAAAGAAGTAATCTTAACTAGAAAGAAAGTATACCATACCAATTTACTTAAGAAATCGCTAAATTGCCCAAGGGAGCTTTTTAACATAGTCAAATCCCTAACTCATACATCAAACACAAACTCAAACAGTTGTACAATCAAACCACAAATTCTCACAAATCACTTTGCTGATAAGCTTAAAAGCAGACCTATGGCTGACCCCTCACCCACGAAGGAACAATCCACAAATCTCCAGTACTGGAGTTCCTTATTTATTTATTTATATATTTATTTATTTAGCTGTTCTTATATACTGCCTTTCACTGGGTCAAAGCGGTTTAAAAAAGCAGGGGTGAAATACAATGAAACAAGTTCCTTCCACTCAATCGATCAAAGACAACGCAAACATCATGAACACTACTACTTCTGCACTTGACCCATGCCCTGTAAGCTGGATCAAGGCAACTAAAACCAAATTAATACCTTTCATCTTATCCATAGTAAACCAGTCCTTTACCCAGGGGTACATGCCAGTTGAACTCAAACAGTCCATGATACATCCCATTCTTAAAAATGACTATGGACAGAACCAACCCTAGCTCTTACAGTCCTATAGTGAGCATTCCACTGTTATTGAAAATAATCAAGAAGGCTGTCCAAATACAATTGCAAGATTATATTGATCACAATGCCCCCTTAGATGAACATCAGTTTGGCTTTTGACCCCACCATAGAGTCGAAACACTACTATTAACCCTCCTAGACAAACTTATTCTCTGCCTAGACAATACAAAGAAAGCATTTATCCTAGTCTTCATAGACACTGCCTCGGCTTTTGACATTGTCAACCACAACATCATAGCCGATAGACTGGAACAAATCGGCGTCACAGGCACAACACTTCAGTGGTTCAGATTTTACCTAGAGGATCACACACAACAAGTCCAAACAGGAACAGAAACCTCTCTTCAATTTAAACAGGAGCAAGGAATCCTACAGGGCTCAGCACTGTCCGCACTATTATTTAATCTATACCTTCAACCTGTATGCAATATATTCAAAGAATTCAAAGTAAGATATTGTATTTATGCCAATGATAGCATGCTGTATGTCCCTATTGACATCTCAAACCCAAATCAACACTCACTCACAGCCTGCATCAAAGAAGCCCAATAAATCTCCAGATAAACTTTAACAAAACAGAAGTACTATACATAACCAGGAATACAACATTTGCCCCCCCCCCCCCACTCTTCTCAACCCATGAAACCGACATCCCAATCAGAAAAGTAGTAAAATACCTAGGAGTCATTTTAGACCAGACCCTTAACATGGAATCTCACATAAAACTAATTACCAAAAACATATTTTTCAAACTAAGAACACTCCAGCATCTAAGACCATTACTTGACCCACACGACTTCAGATCAGTTGTCTAAGCTCTTGTCATCCCACACCTTGACTTCTGTAATAGCCGACTCCACAGGCTACCAAAGAAAACTATTAATTAACTACAAACAGTACAAAATGTTGCAGCCAGAATTATATACAAAACTCACCCTCATGAACATAGTACCCCCATCCTGCACATACTACACTAACTCCCAGTCACAAGCAGAATACAATTCAAACTTCTGATGGCCACATTTAAACTAATGAACAACGTATCCCCCTCATTCCTCTCTACACTATTACATCCAACAACAGACATGAATAACAAAAGAGGATGCCATATGAACACAATCAAAATACCCTCAGACTACCAAAAAAGAAGCCACGAGTAACAGAGCATTTTCTTATATCGCCCCTTCAAACATTCAGGAAACAGATTAAGACATATCTGTTTACTGAACACTATGGCAATGACATCTTAACCTCACAAAACTCGCAGAAAACCTCCTCACAACGCTCCCCCACCACAACCATATAAACAACCCTGCATAGTCATCACTGTGCAAAACATGCTATACTGTAAATAGTTAACTCTGTACATAATTGATAAATGAATCCCCCCCAAGTTGATAACCCCCTGAAGTTGATTATCCCCTAATTGTTTTAATGCATACAGTTGAGTTCTATGTAAACCGCCCTTGATCATTGGAAGGGGCAGTATATAAAAATCTTCAAATAAATAAATTAAATAATTCACCATTCATCACCTATATAAATTAAAGGTGGGACTACCAATAAGCAAGTTTATATGTTTATGGAGGATCTGTTATAATGTGGGTGAATATGAGAAACAAGCTAATCTATTGATTCAGTGATACAAACAGAGATTATCCAAGATGAGTGATGAAATGATCTTACTTAAGAGGGCTGTATGCATAATGGGAACGACTATTGGTCAACTCATTGCACAGTCGACAATTAGAACAAGCTCCACTGGTATGTGTATTACCATTTTCAGTGAAAGCACCTGTAATTGCTTTTTTGTTTTTAAGCATCGGGGGGGTATTGCAATCTCATTAGTGTTTTTTTGGATAAACCGGTAGTGGTGTATTAGAGGAATAAAAATATAGTCAATTATGTGTGTAAAACAACTATATGGCAAGAAGTGACAACAGGGACAGATGCCTGTTTTGGCCATTTTTCTTGAGAGCAGTGTGAGTTTTGTAGTTCTACCATAGTGGACGATAGCTGGATTCCCAGTTATCTCCTCAATCCTATTCAATCTCATTCATTAACAACGTCAAGCAACTTATGATGTTTATATTATTGAATGTCCTTGTCGTAAAATTTATGTAGGTCTGACTAAAAGGACGATGATTCACCAATTGAGGGAACACAGATCAAGGTTGCAAAATAAAAAAGAAGAGGCGCCTATGGTGGATCATTGTTTTAAAAAAGCACATAACTTCGCAGATCTTCGATGGAGAATTATTGATCATGTTCCTGTTTTTTGGAGAGGAGGAGATTGCCAAAAACATTTAAATTATCTGGAGCAATACTGAATTTATACATTAAATGAGGTTCAGCCAGCAGGACTAAACAGCCAGATTGGTATACTCTGATATAACTGGTTAACATAGGGGGAGTGGTTAAATGTGAAGTAGTAGAAAAATGCCATGGCCATTTTTAAGGAAACCAAGGATACTCACTAATGTAAAGGACTTGAGAAATTGCAGAGAATTTTTGAAGTCAAAATTGCAGGGAATCCTTGAAAGAAATATAGCAGGTTATTTTTCACTGTTTTTTTCTGATACTAAGTTGTAACCAAGTTCCTCCCTTCTTTTATGATATAAATATCCAAAAAAGCAATCTGTTGAATTTCAATAGTATTCTCAAATTGTAGATTAGATTTACAAATATTCAGCCATTTCAGAAACTCTTCCAACTTCGATTTAGGGCCTCTTCAGAGGCAAAAAACGTCATCTAAGAACCCTCTCCAGATTTTAATTTATTGCATCCATATAGATCCATAGATGAACTCCTCTTCAAAGGCAACAACATACAACATCGCTATAGTTGGTGCCACTGTTTCTCCCATTACTGTTCCATAAATTGACTGATAATATTCCCCATTGAAACAAAAATAATTTTCTTCAAGTACTAATTGGAAAAGATTCGTAACATAATTTTTTGGAAGACATGGTGGTAAAGTGTCCTGCCAATCCATTTTTCTTAAAACCTCTAATGCTTCTTCCTTGATCTACATTGCTATATAAAGAATTTATATACAAGGTTACCAGGAGATCCACTGAATATGCATCTGTAACCTCAGTTAAAATATTCAACATATGACTTGTATCTTTTAAATATGATCGAGCTTGCTTGGCCAAAAGATTTCATATCCGATCAAAAAATATCGATACAGGTTCTAATACTGAATTGTGTCTGGCCACTAACGGTTGCCCTGGTGGCTTCTGCAAATTTTTATGTATTTTTGGAATGGCATAAAATTCTGGACACTGGATACAGCACATAGAAGGGAAGGTTATGGAACCCCTTTTCAAATAAAGATAAGTTAAAAGTTTGGCTAAAATATCATTAAGCTTTCGGTATGTATTGAGTGGAGTCTTGAAGCAGAAGTAAGACAATTCTACTTCAAAACATGATAGTGTGGTCCACAAACATCATAGTCTGCAAGATATATTAATTTCAAGGCGGCTTATGTTACAAAAGCTTTTTAGTTTTTAAATGCTTAATAATAAAATGTACTGATGAATTGATGGCAGCTGATTAATAGCAGCTCTCTTGACAGTAAAGTCCAATAATAAAAAAATAGTATTTTCATAGTGGGACAAGACAGAGTATCAGGATTGTAGTTAAATCATCAAGCACAGTAGTGACATCCTTCCATCTGCTGAATGATGGTAACGCATCCAGTATGTTGGAAAGAATGCAACTGGTTTTCATTCTCCTAGCTACTGGTTAAATGAGTTACTTGTTCTCATCACAATTCCTGGTTTCATTTAGGAAGAATGTATGCATAAATTGAACTGAAAAGCAAAAAAAAAAAAAAGGAGAATCTTGACAGTAGGACTATTATATATGAATATTATATATAAATAGGGCTCCCTGGCACTTGATGAAAACCAACATGGCTTCAAACCCCAACACAGTGTGGAAACGCTATTCACCTCATTCTTGGACAACCTTCTACTAGGTCTAGATAACATTAAAAGTGGCTTCCTTCTCATATTTATTGATATCACCTTTGATTCAAGTAATCATAATATTATGCTGAGATGGCTACATGAAATAGGGCTCCATGGCACTACCCTCAAATGGTTCACTTCTTACTTAACCCTTAGGAAAATACAAGCAAAATGTAACAAGGGCCTTTCTGAAACAATAGATCAACCACAGGGCATTCCACAAGGATCAGCTCTCTCTGCCATCCTCTTTAATATTTACATACAGCTACTATGTAAAATTATCGGTCTCTATAAGATACAATATAGAATGTTTGTGGATGACATTATGGTCTTTGCACCTTTTAATTAGATCAACCCGATTTCTCTAATCAAATGGCATGCCTGAAAGCAATCAAAATAAATGCCAGAATCTTGATCTGCATCAAAAACTCAAATAAACAATCAGATCACATAAAAAGAGAGACAACTACATAAACATACAAACAATAAACAATATTAAATGTAGGAATGTCCGCCAGGTCAGGGGACGAAAAACCCCGTCGAATAACGGACCTCTCCCTTTAATCTTTTTTATTCACAATGTGCACAATGTCTCTCTTTTTATGTGATCTGATTGTTTATTTGATGCCTGAAAGCAATGGCAGACTGCCTACAACAACAAAACTTTAATACAAACTACAAGAAAACTGAAGCGCTCTTTGTGACCATGGACACATCTGTTACTCGACCAGAATCCCTAAAATTCCTGCATAACGATAGTGAAAGAACATGTAAAATTCCTCTGCCTCCACCTGGATCGGAACCTATAGTTTCAAACGCATATTTCCAGATCCACAAAAGCCGCGCACGTCAAACTGAATGTAGTGTGAAGGCTCAAACCACTACTTGACCAGATGCACTTTCGCACAGTGTGTCAGGCCATGATTATGCCAATACTAGACTATTGTAACTTGATCTATCAAGGATTCCCAAAACAAGTCACGTTCCTATTACAACCAGTACAGAACACAACTGCTTGAATAATTGCAGGAACAGTGAGAAATTAGCATATTAATCCAACTTTGAAGCAACTCCACTGGCTACCGATAGACTCCTGCACCAAGTACAAATCATTACTCATAATCTTCAAGATCAGCCAACAGTTATACCCAGATTCACTTCAGTCATTGGTCACCAAGGATCCAGCTCTGAGAGCAAAAAGGTCAATGCAACAGAACCAACTACTCACCCCCACCATAAAAACCAGAGCAAGGCAAGCAATATGCAAGCAGGCATTCTCAATCTGCACCCCAGCGATCTGGAATGCACTCCCTGTGAACATAAGAGAAATCAAAGATCTAATGGATTTCAGGAAGGCCCAGAAAATCCTTCTTTTTCAGGAGCATTATGAAAAACCTATGTGTAATCCACACATTAGTAACCGTAGTTCCTCATTCCTACTGGGTTGAACAAGCATCCCGATCAACCAATTCATTTATGGCCACCTGAGAATTCCTTTCTACGATATCCTACACTTAACACACAAAGGCAGATTTTCCACCATTCTCCCGGTGTACCCTACCCCTCAGCATTAATTGATTTTCTCTATTGTAAATATTGTACAGCATTAATTGTTATTCCCTATTATAAAAGTTGCAATGTTCCATATAAACCGCTTTGAATGCAAGAAAGGCGATATAAAAAAATTGTTACATAAATAAATAAATAAAATAAATATTAGTTAGATTAGAGCACTTGTCTATGCACAATTACAAAGAATATCTTATCTTGCAAATGCAATGTATGCCTTCAAATCAATGCTGACTCCTGGCGACCCAGCAGCTCCTGGGTTTTCTTGGCAGTATAACCAGAAGTAGATTACCAGGCCTTTCTTCTGAGGCAACAGAGGGCTAAGTAACTTGCCCAAGGAGTGTTAGTGAGAATCAAATTACGGTCTCTTGATTACCAAGCCAGTGCTCTAACCTCTAGACCAGTGGTTCTCAACCTTTTTTGTACCGTGACCCCTTTTACCATTAGTCAACTAGTGGTGACCCCCAATGATAAAATCAAATGCATCTCTCTTACTTTACATTGTCGTTGTAATCATTTGTTGAATTATTAATATATTATAGGCCATTGCAATATGTTTTTATTTATAAAATGTACTTATTTAAACCATTATAATTAATCACAAGTAACAATATTTGATTTCAAAATTATTATGATTTTGTAGTCAAATCACTAATATGAAATAAAATTATTTTTTCTACCTTTGTTGTCTGACCAATGTATTCTCTGATCATGCTGGGGTCCCGATCTGAGGCTTCTGCTTTCCTGTCTTCTCTTAGCTCTCTTTCTGTGGTCTATGGTCCATCTGCCATTTCTTATCTCTTCTTGTGTTTTCTTCACTTCTTTCCATCAGCCTATTTCCAGTCCCCTTCTAGTCCAAATACCATGGCAGCCCCTCTCAGCATCCACTCCCTTCCAGTCCCATTCTCCCATCCCCTCACATCAACCCATTTGTAGCCCTAGCCCCCAGTTTTCTTCCAAGGCCAGCAGCTCTATCCTCCCCTCCCCACCATCAGCCCTCTTCCAGTTGAAGCCTCCCCAATCAGCTCACTTCCAGTGCTAGTCCCCCCTCAACCCCATTACCAGTGCTATGCTCCCCTATTCAGCCCATTACTAGTCCTACCCCCCATCAGTCCATTACCAGTCCTAGCCTCCTCTAATCAGCCCATTTCCAGTCCTAACCTCCCCGATCAGCTTATTTCCAATGCTAGCCCCCCATCATTCCATTACCAGTCCTACCCCCCTATCAGCCCATTACCAGTCCCAACCCCCCCATTGATCAGTCCATTCCCAGTCCTAACCTTCCATAATCAACCCATTACCAGTACTAGCCCCCCACCCCATCAGCCCATTATAATCCTAACCCACACTCTTTCTCCCCTCTGTCCAGCATTTATCTCCTGTCTGTCCAGTATGTCCCCCTGTCTCTCCCCTTTGTCCATGTCATCCCCCCTCCATCCCTCCCTGTCAGTCCCCTCCTCTATCCATGTCATCCCCTCCATCCCTCCATGTCAGCCCCCTCCCTCCCTCCATGTCAGCCCCCCTCCCTCCATCCATCCCTCCATGTCAGCCTCCCCTCCCTCCCTCCCCCATGTCAGCCCCGTTGCAGGTTCCCTGCCCCTCCTCCCCTCTCCCTATGTCTGCCTGCCTGCTACTGCTCTGTTCTTCTGCAGCCGCGGTTCCCTATCTCTTAGGGAACCGTGGCTGTGCCTGTGAAGCCGTTGCAGAGCCTGTCTCTCGACGGGCTCCATGCAGCATTGTCCCGCCTCCAAAGGAAGTTGTTTACCACTTCCTTTGGAGGCAGGACAATGCTTCACGGAGCCAATAGAGAGACGGGAAGGTTCCGCAACATTTTCACAGGCACAGCCGTGGTTCCCTAAGAGGCAGGGAGCCGCGGCTGCAGAAGAAAGGAGGCGGTGAGTTTCCGTTGCCGAGAAGCGGACTTGGCAGCAGCAGCAATTTGTGATTGTTTATTTTTTTTTAACTGGAGTGAGGCGACCCCTGCTAAATCCTGTGGAGACCCCCATGGGGGTCACGACCCACAGGTTGAGAACTGCTGCTCTAGGCTATTCCTCCACTCCATCTTATCTTATCTGTGCGCTAATACCTCCACATACCACATGAGGCAACCCATACATTGACAAAAGGATCTGCCCATGATGAGTTTGACTGGGAAAGGGCAATGGAAGATGCATCCATTTTGCTACCCATATCTTCTGGAAAGGGGGATGGGGAGGATAAATAAAAATACATAGAGATCGAAACTTGTACCATGGGTAAAACAACCATTTCCTCTGTTTTTATTTTTCATAATTTTAATATTATTGATGTAGGATTCAACATTAGAAAAATGATTTTACCGTACAATTTTAATATGAAAGCTTGTGAATAAGCACATTACAAGTAAACATAATCAAAAGATGTTATATTACTAGAATTAATTCAAAATATACAAGCAAATATTAAGAGGCATGTTTACTATGCTGCACTACCTGTTAGGGCACACGCTAAACAGGCAGCTTAGGATTAATTCTATGGTAGGGATGGTGCACAGGCGTGTCTGCATATTGTAGTGAGTGCGAGGGATGACAATGCCATTCACTGCCAATTTGCAGTTAGCACTGGTGCACTTAATGCCACTTCAGTGGTGGCGATAAGGGCATCTATGCTGCTGCCAGCATGCGTTAAGGTCTGAATCAGTGCAGTATCTGCTGGGGCCATGCTGTACATGCCCCCAACAAATAGCGCACGATTTTTGTACACACCGTGCTTTGATTTCTACTGTAAATGCGCAATACCTGCAAAACCCTAGCACACTTTAGTAAACTTAACTCTAAGTAATTGTTTAGATCTCAGTAAAGGAGCCAGAACATAATACATGAACACCTTTATTCCAATCTCAAGCTAGTATTCAAGACTGCCCAATACCGTTTAACTTATTTTCACTTCACACCGTTTTATAGCAATATGTTTATACATGGGGGCTCACTGTGGTAAATGGTTACAAATGCCTGTGTTCAAAAGAGCCGTATGTGATCACAGACCCTGACACTGACCCTGTAGCATACATCCTCAAAATAAATCTGTTCACCTAACGTGGAGAAATGAGGAGCTCAGCCATGTAATTGCAGTCATTACATAGAAATCAAGTGTTACTTTGGCCTTCAGCCTTTCAGCTTGATGAGGTTCCATCTGTGCTTGGTAGGCTGTACGGTCTTCGTACACTGACTAACAGAAAGATAAACAGTCTTCACTCTAGATGCCCACAGGTATATAATTTTATAATATACTGCTATCTAAACTGTTTTCCTCTGGATGCCCACAGGTATATAATTTTATAATATACTGCTATCAAATAGACAAAACCTTAACATTGAGTTTATTTGCAGCTTGAGAAAATACATCTTATCACAGCCCATTAAATATCCTTTAACAAATACAGAAATAAAAATGTAAATTTAAGATCTATTGGTTTTGTTTTCAATGAAACAATCAGTGTTGGATATTGTACAATTTGTACATAAGAAAAATGCAACCATTAAGACATGTGAAAGAAAACATGTCCAGCTTTATGAAGTCTTTATGAAGAAACAAGTTGCAAAGTGCATACTGGCTAGCAGTGTGACACAATGGTGTGTTCATCTCTTTTCCAGAATCGGGTATGTGGGAGGTTCATGTGTGTCATGGAGAGTTTTGGGGGCTTCATGCACACGTGTGTGTGTGTGTGTGTCATGGGGAGTGTCGGGGGCTTTGTGTGTGTGTGTGATGGGGAGTGTCAGGGGCTTTGCGTGTGTGTGTGTGATGGGGAGTGTCAGGGGCTTTGTGTGTGTGTGTGTTTCTCATGGGGAGTGTCAGGGGCTCTGTATGTGTGTGTGTCTCTCATGGGGAGTGTCAGGGGCTGTGTGTGTGTGTGTGTGTCATGGGGAGTAACCGGGGCTTCATGCGCGCATGTGTATGTGTGTTATGGGGGAGGGCTTTTGGCATGAAAACACCAATAAATGTTTATTGTGTAAATGAAAGATTGCTTTCATAGCAGGAATCAGGATGGCTTAAATCTTAAATTCATATTCTGTTGACCTTCAGAACTGAAATTCACAATGCAGCTGGTAGGCTACCAGTTATCTCACTTGTAGTGTAGGTTCAGCTCCTCCTACTTAATTGACTCGGTTGAAGTGGAGGATAAATATTGTTATTATTATTATTAATAAACATTTATTAAGCATATGCAGTGCTGTACAAACACGGATAATGATAGTCCCTACTTGTTAAAGCTTACAATCTAATCAAGACAAAGTTAGAAAGTAGATAGAATAGAAAGTAGATAGAAGGGTAAGGTGACACAAGGAACAAAGGATCAGGATCCAAAGGCAGCTTCAAAGAGGTGAGCCTTTAGCAAAGATTTGAAGAGGGGTAGAGAAGAAGCCTCTCGTACAGACTCAGGGATTTTGTTCCAGGCATAAGGAGCAGCGAGGTGACAGGACCAAAGTCTGGAGTTAGCAGAGGAAGAAAAGGGCAAAGAAAGGGGCAAGCCTTTAGAAGAGCGAAGTTCACGAGGAGAGGTGTAAAGGGAGAGGAGAGATAGTAAGGAGCAGCAGAATGAATGCACTTGAAGGTTAGAAGGAGGAATTTGAATTGGATATGGAAACAGAAGGGAAGCCAATGAAGTGATTTGAGAAGAGGGGTTATATGAGAAAAACGAGGCTTAAAGATCTAAACACAAACTTAAAACTAAGATGCAGACAGCAGTCCAGCAGCGGGATGTGGGCTTTCCAGTCTTTTGCATTGAGTGTCACATGTATGATTTTCTCCCAGCTGGTGAGAGGTCTTACGTGTGCACTAGGTGCAAGGAGCTCTCTGCTCTCAGGGAACGAGTCCGTTCTCTAGAGGCTAGAGTAGCAGACTTGGAAAACATAAGACAGACAGAGAGGTACATAGACGAGACCTACAGGGATATAGTCCTGAAGTCCCACCTCCAGTCTGGCAGCATCCCTGTTGCCAGGGAGGAGAGAGGTCACGTGACAGGAGAGCATCACCCTGGTGTGGCAGGAAGTGATCCTGTAACTAGGACCTGTCCTCCAGGTGATGTAAACCCCTCTTGCACCGAGGAGGTTTCTCCAGGGCCAAGTGCCCATGAGGGAAGGGTTAGGACAGCAGTTATAGTTGGTGATTCGATCATTAGGCATGTAGATAGCTGGGTGGCTGGTGGACGTGAGGATCGTCTGGTAACATGCCTGCCTGGTGCGAAGGTAGCGGACCTCACACGCCACCTAGATAAGGTCTTAGATAGTGCTGGGGAGGAGTCTGCTGTCTTGGTACATGTCGGTACCAATGACATAGGAAAATGTGGTAGGGAGGTTCTGGAAGCTAAATTTAGGCTTTTAGGTAGGAAGTTGAAATCCAGAACTTCCAGGGTAGCGTTCTCCGAAATGCTTCCCGTTCCACGCGCAGGACCCAAAAGGCAGGCAGAGCTCCGGAGTCTCAATGCGTGGATGAGACAATGGTGCAGAGATGAGGGGTTCGGATTTGTTAGGAACTGGGGAACATTCTGGGGAAAGGAGGGGCTCTTCCGAAGGGATGGGCTTCACCTTAACCGGGATGGAACCAGGCTGCTGGCATTAACCTTTAAAAAGGAGATAGAGCAGCTTTTAAACTAGATAATAGGGGAAAGCCGACAGTCGCCCAAGAGCGCATGGTTCGGAAGAATGTATCCTTGAAGGATACTACAAAAAGCAGAAAGGTTCCAAAAAAGAGTAAAGTAGCCCAAATGCCCTCGAGTATGGAGCAGACAGAACTTAAAGATCCCAAATTACCCCATGTCTACCAATAGCCAAATTAATATGAATAAAATACAGTCTCTAAAATGCTTGTATGCAAATGCTAGAAGTCTACAAAACAAGATGGGAGAGTTAGAATATATAGCACTAAACGAGAGGTTAGATATGATTGGAATATCAGAGACATGGTGGAAGGAGGACAACCAGTGGGACACTGTGATACCTGGGTACAAACTATATCGTAATGATAGAGCTGACCAAATTGGTGGAGGGGTTGCGCTCTATGTTAGAGAGGGCATTGAGTCAGAAAGGATTAAAGTTTTGCAAGAAACAAAATTTGCTGTAGAATCTCTATGGATTGAAATTCCATGTAAAAAGGGGAAGGCGATGGCAGTGGGGGTGTACTATCGTCCGCCTGGCCAGAATGAACAAATGGATGATGAAATGCTCAAAGAAATCAAGGAAGCTAGCAAAAGTTACAGTGCAGTAATAATAATGGGTGATTTCAATTACCCCGGCATCGACTGGGTCAGTGTCACAACAGGACATGCTAGGGAGATAAAGTTCCTAGATGAAATAAATGACTGCTTCTTGGAGCAGCTGGTTCATGAACCAACCAGAGGGGAAGCAATATTAGACCTAGTCCTTAGTGGAACACCAGATGTAGTGCAAGAGATAAGGGTGTTGGGGCCACTTGGCAATAGTGATCATAGCATGATCACCTTTGATTTAATTAGTGGAGGAGGGATAGTAAGGAAATCCACAGTACTACCCTTTAACTTTCGAAAGGGAGACTATGATAAAATGAGGAAAACAGTTAAGAAAAAACTAAAAGGAGCAGTTGCAAAGGTTAAAGACGTACATCAAGCTTGGGTGTTGTTGAAAAATACTATCTTGGAAGCCCAGACCAGCTGTATTCCACGCTTTAAGAAAAGTGGAAGGAAGTCCAAAAAACTGCCAGCATGGTTTAAAGGTGAGGTCAGAGAGGCTGTTGTTGCCAAAAAAGCATCTTTCAGGAAATGGAAAAAAGAGCCAAACGATGAAACCTGGAAACAGCACAAGCACTGGCAAGTCAAATGCAAGGCATTGATAAGGCAGGCAAAGAGAGAATTTGAGAAGAAGCTTGCTGCGGAAGCAAAAACGCGAAATAAAGACCTTTTCAAGTACATTCGTAGCAAAAAACCTGTGAGAGAGTCAGTTGGTCCATTAGATGATAAAGGGGTTAAAGGAGCACTAAGAGGCGACAAGGCGATAGCGGAGAGACTGAATGAATTCTTTGCTTCGGTCTTTACTGAGGAAGATGTAGGGATGTTACCCATGACTGAAGTGGTATTTAAAGGTGTGGAAGAATTGAAGGAAATATCGATACATCGGGAAGATGTCTTACAACTATTAGATAAACTGAAGAGTAGCAAATCACCTGGGCCGGATGGTATACATCCAAGGGTGTTGAAAGAACTGAAATTTGAGATTGCAGACTTGCTATCAGTAATCTGTGAACTATCATTAAAATCATCTCTAATACCTGAGGATTGGAGGATCGCCAATGTAACACCAATTTTTAAAAAGGGTTCGAGGGGTGATCCGGGAAACTACAGACCAGTGAGCCTGACATCAGTACCGGAAAAATGGTAGAAACCATCATAAAGAATAAAATTACTCAGCATGTAGATAGTCACGACCTAATGGGAGACAGCCAACATGGCTTTAGACAAGGAAGATCTTGTCTTACTAATCTGTTATGTTTTTTTGAAGGAGTGAATAAACAGGTGGACAAAGGTGAGTCGGTTGATATTGTGTATCTGGACTTTCAGAAAGCCTTTGACAAAGTCCCTCATGAGAGACTTTTGGCAAAACTAAAGAGTCATGGGATAGGAGGCAGTGTACTACTGTGGATCAGGAACTGGTTAAAAGATAGAAAGCAGAGGGTAGGGCTAAATGGCCAATTTTCCCAATGGAGAAAGGTGAATAGTGGTGTACCCCAGGGATCTGTGCTGGGTCCGCTGCTTTTTGACATATTCATAAATGACCTGGAAAGTGGAATAACAAGTGAGGTTATCAAATTTGCAGATGACACAAAACTATTTAAAGTTGTTAAAACCCAGGAGGATTGTGGAAAATTGCAAAAGGATCTTGATAAATTGGAAGACTGGGCATCAAAATGGCAGATGAAATTTAATGTGGAGAAGTGCAAGGTTATGCACCTAGGGAAGAACAACCCAAACTATGGTTACACGATGCAAGGTTCTACATTAGGAACCACCACCCAGGAAAAAGATTTAGGCGTCATTGTGGATACCTTGTTAAAACCCTCGGCCCAGTGTGCAGCGGCGGCCAAGAGAGCAAATAGAATGCTAGGTATGATAAGGAAAGGAATGGAAAATAAAACAAAAGTTATTATAATGCCTCTATATCGTTCCATGGTGAGATCGCACCTTGAATATTGTGTGCAATTCTGGTCGCCGTATCTTAAAAAGGATATAGCAATTTTAGAAAAGGTTCAGAGAAGAGCCACCAAAATGGTAAAGGGGATGGAAGGATACTCCTATGAAGAAAGGCTAAAAAGGTTGGGGCTCTTTAGCCTGGAGAAGAGACGGCTGAGGGGAGATATGATAGAAGTCTATAAATTAATGAACGGAGTGGAACGGGTAAACGTAGATCGATTGTTTACCTTATCAGAATATGGAAAGACTAGGGGACATGCAATGAAGCTACAGGGTAAACTATTTAAGACTAATAAAAGAAAATATTTTTTCACTCAACGTGTAATCAAACTCTGGAATTTGTTACCGGAGGATGTAGTAAAGGCTGTTAGTGTAGCTGGGTTTAAAAAAGGTTTGGACAAGTTCCTGGAGGAAAGGTCCATAAACCATTATTAAGAAGGGACCCAGGATATCAATGCTTGAACCAGTACAAGCATTGTGGAACCTGTGTCCCTTGGGGAAACTGCTAGGTACGTATGACCTAGATTGGCCACTGTTGGAAACAGAATGCTGGGCTTGATGGACCTTGGTCTGACCCAGTATGGCATATCTTATGTTCTTATGTTCTTATGAGGCTGGCGAAAGATTAGATGTGCAGCAGTTTTGAACAGATTGAAGGAGAGAGATGACTTAGAGGGAGACCTGCAAGTAGGAAGTTGCAATAATCAAGATGGGAAGTAATTAAAGAGTGGACAAGTGTTCTAGCAGTGTTATCAGAGAGGAAGGGGTGAATTTTGTAAATGTTATAGATAAAGAAGCCCTCAAAGAAAGGTCCAATTAAGTCAAAAAATCCCCCTTTTCTTATGCCTAATTTTTTTGTCGGAGTATCGTCATCCCAGTATCACAAATATGTATTAAGAGATACCACCGTGACTACTCCCTTTTATTAATTAGAACTGTTAAAATGGACCGTAGCCCAAAACTTAGCTGTATGCCACCAAGCGCCAAAACTTTCACTGCACGACGGGCGCACGTTTCGGGTTTTACTCTTGTAGTTCCGAAAAACCCTGCTTCAGGTCAGGAAAGATCAGCAGAGGTAAAAGGGAGTAGTCACGGTGCTATCTCTTAATACATATTTGTGATACTGGGATGACGATACCCCGACAAAAAAAATAGGCATAAGAAAAGGGGGATTTTTTGACTTAATTGGACCTTTCTTTGAGGTGTTCATATTTGGTCTGATTAGGGTTCTTTATTGTTTCCATATAGATAAAGAAGCGACAGGTTTTGGCAATACTCGCATGTGTGAGGAGAAAGAAAGGGTGGAATCAAAGATAACGCCAAGGTTAGGGGCTGAGGAAACAGGAGAAAGAAGAGTATTGCCAACTGAGACAGAAATAGGAGGAAGGGGAGAGGAGTGCTTAGGGGGAAAGATAAGTAGCTCAGTTTTGTTCATGTTAAGTTTCAATCAGCAGTTAGACATTCAGGTGGTGATGTTGGAGAAGCAGGGAGAAATATGGGTCTGCAGTGCCGGAGAAATATCAGGAGAGTAGAAATAGATTTGAGAATCATCAGCATAAAAATGATACTGAAAACCATGGGAGGAGGTGAAAGAATCAAGGGACTGGGTGTAGAGAGAAAAGTAGAGGGCCCAGAACAGACCCTTGGGGAACACCATCTGAAAGTGGTATAGTGGAAGATGTGGAACCATTAGAACAAACACAGAAAGAGTGATGAGAGAGATAAGAAGAAAACCAGGATAGGACAGAGCCTCTAAAACCAAGTGATGACAAAGTGTCAAGGAGAAGGTGGCGGTCAACAGTATCAAAAGCAGCTGAAAGGTCAAGAAGGATAAGGATGGAATAGAGACCCTTGGATTTGGCCAGGAACAAGTCACTGGAGACTATGACAAGTGCTGTTTCAGTACAATGTAAAGGGCGAAAGCCAGACTGAGAAAGTTCCAGAAGAGCTTGAGGGGAAAGAAATTCAAGGCAATGGCTGAGGAATGCGCATTCAAAAAGTTTTGAAATGAAGGGGAGAAAGGAGATTGGACAATATTAGAAGGAGAGTTGGGATCAAGTGAAGGTTTCTTGAGTAGAGGAGTAACCACAGCATGCTTCCTCTTCTGGGGTATGTCCATTTCAGCTGGGATAAGTCTTTCAGTTGACTTCCTGGTCCACTTGTTGAGCTCCCTCCCTCCTAAACCATAAACCATAATTATCTGAACACAGACCTACTGAGCTAAGTCACACATATTATGTTAATAGCCATTTGTTGATTTGTTACAGTATGTATGGAGAAATTTTCCATATCTGATAATTTCCTTTCCTTGAATCCTGCTAGACCAGTCCAGAGAAGTGGATTTTGTTCCTCAGCCAGCAGGTGGACACAGACCAGAGTAATTCTCGGTGATGTCATCACTTGCATACATGCTAATGCAGCACCAAAAGAAGCCAGTATGACACTTTCCAATCAGAAATCAAGACTGAAGAACTCAAAATCAAGTATTATTTAAAAATAACAACTTTGTACAAACTTTTGGCTCCTACTATAACTGACTCTGCATCAGCAATTTATACTGAAAATGTAGTTAAAAGGCAGCAGGGCTCCAAACTTGTACGAATAGTCTTCCATGGAAGATTCTGGATTGGTCTAGCAGAATTCAAGGAAAGGAAATTATCAGGTATGGAAAATGTCTCCTTTCTTATCATCCTGCTTGACCAGTCCAGATGAGTGGAACATACCCAAGCAGCCAGGACGCAGAGTGAGAGGATGAGGACTGTCCGGCCTGAACTGCTCTACAAATGAGTCATCTGCTCTAGCTCCCACATACAACTTCTAGTCTATCACAAAGGTGCTTAGAGATACAGTAACCAAGTAACCACTTTACAGATGTTGTCCAGAGACACTAAGGTGGACTTCACCAATAAGGAGGCTTGTTCCCTAGTGGAGTGAGCTCCGATTCCCTCCAGCACATGTTTCTAACACAGAAGATAGGTTGAAATAATAAGCTTCATAGTACAGTGGGCATTTGAGGACTTGCTCACAGCCTGCCCTTTCCTCGGACCACTGAATAGGACAAAGCTGGTCCGACTGACAGAAGGTATTAGTAATCTACAGATACTTTAATGCCCTCCTCATGTCCACAGATGCACTGAAGGGTCTGTCCAAAGATCATACTCTAAGGAGGAGGGCAGTATTGCGTCCTATCAAGATGAAAGGAAGACAGCAACTGCAGGCGAAAGAATGGTATTATCCTCAGAGAGATGCTGTTAAGATGAACAGAAAAGGCTCTGTATAGAACAAGGCCTGTAGCTCTGACATACACAGCCAGATGCAACAGCCACCAGGCATAGCACACCTTCGGGGTCAAATCCATGTGAGATGCCATCTCTAGGGGCTCAAAGAAGGGACCTTTCAGTGCCTTCAACTGCAGAGAAAGACTTCACTGTGGTATAATTGGACAAACAAGTTGACATACCTGCTTCTCCTCTCTTGAGGAAGGAGGACACATCAGGGAGCACTACTAAGGACACTCCCTGAACATGCTCCTGTAGCATGTAAGGACTACCACCTGAACCATCAAAGTTCAGAGCTAAACCCTGGTACAACTTGGACACTTAAGGTGGACAAAATGACAACTATTCTTGCCTTCCTAGCACCCAGAGCCTGAGAGGAACCCTACTTCTTGAAGACCCTCCAGATCCTCACATAGGCCAAGGATATAGAGGACTTCAGGGCCTTAAGAAGAGTTTTGACCATCTGCTCCAGATTATCCTTCTTAGAAGCTTATGCCTCTCAAGGGCTAGGCCATAAATGTAAAGGGAATGGGATCCTCCATGACCAGGGGACCCTGCTGCAGAAGTCCCCTCTCCTGAGATAGCCATAAAAGGACCTCGCCGACAGGCTCAAGAGAGTCACATTCCATGGCCTGTACATCCAGTTTGGTGCCACTAGAATGACCAAGTCCAGATGAGATCGAATTATGTGCAGTCATTGGCTCAGCAAGGGCCATGGGGAAGAGAGACATATAGGAGCCCCCCTTCTGGGGCCTCTCCCAAAGGGCATTCGAACCCTCCACCTGAAGATCCTTCCTGCAGCTGAAAATGTTTTTCACTTTAGCATTCCCCTGGGTGGCCATCAGATCGAACACTGACAGACCCCATCCCCGGACGATGAAGTCGAACCATGTGGGCTTAGCTCCCACTTGCCAGGATCCACAGTGTTCTGACACAAAAAGTCAGTCTGCATGTTGTTGGCCATTGCTATGTAGCCACCAAATGAGTATCTGCCCAATGTCAGAACTCCACACAGCATTGCATGTGCTGCCTTGCTTGTTCATATACACCACTGCCATGGCATTGCCAGAGAACAGTGACCACTTTATATTCCAAGAGGAACCAAAATCTTTCCAAAGCTAGGTGGATTGCCCTAGACTCTAGTCTGTTGATTGTTCAGAAGTGCTGGTCCCCTTAGGAATCCTCCTGATCAAACTGACCCAGAGAGTTCATTTCCCAGCCTAGCAGGCTCTAAGGTGACCCTCGCCCATTCTGGCACCTCCAGAAGCATCCTGTCCATTAGAAAGTGAAGTTTCTAGATGCTAGGCCAATGCCTCTTTGGTCGCAAAAGGAAGAGATTTATTATTATTATTTAGCTGTATTTATATCCCGCTTATCACCGGGTCAAAGCGGTCAGTTGGGGGATACATTTAACACAAGGGGATATGAGACACATATGTTAATACTTACAGGGAACATGGGCAATGGAGGGTTAAGTGGCTGGCCCAAGACCACAAGGAGTGCCTATAGGACTAGAAATCCCAGTCCCTCTGGCCTGAGATTGCTGTCCCCAGGTGGAACTTGAACCCCTGGCCCTCTGGCCTGAAGTACCTTGTCCTAACCCCACTAGATCACTCCTCCCACCACTGTTCAGACAACTGGGAGCAAAGAGATCCAGTGAGTCAGGTAGTGTCCTTGCAGGAAGCACATGTGTGCTCTGGCCTGAGGTACCAGTTCCAGAGTTGACTCCATTGATCCCAGGAACTGCAGCTAGTCCCAGGCCCTGGAAAATGCCTCAGAACAAAAACTCCTGAGCTGTAGCTGCATATTTTCCAACCTTTCAGGGTGAGAATCACCTTGCCTAAGTGAATGTTGAAGAGGACACTCAGATACTCCAAGTCCTGGGAGGGAACTAGGCTGCTCTTTGGGAATTAATCACCCATCCCAGCTTCTCCATCCACTGGGTCACCTGAGTATTGTCTGCCCTGGACTTTTCCACGGAATCAGAATGAATCAGTGAATCGTCCAGGTACAGGTGAACCTGGATTCTTTGCTTGCACAGGAAGGCTGCCACCCCCACTATGACCTCCAAGAAGATGTGAGGCACCGTGACCAGGCCAAAAGGCAGTGCACAGAATTGAAAATGGCAGCCCAGGATGCAGAATCAGAGGAGCTGCTGATGTTGCTCCCTGATAGAATATGGAATTATACATCGGGAAGGTTCAAAAAGTTTGAAACTCCCTTTTCCAGACTGACACAATGATTGACCTAAAGGTCTCCATTTGGAAGATGGCATGCTTTGCTTGACATTGACTGCCTTCAGGCCCAAAATAGATTGGAAGCACCACCCTTTTTGGACAACACAAAGTAAATAGAATACTACCCCTAAACTTGTTTTGTGGAGAGCAGGGTATGACAACCTGCAACTGTAGGAGGTGCCGAAGAATTTCTTTAAGCACCACTCTCTTGGCAAGGAGCCGCAAGGAGACTTCACAAAGGCATCCCAAAGAAGCTTTGCAAACTCCAACATGTACCACTCTCCCCACTGAGCCCTACGTGAGGATCCTCTGGGCCTATCTTCTGGGATCCTTTGTGGGTGAGCCTCTCCAAGATCTCTCACCAACTTCTCCAGGTCCTCCCTGAAGAACTTGCCCTTAAAGGGGAGCTTGATCAGCCTCTGTTTGCACATGGCATTGTCAGAGCAATTTCAGAGCCAGAGTCAGCTTCAGGCCACCCCAACCACCACACCATGGACTTAAGAAGAAACATAGAAATATGACGGCAGAAAAAGACCACATGGCCTATCTGGTCTGCTCTTCCATCAACTACTACAATAGTCCCCTTTTTTCCTTAAGAGATCCTGTGTGTTTGTCCTATGTTTTTTTGAATTCAGATACTGTCCTCATCTCTACCACCTCCACTGGGAGACTATTCCACACATCTACCACTCTTTCTGTAGAGAAATATTTCCACATATTACTCCTGAGTCTATTCCCTTTCACCCTCATCCTATGTCCCCTCATAGCAGAGCTTGCTTTCAATTGAAAGAGGCTGTCCCCCTGTGCATTTATGCCATGAAGCTATTTAATCATCTCTATCATATCTCCTGTATCCCCCCTTTCCTCTAAAGTATGCATGTTAAGATCCTTATGTCTGTCCTCATATGCATTATAACAAAGACCACTAACCATTTTAGTAGCCACCCTCTGCACAGACTCTAACCTGTTTATATCCTTTTGAAGGTGTGATCTCCAGAATTGCACACAATACTCCAAATGAGGTCACACCAAAGACTTATACAGGGGCACTATCACCTCCTTTTTTCTGCTGGCTATTCCTCTCCCAATGAACCCAAGCATCCTTCTAGCTTTTGCCGTCACATTTTCTATTTGTTTAGCTACTTTATGATCGTCAGACACAATCACGCCCAGGTCCCGCTCTTCTTTTGTAGATAGAAGTACTTCATCCCCTACACTGTACTGCTCCCTTGGATTTTTTCAGCTCAAATGCATGACCCTGCATTTTTTAGCATTAAATCTCAACTGCCAAATTTTCGACCATTCTTCAAGCTTAACTAGATCCCTCATGTTATCTACTCCTTCCTGGGTGTCTACTCTATTGCAGATTTTTGGTATCACCCACAAACAAGCAAACAGTAATAATCCAACATAAGTAGCAGCAAACTTCCATTACATTTCCCAATGCCCCCTCAGGACGTCCATATAGCGTTTCACCAACAGCTTCATCAGGAGAATTAAACACGTTATCGATCCAGCTTCACCAGACATATTCCTGAGGGGCGATGGGAAATATAAATGGAAGTTTGCTGCTACTTATGTTGGAGTATTATTGCTGTTTTGAAGTCTGCTGGAGTGGAGTTGACTACAAGTTTGCAGTTTGAAGATTGTGTGGGACTGCTCAGCAATGGCCTTGTTCAGCTAAGTTATTAATTATGCAGCTTCCTTTTTCCTGTAATTGCTAGGCTGTGATGAGGCTGATATAAAAGGAGGTATTTCTGTTGGGTCGTTGATGTTCTGGGGATGTGGAGCAGCAGAGATTTTCTAAGCTGCCCACGTAGATGCCCCGTTGGTTCTGAGACCCTCTCCTCCTTTTGTTTGGGTTTTTTGTATTTTTGGTATGAATGAAGAAAGAATGAAGATGGAATAATTTGTTTTTTTTGCTATAAAGTGCTTCTTGGAGTTTCAGCTTAATTTTTATCTACATAGTTCTGTTTTTAGTTTGTGGTAATTTATTCCATACTTGGTGAGGATCTATCTTTAAGTGTGCGTGATCAAGGCTAGGTATTCTTTCAGCATGGAGTATTTATGTAGGATCTGTAGTAGTCCAGCTTGTTCAATTTTCCCAATAAGTGTACTGATCATTTTCAGCCCATTGCAGTATTTACAGTACTACCCTTTTCTGGGTAGGTTCCTTGTTATATGAGTTTTGTGTTACTTCATAATATGCCTAGTACTGGATAGGGTTTATATTGCTGTTACCGAGATGCCAGCTGTTGGAAATAATACTGGGCTTGATGGACCTTGGTCTGGCCCAGTATGGCATATCTTATGTTTTTATGTTCTTGTGAAACCAAAATCATGCAATTTTGTGTATGGTGATTTTTAAAGCCAAATCTCCTAATTTTGCTCTGCATCCACTGTTGGGCGAGGGGGACTTCTGTGGATGCAGAATATCTGTTTACAGTTATCATGATGGTCCAGTGTGCAGGTTAAGAAGTCAGTATTTTTTATATTAGAGTCCTAGGTTATATACTTTTAACTGCTACCATTTTTGCTGAGAATAACTAGTGACTGAAAATTTTTCATTTCTTTATTATATAGCCTGGGGATATAAGTTGCATTTTTTTTTCTTCGGGCAGCGTTCAAAATGAGGGGACTCTCCTTTTTGGGTACCTTGGGGGATGGCATCATCTCATCCCTTGCCTCAAGCTGCAGACTGCCTACGGTCATCTTGGGGGAGGGGGAGGCAGGCACATGGCTAAAAGATTCACCTAAGGCATCAGATACCCTTGAGCTGGCTTTGACTTCAGTTTTTGGTTACAGCAAGCATGCTACTGAGCAAAGGATTCCTGTCCAACATGGAACCTCCACCTCCTCCAACAATTCAGGGAGTTCTCATCAGTATTACTTCAACAAAGTGAAATTAGGCCTGACCTGCTAATTGATGTTCCTTGAGTGACTCCAGTACAGTCCCATACCTCTGGGTTGCATCACCTCACCAGCAGCTTGGAGTTATGAGCATGTCATAACTCATGACATCAGGCTATACATACCAGTGGCACCTTCCACCAGAGCTAGTAACCTATTAACAAAACAGACTCATGAAATTACCAAGTAAAGATTTAAACTCAAAACTATGAACAACTAAGCACCTCAGGTAGAAAACATCCCTGTGCTTGAGAAGAAGATTGCTTACCACATATGCTTGCTCCTGGCGGACCTTCACTCTCTCACATGAACTCTCCTGACTCTTTCGATTCATGATCCCACTAATCACATGCGGTCCACAATGGCCAGCACCAGATGTCACCGCATCATCTCTGGTCCAAACCATGTTGACTTTCTTCAGGACCAGATATATGAACTTGTGCTGGAACACAAAGGCACCCCAGATGGGACTGGGACTGGACTGGAGTCACTCAAGGAACGTCAATTAGCAGGTAAAGCCTAATTTCACCTTCCTTATCATTCCTCCAGTCCAATCCTGCACTTCTGGGATGTATCATAACAAGACTGGCCTGAAGCACCGCTGATCCAAATCTCACGTCCCTCGCTGCCTGAACATCAAGTGGATAATGCTTCACAAAGTATGTAGTGACGACCAAGTCACTGCTAGACAGAACTCCTGGCGGAACTAACCGTGACTTGGCCCATAACGTGACCTGCGCCCGGGTTGAGTGTGCCCTCAACCCCTGCAGCAACTCCTTCGATGCAGCAAGTAAGCCAAAGAGATGGCCTTCCTCACTAACTGAGAGATAGAGCCTTGGAAGCCACTTCCCCTTTGCAAGCTCCGCCAAATAAAACATATAATTGATCCGACTTTCTAAAAGCCTCGGTTCTCTTCAAATGTCGTCATAACACCCTATGAACATCCAAACTGTGTAGAAGGAGATCCTTCTCCTTGTCCCCCAAAGCAGAAAACCTCAGGAGCATAACCGCCTTGTTCAGATGAAACACAGACAGCACCTTGGGAAGAAAGGAAGGCACCAGTCTGAGAACCACCTTCTCCCTCGCAAGAACCAGGAAAGGCTCCCGCATTACAAGGCTTGCAGTTCCGAAATCCATCTAGCCAAACAAATAGCCACCAAGAACACTACCTTCAAACTAAGATCCTTTAAGGAGCAAGACCTTAACAGCTCAAAAGGTGGTTCCATTAGCACCGACAACACCAAACTGAGGTCCCAAGGTCCCAAAGGATCCTGCTTTACCGCCCTCAGAAACCTGACCACGTCTGGGCGCGCTGCTAGATAAACTTCCTGGACCCTTCCATGTTAGCAAAAAATGGCCACGACCTGCACCCGTAGGGTGCTGCATGCCAAGCCTCTCTCAAACCCTGCCTGTAAAAAGGCAAGAACCTCTGGCACCGAATCTGCCAGTGGCCTGCAGTGGCCCTTTTCATATGAGGCCTCAAAAGCTCTCCACACTCTAATGTAAGCCAGCAAAGTAGATTGCCACCTGGCCTTCAATAACATCAAGATTACTGCTGCCGAATAACTTCTTTTTCACAAGTGCAACCGCACCCGCTCAATAGCCAAGCCGTAAGCAAGAATCGATCCACCTGCAGCATCAGAATCAGACCCTGCAACAACAGATCTCTCCGAGTCGGGACTCACCATGGATGGTTGACCGTCAGCCGCATAAAATCGGCATACCACAGCCGCTGAGATCAATCTGGAGCTATCAGCAGCATGAGGCCCTGATGCACCTCTATCCTATGTACCACTTGCCCTATGAGCGCCCATGGAGGGAACACAGAGCAGGCCTTCCATCGGCCAGCTCTGCACCAGTGCATTGAGGCCTTCCGATATCTGTTCTCTTCTTTTGCTGTAAAATCGAGCTGCCTTGGCTGACTCGAACATCCCCATCAGATCTATAATTGGCTGACTGCACCGTCTGACTATCTGAGCAAATATCTCTCCATTGAGTGTCCATTCTGCTGGGTCTATATGCACCTGGCTGTGATAATCAGCTGCTATATTTTCCTTTCCTGCCACATGCACTGCAGACAACGCTTACAGATTGTCTTACACCCAGGCTAACAGCCAAGCTTCTTCTACCTTTAAGTTCACACTGCTGGTTCCGCCTTGCTGATTGACATAAGCCAGCTTTGTGGCACCCTCATGGCCTTGCTGAGAAGCAGAGTACTGAACTGCCACAAAGCCAAATACACCGCTCTCAACTCAAGGCGGTTGATAGACTAAGTCGATTCCTGAAAGGATCATTGCTCCTGTGCAATTTGGGACTCGCAGTGTGCTCCCTATCCCTACACACTCACATCTGCCATCATGGCAATCCATTTGGGAGCCTTGAGGGGCATGCTTACCTGAAGGTTGTACCCCTTTAGCCACCACTAGAGAAATCTTCGGATGCTTACTGGACAGGGCAGGGGAAATGATAGTGGGTGATGCTGCATGGACCATCTTCGTAATAAGCTTCTTTATTTATTTATTTTTATTTATTTATAGTCTCTTATATACCGCACTATTCAGCATCAGCGCGGTTTACAATAAACAAGGAGTTACACAATTCTTTGTAAAGGGCACATGTGAGCCTATGCTCATGGCGCAAGTTCGATGGTCGCCACCATGGAGCACAACACGTAGAGATAATACCAGGCTGATTGTGTCCTCATTCTGTGAAATCTCTGGCAGTGTGTTTACCCGACCTTCCGGCAAGGACATGTGGCCTGCCACCATCTGAAATCTGGCCCACTGGTAGACCAGATCCTGAGAGGACCAGAACTGACTCTTTGCAAAGATTATCACCCATCCAAGATGCCACCACTCTTGCTATGAGCCATTCGTGTTCATCCTTTGACTTTGCCTGAATGAGCCAATCGTCCAGGTAAGGATGAACCAGAATCCCTTTCTGGCATAGACGTATTGTGACCACCACCTAACTTTGTGAATGTGCGGGTGCGGTTGCTAAACCGAATGGGAGTGCCTGAAACTTGATGTGTCCCATGGGTACTGCAGACCTCAGGAACTTCTGATGTTCTGCCTGAATCGTAAAATGTAAGTAGGCTTCTGTCAAACTGAGGGAAGTCAGGAACTCTCCCTCCCTGACCACTACAATGACCAACCATAGCATCTCCATATGAAAACGAGGTACTCTGAGACACCAATTGACGTGTTTGAGATCCAGAATGGGGTGGAAGGAGCCTTCCTTCTTGGGAAACAACAAAATAAATCAACCATAAACGCACTGGCCATCCAGTACTCTTCTGAAGGCATGCAGATCTAAAAGCGACTTCAACGTCTCTTGCACCGCCTTTTGTTTCTGAGGTACTTTGCACAGAGAGAGGACAAATGCTTCTGTGAGAGGGCTGCTCCACTCCAGCGCATAACCCTCCCTGATAACCTCCAATACCCATTGATCAGAAGTAATCTGTGCCCACACAGGGTAAAAATACCACAGCTGAACCCCTACAGGTATCAACTCTGTCTGGGCGAGTCTCGCTTCATTGGGACTTCTTGGGAGCTGAGGAAGAGAAGAACCCTTCTCCTGACCCCGGAACCCCTTAAAGGACTGCCCCTTAGAAGGGAATCTGCCCTTCTGGTATGGCGCAAAGCGTACTGCTTGAAACTGCCAGTAGTTTGGCGATTGCCCCTGCAGCAGAATGGTGGAACAGAGAACCTTTTGTTTGTCCTCTGGAAGCCAACCTCCTTTAGATTCTCCCAAGTCCTCCACTAATTTATCAAGATTCTCTATGAACAGGAGTTTCCCACTGAAAGGTAACTTACTCAAACGGGACTTGGAGGAAACCTCAGCCGACCAATTCTTAAGCCATAGGTAGCGATGTGCTGCCACCACAGCTGCCATACTCTTAGACAAACCTCTTATCAGATTGTAAAAAGAATCTGCCAAATAAGCCACCCTCAACTCCAATTTGGTCGCTTCCAATGGTAGCAGTTGCAAGCTGCCCAGGGTCTCGATAATCCCTTGTGCCCACTTTAAACATCCTCAAGCCACGAAAGCGCCGTAGACAGATGCCTGTAGAGACAGGGCATTGATATCAAAAGCTTGCTTAAGCAGGATTTCCACCTTTTGATCTTGGACCTCCTTAAGAGCCGAGCTACCTTCCACAGGAATGGTAGTCTTCTTAGTTACTGCCGAGACCGCTGCATCCACCTTAGAAGACCTCAGAAGTTCTCTGTCACCTTCCGGCAGTGGATACAAGCGAGCCATAGTCCGCGTTCCCTGTAATGCAGCTTCTAGGACATCCCACTCATCCTGGATCATCTGCCAGATCATGTGGTGCATCGGGAAGACCTTTTGTGTTTTTCTGACAGCCTGGAAAAGAGGGTCCTCTGGAAACTCCTCTTCCACAGGAACCTCCGTGCCCATATTTAGGGCTTTCAAGGAATGAGTAATCAATGCTGCCAGCTCCTCTCTCTGGAATATATGGATTATTTGTGCCTCCTCCCCTTGGGGAATCTCATCTTCCTCAAGCTCCAGCTCCTCTGTCCCCATCTCTTGTTCAACTTCTAGTTCTTCTTTTTCCTCTGAATGGAAGAGCCCCATCACCCCCCAAAGGTCCTCATCCATTCTTCTCCAGTTAGGCCTTGGCTCACCTTGTGCCCTGACCTTTGCCAGCAACTCAGGCAAGCCCCGCTTTGGTGTCTATACCTGCGAACTTCCTGGCTCGCCTCCACGCTGCTTTAAGCAGAAAGCCTTATGGAGGAAGAGAATAAACTCTTGAAAAAGTGCCAGGTATCTCTTCAGGTTGTTCTTTAGCCGGAGTGCCCTCAGAAGGCTTAACAGACTTACCAGTCGTCTTTCTTGCACCCTGGGCCATGGGCACTGGAGTTTCAGTGTTCCCTTGCTCTGCCACAGCCTGGGCCAGCGGAGCTGATGAAGAGCCTGCCTGCACTCCCGAGGGATCTGGCATCCTTTCACCCTGTCCCTCAAGGAACCTCTGCTCAGCACACCTAGCTTCTGCTTCACCGTCACAGCAGAAACCCGTGCTGGAAACCGAGCCCCTGCGTGCGCCACATGCCAGATACATGCTCTTAGGGGGCATTACCTGCTTTCCTCTGTCAGGGGAGTTTAGCTTATTGCCAAGCAAAAATCTCCCCCTTAGCTGTATCTCGGCTCTTGAAGCCTCTCTTGTGGGGTTTGTTTGGGTTTTTTTTCCTTCAATGTGAGGCACCCTCTGAGGACAAAAATAACAAAATGTGGGTTTTACTTCCTCAGAGTCCGGCCAGTGCCCTTAACCATGCTTCTTAATCCAAAACAAAACCCCAGCAAAAGAGATCCCAGCCAAAAGAATAGAAAATAAAAACAAAGTAAAACGGCCAAAAAAACCCCAAGGAACCTAAGATGGCGCCGGTTCCCATGCAGGGTGGGAAGCAGCCCCCAGCTCCGTCTATACACGCGGCTTTATCTCCTGGGCCTGTTTTCCTGCTACCAACACTCACCTGCCTTATGTCAAGCAACACCCACTACTGCCTGTACTCCTGACCTGATACTTAGCTGCCTGCAGAGCTTCAGTGGCATCGGGAGTGCTCCAAGAGGGAGAAAGACCATTCTGATAGTCGCCCTGCACACTGTGGGCGCTGTAGCTGAGTGTCAGGCTGCAGAAACAAACCTCTGCCTTTTGGGTGCCTTCTGCCTGTTTCAGTCCGTCCCGTCCCCCCCCCCCCCCCCGGCCTGAAGCCTCCATGTTCTGGATATGCCTCCTGCCCCTCTTATCTGTTCTTTTCTTTTTTTTTTTAATTTAACTTTACATTCAGCTTCAACCCTGTCTTAAAGGGCTGTGCTCTTCTTTGGTACTCCCGACTTTTTAGTGTCCTTATCTGTTCCTCTAATGAGTCCTCCTCATGGAATCACCTCACCCCAGCTGTTTGGAGACTGAGATACTGGCTTTGGTGGGAGGTGCCACCAGTATGTATAGCCTGATGTCATGAGTTATGACATGCTCAGTCTCCAAGCTGCTAGTGGGGTGACACAACCCAAAGGTGCGGGACTGGACTTGAGGAACAATAAGGAAGGGAGAGACAGACATAGACCTTAGACTGCCCTGAAAAGAGTCAATCCTTCCTCTAAGGAAAAGTATTTTGACTACTGTAAAAGTGCTAACATACAATCACTATCATAGCTTAACACCAGCTGCCACTAGAAGTTTAGCTTTATAGGCTAAGACACCACTAGAGAGTTAGAGGTAAGAACCAGGAATTAAACTTAAATCTAGTAACTCAATTCATGGTGCCAAAATACAAATTTGAGTGAAATATATAGCCAGCCAGTAAATTTTCCTCCAACATGACAAACGTCTGTCCTTTTACTTAGAATACTCCTATCCAACTAGCTTATGGAGCACTGTTGGTCTTGGAATGCAAACCCTGACCTCCACTCAGTGTTCTGAAATACTCAGTGACTGGCCCTAGAAATAATTATTTAAGAGTTATCACAACTATTCTTCTCAAAGCAAGAAGGGTAGGTTTTGGCAAAGTTGTGGTGTAGTATAACTAGTAGTATTTCATGCTCTATATATGGATCTGCAAATTGTTTTATTTTTCTTGCTTTTCAGGGGCTGATGCATTCCAGTGGTCCCGTAGGACGACATCGGCAGCTGGTATTAGTTTTAGAGGGAGAACTTTACCTCATTCCATTTGCTCTGCTGAAAGGAAGCTCTTCCAACGAGTACCTCTATGAGCGATTCAGTCTAATTGCCATACCTTCCATAAGATCACTGAATCCAAACTCCAAGGTACAGTCCTCAATCAGTTTCTACCAAAATGCTATTGAAAAATATCACAACATTGTACAGATAGTTATAGTTTTCCTAATGTAACAGTATGGTATGGTTCTATAAAAACTACTTAATCAACATGATGACCTAAATTATTTCTAAGTGATGCTTTGCTCTGTATGACAAATACAATTTAAGGGTTAATAATTTAATAGTGCCTTTCCTAGAAACAGCAAGACAGTTTAAAGTATAACTTCTGTTACAGGAAAGATAAACAGGAGAAGCAAACTAATAGAAGATGAAAGGGAGGGTTAGAACACAAAAATTAAGGAAAAAACCATGAGAGCCGGGAAATAGAGGAGACAAAGGCAAAAAGCAAACAGGTGTCTTTGGGAACTACAAGGTCAGTGACAGGATGAGGAATGTAGATGGGAAGGTAGGAGCTGTAGCCAGGCTTAATGGAGGTATTTTGAATGAGCTGTAGTCACTTCAGAGAAATAGTTGAGACACCATGGAAGAAAGCGCTTCCATCATCTATGAAGCACACTTTGGGGGTGGAGGGAAGGGGGAGGGGCAACAGCGTGGTGACAGCAGCAGGCCAGGTAGAGCAATGCCACAAAACTTGAAGATTCACATACTGCTGCCCACTTTACATCTACCAGAGGAGACTCAGCCCAGCACAGTGTGGCAGCAGGCTTTTGAACACCCACATATGCATTTAAGGCTTGCCATATCCGCCTCCTTCGACATTCACATATAGGTGTTCAAAGGCCCACTGCCACACTGAGCAGTGGAATTTGAAGCAAACAGAAGCAGAGGGTAAAGAGGAGATGCTGGAACGTGGAGGGGTGGAAGGGACGGAGGGAGATGATGGAAACCTGGGAGGAGAGGGAAGGTTTGGGCAGGGAAGGGGAGATGCTGGACTACAGGCAGGGCAAGGGCACATGGCAGATGGTTCACCTAGGGTGTCAAATACTCTTGACCAGCCCTTTTAGGTAACCAGATATGGAAGGTGCTACAGATGGTACAGTTTTCCTCCTGCTGATCCAAAAAGCTTCTGATTTCTGTGGAATGGTGTTTAGTTCTTGAGTGCAGGGCTAGCATGCAACTGCATCCAAATAAGAGTTGAAGGTAGTGGTCAGGGGAGAGGACATCAACATATGCCATTAATTGTAAATCAGCTGCATAGTAATACATGATAACTCTGAATCTTTGGACTAGGGCAATAAAAGATGATAAGAATAAGTTAAAGAGTGTGAGGCAAGTATTGAACTCTGTGGAATTCTATTCATGAAGGGGGGGGGGGTGTATTCTAGAGGAAGGCAACCTCCAATTAACAGAAAATATATGACTATTCAAAAAACACCTAAACCATTCTAAAGCCCTATCCCCATGCTTAGGTCCTGCAGGCTGGTGAGAAGAATAATATGATGTAGAAGATCAAAGGCAGAACTCAAGTCTAGGAGAAATAAGAGGTCAGCTTTGTCACTATAAAGGCAGCTATCAAGTTTAATAGATATTTCATTAAGGCTAATACGGCTGTCTTGGTGTTGTATGTGGGGCAGAAGATGGATTACCTAGTGTGCAGAGCATTGATTTTATTCAGGAAGTGATTCAAGTTGATCTATATTGTCCTAACAAAAGTTCATGATCTGAAGGGAAACGTCTGTTGAAATTGGAATGGAGGAGTAGCCTAATGGTTAGAGCACTGACTTGGGAAACGACAGACCAGGTTTTGATTCCCACTAGCACTCCTTGTAGCCTTGGGCAAGTCACTTAACCCTCCACTGCCTCAGAAAAATCCAAGTTATCAATGTCCCTGTTTAATGTACATTGTCAAGTTTAAGTTACAATGTAAACTGCTTTGATTGAAATAATAAAGCGGTATACAAAACCCGTTAAATAAATATATTTCCAACACTATATTAATGGAAATTACCGAGCATAAGGGATCGAACATTGAAGGGAAAAGTACTGGTACTCTGGAATAAACTGCCAAGGGAGTTAAGAAAAGTTTATACTTGCTATTTAAACAAAAATTAAAAACATGGTTGTTTCAGGAATATTTGTGAACAAAGGTGAAGTATATTTGTAGTGTTAATAGAGGAATCTACTGAATTTGCTTGGGGGGGGGGGCTTAGAAAGGTTTTAAATTTGTATTAGATATTCTAAGATAGTATATAAAGAAATCGTTTGGTTTTTACTATTTGTAGTCCATCTTGAGCTTTCTTTAGAGCACAGTAGAAAATAAATGGTAATTTAATTTAAATTAAATTCAGCTGAAGAGTGCTTTTCAATCACCTTAAGAAACAAAAGGTAAATTTGAGATGGCCTGTAGAGTCAAGAATGGAGAATCTCCAATGTAACGCCAATTTTTAAAAAGAGTTTCAGGGGTGATCCGGGAAACTACAGACTGGTGAGCCTGACATCAATACTGGGCAAAATGGTAGAAAACATTATAAAGAATAAAATTACTAAACATGTAGATAGCCATGGTTTAACAGGAGAAAGCCATCATGGATTTAGCCAAGGAAAGTCTTGTCTTACTAATCTGTTATATTTTTTGGAGGTATGAATAAACAAGTAGGCAAAGGTGAGCCAGTTGATATAGTATCTGAATTTTCAGAAAACCTTTGACAAGGTCCCACATGAGAGACTCTTGATGAAATTAAAAAGTCATGGGATTGGAGGCACTGTACTATTGTAGATCAGGTACTGGTTAAAAGATAAAAAGCAGAGAGTAGGGCTAAATGGCCAATTTTCTCAAGGAGAATAGTGGAGTACCCCAGGGATCTGTACTGGGTTCGCTGCTTTTTAACATATTCATAAATGACCTGGAAATAGGAATAATGACTGAGGTGATCAAATTTGCTGATGACACAAAATTATTCAAAGTTGTTAAAACGCAAAAGGATTGTGAAAAACTGCAAGAGGACCTTGATAAATTGGAAGATTGGACGTCCAAATGGCAGATGAAATTTAATGTGGACAAGTGCAAAGTTATGCACCTAGGAAAGAACAACCCAAACTGTGGTTACACCATGCAAGGTACCACCTTAGAAACTACCACCCAGGAAAATGATTTAGGCGTTATCGTGGATAAAGGCACAAGTGGTTCCTTTACACAAAAGCGGACATAAGGATGACATTGAGAACTACAGGTCGGTTAGTCTAACCCCTGTGATTTGTAAATTATTGGAAAGGCTACTAAAATAGAGACTAATGAGGTTTCTAGAGTCCATTGGATTGCATGATCCAAGGCATGGATTCTCTAGAGGCAGGTCTTGTCAGACAAATCTGATTGATTTGACTGGGTAACCAGGCAGTTGGACCAAGGAAGAGCCCTAACGCGGTATACTTAGATTTCAGTAAAGCCTTTGACACAGTTCTACAAAGGTGACTTATAAACAATCTGAGCACTGTGGGGATGGACCCTAAAGTTACTGATTGGGTTAGAAATTGGTTGAGTGGGAAGTGACAAAGAGTATAGGTAAATGGAGCTCACTCTGAGGAGAAGGAGGTTACCAGTGGTGTGCCGTAGGGACCTGTCCTTGGTCCGATTTTTTTTAACATCTTTGTTACAGATATTGCAGAAGGGCTGTCAGGTAAGGTTTGCTTGTTTGCAGATGATACCAAAATCTGTAATAGAGTAGACACCTAGGAAGGAGGAGATAACATGAGAAGGGATCTAGATAAGCTTGACAATTTGGCAGTTGAGATTTAATGTTAAAAATGCAGGGTCATACATTTCAGCTGCAAAAATCCAAAGGAGCAGTACAGTGTAGGGGGTGAAGTACTTCTGTCCTCGAAAAAAATCTTAAAGTACCTAAACAGGTAGAAAAGGTGACTGCGAAAGCCAGAAGGATGCTCGAGTGTATACAACAATATGGCTTCCGTCCCGGCCATGGAGTAGACACTCTTTTAACAGTCCTCCTAGACACACTAGTAAGAGGAATAGACAGCCCTAAAAATGCATTCCTCCTTCTTTTCCTAGACATATCTGCGGCTTTTGACAGTGTTCATCATACATTAATGCTTAATAGGCTCACACAAATCGGTGCCAACTCAACAATCCTTAAATGGTTTACGTCATATCTTTCTAATAGATCCCAAACAGTCAGGATCAACAATCAAACCTCCAACACATACAAACAAGAAATAGGACTCCCCCAAGGCTCTGCACTATCTGCTTTACTATTTAACATATACATACAACCAATCTGCAATATCTTTAAAAAAATTCAAAATCTTTTATCACATATATGCGGATGACATTATGCTGTACATCCCATTCACAATCCCTACGATTCCCCTCCAACCCTTAACAGACTGCTTCAACGAATTAGCAACTTGGTTAGAAGAACACAATCTCTTCATTAACCACTCTAAAACCGACATTCTAATTGTAACAAAGAACAAATCCTTTACCCCCCCCACCCACATTACACTTGAGAATTATGACATCCACATAAAAAGCGAAATAAAATACCTAGGAGTGTTACTAGACTCTCAACTCAGTATGAACACACACATAAGAAACACAACAAAGAAAATTTACTTTAAACTCAAAGTTTTAAAACAACTACGCCCACTTGTCCACCTACAAGATTTCCTAAGTATTATTCAAGCCATTATCACCCCACATTTTGACTTCGCCAACCTCTCCCTACTAGGTACAACAAACCAAAACATCAGAAGACTCCAACTGGCTCAAAATGCCGCTGCTAGAACTATAATGAAGGTTCACCCTTTTGAGCACATATCACCTTACCTAGCCAAACTACACTGGCTCCCCATTCAATCCAGAATAAACTATAAATTAATAATAACCACTTTTAAAGCAATAAATAACACTGCCCCAGAAACCCTAAATAAATTAATCATTAAAGACACACCCCATAGTGCACAAAGAAGAGGCAACGCCAATAAATTAAGAATTCCAAAAGAATACACAAAGTCCAAAAAAACAACAAATAAAAAGGCATTTTCACATGCAGCCCCTACGCTCTGGAACTCGCTACCCGATGAACTCAGAGCCTTAACTGACTTGAAAGATATACGCAAAAACTTAAAATTCACCTCTTCACCATCTACTACGGCACATTAGCTAACTCTCAACTTCAACATGAAAAGGGATAAACTATACAACACAAGTAGATCTACACCACTAAGCCTATTGACGTTTTGACCTTAATACTGCCTATAATTCGTACACTGTTGAACTTCTCCTACTATATTTGTACATAGTTAATTGTACATAGTTCCAAAAAAGTTTAAAAGTTCAAATGTTAATTGTATTTAGTTCATGTTATCGTTCAATGTAAAAACAGTAATGCCTACCTGTTTAATCAATTGTTATATGTAAACCGCACTTGATCTTCGGAAGGTTGCGGTATATAAAAAATTTGTTAAATAAATAAAATAAAATAAAATAAATAAAATAAAATAGGGAGAGGAATGGCCACAGAAAAAGGAGGTGATAATGCCTCTGTGTAAGTCTCTGTTGCGACCTCATTTGGAGTATTGTGTGCAGTTCTGGAAACCGCACCTTCAAAAGGATATAAGCAGGTTGGAGTCGGTGCAGAGAGTGGCTACTAAAATAGTCTTCGTTATGAAACATATTGAGGACAGACTTAAGGATCTTAATATGTATACTTTAGAGGAAAGGCGGGATATGGGAGATATGATAGAGACATTTAAATACTTCTGTGACAAATGCACGGGAGAATCTCTTTCAATTGAAGAAAAGCTCTACTGTGAGGGAACATAGGATGAGGGTGCAAGGGGATAGATTCAGGAGTAATATGCAGAAATATTTCTCTACAGAAAGAGCGGTAGATGTGTGAAATAGTCTCCCAGTAGAGGTAGTAGAAACAAGGACAGTATCTGAATTCAAAAAAGCATGGGGCAAACACAGAGGCTCTCTTAAGGAAAAAAAGGCACTATTATAGTTGATATGGAAGGCAGACTAGATAGAGAACACCACGAAAAGTAAGAAAATCACGTCAGAACAAGGACCCAGTCTAAGGTGTGGTAATATGGAAAGACAGAGCTTTATTTGTCATAAACCAGGGACGACCCGACACAGGCCGTGTTTCAATAACCTTCATCAGTGGTTAAATCTGGCACACTAAAATCATAAATACATAAAATGTAAATAAAACAAGAGATCACAAAATTAAAACAATGCAGCAAACATTAAAAAATTAAAATTATAATTATAGCATGAACAGATGTTAAAATGATCACATATAAAAGTGTAAAAACCTTTCATAATAATCAATTAGAATCATAAATATTCACATAAAAACATATAGAAATATGAAAAAAATGTGAAAAAACAATGTGGGGGTGTGACAAACTCAAGTACCAAACATATACGTGGGTACCTCTGTTTAAATGTTAGCCCATATAGGTCTTTGTAAACTGAAAGAAGAAATGAGCAATAATATTTGAATACAGCATAAAAAGACTATCTAAATACACCATGAAAAACAGAAGGGACTATCTTGTTGCCAGCAATAAGGGCTGGGGTATCATAACTAAAAACCTTTAAATAAACTTATAGTAAACAGCATGAACAGAAAACATCATTTCTAATGATAACAACAAAACTCCATACTTGCAATGCTCATTTGTCAATAGAGAGAAGCAAACTTTAAAATATAAATATTTAGAAATGAAAATATACACTAAGCTTTAAAATACCAATCAAAACGCACTAGAAAACAATATATGAGTCTTTTAAAACACTAAAAATGCCTGCATAGTTTTGTGGGAGTATGTACACTCTATTTGGGGACCACCCACACATAAAGATGATAAAATCCTAAGCCGCGGAAAAACCAGCCATCGCGTTGCCTGGCTGAACAAACATAGTTGACTGCTAAACAGGACATAAACCCCTTATTTAAAATTGTACATGAACTCTCTTTATTCTTCAATGGATCGTTTGTAACTATCAAACTAAAAAGGAGACTATTATTTGTGGAACCACTGTATGCACAAAAATTCTAAATTGAAAATGGTGGCAATAAATTAAAAAGTAGAAATAAAATATATACATATATGTGTGTTTATGTGAAGTAATCTTATAAACACCAGCATAAAAGCAAACTTAAAAAAGCAAAATGTAGATCTTTCACCTCCAAAAATGCTAAGCTTCATCTACGATCCTCTGTATGTCTGAAGTGTATACAACGATTCAGAAAACGCCCACACATGCGCTCTAAAGATAAAACCTGGACTGCAGGAAAACCGGCCATCACTCTGAATTCATATTATATAATTAAGAGAGGCATTGTAGATACACAGTAACCTTGTTATATGCCTCAAGGGGCAATGTTAGTATATTATGGAAAGGTACAGAGAAGAGCGACAGAAATGGTAAAGGGAATGGGAGACTACATCTATGTGGAGAAGCTTAAAAGGTTGGGGTTCTTCAACTTGGAAAAGAGAATGGAGTGGAATGGGTAAACGTAGATTGGTTGTTTACACCATCAAAAAATAGAAAGACTAGGGGACAGTCAATGAAGCTAAAATGTAACCCATTTAAGACTAATAAGAGAAAATATTTTTTTTACACAACGTGTAATCAAATTCTGGAAATTGTTACTGGAGGATGTACTAAAAGTTGTAAGTGTAGCTGTGTTTGGACTAGTTTCTGGAGGAAAGGTCCATAAACCATTATTAAAGAAAACCCAGGAAATCCACTGCTTACTCCAGGATGAGCACTGTGGAACCTGTGTGCTTTTTTGGGAACCTACCAGGTACTTGTGACCTGGATTGACCATTGTTGGAAACAGGATACTGGGCTTGATGGACCTTGGTATGACTCGCTATGGCATTTCTTATGTTCTTAAGGTTTAACTTCTTTAGTAAAGCCTGACTATGGCCTTCTTCCAGTATCTGGGAAAGCTTCCTTTCGTAAGACTGTTGTTGACCATGGTACAGAGATGTGGCAAGAGTCCTCAACAATAGGGAGTTAATAGCCAGTCTAGGTGATGAAGGGTCATCTAATAAAGAGCTCATCAAGGTTAAATGAGTTCTTTTTTAGGGGTGGTGGGGAGTGGTCTACAGGAGCAGTTGTTGAGAAGAAAATTCTCAAGGAGGGTAGAATGGTGATTGACTTAGGCTCACTGGAAGAACATTTTTCCTAATGATAGCAACTTTTTCAGAGAGAAAAAAAAAAGAGGCATAAGAATCAGGGGTTAAGAGTGAGGCCTAGATAATCCTCTCAGGAGAGGGATACTCTGGAGAAGTTGGCAACCAAGTTAAAGAATTGTCTAGTGCAATTACGATGAAGCTGTAGTTGATGATGGTAGTAGACACTGTTGAGAGAAAATATAAATCATCTCAGAAATTAGTTATATTTCTTTCTTTGAGTATAATATTTGTTAGTAAATATTAGTTACTTTCTTTTGAATACACTTCCTTATGATGTTAAAACAGCAATGCTAGTAGCATTTTGTAAAACAATAGGAGTCCAAGTTTCAAACCCTAGAGGAGGGGAAAGGGCATGCAATTTTCAAAGCGGCATTGTCAGAGCTTGTGTTTCTCAAATCTCTCATAGAGGCAGACCTAGCCAGTTGGGTTTTCAGAATTACCACAATGAATATATATGAGACAGATTTGCATTAAGTGGGTCTCCACTGTATGCACATTTATCTCTTGCACTTTCATCATGGTAATCCTGAAAATCTGTCTGACTAAGCATGCCTTCATGAGAGGAGTGAGCAGCACTGCCTTCCCCGCATACTTGGTAAGGAAGGCATAGGAAATTCCCACATCCAACAATACCCCTTTACTTTATAAACAAGGATGGACGGAACAAGGTGACATTTTACTTACCAGTTAATGTCCTTTCCTTGAGTCCTGCTAGATCAGTCCAGACAAGTAAGTTGTGTTCCCCTACCAGCAAATTGGTGGAGACAAAGAACCAGTGAAAAGCCCAGATTTCAATGACATCACTCTCATGCCTCTATATGCCTCAGCCACCAGAGGGTTCCTTCAGTATTCGTCCCACAGCATATGGGAGATACATAGCAAGTCTCACACAACCTCGATTGTGGGCAACAATGAACAGTCAACAGTAGAGAACTATATACAGAAAAGTAAAAAACAGAAGGTTGTCAGCAGAAGATGAATTTGCACAGCCAAGTATAAAAATCATAGTGGACCCAAGGGTACTGCAGCAGAAGAACAGAAAAATACAGTTTCAGGGGCAGGCCCTAGACTGATCTAACAAGACTCAAGGAAAAAGACATTAGTTGATAAGTAAAATGTCACCTTCCATATCATCCTGCTAGACCAGTCCAGACAAGTGGGATGTACCAAAGCTACCAAAGCCACTGGGCAGGAAGAAGACATAGCAGCTCACAAAACCTTGGAGCCGATGGCCGTGTCTGCCGACGCGTGGAATTCCCTATGGTAATACTTGACAGAAGTGGAAAGTGATGACCATATTGCTGCTTGACATTAATTTCAGGGGTTACTAAACTCTGCTCAATCCATGAGCACCAGGGCTCTGAGCACCAGACACAGATCCCAGGAAGACATCACAGTCCGAAGGGGAAGACGCAGACACTGAACCCCTTGGAGAAAACGTGAGATGTCTGGGTGTAAGGCCAAGGACTTGCTTGCCACTGGACCATGGAAATAGGCCATAGCTGCCACCTGAACTTTTAGGAAGCTAAGTGAAAAGCCCTCCTTTTGGCCATCCTGCAGAAAGGTCACCTTGGCCACCTCAGGAGCCAATTGCTGCATACCGCACCAGCGCTCAAATAGGCAACATATCCTTATGTATGTTAGCTTGGTAGACCTCCTCCAGGCACCAAGCAGAGTAGAGGTCAGTGCTAGAGAGTAGCCCTTATACTCCAGCAGTCTCCTTTGAAGAGCCATGCCATAAGCAAGAGGGGAACTGGGTCTTCCAGGACGATCAGTCCCTGCCACATTAGCCCCCGAGATGGAGGCAGCTGAAGAGGAAGCGCTTGAAGGAGTCACATCAGGTCTCTGAACCATGCTCCCGGCGGCCACTCCAGTGCTACCAGAACAGTCTTCTGCCAAGGTGGCAGTCTATACATCAAATCACACACCCCACCAGGGGCCATGGAGTAAACATATACAGCAGCTGCTGACATGGCCAGGGATGGGTCAGGGCATTGATGCCCTCAGACACCATCTCCATATGGTGACTGAAGAAGCAGCAGACTTTGGTATTGCAGTGGGTCATCATCAGATCCATTTTGGGGCAACCCCAGTGGCACAGAATCAACTGAAATGTCTCCGGACTCAATTACCATTCTCCAGGATTCAGAAAATACTGGCTAAAGAAGCCTGCTTCCACAATGTCCACCTCGGCAATATACTGGGCCAAAAAGGCTAGGAGGTTCTCCGCCCAGACAAACAGGAGATCCATCTTCAGAGCCACCCCAGTGCTCCTTATGCCACCTTTCCAACTGACATAGGCCACCCGGGGGCCGGAAATGCAGAAAAGCCAACCTGATGGCCCTCACTTCAAGATGGTTGATGGGCCACACCGCTTCCCTGTGGTTCCAACAGACCTGGGTTGTACTGTCTTGGCAATGGGATCCCTGGCCTGAGAGATTGGCATCCATCACCAGCAGGATCCAGGAGAAATCATCCAGCGGTATGCCTTTGCTCAGATGACAGTGCTGCTGCCACCGCAGGCTAGCCTTCACAGTCAATGGGAGTGGAAGCCTGCACTTGAGGACTATAGAGTCAACAAGGACCGCCATCTCTATGGTCGCTGCCATCAATCTGAGGAACTGAAGATAATCCCAGACTGGGGGCCTGTTGCACACAGAACAGCACGAGACAATCCAACAGTCTTCTGACCTTCTCCTATGACAGGAAACTCTGTACACTCGAGTGTTGAAATGTGCTCCCAGCAACTCCAAGGACTGGGAAGGCAAAAGCTGACTCTTTCACTGATTGATCACCCAACTGAGATGTTCCAAAAAGGATACTACTCAGGGCACCAACAGAGACCCTTCTGAGAGGGAATGGGCTTGGATGAGCCAGTCATCCAGATATGGATGGACACAGATCCCTTAGCACTGCAACTGTCACCGCCATGACCTTAGAGAATAACCTTGGGGTGAAGAATAGCCTGAAAAAGAGGGTGGAGAACTGATAGTGAGAGCCACACACGGTCAAACACAGATACTACTGCTAACCTGCCCAGATTGGGATATGAAAATATGCCTCGGCCAAATCCAGAGAAGCCAAGAATTCCCCTTGGCGCACTTCTTCAATCACAGAGAGCAAGGTTTTCATCCAGAAGTGCAGGATGTGCAAGTGCTATTTGACCCCCTTGAGGTCCAAAATGGGCCAGAAGAAATGGTCCTTCTTTCACATCACAAAATAGATGAAGTACCTGCCATTGCCCCGCTCGTCGAGAGGATGGGCACCACAGTCTTCAGGTGTAGGAACTTGTCCAAGGTGGTCCACACAGTGGCACCTTTGATTACAGACCCACAAAAGGAAATGACAAAGGCTTTGGGAATCAGTTCTTTGCAGTCCAGGACATAGCTCAACTGAATGGTGTCTAGCACCAAGCAATCCTTGGTAACCCAAACCCTTTCCTGAAATAAAAAGCGAAACCTACCTCCAACCTGAGGAACCAGGGAATAGGCCCCAAAATCTTCATTGCACGGCCTGGGAGGGTCCTCCTCTGGAAGGGACTGAGCCCATGCCCTTCATGAAAGGACTGGGAATGAGCCCGAGGCCTTCAAACAGAGGGGGAGAGAGATTTTCCTGGTCAGTAATGACAATAATCCAGAGACCCCTGGGAATCTGGCCAGCATGGCCTTGGTTATCGGGTGGAAGCTGACGAGAAGGGGCACCAGCCTGCTTCACAGGCCTCTTGGACCTGTCTTCCGGGAAGCGGTAAGATTTTGTCTCACCTGGGTCCTTCACCAGCTCCTCCAAATCAGTTCCAAACAGAAGCTTCCCCTTAAAGGCCAGTTGAGCCCACCAGACATTGGAGAATGTGTTCGCTGTCCAGTGCCAGAGCCAAATCCAGTGCCATTACACCTTAGTTAGGGTACCATCTCTGGCCGCCAAATGTACCAGGTCATACATGGCATCAGAAAGGAAGGCCATAGCTGACTCTAAAAGAGGGGTAGTATCAGGTGGAAGAGGCTGCCATGTTGAACTGGCTCCTCAGCAAGAAATCCACCTTGCGATCTAGAACATCCTTTAAGGCCAGTCTGCCTTCTGCAGAAATGGTGGTCCATGAATATCAAACCACTCGATGCACTCTTCCTCCAGAAAGTGGAGATATTTTTATACACCCTTAACCCTTTAGGCAGGGAGTCAGATGATTTCCACTCAGACCAGATTATATTCTTGATCATCTCCAGGGACAGGAAGATAGCAGTGGATTTCCGCACCCCTTGAAGGTTCGGGAATACCTTTGGCTTCTGCTCCATGCTGGAAGCATCCGTCAAGTTCAAGGTGAAGGAGACCCTGGTAATCAATGCCACCAGCTCCTCCTTCCAAGTATGGACTAATCACGCTGGCCTCTACATAATATTCTGAAGGTGAGAACACTTCCTCATCCACATCAGAGCCCAATACCAAGCCATCTGAATCAGAGGCATAATCAACATCTCAGATAGCTCCCAACCATTCTCCATCTCCAAGGAACGCCCCTTGCCAGGGACGCTTAGCCAAAGGTAATCAAACAGGGCTTCTACTTTCAGCCTGCCCAGCACGAGACTGCATCTGGGGGCACCCAGAAATCACAGGATCAGAATTACCATGCCAGAGGGATCAGGCCTGTTGCAAAAAGAAAAGAATTCTGGGGAAGACAATCCAGAATCTCTACTCTTGGATAAAGTTGCCCAACACCATGGGGCATAGACACCACAAACCCCCTAGAGGACAAAGGTCAGCTTACAGCACAGTCGCTGGAGCTCCTGACCGGCTGAATATCTTTACTCATAGCACCCATCTGTCACCTCCCACCCTGAGGCAGGTAAAGGCAGACTAACCACATCCCCTGGCTGAGAGGGAGAAATCAGGCCTTTCAGGGGCGACTCAGAAGCTGCCATGCAGGGGCAGAGTTCAGAATTGAAGGATGAGGTTCCTTGCTGGCCACATGTCAAACAATGTTTCCTGGAAGTAGACAGAGTTAGGGTAAGTATCATAACAGCACATGCTAAGGCTGCATTGGCCTGCAAGCGTGTGTTAACTGTGCTTTTACATGTGCGTTAAAGGTGCTGGGGAAGGAGCACACGCGTTAGAGACGCTTGGGCAGAATGAGCATTAGGACCGCGTGACCACCAGGCACAGAATAGTTATTAACATGTGCTGAAAATGACAGGAAACACCCACACATCACAAACGGTCACTAATAGTCCACCCCGAACTGTGTCCCTCAAGAGGTGGAACCAGGAGCCCCCAACAAGGATAATGATGAGATCAAGCTTTGGTACTCACCCCCTGAGAGCTTCAGGCAGAGGATCAGTGTTGGGCTCAGCTTTACTCCTCTGAAAGCTGTTTCACTGGCTGGCTATGCAACACTGTGTGAGGTGACTGGCAGGCAGATCTCTGAGAGTCTTCTGTAATCTTCGGGAGAGAGCAGGGGGGACAGAGAAGGAGGGAGGGGGCGCTGAGGTTGTCTGAGGCTGCTGCACTCTAACAGATCCTTCCAAATTCATTCAATTTGTAGCTGTTCAACATGCCCTTATCATGATAAGGGCGTGGAGCGTGGAGCTGAATCAATTTTCCCTTCTTTGGCTACCGAAATGACTGCATTCTATTGGAGCCTCCCAAATAGCATTCGAGAGTCACCTTTCTTTACTCAAGGTGGTCTCCACGAGCATTTAATCAATCACTCTCTTTTCCTCTCAATCAGATTTACTACACAGAGGAGAAAATGTATCCATCATCTGCTGGAGACAAATACTGAAGAGACCTCTGGTGGCTGAGGTGACTAGAGGCATGAGAGTGATGACATTGAAACCTGGACTTTTCATTGGTTCTTTGTCTCCACCAGTCTCGTAGGGAAACACAACCCACTTGTTTGGACTGGTCTAGCAGGACGTTATGGATTTTTTTTTTATGCTGAGCAAACCCCCTTTGAAAATTGGTTCCTTAACTGGCAATTTTTTAAAAAGAAAGTACTTTCTCTCCTTTTTCATTCTGGTGTGTTTTATTCCCAAGGACGTATTAATGCTTAAAGTTTTTAAAATAATTTCTCATTTATTCATATCTTATCATAAATCTAAATGTATTAGGGTACTGCTCTGCTGAACAGAATAATGAATTCCATTTAGGCAATCAAGGGGTGTGGCCATAATAAGCAGTGCACGTCTTTATTATTTCTCTCTGTCCTTCATTATGGTAGAATGCAAACAAATGTGAAACCCCACTTAAATTCTATCTGCCAGAGCAGACCTGAAGACAAATTTGCATTTCCCTAATAATAAAGTAAAATTGATGCCATGTGCAAACAGATTTTCTGGCCACTGAATTGTTGTTCTACAGTAAATACTCAAATGTTACAGACCCATAGGTTTAGTAGCTATTGTGCATATGGTTAAAATCAGCATGCATAGAACCAAACGAAGATACACAGCTTGATTCCTGAATAAAAGTAAAGCACTAAAATATTTGTTCACTGATCTGAAATACTTGCAAATAGAAGTGATTTCTTTAGTAAATTGAAATAAGACCCAGTAGGAAAAATAAGTTTGTGGTGATGCACACTCCCGCAGTGCTTGAAGGAGCTGTCAGGGAAAAATGGTTTTCAAAATAATTAAAACTGTTTTTTGATACTTTGGCTATTTTGCATATTTATGAACCAAGGCTTTTTTGAGGAGGAAACCTGGTTTGCATAGCTCATTGCAATGTGTGTGAGCACAATATTACAGGAGTCAAGCAGTGACTGCAGTACATTAGCTTATATGCATAAGAAATTATGGACCAATACACAAATAATCCAAAGATGCTCTAGTTCACAAGCCTTCTGGACTATACTGATATAAAAAAGAAACCTATTTTATCTCAAAAGCTCATGTACAACAATCTGTTTGCTTTACTTTCACATTGGCCCACTAAAGGTTAGTAAAAGCCCACAAAGAATCCAGCTTTGTCCAGGGTAAATAGTTTCTGGTACACTTAATTACCCAAATCAACAGAACTGCATTTCAGTAATTTGTTATTGTACAGTAAGTCATAAATATTTATTTCTTCTTTCTAGTCCCATTTGAGGAAGAATAATTCAGCTTATTCTATGGCTACCTCAATGGCAGCTGTCATAGGAAACCCAGCACTCCCTTCATCAGTAATGGATCGATGGCTATGGGGGCCTATGCCCTCTGCAGAAGAGGAGGCCTATATGGTATCTGAATTACTTGGATGCCAGCCTCTTGTTGGCAATATAGCAACAAAGGAAAAGGTCATGAGTGCACTCAGTCAGGCAGAATGTGTCCATTTTGCCACCCATATCTCCTGGAAGCTTGCTGCTTTGGTTCTAACACCCAGTATTGACTGCAATCCAAATGGTGGCAAAAACTCCTTTGGAAATACGTATACAATCCCAGAATCTCTTCAAATGCAGGATGATGCAAGTGATGTGGAGAGTATATCAGATTGCCCTCCACTTCAGGAATTTCTTCTAACAGCAGCAGATGTTTTGGATCTAAGGCTTCCTGTTAAATTAGTGGTTCTTGGATCTTACCAAGAGTCCAACAGTAAAGTTACAGCTGATGGTGTCATTGGCTTAACCAGGGCGTTCTTGGCTGCTGGAGCTCAGTGTGTCCTTGTGTCTCTTTGGCCTGTTGCTGTGGCAGCTTCTAAAATGTTTGTCCGTGCCTTCTACTCATCCCTTCTGAACGGCATGAAAGCAAGTGCCTCCCTTGCAGAAGCAATGAAAACCGTCCAGAGCAGCAAACAATTCTCTCACCCCTCTAATTGGGCAGGTACAGTATGATGCTTTATTTCTTAAAATGTAGCACTTTTCATTGGAAATATTGTTTATGGCATAACCAAAATCAATTTTATTTTGAGAGTAAATGTTTGTGCAAAATGTAAATTGTCACCCTATAGAATCCTATTTTTATTGTAAATTTGTAGAGCACTATAGGGCTTATAAGAAACGTAACATAAGAAAAGACATGCCATGCTGGATCAATCTAAAAGGTTCATCAAACGCAGTATCCTATCTCCAAAATTGGCCAGTTTGGGTACTAGGAAGTACCCACTAAATTCCCAAAGAGTACCATCCATTCCTTTTTGCTCACTCCAGCGATACGCTGTGGCATTCCCCAACTCTACCTGGCTAATAACACTGGTCAACACATTTTTACAAAAGTCATGTTACTGAAATAAAAATAGTAATTTCTTATCAATTTTTATATGCTGAACACGAATATGACAGTGAAATTGCAAAGTTGGCTCTAGTTTTTTTGTAATCTACAAGAATTAATGTTTACATCACAAAATGCATGTCAATAGTAAATATAATAGGCCTTCGGTTAATACCTGTAAAAAACCAAGTCATAGACGACTTCTTAGATTTTTTCGCCTGTCTCTTGTACAGCTATTTGGGAGCTTCTCTGGGAAGTGTCCAGCAGTAGTCAGCCAGCATTGTAGTGGACCATTTTCCCTGGTAACTTTGCTCCATCGTTGCGATATCCTGGTGAAAATGTTCGCCCTGTTCATCACTAACCATACCACAGTTGTCAGGAAAGAAATCGAGATAGGACTCAAGGAAATTGATTTTTAGAGACATATTGCAGCCAAGTTTCTGTTACTGCATCAGCATGTCTTCTACTAGTTCCTTGTAGTTTTCTGCCCTAACATTCCCGAGAAAGTTTGTTGACACTAGGCGAAAAGCATTCCATGCTTGTTTCGCATCACCCTGCAGCAAGTTATTGAACTGGTCATCTTTGAAGAGCTCTTGAATCTGAGGACCCACAAAAACTCCTTCTTTAATCTTTGCTTTGCTGAGTCGAGGGAATTTTTCATGCAGGTCTCAGAAAGCTGGCGAAGTGCGGTCCATGGCTTTCACGAAGTTTTTCATCAAACCTAGTTTGATGTGAAGGAGTGGTAGCAGGATTTTGTGAGCCTCAACCAGAGCTGGGTGCTGGATATTCTTCTCTCCAACTGTTACATTTTGTCTTCGATTCCATTCCTTCCGCAAGTAGTGCCAATCCCTTGCTCGGCTATCCCACTCACATAAGAAACACATGTATTTTATATATCCCTGCTGCAGTCCCATTAAAAGGGCAACTACCTTCAAGTCACCACAGAGGTGCCAGCTGTACTTGTTATAGTTAATGGAGGTCAGTAAATGCTTTAAGTTATCGTATGTCTCTTTCATGCATCTCTTCTCACGTGGTTTATCTTTTATTGTGCCCCTGCAACTTGGTCTATGTGGGCAGGACCATTCGTCCCATTAAAAAAAGATTAGCTGAACATGCTTCACGTTTGCGGCAAAAGGTGGATACAGCTCCGGTAGTGGCTCATTGTTTAACATTTCAGCATTCTTTTGAAGATCTTCGCTGGACTGTTATTGATCATGTACCTTTAAACCCGCACGGAGGAAATCGGGAGAAACATTTGCAATGGCTTGAGCAGAAATGGATTTTTGCTTTAAACACTGTGCAGCCTGATGGCCTTAATCGCAAAATCGATTGGCTTAGCGTCTTTTGACGTATTGGACGCTGCTGGTACTATTTGCACCAATTAGACTAGGGATTCCCGTGTTGGTGGGTGTTCCCTTTTTCTATTGGTGGGTTCCCATATTTAACACGCTTCCATTCAGCCTTAAAAAATCTTTGTCCCTAGCCGCATTTGGACGACGTTTTTTCAACATTGTTGCCAACCTGTGGGAATACTGAAGAGCACTTGATACAGGGTTGACCACTCGAAACGTGCACGTCGTGCTACAGGACGTTTTGAGAGCAACATTTGTTTTTTGGGGAGTTTAAAGACGACTACAACAGTTTTCTATGAGATAAGTGTTTTTATAGTTAGAAGATGGTGAACCTTTTTCTGAATAAAAAGTAGCGTGCTGTCTGGTGGGGGTGATGTTTCCATATCAACCCTCCTACAGCTAGCTCCGACAAAAAAGTGATTTTGAATAGGGGATTCTTTTGGTGAACTTGAGTGTTTGTTATTGTATTTAGTTCACAGAGTGAGGTAGAAAAATTGTTCTATCTTTCATGTGGACCGCATGCGCTACTGGAATAGATGGAAGATGGTTTCCATTGTTCAAAAGCACAGCCTTCAGACTCAGTTTCGAAGAGTATATAAATAGTCTCCAGTCTTGTGGGTCATGAGTGATTTTTAAGGCATTCATGAGGCTTTCAGTATCGGAACAGAATACCAGATTACTTTCTTTTCCGACTGCGTATAGTACACTGCTGACGTCAGATGGCTTCAGTATGGCAGTAGTATTGCATTGCATCAGAAAATGATGCAATCAACTCTGGATGATGTGTGCATGCTGGTATTATGCAATGTGATGCAATATTACATCATTCAAGGCTTATTTGGGATGTTGTTGATGTCCTACTGGATAAATTTACACGGTGAAACGTCAAAAATGAACTACATGCAATATCTTCAAAACGAGAGCCAATAAAAATTTTTTAATGTTATATTCGTGTTCAGCTCACCAAGATACTACAGATTAGGGCCTTTTAAGGTCAGTAACGATTTCCATGTTGACCAGTAATTGTTTGTGGACTTTTCCTCCAAACCCCTTTTAAGCTATTATGCTAGCTGCCTTGACAACCATTCTCTAACAAATTCCATGTCTTAATTGTGCATTAAATAAAGAAGCACTTTCTTCAATATGTGTAAAATTGTCAAATGCTCAGAAATTACAATATGCTGAGTTATAATACAGCTTTCTTCACACTAGCCTGCCAGCGTATCCCAACCATATTCTTCTATATATTCCATTTCTAGGAAGTAAGTGGGTAGATGAGTTTTCGATTCAGATTTACTCTTTTATCTCTTTAGTTCAGAATAGATCAGGCAGGAGTGATATGGAGGGCGTGTTACCCTGAAATCAGAGTTTACACAACCAGCTTTTAATATGCAAGCCATAAATGGCAGCAAAATGGTAATATCATGCAGTCCCTACAAACTAAATTTAAAAGATGTCTGTCTCAAACTGCTCCAATCCACTTAACTCTCCACTTCTACTCAGACTGGTTTTTAAAGCCTAAATGTTCTTTTGTGTGGCACAGACATTAATATTAATTAAGACATTATTAGCACTCTGCCAAAATACAATATTGACCTTCCTTTCTAGTCAGCTTAGTGACCATCGGCTCAACAATTTTCTAATAGAACTCAATTTTTAGCTCTCCTACTTCTAAAATAGTACAGTTATAAAGTGATCACTAAAAGATGCTTTTTTCTGATCTACAGGGCCAATTTATAGACACTTCTATGATGTTACTGCTAGACACCTTGTATTCCATTACGTAACATACAGGGGTGTCCTACGCAGAGCAGTGGGTTCACTCCTAAAACAAAGACATGGGGAGGGATGGCCTGCACGGAGCAGCAGGTGCACTACACTTGCCATCTTACTGGGCAGACTAGATGGACCATACTGGTCTTTATCTGCCATCATTTACTATGTTACTATGATAGTTTAATTGTCTATGTGACACAGATATCCTATCTGTAATAGAATGTCTGTTGCCCTATCACTTCCTAAAGAGTTCTTCAAAATGTTTTTTTCCATAGTAAGAGAAAGAGCTGAGCATTTCAAGAATGGAACAAACAAGAACAATGATATATTGTAAGGTAAAAAGACTGGATTAATTAGTCTATTAATTTTTAGGTATTTATTTTATTATGGAAGAAGTCTTTTTACTATATATTTTTGGCCATCCAGAAAACAATGGGGAAGACATTCAAAGGCATTTAAGAAGTTAGCATCAGGACATTCCGGGGGCAGAATGGAGGTGGCACCCGGGAATAATCATTTAGCGGCAATATTCAGCCACTAGCTAGTTATTCTAAAGTGGCTAAGGCTAAGTTAGCTAACTGGCTGTCCTAGCTTTAGCAACCCAATCAGCTGCTGAATATCACACCACTAACCGGATTGCAGAAGCGCGGTCCAGCCAATTTGGATATTCAATGCCAGTGGAAGGATATGACCCCGATACTGAATATCTGGGTTGAAGTTACAGCAGCAATGGCTAGCTGATGTAACCACATTAACTGCTGCTGCTGCTGAATATCCCCACCCCCTCCCTCCAGTGTTTTCATATACATATGATGATCAAAGCTATTAACCTGCATTCAGTACTCATGAATCTTATGAAAACCAAAGCAAAAACAGCTTAGGCTTCTGCTGTTTTCCCACCTTTGTATACAAGTGAGAAACGTCTGGTTTGCAAGCTTGTATGAAATGTGTTCTGAGAAATATACCTTGCTCGATTTTAGGAATTTCACATCCATTCAAGAGGAGGTGGCATGTTTACTAGCTTATTCAACAAGCTTACTTGGCTACAGATCCCAAGTAAGATGAAAGAAACAATCTCATCTGCGGAATCAAGCCTATATAGTTGACAGCTGGAGAACAAAACTGAGAATATCATTTTGCCTTTGTATAGGTCCGTGTCGTGACCACACCTTGAGTAGTGTATGAAGTTTAGGTCACACCATCTCAAAAAAGATATAATAGAGCTAGACAAGGTTCAGAGAGGGACAACAAAATGATAAAGGGGCTGGAATATCATCTTTTATGAAGAAAGGCTAAAAAGGTTAGGGCTCTTCAGCTTGGAAATGATAGAAAGAATATAATAGTTTATAGAATGAGTCGGGTGGAACAGTTCAGTTGGAGATGGTTGTTTAATTTTTCAGACAATGCTAAAACAAGAGTCATGAAACTAAAAACCAGCAGAGTCAAAACAAATCATGCAAGATATTTTTTCATGTAACACATAATTAAGCTGTGGAATCTGTTGCCAGAGTATGTGGTCAAGGCAGCTAACATAATGAAATTCTAAAGAGGTTTTGGCAAGTTACTGAAGGAAAAGTCCATAAAACATCATTAGCCAGGTTGACTTGGAAAAGGCATCATTTATCCATGGAAATGAACTATAAGAACTAGATCCACTTTTTGGGATCTGCCAAATACTTATAATGCACACTGGCCACAACTGAAGGCAGGATGGTGGGCTCAATGGCACTTGGTCTGACTCAACATAGCTCGGCTTTTGTTCTTTTAAGGGATATTCTTAGCACACAGGGCCAATATCTGCTATTATTACTATGTTACCTCATAAGGAATGTTTTAGTGGTAACTATTTTAGAAATGTAATTGTCTACAAAGAATCATATTCCATTTAATCTTCTAAATATTACATTTCCTGTTTGATGTAACCATAAATTTTGCTATCTCAAGCTAATTTTTATATTGCCAACCTGGTGTGTACTCTTATTTCTGTCTTACAGATATTATACTAAAGATATCTTACTTGTTCTGAATGAATAAATACCTTAATCATTCTACATAATCTCATAAAACAAAAATGTATATGTTCACAGGTCAACAGCCTATACTTGGCCTGGCAGTGCTATGCTAATCCCATGTGTACTTTCCTTCTCTAACCTAACACAGCCATCCCCTTTTTAAGTGCATTTTGTATAAATATATGCACAATGGCTATTGTCGAGGGTTTAGGGCATCTATTTGTCCAGAGAAAATACAACAGCACAGGTCTCTCCACAGTTCTCTCATTGCAATGGGCTCTCTCCGTGGTTGAGCCCCGCGGTGGAGGAAGTGGCTGCTCTCACAGTTTGAACCTCATGAGACTTCAAATTGGGAGATCAGCCTGAACTTCCTTCACCAAGGGCTTAAACGTGCAGAGAGCCCATCACAGTGAGGGAACTGTGAAATCCTGCATTTTTTAGAAGCTCCAGCCAGGGCAAAGAATCCATGAGTAAAAGGGGGGTGGGGGAGTGGGTAGAGAGAGAGAGAGACTGAGGGAAGTCTGGAAGGGGGTATGAGAGACAGACTGAAAGAAGTCTTATGGGATGGGGAATGAGAGGGATACTGGAGGAAGCCTGAAAAAAGGGGGGGGGGGGCTTATGAGAGATAGAGAGAGACACACACATGTAGCTTCTGACTCTGCCCATGACAGACGCACATGCATACACCCACCCATAAACATTCCCCCATGACACACTAGCATAGATGCACAAACATTCCCCATGACACACTCACACACAGTCATCGTCGACATCCTCCTTGACATGCACTCACACATGCACCCCCGACACCCTTCCATGACACACACATGTATCCCCCACAAGCCTGATTCTGCGAATGGGGGGGGAAACATGCCAGGGTGCACTTTTCAACTTCTGGGGCTTTTTTACTGCAAGTAAAGTACCATGGACTTTTAATTGCAATAAGGGGAGAGGATAATATCCAGACTACTCATTTTCATGGATAAAAAATTGTTCTGCCCATGGATCCAGCTATCACTAGAGTCCTCATTGTGTGGTTGCCATGTTAGTCTGCTTGGATAAATAGAAATTAAAGTCAGCATAAAAAGTCCTACTGGACAGTGCTAGAGTATTTTTTTTTACCATTATCCTAATATGTGCAACTTTAATTTCTATTGCTGTCAAATGAACAAAATGAATTTCTATTGCCTAAATGAACAAAATATAAAACAAGTCACCAAAAATATTTTGCATATGCTGCTCAAATAAGCATTAGAGCAGTTAACTTCTGGTTAGGAAAGGATGCACAGGTTTGCCAGAGGTGCATAATTTAAAGATTTTGGTAATGTAGAAAAAAAGACAATGACTGCTACTATAGTACAAATCACCAAATATGTGTGGTTGTTCCAACATCTTATGCACAAGTACTGTAACAGGAGAGTCAACAGGGCCAAAAATGAACAAAAAAAAGCTTCAAACACACTATAAACTTTTGTTATCATATTTTTCCTAAATAGGTTTCATGCTTATAGGAAGTGATGTGAAACTGAACAGCCCCACCTCTCTAATTGGACAAGCTCTGACAGAGATCCTCCAGCACCCTGAACGTGCAAGAGATGCCTTGCGTGTCTTGTTACATCTGGTAAGCATCAAAGATTTAACATGACATTAGCCACAACATTATCAGGTCTTAAAAAGAAGTGGCAAACACCTTAGGGCAAGTTTGCTAAATCGCGTTACGCTTTAGCAGCTAATCTGGCAAAAAATGCAGATAGTGCTTCATTACCTGCAAAAGCTGTGCATTACTTGTTGGGGGCATGCACAGCAGTTCTCCCAACAGATAATGCACCAAAAGTACAGAGAATGTGTTGGGCAGCATCATGGATGCAGGTAACGCTACCCATTTTGAACTATTTCAGTCATCAAAGGTTCTGTCTCAAGGGAACATTACAACCCCATCTTTTATGCTTCCATATTTATTCTTCAATATTCCTGCAGACTTAATCCAATTTTTCTTCAGTGGTTCACCAATTCTCACCATTGTCAATTCCAGTTTGTCTTCTGGGACCTTTCTCTCACTTTTGAAACAGGAATTAATCCGTCCATTTCTGAAGAAGCCCTCTCCCTTGATCCTACTATCTCTGCACACTGTCGGCCTGTCTCAAACCTCCCTTTCTTGTCCAAGATTCTTGAAAAACTAGTGATTTCCCAACTTTCTGCTCTTCTTGACACCACACACACTCTTCATCCACGTCAATCTGGTTTCTGCCGTGGTCACTTTACCGAGACTATCCTGCTTTCCTTTCTCAATGAACTACATTCCTCTCACGACTGTAGTGACATCTCTTTGGCTGTTCCTCTAGATCTTTCATCAGCTTTTGACTTTATGGACCCTGCCACCCTTCTTTCATGACTTCGGGATCCGAGAGATTGTTCTACACTGGTTTCACACTTTCCTCTCCTCCAGATCTTACTCTGTAATCTCTGGAAACTCTTCATCCCCTTTCACTCCCCTTCCCTGTGGTGGCCCTCAAGGTTCAGTGTTGGCACCACTACTCTTCAATGTTTTCCTTGTTCCTCTCACACTCCTTATCCATCGCTCAGTATATCGGCATATTATTATGCCGCTGATGTCATTCCTCCTCCATTACACCAATCCCTCTGCTCCCGATCTCACACCCCTCAATTTTTTTCTCTCACAGATTGCCTCTTGGATGGCTGACATCTTTCTTCATCTCAATCTCTTTGAGACAGCTGCAATCTGTTTTACAGTTGAGAACTCATGCCCATCACTAGCCCCCATGCTTCTCAACTGTTTGTTTCCTTTGGTGCAGTCACTTTGCTACCTCGGTGTTACCCTCGACTCCTCTCTGTCTTTTCAGGATCATCTTTCCTTTCTTGTCTGCTGCTCCTTCCACTCTCTTTGACAGATCCATGCCATGTGACCATTCCTTGAGAATGTCAGTCCTCACATATAGGTGACATTGGTGCCGATGGAGCCCGTGCAGAGCAATTCCCCAGTTTTCACAGAAAACCTTTGGGAATACTACCACGCATGCGTGGTCCCCTTCACGCCCAAAGGTGCCATCTTGATCAGTCTCCTTTTTTCCGTGGAGCCCAACGGATGCTTGTCCCACTTCCCAGAAAAATCCTCTAAAATTATCCTTAAAAGTTGTTTTTTTTCCTGGTTTGCATACCGGTTCCTCTTCCCGCCTCGTGCCAGTGCCATCCTCGGCTCTTCCTTTCTTTGACGAGGCTTGCCTCGACTGGTGTTCACGCCCTTTTTCGCCTGGGGGTCGTTGACCCTGACCAGGTGTCTCCCACCATGCCCCCTGGTGGGTTCAAAAAGTGTGACCGTTGCCGTCAAACCATGTCTGTTACAGACACCCACGACGTTTGCACTGCCTCGGCCTGGACTCGCGACAGTTCCAACTGCGACTTTTGCCAAGCCATGACTCTGCAAACCAACAGGAAACGGTTGGAGTTGCAAGAGAGGCTGTTCTCGTGGTCCGACTCAGCCCCAGCTTCCCCTATGCTGAGCCCCAAGCTGAGCACATCCCAAGAGGCCCAGGCGTCTTTGGATCCCCACAGCGGCAGCTCCTCTGTAAAGCACCAAACCCCGGGAAGAAATCTTCAAAGCCATTGAAACCCAGTAAAGTCCCGCGGCAGGACTCGGGCGACTCTGAGAAACCCCCCCCCCCCCAAGGTTTCTAAGAGGGAGTCCTCGGCTGGCGGTGGCTGTGCAAGGCTCCCCGAGGCCACGGTCCTTGTCGAGGACACACTCGTGAGAGTGCCAGCATCAGGCCAGAGACCCTTGGTGCCCACACCAAAAGCTGCAGTGTCTTCTGGCATTGAGTCCAGAATGGTGGCCCTGGAACAGAACATCTCTGCAATCATGACCCTGCAGCAGGCAATGATGTCAGGTTCATCTGCCCCGACAACCAGGCCCCCAAATGCAGGGAAGTCCCGGGCATCGAGCCAAGCCCCGAGCCCTTGGCACCAGTTGATGTCCCGGTCCTGATCCTCAGGTGTCCGGTCTTCCCCAGCCAGTTTCCAGGGGTCTGACCCAAGACCCACCAGAGGATCCCGGTTCCTCGAGGCCGGCCTCGAGACCCGAGACTCGGAATCCTTGACACCCTCCGGCTCCGACTGGGAGACCGATGTCGAAGCATCATCCAAGACTTCTTGACATCAAGACATCCCTTTGGAACTGTCTCCTCTGGAATACCGGAGCCATTCTCCCCCTAAGGACGTGGCCTTCCTCGGCTTCATGCGGGACATGGCCCGGGCCCTCTTGGTCCCGACCAAATCGGAGGAGGACCCGCGCACTGAAGAATTGGAAATCCTCCAGTATGAGTCCCCGCCAAAGGAGACTCTTACGGTGCCAGTCCAGCCCATCCTCGAGCACTGCTCCTGCAAATGTGGGAGACCCCGGCCTCAGTGCCGGTGGTCATCTGTCGCTTCGACACCATCTATCATGTCAAGAAGGGTCCTGGCTTCCAAAAATCTCAACTCCCACATAACCATGGTTATGGAGTCCTCGATGCAGAAGCTCAAAAGTCAGCAGAACCATTCTTCTGTTCCTCCAGGTAGGGAAGCCCGAGCCCTCCACGCCTTCAGGCGCAAGTGCTTCCAGGGCTCCATGTTGGGCTGTCAGATACAGGCCTATTAACAATACATAGGCAAGTATCTCAAGGGCCTCATCCAGGAATTGGCAGGCTTCTCTGTAGGCCTTACCGGGGAACCACTCCAGAGGTTCCAGGCCCTAACATCCGGGATCTGGAACTGCTCAAAGTTCCTGTCCTGCACTGCCTACGACAGCTTTGAGTCTGCAGCCCAGGTGGCAGCAGCTGGCATCTGTGCCCATTACCAGGCCTGGTTGCAAACCTCCGACCTCAAGCAATGGGTGCAAGTAAAACTGCTAGATGTCTCCTGCACCGGGGAAAACATATTTGCAAACCCATGGCTGACAAGACGGCTGAGATTGAGGGCAAGGTTGTGACCAGGCAGATTCTCTCGAGGAAGACCTCGACTCTCCCCTGAAAGAAACCATCGGGGAAAAGACCACCTTTCCCAAGGAAAAAGAGGTCTTTTCACCAGGGCCATTACTAACCCTTCTTGGGCAGTAACAGCAGGGGCCTCGGCCCAAGAATCAGGGCCATGGGCTGAGAAAGCCAAAGGCTCAGAAGCCTTAGCCTCTAGCTCCCACCCAGCCTGGGGGGAGCTTTTGACTTTCCGGGCAGGGCCTCCTCCCCACCAGGAGACCCTCCCCAGCCCACAGGGGGCCGCCTGGCGCTCCTCGCCGACAGGTGGGCCAGGGTCACCATGGACCAGTGTGTCCTCCAGGTGGTACAGGAGGGCTATCTCTGGTTCCAGCAAACACCACCAGGATTCTTTCCCAGGAGAGCCGGTGCGGCCTCTCCTTCACTAGACCTTTCTCATCTCAGAACTCGCAGGTCTGCTCAAGAACAGGGCAGTAGAACCTGTACCTAAACATATGTGGGGAAAGGGCTTCTATTCCAGATATTTCCTTGTCCCCAAAAGAACTGGGGGCCTCAATGCCCATTCTGGACCTGCGAAATCTGAACAAGTTTCTGGTGAGGGAGAAGTTCAAGATACTGTCCCTTGGAACACTGCTGCCCTGCCTCCACCAGGGAGATTGGCTGTGCTCCTTAGACATGAAGGATGCATATATCCACATCCTGATCCACCCCTCCCACAGGCAATACCTAAGGTTTGTGGTGAGAAGAGAGCACTACCAGTACAGGGTACTGCCATTCCACCTGGCCTCCTCACCAAGAGTCTTTACAAAGTGCCTGGCGGCTGTGGCCGCTTATGTGCACCTCCAAGAGGCCATCGTCTTTCCCTACTTGGATGGGGCCCATCAGAGGCCCAGCCAGGTCACAGGGCGAAAAATCCACCTTCTGCAGTACTTGGGGTTCATCATCAACTACCCCAATTCACACCTCTCTCCAGTCCAAAACCTGGAGTTCATAAGGGCCCAGATGGACACACTACAGGTCAAAGCCTTTGTCCCGAAAGAGAAGGCACATCACCTTGTACAACTGGCAGGAGAAGTACAGGCTCACCAATTGATATTGGCTCTCCGCCTCCTCCGCCTACTGAGCCACATGGCCTCAACGGCCCACATCATGCCCCTAGCCTGCTTGCACAGCAAGCAGCCCAATGCTGCCTCCATTTTCAATGAACTCAGGCCACGGGCAGGTTGCGGGACAGAGTCAGAATCACCCGCCAACTGGTGGCCTCCCTCAACTGGAGACAGTCTCTATGCCACCTCCAGGCAAGGTTGCCCTTTCAAGTGCCTGCACCTCAGAGGGTCCTGACGACGGATGCCTCCCTCCTGGGTTGGGGGGCGTACTGCGGAGAACTCCACACTCAAGGCACCTGATCTCAAGAGGAGTCCCTCTATAGATCAACCTCCTGGAACTCAGAACCATCTTCCTGGCCCTGCGAGCATTCCGCCACCTGTTGTGCAACCAACCTTTGTTGATCTAGACCTACAACCAGGTCGCCATGTTTTATGTAAACATGCAGGGAGGCACGGGCTTGCACTCCTTTTGTCAGGAGGCAGCTGCTCTGCTCTCCTTCACTGTGTGCCACAGAATACTCCTATGAGCAGTATACCTCCCAGGTCAGGACAATTACTTAGCGGACAAGCTCAGCAGAATCCTGTGCCCGCACGAATGGCGTCTGAACCCCAGGGTGACACAAAGACTCTTCTACTTCTGGGGCAGACTTGCGATGGATCTGTTTGCCTCCCCAGACAACACGCAACTACCCCACTTCTGCTTACACCGGCCACACCTGGGGAGAGTGGCAGCGGATGCCTTCCTGATCCCGTGGTCAGAAGGCCTCCTTTATGCCTTTCAACTGACTCCACTAGTAGCCAATACCTTCTTCAAGGTCCAGAGTGAGCAGGCATCAGTGATTCTGATCGTTTCCAGATGGCCCCCGCAACCCTGGTTCCCTCTGCTGCTCTCCTTATTGGTGGCACTCCTAGTCCCACTGGGTCAGAACCTTGACTTCCTATCACAAGAGGAGGGCTCTCTTTTGCATCCCAGTCTGGGGTCGCTAACGTTGACAGCATGGCTGCTCAAAGGGTAGCCCTGGCCCCTTTCACTCTCCCAGGGGAAGTTGAGGAGAATCTATTGGCCTCCCAAAACCCTTCCACAAGACGAGCGTATGCCTTCAAATGGAGAAGATTCTCCATCTGGTGTGCAGAGAGAGGAGAGAATCCCTTCTGCCGCATGCAACTTGTACTGCAGTACCTACTGCATCTTTCGCACACCGGTCTGAAGTCAAACTCGGTGAGGGTACATCTGAGCGACTTAGCTGCACACCATCACCCTGTAGAGGGAAAACCCCTCTCAAACCAGCCCCTGTTGTTCAGGTTCCTGCGGGGCCTCTTGTTATCAAAACCCCCTCTTCGCCCCCTGCGGCAGAATAGGACATGAATGTGGTGCTCTCCCAAATCACCAGACCGCCATTCGAGCTCCTGGCCACTTGCCATTTATGATACCTATCCTGGAAAGTGTTTTTTCTGGTGGCGCTGACATTCGCTCGGAAAGTGAGCAAACTCCAGGCCTTGGTGGCGGATCCGCCCTACGCTTGGTTCAATAAGAACAGGGTGGTACTCTGCACACACCCTAAATTCCTCCCCAAGGTGGTATCCTCCTTCCACCTCAATCAAGAGGTGGTCCTGCCCACCTTCTTCCGACGGCCTCATGCCAGCAGGGAGGAGCTCATACTGCATATGCTAGTCTGTAAGCAGGCCCTATCTTTCTTCCTGCAGTGGACACAGGCTCATCGCAGAGCTCCTCAGCTCTTTGTGTCATATGACCCCAGTAGACTGGGGCTCCTGGTTATAAAGTGGATTCTGTCCACTTGGGTGGCAGACTGCATTACCCTCGCTTACGAGCGAGCTGGCCTCTCCCTTGAGCACCGGATCACTGCACATCGCTTGCGGGCTATGGCCACGTCTTTAGCCAATCTCCACTCAGTGCCAGTGACGGAAATCTACAAGGCTGCTACATGGTCTTCGATTCATAAGTTTGTAACTCATTACTGCCTGGAGAGCGAGTCCGATAGGGACAGTGCCTTCGGACAGGCAGTGCTCCATAATATTTTTAGAGTGTAGGCAACTCCTGCCCTCCGACCCTTCTGTGCTCAGGCTACTGGAGTGAAGTGGTCGCTGGACGCGAGGGTCTTGCAGAGTCTCTATAGGTACTCACCTCCTGCAACTTACGGACACATGTCGGGTCACTTGTGGTGCTGTCGTGGTTCGGTCCTCGGCAGCCTGGAGCTAGGGAGTCCCATATGTGAGGACTGACTTCTTGCTTGTTCCTGGACAAAGCGTAGTGACTCACCCTTAGCAGGTGTTCTCCAGGGACAGCAGGAATCAGTCCTCACAACCCTCCCTCCTCCCCTTAGAGTTGCCTTACTACATTGTTTAAGTCCTTTTTTGCTTTGTCATCTGACTGAGCAAGATGGCACCCTTCGGCAGGAAGGGGATCACGCATGTGTGGTAGCATTCCCAAAGGCTTTCTTTGAAAGCTGGGGAATTGCTCCGCGCGGGCTCAGTCAGTGCCGATGTCACCCATATGGGAGGACTGATTCCTGCTGTCCCTGGAGAAGACCTGTTAAGGTGAGTAACTACGCTTTCCTGTCCCCCTTCTCTTTGCCACTCTCCTTCTTTCCCTTGTTATATCCAGGATTGATTAGTGTGGATCTTGCAGGTCTTCCCCACTACCAGATTCACTGCCTTCAGTTAATAGAAAACACCACAGCTTGGAGTCTTACACATCCATCTCGTACCAATCACATCACCTCCCTTCTTATGCACCTTCACTGTCTTCCTCGAAAGTATCAAATTCAGTACAAGATCCTTACGTTGGTTCACAAGGCCCTGCACAATGGCAACCTCATTTATTGGACGTTCTTCACCTTCACTCACTGCATAGTATTCTTCACTCCATTCATGCTAATCGTCTTCACCTTCTCTCTGCCTTTTATGCCCATCTGGAATCCCCCTGCAATTCTGCTTTTTTCTTCATCAGCCCTGCATTCTGGAACGCCCTTCTCACTGATCTCCGTCTGAACTATCCTTTGTTACTTTCAAACACAGTCTCAAAACCCACTTTTTCCAACAAGCCTATGACATTCTACCATCTGGCACATAGTCCCTTAATCTCCCCTCCCCCAACTCCTTTCTCTCTCCTTTCTGTGACTGTTATATCCCTCCTGTCTGATTTTGGTGTTCTTTTCTATTTCATTCTCTGATATATTTTATAATTGTACACTGCCCTGCTACAACTGTTAAAGTACAGTATCAAGTTCAATAAAGATAAAGATTAAGTCTCATATAATGTGAAAAAAACCACGACACAACATCATGTTTCGAAATATTTGTTATCAAAAGTTCCGCTTCAGAGGAACATTACAAACTTATCTTTAATGCGTCCCTATTTATTCTTCACTATTCCTGCAAGCTTAAATCCAGTTGTTCCTCAACAGCCATGGCGTCTCTTTTTTTTTTTTTTAATGCTGCACGTTACTAATCTGATGTCAGTATTAAAAAAACAGTGATCAAATTAATAAATACCATTCTAATTCTAAATTGAGACCTCATGGTTGTACAGTCTGGAGCTGATATATCCAAAACTCATCTTATAAGAAATGGTCAGGATATTTGGGGGAGGGGGGGTGTTGACAGGTAACCATTTGGTATGATACATGCATGCAGCCCTTGAATTTCAAGAGCTATCACTCAAGCTATATAGGGTGGATATATGCAGAACAAATCATCAGAGAAGCAGGACTGTATGAAGACAATCAAGGTGTGAAGATTGGTGGAAGACTCATCAACAACCTTCATTATGCTGATGATACCACATTACTGACTGAAATTGAAGATGATTTGAAACATTTGCTTCTCAAGATCAAGAAATATAGTCTTAAAATGGGTCTGCACCTTAACATTAAGAAGACAAAGATCCATTCAGTTGGCAAAATCAATAAGTTCATCATTGATGGAGAAGAAATTGAAATAGTGGATAGTTTTAACTTACTTGGATCAACAATAAATAGAGAAAGGACTAGCAGTCAAGAAATCCGACAACATATAGCTCTTGGCTGAATGACTATGAAGGACTTAGGCAAGATTCTCAAGAGCAGAGATGTCTCTCTCCATACAAAGATTTGACTTGTCCAGGCCATGGTATTTTCAATAACGTCATATGGATGCAAAAGTTGGATAATGAAAAAGATGGACAGGAAGAAAATTGATGCCTTTGAATTATGGTGCTGGCGACGAATGGACTGCCTGAAGAACAAACTAGTCAGTACTAGAGAGATCAAGACTTCGAAATTCATACTTTGGACACATCATGCGAAGAGAGAGATCATTAGAGGACATCATGCTTGGCAAGGTAGAAGGTCACCGTAAAAGAGGAAGACCAGCAATGAGATAGATCGATACAATAACAGCAGGTATCGATACCACTCTATCAACAGTGAGCCGCTTGGCTGAAGACCGAACAAAGTTTAGGTCAACTATCCAGAGGTTCGCCACTTAACAATAACAGAAACATACTCGGCAAAACATGAGTGCTTGATTTATCTCCAGGAACAAGCAGGAATGAGTCTTCACATATGGGTACGTCGGTACCGACGGAGCCTGCGCAGGAATGCTCCCCAGCGTCCAATCAGAAAGCTTTTGGGAGCATCCCTCAGCGCCTGCGTGCTGCCTTCCCGCCTTTCCAACTGTCTCTCCTCCGCGGAGCCGGCAGGACGTCCTCCTGTCACTGCAGAAAATTATTTTCTTTAATTCTTTAATTCTTTGTTTTCTTGTGGTCGCGGCTGTCTCCCTGACTCCACCGGTACCGCCGGTGTTTTTTTCTTTTTCTTTTTCTTAAATTCAGGGAATTTTTTTCCCTCAGTTTCTCTCTTAAACGTTTTGGGCCTTCTAGGCCTCTCCATCATGGAGCCGCCACCTTCTTTTCCTAAGAAGTGTCTAAGCTGTGGCGGTACAGTTTTGTTTTTAGACTCCAAGAACTGGTGTCTAACCTGTTTGGGTTCTGACCATTTTCCTCTGGAGCCATTAGGCTACAATACGGTGAGAAGAGATTTTCCATTTCGAGTTTCCCTCGATACCGTGTTCCCTTCCAGTGTTAGGGCACCGACCATTTCTTCTTCTCCACAGGATCAGGTAACCCACAAACAGTCTGTTAAGACTAGCCAGCCCTTGAGTGGTAGGTCTCATGCACAGCATGATGACGGCTCCGGCCTTGCCCTCAAGGGTCCATTGGCTTCAAAACCCCGGCGGGAGTCTTCGGCCTCCAAAGCCTATCAGGGGTTTCAGGTTGTTCCTGGGGCTTACCCCTCACAGAACATACCTGAGCCATGCTCGGTGGTGGCATCCGCTTTGAGCGGTACCGATACCCCGGCATCGGCACTGGTGTTGAGCGATTCACTCCTCACCAGGGATCGTCATCTGGCTTTCTCGGTACCTTCGGGACCGGTCGATACGCCCCAGATTGACTTTCCAGTATCGGCTTCAACGCCGATACTACCACCGACGTCGGTACCCTCTAGACATGCATCGATAGACTCGCTTCCTTCGATGCCGAGTCTGGAATCGATCTCTAGTCTGGAAGACTGGGTACCGACACGTCTCGGTACCGACGCTTACCGGTTCCGGATGCTCGGTACCGAGGGTGATTACCAAAGGCCTTTGGTTACCTCGGTACCGATTGAGCAGCCACCGATGACTGCTTTGATGTCGGTGTCGCCTTCGATTCCGACACAGCTACCGGTATCGGTATCGGTGCCGGTACCCGCAGTAACATCGGGGCCAGCTCCTTCCATGCTTCTTTCACCAGGGTCGCTCCTTTCTATACCAAGTTTGGAGTCGATACCTGGCATGGACGATGCAGTACTGACTGTCTCAGGTCATGACCTCAAGTACCAGCATCCATCCCTTAAGGATCCTTTCTTGCACCGTGCAGGATCTTCTATTCCTATATTCTCAAGTAGATCCTCCGGTGCCCAGGCTAGTTCTTCAGGTCTAGCCTGTCCAGGTACGGTTCCCTTTGGAGATCCTTCCTTTCAGAATTTTCTCCTGAATATGGCAACATTTCTTGCTATTCCTATCCCTGGCTATGATCCTACACAAGGCTCTCTTTCTACTGGAGAAAAGGAAAATATAATGCTTCCTTTACATCATTCCTTGCAGGATCTTCTTCTAAGAATGTGGGAAGCACCTTTAAAGGTTCCCTCACCTTCTAGAGCAACTGATCTTCTGTATCAGGTGCCCCCCTCTCCAGGGTTTCAAAAGACTAAACTTCCACATCATTCCATTGTGGTGGAATCAGCAATGAGGAAGGTGAAAAGTAAGAAGAAGCACTCTTCTTACCCACCAGGTCGTGAGTCTAAGACACTAGATACCTTTGGACGTCAAACCTTCCAGACATCCATGCTGTCAACAAGGATTCTCTCATATATTTTTTATATGAGTCTATCTCTTCAGGAGGTCACAAAGAAATTTTATCTTTTGACTCCTTTTCTTTCAGAGCCCAAGACTGCAGACTATTCCTTACTACTTAGTCATGTTCAAAGTATCTCTTGGTTTCTTACTCATGCTTCCCTAGACTCCTTTGAGTCTGTTAGCAGAACCTCTGCTATAGCCATAGGGGCACGACGTAGAGCCTGGCTCCAAGCTTCAGACTTAAGCAGATGGGCACAACAAAGACTGGGTAATACTCCTTGCACTGGGGAAAATCTCTTCAATAAGGAGTCTTTACATCAGGTTGCTCAGTGGTCCACTGACCTCCCTGTTTCTGGAGGCTATTCTAAGCCTTCTCCTTCCCCAGTAGGTAGGAAATGCCCTACCAAACCTTCTTTCCCTAGGAGAAGAAGGTTTCACTCTTCTCCTGCCCATCATACAGATGTTCCCAAGCAGGGGAAACCTCGCCCTGGTCTGAAGAATCCAAACTCTATCCAGGCTGAACAAACCCAGCAACCATAGGGTCCTGAAGTTTACAACCTACAGTTGACTTCTTCTCAGTAGAAGTTTTTTCACTGTTTTTTCATTCAAAACTCTACACATGGATTCCTTTTCTTAGGACATCCAATTGCTCCTAGGTATGCTGAGCTGTCAGGATATTCATGTCTATGGGTCACAGGTTTCTCCTCTTCTTCCTACCAAGAAGAGAGGTTTAACAACTATCCCATGATAGTTTTCTGTTCCAACATGAATTTTTTCCTTCCACAGACTTACCATATGGTAAGTCACCCTTCAGCTCCTGTTTCTCTACCCTCTTATCCAGGGTTTCCCCTGAAAGAGTGGTACCATACCACTACAGGGCTTCTTTAGTCTTTCTAGTCATTTCTTTCATTCCAGTGTGGAGTTTTTTCTCTTGAATAAATTCCCTTCTTTTGTCTGGGCAGCTCATCAGACAGGGACAGGAATTTCTCCTCTTATTCTGTCTGTTCTCTCTGTTTTACACAGAAAGATTCTCTCTGCTGTCTTATTCAGCAGCTGCCCATGCAGGAGTTCCAGTGATTGGACTACTGGTACTTTTCCACAAGTTTCCAGTCTTGTCTTCCACTACTTTCTGTCTGGCCTTAGTAGTGATTCCAAGATAGTGCTTTCATCTGTCTTGGATAATCCTTATCACTTCAGGCTTATCACACTATCTTCTTTTCTTGCCATCTCCAATTCCTTTGGATTTGGCAGCATAGTTCACGTGGCAGCTGGTTATTTCCAACAGCCAGTTTTATTTCCCAATTCTCCTGCATAATGCTCTCTGCAATCTTACAGAGAAGCTTTCTACTATGGGCCCTTGCTAGAGAGCATGGGGTTTTATCTCTAATGACTATCCTATATGGTTGGAAAAGGCTTCCTCGGTCATTTTCCATGACTGTGAGGGTTCTCCACACCCTACTATCTCCTTTTATAATACAGGGCATAAGCCTTTTCTACGTGAAAGTCTAAAGAGTTCTCCAATTCCTACAGGGAATATGCTCTTTTTTCCTTGCAGCTTGTCCTCATGGTATCCTACTCCTTCATGGACAGCACATATTTAACTAATAACGCATGATACCCCTTTGTGTACCTCCAGTGGGTCAACCTGGTATCTCATCCTATGCGTTTTCTGTCCATTTACCATGCGAGAGTTCTACAGGACTCAGGACTTGCTGTTTACAGACTGATATTATCCTCTGTTTTTTCACGCAACCATCCTGGTTTATTTCACTGCATAGCATTCCTGCACCATCTTAACCAGGGGGAATAGATTCTCTATATATCTTCTCAAGAAGGTTCCACCTCCTTGTTATTAGATGAATCTTTCCTCTTCACATCTCCCATGTGAATATTCTTATGGGCATATCTCTATCTGCTTAATTGTAGACATTAATCTTTAGACCTATATATTCATGTATGTATATATATCTATATACATCTCTATAGATACATATGTCTGTAAGCTGTGTGTGCATAGGTTATGCCCCTCCAGATCTCACTATAGACATATATATATACCCATATATATATATATATATATATATATATATATATATATCTATATATATATATATATATATATATATATATACATATATGTGTATCTGTCGAGATGCTTCCTTATAGGTAGATATGTATTTACATACTTATCTCTCTAACTGTCTATGCTTATAAAGGTTTTACCTTCCTATAGGTTCCAGACAGTGGGCTTGCATATGTTCATACTGTCCCACAGTATGTGTGGCGTATTATGCACACAACCACTGCTGTGGTACTGACAGCTCCTACCTTAACCCTAGGTTTAGGTATCCCTGAAGCTCCATGCTCCAATATCTTTCCTATCTCTCACCAGTTAGGAAAGACATGGTGGATCTTCAGTAGATCTGGGCTTTCAACCCTTCAGACATCTGTCCTTCTTGGGAATACGGGCTTTTTTCCCATACCCCTTCTTCCCTCCAGGACTGACCTAGTTTGTCCAAATCGGTCAGTCTTCCTCTTTTGCTCCTAACTGTGAGTAACTCTGTAGCCAAAAGAGTTCCCAGCTTTTTCCATAAAGCTTTCCACTAAAGACCTACCGTTTTTGTACTACCCCAGTTGACACCTGGGTCACCTGTCACTTCCAGATTTTGACCTTCACCTTCACTTCAATGAGGTCACCTTGAAGATTCCTCTACTGGATCCCCAGTAGACTCCATCAGCCTCTCTACTTCCTGCAATCCAGTAGGTGAGGTCCATATTGTGATTGTTCATTTCAACATTTTTCATGATAATTATCATACATACAAGGACTCCTTACCTGTAGTCCTATTTTAGGTTAGCTGTTTTTCTACAGCTCCTCTCTTTTCAACTCCTAACCTCCATCCTCAGGATGCCTGGCCATATGAGGTGTAGCATGTTTCAATCCCCACCATGCTAGGGCTCCAGGCATCTTAGCTTGGGAGTCCCCATATGTGAAGACTCATTCCTGCTTGTTCCTGGAGATAGCACAGTTACTTATCTGTAACAGGTGATCTCTGGGAACAGCAGGAATAAGTCTTCACAACCCACCCACCTCCCCTAGGAGTTGTATCTCTCTATCTATCTTTCCTTTCCTCTTTCTCTCTCTTTGTCTCAGCTATAAGCTCAACTGAGGAGAGACAGTTGGAAAGGCGGGAAGGCAGCACGCAGGCGCTGAGGGATGCTCCCAAAAGCTTTCTGATTGGACGCTGGGGAGCGTTCCCGCGCAGGCTCCGTCGGTACCGACGTACCCATATGTGAAGACTTATTCTTGCTGTTCCCAGAGATCACCTGTTACAGGTAAGTAACTGTGCTTTATACAGCAGAGTCCAGTGTCAATATACAGGGAGATACTATGGTTTCTAGTAGCAGTTAAGGAAGATTCTATAGCCTATCCTCACTTTGCTCCTATCCCTATTTCTTGCTCAGGCATCATTAATTCTCTTGAACACATTTCTGACTAATCACAGCATGTTATATTTCACTCTTTCTTAATTAAACATTTCAGACTGTGTGATACCACCAACCAGAATAAATGCAATAGTTCAGTAAATGCTTTTATAAACAGGAAAATCTATTAGTGCTGCAAGTAAAAAGATAAAAACTGATTTTGGTAAGAGGATGAAAATACCTGTTGGTGGTAGATCTCAGTGCTGCATTTCATGATATGGGTACAGATATGAGATGGAAAAGCTTAAAAAAAACAATGATTCTCCAAGGACCAATACCGTCTCTTCTGATTAAATCAAGCTTCAAGGGAAAGTAATGACTTAAATTTATTATTTATTTATTTATTACAAGTTCTTATATACCGCACTATTCGGCATCAGCGCGGTTTACATTATAACATAAAGACCATAACAACAAGCTGTTTGGTTTACATCGAACAGGAGTACAAACTTGGAGAACCGGGGTAAACTATATACAAGAGATAATTACATAGAACAGAATAGAGTCTTAATAACAAATTAGATAACAAATAATTACGTTTGGTTTTACAAATAGACAAAGGGTCCTTAGTTACCAGTACAGAGAAACTGATCTTTTTCCATCAGTGACTCAGAAAATCTTCCATAACTGGCACAAACAGGTAAAGCAGTTCAATTACTGGTAGTAAGAAATTGTATGTTTGAGTGCTCTCCAAATTCAAGCACTAGAATGTTTATAGCCAGTTAATTCTCTATATAAATTTATTTGACTTAAAAAGAAGTGCTTCCTAGCCCTCTAACAGTAGATGATGGCAGAAAATGTCCAGTCAGATTAGTTATTCCTGCTAAGAGCTCAGCTGCAAAGCAAAGTATGGCTACTTATAATTTATCATTCTTTCTTGAAGATAGTGCCATCTTCCTTCTTTGTACTCTATCCTTTGAAAAGGCAACTTTCAAAAACATTTTACCCAGGCAAATGGCTTGGCTAAAAATTGCCTACCTCTACCCCACTAAGGTTATATACAGGCTTCCATAATGTGTATATATTTGGTTGAGTTAAAAGAGATGTTCTTTTGAGCATGTTTAGGCTGAGGAAATACAATAGTGCATGTACTTAACATTTTGAAAAGCATACATATTATTTTAGACCATCTTGGGCACTGCACAAACAGATGTTATATAGGTGGGTGCTTTTTCTGTTTATTTGTATTTGCTAACAAGCCACGTCACCATCTCCTTGGTGTCAATCTCGATCCCAAGAAAGGACAGACATTACCTTCAGTCTTTTTCTCCGCTAGGGGGACATCCAACTCCACTGCCTTGCACTGGAAGCTCGCTAGGTTGTGTTGACAGCCTTGTCTGTCCTTTGCCTTGATTAGAAAGTCACTCAGGTAGTGGATCACTTTCCCCTAACCAATTTCCTGTTTCACTATTTTCGCAGTAAGCGCAGGACGCGGAGCACTGCATCAGGAGGCAATATAATACTGGCCCCCAAAGCGGAACCCAAGCAAATGGAAACTGTCTGGATGGATTGGCAAGAACCTAAAAGCTGCTTCCACATCTGTCTTTTCCCAGTCCCGGAGCAGCTCCCAAGCCTGGTCCACCAGGGCATATTTCACTGAGCAGACTGCCTGGTCCAAATGGTCATTTACCAATTTCCCGTCTGGGTAAGAGAGATGGTGTATCAAGCGAACTTGCCCAGTTCCTCCTTCAGTACCAGGCACAAAGGGGAAGTTATAAGGTTATCTACAGGCATTCTTTTGAAAGGGCATGCCACCCTGCCCAGGGCCAGCTCCTTCTGGATCTTGTCCTGCACAACTTCCCTCCGTTTGAGGGCCAACTTCAGATTGCCTGCCATCCGCGGGCCCAGTGGGCCCATATAGGTGATCTGAAATCCCACCATAAAACTGTTCATTAACCATAGTGCCTTAACCCTGTCAAATCCTCCCAAATTCTGCCACAGCGCCCCAGTTCTAATGGATGTGGCGGCCAGCTCCAGCATGCCAGATCTAACACATGCGGGAGGGTCTCCCCCTGGCTTCTTAGAATATCATGCCTGTACTTGCAAGCATTGTTGAATCTACAGCTCCCCCTGTTGTACAGCCAGCAGAAGGTGTTTGGGGTGGCACCCAGGCCATCCCCGGTCTGGGGGCCAGTCCCACTGAAAGGGTTGCTGCAGCCTCACCCACCATGCTCCTGCCCACCCCCCCTACCAATGGTACTCCACCTGTCCGGGCCCCACGTTGACCTTGGGTCATCAGCCTGATCCACAGGTCAATGTCCTTTCAGGGGCCAATAGTGCCAGGAAAGATGCCTGGAGAGGTGGCTAGGGGATCACCAAGGACATCTTGTTCCTTGAGATGTTCCCATTAGTGGTGGCCATGGTTATATGGAAGCCCCAGCTCACAAACAGGAGGCTAGTTTTCAGGTCAGATAATGCGGTGGTAGTATATGCCATTAATAAGCTGTCAGCCCGGGCAGGCAGATTGATGGGGCTGGTCAGGAAATTGGTTCTGCTGAGCCTGGAATTGAATGCATACATCATGGCCAGCCATGTGCCAGGGGAGACCAATGAGATTGCTGATGCGCTCTCTCATTTCCAGCTCCAGCGCTTCCAGGAGTCGCCCTGACTGTAGCACTCAGGGTGATACGCATGCCTGAGGAGATGAAGAACGCCGGCAAATGCTGATGGCATCGCTGTTGGTCAGGACATGGAAGGATTATTGGAGAGCATGGGGCAGACTGGGGGCCTTTGCCAGGCAGTGGGGTGGCAAACTCTGCTAGGGAGTAACCCTGGGGCTTCAGCTGGAGTTCTTGACAAGCCTCCGGGGCAAAGGGACCACGGTCAGATGAGCTAGGGCTAATGCTGGTGGGAGTGACTTTCTTCCTGAAGCTGGGGAGGAATAGAGACGTGACAGAAGACTTCATCGTCAGGAAGGTGATGGAGAGCTGGGCCAGGGAGGCGGCACCGTGGCCAGACATCCAGAGGCCAGTCTCCCTGCCCATGCTAATAAGGGTTATACAAAGGGCAGCTGAAGTTACCAGGGACAGGTTTGAGGAGAAACTGTTGAGGTTAGCCGCATTGCTGATGTTTTTTGGGGCCTTCCAGAGGAGTGAGGCTATACCCCAGTCCACCTTGGACATGGAAGGCACGGCCCTGCTGGTGGAGGATCTCTCAACAGAAGGGGCAAGGTCTGCATGTCACTAACACGGTCCAAGATGGACCAGCTTCAGAAGGGGAGAATTGTCTGGTTGACCCTATGGTGGTACACGAGCTCTGCCCTGTATCAGCCATGCATGAGTGCCTGTGGGTGTGCCCGCCCATAGGGGGCCCCAATTGCAGCACCAGGATGATTCTTGTTTGTTGCAATATCAGTTTAGGGCCATGTGCCTGTGGGCTGTAGAATTGGCAGGGTTCGAGTGCACAGGCTTGACCTTACACTCCTTTAGGATAGTGGCAGCGACCACAGCGCATGACTTAAGTCTGGGTGCAGGTCAGATACAGGCAATAGGGAGATGGGCTTCTGACAGATATAAGTTGTGCATTCACCACTGAACACTTCATTGAGCACGCTGTTAACACTATCTCCTCTTGCCCAATAGTTCGCAGATGGATCTCATTCTGGATTTATTTATTTAACATGTTTTTTTATACTGCTTTATCAAAGCGGTTTACATTAGAACTTAAACTTGGTAATGTACATTAAACAGGATCATTGATAACAATGGAGGGTTAAGTGACGTGCCACAAGGAATTGAACCCACTAGCACTCCTTGTGGCCTTGGGCTAGTCTCTTGGTTCCCAAGCCAGTGCTCTAACCATTAGGCTAGTAGGGCATTCCTATATATACCAGGCGAGAAGGAGGGCTGTGGGGAGCAGGCTCAGCAAGCAGCTCTGCTTTCACCTGGACATCTCTCACACACAATGGATGGGAAAGAGGGGGATATGGTGGGACCAGCCGGCCAGTGTCAGCGGAGCCAGCCACCTGATTTTGTGGTCTTTCATCTGGGTGATAACAGTCTGGTGTCTGTAAAGGGCATAGATCTTATCAGGATCAAGGCAGACCTGGCTTGGATTCACACTGAGCTGGGGTCATCTGGTCCCAGATCATCCCCTGACAAAAGTGGCAGGGAGCGAGACAGCATAAGGGCATCGAGAGGAGCAGGAGGCAGCTGAACACGGAGGTTGGGAAGTTTGTGCAGGCTTTGGGGCATGTGGTCATGGGGCATGAAGGCATACTAGTGGGAGGCCCAACGGTGTAAGTGAGGAACAGGGTACACCTTAACAAGATTGGTATCGAGTTATTTAATGCCAGCCTGCGGAGGACCATCAGTTTGCTACTCATTAGGGGGGGAGTCAAGCTGCGGTCCCTCCTGGTGGCAGGACCTCACCGATAAATGGGGGGGGGGGAAGGGGTTACTACTGATATCACTGAAAAGGGGAATGGGGAGTCCTGGTATCGTTAGGGGGATGCCTGGGATCTGTGACGGGGGCGCAGATATCAGGGTGAGGAGTGCCTGGTCTCAGTTACCATGACCAGGGCCAGGGTTCTGCAGTGCACGACAGAGGAAAAGGCAAGGCCCACGCCATGGTGCGGGCTAAGGCCTCAACCTGACAACTAAAGGCAGTGGTATCCCTCCCTCCCCACATCAGGTGGGGTGGTTGAGGGGGTTGTACCGTTATCTATTGTTATATATTGTTGGCATTGGTATTATTGTTATTGCAGTTATAGTTGCTATTGATGTTATTGGTAAATAGCTGCAAACCGTGGCCTTGAAACCCACTAATAAAGCATGTTCTGCAAGAACGGAGTGGCCTGGTTATGTATGGAGGAACAGGGGAGAGGGGGTGTTGGGGGAACAGTCAGGGGTCCAGAGGCCATTCTGGCCTGCCCCAGGTTATGATTCCCTGAATGCATCATACATACTAAAGCAGATAATAGCTGCTAAAGGCAGTCTGTCTTCCACCAATCGCTGAAAGAAACCATGTCTTGCTGCAGGACTAGAAAACTTTACATTTTAACATTATCACTGCAACTTGACCAGTGTTGTGAAAATTGCACGCTACCAAAGACATCAAGACATGCTCTATGTTACCCCAGAGAACATATGCCTCATTTGTCTTGTTTACGGCTGTTTCTCTTTATTTAATATACCGCATATCTGTACCAACCTATGCAGTTTACAATAAAAGCAACACAAGGGCAGGAAAGGAACGCCATTCTGATAATAGGAGAGATATTCATGCAAAGCAGACATTCAAACAGAAAGACTAGGTGTCATGGGGGGGTGGGTTGGTAGAGCAAGGAGGACTGTAGCATTCAATAGGGCTGAAGGCAGCTCACGCAGATGCCAGAGACACCCCGAAAGCTGACTGAAATAGCTGGGTTTTCAGAGCCTTTTTAAAGTTTTTCAAGTCTGGGTCTATTCTTAAAAAGTAAGCTATTCCACAAGGCCGAGGCTATGGCAAAGAAGATGGGTCTCCAGATAAACTTATACTTAATAGAAGTAGGGGTTGGCATGTATAGATGAAACCCGTGGAGGGAACGGAGAGTCCTGGCAGGGGCTTTAAGTGTGACCAAACTGGAAAGGTATTCAGGGGCCATGTCATGAATGGCCTTAAAAGTAAAGGTTGAGACCTTAAACACATGAAGATATAGGGAGCCAATGATACTGTATGAGTAATGGCGTAGCATGGTCAAACTGACACACACAGGTGAGGGTAGGTACGGCTGTGTTCTGCACAATCTGCAGTCACTTAAGTTGGTGTTGAGGGAGTCCTAGATAGATACACAATATTACATTAGTCCAAAGACATGACAGTGTGGAGCACCACTGCAATTTCTGCTAATGTATTGAGGAAAGGTTATATAGCCTGGAAACAGAGCACGAAAAATTAAGAGTTAATAACTTGTGAGAGTTGTGGGGAGACGGTTGTCTTGTTATATGCCCATAAATTTACAAATTTACTGCTTGGCTAGAGAGGCACTGATAATCTAGAAAATATATATCATCTATTTTGCTTTTATCCACTATTTGAGTATTAACACAATTCCTAGAAGGAGAAAAAAAAATCAACAAATTTCTTAAGATATACAGTTCACCCATTCCTCTCCTACATCTTTTTGGTGATATTTAAGCCATAATAAAATCTAATCCCATCATCCCCCAGATCCTCCTTTACTGTTTAATTTCAATGACTATTTAGGGGGCAATGTTCAGAAAACCTACATAGCTGCAAAGTTTGCTGGAACTTTCAACCCACAAATCTTGTACCTATGGGAAGTCACATGGGTGTTTTTTTTCTATGAACATTAGCTACAAGCTCTGTGGGTACAAAGTACATGTGGACTTTGAACTTGCTATTTCTGGAATGAAAATTCGGATGGAAAATACACGTAGATTTGAAAATCTTAGAAAAGGTGTGCGCTAAATCCAGTTCAAATTCCCTATATAATGTACATCTTTTCATAATATGGAGACATTGAAACGACTCCAATAAAAAAATAACAGAGTGGCTTCTGAAGCGGGTTAAGTACATGAATACTGGTTGTTCAAAGAGAGGTCTCACTTTAGTTTTTCTTGCATTTATTCTAAATTTGTCTTTAGAAACATAGAACTTGATAGCAGTGTCATATACTTTTGTCCAATCTGCCCATCCATGCCTCCTGTTCAACTCTACAATTCTTTCTTCTGCCTCAGAGATCCTCTATGCTTGTCCCTCCTTTTTCCTGCTGCCCATTCCTCCCCCTATGCACCCAAGTATGCTTCTGGTCTTTGCAGCCATTTTTTCTTCTAGCACAAGTAGGATATAAACTGGCACCACTCAGGATCTACCTTCTCAGAGGCCAGTAGAGCTTCTAAAGCTCTCTGGGCATGTTCCAGTGCTCTTTCCTGCCAAATCACTACCCCTCCCCTTCAGTTTACTTCATCCATGACAAGACTGCAAAAGATCTGCTCTATTATGGGAAAATTAAACTTGCAAACAAAGGCACACTGCATTATTTTCGGGTCTCCATGGAAGCCTACAGTGAGCCTATGCCACTCTAAGGTGCCATTTTCAGGTACCCATGGAGATCAATCCAACAGACTGTTTCAAAGTACCTGCAGAATTCAATGATAGAACAATGGAATGTGTCTCTTCCCCCCCAAAAAAGGGCCATACATAGGTACCTACAGGGCTGCTTAAAGAGAAGGTCAGCCATTTAGACTCTCTGGATCTACCTTAAGGTAACATGTTCCTTCATTTTCATGCCTGCTTTTGCACTTTTTAACTCAAAGCAATTAAGATAATATTAAGAAAAAAATTCCAAGAGGTTACCACATTTAAAAATACAGCAGAATTTGAAAAAGTATAGAGAAGGATGACCAAAATCATAAAGGGGATGGAAGGATAGCCCTATGAGGAAAAGCTTTAAAGGTTAGGTCTCTTCAGCTTCGAGAAGAGACGGCTGGGGGAAGATATGCTAAACATGTGTAATACAATGTGTGGAGTAGAATGCGTAAAAGTAAATAAATTGTTTACTCCTTCAAAAAATATAAGGAGCAGGCAACATGCAATGAAGCTACAAAGTGTAGTACATTCATCCCATCCTTGAACGGCTCATGTTCCACATGTGGGAAACACCAGCATTGGTGCCGGTAGTGAGCAAGAGGCTCGACTCGATGTATCGAGTCTGCCGGAGCCCTGGCTTCCAGAAGTCGCAACTGCCGCACAACTCCATGGTGGTGGAGTCGGCCATGCGTCGGCTGAAGAGCCAGAAGACGCACTCCTCGGTGCCCCCCGGGAGGGAGGCCTGCACCTTGGACGCCCTTGCGCAGGAAGTGCTACCAGGGCTCGATGCTCATTTGTCGTGTCCAGTCCTACCAGCTATACATGGGCATGTACCTGAGGCATCTGGCGAAGGACTTCGCCGGTTTCTCAGCTGGTCTCTCCGAGGAACCCTTGCAGCGCTTCAGGGGCCTGTCCAAGGCTGTCCATGAATGCTCCAAATTTATGTCTCTAGCGGCCTATGACAGGTTTGAGTTGGCAGCTCAGGTAGCTGCGACAGGCATTGTGAGGGCCGCCAGGCTTGGCTCCAGTCGTCTGACCTTGAGCAATGGATCCAGGACAAATTGGTCGATGTCCCCTGCCAGGGAGAAAATCTCTTTGGCAAGCCCATGACCGACAAGGCCACCGAGTTGGAGACCAAGTTCATGACGAGGACCAGGCTCTCTAATAAGACCGCTGCCCCTCCCCGAAGGAAGGCCTCGGGTAAAAAGCCCTTTTACCCGAGGAAGGGAGCTGCTTACCGTAACTGCCCACATTTTCAGGCCTCCCCGGCTCCCCAACAAGGGCAGCATGCCAAGGGACAAGGGCATGACCCACTTAAGCAGAATGCTCCAAAGCCCCAGGCACTGGCTCCGGCCCAGCCAGGGGGGAGTTTTTGACTACTCCAGCATAACCATACTATCCCAAAGAGGTCAGCAGCCTACAGGGGGATGACTGACCCTCTATGCCCTGAGGTGGGTAAACATCACCACTGATGCCTGGGCACTGAGGGTGGTCAGGAAGGGTTACCTCCTCTGCTTGACCCAGGTGCCTCCTCCTTATTTTCCGGGAGAGCCCCCCAGGCTTTCCCTCCACCGGGACCTTCTTCTGAAGGAACTGGCAAGTCTTCTCAAGGACAACGCGGTGTTACCGGTACCCCACCACCTCCAGGGCAAGGTGTTCTACTCCAGATACTTCCTTGTCCCAAAGAGGACAGGGGGCAGAAGGCCCATCCTCAACCTGCGCAACCTCAACGCATTGCTGGTGAGGGAGAAGTTCAAGATGCTCTCCCTTGGAACATTGCTGCCCTACCTCCAACAGGGAGACTGGCTATGCTCCTTAGACCTCAAGGATGCTTACACTCACATCCTAATCCACCCACACCACAGGCAGTAAATGTGGTTCATAGTAGGGGGCAGGCACTTTCAGTACAAAGTGCTCCCGTTCGGGCTCGCCTCTGCCCCAAGGGTGTTCATGAAATGCCTGGCAGTCATGGCTGCCTTTCTCAGGCTTCAGGGGGTCTTCGTGTTTCCCTGTCTAGATGACTGGCTTGTAAAAGGGGACATGGCCTCTGAGGTGCAGCAAGCCACCACACACACCATCCAGGTCCTACAGCACTTGTGCTTTGTCATAAACTACCCTAAGTCTCACTTTCTTCCGACACAGTGCCTGGAATTCATCGGAGCGAAGCTTGACACCCACCAGTCAAAGGCATTCTTGCCCATGGACCGGGCAGATTGCCTCAGGTCTCTGGCCTGGGACATACAACACTGTCCCTCAGTGTCTGCCTGCCAACATCTGCGCCTCCTCGGGCACATGGCCTCCACAGTCCACATCACTCCAGATGCCCATCTCCACATGAGAATGGTGCAATGGTGTCTCCAGGACCAGTGGTCCAAGGCTACAGGCCGCCTCAGGGACAGAGTTAGGGTGACCCGCCAGCTGGCGGACTCCCTTGTCTGGTGTAAGTCATCTCAGCACCTAGAAAAGGGCATACCTTTCCAAGGCCCCAAACATTCAATGGTCCTCATCACGGATGTCTCTCTACTCGGCTGGGGAGCCCATTGCGAGGGACTCCGCACCCAGGGCTGCTGGTCGCCAGATGAAAGCTACCAGCAAATCAATCTCCTGGAGCTTCGAGCCATTCACATCGTCCTGAGAGTCTTCGGCCATCGCCTCCGCCACCAGCCAGTCCTGGTCCAGACGGACAACCAGGTGGCCATGTTCTATGTGAACAAGCAAGGGGGCATGGGGTCCCGTGCTCTCTGTCTCTGCTCTTACGCAGCCCAGCAGGTTATCCTCCTCAAAGCAGTGTACCTGCCAGGACAGGACAGCTTACTGGCCGACAGGCTGAGCAGGGTATTCCGACCGCCTGAGTGCTATCCGGCTTTTCTGACTCTGAGGGAATCCCGTGATGAACCTGTTCGCCAGTCCGGACAATTTCCAGTTGTTCCACTTTTGCTCTCGGCAGGCTCACCCCTCCAGGGTGGCGGCAGACGTGTTTCTAGTCCCATGGTTGGGAGGGCCTCATGTATGCCTTCCCTTAGACGCCGCTGATTGCCAAGACCTTATTCAAGATCCTCCGCGACAGGGCCTCGCTCATCTTGATAGCCCCCGATGGCCCAGGCAGCCATGGTTCCCACTGCTCCTGCAGTTGGCGGTGGAAGCCCCCATCCACTTAGGTACCACCCCGGGGCTTTTATCTCAGGAGGGGGGCTCGCTCCTACACCCCAACCTGGGGTCTCTTTCGCTCACGGCCTGGCTGCTGAGAGGGTAGCCCTGGCCCATCTCCACATTCCCATTGAGGTGGAGAATGTTCTGCTGGCATCCCGTAAGGCCTCTACAAGGAGGGCATATGCCTTCAAATGGCGTAGGTTCTCAGTTTGGTGTGTTGAGCGAATGGCTGACCCTTACTCCTGCCCAGTGGCTATGGTGTTGCAGTACTTTCTCCACCTTTCTCACTGCGGACTCGGGACTAATTCCGTTAGAGTGCACCTCAGTGCCCTGGTGGCTCACCACCACCCGGTAGATGGTAAGCCCCTTTTGGCCAACCTCTGGTAGACCGCTTCCTATGGGACCTGCTCTTAACTAAGCCCCCGGTTCACCCTCCAGCAACCAAATGGGACATCAGTGTGGTGTTGGGGCAGCTCACCCGTCCACCATTCGAGCCCTTGGCTACTTGCCACCTTCGCTACCTTTCATGGAAGGTGATTTTCCTGGTTGCGCTCACTTCCGCTCGCAGGGTTAGCGAGCTCCAAGCTTTGGTGGCTGCAGCGCCTTATATACCAGGTTCCACACCTTGGACTGCAAGAGGGCCTTGTCCTTCTATATCGAACGCACTCAGGACCACCGCAAAGCCTCCCAACTCTTTGTATCCTATGACTCCAGCAGGCTGGGGGAAATGGGACTAAATGTACGCTGTCTATGTGGGTGGCGGACTGTATTGCCCTCGCCTATGAGCAGGCGAGGCTCCCATTGGATGGTTGCATCACAGCGCATCATGTCCGGGCCATGGCAGCTTCGGTGGCAAATCTGCGCTCTGTTCTGGTGGCAGACCTCTGCCAGGGCGCCACCTGGTCTTCAGTCCATACCTTCGCAGCCCACTACTGCCTGGAAAGAGAATCCCGATGGGATAGCGCCTTCGGCCAGGCTGTGCTCTGTAATCTTTTCAGGGTCTAGGCAACTCCTACCCTTCTGTGTTCAGGCTACCAGAGTGCTGGTTTCATCGGACACAGGGGTCCTACTGCAGTCTGTACATCAGACTGAATTGCTGCTGCTTGTGGCTCCCCTTGAGGGGGCCCAATTTTTGCTATGGGTCTCCCGGTAGCCTGTAGCTGGGGAGTCCCATATGTGAGGACTGACTTCCTGCTTGTTCCCGGAGAAAGCGTAGTTACTTACCTGTAACAGGTGTTCTCCGGGGACAGCAGGAATCAGTCCTCACAACCCTCCCTCCTCCCTTTGGAGTTGCTCCTTTACCATTCTTTATTTTGCAATTTCAGCTATGTCATTTGACTGAGCAAGATGGCATCCTTGGACAGGAAGGGGACCATACATGCGTGGTGGCATCTCCCAAAGGCTTTCTTTGAAAGTTGGGGAGATGCTACCCCGAGAGCTCCGATGGTGCCGATGTCACCCACATGTGAGGACTGATTCCTGCTGTCCCCGGAGAACACCTGTTACAGATGAATAACTATGTTATCCACCCCCCCCCCTCGCCACTTATCTAACTCTACTTTATTAAGGTGTCATTAACAGAATAAACACAAATCAAAATATCTCTCTCTGAACCTTCAGGATTGTTGTGTAGTTATGTCTTATTTATGTTAATTTCCCTTCCCGCCCCCCTTTGCTTTCTGTCCCCAATTAGTTTTCCCCTAACCCTTTCCCTGTCTCCCTTTCTAATCCATCCTCTCCCCCCCCAACTTCCCCCTACTCCACCTCAGACATTCCTACTGCCCAACTCTTACATAAGTATGTTTATTTGTGTAATGTCAACTTTCCCCTCCATATTTGATAAAAGTGCCACCTACTTTGCCATAGCTGTGGCCTATGTGTTTGATGCGCCATAATATCACTCATCCTATTCAGGTAGTTTCATCTGCTTTTTATCTTGTATTCATCAGGCCCTTCTTTTATTTTCCAAAACTTAGCTGTTTCCATACAAATCCTGATTGCAAGTAGTCTTAATATGTATACCAAGTCTCCTTCACCTCTTCTTCCTCAGTCATTGAGCAGAATTTCTCTGGGTCCCATTATCCTGGTCCAGCTCAGCATTTGTTTAAATACTCTACTAAACCATACCCACGTTTTCTGCAGGACTGGGCAGTACCACCACACATGTATGTAATCCCCTACTACTCCACACGCCAACACTTATTGCATCCCTGTCCGCTCATTCTACTTACCTTGACAGGGGTCAAGTATACTCGATATAGCATTTTATAGCTATGTTAAGAACATAAGATATGCCATACTGGGTTAGACCAAGATCCATCAAGCCCAGTCTCCTGTTTCCAACAGTGGCCAATCTAGGTCATACGTACCTAGCAGTTTCCCCAAAAGACACAGGTTCCACAATGCTTGTACTGGGTCAAGCATTGATATCCTGGGTCCCTTCTTAATAATGGTTTATGGACCTTTCCTCCAAGAACTTGTACAAACCTTTTTTAAACCCAGCTACACTAACAGCCTTTACTACATCCTCTGGTAACAAATTCCAGAGTTTGATTACACGTTGAGTGAAAAAATATTTTCTTTTATTAGTCTTAAATAGTTTACCCTGTAGCTTCGTTGCATGTCCCTTAGTCTTTCTATATTCTGATAATGTAAACAATCGAACTACGTTTACCCGTTTCACTCCGTTCATTAATTTATAGACTTCTATCATATCTCCCCTCAGCCGTCTCTTTTCCAGGTTAAAGAGCCTTAATCTTTTTAGCCTTTCTTCATAGGGGTATCCTTCCATCTCCTTTACCATTTTGGTGGCTCTTCTCTGAACCTTTTCTAATAACGCTATATCCTTTTTAAGATACGACGACCAGAATTGCACACAATATTCAAGGTGTGGTCTCACCATGGAACAATATAAAGGCATTATAATATCTTTTGTTTTATTTTCCATTCCTTTCCTTATGATACCTAGCATTCTATTTGCTCTCTTGGCTGCCGCTGCACACTGGGCCGAGGGTTTTAAAATGTTATCCACAATGACGCCTAAATCTTTTTCCTGGGTGGTGGTTCCTAATGTAGAACTTTGCATCGTGTAACCATAGTTTGGGTTGTTCTTCCCTAGGTGTATAACTTTGCACTTGTCCACATTATATTTCATCTGCCATTTTGATGCCCAGTCTTCCAATTTATCAAGATCTTCTTGCAATTTTCCACAATCCTCTTGGGTTTTAACAACTTTAAATAGTTTTGTGTCATCTCCAAATTTGATAACCTCACTCGTTATTCCCTTTTCCAGGTAATTTATGAATATGTCAAAAAGCAGCGGACCCAGAACAGATCCCTGGGGTACACCACAATTCACCTTTCTCCATTGGGAAAATTGGCCATTTAGCCCTACCCTCTGCTTTCTATCTTTTAACCAGTTCCTGATCCACAATAGTACACTGCCTCCTATCCCATGACTCTTTAGTTTTGCCAGAAGTCTCTGATGAGGGACCTTGTCAAAGGCTTTCTGAAAGTCCAGATACACTATATCAACCGACTCACCTTTGTCCACCTGTTTATTCACACCTTCAAAAAAATATAACAGATTAGTAAGACAAGATATTCCTTGTCTAAAGCCATGTTGGCTGTCTCCCATTAGGCCATGACTATCTACATGCTGAGTAATTTTATTCTTTATGATGGTTTCTACCATTTTTCCCGGTACTGACGTCAGGCTCACTGGTCTGTAGTTTCCCAGATCACCCCTGGAACCCTTTTTAAAAATTGGCGTTACATTGGTGATCCTCCAATCTTAAGGTATTACAGATGATTTTAATGAAAGCTCACAGATTACTAATAACAGGTCTGCAATCTCATATTTCAGTTCTTTCAACACCCTTGGATGTATACCATCCGGCCCAGGTGATTTGCTACTCTTCAGTTTATCTAATAGTTGTAATACATCTTCCCGATGTATCAATATTTCCTTCAATTCTTCCGCACCTTTAAATACCACTTCAGTCATGGGTAACATCCTTACATCTTCCTCAGTAAAGACCGAAGCAAAGAATTCATTCAGTCTCTCCGCTATCACCTTATCACTTCTTAGTGCCCCTTTAACCCCTCTATCATCTAATGACCAACTGACTCTCTCACAGGTTTTTTGCTACAAATGTACTTGAAAAAGTCTTTATTTCGCGTTTTTGCTTCCGCAGCAAGCTTCTTCTCAAATTCTGCCTTTGCCTGCCTTATCAATTGCTTGCATTTGACTTGTGCTTGTGCTGTTTCCCTCATTTGGCTTGTACACATTTATATATTTTTGTAATTAATCCCTTACCATATTCCCCTGTTCTAAATAATTTTTCATAGGGTAATTCCTCATTTGCCCCCTCGACTATGGTCTGTTTTGTTTGTATAAAATGTGTTATCTCTTACCTCCAGATTATCTTTACCCTGCAATTCCTCAAAGGGTCTCATCTTCCCCTTTCCTGTCAGCATTTCACCCACAAATTGGAGACCATGCTGTGCCCATCTCCTAAAAATTGTATGTAACCCCCCCCCCCTTCTAAATTCTTCATAACTAACTATCCGTTGAAGGCATAACCCTCCCTTATCAATGTCTTCCTTTCATGTTGCCATACTTTCATTGTCAAATCCATATAGGGATTTATTGTCTCCTCCCCCCCTCACTTGCTTTAACTCCCACAACAGAGCAGAAGGTGGTGTCTCACCAACCAGGGCATGTTCAATCCGTCCCCATTGCAGTTTCTCCATCCCCACCCTCCATCCTAGAGCCCCTTTCAGTTGTGCTAGTTTGTAGTACCATTCTATATTTGGAATGGCACGACCCCCCCACACCCTCTCCCTTTATATAATATTTCCGTTCGTACTCTAGGTAGTCTATGTTTCCATATGAAGAACATTCTCCACTGCAAAAGATTCAACATTTGTTTAGGTACTGCTATTGGGAGTGACATGAACAGAAACAGTAGTCTAGGCAGAATATTCAGTTTTATAATGGCCATTCTTACCAGCCATGTAAAGTAAGGTTTGTCCCATCTTATTAAATTACTTAATACCCGACCAACTAGGGGATCATAATTTTCTTTAACTGGGTCCAGTCCTTACACACTTTTATTCCCAAGTACCAAATCTGAGTTTTCGCCCACTGAAATGGGAAACTGGCTTGCAAACTTTCTTCCAACTTCGAGTCCAAATGTAATTTCAGTATCTCAGTTTCCCCCATATTCATTTTATACCCTGAGACTTGGCTGTATATCTGGATTTCCTTTAATAAGATCAGTAATGATGTAAGCTGGAAAAGGAAGATATTCTCGCAAACATTCTACCAAAACTGAAAGACTGTCCTGATGGCAAACTCCATAATACAAACCTGGAACAAAACCATTACAAATGTTGCAACAAGACCACTGACATCCAACCACCTGACAAGACAAAGAACAACAACCTGGTTCATGCCTCAACTGAAAGACATGAAGCGAAAACTATGCATTGCAGAAAGGAAATGGAGAAACACCAGAACAACTGACAGCCTCAACTCTTACAAGCACAAACTACAGACATACCAAGCGACCACATCTCAAGCAAAGAAGGAATACTATACAAAACTAATCCAAAGCTCTCTCAACCACCTGCAGGAACTCTTCGAAATTGTGAAATCTCTAAGCAAAGATTCAACACAAGCTGAAAAAGCACTCTCTCTCCACAAGTAATGGCAAAATACTTCCAAACCTTGACTTCAACTCACGCTAACACCACCAACCCACTCGTCACCACAACAAAACAGCAAGTAACTACAAACCCAACTACATGGAGCTCATTCAGTACCATCCCATCTGACTACTTGGAGAAAATCATCACAAGCATTAACACAACCACCTCACCGCTTGACCCCTGCCCAGTCAGCTAAATCAAGCTAGCAAGACAGGAGCTCATTCCCACAATACTAAAAGTCATCCAGCTTTCTCTGCAAGATGGACATGTACCCCCTGATCTTAAAACTGCCTCTATCCACCCTGTAAGAAAAGAGACTTCAAATGACATCAACCTACCAACCTTGTACAGGCCTATAGTCAGCTTTCCCTTCATGGCCAAAATCCTAGAAAAAATAGTCTATCAGCAGCTTCATGATCACATAGAAGCATGTCACCCACTAGACTACCAACAAAACGGTTTCAGACCATACCATGGAGTCGAATCTCTAATGACCGCCCTCCTTGACAACCTACTCAAAAGCACCAACAAACCCAAATCTGGCTTCATACTCATCTTTCTTGACATCAAGGCAGCATTTGATTCCATACCATACAACCTACTTGTCCAATAACTACAAACCCTTGGACTCTCACGCACACCCCTCACCTGGTTTAGGTCATAACTAACAGGCTGGCAACTACATGTAAGATCAGGCTCTGCAAAATCCACACCATTCACATAATCTCAAGGAGTCCCACAAGGCCCTACCCTCTTTATTATTCAACATTTTCCTCCAACCAATCTGCAATGTGTTAAAAGGATTTGGCCTCCTATACCATATCTATGCTGAAGACATGATGTTCCACACACCAATCAATACATTAAATCCTGATATCACACCCATAATAGAATGCTTCTCCTCGATCAGCCAATGGCTCAGAAAACATAATTTGACCATAAATCTCAAGAAGATTGCGGCCCTGTACATCACTAGAGACAATAGCTTTAAACCACCGAGTTCCATCACCCTAGATGGAACACAAATCCAAGTAAAACAAGAAATACAATACCTTAGAATTACACTTGATCAACACTTCACTTTCACAGGACACATACGAAACATCACAAGGAGCATCTACTTCAAGCTCAAAACTATCAAGCACCTCAAACCTCTCCTAACCAACCAAGACTTTCGCTTAGTCCTCCAGCATTATCTTCCAAGGCCTTCCAAAAGCAGCTCTCCACCCACTCCAGCTTGCGCTCAACATTGCAGCTCAAACCTTCTTCAACTTATGCAAAACAGAGCACATAACACCCTTACTCAAGCAACTCCACTGACTACCTATAACAGAGCGCATAAAATACAAGGCTATCTTCACAATCTTCAAGATCATCAACAATTATTCCACACCACACTTGCAGTCCCTACTAAAAATTATGCCTGATAACAGGAAGAGAAGAACTGGCTCTCAGAAGATTTGTATTTATTTATTTGAACTCATTTCTATACCGCTCCTTCCAGTGATCAGCAGCGGTTCACATTGAACATTTAACTCTGCAAAGTTAGCAGTTTACATAAAACAAAAATTAGCAGTTTACATAAAACAGTAGTGGGGAGCATTGAACATGTAAAAAAGGTAACATTAACTTCATAACTCAAACTATTTACATAATAAGGGAACACATACCAGCACTAATCACACCAGCACTAATCACAAAATCCACCTCCACCACCACAAAGAGAGTCTTCTCACTCTATGCTCCACAATTATGGAACTCCAGACCTGAGAAACTTTGGACCACTAAGGACACAACATTCAGGAGACACACATATTCAAAGACTTCCCCTCCAACAACCTTACTCAGTCAGCCACCAGCTCAACCCCCTTCCCCATCCAACCCAACTCTACACCTCTCCTTATTCTCTCCTTCCCTGACTACCTTCATCCATAGGACTTCCCAAACCTGTACAGTTAAATGTTACCGCCAAGTTAAATTCCTAGTTTAATGTATAACGTTCTGTTACAATGTAAACTACTTTGACTGTAGGATAAAGCGGTATGGAAACACAGTTAAATAAATAAATAAAGGGCTGCCTTGGAGTATATAAAACATCATCAGCAAATAGGGAAATCTTAAATTCATATTCTCCAGCTTGAATGCCCTTCACATCAGTCTGCTTTCTTATCCTCTCTGCTAATGGTTCTATTACCAATGCAAACAGTAATGGGGAAAAGGGACACCTCTGTCTTGTTCCCCTTCCTAATCTGAATTCTTCTGAATATGTCCCATTAATCCTAATTCGTGCTCTGGGCTCACTCTATAGGGCTTGGATCCATCTTATAAAATTTATACCAATTCCCATCCCCCCAGAGTACCTCAGTCATAAAGAGCCACTCTACCATGTCAAATGCTTTTTCAGCATCAACCACCATCAATAGTGAGGGCACCTTATCTTTTTGCGTTACCCATTTCAGACTGAAAATTTTTCATATGTTATCACTTACCTGTCTTCCTGGTATAAAGCCTGATTGATCTTCCTTGACTAATTTAGGTAGAAACTACTACTACTACTGAGCATTTGTATAGCACTACAAGTCATACGCAGCACTGCACAGACGTGTAAGAGACAGTCCCTGCTCATCAGAGCTTACAATCTAGTCAAGACAGACAACACAGATAGTGCAGGCAGGGATAAAACAAGGGGGAAAGGAAAAGAAAAAGGAGATCAGGTGAAACTGCTGCAGTCAGCTCACTAAAATCTTTGCAGGCCCATATCTTTTCCTGGCTTCGGTATTACTCTTATTGCTGCCTCTCCCATACACCTAGGCAGACTACTTCCTTCCAGAACCCTATTGTTCTTCATCAGGACCAGGCTTAGCTCTATCTGAAATTCCTTATAAAATTTTACTGTCATTCCATCTAAGCCTGGGGCTTTTTCTTGCTTTCAATCCCTTAATTGATTTTATTACTTCTATCTCTTTTGTTTCACGATCTAACCACCTCCCTTCTTCAGCCAGCTTATTTAGTTCTGCCTCCTTTACATATTGTTGTATTGCCTTCAGATCCCCATTATGGTCAGATTTATAGAGGGACTTATAGAAGGCACAAAAGGTCTGCTGTATCTTATTGGTTCCCAGTTCCCACTGACCTGGCTTATTTTTAATTTTCCTTATCCTCTGTTGTGTTTCCTGCTCCCTAAGCTTTCTTGTTAGATATCTCTGTGGCTTATTCCTCGCTATAAATTGGCATGTTTAAGCTTATTGAGTTGAAAGGCCCATTCCTTTGCATGTAATTGAGCTATTTGTTCTCTTGAGTTCTTCAATATTCCTTAACACCTTCAGTCCACTTCCCTTCTGGTGCCTCTCCTCTCCGCTTTAAAACTGCCGCGTGGCCCTTAGGTGTGAGTCCGTGGCGAATGATCCAACAGCTGTGAGTTGTAATCTGCCATTTCCTTACCCTTGCCTCTTCTATTCCTTTGTCTATCACTGTGTCTCTTTTTCTGTCCTATCTTATAAATGGCGTTCTTTTCATATTTTCTGTAACATTAATATTTTATTGTAAACCGCTCTGATGCTTTAGCCTGAGTGGTATGTCAGATGTAACAATAAACATAAACATAAACATAATTGATACAGTTGAGTCTGCGTCTTCTTCTCTCTTCACCAACATTTGTTTTTCTTAGCTGCTAGGGTTATAGATGTCCTCGTATCACCACTTTCAGCCCATCCTATACTATCTCTGGTGCGGTTTCCCCTCCCCAATTATGTCTGAAGTACTCCTTAATGATCTCATCATCCAGTAATGTCTCATTAAAGCGCCAAAAATGAATACTTTCCTGGGGCTTATGTAAGTGCATATGTACTACCACTGGAGCATGGTCAGGCCACATAATATTATCTATCTCTGCCCTCTCCAGTTTATCAGCCCGTTTCCCATCCACCCATATCATATCTATTCTATTGTACGTTTTGTGAGGGTATACTCTTCTATTCCCATGCAGGTGTCTCCATGCATCCATGGCCCCAATTTTATTCATCTACTGTTTCAATTTCATCCTTCCTATACTACTGCCCCCTTCCTTCCCAGATGAGTTATCCATTTTAGAATTAAGAGTGATATTAAAATCTCCTCCCATTATCACACGTGCCTATTTATTTCCTTGCACAGCTTCTCAAAAAATGCCCCTTGATGCAGATTAGGCACATAAATACTCCCAATTAACATTGATTGCTCCTGCATGTTGCCTTTTCAAAGGAGATAACATTTGTTTTTATCCCTTATGACCCTCCTTCTCCTGTACCATTATATATTTAGAAAACAGTATTCCTAACCCCTCCCCCTTGTTTTTTGGTTGTTGGTGGTTCATTGCCAGGCATAGAAACATAGAAATATGATGACAGAAAAAGACCACATGGCCTATCTAGTCTGTCCTTCCATATCAACAACTACAACAGCCCCCTTTTTACCTTTAGAGATCCTCTGTGTTTGTCCCATACTTTTTTGAATTCAGTTACTGTCCTCATCTCTACCACCTCCACTGGGAGATTATTCCACGGATCCACTACTCTTTCCGTAAAGAAATATTTCCGCATATCACTCCTGAATCTATCTCCCTTCACCCTCATCCCATGTCCCCTCGTAGCAGAACTTGCTTTCAATTGAAAGAGGCTCTCTCCCTGAACATTTATGCCATGGAGGTATTTCAACATCTCAATCATACTACCTTTAGCCCGCCTTTCCTCTAGGGTGTTCATATTAAGATCCTTCAGTCTGTCCTCATATGCTTTATAATGAAGACCACTAATCATTTTAGTAGCCACCCTCTGCACCAACTCCATCCTGTTCACATCCTTTTGAAGGTGCGGTCTCCAGAATTGCACACTATACTTCAAATGAGGTCGCACCAAAGACTTATAGAGAGGCATTATCACCTCCTTTTTTCTGCTAGCCATTCCTCTCCATATGCACCCAAGCATCCTTTTAGCTTTTGCCATCGCCTTTTCTACCTGTTTAACTACTTTAAGATCATCAGACAGAACCACGCCTAGGTCCCGCTCTTCTTTAGTGGACAAAAGTACTTCACCCCCTATACTATATTGCTCCCTTGGATTGCTGCAGCCCAAATGCATGACCTTACATTTTTTAACATTAAATCCCAGCTGCCAAATTCTAGACCATTCTTCAAGCTTAGCTAGATCCCTCCTCATGTTATCTACACCTTCCTGGGTGTCTACTCTATTGCAGATTTTGGTATCATCCGCAAAGAGGCAAACATTACCCGACAGCCCTTCCGCTATATCACTAACAAAGATGTTAAAAAGAATCAGACCAAGGACAAATCCCTGGGGCACACCACTGGTAACATCCTTCTCCTCAGAGTGAGCTCCATTTACTTGTACTCTTTGTCGCCTCCCACCCAACCAATTTCTAACCCAAGCAGTAACTTTAGGGTCCATCCCTAGGGTGCTCAGTTTGTTTATAAGTCGCCTGTGAGGAACAGTGTCAAAGGCTTTACTGAAATCTAAATACACCACATCTAGAGCACTCCCTCGGTCCAACTCCCTGGTCACCCAGTCAAAGAAATTAATCAGATTTGTCTGACAAGACCTGCCTCTGGTGAACCCATGCTGCCTCGGATCCTGTAATTCGCTGGACTCCAGAAACCTCACTATTTTCTCTTTCAGTAGCGGTTCCAATAATTTACTCACCACTGAAGTTAAACTAACCGGCCTGTAGTTTTCAACCACATCCTTACTTCCGCTTTTGTGTAAAGGCACCACATGAGCCTCTCTCCAGTCCTTCGGCACCACTCAGTCAGTGGAGTTGCTAGAACGTCCCCAAGTTCCCTCAGTATTCTAGGGTGTATCCCATCCAGTCCCATCGCTTTGTCTACTTTAAGTTGAGCTAGTTTCTCACGAACACAGTCTTCTGAAAATTGTTCAAGATGGCCCTCGCTTCTGTTCCTATTTGTGGGTGTTTTCTGAGGTCCTGCTCCTGGTTCTTCATCTGTGAACACAGAACAAAAATATTTGTTAAGCAATTCCGCTTTATCCTTATCAGCTTCTACATATTCCTCCCCTGCACTCTTGAGTCTGACAATACCACTTTTGCCCTTCCTCTTCTCACTAATATATCTGAAAAATGTCTTATCTCCCCATTTTATTGCATTGGCTATTTCCTCCTCCTTTTGAATCTTTGCCTTCTTGACTACTTTGCTAGCTTCTCTAAGTTTTTCCAAATACAGATGCCTGTCTTCCTCTCTCTGTGATCTCTTGTATTTCATGAAGGCCTCCCTCTTTTTCTTCACTTTTTCAGCTACTTCTTTAGAAAACCATAGGGTCTCCTTTTCCTTTTGCCTTTATTTACCATTTTAACAAAAAGGTTGGTTGCCCTTAAAATATCCCCTTTCAGTTTTGCCCACTGTTTTTCTACATCCCCCAGCTGTTCCCATCCCACTAACGACTCCCTGAGGTATTGGCCCATCTTTGCAAAGTTAGTCTTCCTAAAATCTAAGATCCTCACCTTTGAATGGATTCTAACAGCCCTAGTCCTAATACTGAACCACACCATCTGGTGATCACTGGATGCAAAATGATCTCCCACTACAACATCAGAAACACTTTCACCATTGGTAAGCACCAAGTTCAGTATGGCCCCTTCACGTGTGGGGTCTATTACCAATTGCCTGAATAGTTCTCCCTGTAGAGAATCCAGGATCTCCTTACTTCTAGATGATACTGCAGCAGGAATGTGCCAATCAACATCTGGCATATTGAAATCTCCTATCAGTAGCACTTCCCCTTTCCTAGCAATGCTGCATATGTCTTCAATTAACTCTCTGTCCACCTCTTCCTCTTGTGAGGGAGGTCTGTATATCACACCAATGCAAATAGATTTCTCTTTCCCTCTTTCTAGTTTAACCCACAATGCCTCCTCTCTCCCTTTTAAGCTCTGTAATTCCAAAGCTTTAATAGTAGTTTTTACATATAGTGCCACTCCTCCTCCCCTTCTTTTTACCCTGTCCTTTCTGAATAAAGTATAGCCAGGTATAGTTACATCCCAATCATGGTTTTCTGTGAACCATGTTTCTGTAACTGCCACTAAATCCAAGTCAGTCACTCCCACCAAAGCTTCAACATCAGGGATCTTATTTTCCATGCTATGGGCATTTATACACACTGCTTTTCATATGTTACCCCTGTTACCCATTTCCATAAAGTTATTTAATGTATCACCTACCTGGGGGCTTTCACTTACCTGGGGGCTTTCTTCACCCATCCCCAACGAATTTAGTTTAAAGCCCTCTTCAGTAGATTAGCCAGTCTACTACCGAAGACGTGTTGACCTTTCTTGGATAGATGGATGCCATCTCTGCTCTGCAACCCTTGGAACAGCATCACATGGTCTAGGAAACTAAAACGTTCTCGATGACACCATCCACACAGCCATGCATTCATCTCCAGGATGCGAGCCTCTCTGCCTTGGCCTTTACCCTCAACAGGGAGGATTGAAGAGAACACCACCTGTGCACCTGACTGCTTCACCCTCTGTCCCAGAGCCATGACGTCACTTTTGATACGTTCCGAGGTGTACCTGGCAGTATCATTTGTTCCAACATGGATTAGCAACATTGGGTAGTAGTCAGTGGGCTTGATGAGTCTCGGCAAACTCTCTGTAACATCTTGGATTTTGGCACCAGGCAGACAGCATACCTCTCTGGACATCAAGTCTGGTCGGCAGATGGATGCCTCAGTACCCCTCAGAAGAGAGTCTCCAACCACCACTACCCTTCGTTTCCTTCTGGTCACTGATTCTGCAACTTTGGGGTACTTGAGCTCTGGTTCTTCCCTTTCCAGGGATGCTTTCACCTCCTCCACTTCCAGGGCCGCATAATGGTTCTTCAATTCAAGGGCTGGAGAAGTTGAATTGGTGATTTTGCAGGTCCTGGTGACTTGTGTCCAACCATCGACATTCTGTTGGCACCCATCTTTTCCTGTGCTGGAGAGCTTGGCTGCTGCAAGAAGCATCTCATCAATGTACTTCTCACTGTCTTGAATGCTCGTCAGCCTCACCACCTCCTCTCTGAGTTCCTCCACTTGTTTCCTCAGAGCTTCAGCATGCAGGCACTCTGCACATGGAACTGGTCCTTCAACTGGCATTAGGACCTCTGTCTGGACCGAGGCAGAAGCTGTAACGGGGGCAACAGCTTTAGTAATACGATTTTTCCCAGCCATTGTTCTGTTTGTGGAGTTTAGGTATCTGTTAAAGCAAAAGAGAGAGATCTACCAAGTACCAGCCGGTTTCCTAGCTGTCCTTTCAGAGAAAAAGCAGTTAAATCTCTTTAATTATATTCAAAATGTGCTGGTCCAATTCTCTGTGATTTGCTAAATGGGGAGGTGCCCTATAAAGCAAGACGACTCACTAGGGGTGGGTGGGAGTCAGGGTGGGTAGGGAGGGAACTAACACCTGATTAGGTATTAGCAGTTTCCAAACCTGAGGAGGTTACTAGAGTTCAGCAACCTACTGTGCTCAAGGAAAGTTCCACTAAAGCACCAAAAAGAAAGTAACCTTGCTTTAAAAATATACAAAAAAACCCCTTTTAAGAGCTCCCAGTCAGAGAGCTAGCAATTTAATATAATAAAATACCTCAAATCCTTACTGTTGGTTGATCTGTAGAGCCCTTGTTAGGAAAGCCTCAACAGGGCAGGGCACTGCAGCCTTTTATGCAGGCCTCAGCTGCTCTCAGGTAATCAGGCCCACTAACTCCTGATTAGGTGTTAGCAGTTTCCAAACCTGAGGAGGTTACTAGAGTTCAGCAACCTACTGTGCTCAAGGAAAGTTCCACTCCTTATCATATTTCCCTCCTTTCATCCAGAGTTCCTGTGAGCATTTAAGATGAGACTTCTGAATAAGGAGTATGTCAGCCTGTAGCCTACTTCCCTCCGTCTGTAAGGACTTCCTCTTTTCCCATGAATTTAGCCCCTTTACATTCAGTGTTACAATCTTTAGGTGGTTTCCCTTTCTGGTTGTATCACCTATCCACATTTGAAAACATTTTATAGATAACCTTTGGTCTGAGATCCTCCAAGGCACACATTGGATATGCATTTAATAACCAAAGATTAAAGCACTCTATTTATGTAACTAATTCTATGTTTTCTGAATACATGAAGACATATAATTACATAGCAGGGTGGTTCTGCTAGCAAGTTTATACAACTGTGTCTGCGTGTGTATATATATATATATATATATATATATGTAAATCTATAAATATATGTGGATGTATTTCATTAGTTCTTCATACTTCTTAAACTATATACATGAATAATTAGGTAAATGAATAAACAGAGGATGCAGTAAAGAAATAGAAGTTTAAAAATAAAAAGGTTGATGCAGGTACCATCTCCTCATAAAATCTTATACTGGAGCATTGCAGTAATAGAGAATTTCTTGTGGATTGCTTTTACCTTTTAGGGTTCATATTGTTCTCATGGTACTATTTCCGGGCACATGAGTACTAGGCTTCAGAACAACCATCCCCACCAATGTAATGTCTATATTAGAAGCAAAGGAATAATTAAATCGATCATCTTAGCACCTTGAAGGCTATCATCTGTCCATACCAATTACAGAGGTTTAACTTTTCCTTTCTCTCATTTTCTCTCAATATCTTTTACTTACCTCTGGAATGTCTATCAGGTTTGCTCAGGTTCTTCAGGCTGTACTGTTTATCGATAGAGATTTTTCATATGGAATAAGCTAGTTTACCCTACGTGGGTACATAAGGGCTGATTCTATATAGGGCATGCAGAGAAGTATGTGCTTGAAATGCAAGTCCCTATTCTGAAGGTCTTACATGCTAGCTTTGAGTGGCTGCTACTCTGCAAGCATGAGTTTAAGTCCCATCGTGTGTATGTTCGGTTGGGGTGTGCAGGGAGCATAACATGAGAAGAGCATAGGTAGAGCCTAATTTACATGCGTAAGTTATAGAATACTATGACTTATTCGCATCGCTGTGCTCATCTCAGGCACATCCATATGTCCCTATTCTATAAAGTAAAGCCCAAGCATGCTTTACTTTATAGAATAGGCCCCAAAACACATTTAACATTGCAATTTGCCTGCACGTGAAATTACAGAATTACCCTCCACAGATGTCTGTTGAGACTGAGGTGAAATTTTTATGGATAAGTCTGTCAAAAAGGTGTCTACTAAGGCTGCCTAAGGAGGAAATATGTGGGAGCTTTATGTCTACAATTATGGTTAAGATTTTTTTTTGTAACACTAATGTTGACAGTAAGTATTTGGAATCAGTCTTGTTTAGTTTTTTTTTTTTTTTTTAATCCAGATTAGACTATTGGCAATGAATAGCAAAATGCTATTGTTTTGAACAAACTAGGCAGCAAAGAGAAAAAGGAAACACTAAAAAAGAGACTTGCAGAAACTTTGCAGTACAAATATTTCACATGACTACCTTGTTTCTTCCCATCATCATGACTACCTTGTTTCTTCCCATCATCTTCCCATCATTTTTCCAAATTCTACGCGCCCAGATGCTGGAATACCCTGCCTTCCAACATCCGTGCAATTCCTGACCTATTCCAGTTCAGGAAGGCCTTGAAGCACCACCTCTTCCTCCTGCATTACCCGATAGACAATGCCATATCAGCCCCATCCACAGGTCCAACACAAAACTCCCACGACTAGACAAAATGATGCGAACCCCACCTTGTTACAAGATTGTAAATAGTTACCCCCTGTTATCCAAGTTTTAAACCCCTGTTCATTGTAAACACAAAGTACCCCTGGAAATGTGTAGTTCTATGTTCATTGTAAACCGCACTGATGTTAAATAGTGCGGTATAAAAGAGACTGGAAATAAATAAATAAATAAATAAGTGAACAGAATACAAACTGAGGAATTAAATGCATAAACATAAAACTATACAAATTTTTCAATGAATGCACAAGCCAGCTAAACAAGCTGTTAAAGATGGGTGGATATGGCTCATTCTCTGATACAACTGTAGTCATATGATCAGAGTCACATGACAAGGCCTACCTTTGCTAAAATAAATACTGCCTTGGATCCTGTAGTTCATTGTATTCCAGAAAGTGTTTTGGTAGCAATTCCCTTAATTTATTCACCAATAAAATTAGACAAATCAGCTTGTAGTTCTCAACCTTCTTCTTACTTTCATTTTTGTGTGCGTGTAAGTCAAGTCAATGCTGACTCCTAGCGACCCAATAGTCCCTGAGTTTTCTTCACAAGGCGTGATCAGCCTACTCGGCTACTCGGCCCTCGGCTATGGCGTCTATCCCTGTCCTTTGGGGGAACCGTTTCCCCTCAGTCTCCTCTGCTCCGCCCGGGGTTTATGCCCGGAACATGCATAATCTTATTATGTGTCCGATTACCCGGGTTCCCCCCACACTTCCACTCCAACCTGTCTGTTCTCTGCTGACTATCGTTTGCTCTCCTCAATTGTAGATCTCTCCGTGCCAAAACCCCTATAGTTCATGACCTCCTATTACAACACTCTCTTGATGCCTTGTTCCTCACAGAAACTTGGCTTCGTGAGGGTGAGGACGGTGTTCTTCACCGCTGCCTCCCTCCTGGCTACTCCAGCTTCCACCTTCCCCGGCTCCACCGATCCGGGGGCAGCGTAGCTGTTATTCACCGTTCATCCTTTCCTCTTTCTCTCGTATCCCCTCAGCCCTGCTACCCTGAAGCTCTTCTGTTGCGCTCCAGTACTTCTGTTCCTATCTTTTTTCTGCTTCGCTATGCCCTATCCTCTATGCGTCCTGACCTTTGGGAGTCTCTTTTGCTCTCCCTTTCTGAAACATCTTTACTTACTTCCCATCTGGTTGTCCTCGGTGATTTCAATGCCCACCTCTCCCCCCCAACCCATCCCCGCGATAAGGCCCTCAGTTCGCTTTTTTCAGACCTTGACCTCCACTAACATGTGCGCTGTCCCACTCATTCCTCTGGTTCCACACTAGACCTTATCCTTACGTTCTCCTCTTCCCCCTACGTACCCTCTGCTATCTCTTCTACCTCTCTCCCCTGGTCAGATCATTACTGTCTGCTCTTCTCCTTCACTCTCCCCCCTGTGCAAACCCTTGCTTCAACTGTCTCAACCCCACCTAAGGTTCTTAAGCGCCGCCTCACTCCTCTTACTTTGCAGGCATTCCCTCCTGCTGACTCTCTCTTCTCTGCCGAGTTCTTTTCTCTTTCTGTCAGCCATCAAGCTGATTCCTGGTCCTCTGTTCTTTCCAGTACTCTCGACATGCTTGCCCCCCTTCGCCCTGCTCCCTGTCGTTCCTCTTCTCATCACCCCTGGTATCACCCCGGTCTCTATCTTCAGCGCGCCCATCTTCGGCGTGCTGAGCGCTATTGGCGCAAGCATCCCTCCCCTGCTGCCCTGATTTCTTTCCGCTCCGTCCATCGCTCGTACCGCGCTATGATCACTGCAGCAAAGAAGGCTTATTTTTCAGATCTCATCACTGCATCTTCCAACTCTTCTCGCTGCCTACATCGGGTTCTTCACTTCTTGTCCTCTCCATCAACCTGTTCTTCTTCATCAGCGCTCCCTCCCACTGCCCCTAGCCCGACGGCCCTTGCTTCTTTCTTCGTTCATAAAATTCAGTCCCTTCGTTCCTCCTTTCCCCTCTGCCCTCCTCCCCTTTCCCCCCCTCCTTCTCCTTCCTCTTCTTCCTCTATTCCTTCCCCCCCTCCTCCTAATGTTTTTTCTCATACCTGGTGTTCCTTTAGTCCTGTCTCTTCCGCTGAGCTTTTTCAGGTGATCTCTTCTTCTCATAAAACCACTTGCCCCCTCGACCCTCTCCCGTCTTCGTGGCTTCTTGATCCCTCTCTTCACCTTCTCCTGTATATCCTTGGCATGGTCAACACTAGTCTTTCTTCCGGTAGTTTTCCCACCTCCTGGAAACACGCCATTGTCTGCCCTCTTTTGAAAAAACCCTCTCTTGACCCCAGTTTACCTGCCAATTGGCGTCCTGTTTCAAACCTCCCCTTCCTCTCTAAGGTCCTTGAAAAACTGGTCTTTGCACAGCTTTCAGCGCACCTCGATTCCACTCTTTACCTTCACCCCCGCCAATCCGGTTTTAGATCTGGCCACAGCACCGAGACTGTCCTCCTTGCCCTTCTCAGTGACCTTCACCGCTCTCACGACCGTGGCGACTTGTCTATCGCCGTTTCCCTAGATCTCTCCGCTGCTTTCGACGTCATTGATCATCGCACCCTTCTCACTCGTCTGTCTGATTCTGGTATTCATGGCACTGTATTACACTGGTTCCATTCTTTTCTCTCCCATCGTTCCTTCTCAGTTCATTCTGGCACCTCTACTTCCCCCTCCTCCCCCTTGCACTGTGGTGTCCCGCAAGGTTCCATCCTTGCCCCTCTACTTTTCAATATTTTCCTTGCTCCCCTAGCCCTTCTCATCCAGCAATCCGGTGTTTCCTTCTATTTTTACGCAGACGATATCCTCCTTGTCCATCATACCAGTTCTGCTTTTCCTGACCTTTCAACGCTTAATACCTGTCTATCTCGTGTCGCCTCTTGGTTTTCTGAAAATTTTCTTTGTGTTAACCCTTCTAAATCCTCTGCCATTTGGTTTTCTTTCTCCTCTCCCCCGCCTAGCTTAGCCCCTGTGATGTCCTCCCTTCCTATTCCCGTTGTCTCTACCCTTCGCTATCTGGGTGTTACCTTAGACTCCTCCCTCTCCTTTCATCCTCACATTTCCTCCTTTGTCCGTACTTGTCACTTCCACCTGCGCCGTATTCGCTCTCTTCGGCCTTTTCTTTCTTCTCAATCCCTCACCACTCTAGTTCTTTCCCTTGTAACTTCTCGCTTAGATTACTGTAATTCCATCCTTGCTGGCCTCCCATCCTGTCAACTCCGTCGTCTTCAGCTTCTCCAGAACACTGCCGCCCGCCTCCTCACCTTTTCTTCCCCTTCTGATCATATTACCCCCTGTCTCTTCTCCCTTCATTGGCTCCCCATTAAATTCCGGCTTATCTATAAGTATATCATCATCACTCACAGGGTTCTCTATACCAGCACTCCTCAGTACCTCTCTGACCTCATCTTTCATCAGCCTGCCCCCCGTCTCCTTCGCTCATCTCATACCAATCGTCTATTTCTTCCTTCTCCATCCCAGGCCCACCTTGAACTTACCCGCCATTCTGCTTTCTTCTTTCTAGCCCCCACCCTCTGGAATTCCCTTCCTCACACCCTCCGTACTGAGCCCTCTTTCCCCCATTTCAAAGCTCTCCTCAAGACTCACCTCTTCTCCCAAGCGTTTGATCTACCAGCCTCTCCCTGATATGTAGTCATCATGCCAATTCCTGTCCCTCATGTCATATTCAACTGCCACCCCCTGCCCTCCCTCTTTCCCTGTGTTTCTGTGTTTAGCTCTGCAGTCTCTATTCTGTTTTTTTCTCTCTACCTCTCACTTGCTCTTTCCTGTTATCCAATGGCGTTCTTTTCTCTCTTTGTTTTTCTGCGGCTGCCTTTTATTGTACACCGCCCTGATACTTCGGTCTTGGGCGGTATATCAAGCCTAAATAAATGAAATGAAATGAGGCAATGGAGGGAAAAGTAACTTGCCCAAGGCCAGAAGGGAGTGCCAGTGGGAATCAAACCCTGGTCTCTTGGTCACTGCTCTATTAGGCTATTCCTCCACTCCATAGGCAGCTATTCCATTCCAAAGTAGTAGCTGCTAATGTGAAGGGTTATATACCAAGTTTTAATATGCATAACCACATCTGCTCATCTGCAGTCCTTTGGAACATCTCATAACTCTAATGAATGGTTGAAAAGCTCAGACCTTACTGTAATAGTTTCCGTAAGTTTCCTTAACACCCATGGGTATATCCCACCTGGCCCCATTGCTTTATTTACTTTTAGTACAACTAGTATTTCAGGAAGAGTGCTTTCTGAAAATCATCCAAGTTCTACCTTGCTTCCATTCCTATTTGTGGAAATTTTCTGTGGTCCTATTCCAGGCTCTTCCTAACTAAACAGATCTATAGTATTTGTTATGCAATTCCACTTTAGCCTCTACATATCCCTTCCCTTTGCTTTGGAGTCTTAATATCCCACTTTTGCACTTCCTTCCATCAAATAATATAAATAAAAATGTGGTTCCAAAATGTTTTGTATTAGTTGTTTTCCTTACATTTGCATATTCGCTTCCCTGGCTGCTGTCCCATCTTCTCTTTGCTTTTCCACATATTGTCACTTGTCTTCCTCTTTCTGCAGTCTCTCTTAGCTTATGTATGCTAGCTTCTTTCCCTTTATCTTTTCAGTTACTACTTTGGAATGGAATGGAGGAATAGCCTAATAGAACAGAGACCTGGTGACCAAGAGATCAGGGTTTGATTCCCACTGGCACTCCTTGTGGCCTTGGGCAAGTCACTTTTCCCAACATTGCCTCGGAGCAATCTACTTCTGGTCACACCTTGCGAAGAAAGCCCAGGGGCTGCTGGGTCACCAGGACTCAGCATTGACTTGACCGCACACACAAAAGCATTTTGGAAAACTACAATGGTCTCTCTTCCCGTTTCCTTTTCTTTACTTTCTTAACAAAAAGGTGTGTTATCCTTTTCAAATTTTCAAACAGAAACAAAAATTAGCATAAATTACAGTATGTGCAGGCAGCTGAGGAAGAAATTGGTGTACTTTCTAAAATATCATGTACTTGCACTATTTCTTTCCTCCCCATCTTAAACATGCCTAAAGAAATACCTCTTTTAAATCTGGATAAAAGTTTGTACATTGTGAGCTCCTTGCATGCTTTTAGCTGCATTTGAGGGGGGGCAATTTTCAGTTTGACCAGTCTATCCAAATAAATGGCTTTCAAAGTTGTCCTCTTAAAAGTACTGCAGCTTTGCTCAAGTGTTCTTTTGGTCTCTACTCCAGGTAGAAAAATCATTGCAACGCATCCAGAATGGTCAGCGGAACTCCATGTACACCTCTCAGCACAGTGTGGAGAATAAAGTGGGAGGCATTCCTGGATGGCAGGCATTGCTCACTGCTGTAGGGTTTCGACTTGATCCGCCAGCAAGTGGCTTACCAGCAGCAGTTTTCTTCCCAACTGCTGATCCTGGTGAGCGGCTACAGCAGTGCAGCACCACAATACAATCACTCTTAGGTAAGGGTTGCAGCAATGCTTGGAGGCATTCCAAGTATAACAAAGGAAAAATAATTCAAAGGATCCTATTTTCAAAATATGTTCTCCAATTCTGTGTCTGTTCAAAAATTTGAGAGTTAAATCCCACAACATTTAGACATCTGACAAATAAAGTACATGAAAAAATTACAGTACAATGAAACATGACTGATGCTCTTGGCTTTAATTACTATTGGTATTACTATCGGACTCATCTAGAATAATTTTGAAAATAGCTGGATTAAATAAGAGGTTAGTAAAGTTTTCGATTGTAACTTTATTGCGTTAAGAATAAAAGGTAGAGCAGTGGTATCTTGAGGGATAAGACAGCATGATTCTTAGTTTTGGCTCTGGCTTGTACCTATGTTAGTGATAAGACTCAAATGGGCAGAGATAAGCCAACTAATGCAGGAAGTCTAGATGAAGGTAGAGGGTCAACATAATGTTCCCACTATGATTTTCAATGGGTGTGATGGTAACAGAAACAAATTAAGTGATTTCATACTTGTTTCTGAGTTCTGAGGTTAATATCAAATAAATTCAAGATCCTTGTATTGGGGAAGGGGGTGATATTCGCTTTATTTTTTTTTTATTTGGCTTTGCACATTTACATATACAGACATAACGATAGAATTAGGACATGCAACTAGGAATAACCCAAGAAATATACAAGGAACTTTATAACATTAATGACTATAGTCCACATCAAGGAAAGGAAAGGAAAGAAAAGAAAGGAGCATATTAAAAAGAAAAAATATATATAAGGAAAATCAAACAGAGGGGGAAGGGAGAAAGAAACCAAAAATCATCCCCTCCACTCCACCCTGTCATATTTATGGGCACAAAAACCCCCCAAAACTTAGAAGGATCCACATACCCACTGCACTTTCTTATCTATCAAAATTTTTCCAACTGAGTAGAATCATAAAAAACATAGTAAAACCTTGCAAAAAAACAATACACTTGCAGGGATAATGTAAAAAGAAAGTGGCACCCAATTCCACAACTTTTGTCCCCAGGCCAAGAAACTCCTTCTACGCATCTAAGTATTCCTGGCAACATCTGGGAACATGTTAATTTTCTGACCACAAAATTTTGAAAGAAGGATTTCAAGACCTTGATCTTATCAACTATCGACAGAAAACAAACCAACAACGTTGCCCTCTTAGCTATCTCATCACTAGAGTCTTCCAGAAATGTAGTCAAATCCTGGTTGATATCAGGAGACAAAATATAGATCCCCTCTCCCCCCCCGGATGATATTTGCTTTAAATTACTAAGCTATTGCTTTAAGAATAAAAAATCATTGCAAATATGTATTTATTTGGTTCTTGTATTTATGTCTGCTTAATTTATTTTCAAGACTAGGTGTTTGAATCACACACGGTTTCTGCTTGATTCCAGGTTTGCCTCACCCTGCGCTGCAGGCACTTTGCAAGCTTATTACTGCTTCAGAAACTGGAGAGCAGTTGATCAGTCGGGTAAGTGAAAAACGGGACACAATAGTTTTGGATTTCACACTTCAAAGTGGTTCTTGGTAAAGTACAATTGAACAGAAAATTTCCATGTTCATTAATATTTTTGTGTTCTTACTGTTACAAACACAATTGAAGCTGTTACTTCTACACGTTGCTATGAAAATATCACAAAGAAGCAAGCTACTGCGTTGAATTGGAAAGTAGACTGATATTTTTATGTTTCAGATATGCCATAAACTTTGGTCAGTTTTTACCATATGAATATGTGCAGCCTATAAACTTTATACAACAAAAACTTTCTATGGGGAAAGCCCCAAAAGAAAATAAGCCTTTTTATAATACAGAATGAATATATCCATTCCATCTCCTCTAGTGCAAACTATTTAACCATCTGGGTTCAATAATATAAACTGACTGCTGCACAGGAACAGGAGTGGCCTTGGATACTGTGGCTTGATTTAAATATTGGTCCTTAGTGGAACCCAACACTACCTGTGGTCGTGGAAGAGTACAAGGGAGGGAGGTAAAGAGGATTGCTAGGATTAGACTATGTTGTTGGGTTGGGAGGAAAATGAAAACTACGTAGGTGGAACTGTTTCTGTTTATGGAATGAAAACTCGCAGCATAAGAAACAAATGCACGCAGGCGTCAAGCTGCCTTTCTTCAACAAAATGTTTGAAATAATAATCTCAGGTTTAATGAATCTAATGCATACCTGAATACATTCCAGCCCAGTGGCGTAAGTTACAGTGAGGGCCCCCCATTGCCATGGTGGTGGCACTCCCTCCGTATGGCAGCGGCAAATTTACTTCATTATGTTTGCTAAGCTGCCTCCGCTTTTGTAAGTTTGCTGCGAGCCTGGCAGATGTTCCTTACCGCGCTGAATTCTCATAATGGCCACAACGCGAGACTTCACCTCAGTGAGGAACATCTGCCAGGTCAAGGGGAGAAGACATAAAGAAGGCTTTCCGTGAGCTAAAGCTGCAGTAATTCAACTAGCCCCTCAGACATCCTTTCTCGTCTTCTGCTGAAGAAATGGCTCGCCTTGGCGTTCTTAACCATTGCATCAGGTCCGCGATCGGTGTCCCCCACTGACGCACCACATGCACAAAGACCTCCAAGTGAAGCTCCCATTCCCCGTGGTCCACCCGGACTCGGCTGAGATAATCCGCCGTCACGTTGTTGATACCTGACCACATGAGCTGCCGACAGGGCCTGGAGCCGAGGCTCTACCAAGCTGAACAACAGCTCCACTTCTTCCTCTAAAGGTGTGCTGCTGGTACCCCCCCCCCTATCGGTTGACATAGACCACTACGGTTGCATTGTATGAGAGGACCCTTACTGCCTTCCCTCGCTCCCGCGACTCGAAGGCTCTTGAGTGCTTGGGCTATTGCCCGCAGCTCCAGTCTGTTGATTTACCAACTGGCCTCTTGCTCGTTCCAGGTCCCCTGAGCAAACCGCCCCTCGCAGTTGCCCCCCCCCAGTCCGATAGGCTGGCATTGGTCATTAACTGGGTCCACTGGGGAGGCTTGAGCGGCATGCCCCCCAACAAGTGCTCCGGACACAGCCACCAGTGAAGCACCCCACGAACACCCCGAGGACACAGGAGCCACCAAGACAGTGAATCCAACTGGTGCGACCACCACCGGAGCAGGGCCTGCTGTAAGGGCCGCATGTGTGCTCTTGCCCATGGTACCAATTCTAACATAGCCGCCATGGTTCCTAACAGCTGCAGGTACTGCCACGCTGTCAGCTGTGGCCGGCGCAGAAAGTCCTGCACCAACCGTCGGAGCCTCTGGGCCTGCTGCTGTGGCAGGAAGACCTTCCCCGCCCAGGTGTTGAAGCGAGCTCCCAGGTACTCCAACTCCTGAGCAAGAACCAAGTGGCTTTTGGCCCGGTTGACCACCCAGCCAAGACTCTCCAGGAACTGCACCACCCACGACATCACCCACAGGCTTTTCTCCCTGGACTTCGTTCGAATCAGCTAATCGTCAAGGTAGGGGTGCACCAGCACCTCCTCCTTTCGGAGCACTGCAGCGACCACCACCATGATCTTGGTGAAGGTGCAGGGAGCCATTGCCAGACCAAAAGGCAAAGCCAGAAACTGGAAGTGTCCCATTGGCACCGCAAACCAAAGGAATTGCTGATGCTCTGGCCTGATGGGAATGTGAAGTAACGCCTCGGTGAGATCGAGAGAGATGAAAAACTCCCCTTCCCCTCACCACCACGATGACAGACCTCAAAGTTTTCATGCGAAAATGCGGAACCGCAAACAGTGGTTCACCCTCTTGAAATCCAGGATAGGACGAAAGGCACTGTCCTTTTTGGGAATCATGAAATAGATGGAGTATCGACTGCAACCAAACTGGTCCCGGGGAACAGGTACCACTGCCCTGAGCTGGAGCAGGTGAGCCAGAATGTCCCTGACAGCCACTGCCTTGCTCGGGGCCTTGCAAGGGGACAGAACAAAAGCATTGCCCACTGGCTGCATGAGCTCCAGGGCATAGCCTTCGCGGATTATCTCCAGGACCCACTGGTCAGACGTGATCTGGGCCCAAGCAGGGTAAAAGTTCTGTAGCTGACCCCTCATGGGTTGAACACCTGCCTGGGCCCCCCTCGCTTCATTGAGGTTTTTTAAAAACCAAGGAAGAGGTTGCGGCGAAACCGCTGCCTGCCCCTCGGAAGCCACAAAAGCCCTGCCCTCGGGCAGGAAATTTATCCCTCTGAAAGGAACCCAGACGGAACATACATAAATGCCGAAAATCCCGAGGTTGACCCCAAGAAGAGGAGGCATTGCGGCTCTGTTTCGGCTTGTCCTCCAGGAGACGTCCTCCCTTCGATTCCCCCAAATCCTTCACCAACTTACCCAGGTCTTCCCCAAACAGACGTTTTCCTTTGAAGGGAAGCCTGCTAAGCCGCACCTTGGAAGAGCTGTCTGCTGCTCAATTACGCAGCCAGAGATGGTGACGGGCCACTACTACCGACGTCATACTCTTCGCGAGACCGCCAATGAGGTCATAGTGGATGTCAGAGAGATAAGCTGCTCCCGACTCCATCTTAGCGACCTCCGCCAGCTGCTCCGATGCAGAAACCCCAGTCTGCTGTAGATGCTGTGACCACCGCAGACAGGCCCTCGCCACCCAGGCACCACAAATGGAGGCCTGCATAGACAGGGCATTGATATCAAAGGCCTGATTGAACAGCATGTCCAACTTCCTATCCTGCGTGTCCTTCAACGACGCACTTCCCTCCACCAGGATAGTGATTTTTTTCGTAACTGCAGACACCGCTGCATTCACCCGTGGAGATCTAAACATTTCACGCTCCTACTCTGACAGAGGGTAAAGGCGAGATATGGCCCTGACGCCCTTCAAACCTGCCTCAGGCAGGTCCCACTCGTCCTGAATTATCTGCTTGACCACCCTGTGCACCAAGAAGACCGACTGCGTCTTTCGCACCACTGGTATAAGAGGATCCTTTAGAGATTCCTCCTCAGCTGGCAGGCTAGCCGGCAAATTGAGCATCTTAAGCGACTCCGCGATCAGAGCAGCAATTTCTCCCACCGAAAGACTCGAACCACCCGAGCCTGGTCTTCTGGCTCCAGAATCTCTCCTCCTTCGAGCTCCTCACCCTCAAACTCTGGCTTCAGCTCCCAGTCACCTACTGAGGACCTGATCTTCTTGGCTGGCAATTTTACTGTGTCATCCCTCTTCTCCGCGACACTAGGCTTCGCACCAGCTGCTGCGGGACAGGAAACCTCCGCTGCACCCTGCTGGCACAAGCGAAAGTCCTGATGCAATAAGAGCACAAACTCGGGAGAGAACTCCCCCATAAGCCCCTCATCCGCAAGACCCTGGGAGGTTGAGGGCCCAGGAAGTGCAGAAGACATTTCCAGCAAGGAAGGAAAAGAGTCCACAGAGACTTGAACCTCCTGAGCTGACAGGCTCACAGGCTCTCGCGGCTTGTTCTGCAGCGCCTGCTCCATACTCATAGCTTCTGTCATATAGGCATGGCAGACCACTGTCTCAGACACCGTCCCATGCCAAGATCCACAGACTAAGCACTGCGGACATACCAGCATGGAGGGCAGGCCGCTGTTCCTAGGCTCCACCTGTATAGGAGCACTCACCAGGAAAGAGGAGTCTGCATCCAATTCCACTTGCAGCCCTGCAACCCTTTGCTTTCTTTTTTTTTTTCAACAGGCAGGCCCGATAAAAAAAAAAAAAAACAATTTAAAAATCAACACAGACAACCAAGCCCCCCAGGGAACAATGGCTGGACGGGCTCACTCTCTCACCATGACGAGCGCACAAAAAACACGGGCAAAAAAGAACTCTGCTTGTTTTCCTGCACTTCAGCAGCAGCAGCCACCATGCAGAATCAGGCCTTTCTCCCCCTCCCGCGTGGTTAAAAAACCAAAAGGATCTCCCCGACGTACCTGAAGCATTGATCAGCACTGCCGTGAGGAGAGCTATTGGGGAAACAATAGCTGACTGCGGGAGCTCTGACGGGGGAGACACCAACCTCGCACTCAGCCTTTTTAACGGCTTTGGTGCTGAGGAGGCAGAGCAGGCAATGTCCCTTTCCAACCGCTGCAGCTCAGAAATGGCTCAGGATCAGGAGCCGCCAAGCCCTGGGATGCCGCCAAGTGCCTCAACACCCCCCCCCCCTCCCAGGTTCCCAAGGGGGGGGGAGGAAGGAGAGAGGATAGGGCTATGAGATCCTCCTCAATCAGGGCTTGCTGCTGCTTCTTTGCTTGCTTCTTAAAGGAAATAAAATAAAGGATCCCTAAGTAACTCCTTATTTGCTCCTCAGTGAGCCCCATTGGCTCACCACCTCCAGCTGCTTGGAGACTGAGCATACTGGGGAGCTGGTGAGCGGTGCCAGCAGTATTAGTACTGGTGTCTTCAGTTCTGGATATGCTTAGTCTCCAAGCTTCTGGAGGGGGTGCACTTCCCAGAGGTGTGGGACTGGACTAGAGGGACGATAAGGAAAATAAGCATTTTTCTTGATAACATTATTGCAGTGGAAGGGGAGGGATACCATCTTTATTTTCCACCACTATTATTCACACTTGTTGTGCACGTACCTCCCAAGAGGTGGGCCCTGTCTTATACTGTCGCTAGTCTCAGCTGGATGGAAGCATACCTCAATTGGTTGTCTGAGAATGCACCCTGGTTTGATTGGCTCCTGAGGAATGCATCTCTGCTGATTGGCTCTCTTGACCTAATTAAACCCAAGAACGCCCACGCCACCTGCCTTTGGATAGGTCTCGTGTGAAATTCTGAGTGTCTTCATTGTCTGCTTGTCTTCAGTGTTTGACCTCTGTTAGCCTACTGGTATGACACCTGTTCTGCCTGCCTTGACTCTTGCTTGGTCCTGGACCTTGCTCCTTCCTGCTGCTTTGGACTTGCTCCTTTGCCTGGTGCTTCTCCAGCCTCCTCCTACTACCTAGCATCTGGTGTCTACTCCACGCCTGCTGTGAATACCTTGGGCTTGTGCTTTTAATTTCCCTTGGGTTGAGCCCCTCCTGTACACAGAGGCTGCCAGAAAGTGGCTATTATAAGTGAATATGGATGTTCTATGCCCCTGGTTTTTAGTATTCTCCAAAAGTATGTCTGGCTGTGACATTATCTGAGGGCCACCATGGAGCCAGCAGATGCTTTGCTTCCAGACACCCCTCCTGGTAGATCTACTACTGATCCCCCCCCCACCACAGTGAATCCTCAAGTAATAGCTTTGATGGTGCAGAAAAATGTTTACTTGTAAAGAAACATGTCTGAGGTTTTGTCTTTGGTCAGACAGCAACCCTCTGTATCTGGTGCATTATTTGCACTTGCTCTTATAAACACCACACCTGCTCTAGTGCCAAAATGCTCTTTCCTTACCTATTTTTGAGAGATTGTAGCAACTTCTACACTTTTGTGAATAGTTGTAAACTATACTTTCTCATGAGATTGAACTCCTATCCCACAGAGCAAAGTAATGTAGGGTTCATGGTATGGCGCATTTGCTACATAGGTGAGTGGTTGTTGTTGTTGTTTTACAGGTTTTGTTTTCTTTTACATTGTGTCCACTAGTGGGAAGAGCTATGCTGCTGTTAGTCAAATGACATTTGTATCAGAATATTTTTTGTATGGTTACTTCAATGGAAAAATAGGCTAGTTTTGATCTGCATCTGTTGCAGGGTTTTTGTGGATACAGATCATGTTACATTTAACTATTATATTGTGTCAGACCAAAGGTCGGTGAGGATCATGTGTGCAGTGTGTCATATATGCAAGCATCATCTGTCAGGTGTGTCCTGACAGAAAAAAGGTTGAGAACCACTGATTTAAAGCAAGTTATTTTCTTTTTTTGCTCTACTGAATTTAATGCTCACACAGGTTAACAGCACAGGACCCTGATATCTGCCATTCATGCTCACTAAAAACATACGGTATTAACAACGCTAGTGTTAACTTCATTTTCACTCTCTTTGCCAATTTATTTATGTTATGTGTTTTATATTTACAAATGTAAATGTTAATCCTGCTCATAGCAGTGCTCCATGGGGCACAAGTAGTAAACATTTAAAACAACATTAAAATCACAGATAGGCAACAAAGCCCCATTCTGAGAAAACTGCATACCTAAGGGTATAAAGTTAATTTTGTTTCTCTTTCAATTTAAATTTCTCTGTCCTCTGTGCTGACACCACTAACAAAGAAACCATGGTTTTATTAATATGAGAAAAACTGTTCACTGGGAAGTGAGCAGAGACCAACAACTCACTTCAGTCAGGTCACTCTGTAATTAGAGACATTAGTTTAGAACCATATTTGGAAGGGAAGAAAACAGTTAATGCCTACCAGGATCCTCATCTTGCAGAAATACAAATCAGATAAGAAACAAAGGAAACTGAAAATTAGTGTTATTATGTACCTGGGATGCAAAGAGAACTCCATATTTTGGAGTATGCATTCAGGAATGTGGCAAAGACTGTAGCACCATAGCATTTTAAAGGCATTCATGATGGCAGATAAAGACTAGTATGGTCCATGTTGTCTGCCCAATAAGATAACTATCACTGTATCTGTCACTCCGTGCAGTTCATCTCTCTCTGTGCCTTTTTTTTTTTTTAGAAAGGAAAGATTATGTACAGTGGCCATCTTAAATACATGGCTGAAAACCTGGTGCAAAGAAAGCACCTTAAGATATATTGGAAATAGGGGTCACCTAAGGAACAATAAAAGGCTACACTGCCTCTGTCTCTTTCAAAAATAATCCTGAGGAAGAAATTCAGATCCTACAATGATAGGTGTTAAGCTAGAAAGGGGAGTGGCAGATATAGGTCAGTTGATTTGTGCAGCCACCTCCAATGGGGAAAATCCAGAAAGAAACAGGATAGAAGAAAGCAGATGTAAAGCCATATAGAGTATAAACAAACCAAGAGAAACAACTGGAAAGCTATCAGTACAAATGCTTAATCTGTGCAATAAAATTCCAGATCTTCAAGCCCTAGTGGTAGAGACGGACTTGGATGATGTTGCTATCATGGAGACATGGTTCAATGAGTCCCATAAATGGGATGGGACCATACCAGGTTATCATATATTTAGGAAACATACAGTCAGCAGAAATGAATGGAGTGGCTCCATATGTTAAAAATATTAAAGGAACAGAAATGCAGGAGGCTGGGGAAAGAGGAGGTGGTTCTTCCATTTATATTGGTGTAGCCTACAGATTTCCCATGCAGGCAGGAAAACTGGCCAAAGACATACAAAAGATGGTAATGAAGGAAGACATGTTACTGGTTGGGGGGGCTTTAACCTTCCAGATGTGGACTAGAGTATCCTATTGCTAGACTCAGATGTAGAAAGTTCCTGGAACTCTTTCAAGGGGCTTTTCTCATACATATGAATGGAGGAACCATCTCAAATGTTTGAGTAGATGCTCACTTGAGCACCAGTGATCATTAGATGGGATGGCTAAGATGAAGAAAAGTCACACTAAGCTCAAAGTACTAAACTTCAGTAATATTGATTTTTAAAAAATGGGCGAGTATCATAGGAGGCTATTGCACAGAGGGAGGGAGATGGGTGAAGTAGAGGAACGATGAGCTAAACTAAAAAGAGCAATGTTAATAACGACAGATATTTATGTCAGGAAAGTAAATAGCAAAAACAGTATTTACCACATTTCTGGTTGAAAAGGCAAGGGTAAAAGACTAGTAGCATTCAAAACGCCCAAAATGATCTCAAAAACTAGAATAAAGCAAGGAATATCTGGTAAAGCTGAGAGAGGCAGGGAAAAGAAGTCAGGATGGCAAAAGTATGCATAGAAGAAAAACAGCTAAAGTACTCTTTTTAAAGTATGTCAGCAAAAAGAGAAAGACCAAAGATGGAACAGTAAGATGGAGAGCAGAAGAGGAATAATGAGTAAAGGGTGATGACAAAAAAAGCAAAACTACTAAACATTTCTGTTTGGTGTTTACTCAAGAAGGGCATGGAGAAGGGTCAGTGTTGATTGGCAAAGGGAGACATGGGGATGGAATGGGTACAGCATCATATACAGAGGATTCATTTGGAGGTAACTAGCAAAAACAGGAGACCGGATGGAATACATCCAAAGATATTAAAATGCTCAGAGGTTAAGAACATAAGATATGCCATACTGGGTCAGACCAAGGTCCATCAAGCCCAGTATCCTGTTTCCAACAATGGCCAATCTAGGTCATACGTACCTAGCAGTTTCCCCAAAAGACACAAGTTCCGCAATGCTTGTACTGGGTCAAACATTGATATCCTGGGTCCCTTCTTAATAATGGTTTATGGACCTTTCCTCCAGGAACTTGTCCAAACCTTTTTTAAAACCAGCTACACTAACAGTCTTTACTACATCCTCCGGTAACAAATTCCAGAGTTTGATTACACGTTGAGTGAAAAAATATTTTCTTTTATTAGTCTTAAATAGTTTACCCTGTAGCTTCATTGCATGTCCCCTAATCTTTCTATATTCTGATAACGTAAACAATCGATCTACGTTTACCTGTTCCACTCCGTTCATTAATTTATAGACTTCTATCATATCTCCCCTCAGCCGTCTCTTATCTCCAGGAACAAGCAGGAATGAGTCTTCACATATGGGTACGTCGGTACCGACGGAGTCCGCACGGGAACGCTTCCCAGCGTCCAATCAGAAAGCTTTTGGAAGCATCCCAACACGCCTGCGCGCTGCCTTCCTGCCTTCCCAACTGCCTCTCCTCAGTTTTCATTTTTCCGCGGAGCAGGCAGGACGTTCTCCTGTCACCGCAGGAAATTCTTCTTTTATTTTTTAGTTTTCTTGTGGTCGCGGCTGCCTTCCCCGACGCCACCGGTACTGCCGGTGTTTCTTTCTTATTTTCTTTTAAAAAATTTTTTCCTTAGGAATATAAAATTTCTTCTTAGTGTTCACGGTCCTTAGGCCTTCTAGGCCTCTCCATTTTTCCTCATGGAACCGCCAGCCTTTTTCCCCAGGAAATGTACAAACTGTGGCGGTACAACTTTATTTTTAGACATTCACAATTGGTGTCTAACCTGTTTGGGTTCTGACCATTGTCCTCCGGAGCCTTCGGGCACCAGTGCTGTGAGAAGCAGTTTTCAATATCGAGTTCTCCTCGACACGCGGTCCCCTTCCAACTTTAGGGCACCGACTATATCTTCTTCTGCACAGGATCAAGTAACCCAAAAACAGTCTGTTAAGACTAGCCAGTCCTCGAGCGGCAGTTCTCATGCACAGCATAGAGATGCCTCCGGCCTTGCCCTCGAGAATCCACTGGTGTCAAAACCCCGGTGGGAGTCTTCGGCCTCCAAAGCCTATGTGGGGTTTCAGGTTGTTCCTGAGGTTCACCCCTCACAGAACATACCTGAGCAATGTCCGGTGGTGGCATCCGCTTCGAGCGGTACCGATACCCCGGCATCGGCACCGGTGTTGGATGAAATATTCCTCACCGAGGATAGTCGTCTGGCGTCTCAGGTACCTACGGGGCCAATGGATATGCTTCAGATCGATTCTACAGTATTGGTATCGACACTGATATGACTTCCGACGTCAGTACCCTCCAGACGTGCATCGATAGACTCGCTTCCTTCGATGCCGAGTCTAGAATCGATCTCCAGTCTGGAGGACTGGGTACCGACTCGCCTTGGTACCGACTCTCGTTGGTACCGGAGGCTCGGTTCCGATACCTCGGATCCGCAACCCTTGGTTCCAACCGGCTGGTTTTCTTCCTCCGGCATCAGATTCGGTATCGACATCCACAGTACCTTTACAATCGGTAACCTTCCATGCTTCACTCATCAGGATCGCTTCCCTCGATGCCGAGTTTAGAATCGATTCCAAGCATGGACGACATGTTACCGACTGTTGCTGGTTCTGTCCTGCAGTACCAGCGACCACTATTTAAGGATCCCATTCTGCACCATTCAAGATCTTCTATTCCTATATACTGGAATAGACCCCTTGGTGCCAAGGCTAGTTCTTCATCAGATCTAGCCTATCCAGGGGGAATTCCCTCCAGGAATCTTTCTTTCCAGACTTTCCTCCTGGATATGGCAAAATCACTTGCCATTCCTGTCCCTGGTCAAGATCCTACACAAGGGAGTACAGAATACCTTTTCTGTCCCTAACGAAGTAAAGGAAAATTTAATGCTTCCTTTGCATCATTCTTTGCAGGATCTCCTTCTACGAATGTGGGAATCTCCTTTAAAGGTACCCCCACTTTCCAGAGCAACTGATCTCCTATATCAGGTGCCTCCCTCTCCAGGGTTTCAAAGGACTCAACTTCCTCATCATTCCATTGTAGTGGAATCAGCATTGAGGCGAGTGAAGAGTACTAAAAAGCACTCTTCTTGTCTGCCAGGTCATGAGTCTAAGACACTAGATGCCTTTGGACCTCAAACCTTCCAGACCTCCATGCTTTCAGCAAGGATTCTCATATATTTTTTATATGGGTCTATCTCTTGAAGAGATCACAAAGCAATTACATCTTTTGACTCCTTTTCTTCAGGAGCCCAGATGTTCAGACTATTCCTCACTGGTTAGTCATATTCAGAATATCTCTAAGTTCCTTACTCGTGCTACCCTAGACTCCTTTGAGTCTGTTAGCAGGACTTCTGCTATAGCTATAGGGGCATGACGTAGAGCCTGGCTTCAGGCCTCAGACTTGGACAAATGGACACAGGAAAGACTAGGAAATACTCCTTGCACTGGAGAGAATCTCTTCAACAAAGAGTCTTTACTTCAGGTTACTCAGTTCTCCACTGACTTTCCTTTTTCCAGAGGCTGCTCTGCGCCTTCTTCTTTCCCAGTATGTAGGAAATGTCCTACCAAACTTTCAACCCCTAAGGGGAGAAGGTTTTACTCATCATCTGCCCATCATTCAGATGTCCCTAAACAGGGGAAACATCGTTCTAGTCTGAGCAATCCACAACCCCAACAGGGTCAGCAAACCCAGCAGTTGCAGGGTTTTAAATAGATTATTGCCCCTTTGTCTGGGGGGTTGGGATAGCAGTCTGCTTCTTTTTACTTGCAGTATCTGCACTAATTTTATCCTAACCTACTTAGATATCTCTTCATGAGACATCTTTTCTTAAGACTCTTCATGATGATCATGCCCATTCTTATTAAAAGAGGGCTGCTACACAGTACCCTGTCCTGTGCTGCTGAGGTAAGCTATATTCTTATTTGATTTAAATTATAGCTCTTTGCTGCTGCTAGGCTTTAACTTATTATGAAATTTAAACTACAAGCTCTCTACTGGGTTCTAAATTTAACCAGAAAGCTCTCTTCTGTGTTTTAAATGTAAACTAAAAGTACTTTGCTGATACTAGGCTGTGGCAAAAACACTGAAGAAGCTATTAAATACATCCTTGGAGGTGTGTGGCCTCATGCAACTAGATAAGGATGGTTATTGTTCTTTTTGGAAAAGCAGTAACAAAGAGGAGAAAACTACAGACACTGGTTGGTCTAACCTCGGTAGTAGGAAAACTAATGGAGACTTTACAAAAGAAAAGGATAAGAAAGTATCTACAAATCAACAAGTTGCAGGATCTAAGGAAATATGGTTTTACCAGAGGAAGATTGTGTCAAATGAATCCAATTATTTTTTCAAATGGGTGAACAGAGGTTTAGATTAAGGAGTATGTTTACTAAGCCAGGCTAATGGTTAACTTGGGCTATCTGCAACTAGATCCCATTGAATCACATGGGACATAGTTGCAGATAGCCCAAGTTAACCGTTAGCCTATCTTAGTAGACATACCCCTAAGTGTGTGCCCTATATGTGATTAGAAACTGGCTGAGTGATGGATGACAGAGGGTAGTGGCAAGAATTCACTCTCTCTTTACAAAGTCCATTGACTACTGTTATGATCACACCATTCCATTGGTTTCTAGTCTGCATACTTCAAATTCAAGATGCTTACTCTCATCCACTGGGCCTTCTTTACTTCATTCCCACTCTATTTCACCTCCTTCATCTTTCCTTACCATCTTTTCTTTTCCCTCTGTTCTTCCCAGACCTCCTTCCTCCTCTTTCCCCCACCTTCTGCTCTCTGTCTGGTCGTCTCCAGGGATGACTCTTTTTTTCTTACCTTGGCCCTTATCTTTGGAATCCCTTCCCCCTTGACCTCAGACAGAAGCCCTCATTCCTAAGTTTAAGAAAGCCTCAAGATATGGCTTTTCCAACTCTCCTTTGAGTCCTCCTCCACCTAGCTCCATTGTGTCTCAGGTAGTATCTTCTTCCTTTTCCCCTCTCTTTTTTTCTATAGTCCCCTTGGTGCCTCAGGAAGTATCAGTTCCTTTTCCATCTCTCCTCCTTTTTTCTTTTATAAATGGTGTGACCTTTCTTTTTTCCCATCCCATCCCCCTCCCTTTTCTCTCTCCTTATCTTAGAGCACTCTGTTATAAACCACTTTGATGATTTTGTCCCTACTTCATGTATAACAAATTTTTCGAAATAAAATTAATAAAAGTTATTCGTGGAGTGCCTTATCTTTATCTTTATTTAACACTTTATATACCACCCTTGTCAGGACGTGAGAGCGGTTTACAATAAAAAATGTATATGCTAGCGCCATAAGAAGAAAGGAACTCCAATTTTAAATAAAGGAAAGATTGACCAGAGGGGTCACCGAGAGACAGGTAGAAGAACAACAACTAGACAGAACCAGTAGGAGGGAGGTCATAAGCCTGCTGAAACAGGTATGTTTTCAGTAAACTTTTGAAATTGTGGTACGAAGATTCCAGTCGGAGGGAAGATGGCAAGGCGTTCCAAAGAGAGGGTCCGAGGAAAAAAAAATGCAGCATAACGCGTCTGTTCTAAATGGGCCCATGAAGGGTAGGGGAGAGACAGTTGATTGGCATGTAATAAACGAAGTTGTTGGTAGGGTGTATGAAGGGAGACAAGGTTCGCCAGGTATAATGGATTTGATGTGTGAAGAGCCCTATGTGTTAGGATGAGAAGCTTATATTTAAACCTATACCGGAGTGGTAACCAATGAAGTTGAAAGAACAGAGGTGTGACATGATCAGTTTTCCGAGCATGAGTAACAAGTCGGGCAGCTGTATTCTGTAACAGTTGTAAATGCTGAAGCTGGTAGGATGGGAGATTAGCAAAGACCACGTTGCAGTAGTCTAATCTGGACATAACTAAAGCCATTAAAAGGGTAATAAGAGAATCAGAAGACAAGATAGAGCGGACTGATCGGAGTTGCCTCAAAACAAAGAAAGAACGGCGAGACAGATATATGGTCATGGAAAGATAATGAAGAGTCCAGAGTGACACCTTAGCGAAAAGAAGATGTGAGAGGGATAGAAACGGAATCTATCTGAGGCATGATAGTTGGACAGGATGTGCTCAAAGAGACCCACATGGCTGTGGACTTTGATGGGTTCAAATGCAGAAAATTGGAAGAGAGCCAGGTAGCAACATGAGAGAGACATGCATTAAATTGAGTAATATTAATGTTAACCGGAGATGTATGGAAGAGGAGAATAATATCGTCAGCGTAGATATAAACTGAAACTGGGAATTGTTGAATCAAGAGAGGTAGTGAAGCCAGGAAAATATTAAAGAGTAGGGGAGAGAGGACAGAGCACTGAGGTACTCCACATGGTAAGGAAACAGGTGAAGAGGACTGATGATGAGATGATGATGGATCAGCCCTAAGTCCTATGGCTGGTTCTAGTCATTGTTTTTCTGAGTGATCTCGTAAAAGCTTTAGTAGGGAATATTTACCTTTTTATGGATGACAAAGACTTCTAACAGTCTGCACATCTTGGAGGGAGTAACCAGAAAGAGAAGTATTCTAAAGGTTTTGACTTATGGTAGAATGCTTGGTAATTAAAATCCAATGCATTAAGGGCACATAAATCACACTGTAATCAACTGCAATATGCAAAATGCAGTAAAACTCATGACAACAACCAAAAAATAAATAAAATACATTGTTGTCCATCACTTAATAGTCTAAATCTCTCATAACAGAGCAGAATATGCCCATTCAAAAAGGTAAGCCTTGATCTTCTTCCTAAATACTAGCAAGTCATCCTCAAGTCATAAATCCAAAGGCAGTGCATTCCACAGTGCTGGAGCTGTGGAAGAAAAAGAAAGAGATCGTATTTCAACCTTTAACATTTTTATACCAGGGAGTTTCAAAAAAGCTCAGATTCACTAAACACAAGTTATGCAATAGACAGTGGGGAAATTAAAGTCTTAAAAAATGAAGGGGACAAGCCACATAAGGCCCGAAAATCAGTGGCATCAGCAAGCACGATTACAGCAGCTAGCCGTCACCACTGAACACTAAGCCTGGTTATTCAATGCCTTGGCATTGGCACTGAATACCTGGCTCGGCTGCCTTAGCAGGAAGCTAACTGAGCAGTGGCAATATTTAGCTGCTGCCTGGTTAGCTTCGGTGGTGAAAGTTAGACCAGCCTTTACTGTGCCTAAGATTCACCGCCGAGGGATAACTGGGCAGTGGCTGAATATCCCCACTGACCAGTTATCCCCGGGTGCTGCCCATGGTTAGCATCAGGGTGCCAAGCGGCGTTACCCGCAGATATCTGCTGCATTAACCATAGTACTGCTACTGCAGGTCTGTAAACTGTGTAAGTGCCTTTGTTATTGTTGTGAGGTGAAGAAAATCAAGTTACTTACCTGTAGCAGGTATTCTCCATGGACAGCACGATAGAAGGCCTTACAACATGGGGTAACATCACCAATGGAACCCAGTGCAGGAATCAGCTTCCCAGCTCAGAATTATTCCTGAAGCTTGGAATAGCTGAATGTAGAATGGGTAGAACAGCTGCTACCAGTAAGTAACTTGGTTTTCTCCAAAGACAAGCAGGATAGCAAGTCCTCACAACATAGATTTCCTAGTAACAGGCTGCCTTCAACATTAAAAAGGGAAAATAATGAACATGCAATGGGCAGACATCAATGATTGTTTTGGTGGCAATTAGCCTTTTACATAAATTTTCATTTTTCTTTTGGATGGCAGCCTGGAAAAGTAAAGAAAAGAAATAGGCCTGGGGGACTGAGTAAGATTCTATGCCCCAAAAAAGATTCTGAAAGATGGACTGGTCAAATCTACTTTCACGAGATGTGAGATGTGAACATACGGACTGATGTCCATATCATAACTTTACAGATTTTCTCCATGGAAGCTGATCTCAAGTGAGCTACTGACACAGCCATGGCTCTGACATAGATAGCTTAGGTGGTGGTCGAGGGTTACTTCAAGGTATTGAACTTCGTCCTTTATTGGGATGGCAGTGTCGGCCACATTGATCAAAGTAGGGAGGATGGGAGAGGTGTTACGTGTGATTATTAGTGCCTCTGATTTTTTCATGTTGATATAGGTTGTTGTTGGAAAGCCAGATGGTTAACTCCTGGAGACATTTGGGCATGGTAGTATAGTCTGGGGAGTCTAGGCAGATTGGGGTGTAAGCCATGATGTCATCTGTGTAGATAGCATATTGTATCTTGTGCTTTTTGAAGATATTGCAGACTGGCTGTATGTATATGTTAAAGAGAAGAGCGGACAGGGAAGATCCTTGGGGGACCACCCTGTGTTGTATGAAAAGGAGCAAAGTGTGTGATCCTACGTTGACCTTCTGTTATCTGTCGCTGAGGTAAGATTGAAACCACTTGTGTGGTGTTGTATAGGCCAATGTCTGCTAGTCTTTTCAAGAGGATGCTATGGGATACTGTGTCAAAAGCAGAGGAAATGTCAATGAACACAAGCAGGAAACCAGTCTTAATGTTGCCAATTCCTCTGAGTAGGGTGTCAAATAGGCAGATGAGCAGTGTCTCGACACTGTGGTTAGGGCGAAAGGCATGTTGTTGGGGGTCCAGAGGGGCATGTGTGTCCAAATGGTCCTGGAGCTGTCTCTGTACTGTCTTTTCAATAATTTTGGTTAGAAAAGGAAGGTTGGAGATTGGTCGGTAGGCTGAGGGGTCTGTAGGGTCCGGTAATGTGGTTTTTGGGATCGGACGGATAGTGGCTTCTTTGAGTGCAGTGGGGATGTAGCCTTGAGCTAGGGAGGTGCTTATTATCTTGTGGATATATTTTCTCAATTCTTCCTTTGTTGATCTTGCAGAAGAGTCTTGTACACAAGTCAGATGTGGCAGATTTCCTATGAATTCCAGTTGAGCTGACAGGTTTAGGTGGGATTTAAGAACATTTAGAGTGAATCCTAGTAACTCCAGCACTGAGACTGTTGTGTACATGAATGCTCCTTCTTGGGATGTGATCTTGACCAGCCAATTGTCCTGCCATGCTGTGTTGGACGGAGGGGTGCGTAGAGGAGAAAAGGAGTTTTCAAGTAATCCTGTTGGAATTTGCATTGTATAGTGAATTTCGCAGCATTGCGTTTGCCATTGCAGCGCCCTGGAATGAGGCGATTCTGCAGAGTTCCGGTTGGTTTCATCTATAGCGGCTCGTTTCGGGTTGAATGCTGGACTGGGTGTTACAACACTATAGCAGAGACACCGAATACCATCTGGCAGCTAGGTACTGATAGTAAGCTCTCCTCTAACACATTGAATATACTAATTTTTCCTAGGGGACTTTCCTATTATCCCTTATTTTGTGGTGAGCGTTTATTCCCTTTTAAATAGAATAAAAGGAATGTGATGCTACGAGAAGGAGTTATCTTCCATGGCACAAGTTCCGACAAAATAATTTGTTTTAACTTGGTTAATTAGTAGGTAAGGGCATAGTTTTATCCTTTTTTCCAATTTAGAAATGGCATTGACCTTCTGGAAATCAATACAGAATCTGATGTTCCCATCTGGCTTGGCAACCAAGATGATGGGGGATGACCAGTCACTCAGACTTTTCTCTACGTCCCAGGTTAAGCATTTCCTCAAGATCCTTGATGACAGCTTGTCGCCGAGCCTCCGGAATTTGATAAGGCCGTTGTCAGATAAACACCCCAAGGCCATTAATGATATTGTGATAATTGAGGTGGGTTCATCCTGGGTGGGTAATCTTGGGATGTTGATGTACCCACTGTTTCATCGGGGAGGTTAAGCCCTCTAAAAATTGCTCCAGGAGCATAATCTTGGCTATTTCGGATGCAGTTTTCTCTTCGGTTGCAGCCACTTCCATGCGAGCTCCTTCAATCGACAGATGAACATCCGAGGGCTCTCTTTTATCTGGATTCCCCCTATTTCTGAAGTGGTGGTGGTAGGCCTCCGGTGTAAAGCCAGCCTGTTTCAATATGGCGGCCTTGACAGCTGCATATGTAGCTTGCCCATCAGGGTTGGCATTCTGGAATGCAGCTTGACTGCTACCTGTCAGCGGATTTCCTAAATAAGTAGTCCATATTGCCTCCGACCACATGGCCATACAGGCAGTTTGTTCAAAGTTTACCAGAAAGTAATCAAGTTCATCTTCTGCCGTCATTTTAAGTTGCGCTTGTACTGGAGGATGGAGTGGCGGGCCCTGTAGAGCTCGAGTCAGCTAAACCAGGGAAGTCCTCTGCAGTTTCTCTTGCGCCTGAACAAGATTTTATAGCTGCTGCTGGCATCGTTGTTGCTGCTGTTGTTGCAGCTGCTGTTGATGCTGTTATTGCTGCTGCCCTTCTGCCAGAATCTGAAGGAGACACTCCATTCTGGCTTGTCACTGTTTCCTTGCAAAAAACACAATCACAGCTTCTGCTTCTGCAGCTGAGTTAACTCGGCAGTATTCCAGCTCCAGCAAACCTTTAGCAGCCCTAGTGGCCAAAACAGACTGCTGCCTTTCCAGCATGGACTAGACTTTTCTTCCAGCTCCCTAGCTAGCATGAGGCTAACCCTCTCAGCTCGCACACAAAAAAAATTCTTCTGTAGAGAGGCACAGCCCTAGAGGTACGTGGATTTTCCCCTCTGTCACATGGTTAGAGGAAATTCTGCCACGCCACCACATCTGATATAGCATGGCATGTGGTGTCAAGGCCTCATAAAATCTTACACCAACAGTGCAGGGCCAAACAAAACTACTTTTATTGTCTTGCATTCACTTCCTGCCTGTTGCCTTCACAGGCTGGGTTTTCAGTGCCCTTCCCCTGACCCACAAATCATAATTAAAATGTTGTTCATTTCAAAGTCGAGGCAGTTACTTGGGCTGCATTATTTAAGAATATGGTTCCCAGTTCCTGAACTGCCTCCTCTCCCAACCCTACTTGGAAAGAGCTTTATTTTATTTTATTTCTTTATTTATATCCCACTTTGCCTCCACGGGCCTCTCTTCTCCCTTGTGAACACAGCTGGCTTCTTAAACCATCTGTCTGTGTCATGCCGTCCCAGCTCTGAGTTCTGAACCTTAGACTCTTTTTAAGGTGGACTGCTATAGTCCCTTTGGAGAGGGATGGTTAACTTCCTATATACCCTATCAGAATGCTGCAGTTTTATTTCACCTCCGACCAAGTGCTTAAACAATGGTACTATTGAACTCTGTGCTTGTCCTTCCAGTCTTCTGTGCACTTCTTTGCATCCCGGTAGAATAGCTAATGACTTTGTTATGTCATTTGAATACACAGAGCTCATTATACTGTAATGTAATTTTAATAGACACTGTGCTACTATCTGTGCAGCTGTTTGTGTGCAGGTAACACTTGTGCCAATCCCTTATTTGCATTGTGGCGCAGCAGTAAGTATGCGCAGATGTCACACTATAAGCTAAGATTTCCGCATCGGCCTCAATGTTCCACAAGTGCATGTCTATGAAGAGCTGGTAGGATGCTATTTCGGGACATGAGTACAGTATTTGGAAAAAGCCTCTCTCCCAAAGATTGCATTGTCTCAATGAAACTTCTCCCAATGCACTGCAGATAGACACCAGATTTGATGCCTTGATGTCAATATCTCTCCCACAGGTAGGGCGTGAGTATCGAGGATCATCTGTAGCTCATACTGCATCGACATTAATGATATTGAAGTCGCAGCATCATGTCAAGACAAGAAGAACTCCAACTAGTGCTTGAATCTCTTCATGAGCTGCTGCTTAAAGGCTGCCATTAACAATGCTATCAGGACAGTAGGAGTGGCCATCTTCTATGAGATGGCTGGGATATACCAGAAGGCTGATCTCAGCTTCTTGGAGTCTGTTGGAACCCTCCATAGCCAAGAAGGATGAGTGATCCTTATGTTGAGGATGCTTCAAAGACACTAGTTCCCTCACTCTTTCACTGTCCTTGAAATCTCATTCTGATAAGGTGAGACTCTGATGCCCTCTGGCCTCCATCTGGTCTTCAAGATTATGAGCCCTTCATGTCCATGAAGATGACGTTGAATCCTTCCTCTTCTTTGAGTGGGAACAGGGCCGGTTCCAGAGTTGGTTCAAGGTTTTGGTGCCCTAGGCAAACCTTAAGCTTTACACCCTGCCTGCCTGTCAAAATCTATTGTTTAGCTTTGAATGCCCTGTTCTTTGCTGTCCCCCTGAATTTGCCGCCGTAGTCGATGACCTAGTTTGCCTAATGCATGGACTGGCCCTGGATGGGAACCAGATGGTGTCAGATCCCAGTGAGTTCTACCAATTCTAGTTGTTAAGCGTGATCAATGCACTCTGGGTGTCTGTTCATCCCCCCAGCATCTGATGCAACCCCAGAAGCCATAGAGACTGATGCTTCTGATGCAGACATTAATGTAAACCACTATGATACATTGTGAATGGCAATATAGCAAGTACTTGTAATAACATACCAGATTTATTGACACCAAAAATATTTTCTTACTACTTTTCACGAACCTTGAGCCCCTCTCCTTAACATCTGTGAAGACAAATTACAATAAAAGGGATCATAATCAAGACCAATCATTTATGGATATAGTCCTGCTGTGCACAGTGAACTTTTTAAACTTGCTCGGGTATTTATTCTGGGACATGTTGCCGAAAATGTCAGCCATTCTGACATCAAATTGAGTCAAGATCTCCTTTGTGTTCTTTACCATTCCCCTTAGATGTATCCCATGTCTACAGCTACTGTGTTGTCTGTCTTGATTGGATTGTAAGCTCTGATGAGCAGAGACAGTCTTTTACATGTGTCTGTGCAGCACTGCATACGTTTCGTAGCGCTATACAAATGTTCAGTAGTAGTAGTAGTAAAATATTTAACCAACTGGGTCACTTCAGGCCTCTGACTGAGGCATCTACTAGTGAATGTGTGAAAAATGAAGGAAACTTAAATACTGAAGACCTTACCTAAGTACACTAGCTGGAATGGGTACCACATGATAGCAATAGATGGAAAGGAACAACTTTTAAAAAATGATGAAAACAAGAAAATTTCAGGCAAAACTACCTACGCACTCTACCCTGCTCCACCCCCACCTCACCCTACCCTACACATAGTCCAGCATCTCTCCTTTCCCTCCCTCCCCAGTCTCCAGCATCTCCCCTTCCCTTCCCAGCGCCCCTAAGTCTCCAGCATCTCTCTCCTTCCTTCTGCCCACCCACTCCCCAATGTGTCCAGCGTCTTTCCTCCCCCGCCCCTCCCCAGTGTCCTGCATGTACATCCTTCCTTTCCACCCTCAAAGTGTCCAAGTGTCTCTCTCCTTCCCTCCCCCCACCCCAAGATGTCCAGTATCTACCCCCCTCTTCATTTCCTCCCCAGGTATCCTCCCAAAATGTGCAGCATCTCCACTTCTCCCTCTCCCAGGTCTCTAGCATGTCCCCCTTTACCGGTCACCACTGCTGTTAATGACATGATTGCCCACTCTACTTGCTGCCAGAGCAAATTCATCACTAGCTAAAAGCAGCACAGTACAGTGACAGGCCTTTGAACCCCTACATATCCGCTTAAGGTTTGGGCATCCCTCACCTTCGGAGACCTCAAATGTGCATTCATGGATGTTCTAAGGACTGACGCCATGCTGTACTGCTTTTAGGTAGTGATGAATCTGCTACAGCAGCAAGTAGAGTAGGCAGTGGCATACCAAACTTTAAAGGCTCACCCCAGTGCTCTGTCTTGGCCTGCCACTATTGCCCCACTGCTGCCTCTAAAAGTGTGCTGCCCTAGGTGAACACCTAATCTGCCTAGTAGTTGGGCCAGCCCTGGTCTTGACGTGTGCTCACGTGACCATTTGACTGCAGAAAGACAAAGGCTGAAGCACTCCCACATGACAGCAACAGGTGGGAAGTGGCATGAATGTGTGCTTGAGTCCTTCAGAAATAATCCTGAGATGGGAAGCTAGTTACTGCACTAAGCTCTATCAGTGATGTCATCCATGTTGTAAGGACTTCCTATCCTGCTTGTCTTTGGAGAGCTGATATTTACTAACCAGGAGAAAAACATCAGGCTGATAGTGCCCGATGATTTCAAGATAGCAAAACAGTGTGATAAAGTGGTTGGCAGAGACAGTAAAATGCTGTGGTGCATAAGGAGAAGCATAACCAGCTTGGAAAAAGGAGGAAGGAGGCAATAATGCCTCTTTATAGGTCACTTGTGTGGCCTCACGTGCAATACTGTATTTACCTCTTGAGGCCATATCTCAGAGATGATAGAGGCTAAAGGAGGTCCAGAAAAAAAATAATCAACAGTCAGGTGGGAGAAGACTGAAGGATCTAGATACAGTATACCCCAAAGCTGTGTTTCTCAAGACGTTCATGGATTACCATGTAGCAAGTCTGGTTCATAAAAATGGGATAAACACAGAGGATCCATAGTAGCAAGAAGAGAGAAATGAAGCACATTAGGCTGATTAGCAGAGTGAAACAGTTACACACCTTAAACAGCAGATTACGTTAAGGCTTCCAAATGTCTGGGGGTAACTGCACCTGTAGCAGTTACAGCTCTAAACAGTACCATGCGATTTCATCAGGGCTCCAAAAATGCAAGGGGGTCTTTATCTGCTGTCATTTCCGATGATACCAAACAGCTTTCATCTAGGAATTACTTTCAGCCCTTATCAGCCCAAGTTAGAAATAAAGTGGGTGATCTAAATATGTATTCTCTTGCCAGTGCACACAGCCACACCTTCTCCTGAGTCTCATACATTAAAGGTGCTACCAAGTTTGTGTGTTAAGCACGTGTTTTAATGCAATGTTGTGAATAATGCACATTTTGAATTGGCAATCAATACAATTTTTTCCTCATAATTTGATATTCATTGCAATCAGACTTCTTTACCAGTACTGCTCAAGCCAGTCAGACTCCATTCCACCCAAACGGTTGTGTTTTCAAGTTATCCCTAATGAATATACACATATCGAACATACATATTCATTAGCAACAATACCCAGAAAGCAACTACTAGCTACGGGGTGCCTGAGGACCAGTTTAACCACCACTGCAGTTTAGACTATGCAACTGTTGTAAGGAACTGACATGTAATGTTGAGGGGATGCCATATTAAATTTCACCTCTCTTTCCTCAGTCATGGTATAATCCAAATGATTCTGCATGCTGCCTCTAATCTCTGCATTTCAGTGCACACTGTGATATGCCTGTATAGTGGGGCCTGCACCTTATGTAACCCTGCTGAGCTTACTAATGTTGAATGAACAAGAATTTTAAGCCGAATAACATATATGCTTGTATCTAAAGCATCTTTTCTCTTTCTCCCTCTTTCTTTATTATAATCTGCTGTCTGAAGGCTGTTAAAAATATGGTTGGAATGGTAAGTACTGAACTAAAAAGCAGAACACATTCTTAAACCTTTTGTTCTCTGTTTTTTGGTCCTTACCCAGGAGTAGGAAGTACTGATTATAAAAATTGCTTGTTTAACCAATAATATCTGAACCTAATTGAACTACAGTATGTAGTTTTTATTCTGTATTGAAGCTAACAGTGTTGCCTATATGCTGTAGGGCTGTAGATTGCTAACAGTAAATGCCAGTTATTTTCCACCAGTGCATTGACGTCGCATTGAAAAAGAGCTGATGCATTTGAATTAACTTGGTGGGCATGAGGCAACAATTTGCTTGTGCATTTATTTTTTCAGCCACTGTTTTGCATGAAGCTTTGCCAATGCATTAACATTTCATTTAGCATCTTGGGATAGTGCTGCCTAGCCCCCTAGTAGTGTAGATTGAGCTAGCCTAAGCAGGTTCTAATACCTTTTCAAGAAACTCCCAGAATATACTGTAAATCTCATGAACCTCCCATGATCTTCTTCACTACTTCTACTGCACAGCATAAAAAAGTGGTGCGTGGGGGGGGGGGGGTGTTTGCGCCTATATGATGAAAAATATAAATGCTGTCTTGTCCTACCCTCTTGCTTACTGCCCAAATGTTCTGAGAGATAATGGATGAATCAGTACCATACTACTGCAGGCTCAGAATAAAACCAGCCATTGGGACAAAGTACTTGAATTTCAATACAACGTTTTGTGTACTAAGTAGAGAAAAGACTCATTTTAGTGACTGACTGACTGAAGGATGTGTATTTGTCTTCAGCTGCATCAAGTTCTGGTTCAGCTCCAGGCTGGGGATAAGGAACATGATTTCTCCTCTGCACCAATTCAAGTGTCCATCAGTGTACAGCTCTGGCGCTTACCGGGATGTCACGAATTTCTAGCAGCTTTAGGTATGAACAAAATTCTTTTATTTTGGCAGCAGTTTCTTTTGACGTCTTTCCCCTTATTTCATCCTTTGATATGTCTACATATGGGTAGTTTTGCACATAACATGACACTAATGAACCTCGGTCCTAAGCCAGTGTATGTGCAGCATGATATCAATCTCTCAAATGTACTGCTAACCCTTGCTGTAGTACTTGCATAGTGCCAAAGACAGCCTGCATCCTATGACATCCAGAAGGACCATGGATAGGCCTTTAAACAAGCTTGTGGCTCATATGATGGCAAATACGTCTGTATCTTTTTACCATATTTCACTTTTACAGTGTGCCTGCTGACTTTTCTTTCTATACAAATATATAACTGCTTTGTATGCTTATCTTGCTTGCTATTTGTGTTCAGTTTTGTAACTGATGCACCTAGCACAAAATGTCTGTCAAAGGACACAAGAGACCTGCAGAACCACAGGGAAGTAGAGAAAGGTGCAAGGAGGAAAAAAGGGGAAAATTGGGTTGGGTCAGGTGATTGTGGGAACAGAGTTCTGGGTATTAGGAGGGACAGCTGGCATGCAGAACCTCCTCTGTGACGTTCAACATGGGGGGGGGGGGCAGCTAGTGCCATGGTAAAATTTTCTACACTTCTGTACGAAAAATGCAAAACAAAACTAACATGAGATTACGCTGTATCATGAAATGTTACCTGCAACACCTGCAAAATTAGCAGACACCTTGAGAATGGCAGAGGTGCATACTCTTTTGAAGGTAAAACTGTTGGGGGGGGGGGGGGGAGAAGGGGACAGGCCTTCCCTGAAGTGCACTGGAAATCACTTCTCATTGCCCTGTATAGAATGTACAGACCACCTAGGTTTAGGGTTATTTAGATTTGCTATATTGCCTTTCAAGCAATGCAATGCAATTAACTGCAAAGAGGTTTGCACTTCACAAAACAGACATACAATACAACATAATAAGAAAATAACAGTTACATTTACAATTGGGAACAGTATCCTGAAAACAAAGAATAGGTGGTGTGTTTGCATTCTACCTCTAAATTGCAGTCCCCTCTGAGCTACTGTGCTGACCTTTAGGGTTCATAAATGCTTGCTCAAACCAATAAGCTTTTAGTGCAGTTTTGAATCTGGCATATGGTGTTTCTAGCCTAATGTCATGTGGCAAAGAATTACATAAGGCTGGCACCAGATAAAAGAAGGCAGCTTGACCAGTAATATCTAAATGTGCCCAGGGATTTGCAGGTAGAACCAGTCTATTTTTTTCTGCAGGGAACAAAGAATCCTGGATGGGATATATGGTATTAAACGATTGGAGAGATAATGTGGACATCCTACATAAAACACTTTGTACGCTAAGATAAGGATTTTATACTTAATCCTATAAAAAAACTGGTAACAAGTGGTGGTCCTTCATAAGCAATATGACATGGTCAATTCTTTTAGCATATGTGGCCAACTTAATAGCCACCGATTAGATGTTTGAAGCCGCTTGTGTGATGATTGTGGTAACCCACAGCACAATGAATTACAATAGTCAAGGCGACTAATAATAAATGCATGTGTGAGAATAAGTAATGTCTGCTTATCAAGACACAAACGGATGGACCTAATCCTGCATAACAAATAGAAGCAAGCATAATGCTGCTCTGCAGCCTTTTTCTGGTAACAGAAACATCATCGCATAAGGACTTTCAGAGCACTGTTTGCCACTCAAGAACAGTCAAATGTGAAACCACCCTTACAAAGCGTTTTTCCCCCTCCGGAAACCTCAAAACAGCAAATCCCTCTAAACTGTTCAAAAGAGCAGACCGCCTGCTTTTTTGACACAGTCTTCCATGTTGATCTCATTTTCTAGATGCCTTTTTTATTACTGTAATTCATGTCTTCTGCTACAATTTGGGGGGATAAAAAGTGCTCATCTTTCTTGACATAAGAACATATATGCCATACTGGGCCAGACCTTTATTCAGTTCTCATTCTTTTCGATCTTTCTGCTGCTTTTGATAATGTTGACCACCTCCTCCTCCTTGACACTTCATCCGCTCTTGGTTTTAGAGGCTCTCTACTGTCTTGAATCTCTTCTTATCTCTCCAATTGCTCTTTCAGTATTTCTTCTGGAGGTTCCTCCTCTTCTACCATCCCTCTCTCAGTTGGTGTACCTCAAGGGTCTGTTCTGGGCCCTTTCCTTTTCTCTCTCTATACCCAGTCCCTTGGTGCCCTCATCTCTTCCCATGCTTTCCATTTTCTTGCTGTTACTGAAATTTGGCTCCTCCATGATGACACTGCTTTGATTGCTGCCCTTTGCCACAGTGGCTATCAATTCTCCCACTCTCCTTGTCCCAAAAGGCTGTGGTGGTAGTGTTGGGTTTCTACTTTCTCCTTCTTGCCAATTTCAACCCCTCCTTTTCCCTCAGTCTCATTTCTTTCCCTCCTTTGAAGTCTATTCCATTTGTCTGTTTAATCCCCTTCCTCTTCGGATCACTGTCATCTATAAACTCCCTGACAAGTCCTCTTCTACCTTCCTCACTGATTTTGACTCTTGGCTCTCCTTAGTCCTGGATTCATCTCCCCCTCCCTTATTCTTGGTGACTTTAATTTTTATATTGATGACCCCTATGCATCCAAGCTCCTTTCCCTTACCTCCTCTTTCAACCTCTAGCTTTGCTTTTCTGGCCCCACTCATTAGCTTGGTCACTGCCTTGACCTTGTTTTCTACTCTAATGGTTTACCTTCTAATTTCCATACCTCTGCTCTTCCCTTATCTGACCATCAGCTGTTAAGTTTCACTCTTCTTTACACCCCACCCCTCCCCTCCCTCACACACACACACACACACACACACACACACAATCTCCTCTTCTCTTTTTAGGAATCTTTATACTATCATTCCACTGACTTTATGCATTACTGGCTCATCTCTTCTCTCTTCCACTTTGTCCACTAAGTCTGTTGATGAAACCACAGCTTCCTATAATACTGCTCACCTCAGCCCTGGTTGTCTTCAACTACCCGCCACCTACATTCCTGTGCCGGCTCAGCTGAGTGCACGTTGACTCAAATTTTTCTCCTCTCAAGTCGTCCTTGATCCAATTCAATCTGGTTTTCATCCTTTTCATCTACTGAAACAGCTCTTGCCAAAGTTTCCAGTGATCTGTCCCTCGCTAAGTCCAAAGGCCTTTACTCGGTTCTCATTCTTCTTGATCTTTCTGCTACTTTTGATACTGTTCACCACCTCCTCCTTAACACTTTATCCTCTCTTGGTTTTAGAGACCCTGTACTGTCTTGGTTCTCTTCTTATCTCTCCAAATGCTCTTTCAGTATTTGTTCTGGAGGTTCCTCCTTTTCTACCAACCCTTTCTCAGTTGGTGTACCTCAAGGGTCTGATTCTGGGCCCTCTCCTTTTCTCTATATATACCCAGTCCCTTGGTGCCCTCATGTCTTCCCACAGCTTTCAGTATCATTTTTATGCTGATGACTCTCAAATCTATCTACACCCAATATCTCTCCTTCGCTCAAAACTCGTATATCTGCTTGTTTGTCTCACCACTGGCAAAAATTGAATCTCCAAGAACAAGCAGGAATGAGTCTTCACATATGGGTATCGTCGGTACCGACGGAGCCTGCGCGGGAACGCTCCCCAGCGTCCAAAATGAAAGCTTTTGGGAGCATCCCACAGCGCCTGCGCGCTGCCTTCCCGCCTTTCCCAACTGCCTCTCTCCAGTTCTTCTTTTCCGCGGAGCCAGCAGGTCGTGTTTCCTGTCACCGCTGAAGAGTTTTTTATTTTCTTTTATTTTTCTTTAGTCGCGTGTCTGCCTTCTCGATCCCGGACCGATACCGGTCTTTTTTCTTCTTTAAAAAAAAACAAACAAAAAAAACCTTTTCTGTCTTTATTTCAGTGCATTTTTTCTTCTGGGGCCTTAGGCCTACAGATATATTTTTCCTCATGGAAAAACACCCCTCCGGGTTTAAAAAGTGCACAAAGTGCAGCAGCACTATTTCTGTCACTGACACCCATGACTGGTGTCTAAAATGTTTAGGTCCTGACCACTCCATCGCGGATTGTGAGTCCTGTTCCATGATGTCTAAGAGAGGGTTACAAAATCGGGCAGCCAAGCTCAGTACCCTGTTTCCCTCCGATGCAGCTTCTGTGGCATCGACGTCTTCCAGGGCTGCTTCTTCATCCCATGGATCTCAGGTAACCAAACTTAAATCTGACCGGTCCTCAAAGAGTTCATCTCCCTCTAAGTATCAAGATGCCCCCGGGCTTACTCTTGAGGAATCCACACCGGGCAAAACTACCCCGGCGGGAGGCTCCGGCTTCCAAAGCTCTACCTATGGGGTCACAGGTTGACATCGATGGCTCGGCCTCGACCGATCACCTGTTACAATGTTCTGGGGTACCGGCGGTTTCCACCAGTACCGACATCCAGACATTGGTGGCGTCGATGGATCAGAATATTCTGACCATGTAGCGTGCCATTACGGCATTCATACAAGCTGCGACGCCTACGGTACCGCAACAAACCCCGTTGTCGATACCAGTACCGATTCCGGTACAGGATCCGAATCCGGTTCCGATACCAGTACCACTTGCATCGACATCAGCATCAACGGCAGCGGTACACTATCCAGTGATGCCTATCAGTACCGACTCGGTTACAATTACTCCCGATGTCGATACCTCCCAGTACCCGTATCGGGCTCTGCGAGAGCATCCAGACAGTCGATACTTTGATTCCTCTGAAGACTCTGATTCATCAGAGGCCTCAACTGAAGCATCGGGGATCCTTCCTCAGGAACCCTCTTCTCCAAAAAGGAGAATGTCTCCTCCTGAAGACTTGTCTTTTCAGGATTTCATTAGGGAGGTGGCCAAAGGCTTGTCCATCTCAGTAGCCTCTGAGACTGAACCTAGAGCCAAGAAATTAGATATCTTACAATATCCTAAGGCTCCTAAAGAGGCAGCCACCTTACCAATACATGAGATTCTTTATGATCACATGTTATTTTATTTTATTTATTTTATAACTTTTATATACCGCGCTATTTGTTATCAGTGCGGTTTACATACAACAAGGGTGCACAGTCAGAAGTCTGTTCTGTGCTTACATTGTAACAGGAGTTTAAACTTGGAACATACATTGTAACAGGAGCATAAACTTGGAGCAACAGGGGAACTAAAAACCTATGTACAAAATATAATTAGCTTTGGATTGTATATACAGGAGGTCTAAGGCGGGTTCAAGATACTTGTGACAGGGTGCGGTTTGTAGACATTGGCAGGTGGGCGAGTAGAGGTGGGGTGGATGCTTGAGCAAAGTGAAGTAGGAAAATGTGGTGTTTAATTGCCTTACGGAACTGCATAAGGCCTTTGATGGATCTAATTTCAGGTGGAAGTTCGTTCCAACATTTTGGGGCATAGAAGGCGAATGATCTTTTCTTGGTCGTCTGTGTGCACTTGATGGATTCTTTGGGGATGATCAAGGTATTGTCAGTTACTGATCTTCTGAGTCTGTTTTTCGGGGTGAGGGTGATAAGGTCACTGAGTGTTGTGGGGGCTAGGTTGTTGATGATCTTGAAGATGATGAGAAGGATCTTGTATGTTAACCTGCAGTGAATAGGAAGCCAGTGGAGTTCCTCTTTCCACCTCCCCTCATTCCCGAAGGTTGGACACCATGTATCGTGTTCCTCCTTGTCCTGGGTTTCATAAGACTCAGCTTCCTCACCACTCCATTGTGGTGGAGTCTGCTATGAAAAAGATCAAAAGTACAAAAAGGCACACTTCTGCTCCTCCAGGAAGAGAATGCAGAACTTTAGATGCCTTTGGCAGGAAAATCTTCCAGGCCAGTATGCTTGTAGCCAGAATCAACTCCTATAGTCTCTATATGGGGATGTTTCTGAAAGAAGTTACAGATCATCTGCAAACCTTATCTCCTTTTATGTCAGAAGATAAGAGAGAAGAATATATCACCTGGCTTAAACATGCACAGGATGTATCCAAGTTTTCCAACCGTGCAGCCTTTGACTCTTTTGAGGGTGCCAGTAGAGCCTCGGCTATTGCCATAGGTGCACGCAGAGTTGCTTGGTTACAAGCCTCTGATTTGGAATCCTGGGTACAGGATGGTCTAGGTAACCTTCCCTGTACAGGGGAAAACCTCTTTGGCAAAGATTGGCAAGCAAAAGCCAATCAGATGGATGCTGAAAATTCTGCTTTAGATAGACTTTCAAAGTCTACTACTGCTCCTTTTAAAAAGAGGTTATTCAAAAAAGGATCTTTTCCAAAAAAAGGGAAATTTTCTTCTCAAGGTCGTTTTGCTACAAAGAGACAGCAACAACCAAAACAGGCCAAGCCTCAGGCTGCGAGGACTGCTACGGCCCAGCAGCCTCAGCCTCCTCAGGGCCTTTAACTTTCCACTAGAGAACTTAGCCTTTCTGGCTCTAGAACATCCAGAGCCTCTCACCATCCCAGGAAGGTTAGCTCACTTTGCCCCCAGATGGGAACAAATTACAGCAGAGCAATGGACCCTCTCCCTCATACGAGATGGGTACAAGCTTCATTTCTTAAACCTTCCTCCTCACACCATGGTGAAACAGTTCAATTCTCCAGCATCACTCCTCACCCTTCTAGGTCAGGAGATTACTACCCTTCTTGCCCAAGGGGCAATAGAAGAAGTACTCCTTCTTCAACAGGGCTCAGGGTTCTACTCCCCCTATTTTCTCATTCCAAAGAAAACGGGGGGCTACAAACCATACTAGATCTCAGAGAATTGAACATGTTTCTATGCAAAGAGAAATTCAAGATGACTTCTCTCGGAACTCTCCTTCCATACCTCCAGGGTCAGGATTGGCTTTGTTCTCTAGATCTCAAGGATGCGTACACCCAGGTTCTCATCCATCCAACACACAGAAGGTTCCTTCGGTTCCTTTACCAAGGAAAGCACTACTAATACAAGGTGCTTCCTTTCGGTCTGGCCTCTGCTCCAAGAGTGTTCACAAAATGCATGGCAGTAGTAGCTGCATTTCTGCGAACTCTAGGAATATTTGTATTCCCATATCTGGACGACTGGCTCATTCGAGCTCCATCCCAGTCAGAGGCCCAGACTTCCCTGGCCTGCACAAGGCGTGTTCTTCAGTATCTGGGATTGGTAATCAACATTCCAAAATCCCATCTCACCCCTACTCAGTCTCTAGAGTTCATAGGGGCCTTACTGGATACCACAACTGCAAGGGCCTATCTTTCCCAGGCCCGTTGCCTACGCTTGGTGCAGTTAGCCTCCCAGATTCAGTTAAAATCCCATTTAACTGCTCGAGAGATGTTGCAACTCTTAGGCCACATGGCATCCACGGTGCATGTGGTTCCTTATGCTCGCCTTCACATGAGGGCAGCTCAGTGGACTCTATCCTCCCAATGGACCCAGGCCTCAGGTTGCCTGTCAGACAAAATAGCAACCTCCAGTCGCCTCTTTTGGTCCCTCCACTGGTGGAAGTCCACTCAAAATTTGTTGCTGGGGTCCCCCTTTCAACAGGTGTTACCCCAAACAACCCTTACAACAGATGACTCTCCAAAGGGTTGGGGAGCTCATCTACAAGATCTCTCCACCCAAGGCATCTGGTCTCCACAGGAGACATCTCTACATATCAACCTCTTAGAGAGAGCAATCTTTCTGGCTCTCAGAGTCTTCCACACCCTGCTCTGCTACAAGACAGTCCTCATCCACACGGACAACCAGGTAGCCATGTTCTACGTATACAAGCAGGGCAGCACTGGCTCTCTGTCGCTTTGCAATGAAGCTCTGAGATTGTGGGCCTTCGCCAGAGAGCATCATATCCATCTCATGGCAGTGTATCTTCCAGGAGTTCAAAACTCTTGGGCGGACAGACTCAGTCGAGTTCTGCTTCCACACGAATGGTCCCTTCATGGGGACCAGATAGCCAGGATCTTTCGAATTTGGGGAACCCCAGACATAGACCTGTTTGCAAGTCCGTGGAATGCCAAACTTCCCCGGTTCTGTTCCAGGATTCCATGTCAGGGAGTTCAGGCCAGAGATGCCTTCCTCCTTCATTGGGGGCAAGATTTTCTCTATTACCTCATTCCCAAGACACTGTTCAAGCTTCAGAGAGACAAAGGGTCTATGATCCTCATAGCACCACGTTGGCCACGCCAAGTGTGGTACCCTCTACTTCTGCATCTCTCTCAAGCTCCCTCCCTGGACTTGGGATCTGCTCCAGATCTCCTCTCCCAGGAGGAACGAACGTTATGGCACCCAAATCCCCAGTCTCTCCATCTCAGGGCCTGGTTGCTGAAGGCCTAGACCTTCAAGATTTACCTCTTTCTCAGCAAGTGAAGGATGTCCTTCATGCTTCCAGAAAGCCTTCCACCAGACGTTCCTATGCTTTTAAATGGAAGAGGTTTACCATTTGGTGTGCAGAGAAGGGTCTTAACCCTCTTGCAATACCTCTAAATTCTTTACTTGAGTATTTGCTGCATTTATCCAATGCAGGCCTTAAAACAAATTCAATCAGAGTCCATTTGAGTGCTATTGCAGCATCCCTTAAGCCTCTCAATGGACAACCTATTTCCTCTCATCCTCTTATAGCAAGATTCATGAGAGGCCTTCTTTTAACTAAACCTCCCATTAGACCACCTCCAGTGGCATGGGATTTGAATCTGGTTCTCGGCCAGCTTATGAAGCCTCCCTTTGAACCCTTAGCCACTACCTCCTTGAAATTTCTTTCCTGGAAAGTCATTTTTCTCATTGCAGTCACCTCAGCTCGCCGTATCAGTGAGTTGCAAGCTTTAGTGGCTAATCCTCCTTATACGAGGTTCCATCATGACAAGGTAGTCCTCAGAACTAATCCACACTTTATGCCTAAAGTGGTCTCACCTTTTCATCTGAACCAGGAGGTATATTTACCTGTCTTTTTTCCAGGACCTCATGCATCAAGTGCAGAGAGGAACCTTCATACCCTGGATTGTAAAAGAGCACTCGCTTTCTACTTACAAAGGACACAGCAACATAGAAAGTCCTCTCAACTTTTTGTTGCTTTTGATCCTTCTCATTTAGGACTTCCAGTCTCTAAGAGAACTCTGTCTAATTGGATTGCTCAGTGTATTTCCTTCGCCTACCAGAGTAAGAATCTTTCTCTGGAGGGCCATGTCACAGCTCACAATGTGAGGGCCATGGCAGCCTCTATGGCTCATCTTAACTCTGTGTCCATCGACCAAATCTGTTGAGCGGCCACCTGGGCATCGGTTCATACCTTCACAGCCCATTACTGCTTGGACAAGGACTCCCGCCGGGATGCCTTGTTTGGTCAGGCTGTTCTCAAACACCTGTTCCATACTTAATCAACTCCTACCCTCCATCCCTTACTGGATGCCTGAGATTCATGGGTGGAGGTAGAGCCCTTCCCAGGGACTCACAATCTGGGTGATCTCCCAGGCATCTCTAGCTGGGGAGTCCCCATATGTGAAGACTCATTCCTGCTTGTTCCTGGAGATAGCACAGTTACTTACCTGTAACAGGTGATCTCTGGGAACAGCAGGAATAAGTCTTCACAACCCACCCACCTCCCCTAGGAGTTGTATCTCTCTATCTATCTTTCCTTTCCTCTCTCTCTCTTTGTCTCAGCTTTAAAACTCGAACTGGAGAGAGGCAGTTGGGAAAGGCGGGAAGGCAGCGCGCAGGCGCTGTGGGATGCTCCCAAAAGCTTTCATTTTGGACGCTGAGGAGTGTTCCCGTCGGTACTGACGATACCCATATGTGAAGACTTATTCCTGTTGTTCCCAGAGATCACCTGTTTACAGGTAAGTAACTGTGCTATATGGCTAAACCTCAACTTCTTATTTTTCCCCCTAAACCCTCCCTCCCCCCCCTTCTCTATCATTGTTGACAACACTCTTCTTCTTTCTGTTTCCTTGGCCCGCAACCTTGGGGTCATCTTTGACTCCTCTCTTTCCTTCTCTACACATATTCAACATATAGCTAAAACCTGTTTCTTTCTCTACAACATAAGCAAAATTTGTCCCTTCCTTTCTGAACGTACTACTAAGGCTCTTGTCCACTCTTTGGTCACCTCCCGTCTTGACTATTTCAACCTCTTCCTTGCTGGTCTCCCTCAGTGTCATCTATCTCCTCTTCAATCTATCCAGAACTGTGCTGCGTGGCTAATCTTCTGCCAGCCCCGATACACTCATAAATCCCCTCTTCTAAATTCACTTCACAGGCTCCCCTTCCGTTTCTCTATCCAATTAAAACTTCTCCTTCTAACAAATAATTTGCATTCACTCTACTGCCCCTCATTACCTTTCCTCTCTTCTCTTTCCCTACACCCCTCCTTGTGAACTCAGCTCCCCCTCTGGCTTTCTTCTCTCTATGCCCTTTTCTTCTGCAAACTCCAGTTTTTGATCGTTTTACCTTGCTGCTCCTTATGCATGGAACAAACTTCCTCTAGCTTTATGTCAAGTCTCTTTTCTCCCCTCTTCAAATCCATGCAAAAGGCTTATGTCTTTGATGCCACATTTGAATCCTAATCCCTTGTTCTCCTTCCCTTTTTGAAACCCCCCCCCCTTGTTTCTCTTGGCTCTATGAGCAGGGACTATCTTCTTTATATATTTGTACAGTGCTGAGTATGCTCTTTAGCGATATATAAATGATTAATAGTAGTAGCAGACCAAGGGCCCATCAATCCCAGTATCCCTTATCCAAGAGTGGCCAAACTAGATCACAAGTACCTGTCAGGTACCCAACGGTAGAAAGCTTCCATACTGTTGATCGCAGGTGTAAAAAGTGGATTTCCCCAGTATTCCTTGTCCCCGAGTTCTTGATCGAGTTGTCCGGCTGTACATATACCACTGTAGTGCTTATAGACAAGAAGGGTCAGCATAACGCCTGATTTACACACATAGTGGTAGAAGTATCCAATTGGCATTTTCAGCAGTTTTGTTGACAATTGAGTGCTTAATAGAAACATAGAAATATGACGACAGAAAAAGACCACATGGCCTATCTAGTCTGTCCTTCCATATCAACAACTACAATAGTCCCCTTTTTTCCTTTAGAGATCCTCTGTGTTTGTCCCATGCTTTTTTGAATTCAGTTACTGTCCTCATCTCTATCACCTCCACTGGGAGACTATTCCATGGATCCACCACTCTTTCCATTAAGAAACATTTCCGCAAATCACTCCTGAATCTATCCCCCTTCACCCTCATCCCCTGTCCCCTCGTAGCAGAACTTGCTTTCAATTGAAAGAGGCTCTCCCCCCTGAACATTTATGCCACGGAGGTATTTAAACATCTCAATCATATCACCTCTATCCCGCCTTTCCTCTAAGGTGTACATATTAAGATCCTTAAGTCTATCCTCATATGCTTTATAATGAAGAACACTAACCATTTTAGTAGCCACCCTCTGTACCGACTCTATCCTGTTCACATCCTTTTGAAGGTGCGGTCTCCAGAATTGCACACTATACTCCAAATGAGGTCGCACCAAAGACTTATAAATATTGTATCTTGGGTTACATTTAATGGAAAACTTCTAGTCTAGTTACAAAATTATCATTTCCAGGTAAGTTTCCAAAAATTTAGTTTTATAAGTCATCTTGAGACAGAACTCCATTGTAAAAGCCCGTGTCATATATATGTTGAGTATTTGACATTTAGGGCTATGTTTACTAAAGCTTAGTCCATGTTAACTGCCAGTGCAGTTCACTATATTCTTATGAGCACGTGGCATTAGCACATGCTAATATCCATTAGCAATAAACTTTAGTAAACATAGATTTCTATGAAGAGGGGAAATAACCCAAGGTGATCAAGGAGATGTATGCTGTATATAAATATACAGTACATATGTTTTTTTTCATATTGTTAAAGACCAGGAAGATTGGCATTCCCACACTTTAAAATATATTCTGAGCTGTCCTCTTGAGAGGAGTGGAATATAGTAAATGAGAAAGAGAAATACATGGTAGACAGAGGTTCTTTTCTGAATGATTTGGCAGCACTTCTGTGGGGTTGCAGAAAATTTGTAATATTACTATCCTTAAAACTAAAGTATTTTAAAGACAAGGGAAAAAACCAGAAGGAACCTCCATGATCTCAAAAGCTTCCTTATATACATATCTATCTATGTACGTGGCAAGTAGGTAGTAAGATATGGATAGTGCTGATGCCCTCTATGGATTTTTCTAAAGCAATGGCATGGTAAAATTAATACTGCTATCTTATTATTGTCATGAGGGAAAAAAATGATTCTTTTAAGGAGAAACTGACAATGATTCTTTGAAATATTCAGAATTTTGTTATGTAGAAATAAATCAGTGTAAATTAAACCACACCATACTGCAGTTAAGGGCTAAGCTAGTAACTTGATATATTGTTAGAACATTATTGATAGTAAACTGAGGAAAATGAAGTATATCCCCTCTCCTTCAGTAAAAATGCATTGTTTATTGTCTTTTGCATCAAAGCTGCAGGCAGATGTCCAGATTCTAATAAAAGTACTGTGTGAGATGTTGCGCCGATGACACACAATTCTTTCACGTAACCACACATGATTATTTACTGTAGCTGCAATGCTAGTTTCCATGGTAACCTCCTCTAGCAAAAAAGGGCTGTCTATAGTTGTAGAAATGCATATGCAAACATGTGCACAGTCAAAAATAAATTAATTCCGTCTCCTTCTCCTCCACTCTCATGTAACTATAGTCAAGTAAATGGATTACTTCTCTTCACCCTCTGTTCTTTTATAATACTATCCCTTAAAATAGAATATTTAATACCAGCACCACTGCCTAAACATAGACGTTTTATATTCGGCTAAATATAATAACTATTTCATTTATAAAAGCAAGCCAGAAACACTTTCATGAAAATTACATTATTACTTCTGAACACTGCTGCAGTCCAAACAACTTTACTAGTGGGAGCTTGAGTGAAAGCAGTGAAATCCCAGAAAATAGTACTTAAAATTTAGATTTAATTTTCTTTTCCTAAAAACTCCTTGATATTTACTCTTTTTTTCTTCCGAAGGCAATGGCAGGCAGGTGTTTGGTTTTAAAACTATTTGAGAGAGACTATAATGTGCTGCACTTAGTTTGCAGCTTGTTGCACTGTAAGGGCTTGTGTGCATCAGTGATACTGAGGGCTAAGCTATCAGTAACTTAACTACAGGCAGGATCTCCCAAGATGGACAGGTCTCAGCCGATGTGCCAGACCAAGGCAAACCACTCATCTGGACAGCAGCAGAATGGGACGATGCTGACGGCGGAGGATCACATTTCTTTGACAATAGCAACACCACTAGTATTACCTGTGCAGAAGAAAGGCCTGGCTATCTACTTCCACATCTTGCCATGAAAACTCATTGGATGGTCACAACAAAACGAATTGCACTATAGTGCTGGAAGATAAACCCCCCAGGTCAAAAGGCACTCAACTGGCTATTGGGGAGGAGCTGAAGACTTTTTAGAGTAATGCCAGCATTTATGATGTGGTTGGATCAAAACCCTTAGGACATCTGACCGCTGATAAAGTTGTGCTTGAAATGAGAGTCAGAAGCTACAAAGATGTCTTATATATTGGGACACGGAATGTATGAAACATGAACCAAGAGAAGTTGGAGGGTGTCAAAATGAAATGGAATGTGTAGAACTCATTCTCCAGGAACAAGCAGGAAGTCAGTCCTCACTTATGGGTGACGTCGGCACCGACGAAGCCCGCGTGGAGCAATTCCCCAGCTTTCAAAGAAAGCCTTTGGGATTGCTGCCACGCATGCGTGGTCCTCTTCCCGTCCAAGGGTGCCATCTTGCTCAGTCTCCCTTTTTCCACGGAGCCCTTCAGACGCACGTCCTCGTCCCTCAGAAAAAGTGTTTCGTTTTCGGCCTACTGGCCCACTATTTTTCCGGTTGCACCAGTCCTCTACCCATCCTTCCCCTGCTCTATCTTTTTAGAGCCATTATAGGATGTTTTTCTTCACTTTTTTGCCTTTAATAGGCTTCGTGCCCTTTTTTCCTCCATCCGCTGGCTGTGTGGTTCTTCGACCTAGCGGGGACCATTTTTGCTCCTATGGCCACCGGATTCAAAAAATGTGATAATTCCACTAAGAACATGTTGCTTACAGACACCCATGACTGTTGACTGCGGTGTCTCGGGGCTGACCATGATCTAGAGCTCTGTTCACTTTGTAAGAAAATGTCTTCCAAAGCCCTACTCAGTCGTAAGCAGAAGTCCAAAGACATTTTCAGGAAGGCCGCCGCGGAGTCCCCAGTGGCGCTTTCGGTCATCTCTCCTCCGGTGGGATCCCCCACCTTGGCCCCATGCTCTTGGCAGCACTCCAACCAGGAGTCCTCTGAAGTTGAGCGGCGCAAGAAGAAGGCCTCGAAGTCACTGTCGGGGGCTCCTGACAAGCGTGAGCCCTCCGTCGCTTAGCCCCCTTCGGTGTTCTCGAGAGTCGGATAAGGAGCGGACCCGCAAGGTACTTTGTATAGATATGGAGGCGTCCGGCGATGGTGCCCGGTCTCCTGAGGGCCGTCCCAGCAAGGACACCCTCTCCTCCTTGACGCTCGACCCGGTGACTTCGGGGTCAGCGTCGCAGGGCACCACACCCGTGTGGGAATCCTGCATGCTGGCGCTAGAACACAGCATTTCTGCATTCATCACTTCCCAGCATGCGCTCACAGCCAGCTGACTCGCACCCAGAGACTGAGGTTCCCTCGTGTGTGATGCAAAAAGCCGTCCAGGAAACCTCCAAGAGCCGCAGAAAGGCGAGCCTCGACGTCTGTCTCGCTCGCCTTTCCGTTCCTTGGGGGCAGGGGCCTCCAGCTCGAAGTGGGCCTTGGCCATTGGACAGGGCGACTAGCCTAGTTTGGATTCCTCATCTGACTTTTCGGACTGGGAGTCTGATGGGGATACCTCCCTGGAAACCCGTGCCCATCAGGATCTTCCGTCAGATCCCTCCCCGCACGCATTTCAGCAGCGCTCGCTACCCGAGGACACCTCCTTCCTGGTGTTCATTTGAGATATGGCACAGGCTCTTAACCTGACCACTCAGGCCAAGGAGGACCCTCAAGCTGAAGAGCTTGACATCCTTCAGTATGAGTCCCCACCTGGGGAGTCTCTTACTGTCCCGGTCCCCCCCCCCCCATCCTGTCCAGGCTACTGCTCCACATGTGGGAGGCGCCAGCCTCGGTGCCCATCATAAGCAAGCACCTCGACATCATATACAAGATACAGTGCGGCCCTGGGTTCAGGAAAACCCAGCTCCCCCACACTTCCATGGTGATGGAGTCGGCCATGAGAAAGCAAAAGAGCCCGAAGTCACACTCTTGGTTCCCCCGGGCCAGGAGTCGAAAGCCTCAATGCCCTAGGCTGCAAGGCCTACCAGAGGTCCATGCTCTCCTGCCGTATTCAGGCATACTAGTTATATATGGGCATGTTCTTGTGCGACTTGGCCAAGGAGCTCGGAGGTTTCTCCGCGGGCCTCGAGGGCGAACCCTCAATAGGTTCAGTATCCTGCTGAAGTCTGTTGCGGACTGCTCAAAATAGCTCTCCCATGCTGCTACGATGGTTTAGAGTCCTCGGCTCGAGTGGCGGCTGTGGGCATCGGGGCCTATTGCCAGGCATGGCTCCAATTCTCAGATTTGGAGCAGTGGGTGCTGGAGAAACTCCTGGATGTACCCTGCCTCAGTGAACAGCTCTTTAGGAAGCAGATGGAAGACAAGGCCACGGAGATAGAGACAGAGTTCGTCACCCGAACCAGTCTCTCGTGCAAGACCTCCACCCTCCCCCGGAAGAAACAACAAACCAAAAATACTTTCTTCCTGAGGAAGGGCCTTGCCCTACCGTGGCTACCCGCCATACCCACCTACTCCCACGCCGACCACTACGGCGCAAGGGAAGTCCAGCCAGAGTCGCTGCAGGCCCAAACCCTGGCACTGCCTCAACCCTCACAGGGGTTTTGACGCCAGCTGCATAGCCTCTTGCCCCCCTTTGACGTCTCAGCAGCCAGTGGGGGGACGCCTGTCCTCTTTTGCCCCTCAGTGGGCTTCCATCACTTCGGACACCTGGGTCCTCCGCGTAATCTGAGATGGCTATCGCCTCCCCTGGACAGGCTTCCCCCTTCCTTCTTGACTGGGGAGCCTCCTCGACTCCCTGTGCATCAGATTGTCCTGCAGCGAGAATTAATCAACCTTCTCTCCCAGCAGGCTGTCGAGAGGGTCCCGTCACACCTCCGAGGTCGGGGATTCTATTCCCGTTACTTCCTCGTCCCGAAGAAGATGGGGGGCTCTATGGCCCATCCTCAACCTCCGAAAGCTAAACAAGTACCTGGTGTGGGAGAAGTTCAAGATGTTATCCCTTGGCATTCTGCTGCCCTTCCTCTGGCAGGGAGACTGGCTCCTTGGATCTAAAGGATGCTTATGCCTACATTTTGATTCACCCCCAGCACAGGCAGTACTTGCGCTTTAGGGTGCGGGGGGTGCACTTCCAATCCAGGGTGCTCCTCTTCAGCCTCCCGTCCACCCCGTGGGTCTTCACGAAGTGCCTCTCCACGGCCGCCTCCTCCCTCAGGCGTCAGGGCATACCGGTCTTACCCTACCTCGATGACTGGCTCGTCATGGGATCCTCGGTCGAGGAAACTCACTTGGCGGCATCACGCACGATCCTCTTGCTCGAGCACCTGGGGTTCTTGGTCAACTATCCCAAGTCCCACCTCGAACCGGTGCAGACCCTAGAATTCATTGGCACGCTCCTCGATACTCTGCGGGCGACCGCCTTTCTGCCGGCAGATCACGCCAACCGCCTCCGAGGCCTGACAGCCCAGGTCCAGAACGCTCCTCGGATCACAGCCCAAACTACGCTGCACCTCCTGGGCCATATGGCCTCTACTGTCCATGTGGTTCCCCACGCCTGCCTGCATATACAGACAGCTCAGTGGTGCCTCAGTACACAGTGGAGCCAGTCCATCAGCCACCTCAGGTTTATGTTTATTTAAAACTTTATATACCGCCCATTACATAGTGTCAGAGTGGTTTACAAATTAAAAATTAAAAAACTGTACATAGAATGCTGCAGAAAAAGAAAGGTGAACACCAATAAGTGAATCTCAAAGGGAAGGAAAGTACAGAGCCAGGAAAGAAGAAAGAACAGAAGGATAATGACAAAGACAAGACAAACAGTAAAGGAAGGTGTAGGAGAGGGAACTAAGGAGTCATTAAATTACTTTTATTGCTTGGTAGGTGAGGGAGGGAGGGAGGAGAAGGAAGATCAAAAGCTGTGCAGAAGAGGTCTCCCACAGCCTTTGCGCCTGTCCCTGGGCTGGTGGCAAAACCCCCGCAACCTCCTCTGGCGGTTGCCCTTCCAAACCCCACAGCACGAGTTAGTGCTGACAATGGATGCCTCCTTGCTGGGGTGGGGAGCCAACTGCGGTGCATTGTGCATGCAGGGGCAATGGTCGCCCGAAGAGTTTCAACAGCAAATAAACTTGCTCGAGCTCCGGGCGGTTCGGTGGACCCTGAGAGCCTTCGAGGATCACCTCAGGGGGAGGTCGGTGCTCGTGCAAACCGACAACCGCATGGCGATGTTCTATATCAACAAGGAAGGGGGTACCGGATCATTCTCTCTCTGCTGGGAAGCGGTCCTCCTCTGCTCCTTCGCCTTCCGTCGGGGGATGATCCTCAGATCGGTCTACCTCCTGGGCCAGGAGAATGTCCTGGCGGACAATCTCAGCAGAATCCTTCGCCCGCACAAATGGCGGCTGGATCCAGGGGTGGCTGACTGGCTGTTCCATCAGTGGGGAACTCCGGCCATAGACCTATTTGCCAGCCTGTTGAACGCACAGCTGTTCCCGCTTCTGCGGCCCAATGCCGCACCTGAGCAGGGAGGGCCCAGACGCGTTCCTTCTGAGTTGGGCCTCCGGCCTGCTCTATGCATTCCCTCCCACTCCTCTCATTGCGAGGACCCTCCACAAAGCTCAGAAGGACAGGGCATCGTTGATCCTCATAGCTCCCTTGTGGCCTCAAAAGCTCGGGTTCCCACTTCTGCCTAAATACCTAAATACCTCCGTGGCATAAATGCACAGGGGGAGAGCCTCTTTCAATTGAAAGCAAGTTCTGCTATGAGGGGACATGGGATGAGGGTGAAACGGGATAGATTCAGGAGTGATATGCGGAAATATTTCTTTACGGAAAGAGTGGTGGATCCATGGAATAGTCTCCCAATGGAAGTGGTAGAGATGAGGATGGTATCTGATTTCAAAAAAGCATGGGACAAACAGAGGATCTCTAAAGAAAAAAAATAGGGGACTGTTGTAGTTGTTGATATGGAAGGACGGACTAGATAGGCCATGTGGTCTTTTTCTGTCATCATTTTTCTATGTTTCTATGCTCCGACTAGCGACGGGACGGAGCCTCCAGTTCCCCTGGGCTGTGTCCTGGGCCTACTAACACAGGAGGTGGGATGGGTACTGCACCCGAACCTGGCCTCAGTATCCCTCACAGCCTGGCAGCTGAACAGGTCTCTCTAGCCCTGCTGAATCTCCCGAAGGAGGTCGAGGAGGTCCTCCTCGTGTCGAGGAAGACTTTGACTAAACTAGCTTACGCCTTCAAGTGGCAGCGCTTCTCGGTCTGGTGCTCCAGATTGAACCATTCTCTTGCCCCACTCAATGGGTCCTTCAGTACCTCCTCCATCTCTCTAGGGAGGGCCTGAAGTCGAACTCCGTCAGGGTGCATTTGAACACCATCTCGGTGAATCACCTCCCCATCAACGGAAAGCCCCTCTCGGGGCACCCCTTGGTTGCCCGCTTTATGCGGGGTCTCTTCCTGTCCAAGTCACCCATCCAGCCTCCCCCGGTGGAATGGGACCTGAACATAGTGCTCATGCAGCTTACACGTCCACCCTTCGAGCCGGTGGCGATGTGCTCGCTTCGGCATCTATCCTGGAAGGTGATGTTCCTGGTGACCCTGACCTCAGTCTGCCGAGTCAGTGAGCCCCAGGCTCTCATGGCTGATGCCCATTACACTAGATTCTATAGGAATAGGGTGGTCCTCCGTACCCACCTCAAATTCCTGCCGAAAGTTGTCTTGGATTTCTATCTCAAGTAGGAGATAGTCTTACCGACCTTCTTCCCGAGACCTCATGCCAACCAGGTGTCAGCAGCGTTGCATACTCTCGACTGCAAGAGGGCTCTTGCCTTCTATCTGCAGTGCACCCAGGCTCATCACAAATCTGGCCGACTCTTTGTGACTTATGATCCCAATCGACTAGGGCAGGCAGTCACCAAATGCACACTCTCTATTTGGGTGGCGGACTGCATCGCCTTCACCTATACGACAGCGGGTGCCCCTTTGGAACAACGAGTCACCGCACATGGTGTTCAAGCCAAGGCAGCTTCGGTGGCCTCGCTGCATTCAGTGCCCCTGCAGGACATATGCCGGGCAGCGACCTGGTCTTCAGCGAACACCTACATTGCACACTACTGCCTGGAGGAGGAGTCCCATCGGGACAGCGCCTTTGGCCAGGCCCTACTCCATAATATGTTCAAGGTATAAGCAACTCCGGCCCTCCGACCCTTCTTCACGGCTACCGAGGGCTTTGCCCCAAGGACCCGGGCTCCTTCGAGCATCGGCTTCTGCTCACAATCTTGCAGAAGTGGGTTTTTTTGGTTACTGGTTCGGTAGCCTGTAGCTTTCATTGAAAGCTGGGGAACTGTTCCATGCGGGCTCAGTTGGAGCAGACATCACCCATAAGTGAGGGCTGATTCCTGCTGTCCCTGGAGAATACCTGTTACAGGTGAGTAACTACGTTATCTGTTGGGTGTCAATGAACAGAAATGGACTGGCATCAGGCACTTTACTTCTGATGATCACATGGTATATACCAGGCATGTCCAACAGGTAGATCGCGATCTACCTGTAGATCACCAGCTCCACTTGGCTCCATCTCTCCAGCAGCTCACCACATTGCTAGGAGAGAGCTCATGCTGGCAGGTCGTCTGCCGAGGGCTTGCCGCCGCTGCTGATCCTTTGCCTGTCTTTTTTCCCTGCCTGCAGGAATCTTGCCTGCGGGTGTATTGGGGGCACTTGTTATTTTCATGCCAATAGTTTGTGGGTACCCCAGGAGGCCACCGCCCGTGCCCCGCAGCCCACGATGAGACGCCACAGGCCCGGCATTATACATGGTCTCCTGCCTCTCAGAATCACCTATTCCTGCCCCGCCCCAACACCCCTTAGAAGTTTGTTATATACCGGGCGATATCCATTCGCCCAGGCTTTACCTGAATACACTTACCGTATTAGTTGTTTCGTGTGCTGGTCATTGGTCGCTTTATAGTTTTTTCGGGCAGACACAACAAAGTGTCAAGAATTTGGTGATTTTGGCGGGCTTTTCCAATTTTGTTCTGCCTTGCCTTCTAATTGGTTCAAACCACTATGACTTTTGCTTGCCTCTGCAATTTTATTTTGCCTAGGTTTTGCGTTGATTCTACACTGTGTACAAAATTTATTAAATCGCGTGTGGTGGTATTTGAACTTGTTTGGCGGTATTTGATTTTATCTGGTTTGCTGGACAGGTGCTTGAGTTTTAATGATGATTGGTGGTATTTGATTATTGGTGCCAGTATGATGAATTCTTATTTTTACTTTTAGAACTGCATGTGTGGTTTTGGCATCTCCAGTCCTTGTATTGCACATCATCCAGAGGTCTTCAGTTCCTGTTGATCTTTAATACTTTGGGACAGTGACAGTTTTGGACTAGATTCAGCCAGTGTTTATACTAACTTGGCCTTGGCCTTCTTACATCCAGCCACCCCAGTATAATGAAGATGAGTTTTCCAAAGAAGAGCAAAACCTACCACTTTCATGATGAATGGGAAATGGACTACTTTTTCATCATGATGAAAGACAAGTGCAAGAAACTCAATACAAAGACTGTCATGGACATCACTTTCAAAATTGTAAATTCAGTTCGTGGAAGATAACTTCAAAGACGGCTTTTCAATCTTACTCTTGATGAAGGGGTAGCGGAAATCATTTTGCACACAGATGTAAGGTGGCTAGGTAGGCACAAATTTCTGCAAAGATTTCGTGATTTGCTGAATGAAATAAAAAGTTTTTTGAAGGAGTGGGAAGATGACCAAGCAGAGTTGGAAGATGAGGAGTGGTTATGTGATCTGGCATTTCTCGCTGACTTTACAGGTGAACTAAGTGATATGAACCTTGAACGGCAAGGTAAAAACAAATGCATTGGCGAGATGATGAGAACAGTTTCATCCTACAAGAGCAAATTTGAGCTAATGATGACTGACCTTGCAAACAACACTTTTGATCATTTTCCTAATACGCAGGACCATCTGGGACAATATCCAAATTTTGTTTTTCAGAACAAGAAGTATGCGACAGAAATCTGTTCTGTTATCCAGGAATTCGAAAATAGATTCTGTGACTTCCAAAAAATTGGAACAGTTGTGGAGTACTTGTCATACCCATTCAAAGTAGATGTGGACATTAAAGAAACTGCAGCTGCTATCAGTATAAATTACTCACTGAACAAACCATCTCTTGAAAACAAAATATTAACCCTTAAAAATGACATTTTTCTCAAGACCCGTGCTGAGCAAGAATCGTTTTGGAAGCTAGCGCCTAGAGACAAATTTCCCAACTTGAGAAGATGCAGTGAAGTTGTGCACTCCTGTTTTGGTTCAACTTATTTGTGTGAATCTGCATTTTCCCCATCTGAAAATGACAAAGAGTACACAACGTTCCAACATGACAGATGAACATCTCCAGGATTCCCTGAGACTGGCCCTCATGCAATATTCACCCAACTTCAAAAAGCTGGTGGATGAAATGCAGGCTCAGACGTCTCACTAATGAGCAAGAGCAAAATATTAAAGATTGTGCAAGATCAGCCTGGATCAATACTCAACCTAAACTTAACACATGTTGTTGTTGTTGTTAAGTGTCATTGAGTCGGAGTCGACTCATGGCGACCCTCTGGATAGCTATCCTAAATTGTGTTCAGTCTTCAGTCAGGCGACTCATTGTTGACAGACTGGTACCCGTAGCTGCTGTTATTGTATTGATCCATCTCATTGCTGGCCTTCCTCTTTTGCGTTGACCTTCTATCTTGCCAAGCATAATTTCTTTCTCTAATGATCTCTCTAACTTAACACATATTACTCAATAAAAGTTAAAGAAAGTTATTAAGACAGTTAAAGAAAGTTATTACTCAATAAAACTTTAAGAAAAAAATGTACTTTCCATTTCCCCTCACAGTTCTTACTGGATCTTTGGGGCTTGTTTACAAAGCCACGGTAGTGGTTCGCGATCGCGATCGCAGCCGCGGCCCCATTGAAATCAATGGGGCCGCGGCTCCGATTACGAACGCAAACCGCTACCGCGGCTTTGTAAACAAGCCCCTTTGTCTCTCTGTTTTGTTTTTGCTTAAATTGCTTAACAGCTGATCACATCCAAGTAAATGACAGAAGGTTCATTAAAAATGGGGGGGGGGAATCCTCCAACTTTATTGGGTTAAAATTTAATTTAAAACTTAATTTTCATGGTGGTAGATCACCAGCACTTTTGGCCAGAAAAAGTAGATCATGACCTGTTCAAAGTTGGACATGCCTGGTATATACTATGCTGAAAATGATAGACAAAGAAGAAATAGTCTTGCATTTATAATTAAGAAAAAAAAAACTTGCAAGAACTAATAAAATACACTGCGATCATTGAACACTTAATTTCTATTCCTCTATGAGGAATGGTTATCAACACAACTATTACTCGGGTATATGCCCCAACAACAGCTGCAGAAGAGGATGAAGTTGATGAGTTCTATGAACAAGTACAAGCTGAAATTGAAAGAACATGCAAACAGGATATCCTGATAGTCATGGGTGACTGGAATGCAAAAGTTGGCAACAAAAAAGCCAGCAAAGTGGTTGGAAAATATGGACTTGATAACAGAAATTAAACTGGAGAAAGACTGACAGAATTTTGCAAGACCAGTGATCTATTCCTCCTTCCAGTAACACAAGGGGTGGACTGTACACATGGACTTCACCTAATGGATTGTAAAAAAATTCAAATTGACTACATCTATGGAAGTCAATGATGGAAAAGCTCAATAATATCAACAAAAACAAAACCTGGAGTTGAATGTGGTACAGTACAGATCACCAACTACAAGTATGCAAACTCAAGCTAAAGCTAAACAAGAGCAAGCCACTCATGAATGTAGCAAAATATGACCTTGAGAATATACCACTGGAATTTAAAGACTGCCTGCAAAATCGATGTGCTCTATCATTTGTATGCAATATAGCAATAGAAGGCTTATGGGAGGACATCAAGAAAGTTGTATTCTAAGAAAGTGAGAAATCTCAACAAAAGGTGAAAAAGCAAAAACAGCCAAAATGGATGACCGAAGAAACTCTGAAAATTGCCCAGAAATGCAGAGAAGCTAAAGCAAAGGAGAAAGAGAGGCAATCATAGAACTCAGAGATTTCCAATGTGCAGCATGACGAGACAAGTATTACAATGACGCATGCAAGGAAATAGAATCAGAAACTATTAAAGGAAGAACAAGATCAGCTTTCCTAAAGCTATGAAAGTTAAAGAAAACATTCCAGCCTCAAATTGGAGTGCTACAAGATGCTCAAGGATCCATGCTGAATGGTGCTGAGAAGATCAAGAAAAGGTGGAAAGAATATACCCAATCATTATACTATAAAGATCAAGTGGACCAACAATGATTTCAACCTGCTCCTTATGATCAGGAACCATTGGTGATAAAAGAAGCATCTGAAGCAGCATTGGAAGCATTATCAAAGAACAAAGCACCGGGCATTGATAGCATTCCCACTGAAGAATTACAGCAATCAGATGCAGCTGTTACCATACTTACAAGGCTCTGCCAGGAAATCTGGAAGACAACATCATGGCCAACTGACTGGAAAAGATCTGTGTTTATACCAATACTAAAGAAAGGTGATCCAACTGGCTGTGAAAATTATTGCAAAATTGCTCTGATTTCACATGTCAGCAAGATTCTACTCAAGATCATTCAGCATAGGTTAAAACAATACCTGGAACAAGAACTGCCTAAAGTGCAAGCAGAGTTGAGGAAAGGGCTAGGAACGAGAGACATCATCGTAGATGTGAGATGGATCCTTGAAAAGGCAAAGGAATATCAAAAGGATAATTATATGTGTTTTATTGACTACAGCATGGCCTTTGACTGTATAAATCATGAGAATCTCTGGGCCACATTAAGAAGCATGGGTAAACCAGAACACTGATAATTCTCTGTTACAACCTTTACATTGATCAAGACACAACAGTTTGAATGATACAAGGAGAAACAGAATGGTTTAAAATCAGTAAAGGTGTTCGACAAGGCTGCATACTTTCCCCTGGGTGGGTGCCCCTGTGAGCAGCAGCGATCATCATATGGTGTAGTTTGAGATAAAAGCCAAGGTGCAGTCCATTCATAGCAAGCTCAAAGTCCTAAACTTCAAAAACACTGACTTCAGTAAAATCGCCAAGTACCTGAAGGAGGAGTTGGCAGGGTGGGAGGGGATAAGGGAAGTGGAATTGCAATGGGCTAAACCAAAGGTGACAATAAAAGGGGAACAGATAAATATGTAAGGAAAGTAAATAAAAACAAGAGGAGAAGGAAACCTATTTGGTTCTCCCAAGAAGTGGCTGCTCAAATAAAGGCAAAAACACAGCTTTCACAAAATTCAAAAGCTTGCAAACAGAGGAACACAGAAAGGAATACAGGAAAAGAGACAAAAAGAGGAATAAGGAAAGCAAAATCAAAGGCAGAGGAAAAGATGGCTAAAGATGTGAAGTGTGGCGACAAAACCTTCTTCAGGTATATTCGGGAGAGGAGGAAAATCAGAGATGGAATTGCAGGACTCAGAAGTGCTGGGAACGGATTCGTGGAAAGTGACATTGAAAAAGCGAAATTGCTAAACAAATACTTCTGCTCTGTTTTTACCAAAGAAAATCCTGGAGAAGGACCATCTGTGTCTCCCAAATATAAAAATGGGAATGAAGTAGATACCACACCATTCACAGAAGATGATGTGTTAGAACAACTTGCAAAACTGAAAGTGGACAAGGCCATGGGACCGGATGGGATACATCCCAGGATACTGAAAGAGCTCAGAGAGGTTCTTGCAGGGCCGTTAAAGGATGTTTTCAACAGAACCTTGGAAACAGAAGACGTTCCTCAGGACTGGAGAAGGGCAGATGTGGTACCTCTTCACAAAAGTGGTGACAGGGAAGAAGTGACAAACTACAGGCCCTGAGCCTTACCTCGGTGGCAGGAAAAGTAATGGAGGCCCTTCTGAAAGAGCAAATAGTGGACTTTCTCAAAACCAACAGGTTTCATGATCCGAGGCAACATGGCTTTACCAAAGGACGATCTTGCCAAACAAATCTGATTGAGTTCTTTGACTGGGTGACCAGAGAACTAGATCAGGGACGTGCAATGGAAGTCATCTACCTGGATTTCAGCAAAGCCTTTGATACTGTTCCTCATAGGAGGCTTATCTATAAACTCAGTAGTTTGGGGATGGGTCCCAAGGTGGTGAACTGGATCAGAAATTGGTTGACTGACAAGACGACAGAAGGTGATGGTAAATGGAGCTCACTCGGATGAAAGGAGGGTGATTAGCGGGGTGCCCCAGGGTTCGATCCTCAGCCCGGCTCTGTTCAATGTATTTGTGAGTGATATTGCTGAAGGACAGCATGGAAAATTCTGTCTTTTTGCAGATGACACGAAAATTTGCAACAGAGTGGACTCCCCTGAGGGAGTGGATAAAATGAGGAAAGATCTACAAAAGCTGGAAGAATGGTCTAATGCTTGGCAGTTAAGATTTAATGCGAAGAAGTGCAGTGTCATGCCCTTGGGAAGCATAGCAAGCCTACCCTTCACTGCCAAGATAATCGAGAAGATCGTCCAGCAGCAGCTACAGGAACACCTTGATCTCAACAACATATTGGATCCACAACAACACGGATTCCACCCTCTGCATGGAGTTGAGACCCTCATGACCACACTGATGAACACTCTCCTCATAGGAACACAAGAAAAACACTCTGGATATGCCATGATTTTCCTTGACATATCTTCAGCTTTTGACACCATCTCCCACAACATCCTCATACACAGACTACAGACAATTGGGATTAAAGACACTGTACTACAGTGGTTCCAATCATACCTAACCAACAGAGAGCAATTAATCCGCACCAGCAACTCGACATCCCCCCCATTCCAGCAACACCAAGGTGTCCCCCAAGGATCCACACTATCAGCCATGTTATTCAATATTTACCTTCAACCACTCTGCTCACTCATACGCACTCACAACATCAGCTTTCACATTTACGCTGATGATATCATGCTCTACGCTCCCATAACAACCACGAACCCAACAAACACCCACCTATCAACATGCTTCACAGAGGTGTCCAACTGGTTGCAAGCAAACAACCTATCCATCAACATAAAGAAGACGGAAGCCCTCATAGTCACAAAAGACCCAGACTTTACGCCACCTACACACCTCCACATAGGTACCACAAAAATTCACATACAACCGCAAATAAGGTACCTGGGCATTATTATCGACCAAGCCCTCACCCTACAGCAACAAATCACCAAAACCGCCGGAACTATATTCCACAAAGCAAGGACAGTCCAACGTCTCAGACCCCTTCTCGAACATCAAGACTTCCGAACTGTAATGCAAGCCATGACGCTCCCACATCTGGATTATTGTAATATATTATACCATGGCCTTCCAGCCACACAGACGAACCCCCTCAAAACAGCATTGAACACCACAGCGAGAATCATTCAGGGAGCAAAGAAGACCGACCACATCACCCCGATTTTGAAAGACTTACACATACTCCCCCTTGAGGCAAGGACTAAATACAAAGCCATCCTACTCGCCCACAAAGCCTACACACCCTCATTCAACCAGACAACAGCACTCGTCCTAGAAGAAAACAAACACGCAACCGAGTCAGCACCCCAGGTGAATTCAAACACACACGCAAGGACACAACAGACAGAGCTCTCTCCATGGCTGCTCCAACTATATGGAACAAACTACCAGACGACTTGAGGACAACTACAGACCTCAAAGACTTTAGAAAACAGCTAAAAACCATGCTGTTCATAGAACACTATGGACACATCACATAACCTAAGAGAATGTATAACAGCACATATTGCTGCCTGTACAGATAATGTTTTACAGCACCACTGTATATAGCCCACACTGTACATAGCTCAAACCATTCTAGCACGCAACACACCACACCTTGTACATAGCTCACCCCAATCTAGCACACGATACAACACACACTCAACTAAATTGCACCCTCACTGCATGATTAACACACTCACTTTACCCGATTGTTTGCTGTGATACCACCTTGATTAATAAGATAAGGCGGTTTAAAAATACTGTTAAATAAATAAAATAAATAATACATCAAACACCAAACTCTCAACTTCACACCCTACTGTCCCATCCAGCTCATGGCAGATCTACCAGACAAGCCTCCAGCAACTCCCTCACCATCCCTCAAAAAAGAACCAAATGCTCTCAACGGACCTGCAATCGAGCCTTTGAACTGTATGCACCATCCCTATGGAACTCTCTACCGATCTGTCTCAGAAACAACACCGATCTACCATCCTTTCGAAAACAGCTGAAAACCATCCTGTTTCAGGAATACCTCAACATGACACCCACCAAAAAGCGAAATAACATCTGATCTCACCAACCATGACCAACTAACTCAAACTATACTAACCTGACCATGTCCAAATTCTGTCCAAGTCCAAAGTCTGTCCTATATCTGTCTAAGCCCAAAGTCTGTCCTATATCTTATGTTAAAATCATCAATGTAGCCTCCCCGGTGATGGCCCCACCCTTATACGTAAATTCCCCCCCCCCCCCTTCCTATGTGGCGCCGCTTTGACCCGGTGAAAAGCGGGATACAAATACAGCTAAATAAATAAAATAAATAAATTGGGAAGCAGAACTCCAGGGGAAATGTACGCGATAGGGGGGCGAGAGGTTGGTGTGCACAGAAAGGACCTTGACATGATTATTTCTGAGGATCTCAAGGTGGCAAAACAGTGTGACAAGGCAGTGGCAAATGCCAGGAGGATGTTGGGTTGCATAGAAAGAGGAATTACTAGCAGAAAGGAAGAGGTACTAATGCCACTTTATAACTCACTGGTGAGGCCTCACTTGGAATACTGTGTTCAGTTTTGGAGACCATATCTTGCAAAGGATATAAAAAGACCAGAAACTGTTCAGAGGAAGGCGACCGAAATGATTTGGAGCCTGCGTCAGAAGCCTTATGAGAAGAGACTTGAAGACCTAAATATGTACACTCTGGAGGAGAGGAGGGATAGGGGAGATATGATTCAGACCTTTAAATACTTAAAGAGAAATAATGAACAAACAAACCTCTTCCAAAGACGGGGAAGCTGTAAAACTAGAGGGCATAACATGAAGCTGCAAGGGGGTAAATTGAAAGGCAATGTCAGGAAATACTTTTTCACTAAAAGGGTGGTGGATGCCTGGAATGCCCTCCCGATGGAAGTGGTGGGGGCAAATACAGTGACAGAATTCAAAATGGCATGGGACAAAAACAGTGGATCCCTTTACAGCAACAGGATGAAATCAAAATAAACTTAACTATCTAATTTCTCAACATACACGGAGCGGTGGGTTCACCCTTAAAACAAAGACATGGGGAGGGGTGGCCTGCACGGAGCAGCAGGTGCACCTACTCTTGCCATCTTACTGGGCAGACTAGATGGACCATACTGGTCCTTATCTGCCATCATTTACTATGTTACTACTATATTATCGACTGTTTACATTATCAGAATATAGAAAGACTAGGGGACATGCAATGAAGCTACAGGGTAAACTATTTAAGACTAATAAAAGAAAATATTTTTTCACTCAACGTGTAATCAAATTCTGGAATTTGTTAATGGAGGATGTAGTAAAGGCTGTTAGTGTAGTTGGGTTTAAAAAAGGTTTGGACAAGTTCCTGGAGGAAAGGTCCATAAACCATTATTAAGAAGGGACCCAGGATATCAATGCTTGACCCAGTACAAACATTGTGGAACCTGTGTCTTTTGGGGAAACTGCTAGGTATGTATGACCTAGATTGGCCACTGTTGGAAACAGAATACTGGGCTTGATGGGCCTTGGTCTGATATCTTATGTTCTTATACCTGTTTTATTTATTTTATTTATTTAGGACTTTTTTATACTGCTGTGGCTACCAGTCACAGCGGTGTACATAGAACAGGGAACTTTACATGGAATGTAGATAATGATAAATAAGGTGAAGATAACTATTTACAAAGCACTGAGTAGAGGTTGAACGTGATCATAGTCATGATGGGGTAGTGGAGAGTATCATCATGTCCAAAGTATTCCAGCAAGAGGAGGGATTTTAGCTGTTTAATGTATATGCAGAACAAATCATCAGAGAAGCAGCACTGTATGACAACAACCGAGGTGTGAAGATTGGTGAAAGATGCATCAACAACCTTTGCTATGGTGATGACATCAGAATACTGTCTGAAAGTGAAGATGATCTGAAACATTTGCTTCTCAAGATCAAGGAATATACGACCCAATTTTCAAAAGGCATTTACACAGTTTACAGTCCGGTAAACCATGTAAATGCCTTAAATTGGGATATTCAACGGCATGTATATGGTTAGCGCCATTGAATATATCCTTTTAACTCCCCTATGTGCCCCAATGCTATCTGGTTAGCACTGGGGCGTGTTGTAGCTTCTGGTTCCCACAACGGTTGCCCAAATATCACCAATCAAAGAATTACTTAGACAGCAGTTGCTTTATCTACAAAGACTTTTATTCCAGCATCATGCAGAACAGCAAGGTCTGTCTATAGAAATGGCAGACAGTACTTTCTCTCTCTCTGTAAAGGGGGAGAAAATACTGCCCACCCGATCCTCCAAAATGGCTGGTTTATATACATTTCTCCTTGTCTCAAATGTCTGCTTTAAATTAGTTTCAGTGAATCCATCATAACTACTTAGGTGTCAGCAGGGCCTCAGGGTCCTGCAACACCTTTCCCCAGGGGAGAATCTCTTTACATTTGTACATCTGGACCTGCTTTTAGGTCTGCTCATCTATGCATGGCCAGTGACCTCTGCCCCTTCCTGTGTTTTTCTTCTTTTGGCACTAATTGAAACCGTGCAGAGCTAGAGAGAGTGCTTTTGTTCATTAGTTTGAATTCGTTGAATTCCTAGCTTGGCCTGTACTTTCTTTTGCTAGGCACCAACATTCTGCATACTCCTATCCAGAATATGATTACCCAGAATCCTCTATAGCAGGCCGCATCTATTATCTTATGGCAAGCATATACTCTCATATAGCTATTGTCTTCTTGTCTTCTGTGCCATCCATATACTGTGTAGTTTCACCAGGCAAGGGTACAGTCATATAAAGCCAATATATAAGCAGACCTAACTCAAATTTTCCAACAGTGTCGGGGGTGTTCTAGGGTGGAACGGAGGCGGCAACAAGCAATAACCGGGTAGCAGCGATACTGCATGCTGCGTGGTTAGCGATCTAGACTGAAAAGATAGGCAAGGAAAACCCTCACCTATTTTTAAGGTGCAGGAGCTAAACGGGCAGCATGCAATATCGCTGATAGCTGATTAGCTTCAGCAGCTTCCAGTGTGTATGGCGATCCCTGGATATTCAATGCCATTACCGCAGCATTGAATATCCAGGTTACAGGTTGGCGGAGAGAATTATGCACCAAAGAGGCGCATAGGCCTTCGAAAATGAGCCTAGTTCAATATCGGGCCCCTAGTCTTAAAATAAGCCTGCATCTTAACATTAAGAACACAAAGATCCTGACAGCTGGCAAATTAATGTTAATCAATGATGGAGAAGAAACTTAAATAGTGGACAGCTTTAACTTGCTTGGATCAATAATCAATAAAGAAATGACAAGCAGTCAAGAAATCAGACAACGCATTGCTCTTAGCAGAATGGCTATGAAGGACCTAGACAAGATTCTCAAGAGCAGGGATGTCTCTCTCCATACAAAATTTGACTTGTCCAAGCCATTGTATTTTCAATAATCTCATATGAATGCGAGCGTTGGACAGTGAAAAAGATAAATGGGAAGAAAATCAAAGCCCTTGAATTATGGTGCTGGTGAAGAATACTATATATATCATGGACTGCCCAAAGAACAAACCAGTCAGTACTAGAGGAGATCAAACCTAAGATTTCTCTAAGAGTTTAGATGACTTTGTCTTTGATATATTGGAAACATCATGCGAAGAGAGAGATCATTAGAGAAAGACATAATGCTTGGCAAGGTTTAAAATCAATGTAAAAGAGGAAGGCCAGTAATGAGATGGATTGATACAACAGCAGCAGCTATGGATGCCACTCTATTATTTATTTACTTTTCTTTATTTAAACTTATTTTTATAAACCGCCTTTCTATCATTCAAAGCATAGAAACATGATGGCAGAAAAAGACCACATGACCCATCTAATCTGCCCTTCCCTATCAACTACAATAATCCCCTTTTTACCTTTAGAGATCCTCTGTGTTTGTCCCATGCTTTTTTGAATTCAGATACTGTCCTCTTCTCTACCACCTCCACTGGGAGACTATTCCATGGATCCACCACTCTTTCTGTAAATAAATATTTCCACATATTACTCCTGAGTCTATCCCCTTTCACTCTCATCCTATATCCTCTCTTAGCATAGCTTGCTTTCAATCAAGAGAGACTCTTCTCCTGTGCTTTTATGCCACAGAAGTATTTAAACATCTCTATCATATCTCCCCTATCCCGCCTTTCCTCTAAAGTATACAAATTAAGATCTTTAAATTTGCCCTCATATACTTTATGATAAAGACCATTAACTATTTTAGTAGCCACCCTCTGCACAGACTCCAACCTGTTTATATCATTTTGAAGCTGTGGTCTCTAGAATTGCACACAATACTACAAATGAGATCGTACCAGAAACGTATACAGAGGCACTATCGCCTCCTTTTTTCTGCTGGCCATTCCTTTCCCTATGCAACCAAGTATCCTCCTGGCTTTCGCCGTCGCCTTTTCTACCTGTTTAGCTACTGTATGATCATCAGACACAATCCGTTCTTCTTTTCTGGACAGAAGTACTTCACCCCTTATACTGTATCACTGCCTTGGATTACTGCAGCCCAAATGCATGACCCTGCATTTTTTAGCATTAAATCTCAGCTGCCAATTTTTGACCATTCTTCAAGCTTAGATCCTTCCTCATATTATCTGCTCCTTCCTGGGTGTCTACTCTATTGCAGATTTTGGTTTCATCTACAAACAGGCAAACCTTATCTGACAGCCCTTCTGCAATATCACTAACAAAGATTTTAAAGAATTGGACCAAGGACAGATCCCTGCAGCACACTACTGGTAACTTCCTTCTCTTCAGAGTGAGCTCTGTTTACCTGTACCCTTTGTTGCCTCCCACTCAAACAATTTCTAACCCAATCTGTAACTTTAGGGTCCTTTCCTAGGGTTCTCAGTTTGTTTATAAGTCACCTTTGTGGAATGGTGTCAAAGGATTTACTGAAATCTAAGTACACCAGATCTAGGGCTCTCCCTCGGACCAACTCCGTGGTCACCCAGTCAAAGGAATCAATCAGATTTATCTGACAAGACCTGCTTCTGGTAAAGCCATGCTGCCTCGGATATTGCAGTCTATTGGACTCCATAAACCTCACTATTCTCTCTTTTAGCAGCATTTCCAATAATTTACTCACCATAAAGGTTAGACTAACTGGCCTGTAGTTTTTAACCACATCTTTATTTCCGTTTTTGTGTAAAGGGGCCACATGTGCCTTTCTCCAGTCCTTTGGAACGACTCCCGTCTCCAAAGAAGCATTGAAAAGGTCAGTAAGTGGAGCCTCTAGAATGTCCCCAAGTTCCTTCAGTATTCTCAGATATATCCAGTCACATCGCTTTATCTACTTTGTTTAGCTAATTCGTTATGAACACAGTCTTCTGAATATTGTTTGATCTCCCCATCACTTCTGTTCCTATTTCTGAGTGTTTTCTGAGGTCCTGCTCCTGGCCCTTCATCTGTTTACATAGAACAGAAATATTTGTTAAGCAATTCCACTTTATCCTCATAAACTTCTACATATTCTTCCCCTTCACCCTTTAGTCTGACAATATTACTTTTGCTCTTCCTCCTCTCACATATCTGAAAATTGTCTTATCCCACCATTTTGTTGCATTAGCTATTTCTTCTTCTTTTTGTATCTTTGCATTCCTAACTACTTTGCTAGCTTCTCTAAGTGTTTCCAAATATAGATGCCCGTCTTCCTCTCTCTGTAATCTCTTGTATTTCCTGAAGGCCTCTCTCTTTTTTATTCACCCTTTCAGCTACTTCTCTTGAGAACTATAGCAGCCTCCTTTTCCTTTTACATCTATTTACCTTTCTAACAAATAGGGTGGTTGCCCTTAAAATATCCCTTTTCAGTTTTGCCTACTGTTTTTCTATATCCCCCAGCTGTTCCCATCCCACTAACGACTCCTTAAGGTATTGTCCCTTCAAGGCAAAATTAGTTTTCCTAAACTCTAAGACCCTCGCTTTTGAATGGATTTTATCAGCCCTAATCCTAATACTGAACCACACCATCTGGTGATCACTGGATGCAAGATGATCTCCCACTATAACATCAGAAACAAACACTTTCTCCATTGGTAAGCACCACGTCCAGTATGGTCCCTTCACATGTGGATTCTGTTACCAGTTGCCTGAATAGTTTGTCCTGTAGAGAATCTAGGATCTCCTTACTTCTAGATGACACTGCTGCAGGGATGTGCCAATCAACATATGGCATATTGAAATCTCCTATCAGTAGCACTTCTCCTTTCATGGCAATGCTGCATATGCCTTCTATTCAATCTCCATCCACTTCTTCTCTGGGGCAGTTTCTCCAAATGGATTAGTTTTGTGCATACCATGACAGTTGTGAATCTCATTTCTAAGCTAGGGCATGGGGAGTATGATCTCAGTCTCTCAAATTTACTGCTAAGGCTCAGCGTGCCAAAGAGAGCCTCCTGCTGGAGTTCGCAAGATGTAACATGTATGGGTAGTTTGTCAAGATGTGCTTGAAAATTCTTCTTTATCGAGCCTGTGGCACTCAACACGATGGGAAATATTTCTTTATCTTTCTGCTACATTTTCTTGGTCTCTGACTTCATTTCATGGTATTTCAGGATCTTCAGCCTCTCCACATCACAGAGAGGTTGCTTGGAACTGACACGTCTATTATCAATACATTCTGGTGTTTTTCTCCTTAACCACTATATCCAGCTTCCTCGCATCCAACATTTTATCGGTCGGAATTGGAGTATCCCAGGTGATCATAACCTCCTCATTCTTGGTAATTCTCTTAGGGTCATGATCCCAGTTCTTTTTGGGCACAGTGATGTTGCAGTGCTTACAGAGTTTCCAATGGATGAGGCGTGCTACTTTATTATGTCTCTCTCTATAGAAATTTTCTGCCATCAAAACTTCACAGTCAGCTATGAGGCATGTCACTGTTTCCAGGTCGTTCTTACATAATCGACATATGTCTGTGTTGTCAGTTTTTTCAATTTTTGCTGTAAACCATCTCATCCATAAGCCGCTGTCCTGGGCTGCAATTATCAACCTCTTATCCTTCGGTTTTGGTTCACCCCTCCTTAACCATTCATATCAGTTATTGATCAACAAAGGGTTGCTGGAGTAACACTTTATTTCCCACTGTATTTGTGCATCTGCCACTTGTTTTTCCTTGTTTGTTGATCCAATTCCTTGAAGAGCTTTTCCTCTTGTTTTGCAAATTCAGTTACTTCCTTCCCTGTGCATGCTTGTGAATTTTCACTCATTCCTTCTAGTCGTCAGAACTCTTGTCCAAGTTTGATGATGGAGACAGATTCTGAATGTTTACTCTCTCATATTTCAGCACTTTTCGCATATTTAGATCCGAAGATGCAGTGAAGTAGGCCTAAAGGCCTATGATAGTAGCTCTGTATGTGTAATCAAGCTTTGCGAGTCCTAGCCCTCCACAGCTTCATGGATGTAAAGTCCTGGCATACACTGATTCTTGTAAATCACTTCATGGGCATGGAGGAGTTTTCGTGTTCGCACATCCATTTTTTCAAGATCTTAGTCCACAACACCAAAGCTGTATGAAAGTACAGGAATTGCCAGCTGCTTGATGGCTTGTATCTTATTTTGTGATGTTAAAGCGCTTTTCAATCATTTTTTTAAATCTCCTGTAGTATTCTTTACTGATCGTTTCTCTCAGTAATTTCTGCTTGAGTGTCAATTCCTTCTACTCCGAGATACTTATATATGCCTTCCTTTTCAAGGTCCTTGATATCACAGCCTTCAGCCAGGGAGATGCTTTCTGTTTTGCTCAGCCTCGCCACCTCTTCTCGGAGTTCCTCCACTTGTTTCCATGAGGGGGATCTGTATATCACTCCAATGCAGATGGATTTCCCTTTCCCTCTTTCTAGTTTAACCCACAGTACCCCCTCTCTCCCTTTTAAGCCTGTAATTCTATAGCTTTAATATTATTTTTAACATATAGTGCCACTCCTCTTCCCCTTCTTCCTAGCCTGTCCTTTCTGAATAAAGTATAGCCCGGTATAATTACATCCCAGTCATGGTTGTCCATGAACCATGTCTCCTTAACTGCCACTAAATCCAAGTCAGCCTCTTCCATTAAAGCCTTAACATCTGGGATCTTATTTCCCATGCTAAGAGCATTTATACACACCGCATTCCAGATGTTGTCCCTTTTACCCATTTCTATAGAGGTATGTAATATTTCACTTACCTGGGAGCTTTCTTTACCTATCTCCAATGAATTTAGTTTAAAGCCCTTTTCAGTAGGTTAGTCAGTCTGCTGCTGAAGACCCTTTGACCCTTATCGGACAGGTGGATGCCATCTCTGCCTTTGGATCATCATCCCGTGGCACAAGAAACCAAAATGCTCTCAATGGCATCATCCACGGATTCATATCTAGGATGCGAGCTACTCTGCCTCGGCCTTTACCCTTAACAGGGAGAATTGAAGAGTACACCACCTATCTGCTTCACCCTCTGTCTCAGAGCCATGAAGACACTTTAGATACACTCATAGGGATACCTAGCAGTATCATTTGTGCCGACATGGATGAGCAACATCAGATAATAGTCAGTAGGCTTGATGAGTCTCGGAAAACTCTCCATAACATTGCAGATTTTGGCACCTGGCAGACAGCACACCTCTCTGGACATCAAGTCTGGTCAGCAGATGGACACCTCAGTACCCCTCAGAAGAGAGTCACCAACCACTACTACTCTTCACTTCTTTGTGGTCACTGATTCTGCAATTTTGAGGTGCTCGAGTTCTGGTTCTTCCCTTTCCTAGAATGCTTTCACCTCCTCCACTTCCAGGGCTGCATACTGGTTCTTCAATTTAAGGGCTGGAGTAGTTGGACTGTTGATTCTGCAGGCTCTGGTGACTGTCATCCAGCTTCCTTCATTCTGTAGCCTCCCATCTTCACCTCTGTTGGAGAGCTTGGAGGTTTCAAGAAGCAGCTCATCAATGAACTCCTCACTATCTTGAATGCTTCTCAGTCTCACCACCTCTTCTCTGAGCTCCTCCATTTGTTTCTTGAGAGCTTCAGCATGCAGGCATTCTGCATATGGAACCGGTCCTCCAGCTGACATTGGGATCTCTGTCTGGACAGAGACAGAAGCTCTAAACGGGGGCAACAGCTTTGGAAATATGATTTTTTCCAACCATTGTTCAGTTGGTGAAGCTTTGATACCTGTTGAAGTAAGAGAGAGAGAGACTTATCAAAATTCCTACTTGTTCCTCAGCTGTCCTTTAAGTGAAAAGCAGTTAACCTCTTGAGTGTGTTCTAACAGCGCTGTTGTATGTCCCCGTGTGTTGGGAGGTTGCTGTATAAAGCAAGAATGCTCAAATGAGGTGGGTGGGAGCTGGAATGGATAGGGAGGGATCTAACACCTGATGAGGTCAGTGGCTTCAAAGAACTAGCTATAAATGGGTAGCTGGAACAAAAAAATTAACTCTGACAGAGCTTTGCACAACACCACTAAAAATTCCCCCTTTGCAGTATAGAAAAAGAATTAGCTTTTAAAAATGAGCTTTCAGACAGAGAGCTTGTATTTAAAAACCACACAGAATTACTTTATTTGCAATGGAGTCCCTGTTAGGGATACACACTGTTGTAAAATAAAACTAAACATAGCTAATAGGTGGAATGGGATATAACTTAAGTACATTATGGCAAAAATTACAATCGGATAAACTTTTTACATTGTTCAGGACAATATTACTCTGAGTGTGTGTTTAAGTAACTGGTTGTTCTGGTTTGCAACCAGTTTGTGATTTGAGAGGTATGGAGGTGCTAAAGTGTTCTTGGAATATATATGTTTTCAGTTTCTTCCTGAAGTTGTTTGGTCCAAGCATCCTCTTAGATCTGGAGTTCCAAATGGTGGGAGCAAAGAGTGAGAATGTGCGGTTGCACATAGATTGTTTGCTCCTGGCCTTTTGTGTTGGTATGGAGAGGAGGTTAAATGAATTATGTCTTCAAAGCCTATCACTCTTGGGTCTTGATGAGAGGGGCTGTAGACAGATTGCTGATTGTTATGTATGACTTTGAATGTTGTAATGAGGGTCTTGTATCTTATTCTTGCAGGTATAGGGAGCCAGTAGAGGTGTCTTAATATGGGGGAGATGTGTGCTTGTTGAAGGGCTCTACAAATTATTCTCGCAGCAGTGTTCTGGGCCATTTGGAGAGGGTATAGGGTGCATTGGAAGTTAAAAAAAAATATTTCAATTATGCTACAAAATAAATTAGAAAGTTAACTATGAACCACCTGACTGAAGACCGAACACAGCTTAGAACAACTATCCAGAGGATTGCCATGAGCCAACACCAACTCAACAGCATTTAACAGTAACAAAATATAATGCTAACCTAAGTAACTGCAAGAATACTAGGTAAACATAATATTTAGGTACAAATTTCCTAATTTTGTTGCATAACAAGCTGGCCCTATATACTGTCAATTGGTTACACAATTTCTTTTTATTTATTAAATTAAGGCAGGCATTCTCAACCCAGCCTCAGGACACACCTAGCCAGTCAGGTTTTCAGGATAACCACAATGAATATGCATGAGAGAGATTTGCATGCGCTGCCTCCATTGAAAATCTGACTAGTTATGTGTGTCCCGAGGACTGGGTTGAGAACTCATGTCTTATGGAGGTCATTTTAGAAGTATATATACATATAAATAGCAGCATTTACATGTGTAGACAGTGATTTGGGAAAGCTGAAATTTACATGTGTAGGCAGCAGGGAAAGCAAGATCCGAAGGGGACATGTGTTAGGGGCATGGTTTGGATGAGGCAATATAATATGTGTGTATTTCCCTTTTTCTGGCTGAAAGTGAAGATGATCTGAAACATTTGCTTCTCACAATCAAAGAACATAGTCTCAAAATGGGCCTGCACCTTAATGTAAAGAAGACAAAGATCATGACAACTGGCATAATCAACAGGTTCATCGTTGAAGGAGAAGAAATTGAAACTGTGAACAACTTTAACCTACTTGGATCAACTCTCAATAAAGAAGCAACAAGCAGTCAAGAAATCAGATGACGCATTGCTCTTGGCAGAATGGCTATGAAAGACCTAGATAAGATTCTCAAGAGCAGAGATGTCTCTCTCCATACAAAGATTCGACTTGTTCAAGCCATGGTATTTTCAATAACATCATATGGATGTGAAAGCTGGACAGTGAAAAAGATAGACAGGAAGAAAATTGATGCCTTTGAATTATGGTGCTGGCGGCGAATACTGTGTATACCATGGACTGCCCGAAGAACAAACCAGTCGGTACTAGAGGAGATCAAACCTAAGCTTTCTTTAGAAGCTCAGATGACAAGACTTCGACTTTCATACTTTGGACACATCATGCGAAGAAAGAGATCATTAGAGAAATACATTATGCTTGGCAAGATAGAAGGTCAACGCAAAAGAGGAAGGCCAGCAATAAGATGGATCAATACAATAACAGCAGCTACGGGTACCAGTCTGTCAACAATGAGCCGCCTGACTGAAGACCGAACACAATTTAGGATAGCTATCCAGAGGGTCGCCATGAGTCGACTCCGACTCGACGGCACTTAACAACAACAACATTCCAATTAATTTCTCCATGGGCTTTTTTTCTGCCTATTCTGAATCAAGAACAACTTTTGTATAAGTGCTTTTTTTCGGCCAGGGCTTAATGTGACAGATTGAGGGGGCTAATGCCCTTATTTCCCCATATTATTTTTGCCATTAAAGTTTAAAAAAAACCAAACAAACCACACACCTTTTAGCAGCATTTCTTGTTAATCAGCACCACTTGTATGCGTATGTTTTTGAGATTGGGCCACTATACAGGTAAATTCCAGCACTTGTATGTGGAGGTTCCATAATTGGCATTTCCATGTGGAAGCTTCTAAGGAATGCCATTCTTTTTTCATCTGTATATTTTTGCAGAATCAATGCCCCCACTGTATTTTCCAGCAAATACACACGTATTTGCTGGCATACTCAAATATTTTACAAAAGGCTCTGTGTTAAAGAGAGCCTTTTTAAAATATCAGAAAAATTTGAATAACCCATGTCCGGCCCCTAGCAAAATTGGGCTTCCCTTATTTATACAGTATATATAGCAATATATCACACACACCCATACAAATATATATATATATATATATATATATATATATATATATATATATATATATATATGAAGCTTTGTTTCAAAGGTATCTAGAATCTATGGCATTCAGCTTTCAAATATTGCATATGTAAAAAGATGAAATCAAGATCTTCAGAGCCAAGAGATCATCTGAACTTACTTAGGGCTCAGATTCTTTTAGTTTTGTTTTGAAGTCCTAGACTAAATAAATATTTTTATGTTGTTTATGTCTGACATTTTTTTGAATGGATGCAGGCTATTTGGTGAAAAGCATTAGAAGTTTAAAAAAACACATTTCAATTATGCTGCAAAATAAATATGAAAAATTATTTCTCTCGTTTGCTTTTTCTCTAGGTTTTGACTTGTGTGAAGTTGGTCAGGAGGAGGTGATCCTGAAAACAGGCAAACAGGCTAATAGAAGGACTATGCACTTTGCTCTTCAGGCTCTCTTAGCGCTCTTTGGTAAGGTTGCCATTATTGTAATCAAACCATCTCCCAAACAATGGTTGCAGCTACCAGAGATGTGCATGTTTGTACTGCTTGGTTTGGCAATAGTGCATACAGATTTTATGTTGTAACATTATTGGGAATATACAGAAAGGAATACTGAAATGCTGGTTATTTATTATTTACTATCTCTCTTGGGATAGTAAGAGATCTGTGTCCCAGGGCCTGTGTGGCCAATCTGGCACCACTAGACTCACAAAAGGCCATGGAGGGAAAGACATACAGGAGCCCTCCTAGGCTATACCTGGAACAGAACATCCAGGCCTGGTATCCACAGATACTTCCTGTGGCTGAAAAATTTCTCCATTTTGGAATTCTATTGGATGGCCAACAAGTCTAACACTGGTCGGCCCCATCTCTTCACCTGTTACAATGTAAGCACAGAACAGTCTTCTGACTGTGCACCCTTGTTATATGTGAACCGCACTGATAACAAATAGCGCGGTATATAAAAGTTGTTAAATAAATAAATAAATGAGACCGAACATGCGAGGGCTTAACTCCTTTTCACCAGAATCCATGGTATTCCAACTCAAAAAGTCAGCCTGCAAGTTGTCGATGTCTGTTATGTAGGCCACAAACAGAGCAAGCAGATGACAGTTCCACCATTTTGACAGCTACCTTGACATTGCGATTGCTGCCTTGCTTGCTGACATAAGCTACTACCAATTCATTGAATGAGAACACCGAGAGCTTTGCCCACCAGGAGAGACCAGAACCTCTCCAGGGTCAGGCAGATCACGCTTGTCTCCAGCCTGGTGATCAACTAGGAAGCTTCCTATGGAGACCAGCACCTGAATAAACTCACCCAGACAGTGCTATTCCTAGCCCCTCAGTCATTATGGATACCAGCCTAACACCCAGTCGAGCACTTCCAAAGGTATCGTGTCAGAGGGCGAATCTGCAACCACCAGACCAACTGTGCCTTGATCTCTCAGGTGAGAGGAAGTGCTAATTGGACAACTGGGAACAGGGAGACCATTGAGCCAACAGCTACCTCTGTAAGGGGCTAGCTTCAGGGTCGGAGCTATGGACCCCAGGATCTGCAGCTATCCCTAAACCTGGGGAGCTGCATGAGTACAAACCTCATTGAGCTGCCACTACCACTTGTTCAACCTGTTGGGATAAACACAGAAGAGCTCTAAAGGGAAAAAAAAGGGACTGTAGAGCTTAATGGTTGGTATGGAAGGGCAGACTGTACAGGCCGTATGCTCTTTATCTACCATCATATTTCTATGTTTCTAACCACAATAGAGCCCCAAGAAATTCCAAGTCTTGGAGGGAACAAGGCTGGTTTTGGAATAGTTGGTAGCCAACCCTAGCTGTTCCAGCTGTAGTTTTGCTCTGTATTTCTCTAAAACATTGGACTGAATCAGCCAGTCATCCAGGTATGGGTGAAACTAGATACCCTGTATGTGCAAGAATGCCAACACCATGACCTTCAAGAAGGTGCGAGGTGCAGTGACAAAATGTTAGAGCCCAACAGTAGAAATGGCAGCCCAAGACACAAACAGAGGGACTACTGATGTTGCTCTCAGATGGGAATGTGGAGTACATTCTGGAAGGTCTAAAGAGGTAATGAACTCTTGCTGGACCAACACAATATCCGGGGACCTGATAATCTCCATGCAGAAATAAGGCAATCAAAGTTTTGCAGTGACCACTTTCAGGTCCTGAATGGGTCAGAAGGACCCTCCATTCTTTGGTACTATGAAGAAAATGGAATAACATCTCTGACCTTACTGTGCAGAGCGTACACAAGGAGCAAGAGACGTGTGAAGGTCACAGGAGCCTTTATTTCGGCAACACCTTCCTCAGGGGGTATGCAGTTTATAATGGACTGATATTGTACCATAAATATGTAAATAGTTACCCTGGTTATCCAAGTTGAATCATCTGATCTCCAGGAACAAGCAGGAATGAGTCTTCACATATGGGGTTCGTCGCCGACGGAGCCCGCACGGGAATGCTCCCCAGCATCCAATCAGAAGGCTTTTGGGAGCATCCCTCGCACCTGCGCGGTAGCTTCCCGCCCTTCCCACTGCCTCTCCCCAGTTTTCGTTTTTCCGCGGAGCCGACAGGACGTAACTCCTGTCACCGCAGAAACTTTTTCTCTTTTTTCTCCTTTTTTGTTCCTGTGGTCGCGGTTTTTCCCCCGCTGACTCTGGCACCGCTGGTGCCCCCTTTTTTTCCTTAATTTTTTGTTTTCCTTATTTCCTTCGAGGAGCTTCCTCCTCGTGTTATTCTGAGGCCTACCGGGCTTCCAGTATGGAGCCTTCTTCCCCTAAGAAGTGCCCCCACTGTGGAGACGTTGTCTTCTGCTCTGACTCCAATGCCTGGTGTCTCTCCTGTTGGGGCCCTGACCCCTTCTCCCCCGGTTCCCCGGGCTTCAGCGTCGGGAGAAAGACCCTCCCTGTTTCGAGTGTCCCTCGACGACGTCTTTCCCGCTGAGGAGCGGTCATCGGCGTTTTCTCCTCGCCGGGATCAGGTAACCCAACAACAGTCTGTTAAGACTAACCGAGCCTTGAAGGGTGAGTCTCATGTGCCGCATGACGACGGCTCCAGCCTTCCCCTCCAGTCCCTTACACCCCAGAGGGAGTCTTCGGGTTCCAGAGCCTCCACGGGGTTTCGGGTTGTTCCTGCGGTTCGCTCCTCACAGAACATTCTCGAGCCATGCCCGAGGGTGGCAACCGCTTCGAGCGGGGCAGATCCCTCGGCATCGGCACCGGCGTCGAGTGTTCCACTCTTCGCCAGGGACTGTCGACTGGTGTCCTCGGTGCCTTCGGGGCCGATTGACCCGACCCAGTCTGGCTCTACGGCATCCCGGCCCTGCGTGGGGGCGGTACCCGCTTTCGGCGGTGCCGATTCCCCAGCATCGGCGTCAGTGTCGAGCGTTCAGCTCGTCACCGGGGATCGTCGGACCAACCTGACCCGGTATGGCGTGCCCACACCCCTGCCTTGCGCGGAGGTGGTGACCGCTTCGAGCGGGACCAAGTCCTCGGCATGGGCGTCGGAGTCGGTGGCCCCACTCCCCGCCGGGGATGGGCACCGGGTGCCCTCGACTCCGCCGAGGCCGATCGACTCGCCCCCGGCTTCCGCGGTGGCGGTACTGGCCTTGAGCGGCTCCGCCCCTCCCGCGGCGGTCTCAGGAACGAGGGCCCCGTCCTTCGCCAGGGGTCGCCTCCGGGCTCTGCCTGCGGAGCCAATCGATCTATCCCGGTCGGGCGGGTCGGCATCCCCACCTTGCGCGGGGCCGGGGCCTTCCCCGGACGTCACTGACCTCCCAGCATTGGCGCGGGCGTCGAGTGTTGCACTCGTCACTATTTGCCCGCGGGACCTGGGACCTTCGGTCGAGTCAACCCACAGAAGCGCCGCGGCCGCGGAGCCGGGGCGGTGCGTCTTGCCCCCCGCCGGGGCTCGTCGGCGGGTTACCTGGGTACCCTTGAGGCCGCGTAGTGCGCCCCATAAGGGTTTCCCGCTCAATAACACAGGCACGGGAAGAGCCCAGGCGTCTAGAAGGGCCTCTCTCCCGACATCGGAGCCGAATCCGGGTGTTTCCCTCTTCGCCGAGTTTCGGCCTGGGAAGCCCTCGTTGCCCTCGGCACTGATCGTCGCGGCCCCGACCCCACTCTCGGGAGTGGCAGCACCGGCGCGGCCGCCGACTCCGGGGCCCCCTAAGGAGGCGTCGCTCGGTTCGATGCCCAGCCTCGAATCGATCTCCAGTCTGGAAAGCGTGGGCCCGACGCGTTTCGGATCCGACCCTGGTCTCTTCCGACGGTGCAGTGCTGCGCCCGCCTGCTCTCCAGCGGCCTCGGCGCCCCTCCTGCCACCCTTGCGGATTGCCCCGGGGGCAGCCCCGCCCCCGGAGTCGGGACCGAGGCCGAGTCCCGCAGTCCCGTCGGGGACGTCGCTCCCTTCGATGCCCCGCTTGGAATCGATCTCGGGCTCTGACGATGCAGTGCCAACTGCCTCAAATTTTGACTGTCAGTACCCTCCTCTGTTTAGAGCGATTCCTTCCGTGCACCGGCACGGGGGGTCCCCTGGTGTTCAAGCGGGCCCCTACTCCTCGGCCTCCCCCGGGATAGCTCCTCTGGGAGAGCCGTCTTTTCAGGACTTCCTCCTTGACATGGCGGACTTGCTTGCCATTCCTATCCCGGGCCTTTCGTTAAGGCCGGGTCCTGCGGAACAGGCAGCCATAATGCTTCCTTTACATCCCTCCCTGCGGGATCTCCTGCTCGGGATTTGGCATTCGCCCTTACAGGTACCGGCGCCGCCTACGGCCATGCATGCCCTGTATCGGGTGCCCCCCTCGCCGGGTTTCCCGACGCACCAGCTTCCCCATCGTTCCATTGTGGTGGAATCGGCCCTGAGGAAGGTCGGTAGCAAGAAGAAGCACTCTTCCTGCCCCCCGAATCGTGCGTCTAAAGTTCTGGACAACTTTGGGCGGTGAACTTTCCAAACGTCCATGTTGGCCTCCAGGATTCTCTCATATATTTTCTATATGAGCCTGGCACTTCGGGAGGTCACCGAGAGGTTATCCCTCTTGTCTCCCTTTGTGTCGGCCCCTCGGGCCCCTGACTATTCCTTGCTTCTTTACCACTGCAGGAATAGCTCTTTGTTTCTTTCTCGTGCTGCCGTGGACTCTTTCGAGTCAGTTAGCAGGTCCTCTGCTGTCGCCATAGTGGCGCGTCGTACAGCCTGGTTGCAGGCTTCCGACTTGTGCAGCTGGGCGCAACATAATCTGGGTAATTCCCCGTGCACCGGGGAGAACCTTTTCAATGGCGAGGCCTTGCGTCAGGTTGCTCAGTGCGCCGCCGACCTGTTTGGCGCTGGCCGCCCACGGCCCTCTCCCTCTCCCGGGGGTAGGAGATGTCCTTCCCGACCCTCCTTTCCGAAGAAGAGAAAGTGTCACTCTGCCCACCTGCCGGGTGCAGCAATGCTGGGGACATCTCACACCGGTCGGCAGTGCCAGAGCTCGCCCCTGGCTGCCCTTGCCAAGCGGCCTTAGGCTCCGGTATGCAGCAGTTCGCGCCTAACTCCTCTTACCGGCAGTTATTGTCCAGTTCTATGCTGTGGTTCTTTTCAACCTGACAAGTGGCTCGGCCGCTTGCTTGGAGGTTGGGCCCCCTCCCCGGGGGGGGGGGACCCTTCCCTCACTAGGTTAGCCTGGCTCCTCACGGCCATGCTAGTCTTCTTCGGACTTACCCTCGGGTACGTCCCTCGACTCCCCTCTGCCGGGTTCTCCCGGATTGAGGGGATCACGCACCGAATCTCCTTCTCCCGTGTAGGCCTGGGCCGCTACTCTCTGAGCACGGGCCTCACTAATCCTCGACAGGGCCGGACCACCCCCGCCCTCGGGTCGGTGCCTCCGCTCTGCAAAGAAACCCCTGGGTCTGTCAGGTTACGGTGGACAGGAGTTCCACTGTCCCAGGTTGATCCCCGGCTCCGCTCCACGCATTCTTCGGAGCGGCGGAGGGCATTGACCCTAACCCCGGGGGGTGTTTTTATATATGCCGGAGATGACCCCCACGGTCACGCCGTGGCTGTAGGGTTTTCTATCCTCCTGCCTTTCCTGTGGTACGGAGGACACGTTTTCGGCGTGGCTGTCAGGCGGACGCCTCAGGGGCCTACGTACTCCTGATGTGCTCCTTCCCATCTGATCTGACGGTCACGCAACCATACTGCTAATCTCGCCCATCGGCCTGCCCCACGCACATCGGCCCATCACTTGGATGGTCCTTTCCCTTGCCACCTTCCTGGTGGGCTCCCTCCTGTGGATCAAGGGCCGGTCCGAGTTGGCAGTATTGTTCTCCCGTGTGCATACTGGGTTAGTAACCTGGGTGGGCGTTCCCGGGCCCACCTATAGCCCGATATACATCTATATCTGTCATTGGATATATATCGGTACAGGTGGGCGCTTTTGGGAAATATTATAGCGCCCTGTGTCTTACCGACTATCTCCCTATTGTCGGTAATGACGTTCTGTTTTTCTTATGGGGTACAGCCGGCCCGCTTGCCTGCGGCTCGGGTGCTCGGACCGGTTATGCTTAAACTTGCTGCGAAGTCAACAGCCCCTTGGTTTACGCCTCCTTGTCTGGAGGTTTTCGAACCCAATGTCTTCCTATCCCTGGCCGGCTAGGGTAGGCAGTGTACCCCTCGATATCCCGGGGTACACTCCTGTTCTTCTCCGGGCTGGGTTCTCACAGATCGGTCAGTCTTCTGCTTAGTCCCCCGGATTGGGGACTCTGCTCCTACGGGAGTTCTCAGCTTCTCTTAGAACTCTTCGTGAAGACCTGCCGTCTTTCCGGTGCCGGTTGACACCTGCGTCTCCAGCCCGCCCGGACTGTGGAACTTCGTCCTCTCTGCGGTGAAGTCCCCTTGAAGACTGCGCTACTGCACCTACAGTACCCGTCGCAGCTCTGCTTCCTATAATACAGTAGGTACGCTCTAGATTGTGCTAGATCATTAACGGTTTAATGATGTCAAAGTGGTTTTGAAGACTCCACCTGTAGTCTTAGGCTGCTGTGCCTTTGGCGACTCTTCTCAACTCCTACCCTCCATCCCTCAGGGGATGCCGGGGATCCAGGTTGGGCGGTGCCACCCTGCCCAGGGGCGCGCATCCTGGGATCTCCTCTGGCATCCTCAGCTAGGGAGTCCCCATATGTGAAGACTCATTCCTGCTTGTTCCTGGAGATAGCACAGTTACTTACCTGTAACAGGTGATCTCCGGAACAGCAGGAATTAGTCTTCACAACCCACCCACCTCCCCTAGGAGTTGTAACTCTCTCTCTTCCTTCCTCTCCTCTCCTTCTGTCTCAGCTATGAAACGCAAACTGGGGAGAGGCAGTGGGAAGGGCGGGAAGCTACCGCGCAGGCGCGAGGGATGCTCCCAAAAGCCTTCTGATTGGATGCTGGGGAGCATTCCCGTGCGGGCTCCGTCAGCGACGAACCCCATATGTGAAGACTAATTCCTGCTGTTCCGGAGATCTCCTGTTACAGGTAAGTAACTGTGCTTTATTTGTAAATACGGTGTAGATCTCTGCCCATATAAACTCGTTTGTTTCATGTAAACCGCACTGATATCGAATAGTGCGGTATAAAAGAGACTGTAAATAAATAAATAAAATAAAATAAAATAAAACAATATATGTATGTCATAAATACATTAAAACATTCAAAATGATACATAAATACATCATTTTAAAACCATAAAAAAGAATGATATTTAAATACATCATTATAAAACCATAGTAAAGAAAACAAAAGTAAAGAACAACATATATAAATGCTAAATTTGAGAATGTAGAAGAAACATTAACAAGGCTATGAGGAAGATAATAAGAAATCATTAAAACATAAAAAACATAAAATGGGTACTCACTGGAGACCCTGTGGTAAATCTCACGTGGAGGGTAATCTTTAGCATTATACTCTAGCTATAAAATGAATAACAAAACAGGTATATTGAACCATGGAATACCACCAAAGTAAGAAAGAATATGTATTACACCTAAGCAAAAGATATAATAATATATATATCTCATTTTGAAAGGCAGAGAATCTTGGAACTGATAATATAGCCAAGAATATATACAATGGGTGTAAGTTACTGAACTGCTAATTAATGACAGAAATTTTTAGACAACATATTGCAAAAAAGTCACATAAATATCCCTTCCAAAGTGTGGGGAGTAAAAAAATAAACCAAATATATGTATCATTTAATATTTTAGTCAATTTGAAAAGAGTTGGATCTTATCTTGTTGAAAAGCCAGGGTTTGTCTGCTTATGAAGAATAATGTTAGAACTGAAACCACCTTAGTTATTTGTGAAGGCATCGCATAGGCATGCTAACGAGGTATAAAAAGCTACAAAGTAAAAAAATTAAAAAATAAGCCAAGTGAGTAATTTGATTTTATAATCAATTTAGAAATAGTTAAATCTAAACCTCATACTCCAATTGTGCAAGTCAGGGTAAACCTTTTTTGTAAAGGATAATATTTAAAAGCCATCTTAACCGTGTTGGTTGAACATTCCATTAAGAAAACTGGCCTCACCATCGGAAACGTATGTGAGGAAAACCTTTATTTTAAAAAAAGAAAAAAGAAACTGTAGTGAGATTCAATATAAAAAAAAAAAGTTTTGCCTGGTGTTTTGTCGGCTCAGAACTCACTAAAATCCAAAGTAGTTTAAAACAAAGTACTGTGCTCCCTGATTGTTGACGATTGTACAGTAAATCTAGACGGAAAAAACTGAGAACATTATTGGATGAAGGTTACATACCTTACGGTGTGTATATAAGGATTATATTCAAGGTCAAAAACTAGCGGGTAAACAAAATCCTTTGTATGGACGCTGAAATTCGTGCCAAGGTGAAAGTAAAAACTGACCTTGTGGGGAAACTTTAATTACCGCGTTGATTCAATGCAGTATTAAAGTATTGTTTAAGCAAATTTAAGAATAGAAAGCAGAGGGTTGGGCTAAATGGCCAATTTTCCCAATGGAGAAAGGTGAATAGTGGTGTACCCCAGGGATCTGTGCTGGGTCCGCTGCTTTTTTGACATATTCATAAATGACCTGGAAAGTGGAATAACGAGTGAGGTTATCAAATTTGCAGATGACACAAAACTATTTAAAGTTGTTAAAACCCAAGAGGATTGTGGAAAATTGCAAGACGATCTTGATAAATTGGAAGACTGGGCATCAAAATGGCAGATGAAATTTAATGTGGACAAGTGCAAAGGTATACACCTAGGGAAGAACAACCCAAACTATGGTTACACGATGCAAGGTTCCACATTAGGAACCACCACCCAGGAAAAAGATTTAGGCGTCATTGTGGATAACATGTTAAAACCCTCAGCCCAGTGTGCAGCGGCAGCCAAGAGAGCAAATAGAATGCTAGGTATGATAAGGAAAGGAATGGAAAATAAAACAAAAGATATTATAATGCCTCTATATCGTTCCATGGTGAGACCGCACCTTGAATATTGTGTGCAATTCTGGTTGCCTTATCTTAAAAAGGATATAGCGTTATTAGAAAAGGTTCAGAGAAGAGCCACCAAAATGGTAAAGGGGATGGAAGGATACTCCTATGAAGAAAGGCTAAAAAGGTTAGGGCTCTTTAACCTGGAAAAGAGACGGCTGAAGGGAGATATGATAGAAGTCTATAAATTAATGAACGGAGTGGAACAGGTAAATGTAGATCGATTGTTTACATTATCAGAATATAGAAAGACTAGGGGACATGTAACAAAACTACAGGGTAAACTATTTAAGACTAATAAAAGAAAATATTTTTTCACTCAACGTGTAATCAAACTCTGGAATTTGTTACCGGAGGATGTAGTAAAGGCTGTTAGTGTAGCTGGGTTTAAAAAAGGTTTGGACAAGTTCCTGGAGGAAAGGTCCATAAACCATTATTAAGAAGGGACCCAGGATATCAATGCTTGACCCAGTACAAGCATTGCAGAACCTGTGTCTTTTGGGGAAACTGCTAGGTACGTATGACCTAGATTGGCCACTGTTGGAAACAGGATACTTGGCTTGATGGACCTTGGCCTGACCCAGTATGGCATATCTTATGTTCTTATGTAATTAAATTTGTGATACTGTTGACTGTCTGTTAATAGGCAATAATTTTAAACTAATATGAAAACTCCTTCCACTACAAAATACTGTGAAGCATTGTAATATTACCCATGTGTAGGAACCAAATTTGTCGCTAAAAACTAAAACTGTAGGAGATGCTGCCGATTATCCTCAAACACCACTTGTTTGAGCAGAGACACTCAATAGTGGCATCCTGAAGAGGTTTTGAAAACTCAAGCGTGTACCCCTGATTTAGGACCTCTAGGACCCATCAATCTGATAATATGGGTTCATTCTGAGTAAAATAGCTAGAGCAACTCTCTGATCATCTGTGCTTTAGAAGGGACCGGCTAAATCCCATTGCAGGGGCTAACTGACTCTAGAGGGAACTGTTGCTGACTCTTGAGCCTGCTGGGATATCCAAAAAGGCTGACTCAAAACCATCCCCATGCTCCTCATAGAGCCCTATGTGATTCACTCCTGGACCTCTGGGCTTATCATCTTGGAGACCCTGAGGGTAAACTTATCCAGTGTCTTTCATCAACTTCTCCAGGTCCTCCCCAAAGAGGAGTCTGCACTTAAAAGGGAGCTTGCTTAGCCAAAGCTACTATCAGGCAACTATCACTACTGCCATGGACTTGGAGAAAATTCTGATCAAGTTGTACAGTACATCCACCACAACAAAGCTCCACGCTACAATTTTGCAACCTCTGAGCTATCCGGCAACTGCTATATCCAGTATTGGGGAGTTTAGACCACCAAGCCTGCAAATAGAACTGCCTAAAGCCAAAGCTGTAAAGACAGTTTCGGAAGAGGGCTTTCACTCTCCTATCATGGAGTCTTCTTCAGCATAGTGCCCTCTACCACTGGGGACAACTGGCATCTAAGTGAAAAGTTCAAAAAGGCACTTATTTTACAAAAGACACATCTAAAAATAATCAGGAAATCAAACACTTATTAAACACCACAAGAAAAATTCTTAAATTGTAATAAAGGAAAGGCATCATAAGTGGCTAATCATGCTCTCAGTGTTCACTACTGGTAAGCCACTAAATTCATCATTTGCCTCCCCATATTTTAACTTTTCAATTCTCTTTATTAACAATCATACACTGCATATAACTTAAGTCACCATTTTAATAGCCATACTGATTCTAAAATTAATGAACAATTTTTCCTCATGAATCTTTCAGCAAACAATTCCCACTTACAATATAAAACACAAATTAACAAAGTTTGCTCACTTAAGTTTTGTCAGACCTTCCATATTAAAGGCACTAGCCAACAATCACTTGGTCCTTTTTACTTTATCAAACTTTTTTTTGAGCAATACCTTTTTAGCACAAAGGATCCACAAGAAAAAAAGATCCTCTTCATTAAACTTGTCATAAAAACAGCAAACTTCATAACACTGAATGTGCATTAACAAAAAACCCAAACAAATTTCTACATTGGGGATGTTTTGAATCATTAAAAAACTTCACATGTTCTGCTTCAGGGACATTACTTATCTCATGAAAGTCCAAATTCGCTGTTCCATTTCATCAGCCTTTGGACTTTCTGGACCTAGATGGACACTGATTTCTCCCATGGTTGAAGCATTTACACTGGTTGAAGCATTTACAGAGTTCAATTTAAGATAATGGCAATGGTCTGTCGGGTTTTGCATGGGAAGGGTCTGCATTATCAGCAGAAGAGAATTAATTGGTGCAGTCAAAGGAGATCTTCATGATCAAGTGAAAGTGGCATCTAAGTACCCCCTCTGTGAAATCAGCCAAGATGGTGGGAACATGTAACAGGTCTTTTTCAATAATAACTCAAAGTTTATGGAAGGGTTTGCCAATTAATTTGAGGTTAGGAAATGGATTATGTTGTGTTTCATAAAAAATTGAAAACCTGGCTCCTTCCAGTATGAGTCAAGCTGGTGACAAGAGGGAAATGGTGACTGGAATCTAGCTAATTTGATTGAGGGCAGTGGAGTGGCGACTTGGGCTTCAACTGGGTGAGAAAATATTTCAGCTGGTAATCTTAGGTGGGGGGGGGGGGTAGTTAAAAACTAGAACATGCAAACAATATTTGTCATAGTTATGTATTTAATTTCTAAATTGTTTTGGATGATTTGTAGCTGGGAAGGCAGTATATAATATTTTAAAATAAACTCCCGCACTGGTGTTATTTGACTTGAAACTATATGGCTCAAATTCACTGAGAGATGGATAGTGGCAGACTGTAAGGCAGAGCTGTTGCATGTGGTGGTTGGAATGGGACAAGAAAATCTAGGATACTATGCTGAAAGTTCTGGTTATATGGTGATCTGGTGCCCAGGATTTGTTGAGCCCTGTTTTGGCCAGAGAAGATGGTTCACAAACCAAAAAATGGAACCCTTGTGATAAGCCTTATTGCGTCTTATTCATGTCCTGAAGCAAGTATAGTCATGGACATCCCTGACTGCAACCTAATACATGCAGTACCAGTTTTAAATCAAACACACACATGTATCATTTTCAGCCCGCTCTAGACATGCCCCTGTGCATGATTGCAATGAACATACGTAGATTTGGGCTTTCTAAATTACCTCTGGGTGAAATCCATGTGATTTCCTTGTTGGAATGGGAATTTTCAGATGAAGAAACCACGATCGGGGCTCTTAAAATTACCCTCTTTGATAACACCATTGAATAGCCACAATAAACTGAAACATCCAAATTAGACATTTCAAGTTATACCTGCTATTTGTGCAGTCAACAAAGAAACATGACGACAGAAAAAGACCAGTCTGCCCTTCCATACCAACTACTATAGTCTCTTCTTTTCCTTTAGATATCTACTGTGTTTGGCCTATGCTTTCTTGAATTCAGATCAAGTCCTCGCCTTTACTGCCTCCCACTATTTCAACCATCTACCACTCTTTCCATAAAGATATATTTCTGCATATTACTTCTGTCTATCCCCTTTCATCTTCATCCTATGCCCCTTTCTTGCAGAACTTTCTTTCAATTGAAAGAGGGTCTCCTCCTGTGCATTTATGCCATGGCCGTATTTATTTATTTAGCGATGCTTATATACCACTTTTCACTGGGTCAAAGCAGTGTACATTCAGGTATGGTATATATTTCCTTTTTCCCCGAAGGTCTCACAATCTATATTTTGTACCTGAGGCAACGGAGGGTTAAGTGGCTTGCCCAAGGCCACAAAAAGTGCCTGTGGGAATAGAAACCCCAGTTCCTCTGGCCCAAGGTTGCTGGATTTGAACCCCCAGCCCGAGGTAGCTTGCCCCAGCCACTAGGCCACTCCTATCCTATCTCCCACCTTTCCTCCAAAGTATATAAATTGATATCTTTAAGCTTGTCCTCACATGCCTTATGACAGAGTCCATGGTAGCCACCCTCTTCACCTACTCTATCCTGTTTAGCAACCAGATATTAATGCCTACCCTTTGTATGTTCTACTGTGGCTACTCACATCATCTTTACCCTCTTCTAGTTGTATATTACTAGCTAAAATTCTCGAGAAATTAACCCTCCGACAGATCCAGCAGCATGTTGACTCATCCGCACCATTAGATCCCTCTCAACATGGATTCAGAGAAGCCCACGGTATTGAGACTCTACTAACGACATTAACCAGCTCACTGATCAATGGAATAGAAAGTATAAAGAAGGGCTTTGCGCTAATCTTCCTTGATATAGCAGCAGCGTTTGACTCCGTAGAACATCTGCAGCTTCTTATGCGGCTACATGAGAAGGGAATCCGGGATCAAGCATGGAACTGGTGTAAATCCTACCTCGAAGATAGATGGCAACAAGTCCATATTGGAAATGACACCTCCGAACCTTTCCAGCAGAAACAAGGTGTACCCCAAGGTTCCTCCCTCTCCGCGCTGCTCTTCAACATCTATATGCAGCCAATTTGCGACATCGCCCGTTCATTTGGCATATCTTGCCTTATGTACGCCGATGATGTACTGCTATTTACACCCATAACCATCACTTGTCCTGACTATACAGTGCTAGTCAACTGCTTCAACGCAATAACTGACTGGCTGTTCACTCAGAACCTCCGGATAAACTTCAAAAAAACAGAAGTCCTAATAATCACAAGGAATAAAACTTACTCTCCTCCACCAACACTCAAAGTCAGAGATGCGGAACTTCCAATCAAATCCAACATACGATATCTTGGGGTCATACTCGATCAACAACTGGACTTCAAGGAACATATCAAACGCACTGTCAAAACCATCTACTTCAAGATCAAAACCCTACGGCATCTTAGGCCCATGATGGAACCCGATGATTTCCGCACCATCTTCCAAGCACTAATCACACCGCACTTCGATTATGCCAACATAATTCTACATGGTCTCCCAAAGAGTTCCCTCAAACCCCTACAGTTAGCCATGAATGCGGCAGCCCGTGTGCTCTACAGAGCCGCAAGGGCCGACCACATCTCCCCCATTCTAAAGGAACTCCACTGGCTTCCCATAAGCAGTAGGATCCTATACAAAACCCTCCTCATTACCTTCAAGGCCTTCAACAAGATAGCTCCAGTATCCATTTCCGACCTCATCACACATTCTTCAGACAACAGATCCAGGAGATCACTGGCCGCTGACATGCTACTAATACCAATTGAATCCACAAAGCTCAACCAGATCACCACTAATAGGGCATTCTCAAACTATGCCCTCGTGTGCTGGAACAAACTCCCCCCATACATTAGAGTAATTAGGGACCTTAGTCAGTTCAAAAAAGCTCTCAAACACCACCTCTTCCTCTTACATTATACTCATCCTGGTATCCCCCCCCCCCTTATTTCTCACACCCCCCCACTATATCAAACAGCCGCTATATGATGCAAAACTATACTATGTAGTCATATCTAACATGTAATGCAACTGAATTGTACATAGTTTCCCAAGTTTAAGTATATAGACTTGGATTATAGATAGTTTCCCCAAGCTTATCTCCATGTTAAACCCCCTGTTCTATGTAAACGACGGCCAATGTATCTGACCAAGTGTTATATTGTTTTAATGTAAACCGCACTGATGACAAATAGCGCGGTATATAAGAAATGTTAAATAAATAATTAAATAAATAAATATTGTCTACAGAGACAATTAAGATCCACACAATTAACTCTCTTGGAAATCCCTTCATGTTGTAAATTAAGGTTAGAATAGATGAGGAGCACTGCCTTTTCTTACCAGGCTCATTGTCCTTTGAAACTCTCTGCCAGTGGAATTAACCCAGAAAGTTCATACAACAAAGTTAAGAAAAATATAAAAACATAGCTATTTTACTATTCTTGTGCTGACTGTGTGCATGTTAAATGTCTGGAATACCTCAAACCCTGTCCCCTTTATGGATAGTTAACTTTGGCTTTATAAGAATGTATACATCCAAAACTATCTGTAATGTCCCCAGGATTTCTTTTTAAAAGCACCTATGTGGCTGGGATGTCTATCATTGGTGACCGCATAGTTCCTTTTGAATATGGATTTCAGTGTTGAACCAACATCAATGAGATCTTCTGTTCATGCCAAAAAAGTTTTTTAAAGCACAATGAATAGTTAAACAGATCTCATGAATAAAAATAACAAGAAAACTAAGTTAGCTTAGGAGGTTGTAGATAGAACACCTCAGGTACAGTTGTGGTCAACATTATTGGCACCCTTACAGTTCAACCCCTTAATGTCCAAAATCTCAAAAAAAAGTGGCCAGTGAAATGGCTTTGGACTATAAACACACATTTGACACATAAATGAATCAAATAAAAAAAGACCAATTTAAAAAGGAAATTGTAGGAAATTGTATAAGAACTGGGACATTGCCAGGACATGATTATTGGCACCCTTATAAACAATTCAAATCAGTTTGAAAAGGACCACTTTCCCATTGCAGTAAAATTAGACACACCTGTGATCAATTGTTAGTACTCATATGACTTGAATCAATGAACGATGGCTCTAATGTTCAAAATGGCCACATTCACTCCCTCTTCCATTTTCACAATGGTGAAGACAAGAGCGCTGCATGAGACCATCAGATGTCATTATCACCAAACATCAAAGTTCAAAGAGGTACAAGGGCATCTCGAAAGACATTGGGATTCCTGTCTCTACAGTTCACAATGTTATTAAGAAGTTTTCTGCTCATGGAACTGTCAAGAACCTCCCAGGATGTGGTGGGAAGAGAAAAATTAATCCAAGAAGTCTTTGAAAGTTAGTAAGAACTGTTGGAAAAATACCACGAGCTTTAGGCTGATCTGGAGTGGTGGTTTCAACCTGCACCATACAACACTTACTAAACAGAGGAGTACTTCATGGGCAAAGGCCAAGGGGGACCCCACTGTGCAAAATGCACACCTAATCTTTGCCCAAACTCACCTTAAAAAAAAATCACAATTTTTCTGGGAAAATGTTCTGTGGACAGATGAAACCAAACTTCAGCTCCAGTGATACATTTACAGGCAAAGAAGTGAAGCTTTTAAGGAAAAAAATCCACCCTTCCTACAGTTAAATATAATGGAGGTTCCATAATGTTGTGGGGCTGTTTTACTGCTTCATGAACTGGAGGCCTGGAGTGTATTGAAAGAATCATGAAGTCAGAGGACTTGCAAGATATTTTGGAGCAAAATGTGATACCTAGTGTCAGAAATCTAGGTATAGGTCGAAGATCATGGGTCCTCCAGTAGGACAGTGACCCAAAACATACATCCAAAAGTTACTGGCTGACACATGTGATTGCAGGGGTTCAGCCTCGGATTGATGCTGGGGGTCTCCTGGCTTGGATGCGACGGCAGGGGGGGTGGGGGAGGTGGGGGGGGGGAGGGAGTGGATGAGGGCTGGAGGGGGGAATGGGGGGGGGGAAATTTTGGAAAACGCACCTGTATGTGTTGCTTGCTCTCCTGGATGGGGATAAGAACTCACCCCCTCCTGGAGTTTGTTTGATGTTTCGGCCTGTTGTTATTGCATGGTGTTTATAAATAAAGTATGCAAAAAAAAAAAAAGGAAAAAATAGACTGGTTGAAACTGGCCAGCAGTGAGTCCTGATCTCAATCCAATCAAGACTTGTTGGAAAGAGATGAAATCTGTCATTGGTAAAAGGAATCCTGGAAACATTCATGAGCTGGAACAAATCACAGTTGAAAAGTGGGAGAAACTACCAGCACACAGATGTATGAAATTTATAGATGGCTACAAGAAACGTTTGGAGGCTACCACCACTGCCAAGGGTCATATTTGTTTTTTTTTCTCAGAAATTACTAAGTCTAAGTTGCACAGACATCTTTGTTTTGTTGTATACCTTTGAACATACTATTAAATTATTATGATGACATACAATTACATAGAAACATGATGGCAGAAAAAGACCACATGGCCTGTCTAGCCTGACCTTCCATATCAACCACTACAACAATCCCCTTTTTTCCTTTAGAGATCCTCTGTGTTTGTCCCATGCTTTTTTGAATTCAGATACTGTCCTCATCTCTACCACCTCTACTGGGAGACTATTCCACGCATCTATCACTCTTTCTGTAAAGAAATATTTTTACATTTTACTCCTGAGTCTATCCCCTTTCACCCTGATCCTATGCCCCCTCGTAGCAGAGCTTGATTTCAGTAGAAAGAGACTCCTCCCCTCCTGTGCATTTATGCCATGGAGGTATTTAAATGTCTCAATCATATCATCTCTATCCCGCCTTTCCTCTAAAGTATACATATTAAGTCTGTCCTCATATGCTTTATAACCAAGATCACTATTTTAGTAGCCACCCTCTGCACAGACTCCAACCTGTTTATATGCTTTTGAAGGTATGGTCTCCAGAATTGCACACAATACTCCAAATGAAGTCGCATCAAAGACTTATAAAGAAGCACTATCACCTCCTTTTCTTCTGCTGGCCATTCCTCTGCCTATGCACCCACGTAGCCTTCTAGCTTTCACCGTCGCCTTTTCTACCTGTTAGCTACTTTAAGATCATCAGATACAATCTGCTCTTCTTTTCTGGACAGAAGTACTTCATCCCCTATATTGTATCGCTCCCTTGGATTGCTGCATCTTAAATGCATGACCCTGCATTTTTTAGCATTAAATCTCAGCTGCCAAATTCTAGACCATTCGTTAAGCTTTGCTAGATCTCTCTCCTCATATCTACACCTTCCTGTGTGTCTACTCTATTGCAGATTTTGGAATCATCCACAAAGAAGCAAATCTTACCCAACAACCCTTCTGCAATATCACTAACAAAGATGTTAAAAAGAATCTTACCAAGGACAGATCCCTGCAGCACACCACTGGTAACCTCCTTCTCCTCAGAGTGAGCTCCATTTACCGGTACCCTTTGTCGCCTCCCACGCAAGCAATGTCTAACCCAAGCAGTAATTTTAGGGTGCATCCTTAGGGTACTCAGTTTGTTTATAGGTCACCTGTACAGAACAGTGTCAAAGGCTTTACTGAAATCTAAATACACCACATCTAGGGCTCTCCCTCGATCCAACTCCCTGGTCACCAATTTAAAGAAATCAATCAGATTTGTTTGACAAGACCTGCTTCTGGTGAATCCATGCTGCCTCGGATTCAGAAACCTCACTATTTTCTCTTTCAGCAGCGCTTCCAATAATTTACTCACCACCAAGGTTAAACTAGCCGGCCTGCAGTTTTCAACCACATCCTTACTTCTGCTTTTGTGTAAAGGGACCACATGTGTCTCTCTCCAGTCCTCTGGCACCACTCCCGATTCTTAAGAGGCATTGAAAAGGTCAGTCAGTGGAGCTGCTAGAACGTCCACAAGTTCCCTTAGTATTCTCTGATGTATCCTATCCGGTCCCATTGCTTTGTCTACTTTTAGTTTAACTAGTTCCTCATGAACAGAATCTTCTGAAAATTGTTCAAGATGCCCCTCGATTCTGTTTCTCTTTGTGGTTGTTTTCTGAGGTCCTGCTCTTGGTCCTTCATCTGTGCATACAGTACAGAAATATTTGTTAAGCAATTTCGCCTAATCCTCATCATCGTCTACATATTCCTCCCCTTCACCCTTGAGTCTGACAATTCCACTTTTGCCCTTCCTCCTCTCACTAACATATCTGAAAAATGCCGTGCTTTCTTGACTACTTTGCCAGCCTCTTTAATATTTTCTTCCTCTCTCTGTGATCTCTTGTATTTCATGAAGGCCTCCCTCTTTTTCTTCACCTTTTGAGCTACTTCTTTTAAGAACCAAAGCAGCCTCCTTTTCCTTTTAGCTTTATTTACCATTTTAAGAAAACGGTATTGGCCCATCTTGGCAAAGTTAGTTTCCCTAAAGTCTAAGGCCTCGCTTTTGAATGGATTTTATCAGCCCTTGTCCTAATACTGAACCACACCATCTGGTAATCACTGGATGCGAAATTATCTCCCACTGTAACATCAGAAACACTTTCACCATTGATAAGCACCAAGTCCAGTATGGCCCCTTCACATGCGTGTTCTGTTACCAGTTGTCTGAATAGTTCCCCCTGTAGAAAATCCAGGATCTCCTTACTTCTAGATGATACTGCAGCAGGGATGCACCAATTAACATCTGGCATACTGAAATCCCCCATCAGTAGCACTTCCCCTTTCCTGGCAATGCTGCGAATGTCTTCTATTAAATCTCCGTCCACTTCTCCCTGTGAGGGAGGCTTGTATATCATGCCAATGCAAATGGATTTCCCTTTCCCTCTTACTATTTTAACCCAGCTTCTCCTCTCTCCCTTTTAAGCCCTGTATTTCCATAGCTTTAATATTATTTTTTTACATATAGTGCCTCTCCTTCTCCCCTTCTTCCTACCCTGTCCTTTCTGAATAAAGTACAGCCTGGTAAAGGTACATCCCAGTCATGGTTGTCCATGAACCATGTCTATGTTACCACCACTAACTCCAAGTCAGCTCTCCCATTAAAGCCTCAACATCTGGGATCTTACAGTATTTCCCATGCTATGGACATTTATACAGAATGCTTTCCATATGTTGCCCCTTTTACCCATTTCCATAAAGGTATTTAATATTTCACTTACCTGGAGGGGCTTTCTTCATCATCCCCAAATAATCTAGTTTAAAGCCATCTTCAGTAGGTTAGCCAGTTTGCTACTGAAGACATGTTGACGCTTCTTGGACAGATGAATGCCATCTCTACTCTGCAACCCTTGGAACAGCATCCCATGGTCCAGGAAACAAAAACGCTCTCAGTGACGCCATCCATGCATTTATCTTTAGAATGCGAGCTTCTCTGCCTTGGCCTTTACCCTCAACAAAGAGGCTTGACGAGAACATCACTTGCACATCTATCTGCTTCGCCCTCTGTCCCTCCTCCTTTTGAATCTTTGCCTTCTTGACTACTTTGCTAGCTTCTATAAGTTTTTCCAAATACAGATGCCTGTCTTCCTCTCTCTGTGTTCTCTTATATTTCATGAAGGTCTCCCTCTTTTTCTTCACTTTTTCAGCTACTTCTTTCGAAAACCATAGCGGTCTCCTTTTCCTTTTACCTTTATTTACCATTTTAACAAAAAGGTTGGTTTCCCTTAAAATATCCCCTTTCAGTTTTTCCCACTGTTTTTCTACATCCCTCAGCTGTTCCCATCCAACTAACGACTCCCTGAGGTATTGGCCCATCTTTGCAAAGTTAGTCTTCCTAAAGTCTAAGATCCCCACCTTTGAATGGATTCTAACAGCTCTAGTCCTAATACTGAACCACACCATCTGGTGATCACTGGATGCAAAATGATCTCCCACTACAACATCAGAAACGCTTTCTCCATTGGTAAGCACCAAGTCCAGTATGGCCCCTTCACGTGTGGGGTCTGTTACCAATTGCCTGAATAGTTCTCCCTGAAGAGAATCCAGGATCTCCTTACTTCTAGATGATACTGCAGCAGGAATGTGCCAATCAACATCTGGCATATTGAAATCTCCTATCAGTAGCACTTCCCCTTTCCAAGCAATGCTGCATATGTCTTCAATTAACTCTCTGTCCACCTCTTCCTCTTGTGAGGGAGTTCTGTATATCACACCAATGTAAATAGATTTCTCTTTCCCTCTTTCTAGTTTAACCCACAATGCCTCCCCTTTCCCTTTTAAGCTCTATAATTCCAAAGCTTTAATAGTAGTTTTTACATATTGTGCCACTCCTCCTCCCCTACTTCCTACCCTGTCCTTTCTGAATAAAGTATAGCCAGGTATAGTTATATCCCAATCATGGTTTTCTGTGAACCATGTTTCTGTAACTGCCACTAAATCCAAATCAGCCACTCCCACCAAAGCTTCAACATCAGGGATCTTATTTCCCATGCTACGGGCATTTATACACACTGCTTTCCATATGTTACCCCTGTTACCCATTTCAATAAATGTATTTAATGTATCACCTACCTGGGGGCTTTCACTTACCTGGGGTCTTTCTTCACCCATCCCCAATGAATCTAGTTTAAAGCCCTCTTCAGTAGATTAGCCAGTCTACTACTGAAGACGCGTTGACCTTTCTTGGACAGATGGATGCCATCTCTGCTCTGCAACCCTTGGAACAGCATCCCGTGGTCTAGGAAACCAAAACGCTCTCGATGACACCATCCACGTAGCCATGCATTCATCTCCAGGATGCTAGCCTCTCTGCCTTGGCCTTTACCCTCAACAGGGAGGATTGAAGAGAACACCACCTGTGCACCTTACTGCTTCACCCTCTGTCCCAGAGCCATGAAGTCACTTTTGATACGTTCTGAGGTATACCTGGCAGTATCATTTGTTTCAACATGGATTAGCAACATTGGGTAATAGTCAGTGGGCTTGATGAGTCTCGGCAAACTCTCCGTAACATCTTGGATTTTGGCACCAGGCAGACAGCATACCTCTCTGGACATCAAGTCTGGTTGGCAGATGGACGCCTCAGTACCCCTCAGAACAGAGTCTCCAACCACCACTACCCTTCGTTTCCTTGTGGTTACTGATTCTGCAACTTTGGGCTACTTGAGCTCTGGTTCTTCCCTTTCCAGGGATGCTTTCACCTCCTCCACTTCCAGGGCTGCATAATGGTTCTTCAATTCAAGGGCTGGAGAAGTTGGATTGGTGATTTTGCAGGCCCTGGTGACTTGTGTCCAACCATCGACATTCTGTTGGCACCCATCTTCTCCTCTGCTGGAGAGCTTGGTTGCTGCAAGAAGCATCTCATCAATGTACTTCTCACTGTCTTGAATGCTCCTCAGCCTCACCACCTCCTCTCTGAGTTCCTCCACTTGTTTCCTCAGAGCTTCATCATGTAGGCACCCTGCACATGGAACCGGTCCTTCAACTGGCATTAGGACCTCTGTCTGGACCGAGGCAGAAGCTGTAACGGGGGCAACAGCTTTAGCGATACGATTTTTCCCAGCCATTGTTCTGTTCGTGGAGCTTAGGTATTGTTGGTTGATCTGGAGAGCTCCTGTAGGAAAGTAGGTAACTACGCTTTCTCCAGGAACAAGCAGGAAGTCAGTGTTCACTTATGGGACTCCCCAGCTACAGGCTATCGAACCTGTAAGCCAAAAACACCTCCACGAGGCTGTGAGCAGAAGCAGATGTCCGAAAGGAGCCCGAGTCATCAGGCCTTCAGAGCAAGCTCTTGGTAGCCGCAGAAGAAGGGTCGGAGGGCAGGAGTTGCTTATACCCCAAACAAACTATGGAGTACAGCCTAGCCGCAGGCGCTGTCCCAGTGGGACTCTCTCTCCAGGCAGTAGTGCGAAGCGAAGGCATTCACTGAAGACCAGGTCACAGCCTGGCAGATGTCTGTCAGAGGCATGGAGTACAGCGATGCCACCGACGCTGCCTAGGCACGGACGCCATGCACAGTGACCTGACGATCCAGCGGGGCGCCAACCTTTGCCTGTGTGAAGCTGATGTAGTCTGCCACCCAAATGGATAGGGTGTGCTTGGTGACAGGCGGTTGGGATCGTAGGCAATGAAGAGTCGGTCGGACCTGCAATGACCTTGGGTGTGCTCAGGTAGAAGGCGAGAGCCTCTTGCAGTCAAGCGTATGCAGGACCGTTGACGCCCAGTCAGCGTGAGGTCTTGGGAAGAAAATCAGTAAGACTATCTCTTCGTTGAGATGGAAATCCGAGACAACATTTGGTAGGAACGCAGGGCGAGTGTGAATGACCACCCTGTTCCCGTTAAACCTGGTGTAAGGACCCTCAGCCATGAGGGCTTAAAGTTCATTGACTTGCTGCGCCGAGGTCAATGCCACCAGTAAAACCACCTTCCAGGAGAGGTGCCGGAGTGAGCACGTCACCATCAGCTCGAAGGGCGGCCACATAAGCTGCATGAGCACAATGTTCAGATCCCATTCCGCTGGTGGAGGCCGGATGCGGGGTTTGTAAAGCAAAAGGCCCCGCATGACGCAGGAGACCAGAGGCTGGCCCGAGAGGGGTTTACCCTCGATAGGCAAGTGGTTGGCCGAGATGGCGCTCAGGTGAACCCTGACCAAGTTGGACTTCAGTCCCACCTGCGAAAGGTGGAGAAGGTACTGAAGAACCCAAGAGGTGGAGCAGGACGATGACTCAATTTGGAGCTCGGAGCACCAGATCGAAAACTGCCGCCACTTCAGGGCATAGGCCCGCCTCGTCGAGTCCTTCCTCGATGCGAGGAGGATGTCCTCTATCTCCACTGAGAGGTAAGTGAGGCTAAAGAGACCCGTTCAGCTGCCAGGTTGTCAGGGATAGCGAGACCAAGTTCGAATGAAGCACCCTCCCCTCCCCTTGTGTCAGCAGACTGGGGGCACTGCCCAGGGGAACTGGAGGCTCCAATGAGAGCCGGAGTAGAAGCAGGAACCAAGGTTGTCGAGGCCATGAAGGAACCATGAGAATCACCGAGGCTCAGTCGCGCTGGATCTTGTGGAGGGTCCTCGCCAGGAGAGGAGTGGGAGGGAATGCATACAGCAGCCCAGAGGTCCAGTTCAGGAGGAATGCATCTGGGCCACCCTGCTCGGGTGTGGTGTCGGCCCGCAGAAGTGGGGTAACTGTGAGTTTGCCAGGCTGGTGAATAGGTACATGGCCAGAGTCCCCCAATGGCGGAAGAGGTGGAAAACCACCTGTGGACTGAGGCACCACTCGTGCAGGCAGAGAAGCCTCCTGAGCCTGTCTGCAAGGACATTGTCTTGGCCCGGGAGGTAGAAAGCTCTTAGGGTCATGCCCCAGTGCACTGCGTAGGAGCAGAGGAGGACTGCCTCCCAGCAGAGGAGGCAGGAGCCCGTGCCCCCCTCTTTGTTTATGTAGAATATTGCGATTCTGTTGTCGGTCTGCAAGAGCACCGACCTGCCCCTCAGGTGGTGCTCGAAAACCTTCAAGGCCAACCGGACCGCTCAAAGCTCGAGTAGGTTGATCTGCTGCCAAGATTCCTTGGGTGACCACCACCACCCCTGGGTACAGAGGTGGCTGCAGTGGGCTCCCCAGCCCAATAGCGAGGCATCAGTCATTAAGATGAGTTCGTGAGGACAAGCCTGGAAGGGCATGCCCCGAAGGAGGCTCTGGGGGTCCTGCCACAGACTAAGGACTTGACTAGACTGTGAGACACTTGGATGGGGTCCCAGAGTTGGCCCTAGGCCTGGGCCCATTGTGCTGCTCGCATGTGCATGCGAGCATTGGGAACAACGTGTACCGTCGAGGCCATGTGTTCCAGGAGGTGCAGCATGGCCCGTGCCAAGACTCTGGGCCAGCCCTGGAACTCGGCAGCCAGAGCATGGAGTCGATCTGCAGGTGCTCAAGGGAGAAAAGCGGTCACACATTCTGTGTCGAGAAGAGCGCCAATGAAATTCAGGGTCCGCACCAGAGTGAGGTGGGATTTGGAGCAGTTGATCAGGAAACCGAGGCGCTCGAGGAGGAGAACTGTGCGCGATGCCAAGAGATGAGCCTCCTCTGCTGAGGTGCCAAAGACAAGCCAATTGTCTAGGTAAGGGTAGATGGATATGCCCTGCAGCCGGAGGTGGGCAGCCACCAGCCACTTGGTGAAGACTTGCGGGGCAGATGCAAGCCCGAAGGGGAGCATTCTGTGCTCTAAGTGCTCTCTCTGCACCCTGAAACGCAGGTACTTCCTGTGCTTGGGGTGGACAGAAATGTGGACATAAGCATCTCTGAGATCCAAGGAGCATAGCCAATCGCCCTGCCTGAAGTAGGGCAGCAGGATGCCAAGGGATAGCTTTTTGAACTTCTCCCGCAACAGAAATTTATTCAGGTTCCTGAGGTCAAGGATGGGGTGCAGGTCCCCCATCCTCTTCGGAACGAGAAAGTACCAGGAATAAAATCTCCGACCCTGGAGGTGCGGCGGAACTCTTTTGACAGTCTGTTGATGGAGGATATTGTTCAGCTCCTGCTGCAAGCAAGCCTGGTGTGAGGGAAGCTGAGTAGGTTCCGACGGGGAGAAGGGAGGCTGTCCAGGAAAATGATACCCATCCCGGATCACCTGCAAGACCCAGGTGTCCGATGTAATAGCTGCACATTTGGGGGCGAAAAGAGACAGGCATCCTCCCACAGACGGAAGCTTCCCCGGGGGGGGCCGAGAGGCTATGCTTTTGGCGTCAAAACCCCGGGGCTGGTTGGGGTGGCGCTAGTGGCTGGGTCTTGGGCCCTTTGGATTTCCGGTGACCCTGAGCACCCCCTTTGCCCTCAGCGCTGGTCGTCGGTGCAGGGGTAGGCAGGTATGGTGGGTATCCCGCATAGGGGAACCCTTTCCTCTGAAAGAAAGGCTTTTTGGTGTGCTGCTTCTTCTGTGGAAATGAGGAGATTTTGCGAGAGAAATGGGTGCGAGTCACGAACTCAGTCTCGATCTTCGCTACCTTGTCTTCCATGGTCTTGTTGAACAGCTGTTCGCTGAGGTAGTGGACATCCAGGAGCTTCTCCTGGACCCACTGCTCTAGGTCCGAAGACTGGAGCCACGCCTGCCATCGGGCTCTGATGCCAGCCACCACTACACGGACAGAAGACTCGAACCCGTCATATGCAGCACAGGAAAGATATATTTCGAGCAGTCAGCGAACGACCTCAGGAGGGTCTGGAACCTGATGAGTTGCTCCCTACCCAGGCCTGTGGAAAAAACACCGAGCTCCTTGGTGAGGTTGCGAAGAAACATACCCATATACAATTGGTATGCCTGGATACAGCATGCCAGCATGGATCCCTGGTAAGCGTTGCGCCTGAAGGTGTTGAGGGCATGGGATTCCCTACCAGTTGGGACCGAAGAGTGAGACCTCAGGCTCTTCTGTTTCCACATTGCAGATTCGACTACCATGGAGATGTGAAGAAGTTGGGTCTTCCGAAACCCCAGGACGCACTGGACCCTATACATTGCATTGAATCTTCTACTGAGAATAGGGACCGAGGCGGGTGCTTCCCACATGCGGAGAAGCAGCCAGGATAAAATAGACGGTATCGGAATCATAAGAGACTCCCTGGGTGGAGACTTGTACTGCAAGATGTCAAGGCCTTCGGCTCCTCTTCGGTCTGCGTCGGCAGGTTGAGTGCCCAAGCCATATGCTGCACAAACACCAGGAAAGAGGCGACCACCTTTGGGAAGCGGGCAGAGATGAGTCAGAGGGGAGATCCCTATGGGCACGTGTCTCCAGGGAAGTGGCACCGTCCTATTCCCAGCCCAAGAGGTCTGAGGAGGACTCAGAGTCAGGCTGATCCCTGCGCCCTGTGACCAAGGCCCGCTTGGAGCCAGAGGCACTGGCTCTGGAAGACCTCTCTCCCGAAGAATGGGACGGTGAGCGAGACTGGTGCAGAGGACCCTCACAAGGCCCATGGCTCTCGGGGGGTTTCCAAGGCAGTTTCGGGACCCTCGTCGGGTGCGAGCCAGCCTTGCTGGGCAAAAGCGCCTGCTGGGCAGAGAGGAAGGCAGAAACACTGCGCTCCAGTGCCAACATACAGGACTCCCACTCGGGAGTGTGTCCCTGCGACTCCTACGCTGGGGTTACCAGGTGAGGCGTGGAGGAGAAGAGGGAGTCCTCACCGGGACAACCCTCAGGAGAACAGGCGCCATCGCCAGAGGCCTCCGTGTCCATACGAGGTACCTTTCGAAGCCGCTCTTTGTCCGATTCTCGGGAACGCCGGAGAGGGCTAAGGGAACAAACACAAGACCGCTCACACTTATCCGGAGCCCCCAACAGCAACTTCAAGGTCTTCTTCTTCTTCTGGCGTTCCACCTCAGGGACCCACTCAGGCAGACAGCTAGTAATTAAAAGCCACACATATCTTACCTTTGCTTCAAATGCAAAGCCCCTGTTAGGAATTTCAAATTATTTCTCAAGATATTGTACACAACATACCTAAAATACAAGGGTGCCAATAATGTTGATCTCAGCTGTAGATCGTAAATAAACAATCTTCTGGTCTCAACTTATTTTCAAGTGACAAAGTATGCCACTACTCCGTTATACACATTTATTCTGATTCACTGCACTATGATACTGAATTTAAGAGCTGAAATAATGCATATATATATCATTAAGAAAATTTAAGACAAGAGTTGACAAATCCTTAGCTTCTAGAAATTGCACCCTGGCGCCTGGGATTTTGTGTCCCTGAATGGTTTTGGTGCGCACTGATGCTACCTAACAAATGTTCACATCTGACTTTCCCACCATGATTGGCTCTCTGCAAGCAGCTTGAGCCATGTGGTGCAGACATTCACATTGATCTCATGGTTTCAAGTTTCACAAGGCTTGAAACTGCAAGATCAACCCGGACTTCATGCATTGCAGGGGTCAAGCTGCTTGCAGAGAGCCGATTGATCGTGATGAGAAAGTTAGAAGGGCAGCCTTTTAACTACAGCTGCAAAAAGCAAGGCAAGAACAGTGAAGGCTGGGGTGGAATTATGAGAGACTGGGTGAAGGTAGGATATGGGGGCTGTGTGAGAAACTTATTTTGCTTCTAATATTTCCAAGTTAAGGTAATATGTGAAGCACAAAAGGAAGCTGCATCAGGTGCATCTATAAACTGACACCAATATTCTGCTGAGAGTGTACTCATTGGGGAGGGGGGGAAGAGGAGAAGAGGGGTGATTACCTTCTAATGGCACATTAAGGGCCTGATTTATTACGCTTTCTTTTCCTACAGAAATAATGGGAAAACCAGTAAATCAGGCCCTTAAAAAAGGAGCTGCAGTACACTTTCGGGAGAGGGGATGAGGGGGAGGGACAATGTGATCAAGGTCTTGGTGCCTGTATCTTAAATGCTAAGAAAATGTATCAAGGCCTGAGACACTGTCACCTATTATGCCTCACACATCAGCGTTGAAAAGGAATAATAGATTGTACAAAATGATTAAGCTTCTACTAACAGTTCTATTGTTTTCTTCTTTTTTGTAGACTCTACTGAATTGCCCAAACGCCTTAGCCTTGACAGCTCCTCATCTTTGGAGTCTTTGGCATCTGCTCAATCTGTTTCAAACCCAGTACCCATGGGGTACCAGAACCCTCCATTTTCTCCCACATGCCCTGACAGCATGGCTTCAGATGCTATTTCTGTTTATAGCTTGAGCTCTATTGCTTCATCAATGAGTTTTGTCTCAAAATCCGAGAGTATGTCAGAAGGAGGTCAAAGGGGACGACAGGATTGTGAAAGACCTAAAAATATTTTTCCTCATAGACCCTCAGTGCCACGAAGCCGATCATCTCCACAAGCTCATGTTTCAACAAACAAAGAAGAACAGGAAGAGTATGAGGGATTTTCTATAATTAGCAATGAGCCACTCACAAGCTATCCAGACAATATAAACTTGACATTTTCACCGGACCACAAAGAATCCAAGGGAGATGTATGTGCAGGAATTAAAGTTTCTGTAAGTTCTAAAGGTAGTATAAGCACACCAAACTCTCCAGTTAAAATGACTCTCATTCCCAGTCCAAATTCACCTTTCCAAAAGGTTGGAAAACTTACAAGCTCAGATACTGGAGAATCTGACCAATCTAGCACTGAAACAGACAGTACAGTGAAATCGCAAGAGGAAAATAATCCAAAGCTTGATCCTGAAGAGCTGGCACAAAAAATATTAGAAGAAACTCAAAGTCATCTAATTGCAGTTGAACGTCTTCAAAGGAGTGGAAGTCAAATAATCAAAAGTACCAATTCAAGTGATGGCTCTTTAACTCCAAACAGTTCTTTAGTATTCAGATCCTCAGAAACTAGTGCTTTTAGTAGACCACTACAGAAGAGTCTGCCTTCTCCAGTTACAGTTAAACCAAAGCCTCCAACAAGGTGCTCATCTCTTCAAAAAGTGAGTTCAGGATATAACAGTCCTACAATATCAGAGACATCTAACAAAGAAGGGTCTAGTCACAGCAGCCAACCCTCTCCAAGTTCTGATTCACCTCATTTCAAATTGAAGTATCCTAGTTCCCCATACAGTGGTCATATTTCAAAATCACCTCATAATGTCTCGCCAAGCTCAGGGCACCGATCTCCAGCAGGTAGCACCCCCTCTCCAGCTCTCTCATATTCCTCTACTGGCTCTGCTCGTTCCAGCCCAGCTGATGCACCAGATATTGACAAGTTAAAAATGGCTGCCATTGATGAAAAAGTAAAAGCTATTCATAATTTGAAGATGTTTTGGACTAACACCCCTCCACACTCTTCAGGTCCAATGAAAATATTACGTGGAGTCCCAGGAACAGTGACTTCTAAGAGAGATGTTTTGAGTTTGTTAAATTTATCTCCACGTCATAGCAAAAAGGAGGAAGATGTAGATAAGCTCGAACTTAAAGAATTGTCTATACAGCAGCAGTTTGCTGCCCCACATAAGAACCCTCCAAATGGGCATAAGCGCCCAGAAAATACCAATGTAGCAACATCAGCTCAACTAACATCTTCCAGCAGCACTCCAGGAACATTACGCCCATTGAGGCTGCCGTCTGGCAATGGTTACAAGTTCCTTTCCCCAGGAAGATTTTTTCCTTCCTCAAAGTGTTGAAGTGTCTTTTTATACAGATGACTCAATTTGCATTTCTGTAAATGTTCAATATTTGCTTCTTTCTGCCCACTTGCCTTGATTGAATACAAAACTTAAGATGTTAAATGAAAAGCAGTGGTCAAGTATAAAAGACCAGCTTCACAGAACAGTATAAAGGATATGCTTGGCACCATGTTTGCATAGTAAAGAAAACTATTTTGACAATGGGCATTTAGTAAATGAATGTGTCAGTTACAGTAAAACATTGGGCCAGATTCACAAGAGGTTCATGCAGATAACCTTAAAACTTTAGTTTTGTTTGTGAAACAGTCCCAGGAGACCTAAAGCTGCTTTGCAAATTAAATGTGGGACACAGCTATCTTATGGGAGGAAGTATCAAATTGATATGGCTCTCTATGTAGAAAATATTCAGACACACCGGCTGCATAATTAATGTTGCCAGGGATTAATATAGGTGGAAAATTAAAAGTAAAATAGGTCAAATATTATAAAATATATTGCTAAAATATTAGCAAAATGTGATTTTAACTTATTATAGCACTAACCAGCTACATAAGTAAATTAAAACAAAAATATATATAAATTACAGTGATTATCTTGTTAAAATTAATTTAAACCTTGAAAGCATTTCTTCTAGGAATACAAACATTTTAAAGAAAATGAGAAATTTTACAAATGGAAATGCACAAATTGTGTTGAGGCCATTGCTATAATATTGAAAACTGTAACACGGCCCACAAGCAATACCTTGCTCCTAGGTAAAATATTGCTTCAGTGTTACCAATTCTCACTATAGCCACTCACTAAATTCTGCATCTTAGTGCTGGAATAGGAATGATGTGCCATAAGGAATAATGTCAACCACCGCTTGGGGAAGTTATTTTAAACTGGAATACATGTTATTTCCCATGGTACGGTGTTTGATAAAAGTCATATCTGTTCAGGCTGGGAAATTTACTTGCAAAGGGGGAGGGGGTGGAATTGGGATGATTTTTTGTTTTGTTTTGTTGTGTTTTCAAGCAAATCTCACTTATGTGGATTTATTGTTGGGGGTCAAGAAATGCTGCACGTGTGGTTTTGTGAACTGGGCCCTTTTTTAATTAATTACATCTTGTCTCAGTTGTGTATAAGTTTGGCAGAGTTCTTTCCAGGAACTACAAATCAGTTACTGTAATGAGAACTCACTTAAAAAGACTCCGAGACATTTGTACCATGCAGTAGCTCCTTAGAACCTTCCCTGTATGCAGTGTGTTTAGCCATGTTTGGCCTACATGGACCTTTTTTGTAAATTAAACTCTGTTTCCAGACAGCATTAAACTTTTTTATATTACGAAATTTACCATGTAAAAAGAATTTCATATTTTTATTGAAATTGCTAAGGCACTTGGCCTACTTGCTTTGTGATTTAAGTGTTTATTAAAGCATGAGTTCTCTCTCACACTGTTATGTTGTATCAGAGTATTTGTATGTGTTGCTGGAGCCATATTAGGCTTTGCTTCAGGCCTTCATTGCTCATCCATTGGGCATCACATGACTTTAAAAATCTCAAATGTATTTCTTTAAAAAAAAAAAAAAGTTCCTCTGAATTGCATTCTTATATACGATCCATGGGGCACTAATAGTTCACAGCCGAGGTGACCACTAGTGCATATTATAAATAAAACAGTCTGAAGACTGAGGAATGAGTTCTACAATAAGTGCTTCACACTCCCAGATGGATTACAAAACCTCTTTGCTTAATCAGGTCATCACATACTGCCATGCTTCATGGAATCTAAATTCTTCAGTACAGTAATATCTCATCCAGATGTGAGCTTTAAAATAATTTTCAGAGCAAGACAAATCTCATAGTAAGGCTAAAAATCCACATTTCACAAATTCTTCTCCAGAGCCTCAGAGAACATGAAAACTGCATTGCAGTGTCCATGAATTCTGGCAGCAAACGTATTCATGGGAATTTGTTATAAATCATTTTCAATGGGTAAATGGCGATCTCTTGTTTAACAAAAGTAATTTATCAGTACAGTGTAATTTTGAAAGTTTAACAGAGTTCAGAGCTGATTCTGCCTATTTCTGTGTCCATTTATTGATTGTGTGTCTCAGTGCCAATGATATTGGCTGCTAAGATTGGTCAACTGAGTTTATTCTGGACAATATTACTTAGGTATGTGGTCATAGTTCAATAACCGGGTACGGTGTACCCGTCGCTACCTGCCCTTACTCCCCCCCACCCATAGAACCCCTCACCGGATCCTTTCCATAAAAGACACAAATAACTCTTTGGGACTCAAACTGGTCGCAGCTTTATTAACTTCCAACAAGACCAAATACAATCCAACACAGTAACTTACCCCCCCCCCACCCCCCCAGCGGTGCAAGCCCTCACCAGCTATTTTATTAGCAAGGTGACGCCGCTTCCGCTTTGCTGGGTCCAGACCCCGACTAAATCACTTCGCCCTCCCTCATCCGGCTTCGCCATATTATTAGCAAAAACCTGAGGGATTGTCCGGGTCGGGGGTACCCCACCCCCGCCCTAATGCTTTCATCCGGCTCCGGACCCCGGAAACCTCCGGGATCCCGCCACCCCCTCCAGCTGCAACACCCCCAACCACCGAAACTTCAACCCACTCCCAGCAAGGGAGGGAGGGCGGGCGGGCGGGCGTCCGGTGTCTCCAACGGCTAAACGAAGAGGCCGGAGCCACGCCGCGTCCCCGCAGAAAAATACTCCCACCACACCTCCTCCTATCTCATTGGCTCCCGAGCTGCCAAACAGCCCACGGGAGCCAATGACATTGCGGGACTACTCACGTCCCGCCCCCTCCCCTTCCAAAGCTGCGATGCCGCAGCCCGGGCTGCGCACGTTGCCACCCCCCCCCCCAGGTTAGTGCCGGCCGCTCGCACGAGGCACCGCGGCCTTGCCATAACCAGGTATGGCGTACCTGTCGCTACCTGCCCTTACTCCCTCCCCCCACCCATAGAACCCCTCACCGGATCCTTTCCATAAAAGACACAAACAACTCTTTGGGACTCGAACTGGTCGCAGCTTTATTAACTTCCAACAAGACCAAATACAATCCAACACATTAACTTACCCCCCCCCCCCCCCCCCCAGCGGTGCAAGCCCTCACCAGCCATGTTATTAGCAAGGTGACGCCGCTTCCGCTTTTGCCGGGTCCAGACCCTGACTAAATCACCTCGCCCTCCCTCATCCGGCTTCGCCATATTATTAGCAAAAACCTGAGGGATTGTCCGGGTCGGGGGTACCCCACCCCCGCCCTAATGTTTTCATCTGGCTCCGGACCCCGGAAACCTCCGGGATCCCGCCACCGGCTCAGGCCTCCGACGACCTGAGCTGCCCCCCAACGAGTAAGCTCCGACCAGCCCTCCTCCCCATCATCATACCTTCCAAGGCCTCCTGCCAGTCATTAAGGAGCAAATCCATCCCCACCGGGGAGAGATGCACTCCATCCGACCTAAACAGGCCAGCACATTCGACATCCACCCAAGTGTGCAAAATTTGGACCCCCCCCTGTTCTACAACCCATCTGCCAATTTGTCGATTAATTTTCGTCAACCCTCTGGACCACCGCCACTGACCCTTGCAAGCCGGCCTTGGAATGATGTCGGACCAAACCAGGAGTATACCAGGAAACATCGCCAACACCACCCCCAAGTCCTTGCGCGCCGCTCGAATTAACTGCCTGGAAGTCCAAGACATCAAGTCATTGCCTCCCAGGTGAATCAACAAGGTCTCCGGTGACCCTCTGACGCGCACGTGGTGCCGAAGCAAAGGCAAGAGCTGAATCCACCGCAGACCGCGCTCGCCCAGCCATGAGACGGTCACCTCGGACGCATCCAGTCCAATATTCCGGCCAACGGGCCGTGTTGCTGCTCGTCGACCGGCCCAGTAAACAAACGAGTGGCCAATCACCCAACAGCGACATACTCCTTGTCCCGCTGCTGTAAAATAAAATTGAGAAAGTTAGTCACCCCCACCACCCCTACAAGCGCACGTAACTTCGGAACGCCTGCGACCGCCATCTTCCGATCCGGCGAATGTCCCGCTTCGACAGACCTTCCGCTGCAGCACTGGTAGCTGCCCCAATCCGGAATGAATGCGGAGCAAACTGTCCAGGATCCTCCCCTAAGTGCCGCAGCGACATCTGCAACACTGCCGTAAACTGAAAGCACGTAAGCACTCGCGTATCCTCATGCACAAAAAGATTGCCCGCACCTGGAGGCCGCAAACTCAGGTATGCATTTAACAACGTAACCGGGCACGTAGAATTGTCACACACCTCTCGCAAGACTACCCACGCTCCTTTCCCCATCTGATCCGTCTTGGACCATGCCAGGTAGATGCGAACCCCACCCTCTACAAATTGAACTTGGTGAACCTGCAAACCTCCACCCCTGGAAAGGCGACCCGACTCCGCCACTAATTCCCCCACTCGAAATGCACCAAAAAAGGCCACCGAAAATACCGGCTGAAAAAGCGTGCCCTCAAAAGGGGATGATACCACGTGCGGCAAAGCGAGACACAAGCGCCCCAGCAGGTCATGCGTTATAGGCAGCCGACCATCACCTGGCGATGGAACGGACCGCTCCCATCCCTGAAGCAGCCGACGCATCAAAAAAAAAAACCCCAGCAACCCCCCACCCCACCGCCTTCATAAAAAAGGCAAATCCTGCCAAATTCCTCCACACCGTTGACCGCGACACCCCTGCAACTTTGGCTGTCGAAACATACTGACCAAGAAGCAAGTCCGATGCTGGGCCCTGCCTCCATCCCTGCTCCACCAGGAAAGTCACCACACTGCTGCAGCCCCTCTGGTACGCATCCCAAGTCGCAGCTGACACTGAATTCTTCAACAAGTCCATCATGTCCCGAGGCCAATCTACCATAAGTGCTGAGGAACCGAAGCTCCTTCTTCTTCTGCTTCCGGCGCCAAGGTCCGAAACCGCTCCCACTTAAAACAGGAAAGAGCATCCGCAATCAAGTTAGTAACTCCAGGAATGTGACGAGCCTTAATCACCACATTCAAACGCAAGCAGGCTAAGACCACCTGCCGCATTAAATCAGCCACCGGTTTGCACCTCGGGGCATAATTATTCACCACACTGACAACTGCCTCGTTATCGCAGCACCAAACCAACTTGTGATTCCGCAGTCTGTCCGGCCACAACGCCAGCACCACTAGAATCGGGAACAGCTCCAAGAAGATGATATTACTGGTAAGGCCGATGTCCCGCCAGGACTGCGGCCACTCCGCCGCAGACCAGGAGCCCCCGAAGTATACCCCCAGTCCCCCCCCCGGCCGCGTCGGTATATAATTGCAACTCTTCACTGGATATCTCTTTATCCCTCAAAACCGTGATACCATTGAAATCGCGCAGAAATTCATCCCATACCCCCAAGTCCGCTCGCATGCTCCTCGAAACCCTGATCCGATGGTGAGGTTTAGCAACCCCAGCAGTAGCCGCCACCAGCCGCCGCAAAAACACTCTGCCCATAGGAATCACCCTGCATGCAAAATTAAGGGAACCGATAAGAGCCTGCATCTCACGCAAAGTCAACTTCGCGGAGACCATCGTGTTCGCCAACAAGACTCGCAGCCTCGTTACCTTGTCGGCGGGCAACCTAGCTATCCTTAATTCTGAATCTAGCTCCACCCCCAAAAAAGTAAGACATGTCACCAGACCCTCTGTCTTCCCGACCGCCAACGGCACCCCCCATTCCAGTGCCAACTGCATAAAGCCCCGTAACAAGTCCTGGCACTGCCCAGACTGCGCCTCTCCTACAAACAGGAAATCGTCCAAGTAGTGCATGACATATCCACTGCCCATTCTCTCCACAAGAGCCCAATGCAGGAAAGTACTAAACCGTTCGAAATAAGCACAAGATACCGCACAACCCATGGGCATGCACTTGTCAAAATAACAATGCCCTTCAAAACGGAATCCCAACAAAGGAAAAGCCGACGGATGCACTGGCAACAAACGGAAGGCAGATTCGATGTCCGCCTTTGCCATCAAGCACCTCGAGCCGCATTCCCTCACCAGATCCACAGCCTCATCAAAAGAGGCATAGCGCACCGCGCACAATTCTCTGGGGATGTGGTAATTAAACGAAGAACCTACCGGGAAGGACAAATTATGAATTAAACGATACTTCCCCGGCTCCTTCTTCAGTATTATTCCCAAAGGGGACACCACGAAATCCTCAAATGGTTGTTCCGCGAATGGGCCCGCACCCGCCCCAACGTGATCTCTCCAGCCAACTTATCCCTTACAATATGGGCCAACTACTTAACCGCAGACGAATTCCTAGCCTGACATGTGGCCACCCGCCCAACAACCGGGATCCAGAACCCCCCTGAAAACCCCCTTTCCAATATTAAACTATCCTTCCTCCTGGGATACCTCCACAACCACGGACGCAGCACTTGGATCCAAATAGGAGTCGGAGCTAAGCTCCGCAAGTTCTTATTGCTTGGAGGGGGGCGCAATAACTTCAGCCACACCTTTTTTAACACATTTGAGGGCTGAATGTCCTCCACCACAGACAGAGCAAGCGTGCTGGAATTTACAGTCTGGGAAGGGGCATGAAGACTTGTTGAATCGCCAACAGATATCTCCAGCGCCCCCCCCCCCCCGCAGGCCTCTGCACCGCAGGGGGCATGCCCGAACGAAAGGGCCTCCCGGCACCCGTTGTAACGACCAATCCCCTTTTTTGCCTGCTCCCTCCCCCACCGCCAGGTCTGACCGCCATTTGTGTCAACCATAAATTTATATCCTGCGTTCCCCAAGAAAGCATCTGGTTTTCTTCCATCTTATCACGGAACTTCTCATCATAGTTGAGCCACGCCCAACCATCATGCGTCTGAGAGGCCTCCAAAATAGAGTCCGTGTATGCCAAAAGCATACCGTACTGCTCCGGGTGCGCGTGCCCCCATACACTAGCCAGCCGTAGAAACGCCCGCGTCCAATTCACTACGTTCCGGGCCCCTCTCCGCACCCTACCGGCCTTCTCGTCCTCTTTCCTCTTCCTTTGACTGTCCCCTGACCGTTTTCGGCCTTCAAGTAACCGGAAAATATCGATATATCTCCGCTTTTGGACTTTCTTACGCAAATTCCTAGGCATGCTCTCCCATAACTCAGAGAAAACCGCTACCGTAGGAGTTGCCCCCTCCGCTTCCCGCCTCGCCGCCATCCCCCCATTATCTTTACCACGGCTTCCCTCGTCAGAAGTCGAACAGGACGACGAGTCAGAGGTCGAAGTGGAAGAGGAACCCGATCTCCTCCGTCTATGACAAGAATGTTTCCGCTTCCGACTCTTTTTCTTAAGGCCCTTGCCAGCCGTCGTTGCCCCATCCCGTCCCGCTGCCGCTTGGTCAACTGCCAACTCACCTGCAGCATCTGCAGCCGATTCTGAAGCTGTACCGGTTTCCTGCCGCACCGGCACCGACTGGACCGCTGCCACCCTCTCACTCACCGGTCCTCCCACCATGAAATGTCCGGCCATGTTCAAACTTGCGCTGTCTCGTTGTCGCGAAGAGCTCCACCAAGGACTCCCTGTATACTGCCAACCTTGTGGCACCTGCGGAGGAAAAACAGGGAAAGGCGAAGAGACACCTGCCATAGCCCAAGGTGGCTGCCAAGCCCCCAGCCACTCTGCTCGTGAGGAGCCCTGACCACCACTTTGCCAATGCTCCCATGCTGGAGATGAAACACCTCCCATGTTCCCTTCCATCCTACCATCCTACCATACCCGCAGACCCCCACCAATCCCCCCCCACCCATCTCTCCTCCACCCATCACAGCTACACCCCCTTCTGGGGGAATGGGCCCCCCAACCGGGCATCTAACCGACTCCCGCCCCGCCCCGCCCCTTGCACCGTACCCTCCCTTACTAATCCACCACTCCTGCTGCCCCGCCCACCACAATGCGCCTGACTATCTCCGAAAGCCTTGCACCCCTGAACAGTGCCAGCTACCTCGCTCTGCACCTGGGCTGGCCCACTGACCGGCCTACTGCCCCCCCGCCCACCTTTTCCCCTGCTAGCTGCTCTGCCTTTACCCCCCCCCACGCGCTCCTTACTTCCTCTTGCTGTCCTACCACCCCGCCCTGTGTTCTCTCTACCCACCTGCCCATCTCTGGTATCAGGCACCGACACACATTCCCCAACTGCCGCCACATTTTATTTATTTCTTTTTTAATTAACCTTCCGCCGCAACAGAATTAACCAACAATTAATTATTTGCAAACCCCCGCTTGCCCCGCACTCCGGACCCTTCGTCCGTCCACCCTGCAAAGAAACCTCGTCCTCCGCTCCCCAAAAGCTCGTCCTCCGCTCCCCCACTATTACTCACAGACCCGAACTTAACTTGCGGCGCCGCAACTGAACCTCGTCCTCCGCGCCCACAAAATTCGTCCTCCTCTCCCCGCCTTCCTTTCCAGGCCCCGATGCTGCTACTACTGCGCTTCTCCCGTCCGGCGTCTCCAATGGCTAAACAAAGAGGCCGGAGCCACGCCGCGTCCCCGCAGAAAAATACTCCCACCACACCTCCTCCTATCTCATTGGCTCCCGAGCTGCCAAACAGTCCGCGGGAGCCAATGACATTGCGGGACTACTCGCGTCCTGCCCCCTCCCCTTCCAAAGCTGCGATGCCGCAGCCCGGACCGCGCACGTTGCTGCCCCCCCCGGTTAGTGCCGGCCGCTCGCACGAGGCACCACGGCCTTGCCAATAGGAAATGGCACGTCTGTGCTGTCAGATGATGCATTTTCTTGCATTATGTATACTGGTGACTATAACTGCTCTTTCCTAAGACAATGCAAAGTAATAAAAAGCAATAACTAAAGCAAGAGTAACAAATCAGTTGATGCAAATATAGTAAGCTGAAAATGTACAACAGTGTGTTATTCCTTGTCATTGGTGCTGGCACTATTTAATTTGTACAAAATTGCCAAACACAAACTGAGAAGAAAGAAGCCAGTTCAGATTTGTTCATGAGCATATTTTCCTTTAGTTTATATTGGCAGACTGAATGTCTTCAGGACAGTAAGGAGGCAGTAGTTATATACACTAACACAAGCAATATGCGTACTGGTACACAATCACATTTCTATTGCTACTTGCCAAGCATCCTTAACATAACCCTTTGTCTCAAGCAAAGTCAAAAATCCCAGTTTTTGGTTTAGGATTTCCACCTTCCCTCTATTGCATCATTTTCTTCACTAGCCTAAGCTCTTTAGAGCAGGTGCAGACAGGGAAATTAAAACATATTAACCACTGAGCCAAAAGCTATGCTCCTACCCAGGGCCAGCCCAGGAGTTTCTGCTGCCCCCCTCCCTCGCACCGGGCCATCACCAATTCCGTCGGCCAGGTGGATGGGAGCGGGGGATAGCTCAGCTCAGCAGCAGGCCGTGTGCTTCAGTACACCTGGTCTGCTGCTTCTGACCCCCTTGCTGACACTACTTCCTGACCACAGAGGTCTGCCATCCTAGGCAGCCGCCTAGTGGACAGCACGACCCTGCTCATAACCACACCACTACTACACTTGGTCAAGGTACATACTAATCCATGTCCAAATACACAACTTTATCCATTGCAAGCCAGGCAGACTTCCAAATCCTGAAGCTTTATATAAAGAACAGCAGACTTCAGAATGAGAAGCAGGTTTATTCCTTAAACAATTATTTTACAGAAATCTACCCAATCCCTACCGTAATATTGCAGTAAAGTCCACAATTTTGGTATCTTTCTGCCTGATCCATCAAATGTATCAAGGTTTTTAGAGTTTCCTCATCCATGATCGCTAAGGAAAATGTGACTGTAGCTCTGCTACTCTTCAATATTTTTCTTGCCCTACTGACTCAACGCTTTGGTGTCTCTGCCTGCTACTATGCAGACGACATCCTGGTCATCTTGCACACTCACCCCTCTGCGCCTGATCTTTCTGCTATGAATGACTACTTATCTGCTGTGGTGTCTTCGCTAAACGACAATTATCTTTTACTTAATTTACACAAAACTGCTGCAATTTGGTTGACTTCTTCTACTGACCCTCCTTCTATTGCCCCACTGTTTTTAAATTCCCCTGCCACTCTGGTTCGTACTCTTACTTATCTTGAGGTTTCTCTGGATCTTTCTCTGTCTTTTCATGACTACATCAGTACAGTCATCAGATGTTCTTATTTCTTTCTGTATCAAATTAGATCCATTCACTCTCTTGTCCCCATAGTCACTTGCCACACTCCTCTTGAATCTAGTCATCAGCCGTCTTGATTATTGTAATGTCATATACACTAGTCTTTCGAAGTATAAAATTAAGAGATTGCAAATTGTTCAGAACTCAGCCGTCCAGATGCTTTCCCATGCCTCAAGATTGGACCATTATCATGCCCCTTCTTATAACTCACCACTGGCTTCCCATCCAATACCGAATGCAGTTCAAAGTATTAATTTTGGTCCACAAGGCTCTTCACTCTGGACTTCCCTTCTACCTTGCCTCACATATTCTTCATACTCCCCATTGGGTTCTTCAGTCACATCACATTAATCACTTGCATCTTACTTTGGCTTCTCAGGCTCCACTTGAGTCCACCAGACGATCTGCTTTTTTTTCCTTGCACCTAAACTTTGGAATGACCTTCCCCCTGACCTCCACTTGAAACTTTCCTACCCTAGGCTTAAGTCATCCCTTAAGACTCATTTGTTCCACTGTGCCTTCTCCGTACATCCAGACTCTGCAACTGACTGATGCTTTTTCTTTCTATCCCATACACTCAGACAATGCAATTGCCTGATACTATTTCTTTCTTCCTATCCCCCCTACACTCTGTATGATTGACTTTACCATCACAATGTATTTCCTTTCACAGTTTCTCTTTTAATGTTTTATTGTAAACCACCATGCTGTACCAATAAGGCCGAATATCAAAATTTTAATAAATTAAAATAAACTTGTGCATGTTGAGGGTAATTTTATGAAAGTAAAGGCTACATAATAAAAGTAGAACTAGAGGAGATTGCTAACCTTTCCATCACTTGGATCAAGTATCTGACTAATGCCTACAAATGCAGAAAAGGGTCCATCCGAAGATCCTCCTTAGAGAAGAAGGGCAGGATGACGGTGTGGTTAAAGTGAAAGGGAGACAGCACCTTTGGGAGAAATAATGGCATAGTCAGCAAGGAGACAGAAGTCACTGAAGACCAGAAAAGGCTCCCTGCAGGAAAAGGCATGCAGCTCAAACACCTACAATAGTCACCAAGAAAATCCCCCTAAATCCTTCAGACAGACCTTACAAAATCAGTTGCTTCAAACGCAGAGATTTCGGTGGAGAACAACTGGATGCACTGGCAGATGGATCTTCTTCACTCCCTTGAGGAAGCAGACGATGTCAGAGTATGCTGCTAAGCACACCCCTCAAATGTACCTCCAGTAACATGCCAGGACTGCCACCTGAACCTTGGGAGAGTTCAGGACCAACCCCTGGTCCAGACCAGACTGTAAGGAGGACAAAAAACACTGACTATGTCCACCTTCCTGGGCTCCATGGCCCAAGAGGAACACAACCTCCCAAAAGCTCTCTAGACTGTCACATAGGCTAAAAAGAAGATGCCTTCTGGGCGTTGAGAAGGGTGTCCATTATCATTTTAGAGTACCCCTTCTTAGATAACCTAAGTCTAAGGCCAGGCTGTAAGCAAGTAGGGAACACAATCCTCAATCATCAGGGGCCTTGCCACAGGAGGCTCCTCTTGAGGCAACAAGGTAGAGACCCTGCCAGTAGGTTCAAGAGATCTGTTTACCATGACCTGTGTGGCCAATCCAGAGCCACTAAGAATATCAAGCCCTGGTGAGAACAAAGCCTGCACAGAATGGGACTTACCAAGGACAGGTAGGGTCATTACTGGAGTAGGACATTTTATTTATTTAACAAATTTTCTATACCACCTTATCTTATAATCAAGGCAGTTTACATTGAACTTCAATTGTTACAGAGAACTAGTATGTAAAGAACAATAAAAACTTATTCAAACTTATTAGAACCCAACAATAGTAACAATTTTAGGGAACAAAGGGAGGGGATGAACGGGTGGTGCTAGAAGCACAACTTATGTACATTGTGACGTGATCAGTTCTTGATTTGTGGGAATGATGCCAGTGGTTAACTGGGGTGTTGGGAGTGTTCGTTGAAATGTTCAGTGAAGAGGAGAGTCATGAGTTGTTTCCGAAAGTCCTTTAAGTCTGTGGTTGACCTTAGCTTTTCCGGAAGAGAGTTCCAGATAGTGGGATCAGCAAGAGAAAGAGCCATCTTAGTGGTGGTTTCTTTGGCCTTTGTGAATAAGCTGGGGGTTTGTATGGTGTTTATTGTGCTGCTTCTCTCAAGTCTGATACTGGGTTTGGTGCAGATGAGGTCGTGTAAAATTCCTGCTGAGATGTTATTTTTGATTTTGAAGATTGTAAGAGCAGATTTGTATTTAATGCATGAGGTAATTGGTAACCAGTGAAGTTCATACAGAAGGGGAGTGATATGGTCATGTTGTGATGCTTCAATGATGGTTCAGGCAGCGGTGTGTTGGGCTACTTGAAGGGGTCGGATGGTTTGTTTGGGTAATCCTTGGGAAAGAGTATTGCACTAGTCCAAGGTTGGTGTTATGATGGTTTGGCATACTGTCCGGAAATGTTCTTGGCTGAGGAGAGGTTTTAGTCTTCGGATCATTGCAAGTTTATAGAAGGCAGTCTTGGAGGTCTTATTGATGAGTGCTTGTAGCGTGAGGTGTTTGTCAAGGATGACCCCGAGGTACCGAACTTCATTTTTTTATTGCAATTGGCGTATTGGCAATATTGATAGATGTGGGGTGTGTGTACCTGGTTTCCCGTGTGATCATGATTGCTTCAGTTTTTTTTAATGTTAATGTTGAGGTTGTTGTTCATAAGCCAGGCTCTTATTTCATGCAGGCAGGTTGAGATTTTGGTGAAGTCCGGGCTGTCCAAGTGGATTGGGGTATAGGCCATAATATCGTCTGCATATATTGCATATTGGATCTTGTGTTTGTTGAATATCTTGCATACACGTTGTATGTAAATGTTAAAAAGAAGGGCAGATAGTGAGGACCCTTGTGGTACTCCTTGCATTGTGTGGAATGGTTCTGAGGTGAGGTGACCGGATTTGACTCTCTGTTGTCTGTCTTTGAGATAGGATTGGAACCACTTGATGGTTGTGTTTTGGAGGCCGATCTTCATCAGGCGCTTCAGTAGGATGTCATGGGATACTGTCAAAGGCAGATGAGATGTCGATAAAGATTAGTAGGAAACCTTTTTTTAAGTTGTCTATTCCTTTGAGTAAGTTGTCAAATAAGTGGGTGAGTAGTGTCTCCACACTGTGATCTGGACGAAATCTGTGTTGGTGTGGATCTAGGGGGGCATGTAGGTCGATGTGGTCCTGAAGCTGTCTCTGAACGATCTTCTCGATTAATTTGGCAAGGAATGGAAGGCTGGTTATTGGGCGGTAGGATGCTGGATCAGAGCCATTGGTTGAGGTGCTTTTTAGAATAGGGCGGATGGTAGCTTGCTTGAGGGCCTTGGGCATGTAGCCCTGGGTAAGAGAGATGCTTATTATCTTTTGGATGTAATTGATTAGTTCTTCCTTGGTGAATTTGATCCACATCACTGGGCAAGGATCTGATGGGGATGTGGTTGTGTTTAGGGCAGTTATGATTTGAGCTATTTGCTCCGTTGCTGGGATGTTGAAGTTCCTCCAGTAGTTCATGGTGGTAGAGCTTGCATTGATGGGTGGGGCATCCATAGTAGAGGTGTCATTGGGTGGCATGGTTTGGTGGGGTTTGTTTTTGGATATGAAGAAGTCGACGAAGGCTTGAGGGTGTATGTTGTCTTCTTCCTTCAAGGCTGGGTCTTTCGTGAGAGTTTGTACAATATTGAAGAGTTCCTTGGGTTTGTTGCAGGCTTTTAGGATGAGATTTGAGTGGTATTGTTGTTTGTGTTTGTTAATTAGGGTATTGTATTCTTGTATCATTGTTTGGCATTGCTTTAATGTGTTTTCTGATTTGTTGAGTCTCCAACGTCATTCATATGGACGTAATTTCCTTTTGGATTCTCTTATTGTAGTGGAGTACCATCGTTTTTGTTATGGTGTATGTTTTCTCGGGTTGGGATTTTTGCTGCTGTGTTGATAGTTGTGTTCCTGACATTGATAGCATCATCTAGATCAGTATAGTCCTGTGGTAGGGATTGGAGGGTGTCTCTGAGGAATTGCTCTTTGTCGAATGCTTTGAAATGACTGGTGTGTTTATCTGTTCTCTGGCTATTCTGTTGATTGCTGAGATGGAGATCAAAGAGTATAGCATGGTGGTCAGACCAGGGTATGGGTGTGATTGATGGTAATGTAACGTGGCCGTGGTTTAGTGTGCTTGTTGGGGTGAATATGATGTCTAGGGTGGAGCCAGAGTGGTGGGAAGGCCCTGTGATAATTTGTTTAAGATGGATGGATGCTATTGCTTTGTTAAAAGCTTTTTCATCACTGGTAGAGGCAGATATAAGGTTCAGGTCTCCTCATACAATAAGAGGTTTATGAGGAGAGTTAGCTGAGTATATTGTCTCCAGAATGTTGGATATGTCCATTGTAGGGGCATTTGACGCTCTGTAGATCAGGCAGATAGAAACGTGTTGATAATGTCACAGCATTCAGTACTTGCAGATCTTATTATTTTGAGCTTCAAATCCATTTGAGTGAGGATAACACCACCACCACCTCGTTTGTGGTTGCGGGGGCAGTTGTATGCTGTGAATGCAGGTGGTGTTACTTGATTCAGGATGACTTGGTGGAGTTCTTTAACCATGATTCTGTAATGCATAGGATGTCAATGTGGTTGTCTTGTATGTGATCCAAGATGGTGTTTGTTTTGTTGCGTATGGATCTTGCATTTCAAGCCCACTGCCTGCAGATCCTTCCTGCAACTGAAAATGTTCTCTATTTTGGCATTCTCTTGAGTGGCCATCAAGTTGAAAACTAAAAAGTTCTCTGCACTATGAGATCAAACACTTGAGGGCTTAACTCCAACTCACTGGGATCCACAGTGTTCAAAGTCAAGAAGTCAGCCTGTGCATTGTCGATGTCTGTCATGTGGACAGGGCAATTAACTGCTCCTCTGCCCCATAACACAGCTCCACCATCTCAAGAGCCATTCTAGTACTGCAAAGCTTGCCTTCCATATTGACATACACCACAGCTGTGGCATTGTTAGAAAACATGCAGAATTGCTTGGTCCACCATGAGGATCACTCTGTCTTACAATCAACAGAGTGATCAGGTGGTCTCTGGTCAATGACCAGTCTAAGCAAATTAACTTAGTGAGCTCCACCCATGTGACTAATCACCTGCCTGGTGCTTCCAGAAGCATCTCTCATTCACCAGATGGTGCGACTAACTATCACACCCAGCTGCTCCTTGAGTTTCTAAGAGGAAGAATTCACTTTTATAACTTTAAAAAGGAAGACCAGAGTGACAGATGTCGTCTCTGGAATGGGTGGCATGTGCACCCTGGCCCAAGGGATTAGCTCCAGGGTCAATGCTATGGACCCTAGGAGTTAAGAGGAATCTCTGGCCCATTAGGCTGATCAAGCACAGAACCCCCTAAGCTGTCTCTGTAGCTTGAGTGACCTCTCCAGCATGAGGAAAAATTGACCTAGAAGAGTGCTAAAACAAGCCCTGAGATACGTCAAGTCCTGGAAAGGAACCAGGCTGCTCTTGGGACAGTGATCCCCATTTTCTTATTTTTATTGCATTCCTGAAATAAATTAAATGTTTAAAGTTTTTGCCAGCTTCTACTATTTAATACATAGTGTGACCATTTGTGGTGATTCTGCATGTGCAAGATTTCCAGCCAAAAAAGATTGGCAACTTTTATGCTCAACAAATCAGAAATAAAACATTTAAACCAAACAGAGGAATCAGGTAATACCACCAATAAAGGTAGGAATAAAAAGTAGACAAGCTGATGTTGAATCACTATAGCTCACTGCTGCTTTGATAAGAAAAACATTTTATACTACTAATTAGATACGTGGATAAAGCTATCATCACTGGTAGCATTCCTTTTAATCGGACTCTTGATAATAGAATTGTGCATATTAAACTTTAATCTGCTGGATAAGGTACATTTCAAGATATATTGCTATGCTTGTCCAAAATTTACTTTGTGACAGACCTCCAAAATATTCATTTCTTCTTGGTGTTTACTCAAACCACTCTCGACTCATATTTCCTTTTCAGGAGTAGAATGGTGGAAGAATTCAAATTGCATTCCAAAACAGCGATTAATCAAAACAATCTGCACATTTAAAACTCCTTTCTCTCTCATTGCCAGTAATAACTGAGCATGGTAGATTTGATGGATAGGCTTCAGCAGCAATTTTCAATGCTCTGCCTTTGTTTAAACGTGATGATAGGTTAGCTAGAGGGAAGTTCATATGATATTTATTTCATTTTTCCCAAAATAATAATATACCCTAGTCAGAGTGAAGAGTGGTGAAGAATAATAATGTTAATATGATTATTTCATGCATCACTGGTTGTGTTCATTTTTTGGGTTCACTAGTTTTCTTTGTATCCTAGTCCCAGGACTTATCCATTTCTTCAATGTCATTCTCTTGTCTATACGTACTATTATAACAGCTTTGTGCTCAATCTAAATAGCAATTGTTAACATTTAAATGAAAACTATACCCACCATATAGTAGGCTGATGTTCCATAACTGTATATATCAAGCAGTAATATATATTGTTAAAAAAATCTTAATTTTGATACTTTTGAACAGTATGCCCCCAGTAGCATGCAAGAGTCAGCACCTGAACCTTGAGTGAGTTCAGAGCTGGTCCAACTTACACTGCATGAAGGACAAAACAGTGACCATGTCCGCTTTCCTGGCATCCAGGGCCTAAGAGAAACAATTTCTTAAAGAGCTTCCAGATAGTTACATAAGCTATGGATGTAGAGACCATCTGGAACAAGTATCCTTTCTTAGGCAGCTTAGCCCTCTCAAGGGCCAGGCCGTAAATGAGAAGGGAGTCACATCCTCCATGACCAGGAGGCCCTGTCACATAAGTCCCCTCTCCTGAGGAAGCAATAGTGGGAGCCCCACCAAACAACACAAGAGATCTGCGTACCATGACCTGCACAACCAATATGGTGCCACTAGAATGACCAAACCGAGGCAAGACTGAATTCTGTGCAGAGGATGGCTCACCAGGGGCCATGGGGAAGACATACAGGAGCCTCTATTGGGGCCACTCCTGAGGAAGGGCATCCAAGCCTGCTATCTATGGCTCCTTCCTGAGACTGAGAGGATTTTTTAAGCTGCTTTAATTGACTCAGCAGACAGCCAAAGAAAAAAAACAGCAACAAAAGCAACCTAAAAAAGGGGTATGCCAACCCAAAAGTACTAGTCTATGAACAAAAAGGCCAACCCCAAAACAGAGTAAACCAAAACATTTAAATGCATTTTTTGTCGGACTGTATCAAAGTGAGGAACAAACACCTACTTACAAAATGTCCATTTTACTCAATAAATTGCAGTAAAAACAGCAAAAATGATTTAAACAAAGCACAAAATACTTAACTGATTTGAGAAGGACGATCTTCACACGCTCATTCAAAAGTCAAGAATACATGATGCAGTACCGCGTTTCGGGTCCATTACACATTTTTAAACCCTGTGTCAGGTGTTGATTCTCGTTGAATGCTGTAAAACAACAAAAAGTATTCATCCCACAAAGGCTGCAAACAGTGAGTGAACCACTCTTTTTAAAACCGGCGTCTGACGTCACCACTGACCTGCACTTTTACCGCAAAGCTGATTGAAGGCTGAGAACAACCAATGTAATCACACCTGCAAACAGCAAAGAGATCCTTAAAGACACAATAATCAAGACTATAAAACACTGTGCCAATCTAGTTCAAGATTTAGTCCATGTGAAGATACCAAGTCCAATGTAAAAATCCATCTCTGTTCACAAAATTGTAAACGTGCCTCACGATCATCCCTTCTGACCAACAGGGAGATCTAATCAAGTATTCTCCAAGACAGATGATTAAAAGAATGATCCAACTAAATACAATGTTGAACTATCAGAGCCATGAGCGTCTTTGTTTGCAATCGAGAGGCATGCTCTGACAGGCGAACCTTAAACTGACAGATCGTGCGATCAATGTATTTTAAGCCACAGAGGCATACCAGAAGACAGACCACAAAAGTAGACTCACAATGTGTGTGAAAGCATGAGTACCAGATCTTGTTGGTAGGATTGTCAACCCATGATTCACCATCAATAGTGCTCAAGCAGAAGGTACAACTCCTGCAAGGAAAATGGCCCCTCTGCTCAGATGTCACTAGAGATCGAATGGTATACGCCATACCCAATGGTTGCTGAAAACATGAATGAAGGCTCAAAACTTGCCAATGCTTTTGTAGAAACTTAACTTGATGTGACTTGTCCATATAGGGTAAAACTCCTATAATCTTGTCTGTCAAGCTTGATGTCACCCCTCTGGTTGTCCTATGTAGGCAAAAGCCATTCTCTATGATTGTACAAAGCTCGCCTGTAGGCAGTCCGAATGACAGATTCTGAGTAACCCCTTGCATACAGACATCTGTTTAATTCCCGTGCATGTACCTTGAAATCTGCTGTTGAAGTACAGATGCGCCAAATGTGTAAAATTGACCAAAGGGGAGACCCCTCTTCAATGAACTAGGGTGGAAACTATGAAACCATAACAGAGTGTTCTGCTGTATTGGTTTTCTGTACAGTGTAGTATATAGATAATCCCCATATCTGAAGACTGTAACATGTAAAAACTCAATAGATTTAGTCTCATACTTGGCTGTAAACTGGATGTTTAACCTTACACAAATTAAGCCAAGTTAAAAATACATCTAGGTCTGACAAAGATTCTGTCCAAATGGAAAAACATATGAAAACATTTCCACAAAAATATTTTGCAAAACCAATTCAAGGGATAAATCAATGTGTCCTCCATCTTAGCCAATGGGGTTGCTACTAAATCTTTGTCTAGTGGCCACTAAGGGTGCCATAGTAGCCCCCATCGCTAAACTGGTAAAAAGCCCTCAAAAAATTAAGGTATCAGCTAGTAAACTATGTATGCCTGTAATGATGGAGAGTAACCAGAAGTCTCAGACTATAACAAGCACTATATCTCAGGTATACCCTGAATTCGTGCCACAAACTGCATCAACGACTTCGGTTCTCTTGAAGGATTTGTTTGTTAAATTACAATTTGTTCTAATTTTTTCTAATTTTTCTTAATTTTTTCTGTGACTATAATGATATATCCTATCCACGATTCACAATGTATTCAATATAGTCACACTTATCTTAAATCGTTGAATGTAGCAAACTCCTCTTTCATCATTTCCAAATTGCCGTCCGGCAACGATTAGATGGTAAAGTTCTTATTCATCAAAGTATTGCCTCTCATGGGAAATAGTAGACATAGTAGCCCCCATGGCTATGCTGAAAATTTGTGAATAAAAAGAACCTTCATACAGAAAGTAATTTCTGGTCAAAACAAGCTCTAACAGATTCAATACAAAATCCTTGGGTAAACATGAAGGCAATTCCAAATGACTTGTATAAATTGTTGCTATGGCCTCATTCTGATGAATATTTGTATATAAGAATATGATATCTAATATGACCAAAAATGCTTCAGATGTTGTAATAGTTATGGTCTCCAGCAAAGAGATGAAATGCAAGGTGTCCTTTACAAAAGATGACATTCTAGCTGCTACCGGTTGAAGTAAACAATCACAAAATTTTTGACAAGGGTTCCAAAATCGTGTCACAACAAGAAACAATGGGGCGACTAGGTGGATGATGGAAGGCTTTATGAATTTTAGGTACCATATAGATCACTGGAACTTTGGGAAATTCCAAACATAAAAAAGAAAACTCCTTTCGTGTGAGCCATCCTGCTTCAAAAGCCTGAGAATAAGTAGTCCTAATCAGAGACTTAAGTGTAGGAGTAGGGTCCGAAGGGAGAATTCTGTAGTATTTCTGGTCTCCCAAATGGTCCAGTAGTTGCTGGTGATACATCATTTGAGATTGTAAGACAATCACACCAGCCTTATTGGCATTACAAACTACAAGTTCTGTATCAGAAGCTGTTTATGGGCTGTTCTCTGAGATGACATTAAATTTGAATGGCAAGGTTTAAACGAGAGCTCCACATTCTGTAATGCAAAGAGAACCAGACATGGGTAAGTAGAAATAGCTGGATCTATGGGGCCTGGAGGACATCATCTAGAAGTCTGGAATACAACAGTTATCCTGAGACGAAGATGTAGTAGCAAAAAAATGCAATACCTGCAATTTCCGAAAAAACCTCCGTAAAAGCAACCAGCATCTTAAAAGGATCATACTATATTGTTGAAACAAACGATAACCCCTGAGCAGAGGTCAATGCTCTGTTGCTAAGGTTGACAACTAACGTTTGGACCATAACCTAGTCACAGGACCCTGTCACTGGCCTGACTGATACTGGGCACGAGATTGACAAATAAAAATATAGAAAAATAAGCAGAACAAGCATAAATAAGACAGAGAAAGGTGGGCCTAGGCCCAGACTTTCCAACCCCACTTAGGGGTCCAATGGGGTCCTCCTGTCCAGTCTCCAGCCCACCACTACTAGAACCCTTGAGTAACTCTGTTGGGCACAGGGAAACTGTCAGCTCGAGAAGACAATGTATCAAGCAAACAATGGGATATGGTCTTACACAGGCCACAGGACTACGATATTGGCCAGGGGAGACAGACCTATCTGCATTGCTGCACTAGTCTACACACATTGCCACCTGCTGGATGCAGACAATATTGGCTTCTCTCCATGCTGCAGAGTGTATATATAAGTGATGACATCAATGAAAGTTGTTCTGCTCTGCCTCCACCTGCTGGGTGGGGCGCATAACTCACTCATCTGGATTGGTCTAGCAGGGTGAAAAGGAAAAGTGCTTTAAATATCAGGTCCTTGAATACTATAGGATACAGAGTGGACATACATTTTTGCAGTGTTCTCAGAAATTTGAAGCTGAAAGTTCATTGTTACTTTTTAATACAGGGTTTCTTAGAGCAGCAGTCCTATGCGATATCCTCAATGTACAATGCCTTTTAAAATCTTCACGCCCTTGTATGTTTTTTGCATTCTACTAAATAATACAATTCAAAATGCATTAAAGCAGGAGTTTGTCTTATTGATTTATAGTACATACACTCTGAATTTTGAGTGCGAAAGAACAGAAGTATTTGAATTGATTACTCATGTCTTCATATCCCTTGACTCCACAGGTGATGGAAGCTCCTCTGTAGCAATCATAGCCCTGATTCTTTTTGAATTAGAGGATTGATTGATTAGTTTGATATAGGACTTTTCACCAAATCTTTAAAGTGATTTACAATCATAAAAGATATAGTAAAACAATTGTAATCTGTCAAATACATTTTAAAAACATAAAAGTCTAGAAGTACGGAATCTATACCAGAATAAAAATGACTAAACATTAACATATCTTGACTAAGTTGCACAACAATTGTAATACCCTAGGTAGACCAGGTTTTAAGTGTTTTCCTTAAAAGTCATATAATTTGTAATCTCCCACTGGACAGAGAATTCCAGAGGAATAGCCCTGCATAGCAAAATGATTTGTTTCTAGCAGTAGATAACCAAACACAACATGGGCAACAGAACAAGGACAGTTGAGATAAGAGCAATTCACAAACACAACATATTCAATTTATTAGTAAGGTATAAAGGAACACCTCTGGTTCAAAGCAATTTAATGGAAATTCTGGCAGCTCAGGCTGTCAATGTAGTACCATAAGAATCAGAGTTAAAAGATTGAATTTGCTGTTGTCCATAATCAGCCTTGTGGCTCTATTCTGAATCAGCTACAACTTATGCAAGCTGTGTTTTGAAAAACCTTAATACAATGAGCTACAGTAGACCAAGCGACTGGTAACTGTTGCATGGACAACCTTCACCTGATCTTCAAGAGAAAGAAAGGGCCTTACCTGACACATCAACCGTACCTGGTTAAAACATGAATGAATTATAGTCCTACTTTGGGATGAAAGAGACAGATTTTTGTCACAATGAAATTCAAGAGTCACTATTTTTTCTTGAATCAAAAATATCAATAAATATAGGAATTCCTTCATAATGGGTCTGACCATCAATGGGGAATGCCTTCTAGAAATCCAAATTCATTATCAGGTGGTGCTCATGACACCATTTCTTAATTTTTATCAATACTTCATTGCTAGCATACTAATTTTTAACCTTGACAAACATAGCAGCAGCAAAAATGGCACTAAATCATGTCCCTATAATTTATTTTCTAATGGCATCAAATACATATTAAATAAGAGCAATAGCAATGATCCCAGTTGAACTCTCCCATTTGAGTCCTTGGAAAGAAGATAAAAGAAGGATTACAATAAACACCATGTGCTCTTTGACAGATAGGCAGGTTTAGCTCCTAGGTCAATAACGTGAAGTCCTATGTCCTGTAAAGATGACAGCAGCAAATCATGATAAACAGTGTCAAATGTCTTTGTCAGATCTAATTGTATCCAGAGGGCATCATATCTTTGATTTGTCCCTGATGGCTAGCAAGGACTGTTTCTGTGTTATAAACCTGTCTATGCTCTGATTGAGAGAAGCTCAAATTTGATACACACTGTATCTACCTAATTCAACACTACCCTTTCCAAAACCTTAGTGGAAAAAGAAAGATTGGAAAGGAGAAAAATTGAAACACATGGAGCCTTCCATTTTTTCTTTCATTAGAATAAGATTAAAGGAAGCTTGTTTAAATTATGCAGAGATGACTTCCTCTTAAAGGTAAAGATTAATCAGGTGTTAGGAATGATGCTAACAATTGGCCAGTTTAAAGAAAAAAACACACAAGATTGGAGCCTTGTCTAGTAATACAGCAGCTGACTTAATGGAAATGATGACTTTCTTGACTTCCAAAGTAGTAACAGAGCAGAAGAACATCATTAACCGAGGTAAACTGGACCTGGTGCTCCCCTTTCCACCCCAGCTCCTGCCCTCCCCCCCCCCCAACACTTGTCATAAAAACTCCAGACAAGCCATTGGGAATAAACTGGTCGCAGCTTTATAAACATGCATAACTTTATCAAAACATTAGAATCCAACAATAATCCTCATAACAACCCAAATAGAAGAACCAATACCTCACCAGCCATGCAATTAGGAAGGTGACATCGTCTCCGCTTCCGCCAATGGCAAGCTTACCTACCCCCCACCCCCCTGCATCCGACCTCGCCATATCATTAGCAAACGCCAGCCAAGGATTGTCCCCAACCTCCCGCCCCAAGTATTGCCCAAATTCTCCAGACCCCGGAAACCTCCGGGATCCTACCACCGGCGCAGGTGATGTTAACGTCCCTGCGCCACCCCCCCCCCCCAAAAGCTGCGACCAGCGAGTATCCTGCCGAACCACACATTCCAATGCCCCCTGCCAGTCATTGAGCAACAAATCTAACCCCACTGGGGATAAATGCACTCCATCCTGCCGATACAAACCCGCAAAGTCAATCTCCACCCAGGAATGCATAATCTGATAACCCTCTTGCTCACAGACCCAGCAAATCTTTTCTGGTGGAATGGAAGTTCTAGAAGAGTTCTTGATACAAGGCTCAAAAAGGATCGAGTTGGGACTAATATTAGAAAATATTTGTTCACAGATAAAGGTGGTGATGCTGGAACCTTCTCCACTAGGAGGCTTTTAAGGCAACAACAGTAACAGAATTTAAGACATGAGACCAGCCTCAGTTGCAAAAAAGTGAAGGGAAACCCGAAATAAACTGTTACCAATGCAGGGGCGGCTCAAGGCAATCTGCTGCCTGAGGCGAAGGATGAGATGGCAGCCCCCCCCCTGCCCGTAGAGGGGGCAGGGCTTTTTCAAAACCCCAATCAGGGACTGAAACAAACCAAACAGCTGATTAGATTATATGGAGGAAATGCAAGACGTCTGTACCCCAAGGAACTAACAGAGAGCGAGAACCACAGCACAGTTTATAAAACTAAATTATAACACATTTTTATTTTGTTGTTATAAACTGCGTTATGGTTATTGCTTTTTCTTTTTCAACATATATTTTACATCCAGAGAACCTCCTTCAACAGTGGGTGCAGAGCAGAACCAGGATATTCACCCATACAACTCGATATGTAAAAAAAAAAAAAAAAAATCTGATTCTGATCATCTCACTAACAACAAACATTCTCCAGTACCAGGCATATTGTGAACTAATACAAAACCCTACAACAAAGTCACTGAGTATCTATAGAGCAAATTTACTATACCATACCATATCAGCATCAACTTCCAAACTCACATAAGGAGCCCTCCAAAAAAGCATGGAACATCCATACACCTATTTGAAAAGCTGAACATGTCAAATCACTACAGTATAGATCTTTATGCACAAACTCCATGTTAACAGAACACCTGGGCTCAGTCACACACTCAGAACACAGACCCTCACCAAGTACAGAATAAGTAACCACAATCTAAAGTAAAAATAAAAATATGTAGACAAAATTTAAACTGAAACCCCAAGAAGCCAAACTCCTCAAGCAGTGCAATATCAGATAAATAAGATATGCAGTTCCCCCATACAGTGTAAAATAAAAAAGATAACACAAAGTCCAAACACTAAAATGGACCTTTGTTATCTGACCATTTTATTCTCTGATCATGCTGGTCCCGATTTGAGGCTTCTGCTTTCCTGTCTTTTCTTAGTTCTCTTTCTGTGGTCTATGGTCCATCTGCCATTTCTTATCTCTTCTTTTGTTTTCTTCCCTTCTTTCCATCAGCCAATTTCCAGTCCCAGTAACCCTTCCCAGTATCGGCCCCTTTCCAGTCCTCCCTCCCAGTACCTTCCCAATGTCAACTTGCATTCCCATGACAGCCACTGGTGTCCATTCCCTTCCAGTCCCCCTCCTTCCCAACTGTCCAGTCCCTTCTAGTCCAAATACCATGACAGCCGCTCTCAGCATCCACTCCCTTCCAGTCTCATTCTCCCATCCCCTTGCATCAGCCCATTTGTAGCCCTAGCCCCCAGTTTTCTTCCAGGGCCAGCAGCTCTATCCTCCCCTCCCCAGCATCAGCCATTCCCAGTCAAAGTACTCCAATCAGCTCACTTCCAGTGCTAGTCCCCCCTCAACCCCATTACCAGTACTAGCCTACCTTAATCAGTCCATTACCAGTCCTACCCCCCCATCAGCCCATTACCAGTCCTAGCCTCCCCTAATCAGCCCATTACCAGTCCTAGCCTCCCCTAATCAGCCCATTTCCAGTGCTAGTCCCCCCTCAGCCCATTACCAGTGCTAGCCCCCCTCATCAGCCCATTACCAGTCATAGCGTCCCCCCTGGTCTGCCCATTACCAGTGTTAGCCCCCCCCATCAGCTCATTATAATCCTAACCTGCACTGTCTCTCCCCTTTGTCTAGCATTTATCCACTGTCTGTCCCCTTTGTCTACTACTTATTCCCCTGTCTCCCCCTTTGTCCAGCATCATATCCTGTCTCTCCCCTTTGTCTACTACTTATCCCTCTGTCTCCCCCCATTGTCCAGCACTTGTCCACCTGTCTCTCCCTTTGTCCAGCACTTGTCCCCCTGTCTCCCCCTTTGTCCCCCCTGTCACTCACCTTTGTTTCTCCTTGTTGTCCTCCTGTCCCAATTCCCTCCACCTGCACCTCTCATCCGGCGGTGGCCGGGGCACTCCAGCTGTTTTAATTTTTATTTTAGATTTTGCCGCCTCTGCCTTCCCACCGCGTTTTTTTCCTCAAGTAATACTTGCAGCAAAAAAAAAAAAAAAAAGCAGCGGGAAGGCTGAGGCAGGGCAGAGGCAGCAAAATCTAAAATTAAAACAACCGGAGTGACGCTGCCAATGCACAAATCAGCCTGATCACTTGCAGTTGCATGCGATCAGGCTGATTTGTCTGACACAGGCGGCACTCCGGCTCTGTTTTAGTTTTAGGTTTTGCAGCCTCTGGTCTGCTTCTGCCTTCCCGCATGGGAAATCAGAGGCAGGCCAGAGGCTGCAAAATCTAAAATTAAAACAGATCCAGAGTGCTGGCGTTGGGAGGTGCCACCCCCGTTGGAGTGCCGCCTGAGATGAGGTGGAATAACCGTCCCTGGGCCTATGACACCAAAAAAGCAAGGTATTAGAGTAGCTCAACAGGACTTATGGTCCTTATCACAAACACATTCTGTTTTATGATAAAAATGTAATACTGCAAATTCAAATTTTGACATTAAAAACCTTCTTTTGTCTTTGAATTCTGCAGGTCAGTTTAAACTTTTTTTTTAAGTGGTTGGGAGAAATGGGAATGGCTTAACTATTAGGCAGTCTACGTTGTTTCCAAGGTCAGTAACCTCAGGAGGGTGGGGAAAGGAAGACAGTAAAGAACAGCTGCAGTCAAAACAAAACAATAATATGTTCTGACAGTCACACTAACTCCAAATACCCTCAAGTACATACTTTTACCCACAGGGAGGACTGGCAATTTTCAAATAGCCCTTTTACCCAAATAAGTAGCTATTCCTTCGAGTAAACTGTCTTTGGAAATTACCTGCATGCATAAAAAGAAGTTTGCACATACTTTTCTCTAACGCAGGGGGATTCTTAACCCAGTCCTTTGGACACACCTAGCCAGTCATGTTTTCAGGATAACCACAATAAATATGCAGGATAGAAATTTGCAAACACTGCCTCCACTGGATGCAAATCTCTCTCATGCATATTCATTGTGGCTATCCTGAAAACCCAACTGGCTAGGTGTATCTCAAGGACTGGATCGAGAACCTCTTCCCTAATGTGAGCTTCAGCATTTTTCAAAGGAAAGCCCGCATATACTTCTGCTCTTAAATTATTCCAGAGTTTACACACTTACACCTGCTCTTTATGACCGTGAATGTCCCAAGTTAATTTACACATGCATTGGCAATTTTCATATAGTCTGCACATAAATACAAATCTCTCCCCACTACATCCCAGAGAACATCTCCAATCAGTCCAGGTAAAGCTGCACACATACAAGTCGTATACTTGTAAATTTATGTGCATATCAGGCAGGAAACATTATAAAAGCCTATTTCTTCAATTAAAGCACTGCTTTACCTACAGAAGCACTTCTCAAAATGACCTTTTCTATGGTATATATATAGAACAAAAAAGTTTTAATATTTCAACTTAGAGGTAGGTTTACTAAACAGCAGTAGCGGATTGGGTCACGGCTCCGATATCGCACGGAAGCCGCTACCACTGTTTAGCAAACATACACCTTAATATACTATTTATGTGTTTTTACAGGTATCGTTCCATGGTACGACCGCACCTTGAATATTTTGTGCAATTCTGGTCACCGTATCTTAAAAAGGATATAGCGTTATTAGAAAAGGTACAGAGAAGAGCCACCAAAATAGTAAAGGGGATGGAAGGATACTCCTAGGAAGAGAGGCTAAAAAGGTTAGGACTCTTCAACCTGGAAAAGAGATGGCTGAGGAGAGATATGATAGAGGTCTACCGTATAAATTAATGAACGGAGTGGAACGGGTAAACGTAGATCGAATTGTTTACATCATCAGAATATAAAAAGACTAGGGGACATGCAATGAAGCTACAGGGTAACCTATTTAAGATTAATAAGAGAAAATATTTTTTCACTCAACGTGTAATCAAACTCTGGAATTTGTTACCGGAAGATGTAATAAAAGCTGTTAGTGAAGCTGGGTTTGAAAAAGGTTTGGACAAGTTCCTGGAGGAAAGGTCCATAAACATTATTTAAACATTATTAAAACATTATCCCCCATCCCCTACTAGAGCCCTCTACACAACATAACGCTCAAGCCCCAAGCATTCTCTCACCAGCCTTGAACCTTCTTACGTACTTTCAGATCAAGTATCATCTATTATGCTATATTTTTATGTATATAGTTTCATGTATTCTGCATCTATCCTGAAATATGTTAATATGTAAATAGTTACCCATGTTCTCCAAGTTCTATTCCCTGTTATAATGTAAACTCAATCAGTCTTCTCTGATCTGAGTATTCTTTGTTAAATGTAAACCGCACTGATAACAAATAGTGCGGTATATAAGAATTGTTAAATAAAAAAAAAAAAAAATAAATAAATAATTAAAAGGGACCCAGGTTATCACTGCTTGACCCAATACAAGCATTGAGGAACCTGTGTCTTTTGGGGAGACTGCTAGATACTTCTGACGTAGATTGGCCACTGTTAGAAACAGGATACTGGGCTTGATGGACCTTGGTCTGACCCAGTATGGCATATCTTATGTTGTTCTTGGAGGGATTGTGTCTTGGGTGGAATGTATGAACATTTTAGAGGGCCTTGTGATGTGAAAGTTAACTGAAAGAGGGTGCAAAGCTGAAGTCACCCTAGGGTACCTAATACTCTTAAGGAAGCCTTGGAGGAAAGCAGGAATAAGTTCAACTATTTAAAAAGCCCTCCCAGATGCCTATGCTCCCTCCCCCATTTCCTGAATGCTTTAGTATCCCTAAGGACAGGTTGGGTGCCCAGGTGTTTTAACATGGGTGTAGAGAACACGTAACAAGAAAACAGCATTTCAAGCAAAACTCTATGTACTTACTGAAATGAATGAAAACAGGGAGTGACGCAAGCTGCCATTTATTTGCAATAGTCTCCATGGCTTTCTGTACAACAGCGCACAAGATGCAACTAGTATACATTTGTTTTCTCTATATGTGTGTCTAAGCCCAGCATGTAGGGTGAGAGGATATTCAAGTGACAATGTTCACAGTGTAGACAGTGGAGGGGGACATGCTATTCTCCAAAAGCAAAAGCAAAACAGAAGAAAACCAAAACTGCCTTAAGATTTATGTTAGTGGAGGAGTGGAAATCCTCCCTTAGCTCACAATCAGATAACCTATAGATCTCCAAATCTCACCAAAAACAAAATTTGGTTACAGTATGTGTATTTTATTTTAAAAGTTTGAACAAAATTGAAAAAAACAAACTGATACACACAATAAAAGCACGTGTCATAGTTTTTTGGGGGGATGGCAATGGAAAGAAGGATTTGCTATTTAAATTTTTTATAGAAAAGAGTATCAACCTGAAAATCCATTTTGGTAAATGGCATGGTTCCGATTTATTTTTTATTTATTTAGTATTATTTAGCTCACATCTTTCCAGGCAAAGACTAAGGCATGTTACAATCAGGTACTGCAGATTTTGTTATGTAAATATTCAAATACATAGGTTTTTCTAAAATGTTTTAAAGGAATGTGCAATTGCAGTATCAACATTTTAAAAAAGCCACATTACATAGATTGTGTATCATTATCTAGTATAACCCTTCCAATTTGCATTTTGTTCAGCAGCTGATGAATAATCATACAGTGTAATATCGAGCACCATCTGGTGTATGCATATAAGGGTTAAGGAGTGAATTACCTGAATACAGTGAACCAGATGCATTCAGCATTTTTCTTACACAAAGGGCCTTAATGAGAATGGATTTTCCCCATTCTGTACCTATACCAAAATTATTTTTTGAACAAGGCCCCCTTTTGGTATATCTCATCAAGTCAATGGGAACGGAGAACTGGATGTCATAACCACTAATCGCTGGAGATGATTCAAGACAGATCAAAATAGAGCAGTAAAATGAAAAGAATTTCATAAAAAAATTGAACCACCATTTTAGATAGCTCATGAGTTTCATAATGGTTCAAATGTCTATTTTTCAAACAATATAAACCTTCTCCCAAAATAAAAAAAGAAATGGAGGCTCTGTGAAAAATTCAATAGCAGTGTATACATAAACCAGGTAAAAACTAATTGAGTCAATTCTCTAAAGCTTTTATCTGATTAGCAGCACCTGCTAATCAGATCAGTGCCTCTGAGAGTGATACTTTGACACTAGATGGATATTGAATATTCTCTCCGACCATCTCAGCACATCTGGATAGTGTCAGAACGGTCCAGGAGACAAAGGAAATAAAAAAAACTATCCTAACCGGTTATCCAGGAAGAATATCTGGATAGTGGTGCTGATTATCATTGTTACCCGATTAGTGCCAGCGCTGGCTGCTCTATCTGAATATTCAGCACCAGCCACTATCCAGATACCAGTTTTAACTATTTAGATTTAATTTAGCTGTGGCAGCCAGAGTTTGACCAATATGCTGACCGCCGCTGCTAAATATTGACTGGAAAAAACACACAGCCATGCCTTTTAAATAAATAGATCACCTCTACTAAAAATTTAACAATGCGGTTGATAATTAACCAATTCCATAATACCATTGAGCCCATAAACATTTATATTATTTCATTTTGGATCAATTCTATATATGTCATGTACATGTTTCAGTGCTCTTGTGCACTGGGAGTCAGAGAGTGAGAGTGTGAGTGTGTGTGTATTTAGTTATTTATTTGGGTGGTCCAAAAAAAACAACAAATTAACAGATTTCAGTTCTCCACAAGGCTGATTTTGTTCTTTATCATATTTATAACATACAAATTTTTAATGAATATAAAATATTTAGAGGTCACCCATTTGGCAGTTTTTATGTCATCTGAATTACACAGCAGACAAATGGAATATCTTGTAAAGGTTGCTACTGAAGGTTCTGCACCATCTTTTTCATTGTTTTTGCTGAGACTCTGTCATCAAAAAGGGCTAAGCTTGCCAAATAGTCAGACAAAAAAAACAGAGGTGCCTTGAAAATGCAACAGCCTGGTTTGGGTAAGTCTTAAGAACAGATAACAATTTGATGTCATTGAGAGGAGCTCGGATTGCAAATTGTGCTTCATTCCACTGTCTGACATAAACAAGACTGACAGACAAAGCCAGATCTATGATATTCTTGAACTCACATGCAGTGATCCTGATGTGAGACTTAAAAAGAAATATTTTCAATACATAAATGCCTTTTCCCAGCCATAAAATGTTCAGAATGTGAAACATTTAGAGGTTGCCCCATTCGGGCTGAAATTTCACAGGTAAGCAAGCTATTCCTAATGGACAAAAATAAGCCTTGCGGAGAAATGATAACCTGGGTAGCCCGGACACCCAGCCTCTCAGAGGATTCCCCCTCTCCCTGTCTTTCAATTGCCCCCCTTTTGTCCCTTTTCTCCCACAAATACCACCACACTCACGTGACCGGTAACAAAACATGGTTGCAGCTTTATTAATACACTTTATCTTGAAACTGACCTGAGCCAACAATTCAATACAGTAACAATATTCACAATTGAAGGATGCCCCCTCACCAACCATATTATTAGCAAAGTGATACATCTTCCTCTCCCCCTTCCCTTCTGCCAACCTCGCCATATTATTAGCAAAGGCTGGCCCCTCTCCCCCCAAACTGGGCAAGGATCCCTAAGATCTCTGCCCACCCTCCCTCCAAAGAGCTGAGCACCCTAACTTTTTCACACTGGCCATTAGGCCCCACTGACACAGTGTCCATTGGCTCGGGACCTCACCCCCGCCAGCTGTAACAAGCACGCTCCGCCACACACCCAATCCTGTGTGGGAACGCTGCTGCCTACTGCCCCGTCTTCTTGGAGGTACTTGAGAGGACTGGACACGCAAAGCCACGTGGCTCGGCCCACCCAGCCCCCCCCCCCACCCGACACCACTCTGGGCACCAATCAAATCACCCTACATCACCATGCAGGACGATTTGAATTACCGACCTCGTTACCCGGTCCCCCCCCTCCTTTGGGCCAACAGGTGCTGGGCCCGCAGTTACCATCGGCCCCAGGACCATGGCCCTGCTTCATTTCTACAAACATTAACTTTTTGCATTCGTTTGTGGACCACCCTTAGAGAGAGAGAGAGAGAGAGAGAGAGAGAGAGAGTGTGTGTGTGTGTCTGTCTGGAGGGTTTCAACGTATTATCCATGACAACACCTAAATCCTTTTCCTGAGTGGTAGTTCTTAATGTGGAACCTTGCATCATGTAAGGCGACATAGAATCATGGCCATTAGAAAACATGGTCATTAGAAAAACACCATATTAAGAATCTCTTCCTCTTGAAAGTGTATGTTCTCCTGGTGGAAGGCTTGCTGTCAGCTATTAGAATGTCTTTAACAGGCTGTGAACTAAAGACTGCTCAATTCCCAGACTGTGAGGGCCACAGACATCAAGTCTGGATGAAGAAAATGGCCCTCTCATTGTGTGAAAGTCCGGGGACCGGCATGGCTTGAAAGGAGGAAGAATCGGCAATCTGGAGTAGAGAGAATCAGTTCTGCTGCGGCTCGTAAAGGTACTACTAGAATCATGACAACTCTGCTTTACAGGAACTTGTATAGAACTCATGATATGAGAGGAATTGGTGGATAAGCATAGAGGAATGTCGAAGACTGTAGAATTGCTAGTGCATCAGGGGATACTCACCATGTCAACTGATAGAATAGAGCAGAAAGAAAAAGAAAGCTTTGCGTTCTCCTCACTGGCAAAAAGATAAACTTGAGGTGATCCTCACTTCTTGTTATAAGGAATGAAGGATAATCTGATTTAGAAACCATTTGCAAAGACAACGTATATTATTTAGTGGGTCAGCTGATTTTGAGGGGCCAGGAATGTAAGTAGCCTGAATCTGGACGTGATTAGCTATAGTGAAGTCCCATATCCTGAGTGCTTCCCAGAGGCAGTAGTTAGGGCAGCAGCCTGGGACCAGAAAGACCAGGGTTCAAATCCCACTGGCAGCACTCCTTGTGGACTTGGGCAAGTCACTTAACCTCCCACTGCCTCAGGTACAAACTCGGATTGTAATCCCTCTGGAGACAGGGAAATGCCTACTGTACCTGAATGTAACTCGCCTTGAACTACTACTGGAAAGGCGTGAACTAAATATTAATAAATAACAAATAAATAGCAGCCTTCTCCCCTCTTGCTTGTTCACATAAAACATTATGACTGTCCATCTGAGTGGAAACAGAAGCATTAGTGAAGATGCTGACTGAAACCCCTCCCGCTCTCCACCTCAAGGCCAATTTGGGCCCAACACACGACATTTAAAAAATAGCACCTCCCGGCACCATCACCAGCAGCCGCCTCCAGCTCACCAGAGCCCCGATCGGCATCGAGACAGAGAGCAGGAGGCTGAAACCCCCTCTGCTCTCCACCTTAAGGCCAATCAGAGCCCAACGTGGGACATTTAAAAAGCAGTGCCTCCTGGTGCACCTGCGTCTGGCAGACCCGTGCCTGGCGGTGTCACCAGAGGGCCCTTTGGCATGGCCCTTAGGCATGGAACATAGGCATTAGAAGAATCCCTACAGTAACACCAGGTACACTATGGACTAGTAACTATTTTACAGATGTGATCAGCTTTAAGATGATGTAACATCATTTGTTTTCTCCTTGCTCTCAACTAAGGAATAGCAAATCTCTCTAACCTCATATTGCTAATTATATCTCACACTCTCCTCATGTAACTCTATCCTACAACAGTGTAACTCCCAATCTGTTTACAATTTTACCAGCATTGCATCTTACGTCTTTAATCTTTGTAATAGTTCTGCAACTTTGTACCAACTCCAGCTACCACATTGTTCCCTAGTCACTAGTCTAAGTTCACACAGTGAAACACCCGGCTCAGAACCTAGAGCCCATTTAACCCCCCTCCCCCATTGCATTTAATATTCTTATCTAAATCCCAGTGGGTGTTTTCTCCTCCCTTACAACGCTTCCAAGCACAAATAGAATGTCAGACATAATTACCATTCTCCTACTTATACTCATCATAGCTCATCCCACACTTCTTACAGACCCTCATTCCCAACAACAGAGCCTGATACCCATCATACGTAGCTATGGCCAGAGATGGGAAGACATTCCACACTTCGATACAAAAACATATCGTATAACTTGCCACACTCATCTAACCCATATTGTATGTCAACCTCCAGAAAAAAGTCATGGACTGAAGCCCCTGGATAAACACCACCTAGCCTGTATGCTCGTCAATACACAATCCATCAGAAATAAATGGCCTGTAATCACAGACTATGTAGAATCCCATAAATTAGCTATGTTATTCATAACTGAATCATGGTTATCCAACACGGATACCATCATCACAAACCAACTAAAGCTCCCCAACTATGCCCTCTTCAACTGCCCAAGATTTAATAAAAGAGGTGGAGGTCTCCTTATCATAGCCAAAGATAATCTCCAACTTCAACGCCATACCTTACATAATTCAAACATCCTGGATGCCATAATGATCTCGAATGATCACCTTTCAACAGCTCTGTTTTACCATGTCCCCTCCACATCTGCTGACGACCTCTCCATTGTCCTCGACATGGCCTGCAACTACTGCACGAAGAAAAGCCTCTCTGGATACTAGGAGACTTCAATCTCCCCGCACTATCAGTGCAGCAAGCCTCTGCCTTTCTTGATGCTATGACTTCTTTAGGCTTTCATCAACAAATACAGGCCTCTGCCCACACCAGATGTAATACCCTGGACCTCATCTTCTCCCTACTTCTACTCAGTCCATCAGCGATCTGCAACAGCTACAAATCATACCAGTACCTTGGCCTGACCACTAGGCCATCTTTTTCCACATCCCCTGTTCCTCAACTGATCCTCTCCCTTCCGCAAACCATACTCTGCCTCATCCTTGCCATTTTCGACCATTCATGAAAGAAGAATTCCTAGAAGATACTCTACTCAATTTCGAAACTGACACCTCTGACCTACTTGAATTAGTTAATACATGGAACTCCACCTTAAGTAAAGCTGCACTCTTACAACTTCAGATGAAAGACAATAAATGAAACAGAGCTGTGATCTGGTACACAGCTGACTTGAGAGAGTCCCTGCGGCAGCTCAGGAAATTAGAGTGAAAATGGTGCCAATCTAAACTTTGCAAATGGTTTCTAAATCAGATTACTGAACATGTAGATAGTCATGGTTTAATGGGAGACAGCCAACATGGCTTTAGACAAGGAAGATCTTGTCTTACTAATCTGTTATGTTTTTTGAAGGTGTGAATAAACAGGTAGACAAAGGTGAGTCAGTTGATATAGTATATCCGGACTTTCAGAAAGCCTTTGACAAGGTCCCTCATCAGAAACTTTTGGCAAACCTGAAAAGTCATGGGATAGGAGGCAGTGTACTATTGTGGATCAGGAACTGGTTAAAAGATAGAAAGCAGAGGGTAGGGCAGGGCTAAATGGCCAATTTTCTCAATGGAGAAAGGTAAATAGTGGAGTACCCCAGGGATCTGTGCTGGGTCCACTGCTTTTTGACATGTTCATAGATGACCTGGAAAAGGGAATAACGAGTGAGGTTATCAAATTTGCAGATGACACAAAACTATTTAAAGTTGTTAAAACCCAAGAGGATTGTGGAAAATTGCAGGAGGATCTTGATAAATTGGAAGACTGGGCATCCAAATGGCAGATGAAATTTAATGTGGACAAGTGCAAAGTTATGCACCTAGGAAAGAACAACCCAAACTATGGTTACATGATGCAAGGTTCCACATTAGGAACCACCACCCAGGAAAAAGATATAGGTGTCATCGTGGATAACATGTTAAAACCCTCCGCCCAGAGTGCAGCAGCAGCCAAAAAAGCAAATAGAATGCTAGGTATCATAAGGAAAGGAATGTAAAATAAAACAAAGGATATTATAAGGCCTCTGTATCGTTCCATGGTGCGACTGCACCTTGAATATTGCGTGCAATTCTGGTTTACCATATCATAAAAAGGATATAGCAGAATTAGAAAAGGTACAGAGAAGAGCCACCAAAATGGTAAAGGGGATGGAAGGATACCCATATGAAGAGAGGCTAAAAAGGTTAGGGCTCTTCAACCCTGAAAAGAGACGGCTGAGGGGAGATATGATAGAGGTCTATAAATTCATGAATGGAGTGGAACAGGTAAACGTAGATCGCTTGTTTATGTCATCAGAATATAGAAAGACTAGGGGACATGCAATGAAGCTACAGGGTAACCTACTTAAGGCTAATAAGAGAAAATATTTTTTCACTCAACGTGTAGTCAAACTCTGGAATTTGTTACCAGAGGATGTAGTAAAAGATGTTATAGTAGATGGGTTTAAAAAAAGGTTTGGACACATTCCTGGAGGAAAGGTCCATAAACCATTATTAAAAGGGACCCAGGATATCACTGCTTGACCCAATACAAGCATTGTGGAACTTGTGTCTTGTCACCCGGTTGCCGGTGACACAAAGATTATACGCCACTAGGTAGCGCTGTTAAAGAACAAAGAGTCCAAGTGTAGGGTAATAAAAGCTTTTATTCCCCGTTTAAAGCAAGGTTCAACTAAGAGATATTTTAGATAACAGAAACAGTCCTTTGTTTCAAAAGGTACCAATATTCACTGGCTAGTTAACTGTTACTTCACAGTCTTCAAAGTAATATTCAGTATAATAAACATCAAATTATACTTCATTTATTCTTCTGTGGAGCATACACACTTTGGAGCATAGGCAGTGCACCAATCACATTCCATTTCCTCAGGCAAAGGTGAGGGAATAGTGCTGGGAGAATCCACTTCCATCAAATCCTCTCCCCTATACTGATTCAAAGGGCTTTTACTGTCCCTGTCTATTTCAGCATGGTCATCTACAACTTGGGAGTTTGGCTTCACATAACCAGGGACTCTTAAGGCTGGCGGTAGTTTAGTGAACCAGTCTTGACTCTTGTTTCTCCTAGGAGGAATACTTCTTTTAGCATAACTTTTAGCAGTACAATCATTACAGTTAATCTTCAATGCCTCATACCTTGGCTCACTGAGTAAAAACTTCCGTTGCTTATAAAACTGCTTTTCCCTCTGAATAGGTGAAACTGGGCAATGATCCTCTAGAGATAAGCTTCTGTCAGAACCTCCCTCTCTGGTTCTTAGCTTTCTTCTCTCTATGTTACAAACAGGCAGAGTATAGGAACTAGGAGTGGCAGAGCCTCTCACCTTGGAGCAACTTCCACCAAACTCCCCTTGCACAACAGGTCCAGTTTGGGCTTTCTGGCTTCCCACCTTGTGAGGTCTGTTTCTCCTCCAGCTTCCAGCTTGGCTTCTTCCACAGCAATCAGGCTTATGTCCTTGATAGCCTCCAGGCTTCTCTGCTGTTTCTCCTTCTAGTCCAGCTCCAGTTCCTTCTTCCTCTTTCTCCTCCTTCCTCAGCTCCTGCTGCTTATACCACTCCTCTCTCCGCTGTCCAGAAGCATTCTGCTCTGGCTTATAAAGTGAACCGTTACTGCTAACTTCCTGGTTCCCTTTCAGCTGCAGGTCATCAGTGAGCTTAGGTTCATTAAGACCGGTATGTCTGTTCCTGCTCCCTCTAGCTGTGCCTGAAGGTAACTGCACATCTAGTTCTTCTAAAACAGGATTTCTTTTCTTAAAACCAACTTTATTAGTGCCCGCATCATGACAGTCTTTTGGGGAAATTGCTAGGTACTTATGACCTAGATTGGCCACTGTTGGAAACAGGATACTGGGCTTGATGGACCTTATGTTCAACTTGACAAGACTATCTACATTAAGACCTTACAAAAGCATCGCAACGCAATTAATTTGACAAGGGAACAGCACACCAACACCCTTATGCACACTATCAACAGACCCCACAATCTTTTCAGAATCACTCAGTCTCTAATAAAAGATTATACAAAGCAATATAGGGAAAACACACCATACCCACAGGTCTTCGCTAATTTCTTCAAGAACAAAGCTAATTTGGCTACTAACCCTCATAATACTACTATGACTCCACCAGTCATCCCTCTTTCCTCAGCCATTCATCCAAATTCTGATATCATCATCCCTGCAGCCAGCATCTCCGTTCACACTATCAATAGTGCCATTAACCATATATCAGTGACCTCCATTCCACTTACTGATGACTCCACCAGCCCTATACCAAGCGCTTTCTACCCTTATTCAGCAGAACAAATAGAAGTCATAATAAGGGGACTCAGCACTACCACATCTCCAGCAGATCCTGTCCATCCTTTTGGATCAAAGCAGCATGATCTGAACTAAGTACTTATATCCACCACTTTATAAAGCTCTCTTTCTCCAAAGGCTTGTTTCCAACCCCTCTAAAAGCTGCATCCATCAGACCCCTTCTCAAGAGTCCTAAATTAGATTCTGCTGATGTAAATTCCTACATACCCATATCAAGTCTGCCCTTCCTGGCCTAGATGACGGAGAAGACTGTACAGCAGCAAATTCAAGATCACATAGATGCCCATTAGTCACTAGACAACAACCAACATGGATTTCACCTATAGCACGATGTCGAGACACTGCTTGTCACCCTGATAAACAATCTAGTTTTAGGCATGAACAAACCCAAACAAGGATTTATCCTTCTCTTTCTTGATATTGCATCTGCCTTTGATACAGTGTCTCACTACCTCCTCCTTTCCCAACTACAGTCAAAAGGCATTCAAAACTTAACCTTAGACTGGTGCAGATCATACTTGTCAGATCGACAGCAAACAGTACGAATAGGTATGCAATCTTCATCCAGTATTGTACAAACACAAGGTGTGCCACAGGGCTCCTCCTTATCTGCCCTACTGTTTAATATTTACATTCAGTCTATTTGCTTCATTATCAAATCTTTCAATATACTCTATCACATTTATGCAGACAATGTGTTGCTCTACACTCCCTTCTCTACAATCAAGCCAAACTACTCTAGAATCATAGACTGCTTTAATGCAGTATCTGACTGGCTGGAGCTATACAACCTAAGAGTAAATTGCAGGAAATCCGAGGTTCTCTTCATCACTAAGGACCCCTCATTCATACCCCCTCCCAACTTACCAGTGAAAGATGCTGAGCTAAACACGAAGCAAAAAGTACAATACCTAGGGATCACCCTAAACCAACCAATGGAGCTGCACACAAACATCATCAGAGCAATATACCTAAAATTAAGACCCTTCGTCAACTATGTCCCCTACTTGAAGCTGCTGACTTCCGTACAGTATTCCAAGAGTTGATCACCCCACATTTCGATTATGCAAATATCATTCTCCATGGTCTCCCACCCAGATTATGCAATTCTCTCCCTTCAAATGGCTTTGAATACGGCAGCACGAACACTGGTTGAAGCCTCAAGATATGAACATGCCACCCCTAGCCTGAGACACCTACAGTGACTCCCCATTGTAGCCATCTCAAGTATAAGGATCTCATCATAACATTCTAAATACTACATAATCTCTCTGCTACTGCACTTAATGATATTCTACAATGGACACCTGACAACAGAGTAAGAAGATCTACCATAGCAAATACTCTCTCAGTCCCTACAATAAGAAAAAGTTCCCAGTTTGCGAACATCTGAGCATTCAAATAATATGCACCACCTCTCTGGAACCCTCTCCCCACCATCATCTGTGCCATCTCTGACCTAGCTACTTTCATAAAATTTCTAAAGACACATCTGTTCCAACTATATTATGAACATGTCACATATAATACTGCACTTAACCAAATCCACAGCCAGACCCTCAAGCCATGCTATGAAGCACAAGGTATATAAAGTACCCAACACTAATAATGTATATAGTTTCCCTATTGTGACCCAAGTTTACTCCCCACCTAATTTATAAATTGTTATATTATTAACCTGAGGTGGTTGTTATTCTCTAAACCTGTACTATGTATTTTTGTTGTTCTACAAACTTGTTCTATGTAATTTCTGTTCTTGTTCCTTGTAAACCACACTGAATTATAAATAGCACAGTATATAAAACCAAATAAATAAAGACTCAGAGCACCGAAGATTGCTCTGAGCTTGACATGATCAATATGAAGAGTTGTCTCGCATCTTGACTACATTGCCAGAATATGATGGATAATTGAGATGTGTACCTCAAGCTCAGTTTGAGGCATCTGTAGTGAGATTAACTCATGCTATCAAAGAGTGAAAGGTACTTCCACAGATAGACTGCATCTGAGAATCCATTATTGTAAAGAGAGCTGTAAGAGAAGTGATGGGTGAATAACCTTGATGCAGAGGTTGGGGGTATTGATTCCACTGGAATTTGAGATCCAATCATAGTCTTCACATCTTTAATCAGGCTAAAGGGACAAAATGAACTGCAGCTGCCAAGTGCCCCAGCATTTGTATGTATGCCTCTGAAGTGACCTCTGGTGCCAACTGAATGACAGACATGGGAGATCAGAGTTTGAACTCTGTCCTTTGGCAGAAAACGCTCAACTAAAAAATATCCAAGACCACATACAGGGAGATGATATTTTAACCAAAAAACTCAAATGGTCGAAAGGTAGTTGGGTCCATGATAATAGATGATCTGGCAGATAGCTGATAAATTTAAGACAGTTGATAGAATGTATTATAGAAAGGACCCATGAGTCTTTGGTAATCTCTTTATAGGCTGGAAGGAAAATTTGAACTTATCCCCCCACTGAAAGCTGAGGATGTGCATTCTGCAGGAAATGAAGGGGTTGAGGACTGTCGAAAAGAAAACCATTGCTTCTGCTGAGTGGGAGTTGCCTGCTTATGCTGACCCCTCTCTCTTGGATGGGGCTTTACAGAAACAGTTCAGAGCTGTTGAGGTTGTTGCTGGTAATATATTCCGGGATAACCACCATGTCTGTACTGGTTGAAAGAAGTCCTTCTAGAGGATTAGAATATAGAAGGTTTAGAAATGAGACGTGTTGTAATGTAGTACAATGGTCTTTAATCATGTCCATTGTTCATTTTATTTCATCTCCAAAAAAAGTGAGTCATCAGTACAGGAGGCATAAAATAACTTTGAGTGGACCATCTTCACACAGTCTGGAAGCTTGAAGCCAGGCTAGTCAATGAGCTGCAATAGCAGAAAAAGATATTCTAGATGAGGTCTCAAAAGTGTTATAGATGTCACATTCATCTGCCTCAGCAAAAATGGAAGCCAACTGAGATTGTTTCCGTAGGAATGGACAGATAGAGGGATACCAAAATCTCTAGTATTTAACTGAAGATAGATGAATTTCTTGACGCAGGCCTCTAATATGTGCTGATTAGATGAATTCTGGTAACTGACATTTATGAGTTTAGCTTTTCACCTATTGCTTTTAAATAGAATTAGACACAATGGTCATAAGAACTGTGTAACTATTTTAAAATAACTAAAGAACAACATTAGCGTAAGCATAAAGTATAAACATAGGCTATGAACTGTAAAACCATGGGTCAATGTAGTCAACTATAGGTTACTGTTGGCACAGCGTAATTTCTGCAATCTTGCAATTAAAACTAATTTTGTCATAATTAAGCAAGCCTTGTTTAATACATTTGTAATCCGCTCTTGTTCTGTAAAAGAATTCTAACGACACTTGTGTTATTTTAGGTTTTATGATTATGACTCCGTTATTTCCTCTTTAATTACAATAAAAGCAGGCTTCAGATAGAAGGAATTCCAACCAATCTGAGAGAAGCCATCCAAGTTCATGGCCTCAACGATTGCTTCTCTGAAACTTCAGTAAGAATGTGAATTTATGCATTTTTGTGTCTTTATTTCCCCACTGTCTGGAACAGCAAACTTAAAGAATTGAGGAGAACCTGCCCTCACTTGAAGGGTTCGAACAGTTTTGGCTTGGAAAGAGTGTACTTTTTGAAATATGGCATGCATATAATGAACCATATACAACTAATAGCAGCAATACCGGCTATAAGAACAGCTCCTTGAAAACATTTCTTTCCAATGTGACCCAACATTCGGGATTCATCACCTAGAGGAGTGTTGGAGAAATATCTAAATTTTTTGGCCTTCTATTTCCAAAACACTAGAAACTTGCAAGAGCAGAACTTTATTAAACTCCAAGAGGGATGAATTTTATACTCAAGATCCAGCTTCTTTGACACTGGTGGATAGTGAGTTGAGTTTCACCATATATGTTGTTGCTGTTCTTTGAGCAAGCCATGCAATGAGACCTCAATGTAATTCAACACGCCAAAAACATCCCTTCTGGGTTCTGATTCCTGTTGCAGTGGAAAAGGCGCTTTCTTTGAAAGCTTTGAGATAACCTTTAGATAAAAAAATGTCCTCATAGAGAGATTCATTCCTAGGAGGAGAGGTAGAAGGAATCCCCATAGAGCCCTCTGCTCCATCATCTGGCAAAAGAGTGTCTAGAGCAGGGGTTCTCAACCTTTTTTGTACCGCAACCCCTTTTACCATTGGTCAACTTGTGACGACCCCCAATGATAAAATCAAATGCGTCTCTCTTCCTTTACCGTTAACGCATTGTCACTGTAATAATTTGAATTATATATTATAGGCCTTTGCAATATGTTTTTATTTATAAAATTTACTTATTTAAACCACAATAATTAATCACAACAACAAGTAACAATATTTGATTTCAAAATTATTATGATTTTGTAGTCAACGGTTTTAGTATGCTTTATTCAAAAAGACTGATGAAGGGCAATGGTGTGAGCTTTCTTGGCTTTGGCGATTCTGAGAGCCACCATATATGAAGCTTCAACATTGGCTATGTTTTGCTGGTGGAACTTTCCGCCAATATCAAGTCTGCTTTTCTTGATTCCATCAGCTTTGTTCTTAAAATACCAAATATCCTTGCCTACAAAGGTGGGATGCTTACTGTCAAAATGCCGTTTCAGTTTGTTTGGCTTCCGCTGATAGAACTTCGTTACAAATAACGCATTGTAGTTTCTCAATCCCTGCTGAAAATATGGAGGTGAAACCATACCTTAAAAAGTAATCGCAATATTTTCTTTTCTTTGTATTCTTCTCTCTGTCATTCATTTTCAATGGAGTCGCTGGTATTATATAATATTACATAGAAAATTTAATTTTAGTAGGACCCATGTCCACCATTACAAAACCGGAAGTGATCTAAATAACATCTCGAGGTGCATCGTTTCTGGTGAACAGGTAAAAGTAAGTAAGGATAGCCTAAGTAATATATAAATTGATTAAATTAAAAATATTTGGCATTTTAGGCTTTGCGATCAAATTATAACAATAAATTAGAAAAGAAATAATAATTCCCGGGATTTGTCAGGTAACCCCTGGTAAATCCTGAGGCGACCCCCGTGGGGGTCCCAACCCACAGGTTGAGAACTGCTTGTCTAGAGAATCTAGGTGGTCTCCCAAGTTGGAATGAAAAGAGTCTGGAGGGGATGGTGGAAGTGAATGTGTCCACTCTTGCTCAGAGCCTGAAGTAAACAATAAGGATATGATTGTGCAAAGAAATACTTGCCCTGTCCCTAGCTTGATGAGCAGGAGAATGACAGGGTTGCTTAGATGGCTACAGCGAAGAAACAGCCATATTTCTGAAATACCCTTTCATGAAGTCTTCAAATATTTTTTACACAAAGGAGGAGGATGCTCCAGATGTTGAAAAGAGAGTAGTATTAAGGAATCACTCTCCACTATAACCAACACCAGTGCACTAGAAGCAGGTTATTGTGCTAAGTTAGAGGCATCTGCATTGAAGAGATCTTTGGTTGAGTCTGGGGCAGAGACACAAACATTATGCGACTAGTGTTCCACTGAAGAAGAGTCTATACGCCATCTTTCACAAGAGGGAGCTCTTCTGCACTGGTATACTTTTGCTTCATTAGTGCTTTTGTCAAAGGTGCTGAAAGCAACTTTCCACCAGGCTTTTGCAGGTGCTCAAGAAACAACTATAGATGTAGCCTGAAAAGTCAGGGGAAGGCTGCCTTGTTTTATCAGAAGGTTGGCAACTGAATATTTATAGCCCTTGCGCCTCATGACTAATGACTCCATAGGAGATTCTTGATTTGTCTGCACAGGTGAAGTCTTCTATGCAGGGATGGCTTTTTCATGAATTTGCTTTGAAACACCTTTTCTGGTTTGAACTTTTCTCTTAGTCAATTCAAATGATCCTGTCCTGCTCATAGAGACGCATGAGCACAGCATTTACAATCCTTTTGATTGTTGTCCAGTCTGATGCAAAAGAGACTGCGTGTGTGTCAAAAGTTTGACTCTCTTCCATATTTTGGACAGGGTCAAAGCCTCGCTTTTTAAGACATGTCTATTAATTCAGAAATTTTGTACAAAATGACAATGTTGATTACAAAATCAAAACCCAATGATTTGGGAGAGTGTTTTTCATCCATTCGATAGAGCAGAAAAAGCAAAACTAAGGAACTGAGGAAACTGCTGCGCACAGGAAGAGCCACGCTTGCTCAGAACTTTACACTAAAATTCTACGCTGTTGGAGAGCAGTTTCAGCCTCACGACATTGGATGTCCTCACCCATTTGAGTGGGTGACTCAAACTGCTTGTCAATGGAAAAAACCCTCAAGAGTACAATGAAATCAGAGTATAGCATAGCATAGCACAGAAGGAAGAATAGGGTAAAATATTTTTAAGTTGAAAGAAAGAAATTGTTTCTAGATATCTTTACAAAGAGGCCTTCCACTTAAGAGGCAAGAGATCTGGGAATTTATTTTAAATAGGTTTTAAAGCCAAGTGAAAGGTTAAAGGGACAATTTGAAAGGCTCCTATCAAACCAAGGGCTCTGTGAATCACCCAGGAAATTGTTAACAGATTACCTTAGAAGCACAGGTCTGGGACCTGTTTAGAAAGCCAGCCCTTACTAAGTGTTAGTTTCCTCCCAACCCGCCCCCCCCCCCCACACTCCACCTACCCCAGGCATAATCTTAGCTTTATAGACTCTTAAACCTATTCAAGGGGGAAGAATGGTCAAAGTCACTTTCAGGTTCAGCTGGTTATCATCACCAGGAATAGATTAAGGCCCTGAAGTTAATTACTTAATCTTGAGATGAACAAAGTCCCTTAAAGGTAATTGCTATAGTTGTATCAGTACAAGTATCCCTAGCAACTTCAAGTAAACAACTTAAATAGCTAAACAAAACCTTAAAGCTAAGATGCAGACAGCAGTGAGATGGTGGCTATCCAGTCTTTTGCACCGAGTGTCACATGTACGATTTTCTCCCAGTTGGTAGGGCATCTTACATGTGCACTAGGTGCAAGGAACTCTTTGCCCTCAGGGACTGAGTCTGATCTCTGGAGGCTAGAGTAGCAGACTTGGAGGACATAAGGAAGACAGAGAGGTATAATCAAACTCTGGAATTTGTTACCAGAGGATGTAGTAAAAGCTTTTAGTGTAGTTGGCTTTAAAAAAGGTTTGGGCAAGCTCCTGGAGGAAAAGTCTATAAACCATTATTAAAGAGGACCTGGGACATCAACTGCTTGCCCCGGAACAAGCATTGTTGAACCGGTGTACCTCTTTGGGAACCTGCAAGGTACTTTTGGCCTGGTTGGCCACTTTTGGAAATAGGATACTGGACTTGATGGACCTTACTCCTCTGATACAGTAAGGAATTTCTTATGTTCCAATTACTAAGGATCATTTGAATTGCCAGTGACATCAATATATCAATCTCTTATAAGTCTTGGGCAACAAATTCTCCAATCCATGGGTTTAAATACTGTCAAGCAGTAGGAGAGGTTTCCTGCCAAATAGAAAAGGTTAACAATAGTGGCCCAAATTTTATTCCAGAAAGGATAGACTAAGTACAATAATAAATTATATGTGGCAATGTTTTAGCATCAGCACTGCAATACCAACATTCATAGAATCATAGCAGGACCCAAAAATATTCCTCTGTCTTTGGAGAGCGAGGAAACTTCGAGCCCCTGCTCCTAATCTGTGAGAGGAAAGAAGAGATGCCATTTGAAAATGCAATGTGTGCTTTTGAGTCAGTGCATATAGTATCAGCTAAAATGTCTGCCACAGAGAATAAACCCTGTAGGTGTTTTTGGACAGATAAACATAGTGTCTGATAAAATCCTGGAGGCTTTTGTCAATTTTGGGATAGAGAGAAATTTTTCATAGCTGATATTTTATTTTCTTGAATTTTACTAGACCAATGCAGATAAGTGGGTTATGTGCTTCCTTGCCAGCAGGTGGAAGCAGATTGAGTAATTTTCAGTGATGCCATCTCTCTGTATAAGTACTGATGCAGCACTGAAAGAAGCCAGTAGGACCTTTCCTAGGCAGTAAGCAAGACTGAAAATTCAAACTTTGGAAGTTAATAATCAACTGTGAATAATAACAAACATTTAGAACAAGTATTTGGCTTTCTTCACATAATTAAACTCTAGGGTCAGACATCAATACTGACAAAGCAATCAAGAAACTACCACTATTACTATTACTAATTGGTATAGTGCTACAAGGCATATGCAGCGCTGTACACAAACATGCAAGACATGGTCTATGCTCAATAGAGCTCAAAACTATGCAGTACAGATAAATACAATAAACATGGGGTTACGGTAGAAACTAGGGGAAATGGTTATAACACACATGGGTGGTAAACAGAATAAGGGGGATCAGGATCCAAAAGCAGCCCTGAAGAAGTGGGATTTTAGCCTGGATTTGAATAGGACCAGAGATGGGGCATGATGTACCGGCTCAGGTAGTTTGTTCCAAACAAGTGCAGCAAACTAGAAGGAACGAAGCCTGGAGTTGGCAGTGGAAGAGAAGGGCACAGATAGAAGGTATTTGCTGATAAACAGAGTATGAGGAGGGCTGTAAGGAGAGGTAATGAGGAGCTGCAGCGGGGCTCCCAGACCTGCAGAGTAGCCTTCCAGGGTGAGACCTGGACTGTTCTAGCAGAATTCAAGGAAAGAACATTATCAGATATGAAAAATGTCTCCTTCCTTATTATCCTGCTAGACCTGTCCAGACAAGTGAGATGTACCCAAGCAATCATGACCCAGGGTGGGAAGATGATGATGCTCTGGAGAGAACTGCCTTACCAAAGGCACCATCTGCAGGAGGTGGCCTGTGCCCCAGTGGAGTGAGCTCTGACTCCCTGGGCAAGCCTTCCAGCCAAAAGGCATGCTAAAGCAATAGCTTCTTTAATCCATTGGCCAATAGAGGACTTGGCTGCCACCTATCCTTTCCTATTGTTGGACCACTGAAGAGGACAAAGGAGATTGTCCAACTGTTGAGAAGGTTTATTGATCTGCAGGTGATTCATAGAGGGGTCCATCTGCAGATTCTCCTCTGAGGAGGAGGGAAGGCACATTTGAGCTGCTTCAGAATCTGCTGCTCAAAAATCAGGTGAAAGATGTTTGTTGCCGCAAAGAGTCCAAGGGGTACTTGCTGGCTAAAGCCCGCTGCCTCCTCACCACATGTCTTCTTTGCAGAGAGTACACAGGCATCTAAAATGGCCACTTGTTCTGCGGGTGGGAAAATGATGGAAGAATCCAGAGAGGCATCAGAAATGACATCGGGTCCCGGGAGGGGGAGAGGGGAGGGTCTCCAAACTGAAATATCATACCCGAGGTGTCCCAATCATACATGGGCCAAAAGGATCCCATCACGGAGCTGCAAGAGGTGCAGCGCCAGGCTCCCAGCATCATGGCAGAGCTCCATGCAGCTAAAAAAGAAAAAAAAACGTAAAGAGAAAAGCTTGCTAAAAAAAGGAACAAGGCCACAGCAAAAAGGGAACCCCCAATATTTGCAAGGCTGATCTGCTGAAACCTGCAAAAGGAAAGCTCAGTCACCTCTGTAATCTGAGGCCCACCTGCCAAAAGACAGAAACAAACATCTTTTTCTTTTTTTTTTTTACTTTATTAAACAGACAGGAGAGCTAGAAGCAGTCTATATAAGGAATTTTTGTAATAATGTTTATTTAACAGGTTCTTTATACAGCTTTATCATTTTTAGTCAAAGCGATTTACATTGTAACTTAAACTTGGTCATGTACATTAAACAGGGATATTGATAACTTGGATTCTTCAGAGGCAATGGAGGGTTAAGGGATTTGCCCAAGAACAGGCTTAAAAAATTATAAAAAGGAGAGAAGTGTGTGTGGGGGGGGGGGGGGGGGGGAGGAGCCTGGGCACAACTTGTCAGTCCTCATCAGGGACCCCAAGGGCTCCTCCTGTCTGATCTTTGGCCTACCAAGCACTAGGAATCCATGAGTAGCAACCTGGACATAGGGCAAACTGTTAGCTCAAGAAGTCAAAGGTGTACTCATGGTCTCTGTCACACAGGCCACCATACTGTAGTATGGGCCAGGAGAGACAGGCCTAGCTGCACCACTCCAAACATCTTGACATCTGCTGGGAGGTAGACAAATACTGGCTTCTCTCAATGCTGTATCAGTACTTATACAGAGCGATGACACTGGTTAAAGTTTCTCAAGTCTGCCTCCATCTGCTGGCAAGGGAGCATAACCTCACAGCTGGACTGGTCTATCAGAATAAGGAAGAGCGCTTTTGGATCCCACAGGGGTTGAGTAGTGTCAAGAAGCAGAGGGGAGCTGACTCTCTCAATAGCCAGCTCGACCTTGAACTAAAAAGAGATGTCCCAGGCTGGATAGGCTTCAACAGGAAAAGAGGAGTGCAGACTAGAGAGAGTTTGGAGATTTTTGGATGCAGCTGGGTTACAGCAGGGTGTTTTGCAGCAAGAAGTGTGGAGGAACACAACTTGGCTTACTTGAGGATTCAAGCTGCTAAAGGGCAATTCTAAGAAGTTTGGAGGACCAGCCATCCAATGGAGAGACCACACTCTGGTGCATTCCAAACAGATATGAAGGGAGATGCTGGTGATTTCTGTATTTATGACTCTGAGATTTTTGAAACTTTGTGCCTCTGCCTCAAAGCACTTATCTCTAAGAGATATATGGAATTTGTGGATTTTTGAGAAAAAATTCCAGTGGCATAGACATCAATATTGAGGTACCTTGCACAGATACATGTTGAGAAAGCAAGTGTTAACAGTTTGGAAAATGGCTATAAGAGTGTCTTTCAGACAAAGAGAAAACTGGGTGCCATCCAGAGCCCAATAAGAAAAGTGAGGAGTGTGTCTTCAGGTAGAAAATCTGGAGAATGACAACCAATCTGATTGGAGACTGGAGAAACATAGCAGGAAAGAAGCCTTCCAGGCTGCAAGAGAACAGAAGTGAAATGCAATCCAAGAGAGTAAAGAGATGGCAAGAAAAAGCAAAAGTAGCAAAAGTTGAGATAATTGGTAATTGAGACTATTCTGACTTTTCTTCCTCCCTTATTATTTTTGATTGTTATAAATACACTTCTGGGAGGGGAGGAGGGGGGAACATTTCAACAGATAAAGGTGATTTTGAAGAAAAAGCACGCAAGCCTGTGGATTGTAAATTGTTTGAGGAAAGATTGAAGAAGAAATAAGTGAGCTGTCAGGCTGTATGGGCCTCCCCTAGCCCACCAGGACCCCCATCTTTTCTCTAAAGTAACCTCTGCAGAGCGGATGAGCATTCCACCCATGGGACAGGTGTTATAGAATTATAAACATGCACCTTTCACAATGTCCAGGGTGTGCAGACAGCATGGTGAACAATATAAAACAGGGATTACCTTAAAATAATTCATAGAGAAGACTGGGTCACTTGTACCAAGGGTTCTCACCCCAGTCCTCAGGACACACCAAGCCAGCCAGGTTTTCAGACTGAACACCATGAATATGCATAAGAAAGATGTGCATCCAATAGAGGCAGTGCATGAGGATTTCTCTCATGCATATTCATTGGGGTTAGCCTGAAAACCTGACTGGCTAGGTGTCTCCCAAGGACTGCGTTGAGAACCCCTGCTTTAGGCCTAAACATCCTCTTGCATATCAAAATCTTTTTCCCTTACTTACTCTAGGTCAGCACTTATCAAGTAATGAACCTCAATTTTGCAAAAAGTTGAAATTAAATGTCCAAAAGAATATATCCTAATACAATGTTTAATATTTCCAAGGGGAATCCACTATTTATTTATTTTATTTAGCTCACACCTTTTCAATAGTAACCAGGGTATCTGGATGCCCGTCTTCTCATGCCTCCAAATGAACACCCCACCCAACACCCCCACTGTTAGCACAACACCCCAATCATATTAAAACACCGGCCCAACATGGGCTAACAAAAACATTCTTAAATACCAAATAAAACTGCACCCCCCCTTTCCACCACCCCCATTCCGGATAATGCCCCCCCATCAGCTATTTATTAGCAAGGTGGTGCATCATTCTCCCCCCATGCCCCCTGCCGCCCGCCTCCCCATATTATTAGCAAAGGCCGGCTCCACATGCCTTACACCGGGCAGAGACCCCAACGGAGATCTCTCTCCCACCCTGGGGAGCACTCCGCTCCCCTCAATGCACCCTCAGCCATATATGCCCCACCAGCTCGGCGAGCACTAGCTCGATACCCCGCACACGTACCAATATGCCACCACTCCCCCCCAACCCAGCTGCGACAACCCCCTCCCCTCCCTCCACAAAATAATGGGTGGGTGGGATGGGACAAACCTTGACGCGAGCAGGGCAAGCAGGAGAAGGAAGACCACGCTCCACCAGTCTCCCTCATGTCCTGCTTGCCCCGCCCCTGAACCGCCATCCACCAATGGGATTTCCCCACGCAGTTGACGTGGGGCGATTCGAAAGATGCCCTGACGCTCCTCACTCCCCCCCCCCCACCCAACATCTGGCAGAAGCCCGGGCCCCGGGAACCCGGTTACTAGACCGGCCTCGGGATCCAGCCCTACGGCGCATCGGCATTAACCAGGGTATCCGGATGCCCGTCTTCTCATGCCTCCAAATGAACACCCCACCCAACACCCCCCCTTGTTGCCACAAAACACTCGCACACAGAATTCTGGAACAATAATTGGTCGCAGCTTTATTGACCCTATTAAAACACCGGCCCAACATGGGCCAACAAAAACATTCTTAAATACCAAACAAAACCGCCACCCCCCCCCTTTCCACCACCCTCATTCTGGATAATGCCCACCACCACCAGCCATTTATGAGCAGGGTGGTGCATCATCCTCCCCCCATGCCCCCTGCTTCGCCATATTATTAGCAAAGGCCGGCTCCACATGCCTTACACCGGGCAGAGACCCCTACGGAGATGTCTCTCCCACCCTGGGGAGCACTCCGCATCCCTCAATGCGCCCTTAGCCGTATATGCCCCACCGGCTGGGTGGTGCTAGCTGGATACCCCGCCACCGGCACAAGGTAGCACACCTAACCTTGTGCCGCCCCACCCAAACAAAGCTGCGACCAACACAATCTCTCAAAAACCTCCTGCCAGTCGTTCAATAACAAGTCTTGTCCCACCGGAGAGAGGTGTACTCCATCCGTGCGATACAATCCCGCACACTTCACCTCCGCCCAAGGGTGTAGCACCTGAAGCCCGCCAGTCTGCTAGACCCAGCGCCCAATCTGTCTATTGATCTTGACCAGGCCTCGGGACCACCGACGCTGTGACCAGCAGGAAGGGCGTGGAATGATGTTTGACCAGACAATTACGACCCCAGGTAACAACTTCTGAACAAGTCCAATATCCCTCTGGTCCTTCCTAATAAACTGCCTGCAAGACCAGCTGGATAAGTCGTTGCCACCCAGATGAATCACCAGTCCTACTGGCCACTGTCGCTGTCCGGCCCTTGACTGCACGAAGGACACCAGCTGCCACCAACGCATGCCACGCTCCCCCATCCAGCACAGCTGAATGCCGGATGTCGCCAGACCGAAATGCAATCCAAGCGGGCGAGACATGGCCCTGCGCTCAGCCCAGTACATAAATGAATGACCGATGATCCACCAGTCTCCGGAGTATGGACCATCTGCAAGAAGACAAAGCTGACTGCAACCAGCTGGCAATTCTGCAAAATGAATAAAACTGTTAATACCCCCCAACCTTATTCCCCATGGACCACCCGCCACCGCATTAAACTGCAGTCTAATCTACTGGGGACTTACCCCCACAGGCCCCAGTAACAGCGGCGGAGATCAGGACACCTGTGGGCAAACATATCCCATGTAGGCGCCCGAGCGCCACCTACCAATCCGCTGAATCACCTTCCCCTCCAATCCTGCTGTCGCGATGCTAGTAGCAGCGTCAGTCCTTAAGGAGCATGATGCAAATCGCCTCTCATCGCAGCCCAGATGCTGCAAAGCCAAACGCAAAACAACAGTAAACTGGGACTGCGTTACAGGCTTACTGTTCTCATGCAAAAATAGGTAGCCTGCTGCCCCTGGATGGCGATGCAAATATATCTGCAAATTATGCACTGGACACGATTGCAAGGAAAAAATTGCTTTCAGTATCAAGCAACCCCCTTTTCCCATCTGATCAGTTTTTGATTGCAGGAGAAAGATGCGCACCTGCGCCTCCTCTTCCTCCACAGTCACATGCTTAACATCCAAACCCCCAAATGCGCCCCTCCTCCCTTGGTACCAACTCACACACATGGAATGCCCTAAAGAATGCAGTCACGAACAATGCCCAAAACAGCACTGACTCGAACTCAGAGACTGCAACTTTTGGCAGCACTTCACAAATCCGCAGAAGGAGCTCATGTGACACTGGGAGTCGCCAGTCTTGCAACTTGGGGAGTGCCCTGGCCCAGCCGGCTATCAAGCACTTCACCAAAAACGACACATGGGGGTTACCCCATCCCACCGCTTTACTGAAAAAAGAAAACCCAGCTATCGCTGAGGTGACTGACGATCTGGACCAGCCCTCCCTTTTTGCTCACAACACAAATTGGCCCACCAGCTCCTCAGAAACTTTCCCGCCACACCAGCCTCTCCTATTCAAAAAAACACACACCTGAGAGTATCTACGAAGATATGTCACCCATGTTCCACGTGCCACCGACGCAGACAACAACGCCATCACATCAGGGTCCCAATCTGCCAGAGATGATCCGGAACCGCCGACGCCGTCTCCTCTGCATCCGGAGCCAATAGACGAAACTGCGTCCACTGAAAGCGGGACAAAGCATCAGCAATTGAAATCTGGATACCCGGCACATGTCTCGCTCTTGCAGTAATATTCAGACATAAGCAAGCCAACACAAATACCCTCATCAACGTCGCCACTCGCAGGCACTTGTGCGCATGCCGGTTGATAATTTCTACCACCGCTGCATTGTCACACCAAATCACCACCCTCCTGTTCCGCAAACGCTCTGGCCACACCCAAATTGCGACCACGATGGGAAATAACTCCAGAAATGCAATGTTGCGAGTCAACCTGGAGACCCTCCATTCCGACAGCCAAGCCTCCGCATACCAAGCTCCCTGATAGTATGCACCAAATCCCGAGCTGCCAGCAGCATCAGAAAACAAATGCAAATCCGCGTTCGATACCTCCGACAACTGCAATACCGTGCAACCATTGAAATCGGATAAAGCACAGTTACTTACCTGTAACAGGTGATCTCTGGGAACGGCAGGAATAAGTCTTCACATATGAGTACGTCGGTACCGACGGAGCCTGTGCGGGAACGCTCCCCAGCGTCCAAAAAGAAAGCCTTTGGGAGCATCCCACACGCATGCGCGCTGCCTTCCCGCCCATTCACTTCCCTCTCATCAGTTGGGTTTGTAGCTGAGACCGAAGGAGGGAAATAGACAAATTAGAGAGAGAGAGAGAGAACAACTCCTAGGGGAGGTGGGTTGGTTGTGAAGACTTATTCCTGCTGTTCCCAGAGATCACCTGTTACAAGTAAGTAACTGTGCTATCTCCAGGAACAAGCAGGAATGAGTCTTCACATATGGGGACTCCCAAGCTAGAGATGCCTAGAGGAGGTCCCAGCATGTTGCAAATCTAATAGATGGGCCATGCTATTTCCCAGAACCTCAGGCATCCAAGGGATGGAGGGTAGGAGTTGAATTAGAAGGGGTGTGCTGTGGAACAGCTTGACTAAACAAGGCATCTAGAGGGGAGTCCTTGTGTAGATAATAAATGTTAGTAAAGATTGAATTTCAATTTTCTAACGTGGACCTCACTCAAAAGTATTGCAAAAGTATTTGTTGGTAATATGGTCTGGTGCTAAGAGCCAGTACATTATCCCCAAGAAATTACCTCACTGTGAAGTAGAGGAAAATAAATGTTGCAATACAGGGAGAGGTCAGAAGCCTTAATGGCTAGAACTAAACCCAGAAGAAAAAACTGGGGGAGTTTAATGAGGTTGGACTTTGGAGGAGAAGCAAAAACTTCTGTAGGCCAAAGTTTGAAGCTCTTTGTCCTTGTAGCGGGATAAGGCTCTAGGAAAGAGAGGAGGTAAATCAGACTGGTTTGCAGAAAAAGGATGGGTCTTTAAGACCCCTCTATGGAAGTGAAAGAAAGAAACATTTGTAGTAGGCGGTGTAGCCTCCAATTTCTTGAAGATCAGTAATGTCTTCCCTAAGTGATGTCACTTAGGATAATGACTTTACATGAAGAGCTTCAGACGTACCATAACCGGAAGGTTATGGTAAAATAAGGTAATTTCTAATTCCTATAGAAATTGGTTGTCCATTAAAACGCTATGGTATGCTGGAACAGCATTAATACGGACAGTAACAAATCTTTCAGAGTCAGATATATGTGTTTATATAAAGAGAGATTCACTTAATAACAACAAGGAGTAAGACCTGCTTGAGAATATGGATAGAGAACCCTTTACTGGTTACACATGGAAGAACCATGAAGAAGGTTACATGGAAACCAGTGGAATGTTCCTAGTCAGAAGGAGAGGCCTAGATTTCTTTAAAAATGCCAGACTTTGAATAACCAGAAATGGAGACCTACGTGAAGGGGTGCAGCGGAGATCCTTAGTCTTAAGGCAACAAGTCTGGATCCTTCTATAACTTCAGTCGAGAAAAAGACACAATATAAGGGGATACCATGTTTGCCCCTCAATGAGGGCAATATGAGTATCATGCGTTCTTTGTTCAGCATAAGCTCCAATGAAGTATTGGGAATTAGAAGGAATGCACTAGACAAGGACCGACTGCAGTGAAAAGGAATGCATCCCTGTTGCAAGAGTTCCACTGGAGATGTGGAACAACTCAGGGAATTAAGCAATTCTTTATGCTTTCACGTGGTCTAAGCCCTGGTTCGTTTTCCTTAAAAGGAAATTTTAAGGAAGATGGTAAGAATAGGAAAAAAACACAGTCATGTGGGAGCATGACTGGGCAAAGCCTTTTTAAACCATCTGGAAGTTACCTACCAGGAAAGGCTCTGACGCTTTCTGGCAAAGGCCCATAGTTGCAGAGCTTTTTTGTAAAATTGCAGAGAGCATGTTATAGAAACATAGAAACATGATGACAGAAAAAGACCACATGGCCTATCTAGTCTGTCCTTCCATAACAACAACTACAACAGTCCACTTTTTACCTTTAGAGATCCTCTGTGTTGGTCCCATGCTTTTTTGAATTCAGTTACTGTCCTCATCTCTACCACCTCCACTGGGAGACTATTCCATGGATCCATTACTCTTTCTGTAAAGAAATATTTCCGCATATCACTCCTGAATCTATCTCCCTTCACCCTCATCCCATGTCCCCTCATAGCAGAACTTGCTTTCAATTGAAAGAGGCTCTCTCCCTGAACATTTATGCCACGGAGGTATTTAAACATCGCAATCATATCACCTCTATCCCGCCTTTCCTCTAAGGTGTACATATTAAGATCCTTAAGTCTGTCCTCATATGCTTTATAATGAAGCCCATTAATCATTTTAGTAGCAACCCTCTGCACCGACTCCATCCTGTTCACATCCTTTTGAAGGTGCGGTCTCCAGAATTGCACACCATACTCCAAATGAGGTCGCACCAAAGACTTATACAGAGGCATTATCACCTCCTTTTTTCTGCTAGCCATTCCTCTCCGTATGCACCCAAGCATCCTTCTAGCTTTTGCCGTCGCCTTTTCTACCTGTTTAGCTACTTTAAGATCATCAGACACAACCACGCCTAGGTCCAGCTCTTCTTTAGTGGACAAAAGTACTTCACCTCCTATACTGTATTGCTCCCTTGGATTGCTGCAGCCCAAATGCATGACCTTACATTTTTTAACATTAAATCCCAGCTTCCAAATTCTAGACCATTCTTCAAGCTTAGCTAGATCCCTCCTCATGTTATCTACACCTTCCTGGGTGTCTACTCTATTGCAGATTTTGGTATCATCCGCAAAGAGGCAAACCTTACCCGACAGCCCTTCCGCTATATCACTAGCAAAGATGTTAAAAAGAATCGGATCAAGGACAGATCCCTGGGGCACACCACTAGTAACATCCTTCTCCTCAGAGTGAGCTCCATTTACTTGTACTCTTTGTCGCCTCCCACCCAACCAATTTCTAACCCAAGCAGTAACTTTAGGGTCAATCCCTAGGGTGCTCAGTTTGTTTATAAGTCGCCTGTGAGGAACAGTGTCAAAGGCTTTACTGAAATCTAAATACACCACATCTAGAGCTCTCCCTCGGTCCAACTCCCTGGTCACCCAGTCAAAGAAATCAATCAGATTTGTCTGACAAGACCTGCCTCTGGTGAATCCATGCTGCCTTGGATCCTGTAATCTGCTGGACTCCAGAAACCTCACTATTTTCTCTTTCAGCAGCGTTTCCAATAATTTACTCACCACCGAAGTTAAACTAACCGGCCTGTAGTTTTCAACCACATCCTTTACTTCCGCTTTTGTGAAAAGGCACCACATGAGCTTCTCTCCAGTCCTTTGGCACCACTCCCGACTCCAACGAGGCATTGAAAAGGTCAGTCAGTGGAGTTGCTAGAACGTCCCCAAGTTCCCTCAGTATTCTAGGGTGTATCCCATCCGGTCCCATCACTTTGTCTACTTTAAGTTGAGCTAGTTTCTCACGAACACAGTCTTCTGAAAATTGTTCAAGATGTCCCTCGCTTCTGTTCTTATTTGTGGGTGTTTTCTGAGGTCCTGCTCCTGGTTCTTCATCTGTGAACACAGAACAAAAATATTTGTTAAGCAATTCCACTTTATCTTTATCAGCTTCTACATATTCCCCCCCTGCACCCTTGAGTCTGATAATACCCTTTTGCCCTTCCTCTTCTCACTAATATATCTGAAAAATGTCTTATCCCCCCATTTTATTGCATTGGCTATTTCCTCCTCCTTTTGAATCTTTGCCTTCTTGACTACTTTGCTAGCTTCTCTAAGTTTTTCCAAATACAGATGCCTGTCTTCCTCTCTTGTATTTCATGAAGGCCTCCCTCTTTTTCTTCACTTTTTCAGCTACTTCCTTCGAAAACCATAGCGGTCTCCTGTTCCTTTTGCCTTTATTTACCATTTTAACAAAAAGGTTGGTTGCCTTTAAAATACCCCCTTTCAGTTTTGCCCACTGTTTTTCTACATCCCCCAGCTGTTCCCATCCCACTAACGACTCCCTGAGGTATTGGCCCATCTTCGCAAAGTTAGTCTTCCTAAAGTCTAAGATCCTCACCTTGGAATGGATTCTAACAGCCCTAGTCCTAATACTGAACCACAACATCTGGTGATCACTGGATGCAAAATGATCTCCCACTACAACATCAGAAACACTTTCACCATTGGTAAGCACCAAGTCCAGTATAGCCCCTTCACGTGTTGGGTCTGTTACCAATTGCCTGAATAGTTCTCCCTGTAGAGAATCCAGGATCTCCTTACTTCTAGATGATACTGCAGCAGGAATGTGCCAATCAACATCTGGCATATTGAAATCTCCTATCAGTAGCACTTCCCCTTTCCTAGCAATGCTGCGTATGTCTTCAATTAACTCTCTGTCTACCTCTTCCTCTTGTGAGGGAGGTCTGTATATCACACCAATGCAAATAGATTTCTCTTTCCCTCTTTCTAGTTTAACCCACAATGCCTCCTCTCTCCCTTTTAAGCTCTGTAATTCCAAAGCTTTAATAGTAGTTTTTACATATAGTGCCACTCCTCCTCCCCTTCTTCCTACCCTGTCCTTTCTGAATAAAGTATAGCCAGGTATAGTTACATCCCAGTCATGGTTTTCTGTGAACCATGTTTCTGTAACTGCCACTAAATCCAAGTCAGCCACTCCCACCAAAGCTTCAACTTCAGGGATCTTATTTCCCATGCTACGGGCATTAATACACACTGCTTTCCATATGTTACCCCTGTTACCCATTTCCATAAAGGTATTTAATGTATCACCTACCTGGGGGCTTTCACTTACCTGGGGGCTTTCTTCACCCATCCCCAACGAATCTAGTTTAAAGCCCTCTTCAGTAGATTAGCCAGTCTACTACCAAAGATGCGTTGACCTTTCTTGGACAGATGGATGCCATCTCTGCTCTGCAACCCTTGGAACAGCATCCCATGGAACAGGTGGAGATCTGGCTGTTTAATTGCCAGTGTGCAACGTAATCTATTCTGTTGGTGCCAGAAAAAAATTGAAGATGGCTAAGAATTGTAGACAGGTCGGTTGCCTGCAAAGATAAATTGCCCAAGTAGGTTTTGGAACCTGTCTTGGAATTATTTGTTATTAAGGCAGCAGAAAAGTTAGGTCCCATAGATTGGAAAAAGGACCGACAGACATAATTAGGAGTGGTAAAACTCAATTATGGTCCGATAGCTGCCTTAAAAGAAAATATTTGAGAAGATTGCAAAGGGGAAGAAAACTCTGTATGGGAACCACTTACTGGAGTAGGTATTGAAGAAAATCCTGTGGCTTAAAAAGTAAGCCCTCCAGTTGAATAGTATCACTCTTAGACAGAATGTCTCGACTAAGAGTGATAGAAAGTAATACAGAGTTGTGAAGACTTATTTATTTATTTATTTATTTATTACAATCTTTTATATACCGCGCTATTCGGTATCAGCGCGGTTCACATGAAACAAAATCACCAGAACAACAAGCTATTCTGTGTTTACAGAGAACAGGTGTACAAACTTGGGTAACATAGGGGAACTATTTACAAATATTATTTACATACAGGCGTCATGACAATGCACAATGATCCTAGATATCGCACCGAGAAAGTTGATGAGGCTAACTGATAATGATGGTGTAGCTACTTTTGTTGGTGGATTTGGCTTGGCGTATTGCTGAGTGGGTAGTATTTGAGGAACAGGTGATATTTGAGTGCTTTCCTGAACTGGGTTAGGTCAGTGATTGCACGAATGTTCGATGGTAGTGCGTTTCAGCATCTTGGGGCGCAAAATCTGAATGCCCTGTTTGCAGTTGTCTGGGTGCATTTTGTTAATGCTTTTGGAATTATTAGTGTGTTTATTGCTGTCGGTCTTCTGGATCGGTTAGGTGGAATGGCGTGAATAAGCTCTGTTAGTGAGGAGGATGAAAGACCATTGATGGCCTTGAAAATCAGCAGTAAGGTCTTGAAAATGAGCCTTCCATGTATGGGGAGCCAGTGAAGCTGCTTCAGGATAGGCGTCATGTGCTCGTTTCTAGAGACTCCCTGAAGGACCCTCCCTGCAGCATTCATGGCGAGTTGTAGAGGGTTAATGGTAGACTGCGGGAGGCCTTGTAGGATAGCATTGGCATAGTCAAAATGCGGTAGAATTAATGCCTGGTATATTGTCCTGAAATCTTCTGGATCTAATAAGGAGTGCAAATGCCTGAGAGTCCAGATCTTGAAATAGACTGCTCTTACTATGTTACCTATGTGTGCCTTCATATCAAGACACTGATCCAACGTAACCCCCAGGTATCGTATTGTAGATTTTGTTTGAAGTTCTGCTTCTTTAACTCTTACATGGGGTGGTGGGCTGAAATTGTGGTCCCTCGTGATGAATAGCACCTCCGTCTTCTTGTGTTGAATACGGAGGTTTTGGGATTGGAGCCATTCGGAAACTGCGTCGAAACATTCTATCAGAGGGGAGAGGTTCAAATGCTCTGTAGAGAACGGCGTGTAGAGCAGGATATCATCTGCATATATCAGGCAGTCCACATTGAAAGATCTGATGATATTGCAGGTGGGCTGCATGTATATGTTGAACAAGAGTGATGATAGGGAGGAACCTTGCGGGACTCCCTGGCTTAGGTGGAATGGTTCTGATGCTGCTGCTCCAGATTTTACATGTTGCCATCTTCCAGCCAGATATGATTTACACCATTCCAGAGCATTGCCGCAGATGCCCTTCTCTTTTAGCCGTCCCAGGAGAAGCTCGTGACTCACTGAGTCGAATGCTGCAGCAATGTCTAGGAAGAATAGCACAAACCCTTACAATTTGGTAAGCTTCTGAAAGAGGTAAAGCCCCCCTGCAGTCAAAAGTATGAGATATCCTTGTACAGGAAAACTGTCAAGGTGAAGGGCATAGCCTATCTTGTTATTAGTTGCTACTCCTCCTTTTTCTTCAAAAAGGAGGAGTAGAAACCGGTTACCTGTAGGGCATGATTATCCTCAATAGCTCTAGGAGCTAAAAGAATGGATTTCTCTTGCAGCAAGAGATTCATGCCTAGAGTCGAGGATTGAGTCAGTGTATCACTGATCTCTCAGTAAGGATGCTTCTGTTGATAAGAAGTAGGTTAGCCGTTCTGAACCTCAAACAGGAAAAAGAGATTTAATGAATAAAATATCAGAAACCCTGCCACTGCTGGGTTTGCTGAGCCTGTTGAGGTTTTGGTTTTCTTAGCCTGGTATGATGTTGCCCTTCTTTGGAAACATCTGCACGATGGGTAGAAGATGAATAAAACTTTTTCCCCTTAGGGGGATAAAGTTTGCTAGGAGATTTTTTACTAGCTGGGATAGAGGAAAGTTTTGACAATCCTCTGAAAGCAACAATATCAGTGTTTAACTGATTAGCTTGGAATAAAGCATCCTTGTTAAAGGGATTTTCACCAGTACAAGGAGTATTTCCCAGCCTTTCTTGTACCCATTTGTCCAAGTCTGAAGCTTGGAGCCAGGCCATGCGTCGTGCCCCTATGGCTATAGCAGAAGTTCTGCTAATAGACTCAAAACAGTCCAGGGAAGCACGATTAAGGAACTTAGAGACATTCTGAGCATGACTGTCTAATAAGAAATAGTCTGCTCTTTTATGTTCTTGAAGAAAAGGGTTCAAAAGCTTTAAGTTCTTTGTGACCTCTTCAAAAGATAATCCCATATAGAAAATATATGAGATAATTCTTGCTGAAAGCATGGATGCCTGGAAGCATCGACGTCCAAAGGCATCTAAAGTCCTAGACTCACGACCTGGCGGATAAGAGGAGTGCTTCTTTGCACTCTTAATACGCCTCACTGCTGATTTTACAACAATAGAATGATGAGGAAGTTGAGTCTTTTGAAAACCTGGAGAAGGTGGCACCTTGTACATAGTGTCAAGTGTCTTAGAATGTGGGGATACCGTTAAAGGAGTTTCCCACATTCTTAATAGTAGATCCTGTAAGATCTGATGCAAAGGAAGCATGATCAGCTCCTTTGGAATCCAGGGGAATTGCAGAGTCTCTGAATCCCCTGGTATGGATTCTTTACCAGGTATAGAAATGGCAAGTAACTTTGCCATATCAAGCAGAAAAGCTTGAAAAGAAATCTCCCCTGAGGAGGACCCCCTAAAATGAGGGGTAAAGGCTAGAATTGTTGAAAAATTCAGCCTTGGTACCGATGGATTAATCCCAGTCCTTGGGATCGGAAGACTTGAAAGGATGAAGCATCGGATTTTCTTTAAAGTGATGTCTTCGGTACCGCCTGAGGTCGGTACCGAGATGAGTCGGTACAGAATCCTCCATGCTAGAGAGCGATTCCAGGCTCGGCATCGAAGGAAGCGAGTCTGTCGAAGCAAGCATGGACGTACCGATACCGGTACCGGTACCGAAGCCGATACCGATACTCGAGGAACGGTCTGCAGCAACTCTAGCGGTACCGAAGTAGCTGAGAGCGCTAGACTACGTTCATCGGTGAGGAGTGTTTCATCCATCACCATAGCCGATGCCGGGGTGTCGGTACCGCTCGAAGCGGCCACAACCACCGAGCATGGCCCAGGTATGTTCATCGAGGTAAGAACCCCGGGAACAACCTTAAGCCCCGTTAATGCTTTGGAGCCCGAAGACACCCGCCGGGGCTTTATTGCCAAAATATCCTCGAGGGCAACGCCAGAGGCATCTCGATGCTTAGAAGGAGATCTACCACTCTAGGACTGGCTAGTCTTTACAGACTTTTGTTTGGTTACCTGATCCTGTGAAAAAGAAGATATTCTGGCTAGTGACATCGAGTCCGATGTGAACTGGGTAGCGAGTTGTGCTCGATCCTGAAGACTTCTTCTGTTTGAGCTCCAGCAGGAGAGACACTCCAATGGGCAATGGTCAGGACCTAAACATTTTAGACAACAAGTATGAGTGTCTAAAAATATATCTGTACCGCCACACTTTGAGCATTTCTTAAGGATAGTGGCTGGCTTTTCCATAATAGAAGGATAGAGGCCTAGTGGCCTAGAAACCGTCACGCACTAAACAGGAAAAATTCCTAGAGAAAAGAAGAAATTTTTTAGTAAAAAGAAAGAAAAGCACTGGCGGTACTGGTGGCGTTGAGGGAAGGCAGACGCGACCACAAAAAACTAAGAATAAAAAGAAGAATTTTCTGCGGTGACAGGAATACGTCCTGCTGGCTCCGCGGAAAACTGATGAGAGGAAAGTGAATGGGCGGGAAGGCAGCGCGCATGTGTGTGGGATACTCCCAAAGGCTTTCTTTTTGGATGCTGGGGAGCGTTCCCGCGCAGGCTCCGTCGGTACCGACGTACCCATATGTGAAGACTCATTCCTGCTTGTTCCTGGAGATAATTGTATCCCAAACCCGCAAATCTTCTCACATTCCTGACGAGCCGCGAATACGATGATATGGACGTCGCACCCCCCCATTGCCAGGGACAAACGCCACGCAAAGGGGCGCCCCATGGGAATAATCCGACAAGCAAAATTGAGATGTCCCACTAATGACTGCAGGACCTTAAGAGTAGTCTTGGTGGAAGATCCCACAATCGCGACCAATCCCTTTAGTCTTTCGACTTTCTGCGCCAGTAGGCACACCAACATCTCCAGCGAATCTATCTCCACTCCTAAAAAGGTTAAGCATGTCACAGGACCCACCATCTTATCGACTGCTATAGGGATACCGAAGTCACCTGCCATCTTATGAAACGAGGCCAACAAGGTGGAACAAGACCCAGCCTGACTGGGCCCCACAAACAAAAATCATCCAGGTAGTGCACCATGGTGGAGAATCCCATCCGCTGCTCCAAGACCCAATGTAAGACGGTACTAAAGGCTTTAAAATAAGCACAAGATATCGCGCAACCCATAAGCATACACTTATCAAAGTAAAACTGAGAACGAAACTTGAATCCCAACAACGGAAATGCCGAAGGGTGAACCGGCAACAATCGAAACACGGATTTGATGTCCACCTTACCCATCAGTGCACCCACCCCGCACTGCTGTACTAACGCGACTGCCATGTCAAAAGAAGCATAACGAACCGTACACAACTCATGCGGAATGTGATCATTGGCGGAATTCCCAGGCGGGAAAGACAAGTTATGGATTAACCTAAAACTACCCAGTTCCTTTTTGGGGACCTCTCCCAATGGAGAAACAACAAAAGGCGAAAATGGGGGTTCTTCAAACGGACCAGCTATTCTGCCCAAAGCACGTTCTGCCTCAATTTTTATTTGGACAATATCACCCAATGATCTTACTGAGCTGGAATTCTTAGCCACTGCATCAACCACCATGCCTTGAAATGGAATACGAAATCATTGTAAAAAACGTAACAAACCACCCTCCAAGCCTTGCCCTGCCGACTCTCCCGAAAACGCAGCAACCACGAACACAACGCATTGACATTTATGGCAGTAGTAGCCAATGCCCAAATTGCTTCCTCACCACCTGCCACCCCTTTTCGACTACACTTTGTGGCTGCATGACTGCCCCCACAAAGGGAACAGGCATGCCTGAACTTACAGTCTGGGAAAGGACAGGAAGACTTGTTAAAATGCCAGAAAAATTCCCCCACCACCTGCTCCTCCCTTTGGCTGAATGGCGGGGACGACTAGAACGCGAAAGGACCGCAAGCCCACCGTCACCGCTTGAGATCCTGCCCGCAACCCGCCTTCCCCCCCCACCCCCGACCTGTTCTTTGCAGACATTTGAGTCAGCCACAAATTGATGCCCTTCGTCCCCCACAAGAGTTGGGTATTCTCTTCCATCATGTCCCTAAATTCCTCATCATAGTTGAGCTAAGCCCAGCCCTCGTGAGCCTGCGACGCTGCTAATATCGCATCCACATAAGCTATCAATGCACCATATTGCCCTGGAAAATAATGCCCCCACACACTCGCTAACCTTAAGAAAGCCCGTGTCCAATTAAGGGTATTACGGGAAACCTTCCGCACCCTACCCGTTTTTTCATCTTCTTTATGTTTCTTTCTGCTTTTTCCCAAGCGTTTCCTTCCTTCCAGCAGGTGAAAGATATCAATATACCTACGCCTTTTAATCCAATGCCTCAACTTCCGCGGTACCCCTTCCCAAAGTGCCGCAGAATGGACTACAAACCAGTTCCCTCACCCTTCTCGACCGCCACTGCTACAGAACCCACTGAAGACTGCCATGACGAGGTTGAGGATGACGAAGATGAATCACGCCGACAACGGCGTCCTCATCGATGCTTCGCCTTCCTGCAGACTTGGACGCATGCCCCAGAAAGAGAGGCCCCGCCTCCCAATCCAGCCTCGCCACCAGCATACTCACCAGCTGCTGGGTTGGATGACACTCGCTCGTTTGTGGTCTGTGATCTGCCCACAGGGCTGGACTGCACCAGCATCTGGACTGCAGAGGCCGCTCCACTGGCCCATCCGGGGTCGGTCATGCTCGCCCTTGTACCCACACTCTCTGGAACCTGAAGAGACAGAGAAGGAGAAACACCAACAGCCACCACCCCAGGTGCACTAGCCACCCTACCCTCCCCACCTCCCCAGCCCCAAGCTGAAGATCCCATACCCCCTGTTTCTCACCCGGCCATACCCCTCACTGGCGTCATCCCCGTCCCACCAAACCCCGCTCCCAGCCAATCTTGCCACCCATAACCCCACAGCCCCATATTGTCCTGCCCCAAAAGACCAATGACCAGGAGTGCCAGTGAATATGGGATGCGGAAATGGACCCCCTGAGTGGCAGGGGGTATAGTACCCAGGAAAGGGGGTTGAAACAGATACTCCTGGTGCGTCAGGCTCTTGCATGTCGGCACTATGCCCATCTGACTCCACATGCCTATCCCCATCGCTCTATCTTCATACGCCGACACTCCCACCCCAGTCGGCTGCCCGGCGCTAGCCGCCACATTAGACCCAAACACCCCTGCACCCACCTCCTCCTGCCGTATCAATCCTGCCATCTCCGTACCTAAGACCTCTCCCGCGGAACCCCTTACCCTGTCCCATGATCTTGAACCCCGATAAGGTCCCCTGCTCTGTGACTTCCTTGCTCCCCTTCCTGCACCCCTGATTGCAGGCGAAGGAAGACCTCGCGTCCTGCATGCTCTGCCCCTGAACCGCCATCAACCAATGGGACCGCCCCACGTGGTTGACATGGGGCGCTTCGAAAGATGCCCTGACACTTCTCACTTCCCCCCTCCCCCCCCCACCCCCGCAACATCCGGCAGAAGCCCAGGCCCCGGGAACCCGGTTACTAGACTGGCCTCGGGACCCAGCCCTCCGGCACGTCGGCATTAGTTCAGGGCAAGTTACAGTCAGGTACTGTAGCTTTTTCCTGTTCCTGGAGGGCTTACAATCTAATGGGCTGATGCAGAAAGGCCAGCATGCCCTTTGCGTGAAGATAATGCAACTTATAAGCATAAGTTCCAACAGGACAAATGCAGAAAAAGAGACTGACGAGCACGTAAACAGCAAAGGAAAAGCAAGTGCACACAGTAACACCAAGCATATTTAAATTATAGGCAATTGAACTGCGTGTATTAAAATGGAATGCTAATACTGTCTGCGTCTGATGAAGAAAAACCCGTAGAGGATTACATAACCAGCCTAAGTGCCAATATCTTTTTGCCTGGGTCTGAGTTGGCTTAAATGTCCTGCGCATGATATCAGGGACTTTCCCCGATGGCTGGATCATCTGAGGTGAAGTGTCAAACTTCCCTTCAGATGATCCAGGCATTGGGAAAAGCCCCCGATGCCATAAAAATATATTGGGGGCCGGTGCTCCTAAGAGAAACCAAATCTCTGGTGGCCCAATGGCCCTGATTCTCTCCCCACACTCACTCAATCAAAACTAACCCTGGTGATCTAGCGTCCCCCGAATCACCCACCCCTCCCCATCCCAGTACCTTTTCAAAGGAGCAGGAGCATTGCCCATGCACTCCCACTCCTGCGCCACATCTTGAAAAATGGCAGCACCTGGCCCTGCGCGGTGCATCCTGGGATGCACCAGGTGGGTCAGACTGCAATATAAGGCCTTTTATGGCAGTCTGACCCCATGCAGTACATCACAGGATGCAACACGCGGGGCCAGGTATCGCCATTTATCAAGATAGTGGCAAAGGAGCGGTAGCATGTGGGCAACGGTCTCACTCCTTTGTAAAGGTACTGGGAGGAGGGGTGGGGGTGGGGGGGTTCAGAGCTGCTGGGCCACCAGGGCTAGTTTTAATTGGGTGTGGGTGTGGGTGTGGGGGGGGGGGGGGAAATCAGGGCCGCTGGGCGACCAGGGATTTGGTTTCTGTTGGGGGTACCAGTATTTTGAGACTTCATATCAGATGATCCAGGCATTTGGGAAAGCCTCCAATGCCATCAGCATACAGTTGGGGCACATAAGCAAATTGGCCACAAGTGTGCCCCTGTTTCTCTGGGAGAGAATGCCAAACTTGCGCCAACTTAACATAAGTAAAATAAGAACAAAAGATATGCCATACTGGGTCAGACCAAGGTCCGTCCACCAAGCCCAGTATCCTGTTTCCAACAGTGGCCAATCTAGGTCACAAGTACCTGGCAGTTTTCCCAGAAGACACAATGCTTGCATTGGGGAAAGCAGTGGATTTCCCGGGTCCCCTTTAATACTGGTTTATGGACCTTTCCTCCAGGAACTTGTCCAAACCTTTTTTAAACCCAGCTACACTAAACTTTTTACTACATTATCCAGTAACGAATCTCAGAGTTTGATTACGCATTAAGAGAAAATATTTGTTCACTCATTATTCTTATATGGGTTACACTCTAGCTTCATTGCATGTCCCCTAGTCTTTCTACATTTTGATGGCATAAACAACTGATCTACGTTTACCTGTTCCACTTCATTCATTAATTTATAGCCCTCTATCATATCTCCTCTCAGCAGTCTCTTTTCAAGGTTGAAGAGCCCTTACCTTTTTAGCCTCTTCTTATAGGGGTAGCCTTCCATCCCCTTTACCATTTTGGTGGCTCTTCTCTGTACCTTTTCTAATTCTGCTATATCCTTTTTAAGATACGGCAACCAGAATTGCACATAATATTTAAGGTGCGGTCACAACATGGAACGATACAGAGGCATTATAATATCCTTTGATTTATTCTCCATTCCTTTCCTTATGAGTCCAAGCATTCTATTTTCTTTCTTGGCCACTGCACACTGGGTTTCAATGTGTTATCCATGATGACATTTAAATATTTTTCCTGAGTGGTGATTCCTAATGTGGAACCTTGCATCGTGTAACCATAGTTTGGGTTGTTCTTTCCTAGGTGCATAACTTTGCACTTGTCCACATAAAATTTCATTTGCCATTTGAATGTCCAGTTTTCCAATTTATTATGGCCTTTTTGCAATTTTTCACAATCCTCTTTGGTTTTAACAACTTTGAATAATTTTGTGTCATCTGCAGATTTGAACCTCACTTGTTATTCCCATTTCCAGGTCATTTACGAATATATTAAAAAACAGAGGACCCAGCACAGATCCCTGGGGTACGCTACTATTCACTTTTATCCACTGGGAAAATTGGCCATTTAGCCCTATCCTCTGCTTTCTATTTTTTAATCCTGATCCACAATAGTACACTGCCTTCTATCCCATGACTTTTTAATTTCACCAATAGTCTCTCATGAAGGACCTTGCAAAGGCTTTCTGAAAATCCAGATACATCGACAGACCTACCTTTGTCTACCTGTTCATTTATACCTTCAAAAAATATAACAGATTAGTAACACAAGACCTTCCCTGGCTAAAGCCATCTTGGCTGTCTCCCATTAAACCATGACTATCTACATGTTTAGAAATGTTGTTCTTAATAATGGCTTCTACCATTTTTCCCCAGTACTGACATCAGGCTCACCAGTCTGTAGTTTCCTGGATCACCCCTGAAACCCTTTTTAAAAATTGGCATTACATTAGCCATCCTCCAAACTTCAGGTATTACTAATGATTTTAATGATAGTTCACAGATTAGTAATAGTAGGTCTACAATCTCATATTTCAGTTCTTTCAGCACCCTTGGATATATACCATCCGGTCCAGGTGATTTGCTGCTCTTCAGTTTATCAAATAGTTGTAATACAACTTCCCGGTTTATCGATATTTCTTTCAATTCTTCTGCTGCATCCATTTTAAATACCATTTCAGGCATGGATAACTTCCCTACGCCTTCTTCAGGAAAGACTGAAGCAAAGAATTTATTCAGTCTCTCCTCTATGTCCTTGTCCCCTCTTAGTACCCTTTTACTTCTCTATCATCCCGTGGTCCAACTGATTCTCCCACAGGTTTTTTGCTATGAACGTATTTGGAAAACGATTTTATTATGGATTTTTGCTTCCACAGCAAGCTTTTTTTCAAATTCTCTCTATCTGCCTTATCAGTGCCTTGCATCCAGCTTGCCAGTGCTTATGATTTTTCCAGTTTTCATCATTTGGCTCCTTTTTCCATTTCCCGAAAGATTTTTTTTTTGGCTACAACAGCCTCTCTTGACTTCATCTTTAAAACCACGCTGGCAGTTTTTTTGAACTTCCTTCCACTTTTCTTAAAGCATGAAATATAGCTGATCTGGGCTTCCAAGATAGTATTTTTAAACACCCATGCTTGATGTAAATCTTTAACCTCTGCAAGCTGCTCCTATGAGTATATCTTTGGCTTGCTCTTCCAATTTAATGCTGCCATTTGCACCACAGCTTAACATATGGCTAAAATGCATATGGGCTCCTTTCTATGTGCCAGTGCTGAAGTTGCACACTATCTGTGTGTTACATAGAGGCATACAGAGTTGATAGCACATAACTTCAGAGCCAGATTTTGCATTGGCCCGTATATTTTTTTGTATCTGAGGCAATAGAGGGCTAAGTGACTTGCCCAAGGCCATAAGGAGTACCAGTTGGTTTTGAACCCTGGTCTTTCTAGTCCCAGACTACTACCTAACCACTAGGCTACTACTCCTCTATCCCACTCCTCCACTATTCATCCTTAAACCTATTTTGCCTCTCATTAAGCACTAGCAAAGTAATATTCATTCAAATTCTTCTGAAAACTCTGAAACAAAGAATTTTCCCTCTAATAATTATGATAATTATAATTACAGGTCTGCAAAAAAAAAATTTTCGAGAGCTGTTTTGGTTATTCCACGTAATCTTTATGTTTTTTGGTGCGCTGAATCCGACAATGACCTCCATTTTGTCATAGGACATCACGTTTCCTGACAATTTAGGTAACTATGTTAAATAAGGCAATACCTCAAAATAAATGGAAATAGACTTATAAAATTACAATATTTTCATGAAAATCCTTTTTTGAACTGAAATGAGCTCACCTACACACACTAAACTCGATTCTTCTTCCTTGTGAGGCTCCTCTTGGTGTATTTACGCTTGTGAGTAGCATCTGGAATGTCTCTCTGAAGCATCCAACAGTAGTCTGCCATCATTGTAATGCTCCATTTTCCCTGGTATCTCCTTTCCATCTCTTTAATGTCTTGGTGGAATCGTTCACCTTGTTCCTCACTCACAGCTCCCAAATTTTCAGGAAAGTAGTCAAGGTGGGACTGGAGGAAATGCACTTTCAAACTCATCAGGCAACCTAAAGCTTGAAATGCTTTCAACATTCGTCCAACGATCTTTTTGTAGTGAGGATCTTTGTTATTGCCTAAAAATTTCTGTACGACTTCTTTAAATGCAATCCATCCTTCTTTTTGAGGATCCGTCATGGTATTGACAAACTCTTGATCAACTATAAGCCTTCTAATGTCTGGTCCGACAAACACACCTTCCTTTAATTTTGCCTCCAACAGGCCTGGAAACTTGGTGACCAAGTATTTGAAGCATTCTCCATCTCTTGGAAGTGATTTTACGAATTGCTTCATCAATCCCAATTTTATGTGGAGAGGTGGTAGAAGAACTTTATGGGAAGGTACCAAAGTTTCTCGGAGGACATTTTTTTCACCGACTGTTAGCACCCTCGGCTGCCAACTCTTCTTGGTCCAGTGATTTTGTCGGTCTCAACTGTCCCATAGACACAGAAAACAAGGATATTTGGTATACCCAGCTTGTTGCCCGAGCAGCATGCACAAGACCTTCAAGTCTCCACACACTTGCCAACCATGGTCTTCATATTTAAGTTTACGAAGAACCAATTCCAAATTCTCGTAGGTTTCCTTCAAGTACAGATGTAAATAGTTACCCCTGTTTCTTTCCAAGTTCCTATTCCTGTTATTTGTAAACACAAATCAAGTCATTTGAAATGTGTATGTAAAATGTTCCATGTAAACCGCACTGATGGAAAATAGCGCGGTATATAAGAAAATGTAAATAAACAAATAAAGTGTACGGAATGACCTACAGGTATGGAAGCGTAAAAACCGTTGTGGAGCAAAACTGCTTTGAGACTTCTTTTTGAAGAATCTATATAAAGATGCTATTGCTCTGAATCATATTGGATTTTAAATTGACCCATCAGACCTTCGACATCGATGCAATAAACCAACTTGTCTTCCTGGGTGAAGTAAGGAACGAACTCCTTTTCACGATGTCTGAACCATGAAGATGACACTCCTGGCAACAATAAATTCCTGCTTTTCAGCCTTGATCCGAGTAACTCAGCGGCATCTTTGGGAAGATTCAAGTCTCTTACCAAATCATTCATCTCCTCCTGAGAAAACAATTTTGGTCTTGTATCATCTTCAAAGTCAGAACTTGATTCGTCATCTGGTTCAGGTATGACTTCACCTTCATCGGAGCTAGGTATCTCTTCCAAGCACTGTTCCCTCTAAGCTGTGCGCGTGTGCGCGCGCACACCCGTCGCCGAGTGAGCGCACATACTTTACAACCGAGCGCACAAAAATTATGGTTCTGATTCTGATAGAAAACAACACAGACTTTCTTAAAATTGAAAAGTTATTGTGTATTTATGGTTTTCACAAGTTCTAATATATTTTGTAGTGCAATCAATGTGGTGTACATACTGTATTCTGACATGTAGTCAAATTTTATAGTATATAACTCCGAGTGTCGTTATGTGGCACACAAAAATTTAACCTTCCTTCAAAAGCTGCACAGCTGATATTTTATGCGCACACAGCCTACAGAAAATTAGAGGGAACATTGCTTCCAAGGTAGCAGGGGGCTTGGGTACTGGTATATCTGTGCCATGGGGGATGGGACGAATTGCCGAGTGAAGATTGGGGTATGAAATGGAATGCTTCCATTTGGAATTAAGCCCTTTCACATCGCATGAACAAAAGTAACAGTCGTCACTATGGTTCTTTTGCTCTCGCCATACCATAGGAATCCCATAAAAGAAAGATTTTTTCTTACCCTTGAACCAGTTTCGGAGGTCCTCAACACATCGTTTGCACACTTTATGAGGTGCCCAGGCTTTATCTTGATCTCCAATTTTTAGTCCAAAGTAAGCAAAGTATTATTTTTTTCACAAAGCCTGTAATATTCTGCTGTTGCTTCAACACCGTATATTCACCACAGATGAAACAGAAACTGTCTGGCGAATTAATACACTTTTGCGCAGCCATAACATAATGGTTGGAGAATGACGAGCTAACATGAATTGCGATGAAAAAGTGCGAACAGCCTAGAACCAAGAACCTGATGATGATTTGTGCACAAGTGTGGCATGCAGGAGAGAGCAGCTCTTTGTCTGTACACGAGACGTCACAGTGCTGGCCACGCCCCCCTGCACTGACCGGAGCTGCTGCTATCTGCCCTGTGTCTCCCTCCCACTGGATTCTTCAGGAAAGATTAACCCCTTCTACCATTAGAAGCACGGACTTAAAACTTGCTTAGCTTATGTATATATTGCTGACCATCAGATTTACAGTGCTATATTTTTTTTACATAACTCGGACAACCCCTTTAAGGTTTTTTTTGGCATTTTATATCTTAAATGCACTTATGTGAATTAATTAATAGTAATTTGAACTAATTAATAGTAATTTGAAAAAATTGATAAATTTGAAGACAATTTTGCATGTTGTGGCAAATCGTGACATCTAGGAGTTTTTTCAATATTTTATTTGTTTCCAGCACACCAAAATACATGGAAATTAGATGAAAATAATCAAACAGCTTTTTAGTTGCAGACCTGTGTTTGTCCTAACTCCCATGTATCTTTCCATTGCAGGCAATTTATCACAGATTTATTTTAAATTGGGTATTCATTCAAAAAGGAGCTTAACACTATGCATCCAGGGTGCCCTAGTTGCTTTGCCCAGGTTTAATAACTAGAATAAAAAATATATATTTATTTAATTTCCTCTTTGTAATCATGTGTCGTCCCCCCCCCGATACAGACTTTCAGAGTGTACCACAATTATTTCAGCTCTACTTCATCCTTCCACTGTAAGCCCTTTGGGGACGGAAAATACCTATTGTACCTGAATGGAACTTGCCCTGAACATCTGAGAAAAGCACTAGCTAAATCCAGTTCCCTTTTCTCTTTTATCGAAACTCATTACTGAAGAACTAAACAGCCCATTTTTTCTATATTCCGTAGATGATTTCCCTAGAACTGAAATCTTGGTTAACTCTACAAACTAACAGTTCTCGCTCTTCCAGGAGTGAGACCCAGTTACCGCTGAAAAGAAAATACTGCCCAAAGGTATAGTGGGTGTGTGGTTTCTCTACTTTTCTGAAATATTCCTTCCTCTACATTTTTTTCATCACCCAGAGTTAAACAATTTTTTACACCTAGTGATTGCCAAATATGAGTTAGAATCTACAACAGCATCATAAATAGCAGCTATTTCAAATACCAGAACAACTGTTTTACATTTGGTTTTATAAATGTGGCTATATTCAAAATAAAATTTTTAAAAAGATAAAGCAAAACAGCACCATACTTAGACAAAAAAATTATAATGGTGGTATTAACTGGAAAAGTCATAGTAACAAAAGATGTCAAGCCAGTTGTCATCATTTGTCCGGATATGAGTTTTATGGTTTCCATAAAATAAACATTAAATAAATGAAAAGCTGATGCTGGACATCTGTTTTCAGGCTCCCCTTCAGGTTTGAGATTACAGCTTGGAATGGAAGTACTGTCTGACCCCAATTGCTCTCTACTGGAATTTCCCGCAATGGGAAAGTCAAAGCTTACACACACTTGGAGCTGATGTGTCATGTAGGGACAATGAATAATGAAAAACACTTATGGAAATATTTTTCCTCAATTCAAATTTTTTGTCTCTTGGGTCTTACATTTGTTATATTATATTTTTAACATTGTCATTTTATGATTATTTCAGATATGGTTAATGTTACCTGCCAAGGGGTCTTGACTGCCAGAATACAAATTTACAAAGAAATAATGAAATGATTCCTTCTGGTGTCACGAGGTGGTCCCTCTAGATTAGCTCTTTGAATCAAGAACAGAGTACTGAACTTGCTTATAAACACAAGCAAATGAACACACTCAAAAACAAAAGGCTTCCGAGGAAATGTCATATATTGCAATACACTAAAATATTGTGAATAGGAGACCTCATAGCAAGGCTATGGCTTCAGTTCAAACAGGCTATTATCAGAAACCTCTCTCTTAAAAGATATAGAAACATAGAAACATGACGACAGAAAAAGACCACATGGACTATCTAGTCTGTCCTTCCATAACAACTACAACAGTCCACTTTTTGCCTTTAGAGATCCTCTGTGTTGGTCCCATGCTTTCTTGAATTCAGTTACTGTCCTCATCTCTACCACCTCCACTGGGAGACTATTCCACGGATCCACTACTCTTTCCGTAAAGAAATATTTCCGCATATCACTCCTGAATCTATCTCCCTTCACCCTCATCCCATGTCCCCTCGTAGCAGAACTTGCTTTCAATTGAAAGAGGCTCTCTCCCTGAACATTTATGCCACGGAGGTATTTAAACATCTCAATCATATCACCTCTATCCCGCCTTTCCTCTAAGGTGTACATATTAAGATCCTTAAGTCTGTCCTCATATGCTTTATAATGAAGCCCATTAATCATTTTGGTAGCAACCCTCTGCACCGACTCCATCCTGTTCACATCCTTTTGAAGGTGCGGTCTCCAGAATTGCACACCATACTCCAAATGAGGTCGCACCAAAGACTTATACAGAGGCATTATCACCTCCTTTTTTCTGCTAGCCATTCCTCTCCGTATGCACCCAAGCATCCTTCTAGCTTTTGCTGTCGCCTTTTCCACCTGTTTAGCTACTTTAAGATCATCAGACACAACCACGCCTAGGTCCCGCTCTTCTTTAGTGGACAAAAGTACTTCACCTCCTATACTGTATTGCTCCCTTGGATTGCTGCAGCCCAAATGCATGACCTTACATTTTTTAACATTAAATCCCAGCTGCCAAATTCTAGACCATTCTTCAAGCTTAGCTAGATCCCTCCTCATGTTATCTACCCCTTCCTGGGTGTCTACTCTATTGCAGATTTTGGTATCATCCGCAAAGAGGCAAACCTTACCCGACAGCCCTTCCGCTATATCACTAACAAAGATGTTAAAAAGAATTGGACCAAGGACAGATCCCTGGGGCACACCACTGGTAACATCCTTCTCCTCAGAGTGAGCTCCATTTACTTGTACTCTTTGTCGCCTCCCACCCAACCAATTTCTAACCCAAGCAGTAACTTTAGGGTCCATCCCTAGGGTGCTCAGTTTGTTTATAAGTCGCCTGTGAGGAACAGTGTCAAAGGCTTTACGGAAATCTAAATACACCACATCTAGAGCTCTCCCTCGGTCCAACTCCCTGGTCACCCAGTCAAAAAAATCAATCAGATTTGTCTGACAAGACCTGCCTCTGGTGAATCCAATAGAAACATATAGTCCATTGCTCATATATACAGCATATATTTTTTTTATTACACAAAAAGAAATGTTCCAACAAAAATTGCCAGCCATGAAATTAATGTCCCATATACCTCAAAAAAAGCAACAAAAGTATCTGTGGAACGCGAGAGAACAAAAAGAACAGATACCAAGACTGGCAGTAATTTTCAGGTTTGAAAAAACCCTTTTATTGTCCCCTATGCGTTTCGGCCTCCCAGCCTTCTTCAGGGGGATATATATTGAGGGAGCAAACCTTATGTAAAACCCTTCTGTCAAATGAGAAGTATTTAACCATGCGTCTCTGTGGGTATGCATACACAGCAAATTACTGCCAGTCTTGGCATCTGTTCTTTTTGTTCTCCCATATACCTCAAAGAAATTAGAGCTTCACTTATCTGAAGGCCAATTGACCAAAATGTCCCATGAGTCCCAACTCATGTTTTCCCAATGCAAGTTGGCCTTTATCAAGGGAATTTTTCATAGGGCACAGCAGTTTTCATTGGCAACCCCCAAGATCTTACCTTTCAAGTCTCAAACATGGAATAAGGCTTAGCATTTCTCAAGTCATCACAACTACTTCTGGTTTTAAACAGTGGAACCTGCAACAGAATGGAGACAGCGTGATGACATCATGCACCTCAATTAAAGAACAGACAACCACTCAGTCTTTTTCATTTACACCTTTGGCTGCAAACACTGTAAATAAAATATCCATCATTGTGCCATGTGGGCCAAATGCAGGTCTCTATTGTCCATCCAATTGTTAGATATGTCATCTATAATAAGCCAGCGAATATCTTCCCAACAATGTTGTTTAGCCTGCCAATGTCCAAAGGATGCTGTCAAAACTTGATGGACTATCCAAGATTTGTGTTCACCATCCAAGCAGAACACTGCTGTACTATTTATAGGCCTTTATTTACAAGTTTAAATTGGAAGCATCTCCATAGACTTTAGCTAACAATTCCACTGTTAACATACAGCCACTTTGAATAGCCACTTGATTGCTTTCCTTAAACTATAACATTTACTAGATTCCTTCTCTGGTTCAAATTGCAACCTGTGGCTTTAAGAGCAAACTCTCAGTTTGTGCCTTTAACCTCCTTGCTTCCACAACATACTCCCAGTTTCTATAATAAACTTACAGTGTTGCTGTAACTGGGAGATTAATTCACTTAAGTTCCCCTGGTCAGTAATGGTCAGTCTACAGGGCCTTTCAGGTTCTGGCATTCCTGACAGATTCCATTGCAAAGCAAGGTAATACTCAGCCTGAAAGATCTCAAAGGGGTTTTGTTGTTCTCTTTTAAAAGCTAATTCTCAAAGGGGTTTTACTGTTGTTTTTCAAAGGATAAATCTTTCTTTTTCAATACTGCAAAGGGGGATTTTTTTTTGTGTGCTTGTGATGTTGGGCAAGGCTCTGTCAGTTAGAGCTCATTATCTTTGTTCTAGTTACCCATTCACAGCTAAATCTCTTTGAAGCCACTGACCTCATCAGGTGTTAGGTCCCTCCCTATTCACCCTGACACCCGCCCACCCTATGTGAGCATTCTTGCTTTATAGGACAACTCCCCAATTAGTTAAAAACAGGGACACAGACAAGTACTGTTAGAATATACTTACAAGATGTTAACTGCTTTTTCTCTTAAAGGACAACTGAAGAATAGGTAGGGACTTTGGCAGGTCTCTCTTTTACTTCAACAGGTACCAAAGCTGCATCAACTAAACAATGGCTGGGAAAAAACGTATCGCTAAAGCTGTTGCCCCATTACAACTTCTGCCTCTGTCCTGACAGAGATCCCAATGACAGTTGAATAACTGGTTCCATGTGCAGTATGCCTACATGATGAGAATCTCAGGAAAGAAGTGGACGAGTTCAGGAAGAGGTGGCAAGGCTGAGAAGCATTCAAGACAGTGAGAACTATGTTGATGAGATGCTTCTTGAAACATCCAAGCTCTCCGACAGAGGTGAAGCTGGGAAGCTACAGAAGAAAGACGGTTGGACATGAGTCACCAGAGCCTGCAGTATCAACACACCAAATCCTCCAGCCCTTGAATTGAAAAACCAGTATGCAGCCCTAGAAGTGGAGGAGGTGGAAGCATCTGAAGAAATGGAGGAACTACAGCTCAAGCACCCCTAAGTTGCAGAATCAGTCACCACAAGGAAGTGCAGGGTAGTGGTTGTTGGTGACTCTGTTCTGAAGGGTATTGAGGCATCTATCTGTCGACTAGATTTGATGTCCAGAGAGATGTGCTATTTGCCAGGTGCCAAAATCCAAGATGTTACGGAGAGTTTGCCGAGACTCATCAAGCCTATTGACTATTATCCGATGTTGCTCATCCAGGTCGGCATAAATGATACTGCTAGGTATCCCTCCGAGCATATTAGACGCGACTTCATGGCTCTGGGACAGAGGGTGAAGCAGACACGTGCGCAGGTAGTATTCTCTTCAATTCTCCCTGATGAGGGTAAAGGCCAAGGAAGAGAAGTTCCAATCCTGGAGATGAATGCATGGCTGCATGGATGGTGTCATCAGAAGAGTGTTTTGGTTTCCTGGACCATGGGATGATGTTCCAAGGGCTGCAGAGAAGAGATGGTGTCCATCTGTTTAAAAAGGGTCAAAGTGTCTTCAGCAGCAGACTAGCTAACCTACTGAAGAGAGCTTTAAACTAGATTCGTTGGAGATGGGTGAAGAGAGCCCCCAGGTAAGTGAAACATTAAATACCTCTGTAGAAATGGGTAATGAGACAACATCTGGAAAGTGGTGTGTATACATACCTGTAGCATGGGAAATAAGATCCCAGATGTTGAGGCTTTAATGGAAGTGGCTGACTTGGATTTAGTGGCAGTTACAGAGACATGGTTCACAGAAAACCATGACTGGGTTGTAATTATACTGGGCTAAGGGGAAGAAGAAGGGGAGGTAGAGTGGCACCATATTTTATTTATTTATTTATTTACATTCTCTTATATACCATGCTATTCTGCATCAGTGCTGTTTACATTGAACAAACTGAAATTACATTGAACAGGGCATTATAACTTGGAGATAACTATTTTACAGGGAACATGGGCTATGGAGGGTTAACCATATGTCAAAAATAATATTAAAGCTATAGAATTGCAAAGCTTAAAAGGAAGAGAGGAGGCACTGTGGGTTAAACTAGAAAGAAGGAAAAGGAAATCCATTTGCATTGGATTATACACAGATCCCCCTCACAGGGAGTAGAAGGGAACAAAAATTTAATAGAAGACATACATACACAGTATTGCCATGAAAGGAGAAGTGTTACTGATAGGTGGATTGGCTCATCTCTACTGCGGTGTCATCTAGAAATAAGGAGATCCTGGATTCTCTACAAGGAGAACTTTTCAAGCAACTGGTAACAGAACCCACACGTGATGGGGCCATACTGGACTTACCAATGGGGAAAGTGTTTCTGATGTCATAGTGGGAGATCATCTCGCATCCAGTAATCACCAGATGGTATGGTTCAGTATTAGTACTAAGGCTGATAAAATCCATTCCAAAGTGAGGGTCTTAGACTTTAGGAAAACTAACTTTTCAAAGATGGGACAATACCTCAGAGTCGTTAGGGGGATGGGAACAGCTGGAGGATGTAGAAAAACAGTGGACAAAACTGAAAGGGGATATTTTAAGGGCAATAAACCTTTTTGTTAGAAAAGGTAAAGGTAAATAAAAGGAAAGGAGGCCACTGTGGTTCTCAAAAGAAGTAGCTGAAAAGGCAAAGAAAAAGAGGAAGGCCTTCATGAAAAAAAAACTTAGCGAAGCTAGCAAAGTGGTCAGGAAATCAAAGATACAAAAAGAAGAAGAAATAGCCAATGCAATAAAATGTGGGGATAATTCATTTTTCATATATGCTAGTGAGAGGAGGAAGAGCAAAAGTGGTATTGCCAGACTCAAGAGTGCAGGGGAGGAATATGCAGAAACTGATGAGGATAAAGCAGAATTACTTAACAAATATTTATGTTCTGTTTTCACAGATGAAGGGCCAGGAGCAGGACCTCAGAAAACACCCACAAATAGGAACCGAAACAACAGGGATCTCGAATGATTTTCAGAAGACTGTGTTGGTGAGGAACTAGCTAAACTAAAAGTAGACAAAGCCATGGGTCCAGATGGGATACATCCAAGGATACTGAGGGAACTTGGGGACATTCTAGCGGCTCCACTGTCTGACCTTGTCAATGCCTCTTTGGAGTCAGGAGTGGTGCCAGAGGACTGGAGAAAGGCACATGTGGTCTCTTTGCACAAAAGCGGACGTAAGGATGACATTGAGAACAACAGGCCAGTTGGACTAACCTCTCTGGTTAGTAAATTATAGGAAAGCCTACTAAAAGGAGAGAATAGTGAGGTTTCTGGAGTCCAATGGATTGCAGGATCTAAGGCAGCATGGATTAACCAGAGGAAGGTCTTGCCAGATAAAGCTGATAGATTTCTTTGACTGGGTGACCAGAGAGTTGGACCGAGGGAGAACTCTAGATGTAGTGTATTTAGATTTCAGTAAAGCCTTTGACATCGCTTCGCATAGGCAACTTATCAACATACTGGGCACCCTAGGGATGGACTCTAAAGTTAGAAATTGGGTTAGAAATTGGTTGAGTGGAAGGCAACAAAGGGTACAGGTAAATGGAGCTCACTCAGAGGAGAAGGTTAGCAGTGGTGTGCTGCAGGGATCTGTCCTTGGTTCAATTCTGTTTAATATCTTTGTTAGTGATATTGCGGAAGGGACTGTCAGGTAAGATTTGCTTGCTTGCAGATGATACGAAAATCTTCAATACAGTAGACACATAGGAAGGAGTCGATAAAATGAGGAAGGATCTAGCTAAGCTTGAAGAATGGTCGAGAATTTGGCAACTGAAATTTAATGCTAAAAAATGCAGGGTGATGCATTTAGGTTGCAAAGATCCAAATGAGCTGTACAGTGTAGGGAGTGAAGTATTTCTGTCCACAAAAGAAGAGCAGGACCTGAGCATAATTGTGTCTGATGATCTTAAAATAGCTAAATAGGTAGAAAAGGCAATTGTGAAAGCCAGTAGGATGCTTGACTGTATAGGGAGAGGAATGGCCAGCAGAAAAAAAGGAGGTGATAGTGCCTCTGTATACGTCTCTGGTGTGACCTCATTTGGAGTATTGTGTGCAATTCTGGAGATGCACCTTCAAAAGGATATCAGGTTGAGTCGGTGCAGAGTGTAGATACTAAAATGGTTAGAGATCGTTGTTATGAATCATGAGAACAGACTTGAAGATCTTAATATGTATAAACCTTCAGAGGAAAGGAAGGATAGGTGTGATATTTATTTATTTATCATTTCTTATATACCTCCTTTCATGATATCAAGGCGGTTTACATTAAACAAACTGAAATTACATTGAACAGGGCATTATAACTTGGAGATAACTATTTTACAGGGAACATGGGCTATGGAGGGTTAAGTGGCTTGCCCAAGACCACAAGGAGCACCTGTGGGACTAGAAACCCCAGTCCTTCTGGCCCAAGGTTGCTGTCCTCTAGTGGGATTTGAACCCCCGACCTGCTGGCCTGAAGTACCTTGCCTCAACCACTAGGCCACTCCTCCACTCCATATGATAAAGACCTTTAAATACCTCCATGGCATAAATTCACAGCAGAGTCTCTTTCAATTGAAGGCAAGCACTGCTACAAGGGGACATAGGATGAGAGTGAAAGGGGATAGACTCAGGAGTAATATGTGGAAATATTTCTTTATGGAAAGAGCGATAGATGCATAGAATAGTTTCTCAATGGAGGTAGTGGACATGAGGACAGTATCTGAATTCAAAAAAGCATGGGACAAACACAGAGGATTTCTAAAGGTAAAAAGGGGACTATTGTAGTTGATATGGAAGGGCTGACTAGATAGCCCATGTTGTCTTTTTCTGCTGTCATGTTTCTATGTCCAGCATAAGTTAACTGTTAAACATTACATCAATGATTCTTTATAAGGTTTCTAGTCAGAGCACTGACACACAGCAAACACATTGCCCTTTTTAGCAAAATTCCAGAATACTGACATCATCTCAGTTCCTTAAATAACCTTACACTTAAGTTTGTACCTTTAGTTCAGGGTCTGTCTGCTAAGCCACAAGCATCCATTCCTTACCCAAGGGTGTCTCCAAAAATCCATCCTCTAGACTGACTAGTGTTCCTCTGATCCAAGTCAATTTCCCTGTCTCTCCAAGAGCAGACAGTGTAGTTCAGTGGTTCTCAGCCCAGTCCTCTTGGACCCCCAGGCCAGTAAGGTTTTCAATGTATCCATAATGAATATGCATGAGATAGAACTGCATACAATGGAATCAGTGCATGGAGATCTACCTGTCTCAAGCATATTCATTGTGGAGAGAGGCATGGTTATTAACCTATAGCAGGTGTTCTCCATGGACAGTAGGAATAGGTTCTCACGTATGGGTGATGTCATCGCTGGAGCCCCGCATGGGAATGTTCCCTAACTTCTATTGATCACAAAACTCTCCTGGAAAGACTAAAAAACATTGGGCTACATGGACCCACCTTAAAATGGTTCCACTCATACCTAACCGACAGGCGGATACAGGTAAAGGTAGGCCACAACACCTCTCGACCCATAAAAGTCCTCCAAGGAGTACCACAAGGATCCGCACTCTCAGCACTACTGTTTAACATCTACATCCAGCCAATATGCGACATCCTGAAAAAGAACAGCATTCAATATACTATCTATGCAGATGACATCATGATATACACACCTATCTCAGTTCACGACCCGGACTACTCTAAAATAACAAACTGCCTCATACAAATGACAAGATGGTGTCAAAACAACAACCTCGCAATCAACTACAGCAAGACTGAGGCACTAATCATCACTCGTAACCCAGACTTCATCCACCCACCGGACATCAAGATACAAAATACAACCACACCAATAAAATCAGAAGTAAAATACCTCGGAGTGACTCTGGACAATGAACTGAACCTCAAGACACACGTAAGCAAAACAATCAAAAATGCATACTACAGAATGAGAATCATCAGAAGACTGAAACCCCTCCTTGCCGCTGAGCACTTCCGTACCGTATGCCAAGCACTAATAACCCCCTTACTGGACTTCTGCAACCCAATCTACCTTGGACTAGCAAAACAAACACTCAAACCACTACAACTAGCACAAAACACCGCAGCCCGCATAATATCTGGATCAACAAGACATGAACACATCACACCTATTCTGAAAGACTTACACTGGCTCCCAATCAATTCACGCATCAAATACAAAACAATCATAAACATATTTAAGATCAAACAACACACTTCAGCTAACAGCCTGCACACCCTCATACAACCAGACACCAGCACACGCCCAAGAAGAAAAGGAACCTCCAACCGAGTCAGCACCCCCAGAGACTTCAGAAAACACACGCCAGGACACCACAGAAAGAGCACTCTCCCTGGCTGCACCTACAATCTGGAACAACCTCCCAGACGATCTGAGATCAACGACGGACCTCAAAGACTTTCGCAAACAGCTGAAGACAACGCTGTTCATAGAACACTATGGACACGTCACATGATCTAACTACCAGGAACAACCAACATACCTCCCTCCAACCCACTGAAAAGAGAATGTATAACGGCACATGATGTTTCTTAACACTAAATGTATAAAAGAATGTACTATAAAACATGATGTATCATAGCGCACAATGTACATAGCTCAACATAATCAAACACACAACACAACATACACACAAGTCATGATATATCCTTCACTGCATGAAAAACACTATCACCCCTTTTGATTGTTTGCTGTGAAACCGCCTTGATTGTAAGAAAAAGCGGTATAGAAATACAGTTAAATAAATAAATAAATAAATAATGGAAGCTTTAGGGAGGTACCTGCATGCCTGTCTTCCCGCCTGCCGTGGCACCATCTTCCCCAGTATGGTAACAAAACTGTAGCAGAATACAATTCCTCTTGGAGGGGGGAGGGTTATGAGGACCTATTCCTGCTATCTATGGAGAACACCTGCTACAGGTGAGTAACCATGCCTTTTCTGTGGACAAGCAGGAATGAAGTCCTCACATATGGGACTTCCAAGCTACAGGTTACCGAAAACAGGAGGCGGCCAAAAAAGCCCAACAAAACAAGAACTGGAGAATCAGAAAGTAGTAGCAAAGATAGTCCCCAGGGGGCACTCAACTGATTCAAAATCTACACCATACAGCTCCACACAGCAGTACTCATGCTCCATGAAGAGTCTCTTTTTGGTTGCCTGGATGGACAATAGGGCCTTGGTGGGAAAGAGTTGGAACCTAATCCCCAAAGAGATGCCGGAGTACGGACTGGCCCAAGTTACTGTTGCATCGGGAATCCCCATCTAGACAATAATTTGATATGAATGTGTGGACTGAGGACAATGTTGCAGTCCTGCAAATCTCCTCCACTGGGACAGTGTGTAAGGTGGCCACCAATGAAGTCATGGCTCTGACGTTATGAGCTGTGACATGACCATCAAGACTCAGGCCAGCCTGGGCATAAGCGAAAGAGATGCAGTCTGTCAGCCAAATTGACAAGATGCATTTGGAAATGGCAGCCCTGAGCTTGCTGGAGTCAAAAGACACAAACAGCTGGATGGAGAGTTAGTGGGCCTTCATCCGCTCAAGGTAGCAGGCCAAGGCTCGCTTGCAGTCCAGCATGTGCAGCACTGCCTCCCCCCTGTGGGCATGAGGTCTAGGAAAGAAGGTGGACAGCACAACAGACTAGTTAAGATGGAAAGCAGAAACCACCTTCAGGAGGAAATGCGGATGAGTGCATAAGACCACTATTGTAGTAGAACCTGGTATATGGCAGATGAGCCACCAGGGCCTGGAGCTCACTGACAGTGCGCAGGCGTAACTACCACTAGAAACAAGACCTTCCAGGTCAGGAACTTCAGAGGGCAGGAAGCGAGCAGCTCAAAAGGCACTGACAACAGCTGCACCAAAACCACATTAAGGTCCCAAGCCATCGCCAGGAACCTGAAAGGAGACTTAGAGAGGAGTAGGCCCCATATAAAATGAGCCTGCAAAGGTTGCGTTGAGATGAACTTCCCTTCAGAGACATGATGGTAGGCCCCGATCATGCTCAGGTGAACCCAGACAGAACTGGATTTGAGACCTGAGAGATGTAGGAAGTATTCACACAACCTGTTGATGGAGCAAGAGAAGGGATCCAGAGCCCAGGCCGTGCACCATGAAACAAACCTTTTCTACTTGAAGGCATAAGACCTCTTTGTTGAAGCTCTCCTAGAGATCAACAGATCCTCCATGACTCCCTTGGGCAGGTTACTATTACTACTATTCATTTGTATAGCATGACAAGGCATACGTAGCACTGTACATAAAGATGTAAGACAGTCCCTGCTTCAGAGCTTACAATCTAATCAAGATGAAAAAACATCATAAAACTGGGGACTAGAGTGTGGTAAGATACACATAAGTAGTGAATAAGAGTGAGGGGCATCAGGATTCAGTAGTAGCCTCAAAGAGGTTAAGCTCTGACAGGACTATCCGCTCAACATCCACACCATGAGGACCAAGGACCAGACGTTGGAGTGGAGCAAGCTCCCGTCCTCCTGAGAGGGGAGGTCCAGAATGGAGCCCAACCACAAAGGCTCCTGACAAGAGAGATGGAGCAGCAGTGGAAACCACGACTATCTGGGCCTATACGGCACGAAGAGAAGTAATCATTGAGCCCATGTCAGCCTGGAGCTTCAACAGGGGTTTTGCTATGAGAGGGAAAGGGGGGATACGCACAGAGAAGGCGCCAATACCGTACCTAGCCCTGTGCGAACGGTGCAGCCACACAGGGCGCAAAGGCTTAGGGGATGCATTTTGGCTGCCTGCTGTTGCCCTGCTGCCACTTTTTTTTCTCAGTGGTGGCAGGGCAACAGCAGACAGCCGAAAAGTGACCCTTAACACTAGAAGCCCCAAAAGGAATTTTACCTAGAAACCCAAAAGTGCGTCAATTGACGCATTATCATGACGACTGCGTTTAGCATGAAATGCAGATGTGAATTAATGTGAAGTTACTTATTTGTTAAATACGTGCAGTATGTGATGTCATTACATGACGTCATCGTGTGTTTATTGTTTGTAATGGAGTAAAACTGTAAACAGTGATTAATATGCGCCACCTAGTGGGACATGAATTTATACCTAGAAGCCCCAAAGTACGTCAATTGACGCATCCAAGACAATTGACTGTGTCAATTGAAGTACTTTGGGGCTTCTAGGTATAAATTCATTTTCCCGCTAGGTGGTGCATCTGTCATTAATTTTCGATGTACATATTTGAACATCTTGACCTTGCTAACAAAGTCATGGAACATTGACTGACATGGTTCTAGCAGTGGCGCTGGTACACAACTTCGAAGATGCATTTGCGTCAATTGACACACTTTGGGGTTTCTAGTGTTAAGCCTTTTCACGGCACTTTAAGCAGGTCAGTCCCTCCCTCCTCTGACGTGACGTTAGAGCAGGGAGGGACAGATCTGCTTAAAGTGCCGGTGACCTGCACATCAGGCGCGCACCCTCCCTGTCACCTCCATCCAGCCGCTTTCTTCTCTTTCCCTGCTGCCGGTGCCGCCATGGAGAAAACAGAGGGCGGCAGCAGCAGGGCATGAGCAAGCAGTGGCTGGATGGAGGTATGGAGAGGAGGTGGGGGCACACGCCTGATGTGCAAGTTGCACAGGGCACGATTCTAGCTTGGTATGGTCCTGGCATTCCCAATCCCCAGTGCAGGAATAAGGCATATGGCACCAGTCCATCCCTCGAAACAATCCTGGAGCAGAAATGATCCACTTGGGCATTGTGCAGAGTGGCAAATAGATCTATCAAAAGGGTATCCCATGACTGAAAGATCTGGGCCACCATCTCCCTGTTCAAAGTCCATTTTTGTGGCTGGAGGACGAGGCTCAGCTGATCTGCTAGGAAGTTGAGTTCTCTGGGCAGATAAGTGGCTCTCAACTCCATACCATGGGCGATGGCAAACTTCAACAAGCAGATCGCCTCCCAGCCCAGGAGATATGACCCTTTGCCCTCCTGCTTGTTGATGTAGTACACTGCCACCAGATTGTCAGTCTGGATCAGAGCTCCAGAAAGTTGATCTGGTGGAGGTTCTCCCACTCAGACCACATGCCTTGCATGCGAAGACCGTCCAGATGTGCCCCCACCCCCCCAATCCAGCTTGGACACATCAGTCAGCATCCTCTGGGGATGTGGCACCTGAAACCTCTGAGGAGGTTTTGAGAAACCAGCAACTAGTGCAGGGACTGGATCAGAGGAGCAGCACTGGCCACCCGGTCCTAGGGATAGCCAGTGGCTTGCTTTCACCATGTACATTGAGTCCATTGAGCTGTGTCATCAACAGACAAGTCAGGGGAGTGACATGTACTGTTGAGGCCGTATAACCAAGCATCCATGGATCCATCAATTATGCGCAACAAGTCACGTTGGTATCCACCTGGGCCTATAGATCCCACCATTCAATCCTTTATGAATTGTATCCTCCGTGATGTTTACACATTAGAGAACAAGTCCAGATGTAGATACAATAATCTTTCACGTGATGAATGGTCAGCTTTACATACACTCAGTAAACAATCTGACATCATTATAAAACCCGTGGATAAAGGCGGTGGCATCGTTATATTAGATCGCTCTTATTATATACAAGAACTCACTAATCAGCTTAGTGATGAGAACTTTTATCACGTTTTACCGTGTGATCCTACTTTAGCAATTAAATGAGACATTGATTCTTTACTGTTATATGGGTTTAATGCTGGATTCTTGACTCAACGCGAATATTCCTTTTTGCAAGTGTCACATCCTGTTATTCCAACTATATACACTATACCGAAGATCCACAAATCACTCACATTTCCTCCTGGTAGACCTATAGTGTCAGGTATAGGATCAGTTCTTGAGCCTCTTTCTCAATTTACTGACGCATTTTTACGGCCCTTTGTACCCCATATTACCACATACGTCAGAGATTCAGCCGATATTATTACTTTCTTAAGCAGTTTCAGTGGAGATCTTACAGACATCCTCCTGGTGTCATTTGACATAGAATCACTTTACACCAATATTCCGCAAGATGGTGCTATTGCTGTCATTTCTAAATATTTGGATCAGCGTAATCCACCTGTCCGTACACCCACCCATTTTTTGGTTGATTTGGCCCATATTGCTTTAACTAGAAATTATTTTTTGTTTAATAACCAGTTCTTCCAACAGATCAAAGGCACAGCCATGGGTGCTGCCATGGCACCTGATATAGCCAACCTGTATGTGGCACAATTTGAAGAATGTCATTTGAATAAATGTCCGTTCTCGCCTTCTATTATTTCTTGGAAGAGATATATAGACGACATTTTAGTTCTTTGGAAGGGCACTTGTGACCAATTACAGGAATTTCATAATTGGCTCAATGGTTTAGATAACAATTTAAAATTTAAGATGCAATCCAGTTCCACAGAACTTCCCTTTCTGGATATTCTCATTAGAAAATCCGAAGATGGTTTCACTACCACTATTTACCGCAAACCCACAGATTGCAACAAGTTGCTCCGGTTCGAGAGCTTTCACAATAGTCAACTTAAAAAGAATCTACCTGTCTCACAATTCTTACGCCTTCGCCGCCTTTGTACTGATAATGATGATTTTAAAGAAAAATCTCTTCATATGGCAGCACGGTTTTATGCTAGAGATTACCCCAGTGTGTCCAAAGAGGGTTTGTACATGCTCAATCTTCCTCTAAACAGCTACTCTTGCCTAAGGACAAGTCATCTGATGACAAATTTGTTTGTATCCTTCGTTTTTCTCACCTTTCCTCCAGAATACAAAAAATCCTGAGGGCCCACTGGCACATTTTACAAACACAGCCCTGTTTCTTAAATCAACGCCTCACCATTGCATATAACAGGGAACGTAATTTAGGAGACATGTTGGTTTCCTCATATATGCCTTCTGGCTCAACCCACCCAGCTATTAATAAAGGACACTTTAAATGTAATAATTGTTCCATATGTAAACATGCTATTACACTTAAAAGTTTTTTTTACACATCCTACCACTAATATTCAGTATCCATTACACACTTCTACCGACTGTTTGTCCACACATGTTGTGTATGTCATCATTTGTCCTTGTTCTCTTTTGTATGTTGGTAAAACCATTCGTGCAGTTAAGACACGTATTCAGGAACACAAAAGTTGCATAAAAAGACGAGTTATCACAGCCCCACTTGTGCAACATTGGGTTCAACTCCAGCATAATGACAATGATATACAGTTTTTTGTTATTAAGAAATTTTTCCCTTCCCCCCGTGGGGGTGATTTGAATCGTTGGCTGACTCAAGAAGAACAAAGGTACATTTTCCTTTTAGATACAGTTTCCCCAAGAGGGTTGAATAAGGAAATTGAATTTAATATGTTTCTCTGATTTTCTTTTTTCCCCTTTTTAACTGGCCGGTGCCTCATTTGTTCATTTTTTAATCTTTTAATTAATCAATATTTATATTAAAATGTTTTTATCCTCCCTTGCTATGATTATAGATAAGTAATATTCATGCGCGTCCCCCCCCCGTCCCCCCCCCCCCGATTGTGCCCTGTGTTTTTGGTTTTCAGTTTTTTCGTTTTCCACGGATGATGCGCGAGGAGCAGTGTCACATGACACCTTATTGATTACTATGTGTCTTCTCCTATACATTCTAGGTCTGGTAATCATCGTTTAATTCATATCTATTTTTTGTTAGCTCAATCTTCTGCGGTTCGGTTTTGTCCATGGCCTTCTTTTACTATTTTTTGATATGGTGTCATTAACAGCCCTTTTTACTCCTATACGGTTTGTTCTAAAGAGCGGAAGATGTTCCCCTTCCCCCTTTCTCTTCCCCCCTCTCTCCCCCCACCCCCCGTGTACAGTTTAGTTAGTGGCTCTTTTATTATCATACACGTTTTAAATGAGTATGATTTTGTTTCCCTTTTTTGGTTGCCCCTTGTTTTTGTGCAATGCTGTTCCACTCCTCACTGCAGGCACAATGCTGGTTTCCAATATTGTTTTTGATCTTGGTTTTAATCTTGGTTTATTTCATTTGTGCACTTTTTTAGCACCCTTCAAGCATAGTCCCGCTATGCTCTTTTATCATTTATCTATGTGACCTTGTAAGTGGCTAAGGGTTGTCTTTTGTTTTTTGTTCATGGTTGACCCTTTGGCCCTTGCAAAGTTTTTCTGCTGTTAACAGTTCTTTTATGCACAGTGCCGCTTTTTATGCAGCGATCAGTCTTTTATCAATCTGATCTTTGCCCCTTTTATGCTGCTATCTCATATCTTATTCCAGGCACAATGCCGGTTTTGAATGTAGCTGTTTTCGACTTTTTATTTTTTGTACACCCTTTCCCCCCTTGTTCTAGCACCCCTTTGAGCATAGTTACGCTAGCCATTTTTATTATTTACCACTGCGGGTTTCGCAAGTGGTTAATGGTTTGTATTTCAGTTATGTTTGTCTATATGGTCTTTGCGAAGCCTTTCTGTTTTTGACAGTCCTTGCAGGCACAGTGCCGCCTTTTATGTAGTGATTAGTTTTTGTATCGATCTCACCTTCGCTCTTTCTACACTTGCTTTTTGGTTTTGTGTCATGGTTTCCTGTTCTTGTGAGCCTGCACAGGCATGATGCTTCTCTAGTTAAAACAGCGGTTTTTTTGGTTTTAGTTTATTTTCCCTCACTGTGCATTTCTTCCCCTTTTTTTCCTTATCACTACAGCTATGCTGCAAGTGGGAATCGATCCTTCCCTTTTATATCTGCCCTTATGTAATTTGCAAGGCTCGTTGCTTCCAACAAGCTGTTGCAGGCACAGTGTCTCTTTTATACAGCTACCATTTCTGGTACCGATCGGACCGAGCTATCTTATGAAAAACTCTTTCCTCAATAGCTTTGCCTCCTTGTGTTTTTGTTTTCTACGAGTGGGCGGAGTCTCCTTTTCCCTTTAAGTTAGCCATTAGTGCTTCTGTGCGGCGTTTTCCCGCCTCTGACAGCTCCTGCAAGTAGAGTGATTTCTCCAGTGGTGTGTTTGATTTAGGCTTCACAAGTTCTGTTTGTCATTTTTCTGCCTTCCTCAGGCCTTTTTGCTTGTGACATTCCACACAAGGTTTTTTCCTATGTGATGTGCCGATTTGTCTTCATTCAATTGATGTCATTGGTTCTCTCCTCTCTGTTGACACGGCGTCTTCATGGCTCTGGCATCCCTCGTTCATTTATTTGTTTGTTTTTCAGCTGTTTGAATGTGTGATAGGGCACAGCCTGTTAGTCTACCTTTCACATACACACCTACTGTGTTTAGTTGTGCACACTGGTTTGCCATCATACAATTTTGCATATATTTGCGCACACAGTTGGCAGTCATTGTTATGAATGTTTTTAGTTAGGTTTTTAATTGCCATGTTCTAGAATTGTGTGACCTTTTTTAATCGATATGCTTGCTGTATTTGTAGCTGTATTTGTACTTGTTTATTTATTCGTAGCTACATTTCTAACCATGTATTTTTAAATGTGGATTGTTATTAACTTTTCTAAGTTTTTCTTTGTCAATTGGTTTCCCTTGTTTTAACCATAAGTATATGATTTGTGCCATACTTAATGTACACTTTCAGAGTTTTATTTATTTATATATTTATTAATTTATGTACTTTTACTATGTTCCAGATTGGGAAGAGTGGACGCTCCACCCTGTAGATATGTTTTATACACAAACACAAACACAGGGGTCAGCAATCCAGCTTATCACATCTTGTCAGTACTACTTGTATGAAGTATTTTTGAAGAAAAGTTGCTCAAAATGGTTCTTTGCTGCCCAACTGCAATTTAACACAACAACTAGTTGGTAATCTGCTTCAATTATACTGTGTTCTATTACAGCTTCGTACTTATATTAAGAGAAGAGGCAAGAGAAGGGTATATATCATGCATAAACTATCAGAATGGCATAGTGGACATTAAACAACAACATCTGATGCCCATGGAATTAAATCGCTTACAGGAACATTTATGTATGACTAATGTGCTATCTGCCAAAGGGCTCATTTTATCCTACGGGCTTGAATAGAAATAACATGTGCTAATGGTGTTAGCATGCGCCAACTGTTAGTTAAAGACCTCCCCTTAGCTGGCTACTGCTGCGAGCACTACAGTGAAGAAGAATGGGAGTTGACACCAGCCCCAGGTGAGTAATAAGTTTTGGTCATGTCCCTGGAGTGGTATGTTGCAAAGTAGTAGCAACACTAAGATGCCACAAAAGAAGGGCTTATATGTTTGGAAAGAGAGATATTCTCTCTCTCAAAAAAAGATGAGGGAGGTCACGTGATGTGTTGGGGGGAGTTCGGACATATAGTGAGATCTCTCCCGGGTCCCAATCCTCTATTACCAGCTATTTTATGGCTAAATCCCCTTCAGTGACCGACAGAGAGATTTAAGACCTCCAGCGACTGCGCCCACACGGAACGGGTTTGGCAGAAATGTCCATGCCGCTGAAAAATACCAAAAAAAAAAAAAAAAGAGCGTGAAAAGAACCCCGCGGGACCTGTGAAAATGGCGGAGATACCAGGGTCACCGACCTCACCAGCACAATCATCCCTCGTGGAGGAAGTGGCAACGGCAGTGATCGGTGCTCTGAGCGCAAAGCTGGATTATTTAGGTGGCAAATTAGACTAACGAACACCCTTGAAACATTTGGGGCGTGATTGCAACAAGTGGAATGATGAATTTCCCACCAGGAGGATACACTGCAAGAGACTACCAAGGAGTTAAAACATCTTGCTACGCTGTTGAAACAGCAATCCGCTAAAATAGATGATCTGGAGAACCGGAATTGGTGCAACAACTCATGTTTTGCAGGGGTACCTGAGTCATTTAAGGATGTGGATATCAGGGACTTCCTGGAAACTCTCATGCATAACCAACTGAGTGTGGGAGGCCCAGGATTGATGATGATCATAGAGAGGGCACACCAAGTGGGGCCAACCAGAATGCAGGAACAAAGGTCGCACATGGTTTTGGCACGCTTCCTGAACTGGGTGCAGAAGGAAGAGGTGCTAAGGGCAGCATGAGCAAAAGGTATGCTGCACCATGCGGGAGCATGGATCAGGATCTTCCAGGACTACTCCCCGATGCCGAGCCAAAAGCAGAAAGCGTATGCGAGGATATGTCAGCAGTTAACCGACAATCATATCAAATTTATGGTACTCTACCCTGCTCGCTTAAGGATTATCGCGAATGGAGTAATGAGGGTGTTTGATTCTGCAGAGCAGGCTCGACCCTATGTGGACACGCTGCTTGGTAGTAACTCAACTGTTCAAGAAGGATAAAGGTGGGGGTTGTGAGCTACTATGCTGACTAGACATTGCATTTGGGGGTGCGGACATAAGCACTCGCAAGAGCCGGGCAAGCAGAGGAGCCTTAGTTGCCAAGGAGGGGAGTATGATTCTGGTGTTGTACCCCCCCTCTTCTTTGTCTCTGCTGGACCCTTAGGGGGGGGAGTTGAAGACCTAAACTGTTTATCCCACTGCGAGGGGAGTGGACTTTAATGTAAGTTATAAGTTTAACTGGAGTTAGAGGGGAAGAAATAATGTGAAGGGGGAGGGAGGGTGAAGGGGGAGGGAGGGAGGATGGTAAGGGAGAGGGAGGGGGAATAGAGTGTGGACAGGTACAACTAAATGGATGGGCTTTGTTTTATTATTATTGCATGATGTTCACCAGATATACTGTGAAGTTTTTGGTAACAATAGGCTGGGGGAGTAAAATGCAGGTAGCCATTATCTTTGTACCTTTATTTGAAATGTGTGGTACAAAGGGATAGATAGATTAATGGATATAAGCCAGGGGGAGGGGGAGGGGGAGGGAGGGAAGGGTAAGGGGGGAGGTAAGAGGCGGGATGCTAGGGCTGGTGAGAAAGGAGGAGAAGAGGAATAGAAAGGGGTGGGGGGAACACAAGATAAAAGGAGGGACGCAACATAACCGGCAAGCTTCCTACATGCCCCAGCCACCCTAGCACCTTAATACAAACAGAAAATGGTTAGCCTTCACATAAGCCCAACTGCTAATCATCATCCATGTTCCATCCACCCACAAAAGCATATGCATCATCCAAAAGAGTTAGAGTTTCGTACATAGTATCGAATTAACATGTACATAGTTCCCCCGGTTTATCCCATGTTTAATTTCCTGTTCATTGTAAACTCAATGTTGCTTGTATACATTGTAGTATGTTTTTGTTCGATGTACACCGCGCTGATTATAATAGCGCGGTATAGAAGAAATGTTAAATAAATAAATAAAATAAATAAACACATCTCCACGAGACCATAGCCTTTAAGGATAACCTGAAGGGGGGGAAGGGGAGCGGGGTTAGAGAAGGGGGGAGTAAGGGGGGGGGAGTAATGGGTGGGTGAGGGGAGGGACTAGGGTGCAGGGTGATGTTCCTATTCAAGTTAAGGGGCCATGGGAAGAATTATCAGGGATTATGAAGAGAGGTAGTAGGGGGTTCTTAGGCTGGGAGGATTCCCCTAAAGGGAGATAGTGGATCGCGAAGGGACTCACAGTGGGAGGAGGGGTTCTGAGAGTAATAACATGCAATATTTATGGGTTGGGTACCCCCATTAAAAAGTATAAAGTGCTGCGGGCCTTGGCAAGACATAAATGTGATATTGCATTTCTCCAAGAAACGCATCAGCATGAGATTGAACATGCAAAACTATGTAAAACTTGGGTAGGGCACGTTTTTGGAAGCCCGGCTCAGGGGAAAAAAAGGAGGGGTGGTCAATTTAATACACAGGAATGTACGGTTTACCAAAATAGAAGAAGGGCAGATCCGAAGGGGGGGGGGGCATTTCCACATTCTTAGGGGGGAACTGGAGGGTAAACCTACTATTTTATGTAACATTTATGGCCCAAATACGGTGGATGCCACCTTCTATTCATGGGTGGCGAATAGGGTGGAACTTTTACAGGATGACCCCCTGATAGTTGGGAGGGATTTAAATGGAGTTTTGGACCAGGAGATGGATACTTCAGAAGGATGAGGAACTGGGACATGGGGAGCAACATCACAGATTTTAAATAGGTTTAAGAAACGGATGGGTTTGGTAGATCCTTGGAGATTGCTGCATCCAATGGAATGTGACTTTACCCATAGATCCAGGGCACATGGGACAAGTGTCTGAATTGATTATGTGTTGACATTGAAGCAGATGTTTATGCAGGTGGAGGAGGTGCAGATTGGCCCCAAGGAGGTGTCCGATCATGCCCTAGTGTGGCTGGATCTGACTTGGGGACTGCAGTGCTGAAATTCAGGGAGCTGGCAGTTTCCACTGGAGATATATAGGGAGGAGCATTTCCGATTAAACATAAAGGAATGGTGGCAGACATATGCTATGCATAATACACAACATGAGGAGACACCAGAATTGTTTTGGGAAGCAGCGAAGGCTGTTCTCAGAGGGGACATTATCGCATATATGGCTCGAAGGAAGCGGCTCTTTACTGCACAAGTAGTTAAATTGGAAAGGCAGGTAGTGAGTGAAAGCAGGCATTATTTACAGCACCCCACAGCATATGTGAAGGCAAAACCTTTGCAGGTACAGGTAGCCTTAAATGAAATACTACATCAAAGGGCTAAGAAGTCTATGATGTTTTACAAATATCAGCTATTTCACTATGTTGATAACATGGAGAATGTGCTATCCTGCTGTTTAAAGGGCAGAAGAGGGCCGCAGTGGATAGTGGCTTTACAGAAGAATTCGAGTAGGATCATCCAAATGTTTCAGGCCTATTATAAGAAGTTGTATACTGGGGAGGAGGTATCGCCATCAAGGGTGGCAGCATCTCTTTTTTTTTTTTTTTAATTTAATTTTTATAAATTTCCAAAAAAACATTCCAGCAAAACAAGAATGAGAGAAACAGGATGAATCATTCCATACAATAACCAACAAAGCATTAAAAAGAAAAACAATAAATGTTACATCCTAATATTAGCCCACAATCTTTAGGCAATTCCAGGTAGGCTACAAGAAAAAAGAAAAACATGTAAACATAAATCATCAAAGCAGGATGGAGACTTACGTATCAGCCATGTTGGAAGTAGTATGCACCACAAGACCTTCCCTAGCTACAAGAAATTCCAATAACTGACTAGGCTCAAAAAAAAGAAAAAAAAACTTATCATCAAAGGTAATTATACATCGAGAGGGAAATCTTAACAAAAAACTACCCCCGAGGGAGAGGACTCTTGGTCGAAGACCAAGAAATTCCTTTCTCCTCATCTGGGTGACACGAGTAAGATCAGGAAACATATATACTTTAGACCCTAAGAAAGTAACATTGAAATTTCTAAAGTATGCTTGAAGAATCAAAGATTTATCAGGATCCAAGGCTAGGGTCAAAAGCAAGGTAGTTCGACCGGTCACCACTTCTAAAAAATCTTCCAAGAAAGCCGTAAGATCACCGGCTCCTTGAAGCAGATTCCCCGAAGTGGGACCCTTAGACACAGGGCCTGCGGATAGATACTGTGCGCGCACAATAGGAGGCAAATTTTCAGCAGGGAGTTTAAGCACTTCCCGAAGATATTTGCGGGCCATCTCCAAAGGCGACATAATAGGAGACTTAGGAAAATTCAATAACCTCCAGTTATTCCTACGCACATAATTCTCCAAATATTCAGCCTTTATAGACAGCAAGATTTTATCCTTAACTTGAGCAGCACAGAGTCCTCGAAGATGTTCCAACTCCGTCTCCACACCGGTCAAACGCCGAGCCTGCTCCTCTTGCAAACTTTTCACCTGGGCAAAGTCACTTCTCAACGAAAGGGAATCCATTTTCACTGCACCCACAACAGCCAATAGAGAAGTATTCATGGTAGCCACTGCATCCCACAGTGCTTCTAAAGTTATAACTGATGATTTTGTCAAGCCACTCAGACCTGGGATTCCTTCAAGCCTCCCGTCCGCAGCTGCAGGTTCCCCAACCGGGGAGCTGATCCTTCCTGCTCCAACTCCCTCCACTGCAAATTCTACCAGGGGTGAGGAAGTTTTCAAAGTCCTGCTGGAGCCCTCTTCACCTCCTTTAACCGGCGAGCACATCGGCAAACCGGTGGGAAGCGCTCCGAAATCCGGGGCAGCAGTCTCAGGTCGAGGCGGGGGGTATGCTGCTCAGGAGAGAGCCAAACCCCAGATGCACCCAGAGCTGACGGTTCAAACACCAAAGGCTCTGCTGAAGACACTGCTCCACCAGTTGCCGCTGAGAATCCGCATGCCACTAACGTTTTCTACCCGGGAGTATTGGAAGAAGCCATCCCCGAGGGAAGGGAAGCCTGTTTCCTCTTTCGACTCCCCATTCTAGAGCAGCCGAACTCTCCGGACCTGAGCGGTAAGCGTCAAGCGTCTCAACAGCCGCAACAACCTGCCGCCATCTTGCCCCCAGAACGGGCAGCATATCTTAAAGACATGGTAGTGCCGAGAATTACGGAACAGGTGGAACTATTGGCTGCGCTGATAACAGCAGAAGTGCAGCGGGGCATACAGGGGGCACAATGTGGTAAGGCACCAGGGCCGAATTGATTTCAGGTTGAGTTTTACAAAATCCTTTCTGATGAAATCACACCCCACTTGATGGGAATGTATCAAGAGAGAGTAGGGAAATAGCATACTACTTGGGGGGGGGGGGGAATAAGGTGCATATTATAGTACTGCCAAAACCGGGAAAGGATCGCCTTCTAAAAGCTTCCTATCGGCCTATATCCCTAATTGAATTTGACTGGAAATTATTGGCTAAAATAATGGCTGAGCGACTAGCCCCATTGTTATCCCAACTGATACAAGAATCTGAAGTGGTATTTGTTTGGGGGGTGGTATGCTTGTAGGAATTTGAGGAAAATAATAGCATCCCTGGAGTGGGTACATATTCATAAGGTTCAATCACTGTTTATCAGTTTTGACGTGGAAAAAGCTTTTGATAGAGTGGGCTGGACATAGTACTGTATTTATTTCAGTTATATGGATTAGGAGAGGGATTTATTAAGATGGTGCGGTTATTGTATGCTGACTCCAAAGCAACTTTGGTGGAAAACGGGGCGAGCTGAGTTTAAAATTACGACATTTGCGGATGATATGTTGGTTCATTTCACTTCACAAACAATGGCCTTGCCTAGAGTGATAGAGGAATTTGAGCGGTTTGGAGAAGTGGCAGGGCTAAGGATAAACCTAGAGAAGTCAGAAGCCCTGGATATACTAGGACAGTTAAGGGGCACATATGGGGGGGGGGGGGTACCCTTTCCTTTAAAGTGGACAAACACAGCCTTTACTTATTTGGGGATTCAACTGATGAGGGAGCCGTGACACCTTTATAAGTATAATTGTGCAAGGCTGTTGAAGAGAATACAGGACTGGATGAGGGACTGGACACACGAGAGTAGAACTTAAATGGGAAGAAGAGCTGGGAATACGGGTGAATCCATAGACCATATTAGAGACGATAAGTCGTATTCCAAATTTGGCCCACTTGGTGAAATTATGGGAAATTCAATTTAAAATGGTAAACTAGGCACATATTTCCCCTGGCTGGGTGCTTAAGTGTGGCATAACAGGGGATAGGAGGTGCCTCTGGTGTGAGAATCGGAGGGCATCACTCAGTCATATGTGGTGGCTAGGTGGGAAGACTCAAAGATATTGGGGGCAAATCCAGAAATATGTAAGTTCTCTCATTGGTCAAAGAATAGACTGGAACATGGAATTAGTGATATTTGACCAATTAACCATGGGGTGCCCAAAAGGACGGAGGGATAGACTTCTCACGTGGAAGGCGTGTGTGAGTGGCAAGCAGGTGCTGCTCCGAGGGTGGAGGCAACCATCGATACCTACATTTTGTGAATGGCAGAATAATTTCTACAAGATGATGTATATAGAGAGCTTAGAGACCAAGGGTAAAGCAAAGAAGGTGAAATTAGACTTACCTGCTAATTGTTGCTCCTTTAGGACCTCCAGTCTAGTCCCGAAAAATAGAAGTTGTATTCATCTTCCGCAGCTTGGAGACTGAGCATGACACAATTCTTGATGACCTCGGCATATATAATCCAGGGACCGCCTCCATTCCTCAGTACTCTATTGACAAAGCAGACTCACCAGAGCAAGAATTAAGTAACGATAAGATATCATAAACATCTAACAGCAAACTATTAACCTTGAACTTCGCTGTACGTTATCCTCTGATACGTACTGTGGTGAGGCAGGTGCAGCACAGACCTGGGAAAGAGAAAAAAAAGAAGGTTTTTCTCCTAAGAGGGGGATGGGCTCACCTAAGCATAGGTCCCAAAATGAAAGTAATACTGAAACACACACTTGCAAGGCTAGCCTGAAGCCACACCCAGTCTCCAGGGCAACAGCAGGGAGAGAGAGGGTGGGGCCAGAAAGGGAAGCACGCTGGCAAACATTTAAACGTGGTCAGTCAGCAAGTGAGGAGAGAGAGCACAGCAGAGCTGAGAGAACTGGGGAAACCAGGAGAAGCAGACAGAACTGCCAAAGCGAGTGGCAGGGCCAGAGAAGAGCAGGAAGAAGCTTGAGAGAGTTCCAGGACTATAGTTCTAACTCAGAAGCAAGCAGCTCAGACTCTGAGCCAGAAACGGAGCCTTTTAGAAAGCCTGACAAAAGGAAGGTTTCTACAAGCAAGGTAAACCAGACAGTACCTTTAAGTGATTCACTAAAGGGAAGGAAGTCTAGGAGCACTGACATTATTCCAGGGGGAAGAAGGAATGTTCATTGGGGAAAACTTTTTAAGCTTTTAAGGAAAGTGAAACTAGAAATCCCTGAACGTATCCCAGTCCCTGAGCCTTGTAGCACTGAGGAAGAAATGGAGGTGGAATTCTATAAAGGGGATTCAGATTCTACAGAAGTTTCAATGGAATGCTCATTGTGCCTGAGAAGTGCTTAGAAAGCATTTATTAGATATTATAAAGAAAGCCAAGAAGTAGTTATACTGAGCAATTGATACTGTGAAGTGTTGGAAAGAGAGAGAAGTCTCATTTTAAAGCTGAAATAGTACTTGTGCTATGAAACTGTTCCAACAGCAGTTTAGTTCCTATGCTGAAAAGTAGAGCCTGTTTTCAAGCTTACCTGAAACAGCTGGGAAAAGCTAACAAGGTTAGCTGGACTTTACTTGCAACAGTGATTTTTCAACTGTGTTTGGTTTGGATGAAAAAGGAAACTTGTTTTGTTTCAAAGACTGAAGGAAACTGATTTGTTATAGCACTGCTGAAGTACCTTTATAAAGAAGCTTTTTGTTGGAGAAAAATATCCTCACTTCTGCCAAGATCCAATTTGCAAACTTGATGATTAAAATAAAATTTAGAAATAAATTTTCCTGTGTTGGCCTATTTCCACTTGGACTGCTTTAACTGCCCCACAACTACACAATTAAGGGCCTCAGCTACCAGGCTGAAGCAAGACACAAGTAATAAGGCCTGTCGCCCCTACTAGGCAGCTGCCTAGTAGGACTGCCGGCCCACAGTACTTATCAACCAGCAGTCGAGCTTCCCCGTTAGAACCGAGGCACGACTACCACCGTTCTCCCCAACCTACCTGAAACATCACCCGCCACACGAGTGCAGCAGACCGTCACTAGGAGTTCCTTAGCTTCAGGGTGCCGTCATCAGATCCAATCCGGGGGGGGGGGGGGGGGGGGGGGTGCAGGACTAGACTGGAGGTCCTAAAGGAACAACAATTAGCAGGTAAGTCTAATTTCATCTTCCTTAGCGTCCCTCCAGTCTAGTCCCGAAAGATAGAAGATGTAACAGAGCAATAACACCTTAATGGGAGGGCCCTGCTAGACCAGCCTGAAGCACTGCTGCCCCAAACTGCGAATCTCCCTCCGCCATTACATCAATTCTGTAATGCTTCACAAACGTATGCAAAGACGACCAAGTCGCCGCCTTATAGATATCCACTGCTGGTACTAAGGTAGACTCTGCCCAAGACATGGCCTGAGCCCTAGTCGAATGCGCTTTCAACCCTTTAGGCACCACTCTGCCCTTCAACAGATAAGCCGACGCAATGGCTTCCTTAATCCACCTAGCAAATCGAGGGCTTAGACACCTGCTCGCCACGCCTCGAACCTCCAAACACAAATAACCTATCGGTCCTTCGAAACGAAGCAGTCTTCTGCACATACATCCTCAAGGCCCTGCCAACATCCAACCTATACAGCAGCCTCCCATTCTCACCTCTCAAACACTGGCAAAGACACCACCTGATTCACGTGAAAAGCCGACACCACTTTCGGTAAAAAGGAAGGAACCGTACGCAAAACCACATTGTTGACCCCAAACACCAAAAAAGGCTCTCTACAGGACAATGCTTGTAACTCCGAGATTCTTCTAGCCGAGGAGATCGCTACCAAGAACACCACCTTCAGCGTGAGATCCTTTAACGTCGCCCTAACTAAGGGCTCAAACGGTTCACTAATCAATGCCTGTAAGACTAAATTCAGATCCCAGGCTGGCACGGGATCTCTGCGCGGAGGCCTCAACAGCGCCGCTGCCCTCAAAAATCTCTTCACCTCTGGATGCCCCCCCAGAGGCTTCCCTAGTATCCTTCCTCGAAAACAAGACAGCGCTGCCAGATGCACCCTGAGAGAGGCCGCTGCTAAAGCCTTCTCTAAACCATCCTGCAGAAAGGACAACACTTGCGGTACCGAAGCCTTCAGCGCTTCAAAATGCCTCTCATCGCACCATGCCTCAAAATGCGCCATACTCAAATGTACGCTAACGAAGTGGACCGTCGTCGAGATCTGAGCAAAGTATCAATTACAGCCATCGAATAACCCTTGGCCCTTAACCTTGCCCTTTCAAGAGCCAAGCCGTAAGCGAGAACCGATCCACCTGCGGCATTAACAGCGGGCCCTGAGCCAGCAAGTCCTCCCGCAACAGAAGCCTCCACGGAGGCTCCAGTAAGAGACGCATTAGATCCGCATACCACGGCCTCCTTGGCCAATCTGGCGCTATCAGCACTACGCGCCCTCTGTGTCTCTCTATCCTCTGCAGAACTCGCCCTATCAGGACCCACGGAGGAAACACAAAGGAGATGCTCCTCCGGCCACTTTTGTATCAAGGCATCCAGCCCTTCCGACATTCTTTCTCACCTTCTGCTGAAAAACCTTCCTACTTTTGCTGATACCCAGGTCGCCATTAGGTCCATCACCGGCAACCCCCAGCGCTGCACTATTAACTGGAACACGTCCCGATTGAGAACCCATTCCCCTGGGTCCACCTTCACTCGACTTAGAAAATCGGCGGTTACATTGTCCACTCCTGCTACATGCGCTGCCGACAACGCTTCCAGATGGGACTCGGCCCACCCGAGGAGCTCCTCTGCTTCCTCCTCGAGTGCCACGCTGCCTGTGCCGCCCTGGCGATTGATGTAAGCCACCGCCGTGGCATTGTCCGACAAGACCCGGACCGCCGTCCCCTCCAGCAATGGTCGAAAGGTCCTCAACGCCAGTGTAACCGCCCGCAACTCCAACCTGTTGATCGACCATGACTTCTCCTGATCTGTCCACTGGCCCTGTGCATACTGTCCCTTGAAATGCTCCCCCCAGCCGAACAAGCTTGCATCCATCGTCAACGCACTCCATACCGGGCTCTCCAGAGGCATTCCTTTCTCCAGATTTCCTGGAACCAACCACCATTGGAGCGACTGCCTTGCCTCCAGCGGGCAAACCAGCCTTCTTGACAACTGGTCGGATTGATGCGACCACCTCCTTAACAGCGCCCTCTGCAACGGTCTCATGTGAGCTCTGGCCCACTGGACTACTTCCAGCGCAGCCGCCATTGTACCTAATACTTGCAAGTAGTGCCACGCCGAGGGCACTCGTCTGCCCAGGAACACCCGAAGCAGCTGCCGTAACTTGTCTATTCTGGCCTGGGGCAGAAACACCCTGCCCAAGCTGGTGTCGAACCGTGCCCCCAGATACTCCAGCTGCTGAGATGCCTGCAATTTGCTCTTCGCTAGGTTCACAACCCATCCCAGCGACTGCAAAAACTGCACCACTCTCCCGGTCGCCCTTACACTCTCTTCCTTCGATTTTGCTCTGATCAACCAGTCGTCCAGATAAGGATGTACCAACACTCCTTCCTTTCGCAACGCTGCCACCACTACCACCATGACCTTGGTGAAAATCCTCGGGGCGGTTGCTAGGCCAAACGGCATTGCCTGAAACTGAAAATGCCCCATGGGCTCCACAAAGCGCAGAAAATTCTGATGCTCTGCTCTGATTGGAATATGTAAATACGCCTCCGAGAGATCCAGAGCTGTGAGGTACTCTCCCTGTCGCACCGCCATTATAACTGACCTCAACGTTTCCATGCAAAAATGCGACACCCTGAGACATCTGTTCACCCTTTTTAGATCTAGAATGGGTCTCAGAGTGCCCTCTTTCTTTGGCACCACGAAATATATGGAGTATCGACCGTACCCGCATTGGTCCGCTGGCACTGGCACCACCGCCTTCAACGCCAGTAGCCTCTGCAACGTCTCCCGTACCCCTAACAGCTTTGCCTGAGTCCGGCAGGAAGACTGCACAAACGCCTCTGTCACTGGCCGCTGGAACTCGAGCATGTAACCTCTGTGCACAATTTCCAACACCCACTGATCTGAGGTAATTTGGGCCCAGGCTGGAAAAAACTCCCACAACCAACCTCCTACCGGAAGCATCCCAGTCTGGGCCCCCCTCGCATCATTGTGATTTCTTAACACTTGAGGAGGAGGAGGCTCCAAAACCTCTACCCGTTCCTCGAAAGCCCGAGGACCTGTATGGAAACCGCCCTCTCTGTGCCTGACCAAAATGTGAAGGTCGAAACCGCCGAAACTCTCGTTGCTGACTCCTGGAAGGCGCCCCCTGACGTCCTTGCGTCTGCTTGTCTTCCGGCAACCTACCCCCTTTGGAGTCCCCTAAATCCTTCACCAACTTCTCCAAATCTTCCCCAAAGAGAAGCTTACCTCTAAAGGGGAGCTTCCCTAGTCTTGCTTTAGAGGCCGCATCTGCCGCCCAGTTTCGGAGCCACAAGGACCTCCTAGCCGCCACTACCGATGCCATACTCTTCGCTACTCCCCTTATAAGATCATACTGACTATCCGCCAAATAAGCGGCACCCGACTCCAACCGAGCCGCCTCCGCTACTGCTTCCTCAACCTGCAAACCTTTCAACCTTTGGGCCCAGCACAAGCACGCCCTCGCCACCCAAGCTCCACAGATCGAAGCCTGCATAGAAAGAGCATTAACCTCAAACACCTGCCTCAACAGCGTGTCCAACCTCCTATCCTGCGCATCTTTAAGAGCCACACTACCCTCCACCGGGATGGTAGTCTTCTTTGTGACCGAGGAAACGGCCGCATCCACCTTAGGAGGCCTAAACAGCTCCTTATCCGTTTCTTGCAAGGGGTACAAGCGGCTCAACACCCTAGAGCCCTTGATGCCAGCATCCAGTGTATCCCACTCTTCTTGAATCATCTCTTTGAACACTCTATGGAGCAGAAACGCCCTCTGCGACTTTCTCACCGCTTGCAACAATGGATCCTTTAAGGAAGCGTCGACACCCTGCTTCGCTGCAGGTATATTCAGGGCAAGCATAGTCTCACCTATGAGCACAGCCAACTCTTCTCTCCTAAACACTCTAACAATCCTGGCCTGCTCTTCCTGTTCAAGTAACTCTCCTTCCTCTAATGCCACTGCAGCCCGCTCATCCAGGTCTAAATCCAGCTCCATACTGTCCTCTGACCGCCTGGCCCTCTTAGCTGGCACACTCCCTATATCCAGCGGCGATCCCTGCCTCTTCGCCCCCGAGGCCAGCTCCTCAGCTGATCCAGTCTCCTTCCCCCCAGCTCCGCGCAGGGTTTGCTGCAGCAGCACCAAGAACTGCTGAGAGAAAATGGCTCCCAAGCCTCCCTGAATCGAAGGTGGAGTTAAGGAGACCTCCGTTGCCGAGGAAGGCCCCGGCACTGGCTCCTGGGGCAACAGCGGAGGGCTTTGGGATAGTCCTGTCCCCAACCCTTCCTTAGTCATCTCCGCTGCACACTGGTCTTCCATGTGTGCCAGCGCCGCCTCTTGTGCGCACGCCTTGCACACCCCTGCCTCAGTCACGGTCGCTTTGCGGACCCCGCACAAGAGACAGCGAGGCCTAGACGGCATTCAAGACACCGAGGCCCCTCCTCCGCTAAGAACTTAAACCAGCACCACCCATTTAAGTTAGCGAGGACTCAATGCCGTTTTACCTCTCTTTTCTTTTTTTTTTTTTTTTAAACACACTTCCTATGCACTCCTGAGCCCAAAACAGTACTTTAAAGAAAGGATTCCTGCAGCGTTTCCCATTCCCGTGCAAAACTACCACACGGTACTAAAATGGCCACCGGGACCCACGAGCCTGCACAAAACTCCAGCCTGAGTCAAACACCCCGCTCTCTCTGCTCTTAACTCTGCACGCCAAACAGGAGCAAGTTTCCACCAACCTGCCTCCTCGCGCCGGAGCAATCCGACTCCGTGCTGCTGCACCGTCGCTCCGCCTTACCTCAGAGGCACTGCGCTGCTGTCAGCTGTCCCGCTCACCTCGAGCGGCCAAACCTCGACAGCAGTTCACCCACCTCAGGGGATCTGCTGCCGGAGGCCCCAGCCGCGAGTCCAGCACTCACTCTGTACTGCCGCTCAGTTCCAGAGAAGAGGAGAAGGGGGGTAGCTCGGCTCCAAAGCCCACGAGAGGGAGAATGAAGCTCTAAAACTCGCTGATTTAAAGGGAGACTAACATCTTTTCAGTTTTATTTATTTATTTATTTTAACTAATAAAGTACTAAACTCTTCTCTACTACCTAAACACTACTTAATAATTCCTAAAGTGAGTCTCCAGTCCCTGGGCTCATGCCTCCACCGCTGCTTGGAGACTGAGAACTGAGGAATGGAGGCGGTCCCTGGATTATATATGCTGAGGTCATCAAGAATTGTGTCATGCTCAGTCTCCAAGTTGCGGAAGATGAATACAACTTCTATCTTTCGGGACTAGACTGGAGGGACGCTAAGGAAAATAGTAACATTCTTAATCATATGGGGGAGATACATAGATACGTATTCACTATTATTTCTACAAAATGAAATTTGATAATATAACCACTGTTATACACTATTTCCTCATTACCCATTTATCTCAATATATACACAGATCACTTACTTGAAGAATAGGAATGATGCTGCAAACGTATAATTCACCATGAGCAGTGCTAATATTTTTCTAACCTTCTTCTTTTTCTAACCTTCATCCGGAGGCACTTGAGGGAGGCGTTGGGATCGGAGAACGAGATGGGAACACTTTGAAGAGTTTTTCAACATAAGCTAAGTGTTTATTGAAGCTTGAATGTAACATTTGTAAAGCGGAGTTTAGACGTTAACAAAAGCTTGTATAATCTTTTTAAGAAATAAGAAGAGAGTTCCATTCGTTTCCTTAAATCACTTGAAAAAGTTCGTAGAAGGTCGTTGATGCGAATAGGCACTTGAGTTGGATGAGTTATCAGTCTGAAAAAAATGTGCCAAAAAAGTCTGAGACCTTCAACGAGGATAAGAATAAGATTTAATGGTTTAATATAAACACAAGGAATAATAGACAATTTTGGATCCGTATTGTTATAATTGAGCATTTTGATTAATTTACATGTTTCTACCTGGCTACACGCTAATCATCTAAATCTCAATCCATCAAAATGCGCTGCCAAATGGTTCACCTTCAACACCCCCTGCCCTATATTAGCCCCTACGATTGCCAGCTTCCCTGTTCCTCTTGTCCACTCGCTTCGGTACCTTGGATTCTTCACTTTCTTTCCATGACCACTTGTCTTCCTTGGTTCAGTGCTCTTTCCTCTCCTTATGTCAAATATGCGCAGTCTGTCCCTTTCTCGACACACATTTACTCACGTCTCTCCTTATATCACTGGTTATTTCAACGCTCGACTACTGTAACTCTGTACTTGCTGGTCTTCCCTCCTATCAGCTTCGTTGTCTTCAGCTCCTTCAAAATACAGCCGCATGACTACGTATGCACTCCTCTTGTTCTGACCACATTATTTCCCTCCTCATTCACCTTCACTGGCTTCCCCTTAAATACCATATTGGCTATAAGATCCTCATTCTGGTTCATAGAACTAGTCACACTGGTACACCACAATATCTGGCTAATCTTCTCCAGTTCCAACCCCTTGCCATCTTCCAAGATCCCTCAATGTCCACTGTTTAGCACTTCCTTCAGTCTCTTGGGCGCGTCTAGAACAAACACGAGGCTCTGCCTTTTTCTTCTTGAGCCCCGCATTGTGGAAATCCCTACACGCTACCCTGCGTTCGGAACTCTCACTGCCGAGGTTTAAAACTATGCTGAAAACTCACCACTTTCACCAGGCATTTGATCTCCCACTTCCTCAATCAAAGCTAATTGCTGCTACTACCTTCTTGCTCTGCCTGATCTCTCACTCTCAACCTATCCCATCTGAATTATGGCATTCTTTTCCTTTTTTTTTCTATACAGCCTTTTTGTAATTGTAAACTGCTCTGATGCTGAGTAGCCTAGGGCGGTATATCAAATGCTAATAAAGATACAAAGGCATATCAGAGAGATTCTGCAAACTCCAGGGTATACCCTCTTTCAAGGACATTAAGGATCTACTGGTCAACATGACGTAGGTTCATTTTGAACAAAATAGCCAGAGACACCCTCCAATCACCTGTTCCTCAGAAGCACTCATCAGATTTTACTGAGAAGGCTTACCACCTCCCAAAGAAGCACCTGCTGAATCCCTAAACTGCTGGAACCCCTGAAAGGACCGACCTTTTTTTGTCTTAGGCCCATAGAAGGAACAGGCCATGCCAGAATTCTTGCTAGTCCTAAATAGTCCCCACTCTTCCCACTGGGCCTTATGTGAGGAACCCGAGGAACCTCTAAGCCAGGGGTTCTCAATCTAGTCCTTGAGATACACCTAACCAGTCAGGGTTTTAGGATATCTACAATGAATATGCATGAGAGAAATCTGCATGCAATGCCTCTATCATATGCAGATCTCTCTCTCATGTATATTTATTATGGTTATTTTGAAAACCTGACTGGCTAGCTGTGTCCCGAGGATTGGGTTGAGAACCCCTGCTCTAGGCCTATCTTCCGGGAGGCCTCGGTGGGTGAACTTCTCCAAGGTCTTTCACCAACTTCTCCAGGGCCTCCTCAAAAAAGAGCAGCTAAGCCTTAAAGGGGAGTTTGCTTGACTGCAATTTGGAAGCAGCATCCACAGACTAATTCTAGAGCTAAAGCCATCTGCAAGACACCATGGTCACTGCCATGGACTTAGAAGTTATTTTGATCAATTTATATATTGCACTCACCTCAAATGAAGCTCCAGATTCCAACTTTGCCATTTCTGGGTTGTCTAACTAATTGTAATAACCCTCCACTCTACTATATAACTATACCCCACAATTTGAGTGAATATATAGTGACTGGAACAAAATTCTAACTCCACCAAATGTTTTTGTCGGACGTTTTTGCCTTGAGAGATTTCTCCCTCCTGAAGCGTAACTTCCCTTTTAATCAATAATGTAGTAACCCAATCATTAAATAAAATATTGTGAAATAATTGCACTCTTTATCAGCGCTATATCACAATATAAAACTCTTCTATCGAGCCAAGGGTTCCCTTCTTGACTTCCAGGAAATCCCCACAGCCCTATCCAAATTCTGCAGATGACAACGAACACAGCACTGCGTTTAGAGCCCCACTCTGTTTTCTGGCCCTGTTTCAACGCTTACAGTTCTGCAAAAAGAATATACTCATCTTCATAAGCCATCGAATAGCGGTACTTCATCCCCTGCGACGCTTGACACGGAGTAGCGTCAAGTAGAGACCTTTCCTCCCACAAAGACGCTTCTGTTGATACAGTCCAACTTACTGACCAAACAAGGAAACCGCAGAGAGATTTAAACCCCTCATCCAATTCATGTCCACCAAGTCATAACAAACTCGTCCAATCCAATTCTAAGTTTAACCCCTTAGGCTCTACTGATGCTGCACGAAAAATCCATGCTTGTTCCAACCATTGGAGCCGCTGCTCTCTATCTCCCCCTCTGGGGTTCTCTGGAACATGATCTAAAATCCTCCACTTAAAGTCCACAAATGTATGGTGTAAATCTATGCAGTGCTGTACAAGAGGAGCAGATGTTACTGCATTACGTATCCTTGAAGCATGTTCCTGCAGTCGTTGTCGTCGTATCTTACGAATAGTCCGACCTATGTAAATCTTCTCACAAGGACATAAGAGCGCATACACTACAAAGGAAGATGAACATGTAGTTAACCATTTTGACACCTGCTTAATAGCAGTGTTCGGTATGTTCCATTCCTTTCCTTCAATGGTCTGACAGCAGAGATCACATGTGGAGCACGAATAGTGTCCCAATAGAATAACTTCTGAATCCTGAAGAGTTTTATTTCCTGCACTCCCAATCAAATTACCGATGTTAGGCCCCCTTGTAAACGCAATCCTTAAAGGTTTCTGAAAACAAGAGTGTAGCGTTAATAAATGCCAGTGCTTCTTTAAAATATGACAGATTTGGTTAACATTTGACATATAAAGTAATATGCCCGTTATACACGCTTGTTCTACTTCGTTTGATTTCTGTGAGTTTTCTGAACTCCACAACCATTCTCTGTGGGTAAATCTGGCTTTTGTCCAGGTTTGTTTAACTAGATTCAAAGGATATCCACGATGTAACAACCGTTGCATCAATTCATGAGCATGTTGAGGGGCAATTTTTCCACCAAATTTATGGGATAGCAATGGGGGCTACGGTAGCCCTGTCAATTGCTACTTTATTTTTGGCGGATTTTGAAATGAATACTATTTTTTCTTCAACATGGTATTCTGATGTCCTTCTATGGGTCAGATTTTTAGTTGATGTCTTTTTTCTATGGAAAGGAATGGAAATAACTTTAAAATCCTTTGTCAACTGGTTAAATTTACAGAAAGAGAATTTACAGTTTATGCTACATTATCATTTTGAAGAGTTAGAATTTTTAGATGTTAAAATATTTAAAGCGGGTTCCCGGCTACAATCTATACTTTTCCGTAAACCAGTACAGAGAAACACTTTATTAGATTTCTCTAGTTTTCATCCGCCAGCTCTGAAAAGGGGATTACCTTATGGTCAATTCTTGCGATTGAGGCGAATTTGTAGTTCTGTTCAGGACTTTGTTCAACATGCTCATGAATTGATGCAACGGTTGTTACATCATGGATATCCTTTGAATCTAGTTAAAGAAGCCTGGACAAGAGCCAGATTTACCCACAGAGAATGGTTGTGGAGTTCAGAAAACTCACAGAAATCAAACGAAGTAGAACAAGCGTGTATAACGGGCATATTACCTTATATGTCAAATGTTAACCAAATCTGTCATATTTTAAAGAAACACTGGCATTTATTAACGCTACACTCTTGTTTTCAGAAATCTTTAAGGATTGCGTTTACAAGGGGGCCTAACATCGGTAATTTGATTGGGAGTGCAGGAAATAAAACTCTTCAGGATTCAGAAGTTACTCTATTGGGACACTATTCGTGCTCCACATGTGATCTCTGCAGTCAGACCATTGAAGGAAAGGAATGGAACATACCGAACACTGCTATTAAGCAGGTGTCAAAATGGTTAACTACATGTTCATCTTCCTTTGTAGTGTATGCGCTCTTATGTCCTTGTGAGAAGATTTACATAGGTCGGACTATTCGTAAGATACGACGACGACTGCAGGAACATGCTTCAAGGATACGTAATGCAGTAACATCTGCTCCTCTTGTACAGCACTGCATAGATTTACACCATACATTTGTGGACTTTAAGTGGAGGATTTTAGATCATGTTCTAGAGAACCCCAGAGGGGGAGATAGAGAGCAGCGGCTCCAATGGTTGGAACAAGCATGGATTTTTCGTGCAGCATCAGTAGAGCCTAAGGGGTTAAACTTAGAATTGGATTGGACGAGTTTGTTATGACGTGGTGGACACGAATTGGATGAGGGGTTTAAATCTCTCTGCGGTTTCATTGTTTGGTCAGTAAGTTGGACTGTATCAATGGAAGCGTCTTTTTGGGAGGAAAGGTCTCTACTTGATGCTACTCCGTGTCAAGCGTCGCAGCGGATGAAGTACCGCTATTCAACGGCTTATGAAGATGAGTATATTCTTTTTGCAGAACTGTAAGCGTTGAAACAGGGCCAGAAAACAGAGTGGGGCTCTAAACGCAGTGCTGTGTTCGTTGTCATCTGCAGAATTTGGATAGGGCTGTGGGGATTTCCTGGAAGTCAAGAAGGGAACCCTTGGCTCGATAGAAGAGAGTTTTATATTGTGATATAGCGCTGATAAAGAGTGCAATTATTTCACAATATTTTATTTAGTGGTTAGGTTACCACATTATTGATTAAAAGGGAAGTTACGCTTCAGGAGGGAGAAATCTCTCAAGGCAAAAACTTCCGACAAAAACATTTGGTGGAGTTAGAATTTTGTTCCAGTCACTATATATTCACTCAAATTGTGGGGTATAGTTATTTCTGCGTTGTCTGGCAATTGCTGAATCCAACATAAGAGTGCTTGGGCCATCAAACCCACATAAAGCGCTGCCCAAGTTCCCAAGGTTGAAGCCATGAAGACATTCTTGAGGAAGGCTTCCCCTCTCCTATCTTAGGTCTCTTTCAAAATGGTATCACCCTCCACTAAGATGGTGGTGCACTTCGTCACTGCTTAGGGACCCCAATCAGCTGTTCCATCTCTCCTTGGGGCATAGGACACAGCTGTGCCAGGACCTTGCTACCTTTCAACCCCAGCTCCTGTGTTTCCCATTGAGAGACCACAAGTTTCAAAAGGGTTCAGGGAGGGGAAAGAAATCTGAGGGATGTTTCAAGTCCTCCGAGAAACGTTCCTAGGAGGTGGCTCCACAATACATAAAGCCATCATGACATAAAGAACCAGGGTGGAGAGATCCTCCCAGTGAAATAAATAGATCACCGATAGATCATACCCCTCCACCAAAGGAAGCTTCTTCCTCCCCTATTAACTCACTACTGCAGACAGAAAACCCTTACCTTCTCACCAACCTCTCCTCAGAGGGATCAAGGCTGGACTCCTGGACAGGGCCACCTTCAGAAAAACCTTGTCTTATGCCCTCTGGCTGTCAAAATATATTGTTTAGCTTTACATTCCATGCCACCCAGAAACTGCCACCCTAGATGACCATCTAGTTTGCCTAGCAGTTGGGCAGTCCCTGCTCCTGGAGGAACAGAGATGAAAAAGTGAAGGATGGGGTGCCCAAGGTGGAAATTCTGAAGAGCTCTGGTCTGTTGTAGGGGAGGGTAGGGTCCCAGCTCCTCACGAGGGGGGTTGCCACGCAGTAAACATCCAGTAGGCAGTTTCAGGAGTTGCTGCTCAATGTTTGCTGAGAACAGGTCCTGGGGTCCCAGAAGACCTTCAGAAGCTTGCCAGGTTGAGGCTGAAGCTGCTTTGCCATGCTTCCCTTCAGCAGAGACCATGCAGTCATTCAAGATGGTTGCCATTCCTGCTGGCAGAAAAATCATGGGAGACATGGAAGAGGCAAAAAAAAAAACAAAAAAAAAATAGCATCAGGTCCAGGGTCCTCCACTATGGGGGTTCCCTAAATTATTCAAAAAAATAAAAAAAACAAACGTTTGTTCGTTCTTATATACTGCTTTATCGATAAATCAAAGTAGTTTACATTATATCAACAAAATACATAGAGCTTGTGATAAACTTTATAATGTTAAATCTGTTTAGCTGTTAACAGGTAACTTTGAATTGATTTTTAATGAGAAGTTGATTGAGGAGGGGATCTTGGGGAGCGTGAAGGAAAGGGTAGGGTGGGAACAGGGGATGTGCTTAGGTAAATTATTATATTTACAGTCTGGTGCTTGGGCAGTGTGTTTGGGGAGAAATTATACAAGGTTTGGGTAAGTTAAAATATTTACAGTAGAGGTAGTTTGTTGGGAGATAAGGACATTACATACATGGGGGTTTCATAGAAGTCAGGTTTATGTGGCTTGGTTAGATCCTAGGTTGGGAATAGGAGTGGGTATTAAGCATTTGGGATTAAGGGGAGGTATGGATTGAGGGTTGGCCAAGTTTTGGCAGGAACGCCTTCATCAGGACCTTGAAAATAAAAAGCATAAAGCACGTTGCTAGCACATGTAAGTAAAGGCTTTATGCATTTTACTTTCAAGGCCCCTGATGAAGGCGTTTCTGCCAAACCTTGGGCAAGTCAGGCCCTGTAATAAAGCTTTTTGATTTGCACGTGGTCTCCTTCCACTTGGCTTTGTTAAATGGGACAACAGCCAAGCCATCTGGAGAGTTGAGTGGATAAACTTACTGAACAACCAGATTTTAGGTTTCTTTCAAAAGGCTTAATGATCAGTCTCAAATCTTAGCTCAGGGGGCAACAGATTCCAGAGCTGTGGAGCTTTGTCAAAACATTTTTCCCCACAGCTTGGTGACTATTTTATAACCGATGTTACTGTCAACCGTCGGTCTTTGCTAGAACCTGAAGAACCCCATGGAGAGTTATTCTCCCATCAGTGGACTATTAAAATGCAAATACAGTTTGACTGGTCCCGTGCATTTCAACAACTCCCAGTGTTGTCTCTTTTTCTCTCATTACATCTACCCCTTCAGCTTCCATAATGCATAATGATGGCAATTTCCAAAAGCCATTTATATAGGTAAACTGGCTATATGAATAATGTCCACCTTCCCAATGGGTGAAAGTTTGCACTGATGGTTCTCTGATTAGTGGGCCTGTCAGGACCTGTTATTTTACTTTACTGCAGCTGCTCTTTTCTACCCTTCATAACTGCCACTCTTTATTTATTTATTTAAACAGTTTTTCTATACCGCCCTTTCCAGAGATCAGGGGCAGTTTACATTTAAACAAACCAGTTACATAGAACAGTTTTACAAACCAAAATGGTTTAACTATTTACAGTTACATGATACTCTTGGCATCCATCTAGCCTGCCTAATGGTTAAGCTGGCCCTGGTTGATGGCATGCCCTCCTTCTGGATACAGCCATGCTTCCTCCGCCTCTGCTTAAAAAAAGTGGGGCAGCAAAAGTGCAGGTATGACATACCAGCACATACAATCAATCCCAGGCTTCACACTGAATAAGAGAAGAAAGGTATATATTGAATATACATATCTTCAATTCCTTCAAAGTCCCTCTTCGCATTCATCAATGCCAGTGAATAATGCAATATTGACATATGACATTATAAGCTAAAAGGGTCATTTTAGAAGCCCTGTTTGTGATTTCCACATCTGAAAATGCTCAGAGGATGAAATCACATAGATGTCCCCTGAGACATTTTAGAAAGTGACGAATATACATGTGTCTGACACAATCAAATCCAAGTCACACGGGGGCTTCATGAGGGTGCTGCAAAAAAAGATTCACATATACACACAATTTTAGACCAGTGCTACACATCTCAATTCATGGATATGCCTGCTCCAGGGCACAAAAAGGACTCTGAAAAGTGCCCATTTTGACAAACCAGATGTAGGGTGAAGAGGGACATGCCCTCTCACTCTCCTGGGACTTTCCACTTCTAAAAGTGACAGTAAGTATAAAGGCATTTCTCCTGTTTCCTGCACCACTGCATGCTCCCGTTTGCAAAATAGCAGGCCAGGATGTGTAAAGAGGAAAATATACACAGACACATTCTATTGTTTCTTATTTTTTATTTATAGCAGTTTCAACAAAATTACAAGTATCTACTTACTCGAGTAACTCAAGAGTAGTATAAAAATACAATAGAAAGTAATTAAAAAAACAAAACAAATAAATAACACACAGGTACTCTCATTAAGACCACAATAGAGAAGGCAGCAGAGAGGTACAGTTGTGGTCAACATCTGGCCTGTCTTTTGCCAGTGTGAAGCCCGTGGCACCTGGCGGCCTGCAGGGGCCCCAGATGGGCCGGATCCCACATGATGAGCCCAGCTGCCCATGTCATGGACTCCTCACTAAAGTCACTCATGACATCATTTCATTACAAATCATTGAAATCAACTTTAATCAATTACTAACAAACTGACTGACAAAGCAGACAATCATATGTCCACATCACAATTCACAAACAGCTGTCAGCCTGTCAAACACTTAACAATCGAATTGGAAATTTAGAGTTTCAAGCATTCTAACTTTACAATGCATTAATGCACATTCCACGTGCTGATTGCTGACAGCTAAGTATCAACATGTCAAAGTTCGAACATGTGTTAATGCAAAGTCACTGATAATGCACTCAGAGTCAACTTCTCTCAGAAGGTCCTACTCGATACTCAACAAGCTAAGCATGTTCAGATGCTCGTGCGACATCGTTGATCTGAGATGATTCTTAATCAGCTTCAGCTTGCTGAATGACCGCTCACCTTTGCAGTTCGTCACCATGAGGCAGAGGAAAATGCGTAGCACGATCTCTGTGTTCGCAAACGTGCTACAGAGGCCATTATGAAGCGATGCAACTGAATTTCAATCTTGCTACAGATTGTAGCATTATCTGGATTGTCATTCTCATCTTCCTCCAGGTCGTCCGACTCCGACGCCTGCAATGCTTCCTTGCCCAACTTTGTTTGCAGAGCTGCCTTAAATTGTACTAACTCTTTGCCAGTTCAGGCTGCAGATCGGAGGCATAGCGATTAACTAATTTGCTTGCACCTTCTCAAATTTCTGCATCAGAAAATGATGAAATTTTACACAAGAAAGCAAATCGGTCGGCCAATTCAGCATATGCTTCCTTTCGCTTCAACAGTGCAGCAGCAAGGCTGTCGATAACGATGAATGTGTCAGTATGGAATTTATCACATGGTTGCAACTGAATCTCAGCGTCCACGCTGGATATGTCATATCTGCGATTTCGTCTGCGTACTCGCTTGCTGAGATCAGCCCGATAGTTTTCACAGCGTGACAGGTCTTTGTCATGTGCTTCAAAGTGGTCGAACTGTTCACAAAGGCTTTGGACGTACATCTGCAGTGAGTCATAAATCGCAGCAACAGAATTCAAGTTTTGATCAGCTGATTGCAACGACACGCTGTTCGCTTGGAATCTTGCGAGAACCTTCTGCCAGAAAGCAGCCATTATGCCCGTCTCAAGGCACTGCATTCAATCGTACAATCTTCAGGCTTCTTGACACATCTCTGTCTTGTGTTCGCCCACTTTGTCATCTATAATGTCCTCCAGAGCTTCGACAATCTCATCATAGTCCCGCACCAGAGCATTTGCCGCATCAAATCGTGCTGACCACCATGTGTCAGGCAGTCTCTTTAGTGTTAGCCAGCCTGCAGTCTGTTCCAGCTTGCCCTCGAGGATGGCCCAGTGTGCTGTCGAACCAGCAAAAAACACGTACAGCCGTTGGACAAAGTCAAAGATCGATACGGCATCGGCACAACAGGCTGCTGCACACTGACCAACAAGGTTCAAGGAATGGCCTGCACAGGGTATGTAGGCAGCATGAGTATTTACCTGCCATATAAGAGCCTGCATACCTCTGTACTTGCCACTCATGTTGCTGGCGTTATCATATGACTGTCCTCGAAAATCGTCAATGTTGATCCCCCAGCTGTGCAGAAACTGAAGCAAGCTATCTGCAAGCTGTTCACCTTTGTGACCTTGCTGAGGTAGAAATGTAAAGAACCGCTCAACAGGGCCAGATGGCAAAACGTAATGAATAATCACTGTCAGCTGATCCTGGTGTGTTATATCAGGCATCGAATCAACTGAGATTGAGAAGTACTTGGCCGGGCGCCAATACTGGCGGCTGCTACCCTGGGTGCAGACTCAAACCCGTCGTAGGCGGCTCGGGAGAGGATTTTGGAACAGTCCCGAATGCCTGCCGCCAGGGACTGGAACCCTTTGCAGAGGTTCCCCGGCGAGGCCTGCCAAGAACCCTGCAAGATCCTGTATCAGGCCCTTAAGGCACATCCCTATATACAACTTGTATGCCTGTATTTGGCACCAGAGCATGGCGCCCTGGTAGCACTTGCGTCCCATGGCATCGAGGGCCCGAGCTTCCCTGCTGGGGGGAACTGAAGAGTAGGTCTTTTGACTGTTCAGTTTTTGCATGGGTGATTCTACCACCATTGAGTTGTGGGGAAGTTGCGGCTTATGGAACTCGGGGCCCTTCTGGACATGGTAGATGGTGTCCAGGCACCGACTGACCACCAGCACAGAGGCTGTGGACTCCCACATTCTGAGGAGCAACCTTTCGAGGATGGGTGGAACTGGCACCGTGAGAGTCTCCTTGGGAGGGGACTCATATTGTAGGATCTTGAGCTCCTCAATGCCGGGTGCTCCTTCAACTCAGTCTGGATCGAGAGAGCCCGGGCCATGTCATGAACTAAGTCGTGAAAGGCCATGTCCTCAGGCAGGGAGTGGCATCGAGGCTTGGGGGAGACAGCTCAGAGGGGACATTCCAGTGTCGGGAGGTCTCTGGCAAGGTATCGTCCTCTGTTTCCCAATCGGACTCCGAGGATGTCGAGGAGTCAGCCCCAGGGACAGCTCCAAGGAACCAGGCCCCCCCAGGAGGACCTGGGGTCAGACTCCTGGAAACTCACCAGGTAGGACCAGATCCCCAAGGAGTGTGATCAAGACCTCGATCAATGCAGAGTGCTTACCCAAGGCTGGTGGCACTCGGTGCCAGGTTCGATGCCCGGAGGCTCCCCTAAGGTCGGGGGGCCCAGTGTCAGGGACGATGATGCCGGGGGGGGGGGGCCTTACAAACACCCACTGCAAGGCCAAGATGGAGGAGAGGCTCTGCTCCATGGCACCATGTGGGACTCAAAGCCCGATGGCTGTGCAGCTCCCAGCATGAACCCCGAGGGCTTTAGGTCTGAAGCCAGCGCTTCGGAGAGTGCATTTTTGAGGAGGACTATAGGCTCATGAGTCCTGGCGCAGTCTCCACCAGCCGAGAACTCTGTATCGAGACTTTCTGAGGGCACTGCTTGGAGTCTCCCGAATCCCGGCGAGGGACTTTGCCAGGTTTCATCAGAGGCACTTCCTTTGGGACCTTTTTCTTTTTAGGAGGGTCCGGGACCGTGCTGGAGGAGCTGCCACCACAGGACTCTGAGGATGCCCAGACCTTTTGCGAAGGGCCAGCTTTGGGACTCAGCAATGGGGAAGCTGGGGCAGAGTCAGATCTTGGAAACAGTTTCCCCTGCAACTCAGGCCACCTCCTATTCGTTTTAGGGGTCATGGCCTGGCACCAGTCACAGGTGGAATTGTCATGGTCTGGGCCCAGGCAGCAAATGCAGCAGTCATGAGTGTCAGTAACAGAGATAATCTGACTGCAGTGTTTGCATTTCTTGAACCCACTGGGGGACATGATGGGAGAACACCCGGCTGAGGTCAACAACCCCTGGGCGAAAAATGGCACGAAAGCCGGTCGAGGGAAAATCCTCGAGAAAAAGGAAAAAAAAGGGAGAGCCGAGGAAGATGCCGAAGGCGCCATCTCAAGGCAGGAAGGAGACCAATGCAGCAGAGGAAGGAGGATATTTCTGGTGCTTTTTCCAGGGAAGTAGAGGACTACATCCATTGAGCTCTGCAGAAAAAAGTAGACTGAGCAAGATGGCACCCTTGGGCGGGAAGGGGATCATGCATGCGTGGTAGCATTCCCAAAGGCTTTCTTTTGAAAGGTGGGGAAATGCTCCGTGCGGGCTCCATTGGTGCCAACATCGCCCATATGTGAGGACTGACTTCCTGCTTGCTCCTGGAGAACATAGGTAATGTAGTATTTACAGGGATATCGACACATACACACACATTCTGAGTGTGCACTAGGCATGTCTATGTACCGGGAAAAGCAGACATCCATATCAGACACATTCAACTTTTTGAAAGCAGGCAAAAACCTGCACATGTTTGACTCATTACTCTACATGTCCCCGTTTTACCTTTTATGTGGCAGACGTGTATCTTTCAGAGTGCAAGGGGGCCAATTTTATAAGGCACTTAGATGTACCCACTTTTTTTGCTGCACCAGCCACTATAATTTTGGACCTTCTAACATGGACATCCCAAATTTCACCTACACAGCCTTTCTAAAATGTGTCTTTATGTGAATACAATGAAATTACATATGATACAAATGCTGTATATTCCCTTGAGGCTCGAATGGGACTTTGGTCCCTTTGTCTTTACTAATCTTCAGAACCCTCAGCCGGTCGGCCAACGGGAGGTTGTCCAGTTAACGGTGCTGCCATGATATTCAGCCTCACTATCTGGACAGTGCCACTGAATAACTCCACAGTGCCTCAGTTAGTGCAGGGGCAGTCTGTGGGCAGAGTGAGGATTGTGTTGATGCTATCTGGTGAAAGGCCAACTTTTTCTGGTTAGTGGGATTTTCAGTTGGCACTTATCTGGGCTACTTAGGCTGCATGATGAACTGTCTAGAGACTGGCGACGTGCTGGCTGAAGATCCCACTAACCGGATAAAGGCCACCACGTATATGGATAGCCCCATTCAGCTTGGATATCCAGCGGCAGCTTTTATACATACATTGCTACTGAATATCCCGCTTACATTTAAATGCCACATTTTGGACTTTTTGAAAATCAATCCCATATTCTCCAATTGTAACTACTTGGTGTCCACTTCTATAATCCTGCTATATGCTTGTACATATAGATGCGATCACTAGAAAACCATTTCCCCCACATGTACTTCCCACTCTTTAAGTCTTAGCTTTCTAAGAGTGCCACTTTCACAAAATGAGTTCTTTTATAAGTGCTAATATTTACAGAATATTTTTTTCCAGTTCAAAACTTCTAAAAGGTGATGTGCAGATATTCCTCGGTCTGGTGCCAAAATCATGTTATAACCAGGTATTTTAGCATTAGAACAGACAAGTGCATATGTGTCTCCACACTGATCCCTGCTGCTCTCTCCCCCTCTACCCCACTGCAATCTGATCATTTTCCCTCTGTAGTCTGGATGGGAAGAAGAGTGTTGCATGATCTTACAGGTCGATGCAGAAAACCAGTGCTAGAAGCACACGGTAGTGACTCTTTACACATCTACATAGTGCTCTGACAGCACATAACTCTTGTGCGTCAATAGTGAAAAGGGCAGGTATGCGCAAATGAAGGACATGTAAAACACAGTGTATGCAAATGATTGACATAAAATCCTGGTGCAAAAAAGAGAGATGATCATAAAACATCGGCATTAAGAAGCAGAGTAATGCATGCTGTCAGACGGCTGCCTGGGTGAGAATCTTCACACTCTTGGCAAGTGCATATATCTATATGATTTGCAAGGTATTGTGGGCAATGTAGTTCATTCACACCAGACACAGCTGCTGACAATAATTTAGTTGTGCTCTTGGGTAAAGCCAATAAGATATTTATTTATGGGGTTATTTCTCCCAACACAGATATGCTTGGTAGCACATAAATCAGGCTACTTGCTTTCAGTATCAACTTGGAAAAACAAAGTCAAAATCAGGAAAACAACAAATGAAAAGCCACAAAGCAAGAAACAAACTGTTCTTTTCAGGTTAACTTCTGATTACTTCCCACATAGATTCAGAAGTGATTCTCTCTTAGCTCAGAAGCAATTAGGTAAGGCTTAATTGCTAGCAGTTATCCAGCTGAAACCCCTTTAGCTGGCTTGCTTTCTACTGTGTGGGTCAAATCCTGCTTCAGGAGCTTTTCTGAGTAGATTAAAGAACAAATTTGTATTTCTTTGTGATGGTTGCTGTACTTTATAACAGAAAGTTACCAAAGGAGTTTAGATAGAGAGCAATCCATATAAACACATTCTTCATCTGCAATCATTCCCCCATCTTCAACAAGCATAGGTTCAATATCATGGATTGGCACAGATGAATCTCTCAATGGAGCACTTTCAGGAGAATACTTGTTTCCCTGCTGTCTTTCAAGGTTATAGCTAGGGCATAGATCAGTGTTCATAAAGGAAACATCCTTGACATGGTCTTCGCGCCACAATCGGCTTCTGCACAAAACAGCAACATTATAAAATCTATCAATGATGTACCATGGTCAGACCATAAACTAATAATCCTACAAATTCCTTTGGACAACACTCATTCCTTAAACAACAGAAACCTTGACAACACACTAAGAGCCCCATCAAGAGGCTTTCGGCCCTTCAATAAGGATGTCATAATGACAAATACCCAACCACTCCTCAGCAATACAACACTCAACCTGGAAGAAGCAATTGAAGCCTGGAATAACAGCCTCAATACCATTGCTATTCTACCACACAAAAACACATCAAGGAAAAGACCCTCAGCTCCATGGTTCTCTCCCAATCTGCGATCTTCTCTTATGCACCTCAGAAGACTCGAAAAACGCTGGCGCCGATCACTGGCCATTGATGATCGTACAGCCTACAATCTCTATTTAGCAACTCACCGTGAAGCAATCACAAACAAAAGGAAGCAGTATCACACAGAGATGCTCAAAAGATCACTAAACAAACCTCGTGATTTGTTCAACCTAGTAAAATCATTATCTAATGAACCATCTTCAGAACAAAAATGTGATATTCACCCACAAGAATTTGCTGATTACTTGCAATCTAAACTCCTACAGACGGATGAGCTACAGAATACAGTTATTCAAGAATCAACTTGCCAAAACACCTTATCTTCACTTGCTGCACCCTCAGCTAAACAAATTGAAGACACAATCTCTTCACTCAATACCTCCACCGCTCAAACCGATCCTTGCCCAGCCTTCTGGATAAAGGACCTTAGAAGTGTATTCAGCCCATTCATTGCAAGAATCATGAACCTCTCATTCTCAACTGGATCATTCCCATCTGCTCTAAAGCTCACATCCATCAGACCATTATTAAAAAATTCCAAATTAGACCCTAAAAGGGCTGACTCATACAGGTCTATCGCTAGCATTCCCCTCCTAGCAAAAAGTTTTGAAAAAGAGGTGCAACGCCAAATTCAAGACCACATAGACTCCACAGCTCCTCTCGACTACTTTCAACATGGCTTCAGAGAACATCATGGAGTTGAAACACTCCTCACCACCCTCCTCAATAACATACTCACCAGTATAGACAACATCCGCCAAGGCGTCGTGCTAATCTTCTTAGATATAGCAGCAGCGTTTGATTCGGTAAATCACGAGATACTCATTACACGATTGAAGGAAAAAGGCATCGGTAGTTCAGCGCTGGAATGGTGCAAATCTTACCTTGACACCAGAATGCAATATGTAAAATCTGCAACAGGAGAATCAAATCTTTTCCACCAAAAACAAGGAGTACCGCAAGGGTCATCTCTTTCATCTCTCATGTTTAACATCTACATGCAGCCCATCTGCAATATCATCAGATCTTTCAACGTGAAAGGTATGATATATGCAGATGACATCCTACTTTATATGCCATTTTCGACAATGCAATTAGATCTACTGCCCATAATAAATTGCTTCAATGCCGTATCAGAATGGCTCCTCTCACAGAACCTCCGCATCCAACATAAGAAAACTGAGGTTCTCTTTGTTACAAGAGACCCTAACTTCATTCCACCAGCACAAATAAGTGTCAAAGGAGCTGATCTATCCACCAAGGAAGCAATAAGATACCTTGGAGTCACGCTGGACCACCGTCTCAATATGAAATCACACGTTAACAATATAACAAAGGCTGTATACTTCAAGATACGCACACTCAGGCATCTACGTGCATTACTGGACCCAGACGATTTTAGAACCATCTTCCAAGCACTCATCCTACCACATTTCGATTTCGCCAATTCAATTCTACAAGGTCTCCCACAATCCACCCTAAGTTCTCTTCAACTTGCCATGAACACTGCTGCAAGGGTTCTACAAGGAGCATCCAGGAGTGATCACGTGACACCAATTCTCAAATATCTTCACTGGCTCCTGATACAAGGCAGGATCATATTCAAAACCCTAATTCTCACATACAAGGCCATACATGGTTTGTCTGCAAACTCTCTAACTGATCTCACACAAGTTTTACCTCCAACTAGAGCCAGAAGAAAAATAGCGACAAACACCCTAATTATGCCGAAGGCCATAACAACCTGTAGCCAAGCAACAGCGAACAGAGCCTTCATGTTTTGCGCCCCAAAACATTGGAACTCCCTACCACCCGAAATTCGTGCCATAACCGGCATAGTCCAATTCAGAAAGGCCCTCAAACATAACCTATTCATCAAATACTACCCCACATAAAGTGCTTAATACTTACCACAAACTTAACAGAATTCCCTCCTTTTCCAAACATTATTGATAATATTACATAATTACTTCTCTCATGTGATCGAATTAGCAGATTAATATTCTATGTATATAGTTCAATGTATATAGTTTTACCCCCATATTATCCATGTTTATCTTATCCAAATTTATTTTCCTGTTTTATGTAATACCGAGCAGCCTGTTGTTCTGGTCTTTGGTTCTCTGTAAACCGCGCTGATTGTAAATAGCGCGGTATATAAAAAATTGAAATAAATAAATAAATAAATAAATACCTGAGCTTCCATTGCTGCTAGAGTTCCTCTCTATATAGCCTGGCCAGTATGTAGTCCAGTTCTTATGTCCAGCCTTCCAATCCCGATCCCTGGACACTGGATCTCTCTTCACATACCTTCTGGCATGGGTCTTAGGGTCCCTTCCACGTGCAGCCGTCTCCCTCACAGGTGCCGTCTGGAGATTCCTAGCTCTGCAGCACCATTCCTCTGGCTTTCCCCAGTCCAATGGTGTATGCTGGCCCTTGGAATACCTCCCAGTATACGTACTGCTTTGGACTCTCAAAGGCTTTTCTCCTCTTTCTTCCAGAGGGTCTCTTTCCCTCTGTGTCCGTCCGGTTTGGCTTCTGCTTCTGATGATCCTTCAGATGAAACTGATGATCCTTCTCTGGATATCCAAGGTGATCATGAAGATGGTCATCTGTAGAATAAACTCTACTCTTATTCTGCTTAGATGAGTGCTCCTCCCTAACACAGGGCAGCTGTGCTGAATCAGGCCCTGCCCTTTGAGATGAGTGCTTAGGGATTACCTCATAGCCCTCCTGATTGAACACACGTTTCCCCACTTCAGCTCCTCTAATGGCTGTTGGAAACCTGGTGCATTCTGGGACTGGTAGTCTTTTATGGGAAAATTTTGTTTTCTTATTTCTACCAGAACTGACAGGTTGCTTGTTCAGAGTCACTTCACCTTTTCTATAGCTCCTTCCTGAGCTATGATAAGCTTCCTTATCACATACCCCCCTGCTTAAGTTATTACGGACTGGTTTAACTGGTGAAACTTCTTTCCTACAGTCCGTAATACCTACGAGAGTGTTCTCTTTTTGAAGCTCACTTACTTCCTGACTGGCTTCAGGGTCATTATTTACAGGCCTCTCCTTCCAAGACTTAAGTACATTAATATGGTAGGTCTGCCTACGCCCTCTTGCATTTTCTACCATATAAGACACTGGGCTCACTTGTTTAACAACCTTCCATGGCCCTTTCCACTGTACTTCAAATTTTGGAGCAGTACCTGCTACTTGAACCAAAACCTTTTCACCAATGCTTAATTGGCGGCTTTTGGCCTTCCTATTATACCACCCTTTCTGGCGAACTTGACTGTCCTGCAGGCTCCTCTCAGCAACCTGCGAGGTCCTTTTCAAACGTGCTCTCAAGTCACGTAGAAACTGTGGCACTTCCTGACTTCCTGGTTCAGGATCAATCCATTGTTCCCTCAAAATATCTAACAAACCTCGTGGAGCCCTACCATACATCAATTCATAGGGAGTTACACCTAGGGACACCTGAATTCTTTCCCTGCAGGCATACAAGGCAAAAGGCAATAACATATCTCATTCTTTTACCTCTCCTGCTAACCCCCTTCTCAACATTTGTTTGAGAGTTTGGTTGAATCTCTCCACCAAACCGTTTGATTGTGGATGGTAGGCTGAGGTTTTCACGTGATGAATGCCAAAGGCATCCCAGACCTGGGCCAAATATTTGGATACAAAATTGGACCCTCGGTCAGTCAACACCTCTCTTGGGAATCCCACTTCACAAAACAATTTTACTAGCTCTAAAGCTATTGTTTTTGCAGAAACATTCCTCAATGGTATGGCCCAGGGAAACCTTGTTGCCTGATCTACCATAACTAGGATGTATTGGAAACCTCGGGGCGTTTTGACTAATGGGCCTACAATATCCATGGCAATGCGACCAATTGGGTCTGTGATAATTGGCATGGGTATCAATGGCACCACCGGTGGGTGAGCCGCTGTAGCTCGCTGACACGCTGGACATGCAGCACAAAACTGGGCAGTTTCTTTGAAAATACCTGGCCAGTAAAAACGCTTAAGTATTTGATCCAGCGTTCCTTGCATCCCTTTATGACCTCCAACTGGATGATCATGTGCTAATCTAAGTACTAGCCCTTTGAAAGTTGTGGGTACCACCAATTGTTTACGTATGGTCCCATTCCTGGGGTCCTGACTCTCTCTATATAATATTTCATTATCTAGTCTGAATCTGGGCAATTCCTCCCTGACCTCCTGAGCATACTTAAAAGCTCGGGTGAGAGCTTGATCAGCTCGCTGCTCTTGTGGAAAGTTAGGAAACTTTGCCACCAACTCAGCTGGCACCCAGGGTAAACTTTGACCAGCTAACATCTCAGCCCTACCCTGTGCTCTGCAAAGTCTCTCACGCCGCTTTTGTGCTTTCAACTTTCTTACTTTACCAGATGATGGGGTTATTAAATCATCATGAGAGGGTAAGTCTCCTAATAACTCTGCCTGCTCCCCCTCCTCCTCCTGCTGGCTCTCTACCTTAGCCTGCGAGCGGGTGGATACAAGGCCCCTCTTATTACCCATAGTTTGGCCTTCTGGAAGCTTAACCATCTTTTTAGCTAGGGACTGAGGACTTCCAAAGAAAGGCCCGGGAGCTATTTCCATTATTCCTTCTCCCTCCTTCTTTCCTAGCCCTTTCACTAGACCCTGCTTAAATCTTGGCCAGTCCCTTCCTAGAACCAAATCAAAGGGTAGCCTAGGCACCACTGCTAACAGGACTTCCTCTTGTTCCCCAAGGCACTCAACCTTTAGCCTATAGGTGGGATATGATGTTGCAGCACCATGAATGCATCTGATGTGAACTTGGCTTTCAGGGGTTCTAGGCACAAATCCTTCTTGGGCCTCTATCCTCTTCCAAAGCCTTTTTGACATCATACTCTGGTCTGCCCCAGAGTCTAACAAAGCATTTGTGGTAATTCCTTGCACATCAACCATCAAAAGAAATCCTTCTTTGGGCTGTTTTAAATCCACCCCATTAAGCTAGTGTGTGTCTGGCATCTCTTTTCTAAATGTCCCCATTTTCCACATTTGAAACATTTCTTTCTATTCCACTGTGTCATCTGGTTTGATACAGTACATTCATTTTCAGAAACATTTTTAATTATTTTCTTTTCTGATACAGCACATCTAGCCTCAGCACCAATCTTCAGAGGTCCACCCATTCTATGACAAGCCTGCGTGGCTTCCAAGAATCTCTCTGCTAGCATGGTTGCCTCTCCAAGATTTTGGCAATTTTGCTGTATAAGGAAAGTGTGCAAATCTTTAGGCACCCCAGACATAAATTGTTCAAGCATTATAATATCTAATAACATTTCTACCATCTTTTGCTCAGGCTCCAACCATTTTACAGCTAAACCTCTGATTCTCTGACTCAGAGCCCTGGGTGTCTCACCCACTCTCAATGTAACAGCTCTAAACATTCGCCTATACTCTGAAATAGACAACCCTAGGCGATCCCTAATAGCAGCCTTTACATCCTTATAATTCAAAGCCTGGGCTGCTGGCATTGCTCTGTAAGCTGCAAGCGCCTCTCCAGTTAATGAGGCTGCCAGCCTTACTGCCCACTGGGTCTCTGGCCATGCTAATGCTTGTGCCACTCTTTCAAAAGACTCTAGAAAATCATCAACATTATCATCTGGAGTTAGCTTCCCAAAACTAAATGCCCCAATCCCTTGATTGAGTCCCACACTGTCCACATGTGGTGTACCAGTATTTACTGCTGGTCTTGCATCTGTTCCACTTTGGTTCTGCAGCTGAACTAGGGCTTGCACCAGATCAAGCACTGGCCTCTGCTGTTCCATTAAGGCTTTCATAGCAGTGTCCTGAGCCTGCTGTGCTAGCTCCTGTTGCCTGCTAAATTGGGCTGCCATCCATTCAGCTAGTTCCCTTGGATCCATCTTGATCCCTGCAAGAAACAAAAAAAAAAAAACCCAAAGTGCACCACCTTCCAAACAGGTGGGTTTTTTTTCTACTTTCCCCTGTGCTTACTCCCATCCACCACTAGACATGCCCAGGTACTTATTACCTTGTGCTAGTGATGAATCCAGCTCTGCACAGGGTCTTTTCCTCCTGGGACATCCACTTCTCCTCCAAAGTGCAGTTGAGGGAAAATCTTTTTTTCCAGCTTTAAACTTGAACTTTAGTTGTAATCCTCAGCAAGTAAATCCCCTTTGTGCAAAAGCAATCCGAAAAACTACGCCATTTGTCAGACGGCTGCCTGGGTGAGAATCTTCACACTCTTGGCAAGTGCATATATCTATATGATTTGCAAGGTATTGTGGGCAATGTAGTTCATTCACACCAGACACAGCTGCTGACAATAATTTAGTTGTGCTCTTGGGTAAAGCCAATAAGATATTTATTTATGGGGTTATTTCTCCCAACACAGATATTTATTTATTTATTTTATTTAACAGTATTTCTAAACCGCCTTATCATAATAATCAAGGTGGTATCACAGCAAACAATCTGGTAGTGTGAGTGTGTTTATACATGCAGTGAGGGTGAAAATTTAGTTGTGTGCATGTTGTATTGTGTGCTAGATTGATTTGAGCTATGTACAATGTGGGCTATATACAGTGGTGCTAAAAACATTTTATATACATACAGTGTTAGGTGGTGACGTGTGCTGCTATACAGTCACTTAGTTTATGTGATGTGTCCATAGTGTTCTATGAACAGCCTGGTTTTCAGCTGTTTTCTGAAGTCCTTGAGGTCTGTAGTTGCCCTCAACTCATCCGGTAGTTTGTTCCATATTGTTGGAGCAGCCATGGAGAGTGCTCTGTCTGTTGTGTCCTTGCGTGTGTGTTTGTATTCACTTGGGGTGCTGACTCGGTTGTGTGTTTGTTTTCTTCTAGGACGTGTGCTGGTGTCTGGTTGTATGAGGGTGTGCAGGCTGTTGGCTGATGTGTGCTGTTTTATCTTAAATAGGTTTATGATAGTTTTGTATCTGATGCGTGCACCGATTGGAAGCCAGTGTAAGTCCTTTAAGGTGGGTGTGATGTGCTCCTGTCTTGCGGTTCCGGATATGATTCGTGCTGCGGTGTTTTGTGCCAGTTGGAGTGGTTTGATGGCTTGTTTCGGTAGTCCAAGGTATATCAGATTGCAGAAGTCCAGTAGTGGGGTTATCAGTGCTTGACAGACGGTACGGAAGTGTTCTGGGGCGAGTAGTGGTTTCAGTCTCCTGATGATTCGCATCTTGTGGTAGGCTTTTTGTATTGTTTTGTCTATGTGTGGCTTGAGATTGAGTTTATTGTCCAGCGTAACCCCGAGGTATCTCACTTCTGATCTTATTGGTATAGTAGTGTTTTGTATTTTTATATTTGGTGGGTGTATGAAGCTTTGGTTCCGAGTGATGATTAAAGCTTCAGTCTTGTTGTAGTTTATTGCGAGGTTGTTGTCTTGACACCAACTGGTCATTTGTGTAAGGCAGTCTGTTATCTTAGAGAAGTCCGGGTTGTCGATTGATATAGGGGTGTATATCATGATGTCGTCCGCATAGATTGTGTATTGAATGTTGTTCTCTTTCATGATGTTGCATATTGGTTGTATGTATATGTTAAATAGGAGTGCTGATAGCGCAGATCCTTGAGGTACTCCTTGACGGACTTTGACGGGTCGGGAGGTGATGTGTCCCACCTTGACCTGTAGCTGTCTTTCGGTTAGGTACGAGTGGAACCATTTCAGTGTGATACCGTGTATACCAGTGTTCTGTAGTCTTTCCAGTAGCGTGTTGTGGTCCACTGTGTCGAAGGCTGAGGAGATGTCGATGAAGATCATTATGATTCCATTCCTGGTGTTGTCAATTATTCTTAGGATGCTGTCGAAGAGGTAGATCAGTAGCGTTTCGACACCGTGGTTGGGACGAAATCCGTGTTGGTTGTTGTCGAGTGTTTCGTGTTTGTCGATGTGATCCTGAAGTTGTAGTTGAACCGTTTTTTCGATGACTTTTGCGAGGAAGGGTATGCTGGAGATTGGTCGGTATGCTGCTGGATCTTTTTTGTCGAGAGTTGTTTTCTTTGTGATTGGTCGTACTGAGGCAAGTTTTAGTTGCTTTGGCATGAATCCTTGAGTGAGTGAGTTGTGTACTATGTTATGTATGGTGGGGATGAGGCTTGATTTGGTGGCTTTGACCCATGACACTGGGCATGGGTCTGTAGGAGCGGTGCTTGTGTTGATTGTAGAGATGATGTGGGATATCTGTTCTGTTGAGGGTGAGGAGAATGTGCCCCAGGTTTTGGAGTGTACGTCTGTTCTTGTGGTTCTACTAGGCGTTGTTTGTTCTGTGGAGTGGAATTTGTCTTTGATGTGGTCGGCGAATTTCTGTGGATCAATTTGTGCTTCCCCTTCTGTTGTTTGCTCTTTTGTGAGGATTTTTACTATTTCGAAAAGCTCTCTGGATATGTTGATGGAAGTATTTATCATGTTAGTGTGGAATTCCCTCTTTGATTGGTTGATGTGTTCATTGTATTGCTTCTGCTTTGTTAGATAAAGATGCTGGTCGGCAGTTGTTTTGTTTTTTCTCCATCTCCGTTCAATCTTCCTGAGTTCCCTCTTTTCCTGTCGTATTTTTGCTGAGTACCATGGTTGGTATGCTTGGTATGCTTGGTAGCACATAAATCAGGCTACTTGCTTTCAGTATCAACTTGGAAAAACAAAGTCAAAATCAGGAAAACAACAAATGAAAAGCCACAAAGCAAGAAACAAACTGTTCTTTTCAGGTTAACTTCTGATTACTTCCCACATAGATTCAGAAGTGATTCTCTCCTAGCTCACAAGCAATTAGGTAAGGCTTAATTGCTAGCAGTTATCCAGCTGAAACCCCTTTAGCTGGCTTGCTTTCTACTGTGTGGGTCAAATCCTGCTTCAGGAGCTTTTCTGAATAGATTAAAGAACAAATTTGTATTTCTTTGTGATGGTTGCTGTACTTTATAACAGAAAGTTACCAAAGGAGTTTAGATAGAGAGCAATCCATATAAACACATTCTTCATCTGCAATCATTCCCCCATCTTCAACAAGCATAGGTTCAATATCATGGATTGGCACAGATGAATCTCTCAATGGAGCACTTTCAGGAGAATACTTGTTTCCCTGCTGTCTTTCAAGGTTATAGCTAGGGCATAGATCAGTGTTCATACCTGAGCTTCCATTGCTGCTAGAGTTCCTCTCTATATAGCCTAGCCAGTATGTAGTCCAGTTCTTATGTCCAGCCTTCCAATCCAGATCCCTGGACACTGGATCTCTCTTCACATACCTTCTGGCATGGGTCTTAGGGTCCCTTCCACGTGCAGCCGTCTCCCTCACAGGTGCCGTCTGGAGATTCCTAGCTCTGCAGCACCATTCCTCTGGCTTTCCCCAGTCCAATGGTGTATGCTGGCCCTTGGAATACCTCCCAGTATACGTACTGCTTTGGACTCTTCTAGACCTCTCAAAGGCTTTTCTCCTCTTTCTTCCAGAGGGTCTCTTTCCCTCTCTGTCCGTCCGGTTTGGCTTCTTCTTCTGATGATCCTTCAGATGAAACTGATGATCCTTCTCTGGATATCCAAGGTGATCATGAAGATGGTCATCTGTAGAATAAACTCTACTCTTATTCTGCTTAGATGAGTGCTCCTCCCTAACACAGCGCAGCTGTGCTGAATCAGGCCCTGCCCTTTGAGATGAGTGCTTAGGGATTACCTCATAGCCCTCCTGATTGAACACACGTTTCCCCACTTCAGCTCCTCTAATGACTGTTGGAAACCTGGTGCATTCTGGGACTGGTAGTCTTTTATGGGAAAATTCTGTTTTCTTATTTCTACCAGAACTGACAGGTTGCTTGTTCAGAGTCACTTCACCTTTTCTATAGCTCCTTCCTGAGCTATGATAAGCTTCCTTATCACAATGCGCAAAGAAAAGAAATGGAAAAAGCGCTTGATTGAGCATGCGCATGATGTCAGACACCTGTCTGGGAGTCCATCTAGTGCTGCCCTGTTTCTGTATAGGTGCCGTCTGCAGGGTCTCACAATGATGATGGGTGCAGCATGTACCTCATCATGCTCCTTTCTCAGGTTTCAGTTGTTCTCCCTTCTTTGATTGGCTCTTCCAAGCAGCAAAATGGCAAGAAGATAAGCAGCAAAAGACATCTTCTTCAAATCTTCCTGAACGTCGAAGTGATATATGCTGACGAGCATAATATATACACGGACAAAAACACTGATCTTGAAACACCGATGTTCACAGGCCAATGAAAACTGACCATTGAAGCCATCCATGCAGAATACAGTGAAGGATGCACTACAGTTTAACATCACCTCCTGACCAGGTGTACAAATAACAATGCTCTCGAAGTAACACTTCATTGGGTAATTTCTAACATGTTTCTCTACATTGAGCGCAGACCTCATTAACATGTTATTTAAGTACATCCAACTCATTTAAATACACACAGTGCTCTGTGTGCCCAGAGGTTTAGCAGACTCTTATGCACATGTCCATCTCTTTTCTGCATTTGGCGTGCAGATTCATGAGCATAAAATTTGTATTATGTGTGTGTAAACTGGCATTTTTCTGCATTGATCTATTAGTTGTACCTGAGACAGTAGAAGGTTAAGTGGCTTGCCCAAGGCCACAAGAAGCATCAGTGAAATTTGAACCCTGGTCTTTCTTGTTCCAGGCTGCTGCCTTAACCACTAGGCTGCTCCTCCACACAAGTTATTTTCCTGTTCCATGGTTGCTCTGCTCATCTACTCCTACTTATAGCCCTGATCAAAGCAAAAATACAAAAATGGTGATGTTTGTGTGAAACAGCCTCCCATTCTAAGGGGTGCAGGAAAAAGCCACAATAGACTTCCAGAAAGACTGACGTAAGCATAGACGCTCTTCAGATACAGGGAAGCAAAAGTAAAGCTGGAGATAAAGTCTGGTCTGCAGCACTGCAACATCAAGGGGAAACAGGCAGAATAGATGAGCTTTGAAGTTTACCATATTCTGTGCAAGTTGAACTCATTCACAATGGGCTGATTTTCTAAGCAGTGTTAAAAATTGTCCAATCCTTATTCTTTCTAAAAGTTCCTTGCAAATATATTGTTAAATACCGTTCTTCTATAGGTTTTGCTTGAACCCTCATATGTATCTTCTCTTATTCTCCTAAAACTGTAGTTCAGTGGTTCCCAACCCAGTCCTCGGGATATCCACAACGAATATGCATGAGATAGATCTGCACACAATGGAAGCAGTGCATGCAGATCTATCTCATGCATATTCATTGTGGATACCCTGAAAATCTGACTGGCCTGGGGGTAACCCAAGGACTGGGTTGGGAACCACTGCTGTAGCTGTACCATTTTCTCTTTCTGCTTGAGTCCCTTATTTTGGTTCTGTCAGCATATAACTCGATCATGAGTATATTATAGCTGGACTTTGCCCTGTAACTTTTTTCCTTATTTGATTTAGCTTTTTATATTTTGTGTAATGATAATGCTCCCCCAAATTGTGGTTTGTGTTTTATTTAGGTTATATTTTCCTGTTTTTTTTTCTATCTTCCCAATGCAAAATTTTCTAAACAAGCTTTAAATATCTTGAAATTTTAATAAATCAATTTAAAAAAAGCCCAATATGTTTTATTAATGTGCATTAATGGTTAATTTTAACACAGCTTACATTACAGTGAAGCTACTAAATTGCATTAATAATGCACAATAATATGTACAATTTGAAAAACTCTGGATGCTTTTAGATTTTTAAACCCAAGGCATGTAGGCTGCCCTAAATCACTGCTTCTCAACCTTCTCCTGAAGGTGCAGCTAGCCAGTTGGGTTTTCAGGCTTCTCACAATAAATATGCAAGAGAGAGATCTGCATATAATAGGTCTTCAATCTATGCAAATTTATCTCATGCATATTGTGGTAAAACCTGAAAACCCAGCTGCTCAGGTGTGCCTCCAAAACAGGGCTGAGAAACGCTGCACACTTTCTAATAAACTAGAACATTTAAACAAAATTACATTCAACTGCAATATTAGCATCTGAGGTCAAAGATTAAGAGATTCGTTTTTATTTTATTTCATAATTAAGATGAACATAAAGCTCAAAATTTAAAAATGAAAATGAAATACCAAAAACAAAAAGGAAAATGATACTATTGGAATTTAGACACCGACTTAGTACACTAATATCCTAATTAAATTAGTTTACCAAGCTGGAAGAATCCAAAATATCAGATAGGTGCAACCATAGATTGAATTAGAAATCCTGAGCATTCCAACACTCCAACTCAGTCTAGAGAAGTACAACATAGTGAGCACATCACTCATTACCCAACAAAGTCACTATATTACCCACTTTAGAATCCATCTATACTAGTAGAAATAGAAACATAACGGCAGAAAAAGACCACATGGCCTATCTAGTATGTCCATCCATATCAACCACTACAACAGTCCCCTTTTTTCCTTTAGAGATCCTCTGTGTTTGTCCCATGCTTTTTTGAATTCAGATACTGTCCTCATCTCTACCACCTCTACTGAGAGACTATTCTACGGATCCACCACTCTTTCTGTAAAGAAATATTTCCACATATCACTCCTGAATCTATCCCCTTTCACCCTCATTCTGATTCCCCTTGTAGCAGAGCTTCCTTTCAATTAAAAGAGGCTCTCCTGTGCATTTATGCCAAGGTGATATTTAAATGTCTCAATCGTATCACCTCTATCTCGCCTTTTCTCTAAGGTGTATATATTAAGATCCTTAAGTCTGTCCTCATATGCTTTATAATTAAGCCCTCTAACCATTTTAGTAGCCACCCTCTGTACTGACTTCAACTTGTTTATACCCTTTTGAAAGTGTGGGCTTCAGAATTGCACACAATACTCCAAATGAGGTTGCACCAAAGACTTATACAGAGGCATTATTGCCTCCTTTCTTCTGCTGGCCATTCCTCTCCCTATGTATCCAAGAATTCTACTAGCTTTCTCAGTCGCCTTTTCTACCTGTTTAGCTATTTAAGATCATCAGACACTATATTGCAGATTTTGGTATCATCCACAAAGAGGCAACCTTCCAGATAGCCCTTCTGCAATATCACTAACAAAGATGTTAAAAAGAATCGGACCAAGGACAGATCCCTGGGGCACACCATTGGTAACCTCCTTCTCCTCAGAGTGAGCTCCACTTACCTGTACCCTTTGTCACCTCCTACCCAACCAATTTTTAACCCAAGCAGTAACTTTAGAATCCATCCCTAGGGTGCTCAGTTTTTTTGTAAGTCGCCTGTGCGGAACGGTGTCATAGGCTTTACCAATATCTAAATACACCACATCTAGAGCTCTCCCTTGGCCCAACTCCCTGGTCACCCAGTCAAAAAAAAATCAGATTTGTCTGACAAGACCTTCTTCTGGTGAATCCATGCTGCCTCGGATCCAGTAATCCGTTGGACTCTAGAAACCTCACTATTTTCTCTTTCAGTAGCACTTCCAATAATTTACTCACCACAGAGGTTAAACTATCCGGCCTGTAGCTTTCAACCACATCCTTACTTCCACTTTTTTGTAAAGGGACCACATGTGCCTCTCTCTCATGTCCTCTGGCACCACTCCAGACTCCAAAGAGGAATTGAAAAGGTCAGTCAGTGGAGCTGCTAGAACGTCCCCAAATTCCCTCAGTATTCTCGGATGTATCCCACCCGGTCCCATCGCTTTGTCTACTTTAAATTTAGCTAGTGTCTCACGAACAGTCTTCTGAAAATTGTTCAATATGCCCCTCGCTTCTGTTCCTGTTTATGGGTGTTTTCTGAGGTCCTGCTCCTGGTTCTTCATCCGTGAACATAGAACAGAAATATTTGTTAGGCAATTCCGCTTTATCCTCATCAACCTCTACATATTCCTTTCCTTCGCTCTTGAGTCTCACAATACCACTTTTGCCCTTCCTCTTCTCACTAACATATCTGAAAAATGTCTTATTCCCCTATTTTATTGCATTGGCTATTTCCTCCTCTTTTTGAAACTTTGCTTTCCTGACTACTTTGCTAGCTTCTCTGAGTTTTTCCAAATATAGATGCCTGTCTTCCTCTCTCTGTGATCTCTTGTATTTCATGAAGGCCTCCCTCTTTTTATTCACCTTTTCAGCTACTTCTTTCAAAAACCATAGCAGTCTCCTTTTCCTTTTACCTTTATTTACCATTTTTTATTTAATAATGTTTAATAAATTTACACATCAAACACAAGAAACTAGAAAATACTTCCATATACAAAGAAAAAGGATAGACATCTTCAAAATTACATCACCAAAAAGAAAATGGGTTATTAGCCCACATCAACGAGAGCATCAGCAAAGGTAACAACGATAAAAGAAAGAAAAAGAAAGGGGCAAAATGCCCCACAATAAGCTGCAATATACAATCACTCCTAATTGATACAGAATATAAAATATATGGCTATTGAGAACCCCTCAACCATCCTCAGCTACAGGTGAGGCTACCTCTTTCCTCATCAAAAGCTTCTCCAAGTGAGCTGCATATTTCACACCCAGCAATCTAACTACAGTTGCAGGGAAAACGTAAATAAAAGGTGCCAGATAACCCCAACACCCGAGTTTTAAGAGACAAAAAAAAAGCTCTCCTCCTCTTTTGGGTAGCTTTGGAGACATCAGAAAACAATTGAAGTTTACTTCCACAAAAAGTGGCTTCTTTATGTCAAAAATAACTCCACATTACTGATATTTTAATCACCATCATTTATAAAGGTAACAGCCAAAGTAGCCCTTGTATTAATAATATCTTGCGAATCCTCGAGGAAGGCAGAGAGGCTCTTCTCTGGTTTAGATTCCAGAATTCGATCTCCCTCCTGCCCCAAGGATGTTCGCACTATCCTATCAGGAATATAATACAATACATCCTAGAAGACATACCTATCACATCAGCATTAGTCAAAAGCAATATTTCTTTAAAGTATTTCTTTAACAAAATATCAGTTGACAACAAAAGCATTTTAGGAAAATTAAACAAAAATTCTTACTATAACTTATAACTATAACTTATTTTCCAGAGACTCCAATTTATGATGAACCAGCAGGCTGCCCTTAAAAGAAGACACACCTACTGAACTCAAGAGGCCACCTCAACATCCAAATTGGAGACCTTTTTCCCTATAGTCCCCAAAATGGTGTCCATCTGCTGGAACCTAGCAGTAGTCTCCTGGGAGAAAGTGCAAAGTTGAGGAATTGCAGTTATAAGAAAGGCTTGTGTGTCTTGCAGAGGTTCAGCAGAGTCCGCCACAGATGCAGGAACTCTATTACATTGTACAGATTTAAGGCAAGGAGTCAAGTCACTAGGACCTAATAAAGCAAAAGAAGATTCTGTGTCACCCCCCCCCCCCAAACCTTCCTGCAACAACGGCTGAGGAGGAGTGGGCAGAGTCCTCTCCAAGGAGCTTAAAGATACTCCCTAACCCAATGACACCAACTACAACACTCTCTGTTGTATATCACCTGTCTTTGCTACCAAATGTTTATCCATAGGTCCACATCCTATAGGCGCCTTGCCACATTTAACTTTTCTTTTCCCCAGCATCGCATAATAGGAAAAACTTCCTACCTTGCTCTACTCCATAGAAAGAATACTCAATCACCTACTGTTTTACTGTTCACGTTATATGTAAATCCAAGTTATAATGCCCTGTTCAATGTAATTTCAGTTTGTTCAATGTAAACCGCACTGATGCAGAATAGCGCGGTATATAAGAGAATGTAAATAAATAAATAAAATAAAATAAATCGCACTGATTTCAAAGAGCACGGTATATAAAAGAAAATAAATAAATAATTAAATAAATAAGTGCTCCCAAGGAGCATGAATGCTCCTTGTTGCACACCCCTTAGTGCACGCCCCCAGCCATGCACCTAGGAGAGTGCCAGCTTTTATAGGGCCCAAGGGAGAGCAGTGGTAACTGCGACAATTCCAGGCTGCAGGCAGGCACACATATGATCTTTCCAGCAGCAGAGAAAACAAGTCCCCTTTATTTACCATTTTAACAAAAAGGTTGGTTGCCCTTAAAATATCCCCTTTCAGTTTTGCCCACTGTTTTTCTACATCCCCCAGCTGTTCCTATCCTGCTAATGACTCTCTGAGGTATTGACTCATCTTGGCAAAGTTAGTTTTCTTAAAGTCTACGACCCTTACTTTTGAATGGATTTTATCAGCCCTAGTCCTAATATTGAAGCACACCACCAGGTGATCACTGGATGCAAAATGATCTCCCACTATATCATCAGAAACATTTCACCATTAGTAAGCACCAAGTCCAGTATGGCCCCTTCACGTGTGGGGTCTGTTACCAGTTGCCTGAATAATTCTCCTTGTAGAGAATCCAGGATCTCCTTACTTCTACATGATACTGCAGTAGGGATGTGCCAACCAATATCTGGCATATTGAAATCCCCAATCAGTAGGGCTTCCCCTTTCCTGGCAATACTATGTAAAAGGCAAGGATAAAAAAAGAAAGTGTCTGTTAATTTGCTATTCCTGTTAACTCCGAAACTTCTGAACAACCAAAGAGTTCAGTTTGGTCTAACCATGCAATGCAATGTGTGCCTTCAAGTCAAGACCAATTCCTGGCAACCCAGCAGCTCCTGGGTTTTCTTGGCAGTGTAACCTGAAGTAGATTGCCAGGCCTTTCTTCTGAGGTAATGGAGGGGTAAGTGCCTTGTCCAAGCACACAAGGAATGCTAGTGGGAATCTAACCCTAGTATCTTGGTTACCAAGCCAGTGCTTTAACGACAAGGCTACTCCTCCACTTAGTCTAACCACTGTAATTATCTGAGTCTTACTCTGTGTTCTACACAAGAGGGCAGTGTTGGCTCAGCTTTTGCTGCATTATCTTTCTCTAAAGCAGTTGTAATTCCATTGAAATTCTTACTATCTTCGAGATCAGTTTTTTTATACTTCTGAAAAACAAAGAAACGTAAAGCCATATTCTCATATACTGACATGAAAAGTACAAAAATATCTGGGAACTCTGTTCAGAATACAAGTGAGGGAAGCAGGATTTTTCGGTAGGTGGACTCGTGCTGTATCTAGCGTTCCTCACCTCCAAGACTGCATAAAAATGATTTTAGATACAAAGAATAAAAACTGAGCAAAGACAGCAGGCTGGCAACCAAATCCAAGGCAGGATTCAAGGACTGAACTGGGTTAGGCAATAGAGATAGCTGCATATCTTTACTGTACAGTATAAATTCAAGGCAATTCTAGTTGTATACAAATGAAAGTAATTATTTTAAAAATGAAGGAGTTTATTGTTGCAAATAAACTTATTTCTATCTAGTCTGAACACTCTGAACATCAGCTGAGCTTTGTAGTAGTTTGTGTACTTTGTTTTCATGCTTCTTGTAGCTCTTTCATTTGTACTGTATAGTGCTCCAGCAATAAAGCAAATAATCAATACATGATCAGTGCAAGCATCACAGCTGGAGTAAATTCAACACTAATTCGCACACAGCAAAATCTGTTTTATTCACCTTTTCATGGCACATGAACTCTCAAGATGCTAAACACAAACCCAACTTTGTTGATGATGGAAAGAAAGAAAGAAAGGTAGTGTGCTGAGTGTCACCTAGATAAAAAGGTCAGCACTGACTCAAAGGCATACATTCCATTTTTGGAAGCTTAGTGGCTAATACTACTATTATTGTGCATTTGTATAGCACTACAAGAGGTATGCAATGCTGCAGAGATGTCTGCATAGTAGCTGTGAAATCACCAGAACAGTAAGGGGAAGTATCACTTCTGTAGCATGCCGGAGATTAGACACCCATAATATGGCTCAATAATTTGTATTCAGGCTTAGTGAAGATACAGATTTTGCATGTTTGACCCGCTTCTTTGGACGTCAAATTCTACTTCAGTAGGCACCTACTGAGATTTGCAAACATTGGTTATGAAAATCAGTTGAATTTTAATTTGAGTTTTGGATTAGATCTTTGTCTCTAAAGCTTTGCTGTTATTTCAGCAGCAGAATACCTGATCTGGAAGCAGGAGAATGCAAGTTCAATTCCAAAACTTCCCTGGTTGGACTATCTAGGGTTGCCAACTTTTTGAAAGAGAAAAACCCACCACTTGTGGCTAGCCATGCTCCACCCATGCCCTCCCTCAAAAAAATAACTACAGGAAAGGTAACCTGCAGGCTTTAGCATTTGCAGGCTGTATCGGGGGGTACAAGAAGTTGAACTCTTCAGCATCTATTCAGCCACAGTCCCCTTCTCAAACACACATATGCTCTCCCATATGACATTAAATACAAACATATATTCTGCATCCACTGAGCCTCCTCCAGCCTCTTCCCCATCAATCTGTGCAGAGCAGAGCTAGAAACTTAGAAACATAGAAACATGATGACAGAAAAAGACCACATGGCCTATCTAGTCTGTCCTTCCATAACAACAACTACAACAGTCCAATTTTTACCTTTAGAGATCCTCTGTGTTGGTCCCATGCTTTTTTGAATTCAGTTACTGTCCTCATCTCTACTACCTCCACTGGGAGACTATTCCATGGATCCACTACTCTTTCTCTAAAGAAATATTTCCGCATATCACTCCTGAATCTATCTCCCTTCACCCTCATCCCATGTCCCCTCATAGCAGAACTTGCTTTCAATTGAAAGAGGCTCTCTCCCTGAACATTTATGCCACGGAGGTATTTAAACATCTCAATCATATCACCTCTATCCCGCCTTTCTCTAAGGTGTACATATTAAGATCCTTAAGTCTGTCCTCATATGCTTTATAATGAAGCCCATTAATCATTTTAGTAGCAACCCTCTGCACCGACTCCATCCTGTTCACATCCTTTTGAAGGTGCGGTCTCCAGAATTACACACCATACTCCAAATGAGGTCGCACCAAAGACTTATACAGAGGCATTATCACCTCCTTTTTTCTGCTAGCCATTCCTCTCCGTATGCACCCAAGCATCCTTCTAGCTTTTGCCGTCGCCTTTTCTACCTGTTTAGCTACTTTAAGATCAGACACAACCACGCCTAGGTCCCGCTCTTCTTTAGTGGACAAAAGTACTTCCCCTCCTATACTGTATTGCTCCCTTGGATTGCTGCAGCCCACTAAACTTCCCCATTAAAAAAAACACAAAACAAAACAAAAAAAACCCTTACCATACGAGAAAAAATCCCTCTCAATACCAAGCATATTGCTAATTAATTAGAGTTGATTCAAAGTCTTGGCTAGGCAAACCTTCTGCTTTGTGGACTCCCCCCTCCCCCGCTGTCAGACTTTATTGTTTAGCTTTAAATGCCTTTAGTCTGTTGTCCCTCCTGGTACACCTTCCTGATGATGGGCTTGTCATATCTCAGCCCTGTTCTCAGGTCTTTCTTACTCACGTCACAGGTGGAAGAGGTACTTTGGATCAGGATTTAATCACCCATGCCCTTCCTTTTTAGTGTACGCTGTCCTCTCAATGGGGACAGATGTATGGTCAGAGTTTGGATTGATCTCGCAGGATGAAGTGGTGGATATTGTATCTGTGTTACGTTCGTCAACTTGTCCTCTTGATCCTTGCCCAGTATCTTGGGTGAAGGTTGTTAAGAGAGAGTGTGCTTTCTATTTGCAACAGTTGGTGAATGCCTTCTTGTCTTCCTGGGCAATGTCTTCCAGCCTAAAGGCAGCTTCTGTTTGGCCATTTCTTAAGAGGGGTGGCCTGAATGTATCGTTTCTAGCGTCTTATGGGCCCATTTTGAGCCTTCCGTTCTTGGCGAAGCTTATTGAATGCGAGGTACTGCTACACAGGACTTTGTTCAACAGTAACAATTATTGGATGAGCAGCAGAATGGTTTCCACCAGTGCTATAGTGTTGAAACCTTGTTTTTGTTCTTTTTCAACAATCTGTGGTGTAGTTTGGATAGTGTGGGTACAGCCATTATATGATGGTCTTTCTTGACATTTCGTCTGCACGACAGAAGGTGATGATAAACAGAAGTCACTCAGATGAAAGGAAGGTGATTAGTGGCGTGCCCCAGGGATCGGTCCTGGGGCCGGTACTGTTCAATGTATTTGTGAGTGATACAGCTGAAGGATTGAATGGAAGTCTTTCTGCAGATGACACGAAAATTTGCAACAATGTGGACTCCCTTGAGAGAGTGGATAACAAAGAAAGTCCTGCAAAAGCTGGAAGAATGGTATAATGCTTGGCAGTTAAGATTTAATATGAAGTAGTGCAGTCATGCAGGTGGGATGCAGAAATCCAAGGGAATTGTATGCAATAGCGGGCAAGAGGTTGTTGAGAAGGACCTCTGAGTGATTGCGTCAGAGGATCTCAAGGTGGCAAAACAGTGTGACAAGGCAGTGGCAAAAGCCAGAAGGATGCTGGGTTGCATACAGAGAGGAATTACCAGCAGAAAGGAGGAGGTACTAACACCATTGTACAAGTCGCTGGTGAGGCCTCACTTGAAACATTGTATTGAGTGTTGGAGACCATATCTCTCAAAGGATATAAAAAAAAATGGAAACAGTTCAGAGGAAGGCGACCAAAATGATTTGGAACCTGCACCAGCAGACATATGAAAAGAGACTCCAAGAACTAAATACGATACTCTAGAGGAGAGAGGGACAAGGGAGATATGATACAGATCTTTAATACTTAAGAGGTATTAATGAACAAACAAACCCTTTTTCAAAGACGGGGAAACTAATACTAGAGGGCATAACACAAAGCTGCAAGGGGGTAAACAAAGGCAATGTCAAGAAAGCATAGTTACTCACCTGTAACAGATGATCTCCGGGAACAGCAAAAATCAATCTTCACATATGGGTGACATCAGCACCAATGGAGCCTGGTGTGGGAATACTCCCCAGCGTTCAATAGGAATGCTTTTGGGAGCATTTCTCCACGCATGCGTGGCTGCCTTCCCTCCTGGTCTCCTTAGTCAGATGTATAGCAGAGAATAAAAAAAATCTATATACCAGGAAGGAAAAAATAGGGACAATTTGATGGGGAGGTGGGTGGGTTGTGAAGATCATTTCCTGCTCTTCCTGGAGATCACCTGTTACAGGTGAGTGCTATCTCCAGGAACAAGCAAAAGTCAGTCTTCACATATGGGACTCCCTAGCCCCAGACAACCGAGCAAGGGAAGACACCCAGTACAGCCAAAGGTTGCAGCTGGGATCCAGCAGATTCAGCTTGTTCACAGCACTCTTCATGGGGTAGTCAGATGGGCGGTGGGAAAGCTGTCTAAATTTGAAAGATTATGCAAAACTGCTTGTCCGAATTGAGCATCAGCTCTGGAGTCTTTTTCCAGGCAATAGTGCACTGAAAAAGTATGCAAAGACCACCATGTTGCCACTTAGCAGATATCTGAGATAGGAACTAAGTGAAGGTTAGCTACCATAGCTGCCATGGCTCCTACCTTATGAGCTGTAACATGGTGTGATAGGGATGGTCCAGCTTGTGCATAAGCAAAAGATATGCAATCTGCCAACCAATTAGACATTGTTCTTTTGGACACTGGTGTCCCCAAATTACTTTGGTCAAAGGAGACAAACAATTGAGAGGATTGACGAAGGTCCTTGGTGCATTCTAAATAGAATGCCAGCGCTCTCTTGCAGTCAAGAGTATGAAGTTTGGCTTCAGCTGGAGATGAGTGGGCTCTTGGAAAGAAGATCGCTAGTGAGACCGATTGATTCAAGTGAAAGGAGGTAATGACTTTCTGCAAGAACTTAGGATGTGTGTGAAGGACCACTTTGTCGTGATGAAAAATGGTATAAGGCTCATAGGTTACCGAAGTATGGAGTTCACTGACTCTGCGAGCTGAGTTAACTGCTATGAGGAAGAGAAGCTTCCAAGTGAAGAACTTCAATGGAGCTGACCCCATAGGTTCGAAAGGATAATGCATGGGTTGAGCCAGGACAACACTGAGATCACACAGGGTGGGAAGTGGATGGAAAGGTGGCTTGGTCAGGAGAAGACCCCACATAAATCTGACCACTAAGGGGTGTGCTGAGACAGGACGGCTGTCTAGAGTACGGTGGGAGGTCAAATTGGCGGATAGATGTACTGTCACTCAACTGGTCTTGAGACCAGAAGTAGACAAATGTAGTAGGTAATGAAGTAAGTCCTGGATGGGACATGTGAAAGGATCCAGTGTCTGATGAGAACACCAGAAGGAGAACCTGAGCCATTTGAATGCTTAAGAGCATCTGGTTGAATCCTTCCTTGAAGATAGGACATGCAAAACAAGGCATCCAGCTTCCAGGCCATCAATAGGCGTGGTTTGAGATTGGGATGCAACAGGGTGCCCTGCTCCTAGGACAGAAGCGTCTGAGTACCCAAGCTGGAGGGGAGGTGCTTAAGAAGCAGAGGAAACCACGGTTGCCTGGGCCAGTATGGGGCAATGAGAATCATTTGTCCCCCTTCGGCCTGGAATTTGATGAGTGCCTTCATTATGGGTGGAAGTGGAGGGAAAGCATAAAGAAGCCCTCACTTCTGGTGAACGAGCAAGGCATCTGACGATTCCCTTTGGGAAGAGGGAATGCTCGAACAGAACAGAGGTTGTTGGGCATTGAGGGGAGACACAAAGAGGACTATTAGTGGAATCCCCCAGAGTTGAAACAAGCATTGGGCTTCCTGAGGATCCAAAAATTCAGCTTAGTTTGATGGCCAATTGATTCTGTTTTCCTGGGAGGCAGACTGCGTGAAGGTGAATACCCTGGGAAATTGCCCAGTTCCACAGGAGAGAGGCCTCTTTGCACAGGGCTTGAGTGCCTGTCCCTCCTTGTTTGTTTAGATAAAACGGCCACCTGATTGTCGGTCTGCACAAGAACAGAATGCTGCTTGAGTTGGGGAGTGAAGACTCTTATGGCATTGGATACCACTCTGAGTTCCAGAAGATTGATCTGGAAGGCTCTCTCCTGAACGGACCAAAGGCCCTGCATTGTGAGACCATTGAGATCGGCTCCCCCGCTAGTTTTGATGCATCGGTGGTTAGGATAAACTGTGGTGCAGACCTCTGAAAAGGTGACCCTTCAATTAGATTCTATAGCGTGAGCCACCACTATAGATCTGCCTTTATCTGTAAAGTGATGTTGATCAGGTCTGAGAGATGACCTATGGACTGCTTCCACTGGCTTGAGAAAGTCCGCTGTGAGATCCTCATGTGGAGGTAAGCATAGGGTACGACATGGACTGTGGAAGACATGTATCTAAAAGGTGTAGAAATGTTCTGGCAGGAACTGATGGTTGTTGCTGCACCTGTGTGGCTAAGGTAATCAGACTGAGACGTCTGTCTCTGGGAGGAACAATGTGCTCCTTGTTGTGTCCAGTCAAGCACCTATGAACTTGAGGTTCTGGGTTGGGCTGAGATATGACTTTGGATAGTTTATCACAAACCCCAAATCTTGAAGGACATATACGGTTTGATTTAGGGTGGAAGCGACTGCGGAAGTGGAGTCTGCCCTTAGCAGCCAGTCATCTAAGTAGGGGAACAGAAAGATTCCCTAGGTTTGTAGGTAGGCCATCACAACAGCTAAGCACTTTGTGAATACTCTGGGTGCTGAGGCGAGTCCAAAAGGGAGGACTCTGTACTGATAGTGGTTTCCCTGAAAGACAAACCTGAGAAATCTACTGTAGTCCGGGTGGATGAGGATGTGTGGATATGCATCCTTTAGATCCAGGGAGCATAGCCAATCATTTTGTTTGAGGTATGGCAAGAGGGTGCTTAGAAAAATCATCTTGAATTTCTCTTTGACGAGAAATTTGTTGAGATTTCGGAGATCTAGTATAGGCCTGTAACCTCCTGCCTTTTTGAAATCAGGAAATATCTGGAGTAGAAATCCTGGCCCTGCAGGGCAGAGGGGACCTCCTCAATAGTTCCTTGTTCTAGGAGGGAGAGGATCTCCTTATGGAGCAAGCAGGAGCTAAGGGGATCCAGGGTGGTTGTCCCACAAAATGACTGGGAGGATAAGTTTTGAACTTTAGTTGTAGGTCCTGAGAGACTAAATGTAGGGTCCAGGGCTCGGAGGTGATAGTTATCCAATGGTGTGAGAAATGCACTAGCCTCCCTGGGATCCTGGAAGGAGGAAGGAGAACGATGGGAAAATTGGCCATGCTCCTTTTGAAAGAGTCAAAAACTCTGAGGCTGTTGAGTAGATGGAACAGGTTGAGGTTTGGAAACCTTGGGTTTCCTGATCTGTTTTTGACCTGTTTGTCTCTGCTGCTGTTGTGGAACAGCATAGGTACCATAGGCCTGATATGGAGGGAAACATTTCTTCTTTTTAGGGAAGAATGGCTTTTTGGTGGTAGCCTTCTTTTTGGAAGGGCCCACAGTTCTCCTTGATAGCCTCTTCATGGTGAGGTCATCTGTTTCAATCTCTCTGGCCTTCTCTCTCTACCTCTGACCAAATAGGTTTTCACCATTACAGAGTATGTTTATCAATTTATCCTGGACCCACTGTTGCAGGTCAGATGCTTGGAGCCATGCTGTTCTTCTAGCACCTATGCAAGCTACAGCAGATCTGCTGTTTGCCTCAAAAGCAGCCCTTGTTAAAATGTTGATGCATTTTGGGCATGGGTAACCAAGACCTGGTGAGCCACCTGTTTGTCAGGGGGGTAAATAACGAGGTGAATTCTGAGAAATCCCTGGACACATCCTTGAGAAACAAACCCATGTATAGCATGTATTAATCAATTCTTGATGCTAGCATAGTATCCTGGAAGGCCTTTCTTGCAAATGCATCCAGTGTCCTGCCCTCCCTGCCAGGAGGTACCGAGGAGTGATTTTTCTGAATTGTGATCCTCTTCATGGCAGACTCCACCACCATAGAATAGTGGGGAAGTTGTGGCTTTTGAAAGCCTGGAGAGGGAGGAACCCTGTACAGGGTATCAAGCCTCTTACTTACTGCAGGGGTCAACATGGGGACCTGCCACAAACAAATTATCAAGTTCTTTAAGATGTTGTACACTGGGAGAGTGGCAGCCTCCTTCGGATACTATAGTATGTCGAGCTCCTCAGCTTTTGGTTCAGTTTCAGTCACCACTGAAACATTGAGAGCTGCTGCCATATCCTTATTGATGTCTTGGGAAGGACATGTCTTTAGGCAGGGAACTTCTCCGTTCATAAGGAGGCGATGGATCTGACGGAATATCCCTGGGTGTACTGGACTCAACAGATTCCACCTCTGACCCGTCCTCTGAATCAGAGTCTGGAAGGAAATCAAAATAATCTCTATATGTTCGATACCTTCGATGCTCTGACACTCGTTGTTTTGATGTTGAGGGTATCGGACCCGATGGTTCCGAGGGCCTCTGCACTGGCTGCTCCGAGCCCTTTGAAGCCTGGGATACCTGTGGCAGAGTACTGATGGCTGTTGTCACTGGTGGTATCAATGGAACCGGTACTGATGCCGGCTGCGGAGCCTCCAAAGTCATTGGCATAACAATTGCTAAGAGTTTAGCGATGCTACGCTCAATGGGGATGACAGAGTCATCCAGTTATGGTACTGGGGAGGAGAGGCTCCAGACACAGATGTGTGGGCCACAACTCCAGATGCCGGTATTGGAGGCTTTACCCAGGATTGGACCTTGGAGGCATCCCCAAACCCCTGTATGGCTTTGGAGGGTGATACCTCCTGCCAGGGTTGTTTGGATGGATGGTCCGCATTGGAATTTGAAGAATGGCAATGCCGACGCCGACACTATGGAAGTCGATAACCTCTATGCCGAAGCTGATGTCTTCTTTTTCTTAAGTGTAGGTGACTCCAAGCAATGCTTTTCCTTTGCTGGTAAGGTTTTAGAGGCATGGGAAGACTTTGACGGAGTCGACACTCCCGAGGAATGCACCAAAGGAGCTGATAGAAACAGCTTAGCCTTCTATTTGTCTTGGTTCTTCCAACCTCTGGAGGTCATGTGAGGACAGGAGAGACAGGAATAGATGTCGTGGTCAGGGCCTAGACACTTGAGGCACCAAGAATGCTCATCGGTATTAGAAGTTGTACTGGAACATTTAGAGCACTTCTTAAATCCACTTCGGGGCTTCTCCATTTTTGAAAATAAAAATGAAGGCAAAATCAAATTGGGCAATGGTGCCCGAAGAGGCCGCAGGCCCCAAGTGAAAAAACTAGTGAAAAATGAAAATAAAGAAAACTAAAGTCAAAATAAGAAAAGCAAGGGGTACTGGAATCTACAAGAAGTCGAGGCGGTCGATGTGAAGGCAAACTGGAGTACTTTTGACAGTACTTCAAAGAAAAAATGAAGTCTCTAAATGCGGCTGACAAGGACAGAGTCCTGATGGCTCCGAAGAAAAAAAGACAACTGGAGGAGACCAGGAGGGAAGGCAGCCACGCATGTGTGGAGGAATGCTCTCAAAAGCATTCCTATTGGATGCTGGGGAATATTTCTACGCCAGGCTCCATTGGTGCAGACGTCACCCATATTTGAAGACTGACTTCCTGCTTGTTCCTGGAGATATACTTTTTCACTGAAAGGGTTAACGATGCTTGGAATGCCCTCTCAATGGAAGTGGTGGGGGCAAATGCAGTGATAGAATTCAAAATTACATGGGATCCCTTTATTGAAACAAGATAAAATCAAAATAAACTCAACTGTCTGATATCTTAACAAATCGAGATGACCTGCATGAAGCGGAGCGTATGCCCCTGAACAAAGGCATGGGAAGGGGTGACCTGCATGGAGTGGTGGGCGCACCTGCTCATGCTACCTTGCTGGGCAGACTAGGTGGACCATGCTAATCTTTATCTGCCATCACATACTATGTTACTATGTATGTTTTGCTGCTTCAGCAGCTGCAATCTGTGGGTATTGAGGTCAGGTACTGCATTGGTTTTCTTCATATTTGTCCAACCAATTTTACCAGGTATGGGTTGGGGCTGATATACCCCGAGATAGGGGAGACCAAGCGGATACACCTGTCAGCCTTATTGTTTAACATCTATGTTTCTCCCATTTGTGCACCGTTTAGAACTTTTGGCGTGTCATACCATGTATGTGCTGATGACCTTTTCTTTACACACCTTTAATATCTCAGCCGGCTTTGCCACCTTGTTGCTCCTGGATTGTCTGCATGTTACTGCGCTGTGGTTTTCGCAACATGGGTTACAGATCAATTACAGAAAAAAAGAAGTGATGTTTGTATCTTCGTCGGAGGTGCTTTTGAACAGTCATCCTGTGGTGGTTCGTAGTGAGGTGGCATATTTAGTGTGACCTTGTACTCCCATCTGAATATGTGGTTTCATGTCTCCAAACTTCTACGTTGCTTGTTCTTCCAGATTCATTTGTTATGACATCTTAGGTCATTACTCTCTGTTCTGATTGTCTGTCTTTCAGGCAGTGCTGTCACCTACGTTCAACCATGTGAATGTTGTTCCGGTTGGTCTTCCATCTTCAAAGCTGTCTGCTCTACAAATGGCACAGAAAGCTGCAGCAAGGGTACTTCTGAGCAAGTCTCAGTCTGACTACATCACCCCATGCTTGCATTCTCTGCATTGGTTGCCAATTCAGCTAAGGGTTGTATTTAAGATCTTTTGTCTTGCGTTGAAAATTCAGCTGGACTTGTCGACATCCTGTCTTGGAGGGTTGCTGTGGTGGCATTCTTTTGTTTGCCCAATTCACTTGGGCCTCTGGGACTCATTTCTCTTTTCTCTGTTTGCTAGCAGCCTGCATATTACACAGTTGAATGCTTTTTCTTTGGCTGTGCGCTGTCTGTGGAACCATTTACCTGATTCCTTGCAGAGCTGTACTGATGTATTGCAGTTCTGTAAGAAATTGAAGCTTTTTTTGTATTGCCAGGCTTTTGAGTGTTTCCTCTTGATCTATTTGCTATTTTTATTGTGTATGTTTTATGTTCTGTTTTGAACTGTGCAATTAAGCAGCCTATAAATGTTTTTAACAAAATAAAATAAACTTCTAAAACTCACACAAGCACCCTACCTAGGAAAAGGCAGTGCCATAAATGTTGCAGTGAGCCCTAAAATACCAATAAACCTATTGGGAAAGCTAAACAAGTCAGGTCACTATACATTCTGAAACAGAAATTCCATGTTGAATACCAGCCTTTGTCACACAAACACACAATTCAGTTAGGCTTCACACCAATAAGTGACCACAAAGTAAAAAGAAAAATATACAGACAAAAATTAAACTAAAACCTCAGAAAGCCAGATGCTGCATGCAGTGCAACACTAGAGAAACAGAAAGAAATGCATTTCCCCCTATATTGTACACAACATAAGACAGCAGATGTCAGGATTGGCATTAAGAGAGATGCAAGTAGGACAATTACCCTGGGCCTCCAGACCAAAGAGGGTCTCAAACCTGTCGGAAATTGAAAAAGGCACAGTCTACTAGCAGGTTTTAGGGTCCCCCCTCTCAGATTTTTGCCTTGAGCTAGGCCTCAGCTATGTCCAACACCAGTCCTGACTCAACAAATGTGCTTTCCAAAAACAGACATTTTCTAGTTACAAAATAGAAAATAAAATTCTTTCTACCTTTGCTGTTGGGTCATTTTTTTCTAATCATGTTGATCCAAGTCTCTAGTTTCTGCTTTCCTCATCATCTCTTAACTTAGCCTCTAGAGGGTCTCTGGTCCATCTGCCACTTATCCCCCCCCCCTCCCCCCTCCCCCCTCCTGTCTTCTTCACTTCCTTCCATCTCTGACATTGATCTTTTCCTTTCAGCTTTCTTCCATTTGTCGCTATCAACTCAGATTTCATTTTTCCTTCTTACCATTCAGTTCTTAATCTTCATCTTTTAACTGTATGTTCCTACATTGCTCAACCTTTAAATATAGCCTTCTCACTCCCCACCTCTCTATTCTTCCCCGCCAGCTATTCCCAGTCTTTTACTAACTCTGGACACATGGAGGGTGGAAAAGAGAAAGGAGAAATCTCTCCCCCTTTCTCACCATCTAGCGCCTCTCCCCTTTTTCTCATCCTATCCCCTCCATGTCCAGCATCCCCCTCTCTCCCATCATGTCCAGCATCTGTCCTCCATCCTCTCCGTGTCCAGCCTTTGCTCACTACCCATTATATCCCCCATCCCCTGTCTAGCATATGCCTTTCTTCCCCCTATGATGCCTACCTTATGCCCATCCTTTGTTACTCACTCCTCCATCCTATATCCATCTGCTCGGCACTCCCTATGCTGCCAGCCTAGGTCCAGTATCTGCCCTCTAACCTCCATTACCCCACCCCATGCCCAGTATTTGCCTTCTGTCCCTCCACTTCCCCATGCTATATATCCATTATCTGCTCTCCATGTCTCTGCCCCCATCTTGTATCCACCATACGCCCTCTTATCCTCTTATATCCCCTACCCTGTGGCTGCTGTCTACCCCTCTACTATATGTCCAGCATCTGCTCTCTATCTCCTATTGCTGTCCTGCATTCCCCTCCCATCCCCCTTCATGTTCCCCATCCCCCTTTGCGCCAGCCATTCCCATCTCCTTCATGTCCCCATCCCCCTTCCAGTCAGCCACTCCCGTCCCCTTTCATGTCCCACATAATCCTTCCAGCCAGTCACTCTTCCCCCTCCCCCCTGCTGCCACTTTTCCTGTGTCTGCAGTGGCGGCAGGCCTCAGACTTCACTCCACATAAAGTGGGTCTTTGCAACTCCGTGTGTGGAAGGACTGCCCCCTCTGATGTGATGCACTCGCAGCCCTTCTAAGTATGGAGTCACAAAGACCCGCGCTTTTTGTTTTCATGGAGTGAAGTCTGAGGTCAACTGCCGCTGCAGACATAGGAAAAGCAGTGGAGGTGGGGGGGGGGGGGGGAGCTGCAGAGGAGAGTAAGAGTGATTGCTGGTCAGCAGAAAACTGGCACTTTATCGGCCAGTTTTACTGTCCTACCAGCCACCGGCCTCCTGCTTATAAAATCAGCTGAGCCAGCCTAAAACCAGTCAATTGCAATCCTAGGACCATCAAGTTGGCACACTACTGAAACTTTTACACTAAGTGCTATCAGGTCAAGGGCTGGACTCACTCAAATTCAGGGCTCAGAAAAACTAATAGCAAAAAAATATTTATTGACTGGTGGATACAAATGACTGCTCTCTCTGTAGAAAACCGTACTTCAGAATCCTTGCATATAATGGTGAAAATGAGCAAATTTGTCACGCATGTTTTTAGACTGGCTTCACTGAAAAAGCCATAATATTTTCAACTTTATTATAATATGCATAACCCTCGTTATCCCTTTTCAGATAGTACAAAGTATTACTCTTATAACATCACCATGTAAGGGAGCAGAGGAAATGCACTAGAACAGAGAAACATGATGGTAGATCATGGAGTGGTCTGGAGTCTTGGAGTGGCCTAGTGGTTGGGGCAAGGTACTTCAGGCTGGAAGGTCAGGGGTTCAAATCCCACTAGAGGACAGCAACCTTGGGCCAGAAGGACTGGGGTTTCTAGTCCCACAGGTGCTCCTCCATAGCCCATGTTCCCTGTAAAATAGTTATCTCCAAGTTATAATGCCCTGTTCAATGTAATTTCAGTTTGTTCAATGTAAACCGCACTGATGCAGAATGGCACGGTATATAAGAAAATGTAAATAAATAAATAGATAAAGACCATACAGCTTTATTGAGTCTGCCCTTCTATACCAACTACTATAATCCCTTTTTTTCCTTTAGAGGTCCACTCTGTCCCATGATTCTTGAATTAAGATGCAGTCCTTGCCTCTACTACCACTATTAGGAGACTATTGCATGCATCTACCACTCTTTCCATAAAGAAATATTTCTGCAAATTACTCCCTTGTCTAACCCCTTTCACCTTCATCCTATGTCCCCCTCACTGCAGAGCTTTCTTTCTCTATCTCCCCCTCTCCCGCCTTTCTTTCCAAAGTATACATATTGAGATATTTAAGTTTGTCCCCCATATGCCTTATGACCATGGACACTGACCATTTTTGTAGCTACTCTCTGCCCTGAATAAGCATGTTCCTATGTGATATTGGTCCAGAAGTAAGGACAACGCAAAATGCAATGTGTGCCATTGAATTGATGCTGACTCCTGGTGACTCAGCCCCTGGGCTTTCTTGGCAAGGTTTGACTGGAAGTAGATTGCCAGACTTTTCTTCTGCACAGTGAGTTTACAACCCCTGGTATTTCAAGGTGGTCTCTCAAGTACTAGCCAGGCCTGACCCTGCTTAGTTTCAGAGATCAGCCTAGAGCAGGTTTATTCAGGGCAGCTGAAGACTCAAAAGTAAGGACAAGAAGCCAAAAATGATTGCTCCTATTTCAATCACATCTCACTCACTACACTTTCTCATTGAAATATTCTGAAAGTATGTTAGTGGCCCAGTAGAGAATAAGAACGTATGTAGTCTTGGCAGCACTAGCTGATACTCAGGAGACTAGTTCAAGGGTGCCAGTTCTTGACCAGAAAAGGAGTAACAGCAAGGGCGGCTCAAGGGTTTCTGCCACCCCAGGCAGAAGCCCCTGCTGCACTGCACTGCCCTCGATGTCTCCTCCCTCACCCTCCCATCCTCCCCCTATCACCACTGTAGCCGTTGCCACCACTCCCCAAATCCATCTTCTCATTTTGAGGCACAGCCATGGCCCAACTCTGTTTTGAGCCGCTGCCTCTTTCGAAATGGAGTCAGGCCACCCACCAAGGTCTGGCAGCCTAGTGGACTGGCCAGCCTTGAATATCAGGCAACCAGAAACCCATAGATCAGTGATGGCTAACCTTTTTGAGCCCGAGTGCCCAAACTGCCGCACAAAACCAAAGAATTTCCTCAAAGTGCCAGCACGTCAATTAAAGCCCCATTTGCATAAGGTGCTTCATTTGCATAAATATTTGCATAATGTTACCATACACTAACTTTTAGTAAACATGCCTCTTAATGAGTATATGGATAAAGAAAGACTAAAAGGTTTCTACATTACTATAATCCAGTACCAACCGCCAGGCACATTAGGAACTACTACAAACGCTGCCCATTTAGAACCCATAGCAAACCCGCCGTATCCTAACAGCACTACCAGGACTCACAAAGCACCATACTCTACCTATCAAAAGGCAACACTGCAAATATTAAACCAATACATCTCAGAGAACAACAATACATGACCTACTGGGGAAAGAACAAGTGGCAATGTCAAATAGGAATTATATAAACAGAATACCTCAGCTCAGTTACACATGCAGAACAGACCATCACCAAACAAGGAATCACAATTTAGAAACAGGAAGACAATAATTAAACTGGGAACCCCAAAAGCCAAACTTGGAATATACAACAACACTGTAGAAATAAAACTATATTAATTTCTTCTTGTACTAAACAAAGCGCAAAAATTAATGATGCACATTTCCCAGAGCTGACATATTCCAGTTAATAAATTCAAAATAAAGAGATATTTTTCTACCTTTTGTGCATTTTTTTTCAGTTGCAATTGTTCCAGCCACTTTCTTCTGGTTTCTTCTTCGTGTCTTCTGCTAACTCTCCATCTGCTGTCCATTTGTCCTTTCTTCTGTCTTCTTGTTTTTTTTTTCCATTCTCTCTACATCTGCTTTAACATACTAATCTTTCTCCTTTGGCTCTTTCCTCATTCCTATTTCATCTACTCAAAATTTACCCCTCCATCCTCAATCCCCACTTACTCTCCCAATACCCGGCCAATTGTAGATTTTTTATCCCTCCCACACAAAATATTTTTCCCCTCTCCATTTTACTCTCCCAGCCCCATCCCATTCTAATCCTCCCCCAACACCAGCTCCCTTCTAGTTCCAGCCTCACCCAGCATCCATTCCCTTCTAGTCCCTGCATCAGCCCATTTCCAGTCCTAGCAGCCCCCCAACCCAATACCAGTCCTATCCCCCCCTCATCAACCCACTTCCAGTCCTAACCCCCCATCACCCCATTTTCAGTTTAAGCCCCCCCCTATAACCCATTACCAGTCCTAACCCCCCACTTCCAGTCAGCCCCCCATAGCCCATTGCCAGTCCTAACCCCCCCATCAGCCCACAGTCCATTACCAGTCCTAACCCCATCAGCCCACCTCAAGTCCTAACCCCTCCCCATCAGCCCATTTCTTGTCCCAGCCCCCCCATAGCCCATTATCAGTCCTAACCCCCCCCATAGCCCATTACCAGTCCTAACCCCATCAGACCACCTCCAGTGTTAACCCCCCATCAGCCCATTTCCAGTCCTTACCCCACCCAACAGCCCACCTCAAGTCCTAACCCCTCCCCATCAGCCCATTAGCAGTCCTAACCCCCCCCTAGCCCATTAGCAGTCCTAACCCCCCCTCTCTAGCCCATTAGCAGTCCTAACCCCCCCCCCCATAGCCCATTACCAGTACTAACCCCCATCACCCCATTTCCAGACAGCCCCCAACAGCCCACAGCCCTTTTGCAGTCCTAACCCCCCCTAGCCCATTATCAGTCCTAACCCCCCCCCTCCTAGCCCATTAGCAGTCCTAACCCCCCCCTAGCCCATTTGCAGTCCTAACCCCCCCCTCCTAGCCCATTAGCAGTCCTAACCCCCCGCCTAGCCCATTAGCAGTCCTAACCCCCCCCATAGCCCCTTACCAGTCCTAACCCCCCATCACCCCATTTCCAGACAGCCCCCATCAGCCCACAGCCCATTAGCAGTCCTAACCCCCCCTAGCCCATTAGCAGTCCTAACCCCCCCTCCTAGCCCATTAGCAGTCCTAACCCCCCCCAGCCCATTAGCAGTCCAAAACCCCCCCAGCCCATTAGCAGTCCTAACCCCCCCCCTGCCCATTAGCAGTCCTAACCCCCATCACCCCATTTCCAGACAGCCCCCATCAGCCCACAGCCCATTAGAAGTCCTAACACCCCCCCTAGCCCATTAGCAGTCCTAACCCCCCCCCTCCTAGCCCATTAGCAGTCCTAACCCCCCCCCCTCCTAGCCAATTAGCAGTCCAAACCCCCCCCCCAGACCATTAGCAGTCCAACCCCCCCCCTCCTAGCCCTTTTGCAGTCCTAACCCCCCCCTAGCCCTTTAGCAGTCCTAACCCCCCCCCCTAGCCCATTAGCAGTCCTAACACCCCCCCCCCCCGGCAAATTTAAAAACAGAAAGAGCGGGCTCTGGCTGCTGCCGCGGACGCGGCAGCATGCAGTGTCCCGCGGGGCCCCCTCCGCCCGCTAAGCCCCTCTGCAAGGGCTTTCAGATTCGCGAGGGAGACAGCGTCTCCCTCGCGTCTCTTGTTATGCCCGCAGGGGCTAATGGGAAATTTCCCATCAGTCCCTCGCGTCTAAAGGGGCTGATGGGAAATTTCCCATTAACCCCTACGGGCTTAACAGAGACGCGAGGGAGACGCTGTCTCCCTCGCGAATCTGAAAGCCCTTGCAGAGGGGCTTAGCGGGCGGAGGGGGCCCCGCGGGACACTGCATGCTGCCGCGTCCGCGGCAGCAGCCAGAGCCCGCTTTTTCTTTTTTTGCGGACCTTCACGCGTGCCAGCTGCAAGGCCTTCGCGTGCCACAGCTGGCACGCCTGCCATAGGTTCGCCATCGCTGCCATAGATGAAAATTGACTGTGGTATAATGGCAAGCGGAGGGAATAAAGTTCTATTCTGATGTTGCCAAATATGAAATAATAGCTAATAGAGTGAAAAAGTGATCAGGTAAAATGGCTGATTATGAACATATGATATGCTATACTGGATCAGAGCAAGGGTCTCATCAAGTCCAGTATCCTTTCTTCAGCAGCAGCCAATCCATGCCACAAGTACTTGTCAGTTTCCCAAAAAGGTAGACAGATTCCATGCTGCTTATCCCATCCCAGCGGTAGGCAGTGGATGTTCCTGGTCCTCTCTTTCATAATGGTTTACGGACTTTTCCTCCAGGAACGTCTCCAAACCAATTTAAACACAGCTACATTAAAAGCTTTTTACCACATCCTCTGGAAACAAATTCCAGAGTTTGATTATGCTGCATACTGTGAAGAATGGTCCAGCTTTACTTGTGTGAATCTGAGTACTTGATTAAGTTCCAGGCTTGCTCTGCTCTTTACTTTCTGACAACAGTATCTGAAAGATCTGTGGGCATAGGATCTGAGATAAATCAAGCCCATCATACAATGCACATCTGCAACTATTAAAGCAAGCTAGCAAATATATCCAATTTCTTCATGTACCACAACACAATTATAACAAATATGTTGGCATACCAAACTTTTTAGAAGTAATTGATTGCATACATGTTGAACTAATTTATCTATGTGATGCAGAGGATGAATTTCAAAACATAAAAATATACAACACATTGAGATTAAGACTGTTTGCAAAGTAATGTAAACTGTCTAATAATTGATGCTGATGCCAATTTTGATGACGCTTTTGTTCTGTCAAATAGAAAAGAAATGGATCCTGGGTGGCTTTAGGAATCAGAAATAACCTTCAGTGTCTAAAAATAAATATAATTGTTCCCAATACAGGAAACACAACACACTTCCCTCTTGATTAAATCAATGAGGTTTAGATACAACAGGTATAACCAGCAAGAATTTACATTTGTTCCTAAATTTAATTTTTGGGGACTTAGTCATTTCCTGTTCTGCCATGCCCTGAGGGTAGCTGGGGAGGGTTTGGGATTTTTGCTTTTGTTATATAGATAGGAATATGGATCAGGATTTTAAAGTGAATCATTTGTTTTGTTGATTGTTTTTTCCATGAATTTTTATTCTTACTTGTATTTTATTTTACTTATTAGGATTTATTAACAAACATTTGAAGAGATTCAACCAAGGCAGTGTAGAACAGACAACTTACAATAACAAAATAACCATGGTGTCAGTTTAATAGACAAATTAGACCAGTGAGATACTGTAAACTTGGAGGTAGGCAATAATAGATACCAATATGAAACAATGTCAGTAATGTATACCTTAAAACAGTATAGTAGGATGATCAAATAACAGAAATATGATATGTCAGCAGAATACATAGGATATACCTTAATAGGCAGCTGGCAGAATATTCAAACACAGATAGGATACTTACAATTTCAGCACAGGACAAATGATGTACTAGAATAGGAAATATGGTGGAATATTCATGTGACATAAATCTGATACTCACAGTGTTGGACCATGAAATGAAATATCCCAATAAGCAGAAGAGAGGACAGGTGCAGCCAATACAGACAGTCAAGATAGGCAAAGACCAAGGAATAGGGACAAACTAAAAAAATGGATAACCAGACAATGTAAACTAGACTTTCTATACAAACCTGCCCGTCTACCTCTCTTCTATATTGATACCCTATTGTCCAGTTCGGACCCTTCATTCAAAAAACACCAATCTTATGGCCATATCACCGCTGGCCGTTAGTGAGCAGTATCGCTTGTGCTCCGCCACGGAACGCCATGTTGCTAACCGGTTAGCATCGGAGCAAGTAGTGCCGGCAGCCACGGATATTCAGCAGCACCAACCATGCAAATGCTGCTGAATATCCCATTCACTGCTATTAACGCGGTTAGCAGCTCTGTTAATTGTGTTAATCCCTTTGAATGTCAGGCCCATAACTCCCAAAAGACATCCAGATGTCAGGTACCTGTCCATTTGCATTAGGAACCTACAGATATCTTTTTTACTTGGTTTCTGGCAAAATTTGTTGTATTTTGGCCATTCTTCAGTTGCCATTATATAGGCAGTCAATTTGCTCAAAGCTCTGGGTAGATGTACTTCAATGGGTATATGTAGCTGTACACTGTTGGCATAAATATATATATATATATATATATATATATATATATATATATATATATATATATATATATATATATGATGTGTTCATCACCTGAAACAGCTCAGCTAGGGGTCTGAGGTAGATACTAAATAAGATGGGCACTGAACTGTGGGGTACCATAAGGATCCACACTGTCACCTAAGATAATGATGGGGTGATGCTGAACATAACTGTCTGTTGCTTGTCTGAACCATGCAAATACTGTGCCACTGATGCCTGCCAGCTGTGCCAACATGATACGGTCCACAGCGTCGAGGGCTGCTGAGAAATTAAGCAGCACTAGTACAGAGAGCAGATCCTGTGTCATGGTTTCTGTGGAGATCATCCAGCAGGGACACAAGAACTGTCTCTGTTCCGTATCCATATCCGAAGTCAGTTTAACATGGGTCTGGTTAGTTTCCGTCTTTCAGCCAGTCATTGAGTTGAAAGCAGACGGTCTGTTGCATACGTTTTCCCAGAAAAGGGATGTTCGATACTGGTCAGTAGTTTTCAGGCTTGTGCTGGTTAAGGGAGTTCTTTTTCAAGAGGAGGGGAACACTACAACCCTTTTTAAGTAAGTCCTTTGCTAGCCAGTAGAACTATCTTTGATGAACAAGGGTCAAGGGTGCAGGCTGTCAGCTGTAGAAGTTTCAAGATTTGTTTTTAAGAGCCTCTTCTCTTATCTGGTTGAATGGGTCCTAGATGACCATACATGGAGTTTTCTCTTCTTTAGGCGGTGATAGGCTCAATGGAACTGCCTGTAGTCCCTGATGGAGAGCTTTAATTTTGCTAGAAAGGTATATTGCAAAATTATCACTGGTCAGTTGTGATTCGGAAGCCAATTCTTTTATGGGGGCTGCTGTAGACTGTTTACTATTGTGTAAAGCTGCTTGTTTGAATTTGCAGCCTGTTGAGTGCTATGAAAGAAGATTTTAGATTTGTTGATATTTTATTGATATTTTGAATTGTAATTGGGTAGAAAAAATCTGTAGGAGATAAAGCAGTAAAGCACATATTGCTATTGCAAATATGAATTCTAGTCTATTTTTGTTTTAGACCCCATCTTTTCAATCAAAAAGACTGCTCAAAGAAGAGCTTTAGCTGTACTGGCAATTAATATTCATGTATTCACTGTCTTTATGCAATGATTGGTCCCTTTACTGAAAGCTGAATCTACTATGGCTTGGCCACAACTATTTTTTAAAATCTCTCAGGATTTAGGGGAAGAACTGCTCAGCCAGAACTTTTTCTTTAAATGTAATTGAGAATGGAAGGAAAGGTCTGCATCACCAGCCTTAAGTTATAAGGGAATGGCAAAATTCAGCTGCTCTCCATACAACTTATGCATCCATCCTGGGCCAGTAGGAAAACATGAGAAGCACCATTTTAAAAAAGGCTTTTATATGCCATCTGCGATGTCCAAGTCAAAACATCTGAAATTCCTTTGGAGGGGTGGCAGAAAAAGTGGGCAAATGTAAACACATTTGAAAATCAACCTCATTCCATCTCTTACATACAAAGAAACTAGGTTGTGCAGGAGGGAAGATGGATTGGTCTAGGACAGTGATGGCTAACCTTTTTGAGCCCGAGTGCCCAAACTGCCGCACAAAACCAAAGAATTTCCTCAAAGTGCCAGCACGTCAATTAAAGCCTCATTTGCATAAGGTGCCTCATTTGCATAAATATTTGCATAATGTTACCATACACTAACTTTTAGTAAACATGCCTCTTAATGAGTATATGGATAAAGAAAGACTAAAAGGTTTCTACATTACTATAATCCAGTACCAACCACCAGGCACATTAGGAACTACTACAAACGCTGCCCATTTAGAACCCATAGCAAACCCGCCGTATCCTAACAGCACTACCAGGACTCACAAAGCACCATACCCTAACTATCAAAAGGCAACACTGCAAATATTAAACCAATACATTTCAGAGAACAACAATACATGACCTACTGGGGAAAGAACAAGTGGCAATGTCAAATAGGAATTATATAAACAGAACACCTCAGCTCAGTTACATATGCAGAACATAGACCATCACCAAACAAGTAATCACAATTTAGAAACAGGAAGACAATCATTAAACTGGGAACCCCAAAAGCCAAACTTGGAATATACAACAACACTGTAGAAATAAAACTATAAATTAATTTCCTCTTGTACTAAACAAAGCGCAAAAATTAATGATGCACATTTCCCAGAGCTGACATATTCCAGTTAATAAATTCAAAATAAAGAGATATTTTTCTACCTTTTGTGCATTTTTTTTCAGTTGCAATTGTTCCAGCCACTTTCTTCTGGTTTCTTCGTGTCTTCTGCTAACTCTCCATCTGCTGTCCATTTGTCCTTTCTTCTGTCTTCTTGGTTTTTTTTTTCCATTCTCTCTCTACATCTGCTTTAACATACTAATCTTTCTCCTTTTGCTCTTTCCTCATTCCTATTTCATCTACTCAAAATTTACCCCTCCATCCTCAATCCCCACTTATTCTCCCAATACCTGGCCAATTGTAGATTTTTATCCCTCCCACACAAAATATTTTTCCCCTCTCCATTTTACTCTCCCAGCCCCATCCCATTCTAATCCTCCCCCAACACCAGCTCCCTTCTAGTTCCAGCCTCACCCAGCATCCATTCCCTTCTAGTCCCTGCATCAGCCCATTTCCAGTCCTAGCAGCCCCCCAACCCATTTCCAGTCCTAGAAACCCCCCAACCCAATACCAGTCCTAGCCCCCCCTCATCAACCCACTTCCAGTCCTAACCCCCCATCACCCCATTTTCAGTTTAAGCCCCCCCTATAACCCATTACCAGTCCTAACCCCCATCAGCACACTTCCAGTCCTAACCCCCCATCAGCCCACTTCCAGTCCTAACCCCCATCAACCCATTTCCAGTCAGCCCCCCATAGCCCATTGCCAGTCCTAACCCCCCCATCAGCCCACAGTCCATTACCAGTCCTAAAACCATCAGCCCACCTCAAGTCCTAACCCCTCCCCATCAGCCCATTTCCTGTCCTAGCCCCCCCCCCATAGTCCATTATCAGTCCTAACCCCCCATAGCCCATTACCAGACAGCCCCCATCAGCCAACAGCCCATTACCAGTCTTAACCCCCCCCATAGCCCATTGCCAGTCCTAACCCCCCCATCAGCCCACAGCCCATTACCAGTCCTAACCCCATCAGCCCACCTCAAGTCCTAACCCCTCCCCATCAGCCCATTTCTTGTCCTAGCCCCCCCATAGCCCATTATCAGTCCTAACCCCCCCCCCACAGCCCATTACCAGTCCTAACCCCATCAGCCCACCTCCAGTGTTAACCCCCCATCAGCCCATTTCCAGTCCTAACCCCACCCCAAAGCCCACCTCAAGTCCTAACCCCTCCCCATCAGCCCATTTCCTGTCCTAGCCCCCCATAGCCCATTACCAGTCCTAACCCCACCCAACCGCACAGCGCAAGTCCTAACCCCTCCCCATCAGCCCATTTCCTGTCCTAGCCCCCTATAACCCATGACCAGTCCTAACCCCACCCAACAGCCCACCTCAAGTCCTAACCCCTCCCCATCAGCCCATTTCCTGTCCTAGCCCCCCATAGCCCATTACCAGTCCTAAGCCCCCATCAACCCACTTCCAGTCCTAATCCCATCAGCCCATATAGACTTAGCTCCCCCATAGCCCATAGCCCCCCCATAGCCCATCACCACTCCTAACCTCCCCCAGCCCATCACCACTCCTAACCCCCCCATCAGCCCATTTCCTGTCCTAGCCCCCCATAGCCAGTACCAGTCCTAGCCCCCCACCAACAGCCCACAGCCATTACCACTCCTAACCCCCCCAGCCCATCACCAGTCCTAACCCCCCAACAGCCCACAGCCATTACCACTCCTAACCCCCCAGCCCATTACCACTCCTAACCCCCCCAGCCCATCACCACTCCTAACCCCCCCATCAGCCCATTTCCTGTCCTAGCCCCCCCAGCCCATCACCATTCCTAACCCCCCAACCGCCCACAGCCATTACCACTCCTAACCCCCCCAGCCCATCACCAGTCCTAACCCCCCAACAGCCCACAGCCATTACCACTCCTAACCCCCCCAGCCCATCACCAGTCCTAACCCCCCAACAGCCCACAGCCATTACCACTCCTAACCCCCAGCCCAGTACCACTCCTAACCCCCCCAGCCCATCACCACTCCTAACCCCCCCATCAGGCCATTTCCTGTCCTATCCCCCCCAGCCCATCACCATTCCTAACCCCCCCAACGCCCACAGCCATTACCACTCCTAACCCCCCCCCAGCCCATCACCAGTCCTACCCCCCCCCCAGCCATTACCACTCCTAACCCCCCCCCCAGCGAAATTTTTTTTACAAAGAAAGCTGTCACTGCCGGAGCCGGGGCCGCCGCGGCAGAATCGAGTGTGCCGCGGGGCCCCCCCGCCCAGCAGAGCCTGCCCTCCGTCCCCGGTATCACCTCTCTCAGCTGCCTCCAGTCACACGCGCCGGCTTTCAGAGCGCGAGGGAAGAGTTTCTCCCTCGCTGCTCTGTTAAGCCCGCGGGGGCTGATGGGAACTTCCCATCAGCCCCCGCGGGCATAACAGAGCAGCGAGGAAGAAACTCCACTCGCGCTCTGAAAGCAGGCGCGTTTGACTAGAGGCAGCTGAGAGAGGTGATACCGGGGACGGAGGGCAGGCTCTGCTGGGCGGGGGGGCCCCGCGGCACACTCGATTCTGCCGCGGCGGCCCCGGCCCCGGCAGCGGCAGCTTTTTTTTTTTTTTTAATGCCGCATATCTTGATTGCGGACCTTCCCGCGTGCCAGCTGCAAGGCCTTCGCGTGCCACAGCTGGCACGCGTGCCATAGGTTCGCCATCGCTGGTCTAGGAGGTTAGGAGGCATTGACAGTTACAATGTAGCACATTTAAGACTAATTGAAGAAAATATTTTTTTCAGTCAATGCATAATCAAACTCTGGAATTTGTTACTAGAGGATGTAGTAAAAGCTGTTAGTGTAGCTGGATTTAAAAGAGGTTTGTACAAGTTTCTGGAGGAAAAGTCCATAAACCACTATTAAAGAGGACCTGGGAAATTCACTATTTATGCACTAGACAAGCAGCATGGAATCTGTGTACCTTTTGGAAACCCAATAGGTACTTGTGACCTGGATTAGTCAATGCTGGAAACAGGATACTGGGCTTAATGGACCCTTGTCTGACCCAGTATGGCATATCTTATGTTCTTATGACAAGATCTGCTGCAGATATCCCACAGAGGTAAGATGCCCACACTGAGGCAAGTGATAGAGAAAAAAAGCCTAAGGTGGATGTTGGGGGAGGGGGTATAAGGGAAAAGGAAGGAGGCACATCTTGGATGGTGGTTCAGCAGGGACTGGGAAGTTTAGTGGGAAAGCAGGACTTTGAGGATTTGGTGGCAAGTGAAGCAAGAACGAGGGTTGGGGGAAAAGAAAGTACTTGACTTAAGAGTATGAGTGTTGATTAGGATGGCGTTAGCAGGACCTGCAAAATGGGATGGGAATGGGATGTGTCTAAATGAAGATGTAGACTCAGGAGCCACAGCAGGCAGATGCTACAATGTAGAACAATGATCTCTGGTAAAATTAAAGAGACCGTTTTATACATCACAAAAGCTGCATCAAGCTAGCTTAGCATGAACACCTTCGTGCAATCTTGCAGCCAAAGGAGCTTTTGGCAATGGCAGATGCCAAAATTGTAGGCAAAGTGTCAAAGATATCATAAGCTAAATGAATAAGGTGCTCTTTGCATTCATCTATTTCTGATGATACAACAGCTATCTCAGACTGTGACTGTGAAGGAAGGTCAGAGGAAAAACCTTGCAGTCTGAAGGTGGTATGCGTACACAGCACCATATAGAATGAGCTCCAGTTCTGGAAGACAACTTTGTTCTGTGAAACACCTTTTTGCCTAAATGATCTTGCAATTTTTTCCAGATGTATAGTAATGGAAAATTCTCTACACTTTTTAAACTGTTTCATTGCTGATTCTATGTAAAGTCGTTTTTTATTGGTTTCACAAAAGCACACTGTACATATAGCCCAACTGGTCCAGGCATGCCCAGTAAGGTTAGCACACAGCAAACATCTGAAATCAACAGATACAGAAAATACCAAAACAGTCCAACATATCCCAGAAGGTTCCATAATTTACCACCCAGCAACCCTTGTGGGCCACTGCCAATACCAGCTAAGGGCAATAAGAGGACCCAGACGAAGGGATCCGTGGGATAAATAGGGACTCCCATCCTACCCAGCCTAGGGAAACCAACCTTAAACCCCCGTCCCCTCAACCCCCACCCACTAAACTACCCCCCCCAGTCCCACCCCATTAAACAAGGCCCAACAAGACCACCTCATAGTTCCAAAGCAACTACCAAAAACCCTACAGCTACCGCTAAGACCCTAATCATGTCGAGACCCGCCCCAAGGGAGATTCCCCATTAAGTTAGCCCAGTAGTGTGTCCAGCGGTCGAAGTTGGCTGGAAATGTGCCCATATGCCCTGAAAGCGGGTCCATGTTTTACCCCCCAGAAGGCGGGCTGTACGGCCCTCCATAAGACGGAGTTCCGCCAGTAGGCGTTCCCACTCTAGAATCCCCGGGCTCCCCTCCTCCAGCCAGTGACGTAAAATACACTCTTTAGCAACTAAAAAACTCCTGTCACAGAACTGCTTCTGGGCTTTGGTTCCCTGAAAGCCCTGAAAGCCCCCACCCCACACGTGAAAGAGGCACCACAGGGGATGAAGAGCTATCTCCCTTCGGACCCAAAGGGAAAGCTTGGCCCGCATTTCCCCCCAGAAGGATTGGGTGACAGGGCAAAACCAAAATCGATGGGAGAGGGTACCCACACTGCGTTCACAGAGACCACACACATCAGAAGTCAAAAGTCCCATCTTACTCGCCCCCGCCTCCGAGATATATGCGCGCCACAACAGTTTAAATTGGAGCTCGCGGTAGCGAACCGCCTCGGAGAGCTCTCGAATACCATGAAAGGCTGCCTCCGCCAGCTCCACCGTAAGATCCACCAAAACATCTCTGTTCCACCGCTCGACAAGCGGGGCGAAGTCCCCCAGGGACGCAGGGGGACAAAGAAGCTCTCGCTGCTGCCGGGCCGTGAGGGGCTCTTGATAATGCTCCAATAAGAGCCAAAGACTATGTTCCAGTGAAAGCAGGCCAGCCCCTCCCTGAACACTACGGACATAGTGGCGCACCTGTAAATAATAATAAAAGGTTTCTTTCTGCAAGTGATATTTACGTGATAAACTTTGAAAAGAATCAAGTTGATCCCCAGTTGCCATACGCAGCTGCCCCAAGTATTCAATTCCCGCCCTCGACCAGAGAAGACTCACCCCACCCGTAGTCCCCGGCACGAAAGTCCCATTGCCTCTCAAAGGCAGACAGTCCGTGGACCTCCAGGAGCGGCCCCTAAGTCGACAAAGGTATTTCCAGATGACTCGCAGCATGCACAAATAGGGGGACATTCGCCACGCCAGAGGGAGGGACCCACCACCACAGTGGAGCAGATATGCTCTATGCCACTTTTCGGAGAATTGATCAATCAAGGAGAGCGGTATCCGCTCCGCGTTGCCGACTACCACATCACTCAACCGCCGTACTCCATAGCATAGATTATAGGAGCATAGAGGAGTCAAACCCAGTCCACCCTCGGCTACCGGCCGCAGAAGCCTATCCAACGCTATGCGGGCCCGTCTCGATCTCCACAGAAACCGCCCCAGGTATCTATGAAGCTCCTGCAGATCCTGCCGAGTCAACCAGAGCGGCAGATTCCGTAGTAAGTACAACCATCGCGGCCATTCTATCATGCGCACCAGTGCAGCGCGCCCCATCAGAGAGAGTGGTAGGTCCCCCCACTTCTGCAACCGTGCAATAGTGGACAGGAGAAGCGGTCGAACATTGACCGCATAAAGCGATTGCAAGCGAGCCGGGATTTGAACGCCCAAATAGCGTATATGGTCCGTCGCCCAGCTGAGGGGGAAGACACCCTGCCAGGTACCCCGCGTCTGGTGATCGACATCTAGCACCATAGACTTTGTGCGATTTATTCGCAGTCCAGAGAATGCACCAAAGTGCTCAATCTGCTTGAGAGCCTCCGGCAAGGACGCCACAGGGTGAGTCAAGCACAACAAGAGATCGTCCGCAAAGGCGCTGACTTTTATATTCCCACCTTGCCAGTCTATACCCGCTATATGCGGGGAGGCGATCAAAGAAAGGAGAAGAGGTTCCAATTGCAACACATAGAGGAGCGGGGAGAGCGGGCACCCCTGTCGCGTGCCCCGCCGAAGCAAAAACGGTCGAGAGCAAGCCCTCCCGACGTCCACCACCGCTCGGGGGGGTGCATACAACGCCTGTACCCCTTGCAAAAACAGGCCCTGAAGGCCAAAGCTACGCAAGGCTGCAAACATATACGTCCATGACACTATCAAAAGCTTTCTTGGAGTCTAGACTGACCAGGAGCAACGGGTCTCGCGCAAGTAACGTCTGTTCCATACCCAGCAGCACCGTACTGATATTGACCGAGGCATCTCTCCCCTTTACAAAGCCGGCTTGGTGGGGACCCACCAACCTCGGCAGGAATCGCTGAAGCCGAGCTGCCAGTATAGATGCAAAAATTTTTTGGTCAACGTTGATCAGTGAAATGGGGTGGTATGAGGCAGGATCTTCAAGATCCTTGCCCTGCTTCGGTATCAGTGTTATGCGGGCCGTTCCCATATCTCTCGGAAAAGTGCCGCCTTCAGCTATCTCAGCACATAAGACCCCCCAACGTAGGGACTACCGAGCTTTCTAACAATTTGTACGCTTCATAGGTGAAACCGTCAGGGCCGGGAGCCTTATGGGTTTTCCCAGCACGAATCGCCTTCTTAATTTCTACCCCCTGAATCTCCTGGTTCAACACTGCCAGCTCCTCCGGCCCAAGTTGCGGGAGCGAGAGACGCTCCAGGAAATCGTCCATGGCGGCGGCCGGGCCCTCCTCGGAATCATATAGCCGTTCATAGAAAGAGCGAAAGACCCGCACTACCTCTTCAGCTTTCGTATGTCGCTCACCCCCCTCATCACGGATCACCAAAATCCCACGGGATCCACCCTGATCCCGCACCAAGCGAGCCAACAGCTTCCCAGATCTATTGCCGTACCGGAAAAACTGATGACGATAATATTGTTGAGACTGGATGGCTCTCTCCTGCAATAAATCATTCAACTTCTTCTGAAGTTCAAGGTATCCCGCTGTATCACTACATCGGCGAATGGCCTCCGTCTTGGCCCGCAGAAGTTCCTGAGTTAATCGGAGCACCTCTGCATTAAGTCGCCTCCGTTCCGCCCCTACAAAGGCAATAATATGCCCTCGAAGCACGGCCTTACCGGCTTCCCAAAAGGTGGCCACCGAATCTACCGTTCCCTCATTATACTTAACATATTCCTCCCAGTGTTTGATCACATAATCACGAAAATCTGGTCTAGCAGCAAGATGACTAGGAAAAGACCATTTGGCCATCCCCTGTCGCGCACTACGCCAGGACATACTGACCATAGCGTGATCAGACACCAGAATCGGCCCTATCTCCACTTGAAGTACTTTCTCAAACCACTGCTGCGATACTAGGATATAATCAATTCTGGACCACGTTTGGTGCGCGCGTGACAGATGTCTGTAGTCCCTGCTACCCTGGTGCAGCACCCTCCAAGCATCAGTCAGAGCTCCATATTCGCAGAGATAACGGACGCCTTTCTTACTCCAACTCCCCCCAGTATCTGACCGAGAGCGATCCAGGAGAGGGTCATGAGGGCAGTTGTAATCACCTGCTAAAATTACCGGGATCTTCGGGGCTCCCAGGACTTTATGCAAAATAGTCTTAAAGAAGACATGGTCGTAGTTATTGGGGGCATATATATTCCCAAGGAAAAGCTCTTCCCCCTGCAGTTTAAGATGGGCAAATAGGTATCTACCTTTGGGGTCTACATCCATGCTCACAATTTCACAGGCTAAACTTTTGTGCACCAAAATGGCCACACCCTTTCGGCGAGCAGCCGAGGGGGCAGACAAAACCGTTCCCACCCAGTCCCTCTGGAGCTTGGCATGTTCACTAGCTGTCAGGTGGGTCTCCTGCAACAGGGCCACCTGGGCTTTTTGCCTCTTAAGTGCCTGTAAGATCTTTGTACGCTTTACCGGGGTGGTGATCCCACCCACGTTCCAGGTGACAATATTTAAATCAGGGTGGGTAAAAACGATCAGGGCCCATATACTCAAAGTAATATAACCGAAGTCGGGCGTGGGGCAGCCCAGCCTCCACCCCAGCCCATCTCATCAAAACCCTGGGTTTGGTGGTGTCCTGCAGTAAAGGGGACCAGATCCCGCTTGGTAGTACACGCCAATGTTCACTCAAACCTCCCACCCTATCCCCTCCCCCTTCCCCTCCCTTCCCCCTCTCCCCCTTCCCCCCCACCCCCTTATCCCTGCTACTCCCCCCCCCGAATCCCCGAGAACTACCCCATTCCCTCGCCAGTCCCGTTTAAAACCCATTTCCGCCATGCTCCTCAGTATCCCCGACTGAGGTCTAGGGCCTAGCGATGCCACAGGGCAGCCCACCAAACCCTCCCCGCCCTCCCCCTCCCCCAGTCCGTTAGAGGCCCCCCAACCTAGATCCGTAGGCAAACCGGCGTGATCTCCAGTGTGTAGAAGGAAGGGGGCTGCAAGGGACATAAAACAAGTCCAGCAGAGTCACAACTGCATGCGCAGGAAGCCACCCAGAGTCATGCTTAAAGCCCTAAGGCAGGGACCTCCATCTTCAAAATACACCAGTGAGGGAAGATCTCTCTCACCAGCAGCTAGATAAGCCCCATGCCATCACCGCCGGTATCCATCAGCAAGGGTCTTGTTCAGTCGGCAGGGTCGCCAGGAAGTGCTTCGCCTTCCCCACTTGCTCAAACATATGTGTCTTCCCCTGGAAGGTGACCCGCAATATAGCTGGAAAGGCTAGGGTGAATCGGGCCTTCCGGCGAAAAAGCTCAGTACAGATAGGGGAAAATTCCCGCCTCTTGGCCGCCACCGCCGCGGAGTAGTCCTGGAAAATCAAGATTTTGCGATTGTTCAGCATCAGCTCAGGCATCTTCCTATAAGCCTGAAAAATTATAGCCTTATGCTGAAAGTTAAGAACTTTCAAGATGACAACACGTAGTCGCGCAGCTTCCTCCTTACGGGCTCCCAGCCTGTGTGCACGCTCTATATGAAAGCGGCCTTGCAGTTCTGCCAGGCCCAACGCCTCCGGAAGCCAGTGTTCCAAAAAGGATAGCAAATCTTTCTCAGGCTTCTCCTCACCAGTGCCCAATATGCGGAGGTTGTTGCGTCGCGAACGATTTTCGAGATCATCAAGTTTTTGTTGTACCTCCTGTAAGATTTGCGCTTGTTTGGTCAGCTCCCTCTCCCGGCACACCTCCTCGCTCTCAAGGCTGGCGACCCGGTGTTCCATCTCATCAACGCGTTTGCCAAAGTCTGTTAATGAGTCTTCCACGCTGGTAAGTTTTTTCATCAACATGTCAAATTTCGGGTCTAAGAGCTTGACAACTTCTTTGGCAAGCTCCGCCGGGGCGGAATCCACACTTTCCCCACCTGGGGAGGCAGGCTGCGTCGGCGTGGCAGGCCCCGCTCTAGAAGTCTTTTCGCGGTCCTTTTTCGCTGCTAGTGGCATGTCTGGGGCTTACCAACTTCTGCCACCATCAGTAGGCAACACCAGAGACCTTCCCAGAAAATAGGGGGGAGGTAGAGAGGCAAATGGTAGATTTAAATGCAGATTTATTGAGGTGGCTGCCCCGGAGCGAGCGGGAGACATCCGCACTCACTCACGCATCACGTGACCTCCCCTCATTGCTGATTCTAAATCGCTAGACTAATGGGATAACTGTACTTTATTGAAACCCAGAATAAGCTGAACTTTGTGCTTCTGATCCAAATTTTTTGAAACTGGCTGACAGGCAAAATTTTTGCTTATGCAAAAAGCCAAGGATGAGAATTGTTATTGTGGCCTTTAAAACCTTTATAAAGTTTAAGAGACTGAACATATCAGATCAAAGTTCTGCCTCCTATAAGAAAGGGAACATTTAAGGACATGCATTGAAAAAAATCTAGAATATGAAATTCATTCCTAGGAGATTCATTACTAGGTAGAGGAGAGAAGGGACAGAAGGAATTGAAAAAATATCTTCCCATCAGATGGTGAGTTCTCAAGAATGAAATCTGGATGCTGATATGGAAAACACAGATCTGTGACTAAAAAGCTGTTTGATTATTTTCATCTAATTTCCATGTATTTTGGTGTGCTGAAAACAAATAAAATATTGAAAAAACTCCTAGACGTCATGATTTGCCACAACATGCAAAATTGTCCTCAAATTTATCAATTTTTTTCAAATTACTATTAATTAATTCACATAAGTGCATTTAAGATATAAAATGCCAAAAAAAACCTTAAAGGGGTTGTCAGAGTTATGTAAAAAAAAATATAGCACTGTAAATCTAATGGTCAGCAATATATACATAAACTAAGCAAGTTTTAAGTCCGTGCTTCTAATGGTAGAAGGGGTTAATCTTTCCTGAAGAATCCAGTGGGAGGGAGACACACGGCAGTCTAAATAAATAAGATAGCAGCAGCTCCGGTCAGTGCAGGGGGGCGTGGCCAGCACTGTGACGTCTCATGTACAGACACAGAGCTGCTCTCTCCTGCATGCCACACATGCACAAATCATCATCCGATTCTTGGTTCTAGGCTGTTCCCACTTTTTCATCGCAATTCGTGTTGGCTCATCATTCTTCAACCGTTATGTTATGGCTCCGCGAAAGTGTATTAATTCACCAGACAGTTTCCGTTTCATCTGTGGTGAATATACGGTGTTGAAGCAACAGCAGAATATTTACAGACTTTGTGAAAAAAGTATACTTTGCATACTTTGGACTAAAAATTGGAGATCAAGATAAAGTCTGGGCACCTCATAAAGTGTGCAAACGGTGTGTTGAGGACCTCCGAAACTAGTTCAAGGGTAAGAAAAAATCTTTCCATTATGGGATTCCTATGGTATGGCGAGAGCAAAAGAACCATAGTGACGACTGTTACTTTTGTTCCTGCGATGTGAAAGGGTTTAATTCCAAATGGAAGCATTCCATTTCATACCCCAATCTTCATTCGGCAATTTGTCCCATCCCCCATGGCACAGATATACCAGTACCCAAGCCCCCTGCTACCTTGGAAGAGATACCTAGCTCCGATGAAGGTGAAGTCATACCTGAACCAGATGACGAATCAAGTTCTGACTTTGAAGAAGATACAAGACCAAAATTGTTTTCTCAGGAGGAGAAGAATGATTTGGTAAGAGACTTGAATCTTCCCAAAGATGCTGCTGAGTTACTTGGATCAAGGCTGAAAAGCAGGAATTTATTGTTGCCAGGAGTGTCATCTTCATGGTTCAGACATCGTGAAAAGGAGTTCATTCCTTACTTCGCCCAGGAAGACAAGTTGGTTTATTGCATCGATGTCGAAGGTCTGATGGGTCAATTTAAAATCCAATATGATTCAGAGCAATGGCATCTTTTTATAGATTCTTCAAAAAGAAGTCTCAAAGCAGTTTTACTCCACAACGGTTTTTACGCTTCCATACCTATAGGTCATTCCGTATACTTGAAGGAAACCTACGAGAACTTGGAATTGGTTCTTCATAAACTTAAATATGAAGACCATGGTTGGCAAGTGTGTGGGGACTTGAAGGTCTTGTGCATGCTGCTCGAGCAACAAGCTGGGTATACCAAATATCCTTGTTTTCTGTGTCTATGGGACAGTCGAGACCGACAAAATCACTGGACCAAGAAGAGTTGGCAGCCGAGGGTGCTAACAGTCGGTGAAAAATATGTCCTCCGAGAAACTTTGGTACCTTCCCATAAAGGTCTTCTACCACCTCTCCACATAAAATTGGGATTGATGAAGCAATTCGTAAAATCACTTCCAAGAGATGGAGAATGCTTCAAATACTTGGTCATCAAGTTTACAGGTCTGTCGGAGGCAAAATTGAAGGAAGGTGTGTTCGTCGAACCAGACATTAGAAGGCTTATAGTTGATCATGAGTTTGTCAATACCATGACGGATCCTCAAAAAGAAGGGTGGATTGCATTTAATGAAGTCGTACAGAAATTTTTAGGCAATAACAAAGATCCTCACTACAAAAAGATCGTCAGACGAATGCTGAAAGCATTTCAAGCTTTAGGTTGCCTGATGAGTTTGAAAGTGCATTTCCTCCAGTCCCACCTTGACTACTTTCCTGAAAATTTGGGAGCTGTGAGTGAGGAACAAGGTGAACGATTCCACTAAGACATTAAAGAGATGGAAAGGAGATACCAGGGAAAATGGACCATTACAATGATGGCAGACTACTGTTGGATGCTTCAGAGAGACATTCCAGATGCTACTCACAAGCGTAAATGCACCAAGAGGAGCCTCACAAGGAAGAAGAATCGAGTTTAGTGTGTGTAGGTGAGCTCATTTCAGTTCAAAAAAGGATTTTCATGAAAATATTGTAATAAAACTTTAATTTTATAAGTCTATTTCCATTTATTTTGAGGTATTCCCTTATTTAACATAGTTACCTAAATTGTCAGGAAACGTGATGTCCTATGACAAAATGGAGGTCATTTTCGGATTCAGCGCACCAAAAAACAAAGATTACGTGGAATAACCAAAACAGCTCTTGAAAAAAAATGTTTTGCAGACCTGTGAAATCCTTGAAAGCACTTTGGGAGACCTTTGACCTGGGGGAGGAACAACAAAAGAATATTGCTGTTTAGTGCCATTGAGTCAATGTTGATTCATGGCGACCCTGTTGAAAGTTGTTCTAAACTGCGTTTGGTCTTCAGCCAGGTGGCTAATGGTTGAAAGAGTGGCATCCATAGCTGCTGTTATTGTACTGACCCCCATTGCGTTGCTGGCCTTCTTTTGCGTTGACCTTCAACTTTGCTAGTATGATGCTTTTTTCTAATAATCTCTCTCTTTGCATGATGTGGCCAAAATATGAAAGTCAGTGTCTTGTCATTTGAGCTTCAAAGAAAGCTTAGGTTTGATCTTCTCTAGTACCAACTAATTTGTTCTTTGAAGAATTGATGGTATACACCATATTTCACCAGCACCACAATTCGAAGGCATCAATTTTCTTCCTATCTTTCTTCTTGCTATTCAGAATTGGAGGATCAGAGCAGAGAGACTGTTGGTTCCTGTGAGCTGTGATTATCTCTCCATGTAGCTGTAACCCCTGTGGATTGAGAAACCTGCATTGTTTATAGTTGATTACTGAACTTCAAGTAGGCCCTTGCAAATAAAAGGAACAGTATTGCTGAGGCAGACAAAGTAAAGCTAAAAAGGCAAGACTCATCATCCACTGTCATTAGTACTGGAGTAGACGTGGCTGAATGACTGCAGGCAACACAAACACAGACTCCCAAAGCTGGCTGACATCTGCCCAGGCTTTGTGCCTAATAGAACACTGCACAGTAAAAAAGACTGCATCTGATCCATAATAATCTGTGCAGGAGCATTTCTTGTGGAAGAATGTCAAACTCTGTATGGTAGACGACAAATGGATCTCAAGTGCTCTGTACCAGGTGAGTTTTCTTACTGGATCTAGACTGCAGGCTATAACTTGAGCTTAGATATGGCCTCTGCACTGAGGTGATGGCATTTCCCAGATACTTTAGAGGGAGGCTTAAAAGACAACTTATGCTCATATCTATGTGACTATGTCCAAGGCAACTGCATTTTAGATTGAGATAAGTCCTTTTGAAGCTGTGCTGAGCCAGAAGAGTTCTGCTGTTGCTGCTTGGTGAGTGGGCTTTTAAAATCAGTGCGCAGAGATGTGGAAGCCACCTCAGAAGATGAAGATCTACTAAAATGCAAAAAAATCACTAGTTTCTATTCAGAAATATATATTTTTGATTTTCAGAAAAAGGGAGAGCCTTCTTTTCAGCCTCAATATTCATGAAAAGAGTGAAGATGATTCTTTCCAGCATGCAGAAAACATTCTCTCATGTTGTTTACATTTGGCCTGGTTGCGCTTGGAGCCCAAATATATCAGGCATCTATTATGTATGTTGACAATCTGCATCTTTCTTCCACGTTCCAGGCACGATCTAAAGCCCAACTTAGTCTTGGCCACATCATAAATGTTGGGAGCTTAAGAAAATATGAAATTAAAATGGAGAAATGTACATATTTGATCATTTTCTCTTCTTGAATCCTGTTGACCAGTCCAGACAAGTGGGTCATACTCACCAGCCAGCAGATGGAGGCAGACTTGAGCACCTTTCAGTGAAGTCATCATTGGGAATATCCACTGGGGTAGCACTGAGAGAAGCCAGTATGACACTACCCAAGCAATAATCAAGACTGAAAAACTCAGAAAAGCTATTAAAGTTATTAACAACCATAAATTGGAACAATCAAGAGGAACAAGTATTTGGCTCTCTTACTGCAATCTACTCTGAGTCAGACACCAATACTGACCATGCAATCAAGAGTAGGTCCAGGATTCAAGGAAAGAAAATTATCATCATGCATGTAAATTTCTCCTTCTTTATCTTGCTAGACTATTCTAGAACAGTGGGATGTACCCAAGCAATAAGGACCTAGGGTAGGAGGAAGACAATGCTCTGGCAAGAGCTGCCATGCCAAAGGCACTATCTGTTTGGACTCCCACTTGCAACCCATAGTGCTTCACAAACGTGCTCACAGAAGACCAAGTAACTGCCTTACAGATGTCCTCTGGGGACACTAAAGTGGACTCCACCTAGGTGGCCTGTGCCATAGCGGAATGAGCGCTGACTCTCTCCAGAATGTGCTTCCTAGACAGAAGGTAGGCTGAACAAGCAGCCTCCTTAATCCAGTCAGTAACAGAGGACTTTTCCACTGCTTGCCCTTTCCTTGGACCACTAAATAGGACAAAGCTGTTCTGACAAGCAGACAGTAATCTCCATGTATTGGACTAACACCCTTCTCACGTTCACTAGAAGCAGAGAGGTCTGCTCAAAGGTTATCTTCTAAGAAAAAGGGCAGAATGACAGCCTGGCTGAGGTGAAAAGAAGACAACATCTTTGGGAGAAAATATGGGACAGTCCTCAAGGAGACAGAAGCCATCAAGATGATCAAAGAAAGGTCCCTGTAGGACAAGGTCTGCAGCTCTAACACCTGCCTGGCGAAAACAATAACCACCAGGAAAACCATCTTGAGGGTTAAGTCCTTAAGACAGGTTGTACAAATAGACTCAAAGAGAGGACCTTTCAGAGCCTTTACCACTAGAGAGACATTCTACTCAGGAACAACCTGATGCACCGGCAGCTGGATCAACTTCACTCCCTTGAAGCAGCAGATATTAGGGTGCACTGCCAAGGATATCCCTTGAAAACCCCTCAGCAGCACTCTAGGGCTGCTACCTGAACCTTGAGAGAGTTCAGGTTAACCCCTGATCAAAACCGGACCATAAGAAGGGCAAAACAGTGAGAATATCTGTTTTTCTGGCCTCCAGAGCAATCAGGAAAACCACCTCTCAAAAACCCTCCAGATTTGTACATAGACTAAGGAACTAGAGGCCATCTAGATCTTGAGAAGAGTGCCCACTACTGCTCCAGAATAGCCCTTCTTGGACAGCCTATGTCTCAAGGGCCAGGTCACAAGCAAGGAAAGAATGGGATCCTCCATTATCAGAGGCTGCTGTCACAGATGGTCCCTCTCTAAAGGCAACAAAAGGGAACTCTACCGAGAGATTCAAGAGATCTGAACAACCAATCTGGAGCCACTAGAATCACCAAAGTCTAAGTGGGACCAAATACGGCACAGAAGGTGGCTCACCAAGGGCCATGAGAGTAAGACATACAGAAGCCCCTCCTGGGCCTATTCCTGAAGCACAGCATCCAAGCCCGCCACCTGCAGACCCTTCCTGTGGCTGAAAGACTTCTCCACTTCGTAGTCTCCTGAGTGGCTATCAAGTTGAATACTGGAAGGCCCCACACCTCTGCACTATGAGGGCTTAACTCCCCACTCACTGGGATCCACAGTATTCCGACTCAAGAAGTCAACCTGGTCAATGCATGCTATGTGAGCTGTGGACAGGGCACTCAAATGTTCCTTCATCCAACAAATTGGAAAGCCACTCTAGCAAAGAGTTCTGCTCCGTTTTTTGATTTATGCCACAGCTGTGGCATTGTCTGAGAACATGCAGGCCTCTTAGTTCACCAGGAGAATCTGGAACCTCTTTAGAGCTAGAAAAATTGCTCTGGCTTCCAACTGGTTGACTGATCAGGAGACTCCCTGAATAAACTGACCTAGATAGTGAGCTCCCCAGCCCTTGAAGTGTGTATCTGTGGTGACTATCATCCAACCTAGTACTCCCAGACATCCCATCCATCAGATGGCAAGACCGTAAACACCACACTAACTGATCTCCTGGGGGAGAAGGGTCTAATTGCACAACTGAGAACAGAGAGACAGTTGGATTTAGTACCAGGTCTTAGAAGCTGACTGAGCACAAAAAGACTGGAGTTTTTTATTCTTTATTTCCATTTGATATAACACCCTCACAGTAGTATCTAGGTGGTTTACAAAAAATAAAAATGAGCTGTGAGAAACTGATAGGTGAAAGGAGTGGCGGCTCAGTGGTTGAGACAGGTTACCTCAAGCCGGAGGTTCAATTCCCACATAGGGACAAGCAACCTCAAGCCACCTAACCCTCCATTGCCTCAGGTACCCTTAAATTCGGAGCCCTTCGGGGACCAGGGAATAAAAAGTGCCTGTTAGCTTAAGTTTGTAAACCGCTGTGATACACAGGGTAAAGGGTAGTATATCAAAGTGCCTAAACCATAACCATAATGCCATTACAAGATAGGATGGTGAAGAGACCGGCACAGAAGCAGGGGAGGGAAGAGGCAGGAAGACATGTAAGGAAGGGGCCAAGTACAAGAGGGCGGGAGACTGTCCAGCTGGAAAATATGAGTTTTCAATAGTGCCTTGAACTTGCGAAATGACGGCTCTAATTGGAATACAGAGGGAAAGGAGTTCCAGAGTGTGGGGGCAAGGAAGAAAAAAACGGAGTGGCAGGTGAGCTCAAGGTGGGCCGGGGGGGGGGTAGAAGGTGGAGGGGGTAAAGAGGTCTGCGAGATATTGTGGAGTGGATGTATAAAGGACATCCATGCCACAATATTGTGCAGAAGGACAAGAAGTTTGTAGTACATTCTGAATTTAAGCGGGAGCCAGTGAAGACTGAGGAATAAAGAGGTGACGTGCTCAGTATGGGCTGCGCTTGTGATGATACAAGCAACGGTATTTTGAAAGAGTTGAAAGCATTGAAACTGATGTTGGGGAAAGCCTGCAAGAGCAATGTTGCAATAGTTGAGCCTTGAAATGATGAGAGACAAGAGGAGTGTGATCAGAGAAGAAGGGGATAGAAAAGGGTGAATCACGCGGATTTAGCATAGGGAATAGAAGCAACAATGAACAAGGGAATAAATGTGCTCATGGAAAGAAAGAGATGAGTCAAGGATGATGCCTAGGTAATGAAGTGAGGGAACTAGGGGGATAGGAGTTCCCCATGAGCAGAGGGGCCAGTGGGGGGTAGGGGAGACCGAATGTAAACCAGATGGCAGCCAATTTGGATGAATTAAAGCATAGGAAGTTGGTAGTCAGCCAGGAGGAAATGTGTGATAGACAGGAGTTCAGAGGAGTCAGATCGGGGTAGTGGGGCTGGTGTGGTAAAGAATGATAATGTAGTCAGTGTAGTCATATGCCAACACTGTGTATTGCTGGATGATAAGAGCAGGGGGGCAAAGAAGATGTTGAAGAGAGCAGGAGATAGCACTGAACCCTAGGGGACACCACAGGGGAGGGGAGGGGAGGGGAGTGACATGGGATGTGGAGGAACTGGATTAGATGGAGAAAGATCAGGCCATGAAGAAGAATTGAAACCAGTGCAAGACAGTTCCCTGGATACCAGAATCGTGAAGGTGACAGAGAAGGGTGGAGTGATCTACCAGGTCAAATGCTGAGGAGAGGTCCAGGAAAACAGCCAGGGAGATATCACCATGGTTGTGCGATGCATGAAGTTCATTCAAGAAAGAGAACAGGACAGTTTCGCTCCTGTGGCAAGGCCTGAATCCAGATTGACAAGGGTGGAGAGTGTGAATGGAATCAAGATGTGGAGAGAGTTGTGTGAAAACTAGTTTTTTGAGAATTTCGGAAAGAGGGAGATTTGAGATGGGGTGCCAGCGAGCAAGAACAGAGGAGTCTAGGGTGGGCTTCTTGAGGATCTGATAGATGAGGGTGTGCTTCCAGTGAGCAGGGAAGGTGCCAGAGGAAAGACTAGAGTTGAAAATACCATGGATGAGAGGCAGAAGTGCAAGAGATGGTTCGGACAGCTAATGAGAAGGAATAGGATCCGAAGGACAGCTGGTCTTGTGGGAGGAGGAAAAGACTTTAGAAAGTTCTACAGAGGAAATGGGCTGGAAAGAATACCAAGTGTGAGAAAGGAAGGAGACAGGGAAGGGGTCAAATTGGGGATGGATGGATGGAGAGGGGGGGGGGCCTTGGAGAAAAGGGTGGGGGCAGGCGGGAAAAGTGGATCCTAACTGGAGGATTTTGTCAGAGAAACAGGTGGCTGGTTGGGCTGGGTCGGGGGAGATTGGTTGGGAACAGGAGGGGGTGAGTCCAATGAGCAGAGAGAGTGTGCAGAGAATAGAATAAAGTTGCCTAAAGGAGTTGGAAGATGAAGAGATGAGATTTGAGTATTAAGATTGCTTAGCCCTGTGAATTGAGGATTGGTAGTGTTAGAGACAGTGGCGGAAATGACAGAGTAACAGGTAAAGAGATGGTTACGCCAGCAATATTCAGCGTGGCAAATTTCTGCATGGAGAAGACAGAGACCTGGATGATACCAGGGAAAGTGGGAATGTGTGCAAGGAGGGAGGGACGCTATGAGGAGGGACACTACGAGAAAAGGCAAAATGGTCAAGTGCAGTGGAAAGAACGGAATTCCAAGTTTGGACTTGGACATCAGGTGAGAGGGAAGAAATGTCTGAGGGGAAAATAACATCAGATGGGGGAACTGCTCAAGTGTGGAAGGTGTCATGCAGTGTTTGAATCGTGGACGGGATGGCAGACAAGGCTGGGGTGAGGGATATGGGGGGGGGGGGAACACAACGTGAAAAGCAAGCAGAGGTGATCTCACCAAGGAAGAGGGAGGAAAGTAAAAACAGAAGGTTTAAATGGGGAGCTAGAAGGCATAATAACCATGTCAAGCATATGGCCCGCAGTGTGGATGGGGCAAGAAACGTGTTGGTAACGTGAAAGCTCATTCAGCAGATTAAAGAAGGTGCGGTCCCTGGGTCGAGATGGGGGGCTGAAGTGAGTATTGAAATCCCCCAAGACCAGTAGGTGGGGGTAGGAGAGAGAGAGTTTGGAGATGGTCATGAGCAGAGATTCTCAAAGGTTGGGGGGGGGGAGGGGGGAGAGAGGGGCGTGGAAATACAGGAGAATAAAGAGAAGAAATGGAGTAGGGTCAACATATTAGAAGGGATTCTGGATAATGCAAGGCTGGAGGATGAATTTCAATGATGGGGAGGTCAGAGCAGTGGAGTATGGCTACACCTCCACCACTCTGAACCGACCTAGAGGTAGAGAGTGCAGAGAAGGGGGGGGGGGGGAGACAACGGTGAAGCAGAGGGTCCTCGCCTTTGCAGAACCAGGTTTCTGTTATATCGAGGGAATGCTAGACCAGAAGATCCTGGATAAGGAGAGTTTTTAGAACATAGAGATCTGCAATTTACAAAGGCCAAACTGAGGAGAAGATGAGAAGGAGCAAGGAGGTGGGATGGTGTAGGGGGGGAGAAGAGGGATGACAGGACAAGAGATTTAGCTTTGCATCTTGAGCGACCTCACCTGCATGAGGCAAACTCGATCCAGGTGAATACTGAATTGAGCCCTGAGTTACTCAAATTCCTGGGAAGAAATCAGGTTGTTTTTGGGATAACTGTTACAAACCCCAACTTTTTCAGTTAGTGAATCACCAGGACTATGTCAGCCCTGGATTTCTCCAGGGAGTCCGACCAAAATTAGTCAGTTGCCAAGATATGGGTGAATTAGGGTTCCTTGCTTGCACAGGAACACTGCCATTACCCACCATGGCCAGGCCATAACGTAGAGCCCAGAACTGAAAATAATGGCCCAGAAAAGCAGAAATTACTGACGCTGCTCCCAGATTGATCTCACTGAGGCACACTTTCATATTCCCAAGGAGGATAAGAACTCCCCTTGCTGGACTCCCGCAATGACCGACCTAATGGTCTCTGTGTGGAAATGAGGGACTCACTGACTGCCTTCAGGTCCAGAATAGACGAGAAGAAAACCTCCCTTCTTGGGCACCAAGTAGTAGATGGAATAATGCCCCGGCTCTGCTCTGCAGAGGACATGGTAGAAGAGCCTCCAAATACAGGAGGCACTGTACAGTCTCCTCAATCTCCAACTGAGTGGAAAGTCATAGGGAGGCCTTCATAAAAAAGTGTCCTGTAGAGGCTCTGCAAACTTCAGCACATAACCCTACCTGAGGTCCTCATGGACTCAATGGCCTGAGGTGATCTGGGTCTACTTTCAGAAAAACAGCCAGATGCCCCTCAACTGGCTGTACCTCAAAAGGGACACACCAGATATCATTGCAGAGGTTTGCTGATGCTGGAGAGAACAGAATCTCAAGCAAGCTGAGGGCTCCAAAAGTATTGACCCTTCCAAGGAGGAAAAGGCCACTACTACTACTACTACTATTTAGCACTTATATAGCGCCGAGCACGCAGCGCTGTACAGGTATGACATGCATATAAAAGATATACATATAATAGACAGTCCCTGCTCTTCAGAGTCGTGCTCATCCGAGTTTACAATCTAATACAACAATACAAAGCGATAGTCAATTCGGTGCAAAGCATAATATGGTCTATGTAATTCGGTCATGGGAGATTGATGGGAATTGGGTTAGGATAAGGGTGGAAGTCAGGATCTGAAGGCAACAGTGAAGAGGTGGGTTTTCATTTTGGATTTGAAGAGTGCCAGTGAGGGTGCTTGACGTACAGACATAGGTAGGTTGTTCCAGGCGTAGGGTGCAGCAAGGTGAAAGGAGCGAAGGTGTGAATTAGCTGTGCAAGTGAAAGGCCTAGATAGAAGTAATTTGTTAGCGGAGCGAAGTTCCCGAGAGGGGATGTAGGGAGAGATAAGGGATGAGAGGTATTGAGGGCCGCAGAGTGGATGCATTTATAGGTCTGTATGAGAAGTTTGAACTGTATGCGGAATTGGATGGGGAGGCAATGAAGTGACTTGAAAAGAGGAGTAATGTGGGCATGGTGAGACTGGCGGAATATAGTCGAGCAGCATAATTTTGTATAGATTGAAGGGGAAAGAGATGATTTGCGGGGAGACTGGCAAGGAGCAGGTTGCAGTAATCAAAGCGAGAGGAAATTAAGGAGTGGATAAGCGTTTTGGTAGTGTGTTCAGAAAGGAAGGGGCGGATTTTGCTAATGTTGAAGAAGCAGCAGGTCTTAGCCATGAGCTGGATGTGTGTGGAGAAGGAGAGAGAGGTGTCAAAGATAACCCCCAGATTGCGGGCTGAGGGAACAGGAAGGATCGTAGATCCATTCACTGAGACTGAGAAAGGGGAAAGAGGAGGGGAGGAGTTGGGGGAAAAGACGAGGAGTTCAGTCTTAGCCATGTTCAGTTTCAAGCGGCGATGGGACATCTAGGCAGCGATGTCAGAAAGGCAGGCTGAGATCTTGGTCTGGATTGCTGGAGAGATATTAGGTGTAGAGAGGTAGATTTGGGAGTCGTCGTCATAGAGATGGTACTGAAAGCCATGGGAGGAAATAAGTGCGCCAAGGGATTGGGTAGAAAGGGAGAAAAGGAGGGGGCCCAAGACGGATCCCTGTAGAACACCAACATGGAGTAGGGTGGGGGAGGAGGAGGAGCCCCCAGAGCATACACTAAAGGAGAAATGGGAGAGGTAGGAGGAGAACCAGGATAGCACGGAGTCCTTGAAGCCAAGTGAGGAGAGGGTGTTAAGGAGAAGATTGTGGTCAATAGTGTCAAAGGCCGCGGAGAGGTCAAGAAGGATGAGGACAGAGTAGTGGCCCTTAGATTTAGCCAGGAGCAAGTCATTGGAGACTTTTGTAAGGGCCATTTCAGTGGAGCGTAGGGGCCAGAAGCCTGATTGTAGTGGGTTCAAGAGATCATGGGAGGCGAGGAAGTTGAGGCAGCGGCGGTGGACTGCTTGTTCTAGTAGTTTAGAAATGAAGGGAAGGAAGGAGATGGGTCGATAGTTAGAAGGGCAGGTGGGATTGAGTGAGGGTTTCTTGAGGAGAGGTGTGACAATAGCATGTTTGAAGTTGACTGGGACAGTTGCAGTGGAGAGTGAAAGGTTGAGAATATGAGAGATGGATGGAACAATGGTGGGGGAGATGGGATATAGGAGATGGGTGGAACAGGTGGTGGGTTTGGAGGAGGAGAGGAGGAGTGTGGTTTTCTCTTTGGAGATCGTAGGGAAGGAGGAGAGGGTAGCAGAGGAAGTATGGATGGCGGAGGAGAATTGAGGAGGGGGGGAGGTAGATGAGGGAGTGTGGAATTGGAGGGTGATCTTGTGGATTTTGTCATGGATGTAGTTGGTTAGGGTTTGGGCAGAAAGGGAGGGAGGGATCGGGGGTAGGGGCACCTTGAGGAGAGAGTTAAGTGTATTAAAGAGGCGACGAGGATCAGAGGCGAGGGAGTTAGTCAGATGGATGTAGTATTCTGGTTTGGCAAGTGCTATGGCTGACTGGAAGGAGCAGAGCACGAATTTGAAGTGAATAAGGTCTTCCGGGGAGCAGGATTTGGCCCAGGCGTGTTCAGCAGAATGGGCACATGTGCGTAAATAGCGGGTTGTGGGTGAAAGCCAGGGCCGGGGGGGGGGTGGAACATCTGACAGGATGAGGGGTGGGTGGGGCAAGAGTATCAAGAGCAGGAGGATAGTGCAGCATTATAAGAGGATATTGCTTCATCGACAGACTTGGAGGACACAATAGAGGAGAGAGATGGAGAAATGGTAGAGGAGAGAGTCAAGGGATCAATATTATGAAGATTTCTAAATAGGTTGGAGGAGACAGGACGAGGTTGAGACAGTGGAAGCTGGAGATTAAAGGTTAAGAGGTGATGATCAGATGAAGGAAGGATTGAGTTGTGGAAGTTTGAGGGAGAGGAGTTAGAGAAGAGTACCGGTCCAGGCAGCGGCCGTGTACATGGGTGGGGGCAGTGGAGCAGAGTTGTAGGTCAAACGAGGAGGTGAGGGCAAGGAACTTTAAAGTGTGGGGATCAGAGGGGTTATCGACGTGAATATTAAAGTCGCCGAGAATAAGAGTGGGGGAAGAGGGATCGAGGAAGGCGGAGAGCCAGGAGTCAAAGTCAGTAAGGAAGGTCGATTTGGATTTGGCGGGTGGGCGGTAAATAACAGCTACCCAGAGGGGAAGTGGTGAGAAGAGGCGAATGGAGTGGATTTTGAAAGAGAGGGAGGACTGTGACTGAGGCAGAGGGAGAGGTTGGAATTGGCAAGAGGGAGAAAGTAGAAGCCCAACACCTCCACCGCGACCAGTGGTTCGAGGTGTATGGGAGAACTGGTAGCCCCCGTGGCAGAGAGCAGCAATGGATGTGGTATCGTCTGGGAGGAGCCAGGTCTCAGGGCAAGCAGGTGTAGCACTTTAGAGATGAAGAGATCATGCGTGAGAACAGGTTTCTTAGAGACTGAGCATGCGTTCCATAGGGCGCATGAGAATGGAAGAGTGGAGGGAGAAAGGAGCAATGCAATGCAATGTGTGCCTTCGAGTCAGCCCTGACTCCTGGTGACCCAGAAGCTCCTGGGTTTTCTTGGCAGTGTCACTGGAAGTAGATTGCCAGGCCTTTCTTCCGAGGCAATGGAGGGTTAAGTGACTTGCCCAAGGCCACAAGGAGTGCTAGTGGGAATTGAACCCTGGTTGCTTGGTTACCAAGCCAGTGTTCTAACCACTAGGCTACTCCTCCACTCCGGGAGAAAGGAGAGGGATATGGATAAGGTTAGACAAGTTACGGGAGGATTTCTTACCAAAGTAAGGCAGGGTCTAGTGGGGCCATCACGTGGGTAGCTATTTCCAGAATGATACTGAGATCTAGAGGGATGGGTGTGTCTATCGGGTAGGATTTGCGAGGATCTATTTTTAGAGTGAGACAGAGACAGAGTTCTGGAGGGGGTAGGGTTTGGGTTAACATCCATGGATGATTGGTGTGAGTGAGGGAGGATGGATGGGGAAAGGAGTGGGATATGGATGAGATTAGATAGGGTTCGTGAGGAACTCTTTTTAGGGTGAGAAAGAAATCGAGGGGGGTCGGGGTTAGGGTTGATATTACCTGATGAGAGGATGAGGAGGAGGAGAAGGAGAAGTAGGGAGCGGGGTAAAGCGGAGGTAGTACGGTAGAAGCGAGGGTGGGGTTGCCTTAAAGAGAGAGGGGTTGGTTGAATGAGGGGGAGGTTGTGATGAAGCTCAAGGGCAGATACAAGGTTAGAGGACAGGATGGAGGGGGAAGTGAGGAGGGAGAGTAGGGGGGAGAGGAGTGAGGGTGTTGGTAGGAGGGGAGGCAGTTGGGGAGTATGAGGAAGAGAAGGACAATGTAGTGTGGGGCCATAGTACAGAAGTAGTGGGGGCTATGAGCATATGTTATCTTCAACGCAGTGGGTGGCTAAGGATTCTAGACACTATGACACTAAGCAATATATATTGAGTTACACGTGGGGATTACATACTACGCAGTGTGAGTTATAAGTCCAGGTAGTGGGGAGGCTGTAGCCTGTGCAGCAAAGTTGAATGCAGGCAGTGGGCAGCAGGTTCAAAGCAAACAGTGGGAAGCCAAGTTCAATGCAAACAGTGGGAAGCCAAGTTCAATACAAACAATGGGAAACAAGTTCAGTGCAGGCAATGGGTAGCAAATTCTAAACAATCAATGGGAAACAAGTTCACTGCAGGCAATGGGAAGCAAGTTCACTGCAGGCAATGGGAAGCAAGTTCTAAACAATCAATGGGAAGCAAGTTCACTGCAGGCAATGGGAAGCAAGTTCACTGCAGGCAATGGGAAGCAAGTTCTAAACAATCAATGGGAAGCAAGTTCACTGCAGGCAATGGGAAGCAAGTTCACTGCAGGCAATGGGAAGCAAGTTCACTGCAGGCAATGGGAAGCAAGTTCACTGTAGGCAATGGGAAGCAAGTTCTAAGCAATGGAAGGGAAGCAGCAAGTTCTATGCAGGTATGGGAAGCAAGAGCAATACCAGGGCGCCTGGAGCTGGGTTTGACAGTTTGCGCTAGGGCACTCTTGGTCCTCACCCAGGTGTGGGTGCGCCTGATGGTGCTTCCAAGATGAAGAGGCCGCTGAGGAGGCGTGCGGCGTGACCCGATGTGCCCGATGGCACTTCCAAGATGAAGGGGCCGCTGAGGAGGCATGCGGTGTGACCCGATGCGCCCGATGGTGCTTCCAAGATGAAGGGGCTGCTGAGGAGGTGTGCAGCGTGACCCGATGCGCCCGATGGCGCTTCCAAGATGAAGGGACCGCTGAGGAGGCATGCGGCGTGACCCGATGCACCCGATGGTGCTTCCAAGATGAAGGGGCTGCTGGACTCCTAGTACCCCTTGAGTCTCTCTATGCTGCAAACAAGCCCCTACAAGGGGCATTCCTAGTGCCCCTGACTTGTCTTCCAGGAGCCTCTGAGTGTGAGTCTCAACAAGGTCTTTCACTATGAAGGGGGTTGGTTAAGCAACAAGTATTAAGAACAGCCAATGAGCCGTTTCAGTAGTTGCTGCTCAAAGCCAGCTGAAAAAGGATCCTGTTGCCCCAGAGGGGCCCAAAGAGGTCTGCCAGCTAAAGCCAGAGACCTCCTCACCATGTTCCCCCGTTGCACAGACCATGCAGCCATCCAAGACTGCAGCCAGTCCTGAGGACAGGAAAACAGTGGAAGACTCAGCAGAGGTATTATAATTGGTATTGGGCCCCAAGCCCCCCCTTGAGGTTCCCAAAGATGCCAAAATTCATGCCACAAACAGGGCAAAAAAGAGCATGCCACAGAGCTGAGCAACCATCACAGTGGGAGAGCTCCATTAGGCTAAAAAAAACCCACACAAACAAAAAATCAGAACAAAACACGATCAATCAAAAAACCGCAAAAGACACAGCAAAAAATGAACCCTGAAAAGGGGAATCCCAGCACTTCTCAGGCTAGCTGAGAAAGCCTGAAAAACGAGGCTGGCCAAAGGGCTTCTGCTGCCCTAGGCAGGCTCTCCATGCCACACTACCCCCTCCTCCCCTGATTGCAGTGCTACCCAGCCCATCATGCTGCCCCCCCCCCCCCAGCATCCATCTTTTCATCTGGGGGAGGGGGCAGTGTGGCGACTCCTCTTTGTACTGAAGCAGTGGCTGAACTGCTGCTTCAGTGCCACCTTGGGCCTTAAAGTGCCCTAAAGTGCTCAAGCGCATGTTAGATAATGGCCTGCCCCTTCCAACACAACTTTCTATAAGAGGGGCAGGAATGGCGGACCGAAACTGCATGCTCAAATACGGGTGTTTTAAAGTCCGCTGAAGCAGCAGTTCAGCTGCCGCCTCATAGGGAGGGGGAGGGGGGGGGTAGCCATGTTGCTTACCAGGATCTGCTGCTCTAGGTGACTGCCTAGTTCGCCTAGTGGACAGGTTGCCCCAGAAGGCCTGAGAGGCACAACTACCAGAGAAAAGGGTTTTTTTTTTTAATTTGGACCTGCTTTATTGCAAGTAGCAAGAGTCAAATATAGCCAATTAAAGTAAATGCAAGAATAGAAAAAAAATTCTGAACAAATAAAAGCCAGTTCAGCAAGCAGACAGTGGACAGGCAAGTGGGAAGGGGGACCTGGGCCCAAAGTTACCACCTCCATCAGTGACCTTGTGGGGTCCTCCTCTCCGGTCTACCAGTGCTGAAACCCATGGGTAACACAGCAGTGGACACAGGACAGCTGTCGTCATGAAGAGACAAGGGGCATACAAGTATCCGAGCCATGAGCAAATGTGCCTTGTGGTGATGAGGCTGCACTAAAGCCTAGGAAAATACCTGGAAAAATAACTTTTTCTTCTAGGCAGAGGAATCCCTCAGCTAAGCACATGTATCAGAATACAGGTAGAGAAAAAAAACACACATTCAGAACTATTGAGTGCAGGCCACACCCAGGCTCTATGGCAACACAGGGTGGAGATGGGAGGCACCTAGGGGAGGAGCCAGGAAAAGGAAGACACTCAAACACATTTAAGCTCTCAGGAAGAGGGAGCAGAGAGAGGAGGAAAGGAGAAAGAAGTAGGCAGAGGAGTTCCAGTTCCAGCTCTTGTTCTAGTTCCAGTTCTAGATACAGAGACAGACTCACGGAGAGCAGGAGACACAGTCTCAGAGAAAGCCACGGCCAGAGCCGGTGCCAGGGCCAAAGCCAGAGTGGAGGAGAAGGGAACAGAACCAGCCAGAGTCTCAGAGACAGGAACAAAGCCAGCCACCGTAGCAGGCACAGGACTGGAGACAGAGCCAGTCTCGAGCCGTCCAGGAGAGAGGGGCTGAGAAAGCAGTTTACAGGCAATGTGAAAAGGGAATATACACAGCAGACTAAGGAGAACTCAAACTTCAGGCGTCAAAGGCAGAGAGTGTCTAGGAACAGACACCGGAGAAGCTCTCAGAGCAGCTTTTGTTCATAAGACTGCACTCCAGAGAGGAGCCCTGCCATGAGAGGTTTACAGCCTGGTTTGAAGGTAGGAGGGATACTCCTGGGGAAACTGAAGGTTATAGCCCTGTTAGAAGAGCAGCACTAGAAGATTCCAAGAGAAAAGTTTTACCCCTTTTAAAACCTGTAAGGCAGAGTGTTACCACAAGCAAGGTCAGACAGTCAGAGCCTGTGGATATTTTATTCAGAGACAGGAAGCCTTGCAGTCACCCTAGGAGTCACCCTAGGAACCCAGAGGGGAGACAGAAGTCTCAGTGGAACAAACTGTTTAAGCTTTTAAAAGAAGTCAAGCCTGTGTGCACAGAGCAAGTTCCAAGCCCAGAGGAATGTGACTCTGTTTGTGAAAGTATGGACATGGAGCCCTATGAGATGGAACAGGACTCGGTTGATAGTTTAATGGATTGCTCTCTTTGTCTAGCATCGGAGTAAAAGAAGGCCAAGAGTTTTAAGCTCAGAGAAAACCGGAACCAGTTTAGCTGAGAAAAAGCCTTGTTGTTCTGAGCACTGAAAACTCTGGAAAGAAAAGGGATTTGCCATTGTTAGAGCTAACTGAAGTGCCTAAGTGTAAACTGAATGTCTTAAGAAGCTGTTATTCTGTGGATAATAGAAACAGGAAGAAGGAACCTTGTTTAAGCTTGCACAGTTTAAAAGAAGCTGATATCTTTACTGAAGGCACTAGGACCCAGTGAGCACTAAGTTTTAACCCTGGCATGTGAAGAAGCAAATACTGTTTGTTATACATGAAAGAAGTTTATTCTTGAGCACTACCAGGACATTGTTTTGTACGATAATTCTGATTGGAGAAAATATCCTCTTTAAGTTGTCCTGTTCAAATGCTACACACGAAGGTTGTTTGCAAAGTCTTGTCAAAAACTCAATAAATAAATTTCCTGTGTTTGCCAAAACACACTCTGACTGTCTTCGCCAAAACCCACTCTGACTGTCTTCTTGACCCACAACTACAACGTCAGAAGTCCTAGCTCTTAAGATGGAGCAAAATAAATGTTATGAGAAGGCATGCTGCAAGCTATAGGCGACCGCCTAGTCGGGGCACAGCGCCACAGCCTACAAGTCTCAATCACACAAGTTACAGATCATGGTCTCGTCCAGGCGAGACAGACATTTCTGCACTGTTGCACCAGGTCCAAACACCTTGCCACCTGCTGGAGGCAGAAAATACTGGCTCCTCTCAGTGCTGCACCAGTGGATATACCATAAGAATATAAGAAATGCCTTACTGGCTCAGACCAAGGTCCATCAAGCCCAGTATCCTGTTTGCAACAGTAGCCAATCCAGACCACAAGTGCCTGACAGGTTCCCAAAGAGGCACACACTTGCTTGTCCCAGGGCAAGCAGTAGATTTCCCGTGTCCTCTTTAATAATGGTTTATGTACCTTTCCTCCAGGAACTTGTCCAATCCTTTTTTAAACCCAGCTACACTAACAGCTTTAACTACAACCTCCAGTAACGAATTCCAAAATTTGATTATGCATGGAGTAAAAAAATATCTTCTCTTATTAGTCTTAAATAGGTTGCATTGTAGCTTCATTGTGTGTCCTCTAGTCTTTCTACTTTTTGATAGCGTAAGCTACCGATCTACGTTTACCTGTTCTACTCCATTCGTTAATATATAGACCTCTATCATATCCCCCCCCCCTCAGCCATCTGTTTTCCAAGATGAAGAGCCCCAACCTTTTAAGCCTGTCCTCATAGGGGTATCCTTCCATTCCCTTTACCATTTTTGTCGCTTTTCTTTGTACCTTTTCTAATTCAGCTATATCATTTTTAAGATATGGAGCCCAGAATGATGACATTACTGAAATTTGCTCTAGTCTATCTCCACCTGCTGAATGGGGAACATTACCCACTCATCTAGATTGGTCCAGCAGAATGATAAGAGAAAAAAGTTAAAATAAAATTTCTCACCTTTTTTTCTTTTCCTTTTTTTAAAATTGAAATTAGACAAAATAAAACCCAAGAAAACAGTAAAAGGGAGAACTCGGTTTCCATATTCATTCAGCAAACCAGAAAACACAAATGTGAGGGGTTTGAGGAAGACATTGTGCAAAAAAAGGGGCCATGCATGTTCTGAGCTACGAGAACACTTTGAGATGCCCGATTACAACTTGTTGTGGATGGAAAAGTACTTTTTAATATTACAACTGGCTATTTGTGAAATTGATTTAAAAATAAGGGAAAAGGTCAAAGATAGACCAATTTGGCAATTCTAGTAAAAAAAGTCAGAAGTAGAGACAACGTCGTCACAAGCATTGAAATTCATCCAGACAAAGCAAAAACAAAGTACAAGCAGCACGGCAATCCATTTAGTAAAATTTGCCAGCATAATGATAGCTATCTAGCCAGGGGGGTTTATTTGGACTAAAGGCATGCACTGTCTTCTACATGAATGCATTGTTTGTGAGAAAAAGCTGTAAAATACTGTCCCGGCACTTTTTTACTAAACATAGTTATTATAATAAAAAACAAAAGATAGCTTCAACTTCGGAAAAGAAAGTCAAAATAAGTGATAAAATTCACAAGATAAGTTAACTAGTGGCAAAGGTGGTTGTTGAACAAATAAGAGCACAGCAATGTTGCAAAGCCTTTGCTTTAACCCCTTTGCCAAGGAATAGTTAAAGTTAATGTTTGAAGGGAAAGATGGAAAATGCAACAAGAGTCTTCTTTCTAACAAATGAATTACTGACATGCCAAACAGTGCTGAGAGAACTGTAATAGGTAAAAAATTCAATTTGCCCTTCAAGCGGATGAACCCACAGATATTAGTGGCAAAACACAGCTTTAAGAAGAATTGTTCTCATACAAAGGAAAGCAACATCTAGTTAATTTTTCTGATTCTGCTCACGAGTGAATGCGCTTGGCTGAGATTTTTCAGCATCTGAATATAGTGAATACTAACATGCAAGGACAGAGTTCAACTGACAAAATATGTACACTTCAACTGAAAATTAGGGTGTCAAGTGTGAGTGCCTCAGATAGGAATCTGGAAATGCTTCCTGTGGTTGCCCAAACAAAACATGAAGCAACTCTCCTTGTTTTACATCATTTGGACTTCTTACAAGAAAGCATCACTTGCTATTTGCCTCCTTTGTCATCTGAAAAGTACAATTAAGTTAGAAGCCCATTCATACAAGTACCACACATAGCCAGACTGTTTGCTCTTGAGAAAGAAGAATATTTATTTGAAAGATATCTGAAACGACAGAACACTGAAATTAAAATACTTTGATTTAGTCCCAAATAAGTATTAAAACCAAACACAGCAACACTGTAAAGAAGTGCTGTAAACTTTGCTGCAATTTTTGACATTTGTATGCAAACTTGACTTTCCAGCTCTTAACATTAAAGAAAAGGAAAATAATTTTTCTGTAGGATAATACGACGGGAAAGCACATATTTTTAAGTTGTTTTATAAAGACACATATGAACCTCTATGTCTGCATAAAATACTAACACAAATCCAAAAAAATCAAGCCTAGATTGAAGGAAAAGAGATTATGCCTACATGTAAATCAAGACTAATCCCATGCTCTGCCCAACCTCCTCTCCTAAGCAAACTTTTTAAACCCAGCTTACTTTTAGGTGAGACCTAATTATAAAAGGGGCATTTTACTAGTAAAAAACATCAAACAAATAACATAAGAACATAAGATATGCCATATTGGGTCAGACCAAGGTCCATCAAGCCCAGTGTCCTATTTCCAACAGTGGTCAATCTTCAGTTCCACATCTATGCAGACGTCATCATGCTATATGGTACCTTCAATGCAAAACAAACATCTTACTCCACGCACCAAGAATCCTTTGCAGATGTCGTCTCCAGTTGGCTAGAAACCAACAACTTATCAATCAACTACAAAAAAAAAAAAAGGAAGCCCTATTTATAACCAAAGATGACTCCTTCATGTCACCAACCACCATAACTCTAAACACCACACAAGCAAATGTCCAATCAGAAGTGAAGCACCTTGGCATCACCCTTGATAAACCACTCGCCTTTAAAACTCACGTAAGTAAAAGCACCAAATCTATATATTACAAAACTAAGATCCTACAAAGACTCCAACCACTCCTCAAACCTCCAGACATTTGTTCAGCACTCCAAGCCATGATTCTCCCCCATCTAGACTACTGCAGCTTTATCTCAATACACCATAAACCCTCTACAACCTGCACTACATACAACAGTGTGTATCCTCCTAGGAGCTACCAGACAAGAACACATTGCACCATTCCTCAAACCACTCCACTGGTTACCACTACAAAAGCATATAAAGTATAAAACCCTCCTCCTGATTCATAAAACAATATACGCCCCCCCCCCCCATTCTCATCCATGTGATGCTTCAAACCCCCTCACTGACCAGAGTAAGAAGAACATCTACACTGAACATCCTGATCATCCTCGATGCCAGAACTAAATACAGCCAGCAAGGAGGTGGCTTATCCTATGCACCATTAATCTGGAACACTCTACCAGACTCACTAAGGAACATTACTGATCTCCACACCTTCCAGAAACAGCTAAAACCCCACATGTTCTCTGAACACTTAAACCCCATCACATAACCCATACCCCCTGCCTATTCCTTGGTAACAAACATTCCTCCAAATGACACAATGTATATATTTTCAGCCACACAGATGTATATATTTCTTAACCCTTTTTGTTCCAATGCATACTGTATATAGTTAAGAAGTTAAATGTATATGTTAACAGTTCTTTGTTCCATATGCACCACTTTGACCTGGTGAAAAGCTGTATATAAACACAGCTAAATGAATAAAATAAAGAGCAGCAAATCACCTGGGCCAGATGGTATACATCTGAGGTTGTTGAAAGAACTCAAATATGAGAGTGCAGGCCTATTAGGAATCTGTGAACTATCATTAAAAAGGTTCCAGGGGTGATCTGAGACGAATGAGCTTGATGTCAGTACTGGGCAAAATGGTAGAAAAGAAACGATTATAAAGAACAAAATTAATGAACATTTAGATAGCAATGGTTTAATGGAAGACAGCCAACATGGCTTTAACCAAGGAAGATCTTGTCTTACTAATCTGTCTTACTGTGCTGATGGACTACATCTTTCTGTCACAGGGAAAAGGATCCTAACTGAAAAATTCAGGCAGTATGTGGACAGGCATTTAAACTAGGGAAAGGGGGTGACGGATGGAGAAGAACAACTTTAGGGCGTCACTCCCAGCAAAAGCATATTAACATTGGAAAGAGCCACACTTTTTTAAACCACACATCAATGGCAAGTGGGAGGAGGCATGTAAAACAAAATCCATGCAAAATACAAACAAGCCAGTCAACAAAGCTGGAAAGCAATGAGCACAAATGCTCGAAGCCTAGCCAACAAAGTTCCTGACTTGGAAGCCCTAATTGTGGAAATGGACTTGGACATTGTGGCCATTACAGAAACATAGTTTAACAAGTCGCATGAATGGGATATAGCCATAGCTGGCTATAATTTATTTAGAAGAGATAGAGAGGGTAGAAAAGGAGGAGTAGTAGCCTTATATGTCAAAAGCAATATTAAAGCTTCTGAAATGCAGGGGACATGGGGAAAAGAAGAGGCGTTGTGGATTGTGTTGGAAAAAGGATATGGTACTGTCATCCATACTGGTGTAGTCTACAGGCCTCCAACTCAAACTGAAGAAATGGATTGCAATATCAATAATCAATTTGCTAAGATAGCCACAAAAGGGGAAGTAATCATATTGGGTAACTTTAATCTACCCAATGTGGATTGGAGTATTCCTTCTGCACATCTGGAAAGAAGTAAAAAAAAATGGTGGATGCCTTCCAGATGCATTACTTAGACAAATGGTGAAGGATCTGACCAGGAAAAGCTTGACGCTGAATTTAGTACTCGCCAATGGAGATAGCGTGTTGAATATCCTGGTGGGTGCCCATGTGAGCAGCAGCGATCATCACACGGAATGGTTTGAGATAAAAGCCAAGGTGGAGTCCATCACAGCAAGCTGAAAGTCCTAGACTTCAAAAACACTGACTTCGGTAAAATGGCCAAGTACCTGAAGGAGGAGTTGGCAGAGTGGGAAGGAATAAGGGAAGTGGAATTGTAATGGGCTAAACTAAAGGAGGCAATAAAAGGGGCAGCAGATACATATGTAAGCAAAGTAAATAAAAACAAGAGGAAAAGGGAACCTATTTGGTTCTCCAAAGAAGTGGCTGTACAAATGCAAAAAACACAGCTTTCACAAAATTCAGACGTTCGCAAACAGAGGAATATAGAAAAGAATACAGGATCAAACTAAGAGTGACAAAAAGAGAAATAAGGATAGCAAAATCAAAGGCAAAAGAAAAGATGGCTAAAGATGTGAAGTGTGGCAACAACCTTTTTCAGGTATATTCAGGAGCGGAGGAAAATCAGAGGTGGAATTGCAGGACTCAAAGTGCTGGGAATGGTTTTGTGGAAAGTGACATTGAAGAAGCAAAAATGCTAAATAAATTCTTCTGCTCTGTTTTTACTAAAGAAAATCCTGGGGAAGGACCATCTGTGATTGACAAATATACAAATGGGAATGGAGTAGATACCACACCATTTACAGAAGATGATGTGTTTGAACAGCTTGCAAAACTGAAAGTGGCCAAGGGCATGGGACCAGATGGGATACATCCCAGGATACTGAAAGAGCTCAGAGAGGTTCTTGCAGGGCCATTAAAGATGTTTTTAACAGATCCTTGGAGACAGGAGAAGTTCCACAGGATTGGAGAAGGGCTGATGTGGTACCTCTTCACAAAAGTGGTAATAGGTAAGTGGCAAACTACAGGCCAGTAAGCCTTACCTCGGTGGGGGAAGAGTAATGGAGGTGCTCTTGAAAGAGCGAATAGTGGACTTTATTGAAACCAACAGGTTGCATGATCCGAGGCAACATGGTTTTACCAAAGGGCAATCTTGCCAAACAAACCTGACTGGATGACCAGAGAACTAGCTTAAGGGCATGCGATGAATGTGATCTACCTAGATTTCAGCAAAGCCTTTGATTCTGTTCCTTATAGGAGGCTTATCAATAAACTCAACAGCTTGGTGAGGTCCCAAGGCGGTGAATTGGATCAGAAATTGGTTGACTGACGGAAAATGTTCTGTGGACAGATGAAACCAAACTTGAGCTCTTTGGAAATGCAGACCAGCAATACAGTTACAGGCAAAGAAAAGAAGTTTATAAGAAAAACCACACCATCCTACAGTTAAATATGGTGAAGGTTCCATAATGTTGTGGGGCTACTTTGCTGCCTCAAGAACTAGAGGCCTGGAATGTATTAAAGCAGGGGTCACCAACCTGCGAGGTCCCTCCGTGCGGCCCGCGAGACTCTACCCCAGTGCGGCCCGCCAAGGCAAACTCACCGACTCCTTCTTCTGCAGCCGCGGCTCCCTGCCTCTTAGGGAACCGCGGCTGTGCTTGTAAAATCATCGCGGAGCCCTTCCTGTCTTGACGGGCTCCGTGCAGCATTGTCCCGCCTCCAAAGGAAGTGGTAAACAACTTCCTTTAGAGGCGGGACAATGCTGCACGGAGCCCGTCAAGACAGGAAGGGCTCCGCGATGATTTTACAAGCACAGCCGCGGTTCCCTAAGAGGCAGGGAGCCGCGGCTGCAGAAGAAGGGAGGGAGCTGACATGGAATAATCAAAGTACAGGTATGAGCAGGTTTTTTTTCGCGCGGGGGGGGAGGGGGGTGCGGACCACGAGTCTGCCGGTAGTCGGCTGTGCGGCCCGCGGCCCTCTGGAGGTTGGTGACCCCTGTATTAAAGGAATCATGAAGTCAGAAGACTATCAAGCTTTTTTGGAGAAAAATGTGCTAACCAGTGTCATAAAGCTAGGTTTGGGTCATGGGTCCTACAGCAGGATAGTGACCCAAAACATTCATCCAAAACTACAAAAGAACAGTTAAAAGGGAATACATGGACTGTTTTAAACTGGCCAGCAATGAGTTCTGATCTCAAACCAAATCGAGAAGGCATAATGCATTCTCTGCCTTGGATAATGAGAGTGCCCAATCTGTGGAAACTGAACTGCCCTTAAATGAGAGAATCAATGCGCAATCTACTGATAAAGCACTAAATATGAGGGAAAAAAAAATCACAAAAAAAAGAAAACTACTACTACTTGGAGATTCCATCATCAGAGGCACCACCTTGGGAACACAGTTCAAAGGAGAGCAAATGGTCAAATGCCTCTCAGGCTCTTCAGCCAACAGGAATACAAACCAAATTATTGGTATAGTTCCTGAAGAAAGTGAGCACTCCAAAATTGACGTTGTCACTCACTTGGATACAAATGACCTGGCTAGAAACAATGCCTCTGCAGTTCAAAGGGACTTCCAGACTCTGGGAGAGAAACTCAAGCCTATTGTTTACACTATAGCATTCTCAGAAGTTCTACCTGTTCTTGGTAAGGGGACAGAAAGGCTGCATTGCATAAAGAACTTTAATACATGCACTGTTCCCTCTAAGTCGTGCGTGTGCGCGCACGCACACACTTCGCCGAGCGAGCCCACATACTTTACAACACAGCTCACAAAAATTACGGTTCTGATAGAAAACACCACAGACGTCTTAAAATGTAAAAGTTGCTGTGTATTTACGGTTTTCACAAGTTCAACAATATTTTCTAGTGCAATCTTATAGACCTTCAGGATATAAGATCTTTTGTCTTGAACTTTAATTGGCGCATTGAGAAACTTCTGCTTCTGTACTTTGGCTTGCGACATGTGTGAGTAGTCCAATTGTAATCTGTAATTCAAATTGCATTACTAAATTTTTTACTACATTGAAAACTGAAAGAAGTTAATTTTTAAAATGTTTACCTATACTGGAAGAGGATAGCTGATTTTATGAGTAGGATTGTGTTACAGCGAGTCCGTTGGACAGCATCGCTTGTGGTGTTAGATCAGCTTGGACCACTCCACCCGAAAGGGAAATGGGAACGCCTTTTGGTCAGGAAGGCATGTCTGGTGTGTAAAGGCCCGATACTTCATAGGTGGAGAGAAGCGTCAGGTCCCACATATTGGGAATGGCGCAACAACTTTCACCAACTGATGCTTATGGAAAGGAGAGAGGCTAGAGGAAGTGCTCGACATTGGGCCTTATTCCTGCTAATTTGGGAACCTTATATTCAGATATTGAGGCCTCGTGTCCGAAATGAAGTGCTTCAATTGGGTTGAGAAGGTCGTAAGATATTAATAATATAATTAGTATGCATGTTCACTATGGGGGGTTGGTTGCTGAAGGGGGAGGCTGTGGGGTGGGAGGGAGGTTGGTGGGGAAAGGAGGGGAAAGGGGGGGGAAGAGGGGAATATTGTAAATTCTTTTTTCTTGCTGTATTTGTATGATTGATTTGCTGAGGAATCCAGGTCTGAGAGATCACTAGAAATGCCATTTTTTTAGGTATTTGTTGTTTTTTTTAATATATTGTTTTGCATGTTCTGTATTATTTGGTTTTCAATAAACAGAGTTTACAAATAAAATGTCGAAACCGATAGCGATAAGAGATACAAAACGTAAGAGAACGTCCGGAGCTTTTAAGCCTGAATGGCTTGAAGAAATTGTTGAAACTGAGACACCGAAACCTCGGGATAAAACGTGCGTTCAACTGCGTGAAATATTCACTTACGAAGAGGATGACGGGAGTAGTCTGTTTATACTGCTGAGATGCAAAAACCATCGGAGAGTTTGAGTGGCAAATTTTGGGATGATGTGTGGAAACTGGACTTTTTGAAACGATATCTGTCTAGTAAGTCTCATACTGAAAGTGTTAAGAAACTTAGAGCTAAAAATCCAAATTTAAGAGGAGGATTATTTAACTTGTTGCTTGAAAGCACTGCTGAAAAAGAGAAAAGGCAAATTAGTAATGAACGGAAGCGTTCTACACCAGAAGAAATTAAAATTCTAATTGATAGTGTTTTGCTGGCTGTTCGGATGAATATTTCCATGCTCTCTGTTCAAGATACTAATGAACACATGTCCAAGTACATAACCATACCTGAAAGCTGGAGAAGCAAAAACCTATTTGTTTGAATTTCTTGAAATTTTAAACATAAATGTCCAAGATAAGCTCATAGCAGATGTTGCATCAGCAGCGTATCATACATTAACTATTGATGAAAGCACAGACATTTCTGTCAACAAATACTTAATACTATACTTCAAATATTGGCCAGTAAATTCATGTCTGTATAAAACTTCATTTGGTGGGATGCTACAGTTGAAAGCATGTGATGCTGCATCAATAGTCAGTGCACTCCGGGAATTCTATGGGAAACACAAGCTTGACCTTAACAAAATGATCATGTTTACTTCGGATTGTGCCTCTGTCATGTCAGGCAGAATAAATGGTGCTGCTGCGCAGCTATAAAAAAAAAATGTTTCGCATTTAGTGCAGCAGCATTGTGTTGCCCATCATGAAGATTTGGGGATCTCTGAATCATGGAAGAAGTAAAGTTGATGAAAGAAGTTGAAACTTTCATGAGAACTGTTTACACAACCTTTTGTTGATCTTCTACTAAAAGTCACAATTTAAAGAATTAGCAGATGCTTCTGAATGCGAGTCAATTGCTTTTAGATCTCTGAACGAAGTGCAGTGGTTATCTAGACATTTTGCTCTTCAAGCAATTCAAAATTATGATCCATTATTAAAATACTTTGAAGGAGAGAAGGATAATGATCCCATTGCAAAGTACTGTTATAAAACGCTAAACAGCCAACAAGTCCATATAACACTGCAAATTTTGAATGATGTTTTATCTGAACTAGCTTCATTAACAATGGCATTTCATAAATGTGGGCTAACACCACTAGAAGCATATCATCTTGCACAGGGTAAGCTGAACAAAATCCAGATGCAATACTTGGGTGACACAGTAAAATGGAGTGATAAAGCACAGTTACTTACCTGTAACAGGTGATCTCTGGGAACAGCAGGAATAAGTCTTCACATATGGGTACGTCGGTACCGACGGAGTCTGCGCAGGAACGCTTCCCAGCGTCCAATCAAGAGCTTTTGGAAGCATCCCAGCACGCCTGCGTGTTGCCTTCCCGCCTTTCCCAACTGCCTCTCCTCAATTAAGTTTTAAAGCTGAGACAAAGAGAGAGAGAGAGAGGAAAGGAAAGATAGATAGAGATACAACTCCTGGGGAGGTGGGAGGGTTGTGAAGACTTATTCCTGCTGTTCCCAGAGATCACCTGTTACCTGTGCTATCTCCAGGAACAAGCAGGAATGAGTCTTCACATATGGGGACTCCCAAGCTGAGATGCCTGAAGTCCCAGCATGTCATAGGCTGGAACATGCTATCTCCCACAACACCAGGCATCCTGAGGATGGAGGGTAGGAGTTGAAGAAAGAAGGATGCTGTGGAACAGCTAGCCTAGCATAGGACTGCAGAGATGGAGTCCATGTGTGGATGATGATGGTCATCAATAATATTGCAAAGGATATTGCAATATGGACCTCCCCTGACAAGATTTCACAGAAGTATGGAGGTTCATGGATCTACTGGGAAACCTAGTAGAGGAACCTTGAAGAGGACCTCACTGTAAGTGGAGGTAATAATCCTGTAGGAAAACCAGTGGAGGTCAAAATCTTGAAAAGTTAACAGGTAACCCTAGTAGGGAAACTGGGGTAGTCCAAAAATGGTGGGCCTTCAGCGGAAGGCTTTATGAGAAAAAGCCTAGCTCTTTTGGAGGCAGAGTGAGTCACTCTTAGGAGCAAAAAGAGAAGGCTAACCGATTTGGACAAACAGGTACAGACCTTGTGGGGAGAAAGGGTGTGGGAACTCCTTGTATCTCAAAAGAGAGGACAAATGCCTGAGGCGTTAAGCCTGTGATTAACTGAAGATCCACAATGTCTCTCCTAACTGGGGTAAGCTAGGAGAGATATTGGGCACGGAGAGCTTCAGAGGTACCTAAACCATTAGGTTATGGTATAAAAATTGTTGACTACCACAGGAGTGGTTGAGTGTGTAGAACCCCAAACCTGCTAGATAGCATAGGTATGGGTAAAGCCCTTCTGTCAGAATCATATAGCTATATGAGGATAGACAGTGAGATAGATAAGTATATGGATACATATCTATCTATAATAAAATATCTCAACAGATATATATATATATATATAGACAGACATATAAAAATATATCTATAGTGAGATATGGCAGGGCATAAAATACACACAAAAAATAAATATGGATATGTAGGCCTACATATGGGTGTCTGCAATTAAACAGACAGAGATATGCCTACAGCACAGTGATCACATAGGATATGTGGAGAGGAAAGATTCATCTAATAAGAAGGAGTTGGAACCTACTTGAGAAGACATATAGAGAATCTATTCCTCCTGGTTATGATCTGCAAGAATGCTAGTTAGTGAAAAATAACCAGGACTGTTACGTGAAAAACCAAGGATAATGTGAATGTGCAGCCAGCAAGTCCCGAGTCTTCCAGGACTCTAACATGGTAAGTAGATAGAAGATGCCTAGAGATGAGATACCATGTTGACCTGCTTAAGGGCAAAGGTATCATGTGTTCTTACCATGAAGACAAGCATATCCCCGATTGGGAATACTATGGACCAAAGCAGGGAACTGGCAACTCCTTGAGCTTTCACGTAAGAGAAGGCCTATGTCCTTTATATCAAAAAAGGATAGTAAAAGAAGGGAGAACCTTCTAGTCATGGGAGACATGACTGAAAAGCCTTTTCTAACCAGCTAGGATAGCTGTTGGAGAAAAAAAAAACCATGCTCTCTAGCAAGGGCCCATAGTGGAAAGCTTCTCTGTAGATTGCAGAGAGCATGATGCAGGAGAATGAGGAGATAGAACTGGCTGTTAGAGAGCCAGTATCTTTGCCAACTATGCTGACAAAGTCAGGAAAATGAAGAGGGCAGAATAGAAGACAATCTAGAAAGCTTGTAGTGAGATGATCTCCAAGAGAGATGAAGCACTGACTTGGAGCCACTACTAAGACTAGACAGAATGTTAGTGGAGGACAATCTGGTTGTTTGTGGACAAGAACCAGTGGTCCAAACATTAAAGCTCCTGCATAGGCAGCTGTTAGCAAGACAGCAGAAGAATCTTACTGTTCAAAAACAGAAAGAACAGACAGAACAGGAGTAGGAAACTCTGGACATGTCTGATAAGCTGCCCCAAAGCAAGATTGAGCAGAGGAGGTAAACTCCGCACTGGAAAGTGAGAAAAGTAGAGAGGCTGAAGAAAAAGCCTCCCAGTAAGTAATTCCCTCTTACAGGGGAAAAACTTGGTAAGAGGGTGAAGAGAATGGAGCTGAAGAAGACTTACAAAGTAGGAAGTCTATAGAAAGGAAAGAAACATGCTGGCACAGGAACTATCATTTGATAGTGGTTAGACCTCTTTCCCTAGCAGGAAAAAGAGGAGAAACCTGTGACCTATAGGCATGAATATCCTGACAGCTCATAGAAAAATAGAAAAAATTGATATCTTTTGGAAAGTGATCCATGTGTAGGGGTTAGAATGAAGCGGTGGATTGCCTCCATTGAGAAGAAGCAACTGTAGATGCTAACCCCAAGAGTCACAAGCATCTGATGATGATTGATCAGAAACCCTGCAGATGCTGGGTTTGCTGAGCCTGGTGAGAGGTTGGATTCTTCAGACCAGGACGATGCCTCCCCTGTTGGGGAACATTTGTATGATGGGCAAGTGATGAATAAAACCTTCTTCTCCTGTGGGAAGAAAGTTTGGTAGGAGATTTCCTACCTAGTGGGACAGAAGAAGGTGTAGAACAAACCTTAGGAACAGGTAAATCAGTGGATAACTGAGTAACCTGGCGTAAAGACTCCTTGTTGAAAAGATTTTCTCCAGTGCAAGGAGTATGTCCCAGACATTGTTGTGCCCATTTGTCCAAGTCTGAAGATTGGAGCCAGGCTCTACGTCGTGCCCCTATAGCAATAGCAGAAGTTCTGCTAACAGATTCAAAAGAGTCTAGGGAAGCACGAGAAAGAGAAACCAAGAAATATTCTGGATATGCTTAAGCAGTGAATAGTCTTTACTCCTAGAATTTGGAAGGAAAGGAGTCAAAAGATGTAACTGCTTTGTGACCTCTTCAAGAGAAAGACTCATATAAAAAATATATGAGAGAATTTTTGCAGAAAGCATAGATGTCTGGAAGGTTTGACGTCCAAAGTCATCTAGTGTCTTAGACTCACGACCTGGCGGATAAGAAGAGTGCTTTTTCTTACTCTTTACCCGCCTCATTGCTGATTCCACTACTATGGAATGATGAGGAAGTTGAGTCTTTTGAAACTCTGGAGAGGGGGGCACCTGATATAAAAAATCAGTTGCCCTGGGAGGTGGGGGTACCCTTAAAGGTGTTTCCCACATTCCTAGAAGGAGATCCTGCAAGGAATGATGCAAAGGAAGCATTATGTTGTCCTTTGCTTTGGCAGAAACAGAGCCTTGTGCAGGATCATGTCCTGGAATAGGAATGGCAAGAGATCTTGCTATATCCAGGAGGAAACTCTGAAAAGAGGGATCCCAAACAGGAATCTCCCCTGGACAGGGCAGATCTAAAGAACTAGCCTGAGCATCCAGAGTTATCCAAATATATAGGAATAGAAGATCCTGCAGAGTGCAGGTGTGGAATGCTTAAAAGATGGTTGCTGGTACTGGCTGTCAGGAGCAGCCCCCATCCTTACCACATCGTCCATGCCAGGTATCGACTCCAAGCTTGGTATAGAATGGAGTGATCCTGTTGAAAAAAGCATGGCAGGAATAGGCGACAATGCTACTGTGGGTACCGGTTCAGATGCTGATACCGGTACCGATGTTGAAGTCGACAAAAGACAGACATCGGAGCAGTCATCGGTGACAGTTCAATCGGTACCGAGGTAAGCGAAAACCTCCGGCCGCTATCCTCGGTACCGAAGCACCGGTATCGATCAGTGTCGGTACCAAAATGTATTGGTATCCAGTCTTCTAGACTAGAGATCGATTCCAAACTCGGCATCGAGGGCAAAGAGCCTGATAAGCGAAGCATGGAAGGCACCGACCGTGAAGGTAATGAAGACATCGGTACCAACTTTGGTACCGTGTCTGATACCAGTGAAGGAAGGGCAACCAGTGGCAACTCAATCGGCGTCGGGGGAACCAAGAGTTGCGGATCCGAATCATCGGAACCGAGTCTTCGGTACCGTCGAGAGCTGGTACCAAGGCGAGTCGGTACCCAGTCCTCCAGACTGGAGATCGATTCCAGACTCGGCATCGAAGGAAGCGAGGCTATCGATGCACATCTGGAGGGTACCGACGTCGGTTGGAGTATCAGTGTTGGTACCGATAATGGAAAGTCAATCTGGAAGGTATCCACCGGTCCCGAAGATACCGAGGACGCCAGATGACGATCCCTGGTGAGGAGTGTTTCATCCAACACCAGTGCCGATGCCGGGGTATCGGTACCGCTCGAAGCAGATGCCACCACCGTACACGGCTTAGGTATGTTCTGTGGGGGGTGAACCCCAGGAACAACCTGAAACCCCTTATAGGCTTTGGAGACTGAAGACTCTCGCCAGGGTTTTGAAGCCAGTGGGCCCTCGAGGGCAAGGCCGGAGCCGTCTACATGCTGCGCATGAGACCTACCACTCGAGGACTGGCTAGTCTTAACAGACTGTTTGTGGGTTACCTGATCCTGTGTGGACGAAGAAGGGGACAGTGCCCCGAAGTTGGAGGGCAACCGTGTATTGAGGGAGCCTCGATGTTGAAAACCTCTTCTTACCAAACTGTTGTCAGGACCCAAGCAGGTTAGACACCGACTTCGAGGGTCTAAAAATAAAGTTGTACCGCCACAGTCTGAACATTTCTTGGAGAAAGTATCTGGTGGTTCCATGAAGGAAAAAGAAGAGGCCTAAAAGGCCTAAGAAACCGTGGGACACTATGAAGAGAAAATATCCCGTGGAAAAGGAAAATTTTTCAAGAAAAGAAAAACAAAACACCGGCGGTACCGGTGGCGTCGGGAAGACAGCCGCGACCACAAGAAAAATAAAAAATAAAAAAGAATTTTCTGCGGTGACAGGAGGACGTCCTGCCGGCTCCGCGGAAAAATGAAAACTGAGGAGAGGCAGTTGGGAAAGGCGGGAAGGCAGCACGCAGGCGTGCTGGGATGCTTCCAAAAGCTCTTGATTGGACGCTGGGAAGCGTTCCCGCGCAGACTCCGTCGGTACCGATGTACCCATATGTGAAGACTCATTCCTGCTTGTTCCTGGAGATTATTAAAAATCTTCTCGACAAGATACCTGGAGACGTTTCAGTGGATACTGGTTCCATACTTATTTTCATTAATATGCTGTGTCTGCATTTAGGGGAAAGATTTCCTGAAAATGAAATTGAGGAATGGTCTGCTTTTGACTTGACAGCAATAGCACAGTGTGATTATGAATTTGGAATTGAAAACGTCCAATCACTCTGCTTAAAGTACAAACAATTTCTTATGGAGAAAAATATCGTTATTCAGCAGTACAATGACTTCAAGTTCTTAGTTGCAGAAAAAAATCAAAAGAAAACTGAAACAATTTTCCGGATATGGTGACTTTGGTGTTTCAGAATGCTCACTTTGCAGATTTAGCAAAATTGATGGATATTGGTGGAACATTTTTGGCTTCTAGTGCAGATTGTGAGCGTGGTTTCAGCTTGATGAACAGTTTAAAAACCAAAATAAGGAATCGTTTACAGTTAGAACATTTGGAAATGCTGATGTGTGCTAAGAGTCATGTTCAAGATGGTGGATCAGTAGACCTTGAAAAAATTTATTCAGACTGGTTCAATTTGAAAGATCGCAGAGAAAAATTTTGAGAATGAACTGTTAATAGTAAGCTCATTCTCTTCTTCCATGCATAAATTATTTACATGAAATAACAATGACTTTCAATAAAAATTAACTGAAATAATACCACATTTGTGATTGTAATTACTAGAAATTTTCCACTTCATTTAGTAATCATCTATTTTCATTTAATTTGATTAAAATCAATGTGGTGTACATACTGTATTCTGACGTGTAATCAAATTTTAAAGTACATAACTCCAAGTGTTATGTGGCGCACAAAAATTTAACCTTCCTTCAAAAGCTGCACAGCTGATATTTAATGCGCACACAGCCTACAGAAATTTAGAGGGAACATTGAATACATGGCAAACCTGGTACAAACAAGAAGGATTTCAATATATAGGCGATTGGGGAAACAGATTGATCAACAGGAGACTATGCTGTGCTGATGGACTATACCTCTGTCACAGCAAAAAGGATCCTAAGTGAAAAATTCAGGTAGTATGTGGACAGGCATTTAAACTAGGGAAAGGGAGTGACGGATGGAGGAGGACAAGTTCAGGACGACACTCCCAGGAAAAGCATAACATTGGAAACAGCCACACTTTTAAACCACACATCAATGGCAAGTGGGAAGAGGCGTGTAGAACAAAATACATGTAAATACAGGCAAGCCAGTCAACAAATGCTGGAAAGCATTGAGTATAAATGCTCTTAGCCTAGCCAACAAAGTTCTTGACCTGGAAGCCCTAATGATGGAAATGGACTTGGACATTGTGGCCATCACAGAAACATGGTATAACGAGTAGCATGAATGGGATATGGTCATACCTGGCTCTAATCTATTTAGCAGAGATAGAGAGGGCAGAAAAGAAGGAGTAGCTGCACTATATGACAAAAGCAATATTAAAGCTGCTGAAATGCAGGGCATATGGGGAAAAGAAGAAGCGCTGTGGATTGTGTTTGAAAGAGATGGCGGCACTGTCATCCATACTGGTGTAGTTTACAGGCCTCCAACTCAAACAGAAGAAATGGATAGCAAATTGATTATTGATACTGCAAAGAAAGCCATGAAGGGCAAAGTGATCATACTGGGTGACCATGGGCGGTTCAAGGCAATCTGCTGCCTGAAGTGAAGAATGAGATGGTGCCCCCCCCCCCACCTTAGAGGGGGGGGGGGCGGGCTATTTCAGAAATCCAATCAAGCAGACTGAACCAAACCAAAAAACCGATTAAATTATATAGAGGAAATGCAAGATGTTTGCACACAGGGCCATATCGAGCTGCAATCGCGCCCTGTGTGACTTGCAGCTCGGGCGCACGCCCCCCCTCATCCCCCCATACCTCTGTCCAGTGCTGCCTGCTCTTTTCCAGCTGCTGCCACCCTCTGTTTTTTTTCACAGCAGCAGGGAAAGAGCAGGCAGCACTTGACGGAGGTATGGGGGGGAGGAGGAGGAGGAGGAGGAGGAGGGGGCATGCGCCCTATCTGAAAGGTGCCAGCACGTTAAGCAAATCTGTCCCTCCCTGCTCTGACATCGCGTCAGAGGAGGGAGGAACCAGACCTGCTTAAAGTGCTGCGAATAGGCTTGGGGGTGCATTTCGGCTGCCTGCTATTGTCCTGCCAGTGGCGGCAGGGCAACAGCAAACAGCCGAAATGCTCCCCCCAAGCCTTTGTGCCCTGTGCAGCTGCACCACTTGCACAAGTCTAGGTACAGTCCTGTTTGCACACCAAGGAACTAAAAGCACAGTTTATAAAACTAAATATTAACTCATTTTAATTTTGTTATAAACTGTGTTATGCTTTTTCTTTTTCAACATATATTTTGCATCCACAGTAGGTGCAGAGCAGAACCAGGACATTCACCCACAGAACTCAATATTTAAAAAAGAAAATCTAATTCTGATCATCTCACTAACAACCACCACCACCACTATTCTCCAGTACCAGGCATATTGTGAACTAATACAAAACCCTACAACAAAGAGCAAACCTACCATACCATACCATTACAAAACTTCCATAACTCACATAAGGAGCCCATCCAAAAAAAGTGTCACTAAATTCTACAGTAGGCCCTGGAACATCCATACACCTATTTGAAAAGCTGAACAAGTCAAATTAAGTACAGTATAGATCCTTATGTACAAACTTCATGTTAACAGAACACCTGACCTCAGTAAAACACTCACAACATCGACCTTAATGAAGTACAGAATAAGTAACCACAATCTAAAGTAAAAATAAAAATATGTAGACAAAATTTAAACTGAAACCCCAAGAAGCCAGAGTTCATATGCAGTGCAACATCAAATAAATAAGAAATGCAGCTCCCCAATACTGTGTAAAATATAAAAATAGCACAAAGTCCAATCACTAAAATTCAATAAAATTATTCTTTCTACCTTTGCTGTCTGACCATTTTATTCTCTGATCATGCTGGTCCCGATCTGAGGCTTCTGCTTTCCTGTTTTCTCTTAGCTCTCTATCTGTGGTTTATGGTCCATCTGCCATTTCTTATCTCTTCTTTTGTTTTCTTCACTTCCTTCCATCAGCCCATTTCCAGTTCCAGTAACCCTCTCCAGTATCAGCCCCCTTTCCAACCCTCCCCTCCCAGTACCTTTCAATGTCAACCGTCTTGCATTCCCATGACTGCCACTGGTGTCCATTCCCTTCCAGTCGCCCTCCTTCCCCACTGTCCAGCCCCTTCTTGTCCAAATATCATCCCAGGTATCAGCTCAGGTCAAATCTCAGTGCCACCGCCCCCCCCCCCCCCCAGTCAGCTCCCTTCCAGTCGCCCTATCCTCTGTCCATCTCTCTTCCAGTGCCATTTGCATGTCAGCTCCCTTCCAGCCTCCTCCCCATTACCCAGTCACCTACCACTCCCATCCCCAAGTGTCAGCTCCCTTCAGCACATCCTAGATATCAGCTCCTTTCCAGCCCCCTCCCTCCCCTGGCAGACCTTTCCAGTCCTATTCTACCATCCCCCTGCATCAGCCCATTTGTAGCCCTAGCCCCTAGTTTTCTTTCAGGGCCAGCAGCACTCTCCTCCCCTCCCCCATTAGCCCATTCCCAGTCCCAGCCCATTTCCAGTCCTATCCCCCTAAATCAGCCCACTCCAGTCCTAGCCCCCCATCAGCTCATTTCCAGTCCTAGCCCCCCCCCTTGACAGCCCATTACCAGTTCTATGCCTCCTCCCGATCAGCCCATTACCAGTCTTAACCCCCCATCAGCCTATTACCAGTCCTAGCCCCCCACCATAGCCCATTACCAGTCCTAACCCCCCCATCATCCCACTTCCAGTCCTAACCCCCCCCCCATCAGCCCACTTCCAGTCCTAACCCCCCCCATCAGCCCACTTCCAGTCCTAACCCATCTCCATCAGTCCACTTCCAGTTCTAGCCTCCTCCCCCCAGCCCAGGGAAATTAAAAGAAAAACACCGTCTTCGGAAGCTGCTGCGGTCCCCCCACAAGAGCCCAGCGTTTCCCCTCTGCAGCTCAGCTTTGCAGAGCCACGTGAAGGGAAAGGGTTTCCCTTTCACATGGCTCTGTTAAAGCTGAGCCCGTGGCGCTGATGGGAAACAGGATATCCCGTTTCCTATTAGCATCGCGAGGAAGTGAAACACTCTGCTGAGCCACGGAGGGGCCGTTAAAGAATGTTTTTGATTGATCCTTGGAGACAGAAGTTCCACAGGACTGGTGAAGGGCTGATGTGGTACCTCTTCACAAAAGTGGTAATAGGGAAGATGTGACAAACTACAGGCCAGTAAAGCCTTACCTTGGTAGCAGAAAAAGTAATGAAGGCGCACCTGAAAGAGCGAATAGTGGACTTTTTTGAAACCAACAGCTTGCATGATCCAAGGAAACATGGTTTTACCAACGGATGATCTTGCCATACAAATCTGATTGAGTTCTTTGAATGGGTGACCAAAGAAGTAGATCAAGGGCATGCAATGGATGTGATCTACCTAGTTTTCAGTAAAGCCTTTGATTCTGTTCCTTATAGGAGGCTTATCAATAAACTCAACAGCTTGGTGAGGTCCCAAGGCGGTGAACTGGATCAGAAATTGGTTGACTGACAGACAACAGAAGGTGATGGTAAACAGAACTCACGGATCAAAGGAAGGTGATTAGTGTTGTGCTCCAGGGTTCAGTCCTGGGACCGGTACTGTTCAATGTATTTGTGAGTGATATTGCTGAAGGACTGAATGGAAAAGTCTGTCTTTTCACAGATGACATGAAAATTTGCAACAGAGTGGACTCCCCTGAGGGAGTGGATAACATGAGGAAAGATCTACAAAAGCTGGAAGAATGGTCTATTGCTTGGCAGTTAAAATTTAATGTGAAGTTGTTCAGCATCTTGCACTTGGGAAGCAGAAATCCAAGGGAATTGTGTGCGATAGTGGGCAAGAGGTTGGTGAGAAGGACTTCTGAGCGATTGTTTCAGAGGTTATCAAGGTGAAAAAAAGAGTGTGGCAAGGCGGTGGCAAAAGCCAGAAGGATGCTGGGTTGCATACAGAGAGGAATTGCCAGCAGAAAGGAAGAGGTACTAATGCCACTGTACAAGTCACTGGTGAGGCCTCACTAGGAATATTGTGTTCGGTTTTGGAGACCGTATCTCACAAAGGATATACAAAGACTGGAAACTGTTCAGAGGAAGGCAACCAAAATGATTTGGAGCCTGCGTCAGATGTATGAAAAGAGACGTGAAGACCTAAATATGTACACTCTGGAGGAGAGGAGAGGAGAGACAGGGGAGATATGATTCAGACCTTTAAATACTTAAAGGGTAATAACAAACAAACAAACCTCTTCCAAAGACAGGGAAGCTGTAAAACTAGAGGGCATAAAATGAAGCTGCAAGGGGGTAAACAGAAAAGCAATGTCAGGAAATACTTTTTCGCTGAAAGGGTGGTGGATGCTTGGAATGCCCTCCTGATGGAAGTAAGGCGGGGGTGGGGGGGGGGGGCGAGGCGAATACAGTGACAGAATTCAAAATGACATGGGATAGGCACAGTGGATTCCTTTATAACATGATAAAATCAAAACAAACATAACTCTCTTATATCTCAACAAATAGGGGTGACCAACATGGAGCGGTGGGTACATCCCTCAACAAAGGCATGGAGAGGAGTGACCTGCACGGAGCGGCAGGTGTACCTAATCTTGCCACCTTGCTGAGCAGACTAGATGGACCATATTGATCTTTATCTGTCATCATATAATGTGTTACTATGAGAACCTTTTGAAAGAGCTGAAATCTGCCACTGGTAAAAGGAATTTTGGAAACATTCATGAGCTGGAACAATCAGTTGAAGAGTGGGAGAAATTACCAGCAGATAGATGTATGAAATGTATAGATGGCTATAAAACGTTTGGAGACTATAATCGCTGCCAAGAGTTGTACAACCATATATTAGTGAAAGGTGCATTAATCTTGTCCAGATCTTTTTTTTTTGTTGTTTTTCCTCAGAAATTATTACTTCTAGGTTGTGCAGATATTTGTGTTGTATACCTTTGAACATACTATTAAATATTATGATGGCATACAGTTGGAATATTTCCAATTATTTCTCAAGATATTGTACGCAACATACCTAAAATGCAAGGGTGCTAAATAATGTTGACCACAACTATTCTTATCTGCAGTCTTATCACTGAGTTTTCTGCTTTTTTAGCAATGCAGCTGAATGAAAGCTCGGTGATGACTGCTTATAAGTACCTTTAGCCCTGAAACAGAACTGTTTGTATAGTAGTTAATTTTAGACACAGGCTCTGTGGCGGCAGTTGTTTTGGGTTATGGGATTGTTTCTTTGTTTCATCTTTTATTATCTTTTCTAAAAAATTAAAATGGACTATTTTGGAGAGGTCAGCCCTATACTGGATGACTGGTATATGTGGTAGACCTACAAAAAGATATCTTTTACACCTTTTTCTGTGGGAGATTTTATTAGTGTGTGAAAAGTGCCATTTGTTATTGCAGTATTTTGTGATATCAATAAAATCCCTGAAGGTGGTCTGTTGTGACCAACACATCGATGTAGAGTATCTATGGAAGGATGAACACCAAAAAAATAAAAGCTTAAAGGCTGAAGCCTTTCCTCTGAGACACTGCATTACAACCCGGTTCAACGCTGCATTTGTCAAGTGGTATCCTAAGTTATTTTTATATAGAGTGGATATGCTGTTTTAATATAAATGAAAAGATGTGAGCATTATTTTAAGTTTATAAACACTTAAGTGTTTTTAAGACGACATTTTGCAAGCAGTAAAATGAGTTGACCAAATTAAAAAACTGTCTATATTTGATGGCTCCTTGAGGATAATTTTAAATCTTTAATTTGAAAGACAGTCATTTGTGGTGTGTGTTCTGGTATACTTACAGTTTTGTGAAAAGTAGTACTTGGCATGGCTGTTTAATCAGGGGGCCCACACAAAAGAGCACACACACTTGCAGCTAGACACAACCACCAAATGGAGTGAGCTGAAGTATTAGACAGCCTTTATTAAAAACACCGCAACACGACATGTTTCAGCAACACTAGCCTTCTTCAGGGGGGTAAAACCTCAAAACAAATTAAAAAACAAATATATTAAAACGTAACTATGAATTAAAACAATAGTGAAAATAAGAGTGAAAATAAAGCAAAAGGCACATAATAAAATAGAATTAAAAACAACTATACATAAAAGATACAATAAAGTAAAAAAGATTAGTACAGTAAAATGGTGTTTGTTGGACCAGGAGTACAAAGTACATGTCTAAAAACAAAAAAACAACAGAAATAGTAAAAGACACTATAAACTAAAGTCACTGGAGAAAGAAGCTAAACCATCCTGATTTAGGGAGCGGAGCTCTTGTTGTGTTGGGGTGTCTTTAATAAAGGCTATCTAATATTTTGCCTCACTCCAGTTGGCTGTATAATCATACATAGATATGAAGAAACAGTGATTTAAAGTGATAATGGCGTTTTGATTTGTGGACAGTCAGAATCTATTGCTTAAGTTGCAACTGCTCTTTGCAATCGCCTAGAAGTTGCCACCCAGACTGTAATCACCTAGTTTGCTTAATGATTATGCCAGTCCTACAGAAGAAAATAATCTTGTGCAAAACCCAATGTTATTCACTTTCATTTAACTTCAGCATTAAACAAAAAAAATTGATGTGCTTTGGAGGGTTGTCCATGATCAAGACATTTTGTGCATTTGTGGCTATCCCAAATCATTCCCAATTTTTGTGATCTTTCACACATTTGTGTACTTTATATGTGCACTATGACTTTTATGCACAGGCAAAATCAATTGTATTTATATTAATTTGTAGATGTGTGCACACAAGCTATTTGCGCTCACTTAAAATGTTTAGGTAAGAACATAAGATATGCCATACTGGGTCAGACCAAGGTCCATCAAGCCCAGTATCCTGTGACCAAAGCGTACTCACAAATGCAGTCCTCTAGTGCAGCGTTTTTCAACCACTGTGCCGCGGCACACTAGTGTGCCGTGACATATTGTCTGGTGTGCCGTGGGAAAAATTCCAATTTCATCCGTAACATGTGGCCTCGGCTCACAAATTAGGGTTGCCAACCGGCCGGTTTTCAGCCGGCCTGGCCGGTTTTTCCATGGCCAGGCCGGCTGCCGGCACAGTTGTAAAACCGGCCATTGAAAATCCGGTTTTTTGCTCTGGCCACAAGATCGGGAGCGGCCAGAGCAAAAAACCGGCTTTTGTGCCGAAGTCCGCGGCGCGAACGCGATCGCGATTCCCTATAGCAGTGCAGCCGCTGGTTCTGCTTTGTACAGAGCAGCGGCTGCACTACACTTACATTGAAAAGTAAAGAGAAACTGTGTCAGGAGCCCTCCGATCATGCAGAGCCCGAGGAAGTGATGTCATGGGGGCGGGCTCCTCACAGGCTGTCTTTCCTTTTCAAATTAATTTGAAAAGGAAAGACAGTCTGTGAGGAGCCCGCCCCCATGACATCACTTCCTCGGGCTCTGCGATGACCGGAGGGCTCCTGACACAGTTTCTCTTTACTTTTCAATGTAAGTGTAGTGCAGCCGCTGCTCTGTACAAAGCAGAAGCAGCGGCTTGGGCAGAGGGGGGGGGGGGTGTGTGTGAGTGAACCAGCAAGGGGGGGGGAGTGTGAGTGAACCAGCAAGGGGGGGGAGTGTGAGTGAACCAGCAGTGGAGGGGGGGGGGTATTGTGAGTGAACCAGCAAGGGGGGGGGCGATGGTGTGAGTGAACCAGCAGGGGAGGGGGGATAAGTGAGTGAGTGACCCAGCAGGAGGGGTAAGTGACAGGGGGGTGGGTGAGTGAACCAGCAGTGGAGGGGGGGGGGTGGTGTGAGTGAACCAGCAGGGGAGGGGGGTTGGTGTGAACCAGTAGGGGAGGGGGGTTGGTGTGAGTGTTTGATTCCTATTCAAGAGAATTACTTTATATATAGTCAATATAGGCACAGAGGTAAATTTTTTTAACATTTTCTAATGGTGGTGTGCCTCGTGATTTTTTTCATGAAAAAAGTGTGCCTTTGCACAAAAAAGGTTGAAAAACACTGCTCTAGTGCTCCAACATGTTTCAATGAAACACTTACTTTTTAATCTCTGCATCAACTGTTTCTATCTGATTACAACTACCTTGACACATTGTAACAATGAGAGCTGTGCTGAGCTGATGGAAACAAAGGAAAGCAGTGAATATGCCTTTAAGAAAAGAGACAGGCAAGGTTTTCACAGGGCTAAAACTACAGCCAAGCAAAAGAAGCACGTACTTGCTGAGGCTAAGACACACCCAAGCCCTAACGTAGGTGCAGGCTTAGACTCTAATGACAACCACCTGTGCAGAGAACTGTGTGGTAGCTAGGAAACAGCTTTTTAAGTCTGCTTCAGTGCAGAGAGAAAGGAGAGCAGAAGGAGGAAGGAGTGAAAGGAGAGAAGGGAGACATGGGAAGCTTAACTCCATGTGGGAGAACAGTTCCAGCAACAGAGGAAGCAGTCCTTGTGTGAGAGGTACGCTTGAACCAGAGACCAGCAGATGGGTAGCTGGAACGGTTGCTGACTAGGTGGAACTAAGTGCAGTGCAAAGTGTTCAAGAGTCATTTCAGAGAACCCAAGCTGGCAGAAGGTGGGGGAACGCAGTTACAAACAGAGGTGACCAGAACCCAGCCAGCGGCAGAGAAGCAGAGCTGAACACAAGTGAAGCATTAAAGAAGTTATTCTAGGGAAAGAAGCCCCACTCCCAAGATACAACCATTTCTTACCAGGGAGAGCAGCTCTGGAAAGAAATCCTGAAGTTTCTCCAAAGTAGTAAGTTGGAAGGAATTACTGAGAACCCAGAAAGAGACAAACAATTTGTAAGGCAGGAGGGCTTGCAAATTGACTCTTTTGAACCAGATTCTGTTTGTGATGAATCTCCAAAGGATTGTTCTTTATGCAAGAGGGAAGCTTGAAAGTTGCTAGAAAAGGACTGTGAAAAGGTTTTTAAGAGCAATCTTTCACCTAGCCAAGAGAATGCGAAGAGCTTCCATTAAGGTAAAGAACTTTGCCAAAACCAGAGTTTGATAAGTAAAGCAGCATTTGGATAAATGACAAGAATTTACCTGTGCTGAATGAATGGAAAAGAAGCTGTAATACATGTGCTGAAATGTTTGCTGAAAACAGCTGCCGGGTTTAAAAGTGTTTTCAGTTCTGCAGCTCCAGTTGTACTTTTGTTTCCTGTAAGCTTTTCATTTGGAGAATGATCCTTCTTGCCTGCGTTTGAATTGAATGCTCGGAAGGAAACCCAAAATAAAATTCTTGTTTTGCCTTAAACCCCAGTGGTCACATACTACTTTGTCTTTAAGTAAACGGAAAAGAACTACAAGTCCCAGGAGTCCCTGCTGGAGACAAAGTTGCAAATCTTTATTTAAGGACAAATAGCAGCCCTTTGCCTGTACGCCTCTGGCCCAGGCAGGGGGTGACGACAACATGTGCACTCAATTGTGCTGTACTAGTCGCAGGAAAAAGAGGGGGCACAGAGGGGGGAGTCCTAGAGCAGGTTGACAGCACTGAAAACCTGGCTTCCATGTGTTGCTGTTGTTAAGTGCCGTCGAGTCGGAGTTGACTCATGGCGACCCTCTGGATAGCTATCCTAAATTGTGTTCAGTCTTCAGTCAGGCGGCTCATTGTTGACAGACTGGTACCCGTGGCTGCTGTTATTGTATCGATCCATCTCATTGCTGGCCTTCCTCTTTTGCGTCGACCTTCTATCTTGCCAAGCATGATGTCTTTCTCTAATGATCTCTCTCTTCGCATGATGTGTCCAAAGTATGAAAGTCAAAGTCTTGTAATCTGAGCTTCTAAAGAAAGCTTAGGTTTGATCTCCTCTAGTACCGACTGGTTTGTTCTTTGGGCAATCCATGGTATACACAGTATTCGCCGCCAGCACCATAGAAACATAGAAGCATGATGACAGAAAAAGACCACATGGCCTATCTAGTCTGTCCTTCCATAACAACAACTACAACAGTCCACTTTTTACTTTTAGAGATCCTCTGTGTTGGTCCCATGCTTTTTTTAATTCAGTTACTGTCCTCATCTCTACCACCTCCACTGGGAGACTATTCCACGGATCCACTACTCTTTCCGTAAAGAAATATTTCCGCATATCACTCCTGAATCTATCTCCCTTCACCCTCATCCCATGTCCCCTCGTAGCAGAACTTGCTTTCAATTGAAAGAGGCTCTCTCCCTGAACATTTATGCCACGGAGGTAAACATCTCAATCATATCACCTCTATCCCGCCTTTCCTCTAAGGTGTACATATTAAGATCCTTCAGTCTGTCCTCATATGCTTTATAATGAAGCCCACTAATCATTTTAGTAGCCACCCTCTGCACCGACTCCATCCTGTTCACATCCTTTTGAAGATGCGGTCTCCAGAATTGCACACCATACTCCAAATGAGGTCGCACCAAAGACTTATACAGAGGCATTATCACCTCCTTTTTTTCTGCTAGCCATTCCTCTCCGTATGCACCCAAGCATCCTTCTAGCTTTTGCCGTCGTCTTTTCTACCTGTTTAGTTACTTTAAGATCATCAGACACAACCACGCCTAGGTCCCGCTCTTCTTTAGTGGACAAAAGTACTTCACCTCCTATACTGTATTGCTCCCTTGGATTGCTGCAGCCCAAATGCATGATCTTACATTTTTTAACATTAAATCCCAGCTGCCAAATTCTAGACCATTCTTCAAGCTTAGCTAGATCCCTCCTCATGTTATCTACACCTTCCTGGGTGTCTACTCTATTGCAGATTTTGGTATCATCCGCAAAGAGGCAAACCTTACCCGACAGCCCTTCCGCTATATCACTAACAAAGATGTTAAAAATAATCGGATCAAGGACAGATCCCTGGGGCACACCACTGGTAACATCCTTCTCCTCAGAGTGAGCTCCATTTACTTGTACTCTTTGTCGCCTCCCACCCAACCAATTTCTAACCCAAGCAGTAACTTTAGGGTCCATCCCTAGGGTGCTTAGTTTGTTTATAAGTCGCCTGTGAGGAACAGTGTCAAAGGCTTTACTGAAATCTAAATACACCACATCTAGAGCTCTCCCTCGGTCCAACTCCCTGGTCACCCAGTCAAAGAAATCAATCAGATTTGTCTGACAAGACCTGCCTCTGGTGAATCCATGCTGCCTCGGATCCTGTAATCTGCTGGACTCCAGAAACCTCACTATTTTCTCTTTCAGCAGCGTTTCCAATAATTTACTCACCACCGAAGTTAAACTAACCGCCCTGTAGTTTTCAACCACATCCTTACTTCCGCTTTTGTGTAAAGGCACCACATGAGCCTCTCTCCAGTCTTTTGGAACCACTCCCGACTCCAACGAGGCATTGAAAAGGTCAGTCAGTGGAGTTGCTAGAACGTCCCCAAGTTCCCTCAGTATTCTAGGGTGTATCCCATCCGGTCCCATCGCTTTGTCTACTTTAAGTTGAGCTAGTTTCTCACGAACACAGTCTTCTGAAAATTGTTCAAGACATCTCTCGCTTCTGTTCTTATTTGTGGGTGTTTTCTGAGGTCCTGCTCCTGGTTCTTCATCTGTGAACACAGAACAAAAATATTTGTTAAGCAATTCCGCTTTATCCTTATCAGCTTCTACATATTCCCCCCCTGCACCCTTGAGTCTGACAATACCACTTTTGCCCTTCCTCTTCTCACTAATATATCTGAAAAATGTCTTATCCCCCCATTTTATTGCATTGGCTATTTCCTCCTCCTTTTGAATCTTTGCCTTCTTGACTACTTTGCTAGCTTCTCTAAGTTTTTCCAAATACAGATGCCTGTCCTCCTCTCTCTGTGATCTCTTGTATTTCATGACGGCCTCTCTTTTTCAGCTACTTCCTTCGAAAACCATAGCGGTCTCCTTTTCCTTTTGCCTTTATTTACCATTTTAACAAAAAGGTTGGTTGCCCTTAAAATACCCCGTTTCAGTTTTGCCCACTGTTTTTCTACATCCCCCAGCTGTTCCCATCCCACTAACGACTCCCTGAGGTATAGGCCCATCTTCGCAAAGTTAGTCTTCCTAAAGTCTAAGATCCTCACCTTGGAATGGATTCTAACAGCCCTAGTCCTAATACTGAACCACACCATCTGGTGATCACTGGATGCAAAATGATCTCCCACTACAACATCAGAAACACTTTCACCATTGGTAAGCACCAAGTCCAGTATGGCCCCTTCACGTGTGGGGTCTGTTACCAATTGCCTGAATAGTTCTCCCTGTAGAGAATCCAGGATCTCCTTACTTCTAGATGATACTGCAGCAGGAATGTGCCAATCAACATCTGGCATATTGAAATCTCCCATCAGTAGCACTTCCCCTTTCCTAGCAATGCTGCGTATGTCTTCAATTAACTCTCTGTCCACCTCTTCCTCTTGTGAGGGAGGTCTGTATATCACACCAATGCAAATAGATTTCTCTTTCCCTCTTTCAAAAGGCATCAATTTTCTTCCTGTCTATCTTTTTCACTGTCCAGCTTTCACATCCATATGATGTTATTGAAAATACCATGGCTTGAACAAGTCGAATCTTTGTATGGAGAGAGACATCTCTGCTCTTGAGAATCTTATCTAGGTCTTTCATAGCCATTCTGCCAAGAGCAATGTGTCGTCTGATTTCTTGACTGCTTGTTGCTTCTTTCTTGATAGTTGATCCAAGTAGGTTAAAGTTGTTCATGATTTCAATTTCTTCTCCTTCAACGATGAACCTGTTGATTATGCCAGTTGTCATGATCTTTGTCTTCTTTACATTAAGGTGCAGTCCCATTTTGAGACTATGTTCTTTGATTGTGAGAAGCAAATGTTTCAGATCATCTTCACTTTCAGCCAGTAATGTGGTATCATCAGCATAGCAAAGGTTGTTGATGAGTCTTCCACCAATCTTCACACCTCTGTTGTCTTCATACAATCCTGCTTCTCTGATGATTTGTTTTGCATATAAATTAAACAGGTAGAGAGAAAGTATGCAGCCTTGTCTTACACCTTTGCTTATTTTAAACCATTCTGTTTCTCCTTGTTCCGTTCGAACTGTTGCTTCTTGATCAATGTACAGATTGTGCAGGAGTACGATCAGGTGTTCTGGTATACCCATGCTTCTTAATGTGGCCCAGAGTTTCTCATGGTTTACAGAGTCAAAAGCTTTGCTATAGTCGATAAAACACAAATAGATATCCTTTTGGTATTCTTTAGTCTTTTCAAGGATCCATCTCACATCCGCAATGATGTCTCTCGTTCCTCGCCCTTTCCTGAACCCTGCTTGCACTTCAGGTAGTTCTTGTTCCAGGAATGGTTGTAGTCTCTTTTGAATAATCTTTAGTAGAATATTGCTGGCATGTGGGGTCAGAGCGATTGTGAAAGAATTTCCACAGTCAGTTGGATCACCTTTCTTCAGTATTGGTATAAACACAGATCTTTTCCAGTCAGTTGGCCATGATGTTGTCTTCCATATTTCTTGGCAGAGCCTTGTAAGTACGGTAACAGCTGCATCAGATTGCTGCAATACTTCTATGGGAATGCTATCAATGCCTGGTGCTTTGTTCTTTGATAAGGCTTTCAATGCTGCTTAAAACTTCTTTCATCACCAATGGTTCCCGATCATAAGGTACAGGTTGAAACAGCTGTTGGTCCACTTGATCTTTATCATATAAAAACTCTGTATATTCCTTCCATCTTTTCTTGATCTTCTCAGCATCATTCAACATAGAACCTTGAGCATCTTGTAACATTCCAAATTGAGGCTAGAACTTTTTCTTTAACTCTCGTAGCTTTAGGAAAGCCAATCTTGTTGTTCCTCTAATAGTTTCTGCTTCTATTTCCTTGCATGCGTCATTATAGTACTTTTCCTTGTCCTATCTTGCTGCATGTTGGAAATCTCTGAGTTCTGTGGTTGTCTGGCTTTAGCTTCTCTGCGTTTCTGGGCAATTTTCAGAGTTTCTTCCGTCATCCATTTTGGCAGTTTTTTCTTTTTCACCTTTTGTAGAGACTTCTCGCTTTCTTCCAACACAACCTTCTTGATGTCATTCCATAACTCTTCTGGAGCTCTGTCATTTGTATCTAAAGCAGCAAATCGATTTTACAGGCAGTCTTTAAATTCCAGTGGTATATTCTCAAGGTCATATTTTGCTGCATTCATGAGTGGTTTGCTCTTTTTCAAATTTAGCTTGAGTTTGCATACTAGTAGTTGATCTGTACCACAGTCAGCTCCAGGTCTTGTCTTTGTTGATGTTATAGAGCTTTTCCATCATTGACTTCCACAGAGGTAGTCAATTTGATTTTTATACAATCCATTGGGTGAAGTCCATGTGTACAGTCACCGCTTGTGTTGCTGGAAGAATGTGTTTGAGATGAATAGATCGTTGGTCTTGCAAAATTCTATCAGTCTTTCTCCAGCTTCATTTCTGTTGCCAAGTCCATATTTTCCAACTACTTTGCCGCCTTCTTTGTTGCCAACCTTTGCGTTCCAGTCACCCATGACTATCAGGATATCCTGTTTGCATGTTCGGTCAATTTCAGCTTGTACTTGTTCATAGAACTCTTCAATTTCATTCTCTTCTGCAGCTGTTGTTGGAGCATATACTTGAATTATAGTTGTGTTGATAAGCATTCCTCGTAGATGAATAGAGATTAAGCGTTTGCTGACTGCATTGTATTTCATTACAGTTCTTGCAAGTTTCTTCTTTATTATAAATGCAACACCATTTCTTCTTTGTCTTTCATTTCCAGCATAGTAGACCATGTGATCATCTGATGCAAAGTGCCCGATGCCAGTCCATTTCAGTTCTCTGACACCCAACAGATCAAGTTGTTAACGTTCTATTTCATTCTTGACCACCTCCAACTTCCCTTGGTTCATGCTTCGTACGTTCCATGTTCCAATGTGTAAGACATCTTTACAGCTCCTGACTCTCATCACAGAAAAAATACAGCAGGGGGAGCAACAATGCAAGCATTCCTACACCACCTAGTCCTATCTACATGAATCAACTCCAGCTTTGATTTGTTGAGCTTGACACACAAATTGTAAGCATTTGGCATTTTGGCAAATATGTGAAAAGTTTGTTGGGAAAATTCAACTACATTTCTCACACCTACACTGCACATTGTATTTAGGGCAAGAATAAGATGTTTTATCCATCGTTAAAATTGTCATAAAAGAAGCAAAATTTGCAAAGAGGCATGACACTTGATTTTGGATAGAAATTACTTAGATAGCACCCTTACTGAATTATCTCATGGTGCTGGCATTTTTTTGGCGATACTTTCCATTTGGGAGGAACAGTATTGTAGACGTCAGAAGGCTTTTGGAGGTCAGTTTGTTTTAATGTGTGTGTTTATAAGGTATTTTGCATTTTAAAAGTAAGTTGATGTTTTATTTTTTTTTGTCTGATGTCTAAGTAAGGAAGTTTCCCTGAAGAAGCCGAGAATCGGTGAAACTGTGATTCATGGTGTTTTTGAGAACTTTGACGGATAGTCATTTGGAGCCAACTGAATTTCGTTGCTTGACTCAACATCAGTGATCTTCCTTGCCGATGACCTTTTAGATGTGTTCACGGAGTTCTAGCCCTAAAGGAAGTTTGATGAGATTTAAACAGTTGGTGCGTATATTGACATAACAGTATGGTATTTAATACGCAATTGTGCATTCTTTTACATTTTTGGTAGTGTGATCTTTTATATGGCAATGTATGCTACTCTTATTAGATTCCATTTTTATGGGATGTGAGTTTACATCAAGTGACCATTTAATGTGTCTATAAGGGGCGTTTTCCATGATTAACAACGAGGGACACCAGCATGGTGGAACGTCCAGCATCTGTTTTCATTGGGTGGATGATTAGTTGATGGCAATAAATGGAAGATTGTTTTCTGAGTAATACCATGGTCAATAGTTGGATTCATAATGCTGGTATATGAGATGGTTTGGGGGCATATGTAATTTTTGGAATATGAAAGGAGGAATATGGAATGTTTTCATGTGTATAAATTTAATATATGAAATAGTGATAGTTATGTTAAATTAAGTGAAGAATTATTTTGAATGTGTCAATTACATTGAATGTTTCATGTACATTGAAAAGTGTTATTGACAATAGAAAATTTAATATCATTTGTGGGGGCTTCTGTTTATGCTAATTTGTGGGGTTATGTAATTAAGAATCATATTGTTTGATGTGATATACAATTTTTAAGTATAATAAAAACATTTTTATAACACACTGATAACTGGATTATTTATATGGTATGTGGTTACATATTCTTAATAAGTGAGTATATTTATTAAATTACTTAAAGTGGTTCTTTGCATTGTATATTTGGCCACCATTTTCTAAAGCAGAAATAAAGAAAAATATTTTTGCACAATCAATAGGAACTAACTACAGTTACAGATTTGGTCCTTTGTTGCCCTTAGATGCCCTGGATGCAGGTGATGTACTGCCACTCATCACTAGACAACTTCTGATCTACTACTCCTTCCATAGAGTCCTTCAATTCTCTACAAATGAAAACAATCAATAATTCCCCTCCACCTCATGAACATCCAAAACAATTTAATTTTCACCTCTCCCTCTACCAGAGATCTAGGTTTCTCCTCTATCTCTGGGGTGGGAGTTGGGGGGAGAGGGAGAGCTGTTAAAGAAAGAAGCAAGCATGGAGAATGTTTCAATCCACTGTCCTACACTCATGGGCTCTGCCTCTTGCATAGAAGTGGGAAGAATGAGCAGGTGGCCATAGACTGTCTTCTGATGATGCCAGTACTCAGATGTATGGAGGGGAGACGAACAGGAGGGAAAGGTTTGGGGACCCAGCAGGAAGGAGGTGGCAGGAACTGAACTCTGTTGGACTGAAAATTTGTACCAGGTGGAAACAGGAAGGAAATCTGTGAAGGGATGAAGGGACAATAATACAAATTTGAGGTGTCTGAAAGACCATGCAGAAGCAGGAATATTGCCTTCCCCAGAATCCTGCTGCCTTAGGTACAGGACTTGTAAGCCTGTGTATAAATTCAGGATTGAAGAACTCAGAAAAAACAGCAGGAAATATTCAAGGCAAAGGCATCTGCAAGACACAACACGAGAAAGGACACTGCAGTATTACAAATGATACATTTATTAATGGTACATTTTACATAGTCTATTGCAGTGGTTCTCAACACTGTCCTAGAGGGCACCTACAGGTTTGGTTTTCAAAAACTCTCTCTAATTCATGTGCACAAGACATTTGCATACACTGACACCATTGCACTAAAATGCATACCATAATCACATGCAATCTTCAATTCACTATGATAATGCTATACAAAGCATGTGATCACTGTGCAGCTTCCAAAACTATTTAGCACACACACTAATGGAAAATGGCTTGAGATATTAATTCTGCACACTATAGTTTTGTTTTTCCTGAGGCCTTACACTGTTTTGCACATGCATGGAGAATGTTTACATACCTTATAAATTTTCTTTTTTCAATCCTGCTAGACCCAGTTCAGACAAATAAGTAATGCTCCCTTGTCAGCAGCTGAAGGCAGACTAACAAACTTTCAGTCATGTCCTCATTCTGTATAAGTACATGAACTGACCAGAGGAGAAGCTATTTTGGACCTTGTCCTTTGTGGAACACCAGATCTGGTGTAAGAGAAGAGTGTTGGGGCCACTTGGCAATAGTGATCATAGCATGATCACATTTGATTTAATTAATGGAGGCGGGATGGTAAGGAAATCCACAGTACTACCTTTTAACTTTTGAAAGGGAGACTATGATAAAATGAGGAAAATAGTTAAGAAAAAACTAAAAGGAGCAGTTGCAAAGGTTAAAAGACTTACATCAAAGTTGGGTGTTGTTTAAAAATACTAATCTTGAAAGCCCAGACCAGCTGTATTCCACGCTTTAAGAAAAGTGGAAGAAGTCCAAAATACTGCCAGCATGGTTTAAAGGTGAGGTCAGAGAGGTTATTGTTGCCAAAAAAGCATCTTTTAGGAAATGGAAAAAAAGAGCCAAATGACGAAAACTGGAAACAGCACAAGCACTGGCAAGTTAAATGCAAGGCATTGATAAGGCAGGCAAAGAGAGAATTTGAGAAGAAGCTTTCTGTGGAAGCAAAAACGCATAATAAAGACTTTCAAGTACATTCGTAGCAAAAAACCTGCGAGTGTGTCAGTTGGACCATTAGATGATAGAGGGGTAAAAGGGGCAGTAAGAGGGGACAAGGCTATAGCAGAGAGACTGAATGAATTCTTTGCTTCGGTCTTTACTGAGGAAGATGTAGGAATATTACCCATGACTGAAATGGTATTTAAAGGTGATACTGCAGAAGAATTGAAAGAAATATTGATATACCAGGAAGATGTATTACAACTATTTGATAAACTGAAGAGTAGCAAATCACCTGGACCGGATGGTATACATCCAAGGATGTTGAAAGAACTGAAATATGAGATTGCAGACCTGCTATTAGTAGTCTGTGAACTATCATTAAAATCATCTGTAATACTTGAAGATTGGAGGATGGCCAATGTAACGTCAATTTTTGTAAAAGGGTTCCAGGGGTGATCCAGGAAACTACAGACCGGTGAGACTGATGTCAGAAATGGGAAAAATGGTAGAAACCATCATAAAAGAACAAACTTACTGAAAATGTAGATAGTCATAGCTTAATGGGAAACAGACAACATAGCTTTAGCCAAGGAAGATCTTGTCTTACTAATTTGTTATGTTTTTTTAAGGTGTTGTGGAAAAGGAAGAACTGACCAAGGCTCCAGAACAAGATTAGAGACTATAGCAGAGACTGATGAGCTTTTGGGTGATAAGGTAACTTACACGAATATAGATCATCTTGTCAATGGCAATCTGGACCTGGAGGTGGACAGTGATGAATCTATTTATGGTACTTTGGATATAGGTACAGACAGTGATTCAAGCACAGATAATGAAGAAACGGGACTATAAAGGTAGCTATAGGTGAAAAAATATATATATGCTTATTATAATCAAACAGGCTTAAGTAAAAAATATATTTTTAGATAGAAGCTTCTGTCTTTCTCTCTCTGTGAAAAATTGCTGACAGTTAGATGCAACGGAGATTAGCTAACAAAGTTGTGTACATGGTTACTGGTGCAAAGGGTAACTTCTCCAAAATCCTGGGATACAGACAGTTCTGCCTCTCTTTTGTGGTAGATAAGTTAAAAAATTAGGTAACAACTAAAATCAGCATTATTGCATAAGCCTTCCGAGAATCAGAGACCTTAGGTCAACATATAACTGGAAATCAAATAAAGCTTGGGAAATTACCAAAATTTAGAGAGAATTTATAGTGTAACTAATCAGCTTTTGTATAATGAAGGAATCACAGCAACACCTACTGTCACTTGGTAATTATAATCATGGCCTTGTAACTTCCATTTTTATGCATTTTTGTAAAGCATCAGCAGAAAAATAACCTTGTAAGCAGATTTTATTCCAGACTTGTAATTTTGTAACATGAATAATATCATCTGATGTTAATCAAAAACTATGTCAGCTGATACTTCTTAATAAAAGGCAGATCTCTGGCAGAAGATTTATGAAGATAGTTAGGGAGGAGCCATTATTCGGACCCTCTGACTGTCTTCCTTCTAGAGCTCTGGCATTGATATAAGTGTGTGTGTGTTTGAGTGTGTGTGTTGTTTTTTTCCTTCCTGTTAGAAGGGCTAGGTAAAGCCTAAGAATCCAGGTAGGAGGGCCTGCCCCAAAAGGGCTACTACAGGTGTGACTAAACAGGTAGACAAAAGGTGAGTCAGTTGATAGTGTATTTGGACTTTCAGAAAGCCTTTGACAAGATCCCTCAGAGACTTTTGGCAAAACTAAAAAGTCATGGGATAGGAGGCAGTGTACTATTGTGGATCATGAACTGGTTAAAAGATAGAAAGCAGAGGGTAGGGCTAAATAGCCAGTTTTCCCAATGGAGAAAGGTGAATAGTGGTGTACCCCAGGGATCAGTGCTGGGTTTGCTGCTTTTTGACATATTTATAAATGACCTAGAAAAGGGAATAACGAGTGAGGTTATCAAATTTGCAGATGACACAAAACTATTTAAAGTTGTTAAAACCCATGAGGACTGTGGAAAATTGCAAGAGGATCTTGATAAACTGGAAGACTGGGCATCCAAATGGCAAATAAAATTTAATGTGGACAAGTGCAAAGTTATGAAACTAGGAAAGAACAACTCGAACTATGGTCACATGATGCAAGGTTCCACATTAGGAAATACCACCCAGGAAAAACATTTAGGCGTCATCGTGGATACCATGTTCAAACCCTACACCCACTGTGCAATGGGCGGCCAAGAGAGTAAATAGAATGCTAGGTATCATAAGGAAAGGATTGGAAAATAAAACAAAGGATATTATAATGCTTCTGTATCGTTCCATGGTGCGATCACACCTTGAATATTGTGTGCAATTCTGGTCACCGTATCTTAAAAAGGATATAGCTTTATTAGTAAAGGTACAGAGAAGAGCTACCAAAATTGTAAAGGGGATGGAAGGATACCCCTGTGAAGAGAGGCTAAAAAGGTTAGGGCTCTTCAACCTGGAAAAGAGATGGCTGAGGGGAGATATGATAGAGGTCTATAAATTAATGAATGGAGTGGAACGAGTAAACGTAGATCGCTTGTTTACGCCATCAGAATATAGAAAGACTAGGGGACAATGAAGCTACAGGGTAACCTATTTAAGACTAATAATAGAAAATATTTTTTCACTCAACGTGTAATCAAACTCTGGAATTTGTTGCCAGAGGAGCTGTTAGTGTAGCTGGGTTTAAAAAAAGGTTTGGACAAGTTCCTGGAGGAAAGGTCCATAAACCATTATTAAAAAGGGACCCAGGATATCATTGCTTGACCCAATACAAACATTGTGGAACCTGTGTCTTTTGGGGAAACTGCTAGGTATTTAGGACCTAGATTGGCCACTATTGGAAACAGGATACTGGGCTTGATGCACCTTGGTCTGACCCAGTATGGCATATCTTATGTTCTTATATGATCAAAAAGTATCGAGACTTGATCAATAACACAAGTAGTACTGTATAACAATGACAGTTATTGCATTCAATCTCCTTCAAAAAGTAGTCCCCTTCCAATAAAGCACACTTCCTCCAGCATTCCTGCCATTGCTGGAAACAATTTTGAAATGCCTCTTTTGTTATGCTGTGAAGCTGCTGTCTTGAATTTTGCTTAATGGTCTCCAAGTCATCAAATCTCTTTCCTTTCAGTGGTAATTTCAGTTTTAGAAAAAAGAAAAAGCAACAGGATGCAAAGTCAGGTGAGTATGGAGCTGAAGGACTTGCTTAATTTGGTGTTTGGCCAAGAACTGTTGGACAAAATGTGATGTGTGAGCTGGGGCGTTATCGTGATGAAACAACCATTCACCATTCCTATGCAACTCTGGCCTCTTACGACATACTGCATTTCTCAAATGAGTCAGAACTTGGACGTAGTAGTCCTTATTGATGGTTTGGCCTTTTGGAGCACACTCATGACATAGCCTGTCAGGTGAAAAGCATTCTTGGGTCTGGTAGAGTCTGGAGTCTTCCATTGTGAGGATTGAGCGTTAGTTCCCAGTTCATAACCATAAACCCATGATTTCAATCATCAGTAATAATCTTTTTGATGAAATCTGAATCATTTTCAATGCATTCCAACTCCTCCCTGGCTGCAGGGAACTTCTTTTTAGTCAGGGGACAGGACTTTTGGCACAAATTTTGCAGACACACAGCTCATTCCCAAATCAACAGTAAGAATGGACTGTATCGATCCGAAACTTATGTCCATGTCCTCAGCAAGTTCTCTGATAGTCAATCAATGATTTGAGCATATTGTGACACACTGTTTCAACTTTGTCGTCAATCCTGCTCGTGGATGACCTTCCAGAACGTTTATCATTGTCAACACTTTGACAGCCCTCTTGGAAATGTTTTTACCAGTCAAACGCAAGCACGACTCAAGCACTCATTGCCATACATTTACTGTAACTTGTCATATGTCTCTTTGCACGAATCTCCAAGTTTCTGGCAGAATTTAATGCAAATTTGTGGTTCAATATTTTCATTCACTGTAAATATGAAGAACTGCTTTTACATGATACCAATCACATGATTACAAAACGAACAGGTGTGCTGCAGCCACGGTACACTCTGCACATGCAGAGCACATAACTAGGTCACTGCATGCTTAATAGCATCATGGTGTGACATTGCTATATAGCTACACAACAATCTCAATACATTTTTATCGCATCTCTTATTAGTACAACACAGGGAAAAAAAAGGAGGAGGAAACCTCCACAAACAAAGGCAACAAAGAAAAATACTGAAATGGAGGTAGACAATGGCTGCACCACAGAAAGTCCAAAGAAGTTTATTTGATGAACCAGACCTAGCTGAGTTTCGGCAAGCTTGCTTATAACAGGGGTCAGGATAGATAAATCATATTATTTTCACTCGCAATACTGTTCTGGCCTTAGGAGCAATGCGTTAGTGTAGCAGGAGCCTCTCCCCACCCACTCCTCGCCCATTCTCCACCCCTCACCGGTCCTTAACGCACCCGGTAAGGTTTACACACGTTATGTGATGTTAACGCACGTTAGGTAACGTTAACATGCGTTACCGTTACTTAACGTGCGTTAACGTAGACGCTGTTATGTTACCGCAGTTTAGTAAACATACCCCTTAGTGTTCACTAATTGAGCCAGCATGCATTAAAATAAAATAAAATCTTGATAAAACCAAAATCCACATCCCTATGCAGCACTGAGCCAGTTGTAACAGCAGAAATCACTGGTTTCTTATCCACTATGTGGAAGTTATGCCCTTTCCTATCTGGGAATTTTTCTAATGGGAAGATTTATTTCTCTAAATATCATACTACCTTTGACACTGATTGGGTAATGTATGTCATTTGCTCATGCCCTCTGCCCAATATTGCTCGCACTACGAGGAAGATACATATACGACTTAATGAACACAAAAGTCACATTAACACTGGTATGGAGTCTGCCCCTCTTGTCACTCACTGGCTTCAATTTCATCAGATTTCTGATCTTCATTGGCGTATTTTGGACCATCTTTCACTGACCTGGCATGGCAGTAAAAGACAAACAATTGGACCTCTGTGACATGCTTAGATGTTTCATCTGAATTTGATTGAACCATTTGGCTTAAATCAAGCAGTTGATTGGGCTCTTTTGCTCTGATTGGCTATCTCAGCATTGTGTCTGCTCGGCTACTGCTTTAGAAGTTTTTGCATTTCCTTTGTATGTGGGAGCATTCAGCTGGCTGGAGATTTGCTCTGGGAACTTCAAAATTGGGTTTTTTTTCCCCCTGATGCAGATAAGTATTTTTCTTTATTGAAAAACAATTGTGTTGGATATATGAATGTTGGTTTATGTAGATGTGTATCACATTTATTACTGCTGTTATTGGTTTTTGCATTGCTATTGCAATGAAATTCTAAGGACATATGATGATTGAGCATACTAGTTATGGCCCTTTGAGGCTGTTATGCTAGAGTCTTTTTAGGCCTTATTTGATTATTTGGAGGTCCCTCTTTATATATTTCTGTAATAATTTTGAACCGTTTTTTTGTTGTATTGTTATACTTTTTCGGATTGCTTTTGAGGTCTTTTTGTAATTAATTTGATTGAGATTTCCTATCTGGGAGCATGATGGCAGCAGGGCAAGTTAGGAAGCAGTTCTAGAATAAAAACACACGCTATGAAACCCATAGGGACTAACATTAGAAATTAGCTCTTCATAAAGAAGGTGATGAATCCTTGAAACAGTCCCTTGCTGGAGATTGTAGCAGCAATGGATTTCTTTTCACTTTCTAATATTTTACATTGTAAACTCCTTTGATTTTTATATTTTTAAAAATGCAGTATTATAAAGTTTTACAATAAACAAACATAGTGGAGGCTTCCCAAACCTGCCAGAGGGACCCCATCTAAATTTATACTATGCATATTGTGATACCGAAAGCATTCCTGAGCAAATGGAATGGCAGAATAGTGAGCACTGCACCTTTAAAAGTCAGAGCAAACCAGGTTTCCATGGCAGCAGGAAGCTTTCAGACAGAATGCAGCTCAAGCATAGTCATGACCTAAGAGCTGAAAGCAGCTCTAACGAGGTGCACCTGACTAACCAGAAGGGCATGCCTGCACAAGGAAGCCGTTTTAAACCAGCTTCAGAGCTAGTCTTTCAGAACAGCCAACAAGAGAACAGCCGAGAGCAGAACAGCCGACAGGAACACAGCCTGAAGCAGAATAGCACTCAGAGACCAGAGGAACTGGACAGACAAGAAGGCAGAGAGAAGCCTCTGCAAGTGTCTAAGCCACTTCAGCAACGAAGGCAAACAGGAAGGCAGCAGACAGGAAAGTCTTGGAATCCAGTTCCAGCCAAGGGAGATTCTGGTGGGTCCTTTCCTTGTTACCTTAAAACTAAGCCAAAGCCGTTGTGGGAGCTTCCTGAAGACAGGGTCAAGCCAGTTGCCTGTAGAAGGGAAGAAAGCTCCAAGCACAGACAGGGCAGTGCCAGCAGAGAAGGTACGTCACATTTGCTTCCTAGCCAGGGTCTTGTAAAGGACATTGTGAAACAATTGAAAGCAAGTGCTAACAAATGTCATGATAGCACGGCTGTAAAATCTCCTAGCAGAAGCACTTGGGATAAATGGTTTACTGCTGATATAAGGAACATTAAGAAGAGCTTACGTGATAACCATTCCCCTGAGTTAGAAGCTGTCACAGCTATAGAGAGAGGAAACTTGCTAGAACAGCTGCAGGAAGTTATTCCAAGATTGCAGTGCAGAAGTTCTCCTCAGCAGAGCCGTGAGGATGAATGTGAAGATATGATTATTGATGTAGCTGATGTTCCTGAGTCACCCGATGCCTATGAGATGGATTGTTCTCTGTGTAATATAGAAGAATTGGATTTACATTAAACAAGTTTTGTGTGAGAGGAAGTACAAAGTTGTTTAAGCTGTCTGAGTTACTGTGAAGAAAACAGTTTTTCCACTTTATTTCTGCTTTTGATTTGCTCATATTTTCCTGTTAATTTTGGAGAAGAATTCTATGCTTTGTCTTATGCCTAAAGAACCCATGTGAAAGGGAAAACCCACAAAAATAAATTTATCTGTTTCAAAAGACCCTTGTGCCACAACACATTTTGTGAGTGTGCCTGAAACTACATGTCCCAGCAACCCTTGCTGCTAGCTAGTAATAAGGACACTTGAAAGCAAAACTGCGGTCACCCCTGCTATAAAGTCATCGGCCCTAGGCAGGGGAAGCGTGACAATATTTTTTATGGATATTTTGAAAATCCAAATAGTTGTGAGGTTCCCAGGACAGGTTTGGAAACTTTGATCTACAGGGAGCACTCTGGAACTACTGATACCACCAGAATGGATCACATTTTATTTCATTTCAAGAGCAGACTGCCATGAATTGCGCTGGAATGGCTGGCAGGTAGTGGAGGTACTTGGATGCAAGTGGTGAGATGGGATGTTACAGGTGGTACACATAGTGCAACGAGCTGCAAAAACTGATCTCATCTATGTGAGGAATATATGACTGTCATAAACAAAATGTGTAATAGATGATATTTCACATACAGATAGCACAAACAGCAACTTTTCTAAACCATGTTAGTCCACATTCCTTATCAATGGAGTTGCACTGGTGGCTGCCATGTCTAGACTCCTGAGAGGCAGAGTACTTCAAGTGAAGAAGAAAGGTTGTGGTTATGCGGCATCTGACTTTCAGGCCCTCCCCCCTCTGGATTGCACCAGAAGAATAGAGAACAGGGATCATCCTCTCCTTTTTCTATTCTTCTAGGTCCACATCTGTCCTCTAAGTCACATGTTCCTGCTCTGCCAATTTCAAGAGCTAAGGACTTGGATGGAAGTCCATCAATCGTGACTAAGAAAATAAATTCCTCTCATCTACAGATGAATCACTATCCCTTGCACCTCTCCTACTCCCCAGCCCCCCAAGCACAGACTTTGTTCCTAGGTTTCTACTCCTTTTTATTCATTCCACCTCCACAGAAACTAGAAAAAAATTATACATTAAAGAGGTCAGATCGGAACCAGCATGATCAGAGAATAAAATGGTCAGACAACAAAGGTAGAAAAAATAATTTTATTTTCAATTTAATGATTGGACTTTGTTCTACCTTTATATTTTACACAGTATGAGGAACTGCATCTCTTATTTTCTGATATTGCACTGCATGCAGAGTCTGTCTTCTTGGGGTTTCAGTTTAATTTTTGTCTATATATTTCTCTTTTTGTTTTGTGCTCATTTATTGATGAAGACCTGTCTGTATTGTGTGCGTGGACAACCAATGCTGCGTATTCATAAGAACATAAGATATGCCATACTGGGTCAGACCAAGGCCCATCAAGCCCAATATCCTGTTTCCAACAGTGACCAATCTAACTCTTATAATATTAACAGAATAGGATCAAATTTGGCATGGAAGAAAATTTTGTGAAAACACATACATTAGTGAAATAAATCCTCCAAAAATGGCCCAATGAACTTTTATGGAGAAGGCTTTCCACCTTCTGTAGCATAGAAACAGAGTGAAGCACAGCAGTTAGGGGAGAGGTAGTTTGAAAGAAAGAATTCCATATTCCTTATACTCCCCCCCCATCTATCCCCACACTCAAACTACCCCCTCCCCACAACTATCCCAACTTTCCCCAAAAACTAACTTTCCCAAATAAATACCTGACCCCCAAAACTATCCACCTACAATTGCTCCCCCACCTGGATTTCCACAACTATACTACTCTTCCAAATGCTACAACCCATTACCCCCAAAGCTACAACTTCCACCACCAAAGCTAGATTTGATAATTTTCCTTGAACTCCTCAAACACCCCAAATACTCCTCAATCTACCAACCCCTAGAACTACTTACCTAACAGTTTCCCCATCCCCCTGTATATTGCTCCCTCCTACCTCATCTCCCCCACAAACAACCCCCAAAAACCTTCATCCCCCCCCCAAAAAAAAACTATCCCCTGCCTCTTCTGTCCTCTAAGTTAAAGATAAATAGAGACAGCACAGCTATACGCATACATGCAGAGGTGTTGGAAAAAATTCCATGAGCCACGCTTAGCATATTTTCCCCACTTGTTTTAATAATTCAGAGTTCTGTCTAAATCTTCCAGTTTGTATGTATTTAACAGTTTTTATACCACTTCATCTAGTAGCCGAGGCGGTTTACAAGGAACAAGAACAAAACTTTACATAGAATATCTGGTTAAAATATAACTAGTTATATTACAGCATTTCTTAAAGTTAAGGAATTATATACCATAAGATGTTGAAAGGAAAGTGGGTACTAGAGGTGGGTAAGGGGGTAGAATAGTTTTTGCTTCCTCATCTCCTTATAGTGATGTTTTGTACAACAATGTGGCTGGCTTCAATCATAGTGAGATCATTTCCAAGGTAACATGGAGACACTGCACCAGTACTGGACAGTTTAAGACTAATATTTTCATAATATCTTGCATTAGGTATGAGGATACCACTTGTCCGGAGTACTTAGTTCTCTACTTTCTTCAAATGCAGATGATTTAATCTATTTCAATTAAAGGCTTAAATTAACTGGCAAATCATCTGCATGGCAATTCTAAAACAAAGGACTTTTTTGTAGCATGTCAAACTAAATACGTGTTAAAGAAACATCAAAAGACTTTCAGCATATATGGTGAGATACTAAATATCTATGCTGTGATGAAAAAACTATCTTTGAAAGAAGATAAAAGTGATTGAAATATATAAATACTTAACTCATTGGAACAAAGTGCTAAACTGAAAAAAATGTCTGTAATTATCAAAGAAAGGAAATTCCACAGCAAGATAAACCTTACTGTGTCTCTTCCCCACTTAGAAAACCAGAACACCAACCTCACACATTGATTAGGCTTCATGGTAATAAGTCACAGAGAGTATTGGGCAACAGTGTTTGAGAATAGGGAGATATTATTGTGGTGGCGGTGGGAGGCTGTCAGTCATCAGGTTAAGTCCCTGATTATATTGCACATAAAGAGCTTTTGACCACATCCCATATAAATCAGGATGCAGTAAAGTGCCATTGTGGAGAAGAGAAGGGAAATAAGATGAGGTTAGAAGGAGAAAGGAAGGGAAGAAGCCTAGATGAAGAAGAGAAAGAGGGGAACAAAACTAAAGGGAAAGATGGGCGAAAAGGAGAAGAAAGAGAAAAGAAAAATCAGGAGAGAGGGTGATGGAGAAAAAAGAAAAAGAAAAAAAGAAAAATGAGCTGGGAGAGAGGAGGGATCTTGTATACAGTGGTTGGATACCTCCTACTAGTAAAGCTTGAGTCACTGTTACCAATTTTTGTGAAATTCTTTAAATCTGGGGAAAGCATAGTTACTCACCTGTAACAGGTGATCTCCTGGAATCAGTTTTAACATATGGGTGACATCCTCTGACGGAGCCTGTGTGGGGAACATTCCCCAGCTTCCAATAGGAAGCCTTTGGGAGCATCATTCCACACATGCATGGATGCCTTCCCGCCTTCCCAGATTATTCTCTTCAGTAAGGTTCATAGCAGAGAAAAAGTAAAAACCTACAACTCCTTGGGGAGGAGGGCGGGTTATGAAGACCGATTCCTGCTGTTCCCAGAGATCACCTACTACAGGTGAGTAGCTACACTATCTCAAGGAACAAGCAGGAATGGAGTCTTCATATATGGGACTCCTCAGCTCTAGGCTACCAGAAAATGGCAAAGAGTAGAGTCCGTTGCCAATGGGAAAAAAATGCTGAAGAACATAGAGAGTCCAGGGGATCTAAGAGACTCTGTATCTCCAGCCCACTCCAACCAAGACGACAATGGCGATAGCCTGGATGGACAGATGGCTAGAGGAAAGGAGGTGTAGCTAAGTCCCAAAGAGGCGCCAGAGTATGACTTGGCCAAAGTCACTGTCCTTACAAGAGTTCTTGTCCAGGAAGTAATGGGCTGCAAAGGTGTGAAATGAGGCAGATCTCCACTATGGAGACAGAGCATAAGTAGGCTGCAGATGTGGCCATGGCCCAGACATTCGGGGGGTAACATGACCCTCCAAGGTTAGACTCACTTGAGCATATACAAATGGTATGCAGTCTGCTATCCAAAAAGAAAGTGTGTGTTTGGTCGTGGGAAGACCAAGCCGATTAGGATCAAAAGAAATGAATAATTGCAAGGATTTTCTGTGTACTTCGGTTCTGTCAAGGTAATATGCTAAAGCTCATTTGCAATCTAGGGTATGAAGCACAGCCTCCACCCAAGATGCATGTGGCCTGGAGAAAAAAACTCATAAAAATGATCGACTGGTTGAGGTGGAAAGGAGAGACAACCTTTGGAAGGAAACGCAAATTCGTTCTCAGGACCATCCTGCCATGTTGAAAGTGTGTATAAGGAGTGAACTAAGGCCTGTAGTTCACTGATCCAATGAGCCGAAGTGAGTGCAACTAGGAAGGTGATCTTCCCAAGTAAGAAACTTGAGGGAAGTGGTGCCGAGAAGCTCAAAAAGGAGGCTTGAGAAGCTGGGCAAGAACCACATTAAGGTCCCAGGTGGGGGTTGGATTGGTGGCTTAGTCAAAAGAAGACCCCACATGAAGCAGGCTACCAATGGATGTGTGGAAATGTGTTTTCCATCAATCCCCCGATGAGAAGCCAAAATGGCACTGAAGTGGACTCGAATGGAATTAGTTTTGAGATCTGTAGAAGAGAGGTGGAGAAGGGACAGCAGAGGGACTCCACCGGACAACTGAAGGGGTTGAGGGTGTACTGATCGCACCAAGCAGCAAACTGGCACCACTTAAAGGCATAGGTGCAGCATATGGAGTACTTCCGGGACACCAGGAGGATATCCTTAACTAATTGAGTTTGGAAAGGATTACCCTCTCAGCATCCAAGCTGTCAGTCGCAGTGTGCGGACATTGGGATGCAGCAGTCCCCCTGATTCTGTGAAATCAGGTCTGGTGTGTGTCCCGGAAGAGGCTGATGCTGAGCTAAACAAAGAAGCAGGGGAAACTACAGCTGTCAGGCCCAGAACGGGGCCTGCAGCCCGAACAATGTTTTGGCTATTAGCAGAATGAACAGGAAATGGACGGAGAAGCACATAGGAAACCCATTCCTCAATGCAGGAGGAAAGCATCTGGGGCTAAACAGTGTGGGGATGGCACCCCAGAGCAAAAAAACCAAGGGATCTGTGCATCGAGCAACGTGGCATAAAGGGTCAATCTCTGGGATTCCCCACAGCCAGAAGATGCAAGCAATTATTCTCCGATGAAGAGTCCATTCATGAGGTTGAAGGACTCAGCTTAGATTGCCTGTGATCATTCTGATTGCTTGGCAGATAAAACAGCTCTGAGAACCATTCCATAAGTCAGGGCAAAGGTCTACAAGCAGACCACTTCCAAGCAGAGGAGATGAGAGCCAATGACTCCTTGTTTGTTGATATAAAATATAGCAACCTGGTTGTCCATCTGATCCAGGACAGATTGATCTGATAACTGATGGCAAAACACCCGAAGGGCATTGGTTATCACTCTTGACTCCAGGAAGTTGATCTGATGCAAGGCTTCCTGTTGAGACCATAGGCCCCGAGTACTCAGACCATCAAGAATAGCTCCCTATCCCTGTTTGGATGCATCGATTGTTAGCGTCCGTTGAGATGGAGGTATCTGAAAACACGATTACTCCTTTTGATTGCTTGCTGTGATACCGCCTTGATTGTAAGATAAGGCGGTATAGAAATACTGTTAAATAAATAAAATAAATAACCTCACGAGAAGGTTGTGAGGAGAGAGCCACCACTTAAGGAAGGTGATGACTACCACTCTATCTTGAAGATGGCCCTTCGCTTGCTTCCACTAAGAGGAGAGGGTCAACTGTGCTTAGTGTATGTGGAGATGGGTTTAGGGGACTACATGGACCATAGAGGCCATGTGACCCAAAAGACAAAGCATGCCTCTTGCCATGGTGCGTTGACTGCGCTGCTATGAGGCGTTTGAAACGGTCCTCGGGCAGGAAAGTTCAAGCCCGAGTCGAGTCGAGTACCTATGAATTCCAGCCTCTTGAGTGGGAGAAAGGTGCACCTTTGGAAAGTTTATGACAAATCCTAGTTATTTGAGCACTGAGACGGTGCATTGAAAGGACAGGTGCACCATATGTGGTTTCTCGCCCCTGATGAGCCAATTGTTGAAATAAGGGAAGCTGAAGATGCCCTGGGTGTGGAGATAGGCCGCAACTACTGCCAGACATTTAGTGAAGACTCTTGGGGCAGACACCAGGCCAAAGGGCAGGACTCGATATTGGTAGTGCCTGCCGTCTAACATGAAAACGGAGGTATTGCCTGTGAGACTATTGAATGAGGATGTGTGTGTATGCATCATTTAGATCCAGAGAACAGAGCCAATCATTCCTCTGAAGGTAGGGCAGTATTTTTCCTAGAGAAACCATCTTGAACTTCTATTGTACTAGGAGCTTGAGGTTCTGGAATTCTAGGATGGAACAGAACCTCCCTGAATTTTTGGGGATAAGGAAATAACAGAAGTAAAATCCTAAGTTTTCCTGTGCGCAGGGAATAAGTACTATTGCACCATCCCTTAGTAAGGTGGTGACTTCCTGCTGTAAAAGAAACCAATGGAGAGGTTCGAGAGAACACTCCCCTGGAAAGAAGGGAGGATATACCTGGAGAAATATAGCAGGTAGCCCCTAAGGATGATCTGTAGAGTCCAGGGCTCTGACATTATGAGGGTCCACCTGTGGGCAAAATGGATCAGCCTGCCCACTATGTAAGTAGGCTGCGGTTACTTCAGGGGAAGGATGGCAATGTTCTCCAGAAAGTAAAAGCTAGCCCTAAAAAGACTCTAGCATAACCTCCACTGCCAATGGATGATCACAATGTCGATGCCCTGAGGTATCGGAACTGTAGAAGCTCAAGGCCGGTTTCTCCTGCAGCAGATGGAACTCTGCCAGTTCCAGGATCAGCATCGACCCCGAGGGTCCAGATGGCAGTAGTTTTGAGGCTTGGCATCGAGACCTGGACTGCCGAGGGTCTTGAGGCCACAGGCACGGATGCCACTAAGAGCACAGTCAAACTCCTTTCGATGGACAGCATGCGCTGCTTGAGGGAGATAGAGGATGTCTGGGTGGACTTTGGTACAGGACTCTGGACCACCATTCCAGACAACAGAAGCGGAGGCTATCCAGAGGTTGAAACCTCGGTAGCACTCCAGAGCCTCTTTTTGAGCTTTGGAGGTGGATTCCTCCCACTGGGGCTGTTTAGCTGGTCGTTCTCAGCTTCGGAGTCCCGCCGAGGCAAGCTCCAGTTTCTATGTTCAAAGGATCGGTCCCTGGGAATCGGCATCAGTCCTCGATGTCTAAGCCTGAGGTGCTGATGCGGCGTCAGTAGTCAGCTGTTTGTTACATGGTCTCTTGGTTCTAAAGAAACGCAGGAACTACGCGAAGAACAGGAGCTCCAAGAGGGAATCAACATTGAAGAGGAGTGTGCTGAAGGCGCAGAGTCAGATCCAAAAACAATCATGTTGCTTTTCCTGTGTTTTTAACCCTTTTTTTGTCAATTGCTAAAAACAAATTACAATAGTCTGGGTTGTAGTCAGGGCCCGAACACTGTAAGCACCAACTGTGCTGTCTGTAACCGAAATGGTGCTGTTGCAGGAAGTACATTTCTTGAAACTGCTGGCTGGCTTCTCCACGTTAGTAAAAACAGCCTTTGTCAGGTCGAAAGACTCAATGGTGGCTGGCACAGATGAAAAAAACCCATGGGAACCTCAAGGTAAAAAAAGAAAGAAAAGAAAAGTAAGGTAGAATGCCAAAAAGGGCACCGGTGTCATCGAGCAACAGTCTCAAAGGAGGGAAGGCAAAAAGAAGAACACCCCGAAAGGCACAGAAGAAGGATGTTTTATCTGCGGTGTCAGGCTAAGCATCCATTGGGCTCCGCAAAAACCAAAGACCGAAGAGAATCATCTGGGAAGGCATGCATGGACGGATGCTCCGAAAAGCTTTCTATTGGAAGCTGGGGAATGTTCCCACACAGACTCTGTTGGAGGATGTCACCCATATGTGAAGACTGGATTCCTGCTTTTTCCTGGAGATATATAATTTCTACTCAGAGGACAGTGACATAGCAGACAAGACAACAATATACAGAATGGAAATAGGGTCCCAATACTCAGAAGGGGATTGACAATTCCAGTAGCCACCTGGACAGAAAAATGTTCAGACTCCAGGTGGACAGCAACAGCTCTTCAAGCTGGGGTAGGGCATGCCAGCAGTTCTGCTGCTGTGCATCTGGTTCCTCAGGATCAGCTATGGGGTAGGTAGCATATTAAGCAAGAATGTTACTTGTACCTCCTCCCCACCTCAGCTGGTCCCCAACCCTGGCCCTGGGGGTGATAAGCAGAAGATGAGGGTCATGTGGGCTCTCTCTCCCTCTCTAGTTTGGCATATAGTATGAAGTAGGGGAGAGGGCAAATTTCCTCTCCTGGATCTAACACTCTCATATATTTTCCACCTCAAGGCTCCAAGAGTGCCCCTTGTCGCACAGCACTCCAAGCTAACCTCCTGTTGACCCTCCCCTAAAACCAGTAGTGCACATCGGTTATTGGAGCTGGCTTTCAGGAACTTAAAGACTTGAGAGGAAAGTGAAAATGGGACCAGGGCAGATAACTTTTGTAAAAGGCAATGTCAATTTTTCTTTATATAGATAATGACATGCATATTTGTTTGTGCCAAATTTTAATATTGTACTTTTATACCTGGTGGAATGCTACACAAAAATTTTGAAAATTATGCGTGCAGTATTTTAAAATTATGCATGCTTCATTAGTAAATGTTTGCACAGAATTCCCCATCATAAAGCCTAACTCCTCTTCCAGACCTGAAATTCCCCCTGCATTTTCCTCCTTAACACTCACTCCAATCACAGTTCTTTCCTGAACCTCCAAGCCTTCCTTGTCCCCCTGTTCTCTCTCCCTCTAACTTCTAGCAAGATCCCTACTGCTGTCTCTCCCTAAGGTCTACCACCAGCCCATCTCCCAGCCCCATCCCCCAACAGCCCTTCTCTAATGCCTGACTGCAGCAACTTTTTAACACAGCCACAGGAACACATTTCCCTTTGCTCCCTGGATATACAGTACTAGATTCTGATGCCAGCAGTGCATGCTTTCAAAAGGTAAACAGAAGCGCTTTCTGTTTCTGACAGGGAAGTGCTTCTATTTATCTTTTGAAAGCATGCAGAATGCTGCATCTGAATCTAGCACAGCTGTAAGAGCAATGGAAATGCTGCCGTGGCTGTGAAAAAGCTAGTAGTGAGGCAGGCTTGGGTGCCCTTAAAGGTTGTGACCTAAGCCTACCTCACTGTCTCGCTGATACCTGTGCAGAAGTACACACAGCAAATGCAGAATTCTGCGCAACATAGAATTTGTGCATTATTGCACCAGGAGCATATATTCAATGCATACATGTATTTTTTGAACCCTAGCTGTTGGTATACGATTGAAAATCATCATAAAAATGTCCCAAAGGTAAGGTGGCAAAGGTAATCTAGATATCTGCAAGATCAAACGAGAAATCAAATCAATGTGAATGACAAACAGGATAATCACACTTGATTAGAAAATGTATTCTTTTGACCTTAAGTGGTTTGGTTTTAACACAAATCAATACACTTATTTATTTTACTTAACATTTCTTATATACCGCCTTTCATGATATCAAGGCGGTTTACATTGAACAAACTGAAATTACATTGAACAGGGCAATATAACTTGGAGATAACTATTTTACAGGGAACATGGGCAATGGAGGGTTAAGTGGCTTGCCCAAGACCACACTTGATGACAGAACCAAATGAAATGAAGATTACAGAGAATAACTTCCCCATTTGTAGCAAAAGACTACCAAGTGCAAATAATGATATTGATGAAAGCAGTTACTTACCTGTAACAGGTGATCTCTGGGAACAGCAGGAATAAGTCTTCACATATGGGTACATCAGTACCGACGGAGCCTGCGCGGGAACGCTCCCCATCGTCCAAAAAGAAAGCTTTTGGGAGTATCCCACGCGCATGCGTGCTGCCTTCCCGCCCATTCACTTCCCTCTCATCAGTTGGGTTTGTAGCTGAGACCGAAGGAGGGAAGTAGACAAATTAGAGAGAGAAAGAAAGAGAGAGAGAGACAACTCCTAGGGGAGGTGGGTGGGTTGTGAAGACTTATTCGTGCTGTTCCCAGAGATCACCTGTTACAGGTAAGTAACTGTGCTATCTCCAGGAACAAGCAGGAATGAGTCTTCACATATGGGGACTCCCAAGCTAAAGATGCCTGGAGGAGGTCCCAGCATGTTGCAAATCTAGTTGATGGGCCATGCTATTTCCCAGAACCTGAGGCATCCAAGGGATGGAGGGTAGGAATTGAACTAAAAAGGGGTGTGCTGTTGAACAGCTGGACTAAACAAGGTGTCTGGAGAGGAGTCCTTGTGTAGATCAAAAATGTTAGTGAAAATAGATTCCAATTCTCTAATGTGGACCTCAATCAGAAGTATTGCGAAAGTATTTGTTGAGACTAATGGTCTGGTGCTAGAAACCAGTACATTATCCTCAAAGAAAATACCTTACTGGGAAGTAGAGGAAAATAAATTTCGCAATACAGGCAGAGGTCAGAAGCCTAAAAGGCTAGAACTAATCCCAGAAGAAAAAACTGGGAGAGTTTAATGAGTTTGGACTTTAGATGAGAAGCTAAAGCTTCTGTAGGCCAACGTTTGAAGCTCTTTGTCCTTGGAGCAGAAAAAGGCTCTAGGAAAGAGAGGAGATAAATCTGACTGGTTTGCAGAAAAAGGATGGGTCTTTGAGACCCCTCTATCCAAATGAAAGACAGAAAGAAACATTTGTAGTAGGCGGTGTAGCCTCCAATTTCTTGAAGATCAGGAATGTCTTCCGTAAGTGATGTCACTTAGGATGACTTTGCATGGAGAGCTTCAGATGTAATATAACCGGAAAGGTTACAGTAAAAGAAGGTAGTTTATGATTACCATAGAAATTGGTTGTCCATTTAAAATCCTATGGCATGCTGGAACAGCATTAATATGGACAGTAACAAATCTTTCAGAGTGAGATATGTGTATTTATATACACATATATATTGTGATGAGGAGAGTATGGCTGAGTCCATGGAATTGGAAGAAAATCAGTCATTTACCTTTAAAGAAAGAGACAGGCAAGGAATCAGTAGCTCTCAAAGTGCAGGCAAGGAAAAAAAAAACCACGCAGCTACTGACAGGACAGGACACACCCAAGCTCTGCTAATCTAAGGGCAGACTTGGAAACTAATGAGAGACACCTGGGGGAAGAGCAATGCACTGTAGTTCAGAGACACTCTTATAAACCCAGGGAAACAGAAGAAAGTCAGACTCAGCCTGAGAAGGGCAGCACCACGGGAAGAGAGACTCAGCCTGAGAAGGGCAGCACCACGGGAAGAGAGACTCAGCCTGAGAAGGGCAGCACCACGGGAAGAGAGACTCAGCCTGAGAAGGGCACCACGACGGAGAGAGAGAACAGCCAGAGAGAGGGCAACAGGAACAGGAGTACCAGGACGAGGCAGCACACTGGAAGGAAAGATACAGGAAACCAGCACTCGAGAGAGCTGACCCGGGAGTACACTGGAGAATTCAGTGGGGAGAGAAGCACCAGAGAAAGGCCCAGAGAGTTCACTGTGGAGGAGAGCGGTGGAGACTTCCAAGGGAATCTTAGAGGTGAAAGCCCTAGTCAGAAAGAAAGCCAGGATTGCAAGGAAACTGCAATTGGTTTTAAAACTAGGAGAGCTGTGCCAAAGAGAAGTGCTGACAAGGGTCAGGCTGCAGGGCCATCCGTTCCTGAACTAGCTAAAGAGCTGCAACTTCCAAAAAGGTGCGTGAATAAAAAGGTAGCCAAAAGTGCCGTGAGCCAGTTAGAGGCATTGTGTCATTTGATGCAAGGAAAGAATCTCCACGTTCCTGGTGGAAACCCTGTGCATAGGAAAAAAGCCTCAGTGGAGAAAGATTCTAGAACTTTTAGAGAATATTAAGCCTGAAGTTCTTCATGCTGGCTTGAAGCCAGATTTACCGGACACAGGTCCTGAGGAAATGCAGATAGACTATTATGAATCTGATGAGGAGTCTGAAGATTCAGTAATGGGTTGTTCTCTGTGCCAGAAGGCAGAATAAAAAGTTCTTGGATAAAAGAAGGGAAAAGCCTATAACCTGAATGTCCTAGAAGGCAGTGTGAAAACAGGGAGAAATGTGTTTAGCCAGGAATGCTAAAGAACTCTGTTGCTGAAGAAAGGATATTTCTTTTGGGTTTGAAGAGAAGAGAAACCTTGCTTGATTGTTGAATTTATTTATTTAACATTTCTTATATACCGCGCTATTTCACATCAGTGCGGTTTACAATGAACAGAATATTTGGACAAATCGTCAACGTTTACATAAAACAGGATTTTTAAACTTTGGTTAACTGGGTAAAACTATATACATACAAACTATATACATACATATAACAAATTTTGCCGTCGGGATTAGACTATAACATTTTTGTATTTAACATGGTGATGAGGCATTAATGCATTGTGTTAGTATACTAATCAATCAGGTTACAACTGAGTAAAGCATGTGTTATCAAGTGATACAACTGGGTGAGTGTGTGGGTATGGAGGTGGATCATGATGCTGTGTATAGTACTTGAGGAACAAGTAGTGTTTAATGGCTTTTCTAAATTGCTTGATCTCTCTGATTGCTCTTATGTTGGTAGGGAGATTGTTCCAGCACCTTGGTGCATAGCTTGAAAATGCTCTATTAATGGTTGATTGTTTAAATTTTATGGATTCCCTTGGTATTACTAGAGTGTTTTCTGTAAACGTTCTTCTAGTCCTGTTTTTGGGGGTGTGCATGATTAGATCAACAATAGATGAAGGTGCTGTCTTACTGAATGCTTTGAATGTAATGATGAATGTCTTATATAGGATTCTACATCCTATCAGTAACCAGTGGAGATCCTTTAGTATGGGCGTAATGTGATCATTCTTGGATGCTCCATACAGGACACGAGCAGCTGCATTCATGGCCAACTGTAACGGGTTTATGGTGTTTTTTGGGAGGCCGTGTAGTATTACGTTGGCATAGTCAAAATGTGGAGTTACTAAGGTTTGGAAGACAGTTCTGAAGTCGTCAGCTTCCATCATGGGTTTCAGATGACGGAGGGTTTTGATTTTGAAGTATATAGATTTTACTGTACGTTTGATGTGATCTTTGAAGTCCAAATGTTGATCCAATATTACACCTAAGTAGCGTATATTGGGTTTTACCGGAAGTTCTGCATCCCTGACTTAGTGTTGATGGTGGGGAGAAGTCTTTGTTCCGAGTGATAATTAGAACTTCGGTTTTTTTGAAATTTATCCGTAGATTCATAGTGAGGAGCCAATCGGTTATTGCATCGAAGCATTTGATTAAGATTGAGAAATCCGGGCAAGTGACTAATATAGGGGTGAATAGCAGAACGTCATCAGCATACATGAGGCAGGATATGCTGAATGAGCGAGTTATGTGACATATTGGTTGCATATAAATGTTAAAAAGTAGTGCCGATAATGATGAGCCTTGTGGCACTCCCTGTCTTTGTTGGAAGGGTTCTGATGTCTTGTTGCCAACCCGTACTTGTTGCCATCTGTCTTGGAGGTATGATTTGCACCAGTCCCATGCACGATCTTGGATTCCTTTTGCATGGAGTCTCATCAGGAGTAGTTCATGGTCAACTGAATCAAAAGCTGCAGCGATGTCAAGAAAGATCATTGCAAAGCCTTTTTTGATGTCATCAATCCCGTTGTTGAGTGTGTTCATTAGTGAAGTCAGTAGGGTTTCTACACCGTGTTCTTCTCTGAAACCGTGTTGGCATGGGTCTAATGGGGAGGTTGTGTCTATATGCTGTTGGATTTGTCTTTGAGTTGACTTCTCTAAAATTTTAGCTAGGTATGGAATACTTGAAATTGGTCTGTAGGATTCGTCCTTTTTCGGATCAAGCTGGTTATTTTTTAGCAGAGGACGGATGGATGTCTTCTTTAGTTCATCTGGGAAGATTCCCGTCGTAAATGATTGTTTTGCAATGTCAGCTATGAATGGACTTAATTCTGAACGCATTGATTTGATCCAGTGTGCTGGGCATGGGTCGTTTGGCGCCGTTGTGGTGTTGATAGTGGCAACTGTTTCCTCTATTGTTTTTATTGACGGGGGAAAAAGATTAGAGGTGAAAGTATTTGGGGGTTCTGGAAAGCTTCTTGAGTTGTAGCAGTATTTGCTTTTATTGCTTTGGATTGGATGTAGTTGGCATATGACTGAGGATGTATACCTTCTTGTTGTGGTTGGGGTGGTTGTGTGGTCAGCGATTTTACTAATTCAAATAGGTCGCGTGGTTTGTTTAGCAATTTGTTGAGGAGCTTGGCATGGAATTCTTTTCTTTCTTTCCATGTTGAGTCTCTGTGTTTTTTTAGGTGCTCCAGGTATATGGTTTTGAAAAACAGCGACACGTGTTAAAAAGATACATAAAGCAGTTTCATTGTTTGTTTGGGATAAATGCCTATGGATTATTGTTTGGAGAAAGAATCCTGTTTGTTTTGCGTTGAGCTTTAATGCTCTTTAGAAAAAAAAATAAATTCCTGTGTTTGCCTTGTAAACCCTGGGTCTCCACACTACTTATTTATTTCTAAACACCACAACTACAAATCCCAGCAGCCTCGGCGCTGGATGAGGAAAAAAAACTCTTTAATTAAAGGACTAACAAGTGCAGCCCTAGGCTTATAGGCTGTTGCCTGGGCCAGGGGCCCCCACAATATATATATACACATATACACACACACACACACACACACACACACATCATATTATATATATAAATATATAAATAAGAGACACTCACTAAAAACAAGAAGGGGTAAGACCTGCTTGCAAAATATGGATAGAGAACCCCTTACTGGTTACACGTGGAAGAACCATGAAGAAGGTTACATGAAAACCAGTGGAATGTTTCTAGTCAGAAGGATAGGTCTACATCTCTTTAAAATTCTCGACTTTGAATAACCAGAAGTGGAGATCTACGTGGAAAGAAAACCTTAGTCTTAAGACAACAAGTTTAGATCCTTCTATAACTTCAGTGTGGAGAAAAGATGCAATAAAAGGGAATACCATATTTGCCCATCTATGAGGGCAATATGTGTATAATGCGTTCTTTGTTCAGCATAAGCTCCAATGAAGTATTAGGAATTAGAAGGAACGTACTAGACAAGGACAGACTGCAGTGAAAAGAAATGCATGCCTGTTGGAGAAGTTCCACTGGAGATGTGGAACAACTCGGGGAATTAAGCAATTCTTTATGCTTTCACGTGATCTAAACCCTGGTTCATTTTCCCTAAAAAGAAAATTTTAAGGAAGATGGTAAAAGTAGGAAAAAAAACGGTCATGTGGGAGCATGACTGGGCAAGCCTTTCAACCATCTGAAAGTTACCCACCAGGAATGGCTCTGACGCTCTCTGGCCAAGGCCAATAGTTGCAGAGCTTCTTGTAGAATTGCAGAGAGCATGTTGGCATGTTGTAGGTTGCCCAGGTGAGATCTGGTTATTTAATTACCAGTGTGCAGCCTAAGCTATTCTGTGGGAGCCAAAGAATTGAAGATGGCTAAGAATAGCAGACAGGCAGGTTGCCTGCAACGATAAACTGTCCAAGTAGGTTTTGGAACCTCTCTTGGAATTATGTTAAGGTAGCAGAAGAGGTTAGGTCCTATAGATTGGAAAAGGACCGAGAGACCGAACTAGAAGTGATAACTCTCACTTATGGTCTGATAAGCTGTCTTAAAAGAAATATTTGAAAGATTGCAGAGGGGAGAAACTCTGTATGGAAATTATTTACTGGAGTAGGTATTGGGGTCAATCCTATGGTTTAAAGGTAAGCCCTCCAGTGAAATAGTATCACTCTTAGATTGAAAATCTCAACTAAGAGGGATGGAAGTCATACAGAGTTGGGAAGACTTACAATTTGGTAAGTCTTTGAAAAAGGTAAAGCTCCCCTGCAGTGAAAAGTATAAGATATCATCGTACAAGACAACTGCCAAGGTGAAGGGCATAGCATACCTTATAAGTAGTTCTAACTCCTCTGTTTACTTTTAAAAGGAGAGGAGAAACTTGTTACCTGTAGGGCATGATTATCCTTAATAGCTCTAAGAGCTGAAAGGATAGACTGCTCTTAGCAAGAGAGTCATGCCTAAAGTGGAGGATTAAGGCAGTGTATCACTGACCTCTCAATAAGGATGAGAAGAACTGTAAATGCTTCTGTAGTTAAGAAGTAGTGGTTCTGAAACTCAACAGGAAAAAAGAATTAATGAATAAAAATCAGAAACCCTGTGACTGCTGAGTTTGCTGAGTATGATGTTGTCCTTTGGAAACATCTGCATGATGGGTAGAAGATGAATAAAACTTTTTCCCCCTAGGGGAATAAAGTTTGTTAGGAGATTTTTTACTAGCTGGGGTAGAGGAAAGTTTTGACAATCCTCTGAAAGCAACAATATTAGTGTTTAACTGATTAGCTTGAAATAAAGCATCCTTGTTAAAGAGAGAGATTTTCACCAGTACAAGGAGTATTTCCCAGCTTTTCTTGTACCCATTTGTCCAAGTCTGAAACTTGGAGCCAGGCCATGCGTCGTGCTCCTATGGCTATAGCAGAAGTTCTGCTAATAGACTCAAAACAGTCCAGGGAAGCACGATTAAGGAATTTAGAGACATTTTGAGCATGACTGACTAATATGCAAAAGTCTGCTCTTTTGTTCTTGAAGAAAAGGGTTCAAAAGCTTTAAGTTCTTTGTGACCTCTTCAAGAGATAATCCCATATAGAAAATATATGAGATAATTCTTGCTGAAAGCATGGATGCCTGGAAGCATCGACATCCAAAGGCATCTAAAGTTCTAGACTCACGACCTGGCGGATAAGAGGAGTGCTTCTTTGCACTCTTAATACGCCTCATTGCTGATTCTACAACAATAGAATGATGAGGAAGTTGAGTCTTTTGAAAACCTGGAGAAGGTGGCACCTTGTACATGGAGTCAAGTGTCTTAGAATGTGGTGATACCGTTAAAGGAGTTTCCCACATCCTTACAAGTAGATCTTGTAAGATCTGATGCAAAGGAAGCATGATAACCTCCTTTGAAATCCAGGGGGATTGCAGGGTCTCTGAATCCCTTGGCAAGGATTCTTTACCAGTTATAAAAATGGCAAATAAGCTTTTCTGCTTGATATGGCAAAGTTAAAAAGAAATGTCCCCTGAGGAGGACCCTCTAAAATGAGGGGTAAAGGCTAGACTTGTTGAAGATTTAGCCTTGGTACCGATGGATTCATCTCAGTCATCGGGATCGGAAGACCTGAAAGGATGAAGCATCGGATTTTCCTTAAAAGCGATGTCTTCGGTACCGCCCGAGTTCGGTACCGAGACGAGTCGGTACCGAATCATCCATGCTAGAGATCGATTCCAGGCTCGGCATCGAAAGGAAGAGAGTCTGTCGAAATAAGCATGGACGGTACCGACACCGATACCGGTACTGGAGTCGATACTGATACTGGAGGAACGGTCTGCAACAACTCTAGCGGTACCGAAGTAGCCGAGAGCACTAGACTGCGATCCTCGGTGAGGAGTGTTTCATCCATTACCATAGCCGATGCCGGGGTGTCTGTACTGCTCGAAGCAGCCACAACCACCGAACATGGCCCAGGTATGTTCATCGAGGTAAGAACCCCGGGAACAACCTGAAGCCCCATTAATGCTTTGGAGCCGGAAGACTCCCGCCGGGGCTTTATTGCCAAAATGTCCTCGAGGGCAAGGCCAGAGCCATCTCGATACTGGGAAGGAGATCTACCACTCGAGGACTGGCTAGTCTTTACAAACTTTTGTTTGGTTACCTGATCCTGTGGAGATATTGTAGCTGGTGACATTGAGTGCAATGTGAACCGGGTATTGAGTTGTGCTCGATTCTGAAGATTTCTTCTATTTGAGCTCCAGCAGGAAAGACACTCCAGTGGGCGATGGTCAGGACCCAAACATTTTAGACACCAAGTATGGGTGTCAGAAAATATATCTGTACTGCCACACTTTGAGCATTTAAGGGTAGTGGCTGGCTTTTCCATAATGGAAAAATAGAGGCCTAGAACCATCAGACACTAAACAGGAAAAAATTTCTGAGGAAAAGAAGAAATTCTTTAGAAAAAAAGAAAGAAAAGCACCGGCGGTACCGGTGGCGTCGAGGGAAGGCAGACGCGACCACAAAAAACTAAGAATAAAAAGAAGAATTTTCTGTGGTGACAGGTATACGTCCTGCCGGCTCCGCGGAAAGCTGATGAGAGGGAAGTGAATGGGCGGGAAGGCAGCACGCGTGTGTGGGATGCTCCCAAAAGTTTTCTTTTGGGACGCTGGGGAGCGTTCCCGCGTACGCTCCGTCGGTACCGACGTACCCATATGTGAAGACTCATTCCTGCTTGTTCCTGGAGATTAGCTTATACAATGGTACTGTACTATACATGAACACTGCAGATAGGCTGAGCCTTATTATGGTAAAGGCTTGATGTCCAAAGACACATGAGAATGAAGCTTTTAACATTTATTTAATTTTATGACCTCCATAAGGCAAACGCTCAAAATAAGCAAACCGAGGAGATACAGTACTTAAGCAATCTCATAGCTGGAAGGGAAGTAGCCTGTCCTCAGGCGCTTTCCCCAAATCATTCAATCGTAGCTTGTAAGAATTCGGAAGCTGGTTCTCTCTCCAGAGAGGAATGTTTTGGAACAAAACACTGTTGCACATGTAAAGAAATTATTTTATCCAGGAGAGTCAGTGCAGGCTCCAAGTCAGAAACTTGAGCCAGAGACGACAGTAATGAAAACCTAAAGATGCTATTATTTGTGCAGAGATAACCTGCTGCACAATAAAATCAAAAGGAAGCCGATGAAGCAGCACTGTAGAGATGATCTGACAAATCACAAGAGTGAACAGTTGTGCAGAATTAAAGATCCTGCACCATCGTATTGTTATCACTGTGTGCAGAATGTATTTCAGCTTCCAAAGGAGGAAACCCATGTGCAGGCCAATGTAGATGCGGAGGTGAAGGCATTTCTGTTCTGGGAACCTCCAAGGAGTGAAAGCAAGATAGGGATGGCTCCATATCTGCTCCTGTGCATCCAGACAGCCTGGGCTATTGCGCAAGAGGAAGTATCTCTCTCTAATAGTGTCAAAAGGGGAGAAGCAGAGTCACACAGACAATCTCTGTGCAACTTGTGTACTCAGTCAAATTATCTCTGTGGAAAGGAACTCTCTAAGCTGGTTATGACGATGACGCAGTTCAACCACACAGCCCCTGTAGTAGGCGACAGAAATCACTGTGCAGAAAACACAATGATTAGGATTGCGGCTCAAGCCCAGACATTTGAGGCAGAGCAGGTAAAGGTCTCCGCTGTGGATTGTTACAGCACAATGCCAGCAAACTGTGGACATAATAAAGCAATGAAAGCAAAGTATTTGAAACAAACAAAACAAAAAAAGAATAAAAAAGTGAGGAAAACAACTTACATATAAAGAATTAGGTCAAAGACAGTAAAAAATTTTTTTGCCAGAGCAATGAACACAGAAAAGCTTTTTGAGAAAGCTTTTGCATACAATAGTTCAGCAGAGCAGAAGAAACAAAACTGAAAAGATGAAGAGACTGCTGCGCATGGGAAGGGCTATGCATGCTCAGAATTTTATACTGAGCTGTAGGAGAGCAGTTCTGCCCTGCTGCCATTGGATGATGTCATCCATACAAATGCCTCATTCAATCCTTCTTGTCCATGCCCGTGCTTTGAATTTTTCCATGGATTTCCAGTAACTGAGGATATTTCATAATGGCAATTACCATGGGTCCCAGGGATTGTTTTGTTTGTGTGATGGAAAAGACCTCCATACTCTTTTGTCTTTAATAAACTGAATTTCCAATAGCTTCCAGTAGTTTGGCAGAAATGTTTCTGTCACTGGATCATCTCTTCCATTGGCTTTAGAATGCTCAAAATTCTTAGGATTATTTCTCCAGCTCTGTAATAATTTAGGATAGTGCTTCTCAAGCCACTCTAAGAATATCCCCCGTAAGTCTTGTTTTCAGAACAACCACAATGACTATGCATGAGAAATTTGTATGCACTGCCTCCATTACATGCAAATCTCTCTCATGAATATTCATTGTGCATAGCCTCAAAACCAGACTGGCAAAGGCTGGAAAAACACCAATGTCAAAGTATCTTCCAATAAAGTTCCTTCCTCAAAGTCATATATTCCCTTTTTCAGATATGTTAGTGAGAAGAGGAAGGGCAAAAGTGGTATTGTCAGACTCAAGGGTGAAGGGGAGGAATATGTAGAAGCCGATGAGGATAAAGCAGAATTGCTTAACAAATATTTCTGTTCTGTGTTCACAGATGAAGAACCAGTAGCAGGACCTCAGAAAACACCCACAAACAGGAACAGAAGCAAGGGGCATCTTGAACAATTTTCAGAAGACGGTTCGTGAGAAACTAGCTAAACTTAAAGTAGACAAAGCGATGGGACTAGATGGGATACACTGTAGAATACTGAGGAAACTTGGGGACGTTCTAGCAGCTCCATTAACTGACCTTTTCAATGCCTCGTTGGAGTCGGGAGTGATGCCAAAGGACTGGAGAGAGGCTCATGTGGTCCCTTTACACAAAAGCAGAAGTAAGAATGTGGTTGAAAACTACAGGACAGTTAGTTTAACTTCGGTGGTGAGTAAATTATTGGAAGCGCTGCTGAAAGAGAAAATAGTGAGGTTTCTGGAGTCCAGTGGATTACAGGATCCAAGGCAGCATGGATTCATCAGAAACAAGTCTTATCAGACAAATTGGATTGATTTCTTTGACTGGGTGACCAGGGGGTTGGACAAAGGGAGAGCCCTAGATGTGGTGTATTTGGATTTCAGTAAAGCCTTTGACACCATTCCTCACAGGTAACTTATAAACAAACTAAGCACCCTAGGGATGGACCCCAAAGTTACTGCGTGGGTTAGAAACTGGTTGAGTGGGAAGTGACAAAGGGTACAGGTAAATGGAGCTCACTCTGAGGAGAAAGCACAGTTACTTACCTGTAACAGGTGATCTCTGGGAACAGCAGGAATAAGTCTTCACATATGGGTATCGTCGGTACCGACGGAGCCTGCGTGGGAACGCTCCCCAGCGTCCAGTAAGAAAGCTTTTGGGAGCATCCCACAGCGCCTGCACGCTGCCTTCCCGCCTTTCCCAACCGCCTCTCTCCAGTTCGAGTTTAAAGCTGAGACAAAGAGAGAGAGAGGAAAGGAAAGATAGAGAGATACAACTCCTAGGGGAGGTGGGTGGGTTGTGAAGACTTATTCCTGCTGTTCCCAGAGATCACCTGTTACAGGTAAGTAACTGTGCTATCTCCAGGAACAAGCAGGAATGAGTCTTCACATATGGGGACTCCCTAGCTGCAGATGCCAGGGGAAGACCCCAGGTTGTGTGTCCTTGAAAAGGACTCTACCTCCCCCCATGGATCTCTGGCATCCAACCAGGGTAGGTGGGTAGGAGTTGATTATGAATGGAACAGGTGTTTGGGAACAGCCTGACCAAACGAGGCATCCCGGCGGGAGTCCTTGTCCAAACAGTAATGGGCTGTGAAGGTATGAACCGAGGCCCAGGTGGCTGCTCAACAGATTTGGTCGATGGACACAGAGTTTAGATGAGCCATTGAGGCTGCCATGGCTCTCACATTGTGAGCTGTGACATGGCCCTCCAGAGAAATGTTCCTACTCTGGTAGGCGAAAGAAATACACTGAGCAATCCAGTTGGACAGTGTTCTCTTAGAGACTGGAAGTCCTAAATGAGAAGGATCAAAAGCAACAAAGAGTTGAGAAGACTTTCTATGTTGCTGTGTTCTTTGTAAGTAAAAAGTGAGAGCTCTCTTACAATCCAAGGTATGAAGATTCCTCTCTGCATTTGATGCATGAGGTCCTGGAAAAAATACAGGTAAATATACCTCTTGGTTCAGATGAAAAGGTGAGACCACTTTAGGCATAAAGTGTGGATTGGTCCTGAGGACTACCTTATCATGATGGAACCTTGTATAAGGTGGATTAGCCACCAAAGCTTGCAACTCACTGATGCGGCGTGCTGAGGTGACTGCAATGAGAAAAATAACCTTCCAAGAAAGAAATTTCAAGGAGGTGGTAGCTAAAGGTTCAAAGGGTGGCTTCATGAGCTGGCCAAGAACCAGGTTTAAGTCCCATGCCACTGGAGGTGGTCTAATGGGAGGGTTTAGTTAAAAGAAGGCCTCTCATGAATCTTGCTATAAGAGGATGAGAGGAGATAGGTTGTCCATTGAGAGGCTTGAAGGACACTGCAATAGCACTCAAATGGACTCTTACTGAATTTGTTTTCAGACCTGCATGGGATAGATGCAGGAGATACTCTAGTAGAGAATTCAGAGGTATTGCAAGAGGGTTTAGACCCTTCTCTGAACACCAAATGGTAAATCTTTTCCATTTGAAAGCATAGGAACGTCTACTAGAAGGCTTTCTAGAGGCATGAATAACATCTCTGAAATGCTGGGAGAGATGAAAATCTTGAAGGTCTAGGCCCTCAGCAACCAAGCCCTGAGATGGAGAGACTGGGGGTTTGGGTGCCACAACGTTCCTTCTTCCTGGGATAGAAGGTCTGGTGCAGAGCCCAAGTCCAGGGAGGGAGCTTGAGAGAGATGCAGAAGTAGAGGGTACCACACTTGGCGTGAGGGATCATGGTCCCTCGATCTCTCTGAAGCTTGAATAGTGTTTTGGGAATTAGGGGAATTGGTGGAAAGGCATAAAGGAAGTCTTGACCCCAGTGAAGGAGGAAGGCATCCTTGGCCTGAACTCCCTGACACGGAATTCTGGAACAGAACCGGGGAAGTTTGGCATTCCACAGACTTGCAAAGAGGTCTATGTCCAGGGTTCCCCAAATTCGAAAAATCCTGGCTACTTGGTCCATGTGGAGGGACCACGCGTGTGGAAGCAGAACTCGACTGAGTCTGTCCGCCCAAGAGTTTTGAACGCCTGGAAGATATACTGCCAGAAGATGGATGTGATGCTCTCTGGTGAAGGCCCACAGTCGCAAATCTTCGTTGCAAAGCGACAGAGAGCCAGTCCCGCCCTGCTTGTTCACATAGAACATGGCTACTTGGTTGTCCGTATGTATGAGGACTGTCCTGTAGCTGAGCAGGGTATGGAACACTCTGAGAGCTAAGAATATTGCTCTGAGTTCCAATAGATTGATATGCAGAGAAGTCTCCTGTGGAGACCAGATGCCCTGGGTGGAGAGATCTTGCAGATGAGCTCCCCAACCCTTTGGAGAAGCATCTGTTGTGAGAGTTGCTTGGGGTAGCGGTTGCTGAAAAGGGGACCCCAGCAACAGGTTTTGAGAGGACCTCCACCACTGGAGAGACCAAAAAAGGCGACTGGAGTTTGCTATTTTGTCTGACAGGCAACCTGATGCCTGAGTCCATTGGGTGGACAAAGTCCATTGAGCTGCCCTCATGTGAAGGCGAGCATATGGAACCACATGCACGGTGGATGCCATGTTGCCTAATAGTTGTAACATCTCTCGGGCAGTTAATTGGGACTTTAACTGAATCTTGGAGGCTAACTGCACCAAACGTAGGCAACGGGCCTGAGGAAGATAGGCCCTTGCCGTTGTGGTATCCAGCAAGGCCCCTATGAACTCCAGAGACTGAGTAGGGGTGAGATTGGATTTTGGGATGTTTATTACTAGTCCCAAATACTGAAGGATATGCATTGTGCAGGTTAAACAATTCTGGGCCTCTGACTGGGATGGAGCTCGAATGAGCCAGTCGTCCAGATATGGGAATACGAATATTCCTAGAGTGCGGAGAAATGCAGCTACTACTGCCATGCATTTCGTGAACACCCTTGGTGCAGAGGCCAGACCGAAAGGAAGCACCCTGTATTGGTAGTGCTTTCCTTGAAAAAGGAACCGAAGGAACCTTCTGTGTGTTGGATGGATGAGGACATGGGTGTACGCATCCTTGAGATCTAGAGAACAAAGCCAGTCCTGACTCTGAAGGTATGGAAGCACAGCCCCTAGAGAAATCATTTTGAATTTCTCCTTGAATAGAAATTTGTTCAATTCTCTGAGATCTAATATGGGTCTGTAGCCCCCTGTTTTCTTTGGGATAAGAAAATAAGGGGAGTAGAACCCTGAGCCCTGTTGAAGAAGAGGTACTTCTTCTATTGCCCCTTGGGCAAGAAGGGTAGCAATCTCCTGACCTAGAAGGTTGAGGAGAGATGTTGGAGAATTGAACTGTTTCACCATGGTGTGAGGAGGAAGGCTTAAGAAGTGAAGCTTGTACCCTTCCTTTATGATGGAGAGGGTCCATCGCTCTGCTGTGATTTGCTCCCATCTGGGAGCAAAGTCAGTCAACCTTCCTGGAATGGTGAGGGGCTCTGGTTTTTCCAGAGCTAGAAAGGCTAAGTTCTCTAGTTGCAAGTCAAAGGCCCTGAGGAGGTTGAGGCTGCTGGGCTGTGGTAGACCTGGCAGCCTTTGACATGGCCTGTTTAGGTGGTTGCTGACGCTTTGCAGCAAAACGATCTGCAGAAGATGTCTACCCATGAGCAGGATAATATCTTCCCTTTTTAGAAAAAGATGTCTTTTTGAACAATCTTTTCTTAACAGGGGAAGAGGTAGACTTTGAAAGTCGATCCAAAGCAGAGTTCTCAGCATCCATCTGAGTGGCCTTTGCTTGCCAATCCCTGCCAAACAGGTTTTCACCTGTACAAGGAAGGTTTCCCAACTCATCTTGGACCCAGAGTTCCAAATCAGAGACTTGTAACCAAGCAATTCTGCGTGCACCTATGGCAATAGCCGAGGCTCTGCTTACACACTCAAAAGAGTCAAAGGCTGCATGGTTGGAGAATTTGGAAACATCTTGGGCATGTTTGAGCCAAGTGAGAAATTCCTGCCTTTTATCTTCTGAAATAAAAGGAGCTAAAGTCTGCAGATGATCTGTGACTTCCTTTAGAAACATCCCCATATAGAGACTATAGGAGTTAATTCTGGCAGCAAGTTTATTGGCCTGGAAAATCCTTCGGCCAAAGCATCTAGAGTCCTACATTCACGTCCTGGAGGATTAGATGAGTGTCTCTTTGCACTCTTTATTCTCTTCATGGCAGACTCAACCACAATAGAGTGGTGAGGAAGTTGAGTCTTATGAAAACCAGGACAGGGAGGGACACGGTACATGGTGTCTAATCTACGAGAATGAGGAGAGGTGGTGAGAGGAGCCTCCCACATGCCCAACATGAGATCATAGAGAATCTCATGAATAGGTAAGGTAGCTGCTTCCTTAGGAGACATAGGATATTGCAAAATATCTAATTGCTTGGCTCTAGGCTCTGACTCAGAGGCCGCTGTAATGGAGAGGCCCCTAGCCACATCCCTAATGAAGTCTTGAAAAGACAAGTCCTCTGGAGGAGACATTCTTCGTTTTGGAGAAGCAGACTCCTGAGGAAGAAGTACCGGTGCCTCGACCGAAGCCTCCGACTCATCAGAGTCCTCGGAGGAATCGAAGTATCACCTGTCTGGATGCTCCTGTAAAGCCCGATACGCGTACCGAGTGGGATCGACATCGGGAGTAAGCGGTACCGGTTCGGTACAGATGGGCATCATAGGACAGGGTACCGTTGCAGTCGACACCGAAGCCGATGTCGATGCAATTGGTACCGGCAGCAGAAATGATGCCGAGTCGGTACCGAAGGCGTTGAAGCCTGCATAAATGCCGTTAGGGTGCGCTGCATGGACAGAATCTTCTGATCCAGACCCACCAGAGTCTGGATGTCGGTACCGGTGGAGGCCACCGGTACCCCAGAACACGGCAACAGGTGATCAGTCGAGGCCGAGCCATCGATGTCAACCTGTGACCCCATAGATAATGCTTTGGAAGCCGGAACTTCCCGCCGGGGTAATTTTGCCGGTACGGAATCCTCGAGGACAAGCCCGGAGGCATCTCGATGCTTAGAGGGAGATTTGCCCTTCGAGGACCGACTAGATTTATGTTTGGTTACCTGAGATCCATGGGAGGAAGAAGCAGCCCTGGAAGACGTCGATGCCACCGAGGCTTGTGATAAGGAAGCTTATCATAGCTCAGGAAGGAGCTATAGAAAAGGTGAAGTGACTCTGAACAAGCAACCTGTCAGTTCTGGTAGAAATATGAAAACAGAATTTTGCCATAAAAGACTACCAGTCCCAGAATGCACCAGGTTTCCAACAGTCATTAGAGGAGCTGAAGTTGGGAAACGTGTGTTCAATCAGGAGGGCTATGAGGTAATCCCTAAGCACTCATCTCAAAGGGCAGGGCCTGATTCAGCACAGCTGCGCTGTGTTAGGGAGGATCACTCATCTAAGCAGAATAAGAGTAGAGTTTATTCTACAGATGACCATCTTCATGATCACCTTAGATATTCAGAGAAGGATCATCAGTTTCATCTGAAGGATCATCAGAAGCAGAAGCCAAACAGGACGGACAGAGAGGGAAAGAAACCCTCTGGAAGAAAGAGGAGAAAAGCCTTTGAGAGGTCTAGAAGAGTCCAAAGCAGTACGTATACTGGGAGGTATTTCAAGGGCCAGCATATACCATTGGACTGGGGAAAGCCAGAGGAATGGTGCTGCAGAGCTAGGAATCACCAGAGGCTACCTGTGAGGGAGACGGCTGCACGTGAAAGGGACCCTAAGACCTGTGCCAGAAGGTATGTGAAGAGAGATCCAGTGTCCAGGGATCTGGATTGGAAGGCTGGACATAAGATCTGGACTACATACTGGCCAGGCTATATAGAGAGGAACTCTAGCAGCAATGGAAGCTCAGGTATGAACACTGATCTATGCCCTAGCTATAACCTTGAAAGACAGCAGGGAAACAAGTATTCTCCTGAAAATGCTCCATTGAGAGATTCATCTGTGCCAATCCATGATATTGAACCCATGCTTGTTGAACAAGGGGGAATAATAGCAGATGAGGATCCTGTTTATATGGACTGCTCTCTATCTAAACTCCGTTGGTAACTTTCTGTTATAAAGTACAGCAACCATCACAAAGAAATACAAATTTGTTCTTTAATCTACTCAGAAAAGCTCCTGAAGCAGGATTTGACCCACACAGTGGAAGGCAAGCCAGCTAAGGGGTTTCAGCTGGTAACTGCTAGCAATTAAGCCTTACCTAATTGCTTGTGAGCTAGGAGAGAATCACTTCTGTATCTATGTGGGAAGTAATCAGAACTTAACCTGAAAAGAACAGTTTGTTTATTGCTTTGTAGCTTTTCATTTGTTGTTTTCCTGATTTTGACTTTGTTTTCCAAGTTAACACTGAAAGCAAGTTACCTAATTTATGTGCTACCAAGCATATCTGTGTTGGGAGAAATAACCCCATAAATAAATATCTTATTGGCTTTACCCAAGAGCACAACTAAAATTATTGTCAGCAGCTGTGTCTGGTGTGAATGAACTACATTGCCCACAATACCTTGCAAATCATAGAGAAATATGCACTTGCCAAGAGTGTGAAGATTCTCACCCAGGCAGCCGTCTGACAGGCTGCATCAGAGGGAAACAGGGTACTGAGCTTGGCTGCTTGGTTCTGCCGACCTCTTTTAGTCATCATGGTACAGGACACACAATCCGTGATGGAATGGTCAGGACCCAAACATTTTAGACACCAATCATGGGTGTCGGTGACAGAAATAGTACCGCCACACTTCGTGCACTTTTTAAACCTGGAAGCAGGCTTCTCCATGAGGAGAAAATGTTCAGGCCTAAGGCTCAAACCGCAATGCACAGTTGAAGAAAGAAAAGGGTTTTTTTTGTTTTTTTTTTAATAAGAAAGAAAAGAAAAGACCGGCGGTACCGGTCTGACGTCGAAGAAGGCAGACGCGACACAGAAAAATACTGAAAAAAATAAAGAATTCTTCTGCGGTGACAGGAACACGACCTGCTGGCTCCGCGAAAAGAAGAACTGGAGAGAGGCGGTTGGGAAAGGCGGGAAGGCAGTGCACAGGCGCTGTGGGATGCTCCCAAAAGCTTTCTTACTGGACGCTGGGGAGCGTTCCCGCACAGGCTCCGTCGGTACCGACGATACCCATATGTGAAGACTCATTCCTACTTGTTCCTGGAGATGGAGATTACCAGTGGTGTGCCCCAGGGATCTGTCCTTGGTCGGATTCTTTTTAACATCTTTGTTAGTGATATAGCGGAAGAGCTATCGGGTAAGGTTTCCCTCTTTGCGGATGATACCAAAATCTGCAATAGAGTAGACCAGGGGTTTTCAACCCAGTCCTCGAGGAACCCTAGGCCAGTCAGGTTTTCAGGATTCCCAAAATGAATATGCATGAGAAAGATTTGCATGTTCTGCCTTCACTGTATGCAAATCTATCTTATGCATATTCATTGTGGGAATCCTGAAAACCTGACTGGCCTAGGGTTCCCCGAGGACTGGGTTGAAAACCTATGGAGTAGACACTCAGGAAGGTATAGACAACATGAGGAGGGATCTAGCTAAGTTTTTAGAATGGTCTAAAATTTGGCAGCTGAGATTTAATGTTAAAAAATGCAAGGTCACGCATTTGGATGCAGCAATCCAAGAGAGCAATATAGTATAGCAGGTGAAGTACTTTTGTCCACTAAAGAAGAGTGGGACCTAGGCATGATTAGCTACTTTAAGATCATCAGACACAAACAGGTTGAAAAGGCAACAGCAAAAGCTAGAAGGATGCTTGGGTGCATAGGTAGAGGAATGGCCAACAGAAGAAAGGAGGTGATGGTGTCTCTGTATAAGTCTTTGGTGCGACCTCATTTGGAGTATTGTGTACAATTCTGGAGACCGCACCTTCAAAAGGATATAAACAGGCTGGAGTCAGTTCAGAGGGTGGCTACTAAAATTGTTAGTGGTCTTCCTTAAGTCTGTCCTCATCTGCTTTATAATGATATTAATATGTACATCTTAGAGGAAAGGCAGGATAGAGGTGATATGATTGAGATGTTTAAATACCTCTGTGGCATAAATGCCCAGGAGCGGAGCTTCTTTTGATTGAAAACAAGCTCTGCTACAAGGGGACATGGGATAAGGGTGAAAGGGGATAATTCAGGAGTGATACGCGGAAATATTTATTTACGTAAAGAGTGGTGGATCCATGGAATAGTCTCCCAGTGGAGATGGTAGAGATGAGGACAGTAACTGAATTCAAAGAAGCATGGGACAAACACAGAGGATCTCTAAAGGAAAAAAGGTGACTGTTATAGTGGTTGATGTGGAAGGGCAGACTAGATAGAAACATGACAACAGAAAAAGACCACATGGTCTATGTTTCTAAATAGAATTGTTATGTAAGGGAGGCCATTAGGTTGGTGCATTTAGTCTGCAGTTGTGTTTTGGAAAAATGCGTGTGTAGAAAGAATGAACACTGAATCGACTATGCACATAAAACCACTAAATTAATGCATATAAAGTTGATTTATAAATGCGTTTAAAATGTTTTACATTAATCAAACGTGATACATATTAGTTTCTGAAACAAACTGAAAAAAAAGTGAAAAAATGGACAAAAAAAGTTTGAAAATACACACCCCTAAAGTTCTCTGTTTTACTTTCTTAGCTTGAACCATGATTCTTTCTCACTAGCTATTTTCTTAAATTAATACCTTAAGATACCTCATTCCTTAGAGCTTTACTCAATACAAAGATGCCCCTTCTTCACAGCTCTAACTTCTTTTTTTTAAGCTTTTTATCTTTGCCAATTTCTTATTAAGCAGTCTCAAAACACAATTTGAAATAAAAAATGTGGAATATTTTGCACAGAAATACCCCCCTCAAAAAAACCTAACTTCAGTAATCAAAATACAAACCATATTTCCTATACAGCCCATAACAAACAGAAGGAATCCAAACAAATCAAGAACTGATGCCACAATACATTCCAATCCAAAAGGGCAAGACAAATACATATGGAACACCTACCCACCAAACACATGAATGCAAACTGTAGATCTCACAAAGCATTAAGATATAAGAAACACTCTTAGCTGACTTTGATCATAACAAAAATCTACTTTCATCAAGTTTAAATCAGGCCTTAACATTCATGTCTCAAGAACAAAATCTGCACAAAGGGTTGAAGTCTCCTAGAGCTTTCCCAAAAAATCGGTATCTTTTATATAAATTAGCTTTCAAAAATTTCTGAAAAATTTGGATCATATGACCTAGAAACAGTTTGCTAGTCCTAAGAAACAACTTCAAAAATAAGTCCCAATCATGCTCCAGGTGAAACAATGAGGGTATTGCAAACCAAGATCTCTTCTCTCCAACAACTGTGTAACATTGAGACTGTCTAGAGGCATTTCACCTTTTTTATTCACCTTATATGCCCCCATATGCTTTTTCATCAGCGGCTAGTAAGACCTGGGAGGAAAGGCCCCTGAGGATGCCAAGGATCTCAGCTGAATATCTTTTCAGCATCTCCTTCCTGGAGTTATCAGAAGATTTAGGCAAGCTTAGAAAGTATAATTTTAAATATCCGCACTTATTTGACAGTCTCTCTAATTTAGAATGAATGACAAGATAACTGAAAACCCTCCACTTTCTGGGCCAATTGGGATAGCTCAATACTTTGCCGCTCCTGAATGTTACTAGAAGTTTGTAAAGAAAACTTCACCCATTCACAGAGTGTGAATTTGTAAATGAAAACTTTTAAATGGATACTGCTGTCCAAATGGAATCCAAAGTTATCGCTTCTGGCTTCTGCAGCCGAATTCCCTGAACTGTGATGATATGAGACACTGCAAGAAAACGCAAGACTGACCACTGGAGAAGATGAACTTTTGGTTTCCAAGAGTCCCCCAGAGCAGCTGCCTTCTGGAGAGAGCACCATTAATGTGGGATTCACTCTGTCCTTCAGCTTTTGAAACCATAACCAAAGCATCTCCTGCCTTGACTGGGATGCTTTGTGTATGTTCAGCCAGAACCAGTGATCCTATCAATGAAACAGTCAATGCATCGGATCTTCACATTTGGACTCTGTTCTCAACAAAGCATCCACATCGTTGGGCGAGCCTTCCAATTTCTCCCCCAGTAACAAACGTTTATTTTTATTTTTTTTTTAAAGAAGAAGTAATTAGATCTTACCTGCTAATTAGTGTTCCTGAAGGAACGACAGTCCAGTCCCTTTACTTCTGGGTTGCGCAACCCTTCCAGCAGCTTGGAGGCTGAGCCCAACCTTTTTGGGGGATGGAGCGGTATAAATACCACTGGGACCACCCACCCACTCCAGTAATTGAATGAAAAAGCAGATCTAACGAAGTTCCAATAACAACCTATTAACCACTATTAACAATATCTATAACCTATCGTAGCAATATATAAAAATATTTATTTATTTATTTATTTTTTAAATATAAGGAATAGGTAAACTGACACGGGCTGAGGAGGTTTGCATGAGTCTGGCCGAGCCGATCTTCCCCCAACGCTCGGTCCGTAGCTTCCTTACGCTGATAGGCCTTAACCGGGTGGGATCAGGGACTGGACTGTCGTTCCTTCAGGAACACTAATTAGCAGGTAAGATCTAATTACTTCTTCCTTATCATCACTCCAGTCCAGTCCCTTTACTTCTGGGATGTAAAAGAGCAGTTCAATCCTGGGTGGGATCCGGCATAACGGACTGTAGAACCACCAGGCCAAACCGAGCGTCCGCTGAACTCTGGATGTCCAGCCTGTAATGCTTGGTGAAGGTATGCAGCGAGGTCCAGGTCGCTGCCCTACAAATATCCAACGGGGGAACTAGGCTGAATTCTGCCCAAGAAGTGGCCTGCGCCCGAGTGGAGTGTGCTCGTAAACCCGCTGGAACCTGCTTCCCTTTCAGGATGTAGGCGGAAGCAATCGTCTCTCTGATCCATCTGGAGATGGAAGCCTTGGCCGCCGCCTCTCCCTTATGAGGGCCTCCGAACTGTACGAATAGGCGATCGGACTTCCGGAAGGGAGCTGTGCGGGAGAGGTAACGTTTCAAGGTCCTCCGGACATCCAGGATACGCAGTTTGCTATCCCTACCTTCAGCCCCCCCGGTCGAGAGAACCGGGAGGTTGACCGGCTGATTCACATGAAAGGGGGAGATAACCTTGGGCAAGAAGGAAGGGACAGTTCGCAGAACCACCTTGTCCTTGAGAAATAATAGGAAGGGGGGGTGAGCGGACAATGCTTGTAATTCGGAGACCCGCCTTGCCGAGCAGATCGCAACCAGAAAGACTGTCTTCAAGGTTAAGTCCTTTAAGGAGGCCCCCTTTACTGGTTCAAAGGGTTCCCCGATCAGGGCATTTAGCACTAGGTTGAGATCCCAAGGGGGGACGACCGACCTCCGTTGAGGACGAAGGCGTCTAACCGCTCTTAGGAACCTGGAGACGTCCGCGTGAGCCCCTAGGGACTTGCCGCGGACCTTGCCCCTATAGCATGCGATGGCCGCCAGCTGAACTCTCAAGGAGCTGTGTGCTAGGCCCTTGTCAAAACCTGCCTGCAAGAATTCCAGGACCTCCGGGACGGAGGCGGAAAGGGGTTTCCGTCGGTGCTGCGCACACCATGCTTCGAAGATGCGCCAAGTCCTAACATAGGAAAGACAGGTCGAGCGCTTCCTAGCATTCAACAGTGTCGAGATGACCGCTCCTGAGTACCCTCGCTTCAGGAACCTTGCCCTTTCAATAGCCAGGCCGTAAGAGAGAATCGATCCACGTGAGGCATTCGAACCGGGCCTTGTCTCAGTAGGTCCCTTTTGAAAGGGAGGCGCCAAGGGTGGTCGGCGATCAATCTCACCAAGTCCGCATACCAGGGGCGGCGAGGCCAATCCGGAGCTATGAGGATTACGAACCCCTGGTGAGACTCCACGCGCTGGAGAACCTTTCCGATCAGCACCCACGGAGGAAACACATAGAGGAGGCCCTCCGAAGGCCACTTCTGTGACAAGGCATCCAGGCCTCGGACATTCTTTCCTTTCGCCGACTGAAGAATCTGTCTACCTTGGCGGACGAGAACCTTGCCATGAGATCCATGACCGGGAGACCCCAACAGGACACTATCTGGTCGAAGGTTTCCTGCTCCAGTTCCCACTCTCCGTGGTCTACCTTGCACCTGCTGAGGTAGTCTGCCGTGGCGTTGTCCATGCCTGCTACGTGTTGGGCTGAGAGTGCTTCCAACCGCCCTTCCGCCCACCGGAACAGAGAGTCCGCTTCCTTCTCCAAGGCAGGGCTGCTGGTGCCGCCCTGATGGTTGATGTAAGCCACCGCCGTGACATTGTCGGAGAGTACGCGAATTGCTCTCTTTTTTACTAAGGCCTCGAGAGCCCTGAGCGCCAAGACGACGGCCCGCAATTCCAGCCTGTTGATGGGCCATTGAGCTTCCAATGGTGTCCAGCTGCCCTGAACGAACTGGTCCTCGCAGTGAGCTCCCCAGCCTGACAGACTGGCATCCGTCGTCAAAAGTAACCACTGATGCGGTTCGAGGGGCATCCCGCGATCCAGATTCCTTGGGTATCGCCACCAGCGGAGAGCTTCTTTGGTTCGCGGAGCACAAGGTAACTGCATTGACATGGGATGAAGCTGGGGGGACCATCGACGTAATAGGGCCCGTTGCAACGGCCGCATGTGGGCTCTGGCCCATGGTACTACTTCTATTGCCGCCGCCATTGTTCCCAGAACCTGAAGATAATGCCACGCTGTGGGGATTCGTCTGCCCAGGAACTGGGTGACTAGAAGTCTTAGTTCTCTTGATCTTGAACGAGACAGAAACACCCTGCCTCTGGCGGTATCGAATCTTGCTCCGAGGTACTCGAGTTCCTGGGAGGGGGTCAACCTGCTCTTTGCTTGATTGATGACCCACCCCAACTCTTCTAGGACCTGAATGACTCTTGTCGTCACAGTGTGGCTTTCCTCTTCCGACTTTGCTCGGATTAGCCAATCGTCCAGGTAAGGGTGAACTAGGATTCCCTCTCTCCGTAGGAAAGCCGCTACCACCACCATCACTTTGGTGCATGTTCTTGGTGCCGTAGCTAGCCCGAAAGGAAGGGCCTGGAATTGAAAATGGCCCCTTGGCACTGCGAACCTTAGGAATTGTTGATGGGATGCTCTGACCGGGATATGTAAGTAGGCTTCTATCAAATCGAGGGCCGTTAGGAATTCCCCGCCCCTTACGGCTGCTATGACTGATCGTAGGGTCTCCATCCGAAAATGCGGAACCCTGAGACAGCGGTTGACTTGCTTTAGGTCCAGGATCGGACGGAAGGAACCTTCCTTCTTTGGTACCACGAAGTAAATCGAGTACCGACCCGAGCCGCACTGGTCTGGAGGTACCGGGACGACGGCCCCGAGCGCTATTAGACGTGTGAGAGTTGTGTCTATGGCCGCCCGCTTCGAAGGAGAACCGCAGGGAGACTGAACAAAGGCTGGATGTATTTGTTTTGCAAACTCGAGAGCATAACCCTCTCTGATGACCTCTAGGACCCATTGATCGGACGTGACCCGGGACCAGGCGGGAAGAAACTGCCTTAAACGTCCACCCAGCTGCAGCTCCTCCCCCTGGACCCCCGACATATCATGGCTGTTTCCTAGGTCCCGAGGAAGAAGAAGAAGAGGCACCGAAACCTCTACCTGCTCCTCGAAACCCCCTAAAGCCTTGCCCCCTGGACGGGAAACGTCCCCTGGAAAAGGGGTTCGGCCTGGCAGAACGAAACCTGTGGGGGTCCCTGGGTTGACTACGCACCGGGGGTATAGAGCGACCTTGTTTCGGTCTATCTTCGGGAAGCCTGCCGCCCTTAGACTCACCCAGGTCCTTCACCAACTTGTCCAGATCCTCACCAAACAGTTTCCCTTTAAATGGAAGACGACTTAGGCGTGCCTTTGAGGAAGCGTCAACTGCCCAATTACGGAGCCACAAGTAGCGTCTAGCCGCCACCACGGAGGCCATGTTTTTAGCTAAACTCCTGATGAGGTCATACTGACTATCCGCCAGGAAGGCCGCTCCGGATTCCAGCCTGGCCGAGTTGGCCTGTGCTTCCTCCGCGGAGCCTTCCGCTGTTTGAAGCTGTTGAGACCATCTCAAGCAGGCCCGAGCCACCCAAGCCCCCGAGACGGAAGCCTGTAGGGCCAGGGCGCTCACATCAAAGGCTTGTTTCAGGAGCGTGTCCAGTTTCCTGTCTTGCGAGTCCCTCAGGGCTGTGCTGCCCTCGACTGGGATAGTTGTCTTCTTTGTAACAGCTGAGACCGCCGCATCTATCCTGGGTGACTTCAGCAGCTCCTTGTCTGCCTCTGGGAGAGGGTATAGGCGAGCCATAGAGCGAACTCCCCTAAGGCTTGACTCCGGTTGATCCCACTCTTCCTGGATCATCTGGCGAACCACTCTGTGGACAGGAAATACTTTCTGTGACCTTCTAATGGCCTGGATTAAAGGGTCCTCCAACGCCTCGTCCTCTACTGGCGCGTCTGAGGCCACATTGAGCACTTTCAGGGACTCACTGATTATTGCCGGGAGTTCCTCTCGGCGGAAAACCCTAACTATACGGGAATGATCCTCTTCAGGGATCTCTCCCTCTTCAAGTTCCTCCTCCTCCTCATCTAGATCCTTGTCTGAGGTCTCCTCTTCCGGGGAGCCCTGAGAAAGGGATGTGATTGGCTCCTCACTAAGCAGCCGAGGACGCTTAAGTGGGATCCCGGAGTTCTGGCTGTTTGCCCTCGCTGGTCTGGCCGGCCCGCCTTCCGCCGTAGGGACCGCCTCCCCTGGGCCCAAGCCTTGCTTGCGCATGCAGTAGGCTTTATGGAGCAAGAGGACAAAGTCAGGGGAGAATAGATCCCCGACCCCCCTCTCCCCAGAGGGCAGGGGGGAAGGAGGCAGAGGAGGGGTGGGAAATTCTGAAGAGGAAGGAGGAGGGGACTGAGACCTCCCTTCCCCCACTAGAGGGTCCCCGGACCCCTGAGAAGTCTGAGTCATGGATAAGCTAATTTCTTGTTCTACGGAGGCGGCTACTGCAGCACAAGCCTTGCAGATTCCAGCCTCCGTAGTAGTGCCTCTGCGAGTGCCACAAGAGGGGCACCGAGGTTTGCCCGTCATGCCCTAGATAAGGAGAAACCGAAGTTCTGCTAGCGTGCTAGGTCTAAAGCCCCCGCCTGCCCGGACCTGTACAGATCAGGGCAAACAGAATTAAAGGTGTTCTGCTCCTTAGTAAATGCTTAGCTGTTACCCAGACCAGGGATTAGCCTACTTCCCTAAAGTCCAAGCTAAGGGAGAAATTAAATCAAATTAAATTAAATTAAACTAAGATAGAATGAAATGAAATGAAATAAAAAACATAAACCCCCGGATTTAATCCGGTACTTGCTGTTAGTAGAGGTTCGTCTGCAGCGTTGCCCAGGCCTGACTCCGCGAAATCCAGCCGTTGGCTCCACACGTGGTAGGCCGCAACCACGTGGAGCCTAACGGCGGATTGCGAGCTGCCTTCCTTACACGGAGCTCTGAGGAGAATTAAAGGGCCGCTAATTCCGTGCTGAGAGCCGCCCCTCCGCTCCGGTTTAAGCGGTGCCGCTGAAAGGTGTTGAAGACCGGACTCCGGCGCTCTACTCTGCTTCCCTCCGCACTGGAACGGGAGGGGTAGGAGGAGCACCGTCGCGGCGTGCCTCCAGCGCTCAGCCGCCACCGGGGCTTCGGCGCGAGGCAGGGCAGGATCCTGAAGAGGGTGCAGGAAACGAGCGGCTCAGCGGCGAGAGGAGAGCTGAACGATCCTCCTCGCCGCTGCAGGACTCAATCAACCCCGGTGCCCGGCCCGGCCCGGCCAGGGGGGGGGGGGAGGAGAGAGTAGCTAAATTTAAAGGCACAGGGATAAAAGAAACCAAAGGTAAGATTACCAAAACTAGAAATCAATAAGCTTAAAACCTATAAAGAGCAAACTTAAATTTAAGAAGGAAAGGGAGACTCCAGTAAGCCCTAGGCTTACGGAACCCTCCAGCTGCTTGGAGGCTGAGATTACTGGAGTGGGTGGGTGGTCCCAGTGGTATTTATACCGCTCCATCCCCCAAAAAGGTTGGGCTCAGCCTCCAAGCTGCTGGAAGGGTTGCGCAACCCAGAAGTAAAGGGACTGGACTGGAGTGACGATAAGGAATTTATATTCTGCACAAACAACGAGGCAGAGTACAAAAAATACGCATAATAGTTTAGCGTATGTTACAATATATGAAAACAAAAACCACTAAAGCTACAAATAATAAAAACAAAACACTAAAACACAAAAAGATCAATAAAGTAAATAAGTAAAAATAAACCATTTGTTCTTAAACAAATTACTACCTACCTAATTGAATTTATGCATATGCTGTTTGAAGAGATAGGTCTTAAGATGCATCCTAAATACTCCTATATAAGACAAAAGGCACATCTCTACTGGAAGTGAATTCCAGAGCTTAGGTGCTTCCATTGAGAACATATTCTGCCTAAACTCACAAAAAGTGTACTTCACAAAATGACAACAATTCCAATCGAAGGGTAGCTTGAGAGTACAAAGCGCGTGGCAGGCAATAAATTCTCAAAAACTGTTGAAAAACATTGTTGTGCAACATGATTAAGAGCCTTAAAAACAGAAAGCAAAATCATATAAATATGCCATTTAGTAAGTAACCAATGTAACTGTCGCAAGACACATGTAATATGTTCAACCCGACTTGTACCTGAAATAACTTGTCTCACAGCATTTTGCACTAATTGCAACAACTGAATCACTTGTGTGGGCAAACCTAAAAATAAACTATTATGATAATCCAGAGAAGATAAAACAAGAGCTTGCGCTATTGTGCAAGAACCATTTTCCGCTAAAAATGGTTTTAATCTACGAATAATATTCAATTTAAAGAAAGCAGCCTTAGGTAATTATTGAAAATGAGGGACCAACGACAATGGACTATACAGAAATCACACCCAAATCCCTAGCTTGAGTAGAGACAGAAAGCATCCCGTCATCAACTTTTAACTGCAGTGAAATCAATGGAGAAGAATCCCATGACAGATGTTTGTTAGACAGACATTCTTTAAGCAACAACCTATCATTCAAGAACTAACAGTCCTATTATATAAAGCCAATAAATCCACAGCTTCCTAATAGTGGAATCAATTGGAACAAAAAATGGAGTATCAAGGTACAGGTCAGTAAACACTTTGCTAATTGAAGTAATATAGATGTTAAACAGATAATGCAGATCCTTAAGGAACCCCAGAAGATAATGTGTGGCAAGAAGATAATATACCAGCAGACAGGACTTGAAACTTATGATTAGGTAAGAAAGACTTAAACCTATCAAACACAATGCCAGTAATACCGATTTTTCGAAGAAAGCTGCTGAAATATCTAACACCACCACCAGAAGAGACTTCCCTTGACCAAACCCATGCAAAAAATCATTCATGGTAGCCAGAAACAAAAAGTCTCCATCCCATTATAGTTTCTAAAGTCAAATTGGAAAGGACTCAAATCATACTGGTTCACAAAATTTTGCAATTGATTCAGGACAGCTCTCTCTAATACCTTAGCTAGAAAAGGTAATGAAGAAAGAAGCCTGCAGTTAAGAGGATCATAAGCATTCAAAGATAAATGTTTTAGCAATGGAAGGACAGAAGCTTTTTAACAGTCTCCGGAACACTACATATTAAAGATCTATTCACTATTTTAGCAACTGTATCCTTAATTTCTGCACCTAAACTTTTGTAAAACATCAATAGGACAATTATCCAATGGACTAAGTATCCCATAAGGAAGATATAACTTCATAAACATGGACAGTGGACATCAGGGAGAAACTATCTCACCTAGTCTCCACTGAAGTAACCGATGGACACAAAGATGTACAAGGGAAAGTCACACAGATCTTTTCAATTTTACTGCAAAACGACTAAGAAAACTTGTGGGTCTATATGTTCATCCTTCACAATTTCTAAAGGATCACGTGATAAATGCTTAACAAAAGAGAAAATATGTGAAGGTTGATCAAGCCTAGTGAAAATCTGTTTGTCATAATAAGCTTTTTCTTAGCGGACAAAATGAATTCAGAACAACATTTCATTTTCATACAGTTATTCAGACATTGGTGTTTTCTGCATTTGATTATTGTAATAGCCTTTTTCTAGGTTTACCAGTACGTACTCTCCACTCTTTACAATCTGGGCAGAATTTTGCTGCATGTCTTATTACTGGAGTAGTCATTCTACTGATATTCAGCAGCATCTGTATGTTTTGAATTGGTTACCAATAAAATACCGAATACAGTTTAAGGTTGTGTTAGGCCGCGGGGCGGGTTCCCTGCCCTGTGGCGGCTTACCTTGGCAGCAGGGCATCATAGTGGGGGTAATTTTAAATTCATTGGCTCCACGTGCATGTTCGCGAGGGGAGTCAATAGGAGGGCTAGAGCGGCTGCTGGGAGACGGGGGAGGGGCCGAGCTACTTCTCCCTGTTCATCACGTCAGCCATCTCCCTGCCTGCCAGCGTGTTTGGGTCCCTGGTTTCAGCTGCTGGTTTTGGCTTCGGGTTGCGGCGGTTCAAAAAAAACCCCACAAACACAAAACTGACAGCAGAAGACAAGGCAACAGCTTGCTATGGCAGTGGCTGGGGACCCTCAGTTGCCACGGGACATCGAGGTTGTTGGAGAGACGAGGCCGTATGGTTGGGTGAGTTTTCAGGTGGGGACAATCCTATATTGAAGCAAAAAAAAAAAAAGACAAAAAGGGAATTATAGCTGCAAGATAGTTACAGTGTGGCTGGGGAAGGCGGCTTTGAAGACAACTGTGGGGCCAATGGGTAATGCCTCCTCGCAGAGGCCATGCGGCCAGGGCTGTGGGGTCCAACAGGGCTTCAGTGACTCCTGACCAGCCGTCAACCTCCTCCCCCACGGGGCGGGGTCTGAGGGTAGTAGGGCAGGGCGCTGAGGGTCCTTCAGTAGCAGGAGTTAACACAGCGGTTACTGGGGATACTTCAGGCCAGCCTGGCCATATACGTGGCCCCTCAGGGGCTCGGGGGCAGGCGAGAAGGAGAGGGAGGTCTGTATCCAAGCCTCCTTGGGGTAGGGGTAAGTCCAGGGCTCAGGGAGCATGGTTGCAGGGCCTCGCTGCTAGGGGTGGGCAGGGGTCTGTGGTCGAGGAGGTGACAGACACGGGTAGTGAGGCAGGATGGAGGAGGGAGGCAGAGAGGTCTCTTACATTCTGGGTGCGGGTCCACCAATGAGCAGCACTTTCGGTGCATTGGGGGACCCCAGTCTGGGAGTGGCAGGGCAGTGGCAGGGCAGTGGCCGGGGGATTCACCTCCTACGTCGTTCAAGAGTATGGTCGGGGTTGGTGGCAGGGTTGCACCAGCTCAAGGAACTGGAGTGGGGTGGGGCATTTAGCCTTTGCTTTTGGCTGGCTGATGGTTCAGGGCGGTTATCTCCCGGTTCGGGTGCCTGTGGCATGGGAACATTGGGTGGGGGGGGGCCAGGGTCCATCCAGGGCAGAGTGGCCTGGGGCTTGGCATCTCCCATGGCCTCCAGCTGTTCCCCCCACCCCCGCTTTTTCTTTTATTCCTCCACAGGTGTCTATACTTTCTCAGCACCCCCTGGGCCAAGAAGGAGGTGGCCAAATCGAGGGCGTCGAGTCATGGAGCAGTTGTATAAGTGGGGCAGCCCCATTTGGAGGTGGAGGGCAACGTGGGAAGTGATATTAGACCTCAGCTGGAAATGGATGCTCAGGTGCTGGCTGTACTTCCAGCTGTAGCACCTTCTGCTGCTCCTGTTGCTGTGGGTGAGTTACAGATGGGGGTCAGGGGGGTCCACGGAGGAGTGTGGGATTGGTGTAGAGGAGGACCCTGGTCGTAAAGTGACTAAGAATGGCGACGCGAACGCTTTCCTTCGACGTGCCTCTGATTCGTCCTCCACTTCTTCGTACTCGTCATCTTCCGCTGGGTCAGCGGGGGAGGGGTGCACAGCAGGTGGCTAGTGTCGGTATAGCTCCTGTGGCCAGGGTGGAGGTCAGAGCTCCTATGTTAGTGGCATTTTCGGAGTTATGGGAGGGAATTCCTTGTGCCTTGCGCCGTAAGATTCTGGAGGGTAGGCGGCGGTCGGGTGAGAGAAGGAATAAGAGGAAAGAGGATGAGAAGGTGGGTCGGATCAAAAAGGTGTCGCATAATGTTGTGAATTGGACTAGAGCCTTTTTGCGCTTAGCCAGCGTATGGGGGCATCATGCTCCAGAGCAGTACGGGCCCTTGCTGGCATATGCGGATTCGATTATGGAGGTGTCTCAGACGCACGAAGGGTGGTCCTGGCTGAATTATGATGAAAAGTTTCAGGTCAAGATAGAGGAGAATAAACTCTTGTCGTGGGGTACGCGAGACATTAACTTGTGGCTGACACACATGTCTGCAAGGGCAGGATCTGTGGCAGGGGTTGGAGTGGCAAAAGGGGGGGGGGGTGGCACCCGCCTCTGGGGTTGGGGCGGTTATGCCGCAGCAAAGAAAAGGGAGAGGCGGAGCAGGAGACATTTATTGGAGGTTTTACTAGTCCACCTGCCCCTTTCCCGACTGCAAATTCCATCACATGTACTCCATGTGTAGCGGAGGACACTCAGTAATCAAATACAGTAAAAAAGGGGACCCAGTTGCCCCTTTGGCCGTCCCCAAATAATGGGGACTTATTCGGCCTGGCTCCTACTCCGATACGGGTTGAGGCCTTGTGGTCTTTGCTTTGGTGTTACCCAAGGCGTGGGGATCGTGGGGTTTTGGAGAATGGGTTTCAGTTTGGTATTGCGATACCGGTCCAAGGTTGTGTTTCTGCTTCGAGGGCGCGCAATGCACCTTTGGTGCAGCACTTCTCGGTGATTGTGCGGGATAAGTTGGCTGGCGAGCTCAAATTGGGCAGATTGTGGGCCCCTTTACCGAACGGCCTTTCCCGGATTTTGTGGTTTCTCCTCTTGGAGTAATACCCAAAAAAGAACCGGAGAAGTTCCGACTGATTCATAACTTGTCTTTTCTGCTGGGAGCGTCTGTGAATGATCACATCCCCAGGGAGGTGTGTGTGGTTCGCTATGCTTCTTTCGACTCGGAAGTGGCATTGGTGCGAAAATGTGGTACTGGGGCTCTACTGGCCAAAGTGGATAATCGAGTCAGCCTTTCGTTTGCTGCCAGTGCACCCATCGGCTTTTCATCTGCTTTGGTTTTGCTTTGGGGGTAAATTGTATTTTGACAAATGCATGCCTATGGGCAGCTCGGTTTCTTGTGCCTATTTTGAGAAGTTTAGCACATTTCTGCATTGGGCGGTGGTTCAACTGGTGGACTGTTCAAATGTGGTGCATTATATGGATGACTTTTTGTTCGTAGGACAGGCTCAGTCGGCGGTGTGCCATGATCTCCTTGATGGGTTTCTGGAATTGTCATGGGAGTTTGGTGTTCCGTTGGCTTCGGAGAAGACAGAAGGCCCAACAACAAAGATCACATTTCTGGGGGTGGAGTTGGATTCTGTGGAGATGGTGGCTCTTCTCCCTCCGGAGAAGGTGTCGCGGTTACGGGTGCTGGTTGCAACCGTGTCGGCTTCCCGCAAGATAACTCTGTGGGAGATGCAGTCTTTGATAGGTTCTTTGAACTTTGCATGCAAGGTCATTCTGATGGGCCATGTGTTTTTGCGGCATTTCTCGACTACTACATTGGGAGTGCTAAAACCGCACCACCATATTAAAGTGTCTATGAGTATGTGGGCAGACCTGGGGCTTTGGGATTTTTTTTGGCTGACTTCAATGGGACGTCAGTTTTGCTAGATGCAGAGGTCTCCAATGTAGACTTGCAGCTATTCATAGATGTGGTGGGCGGTTTGGTTTTTGGCATTTATTTCCGAGGTTCGTAGTGCGATGATCGTTGGCCGCAGACTTGGCATGATTCTGGTGTAACCAGCAACATCACGTTCCTAGAGCTCTTTCCCATTGTGGTGGCATTGGAGTTATGGCCAGACAGGCTTCGCAATCGCCAGGTAGTTTTCTGGTGCGATAATGCTGCGGTGGTTAGTGTTCACCATGTTTTGCCCACATTGCGGCGCTAATGAGAGATTTTGTTTTAGCCTGTTTGCGTCTGAACATGTCAGTTAGGGCTCAGCATATTCCGGGATGTATTAATAAGATTGTTGACTCTCTTTCCCGTTTCAAGTGGGACCTGTTGTGGACTCTGGTACCAGAAGTGGATGCTGAGGGGTATGCGGTCCTGGAGCACTTGTGGCAAGTTGGTCGCCAGAGATGCTGAGTTTACTGCAGAGATCCTTGTCACCAGCGACATGGGTGGCGTATTGTAGGGGTTTCAACAAAGTGGCAGCCTTCTTGTTGGCGCAGGTTTGGCAGTATGGCTGGATACTGGACCAGCTCATCAGACAGTATATCATGCATGCCAAGGCCAATGGGGTCTCTAGATTGGCCATGCGATCTCACTTGGCTGGGTTTGCCTTTCTTGCCAGAGCGGTGGGCTGGGGCAGCCCGGCAGGGGGGTTTCTGGCCCGCAGGCTGCTCCAGGGTTGGGAGTGCTCCCAGCCAACTCCTTGGGACTCCAGGTGTTCGATTACGCATGACCTGCTCCTGAGACTCTGTGCGTAGATACCCAAGGTAGCGGAGTCACCTTATGAGGTTGCTCTATTCCGGGCCGTGTTCTGTATGGTATTCTTTGGTTCTTTTCAGATCTGCGAGTTGGTGGCAAACTCCACCCGTGCTTCGGGCAGCTCGGGTATGTTGCACCAGCATGTGTAGGCAGAAGGTGGGCAGCTATGTATCCTACTGGCCAAATCTAAGACGGACTAGTTGGGTAAAGGGTTGTGGGTGGTCCTGAAGGCGATTGATGGCATTCCTACATGCCCAGTGGCCAGCTTGGGATCTTGGCTGGGTGGCCTGAAGCTGAGGGATTACTGTTTGTGCATATGGATTCATGCCCTTTGACTTGTTTTCAAGTTTCAGCAGTGTTGCGGTGCATAGGCGAGGATCCTAGCCTGTTCGCCCCTCATTCCTTCCGCACTGGAACAGCAACCAGTGCGGCGGCAGCCGGATTGGCAGATCACATTATACGATGCATCGGCAGATGGCGTTCCCAGGCTTTTATGGGCTATGTGCGATTATGAGTTTAGTGTGGGGGGGGGCTACCTCTGAGTGTTCCTAATTGTATTCTCCTTTTGCAGATGGGGAGCGGAGGTCACCGGTGCTGTTGGCTGATTGGTCATTCTTTTGTTCACTAGGCTGGCCAGTGAGCAGCGGTGCGACCGCTGGGGCATAATTTCGGCCTCGATCCAGCGGTGGTGTCCGTTCTATGGCTGGACGAGCACAACCTAAGTTGGACCCAGCTCCTGCCTTTGCTTTGGCACCACGATCGGGTGCGGAGTCGTCCGTCGGCGATACTGTTCCATTTGGGGGGCAATGACCTTGTCTCATGGACGTGCAAGCAGATTATAAGAGCAGCAAAGAGGGATTTGGCAGAAGTTCTGCAAATGTTCCATGATATTGTGTTGTTGTGGTCTGACATTATTCTAAGGCCTTCATGCAGGGATCAGCAGCGCTGGTGAAGAGGGTTAGCAAAGATCAATCGCCAGATTGGGCACTGGGTCTGTGAGCAAGCCGGTTAATCAGATTATGCATTCCTGGGTGGAGATGGACTGTGGGGGCCTGTATCGGCAGGATGGAGCGCATTTATACCCGTTTGGGCTGGATTTGTTGCTCAATGACTTGCAGGACGCCTTGGAATGGATGGTTCGATAGGATACTCTCTGGTTGCAGCTTTTGGGGGCAGCGCAGGGTCATTGACGTCACCTGCGCCGGTGGCGGGATCCCGGAGGTTTCTGGGGTCCGGAGACTTTTGGCGGGGTTTGGGTGCCCCCGACCCGGACAACCCCTGTCTGGCCTTTGCTAATTATATGGCGAGGTCGGATGCAGGGGGGTGGCGGGAGGGGTATGTAAGCTTGAAGTTGGCCTGTCCATGGCAGAAGCGGAGACGATTTCACCTTGCTAATAGCATGGCTGGTGAAGTATTTGGATCCTCTATTTGCGTTGTTATGAGGATTAGTCTTGGAATCTAATTTGGTTGGAAAAGTTAATTGATATTAATAAAGCTGTGACCAGTTTATTCCCAATTTGCCTATCTAAGGGGGGGGGGCAATTGAAAGGGGGGGCAAGATCTGGGGGCACTGCAGGGGGGGGGGGAAGGGTGAAAGGGAGAGCACTGGGTCCGGGTTGCCTCAATTACTGATGATTGCTTTTAAATGCATTAATCAGCTTGCTCCATTTAACTTGTCTTCCTTACTGAGCTTGTACTGTCCACAGAGGTCATTACGCTCCCAGGATGCTAACCTGTTAGTAGTTTTCCTTAAAATTTGGAACCACCATCAAGCAATATGGAGCAGAATTTTCTTAATATCTGTTCCACTTCTGTAGAATATATTATCAGAGGATCTACGTAAGATTTCTGATTTGTCATAGTGTAGGAAATGCTTTTTAGGCAAGCATTTCCTACACTATGCTAAGACTCGCATAATAAGAATTGTAATTTGGCTGTTGCTTTTGTGTTTGTGTGGTAGTATATTATGCTAATTATTATATATTTTATGTTAAATTTTGAGATTTTTGTTTTATATTACTTTGTAAATTTAAATTTTTAAGTTTATTTTATTTGCATATGACTTTGTATGTACGTCTTGTAATCCGCCGTGTTAGTGAGCGGAATATAAATTTTTAAAATAAATAAGCATCACAAATATTTCTGCTGTAAGGAGGAATCATAAGAGCTATGTCATAACCTCTCTCTCTTAGGCAGCAGTCTTCTGTATTCCACAAAAGATTTAGAAATCTCCAAGGAACTCTAGATTTCTTAGTGGAGATCTCATGCAAAGGAACTGCATAGTCTAGAGAGTCCAGTTCATCTATATTACCAATGCCTATCAATTTAGGTAACCAACATTCTCTCAAGGTTTCAACATTATATTCAGGATAAATCCCCCTTTTTACATTAACAGGTACCGTAACACCTTTAGCAGCTAAAGTAGGTAATGTAAACCTGATCAGACTATGATCTGACCAGGGTACAACTAAAACTTCCAATTCAGCAAAACAATTAACAATAAAAATCAAATCCAGGGGCTCACCATCAACGTGTTTGGGAAAAGTAGCTATTTGAAAACACTCAAGAGCATCAAAAAGATGCAAAGCATGTTCACAAGAAAAACTGAACATAGCCTTAGAACTATGTAAATTAAAATCCCCTAAAATAATCTGTGGTAACTTAACTAAAGGATCAGCAGAAAAAAATATCAAGTAAGAAAGAAAAGTATGCCTTTCTAAAATTCCCGGAGGAAAAATACTAAAAAAATCACCATTTGCAACTGAGGCAGGGCTATTCCAATGACACAAATATAAATCTGTCTTAAACAAAACCAACAGCCCACTGCCCCGTTTTACAGCACGAGGCTGGAACATGACACAGTAACCTGGAGGAAGTAATTGATTTAAAATAACTACATCGGTTTCCAAAAGCCAAGACTCAGTAATGCAAAAAAAGAGGCTTAATATCAACTATCATATCAAAGATCAAAGTAACCTGGTTTCTCCCTGAGCTAGCATTAATAATAAAAACAGCAATCCTTCATGACAAAGCCCTCTAGTAGAAGTACTGTTCAAGTTAACGGGAAACAAACAATGCGTCACTCTCGATAATGAACGCCTAGCGGACAACTCACCTACCGGCCATGACCTAAAACAGGATTAGCTTATGGGGAAAAAACACATATTGAACTACTCACAAATACTAAGCAACACACTAAACACATCACTAAAGTCCGCACAAAGGAGTGCACCAAGGAGCTCCCTGGTCATGCTCTTTTATCAGCACGGCCGGTGCAGCTGGCTTTTAAATGCGGTGTGCTCCTGAAGATGTCACCGGGAAGCGGGGTTAGCAATGTTCCGGCAACAGGAATTATAAGCTGCATTGGACAGCAAACAAAGCAGTACGCTCAGAGAAGCAATAGATTAATAGCAGCAGACGGTAGGAAGCAGATGTTAAAGTTTTCTCTCTCGCTCACCGCTCCCCAGCACAGCTCCTGAAGTTTAAATGCAGTGTGCTCCTGATAATGTCGTCAGAAGGTGGGGCTAGCAAGAAGATCTCACCTATGCCAGACACTGTAAACTGCAACCCCCTATTTTTAGATCATCCTTATTATGGCTTTGCCATCTTAACTTTAACACCTCTTTATGTGTTTTTGTTGCTATTCTTGTCTGTTTTAAACTAAACTGTAAAGTCCAAGGAGAAGGGATTATCCTTTCCATGCCTCTATAACAATCATGATAATTACTAAAGAGTAATTAGACCATACCTGCTAATTATTGTTCCTGGAGAGACTCCAGTCCAGTCCCGCACTTCTGGGTAGTACACCTCTTGTAGCAGCTTGGAGACTGTGCATGTCATCCTTTTGATGATCTCGGGGTACATATACCGCTGGCACCACCCACCAGCTCCAGTAACCTAATGACAAAACAGATTCACAGGAGCAGCAAATAAGTAGTTCCATTCAACTATTGCAAAACTAAAACTGCAACTGATCTATACCTAGTCTAGATCCCCAACAAAACCAATACTCCCCCCTCGAGAAAGGAATTCCCTTAGCCCTCAAAAGAGGAGACCTACCTGTGACCTGTTGGTTCCAGGACACTGCCTCCAGAGCAAGAACCAGGCAGCTCCCGGTCCGCCCTCACCATCATCACCAGGGAGGCGTTCCCTCTAAGGCTCTGACCCCAATGCCCTCTCCAGCTTCCTTGTTAGGGCCAGGGTTGCGGAAAGGCCAAACCTACAGCACCATTCCAGGAAGAATCCAGGACTGAACTGGAATCTCTCCAGAAACAATAATTAGCAGATAAGGTCTAATTACTCTTTCCTTATTGTTCCTCCAGTCCAGTCCAGTCCCGCACTTCTGGGATGTAACAGAGCAGTTAGATCAATGGAAGGGACCCGCGATGCCGGCCCAAAGGTCCTCCTTGCCGAAACAGGCATCCCCCTCAGTCTGAAGATCGAAGCGACAGTGCTTTGTAAAGGTATGAAGGGAAGACCACATGGCCGCCCTACAAATCTCCACAGGTGGTACCAGGCTATACTCTGTCCATGAGGCCGCCTGGGTCCTCGTGGAATGAGCTCGCAACCCTGCGGGCCCCGACCTGCCCTTTAACAGGTACACTGAGGCAATTGCCTCTCTGATCCACCTTGAAATGGAGGCCTTCGCTGCCGCCTTGCCCTGGCGATGCCCACCAAATAATACAAACAGTCGATCCGATCTGTGGAACGTCGCTGTTCTCTTCACATTTCTCTGCAGAACTCTCCAAACATCCAAGAGACGCAGGTGTGTGTCCAAAGTTCCCTCCCCCGCACTCACCAGAGCTGGTAGGGAGACTGGCTGGTTCACATGAAACGCCGAGACTATTTTGGGAAGAAAAGAAGGTACTGGCCTAAGAACCACCTTCTCCTTTGAGAAAAGAAAAAAAAAAATGGTTCCTAGAAAGACAAGGCCTGAAGCTCCGAAATTCTCCTTGCTGAGCAAATCGCCACAAGGAACACCGTATTAAGGGTTAAATCCTTCAGGAAAGCCCTGGCCAAAGGCTCAAAGGGCTCCCCCGTAAGAGCTGTCAGCACCAGATTAAAATCCCATGGCGGCACCACCGATCTCTGCGGCGGTCGGAGGCGGCTCACTGCCCTCAGGAATTGTACCACATCCAGGTGGGTCCCCAACAATACTCCTTTGACCCTCTCGATAGCAGGAGATCACCACCAGTTGGACCTGCAGAGAACTGGCGGCTAACCCCTTCTCGCGACCCGCCTGCAAGGCGGCAAATATGTCCAGTATGGAAGATGCGGAAGGCCGGCATTGCTGGTCCTCGCACCAGTCCTCAAAAATGCGCCACACCTGGACATATGAAAGACAAGTTGACTTCTTCCAAGCCTTGAGCAGAGTGCAGATTACCAAGTTCGAGTAACCCCTTTTACTTAACCTTGCCCTTTCAAATGCCATGCCATAAGCAAGAATCAATCCACCTAGGGCATCTGGAACAGACCCTGGGTCAACAGGTCCTATCTTGTCAGAAGATGCCACAGCAGGTCTGCCAGTAACTAAACCAAGTCGGCATACCACAGGCACCTTGGCTAGTCTGGGACGATCATGATGACCAACCCCTTTTGGGCCTCAATCCTCTGAACCATCCTGCCTACGAGTGCCCATGGAGGAAACACAAAGTAGGCCCTCCGAGGGCAACCTCTGCATCAGGGTGTCCAGGCCCTCCGACATCCTCTCTCGTCTGCTGAAGAAGCGGCTGACCTTGGCCAACCCACACATTGCCATGAGATCCATGATCTGAGAGCCCCATCTGGCTATCAGCTGAGAGAACACCTCCTGGCAGGGCACCCTCTCACCAGGGTCCACCTACACCCAGCTTAGGTAATCTTCCGTTCCGTTGTCGATGCCTGCTACATTCGCCGCTGACAATACCTGGAGATGGCTTTCTGCCTATCATAGCAGACTTTCCACCTCTTCCTCCATGGAGGCGCTTCCTGTGCCTCCCTGTTGGTTGATATAGGCCACCACGGTCACATTGCCTGAGAAGATCCGAACCACCTTTACCCTCATTTCCAACCTGTTGATGGACTAAAGGGCTTCCACCACACTCCAGCAGCCCTGGGCAAAGTGTCCCTAGAAGTGGCACCCCCAGGTGGACAGGCTTGCATCTATCTTTAGTGGAATCCACTGTGGAGGCTTGAGGTGCACGGCCTCCGCCAGGTTCCCTGGACACAGCCACCATCTGAGAGCTCTCCTGGTCGACAACGGACAGGGGAGTCATCTTGACAGCGGGTGTTTCTGGCGAGACCAGCGGCGGAGCAGTGGCCTCTGCAAATGTCTCATCTGGGTTCTTGCCCACAGCACCAAACAAGGGTCACCGCCATGGTCCTGAGAACATGCAGATAATGCCAGGCCGACGGGTCTGCCATACCCAGGAAGCTGCACACCAACTTCCGCAGTCCCTGCGGGTGTCGAAGCATGCCTCCAGGTATTTTATGTCCTGGGACAGCACCAACCGACTCTTGGCCAGGTTGATCACCCAACCAAGGCCTTGCAAGAATTCCACCACTCGTGAAAGTTACCTGCTCGCTCTCCTCCTTTGACTTTGCCTGAATCAACCAGTTGTCAAGATACAGGTGTACCAGCACTCCCTCCTTGTGGAGCGCAGCCGCCACCACTACCATAACCTTGGTGAAGGTACAGGGGGCCATCGCCAGGCTGAACAGCAAGGCCCAAAATTGGAAGTGACCCGTCGGTACTGTGAAGTCGAGGAACTGCTGATGTTCTGTCTGGATTGGGATGTGTAGGTAATGCCTCCATGAGGTCTAGAGACGTTAGGTACTCCACGCTTCGTACTGCCACCATCACAGACCTCAACTTCTACGGGTGCCACACTGCCACATGGAGACAATGATTCACGTGTTTGAGATCTAGGACTGGACAGAAGCAGATAGGAGGTCGCGATAATGCATTTGTATAAGTCTTTGGCGAGATCTCATTTAGCATTCTGGAGACATCTTCAGAAAGGACTGAGTCAGTTCTGGAAGCAACTACTAAAAAGGTCAGTGGTCTTCATCATAAGGCCTACCCATGGGGCCAGACTTAAAGATCTCAATATGTATTACTTTGGAGGAAAGGAGGTAGAGGGGTGATATGACCAAGGGAGAGAAGAGATTCTAGGACTTAATAGTCTTCATGGATGGGCAGACTGGATAGGCTGTATGGTCTTTATCTGCTGTAATTTTCTGTTTCTATAAAGGCTTTCTGCATTGGCCACTATCTTTACTGATTTAAAACAAACAAACCAACCAACCAGATATCTTTTGAAAATGTGATAAGGCAATTGTATCACAGATGGGACAGAACGTTTCTTAAGAACACCTTTCTAGCACCCAGTCAGGTAAGCATTTCCCTACTTGGATGACAGCTGTCTTGTGTACAAGGCAACACAGCTATTGTGAGCTTTTATAGAAGCAAGCAGTTGAAGATTTGGCCACTGAGGAGCTAAAAAGGAAAAGTAAAAGTTACTGGCTTCTCTGTCAAAGCCCAGTTTTCACAAAACAGACTCAGAGAAATGTCTATTTCCCATTTAACCTGCAATCAGTAGCCCGCTGTAAAGCTGCTTTGCATTCAGTAAAGATGTATACTATACTTTTATACTTCAAATAACAGAGGGAAGTAACCTGTATGGAGTGGCGAGCACAACTCTAAACACAAGTATAGAGAGGTTAACCTGCATAGAGTGGCAGACACCACTCTAGACACCTTACTAGGCAGACGAGATGGATTACATTGGTCTTTATCTGCTATCATTTACTATGTTACTATGAATAGCAAAAGGGAATCTGCATTACTAAAGAGAAATCTATCCAATCCTTGTTCAAATCCAGGCTAAAACACCACTTTTTTGAGACTACTTTTGGATCCTGATCCCTTAGTCTCCTGTTCACATCCTACAGTATATGCTTCCTTGCCATTCCCCTAGAAATGCCCTGGTCCCCAGCTGCTGAGTTGTCTGTCTTGACCAGACTGTAAGCTCTTATGAGCAGGGACTTCTCTTACATGTCTCTGTACAGTGCTATGTACGTCTTGTAGCTCTATACAAATGATAGTAATAGTAATACTAGTACAGGTTGAGTATCCCTTAATTGAAATGTTCCAAAATCCGAAAATTTTTGAGTACCAACATGATGGCACAAAATTCCACACCTGACAGTCAAAATGCAGGTGCATGGCAGTTTATTCAGCATCCCCAAGGGAAAAAAAGACCTCCCATCCTCCTTCAGCTGAGATACATCTTTTCTGCACATGCCCAGGGTAATAAAATGTCAAGTCTGCAGGCCGGACACGCCAAGTGCATTACTCACAGTGGTTTTTGCTTATGCTCTACTCTGTGGTGTAAATACATTGCTGGAAATGTCAAAAAGGCCTGCAGATACCCCTACGGGTAACAGTGATAAAGATAAATGCTTCCTCTTTTTTTCTTATCTATAGCATAGAAAGTCAAACTGTTGGAGAAACTAGACAGCAGTGTGTGACACATTTTACAGAAGAGTATGGTGTTGGAATGACCATCACATATGACCTGAAGAAACAAAAGGATAAACTGGTGAAGTTCTTTACTGAAAGTGATGAACAGAAGTTAATGAAAAATAGAAAACAAACTGCATAAAGCTAAAAATGAAGATCTTGATCATGTTTGAAAGAGTGGATCAGTCAGTGTCGCACTGAACACATGCCACTTAATGGTACGCTGATCATGAAACAAGCAAAGATCTATCACGATGAACTGAAAATTGAACGGAACTGTGAATATTCAACAGGCTGGTTGCAGAAATTTAAGAAAAGATATGGCATTAATTTTTTAAAGTTTTGTGCTGAGAAAGCATCTGTTGATCACGAAGCAGCGGAGAAATTTGTTGACAAGTTTGCCAAGGTCATTGCTGATGAAAACCTGATGCCAGAACAAGTCTATAATGCTGATGAAATATTACTGTTTTGGCATTATTTCTAGGAATGCCGCTGCAGATTGCAATCACACTATTTCCTCAGATGCAGCATCCTCCAAGCTGTTTAACTATTCTGCCATTATATCCCCTTTATATTTTTGGTTGTCTGGAGAAAGACTGATAGAATTCTGCAAGACCAATGATCTATTCATCTCAAACAAACACCTTCTTCCAGCAACACAAGCGGCGACTGTACACATGGACTTCACCCAATGGATTGTATAAAAACCAAATTGACTACATCTGTGGAAGTCAATGATGGAAAAGCTCTGTAACGTCAACAAAGACAAAACCTGGAGCTGACTGTGGTACAGATCATCAACTACTAGTATGCAAACTCAAGCTAAAGTTGAAAAAGAGCAAACCACTCATGAATGCAGCAAAATATGACCTTGAGAATATACCACTGGAATTTAAAGACTGCCTGCAAAATCGATTTGCTGCTTTAGATACAAATGAGAGAGCTCCGGAAGAGTTATGGAATGACATCAAGAAAGTTGTGTTGGAAGAAAGCGAGAAGTCTCTACAAAAGGTGAAAAAGCAAAAACGGCCAAAATGGATGACGGAAGAAACTCTGAAAATTGCCAAGAAACGCAGAGAAGCTAAAGCCAGAGGAGAAAGAAAGACAATCGCAGAACTCAACAGAGATTTCCAACGTGCAGCAAGACAGGACAAGGAAAAGTACTACAATGACACTTGCAAGGAAATAGAAGCAGAAACTATTAGAGGGAGAACAAGATCGGCTTTCCTAAAGCTAAGAGAGTTAAAGTAAAAGTTCCAGCCTCGAAATGGAATGTTACAAGATGCTCAAGGTTCTATGTTAAATGATGCTGAGAAGATCAAGAAAAGGTGGAAGGAATATACAGAGTTTTTATATGATAAAGATCAAGTGGACCAACAGCCGTTTCAACCTGTACCTTATGATCGGGAACCATTGGTGATGAAAGAAGAAGTTGAAGCAGCATTGAAAGCCTTATCAAAGAACAAAGCACCAGGCATTGATAGCATTCCCATAGAAGTATTGCAGCAATCTGATGCAGCTGTTACCGTACTCACAAGGCTCTGCCAAGAAATATGGAAGACAACATCATGGCCAACTGACTGGAAAAGATCTGTGTTTATACCAATACTAAAGAAAGGTGATCCAACTGACTGTGGAAATTATCGCACAATCGCTCTGATCCCACATGCCAGCAAGATTCTACTGAAGATTATTCAAAAGAGACTACAACCATACCTGGAACAAGAACTACCTGAAGTGCAAGCAGGGTTCAGGAAATGGCGAGGAACGAGAGACATCATTGCAGATGTGAGATGGATCCTTGAAAAGACTAAAGAATACCAAAAGGATATCTATTTGTGCTTTATCGACTATAGCAAGGCTTTTGACTGTGTAAACCATGAGAAACTCTGGACCACATTAAGAAGCATGGGTATACCAGAACACCTGATCGTTCTCTTGCGCAATCTGTACATTGATCAAGAAGCAGCAGTTCGAACGGAACAAGAAGAAACAGAATGGTTTAAAATAAGCAAAGGTGTAAGACAAGGCTGCATACTTTCCCCCTACCTGTTTAATTTATATGCAGAACAAATCATCAGAGAAGCAGGATTGTATGAAGACAACAGAGGTGTGAAGATTGGTGGAAGACTCATCAACAACCTTCGCTATGCTGATGATACCACATTACTGGCTGAAAGTGAAGATGATCTGAAACATTTGCTTCTCACAATCAAAGAACATAGTCTCAAAATGGGCCTGCACCTTAATGTAAAGAAGACAAAGATCATGACAACTGGCATAAACAAGTTCATCGTTGAAGGAGAAAAAATTGAAATTGTGAACAACTTTAACCTACTTGGATCAACTATCAATAAAGAAGCAACAAGCAGTCAAGAAATCAGACGACGCACTGCTCTTGGCAGAATGGCTATGAAAGACCTAGATAAGATTCTCAAGAGCAGAGATGTCTCTCTCCATACAAAGATTCGACTTGTTCAAGCCATGGTATTTTCAATAACATCATATGGATGTGAAAGCTGGACAGTGAAAAAGACAGATAGGAAGAAAATTGATGCCTTTGAATTATGGTGTTGGCGGCGAATACTGTGTATACCATGGACTGCCCGAAGAACAAACCAGTCGGTACTAGAGGAGATCAAACCTAAGCTTTCTTTAGAAGCTCAGATGACAAGAGTTCGACTTTCATACTTTGGACACATCATGCGAAGAGAGAAATCATTAGAGAAAGACATTATGCTTGGCAAGATAGAAGGTCAACGCAAAAGAGGAAGGCCAGCAATGAGATGGATCGATACAATAATAGCAGCTACGGGTACCAGTCTGTCAACAATGAGCCACCTGACTGAAGACCGAACACAGCTATCCAGAGGGTCGCCATGAGTCGACTCCGACTCGACGGCACTAAACAACAACAACAACTCCAGGGCCAGTGCAAGGAGATGAGGCGCCCTGGGCGAACTTCAGCCCTTGTGCCCCTCCCTGCTGTGCCCATTACCACAGCTGCCCCTCTCCAGGACCTGCATCGGCAGCAATGGCCACAAACAGCCCCACTGGCATCAGTGAAGAAGCGCCAAAGGTCACATAACCTCCACAGATGGCAGCTTGCACTCCAAGTGTCAAGGAGGCAAACAGATACTTTAAAAAAAAATTAAAAAAACGCTTACATCCTTCTGTCCTCTGTGACCTTTATCTTATAAATATTTATTGAATATTGCTCAAACTACATAAAGCATATTCACATAGAGTTCCCATCATACATAATAAGCAAGAACTATACAAAAAGGAAACCACATTCAGAAATAACCTAAAGTCCACATAATGGAGAACACATTCCTAATCTAATTCACCCAGTTATTACTAATAAACCCCTTTTTAACTTAACCCAACCCACAACTTCATTATTTATCACTAGGAAACCTCTCCAGGTGTGATACTTCCGTGAAGATATATTTAGACCCTGACTATAACATATTTACAGGGGAACTTTTTATTTAAAGTTCCCCCAATGGCCAGATCTCCTGGAAAAATATTAATCGGAAATCCACAAAACAATAAATCATTTAAAAAAAGGATTTCGAAATAGCTAATTTCTCTGCTTCAGATCTTAGAGTGACTACAAAAGTCGCTCTTTTCTCTGGAAAAGGTTTCTAAAAAATTTTTTTTAAAAAAGCAGTCAAATCCAGACTATCCAATTTGACCTGTTCACCCGACTCCCCCTCACCAGACTCAAGGACACTATGAGGGATATAATATAAAGAAGTAACAATAGAATCATCAAAAGCAGAAAACATTAATACCTCCTTCATATATTTCCTTAAAAGCTCAAGTGGGGATAACAAGCGAACAACAGGAAAATTAAAAAAAATATGCAAGTTTTTAGCACTAGCCATATTTTCCAGCATTTCCAAGTTAGTATGTAACATCTGACTATCCCTACAAACATATCTGACACCTTCTGCATTCCACCAACGGCAACCTTTAGTTTAGAGAAACTCACCTAGATCAAAGAGCCGTGATTCATGCGACTGTAAAGTTTTAACAGGACCCTAAGTATCCCTTCCATTCGAGTGACAGACAACCAAACATCCTTCAAGGAGGCGTCAACCCTCGTCAAGTCAACATAAGCCAAATCCTCAGACGCGGGCATGGAACAGGGAATGGAAGGGGTAACATCTCACTCAAAGAAACAGACATCAGGTGCACTGTCTCCCAAGCCCGTGGGGTAGAGGTAGAGGAAGAAGAACCCACTAACCCCAGAATGGAATCATCCAAATGTCAAATCATTCACTGCATTCGGTTGAAGGGGAGGAGTTTGCAACCCCAAACTAAGTGAGGCTTCTGCAGATGCTCTGTGACTTTTAAGGCCATACCAGGGATAGTGGTTTTCTCAGCGACTGCTGTGACCAGGGTGTCCACCTTCAGCAGCAGGAATAAGCACTCCATGTCTACTTGGCACATGCATAAGGTCTGCCTCGGACATGTCCCACTCATCCAAAACCATATGCTGAAGATCCTTTGGAGGTGAAAAGTCTTGCCATAACAGGATCCCTCTCCTCCGCCTCCTGAGGCAGAGCTTCCACCATTCAGAGTGTTGCAGACACCTACAAGATAAGCATCAGGAACGCCTCCCGGCAAAGAAACCTAATCATGAGAGACTCATCTTCCCTAACTGCACACAGTCAAATACCACTCTAACATGCACCCTCATCAACACACAATCGGCATGTAACAAAATTCAAAACAATATATGACTTCACAGAAGATCATAATATTGACATACAATGCATGACAGAAACGTGGCTGACTGAATCAGACAATGTACTCACAAACCAAATGAACACAACAACCCACAAAATGCACAACTGCCCAAGAGCAGCCAGTAGAGGAGGGGGGGAGTATGTATCATGACTAACAAACAACTAAAATTCATCACCCTAGAATCATCGTCCACACACACAGCCTGGACATGATTACCATCACCAACAAGCACTATACAATATGCTTAACATATAGAGCCCCCTCAGCCAATGCAGTTGAAATTGACGCAGTTTGCACACACACTCCAAACAAGAAAACCAGCTTAATACTCCTATGAGATCTTCAGCCTTTGCCCAGACATGAACCTTCAATTCACTCTAATCAACCATCCTACCCACAAGGGAAGCATACTAGACCTCATTTTCCTCCCAATCCACCTAGCAAACAATCCCTATCTACAACCTCTCTCAATCCAACCTGTCCCATGGTCTGATCACCACCTGCCCGAATTTTCATTACTATGTCCTAACAAAACCAACCATATTTCAGAAAACTACAATACTTTCAGAAAACTCCATTCATTCGACAATCAAGTCTTTGTCAAGAAAATACTTCCCAAGATGCTTGCAAAAAAAAAAAATGACCATATAGAAACCAGAATAAACAAATGGAACAAAACTATAGCGGAACTAGCACAAGCACCACCAAATGTTAACACCTGTATCAGAAACAAAAAGGCTCCATGGTACTCAACCACATTAAAGGAACGAAAGCGCAAAACTAAGATGAATCAAATGCACATGGAGAAAATACTATCGACCAAAAGACAAAAACTAGATAAAGAAAAATAATACCATGCCCTCACCATCAAGGCAAAACTGCAAGCAACAAACCTAGGAAACTCTTCAACATTGTAAAAACTCTAACAAAAAACAACCCTACTGTCCACAGCAAGTGCACCCTCATCCCCCAACAGATGACAGCTTATCTGCAATCTAAATACAACTTCAACATCTATTGTAAAACAGATCTCCCCACATACAAGACTCATACAACATTTATTTATTTATTTGTGCTTATTTACCACTTTTCGTGAATCAAAGCAGTTTACAGAGAACTCAAGGATTGAACATTACATTAAACAAAAAATATATGTAACATCTTAACAGGGCGTGAAAGGGGACGAATTAACTTAAATCAGCAACAGCTCATTTAAGTAATAACTATGTACAGAGAACTAAGCATATATATAAATTAGTTACAATGAACGAAAGCATCTTGAAAAGTGTGAGGACTGTAGTTTTACATGTAGAATTGTCACTAGGTGACTGGTTCACCAAAGTGCTCCTTGAACAGGAATGTTTTTAGCAGATTACGGAAGGCTTTAGGATCCTTAGTGTTTCTTATGACTGAAGGAAGTGAGTTCCATAATAGAGGGGCGTAAAGGGAGAAGGCTCTCTTGGATGTAGCTGCGTTGCAGTTTCTGAAGTCAGCATGTACCTCAAGAGAATTTCTATTGTTACTTCTACGTGGTCTGTTTTCCGAAGTGATTTGAATAAACTCTTTCAGGCAGATGGCAGGTTCTGTTTGGAGGGATTTGAATATAGTGTGGAGTGCTTTGTATTTTATTCTGCTCTCAATTGGTAGCCAGTGTAGCTGCTTTAATATTGGGTTAATGTGCTCTTTGATAGAGGTTTGTCATATTACTCCAGCCGCTGTATTTTGAGCTAGTTGAAGGCGGCAGATGCTTGGGAGGCCCATTAAAATGGCATTACAGAAATCGAAGTGTGGGAAGATTATAGCCTGGATTGCTGTTCTGAAATCATTTGCGGAGAGAAGAGGTCTTAGGTGTTGAAGCATTTTTAGCTTGGCATAGATAGCTTTTGTTAGGTTGCTCACATGATTGGTGAAATTAAGCTGATGATCTAGTGTAATGCCCAAATATCTTTCTTTTTTGATTTGGATGCTTGCATATTTTATCTTCATAGTTTCTGGTGGAGCAAAAGAGTTGTCCTTTGTGATGAAAAGGATTTCTGTTTTATTCAAATTTATTTGAAGAATGTGTTCTTTAAGCCATGTGCTTATGTTATTGAAACATTCCTTTATATTCTTTAGTTTCAGTTGTTTGGTGTTGATTTGAGTGAAAAGCATGATGTTATCTGCGTACAGGTTGTAGTCAATGCCATGACTCTTTATAAATGTTGCAAAAGGGTTGGATATAAAGGTTGAAAAGGAGCGCTGACAAAGCAGAACCTTGGGGTACGCCTTTCCTTTGGAAGAATGAGCTTGAAGTGTTATTACCCATCTTTACTTAGATGGTTCGGTTTGAAAGGTAGGATTTGAACCATGACAGAACTTTGTCTTTGAGGCCGATTTCTTGTAATCTGAGCAAGGGCGGCTCAAGGCAATCTGCTGCCTGAGGCGAAGAATGAGATGGCACCCCCCCCCACCCTAGAGGGGCGGAGCTTTTTCAGAAATCCAGAGACTGAACCAAACCAAAAAGCCGACTAGATTATTTGGAGAAAATGCAAGATGTTTGCACACAGGGCCGTATCGAGCTGCAATCACGCCCTGTGCAACTTGCAGCTCAGGTGCATGCCCCCCTCCCCCCCATATCTCCGTCCAGCGCTGCCTATTCTTTCCCTGCTGCTGCTGCTGCCACCCTCTGTTTTTTTCACGGCGGCGCCGGCAGGAGGGAAAGAGCAGGCAGCGCTGGACGGAGGTATGGGGAGGAAGAGGGGGGCATGCGCCCGATCTGAAAGGCACCGACTATTTTAGCAGATCTGTCCCTCCCTGCTCTGACATCGCGTCGGAGGACGGAGGGACCAGACCTGCTTAAAGGGCTGCGAAAAGGCTTGTGGGCACATTTTGGCTGCCTGCTATTCTCCTGCCAGCGGCGGCAGGGCAACAGCAGACAGCCGAAATTCGCCCCCCCAAGCCTTTGCACCCTGTGCGGCTGCACTGCTTGCACAGGGCTAGGTACGGTCCTGTTTGCACACTAAGGAACAAGAAGACAGCAAGAACCAACAGCACAGTTTATAAAACTAAATTATAACTCATTTTTACTTGGTTATAAACTGCATTATGGTTCTCGCTTTTTCTTTTTCAACATATATTTTGCATCCACAGTACGTGCAGAGCAGAACCAGGACATTCACCCACAGAAATCAATATTTTAAAAAAAAATCGGATTCTGATCATCTCACTAACAACCACCACCACTATTCTCCAGTACCAGGCATATTGTGAACTAATAAAGAACCCTGCAACAAAGAGCAAACCTACCATATCAGCACAAACTTCCAAAACCCACATAAGGAGCCCATCCAAAAAAGCGTCACTGTAAATACTACATTGGGCCCTGGAACATCCATTTGAAAAGCTGAACAAGACAAATTACTACAGTATAGTATAGATCTTTATATACAAACTCCATGTTAACAGAACACCTGACCTCAGTCACACATGCACAACATCGACCCTCACCAAGTACAGAATAAGTAACCACAATCTAAAGTAAAAATAAAAATATGTAGACAAAATTTAAACTGAAACCCCAAGAAGCCAGAGTCCACATGCATGCAAAATCAGATAAATAAGAGATGCAGTTCCCTAACACTGTAAAATATAAAAATAGCACAAAGTCCAATCACTAAAATTAAATAAAATTATTTTTTTCTACCTTTGTTGTCTGACCATTTTATTCTCTGATCATGCTGGTCCCGATCTGAGGCTTCTGCTTTCCTGTCTTCTCTTAGCTCTCTTTCTGTGGTCTATGGTCCATGGTCCATCTGCCATTTCTTATCTCTTCTTTTGTTTTCTTCACTTCCTTCCATCAGCCCATTTCCAGTTCCAGTAACCCTCCCCAGTATCAGCCCCCTTTCCAGTCCTGTCCTCCCAGTACCTTCCAATGTCAACCGCCTTGCATTCCCACGACTGCCACTGGTGTCCATTGCCTTCCAGTCCCCCTCCTTCCTCCTGTCCAGCACCTTCTAGTCCAAATACAAACCCAGGTATCAGCTTAGGTCCACTCTATGTCACATCCCAGTCAGCTCCTTTCCAGCCACCCTACCCTCTGCCCATCTCCCTTCCAGTGCCATTTGCATGTCAACTCCCTTCCAGCCTCCTCCCCATTACCCAGCCACCTATCACTCTCATCCCCAAGTGTCAGCTCCCTTCCAGTCCCCCTTCAGTACATCCCAGGTGTCAGCTCTATTCCAGGCCCCTCCTTCCCTAGCTATATCGCTCCTTTCCAGCCCCCTCCTTCCCCCATGTCATCTCCCTTCCTTCCCCTGGCAGATCCTCTCAGTATCCGCTCCCTTCCAGTCCTATTCTACCATCCCCCCCCATCGGCCCATTTGTACCCTAGCCTCTAGTTTTCTTCCTCCCCGCCCCTATTAGCCCATTTCCTGTCCCAGCCCATTTCTAGTCCTATCCCCTTTATCAACCCACTCCAGTCTTAGCCCCCCAATCAGCCCATTACCAGTCGTAACCCTCCAATAAGTCCATTTTCAGTCCTAGCACCCCAATAAGCCCACTTCCTGTCCTAGTCCCCCCATAGCCCATTACCAGTCCTAAATCCCCATCAGTCCATTTCCAGTCCTAGCCCTCCCAATAGCCCATTAGCAGTTCTAGCCCCCTCCCGATAGGCCAGTGATGGCTAACCTTTTTGAGCCCGAGTGCCCAAACTGCCGCACAAAACCAAAGAATTTCCTCAAAGTGCCAGCACGTCATTTGCATAAGTGGTCTTATTTGCATAAATATTTGCATAATGTTACCATACACTAACTTTTAGTAAACATGTCTCTTAATGAGTGTATGGATAAAGAAAGACTAAAAGATTTCTACATTACTATAATCCAGTGCCAACCGCCAGGCACATTAGGAACTACTACAAACGCTGCCCATTTAGAACCCATAGCAAACCCGCTGTATCCTGACAGCATTACCAGGACTCACAAAGCACCATACCCTACCTATCAAAAGGCAACACTGCAAATATTAAACCAATACATTTCAGTGAATACTGGGGAAAGAGAACAAGTGGCAACGTCAAATAGGAATTTCCTCTTGTACCAAACAAAGCGCAGATGTTAATGATGCACATTTCCCAGAGCTGACATATTCCAGTTAATAAATTCAAAATAAAGAGATATCGTTCTACCTTTTGTGCATTTTTTTTCAGTTGCAATTGGTCCAGCCATTTTCTTCTGGTTTCTTCATGTTTTCTGCTAACTCTCCATCGTCTGCTGTCCATTTGTCCTTTCTTCTCTCTTCTAGTTTTTTTCCATTCTCTCTCTCTCTACATCTGCTTTAACATACTAATCTTTCTCCTTTTGCTCTTTCCTCATTCCTATTTCATCCACACAAATTTTACCCCTCCATCCTCAATCCCCAATTACTCTCCCAATACCTGGCCAATTGTAGATTTTTCATCCCTCCTACACAAAATATTTTTCCCCTCTCCATTTTACTCTCCCAGCCCCATCCCATTCTAATCCTCCCCCAACATCAGCTCCCTTCTAGTTCCAGTCTCACCCAGCATCCATTCCCTTCTTCAAGCCCCCCACTTCCCCTCAGCCCATTTCCATTCCAAGCCCCGGCCCCATCAGCTATTTACAGTTCAAGCCCCCCACATCCCCACCGCCCCTGGCCATTCCAAGCCCCATCCCACACAGCTAATTGCAGTTCAAGCCCCCTTCCACTCAGCCCATTTCCAGTCCTAGCAACCCCCCCAACCCATTACCAGTCCTAGCCCCCCATAGCCCACTCCCAGTCCTAATCCCACCAGCCCATTTCCAGTCCTAACCTCCCCATCAGCCCCCGCCCAGTCCTAATCCCCGTCACTCAAGTTTTAGTTTAAGCCCCCCCAGCGCCTATCACCACTCCTAACCCCCCCCAGCGCCCATCACCACTCCTACCCCCCCCAGCCCAGCGCCCATCACCACTCCTAACCCCCCCAGCCAGCCCAGTGCCCATCACCACTCCTAACCCCCCCCAGCCAGCCCAGTGTCCATCACCACTCCTAACCCCCCAGCCCAGTGCCCATCACCACTCCTAACCCCCCCACCCCAGCCCATCACTACTCCTAACACCCCCCAGCCCAGCCCATCACTACTCCTAACCCCCCCCAGCCCAGCCCAGCCAATCACCACTCCTAACCCCCCCCCAGCCCAGCCCAGCCCAGCCCATCACCACTCCTAAGCCCCCCAGCCCAGCCCATCACCACTCCTAACCCCCACCCCCACCCCCGCCCACCCCCCGGGAAAATTAAAAAAAAAAGAAAACCTGTCTGCTGCCGCTGTCGGGGCCGCCGCGGCAGAATCGAGCGTGCCGCGGGGCCCCCCTGTACCCACCGGCAGAGCCTGTCCTCCCCGTAGCAGCTCTCTCTTTGGAGCTGCAGTCAGACGCGCCGGCTTGCAGAGCGCGAGGGAAGAGTTCCCTCGCTGCTCTGTTAAGCCTGCGGGGGCTGATGGGAAGTTCCCATCAGCCCCCGCGGGCTTAACAGAGTCGCGAAAGGGAAACTCTTCCCTTCGCGCTCTGCAAGCCGGCGAGTCTGACTGCAGCTCCAAAGAGAGAGCTGCTACGGGGAGGACAGGCTCTGCCGGTGGGTACAGGGGGGCCCCGCGGCACGCTCGATTCTGCCGCGGCGGCCCCGACAACGGCAGCAGACAGGGTTGTTGTTTTTTTTTCGATGGCGGACCTTCCCGCGTGCCAGCTGCAAGGCCTTCGCGTGCCACAGCTGGCACGCGTGCCATAGGTTCGCCATCGCTGCGATAGGCCATTAGCAGTCTTAGCCCCCCCACCAGCCCATTAGCAGTCCTAGCCCCCCCCCCATCAGCCCATTTCCAGTTTTAACCCCCCCATCAGCCCATTTCCAGTTCTAACCCCCCCGATAGCCCATTTCCAGTCCTAAACCCCCATCAGCACATTTCCAGTCCTAATTTATTTATTTATTTATTACAGTTTCTTATATACCGCGCTATTTAGAATCAGCGCGGTTTACATCATAACAAAACGACCATAACGACAAACTGTCAGGTTTTACATTGAACAGGAGTACAAACTTGGATAACTGGGTTAACTATATACATAAACTATCTACACTGCAGTGTGAGGGCATTTCTAGATTGGGTCATTTGTTGGAGGGGATATCTAGTTCAGTTGCTGTCTGGGAAATATTGGCAGAAAAGGTATGTTTTGAGAGCCTTCCTGAACTGATATAGATTGGTAATGGCTCTAATGTCAGGGGGTAGGGTGTTCCAGCATTTTGGTACATAAAAACTGAATGCCCTGTTTGTAGTGTTCGTGTTGGACTTTGTTGAAGCCTTTGGTATTGCTAGCAAGTTTACAGCTGATGTTCTTCTTGCTCTGTTGGGGGGGACCATGTGGATTAGATTCGTGAGTGAGAGGGATGAGGTGCCTTTGATTGCCTTAAATGCTAATACAAGGGATTTGAAGGTGATTCTCCCGTGAATTGGTAGCCAGTGTAGCTGTTTGAGAATAGGAGTCACGTGGTCGTTTCTGGATGCACCGTAGAGGACCCTAGCTGCGGCATTCATGGCCAACTGTAAGGGGGTTAGTGTGGATTGGGGGAGACCTTGTAGGATGGCATTTGCAAAGTCAAAATGCGGCAGGATCAGCGCTTGATATATGGTACGGAAATCGTCTGGGTCCAGCAGGGAGCGTAGGTGTTTGAGGGAACGGATTTTGAAGTAGATGGCTTTGACTACGCTGCTTATGTGGCATCTCATGTCTAGATGTTGGTCCAGGGTCACTCCCAAATATTTTATTGCATCTTTAGTTTGCAAATCAGCTTCCTTGACACTGACGTGGGATGGGGGCGTAAAGCTGGAGTCTCTGGAGATGAAAAGGACCTCTGTTTTTTTATGCTGGATACGTAGGTTCTGTGTCTGGAGCCATGTTGAGACTGCATTGAAACAATCTGTGAGTGGGGTCAGGTCCATGTGGGTTGTGGAGAAAGGCATGTATAAAAGAATGTCATCTGCATATATCATGCAGTTTACGTTGAATGATCTTATGATATTGCATATGGGCTGCATGTAGATATTGAAGAGTAAGGAGGATAATGAGGATCCTTGAGGTACCCCTTGTTTTTGATGGAAGTGGCTAGACTCTTCTGATCCAGACTTCACATATTGCCATCTATCGTCCAGATAAGACTTGCACCATTTTAGTGCCTTGTTGCAGACACCCTTTTCTTTTAGTCTTCCCAGGAGGATTTCGTGACTGACGGAGTCAAAAGCCGCGGCGATGTCTAGGAAAATGAGGACAAAACCTTGATGGATGTTGTCAATTCCTGTGATGATATTGTTGATTAGACCAGTGAGTAGTGTCTCAACCCCATGATGTTCTCTGAACCCATGTTGGCAGTTATCTAAGGGAGCAACAGAGTCTATGTGATCTTGAATTTGCCGTTGCGCTTCCTTCTCAATTATTTTGGCTAAGATGGGGATGCTAGCTATTGGTCGATAGGAGTCCACCCTTTGGGGGTCCAGTTTGGGGTTTTTCAGTAATGGTCTAATGGAAGTCTGCTTGAGTGAAGTGGGAAAATAACCTGTTGTAAAGGAGAGTTTCATTATATTTGCGATGACAGGACTGAGCACATCACGTAGTTCCTTGATCCAAAAAGCTGGACATGGGTCGGTCTGTGCAGTGGAGGTGTTGAGTGATGCTATGGTGTTCTCAATACATTTAATGGATGGTGTGGAAAAAAAGTTAAGTGGAGAGAGGTCCGCTGGTTCTTGATATTGGACTGCTGTGACCCTGTTAGTTTGTACAATCTTGGATTGCAGATAATCAGCGAAATCTTGTGGGTGTATGTTGATGTGTTGCTCGGGTGATGGTTCCTTTGAGAGGGATTTGACCAAATTGAAGAGGTCACGAGGTTTATTCAATGACCTCTTTAGGGTGTCAGTGTGATATTGTCTCATTCTGATAGAGATTGTTCCTCGATGTATTGCAAGGTGGGTTAGGTATGCGGTCTGATCTTCCGGTGAGCGTGATCGGCGCCATCGGCGTTCGAGTCTACGTAGTTGCATGAGGGAAGCGCGTAGGTCAGGAGAGAACCATGGGGCGGATTTTCTTTTCGCTCTTGCTGTATTTTTAGGGTTTGGGTGTTGTGAGATGGCAAGCAGGCTGGAATTCCAGTGAGAGATTAGTTCATCAAGGTCAGGTGTTGTTTTGTTGATGAGTGATGGGGTCTCCGAAAGGATGAGTTCCCTATCGAAGGGGCGGAAGCATCTAGTGGAAGTTCGAGAGGTGATGTTCTTGGGTTGGCTTCTGTTCAGCTGGTCATTGTTGCTGGGAATTTGGATAATGATCAATTTGTGGTCGGACCAGGGTACATCCACGACTGATGTTGGCAGATTGTGGCTTTTGTCCTTGACTGGATGTGGCATAAAAACCAAGTCCAGAATGTTCCCTTTTGTATGTGTGGGTTCATTTATGATTTGTTTGAGACCCAGGTCTTCCATTGCATCAAGGAACGCATTTGCGTGGTTTTGGTGTAGCGATGGGAGATTGAAATCACCCATTATCCAATTTGGTTTGTTGGGAGTGCGGGTGTTAGCTGCAAGGTCAATGATGGTTGGAAGGTCAACTGGAGACGTAGATGGTGTTCTATATAATAGGGTAAGGGAGAATTGTTGGTTAGCAACAGAGAGAGTGTCCAGGCTGTTTGTGCTAGAAGAGTCCACAATCTGGAAGTTGAGGTCTGATTTGGAGATTATGAGCACCCCTCCTCCTTTTTTGTTTTCCCTATGTTTCGTGTGTATGGAAAAATTGGGGGGAAGTAGTTGATTGAGGAGGACGTTGTCTTCTGGTGATAGCCATGTTTCTGTGATCATGAGGATCTCAAGGTCATAGAAGGAGATTGTGTCAAGGACAACAGGCCATTTTTTGCGGATGGAACGTGCGTTAATGATGGCACATTTTAGGGGTCGGCATCTACAAGGTTTTTCCTGGTTGGGTGTATTGGATAGCTGGAGTGCTACATGTATCAGGTGGGAGTGGCGTGGGTAGGTGTTACTTTCTGTGTTGAAGTAAGGGGGACTATTCCATCTTTTGCCATGGCTATTCAGGATTGGAATCCTGCCATGTGGTATGTAGAGAGATTGGGAGGTTCCAAGCCAGTGGGTGAGGAGGTAGAGGCTAAGAATGACAGCGACCTGTAGGGCCATTCTGAGGGTTTGGATTGTGTGTGAGACACTGTAGAGGAGTAATTATATGAGAGCGCACAATAGAGCAGGTACAGTTTACATGCAAGATAATGACTAACTTTACAGAGAGAATGCAGTATTGCAGTAATGTGAACACTGTAAGAAGTGCAAAGCTGGCAGTTTAAATTGACTTCCAACTGGCAAGATTGTATTGCTAAGATAGTATCTAATACGTTATGATGCTATCAGGTTACTTTGTAAGTTAATGTGGCTTACAATAGATGGAGATATTCAACAAAAACACTTTCTCACAGTTCAGATGTTGGTAGAACGCTGGAATCTTGGTCAGGTGTCAGGTGTCCGGCAGTTAGGTCACTGGTGAGGCATCTGGTGTGCCGCCTCTCGTGCTCCGCCTAAGGGCCACGCCAAAGGGCCCTCTGGCGAGGCCCTCAGGCGCGGGCCCGCCAGTCGTGGGCGCGCCTGAAGGCGCGTGTATTTTAAATCCCTTGCTGGGCCCGGATTGGGCGTCGGGAGTCAGCAGGCCCCTGCTGCTGCCGGTGGCTCGATCCCCGGGAAGGGGAGAGCTGCTGGTGGTGGTGGGGGCTGCCGGATGTCGGCGCCTGAGGGCGCATGAATTTTAAATCCCTTGCTGGGCCCGGATTGGGCGTCGAGAGTCAGCAGGCCCCTGCTGCTGCCGGTGGCTCGATCCCCGGGAAGGGGAGAGCTGCTGGTGGTGGTGGGGGCTGCCGGATGTCGGCGCCTGAGGGCACGTGAATTTTAAATCCCTTGCTGTGCCCGGATTGGGCGTCGGGAGTCAGCAGGCCCCTGCTGCTGCCGGTGGCTCGATCCCCGGGAAGGGGAGAGCTGCTGGTGGTGGTGGGGGCTGCCCCCCACATCAGCACATTTCCAGTTCTAACTCCCCCCATAGCCCATTATCAGTGCTAACCCCCCCCATTGGCCCATTTCCAGTGCTAACCCCCACCATCAGTCCATTTCCATTCCTAGCCCTCCCCCGATAGCCCATTACCAGTCCTAGCCCCCTCCTGATCAGTCCATTTCCAGTCCTAACCCCCCATCAGTCCATTTACAGTTCTAGCCCTCCCCCGATAGCCCATTAACAGTCCTAGCCCCCCTTCCGATCAGCCCCATTTCCAGTCCTAACCCCCCCATCAGCCCATTTCTAGTTCTAACTCCCCCCATCAGTCCATTTCCAGTCATAACCCCCCATCATCCCCATTTCCAATCCTAACCCCCCATGTCCATTTCCAGTCTTAACCATCAGCCCATTTCCAGTTCTACTCCCCCCATCAGCCCAGTTCCAGTTCTAACCCCCCCCCCATCAGCCCAGTTCCAATCCTAGCCCCACCTCCCACCAACCCAGGGAAATTGAAAAACTAATAAAACCCTCCGGGGTAAGAAGCAGTTGCCGCTGCATCGGCAGCAGTGGCAGAATGAGGAGCTCACGGCCGCCTGCCTCTCCGTCCTCCCCCCCTGGAGAGCCTGCAGTGCCAGTTTCCTCTCCGCCCCGGCTCAGTTTTGCAAAGGCGCAGTGAAGGGAGAGTGTTTCCATTTCTTGCGGCTCTGTTAAAGCTGAGCCCGCGGCACTGATGGGATCAGCTCTGCGGGCTCAGCTTTAACAAAGCCACGGTTAAGGGAAATACTCTCCCTTCACCGCTCTGCAAAACTGAGCTGGGGCGGAGGGGAAACCGGTACTGCAGGCTCTCTGAGGGGGGGGGGGCGGCCGCGGGCTCCTCATTCTGCTGCTGCCGCCGATGGAGAGGCAGCTGCTTCTTACCCCGGAGGGTTTTGTTTTGAAAGCCGAGTGAGGCGGTCCTTTTGGGGCCAATTTTTGCCGCCCCCAAAAGGTTACCGCCTGAGGCCACCGCCTCACTTGGCCTAATGATAGAACCGCCCCTGAATCTGAATATGAGGTAATCATGTGATATGGAGTCGTAAGCTCTGTTAAGTCGAGAAAAATTAAGATGAAAACAGAATTAGGTTTTTCAATTCCTTTTAGAAGCTTGTCTTAATGCCATGAGGAGTGTTTCAACTCCATGACCGATTCTAAATCCGTGTTGATGTGGATCGGGCTGTGCAAAGTGGTCTACATGATTTTGTAGCTGGAGTTGAGCTGCCTTTTCTAGGATTTTTGCCATAAATGGCAGACTTGAAATAGGCCTGTAAGAGCTTGGTTCTGATTTATCCAAATTCTTGCCTTTGAAGAGGGGACGAATAGAGGCCTTTTTAAATTCTTCTGGAATATAGCCTTGATCTAATGAGGAGTTTATTAGATTTAGAATATGAGGAGTGAGACTGTCGCTAGTCAGACGTATCCATGTGGCTGGGCAAGGGTCGAGAGCAGAAGTCAACGTGTTTAGAGATTTGATTATGTCTTTGAGCTGTCTTTCGGAGATGTGAGAAAAACTTTTCCAGGCCTGATTTGTAGTTATATTGCTTGTTTTGCAATGGAAATCTGTCAATGATAATGTTCCCACCTTTTCCTTGTAATATTTGGCTATGGTGTCTGCATCTGCTGCGACCGTGGCATTGTCCTCTTTTGGGTTAGTTGTTAGGGATTTAACTGCATCAAACATTTCCCTTGGCTTGTTCAGTGCTGACATTAGCTTGGTATGATAATCCCGCTTATTGTTGTTTATTAATAACTTGTATTCTTCCAGTTTGCTGAAAAAGGATGCTTTTGTCGGATTCTCTTTTTGATTTTCTCCATTTCCTTTCAAACATTCTTAGTTGTTTTTTTAATGATCTAACTTCTTTACTGTACCATACTGCACTTTTCCTTGAATGAGGTTTGTTAGTTGTGTGACTGTTGGTAATTGTGGCTGCTTGAGAGATTGTCGAGTTCCATCTCCTTATGAGCAGGTCTGTATTCTTAGTGTCCATTTGAAGCTGTGGAAGGACTTTTTTCAGGAATTCATCCTTGTTGACTTGGCGGAATTTTCTGTACTGGTAGGGAGACTGGATTCGTATTGGCTTTGCTAGGAAGGGACGGGATACTGAAATGGATAGTGTGGTGATCAGACCAAGGAATTGGATGTATCTGTACCTTTGGGACTGAAGAGCTGTTTAACCAATCGTGCTGGATAAAAATGAGGTCCAATGTATTACCTTTAATATGGGTTCTTGTATAATTTGTTTATAGCCTAGAGCTTCCATAGATTTCATAAATCCTTGAGACATATGTGTTGCGGCGGAAGGTAAGTTTAAGTCACCTAGTACCTATTAGTGGGGACTTTGCTGCACAGGTAGTCGGTGATGTTAGTCAGCTCCTCACCTTTTGATGTAAGTGGATTATAAATTAGGCATAAATGCATGCTCGTGTTTTCCACTAGTAGAACGTCCATGTTTTGAGCGAATTCACTTGAAGTTTTTGTTAGATGCAAATCTTTCCTTGCCAAAATGGTTACTCCTCCTCTTCCTCTTATTTTCTCTTTGGTGGTTGAATATGTCGTACCTGGTTTTAGCAGATTGATCAGTACCATGTCGTTTGTCGTAAGCCATGATTCCATTATGAATAAGATGTTCAGGTTATTGTCAGTTATGTAATCAATTATTAGGGGTATTTTATTTCTAATAGAACGTGGGTTGATGAGAGAGCATTTTAAACTGGCTACAATAAATTTAGGCTTATCCTTAGTATGACTCCATTTGTTGAGGTTAATCTGGATTAGATGTTGTTTACGTTCAGCCCTGTTAGGTAATGGGATGAAGATGTTTGCTTCAGAGGTAGGTCGGTAGAAGTTGTGGATGACTGGTATTGGGAAGCCTAATGGGGAAAGGGCCTGAGTTGCCGTAGGTAGAGATAAAGTGACAAGATGTAGAGTGATCCTGGAGATTATTTAAGGCAACCGTTAAGATTTTAGAGGTTGAAAAGGCATACCTTTCATCAGCAGGAGTAGCTGGATCGTTGTTGCGGTGTAATCTTAAAGGTCTTATGTGAGATCTGATGAGTCTCAGCTTTGTTGTTACTTCTTCTGATCGAAGTTCTCCCCCGATGCTGGTGGATGCTGGATTGCTTTCAGAGGGTTCAGGTGCAGACTACAGGAGGGAGAGGGAGTGTTCTGCTTGTTTCCCTTTTCAGGTGTGCTTGCAGCCACAACATAGTTTCTTGGATCACATTCGAACCCATTAGACATGAACAGCTGGACAAAATCATCACCTCCATAAAACACTACTACATCCCCCCTAGACACATGCCCGGTTTCCTGGATAAAAATGACAAGACTACATTTCATCCTATTTATTGCAAACAGTCAATGAATCACTCAAACTAGGTCTTCTCCCAGCTCCACTCAAGCAATCTTCTATCTGCCCCATTTAAAAAAAAAACCAGAACCTTGACCCATGCACCCCAGCCTCATACAGACCAATATCCAGCATCCCCTTCTTAGCAAAGATTATAGAAAAGAAAGGCACAATTGCAAAATCACCTTGACAAACATGCACCCCTTGACCTACACCAACACGGGTTCCATCAAAAACATGGAGCAAAAACCCTACTCACTTCCTTACTCAACACCATAATCACAGGCACCGAACAGACATCACATTCCTTAACATATCTATAGCATTTGACACCATCTCCCACCAACTCCTCCTCAACAAACTACTTGATATTGGAATTCAAGGCAACATCATAAAAACCTGTTATGATTCTACTTATCAGAATGAATGCAACAAGTAAAAATTGGACCTCAGAAATCACTACCATATATCCTACACCCAGGAGTACCACAAGGCTCAACTCATCAATCTTATTCAATATATACATACAACCCCTATGCAACATCATACAAAGTCACAATGTCAAATATCAAATATACACCAACCTACTCCATCATAAACACATGCTTCATAGAAATGACCAAATGGCTACAAGATCACAACCTCATTGTCAACTATAATAAAACCGAAATCCTGCACATCACAAGAGATCACCAACAATCAAATTGAACAGCAAAGATACAGCAGTCAAAACCGAAGTTAAATACCTAGAAATAATCCTAGATCAAGAACTGAATCTACAGACTCAAGTAAAAAACAAACAACAAAATCAGTGTATCACAAGCTCAGAATTCTAAAGAACCTGTATCCTCTACTAAACTCACCAGACTTTCAAATAGCTTGCCAAGCCATCATTACATCCATACTAGATTATTGTAACTCAATCTACCAGGGTCTACCAAAGTACACTATATACCCATTACAACTAGCACAAAATATTGCGGCAAGACTCAGACATGGCACCTCCCGGTACACCCACATCACCCTGATTCTTAAACAGCTGCACTGGCTACCATTGGCATCAAGAATCAAATACAAAGTCATCATCAACACTTACAAAATCATAAATAACCAATCACTAATAAAAACACCCAAAAATAACAGACCAAGACGACACCACACAACCAATCTACTAGAAATACCAACTCTCAAAATCAAAAAAGCCAAAGGACATGCAACAGAGCCTTCTCTTTCTATGCCCTGGATACTTGGAATATTATACCACCCTACCTACGAGCAATTAAAACCACGGGAGAATGCCAAAAGAAACTAAAGATTCAAATATTCCTGGAAAATTATGGAGCAGACCCTCATTAACCCAACACTCCCAGCTAACACAGACGCTATTACCACTGTAGCATGCTGTACGTTAACCTGCAACTTCACCTCCTCTTTCCCAACTACTGGTCAATGTAAAGAGCACAGGTGTTAGAATTTTGCTATTTCACTCACATTGCTATATGTAAAATAGAAATTACAATTACCTGGTAATTGTAGTTCCTGTAGGGTCCAGTTTAGTCCTCCACATCTGGGTAGTGCACCTCCTCCCGCAGCAAGGAGATTGGACCAATCAGAGTCTTTTCCATGCCTGGATGTATGCTGCTGGAACTCCCATCAGCCCCCCAGTGAACTATTAAAGCAGACTCAAAGAAGCAACACATGAGAGAAATACATATCTATAACATTCCCGAAAAAGAAAAAACCCCTCCCCTAAAAAGCCAACCCCCTCCCCAAACGAGGGAGCCAGAAGCCTGCACATTGCCTACCTCTACAATTGACCGAAGGAAGAGACAGTCGTGGTTACAAGAACAAACAGCCAAAGGAGAGCGAAAGACCCCCAAGCCTGAGGACCACAGACATTCTCTTAGCCCACTCTCGCTATCTGCGCAGTAGCACGCCATGTCAAAAAAAAGGCAGTCTATCGGGAGGGAAGGACGACTAAACTGGACCCTACAGGAACTACAATTACCAGGAAAGTGTAATTTCTATTTCCTGAACGGTCCTCCAGTTTAGTCCTCCACATCTGGGAATTACCAGTGCAGTAATCAATGGGAGGGACCCTGCCAACCGGCGCGCAAAACGGCCAAACCAAAACAAGAATCCTTAGATGCCATCACATCCAGCTGATAATGCTTACTGAAAGCATGGAGCGATGACCAAGTAGCCGCTCTGCAAATCTCTACTGGCGGAACTAAACTGTGCTCTGCCCACGACGCCGCTTGCGCCCTGGTAGAATGGGCTCGTAAGCCCAATGGAACCGTCCGGCCTTGCAGAATATACGCCGACGCAATAGCCTCCGTAAGCCACCGGGCAATAGAAGATTTCACCGCTGCTTCTCCCTTCCACTTACCACCAAACAGGACGAACAGACGATCCGTCTTACGGTAAGTCTCAGAAACCTTCAAGTATCGCCGGAGCGCCCGAACATCCAGACGATGTAACCTGCTGTCAGGCGCGTCTGTCCCGTCAGAATTAGAAACGGGAAGAAAAACGGACTGATTCAAATGAAAGGGAGACGCAACCTTGGGAAGGAAGGAGGGAACAGGTTTCAAAACTACTCTATCTTTAGAGAAGGACAAGAAAGGTTCCCTACACGAGAGCGTCTGCAAATCAGAAATCCGCCTAGCCGAGCAGATGGCCACCAAAAACACTGTCTTCAGCGTCAAATCCTTAAGGGACGCCAGGTGAAGCGGCTCAAATGGCTTCCGAATCAACCCTTGTAACACTAGGTTCAAATCCCACGGAGGAATCGTCGCCCTGCAAACAGGCCGCAGACGGAACACAGCCTTCAGAAAACGTTGCACATCCGAGTGCGCCCCCAGGGGGACCCCCAGAAACTTACCCCGGAAGCATGCGAGAGCTGCTAATTGCACCTTCAGGGAACTGGCCGCTAGACCTTTGTCAAACCCATCCTGCAAGAAACTGAGTATGGTTGGCACGGACGCCGTCGCCGCTCGAATATCGTGCCTCGAACACCAATCCTCAAAAATTTGCCATATCCGCACATACGTGAGCGACGTAGAGGATCTTCTTGCCTGAAGAAGCGTGGCAATGACCGCCGACGAATAGCCTTTCCTCTTTAGCCTAGCCCTCTCAATGGCCATACCGTAAGCGAGAATCGATCCACCTGCGGCATCCGCAGCGGAACCTGGATCAATAGATCCGGCAAGGGAGGGAGCCGCCACGCTACTCCGTCTAGAAGCCGAACCAGATCCGCATACCAAGGACGTCTGGGCCAATCTGGCGACACCAGCAGAACCTTCCCCCGGTGCGCTTCTATGCGTTGAAGTACCCGACCGATCAACGCCCACAGAGGGAAGACGTAAAGGAGACCGGCCAAGGCCGAATGAGCGCGTCGATGCCTTCTGACATCCGTTCTCGCCGTCTGCTGAAGAAGAGACTTGTTTTTGCCGACCGATAGGTCGCCATGAGGTCAATGACCGGAGCCCCCCACCTGCAAACTATTTGAGCGTATATCTGCGGGTGAAGCTCCCACTCCGCAGCATCCACCTGCACTCTGCTGAGGAAATCCGCCATCACATTGTCCTTTCCTGCAATATACGCTGCCGAAAGAGCTAGGAGCCGGGACTCCACCCACTAAAACAGAAGGTCAGATTCCTCTTCCATGGCTCTGCTTCCCGTGCCGCCCTGCCGGTTGAGGTAGGCCACTGTTGCCGAATTGTCTGAGAGAAAACTCTCACCGCTCGTCCCGTCACCGTAGATTCAAAAGCTTGCAGAGCCCGCATCACCGCTCGCAGCTCGAGACGGTTGATCGACCAAGAGGCTTCCAGAGCTGACCAAGTCCCCTGCGCGAAGTGATCCACGCAGTGAGCCCCCCAGCCCTCCAGGCTGGCATCCGTCATCACAGGCACCCAGACCGGCTGTTCCAGAGGCACCCCCTTCTGCAGCGACTTCGAGCTCAGCTACCATCGCAACGAAAGACGTACTTGCCTCGGGCAAGGCAGACGCTTGCTGAGCGAATCCGTTTGATTCGACCAACGACGCAAGAGAGCTCTCTGAAGCGGACGCATATGGAACCTGGCCCAGGGAACTACCTCCAGAGTCGCCGCCATCATCCCCAAGACGCGCAGGTACCACCAAGGCGACGGCGCCGGGAACCTTAAGAACTGGCGAATCAGAGAACGCAGGCCTCATGCTCGGCGATCCGGCAGCAACACCAGTCCTTCCGCCGTTTCGAAGTGGACCCCGAGGTATTCGAGGGATTGAGTCGGCACTAAGTGACTTTTCTTCTCATTTACCACCCAACCGAGGCTCTGAAGACTTATCACTCTGCTTGTGGCTTGCAAACTCTCTCTCTCTCTGACTTTGCTAGAATCAACCAATCGTCGAGGTAAGGATGAACCAGAATGCCTTACTTCCGCAACGCCGCCGCTACCACCACCATGACCTTGGTGAAGACGCGCGGCGCTGTGGCCAGGCCGAACGGCAGCGCCCGAAACTGATAACGTCCCCAAGGGAACGCGAACCTCAGAAACCTTTGATGAGCTGCTCTGATCGGAATATGCAAGTAGGCCTCCGAAAGATCCAAGGACGTTAAGAACTCTTCCTTGCGCACTGCAACTATGACGGACCGCAGAGTCTCCATGCAGAAATGAGGCACACGCAGACAACGATTCACTCCTTTGAGATCTAAAATAGGACGGAGCGACCCATCCTTCTTTGGCACCACAAAATAAATGGAATACCGACCCACTCCGAGATCGGACTCTGGGACAGGCACTACCGCCCCGAAGGCAACCAGGCGGTCTAACGTTAAACGTATTGCTAGAACTTTCTGTGGACCTTTGCATGGAGACAGAACAAAGGAATCCTGGAGAGGACAAGCGAGCTCCAAAGCGTAGCCCTCCCGCACTATCTCGAGCACCCACTGATCCGAGGTTATCTGGACCCAGGAGGAAAGAAAGTGACGAAGATGAGCTCCGATCACCTGACTTTCCTCCGGGGCCCACCTCGCTTCATTGCGGCTTGCGACTAAAGGAAGAGGAGGCAGAAGCGGAGGCAGACGAGAATCCTCTCCCCGCAAGCCTCGAAAATCCGGGGATCTAGCTGCAGATCTGCCACGCTGGAAACCCCCCAGACGGGAAGAACGGAACCTGCGAAAGTCCCGAAATTGACCTTGAGCTGACGACACACTCCTACTCTGCCTGGGCTTATCCTCCGGAAGCCTTCCGCCTTTAGACTCCCCAAGGTCCTTAACTAACTTATCCAGGTCATCCCCGAACAACAGCTTGCCTTTAAAAGGGAGCTTGCTAAGGCGCGACTTAGAAGACCCATCGGCCGCCCAATTACGTAGCCAAATAGTCCTGCGCGCTGCCACTAGGGAAGCCATACTGTTTGCTAAAGTCCTGATCAAATCATAGTGAACATCCGCCAAATAAGCTGAACCAGATTCCAATCGGGTCACCTCCAACAACCCCTGCTGGTCTAGACGAGAGTCCTGCCACAAATGCTGAGCCCATCTCAAGCAGGCTCTGGATACCCAGGCCCCACAAATAGACGCCTGCAAAGATAAGGCATTGGCCTCAAAGGCCTGCTTCAACAAGCCGTCCACCTTTCGATCCTGAGTGTCTTTTAAGGCAGCACCGCCCTCAACGGGAATTGTGGTCTTCCTGGTCACCGCCGACACCGCAGCGTCGACCCGGGGCGAGCAAAACTTTTCTTTGTCTGCCAAAGGATAGAGACAGTTCATCGTCCTAATACCCTTCAATCCGGACTCAGGCTGGTCCCATTCAGCCTGAATCATCTGATCCACTACTCTATGTACCGGAAACACCACTGGGAGTCTCGCACCGCTTGAATCAGAGGATCCGCTAAACCTTCCTCATCCACGGGACGCACCGCAGCCAAATTAAGCGCTTGGAGGGATTCCGTAACTAAGGGAACCAATTCTTCTCTGCGAAACACACAGATGATCTGGGCCTGGTCCTCCGGTTCGAGAATCTCCCCCTCCTCTAATTCTGCAACCCCGTCCTCGGGTTCCATGTCCGACCATTCCGTCTCCTGTCATCCGAAGGACGGAGCCGCTTGGCTGCTTTTGGAGCGTACCCTCTCGCACCCTCTCCTTTGAGAGACGGCGGAGTAGGTGGCAGCGAGCAAACCTCTGGCAACTTTCCTAAGCGTCCCTTCTGGAAAGCCTGATGCATCAGAAGCACAAAATCCAGGGAGAAATCCCCCAAAAAGGACTCGACTACCTCCCTGCCGGCGTACCCCCTTGCGCAGAAGGAGTAGAAGGAGAAGAGGGCCCAAGAATTCCTGGAGAAGGCTCCTCCCCAGCTGAAACTGGAGGGCCTACGGACTCTAAAGGCACTCTGGCTTCCATTTGAGGTTCCAGAACTGAGGAGCCAAGAGTGCAGCCATTGCAAAACCCGGCGTCAGACACTGGACCTTTGCGTGATCCGCAGATTACGCACTGCGGCCTCCCAGACATGAAGGAAAACCACCAAGCAAACTTAAAACCGCTGAGAAAGAAAGAGTGGACAACTGCTTGGAAGAGGATGGCAAGGATCAGAATTTCCCCCGAATCCTGCCAAACCTCTCTGGTTGAGTTTGTAGGGTTTTCTTTTTTTATTTTTTGCAAACAGGCTCTCTGCATGCCTCCCAGGCAAATCGCCACCTTTAGGAAGCCTGGCAAGCCCCAGACATGCCGCAGCACGGACCGCCGAAAAGAAGCGGGAAAAAAAAAATGAAACCAAAATGGCCGCCGCTCCCTCAGCCGGAAAAAAGGCACGAAGAAACAAAACTAAACAAAAGAAAACAAAATAAACTAAATCATAAACGATCCCTGCCAAACAGAGATCAAAGGGCCTCAAGAAAGTGAGAAAAAGCAAACTCACCCTGGCGGCAATGAAACGGACACCGCTAAGGACCGGCAGTGAAAAATATCACTGGTCGGTGAGCCAAGCGTTCCGGGTCTTCAGGGCTGGAAGAGTAACACAGAGTCCTTCACCAACAAGAGCCGGTGCTGAAAACTGCTAAATCTCTGCCCCGTGCAGCTCTAGGAGAGATCGCAGGCTGTGAATGAGCCCGAAGTGCCTCCACCAAGCAGGAAGCAGAAGGGCAGTGCAAGCTCGGCTCCCCCGTGCGTCTTTTTTTTTTTTTTAAAGCGACAGGCCCCTGAGCAATTGAAATAAAATAGAAAGCAGAAAATAGCAGTAAAACAACCTAAAACCTAAACTAGTGTTGCCTAGAACGATCCTAAAGTGAGCCGAGGGACAGGCTCACACGTCCACCCGCTGCAAGGAGACTGGATACACTGGGGGGCTGATGGGAGTTCCAGCATCATACATCCAGGCATGGAAAAGACTCTGATTGGTCCAGTCTCCTTGCTGCGGGAGGAGGTGCACTACCCAGATATGGAGGACTAAACTGGAGGACCGTTCAGGAACTGCCTTGCCTTATAGAAAGGCGGTATATAAATGCTGTTAAATAAAAAAATAAAATACTACAGCTACTTCACCCTCTTCTGGGAGAGACTGTCAAGGGAAGCAAGGTTTCCCTCATCATCAGTCTCTTCCAGGAGCTGCCATCATGAAAGAAAGGGTACTTACTGTGCCCTGTCCCTACTTGTATTCACCTTGGTTGCCTTCAGCCCCCGTGGGCCATTAGAAATAGATCCTACTACCACCTCCTGGACTAGCTGGGATGCCACTCACTCTGCTCCTTGACTCGAAGGCCTGCTGCAGAAACCCATGAGGTCCTTCTGCAATTGCGGGGAATCATAGACTGACCAGCAGGAGAAATCTCTGGGGACTGAAACTGCCCCAGAACAGACAGAGAAGGCCCTCTGGAAGAGCCCATCAGTACAGCAGGAGTTCCCCTCTGAGACACTCCACTGGGTGAGAGAAACTTGGCCTGAAGCCATCATGATCATGTTTCCCACCAGTGGGCTGTGTGGAATCCATTTACACAGAGCAGAGCTCTGCAACAAACACTACCACTGCATTAGCTGAATTTGTCGCATAAGAGGCAAAATAACCAGCAATGGTTTTTAATGGCAGGTACCGCACAGCATACACAGCCACCAGCAATCAGGAACGAGTACTGCCTCAGCAGAAAACACCACGTGAAAACGAAACCATGCTGCCGCTGACAAAGTGTTTCAACACCCCCCCCCCCCCACCCCCAAATGGGGTTCCCTCAATTCACAGGAAATCCCCTATTCCTCAAAAGCACCCCAGCTTACCTCCCCAATGCTCATCAGATACTAAGTTGCTTTTTTTTTTTTAATGCAATAACTTTAAACCAGCTGAAGCTGCTAACAAGAAAAGCCAGCAAAGAAGCAAGAAAGACAAAGAGAAGAGATTGAAAAGAAAGGATACACACCCTTACTTACCTTTCTCCCAGTCAAGGCTGCACAGGGCCAAAGACCACAGCAAGGCAAGGCGTATAGGACTAAGACCTTTAAGGTCAAGTCCTGGATCAGGCTATCCCATGGCTGAATCAGGGAAAGATCCTTAGATTGATCCCCGAGAGCCGAAACCATGAAAGGATGGGGCTCAATCCAAGGGAGCAGGTCTTAATCTGTGCCTCAGGAAACTAGGCCTCACAATGCTGTTGCACCACTTCACACTACAATCATATGCTGGGAGGCAGAGAATGCTAGCAAGTGCTAAGCCGCACTAATACTTTAAGGGAATGATGTCACTGAAGCTTTATTCTCTGTCTCCATCTGCTGGTTGGGGAGCACAATCCACTGATATGAACCGGTCTAGGAAAATGATAAGGAAAGTGAAACTAGAAAAAGTACTGAGAAAGACAGGGCCGGTGCTATCATTAGGCGAACTCAGCAGTCCCCTAGTAAACCAGATCCTCCCCTCAAGGGCACCCATTGTCATCCCTCTTGGGACTGGCAGTGGCAGCAATGGCTGCAAACAGTCCCGCGGCACTTAAACTTCAACTGTCTGTGGACAAGTCGGCATTGGACGTCAGAGGGGGCAGAAGCAAACAGCCCCGCAGCACAAAGGTTTACAGGTAAGCACCGTTGGGCTGTTTGTGGCCATTGCCGCTGATACAGGTCCCAGAGAGAAGTGGCAGTGGTGGTGGTGGTGACAGGGGGCACAGCAGGGAGAGGACCACAAGGGCACTGGCCCTAGAGAAAGATAACCATAAACAAAAAGGGGATGGCATGGCAGAATGGTTAAACAGCTTGGAGAGACAATTGAGAGGGGATATGATACAAGTTTAAAAATCATGAGTGGGGTGGAATAGATAAATAAAGAATGGTTATTTACTTCTTCAAACAGTACTAGGACTAGGGACACACCATAAAACTAACAGATATCGGATTTTAAACAGACAATTATACTGTGGAATTTGTTGCTGAAGGATGTGGTCATGGCATGGGTTTTAAAGGTGTTTGGACAAGCTCCTGAAGGAAAAATCCATAAAACAATCATCAGTCAGATACACAAGAGGAAAACTACCACTTCCATTCCTTGTTGCTCAGTCTCCATGGGCATGTACACTTGGGGGTTTTTGTGGCTCTCTCAGTAACCTGAATTAGCTGATGTCAGAGACAAGATGCTTAATAAGACTTTGTTTTGACTCAGAATAAAATATATATGTTTTTATGATTTTGGAGAAAGGGCTAGATAACCAAGCCTGGCTTGCTAGTTGGGGGCATGATTTGCAGAATTGTAAAGTTACCCACTTCAGGAGCGAGGTGTTTTTTGCCAGTTCTGTTTTTAAATTTGCATTGCAATGCAGTATGGTATTTGTGGTCCTGTATTTTACCAATTGTAATCAGTGCTGCAGGTCCCATAATGCATTGTGATGAGCATGTCAGAAGTCCAGTAGTGGCTTAAAATCTCACTCCTGGAACTGGGTAACTTGGCAACTCTGGATTTGGGGATGATTGAGAAAGCGACTGAATGGCTTGTGTAAGGGCCTACCAATATGTTTGCTATAACATCAGCATAAGGGTTAATAGAGAAACTGTGTGAATAAGTTCAGCACAGTTGTCTTTGACCTTCAAGGACAGATATACAGACATTGAAGAACAAAGTGCACTGAAGAAAGCGGAGGAGTGTGCAGAAGGACACGATCGTTGAAATGTCACACACTAAGTGGCAGGATGCAAGTTAATTAAAAAGAAAGAAACATATTTTGCAGAAAGAAATGAAACAGACATGATGTCTGGGAATAAAACCTAGAAATATATTTATTTTATTTATTTATTTTATACATACATTTATATACCGCATCTTCCAAAGTTCAGTTGCGGTTCACAGTGAACAACAATTAACAAAACAAGTTTGTTTTACAGGGAACGTCATATTATAACAGAACATATTTACAAGGAACATCATATTATATAAAGCGTATACAGTCTAAACAATGTGAGATAATATAGAACATATTAAACTATATACAGTTTTGTGTATGAATATATATACATGGTGGTGAAAGGACATAGGCTGTGAAGTCATTATGGGTATGTGTTATCTGTATGTGTTAAGGGCTTTTGCTTAATGTAGACAGATATCTGTTTAACCTTTGTCTAAAGCAGGTGCTGAGTTATCTATGTTATAGTGTTTGGTGAACAGATAAGTTTTCAATTTTTTACGGAGTTCCATGATTTCCGTTAGTGTTCGTAGTTCCTCTGGGAGGGAATTCCAGGTCATTGGGGCTATGTGGGAAAAGGCTCTGTTATTTGTTGATTTATGGGCTCTTGTATAATCTTTAGGGATCTTTAGTCTGTTCAATTGGCCTTTTCTGTGTGTGGGCTTGGATGGTTCTTTATGTATTAAGTTACATAGCATGGTTGGGGCCATATCATTTAAAGCCTTGAATGCCGTTATTATTGCTTTGTAGATTATTCTGCTCTGAATTGGTAGCCAGTGGAGGGAGGCTAGTACTGGTGATATGTGTTGGAGTGAGTTAATTTTCAATATGATTCTGGCGGCTGCGTTTTGCGCTAATTGCAGTCGTTTGATGTTTTGTTTTGATATGCCTATTAGAATTAGGTTGGCAAAGTCGAAATGTGGAGTTATTGTTGCCTGGATTATGTTGATAAAATCTTGTGTAAATACTAGCGGACGAAGTTGTTTGAGGGTTTTGAGTTTGAAATAAATTTTTTTTATGGGATTGCTAATGTGTGTTTCCATCGTAAGGTGTGTATCTAGTATAACGCCTAGATATCTTATTTCGTTTTTTATTTTGATTTCTTGGTTTTGAAGTCTTATGTGTGTTGGGGGGATATAAGCTTTGTTCTTGGTCACAATTAGAACTTCGGTTTTAGTGTGGTTTATGTGGAGGTTTTGTGCTTTTAGCCATGTTGTGATTTCATTATAGCAGTCCGATAGGAGCTGTAGCGGTAGATTGGGTATCGTGAATGGGATATACATCATATTATCGTCTGCATATAAATGATACTTTATTCCAAAATTTTTGAAAATGTTGCAGACTGGTTTTATGTAAATATTGAAAAGTAGGGCTGACAACGCTGAACCTTGTGGTAATCCAATCTCTTGTTTATATGTGGTTGAGTTTTGATTCCCTATTCTTACATTTTGCGTTCTATTGTTTAGGTAGGATGAGAACCAATTATGTACTGTGGAGTTTAAGCCTATTTGCCTCAGATTATTGAGCATTATTGTGTGATGTACGCTATCAAACGCAGCTGAGATATCAATAAAAAGTAGAATGAAGGCCTGTTTATGATCGTCTATCCCTCTTAGGAGCGCATCTATTAAAACTGTGAGGAGTGTCTCAACTCCATGGCGGGGTCGAAAACCATACTGTTGCTCATCGAGAGGGTAAGATGAGTCTAGAAAGTCCTGAGTCTGTAATTGAACCACTTTTTCAATTATTTTTGCCAAGAAAGGTATGCTTGAAATGGGTCTATATGATGTGGACAAAGTTTTATCAAGTTTGCTATTCTTAAGGATTGGCCGTATTTGTGCGTGTTTGAGTGATGGCGGTAGGTATCCTTGAGTTAGTGAGAGGTTCACTATTGAGAGAATGTAGGGTAATAAAATTGGTAGTGTATTCTTTATCCATGTTACTGGGCATGGATCTAGATATGAAGTTGTGGTGTTGAGACTGGTGATGATATTTTTTAGTGTCTCTTTGGTTACAGGATGAAACTCTGACCATATATCTGATGGTTGGTGTGGTGAGTTGATAATGTCTATAGGCATTGATGGCATTTTTGCTTTGTTTTGGTAATGGTGGGCTAAGGTTTGAACCGAGATGTCAGTGATTTCACTGTCAGAGGTTTGGGGGTAGGTTAGATTTCTTACAATGGTGAATAACTCTCTTGGCCTGTTATACGATTTAGATATAGAGATAACAATATATGTGTGTTCACATGTGTATGTGCTGGAAGGCCTGTAAAGAAAATAGGAGAAGAACTGTATGGGAGGGAGTTAGTAGGAACAGATCACAAACGTGGGCTGTACGGACTTTTCTCTTTTTTATTAGGTAAGTTTATGCTATCTGCTTATTAGGTGCAATTAGATATTATACTCAAAGCTTCTATATTAGATTTCTTGTTTAAGCATTGCAATAATTGTTTGGTATGCTTATTAGCATCTATGTGTGTACTTGCGGGGAGAGGGAAGGGTATAGCAAGGGAAGGCTATCCCGGGTAATTCTCCAACACTTTGGAGTCACTAGATGAGTGTTGCCTCCTAACCTGAGCAGAAGGTAACCACTAACACTTGGTAGGGGAAGATTGCTGAAAGAGGAGATGAATGTCTAGCCTGGTAGGGATGCATGGGAGTTGGGGGCAGGGGGAGACTGGAGGGGATAAGTGTGTCTAGCTTGCTGCTTAGAGGAGTGGATTAGAAACAGGTGAACAATGGGTAGCTGGGTAGAGGTTGCTGATCAGCTCAAAATGACTGATGGGTTGCTGGCTGAAGTAATTAGTTGTGTGACTAGTTCATCTGGAGGTTTGTCTGACTAAGTGTTGAGAGACTGAGAAACTATGGACAAAGTGGTAGATTAAGAAAGAACAAGAGGAGACTACTGAGAACAGGCTGGAGGTATAAGGAGAAACTGGGCCAAGGAAAAGGTGGGAGACAGAGAAAAAGAGGAAGAAGGGCCTGAATTAGTGCAATTTGGAAATACTGCATTTTGTATGTCCCCCATAGTCAAAGAATAGGAAATCAAGATCTAAAGAAGCCACAGCAGATCTTAGTGGGAATTCAAAGCTGTATGGGATTGTTTTGGATGAAATCCCGCCACCACCTCTCTTCTTATTTATTCTAATATACATATATATACTGCCTTTCATGATATCAAGGTGGTTTACATTGAACAAACTGAAATTACATTGAACAGGGCATTATAACTTGGAGATAACCTTCCATTGCCCATGTTCCCTGTAAAATAGTTAAGTGGCTTACCCAAGACCACAAGGAGCACCTGTGGGACTAGAAACCCCAGTCCTTCCTTCCCAAGGTTGCTGTCCTCTAGTGGGATTTGAACCCCTGACCTTCTGGCCTGAGGTAACTTGCCTCAACCACTAGGCCACTCCTCCCTCTTCCTAGATACAAAGAAATGTCAAGGTGACAAGGCCTGATTCATAAAGACATTGAAGTCTAGTTAATTATATATCACTTTATCTTTTAGTCAAAGCGGTTTACATGTCAACTGAAAACTTTAACTTTACATAATACAAGTGTTATAAAAGATTTTAACTTTATATAATGATACAGGTTCAGAAGTAAGCAACTGAAATGATTGGTTTTTTTTTTGCATTATGTGTGTATTGTTGTAAACCAGGGGTCACCAACCTACAGCCCGCGGGCCGCATGCGGCCCACGAGGTCCCTTCGTGCGGCCCGCGAGGCTCTACCCCGGTTAACATTACGTGCGGCCCGCCAAGGATTCCCGCCATTGTATCCACGTGCTCGCAGCTCACCGACGACCACCTGCAAGCGTCCCTTCTCCTGTCAGTATCATCTGTGAAGCCGGACTTTAAGCGTTTGTCTGCTAGCATGAATCATCAGCCATCTCATTAAATTCAATAAAGGTGATCAGCCATTGTTTTCATAATTTTGCGTTTGTTGTTTTTTTTCGCGGGGGCGGGGAGAAGGGGGGTGCAGCCCGCGAGGCTCCCGGTAGTCGGCTGTGCGGCCCGCGGCCCTCTGGAGGTTGGTGACCCCAGTTGTAAACTAATGAGAAAAGACTTTGTTGGAATAAGCAGTATTTTTCATTAATAAATACCTTATGACATACTATTGGCCACTTTTCCTTAACACACAGTGGATCCCATTGAACACCACTCTGGTTATAATTCTGCCCCTAGAATCAGAGGTTTCTCACCTAAACTACAAATAAGTAAATAAGTAAATAAGCCTAGTCCCATAGGCCTACTGGTTTTATTTTGTTCCTTATCTTCCTATTACATTAAGACAGAACAGAACTCATTTAAGGACTGATGCTCAGAAATAAAGTTAAACACGTTTCTTTCAGTACTGCATAATACGAAGTCCCAACCAAATCTGAATTATTTTGGGGAGTTGGAAAAGGTTAGCAGAAGCAAAAGTAATAGTCTCTTCTGGAGGGGCAACCGAGACCTTAACATTGACTTTAAACGACTTGGGCGTTGAAGAAGTGTGTTGATTTTAACGTATTCACTCTACCCAATAATAAAACACACTTATGCTTATCCCACGTTAATAACTTCAAAATGGAAACTATTGCCAAATTATCTTTTTCAACATACCCAAACGCATATGCAATAACCAAAGAAGCCAGCAGCGTAAGCACTTAACAAGCCTCAATCAGGCCCAGACAACAACTTGAAACCAAGCTCGCGCGCCGATTGACGAAAATGACTCGAGCCGGCAAAAGGCCGCCGCTCGCTGTCAAGCCTGCCTAAACCAATAGCGTACTTCCATGGGCGGGGCCAGAACGCCCGGCGACGTCCAGGATCCCCGTTGTCATTCATTCATGGCCGGCCTTTTGTCCAATCAATGCGCTGGAAGGTAGAGGTTGAGAGAGAGGAGGCGATGCCGGAAAGGGTGGCGTGACGTCGGTGCCGCACCGCAGCCGTAGCAGCTGCGCTTTGGGAAGCGAAGATGGTACTGATTAAAGAATTGTAAGTGTTGACTGGTGGCTGTTTCTACCTCTTTAGACTGTCCTCGTGTTCTGGGGCCCATGGGTAAGTTGAGCCTTCGGTTTGGCTCGGCCCCTGACTATGCGGGTTTGTACCAGGAGTGGGCCTGCGCGGCCTGTCTTTCCGTTCTGTTACTTGCCGGTTTCGGGTACTCGCTGAGGACTCGTTGTCTCAGTGTTCTTCTTCGATTTTTTTTGGCCTTGCTCTGATCAGGCAGGGCATGGGATGAGTGAGCACGGTGAAGTTCTCTATGCCTCTGGTTTCCTGTACTTTGGATGCTTTGTTGGGAACCTTCTCGGCTTTTGACGTTTGTTTATTCTTCCCGGAAGGCTTTCGGAACTAGGCCCCATATCTTTAAAAGAAGTTGCCTGGAATTAAGATATTAAATACATCATTGTGTCTGCCGGCCGCTAGTGAAATAGCCCTCAAAACTATAGCCCCATGTGATTAGTTATTTGTCGGAGTGTGGAGGAAGGATGTGAATGAAACGACCATCGAGGCACGTCTCGCGAAGTTTTTCCCGTTTTGTGTCCATCGGAATTGTGCTATATGCTTCTGGTGAATTGGTCTGATTGTGTGGTACAGGGCCTGGGTTTATTTAAGCAGAAGAGAAAAATCCCTTATTCTACATGGAAGCTTCTGGTTCGAGTTTGAAGATTTCAGACCACAATTTGGTTTTAAAAAGGATGTAATTCTTATATTGACGCTTATTTAGTTTAAGCCAACCTCTCTTACTGCGTGGTATTCAATAGTGATGATGGCAGAAGTGCAGCTAATGTCAAGATTATGGCTTTGACCCCTTTTTTTTAAATACTGTTTTCATCAAGTAGTGTAATACCCAGTTCGCAATTTAATACTGGTTAAAGTGGCTACAGACTGCAAAATACGGCTGTGTGCATCATTTTGTTTGCCTATTGATTTGTTTACCCACTTCTGTGCGTGCTGAGACAAATTATAAAAGTTTTAAGAAACTTCTTAGGACTTTTTTGTTTGCATCTGCCTTTAAAGTGCCATCTTCCTTTTAGTGGTACTTTTTCACATGTTTAGTTATTTTTATACTATATATTATGTTCTTTTCCTTCATTTAATGGCATTCATATTCTATTTGTTATTTTTAACTTTGTAAACCACATAGATTGTTTTGTTGCTTTTGTGGTATTTCAAACAAAACCATAACCATAATTGATACAAAAGCCTTTTTTATGTAGCTGGCAATGCATAGGGGGAGTGGAGGAGTTGCCTGACACTCTTAAACTTGAGCAAGTCACTTCATTGCTGCAGGTACAAATTGTTAAGCCTTTGAGGATGGAGAAACATCTACTGACTGTGAATATAAATAACTTGGAGCTACCAACACAAAGGTGTGAGCTAAATCTAAACACATCCAACATATTTTAGGTTTATATTTTTGTGTAGAAACATCATCTTGTAACACTCGACTGCTAAGTGAATAGTTGAATTTTATCCTATGCTTACAGTACTTGCATAAACTTGCCAATTTTTGGGGGTGATTAGAAGAATTGAAACCAGTGCAACTTGTTTTGTTACTGAGCTATTTATTTAGCTGGTTATTTTATTGATTGTAAACTACTTTGAAACAAAAACGAAAGGCAGTCTAGCAGATACAAATAAACATCATATACAGGAGATGTTCTGTGCCCAAAACCCAAGGAGGAGACTTGAGAATTTATTATATCTAGATCTTAACAAATTACTTAATCCTCTGCTATCTGGGGTACAAAATTTAAGATTGTAAAATCTCTTGGGCAGGGGCAAATGACTTTCCTTGAATTTGGATTTGGAAAGATAAGTACTAAATCTAAAATCAAAGTCTAGAATTAGGGAATTGATTTTAGTTCACACTCAGAAGTTCAAGGGGAATTAAATTCAGATACAATAGGTTGGGTTTTGACAAATTTTCTTAACATCTAGGATCTGGCTGCTGAAACCTAGGTCACAGTGCATGCCCCACACCTCAGAATGGTGCATCATAGTTAGTTGTTTTGTTTTTTTTTAGGTTTTAGGGCCAGATTTTCTGTTTGGAAAAACTTAATAAAATTGGGCTCTTAATGGGCCACTGCACAGTGCCAACAGAAGACAGTGACCCCACTCCTTTTCTTCTCCCCCACCATCCTCATTGACCCTTTAAACTACATCTGTGTGGTGCTGGGCGTGGGGTGCCTTTTGCAGATACATTGTGCTTTTGTCTATTCTACTACCCTTTTGCACTCTTCTCCCCCCCCCCACTACTTTAACCCTCTCCTGCTATCCTTCCTCCCACCCCTTCCTAGACTCTCTCCCCTTCTCTCTACCCCCTTGCACTCAAGCCCTACCTTTTTAAATTTGTTTAAGCTGTCTGTACAGCAAATTCAGCCATCTCTAACTTTTAGAGGCAGGTAGAAGTGCTGCAAGTGTGGCCAGGACAGTGCTAGCCACCAGTGGGGATCCTATCTTCCATGGGCATTAGTGATGCAAAAGGCATGATAGCAGCCAGGAGCACTGTCTGAAACAGCCTGCAAAAGAAAACTTTGCAGACTGGGGCAGATGGTGCCGGTCATAGCTGTGATTGTGACCTTATTATAGAGATGGGATCCCTACAGGCAGACATTGTTGGTCTGAGTCCCAGGCGCCAGTTTGTTTTTGTCACAATGGAAATGGAAAATAAAACAAAGGATATTATAATGCCTCTGTATCGTTCCATGGTGCGACCGCACCTTGAATATTGTGTGCAATTCTGGTCGCCATATCTTAAAAAGGATATAGCGTTAATAGAAAAGGTTCAGAGAAGAGCCACCAAAATGGTAAAGGGGATGGAAGGATATCCCTATGAAGAGAGGCTAAAAAGGTTAGGGCTCTTTAAACTGGAAAAGAGACGGCTATAAATTAATGAACGGAGTGGAACGGATAAGCGTAGATCGATTATTTGTTATCGGAATATAGAAAGACTAGGGGACATGCAATGAAGCTACAGGGTAAACTAGTTAAGACAAATAAGAGAAAATATTTTTTCACGCAACGTGTAAGCAAACTCTGGAATTTGTTACTGGAGGATGTGGCTGTTTAGTGTAGTTGGGTTTAAAAAAAGGTTTGGGCAAGTTCCTCGAGGAAAGCTCCATAAACCATTATTAAAAAGGACCCAGGATATCAGTGCTTGACCCAATACAAGCATTGTGGAACCTGTGTCTTTTGGGGGAAACTGCTAGGTACGTATGACCTAGATTGGCAACTGTTGGAAACAGAATACAGGGCTTGATGGACCTTGGTCTGACCCAGTATGGCATTTCTTATGTTCTTATGGTGATCTGGCACCTGGGGTTTGTCAAGTCCTGCAGTAGATATTTTCCTGTCCCCAGAGGGCTTACAGTCTGTTTTCACCTGATGATTTGCTGTAGTGTTTAAATTGCTGTAGTGTTTAAGCCCCAAGGCATAGTCATAGAGGTGTGGATGTTTGCTTACGACATGTATACTGACGAAAGAAAAAAAAATCATGTTGTGCTCTGATATAGCCTACACACCAAATACAGGGAAACAGACAAACATATATTTTTGTCGGAACATACACCATGAGGAACAAGTCCTCTCGAGGTGCAAAGTTCCTTTTAATCGGTTTAAAAAAAGTGGAACATCCACTAAAAGGCCCTGAGAGAGTGAGCTCCCAACACCAAAGCTATTCAATAGTCAAAACGTTGGGTTTCGGGCCGTAATCATTCCTGACCCTTTCTCAAACCCAGTCACTCAGGTTGGGTTACCTGATTTGGGAGATTGCCTCCTTACATTGTTGCCACTTTGAAATTTAAGAATTATCTGCATGTCATTCTATGCTGGATTTGTGACCGGCGTCGGACCGATTATTTGGAATTCCTCTCAGCCTGAAGAGTGAGAGGAGAAGGACGGAAGCGGTCTTACTACTCTAGCTAAGTAAGTAGTTTTCCAATCTTTATGATATAAGAATGACTATTGAATAGCTTTGGTGTTCGGAGCTCACTCTCTCAGGGCCTTTTAGTGGATGTTCCACTTTTTTTAAACCGATTAAAAGGAACTTTGCACCTCGAGAGGACTTGTTCCTCATGGTGTATGTTCCGACAAAAATATATGTTTGTCTGTTTCCCTGTATTTGGTGTGTTTAGGTGGGAGATAGTTGAGGGTTAATTGTGATTCTGATATAGCCTAGGCAAGTGAAAATTGTCAATTGCACTAATTTGCTTTTTGTTATGAAGATAATGTGATAGGCGATTTATTGGAAATTTACACATGGAAAATTGCAACACTATTGCATGTTCCTATTATACTTTCACATATTTTCTTATTAGATGTTCAGCCGACCTTAGAAGTATAATAGCTAGGTTTTGACAAATTTTCTTGGAATCTAGGACTGGCCCAGCTTAAAAATTTAGGAGCTGGCCACCAAGACCTTGGTCGCAGTGCCCTCCCCCCACAAAGGGTGTATTGTGGCTCCTTAAAACTGTCGTCTCCCACAGAAATTGGGAAAACAGTAAGTCTAGGCCCTCTTTAAAAAAAAAAAATCATCAGGCCCTTAACATGCCATTCATTACACAGTGCCAACAGAAGGCAGCGATCCTTCTCCTCCTCCCCTTTCCATCAACTCCAATGATTAGTGACCTTTTATAGCTGCAAAGTGAGGCAGTTTCCTGTTTTGCTTCATGTATCACATCATGCCTAGTAATGTGAAGCAAAACAAATGTCCCCCCAAGCCATCACCAGGGCTGGCCCCACCACTAGTCATAAGAACATAAGATATGCCATACTGGGTCAGACCAAGGTCCATCAAGCCCAGTATTCTGTTTCCAACAGTGGCCAATCTAGGTCATATGTACCTAGCAGTTTCCCCAAGGGACACAGGTTCCACAATGCTTGTATTGGTTCAAGCATTGATATCCTGGGTCCCTTCTTAATAATGGTTTATGGACCTTTCCTCCAGGAACTTGTCCAAACCTTTTTTAAACCCAGCTACACTAACAGCCTTTACTACATTCTCCGGTAACAAATTCCAGAGTTTGATTACACGTTGAGTGAAAAAATATTTTCTTTTATTAGTCTTAAATAGTTTACCCTGTATCTTCATTGCATGTCCCCTAGTCTTTCTATATTCTGATAAGGTAAACAATCGATCTACGTATACCCGTTCCACTCCGTTCATTAATTTATAGACGTCTATCATATCTCCCCTCAGCCGTCTCTCTTCCAGTTTAAAGAGCCCTAACCTTTTTAGCCTTTCTTCATAGGAGTATCCTTCCGTCCCCTTTACCATTTTGGTGGCTCTTCTCTGAACCTTTTCTAAAATCGCTATATCCTTTTTAAGATACGGCGACCAGAATTGCACACAATATTCAAGGTGCGGTCTCACCATGGAATGATATAGAGGCATTATAATATCTTTTGTTTTATTTTCCATTCCTTTCCTTATCATACCTAGCATTCTATTTGCTCTCTTGGCCGCTGCTGCATACTGGGCCGAGGGTTTTAACATGGTATCCACAATGACGCCTAAATCTTTTTTTCCTGGGTGGTAGTTCCTAATGTGGAACCTTGCATCGTGTAACCATAGTTTGGGTTGTTCTTCCCTAGGTGCATAACCTTGCACTTGTCCACATTAAATTTCATCTGCCATTTTGATGCCCAGTCTTCCAATTTATCAAGATTCTCTTGCAATTTTCCACAATCCTCTTGGGTTTTAACAGCTTTAAATAGTTTTGTGTCATCTGCAAATTTGATAACCTCACTCGTTGTTCCACTTTTCAGGTCATTTATGAATATGTCAAAAAGCAGCGGACCCAGCACAGATCCCTGGGGTACACCACTATTCACTTTCTCCATTGGGAAAATTGGCCATTTAGCCCTACCCTCTGCTTTCTATCTTTTAACCAGTTCCTGATCCACAATAGTACACTGCCTCCTATCGCATGACTCTTTAGTTTTGCCAAAAGTCTCTCATGAGGGACCTTGTCAAAGGCTTTCTGAAAGTCCAGATACACAATATCAACCGACTCACCTTTGTCCACCTGATTATTCACACCTTCAAAAAAACATAACAGATTAGTAAGACAAGATCTTCCTTGTCTAAAGCCATGTTGGCTGTCTCCCATTAGGCCATGACTATCTACATGCTGAGTAATTTCATTCTTTATGATGGTTTCTACCATTTTTCCTGGTACTGACGTCAGGCTCACCGGTCTGTAGTTTCCCGGATCACCCCTGGAACCCTTTTTAAAAATTGGTGTTACATTGGCGATCCTCCAATCTTCAGGTATTAGAGATGATTTTAATGATAGTTCACAGATTACTAATAGCAGGTCTGCAATCTCATATTTCAGTTCTTTCAACAAACTAGTGCGTCAAAGGCCACAACAGCATTTGGATGCCTTCCTACCTATTCCCCTCGCTGTGTGGAGGATCGCCCCATCTGCTGCCCTACTTTGGTGTTTCTCCCAATTCACGGCTGTAATAAACTCTGTGCAGCAGAGGCCCTCAGTGCTCTAGGCCATCCTTACCTTGCCCCCCTCTGACAGAAAGTTTGCATTGGAGGGAGCAAGCTGATTCCGACTTGTAAACCCAGGTAGACTAACAGCTTTTACTACATCCTCCGGTAACGAATTCCAGAGTTTGTGTTCAGTGAAAGCATATTTTTTCTTATTAGACTTAAATGAGTTACATTATAGCTTTATTGTGTCCCCTGATCTTTCTACTTTTTGATGTAAACACATTTACGTTTACACTTTCCATTCATTAATTTATAGACCTCTATCATATCTCCCTTCAGCAGTCTCTTTTCCAAGCTGAAAAGCCCTAACCTTTTAAGCCTTTCCTTATAGGGGTATCCTTCCATCCCCTTTACCATTTTGGTGACTCTTCTCTGTATCTTTTCAAATTCTGCTATATCTTTTTGAAGATATGGCAACCAGAATTGAATACAATATTCAAGGTGCCTCTGTATTGTTCCCTGGTGCGACCGCATTATAATATCTCCTTTGTTTTATTCGCCATTCCTTATGATTACTAGCATTCTATTTGCTTTCTTGGCTGCCGCTGCACACTGGGCAGATGGTTTCAACATATTACCCACGATGATGCTAAATCCTTTTCTGGGTGGTGGTTCCTAATGTGGAACCTTGCATTGTGTAACCATAGTTTGGGTTGTTCTTTCCTAGGTGCATAACTTTGCACTTGTCGACATTAAATTTCATCTGCCTTTTGAACGTCCAGTCTTCCAATTTATCAAGGTCCTCATGCAATTTTTCAGTCTTTTTGCATCTTAACAACTTTGAATAATTTTGTGTCATCTGCAAATTTGATAACCCCATTTGTTCCCATTTCCAGGTCATTTATGAATATGTCAAAAAGCAGCGGGCCTGGCACAGATTCCTGGGTTACTCTACTATTCATCCACCTTTCTCCATTGAGAAAATTGGCCATTTAGCCCTATTCTCTGGTTTTTAACTTTTAACGAGTTCCTGATCTACAATAGTACACTGTCTCTAATCCCATGACTTTTTAATTTGACCAAGAGACCTTGTCAAAGGCTTTCTGAAAATCCAGGTACACTACATCAACCACCTCACCTTTGTCTACCTGTCTTTTCACACCTTCAAAAAAATATAACAGATTAGTAAGACAAGACTTTCCTTGGCTATATTCCATATATTTTAGTAAACTCTGGAGAGCAGTCGTTTAAGAATTGCTTATGCTCTCTCAGGAGTCTGATATCACTAAATAATCTCCTCTATTATTGGCTGTGCTTTTTGAAATCATAGCTGGTATGGATAACACATCTTGTGAGCTAATTGTATTCTATTTCATAAAGGTTGGAGACACTATCAAAATTTGTTGATTCCAGGGTTCAGCTGAAGGAAATAATGTGGCAGCAAAATTTTCGGTTTGATTCAAAAGCATATAACTGTAATAACCTCTTTATTTGTAGGTTGAAGTATGCTTTTCTTTTAAGTAGAAGTTATTGCAGCAGCCTACTACCCAGGAGATCTGGGTTCAATTCCCATTGGCACTCCTTGGGCAAGTCACTTTATCCTCCATTGCCTTGGAAGAAAAACCTGGCAATCTACTTCTGGTTATACCTTTACAAGAAATCTCAGGGGCTGCTGGGTCGTCAGTCAGCATTGATTGAAGGCACTTAAAAAAACAAAGTATAATCAGACATCATCTTGTGCAAATCAGTAAATCAGTTTTTTCTATCTGATGAAGCTATGCTACAGTAGCGCTGCAGTAACCTTCCATGTTTGCAAAATATGATGATGCAAATAATGTTTTATGAAATTACATGGAACAAGCTTATTACAGAAGAGAGATTTATTTGAATGAACAGACGGATTGAGTTCTTTAGTTGGACCAAGTCCTAGATTACATTCAGGGATAGTGAATGGAAGTAGTTTAGGAAGATGGGATGCTGCCTTTTGCTTAAGTTTTTTTCCATATGGAGGAAGAATAAAGAACTTGATTTCAAATTACTCCGTTTAATGGATCTGTTTGATAACTTGGGATTTCACACGGTTCTGTGTTATGCTGCATAGATGCTGATCATGGAGTCCATATTTATAACTAAACTTTTTCTGTGGCTTAGATCAGCATTGGAGCATCAAAGTAGGGCTTTATTGTGAATGATTTCATTTGTTGGTTTAAACTACTTATCAAATACACAAAATTCACTCCACACAATTTGCATACTCCAAACTCACACTGTCTTTTCTAAAAACAGGAGGAAAAAATGAGGTGAAACAGGATCTCGGAACCGTATGAGGTAGGAGTATAGGCATTCGGTAAATATCACTCGGGCCTCAACACTTCAGCAACCCAGAACAAACTCCTTCCCATATCATGATGTCAGCTAGGCGTTTCGCCACATGCTTCCTCAGGGGGGTATGCTTTCAAAATTCAATAACTCCAAACATGCTGTAATGGAAAACAGGAATCAAACTCAGTGCACCATAGCATACTCCTCTTCAACCTGAAGGAGGAGTTGGCAGGGTGCAAGGGGTTAAGGGAAATGGAATTGTAGTGGGCTAAATTAAAGAAGACAATAAAAGGGGCAACAGATACATATGTAAGGAAAGTGAGTAAAAACAAGAGGAAAAGGAAATCTATTTGGTTCTCCAAAGAAGTGGCTGCACAAAGGCAAAAAAGCACAGATTTCACAAAATTCAGAAATTCACAAACAGAGGAACACAGAAAAGAATACAGGATAAAGCTGAAAGAGACAAAAAGAAAAGAGGGCTAAAGATGTGAAGTGTGGTGACAAAACCTTTTTTCAGGTATATTCGGGAGAAGAGGAAAATCAGGTGGAATTGCAGGGCTCAAAAGTGCTGGGAATGGATTTGTGGAAAGTGACATTGAAAAAGCAAAAATGCTAAATCAATACTTCTGTTCAGTTTTTACGAAAGAAAATCCTGGAGAAGGTCCACCTTTGACAAATATATACAAATGGGAATGGAATACATTATATACCATACCATTCACAGAAGATGTTTTTGAGCAGCTGGCAAAACTGAAAGTGGACAAGGTCATGGGACCAGATTGGATACATCCCACGATACTGAAAGAGCTCAGAGAGGGTTTTGCAGGGCTATTAAAGGAGACAGGAGAAGTTCCACAGGACTGGAGAAGTGCTGATGTGGTACCTCTTCACAAAAGTGGTAATAGGGAAGAAGTGACAAAACTACAGGCCAGTAAGCCTTACTTCGGTAGCAGGAAAAGTAATGGAGGCACTCCTGAAAGAGCGAATGGTGTCTTTGGAAACTATATGGAAGATGGGAATATGTTACAATATCATACAAAAAAAGGAACTAAATTCCAACACCTACCCCAATATCTGCCCCACACAACACACACACCACACACTGTAAATATACATTTGTAAAAAGTTTGATGTGCTTGCTTTAATACCTTCAAAGTTCTTGCTTTAATACTTAAAAGATGTCTCTGCTTATTGTTTTTCTTTAATATATTTACTGTTCAATGTAAATAGTTGATTTCTATTGTTCTATGTACAATGTTCAATGTAAATAGTTGATTTCTATTGTTCTATGTAAAATGTATACAATCTGTGTACAAGACTGTTAACCTGTTATATGTAAACCGCCCTTGATCTCTGGAAGGGGCGGTATAAAAGAAATAGTTAAATAAATAAATAAAAATAAATAAATACAACTTGTAATTCTAGTTATGTAGTCTGTGATGCGGTGTCCTTGTGGATTACTATACGTGGGGGAAACGATCCGATCTTTAAAATTAAGGATAGGAGAACACGAGAGTCAGTTGTGCTTTGCTCGGAGGGAGCCTCTGATAGTGTAACATTGTATAGAGCAGAGACATGTGTTCTCTGACCTATGGTGCCTTTTTTGTATTGACCAGGTTCTGCATGGTATAGGGGACTTGGATCATGAGCAGTATTTACTTCAGCGTGAACAGAGATGGATATTTTCCCTTAAAACTCTACACCTGGAGGTCTTAAATGTTCCAGTCAATTTGAGTATTATCTGTGAAGGGGTGGGGGGCAGGCCTGTGTACATGGATTATTGGTTGTGAGTGGAAGTGGGGGAAATTGTATTTGTGGTAAGGTGGGAACGCAAGGGTTGTGTTGTGGAAGTGCATGTGTATAGGCAAAGGGTATTTTATTGCTATCATCATCTCGATGAATGTGAGTGATTTTGTAAGTTTCATAATGGATACGTCCAAGTTTAGGTAGATCCTTGCCAGGATTTGGCATACATCTGGTGCTAGGGGTATGTTCCTGGTCAGATATTTAAGAAGGCGCATGCACGGTGGGGTGGTGGTTTTTTTTTTTTTGTTGTTGTTGTTTTTGTTTTTTTGTTTTTTTCCATCTGTGTGAGGGCTTGTGAAACTTGCAACATGCCTGGATATGGGAGACATTACTTTTTGACTGTATGTATACTGATATGGTTTTCAGGTTGAGAGCTTCCTATGGTTAGTTTGTAGTCTGATTATGATAAGAACCAGGCTTTGGTAATAGTCTGTCTTGGGGTGACTTTTAAAATATTTGGGGATTATCTGTTAGAACCTGTATGGCGAAGGGAAGTTCATTTATCTTTTGATATACAGAATTTCTTGCTGCACCTTTATTAAGGTAATGATATGGAGGCTGAAGAAGAGTATGTTGCACTGAGTTTGATTCCTGTTTTCCCTCACAGCATGTTTTGAGTTATTGAATTTTGATTGCATACCCCTGATGAAATGTGTGGCGAAACGCCTAGCTGACGACGTGAGTGGTGCTATGTTCTGAGGGATTTCAGGTTGAGAGATTATATATGTATGCTCTACAAATAGTAAATAATATATGCAAAGGAGTTTTTTCTGGGTTGCTGATGTGTTGAGGATGAGTTGAGGCCTGAGTGATATTTACTGAATGCCTATACTCCTACCTCATATGGTTCCGAGACCCTTTTTCTCCTCTCATTTTTTTTCTCTTCCAGTTTTTTTAGAAAGGACAGTGTGAATTTGGAGTCTGCAAATTGAGTAAGTGAATTTTATGTACTTGATGAGTTCATCTGTTTTACTCTGGAAGTGATATTGTTGATTGAGGTTTTTAAGGTACTTGGCCACATACTCTAGAACAGGAGTCTCAAACTCCAGTCCTGGCAGGCCGCAAACCAGTCAGGTTTTCAGGGTATCCCTAATGAATATGCATGAGATATATTTGCATGCAATGAGGGCAGTGAATGCAAATATATCTCATACATATTCATTAGGGATGCCCTGAAAACCTGACTGCTTTGCGGCCCTCTGGGACTGGCGTTTGAGACCCCTGCTTTAGAGGTCTATTTTGACTTCCATTGTGTATTGGATGGCAGTACTTTGGTCTGTGTTATGTTACTACTTCGAAGTTGAAGATATTTTTGTTAACCACATTTTATCAAACAGTTGAGAAAAAAAAGTTATCAGTTAGTCTGGTAGTTAAAAGGATATGGTAGAATGGGATGGGTGAGACGTAACCCAACACAGATAAGGAAATGGGATTAAGAGGTGGCATTTTGAAAACCTGGTGAGAATGTCTTGGAGGAAATACATGGCAAAGGTGTAAACTGGGACGTGCAGGAGATTGTTTGTTTGTTTTTCATGGCCATGTGGTGGTAACATCTGCCATGTATTGTTTGGCCTGAGAGCCAATTGTGCTCTTGATTAATATATCTACAGTATGTAGCAAAAACTTCCTTAAGGCTTAAAAAGTTTTTTATTCAAAAAAACTCTGAGTTAGTGACCAGGGATTGCAAGGACTGTCGGTCTATTACTGCGAAAAAACACTTTGCAAGTTTGTTTAACTGTAAGGTAATCATACAGCCTTAATACTTGTTGATGCCACTGGACATATGCTGCACTGAACAATAAATATTCAGGTGCAATAAGTCCATGCTCCCAAAGAACTCATAGTGGGTACCCATTGTAACTGGAGATAATGACTTATCCAGGATCACAGGGTATGTTTGTGGAGAAAGGAGGATTTCATTATCCCTCCAGTACAGTACATGTGGGTTATTAGCCTCCATCAGCTGGGAACTGAGCATGTCCGATTTCTGATGCTCTCATCCAAGAGCTCCCTTCAGAGATCAGTATCTCAGTTCCCAACAGCTGGGAGAGCTTCCCTATGGCTGAACACCACTAGAAGGATTTCTTCAGGCACTTATAAAAAATAGAAAAGAAGGATAGAAAAGAGGGAGAGGCTGCAGATTAATAGCAGAAGTTGAGCAGCTGTCAGGCGTTTATAGGCTGGGCAATTTCCTTTGAGAAACCTTTTTACTGCTGAGGGCTGGCAGGATCTGCCTCTTCAGCACTGGGACCCTTGAGTGAGCCAGGTGCAGCCCAGGGGTCAAATACCTGGTGGTCCAGGTCTCTTCTCCCCCCCCCCCCCCCCACAAGCCGGATAGTTCAGCATTCCTCCAAAGGGGCTCTGCTGACTTCCATAATATCCTCCCTTCAAGTCAGTCTTTTGTATTTATATGCTACTGTGCCTTTAAATTCAAAGTGAAACTAAAACTCTAAACTGATGGTATTTTCACTGTCTCTTCAGCACAACCACCAGAAGTTTTTAGTGCTGTGGGGAGTTAGTCTTTCAGTTCAGAGCACTCTGGGCAATAAACAGGTGTCTCTTAATCTCTCATAGGTGATTTTCAATGTGTGTTTAGTTTTCATGCTTCAGGCTCCCTCCTGCTGTATGTGTGGAGCCCTGGTTTGTTTGCCAAAGGGATTTGCAGAGGTTGTGAGTCAGGGAAAGCTAGCCCAAGGTTGGGGGGGAGGGTATTTTTATTTTTTTTAAATTTAATATTTTATAAATTTCAACAATTATACACGTTGCAACACTTGCACAGGAAATAGGGATTGCCTGATTCATATCCCAAAGGAAGAAAATAACAAAAACAAATATAAACTAAACAGCCCCACCTCTAGCCCACTACATGGGGTTCTAAGAAAATAAATAAACTCATTCCAATACTTGCAAAGAAAAGACAGAATTCAACAGCCAAATTTCAATACAATATCACAGAACAGAAGACATGTCTTTCACCCCCCCTCCCCCCCCCCCCCGGCTCAATCCCCCATAGATCCTTCAGCATTCAAAAAGGAAATTTGTAAGGGATACAAAAAATATAGGAATTACCCTGCAGCTTCACCAGACACTTACTTGAAAGAAAGAAATCCCCCACCCCCCAAACCTGCAGGATCAAAAACTCTTGTGGCGTTGGGCTTCCTAGCAAGGTCAGGGAAAATGCAGACAAGGCAACCTTTAAAACTCAAATTCCTCTTGCAAAAAAAAAACAGTTTGAGAAGCCCTTCTCTATCTGAAATTAGTACAAAGGCAACTAAACATGTCGCAGGAGTAACAACTTCAGCATCAGAAAATTCCAACAATTCAGACACATTCACAACATCAGTTGCGCTGAACCAGAGCTCCCGGCATTAGCCGGGGCTTTGTGACCACTAGGCAGGTAATATATCTTTACATTTGGTGGGCAAGCTTCTACAGGAACACCCAGCATTTCAACCAAATAAAGTTTAAACATTTTCTTTTGCTGATAATAGTAGGAGAGCATGGAAAATTAATTAGCCAACGATTCAGCAATCTAGTATAGTTATCAAATTGTTCCAAATGAACTTTCAGATTATTAGAAGCTTTCACAAAAAGCATCTGACAAATTTTCCAAATGCTCAGTTCTCAAATTCACGTTGTCTAACATATTTTTAATCGTTCCAATCATTTCAGAGTTCTTAGAAGCCAATTCTGTATTTGACTGTACCTGACCTTGCATTACTCTAATCTGTGTAGTAATGGCCTCTCCAAGCTGCTTGTTTGCAGACCAAATTAATTCTAAAGTAAATTGCACAGTCTGCTGTAAAACAGAAGAATAGTCCGAAGTTCCTGGCACCGTGTCAGAAATCCTCCACAGCAGCCAATGGATCCATAGGTTGGGAAACCACCTAATGCCAACGTGGAGTTTCTGTCCTCTAACAAAGACCCTGGTAAAAGCTGACTCCGAAAGGCACCTTTGGCACTTGCGACAAGACCTGGTAACAGTCCCAGTAAGGGCTCTTGGGAACCAACCACAGGGAAGCCCAGCACACCAGTGTCTCCAAGGGCCAACTCGGGGCACACTGCTTCTGAGGTCTCTGCATGATGAGAGACACGAGATCACTGCTCAAAAGAGACGCTGAGCCGCCCAGCTCCAGTCTCCTCTCAACCGAACATTTTGCTCCCGCAGCTGACTGTTGCTCCCATTGAAGCAAAAAAGCATCCAAGGAAAGTAATCTGAGTAGAGGTCAGTTGGGCAGCCTGGGGCAGCTTACCCTGCTTTCCATTTCTCGTTTTCTCCCTGTTAGGAAAGCATGCCAGAGCCACAAACCTTGCCTCTGACCATCTTGGATACTCCTCCCAAGAGGGTTTTTTTTTTTTTTTAAACATTGGGGACATGAATTCTTGAGAATTATCAGTATAGGATTGCGCTCAGTTGGGAGCTGCCATGATTTTGGCAGGAACAGCAGCCATTTTCTCTCTAGTGGCCATTTCACCTCAGCCAGCAAATAAAGCCAAAAAAAGCAGGAACGTTAAGTTTCAGCCCTAGAGACAGTCCAGGCCAGCTTCGGTTCCAGGCAGGCTGAAGAGTTTTTTCCCGGAGTTTATTTTAGCTTTACACAGAACCTTTTTACCGAAAAGAACGCTTGGGGCACAAGTTTCCAAGGCTTCTGAGAATTTGCTTAACACCCTGCAGAAGACCTCTTTTACTGTGGAGGTTCCTCCAACTAAAAAAGAAACGGCTTGAGGGATGATTCCTGGTTGGACCAGGATTCACCTCTGCCTCTACACTCAGATGATCCTCTGGAGGGGTCAGCAAGACCTCTGGGGGGAGACAGTGACTACAGACCTGGAGGAAGGGGAGATCCTCAAGGGGAGGATCCCAGAGTGGTTAGAGGTTTTCACAAGGAGGAACTGGCTGCGCTTAACATTTATACCAGCTCCTGTAGTAGCAGAGGAGCCCCTGGAGGATCCACTTGTGAGGACTTAAACCCCTGCATAAGTTGCCTTTCCAGTGCACAGAGTCATCAAGAAAATCATAGAAACAGAATGGGAGATTTCGGAGGTCAGCCTTAGAGGGGGCCAAACCATGAACTGTGTCTGTACCCTATTCCTTATGAGGAAAAAGATCTCCTTAAGATACCTTAGGTCAGGGGTCACCAACCTCCAGAGGGCCGCGGGCCGCACAGCCGACTACCGGCAGACTCGTGGGCCGCACAGCCGACTACCGGCAGACTCGTGGGCCGCACAGCCGACTACCGGCAGACTCGTGGGCCGCACCCCCCTCCCACCCCTCGCGTGAAAAAAAACCCTGCTCATACCTGTACTTTGATTATTCCATGTCAGCTCCCTCCCTTCTTCTGCAGCCGCGGCTCCCTGCCTCTTAGGGAACCGCGGCTGTGCTTGTAAAATCATCGCGGAGCCCTTCCTGTCTTGACGGGCTCCGTGCAGCATTGTCCCGCCTCTAAAGGAAGTTGTTTACCACTTTCTTTGGAGGCGGGACAATGCTGCACGGAGCCCGTCAAGACAGGAAGGGCTCCGCGATGATTTTACAAGCACAGCCGCGGTTCCCTAAGAGGCAGGGAGCCGCGGCTGCAGAAGGAGTCGGTGAGTTTGCCTTGGCGGTCCGCACCGGGGTAGAGTCTCGCGGGCCGCACGGAGGGACCTCGCGGGCCGCAGGTTGGTGACCCCTGCCTTAGGTGAATGCTTTAGTCTTGGTGGTGACCAAAAAGACCATCATTCCGGGAGAAGGCGGGCCAGCATTGAACGACCGCAGGACCGTAAGTTGGAAACCTTTTTGAAACAAGTGTTCGATACTAGTGCCCTGACTCTTCAGACCTTGATCTATGGGGCTTATGTGACTAGGGCTTCCATTCGGTGGATCCAAGGTTTGATGTCAGGAGAACTGGAATTGCAAGCCGCAGCGCCGGAGGCGGCTAAGGGTGGAGTCTGCCTTGACTTACTTAACTGATGCCTTTTATGACCTGATACAAGCTTCAGCCGAGACTAAGGCTTCAATCATTGTGGCCAAACACTTTCCGTGGTTGAGAAATTGGTCGTCAGATGTGTCTTCAAAAACTAGGCCCCACAAGCTTCCCCTTAAGGGCAAACTGCTCTTAGGAGAAGCTCTAGACAGATCGGTTAAAAATCTGAGTGAGTCTAAGGGGTTCGATTTGCCAGAAGACCGTTCTAAAGGACCAAAACAGGGGACTGTCCCAAAGGGTCAACTTTAGAAAGTTTTGATCTACTCATTATGCCCTTTTTCAGTGAGGGTGCTATACTATGAGAGGCCAGTCCTTTTGAGTCAACAGAAGTTCCAATAGGGGGCACTACTCCGCTCCTGCAGTCTCTCTCAAAAACCCCAATGAAATGCAGCAAGCCCAGTTGGGGATAGTTCCAATAGGGGGTCATCTTCAACAGTTTTACTCTGCCTGGGTGGCTATTACCACCAACCAATGGGTATTGGAAGTCATCAGAGAGTGGTTCACTTTGGAATTGGCTCTTCCTCTCTGAGGCCTTTGTGCAGTGGCCTTGCAAAACTTGCTCGGTGATATGTCGCAGCAATTACTGGACCTTTTCTGGTCGATATTCCATGTACTTTGTGGTCTCCAAGAAAGAGGGTACCTTCATTCCCATCTTAAACCTCAGGCATGTAAACCGGACCCTATGAGTGCCACATTTCCATATGCAGACCTTGTGTTCGATTATAGTGGCGGTCAGGAAAGAAGAGTTCCTCACGGTGTTGGATCTCACGGAAGTGTATCTTCACATCCCAATTTGACCAGATCATCAGTAATATCTGTGGTTTGCAGTACTGATGGGACATTATCAGTTCTGGACTCTACCATTTGGCTTGGTCACTGTGCCATGGACCTTCACTAAAATCATGGTGGTCATGGTGGCCGCTCTGAGACAGGAGTGTGTGTTGATTCATCTGTATCTCAATGATTGGTTGATTAGAGCAAGATCCAAAAGCGAAAGCCCCTCCACTACTCAGCGTGTGATGGTGTGCCTCTGGAGTCTTGGCTGGGCAGTTAATTTAGCAAAGAGCAAGCTCGAATTGGATCCTGCACTCTATCATCTGGGATCCCGCTTAAATCCCACCTTGGTGTCTATCTTCCTCCCGTGTGAGTGGGCGCAGAAGATTCAAGCTCGGGTACGGTTCTTCCTTGCCATAGTATGGCGCCTTCAGTGTGATACTCATCTTCAGCTCCTAGACTCCATGGCAGCAGCCTTGGAGCTGGTACTTTGAGCACGGGCTCACATGCATCCTCTTCAAAAGGTTCTGCTCTCTCGTTGGTCTCTGCAGCTAGACCAGCTTTCAAAGAAGCTGGTCTGCCCATTGGACACCAGATAGTCTTCTCTGGTGGCTGTGGCCAGAGCACCTTGTGGCAGGAATGCTGCTGGAACCACAGAACTAGATTGGTGACAACAGATGCCAGTCTCATTAGAGAGCAGTAAAGGGTTTGCTCCAACAACGCAATGATAGTAGCATAGACCCAGGAGAATGGGAACTAAAGTTGGCAGTGTTTCATTAGATCACCTGTCAGGATGTGCCACAAATCAAAATAACACCCACTCTAAGAATAAGCTGAGGAATACTCATTTTATGAAAAGTATTTATTACCAAATTTACATAGTAAAAAGAATCTCCTTACATCTTTAATACATAAATATTTTAAATAATAGTTTTAACTGTCATTGTATTTTATAACAGCCAATGCAATAATAAGCATTCAAATTACAAGTTAAATAACCCTATTAGCTATCATTAGAGGTTCACAAAAATTGAATATCCTCAGTTGAAATAGCAGGTACAATTTCAAAATACCATTGCAGTAGTCTGCTGAAAACATTTACTTACAAATATATGATATAACATTCCAATCTGTAGCTCATATTGCTAATAGATGTAACATAAATTACAGGCATAGGACATCAAATTACCTAATCATCAACTCTCCAACCTAAGCTACAATTCAAAATCATGGAATTGCTTAATCTTTTCCACATCAGTGTTTCATCAAGATGCATAGACTGGCACCACCAGTGTTTCACCCCTCCAGGGGTTTTATCAAGGAAAACCCATAATTCAGAATCTCTTTATTCAAATCACTTTGAACCCAACTCTGAGGTTGCTTCTGGAGCAAATCTGCAATTTTGCATCAAACGACCATATCAACAAATGGATCTCGGGGAATAAAGCAATTGAAGATCACCCCACAAAAAAAGCCCTCCGAAAAGCATCTTCTAAAAAAAATAACCAAACCACCTCATTTAAATCGTTACAAACCTAGAAGGCAAGTCTTAACATCTTATACACACTTGCAGCATGCTTCGGATGACCAGCAAAGGTCTACAATTTAAAAAACAAAAAACAGCAAATCACATATTAAAACATTGCCTTATATTATAATATAGTTACCTATCAATAAGAAGAAACAAATTTACACACCTACAAAACACCACTTCTTCATTCATAGGAGGTATACAAATTCCTTCTGTACCTCCTTTTTCTAACAAATCACTTTAAAAATAACTAACCGGACAATCATACACCAAATGGCTTTACCCAATATCCAATTCCACAACAATCTTAAGACATCTCCTACATCAGGTGAATGTAGTGTCACACTGGCTGACTAATTTTATAGGAACCCAGAAAAGCACTGCGCCAGCGCACTAAAGACACATTCAAAAAAGACTCTCCAATAAACACCCAATCCCAATGCGAAAACCACAGATGTCATTGGGCTTCGAGATTACACATAAGAACATAAGAGATGCCATACTGGGTCAGACCAAGGTCCATCAAGCCCAGTATCCTGTTTCCAACGGTGGCCAATCTAGGTCATAAGTACCCAGCAGTCTCCCCAAAAGACACAGGTTCCTCAATGCTTGTATTGTGTCAAGCAGTGATTATCCTGGGTCCCTTTTAATAATGGTTTGTGGACCTTTCCTCCAGGAACTTGTCCAAACCTTTTCTAAACCCAGCTACACCAACAGCTTTTACTACATCCTCCGGTATCAAATTCCAGAGTTTGATTACACGTTGAGTGAAAAAATATTTTCTCTTATTAATCTTAAATGGGTTACCCTATAGCTTCACTGCATGTCCCCTAATCTTTGTTTACATCGTCAGAATATTAAATCGATCTAGGTTTACCCATTTCATTCCATTCATTAATCTATAGACTTCTATCATATCTCCCCTCAGCTGTCTCCTCTCCAGGTCGAACCAAAGACAGAAGACCAGCGAGATCCTCAACAACATAAGTGCAGTATGATTGACTATAACCAAAATCAGACACAATTATTAGACCCAACCAGCTCATAACAACCCACCCACATTTCAAACAGTTATCGATCTATCAGAGAACTATTTTCCACAAGACTCTTTAAATACAAAACTCTTTACGTAGAACCAGATGGGATGTTCCAGGCATGGATCTCATGGCTTCCGCTTCCATTGCCAAGGCAAGCAGGTTCTTTAGCAGACATAGGGAGCCCATGTCCAAAGGCTTCGATGCTCTGGTGCAGAAGTGGCCAACGGAAGGGCTCCTGTATGTGTTTCCTCCATGGCCCCTAATAGGGCGTCTCCTTCAGAGAATAGAATTCCATCCCGGAAAGGTGATTCTCATCGCTCAGGACTGGCCCCAAAGGCTGTGGTATGCCAACCTCTGCAGTCTTTTGGTAACAAGTCCATGGCATCTCCCGAACAGAATCAACCCACTCTTGCAGTGGCTGATCCTGATGTCTCAAGTGGATCAATTCTTGCTTATGGCCTGGCTCTTGAAAGAGCATGGCTGAGGCAGAAGGGCTACTCTGGCAGTGGTAGCCACTCTTGAAAGCCCATAAATGTTCATCTTTGTCTTACGTCTGAGTGTGGAGAGTGTTTGTTTGAGAGCTGGGATAAGGATAATGGGTGCTGGACCTTTTTGTCCTTGTTTCCTGATGTTCTGGCCTTCTTACAGACCGGACTGTACAAGGTGTTGGCCTTAGCCACCACTTGGACTCTGAGAAAGTTTAACTTGTTTTACTGTGGTAGGGTGCATGCAATGGTTCTCGCTAGCAGCTCACTCAAACGTGGTCCAGTTTTTTTAGGATGGTGAAGCAAGTTTGGCCGCCTTTGCAAGCTATTGTTCCTCCATGGGACCTCAGCCTGATGCTGTCAGCTCTTACGCAGTCTGCCTTTGAGTCTCTCTAGAGCTTCCTTGAAGGATCTTACCTTGAAGGCAGTTTTCTTGGTGTCGAAGAGCCTGAAGTTCTGAACTGTCTTGTAGGGAGCCTTTTCTAGTATTCTATAATAAGAAAGTGGTGCTGAGACTGGTTCCATCCTTTCTACCAAAGCTAGTGTTGCGTTTTTGTCTCAATCAAGCTGTGATCCTTCTGTTTTTACTGGTTTGCAGGATACTGAGGAGCCTCGTCAGCTGCACTGTCTGGACCTTCGCAGGATATTGCATCGGTATCTTAAGAGAATGGAGTCCTTCCATTAGTCTGATCATCTCTTCGTTTTGTTTGGGGGGCCATGCAAGGGCAGAGCAGCTTCCAAAGCTTCCATTGTCTTGTGGATCAAGGTGTCAATCACCTCTGCCTACTGTTAAAGAGTAGGCTGTTTCCGACTGCTCTGAAGGCACATTTGTTGAGATCTCAGTCTGCCTCCTGTGAGGAATTTGGGCTAGTTCCATCAGCTGACATTTGCAGGGCAGCTACTTGGTCGTCCTTACATACCTTATCTCCAGGAACAAGCAGGAATAAGTCCTCACATATGGGTACGTCGGTACCGACGGAGCCTGAGCGGGAAAGCTCCCCAGCTTCCCAGAAGGAAGCTTTTGGTGCCTCCCACTGCACATGCGCGCTGCCTTCCCGCCTTCCTGACCAGCTCTCCTCAGTTTTCTCTTTTTCTGCGGAGCCAGCAGGTCGTGTTCCTGTCACCGCTGAAGAAATTCTTATTTTAGTTTGTTTCTTTAGACTGCGTACCTGCCTTCCCCATACCGAAACCGGTACCGCCGGTCTCTCTTCTTTTCTTTACAAAAAAACAAAACAAAACTTTTATTTAGCAACTTGGTGACTTCGGTTAGGCCTCAGGCCTACACAAATTCTCCTCATGGAGAAACCAGCCCCTGGTTTCAAGAAGTGTACCAAGTGTAGTGCTGTTATTTCTGTCAGACACCCATGACTGGTGTCTTAAATGTTTGGGACCTGACCACTCCATTCCGGACTGCCCATCCTGCTCCCAGATGTCTAAACGTGGTTTGCAGAACCGGGCCAACAAATTCCATGTGCTGTTTGCTTCAGATAATCCAGCATCACAGTCATCCAGGTCTTCCTCTCCGGATGGATCTCAGGTAACCAAACCTTCTTCGGGCAGGTCCTCAAAGAGCAAATCTCCTTCAAAGTATCGAGAGGCTCTCACTTTTGAATCTGAGGATCCTGTCCCAGCCAAACAACCCCGGCGGGAAGCTCTGGCTTCCAAAGCACCATCTATGGGGTTACAGGTTGACATCGATGGCACGGCCTCGACTGATCGCCTGTTAGACTGCTCTGGGGTACCGGCCCATGCCGGTACCGACATCTAGGCAGCAGTGGCATCTATGGGCAATACTGTCCAGACCATGCAGCAGGCCGTTCTGGCTTTCATTAAAGCTGCGACGCCCTCGGTACCGCATCTAGCGGTTCCGGGTCCGGTTCCGGTACTGTCTTCCATACCGGAACCGAGACCATCATCTTCCAAACGCAGATCGGTTCCGCATGCCGGATCCGGGTTTTCACCCGATACCGATCCCATACCCGGTACGCCCGATGTCGATACCGATCGGTATGCGTATCGTGCGTTGGAAGCAAATAGAGGATTCTCTGATTCTTCTGAGGATTTTGACTCCTCTGATGAGCTGTCTCTGGTTCTTCCTGAAGAGCCTTCTTCCCCAAAGAGGAGAATGTCTCCACCAGAGGATTTGTCCTTTCAAGACTTCATTATAGAAGTAGCTAAAGGACTTTCTATTACTACATCCTCTGAAAAAGAACCTAGATCAAAGAAATTGGATATTTTAGGATACCCTAAGGTTCCTAAAGAGGCAGTCACCCTGCCTATCCATGAAATCCTTCAAGAACACTTGATGGACTTATGGGAGGCTCCTCTAACGTTGTCTCCTCATTCTCGTAGGTTGGACACCATGTACCGGGTCCCTCCCTCCTCCTGGTTTTCAAAAAACTCAGCTGCCTCACCATTCCATTGTGGTGAAGTCTGCGCTGAAAAAGATTAAGAGTACCAAAAGGCACTCTTCTACCCCTCCAGGGCGAGAATGTAAGACCCTAGACTCTTTTGGTAGGAAAATCTTCCAGGCCTAGTATGCTTTATAGCCAGGATTAATTCATACAGTCTGTATATGGGCATGTTTCTAAGGGAACTTGCCCTAAAGGTACGGCATTTTACCTCATTTATCCCTGAGGATAGAAAGGAGGAGTTCATTTCTCTGGTGAAACAGCTTCTTGATGTTTCTAAGTTCTCCAACAGAGCAGCCTTTGATTCCTTTGAAGGTGCCGGTAGAGCTTCGGGCATTGCCATTGCAGCCCGACGACTTGCTTGGCTCCAGGCCTCTGACCTAGAACCCTGGGTCCTGGATGGCTTACGGAATCTGCCCTGTACAGGTGAGAACTTATTTGGTAAAGACTGGCAAATTAAAGCCACTCAAATGGACGCAAAAAATGCTACATTAGATAGACATTCTAAGTCTACCTCTACTCCTGCCAAGAAAAAGTCTTTTAAGAGGCCTTACTACAAGAAGGCCAGATTTTCCACAAATACTGGCCAACAATCTTCTCAGCCTCGCTTTGCTGCTAAACGTCAGCAGCCTAAACAGGCAAGATCAAAGCCTGCAGTGTCTGCCACTCCTCAGCAGGCTCAACCCCTCAGGGGTTTTGACTTGCCCCTAGAGAACTTAACCTTTCTGGCTCTAGAACAACCAGAGCCCCTCACCATTCCCGGAAGGTTAGCTCACTTTGCTCCCAGATGGGGGCAAATTACATCAGAGCAATGGACCCCCTCTATCATCAGAGAGGGCTACAAACTTCATTTTTCCAACCTTCCTCCATATACCATGGTGGGGCACTTCAATTCTCCCCCATCTCTCCTGGCCCTGTTGGGTCAGGAAATCTCTCCTCTCCTTGCCCAAGGGGCAATAGAAGAGGTTCCTCTAATTCAACAAGGGACAGGATTCTACTCCGCTTATTTTCTTATACCAAAGAAGACAGGGGGATTCAGACCTATCCTAGATCTGAGAGAATTGAACAAATTTCTGTACAAGGAGAAATTCAAAATGCTTTCTCTAGGCATTCTCCTTCCATACCTTCAGAGTCAGGATTGGCTTTGTTCTCTAGATCTCAAGATTTCTGTTTCAGGGAAAACATTTCCAGTACAGAGTACTTCCCTTCGGTCTAGCCTCTGCTCCAAGAGTGTTCACCAAATGCATGGCAGTTGTTGCTGCATTTCTAAGAGGTCTGGGAATTTTTGTATTCCCATATCTGGACGACTGGCTCATCCGAGCTCCATCTCAGTCAGAGGCCCAGATTTCCCTGGACCGCACAAGGCACATTCTGCAGTATCTGGGACTGGTGATAAACCTTCCCAAGTCTCAACTTATCCCTACTCAGTCTCTGGAATTCATAGGGGCCCAGTTGGACACCACCACTGCAAGGGCCTACCTACCTCAAGTCCGGGGCCAACGTCTGGTGTGCTTGGCCTCCCAAGCTCAGTCCAGCAGTCACTTGACAGCCAGAGAAATGCTGCGACTTCTGGGCCACATGGCCTCCACGGTACACGTGGTGCCCTACGCTAGTCTTCATATGAGAGCAGCTCAATGGACCTTGGCCACCCAGTGGACTCAGGCATCAGGAGCGCTCTCCGACCAAATACTCACCTCAAAGCGTCTGTTTTGGTCCCTCCAATGGTGGATGTCCACCAAGAATCTGTTGTTGGGGGGCCCCCTTGCAACCTTTGTTGCCCCAAGCAACCCTCACAACAGATGCCTCCCAAACAGGGTGGGGAGCCCATCTACAACACCTCTCCACTCGGGGTACTTGGTCTCCACAGGAGACCACCCTTCACATCAACATCCTGGAACTGCGAGCAATCTTCTTTGCCCTCAAAGTCTTCCATACCCTCCTTGTCAACCTGACCGTCCTAGTTCAAACGGACAATCAGGTGGCCATGTTCTACGTAAACAAACAAGGAGGGACAGGCTCTCTGTCACTTTGCAACGAAGCTCTCAGATTATGGGCCTTCAAATTCATCTTCTGGCAGTGTATCTTCCAGGGGTTCAAAACTCTTGGGCAGACAGACTCAGTCGAGTTCTGCTTCCACACGAATGGTCCTTGCATATGGACCAGATACGCAGAATCTTTCAGGAATGGGGAACCCCGGACATAGACCTCTTTGCAAGTCCGTGCAATGCCAAACTTCCCCGGTTCTGTTCCAGGACTCCGTGTCAGAGAGCTCAGGCCAACGACGCCTTTCTCCTACATTGGGGTCAGGACTTCCTATATGCCTTTCCACCCATTCCTTTGATTCCCAAGACTCTGTTCAAACTCCAGAGGGATCACGGATCGATGATCCTCATAGCTCCACGCTGGCCACGCCAAGTGTGGTTCCTTCTACTTTTGCATCTTTCCCAGGGACCCTCCCTGGAACTGGGAGCTGCGCCAGACCTTCTGTCTCAAGAGGAGGGGACTTTGTGGCACCCAAACCCCAAGTCCCTACACCTCAGAGCTTGGTTACTGAAGGCCTAAGCCTTCATGACTTCAATCTTTCTCAACCAGTGAAAGATATCCTTCATGCCTCTAGGAAACCCTCCACGAGGCGTTCCTATGCTTTCAAATGGAAACGCTTTTCCATTTGGTGTGCTCAACAGGGTCTTGACCCTCTGGCACTTCCCTTGAATTCTCTACTAGACTATCTCCTGCATCTTTCTAATGCAGGTCTTAAGACAAATTCAGTCAGAGTCCATTTAAGTGCTATTGCAGCATCCTTAAAACCTATAAATGGACAACCTGTCTCCTCTCATCCTCTTATTGCAAGGTTCATGAGAGGCCTGACTCTAACTAAGCCTCCAATCTGACCTCCTCCGGTAGCATGGGATTTGAACCTAGTTCTAGGTCAGCTTATGAAACCACCTTTTGAACCGTTGGTTTCTACCTCCTTGAAATTTCTTTCCTGGAAGGTCCTTTTCCTTATTGCAGTCACTTCGGCTCGCCGCATCAGTGAACTACAGGCCTTAGTGGCTCATCCACCTTATACTAGGTTTCATCATGATAAGGTGGTCCTCAGGACGAATCCCCACTTTATGCCCAAAGTGGTCTCGCCTTTTCATCTTAATCAAGAGGTATATCTACCTGTCTTTTTTCTGGCTCCTCATGCATCCAGTGCAGAGAGGAATCTTCATACTCTAGATTGTAAAAGAGCTCTCGCCTTTTACCTCAACAGGACTCAGCCACATCGAAAGTCTTCCCAACTTTTTGTGGCTTTTGATCCTTCTCATTTGGGACTTCCAGTCTCCAAATGTACACTTTCCAATTGGATTGCTAAGTGTATTTCCTTTGCTTACCAGAGTAAAAACATTTCTCTGGAAGGCCATGTCACAGCTCACAATGTGAGAGCCATGGCCACTTCTATGGCTCATCTTCACTCTGTATCCATAGATCAGATCTGTCGAGCCGCCACCTGGGCCTCGGTTCATACCTTCACAGCCCATTACTGTTTGGACAAGGACTCCCGCCGGGATGCCTTGTTTGGTCAGGCTGTCCTCAAACACCTGTTCCATACTTGAACAACTCCTGCCCACCTTCCCAGGATGGATGCCTGAGATCCATATGACGATGGCGAACCCTTCAAAGGGGATCTCCCAGGCATCTTAGCTAGGGAGTCCCCATATGTGAGGACTTATTCCTGCTTGTTCCTGGAGATAGCACAGTTACTTACCTGTAACAGGTGATCTCTGGGAACAGCAGGAATTAGTCCTCACAACCCACCCTCCTCCCCTAGGAGTTGTATCTTCTATCTATCTTCCTTTCCTCTCTCTATTGTCTCAGCTATAAACTCGAACTGAGGAGAGCTGGTCAGGAAGGCGGGAAGGCAGCGCGCATGTGCAGTGGGAGGCCCCAAAAGCTTCCTTCTGTGAAGCTGGGGAGCTTTCCCGCTCAGGCTCCGTCGGTACCGACGTACCCATATGTGAGGACTAATTCCTGCTGTTCCCAGAGATCACCTGTTACAGGTAAGTAACTGTGCTTTATGCGTTATTACTGTCTGGATGTGCAAGTCTCAAATGATGTGCTTTTTGATGCTTCAATACTTTAGGCCGGACTGGTGGGTTCCTCCCAAGTTTAGTTACTGCTGTGGTACATCCCACATGTACTGGACTGGATGGACTTGAGGAAAGACAATTAGCAGGTAAGGTCTAATTTTTTCTTCATCTTTCCTTGAGTCCATCCAGTCCAGGACTGTTCCTGTGAGAACGACATTGTCTGTTGAATCCTAGGAGCACTGGACAAGTCCGGCTGTTGTCTCGGGTGGGCTTCCTTAAGAAGAACATCACTATACATTGGGGACTCCTTTGGGACTTTTCATTTCTTTCTGGCAAGTATGGCCCTGGCTTCTTGCTGCCTTCTCATTTTGTAACTAGTTCTAGAAGTTCTCTTCTGAAATACAAGTATTTTGGGGGACTTAGTTTTTGCCCTCAAGAGTTTGTAGTCTAGGAATATTGCCCATGTTTGTAACCCTACTATGCTGTCTTGGAGTTGGTGGTGTTAATCTACTGATCTGTGGAGCTTATGGAGGAAGCTCTTGTATGATTATATCAGAAATCTGACATGCTCAGTTTCAAGCTGCTGGTGGAGGCTGATAGCCCACATGGACTGAATGGACTCAAGGAAAGACAATTAGCAGGTAAGGTCAACATTTTGCCGCCTTACTGCAGTGGTTAGAATAAATGAATTGGAAAGGGGATGAAGAAATACCCAGGTAAATTGTATTTGAAGATTCATGGCATCATAACACAAGAGAGCATGTGTCCAATTGATCTGAAGGTCCAAAAGAACAGGTAGAAACTTCTGTTCCTCTTCACCCCTACGCAAAAAGCAAAAAAAGAGGCGGCAAGATGGCAGCAGTGATCAGTTTTCAGTTGAGCTGGCTCTGGCAGTGATGCTCTATTCTGGCGTTTTGTTTGTGGCTTGTAAAGTGGAAATGGGGAGGAAAAAAACGCAAATAAGTCTCTCCCTACCCTCAGGTGAGGCTGGTTCTATCTCCACCGGACAGAAAACACTACTTACTTGTGGCTTTGCTCTCCCGGGTGCAAGAGCAGCGTCTTCGGCAGGTCAGCAGAACTTGCAGTCTACAGATCTGAGCACGTTGGGGGTTTTGCCTTCCCCTGAGTGGGCCCCCCCCCCCCCCATACCCCAGAAGTTTTGTGGCGGCCGGTGAAGTGCTTCCTTCCGGCTTGCTGACTAGCACGCTGTTGCAGGGAAATGAAGAACTCTTCAGATTTTTTTTTTGTTCATCCATGTGTAACATCTGGTGAGGGAATGAAAGCCGTGGTTTCATCTGTTTTGGATGTTAGCCCACCCTCGGTTATTCCTAGTGTGTTGTCCACCGCAGGAGCTGGTGGGTTAGTGAGAACTGCAAAAGTTACTTTGGAGGTGCTGTGGGATGCTATTTTGACCATGAATTCTTCCCTTGTGTCTGCTGCTGCATCTATAAGTTCTGAAACTGATTCTCTTCGTACTCTTTCCAAGAGATTTCCAGAGTGCAAAAGGAACAGGTGGGGAAGATGGTTTGCTTAGAAGGAGAACTTGAACAACTTCGGGGTTTGCATGGTGCCCAGCTGAAAGATCGAACTATGACTTGTAAAAGGATGGAATATCTTGAAAATCAAGTCCGGAAGAATAATCTGAGACTTCTTAATTTTCCTGGATCTCCGGTGCAGTCGCCTATGGAGATGGTTCATAGGTACTTCCAGGAGGCCTTGAAGATTTCCCGGGATGATCTACCACTCTTGACAAGGGCTCAATATCTCTCAGTAGGGCAGGGCAACCAGAGAGTTAGCCTTGAGGATCCTCCAGAGGTCAGAGACTTAACAGGGTTTCTGGAGAGTTCTTTGGAGTTGATTACGGCTCATTCTACTCTCCTTGTTACCTTGGCTCTGGAATATGATAAATCGTTAATTCTTAGATCTTATTTTAGAAATTTCAGTGAGAGGTTTATGGGCTCTCATGTGCACATTTACCCAGATCTTGCTAAGGGATACCCAGCTGAGGAGGAAGGAATTCCTGAAGCCCAGGGTCCTTTCCCTTGGCTGGACTTTGTTGTTGAAATTTCCTGCTTGATGTTATGTTACCTATAAAGAGAAATTTTGTTTTTTGAGCCTTGCCAACTGCTGGAGTTTCTAGTAGCTAGGGAGGATTCTGTGATGGTTTCTGCTTCCCATATGGCTGACGCATAAGTCTCACACTGCTTTGATATGTTTATTTCTTCCTTGTCTTTATAAGAATTTTCTTTGTGTTACCTGGGGCCTCCTAATTTTTTCCTACGGTTTTGTGGGCTAATGTATGGCTAATATTAAATATAAACAAAAAAGGAAACAATATATACTTCTGTTGATGTTTCCTGTCATTTGCTTTTCATTCATGTTGTTCTTGAATGCATTTGTATAATCAAATATAAATACTAAAAAATAAAAATTAAAAAAGCAAAAAAAGTTGTATTCTTAGGATTTGTTTAAGCAAAGGGGTCTCTAGGCTGCCGCCAATGGAGCTGTGGTCTGCATCAGAAAGCTGTGTGTGTGTGGTGTTTTATTGTGGAACCACTGAAATTGGTATGCATCTTTCCATCTGTCCTTATGGACAACAGCCACTTCTTGTTGGCAGATGATTCGGATGATTTCAACAAGCTTGCTCTGCATCCTACCAGCTATTTTGGAAGACTGAAATCACCAACATAAACTATTCTTTTGGTTCTCTTTAGTATGTAGATAAGTGTTACGGAAACAGGCTGTCATTTTCAGGTTTAAACTGAAGATGCAGTTTTGTGAGCCATTATTAAAGGGGTGTTTACGTTTTCTGCCTGTTATAGGTCTCTCCTTGACTGGATTGTACAAATATACTATTTTATTTATTTAATTTATTTAACAGGTTTTTATATACCGCTTTATCATTTCAATCCAAGCGGTTTACATTGAAACTTAAACTTGGTAATGTACATTAAACAGGGACATTGATAACTTGGATTTTTCTGAGGCAGTGGAGGGTTAAGTGACTTGGCCGAGGCCACAAGGAGTGCTAGTGGGAATCGAACCCAAAATACTATATTACATTTGGTCCTTTCTGGTTATCAATACATGTTTCTGCCATAACAGATTTTTGATAGTACTTTTTGAGCTTCATTGCAGCAAGCACTTTTGCCAGTGCAGTTTACTTTTTCCCAAATTTACGTTCCTCTAAAGAGATTTTCCTTGTACTCCATGGAAAATAGTATAATTCTACTTTTTCACCTTGGTTCCATTAGTTAGTATTTGGGACTTTTTTATATCTGCCTGTGTTTTGCTTTTCTGTCTGCTACAGCACTGCAAAGCCTCTTATTCCCAATTGCACAGGGTTTATGTAGAACTCTGCTCAGCCATTACATTGACAATCCATGGCTAGAAGCCACAGGCCATAGCTCCCTCAAGCCTGGATGTGAACTCTAAGGCTGACCATGTAAGGGGTAATTATTATAACAGATCTTTTCTTATCCTTCTGGTAGACCAGTCTAGATAGTGGGGCTATGCTCCCCAGCAAGTGGTTGGAGGCAGACCATAGCAACCTTTTTAGTGATCTTATCACTTGTTATATCTACTGGTAAAGCACTGAAAGAAGGCAGTATTGTTTTGTCTCCAGCAGATGGCAAGGTGACCTGGACTGGCACAGTATTGCAGATAGGCCTGTCTCCCCTGGCCCATATCACAGTTCTGTAGCCTGAGATTGTTGAATCCATATTTTGCTCTGAGCTTGGGTATGCCCCAACAGTTGCCCTGCAGGAGAACCCCTACAGAACCTCTACAGAACCTCAGACAGAGGTTTAGTAAGTTAGACCCAGGCTCCCTTTCCTGTCCTCTGCTGTGGTTTCTCACTTTTAATTCCATTTGGCTCTTTGCTGCTTGCAATAAAGCAGCAGTCTTTACATTTAAAAAAAAAAAAAGTCTTCAGCAGCTGGGCATCCGATGTATGTGGAGATAGCTGGGTTACCCCTTTTAGGGTTTTCCCAGCTGCCTTGACAGGTGCTGGGATTCTTTTCACTGTGCTTTTTTAATTGGCTAGCACTTTTTTTTCTCTCCATGGTTTTTCTACATTTTGCCACTTGCAACCATGATGGGTGCTCAGCATTGCTCTTCTTGTGGCTCCCACCAGGTCTGTTCCATGTCTGGTTCCTTTTGCTCCAAGTGTGATGGAGACACCTCTGAGCCCATTGTTTTCAGCATTTTCAGGACCCACTCTTCCCTGAAACCCAATGCCGATCTGCATGTCTCTGCTGAGTCTCCCAAAATTTTCCTACTGGTGGGAACCGTGGCTATCTTGAATAGCAGTATGTTCTCAGCAGAGGGGGAGTGTGGTAACAAGGTTTCAGAGCTCAAGCCAGTAGTCCTCACTTGGGCCCTCTGGGTTCCAAGGATTTTTGGCTGGCTTTGAGTAGCAGCTGCTGAAACAGCTGATGAGCTGTCTTCTGTTTCTGCTAGCTGCAGAATAACCTGATCTATCATATGGGGGACTTGGGGGTCCTCTGATGCTTCTCCAGCTGGTAGTAAGGGGGTGGGGTAAGCACTTTGGTTCTGCCCATTTGTCTAAGAGCCCAACTTTAAAACCTCTGGGGGTTAGTTAGATTTTCTCATCACATCTCTTCCACTGTCCAACGCTGCTTTTTCATTTTATGCCAGATCTGCTCTGTCTGTAAGCTGCTTGGCCAGTTTGCCATCCATCTGCTAGTACTTTCCCTAATCATCACACATCTTGACTACACAAACGCCCTCTTCTCCAGTCTCCCACAATACAAAATCCAATCTCCAGCTAAGCCAGAATACTTCCATTAAACTCATTCCCTCCTGCCTCCTCCAACAGAAAGTTGCATCAGAGGGGGGGGCAAGAGTAGCAGGCCATGAGCATGTTAACACAGGCACTTTAAAGCCCAATGCCACAGAGGCATTGCCATGCTGCTCCCCCTCTCCCAGCTGAGAAGATGGATGCCGGGGGGGGGGGGGGTGGAGGGATGACATGGAGGGTCTGCCTAAGGCAGCAGAAACACTTGGGTTGGCCCTGGGCCTACTTCTCTTATGGGTCTAAATCCAAAAAAGGCCAGTCGGAGAATGTACCTGGAGGAGGTTCCAGAGGTGAATCACGTTTTGGGGGTCATTAGCAGCTTGCCTGAGGTGGTCATAGGCAAAAAAAAAAAGGGGACGAGCAGAGTTTATCCCCCCTGAGTCCTGTTCAATCCAGCTGCTGCTGCAGACAATGCTGGATGCCTACCGTACTACTACAGCTCCTGTTAGCGTCTTCTTTGATCTGGACTGAAGATGTCTGCAACCAGCAGTGCGGATGGAGCTTCGTTGAACCCTCAACAAAGAATGCCTACTATGAGACCCGTAAGTGGTTTTGCAGCAGGAAAGGAGCCCTACGGAAGTGGCGTTGGTCTCTCCCCTGCTTGGGGGGGGGGGGGGGGGTTCTCTGGTGGCGATATCTTCCTCTTTACCCAAGGGTTTGGAGGAGAATGCCTGGAACAGTCATTCCGAACAGTGAGTGATATCGCTTGGAGCAGGGGAAGTGCTACTTCATGTTTGGCATCTTGAGAGATGGAAAAGCCTGGCATTTTGATGCTTGAGTCACTTTGGGATGCTATTCAAGGCCTTAATTCTTCTTTGTTGGCACTTTTTGGCAAATTCGTTGGGGACTTGACTGTAGTTTCTGAGGCAGAGGTCGCTCATTTTCAGGGGCTGGAACAACTTTCTACTAAGAGTAATTCTTTAGAAGCCAGAGTTTTTAATAAAGTACAGAATCTGGGGGAAACACTGATGAAGGCTAAGATCTATATTCACCGAAGAACAGACGATTTGGAAAATCAGTCTATGAAAAACAATCTTGACGCTTTTGGGCTTCCCCAAATCGCCTTTAATACCACCGACAGATATGGTTAAATGTTTGTTTGAAGTTTTGGGCATGTCATCTGAAGCGCTACCTCCAATTGTAAAAGCTCAATATTTATCTATATTAGGGAAAGTTAATCCATCTGAGCAAGGAGAATCTGTAGTTAAGAAACATAGGTCATGTGGTCTCTTTCTGCCATTATGTTTGTCTAGTCTGAACTTCCATATCAATTACAGTAGTCCCCTTTTTTCCTTTAGAGATCATCTGTGTTTGTCCCATGCTTTCTTGAATTCAGATACTGAACTACCTCCACTGGGAGACTATTCCACACATCTACCTCTTTCTGTAAAGAAATATTTCTGCATATTACTCCTGAGTCTGTCTCCTTTCACCTTCATCCTATGTCCCCTAGTAGCAGAGCTTGCTTTCAGTGGAAAGAGACTCTCCTCTTTTGCATTTATGCCACGGAGGTATTTAAAGTCTTTATAATATCTCCTCTATCCTGTCTTTCCTCTAACATATACATATTCAGGTCTTGAGGTCTGTCCTCGTATGCTGTATAACAAAGATCACTAACCATTTTAGTAGCCACTCTCTGCACCAACTCCATCCTGTTTATATCCTTTTGGAGGTGTGGTCTCCAGAACTGCACGCAATACTCCAAATGAGATCACACCAGAGACTTATACAGAGGCACTATCACCTCCCTTTTTATTTTTTTCTGATGGCCATTCCTCTCCCTATGCATCCAAGCATCCTTCTGGCTTTCGCAGTCCTTTTTTATACCTGTTTAATCACTTAAAGATCATAAGAAACAATCACGCCCAGGTCCTGCTCTTCTTCCGTTGACCGAGATACTTCGCCCCCTACACTATACCGCTACCTTGGACTTTGCAGCCCAAATGCATGACCCTGCTTTTTTTTAGCATTAAATCTCAGCTGCCAAATTCTCAACTATTCTTCAAGCTTTAGCTAAGTCCCTCCTCATGTTACAGGATCTACTCCTTCCTGCATGTCTGCTCTATTGTAAATTTTGGTATCATCCGCAAAGAGGCATACCTTACTGACAGCCCTTCCGTAATATCACCAACAAAGATGTTAAAAGGAATTGGACAGAGGACAGATCCCTGCGACACATCACTAGTAACATCTTTCTCCTTACAGACTTCTTAGAATTTTCTTTGGATGTAGTTACTCAAAGGAGCTACATTTAGTAGTTAGTTTTGCCTTGGAATTTGACTGTAGTGCTGTGTGTTAAATTGTATTTCAGTTATACTGATAAGCTGTTTTTGGGCTCTAAAGTTTGGGTGTTTAGAATTTATCAAATATTACTCAAAAGTGATGCCAGGAGTTCCTGGTTATGAGGCTCTGGGCTTCAGTTTTTTAAAGTTTTTTTTTCTTGTAACTGTTTGTTTCTGAGGGTACGAATTATTCATTTTTTAGCCCAAACAGCTTTTGTACTTTTGGGGCCAAAGAAGAAGCAATGGTTCAAATTATTGTCCCAAAGGTTTAAGCACTATTCAGGGGTCAGTTTAATACTACAACTTGGGGAATGTTTCTCTGTAATGCTTTGATTTTTTTGTGTGTGTGTGGGGGGGGGGGTGTTTGGGGTGGGGTTGCTATGTTTCCTATTTCTTTGATCCTAATTTCTATAAAATTGTGGATGAATATATTGGTGGCTTATTTCTAATTGTAATTTTCCTTTTGTATTACCTATATTTCTGGGTTTTCACTTTGTGAGTGAATTATAATTATAAATGCTGGGGGGGGGAGGGCCAGCCTGTTCTGGCCCTCAGTACTCCTGAGGCTCAGCAGTGGCTCCCTTGGGATCCAGTAACCCTTACAGTGAGATCCAGAATGTTGCTTCCAAGGTACAGTCGTTTGGGGGTGGCTGCAGCTGCTCTTCCTGGAATGGACCCATATCAAATCAAACCAATGGGTCCTAGAGACCCCTCAGTAAGGCATTGCATTGCAGTTTACAGATCCTCTTTTGGGATGCCTCTCTGAAATTTCCCTGTGGCTCCTCATTCAGGTGGGTGGTGATTGAGGAAACTGCAGCGCTTCCTTTTCTCAGTGGTGAAAGGTGAATAGTGGAGTACCCCAGAGATCTGTGCTTGGCCCACTGCTTTTTAACATATTCATAAATGACCTGGAAATGGGAATAACGAGTGAGTTGATCAGATTTGCAGATGACACAAAATTATTCAAAGTTATTATAATGCAAGAGGATTGTGAAAAATTGCATTGATAAATTGGAAGGCTAGATGTACAAATGGCAGATAAAATGTAATATAGACAAGTGCAAAGTTATGCACCTAGAAAAGAACAATCTAATCTATGGTTACACAGTGCAAGGTACCACCTGAGAAACCAAGATTTAGGCGGCATCATGGATAATATATTGAAACCCTCCGCTCAGTGTGCAGCGGCAGCCAAGAAAGCAAATAGAATGCTAGGAATCATAAGGAAAGGAATGAAGAATAAAACCAATGATATTCCTTATCGTTCCTCCAGTTTAGTCCTCCACCTCTGGGTTGTGCACCTCTTCCTGCAGCTTGGAGACTGGACACACTAAACTGGAGGTGGAGGACTAAACTGTCGTCACTCAAGGAACGACAATTACCAGGTAAGTGTAATTTCTATTTATAATGCCTCTATCGTTCCATGGTGTGATTGCACCTTGAATACTGTGTGCAATTCTGGTTGCCATATCTTAAAAAGGATATAGCAAAATTTAGAAAAGGTACAGAGAAGAGCAACAAAAATGGTGAAGGAGATGGAAGGGATACCCCTGTGAGGAAAGGCTTAAAAGGTTAGAGCTCTTCAACTTGGAAAAGAGATGGCTGAGGGGAAGGAGGTATGATAGAGGTTTATAAGATCTCCAGAAACAAGCAGTAATGTAGTCTTCACATAAGGGTATTGTCGGTACCGATGGAGCCTGCACAGGATCGCTCCCCAGCGTCCAGTAGGAAAGCTTTTGGGAGCATCCCACTGTGCCAGCGCCGCTGCCTTTCCAACTCTCCCTCTTCAGTTTTTTTTTTGTTTTCTGTGGAGCTGACAGGCAGCAAACCCTGTCACCGCAGAAAAGTTTCTTTTTGTGGTCACGTCTGCCTTCCGTCGACTCCTATACAGATTCCACTGGTGCTGCCTTTATTTTCTATTTCTTTTCTTCTAAAAACAAAGAATAACTTTTTTTGAGGGTCTGTCCCCTCCTGGTGCCAGGCACCATTTTGGGCACTAGGCCCTCTTTTCTTCCAAAATTGAGAAACCTACTGGTTTCAAAAAATGTTCAAAATGTAGTGGTACCATTTTTGCTACCGACCCCCTTGACTGGTGTCTTCGATGGAAAATGGTCAGGCTCTAAACATTTGAGTGTCTCCTTTGTAGAAAGATGACCAAGAGAGGCCTGCAGAACAGAGCTGCAAAACTCGGCACCCTCTTTTCCTCGGATGCAATGTCCATTGCATCGACGACGTCCAGGGCTTCATCTTCCTCCCATGGATTTCAGGTAACTAAACCCAGGTCTTCCAAGACTGGCTTGTCCTCAAAGGGTAGTTCCTTATCGTAGCTCCAGTCTAGTCCCGTAACAATAGAGTTGTCAATGTCCTCCCGCAGCTAGGAGACTGAGCATGTCACTTTTTTCAGTGATCCAGTACAAGTACCAGGACAATAGTCTGTTGTGGGGCAAAACCTACAACTCATGGTCTCTCCAGCTCTGATTATCCACACCATCCCTCTCCATTGCTCCCAATCTGCAGAAAGACAGGATACAGTTTGGTTAGCTATTGTGGGCCGTTGTCTGTTCTTATGTACAGCTTATGTGGGGCCTATTTCCATCTGCTAATTTGCTTAATGGCAGGAGGGAGGGAGCCCATGATCGGCTGCTGAGGTGGCTGCCCCTATCCTAAAAGAGTATGGTACCGTACAGAGATAGGTTATAACCTGCCTCTGTTAGGCATTTTCTTATGCAAAAGCCAGGAGGATGTTGGGCTGCATATGAAGAGGAATTACCAGCAGAAAGAAAGAGGTTCTAATACCACTGAAAAAGTCACTGGTGAGGCCTCACTTGGAATACTGTGTTCAGTTTTGGAGACCGTATCTTGCAAAGGATGTAAAAAGAATGGAATCTGTTCAGAAGAAGGCGACCAAAATGATTTGGAGCCTGCGTCAGAAGCCTTATGAGAAGAGACTTGAAGAACTAAATATGTACACTTTGGAGGAGAGGAGGGATGGGGAGATATGATTCAGACTTAAGGAGAAATAATGAACAAACAAACCTCTTCCAAAGACGGGGAAGCTGTAAAACCAGAGGGCATAACATGAAGCTGCAAGGTGGAAAATTGAAAGGCAATATCAGGAAATACTTTTTCACTGAGAGGGTGGTGGATGCTTGGAATGCCCTCCCGATGGAGGTGGGGGGGGGGGGCAAATACGGTGACAGAATTCAAAATGGCATGGCACAGACACAATGGATCCATTTATAGCAACAGAATAAAATCAAAATTAACTGAACCATCTAACTTCTCAACAAATAGGGGTGTCCTGCATGGAGCGGTGGGTTCACCCCTAAACAAAGACATGGGGAGGGGTGGCCTGAGGGGCGGCCTGCACAGAGTGGCACCTACCCCTGCCACCTTACTCCGGCCTTCTTACTGGGCAGACTAGATGGACCATACTGGTCTTTATCTGCCGTCATTTACTATGTTACTATGTTACTATGTAAGTAGTCCAAGGACCGCCCCTTTTAACCAGTTTTGCTCAGTCTCAGGCAGCGGAAGGAGGTTGTGAGTCCATTGACCGGGACTCACTGGAGCAACTAATAAGGAGTTTAGGCTTAGTTTTTACATAGTTTCTTTCAGTATTGATAAAAAAAAAAAAAAGGGGAGGGGTTCTAGCCCTTTAACTTGGCGATTTTTTGTTTTGTCCTTTGTGTGCTGTGACACCCTTCCAGCGTTGCTGGTGAGCTTCTCCCCCCTCTCTCTGGCGTGGAGCGACCCAGAGGAGTGTGTGGGGGTTGCGTAGGGGCCTCCGCCTCCGTTTCCCCCGAGGTGGGAAAGGAGCCGTTGAGGACGGTGCTGTGGCTGCGTGCGCGCTCCAGTTCAGGTGAGGGGCGGCCGCTTGGACGGCACAAGCAACGCGGTGATTCCTGTCGGGTCAGCGCCAGGTAAGAGCTAGGGGTGGCGATTCGGGGTGGTAGGAGCAGGTTTCCGACAGCGGTGTGAGGGCTCCGGAGTTTTGTTTGCGGCTGCGTGCAGGAAGGACAGCTCGCTCGCGCACTGCTGCTGCAGGCCCGGGCCGCGTGGCGAAAAGCGCGGGAACCGGGGTTCAGGAGACTAGCTCCCAAGGAAAATTTGGTTGCTGTTCCTTTTGCGTTTGGCGATTTCCTTTTGTTAGTAGCTGTGGTAGTCTTTGTATGAACGGTTTGTTCTTTATTTAAAAAAAAAACAAAAAAAAAAAAAAACAGGGAATGCATTCGGGAGCTCTGGTCAAGGAATTTTGAAAAGGAGGGGATTGTCAAGGGGCTACAGGTTCCCTGGGATCCCTGTTGGGGCAGCGGGTTCAATGCCTAGCAAGCCCAGGTGCCTTTTGTGTGGGGCACACAGAAGCAAGATTTCAGAGGCCGGTTTGTGCAGAGGCTGCTGTTTTGAGGCTGACATGGCAGATAGAGTGCCAGAGCAGCCGGCAGAGGAGGGGATTGTTAAGGACTCCCCAATGTCGCCAAGGCAGGCTCCCGAACCCCTGCCGGGGCCGTCTTCTGCACCAGATGGGTCTTTACCCCAGGTCCCTGTCCACGGGGGTCTGGAAGCGATTTTTTCATCTCAATTCTTGACGCTGCTGCAGCAGACTCTGGGTGGGCCTGGGGCAGCAGTGCCGGCGCCTTAGGTGGCGGAGGCCCGAGGGGTCAAGAGACCAGGGGCGTTGATGGAAGATGTCGCTGGAAATGGTGTCAGCAAAAGACCCAGGCTGCTCTTGGAGGCTGAGGAGCAGGACCTGGCGGAGTCTCTGGTGGCTGAGGAGTCGGATGTTGATCAGGTCTTGGAGGAAGGAGAGATTGCGGAACCAGAGGAGCAATCTCGAATAGTGAGGGTGTTTAGGAGAGAGGAGCTCTCGGCCTTGATTGCTGAGACCTTAAAGGCGTTAAATGTGCCGGTCTCGGGAGCTACCGAGGAGGCGGCACTGGAAGATCCGCTATTGCAGGCGGTGAGGAAGTCGCAGAGGTCTTTTCCCATTCATAGGATTTTCAAAGAGATGATTCAGGAGGAATGGGATACCCCCGAAACTAGCCTCAGAGGGGCTAGGCTCATGGCTCGACTTTATCCTCTGGTGGAGCCGGTTAAGGATATGTTTAAGACACCTAAGGTGGATGCAGCGGTTTCTGCGGTGACTAAGAAGACTACCATCCCGGTAGAAGGCAGTGCGGCGCTTAAGGACGCGCAGGGCCGGCGGCTGGACACGTTGTTGAAGCAGGTGTTTGAGGTGAATGCCCTGTCGTTGCAGGCCTCGATTTGCGGGGCCTGGGTGGCGCGAGCGTGCCTCTGGTGGTCCCAGAGATGTGTCGGGGTGCAGGAGGAGGGTGCGGCGGAAGAGGCCGTGCGTATTGAGTCGGGAGCGGCCTATCTAGCAGATAGTATGATTTGATTAGAGGCCTCGCTAAGAGTATGGCGTCGGTAGTGGCGGCGCGGAGGTATTTGTGGCTGCGGAATTGGGCAGCGGATGGTGCCTCCAAGGCACGTTTGGCCAACCTCCCCTTCAAGGGCCAGCTCCTCTTTGGAGAGGACTTGGAAAAGTTGGTTAAGGATCTTGGGGAGTCTAAGGGGGGTCGTTTACCGGAAGATAAACAGAAACAGACTCGAGCGGGTGGACCCTCTAGGAGCCAGCTGAGAGAGTTCCGGCGGTTTCGACCCTCCAGGTTTGCTTCGGGGCAGAGAGGCCAGTTTCCCTTTCGGTCTCAGGGCTTTCGGGGGGCCGGCAGAGGCTTTGGGGCAGCGGCTTCCCCGGGCGCCAAAAATACGCAATGAAGTGAGGGGGGCCCAGGCAGAGGCAGTACCGGTGGGAGGTCGGTTAAGAGATTTCGTTTCTGCCTGGGCCCACATTACCTCGGATCGGTGGGTGTTGGAGATTGTGCAGAGGGGTTACGCTCTCGAGTTCCAGCGCCCTGTGCGAGACGCCTTTTGTCCGCTCTCCGTGCGGGTCGCAGGCCAAGGCAGACACGGTGCGACAGACTCTGGAGCGGCTTTTGGCCCTAGAAGCAGTGGTGCTGGTACCACCCAACGAACAAGGCAGCAGTCGGTACTCGATTTATTTTGTGGTGCCAAAGAAAGAAGGCACCTTGCGGCCTATTCTGGATTTAAAAGGAGTGAACAGGTGTCTCCGGGTGTCGCACTTCCGCATGGAGACCTTGCGGTCCGTCCTGGTAGCGGTGAGACAGGGGGAGTTTCTCACATCCTTGGACCTGTCCGAAGCTTACTTGCATATTCCGATCAGGGCGGAGCACCAGCGCTTCCTTCGATTTGCAGTGCCTATGGGGCATTTCCAGTTTCAGGCGATGCCCTTTGGGCTGGCAACAGCGCCCAGAACTTTCACCAAGATTATGGTGGTGGTGGCGGCAGCCCTGCGAAGGGAGGGGGTGTTGGTGCACCCCTACTTGGACGACTGGTTGATCCGGGCGAAGTCGCGGGAGGAGAGCCAGAGGGTGACCAGTTGGGTAGTCACGTTCTTGCAAAGCTTGGGTTGGGTGGTCAACATGGGGAAAAGCAAGTTGGCACCGACCCAGGATCTGGGGTATTTGGGAGCCCGTTTCGATACGTGCAGGGGGAGAGTGTTCTTGCCGTTAGAGAGGGTTCGGAAGTTGAGAGGGCTCATCCGGGAGTTTCAGATGCTCCGGTCGCCGTCGGCGTGGCGCTTTCTGCAGCTGCTGGGGATGATGGCGGCCACGATAGAGGTGATACCTTGGGCGCGGGCCCACATGAGTCCTCTGCAGAGGGCGCTGCTGAGGCGCTGGTCTCACCAGTCGGATCCTTTGTCCAGACAGTTGGTCTGTCCGCGGGAAGCCCGGAGGTCGCTGCGATGGTGGTTGCGGCCAGACGGCTTGGAGAAGGGCATGCCTCTGGAGGCGCTGGCCTGGAAGCCCCTGACCACGAACGCGAGTCTGTTCGGTTGGGGGGCGCACTTCGAGGGGCGGTTTGCCCAGGGTCAGTGGTCTCCCCAGGAACAGGGGTGGTCCATCAACAGGTTAGAGCTGAGAGCCGGTGTACTTGGCGTTCCGGGCCTTGCAGGGGTTCCTGCAGGGAGCGGCGGTCCGGGTGTTCTCGGACAATGCCACGGCGGTGGCATACATCAACCGTCAAGGCGGAACAGGCAGTGTGCAGTTAGAGACCGAAGCGGACAGGTTGCTGGCCTGGGCCGCGGACAATCTAGAGGCGTTATCGGCAGCGCATGTAGCAGGCGTAGACAATGTGACAGCGGATTTCTTGAGTCGGGTGCGAGTGGACCCGGGAGAATGGAGGCTGCATCAGGAAGTGTTCGAGGAGCTGGTCCGGCGGTGGGGTCGGCCGGTGATGGACCTGATGGCGACGTTCGAGTCGGCAAAGGTAGACAGGTTTTACAGCAGAAGACGAGAAAGGATGTCGGAAGGGCTGGATGCTCTGATTCAGAGGTGGCCGGACCGCGGCCTGTTGTACGTGTTTCCGCCATGGGTACTCATAGGCAGGGTGCTCCAGCGTATAGAGATCCAATAGATCACACCCCACAAGTGAAGCAAATTTAAAGACTAATGTGCAAGAATCACTTCTATAGAAACCTCATTCAGTATTCATTTTTAACCTTTTTCAATTATTTATTTGTCGGAGCTGAGCCGTAGGAGGGACTAGGGAAATCTAGCCCCCCACCAGACTGCTAGCTGCTTTTATTTTATTTTATTAATGGTTCTTCACCAAATCTAATCACTTATCTCAAGTCCTTCGTTGACAACTCAGGAAATCGTCGCTCTTCTAGAAATGTATCAGCACGACGTGCACGTTTCGGGGGGATGACACCCTGTATCAAGTGCTTCCAAAACTTCATAGATATAGGCAACGAAAATCCACAAAACGCCGTCTATGCGGCTGAGGCTAAACTGAGTTTTTGGGCCGTTATAACCGGAACAAGATATATAGAAGGAACCAACCAATACGAACTGGGTAAACCCCACTGAGAGGGGAATCCCTGCCCTGATTGGTAGAGGGAGAAGTGAGATCACAAGACACTCAACCATTCAATCTCTTGATTTAGCCCATTCGGTTCTACCGAATTTAATTTAAAAATCCATTGCTGCTCCAATCTTTGTAATTTTTTTAATCGATCGCCTCCTCGAGGATCTTCAGGAACGTGATCAATAACTGACCAATGTAAATCTTCAAAACAATGGCCATGTGATATACAGTGTGATACAATCGGAGCAGTAAGAACCTTATGGCATAAACGAGATGCATGTTCTGAAAGACAGACCTTCACCGGGCGTATAGTCCGGCCTACATATAATAAAGCGCAAGGACATATCAAAAAATATACCACATATATCGAGCGGCATGTAGTGTCCCAAGATCGCTTATATGATCGAGACCCTTGCGGATGACACCATTCCACCCCTGACACAGCAGTAGTGCAAAAGGGACAAGACCCACACTCGGTTTAGCCTCAGCCGCATAGACGGCATTTTGTGGATTTTCGTTGCCTATATCTATGAAGTTTTGGAAGCACTTGATACAGGGTGTCATCCCCCGAAACGTGCACATTGTGCTGATACATTTCTAGAAGAGCGACGATGTCCTGAGTTGTCAACGAAGGACTTGAGATAAGTGATTAGATTTGGTGAAGAACCATTATTAAAATAAAATAAAAGAAGCTAGCAGTCTGGTGGGGGGCTAGATTTCCCTAGTCCCTCCTACGGCTCAGCTCCGACAAATAAATAATTGAAAAAGGTTAAAAATGAATACTGAATGATGAGGTTTCTATAGAAGTGATTCTTGCATATTAGCCAGCGTATAGAGAAGCACGGGGGGGCTGGTTCTGCTAATAGCGCTGGACTGGCCAAGGAGGCCGTGGTATGCCGACTTACAGCGACTGCTGGTGGAGCCGCCGTGGAAGTTACCGGACAGGGTGGATCTGCTCCTGCAGGGGCCGTTACACATGCCGCAGGTTCATCGGTTTTCGCTTACGGCCTGGCTCTTGAGAGGGCTCAGCTGATGATTAAGGGCTACTCGTCGGCAGTGATTGCTACAATGTTGCGGTCGAGGCGGCACTCCACGTCCTTGGCATATGTGCGAGTATGGAGGTTGTTTGAGGCCTGGTGTGAACAGAGGCAATTGTGGGCTTTGACGTCCACGGTAGCGCATGTGTTGTCCTTCTTACAGGATGGCTTGGACAAGGGCTTGGCAGCGTCTTCCCTGCGGGTGCAACTGGCGGCTATTGCTACCGCGGGCATGTGCAGGGAACATCGCTGGGGGCCCATAAGGATGTGAAACGGTTTTTGAGAGCGGTCTCCCTCTTGAGGCCTCCATGTAGAAAGGTGGTTCCGGCTTGGGATCTTAACCTCGTGTTAGAGGCGTTGTTGAAGGAGCCGTTTGAGCCTTTATCCCAGGCGACTCTGAAGGATCTCACGTTAAAGGTAGTTTTCTTGGTGGCCATTACTTCGGCGAGGAGGATTTTGGAGTTACAGGCGCTATCATGTAGGGAGCCCTTGTCTTTTGGTGAAGGGAAAGTAGTACTGCGTACAGTGCCCTCCTTTTTGCCTAAGGTCGTGTCCTCCTTTCATGTTAACCAGGAGGTGACCTTGCCGGCATTTGCTAGGTTGGTGGAAGGGGGGACGAAGGACAGGTTGCATAAGTTGGACGTGGGGAGAGTGCTTAAGGTGTATTTGCAGCGTACTGCAGCGTTGTGCAAATCGGATAGGCTGTTTGTCCTGTTTGGGGCCTCGCATCCAGGAGAGTCGGCTTCTAAGGCGTCGATTGCTCGGTGGATTAAGGAGGCGATTGCGTCGGCGTATCTTCTGAAGGGCAGACTGGTGCCTCAGGGGTTGAGAGCGCATTCTACTCGGGCTCAGGCAGCGTCTTGGGCGGAGTACAGTTAGGTCCCTGCGGCGGAAATTTGCAGGGCTGCGACTTGGTCGTCCTTGCACTCTTTCGTCTGGCATTATAGAATTGACGTGCAGGCGAAGGGTGATGTGAGCTTTCGATCGGCGGTGCTTCAGACGGCTCTGCTACTTCTCTATTGTTACGGGACTAGACTGGAGCTACGATAAGGAAGGTTAAATTAGACTTACCTGCTAATTGTAGTTCCTGGAGTAGATCCAGTCTAGTCCCGCTTCCCGCCCGGAAGTTTCTGCCATTAGGTAGCCTGAGCCACCGGGGAGGGGGTGGAGTCTGCCTCTCCTGCTGTTATGGCATGACGATGCTGGTGTACGGAGTTCTTAGCTTCTCTGGAGAGTGTCTGGCTCTCTTAGGGGGAGCGGAGGAGAATGGGGCGGCTCTGTTGTCCAGCTATCAATTTTTGGCTAGATAGTGTGAGAGCTTAGGTTTTTCATTTATGGTTGGTTGTTTGTTGCTCTGGTGGGTCGGCTTTGACAACAGTTAACTGGTTATAAGGGGGGGTCCTTGGACTACTTGTACTGGATCACTGGAAAAAGTGACATGCTCAGTCTCCTAGCTGCGGGAGGACGTTGACAACTCTATTGTTACGGGACTAGACTGGATCTACTCCAGGAACTACAATTAGCAGGTAAGTCTAATTTAACCATCTTCTTCTAAGCATCGAGATTCTACTAGCGTTGCACTCAAGGAAAACACACCGGACAAACAGCCCTGGTGGGAGGCCCCTTCCTCCAAAGCATTAACGGGGTTCCAAGATGTTCCCGAAGCTTCCACCTCCGGAGAACTCTTGGTGCCATGTTCTGGTGTCATGGCCTGCTCCACTGGTACCGACAACCAGACATCGGCAGGCTCCATGGATCAATGTATCCTGGCCATTGAGCGCAGTCTTGCGGCACGCTTAGCAGCTTCGGTACCGCTAATGCCACTACAGTCTGTTTCGCAGTCATTGATACTGGTATTGAGAGTACCTGTTCCGACCGATGTGCCTCCCTCCGTGCTTCCTCCCATGCCGGCCCTGGAATCGATCTCTGGTATCGAGGCAGTCCGATGCCGACTTTGATTGGTACCGGCATCAAGCAATACGTGCACATCCATCACGTAGATACTTTGAGTCCTCCGATGATTCTGAGGACTCCCCTCGGTACCAGAGTGGTTCTTCCTGAGGATCCTTCTTCTTCACCACAACGTCGGATGTCTCTTCCGGAGGACATGTCCTTTCAGGATTTCATACGTGATGTAGCCTGAAGACTCTTGATCACTGTGACCCTGGAAAAGGAACCGAGAGCTGAAGAATTAGGAATTCTTCAGTATCCGGCAGCTCCAAAGGAGGCTGCTACCCTTCCCATTCACCGAATTTTGCATGACCTCATGCTAAGGATGTGGGAATTGCCTTTAATGGTGTCTCCACACTCTTGGAGACTCGATACAATGTACAGAGTTCCACAATGCCCTGGTTTTCAGAAAGCAGAATTATCACACCATTCTATGGTAGTGGAATCAGCAATGCGTAGAATCAAGAGTGCTGACACGCATTCTTCCAAACCTCCTGGTCGTGAAGTGAGGACCCTCGATGCTTTTGGGCGTCGATGCCTTCAATCCTCTGCTATTGGCCAGAATAAGCTCTTACATACTTTACATGGGTATGTTTCTTCAGGAGGTTACAAGAGATTTGGAACTCATGGCTCTGCTTCTCCCCAATGACAAGAGGGCTGACTTCCTCCCTCTGGTCAAACATGCCCAGAATGTGTCTAAGTTCATGAACCGTGCGACCTTTGATTGCTTTGCGTGCATTAACAGAACTTCTGCTATCTCCATTGGTGCACGTCGCATTGCCTGATTTGGAACAATGGGTGCAAGATAAGCTGGGAAATATTCCTTGTACAGGAGAAAATCTCTTTGGCAAGGATTGGCAGGACAAAGCTGCTCAGCTTGAGTCCGAAAACACCACCACCTTGAACAGATTATCAAGGACCACAGCCAACCCAGCTAAGAAAAAGACAACTAAGGAACCCTTTTTCAACAAGGCTGTCCAGTTCATGCTCCCCAAAAGGGGCAGCAGCAACCCAAACAGAGGAAGGCCCAAGTCCCCAGAGCTCAACCAGCTCAGCAGACACAGCCTCCTCAGGGGCTTTGATTCCTTCCTAGGGAACTTAGTCATCCTATCTCTAAAGGGTCCAGAGCCTCTCACCATTCCAGGCACACTGTCATTTTACCGAAAGATGGCAACAAAATAACATCAGAGCAGTGGACTCTCTCCATTGTAACAGAGGGGTACAAACTCCATTTCCACAGTATGCCCCCTCCCACCATCACAAGACAGTTCAATTCTCGGGGTCCCTTCACCACTCTCTTGTGTCAAGAGGTCACCTCACTACTCGCTCAAGGAGCAATAGAAAAGGGTACCTATGTCCCAACAGGGCATGGGCTTTTACTCCCCTTACTTCCTCATTACAAAGAAACCGGGGGCGGGGGGGGGGGGGGGGGGGGGGGCGGATACAGGCCCATACTGGACTCAGAGTTGAACAAGTATCTGTTCTGAGAAAAATTCAAGATGATCTCTCTCAGAACGCTTCTTCCTTACATTCAGAGTCAGGATTGGCTATGTTCCCTAGATCTAAAGCAGGGGTCTCAAACTCCAGTCCTGGAGGGCCACAAACCAGTCAGGTTTTCAGGGTATCCCTAATGAATATGCATGAGAGAGATTTGCGTGCACTGCCCCAATGTATGCAGATTCATTAGGGATACTCTGAAAACCTGACTGGTTTGCGGCCCTCTAGGACTAGCGTTTGAGACCCCTGATCTAAAGGATGCCTATACACATATCCTCATTCTTGCAGATCACAGGAGGTTTCTTCAATTCCTCTTTCAGGGAAGACATTACCACTACAGGGTTCTACCCTTTGGACTGGCTTCTGCCCCAAGAGTCTTCACAAAATGTATGGCAGTAGTAGCAGCATTCCTGAGAACTCTGGGGATATTCGTCTTCCCCTACTTAGACGACTGGCTCATCCGAGCATCAACAGCTCCAGAAGCCAGCTCCGCGCTCTCCTGTACAATGCAAATCCTGCAGTACTTGGGACTGGTCATAAACCTCCCAAAATCTCATCACACCCTTTCTCAGTCCATAGAGTTCATAGGGGCTCTTCTAGACACAAGGCAGTCAAAGGCTTTCCTGCCAGAACCACGTTGTGTTCGAATACTCCAGCTTGCCTCTCAAGCAGCTATGAAAACCTTTCTAACTGCGCGGGAAATGCTTCAGTTGCTGGGGCATGTGGCATCCATTGTCCATGTGGTTCCCTATGCTCGCCTTCACATGAGAGCAGCCCAGTGGACCCTAGCCTCTCAGTGGACACAGGTATCGGGCCGCCTAGGGGACAAAATCAGAAACTCTATACGCCTCACTTTGTCCCTACAGTGGTGGCAGTTGCTGAAAAACCTTCTCGTAGGGTCTCCTTTTCAGCAGCCAATACACCAAGCCACCTTGACAACAGATGTGCCCAAGTTAGTTTGGGGGACTCACTTGGACAATCTCTCCACTCAAGGTCTCTGGACCGAGCAGGAGGCTTGCCTTCACATAAACCTCCTGGAACTCGGAGCCATCTTCTATGCTCTTCAAGTATTTCAGAACTGCCTGAGCTACAAGACTGGTCTTGTCCAGACTGACAATCAAGTAGCCATGTTCTATGTGAACAAGCAAGGTGGGACGGATTCTCAGGCGCTGTGCAACAAAGCTCTATGCCTTTAGGCCTTTGCCAGAGATCTTCAAATCCACCTTCTGGCGGTGTATCTTCCAGGCACACAAAATCTCCTGGCAGACAAACTCAGTCGAGAACCGCTGCCACACGAGTGGTCTCTTCATCCGGAGCAGGTTGCTCAAATTTTTCAGATCTGGGGAACTCCAGATATAGACCTCTTTGCAAGTCCTTAGAATGCCAAACTTCCCTAGTTCTGTTCCAGAATTCCAGCTCGGAACTGTCAGGCAAGGGATGCCTTCCATCTCCATTGGGGACAAGACTTCCTCTATGCCTACCCACTCATTCCCAAAACTCTATTAAACTTCAGAGCGACAGGGGCCATATGATCCTCATAGCCCCACACTTGCCACGACAAACGTGGTATCCACTACTGCTACATCTCTCTCAAGCCAAGCCTCTGGAGTTGGAATATTCTCCAGATCTTCTGTCCCAGGAGAACGGGACACTATTGCACCCGAATCCTCAGTCCCTACACCTGAGGGCATGACTGAGTTCCTAGAACTCCAGGATATCATCCTTTCCCAACAGGTTAAAGATATCCGTTTGGCTTCAAGAAAACCTTCCACAAGGCAGGCCTATGCCGTCAAGTGGAGAAGGTTCTCTGGTGTTCAAAAAAGGAACTTAATCCTTTTTCAGTTCCAGTGGAGGTGTTTTCTGGAGTATCGCCTCCATTTATCATCCTCTGGTCTTAAGACCAATTCAGTAAGGGTCTACCTTAGTGCTATTGTGGCTTTCCACAAGCCCTTGGATGGACAACCTGTCTCCTCTCAACCGCTTGTTCATGAGAGGTCTACTTTTAACTAAACCTCCCATTAAGCCACCACCCGTGGCATGGGATTTAAATCTTGTCCTTGGGCAGCTCATGAAACTGCCCTTCGAACCCTTAGCCACTACATCTCTGAAGTTTCTTTCTTGGAAGGTAATCTTCATAATTGCTTTCACTTCTGCAAGATGCATTAGTGAACTGCAGGCTTTAGTGGCTGATCCTCCTTATACAAGGTTCCACCATGATAAAGTAATTCTTAGGACTCGCCCTCACTTTATGCCAAAGATGGTTTCGCCTTTTCATTTAAACCATTCGGTTTACCTTCCTGTATTCTTCCCTAGGCCTCACGCCTCTGATGCAGAAAGGAATCTTCATACTTTGAAGGTAAAAAGCTAAAGCTCTTTTACAATCCAGAGAACTAAGCAACATAGAAAGGCTTCTCAGCTTTTTGTTGCCTTTGACGCCAGTCATCTTAGATTACCAGTTTCCAAGCGAACTCTGTCTAAATCAGGGGTCTCAAACTCAAATTGCTTTGAGGGCCAAATGAGGACTTGTAAAGTAACCCGCGGGCCGCATGGTCGGAACTTTTTTTTTTTTTTTTACAATAAAAAAAAAGTCAACATAAAAAGAACATAGTGCTGACTCATAGTGCCCAGAGGGGGAGTTTACCTTGTGTTCTCTTCAGAGTCACCCACCGTATGTCTCTCATCTCCGCCGGATGGATCAACTTCCTGCTCGGGCCATGTGGAACGTAGGACCCCTCATGCATTCCACCACCTCGTAGTAATGACTGCAGCCATCCAGGGACCGAAAATCACCCTCAGGCAGCCAAATCTCAGCCAGAACAGCAGCAAGAGCTCATCATTCACCTCTCAACATGCCAGCCTCTCCTGCATTTGATCTGCACTCAGTAGCACTTTTTTAATACAGGTGAGTTTCGCCGTTAAACCGGGCTCTCCGATCCCTCCCATCAGCTCATTTCCAATCCCAGCCCCCCATCAGCCCATTTCTAGTCCTTTCCTAGCCCCACCATCAGCCATGTCAAATCCTAGCTCCCCTCCACTCAGCCTGTTTTCAATCCAAGCCCCCATGAGCCTACTTCCAGTTCTAGCCCCTCCGTGAGTCCATTACAATCCAAGCCCCCACCACAGCCCATTTCCAATCTTAGCTCCCCCCAACGGCCCATTTCCAGTCCTGTCCTAGCTCCCCCCCACTCGGCGCTTTTCCAGTCCTAGCTCCCTCCCCTCACAGCCCATTTCCATTCCAAGCCCTCCTCCCCATCAGCTATTTGCAATTCAAGCCTCCCCTTCCACTCTGCCCATTTGCAGTTCAAGCCTCCCCTTCCACTCAGCCCATTTCCAGTCCTAGCAACCCCCCCCCCAACCCATTACCAGTCCTAATCCACCCCATCAGCCCATTTTCAGTCTTAGCTCCCCCCCCATAGCCCATTACCAGTCCTAACCCCCCCAGCAGCCCACAGCCCGTTACCAATCCTAACCCCCCTCCCCCCCCCCCAATCAGCCCAGGGAAATTTTAAAATAAAAAAAAAAAAAAAAAAAGAAGGCTGGCTGGCTGGCTGCTGCCGCTGCTGCCGTGGCAGCGGCAGAATCAAGTGTCCCGCGGCCCCCTCTCTGCCCGGCAGAGCCCTCCCTGCATCAGTCCTTTCAGCATGGCTTTCAAAGCCGCAAAGAGAGAGTTTCTCCCTCGCGGCTCTGTTGGCCCTGGCGGGCTTAACAGAGTCACAAAAGGGAAATTCTCCCTTCGTGGCTTTGAAAGCGGCGCCGAAGGGACTGATGGAGGGAGGGAGGGCTCTGCCGGGCAGAGGGGGGGCCGCGGGACACTCAATTCTGCTGCTGCCACGGCGGCAGCAGCCAGCCAGCCAGCCATGCTTCGCACGGCCTGCAGGCCGCGTGTTTGACACCCCTGGTCAAAATGGATTGCAGATTGCATATCCTTTGCCTATGAGAGCAAGGGACTTTCTCTCGAAGGCCATGTCACAGCTCACAATGTGAGAGCAATGGCAGCCTCTATGGCTAACCTTTGCTCAGTGTCCATTGATTACATTTGCAGAGCAGCCACTTGGGCTTCAGTACACACCTTTGCAGCCCACTACTGCCTAGACAAGGACTCCTGTCGGGATGCCTCGTTTGGCCAGGCTGTTCTCCAGCATCTCTTTCAGACTTAAAACAAATCCTACCTGCCGTCCCGGGTTTCGATGCCAGAGATCCATGGGAGGAAGCATGACCCATCTCAGCCTGGGTTTCGCAGCTTTCTGTTGTCATCTCCCAGCTGGGGAGTCCCCATATGTGAAGGCTACATTCCTGCTTGTTCCTGGATATAGCGTAGTTACTCACCTGTAGCAGATCTCCAGGAATAGCAGGGATTGAGTCTTCACAACCCACCCACCTACCCAAGGGTTGTATATCTCGCTCTCGCGCTCTCTCAGCTATAAACTCAATGCAGTGCAGGGGCAGTGGGATGCTCCCAAAAGCTTTCCTATTGGACGCTGGGGAGCGTTCCCTCCCGGGCTCCATTGGTACCGACGATACCCATATGTGTAGACTCAATTCCTGCTGTTCCCAGAGATCACCTGTTACAGGTGAGTAACTACGCTTTAATGAAGGCAGTGGAACGGGTAAACGTAGATTGGTTGTTTATGCCATCAAAAAGTAGAAAGACTAGAGGACATGCAATGAAGCTACAATGTAACCCATTTAAGACTAAAACTAATAAAAGAGAAATTTTTTTTACTCTAAGCGTAATCAAGCTCTGGAATTTGTTACCAGAGGATATAGTAAAAGCTGTTAGTGTATCTGAGTTTAAAAAAGGTTTCCTTATCGTATCCTCCTGTCCATTCCCAGCCCAGATGGGCAATCACACCTGTCCAGCAGCTTGGAGATTGAGCATGTCAGACCTTTGACCACAGCATGCTTGGGAAGCCCCTCCCAGCCCCCAGTAAGCAGCTGGAGAGACATGTCTCCCCATGGGGGGACACCTGCTTGGTTTCTTTTGTTCTTTCAGACCCTTTGACTATCCCTCTGCCCTTCCCCTCCAAGCAGCACCAGTGCCTGAGGGAAGGGGGAAGCCCATCTCTGGCACCCTTCTCTGTGGGAGCAGTCAGTCTTACTTGTTGGGCAGCAGTGAGGAGAGGAGCCTCTGGGTTGAAATTGGGTGCCCAAAGCCTGGCCTGATATTTGAAGGGAGGCGCTTCTCCAAGGCCCCTTTTTCCCCCCGTTGGTGTCCGCAATCTCTAAAGCCAGCTTTGACTGAGTGTTGTGAGTAATTTTACCTCAGGCAGCCTCCCCAAAGCATAGTGCAGCGACGGCTGAAGCCTCGAGGCAGGCTGAGCGCCAGCAGAGACAGCTGTTATTTTCCTCCCTGTGACCTCCGAAGCCGACAGGAGGCTGAGCAGCCTGCAGGACAAGCAACCTTTACTTGCTCGGGTAAGCAGTGAAGACAGGTAATTTTTGTTTTGGTGCATTGGAGAGGGAGAAGGTGAAGGTAAAGCTGGATTTTAGGGAAGCCTGCCATCCCGTTTAGGCAAGAAAATTGAAGGAGGCCATCTTTTAATTTTTTCCTCTTTCTGCTTTCCCGCGGCATCCAGGCCTCTCGGGACTTGCTCAACGGTGATTTTTGTTCCCCTTAGCCTCACTCAAGGAGCTCGGCTTTTTCTTCTGGTAACGAATTGAAAAACAAAACAAAAAAAAAATGCTTAGCAGACCAACTTGCCTAGCTTTGTGGTTCCAGGAGGGCAGCTGTGTCAGAGGGCTTCTGCAGGGGCTATGAGACAGAGGCATAGGTGGATGACCTGCTGGAGGGGGCAGATGGCTCAGAGGAAGAAGGGGAACCCCAGCTAGGGGTGGAGGAGCTCAGTCCTAGGAGCAGGACATGATCCATCCCCCTCCCCCCCAAATACACTGGGATCACGACAGAAGCCCGGGATTCTCAGGCACCCTGACCCTCCACCTCCAAGGATGTTCCAACAGAGGACTTCTCAGGGTGGGGGGGGGGGGGGGGAATCTCTCGAGTTCAGCCTTCTCATGCACAAAGCCTTCTGCATTAGACAGAAGAACTTGGGATCGGGGCTTATGAAACCGGCCAATAAGAGACCCTTGGCTGAGGTGGAGGTGTCCTCCAGTGTGCAAGAAGGCCCTATGGCCAAAGCCAGGTGTGCAGCTGAGACCTGGGATGACTCTGTGTCAACACGGTTAGAGGGACCAGAGACGCAGGATGTCTGAGAAGCCTCACAGGCGGATGAAATGGAAGAGGGTGAGATTCCACATGAGGAAGAGGCCCGCATTGTGTGAGTTTTCCACAGGGAGGAACTGTCGGCTCTGATCTCTCATTCTCTGAAGACCCTCAATATGGCTTCAGGGTCACAGGTGGAGGAGCCCCTGGAGGACCCTTTATTCCAGGTACTCAGGAAACTGCAGACAGTTTTTCCCATGTATCAGGTCATCAGGCAGATGATTCTAGAGGAATGGGAGGTCCCGGAGGAGGGGCTGAGAGGAGCTAGAACGATGGCGTGTCTCTACCTGCTTCCCGAACAAGAGAAGGAGCTGTTTTGCTCTCCCAAGGTGGACGCAGCAGTTTCGGCAGTGATCAAGATGATCACCATTCCGGTGGAGGGCAGTTCGGCCCTAAAGGACATGCAAGATAGGAAGCTGGAGACCTTGCTGAAGTAAGCTTTTGACATTAACGTGGCTTCTCTTCAAACCTCTTTGTGTGGTGTGGTCGTGGCATTGGCCTGCCTGCTCTGGGCATAAAGGTGCCAGGAGGAGGCAGCTCTCCCAGAAGCAGCTAAACTAGAGTCGGGCACGGCCTACTTGGTGGATGCCTTTTATGACCTGATTAGGTGCCAAGCCTGAAGCATGGCAGCAGTGGTCTCTGCACACAGATACTTGTGGCTCCATAACTGGTTGGCAGATGGTTCCTCCAAATCACGCCTGAGCAGGCTCCCATTCAAGGTAAAGCTCTTGTTCAGAGGGGCTCTAGAGAAGTTGGTTAAGGGCTTGGGAGAATCCAAGGGCGGAAGACGAGCAGAAGCTGAGTCGGGCAACACGCAAGGTCGAGGTCAGGCATGGGACTTCCAGGCTACTCTATTCACACCCTACTAGAGAAGAAAATTTCCTTCAAGGTGTCAGCCCTTTTGAGGCTTCAGGGGGTAGGAAGGGGTTTCTCCCTTCTATAACTGCACCTCCAACAAAGCAAAGTGGATCCAGGCAGAGTTGGTTCATGTAGGGGGAAGACTGCATGAATTTTATTCTGCCTGGGTCCAGATCATCTCCGACCAGTGGATTTTGGAGGTCATCAAGGAGAGTTATGCCATAAAGTTTGTTTGACCACTCAAGGAAGACTTCTTGCTATCTTGCAGAGCACCTCACAAACTCCAGGTGGTGCAGGTCACCTTGCAGAGGTTGGTACAGTTGCAGGCGGTCACAGAAGTGCCACGAAGCCAAACTGACTCCAGTTGGTATTCCATTTACTTTATGGTCCCCAAAAAGGAGGGCTCCTTCTGGCCTATTTTGGATCTCAGACATGTGAATCATTGCCTCAGGGTCTCATGTTTCCTGATGGAAACCCTGAGGTCAGTGATTGTGGCTATCAGAGGAGAGATCCTTATGTTCTTGGACCTCATGGAAGCTTACCTGCATATTCCAATTCGGCAGGAGCATCAGCACGTCCTAAGATTCATAGTGACCATGGGACATTTTCAATTTACCGTGCTGCCTTTCAGACTAGCAGCTGCCCCCTGGATATTTACCAAAGTCATGGTTGTGGCAGCGGCTGCACTTTGAAAGGAAGGAATTCTGGTGCACCCTTACCTCGATGATTGGTTGATGCAGGCAGAGTCCAGGGAAGAGTGTGAGAGGGCCACCGCTCGGATGGTTGCGTTCCTGCAGAGCCTAGTCTGGGTGATCAATGTGGCCAAGAGCAACACGAACCCATATCGGGAGTTGATTTACCTGGGAGCCCAGTTTCAGACACAAGAAGGCAAGGTCTCTTTGCTCTCTGAGCGAATGAACAAACTGCAGTTACAGATCAGGGTCTTCTTAAGGACATTGGCTCCGACGGCATGGCATTATCTACATCTCCTGGGCTCAGTGGTGGCAACAATTGAGCGGGTACCTTGGGCTTGGGCATATATCAGACCGCTACAGAGGTCCCTCTTGAGGAGATGGTCGGCCCATCGTCATCTGTTGGATAAGCGGCTGCTTTGCCCAAGGGAGGTAAAAATAGCACTCCACTGGTGTCTGAGGCTCAAAGTTGCTAGCGGGGATGCCCCTGGAAACACCATAGTGAATTGCCCTCATGACATATGCCAGCCTGATAGGTTGAGGTGCCCACTATCAGGCGCAGGTGGCACAGGGCAGCTGGTCGGCGGAATAATACACTTGGGCTGTAAACAGGTTGGAGTTGCAAGCCATAGCCTTGGCCCTCCAGAGCTTCACAGATTTTCAAGGAAAGGTGGCCACTGTGGTGTATATCAATGTGCAAGGGGGCATAGGCAGCATCCAGTTAGAAAGCAAAGTCGCTCCTTTGGCATGGGTGGAGGACAACCTCCAGGCATTGTTGGCAGTGCACGTGGTTGGAAGAACAAATGTGGTGGCTGATTACCTCAGCAGAGTGCAAGTGGATATAGAAATATGATGACAGAAAGACCACATGGCCTATCTAGTCTGTCCTTCCATCCTGGCGAGTGGATGCTAAATGACAAGGTGTTTGCACAGCTGGTTCACCGCTGGGGCCCATCAGTTATGGACCTCATGGCAACCTTGGCACTCATGGGGTTATATGGGCATAGTCATTTTGACTCTGCTGAAGGCACGTAAGCATTCCACTTCACTAGCTTACTTTAGGATCTGGAGGCTCTTTGAGAGTTAGTGGGTAGACAAGGGACTGAGAACTCTGGAGGCTCCCCTTCTGGAGCTGCTAACCTTTCTTCAGGCGGGCCTGGACAAAGGCTTAGCGCGTAACTCCCTGTGGGTGCAGGTGGCAGCATTGGCATGTTACCGGGGGAAGGTGCAGGGGAAATCTCTAGCAGCCCGTCCAGTCATGGTGCATTTCTTAAGGGCCATAAAGCAGGTTTGGCCTCCATTGGGGTCAATAGTCCCCACATGGGATCTTAATTTGGTGATTTCGGCACTGAATGCGACACCATTTGAGTCTGTCTGAGTGCTTGCTGAAGGACTTAACTTTGAAGACGGTCTTCTTGGTAACCATCTGTTCAGCCAGGAGAATCTGAGCTGCAAGCCTTATCTTGCTGGAACGTTTCCTCTCCATTTCTAAAGAAAAGATGGTTCTTCAGCTGGTCCCATCCTTCCTGCCTAAGGTGGTTTCTAGGGTGGTCCATAAAAATGAATTCCTGAATTCCTTTGCTCCCTGGCCTGATTCTGGTTCCATTTAGGTAGAAAACACTGTGTACAAAGTTTGAAGCCAATAAAATAATATTTAGGGGTGGCTCAACAAGTCTTGAGATTTCCCCCTGGGAGCAGATGACGAAATGTTGCATCATCTTGTATCATCCACTCAGTTCCACACTGATTACATTTGATTGCGTCATATTTGAACTAATCTCGTCTCTGAGAGGTGGCAAAGACATTGTACTATTATCTTTGTATCTTTATTCTTTTCAGATGGTGAAAAAACGTGGTTTTTATCTCATTGAAGAAATGTCCACCACAATTCTGGGGGCCAAGCTCCCCAGCAAGGAGCAAGTGTTAAGTGTATTTTTACATCACCATATGACATTAAACAAAGGCGTTAGTGAAAGTGCATCTATTGTAACAAGTGAAGTAGAAGCTTACTGGGAAAAGGCCAGGCTTCCTGTTCAAAGAAATGACAAAATTCAAGAAAAAGTAAAGAAATTGTTCAATCAGTGGAAACTTTTGAAGAAAAACAAAGGGAGAGGAGGGAAACAAGAGGCAAATGAAAAAGAATTCCAAGTTGCAATGAAAAACCTATTTGATGTGGCGCATGCCAATGCAATGTCTTTAATTCATATTCAAGAAGACAAAGAATTCTTAATAGCGCAACGAGAATCAGGGCGCCGCAGCTCAATGTGCACGATGGACAAGAAACTGGTCAACACGGAAGCAAGATCGCAACAGCGAGAAGAAGAACTGAAAAGGCGCAGACAAAAACATGTTGCCGAAGCCGAGGCAACTACAAGCCAAGTTCAGCTGGAAGGATCTTCTTCCTCAGCAGAGTCAGGTGAAGACTCGTCGATATCTGCGGATTCAGATAACGGACAGAAGAAAGCAACTCCACAAACGAAGCAGTATCGACCTAACAATGTCTGGACCCTAGAGCTTACAGCAGCCCTGGATCGGACAGGGACAACGGATCACAATGCTCTGTTTGTGGTAGCTGAAACCCCCAGACGTCTGGGACATTATCCTGGGGAGCTCAATATCAGCCGCTCCAGCATCAAGCGCCATAGAGAAAAGCACCGTCAGCATCAATGGACGGACCTGCACAATGCATTCAAAGCCGAAGGCAAAACATGCATTGTGCATTGGGATAGCAAGTTATTGCCATCTCTCCTCTGTTCAACCACATCCGTTGACCGCCTTCCAGTTTTGATAACGGCTGTCTCCACTGGAGAAACACAACTTCTTGGTGTACCAAAACTGACATCAGGAACGGGCGAGAATCAAGCTGCAGCAGTTTATGAACTGTTACAGGAATGGTGTTTGGATGAAAAGGTTGCAGGCTTCTGCTTTGATACAACTGCATCGAACAGGGACGTTGATCAGGAGCGTGCATTCTTCTAGAACAGAGACTCCGTCGCACAGTCCTTCATTTGGCATGCCGCCATCACATTTACGAAATAATTCTTGGTGCAGTATTCTCTACATGCTCTGGAGCTTCATCGGGTCCCGATGTCCAACTCTTTCGCCGGTTCCAAAAGAATTGGTGCTCCCTTGACAAGTCCAACTATCAAACTGGAAAAGACTTGGAGGTGCTGCAACCTGACAGGGATCGCATCATGAAGTTTGCGGAATCCAAGTTGGCACAGGGCAATCACCGAGATGATTACTTGGAATTCTTGGAGTTAACGATTGTCTGCCTTGGAGGGAATCTTCCTAGTTTCAATTTCAAGAAACCCGGAGCTTTCCATCATGCCAGATGGATGGCAAAAGTCTTGTACTGTCTCAAGATTTGGATGTTCCGAGGACAACTCAAAGATCTTACCCAATGGGAGGAGTCCTGTGTTCGTGATGTGAGCATTTTCTCCATCCTGATTCATGTGGAAGCCTGGTTTTCTGCCCCTGATGCCGCAGTTGCTCCTCGAACAGATTTGGAGATGCTGAAGAAACTACACTCTTACCACAATGACTGTGTTGGAAGAGCGGCCAGAGACAAACTGCAACAGCATCTGTGGTATGTGTCAGAGGAGCTTGTGGCACTGTCACTGTTCGATGAAGCTGTTTCAGCACCGACAAAGCGGGCCATAGTGTCGGCCATGATCCCGGCAGAATCAGATGAAAGCGATGAGGATGATGACGAAGACGAAGATCCCCCAAAGCGGGTCTAATTGAAAAGTTCCATGATTCCACCACTCGAATCTTTTGCAACTCGCAAGTCAATCCGTTTCCTGAAACTTCTCGACATCAACAGTGATTTTCTTAATGCAGACCCAGAAGACTGGGAAGAGAATGCATCATTCAAAGACGGTCTGAAGAAAGTAAAATCTTCCAGTGATCAACGATGTGGCTGAGCAAGGGGTCAAACTCATTGAGGAGTTCAACGGCCGACACACCACAAAAGAAGAGCAACTCCAGTTTCTTTTGGGTGTTGTCTCGCAACACCGTAAGATGTTCCCCACATCGTCAAAGTCCTTACTAGCATCTGGACCACATTGAGTGCTTGGCAAGCATGATACCCCCGTCTATGAGCGGATAATACCCAGTGGTCTGACGAACCCTGGGGGGGATCCAGGGGCCTGATAGATAGGGACCTTGAGCCACCCCTAAATATTATTTGATTGGCTTCAAACTTTGCACCCATTGTTTTCTACATAAATTGAACCAGAATCAGGCCAGGGAGCAAAGAAATTCCTACTTTTATTTTTTCCCCTATGGCAGTGGACCACCCTAGACTGGTTTCTGCATTTCATGTGAATCAGCCGGTTACTCTCCTGGTATTTTCGGGCGAGGGAAGTTCCAAGTCTGAACCCCTTTTGTGGTTCCTGGATGTACATCGCGCCCTTTGGCGTTACTTGAAAGTCACAGATCAGTTCAGGAAGACTGATAGGTTTTGTCATGTTTGGAAGTCCTCACAAGGGAGTGGCAGCATCTAAGGCTTCCATTTCTCGGTGGGTTAGGGAGACTATTGGCTCGGCTTACCTGCTCAAGCGCCAAGCGGTACCAGTGGGGTTGCAGGCTCAATTGACAAGGGCACAAGCGGCTTCCTGGGCAGAGTCAAGCTTGATTCCACCAGTGGATATCTGCAGGGCTGCAACATGGGCATCCCTACATACTTGTGTAAAGCATTATCGTTTGGATGTGCAAGCAGTGAGTGATCTGAAGTTCGGGGCGGCAGTGATTCAGGCCGGGCTTGCTAGTACTGCTATGTTACATCCCATCCATGTTGGGACTGGACTGGAGGATACGATAAGGTAGATGAAATTGGACCTTACCTGCTAATTGTCTCTCCTTAGGTTTCTCCAGTCCAGTCTCTGACCCACTGCTAACTGATTTAAACTGCGATCCCGGACCTGAAAAAAGGACATCAATAAGTCCGTGCAGAACAGTCAAAGGGAGAACAGTGTTAAGTGGTCCTAGTCCATTGGTGGTGGTGGTGGTGGGTGGGGGGGAGGAGAACCAGGGATGCTCCCGGACAGAAGGTAGGTAGAGTCCTTGGGCATTCTGTCTCATCTTGGGGCCTCCTTTCCTGACAGGAAGAGGTTTGTCCTTCCTTTTGCACTCGGTTTAAGGGGACTTATGGGGTTAGTTCTCAAATATGTTTTGTCCTGAATTACAGACCTGGTGTTGCAGGGTGCATATGTCTATTACTATTCTAACTCTGCTTTGTCAGTAGGATGCTGGGGGGAGGGGGGTGGTTCTGGCTACCCAAGTATGCTGAGATCAAAAGTCTGACATGCTTAGTCTCCAAGCTACTGGACAGACGTGTCTACCCATCCATGTTGGGACTGCACTGGAGATGGTCAAGGAAAGACAATTGGCAGGTAAGGCCTAATTTCACCTTGGACAAGTTCCTGGTGGAAAGGTCCATAAACCATTATTACAGAGGACCTCAAATTCACTGCTTACCCTAGAACCAAGCATCATGGAACCTGTGTGCCTTTTTGCAAACCTACCAGGTACTTGTGACCTAGATTGGCCATTGTTGGAAACAGGATACTGGGCTTGATGGACATCTGTCTGACCCAGTATGGCATTTATGTTCTTTCGCAGTTGAAGGCTGTTGTACCTATACCCTCTGCAGAGCAAGGAGAGGGTGGTTGTTCTATCTTCTGTTTGGTATCCATAAAGGATGGGTCTTTCTGGCCCATTTGGGACCTGAAGGTAGTTGGTGCCAGACTTCGAGTGCCTCCCTTCTACATGGAGACCATCTGGTGGGTCATTGCATCGATCTGGCTGGGTTTAATATCAGATAAGTGCATTTTACAACTAATTATGGACAATTTTCTGATTTATGAGTCTGGTTTTAAATTTACTGGTTGAATAAAAGGGACATGTATTGTGATTAGGGGATGGTTTAAAGTGCCTTTCCTTCACAATTTATGTCCGACAAATAAAAAGTGTCACAGAGGGTTTCACAGTATCCTGTTGGTGTATCTTTAAAAAAGGTTTGGACAAATTTCTGGAGGGAAAGGTCCATATACCATTACTAAAGAGGAGACGGGAAATTCACTGCTTACCCCATGGCGAGCATGGTGGAAGCTGTGGACTTTGGGTACCTGCCAAGTACTTGTGACCTGGATTGGCCATTGTTGGAAACAGGATACTGGGCTTGATGGACCTTGGTCTGACCCGGTATGGCATTTCTTATGTTTTTTTGAGAGTTTATATCCTCCCTGGATCTTGCCGAAGCATACTTCCACATTACAATTCCGGAGCATCATCATGGTGCTTCATAAGAACATAAGATATGCCATACTGGGTCAGACCAAGGTCCATCAAGCCCAGTATCCTGTTTCCAACAGTGGCCAATCTAGGTCATAAGTACCTAGCAGTTTCCCCAAAAGACACAGGTTCGGCAATACTTGTACTGGGTCAAGCATTGATATCCTGGGTCCCTTCGTAATAATGGTTTATCGACCTTTCCTTCAGGAACTTGTCCAAACCTTTTTTAAACCCAGCTACACTAACAGCCTTTACTACATCCTCAGGTAACAAATTCCAGAGTTTGATTACACGTTGAGTAAAAAAAATATTTTATTTTATTAGTCTTAAATAGTTTACCCTGTAGCTTCATTGCATGTCCCCTGGTCTTTCTATATTTTGATATCGTAAACAATCGATCTACATTTACCCGTTCCACTCCATTCATTAATTTATAGACTTCTATCATATCTCCCCTCAGCCGTCTCTTTTCCAGGTTAAAGAGCCCTAACCTTTTTAGCCTTTCTTCATAGGAGTATCCTTCCATCCCCTTTACCATTTTGGTGGCTCTTCTCTGAACCTTTTCTAATAACGCTATATCCTTTTTAAGATACGGCGACCAGAATTGCACCCAATATTCAAGGTGCGGTCTCACCATGGAATGATATAGAGGCATTATAATATCTTTTGTTTTATTTTCCATTCCTTTCCTTATGATACCTAGCATTCTATTTGCTCTCTTGGCTGCCGTTGCACACTGGGCCAAGGGTTTCAACATGTTATCCACAATGACGCCTAAATCTCTTTCCTGGGTGGTAGTTCCTAATGTGGAACCTTGCATTGTGTAACCATAGTTTGGGTTGTTCTTCCCTAGGTGCATAACTTTGCACTTGTCCACATTAAATTTCATCTGCCATTTTGATGCCCAGTCTTCCAATTTATCAAGATCCTCTTGCAATTTTCCACAATCCTCTTGGGTTTTAACAACTTTAAATAGTTTTGTGTCATCTGCAAATTTGATAACCTCACTCGTTGTTCCACTTTCCAGGTCATTTATGAATATGTCAATAAGCAGCGGACCCAGCACAGATCCCTGGGGTACACCACTATTCACCTTTCTCCATTGGGAAAATTGGCCTTTTAGCCCAACCTTCTGCTTTCTATCTTTTAACCAGTTCTTGATCCACAGTAGTACACTGCCTCCTATCCCATGACTCTTTAGTTTTGCCAAAAGTCTCTGATGAGGGACCTTGTCAAAGGCTTTCTGAAAGTCCAGATATACTATATCAACAGCTGTTGAAAAAGCGCCGCGCTGATCAAGTTAGTAAGGAATCAAACCGCATGAAGCCACGGAAGGCCGGCAGCATCGTTTTGTAGTTATGTATTGTTTTCTCAGCATGAATTGAAGGCAATGAGGTTCCCCTGATGAACCGCGGACAGTGAAACGCCGCAGTGGGACCCTAATGAGAGCGTCGGGAACTCAGTGAAATTGGCGTACAGACTTCAGCTTATGCAACACTCTTGATATATATTAGCGTATGGATTCCAGCCTGTGCAGCATTTTTGAGAGCTTGGATTACAGCAGCTCAGCAGCAGAGTGCCAGCTAAGTGCTATTATTATGAATATATGATATATTTGGATGATTTGGCATATGCGCTTTTCAATACCAAGTTTAAAAGTCTGGAACGAGCACTATTACTTTCATCAGTGTGAGGCATATTTTATAAAATAGGTTTCCATATAAAAGGTCGTTGATGTGATTGTTAGCTACAGCTGTGGAGATTCTAAAGAGCCCGGCTGGCTACAGACTGAGACCTTTGGAAATCTGAAGATCTGGGTGATTATTGTTTAACTAGCTGAGAAACATTTAGCATTGTGTTATTTTTGAGCGCAACTTTGGACATTTTCTGCATATCGCTCAGTTAGAGACTTAGACATTTTAAGCATACCCAAGACATTTCAAAGTTTTCCAACAGGGCAGCCTTTGACTCCTTTGAAGGTGCCATCAGAGCCTCAGGCATTGCCATAGCTGCTCGCAGAATTGCTTGGCTCCAGGCTTCTGATTTAGAGCCCTGGGTTCAAGATGGCTTAGGTTTTAACCTGTACAGGGAAGATTTCCTGTTTGGCAAAGAATGGCAAATAAAAGCCACTCAAATGGATGCAGAAAACTCTGCTCTGGATAGACTTTCAAAGTCAACCTCCATTCCTGCCAAGAAAAAGCCTTTTTAAAAGTTTTTCTTTAAAAAGGGCAGATTTCCTTCTACTTCTGGCCAACAATCTTCTACAGGTCGCTTTGCCACTAAGCGTCAGCAACCTAAACAGGCCAGGCCTAAGCCTACAGGGGCTGCTGCAACTCAGCAGGCCCAACCTCCTCAGGGTTTTTGACTTGATGCTAGAGAACTTAGCCTTTCTGGCTCTAAAGCAGCCAGAGCCTCTCACCATTCCAGGAAGGTTGGCTCATTTTGCTCCCAGATGGGAGCAAATAACATCAGAGCAGTGGACCCTCTCCATCATCAGAGAGGGCTACAAGCTTCATTTCTCAGACCTTCCTCCCCACACCATGGTGAGACACTTCAATTCTCCCACATCTCTTCTTGACCTTCTAGGTCAAGAGGTAACTACCCTTCTTGCCCAAGGGGCAATAAAAGAAGTTCCTCTTCTTCATCAAGGGTCAGGGTTCTACTCCCCCTATTTTCTCATTCCAAAGAAGACGGTGATACAGACCCATCTTAGATCTCAGAGAATTGAACAAATTTCTATGCAAGGAGAAGTTCAAGATGCTTTCTCTGGGCACTCTCCTTCCATACCTTCAAAGTCAGGATTGGCTTTGTTCTCTAGATCTCAAGGATGCGTACACCCATGTCCTCATCCATCCCTCTCACAGAAGATTCCTACGGTTTCTTTTCCAAGGAAAACATTACCAATACAGAGTTCTTCCTTTCGGTCTAGCCTCTGCTCCAAGAGTGTTCACAAAATGCATGGCAATAGTTGCTGCATTTCTACGAACTCTGGGAATATTTGTCTTCCCATACCTGGACGACTGACTCATTCGAGCTCCATCTCAGTCAGAGGCCCAGAATTCCTTGGACCACACAAGGCGCATTCTGCAGTATCTGGGACTTGTGGTAAACCTCCCAAAGTCTCAGCTCACCCCTACTCAGTCCCTAGAATTCATAGGGGCCTGGTTGGATACCACTACTGCAAGGGCTTACCTTCCTCAGGCCCGTTGCCAACGTCTAGTGCAGTTAGCCTCCCAGATTCAGTTAAAAAGCCACTTAACTGCTAGGCCACATGGCTTCCACAGTGCATGTGGTTCCCTATGCTCGCCTACACATGAGAGCAGCTCAATGGACTTTGTCCACCCAGTGGACTCAAGCTTCAGGAGCTCTCTCAGACCAAATAGCAACCACCAAACGTCTCTTTTGGTCTCTCCAATGGTGGATGTCCACTCAAAACTTGTTGCTGGGGTCCCCCTTCCAACAGTTGTTGCCCCAAGCAACCCTCACAACAGATGCCTCCCAAACAGGTTGGGGAGTCCATCTACAGGACCTCTCCACTCAAGACACTTGGTCCCCACAGGAGACCTCCCTTCATATCAACCACTTGAAACTTCGAGCAGTTTTTCTAGCTCTCAAGGTCTTTCATACCCTCAGCTACAAGACAGTCCTCATTCATACGGACAATCAAGTAACCATGTTTTACATAAACAAGCAAGGAGGAACTGTCTCTCTGTCGCTTTGCAATGAAGCTTTAAGATTGTGGGCTTTCGCCAGAGAGCATCAAATCCATCTCCTGGCAGTATACCTCCCAGGAGTCCAAAACTCTTGGGCAGACAGACTCAGTCGAGTTCTGCTTCCACACGAATGGTCCCTGCACATGTATCAGGTACTCAGAATCTTCCAAGAATGGGGAACCCCGGACATAGACCTCTTTGCAAGTCCGTGGAATGCCAAACTTCCCCGGTTCTGTTCCAGAATTCCCTGTCAGGGAGTTCAGGCCAAGAATGCCTTCCTCCTCCATTGGGGTCAGGGCTTCCTGTATGCATTTCCACCCATTCCCTTGATTCCCAAGACTCTGTTCAAACTCCAGAGGGATCAAGGATCTATGATCCTCATAGCTCCAAGCTGGCCACGCCAAGTGTGGTACCCTCTACTTCTACATCTCTCCCAAGCCCCCTCTCTGGACTTGGGAGCTGCTCCAGACCTTCTGTCCCAGGAGGAAGGGACTTTGTGGCACCCAAACCCCAAGTCCCTACACCTCAGAGCTTGGTTACTGAAGGCCTAGACCTTCAAGACTGGAATCTTTCTTAACAAGTGAAGGATATCCTCCATGCTTCCAGAAAACCTTCCACCAGGCGTTCTTATGCTTTTAAATGGAAAAGGTTTTCCATTTTGTGTGCTGAAAAGGGTCTTGACCCTCTAGCACTACCTTTAAATTCTCTGTTGGACTATCTCCTGCATCATTTGAGTGCTATTGCAGCATCCCTTAAGCCCATCAATGGACAACCTATTTCCTCTCATCCTCTCATTGCAAGATTCATGAGAGGCCTAACTTTAACTAAACCTCCCATTAGGCTGCCTCCGGTGGCATGGGACTTAAATTTGGTTCTTGGTCAGCTCTTGAAGCCATCTTTTGAACCCTTAGCCACTACCTCCTTGAAGTTCCTTTCATGGAAGGTTATTTTCCTCATTGCAGTTACTTCAGCTCGCCGCATCAGTGAACTGCAGGCATTAGTGGCTAATCCACCTTATACAAGGTTCCATCATGATAAGGTAGTCCTTAGGACAAATCCACACTTTATGCCTAAAGTGGTCTCACCTTTTCATCTTTAATCAAGAAGTATATTACCTGTCTTTTTTCCAGCTCCTCATGCATCCAGTGCAGAGAGGAATCTTCATACTCTGGATTGTAAAAGAGCTCTTGCTTTTTACTTACATAGGACACAGCAGCATAGAAAGTCTTCCCAGCTTTTTGTTGCTTTTGATCCTTCTCATTTGGGACTTCCAGTCTCTAAGAGAACACTGTCCAATTGGATTGCTCAGTGTATTTCTTTCGCCTACCAGAGTAAAAACCTTTCTCTGGAGAGCCATGTCACAGCTCATAATGTGAGGGCCATGGCCACCTCTATGGCTCATCTAAATTCTGTGTCCATCGACCAGATCTGTCGAGCAGCCACCTGGGCCTCGGTTCATAACTTCACAGCCCATTACTGCTTGGACAAGGACTCCCGCCGGGATGCCTTATTTAGTCTGGCTGTCCTCAAACACCTGTTCCATTCTTAAACAACTCCTACCCTCCTTCCCTGGATGGATGCCTGAGATCTATAGGAGGAAGTAGACCCCTCTCCAGGGTCTCATATCCTAGGGGATCTCCCAGGCATCTTAGCTAGGGAGTCCCCATATGTGAAGACTCATTCCTGCTTGTTCCTGGAGATAGCACAGTTACTTACCTGTAACAGGTGATCTCTGGGAACAGCAGGAATAAGTCTTCACAACCCTCCCACCTCCCCTAGGAGTTGTATCTCTTTTTCTATCTTTCCTTTCCTCTCTTTCTCTATTGTCTCAGCTTTAAACTCGAACTGAGGAGAGATGGTTAGGAAAGGCGGGAAGGCAGCGCACAGGCGCTGGGGGATGCTCCCAAAAGCTTTCCTTTTTGGGAAGCTGGGGAGCATTCCCACGCAGGCTCCGTCGGTACCGACGTACCCATATGTGAAGACTTATTCCTGCTGTTCCCAGAAATCACCTGTTACAGGTAACTGTGCTTTCCTTCAATTCTTCCACACCTTTAAATACCACTTCAGTCATGGGTAACATCCCTACATCTTCCTCAGTAAAGACCGAAGCAAAGAATTCATTCAGTCTCTCCGCTATCTCCTTGTCGCCTCTTAGTGCCCCTTTAACTCCTCTATCATCTAATGGTCCAACCGACTCTCACAGGTTTTTTGCTCATAACACTTATTAAAAGTGGGCTGCTACACAGTACCCTGTCCTGTGCTGCTGAGGTAAGCTATATTCTTATTTAATTTAAATTATAGCTCTTTGCTGCTGCTAGGCTCTAACTTATTATGAAATTTTAAACTATAAGCTCTCTGGGTTCTAAATTTAACCAGAAAGCTCTCCTATGTGTTTTAAATTGAAACTAAAAGTACTTTGCTGATGCTAGGCCCTGAGTGACTATTAAATTAAAACTACAAGCTCTCTGCTGGGTATGAAATGTAACCAGAAAGTTCTCTTCTGTGTTTTAAATGTAAACTTAAACTGCTGCTACTAGGCCCTGACAGATTAAATAGTTTTAATAGAAAGAATTCCCTTCAGAAAATTCCCAGAAGTATATACTCACAATTGCAGATCTCTCTCCAGAAGTAACAGTCCCCTGCTCTAGTCCTTCAAGACTCTGCTTTTGCTTTTGTGTCCTATGCTACCATTTTTACTTTCGAGCTCTGCCCTTTGGCCTGCCACAATACCTGCAGCCTTTTGAAGGTAGTGGTAGTGGTGTTTGTGGTCTTAAACATTACATCTAGGATCATCTATATGTGGACTGGCTGATGTGGTCCGACTCTTTGGAGCAATCCAGACCAGAAATATGGCTTTGGGATTCACTGGCTGAAATGGCTGGGGTTGGTGGTCAGTTACCCCAAGAGCAGCCTGCTTCCCCCTAAGGACTTGGAATATTTGGGTGCTTGGTTCAACACTCGCTTGGGAGAAGTTGCTCAAGCTACAATTTGGGTTTTTTTCTGTGCTTGTCCACTTTCCTGGGCCTGGGACTATCTGTAAATCTTCAAGTCTATGGCATCAACTCTGGAGCCTGTTCATTGGGCTAGGGAGCGCGTTCTCCCTACGGAGGTCTGTTGATGACGTGGTCTATCAGCTTTCAGTTGTTTGATCAGCAGCTTCCTTTCTCCCTGGGAGATCAAGGAGCATTTGAATTGGTGGTTCCACCTCCTCATCATCTGATGGGATATCTCTGAAAGCCCTGGATTGGGTGATGTCACCATGGATGCCAGCCTGAAATGCTGGGGAACTCGCTGTCTGAGCCAGTTTGCTCAGGGTCTCTGGTTTCCTTCAGGAAGTCTTTGGTCAAATCAGCTGCAAGTCTGATTGATCCTCCCTGGCAGTGGAAAGGTTTCAGCCTCTTCTGGTGGGCAGAGAAATCCGTGTGTTCTCTGACAGTACTATAGAAGTGGCTTACATTGTCAAGCAAGGCAGAACTCTAAGGTCAAGGTGGTGGAGCTGTGTCATTATGCAGAGGAATATCTTGCCCTCTGGGCTGCCCACATAAGCAATTCTATGGATCCCAATACGTGGGAACTAAGCCTGCACATGTTCATCCTCGTTGTGATGTGGGGACTGCCACCATTAAATTAATGGCCACCTAGGTGAATGCCAAAGTGCAGAACATTCAGCCACAGTAAGGATCTCTGGGTATTGGGCATGAATGCCCTGCTTCAGGGACTCTTATGTTCCCCTCTCTGTGTCCCTTGGTGAGCCGTCTTCACAGTTTGTCACCCGGGTATAGTGATTTTGGTAGAACTAGAGCATATGATGTGTTTGGCAAAGCATAGTCTTCCTCTCTCATTGTGTCCTGACTGCTTGGAAAATTCCATTTGTCTGGACTGGTCTAGTAGGATGGTAAGGAAGGAGAAATTTACTTGGCCAACAATTTTTTTTTTCTTGAATCCTGGACCAGTCCAGGGCCCACCCTGGAAGATTATTCCTACAGATTTCTGATGCAGAATTAAGATTTGCTGAAAGAGCCAAATGGTTTGTACATAGTTATAACTGTTACTGACCCGTGTAGTTTTTTTTTGAGGTTTAGTTTGATTACTGCTTGGGAAGATTCATACTAGTGCCTATTGGTGCTGCACCAGTAGATATACTGTACAAATGTTTTACATCACTGGAAGTTACTCTGGTATGTTTTCACCTGCTGGCATAACCCACTCATCGGGACTGGTTTAACAGGATTCAGGGAAAGGAAATTATCTGGTATGTAAATGTTCCCACATAAAACTTTATCTTCTTCGAGGCAGAAGTCTGTTTTGTACCAATATAAACATTCTTTCTTTGGGAACAAGCAGGAAGTTGGTCATTACATATGGATGATGTTGGCGCCGATGGAGTTGCACAGAAGCATCTTGCCAGCTTTCAAAGAAAGTCTTTGGGAGATGCATCATGCATGCATGGTCCCCTTCCCGCCCAAGGGTGCCATCTTGCCTCGGTTTCCTTTTTTTCCATGGAGCCCTCCAAACGTCTGTCCAGTTTCCCCCAGAAAAAGTGTGCGGTTTTTTTATACTGTTTTATCCGGTCTGCATACCGGTTCCTTTCCTGCCCCCAAGTAAGCTTGCCTCAGCATTGCTCTTCCGGTTCGTTCCCTTGTTTTTTTTTTTGGGGGGGGGGGGGGTTCTTCGAGAGAGTCTTTGACTAGCATTCATAACTTTTTTTTTTTTTCAGCCGCAGGTTTCTGACCCGTGCTGAGTGGCAAGGTGCACTTTCCATATGACCTCCATCAGCTTCAAGAAGTGCAATTGGTGCGGTAAGATGTCTCTCTCCGATCCGTATGACTGCTGCCTCCTGTGCCTTGGCCCAGAACACGACAACTTGGACTATGAACTTTGCAGGACCATGATCCCAAAGGCCCTTAAAAGCCGTCAGGTGCAGCAGGAAAAGTTTTTTTTCACAAGTCCAATTCTACGCAGGAGTCTCTGGTGACACCGTGCTTCGGTGCTCTGTGAAGCCCAGGCTGCCTCGAGTCTTGCATCCGCGGTCTCTCCAGAGAGGAAATCCCTGGAGGTGGAATACAAGAAGTCAAAGTCCTTGAAGACCACTTCAGAGAGTGGGTCTGGGAAGATGGGAAAATCCCACTCCAGGTCCCACAGTCCCTGGCACGAGTCCGAAGGATTGGAGCGGGAGTGGTCTCACAAGTTGCCCTGGAAGGAGGAGTCAGCATCCACCGACTGGCCTGGATGCCTGAGGCCGTCCTTGTCGAGGGCTCCCCCTCGACTGAACAGGACCTGAAATCCTCGGTGTCTGCATCAAAGGTTGCAGAGCCAACTGATATGGAGACCAGAATGCTGGTCTTCGCATGCAGTATCTCTACCCTCATGGCCTGGCAGTGGGCATTCATGTCTGGTTCATCTGCCCTGAGGACTGGGCCCTCAACATAGAGGGCCTCCCCGGATGTCAAGCTGATCCTCGAGTGCAACCGGCCTCGAGACACCCACTGGCATCAGATGAGGTCCCGGTCCCCTTTCTCAGATCACCAGTCCTCTCCAGCAAGTGCATACGGCTTGGACCGCAGGTCCTCAAAGTCCCGGGCCCTTGAGCTTCGGTCTCAACTATGGTGACCGCAAAGCCTCGGAATTGATCTGACTTTGAGTCTGATTGGGAGACCAAGGACAAGGAGTCCCTGGACACTCGGAGACACCAATATGGTCCCTCGGACCCATCCTGATGCCGTTCCCCACCCGAGGATGTTGCCTTCCTCAACTTTGTGTGGGACATGGCTAAGGCATTCGCCATTGAGACTGACACAGAGCGAGAACCTCGCATGGAAGAACTGGAGATCCTTCAGTGTGAGGCCCCTCCGAAGGAAGTTCTCACAGTGCCCATTCCTCAAGCGCCGCCTCCTTTGTATGTGGGAGACACCAGCATCGGTGTCCATTGTAAGCAGGCAACTCTACTCCATATACCGAGTCTGCCGAGGTTCCGGGTTCCAGAAGAACCAACTTCCCCACAACTCGATGGTGGTTGAGTCTACCACGTGCAGGCTCAAGAGCCAGAAGTCCAATTCCTTGGTGCCCCCTGGTGGGGAAGCCCAGACCCTTGACATCCTCGGCAGGAAAGGCCTTCCAGGGCTTGATGCTCGCATGCCAAGTCCAGTCCTATCAACTGCACATCGGCATGTTCATCGAGCTGTCGAAGGAGCTCACTGGGTTCTCGGCAGGCCTCTATGGAGAACCCCTCCAGAGGTTCAAGTCTCTGCCCCTGCGGTCGAGGAGCGCTAGAAGTTTTTTATCCCAAGCAGCTTACGGCGACTTCAAGTCCTCAGCCAGAGTGGCCGCTGCAGGCATTGGGGTCTGATGCCAGGCATAGCTGCAGTCGTCTGACCTCAAACAGAGGGTTCAGGACAAACTTATCGCTGTCCCCTGTATCGGAGAGTACCTCTTCAGGAAACCCATGGCAGACAGAGCTGCAGAGAGAGAGAGCCTGAGTTTCTAACGAGGACCAGACTCTCTAAAAAATACATCAATCCAGTCCTGAAAGAAGGCCCTGGGGAAGAAGCCCTTCTTCCTGAGTAAAAAGGGAGGCTTTGATTATGCTTCATAGTTCCAAGCCTTCTTGACCCCTCAGCAAGGCCAGCAAGCAGCACAAGGGGCAGGGGCACAGCTGCTGTAAACAGAAGACCCCACGTCCCAGGTGCCAGCCCCGGCTCAGCCTGGGGGGGAGTTTGACTCCCTGGGCATGACCACCTCTTCCCCCAGGAGATCCTCAGCAGCCCAGAGGGGCGTGTCTGACTCTGTTTGCCCACAGATGGTCCTCCGTCACCACCAATTCCTGGGTGCTGCAAGTGGTCCAAGAGGGCTACACCTCCACCTGCAAAAGACACCACCCTCATTCTTTCCAGGAGAGCCCATAAGACCCTTCCTTCACCATACCCTGCTTCTCACTGAGCTCATAGGTCTCCTTGAAGACAAGGCATTGGAGCCACTGCTAAAACATCTCTGTGGTCAGAGATTTCTTCTCCAGATACTTCCTCGTTCCCAAGCAAACTGGTGGCCTCAGGCCCATCCCAGACCTGCGGGACCTGAACAGATTCCTGGTGAGGGAGAAGTTCAAAATGCTCTTCCTTGGAACATTTCTGCACCACCTCCAGCAGTAATAATGGCTATGCTCCTTAGACTTGAAGGATGCTTATATACACATCCTGATCCATCCTGGCCACAGAAAATGCCTCCGGTTCATGGTGGGAGGAGGTCACTACCAGTACATGATGCTATCCTTTGGGCTGGCTTCATTGCCAAGAGTCTTCACCTATACCTAGTGGTGGTTGCAGCCCACCTTTGTCTCCAAGGGGCTTTCATCTTTTCCTACCTGGACGACTAGCTCATAAGGGGAGGCATGGCTGCAGAAGTGCATCACGCCACTGGATGCACCATCCACATTCTGCAACAACTGGGGTTCGTCATCAACTACCCCAAGTCTGCACCTTGCCCCGATTCAGTGCCTAGAGTTCATAGGGGTTCACTTAGAAATCCTCCAGGCCAAGGTCTTCCTCCCTTAGGAGAGGGCAGGACACTTCAGGGTACTAGCTGCAGAGGTACAGCAGCGCCGGTCGCTACCCACCTGTTTTCTCCTTCGCCTGCTGGGCCACATGGCCTTCATGGTCCACTTGACCCTATACGCCTGCTGGCACATGAGGGCAGCTTAGTGGTGTCTTCACTCTCAATGGACAGGGTGGGAGTGACTGGCCAGCTGGTGGACTCTCTCGGATGGTGGCAGAATCCCTGCCACCTCCAGGCCAGGATGCCCTTCCAGGCACCCCCCCCCCCCAGAGGGCTCTTACCACAGATGCTGATGAGTTGGGGAGCTCATTGCAGAGACCTCCACATGCAAGGCAGCTGGTCCCAGACAATGCCAGCTGCAGATCAACCTTCTGGAGCTCCAGGTGATATTCCTGGCTCTGAGCCTTTAACCACTGGCTGCAGCGCCAGTCTGTGCTGGTCCAGACTGCGACTTTGTCAATGTTCTATGTGAATAAGCAAGGGGGCACAGTTTGTTGTACTTCTGCCAGGAGGCAGTAGCCCTCTGCTCATATGCAACACGCAGTGGGATGCTCCTAAGGGTGGTCGACCTCCCCGGGCCAGAACAATGCCCTGGTGGACAAGCTGAGTAGGGTTCTCCAGCCGCAAGAGTGGCACCTGGTTCCCAGAGTGGCCTCCCGGATGTTTTGACTTTGGGGCCCTCCCTAGTGACCTGTTTGCCAGCCCAGGCAACATGCAGTTGCCCTGCTTCTGCTCTTGTCAGCCACACCCGTTACTGGTGGCTGCAGACATGTTCTCATCCCATGGATGGAAGGCCTCCTTTACATCTTCCCATCGTCAGCATTTGTCGCCAAGACCACCTTCAAGGTCCAGCGTGTCAGACATCACTGATACTGATAGCCCTCCCCCCCCCCCCCCCGGTGGCTCAGGCAACCTTTGTTGCCACTGTTTCTCTACCTGTCGACGACATCACAGGTTCCCCTGGGCCACACCCCAGACTTATTCTCACAGGAGGAGGGCTCTCTCCACCCCAGTCTGGGATCCCTGTCGCTCATGGTTTGGCTGCTGAAAGGGTAGTGTTGGCTCCCTTCACCCTCCCAGGATGTGGAGGAGGTTCTTTTGGCCTCCCACAAGGCCTCCACGAGAAGGGCGTACACCTTTAAATGGCATCTGTTCTCTGTCTGGTGTTTTGAGAGGCGGGTGAATCTGTTCTCCTGCTCTGTACAGATGGCACTCCAGTACCTACTCTACCTGTTACAGGTGGGACTGAAGTCCAACTCAGAGTGCACTTGAGTACACATGAGTCCTATCACAGCGCACCACCATTCCATTGAGGGAAAACCCCTCTCGACTCAGCCCCTTGTATCTCTGTTCCTGTGGGGCCTTATGCTATCCAAACCCCCCGTCCACCCACCGATGGCGGAATGAGATCTCAACGAGGTGCTCTCGCAGCTCATAAAGCTGACATTTGAGCCTCTGGCTACCTGCCACTTGTGGTACCTCTCCTGGAAAGTCATCTTTCTTGTGACACTCGCATCATCTCGTAGGGTCTGCAAGTTCCAGGCTCTGATGTCAGAGTCTCCCTACACGAGGTTCTACAAGAACAGGATAGTGCTCTGCATACACCCCAAGTTTCTGCCAAAGGTGGTGTCCCCCTTCCACCTCAGTCAGGAGGTGGTGTTCCCCCACCTTCTTTCCGAGGCCTCACGCTGGCAAGGCGAAGACCATCCTCCATACTTTGGATTGTAAATGGGCCCTGTCCTCCTGTCTGCAGTGGACCCAGGGCCACCGCAAAGTGCCTTAGCTTTTCATCTCCTATGACCCCAGTCGACTAGGGCTCCCAGTGACTAAGCGAACTCTGTCCACTTGGCTGGTGGACTGCATTGCCCTCGCCTATGAGCAGGCTGGGATCCCACTAGAATTGCAAGTCATGGCGCACTGCGTCAGGGCCATGGCTACTTCCATGACAAATCTGCATTCGGTACCTGTGACTGAAATCTGCCAGGCTGCTACCTGGTCTTTGGTACATACCTTTGCAGCTCACTACTGCCTGGAGAGGGAGTCCTGACAGGACAGCGCCTTTGGCCAGGCTGTACTCCGTAATCTCTTTGTGGTGTAGGCAACTCCTGCCTTCTGACTCTTCTGTGTTCAGGTTACCGGAGTGCTGGTGACCCACCAGACTCTTGGGTATTACGAGAGTCTCTCAGTGAGACTCAGCTGCTGCAACTCATGGCTCACCCTTTGCAGGTCGCCATGGGTTTTTTACAGGTTCTTGGTAACCTGTAGCTGGGAAGTTCCATATGTGAGGACTGACTTCCTGCTTGTTCTGCAGGGTCAGGATCAGCACTTGTGTGTTTTATAAAGCGTAGTTACTCACCTGTGACGGGTGTTATTCAGGGACAGCAGGAATCGGTCCTCACAACCCTCCCTCCTCCCCTTGGAGATATTTCTTTACTGTATTTTATTTTTGCCGTCTTGGCTATATCATTAGATTGAGGCAGGATGGTACCCTTGGGCAGGAAGGGGACCACACATGTATGTTGCATCTACCAAAGACTTTCTTTGAAAGCTGGGGAGATGCTTCCACGTGAACTCCGTTGGCGCCACGTCTCCCATATGTGAGGACCGATTCGTGCTGTCCCCAGAAAACACAGTTGAGTAACTACGCTTTTATAAAACACATTCATAAGTACTGATCCTGACCTTGCTCTACCAATGTTCCACACTGGGAGAACATATACAGATATAGATATATCTCTGTCTCTCTATCTCTCAATATCGATATAGATATATAGATAGAGATATATCTATATCTGTATATGTTCTCCCAGTGTGGAACATTGGTAGAGCAAGGTCAGGATCAGTACTTATGAATGTGTTTATAGAGATATAGAGATACAGATATAATCAATTGCATAAACGGAGGCCCTATATGTTCCCAGCACCTACTTTTGTGCGCACATAATCTCAAGCTGTTTAATAAGTTGCCACCTAAGCATATAAAAAGATGTTCTAGAAGCTCAAGTTGCTTAGGACAGTACCCCTTAATCATCATTTGAACTGTGATGGACAATTTCTCCGGGCTGTAAACATTCTTCCTCACCATTCTCGTCCCAGCTGGCCCATGGAGCAGAAGCTTGGTGTAGGAACACAGTGCTTATAGCTTGAATTAGTGGGTTAGCTAACTGAGCTTTTTATTCTTTAGAACACTAGATAGGTGCTGGGGTATTCCAGTGAAAGCAGAGTAGTAGATTTGGTGTATACAGTTCGAAACGGTATAGAGAGAACCTTTTCCTTCAAAAGCTGTCAAGTGTACAATTTGAATCTTGATCTGCACCTTTAAATTATCAGTTCAAAACTTTCTTGTGATATAAGTCCACATAAAACACATACTGTATGTCTATCTTCAAGTTGTGATCATGAATTTTACTTTTACTTAAAACTGGCTGTTTCCAAACACTGTTTTCTTGCAAAAGATTTCTAAGTCTTCCAGTAACTCGATGAACTTCATTTCCCATATTGGGAGCTATAATTTATGCGTTTAACCTTGAATTTTGTATGTTATGGTTTATAATAGTAGAACAAATGCTAGTTGGAAGGATGTTGTGTACTGGTAACATCAGTGGCCATTGTGTGTCTAATTTCAGAAGATGACAAACTTTTTTATTTATAGCAGAGATCTGTTAGCATACCTCAGTACAATGGGTTTAGGTTATTTTCTTTTTGTCTTGATTTCTGTTGCATTATACCAGCAATTCCTATTAATATACAACAGGAGTTTAAAGTGCATTCCTAATTGTCCCTCTAGGCCAGTCCAGGTTTGCATGGGTGTTGTCTCCGTCCACCAGCAGCTGAGAACAGAGCAAGTCAGACTTCTGGCAGCCCACCATAAGAGCTCCCTCTTCAGTTCTAGACCCCAGCCTCTCTGTTCTCAGCAACTATGTGAAGCTCTTGCGTGGACTCCTGGATAGACATTAGGAGTTTAGGAAAGAAAAAAAAAGAAGAGAGAAGATAGGACAGATAAGAATTAAAGTATATAGAAGGAGAAAGAAATCCTCTTTGGAAAGCTGCAGCAGTAAGTGTTTTGGCACCATAGTAGATAGAAGAGGGGCTGAGGTCTCCCATCTGGTTCAGGGGGGAGGGGGGAACATAGCAAAGCCTGCTCAGTTCCTTTAAACCCTACAGAGTAAATACCTGGAAGCTCCAGGTCACTTTTTCACCTAAGTGGGGGAAGGCTCCCAACGACCCAATTAGCAATAGGACTGGGATTCTCTTCAGTGTTGGGCAGCTGTGCTGCTCCTCTGGTCAGAGGGTCTCGCGGGATGGCAGGCATCTCGCAGATTAGTCGTCATTTGTGCAACGAAGGCTCCAGTGACTAACAGGGTTTCAAAAGGGCAGGACGATAAGTTTTTGTGGCGGCGGTGCGCGGACAGACTTGAGAGGGTGAGTTGGGAACATGCAGGCAGCCACAAAGTCACACCATTGGGGTTTTGCAGCTTTTGTTTAAGGCAGTGCAAGTTTCTTTTGGCAAATTGGACCTCGGCGCACATGGAGAAAGAAGTGGGCCTTTCCCCTGAGAACCCCTGGGAGTGGTGGTTCCTGCCAAAACTGACAGCCTTTCTGCACCTGTGGCCATGTTCCCGGAGGAGTCGGCCAAGTGTGGAAAAAGCAGTGGGAAGGGCAGTTGGAGTGGAGGAGTGGCCTAGTGGTTGGGTTAAGGTACTTCAGGCCGGAAGGTCGGGGGTTCAAATCCCACTAGAGGACAGCAACCTTGGGCCGGAAGGACTGGGGTTTCTAGTCCCACTGGTGCTCCATGTGGTCTTGGGCAAGCCACTTAACCCTCCATAGCCCATGTTCCCTGTAAAATAGTTATCTCCAAGTTATAATGCCCTGTTCAATGTATTTTCAGTTTGTTCAATGTAAACCGCACTGATGCAGAATAGCGCGGTATATAAGAGAATGTAAATAAAAATAAAAAAGTAAGAGGAGAAATTTGGCTGCAGTTTCTCCTGCTGATTTTTAAAGGGTGACTACTTTGCAGGAGTCCCTTTTCTCTCTGGAGTTTATATTTTCCCTCTGTAAAGCTTACTGCCTCGAGCAACAGCAAGCCGGGGAAGAGGTCCTCTGAGAATAAGGGGCCAGCTCTGGTGAAGGGGGATCCCCTGCAGGAGTCCTTCGAGGGGTGCCTTCCAGAGAAAAGAAGTAAAGGGGAGACTGACACCTGACTGCGTCAGGACATCCCTCCCCCAGTCATGGACCTTTGAGGATCTAGGGGAAGGACTCAGACGTTTGGGGGGAGCCGATGGCCCTAGAGCCAGAAAAGGGTGATTTTTCTGGCAAGAGAAGACTCCAATATTTTTCGGGTGTTTCATATGGAAGAGCTGGCGGCTCTGATCACTTGTTCACTGGCAGCATTGAACATTGTCCCTTCTCCAGCACTGGTAGAGGAGCCCCCTGGAGGACCCCCTGTTGCAAGGGTTCAAAGAGGCCAAAAAGCAAAAAGCCCTCCAGTTTAAAGGCGACTACTGAAAATGTACATAAATGTCGGAACTGTAGTCAGAAGAGGGAACACATCCACCCACTAGTTATTAAGCTCCTTTTTAATAGTTTCTATTGAAGACAAAATTCTTAACTCATGCTGTCATCAATTCTTGATTCATATTTTCATGAAAATCAATATTATAACATGACTTATCTCAAAGAGCGCAGCACAGCAAAAACAAACAGGAAGTCCCTGTACGACATGGCACGTTTTGAGCCCATAAAACCAGGGCCCTGCTTCAGGCTTTTAGGAAACTCCCCATGCAGAGAATAGTAAAGCAGCGCTTATAAAAAGACCATAAAACATTTGTGCCTTTTGTAAAGAAAAATGGTGTCTGATGTCAAAAACTGCCCACCAATCAAAATAAGCAGAGGGAGGATACCATGAAAAGGGGAAACCCTTCTTGTGATAGGCTGGACATTAAAGTTAAACTGGGCCAATCGATCTCAAGATTCAAACCCATTGGGGAAAGGGATCCTAGCTTAAAGATCCAATCTTCCTTCCATTGCAGTTTAGCTAGGCGATCACCACCCTGTGGATCAAGGGGAACAAAATCAATAACTCTCCATAGTAATTGATCAAAAGAATGATTCTGTTGCATGCAATGTTCGATAGGAGCTGATAAGGGGTGAGTCCACAACCGAGAAGCATGTTCACTTAAACGTACCTTCGTCCAATATAGATAAGACTGCAGGGACAAACAATCAGTACACTACAAAATCTGATGAAGATGTATGCCATTGAGATGTCAACCAAATATTCTTTTTGGCATAATGCCACTGATGGCCCTCCAGAGTGTGTTGACAATGCTGACAATTACCACAGGTCTGGCCAGGGTAATCATGAGTGTACAATGGGCGGTCCAGAATAGTAGTAGAATGGACTAAACAATCACATAAATTAATCCCATGTGAATACGCTATCCTCAAAGGTTTCTATAAAGAAGGATGACGACGTAATATGGACCATATTTACAGATGAGTGCAGTTACCTTTTTATGCACAATGTTCATTGGGTAACACCCCTGTTATAAAGTCCTCTTGATCATGCCTGGGCTGAGATATAAAAGCAACAATTCTCTGTGACAATATCAGGCTCGTTTGCATGCCTTAGTTATCACCACTTGGGGATAACCGCGTGATAGCAAACAAGCGAACAACTCCTCCTGAGCATTCTTTCTGAACTTCAGAAATGGTAGAGCACACTTGACGGAGCCTCAAAAATTGGCTGAAAGGCAAACCACGATGAAGCAGGATGGTGACTGTGGTACCTCACCCTACAGTGATTGATGCAGCTTCAAGTGGTAGTTCTGGTACCTTCAGACCAGTGCAGAGGCAGTCAATACTCCTATATATTTTGTGATGCCAAAAAAGGAGGGTGTGTTCTGATCCATTTTAGATCTCAAGCATGCGAATCGGGCTTTGTGCATTCCACACTTTCACATGGAAACCTTGTGGTCAGTTATTTTGGTGTTGAGAGTGAGCAAGTTTCTGGCCTCTCTGGATCTCAAGGAGGCCTACTTACACATCCCCATTCGGTCGGACAACCAACAGTTCCTGCAGTTTGTCCGGCCCATAGGACTTTTCCAGTTCAAGGCCTTTAGCCTTGCTGCTGCACCGTGCACCTTCACCAAGGACATGGTAGTGGTGGCAGCAGCAGCGCTGCGGAGCGAAGGTATTCGGGTGCACCATTATCTCGACAATTGGCTCATTCGAGCAAAGTCAGAGAACGAGGCGGTCTCAGCCATATGGCACGTCATGCAGTTTCTCCAAGTTTTGAGCTTGGGTGGTCAACTGGGCCAAGAGCCATCTCTAATCGGTTCAGGCCTGGTCTACCTGGTCACTCATTTCAACACACAGGCATGGTTTTTCTACCCAGTCGTGCCATTTCTTATAGAAAAAAGTACTAGTGGCTTGGTATTATCTGCAACTGCTCGGTTCAATGGCAGCGGCGCTAGACTTGGTACTATGGGCATGCCTCCACTTGAGACCCTTGCAGCATGCGCTGCTATCTCCTCAGTTCCACCCATTATCCTGGAAGATGGAATGTATGGAGAGAGTATGTGGATCAGCCTAGAGTGGTGGCTGCAGTCGGATCATCTCACAGCAGGAATGCCATGGGAACCGCCGCAGTGGATATTGGTGACAACGGATGCCAGCATGTCTAGCTGGGGGCACATTGCCAGTCACGGGTAGCGCAGGGCACTTGGACACAGGAGCAGGCCTTGTGGTCCATCAATAGTCTGGAAATGAAAGTGGTCTTCCTGCCCCCCCCCCAAGTCCTTCCATCACTTGATAGTTCAAGCATGAAGATCTGCTCTGACAAGACTACCATGGTGTCGTATATCAACAAACAGGAAGACAGGAGGGCATGGGCAGTGCCTCGCTGTTGGAAGACAGTCAGATGTTGCTGTTGTGGGTGGAGCAGAATCTGGCAGCCCTGTCTGTGGCCCATGTAGCGGGCCAAGAGAATGTTCAGGTGGATTTTCTGTCAGCACTGGTTGGTTGGATCCGGGCAATTGGAAGCTGAATGCAGCAGTGTTTCATGACCTCACAAGGTGTTGGGGTTTCCATCATGGTCCTCCATGGCAGTGCAGGACAACGCCAAAGCAAGTCATTTCTACAACAGGTGTAGGGAGTGCATGTCGGAGGGACTCAATGCGCAGGCACAAGAGTGGCCGTCAGAAGGGCTACTTTCTGTGTTCCCACCATGGCACTGATCGGACAGCTGCTGCGGCAAATAGAGACATGGTGCTCTATGCCGGATTGGCCTCTGAGACCATGGTATGCAGACTTCAGGTGGCTGCTAATGGTGCCTCCATGGAGGCTCCCAGACAAAATTAGTCTTCTCTCCCAAGGGCCGATTCTTATACTTCAGGTGGATCTGTTCTTGCTTATGGCTTGGTTCTTGCAAGGGCACGCTTAAAGTGATGAGGATACACCTCAACAGTGATCGCTATGATGCTGTGGTCACTAAAGCGTTTCACCACAGTAGCTTATGTCAGGGTATTTATTTATTTTATTTATTTATTTACATTCTCTTATATACCGCGCTATTCTGCATCAGTGCGATTTGCATTGAACAAGCTGAAATTACATTGAACAGGGCATTATAACTTGGCGAGAACTATTTTACAGGGAACATGGGCTATGGAGGGTTAAGTGGCTTGCCCAAGATCACAAGGAGCACCTGTGGGACTAGAAACCCCAGTCCTTCCAGCCCAAGGTTGCTGTTCTCTAGTGGGATTTGAACCCCCGACCTTCCAGCCTGAAGTACCTTGCCCCAACCACTAGGCGGCTACTCCACTCCAAGTATGACGAGCGTTTGAGCAGTGGTATGCAGTAAGAAATGTCAGTCCTCTGGGGTGCTCTGTTCCCAATATTTTGCTTTTCCTACAGTTCGGCCTAGACAAGGGCTTGGCACTTGGTTCTCTGAAGGTGCAGTTCTCGGCTTTCTCTTGTTATAGAGGACAAGTGCAAGGTCTTTCTTTGGGGGCATACCCTGATGTGGTGCATTTCCTGAGTGTGGTACAGCTTGTTTCCTGGTGCTGTCCAGATTGAGCCTCTTGCTAGAGCATCCTTGAAGAATCTGACCTTGAAGATGATATTCTTAGTGACACTGCTCGGCATGGCCAATTTCAGAGCTTCAGGCTCTATCCTGCAGGGAGCCTTTTTTGCTCCTGTCCAAGGAGAATGTGTTGCAGCTGGTCCACTAGTTTCTCCCAAAAGTGGTGTCTCATTTTCATCTGATTCAGACAGTATCCTTGCTGACATGTCTGGCTTTGGGGGGCTCGGAGGAGGACAGACAATGGCATCTGTTGGATGTGTGGGGGGTGCTCTGGAAATACCTGAAGGTGATGGAACCCCTTCATGCGTCGGATTGGTTGTTTATATTGTTTGGAGGACCTCATAATGCCTCGATTGCCTGCTGGGTGAAACAGGCTCTCTGTTCAGCCTATATAATCCTGGGGAATGTGGCCTATTCAACCAGGCCACAGGCAGCTTCCTGGACAAAGTGGCTTGGTGCTGCCAGTGGAGATTTGCAGGGTGGCAAATTGGGCTTCACTTCATACGTTCACTCGGCATTATCAGCTAGATATACACTCATCAGAGGATGTGGCCTTTGGTGCTGTTGTATTACAGGCATGGCTCGCAGGTCCCTCCTGTTTAGAAGTACTGCTTTGATACATCCTTTGCATACCTGGACTGGCCTAGAGGGATAATTAGGAAGGAGAAATTAGCAGGTAAGGTCTAAATGTCTATCTCCAGGAACAAGCAGGAATGAGTCTTCACATATGGGTATCGGTACCGATGGAGCCTGCGCGGGAACGCTCCCCAGCGTTCAATCAGAACGCTTTTGGGAGCATCCCACCTCGCCTGCGTGTGCTGCCTTCCCGCCTTTCCCAACTGCCTCTCCTCAGTTTTCCGTTTTCTGCGGAGCCGGCAGGATGTATTCCTGTCCCCACAGAAAATTCTTCTTTTTACTTTTTTGTGGTCGCGTCTGCCTGCCCTCGACGCTACCGGTACCGCCGGTACTTTTCTTCTTTTTCCTGAAGAATTTCTTCTTTCCTTAGAAATTTTTTCCTGTTTAGTGCCTGATGGTTTTTAGGCCACTAGGCCTCTACCCTTCCGTTATGGAAAAGCCAGCCACTATCCTTAAGAAATGCTCAAAGTGTGGCGGTACAGATATTTTTTCAGACACTCATACTTGGTGTCTAAAATGTTTAGGTCCTGACCATTGTCCTCTGGAGTGTCTCTCCTGCTGGAGCTCAAACAGAAGACGTCTTCAGAATCGAGCAGAACTCGATACCCGGTTCACATCCCCTTTCATGTTACCAGCTGAAATATCTTCTTCTTCACAGGATCAGGTAACCAAACAGTCTGTAAAGACTAGCCAGTCCTCGAGTGGTAGATCTCCTTTCCATTATCGAGATGGCTTTGGCCTTGCCCTCGAGGACATCTTGGCAACAAAGCCCCGGCGGGAGTCTTCGGGCTCCAAAGCATCAACGGGGCTCCGGGTTGTTCCCGAGGTTCTTACCTCGATGAACATACCCGGGCCATGCTCTTGGTTGTGGCCGCTTCGGGCGGTACCGACACCCCGGCATCGGCTATGGTGATGGACGAAACACTCCTCACCGATGAACGTAGTCTAGCACTCTCGGCTACTTCAGTACCATTAGAGTTGCTGCAGACCGTTCCTCGAGTATCGGTATCGCTTTCGGTACCGACATCGGCATCGGTGTCATTACCGTCCATGCTTGCTTCGACAATCGCTTTCCTCGATGCCGAGCCTGGAATCGATCTCTAGCATGGAAGATTCGGTACCGACTCGTCTCGGTACCGACCTCGGGCAGTACCAAAGACATCGCTTTAAAGAAAATCCGATGCTTCATCCTTTTCAGTCTTCTGATCCCGATGACTGGGATGAATCCATCGGTACCAAGGCTGATTTTTCCACAAGTCTAGCCTTTACCCCTCATTTCAAGGAGTCCTCTTCGGGGGAGGTTTCTTTTCAAGCTTTTCTGCTTGATATGGCAAAGTTACTTGCCATTTCTATACCTGGTAAGGAATCCTTACCGGGGAATTCAGAGACACTGCATTTTCCATGGATTCCAAATGAGGTGATCATGCTTCCAGTGCATCAGATCTTACTAGATCTACTGTTTTAAAAATGTGGGAAACTCCTTTAACAGTATCCCCACATTCCAAGACACTTGACACTATGTAAAAGGTGCCACCTTCTCCAGGTTTTCAGAAGACTCAACTTCCTCATCATTCTATTGTAGAATCAGCAATGAGGAGTATTAAGAGTGCAAAGAAGCACTTTTCTTATCCGCCAGGTCGTGAGTCTAGGACTTTAGATGCCTTTGGACGTCAATGCTTCCAGGCATCCATGCTTTCAGCAAAAATTACCTCATATATTTTCTATATGGGATTATCTCTTGAAGTCACAAAGAACTTAGCTTTTGAACCCTTTTCTTCCAGAGCATAAAAGAACAGACTATTCCTTATTAGTCAGTCATGCTCAAAATCTCTCTAAGTTTCTTAATCGTGCTTCCCTGGACTGTTTTGAGTCTATTAGCAGAATCTCTGCTATAGCCATAGGAGCACGACGCTTAGCCTGGCTCCAAGTTTCTGACTTGGATAGATGGGTTCAGGAAAGCCTGGGAAATACTCCTTGTGCTGGTGAAAATCTCTTCAACAAGGAGGCTTTATTTCAAGCTAATCAGTTGAGCACTGATGCTTTTTCTTTCAGAGGATTGTCCGAACTCTCCTCTATCCCAGCTAATAAAAAATCTCATAAAAAGCTTTATTCCCCCAAGGGGAAAAAGTTTTATCCATCTTCTACCCATTCTACAGATGTTTCCAAAGATGGGCAACACCACACCAGACTAAAAGTCAAAACCTCAACAGGCTTAGCAAACCCAGCAATCGCAGGGTTTCTGATATTTTATTCACTTTTTCTGTGTGAGGTTTAGAACTTGAACCTCCTTTTCAACAGAAGCATCTAAAGGTCATCTCATTCATGCTGAGATATCCGTCATACACTGATTCAGTCCTCGGCTCTGGGTATAGATCTCTTGCTACAAGAGAATCTATCCTTCTAGCTAAAAGCTATTAGGGACTATCATACCCCAGAGATAACAGGTTTCTCTTTTTAAAACAAAAAAGAGAACTAACAATAGGGTGAACTATAACTTTCACCTCGTCAGTTTTCCTGTACGAGGATATCTCATACTTTTAACTGCAAGGGCACCCTATCCTTTCAAAGACTTACTAAATTGTAGGTCTTTTCAACTCTGTATTAATTTCTATCCATAGAAACATAGAAATATGATGACAGAAAAAGACCACATGGTCTATCTAGTCTGTCCTTCCTTAACAACTACAACGGTCCCCTTTTTACCTTTAGAGATCCTCTGTTTGTCCCATGCTTTTTTGAATTCAGTTACTGTCCTCATCTCTACCAGAGGACTGAGTAAAGGCCCTTGGATTTTGCCAGGAACAGGTCAGTGGAGACTTTGGTAAGAGCCGTTTCAGTAGAATGTGCAGTAAAGGACAAAAACCAGATTGTAGAGGATCCAGAAGGCCTTGAGGGAAAATTGAGGTGATGATGGTGAACTGCACATTCAATCAGCTTAGAAATGAAGGGAAAGAGGGAGATGGGTCAGTAGAAGGTCAGATAGGTCTAGTGAGGGGTTCTTGTGGAAAGGAGTGACCACAGCATACCTGAAGGCTACAGAGAAAGTTGTAGTGGAGTGGGATAGGTTGAGAATATGTGATACGGAAAGGACTATAGTTGAGGAGATGGAGCTATGGAGATGGGTGGGAATAGGATCAGAGGAGCAAGTAGTGAGTTTGGATGAGGAAAGGAGGCGAGTGGTTTCCTCCTCAGAGGTCATAAAGGAAGAAAGGGTAGCAGAGGTAGGGGGGAAAGTTGGGAGTGATGAGGGGGAGGAGGGGAAGTTGCTGACCTCTTGGAGATTTAGAGCATGATCTTGTGGATTTTGGAAGTAGTCAGCCAGGGGTCGTGCAGAAAGGAAGGGGGGGGGGTCAGAGGTGGAGGCAGCTTGAGGAGAAAGTTGAGAGTTGTAAAGAGTCGACGAGGGACAGAGGCAAGAGAGTTAGTCAGATGGACATAATAGCCTTGTTTGGCCCTCTTAGTCCAGACATTTAGTCTCTAAGAGTACTACTAATCAACTGGAGGGCTTATCCTCTAAGCCATAGGTTTTTCTTCAGAACCTACTCCAGTAACTAGTTTTTATACAGAGTTTTTTCCCCCTTTTTTGCAGTTCATCTCCTTCTCACATATCTTTTTAAGGCAGCTGTTCGCACAGAAATTGGGTATTACTACTCCAAATTATGTCGGTCCTCTCCAACTCATGGGACCTAACTTTTATTTATTTATTTATAATTTCTTATATACCGCGCTATTCAGCATCAGCGCGGTTTACAATGAACAATGAATTTACACATTTCCAATGGTACTTGTGTTTACAGTATAACAGGTAATACAACTTGGATAACAGGGTAATTATTTATAATTTATAACATAGTCTTGTTCTGCCTTAATGACAGGAAAGTCCAAAGGAGATCCAGAACTCATTTGGACTATTTATTGTTGCAGGCATCAGGCCTGTTGACTATTCTTAGCCACATTCAATTCTTTTGGTTCCAACAGAATAGATAGGGTTGCACACTGGCAGTTCAATAGCCAGATCTAAGCAACCTACAACATGTTCTGCAATTCTACAACAAAGCTCTGCAACTGTGGGCCTTTGCCAGAGAGCTTCAGAGCTACTCCTTTAGGTAGCTGGCCAGATACTCAATAAGGCCTTCAGCTGGTAGTCTCTACCAGTCATGGTTCCTACATGACTGGTTTTTTCCTACTTTTATCATATTCCTTAAAATTTCCTTTTAAGGAAAGGTAACCAGGGTTTAGACCACGTGAAAGTGTAAAAAATTGCACAATTCCCTGGTTGTTCCACATCTCACTGGAACTTTCTCAACAGGGATGCATTTTTTTCACTGCAGTTGGTACTTATTCACTACTCTCCTTCTAATTTCCTATACTTCATGGTAGCTTATGTTACACAGGAGAACGCATGATACTCATATTGCCCTCATAAAGGGTCAAACATGGTATCCCCTTATATTGCGTCTTTCTCCAGCTACTAATTGAAATTGTAGAAGGATCCAGACTTGCTGTCTTAAGACTAAGGAGCTCCCCTGCACTCATTCACTTACGTCTCGAGACCTGGTTATTTAGGGGATAGATCTTTTCAAGAAGTCTAATCCTATCCCTGTAAGTGAAGAACATATTACCAGTTTCCATGAAACTTTTCTATAGTACTTCCATATTTAACCAGACAGAGATTCTCCATCAACATTCTCAAGTAGGTCTTAATCCTCCTTGTTGTAGCGTCAATTTCTATGCATCATCTGACTTGAAAGATTTGTCTACTGTCCATATTAATGCTGCACCAGCATACCATAAACTCAGTAGACAATCAATTTCTATGTGTTTTTACCAAATACCTTCTTTACCGTTACCTTTTAGGTTACATCATACCTGAAGCTCTACATGTAGAGTCTTCATCATAAGTGACATCACTTACAAGGACTTTAATGATCTTCAAAAAAATTGGAGGCTCAACGCCTAGTATAAATATCTTCTCTTTCATTGGAATAAAGGGGGTCTTAAAGACCTATCCCCTTTTTTTCTGCAAAGGGTATTTTTACCTTTTCATCCAAACCAGTCAGATTATCTCCACTCTTCCTAGGACCTTATTCTGCTCCAAGGACAAGAAGTTCAATTTCTTGGACTTTACAGAAACTTTACCTATTCTCAAAAGTCCAACCTCATTGAACTCCCCCAGTATTTCTTCTAGGGTTAGTTCTAGCCATGAGGACTTCTCATCTCTTCCTGTATTGCAAAATTATTTTTTTCCCTCTACTTCACATTGGGGGAATTTCTCTGAGGATAATGATCTGGCTCTCAACCACAGACCCTTATTACCCTCAACAAATATTTTGCAATATTTCTGAGTGAGATCCACATTAGATAATTAGGACTCAACTTTTTTTCTAATATTATCCTTTACACAAGGGGCCCCCTTGGATACCTTGTTTACTTAAGCTGTTCACAGCATCTCTTTCTTTTCTAGTTCAACTCCTACCCTCCATCCCCCGGATGCCTGAGGGTTTTACGGATAAGCATGGCCCATCTTTAGATTGCAACATGCTGGGGCCTCCTTCAGGCATCTTAGCTTGGGAGTCCACATATGTGAAGACTCATTCCTGCTTGTTCCTGGAGATAGCACAGTTACTTACCTGTAACAGGTGATCTCTGGGAACAGCAGGAATAAGTCTTCACAACCCACCCACCTCCCCTAGGAGTTGTTCTCTCTATCTATCTTTCCCTTCTCTCTCTCTCTCTCTCCCTTTGTCTCGGCTTTAAAACTCCAACTGAGGAGAGGCAGTTGGGAAAGGCAGGAAGGCAGCATGCAGGCGTGGTGGGATGCTCCCAAAAACGTTCTGATTGGACGCTGGGGAGCGTTCCCGCACAGGCTCCGACGATACCCATATGTGAAGACTTATTCCTGCTGTTCCCAGAGATCACCTGTTACAGGTAAGTAACTGTGCTTTCCTTGAGCTCCCTCCTGGTCAGTCCAGGGCTCTCTCCTGGGATCTCCTGGCAGAGTTGGCTAAGGAGCCGAGGCAAGCCCGCAAAATTGAAGTCTGTCAGAGGAATGTGGAGTTCTTGGGCAAAGAAGTACAGCGTTCGGACACTGGAGTGTTCCGACAGCAGGGTGTTTTCCCTGCAAATAATCCACTCCCAGGCTTGTTTGGCCCGGAAGGTGTAAATAGTTAACTGATATCTTTGGCGTTTTTGTTTGTGTTAACAAGTCTCTTCTGTGCCCTAGGGTTTCAAGGGCAGTGCCGTAAGCGGGTAGTTCGGAGTTTTGTCCTAGGAGAGTGTGTTGATGCTGCTTTGTCAGTAGGAGACTGGAGTCTAGAACTGAAGGGGGGGGGGGGCTCTCTTATGCTGGGCTGCCAGAAGTCTGACGTACTCGGTTCTCAGTTGCTGGTGGATAGAGACAACACCCATGCGTACCTGGACTGGCCTGAAGGGAACTCAAGGAAATAGTTAGCAGGTAAGGTCTAATTTCTCCTTGGGGGTTATCCAACAAACTGTCCAAATAGTAGGCTTGTGTTATTTCAGAGAAATTGGCTTATGCAGCACGCTTGATCTTACTTTTTGACTTGTTTTGTGGCCCAAGAAGCTAATATTTCAAATGTACAAGCCTTTGTTTCTGCTCGGACTCTGAAGATAGGAAAATGACACTTAAGATTTTAATAATTATGAAGAAAATCTCTTTGGTTAAAAAAAAAAAAAAGGTGATTTTGGACTTGTGCGCATGAAACTCTGTAACATGTGATTTCATAGAATATTGTAAGTACTCATTCCTTTTTTTTCTTGTCTTTTCAGCCGCGTAGTTTTGCCTTGCTCCGTGGAAGAGGTATGTCACCTGTCTTATTTTGGGCTGGTATTATATTTTTCTTTCAATTTGATTGAAGCCATTGCTGGTATTCTGGTTCCAGGAGCTTGTCTTCACAGCTTCCTGGAAAATTCCTCCCCCTATCTTAATAGACCTACCCGCACTCTTCACAGCTCAGACATTGTATAAGAGTTCTGAGGCCAAGGCTTGGGGATCCTATTAGAGATCTATATCCTAGGCTCTGCATGTAGCTACCAGATGTTACCTTAATGATGACTGATTACCCCCCCCCTCCCCCCCCGCCTTTGTGAATGTTTCCTTGGGAACTTGACATGGTTAGAACCAAGAATCCTCCATATGATAGGCTACAGCAGTACTGTACTACCTTGCCGTCCCCAACCTTTTACAGCTTTCTTCTTTCTTTAAGACTGAATATGGAAACTTGGGATAGAATCGAGTGTTTGCAGTATGTTGCATGCCCACTTAATATCTGGGCAATAGAAGATGTGCGGTCTTTGCTTGCAGGCATCAAATTTGCACTGATCTTTTGCCTATTCAGTTTACCACTTTAACAACTATTTCCATTGTTTTAATGTTGTACTTGCCTCCGTCCTCCCAAGCTTCCGAAAATTAGCCTATGGACAAATAAGATAAGCATATGAGCTCAAGGAAGATGAGGCCAGAAATAGTTGATGCTGCCTCCAACACCAAGCTCCTTAGACATTCTTCAATCTTTTGCACACAGGATTGATGTGGAAAATTAATTTTTGTCTTTTCAAGTGTGTCCCATTCTCTGTAATGGTAGTTAGAATATTGAGGCTGAAGAGTTAACGTCCGGTAGCAGAACACTGGCGGGTACATCAACCTTTCAAAATGTTAGAACGGTTTTCTGACCCACAGAGATTAATTCACAGTCATGACTTTTTCTTTCATTTCTGTTCTCAAGAGAGTGATTAATAAAATGCAATATATATGATGCAATCAAGAATTTCTCTCTGAGCGGCTTTACCCTGATAGAGGAAACAGTTTCCTGGTGCTGAAATGTCTGTCGTCTGATTACTGACTAAGAACTGAAAATGACACTTGCCCAGAATTAGCAGTTTGCATACTGTCCATTAGCTTAGGTTTGTGGATAAAATAATGTTGATAAAGTACCACCTGTGCTCATGTTAATGTTTTTTTTACCCAAAACTTCCAACTACATAGAAATACATGCTTTGAAAGACTAATTTTATCAGTGGTGGTCAATTCTGGATTCCAAAATGGATTATTTTTCTTTTTAGGCTTCACCTATTTGCTAACCACCCCTCCCAAAAAAAAAACAGGTTATAATTTGCAAGTGTGAACAGACATATCTGGTGAACACTGTGAAATATAATAGAAAGCTAGAAATCTTCTATGCAGCGTGTACACAAGTTTCACCATAATGGAGTATTTATTCCCTTATCTCCAGTCTGGTTCTGTCCATCCACCAGCAGCTGGAGACTGCATCTTCAAAGTCTGATGTCATAGGATAAGAGCCCTTGAGCCCCCCCCCCCCCCCCGGCATCTCTGTATTGTAGTCTCCTGCAGCTGGGGGACAGTTGTCTGGATGGACTGTAGTTGGTCTCTTTTGGGTTTTTTGTCCTTCCAAAGGTTTTGGGGGGAGACCACCAATCTGACTGCAGAGGCCAGACAGTCTTTTTTTTTTTTTTTTTTTAACAGCAGATTGTGGGCTGCAGATTTGGTGAGAACTCTTCGGTGGATGTACCTGGCCTCGGCCGGAGCACTGCGACCCGTTGAGTCCACATTCGGTGTCTCAGTGCAGTGTGAGGGAAGAGGGGTGTTCTGTGCTGAGCCTACCCATTGGCTGCACTTTACCTCCCGGTGCACTCATTGTTGAGTATGTGTACATCAGAGGATCCTTCAGCCAGTGGGTGGGCTTCGTGTGGCCATGCCATCAAAGCAGGTTTGTGGGGCTTAGAGAAGCTCTCTGTTGGCAGCCAGTTGTTGCCCTAGAGCAGCCATTGGGGGACAGATCGCAAGGGGCATGAGGGGCCTCAGAGGACATGCATTCCGCTCTTAAGCAATGGGAATCTTCCCGTGCTTTGCAACCAGCAGACATTTTGTCTCCCACTTCCATCCTTCCTGCAGTCATTTCAGAGAGCCTGGTTTTGGTGGGTGAGGAGTCCTGGCCTGGTGGAGCACAGCAGGTGAGTGAGGATGGGCTTTCCTTGGAGGAGGCATTATTTTTGTCTGAATTCATCCTGCTCCTCCATAGAGCCTATATGATGGAAAAGGAGAAGAGGTAATGTAGCTGGAAGGAGTTCTCTGATGGGTTTCAAGAGAGGGCTGCCTGCTAGGGGTCCCGAGTGGACTAATAAATGCAGCAGGCTGTTGGATGAGGTGGAGGAGATAAAGAAGCTTCTGTCAGATCCCTTGGATGACCTGGAGGACCCCTTGGAGGGGACCGTCAACCTGGTATGAGGAACTGGAGTCCCCTGGTGCTCGAGAAGAGGGAACCTCTCCCCCCCCCCCCCCTCTCATGGAAGACCCATCTATTCGGGTTTTCCGGAAGGAAGAGTTGTTGCATCTAATTTTGCAGTCCCTAGCGGCCCTGAATATTCCTTTCAAGAAGACAGAAGAGATCCCATCCTTGGAGGTTCTTCTCCTTCAAGGTATGCGCTCTCCTTGGAATATGTTCCCGGTGCACAAGGCCATCATGCAGATGATTGAGGCTGAGTGGGAGCTGCAGGAGACAAGTGTGACAGCGGGGTCAGGCTATAGCTAAATTGTACCCCATTCCCCCTGTGGAGAAGGAGCTGTTATCGATACCCAAGGTAGACTCCTTGGTTACGGGAGTCAAGAAAAAGGCAGAGACAGCTGTAGAAAAGGTGGGATGGCCCTAAAGGATTCTCAGAACCTGCGGTTAGAAGCTTTTCTCCGCCAGGCCTTCGAAGTGAATGCTTTGACTTTGAAAGCCTCAGTTTGTGGCGTTTATGTGGCAAGGACCTGTATGTGCTGGTTGGAGGCTTTGTCAGAGCAAGTCTTGGGCATCTGGTAAGGACCCAGCGGAGCTTCCCAAGTTGGAGACAGCTTTGGCCTATTTGGCAGACCACTATTATGATCTGGTCTGGACCTTGGCGAAGAACATGACCTTGGAGGTTGCAGTGCGGCGGTTTGTGATTGCACAACTGGGCTGCAGATGTCTCTTCTAAGATTCATCTTAGTAAGCTTCCCTTTGAAGGACAACTTCTGTTTGGAGACATGCTGAAGGATCTTGTTAAGGAGCTGAGAGACCAAGGGAGCTTGCTTGCTGGAGGACAAGTTCCAGAGAGCCAAGACTTAGCAGCCAGCTCGAGGGGATACCAGAGATTCCCAGTGTTTCCAGCCTGCCTGTTTTAACCAGCCCCAGGGGGACATTTACCTTATAGGGGACGGTCCCTTTGTGGCCGGGGATCAGATGTGGGAGTTAGTTGGGAGGTGCTGCCGCCTCCAAGAAACAGCAATGAGGCAAGGCACGGCTAAGAGGAGGATCTACCTATTGGCAGGCACCTGCAGCAGTTTTACCACTCCTGGGTCCATATCATTTCAGACCAGTGGGTCCTTCGGTCATCAGAGAAGGATACACACTAGAGTTTGCTCGACTCTCATGGATGGGTACATGTTCTTGCCATACAAGTCCCAGTTAAAGGCTCAGGCGGTGGAGCAGACCCTGCTGCAATTGGGCACATTGGAGGATGCGGTAGAGGTTCCAAAAGATCTTTGCAGCACCAGTGGTTCCCAAGAAAGAGGAAACTTTTTCGAACGATTCTCAATCTCAAACATGTCAACAGGGCTCTCTGGATACCATAGTTTCATATGGAAACATTACAGTTTGTTATAGTGGCCATACAGAAAGGAGAATTCCTCACTGCCATAGACCTGAGGGAAGCATATCTGCACATTCCTATTCGTCCACAGCACCAGAGATTTTTGTTTCGCGACCCCCGATGGGGCACTTCCAATTTTGAGGTCTTCCCTTCAGGTTGGCAGCAGTGCTCCACACTTTCACCAAGGTGATGGCGACTGGGGCTCTCAGGCATCAGGGCATCTTGGTGCTCCTGTACCTGGACGATTGGTTCATCTGTGCGAGGAGAGTCTTGCAGTTACGGAACTTGGCTGGGTCATCAATGTCTCCAAGAGCAAACGGACTCCATCCCAGCGTCTTGTGCACCTCTGGGTGAAGTTCGACATGAGCGGTGGGGTGGTATCCCTGCCTCTCAAGCGGATTACCCATTTGCGACGTCAAATCAGGTGCTTCCAGAGAATGCGGCTTCTGACAGCTTGGCACTATTTGCAAGTGCTCAGCCTGATGGTGGCAGCATTGGACTTGGTACTCTGGGCCAGAGCACATATGAGGCCGCTGCAGTGGGCATTATTGGACTGGTCCCCGCAACATCATTCACCATCCAGGTGGCTTCAGTTCCCACAGGATGTGAAGAGCAGCCTAAATGATGGTTGGAGCATCGGAATCTCGTGAAGGGAGTGCCCTTGGACACCCCAGATTGGGTGGTGATCATGGCACATGCCAGTCTCTCAGGCTGGGGAGCACATTATCAGAATCAGGTGGCCCAGGGAACATGGTTGGAGGAGGAGAGCTCCTGGTCGATCAGTCGGTTTGAGAACTGGGCGGTCTGGCTGGCAGTACTCCAGTTTGCCCCTCTGCTAGAGAACAAAGCGGTGTGGGGGTGTTCCGAAAATGCGGCAGAGGTGGCCTATATCAATCATCAGGGGGACATAGGCAGTGCTCTCCTGGCAGGAGAGGTAGTTCTCCTCCTTCAGTGGGCGGAGCACCATCCGCTGATGCTCTCGGTGGCTCATATGGCTGGCAAGGAGAACATTCAGACCGATTTTTCTAAGCAACCATTGCCTAGATCCGGTGGAGTGGTCCCTCAAGGAGTCTGTGTTCAGTAACATCGTGCATCACTGGGGCAGCCGGTATTGGATCTCGTGGCATCCACAGCCAATGCCAAGGTGAGTCATTTCAGTTGGCAACAAGAGAGAATGTCAGGGGCTGGAGGACGGTCTGCTATGTTTTCCCTCTGTGGGCCTTGATTGGCTGTCTGCTGCAGAGGATAGCATGACATCGGGGGCAGGTAATCCTGGTGCCTCAGGATTGCCCCCCCCCCCCCCAATCATGGTACATGGATTTGGTGAAGATATTGGTAGTCAGGCCCTGGTGACTACGACCATTTCGGACCTGCTGAGGCAGGGGCTGGTTGTGATGCCCCAGGTGGATCGACTTCTCACTTACGGCTTGACTCTTGAAAGGGTACAGTTGAGGAAGTGAAGATATTCTTTGGAGGTGATTGCAACCCTCTTGAAGGTGCAAAAGCGCTCCACTTCTCTCTCCTACATCAGAGTATGGCATGTATTTGAAGGGTGGTGCGAGGACCTTGATCCTGGCCCTCCATGCAACTGTGGCTCAGATTTTGGCATTTCTTCAAGTGGGACTCGACAAAGGTTTAGCATGGAATTCCTTTAAAAGGTATCAGATGTGATGCATTTTTTTTTGCAGATGGTTAAGCATATGCCACCCCCCCCCCCCCCCCCTTTCATCCAGTGGTTCCCTCTTGGGACCTCAATTTTGGTCCTTTCAGTGTTGACCCAGGCACCCTTTTAGCTGCTTGTAGGAGCATCGTTGAAGGATTTGACCCTGAAGGTGGTGGTTCTGGTGACCATCTGCTCTGTGTCACATTTCAGAGTTGCAGGCCTTATCGTGAAGGGAACCAGTCCAAGACCATGGTGTAGAAGGAACAGAGCTATTTTATTATACCATAAATACAGTGGAAATTCACCAAAGAGAATTTCCCCTGTATTTGTAGTATAATAAAATAGCTCTGTTCCTTCTACACCACGGTCTTGGACTGGTTTCCTCAATTTGCATGGTTTTGCTGCTTTTGGTGGCCCCTTTATCGTAAAGGAAGCCATTCCTTCTCTTCTGTAAGGAGAAAATGGTGTTATGGCCTGCCAAAGTTGGTGTGTCTGTTCCATGTGAATCAAGAGGAGATACTCCCTGTGTTTTCAGGGGAGTCAATGAAAGATTAACTCTGACTCTCATTCTTGGATGTCTGGCGGGCTTTGCGTTGCTATCTGAAGCGCATGCAATCTTTCAGGAAGTCTGACTGGTTATTTGTGCTATTTAGAGGTCTGCATTGGGGGGGGGGAGGCGGCCTCAAAGGCCTTGATTTCCTGTTTGATATGGAGGCCATTTCCTCCACTTACCTGTTGAAGCACCGGTTGGTGCCGGTGGGGCTTTGGGCCCATTCTGCCAGGGCTCAAGCAGAGTCTTGGGCTGAGTTTTGGCTAGTGCTGCCAGCGAAGATTTGCAGAGCAGCCACTTGGTCCTCTCTTCATACCTTTGCGAAGCATTATCCACTGGATGTGCAGACTCGGTGAGATGCGCTCTTTGGGATGTAGGTGCTGCAGGGGGTACTCAAAATCCCCGCCTAAGTTTAGGTACTGCTGTGGTACATCCTGACTATCTGGATTGGACTGGAGGGACTAGAATGAAAGTGAAATTAGAGCTTGCATGCTAATTTTCTTTCATGGAGTCCCTCTAGTCCAGTCCAGGACCCACCCTGTTCGTGTGTGTGTGTGTGTCAGTGTGTGAGAATCAGTGTATATGTTGCGAGCCTGTAGAGGTACAATGTTGCAGAAGCGCTGGTCCCTTGAGCTTCTTTCCATTGGAGTGTGGCTGGTGCATGGTTCTGAGGGATTCTTGTTAAGAGGTGTAGTTGTTCGCGAGCAAGGTGAAATGAAAAAAAGGAGCATGTAGGTATCGCAGGATGCCTTGTAGGCTGACAGACATCCCGTGATGGGTGCTCCTGTCTGGCGGTATGCTTTTTTCCTGTAGGGGGATGGGGGGGGGCGCAAGGCTTGCCTTTGCTTCCTAGTGGGTTTCGTGGAGGTATCAGTTCAGTGGCTCTCCTGGTTGGCAGTAGGTAGTTTAGTAGCAGTTGTGAGTGATGTTCTTTGTTGCTTTGCTAAGAGGATACTAAGATGCAGGGGGGGGTTTCAAGGGCTCTTATCCTATGACGACATCAGAATTTAAAGATGCAGTTTCCAGCTGCTGGTATACAAGCAGAACCAGACTGACTGGACTGGAGGGACTCCATGAAAGAAAAATAGCAGGTGAGGTTAATTTCATAGTCGTACTTAGGGAGCAATCACTGGTGTACAGCTGGTGGTGTAATCATTATCAAAATGGTCTTCGTATTTCTTTTTTTAAATTTGTGATGCAGTTCATGCTCCCACTGTACAAGTGTTCTCCAATTCACCATGGGACTTTTAAATAAATTCAGAATTTTGTTTATATTGATTGCTTTTCTAATAATTTTAGTCTGTTATGATTGCCCCATTATACGGAAGCTTGCGGCTTTATTTTTCTAGACCATCCCAGACGAGTGGGTTGTGTTCTTCAGCCAGCAGTAGGAGGCAGACCAAAGCAGTTTTCAGTGATAACATAACATCACTGAAAACATTACGGTACATATACTGGTGCAGCACTGAGAAAAGCCAGTAATATCTGCCTCCTGCAGGTGACAAGATGTGTAGACCTGGTGCAAAAGCGTAGATAGGCCTGCCTCCTTGGTCTTGTGGCCTATGAGATTGAGACTTGTAAGCTCAACATTTGTTCGGTGTGGGTACACCTTTATCTCCTTGAGTCGACAGCTGTCCTGTGTCCGGAGCTAGTGGATAGAAGGACTCCATAGATTCCCCCACCCCCAAAGGGGTTTCGTAAGTTCTGACCCAGCACCCCCCCCCCCCCCCCAAAAAATCTCTCACAGCCCCTCATCTGTAAGATTTTTTTTTTTTTTTTTTTACCGTTCCTTTTGTTTGTGTGTTTGAATTGGCTTTGTTTTGCTGCTTAAATAGAACAGCTTTAAAAAAAATCCTCTAAGGCAGCCGGGCTTTCCTAGGCTTTTATGAGCAGCTAGGGCAGCCCTTCTTGGGTTTCTCTCACCAGCCTCACAGCTGCTGGGATTCCCTTATCAGGGGTTCTCTTTTCACCATGGCTCTTTATTTTTTGGCAGCTTTATTTTCCTGTTGCAGTGATGAGTCACCTTGTCTAATTGCAGCCTATGGTCCTCTGCATTTCTTTTTTCTGCGACTAGTGTACTTTTGCTTCAAGATGGTCCATGAAGCCTGGGGGAACATCTATTTTTTTTTTTTTTTTTACTCGGCATGCTCAAGGCTGCCCATTGCCAATTTTGGCTCCTTTACTGTGTCTCCCCACTCTGGTTTTCTTCTGGCCACATGGTCCCTGTGGAGGGGGGAGGGTGGTAGGGTGACTGCAGCCTCAAGCCTTCTGGCCTTCAAGGCTGGCTGAAAAAGGCACTCTGACCCTTAAATAGCAGCTTCTGAAACGGCTCATTGGCTGTTTTAAGCCTTTAACAGCTGTGAGACAGCACCCCTCATGTGGCCTAGGGTCCTGAACTCCCTTGCAGGGGACTTGGAACCTTATGGCATCTTCCCATATGGTGACAGAGTACCTCAGGCCAATGTTGTGCTTTACCTGCTTATTCATTCTTCTGGGAGTCTGATCTGGTCACTTCAGGTGGGGGAGAAAGAGGGTCCTAGGGAGAACCATGGTATTTCCTGTCTTCGCTGGATGAGTACATGGGGGAAAGAGGAATGTCTCCTGGCAATGGAAGTGGTTCTATTGGAGCTGATCTATCTCTCGGAGAAGACCTTTGTGTCCCTGTTCAGACTGGGTGTTTCTGCAATTTGCAGAACTGCCTCTGGTAGTGGTCCCATAACCGTACTGTAGCCTTAAAGGTTTAGAGGGGTACCTCCTATTCCTTCCCCTCTGTCTTTGCAAAAACTCCTGCCCCTCAGCCCCAGCCCCAGCTTCAGCCCCTTGCTTGAAAGGACATATTTGTTCTGGCTTGACTGCAGCCTCTACCTCAGAGGAGTTAGAACACTCTTGGAGCCCCTAGAGTGGTTACCCTGGTCACAGTGGGGTGCAATTCATGACCATTCTGGTGGTATGAAGCTATAGGTAGCCCATGAGGTGAGGGTGGAAACTGTCTTAAAGAACCTGTGGAGTGCTTTGGTAGTGCCTTGATTTGAGCCTGGTGGCCTAAGCACTGTTCTTTGGGGGTCCAGAGATTGTTGGATGGCATATACTAGTCCTGGCAAGATACCTGCTTTGCAATGCAGGTCTCACTAGGTTGAGGCCAGCTTGGTATGACAGGGATGAGGGGGGTGGGGAGGCTCCCTGTACAACATGAGCAGTAGCTCCTAGCAATCCATGACATTGGCTGTGCGACATGATGGTGGCCTTGGTTCAGGTTGTGGTGTGACTGTAGCTTAGCAGGCTTGACTTTAAGCACAGGTGGCTTTTTGGGAGGATCTTCAGTACCTGGTAGAAGCCCTTGCTGAAGCTCTCTTAAGGGCTTCTAGATGATGGGCCTAGAGGCCTGAAGAACTACCAAGAGGGCTGCTACCGTTGGGAAAGAAATCTGCACTTGTAAGTACTTATCTCCTGAAACATTCTCTAAATCTTAGGGAAAAGAGATTTCTGTGGGGGGAAAATTGATAGATTCTGTGTGTTAAAATTCAGGGTTTTATTAAGTCAGGGCATGGTACTGCAAGCTAACTTTCAGTTAAGTTAAAGCCAATTAGGGCTTATTATAACAAGCCAGCCTTCAGTTAAGATATACCCTAAATGGCTTTAATTTAACAGAGAGTAGAATAGGGCAAATACTCTTTGAGTGTATAGAGAGAAATTATACCTAATAAGTATAAAGGACTTTGTGTTTCCCCTCAAGGTGAACTGCAAGGACTTAATCTATTTCTAAGGCCTAATAGCCTGCAAATGGAGATAATCAGTTAAAGCTGAGAGTGAGCAAGATCACCCCCTTCCCCTTAACTGGTTTAGGAGGCTATAACGCAAGGATTATGACCAATCCATATCTTTGCTTTTAAGAAAATCTCTTAATTTCCTGGCTGATTCACCCTACCCTTTGATTTGATAGAGGGAGCCTTTCAAGTTGCCCCTTTGATTTGTCACTTGGCTTTAACACTTATTTAAAACAATTTCACAGTTCTCTTGCCTCCTAACTGGAAGTTCTCCTGGTAAAAGATCGCTAGAAAACAATTGTATTGGTTCAGGTATCCCTATTCTCCTAACAACTTTACATATCTTATCAACTTTAAATAGATAAAAAAATTTTAAATCTAAGATACAGAGTCCAGCAGTTAGATATGGGCTATCCAGTCTTTTGCACTGAGTGTTAAATGTATGACTTTCTCCCAGTTGGTGAGAGGTTTTATGTGTACACTAAGTGCAATTAGCTCTTTGCTCTCAGGGAGTGAGTCCAATCTCTGGAGGCTAGAATAGGGCATGGAGGAGCTGAGTCAGAGAGGTATTTAGACGAGACCTGCAAGGATGTAGTAGAGAAGTCCCACCGCCAGTGTGGCAGTCTCTTTGCTTCCATGGAAGAGAGAAGTCATGTGAAAGGAGAGCAGGAAGTGATCCTGTAGCTAGGACCTGTCCTCTGGAAACACAGAAACATAGGCCATGTGGTCTTTCTCTTCCATCTTGTTTCTGTCTCGTTTGCCCTTCCATATCAACTACAGTAGTCCCCTTTTTTTCTTTTAGAGATCTTCTGTGTTTGACCCATGCATTTTTGAATTCAGGTACTGTCCTTATCTCTACTACCTCTACTGGGAGACTATTCCACACATCTGCCATACTTTCCATAAAGAAATATTCCTCATCGTCCCTCCAGTCCAGTCCCGAACCTCTGGTTTAGCACCACCTCCATCAGCTTGGAGACTGAGCACACGTCTCTTTTTTTTTATGACACTGGTATAAATAGCCCAGGAACCGCCTCTCTGCTCCTGTAGTCTCGGTCTCCAAGCAGCTGGAGAAGTGGTGAGCCTGATGGTTCAGGACTCACTAGAGGGACAACTAAGGAGAGTTAGGATAAAAGGAGTTAAAGAGAGCTGTCGGAGTGTGTACAAAAAAAAAAAAAAAAAAAGAGAAAGAAAGGAGTAAGGCAATCGAGTGCTAAGTGCTGCAGAGAGGTGCCCCCCACCATCCGATTCCGCCAGAGAATTCATTCAACTTGGAAGGGGGTTAGCTCCTGCTCCCAAACCCACTGTTTTGGGTGAGGAGCCGGTAGAACGAGCAGCAAGGGACAGAAGCGCTGAGTTTTCCAGCCGGTGATCGCTGAAACGGCTCCTCCACCTTTCTCTCTGACCTGATGCCGAAGCTGCGAATTTCGGCTGAGCGTGGGGAGAGCTAACTGTGAGGACAGCAGGGTAAGGTGCCGGCGAGTAGGGGAATCCAGTCTGGTTTTTTTGGCACAATTGCAGTGTTTGTCGCAGGGAGGAGAGGCCCGGCCGTGTGGCAGCTGCGCGGGAAACTCTGTTTGCAGGGCTGAGCGGGGGAGTTTCCTGCTCTGCATTAGGGGCCCTCTTTTTTCTTTCTCCCTGAGGTTTTTTGGAGCCCTTGGTGAAGGGGAAGACTCCACATAGTTCTTAAAGAGGTAAAAAAAAAACCCAAGGCAAGTTCAGACCGGGAATCTGTCAGGCTGCAGCTGCTGCACAGTTTGTCAGGGGACCTGAGCTTTTTCTGGAGATCCTAGCTGTTTGGGCGTGATGCTATCCAGGCCTCAGTGCTTTGTGTGTGGTACTAGAAGGGGGGCAGTGTCAGACTAGGGTTTGCAGAGGGTGCATTCAGGAGGCAGCCTCTATGGAACAAGATTTGGAGGAGGGATTAGACGTTCAGAAGGGGGCCACGTTAGGCCTTCCGGAGCCTGTATCCCCTCCCTTGCCATCCCAGGAGCCGGTAGCTGGTCCTTCATAGGCTCCAGACCTTCCTTCTCCACAGGCTCTAGGTCAGGGGGGGAATACTGGCAATGTTTTCCCTGGATTTTGTACTCAAGGATGCCCAGGATAGGAAGTTGGACACCATGTTAAAGCAGGTTTTTGATGTCAATGCACTATCGATGCCAAGTCTCTATTTCCTTAGCGTCTCTCCAGTCCCTCTCCACTGGGTTGTGCCCCCCACCCCCTTCCAGCAGCATGTAGACTGAGCACGTCATCTTTTTGATGACACGGGTATAAGTAGACCTGGCACCTCCCACCAGCTCCAGTTTTGTGTTTAGTCTTCAAGCAGCTGGAAGGGGTGCAGCAAGCCAGGGATCTGGCTTACTGGAGAGACTAGAGTAGTGAACATAAGATATGTCATACTGGGTCAGACCAAGGTCCATCAAGCCCAGTATCCTGTTTCCAACAGTGGTCAATCTAGGTCATACGTACCTGGCAGTTTCCCCAAAAGACACAGGTTCGCAATGCTTGTACTGGGTCAAGCATTGATATCCTGGGTCCCTTTTTAATAATGGTCTATGGACCTTTCCTTCAGGAACTTGTCCAAAACTTTTTTTAAACCCAGCTACACTAACAGCTTTTACCACATCCTCCGGTAACAAATTCCAGAGTTTGATTACACTGGTCAACACATTTTTACAGAAGTCATGTTACTGAAATAAAGTCATTTGTTATCAATTTGTATATGCTGAACACGAATATGACAGTGAAATTGCAAAGTTGGCTCTAGTTTTTTTGTAATCTACAAGAATTAATGTTTACATCACAAAATGCATGTCAATAGTAAATATAGTAGGCCTTCGGTTAATACCTGTAAAAAACCAAGTCATAGACGACTACTTAGATTTTTTTGCCTGTCTCTTGTACAGCTGTTCGGGAGCTTCTCTGGGGAGTGTCCAGCAGTAGTCAGCCAGCATGGAGTGGAACATTTTCCCTGGTATCGTTGCTCCATCGTTGCAATATCCTGGTGAAAACGTTCGCCTTGTTCATCACTAACCATACCACAGTTGTCAGGAAAGAAATCGAGATGGGAATCAAGGAAATGGATCTTTAGAGACATATTGCAGCCAGGTTTCTGATACTGCATCAGCATGTCTTCTACTAGTTCCTTGTAGTTTTCTGCCCTAACATTCCCGAGAAAGTTTGTTGACGCTAGGCGAAAAGCATTCCATGCTTGTTTCGCATCACCCTGCAGCAAGTTGTTTGAACCGGTCATCTTTGAAGAGCTCTCGAATCTGAGGACCCACAAAAACTCCCTCTTTAATCTTTGCTTCGCTGAGTCGAGGGAATATTTCATGCAGGTATCGGAAAGCTGGCGAACTGCGGTCCATGGCTTTCACAAAGTTTTTCATCAAACCTAGTTTGATGTGAAGGGGTGGTAGCAGGATTTTGTGAGCCTCAACCAGAGCTGAGTGCTGGATATTCTTCTCTCCGTTACGTTTTGTCTGCGATTCCATTCCTTCCGCAAGTAGTGCCAATCCCTTGCACAGCTATCCCACTCGCATAAGAAACACAGGGCTTTGGGGTTCCTGTTCTTCTTCTTTTCTTTTATTTATTTAATTTTAGTTTTTGGTCGTTTGGAGACTTCCCCCTCCCCCCATGGTTCGGGGGTTTGCAGAAAGGAGGCCTTACCGCTGGCGATATAAAATTAAAAAAGAAAAGAAAAGTGAAGAAACCGGTGAAGACAGGAGGCCGCATCTTCATTCCGCCGTGCAGAGCCAGGGGGAAGCCGTTCCGTCCTTCCCTCCTCGCTGCCGAAGCCCTCAAGGCAGCTGAGCATGTGGGCAGGAGGATGAGGAGCCGGCCCAGCATTGTCATCGCGGCAGAGGATGCCGACAGACAGAGGAAAGAACCGGGCAGCGGCGGCATGTTGCGCGGGAGGCAGTTCACCACACGTTCACCGACCACGTGCTGCTCCGAGGCCTGCAAGCTTCAGGGATTTTGGGAGGTGAGTCTCTCCATCTCGTGCGCTTTCTAGCCGTGTGGTGCAGGTCTGGATAAGCCCCGCAAGGCCTTTGTAGGGGAAGGGGGCCATTATCTCATTCAGAGGAAAGTTATAAGAACATAAGATATGCCATACTGGGTCAGACCAAGGTCCATCAAGCCCAGTATTCTGTTTCCAACAGTGGCCAATCTAGGTCATACGTACCTAGCAGTCTCCCCAAGGGACACAGGTTCCACAATGCTTGCATTGGTTCAAGCATTGATATCCTGGGTCCCTTCCCAATAATGGTTTATGGATCTTTCCTCCAGGAACTTGTCCAAACCTTTTTTAAACATAGTTTGAAATATATAGTTAAAAAAAAAAAAGAATAGATATTAAAACAAAGAACAGAAGAGAGGAGGGAGGCTTGGTTGCTTTAGAGTAAGCCTGCACTCCTTGGCTCCTCTCATCTCTTTCTACTTAGGTGGTTTCCTGCAGAGGACCGTGATTATGCTGGCTAGGCCCCAGTGCTTGGTCTGCAGGACCCGCCAGGGGGCGGTTTCTGAGACAGGCGTTTTCAGAGGCTGTGCCGCAGAGGCAGCCTTGGTGGAACTGGGAATCCAGGCAGGGGAAGTACAGGACATGCCACCTTCCACCTCTCAGGATTCAGGAACTCCCTTGGAGGCATTATTCCGGTCCGAGTCTCCCCAGAATTTGTCTTTGGATCAGTCTGCCCAGCCTGGGCCCTCTACCTCTTTGCATGGAATGGAAGGTGAGGCTGGAGGGAGTTCTCCCCGGAGTTCGTCTTGCTGCTACATAAGGCGTTTTGCCTTCGTCAGCAGGTGCGGCACAGACAAGGATCAGTGCAGGCTGGCGTGAAGCCACGGCAGCCAGACTCTAATGAGCTGGCTGAGGCAAGCCCCCTCCTCCCTAAGCGGCCGCGGCTTACACAGGACGAGGATCTCCGCTCCCCTCTGTCAGAACCCTTGGAAGAGGATCTGTCAGACAGGGAGGTGGGGGCCAAAGAGGAACTCGAAGAAGGCGAGATCCCCGAGGAACAGGCCAAGATTGTTTGAGTCTTTGCTGGGAGGCGTTACCGGCTTTGATCGGGGAAGCGCTGAAGGTGCTGAACATGACGGCCGGAGTCCCAGCAGAGGAAGAGGCGCCCCGTGGTCAGTTCCTTCGTTCAGTCTCCCTGCAAAGCACAGTCAAAGTGGGAGGCGGTGCAGGAGACTTTAGAGAGGCTTCTGCGCCTCAAGGCAGTGGTACCAGTACCGCCAGGCCAGTATGGCTGCAGTCGGCACTCCATATATTTTGTGGTACCAAAGAAAGAAGGATCTTTTTGTCCGATCTTAGATCTCAAGCGAGTAAATGGATGTCTCCGGGTATCGCATTTTCATATGGAAACTCTCTAAGGTCGGCCATAGTAGCGGTCAGAAAGGGGGAGTTTCTTTCTTCTGTCGGAGGCTTACCTGCACATTCCGATACGGCTGGAACATCAGCATTTCTCAGGTTTGCGTTACCTATGGGACATTTTCAATTCTAGGCGTTACCGTTTGGGCTGGCTACGGCTCCACAAACCTTCACCAAGGTGATGGTGGTGGTAGCAGCAGCATTGCGCAAGGAAGGAGTGCTAGTTCATCCCTACCTGGACGACTGGCTGATTTGAGCAAAGTCGAGGAGCGAGAGCAAATCGGCCACGGCCCAGGTGGTACAGTTTCTTCAGAGCTTGGGCTGGGTGGTCAATATGGCAAAAGCAGGCTGACTCTGTCGCAGAGCCTGGAGTACTTTGGTGCTCAGTTCGATACATGCGAGGGGAAGGTCTTACAGCTGGAAATGCGGGCGTGAGGGCTAAGAAAGCTTGTGCACAGCTTCTTGGACAAGACGGATCCCATGACATGGCATTATCTTCAGCTTTTAGGGACCAAGGTGGCCACGCTCCAGCTAATGCCATGGGCAAGGGCCCACATGAGGCCGTTGCAGAGGGCCCTGCTCCAGAGATGGTTGCACCAGTCGGACTCTGTCACAAAGGCTTCCCTTGCCCGCCAGAGATGCGTCTGGCTCTCCGGTGGTGGCTCAGTCCAGGGTGTCTGGAGAAGGGGATGCCTCGAGTCACCATCGTGGATGCCGCTAACAACGGACGCCAGTCTGTCTGTCTGGGGAGCACACTTTGAAGGACGTTTTGCCCAGGGGCAGTGGGACGGCCTGGAGAAAGATTGGTCCATCAACAGGCTGGAGTTGCGAGTGGTGACCTTGGTGCTCCGGGCTTTTCGGCCTTGGCTGCAGGGGAAGGCGATTCGAGTGCTTTCAGACAATGCTCGTGCCCCCCTGGCGATTGATGTAGGTCACTATGGTCGCAATGTACCCCTGGAGGAGGAGGTCGAGCAGCTGTTAGCTTGGGCTGAAGTAAATCTTCTGGCTCTGTCGGCAACACATGTAGCAGGGGTAGACAATGTGGAGGCTGATTTTCTAAGTCGGGTCTGAGTGGATCCAGGAGAGTGGGTTCTCCATCCAAAGGTGTTTTCCCTGATAGTGCGCCGCTGGGGGACTCCAATTATGGATCTGATGGCGATGTTCACATTGGCAAAGGCCAGCTGCTGATTCAGCAGGAGGCAGAAAAGAATGTTGGAGGGCCTCAACGCTCTAATGCAAAGGTGGCCCGAGGAAGGGCTCCTGTACGTGTTTCCTCCATGGGCCTTGATAGGTCGCGTGATAGTGAATAGAGGTTCACTGAGGTTGCGTGGTCCTGATCGCGCCAGTTTGGCCAAGGTGACCATGGTATGCGGATCTGGTTCTGCTTCTGGTGGACCGTCCCTGGCATCTGCCGGTTCAGAAGGACCTGTTATTGCAGGGTCCACTACACATGCCTCAGGTGGATCGATTCTCGCTTACGGCCTGGCTCTTGAAAAGGCGCAGCTGAGGGCGAGGGGGTACTCGGAAGCAGTAATTTTCACCTTGTCGGTCTACCTCGCTGGCATATGTATGGGTGTGGTGTGCGGACAGGCAGATTCAGCCATCGAGGGCATCAGTCCCGCACGTTCTGTCCTCTTTGCAGGATGGTTTTGAGAAAGGCCCAGCGGCCAGCTCCTTGAGGGTACAGTTAGCAGCACTTTCCTGTTATCGGGGAAAGATACATGGAGACACTGGGAGCGCATCAAGATATTAAAAGATTCTTAAGAGCGGCAGCCATGTAGGGCGACGGTACCAACGTGGGATCTCAATTTGGTTCTGGAGGCATTGGTACGCGAACCTTTTGAACCTTTGCACAACGCTTCCGCTCGGCGGATTTCGGAGTTGCAGGCTTTGTCTTGTCGGAAGCCGTTTCTGTCATTTTCAGAGCAGAAGGTAGTCTTGAGGCCAGTTCCCTCCTTTTTGCCCAAGGTGGAATTGATGTTTCATATGAATCAAGTGGTTTCGTTGGAGGCGAGGGGGATGCGGCTAAGGGAAGGTTGCATCTCTTGGATGATGTTCGGGCGCTGAAGAAGTATCTGAACAGGACAGCACTTTTCCGCAAGTCGGATAGGCTATTGGTCTTATTTGGGGGGGGACAAGAAAAGGAGAGGCAGCGCCAAAGGTGAACAGCGGAGTACCCCAGGGATCTGTACTGGGTCCGCTACTTTTTGACATATTCATAAATGACCTGGAAAAGGGAATAACTAGTGAGGTTATCAAATTTGCAGATGGCACAAAACTGTTTAAAGTTGTTAAAACCCAAGAGGATTGTGGAAAACTGCAGGAGGATCTGGATAAATTGGAAGACTGGGCATCCAAATGGCAGATGAAATTTAATGTGGACAAGTGCAAAGTTATGCACCTAGGAAAGAACAACCCACACTATAGTTACACGATGCAAGGCTCCACATTAGAAACCAGCACCCAGGAAAAAGATTTAGGAGTCATCGTGGATAACATGTTAAAACCCTCCGCCCAGTGTGCTGCGGCGGCCAAGAAAGCAAATAGAATGCTAGGTATCATAAGGAAAGGGATGGAGAATAAAACAAAGGATATTATAATGCCTCTGTATCGCTCCATGGTACGACCGCACCTTGAATATTGTGTGCAATTCTGGTCACCGTATCTTAAAAAGGACATAAAGTTATTAGAAAAAGTACAGAGAAGAGCCACCAAATTGGTGAAGGGGATGGAAGGCTACTCCTATGAAGAGAGGCTAAAAAGGTTAGGGCTCTTTAACCTAGAAAAGAGACGGCTGAGGGGAGATATGATAGAGGTGTATAAATTAATGAATGGAGTGGAACGGATAAACGTGGATCAATTGTTTACGCTATCAGAATATAGAAGGACTAGGGGACATGTAATGAAGCTACAGGGTAAACTATTTAAGACAAATAGGAGAAAATATTTCTTCACTCAACGTGTAATCAAACTCTGGAATCTGTTACCGGAGGATGTAGTAAGGGCTGTTAGTATAGCTGGGTTTAAAAAAGGTTTGGACAAGTTCCTGGAGGAAAGGTCCATAAACCACTATTAAAAAGGGACCCAGGATATCAATGCTTGGCCTAGTACAAGCACTGCAGAACCTGTGTCTTTTGGGGAAACTGCTAGGTACGTATGACCTAGATTGGCCACTGTTGGAAACAGGATACTGGGCTTGATGGACCTCGGTCTGACCCAGTATGGCATTTCTTATGTTCTTATGTTCATTTCCAGGTGGCTCAAAGAGACTATAGCATCGGCATACATTCTGAAAGGTAAGCCCGTTCCGGAGGGACTAAGGGCTCATTTGATTAGGGCACAAGCGGTGGCATGGGCGGAGTATAACTTGGTGCTGGCCGTTGAGATTTGTAAAGCAGCTACTTGGTTGTCTTTGAATTCTCTTGTCAAGCATTACCATCTGGATGTTCAGGCGGCGAGGGATGCCCGTTTGGATTGGCAGTGCTTCAGGCTGGTCTAGCAGGTCCCTCCCGTTGATATTTACTGTTTTTACATCCCCAGAAGTTTGGGACTGGACTGGAGGGATGATAAGGAAGGTGAAATTAGACTTACCTGCTAATTGTTGTTCCTTGAGGAACTCCAGTCCATTCCTGCATCCCTCCCTCGTGTCAATTTTGGACTGCTGCCTGAAGCACGGTTGTATTAAAATTTAAGGTGGAGGATCAGCTTCAGGAGGCGCTTTCCATAGGGGGAGAGGTTTTTTTTAAGAATGGGTTTTTTTGTGGGGTTTAAGTCCATGAGAAACTCTGGGCCACATTAAGAAGCATGGGTTTACGGGAACACCTGATTGTTCTCTTGCACAACCTTTACATTGATCAAGAAGCAACAGTTCGAACGGAACAAGGAGAAACAGAATGGTTTAACATCAGCAAAGGTGTACGACAAGGCTGCATACTTTCCCCCTATATCTTAATATGCAGAACAAATCATCAGAGAAGCAGGATTGTATGAAGACTACCGAGTTGTGAAGGTTGGTGGGAGGTTCATCCAACAACCTTCGCTATGCTGATGATACCACATTACTGGCTGAAAGTGAAGACGATTTGAAACATTTGCTTCTCAAGATCGAGGAATATAATCTTAAAATGGGTCTGTACCTTAACATTAAAAAGACAAAGATCCTGACAACTGGCAAAATCAATAAGTTCATCATTAATGGAGAAAAATGTGAAATAGTTGACAGCTTTAACTTGGACCAACTATTAATAAAGAAAGGACTAGCAGTCAAGAAATCCGATGACGTATTGCCCTTGGTAGAATGGCTATGAAGGACCTCGACAAGATCCTCAAGAGCAGAGATGTCTCTCTATACAAAGATTTGACTTGTCCAGGCCATGGTATTTTCAATAACGTCATATGGATGCAAAAGTTGGACAGTAAAAAAGATAGGAAGAAAATTGATGCCTTTGAATTATGGTGCTGGCGACGAATACTGTGTATACCTTGGACTGCCCAAAGAACAAACCAGTCAGTATTAGAGGCGATCAAACCTAAGCTTTCCTTAGAAGCTCGGATGACAAGACTGATTTTCATACTTTGGACATGACGTATGTGAAGAGAGAGATCATTGGAGAAAGACACAATATTTTTGGCAAAGTAGAAGGTCACCGTAAAAGAGGAAGGCTGGCAATGAGATGGATTGATACAATAACAGCAGCTAAAGACACCACTCTATCAACAATGAGCTGCTTGGCTGAAGACAAAACAAAGTTTAGGACAACTATCGAGAGGGTTGCCAGGAGTCGACACAGAGTCAACGGCACTTAACACAACTCCAAATGAGGCCGCACCAGAGACTTATACAGAGGCAATATTGCCTTCATTTTTCATTGTTCACCTCAAGATTAATTAATTTCAGGTCCTTAATGTATGCCTGATGAAAATAAACAGCTGCATCAGAGTTAATATGGGCACCTTCTTCCCTTTAAGAGGTTTAAGCACCTATAAAGCTACGATTATCCCGGGGTAGGTGGGGGTCGGAGAGGGAGGAAAAGAAGACTTATTAAAAATTTGGCTGCTACACAGTGCCCTGTCCTGTGCTGCTAAGGTAAAGGCTTACCAATTTCCTGGGTGATTTACACAGCTCTCTAGAAACAAATTTATTTCAATAACTATTTATTCTAGGTTAAACTAAACTCTGATTTGATTTAAATGAAAAGCTCCCTAGAAATTTATGTCAGTCTATTTACTCTTATTTGATGTTCTATGCTAAGCTATACTCTGATTTGTTTTACATAGTATATGACGGCAGATAAAGACCAGCATGGTCCATCTATTCTGCCCAGCAAGGTAGTAAGAGGAGGTGCAGCAACTGCTCCATTCAGGTCACCCCTCACAATGCCTTTGTTTCAGGGTGTACCCACTGCTCTGTGCAGGTCACCCCTATTTGTTGAGATATAAGAGATAGTTAAGTTAATTTTGATTTTATTCTGTTGCTATAAAGGGATCCACTGTTCCATGTCATTTTGAATTCTGTCAATGTATTTTCTCCCCCCACTTCCATCAGCAGGGCATTCCAAGCATCCACAACCCTTTCGGTGAAAATATATCTCCAGGAACAAGCAGGAATGAGTCTTCACATATGGGTACGTCGGTACTGACGGAGTCTGCGCGGGAATGCTCCCCAGCGTCCAATTAGAACGCTTTTGGGAGCATCCCACCACGCCTGCGTGCTGCCTTCCCGCCTTTCCCAACTGCCTCTCCTCAGTTTTCGTTTTTCCGCGGAGCCGGCAGGACGTTCTCCTCACCGCAGAAAATTCTTACTTTATTTTTGTTTTTTCTTGTGGTCGCATCTGCCTTCCCTTGACGCACCGGTACCGCCGGTGTTTTTTCTTTTTCTTTTCTTGAATAAAATTATTCCTTGGTAGGGAATTTCTTCCCTGTTTCGTGACTGATGGTTCTTGGCCTACTAGGCCTCTCCACTTCCTTCATGGAAACGTCAGCCACTATCCCAAAAACATGTTTCAACTGTGGCGGTACTAAGTTAGTCTTAGACACCCATAACTGGTGCCTTCCATGTTTGGGTCCTGACCACTATCCGCTGGAGTGTGTCTCCTGCAGCGTTTTTTCCAAAAAAGAAGTTTTCAGCATCGAGCTCCACTCGATACGCGGTTCCCGTCAGCTCTGAGGATACCAGCTGCAACTTCTTCACAGGATCAGGTAACCCCACAAAAGTCTGTAAAGACTAGCCAGTCCTCGGGTGGTAGATCTCATGTTCAGCATCGAGATGGCTCCAGCCTTGCCCTCGAGGACAATTTGGCTTTAAAACCCCGGCAGGAGTCTTCGGCCTCCAAAGCACTAACGGGGTTTCAGGTTATTTCCGGGGTTTTCACCTTCGCGAAAATACCTGAGCCATGCTCGGTGGTGGTATCTGCTGGGAGCGGTGCCGGTACCCCGGCATCGGCAACGGTGTTGGATGAAACACTCCACACCGATCGCAGTCTAGCATTCTCGGTATCTTCGGTGCCGCTAGAGCAGCTACAGACCGATCTTCCAGCATCGGTAACGATCCCGGTACCGATTCTGGCATCCATGTCGGTACCCTCCAGGTCTGTTTCGATTGATTCGCTGCTTTTGATGCCGTCTAAAATCGATCTCTAGCCTGGACGATTGGGTACCGACTCGTCTCGGTATCGACCTCGCTCGGTGCCGAAGACATTGTCCCGGAGATCAAAATCTACCGCTCTCGGTACCTTCGGTACCATTAGAGTCGCTTCAGACTGATCATCCGGTGTCGGTACCAGCTGCAATACCACTGCTGGTTCCGTTTTCTATTTTTGCATCAGTACCGGTGCCTTCCATGATTACTTCCACAAGCTCGCTTCCTTCGGTACCTGGCATGGATAGTTTTTTCACCGATTCATCGCGGTACCGACCTCAAGCGGTACCGCCGACTATCCTTTCAGGACAACCCGATGCTCCACCCTTTTGGGTCTGGGACTCTAATGGATCAATCCATTAGTGCTAAGGCTAGATCTTCAACAGATCTGACCTTCACTCCTCATAATTCAGGATCCCCTTCTGGGGAAATTTCTTTTCAAGCATTCTTGCTTGATATGGCAGGGTTACTTGCCATTTCTATACCTGATCAAGATCCTGCTTCAAGGGATTCAGAGTTCCTGTGTCTCCCTGAGGCTCCAAAGAAGGTTATCATGCTCCCTTTGCATCAAACCTTACAGGATCTTTTACTTAGAATGTGGGAAACTCCTTTAAAGGTATCCCCACCTTCAAGGGCCACTTACTCTCTGTACAAGGTGCCCCCTTCTCCAGGTTTTCAAAAGACTCAACTTCCACATCATTCTCTTGTTGTGGAATCAGCAATGAGGCGTGTGAAAAGTGCTAAAAGGCACTCTTCTTATCCGCCAGGTCGTGAAGCTAGAACTTTAGATGCCTTTGGACGTAAAAGCTTCCAGGCATCCATGTTTTCAACAAGAATTCTCTCATATATTTTCTATATGGGACTATCTCTTGAAGAGCTCACGACCAGTTTGCTGTTTTTGACTCATTTTCTTCAGGATCACAAAAGAGCAGACTTCTCTTTACTGGTTAGTCATGTTCAAAATATCTCTAGGTTTCTTACTGGACAGTTTTGAGTCTGTTAGCAGATCTTCTGCTATAGCCATAGGGGCACGACGCATGGCCTGGCTCCAAGCTTCTGACTTGGATACATCGGTTCAAGAAAGGCTGGGAAATACTCCTTGTACTTGGGAGAATCTCTTTAACACAGAGACTTTACGCCAAGTTGCTCAGTTAACCACTGGCACTGTTGCTTTCAAGGGATGGTCTATACCTTCCTCTATCCCAGTTGGTAAGAAATCTTCTAGCAAACTTTATTCCTCCATGGGGAAAAAGTTTTATCCTTTCTCTACCCATACAGCTGTTTCCAAACAGGGGAAACATCAAACCAGGCTAAAGAAACCACAACCTCAACCACTTCAGCAAACCCAGCAGTCGCAGGGTTGCTGATAGATTCTTCACTGAATCCTTCTTCCTGCTTTGAGGTTTAGAACCTGTAGTTTGCTTCTTTACTTGCAAGCATCTACATCGGTTCCATCCCAAACTTAACATTAAAGAGACATCCTGACTTTTAGCTCATAGAGCTCCTTAGCATGGTTATGCTTTACAGGTAATAACGTTACTCCTCTTCCTTCTAAGTACATAGAGGAGTAACAACTGTCGGTAAGGTCCTCTATACCTTTATCTTTGACATTTTCTCCTGTATCAGTATGTCTCATACTATTCTTTTCAAAGATTTACTCCATCGTAAGTCTTTTTCAACTCTGCCCCTCTTACTAAGACATTTTGGTCTAAGAGTATACTACTTAACTGAGGGCTTCTCCCTAAGCCCGAAGTTTCTTTTCAGAGTTATCGCCACCTTGCATTCTTGTTGCTTGTGGCAGCTTCTCAGACAATGATGGAGTTTTTACCACTCCTACTTATGTATGTAGGTCTTTTCTAATTTTGAGATCTAAGATTTGTTCTGCCGCTCTAACAATAGTTAGAATGCAGGGGCTCTTAGTGTTTAAACCACTAACTTGCTAACCAAGCACCCAGGGCTTGATTTCCAATATCAATCTTTCTGGCCTTAGTACTAAGTCCCAGACAGACTTGGAACCTTCTCAGGTTTCTTGTTGCAGCATACCTTCTATCCTTAGCCTTCCCCAATCCTTGGCGTTGGTGGAATAGTTCAGGTCACATACTGGCTCTTAAACAACCAGTTTTTTCTTCTAGCCAACCTGCAACATGCTCTCTGCATCTCTACAGAACAGCTCTGCACTATGGGCCTTGCTAGAGAGCAAATAATTCCAGATGGTTAGGAAAGACTTTACTGAGTTCTTCCCTACCCTTACCATTTCCATTAAAGCCGTCTTCAATAAAGGACACACGCCTTTTAGTGAAGACCTAAAGAATTATCCAATCCCCTGGGTTGGTTCACATTCCCAGTGGACCCCTTCACCAGAGATGGTTTTCTTTCACTGACAGCCAGTCTTTGTGTATTTCCTTCCATCCTCAATTCCTCATGGGGTAATTCATATTGAGCGCAAGAATGCATCATACTCATTTTGCCCTCTTAGAAGGGTAAATATGGTATCTTTTTTTTCATTGCGTCTTCTCCAGCTGTCATGCTGGAGTTATGGAAGGATCCAGACTTACTGTCATCGGATTTAAACATCCTCCATTCCTGGTTTTTCAAGGGCTAGAGTTCTTAGAATACTCTAGACTTCCCTTGTCAGTGAGAGCACTTCCTTAGCTCTCCCACCCACAGCAAGGGAGAATAGATTCTCTAAACATCTCCTCAAGCAGGTATTCCCTTCTTGTTATTAGATGAATCTTTCTCTCTTCACATATCCCTATGTGGGGACATAGGTATATATTTATGCATGCACGTATATTAGGGTGGTCCATAAAAATGAATTCCTGAATTCCTTTGCTCCCTGGCCTGATTCTGGTTCCATTTAGGTAGAAAACACTGTGTACAAAGTTTGAAGCCAATCAAATAATATTTAGGGATGGCTCAACAAGTCTTGAGATTTCCCCCTGGGAGCAGATGACGAAATGTTGCATCATCTTGTATCATCCACTTAGTTCCACGCTGATTACATTTGATTGCGTCATATTTGAACTAATCTCATCTCTGAGAGGTGGCAAAGACATTGTACTATTATCTTTGTATCTTTATTCTTTTCAGATGGCGAAAAAACGTGGTTTTTATCTCATTGAAGAAATGTCCACCACAATTCTGGGGGCCAAGCTCCCCAGCAAGGAGCAAGTGTTAGGTGTATTTTTACATCACCATATGACATTAAACAAAGGCGTTAGTGAAAGTGCATCGATTGTAACAAGTGAAGTAGAAGCTAACTGGGAAAAGGCCAGGCTTCCTGTTCAAAGAAATGACAAAATTCAAGAAAAAGTAAAAAAATTGTTCAATCAGTGGAAACTTTTGAAGAAAAACAAAGGGAGAGGAGGGAAACAAGAGGCAAATGAAAAAGAATTCCAAGTTGCAATGAAAAACCTATTTGATGTGGCGCATGCCAATGCAATGTCTTTAATTCATATTCAAGAAGACAAAGAATTCTTAATAGCGCAACGAGAATCAGGGCGCCGCAGCTCAATGTGCACGATGGACAAGAAACTGGTCAACACGGAAGCAAGATCGCAACAGCGAGAAGAAGAATTGAAAAGGCGCAGACAAAAACATGTTGCCGAAGCCGAGGCAACTACAAGCCAAGTTCAGCTGGAAGGATCTTCTTCCTCAGCAGTCAGGTGAAGACTCGTCGACATCTGCGGATTCAGATAACGGACAGAAGAAAGCAACTCCACAAACGAAGCAGTATCGACCTAACAATGTCTGGACCCCAGAGCTTACAGCAGCCCTGGATCGGACAGGGACAACGGATCGCAATGCTCTGTTTGTGGTAGCTGAAACTGCCAGAAGTCTGGGACATTATCCTGGGGAGCTCAATATCAGCCGCTCCAGCGTCAAGCGCCATAGAGAAAAGCACCGTCAGCAACAATGGATGGACCTGCACAACGCATTCAAAGCCGAAGGCAAAACATGCATTGTGCATTGGGATAGCAAGTTATTGCCATCTCTCCTCTGTTCAACCACATCCGTTGACCGCCTTCCAGTTTTGATAACGGCTGTCTCCACTGGAGAAACACAACTTCTTGGTGTACCAAAACTGACATCAGGAATGGGCGAGAATCAAGCTGCAGCAGTTTATGAACTGTTACAGGAATGGTGTTTGGATGAAAAGGTTGCAGGCTTCTGCTCTGATACAACTGCATCGAACACGGGACGTTGATCAGGAGCGTGCATTCTTCTAGAACAGAGACTCCGTCGCACAGTCCTTCATTTGGCATGCCGCCATCACATTTACGAAATAATTCTTGGTGCAGTATTCTCTACATGCTCTGGAGCTTCATCGGGTCCCGATGTCCAACTCTTTCGCCGGTTCCAAAAGAATTGGGGCTCCCTTGACAAGTCCAACTATCAAACTGGAAAAGACTTGGAGGTGCTGCAACCTGACAGGGATCGCATCATGAAGTTTGCGGAATCCAAGTTGGCACAGGGCAATCACCGAGATGATTACCTGGAATTCTTGGAGTTAACGATTGTCTGCCTTGGAGGGAATCTTCCTAGTTTCAATTTCAAGAAACCCGGAGCTTTCCATCATGCCAGATGCCGAGGACAACTCAAAGATCTTACCCAACGGGAGGAGTCCTGTGTTCGTGATGTGAGCATTTTCTCCATCCTGATTCATGTGGAAGCCTGGTTTTCTGCCCCTGATGCCGCAGTTGCTCCTCGAACAGATTTGGAGATGCTGAAGAAACTACACTCTTACCACAATGACTGTGTTGGAAGAGCGGCCAGAGACAAACTGCAACAGCATCTGTGGTATGTGTCAGAGGAGCTTGTGGCACTGTCACTGTTCGATGAAGCTGTTTCAGCACCGACAAAGCGGGCCATAGTGTCGGCCATGATCCCGGCAGAATCATTTGAAAGCGATGAGGATGATGACGAAGACGAAGATCCCCCAAAGCAGGTCGAATTGAAAAGTTCCATGATTCCACCACTTGAATCTTTTGTAACTCGCAAGTCAATCCGTTTCCTGAAACACCTCGACATCAACAGTGATTTTCTTAATGCAGACCCAGAAGACTGGGAAGAGAATGCATCATTCAAAGATGGTCTGAAGAAAGTAAAAAATCTTCCAGTGATCAACGATGTGGCTGAGCGAGGGGTCAAACTCATTGAGGAGTTCAACGGCCGACACACCACAAAAGAAGAGCAACTCCAGTTCCTTCTGGGTGTTGTCTCGCAACACCGTAAGATGTTCCCCACATCGTCAAAGTCCTTACTAGCATCTGGACCACATTGAGTGCTTGGCAAGCATGATACCCCGTCTATGAGCGGATAATACCCAGTGGTCTGACGAACCCTGGGGGGGATCCAGGGGCCTGATAGATAGGGACCTTGAGCCACCCCTAAATATTATTTGATTGGCTTCAAACTTTGCACCCATTGTTTTCTACATAAATGGAACCAGAATCATGCCAGGGAGCAAAGAAATTCCTACTTTTATTTTTTCCCCTATGGTAGTGGACCACCCTAATGTATATAGACATCTGCATGTCTGTGTATACGTGTATGTATATGTATGTGTATGTATATGTGTGTGTGTATGTGTATGTGTATTTCTTTCTGTCTGTCTGCCTAGGTTCATATTTATATACTGAAGGGAAATTGGCTGATAGGTATGTCTAGTATGGCTACATCCTTGCCTGAGGCTGTAATACATCATGATGGCACGAAAAAAACACGTGGGCTAAGAAAATGAGTACCCAGAGCCCAGCACAACAAGAGTAAAGCCAGGGAACCATACTCTGAACAGAAGTGCACAGAAAATGGACCCAGCTAAGAAAAGCTAAGTCAGGCCTGAACAGATTGAACAGGCCTTAGCAAGTTGGGCAAGCCTGGACAAGTTAAACAGGCCAAACAAAGCTGGTGATACAAAGTATTCATAAGCCCTGAAGACTACAGTGCTGAAAGCTACAGTGGTTAATGAAACAAAAGGAATGGCAGGGTGTAGCCAGAATGACTCAACACTAGCAAGAATAAAAGCCATTAATATGCTAATAAGGGTGGATCCCAAAGGAAAGAGGCCTCTGCAGACTTTTTGCACACGGCCCTCCTTTGTCCCAAAGGAAGGAGGCCTCTACAGGCCCTACAACCTTTTACAGACAGTATAGCAACTTTTGCACACGGAACAAAACTCTTGTGTATGAGTTGCTACAGAGGGTATAGAGCTGGGGTCACCAACCTCCAGAGGGCCGCGGGCCGCACAGCCGACTACCGGGAGCCTCGCGGGCCGCACCCCCCTTCTCCCTGCCCCCGCGAAAAAAAACAAACGCAAAATTATGAAAACAATGGCTGATTACCTTTATTGAATTTAATGAGATGGCTGATGATTCATGCTAGCAGACAAACGCTTAAAGTCCGGCTTCACAGATGACACTGACAGGAGAAGGGATGCTTGCAGGTGGTCGTCGGTGAGCTGCGAGCGCGTGTATACAATGGTGGGAATCCTTGGCGGGCCGCATGTAATGTTAACCGGGGTAGAGCCTCGCGGGCCGCACGAAGGGACCTCGTGGGCCGCATGTTGGTGACCCCTGGTATAGAGTATATAAGGATGCAATTACAGAGCTCAGGGCGGCCTTCTCTGTCTCATCACTGTGGAGATAGGGAACGCTGCCTGTACTCCATCAAGTTGATCTCAAAGTAAAACTGCCCTCCCCGCCCAAAAATGCGAAAGCCAGGAGGACAGCATACACGCAGAGGAATTTCAATAAATTCAACAAGGAAGATCTCATAGGCACCATCGCCTCCCACATAGATTTGGAATGCACCGATCTCGAGGAGCTAACCAACAGATGGAATGAAGGTATACAAAAAGCATCAAACCCTACTTGGAAACCCCCAACAGACTCAACTAAACTCCGATCAGAACCTTGGTTCACAGCTACACTAACCGGAATGAAAAGGGCACTCCGTAAATCAGAGAGGTAGTGGAGACAAACTAAATCCAATGAACACAAGACAGCATACCTGACCCTCCTCGCTAAATACAAAGAGGAGATTAACTCCGCTAAAAGAAGTCATCACACATCTACTGAACAAGGCCATCAATAAGCCCCGTGAATTATTCGAACTTGTCAAATCACTAACAAAAACAACAGTAGATGACCATATTGACAACGTAATCAAGCCTCAAACCCTGGCAGATCAGTATGCAAGCAAACTCACGGCTTCAACGCTCTCGCAATACCTGGACCCAACACTCAGTGTCAAATCCAACCATGGCGACCAGCACCAGTCAAGTCCAGCTATGGAGCACTTTTCACAAAATTGATGACCAACAAACTACCAACATAATCACAAACATCAACACCACCACCTCCCCACTAGATCCCTGCCCAGCCACCTGGATCAAGGCAGTGAAACAGGACATTACTCTTCATGTCTCGCACATAGTGAACTTATCACTGCAACAAGGAATCATGCCCACACAACTTAAGAAGTCTATCATAAGACCTATCTTAAAAAACAAAACAATCAAGAAGGACGACCCTGCTTCCTACCGACCAATATCCAGCATATCTTTCCTGGCCAAAATCATTGAAAAGGCCGTGTTGCTACAACTGCAAGACCATTTGGATGACAACGAAACACTGGATAGACATCAATATGGTTTCAGACGACATCACGGCGTTGAAACACTACTACTAGCGCTGCTCGACAACCTCCTCAAGGGCCTAGAAGACAAAAAGAAAATGTTTCTACTCATATTCATCGACATATCAGCCGCGTTCGATACAGTTCACCATGGAACCCTCATAAACAGGCTCAAATCAATAGGAGTAACAGGAACCCCCCTAAAATGGTTTTCCTCATACATATCGAATAGGTTGCAGCAGGTTCAGTTCAATGGCGAAAAGGCAGAAGCCTTCACGCAAACTCAAGGTATATCACAGGGTTCGGCTCTCTCTGCACTCCCGTTCAATGTGTATATGCAACCACTTTGCAAAATTTTCCAACATCATAATATCAAATACCACATCTATGCAGACGATATTATGCTGTACACTCAACTTGACACGGACAACCCAAACTACACCCAACTAGAAGAGTGCCTAAGTGAGATGCAAGCCTGGTTACACCGAAGCAACATGACGATAAACCACAAGAAAACGGAGGTGATGTACATCTCCAGAAAGCCAAACTTCGACCCCCCCCGCAACAATCACCTTATGTAACAATACATACCAAACGAAGAAAGGAAATAAAATACCTGGGGATAACGTTCGAAAGCGACCTAAAGATGGATAAACACCTCCGCAAAACAAACAGAGCCGTTTTTCACAAGCTAAGAGTCCTTCAACCGCTAAGGAGCATTATCGAACCCCAGGACTTCCGGACCGTTGCGCAGGCACTCATCATGCCACATTTTGACTACTGCAACGCCATCCTTCAGGGTCTCCCAAAGAAAACCTTGAATATTCTGCAAATGTCACAAAATGTAGCCGCTAGGATCATCACGAAAAAAGGTTTTGCTGATCACATCACACCGGTATTGATTGAGCTACACTGGCTCCCCATTGCTGCTCGTATAAAATATAAAACACTCACTACCACTTTCAAGCTCCTACATAACATTGCTCCGTCTTTCCTCTCCACCTTGATCAGCTCACAACCACCCAACAGAAGCAGAAGAGCCGTCAACTCCAACACCCTCCTCGTTCCACCAGATATAAGAGCTGTTAAAACCAACACTAGTAACAGAGCGTTCTCATACACTGCACCTACACTCTGGAATCATCTGCCGCCAGAGTTACGAGCTTGCAAAGACCTAACTGACTTTAGGAAAAAACTCAAGACTAATCTGTTCCAGAGTCATTTCAATTTGACTTAAACCCAAGGGGTCTAAGCTTATCCACCCCAGGAGACCAAAACATATCTATGTACGCCTGCTCGTTTATGAAAATGTATATATGTAATTACTGCCCTTATCCTCAAATGTATATAAGTATTCATGTATATATGTAATTAGTACCCATATCCTCAAACAGAACCCGCTTGTGTGATGTGCCTTCCCTCCGAATCAACGTGTACGCACCCTAAATTTTACTGTACTGATTTGACAGTTCTCCTTATGTAATCAGACCGCTGCTGATCGCTGGAAGTAGCGGTATATAAATGTTTGCCAAATAAATAAATAAATTAAAATAAAATACTCAGATCCCTCAGATAGACACTTGTGTATCTGTGCTTACAGCTTTTGCTTATGCCAAATAAAAGAGTTATTTTTACTGACAAATAATTGTGATCTGAGTTCTTTTTATTTTCTGGTGCACGACTCCCATGTGCCCAGGCAATTGGAAATATTGGTGATATTTGAGGAACGTTTGTGGGAAAACCAGGCCCACAATACATATATATATTTTTCCTATACGGCCCTGACAGATAGTCACTATCCTTTCGATGCTGCTCCAGCATGTTCAGGATTCTGCATAACCAACCACTTCCCTGTGGTAGTTAAAAGGTTTCCACCATGATCTTTAGTTTAGGTACATCTGAAGTCCTCCATGTACCATCTTTTTTCCTAAGTAACTTCATTTAAGGAGGACATTCTGAATTTTCAGTAAATAGGAGGCAACATTGCCTCATACGTCTGTCCTTCTTTGTTATCGGATATAGGGTTTTTTAAAGCCCCTCTTCTCCTATAAGAACTATGTCTCTTTAGGGTCAAAAGATCTTCAGGTTTGTCTAATGGGGACTTCTGTATTTTCCGCAAAAGTTCTGCCCCATTGAACTACCCCAGTATCCACTGGGATTTTTCTCACCCTAAAGGTTCTGACCTCAACCTGTCTTTTGCACAGTTATTACCTCTGCTCCATATTGAGGTATTCCTTGAGGATATTCTGCTGGTTCATATTAGCAGTCCCATATGAACCTCCATAGACTTTTTACAATACCTCAAGATGAGGTCCATATCGCTAGATTCTAGTTCAATGTTTACTACTAGATATTATCTACACAGGGTCTCCTCTCTAGGCGTCCTGTTGGTCCAGTTGGTCCATAGCATATCTGTTTAGTTCAACTCCTACCCTCCATCCCCAGGATGCCTGAAGTTCTGTCGAATAGCATGGCCTTCTCTGATTCGCAACATGCTGGGACTCCTCCAGGCATCTTAGCTTGGAAGTCCCCATATGTGAAGACTCATTCCTGCTTGTTCCTGGAGATAGCACAGTTACTTACCTGTAACAGGTGATCTCTGGGAACAGCAGGAATAAGTTTTCACAACCCACCCACCTCCCCTAGGAGTTGTATTTCTCTATCTCTATCTTTCCCCTCTCTCTCTCTCTTTGTCTCAGCTTTAAAACTTAATTGAGGAGAGGCAGTTGGGAAAGGCAGGAAGGCAGCACGCAGGCGTGGTGGGATGCTCCCAAAAGCATTCTAATTGGACGCTGGGGAGCGTTCCCGCGCAGACTCCATCGGTACTGACATACCCATATGTGAAGACTTATTCCTGCTGTTCCCAGAGATCACCTGTTACAGGTAAGTAACTGTGCTTTCCTGATGTTGCGTTTTCAATTTACCCTCTTGCAGTTTCGTGTTATGCTCTAGTTTTACAGCTTCCCCGTCTTTGAAAAAGGTTTGTTCATGCAGACTTTTAAATAGAGTATCATATCTCTGCTGTCTCTCCTCTCCTCTAGAGTATACATATTTAGGTCTTCAAGTCTCTTCTCATACGTATTCTGACGCAGGCTTCAAATCATTTTGGTCGCTTTCCTCTGAACCATTTCCAGTCTTTTTACATCCTTTGCGAGATATGGTCTCCAAAACTGAACACAATTTTCCAAGCGAGGCCTCACCAGTGACTTGTACAGTGGTATTAGTACCTCCTCCTTTCTGCTGGTAATTCCTTTCTGAATGCAACCCAGCATCCTTCTGACTTTGGCCACCGACTTGTCACACTGTTTCGCCATTTTGATATCATCGGAAACAATCACTCCAAGGTCCTTCTCCTGGTCTGTTGATCACCAACATCTCGCCCCCTATCGTATACAATGCCCTTGGATTTCTGCATTCCAACATCATGACACTGCACTTCTTCACATTAAATCTTAACTGCCAAGCATTGGTCTATTCTTCCAGCTTTTGTAGATCTTTCCTCATATTATTCACTCCCTCAGGGGAGTCCACTCTGCTGAAAATTTTCATGCCATCTGCAAAAAAACAGACTTTTCCATTCAGTCCTTCAGCAATATCACTCACAAATACATTGAATGCTAGTGGTCCCAGGACCAATCCCTGGGGCATGCCACTAATCACCCTCCTTTCATCTGAGAGTTCCATTTACCATCACCTTCTGTTGTCCGTCAGTCAACCAATTTCTTATCCAGTTCATCATCTTGGGACCCATCCCCAGGCTGTTCAGTTTGATAAGCCTCTTATGAGGAACAGTATCAAAGGCTTTGCTAAAATCTAGGTAGATTACATCCATTGCATGCCCTTGATCTAGTTCTCTGATCATCCATTCAACAAACTCAATCAGGTTTGTTTGGCATGATTGTCCTTTGTTAAAATCATGTTACCTCCTATTGGTTTTGAGAGAGTCCACTATTCTCTTTCTACTTTTCCCGCCACAGAAGTAAGACTTATTGGTCTTTAGTTTGTCACTTCTTTCCTACTGCCACTTTTGTGAAGAGGTACCACATAAGCCCTTCTCCAGTCCTGTGGAACGTCTTCTGTCTCCATTGATCTAATAAAAACATCCTTTAAAGGCCCTGCAAGAACCTTTCTGAGCTCTGGTAGAATTTTTTCAATTTGTATCCTGGAGGAAGTGTGTTTAATTGCAGCTCATTCTTCCCTTAATAGAATCAATTCTTTATGCATAGCAGATAACTTGAGATATGTAGGGCAAGCTTTTAAGCTTCAAATGATTGTTTGGAATGAAGGCACCACAACGATTGCATTGAATACATGACATGCTGATTAAGATGGTTATAAAGCAGTTCTAGGACAAGGAGAAAAGTTGGGTGTTACACCTAAATGGAGGACAGATGTCATTCAGTATGATGATTATATAGGCAATGCAACCCTGGGGTGGGTGGGAATTTGTGTCCCCGACCAGTAGACCTTATATGAATTGAGGGCACACGTGGATTTCTGATTTATAAAGGCTATGCAAGGAATCTAGGAAAGCTAAAGTTTCCTAATCTTATAACCAAAATGTAGTTTGTTTGCCACTAGACTGTAGATAAAGGTGGCTGTGAACAGATAGAAATGTGATAGAGACAGAAAGATAGTGGGAACAGCCATTTTACAGAGAGTGGCATCCCACTGGCTTTTAAATGTATCAATGCCAGTACTCACACCATCAAAAAATAGACTAGGGGGGGGACACAGTGAAACTACAATGTAACACATATAAGGCTAATAAAAGGAAATATTTTTTCAATCAACGCGTAATCAAACTGAAATTCACGTAGTAAAAGCTGTTAGGGTAGCTGGGTTTAAAAAAAGGTTAGAACCAGTTCCTGGAGGAAAGATCCATAAACCATTATTAAATAGGACCCAGGCATTCCACTGCTTACCATGTGACAAGCAATGAAAAGCTCTCTCAAAATTTATTTCAAAGTCTATTTATTATTTGATGTTATGTGCTAAGCTATACTCTGCTTTGACTTAAATGACAAGCTCACTGGTGGTACGAAGACTGGCTGACTTAGCAAAACAACTGAATTCTAAAATACACAGATTTATCAGCTTTAACTCCAAAAAGTCCCTTTTACCCCAAGATTTAGAGTTTATTCCAGAAGATTATATTCACAAGTGTAGATCTACTTCCAGTTATAGCAATCCCTTTTGGTAGTCCTTCAAGGCTTGATCATCTTTCACTTTTTTGTCCAGCATTGTGGCTTAGATGTGCTAGGGCGGACACGTCTATTGTTGCAGAGATTTTTGAAGGCTACGATGTTGTCTTCTCACTCAGTTGTAGCTTTGGTACTTCTCACTTATCTAGATTGTTCTAGCAGGAAGAACTGGAAGGTGACATTTTACTTATCAGAATGTTCTTTCTTGGAGTCCTGCTAGACCAGCCCATGACCTGTCCCTTATGTTCCTGCCGTCTTATTCTGTGGCTTGGCCCTGTGGGCTTCTAACCTTCCGAAGACTATCTTATACAATAGTCTGTGCATACTTCTGTGTAATCCTTCCTTCCTTTGTTTTCAACAAAGTTATATACTGTCGGGGTTTCTTGACCATTTGCTTGGGTACAAATATTTGAAGTGTGCTGCTCCTAGCTGCAGCAGTAGCATTGATGTCACTGGTAGTTTCTACTATTTCCTCTCTCCACATTTGCTGGTAGGGCAGCACAACCCACTTTGTCTGGATTGATCTAGCAGGAATTCAGGAAGACATTATCTGGTAAGTAAAAGTTACCATGTTTCTACCACAGCTATAAATGCTGTAATGACTTAAATGTAAATTTTAAACAAAGGAATGTAAGCTAGAGAAATAAAAAGAACCCTATGTGACACAAGTTTGTAATGTTCCCTCTGACATCAAGACCCTTGGGTTACTTTTGTACACCAGCTTGTTGATTTTTAGATTTGATTTAACTTGCCTCTTTCTAGCTATCTCTGTGTAGAAGGTTGGATCTTCACATCCCTATGACCTTTCCTTAACAGAATATTGAAGAGGTTTGCCATCGCCGCCTTCAGCCTACACCCCAGTCTTCCTTGGTTATCCCCTATTTATGTACTAGACAGACCTGAACCACCTTTACTTCCAAGATTACAAGCTCGGGCTTTCTGGCCAGTGCTGCTGGGGCATGAATTTTAAGTTAGGTAGGCGAAGTTGCTTGATAATGCTTAAGGAGGTTCAGGTTTTGTTGAATTCTGTGTCATCGTAAATAGTTATTGGTAATAGAGAGCGAACATGTAAACTGTTGGTAGCTATTTCGATAAAGCAGTATAGCAAAGGGGAGTGGAACTGTTTGCAGGCAGCTGCAGATCATCGGAGCAGCAGGCTGTGGGCAGGACAGCCCCGACGCCTTAAGGGGGGCCTTCCTTGCATCTACTTCATTGCACCTGGCCCATCTTATGTGGGTGAGCGTATGCGGGTAGCATGCATCAAAGGGGCGCGATACAAGGGGCATTTTAGGCTCCTTGGGAGCCCCTTGGAGCACCACTGGAGCATTAGAATTACGATACGTGTCTACCCATGGGGAAGCGAAAGAAGAAAGTGACGACAACAGCAGCATTGGCTTCTGTGTTGAGTGGCCCTATGGACAGACACGTATTATCTTTAACGGGGGTTGATGTGCACACAGCTATGGTTTCCCCTTTAGAGTTATCTGGGGGAGCTTCCTTAAGCTTTGTGGATCGCACTCTGCTCCCCCCCCCCCTCCTATGGGCTCCACTCCTGTGAACTCCGTCTGTGGTCTTCCGTTGGAACAGGGTGCTTCAGTCCCTGTGATGAGATCTTTAACACCAGTATCTTGGACTCCCCCTCTGGCTGAGGTCTCGGAGATTCTGGATTCTCAGATCTCCTTGGCTGATGTCTGGAGGGTAGTGACACAGACTGAGCACACTTTAGTTTCCACGGTGACCCAGCTCTGTTCTTTCACCCAAGATGTGGTGGCAGGGCTGGTTCAGGTGGAAAAGCAGGTGGATTTGCTTAGAATTCAAGTACCTAAATGTGAATCATTGTGTCAGTCCTTGCAGGCAGGTCAGTTAGCTGTAGTGAAGGATAATATGTTAATCGTAAATTAGAAATGTATGAAAATGTTGCTAAATCTAAGAATATGAGGTTTTTGAATTTCCCATTGTGTCATCTGTTATCTTCAGAGATTTTATTGCGTAAATATTTTCGTGAGATATTTAAATTGCCTAACACTGATGTTATTTCCCTTTCCAAGATGTATTTACCTTTCTGGTGGGGGTATTTCTGGTGGGTGGTCTGCTGCTGGTGGTCAGCAACAGTTATCTCCAGGGCTTGATTTAACTGAGTTTCTGGAGGACACCCAAGATAATATCCCTTCCAGAGCCACATTACTTGTGACCCTTGTTTTCAGACTGATAAAATCTCTGTATTTAAAGAATGTTTCAAGAATAGAACTGTTTCCTTTTGTGGGGCCCCTGTTCAATGTTCCCTCTAATTTTCTGTAGGCTGCATGCGCATAAAATGTGTGCAGCTTTTGAAGGAAGGTTAAATTTTTGTGCGCCACATAACGACACTCGGAGTTATATACTTTAAAATTTGACTACACGTCAGAATACAGTATGTACACCACATTGATTTTAATCAAATTAAATGAAAATAGACGATTACTAAATTTCTTGTAATTACAATCATAACTTTTAAATTTTAAGATGTCTGTTTTCTATCAGAATCAGAGCTGTAATTTTTGTGCGCTCTGTTGTAAAGTGTGTGCGCGCTCGCTCAGCGAGGTGTGTATGCGCGCACACGTGCACAGCTTAGAGGGAACAGTGCCCCTGTTCAACTGTTTCCAGATGTGTCTAGGGCCACACAGGCACGGAGGAAAGCCTTTCTGGCTTTAAGATCTCGTGTCTTGGCTCTCGGCGGCGCTTTTTTTGTGAGATATCCTTGTAAATGTGTGTTGTCTTTTCAGGGGGTTAGATATGGTTTTTTTCGACCCACTCCAGTTAGAGAAATTTCTGTCTAGCAAGGAAGTCACGGATCTTGAGGTTTAGAGGGTGGTTGAGTAGGTTTTTGGCTGTTAATATGGAGTTTAGTCTCTTTGTGATTATTTATTTGGTATTCCCTATAGTTGATTTGTTCCTCCCCTTTTGTGGACTATATTGTTTCATTTACTTTTTCCTTATAATGTGAATGATTGTGTGTGTGTTTCAGTTTTTGCTTGGTTGCTTGTAATTGGAAACGTTATGGAAAATCAAATACAAATTATCATTAGAAGATCAATATAGCCTTAGAAATTAGAGAAAACCATCATATTTCTTCACAAAAGTGAGCTGTTGCTCATGATACTTCCATGCAGACAGCATCTGAAATGTCATTCCTTTAATCTTGTTTGTTTTTAGGAGATGTACTGTGTAACTGGATTTCTCCAGGAATAAGCAGGAAGTTAAGTCCTCGCTTATGGGTGACGTCAGCACCAACTGAGCCTGTGCGGAGCAATTCCCCAGCTTTCAAAGAAAGCCTTTGGGATTGCTGCCACACGTGTGGTGGTCCTTCCTGCCTAAAGGTGCCATCTTGCTCAGTCTCCCTTTTTTTTTTGTAGAGCCCTTCGGACGCACGTCCTTGTCCCTCGGAAAAAGTGTTTCGCTTTCGGCCTCTGGCCTGTGTTTTTTTTTTTCCAGTAGCACCGGTCCTCTACCCGTTCTACCCCTTCTCTCCTTTTCCCTTGAGCGAGGCTCGTGTCTGCGCCGCAGGTTTTCACAGTGTCTCTCTGAGGCCGCCGCCTTCCTTAGGCAGCAGGGTATACCGTCTTCCCCTACCTCGACGACTGGCTCTTCATGGGGACCTCAGCCGGCAAAGCCTGCCTGGCAGCGTCGCGCACAATCCTTCTTCTCGAACACCTTAGCTTCTTGGTCAACTACTCCAAGTCCCACCTCAAACCTTTGCAGACCTTGGATTTCATCGGCACACATCTTGACACAGAGTGAGCGACCGCCTTCCTGCCCATGGGCCATGCAGACTGCCTGAGAGCCATGGCAGCCAAGGTCCAGAATAGGGCTCGGATTAAGGCACGGGCCATGCTGCGCCTCCTAGGACACATGGCCTCCACCATCCATGTGGTCCCCCATGCCCGCATGTACATTCGGACAGCCCAGTGGTGCCTCAGGGTGCAATGGAGCCAGATCTCCGGCCACCTCCGAGACCCTATCCGGGTCTCACGCATCTCCACAAGTCCCTGGATTGGTGGCGGGACCCCCGAAACCACCTTCGTGGAATGCCCTTCCAGACCCCACAGCACGAGCTCATCCTGACGACAGATGCTTCCCTGCTGGGTTGGGGAGCCCATTGCAGCAAATTGTGCACCCAGAGACAGTGGTCGCCCAAAGAGTCTCAGCAGCAGATCAACCTGCTCGAGCTTCGGGCGGTCTGGTGGGCCTTTGAGGACTGTCTGAGGGGGAAGTTGGTGCTCGTGCAGACCGACATCCGGGTAGCGATGTTCTACATAAACAGGTAGGGGGGAACAGGATCCTGCCTCCTCTTCCAGGAGGCGATGCTCCTTTGCTTTTCATCGGTGGATGACCCTACGAGCGATCTACCTCCTGGGCCAGGAGAATGTCCTTGCTGACATGTTCAGCAGGATCCTCCGCCCACACGAGTGGCGCCTGGATCCTGAGGTTGCCAGTCTCTTGTTCCATCGGTGGGGGACACTGTCCATGGACCTGTTTGCCAGCCCAGTGAACATGCAGCTTCCCTGCTTCAGCGACCCGGTTCCACACCTGAGCAGGGTGGCCCTGGATGTGTTCCTCATAAGCTGGACCTCCAGGCTTCTTTACACTTTCCCTCCCACTCCTCTCATTGCGAGCACCCTCCACAAGGTTCAGCGTGAATGAGCTTCGGTGATCCTTGTGGCTCCTTTGTGGCCTTGACAGCTTTGGTTCCTGCTTCTGCTCCGGCTCTCGTCCAAGCCTCCAGTCCCTCTGGGCTGTGCCTCGGACCTGTTAACGCAGGAGGAGGATCAGGTGCTCCACCCGAACCTGGCCTTGCTGTCCCTTAAGCCTGGCGGCTGAACAGGTCTCCTTAGCCCTGCTGCAATTCCCTGAGGCCTTCGAGAAGGTCCTCGCGTCGAGGAAGGACTCGATGAGATGGGCATATGCCTTTAAGTGGTGATGCTTCTCGGTCTGGTGCTCCGAGCTCCAGATCAACCCGTTCTCCTGCTCTACCCGGTGGGTTCTCCAGTACCTCCTCTATCTCTTGAAAGCAGGGTTGAAATCCAGCTCGGTCAGGGTACACCCGAGTGCCATTTTGGCGAACCACCTCCCCATCGAGGAGAAGCCTCTCTCGGGGCAGCCCTTGGTCTCCCACTTCATGCGAGGCCTCTTACTCTCTAAGCCTCTCATCCGGCCTTCTCTGGTGGAGTTGGGACCTCAACGTGGTGCTCATGCAGCTTATACGATCACCCTTCGGCAGCTCTCCTGGAAGGTGGTCTTCCTGGTGGCTTTGACTTTGGCTTGCCAAGTCAGCAAACGTCAGACTCTCATGGCTGAGGCTCCCTACACCAGGTTCTATGGGAACAAAGTGGTCCTCCGCACCCACCCCAAGTTCTACTGAAGGTTGTCTCGGATTTCCATCTAAATCAGGAGATAGTCTTACCGACCTTCTTCCCGAGACCTCATACCGATCAGGCATAGACAGTATTACATATACTCGACTGCAAGAGGGCTCTTGCCTTCTACCTACAGCGCACCCAGGCTCATCGCAAGTCTGGTCGGCTCTTTGCCTACAATCCCAATCACCTGGGACAGGCAGTCACCAAATGCACCCTCTCCATCTGGGTGGCAGACTGCATCGCCTTCACCCCGGCAATGGCAAGCGCCCCACTGGATTGGCGAGTCACTGCACATGGCGTCCATGCCAAGGCGGCTTCTGTGGCTTTGCTGCACTCAGTGCCTCTGATGGACAACATCTGGGCTGCGACCTGGTCGTCAGCGAACACTTTTGCTGTGCACTACTGCCTGGAGAAGGAATCCCGTCAGGACAGCGCCTTCAGCCAGGCTGTTCTCTGTAATCTGTTCAGGGTATAAGTAACTTCTACGCGCCGACACTTCTCGACAGCTACCAAGAGCTTCGCTCCGGGGACCCAAGGACTCGGGCTCCTTTGGGCATCGACTTCGGCTCACGGCCTCGCGGAGGCGTTTTTGGTTATAGGTTTGGTAGCCTGTAGTTGAGTAGTCCCATAAGTGAGGACTGACTTCTTGCTTGTTCTTGGAGAAAGCATAGTTATTCACCTCACCTGTAACAGGTGTTCTCTAGGGACAGCAGGAATCGGTCCTCACTCCCTCCCACCTCCCCTGAAGAGTTGCTTTTTTTGTCCTTCCCTTGCCATCTGCTTAGTAGGGTTTTAGCTATGGGATCTGACTGAGCAAGATGGCACCTTTTGGGTGGGAAGAGGACCAGGCATGCGTGGCAGCAATCCTAAGGGCTTTTTTGTTTTTTTTGAAAGCTGGGGAATTGCTCTGCACAGGCTCCGTCTGTGCCAGTGTCACCCATAAGTGATGACTGATTCCTGCTGTCCCTGGAGAACACCTGTTACAGGTGAGTTACTACGCTTTATGATTCAGCTGAAGTCATTGTTCTAAATTATTTTTGATCCCTGCAGTAATGTTTAATTGTAGTTTCTTTATCCTGCTAGACCAGACTAGACATATGAGTTATGCTTCCTTTCCAGCAGGTGGAGGCAGACTTGAGCAATTTTCAGTGATGTCATCACTTGGTTTATCCACTGGTGTACCACCGAGTGAAGCCAGTATTTGCCTATCCAGCAGGTGGCAAGGTATTTGAACTGCTGCAGCAGTGCCACTAGGCCCGTCGCTCCTGACCTACACTATGATGCTATATCCTCTGTGTGACTGAGACCAGTATGCCCAGCACTACTCGGGGCTCTGGTATGCCCCATCTCCGTGAGTCAACAGCTGCCTTATATCCAGTGCTATAACCCATAGGTTCCAGCACTAGTGGGCTATATTAGACAGTCTGGCAGTGTGCAGTTAAGCAGCTCCAAATAATAAAAACAAACAAACAAACAAACAAAAAACGTTGCTCAGCTGCTGGGCCTCCCAAGCCTGGGTGGGCATCTGGGGCTTCCCTGCTTGGTTTCTCTGATCAGCCTGACAGGTGCTGGGATTCTCTTTTCAGGATTTTCCTTTCATCTGCATATTTTTGAAACTGTATTGAGCAAGTTTTATGTGTGTACAGTGCTGTGTATGCCTTGTAGTGCTATATAAATTATAAGCAGTACTGGTAGTAACCATAGCCCTACTGCCTTTTTCAGTGTGGGTTCTTCCCCCTTCCCCCCCCCCCTTGTCTTTTTATTTTCTTTGCTGCTGCTGCACTCACCAGTGTAGTTCTTTTTTGCAGCTGCTTAATTTTGCCCCAATTGTGGCAGGAATGCCTGGGGCCCCTTTTTTTTGGCATTTTTGGGACCTGATACAGTTTGTGGCTCCTGCTGCTCCTTTGTTCCCTTTTCCCGCCAGTGGGCACCACAGTCATTTGAGATGGCTGCTTCAGCCCACCAGAGATATAGCCTGGCGAGGTGGTATTAGCCAAAGTCTCATTGTCCTTGGAGGCCCTCTACGACCCTCCTTTTTATCTGGTTGAGTTTAGCTTGTGAAACAGTTTTTGGTCTGTTTTCAGTCTTAGCTAGTTGCATGACAGCCCTCTTCATAGGAGTCTGATACCTAGGCCTCTGCTATTGGGTACCCAAGGTCTTCAAGCAACCTCTTGTCATGGGTAGTAAAGGGGTCAAGGCCTTCACTTTAACCTTGCATTCATCTTTTCTTTCAAGAGCCTCACTTTATCCACTATGGGGGTTGGTTGAAAGACTGTAGAGAAACCCTTTTCTCCAAATGTTTGTCTGGGGACAGGGTGATCTGTCATATGCCTACTTCATGGAAGACCACCTTAGACCGTTTCAGGACATTGACAGCTTTGCATGTTGTAGAATCTGCCCTTGGGTTGTGAAGTGGGCGCCCCAGTGTTTTGCTGCTTTTCACCCAAACCTGAGTTTATGCAGCAGCTTATAGATTACTAGGTAGAAAACCCCCTTAAGGTCCTGTCTGAGCTGTACTCTCTGTCTCGGGGCAAGTTGGATCAGCTTTTCAAGCTTCTTAGGATGGGAGCCCAGGAGACAGTTCTGAAAAGTGCACAACCATCCCTATGGAGGGGGGAGCTGAACTCAAGAAGTCCTAGTTTCGAAGGGTTGAGGCCTCCTAAAAATGTTTTTACAGCTGTCGCCTTAGGCTCTCAAGCAGCACTATGTGCAGGCTTGGTGTCAAGCTCTTACTGTGATCTAGCTGCTGCCAGACAGCCTGGTGACTGCAAGGTTTGAAGCAGACTGTCTAAGTGACAAGTGCTTTCTACAGCTCAGTTTTTTCCAGGTGTAGGTGGTAACCAGATGATAGCTCTGGGTCTGCTTGGTTGATGGATGCTGCCTCCAAGCTGCAGCTGAGCAAATTCCCCTTCAGGGCCGATTACTCTATTGGTGTGGGGCCTGGTGAAATTATGAAACGTATAGGAAATGATGGCAGATAAAAACCATATGGCCTATCCAGTTTGCTCATCAGTAAGAAGTTAAGCTTTACAATCCCTTCCTCTCCCTTAGCAATTCTCTATATTTGTTCCATGTTTTTTTTTTTGTTTTTTTTTTTAATTCATGTATAGTTCTTGTCTGCTTCACTTCCACTGGGAGGTGGTTCCATGCATCCACAACTCTCTGTAAAGAAATTTCCTCTTCCTCCTGGGTCTATCCCCTTTCACCTTCATCTTATGACACCTCATTCCAGAGCTTTCTTTAAACTGGAAGCAGGACATCTCCTGTGCATTTATTCCATAGAGGTATTTGTCTCTCTCATATTGCCTCTCTCCTGCCTTTCCTCCAAAGTATACATATTGAGATTTTTAATCCTGTCCCTGAATGCCTTATGACAAAGACCCCTGACTATTTTAGTAGCCATTCTGTAAACAGATTCCATTCTGCTTATATCCTCCTGAAGGTGTGGTTTCTAGAGTTGTACACAGTACTCCAAAGGAGGTCTCATAGAAGACTAAAACAAAGGCACCATCACTTCCTTTTTCCTGCTGGTTATTCCTCTCCCTGTGCACTCAAGTATCCTGGCTTTTTATATCGCCTTTTATGCCCATTTTGGCACTTTTAAGATAATCCATATGATCACTCTTCTTTTGTGCATTTCAGTGAAGTACTTCATTCCCAATACTGCATCACTTTTGTGGTTTTTGCAGCCCAAATGCATAACCTTGCATCTTGTTTATTTGGCATTTAAACCTTAGCTGCAAAATTCTCGATTATTCTTTCAAGCTTCACAAGATCCTCCCTTATGTTGTTCACAACTTCCAGGGTCTCTACCTTATTTTGCAGATTTTGGTTGTAGCTGCAAAGAGAAACATAGAAATATAATGACAGAAAAAGACTACATGGCCTGTCTAGTCTGTCCTTCCATATCAACAACTACAACAGTCCCCTTTTTACCTTTAGAGATCCTCTGTGTTTGTCCCATGCTTTTTTGAATTGAGTTACTGTCCTCATCTCTACCACCTCCACTGGGATACTATTCCACGGATCCACTACTCTTTTCGTACAGAAATATTTCCGCATATCACTCCTGAATCTATCTCCCTTCACCCTCATCCCATGTCCCCTCGTAGCAGAGCTTGCTTTCAATTGAAAGAGGCTCTCTCCCATTTATGCCACAGAGGTATTTAAACATCTCAATCATATCACCTCTATCCCGCCTTTCCTCTGAGGTGTACATATTAAGATCCTTCAGTCTGTCCTCATATGCTTTATAATGTAGACCACTAATCATTTTAGTAGCCACCCTCTGCACCGACTCCATCCTGTTCACATCCTTTTGAAGGTGCGGTCTCCAGAATTGCACACTATACTCCAAATGAGGTCGCACCAAAGACTTATACAGAGGCATTATCACCTCCTTTCTTCTGCTAGCCATTCCTCTCTGTATGCACCCAAGCATCCTTTTAGCTTTTGCCATCGCCTTTTCTACCTATTTAGCTACTTTAAGATCATCAGACACAACCACGCCTAGGTCCCGCTCTTCTTTAGTGGACAAAAGTACTTCACCCCCTATACCAGTGATGGCTAACCTTTTTGAGCCCGAGTGCCCAAACTGCCGCACAAAACCAAAGAATTTCCTCAAAGTGCCAGCACGTCCATTAAAGCCTCATTTGCATAAGGTGCCTCATTTGCATAAATATTTGCATAATGTTACCATACACTAACTTTTTAGTAAACATGCCTCTTAATGAGTATATGGATAAAGAAAGACTAAAAGGTTTCTACATTACTATAATCCAGTACCAACCGCCAGGCACATTAGGAACTACTACAAACGCTGGCCCATTTAGAACCCATAGCAAACCCGCCGTATCCTAACAGTACTACCAGGACTCACAAGCACCATACCCTAACTATCAAAAGGCAACACTGCAAATATTAAACCAATACATTTCAGAGAACAATACATGACCTACTGGGGAAAGAACAAGTGGCAATGTCAAATAGGAATTATATAAACAGAATACCTCAGCTCAGTTACACATGCAGAACAGACCATCACCAAACAAGGAATCACAATTTAAAAACAGGAAGACAATAATTAAACTGGGAACCCCAAAAGCCAAACTTGGAATATACAACAACACTGTAGAAATAAAACTATAATTAATTTCCTCTTGTACTAAACAAAGCGCAAAAATTAATGATGCACATTTCCCAGAGCTGACATATTCCAGTTAATAAATTCAAAATAAGAGATATTTTTCTACCTTTTGTGCATTTTTTTTCAGTTGCAATTGCTCCAGCCACTTTCTCTGGTTTCTTCGTGTCTTCTCCTAACTCTCCATCTGCTGTCCATTTGTCCTTTCTTCTGTCTTCTTGGTTTTTTTTTCCATTCTCTCTCTACATCTGCTTTAACATACTAATCTTTCTCCTTTTGCTCTTTCCTCATTCCTATTTCATCTACTCAAAATTTACCCCTCCATCCTCAATCCCCACTTATTCTCCCAATACCCGGCCAATTGTAGATTTTTTATCCCTCCCACACAAAATATTTTTCCCCTCTCCATTTTACTCTCCCAGCCCCATCCCATTCTAATCCTCCCCCAACACCAGCTCCCTTCTAGTTCCAGCCTCACCCAGCATCCATTCCCTTCTAGTCCCTGCATCAGCCCATTTCCAGTCCTAGCAGCCCCCAACCCATTTCCAGTCCTAGCAACCTCCCAACCCAATACCAGTCCTAGCCCCCCCTCATCAACCCACTTCCAGTCCTAACCCCCCATAAGCCCATTTCCAGTCCTAGCTCCCCCATCTATTTGCAGTCCCATCCGAGTCCCTCCATCAGCTCATTTCCAAACCCAGCCCCCCATGAGCCCATTTCTAGTCCTTTCCTAGCCCCACCATCAGCCCATGTCAAATCCTAGCTCCCCTCCACTCAGCCCATTTCCAATCCAAGCCCCCCATGAGCCTACTTCCAGTTCTAGCCCCTTCATGAGTCCATTTCAATCCAAACCCCCACCACAGCCCATTTCCAATCTTAGCACCCCCCAACAGCCAATTTCCAGTCCTATTCTAGCCCCTCCATCAGCCCATTTCCTGTCCTAGCCCCCCTCACCCATTTCCAGTCCTAGCTCCCTCCCCCTCACAACCCATTTCCATTCCAAGCCCCAATCCCATCAGCTATTTGCAGTTCAAAGCCCTCCTTCCACTCAGCCCATTTCCAGTCATAGCCCCCCCATAGTCCATTACCAGTCCTAAGTCCCCCATCAGCCCATTACCAGTCTTAGCCCCCCCCATAGCCCATACTTGTCCTACCCCCCCCCAACTCACCATCACCAGCCCACTTCCAGCCTTATCACCCCCCATGGCCCATTACTAGTCCTAACCCCCCCCCCCATCAGCCCATTTCCAGTCTTAGCCCCCCCCATGGCCAATTACCAGTCCTAACCCCGGCCAATTACCAGTCCTAACCCCCCCCCCCCTGGCCAATTACCAGTACTACCCCCCCCCCCCGGCCAATTACCAGTCCTACCCCCCCCCCTTGCCAATTACCCGTCCAAACCCCCCCCCATCCGCCCATTTCCAGTCTTTGCCCCCCCCCCTGGCCAATTACCAGTCCTAACCCCCCCCCCGGGCCAATTACCAGTCCTACCCCCCCCCCGGCCAATTACCAGCTACCCACCCCCCCCCGGCCAATTACCAGTCCTACCCCCCCATCAGCCCCTTTCCAGTCTTAGCCCCCCCCCCATGGGAAATTACCAGTCCTATACCCCCCCAATCGGCCCCTTTCCAGTCTTAGCCCCCCCCATGGCCAATTACCAGTCCTAACCCCCCCCCCCATCAGCCCATTTCCAGTCTTAGCCTCCCCACCATAGCCCATTACCAGTCCTAAACCCCCTTCCCCCCTATCATCCCAAATTTAAAAAAAAAAACCCAAACAAAGCGGCTGCTTCTGCCGCGGCAGCCTCAAGAGCTCTGCCGCGGCAGCCTCAAGAGCTCTGCCGCGGCAGCCTCAGAGCTCTGCCGCGGCAGCCTCAAGAGCTCTGCCGCGGCAGCCTCAAGAGCTCTGCCGCTGCAGCCTAAAGAGCTCTGCCGCGGCAGCCTCAAGAGCTCTGCCGCGGGGCCCCCCTGTCCGGCAGAGCCTCCCTGCATCATCTACCTTCAAGTCGCAAAACGCGGGCTTCTTTCAGAGCCGCGAGAGTTTCCTTTCTCGCGGGAGAGCCGCGAGAAAGGAAACTCTCGCGGCTCTGAAAGAAGCCCGCGTTTTGCGACTTGAAGGTAGATGATGCAGGGAGGCTCTGCCGGGCAGGGGGGGGGCCCCGCGGCAGAGCTCTTGAGGCTGCCGCGGCAGAGCTCTTGAGGCTGCCGCGGCAGAAGCAGCCGCTTTGTTTGGTTTTTTTTTTTTTTAATTTGGGACCTTTTAAATGCGGACCTTCCCGCGTGCCAGCTGCAAGGCCTTCGCGTGCCACAGCTGGCACGCGTGCCATAGGTTCGCCATCGCTGCCCTATACTATATTGCTCCCTTGGATTGCTGCAGCCCAAATGCATGACCTTACATTTTTTAACATTAAATCCCAGCTGCCAAATTCTAGACCATTCTTCAAGCTTAGCTAGATCCCTCCATGTTATCTACACCTTCCTGGGTGTCTACACTATTGCAGATTTTGGTATCCGCAAAGAGGCAAACCTGACCCCGACAGCCCTTCCGCTATATCAGTAACAAAGATGTTAAAAAGAATCGGCCCAAGGACAGATCCCTGGGGCACACCACTGGTAACATCCCTCTCCTCAGAGTGAGCTCCATTTACCTGTACTCTTTGTCGCCTCCCACCCAACCAATTTCTAACCCAAGCAGTAACTTTAGGGTCCATTCCTAGGGTGCTCAGTTTGTTTATAAGTCGCCTGTGAGGAACAGTGTCAAAGGCTTTACTGAAATCTAAATACACCACATCTAGGGCTCTCCCTCGGTCCAACTCCCTGGTCACCCAGTCAAAGAAATCAATTCGATTTGTCTGACAAGACCTGCCTCTGGTGAATCCATGCTGCCTCGGATCCTGTAATCTGCTGGACTCCAGAAACCTCACTATTTTCTCTTTCAGCAGCGTTTCCAATAGTTTACTCACCACTGAAGTTAAATTAACCGGCCTGTAGTTTTCAACCACATCCTTACTTCCGCTTTTGTGTAAAGGCACCACATGAGTCTCTCTCCAGTCCTTTGGCACCACTCCTGACTCCGAGGCATTGAAAAGGTCAGTCAGTGGAGCTGCTAGAACCGTCCCCAAGTTCCCTCGGTATTCTAGGGTGTATCCCATCCGGTCCCATTGCTTTTCTCTACTTTTAAGTTGAGCTAGTTTCTCACGAACACAGTCTTCTGAAAATTGTTCAAGATGTCCCTCGCTTCTGTTCCTATTTGTGGGTGTTTTCTGAGGTCCTGCTACTGGTTCTTCATCTGTGAACCCAGAACAAACATATTTGTTAAGCAATTCCGCTTTATCCTTATCAGCTTCTACATATTCCTCCCCTGCACCATTGAGTCTGACAATACCACTTTTGCCCTTCCTCTTCTCACTAATATAACTGAAAAATGTCTCATCCCTCCATTTTATTGCATTGGCTATTTCCTCTTCCTTTTGAATCTTTGCCTTCTTGACTACTTTGCTAGCTTCTCTAAGTTTTTCTAAATACAGATGCCTTTCTTCCTCTCTCTGTGATCTTTTGTATTTCATGAAGGCCTCCCTCTTTTTCTTCACTTTTTCAGCTACTTCTTTCGAAAACCATAGCGGTCTCCTTTTCCTTTTACCTTTATTTACCATTTTAACAAAAAGGTTGGTTGGCCTTAAAATATCCCCTTTCAGTTTTGCCCACTGTTTTTCTACATCCCCCAGTTGTTCCCATCCCACTAATGACTCCCTGAGGTATTGGCCCATCTTTGCAAAGTTAGTCTTCCTAAAGTCTAAGATCCTCACCTTTTGAATGGATTCTAACAGCCCTCGTCCTAATACTGAACCACACCATCTGGTGATCACTGGATGCAAAATGATCTCCCACTACAACATCAGAAACACTTTCACCATTGGTAAGAACCAAGTCCAGTATGGCCCCTTCACGTGTGTGGGGTCTGTTACCAATTGCCTGAATAGTTCTCCCTGTAGAGAATCCAGGATCTTGTTACTTCTAGAAGAGGCATAACTTGACAGACCACCTGCAATATCGCTTACAAAAATGTTAAGAATAGGACCAAGGACTAATCCTTGAGGCATCTTCAGAGTGAATTCCATTTTCTGCTACCCTCTGTCACCTCCCACTCATCTAGTTTCTTACCTAGTCGGTCACTTTGGGGCCCATCCTAAGGGCACTCAGTTTATAAGTCTCCAATGCGTAATGGTGTCAGACCTTGCTGAAATCTACCACATCAAGCCCCCTCCCTTGATTCAATTCTATGGTCACCCTAAAGTCGAAGAAATCAGATTTGTCTGACAAGACCTACTTTTAATAAAACCATGCTCTTTTGGATTCTGTAATCCCTTGGATTCCAGAAAGCATACCATCCTCTGTTTTAGTAGCATTTCCATTAATTTACTCACCATAGAGGTCAGACTAACCAGTGTGTAGTTATCAACTTCCTCCTTAATTTCTGCGCTTGTGGACAAAAAACACATTCACCTGTCTCCAGTCCTTTGTGATTATGCCTGACACTTTTTTTTTAAAAGCATTGAAAAGGTCAGCCAGTGGAGCCACCAGTGCCCTCCCTGAGTTCTTTCAATACATTTGGATGAATCCCTTTCAGCCCCATTGCTTTGTGCACTTCTAGTTTTGCTAGCTCCTCATGAACATAGTCTTCTGAAAATAGTTTTGAGCTCTACTTCACTTCCATTCCTATTTGTTTGTTTCCGAGGTCCCACTCCTTCATCTGGGAACACAGAAGATAAATAATATTAAGCAATTCTGCTTTGTCCTCATCAGCTTCTACATATTCTTCTCCTTCACCCTTAGATCTCACAGTGACACACTTGCACTTCTTCCTGTCACTAACATTTTAAATCTTGTTGCCTTATTTTATTATAGTGGCTATTTTTGCTTTCCTGACTCCCTTTTCCAGCTTCCCTTAGCTTCTCCAGATATTGCTGTTTTGTTTTTTCTCTTTCTGCAGTCTCTTTAAAGTTTATGAAGACTAACTGTACCTTTTCAGCTACTTCATTTGAAAGCCATGGTGGCCTTTTTTTTCTTTTATTTACTTTCCTAACGAAAAGGTTTGCTCTTAGAATAACAGTGGGCAAAACTGAAAGAGATTTTATTTTCCCCAGATATTCCCATCCAGCTAACTCCTCCTTGAAGTATTCCTCCCATCTTGCCTGTTAGTTTGCTTGAAGTCTGGGATCTTTGCTTTTGAGTGAATCATCTCCACTAGTGTCCTAATATTGAAGCTTGCTATCTGGCAATCACTGCGTGCTGGATGATAGCTCACTACAATATTAGAAACGCTCTCTCCATTTGTAGCACCAAGTCTATTATCTACCCATCTGTTACTAGTTGCTGGAACATGGCAAGGTGAAACCTGTAGTGCTGGAGTGACTCTTGAGGATGCAGAACATGGTCTATAGGTGGAGGAGCATCTGATTGCCCTATTTGCCACACTTATTGCAGTTGACAGCATGAGACTGACATCCTGAGTCAGATCACCATGAATCTGTGCGAGTAGGAACTCGGCTCTTGTGAGTTCAGCCTATAGTACAGAGGTGGGCCTTCCAGTGTTAGAATTGTTGGTCACTCTGGAGAACATCACAGTGGAGAGCTTCTTGAGCCACAGAAAGGATCTGCAGGTGGTGGACTTGGATGCCCTGCTTCAGGAATGGCCCTAGCAGGAGATATTTTATGTCTTCCCTCTGTGGCCCTTGGCCCTATCCGTTTCCATATCCAGTTCAAACTTCTCCTACTGACCTATAAGTACACTCATTCTGCTGCTCCTCACTTCATTTCCTCTCATCTTTCCGTAAACCCCCTCCTCGGGAACTCTGCTCATCTGGCAGATCACTTCTATCTGTGCCCTTCTCTTCTACTGCCAACTCTAGACTTTGATCCTTTCACCTTGCTGCTCTTTATGCCTGGAAGAAACTACCTTAGTCTGTATGGCAGGCTTCATCTCTGACCCTTTTCAAATCTAGGCTGAAAACTTACCTTTTCGAGACCTTTTAGATCCTGATCTGCCTAGTCTCCTGTGTGTTTCCTTACTGTTTTCCTAGATATATCTTGTCCTGAGCTGTTGTGTTGTCTGTCTTGACTAGATTGTAAGCTCTGAACAGGGACAGTCTCTTACATGTGTCTGTACAGCACTGTGTATGCTTTGTAGTGCTATACAAGTAAGTAGTAGTAGTAGGGTTTGATTTTGAACTCTCTCAAGGTTCATGTGGTGGCCCTGGCATGCATGTAGGGTATGTCTTTGCCACCTTACCCCAATGTCTCCAACTTCCTTAAAGGAGTGCAGCAAATCCATCTGTGTGCATCCAGTTTCTCCTTCTCTGGAGTCTCTTTCTGGTCTTAAAAGCACTGAAAGGGCCTCCTTTTGAACCTATTTGTAGGGCGACCCTCAAGGATTTGATCCTTAAGGTGCCTTTCCTGGTGGATGTAGCATCTGCCAGGCGCATTTCAGAGCTCCATAATTGTCCTAAAGAGAGCCTTTTTTTGTCATCTTGATGGTTTGTTTCCTTGCAGACTTTGTCATTCTTTCTCCTGAAGAAGCTGTCCTCCATCTTAAACAGACTGCCATCCTATCGTCGTCCTCAGAAGATGATCTTTTGGAAGGATTCCTCCCTGCATTTGTTGGATGTGCGGAGGGTGTTGCTTAGATATCTGGGAATGACTAATACCTTCTGTCAGTCAGTTCTCTGTCCTTTTTCAGTGGCCCCAGGAAAGGTCTGGTGGCAGCTAAGTCCTCCATTGCCCGCTTGGTTAAAGAGGCCATTGGGTCAGCGTACCTTCTGGTTGGTAAACGTGTAATGGAAGGACACAAAACTCACTCCACTAGGGCACAGGCCGCCTCCTGGATGGAGTTCACCTTGGTGTTATCTCCAGGAACAAGCAGGAATAAGTCCTCACATATGGGTACGTCGGTACCGACGGAGCCCGTGCGGGAAAGCTCCCCAGCTTCTTAGAATAGAAGCTTTTGGGACCTCCCACTGCACATGCGCACTGCCTTCCCGCCTTCCTGAACAGCTCTCCTCAGCTTCCACCAAGAATCTGTTGTTGGGGGCTCCATTTCAACCATTGCTACCCCAAGCAACCCTCACAACAGATGCCTCCCAAACAGGGTGGGGAGCCCATCTGCAAACTCTCTCCACTCAGGGCACTTGGTCTCTACAGGAGACCACCCTTCATATCAATCTTCTGGAACTGCGAGCAATTTACCTTGCCCTCAAGGTCTTCCACTCCCTCCTAGCCAACCTCACTGTCCTAGTTCAGACGGACAATCAGGTGGCCATGTTTTACATAAACAAACAAGGAGGGACGGGCTCTCTGTCGCTTTGCAACGAAGCTCTAAGACTATGGGCCTTCGCCAGAGAGCATCAGATTCACCTGCTAGCAGTGTATCTCCCAGGAGTTCAAAACTCTCGGGCAGACAGGCTCAGTCGAGTTCTGCTGCCACACGAATGGTCCCTACATTTGGACCAAATAAACCGAATCTTTCAGGAATGGGGGACCCCGGACATAGACCTCTTTGCAAGTCCGTGGAATGCCAAACTTCCCCGGTTCTGTTCCAGAACTCCGTGTCAGGGAGCTCAGGCTACGGACGCCTTTCTCCTGAATTGGAATCAGGCATTCCTATATGCCTTTCCACCCATTCCTTTGATTCCCAAGACTCTGTTCAAACTCCAGAGGGATCATGGAACTATGATCCTCATAGCTCCACGCTGGCCACGCCAAGTGTGGTTCCCTCTACTTCTACAGCTCTCCCAGGGATCCTACTTGGATCTGGGAGCTGCGCCAGACCTCCTGTCTCAGGAGGAGGGGACTTTGTGGCACCCAAACCCCAAATCCCTTCACCTCAGTGCTTGGTTACTGAAGGCTTAAGCCTTCAAGACTTTCATCTTTCCCAACCAGTGAAAGATATCCTTTCTGCCTCTAGGAAACCCTCTACCAGGCGTTCCTATGCTTTCAAATGGAAACGTTTTTCCATTTGGTGTGCTCAGCAGGGTCTTGACCCTCTGGCACTTCCTTTGAATTCTCTTCTTGATTATCTCCTGCATCTATCCAATGCAGGCCTCAAGACGAATTCGGTAAGAGTCCATTTAAGTGCTATTGCAGCATCCTTGAAACATATAATGGACAACCTATCTCCTCTCATCCTCTTGTTGCAAGATTCATGAGAGGCCTGACTCTCACTAAACCTCCCATCAGACCACCCCCGGTCGCATGGGATTTGAATCTAGTGCTCGGTCAACTTATGAAGCCACCTTTTGAGCCAATGTTTTCCACCTCCTTGAAATTTCTTTCCTGGAAGGTCATCTTCCTCATTGCAGTCACTTCGGCTCGCCGCATCAGTGAGCTGCAGGCTTTAGTGGCTAATCCACCTTACACAAGATTTCATCATGATAAGGTGGTCCTTAGGACGAATCCCCACTTTATGCCTAAAGTGGTCTCGCCCTTTCATCTTAATCAAGAGGTATATCTACCTGTCTTTTTTCCAGCTCCTCATGCATCCAATGCAGAGAGGAACCTTCATACTCTGGATTGTAAAAGAGCTCTCGCTTTTTACCTTAATAGGACTCAGCCACATCGAAAGTCTTCTCAACTTTTTGTGGCCTTTGATCCTTCCCATTTGGGACTTCCAGTCTCCAAGCGTACACTTTCCAATTGGATTGCTCAGTGTATTTCTTTTGCTTACCAGAGCAAAAACATTTCTCTGGAAGGCCATGTCACTGCTCACAATGTGAGGGCCATGGCAACTTCTATGGCTCATCTGCACTCTGTTTCCATAGATCAGATCTGTCGAGCCGCTACCTGGGCCTCGGTTCATACCTTCACAGCCCATTACTGTTTGGACAAGGACTCCCGCCGGGATGCCTTGTTTGGCCAGGCTGTCCTCAAGCACCTGTTCCATTCCTAAACAACTCCTGCCCACCTTCCCAGAATGGATGCCTGAGATCCATACGAAGATGGCGAACCTTTACAGGGGATCCCATGCATCTAAGCTAGGGAGTCCCCATATGTGAGGACTTATTCCTGCTTGTTCCTGGAGATAGCACAGTTACTTACCTGTAACAGGTGATCTCTGGGAACAGCAGGAATTAGTCCTCACAACCCACCCACCTCCCCTAGGAGTTGTATCTTTTATCTATCTATCTTCCTGTCCTCTCTCTGTTGACTCAGCTATAAACTCGAAACTGAGGAGAGCTGTTCAGGAAGGCGGGAAGGCAGTGCGCATGTGCAGTGGGAGGTCCCAAAAGCTTCTATTCTAAGAAGCTGGGGAGCTTTCCCGCACGGGCTCCGTCGGTACCGACGTACCCATATGTGAGGACTAATTCCTGCTGTTCCCAGAGATCACCTGTTACAGGTAAGTAACTGTGCTTTCTCTGAGCACCTTTAGTGAAGCACTACAGATCACATGTGGGAACCGGAGTAGATGGCGCCTTTGGCAGAGCAGTTCTCTCCAGAGTGATGTCTTCCTACCATTTTGGGTCCTGACTATGTGGGCATAACATGCATATGGACTGGTCTAGCAGGATAAGGAAGCAGAAATTTTAAATACCAGATGATTTTCTGTCCTTGAATCCTGCTAGATCAGCCCAGGAGCCACCCTGGAAGAGTTCTCCTACAGATTTGGGCGTCTCGTTGCCTCTTGATTGCCTTGTCAGTCTCTGAATCTTATGTGGCATTCTTTACAATAAGAGCTAAATAGTAGTTCCAAATTTTTGTTGCAATTTATGGTTGATTACACAGGTACACTACCAAAAAACTGCCTCCAGTTTTGCAACTGATTCCTATAGATTTTGGGGTGCTGAATCCAGGAAAAATAGCCAAAATGTTCCATCACGTCACGTTTTCTTGCAAAATTAGATTTCTTACCCATATAAGGAATGTTCACATAATTTTTTTTTAGCCGACTGCAGTTTATTTTCTTGGCCCAAAATAGAGGTTGTAATGGTTAACTAACTAGAAACACTCCCTCATGATATTTTAGAGTGTTTTGTATTCATTTTATACATTAACAGGACAATTGGGAGGCGGGGGGCTAAATCCAGTACTCGCGCTGGCGCATGTTCTTTCCTGTTCGCCTCGCCTCGTTCGCTCGCTCAAACACGGTGGTTGCGACTTGAACGTTCCTGTCAAATTTCAGTTTCTTGCAAGTTCATTATTACCTTTTGTTTGCTCAGTCGTAATCCAGCTTTATTCCGAAGTGGTTCACTACAGTTGTAGTTTGCAGTGCTGTGTATTTGTGATGGCTCACAGAGCCAGAGGTTGCGTCAACTCTCCGGACAGTTTTTGTTTTATTTGTGGGGAATATACCGTGAAAAAGCGGCAGAGGAACATTTCTGCATTTATTAAAAAAGTATATTTCGCCTATTTCGGTTTGAAGTTAGGCGATCAAGACAAACCGTGGACTCCTCACAAAGTGTGCAAGACATGTGAGGAAGATCTACGCTTATGGATGAAAGGTAAAAAACAAGCATTTCGTTTCGGAATACCTATGATGTGGCGTGAACAAAGAGACCACAGCAGTGACTGCTATTTTTGCTCTTGCATTGTGAAGGGATACAACTTAAAAAATAAGAACGTAATAAGTTACCCCAACCTTCCCTCAGCAATTAGGCCTATGCCTCATAGCAACGAAGTACCTGTGCCTGAACCACCAAAATCTTTGGATCATATTTGTGTGGACGGTTCTGATCATGATGAGACTCATCAGATGGCTTTTCCCGATGAGTCCAGTACTTCCGAGTTTGAAACTGAACCAGATCCGAAACCTGAACTTTTCTCTCAAGCTGAATTGAATGATTTAGTCTGGGATTTAGGACTCCCAAAAGATGCTGCCCAACTGCTAGGTTCTCGGCTTAAACAGAAAAATCTATTGTCACCAGGAACAACTTTTTTATTGGTACCGCAACCGCGAGACACAATTTTTGAAGTATTTCAGCAAAGAGGAAGATTTGGTATTTTGCAACGATATATACGGAGTGATGGAAAAGTTTATTCTCCAGGACCAAGCAGGAAGTCAGTCCTCACTTATGGGTGACGTCGGCGCCGACGGAGCCCTCGCGGAGCAATTTTCCCCAGCTTTCAAAGAAAGCCTTTGGGAATTGCAGCGCGCATGCGCGGTCGTCTTCCCGCCCGAGGGTGCCATCTTAGCCAGTCTTCTTTTTTCCGCGGAGCCCTGCAGACGTCCCCGTCTTGTCCCCGCGAAAAAGTCGATTTTCTTCATTATTTTATTCTTTTTCCTTTCGGTTCGACGCCTATCGCTTTCCCGCCCGGACTCGCGACGCCGGTCTCGAGTCCGCTTACTTTTTTCGGTTTTTCTGACTTAGTCAGCTTTCGTTTTCGGTTTTCCCTGGCAGCCCGGTCCTTTGACCTCGCAGGGGCCCTTTTTCCCCCGATGGCTGCCAGTGGGTTTAAGCGGTGTGGTCGGTGTGACCGAAATATGTCACTAACCGACACACACGACTTTTGCCTCCGCTGCCTGGGCCCGGATCATGAGGAACTGATCTGTGGGCCCTGCAGCAAACTGTCCTCAAAGGCGTTGAGGAGTCGGCGGCATCAGCGTGAGAGAATCTTCGCTGACCCCAGCCGTACCCGGACCTCGTCGGAGGCCTCCGCGTCGAAAGGCTCCAGCTCGGACCGTCGCCGGAGCTCCTCCGACCGGGGTTCTCCCTCCGGGGACCATCGTCGGAAGGAAAAACCCGCGAGGGCGGCGTCGGTGGACGCTCCTGGTTCCGCGAGGGCCAGGTCGCATAGCCCCGACAGCCGCCCCGGGTCCTTGGAGAAGGAACACATCCCGAAGCGACCTCGCCTGGAGTCGGAGATGCCTGCCCGGGTTAAGTCCTGTGGTCCTTCTGGACTCGCCTCCGCGACAGCCGACGTCGGGCCCGATGCCGTCGGGGCCCGAGTCGGGGGCTGCTGGGTCACCTGAGCTCGGACTCAGGTTGACGGCCTTGGAGAGCAGACTGTCTGCCTTCATGGACCAGCAGCGGGCACTGCTCGCTGGCCTCGCTGGCGCCGCTGCCCCGACCGCCGGGACGTCGACGTCCAAGTCGACCCCGGAGACCGAGCCGATCCTCGAGTCAATGAGAACTTGAGTCGATCCTCGGTCAAGGTCACCCTCGGCCTCCCGTTCGGGACCGAGGTCGCCGACGCCGACTCCCTCGACGTCGGGACGGCTGGCGCCGCACCCTGCCCGGGCCGACCCCACCGAGTCCTCGTCGGAGTCGGTCTGGGAGTCTGAGGAGGAAGAGTCACCTGATTCTTTCCGGACTCGGTGTGTCCCATCGGACTCACCGGGGTCCGAGCCTCGGAAGCAGTCCCCCCCGGAGGATGCCCGGTTCTCGGACTTCGTTAGGGATATGGCCAAGGCTTTGGCCTTCCCTGCGGATCCCGAGGAGGAGCCTCGAGCCGAAGAGCTCGACGCCCTCCAGTATGACTCTCCCGCGAGGGAGCACTTTACTGTGCCGGTTCCTCCTATGCTGGAACGACTACTCTTCCGCATGTGGGAGAGTCCGGCCTCCTCGCCGGTCCTGAGCAAGCGGGTCGATTCTATCTATCGGGTCCGCAAGAGCCCTGGCTTTCAGAAGGCACAGCTGCCACACCATTCCATGGTAGTGGAATCGGCCATGCATCGTCTTAAGAGCCAGAAGATGCACTCCTCGGTGCCTCCTGGAAGGGAGGCCCGTAACCTGGATGGCCTTGGCAAGAAGTGCTTCCAGGGCTCTATGCTCGCATGTCGTGTCCAGACTTACCAGCTCTACATGGGCATGTATCTCCGGGATCTGGCTAAAGAGCTAGCCGGATTCTCCGCTGGTCTCTCCGAGGAGCCCTTGCGGAGGTTCCTAGCCTTGTCCACGGGCATTCGGGAATGCTCAAAGTTCATGTCCCGAGCAGCCTATGATGGCTTTGAGGCCTCGGCTAGAGTGGCCGCAGCCGGCATCGGTGCCCGCCGACAGGCTTGGCTTCAGTCGTCGGACCTTGAGCCCTGGGTACAGGACAAGTTGGTCGATGTCCCCTGCCGAGGCGAAAACCTCTTTGGCAAGCCCATGGCGGAAAAGGCTGCACAAATTGAGACTGAGACTCTCACCAGGACCAGGCTTTCTAGGAAGACCTCCGCCCCTTCCCAGAAAAAGAAGGGCTCGGGAAAAAAGTCCTTTTACCCGAGGAAGGCGGCTGCCTACAAACAGTACCCCCATTATCAGGCCCCTGCAGCTCCCCAACAGGGCCAGCAGGCCAAGGGACGGGGTAACGGGTCCCGTAGGCAGCAAGCCCCCAAGCCTGCACCACCAGCCCCTGCTCAGCAGGGTGGGGGTTTTTTGACTCGCTCAGCCTAGCCTCTCCCCCCCCGCTGGTTCCTCCCAGCACCGGAGGCCGGCTGGTTCACTTCGCCCACAGGTGGTCCAGCATCACCGCAGATGCCTGGGTACTTCAGGTCGTGCGAGAAGGCTACCTTCTCCACTTCCATCAGGTCCCTCCCTCCTATTTTCCGGGAGAACCTTCGCGCCCCCCTCTGCACAGGGAGTTGCTCCTTCAGGAGTTAGCAGGTCTTCTGCAGGAACAGGCGGTGGAACCGGTGCCCCACCACCTGAGAGGTCCAGGCTTTTATTCAACGTATTTTCTGATACCAAAGAGAACAGGGGGCCTCAGACCCATCCTGGACTTGCGCAACCTCAACAAGTTCCTTGTGCGGGAGAAGTTCAAAATGCTTACCCTTGGAATCCTTCTGCCCTACCTCCAGCAGGGAGATTGGCTATGCTCCTTGGATCTAAAGGATGCCTACACGCACATCCTCATCCACCCAAGCCACCGCCAATACCTAAGGTTTGTGGTGGCAGGAAATCATTACCAGTACAGAGTACTGCCCTTTGGCCTATCCTCCGCACCGCGAGTCTTCACAAAATGTCTCGCGGTCGTGGCGGCCCATCTCCGGCTTCACGGCCTCTATGTCTTTCCGTACCTCGACGGCTGGCTCATCAGAGCAGCGTCCGCTCAAGAGGTCACCAACGCCACGTGCCGCACGGTGACTCTGCTGCAGCACTTGGGCTTTGTCATAAACTTCGCAAAGTCCACTTTGCTCCCCTCACAGGATCTCGAGTTCATCGGCGCAAGGCTGCACACTCCTCGGGCACGAGCGTACCTACACCGCTCGACAGGGCTCAACGGCTCATGGACCTAGCCGACCGCTTTCGCAGCCAGCCCCTGGTCTCCGCCAGGCGCTTCCTGAGACTGCTCGGCCATATGGCTTCCACCGTCCATGTGACCCCCAATGCCCGCCTGAACATGCGGTCTGCTCAATGGTGTCTCCGCCAGCAGTGGCGACAAGCCACAGGCGGCCTGGCAGACCTAGTGCGCGTCTCCGAGCCGCTGCTCTCGTCTCTCCGGTGGTGGCTCCGGCAGCCGAACCTGATATTCGGAATGCCTTTCCAGTCACCTCAGCCGACCCGGGTGCTGACCACCGATGCATCCCTCCTGGGCTGGGGAGCACATTGCCAAGAGGCACGTACTCAGGGCCTCTGGACCACGTGGGAGTCTGCTCAGCAGATCAACTTCCTGGAGCTCAGGGCGATCCGCCTAGCTCTCAAGGCCTTCTCCCACCTGACTTCCCAACAGTCCGTCCTTGTCCAGACGGACAATCAAGTTGCCATGTTCTACGTGAACAAGCAGGGGGGCACGGGCTCCTTCCTCCTCTGCCGGGAGGCACAGAAGCTCTGCTCTTGGGCCGTCAGTCACGGCATTCTCCTCAAGGCAGTTTATCTCCCGGGCCAAGAAAATTGCCTTGCAGACAAACTCAGCAGGGTCCTCCAGCCGCACGAGTGGCGTCTGGATCCCTTGGTAGTTCAGAAGCTCTTCCTCAAGTGGGGTCTCCCCACGGTGGATCTCTTTGCCAGTCCTCACAACCGGCAGCTTCCTCGCTTCTGCTCTCGTCAGCCATACCCCCTTCGGGTTGCGGCGGACGCCTTTCTGATCTCGTGGTCGGGGAGCCTTCTGTACGCTTTCCCTCCCATCCCGCTGGTCTCTCGGACTCTTTTCAAGGTTCTCCGAGACAAAGCCTTCATGATCCTGGTGGCCCCTCGCTGGCCCAGGCAGCCGTGGTTTCCGCTCCTGCTGCAACTGGCGGTGGAGGATCCAATCCCTCTGGGGGTACAACCGGATCTCCTCACTCAGGATCAGGGGTCCCTTCTGCACCCCAACCTCAGGTCTCTCAACCTCATGGCCTGGCTGCTGAGAGGGTAGTCCTTGCTCCCCTTCTCCTGCCGACGGAGGTGGAGGAGGTCGTCTTAGCTTCGCGACGGCCTTCTACCCGCAAATGCTACGCCCTTAAATGGCGTCGCTTTGCAGTCTGGTGTACCCAACAGTCTCAGGATCCCTTCTCCTGCCCGGTGTCGGTGATCTTGCAGTACTTGCTGCACCTCTCTAATCTGGGACTTAAGTCCAACTCCGTCAAAGTTCACCTCAGTGCTCTTTCAGCACATCATGTGCCAGTGGACGGCAGACCTCTCTCCAATGACCCTCTCGTAGCGAGGTTTCTCCGAGGTCTCCTTCTACTTAAACCACCTCTGCGCCCGCCAGCGCCTGACTGGGACCTGAATGTGGTTTTGCAGCGGATCACCTGTCCGCCTTTTGAACCTATGGCTACCTGTTCTCTCCGTTTTCTGTCTTGGAAAACACTGTTCTTGATAGCCCTCACTTCCGCGCGTAAGTGAATTGCAGGCCCTCGTGTCTGATCCCCCTTACACTAGGTTCTACAAGAATAGGGTAGTCCTACGGACTCACCCAAAATTTCTGCCTAAAGTGGTCTCCCCTTTTCACATCAATCAGGAGGTGGTACTTCCAACCTTCTTTCCCAGACCACACTCCAGCCGAGCTGAAACGGTCCTCCATACCCTGGACTGTAGAAGGGCATTGAACTTCTACCTTGACCGTACGCGGGAGCACCGTAAAGCTGCTCAGCTTTTTGTGTCTTTTGACCCCAATAAATTGGGGCTCCCGGTCTCCAAGCGTACTCTGTCCATCTGGGTTGCGGACTGTATCTCTTGGGCTTATGGGGCAGCCGGACTCTCCTTAGAAAGTCGAGTCACGGCTCATTGCGTTCGGGCAAAGGCCACGTCAGTGGCTTACCTCCGCTCTGTTCCGCTGGCAGACATCTGCCGGGCCGCTACTTGGTCTTCGAGCCAGACTTTTGCGGTCCATTACTGTCTCGAGAGGGAGTCCCGTAGGGACAGTGCTTTCGGACAGGCAGTCCTCCGTAATCTCTTTGAGGTCTGAGCAACTCCTACCCTCCATCCCGGATGTGGGCTACCGGTGGGTGATAATTCAGCGAAGATTCTATCCTTCTGTGCTGCTGAGCTAGAGGGAGCTCATTTTTGTGCTTAGGGTCTCCGGTAGCCTTGAGCTTGGGAGTCCCATAAGTGAGGACTGACTTCCTGCTTGGTCCTGGAGAAAGCGTAGTTACTCACCTGTAACAGGTGTTCTCCAGGAGCAGCAGGAATCAGTCCTCACTACCCTCCCTCCTCCCCTTGGAGTTGCAATCGTCTGCTTATGTTCTTTTTTGCAAATTTTTATGCTGTCTTTTTTAGCTATGTCATCTGACTGGCTAAGATGGCACCCTCGGGCGGGAAGACGACCGCGCATGCGCGCTGCAATTCCCAAAGGCTTTCTTTGAAAGCTGGGGAAAATTGCTCCGCGAGGGCTCCGTCGGCGCCGACGTCACCCATAAGTGAGGACTGATTCCTGCTGCTCCTGGAGAACACCTGTTACAGGTGAGTAACTACGCTAACTCAAGTATGATCCTGCTGAATGGCGGCTGTTCATTGATTCGTCAAAAGACAGCATAAAAGGTGTTCTTCTTCATAATGGCAACACATTCGCTTCAGTTCCTGTTGCTCACTCTGTTATTCTCCAAGAAAAATACGAGAATTTGGCCCTGATTCTTCAGAAGATTCGTTATGATGAGCATAAGTGGATGATTTGTGGAGACTTTAAAATTCTATCCATGCTATTAGGGCAGCAATCCGGTTTCACCAAATATCCCTGCTTCCTTTGCTTGTGGGATAGCCGGGCCCGCGACCTACACTGGGGGAAAAAAGACTGGCCAATTCGGGAGTATTTGAGACCCGGTGAGAAAAATGTTCTTCATGAGAGCTTGGTACCTCGTGATAAAATTCTATTACCACCTCTCCACATTAAGTTGGGTCTCATTAAGCAATTCATCAAGTCCCTTCCAAAAGATGGTGAGTGCTTTCGGTACCTTTGCTCAAAGTTCCCCCGACTTTCTGAAGCAAAGCTAAAGGAAGGAGTGTTTGTTGGCCCTGATATAAGGAAACTCATTTCAGATGGAGCATTCGCTGAAACGATGTCTGAGAAGGAAAAAGAAGCCTGGGATTCCTTCAAGGATGTTGTTCTCAAATTCTTGGGGAACAGGCGGGATGAGAACTATAAGGATATTGTTGCCAGGATGCTCAATGCCTTCAAAGAACAAGGCTGTAACATGAGCCTGAAAGTCCATTTCTTGCACTCCCATGTGAACTACTTTCCCGAAAACTTGGGGGCGTACAGTGAAGAACAAGGTGAAAGGTTTCACCAGGACATCAAGGACGCAGAGAGAAGGTACCAAGGAAGATGGAACACCACTATGATGGCTGATTTCTGCTGGTTGCTGCTGCGGGAAACCCCAGATGAAAAATACGCCAAGCAGCGCACCAAGAGAAGCATTCGGGGGAAGAAGAAACGGGCCCACCATTCGGGGGAAGAAGAAACGGGCCCACCAGGAGATTGATTGACCCAAGAATGACTTTAAAATCTAAACTGTGTTGACAAATATAGTGTTTTTACTAAACTTTGAAATAAAAATTTGCTAGTTATTACCACAGTGTCGGATCTCATTTATTAGAATTTTATTTTCACACCATCGGGTGTTTGTCTTCATGTATTGCAATGGTGCGGTTTACGTTTTCTATTCTTACATACCTGTACAACATTTTTTGCACATTTCTTTGCTTTGCTTTGTGTCTAACCTCGCTCTTATATGCTCAATGTTTGTGCACATGTATGTGGCTGTTTTAAGTGCAGACAATTTTGCTACCATCACAGTGTGTTTTGTTGACATTACTCTATTCTTATGTGCTGCCTTGTTACAATTTTCTTTATTCTTATTTGAATAACTACTAAACAATTAGTATAAAGAATTCATCCAAGAAACTTTTATCTCGATCGCACTCAATCTGAAACGTTCACCTCAAACTGCTAACCCAATGTAGCAAAAAATCTGTATGTGATGGAGCAAATTGGTTACCAGATTTGGATTCAGCGCACCAAAAAACGTAAAAATCAATCGAAACATTAGAGGCAGTTTAAAAAAAATTTTTTTAGTGTACCTGTGTTATTAATGCTGGTAGTGTTTTGTCCAAGTGTCTCGAGTTTTTCAGTCTTGCTTGCTGCTTGGGAAGTTTCATACTTCCTTCTCTCAGGCCTGCACTAGTGGATTTAATGAATGAGGACATTGCTGAAAGTTGCTCAAGTCTGCCTCTATAACCCATATATATGGACTGGTCTAGCAGGGTTCAAGCAAAGAAAATTATTAGGTAAGCAAAATTTCTCTAACTTTAGAATCAAACTGCTAAGACATGTACAGATCTAAATGGGGTTTGCTTTTGGACATTTTTTTTTGTTGAAGTGTTTGCTCTTTGTTTTGAAAGCTGTATTTCTTCAAATCTTCAGTATCAGGTTGGTCAGTTGTTTTCTGTGGCAGAAGCCAGTAAAAACGAGACTGGTGGAGGAGAGGGAATTGAAGTCTTAAAGAACGAGCCCTATGAAAAGGATGGTGAAAAGGGACAATACACACACAAAATCTATCATTTGAAGAGGTGAGTTACGCAATGAACCCTTCTCTTATGTAAAGAAAGTCATGTAACAATGGCCATCCTAATATTTACAGGTTGCCAAACAACCTACTGAATGAATGCCAGCTTATCAGATCACTGGATTCATTTTCTGGTTCCGCCTCCTTAATACAGGCAGGGGTATATATTAAAGACTAGATTTATAAAAATGCCACCATCTAAGTATGTGCTAACGCTGTTAATGCATAGTCGGGCATCTTTACTAAAATGCACTACTGTGGTAACGTGGGGTTGTGCTAAAAAGTGCAGAGCATCATGCTATCCTTGCAGCACACGTTAGGGCAGAGACTGGGCAGGATGGGGGCATTCCAACAATCACGCTGGTAGTGCAGGCATTTGTAGCCTACGCCACATGCACTCGGTGCACATACTGCAGATGCAGCTTACTCCACCTCGGTGGGTGGCATTAATTGTTCCCATGGCCATTTTGCTGTAATGCACAGGATCTACTGCCCCCTCCCCGCCCCCTGCATTTAGTACAAAGCCCCAGCGTGGTAATACGGCCCACACATGTATTATCAGTGCTGGGCTTAGTAAACATGCGCATCTAATAGTAAATATATCTCGTTACATATAAAGTACTCTGCATGTTAATATGTTACTGTGTATTAATGTGGAACGCATTTTGTACCCCTAAAAGAGTTTATCATCATTCCAAAGCCTCTGTCCTTTCCATCTTGCAGTCCAAATATATGCATAGTAAAACCCTCTCAACAATATGTGTTAGTGCCAGCAGTCTCTTGTAGTCATGGTTTTATTCTTTCTTTTATATTAGGAATCTGTAAATCATTCTCATTTCATATCTCTTTAGGATGTCAGTGTTAAGTTTTTATCTATTGTATTATGTGCACAAAATGCTCTCAAAAGTAAACTAGAAAAAATAGTTGCAAAAAAAATGAATATGCTTTTTCCTAGATTTTAATTTTTATAGAATTCTTTCTGAAATGTGTTCGATTATAAATGGGTAAGATATCAGATTTAAACAGCCTCAGGTGGTTCATTATAAAAAAAAATTGCTTCCAACGTGGATGACGTACCCCTCTTGCTAAGGCCCTCCATTCATAGTGAAAATTTCTCTGAACCCATCTGGTCAGAAAAATCGGGGAGGGGAGGGGAATAAAATTCTTTAATTGAACATGGTTGCTCTTATTTTATTTATTTTTATTTATTTAACTATTTCTTTTATACCGCCCCTTCCAGAGATCAAGGGCGGTTTACATATAACAGATTAACAGTCTTGTACACAATTTGTATACATTTTACATAGAACAATAGAAATCAACTATTTACATTGAACAATAAATATAAACTTTGTAGGTATTAAAGCAAAACATATTGTAGGTATTAAAGCAAAAACTTTGCAGGTATTAAAGCAAACACATCAAACTTTATACAAATGTATATTTACAGCGTGTGGTGTGTGTGGTGTATGGGGCAGATATTGGTGTAGGTGCTGGAATTTAATTCCTTTTTTTGTCGTCTTTGGGGTGTGTGTGGGGGGGGGGACAGGCTTGTGGTTACATTGTTGGGATTAAGGGGGTTTGTGCATGTGTGACCACGTTTGTTGTGGAGCTGGCTTTGGCTTTGCTCTTAAATTTAAAATATCAAAATTATATCTCTGAGGTGGAAATAAGTCAGTAGTCATAACTGTTCCTTAGCGTCCCTCTAGTCTAGTCCCGAAAGATAGAAGTTGTGTTCATCCTCTGCAGCTTGGAGACTGAGCATGATCCAAATCTTGATGACCTCAGCATATATAATCCAGGGACCGCCTCCATTCCACAGTTCTCAGTCTCCAAGCAGCAGTAGGAGGTGTGAGCCCAGGGACTAGAGACTCACTTCAGGAATTAAGTAGTTTTTGCTTAGTGCTAGGGATTTTGGTAGGTTTATTTAAAAAAAAAAAAAAAAAAAGGGTTGCTATCCCTTTAAATTCGGCACGTATTTCAACGACACAGTTTCTCTCTTGGGCTGTGCAGCCGACTTCTCCCCCTTCTCCCCCTTCTCCCCCCTCTCTGGAACGGTGGCAGTACGGAGTGAGTGTGGGAGTCGTAGCTGGGGCCTCCGGCAGCAGGTTCCCCCCCGAGGCGGGTGAACTGCCGTTGAGGGTTTGCTGCTCAGTTGGAGCGCAGGAACGGATCGCTGTGGGGTGCCTAGGAGGTGAGGCAGTGCGGCGGTGCGACAGCTGGGAGCCTGCTCGATCCGGCGGACAGGAGCCGGGGTGTGCAGCTCGTCGGCTGACTGGCAGGGCAGCGGTAAGCAGGAAAGAGTTTGGGGTTTGCCTCTCTGTGCGGGGGATTTCTTACCGGCTCGACGGTCCCGACGACCATTTTGGGTGCCACGTGGTAGTTTGCGCGGGAACAGGAGACGCGTCAGGGATCGTTTCTTGGGTGATTGCCTTGCTGAGGAGCCCCTCCGATCTGCGTTAATTAAAAAAAACAAAACAAAAAAAAACAAGGCACACTTTTTGGCCAGTTAAGGTACGATTGAGCCCGGCTGGATTTTTTGAGCTGGTTTGGGGTAAGATCATAGCGAGGAGGGGGGGCTCGGCCTTAGTGGCTTTAATGCCGGCTTGGTCTCGCTGTCTCTTGTGCGGGATTCGCCGGGCGACCGTCTCTGAGGCAGGGGTGTGCAAGACCTGTGCACAGGAGACTGCGCTGGCCAGTCTGGAGGAAACGAGCACAACGGAGATGGCCAAGGAAAGCTTGGGGTCTGGAAGCTCTCCCAGCCCTCCGTTGTCCCCGGAGCCCCTTCGGGGCCTTCCTCGGCGCCACAGGTCTCCTTGTCCCCGCCTTCGCTGCAGGGAGGCTTGGGGGCCATTTTCTCTCAGCAATTCTTGGTGTTGCTGCAGCAAATCTTGAGCGGAGCTGGGGGGAAGGAGGCGGGTGCCGGCGAGGAGCATGCCTCGGGGGCTAAGAGGCAGGGGGTGCCCCTGAATGCAGAGGGCGGGCCAGTTAAGAGGGCCAGGCGGTTGGAGGAGAGCATGGATTTGGATTTGGACCTGGATGTGAGGTCGGCAGTGGTGGACGACTCCGAGGAGGAGCCAGAGGAGGGAGAGTTGCAGGACCACAAAGACCAGGCCAGGATTGTTAGTGTTTCGGAGAGAGGAGCTGGCGGCGCTCATAGGGGAGACGATGAGTGCTCTGAATATCCCTACGTCGGAGCAGGGGGTAGATGCTTCCTTAGAGGACCCTTTGCTGCAGGCGGTCAGGAAGTCGCAGAGGGCGTTTCCACTCCACAGAGTGTTTAAGGAGATGATCCAGGAGGAGTGGGATACGCCGGATGCGGGAATCAAAGGCTCGAGAGTGTTGAACCGCTTGTACCCGTTGCAGAAAGTAGATAAGGAACTGTTCAAGCCTCCCAAAGTTGATGCGGCCGTTTCCTCGGTCACGAAGAAGACTACCATCCCGGTGGAGGGTAGTGCGGCTCTTAAAAATACGCAAGATAGGAGGTTAGACACGTTGTTGTGGCAGGTGTTTGAGGTTAATGCTCTGTCCATGCAGGCCTCGACTTGTGGGGCTTGGGTGGCGAGAGCGTGCTTGTGATGGGCCCAACGGTTAAAAGGGTTGCAGATGGAAGAGGCCGTTGAAGCGGCTCGGTTGGAGTCAGGGGACGCATATTTAGCAGATAGTCAGTACGATCTTATTAGAGGAGTAGCGAAGAGTATGGCGTCGGTGGTGGCGGCCAGGCGGTCCTTGTGGCTCCGAAACTGGGCGGCGGATGCCGCCTCTAAGGCCAGACTGGGTAAGCTCCCCTTTAGAGGTAAGCTGCTCTTTGGAGAGGATCTGGAGAAGTTGGTGAAAGATTTAGGTGACTCCAAGGGGGGTAGGTTGCCGGAGGACAGGCAGAAACCAGGCCGTCAGGGGGCACTTTCTCGGAGTCAGCAACGGGAGTTTCGTAGGTTTCGACCAGCGCGTTTTGGTCAGGTGCAGAGAGGCCGTTTTCCATACTGGTCCTCGGGCTTTCGGGGCTTTCGAGGGGCAGGCAGAGGTTTCGGTGTCTCCGCCTCAGGTGTTAAGAAGGCCCAATGATGCGAGGGGGGTCCAGGCTGGAGTGATCCTGGTAGGAGGTCGTCTGCGGGAGTTTCTTCCAGCCTGGGCCCGCATTACCTCAGATCGGTGGGTGTTGGAGATCGTGCGCAGCGGTTATGCGCTCGAGCTTCAACGGCCAGTGACGGAGGCGTTTGTGCGGTCTCCCTGTCGGACAAAGGCAAAGCTGTTGGGGGTCAGGGAGACGTTGCAGAAGCTATTGGCGTTGAAGGCGGTGGTACCTGTGCCGGCGGACCAATGCGGGTGCGGTTGATACTCCATATATTTCATGGTGCCAAAGAAAGAGGGCACGCTGCGACCCATTCTAGATCTAAAAAGGGTAAACAGATGTCTCAAAGTGTCGCACTTTCGCATGGAAACATTGCGGTCCGTGATAATTGCAGTGCGTCAGGGAGAGTTCCTTACGGCTCTGGATCTCTCGGAGGCGTATTTACATATTCCAATCAGGGCGGACCACCAACAGTTTCTGCGTTTTGCGGTGCCCATGGGGCATTTTCAGTTTCAGGCGATGCCGTTTGGCCTGGCGACCGCCCCGAGAACTTTCACCAAGGTCATGGTGGTAGTGGCGGCGGCGTTGCGAAAGGAGGGAGTGTTGGTACATCCCTATCTGGACGACTGGTTGATCAGAGCGAAATCGAAGGAAGAGAGTGCAAAGGCCACCAAGAGTGGTGCAGTTTTTGCAGTCGCTGGGCTGGGTTGTGAACTTAGTGAAGAGCAAATTGCAGGCATCGCAGCAACTGGAGTATCTGGGGGTACGGTTCGACACCAATTTGGGCAGGGTGTTTCTGCCCCATGCCAGAATAGAGAAGTTGAGGCAGCTGTTCCGGACCTTTCTGGGCAGACCAGCGCCTTCGACGTGGCAGTACCTGCAAATCTTGGGTACGATGGCGGCTGCGCTGGAAGTGGTGCGGTGGACCATGGCTCACATGCGGCCGTTGCAGAGGGCGTTGCTACGGAGGTGGTCGCATCAGTCCGATCCGTTGTCCAAGAGGTTGGAGTGTCCCCCGGAGGCGAGACAGTCGCTGCAATGGTGGTTAGTTCCAGGAAATCTCGAAAGAGGCATGCCTCTGGAGAGCCCGGTTTGGAGAGCGCTGATGACGGATGCCAGCCTGTTCGGCTGGGGAGCGCATTTCGAGGGACAGTATGCGCAGGGCCAGTGGACGGATCAAGAAAGGTGGTGGTCGATCAACAGGTTGGAGTTACGGGCCGTTTGGCTGGCGTTGCGGGCCCTTCTACATTTGTTGGAAGGGACGGCGGTCTGGGTCTTGTCGGACAATGCCACGGCGGTGGCTATCAATCGCCAGGGCGGCACCGGCAGTGTGGCGCTCGAGGAGGAGGCGGAGGTGCTCCTCGAGTGGGCCGAGTCTCATCTGGAAGCGTTATCGGCAGCGCACGTGGCCGGGGTGGACAATGTGACTGCCGATTTTCTAAGTCGAGTGAAGGTGGACCCGGGGGAGTGGGTTCTCCATTCAGAGGTGTTCCAGTTAATAGTGCAGCGCTGGGGGTTCCCGTGATGGACCTCATGGCGACCTGGGAGTCCGCAAAGGTGGAAAGGTTTTTCAGCAGACGGCGAGAACGGATGTCGGAAGGGCTCGATGCCTTGATTCAGCGGTGGCCGGAGGGGCATCTCCTTTGTGTTTCCTCCGTGGGTCCTGATAGGAAGAGTTCTGCAAAGGATAGAGAGATACCGAGGGTGCGTAGTGCTGGTAGCACCGGATTGGCCAAGGCGGCCGTGGTATGCGGATCTAATGTGGCTCTTGTTGGAGCCTCCGTGGCGACTTCCCTTACGGGCGGATCTGCTGACTCAAGGCCCGCTGTTGATGCCGCAGGTGGATTGGTTCTCGCTTACGGCTTGGCTCTTGAAGGGGCAAGGTTGAGGGCCAAGGGTTTTTCGAAAGCGGTGATTGATACGTTACTTAGGTCCCGCAGGCGCTCCACTTCGGTAGCATACGTTCGGGTCTGGCGCATTTTTGAGGCATGGTGTGGTGAGAGACATCGGAGGGCACTGGAGGCTTCGGTGCCGCAGGTGTTAGCCTTTCTGCAAGATGGTTTGGAGAAGGGGTTGGAGACAGCCTCTCTCAGGGTGCAGTTGGCAGCGCTTTCTTGTTTTCGAGGAAGGATACAGGGGAAGCCGCTGGGTGGTCACCCAGAGGTGAAGAGGTTTTTGCGAGCGGCGGCGCTGTTGAGGCCTCCGCGCAGAGATCCCGTACCAGCCTGGGATCTGAATTTAGTTTTGCAGGCGTTGACTAGAGAACTGTTTGAGCCCTTAGCGAGGGCGACGGTCAAGGATCTCACGCTAAAGGTGGTGTTCTTGGTAGCGATCTCATCGGCTCGCCGAATCTCCGAGCTGCAGGCTCTGTCCTGTAGGGAGCCCTTTTTGGTGTTTCAGGTCAACAAAGTGGTGTTGAGAACGGTTCCTTCCTTCTTAACGAAAGTAGTGTCCGCGTTTCACATGAATCAGGTGGTCTCCTTACCAGTGTTGGAGAAGGCCCAGTCTGATGAGAAGGGTGGACGTCTGCACAAGTTAGATGCGGGTAGAGCCTTGAGGATGTATGTGCGGAAGACAGCTTTGTTCCGAAGGACGGATAGATTGTTTGTGCTGTTTGGGGGATCAAAGCGCAGAGAGCAGGTGTCGAAACAGTCTATCGCTCGCTGGATTAAGGAAACCATTGCGTCGGCTTATCTGTTGAAGGGCAGAGTAGTGCCGAAGGGCTTGAAGGTGCATTCCACTAGGGCTCAGGCTGCGTCCTGGGCGGAGTCGTGTTTGGTACCAGCGGTGGATATCTGTAAGGCGGCGACGTGGTCTTCTTTGCATACGTTTGTCAAGCATTACAGGATTGATGTGATGGCGGAAGGAGATTTGCAGTTTGGAGCATCGGTGCTTCAGGCTGGTCTAGCAGGGCCTTCCCGTTAAGGTGTTACTGCTCTGTTACATCTTCTATCTTTCGGGACTAGACTGGAGGGACGCTAAGGAAGGAGAAATTAGACTTACCTGCTAATTGTTGTTCCTTTAGGACCTCCAGTCTAGTCCCGTATCCCGCCTGGTTTGATTCTGCTGATGGCGCCCTGAAGCTAGGAGTTTCCTATTGAGGGCTGCTACACTCGTGCGGCAGCTGCGGTTTCAGGTAGGTGGTGGAGAACGGGGGTGGTCTTGCCTCTGTTCTACAATGCTGTTGGACTGTGGGTTGTTAAGCACATAATGCTGTTTACAGTATACTGCAATTAAATGATCTCAGTTTAAGGTTAGCTGTTTATGCTATGTTGTCGTTACTTAATTCTTGCTCTGGTGAGTCTGCTTTGTCAATAGAGTACTGTGGAATGGAGGCGGTCCCTGGATTATATATGCTGAGGTCATCAAGATTTGGATCATGCTCAGTCTCCAAGCTGCAGAGGATGAACACAACTTCTATCTTTCGGGACTAGACTGGAGGTCCTAAAGGAACAACAATTAGCAGGTAAATCTAATTTCACCTTATATTCTTCAGTTGATGTTTGTTCAGTGTCTCTGCTACAGACTCAGAATGGCAAGATGAAACTGTTTTCTTTCCAATTCAAAGAAAAGTTGGAAAGAAATGTTTTACATAGGAGGTCAAAAATATCTCTTGGAGTAAAGTAACTCACTGAAAACTTTAATGGAATGGGACCAAATTTGTCATGAGAGAAAACAGGGGAAAGAGACAAAATCAAAAATGGGACAGATTGGACAAGCAAAGCCAGAAAAATAGCTCCTGAAAATATGGCTCTGTGTATTTTTATGGGAGAGAGTATTCAGCACCTGCAGCATAGGAGCATTGATATAGTTAAGCTTAGCTGTGAGAATTGTGCTTTCCTTAATGTATCACCAGACCAGTGCAGACATCAGCAACTTGGCTAACTGGCTTCGCACCAACACCATCACTGTCGCCTCGTCTTTCTGGCTCCACCATCCCTTTATTGCCCACTTTTTGCTATCTCGGTGTCGCTCTTGACTCATTTTCCTTCCATGATCACATCAGTACTGTTTTATACGTAATTCCTTTCTCTCTCTTTATCAGATCAGAACTATTCGTCCATTCTTGTCTTCCTTGTTTTAACCACTCTACTCTCTTCCTTGGTCATAAAGTGATTGGATTACTGTAATGTTATTTTTGCCAGTGTTCCCTCTTACCAGCTTCAGAAATTACAACTTAACCAAAACACAGCCATCAGACTCTAGATTTGGCCATGTCACTCCTCTGCTGATCCACTACTACACTACTATTGGCTTCCTATACACCATGGCATCAATTACAAACTTCTTACTCTGGTCCACTAGGTGTTACACATAGGTATACCAGCTTATCTTTCTTCTCTCCATACTCCATACCTCCCACCATGTATTACCCTTGCTTCACTCCAGTCGTCTCCATCTCCCTTCAGCCAAGCCAGGCTTGAATCAACCCACCACTCAGTAGTTTACTTTCTGGGTCCCAGTCTCTGGGATAACTTGCCCCCGACCTCCATCTAGAATCATCATACACAAAATTTAAATCCCAACTTAAAACATTTCTGTTTTGCAAAGCTTTTTATATACCCATCACCTAACACTGTTGCCTGTAAAATGGACATATTTCCTTCTATCTTGTCTCTTCTCAGCATGAATGGGACTGCTGCTATGTTTATTTTATGGATTTCTTTTCCACTTCTCTTCCATGCTTGGAAATGTTTTATTGTAAACTGCCTTGCCTTCACCTTGAAGGGTGGTAGATCAAATGTTAATAAACACAAACATTTATCCAGCAGATAGACAGAACAAAAGCTAGTGAGCTCTGCTCTCTATAGGGCCCCATGCAGTCAGTATTTCTTTATCTCCAGCAGTTGGGCAGTGTGGAGACTGGTGGACCATGCTCCTGGGATCATTTGGAGAACTGGTTATTCTCCAGGACCAAGCAGGAAGTCAGTCCTCACTTATGGGTGACGTCGGCGCCGACGGAGCCCTCGCGGAGCAATTTTCCCCAGCTTTCAAAGAAAGCCTTTGGGAATTGCAGCGCGCATGCGCGGTCGTCTTCCCGCCCGAGGGTGCCATCTTAGCCAGTCTTCTTTTTTCCGCGGAGCCCTACAGACGTCCCCGTCTTGTCCCCGCGAAAAAGTTGATTTTCCTCTTTATTTTATACTTTTTTCTTTCGGTTCGACGCCGATCGTTTTCCCGCCCGGACTCGCGACGCCGGTCTCGAGTCCTCTTCCGTTTTTTCGGTTTTTCTGACTTAGTCAGCTTTCGTTTTCGTTTTCCCTGGCAGCCCGGTCCTTTGACCTCGCAGGGGCCCTTTTTCCCCCGATGGCTGCCAGTGGCTTTAAGCGGTGTGGTCGGTGTGACCGAAATATGTCACTAACCGACACACACGACTTTTGCCTCCGCTGCCTGGGCCCGGATCATGAGGAACTGATCTGTGGGCCCTGCAGCAAACTGTCCTCGAAGGCGTTGAGAAGTCGGCGGCATCAGCGCGAGAGAATCTTCGCAGACCCCAGCCGTACCCGGACCTCGTCGGAGGCCTCCGTGTCGAAAGGCTCCAGCTCGGACCGTCGCCGGAGCTCCTCCGACCGGGGTTCTCCCTCCGGGGACCATCGTCGGAAGGAAAAACCCGCGAGGGCGGCGTCGGTGGACGCTCCTGGCTCCGCGAGGGCCAGGTCGCATAGCCCCGACAGCCGCCCCGGGTCCTTGGAGAAGGAGCACCTCCCGAAGCGACCTCGCCTGGAGTCGGAGATGCCTGCCCGGGTAAGTCCTGTAGTCCTTCTGGACTCGCCTCCGCGACAGCCGACGTAGGGCCCGACGCCGTCGGGGCCCGAGTCGGGGGCTGCTGGGTCACCTGAGCTCGGACTCAGGTTGACGGCCTTGGAGAGCAGACTGTCTGCCTTCATGGACCAGCAGCGGGCACTGCTCGCTGGCTTCGCTGGCGTCGCTGCCCCGACCGCCGGGACGTCGACGTCTAAGTCGACCCCGGAGACCGAGCCGATCCTCGAGTCGATGAGAACTCGAGTCGATCCTCGGTCGAGGTCGCCCTCGGCCTCCCATTCGGGACCGAGGTCGCCGACGCCGACTCCCTCGGCGTCGGGCGGCTGGCGCCGCACCCTGCCCGGGCCGACCCCACCGAGTCCTCGTCGGAGTCAGTCTGGGAGTCTGAGGAGGAAGAGTCACCTGATTCTTTCCGGACTCGGTGTGTCCCATCGGACTCTCCGGAGTCCGAGCCTCGGAAGCAGTCCCCCCCGGAGGATGCCCGGTTCTCGGACTTCGTTAGGGATATGGCCAAGGCTTTGGCCTTCCCTGCGGATCCCGAGGAGGAGCCTCGAGCCGAAGAGCTCGACGCCCTCCAGTATGACTCTCCCGCGAGGGAACACTTTACTGTGCCGGTTCCTCCTATGCTGGAACGACTACTCTTCCGCATGTGGGAGAGTCCGGCCTCCTCGCCGGTCCTGAGCAAGCGGGTCGATTCTATCTATCGAGTCCGCAAGAGCCCTGGCTTTCAAAAGGCACAGCTGCCACACCATTCCATGGTAGTGGAATCGGCCATGCATCGTCTTAAGAGCCAGAAGATGCACTCCTCGGTGCCTCCTGGAAGGGAGGCCCGTAACCTGGATGGCCTTGGCAAGAAGTGCTTCCAGGGCTCTATGCTCGCCTGTCGTGTCCAGACTTACCAGCTATACATGGGCATGTATCTCCGGGATCTGGCTAAAGAGCTAGCCGGATTCTCCGCTGGTCTCTCCGAGGAGCCCTTGCGGAGGTTCCTAGCCTTGTCCACGGGTATTCGGGAATGCTCAAAGTTCATGTCCCGAGCAGCCTATGATGGCTTTGAAGCCTCGGCTCGAGTGGCCGCAGCCGGCATCGGTGCCCGCCGACAGGCTTGGCTTCAGTCCTCCGACCTTGAGCCCTGGGTACAGGACAAGTTGGTCGATGTCCCCTGCCGAGGCGAAAACCTCTTTGGCAAGCCCATGGCGGAAAAGGCTGCACAAATTGAGACTGAGACTCTCACCAGGACCAGGCTTTCTAGGAAGACCTCCGCCCCTTCCCAGAAAAAGAAGGGCTCGGGAAAAAAGTCCTTTTACCCGAGGAAGGCAGCTGCCTACAAACAATACCCCCATTATCAGGCCCCTGCAGCTCCCCAACAGGGCCAGCAGGCCAAGGGACGGGGTAACGGGTCCCGTAGGCAGCAAGCCCCCAAGCCTGCACCACCAGCCCCTGCTCAGCAGGGTGGGGGTTTTTGACTCGCTCAGCATAGCCTCTCCCCCCCCCGCTGGTTCCCCCCAGCACCGGAGGCCGGCTGGTTCACTTCGCCCACGGGTGGTCCAGCATCACCGCAGATGCCTGGGTGCTTCAGGTCGTGCGAGAGGGCTACCTTCTCCACTTCCACCAGGTCCCTCCCTCCTATTTTCCGGGAGAGCCTCCGCGCCCCCCTCTGCACAGGGAGTTGCTCCTTCAGGAGTTAGCAGGTCTTCTGCAGGAACAGGCGGTGGAACCGGTGCCACACCACCTGAGAGGTCAAGGCTTCTATTCAAGGTATTTTCTGATACCAAAGAGAACAGGGGGCCTCAGACCCATCCTGGACTTGCGCAACCTCAACAAGTTCCTTGTGCGGGAGAAGTTCAAAATGCTTACCCTTGGAATCCTTCTGCCCTACCTCCAGCAGGGAGATTGGCTATGCTCCTTGGATCTAAAGGATGCCTACACGCACATCCTCATCCACCCAAGCCACCGCCAATACCTAAGGTTTGTGGTGGCAGGAAATCATTACCAGTACAGAGTACTGCCCTTTGGCCTGTCCTCCGCACCGCGAGTCTTCACAAAATGCCTCGCGGTCGTGGCGGCCCATCTCCGGCTTCGCGGCCTCTTTGTCTTTCCGTACCTCGACGACTGGCTCATCAGAGCAGCGTCCGCTCAGGAGGTCACCCACGCCACGTGCCGCACGGTGACTCTGCTGCAGCACTTGGGCTTTGTCATAAACTTCGCAAAGTCCACTTTGCTCCCCTCACAGGATCTCGAGTTCATCGGCGCAAGGCTGCACACCCCTCAGGCGCGAGCGTACCTACCGCTCGACAGGGCTCAGCGGCTCATGGACCTAGCCGACCGCTTTCGCAGCCAGCCCCTGGTCTCCGCCAGGCGCTTCCTGAGACTGCTCGGCCATATGGCTTCCACCGTCCATGTGACCCCCAATGCCCGCCTGAATATGCGGTCTGCTCAATGGTGTCTCCGCCGGCAGTGGCAACAAGCCACAGGCGGCCTAGCAGACCTAGTGCGCGTTTCCGAGCCGCTGGTCTCGTCTCTCCGGTGGTGGCTCCGGCATCCGAACCTGATATTCGGAATGCCTTTCCAGTCACCTCAGCCGACCCGGGTGCTGACCACCGATGCATCCCTCCTGGGCTGGGGAGCACATTGCCAAGAGGCACGTACTCAGGGCCTCTGGTCCACGTGGGAGTCTGCTCAACAGATCAACTTCCTGGAGCTCAGGGCGATCCGCCTGGCTCTCAAGGCCTTCTCCCACCTGACTTCCCAACAGTCCGTCCTTGTCCAGACGGACAATCAAGTTGCCATGTTCTACGTGAACAAGCAGGGGGGCACGGGCTCCTTCCTCCTCTGCCGGGAGGCACAGAGGCTCTGCTCTTGGGCCGTCAGTCACGGCATTCTCCTCAAGGCAGTTTATCTCCCGGGCCAAGAAAATTGCCTTGCAGACAAACTCAGCAGGGTCCTCCAGCCGCACGAGTGGCGTCTGGATCCCTTGGTGGTTCAGAAGCTCTTCCTCAAGTGGGGTCTCCCCACGGTGGATCTCTTTGCCAGTCCTCACAACCGGCAGCTTCCTCGCTTCTGCTCTCGTCGGCCACACCCCCTTCGGGTGGCGGCGGACGCCTTTCTGATCTCGTGGTCGGGGAGCCTTCTGTACGCTTTCCCTCCCATCCCGCTGGTCTCTCGGACTCTTTTCAAGGTTCTCCGAGACAAAGCCTTCATGATCCTGGTGGCCCCTCGCTGGCCCAGGCAGCCGTGGTTTCCGCTCCTGCTGCAACTGGCGGTGGAGGATCCAATCCCTCTGGGGGTGCAACCGGATCTCCTCACTCAGGATCAGGGGTCCCTCCTGCACCCCAACCTCAGGTCTCTCAACCTCATGGCCTGGCTGCTGAGAGGGTAGTCCTTGCTCCCCTTCTCCTGCCGGCGGAGGTGGAGGAGGTCGTCTTGGCTTCGCGACGGCCTTCTACCCGCAAATGCTACGCCCTTAAATGGCGTCGCTTTGCAGTCTGGTGTACCCAACAGTCTCAGGATCCCTTCTCCTGCCCGGTGTCGGTGATCTTGCAGTACTTGCTGCACCTCTCTAATCTGGGACTTAAGTCCAACTCTGTCAAAGTTCACCTCAGTGCTCTTTCAGCACATCATGTGCCGGTGGACGGCAGACCTCTCTCCAATGACCCTCTCGTAGCGAGGTTTCTCCGAGGTCTCCTTCTACTTAAACCACCTCTGCGCCCGCCAGCGCCTGACTGGGACCTGAATGTGGTTTTGCAGCGGATCACCTGTCCGCCTTTTGAACCTATGGCTACCTGTTCTCTCCGTTTTCTGTCTTGGAAAACACTGTTCTTGATAGCCCTCACTTCCGCTAGACGCGTAAGTGAATTGCAGGCCCTCGTGTCTGATCCCCCTTACACTCGGTTCTACAAGAATAGGGTAGTCCTACGGACTCACCCAAAATTTCTGCCTAAAGTGGTCTCCCCTTTTCACATCAATCAGGAGGTGGTACTTCCAACCTTCTTTCCCAGACCGCACTCCAGCCGAGCTGAGACGGTCCTCCATACCCTGGACTGTAGAAGGGCATTGAACTTCTACCTTGACCGTACGCGGGAGCACCGTAAAGCTGCTCAGCTTTTTGTGTCTTTTGACCCCAATAAATTGGGGCTCCCGGTCTCCAAGCGTACTCTGTCCATCTGGGTTGCGGACTGTATCTCTTGGGCTTATGGGGCAGCCGGACTCTCCTTAGCAAGTCGAGTCACGGCTCACTGCGTTCGGGCAAAGGCCACGTCAGTGGCTTACCTCCGCTCTGTTCCGCTGGCAGACATCTGCCGGGCCGCTACTTGGTCTTCGAGCCAGACGTTTGCGGTCTATTACTGTCTCGAGAGGGAGTCCCGTAGGGACAGTGCTTTCGGACAGGCAGTCCTCCGTAATCTCTTTGAGGTCTGAGCAACTCCTACCCTCCATCCCGGATGTGGGCTACCGGTGGGTGATAATTCAGCGAAGATTCTATCCTTCTGTGCTGCTGAGCTAGAGGGAGCTCATTTTTGTGCTTAGGGTCTCCGGTAGCCTTGAGCTTGGGAGTCCCATAAGTGAGAACTGACTTCCTGCTTGGTCCTGGAGAAAGCGTAGTTACTCACCTGTAACAGGTGTTCTCCAGGAGCAGCAGGAATCAGTCCTCACTACCCTCCCTCCTCCCCTTGGAGTTGCAATCGTCTGCTTATGTTTTGCAAATATTTTTATGCTGTCTTTTTTAGCTATGTCATCTGACTGGCTAAGATGGCACCCTCGGGCGGGAAGACGACCGCGCATGCGCGCTGCAATTCCCAAAGGCTTTCTTTGAAAGCTGGGGAAAATTGCTCCGCGAGGGCTCCGTCGGCGCCGACGTCACCCATAAGTGAGGACTGATTCCTGCTGCTCCTGGAGAACACCTGTTACAGGTGAGTAACTACGCTTCCTGTTCAGCCTAGAAAGCTGTGTGTTCGGCATCCATGGTTTGGCCTTGGGGTTTTCTGAAGGAATCTAGGTCCCTTCCTCCCTCCCTCTCGTCTTGTTGTCTTTCATCCTTTATCTTACCCCACTGGTACTTTTATATAACTTAAAAAAATACAAAATTTCATTCAAAAATTGTGTGAGGGCCAGCAGGTGGTGAGGTAAGCTGAGCCAGCAATGGGACATCAACACTTTTTAGCCTGTGGCAGGCAGAGACCTGTTGGCCTGGGAACTTGGGGCTGAGAGCCTGAAATGACTGTGCTAGGCGCCAGACTGTGCTAGGCGCCAGACTGTGCTAGGCGCCAGTGGTGTGGGGATTTTCACCAGCAGGGTGCATTCTGGTTCAGTTGATTTCTGTGCCAAGAATGCTGTAGAATGGCTGCAGGTTATGGCTCATTGCGCTTGTGTAATGCCTGGAAGCAGTGCTTGCAGCATGTTGGTCTAGTCCAACTTTCAGTGCTGGGAGTAACATGTAGTATTTTTATTGTTTGTAGGCCCTCAGAGCCTTTATGGACAATTTTTTTTGGTGGCAGTGGCTTCAGGAGGGGCTGCAGGGCTAAAACTGTCTATGCACATGTGAGACTACTCCCACACTGTGTCCTTAAGACTGCTGTAACAGAGGGAGCTCATCTGAGGTCAGCTCCTATCACAGTGGGGCAAATTTGGCCCTTTTTAAAGAGATGCCCGATTGTGTATTGGATGCTGAAGCAGTTTTTGTCCACAGAGACTTTTCTGCATGTGGGGCTGGAGAGGCCTTTGACGGTTAAGATGATGTTGAAGCATCCACCGTTTCACTTCTAAGGCCTCTGGATGCTGAGGGAATGTGGGGCCAGCTGCCGTTTTTGGTTTAGCCCTGCTGCCTGTGCTTCTCCTATTCCTTCCCCATATAGACTCTAGAGGGAGCTTAGGAGGGTGGATTTTTTTTGTTTGTTTTTTGTGTTTGTGTTTTTTTCCTCCTGCAGTATGAGTAGGAGGATGGTTTTGTCTCCAGCAGGTTATAGGGATGGCTTTGGGGTCTGTGGAATCCTTGGCCACTGTGTACTTTTGAGTCTCTTCTTTTCAATGGTACCAGCAACTAGGTATCAACCCCTCCGGTACAGATGGATAATTAACTTTTTATTTCATTGCCAAATGCATGTTCTGCCACACTGTTTTGGAGGGGGGGGGGGGGAGGAAGGGTTGGTGACGAGCAGATGACTGGGCACAAAAGTCTCATCCATGAAGTATTGACGGGAGAGAAGTTCGGATCTGCCTCATGTGACGTGGTCTCCAGCTATGGCCTGGCTGACAGCTGCCAAGTCCCAGTTGGAGCTTTGGGAGTTGGAGGGGGAAAAGTATTTGTAATTTTGGCTGAAGGAAAAGTTTCAGCAGTATAACACTATTGCAGTATGGGAAAATACTGCCTTGCAGACTCTGTACTTGAGAGCTATTTTGAAGTTTAACAGAGTGAAGACCCTGGTCTAAGCACCTTTAGGAACGCATACACTAGTACTGAGACTGATGAAATCAGGGGTCCTCAGTGACTTGAGATGCAAGTTCCCAGGCCGTTTCATGACTTCACAGGTTGACTCCTCTTCACACATTACACTTGACTGCATGGTGCCATAACTAAGTTACCAGTGAACTCCAGGCAGATATTTGTCCTTGAGGATATGCTATGCCTTAAAGCCATTATATTCTGACATTCAGTGACATTGGTAGTGTCTCCTTCGCTATAAGTCAGCCCTAGTTGGGTTCCTTTGAAGTGGATGGACTTTGGCTCAGGTGGAGCATGATCTCCAGGAACAAGCAGGAATGAGTCCTCACATATGAGTACGTCGGTACCGACTGAGCCTGCGCGGGAATGCTCCCCAGCTTCCCAGGATGAAAGCTTTTGGGGCATCCCACAGCGCATGTGCGCTGCCTTCCCGCCTTTCCTAGCCAACTCTCCTCAGTTCTTCTTTTCCGCGGAGCCAGCAGGTCGTGTTCCTGTCACCACTGAAGAAGTTCTTTATTTTAATTTATTTCTTTGGTCGCTTGTCTGCCTTCCCCGATGCCGGACCGGTACCGCCGGTAGTTTTTTTTTTTTTTTTTTTTTTTAAAGAAAAGAAAAGATCTTTTTTCCTCACTTGGTGTATTTTCTTCTTAGGCCTTCAGGCCCACAAGAAATTTTTCCCTTATGGAAAAACCAGCCTCCGGGTTCAAAAAATGCACTAAGTGTAGCGGTACAATTTCTGTCACAGATACCCATGAATGGTGTCTGAAATGTTTGGTGCCTGAACACTCCATCCCGGATTGCCAGTCCTGTTCTCTAATGTCTAAACGAGGGTTACAGAACCGGGCAGCCAAGCTCCATGTGCTGTTTCCCACGGATGCACCGGCGGTGGCATCGACATCTTCCAGGTCTTCCTCTCCTGATGGGTCTCAGGTAACCAAACATACTTTTAGCAGGTCCTCGAAGGGCAAATCTCCCTCTAAGCATCGAGATGCCTCCGGGCTTGCCCTTGAGGATCCTGCCCCAGCCAAACAACCCCGGCGGGAAGCTCCAGCTTCCAAAGCTCCTCCTACGGGGTTACAGGTTGACATCGATGGCACGGCCTCGACCGATCACCTGTTAGACTGCTCTGGGGTACCGGCACAATCTCCCGGTACCGACATCCAGGCAGTCGTGGCGTCCATGGATCACACTGTGCAATCCATGCAGCAGGCTATACTGGCTTTCATCAAGGCTGCGACGCCATCGGTACCACAACAAGCTCTGTTGTCGGTACCGGTACCAACTTCGATACCGGTACCGGCTGCATCGACATCGGCCAGGATACCGATTCCGGCTCCCTGTCCGGGGCTCTTTCTCAGTACCGATCCGGTACCGGGGACACCCGATGTCGGTACCGATCGATACGCCTATCGATCTTTGGAATCGAGCAGATGATACTTCGATTCTTCTGATGATTCTGAGTCATCGGATGAGTCCCCTGAAGTATCTGTCACCCTTCCTGAGGAGCCTTCTTCTCCAAAAAGGAGAATGTCTCCTCCAGAGGATTTGTCCTTTCAAGACTTCAAAATAGAAGTAGCTAAAGGACTCTCTATTTCAGTAACCTCTGAAAAAGAACCTAGAGCAAAAAAAATAGATATTTTGGGATACTCTGGTTCCCAAAGAGGCAGTCACCTTGCCAATTTATGAAATTCTTCAAGAACATTTGATTGAATTGTGGGAGACTCCTCTCACCCTTTCTCCTCATTCTCGTAGATTGGACACTATGTACCGTGTCCCTCCTTCTCCTGGATTTCAAAAAACTCAGCTTCCTCACCACTCCATTGTGGTGCAGTCAGCTATGAAGAGGATAAAGAGTACCAAAAGACACTCTTCTACTCCTCCAGGAAGAGAATGCAGGACCTTGGATGCTTTTGGTAGGAAAATCTTCCAAGCCAGCATGCTTATTGCCAGAATCAATTCATACAACCTTTATATGGGTATGTTTCTGAAGGAGGTTGCAGAACAGCTGCACAACTTTCTCCCTTTTATTCCAGAGGATAAAAGGGATGAGTTCCTTCTTTGGCTTAAGCATACTCAAGACATTTCAAAGTTTTCCAACAGGGCAGCCTTTGATTCTTTTGAAGGTGCCAGCAAAACCTGCAGGGGCTGCTGCTACCCAGCAGTCCCAAACCCCTCAGGGTTTTTGACTTGATTCGAGAGAACTTAACCTTTCTGGCTCTACAACAACCAGAGCCTCTCACCATTCCAGGAAGGTTAGCTCATTTTGCTCCCAGATGGGAGCAAATCACATCAGAGCAGTGGACCCTCTCTATCATAAGAGAGGGCTACAAACTTCATTTCTCAGACCTTCCTCCCTACACCAGGGTGAGACACTTCAATTCTCCCACATCCCTCGACCTTCTGGATCAGGAGGTGACTACCCTTCTGGCCCAGAGGGCCATAGAAGCAGTTCCGCTCCTTCAACAAGGGTCAGGGTTTTACTCCCCCTATTTTCTCATCCCAAAGAAAACAGGGGGATTCAGACCCATTCTAGATCTCAGAGAATTGAACCAATTCCTATGCAAGGAGAAGTTCAAGATGCTTTTTTTAGGCACTCTCCTTCCATACCTACAGAGTCAGGATTGGCTTTGTTCTCTAGATCTCAAGGATGCATACACTCATATACTCATCCATCCATCCCACAGAAAATTCCTACGTTTTCTGTTCCAGGGAAAACATTACCAATACAGAGTGCTTCCTTTCGGTCTAGCATCTGCTCCAAGAGTGTTCACCAAATGCATGGCAATAGTTGCTGCATTTCTACGCACTCTGGGAATATTTGTCTTCCCATACCTGGACGACTGGCTCATCCGAGCTCCATCTCAGTCAGAAGGCCAAATTTCCCTGGACCGCACCAGGCGCATTCTGCAGTATCTGGGACTTGTGGTAAACTTCCCAAAGTCTCAGCTCACCCCTACTCAGTCCCTAGAATTCATAGGGGCCTGGTTGGACACCACTACTGCAAGAGCCTATCTTCCTCAGGCTCGTTGCCAACGTCTAGTGCAGTTAGCCTCCCAGATTCAGTCAAAGAGCCACTTAACTGCCCGGGAGATGCTACAACTACTAGGCCACATGGCTTCCACAGTGCATGTGGTTCCCTATGCTCGCCTACACATGAGAGCAGCTCAATGGACTTTGTCCACACAGTGGACTCAAGCATCAGGAGCTCTCTCAGACCAAATAGCAACCTCCAAACGTCTCTTTTGGTCTCTCCAATGGTGGATGTCAACTCAAAATCTGTTGCTGGGGTCCCCCTTCCAACCTGTGTTACCCCAAGCAACCCTCACAACAGATGCCTCCCAAACAGATTGGGGAGTTCATCTACAAGACCTCTCCACCCAAGGCACTTGGTCCCCACAGGAGACCTCTCTTCATATCAACCACTTGGAACTGCGAGCAGTGTTCCTAGCTCTCAGGGTCTTTCATACCCTCCTCAGCTACAAGACCGTCCTCATTCATACGGACAACCAAGTAGCCATGTTTTACATAAATAAGCAAGGAGGAACTGGCTCTCTGTCGCTTTGCAACGAAGCTCTAAGATTATGGGCCTTCGCCAGAGAGCATCAAATCCATCTCCTGGCAGTATACCTTCCAGGAATCCAAAACTCTTGGGCAGACAGACTCAGTCGAGTTCTGCTTCCACACGAATGGTCCCTGCACATGGATCAGGTACTCAGAATCTTCCAGGAATGGGGGACCCCAGACATAGACCTCTTTGCAAGTCTGTGGAATGCCAAACTTCCCCGGTTCTGTTCCAGAATTCCGTGTCGGGGAGCTCTGGCCAAGGATGCCTTCCTCCTTCATTGGGGTCAGCGCTTCCTGTCCGCCTTTCCACCCATTCCTTTGATTACCAAGACTCTGTTCAAACTTCAGAGGGATCAAGGATCTATGATCCTCATAGCTCCAAGTTGGCCACGCCAAGTGTGGTACCCTCTACTTCTGCATCTCTCCCAAGCACCCTCCCTGGACTTGGGAGCTGCTCCAGACCTTCTGTCTCAGGAGGAGGGGACTTTGTGGCACCCAAACCCCAAGTCCCTTCACCTCAGAGCTTGGTTACTGAAGGCCTAGACCTTCAAGACTTCAAGTCTTTCGCAGCAAGTGAAGGATATCCTCCATGCTTCCAGGAAACCTTCCACTAGGCGTTCCTATGCTTTTAAGTGGAAAAGATTTTCCATTTGGTGTGCTCAAAAGGGTCTTGACCCTCTGGCACTTCCTGTGAATTCTCTATTGGAATATCTCCTGCATCTTTCAAATGCAGGCCTTAAGACGAATTCAGTAAGGGTCCATTTAAGTGCTATTGCAGCATCCCTTAAGCCTATCAATGGACAACCTGTTTCCTCCCATCCTCTTATTGCAAGATTCATGAGAGACCTAACTTTAACTAAACCTCCCATTTGACCTCCTCCGGTGGCATGGGACTCTAACTTGGTCCTTGGTCAGCTTATTAAGCCACCTTTTGAACCCTTAGCCACTACCTCCTTGAAATTTCTTTCCTGGAAGGTTATTTTCCTTATTGCAATCACTTCTGCTCGACGCATCAGTGAACTGCAGGCCTTAGTGGCTAATCCACCTTATGCAAGGTTCCATCATGATAAGGTAATCCTTAGGACAAATCCTCACTTTATGCCTAAAGTGGTCTCACCTTTTCATCTTAATCAAGAGGTATATTTACCTGTCTTTTTTTCCAGCTCCTCATGCATCCAGTGCTGAGAGGAACCTTCATACTCTAGATTGTAAAAGAGCTCTTGCTTTTTACTTACACAGGACACAGCAACATAGAAAGTCTTCCCAGCTTTTTGTTGCTTTTGATCCTTCTCATTTAGGACTTCCAGTCTCTAAAAGAACACTGTCCAATTGGATTGCTCAGTGTATTTCTTTTGTTTACCAGAGTAAGAACCTTTCTCTGGAGGGCCATGGCCACCTCTATGGCTCATCTTCATTCTGTGTCCATCGATCAGATCTGTCGAGCAGCCACCTGGGCCTCGGTTCATACCTTCACAGCCCATTACTGTTTGGACAAGGACTCCCGCCGGGATGCCTTGTTTGGTCAGGCTGTCCTCAGACACCTGTTCCATTCTTGAGCAACTCCTGCCCTCCTTCCCTGAATGGATGCCTGAGATCCATATGAAGATGAGGAACCCTCCAGGGTCTCATACCCTTGGGGATCTCCCAGACATCTCAGCTAGGGAGTCCCCATATGTGAGGACTCATTCCTGCTTGTTCCTGGAGATAGCACAGTTACTTACCTGTAACAGGTGATCTCTGGGAACAGCAGGAATTAGTCCTCACAACCCTTCCACCTCCCCTAGGAGTTGTATCTCTCTCTCTCTTTCCTTTCCTCTCTCTCTATTGTCTCAGCTTTAAACTTGAACTGAGGAGAGTTGGCTAGGAAAGGCAGGAAGGCAGCGTGCATGCGCTGTGGGATGCCCCAAAAGCTTTCATCCTGGGAAGCTGGGGAGCATTCCCGCGCAGGCTCCGTCGGTACCGACGTACCCATATGTGAGGACTAATTCCTGCTGTTCCCAGAGATCACCTGTTACAGGTAAGTAACTGTGCTTTATTCCAAGAGGATCATGAGCCAGCTGTTCCTTCGCCCAGGACTGCTGTGAGAGGTGCATGGGCCGTAGATTTACTTTGGAACTAGTTTGTCAATAACTGCCAGTGGTCAGCAGCTATGGTTTGGCGCAGTTATTGAATTGTAGCAAACTGTCACTGGGTTCATTGCTGTTACCTTGACTTTTCAGAGGCAGCTGGCTTAATGGTACATGTGCAAATTATTGTTGGTTTCTTTTATAGGTTCTTTTTGGTCTATGAATATTGATTTCATTGTCTGGATCAGGCATATTGTAGTTTGGCTTTCCCTTAGGGCAGACTTTGACAAATTTTCTCAGTCTAGGAGCCAACTTAAAACTTTAGGAGTTGATTGCTGAGACCTAAGTTGCAGTGTCGTCATCCCCCACCCCCAACAGTGTATCATAGCTCCTATTTTAGCGCCTAACTTACTGTTTTTCTATTTTTTTACAGGAAAAGCAAAAGTTTAATCACATCCTTAATCTTTAAGGGTCATGAATAAGCTGCATGCTCATGAGGGATAGGAGGGGAAGGGTTTTGTTGGCATCGTGCAATGTGCCATTGCACAGTGACAGCAGAAAACACCCCCCCCCCCCCCTTCCTGTCCCTATGGGATGTAACTGGGACAGGAATCTGGCTACTTTTGGGAATATGCAAGGTACTTGTAATGGCCACTGTTGGAAACAGGATACTGGGCTTGCTGGACTTTGTTCTGACCCAATTTGGCAGTTCTTTATGTAGTTTGCTACTGATTGTTATGTGTACTGTCACCTAGTGATAGTGAAGCACACCAATATCTGTTATCTTGGGACAGTGGCATCCTGTGTTTTAAACGGCAAAATCCATTCTTTAGAATCTGTTAACGGTGACATGCAGTGGTTTCATATAATATTGCACTTTGATTCTCTTTCCGAATCAACGATGTTTTGTGTACCGTTCATTCAAACGGGCTCACTTCTCCAGATCAGAGGCAGCACACACTCGCACACACTTTTTCTGCTTGTGTATTGGCCTAACTTTAATAAATTTCTTGATTAGCTTTCATACGCTAATATTTGGTTCATTTACTCCAAAAGGTGGCATTACCAGAAAATATAAATGAATCAAGGAGTGTGAGGGAGTTTGATGGATAATGGGAAAATGACAGCTAGTAAAATTATGGCACTTAATGAGTAAGCCCAGCTCTTTGTTTTTTTTTTTTTTAAATTGATTTTTAGTCATATACAACAACCAAAATAGGTACAAGTCAATCCCATAATAATTAAAGAAAGGCAAATATTATAAAGAAAATAAGAAATATACACAAAGATAAAGTCCACATCATGGAATCTCACTGTTAAAAATGAGGAAACATGGAAAAGGAAAACAAGAATATAAACTATCCACAAATGGAGGTTATACCCCCACCTTCAACTTAAGCCCCTTTCCCAGAGAGGAAATTTTCTAAATGAGAAACTTCAACAAAGGTATATGAAGCACCTTCATATTCAAGAATACATTTACAGGGAAACCTTAGGAAAAACGTAGCAGTGCCAATACCCGGGACTTAAGATCTAAAAACTGTCTCCGGCGCAACTGGGTGCTACGAGCAACATCGGGAAATATGTTGACCGACTGGCCACAGAACCTAACCGTTTTGACCTTAAAGAAGGCCTTAAGTAACCGCTGCTTTATTTCCACAGAGGAAAAAGTAACCAATAAAGTGGCCCGAGAGTTTATAATGTCCTGAGAGTCCTCCAAAAAGGCGGTTAAATTTGTCATAGGAGAGGCAATCTCATCTAATTCCCCATCAACTGAATTAATTTTCTTAAACGTTGAGGGAATATAATAAATCTGAAGAAAATCAATAGTATCAGAGATACCCAGCACTTCCTTAATAAATGTATCCAATAAAATTCTATGTGATAGTAACAGAGACTGGGGAAAATTTAGAAACCGTAAATTAGACGTGCGCATGGAATTTTCCAGGCGCTCTAACTTAGAATGAAGCACCAAAGAATCTTTTATTCCAGCCACACCTGAAGCATGTAATGGGAGCACCTGGGACTCTAATCTGGTAACGGCCGTATCTACAGTTGTAACTTTTGCATCCAATTGCTGCAAGGAGATAAGTTTCCTGAGAAAACGTGGCAAAAGACTTAAAAGAAGAAGACATTTTGGATTCAATGCATTTTAACATGGCCCAAACATCCTTTAGTGTAATTTCAGAATCTGAGGAAGGACAGGAAGCTCCAAAGAGCCACTCTCACCAATCGACGGGATTGACTTAGGAAAATCAATCAGCTGTAATTTTCTCACCGATGTAGAGGACTCAACAGGACCAGCAAAAGAAACACCAGGAGTAGGACACAAAGAAGGGGGTATCTTCCACCGGAGCTCAAAGACACCAGCTCTGGAGAGGATTGTGCAGTCGGAAGGGGAGCAAAATGCCTATCCAAGGGCCCAACAGGTTTCATATCTCCTGCCGAGGCCTCCGGCATCTTGCCCCCAACTTTGGCTTTCCGCTTGCCCATATCCAACCAATCCAAGTACACTACTCAAATCAAATTATCAAAAGGAGAAATAAACTAACCTCGAGCAGGTTGCGAGGAGCGGAAAACCAAAGCAAACCGAAAGCACCTCAGAAACGCCGCAGTGACGCCGAAGGGGCAGACCTAGCCCCTTTGGACACGCCCCTCCGGGACACACTCCGCGAAAACACGCTCCGCGTGAAAAGCAAGGAGCAATTATATAACCAAGAAACACTAAAAAGGCCTAAGGTTACAAGCTGTCCCGGCTGTGCCTGCCCGATGGAATGGGGAGGGGAAACAGCGATCTCCAGCACCTCTGCGGCAGCCCCCAGGCTGATGAGCAGCTCCACACACCTCCTGCACAAAACAGCTGATCCACTGAAGAGAGACACGGCACAGCGTTATATCCCCCAAGGGAAGACCTACCGGTCAAAGCTGTCCCGGCTGTGTCTGCCCGATGGAGTGGGGAAGGGAAACAGTGATCTCCAGCACCTCCGCAGCAGCGGCAGCCTCCAGGCTGATGAGCAGCTCCACACACCACCTGCACAAAACAGCTGATCCCAGCCCAGCTCTTTGTTAATTTTTTGTCATATTTCAGTGTGCTTCGATACTATTTAAAATTTAAATATAAATAGTATTTTTTTATACTGCTTTATCATTTCAGTCAAAGCGGTTTACATTGTAACTTAAACTTGGTAATGTACATTAAACAGGGATATTGATAACTTGGATGTTTGAGACAATGGAGGGTTAAGTGACTTGCCCAAAGCCACAAGGAATGCTAGTGGGAATCGAACCCTGGTCTCTTGGTTCCCCAAGCCAATGCTCTAACCATTAGGCTGCTACTCCACGCCAAACTTCAAAAGTCGTACATTGTATATTTTATTTGTTCCTTCAGTATATCTACCCTTTCATGCCTGCTCAAGGTAGCTTGTTTGTTAAATTTTCCTTTGTGGTATGCTTATGATCTCCATTGATCAGGATCCTTAAAAAGAAAATGTAAAAGACTCTGAAGTTAAATGATTAATCAGTTTGGAAGTGGCAAGAAAGAACTGGGCTTTATAAATCAAAGTTCTGCTACCTGTCTCCTTCTGTGATCACCATGGATTTTAAAGATCCCCGCTTTCCTTTTGCCTTCAGGCTGTCATTGTAATGCTTCTGGGAAGAACTTTAAATGGTAGAATGATAGTTCACAAAAGCAGATTTAAAATAATTTTACATTAAATGGTTGTATTGGATTGAACTATGGAAAGTGTGTGTGTGAGTTTTTTTAAAAAATTTTGACATGCCCTATTTGTATCAGTAGATACTGTGCTGGAAGTTAATAGATATGAAGACTTTGTAAAACCATGGCTGAAACACATTTCCATCCTTAGGGAGACTGGCGTTTAAAAAAAATCACTCAAATGTTCTATATTGTAGATAGACAACATTCCAGTGGCAGAGGGGCTAAACTACCTTTAATTCATTATCAATGAGATGTCAGCCAGCAGAGATTAGGAGACCATGAAACAAGATGATACTTTAGGCAAGCTCCTAGACATACATCTTGGTTCCTTCTGTTCTTATTTCAAGATCATATTAATAGCTACTCATTTTTTTTATTTATTTGAGTTTTAAAACATACATACCAAGCAGTAGTTTCAGATACTAAATCCAACACATAATGGTAATGCCAATAGAAGTTAATCACACTTCATATAATTACAATATACAATAAATCTTCCTCTTTTTAAATACTTAAATGATGAAGAAAAGAAAAATGGAGGCGAGATGAAGAAATTGTTTCTTTTAACAGCAAAGAAGTCTATGCATTCTCACATAGGAATTACACTTACCTGGTAATTGTGGTTCCTTGAGTGACTCCAATTTAGTCCTCCAACCTCTGGGTAGTGAACCTCCTCCTGCAGCTTGGAGACTGGGCATGTCAAAAACTCATGACATCACTGTATATAGCCTGCTGGTGTCTCCCATCAGCCCCCAGTGAACTATTGACAAAGCAGACTCGAGCAAAAAATCAGTAACATTTTTTTTTTTTTAACTTAGGTTATATGTTCTGCGTGCCCTTGAATATAATGTTATCTACCTACTACTCCCCTTCCAGAAGGAAAGGGACTGCTTCCTGCATGCTCTCCTTTCTGTTGAATGCCTAGCCCTAAACAATCCAGAGCAATATAGCAATATATATAACAATATCATAATATAATAATATAACAATATAGCGCAAAACAAATGGAAGCATCAAAACGACTGAACACCAGTGAAGGCCTATATCCACTTTTAACCTTGCACTTCCCCCAACAGAAAAACCACTGCTAAGACCCCATCCCCGGGCGGGAATGAGGACTAAACTGGAGTCACTCAAGGAACCACAATTACCAGGTAAGTGTAATTCCTATTTCCTTATCATTCCTCCAGTTTAGTCCTCAACCTCTGGGATGTATCAGAGCAGTAATCATTGGGCGGGACCTTTCCAGCCAGATCTCAACGCCGCCTCCCTGAAAATGGCATCCTTAGCCGCCAGAACATCTAGGTGGTAGTGCTTACGGAAAGTATGGCGAGACAACCAAGAGGCCTCCCTACAGATGTCCACTGGCGGAACCAAACTGTACTCCGTCCAAGAAGACGCTTGCACTCTGGTAGAGTGAGCTCGTAAGCTCCCTGGGACTATACGGTCCCGTAGAAGATAAGCTGATGCACTCGCCGCTCCAATCCATCCAGAAATGGACTCCTTCGCTGCTGCTTCCCTTTGCGGGGCCCTCCGAACATCCCGAAGAGATATCCACCTTGCGAAAGTTTCTGAAATTTTTAAACACTGCTGCAGCGCTTTCTTGACGTCCAAACAGCACAAGCTATGGTTCAATACGCTCCCCTCCCCCGCATCTAGCGCTGGAAGAGAGACCATTTTAGTTAGATGAATGTAGAAACCACTTTTGGCAACAACGATGGAACCAGCCGCCAGGCCACCTTCTGTCTGGAGACAGACAAAAAACGATGCCTGACAGGTCAACGCCTGCAACTCTGAAAATCGCCTCGCCGAACAGATGACCATCAAACATACCATCTTCAAGGCAAAACCCTTAACCTATGCCTGTTGCAAGGGCCCCAATAGCACGCTAGCCAATGCTCCTAAAACCAACTTGAGTTTCCCCGGTGGAATTAATATCCTACGACAGGGCTACAGTCTGGTAACCGCCTGAGAAAGCGTACCACATCGACCTATGCATGAGAGCCACTCCCTGTCCTTTGCCCCTATAGCAAGACAGAGCTGCTAACTGAACTCTCCAGGACCTGCCTTTACCAAACCCATCCTGCAGAAAACGTAATAACAAGGGAACTGACACTGTTGTCGCGCAAGCACCCGTCCTCAAAGATGCGCCACGTATGCAAGGAACGTAGACTTTATTTTATTTATTTATTTATTTATTTTTGCAGCAAGGTGGCAAAGTCTGCTGTCGAGCAACTCTTTTTTTCCTTAAGCTTGCCCTTTCAATGGCCACCCCGTAAGCAAAAACCGATGCACCTGAGATATTCAAAGGGAACTCCGTAGCAGCAGAATCTCCAATGTCAGAAACCTCCATGGATTCCCGTCGAGCAACCGTGTGAGGCAGGCATACCAAGGGCGCCGAGGCCCCCAACCACACGTTTCCCCGAAGCGCTTTGATACGCAGAACCACTCGACCTATGAGTGCCCCCGGTGGAAAGACATAGAGAAGACCGGACGACGGTTGCCGTTGAAACAGTGCGCCGATGCTTTCCGACCTCCTTTTGCGTCGTCTGCTGAAGAAGCGACCTGTTTACACAGAGTGAAACACCGCCATGAGGTCCATAACTGGCTGCCCCCATATGCAACTGATCTGTGCGAACACCTCCGGATGCCACTCTCATTCTCTGGCATCTACTCTGACCCAGCTGAGGAAATCCGCCGTCACAATGTCCTTACCCGCAACATGCACCACCGAAAATGCTGGCAGCCAAAGCTCTATCCATACACACAGACCCTCTGCTGCGGCCTCTATGGCCACACTTCCGTTTCCGCCCTGCCGATTGATGTAGGCCACCGCCGCGGAGTTGTCGGACAGTACTCGCACCGCTCGACCTGCCTGAGTGCCCATGAGGTGGCCCTGTAGTTATTTCTTCCCTGACTTGCAGAGAATGATCAATCTGATGGCTGTATGCACACGGTCACAGGCACTATTGGGTGTACCAGCTGTCCTCTGGTGGCCATAGACCGTAGCACAGGCACTACTTGGTTGACAGTTTAACTGTCATTATTATATATTTTTTTTTTATATCCTAAGGTTTCCTTAAACTGTCGCTGTGAAACCACAGGCGTTTGGGCTACTTTCACTATAGAATACACAAAAGCACACTTCCAGCCTGTCCCTCCTTCCAACTACAAGTTAGGGCTCTGCTCTTGAAGAACCTAAAAGCTGGCAATTTGCCTAATATCCTGGGACTTAACAGATGCTTCTCAGAGACATGATTAGGAGGGAGAGAACATGTGGCATCAGAGATCAATGCCAAAACTGCTGTCCTATAAAACTAAGAATAAACTTAAAAATAGAGGACTGACAACAGCCCCCTTAATGCTGAGGAACCCCCCCCACCCCCCATCCTCAAAAAAAACCTACAAACAAAAGAAAGAAACACTAGACCCAAAAATCTAGGTATTCTCCCTGTCGTCTTCCTCACACAGGCAGCTCACTGCTACTCTCGCCATGCGGTCCAAATACCTAGAGAGAAAATGGCCGCCCCTGTGCCAACGAATTTTGGCGCCAAGAACAGCCGCTGCAAAAAGGAGGCCTCAGCAGACCGACAGAGCCCGAAAGCCTTACCTGCAGGGCCGAAAGCCACGCAGCCTGCTCCTACCGCCTTGAATTCATCCGATCCTCAAACGGCGCTGCTGCGCATGGCAGCCGCGGCGAGGACCGCTCAGCCGGTTCCACAGAGTAAAAGTAAAATCCTGCAGCAACGGAGAGGCTCCGTCTCACACAGTTTCAGTGTGGTTGTACGGGTCCCGGAGCGCTCTCCCGTACCGTCAAGGGAGAGAGATCCGCACCAGCGAATGCCTGCAGCAAGTGAAAACTGACAAGGAGGGAAGGCGAGAGCTGCTACTAATTTAAAGAGCCAGGCTCAAATTTAAAATTACTGTAAATATAAGGAAATTTGCTCCTAACAACCAAAGGGAACTAATCCCTGATTGCCAATTAACCAAAGGTAACTGAATTAAAATTAAAGGTAAAAATCAAAAGTAAAATCAGAATAGAATTTGTCACACTAAATGCTCATGTATTTCCCCAAGTGAGCCCAGAAGCTAGGCTCACTATGTCCTCCTGCTGCATGGAGACTGGACACACTGGGGGCTGATGGGAGAGACCAGCAGGCTATATCCAGTGATGTCATGAGTTTTTGACATGTCCAGTCTCCAAGCTAGCTTTTCTTTCTTGGAATTCTTACCCTCAGACCGGCTTTGACTAGCCTGTTTTGTACAGTTCAATCAGTAATGGACACACCAAGATCCATAAATTCCTGATTGATGTCCTTGGCAGATTTACGATTTTTTAAAGCCAGCCTAACAATCATTCTGTCAGTTTTTGGAGTTGCAACTTAGAAGGGAAGAGGAAGGAAAGTCTACAACACTTTCAGTGACACTGAAGCGAGCACACAACTTTTGTACACCAGATGCTGTCACTCCATGGCCCATCTTCTGAGCGATTTCACGAAAGCTGTACCCCTCATTTCTCAAAGTAATGGCTGTTGCTCTCTTTTTATGAAACCAGTCAACCCTCTTTGTTGCTGCCATCATTAATCTACAAAATACAACAACATATTCCAAATTGGAAACTTTTTATTAAGCATTTGTCATTTTTTTAAAATATTTTTGCTAATAAATAAAATAAATTTGTAAAAATAACAAAAGCACAAATATGACTTTGATACAGCTTGTATACACCTGGCAGTATAGCACACATTATCTGAAGTGTCAGCTTATACGTGAGATTCTGCATAAAACCTGCTTAAAGTGGATCGACAGTTTCATGAAAAATATAATTTTTCTGAGGAAAAAAGACATCAATTACCTTGACTCCAAATCTAAGTTTTTCTGATAAATATTGATATTCATTTGTAATATGTTCCCAAATGTTATGGCAACAATCTGCATAGTGTCTAATATATAGAATACTTAATTAACGTAAGTAAGACAGATATTATTGCGGAAAGCTCAAATTTTGCAGGTATATCCACAATTTTTTCCGCTAGTGTATATAAGAATAAATGGGATAAAAGAATGAAAAAAAATGTTGTGGGGGGGGGCAATCAAAATTAGATGTGCTAAGCCATAGATATAGATGGAGGTTGCTACTAGGAGTCGAACTTCTGTGGAAATGTGTATCCTTATGCACCCAGTGTGGTAGAGATCCAAACCACAACGATAGAAATTGACATGAATAAGGACTAATATCCTAGTAGTGGCTAGGCATCCACAGTTGGCAGCTGGGTATATATCTGGCAATAGAGACCAGCATAATTCGGCTGACTGGATGGAACAATTGGCTTTCTCTGCTGTCATCTGCCGCCTTACTATGGAAAACTATAGAGCATACCACACAAGACTTAAAGAAGGCACATGCATACGTAAGCATTCTTATAATGGAAATACAACCCCAGTGATGTTGCCTTGGCTTCAAGGTCTTATCAGACCTGTAATTCCTAAAAGAAAATGAAGCTCCATAGACATTAGCCCTTACCTCTCGATAATGACAGAACGCTGCCACAGTCAAAGTGCTCCATTCATATTTCATCCAGATGGACATCTTGTTGTCAAAATTAAATTTTTTTTAATTAACATTTTTTATCCATTCACACAATGCAAATGTACAATAAGGAAACGGCAATATACTAGTCCACATCACGGAGACAAACACATACTTAAAATGGACCTTTTTCTTGTATTTACCAATCCCAGTAATTGATCTAAAACAATTGTTTCAAGTATCTGTTTATTTTTATGGACCATGCATTGACTGTTTGATTTGCATGCCGTATTTTAATTATATATCTTTTAAAATAATATAAGACTAGCCACTTTTCTTGCTCTCTGCAGTAAAGTTCCTGGATTTGTGAAGATGTTTGCCCCGGAGGGCTCCTTAGTTTTCCATGAGAAAGCCTGGAATGCATATCCTTTTTGTAGAACAAGTAAGCTTTTGTCTAAATTAACTTTTCTTGGATTCTTAAACTTTTACCTTTACCTCACTTGCATGTAAGATTCTTTTATAACTTGGAAAAAACCAAAGGGAGGAAGTGGAATGTTAAAACTGGCAATCTAGTACGAAGAATGCCTCTAAAGAAATCATGGGGTTCTCTCTCTGCTCTTGGTTTAGTTCTCTATTTTGAGCTCTCTAATTTGAGTCTCTCCATACACAACCAGAGTAGTGTTCTTTGAGCCTCCATTGCAAACCTAGGATCATCAAGTGACTAGCTTCTAGTCCATAATTATCAAATCTTTCACAGCCATTATTAGTTTCCTAGATCCAAAGGGCTGTAAGAACATAAATTGTCTGTTCTGTAGGTTAAGTGCTCTGACCTGTATGCTCTGCCATTTAAAGACAAAAGTAAAGAAAGCTCTTTGTGGTAGAACCCTCTGAGAAGTAGGTACATTTTTAAAATGTTTGTGTGTTTAAACTCTGACTAAGAAATGAAGTCCAATAAAAATGTTAGTTGCAACTCACTTTCTCATTTTTGATTAGCTCATGGAAACTGTTTTTGTGTTAATTTTATTTTTTGCTTCTTATCTGTTAACAATATCATTGGCTTCCTTGTTATAAACCACTATGTATACAGTGTTTAATTGTTTTTCTCTTTTTAAATTTTATATCTGGTTTGCTGTCCATCCATCTTCAGTTGTAACGGTAAGTAATTTGTGGTTTGTCTGGCAGTATGTTGAAACTTGTGCAATATAACTTTTAGTAGTTTTTGAATAATAAGGATAAAGGTAGTAACGGTTCAGGCATTGGATAAAAGACATAGGGAAGACTGTGTTTATTTTGGATTAAGTATGGGAATTTAGATGTTCATCTGCACAAAATGGTGGTATTTGTAAATTACATACTGCATATTATAAATACATCTTGATTGAAGGAGAAGGCAGTAAAGAAATACTTTTAAATAAATAAATAAAATAAATCTTTGCAACACATGCATAAAATAGTCCACAGATGTTTAAACATGAATCATAAAATCATATAAAACCACCTTGATTTTCCATCAGAGTTAAATCCTTGATTAAAATTTACGTAATTGATGTTTTTAACGGTTTACAGAAAGAAAACATCTCTTTCTCAAGCTGTAAATATGTCTGTATGGAGTTCCATATCAAAGGACCATAGAAGGAAAAGGCTGGGTATTTGTGCTAGCCTTCCTCACTTTTTTCCAAAATGACACAATTAACATTTCCTGAGAAATAGAATGCAAAGTGTGACTGGGTAAATACTTTGAGTTCTAAAGAGAACTCATTATCCAAATGTAATCAAAATGCCTTAAACGCTAAATAAGTACTTTGAAATTGGCATCTGTATAAAGCCTGGAAGCCAGTGCAACGAAGACAGCACTGGAGAGAGGTGCTCAAATATTTTCACACCAAAAATCGAGTGAGCCCCAGAACTCTGCACAGTTCATAAGAATTGAATGGATTTAGCTGGCAAATCCTAGTAAACCATATTACAGTAGTCCAGATGCCATAGCATTAGGAGCTGGCCACACTGTTTGGAAATTGGGTTGTTGTAGATGTGGCTGCTGAGGTGGTTACATCCATAATTTTTAAAAAATCTGCTCAAACCACTTTAATTTAGGACCCAATATGTTAATTTTAATCTATAATCATATCCAAATATGTAACTTCTTTTGAATAAAATTATTCTCTAAATTAAGTACATTAGGAAATTCATATTTTTTCCCAAAAAGATGATCATAGCTTCAGTCTTTCTTTTTTATAGTAAAGAGCCAGATATGTAACAACATCATAGTGGTTGGGTCAGTGCTAAAATGGAACGGTTATGCAAATTCCACTGGTCTAGATACCAGATTAGGTTGCTCCGGTTGCCTAAGTTAGAAGGTAAGGTTTCTTTGTTAAATAGGCTGATTCTTGTATATTCTGTGAGTGGACCCTGTTGACAAAAAGATAATTTGGGGTTCAGCCTTTGTGGAGATTTTCCTTTCCCAGACCTTTGGTTATTTGTTGGCACATGGAGGCAAATGAATTTGTTTTTCGGAAATTCAGCTCCTCTGCCTTATTCTAGGTTTTGTCTGTACTTGACAGCAGTTTACTTCATATTTTAAAATGGCAGATTTTGGATTTACTTGCCTTTTCAAAACCATTCTTGGGTAACAATTTTGATTCAGTAGGTAGGTTCCTTCCCCAGATAGGGCATAGAATCTAAGTTAGTACCAAGAGCAATAAGAGGGAAAACAGACTCGCACAGGGTCAAGAAGTGGATTAGTGGAGAAGTATAATTTGAACCTTTGTTTACATAGTTCTGCATTACAGAGACATTCTAGTGGAATGACAACACTGGTAGTTGCATTGGTCCTAGAGCAAGAATCTTGTAGATTGTGTTGTTTTTTAAAGGAGTGGAGGAGGAGCCTAGTGGTTAGAGCAGTTGCCGAGTACCCAGAAGATCAAGGGTTTAATTCCCACTGGCACTCCTTGTGACCTTTGGGCAAGTCACTTTAGAAACATAGAAATATGATGACAGAAAAAGACCACATGGCCTATCTAGTCTGTCGTTCCATATCAACAACTACAACAGTCCCCTTTTTACCTTTAGAGATCCTCTGTGTTGGTCCCATGTTTTTTTGAATTCAGTTACTGTCCTCATCTCTACCATCTCCACTGGGAGACTATTCCACGGATCCACTACTCTTTCCGTAAAGAAATATCTCCGCATATCAGTCCTGAATCTATCTCCCTTCACCCTCATCCCATGTCCCCTCGTAGCAGAACTTGCTTTCAATTGAAAGAGGCTCTCTCACTGAACATTTATGCCATGCAGGTATTTAAACATCTCAATCATATCACCTCTATCCCGCATTTCCTCTAAGGTGTACATATTAAGATCCTTCAGTCTGTCCTCATATGCTTTATAATGAAGACCACTAATCATTTTAGTAGCCACCCTCTGCACCGACTCCATCCTGTTCACATCCTTTTGAAGGTGCGGTCTCCAGAATTGCACACTATACTCCAAATGAGGTCGCACCAAAGACTTTTATACAGAGACATTATCACCTCCTTTTTTCTGCTAGCCATTCCCCTCCGTATGCACCCAAGCATCCCTCTAGCTTTGGCTGTCGCCTTTTCTACCTGTTTAGCTACTTTAAGATAATCAGACACAACCACGCCTAGGTCCTGCTCTTCTTTAGTGGACAAAAGTACTTCACCCCTTATACTATATTGCTCCCTTGGATTGCTGCAGCCCAAATGCATGACCTTACATTTTTTAACATTAAATCCCAGCTGCCAAATTCTAGACCATTCTTCAAGCATAGAAACATAGAAATATGATGAAAACTTTACCCTCCATTGCCTCAGAAGAAAACGTCTAGCAATCTACTTCCGGTCATACATTGCCAAGAAAACACAGAGGCAGCTGGATCGCCAGGAGTCAGCACTGACTTGACGGTACAAAAAAGAAAAAAAAGTAAGATGCATACTACATGGACATCAAGGCCTTGTAGGCCACCTCCTCACACAACCTATGAAGATTCCAAAGGGGCAGTCTCAGAATAAGTCATAACGAAGTCAGGTGGTAAAGCAACAACTTTATCTCCAGGAACAAGCAGAAATGTGGTCATCACATATGGGTATCATCGGTACCGACGGAGCCTGCGCGGGAACGCTCCCCAGCGTCCAATCAGAAAGCTTTTGGGAGCATCCCACAGCGCCTGCGTGCTGCCTTCCCGCCTTTTCCAACTGCCTCTCTCCAGTTCTTCTTTTTCCGCGGAGCCAGCAGGTCGTGTTCCTGTCACCGCAGAAGAATTCCTTTTTTCTTTCTTTATTTTTGTGGTCGCATCTGCCGCCTTCAACGCTCTACCGGTACCGCCGGCTTTTCTTTTCTTATTTCTGTAAAAAAAAAAAAAAATCTTATTTTTTTCCTCTTCTTCAGGTGCATGTGCCTTTTTGGGCCTTAGGCCCAAAATTTTTCCTTAACATGGAAAAACCTGCCTCAGGTTTTAAAAAGTGCACCAAGTGTGGCAGTACCGTTTCCGTCACCGACACCCATGAATGGTGTTTAAAATGTTTAGGTCCTGACCACTCCATCACGGATTGTGTGTCCTGTGCCATGATGTCTAAAAGAGGTTGGCAGAACCGAGCGGCCAAGCTTAGTACCCTGTTTCCCTCTGATGCAGCTTCGGTGGCATCAACGTCTTCCAGGGCTGCTTCTTCCTCCCGTGGATCTCAGGTAGCTAAACATAAATCCAGCCGGTCCTCGAAGGGTAGATCTCCTTCTAAGCATCGAGATGCCTCTGGCGTTGCCCTCGGATTCTGCATCGGCAAAATTACCTCGGCGGGAGGCTTCGGCTTCCAAAGTATTATCGGGGTTCCAGGATGTTCTCGGTGGCTCGGCCTCGACAGATCTCCTGGTGCCATGCTCTGGGGTACCGGCGGTCTCCTCCGGTACCGATATCCAGGCATTGGTAGCATCGATAGACCAGAGTTCTGGCTATGGAACGCAGTCTGGCTGCTCTCCTTGTGGCATTGATGCCCTTGGTACCGTGACAGACAACTCCACCGATACTGGCACTGGCATTGGTATTGGTGTCTGCTCTGCCGGTACCCTGTCCTCCGATGCCCTCCGGTACCGGTTATTCCCGGTACCGACCTTGGTCGGCACGGGTATCGGGCTCTGCAAGAGCATCTGGACAGATGATACTTAGAGTCCTCAGAAGAATCTGAGGATTCTGAAAGTTCTGTCGATGCAGCGATGCTTCTTCCAGAGGAGGAGTCCTCCCCTAAATGCAGGATGTCTCCTCCAGAGGATATGTCCTTCCAAGACTTCATCAGGGAGGTGGCTCGGGGCCTGTCCATTACTGTGGCCCCTGAAACAGAACCAAGGGCCAAGGAGTTGGAAATTTTACAATATCCCAAAACTCCTAAGGAGGCAGCTCCCTTGCCCATTCATGAGATTTTATATGATCTCATGTTGAGGATGTGGGAAACACCTCTTACCACCTCTCCTCATTCTCGAAGATTGGATACTATGTATCGAGTCCCTCCTTGTCCTGGATTCCATAAGACTCAGCTTCCTCACCACTCTATTGTGGTGGAGTCAGCTATGAGAAGGATCAGAAGTGCAAAAAGGCATGCCTCTAATCCTCCAGGACGTGAGTGCAGACCCCTGGATGCTTTTGGACGTAGTCTTCCAAGCTTCCATGCTTTCTGCCAGGATCAGTTCCTATAGTCTCTACATGGGTATGTTCCTAAAGGAGGTCACAGATAATTTACAGACTTTAAGTCCTTTCATTTCTGAGGATAAAAGACAGGACTTTCTCACTTGGGTCAAATATGCCCAAATTTTCCAACCGTGCAGCCTTTGACAGCTTTGAGTGTATAAGCAGAACCTCGGCTATCGCCATAGGTGCACGTAGAATTGCTTGGCGCCAAGCATCTGATCTAGAGCTCTGGGTACAAGACAAATTGGGAAATATCCCTTGTACTGGTGAGAACCTGTTTGGTAAAGATTGGCAGGAAAAAGCCAATGAAATGGATGCTGAAAATTCCACCTTGGATAGACTATCCAAGTCCACTGCTGATCCTGTTAGAAAGAAATTGTTCAAGAAACCATATTTTTTCTAAAAAGAAAGGATTTTACCCTGCTTATGTTCAGCAGGCATCTTCTGCAGGTCAGCTTTCAAGGAATCGTCAGCAACCACCCAAACAGAAGAAAGCAAAGACTGCTAGGCCTCCACCGGCCCAGCAGCCTCAGCCTCCTCAGGGCCTTTGACTTTCAGCTAGAAAAGCGGGATATAAATACAGCTAAATAAATAAATAAAATAAATAAGAGAACTTAGCCTTTCTGGTTCTGGAGGAACCAGAACCTTCCACCATTCCAGGAAGGTTATGTCATTTTGCCCCCAGATGGGGGCAAATAACAGAGCATTGGACACTCTCCATCATAAAGGAGGGGGGTACAAGCTTCATTTTTCAAGCATGCCCCCTCACACAATAGTGAAGCAGTTCAATTCTCCGACCTCTCTCATCAACCTGTTAGGTCAGGAGGTGGCTATCCTTCTTGCCCAAGGGGCAATAGAAGAAGTACCTCTTCATCAACAGGGCACAGGGTTCTATTCCCCTTATTTTCTTATTCCAAAGAAAACAGGGGGTTACACGCCTATTTTAGATCTCAGAGAATTGAACAAATTCCTTGTCAAGAGAAATTCAAGATGGTTTCTCTCGGAGCTCTGCTACCATACCTTCAGAGTCAGAATTGGCTTTGTTTTCTAGATCTCAAGGATGCGTACACCCATGTCCTCCTCCATCCAACCCACAGAAGGTTCCTTCGGTTCCTTTTTCAAGGAAAGCACTACCAATACAGGGTGCTTCCTTTTGGTCTGGCCTCGGCACCAAGGGTGTTCAAGAAATGCATGGCTGTTGTAGCAGCATTTCTCCGCACTCTAGGGATATTTGTCTTCCCTTACTTGGACGACTGGCTCATTCGAGCTCCAACACAGTCAGAGGCCAGGACTTCTCTATCCTGCACAATGCGTATCCTTCAGTATTTAGGGCTGGTAATAAACATCCCAAAATCCAGTCTAACTCCCACTCAGTCTTTAGAGTTCATAGGAGCTTTCCTGGATACCACAAGGGCAAGGGTCTATCTCCCCCAGGCCCGTTGCCTCGCTTGGTGCAGTTAGCTTCTCAAGCAGTGCTAAAGCCTCATCTAACTGTTCGAGAAATGTTGCAACTACTAGGCCACATGGCATCCACCGTGCATGTGGTTCCATATGCTCACCTCCACATGAGGGCAGCTCAGTGGACTTTATCCACCCAATGGACGCAGGCATCAGGGTGCCTGTCAGACAAAATAGCAAACACAAGTCGCCTCATTTTGTCCCTCCAGTGGTGGAAGTCAACTCAAAACCTGTTGCTGGGATCCCCCTTTCAGCAACACTTACCCCAAGCAACTCTCACAACAGATGCTTCTCCAGTGGGTTGGGGAACTCATCTGCAAGACCTCTCCACCCAGGGCACCTGGTCTCTCCACAAGAGAGTTGTCTACATATCAATCTCTTGGCACTCAGAGCAATCTTTCTTGCTCTGCGAGTGTTCCACTCCCTGCTCAGCTACAAGACAGTCCTCATTCATACGGACAATCAAGTAACCATGTTCTATGTGAACAAGCAAGGGGGAACGGGCTCTCTGTCGCTTTGACTATGGGCCCTCGCCAGAGAGCATCAGATTCATCTTCTGGCAGTGTATCTTCCAGGCATTCAAAACTCTTGGGCAGACAGACTCAGTCGAGTTCTGCTTCCACACGAGTGGTCTCTGCATGCAGACCAGGTGACCAGGATATTTCAACTTTGGGGAACCCCGGACATAGACCTCTTTGCAAGTCTGTGGAATGCCAAACTGCCCCGGTTCTGTTCCAGAACTCCGGCTCAGGGGGCTCAGGCCAGGGATGCATTCCTCCTTTACTGGGGTCAAGACTTCCTGTATGCCTTTCCACCCATTCCCCTAATTCCCAAAACCCTGTTCAAGCTTCAGAGAGACAGCGGCCATATGATTCTCATAGCACCACATTGGCCACGGCAAGTGTGGTACCCTCTGCTTCTACATCTCTCTCAAGCTCCCTTCCTGGAGATAGGGTCTGCTCCAGATCTCCTGTCTCAGGAGGACGGAATGTTATGGCGTCCCAATCCCCAGTCTCTGCATCTGAGGGCTTGGTTGCTGAAGGCCTAGATCTCCAAATTCTTAATCTTTCTCAGCAAGTGAAAGATGTTCTTTATGCCTCCAGAAAACCTTCCACTAGACGCTCTTATGCTTTCAAGTGGAAAAGGTTTACCGTATGGTGTTCGGAAAAGGGTCTTAACCCTCTTGCGATACCTCTGGAATCTTTGCTGGAGTATCTCCTTCATTTATCTAATGCAGGCCTTAAGACAAATTCAGTAAGAGTCCATTTGAGTGCTATTGCAGCTTCCCTTAAGCCTCTAAATGGACAGCCTATTTCCTCTCATCCTTTTATAGCAAGATTTATGAGAGGCTTTCTTCTAACTAAGCCTCCCATTAAGCCACCACCGGTGGCATGGGACTTAAACCTGGTTCTCGGGCAGCTCATGAAGCCACCTTTCGAACCTTTAGCTACCACCTCCTTGAAATTCCTTTCTTGGAAGGTTATCTTTCTCATTGCAATCCCATCAGCACGTCGCATTAGTGAGTTGCAAGCGCTAGTAGCTAATCCACCTTATACAAGGTTCCATCATGACAAGGTAGTCCTTAGGACTCATCCACACTTTATGCCTAAGGTGGTCTCGCCTTTTCATCTGAACCAAGCGATCTACCTACCTGTGTTTTTTCCAGGGACCTCATGCATCAAATGCAGAGAGGAATCTTCATACCTTGGACTATAAAAAAGCTCTAGCTTTTTATTTACAAAGAACACAGCAACATAGAAAGTCCTCTTAACTCTTTGTTGCTTTTGATCCTTCTCATTTGGGACTTCCAGTCTCCAAGAGAACACTGTCTAACTGGATTGCTCAGTGTATTTCCTTCACCTATCAGAGTAAGAACCTTTCTCTGGAGCGCCATGTCACAGCTCACAATGTGAGAGCCATGGCAGCCTCAATGGCTCATCTGCATTCTGTGTCTATCGACGACATCTGTCGAGCAGCCACTTGGGCCTCGGTTCATACCTTCACAGCCCATTACTGCTTGGACAAGGACTCCCGCCAGGATGCCTTGTTTGGTCAGGCTGTTCTCAAACACTTGTTCCATACCTAATCAACTCCTATCCACCATCCCTGGTAGGATGCCAGAGATCCATGGGGGGGAAGTGGAGCCCTCTTCAGGACACACAACCTCTGTGGTCTCTCCCTGGCACCTAAAGCTAGGGAGTCCCCATATGTGATGACTACATTCCTGCTTGTTCCTGGAGATAGCATAGTTACTCGCCTGTAACAGGTGATCTCCGGGAACAGCAGGAATTTAGTTCTCACAACCCACCCACCTTCCCTAGGAGTTGTATCTCTCTGTCTATCTCTTTCCTTTCCCTCTCTCTCTCTTTGTCTCAGCTTTAAAACTCAACTGGAGAGAGGCAGTTGGGAAAGGCGGGAAGGCAGCACGCAGGCTCTGTGGGATGCTCCCAAAAGCCTTCTGATTGGACGCTGGGGAGCGTTCCTGCGCAGGCTCCATCGGTACCGACGATACCCATATGTGAGGACTAAATTCCTGCTGTTCCCAGAGATCACCTGTTACAGGTGAGTAACTATGCTTTATCTCAACATAGTAAGAAAGGGGGAATATTTTAGCACCTCGTAAAACCTTTTGACAGCTATTGACACTCTCCACCATGAATATTTAATTAAGTATCTTTTATCTGAATGGTTGGGACCAGGTTTATTCCAGATTATGAATATTTTCAGGGTTATGAAAAGTGTCTGATAAAAAAAAATATTTGACAATAGGAGGTTTTGTGGATAATGGAATGTATTGAAGCTAACCAGTCTTTGGATAATAACGTTTAACTATTTAAAGTTTTATTCTTTACTGTAATATAATTTACCTTACTTGAAACTGATGGGTCCTCCATGGGTAATGTGCCCAATATATTCAGGAGATTTCCAGAGAGACACCAAAATGTTTTTGGAATTTATAGTGTTTGTAATGCTGTAAATTTCTAAGCTGCCTAGAAGATATAAGCATTACATTTTTGTCTCCTAGTTAAATGCAGACTCGATGTGGGAGAAGGTGGCGTAGTTAATTGTTTTTGATTATCATGTGCAGTCAAGCTCTGAATCTTGTTAGCCAATTTTTAAAGTCCTTATATGCTTTCTAATTTTCCTTTCACTTGGCTCCAAGGGGTTTCAAATGTTTAGTTCTCAGCAGACAGTGTGATGGACATACCTAATATCCATAAATGAGTGAATGTATCAAATAAGTATTTGAGGAGCAATTTTGAGCACTGTTAGATAACTTTGCCAAGGATAAGAGAAGTAGCTTTTTATCTATTCTTAACCCTGAAAGCTGGAGGATTGATGGTCAGACAAATGATACTTACACAGTGAAGGAGAGCAAGGGAATGTCCCTTATGCAAGTAGTTGCCACAAAAAAAGTCATCCTTGTACATGGAAGCCTCTTCAAAGTGGAATAATGTAACTTACAGACTGATGGAACTCAACGATGCACAATTTCCATATGATGTACAGTATGAATTCTTCAGTTTGAAGACTGAAGCATATAAACAACTTTAGTAAACAAAAAAAATCAGCTTTTTGTAATCTTGAGAATAATTTGAGTAGAAAATGTTTGCTCAGCAAGAACTGTCTTTATGAACAGTACAGAATGAGAAAACAAGTGATTAAGAGGTAATAGGTGAGAATAATTCTTAAACTATGACATCCACCACCTGTATTGACTTGCTTTAAAGAACTGAATTTGGCAAACATGCTAAGATGGCAACCCATGATAGGAAAAAAAATTGTTTTCCAGCAGTAGATAGGTACATACTGTAGGTGATAGAGTAGCAGAAAATTTAGATGAACTCAAGAATCAACAATTTTTTGTCCGTGTACTTCAGCGCATGTTCCCAAAAAATAATCCTTTCAAAAGCTAGTGTTTCTTGCTCCAATACCAAATGTTGTCATAGTATAAGTGAGCTGCTAGGAAATGAAAGAAGTGATGCATACTAAACATTTTTTTCATTAACAGAATGAATATATGAAAGATGACTTCTTCATAAAAATTGAGACCTGGCATAAACCTGATTTGGGCACTTTAGAAAACGTAAGTTGGTGGTTTTTGTTTTTTGTTTTTTGTTTTTTTAAATTTTAGTTTTATGAAATATAATTTAAAGAAAAAGGTGTGGTGAGTTTTAGACTTGATAGTGTCTTATGCAGTGGTTCCCAAACTTGGGGTCGGGATCCCAAATGGGGTTACTTCATTAGTTGATGGGATCACAGAAACATGGCCATTTCCCCTCCTCTCTGGACTTTCACTTGGACTTATGCCAAGTAGTGATAGTCACCAGTCAACATGTGGCCTGTGAGTCAGCGAACATTCATAGGCCCTTATTCCTTATTGGAGAAACCCATGCAGAGTACTGAGGGTCTATAAGTGCACACTGCACATTGACACAAAGGAGCCTGTGCCAACTGCTGCTGTTACCATTGCCATTGCTGCTGCTTTCTGCTGTGGATGACTGGAGGGAGAGGAAGGAGGCTGGAGACTTACAAGTTTGTTTTCATCATCGTCTGGGGGTTACGTGAAATTTCATTTGCTAAAATGGGCTCTCGTGGGATACAAGTTTGGAAAGCACTGGTCTTATGCCTATCTCCAGGAACAAGCAGGAATGAGTCTTCACATATGGGTATGTCGGTACCGACGGAGTCTGCGCGGGAACGCTTCCCAGCGTCCAATCAAAGAGCTTTTGGAAGCATCCCACCATGCCTGCGTGCTGCCTTCCCGCCTTTCCCAACTGCCTCTCCTCCGTTTTCGTTTTCCGCGGAGCCGGCAGGACGTCCTCCTGTCACCGCAGAAAATTCTTGTTTTATTTCTTTAGTTTTCTTGTGGTCGCGGCTGTCTTCCTGACGCCACCGGTACCGCCAGTGTTTTCTTTTCTTGTAAAATCTTCCTTTTTCATGAGATATTTTTTCTTCATAGTTTTCCGCGGTTTCTTAGGCCTTCAGGCCTCTTCTTTTCCTTCATGGAACCGCCAGCCACTTTCTCCAAGAAATGTTCAGACTGTGGCGGTACAACTTTATTTTTAGACCCTCGAAGTCGGTGTCTAACCTGCTTGGGTCCTGACAACAGTTTGGTGAGAAGAGGTTTTCAACATCGAGGTTCCCTCGATACACGGTTTCCCTCCAACTTCGGGGCACCGTCCCCTTCTTCTTCCATACAGGATCAGGTAACCCACAAACAGTCTGTTAAGACTAGCCAGCCCTCGAGTGGTAGGTCTCATGCACAACATGTAGACGGCTCCGGCCTTGCCCTCGAGGGCCCACTGGCTTCAAAACCCCGCCGGGAGTCTTCGGTCTCCAAAGCCTTTCAGGGGTTTCAGGTTGTTCCTGGGGTTCACCCCTCACAGAACATACCTGAGCCGTATCCGGTGGTGGCAGGCGCTTCGAGCGGTACCGATACCCCGGCATCGGCACTGGTGTTGGATGACACTCCTCACCATGGATGGTCATCTGGCGTCCTCGGTGCCTTCGGGACCGGTGGATACACTCCAGACTGACTTTCCATTATCGGTACCAGCACCGATACTACCACCGACATCGGTACCCTCCAGACGTGCATCGATAGCCTCGCTACTTTCGATGCCGAGTCTCGAATCGATTTCCAGTCTGGAGGACTGCGTACCGACTCGACTTGGTACTGGCTCTCGGCGGTACCGAAGGCTCGGTTCCGATGATTCGGTTCCGCAACTCTCGGTTCCCTCGAGGCCGATTGAGCTGCCCTCTATGCCGAGTTTGGAATTGATCTCTAGTCTGGGCGACTGGGTACCAATACGCTTTGGTACCGACACTGATCGATACTGGTGGCTCGGTACCGAGGATAGCGCCCGGAGGTTTTCGGTTACCTCTGTACCGATTGAACGGTCACTGATGACTGCTCCTATGTATCTGTCGGGCTCGACTCCGACATCGGTACCGGTATTGGCATCGGTACCGGTATCCACAGTAGCATCGTGGCCAACTCCTGCCATGCTTTTTTCAACAGGATCGCTCCCTTCTATACCAAGCTTGGAGTTGATACCTAGCATGGAGAATGTGGTAATGACGGTCGCTGCTCCTGACAGCCAGTACCGGCGACCATCCTTTAAGCATTCCACACTGCACTCTGCAGGATCTTCTATTGCTACATATCTGGATAGCTTTGTCGGTGCTCAGGCTAGTTCTTCAGATCTAACCTGTCCAAGGGAGAGTCCTGTTGGGGATCCCTCTTTTCAGAGTTTCCTCCTGGATATAGCAAGATCTCTTGCCATTCCTATCCCAGGACATGATCCTGCACAAGGCTCTGTTTCTACCAAAGCAAAGGAGAACATAAAGCTTCCTTTGCATCATTCCTTGCAGGATCTCCTTCTAGGAATGTGGGAAACACCTTTAAGGGTACCCCCACCTTCCAGAGCAACTGATCTCTTATATCAGGTGCCCCCCCTCTCCAGGATTTCAAAAGACTCAACTTCCTCATCATTCCATAGTAGTGGAATCAGCAATGCGGCGGGTAAAGAGTAAGAAAAAGCACTCTTCTTATCCACCAGGTCGTGAGTCTAAGACACTAGATGCCTTTGGACGTCAGACCTTCCAGACATCTATGCTTTCTGCAAGAATTCTCTCATATATTTTCTATATGAGTCTATCTCTTGAGGAGGTCACAAACCAATTACATCTTTTGACTCCTTCCCTTCCAGAGTCCAAGAGTGCAGACTATTCTTCACTGCTCAAGCATCTCCAGAATATCTCTTGGTTTCTTACTCGTGCTTCCCTAGACTCTTTTGAGTCTGTTAGCAGGACTTCTGCTATAACTATAGGGGCACGACGTAGAGCCTGGCTCCAAGCTTCAGACTTGGACAAATGGGCACAGCACAGACTGAGTCATACTCCTTGCACTGGAGACAATCTTTTCAACAAGGAGTCTTTATGTCAGGTTACTCAGTTGTCCACTGACTTACCTGTTCCTAGGAGCTGTTCTGCACCTTCTTCTGTCCCAGTAGGTAGGAAATGTCCTGCCAAACTTTCTTCCCATAGGAGAAGAAGGTTTTATGCATCATCTGCCCATCATACAGATGTTCCCAAACAGGGGAAGCATCGTCCTGGTCTGCAGAGTTCAACCTCTCGCCAGGCTCAGCAGACCCAGCAACCACAGGGTTTCTGATCAATCCATCAGATGCTTGTGACTCTTGGGATTAGAATCTGCAGTTGCTTCTTCTCAATAGAGGCAATCCACTGCTGTCATTCTAAATCCTAAACATGGATCTCTTCCCGAAAGACATCCATTTTTCTATGTTCTATGAGCTGTCAGGATGTTCATGCCTATAGGGCACAGGGTTCTCCTCTTCTGCTAGGGAAAGAGGTCTATCCACTATCAAACGATAGTTTCCTGTGCCAGCATGTCTTTTTTCCTTTCTATAACCTTACTATTTTGTAAGTTTTCTTCAGCTCCATTCTCTTTACCCTCTTAACAGGTTTTTCCTCTGTAAGAGCGGTATTGCTTCACTGGAGGGCTTTTTCTTCAGCCTCTCTAGTTTTCTTACTTTTCCAATGCGGAGTTCTCTTCTCTGAGTTGACTCCTCTTTTTCAATCTTGCTTTGAAGCAGTTCATCAGACATGTCCAGAGTTTTCTACTCCTGTTCTGTCTGTTCTTCCTGTTTTTAAACAGTAACATTCTCCAGGACCAAGCAGGAAGTCAGTCCTCACTTATGGGTGACGTCGGCGCCGACGGAGCCCTCGCGGAGCAATTTTCCCCAGCTTTCAAAGAAAGCCTTTGGGAATTGCAGCGCGCATGCGCGGTAGTCTTCCCGCCCGAAGGTGCCATCTTAGCCAGTCTTCTTTTTTCCGCGGAGCCCTACAGACGTCCCCGTCTTGTCCCCGCGAAAAAGTTGATTTTCCTCTGTATTTATCCTTTTTTCTTTCGGTTCGACGCCGGTCGTTTTCCCGCCCGGACTCGCGACGCCGGTCTCGAGTCCTCTAACGGTTTTTCGGTTTTTCTGACTTAGTCAGCTTTCGTTTTCGTTTTTTCCCTGGCAGCCCGGTCCTTTGACCTCGCAGGGGCCCTTTTTCCCCCGATGGCTGCCAGTGGCTTTAAGCGGTGTGGTCGGTGTGACCGAAATATGTCACTCACCGACTCACACGACCTTTGCCTCCGCTGCCTGGGCCCAGATCACGAGGAACTGATCTGTGGGCCCTGCAGCAAACTGTCCTCGAAGGCGTTGAGAAGTCGGCGGCATCAGCGCGAAAGAATCTTCGCTGACCCCAGCCGTACCCGGACCTCGTCGGAGGCCTCACTGTCGAAAGGCTCCAGTTCGGACCGTCGACGGAGCTCCTCCGACCGGGGTTCTCCCTCCGGGGACCATCGACGGAAGGAAAAACCCGCGAGGGCGGCGTCGGTGGACGCTCCTGGCTCCGCGAGGGCCAGGTCGCATAGCCCCGACAGCCGCCCCGGGTCCTTGGAGAAGGAACACCTCCCGAAGCGACCTCGCCTGGAGTCGGAGATGCCTGCCCGGGTAAGTCCTGTTGTCCTTCTGGACTCGCCTCCGCGTCAGCCGACGTCGGGCCCGACGCCGTCGGGGCCCGAGTCGGGGGCTGCTGGGTCGCCTGAGCTCGGACTCAGGTTGACGGCCTTGGAGAGCAGATTGTCTGCCTTCATGGACCAGCAGCGGGCACTGCTCGCTGGCTTCGCTGGCGTCGCTGCCCCGACCGCCGGGACGTCGACGTCCAAGTCGACCCCGGAGACCGAGCCGATCCTCGAGTCGATGAGAACTCGAGTCGATCCTCGGTCGAGGTCGCCCTCGGCCTCCCGTTCGGGACCGAGGTCGCCGACGCCGACTCCCTCGGCGTCGGGGCGGCTGGCGCCGCACCCTGCCCGAGCCGACCCCACCGAGTCCTCGTCGGAGTCGGTCTGGGAGTCTGAGGAGGAAGAGTCACCTGATTCTTTCCGGACTCGGTGTGTCCCATCGGACTCTCCGGAGTCCGAGCCTCGGAAGCAGTCCCCCCCGGAGGATGCCCGGTTCTCGGATTTCGTTAGGGATATGGCCAAGGCTTTGGCCTTCCCTGCGGACCCCGAGGAGGAGCCTCGAGCCGAAGAGCTCGACGCCCTCCAGTATGACTCTCCCGCGAGGGAGCACTTTACTGTGCCGGTTCCTCCTATGCTGGAACGACTACTCTTCCGCATGTGGGAGAGTCCGGCCTCCTCGCCGGTCCTGAGCAAGCGGGTCGATTCTATCTATCGAGTCCGCAAGAGCCCTGGCTTTCAAAAGGCGCAGTTGCCACACCATTCCATGGTAGTGGAATCGGCCATGCATCGTCTTAAGAGCCAGAAGATGCACTCCTCGGTGCCTCCTGGTAGGGAGGCCCGTAACCTGGATGGCCTTGGCAAAAAGTGCTTCCAGGGCTCTATGCTCGCCTGTCGTGTCCAGACTTACCAGCTCTACATGGGCATGTATCTCAGGGATCTGGCTAAAGAGCTAGCCGGCTTCTCCGCTGGTTTGTCCGAGGAACCCTTGCGGAGGTTCCTAGCCTTGTCCACAGGTATTCGGGAATGCTCAAAGTTCATGTCCCGAGCAGCCTATGATGGCTTTGAAGCCTCGGCTCGAGTAGCCGCAGCCGGCATCGGTGCCCGCCGACAGGCTTGGCTTCAGTCGTCCGACCTTGAGCCCTGGGTACAGGACAAGTTGGTCGATGTCCCCTGCCGAGGCGAAAACCTCTTTGGCAAGCCCATGGCGGAAAAGGCTGCACAAATTGAGACTGAGACTCTCACCAGGACCAGGCTTTCTAGGAAGACCTCCGCCCCTTCCCAGAAAAAGAAGGGCTCGGGAAAAAAGACCTTTTACCCGAGGAAGGCGGCTGCCTACAAACAATACCCCCATTATCAGGCCCCTGCAGCTCCCCAACAGGGCCAGCAGGCCAAGGGACGGGGTAACGGGTCCCGTAGGCAGCAAGCCCCCAAGCCTGCGCCACCAGCCCCTGCTCAGCAGGGTGGGGGTTTTTGACTCGCTCAGCATAGCCTCTCCCCCCCCGCTGGTTCCCCCCAGCACCGGAGGCCGGCTGGTTCACTTCGCCGACAGGTGGTCCAGCATCACCGCAGATGCCTGGGTGCTTCAGGTCGTGCGAGAGGGCTACCTTCTCCACTTCCATCAGGTCCCTCCCTCCTATTTTCCGGGAGAGCCTCCGCGCCCCCCTCTGCACAGGGAGTTGCTCCTTCAGGAGTTAGCAGGTCTTCTGCAGGATCAGGCGGTGGAACCGGTGCCACACCACCTGAGAGGTCAGGGCTTCTATTCAAGGTATTTTCTGATACCAAAGAGAACAGGAGGCCTCCGACCCATCCTGGACTTGCGCAACCTCAACAAGTTCCTTGTGCGGGAGAAGTTCAAAATGCTTACCCTTGGAATCCTTCTGCCCTACCTCCAGCAGGGAGATTGGCTATGCTCCTTGGATCTAAAGGATGCTTACACGCACATCCTCATCCACCCAAGCCACCGCCAATACCTAAGGTTTGTGGTGGCAGGAAATCATTACCAGTACAGAGTACTGCCCTTCGGCCTGTCCTCCGCACCGCGAGTCTTCACAAAATGTCTCGCGGTCGTGGCGGCCCATCTCCGGCTTCACGGCCTCTATGTTTTTCCGTACCTCGACGACTGGCTCATCAGAGCAGCATCCGCTCAGGAGGTCACCACCGCCACGTGCCGCACGGTGACTCTGCTGCAGCACTTGGGCTTTGTCATCAACTTCGCAAAGTCCACTTTGCTCCCCTCACAGGATCTCGAGTTCATCGGCGCAAGGCTGTACACCCCTCAGGCGCGAGCGTACCTACCGCTCGACAGGGCTCAGCGGCTCATGGACCTAGCCGACCGCTTTCGCAGCCAGCCCCTGGTCTCCGCCAGGCGCTTCCTGAGACTGCTCGGCCATATGGCTTCCACCGTCCATGTGACCCCCAATGCCCGCCTGAATATGCGGCCTGCTCAGTGGTGTCTCCGCCAGCAGTGGCGACAGGCCACGGGCGGCCTAGCAGACCTGGTGCGCGTCTCCGAGCCGCTGGTCTCGTCTATCCGGTGGTGGCTCCGGCAGCCGAACCTGGTATTGGGAATGCCTTTCCAGTCACCTCAGCCGACCCGGGTGCTGACCACCGATGCATCCCTCCTGGGCTGGGGAGCCCATTGCCAAGAGGCACGTACTCAGGGCCTCTGGACCAAGTGGGAGTCTGCTCAGCAGATCAACTTCCTGGAGCTCAGGGCGATCCGCCTAGCTCTCAAGGCCTTCTCCCACCTGACCTCCCAACAGTCCGTCCTTGTCCAGACGGACAATCAAGTTGCCATGTTCTACGTGAACAAGCAGGGGGGCACGGGCTCCTTCCTCCTCTGCCGGGAGGCACAGAAGCTCTGCTCTTGGGCCGTCAGTCACGGCATTCTCCTCAAGGCAGTTTATCTCCCGGGCCAAGAAAATTGCCTGGCGGACAAACTCAGCAGGGTCCTCCAGCCGCACGAGTGGCGTCTGGACCCCTTGATCGTTCAGAAGCTCTTCCTCAGGTGGGGCCTCCCCACAGTGGATCTCTTTGCCAGTCCTCACAACCGGCAGCTTCCTCGCTTCTGCTCTCGTCAGCCTCACCCCCTTCGGGTGGCGGCGGACGCCTTTCTGATCTCATGGTCGGGGAGCCTTCTGTACGCTTTCCCTCCCATCCCGTTAGTCTCTCGGACCCTTTTCAAGGTTCTCCGAGACAAAGCTTTCATGATCCTGGTGGCCCCTCGCTGGCCCAGGCAGCCGTGGTTTCCGCTCTTGCTGCAACTGGCGGTGGAGGATCCAATCCCTCTGGGGGTGCAACCGGATCTCCTCACCCAGGATCAGGGGTCCCTACTGCACCCCAACCTCAGGTCTCTCAACCTCATGGCCTGGCTGCTGAGAGGGTAGTCCTTGCTCCTCTCCTCTTGCCGGCAGAGGTGGAGGAGGTCGTCTTGGCTTCGTGACGGCCTTCTACCCGCAAATGCTACGCCCTTAAATGGCGTCGCTTTGCAGTCTGGTGTACCCAACAGTCTCAGGATCCCTTCTCCTGCCCGGTGTCGGTGATCTTACAGTACTTGCTACACCTCTCTAATCTGGGACTTAAGTCCAACTCCGTCAAAGTTCACCTCAGTGCTCTTTCCGCACATCATGTGCCGGTGGACGGCAGACCTCTCTCCAACGACCCTCTCGTAGCGAGGTTTCTCCGAGGTCTCCTACTACTTAAACCACCTCTGCGCCCGCCAGCGCCTGACTGGGACCTGAATGTGGTTTTACAGCGGATCACCTGTCCGCCTTTTGAACCTATGGCTACCTGCTCTCTCCGTTTTCTGTCTTGGAAAACGCTGTTCTTGATAGCCCTCACTTCCGCTAGGCGCGTAAGTGAATTACAGGCCCTCGTGTCTGATCCCCCCTACACTCGGTTCTACAAGAATAGGGTAGTCCTACGGACTCACCCAAAGTTTCTGCCTAAAGTGGTCTCCCCTTTTCACTTGAATCAGGAGGTGGTACTTCCAACCTTCTTTCCCAGACCACACTCCAGCCGAGCTGAGACGGTCCTCCATACCCTGGACTGTAGAAGGGCGTTGAACTTCTACCTTGACCGTACGCGGGAGCACCGTAAAGCTGCGCAGCTTTTTGTGTCCTTTGACCCCAATAAATTGGGGCTCCCGGTCTCCAAGCGTACTCTGTCCATCTGGGTTGCGGACTGTATCTCTTGGGCTTATGGGGCAGCCGGACTCGCCTTAGAAAGTCGAGTCACGGCTCATTGCGTTCGGGCAAAGGCCACGTCGGTGGCTTACCTCCGCTCTGTTCCGCTGGCAGACATCTGCCGGGCCGCTACTTGGTCTTCGAGCCAGACTTTTGCGGTCCATTACTGTCTCGAGAGGGAGTCCCGTAGGGACAGTGCTTTCGGACAGGCAGTCCTCCGTAATCTCTTTGAGGTCTGAGCAACTCCTACCCTCCATCCCGGATGTGGGCTACCGGTGGGTGATAATTTAGCGAAGATTCTATCCTTCTGTGCTGCTGAGCTAGAGGGAGCTCATTTTTGTGCTTAGGGTCTCCGGTAGCCTTGAGCTTGGGAGTCCCATAAGTGAGGACTGACTTCCTGCTTGGTCCTGGAGAAAGCGTAGTTACTCACCTGTAACAGGTGTTCTCCAGGAGCAGCAGGAATCAGTCCTCACTACCCTCCCTCCTCCCCTTGGAGTTGCAATCGTCTGCTTATGTTCTTTTTGCAAATTTTTATGCTGTCTTTTTTAGCTATGTCATCTGACTGGCTAAGATGGCACCTTCGGGCGGGAAGACTACCGCGCATGCGCGCTGCAATTCCCAAAGGCTTTCTTTGAAAGCTGGGGAAAATTGCTCCGCGAGGGCTCCGTCGGCGCCGACGTCACCCATAAGTGAGGACTGATTCCTGCTGCTCCTGGAGAACACCTGTTACAGGTGAGTAACTACGCTTTCTTTTTGCTGTCTGGCAAGCAGCTGCCAATGCAGGAGCCTTAATGTTTGGACCACTGGTTTTTGTCCACCAGCAACCAGATTTGTCCTCCACTAACATTCTGTCTGGTCTTAGTAGTGGCTCCAAGTCAGTGCTGTCATCTGTCTTGGAAATTTTTTCACTACAAGCTTGTTGGATTGTCTTCTCTTTCTGCCATCTCCATTCTCCATTCCCCTTGGTTTGGCAGCATAGTTGACATAGAACTGGCTGCAGGAGAGCCAGTACCTATCTCCTCATTCTTCTGCATCATGCTCTCTGCAATTCTACAGAGAAGCTCTCCACTATGGGCCCTTGCTAGAGAGCATGGGGTTTTTTTTCTCCAACAGCCATACTTGATGGTTGAAAAAGGCTTTTTCAGTCATGTCTCCCATGACTAGAAAAGTTCTCCTTTTTAATATAAAGGACATAGGCCTCCTCTTACGTGAAAGCTTAAGGAGTTGCTAATTCCCTGCTTTGGTCCATAGTATTTCCAATCGGGAATATGTTTTCTCCTTCAGCTCGTCCTCATGGTAAGAACGCATGATACCTTTTTGCCCTTAAGCAGGTCAGCATGGTATCTCATTCCTATGCGTCTTCTGTTCACTTACCATGCTAGAGTTCTAGAATACTCGGGACTTGCTGGCTGCAGACTGATATCATCCTCTGCTTGTCACGTAACCATCCTGGTTATTCTACTACCTAGCATCCCTGTAGCCATAACCAGTGGGAATTGATTCTCTATATATCTTCTCAAGTAGGTTCCAACTTCTTGTTAGATGAATCTTTCCTCTCCACATTTTCCTATGTGAATACCTTTTTGTAGGCATATCTGTCTGCTTCATTGCAGACTTCCATATAGAGGCCTATATATTCATACCTATAGCACACATCTTACAGATGTCTATGTCTATCATTTGTGTGTATTTTATGCCCTTCATATCTCACTATAGATATATATAGATATAGATAGAGATATATCTATCTATCTATGTATATATGTGTGTGTGTGTGTGTGTGTATATGTATGTATATGTGTGTATGTATCTGTCGAGATATTTTACTATCGGTCGATATGTATTCTGCTTTATCTACCTGACTGTCGAGGCTCATATAGCTATATGATTCTGACAGATGGGCTTTACCCATACTTATGCTATCCAGCATGTTTTGGGGTCCTACACTCACAACCACTTTGGTGGTAGTTAACACCTACCATAACCTTAAGGTTAGGTACCTCTGAAGCTCTCCATGTTCCAATATCTCTCCCAGCTGACTTCAGTTAGGAGAGACATTGTGGATCTTCAGCTCATCACAGGCTCTAACGCCTCCAGCGTTTGTCCTTTCTTTTGGAATACAAGGGGTTCCCATACCCTTTCTCCCCACAAGGACTGGGCCTGTTTGTCCAAATCGGTTAGCCTTTCTCTTTTTGTTCCTAACAGTGAGCTACTCTGCCGCCAAAAGAGTTCGGCTTTTATCATAAAGCCTTCCGCTGAAGGCCCACCGTTTTTGTACTACCCCAGTTTTTCCTACTGGGGTTACCTGTTACCTTTCAGGATTCTGACCTCCATTGCTTTTCCTACAGGTTTACTACCTCCACTTACAGTGAGGTCCTTCTCGAGGTTCCTCTACTGGGTTCCCCAGTAGATCCCATGAACCTCCATACTTCTCTGAAGTCCTGTTAGGGGAGGTCCATATTGCAATATTTTTTCTTTGCAATATCATTGATGACAATTATCATCCACACATGGTCTCCTTGTCTGCAATCCTATGCTAGGTTAGCTGTTCCACAGCACCTTTCTTTCTTCAACTCCTACCCTCCATCCTCAGGATGCCTGGTGTTGTGGGGGATAGCATGTTCCAACCTATGACATGCTGGGACTCCAGGCATCTCAGCTTGGGAGTCCCCCATATGTGAAGACTCATTCCTGCTTGTTCCTGGAGATAGCACAGTTACTTACCTGTAACAGGTGATCTCTGGGAACAGCAGGGATAAGTCTTCACAACCCACCCACCTCCCCAGGAGTTGTATCTCTATCTTTCCTTTCCTCTTTCTCTCTTTGTCTCAGCTTTAAAACTTAACTGAGGAGAGGCATTTGGGAAAGGCGGGAAGGCAGCACGCAGGCGTGGTGGGATGCTTCCAAAAGCTCTTTGATTGGACGCTGGGAAGCGTTCCCGCGCAGACTCCGTCGGTACCGACGTACCCATATGTGAAGACTTATTCCTGCTGTTCCCAGAGATCACCTGTTACAGGTACGTAACTGTGCTTTTTCAGCTTCCTTCTCAATTGGAAATGTAATCTGGTGCCATAAGCCTTGATACACATTTATGTAGAGACTTCTTCCCTATGTTTTTTATTCAGTTTGCTATCGCTCTCTTTAAAACTGAACCAGCATATATTTAAATCTTGTTCTTTACCATAGACAAGCAGAAATCTGAGGAGGAAAGGAAATCAGAAAGAAAGAAGCTAAGGATACTTAAAGCTTTGGTCGGGAGCATTTTTCCTTGTGCCCAACTGCTCATTGCTCAAATGTTAAAGAAAAATGTTCCTTATCTATCAAATCAGTCCAGACCAAATGAATTATGCCCTTCTACCAGCAGATGGAGACGGATCCAAAGCTTGTGGCTTCCATTGTATATAGGCCATATGCTCCTCGGTATTCTGTCTCCAGCAGATGGTAGACTGGCATATGTACTGTGCAGCATTCATCTGGTGTTGGTTAGCTGCGACTCCTGGACCCAGATGGAGAGCTAGTTCCTTGGTTGAGTTTAGTCAGGCATGAAGTTCTAGAGGTCTTGGCCTGACCCTGAAGAATGCCTAGAGGAGTCTAGAGCCTTTTCTTTTTTTCTCTCGCTGGTGAAACCTGAAGGAGTACAGGGCCTTTTTGTTTTTCTCCCACTCTCTCTCCCATAAATTGCCCTCCCTTTTCCTTCACAAAAAAGGATAAGGGGAGAATTATGTCCCAAGCCCCCAATATTTATTTATTTATTTAAACTGTTTTCTATAACCGCCTTATCCTGTAATCAAAGCTGTTTACAAGAAACTTGAACTCAACTTGGGTACATTAAACTTGGGGTAATAAAAGGGTACTAACTATTTACATGTGTGTTTAACATATTTTACAATGGTTCTGCTGTCTGTCAGAGTTGGATCTCCAGGAACAAGCAAGAATATAGTCTTCACATATGGGTACGTCGGTACCGATGGAGCCTGTGCGGGAACGCTCCCCAGCGTCCAATTAGAAAGCTTTTGGGAGCATCCCACAGCGGCTGTGTGCTGCCTTCCCGCCTTTCCCAACTGCCTCTCTCCAGTTCTTTGTTTTCCACGGAGCCAGCAGGTCGTCGTTCCTGTCAACGCAGAAAATTTTTCCTTATTGCCCTTCTTTTTTTGTGGTCGCATCTGCCTTCCTCAACGCTTTACAGGTACTGCCAGTTCTTTCTTTCTTTTCTTTAAAAAAAAAAATAAAATATATATAAATATATATATAAGTTGAAGCAGCATTGAAAGCCTTATAAAAGAACAAAGCACCAGGCATTGATGGCATTCCTATAGAAGTATTGCAGCAATCTGATGCAGCTGTTACCATACTTACAAGGCTCTGCCAAGAAATATGGAAGACAATATCATGGCCAACTGAATGGAAAAGATCTGTGTTTATACCAATACTAAAGAAAGGTGATCCAACTGACGGTGAAAATTATCGAACAATCGCTCTGATCCCACATGCCAGCAAGATTCTACTGAAGATTATTCAAAAGAGACTACAACCATACCTGGAACAAGAACTACCTGAAGTGCAAGCAGGGTTCAGGAAAGGGCGAGGAACGAGAGACATCATTGCGGATGTGAGATGGATCCTTGAAAAGACTAAAGAATACCAAAAGGATATCTATTTGTGCTTTATCGACTATAGCAAGGCTTTTGACTGTGTAAACCATGAGAAACTCTGGGCCACATTAAGAAGCATGGGTATACCAGAACATCTGATCTCTTGCGCAATCTGTACATTGATCAAGAAGCAACAGTTCGAACAGAACAAGGAGAAACAGAATGGTTTAAAATAAGCAAAGGTGTAAGACAAGGCTGCATACTTTCCCCCTACCTGTTTAATTTATATGTAGAACAAATCATCAGAGAAGCAGGATTGTATGAAGACAACAGAGGTGTGAAGATTGGTGGAAGACTCAACAACCTTCACTATGCCGATGATATTACATTACTGGCTGAAAGGGAAGATCTGAAACATTTGCTTCTCACAATCAAAGAACATAGTCTCAAAATGGGCCTGCACCTTAATGTAAAGAAGACAAAGACCATGACAACTGGCATAATCAACAGGTTCATCGTTGAAGGAGAAGAAATTGAAACTGTGAACAACTTTAACCTACTTGGATCAACTATCAATAAAGAAGCAACAAGCAGTCAAGAAATCAAACGACGCATTGCTCTTGGCAGAATGGCTATGAAAGACCTAGATAAGATTCTCAAGAGCAGAGATGTCTCTCTCCATACAAAAATTTGACTTGTTCAAGCCATGGTATTTTCAATAACATCATATGGATGTGAAAGCTGGACAGTGAAAAAGACAGACAGGAAGAAAATTGATGCCTTTGAATTATGGTGCTGGCGGCGAATACTGTGTATACCATGGACTGCCCGAAGAACAAACCAGTCAGTACTAGAGGAGATCAAACCTAAGCTTTCTTTAGAAGCTCGAATGACAAGACTTCGACTTTCATACTTTGGACACATTATGCGAAGAGAGAGATCATTAGAGAAAGACATCATGCTTGGCAAGATAGGTCAACTCAAAAGAGGAAGGCCAGCAATGAGATGGATCGATACAATAACAGCAGCTATGGGTACCAGTCTGTCAACAATGAGCTGCCTGACTGAAGACCGAACACAATTTAGGAAAGCTATCGAGAGGGTCGCCATGAGTCGACTCCGACTCGACGGCACTTAACAACAACATATTGTGACAAGGCAGAGGCTTTAGAGAGTAAGAAAAAGGGTTTTAAATACTCTTTGTCCTCTGAACCTGCCAAAAATACAGGACAGGAAGGGGTTAAAACCTCAGCACACAAAGCTTCACTACACGAGAGAGTAGAAAGGGAGCACCACCCTAGCCCCAGGCTAACCAGGAGAGCTATCCTATCAGGGAAAGGGGTGGACTCACGCCCGATTGGACAACTCAGTCCTCATAACCAGAAAGAGGAGGAGAACGGGAAAGGAGATGGGGGAAAGCAGAATGAGGAGGAGAACAAGGAGGAAGGAGCCCCACAGTGGACACAGTGGGGAGAAACTGACTCAAGGGAATTGGATGCAGCCTTGGAGTCAGAGCCTTTTTCCAGAGGGCTAGGAAAGTCAGGTCCAGGCAGAGACTTGAAGTCCCAAAGAGGCAGAGCTGGAAGCAAAGAGAGCCAGGTGGGAACCAAGTACTTGGAAGGTTGCCAGCCACTTTGCCCAGGAACAGCCACGTCTCGGGGGAGGCAGTTGAAAGTGCTTCCTGGAAGGAACAGCCCTCAGCCAAAGGAGAATCAGGTCAGAAACTCCTATAAACCTTTGAAGCAAAGATTAGAGTTCTTACCTAAGAGAGATAGAAGTAACTTCTCAGAGACTTTTCTTAGAACCAGATTGATAAGAGAAAAGCTGGGTAGAAGGGAAACCCCAGCTCATAAAGTACAAGTGTTTCCTTATAATAGAGAACGTGTCAGAAGCTGCAGTTCAGAGTGTAGCCCAGCTGCATGGCAGCAAGCTACTAATTGCCAGCAACGGGACACGGAGCTAGAGTCAGATTTTGAGGACCAGGCTGTATTAAAGGAATTTGTAAAGCAGTGTCAGAAGAGATATGTTCCACCCAACCAGAGAATGATATCCCGGCGAGACAGGGAAGAGAGAAATCCTTTCTATGAACTGTTTAAGAGGGCCAATAAGCCTGAAACCCTGCAAGTGCCTAGGAGACGTAAGGATAGTAGATGGAAGCAGGTACAGACTCTCCTTAAACACTTGAAGTCTGTGGATTCTTTTGATCCTTGTGTTCAAGAAACCCCAGATCTTGAGAGCGAGCCGATGCAGACAGACAATCCCTTGTCCTCTAGCAGTGACTCGGAGATGGATTGTGGCATCTGTAAGAAGGAGTTCTAAGTTGCAGTTTAATAGTATCCTATGTATATAAGGGTGCTGTGGAAGCCTAATCGTGGTTAAGCACACGTGGAATAAAAATCACAACACGGAGAAGTTTCCTTTTTAGAAGTTTTATTAGGAAAGCATTACTGGTGTTTGGAAACAATGCTCTTATCCTGAAAAGTTGGAGGGAATATAAGAAGCTGAGTTTTGAGTTGCATCTGTACCCTGAGAAGTATCAGGAGGACTGTTTCATTTTGGACTTTATTTGTTACAAACACGTATCTTCTCTTTTGCTCTGTTTTGGGGGGAAGAAACCCTGTGCGACAATAAAAGTATTGTTCACCCTTAACCTAACTTTGGCTGTCATCACTGGGCTACAACTACCTAAGAATACCAGGCAAACAGCACAAACAAAGTAACTTTAACTGTGTCCCACTTCCTAACAGCCTTAATACTGGGGCTGAGTGGTGAGCGGGGTCACAATATATACACATATATATATAGATATAGATAGATAGAGATATAGATATATATACTTAGAATTGTTTTTCCAAGAGCACGTGCCCCAGGCCCAAAATTCCTCCACAATGGAAAAACCCGCTTCGGGTTTCAAAAAGTGCACCAAGTGTGGCGGTACCATCACCGACACCCACGAGTGTTGTCTCAAATGTTTAGGTCCTGACCACTCCCATCACGGAATGTATGGCCTGCGCCATGATGTCTAAAAGAGGTCGGCAGAACAGAGCTGCTAAGCTCAGTACCCTGTTTTCATCTGATACAGCCTCGGTGGCATCGACTTCTTCTAGGGCCGCCTCTTCCTCCCGTGGATCTCAGGTAACTAACCACAAGTCTAGCCGGTCCTCAAAGGGTAGATCTCCTTCCAAGCATCGAGATGCCTCTGGCATTGTCCTTGAGGATTCTGCACTGGCAAAATTGCCCCGGCGGGAGGCTTCGGCTTCCAAAGCATTATCGGGGCTCCAGGAAGTTCTCGAGGCCTCAACCTCGGCAGAACTACTGGTGCCATGCTCTGGGGTACCGGCTGTTTTCTCCGGTACTGACATCCAGGCATCGGCAGCGTCGATAGACCAGAGGTTCCTGACTATTGAACATAGTCTGGCGGCTCTCCTTGTGGCATCGACACCCTCGGAACCACGTCAGACAGTTCAACCGGTACCGGCACCGACTCCAGCACTGGTATCGGTAACGGGACCGACAGTATCGACATCGGTGTCCGCATTCCAGGCACCCAGTCATGCGATGCCCTCCGGTACCGATACACCGGTACCGGTTCCCCCCGATACCGGTTCCCCCCGGTACCGACTTCGGTCGGTACGGGTATTGGGCTCTTCAAGAGCGTCCGGACAGAAGGTACTTCGAGTCCTCAGAGGAAACTGAGGATTCTGACAGTTCTGTCGGTACGGGAATACTTCTCCCAGAGGAGCCTTCCTCCCCTAAACGCAGGATGTCTCCTCCAGAGGATATTTCCTTTCAGGACTTCATCAGGGAGGTGGCTTGAGGTCTGTCCATTACTGTGGCTCCTGAAACAGAGCCCAGAGCAAAGGAGTTGGAAATTTTATAATATCCCAAAACTCCTAAAGAGGCAGCTACTCTACCCATCCATGAGATCTTGCATGATCTCATGCTGAGAATGTGGGAGACCCCTCTTACCACCTCTCCTCACTCTCGTAGACTGGATACTATGTATCGAGTACCTCCATGTCCTGGTTTCCATAAGACTCAGCTTCCTCACCACTCTATTATAGTGGAATCAGCTATGAGAAGGATCAAGAGTGCAAAGAGGCATGCCTCTAATCCTCCAGGACGTGAGTGCAGAACATTGGATGCTTTTGGACGTCGTACTTTCCAGGCTTCCATGCTTTCTGCCATGATCAGTTTCTATATTTTATATATGGTAATGTTCCTGAAGGAAATCACAGGAAATCTAGAGGTTTTGAGCCGTCGTCTTTCTGAAGATAGAAGGCAGGATTTTCTCACATTGGTCAAACATGCCCAGGATGTTTCTAAATTTGTCAACCATGCAGCTTTTGACTGTTTTGAGTGCATAAGCAGAACCTCTGCCATTGGCATAGGTGCACGTAGAATTGCCTGGCTCCAGGCATCTGATTTGGAGCTCTGGGTATAAGACAAACTAGGCAATATTCCTTGTACTGGTGAGAACCTGTTTGGCAAAGATTGGCAAGAAAAAGCCAATGATTTGGATGCTGACAACTCCACCTTGGATAGATTATCCAAGGCCACTGCTGATCCTGCAAGAAAAAAATCTTTCAAAAAACCATTCTTTTCCAAAAAGAAAGTTTTATCCTGCATATTCCCAGCAGGGACGCTCTGCAGGTCAACCTGTCTGGGAAAAGTCAGCAACCTCCCAAACAAAGGAAAGCAAAGACTGCTAAGCCTCAACTGTCTCAGCAGTCTCAGCCTTCACGAGGCCTTTGACTTTCATCTAGAGAACTTAGCTTTCCTGGCTCTCAAGGGACCAGAGCCCTCCACCATTCCAGGAAGGTTGTGTCACTTTGCCCCCAGGTGAGGACAGATAACAGCAGAGCATTGGACACTCTCCATCATAAAAGAGGGGTACAAGCTCCATTTTTCGAGCTTGCCCCCTCCCACAATAGTAAGACTGTTCAATTCTCAGACCTCTCTTATCAACCTATTAGATCAAGAGGTCACTATGCTTCTTGCCCAAGGGGCAATAGAAGAAGTATCCATTCTTCAACAGGGTACAGTGTTTTACTCCCCCTATTTCCTTATCCCAAAGAAAACAGGAGGACACAGACCTATTTTAGACCTCAGAGAATTGAACAAATTCCTGTTCAAAGAGATATTCAAGATGGTTTCTCTAGGAACTCTGCAGTCGTACCTTCAGAGTAAGCATTGGCTATGTTCTCTAGACCTCAGGGATGCATACACTCATGTTCTCATCCATCCATCTCACAGAAAGTTCCTTCGGTTCCTTTTTCAGGGAAAACACTACCAATACAGGGTGCTTCCTTTTGGCCTGACCTCTGCACCAAGGGTGTTTACGAAATGCATGGCTGTGGTAGCAGCATTTCTTCGCACTCTAGAAATATTTGTCTTCCCTTACTTAGACGATTGGCTCATTCGAGCCCCATCAGAGTCAGAGGCCAGGATTTCTCTATCTTGCACAATGCATATCCTTCAGTATTTGGGTCTGGTCATAAACATCCCAAAATCCAGTCTAACTCCCACTCAGTCCCTAGAGTTTATAGGAGCTTTGGATACCAGGAAAGCAAGGGCCTATCTCCCCCAGGCCCGTTGCCTTCGCATGGTGCAGTTAGCTTCTCAGGCAGTGCTAAAATCTCATCTCACTGCCCGAGATATGTTAGAACTATTAGGCCACATGGCATCTACAGTGCATGTGGTTCCTTATGCTCGCCTCCATATGAGAGCAGCCCAGTGGACTCTATCCACTCAATGGACCCAGGCATCAGGGTGCCTGTCAGACAAAATAGCAAACTCAAATCGCTTTACTTTGTCTCTCCAGTGGTGGCAGTCCACTCACAACCTGTTGCTGGGGTCCCCATTTCAACAACCTTTACCCCAGGCAACTCTCACGACAGATGCTTCACCAGTGGGTTGGGGAGCTCATCTGCAAGACCTCTCCACCCAAGGCACTTGGACTCCACAGGAGATGCATCTACATATCAATCTCTCAGAACTCAGAGCCATCTTCCTTGCTCTTCGAGTGTTCCACACCCTGCTCAGCTACAAGACAGTCCTCATTCATACGAACAATCAAGTAGCCATGTTCTACGTGAACAAGCAGGGGGGAACAGGCTCTGTCACTTTGCAACAATGCTTTGCGACTATGGGCCCTCGTCAGGGAGCATCAGATTCATCTGGCAGTGTATCTTTCAGGCATACAAATCTCTTGGGCAGACAGACTCAGTCGAGTTCTGCTTCCACACAAATGGGCTCTATATGCAGACCAGGTGGCCAAGATTTTTCAAATTTGGGGAACCCCGGACATAGACCTCTTTGCAAGTCCGTTGAATGCCAAACTTCCCCGGTTCTGTTCCAGAATTCCGGCTCGAGGCTCTCAGGCCAGGGATGCTTTTCTCCTTCACTGGGGTCAAGACTTCCTGTATGCCTTTCCGCCCACTCCCCTAATTCCCAAAACCCTGTTCAAACTTCAGAGATACAGAGGCCGTATGATTCTCATAGCTCCACATTGGCCAAGGCAAGTGTGGTACTCTCTGCTTCTTCATCTCTCTCAAACTCCCTCCCTGGAGTTAGGGTCTGCTCCAGATCTCCTATCTCAAGAGAACGGAATGTTATGGCATCCCACTCCCCAGTCTCTGCATCTCAGAGCTTGGTTGCTGAAGGCCTAGATCTCCAGGATCTTAACCTCCCTCAACAAGTAAAGGATATCCTTTATGCTTCCAAGAAGCCTTCCACAAGACGCTCTTATGCTTTCAAGTGGAAAAGGTTTACCATATGGTGTCCGCAGAAGGGTCTTAACCCCCTTGCGATACCTCTGGAATCATTACTGGAGTATCTCCTTCATTTATCCAATGCAGGACTTAAAACTAACTGAGTCCATTTGAGTGCTATTGCAGCTTCCTTCAAGCCTCTAAATGGACAGCCTATTTCCTCCCATCCTCTTATAGCAAGATTTATGAGAGGCCTTCTTCTAACTAAGCCTCCCATTAGGCCACCACCGGTGGCATGGGATTTAAACTTGGTTCTTGGTCAGCTTATGAAGCCACCTTTTGAACCCTTAGCTACTACCTCATTGAAATTCCTTTCTTGGAAGGTTATCTTTCTCATTGCAATCACATCAGCATGCCTCATCAGTGAGTTGCAGGCACTAGTAGCTGAACCACCTTGTACAAGGTTCCATCATGACAAGGTAGTCCTTAGAACTCATCCACACTTTATGCCAAAGGTGGTCTCGCCTTTTCATCTAAACCAAGCGGTCTACCTGCTTGTGTTTTTTCCAAGGCCTCATGCATCTAATGCAGAGAGGATTCTTCATACTTTGGACTGTAAAAGAGCTTTGGCCTTTTACTTGCAAAGAACGCAGCAACATAGAAAGTCCTCCCAACTCTGTTGCTTTTGATCCTTCTCATTTGGGACTTCCATTCTCTAAGAGAATACTGTCCAACTGGATTGTACAGTGTATTTCCTTTGCCTATCAGAGTAAGAATCTTCCTCTGGAGGGCCATGTCACAGCTCACAATGTGAGAGCCATGGCAGCTTCAATGGCTCATCTGCACTCTGTGTCTGTTGATGACATCTGTCGAGCAGCCACTTGGGCCTCGGTTCATAACTTCGCAGCCCATTACTCCTTGGACAGGGACTCCCGCCGGGATGCCTTATTTGGTCAGGCTGTTCTTCAACACCTGTTCCATGCCTAATCAACTCCTACCCACCATCCCTGGTTGGATTCCAGAGATCCATGGGGGGAAGTGGAGCCCTTCACAGGGGGACACAACTTCTGGGGTCTCTCCCTGGCATCTAAAGCTAGGGAGTCCCCACATGTGAAGACTACATTCCTGCTTGTTCCTGGCGATAGCATAGTTACTCACCTGTAACAGGTGATCTCCAGGAACAGCAGGAATTTAGTCTTCACAGCCCACCCACCTCCCCTAGGAGTTGTATCTCTCTATCTCTTTTCCTTTCCCTCTCTCTCTCTCTTTGTCTCAGCTTTAAAACTCAACTGGAGAGAGGCCGTTGGGAAAGGCGGGAAGGCAGCACGCAGGCACTGTGGGATGCTCCCAAAAGCTTTCTAATTGGACACTGGGGAGTGTTCCCGCGCAGGCTCTGTCGGTACCGATGTACCCATATGTGAAGACTAAATTCCTTCTGTTTCCGGAGATCACCTGTTACAGGTGAGTATGCTTTATCATGTCTTTGGGGTGATAAGAGTCCTTTGGGCTTGGTGTGGTGGTTATGCTATGTGATGTGTCCATAGTGTTCTGTGAACAGAAGAGTCTTGTGTCTTTCCCGGAAGTCTTTGATGGAACGAATATCTTAAGGCAGGGTGTTTCATAATTTTGGTGCGGCTAGTGATAGTGCTCTTTTGGATGCTGATTGCTTACTTTTCCTGAAGTCCAGTGGCATGTTGATCGTGTAGCTGTTGTTGGTTCTTCTGGGGCAGGTGCTTTCATCTATTGTAATTAGGGTTTCCAGGGTATTGGCTGAGGAGTGATGGAAGAATTTGAAGATGTTTAGTATTGTGTTAAACTTGGCAGGTGCTTGGATTGGTAGCCAGTGTAGTTGATATAGTATTGGTGTGATTTGTTTGGTTCCACTGATGATTTGCGCTGTTGTGTTGTGCACCATTTGTAATGGGTGAATGGTTTGTTTTGGTAAGCCTTGGTAGAGTGAGTTGCCATAATCCAATATTGGTGTGATGATGACTTGACAAATAGTCCAGAAGTGAACATGCTGTAGGAGTAGTTTAATCCTTCTTATGATACTTAATTTGTGGTATGCCTTCGTTGATATCTTGTTTATATGAGATTGGAGGTTGATGTTTTTGTCTAGTGTTATGCCTAACTTGTGCACTTCCTCTTTTAGAGGTATGGTTTGGTTGAGCAGTTAGATTTGTTGTGGAGGGTTGAAGGTAGTGCTGCTGTTGATGTACAGCGCTTCTGTTATCTCCAGGAACAAGCAGGAATGTAGTCATCACAAATGGGTATTGTTGGTACCAACGGAGCCTGTGCGGGAATGCTCCCCAGCGTCCAATTAGAAAGCTTTTGGGAGCATCTCACAGCGCCTGCGTGCTGCCTTTCTGCCTTTCCCAGCTGCCCCTCTCCAGTTCTTCGTTTTCCGTGAAGCCAGCAGGTCGTCGTTCCTGTCGCCGCAGAAAAGTCTTCCTTATTACTTTCTTTTTTTGTGGCCGCGTCTGCCTTCCTCGACGCTTTACCGGTACTGCCAGTTTTTCTTTCTTTATTTCTGTTCTTTAAAAAAAATATTTATATGTACTTGGTATTTTTTTTTCCCCATTTTTCCCAGGTGCACGAGCCATTTTGGGCCTTTGGCCCCAAAACTTTTTCCTACAATGGAGAAACCTGCTTCAAGTTTCAAAAAGTGCACCAAGTGTGGCGGTACCATCTCCGTCACCGACACCCATGAATGGTGTCTGAAATGTTTAGGTCCTGACCACTCCATCACAGATTGTATGTCCTGTGCCATGATGTCTAAAAGAGGTCGGCAGAACCGAGCTGCTAAGCTCAGTACCCTGTTTCCCTCCGATGCAGCTTCGGTGGCATCCACGTCTTCTAGGGCTTCCTCTTCCTCCCGTGGATCTCAGGTAACTAAACATAAGTCCAGCCGGTCCTTAAAGGGTAGATCTCCTTCTAAGAACGGAGATGCCTCTGGCATTGCCCTTGAGGATAATGCACTGGCAAAACTGCCCCGACGGGAAGCTTCGGCTTCCAAAGCATTATCGGGGCTCCAGGATTTTTTCGAGGCCTCGACCTCGGCAGAACTACTAGTGCCATGCTCTGGGGTACCGGCTCTCTTCTCCGGTACCGACATCCAGGCATCGGCAGCCAGGTTCCTGGCTTTTGAACGCAGTCTGGCGGCAGCTCTCCTTGTGGCATCGATACCCTCGGAACCGCGTCAGACAGTTCAGCCGGTACTGGCACCGGTACTGATAGCGTCGACATGGATGCCCTCCAGTACTGATTCCCCCTGGTACCGACTTCGGTCAGTACAGGTATCAGGCTCTACAACAGCATCCGGACAGAAGGTACTTCGAGTCCTCAGAGGAATCTGAGGATTCCGATTAGTTCTGTCGATACCGGAGCACTTCTTCCAGAGGAGCCCTCCTCCTCTAAACGCAGGATGTCTCCTCCAGAGGATGTCTCCTTCCAGGATTTCATCAGGGAGGTGGCTCGGGGTGGCTCCTGAAACAGAGCCCAGAGCAAAGGAGCTGGAAATTTTACAATATCCAAATCTCCTAAGGAGGCAGCTACTTTGCCCATCCATGAGATCTAGCATGATCTCATGCTCAGAATGTGGGAGACCCCTCTTAACCACCTCTCCTCATACTCGTAGTCTTGACACTATGTATCGAGTCCCTCCTTGTCCTGGTTTCCAGAAAACTCAGCTCCCTCACCACTCTATTGTAGTGGAGTCAGCTATGAGAAGGATCAGGAGTGCAAAGAGGCATGCCTCTAATCCCCCAGGACGTGAGTGCAAAACTTTGGATGCTTTTGGACGTCGTACTTTCTAAGCTTCCATGCTTTCTGCCAGGATCAGTTCCTATATTTTATATATGGGAATGTTCCTGAAGGGAAGCCACAGGAGATTGATGTTTTCAGTCCTCTTCTTCCTGAAGATAGGCAGGATTTTCTCACATTGGTCAAACATGCCCAGGATGTTTCTAAATTTGTCAACCATGCAGCTTTTGACTGTTTTGAGTGCATAAGCAGAACCTCTGCCATTGGCATAGGTGCACGTAGAATTGCCTGACTCCAGGCATCTGATTTGGAGCTCTGGGTACAAGACAAATTGGGCAATATTCCTTGTACTGGTGAGAACCTGTTTGGCAAAGATTGGCAGGAAAAGGCCATTGAGTTGGATGCTGACAACTCCACCTTGGACAGATTATCCAAGGGCACAGCTGAACCTGCAAGAAAGAAATCTTTCAAAAAACTATTCTTTTCCACAAAGAAAAGGTTATCTCCAAGAACAAGCAGGAATGAGTCTTCACATATGGGTATCGTCGGTACCGACGGAGCCTGCGCGGGACCGCTCCCCAGCGTCCAAAAGGAAAGCGTCTGCCTTCTCGACGCTGGACCGGTACCGCCGGTCTTTTTCTTTCTTTATTTAAAAAAAAAAAAACTACTGTTTTTCTCACTTCAGTGCATTTTTTCTTTCTTCGGCCTTAGGCCTAGGAAAAATTTACCTCATGGAAAAGCCCGCCTCCGGGTTTAAAAAGTGCACGAAGTGCAGCGGCACTATTTCTGTCACCGACACCCATGAATGGTGTCTAAAATGTTTAGGTCCTGACCACTCCATCACGGATTGTGAATCCTGTTCCATGATGTCTAAAAGAGGTATACAGAATCGAGCAGCCAAGCTCAGTACCCTGTTTCCCTCTGATGCAGCTTCGGTAGCATCGACGTCTTCCAGGGCCTCTTCTTCCTCCCATGGATCTCAGGTAACCAAACTTAAGTCCAGCCGGTCCTCGAAGGGTAGATCTCCCTCTAAGTATCGAGATGCCTCCGGGCTTGCTCTCGAGGAATCCGCAGCGGCAAAATTACCCCGGCGGGAGGCTCCGGCTTCCAAAGCTTTATCTATGGGGTCACAGGTTGACATCGATGGCTCGGCCTCGACTGCTCACCTGTTGCCATGTTCTGGGGTACCGGTGGTTCCCACTGGTACCGACATCTGGACATTGGTGGTGTCGATGGATCAGAATATCCTGACCATGCAGCGTGCCATTACGGCATTCATATAAGCTGCGACGCCTTCGGTACCGCAACAAACTCCGTTGTCGGTACTGGCTCCAGCACCGGTACCGATTGCATCGACATCGGCTTCGGTGTCGACTGCAGCGGTACACTGTTCTGTGATGCCCATCGGTACCGAATCGGTACCGATCACTCCCGATGTCGATACCACCTGGTATGCGTATCGGGCTCTGCAGGAGCATCCAGACAGGCGATACTTTGATTCCTCTGAAGACTCTGATGAATCAGAGGCCTCTGTCGAAGCATCGGTAATCCTTCCTCAGGAACCCTCTTCTCCAAAAAGAAGAATGTCTCCTCCAGAAGACTTGTCTTTTCAAGACTTCATTAGGGAAGTGGCCAGGGGCCTCTCCATTTCAGTGGCCCCTGAGGCAGAGCCTAGAGCCAAAAAATTAGATATTTTACAATATCCTAAGGCTCCTAAAGAGGCAGCCACTTTAACAATTCATGAGATTCTTTATGATCACATGTTGGGCATATGGGAGACTGCTCTCACCATCTCCCCTCATTCTTGTAGGTTGGACAACATGTATCGTGTTCCTCCTTGTCCTGGCTTTCATAAGACTCAGCTTCCTCACCACTCCATTGTGGTGGAGTCTGCTATGAAGAAGATAAAGAGTACAAAACGGCACTCTTGTAATCCTCCAGGAAGAGAATGCAGAACCTTAGATGCCTTTGGCAGGAGAATTTTCCAGGCCAACATGCTTTTTGCCAGAATCAACTCCTATAGTCTCTATATGGTGATGTTTCTAAAAGAAGTTACAGATCATCTGCAAACTTTATCTCCTTTTATTTCAGAAGATAAAAGGGAAGAGTTTCTCACCTGGCTTAAACATGCCCAGGATGTTTCCAAATTTTCCAACCGTGCAGCCTTTGACTCTTTTGAGTGTGCCAGCAGAGCCTCGGCTATTGCCATAGGTGCACGCAGAGTTGCTTGGTTACAAGCTTCTGATTTGGAACCCTGGGTTCAGGATGGACTAGGAAACCTTCCTTGTACAGGTGAAAACCTTTTTGGCAAAGATTGGCAAGCAAAGGCCACCCAAATGGATGCTGAAAATTCTGCTTTAGATAGACTCTCAAAGTCTACTTCTGCTCCTTTTAAGAAAAGGTTGTTCAAAAAGGTATTTTTTCCCAAAAAAGGGAGATATTATTTTGCCTAAGGTCAGCAGGCATCTTCTGCAGGTCGTTTTGCCACATAGAGACAGCAACAACCAAAACAGGCCAAGCCTAAGGCTGCTAGGACTGCTACGGCCCAACAGCCTCGGCCTCCTCAGGGCCTTTGACTTTCAACTAGAGATCTTAGCCTTTCTGGCTCTTAAAGAACCAGAGCCTCTCACCATTCCAGGAAGGATAGCTCACTTTGCTCCCAGGTGGGAACAAATCACAGCAGAGCAATGGACCCTCTCCATCGTAAGGGAGGGGTACAAGCTTCATTTCTTAAACCTTCCTCCTCACACCATGGTGAGACAGTTCAATTCTCCAATATCTCTCCTCGAACTTCTGGGTCAGGAGATTGCTACCCTTTTTGCCCAAGGGGCAATAGAAGAAGTACCCCTTCTTCAATAGGGCTCAGGGTTCTACTCCCCCTATTTTCTTATCCCAAAGAAAACAGGGGGCTACAGACCCATATTAGATCTCAGAGAATTGAACAAGTTTCTATGCAAGGAGAAATTCAAGATGATTTCTCTCGGTACTCTCCTTCCATACCTTCAGAGTCAGGATTGGCTTTGTTCTCTAGACCTCAAGGATGCGTACACCCATGTCCTCATCCATCCAACCAAACACAAGGAGCAAGAGTAGAGAATTGGTGAGATAGATTTATTGAAACTATCTCACCAATTCTCTACTCTTGCTCCTTGTGTTTTCTCCGGATTTTACTGCGAGAGCACGTGCTCCTCTCTGTGCATTCATCCATCCAACACACAGAAGGTTCCTTTATCAAGGGAAGCACTACCAATACAGAGTGCTTCCTTTCGGTCTGGCTTCTGCACCAAGAGTGTTCACCAAATGCATGGCAGTAGTAGCTGCATTTCTACGCACTCTAGGGATATTCGTATTCACATATCTGGACAACCGGCTCATCCGAGCTCCATCCCAGACTTCCCTAGCCTGCACAAGGCGTGTTCTTCAGTATCGGGGACTTGTAATAAACATCCCAAAATCCCATCTCTCCCCTACTCAGTCTCGAGAGTTCATAGGGGCCTTGCTGGATACCACAACTCTAAGGGCCTATCTTCCCCAGGCCCGTTGCCTACGCTTGGTGCAGTTAGCCTCACAAATTCAGTTAAAATCCCATTTAACTGCTCGAGAGATGTTATAATTGTTAGGCCACATGGCATCCACTGTGCATGTGGTTCCTTACGCTCGCCTTCACATGAGGGCAGCTCAATGCACCCAGGCATCAGGGTGCCTGTCAGACAAAATAGCAACCTCCAGTCGCCTCTTTTGCTCTCTCCAGTGGTGGAGGTCCACTCAAAATCTGTTGCTAGGGTCCGCCTTTCAACAGGTGTTACCCCAAGCAACCCTTACAACAGATGCCTCTCCAAGAGGTTGGGGAGCTCATCTACAAGATCTCTCCACTCAAGGCATCTGGTCTCCACAGGAGACATCTCTACATATCAACCTCTTAGAGCTCAGAGCAATTTTTCTAGCTCTGTCTTCCACACCCTGCTCAGCTACACGACCGTCCTCATCCACACGGACAACCAAGTAGCCATGTTCTACGTGAACAAGCAGGGTGTGGGACTGGCTCTGTCGCTTTGCAACAAAGCTCTGAGATTGTGGGCCTTCGCCAGAGAGCATCAAATTTATCTCATGGCAGTGTATCTTCCAGGGGTTCAAAACTCTTGGGCAGACAGACTCAGTCGAGTTATGATTCCACACGATTGGTCCCTCCATGGGGACCAGATAGCCAGGATCTTCCGAATTTGGGGAACCCCGGACATAGACCTGTTTGCAAGTTCATGAAATGCCAAACTTCCCCGGTTCTGTTCCAGGATTCGGTGTCAGGGAGTTCAGGCCAGGGATGCCTTCCTCCTTCATTGGGGGTAAGACTTCCTCTATGCCTTTCCACCCATTCCCCTAATTCCAAAGACCCTGTTCAAACTTCAGAGAGACAAGGAGTCTATGATCCTCATAGCACCACATCGGCCACGCCAAGAGTGGTACCCTCTACTTCTGCATCTCTCTCAAGCTCCCTCCCTGGACTTGGGATCTGCTCCAGACCTCCTGTCCCAGGAGGAGGGAGCGTTGTGGCACCCAAATCCCCAGTCTCTTCACCTCAGAGCCTGGTTGCTGAAGGCCTAGACCTTCAAGATTTGCATCTTTCTCAGCAAGTGAAGGATATCCTTCATGCTTCCAGAAAGCCTTCCACTAGACGTTCCTATGCTTTTAAATGGAAAAGATTTACCATTTGGTGTGCAGAGAAGGGTCTTAACCCTCTTGCAATACCTCTGAATTCTTTACTAGAGTATTTGCTGCATTTATCCCATGCAGGCCTTAAAACGAATTCAGTAAGAGTCCATTTGAGTGCTATTGCAGCATCCCTTAAGCCTCTCAATGGACAGCCTATTTCCTCTCATCCTCTTATTGCAAGATTCATGAGAGGCCTTCTTTTAACTAAACCTCCCATTAGACCACCTCCAGTGGCATGGGATTTGAATTTGGTTCTTGGCCAGCTTATGAAGCCACCCTTTGAACTCTTAGCCACTACCTCCTTGAAATTCCTTTCCTGGAAGGTTGTTTTTCTCATTGCAGTCACCTCAGCTCGCTGTATCAGTGTGCTGCAAGCCTTGGTGGCTAATCCTCCTTATACAAGGTTCCATCATGACAAGGTAGTCCTCAGGACTAATCCACACTTTATGCCTAAAGTGGTCTCACCTTTTCATCTGAACCAGGAGGTGTATTTACCTGTCTTTTTTCCAGGACCTCATGCATCAAGTGCAGAGAGGAATCTTCATACCCTGGATTGTAAGAGAGCACTTGCTTTTTACTTACAAAGGACACAGCAACATAGAAAGTCCTCTCAGCTATTTGTTGCTTTTGATCCCTCTCATTTAGGACTTCCAGTCTCTAAGAGAACTCTGTCCAATTGGATTGCTCAGTGTATTTCCTTCGCCTACCAGAGTAAGTACCTTTCTCTGGAGGGCCATGTCACAGCTCACAATGTGAGGGTCATGGCAGCCTCTATGGCTCATCTAAACTCTGTGTCCATCGACCAGATCTGTCGAGTGGCCACCTGGGCCTCGGTTCATACCTTTACAGCCCATTACTGCTTGGACAAAACTCCCGCCGGGATGCCTTGTTTGGTCAGGCTGTTCTCAAACACCTGTTCCATACCTAATCAGCTCCTACCCCCCATCCCTGGTTGGATGCCCGAGATCCATGGGGGTGAGGTGGAGCCCTTCTCAGGGACTCACAACCGTTGGGATCTCCCTGGCATCTCTAGCTGGGGAGTCCCCATATGTGAAGACTCATTCCTGCTTGTTCCTGGAGATAGCACAGTTACTTACTTGTAACAGGTGATCTCTGGGAACAGCAGGAATAAGTCTTCACAACCCACCCACCTCCCCTAGGAGTTGTATCTCTATCTCTCCTTTCCTTTCTCTCTCTCTCTTTGTCTCAGCTTAAAACTCGAACTGGAGAGAGGCGGTTGGGAAAGGCGGGAAGGCAGCGCGCCGGCGCTGTGGGATGTTCCCAAAAGCTTTCCTTTTGGACGCTGGGGAGCGTTCCCGCTCAGGCTCCGTCGGTACCGATGATACCCATATGTGAAGACTTATTCTTGCTGTTCCCAGAGATCACCTGTTACAGGTAAGTAACTGTGCTTTATCCTGCTTATTCCCAGCAGGGACGCTCTGCAGGTCAACCTGTCCAGAAGGGTCAGCAACCATCCAAGCAAAGAAAAGCAAAGACTGCTAAGCCTCAACCACCTCAGCAGTCTCAGCCTCCACAAGGCCTTTGACTTGCATCTAGAGAACTTAGCCTTCCTGGCTCTAAATGGACCAGAGCCTTCCACTATTCCAGGAAGGTTATGTCACTTTGCCCCAAGATGGGGGCAGATGACAGCAGAGCATTGGACACTCTCCATCATAAGAGGGGTACAAGTCTTCTAGAGACCTTTACAAAGACGCTTTCTACCTAGGGGGCAAGAGGCCTGTGAAACCTTTTCAATAGGTGTTAACACCAGGTGTCAGTTCAAAAGGCCATTTTGAAAGACTCCTTCTATCCAAGCAAGGACTGTTAATCATCCAGGGAGTTGGTCACAGCTTACCTCAGCAGCACAGGCATATATAGCTGAACCAGAGCTCTGTGATCCTCAGTCTTGAAAGCCTAGAAAAGGGGACTGTTACTTCTGGAGAGAGATCTGCAATTGTGAGTATATACTTCTGGGAATTTTCTGAAAGGAATTCTTTCTATTAAAGCTATTTAATCTGTGAACCCACTATTTTTTTGTTAAATCAGTCAGGGCCTAGTAGCAGCAGTTTAAGTTTAAAATTAAAACACAGAAGAGAACTTTCTGGTTACATTTCATACCCAGCAGAGAGCTTGTAGTTTTAATTTAATAGTCACTCAGGGCCTAGCATCAGCAAAGTACTTTTAGTTTAAATTTAAAAAACAGAAGAGAGCTTTCTGGTTAAATTTAAAACCCAGCAGAGAGCTTGTAGTTTAGATTTCATAATAAGTTAGAGCCTAGCAGCAGCAAAGAGCTATAATTTAAATCAAATAAGAATATAGCTTACCTCAGCAGCACAGGACAGGGTACTCTGTAGCAGCCCTGTTTTAATAAGTGTTATTTCCCTCCCTCCCCACACCCACCCACCCCTGGGATAGTCATAGCTTTATAGGTACTTACACATCTTAAAATATAGGAGGTGCTCTCAGGTGAAGCTCATTACCCAAATCAGTCATACACTAAGGACCTGAGATCAATTAAGCTTCAGGTGAGCAAGGTATATTAAACGTATTAGGTACAGTTTTATTGGTATAAATATCCATAGCAACCCTTAGTAGGTAAAGAACTTAAAGATCCAAACAAAAACTAAGATGCAGACAGTAGTCCAGCAGCGAGATGGGGGCTTTCCAGTCTTTTGCTTTGAGTATTACATGTATGATTTTCTCCCAGTTGGTGAGAGGTCTTACGTGTGCACTAGGTGCAAGGAGCTCTTTGCTCCCAGGGAACAAGTCCATTCTCTAGAGGCTAGAGTAGCAGACTTGGAAAGCATAAGAAAGACAGAGAGGTACATAGATGAGACCTACAGGGATATAGTCCTGAAGTCCCATCTCCAGTCTGGCAGCATCCCTGTTGCCATGGAGGAGAGAGGTCACGTGACAGGAGAGCATCACCCTGGTGTGGCAGGAAGTGATCCTCTAACTAGGACCTGTCCTCCAGGTGATGTAAAACCCTCTCGCACCTAGGAGATTTCTCCAGGGCCATGTGCCCATGAGGGAAGGGTTAGGACAGCCTTTACAGTTGGTGATTCGATCATTAGACATGTAGATAGCTGGGTGGCTGGTGGACGTGAGGATCGCCTGGTAACATGCCTGCCTGGTGCGAAGGTAGCGGACCTCACGCACCACCTAGATAAGGTCTTAGATAGTGCTGGGGAGGAGTCTGCTGTTTTGGTACATGTCGGTACCAATGACATAGGAAAATATGGTAGGGAGGATTTGGAGGCTAAATTTAGGCTTTTAGGTAGGAAGTTGAAGTCCAGAACTTCCAGGGTAGCGTTCTCCAAAATGCTTTCCGTTCCACGTGCAGGGCTCAAAAGGCAGGCAGAGCTCCGGAGTCTCAATGCGTGGATGAGACATTGGTGCAGAGATGAGGGGTTTGGATTTGTTAGGAACTGGGGAACATTCTGGGGAAAGGAGGGGCTCTTCTTAAGGGATGGGCTTCACCTTAACCAGGATGGAACCAGGCTGCTGGCATTAACCTTTAAAAAGGAGAGAGCAGCTTTTAAACTAGATAATAGGGGAAAGCCGACAGTCACCCAAGAGCGGATGGTTCGGAAGAATGTATCCTTGAAGGATACTACCAAAAGCAGAGAGGTTCCAAAAAAGAGTAAAGTAGCCCAAATTCTCTCGAGTATGGAGCAGACAGAGGTTAAAGATCCCAAATTACCCATGTCTACCAATAGCCAAATTAATATGAATAAAATACAGTCTCTAAAATGCTTGTATGCAAATGCTAGAAGTCTAAAAAATAAGATGGGAGAGTTAGAATGTATAGCACTAAATGAGAGGTTAGATATGATTGGAATAACAGAGACATGGTGGAAGGAGGACAACCAGTGGGACACTGTGATACCTGGGTACAAACTATATCGTAATGAGAGAGCTGATCAAATTGGTGGAGGGGTTGCGCTCTGTTAGAGAGGGCATTGAGTCAGAAAGGATTAAAGTTTTGCAGGAAACAAAATTTGCTGTAGAATCTCTATGGATTGAAATTCCACGTAAAAAGGGGAAGGCGATGGCAGTGGGGGTGTACTATCGACCACCTGCCCAGAATGAACAAATGGATGATGAAATGCTCAAAGAAATCAAGGAAGCTAACAAACGTTACAGCACGGTAAAAATAATGGGTTATTTCAATTTCCCCGGTATCGAATGCGTCAGTGTCACGGCAGGACATGCTAGGGAGATAAGTTACTAGATGAAATAAATGACTGCTTCTTGGAGCAGCTGGTTCATGAACCGACCAGAGGGGAAGCCATATTAGACCTAGTCCTTAGTGGAACACCAGATCTAGTGCAAGAGATAAGGGTGTTGGGTCCACTTGGAAATAGTGATCATAGCATGATCGCCTTTGATTTAATTAGTGGAGGAGGGGATAGTAAGGAAATCCACAGTACTACCTTTTAACTTTCGAAAGGGAGACTATGATAAAATGAGGAAAATAGTTAAGAAAAAGCTAAAAGGAGCAGTTGCAAAGGTTAAAGACTTACATCAAGCTTGGGTGGTGTTGAAAAATAATATCTTGGAAGCCCATACCAGCTGTATTCCACGCTTTAAGAAAAGTGGAAGGAAGTCCAAAAAACTGCCAGCATGGTTTAAAGGTGAGGTCAGAGAGGCTGCTGTTGCCAAAAAAGCATCTTTCAGGAAATGGAAAAAAGAGCCAAACGACAAAACCTGGAAACAGCACAAGCACTGGCAGGTCAAATGCAAGGCATTGATAAAGCAGGCAAAGGGAGAATTTGAGAAGAAGCTTGCTTGCGGAAGCAAAAACGTGAAATAAAGATTTTTTCAAGTACATTCGTAGCAAAAAACCTGTGAGAGAGTCAGTTGGTCCATTAGATGATAGAGGAGTTAAAGGGGCACTAAGAGGCGACAAGGCGATAGCGGAGAGACTGAATGATTTCTTTGCTTCGGTCTTTACTGAGGAAGATGTAGGGATGTTACCCATGACTGAAGTGGTATTTAAAGGTGCGGAAGAATTGAAGGAAATATCGATACATCGGGAAGATGTATTACAACTATTAGATAAACTGAAGAGTAGCAAATCACCTGGGCCGGATGGTATACATCTAAGGGTGTTGAAAGAACTGAAATATGAGATTGCAGACCTGCTATTAGTAATCTGTGAACTATCATTAAAATCATCTCTAATACCTGAAGATTGGAGGATCGCTAATGTAACACCAATTTTTAAAAAGGGTCCCAGGGGTGATCCGGGAATCTACAGACCGGTGAGCCTCACTTCAGTACCGTGAAAAATGGTAGAAACCATCATAAAGAATAAAATTATTCAGCATGTAGATAGTCATGGCCTAATGGGAGACAGCCAACATGGCTTTAGACAAGGAAGATCTTGTCTTACTAATCTGTTATGTTTTTTTGAAAGTGGACAAAGGTGAGTCGGTTGATATAGTGTATCTAGACTTTCAGAAAGCCTTTGACAAGGTCCCTCATCAGAGACTTTTGGCAAAACTAAAGAGTCATGGGATAGGAGGCAGTGTACTACTGTGGATCAGGAACTGGTTAAAAGATAGAAAGCAGAGGGTTGGGCGAAATGGCCAATTTTCCCAATGGAGAAAGGTGAATAATGGTGTACCCCAGGGATCTGTGCTGGGTCCGCTGCTTTTTGACATATTCATAAATGACCTGGAAAGTGGAATAACGAGTGAGGTTATCAAATTTGCAGATGACACAATACTATTTAAAGTTGTTAAAACCCCAGAGGATCTTGATAAATTCGAAGACTGGGCATCAAAATGGCAGATGAAATTTAATGTGGACAAGTGCAAAGTTATGCACCTAGGGAAGAACAACCCAAACTATGGTTACACAACTATGGTCGCCGTATCTTAAAAAGGATATAGCGTTATTAGAAAAGGTTCAGAGAAGAGCCACCAAAATGGTAAAGGGGATGGAAGAATACTCCTATGAAGAAAGGCTAAAAAGGTTAGGGCTCTTTAACCTGGAAAAGAGATGGCTGAGGGGAGAAATGATAGAAGTCTATAAATTAATGAACGGAGTGGAATGGGTAAACGTAGATCGATTGTTTACGTTATCAGAATATAGAAAGACTAGGGGACATACAATGAAGCTACAGGGTAAACTATTTAAGACTAATAAAAGGAAATATTTTTTCACTCAACGTGTAATGAAACTTTGGAATTTGTTACCGGAGGATGTAGTAAAGGCTGTTAGTGTAGCTTGGTTTAAAAAAAGGTTTGGACATGTTCCTGGAGGAAAAGTCCATAAAGCATTATTAAGAAGGGACCCAGGATATCAATGCTTGACCCAGTACAAGCATTGCGGAACCTGTGTCTTTTGGGGAAACTGCTAGGTACTTATGACCTAGATTGGCCACTGTTGGAAACAGGATACTGGGCTTGATGGACCTTGGTCTGACCCAGTATGGCATATCTTATGTTCTTATGCTTCATTTTCTGAGCTTGCCCCCTCCCACAATCGTAAAACATTTCAGTTCTCAGACCTCTCTCATCAGCCTGTTAGATCAAGAGGTCACCATGCTTCTTGCCCAAGTGGCAATAGAAGAAGTACCCATTCCTCAGCAGGGTACAGGGTTTTACTCCCCCTATTTTCTTATCCCAAAGAAAACAGGAGGTCACAGACCTATTTTAGATCTCAGAGAATTGAACAAATTCCTGTTCAAGGAGAAATTCAAAATGGTTTCTCTAGGATCTTTGCTGCCATACCTTCAGAGTAAGGATTGGCTATGTTCTCTAGATCTCAAGGATGCGTACACTCATATTCTCATCCATCCATCTCACAGAAAGTTCCTTTGGTTCCTTTTTCAAGGGAAGCACTACCAATACAGGGTGTTCCCGTTTGGCCTGGCCTCAGCTCCAAGGGTGTTCACGAAATGTTGCATGGCTGTAGTAGCAGCATTTCTCCGCACTCTAGGAATATTCGTCTTCCCCTACTTAGACGATTGACTCATTCGAGCCCCATCAGAGTCAGTGGCCAGGACTTCTCTATCCTGCACAATGCGTATCCTTCAGTATTTGGGTCTAGTCATAAACATCCCAAAATCCATCCTAACTCCCACTCAGTCTCTAGAATTCATAGGAGCTGTGTTGGATACCAGAAAGGCAAGGGCCTACCTCCCTCAGAGCCGTTGCCTTCGCATGGTGCAGTTAGCTTCTCAAGCAGTGCTGAAGTCCCATCTCGCTGCTCGAGAAATGTTACAACTACTAGGCCACATGGCTTCTACTGTGCATGTGGTTGCTTATGCTCGCCTCCATATGAGAGCAGTCTAGTGGACTATCTCCAGGAACAAGCAGGAATAAGTCCTCACATATGGGTACGTCGGTACCGACGGAGCATGCGCGGGAATGCTCCCCAGCTTCCCAGAATGAAAGCTTTTGGGGCATCCCACAGCGCATGCGCGCTGCCTTCCTGCCTTTCCTACCAACTCTCCTCAGTTCTTCTTTTCCGCGGAGCCAGCAGGTCGCGTTCCTGTCACCGCTGAAGAAGTTCTTTATTTTAATTTATTTCTTTGGTCGCGTGTCTGCTTCCCCCGACGCCGGACCGGTACCGCCGGTCTTTTCTTTTCTTTTCTTCTAAAAAAAAAAAAAATATATATATATAATACTTTCCTCACTTGGTGTATTTTTCTTCTTAGGCCTCCAGGTCCACAAGAAATTTTCCCTCATGGAAAAACCAGCCTCCGGCTTCAAAAAATGCACTAAGTGTAGCGGTACAATTTCTGTTAGATACCCATGAATGGTGTCTTAAATGTTTGGGGCCTGAACACTCCATCCCGGATTGCTAGTCCTGTTCTCTGTCTAAACGAGGGTTACAGAACCGGGCAGCCAAGCTCCATGTGCTGTTTCCCACGGATGCACCGGCGGTAGCATCGACATCTTCCCGGTCTTCCTCTCCTGATGGATCTCAGGTAACCAAACATACATTTAGCAGGTCCTCGAAGGGCAAATCTCCCTCTAAGCATCGAGATTCCTCCGGGCTTGCCCTTGAGGATCCTGCCCCAGCCAAACAACCCCGGCGGGAAGCTCCGGCTTCCAAAGCTCCTCCTATGGGGTTACAGGTTGACATCGATGGCACGGCCTCGACCGATCACCTGTTAGACTGCTCTGGGGTACCGGCACAATCTCCCGGTACCGACATCCAGGCAGTCGTGGCGTCAATGGATCACACTGTGCAATCCATGCAGCAGTCTATACTGGCTTTCATCAAGGCTGCGACGCCGTCGGTACCACAACAACCTCTGTTGTCGGTGCCGGTACCGGTACCAACTTCGATACCGGTACCGGCTGCATCGACATCGGCCAGGATACCGGTTCCGGCTCCCTGTCCTGGGCTATTTCTCGGTACCAACCCGGTACCGGGGACACCCGATGTCGGTACCGATCGATATGCCTATCGATCTTTGGAATCGAGCAGACGATACTTCGATTCTTCTGATGATTCTGAGTCATCGGATGAGTCCCCTGAAGTATCTGTCACCCTTCCTGAGGAGCCGCCTTCTCCAAAAAGGAGAATGTCTCCTCCAGAGGATTTGTCCTTTCAAGACTTCATAATAGAAGTAGCTAAAGGACTCTCTATTTCAGTAACCTCTGAAAAAGAACCTAGAGCAAAAAAATTAGATATTTTGGGATACTCTAAGGTTCCCAGAGAGGCAGTCACCTTGCCAATTCATGAACTTCTTCAAGAACATTTGATTGAATTGTGGGAGACTCCTCTCACCCTTTCTCCTCATTCTCGTAGATTGGACACAATGTACCGTGTCCCTCCTTCTCCTGGATTTCAAAAAACTCAGCTTCCTCACCACTCCATTGTGGTGCAGTCAGCTATGAAGAGGATAAAGAGTACCAAAAGACACTCTTCTACTCCCCCAGGAAGAGAATGCAGGACCTTGGATGCTTTTGGTAGGAAAATCTTCCAAGCTAGCATGCTTATTGCCAGAATCAGTTCATACAGCCTTTATATGGGTAGGTTTCTGAAGGAGGTTGCAGAAAAACTGCACAACTTTCTCCCTTTTATTCCAGAGGATAAAAGGGATGAGTTCCTTCTTTGGCTTAAGCATACTCAAGACATTTCAAAGTTTTCCAACAGGGCAGCCTTTGATTCTTTTGAAGGTGCCAGCAGAGCCTCAGGCATTGCTATAGCTGCTCGTAGAATTGCTTGGCTCCAGGCTTCTGATCTAGAACTCTGGGTTCAAGATGGTTTAGGAAATCTGCCCTGTACAGGTGAAAATCTGTTTGGCAAAGAGTGGCAAATTAAAGCCACTCAAATGGACGCAGAAAATGCTGCTCTGGATAGACTTTCTAAGTCTACCTCCACTCCGGCCAAGAAAATATTTTTTAAAAAGTCTTTTTACAAGAAGGGCAGATTTCCTTCCACTTCTGGTCGTCAATCTTCTACAGGTCGCTTGGCTACTAAGCATCAGCAACCTAAACAGGCCAGGCCTAAACCTGCAGGGGCTGCTGCAACCCAGCAGTCCCCAAGCCCCTCAGGGTTTTTGACTTGATACTAGAGAACTTAACCTTTCTGGCTCTACAACAGCCAGAACCTCTCACCATTCCAGGAAGGTTAGCTCATTTTGCTCCCAGATGGGAGAAAATCACATCAGAGCAGTGGACCCTCTCCATCATCAGAGAGGGCTACAAACTTCATTTCTCAGACCTTCCTCCCTACACCATGGTGAGACATTTCAATTCTCCCACATCTCTCCTCGACCTTCTGGATCAGGAGGTAACCACCCTTCTGGCCCAGAGGGCCATAGAAGAAATTCCTCTTCTTCAACAGGGGTCAGGGTTTTACTCTTCCTACTTTCTTATTCCAAATAAAACAGGGGGATACAGACCCATTCTAGATCTCAGAGAATTGAACAAATTTCTATGCAAGGAGAAGTTCAAGATGCTTTCTCTAGGCACTCTCCTTCCATAACTACAGAGTCAGGATTGGCTTTGTTCTCTAGATCTTAAGGATGCGTACACTCATGTCCTCATCCATCCATCCATCTCACAGAAAATTCCTATGTTTTCTGTTCCAGGGAAAACATTACCAATACAGAGTGCTTCCTTTCGGTCTAGCCTTTGCTCCAAGAGTGTTCACCAAATGCATGGCAATAGTTGCTGCATTTCTACGCACTCTGGGAATATTTGTCTTCCCCTACCTGTACGACTGGCTCATCCGAGCTCCATCTCAGTCAGAAGCCCAAATTTCCTTGGACCGCACCAGGTGCATTCTGCACTATCTGGGACTTGTGGTAAACCTCCCAAAGTCTCAGCTCACCCCTACTCAGTCCCTAGAATTCATAGGGGCCTGGTTGGACACCACTACTGCAAGAGCCTATCTTCCCCAGGCTCGTTGCCAACGTCTAGTGCAGTTAGCCTCCCAGATTCAGTCAAAGAGCCACTTAACTGCCCGGGAGATGCTACAACTACTAGGCCACATGGCTTCTTCAGTACATGTGGTGCCCTATGCTCGCCTACACATGAAAGCAGCTCAATGGACTTTGTCCACTCAGTGGACTCAAGCTTCAGGAGCACTCTCAGACCAAATAGCAAACTCCAAACGTCTCTTTTGGTCTCTCCAATGGTGGATGTCCACTCAAAATCTGTTGTTGGGGTCCCCCTTCCAACCTTTGTTGCCCCAAGCAATCATCACAACAGATGCCTCCCAAACAGGTTGGGGAGCTCATCTACAGGACCTCGCCACCCAAGGCACTTGGTCCCCACAAGAGACCTCTCTTCATATCAACCTCTTGGAACTTCGAGCAGTGTTCCTAGCTCTCAAGGTCTTTCATACCCTCCTCAGCTACCAGACAGTCCTCATCCAAACGGACAATCAGGGAGCCATGTTTTACATAAACAAACAAGGAGGAACTGGCTCTCTGTCGCTTTGCAACGAAGCTCTAAGATTATGGGCCTTCGCCAGAGAGCATCAAATCCATCTCCTGGCAGTATACCTCCCAGGAATTCAAAACTCTTGGGCAGACAGATTCAGTCGAGTTCTGCTTCCACACGAATGGTCCCTGCACATGGATCAGGTACTCAGAATCTTCCAGGAATGGGGAACCCCAGACATACACCTATTTGCAAGTCTGTGGAATGCCAAACTTTCCCGGTTCTGTTCCAGAATTCCGTGTCAGGGAGTTCAGGCTAAGGATGCCTTCCTCCTTCATTGGGGTCAGGACTTCCTGTATGCCTTTCCACCCATTCCTTTGATTCCCAAGACTCTGTTCAAACTTCAGAGGGATCAAGGATCTATGATCCTCATAGCTCCACGCTGGCCACGCCAAGTGTGGTACCCTCTACTTCTGCATCTCTCCCAAGCCCTCTCCCTGGACTTGGGAGCTGCTCCAGACCCTCTGTCTCAGGAGGAGGGGACTTTGTGGCATCCAAACCCCAAGTCCCTTCACCTCAGAGCTTGGTTACTGAAGGCCTAGACCTTCAAGACTTCAATCTTTCGCAGCAAGTGAGAGATATCCTCCATGCTTCCAGGAAACCTTCCACTAGGCGTTCCTATGCTTTTAAATGGAAAAGATTTTCCATTTGGTGTGCTCAACAGGGTCTTGATCCTCTGGCACTTCCTGTGAATTCTCTATTAGAATATCTCCTGCATCTTTCCAATGCAGGCCTTAAGATGAATTCAGTAAGGGTCCATTTAAGTGCTATTGCAGCATCCCTTAAGCCTATCAATGGACAACCTGTTTCCTCTCATCCTCTTATTGCAAGATTTATGAGAGGCCTAACTTTAACCAAACCTCCCATTCGACCTCCTCCGGTGGCATGGGACTTAAATTTGGTTCTTGGTCAGCTTATGAAGCCACCTTTTGAACCCTTAGCCACTACCTCCTTGAAATTTCTTTCCTGGAAGGTTATTTTCCTTATTGCAATCACTTCTGCTCGCCGCATCAATGAACTACAGGCCTTAGTGTCTAATCCACCTTATACAAGGTTCCATCATGATAAGGTAGTCCTTAGGACAAATCCTCACTTTATGCCTAAAGTGGTCTCACCTTTTCATCTTAATCAAGAGGTATATTTACCTGTCTTTTTTCCAGCTCCTCATGCATCCACTGCAGAGATGAATCTTCATACTCTAGATTGTAAAAGAGCTCTTGCTTTTTACTTACACAGGACACAGCAACATAGAAAGTCTTCCCAACTTTTTGTTGCTTTTGATCCTTCTCATTTAGGACTTCCAGTCTCTAAAAGAACACTGTCCAATTGGATCGCTCAATGTATTTCTTTTGCTTACCAGAGTAAGAACCTTTCCCTGGAGGGCCATGTCACAGCTCACAATGTGAGGGCCATGGCCACCTCTGTGGCTCATCTTCATTCTGTGTCCATCGACCAGATCTGTCGAACAGCCACCTGGGCCTCGGTTCATACCTTCACAGCCCATTACTGTTTGGACAAGGACTCCCGCCGGGATGCCTTGTTTGGCTGTCCCTAGACACCTGTTCCATTCTTGACCAACTCCTGCCCTCCTTCCCTGAATGGATGCCTGAGATCCATAGGAAGACGAGGAACCCTTCAGGGTCTCATACCCTTGGGGATCTCCCAGGCATCTTAGCTAGGGAGTCCCCATATGTGAGGACTTATTCCTGCTTGTTCCTGGAGATAGCACAGTTACTTACCTGTAACAGGTGATCTCTGGGAACAGCAGGAATTAGTCCTCACAACCCTTCCACCTCCCCTAGGAGTTGTATCTCTCTTTGTCTTTCCTTTCCTCTCTCTCTCTATTGTCTCAGCTTTAAACTTGAACTGAGGAGAGTTGGTAGGAAAGGCGGGAAGGCAGCGCGCATGCGCTGTGGGATGCCCCAAAAGCTTTCATTCTGGGAAGCTGGGGAGCATTCCCGCGCAGGCTCCGTCGGTACCGACGTACCCAAATGTGAGGTCTAATTCCTGCTGTTCCCAGAGATCACCTGTTACAGGTAAGTAACTGTGCTTTATCCACCCAGTGGAAACCAGGCATCAGGGAGCCTGTCAGACAAAATCGTTAGCACAAATAGCCTTATTTTGTCCCTTCAATGGTGGCAGTCCACTCAAAACCTGTTGCTGGGGTCCCCCTTCCAACAACCCTTACCCCAAACAACTCTCACAACAGATGCTTCTCCAATGGGTTGAGGAGCTCATCTACAAGACCTCTCCACCCAAGGCACTTGGACTCCACAGGAGACTCATCTACATATCAATCTCTTAGAGCTTAGAGCAATTTTTCTTGCTCTTCGAGTGTTCCATTCCCTGCTCAGCTGCAAGACAGTCCTTATTCACACGAACAACCAGGTAACCATGTTCTACGTGAACAAGCAGGGAGGAACAAGCTCTCTGTTGCTCTGCAACGAAGCTTTGTGACTATGGGCCCTCGCCAGAGCATCAGATTCATCTCCTGGCAGTGTATCTTCCAGGCATACAAAACTCTTGGGCGGACAGACTCAGTTGAGTTCTGCTTCCACACGAATGGTCTTTACATGTGGACCAGGTGGCCAAGATTTTTCAAATTTGGGAACCCCAGACATAGACCTCTTTGCAAGTCCGTTAAATGCCAAACTTCCCCGGTTCTGTTCCAGAATTCCGGCCCAGGGATCTCAGGCCAAGGATGCTTTCCTCCTTCACGGGGGCCAAGACTTCCTTTATGCCTTTCCACTCATTCCCCTAATTCACAAAACCCTGTTCAAGCTTCAGAGAGACAGAGGCTGTATGATTCTCATAGCTCCACATTGGCCACAGCAAGGATGCTACCCTCTGCTTCTACATCTCTCTCAAGCTCCCTCTCTGGAGTTAGGGTCTGCTCCAGATCTCCTATCTCAGGAGGATGGAATGTTATGGCATCCCACTCCCCAGACTTTGCATCTCAGGGCTTGGTTGCTGAAGGCCTAGATCTCCATGATCTTAACCTCCCTCAGCAAGTGAAGGGATATTCTTCTTGCTTCCAGGAAACCTTCCACAAGACGCTCTTATGCTTTCAAGTGGAAAAGGTTTACCATATGGTGTTCGCAAAAGGGTCTTAACCCCCTTGCGATACCTCTGGAATCTTTACTGGAGTATCTCCTTCATTTTTCCAATGCCGGACTTAAGACTAACTCAGTAAGAGTCCATTTGAGTTCTATTGCAGCTTCCTTCAGGCCTCTAAATGGACAACCTATCTCCTCTCATCCTCCTTATAGCAAGATTTATGAGAGGCCTTCTTCTAACTAAGCCTCCCATTAGGCCACCTGCTGGTGGCATAGGACTTAAACCTGGTTCTTGGGCAGCTCATGAAGCCACCTTTTGAACCCTTAGCTACTACCTCCTTGAAATTCCTTTCTTGAAAGGTTATCTTTCTCATCGCAATCACATAAGCACTTTGCATTAGTGAGTTGCAAGCACTAGTAGCTGATCCACCTTATACAAGGTTCCATCATGACAAGGTAGTCCTTAGGACTCATCCACACTTTATGACAAGGGTGGTCTCGCCTTTTCATCTAAACCAAGCGGTCTACCTAGCTTTGTTCTTTCCAAGGCCTCATGCATCAAATGCAGGGAGGAATCTTCATACCTTGGACTGTAAAAGAGCTTTAGCTTTTTACTAACAAAGAACACAGCAACATGGAAAGTCCTCAACTTTTTGTTGCTTTTGATCCTTCTCATTTGGGATTTCCAGTCTCCAAGAGAACACTATCTAACTGGATTGCCCAGTGTATTGCCTTCGCCAATCAGAGTAAGAATCTTCCTCTGGAGGGCCATGTCACAACTCACAATGTGAGAGCCACGGCAACTTCAATGGCTCATCTGTACTCTGTGTCTATCGACGACATCTGTCGAGCAGCCACCTAGGCCTCGGTTCATACCTTCACAGCCCATTACTGCTTGGACAAGGACTCCCGCCGGGGTGCCTTGTTTGGTCAGGCTGTTCTCCAACACCTGTTCCATACCTAATCAACTCCTACCCACCATCCCTGGTAGGATGCCAGAGATCCATGGGGGGAAGTGGAGCCCTTCTCATGGACGCACAACTTCTGGGGTCTCTCCCTGGCATCTAAAGCTAGGGAGTCCCATATATGATGACTGCATTCCTGCTTGTTCCTGGAGATAGCATAGTTACTCACCTGTAACAGGTGATCTCCGGGAACAGCAGGAATTTAGTCCTCACAACCCACCCACCTCCCCTAGGAGTTGTATCTGTCTATCTCTTTCCCTTTCCCTCTTTCTCTTTGTCTCAGCTTTAAAACTCAACTGGAGAGAGGCAGTTGGGAAAGGCGGGAAGGCAGCATGCAGGCACTGTGGGATGCTCCCAAAAGCTTTCTAATTGGATGCTGGGAGCGTTCCCGCGCAGGCTGCATCGGTACCGACGATACTCATATGTGAGGACTAAATTCCTGCTGTTCCTAGAGATCACCTGTTACAGGTGAGTAACTATGCTTTCCTGTAATTCAGCGTGAGGTTGTTGCTGGTGAGCCAGATGGCTACAACTTCTAGGCATTGTTATGGCTGCGGTATTTTGGTATTTCCAGGTCAGTTGGAGTGTAGACCATGAGGTCATCAGCTTCTCCAGGACCAAGCAGGAAGTCAGTCCTCACATATGGGTGACGTCGGCACCCGCGGAGCCCCCGTGCGGAGATTTCCCCAGCTTTCAAAGAAAGCCTTAGGGAATGCAGCACGCCTGCGCGGTCCCCTTCCCGCCCAAGGGTGCCATCTTGCTCAGTCTTTCTTTTTTCTGCGGAGCCCAACAGACGTGAGTTCGTGTCACCCGGGAAAAGTTGATTTTTTTTTCTGCGATTTTCACGTTGTCTTATCCGGTTCAACGCCAGTTCCCCTTCTGGGCTCGGTACACCGGTATTGAGTCAGGAGTTTTGATTTTCGGTTTTTGTCTTTTGTGACTAGCGTTCGCGCTCTTTTTGTGTTTTCACTGGCAGCCCGGTCTTTTGACCTTGCAGGGGCCCTTTTTCCCCCGATGACTGCCAGCGGGTTCAAAACGTGTGATCGGTGCAAGAAACTTATGTCGCTACCGACACACATGACTGCTGTCTCCTATGTCTCGGGACTGACCATGACCTACTGGCTTGTGACCCGTGTGGCAAAATGTTGTCGAAGGCGCTTCGGAACTGTCGGCATCAACGTGAGAGAATTTTCTCTGACTCCACGTCCGGCCAGGCTTGGACTTCATCTGAGGCCTCGACATCTCAGGAGTCTGACCCCGAGCGCCGTCGGGGTTCCTCTGAAAGGGAGTCTCCCACCTGGGAGCACAGAAGGAAGAAAAAGCTTGCGAGGCGGCATCGGTGGAGGCTTCTGGTTCCTCAAGGTCCAGGTCGTGCAGCCCTGACCGCCACCCTGGGCTCTCTGAGTCAGAGAGGCCTTCCAAGCTACCTCGTGTGGAGCCGGAGTCCCCGAGTCACGTAAGTGCAGTTGTCCTCGTGGACTTCTCCAGGGGAGCTGACGCTGTTGGGGCACAAGTCGGGGGCTGCTGAGTCTCCTGAGCTTGAACTCAGGTTGACGGCCTTGGAGAGCAGCTTAACTGCCTTCATGGAACAGCAGCGGGTGCTGATCGCCGGTCTGACTGGTGCATCTTCCCAGACCACTGGGACCTCAACGTCTAAGTCGACCCCGGAGACCGAGCCGAACCTCGAGTCGATGAAGTCTCGAGTCTATCTTCGGTCTAGGCCCCCCTCGACCGCCCGTGCGGGGCAGAGGTCGTCGACACCGATACCCTCGGCGTCAGGGCGGGTGGCACCAAGGCCTACACAGCCGGAGCCGCTCGATTCCTCCTCGGAGGAGTCGGAGTGGGAGACGGAGGACTTTCCGGACCCGTTGCAGCCCTTCGGACTCACCGGAGTCTGATCCTTCTCGGACTTCCCTGTGGACACCGAGGAGGAGCCTCGAGCCAAGGAGCTCGATGCCTTCCAGTATGGTTTTCCTCTGAAGGAAGCCTTTACTGTACCTGTTCCTCTGATACTGGAACGGATACTCTTCTGTATGTGGGAGGCACCGGCCTCGACGCCGGTTCTTAGCAAACGGGTTGATTCCATTTATCTAGTCCGTAAGAGCCCTGGGTTCCAAAAGACGCAGCTACCGCACCACTCCATGGTTGTGGAATCGGCCATGCACCGTCTGAAGAGTCAGAAGATGCACTCCTTGGTGCCCCCCGGCCAGGAGGCCCAAAACCTGGATGCCCTCGGTAGAAAGTGCTTCCAGGGCTCTATGCTATCTTGCCATGTCCAGACCTGCCAGCTGTACATGGACATGTACCTATGAGACCTGGCGAAGGAGATTGCTGGGTTCTCAGCTGGCCTCTCCGAGGAACCTTTGCAGAGGTTCAAGGTTTTGTCAATAGGGATTCGAGAGTGCTCGAAGTTTATCTCTCGAGCAGCCTATGATTGCTTCGAGGCTTCGGCCCTGGTAGCGGTGGCCGGAATCGGTGCACGCCATTAGGCCTGGCTACAGTCATCAGACCAGGAGCCATGGGTTCAGGAGAAGTTGGTCGATGTCCCCTGCTGAGGTGAAAACCTTTTTGGTAAGCACATGACTGAAAAGGCTGCAGAAATCGAGACTGAGACTCTCACCAGGACAAGGCTGTGTCCAGAAAGACTAATGCCCCTTCTCAGAAAAAGAAGGGCTTGGGAAAGAAGCCCTTTTTCCCGAGGAAAGGTGCTGCCTACAAATCCTACCCTCAATACCAGGCCTCTGCAGCTCCCCAACAGGGCTAGCAGGCCAAGGGGCAGGGGCATGGGCCCCATAGGCAGAAGACCCCCAAGCCACCAGCTCCGGCTCCTGCACAGCAGGGAGTGGGGTTTTGACTCCCACAGCATAGCCTCTTCTCCACAGCTGGCTCCACTCAGCACAGGAGGTGGGCTGACCCTGTACACCTTCAGATGGCCAGTCATCACAGGTGATACCTGGGTACTGAGCATAGTCCAGAAGGGCTACTTGCTCCACTTCCACCAGATACCCCCCTCCTACTTTCCAGGGGAGCCTCCAAGACTCCCTCTGCACAGAAACCTCCTCCTTCAGAACTTGGTAAGCCTTCTAAAGGAACAGGCAGTAGAACCGGTGCTCCACCACCTGGAAGGGCAAGGCTTCTACTCCAGATAATTCCTGGTACCAAAAAGGACAGGAGGCCTCCGTCCTATCCTAGACTTGCGAAACTTAAACAAGTTTCTGGAGAGGGAAACGTTCAAGATGCTTACCCTTGGAATACTGCTGCCCTACCTTCAGCAGGGAGATTGGCTATGCTCCTTAGATCTAAAGGATGCTTATACTCACATCCTTATCCATCCAGACCACAGACAATATCTCAGATTTGTGGTGGGGGGAAACCATTTCCAGTACAGAGTACTTCCCTTTGGCCTAACTTCCGCCCCCCAGGGTTTTCTCCAAATGCCTGGTGGTGGTGGCAGCCTATCTCAGGAATCGGGGAATTTTCGTCTTCCCATACTTGGATGACTGGCTCATCAGGGGCCAGTCTCTCCAGGAGGCCAGACAAGCCACTCTTTGCACTGTCTCTCTTCTTCAGCATCTGGGTTTTGTCATAAACTACGCAATGTCCACTTTGCTCCCCTCACAGAACCTAGAGTTTATAGGGGCAAGATTGGACACCCTGCAGGCAAGAGCTTACTTGCCCGAGGACAGGGCCCACAGACTGATGGACTTGGCCATCCAGTTCCAAAGCAAGTCTCAGATCTCCGCTAGGCACTTCCTGCGGCTTCTGGGCCACATGGCATCCCACGGTACATGTGACTCCGAATGCCTGTCTGCACATGCGGGCTGCTCAGTGGTGCCTCAGAGCTCTGAGAGAGAGTAAAGGTGTCCAAACCACTTTTGCACTCCTTGCAGTGGTGGCTACATCTCCCAAACCTTCAGGGGGGTGCCTTTTCAGGCCCCGGCACACACAAGGTTGCTGACGACCGATGCTTCCTTAAAGGGCTGGGGTGCACATTTGCCAGGGCACGTGCACTCAAAGCCTCTGGTCTCCTCGGGAGGACACACAGCAGATCAATCTGTTGGAGCTGCGAGCAAGCCGCTTGGCTCTCCAGACTTTCTCATGTCCTCTCTCACCAGTCTGTCTTAGTTCAGACAGACAATCAGATAGCAGTGTTCTATGTGAACAAGCAAGGGGGCACAGTGTCCAGACTCCTATGTCAGGAGGCACAGGTCCTTTGCTCCTTTGCAGTCAAACATGGCATGTTTCTCAAAGCAATTTATCTACCTGGTCAGGAGAACTTCTTGGCAGACAAACTAAGCAGGATTCTCCAGCCTCACGAATGGCAGTTGAATCCACTGGTGGTCCGGCAAATCTTTCTACGATGGGGACTTCAATCAATCGATCTCTTTGCAAGTCCACTGAACCGTCAGCTGCCCAGGTTTTGCTCCAGACAGCCGCAACCCCTGAGAATGGCAGCAGATGCATTTCTGATCTCTTGGTCTACGGGCCTCTCCTGTATGTGTTTCCTCCCACGCCCCTGGTGGCCTGAACTCTGTTCAAGATTCTACGGGACTAGGCCTCGTTGATTCTGGTAGCTCCCAGATGGCCGAGCCAACCGTGGTTTCCACTTCTTCTGCAGTTGGCGGTGGTAACTCCAATCTCCAGGAACAAGCAGGAATGAGTCTTCACATATGGGTACGTCGGTACCGACGGAGTCTGCGTGGGAACGCTTACCAGCGTCCAATCAAAAAGCTTTTGGAAGCATCCCACCACGCCTGCGTGCTGCCTTTCCGCCTTTTCCAACTGCCTCTCCTCAGTTTTCGTTTTCCGCGGAGCCGGCAGGACGTCGTCCTGTCACCGCAGAAAATTATTCTTTTATTTCTTTAGTTTTCTTGTGGTCGCGGCTGTCTTCCCGACGCCACCGGTACCGCCAGTGTTTTCTTTTTCTTTTTTTGTGAAATTTTCCTATTCAGGGAATATTTTTTCTTCATAGTGTCTCACGGTTTCTCAGGCCTTTTAGGCCTCTTCTTTTTCCTCATGGAACCGCCAGCCACTTTCTCCAAGAAATGTTCATACTGTGGCGGTACAACTTTATTTTTAGACCCTCAAAGTTGGTGTCTAACCTGTTTGGGTCCTGACCTTTTTCCTCCGCCCTCGGGCAACAGTATTATGAGAGAAGGTTTTCAACATTGAGTTTCCCTCGATACCCGGTTCCCTTCCAACTTCAGGGCACCGACCATTCCTCCTTCTACACAGGATCAGGTAACCCACAAACAGTCTGTTAAGACTAGCCAGTCCTTGAGCGGCAGATCTCATGCACAGCATAGAGATGCCTATGGCCTTGCCCTCGAGAATCCACTGGCTCCAGAACCCCAGAGGGAGTCTTCGGCCTCCAAAGCATATGAGGGGTTTCAGGTTGTTCCTAGGGTTCACCCCCCACAGAACATACCTGAGCCGTGTCCGGTGGCGGCATCCGCTTCGAGCGGTACCGATACCCCGGCATCGGCACTGGTGCTGGATGAAACACTCCTCACCAGGGATCGTCGTTTGGCGTCCTCAGTACCTACGGGTCCGACGGATACGTTCCAGACTGACTTTCCAGTATCGGTACCGACACCGATACTACCTCAGACGTCGGTACCCTCCAGACGTGCATCGATAGACTCGCTTCCTTCGATGCCGAGTCTGGAATCGATCTCCAGTCTGGAGGACTGGGTAACGACTCTCCTTGGTACCGGCTCCCGTCGGTACCGAAGGCTCAGTTCCGATGGTTCGGATCCGCAACTCTCGGTTCCTCCGATGTCGTTTGAGTTGCCATCGGCTGGGTTTCATTCATCGGTATCGGACACGGTACCGAAGTCGGTACCGAGGTCTACATTACCCTTGAGGTCGGTTCCTTCCATGCTTTGCTCGTCAGGTTCGCTACCCTCGATGCCGAGTTTGGAATCGATCTCTAGTCTGGAAGACTGGGTACCCACACGCCTTGGTACCGCGACCTGTCAATACCGGAGGCTCGGTGCAGAGGGTGACTGCCGAAAGTTTTCGGTTACCTCGGTACCGAGTGAGCTGTCACCGATGACTGTTCCGATGTCTGTGTCGGGTTCGGTTCCGACATCGGTACCGGTTCCGACATCGGTACCGGTATCCTCTGTAGCATCGTGGCCAGCTCCTTCCATGCTTCTTTCAACAGGATTGCTCCCATCTATACCAAGTTTGGAGTCGATACCTGGCATGGACGATGTACTAACTGTCACTAGTCCTGACCAGTACCGGTGGCCATCCTTTAAGGATTCCACACTGCACCGTGCAGGATCTTCTATTCCTATATACTTGGATAGATCCTTCGGTGCCCAGGCTAGTTCTGCAAGTCTAACCTGTCCAAGGGAGGTTCCCTTTGGGGATCCTTCTTTTCAGAATTTCCTCCTGGATATGGCAAGATCACTTGCCATTCCCATTCCTACCGAAGCAAGGAACAACATAATGCTTCCTTTGCATCATTCCTTGCAGGATCTCCTTCTAGGAATGTGGGAAGCACCTTTAAGGGTACCCCCACCTTCCAGAGCAACTGATCTCCTATATCAGGTGCCCCATTCTCCAGGGTTTCAAAAGACTCAACTTCCCCATCATTCCATTGTAGTGGAATCAGCACTGAGGCGGGTGAAGAGTAAGAAAAAGCACTCTTCTTGTCCGCCAGGTCATGAGTCTAAAACACTAGATGCCTTTGGATGTCAAACCTTCCAGACATCTATGCTTTCTGCAAGAATTCTCTCATATATTTTCTATATGAGTCTATCTCTTGAGGAGGTCACAAAGAACTTGCATCTTTTGACTCCTTCCCTTCCAGAACCCAAGAGTGCAGACTATTCCTCACTACTTAGTCATATTCAAAATATCTCTTGGTTTTTTACTCATGCTTCCCTAGACTCCTTTGAGTCTGTTAGCAGGACTTCTGCTATGGCTATAGGGGCACGACGTAGGGCCTGGCTCCAAACTTCAGGCTTGGAAAAATGGGCACAGCACAGACTGGGAAATACTCCTTGCACTGGAGAAAATCTCTTCAACAAGGAGTCTTTATGTCAGGTTGCTCAGTTATCCACTGATTTACCTGTTTCTAGGGGCTGTTCTACGCCTTCTTCTTTCCCAGTAGGTAGGAAATGTCCTACCAAACTTTCTTCTCATAGGGGGAGAAGGTTTTATTCATCACCTGCCCATCATACAGATGTTCCCAAGCAGGGGAAATATCGTCCTGGTCTGAAGAATCCAAATTCTAACCAGGCTCAGCAAACCCAGCAACCGTAGGGTTTCTGATTAATCGGTATCACATTTTTTGTGCCTCTTGGGGTTTACAACTTGCAGTTTGCTTCTTCCCAATAGAGGCTTCCTACTGCTGTTATTCTAAACTCTAGACATGGATCTCTTTCCACAAGATGTCCATTTCTATGTTATGCGAGCTGTTCATGCCTATAGGTCACAGGTTTCTCCTCTTCTTCCTACTAAGGAAAGAGGTCTAACAACTATCAAACGATAGTTTCCTGTACCAGCATGTATTTTTTTCCTTTCTACAGATTTACCACATTGTAAGTCTCCTTCAGCTCCAATCTCTTTACCCTCTTACCAAGCATTTCCTCTGTAAGAGTGGTACTACTTCACTGGAGGGCTTCTTCTTTAGCCTCTCTAGTTTTTCTTACTTTTTTAGTGCGGAGTTTTCCTTCTGAGTCAACTCCTCTTTTCAATCTTGCTTTGAGGCAGCTTATCAGACATGTCCAGAGTTTTCTGACTCTTGTTCTGTCCTTTCTGTTTTTAAACAGAAAGATTCTTTCTGCTGTCTTGCTAGCAGCTGCCTATGCAGGAGCCCTAGTGATTGGACCACTGTTTTTTTTCCACAAGTAACCAGAGTTGTCCACCACTCGCATTCTTCTGGCCTTAGTAGTGCCTCCAAGACAGTGGATTCATCTTTCTTGGGCTTATCACTACAGGCTTCTTAGATGATCTTCTATTCTTGCCATCTCCAATTCTCTTGGGTTTGGCAGCATAGTTGACGTAGGTACTGGCTTTTCCAGCAGCCAGTTCTATCTCCTACTTCTCCTGCATCTTGCTCTCTGCAATTTTACAGAGAAGCTCTGCACTATGGGCCCTTGCTAGAGAGCATTAGGATTTTCTCCAACAGCTATCCTAGATGGTTGGAAAAGGCTCCCTCAGTCATACCCTTCATGACTGGAAGGGCTCTTCCTACCTTACTATCTCCTTTTTAAAGTAAAGGACATGGGCCTTCTCTTACGTGAAAGCTTAAAGAGTTGACAATTCCCTGGTTTGGTCCACAAGATTTCCCACAGGGAATTTGCTCTTTTTCACTGCAGCTCGTCCTCATGGTATTTCTAATCGTTCATGGACAGTGCATATTCGGCTAAAGAACGCATGATACCCTTTTGCACCTCAAGTAGGTCAACATGGTATCTCATTCCTATGCGTCTTCTGTCCACTTACATTGCTAGAGTTCTGGAAGACTCGGGACTTGCTGCCTGCAGACTCATATTATCCTCTGCTTTTCACGTAACCATCCTGGTTATTTTCACTGGCTAGCATTCTTGCAGCAGTCTAGTCTGTTTCTTGTCAGGGAGAGTATTCCCCTGACTCCCTCCTTCATAACCAGGGAGAATAGATTCTCTATATATCTTCCCAAGTAGGTTCCACCTTCTTGTTAGATGAATCTCTCCACATCTCCTATATGGCTATACTCATATAGACATATATCTGTCTGCTTAATTGCAGACACCCATATATAGGCCTATATATATATATATATATATATATATATATATATATATATATATATATATATATATATATATATATATATATATATATCATTATAGATCTATACCTATGTTCTTTGTGTGTATCTTATGCCCTTCTATATCTCACTATAGATATATTTTTATGTCTATATAGACATACATATATAAAAATATATCGTTGAGAGATTTTATTCTAGGTAGATATGTATCTTCATACTTATCTATCTGACTGTCTATGCTCATATAGCTATATATATCTCTATATGATTCTGACAGTTGGGCTCTACCCATACCCATGCTGTTCCAGCATGTTTAGGGCTCTACACACACCACCACTTCCTGTGGTAGTTAGCAACCTTTTTACCATAACCTTCAGGTTTAGGTACCTCTGAAGCTCTCCATGTTCCAGTATCTTTCCTACCTGACATCAGTTAGGAAAGACATGGCAGATCTTCAGTTATTCTGAGGCTAACGCCTCGGGCATCTGTCCTTTCTTTTGGGATATAAGGGTTTTCCATACCCCTTCTTCCCACAAGGACTAGGCCTGTTTGTCCAAATCAGTCAGCCTTTTCCTCTTTTTGCTCCTAAGAGTGAGCCACTCTGTAGCCAAAGGAGTTTGGGCTTTTTTCATAAAGCCTTCCGCTGACGGCTTACAGTTTTTGTACTACCCCAATTTATCCCTGGGATTACCTCTTACCTTTCAGAATTTCTGACCTCCATTGTTTTTTCCTACAGGTTTATTACCTCTACTTTTACACTGCGGTCCTCCTTGAGGTTCCTCTACTGGGTCCCCAGTAGATCTCATGAACCTCCATACTTTTGTACAATCCTGTTAGGGGAGGTCCATATTGCAGTATTTCATTTTCAATATATTTGATGATAATTGTCATCCACACAAGGACTCCTCCTCTGCAGTCCTATGTTAGGTTAGCTGTCTCTTACAGCACCTTTCTGTTTTCAACTCCTGCCCTCCATCCTCAGGATGCCTGGCGATATGAGGTGTAGCATGTCCCAGTCTCTAACATGCTGGGACTCCAGGCATCTTAGCTTGGGAGTCCCCATATGTGAAGACTCATTCCTGCTTGTTCCTGGAGATAGCACAGTTACTTACCTGTAACGGGTGATCTCTGGGAACAGCAGGAATAAGTCTTTACAACCCACCCACCTCCCCTAGGAGTTGTATCTCTATATCTCTATCTTTCCCTTCTCTGTCTCTCTCTCTTTGTCTCAGCTTTAAAACTTAACTGAGGAGAGGCAGTTGGGAAAGGCGGAAAGGCAGCACGCAGGCGTGGTGGGATGCTTCCAAAAGCTTTTTGATTGGACGCTGGGAAGCGTTCCCGTGCAGACTCCGTCGGTACCAACGTACCCATATGTGAAGACTTATTCCTGCTGTTCCCAGAGATCACCTGTTACAGGTAAGTAACTGTGCTTTCCCTCTGAGGTTGCAACCCGATCTCCTGTCTCAGGATCAGGGTTCCCTTCTGCACCCCAATCTCAGATCCCTCAATCTGATGGCCTGGCTGCTGAAAGGATAGTGCTAGCTCCCTTACTTCTACCTAGGGAAGTTGAGGAGGTGGTCTTGGCCTCTACGAGGCAGTCCACCAGAAAGTCCTGTGCCCTCAAGTGGCATAGGTTCACAATATGGTGTGCTCAGCACAATGAAGATCCTTTCGCCTGCCTTGTGCCAGTAGTACTACAATACCTACTTCACCTGTCAGACCTAGGTCTTAAGTCCAACTCTGCTCGGGTCCACCTCAGTGCTCTATCAGCACACCACTCACCCGTGGAGGGTCAGTCTCTGTCCTCCACCCCTTGGTGTCCCGCTTCCTCAGAGGCCTGCTTCTGCTCAAGCCTCTGATTCGTCCACCAGCCAATGAGTGGGATTTGAACGTGGTCTTGCAGCAACTTACTCGCCCACCGTTTGAGCTGATGGCTACTTACCATTTACGCTTCCTTTCTTGGAAGGAGCTCTTCCTGGTAGCTCTTACCTCGGCCAGACGTGTGAGTGAACTACAAGCTCTGGTTTCTGATAGACCGTAGTTCCTTCCAAACGTTCTCTTCTTTCCACCTCAACCAGGAGGTGGTTCTTCCGACATTCTTTCCCAGGCTGCATACCAGCCGGGTTGAAACAGTCTTGCATATCCTGGACTGTAAAAGGGTGTTGTCCTTTTACATAGAACGTACGCGGGGACATTGAAGGGCTACTCGGCTCTCCGTCTCCTTTGACCCTAATAAACGGGGGTTACCTGTCTCCAAGCATACGCTGTCCACTTGAGTAGCAGATTGTATCACCTGGGCGTACAAGGCAGCTGACCTCCCCTTGCAGGTTCGAGTCACGGCCCACCATGTCAGGGCGAAAGCCGCGTCAGTAGCTCATCTCTGCTCTGTTCCATTGGCAGACATCTGCCGGGCCGCTACTTGGTCTTCAAGCCAGACTTTGCAGCCCACTACTGCCTCGAGAGAGAGTCCCGAAGGGACAGTGCTTTCAGACAGACGGTACTCTGTAATCTCTTTGAGGCTTAGGCAACTCCTACCCTCTGGCCCTTGTGTTGGCCTACCTACGGGGGCGTTCTCAGAGGATAATTCTTATCACGGATGCTGAGGCTCGGCAGAGGGAGCCATTTTTTCAGCTTTGGGTTCCCGGTAGCCTAGAGCTGGGGAGTCCCATATGTGAGGACTGACTTCCTGCTTGGTCCTGGAGAAAGAGTAGTTACTCACCTGTAACAGGTGTTCTCCAGGAGCAGCAGGAATCCGTCCTCACGACCCTCCGTCCTCCCCTGGAGTTGCAGTCATACACTTTTATTTTGTTTTTTTGCTGTCTTTTAGCTATGTCATCAGACTGAGCAAGATGGCACTCTTGGGCTGGAAGGGGACCACGCAGGCACGCTGCATTTCCAAAGGCTTTCTTTGAAAGCTGGGGAAATGCTCCACATGGGGACTCTGTCAGCGCTGACGTCACTGATATGTGAGGACTGATTCCTGCTGCTCCTGGAGAACACCTGTTACAGATGAGTAACTACTCTATACAGACTGAATAGTACATCATGTTTGTTGATGTCACAGACAGGTTGCATGCTGATCCTTGTGGGATGCCCTGCATAGTGGGGAAGGGTGTGGATTGTTTTGTTCCACATTTTACCTGTTGTATGTGAGCATATCACCCCAATATTAAAATAGCTGCATTGGCTACCAATAGAAAGCAGAATAGAATTCAAAATATTACAACATTCAAAATACTGCAGAATGACTCCACTACATACCTGAGATATCTCCTCCAAACTGCAACAGAAACCATAGCCTGTAGGAGCTGTGCAAAAAACACACTATTCCTCCTCATCTCTCCAGGCCAGTCCAAGAAAGCAGGGTAGTCGGCCTCCTCCAACAGCTGAGGACTGAAATACATAGTCTTGACACCTCTCTATCTGACTCCCCCTAGTGCTCCCGGCTCAGTCTTTCAATCCTCAGCAGCTAGGATGGCTTGGTTTAGCTGGGCTCCCGGGTTGTTAGGAGAAAAGTAAAAAAAAAAAAAAATAAAATAAAACCTTAAACGTTTAAAAGAAGCAACCTGCAAGCAGGTTCTGGCTTGTCCTAGCAGGGCAGCAATGGCAGAAAGAAAGCCATTAGTTTTAGATGCTGAGCGGGTGGTAAATCGGAGGGGCAGCAGAGACAAGAGCCTGCCTCGTGGAAGGAGCGCGGCCGACTTCGCTTTCCGATGGGGATTGTGTCTGGGAGCCCCAGAGCACACCACCTATCTCTTGAGCCGACAAGTCGGTTCCGTTAGCTGCGGACAGACAAAGTCCCCGGCTGCATCACAAGGGTAAGATAAGGTCCCCCGGTGAAGGCGCTCGGAAGGCGGGCAGCTGGCAGTTCTTTAGCAGCCGGTGGTTCGCGGGATAGGAGCGAATCGAAGGGGCCCTTCTCGTGCATGATTCCGATAGCGGCGGTGTGTGTACAGTGTGGGGGCAGCTGGGGTTTATCTTCTGCGGGAGTGTGCCGTACTTGTATTCCGCACAGTAGCAGCAGTGAGGTTTTTGGTAGGGTTAATGAAGGACAAGGCAACTTCCATGGACAGCGTGGTGTCTAAGGTAGCAAGCTCGGAAAAGGCGGGAACGGCAGCCATTTTACAGGCTACTGCTGTTTCTCCCGCACCTCATAAGAAGCAGAGTAAGACTAAATCAAAGGCCAAAAAGCCGGCGCCACCAGAGCAAGCTCTGCAACCGGGGGGTGTCTGGGCAGCAAGAGAGCTTAGAAGCTCTTTTTTCAGTGGATTTTATTATCTCCAGGAACAAGCAGGAATGAGTCTTCACATATGGGTATAGTCAGTACCGACGGAGCCTGCGCGGGAACGCTCCCCAGCGTCCAAAAGGAAAGCTTTTGGGAGCATCCCACAGCGCCTGCGCGCTGCCTTCCCGCCTTTCCTAACCGCCTCTCTCCAGTTCTTCTTTTCCGCGGAGCCAGCAGGTCGTGTTCCTGTCACCGCTGAAGAAGTTCTTTATTTTATTTTATTTCTTTGGTCGCGCGTCTGCCTTCTCCGACGTCGGACCGGTACCGCCGGTCGGTCTGTCTTTTTTTTTTTTAAGAAGACTACTATTTTCACTTCTGTGCTTTTTTCTTTGGCCTTAGGCCTACGAGAAATTTTCCTCATGGAGAAGCCCGCTTCCGGGTTTAAAAAGTGCACGAAGTGCAGCGGCACTATTTCTGTCACTGACACCCATGACTGGTGTCTAAAATGTTTGGGTCCTGACCACTCCATCACGGATTGTGAGTCCTGTTCCATGATGTCTAAAAGAGGTCTACAGAATCGAGCAGCCAAGCTCAGTACCCTGTTTCCCTCTGATGCAGCTTCGGTAGCATCGACGTCTTCCAGGGCTGCTTCTTCCTCCCATGGATCTCAGGTAACCAAACTCAAATCCAGCCGGTCCTCCAAGGATAGATCTCCCTCCAAGTATCGAGATGCCTCCTGGCTTGCTCTCGAGGAATCCGCACCGGCAAAATTACCCCGGCAGGAGGCTCCGGCTTCCAAAGCTTTATCTATGGGGTCACAGGTTGACATCGATGGCTCGGCCTCGACCGATCACCTGTTGCCATGTTCTGGGGTACCGGTGGTTCCCACTGGTACTGACATCCAGACATTGGTGGCGTCGATGGATCAGAATATTCTGACCATGCAGCATGCCATTAAGGCATTCATACAAGCTGCGACGCCTCTGGTACCGCAACAAACTCTGTTGTCGGTACTGGTTCCGGCACCGGCACCGATATCAGTTTCGGTGCCGGTACCGATTGCATCGATATCGGCTTCGGTGTCGACTGCAGCGGTACCCTGTTCTGTGATGCCCATCGGTACCGAATCGGTACCGATCACTCCCGATGTCGATACCACTCGGTACGCGTATCGGGCTCTGCAGGAGCATCCACATAGGCGATACTTCGATTCCTCTGAAGACTCTGATGAATCAGAGGTCTCTGTCGAAGCATCGGTAATCCTTCCTCAGGAGCCCTCTTCTCCAAAAAGAAGAATGTCTCCTCCAGAAGGCTTGTCTTTTCAAGACTTCATTAGGGAAGTGGCCAGGGGCCTCTCCATTTCAGTGGCCCCTGAGGCAGAGCCTAGAGCCAAAAAATTGGATATCTTACAATATCCTAAGGCTCCTAAAGAGGCAGCTACTTTACCAATTCATGAGATCCTTTATGATCACATGTTGGGCATATGGGAGACAACTCTCACCACCTCCCCTCATTCTCGTAGGTTGGACACCAGGTACCGTGTTCCTCCTTGTCCTGGCTTTCATAAAACTCAGCTTCCTCACCACTCTATTGTGGTGGAGTCTGCTATGAAGAGGATAAAGAGTGCAAAAAGGCATTCATCCAATCCTTCAGGAAGAGAATGCAGAATCTTAGATGCTTTTGGCAGGAGAATTTTCCAGGCCAATATACTTGTTGCTAGAATCAACTCCTATAGTCTCTATATGGGGATGTTTCTAAAAGAAGTTACAGATCACCTACAAACTTTATCTCCTTTTGTTTCAAAAGATAAAATAGAGGAGTTTCTCACCTAGCTTAAACATGCCCAGGATGTTTCCAAGTTTTCTAACCGTGCAGCCTTTGACTCTTTTGAGTGTGCTAGCAGAGCCTCGGCTATTGCCATAGGTGCACGCAGAGTTGCTTGGCTACAAGCTTCTGATTTGGAACCCTGGGTTCAGGATGGACTAGGAAATCTTCTTTGTACAGGTGAAAACCTTTTTGGCAAAGATTGGCAAGCAAAGGCCACTCAGATGGATGCTGAAAATTCTGCTTTAGATAGACTTTCGAAGTCTACTTCTGCTCCTGTTTTGCCACATAGAGACAGCAACAACCAAAACAGGCCAAGCCTAAGGCTGCTAGGACTGCTACGGCCCAACAGCCTCAGCCCCCTCAGGGCCTTTGACTTTCAACTAGAGAACTTAGCCTTTCTGGCTCTAAAAGAACCAGAGCCTCTCACTATTCCAGGAAGGTTAGCTCACTTTGCTCCCAGGTGGGAACAAATCACAGCAGAGCAATGGACCCTCTCCATCATAAGGGAGGGCTACAAGCTTCATTTCTTAAACCTTCCTCCTCACACCATGGTGAGACAGTTCAATTCTCCAACATCTCTCCTCGACCTTCTGGGTCAGGAGATTGCTACCCTTCTTGCCCAAGGGGCAATAGAAGAAGTACCCCTTCTTCAGCAGGGCTCAGGATTCTACTCCCCCTACTTTCTTATCCCAAAGAAAACAGGGGGCTACAGACCCATATTAGATCTCAGAGAATTGAACAAGTTTCTATGCAAGGGGAAATTCAAGATGATTTCTCTCGGTGCTCTCCTTCCATACCTTCAGATTCAGGATTGGCTTTGTTCTCTAGACCTCAAGGATGTGTACACCCATGTCCTCATCCATCCAACACACAGAAGGTTCCTTCGGTTCCTTTACCGAGGAAAGCACTGCCAATACAAAGTGCTTCCTTTCGGTCTGGCCTCTGCACCAAGAGTGTTCACAAAATGCATGGCAGTAGTAACTGCATTTCTACGCACTCTAGGGATATTCGTATTCCCATATCTGGACGACTGGCTCATCCGAGCTCCATCCCAGTCAGAGGCCCAGACTTCCCTAGCCTGCACAAGGCGTGTTCTTCAGTATCTGGGACTTGTAATAAACATTCCAAAATCCCATCTCACCCCTACTCAGTCTCTAGAGTTCATAGGGGCCTTGCTGGATACCACAACTGCAAGGGCCTGTCTTCCCCAGGCCCGTTGCCTACGCTTGGTGCAGTTAGCCTCACAGATTCAGTTAAAATCCCATTTAACTGCTCGAGAGATGTTACAACTGTTAGGCCACATGGCATCCACTGTGCATGTGGTTCCTTACACTCGCCTTCACATGAGGGCAGCTCAATGGACTCTGTCCACCCAATGGACCCAGGCATCAGGGTGCCTGTCAGACAAAATAGCAACCTCCAGTCGCCTCTTTTCCTCTCTCCACTGGTGGAAGTCCACTCAAAATCTGTTGATGGGGATCCCCTTTCAACAGGTGTTACCCCAAGCAACCCCTACAACAGATGCCTCTCCAAGAGGTTGGGGAGCTCATCTACAAGATCTCTCCACTCAAGGCATCTGGTCTCCACAGGAGACATCTCTACATATCAACCTCTTAGAGCTCAGAGCAATTTTTCTAGCTCTGAGTCTTCCACACCCTGCTCAGCTACAAGACAGTCCTCATCCACACGGACAACCAAGTAGCCATGTTCTACGTGAACAGGCAGGGCGGGACTGGCTCTCTGTCGCTTTGCAACGAAGCTTTGAGATTGTGGGCCTTCGCCAGAGAGCATCAAATTCATCTTATGGCAGTGTATCTTCCAGGGGTTCAAAACTCTTGGGCTGACAGACTCAGTCGAGTTCTGCTTCCACACGAATGGTCCCTCCATGGGGACCAGATAGCCAGGTTCTTCTGAATTTGGGGAACCCCGGACATAGACCTGTTTGCAAGTCCATGGAATGCCAAACTTCCCCGGTTCTGTTCCAGGATTCCGTGTCAGGGAGTTCAGGCCAGGGATGCCTTCCTCCTTCATTGGGGGCAAGACTTCCTCTATGCCTTTCCACCCATTCCCCCAATTCCCAAGACACTGTTCAAACTTCAGAGAGACAAGGGGTCTATGATCCTCATAGCACCACATTGGCCACACCAAGTTTGGTACCCTCTACTTCTGCATCTCTCTCATGCTCCCTCCCTGGACTTGGGATCTGCTCCAGACCTCCTGTCCCAGGAGGAGGGAACGTTGTGGCATCCAAATCCCCAGTCTCTTCACCTCAGAGCCTGGTTGCTGAAGGCCTAGACCTTCAAGATTTGCATCTTTCTCAGCAAGTGAAGGATATCCTTCATGCTTCCAGAAAGCCTTCCACTAGACGTTCCTATGCTTTTAAATGGAAAAGGTTTACCATTTGGTGTGCAGAGAAGGGTTTTAACCCTCTTGCAATACCTCTGAATTCTTTACTAGAGTATTTGCTGCATTTATCCCATGCAGGCCTTAAAACGAATTCAGTAAGAGTCCATTTGAGTGCTATTGCAGCATCCCTTAAACCTCTCAATGGACAGCCTATTTCCTCTCATCCTCTTATAGCAAGATTCATGAGAGGCCTTCTTTTAACTTAACCTCCCATTAGACCACCTCCAGTGGCATGGGACTTGAATCTGGTTCTTGGCCAGCTTATGCAGCCACACTTTGAACCCTTAGCCACTACCTCCTTGAAATTCCTTTCCTGGAAGGTTATTTTTCTCATTGCAGTCACTTCAGCTCGCCGCATCAGTGAGCTGCAAGCCTTGGTAGCTAATCCTCCTTATACAAGGTTCCATCATGACAAGGTAGTCCTCAGGACCAATCCACACTTTATGCCTAAAGTGGTCTCACCTTTTCATCTGAACCAGGAGGTATATTTACCTGTCTTTTTTCCAGGACCTCATGCATCAAGTGTAGAGAGGAATCTCCATACCCTGGATTGTAAGAGAGCGCTTGCTTTTTACTTACAAAGGACACAGCAACATAGAAAGTCCTCTCAACTTTGTTGCTTTCGATCCCTCTCATTTAGGACTTCCAGTCTCTAAGAGAACTCTGTCCAATTGGATTTCTCAGTGTATTTCTTTCGCCTACCAGAGTAAGAACCTTTCTCTGGAGGGCCATGTCACAGCTCACAATGTGAGGGCCATGGCAGCCTCTATGGCTCATCTAAATTCTGTGTCCATCGACCAAATCTGTCGAGCGGCCACCTGGGCCTCGGTTCATACCTTTACAGCCCATTATTGCTTGGACAAGGACTCCCGCCGGGATGCCTTGTTTGGTCAGGCTGTTCTCAAACACCTGTTCCATACCTAATCAACTCATACCCCTCATCCCTGGTTGGATGCCCGAGATCCATAGGGGAAGGTAGAGCCCTTCTCAGGGTCTCACAACCTTGGGGATCTTCTTGGCATCTCTAGCTGGGGAGTCCCCATATGTGAATTCTCATTCCTGCTTGTTCCTGGAGATAGCACAGTTACTTACCTGTAACAGGTGATCTCTGGGAACAGCAGGAATAAGTCTTCACAACCCACCCACCTCCCCTAGGAGTTGTATCTCTCTATCTATCTTTCCTTTCCTTTCTCTCTCTCTCTTTGTCTCAGCTTAAAACTCGAACTGGAGAGAGGTGGTTAGGAAAGGCGGGAAGGCTGCGCGCAGGCACTGTGGGGTGCTCCCAAAAGCTTTCCTTTTGGACGCTGGGGAGCGTTCCCACGCAGGCTCTGTCAGTACCGACGATACCCATATGTGAAGACTTATTCCTGCTGTTCCCAGAGATCACCTGTTACAGGTAAGTAACTGTGCTTTATCGATGCATAAAGCCTACTGTTTAAAGAGAAAGCAGGTTCAGGATCGGGGGCCTCTGCAGAGCCTGGCGACGTCCCCAGAGGCAGAGTTAAAATTGCTGGAAGATCCTGGGGAGGGGGCCTTTTCAGAAGGGTTTAGGAATGGAAACTGGTTTAGACTGGCTCAGTCAGCAAGTTCATTAACCTCCGGAGCTCCGAATGGCAGAGGATGGGGAGCTCCTGTAAGACTTGGGGAGAGATCCCTGGGCTATGGATCTTGAGGAAGGGGAGATACCTCCAGGGGAAGATCCTAATATGTTCAGGGTATTTCGCAGGGAGGAATTGGGAGCGCTCATTGCTCAGTCTCTGGCAGCGCTGAACATAGCCTTACCAGTGGTTCAGGAAGAACCGCTCGAGGATCCCCTTCTCCAGGATTTTAAGACCGAGCAGAAGTGCTTTCCGGTTCATAGGGTCATCAAGCAGATGATAGTCTGAATGGGAGTGTCCAGAGGCTACCCTGCAGGGCGGGCGCTCAATGGGACGTCTGTATCCGATTCCACAGGACGAATAGGATCTGATGCGGATGCCCAAAGTGGATGCCTTGGTCTCCGCAGTGACTAAGAAGACCACAATCCCAGTGGACGGGAGCTCGGCTCTGAAGAATTTGCAGGACCGGATACTAGAGACCATACTCAAGCAGGCCTTTGATGCCAGTGCGTTGGCTCTGCAAGCCTCTATTTGTGGGGCTTATGTTTCTAGAGTCTCCATTCATTGGCTCCAAGGGGAAGGACCTACCGAGGGTGAGGGAAGTTCCCTGTTGGAGGGGGCCAAGTTGGAATCAGCAGCGGCTTACCTGGCTGATTCGTTTTATGATTTGGTAATGATTGCGGCAAAGTCCATGGCGTCCCTAGTGGCGGCCAGACTGTTCCTTTGGCTGAGGAACTGGGTGGCGGACGCGTCCTCTAAGGCTTGCCTGAGTAAGCTGCCATATAAGGGTAAGCTGCTCTTTGGAGAGGCGTTGGAGAATATTGTCAAGGATCTGGGAGATTCAAAGGGAGGCAGGCTCCTGGAGGATAGACCAAAGGGTCGAAAGACAGGCGGGCTGCAAAGAGGGCAACCGAGAGAGTTTCACAGGTTTCGATCTTCGCGGGATGGGCCATACCAGAGGGGTCGTTTCATGGCCGGGGGGCAGCCCTTTTGAGGGGATCGGGGGTTTGGTCGAGGGTATTTCAATTCCCAACAAACCCCGCCTAAAAAGTCACAATAAAGTCAGGAAGGTCCAGATGGAGTTGCCAGTAGGGGGCCGCCTACAGGGGTTCTACTCTGCCTGGGCCGCAATTACAACAGACAAGTGGGTGTTGGAGATTGTCCGCGAGGGTTATGCGCTGGAGTTTTGCAAACCTCTGGCGGATGCTTTCGTGGCATCTCCATGCAATGCACTGGGAAAGAGGCGGTAAACGAGACGCTTCAGCGGTTACTGTGCTTGCAGGCGGTAGTGCCAGTACCGTATGACCAGTGTGGCTTAGGTCGATAGTCCATAGATTTTGTGGTCCCAAAAAAGGAGGGGTCCTTTCGGCCCATTCTCAATCTCAAGCACATGAACGGCAGTTTAAGGGTACCGCATTTCCGGATGGAAACTTTGCGGTCAGTGATTTTGGCGTAAAGACCAGGGGGGAAGTGCTGTCTTCGATAGACCTCACAGAAGCGTATCTGCACATCCCTATCAGACCGTAGAATCAGCGGTTCCTGCGTTTTGCCGTTTCCATGGGGCATTTTCAGTTCAAGGTGCTGCCGTTTGGTTTAGCAACAGCTCTGCGTACGTTCACAAAGGTGATGGTCATAGTCGCAGCGGCTTTGAGGCGTGAAGGAATTCAGGTGCATCTGTATTTGGATGATTGGCTTATTCGAGCAGAGTCCAAGGAGTCGTCGATCAGGGCAACCAAGCGGGTGGTGGCATTCCTGGAGCAGCTAGGTTGGGTGGTCAACCAAGCCAAAAGCCAACTGCGACCAATGCGACAATTGATGTTTCTCGGGGCGTTGTTCGACACAGAGGCTGGTGTAGTGTGTCTTCCTGAGGTCAGAGTGCAAAAGATTCGAGAGCAGGTGCAAAGGTTCTTACGCTTAAAGGTGCCGACGGCATGGCGCTACATACAGTTGCTAGGGTCCATGGTGTCCTCCTTGGACCTGGTTCCATGGGCCAGATCCCATATGCGACCACTGCAACAAGCTCTTATGTTTGTTTTATGTTTAATTATTTGATATACTGCCCTACTTTAACGATCAGAGCGGTTTACAATTCACAAGCAATTAAAGGAAGGCTCAGGGCCGGAAGCAGGAAAGGAAGTTACAATTGTTGATAGGACAATGCAAGAGAGAAGATACAGGACTATACGTAGGGAACGTGGTCAGACAAAAGGGGAGGAAAGATCATAGGCCAAGGAGAAGAGGTGGGTTTTTAAGTTTTGCTTGAAGGTGGTGTGGTGGGGTTCTAACCCGAGGGAAGTGGGGAGTGAATTCTAGAGTGCAGGGCCAATGAAAAAGAATGCAGAGGAGCGAGTGGATTGAAGGTGAGCGAGGGAGGGGGAAGGGAAATTAAGTTGATTGAGGTGGAAGGAGCGGGGGGAAGTGGGGGGTTGTGCTGGGCAGCCCAAGAGCATCCGTTATCGCAGAAGCTAGTGTGTCCAGAGGAGGTAAAGTCCAGCTTGGCATGGTGGCTGGTGAGTGATTACCTTCGTGCCAATGTGCCCCTAGAACAGTCAGACTGGGTGTTTGTTACCACAGATGCAAGTCTCTTTGGCTGGGGCACACACTGCCTATCTCAGGTGGTGCAGGGCTGCTGGTCGACAAGCGAAACCCAATGGTCGATCAACCGTCTGGAGATGTGGGCGGTGCGATTGGCGTTGCAGAGATTTGAGGGTCTGGTGCGGGAAAAGACAGTTCCTGTTTTCTCTGACAATGCGGTAACAGTGGCCTATATCAACCGACGGGATGCGCTTCCTTAGCAGAGGAGTGCCAGATGCTGTTGAGCTGGGCAGAAAGTCATCTGCTAGCCTTATCAGTGGCGCATGTAGCAGGCAAGGACAATGTGCAGACAGACTACCTCAGCCGGCATACCTTGGATCCCGGAGAATGGGAGCTAAACGCATCAGTGTTTCGCGACATTTCGGGTCGCTGGGGGCAGCCAGTCATGGATCTGATGGCTACTCTCTCCAACACCAAGGCCGAGCGGTTTTTCAGCAGGCACAGGGAGCACATGTCGGAAGGCCTCAATGCTCTGACTCCAGACTGGCCGCGAAGACCTTGGTACGCGGACCTGGTACAGTTAATGGTGGATCGGCTGTGGAGGTAACCCAATCGACCCAATCTTTTGAACCAAGGGCTGATCTGGATGCCGCAAGTGAATCTGTTCTCGCTTACGGCTTGGCTCTTGAGAGTCGCTGCTTACAACGCCGGGGGTACTCGGCAGCGGTAATCAGTACCATGTTGAACTCTCGGAAGCGTTCCACGTCTTTAAATTATATATTCGTATATGGCGTATATTCGAAAATTGGTGTGCTGAAAGAGGCGTTCAGCCGTTCGGGTGTTCCTTGCCCGACATCATGCTGTTCCTGCAGGCTGGCCTGGAGAAAGGGCTAGCCCTGAGTTCTTTGAAAGAGCAGGTAGCGGCGCTAGCTTGCTATAGGTGACGACTTCAGGGTCGCTCCTTGGCAGCGCACAAGGAGGTTGTTCGTTTTCTTTGAGCGGTTAAGCTGGTGCGTCCATCTTTTCGTCCGCTAGTGCCTTCTTGGGACCTAAATTTGGTCTTGGAGGCGTTGACGGGACCACCGTTTGAGTTGGCGGTGTCAGTAAGTATAAGAGAATTTTCATGGAAGACGGTCTTCCTGGTGGCGTTGTGTTCGGCTAGGCGTATTTCGGATTTGCAAGCGCTCTCGTGCAGAGAGCCTTTTATTCAGTTCTCAGCAGAAAAGGTGTTTTTATGTCTGGTGCCTTCCTCTTTGCTGAAGTTGGTTTCACGTTTTCATTTGAACCAGTTGATTTCCCTTCCAACCTTTCCGGCTCGGGAAGGTGGCGCGACAGAGCATAGGCTAAGGAGTCTGGATCTTGGAAGGGTGCTTCAGAGATATCTTAAGAGAACAAAATCGTTCCGTAGAACTGATCGGCTGTTTGTGTTTAGAGGTCCTCGCAGAGGGGAGGCAGCTGCCAAAGCTTCTCTTGCCAAATGGGTTAGACAGGCTATTGCGGCTGCGTATGCATCTCGGGGGAAGTTGGCTCCGAAGGGGCTGCGGACCCACTCTACTAGGAGGCAGGCGGCGTCTTGGGCTGAGTCCGCCTTGGTCCCTCCGGGGGACATCTGTCGAGCAGTCACTTGGTCCTCTCTCCATACGTTTTCGAAGCATTATCGACTGGATGTACAGGCGAGAGGGGATTCCAATGTGGCAGTGTGGGCTATCTTGGCTGGACTTGCGGGTCCCTCCCATGTTTAGGTACTGCTACGGTACATCCCTGCTTTACTGGACTGGCCTAGAGAGATGAGGAGGAAGGAGAAATTAGATCTTACCTGCTTATTATCTTTCCTTTAATTCTCTCCAGGCCAGTCCAGGGCCCACCCGGTCATTTCGAAATCTGGAGTATTTGTGCAATCTTGGGATCCTCAAGATCTGGGGGCAGCCCAAGTCAGAACGTGTTGGTGGGCTGGCAGCGAGTTCTTCGGGACGACCCTATTATCTGCTCTCCCTTCGTGCGGGGAGGGGGTGTTAAAGCCGTTCTGGGATAGATAGCACGATTTATAGGAGATTAGACAAATAAAGTCAATAACTAACTAAGAAGGCAAAGGAGATGAAAATCAAGAGTTTCAAAGGGGAGGGCGTGGTAGGGCTCTCCCATGTTATATTAGTTTAGTTGGATATTCTTATAATAGTTCAGGTTCAAAGGTTTTCTGGGTTTTCCTAGATGCTTTGTCAATAGAAGACTGAGCCAGAAGCGCTAGGGGGAGTCAGAAAGAGAGGTATCAGGACTCTCTGTATTTCAGTCCTCAGCTGCTGGAGGAGGCTGACTACCCTGCTTTCCTGGACTGACCTGGAGAGAATTAAAGGAAAGACAATTAGCAGGTAATGTCTAATTTCTCTTTGGTACCACTGGAATATGGCAGCTACTTCCAAAAGAGCCTTCTCTCTTCACATTGGATCTCTAGAATGAGCTTCCAGAGACTATAAGAACGTCTGCTGATCCACAGGCATTCTGCAAACTTCTAAAAACATTCACTTTGGGGATTCAGTAACCTGATAAAGAGTCTACCCAGGCTAAAGAACCTAGTTAAACATTCCAGAACAACTAACTAGGCCGCAAAGGACCAATTATTAATGCATGATGATTTTGAACTTATTTACAGGCATTATCTGTAAAATATTGTGATTAATGTTAAATGTACAGCTAATGTTTATGCAATTTCTTGATATACCGCCCAGGCTAAAGGGCATCAGAGTGATTTACAATCACTACAAGCAGGTCCTGGATACATTCCCTTGTCCCCAAAGGGTTCACAATCTGTGTACCTGAGGCAACAGAGGGTTAAGTGGCTTGCCTAAGGCCACAAGGAGTGCCTATAGGACTAGAAACACCAGTCTCTCCGGCCTGAGATTGCTGTCCCCAGGTACAAATTGAATCCCCAGCCCTCTGGCCTAAGGTACCTTGTCCTACCTCATACTCGTTCTACACAGGTCCTGTTATCATTGTTACATGTAATCGTTTCTTGGTTTGATGTAAACTGCTTTGATTCTGAAAAAGTGGTATATTAGATCACACAAATAAAATAAAATAAATAAATAAATGATATCTTCATGCCTCTGGAAAAAGAAAGGTGTGTGCAGGAGAGGAGCACAGACCCGTGAGGGCTGTAGACTGTTAGCAGTGAGGAGGCCTGGTTCAGATTTCAGTCGTGGGGAGAAATAGTGATGTGCCTAAAGCAGTGGAAAAGCAGCAGGGGGCTTGGCACTGTGTTGTGCTGAGAACAGTGCAGGCAGTGTTGGAGGCGGCAGCACAGCATGGTAACAGCCACTAGTGAGACAGGCCTTGGTTTTGGTAACGGTAATAGCTGCGTGTGTAACTTGTGGTCAACTTTGCCAGTGGTACAGCTGCAGATGTCAAAACAGCAAGCAGTTTGAGCAGGTAGGTCTCAGGCAAGCTTGGTGGTAGTAGTGGGTGCATATGTGCAGACTGCAGGCAAATTTGCAGGCTTGGTAGTGGCACCCACGTATGGGTCAGGCTTCAGACAGAGGTGCCGATAGGTTGAACCGAGTGTTCCCGTGGCAAGACTCCTTTCCAGTTCATACTTCTAGACCAGTCCAGACAAGCAGGTTATGTCCCCCTGCCAGCAGATGTTGGAGACAGAGAAAAAAACTCCAGAGCTGTGATTGGTCAGGCTCTTGTTGGTATAGGTGTACCTCTAGTGGTCCTGGTCCGTATTCTTTGACAAGCAATAACTTAGGGAGAAACCCTGACTAACGAAATCAACTATGTACAGGTAAGCACTAATTTACTAAATCCATCAACTCTAACCATAAACTGAGGAGGAGGATCAATCGTCATCCCTAGTAGAATAATTCTGAATCCACTGCTTTTGGACTATCTCAGGGATATTTCAATTGGTGGTTTTGGAGCAAAATAAACTTCGGCTGCTCTGCATCACTAATACTGCCACTGACAATTGAGTGGGTTCTGGACTGGTCTAACAGTATTCCAGGAATGGAAATTAACGGTAAGTGAAATTTCTCCTTCCAGTTCATACTGCTAAACCAGTCCAGACAAGCGGGAAGTACCCAAGCTAACGACCCTCAGGGTGGGCAGAGAAAGCCTGACAGCATACCAACTACAAAACTACTGTCCTCCCGTGCCTGAATGTCTAGGCGATAATGCCGGACAAAAGTAGACAAGGAGGACCAAGTTGCTGCTCGATAAATATCAAGGGGAACCACATGAGAACTTTCAGCCCAAGACATGGCTTGAGCCCGAGTAGAATGTGCTCGAAGACCTGCCGGAACCAGCTTGCCTTGAAGTATATATGCCGATTCTATGGCCCGATGGAGCCATCTGGTAGCTGCTAGACCTTGGTGTAGTCCCGAAAAAAGAACAAAGAGATGGTCAGACTTGCGAAAGGAATTGGTGACTTTCAAATATCAAAGGAGAACTCTTGAGATCAACTGCTTGGAGACCTTTATGTTGACCCGAACATTGTTCCTTTGATAAGGCAGGCAACAACAGAGGCTGATTGACATGAAAAGGAGTAATCACCTTAGGTAAAAATGAGGGAACAGTGCGAAGAGACACTCCTTCTGTGGAGAAAGACAGAAAGGGATCTCTGCAAGAAAGAGCCTGCAGCTCAGAGATCCTACGAGCCGAGGTTATCGCCACTAAGAACACTGTTTTACTTGTCAAATCTCACAACGACACTTCTTTTAGAGGCTCAAAGGACTGAGCCATCAACACCCTGAGGACCAACGCAAGGTCCCAAGGAGGGACGACTGGATGGATAGGTGGATATAGGAGTTTAACTCCTTTGAGAAAACGTGACACATCGGAGTGGGATGCAATGGATCAACCACGAACCGGTCCCCTGTAACACGTAACGTTCCGAGAGCTAAGCCTTTGTCGAGGCCATCTTGAAGAAAGGTGAGAACGTCCGGGATTTCTGTTTTCCATGGAGAAAGACAATGTTTCTCACACCACGCTTCAAACACACGCCACACCCTAACATACGCTACCGACGTTGGGGATCTCTAGGCATTGAGAAGCGTTTCCACTACTTTGGCAGAGTAACCTTTACCGGACTAACCTACGCCTTTTAAGAGCCAGGCTGTAAGCAAGTAGGGAGATGGGACTTTGAGGAGTCCGAAGGGCACTTCTAGTCGAAGAGGAGACTCTCGAGATAACCTTATCAGATCGGCATACCAAGGCCTTTGTGGCCAATCCGGGGCCACTAGGATCACCGGCCCCTGGTGTTCCCGGATCTGTTGAAGGACTCTTCCGATCATTGCCCAAGGTGGAAACACATAAAGCAACCTGTGTTGTGGCCATGGCTGCACCAAGGCATCTATGCTGTGAGATCCTTGTTCTCTCCAGCGACTGAAGAATAATGGTACTTTGGCATTTGTCGCTGACGCCATGAGATCCATTTCCGGCCATCCCCATTTTTGAACTAGCCTTTAGAAGGCTGCCTGGGCTAGTTCCTATTTGCCGGGATCAAGTGTATGCCGACTGAGAGAATCCGCTTTCACGTTGTTGGTTCCCGCAATATGCTGCGCTGAGAGAGCTTGGAGGTGTCTTTCTGCCCAAGGGAAGAGAAGAGACATCTCCTTTGACACCCCTGCACATTTGGTGCCACCTTGATGGTTGAGGTAGGACACTGCAGTGGCGTTTTCGCACAAAATCCGAATTGCTTGACCAATACTGAAACTTTAGTAAGGGAAGGCGGGTTGCTCTTGCCTCGAGACAGTTGATTGTCCACTGTGACTCACGCAACGTCCATGTTCCTTGTGTTGAATGGGTTTGACAGTGCGCTCCCCATCTGGTCAGGCTGGTGTCTGTAGTCAGCAAGATCCGGCGTGGACTCTCCAAGAGTACTCCCTTGAGGAGATTGCATGATGACAGTCACCATTGCAGACTGTGCTGGACCTTCATCTGTACCGGAAGTCGGATCTGATAGTCCTCCGCTACTGGCGACCATCTTGACAGGGGAGCATGTTGCAGACAGCGCATATGCGCTCTGGCCCAAGGCACAAGCTCGATGGTGGCGGCTATAGACCCCAGGACCTGGAAATAATCCCATGCTCTTGGAGCTCTTTGAGCCAGAAACCTTCAGATCTGAAAAGTCAGCTTGAGGAATCATTCCCGAGTCAGGAATACACGCCCCTGATAGGTATCGAAGTGTGCCCCTAGAAAGTCTATTTGTTGAGATAGGAGAAGACAGCTCTTGGGACGATTGATCACCCAACTGAGCTCCTGCAGGAATGACACTACTGTTGAGACAGTTTTGTAGGCTTCCTGGAGGGAGTCTGTGCGAATGAGCCAATTGTCTAAGTAAGAGTGTACTCTGACGCCCTGCTTGCGTAAGGCAGCTGCCACGACTACCATCACTTTTGAGAAGGTCCGAGGCGAAGGCCGACAGGCATTGCCCGAAATTGATAATGTTGTCTGAGGACTGCAAAGTGGAGAAGCGCTGGTGGTCGTCTCGACTGGGAATATGAAAATGCGCTTCCGCTAAATCTAGGGAAGCCAGAAACTCCCCTCTGCGTACTGCTTGAATGACGAATCGCAGGATCTCCATTCGGAAGTGCAGAACTCAAAGACTGCGATTGACGCCTTTGAGGTCCAGAATTGGCCAGAAGGAACCATCTTTCTTGGGCATCACAAAATAGATAGAATGGCAGCTGGACTCCAAAGTGGCCTCTCGGCTCTTCCAGCTCTGCGGAACTCCACGGCTGGACCTCTTCACCAGCCCAGCCAACTCTGTCCTGCTTTTGCTCCCGATGGCCACATCTGTCCTGGGTAGCAACAGATGCCTTCCTTATCCTGTGGATGGAGGGCCGCCTTTATGCCTTCCCGCCCATGCTGCTGATAGCCAAGACTCTCTTCAAGGCTCAGCGGGACGGGGCATTGCTGATATTGGTGGGCTCTCGGTGGCCCAGGCAACCATGGTTCCCACTGCTCCTTTGCATGTCCATAGCACCCCCAGTTCCCCTGGGGAGCGACCTGGGACTACTGTTGTAGTAGGAGGGCTCTGTCCTATACCCCAGTCTGGAGACTCTGGCAATGGCGTGGCTGCAGAAAGGGCAGCCTTGGCCCCTTTCAGTCTCTATGGGGAGGATGAGGAGGTTCTCCTGGCCTCTTGCAAGACCTCCACGATACAGACTTACGCCTTCAAATGACATAGATTCTCTATGTGGTGCGCAGAGCGATGGGTTTACCCATTCTCATGCTCTGCATCTTGTGCTGCAATACGATGATACGATGACTGAAGCTTATAATGAAGAATCAAGGATTTGAAGGAAAAGAGAAGAAAGAAAAATGTAACAGTAAGGATAGGGAAGTATTTGGACTGATCATCTTAATATAAACAATTGCTAATCAAATCAACTCCATGTAACTCGAGTTGATGGTCTGAGAGGGGGGGATATGATACAATCTCTCACACATCTTGAACAGACGGATCTTTACTTTGAATTTCACACACAACTGATGGGGATGAATGAATCCCATGAATGGATGACAGCTTTGTGATTCCATTGGATGAGGTTTGTTTGAACGTGCATGGCTGCCTCTTTTTAAGGCTATGAGTGAGGCGCAACAATATTCCTGAGGAATTGAGGTTGAGGAAGGGGTTCAAATCCTGGGGGGCGGCCATTACCAGTACAGGGTGCTACCCTTTGGCTTAACTTCCGCCCCCTGAGTCTTCAAGTGCTAGCAGTGGTCGCGGCCCACCTTCACCTCGAAGGGGCCTTTGTCTGGCCCATAAGAGGGGCAAAGGTCTCCACCAGGCTAGCCGCCCCAACACCTGGCCTTTCTAGCATAGACCGGAGCCCTTCTCCTGAGAGTTCCTCCTGCTGCAGGTTACCCACACCGAGCTGCTGTAGACACACCACCTTCGGGGTCGGCCATAGATTGGGGGAGAGAGATGGACTCCCTGAGGCAGATGTCGAGCATTCCTGCACCGGCATCCCTGAAACCAGAGTATCCTCCCCGAAGCGGCTGAGTATCAAGGCAGTCTCTGCATGAATGAATCAAGCGGACCAGAAGCAAGAGGGGTCGAGGTACTGGGGGTATGGGAAGGCACCACAAACCCCTTTCCCTTGCGCTTATGACCCATGCCACACACACTCTAAACCCTGACCGATGCCATCTTAGCTCCCCCTTGGTTTCCTCTATTTTTGTTTACATCTTAATATAAAGACATTTTAGAACTCCCATAAATGGGGCCTTGCAGGGGAAACCTGACAAAAGGTAAGAAGCACTGTTTGCAGGGCCGTTTCAGCCATCAGGCAAGACTGTGGTCACCTAGGGCGACAGCATCTGATGGCCAGCAGTAAATGCAAAAATGATTCTGAGAACCTCAAACTCTGAGAGCCTTTAGCATCTTCATTTACTAGCAGGCGCACATATACATATTGAACAAAATATAATATTTTAAAAGCATGATGTCCAGTTATGCGTTTTGTCAGAAGGGTGATATTCGGATGTTCATAATTCAGTTTAATTATCAAAATTCTGGAGGGGAACGGGGGTATAATGGAGGTTCACCTAGGGCACTGACCAACTCTGTCAACAAGATAATACACGGGGATAGAGAGGATAGTCTTTTGTGAGCAATAGTGGTTCTGGCCCCTCCCACCACTCAACTCTTTCTGTCTGCTTTTTAAATTCTTTCTTTCTGGGAGTCACTGAATTAGCACATTTGAGAGGGCTTACCCCTAATTGTTTGGGCCTCAGCAAAGGGATTCAAAGGTGCCAGGACGGAACTTAGCAGGTAAGATCTAATTTCTAAGCGCTCTGAGCAGGGATTTTCTTCTTTTGTGTCTGTACAGCGCTGTGTACGTTCGGTAGCACTTTATAAATGCTTACTACTAATAATAGTTACTAATTTGTCCATACCATAAGAACTTAAGAAAAGCCATACTGGGTCAGACCAAAGTCCATCAAGCTCAGTATCCTGTATCCAACAGTGACCAGTCAGGTCAAAAGTACTTGTCAGGTTCCCTAAAAGGTATACAAATCCCACAATGCTTATCCCAGGATAAGCAGTGGATTTCCCGATTCCTCTTTAATAACTGTTTATGGACTTTTCCTCCAGGAACTTGTCCAAACTTTTTTTTTAACCCAGCTACACTAACAGCTTTTGCTACATCCTCCGATAATGAATTTCAAAGTTTGATTTCTCATTGAGTGAGGAAAATATCATTTTTTTAAAATTGTTCTAAATGGGCTACATTGTAGCTTCATTGAGTGTTCCCTAGTCTTCCTACATTTTGAAAGAGTAAACAACTGATCTACATTTACCCGTTCCACTCCATTCATTAATTTATAGACATTTATCATATCGCACCTCTGCCCATCTCTTTTCCAAGTTGAAGAGCCCAAACCTTTTAAGCCTCTCCTCCCTAGGGGTATTCTTCCATCCGGGTATCCTACCCATCCCCTTTACAGTTTTGATGGTGGTTCTCTGTACCTTTTCTAATTCTGCTGTTTTCTTTTTAAGATATGGTGACTAGAATTGCACACAGTATTCAAGGTGCAGTTGCACCATGGAACGATACAGAGGCATTATAATATCCATGGTTTGGTTCTCCATTCCTTTCCTTATGATTCCTAGCATTCTATTTGTTTTCTTGGCCGCTGCTGCACATTGGGCTGAGAGTTTCAACATATTATCCACGATGAAGCCTAAATCTTTTCCTGCATGGTTGTTCCTAATGTGGAACCTTGCATCGTGTAACTATAGTTTCGGTTGTTCTGCCCTAAGTGTATAACTTTGCACTTGTCAACATTAAATTTCATCTGCCATCTGGACGTCCAGTCTTCCAATTTATCAAGGTCCTTTTGCAATTTTTCACACTCCTCTTGTGTTTCAATAACTTTGAATAATTTTGTCTCATCTGCAGATTTTATCACCTCACTCATTCCCATTTCCAGGTCATTTATGAAGAACTTAAAAAGCACAGGACCCAGCACAGATCCCTGGGTATATTCCACTATTCACCTTTCACCAATGAGAAAATTAACCATTTAGCCCTACTCTCTGCTTCCTATCTTTTAACCATTTCCTAATCCACATAGTACACTGTGCTTCCTATCTCTTGACCTTCTAATTTTGCCAAAATTCTGTCATGAGACCTTGTCAAATCCAGATACACTTTATCAAGTGGCTCACCTTTGTCTACCTGTTTGTTCACACCTTCAAAAAAATATAACAGTAAAACAAGACTTTCCTTAGCTAAATTCATGTTGGCTTTCTCCCATTAAACCATGGCAATCTACATGTTCAGTACACTTTTTTTTTCATTATAATGGTTTCTACCATTTTGCCCAGTGCTGACATCCGGCTCACTGGTCTGTAGTTTCCCGGATCACCCCTAGAACCCTTTTTAAAAATTGGCTTTACTTTGGCCATTCTCCAATCTTTGGGTACTATAGATTATTTTAATGAGAGTTCACAGATTACTAATAGTAGGTGTGCTATCTCATATTTCAGTTCTTTCAACACCCTCAAATATATACCATCCAGTCTAGGTGACTTGCTACTCTTCAGTTTATCAAGTAGTTGAAATACATCTTTCTGGTTTATCGATTATTTCTTTCCATTCTTCTGGTACATTACCTTAAAGTACCATTACAGGCATGGGTAACTTCCCCTACATCTTCAGTAAAGACCGAAATAAAGAATGAATTCAGTCTCTCCACTATGGCCTTGTCCTTGCTTAGCACCCCTTTTATCCCTCTATCATCTAATGTTCCAACTGACTCTCAAAGTTGGGGGGGGGGGGTTGTTTGTTTTTTACTATGAATATACTTGGAATCTTTATTATGCGTTTTTGCTTCCATGGCAAGCTTTTTTTCAAATTCTCTTTGCCTGCCTTATCAATGCCTTGCATCTAACTTGCCAGGATTTATTTCTGATTTTCATTATTTGGTTCCTTTTTCCATTTCCTGAAAGATGCTTTTATTTTATATTTATTTTAAATCTATCTATGACCTCTGCTTTAAACCATACTAGAAGTATTTTGGCCAGCCTTCCACTTTTTTAAAGTGTGTAATACATTGGGTTTGGCTTCTAAGATAGTATTTTTAAAGAATACCAATGCTTTATGTAAATCATTAACCTTTGCAGCTGCTCCTTTTAGTTTTTTTCTTATTTTCCATGCTTTATCATAGTCTCCCTTTTAAAAGTTAAAAGGTACTGTGAATTTACTTGTTGTCCTCCCTTTATTTATTAAATCAAATGTGATCATACTATGATCACTATTGCCAAGTGGCCCCAGCACCCTTATCTCTTGCACCAGATCCTGTGTTCTAATAAGGACTTGGTCGAAAATAGCTTTGTTTCTTTTTGGCTCATGAACCAGCTGCTCCAAGAAGCAGTCTTTTATTTCATCTAGAAACCCCTAGCATGTTCTGCTGTGGCATTGACCCAGTCAATACCTGGATAATTGAAAATCTCCATTATTACTGTGTTGTAACTTTTGTTAGCTTCCCTGATTTCTTTTGGCATTTCATTATCTGTTCATTCTTGCCAGGCTGACGGTAGTACACCCCCACTGCCTATGCCTTCCCCTACTTACAATGGAATTTCTATCCATAGATATTCTACAGTGTATTTTGTTATCTCCAGGAACAAGCAGGAATGAGTCTTCACATATGGGTACGTCGGTACCGACGGAGCCTGCGCGGGAACGCTCCCCAGCTTCCCAAAAAAGGAAAGCTTTTGGGAGCATCCCACAGTGCCTGCGCGCTGCCTTCCCGCCTTTCCTAACCGCCTCTCCCCAGTTCTTCTTTTCCGTGGAGCCAGCAGGTCGTGTTCCTGTCACCGCTGAAGAAGTTCTTTGTTTTATTTTATTTCTTTGGTCACGCGTCTGCCATCCCCGACGTCGGACCGGTACCGCCGGTCTTTCTTTCTTTTCTTAAAAAAAAAAAACCTTTTTTTCCCTCACTTAGTGTTTTTTTTTTTCCTCTTTTGGGCCTTAGGCCTCACGAAAAATTTTCCTCATGGAAAAACCAGCCTCCGGTTTTAAAAAATGCACTAAGTGCAGCGGTACTATTTGTTACCGACACCCATGAATGGTGTCTCAAATGTTTGGGTCCTGACCACTCCATTTTGGATTGTTCGTCCTGCTCCTTGATGTCCAAACGAGGTTTACAGAACCGAGCAGCCAAGCTCCATGTTCTGTTTCCTTCTGATGCAGCTACAGTGGCATCGACATCTTCCAGGGCTTCTTCCTCCCATGGATCTCAGGTAACCAAACATAAAACCAGCCGGTCCTCGAAGGGTAGATCTCCTTCCAAGCATCGAGATGCCTCCGGACTTGCCCTCGAGGATCCTGCACCGGCAAAACTACCCCGGCGGGAAGCTCCGGCTTCCAATGCTCCACCTATGGGGTTACAGGTTGACATCGATGGTACGGCCTCGACCGATCACCTGTTAGAATGCTCTGGGGTACCGGCACAACCTTCCGGTACCGAATTTCAGGCATTCATGGCGTCGATGGATCAGAATGTTCTATCCATGCAGCAGGCTATCATGGCCTTCATTCAAGCTGCGACGCCGCTGATACCACAACAAACTCCGTTGTCGGTATCGGCCCAGGTACCGGCACCAATGCCGGTACCGGTACCGACTGCATCGACATCGGTCATGGTGTTGTCTGCAGCGGTTCCCTGCCTAGGGATGCCCATCGTACCGAACCGGTACCGATAACGCCCGATGTCGATACGGCTCGGTACGCGTATCGATCTTTGAAAGAGCACCCTGACAGTCGATACTTTGATTCCTCCGAAGATTCTGATGCATCGGAGGCTTCTGCTGAAGTATCCATAGCCCTTCTTGAAGAGCCTTCTTCTCCAAAAAGAAGAATGTCTCCTCCAGAAGACTTGTCCTTTCAAGACTTCATAAGAGAAGTGGCTAAAGGGCTTTCTATTTCAGTAACCTCTGAATCAGAGCCTAGAAAAAAAAATTAGATATTTTAGGTTATTCTAAGGCTCTTAAGGAGGCAGTCACCTTGCCAATTCATGAGATTCTTTATGATCATATGATTGACTTATGGGAGACTCCTCTCACTATCTCTCCTCATTCTCGTAGGTTGGACACCATGTACCGTGTCCCTCCTTGTCCTGGTTTTCATAAAACACAGCTTCCTCACCATTCTATTGTGGTGGAGTCAGCTATGAAAAAGATAGAGTGCAAAAAGACACTCCTCTGCTCCTCCAGGAAGAGAATTCAGGACCTTGGATGCTTTTGGTAGGAAAATCTTCCAAGCCAGTATGCTCATTGCCAGAATCAACTCCTATAGTCTTTATATGGGAATGTTTCTGAAAGAAGTTGCAGACAAGCTGCACACTTTCCTCCCTTTTCTTCCAGAGGATAAAAGGGAAGAATTTCTTATTTGGCTTAAGCATACTCAAGATATCTCAAAGTTTTTTCCAATCGTGCAGCTTTTGACTCCTTTGAGGGTGCCAGCAGAGCTTCGGCCATTGCCATAGCTGCACGCAGAATTGCTTGGCTCCAAGCTTCTGATCTAGAATCTTGGGTCCAGGATGGCTTGGGAAATCTTCCCTGTTCAGGAGAGAACCTGTTTGGCAAAGATTGGCAAATAAAAGCCACTCAAATGGATGCAGAAAATTCTGCTTTGGATAGACTTTCAAAGTCAACCTCCATTCCTGCCAAGAAAAAAACCTTTCAAGAAGTCTTTTTTTCCTCAAGAAAGGCAGATTCCATCCTGCTTCTGGCCAACAATCATCTACAGGTCGTTTTGCTGCTAAGCGTCAGCAACCTAAACAAGCCAGGCCTAAGCCTACAGGGGCTGCTACAACTCAGCAGACCGAGCCTCCTCAGGGCTTTTGACTTGATGCTAGAGAACTTAGCCTTTCTGGCTCTGAAACAGCCAGAGCCTCTCACCATTCCAGGAAGGTTAGCTCATTTTGCTCCCAGATGTGAGCAAATTATAACAGAGCAGTGGACCCTCTCCATCATAAGGGAGGGCTACAAGCTTCATTTCTCAAACCTTCCTCCTCACACCATGGTGAGACATTTCAATTCTCCAACATCTCTCCTCGACCTTCTAGGTCAGGAGGTGGCTGCCCTTCTTGCCCAAGGGGCAATAGAAGAAGTACCTCTTCTTCAACAAGGGTCAGGGTTTTACTCACCCTACTTTCTGATCCCAAAGAAAACAGGGGGCTACAGACCCATATTAGATCTCAGAGAATTGAGCAAATTTCTATGCAAGGAGAAATTCAAGATGCTTTCTCTGGGCACTCTCCTTCCATACCTTCAGAGTCAGGATTGGCTTTGTTCTCTAGATCTCAAGGATGCGTACACCCATGTCCTCATCCATCCATCTCACAGAAGGTTCCTCCGTTTCCTTTTCCAAGGGAAGCATTACCAATACAGGGTGCTTCCCTTCGGTCTGGCCTCTGCTCCAAGAGTGTTCACAAAATGCATGTCAGTAGTAGCTGCATTTCTACGCACTCTGGGAATATTTGTATTCCCATACCTGGACGACTGGCTCATCCGAGCTCCATCTCAGTCAGAGGCCCAGACTTCCCTGGACTGCACAAGGCACATTCTGCAGTATCTGGGACTTGTGGTAAACCTACCAAAGTCCCAGCTCACCCCTACTCAGTCCCTAGTCCCTGGCTAGATACTACCACTGCAAGGGCCTATCTTCCTCAGGCCCGTTGCCTACGCCTAGTGCAGTTAGCCTCCCAGATTCAGTCAAAGAGCCATTTAACTGCCCGGGAGATGCTACAACTCCTAGGCCACATGGCATCCACAGTGCATGTGGTCCCCTATGCTTGCCTTCACATGAGAGCAGCTCAATGGACTTTGTCCACCCAGTGGACTCAAGCATCAGGGGGTCTGTCAGACAAAATAGCAACCTCCAGACGCCTCTTTTGGTCTCTCCAGTGGTGGAGGTCCACCCCAAATCTGTTGCTGGGGTCCCCCTTCCAACAGTTGTTGCCCCAAGCAACTCTCACAACAGATGCCTCCCCAACAGGTTGGGGAGCTCATCTGCAAGACCTCTCCACTCAGGGCACTTGGCCTCCACAGGAGACCTCTCTACATATCAACCACTTGGAGCTCCGAGCAGTTTTTCTAGCTCTCAAGGTCTTCCATACCCTGCTCAGCTACAAGACTGTCCGTATGAATGAGGACTATCAGGTAGCCATGTTTTACATAAACAAGCAAGGAGGAACTGGCTCTCTGTCGCTTTGCAATGAAGCTTTAAGATTGTGGGCCTTCGCCAGAGAGCATCAAATCCATCTCCTGGCCGTATACCTTCCAGGAATCCAAAACTCTTGGGCAGACAGACTCATTCGAGTTCTGCTTCCACACGAATGGTCCCTGCACATGGACCAGGTACTCAGAATCTTTCAAGAGTGGGGAACCCCGGACATAGACCTCTTTGCAAGTCCGTGGAATGCCAAACTTCCCTGGTTCTGTTCCAGAATTCCGTGTCAGGGAGTTCAGGCCAAGGATGCCTTCCTCCTTCACTGGGGTCAAGACTTCCTGTATGCCTTTCCACCCATTCCCTTAATTCCCAAGACTCTGTTCAAGCTCCAGAGGGATCAAGGATCTATGATCCTCATAGCTCCACGCTGGCCACGCCAAGTGTGGTACCCTCTACTTCTGCATCTCTCTCAGGCTCCCTCCCTAGACTTGGGAGCTGCTCCAGATCTCCTGTCCCAGGAGGAGGGGACTTTGTGGCACCCAAACCCCAAGTCCCTTCACCTCAGGGCTTGGTTGCTGAAGGCTTAGACCTTCAAGGTTGGAATCTTTCTCAGCAGGTGAAGGATATCCTCCATGCTTCCAGAAATTCTTCTACTAGACGTTCCTATGCTTTTAAATGGAAAAGGTTTTCCATTTGGTGTGCTGAGAAGGGTCTTGACCCTCTAGCACTACCTTTGAATTCTCTATTGGAATATCTCCTGCATCTCTCCAATGCAGGCCTCAAAACGAATTCAGTAAGAGTCCATTTGCGTGCTATTGCAGCATCCCTTAAGCCTCTCAATGTACAGCCTATTTCCTCTCATCCTCTTATTGCAAGATTCATGAGAGGCCTAACTTTAACTAAACCTCCCATTAGGCCTCCTCCGGTGGCATGGGACTTAAATCTGGTTCTTGGTCAGCTTATGAAGCCGCCTTTTGAACCCTTAGCCACCACCTCCTTGAAATTTCTTTCCTGGAAGGTTATTTTCCTCATTGCAGTCACCTCAGCTCGCCGCATCAGTGAACTGCAGGCCTTAGTGGCTAATTCACCTTATACAAGGTTCCATCCTGATAAGGTAGTCCTCAGGACCAATCCACACTTTATGCCTAAAGTGGTCTCACCTTTTCATCTTAATCAGGAGGTGTATTTACCTGTCTTTTTTCCAGGTCCTCATGCATCAAGTGCAGAGAGAAATCTTCATACCCTGCATTGTAAGAGAGCTCTTGCCTTTTACTTACAAAGGACACAGCAACATAGAAAGTCTTCTGAACTCTTTGTTGCTTTTGATCCCTCTCATTTGGGACTTCCATTCTCTAAGAGGACACTGTCCAATTGGCTTGCTCAGTGTATTTCTTTCGCCTACCTGAGTAAGAACCTTTCTCTGGAGGGCCATGTCACGGCTCATAATGTGAAGGCCATGGCCACCTCTATGGCTCATCTAAATTCTGTGTCCATTGGCCAGATCTGTCGAGCAGCCACCTGGGCCTCGGTTCATACCTTTACAGCCCATTACTGTTTGGACAAGGACTCCTGCCGGGATGCCTTGTTTGGTCAGGCTGTTCTCAAACACCTGTTCCATGCTTAATCAACTCCTACCCTCCTTCCCTGGTTGGATGCCTGAGATCCATAGCAGGAGATAGAGCCCTTCTCAGGGTCTCACAACCTTGGGGATCTCCCAGGCATCTCTAGCTAGGGAGTCCCCATATGTGAAGACTCATTCCTGCTTGTTCCTGGAGATAGCACAGTTACTTACCTGTAACAGGTGATCTCTGGGAACAGCAGGAATAAGTCTTCACAACCCACCCACCTCCCCTAGGAGTTGTATCTCTCTATCTTTCCTTTCCTCTCTCTCTTTGTCTCAGCTTTAAAACTCGAACTGGGGAGAGGCGTTTAGGAAAGGCGGGAAGGCAGCGCGCAGGCGCTGTGGGATGCTCCCAAAAGTTTTCCTTTTTTGGGAAGCTGGGGAGCGTTCCCGCGCAGGCTCCGTCGGTACTGACGTACCCATATGTGAAGACTTATTCCTGCTGTTCCCAGAGATCACCTGTTACAGGTAAGTAACTGTGCTTTCTGCAAAACCTTAATCCTGTGTAACTCAGTGCCCTCTCTAATATAGAGCACAACCCCTCCACCAATTTGATTTACCCCATCATTGTGATATAGTTTGTACCCAGGTATCAGTGTCCCAGTGGTTGTCTCCCTTCCACCATGTCTCAGATGCCACTTATATCTAACTCCCTCATCTTATTTCTTAGACTGCTAACATTTGCTTACAGGCATTTTAGAGGTTGTGTTCTACTCATATTAATCTTTTCAGTTGATGGGGTAATTTGGAATCTTTCAGCCCTATCTACTCTGTACTTAAGGGCATCTGGGTTACTTTTACCTTTATTGGAACCTCTCTATTGGGATGCCCTGTTTTGCTAGTATCCTTCAAGGATGCATCCTTCTGGATACATCCTATTTTTTGTATGGATATGTGAAACTGCATCATTTCATTGGTTAGTGTAAAGAACTTATTGTTGGATTCTGTCAGTTGGAATAAATGCAATGGAAAGGACTGATCAATATGGAAGATAGCAGAACTGATCCACTTTCTTTATTACTTATCTTGGTGATGTCTGACGAGTAGTATAGTCAGACTGGTTGACACAGATTATTTTGTTCCTTAGTTTTGTGGGGGGGGGGAGTTCAAAATTACATGCTCACTTCAAGATATTGTTGGTATACCCAATGTTAAACATCCCTTCATCCATGATCCTATTTTCTTAGAGGTATATGCTTCTAGTTTATGTAGAATCCCTCAGTCATGAGTATAAAATATCTGTATAAAATTTGTGGTTGAATTCTAAGAAGAATGGCATCGCTTTCTCATACAAGTAGATGAAAAATCTCTCAATGATACAGATTGACATGTATATCAAAATGTTTACTTCTTTTCAGGTTCATTGTCTAGATCCTAACATATGGAAAACTGTTGAGGTGGTTCATATCGATATTGCAGACAGAAGTCACGTAGAGCCATCAGTGAGTATACTGTAAAAATTGTTTCATAATGCCTGATCATTCTGTGCATCTGTATGTGCTGTCTCTCATCCTTTGAATCCAGATGAACCATTCTCTGGGACCCAAGGGGAAGATTTGAAAGAATGGAAACTACTTCGGGAAAATGATGCAGATGTTCTTACTTCTGCCATGCTTTTGTTAAGGAAAACAATGTCATGTGACACAAGTTATTTGATAGGGAGCACACATCAAAGTGCCCATTCTAACAAACGAAGCATCTTTATCAGTTATTACTGTTTAGCTGACTGCTACAGTCATAACAAGGCAGGGCAACTGGGCATTGCCCCAGGCACCATATTTTTTTAGGGCACTAATGACAGTTGGTGGGAGGGATCTTTAAAGCATTGTGTTTCCTGCAGTACTGCTCATGTGCCACAACAGTTAGTTCTAGCACAAAAATGGAAGACATTGGATAGCTGTTTTCCACCAATCGCAACCATGTGGCCCTGGCTGCTGTTTCCTACTAGTGTGAAGAAAACAAAGCAGATGTGTACAGCAGTTGTGTGCAAATGTTCTGAAAATATTAATTTTCTTTAAATTTTGTCTCGACATCTGAGTTTATAAAAAGTTCTATAACTGCTGCTTTTATTGAATGTATAGTGATATCTTTTTTTGTGAAAGACTAGCAAGTGGATTTTAAACAGAAAATACTCTAAAGAGAAAGTGATATCAGAGTCCTAATGGATGCTTAAGCAGAAAGCTCTGTGAAACCTGACCTTAAGCAGATATTTTAAACCGGACCCCAGCAGTGATGATGATTTTGAAAATAGACGTTTTTGAGTTAGAAACTGAGGTATTGGGAAAGAATGTCAGTGAAGCATAAATCCTGTGGACTTTCAGCAATATGCTTATCAAAGTATAAAGCAGCAGAAACTAGAGTGAGGCAGTAGGGCGATAGAGGTGCGTATGACTGATTTGGAGAGCAAAGACAGGTTGTAAGAGTACAGAAAGAGATCAAGAAACTGTTATCAGGACTGAGATACAGTAGTGGTTTAAAGAACTACGGAAAGACTTGTTTGAAAGGGAGCTGCTGGGGCATATGAAGGATTTAAAGATGGAAGTGGCTGACCCTGGGGCGCCAGGTTCATGTGTCTGAGGAGAGGCTTGATGAGCATGCAGAGGATATATAGTTGGGCTTTATACTGCCATGGCAGTTTTCTTGATAAACTGGATGTTACAGCCTACACATTAAGGGAGTGATGGAATCTCCTCAGTATGAAGATTCTATGACGGTGGCCCAAAGTATCCATAAGGCCATTTTGGCATAGAGGAACGCAAGCATCAGAGGTGAGAGGCTCCCAGAGCACTATGGGCTCTATCCTTTCTGACAAAACCTCCCCAGGACATTTGTATCTTGGACTATTTGATAAATGAGTAGAATGCTACAAAAATGAGAATTGTGCCTAGTTTTGACTATCTTTGACTTCTGAGGAGTTACTTTGAAGCTGACAGGCAAGAATTATTAAGTACAAATGGCTCATCCCATTTGGACTGGCCTTCATGTTACAAGGCACGACTTAGATGTGAAATTTAAGCGAAGGCCTTGAAAGAAGTGGATATTATTAATGAATGGATATCGAGAAGCAGCGCAACATGTTAGAAGCGGGTCTCGCAGGAGGGACAACTAAAAAAGACTGTTGGGAAGCTTGGAGCACGAGTCCTTATCTGGATTGGGCTGAGTTGTTTCAGCTTATTGTTCCAGACTGGCCTTCACTTCTGTGTGTTTGGGTTACGTGTGATTAAAAGATATGAATGGGAAAGGATGGAGTGGAATGAGGTCATTGGGGGGGGTTCTGATTCTTGCATAGGTGAGTGAGATGTGGGGTCAAGAACGTGTGTGTGAATCTGTAGGGGGCTGGTGGGCATGCTTTCTCTGAAGAAGCACAGCTGAGTGGCTGGATTTGTGGGGTGCAGGGAAAGAATTTGTAAGGAGCTGGGGGGGGGGGGGCGAAAATGGGGTTTAATATGGTGGGTTCCTGCAATGTTGGTGGTCTCAATAGTCCCAATAAGAAGAGAGTGGTAATCAGAATTGGGGAGGTTGAACTGGGCCATAGCCTTATTGCAGGAAACTCATTCCTTGATTTGGGATGAAAAATTGCTTCAAGAGAGGGCTTGCAACCAGGTATATTGTAGCTTTAAACAGCAGGGCCTGAAAACAGCGGGACAGCAATTTTAATAAGGAGGGATATGCCTTTCCATTACAATGAAGTATATAGGAATCGGGAGGGAGATGTATGAATTTGCGAAGTACTGCCTTTGGGGAAAGGGTAATCATGGTGGTGATCTATATGCATTTTTTACTTGCTGACCTAGGAGCTACTGACATTTGTGCAAGGAGATTTGTTGGTGGGTGGTAATGTCAATTTATCTTTAAATGCTGGGCTTGACCTCTCTAGGGAGAAGGGGAGGATAGTGTGAATTAGAGAAGTCTTTGATACTTTTTAAGATGTTTAATTTGTTCACTATATGACGGGTACATCATGGGCAAAAATGGAACTATACTTTCCATTCAAGTGTATATCAGATTTATACCCGGCTTGATTACATGTTTTATAGTAGAAATCTGTTTGCCAAGGTGGGGGCCTCTGAAATTGGTATTTGCATTTTTGTTCATACTCCAGGTTAGGTGGAAGTGAAGAGACTGGGGGGAGAGGTGGGGGGCTAGTGATAGGAAGGAACATTTGGAGACATAATAAATTCCTTTTGAGGGATAAACAGGTAGCTGCTCGAGTGAAACAAACTGCAGTTGAATATTTCCGTTTTAAAATGTTGGAGGTGAATTGGAATTTTCTATGGGATGCCCTAAATACCATTATCGGTGCTATTTTATTAAATGGGCAGGGCCTTAAAAAAGCAAAAGCGGGAAGAAGAGAAAATGGAGTATTTGGAGAAGTTAAATGTTTTTGTGTTTTGCTGCAACTGGTTTAACAACCCAGGGTTTGGAAGAGTTGAGGCTTAAGGAGCTTCATTTGGATGAGGTCAGTTTCTAACTGATTGGACTTGAGCAGCGGTTTCATGAAATGGGTAATAAACCAGGTAAGCTACTTGCGAGAAAGTTGAAAAGAATGGGTTGCGACTTTTAATGTTCAGAAAATTAAGGGAAGAGGGTAAAAATGTCTTATGAGGACAAATATTACTGAGGAATTTGTTTGGTATTATAAGCAATTGTATGCACAAGACAGGAAGGTAGAACTTGGGGAGATTGACTCTGACTCCTATCTGGCAGGATTCAATCTGCTGGCTTTGTCACCGAAAGCCAGCTCAATGCATTTGTGCAGGGAAGGAAATTTCAAGAGGTAATTTAAGATGTTGCCAGGGGAGAAAGCACCTGGGCTTGATGGCCTTTCAGAGATTTTTTTTTTTTAATTTAAAAAAAAAAGAAAAGTTTGAGGGGAGGAGTGATGGGTGTTTTAATGGACATGTTCAGTGACCACCTTCATGGTGAGAGTTTGGCATCGAAAACTGCCCTGATTATGGTTTTGCACCAAGGATGAACCCTTCAGTATGTGCCTCTATAGGCCTATTTCACTTTTAAATGTTTATGTTCAAATTTAGCAAAGATTCTGGCTACACGTTTAGCCAGGGAAATTTCAGGGTTATCATATGTTGACCAATCAGGTTTTATCCCAGCACATCAGTCTGTGAATACTGTGAAAAGAACTTCACAAATTTGGATAGCTCAGATGATCAAGACTCAAATGTATTCCTGGTAATATATGCAGAAAAAGTGTGTGTTTGCTTTAATTGGATCTTTTTGAATGAGGCCATTAAACGTATGGAGTGGGGAAAGCAGTTATGTAAATAGACAAATTATACGAAACTCCCAAAGCAAGGATGAAAGTGAATGAGATCTGTTCTGAAGCATTTAAATTGGGGAGAGGGACAAGGCAGAGGGTGTCCTTCACTTCTCCTTCTCACTCTTTCTGTTGAGCCCTTTGCAGCACAGATTAGGAAGATAGAGGATATAAGGGGGTGAAAAATCCAAACCTGACAACTGGTAAAATCAGTAAGTTCATCATTTGAGAAGAAATTGAAATAGTGGAAAATTTAACCTACTTGGATCAACTATCAATAAAGGAATGACAAGCAGCCAAGAAATTAGATGACACATTGCTCTTGGCAGAATGTCTATGAAGGACCTAGACAAGATTCTCAAGAGCAGCGATGTGTCTCTCCATTCAAAGATTCAACTTGTTCAAGCCATCGAATTTTCAATAATGTCATATGGATGCAAAAGTTGGACAGTGAAAAAGATAGGAAGAAAACTGATGCCTTTGAATTATGGTGTTGGCGATGAATACTTTGCATACCATGGACATCTTGAAGAGCAAACCAGTCAGTACTAGAGGAGATCAAACCTAAGCTTTCTTTAGAAGCTCAGATGACAAGACTTTGACTTTCATACTTTGGACACATCATGCAAAGTGAGAGATCATTAGAGAAAGATATCATGCTTGGCAAGGTAGGTCAACGCAAAAGAGGAAGGCCAACAATGAAATAGATCGATATAACAGCAGCTATGGGCGCCACTCTGTCAACAATGAGCCTCCTGACTGAAGACCGAACACAGTTTAGGACAACTGTTCAGAGGGTTGCCATGAGTTGACACAGACGCAATGGCACTTAACAACAAGATTTGATTGCTTGTGGGCAATATTCTCTTTGTTTCTCAGTCCCTATTCTCTTTGACAGTGGTGATAAGGGAACTAAAGCATGAATTAAGACAACACTGAAGTCTTCGGTATCAGTATTAGAGGGAGGTAGGTAGTTAATTTGTGATCATCCTTTCCCTATAGATGGGTGGGTGAAACAATTTAAATATTTGGGGATTTGAATTTGCGGCAGATTTCAAGTAAGATGTATAAGAATAACTAGAGAGACCTTAATAAAAGATTGAGGGCAGATATATGGCATAAAGAATTTTTGACCTATTGAGGGAGGATTGCAGTAACAGAAATTTATATCCTGCCTAGGCTGTTATATCTTTGTCAGAAATCAGTCCAGATCCCTAGAGGGGTTTTGGTGGGGTTACAGAAGGAGGCTTAGAGGTTTATATGGGGTAAGAAACAGCCGAAGATAGCTAAGGGGATATCCTATAGGGGTAAGAGGATAGGGAGGATTAGTTGTGCCGTATTTTTGTTTATATTTACTAGTGGCCCAGTTGAAATATATTAGATTGGCAGATGGAATATAGCAAACCCAGTATGATGCTCGAGCAGGTGAGCTGGGGTGAGGGGAAGTTGCAAGCACTTTCCTGACTTTCAGGGGTAGGTGAGTTTTAAAAAGAGGAGAAATCAGAATCTCATTACTAAGCATTTGTTAGGGATCTGGGAAGAAATTCTCAGATTGAGAGGAAAATGGTTTGTACATGTGTCCATTCTTTTAGAAGCAGGAGAGCAGTTGGGTCTTTCAAGATGAAAGGGTCAAGGGATTTGAATGCTTTAATCCATTTGGTCTTGGAGCACAGCCACCAATTTTTGCAGGTGACTGCACTGACTTTTTTTCATCTAAATTATCCTTCCCCTCTCTGCTTTTGGTTTCTCTTTCCCTCTGTCTTTCCACATTCTCAAGCTTTTCTGGTAGCCATCAGGATAGCTTCTTAATAAGTGTTTCTCTTGACCAGCATGAACCAGCTCCTCGCACCCCTTCTAGCCTGTGTTAGCCAGCTGTTCATAGTAGAACACATTGTCCTTCCAGCCACATAGTATGGGGTCTTCTTGCTGAATGGCTCTTGAGTGGCCATCCGCTTCTTTCTCCCTAGCTCACGTGAGCTACTTGGGCTGGGGAGCCAGTGCTTTTGTTTAGGAAAGTGATGGGGGTTTTAATGGACATGTTCAGTGATCACCTTCATGGGGAGTCAGCGCCTTTGCTTGCTTTTAGACTGCGACTGCTCTGCCACAACAAAATGCATTGGTGGGCAAATTTGAGAAACACAGATGTGGTTCAAGAACAAACACATAGATGCTGAATGTAAAGGACGAATATGAATCTTTAAACCCCACCTTGTGGTGGTATTGTGGCATCGCAGAATCTCCAGGAACAAGCAGGAATGTAGTCTTCACATATGGGTATCGACGGAGCCTGCACGGGAACGCTCCCCAGCGTCCAATAGGAAAGCTTTTGGGAGCATCCCACAGCACCTGCGTGCTGCCTTCCCGCCTTTCCCAACTGTCCCTCTGCAGTTCTTTGTTTTCCGTGGAGCCGACAGGTCGCACATCCTGTCACCGCAGAAAATATTCCTTTATTCTTTTTTGTGGTCGCGTCTGCCTTCCCTCGATGCTACACTGGTACTGCCGGTTCTTTTTTCTTTAAAAAAAAAAAAAAAAAAAAAAAATTCTTCTGGAGTCTTTTCCAGGTATTTTCTTCTCGGGTTCCACTCGCCATTTTGGGCACTAGGCCCAACCTTTCCTTTAAAATGGAAAAACCCGCTTCGGGTTTTAAAAAGTGTTCCAAGTGTGGCGGTACCATCTCCATCACCGACACCCATGAGTGGTGCCTCAAATGTTTAGGTACTGACCACTCTATTTCGGAGTGTGTTGCCTGTGGGATGTCGAAGAGGGGCCGGCAAAACCGAGCTGCTAAACTTAGCACCCATTTTTCCTCGGATGCAGCATCTATGGCATCGACGTTTTCCAGGGCTTCATCTTCCTCCCATGGATCTCAGGTAACTAAACATAAATCTGGCCGGTCCTCAAAGGGTAGATCTCCTTCTAAGCATCAAGATGCCTCCGGCGTTGCCCTTGAGGGACTTGTACCGGCAAAATTGCCCCGGCGGGAGGCTTCAGCTTCCAAAGTACTAACGGGGCTCCAGGATGTTCTCGAGGCCTCAACCTTGGCAGAACTTCTGCTGCCATGCTCTGGGGTACCGGCTGCTTCATCCGGTACAGATACCCAAGCATCGGCAGCGTCGATAGACCAGAGATTCTTGGCTATTGAACGCAGTCTGGCGGCTCTTCTCACGGCCTTGATGCCCTTGAAACTGCTTCAGACAATTCAACTGGCACCGACATCGGTACCAGTACTGACTACCTCGACATCGGCAGGTATTCTACCGGGACCGAGTCATGCTTATCCATCCGGTATCAACAAGTTGGTACCGGACCCCTCCGATGCCGACTTTGTTCGGTACCGGTATCGTGCCTTGCACGATCACCCGGATTGGAGATACTTTGAATCCTCGGATGAGTCTGAAGACTCTGAAAACTCTGCCAATATCAGAGTACTTCTTCCTGAGGATGATTCTTCTCAACTTAGGATGTCTCCTCCAGAGGATATGTCCTTTCAGGATTTTATCCGAGATGTGGCTCGAGGTCTTTCCATCACAGTGGCTCCTGAAAAAGAGCCTAGGGCAAAGGAATTGGAAATCCTGCAATACCCTAAAGCTCCCAAGGAGGCAGCTACCTTACCTATTCATGAGATCTTGCATGATCTCATGTTATGGGAAACACCTCTAACCACTTCTCCTCACTCTCGAAGGCTCAACACCATGTATCGAGTTCCTCCTTGTCCTGGATTTCAGAAGACTCAGCTACCACACCATTCCATGGTGGTGGAATCGGCTATGAGAAGGATCAAGAGTGCAAAAAGACATGTATCTAATCCTCCAGGACGTGAGTGTAGGACTCTTGACGCCTTTGGACGTCGAACCTTCCAGGCTTCCATGCTTTCTGCTAGGATCAGTTCCTATATATTATATAGGGGAATGTTCCTTAAGGAGGTTACGGGAGATTTAGAGCTTATGAGCCCTCTTCTTCCTGATGATAAGAGGCAGGATTACCTTGCCCTTGTCAAACACGCTCAGGATGTTTCCAAGTTTGTAAATCGTGCAGCCTTTGACTGCTTTGAGGCATAAGCAGAACCTCTGCTATTGCCATAGGTGCACATAGGATTACCTGGCTCCACGCATCTGACTTAGAACTTTGGGTACAGGATAAACTGTGGAATATTCCTTGCACAGGAGAGAATCTTTCTGGCAAGAATTGGCAGGAAAAAGCTAATGAGATAGATGCTGACAATATCACCTTGGATAGATTGTCTAAATCTACAGCTGAACCTGCAAGGAAAAAATCCTACAAGAAACCATTGTTCAGTAAGAAGAAGTTTTACCCCTCCTATACCCAGCAGGGCCATCGTTTAAGTCAGTCTGCCCAAAAGGGACAGCAGCAACAACCTAGGCAAAGAAAAACAAAAGCTGCTAAGCCTCAACCGGCTGAGCAGACTCAGCCTCCACAGGGGCTTTGACTCCTATCTAGAGAACTTTGCCTTCCTGGCCCTTAACGGCCCAGAGCCTTCCACCATTCCAGGAAGGTTATGTCATTATCTCCAGGAACAAGCAGGAATGAGTCTTCACATATGGGTACGTCGGTACCGGCGGAGCCTGCGCGGGAACGCTCCCCAGCGTCCAATCAGAAAGCTTTTGGGAGCATCCCACAGCGCCTGCGTGCTGCCTTCCCGCCTTTCCAACTGTGTCTCCTCCGTTTTCGTTTTTCCACGGAGCCGGCAGGACGTACTCCTGTCACCGCAGAAAATTTCTTTCTAATTCTTAATTTTTTGATTTCTGGTGGTCGCGGCTGTTTTTCCCGCCTCCGCCGGTGGGTTTTTTCTTTCTTTTTCTCAAACTCAGGGAAAGCTTTTCCCTCAGTTTCTGTCTTAAATCTTTTGGGCCTGTAAGGCCTCTCCATCATGGAGCCTTCTTCTAAGAAGTGCCTTAACTGTGGAAAGACCGTTTTCTTTTTAGACTCCAGCAACTGATGTCTAACCTGTTTGGGTCCTGCCCCTTTTCCTCCGGAGCCATTAGGCTGCAATTTTATGAGAAGAGATTTTCCATTTCGAGTTTCCCTCGATACCGAGTTCCCTTCCAGTGTCAGGGCTAATTCTTCTCTACAGGATCAGGTAACCCACAAACAGTCTGTTAAGACTAGCCAGCCCTTGAGTGGTAGGTTTCATGCCAAGCATGATGACGGCTCCGGCCTTGCCCTCAAGACCCTATTGGCTTCAAAACCCCGGCGGGAGTCTTCGGTCTCCAAAGCCTTTAAGGGGTTTCAGGTTGTTCCTGGGGCTCACCCCTCACAGAACATACCTGAGCCATGCTCGATGGTGGCATCCGCTTCGAGCGGTACCGATACCCCGGCATCGGCACCGGTGTTGAGTATTCCACTCTTCGCCAGGGATCGTCATCGGGCGTCCTCGGTACCTTCGGGACCGGTCGATACGTCCCAGATTGACTTTCCAGTATCAACAGCATTGCCGATACTACCACCGACGTTGGTACCCTCCAGACATGCATCGATAGACTCGCTCCCTTCGATGCCGAGTCTGGAATCGATATCTAGTCTAGAAGACTGGGTACCGACGCGTCTCGGAACCGATACTTATCGATTCCGGATGCGCAGTACCGAGGATACTCACCAGGGCTTTTTGGTTGCCTCGGTACCGCTTGAGCAGCCTCCGATGACTGTTTCGATGGCGTTTTCGCCTCCGATTCCGGCACAGGTACCGATATCTGTATCGATGACGATTCCTGCAGTTACATCGGGACAAGCCACTTCCATGCTTTTCTCATCAGGATCGCTCCTTTCTATACCTAGTTTAGAGTCGATACCTGGCATGGACGATGCAGTTCTGCCGGTCTCAAATCGTGACTGCCAGTACCAGTATCCATCTAGTGCGGCTCTCTTTCTGCACCGGACCAGTACATCCTCTGGTGCCCAGGCTGCTGCTTCAACTTTAGCCTATCCAGGGATGGTTCCCATTGGAGATCCTTCTTTTCAGAAATTTCTCCTTGACATGGCAACATTCCTTGCTATTCCTATCCCTGGCTATGATCCTACTCAAGCCTCTCCTGCAGAAAAGGAAACTATAATGCTTCCTTTATATTATTCTTTCCAGGATCTTCCTCTGAGAATATGGGAAACACCTTTAAGGGTTCCCTCACCTTATACAGCAACTGATGTTCTGTATCAGGTGCCCCCCCCTCTCCAGGGTTTCAAAAGACTCAACTTCCCCATCATTCCATTGTAGTGGAATCAGCAATGAGGAAGGTTAAAAGCAAAAAGAAGCATTCTTCTTATCCGCCAGGTCGTGCATCTAGAGCACTTGATGCCTTTGGACGTCAAACCTTCCAAACATCCATGCTGGCAACAAGGATTATCTCTTATATTTTTTATATGAGTATCTCTCCAGGAGGTCACAAGGAAATTATCTCTTTTGACTCCTTTTCTATCAGATCCCAAAGCTACAGACTATTCCTTACTTCTTAGTCATAGCCAGAACATCTCTTGGTTTCTTTCTCGTGCTTCTCTAGACTCTTTTGAGTCTGTTAGCAGAACCTCTGCTATAGCCATAGGAGCGCGACGTAGAGCCTGGCTTCAGACTTGAGCAGATGGGCACAACAAAGACTGGGTAATTCTCCTTGTACTGGAGAAAATCTCTTCAATAGGGAGGCTTTACGTCAGGTTGCTCATTGCTCCACTGACTTCCCTGTTTCTGGAGACCATCCTAAGCCTTCTCCTTCCCCAGTAGGTAGGAAATGTCCTACCAAACCTTCTTTTCCTAGGAAAAGAAGGTTTCACTCTTCTTCTGCCCATCATCCAGATATTCCCAAGCAAGGGACACCTCGTCCTGGTCTGAAGAATCCAAACTCTAGCCAGGCTGAACAAACCCAGCAACCATAGGTTCCTGAAGGTTGCAACCTACAGTTCACTTCTTCTTAGCAGAGGTTTGTTCACTGCTTTTTCATCTTTTTCCTCCTAGATATGCTGAGCTGTCAGGATATTCATGTCTATGGGTCACAGATTTCTCCTCTTCTTCCTACCAGGAAGAGGAGTTAACAACTACCCCATGATAGTTTTCTGTCCCAACATGAACATTTTTTCCTTCAGCAAACTTACCACATGGTAAGTCACCCTTCAGCAGCTACCCATGCAGGAGTTCCAGTGCTTAGACTACTGGTACTTTCTACAAGTTTCCAGTCCGTCTTCCATTACTCTCTGTCTGGACTTAATAATGATTCCAGGATAGTGCTTTCATCTATCTTGGATAATCCTACTCACTTCAAGCTTATCGTACGGTCTTCTTTTCTTGCCATCTCCACTTCCTTGGATTGGGCAACAGAGTTGACCTACAGCCAGTTTTATTTCCTAATTCTCCTGCATAATGCTCTCTGCAATTCTCAGAGAAGCTTTCTACTATGGGCCCTTGCTAGAGAGCATGGGGTTTTGTTTCTGACTATTCTATATGGTTGGGAAAGGCTCTTCAGTCATTTTCCACGACTGTGAGGGTTCTCCATACCCTGTTATCTCCTGTTATATTCAGGATATAAGCCTTTCTGCGTGAATGTCCAAAAAGTTTTCCAATCCTGCAGGATTATGCTCTTTTTTCCTTGCAGCTTGTCCTCATGGTATCCTACTCTCATGGACAGCACATATTCTACTAGTAACGCACGATACCCCTTGTACCCCTCCAAGGGAGTCAACTTGGTATCTCCTCCTATGCGTTTTCTGTCCATTTACCATGTCAGAGTTCTACAAGTCTCAGGACTTGCTGCTTACAGACTGATTTTATCCTCTATTTGTCACGCAACCATCCTGGTTATTTCACTGGATAGCATTCCTGCACTATCTTAACCAGGAGAAATAGATTCTCTATATATCTTCTCAAGTAGGTTCCACCTTCTTCTTGGATGAATCTTTCTCCTTCACATCTCTCATGTGAATGTTCTTATGGGCATATCCCTATTTCCTTAGTTGCAGATATGTATCCTTACACATACATATTCATGTATGTATATATTTCTATATACTTTTATAGATACATATGTCTGTACGCTGTGTGTACATATGTTATGCCCATATATATATATATATATATCTTGAGATGCTTCCTTATAGGTAGATATGTATTTACATACTTATCTCCCTAACTGTCTATGCTATAAGGGATTTTACCTTCCTACAGGTTCCAGACAGTGGGCTTGCATATGTTCATACTGTCCCTCAGTATGTCGGATATTCACACAACCACTACTGTGGTACTGACAGCTCCCACTTTACTCTAGGTCTCGCTATTTATTTATTTACATTCTCTTATATACCGCACTATTCTGCATCAGTGCGGTTTACATTGAACAAACTGAAATTACATTGAACAGGGCATTATAACTTGGAGATAACTATTTTACAGGGAACATGGGCTATGGAGGGTTAAGTGGCTTGCCCAAGACCACAAGGAGCACCTGTGGGACTAGAAACCCCAGTCCTTCCGGCCCGAAGTTGCTATCCTCTAGTGGGATTTGAACCCCCGGCCTGAAGTACCTTGCCCCAACCACTAGGCCACTCCTCCACTCCCTGAAGCACCACGCTTCAATTTCTTTCCTATCTCTCACCAGCTAGGAAAGACAGCGTGGATTTCAGTGGTTCTGAGGTTTTCAGCCCTTCACACTTTTGTCCTCCTTGGGAATAGGGTTTTTTTCCCATAACCCTTCTTCCCTCCAGGACTGGACTAGTTGTCCAAATCGGTCAGTCTTCCTCTTTTACTCCTACATGTTAATGACTCTGTAGCTAAAAGAGTTTCAGCTTTTCCCACAAAGCTTTCCACTGAAGACCTGCCGTTTTCATACTACCCCAGTTGACACCTGGGTCACCTGCCAATTCCAGATTTGGACCTGCACCTTCACCGCCGTGAGGTCACCTTGAGGATTCCTCTACTGATTCTCCAGTAGACTCCATCACCCCCTCTACTTCCTACAATCCAGTAGGTAAGGTCCATATTGTGATTGCTCATTCAATATTTTTAATGGTAACTATCATACATACCAAGGACTCTTCTCCTGTAGTCCTTAGGTTAGCTGTTTTTTTTCCTATAGCTCCTCTTTTCATATTTATAATTTTTATTATGGTTTTGTAAAACAATTCAATTGCAAACAAAATGCAAACAACTTAAACAAGGTAACAAAGAACCTCATACAGATCAACTAATGTCATAGTCCCTACCTATTGCACCCCCCCACCCCCCTCCCAACTGTAAGCATAGTCCCATTCAACAACTCTTACCCCTCCCACCCCCCTTCCCTCCCGTAAGTGGTACATAACTCCCAGAATACAACAGCTGCCAACCCCTTAAGACAACAACTATTTCCCCACCTGATACCTCTAGCCCATTCTTACCCCCCCCCCCCCGCACATATCAGAGGCCCCCAGAGATACCGCTTAGCAAATCTTACCAATCCCATAAGCCCCCCGTATACCCCCCCATCCCCCCCTTCTCCCCAACCCCCCCTACCCCCTCCCCTCCTCCAGAACCTTGCACAGCCCCCCCACACCTCCTCAAATTTAACCCCTCTCTGCCGCCTGGCCGCCGTTAACTTCTCCATCAAGGTCAGGTGCCTAAGCCTCCGCTCATATTGTTCAAGCGAAGGGGCTGCCTTCTGTTTCCACGCCGCTGCCACTTCACATCTGGCCGCGCTCAGACATGCCCGTACCACCCGACCACCCTGCTTCCCTAAGCCCTCTCCCCACCAAGACAACAGGAATATTTCTGGGGCAAGCTCAATCCCCTCCTCAAGCTGAGATTGTATCCACTGCTGTACTGTGCCCCAGTACTCCTGTATCTTAGGACAGGCCCACCAGATATGCCAGAAAGAGCCCGCACTCCCGCCAGCACAGAGGCGAAGTCCCAGGATAAATCCTGTGCAGCCTCTCAGGAGTATAATACCACCGCATCAGGACTTTATAGCTATTTTCCTGAAATTTACTGGCTCCCGGCCCCTTCTTAATCTGATCCCACACTGTCCTCCAGTCACCTTCAGACAGACCCAACCCAAGATCCCTTTCCCAGTCCACCATGTATCGAAAATTCCCCCTCCCCTGTCTATTCACCACCCGATAAAGCCTCGAAATCATTCCCTTCGAACCTCCCCCTCCGAATCAACAGGCCTCCAATCCCGTGACCTCCCGACCCAACCCCTCCTTCCCCAAGACCCTCAGCATAAAGGATTTCGCCTGCACATAGGCAAATCGATCTCCTTCCTCCAGAGCGTATTCAGCCCGCACCTCCTCAAAGGAGCGCATCTCTCCCTCATCCAATAATTGAAAACCACATCTTAACCCCTTATCCCTCCAGATATCAAAACGTCCCCTCTCCCACCCCGGTAGAAATCCCCTCCACAGGGTCATTACCGAATACCCCGAACCCCGATCCTTAATTTCAGGCCCTCTCACCGAGTCCCACACTCTCACCACTTGCCTCATCCCTGGCGTCCTGACCCCCAGTGCCCCCCTCTCCCCCTTCCTCGCCCATAGCCACGCATCCAACCGCCCCCCCCTGTACCCACGTTTTTTCCAAACTTATCCAGGGTTTCACTTCCTCTCCCTCCTGCCAGTCCATGATATGTTTCAACTGCGCCGCTTGGAAGTACGCCAGCAAATTTGGAACTCCCAACCCCCCCTGCGCCTTCGCGGACCACATCACCCTCCGAGATATTCTAGGGGGCTTCCTCTTCCATATATAAGTAAACACCCATTTCTGTAGGGTCCGCATCCCCCCCACCGGTATCTCTATCGGTAACGCCTGGAAGAGATAGAGCAAGTGAGGAAGAATATTCATCTTAACAGCAGCTATCCTGCCCAACCAAGACGTCTCCATCCCCATCCAACCCTCCAAGTCACTGCCTATAGCCCCCAACAGTTTCGGGTAATTTGCCTGGTACATTTCTTCGTAGCGACCCGTGATATTGACCCCCAAATATGCCAAGGACTTGTGTACCCACCGCATAGGATACAATCTCTTCAACTCCTTTTCCACCACCCGCCCCACCCTTATCCCCAAAACCTCCGTTTTATCAATATTCATTTTGAACCCCGACACCGCCCCATAGTTCTCCACCTCCCTCATTATTTCGGCTAGCGACCCTTGTGGCTGACTGATGTACAGTAAGATATCATCCGCATACAATGAAATCTTGTGGGCCCTCCCCCCGCGAACTAAACCGACAATCCGCTCATTCTGCCGAATCTTTTCTGCCAGCGGCTCTACCACCATGGCAAATAATATTGGGGATAGCGGACAGCCCTGCCTAGTCCCATGTCCCAACTCAGTCCCGAGAGTAACGACCATTTACTTTCACCCGAGCCCGGGGACCCGCATACAAGCCCTGTATCCACTTCAGATAATTGTGTCCACACCCCATTTTCCCCACGACCTCCATTAAAAAAACCCCAGTGAACCCTATCAAAGGCCTTTTCTGCATCTATGGACATTAAGAGAAAATCCTCCTCCCCTTGACTAGCCTCCCAGACCACCCCCATTGCCCGCTTAATGTTATCCGCAGCCTGCCGTCCCTGTATAAACCCCGCCTGATCACTATTAATAATCCCCGGTAACCACCCCGCCAATCTATCCGCCAAAATTTTCGCCAAAATTTTTACATCAACATTGAGAAGGGAAATGGGCCATACGATCCGCAGCACAAAGGGTCTTTCCCCAGCTTCAGCAATACCGTAATCCCCGCTGTCTTCATATCTCTCGACAATTCCCCCCCGGTTCCAACATCCCATTAAACACCCTCACCAAAAGGCCCCCAATCTCCCCCCAGAAGACCTTATAAAAAGCCCCCGGGAGCCCATCTAAACCGGGCGCCTTCCCCCTCGGAATCTCCTTCACCACCCTCCCAATCTCCTCCACTGCTATCTCCACTTCCAGGGCGTCCGCCGCCTCCTCAGACAGCCGAGGTAGCTGTACCCCATCCAAATAGGCCCGAATCTCCGCCTCCCCCACCCCCCCCATCCCTGTATAGAGGTCCTGATAGAATGCCCGAAAGCATTCCCGTATCTCCTCCTCCCCTCTACAAACCTTCCCCCCCTCCCCATTAATCTGATAGATCGTCGCGGCCCCTTTTTGCCTCTTTAAGCGTCTGGCCAACAAGCGACCTGCCTTATCTCCGAACTCATACGACACCTGCTGCACCCTCTGTAATGCCCAAGCTACCTTGTCAATCTGCAAGGCTTGCAACTCATCCCTTACCCTCTCCATCTCCTTCCTATCCCGCATAGATCCCGTCCTTCTATACCGCTCTTCCCCCCCCCCCCCCGCAGCTCCGCCCGCAACCCCTCCTCCCTTCTTTCTCTCTCCCTCTTCTTCCTTGCCTCCCACATAATAAACCGCCTTCTTATGACCGCTTTCAAACCCTCCCACACCCCCCCCACCCCCACTTCCCCCCCCTTCATTAAAAGCTAAATATTCCTTTACCACCCTCCGAATATCCTCCACCACTTCCCGGTCTTTAAGTAAACTTTCGTTCAGCCTCCAAAATACCACACCACCCTCCCGAGCCCTCCTAAATCCCAAATCAACTGCCGCATGATCAGACCACCCGAGCGTTATCAACTTACCCTCCTCTACTGCCACCATCCATCCCTTATCCACTAAAAGCATGTCAATCCTGCTCCAACTACCGTGAGGAGCAGAATAAAACGTATATCCTCGCTCCTTAGGGTGCACAGCCCTCCAGGCATCCACGAGATTCCATTGATGCATCAGCCTCCTTAAGCCTTGTCGATTTCTAGCCCCCCCATCCACTCCCTTCGTATCCCTATCTATTTTTGGGTCTAATACCACATTACAGTCTCCTCCTACCAACACCTTGCCCTCCCCTGGCTCTCGAGCAGGTCTCCCACCCCTTTCCAAAACTCCCCCTGGGTCCCATTAGGCCCATATACCGACGCAATAATAACAGTTTGCCCCCCCCCCCCCATTGCCCCTTAATCCCCACCACTCTCCCCTCCCGATCCATAAAATGACCCCCGACCTGAATCCCACTCCCAGACCATATCAAAAAAGCCACCCCCCCTTTTTGGTCCCGTCCTTATTACATGCATAAAACTGCTCCGGAAAAAGCCTATTCTTCATCCTCCACACATCCCCCCTTCGTAAGTGGGTTTCTTGGATCAATACCACATCCCACTGATTACGCTGAGCTTCCCTATACAACAGTTTCCGCTTCACTGGGGAGTTCAGCCCATTTACATTCACAGAACCTACCCGCAGCATAACTGTACCCAAACCCCTACCTCCCCCACCAAAGGCTGTGCAAGATATTCCCCAACCCCCCTCCCCACCTCACCCCCCCTCCCCACCTCCCGCTATCCCTTCCGTGACCCACATGTCCTGCCCTGCCACGCCACATTGTCCCCCCCACCCCTTAAAACACAGTACCCTTAGCTTAGCCACTATCCCCCTCAATTATTCCAAAGTTGCCCTAAGAGTTCAGTGTCCAGAGACCGTGAGGTATAGAGCTCTACCGCTCCATACTCACTCAATGCTGACCACCACCAAGCTCTCCAGGTCTGCTTCACACTTCCTCCGAATCGGGCCCACTCTCTTGGGTCTGAGACAGCCGTTTCAAACGCTTTCCTTTCTCGCCAACTCGTTGCCAGTGTTGTCCCGCTCCAGGTCTCTCCTCCAGCACACTCGTCAGGCCCTGCTTCTGCCAGCCCTTCGCTTGGGGAAGCTTATCACACCCTAACTCCTCCAGCATCCGCCACGCTTCCTCCGCCGTCTTCGCTCTCCTAGACCGGCCATTCACCGTCAAAAGAATGCCAAAAGGGAACATCCAGCGATACCGGTGGTTTTCACCCCGCATATAAGCGGTCACCTCCTTCATGTTCCGCCGCCGCTCCAGAGTTCCCCTCGAGAGATCATTGAAAACCTCCACCTCACAGCCTTCCCAGGCAATTCGGCCAAATTTCCGGGCAATCTGTAGTATTTGCTCCTTTAAAGGGAAGCTGCTCAAACAGGCAATAATGTCTCTCCCGCGCGCTTCCTTCCTGGGCCCGAGACTCCTGTGCGCCCGCTCCACTCCAATGACCACTGACGCTCCACCACTGCTCTCCCCCAATCTCAATATATGGCTCCCCAGGCTCTGAACCAGCTGCACACAGTCTTTGGTTTTCTCAGTTTCCGGCACACCTCTGATCCTCAAATTATTGCGCCGCGCTCTATCCTCCATCTCCTCAAGTTTCTCCTGCATCTCCTCCTGCTGTCTTTGCAGCTTCTCTTGCTCTGCCACCATGCCACGTAGTTCTCCCGCGTGCCTCTCCACGTGGCATTCCATTTCCTCAATCCGCTGCCCTAAGGAGCTCAGCGCCTCTTTGAGATCTTTTCTCATGGCTGTGAATTCGCCATACATGTCCGTTTTGAAAGCTCGTAACCACGCTTTCATAGGTAGTGCCTCCGGCCCCACCTCCTCATCCCCGGAGCTCCCGGTCTCCTCTCTCCGGGCCGGGCCCATATCGTCCTCCTCGAGCGGCAAGTCCTTCCGCACATATGGGGACTGAAAATTAGCCAGCTTCTTTTTTGCAGCCATAGCCAAGCTAAGGACTCGACTCCCGTCCACTTTGGGTTCGCAGGGGCCCGTGAAAAGCGCACTTAATCGGGGCTCAGACAGGAGCTAGGCACCTAAGCAGCCATCAGCTCCGTGACGTCACCGGAAGTCAGCTCCTCTTTTCAACTCCTACCCACCATCCCTCATGGGATGCCAGAGGTCCATGTGTGGGAAGTGCAGTCCCGTCCCAGGGACTCGCATTTATGGGATCTCCCCCTGGCATCTGCAGCTAGGGAGTCCCCATATGTGAAGACTCATTCCTGCTTGTTCCTGGAGATAGCACAGTTACTTACCTGTAACAGGTGATCTCTGGGAACAGCAGGAATAAGTCTTCACAACCCCACCCACCTCCCCTAGGAGTTCTATCTCTTTATCTATCTTCCTTTCCTCTTTCTCTCTCTCTTTGTCTCAGCTATGAAACTCAACTGAGGAGAGACAGTTGGAAAGGCAGAAAGGCAGCACGCAGGTGCTGTGGGATGCTCCCAAAAGCTTTCTGATTGGATGCTGGGGAGCGTTCCCGCGCAGGCTCCGCCGGTACCGACGTACCCATATGTGAAGACTTATTCCTGCTGTTCCCAGAGATCACCTGTTACAGGTAAGTAACTGTGCTTTGCCCCCAGATGGGGGCAGATAACAGCAGAAAATTGGACTCTGTCCATTGTAAGAGAGGGGTACAAGCTTCATTTCCTCAGCATGCCCCCTCCTACAATGGTAAGACAGTTCAATTCTCAGACCTCTCTCAACGCCCAGTTAGGTCAAGAGGTCACTCTGCTTCTTGCCCAAGGGATAATAGAAGAGGTACCCATTTTCCAACAGGGTACAGGGTTCTACTCCCCCTATTTCCTTATTCCAAAGAAAACAGGAGGACACAGGCCCATTTTAGACCTCAGAGAATTGAACAAATTCCTGTTCAAAGAGAAGTTCAAAATGATTTCTCTAGGAACTCTGCTGCCATACCTTCAGAGTCAGGATTGGCTTTATTCTCTAGATCTCAAGGATGCGTACACTCATGTTCTCATCCATCCAACTAATCGGAAGTTCCTTCGCTTTCTATTTCAAGGGAAGCACTACCAATACAGGGTTCTTCCTTTTGGCCTGGCCTCGGCTCCAAGTGTGTTCAGAAAATGCATGGCTGTGGTGGCAGCATTTCTTCGCACCCTAGGCATATTCGTCTTTCCTTACTTAGACGACTGGCTCATTCGAGCCCCTTCAGAGCCAGAGGCTGGGATTTCTCTCTCTCGCACAATGCGCATCCTTCAGTATTTGGGACTTGTCATAAACTTCCCAAAGTCCAACCTTGCTCCCAATAAGTCTCTAGAGTTTTTATAGGAGCTCTGCTGGATACCAGACAGACAAGGGCCTATCTTCCACAGGCCCGCTGTCTTCGCATTGTGCAGTTAGCTTCCCAAGCAGTGCTAAAGCCTCACCTTACTGCTCGGGAAATGTTACAATTGCTAGGCCACATGGCATCCACCGTGCATGTGGTTCCTTATGCCCACCTCCATATGAGGGCAGCCCAGTGGACTTTATCCACTCAATGAACTCTGGCATCAGGTTGCCTGTCAGACAAAATAACAAACTCAGATCGTCTTATTTTGTCCCTCCAATGGTGGCAGTCACCCCAAAACCTTTTGGTGGGGTCCCCCTTCCAACAACCCCCACCCCAAGCCACTCTGACAACAGATGCTTCACAGATGGGTTGGGGAGCCCACCTGCAAGGCCTCCCTACCCAGGATACCTGGACTCCACAGGAGATCTATCGACACATCAATCTCCTGGAACTCAGAGCAATCTTCCTTGCTCTTCGAGTATTCCACACCCAGCTCAGCTACAAGATGATCCTAGTTCAGACGGACAATCAAGTAGCCATGTTCTATGTGAACAAGCAAGGTGGAACAGGCTCTCTGTCACTCTGCAACAAAGCTTTGCGACTATGGGCCCTCGCCAGAGAGCATCAGATTCATCTCCTTGCTGTGTATCTTCCAGGCATTCAAAACTCTTGGGCAGACAGACTCAGTCGAGTTCTGCTTCCACACGAATGGTCTCTCCATGCAGACCAACTGGCCAGAATTTTTCAAATTTGGGGAACCCCGGACATAGACCTCTTTGCAAGTCCGCTGAATGCCAAACATCTCCGGTTCTGTTCCAGAATTCCGGCTCAGGGCTGTCAGGCCAAGGATGCTTTCCTCCTCCATTGGGGCCAGGACTTCCTGTATGCCTTTCCACCCATTCCCCTAATTCCCAAAACCCTGTTCAAGCTTCAGAGAGACAGGTCATATGATTCTCATAGCTCCACATTCGTCACGGCAAATGTGGTACCCTCTGCTCCTACATCTCTCTCAAGCTCCGCCTCTGGAGTTAGGATCTGCTCCAGATCTCCTTTCTCAGGAGGACAGGATGCTTTGGCATCACAATCCCCAGTCTCTCCATCTCAGGGCAAGGTTGCTGAAAGCCTAGAACTTCATGGTCTTAACCTTTCTCTGCAGGTAAAAGATATCCTTCATGCTTCCAGGAAGCCTTCCACAAGATGCTCTTATGCTTTCAAGTGGAAAAGGTTTACCATATGGTGCTCGCAGAAGGGTCTTAACCCTCTTGCGATACCTCTGGAATCATTACTGGAGTATCTCCTTCATTTGTCTAATACAGGTTTTAAGACCAATTCATTGAGAGTTCATTTGAGTGCTATTGCAGCTTCTTTCAAGCCTCTAAATGGACAACCTATTTCCTCTCATCCTCTCATAGCGAGATTTATGAGAGGCCTTCTTTTAACTAAGCCTCCCATTAAGCCACCACCGGTGGCATGGGACTTAAATCTGGATCTTGGGCAGCTCATCAAGCCGCCTTTTGAACCATTAGCTACTACCTATTTGAAATCCTTTCCTGGAAGGTCATCTTTCTTATTGCAATCACGTCAGCACGTCGCATCAGTGAATTGCAAGCATTGGTGGCTGATCCTCCTTATACAAGGTTCCATCATAAGGTAGTCCTTAGGACTCATCCACACTTTATGCCAAAGGTGGTATCACCTTTTCATTTAAACCAAGCGGTTTACCTTCTTGTATTCTTCCCAAGGCCTCATGCCTCAAATGCAGAAAGGAATCTTCATACTTTGGATTGTAAATGGGCCCTGGCCTTTTACTTACAAAGGACACAGCAACATAAGAAGTCCTCTCAACTTTTTGTTGCTTTTGATCCTAGTCATTTGGGACTTCCAGTCTCCAAAAGAACACTGTCCAACTGGATTGCACAGTGTATATCTTTTGCCTATGATAAAAACCTTCCTCTGGAAGGCCATGTCACAGCTCACAATGTGAGAGCCATGGCAGCCTCTATGGCTCATCTTCACTCTGTGTCTATCGACGACATCTGTCGAGCAGCTACTTGGGCCTCGGTTCATACCTTCACAGCCCATTACTGCTTAGACAAGGACTCCCGCCGGGATGCCTTGTTTGGTCAGGCTGTTCAACACCTGTTCCATACTTAATCAACTCCTACCCACCATCCCTGGTAGGATGCCAGAGATCCATGGGGGGAAGTGGAGCCCTTTCACAAAGGCACACAACTTCTGGGGTTTCTCCCTGGCATCTGCAGCTACATTCCTGCTTGTTCCTGGAGATAGCATAGTTACTCACCTGTAGCAGGTGATCTCCGGGAACAGCAGGAATTTAGTCTTCACAACCCACCCACCTTCCCTAGGAGTTGTATCTCTCTCTCTTTCCCTCTCTCTTTGTCTCAGCTTTAAACTCAACTGGAGAGGGACAGGTGGGAAAGCAGCACACAGGCGCTGTGGGATGCTCCCAAATGCTTTCCTATTGGACGCTGGGGAGCGTTCCCGCGCAGGCTCCGTCGGTACCGACGACATCCATATGTGAAGACTAAATTCCTGCTGTTCCCGGAGATCACCTATTACAAGTGAGTAACTATGCTTAACTATTCAAAGAAAATGGATTTTTAATATGGCAGGGTTGTGTTTCTCTGCATGTTTGCATTTCATTCTTTGGGAAAAATGAGTGACAGCATGTGTTCCTTTCTGTCTGGTAATGGGATTTGTCTGTCCATTGAATCTGTGTGTTCTATAACTTGTCTTACTAGTACTTATTGCAATAGCATTAGTTCAGGGTGCAATAAGTTAGTTCCCATTGTACACATGTGGAGGATAATTTTATAAACGGGCACCTAGTTTTAGGAACCAATAATGCACTTATGTGAAGCCTATTCCTTAAAAATAGAGTTATAAGTGGCTGAAAATGTGCAGTAAATCTAAGTGCTATCACATGCTCTAGCCCTAGACCTGGTGTAAATGCTTATTGCCTAGATTTCTCAAGGACACGTGTAAATTAGAGGAAGGGAGTGGAGTTGGATTCTGGCCCTTGGGAATGTTCTGAGAGACTGGTTGACTGGGTCTGGTTGTCATGTCATGAATCCCCTTCCAGGCAGTGGTGAGATGAGTGTGTGGGTGAATGTTTGTCACAACCTTGCGGGTCTCCTCCATGGAGGCTGACTTTGACTTTGCATGGGCTGCTGACATAGCCTTGAGTTGGATATTGTGGGCATTGGGCCTGCGATTGCGTAAAGTGAAGGAGGTGCCTATGTGTATCTTTATCATTTCCCTAGATTTACCCTAGTCTCTAGGGTGTATTCTCTCTTGATTAGATTGTAAGCTCTGTTAATCAGGGATGGTCTCTTACATGTATATGTACAGTGCTGTATATGCCTTATAGCACTATGCAAATTAGTAGTAGTAGTAATACAGATATGAGAGAAGGTCCTGGAATCGATATCTCTCAGGTTAGTAATGCTCAGCCAGCCTTTGTTTCATACTATGGCAGTAATGTTACAAATTTAAATAAGTGTAAGTCTTAGTTGAATATAATAATATGGAATACTTTTATCCATCTCTGCATTCAGAGCTGGCTTTCAGACAGAGGATGGTTTTTTTGGAGGTTTCATGTTAATTAGCATAGGCTGTATGGTCTCTAGCCATCATTTTCTATCTGCCCAACCCTACCAACAACTAAGCTCTACAATCCTTTCCTCTCCCTTACAGATCTTATGCACTAGTCCCATGCTTTCTTCAGTTCAGATAGGTGGGGGAGGGGGGATTTCCCACCCTGGGGGGTTCCCACCCTCCCAGCAAAGGTTATGGGAAAGAAGTGTGTTCCACACGTCTGCCACCCTTTCCATAAAGAAATATTTCCTCAGTTTGCTCCTGATTTGATCCCCTTAACCCTAAGCCCGTTCATTCCAGAGTTTCCTTAAAGGAAACATCAGTTGACATCTGATCTTTTTGCCTTCTATCTAGCCATTCTTCAACAGAACAGAGGCAGCAGTTAAGTTGCCTCCTGGGATTAAATTGTTTTGTTTCAGTCAGAAAAAAGTTTATAGTAACTTAGGAGCCCTTTTACAAAAGTGCAGTAACTGTTTGAACTTGCTGCACCTTAGCTGCCAAAGTTAAGGTATGATAAGGGGGGGCATTTATCACAACAAGCCTGCGCTCCATGCCTTAGCACTGCTCAGCACCTCTGAGACAGGGAACACTGGCCAGGTGGCAAAAAAAGTTAACAAAGAACCCCCAAGTAGTTGCAGCAAGGAGGTTCCATTCTTGCTGCAGTGGAAAGCAGATCCAGTGCTTAGGCCCCTCCTCACCTTCCCCCCAAAGCTTCTTGTGGGTTTTACCTGGCGCATCCCTCATAGTCTAGTGGCCTGTGGGGCAGGAGCAGTCCCTCTCTATTCTTGTTTAAGATGCAGGGATTTTCAAAATGGCAGTGGTACCCTCCTAGTAGTTTCATGGGAGCTAGTGGTCTTTGGGGCAGGAAACTATCAAAGATGCCCTGGGTAAGACATGGGGCTCAGGTGAGTGTTACGTCCTTGTTGGGAAGGTCCTGGTGGGCTTGGCCAAAGCGACAGGTTTGCTTTCCAAGGTGATAGATGCTGAAGGAGAAGTTTGCTCGGAGGGATTTGTGCTGGGGGGAGGGGGGCCACCAAGGCCACTGCATCCTTTGCTTTTTGTTTACTAGGCCACCTTCTGGTAGTGCAGTTGCTATTAAAAGTTGTGACATCCCACATGCTAGCTATCATTGGCGGACACATCCACTCTCTTCCCTGATCCCATTCTGTCATGCCCAACGCTGTTTAGTATGGGATTTTTTCTGCATTGGCTGCTTTTAGTGTGTGGTAGCAGTTACTGTGGGCCATTTTGTGCAAGCTAAAAGGGCACTGTAATGCACCGCTTTTCTACTATTTGCATTGGTGATTGGTTTGTTTTCTACTAGCCTGAAGCATGGCAGAGTACTTTTTCTTTGAACAGAGGAATTACCAGAGACCTTTGGGTCAGGAAAAGTACTTAGTTTAAAAGCATGATAACTGAAGGTCAAGGTTTGACATTGAATGGGAGCACCTTGTCTTGTTCCTTTTAACCTCTGGAGCTAGTTTTAGTACCTGTCCTAGAAGACTGGGAGTAAAGACCTTCCCCTGACATTTTATTATTGCAGTGTAAATTACTGGTAGAAGATAACTGTGTAGTAGAGACAGTGCCAACTCTTAATGCAGTGTGCTCTTGTCTCATAGAGATATTTGGAAATGCATGTCACGCTCCACTGTGTTGTCCAGTAAACTGCCATACTGGATCAGACTAAATGTCCATCGAGCCCAATATCCTTTTTCCAGCAGTAGCCAATCCAAGTCACAAGTACTTGACTTGTCACCAGAATAGCCAGTTCCATGCTACTTAATCCCCAGGGATAAGAAGTGATTTTCTCTTGGACTATCTTAAGTTTATGGACTTTTTTCCCTCCAAGAATTTATTCAAACTTTTTTTTTTTAACCCAGCCATGCTACTAGCCTTTACCACGTGCTGTGGCAGCGAGTTCCAAAGATTAATTATACATTGAGAGAGAATAGAAAAATGACCGCAGAAAAAGACCATATGATCTATCTAGTCTGCCCTTCCACATCAACCACTACAACAGTCCCCTTTTTTCTTTAGAGATTTTCTGTTTGTCCTCATCTCTATCACCTCCACTGGGAGACTATTCCACGGATCTACCACTCTTTCCGTAAAAATAAATAAATAAATAAATAAATTTCATCATATTACTCCTGAGTCTATCCCCTTTCACCCTCATCCTATGTCCCCTCATAGCAGAGCTTGCTTTCAATCGAAAGAGGCTCTCCTGTGCATTTATGCCGTGGAGGTATTTAAACGTTTCAATCATATCGCCTATATCTTGCCTTTCCTCTAAAGTATACATATTAAGATCTTTAAGTTCTCATATGCTTTATAATGAAGACCACTAACCATTTTAGTAGTCACCCTCTGTACTGACTCCACCTTTTTATATTCTTTTGAAGGTGCGGTCTCCAGAGTTGCACACAATACTCCAAATGAGGTCGCATCAAAGACTTATACAGAGGCACTATCACCTCCTTTTTTTCTGCTGGCCATTCCTTTCCCTATGCACCAAAGCATCCTTCTAGCTTTTGCTGTCGTCTTTTCTACCTGCTTAGCTAGTCTAAGATCATCGGACACAATCGTGCCTAGGTCCTGCTCTTTAGTGGACAAAAGTACTTCACAACCCCATACCCCCTTGGATTGCTGCATCCCAAATGCATGACCTTGCATTTTTTAACATTCAATCTCAGCTGCCAAATTCTAGAACATTCTTCAAGCTTACTGTAGCTAGATCTCTCCTCATGTTATCTACACCTTCCTGGGTGTCTACTCTATTGCAGATTTTGGCATCATCCGCAAAGAGACAAACTGTACCTGACAGCCCTTCCTCTATATCACTAATAAAGAAGTTAAAAAGAATTGAACCAAGGATAGATCCGTGGGGCACACCACTGGTAACCACCTTCTCAGAGTGAGCTCCATTTACATCTACTCCTAGTTTCTAACCCAAGCAGTAACTTTAGGGTCCATCCCTAGGGTGCTCAGTTTGTTTATAAGTTGCCTGTGAGGATCGGTGTCAAAGGCTTTACTGAGATCTAAATACACCACATCTTGGGCTCTCCCTCGGTCCAACTCCCTGGTCACCCAGTAAAAGAAATCAATCATATTTGTCTGACAAGACTTGCCTCTGGTGGATCCATGCTGCATAGGATCCTGTGATCCGCTGGACTCTAGAAACCTCACTATTTTCTCTTTCAGCAGCGCTTCCAGTAATTTACTCACCACCAACGTTAAACTAACTGGCCTGTAGTTTTCAACTACATCCTTACTTCCGCTTTTGTGTTAAAGGCATCACATGTGCCTCTCTCCAGTCCTTTGGCACGACTCCCGACTCCGAAGTATTGAAAAGGTCAGTCAGTGGAGCTGTTAGAACATCCCCAAGTTCCCTCAGTATTCTAGGGTATATCCCATCCGGTCCCATTGCTCTGTCTACTTTAAGTTTAGCTAGTTTCTCACGAACACAGTCCTCTGAAAATTGTTCAAGATGCCCCTTGCTTCTGTTCCTGTGGGTGTTTTCTGAGGTCCTGCTCCTAGTTCTTCATCTGTGAACACAGAACAGAAATATTTGTTAAGTAATTTTGCTTTATCCTCAGCTTCTACATATTCCTCCCCTTCACCCTTGAGTCTGACAATATCACTTTTGCCCTTCCTCTTCTCACTAACATATCTCCCTATTTTATTGCATTGGCTATTTCCTACTCTTTTTGAATCTTTGCTTTCCTGACTATTTTGCTAGCTTCTCTAAGTTTTTCCAAATATAGATGCCTGTCTTCCTCTCTCTGTGATCTCTTGTATTTCATGAAGGCCTCCCTCTTTCTTCACTTTTTCAGCTACTTCTTTTGAGAACCATAGCGGTCTCCTTTTACCTTTATTTACCATTTTAACAAAAGGGTTGGTTGAACACCTTAAAATATCTCCTTTCAGTTTTTCCCACTGTTTTTCTACATCCCCCAGTTGTTCCCATCCCGCTAATGACTCCCTGAGGTATTGGCCCATCTTGGCAAAGTTAGTTTTCCTAAAGTCTAAGACCCTTGCTTTTGAATGGATTTTAACAGCCCTAGTCCTAATACTGAACCACACCATCTGGTGATCACTGGATGCAAAATGATCTCCTACTATAACATCAGAAACACTTTCACCATTGGTAAGCACCAAGTCCATTATGGCCCCTTCACGTGTGGGTTCTGTTACCAGTTGCCTGAATAGATTTCCCTGTATAGAATCTAGGATCTCCTTACTTCTAGATGATACTGCAGCAGGAATATGCCAGTCAACATCCAGCATATTGAAATCCCCTATCAGTAGCAATTCCCCTTTCCTGGCAATGTTGAGTATGTCTTCAATTAATTCTCCCTCCTCCTCTTCCTCCTGTGAGGGATGTCTGTATATCACGCAAATGCAAATAGATTTCTCTTTCCCTCTTTGTAGTTTAACCCACAGTGCCGCCTCTCTCTCTCTCTTTTAAGCTCTCTAGTTCCAAAGCTTTAATTTTATGTTTTACATATAGTGCCACTCCTCCTCCCCTTCTCCCTACCCTGTCCTTTCTGAATAAAGTATAGCCTCGTATAGTTACAATGGTTTTCTTGAACCATGTTTCTGTAACCACCCTAAATCCAAGTCAGCCTCTCTCATTAAAGATTCAACATCTGCTACGGGCATTTATACACACTGCTTTCTATATGTTGCCTCTTTTACCCATTTCCATAAAGGTATTTAATGTTTCACTTACCTGGGGGCTTTCTTCATCCATCCCCAAAGAATCTAGTTTAAAGTCTCCTTCAGTAGATTAGCAGTCTGCTACTGAAGACACGTCGACCTTTCTTGGACAGATGGATTCCATCTCTGCTTTGCAACCCTTAGAACAGCATCCCATGGTCCAGGAAAACAAAATGCTCTCTGACACCATCCAAGTAACCATGCATTCATTTCCAGGATGCGAGCTTCTCTGCCTTGGCCTTTAGCCTCAACAGGGAGTATTGAAGAGAGCACCACCTGCGCACCTATCTGCTTCACCCTCTGTCCCAGAGCCATGAAATCACTTTTGATACGCTCAGAGGGATAACTGGCAGTATCATTTGTGCCGATATGGATTAGCAACATTAATAGTCAGTGGGCTTGATGAGTCTTGGCAAATTCTCCATAACATCTCAGATTTTGGCACCTGGCAGATAGCATACCTCTCTGGACATCAAATCTGGTCGGCAGATGGACGCCTCAGTTACCTCTCAGAAGAGAGTCACCAACCACCACTACCCTTTGCTTCCTTGTGGTAACTGATTCTGCAACTTTGGGGTGCTTGAGCTCTGATTCTTCCCTTTTTCCCGAGGAAGGGTGCTGCCTACAAATCCTACCCTCAATATCAGGCCTCTCCAGAACCTCAACAGGGCCAGCAGGCCCAAGGGGCAGGGACATGGGCCCCGTAGGCAGAAGACCCCCAAGCCGCCAGCTCCGGCCCCTGCACAGCAGGTAGTGGGGTTTTGACTCCCACAGCATAGCCTCTTCTCCACAGCTGGCTCCACTCAGCACAGGAGGTCTGCTGACCCTGTACGCCTACAGGTGGCCAGCCATCACAGGGGATACCTGGGTCCTCAGCATAGTCCAGAAGGGCTATTTGCTCCACTTCCATCAGATACCCCCCTCCTACTTTCCAGGGGAGCCTCCAAGACTCCCTCTGCACAGAAACCTCTTCCTTCAGGAGTTGACAAGTTTTCTAAAGGAACAGGCGATGGAACCGGTGCCTCACCACCTGAAAGGGCAAGGCTTCTACTCCAGGTACTTTCTGGTACCAAAAAGGAAAGGAGGCCTCCGACCTATCCTAGACTTGCAAAATCTAAACAAGTTTATGGAGAGGGAAAAGTTCAAGATGCTTACCCTTGGAATACTGCTGCCCTACCTCCAGCAGGGAGATTGGCTATGCTCCTTAGAACTAAAGGATGCTTATACTCACATTCTCATCCATCCAGACCACAGACAATATCTCAGATTTGTGGTGGGAGGAAACCATTTCCAGTACAGAGTACTTCCCTTTGGCCTAACTTCCGCCCCCAGGGTTTTCACCAAATGCCTGGCTGTGGTGGCAGCCTATCAGAAATCAGGGAATTTTTGTCTTTCCATACCTGGACAACTGGCTCATCAGGGGCCAGTCTCTTCAGGAGGCCAGACAAGCCACTCTTCGCACTCTCTCTTCTTCAGCATCTGGGCTTTGTCATAAACTACGCAAAGTCCACTTTGTTCCCCTCACAGAACCTAGAGTTTATAGGGGCAAGATTAGACACTCTGCAGGCAAGACCTTACTTGCCCGAGGACAGGGCCCACAGATCGATGGACTTGGCAAATCAGTTCCAAAGCAATTCTCAGGTTTCCGCCAGGCAATTCCTGCGGCTCCTGGGCCACATGGCATCCACGGTGCATGTGACTCCGAATGCCTGTCTGCACATGCGGGCTGCCCAGTGGTGCCTCAGAGCTCAGTGGGCGCAGGCCACAGGCGACCTCTGAGACAGAGTAAAGGTGTCCAAACCACTTTTGGACTCCCTGCAGTGGTGGTTACATCTCCCAAACCTTCTCTGGGGGGGGGGGGGTGTGGTACCTTTTCAGGCCCCAGCACACACAAGGGTGCTGAAGACCGATGCTTCTTTAAAGGGCTGGGGTGCACATTGCCAGGGCACGCGCACTCAAGGTCTCTGGTCTCCTCGGGAGGCCACACAGCAGATCAATCTTTTGGAGCTGCGAGCAATCCGCTTAGCTCTACTGACTTTTTCTCATGCCCTCTCTCACCAGTCTGTCTTAATGCAGACAATCAGGTGGCAATGTTCTATGTGAACAAGCAAGGGGGGCACAGGGTCCATACTCTTGTGTCAGGAGGCGCAGGCCCTTTGCTCCTCTGCAGTCAAACAAGGCATGTTTCTCAAAGCAGTTTATCTACCTGGTCAGGAGAACTTCCTGGCACACAAACTAAGCAGGATTCTCCAGCCTTACGAATGGTAGTTGAATTTACTTGGCAGTCCAGCAGATCTTTCTACGATGGGGGCTCCCATCCATCGATCTCTTTGCAAGTCCACTGAACCATCAGCTGCCCAGTTTTTGCTTCAGACAGTCGCATCCCCTGAGAGTGGCAGCAGATGCGTTTCTGATCTCTTGGTCTACGGACCTCCTGTATGCGTTTCCTCCCACGCCCCTGGTGGCCCGAACTCTGTTCAAGATTCTACGGGACAAGACCTCGTTGATTCTGGTAGCCCCCAGATGGCCGAGGCAGCTGTGGTTTCCACTTCTTCTGCAGTTAGCAGTGGAAACTCCATTCCCTCTGGGGTTGCAACCCGATCTCCTGTCTCAGGATCAGGGTTCCCTTCTGCACCCCATTCTCAAATCCCTCAATCTGATGGCCTGGCTGCTGAAAGGATAGTGCTAGCTCCCTTGCTTCTACCTAGGGAAGTTGAGGAAGTGGTCTTGGCCTCTATTTCTATGTTTCTATTAAGTCTTTGGTGCGACCTCATTTGGAGTATAGTGTGCAGTTCTGGAGACCGCACCTTCAAAAGGATGTGAACAGGATGGAGTCGGTGCAGAGGGTGGCTACTAAGATGATTAGTGGTCTTCATTATAAAGCATATGAGGACAGACTGAAGAATCTTAATATGTGGATAGAGGTGATATGATTGAGATGTTTAAATACCTCCGTGGCATAAATGTTCAGGGAGAGAGCCTCTTTCAGTTGAAAGCAAGTTCTGCTACGAGGGGACATGGGATGCAGGTGAAGGGAGATAGATTCAGGAGTGATATGCGGAATTATTTCTTTACGGAAAGAGTAGTGGATCCGTGGAATAGTCTCCCAGTGGAGGTGGTAGAGATGAGGTACAACAGTACAAAAGCAAAAACCACGCAAAGCTAAGAAAAACCAGTCCAAGGCATGATAAAATTGAGACAAAGTTCTTTATTAAGCCCTTGACAGCCCGACACAGGCCGTGTTTCGTCACCCTTTGTCAGGGGCTAGCCAGGCAAAAACTAAGAACATAAATATATAAAAGAACATAAAATTGTAAAACAGACAAACCGAAGCAATAAATAAATGTAATAAATACAACTAAATAGTATCTTAAACAATAAATACGTAAATCATTCTACAGAAAAATAATTACATAATAAAAAAACTAATTAAAACGAATGTGTCAAGACCTAAAACATATATAAAAAACGTGTATATATATATATGTATAAATACCTCTGTTGAAGGCCGTTAAGCAAAGCAGTTTCACACCATGCCGGTATGGAAATACCTAGATAAACATTCACACTAAAAAAGATATACACATAGTTGAATGACAAGCGAATACATATTAAAATAACATGTAGCACAAGCATGTAAACAATAATAAAAGTGAAGAAAAAGAGAGAGGAGGCAAAACCTGTGGTGGAGTGGATGTCTAATGTAACAAGATTCCATAACTTATCAGTGAATGGTGCAGGATAGCTTCCTGTGAAACCCTTTTACGGCGAGCAGGAGTGAGTCAGTAGACAAAAAACGGAAGGTGGACAGGACAACAAACATAAAACCATGACACCCCGAATGAAGTGTAGCAAAGGAGATGCAATAAAAAACACAACAAACAAACCTTTAAAGTGCAAAACTTTGCAGGATAGAGGCTATTTCATATAAATATAATAAAGTTGTCAAACATCAATGTATAAGCAAGAGTAAAATGCGTGAAGAAACAAGCCGCGGACATTTAGATCACTAAAGATACTCTAGACTTCAACAAACAATCGAGCCACATAAACAGAGGGTTTAAAGAAACCAATTCGCAAAATGAAAATGGTAGAAATTATAAAGCAGAAAGCTTCAATGACTGTGGAAACTCGCATAAAGAAAAAATACCTTTTTAGAACTGCCGTCTGAAACGTGTTCGACTAGCAGTGAACTGAAAAGACGCCGGCACATGCGCTTATCAAGCAAAATAAGAGAGGGGCGGGGAGAACCTGTTTAATAGAAAAAAACAAAAGAAAATAAAATAAAAGGGACTGGACCACCCCGTGCGGCAGAACAGACAGGTCTCTGGTCTTGTGGTTACTCCTTTAGTTACGACCCCTTTTTAAATTATTTATTTTTTATTTTTTGCCTTTTTGATAATTTTCCTATAATGGTTGGGTAGTTATTTTAGCTTATGAGGTATGTTCAATACGGTGGAACACTCCTTGAGTCTCATTTTTTTTGGATTCTTTGCACCCCTTCAGTACGTCCTTCGTCCTCTAAGATATATATTTAAAATTTTATACACATTTACATTTTCAATGCAATGTCCAATACGTATCTTGCATTCTGGGGTTCATATTTTCGGGTCCTCCTTTCATAAGTTTCCTTGTCTGTTCTGCCGCACGGGGTGGTCCTGCCCCTTTTATTTTGTTTTTTTCTGTTAAACAGGTTCTCCCCGATTCTCAATCCTCCGATTCCACTACCTGCCACTGAGTGGGATTTGAATGTGGTCTTGCAGCAACTTACTCGCCCACCGTTTGAGCCGATGGCTACTTGCCATTTACGCTTCCTTTCTTGGAAGGCGCTCTTATTGGTAGCTCTTACCTCGGCCAGACGTGTGAGTGAACTTCAAGCTCTGGTTTCTGATAGACCTACACACGGTTCTATAGGAACAGGGTGGTCCTACGGACCCATCCTAAGTTCCTTCCAAAAGTGGTCTCCTCTTTCCACCTCAACCAGGAGGTGGTTCTTCCGACATTCTTTTCCAGGCCGCATACCAGCCGGGCTGAAACAGTCTTGCATACTCTGGACTGTAAGAGGGCGCTGTCCTTTTACATAGAACGTACGAGGGGGCATCGAAGGGCTACTCGGCTCTTTGTCTCCTTTGACACTAATAAATTGGGGTTACCTATCTCCAAGCGTACGTTGTCCACTTGGGTAGCAAATTGTATCACCTGGGCGTACAAGGCAGCTGATCTCCCCTTGCAGGGTCGAGTCACGGCCCACGGTGTCAGGGCAAAAGCCGCATCAGTAGCTCATCTCCGCTCTGTTCCGTTGGCAGACATCTGCCGGGCCGCTACTTGGTCTTCAAGCCAGACTTTTGCAGCCCACTACTGCCTCGAGAGAGAGTCCCGAAGGGACAGTGCTTTGACAGGCAGTACTCCATAAGCTCTTTGAGATTTAGATAACTCCTACCTTCCAGCCCTTGTGTTGGGCTACCGTACGGGGGCGTTCTCAGAGGATATTCTTATCACGGATGCTGAGGCTCTTCAGAGGGAGCCATTTTTTTTAGCTTTGGTTTCCCGGTAGCCTAGAGCTGGGGAGTCCCATATGTGAGACTGATTTCCTGCTTGGTCCTGGAGAAAGAGTAGTTACTCACCTGTAACAGGTGTTCTCCAGGAGCAGCAGGAATCAGTCCTCACGACCCTCCCTCCTCCCCTGGAGTTGCAGTCATATACTTTATTTTGTTTTTTTGCTGTCTTTTAGCTATGTCATCAGATTGAGCAAGATGGCACCCTTGGGCGGGAAGGGGACTGTGCAGGCGCACTGCATTCCCAAAGGCTTTCTTTGAAAGCTGGGGAAATGCTCCGCACGGGGGCTCCGTCTGCGCCGTCACCCATATGTGAGGACTGATTTCCTGCTGCTCCTGGAGAACATCTGTTACAGGTGAGTAACCACTCTTTCTGTAGGCTCCCATCTTCTCCTCTGCTGGATAGCTTGGATGTTGTAAGAAACATCTCATCAATGTACTTTTCACTGTCATGAATGCTCCTTGCCTTGCCACCTCCTCTCTGTTCCTCCACTTGTTTCCTGAGAGCTTTAGCATGTAGGCATCCTGCACATGGAACCAGTCCTTCAACTGGCATTGGGACTTCTGTCTGAACAGAGGCTGAAGCTGTAACAGGGGCAACAGCTTTGGCAATATGATTTTTTTCCCAGCTATTGTTCAGTTGATGGAGCTTAGATATCTGTTGAAGCAAGAGAGACCTACCAAAGTACCAGCTGGGTTCCCAGCTGTCCTTTCAGAGAAAAAGCAGTTAAATGTCTGAAGTGTTTTCAAAATGTGCTGTTCCAAGTCTCCTATCTATTTAAACATACTAATTTGTAGCTTCATGACATGTCACCTTGTGGTGTGTTTTTTTTTTTTTTTGAAAGCGTAAACAGTCAATTTGTGTCCACTCATTATTTTATAATCCTTTATCATATCTCACCCTCAGCATCTTTTCTCCAAGCTGAAGAGCCCTAACCTCTTTAGTCTTTCTTCATAGGAAACTTGTTTCATCCCCTTTATTATTTTGGTCACCATCTCTGTGCTTTTTCTAATGCTGCTATATCTTTTTTTTGAGAGGCAGAGACCAGAATTGCATACAATATCCAAGGTGCAGTCACACCATGGAGTAATACAGAGGCATTATAATTTCCCTTTGTTTTATTTTCTATTCATTTCATAACGATTCCTAGTATTCTGTTTGCTTTTTTTTTTTGCTGCCACTGCACATGGAACAGAATTTTTTATTTTTATTTATGCAATTTTTACAAATAAATCAAGAAAGCAAACAATGCACTCTCTTGAAAGAAAACAGGTTGGCAAAAGAAAAAGAAAGATAAAGAAAAAGTATACAATTAATAGCAATACAAACAAAACATTGTCCAACCAATCTAGTCCACAAAAGGAGAGGCGATTCATAGAAATATAATATATATGTAATAAATACACCAAATAAGCGAAGAAACAAGCAGCACTCAAATTCAAACAATCCATATCAGAGCACCATTATGGAGGAGGAGTAGAGGATTCCACACACCTAGCACTAATAAAGGCAAGCAGTTGGGAGGGCTCAAAAAAATACATACGAAACATCTTGATATTTAATCAAACACTTACAAGGATGTTTTAAAAAAAAAAGAGCCCCCCCCAACTGTAAAACCCCAGACCGCAACAACAAACTCTACGATGTTTTTGTGTTTCTCTTGATAAATCAGGGTAAATACGGACCGCAAAACCTCGAAAGGGAATTTTCCTTTTACGGAAGAAAAGCTTCAATAACCACTCTCTGTCTGATAACAGAGCAAAAGTAACTAGGAGAGTAGAAGACTCCAGAGATTCCCGAGAGTCCTCCAACAAATTAGTAATGTTTAACATATCCCCTTGTAACACACACACCCCCCCCCCCCTCTGCGGGGCTACTCAAAGTAGCTCGCTTCGCTTTAGGTAGGTAATACACTTTAACTAAGGGAGGCATTAACTCCGGGGAGACCCCCAAGACTTCCAAAAGGTATTCTTTAAACATCTCTTTAGCCCCAACAGAAGGGGATCTAGGAAAATTTACAATTCTTAGATTATTAACTCGAGACACATTTTCAAGATGGCGGCAGCCCTCTGTTCCGCATGAGCACGGTTTTTCTTATGGGAAGGAAGCGAAAAGGCAAATCTGGGCCGGTGCCCCCCCAGCCCTCTGCTGCCTCGATGCCCGTTTCTTCTGGGCCCTTAGATTCTTATCTTCTCCGTGCTACTCGGGGTTCAGACGCTGACGGTGGAGATTGCTGATTAGCGGCTTTGTCGGAGCGTGATAGCTCGGCAACTGCTTCGGCGTCATCTCTCTCCCCGTTGTTGAGCCCGGCGTCTAAGGTCTTCCGCACCCACGCATTGCCTGACGGCTTTCTGGAGATCCCCTTCTCCACTATGTCGTAGGTTGCTGGTGCCTCGGGTGGGCCAGAAAAAGATGTGTTGGTGGAGCCGAAGAGTGGAGCTAGGTGTAAGCTCCCTGATAGTTCATCTACCTTGGCGCCTGTGGGAGAAGTGTGTACGATGCAGGCTGGTTCTCCTGCTTCGCGGGTCACTCTACAAACACACTTGGCAGTGGAGGATACAGATTTGAATATGGATGCTGTGTTTTCTCTTTAACGTCCGGCGAATTTTGCACTGGAATCTATTTGGACTGCTATCGCCTCGCTGGGAGAAGCTTTATTTCCGCATGTTTCTTCTTTGACCACTAAGGTTAAATCTACTGTGGAAGCTGTGACTGTGTTGGAGAAAAAAGTTTCGGATATTTCCCTGGGGGAAGAAGAGATACGAAGTAGACTTTCTTGCCTGGAAGATCATTCTGATTCTGTTAAAAAGAACTCTTTGTCGGAACAGAATATTTTAATGTATTGTCTACAATTACACCCAGAGCTTTTTCCTGGGTGGTGATTCCTAATGTGGAACATAGCATTGTGTTTCTGTAGTTTGAGCTCTTCTTCCCTACATGCCTCACTACACTTGTCCACATTAAATTTCATCTGCTATTTGGATGCTCAGTCTTGCACGATCCTCCTGTAGTTTCTCACAGTGCACAAGCAATTTAACAACTTTGAATGAGAGAGAAATGGAAAATAGATGTACAAACACTGGAGAGGAAATTTGCGATCCTGTATATCTCCAGGAACAAGCAGGAATGTAGTCATCACATGGGTATCGTCGGTACCGGTGAAGCCTGCGTGGGAACGCTTCCCAGCGTCCAATTAGAAAGCTTTTGGGAGCATCCCACAGCACCTGCGTGCTGCCTTCCCGCCTTTCCCAACTGCCTCTCTCCAGTTCTTCGTTTTCCGCGGAGCCAGCAGGTCGTGTTCCTGTCACCGCAGAAAATTTTCCTTCTTTTTTGTGGTCGCGTCTGCCTTCCTCGATGCTTTACCGGTACCGCCGGTTTTTCTTTCTTTCTTTTCTTTTAAAAAAAAAAAAATTTGTAGTACTTTTTTCCCATTTTTTCCAGGTGCATGCGCCATTTTGGGCCTTAGGCCCAGGATTTTTTCCACAATGGAAAAATCCTCCTCGGGTTTTAAAAAGTGCACCAAGTGTGGCGGTACCATCTCCGTCACGGACACCCATGAGTGGTGTCTGAAATGTTTAGATCCTGACCATTCCATCTCGGAATGTATGGCCTGTGCCATGATGTCCAAGAGAGGTTGACAGAACCGAGCTGCCAAGCTCAGTACCCTGTTTCCCTCTGATGCAGCTTCGGTGGCATCGACGTTTTCCAGGGCTTCGTCTTCCTCCTGTGGATCTCAGGAAACTAAACATAAGTCTAGCCGGTCCTCAAAGGGTAGATCTCCCTCTAAGCATCGAGATGCCTCTGGCATTGCCCTTGAGGATTCTGCACCGGCAAAATTGCCCCGGCGGGAGGCTTCGGCTTCCAAAGCATCATTGGGGCTCCAGGACGTTCTCGAGGCCTCGACCTCGGCAGAACTACTGGTGCCTTGCTCTGGGGTACTGGCAGTCTTCTCCGGTACCAACATCCAGGCATCGGCAGTGTCGATAGACCACAGGGTTCTGGCTAGTGAACGCCATCTGGCGGCTCTCCTTGCGGCATCGACACCCTCAGAACCACATCAGAAAGTTCAACCGGTATCGGTACCAGTACTGATAGCACTGTCATCGACATTGGCGTCCGCATTGCCGGCACCCAGTCATGCGATGCCTTCTGGTACCATTACACCGGTACCGATTCCCCTCGGTACCGACTTCGGTCAGTACGGGTATCGGGCTCTTCAAGAGCATCCCGACAGAAGGTACTTCGAGTCTTCAGAGGAAACTGAGGATTCTGACAGTTCTGTCGATGCAGGACTACTTCTCCCGGAGGAGCCTTCCTCCCCTAAACACAGGATGTCTCCTCCAGAGGACATTTCCTTTCAGGATTTCATCAGGGAGGTGGCTCGGGGTCTGTCCATTACTGTGGCCCCTGAAACAGAGCCCAGAGCAAAGGAGTTGGAAATTTTACAATATCCTAAAACTCCTAAGGAGGCAGCTACCTTCCCCATCCATGAGATCTTGCATGATCTCATGCTAAGAATGTGGGAGACACCTCTTACCACCTCTCCTCACTCTCGTAGACTGGATACTCTGTATCGAGTCCCTCCTTCTCCTGATTTCCAGAAAGCTCAGCTTCCTCACCACTCTATTGTAATGGAATCAGCTATGAGAAGTATCAAGAGTGCAAAGAGGCATGCCTCTAATCCTCCAAGACGTGAGTGCAGAACTTTGGATGCTTTTGGACGTCGTGTCTTCCAAGCTTCCATGCTTTCTGCCAGGATCAGTTCCTAAAGTTTATATATGGGAATGTTCCTGAAGGAAGTCGGCAGGATTTTCTCACATTGGTCAAACATGCCCAAGATTTTTCTAAATTAGTCAACCCTGTGCAGCTTTTGACTGTTTTGAGTGCATAAGCAGAACCTCTGCCATTGCCATAGGTGCACGTAGAATTGCTTGGCTCCAAGCATCTGATCTGGAGCTCGGGGTACAAGACAAACTGGGAAATATTCCTTGTACTGGTGAGAACCTGTTTGGTAAAGATTGGCAAGAGAAGGCCAATGAGTTTGGATGCTGACAACTCCACCTTGGATAGATTATGTCCACAGCTGATCCTGCATGAAAGAAATTTTTCAAGAAACCATTCTTTTCTAAAAAGAAAAGATTTTATCCTGCTTATTCTCAGCAGGGACGTTCTGTAAGTCAGCTTGTCCGGAAAGGTCAGCAACCACCCAAACAAAGAAAAGCAAAGACTGCTAAGCCTCAGCTGTCCCAGCAGTCTCAGCCTCCACAAGGCCTTTGACTTTCAGCTAGAGAACGTAGCCTTCCTGGCTCTCATTGGACCAGAGCCTTCCACCATTCCAGGAAGGTTGTGTCACTTTGCCCCCAGATGGGGGCAGATAACAGCAGAGCATTGGACACCCTCCATCATAAAAGAGGGGTACAAGCTTCATTTTTCGAGCATGCCCCCCTCCCACAATGATAAGGCAGTTCAATTCTTTGACCTCTCTCATCAACCTGTTAGGTAAGGAGGTCACTATGCTTCTTGCACAAGTGGCAATAGAAGAAGTACCCATCCATCAACAGGGTACAGGGTTTTACTCCACCTATTTCCTTATCCCAAAGAAAGCAGGGGGATACAGACCTATCTTGGACCTCAGAGAATTGAACAAATTCCTTGTCAAAGAGAAAGTCAAGATGATTTCTCTGGGAACTCTGCTGCCATACCTTTAGAGTCAGGATTGGCTTTGTTCTCTAGATCTCAAGGATGCGTACACCCATGTTCTCATCCATCCAATTCACAGAAGGTTCCTTTGGTTCCTTTTTCAAGAAAAGCACTACCAATACAGGGTGTTTCCATTTGGCCTGGCCTCAGCACCAAGGGTGTTCACGAAATGCATGGCTGTGGTAGCAGCATTTCTCCGCACTCTAGGGATATTCATCTTCCCCTACTTAGACGACTGGCTCATTCGAGCCCCAACAGATTCAGAGGCCAGGACTTCTCTATCCTGCACAATGCGTATCCTTCAGTATTTGGGTCTGGTAATAAACATCCCAAAATCCAGTCTAACTCCCACTCAGTCTCTAGAGTTCATAGGAGCTTTGCTGGATACCAGAAAGACAAGGGCCTGTCTCCCCCAGGTCCGTTGCCTCGCATGGTGCAGTTAGCTTCTCAAGCAGTGCTAAAGCCTCATCTCACTGCCCGAGAAATGCTACAACTACTAGGTCACATGGCATCTACCGTGCATGTGGTTCCCTATGCTCGCCTCCATATGAGGGCAGTCCAGTGGACTTTATCCATTCAGTGGACCCAGTCATCAGGATGCCTGTCAGACAAAATAGTAAACACAAGTCGCCTTATTTTGTCCCTCCAGTGGTGGAAGTCCACTCAAAACCTGTTGCTGGGGTCCCCTTTTCAACAACCATTACCCCAGGCAACTCTCACAACAGATGCTTCTCGGATGGGTTGGGGAGCTCATCTGCAAGACCTCTCCACCCAAGGCACCTGGTGTCCACAGGAGACTCATCTACATATCAATCTCTTGGAGCTCAGAGCAATCTTCCTTGCTCTTTGAGTGTTCCACACCCTGCTCAGCTACAAGACAGTCCTCATTCATATGGACAATCAAGTAGCCATGTTCTACGTGAACAAGCAGGAGGGAACAGGCTCTATCGCTTTGCAGCGAAGCTTTGCGACTATGGGCCCTTGCCAGAGAGCATCAGATTTATCTCCTGGCAGTGTATCTTCCAGGCATACAAAACTCTTGGGCAGACAGACTCAGTCGAGTTCTGTTTCTACACGAGTCGTTTCTGCATGCAGACCAGGTAGCCAAGATTTTTCAAATTTGGGGAACCCCAGACATAGACCTCTTTGCAAGTCTTAGGAATGCCAAACTTCCCCGGTTCTGTTCCAGAACCCCGGCTCTGTTCCAGAACCCCGGCTCATGCCAGTGATGCTTTCCTCCTTTACTGGGGTCAAGACTTCCTGTATGCCTTTCCACCCATTCCCCTAATTCCCAAAACCCTGTTCAAGCTTCAGAGAGACAGGGGCCGTATGATTCTCATAGCTCCACATTGGCCACGGCAAGTGTGGTACCCTCTGCTTCTACATCTCTCTCAAGCTCCAGATCTCAGGAGGACGAAATGTTATGGCATCACGATCCCCAGTCTCTGCATCTTAGGGCTTGTTTGCTGAAGGCTTAGATATCCATGATCTTAACCTCCCTCAGCAAATAAAGGATATCCTTTATGCTTCCAGGAAGCCTTCCACAAGACACTCTTATGCTTTAAAGTGGAAAAGGTTTACCATATGGTGTTCGCAGAAGATTCTTAACCCCATTGCCATACCTCTGGAATCATTACTGGAGTATCTCCTTCATTTATCCAATGCAGGACTTAAGACTAACTCAGTGAGGGTCCATTTGAGTGCTATTGCAGCTTCCTTCAAGCCCCTAAATGGATAACCTATTTCCTCCCATCCTCTTATAGCAAGATTTATGAGAGGCCTTCTGCTAACTAAGCCTCCCATTAAGCCACTTCCTGTGGCATGGGACTTAAATTTGGTTTTTGGTCAGCTCATGAAGCCACCTTTCGAACCCTTAGCTACTCCTTGAAATTCCTTTCTTGGAAGGTTATCTTTCTCATTGCAATCACATCAGCACATCGCATCAGTGAGTTGCAAGCACTAGTAGCTGATCTACCTTATACAAGGCTCCATCATGACAAGGTAGTCCTTAGGACTCATCCATGCTTTATGCCAAAGGTGGTCTCGCCTTTTCACCTAAACCAAGCGGTCTACCTACCTGTGTTCTTTCCAAAGCCTCATGCATCAAATGCAGAAAGAAGCCTTCATACTTTGGACTGTAAAAGAGCTTTAGCTTTTACTCACAAAGAACACAGCAACATAGAAAGTCCTCTCAACTCTTTGTTACTTTTGATCCTTCTCATTTGGGACTTCCAGTCTCCAAGAGAACACTATCTAACTGGATTGCTCAGTGTATTTCCTTTGCCTAGCAGAGTAAGAATCTTCCTCTGGAGGGCCATGTCACAGCTCACAATGTGAGAGCCATGACAGCTTCAATGGCTCATCTGCACTCTGTGTCTATTGACGACATCTGTCGAGCAGCCACTTGGGCCTCGGTTCATGCCTTCACAGCCCATTACTGCTTGGACAAGGACTCCCACCGGGATGCCTTGTTTCGTCAGGGTGTTCTCCAACACCTGTTCCATACCTAATCAACTCCTACCCACCATCTCTGGTAGGATGCCAGAGATCCATGGGGGGAAGTGGAGCCCTTCTCAGGGACGCACAACTTCTGGGGTCTTTCCCTGGCATCTAAAGATAGGGAGTCACTATATGTGATGACTACATTCCTGCTTGTTCCTGGAGATAGCATAGTTACTCACCTGTAACAGGTGATCTCCAGGAACAGCAGGAATTTAGTCATCAATTTAGTCATTATATTTTCTAGAAATATAAATGATTTCCCTGTTTACTTCCATGTTAATTTTCCTGTTACTTGTAATAGGTCTGTTATATCTGACCAATTGTTGTATTGTTTCAATGTAAACCGCACTGATGACAAATAGCGCGGTATATAAGAAAATTAAATAAATAAATAAATGAAATTACAACCCACCCATCTCCCCTAGGAGTTGTATCTCTCTATCTCTTTCCCTTTCCCTCTCTCTCTCTTTGTCTCAGCTTTAAAACTCAACTGGAGAGAGGCAGTTGGCAAAGGTGGGAAGGCAGCACGCAGGCGCTGTGGGATGCTCCCAAAAGCTTTCTAATTGGACGCTGTGGAGCGTTCCCGCACAGACTCTGTCGGTACCGACGATACCCATATGTGAGGACTAAATTCCTGCTGTTCCCGGAGATCACCTGTTACAGGTGAGTAACTATTCTATATCCACATAGTGCTGATGCATTGTGTCTGGTTAGCTCATAGAGACACCATAGTTTTGAATTTCTTCAAACCCTTTGGAAAGGGTGGGAATGATTTTGGCCAAGTCGAGCTTTATTTTTCCAGCAAAATATGATATACAAAGTAAATATATTTAAAATCTAAAATCAGTGTCTGTCTAATTTTGAAGGTGGTGATCAGCAGGTGATTTAATTATCTCATACTTAAGTATTAATACTCCCCTGAGCTGGCTGTCATTTGCCCATTACTCTTCTTGGACGATTGCCACAAATGAGGCTTTATAAGCATGAGTATAGCAGTATGGAATGGAGCCAGGTTTTGACCAATGTTGCAGAGTGGGGAGGTTTTACCCACTCCTTCAGGAACAGGGCTGGTGTTTCCTGTTCAGACAATGCTTTGGAAAGTATTTTAAAGTTAATTTTCCAAACATCCCTTTCTTTGTTCATTAACATTGATAGTTGTAATTTAGTTAAGTTCTTATGTCCTGTTATCTGGAAACTAAAACAATTTTCTTTTAAAACGTGAACATTGCAGAAGTACGCCGCCTGTAATATTGTCATACATGATTAATGGAGCAGCATTGAATTGGACCAACCTGGCAAGTAGTGTACTACCATGCGGAAGACCCCCGTTTCAATCCCTAGTTCAGTTCTTTGCTCCTTGGGTCAGCTCATTGCTTAAGGGTGACACTTAACAGCCAGATATAGGGCTTTTAATTGAAGGGTTTGGAGGTACCTATGGAAGTAGCCCCTGACTCAGGCCAGTCACTTCAGTAACCAGAGAAGATATTTGTTTATATATTACTATATCGCCCGTCGCCAGCGACACCAAGGCAGTTTACAATCCATTAATAAGATAGACAAAAAATAAAAATACATTTAAGAAATAGTTTTACTTGGAAGGTATAGCCTAGTGGTTAGGACAACAGCCTGGGATCAAAAAGACCAGGGTTCAAATCCTGCTAGCACTCCTTGTGGTCTTAGGCAAGTCATTTAACCTTCTACTGCCTCAGGTACAAACTTAGGTTGTAAGCCATTTGGGGACAGGGAAATGCCTACAGTACGCAAATGTAACTCGCCTTGAACTACTGGAAAGGTGTGAGCTAAATACTACTAAATAAATAAATTGGGGGGGGGGGAGAGCCCCCGAAACAAAGGTAGTGAAGGCATTCATAACATTTATTCTCCAGTAAGAAGCAGGAAGTCATTCCTCGCATATAGGTGACATCTGTACCGACAGAGCCCGCGTGGCAGCATCTCCCCAGCTTTCAAAGAAAGCCTTTGGGAGATACCACCACGCATGTGGTCCCCTTACCGCAGAAGGGTGCCATCTTGCTCAGTCTCCTTTTTACCATGGAGCCCTGTAGACGTGCATCTGATCGCCCTGAAAAATTAGATTTTTTTTTCTCAGAATAATCCTTTCCCTCTCCGGCCACGGCCAGTCCCTTTCCCACCCCCCAAGTTCACCTGCCTTGGCACCGCATCCTCTGGCCTGTGAATTTTTCTTTTTAGCGCAATTCGCATCCCTTTTTCTGCTGGTAGTTCCTCAGGTCTTCGACCTCACCGGGGCTCTTTTTCTCCTGATGGCCAGCGGCTTTAAAAAGTATGATCGGTGTTCCAGCAATTTTTCTGTCCACACGACTGCTGTCTCAGTTATCTCTGTCCTGCCCACAACCCAGAGACTTTTTATTTATTTATTTATTTATTTAACGTTCTTATATACCGCACTTTTATCATCAGCGCGGTTTACAGTAAACATAAAATACTCACCGATAGCAACAGGCTGTCGTGAGTTTACATATAACAGGAAATCTAATTGGATACAACATAGGGGAGAACTTTGTACATATAAGTTTTGTAGCTCTTACAAGAGGCTGACCCCCAATGCAGTCAAAAACAGGCCAAGAGAAGCACGACCAGATGTTCAGGTCAGACTCTGCCTCGGAAACGCCTTCCAGGGCCCAGACAGACCCCTGGATCGCGCAGTGACTCTATGGCCACCAGCTGGGGCTGCGAGTCCTCTGACTGGGTGTCCCCAATCCAGATCCTGAAGAAGAAGAAAGCCTTGCAGGATTCCTCAAGACTCGGAAGGTGGATAAATCCCGTGCCAGATCCCTGAATGCCCCACCCCCCCCCAGGAGGACAGAGGTGTCTGAGCAGGAGCGACTGCTAAGACTTCCCCGGAAGGACTTGATGGACCTTGGCGATCGGCCCCAGGTCCCCGTGGCCATCCCCACCAGGGACTCTCCTCCTTCACTGGTGCCAGACCAGATACCCTCGGCTTCCGCGCTGTGACCCCATCCGGGCTGGAGACCAGAATGGAAGCCCTGGCAGCAGTGTCGGACTCTGCTGGTTCATCTGCTAAAGGACTGGGACCTCGACCTGAAGGACTTCCTCAACATCAAGTTGATTCCCTAGAGTTCCCTCGCCTGGGCCGATCACCGATGGAGCTTATGTTCCGGTCCCATTCCTTGGGATCCTGATCATCACCAACCCTCCATATACCAGGTTCCACTAGAACCTGGTGGTGCTTCACATGCACCTGCATTTTTTTGCCAAAGGTGGTCTCGACTTTCCACCTCAACTAGTCTGTTCTCCTTCCAATATTTTTTTGCCTGACCTCATGCCAATCCTTAGTAGTTATCTCTTTCGACCCCAGTGGGCTGGGGGTCGCTGTTTTGAAGTTTATGCTATCCCTCTGGCTTGCTGATTGCATCAGCCATGTGTTTTCCTTGGTTGGTCTGAGCCTTGAGGGTTATGTCATGGCTCACAATATCTGTGCAATGGCTGCATTGGTAGCCAACTTCCATTCTGTCTCTGCAGAGGAGATATGCAGGGCTACGACATGGTCTTCGGGCCATATCTTCGCAGCCCATTGCTGTCTGGATGGGAATTCCCAAAGGAACAGCAATTTTGGCCAGGCTGTGCTCTGGAATCTCTTTAGGTCTTGAGGTTTAACTCCTGCCCACTGGCCCTTCTCTCCATCTAGGCTGCCTATTCAAAATTCTCTTGGTCGATGTTGACTGTGGATACTGCATCAGATGAGTCCCTCAGAGGGGACTGCCTCTGGTTTTCCTGGCTTCTTTAGTTATAGATGCCCGTTTGGGCTATTCTTTCTCCTCGGAAAGCCTGGAGCTTGGAAGTCTCATACGGGAGGACTTATTTCCTACTTGTTCACGGAGAAAGTAGTTACTCACCTGCAGCAGGTGTTCTCCGTGGATAGCAGGAATAAGTCCTCACAACCCTCCTACCTCCCAGGGAGTTGCCTTTTGACGCTTACTATGTTGTTATACTGGAGAATATGGCATCGCAGCAAGTGAGGAAGGCAGGCGTGCATGCGTGGCATACAACTCAAAAGCTTCCTTTGGAAGCTGAGGAGTGTTCCATGTGGGGCTGCGTCAGTGACATTATCCATGCATCTGTACTCATTCCTGCTATTCACGGAGAACACCTGCTACAGGTTTGTAACTACACTTTATCCTTTAATAAATGGGCAGCCAGTAATGGTCTTTTAAAAGATTCTAAATTAGAGATCTGGTCCACTCAACTGCCACTGCCAAGGGAACAGGAAAAGCAGTGGTGGAGCAAGGGCAGGCTGCATGAGGGGGAGTCAACTGGAAATGAAGATGTGTGGGGTAAAATGGGGGATGGGGCAAACGACAAATGCGTGATGGGGGGTGGTGCACTAGGTTTGCAAGTCGCACAGAGTGCATTTATAGCTTGGTATGGCCCTGCACAGTGCCCAAACCAATACTAAGAATCGCTTAGAATGGGTTGCTAACTTGATAGCCATTGATTGGATAGTTTGTTTCCTAACTGAGGAGTGTGGTAATCCACAATATATAGGGAGTTGCAGTAGCCAAGTCAATTTATGACCAAGGCATGTACCAAAGTAAGCAGCATAGACTTATCAAAATAGGAGCAGACAGATCACACTCTGCACAGGGAGTAGAATCATGCTTTAGAAATATCTGCAATTTGGGCTTTGAAGGTTAATTTGGGGTCAGATGTACAGCCTAAAATTTTCAGGGATGACAGTAATGGGACTGGATGTCCCTGGATAAATGGTGTATTTTTTATAGTCTGATCGATGAACCATATGGCGGGGAGGGGAAGATAAAATAGGGGAGAAATCAGTGGGGTAGTAATAGTTCCTTAGAAATATTTAGGTAGAATTTTTGGTTGTTTGCTGCGTTTTTGGTTCTTAGGTCATTTTTTTATTCTCATTGTGTTATCTTCTATACCTTCTCACATGGCTATGAACCTTGTGTAATGGATATGCCTGCTCTTAAAAAGTTCATTCCCTTTATCTGTTTTCCTGCTGCTCATAATAAATTTATGTTCATGTATCATTGTGACGCCTGCATAGAATTCTAAGAATGATAACGTACTGCAGCCTCCAGTTTTCCTCTGTAGGTAATGGTTGAATGCTTAAAGCAGCAGGCACTTCAAAATAACAGTGAAAGTGGCATCTCAAGATTAAAATAAGATTTCCTCTGGCATTTATATTTCTATTAATTTAGACAAAACAAACATCTGAAAGAAACAGAAAAATGATAGCAGATAAAGACCTATCCAGTCTGCACCCACTTCTAAACTGTACAATCTCTTCTTTTCCCTTAACAATCCTGTCTTTTTGTTCCATGTTTTCTTGAATTCAGATACAATCCTCTGGAAAGATAGTCCACACATCTGCCACTCTTTCTGTAAAGAAATATTTCCTCAGATTACTATTGGATATCCCCTTTCACATTCATCCTATGCCCCCTCATTCCAGAGCTTTCAACTGAAAGAGGCTTTCCTCTTGTGCGTTCATCACATGGCGGTTACTTAAATGTCTGACTCCTGTCTCCTGCCTTCTGAAGTATACATATTGGGATCTTTAAGTCTGTTTCCATATGCTTTATGGCAAAGACTACAGACCATTTTAGTAGCTATCCTCTGTACCGACTCTGTCCTGTTTATATTCTTCTGAAGGTATGATTCCCAGAACTGCACAGAAGACTCTAAATGAATCTAACCAGAGACTTAACAAAGAGGCACTACCACTTCTTTCTTTCTGCCAGTCATTCTTCTCCATAAACACACAAGCATTCTTCTGGCGCTTGCTGTTGCCTTTTTCTACCTGTATAGCCGCTTTAAGATCATCAGAAACAATCAGCCACACAAATCTTGCTCTTTCGTGGTTCGAAGTACTTCACCCCTAAAACTTCTTAGTGCTGCTAAACAAAATCTGTATTTTCATTAATTCTGAAATTCTTGAAAGTACTTTTATTCCCCCAAACCTATGGAAAAGCACCCATTCGGAGAAGTAACTGAACACAATTATCTATAATTGGTTTGGGCACTGTGCAAAGCCATACCAAGCCATAAATGTACTCTGTGCGACTTGCAAACCTGGCACACCACCGCCCCCATCACACACTTGTTGTTAGCCCCATCCCCCTATCTTATCCCACACCTCCATTTCCAGCCGACTCCCACTCATGCAGCCTGCCCTTGCCCTGCCGCCGCTTTTCCTGTTCCCTTGGCAGCAGCAGCAGAGTAGTACTCCAATTTAAAAAAATAAAGCTGGTCTTTCAGACACCACATTTGAATGGCTAGTCTGATCCCTCCCTCCCTCTGAAGTATGCTTACGTTAGAGGAGGGAAAAGGGATATTTATGTTTGAGTTTCTTGATATACCTACCGCTCCTTCATTACATCAGGGCGATTTACAAATATAATATACAACAAAAGTGCAGTAGTCGAAGACTGAGAAAGGAAAGGAACTCCAATATCTGATAGAATAGCAGAAGAACAGGACAGAGAAAACGTCAGAGAGGGATAAACGAACCATTAGAGTCATGGGGAACATGTGGGGCTAGGGAGGGGTGGGAGGTAAATAAAATGACTTTTGGAAAATGAGTTTTCAGGAGACTTTTGAACTGGAGATAGGAGTGTTCTTGGTGTAGCTCAGAGGGAAGGGAATTCCAAAAGGAGGGGTCAAGGGGAAAAAAGGCCGAGTTGCAGATAGACTGAGGGTGTGCATGAGAGGATAAAGGAAGGATCAGCCGATTTGGTATGAATTGAATGGAGGCTGTGGGTGGGAATCTGAAACTGGAGGAGATCCACTAGGTCAGAGGTACTCAAATCCAGTCCTGGAGGGCCGAAAACCAGTCAGGTTTTCGGGATATTCCTAATGAATATGCATGAGAGATTTTCAAATACAATGGAGGCAGTGCATGCAAATATATCTCATGCATTTTCATTAGGGATATCCCGAAAACCTGACTGGTTTGCGGCCCTCCAGGACTGGATTTGAGTACCTCTGCACTAGGTATTGGGGAGAGTTCGTGTATATAACATGTGTCAGGGTGAGAGTTTTGTAATGGATCGAATATGCGAGAGGAAGCCAGTGAAGTTTAATGAGAATTTGTGTAATATGTTCCCGGCATGTTGTGTAATAATCCGGGCGGCAGTATTTTGTATCAGTCGAAGCTGGTGCAGTTGTGTCTGGGTGATGCCGGCAAGAGCCAGATTACGGAAGTCCAATTGTGACATTACCAGGGATAATAGAAGTGTAGTCAGTGCCTGGGAAGATAAGAAAGGATGGATGGCTCTAATTTGACGCAGGCAGTGGAAGGAGCGATGGGAGAGGAGTGAAATATGTTCATGAAAAGAGAGCGAGGAATTCAGGGTCATGCCAAGATAGCTGAGTGTTGGCACCAAAGGGATTGCAGCATTGGCAAGAACTGGGGCAGTCGATGGAGAAGGGCCACCATATGTGAATCACATTGCAAGGGTCTTGGTAAGATTAAGATGCAGATAGTTTGCTTCCAGCCAAATAGAGACCCATGTCACACTCGTTGAGAATAGCGAGGTCAGGTTGGAGTGGGTGGGTGTGGTGCAGTATAATATCAGCATAGTAATATGTGGACAGACCAAATTGTTGGATGAACAAGGCAAGAGGGGCTAAGAAGATGTTAAAAAGGAGGGGAGCGAGGACAGAACCCTGAGGGACACCACAGCGAAATAGGACAGGATTCGAAGAAGTGTCACTTACACAAACTGAAAAAGACTGTGAAGAAAGAAGAGTGAAACCAGCAAAATACTGTCTCGTGAATCCCAGATTCCCACAGAGAAGGGAGTGATCTATGAGATGAAAAGCCGCAGAGAGGTCGAGGGAGGCCACCAAAGAGATGTCACCACATTTGTGTGCTGTGTGCAGTTCATTGAGGAAGGTAAGCATGATGGTCTTAACACTGTGGCCAGGGCGGAAGTCAGATTGGCATGGGTGTGAAGCAGGTGGGTGGAATTGAGATGTCGGGAGAGTTGTGAGAAAACGGCCTTTTCTAGAATTTTTGAGAAAGGTAGATTGGAGACCGGTCAGTAGTTAGCCGGATCAAGAGCATCGAAAGAGATAAGGGTGTTGGGGGCCACTTCGCAATAGTGATCAAAGCTTGATCATGTTTGATTTAATTATGGAGGAGGGATGGTAAGGAAATCCACAGTACTACCTTTTCACTTTCAAAAGGAAGACTATGATAAAATGAGGAAAATAGTTAAGAAAAAACTAAAAGGAGCAGTTGCAAAAGTTAGACTTACATCAAGCTTGGGTGGTGTTTACATAGTAACATAGTAAATGACAGCAGAAAAAGACCAGTATGATCCATCTAGTCTGCCCAGTAAGATGGCAAGAGTAGGTTCACCTGCTGCTCCATGCAGGTCACCCCTCCCCATGTCTTGGTTTAAGGGTGAACCCACTGCTCCGTGTAGGACACCCCTGTTTGTTGCAAAATTAGATAGTTAAGTTTATTTTGATTTTATCCTGTTGCTGTAAAGGGATCCACTGTGTCTGTCCCATGCCATTTTGAATTATGTCACTGTATTTGCCCCCACCACTTTGATCGGGAGGGCATTCCAAGCATCCATCACCCTTTCAGTAAAGTATTTCCTGACATTGCCTTTCAATTTACCCCCTTGCAGCTTCATGTTATGCCAACTAGTTTTACAGCTTCCCCGTCTTTGGAAGAGGTTTGTTTGTTCATTAATTCTCTAAGTATTTAAAGGTCTGAATCATATCTCCCCTATTCCTCCTCTCCTCCATAGTGTACATATTTAGGTCTTCAAGTCTCTTCTCATAAGGCTTCTGGTGCAGGCTCCAAATCATTTTTGTCGCCTTCCTATGAACAGTTTCCAGTCTTTTTACATCCTTTGTGAGATATGGTCTCCAAAACTGAACACAGTATTCCAAGTGAGGCCTCACCAGTGACTTATACAGTGACATTAGTACCTCTTCCTTTCTGCTGGTAATTCCTCTTTGTATGCAATCCAACATCCTCCTGGCTTTTGCCACTGCCTTGTCGCACTGTTTTGCCAACTTGAGATCCTCAGAAATAATCACACAAAGGTCCTTCTCCTGGTCCATGCACACCAACCTCTCCCCCCACTATTGTGTACATTTCCTTTGGATTTCTGCTTCCCAAGTGCATGACACTGCACTTCTTCGCATTAAATCTTAACTGCCAAGCATTAGACCATTCTTCTAGCTTTTGTAGATCTTTCCTTATGTTATCTACTCTCTCAGGGGAGTCCACTCTGTAGCAAATTTTCGTGTCATCTGCAAAAAGACACTTTTCCATTCAGTCCTTCAGCAATATCACTCACAAATACATTGAACAGTGCCAGGCACACGACCGAACCCTGGGGCACCCTGCTAATCGCCCTCCTTTCATCCGAGTGAGCTCCATTGACCATCACCTTCTGTCATCTGTTAGTCAACCAATTTCTGATCCAGTTCACCACCTTGGGACCCATCCCCAAACTACTGAGTTTGATAAGCCTCCTATGAGGAACAGTATCAAAGGCTTTGTTGAAATCCGGGTAGATTAAATCCATCACATGCCCCTGATCTAGTTCTCTTGTCACCCAGTCAAAAAACTCAGATTTGTTTGTCAAGATCGTCCTTTGGTAAAAAACCATGTTGCCTTGGATCATGCAACCTGTTGGTTTTGAAAAAGTCCACTATTTGCTCTTTCAGGAGCGCCTCCATTACTTTTCCCGCCACCGAGGTAAGACTCACCAGCCTGTAGTTTGTCACTTCTTCCCTGTCACCACTTTTGTGAAGAGGTACCACATCAGCCCTTCTCCAGTCCTGAGGAACTTCTCCTGTTTCCAAGGATCTGTTGAAAACATCCTTTAATGGCCCTGCAAGAACCTCTCTGAGCTCTCAGTATCCTGGGATGTATCCCATCCGGTCCCATGGCCTTGTCCACTTTCAGTTTTGCAAGTTCTAACACATCATCTTCTGTGAATGGTGTGGTATCTACTTCATTCCCATTTTTATATTTGGGAGTCACAGGTGGTCCTTCTCCAGGATTTTCTTTAGTAAAAACAGAAGTATTTGTTTAGCAATTTTGCTTTTTCAATGTCACTTTCCACGAGTCCGTTCCCAGCACTTTTGAGTCTTGCAATTCCACCTCTGAAAAAAAAACAAAAACATTTTCCTCCTCTCCCAAATATACCTGTAGAAAGTTTTGTTGCCACACTTCACATCTTTAGCCATCTTCTCTTCTGCCTTTGATTTTGCTTTCCTTATTTCTCTTTTAGTCTCTTAGTTTGATCCTATATTCCTTTCTGTGTTCCTCTGTTTGCAAGCTTTTGAATTTTGTGAAAGTTGTGGTTTTTGCCTTTATTTAAGCAGACACTTCTTTGGAGAACCAAATAGGTTTCCTTCTCTTGTTTTTAATTAAGAACATAAGAACATTAAGATATGCCATACTGGGTCAGACCAAGGTCCATCAAGCCCAGTATCCTGTTTCCAACAGTGGCCAATCTAGGTCATACATACCTAGCAGTATCCCCAAGAGACACAGGTTCCACAATGCTTGTATTGGGTCAAGCGTTGATATCCTGGGTCCCTTTTTAATAATGATTTATGGACCTTTCCTCCAAGAACTTTCCCCAAATTTACTTTCCTTACATATTTATCTGTTACCCCTTTTATTGCCACCTTTTAGTTTAGCCCATTACAATTTCACTTCCCTTATCCCCTCCCACCCTGCCTCCTCCTTCAGGTACTTGGCCATTTTACTGATATCAGTGTTTTTGAAGTCTAGGACTTTGAGCTTGCTATGATTGGACTGCACCTTGGCTTTTATCTCAAACCACACCATGTGATGATTGCTGCTGCTCACAGAGGCACCCACCCGAATATTTGACACATTGGTGAGCACTAAATCCAGCATTGAACTTTCCCTGGTTGGTTCCATCACCATTTGTCTAAGTAACGCATCTTGGAAAGCATCCACAATTTTTTTGCTTCTTTCCAGATTTGCAGAAGGAGTAATCCAATCCACATCAGGTTGGTTAAAGTCACCCAATATGATCACTTCCCCCTTTGTGGCTATCTTGGCAATTTCTATAATCCATTATCTATTGCTTCGATTTGCGTCTGAGGTCTGTAGACTACACCAGTATGGATGACAATGCCATCTCCTCTTTATTTTATTTATTTAACCAGTTTTGTATACCACCTTATCCTTCAATCAAAGTGGTTGACAAGACAACAAAGGGTTTACATGTTAAGAGTAAGGGAGGACAGAAAAACTATACATTACAATACAATACCATAAAGTAAAATTTAAATAAGTAGAACAATTATGACATTCAATTTAATCAAAATTTAAATTAATTTAAATTTGACCATATATCTCTATAAATAGATGAGTTTTGAGGGACTTTCCAACACAATCCAGAGCGCTTCTTCTTTTCCCCATGCCCCCTGTATTTCAGTAGCTTTAATATTGCTTTTGACATACAAGGCTGCTGCTACTCTTTTTCCACTTTCTCTGTCTCTTCTGAATAGATGATAGCCAGCTATGGCTTTATCCCATTCATGCGATTCATTAAACCATGTTTCTGTAATGGCCAGAATGCCCAAGTCTATTGCCACCATTAGGGCTTCCAGGTCAGGAACTTTGTTGGCTAAGCTTCGAGCATTTGTGCTCATTGCTTTCCAGCATTTAACTGGCTTGCATGTATTTTGCATTGATTTTGTTCTGCCCACTTCTTCCCACTTGTTGATGTGTGATTTAAAAGTGTGTCTGTTTCTGATGATCTGCTTTTGCGGGGAGTGATGTCCTGAACTTGTCCTTCCCCATCCATCACCCCCTTTTTCTAGTTTAAATGCATATCCACATACTGCCTGAAATTTTCACTTAGACTACATCTCTCTGTTGCAGGGAAAAGAATCCTATCAGCACAGTATAGTCTCTTGTTGGTTCATCTGTTTCCCCAGTCACCTATAAATCTGAATCTTTCTTGCTTGCACCAGATCTGTAGCCATGTATTAAAGCTGTTTATGCAATGCAGCCTTTCTGCCCCCTTACCAAGAACAGGTAGAACTTCTGAGAATGCTACAGTGTTAACAATGGGCTTGAGTTTCTCTCCCAGAGTTTGGAAGTCCCTTTGAACTGCAGAGGCACTGTTTCTAGCCAAGTCATTTGTACCCAAGTGGATGTCAACATCAATTTTGGAGTGCTCACTTTCCGTGCTAAATACATCAAAAATTTGGTTTGTATTCCTGCTAGCTGAAGAGCCTGGGCGGCATTTGACTATCTTCTCTCCTTTGAAGTGTGTTCCCAAGTTGGTGCCTCTGATGATGGAATTGCCAAATAGTAGTATTTCTGAGTTTTTCTTTATATTTAGTGCTTTATCAGTAGATTGGGCATTGTCTCATTTAAGGGCCCTTCAGTTTACATGGATTGGGCATCCTCATTAACCAAAGCAGAGAAGGCATTATGCAAGGATATCTTTTGATGTATAGGGTGTCTGTGCTACAGGTCGCAATCTACCCGAGCCCACTGTGATCCATTTGTTACTGGGATGTTTGATTCTTTGTGGGAGCAGTGGTGGACTTTGGGTTGTATCATAGAAGAGGTGCATTTCATTGCAGCTAGTTCTTCCCTTTGTAGTCAATTCTTTATGCATGACAACTAACTTGAGGCATATGGGACAAGCTCTTAGGTTCCAAATGATTCTTCTCAGAATGAAAGCACCACAGTTATTGCACTGAATGCATGACATGCTGATTAAGCGGTCCTAGAAGGAGAAGAAGAAAAGGTGGGCTCAAAACCAAATTAAAAAGATAGATGTCAACGTACGTGACACTATATAGGCAATGCAACCCTGGGGTGGGTGGGGTGAGGGGTAGGGTGGATGGGAACTCAGATATCTGATTTAAGGGCTACGCAAGGAATGTAGGCAGTCAGAATATTCTCAAAAATGAATATATATTCAACAGTTAAATTTTATATTGGCAAACAAAACAGGCAAAAGATAGGCTGAAAGCTTAGTTCTGGTGGAGGCTTGAAAGCCTAGACCAGCTGTATTCCACACTTTAAGAAAAGTGGAAGGAAGGCCAAAAAACTGCCAGCATGGTTTAAAGGTGAGGTCAGAGAGGCTGTTGCCAAAAAAGCATCTTTCAGGAAATGGAAAACGAGCCAAATGACGAAAACTGGAAACAGCACAAGCACTGGCAGGTTAGTTGCAAGGCATTTATAAAGCAGTCAAAGAGAGAATTTGAGAAGGGGTTTCCTGTAGAAGCAAAAAAGTGTAATAAAGACTTCAAGTACATTTGTAGCAAAAAACCTGTGAGAGTCAGTTGGACCATTAGATGATAGAAGGGTAAAAGGGGCCCTAAGAAGGGGACAAGGCCATAGTGGAGAGACTGAATGATGTCTTTACTGAGGAATATTTAGGGATGTTACCCATGACTGAAGTGGTATCTAAAGGTAATACTCTGGAAGAATTGAAAGAAATATCGATATACCGGGAAGATGAATTACAACTATTTGATAAACTGAAGAGTAGCAAATCACCTGACCGGATGGTATACATCCAAGGGTGTTGAAAGAACTGAAATATGAGATTGCAGACCTGCTGTTAGTAATCTGTGAACTATCATTAAAATCATCTGTAATACCTAAAGATTGGAGGATGGCGAACGTAACACCAATTTTTAAAAAGGGTTCCAGGGGTGATCCGGGAAAAAACAGACCAGTGAGCCTGACGTCAGTACCGGGAAAAATGGTAGACACCATCATAAAGAACAAAATTGCTGAACATGTAGATAGTCATGGCTTAATGGGAGACAGCCGAGATGGCTTTAGACAAGGAAGATCATGTCTTACTAATCTGTTATGTTTTTTTGAAGGTGTGAATAAACAGACAAAGGTTAGTCGGTTGATATAGTATATCTGGACTTTCAGAAAGCCTTTGACAAAGTCCCTTATCAGAGACTTTTGGCAAAACTAAAAAGTCATGGGATAGGAGTCTGTACTATTGTGGATCAGGAACTGGTTAAAAGATAGGAAGCAGAAGGTAGGGCTAAATGGCCAATTTTCCCAATGGAGAAGGGTGACTAGTGGAGTACCCCTGGGATCTGTGCTGTGTCCGCTGCTTTTTAACATATTCATAAATGACCTGTAAATGGGAATAACGAGTGAGGTTTTCAAATTTGCAGCTGACACAACTATTTGAAGTTGTTAAAAACCCATGAGGATTGTGGAAAATTGCAAGAGGATCTTAATAAATTGGAATACTGATCATCCAAATAGCAGATGAAATTTTAATGTAGACAAGTACAAAGTTATGCACCTAGGAAAGAACAACCCAAATTATGGTTACACGATGCAAGGTTCCGCATTAGGAACCACTATCCAGGATAAAGATTTAGGTGTCATTGTGGATAACATGTTAAAACCCTCCTCCCAGTGTGCAGCGTCGGCCAAGAGAACAAATAGAATGCTAGGTATAAGGAAAGAAATGTAAAATAAAACAAAGGATATTATAATGCCTCTGTATCGTTCCATGGTGTGACCACATCTTGAATATTGTGTGCAATTCTGGTCGCCGTACCTTAAAAAGGATATAGCTTTATTAGAAAAGGTAGAGAAGAGCCACCAAAATGGTAAAGGGGATGGAAGGATACCCCTTTGAAGAAAGGCTAAAAAGGTTAGGGCTCTTCAACCTGGAAAAGAGATGGCTGATGGGAAATATGATAGAGGTCTATAAATTAATGAATGGAGTGGAATGGTTAAACTTAAGATTGTTTACGTCATCAGAATATAGAAAGACTAGGGGACATGCAATGACGCTACAGGGTAACCTATTTAAGGCTAATAAGAGAAAATATTTTTTCACTGAACATGTAATCAGACTCTGGAATTTGTTACCGGAGGATGGTAGTAAAAGCTGCTAGTGTAGCTGTGTTTAAAAAAGGTTTGGATAAGTTCCTGGCGAAAAGGTCCAAAAATCATTAAAGGAACCCAGGATATCACTGCTTGCCCCAATACTAGCATTGTGGAACCTGTGTCTCTTGGAGAAGCTAAGTACTTATGACCTAGGTTGGCCATTGTTGGAACAGGTTACCGGGCTTGATGGACCTTGGTCTGACCCAGTATGGTTTATCTTATATTCTTATGTAAAGAGGGTTTCATCAGGAGAGAGCAGACAAAGAACATGCTTCCAAAGGCTAGGGAAAGAACTGGTTGAGCGATTAGTATTTAGAATGGTGAGGATAAAGGACTCAAACGCTAGGGATAGTTCTTAGAGCCATCCTGAGGGGACAGGGTCCAGCAAGCATGAGGTCTTCCAGGAGAAAGAAAGCAGCTTAGAAAGCTCAAAGATCGTGAGAGGACCAAACGCGGTCCACTCGTTTGAGAGAGAGTGGGGAGGGGACGATCAGACCAGGCATGGAAGTGTGGTGTTGGAAAGACCCGTATAGTTGTTTTATTTGGAGTTTTGTTTTTTAATTGGAGGTCCACTCCGCTGCCGCTGCCAAGGGAAAAGGAAAAGCGGCAGTGGGTCAAGGGTAGGCAGCATGTGGGGTTGCCAAGGCAGGTGGTCAGCCCTAAATGCACCCCTATTTTTGTATGCCTTGTGCATTTGCACTGCTCGCACAGGGCTAAGTACGGTGCTGGCACTGTGTATGGCCTGGTCAAGGTGAACCAGCCAGATCTGGGGAATAGGTAGGTAGGGAGGGTGGGATTTTTTTGTGTTTGTTTTTTTTGTTTGTTTGTTTTTTTAACTCTTGCAAGTATGGAATTGTCAGAGCATTGCAGGGAGCATGTTAAATGAAGTTCCTATGAAATTTGTTGCTGATAGAGAGTGAGCATTGCCAGATAAGTGTATGCTGCCTGGTGCACTCTGCAGAGTGCAGAAAGTACTGCTTTCTGTATAGATCCTTAATCATCTCAGGCATCCTGATTGAAAGCATGTGCAAGGCTGCACCCTCTGTTCACAATATATACAATTATAGCAGCTAACAGCCGCCAATTTTTGAAGAAACAAATTCAAACCTGTCCCTCTTTCTTCTGGTTCTCTCCAGCCCTTGGTTGTAGTAGTTTGTTTTGGGATTTGTATACAAAAGTGCTTCCCCCAAGAGATGTAATCTTTTGCAAATGCATGCAGAGGTATACACAAATTCAATCAGACTTTTCTGAATTTAAAGTTAATTTAAAAGAGAATTAACCTAGTAAAAACAAAATTTATTAGAATCAGGTTTGTAGCCATTTGTCTGTGATGAAGGAAGTTTAAGGCATATTTTAAGTTTGCTTTCCTCCCCCAACTGCTTGGACATACTTGTTTAAAGGGCAGGCTGTTGCTGAAAACAAATCCATGACTATGCAGTAAATTGCATATTCAAAATGGCAGGTGGGGGTATCCCTTTGCATATCTCTTTAACCTCAGGTTGCTGAAACAGTGTTCATGTGCCTGGAGGAGATTCAGGACAATACTCCAGGTAAGATAATATCTAGCTTTCTAGCAAGTTGTAGCCTGCTCTCAAATCTAGAGGGCCTTAAGCACTCTAAATGGGGGAAGCAGAAGAGGGTGGAAAAATGAAAATAAGTGGCAGTGTATAATGCATTCCAGAGATGGTTAGGAAAAAGACCGCTTGTGTGTCTAAGTTCTTTGGCAACAAAAACCTTTGGGCTTTTCCAATGGCATAGCTTGTCAGATTGGCTTAGATGGGAAGAGCTTCTTGAGTGATGTTTTGTGGGTGTCAGAAGTATCCTTGCGATAGCATTGTTAATCCACACAAAAGGATATTGGTTATTCTTTTAAGGCTATCAGTAGGAACGACCATTCCATAGCGTCCTGCTAGACCAGTTCAGAAAAGTGGGTTGTGTTCCTCTAACAGATTTGGTGGAGACGAAGAATCATGAAAAGCCCAGGTTTCAATGACTTTGCTCTTATGCCTCTATCCACCTCAGCCACCAGAGGTCTCTCCAGTATTTTTTTTGTCTACTGCAGATGATGGATGGATTTTCTACACTCTGAAGTAAATCTGAATAATTGAGAGGAAAAGATTGATTTAACAGCTTGTGAACAATCACCTTGATGGCGACTCTCATTTGAACGTGACTTGGTAGGCTCCAGTAGACATGGTCTTTTTGGTAGCCATAGGAGGAGGGCGATTTGATGCAGCTCCACACTCTTATCCTGTTAGTCCTGTTGAGCAGTCAGAAAATTGAAAGGATCTGGGAGTTCAGCAGCATCGCACAACCTCAGTGCCCCTCCCTCCTCCTCTGTGACCCCCCTGCTCTCTTCTGAAGATTGCAGAAGACGCTTGAAGGAATCTGCCTGCTAGCCACCTTCAGCAGTGTTTTCAAAGCAGAGAAACCTTCAGGGGAGTAGAGATGAGATGAGCCTGTGGTTCTCAGGGGGTGAGTATCAAGGCTTGACCTTGTTGGGGGCTCCTGATTCCGTCCATCTGGGGTGCACTTTGGGGTGGACCGCTGGCAACAGTTAGCATGGTATGAATTTTTCATGCCGTTTTCTGTATGTGTTAATAGCCTCTTTTACTACTGTGCCCCTGGTGATTGAATGTTCTGTGCGTGTGTTATGCCCGATTGGCTCCAACATACATTCTTACTCAAGCGCCTGTAACGCATGTTGCTGTATAAGCACCGTTAATGTCTGCCTTTTGGGCCATAACAGCTTTAGCATGCTGTTGTGATACTTGCCTTAACTCTGTTTTCTTTCAGAAAATGTTGGTTGGCCTGTGGCTTCAGTGGAGGAGTGGCCTAGTGGTTGGGGCAGGTACTTCAGGCCGGAAGGTCGGGGGTTCAAATCCCACTAGAGGACAGCAACCTTGGACCGGAAGGACTGGGGTTTCTAGTCTCACAGGTGCTGCTTGTGGTCTTGGGCAAGCCACTTAACCCTCCATAGCCCATGTTCCCTGTAAAATAGTTATCTCCAAGTTATAATGCCCTGTTCAATGTAATTTCAGTTTGTTCAATGCAGAATAGCGCAGTATATAAGAGAATGTAAATAAATAAATAAATAAAATCTTCAGCCGACTGAGGTTTCCAGCGACTGTGCTGTGGGCCACTCCCAGTCCCCAAGTGGATCTATGGCGGCTATGTCCCCTGGTGTTGGGGGGCCGTTTCAGAGAGGAGAGCTCCCAGACTCCAGATTGTCCTCCCTGGAATTCTTTTCCTTTTTAAAGCAGGCCTGGTCATTCTGGCATGGAAATTCAGACTGCAGCCTCTGGGTGCCCTCAGGCTCAGTTTTGTGAGGAGTAGGCTAAAAGTGGAAGCCCTGTTTGGTTGCCTATGACTAAGCGTCCTCAGCGAAGGTCGTCCCCTGAAGATGGGGATCAGTTGGCATCTGTCCAAGATTTGGACTGTGGCTTGGATTCAGATTGCTGATGTGGATGAAGTACTCTTGTCTTTAGAGGACTGTGAGAAGGCTGATGTTTGTTTGCTTGTTCCAGGAGGAGGAACTGAAGGTATTGATTCCCAGGGTCCTATCCACCTTGAGCAGGCACGGAGCAGGATCTGAAGATGCATCCACTCCTGCAAGGATTGTGGAAATTCGCTACTGTGTTCCCGTTCCCAGAGGTGCTCAAGGGCCTGTTCCAGTTGGAGTGGTATTCCTCTGACTCCCCACCTAAGAGGGTGTGTAAGAGGATGCATGCCATCCTGGAGGAGGAGTGCGTTGTATGGTTTTATATTTTCAAGGTGCATGCGCAGGTCATGGTGATTACCCGTGGACCATTATGCCTATGGAAGGCGGATCAGCCTTGACACACTACTACTACTACGTTGTATAGCACTACAAGGTGTATGCAGTGCTGTACAGACATGTGTGAAAGATGGTCCCTGCTCATCAGAACTTACAAGCCAGTCAAAACAGACAGAGCAACAGCTGAGGACAAGGATATATTTAGGGGAATGGTAAGGAGCCACATAGACTAAGTGGATCAGAATCCAAAAGCGGCCTCCAAGAGTTGTTGTCAGCCTGGATTTGAAAAGGGTCAAAGCAGGTGCCTGACGTACAGACTCAAGTAGTTTGTTCCAGGTATAAGGAACAGCAAGGTGGAAGGATCAAAGTCTGGAGTTGGCATTAGTAGAGCAGGGCACAGATAAAAGGGATCTGCCAGAAGAGCAGAGTTCCCTAGCATGGGTGTAGGGAGAAATGAGAGGAAAGGTATTATGGAGCAGCAGAATACTCACTTGTATTGCCTGATTCAGGATAGCTGGACTGAAAGATGGATTCGTGTTGAGCTGCAGCTGCTGCTATTCTTCATTTGGCGGTATGTGCAGGCCTGATGACTTGAGTCCTGCTCCAGTGAATTTGGTCTCTCCCACCATTGATTCTACTTCTCTTTGGTGTCTGCTACGGTCTTCTTTTCTGATGCCATCTACAGTCTGGTACATCTAGCAGCCATGGATTGTGTCCTGTCATTGGTGACATAGTGTTGGCTTGGCTCCGACATGGGGCAGCAGACTCTTCTTCCAAAGCCTGGCTGCCTATTTGGCTTTAGAAGGACGTATCTTTTGGGTCCAATTTGGAGAAGCTGGTGAAGGGTCTGGGTGAGACTAAATCTTTCTGCCTTCTAGAGGACAGGTCCAAAGTGCCTGTGAAGTAGTGAGGAGCCTTTTTTCAGTCAGCCTCGGAGTGCACTAGTCAGACTACCAGGAGTCTTGGGACTTCCGTCACTGCTGGCCTGGAAAGCCTTTCTTCCCTTCTGCTTATGAACTTCATGCTTGTTCTCAGTCTTTTCATGGCTGCTGTACTACTGGCTCATTTGAGCATATTCTCTTTGAGGCATCTCAGGTAGCTTCCCAAGTGGTGTCCTTTCTGGCAAGCCATGGCTAGGTAATCAGTTGGGGAAAGAGCCAGTTGTTGCTTTCCCAGTCCCTGGAGTTCTGGGAGCATGTTTTGATAGCCCTTAGGAAGACTCCACCACTGCAACAACTCCTCAACCTCTCCAGCCACAAGATCATCCACATTGATTTTTATTTATTTATTTACTTACTTAACAGGTTTCTGTACCGCTTTATCATTTTAGTCAAAGCTGTTTACATTGTAACTTAAACTTGGTAACGTACATTAAACAGGGAAATTGATAACTTGAGGCAATGGAGAGTTAAGTGACTTGCCCAAGGCCACAAGGAATGCAAGAATTACCGCATGGAGACGGGGTCCGAGGGCATTGGTGTCCTGGTTCAACCTTGACCAAGTCAACACCTGCTGTATGTGTTTCATCCTTGTCCCCTGGTGGGGTATGTGATTCAGCATATGGAGCACCATGCGGGAAGGATTATTCTAGTGGCACTGGGTTGGCCAAGGAGAGCATGATTCAGAGATCTGCTATGGCTCTTGCAAGCACCACCTCTTTGTTTGCCTCTATCTCTGAGCCTATTATGTCAGGGGCTGCTTGTCCTGGAGAACCCAGTTCCCTTCTTGCTTACGGCTTGGCTCCTGAAAGGAGACGGCAAGTATGGGCTACATTTCGGCGGTGGTTTTCCACTCTGCTCAGAGCCCAGAGGAGGTCTACCAATCTGGCATAAGTGTGGTTTGGTGTCTTGAGTGCTGGTGTGGTGCACAATGGCTGACTCCTGAAGCAGCCAAGGTGCTGTCTCTCCTGGCCTTTCTCCTGCAGTATGATCTGGAGAAGGGACTTTTAACTCCCTGAGGGTTAAGGTGGCAGCTTTGGCCTGTTTTAGAGGTTCGTTGGCTGTTAAGTCTCTTACACCTGCATGTTTCATGCTTTCTTTAGGGGGGTATAGTATCTGTGTCCTCCCCTCTGATCTGTAGTCCCTTCCTGGGATCTGTATCTGATGATCGAGGTCCTGATGTTGGTGCCCTTTGAGCCATTGAAGCGTGCTACTCTTAAGGAGGATTCTGAGCTGCTGGCTCTCTTGCCAAGATCCTTACCTTCTGAGGAGGCAATTTCTGTTCGACCTGTGCCCTCCTCCTTCCCTGAGGTGATTTCTCCCTTTCGTGTGAACAAGGTGTTTTGCCTGCCCTGTTTTTCTAAGAAACAGTGTTGGGGCAATGGTATGGATCTCAGTCTTTATAGATGTCCGGAAGGTGCTTTTCTGGTTCTTGGAGGTTACAAATTCTTTTCATAAGTCAGCGGCTAAGTTTGTATTGGTGCGCTGGATTAAGGAGGCCATTGCCTTGGCAGGTCTGTTGCGGATATGGCTAGTTCTGGAAGGTTTGCATGCCCATTCTACTTGGGCACTTGGGCTCAAGTGTCCTTATAGGTCGAATGGAGCTCAGTAACCCCTGCAGATATTTGTTGGGCATCAATGTGGGTATCATTTTCCACTTTTGTCAAGCATTTCCGCTTGGATGTCCACGATCTTTGGCTCTAACATTTTGCAAGCTGCTGTATCTTCTTCCTGCCCAATGCAGGCATAGCTTTGGGACATTTGATTGCTGAGACAAATAGAGGCATGGGAGTGATGTCGTCGAAACCTGAGCTTTTCATTGATTCCTTGGCTCCACCAATCTGCTGGTAGGGGAACATGTCCCATTTATCTGGATTGGTCTAGCAGGACGATATGGAAGTTGACATTTCACTTAGCAGATAATGTCCTTTTCTTGAGTCCTGCTAGACCAGTCCAGGCATTATCTGGTAAGTAAAATGTCAACTTAAGTATTGTCACTGTCCTTACCATGAGGGGCAGGAGACTAAGATAAAAAAGAAAGCAGAAGATGATGACATTTAATGATTCGGATGAATACCTTAAGGCCTGCTTTTGGGAGAGTCCAGATCTACATTATAAGGGACATTTTTTCCATAGGAGAAGTTTTCTTAATTTTGTTGCTCATATTCACTGTTGGCTCCACTTTCCTCTTTCTTTTGTTTTTTGTTTTTTTGCTTTTTTGTAGAACCCCCACTTATACCCAAGACTGCATGCTTGGATGATGTACATTGTTCATCTGAAAAACATATAGAGAATGCAAAATACAGATAAAGACAATCCAAAGAATAGAACAGCACCTCTATGACAGAAAGCTAAAGAGGTTAAAGCTCTTCTTGGAGAAGAGAGATTTTTATAAAATCATGAGTAAGGTGAAATGGCTAAATAGGGAATGATCGTTTTTGCTTTTTCAAATAGTGCATTTAAAACAAATATGAGGGTTTTTTGTCATTCAATGCATGATTAAGCTGTGGTTAACAGCTCGGGTTAGAATAGATTCAGACAAATTATTGGAGGAATAGTCCACAAACCATTTAGTCTGGTAGATTTGGGAAAGCCACTTTGTATCCCTGAGAGTGACTGACAAGGATTGGATCTGCTGTTTGGGATTCTACTGTGTACTTGTGGCTTAGATTGGACCTTTGGTATGATCCACTATGACGCATCTTATGATCTTGCAAACCAGGATAGCCTTACTTCGGCTGACAGAGGTTGTAGCAGCTGTCTTCCCCTCGCATCTTCAGTCAAGAGCCTTAAAAGCAAGTCTACTGTGCTGCAATTCAGGGCACTGTGCCCAAATCAAAAGGGTGAGATCCAACTTTTCCCTCATTTTAAGTACATTATAGCAGTTATTTGGAACAGTGGATGGGCAGCTGTGATGTCACTGTTTTTAAATCTGGGGAATAAGGGCATCATTATCCTACTGCTACCCTTCACTCTAGAATAGATAACATAAGAGATGCCATACTGGGTCCATTAAGGCCCAGTATGCTCTTTTCAGTGGTGACTAGTCCAGGTCAGAAGTAAAGGTAGACAGATTCCATGCTGCTTATCCCAGCAGTAACAGTGGTTTTCCCCAGCCATTTTAATAATGCTTTATAGACTTTTCCTTCAGGTAATTGTCTAAACTTCTTTTAAACCCAGCTATATTAACAGTTTTTACTACATCCTCTCTAGCAATGAATTCCAGAGTTTGATTACACATTGAATGAAAAAAATATTTTCTCCAATTAGTCTTAAATGTGCTACCTTGTAGCTTTGTGTGCCTCTTAGTTTTTCTACCTTTTTGAAGGAGTAAACAATTGATCTGTGTTTAACCACACCATTCCACTAATCATCTAATGCTCTGTTCACCTGTTCTATGTATACTTGTTTTATGTATCGAGTTGTTATATTGTAAACTGCACTGATTTAAAATAGCGTGGTATATAAAACCAAATAAATAAATAGATAATTTTTCTTAAAATTTCTTTTGACTGGTTATGCAAAACTTTGGCTTGAGGAATCATGCATACCTTAATAGTACCCTTGATTCTTTTACCCTCCTGCCATTTCAGAATGTTTGGCTTTCCTGTCTGCTAGTTAGATGGTATTTGCATGCAGATGGCCTGCATTAGTTAGTCTTAAAATGTGTACAAAAAAATAGACATTTATTAACAGATACTTAGGGGCATGTTTGTTTAAAGGTTAACACACGTTAAGTACTACCACTGCCTATTCATTTCTTTGGGCTATTGCAGCACTTACTGTGCGTTAACACGTGCTGCTAAGTAAAAGTTAACTGTTAGCAGCACGCATTAACCTTTAGTAAACATAGCCCTTAGTTTCAGTGGTTGGAAACTCTCTCTAGTGGTTGCTATCTGATGATTAGGCATAGGACTACAGTGATACATACTTCCCAGGGCGGCTCGAGGCAATCTGCTGCCTGAGGTGAGGGATGAGATAGTGGGCGGGGGAGAACTTTCTCAAAATTCAAATCATGGACTGAACCAAACCAAAAAAACGATTAGATTATATAAAGGAAATGCAATATGTTTGCACACCAAAGAACTGAAAGAGAGCGTGAGAACCACAGCACAGTTTAGAAAACTAAATTATAACTCATTTTAATGTTATAAACTGTTATGGTTCTTGCTTTTTCTTTTTGAACATATGTTGCATCCACAGAAACCCCTTCCTCGACAGTGGGTGCAGAGCAGAACCAGGACATTCACTCACAGAACTCAATAGCTTAAAAAAAATCTAATTTTGATCATTTCACTAACAGTAAACATTATCCATTACCAGGCATATTGTGAACTAATACAAAACCCTACAACAAAGTTACTGAGAATCTATAGAGCATATCTACTCTACCATACCATACCAATGTCCAAAACTCATTTAAGGAGGCCATCCAAAAAAAGCATCTCTGTAAATACTATAGTGGGCCCTGGAACATCCAAACACCTATTTGAAAAAGTCAGATTACTACAGTACAGATCCCTACATACAAACTCCATGTTAACTGAACACCTGGGCTTGGTCACACACTCAGAACACAGACCCTCACCAAGTACAGAATAAGTGTCATAACCTAAAAATAAACCTATGTAGATAAAAATTACACTGCAACCCCAGGAAGCCAGATTATGCATACAATGCAATACCAGAGAAATAGGCAGAGATGCATTTCCATGTACTATATAAAATATAAAGATAGCAACAAGTCCGATCATTAAATTGAAAATAAAATTCTCCTCTTTGTTGTCTGACCATTTTATTCTCTGATTATGTAGGTCCCAATCTGAGGTTTCTGCTTTTCTGTCTCCCAGTGCACCCTCCTGTCTCCTTTCCCCAGAGATGGCATGAGGGTGATGCAGGGCCATGTGCGGAGATGCACTGTGGCATCATGCACATAAATTTAGTATACTTTATTTTAAAATGTTTATGCCACCCATCTAAAATCCTAGGTGGCTTTTAAGCCTACACATGTGATTTAGTAAAACGGATGTTACAATAAAACATAATGAAAAACATTTCATTAATGAAAAGCCACTTACACAGCCCCCCTCTCCTCAGTCAAACCATTGTATGTATCTGCACATCAGATTTATTTTGCTATGACCAGATTATTGATGAGGAGGGAAGATATAAAATGAAAAACTAATTCTGATAGCCATGAATTCAAACGCTGGATTGGATTGTGCGAGAGCTGGAAAAGTCCGGAACTCGGCAGCGTTAAAGCTATCAGGCCACTAAACAAAATTAAACTGAGACGTTCCCTTAAAATTTGAAATTACCTTGAATCTGAACTGACACACTATTTTAAATTTCAGTCTGGCAGCATAAAGAATGCAAACCTGCAAATCTCAAAAAGAATACATATTCCAATACCCCCCTCCCCTCAAACCAGCACCCTACACTTGACCTCACCAAGAACCCAGAGTACAGGACCCATAGAGCAAATCTACTATTCCATAACAGCACTAACTTCCAAAACTCACACAACATGGAGCGTACCCAGAAAAGGGCAGCACCATAAATATTGCAGTGGGCCCTAGAACATCCATATTCCTATTCAGGAAACTGAACAAGCCAGATTACTACAGCTCCCTACATAAAAACTCCATGCTAGCAGAACATGTAGCTTCAGTCACACACATGCAGAACAGAGAGAGATCTTCAACAAGTAGGGAATATATCAGTACAAATTAAAAACAAACATATGTAATAAAAAAATGCTTTTACCCATTACTGTTAAGTTTACAGGATTTCCTTCCCAAAATTATTTTTATTTAGTTAAGTTTTTCTATACTGCCTTTGTCCAAGGCGGTTTACATCGAACAACATAACATAATACAATGGGTTTGTTTTACAATAAACAGGGAGAAATAACTTGGAGATAAAAATGGGGTTAACAAGGGAAAGGGAATGGGTAACAGTCCAACAGAGGATCAAGTATGAGGGGTGGATCAATTATAATCTCCAGGAACAAGCAGGAATGTAGTCATCACATATGGGTATCGTCGATACCGACGGAGCCTGGGCGGGAATGCTCCCCAGCGTCCAATTAGAAAGCTTTTGGGAGCATCCCACAGCGCCTGCGTGCTCCCTTCCCGCCTTTCCCAACGGCCTCTCTCCAGTTCTTCGTTTTCCGTGGAGCCAGCAGGTCATGTTCCTGTCACCGCAGAAAATTTTCCTTCTTTTTTGTGGTCGCGTCTGCCTTCCTCGACGCTTTACCGGTACCGCCGGTTTTTCTTTCTTTTCTTTAAAAACAAATAAAAAATTCTTAGTACTTTTTTCCCATTTTTTCCAGGTGCACGTACCATTTTGGGCCTTCGGCCCAAGATTTTTTCCACAATGGAAAAACCCTCTTCGGGTTTTAAAAAGTGCACCAAGTGTGGCGGTACCATCTCCGTCACCGACACCCATGAGTGGTATCTGAAATGTTTAGGTCCTGACCATTCCATCTCGGAATGTATGGTCTGTGCCATGATGTCCAAGAGAGGTCGACAGAACCGAGCTGCCAAGCTCAGCACCCTGTTTCCCTCTGATGCAGCTTCGGTGGCATCGACGTCTTCCAGGGCTTCGTCTTCCTCCCATGGATCTCAGGTAACTAAACACAAGTCTAGCCAGTCCTCAAAGGGTAGATCTCCTTCTAAGCATCGAGATGCCTCTGACGTTGCCCTTGAGGATTCTGCACTGGCAAAATTGCCCCGGCGGGAGGCTTTGGCTTCCAAAGCATTATCGGGGCTCCAGGATGTTCTCGAGGCCTCAACCTCGGCAGAACTACTGGTGCCATACTCTGGGGTACCGGCAATCTTCTCTAGTACCGACATCCAGGCATCGGCAGCGTCGATAGACCAGAGAGTCCTGGCTATTGAGTGCAGTCTGATGGCTCTCCTTGCGGCATTGACACCCTTGGAACCACGTCTGACATTTCAACCGGTACCGGCACCAACTCCGGCACCGGTATCGATACCGGTACCGATAGCATCGACATCGGTGTCCGCGTTGCCGGCACCCAGTCATCCAATGCCTTCCGGTACCGATTATTCCTGGTACCGACTTCGGTCGGTACGGGTATCGGGCTCTTCAAGAGCACCTGGACAGGCGGTACTTCGAGTCCTCAGAAGAATCTGAGGATTATGATAGTTCTGTCAATGCAGGAATGCTTCTCCCAGAGGAGCCCTCCTCCCCTAAGCGCAGGATGTCTCCTCGAGAAGATATTTCCTTTCAGGATTTTATCAGGGAGGTGGCTCGGGGTCTCTCCATTACTGTGGCCCCTGAAACAGAGCCCAGAGCAAAGGAGTTGGAAATTTTACAATATCCCAAAACTCCTAAGGAGGCAGCTACCTTGCCCATCCATGAGATCTTGCATGATCTCATGTTAAGAATGTGGGAGACACCTCTTACCACCTCGCCTCATTCTCTTAGACTGGAAACTCTGTATCGAGTCCCTCCTTGCCCTGGTTTCCAAAAAACTCAGCTTCCTCACCACTCTATTGTAGTGGAATCAGATATGAGAAGGATCAAGAGTGCAAAGAGGCATGCCTGTAATCCTCCAGGACATGAGTGCAGAACTTTGGATGCTTTTGGACGTCGTGTCTTCCAAGCTTCCATGCTTTCTGCCAGGATCAGTTCCTATAGTCTATACATGGGAATGTTCCTAAAGGAAGTCACAGGTGATTTAGAGGCTTTGAGTCCTCGTCTTCCTGAGGATAGAAGGCAGGATTTTCTCACATTGGTCAAACATGCCCAAGATGTTTCTAAATTTGTCAACCGTGCAGCTTTTGACTGTTTTGAGTGCATAAGCAGAACCTCTGCCATTGCCATAGGTGCACGTAGAATTGCTTGGCTCCAGGCATCTGATCTGGAGCTCTGGGTACAAGACAAACTGGGAAATATTCCTTGTACTGGTGAGAACCTGTTTGGTAAATATTGGCAGGAAAAAGCCAATGAGTTGGATGCTGCAACTCCACCTTGGATAGATTATCCAAGTCCACAGCTGATCCTGCAAGAAAGAAATTTTTCAAGAAACCATTCTTTTCTAAAAAGAAAAGATATTATCCTGCTTATTCTCAGCAGGGACTTTCTGCAGGTCAGCTTGTCAGGAAAGGTCAGCAACCACCCAAACAAAGAAAAGCAAAGACTGCTAAGCCTAAGCCGTCCCAGCAGTCTCAGCCTCCACAAGTCCTTTGGCTTTCATCTAGAGAACGTAGCCTTCCTGGCTCTCATTGGACCAGAGCCTTCCACCATTCCAAGAAGGTTGTGTCACTTTTCCCCCAGATGGGGGCAGATAACAGCAGAACATTGGACAATCTCCATCATAAGAGGGGTACAAGCTTCATTTTTCGAGCATGCCCCCTCCCACATTGATAAGGCAGTTCAATTCTCCGACCTCTCTCATTAACCTGTTAGGTCAGGAGGTCACTATGCTTCTTGCCCAAGGGCCAATAGAAGAAGTACCCATCCATCAGCAGGGTACAGGGTTTTACTCCCCCTATTTCCTTATCCCAAAGAAAACAGGGGGATACAGACCTATCTTAGACCTCGGAGAATTGAACAAATTCCTTGTCAAAGAGAAATTCAAGATGATTTCTCTTGGAACTCTGCTGCCATACCTTCAGAGTCAGGATTGGCTTTGTTCTCTAGATCTCAGGGATGCGTACACCCATGTTCTCATCCATCCAACTCACAGAAGGTTCCTTTGGTTCCTTTTTCAAGAAAAGCACTACCAATACAGGGTGCTTCCATTTGGCCTGGCCTCAGCACCAAGGGTGTTAACGAAATGCATGGCTGTGGTAGCAGCATTTCTCTGCACTTTAGGGATATTCGTCTTCCCCTACTTAGACGACTGGCTCATTCGAGCCCCAACAGAGTCAGAGGCCAGGACTTCTCTATCCTGCACAATGCGTATCCTTCAGTATTTGGGTCTGGTAATAAACATCCCAAAATCCAGTCTAACTCCCACTCAGTCTCTAGAGTTCATAGGAGCGTTGCTGGATACCAGAAAAGCAAGGGCCTATCTCCCTCAGGCCTGTTGCCTTCGCATGGTGCAGTTAGCTTCTCAAGCAGTGCTAAAACCTCATCTCACTGCCCGAGAAATGCTACAACTACTAGGCCACATGGCATCTGCTGTGCATGTGGTTCCCTATGCTCGCCTCCATTTGAGGGCAGCTCAGTGGACTTTATCCACTCAATGGACCCAGGCATCAGGATGCCTGTCAGACAAAATAGCAAATACAAGTTGCCTTATTTTGTCCCTCCATGGTGAAGTCCACTCAAAACCTGTTGCTGGGGTCCCCTTTTCAACAACCCTTGCCCCAGGCAACTCTCAGAACAGATGCTTCTCGGATGGGTTGGGGAGCTCATCTGCAAGACCTCTCCACCCAGGGCACCTGGTCTCCACAAGAGACTCATCTGCATATCAATCTCTTGGAACTCAAAGCAATTTTCCTTGCTCTTCGAGTGTTCCACACCCTGCTTAGCTACAAGACAGTCCTCATTCATACGGACAATCAAGTAGCCATGTTCTACGTGAACAAGCAGGGGGGAACAGGCTCTCTGTCGCTTTGCAACGAAGCTTTGCGACTATGGGCCCTCGCCAGAGAGCATCAGATTCATCTCCTGGCAGTGTATCTTCCAGGCATTCAAAACTCTTGGGCAGACAGACTCAGTCGAGTTCTGTTTCCACACAAGTGGTCTCTACATGCAGACCAAGTAGCCAAGATTTTTCAAATTTGGGGAACCCCGGACATAAACCTCTTTGCAAGTCTGTGGAATACCAAACTTCCCCGGTTCTGTTCCAGAACCCTGGCCAGGCGTCTCAGGCCAGGGATGCTTTCCTCCTTTACTGGGCTCAAGACTTCCTGTATGCCTTTCCACCCATTCCCCTAATTCCCAAAACCCTTGTTCAAGCTTCAGAGAGACAGAGGTCGTATGATTCTCATAGCTCCACATTGGCCATGGCAAGTGTGGTACCCTCTGATTCTACATCTCTCTCAAGCTCCCTCCCTAGAGTTAGGATCTGCTCCAGATCTCCTATCTCAGGAGGGCGGAATGTTATGGCATCCCAATCCCCAGTATCTGCATCTCAGGGCTTGGTTGCTGAAGGCCTAGATCTCCATGATCTTAACCTCCCTCAGCAAATAAAGGATATCCTTTATGCTTCCAGGAAGCCCTTCCACAAGACGCTCTTATGCTTTCAAGTGGAAGAGGTTTACCATATGGTGTTTGCAAAGGGTCTTAACCCCCTTGCGATACCTCTGGAATCATTACTGGAGTATCTCCTTCATTTATCCATTGCAGGACTTAAAACTAACTCAGTAAGAGTCCATTTGAGTGCTATTGCAGCTTCTTTCAAGCCTCTAAATGGACAGCCTATTTCCTCCCATCCTCTTATACCAAGATTTATGAGAGGCCGCCTTCTGATTAAGCCTCCCATTAGGCCACCACTGGTGGCATGGGACTTAAACCTGGTTCTTGGTCAGCTCATGAAGCCACCTTTCGAACCCTTAGCTACTACCTCATTGAAATTCCTTTCTTGGAAGGTTATCTTTCTCATTGCAATCACATCAGCACGTCGCATTAGTGAGTTGCAAGCATTAGTAGCTGATCCACCTTATACAGGGTTCCATCATGACAAGGTAGTCCTTAGGACTCATCCACACTTTATGCCAAAGGTGGTGTCGCCTTTTCATCTAAACCAAGCGGTCTGCCTACCTGTGTTCTTTCCAAGGCCACATGCATCAAATGCAGAAAGGAGCCTTCATACTTTGGATTGTAAAAGAGCTTTAGCCTTTTACTTACCAAGAACACAGCAACATAGAAAGTCCTCTCAACTCTTTGTTGCTTTTGATCCTTCTCATTTGGGACTTCCAGTCTCCAAGAGAACACTATCTAACTTTGATTGCTCAGTGTATATCCTTTGCCTATCAGAGTAAGAATCTTCCTCTGGAGGGCCATGTCACAGCTCACAATGTGAGAGCCATGGCAGCTTCAATGGCTCATCTGCACTCTGTCTATCGACGACATCTGTCGGGCAGCCACCTAGGCCTCGGTTCATACTTTCACAGCCCATTACTGCTTGGACAAAGACTCCCGCCGGGATGCCTTGTTTGGTCAGGCTGTTCTCCAACACCTGTTCCATACCTAATCAACTCCTACCCGCCATCCCTGGTAGGATGCCAGAGATCTATGGGGGGAAGTGGAGCCCTTCTCAGGGACTCACAACTACTGGGGTCTCTCCCTGGCATCTAGAGCTAGGGAGTCCCCACATGTGATGACTACATTCCTGCTTGTTCCTGGAGATAGCATAGTTACTCACCTGTAATAGGTGATCTCCGGGAACAGCAGGAATTTAGTCCTCACAACTCACCCACCTCCCCTAGGAGTTGTATCTCTCTATCTCTTTCCCTTTCCCTCTCTCTCTTTCTGTCTCAGCTTTAAAACTCAACTGGAGAGAGGCGGGAAGGCAGCACGCAGGCGCTGTGGGATGCTCCCAAAAGCTTTCTGGAATGGCTCAAAACACAGCAGCCAGAATAATCACTGGTTCACCAAAACAAGACCACATCACCCCCATCCTTAAAGACCTCCATTGGCTCCCAGTCAGCTACCGCATCAAATACAAAATGATACTAAACATATTCAGAATCAAACACAAGACCTCCGCACTCAGCCTCCAACCCCTCATACTACCTGACGCTGGCACTAGACCAAGAAGAAAGACCTCAGCAAACACACTCAACACTCCAAGCAACTACACAAAAGCATGCAAATCCACCACACAAAGAGCCCTATCAATGGCGGCTCCAACAATATGGAACACACTCCCAGATGAGCTACGGTCAACTGAAGACACAAAGGACTTCCGAAAACACCTAAAGACATTGCTCTTCACAGAGCACCACGGACCAAGCATATAACCAGACTCTACAGACTCGGACTAAGCACATAGCAGAACCTCAGATTCGGAGTAAAGAACAGCCACAGCACGCTGCAGAGACAGCAAAACCCATGTATATAACTGTAAAAAGTACATGTTGTAAATAGCTCACGCTAATCAGCCCACCCACACTCATGCATCTCACTGTACATAAACATAACTAACACAAACACCAATGCTTTTGATTGTTTGCTGTGTATACCGCCTTGATTAAAGGATAAGGCGGGATAGAAATACCCTTTAAATAAATAAATAAAATAAAAATTCTAATTGGACGCTGGGGAGCGTTCCCGCACAGGCTCCGTCGGTACCGACGATACCCATATGTGAGGACTAAATTCCTGCTGTTCCCAGAGATCACCTGTTACAGGTGAGTAACTATGCTTTACAGAGGAAGATAATTGTGGAGGGTTGATTTGGATGATCATGATGATATGATAAAGCTATAGTTAGGTATTGTCATAAGGTCCATAGTGCTCCTTGAATAGGTGTGTTTCCTGCAGAGTGAGCCGAGTGAAAACTCTGAAACATAGCTTCTGCTGACAATGCAGATGCCTAACATAATGGCTCAGCTCAAGTAGTGCGAGTGCAACTAATGCCACCTCAGTGAGTGGCCTTAGTTGCACCGGCAGCTGTTTTGCCACGCTGAAATGCGGTAACTGCAGGGGAATGTAACTGCCTCCCTGCAGTTAGCCTACGGCCCTGTGTAATCAACTCTGGAATTAGTTAACAGAGGATGCTGTAAAAGCTGTTAGTAACTGGGTTTAAAAAAGGTTTGGACAAGTTCCTGGAGGAAAGATCCATAAACTATTAAGGAGGACCTGGGAAAGTCATTGTTTGCCTTGGGACAAGCATTGTGGAACCTGTGTGCCTTTGTGGGAACCTGCCAAGTACTTGTGACCTGGACTGGCCACTGTTGGAAACAGGATACTGGGCCTGATGGACCTTAGTCTGACCCAGTATGGCATTTATGTTCATATGTTATCAGTGCAGAGCCTAGGAAACACACTGCTTAATATGCCAAACAAGAGAGGCTCAACAGCACCCATGCAGCATCTCCCACTTCCACAAAAACAAGAGCGACTTGGCACCCCAACACAGCACTTCCCATCCTCTGAAAAACAAGAGGGGCTTTGTGACCCCAACACATCTCCCACTCCAACATAAACACCAAGAAGGGTTTGGCAACCCCCACATAACTCCTGAAACTGTGCACTGGACCAGCATCATGTTAATGTAAATATATATTCCTTAAAAAACAAAGGAAATGCAAGATGCTCACACACCAAGGAACTAAAAGAAAAAGTGAGAACCACAGCACAGTTTATAAGACCAAATTATAACTCATTTTATTCTGTTATAAACTGCATTATGGTTTTCACTTATTTTTGAATATGTATTCTGCATCCACAGAAACCTCTCCCTCGAAAGTGGGTGCAGAGCAGTAGGACATTCACCCAACAAAACTCAATATATTTTTGAAAAATCTGATTCTGGTCATCTCGCTAACAAACATTCTCCAGTACCAGGCATATTGGGAACTAATATAAAACCCTACAAAGGTCATCTAAGATCTACAATACCAGCAAAAACGTCCAAAACTCATACAAGGGGCCTACCCAGAAAAAAAAGCAGCACTATAAATACTGTAGCAGGCCCTAGAACATCCATACACCTATTTGAAAAGCTGAACAAGTCAAATCAGTACAGTGTAGATCCCTATGTATAAACTCCATGTATGCTGAGAAACTCTGGGCCACATTAAGAAGCATGGGTATACCAGAACACCTGTTCGAACGGAACAAGGAGAAACAGAATGGTTTAAAATAAGCAAAAGTGTAAGACAAGGCTACATACTTTCCCTCTACCTGTTTAATTTATATGCAGAACAAATCATCAGAGAAGCAGGATTGTATGAAGACAACAGAGGTGTGAAGATTGGTGGAAGACTCATCAACAACCTTCGCTATGCTGATGATACCACATTACTGGCTGAAAGTGAAGATGATCAGAAACATTTGCTTCTCACAATCAAAGAACGTAGTCTCAAAATGGGCCTGCACCTTAATGTAAAGAAGACAAAGATCATGACAACTGGCATAATCAACAAAATCATCATTGAAGGAGAGGAAATTGAAATTGTGAACAACTTTAACCTACTTGGATCAACTATCAATAAAGAAGCAACAAGTAGTCAAGAAATCAGACGACGCATTGCTCTTGGCTGAATGGCTGTGAAAGACCTAGATAAGATCCTCAAGAACAGAGATGTCTCTCTCCATACAAAGATTCGACTTGTTCAAGCCATGGTTTTTTCAATAACATCATATAGATGTGAAAGCTGGACAGTGAAAAAGATAGGAAGAAAATTGTTGCCTTTGAATTATGGTGCTGGCGGCGAATACTGTGTATACCATGGACTTCCCGAAGAACAAACCATTCAGTGCTAGAGGAGATCAAACCTAAGCTTTTTTTAGAAGCTCAGATGACAAGACTTGACTTTCATACTTTGGACACATCATGCGAAGAGAGAGATCATTAGAAAAAGACATCATGCTTGGCAAGATAGAAGCAATGAACAATTCCCTTCAAACAAATAAGTCAGCGGTCTGATGTTATATTATGTAGCAATGCAGTCTTTCACACCTACTTATTCTTCTTATAGTATGAAACATGCATTAGGATATTTTTATATAAAGAACCAGTGGTCTCAGACTGTTGATAACGTTGCTCCAGACATGACTCTTATGAGCTAAACGTTAGAGATGGCATCAATGACCACATTGATTTAGGTTCTTTGATCATATATCCGATGTTGCTACTTTCAAAAATTTGTTAAACAAAATCAGACTTAACTTAAGTAGTATTCCAGTTTACTTCCATACGTGCCAATATTGCAATTGCCCCAACGCCGCCTTGGCGGTACCTGGTGGACGTTTCAGTTCTTTGTCAGGGGGTGTGCAATCTATACATTAGCACTGTGGAGGAAATGCACAACTGTTATTGCTAGAACACAAATGAATATAAATAACACAAATTCTCACAGCAGACTGGAGACCGACCATGGCAAAAGAAGTATTTCACACATTCTGCATACGCGACCCTCAAGGATTCCGAAAATAGCTGTGGTGCTTTTGAAAAAACGCCGCGCATGCGGGTTGCCTACAAAGCTCCAAAGGTTAAATAGTCGATCGATCATAACGTCAAGCTCATTAACATGGAAAAGACTGAAGATCGAAATAAATTTTACAAGAAAATTATCAGAGACATGCTCTCCATTCTATCACAGTGTTTAACCCTCCTGGCATAACTGATTGTAGTTCATAAATCCATTTCTGTTCTCGTAGCAAAAGGCTTTGATTTCTTGATTTGCCCGCACTGCCTGCTAACACACGATCAATACCGAAGCACCGCAAATCCTGAAAATGGTGATCATGCTGAATGCAGTGAGCTACAAGAGGGGCTTCCATCGATTTGCAATGTATACGGCTGCGATGTTCAGCCAACCTAACTTTCAATTGGCGGGTAGTTTGTCCAATGTACACCAATCTGCAGGGACAGCGAATGGCATACACTATGTAATCTGTAGTGCATGAAGTCTGATGCCTCAAATAATGGTGCTTCCCATGATAAATAAAAACATCTATGTCTTCAGTTACGTTACAGATAGTGCATTGACCACATTTACGGTGGCCTCCTCCATTGCCATTACCCGCTGGACTTCTTTGTAATTTTGCTGGACTTAATATTTCTTTAAAATTTTTCGATCGCGTCCACACACAGCGGACACGCTTATCTTGAAGTCCCGGGAGCGTTGACAAAACATTCTGATGTTTCTTTAAAATACGGTTGATGGAACTACTTAAAGGGGAATAACGAGTAATCAGATTAACGTGGTCATCTTCCGTCTCTCTAACGGAGTTGACATTTCGGGGTTTTAACAGAAGAGCTCGATTATTATAAAGTGCTCGTGTATATGCCGTTTTTACCACTGAACTCGGGTACCCCCGTGATGTAAAATTATGGGTCAGCATTTTAGCCTGACGTTTGTAATCCTCCAATCGGGAACAATTTCGACGATACCGAATGAATTGTGATAGTGTCAAACTGTTTTTCAACTGCCTCGGGTGCTTGCCTAGTGTAATGAATTAGAGTGTTTCTGGCAGCTGGTTTATGGTGGATAACATGGGTACACCATAAACCAACTGACAGAAACACTCTTCTTCATTACACTAGCAAGCACCCGAGGCAGTTGAAAAACAGTTTGACACTATCACAATTCATTCGGTATTGTCGAAATTGTTCCCGATTGGAGGATTACAAACGTCAGGCTAAAATGCTGACCCATAATTTTACATCACGGGGGTACCCGAGTTCAGTGGTAAAAACGGCATATACACGAGCACTTTATAATAATCGAGCTATTTTCGGAATCCTTGAGGGTCGCGTATGCAGAATGTGTGAAATACTTCCTTTTTGCCATGGTCGGTCTCCAGTCTGCTGTGAGAATTTGTGTTATTTATATTCGTTTGTGTTCTAGCAATAACAGTTGTGCATTTCCTCCACAGTGCTAATGTATAGATTGCACACCCCCTGACGAAGAACTGAAACGTCCACCAGGTACCGCCAAGAAGGCGTTGGGGCAATTGCAATATTGGCACGTATGGAAGTAAACTGGAATACTACTTAAGTCTGATTTTGTTTAACAAATTTTTGAAAGTAGCAACATCGGATATATGATCAAAGAACCTAAATCAATGTGGTCATTGATGCCATCTCTAACGTTTAGCTCATAAGAGTCATGTCTGGAGCAACGTTATCAACAGTCTGAGACCACTGGTTCTTTATATAAAAATATCCTAATGCATGTTTCATACTATAAGAAGAATAAGTAGGTGTGAATGACTGCATTGCTACATAATATAACATCAGACCGCTGACTTATTTGTTTGAAGGGAATTGTTCATTGATTTTTGCTATTCGTTTATCCCTTCACAAAACGACCAAAATTCATTTTTAGTTTTGGCAAGATAGAAGGTCAGCGCAAAAGAGGAAGGCCAGCAATGAGATGGATCAATATAATAACAGCTACGGGTACCAGTCTGTCAACAAGACTCAAGACCGAACACAATTTAGGATAGCTATCCAGAGGGTCGCCATGAGTCTACTCAGACTCGACGGCACTTAGCAACAACATGCTGAGCGTCTGAAGCATTTCCTATCTTGCGCGAGACAGGAAATACCCTTGTTTACCCTTAGTGCGCCGCCGGGCTCAACTTTAACAGAGCTGTGGGAAAGAAAGGAAACGTTGTTCTTTCTCGCTGCTCTGCAGAGGTGAGCCAGGGTGCCGGTCTTTGGGCCTCCCCGGCTCCCTTTGAAGCCAGTCAGGTAAGTGTGGGGCCTCCCAGGGCGTGGTAGATGGGTTTGATTCTGCAGCTGCTGAGAAGCAGCGGCAGCAGCTTGTCCACTCTTTATTTATTTTTTAGCTTTGAAGGTGGCTGTTTTGGGGCCTTTTGTAGCCATCCCCAAAGGTTTGTTGCCTGAGATGGCTGCCTCATTCCACCTCATTATAGAACCGCCCCTGATACTTCCCAAGGTTTAAATGCACTCTGAGCATATAAGAAACTAGGATGGTAATCATTTCTCAATGGAAACTTGTCTATTGAAGTAAAAGTTTCTGCTTGTAGCTACAAGAATACTTTTTCAAACCAAGCAGTTTCTTCCTTTCCTTCTGGGCTTCCATCCTGGCCTCTTGTAGAGTGACATTGTCGTGAGTCCTTCATTCCCAACTGCATAAGAATTTCTCCATTCTTTTTGTAACCCTTCTCGTGGCAGCCCTCAAAGAGGGACCAAAGTTCACAGTTCACTACAGAGACTGGTATGCTTAAGAACATAAAGGCAATGCCTATTCTCCATCAATCCCAGCATCCCTTCTGTGATAGTAGCCAGTCTGTTGGCTTATAGAAAACCCATTCTCCAGGACCAAGCAGGAAGTCAGTCCTCACATATGGGTGACGTCGGTGCCAACGGAGCCCCGTGCGGAGCATTTCCCCAGCTTTCAAGGAAAGCCTTTGGGAATGCAGCATGCATGCGCGGTCCCCTTCCTGCCCAAGGGGTGCCATCATGCTCAGTCTTTCTTTTTCCGTGGAGCCCAGCGGACGTGAGTTCGTGTCACCCGGGAAAAGTTGATTTTTTTTCTGCGATTTTTGCTTTGTCTGACCCGGTTCGATGCTTACCCTTGGGATACTGCTGCCCTACCTCCAGCAGGGAGATTGGCTATGCTCCTTAGACCTAAAGGATGCTTATACTCACATCCTCATCCATCCAGATCACAGACAATATCTCAGATTTGTGGTGGGAGGAAACCATTTTCAGTACAAAGTACTTCCCTTTGGCCTAACTTCCACCCCCAGGGTTTTCACCAAATGCCCGGCAGTGGTGGCGGCATATCTCAGGAATCGGGGAATTTTCGTCTTCCCATACCTGGACGACTGGCTCATCAGTGGCCAGTCTCTCCAGGAGGCCAGGCAAGCCACTCTTATCACTGTCTCTCTTCAGCATCTTGGCTTTGTCATAAACTACACAAAGTCCACTTTGCTCCCCTCACAGAACCTAGAGTTTATAGGGGCAAGATTAGACACACTGCAGGCAAGAGCTTACTTGCCCGAGGACAGGGCCCACAGACTGATGGACTTGGCCAACCAGTTCCAAAGCACTTCTCAGGTCTCCGCCAGGCACTTCCTGCGGCTCCTGGACCACATGGCATCCACAGTACATGTGACTCCGAATGCACGTCTGCACATGCGGGCTGCTCAGTGGTGCCTCGGAGCTCAGTGGGCGCAGGCCACAGGCGACCTCCGAGACAGAGAAAAGGTGTCCAAACCACTTTTGGACTCGTTGCAGTGGTGGCTACATCTCCCAAACCTTCTCAGGGGAGTACCTTTTCAGGCTCCGGCACACACAAGGGTGCTGACGACCGATGCTTCTTTAAAGGGCTGGGGTGCACATTGCCAGGGCATGTGCACTCAAGGCCTCTGGTCTCCTCGGGAGGCCACACAACAGATCAATCTTTTGGAGCTGCGAGCATTCCGCTTGGCTCTGCAAACGTTTTCTCATGCCCTCTCTCACAAGTCTGTCTTAGTTCAGACAGACAATCAGGTGGCAATGTTCTATGTGAACAAGCAAGGGTGCACAGGGTCCAGGCTCCTATGTCAGGAGGCGCAGGCCCTTTGCTCCTTGGCAGTCAAACAAGGCATGTTTTTCAAAGCAGTTTATCTACTTGGTCAGGAGAACTTCTTGGCAGGCAAGCTAACCAGGATTCTCCAGCCCCACGAATGGCAGTTGAATCCATTGGTGGTCCAGCAGATCTTTCTACGATGGGGACTTCTATCCATTGATCTCTTTGCAAGTCCACTGAATCGTCAGCTGCCCAGGTTTTGCTCCAGACAGCCACATCCCCTGAGAGTGGCAGCAGATGCCTTTCTGATCTCCTGATCTACGGGCCTCCTGTATGTGTTTCCTCCCACACCCCTGGTGGCCCGAACTCTGTTCAAGATTCTCCGGAAGAAGGCCTCAGTGATTCTGGTAGCCCCCAGATGGCCGAGGCAACTCTGGTTTCCATTTCTGCTACAGTTGGCTGTGGAAATTCCTTTCCCTCTGGGGTTGCAACACGATATCCTGTCTCAAGATCAGGGTTCCCTTCTGCACCCCAATCTCAGGTCCCTCAATCTGATAGCCTGGCTGCTGATAGGATAGTGCTAGCTCCCTTGCTTCTGCCTAAGGAGGTTGAAGAGGTGGTTTTGGCCTCTAGGAGGCAGTCCACCAGAAAGTCCTATGCCCTCAAGTGGCGTAGGTTTTCATTATGGTGTGCTCAGCGCAATGAAGATCCTTTCTCCTGCCTGGTGCCAGTGGTACTGCAGTATCGTCTTCACCTGTCAGATCTAGGCCTTAAGTCTAACTCTGTTCGGGTCCACCTCAGTGCACCACTCTCCGGTGGAGGGACAGTCTGTCGGGTCATCCCTTGGTGTCCCGCTTCCTCAGAGGTCTGCTTCTTCTCAAGCCTCCTGTTTGTCCACCGGCGACTGAGTGGGATTTGAATGTGGTCTTGCAGCAACTTACTCGCCCACTGTTTGAGCCGATGGCTACTTGCCATTTATGCTTCCTTTCGTGGAAGGTGCTCTTCCTGGTAGCTCTTACCTCGGCCAGACGTGTGAGTGTACTACAAGCTCTGGTTTCTGACAGACAGTACACATGGTTCTATAGGAACTGGGTGGTCCTCCAGACCCACCCGAAGTTCCTTCCAAAAGTCGTCTCCTCCTTCCACCTCAACCAGGAGGTGGTCCTTCCGACCTTCTTTCCCAGGCCGCATACCAGCCGGGCTGAAACAGTCTTGCATGCCCTGGACTGTAAGAGGGCGTAAAACATACAAAGGGCTACTCAGCTCTTCGTCTCCTTTGACCCTAATAAACTGGGGTTACCTGTCTCCAAGCATGCATTGTCCACTTGGGTAGCAGATTGTATCGCCTGGGCGTAGAAGGCAGCCGACCTCCCCTTGCAGGGTCGTGTCACGGCCCACCGTGTCAGGGCGAAAGCCGCGTCAGTAGCTCATCTCCGCTCTGTTTTGTTGGCAGACATCTGCCGGGCTGTTACTTGGTCTTCAAGCCAGACTTTTGCAGCCCACTACTGCCTCGAGAGGGAGTCCCGACGGGACAGTGCTTTCGGACAGGCGGTACTCCATAATCTCTTTGAGGTTTAGGCAACTCCTACCCTCCGGCCCTTGTGTTGGGTTACCGGACGGGGGCGTTCTCAGAGGATATTCTTCTCTCAAATGCTGCGGCTCCTGAGAGGGAGCCATTTTTCAGCTTAGGGTTCCCGGTAGCCTAGAGCTAGGGAGTCTGAGATGTGAGGACTGACTTCCTGCTTGGTCCTGGAGAAAGAGTAGTTACTCACCTGTAACAGGTGTTCTCCAGGAGCAGCAGGAATCAGTCCTCACAACCCTCCCTTCTACCCTGGAGTTGCAGTCATATACTTCATTTTGTGTTTTCTGTCTTTTAGCTATATCATCAGACTGAGCAAGATGGCACTCTTGGGCGGGAAGGGAACCGCGCATGCGCGCTGCATTCCCAAAGGCTTTCCTTGAAAGCTGGGGAAATGCTCCGCATGGGGGCTCCGTCGGTGCCGAAGTCACCCATATGTGAGGACTGATTCCTGCTGCTCCTGGAGAACCCCTGTTACAGGTGAGTAACTACTCTTTCCCTGGTACTCACCTTTAGAGGTATAATCTAGAGATACTCAGATCTAGCTGGCTAATAATTTGTTTTTGAATTGCTTTCCAGAAATTTGATCAGACCTCGTTTTACTGCTAGCCTTGGCCACATTGTTTGGCAGCCATTTCCATAGTTTAGTTCAATTGTAGATTTGATTTAAGTCTGCTATTAGGCAGTTTCATGAGATGTGTTCTATTCCTTGTATTGTTTGATTAGAGTAAGTAACAGTTTCCTATTTAACTTGCTCTGGGTCACTTATGATTTTGTAAATGTTATATCCTTTCTCCAAATTGACCCGCTGAGGATTTCCTCTTAAAAGAAATGTTCATCCCCTTAATCATTTTTGTTGCCCCTCTTTTTTTTTTTTTTTTTTCTTTTTAGTACTGCTGTATGTTTTTTAAAATGCAGCAAAATAGCTCTGGAATAAGAGGTTGAGCTACGAGGGTAAAAAGGGTTTGGTTGATACAGTTTCATTGTTCCATGCACCCACTTTCCTTTTCATAGTTTCCCAGAGGAGGCAAAATAATTCCAGAAAGCTTGGGATAAATGTTAAGAAACCTTAGCTGTGAAGAGGAGATAGGAATTGGGGATTGGTATATTATAGGAATTGGGGACTGCTGGTATATTATAGGAAGTAAATTGGTCCTTCATCTTCCATCATCTCTATATAAAGGGCAGTTTGTCCACTGGATGTAGAGCATGTCTTGAGCTTGTACTGTGTTGCGTGGTATACGTGGCAGGCAGGGGTGATTTGGCTGCACTTTCTTGCTTTAGGGTAAGATGGTGAAGACAGTCTATAGCTCTGCAGCATAGCAGATCAGGTGGTTAGCTTGGAGTTGGGCCCCTGGATGTAGTAGGAATCCAGGGGCTAAAGAGAACATGGGGTCATGGTGCTGCAGCTATGGGAGCTGGAGAGGAAGGAGGAGAGAATATAGCAGACTGAAGAGTACAAGTTAAAGCATGAGACTTGGAAACATTCACTACAATACCAGAAAGGAAAGAAGGAAGGAAACCTCCGTAGATCCAACTGTGCAGAACACAAAGCAGAGATTCTCCAGAAGAAGGTAAAGAATCTTCAAGAATGGATGGTGAAGTCCATTGATTGAAAGCAGTGACCCATTTTTAATTTATAAAAAAAAAATCAATGATAACCATTAAAACGGAAATCTATAGCCATAAAAATTGTTTTTTCAAAATTAATTTATGAATAAATGTGAAGAAAAAAAAATATCCTGAGTTTCCAAAAAACTTCCATCAACATTCCCATGAATATCATAATAAATAGAATTATATAAATCTTAAAACTACCAGCTTCTATAAGCTAAGAAAAGAAACGCGCACAAAGTATTAATAAAAAAAACCCAATCTAAACTAGAAGCAAAAAATAGAACTAAACTTTGTAACAAGGACTTGTATAGAAAGTACTGTGAGTTACTTATTGATTTAAATATCACATAGAAATATATTTTTTTAACAATCCTTAATCTAAGCACTATGAAGACTTCTCCAGCATGTTGCTGTATGAAGTAAGCTAAATTTGGTAGATTATCGTTTCTGTATTTTAAACATGCCTTAGGTGCTCAATTGTAAATGTTTCTATTGCAACATGACACCTTTTTCTGTCTGATTACAGAAAGTGCATAACAAATTCAGCTTTCAGAAACCCCAGGAGCTGAAGATTCAAGAAGGCTACAGCTGTCTTCTCCCACAGTATTCTAACAAAACTAATGAGATGAGAAGCCTACAGCTGGTGGCAAACAAACCATGAGCAAAGGGCTTCTTCTCTTCACATCCTCCCCCTTCCCCATGGGAGCCTGGAGGAGACAAAATACGAACAAAGCTATCAGGCTCGCATGCCATGCAATTGCTCTTTGCAGCTATAATTGGGAGTTGGGGTAGCTCTTTCTGTGCGGGAACTGTCGTATGAACGAATATATTCATTGTGTGGTAGGTATATAGGAAAATATACAGCTGTATAGTATAAATTGATTACTTAGGGAAACCATGGAACTATATGGTTATATTGTTAGTTCCTGGGAGTCATGACCAATGGTGGTCAATACTTTTGGCAGTATAAATGAGACTAGACTTTTCAGAATAGAAACTATATCATAGCACTTGGTCCCACCACCACCTCTCTGCAGCTGTCACCCTCTGTCCCTCCCCAAAAGAGTAACGCTGCTTCTGGTTATTTGAATAAAAATTGAATTAAAGAAATGCTGTGACATCTGTGTTCCCAGTTGAAAATGAAGGTTGCCTTGAGTGTGGGTTCCCTGCTGTGCTGTCTCAGCAAATGGGCCGCACAACGGGTCCCACCAATGCCATTTTTTGGATCAAAGATTTGTAAGTAGAGGTATTGGGAGCATGGCATCCTGACTTTTTTTATATGAATATATTTTTGGAAATATGGGATATTGTCTCTTGTGAACTGGGTTCTTGAAGTTTGGAAAATATTAATAGGAAGCAACTTTTTTTATTTTTAAAAAACATTTTAATAACCCTTTTTTGTTTTGCTATTTTACCAGGTTCTCAGTGAGATTATGCCTGTTTGAACCTCATTTTCCCCATTTTACTTAATTAAGGCAAAGGCTCTTTGTCATTTCTGGACCCTTGATGACCAGATATAGAGAGAAGTCTCATAGTATAGCTTCTCCTGATGTTCTTAGAATCTTGAGCCACACCAGGCAGGAAGAAGCGCCCACTTTTTTTTTGAGGAGAGAATATGGCTGACATGATTCCTATACATAGCTATCCCATTTGGACAGGGAAAAACTGATAATTTAATTTACAAAGGCATTTATAGCCCGCTTTCCTCCAATCACAGGATCTGAGGCGAATTACATAAAAGTACAAGTAGAGATGACAATTATACTACTACTACTACTACTACTAAACTACCAAATAATAAAACAAAGCTGACTAGTACAGGGGCATGTTTACTAAGCCCCATGTTAGTGTGGAGGCCAATTCCATGGTGTACATCCCCGGGCCATCTAGACATCCAGACATCTGGATGGCCCGGGGATGCACCCGATTCTGCTCCTGTGGGGGCTACACATCCCCACGAGAGCAGAATCACGGCATATTGGCTGGACATCCGGGACATGCCCCAATTCAGGCACTACGGACATCCAGCCTACTACCCAGCTAGCTCAGCCAGGCTCCTGCATGGAGCCACAGTGTCATGGATTCATGTTGCCATGGCACCGCCGTTCAATGCAGGCACCATGATCCTCGGCAGACTATCACTAACTTTGTTCCCCACAGCCCAGCCTCCAATCGGGCCTGCCGTGGCCAGGGCTGAGCCATGGGGAAACCCCTGCACCCTCTCGCCCTCCTTACTGGGCCCAGGCCCAGCTCGTCGATCTGTCTCAGAGGTGGAATAAGTCCCATGTTTTTAGATGACCAACCCTGGACGTACAAGGCCGATCTCTGAAACAGCCCTGAACGTCAGGGGTCAGCCACCTGCCCACTGCCTGTCCTCGCTCCTCCGAACCATCCCCCTCCCGCCCATGAACAGAGCTCCTCGCACAAGTCAGCTATACGTGCGGGGAGCTCTCTTCCCGCCAGAGCGATTTGGCGTTTAGTGGGTCTGGACATCCGGATCCGGTATCCAGACCCGCTAAACGAGGATCAGAATGACCCCTGATGTAGATTTGGGCCGTGTTACTAGCATGGGGCTTTGCGCTAACTGCCTGGGGATGGATCCAGCTGTCCTCCAGCAGTTAACCATGAGTCACTGCGGTAAACCCGCAGAGAGAGCAGCTGATACCACCAATTGAGGTGATGTTTTGCATCTCCCTAGCAGTGCTACAGCGGGAATGCCCCATTCTGCCCACACATACGCTATTGTATAGCACAGGGGTGATACCATGCTCTATCCCTGTGCTATCTGGGTAGTGCACGTTAGTAAATATGCCCCACAGTTTAATTCACATGTAACTTGCCACGCCAATCCTTATTAATCAAAGATACTACTCACTAACCCCACTGAAAAAAGACATGCTTTTAATATCGTAAACATTTTGGGGTAGATTCTGACCCACGTTTAGTAGGTTAGACATATATCTCCCCTAAACACCAGGGTGCCGATTCCACCCACAGAGCTCCCCACGCATACAGCAGAGATGTGTGGGGAGCTCTGTACAGGGGTGGGCTGAGGGAGAAGTGGGGGCGGGCCGGAGGTGTGAGCCTTACCCCAGAAGAGTATAGGGTTGATTCAGTTGCAGCCCTGTACGTCTGCAGTCAGCGATCTGGACGGGGGCTTATTCCACCTTGGAGGTGGAATAAGTCCCTCTAGACGGCGGCAAAGGAAGAATCTGGCCTGGAAAAAAGAGGTGAGGGGGTGCAGGGGATTCCCCTGCAGCCCGACCCTGGCCACGGCAGGCCCGATCAGGGGTCGGGCAGTGGGGAAAGGACCATTGATGCATCTGCTGGGGATCAGGGCTCCTGCATGAAGCCGCGGTGCCATTGCAGTGGAACGCCATGACACTGTGTCTCCATGCAGGAGCCTGGCTGGGTTAGCTGGGGAAGAACTTGCATGGCTGGCCTGTCCAGGCTGGCTGCACCCAATTCTGATCCCGCTAGGATGTCTAGCCCCCACAGGATCAGAATTGGGTGCAAATCTAGCCCATCCAGATTCTGGATGCTCGGATGGGCTGGAGGCACCCAGACCTGAATTGGCTTCCACATGATTATTTGTTTCAAGTTGCAACAACTTTGGTAAATGATTCCACTGTACTGGAGCACTTCCTGTTAAGGACTTTTTTTTTTTTTTTTTTAACTAATCACAGCTGGTCTACAAGATTTCTTATGAGAGAATTTCATGCTGCAGAGGCAGCAAGCTATAGGCCCGTAAGCCTTACTTCAGTGGTGGGGAAAAGTAATGGAGACGCTGCTAAAAAGATAGTGCTTTCAATGGGTTGCAAGATCCGAGGCAACGTGGTTTTGCTAAGAGAGGATCGTGCCAAAGGAGTCTGATTTCTTTGACTGAATGACCAGAGAACTAGATCAAGGGCATGCAGTGTATGTGGTCTACTTAGATTTCAGCAAAGCCTTTGATACTGTTCCTCCCAGGGGGCTTGTGAATAAACTGAGCCATCTGGGGATGGATCCTAAAGTGGTGAACTGGGTCAGGAGCTGGTTGACTTGACAGAGTGCAGAGGTTAGTGGTAAATGGAAATCACTCAGAAGAAAGGAAAGTGATTAGTTGAGGGCCTCAGGAATCTGTCTTGGGACCTGTACAGTTCAATGTCTTTGAGTGATATTCCTGAAGGGTGAAAAGAGAGTTTGTTTTTTTGCACATGACATGAAGATTTGCAGTAGAGTGTACACTGCAGAGGGAGTAGACAGCATAAGAAAAGATCAAAGAAATGCAGAGTGACCCAGGATGCAGAAACCCAAAAGAGCAGAATGTGATAGGTGGCGAGAGGCACCTCTGAGTGCTAGTGTCTGAGGATCTCAAGGTGGCAAGGCAGTGACCAAAGCCAGAAGGATGTTCGGCTGCATACAGAGAGGAATAACCAGCAGGAAGGAGGAGATACTAGTGTCCCTGTACAAGTCGTTGGTGAGGCCTCACTTGGAGTATTGTGTTCTGTTTTGGAGACCATATCTTACCAAGGATATAAAAATGGTTCGAAGGAAGGCGACCAAAATGATGGGGCTTGTGCTAGAAAATGTATGAGAACAGACTTGAAGACTTAAATATGCATACCATAGAGGAGAGGGAGGGACAGGTGAGATATGATACAAATAGTTAAATACTTATAGGATAATAATGAACAAAACTAACCTGTTTCAAAGATGGGGAAGATGTAGAACTAGAGGACATGGAATGAAGCTGCAAGGAGGTATCTTTTAAAAGCAACATCAAGAGCATTGTGGATAAGTACGTTGAAACCCTCTGCCTAGTGTGTAGCTGCGGCCAAGAAAGCCAATAGAATGCTAGGAATCGTAAGGAAAGGAATAGAAAATAAAACCAAGAATATTATTATGTCTTTGTATCATTGTGTGACCGTACCTTGAATATTATGTGCAATTCTGGTGACCATATCTTAAAAAAGGATATAGCAGAATTGGAAAAGGTACAGAGAAGAGTGACCAAAATCATAAAGGGGATAGAGAATATCCCTATGAGGAAAGGCTTAAAAGGTTAGGGCTTTTCAACTTGGAAGAAAGATGACTGGGGTAGATATGATAGAAGTCTATAAAGTAATGAATGGAGTGGAACAAGTAAATGTAGATTGGTTGTTTGCTACTTCAAAAAGTAGAAAGATTAGGGGACAGGCAGTGAAGGTACAATGTAGCACATTTTAAGACTAATCGGAGAAAATATGTTTTTTCACTGTGCGTGTAATCAAACTCTGGAATTTGTTATCGGAAGATGTAGTAAAAGCTGTTGGTGTAGCTGGGTTCAAAACAGGTTTGGTTAAGGTTCCTGGAGGAAGAGTCCATAAATCATTATTAAAGAGGACTAGGGGAATCCACTTACCCTTGGAAAAAGCAGCATGGAATGTGTGTACACCCTTGGGAATCTGAGAGGTACTTGAAACTTGAAAACAGGATGAACTCTTGGTCTGATGTCATATCTTATAACGTTATATAATACTTTTTCACTGAAAGAGTGATGGGATACCTGGAATGCCCTCCCAGTGAATGCGGTGGGGCCAGAAACAGTGGCGGAATTCAAAAAGGCATGGGACAGACACAGAGGATGTTATCAAAGCAAACTATAACTTCATAAATAGAGGGGGTAACCTGCACGGAACACAGCTGCAGCTCTACAACTCAGCCACTTTACTAAGGAGATTAGATGGAACATGATGGTCTTTGCGTCATTTATTGTGTTTCTGATTGTAAAGAACACTGAGGAACACATAATGCCACAATTTGAGCTGAGGCTCCTAATTATTTTATGAATTATTGTCAATTTAAATTGTTTCCTTCTATAGGAAGCTAGTATATCTTTCAGAATGGAAGTTGCCCTATCCCATTTATTGAGTTTTTTAAAAATAATTTTTGCCTTTGTGTTTTTATATTAATTGTAGCCTTGCATTGAGATTGTTCAATAATCTTAAGTAGGCTGAGTTAAAATAATCTAACTGATCTGCTACCATTGTTTTGAAAGGGCCCTTCGAAGGGCTGAGCGCCTTTGGCGCAAGGACCCTTCCCCTGTCACTCTATCTGTTTTCAAATCTCATCACTCCTTCTACCGTGCTCAACTCCACTCGGCTAAACGTGACTTCTTTTCTAATGCCATCTCACCAGCACCTAACCAAACCCGGCACCTATACTCCATCCTTCGTTCTCTCACTTCCCTATCCACCCCCTCATCAGCCACTACTACCCAATCTTCCCCCTCCCCATCGCAATTGGCTTCTTTCTTTACCACAAAGATTGTCTCTCTGAGGGATTCTCTACCCTTATGCCCTGCTCCCATCTCTTCCCCTCCTCCTCTTCCTTCTCCCCCGCCTGTCTCTCAGCTTTCTCATTTCTGGGCTACCTTCTCCCCTATCTCTGCACCCGAACTTCACCACCTCATCTCCTCATCTCGTAAGACCTCATGCTCGTCCGATCCTATTCCCTCCCCTTGGCTCCTCACTCCCTCCCTGGGTGTCCTCCCCTATATCCTTGTTATGTTCAACTCTAGTCTTTCCACCGGGGTCTTTCCTACTCCTTGGAAACATGCATTGGTCTGCCCCCTCTTAAAGAACTCCTCCCTTGATCCTTTCCTTCCTTCCAGCTATCGTCCTGTCTCTAACCTTCCCTTTCTGTCTAAGCTCTTGGAGAAATTCGTCTTTGCACAACTCTCTCATCACCTTGATTCTATTAACTTCCTTCATCCCCGTCAATCAGGTTTCCGTTCTGGGCATAGTGTTGACACAGTTCTTTTGGCTTTCACTAATGCACTACACACAGCTCACGATCGGGGTGATATATCGGTGGCGGTTGCTCTGGACCTTTCAGCAGCCTTTGATCTGGTCGATCACTCCCTTCTTCTTCACCGACTTCGTGAAGCTGGTCTCTGCAGTACTGTCTATCACTGGTTTCACTCCTTTCTTTCCTCTCGTTCTTGCACGGTTCTTCCTTCTTCAACTGCCTCCTCCCCTTCTGATCCACAGCACCTCCTCTGTGGGGTTCCACAGGGCTCCGTTCTTGCCCCCCTTCTTTTTAATCTCTTTCTCGCTCCCTTGCACTTCTTATCCAACAGTCAGGTATTTCAGCTTTCTTTTACGCGGATGACATTCTCTTACTCCATCACACTTCCTCCTCCTGTCCTGATCTCACCCCTCTGAACTCCTGTCTTTCCTCTGTTGCAGATTGGCTCACCTCTAACTGTCTTCATCTTAACCTCACAAAGACCCTTGCTATCTGGTTCACATATGGTGCTCCCCCCCCCCCCACTTTAGCCCCTTCTTTTTCTAACTCCCCAGTTCCATTAGTTTCTACCTTCCGGTATTTAGGCATTCACTTTGACTCGGATCTCTCCTTTCATTCTCACATCTCTCATATTACTAAAACCTCTTTCTTTTTTCTTCGACAAATCCGTTCTATCCGCCCTTTTCTCTCCCCTTCTGCTCTGACCACGTTAGTACTGTCCTTAGTCATGTCACGGGTGGACTTTTCTAATGCTTTGTTTCTTGGTCTCCCCAAAAATCAGGTGAATCGGCTCCAGAGAATACAAAATACCGCTGCACGTCTCATCACTCATTCTGCTTTACGAGATCATGTCACTCCCTTACTTTTTCACCTCCATTGGTTGCCGGTCCCTTTTCGCTCTCAATTTAAACTGCTGACTTTACTCCATAAAGTCTATCACACTGGTATCCCATCTTATTTGTCTGACCTCCTATCTTTTCACTCCCCCCGTTACACTCCACGTTCTTTCCATCTTAACCGCCTTGCCCTCCCCCCACCTTCCCGCGCTCACCTTCAGTTCACGCGTCTATCTGCTTTCTTTTTTGCTGGTCCCGCACATTGGAACTCTCTTCCCCCCTTCCCTCCGACTGGAACCACAATTCACAATTTTCAAGAAAAACCTTAAAACTCATCTCTTTTCACTGGCCTTCAATATCCCTTCCCCTTTTGTGTGAATCTATCCCTGCTGTACCTACCTACCTATTGTATCCTGTCTTGTGTTCTCTGCATACCAGCTTCTATTCTACACAAATTGTATATTTCTTTTCCTTTCTGGCTTGCCCAAAGTTTTATGGAATATGTTTTTTATGATTTGTATAAATTATGTTATGTATTTTATAATTTTATTTGTATAATTTTATTCTATGTATTTTATGAATTTTTATGTATTTTATCGATTGTACACCGCTTTGATTACCCAGAAAGGCGGTTATATCAAATAAATAAACCTAAACCTAAACCTTCTGAAATTGCCTTCTGATAGGACCAGACGACAATTAGATGGTAAGAGAAAGGGAAAAGCACCAGAGTGTATGGCCCTGAACCTTAATCTGCTGTGTATGATGTGCTTGAATAGGAGAACTTAGACTTTGAGGAGGTAGAAATGGAGCACAAGGTTCTGTGAAAACCCTGATATGCCTATACTGACACCTCTAATCAAGCATTGCTCATTCCATTGTATTAGAAGTATCTTACTGTTCATAGTACTCTTACTGCTGGTAATGTAGGAAAACGTCCCAAGAGGAAAAGAAATTCTAGTGAGTTCTCCTTTGGTTCTAGCATAAGAAGCACTGAGGAGTCTACTACCTCTCCTTTTCCTGGAAATCTTCCAAGGATTTGGATGATGAACTAGTGCAGTCAACAGCCTGACTCCTTAATAGGCTTTGCATAAGGTTTTCTATAATGTAGGTTTCCATGGCTAGCAGAGGAACACCCCTACCTCCATGTGTAGATGGTCCCTCTATTTAGATTGGGATGCTGGGTGCAAGTGAGCATGGTATACCATTACAGCTAAATATAGTGCCTTGCTCTTCTTCCCCCTCCCCCATCTTGTTTTTCAGTCACCCCATTTGGCCTGGCAGCAGAAGCAACGCTGAAGTGCACATCTCCTGCTGCCATGGGGTCAGTCTCGCACTTGGGCAAAAGCATTTCTCGCATATGATGTGCTTCCTTTGAGATGAGGACAAGCAGCAGCAGAAGATGGGCCATAAGCACATATGCAGCTGCTGGACCAGATGAGGTGATTCAAAACTAAGATCAGGGGGAAGCAAGGCAGTACTGTCAGAGCAGGGATTCTCAACCCAGTCCTCAGAGCACACTTTGCCAATCAAGTTTTCAGGATACCCACGAATGCATGATAGATTTGCATGCACTGCCTCCTTTGTATGCAGATCTTTCTCATGCATATTAATTGTAGTTATCCTGAATTCTGGAAATGTAAACTGAATTTGAACTAGAAAGCCTTGCTGCTGAGCACCAAGATGTATGCTGCTTAAACTGTTTTTCTAACTCATCCACTTTCCTTCTTAGTAGACTGGGGTTGAAATAGAATGTGATTTCACCTTTTCTGTTGGAAAATCTAATGTGGCTTTAACTGAATAATTTCATTCATCTTCGGAGTTGCAGATGCTTGTGTCAGAAACCACAAGTGCTGTTTTAAATTTGAGAGAAAATCTGAACAAAGATTGAAAAAGCTCTTAGTTTTAGTAACATCTCCTCAGGGAAAACTGTTCTCCTGAAAGTATCCCAAATACTTAGGATAAAGACTATGAACTCATTTCTAGCAACTAGAGTATGAATCTCAAATCTGCACTGTTTAAAAAAAAACAGTTATCATAACCCTCATGATTAGTGTATGAATGATTTTTGGATTTGTAGTTCACCCTTCTTGATGATGCTGAAAGTGGCTTTTATAGCATTAGTAGATTTCAGGTGCAATAGGTTACTTCCCAAAAGAGCTTACAGTCTAAGTGTGAGGACCTGAAGAAATAGAAGGTAAATGACTTGCCTGAGGTCACAAGGAGGGTCAGTGAGGGAAGTGGTTTTCCTGGTTCTGACACCATTGCTCTTAACTACTAGGCTACCAAGGATATGATGTGAAGTGCTGCCTTTCGTCTACTTTTTATATGCTACCCATTAAATGAGAAGTGTGTAACTATATGCAGTCTGCATCATATGGAGAATATCCATGACCTTCACTGAATACTTGCAGATGAATTACAGAAGTAGACACACAGCAGATCCTTAACACACTACGACATTGCTTATTACAGGGGAGAGGCTGGGAGTATTCCTTTCACAAAAACTTCTGTTAATAGGAACAGGCTAATTTGTATCGTATACTCTATTTTCTGGTGTATATTAGATAAGGGTGAGTGTGTGTTGTACTTGAGATCATCTGTCACTGTCTTGCTTTCTTGTTACTTTATAGGACTATAAAGCAGACGAAGACCCAGCATTATTTCACTCAGTCAAGACCAACAGAGGACCTTTGGGACCTAACTGGAAGGTATTGCAAATGATCCTTTCTGTTCTAATAAGAAACAAGTCTTTATTAGCACAAAATCTTTGAATTTGACAACTGTTGGACTTATAGAGGTTGGCCAGTTAAATTGAAGAAGCAAATGCTCGAATTTGCATCATATCCTTATTTTAAGGTAATGGAGTCACTTCAGCAGTATATTTAACCAAATTTCTCAAGAGATTGGTGATTTAGTCTGGTTGTGACTGTAATGTAGTACTTTAAAGAACATGTTCACTAAACTGGGAAACTGTGAAATTCACCAATAAGAGTAAATATGCCCATATCTTTGTTTTTAAAATAAAATCCTTTAAAGAGCAAAAACCAAACTGAGGCAGAGAATTCACTCCTCCCCACCCCATGCTTGGAACAAATCCACCCAAACATACTGGTTAGCCCAATCCCTCCAAGTCGGATTCTAAGAAACTGAAGGGATACCCATATTTAAAACTCTCCAGAACTCATAATATGCAACCCAAGTAAAATGACTTCTCGCCTCTTCCCCTGAACCCCAGCTTCCCATCCTGGGGTAAACACCTCCATGACTTAGGAAGGGCACAGAAGGATTTAACTTGGTGCAGGGTACATACCACAGTAAAGGAAAAACCAAAATAAGAGTAAAGAACTAACTAAAGCTAAAAATATGGAATGGAATATGGTAGGTCAAAAAGGGAACCCCAACATCCCTGAATTTCCTAGTAACATAGTGTTATGCTTCAGCTCAAAAGTCAACTTATCCATGCACACCATATCCCAAACTTTGGTCAGTCACTCCATCCTGGAAGGTGGAGAAGCCTGCTTCCAGAATCTGGCTACTACACACTAGGCAACCAGAAGCAGATTTTGGACCAAATGAGCCATGTCTGGGGAGCTTATCCCTGAGCCCAGAAAACCTAAAGGGCTTCCATATTGAAAGGGAGATTTACTTTAGTAGCATTTGAAACCTCCCCACAGACATCCTTCCAGAAATGAACAATCCTTGGGCAGGCCCACCACATATGGATCAAGTCTTCCACCTGCTCACATCCCCATCTATCCCTTCATTTAGCCAACTGACTTGGAGTATAGTTACATCTGCATTAAAATTCTCAATTGTATGTTCACCACCATTAAAGAAATTGAGCAGGAGTAATCATGCTTCTCCATACCCCAGTCTAAAACACCTCTATTTTTATATCTAGAGACTTCACCCAACTTCATATGTAGGGGTGCATCAACTGGACCCCTTCCTCAGTCTCCCCCAATCTATATAACATTTCCAGTAAACCCTTCCTTCTTATTTATTATACATTATTTATTACACATTTCTATACCGCCCCTTCCAGAGATCAATATACACTCACTCCCAGATATGCCCTCATCTAAAAAGGTGTTCCTTACCCATCAACTGGCTCACAAAATGCTGCTGTTGGAAATGCTGGGAAAAAAAAAACCCACCGTACACCATTTCAACTTGCCTAGGGAATCTGCATGTTTTTTTGAGGCTTCTGGGCAAAACACTCCTAGGCACTTTGATGGGAGGCTGCATAAAAAAATAAGATTTTTGATAGAACAAATGTTCTTAATGTTAGTGCTAACTATGCAACCACCATTTCCTTCCAACCCTGCAAATTTTCCGAACCCCACTGCAACATTCAGCCCCTGGGAAGTTGCTCCAGGTCATCCTCTGCTAAGTGAAATGTCAACATAGCATGATTCAAACTATGCCTAGCTGGAATCACCTTAAAATGAAGCATCCCCTGCAGAGCCTGTAGAATAAACCAAAAGTCAACTCTGGAAAAAGTCATAGACAACTGAATAGTTTGTGTAATCATGCTCACCCTTGTGGAAAGCACGCCAACTATCAAAAAGCACCAAGGAATATTACTCCAGCCACAATTCCTTGTCCCCTTCCTACCTGATCTTTCAATACCTTCTAAAATACAATTAGAGGGTTAAATCACAAGACTGATTTCTCTTTTTGCTAGAGTTGTACTTGGCTTTTAGAAGTACAACAAGGAGGGACTGGGAGGGACTGGGATTTCTAGTCCTATAGGCACTCCTTGTGGTCGTGGGCAAGCCACTTAACCCTCCATTGCCCGGGAGACCACGTGATGTGGTGAGCTGGAGCAGCTGTGTGCAGCTTGAGCTCCGGGCCCCTCATCCTTAAACTGTTGATCGGAACCGGTTCGGCTTGCCCACTTCAGCTATATCGATCGCTGACAACACATAGCACCAAGAGCCCTCTGTTCTGAACCTTGGCATGGCCTCCGCGGCGAAAACCGGGCGCAGAGAAAAGGAACGCGCTGCTGGGTCTTCCAAAATGGCGAGCTCCCCCCCGAAGCCGAGCGGGACGGCAGACTCACCCACAATGTCTGCGGAGGTTTCGGCAGCAGTCACGGCTGCACTATCGGGGCAATTTGATGCCCTGCACCTTAAAATGGACGCCCTTCAGACCTCTATGGATACCCTGGGGTCCCGCGTACAGCACGCCGAGGCGCGTATCTCTCAAGCGGAGGATGAGTTGGAGACACTCCGGAGGGAGCTCCGGGCCGCACAAAAAATATCGCAAGACCACGTGCTTAAGCTGGACAACCTGGAAAACAGGTCTAGGCGTAATAACTTACGATTCTTGGGCATCGCCGATACTGTCCCAGATAAAGACCTTTGACATTTTGTGGAGACCTTGGCAGCTTCCCTCTGTGAGACTACGGGAGGAAATAGCCCCATCATTGTGGAACGCGCACACCGGATTGGGCCCAAACAATCTGCGACGGAACGTCGACCCCGGGTTGTCCTGGCGCGGTTCCTCTCCTACCCCCAAAAGGAAGAGCTGCTTAAGGTAGCGCGGCAGAAAGGCTATGTGGAGAAAGAAGCCATGTGTATTAGGGTTGCTCAAGATTATTCTGCCGCCTTGAGCCAGCGCAGGAAAAGTTATGCCCCGGTGTGCCAAAAACTGATTGAGGCTGAGATCCGATTCAGTGTTCAATATCCTGTGCGTTTGGTGATCTGGCACCAAGGAACTCGGCGGATCTTTGAGACGGCGGGAGAGGCGAGTCTCTATGTGGAGCAGCTCAACAGGCCGGCGGTGGAGTGACCAGATAAGTGAGGAGACTGTGTAATTACAACTTGTTCTGTTGTTTCCCACCTTTCGGAGCACACCCGGGGGAAGGCCTCACTCTTTGACCGGATGAAGACACTCTTGTGGACACCATAAGTGCCCCCCCCCTTGCTATACAATTGATACCAGTGAGGTGTAAGGGCGCCTTGGACACCGGTGCGTCCCAGGGTGCTGATATGGGGGATCTTAAATGTAACTGTAAGTGGGGTGCACCCTAAGCGGCCTTCTCTGTCCTCCCTGAGGCCTGGCCCTTCGACTGGTGAAGTTGGGGCCGGGGGGGGGAGAGGCACTAAGTGGGCCATGGAGTTGGTTGCCGTGCACACTGCCAGCCCCTACCCCGTTTTGTTGGATCTGTGCCTGGTGGGGTGCGCCCCCGCTTGATATCAGTTTCTATTTTTTTTTTTTTTTTTTTTTCTTTTCAGCTTTATCCATGTTGGCATTGATAAGGATAGTTGGGGAGGTGGGGCTCGTGGGGAGTGCGGGAGGGCTCTCCCTTTGCTGATCTTCCTCCTTCCCCATGGCCTCCCTACGGCGGAGAGGGCGGATGATTCAGACCAGGGGGGGAGAGGGGGGGTTGGAGTAAAGTGTATGGTTGGGTATAGTTCCCTTAGGGGGGGGGATTGGATAAGTTGGGGAGGGGGGTTGGGAGGGAATAGGAACAGGTGGGGAGTGGCTGAGTCTTGGGTAATCCACCTGGGAGAGTAAAGGGGGGGGGGCCCTGCTCACATCTTACGTGTCTCATAGGTATGAGGGGGAGAGTATGCAAGGGAGGGGGGAATGGGGGACGGGTTGGGGAGGGGGGAGAACGAGGGGGATGGGAGGGTGTTTGGGGAGGGGGCGGCGGGGGAGGCAAGTGGGAGGGGAGATAGGGTGGAGAGGGAAGGGATAGGGAAAGTATGCACTCCTTTGAGCCTTTGTTTCTGGTATACTATCTTTTCTTTGGCTGGACGAGAACTGCCGGCTGGAGGACTCACCCCTATCAGCGTGAAGCTGCTCTCTTGGAAGGCTCCTAGATGCTGTCTTGTATTGGGCTTTGGTAGCAGAGGCTGGGGGGTTCCAGGCTGGGGGAGCCCCCTTACGATTTCTATTTCTCACCTGCCATGGCGCTTTGACACTGCCCCCTTGCCCTGAGAGTTATTACCTGGAATATTTGCGGACTGGGTAGCCCCATTAAAAGATATAAGGTGCTCCAGGCACTAGCCAGAAATCGTTGCGACGTTGCCCTATTACAAGGAACCCACCAGACGGCAGAGGAACATAGCAAGCTTTGTAGAGCCTGGGTGAAGCAGGTCTGGGGATCCCCAGCTATAGGGAACAAGGGGGGGGTTGCTCTCTTATTACATAAGAAACTTCGCTTTGTGGCGGAGACTGTTGTAGCAGATGCAGTGGGTCGCTCCTTGCTTGTTCATGGCCAGTTGGAAGGGAAACCGGTGACATTTGGGACCTTTTATGGACCCAACGTCCCCGACTCGGAGTTCTATAATGTATCGGCCTCAAGGTTGGAGCAACTTCCTGAATGTCCCTGGATTCTGGGGGGAAATTTTAACGGGGTATTGGACGCAGACTTAGATACCTCCCGAGGGGGGGAACAGAGGGGACGGGGGCTTTCCTCTCGACTCTTGCAGCGATTCTGTAAGAAGCTGGATGTAATTGATCCATGGCGCCTGTTGCACCCTACTGAGAAAGATTTTACACATCAATCGAGGGCGCACGGTACCAGCGCCCGTATTGACTGTTTGTATCCAGAGAGCTGTTTGCCCGTACAGAGACCGCTCAGATCGGGCCCCTGGAGATCTCTGATCATGCCTTGGTGTGGCTGGACTTGAATTGGGGGGCTGATCCCGATAGGACGCGAGTATGGCGGTTTCCCTTGGGGTTATATTACGACATGCAATTTCGCCACTTCTTACGTCAACGATGGACAGAGTTTACTAGTGACCACTTGGTCCATGAGGATGACCCGGAATTGATATGGGAAACGGCAAAAGTAGTCCTTAGGGGAGACATTATAGGCTATGCCGCAAGGAAGCGCCGGATTCTTGCGGAACACATAATTGCCTTAGAACGTCAGGTTACTAAATTTCGGCGTCAGTGTGCCCAACTTCCATCAGTCGAGAATAAGAAGCGTCTTTGGGAGGCTCAAGTAGACCTTAATGAGCTGCTGCACCAGAAGGCCAAGAAATCTTTTAGCTATTACCGTTACCGACTATACTGTCACGGGGACAAACCTGGGAAATTGCTAGCTCGCTGTTTGAGAGGGAAGAGGGGTTCCAATCAGGTTGCGGGGCTCCGCGATGACCAAGGTACCATATATAAGAGCGGCGGGGATATAGCTAGGGTGTTTCGGGATTTCTTTCAGTCCCTATATGCAGCGGAGCCTGGCTCTTCCGCAACCCTGACGGACTACTTACGGGACTTGCAATTGCCGCGGCTCACGGAAGAGCAGAGGGGAATGTTAGACCAACCTCTTACCGTCCAGGAGATCCACTCGGTCATCTCTGCTGCCACTTGCTGTAAGGCCCCGGGACCGGACGGATTCGGCGCCGAATTCTATAAGATATTGGGTGACTATGTTAGCCCAGTATTGAGGGCGGTGTTTGATGCGCGGCAGGGTCAGGGGGCCTTTCGCTGGGGGCAAAACTGTGCCCATATTACCTTGATTCCCAAGCCGGGTAAGGACCCGATGTTGGCTGCCTCTTATCGACCTATCTCACTCCTTAACTTCGACTCAAAAGTTCTTGCAAAGGTTCTGGCTCTACGGTTGTCTGAAGTGTTAGGGACCCTTATTCATGGGGCACAGGTAGGCTTTGTTAAGGGGAGATATGCCGTTCGGAATCTCCGCAAAATACTGGCCTCCTTGGAATGGATCCATACTAGACAGATCCCCTCGTTGCTCATTAGCTTCGACGCCGAGAAGGCCTTTGATAGGGTAAATTGGCAATATTTATGGGCACTGCTGCCCTGCTACGGCATCGGGGATACTTATTGTCGAATGGTGCGGAGTCTGTATATCGAGCCGACGGCGGGGATACTGTGTAATGGCGTGCTTTCGGACAGTTTCCCGCTTGAGAGGGGGACACGCCAGGGCTGTCCCCTATCCCCCCTGCTATTTGTCCTTTCATTGGACCCATTGATCGGTACAGTCGTGAACTCTGATGTGATCTCGGGGGTGACAATGGGATCGCAAGACTTTGTTATCTCGGCGTTTGCGGATGACCTGTTGGTCCATGTGACCTCCCCAGCCACTTCCCTCCCGAACTTGCTGGAGGAAATTGGGCGGTACGGGGCCATGGCAGGGTTTCGTATTAACTATGAGAAATCTGAGGCGCTAGATACCCTGGGGCTTCTTCGTGGACCTTGGGAGGGTCCCTTCCCTCTCCGATGGGCGGAAGAGGAGTTTGTTTATTTAGGCATAGTGTTACCCCGCCAACCTCGCCGGCTATATCGGCGTAACTTGGCCCGCCTCCTACGCTCTATGACGGTACAGTTGCAGGTTTGGGAGTCCCTCCCCTTGTCCCTGTCGGGGAAAATCGCAGCGATACAGATGGTTCTCTTACCCCGCGTTTTATACTGGCTGCAAACTCTGCCAGTCTGTATCCTGTGTCGGGACTTACACCAGATAGAGGCCTTGCTCAAGCGGTTTCTGTGGCGGGGGAAGAGGGCCCGGATACCGTGGGGTAGGCTATTGGGGAGGTGGAAGGACGGAGGCATGGGCCTACCCGACCTGAAGCTGTATGCCTTAGCGTGCCAAGCACGGCATGTGGGAGACTGGTTGGGGGGCAGGGATGTCTACACGGCTCGGGAGGTGGAGGAGAGCTTGGTGGCCTCGTGGACTCTTTTGGGGGTTCTTCACGGGAAGTACAGCGAACTGCCGGAGGCGATCCGGAGGAGTGCCTTGGTGGACTCGGTCCGGCGGACCTGGCAACAGCTCAATAAATACTGGCTGGCGCCCTGGGATGTATCTAGCTGGCTGCCTCTTCGGGGGAACAGTCAGTTTCCCCCGGGGTCTGACACGGCGATGTTTAAAGATTGGTGGGCTCGTGGGATACAGCTGGTGGGACACTTGGTGGAGCCCTCTGGGGGCTGTAAATCTTTCTTGGCCTTAAGCCGGGAATATGACCTACCGACTCGACACTGTTTTGCTTACCTACAAGCCTCACACTATGTGGCCTCGCTACCACGGGAGGCGCTACACGTTGACCGCTCGGCCAAGATCTTGGAATTTTTTGGGTTGGGGGTGGAGGCCCCCCATCTATATCCCAGCTAAAACGTCGGTTGGAGTGTCACCGGATATGTCCGGACTATCGTGGTGTGGAATTGGCATGGGCCGCTGAGCTAGGAGAAGAAGTTACCCCGGGATTGGTAGGTAAAGCTTTGCAGCGCATTGTCTGGTTGACGCCGGGGGCTCGTTGGAGGGAGCTCCAATTTAAGTGTGTAACTAGAGCTCACTTCTCCCCACGACGGGCATATCGTAGCCGGCTGGATACGGATGGTAGCTGCCCTCGCTGTTCTGAACCTCTTGCGACTCTGTCGCATATGTGGTGGGGTTGCCGTAGGGTGCGACCTTATTGGACTAGGATTCGGGATTTCCTTGGTCGGTTACTGCAGCAGCGGATCCGATGGACTGGCCTCTTTGTGGCTTTAGACCAGCTAGCACTCCCTGAGCCTACGAAAGCCGGCGAACGTATGCTTCTGCGTAAGGCATGTCTGGTGGGTAAAGGGCCAATTCTAAGGTTGTGGAGAGAGCGCCAACCGCCCACATTTAGTGAATGGCGAAATAGCTTTCACAATTTGATGTTAATGGAGCGCTGGTTCGCAAGGGGCAGTGTCAAGCACTGGGCAGTGTTTATGTCCACCTGGGAGCCTTATATTCAGCAACTGGGGCCCCGTTGCCGTAATGAAATTCTTCAGTTGGGGTGCTGAGGGGGGTGAGGGGGGAGTGGGTGAGCGATTGCTGTTATTCTAGTTCTTACTTTGATGTGGTGTGTGCAGGAGTGCGGGGGAGGGGTGGTTGGGAGGGTGGGTGGGGGGGGGGAGTATTTGATAAAAATGCCACCTGTTTTCTCTTTGCTGTTGCTTCCAGAGGGGATAAGAGTACACCCCTTGAAGATTTGTTCATTGTATTTTGTGGTTGATATGTCTTGGTGGATGTAAATAAAGTATTATAAAAAAAAACCCCCTCCATTGCCCATGTTCCCTGTAAGTATTAGCGTATGTGTCTCATATCCCCTCGTGTTAAATGTATCCCCCAATTGACTGCTTTGACCCGGTGAAAAGCAGGATATAAATACAGCTAAATAAATAAATTTTATAGACCAAAGGGAGGCATGTCTTGTCAGTTTATTATAGTTGCTGTTTTATTTTCATTTGAAAGAGGTAAGTATTCATAAAATCCTAGGAAACAAACTTTATATAATCAATATATGCATATCGGTCCCAAAACTATGGAAATTTTTCAACCAATAGTTGATTTCCCATATTTTCTGACCTTTTGCCCTCTTCCTTACTGTCCTGATCCCCCTTCCTTACTCCCCTTTCCCTTCTTTCAGTTAATTCTGAAGGTATTACTTGACTTTGACAATTAGTAGACGAACAGGGAACTTGTTTGTTTTGTTGTATGTATCACTGGTGTATCACAAATAGAAGCAACTTCTCTTTTTTTTTTTTAAGGTAGAAGACAAACAGGAAGCCAGACCCTCCCTTATGTAGGGCATTACAGTGCTGCTTACGCCTTGTAGCAGTATACAAATGATCAGTAGTAGTCAGTAGTTAGACATTTTATTTGCAGAGATATGTACATATGGACTTTGATGGATGTTGATAGTCTAGTTTAAAGGAGAACCAACATAAATTATTACTGAACCAAATTTATGCAGATATATTGGAGTATTTTATAGGTATCCTGAAATACAAACCTAATTTGCACATCTGTGAGAGGGATCTCTCCTGTGCACATGCCCGCATTCACTCAAATGCAATATTGCAAGTTAGGTACTCTGTTGGAATTCAGCGTTATGGCATAAACATCTCATGTTCCTTATCGTCCCTCCAGTCTAGTCCTGAACCTTTGAAGTTTTTCTTGGTAGTTTAAATTTAAAAAAAAAACCAAACCTTATTTCTGACACAAAACTATAGCTGTTTCAAGTGTTTTAACTTTAGTAGACAGAGGGTTCGTGGGGCAAAGTAATTTTTGTGTCTCACAGCATGCCTTCTAGACCACAGTGTTTAGTCTGTGGGTCTAGAAGGGGAGCAGTGTCAGGCAGGGTTTTGCAGAGGCTGTGTTCAGGAGGCAGCCTCTATGGAGCAAGCCCTTGAAGACTGAGAAGATCGTAGTATAGCTTCATTGCCCCTGCCTGAGCCGCTCTCTACCACTATGCCACAGGAACCGGTGGCGGGGACTTCTGCCACTCCGGATTCCGCCCCCTCGGGGATAAGGGCCAGAGGGTTTGGCTGCTATTTTTTCTCCAGAGTTTGTAACTCTTATACAGCAGACGTTTGGAGTTGGTTATGGAAAGCTCGCTACCAGTTCCACGGAAGTGGAGCTGGGGCAGAAGAGGCCGGGTACCCCGATGAGTTTGGGGAATACCAGACTGCCTACAAAGAGATCCAAGAGTGAAAAGCAGCATCCTGAGCAGTCTGTGGCTTCGGAGGGTATTCACTCAGAAGAGCCAAATCAGGACTTGGATCTTGATGATGAACTGGAAGAAGGAGAACTTATGGATCAAGAGGACCAGGCTAGGGTGGTCCGCATGTTCAGGAGGGAGGAGTTACAGGCCCTCATATCTGAGACGCTTAAAGCTCTTAATATGCCGGCAGCGGGACCAGTGGAGAATGCCTCCTTGGAAGACCTGTTGTTGCAGGCTTTTAGGAAGACTCAGAGAGCGTTCCCGGTTCACAGTGGTTAAGGAGATGATTCAAGGTGAATGGGACATGCCCGAGGCAGGACTTAAGGGGTCCAGAATTATGGCTCGTCTCTACCCTCTAGTGGAACAGGATCGAGAACTGTTTAAGTCTCCCAGGCTGGATGCAGCTGTCTTGGCAGTGGCCAAGAAGACTACCATCCCTGTGGTGGGTAGTGCGACTCTCAAGGATGTCCAAGACAAAGTTAGATATGTTGTTGAAACAGGTGCTTGACATAAATGCACTATCCATCCAAGCCTCTATTTGTGGAGCTTGGGTAGCGAAAGCCTGTCTCCGCTGGTCTCAACAGATTCAAGGAGATCAGCTGGGGGAGATGACCGAAGAAGCATCCAGAATGGAGTCGGGGACAGCTTATCTAGTTGATATTCATTATGATCTTATTCGAGGATTGTCAGAGTATGACATCGGTAATAGCAACAAGACAATATCTTTGGTTGCATAATTGGGCGGCCGATGGATCCTCCAAGACAAGGCTCAGTAAGCTTCCTTTTAGGGGTAAGCTTCTTTTTGGAGAAGATTTGGATAAGCTAGTGAAGGATTTAGGGGAGTCAAAAGGGGGATGCTTGCCGGAAGATAAACAAAAACAAGGGCTGTCAGTTCCTTTGTCTCGGGGCAGCCGAGGGATTTTCGACGTTTCCGGTCCCCTAGGTTTAGTCAAGGGCAAAGAGGACATTTTCCCTATAGGAATCAGAGCTTTCGAAGTTTTAGAGGAGCGGGGCAGAGGTTTGCCGCCTCTTCAACCTCGAATCTTCGAAAATCACTATGAAGGCAGAAGGACCCAGGTGGGGCAGGTACCTGTAGGAGGTCATTTGCGCGAGTTTTATCCTGCCTGGGTCAAGATCACGTCGGATCAGTGGCTGCTGGAGGTTATACGAAAGAACTATAGTTTTGTGTCAGAAATAAAAAGGTTTCTTTTTATTTTTAAATTTAAACTACCAAGAAAAACTTCAAAGGTTCAGGACTAGACTGGAGTTCCTTAAGGAACAACAATTAGCAGGTAAGTCTAATTTCACCTTGCTGCTTACAATTTTTGACTAAGATCAAGTGTGATGAGTCATGAGCTAAGGATGGTGCTATTTTGGCTTTTTCACAGGGACTAAGAACATGTATCTTGAGAGAGGGGGACGTCTTGTCACTTTTACCCCACTAAGGCCATGGCATAGTTTGGACCCTTGCTAAAGTGTGAGAACTGAACCTAAAATATTTTTTGTAACTATCTTTACAACCAGAAAGAACTAGCAAGCAACCAGGGCTGCCCTCGAATGTGTGCTTATAAGCTGGTGACTGTCAAGTTTAAATGGTGGGGGCTACAGAACAAAGTAGAAAATTTTATCCATAAGGTAAGTCTGTTTGCTACATTTTAAGTTTTCTGTCATTTTATTTTAAATATATTTACATACATACAGAATATTTGATTCTCTTATTGCAATATGTCTTGAATTTGAGCTGACATTTGGATTAGTATGTGTTAGCTTTTACATACTTTAATTATTTATTTCCTCCATTAATAATTAAGAACACCAGAACAGCTGGTGTGGTATCATTGGCAGTGAATGTGAAGGCTGCTGCCTGCCCAATAAAAATGGTTTTCTCCATGGACAAACAGGCTGTCAGCCACACATAGGTGATGTCGTCAGATTAGCTCTCCTAGAGCCCAGAAAAGCCTAGAAGGCTTCTCTAAATACGAGGTGTGATCAAAAAGTATCAAAACTTGTTGTGTAGCTATATAATATGTTGCACCGCGATGCTATTAAGCATGCAGTGCCCTAGTTATGTGCTCTGCATGTGCAGAGTGTAGCATGGTTACAGCACACCTGTACTTTTTTAAATCACGTGATGCTTGGTATTGTGTAAAAGCAGTTTGTCAGATTTATGAGTGAAAAAATTGAACAGTGAATTTGCATTAAATTCTGCCAGAAACTTGGAGATTCGTGCAGAGACTTATAAATTACAGCAAGAGTATGGCGATTTTGACTGGTACAAACATTTCCAAGAGGACTGCTGAAGTGTTGACAATGAGGAACGTTATGGAAGGCCATCCGCGAGCAGGAATGAAGAATCAAGTTGAAGCAGTATGTGCCGCAATACGCTCAAATCATTGATTTGACCATCGTGGAACTTGCTGAGGACATGGACATCAGTTTTGGGTCGGTACAATCCATTCTTACTGTCTATTTGGAGATGAGATGTATGTTTGCAAAACTCATGCCGAAACTCCTGTCCCCTGACCAAAAAGATAAGACTGCAGCCAGGGAGGAGTTGGAATGCATTGAAAATGACTCAGATTTCATCAAAAAGATAATTACTGGTGATGAATCCATGTGTTTATGGTTATGACCCAGAAACTAAGGCTCAATCCTCACACTGGAAGACTCAACTCTCAGACCAAAGAAAGCCCATCAGGTGAGGAGCAATGTCAAGGTTATCCTCAGTTTTCTTTGATTGTCAGGGTATTGTTACTCTTGAGTATGCTTCAAAAGGCCAAACCATCAATAAGGAGTGCTACATCCGGGTTCTGACTTATTTGAGAGATGCAGTTCGTATAAGATGACAGTTGTGCAGGACTGGTGAATAGTTTTTTCATCACGATAACGCCCCATCTCGTGCATCACATCTTGTCCAGCAGTTCTTGGTCAAACATTAAATCGAGTAAGTCAGTCAGCCGCCTTACTTGCCTGACCTCACACCCTGTAACTTTTTCTTGTTGCTAAAACTGAAATTACCACTGAAAGAAAGGAGATTCAACGACTTGCAGACCATTAAGCAAAATTCGACGCAACAGCTGTACAGCATAACGAAAAGAGCCATTACAAAATTGTTTCCAGCAGTGGCAGGAATGCTGGAGGAAGTGTGTTTTATCAGAAGGAGACTACTTTGAAGAAGACTGAGTGCAGTAATTGTCACTGTTATACTTCTTGTGTTAATTGTACAAGTCTCGGTACTTTTTGATCATGCCTCATACGTGCCAGTCCCTCCACAAACACCGCCACCATGCCTACTGCCGCCTTCTCCAGTTTGCTTGCTCTGCCCTGCCTGGTAAACAGATTATTATGCTCTCCTCTATTTTTTTCCTTTTCTTAATGTACATTTTCCTTCTATATCCATGGTGATAGACAGGAAGATCACTGTGGCATACCACTGCTCTCCCTCTCCCTTGTCCCCCCAGGTTGGTCAGGAAATTTGATCATCTGCACACCTGTGCTCTCACTAGTCCATCTGGGAACAAGCTCTTTCTCTGTTTATGGCACTAAAATTCCTCACCTTTGTGGAAAATCGCTTTCTTGTAGAGAGGCCAATGCTGGGTCTCTACAGCCAGCCACCCAGTTGCCTAGAAGTCGAGTTACTTTTTAATTTCTACACATAGAACATAAACACTCATTCTACTTCTTCCTATGTTCTGCAAGTAGGTAGAATCAGAAGGCCTATTTGGGAAATAGCATCTACTCTTATATACCTCCCTTCTCCATTCCCACAATCTTTTATGGACATCCACAGGATCTTACAAGAAAAGAGATGTGTGATCCCCTCCCTTTCACCTTTTCAAGCATTTCTAGAGCAGATTTGATTATTTGTTGGTAATACAAGTTCTCCGGAAACAAGCAGTAAGTCAGTCCTCGCATATGGGTGATGTCGGCACAGACTGAGCCCTCGCGGAAGCATCCCTCCAGCTTTCAAAGAAAGCCTTTGGGAGATGCCACCATGCATACATGGTCCCCTTCCTGCCCAAGGGTGCCATCTTGCTTAGTCTCCTTTTTTCCATGGAGCCCTTCAGATGTTTGTCTGACTTGTCCCCAGAAAAAGTTGATTTTTCTCTCCGAGTTCGATACTCCCCTCCAGTATCACACTGGTACTCTTCCTGCCACCCGACCTCGCTGCCTCGGCATCGAGTTCGGGTCTATTTTTGTAGTTTTTCATTCTTTAATTTTCTGGTGTGTTTGTGTCTTTTTTCCAACTGGCAGCCCGGTGAGTCTTCGACCTCGCAGAGGTACTTTCTTCCCCCATGGCTACCAGTGGCTTTAAGAAGTGTGATCGGTGCTCAAAAATTATGTCTTTAACAGACACACAATGCTCTCTCCGCTACCTTGGGCCAGACCACGACCCTGCAGCATGCAGTCTTTGCAAGAGGGATGTCCAGCAAGACCCTCAAGAGCCACCAGCAGCACACGATAAGTTTTTCATCAAGTCCCCAATGCCTCCGAAGGCCAAGGCCTCATCTGAAGCCTCGATACCTTGGACAGACCCTTCCAAGCCCTGCCATGGGTTATCGGAAAGGGGGTCTCCCTCGAGGGAACCCAGGAAGAAGACCCTCAAAAGTGGCATCTGTGGATGGATCAGACTAGTCGGGTGCCCCCAGGCCAGGTCCCACAGTTTGAGATGCTCATCTGAGGCATCGGAGAAGGAGCGGCCTGCAAAGGTTCCCCGGAAGGAGTGGACCTCAGACCAGCCTCAGTCCCAAGACACCATCCTCGTTGGGGGAACTGGTGCCGAGCTCGAGTCCCTCGGTGCCCGTGTCAAAGGCTACAGAGCCTTCTGGCCTGGAGTCCAGAATGGTGGCCTCGGATCGCAGTTTGTCTGCCTTCATGGACCAGTAGTGGTCGCTGTTATCCGGTATGACCGGTTCATCTACCCTGACCACCAGGCTCTTGTTGTCGAAGACGTCCCTGGAGGCCGAGCTGATCCTCGAGGTCCTCTGGCCTCGAGTCAGTCCTCTGCCAAGGTCTCGATCCAATTCCCGCTCAACGGGACCACAGTCATCCTCCGGTAAGTGTGCCAGGCACTGGCCGTGGAGCTTCGGGAGTCCTGAGGCCCACGGAGCAACTTGCCTATGAGTCCTCATTGGATTGCTCTGAGTGGCAGACTGAGGATGAGGAGTCCCCTAAAACCTGTTACCACTGCAATGTCCCGTCAGATTCTCCCATCTCGGAGTCTTGACAGCGATCCCTGCTGGAGGATATGTGCTTCCTTGATTTCATCTAAGGCCCTGGCGTTCCCTATGGCGTCAGAGGAGGACCCTCGGGCGGATGAGTTGGAAATCCTCCAGTATGAGGCCCCTCCTGAGGGAATTTCTCACGGTGCCTATCCCTCCCATCCTGGAACGGCTGATGGCTCCATATGTGGAAGACACTGGTGTCGGTGCCAGTGGTGAGCAAGCGGCTCGACTCGATGTATCGAGTTTGCTGGAACCCAGGCTTCCAGAGCTGCAGTATAACTCCATGGTGGTGGAGCCAGCCATGTGTCGGCTGAAATGTCAAGACACACTCCTCGGTGTCCCCTGGTAGGGAGGCCTGCACCTTGGACGCCCTTGGCAGAAAGTGTTACCAGGGCTCGATGCTCATCAGCTTCATCCAGGCCTACCAGCTGTACTTGGGCATGTACCTGAGAGACCTGGTGAAGAAACGCGCCAGGTTCTCAGCTGGTTTCTCCAAGAAACCCCTTCAGTGGTTCAAGAACCTGGCCAAGGCCATCCGTGAGTGCTCCAAGTTTCTTGGGCAGGCTATAACGAGTTTGAGTCAGCGACTCAAATAGTGGCGGTGGGCATCAGTGCATGACGCCAAGCTTGGCTACAGTCATTCGACCTTGAGCAGTGGGTTCAGGACAAATTGGTCGATATCCCATGCCAAGGAGAGAACCTCTTTGACAAACCCATGACGAGGACCAGGCTCTATAAAAAGACCGCTGCCCCTCCCCAACGGATGGGCTCGGGTAAAAATTCCTTCTACCAGAGGAAAGGAGCTGTTTACAGAAACTACCCACCTTTTCAGGCCTCCCTGGCTCCTCAACAGGGTCAGCAGGCCAAGGAACATGGGCATGGCCCTCATAAGCAGAAGATTCCAAAACTCCAGGCACCATATGTGAGGACTGACTTCCTCCTTGTTCCTGGAGAAAATGTAGTTACTCACCTGTAACAGTTGTTCTCCAGGAACAAACAAGAAGTCAGTCCTCACACATGGGTGACGTCAACATCGACGGAGCCCGCGTGGAGCATTTTCTCCAGCTTTCAAAGGAAGCCTTTGGGAATGCCACCACTCGTGCATGGTCCTCTTCCCACCTAAAGGTACATCTCCAGGAACAAGCAGGAATGTAGTCATCACATATGGGTATCGTCGGTACCAACGGAGCCTGCACGGGACCGCTCCCCAGTGTCCAATTAGAAAGCCTTTGGGAGCATCCCACAGTGCCTGCGGTGCTGCCTTCCCGCCTTTCCCAACTGCCTCTCTCCAGTTCTTTGTTTTCCGCGGAGCCAGCAGGTCGTTTTTGTAAGGGTATCTGTTCTTTCCTTTCTCAGCACTTACCCTTGGGACGTCCTCTAATTCTCTGGGTCGAGGAATTACTTTATCTTCTCTGTCTGGGATCCCAGGGGAACAAACACACACACACACATAAGTAGCATGTAAGTTTATTCCATATGTTAGAAGTGCAGTCTATCTTTTATACAGTATCAAAAACATATATACGTCATAAACCCATCCCAGCAGCATAGCCCTGCACCTGCTATTGCTAATTAGCAATCGTACAAACTGGTACCAGTCTCTGTGAAGATCACTGAATCTTGTCTTAGCACAACACATTCCTTTCTATCTAGGTATGGTCCCTTTGTATAGCAAGAAACTGATTTCCCCTTACAATTCCCCCCTTTGGGCCTGTATAGGCCCACTAGAAGAACAGCCTAACAATCTACTACAAAATAACAGGCATTATTAATGGAATATCTGTACGCAGCAGCTCAGGTACATCAGCCGCTGTAAAAGCAGGAGTATAAGATTACATAAAAGTGGTGGAGCTCTGTAGGGCCTTCCGACAGCAGCCAAGAACAAATGAAAATATACAACAGAAAAGAACAAGGATTATAAAACCGCTCCATAGGGCAATAATCAGCCCTTTGAGACCAACCCAAAGGAAGATACATCAGAGTAAGCATGAGAAACTGCTGTAGTTGAAGAACAGTATAGAGCAGTATTAGACAGGCTAAAAGCAGAAACAATAAAACAATCTGTAGCATTAAAACTAAAGACAGTGTACAATGGGCAAGGGACCTAGTCATATCCCAAAGAGGGGCGAGTAACACCAATGTTATACAAGGAAGCAGAAAAAGAAACATGGGGCTGGGTGAAGTTTAAATTGTCAAGTACAGTAAACTTCTGCATTTCACACAGATTAGAAGGTACAGTAATGAGACATGTTGAGAGAAAAGCTCCAGCTTGTAGCGAGCTGCGCACACAAAAGGTAAGGCAGTCTGGGCAAGTAGTATTGCCGTATTAACAGTTCCAGAGATGGGCTGAAGGAGGCATCACATGAGTGGTAGGAGGAGTCAACACAGTCTTGTGCGTGATGGTCAGGAGGCTGGAGGGCGGTCTGGAACCGAAGATGATGTCAGTGGAGACGATACACGTTTGATTCTTGACGCATGGATCCACGAAGGGCAGGAGTCCCACAGGATGGCTGTCCATGTGATGGCGATCACTGTAGTTGGAGGTCCGTAGGGCGGGTCTAGGGTACTGTGCTTGTGAGGTGCTCTGACCTGTACCTGGTCACCAACCTTGAAGGGATATGTTGGTTCGGTACCTCTAGGCCGAAAGCTGCTTTTCTTCAGGAGTCTTCTCCTCTCCTCTCCAGTTGCTAGGGCCTTGGCTGCCCCGGCGTCAGCTACTTCTCATCCTGGTCCTGAAGCCAGATCTATAGATGGAGAATGTTTCCAGCGAGGGCAATGGCTTCAGGATCTTTTAGCCGCCACCTTCACTGTAATCGGTGTTATCAGAAGAACTTGGAACGGTCCCATACTGGAAAAGGGGCTTGTACTGTGTGCTGGTGGTATGTCTTTACCAAAATCCAGTCTCCGGATTGAAAGAAAAGAGCTGAGTCATCCAGCAGAAAGGACTGGACCCGCTGAGCATACCTGTGGAGGGAAGAGAGTTGCCTCTGCTGCTAGGAAATACAAGAGATCAAATGTGAGGCTCAGGAGTATAAAAAATAAGCAGTCTTCCATATAATAGTTCAAAGGGAGAAAAATTTCAGTCTACTCCCTTAGGGCAGTTTGTTTGTTTTTTTGTTGTTGCTGAACAGAGTCAAAGGCAGGACAGTTTAGTGTCTTTACAAAGGTTTTTTTTAAGGTTTCGGAGGTTCCCCCTTCGTGGGTTGCTGTTTGCATACAACAGCCAAATCCTAAGCAACTCAATTTAACTACTACATTTTGACAAGATGCCCACACTTCCTCAATTGTTCCACAATTTTAGAATTATACCAATTTGTAAAAATTTGTGTAGGTAACTTTCCTCCTTCATGTGTCGGGCCAAGACACATAGAGGCAAAAAGCGATAAAAGCATCTGAAAAAGCACCACATGGCCAGTGTGGGTCTCCCCAAAGCTCATTAGGATGAAAAGTGCACTCAGCCTATCTCCAAGTGTCTATTTCCAATTATTGGGTATATCTCTGGGCTAGATGATTTCCAAAATTGGAGTTAATGGGGATGGCATAATCAAATATTGTAGAGTATTCATTGTCAGTTTTCTTTCTAGGTGGATACATCGGATACATCATTTCACATTTCAATTCACCCTCACCATTTTATAATGTTAATCTGAGTTCTCCTTTCCAACATGAATATTCCATCACACTCCTCTCAACACCACTTTTTTTTCCACTTACATCATTCCATCAAACTACATGCATAGGTCCTTCTGTCTTTTTTATACCATACTAGTGTATCCTTATTTGGCAAGGCTGCTAAGAACATCAAACAATTGTTAAAAACTTAGTATTTTTGTAAACAAAGGTATATAAAATATAAATGTAGATCCTTTTCAATAAGCATAACAATATGAGTAAACAGTGCTCATTCTAATTAGCAACTGCCTAAACAAAATATAGGTAAAGTCCTTACAATATAGACTAGTGCTTCACGGCATTTTATAACATCAATCCCAATAGGAAGGAGTATGGCTTCTAACAGAACGGTCGCATAATCTCTCAGGTGTGACTAAAGTCTATCTTATACCCGGTTCCCAGTGAGAGTGCTGTGGAAACTTAATATTTGAGGACTGATCTTATAATTGCAGTGCCCACAAGGATCTATGCAAGTTACTCACTAATCATGGTGTTTAAGAGATCCTTTTGAGGTGAGAGGCCTAAGAAGGTTCAAGGCATTTGTGGTTGGGCCTCATGATGATATTTCCTCGGGTTCTTCTTGGCCTACCTTCCCCTGCCTATTCATGTCTCTGCCAAGGCATAAATATGCAAGGTTCATGTTCTTCAGGCCTTGGGGGTCTTCGAGGAGTCTTAAAGCAGTCAGAATTCCGGTGGCCCAGATCATCACACTCTGAGCAGCTCGTTTATTGCCTTTCCCAAGGCTGTAGCCTCACCTTCTGTCTCTCTCACTCTCTGCTTCTTTTTTTTTTTTTTTTTCAAACCGCCCCTGGATCATTGCTGACAAGCAAGACCTTGGTTTGGGGTTGTTTTTGCTTTTTTTTTGTTTGTTTGTTTGTTTTTCCAATGAACTCAAGTTAATGTTATTGTTTTATTTGTCTGCTAACTTTACAAATATTCTCATATTTCCTGGGAACTAAGCTCCATCTTTCCACTAAATGTGATCTATGTGCTTGGGAACAAAGCAATTTCAGATCAGCCTCTTTCCAAAATTCTATAATTTCTGTGTATACTGAACCTCTACATAATGTACTGCTACAAGTATTTTGGTAACATAAGTAAGTGCAAGTGTGTAAACTAAAGAAAATGTGTATGTCATAGTGCTACAATATACTGTATTCCTAAAACTGAAATGTTAACTTTCAAAACAAAGTACAATTTTTTTTTTCTCTGGACCCCAACACATAAAATTCAAATACAGGAAAACAGATGAATTTATCCTAAAATCCAATATTGTAATAAATTAAACTGGAAAGGTCAATATAGCCAGCACCCATGGTGCTACTGTCCTGTTCATCAGCCATCCACACCAAGCTAAACAATGCAAAGTAATTAATTTAAATCTTACAGTTCAGGAAACAGACATTCAAATAACATGAAACTGCAAAAAGGTAAATTCAGAATCATACTTTGTCACATTTAAATTAAAACCTTATACATAATACTTGAGACTGGTATCAAACTGATCTGAAACAATGAAATTATGTTAAAGCAATTTGCTTAGAGTAACAGTTCAACCTTGATGTTTACTTTGCTATTTGTGTTTGAGATAACAGCAGGCTCTCTTGTGTCCAGATTCCTTCAGGCAAATGCAGATTACTATATAGTTGAACAAGAGAGAGAAAAGTCCTAAATATTAAGAGTTTAAAAATAAAAAGTTGCGTTGCTTGAGAATTGTCACTAGCTGTGATTACTATTAAATTCCTATCGTTACACAGCTGGAGAAAAAAGTCTGAAATTTCTCACACGTTGGCATACACCCAGCCAAGCAGATATCTGCTCTTAGTTTTAGGCAAAGGTAACTCCACAATACCCTTTATTCTCTCCGGATTTATTTCCTCTTTCCTTCACTTTGAGGTGTCCCAAATACTTAACCTCCCTCTTCACATATTGTAATTTTTTATTATTTTTTATTTATTTATTTTTTTTCTGAACTTAGCAGGCCCAAAACACATACCCCAAATCTACTACACTGAACCATGTGTGATCATGCAGAATTTTTCTCTACAAGTTATATAAGGGTATGGGACCACAGGATGCTGGGTCTAGACAAGCTTATTCAAATTCCTTAAATGCTGCCCCACCCACTAAAACATATAACAGAGGTTTTTAATTTAAACAGAAGACAAGTCAAAGCTTACAAAAACAACAGTATTTCATCATTAGCATCTTACAGTTCTTATCATTCTCCCCCTTTTCCTTACCGCGGTCTGTGCACAGAATTACTCAATTGCTGCAGTGTTTGCTTTTAAAGCAACGATTTCCACAATCTGGTTTACAACACCTCTGCGTTTTTCAACTCCGGGACCATTACCAGCTAGCAGAGAAACCTCTCTGCAGAGGAGGAGGTGAGACTGTTGAAATCAACAGGACGCGTCTTCGCACCTCCACTCAGCAGGAGTCACGCTACTGTGGGAAAATCCCGGCGAGCCCCAGCTGTTATTTACACCGTTACCTGTGGCCAATTCACCTTTGGCCAACCTGGCCAGTGAGACTCAGAGAGGAATATTGTGAAGCAGGTTAAGAGCTCTTTTAGTAGTAGTATTATTCAGTACATTGCTATAGCAATGGGTGTCTAAATACACACACCCTTTTACATATTTCAGTGACAGTTATACCGTTGTTGAGTACAAAAGTAATTTTTTTTTTTTTTCTATTTAGCTTGTCGTCTTACAATATGGCAATAAATAGACACTCTGCAAATAAATAATAATTTACATTTTAGTATGCCGTTTAACTTTAAGTTTCTGTTCTGTCTGCCTGTCCATAGCCTTTGAACACAAAGAACAGGAAGGGAGGGGGAGGGAAGAGCGGAGCATGTGTCGCTCAAGCTCTACTATCTCCAGATGCAGCAAGTTACAGCACACATCGAAAAGCATCTAAAAGAATTACTTGTACTTAATTTCAGTATTTATAAAAACAACAAAGTAAACTGCTAAAAACCTAACTACTCCCTCAGTGATTAGGAGATTCGGAATCTACGGGGAGGGGCCCCGGGGGGTACAGGAGTACAACTGGAATACAAAGTCTGCTTAACAAGAGATTTAAACCTAATGAAAACCGGGCTGGTCCCCTTTACTCAGGAACCCCCCCCCCCCCCCTTTTTAGCTAAAGAAGATAGGAAAGGCGTGGAAGAATAGAGAGACAAATAAACACCGCTTGTCACTTGCATTCCAGGGACTCTGAGTCATCAGTTTTACCTTCGCCAGAGACTGGGGGGGGGGGGGGTGTCGTATAGGCACAGAGATAAACTAAGCACAGTAAACATGCTAACAGACTTCTTCAGCAGAATTAGCAAATGTCCGGTAACCTATACCAAATCAAAAAAAACCCCATTCTATTAAAACAAACATTTCCTTGATTTAAACAAACACTACGATTATTTCTTGTTTAACAAACCAACATGTAAGTGTAACCTACACCGACAGCATATGTAAGATGCCTTTTTTAACTGCAGTTTTAAACCTTATCACAACATGTAGCTGCACACGCATTCCCACGGATTCTGAAGCGGCCCCCTTACCTTGGGACCCCCTCATCCTCTAATGAAGTCACAACAAACGCACGTCTGGCCACTTGCTTTCTGCACTGTACCCGTCACTAGCGCTATTGCTTCGGAGTACGGCAGGGGCATTTTGCCAAACTCACACAGGCACACAAGCACACAGAGAAGGTGGTTACCACAGACCCAGCAGGACGTCTCTGTTATTCACTGCGCTCCCCAAGCGCATTTTCCCAGCGCTCCCCAAGCGCATTTTCCCAGCGCTCCCCAAGCGCATTTTCCCAGCGCTCCCCAAGCGCATTTTCCCAGCGCTCCCCAAGCGCATTTTCCCAGCGCTCCCCAAGCGCATTTTCCCAAGACTAGCTACCAAAGCAACGTCAATTAAAAAATCCTTGTGCAGATACCAAAGCTGCTTCAATTTAGAAAGTGCATCGGGGAAATCCCACTTCTGACACCAAATTGTAAGGGTATCTGTTCTTTCCTTTCCCAGCACTTACCCTTGGGACGTCCTCTAATTCTCTGGGTTGAGGAATTACCTTATCTTCTCTGTCTGGGATCCCAGGGGAACAAACACACACACACACATAAGTAGCATGTAAGTTTGTTCCGTACGTTAGGAGTGCAGTCTATCTTTTATACAGTATCAAAAACATATATACGTCATAAACCCATCCCAGCAGCATAGCCCTGCACCTGCTATTGCTAATTAGCAATCGTATAAACTGGTACCTGTCTCTGTGAAGATCACTCAATCTTGTCTTAGCACAACACATTCCTTTCTATCTAGGAATTCACAGATGGGCCTCATGGTCCCTTTGTATAACAAGAAACTGATTTCCCCTTACAGTTTTCCTGTCACCGCAGAAATTATCCCATATTTTTCATTCTTTTTTTGTGGTAGCGTCTGCCTTCCTCGACGCTATACCGGTACCGCCGGTTCTTTCTTTCTTTAAAAAAAAAACCAATTTCTAATCTTTTATCTGGATTTTCCAGCCTTTTTTCTCTCGGGTGCCACATGCCATTTTGGGCACTAGGCCCAATTTTTCCTCAACATGGAAAAACCCGCTTCAGGTTTTAAAAAGTGTTCCAAGTGTGGCGGTACCATCTCCGTCACCGACACTCACGAGTGGTGCCTCAAATGTTTAGGTCCTGACCACTCCATCTCGGAGTATTTTGCTGTGGGATGATGTCGAAGAGGGGTCAGCAGAACCGAGCTGCTAAGCTTAGCACCCTTTTTCCCTCCGATGCATCATCCGTGGCATCGACGTCTTCCAGGGCTTCGTCTTCCTCCCCCCATGGATCTCAGGTAACCAAACATAAATCTGGCCAGTCCTCAAAGGGTAGATCTCCTTCCAAGCATCGAGATGCCTCTGGCGTTGCCCTTGAGGGACTTGTACCAGCAAAATTGCCCCGGCGGGAGTCTTCGGCTTCCAAAGCACTATCGGGGCTCCAGGATGTTCTCGAGGCCTCAACCTCGGCAGAACTACTGTTGCCATGCTTTGGGGTACCGGCCGCTTAGTCCGGTACCGACACCCAGGCATCGGCAGCGTCAATTGACCAGAGATTCCTGGCTATTGAGCGCAGTCTGGCGGCTCTCCTTGCGGCATTGGTGCCTTTGGGACCGCTTCAGCCGGTACCGACACCGGTTCCGGCACCGATATCGGTACCCCTACCGACAGCATCGACATTGGCAAGTATGCTACCAACACCGAGTCATGCTATTTCCTCTGGTATCGACAGGCCGGTACCGGACCCCTCTGGTACCAACTTCTATCGGTATCGGACCCCTCCGGTACCGACTTCTATTGGTATCATGCTTTACAAGAGCACCCAGACAGAAGATATTTTGAATCCTCCGATGACTCTGAGGACTCTGACAGCTCTGTCGATGCCGGAGTACTTCTCTCTGATGAGCCTTCTTCTCCTAAACGTAGAATGTCTCCTCCAGAGGATATATCCTTTCAGGACTTTATTAGGGAGGTAGCTAGGGGTCTTTCCATCACAGTGGCTCCTGAAACGGAGCCCAGAGCAAAGGAGTTGGAGATTTTACAATATCCTAAAGCTCCCAAGGAAGCGGCTACTTTGCCTATTCATGATATCTTGCATGATCTCATGTTAAGAATGTGGGAAACACCTCTTACCACCTCTCCTCATTCCCGTAGACTGGATACCATGTATCGAGTACCTCCTTGTCCTGGATTTCAAAAATCTCAGTTGCCACACCACTCCATAGTGGTGGAGTCAGCTATGAGAAGGATCAAGAGTGTAAAGAGACATGCATCTAATCCTCCAGGATGTGAATGTAGGACTCTTGATGCCTTTGGACGTCGAACATTCCAGGCCTCTCTGCTTTCTGCCAGGATTAGTTCCTACATCTTATACATGGGAATGTTCCTTAAGGAGGTTACAGGAGATCTCGAGCTTATGAGCCCTCTCCATCCTGATAAGAGGCAGGATTATCTTACACTTGTCAAACATGCCCAGGATATTTCCAAGTTTGTTAATCGTGTAGCTTTTGATTGCTTTGAGTGCATAAGCAGAACCTCTTCCATTGCCATAGGTGCTCGTAGGATTGCCTGGCTCCAGGATCTGACTTAGAACTCTGGGTACAGGACAAACTGGGCAATATCCCTTGTACAGGTGAAAATCTCTTTGGCAAAAATTGGCAAGAGAAAGCTAATGAGCTGGATGCTGATAACACCACTGTGGATAGGCTATCCAAGGTTACAGCTGATCCTGCAAGGAGAAAATCCTTCAAGAAACCATTCGTCTCTAAAAAGAAGAGGTTTCATCCCTCCTATACCCAGCAGGTGCATTCTGCAGGTCAGTCCGCCCGAAAGGGACAGCAGCCCCCAAAGCAAAGGAAATCAAAGACTGCTAAGCCTCAATCGACCCAGCAGACTCAGCCTTCACAGGGGCTTTGACTCTCATCTAGAGAACTTGGTCTTCCTCTCCCTGAACGGGCCAGAGCCTTCCACCATCCCAGGAAGGTTGTGTCATTTTGCCCCCAGATGGTGGCAGATAACAGCAGAAGAATGGACTCTTTCCATTGTAAGAGAGGGGTACAAGCTTCATTTCTTCAACATGCCCCCTCCTACGGTGGTAAGGCAGTTCAATTCTCAGGCTTCTCTCAACACAGTGGAGGAGTGGCCTAGTGGTTGGGGCAAGGTACTTCAGGCTGGAAGGTCGGGGGTTCAAATCCCACTAGAGGACAGCAACCTTGGGCCGGAAGGACTGGGGTTTCTAGTCCCACAGGTGCTCCTTGTGGTCTCGGGCAAGCCACTTAACCCCTCCATAGCCCATGTTCCCTGTAAAATAGTTATCTCCAAGTTATAATGCCCTGTTCAATGTAATTTCAGTTTGTTCAATGTAAACCGCACTGATGCAGAATAGTATGGTATATAAGAGAATATAAATAAATAAAATAAAATAAAACACTCAGTTGAGTCAAGAGGTTACTTTACTTCTTGCCCAGGGGGCAATAGAAGACGTACCCATTTCCCAACAGGGTACAGGGTTTTACTCCCCTTATTTCCTTATTCCAAAGAAAACAGGGGGACATAGACCCATTTTAGACCTCAGAGAACTGAACAAATTCCTGTTCAAAGAGAAATTCAAGATGATTTCTCTGGGAACTCTGCTGCCATACTTTCAGAGTCAGGATTGGCTTTGTTCTCTAGATCTCAAGGATGCGTACACTCATGTTCTCATCCATCCAACTCACCGAAGGTTCCTTCGCTTCCTGTTTCAAGGAAAGCACTACCAATACAGGGTGCTTCCTTTTGGCCTAGCCTCAGCACCAAGGGTGTTTACGAAATGCATGGCTGTAGTGGCAGCATTTCTTCGCACTCTAGGAATTTCGTCTTCCCTTACTTAGACGACTGGCTCATTCGAGCCCCATCAGAGTCGGAGGCCAGAATTTCCCTATCTTGAACAATGCGTATCCTTCAGTATTTGGGCCTGGTCATAAACGTCCCAAAATCCAGCCTAACTCCCACTCAATCTCAATCAAGCAAGGGCCTATCTTCCACAGGCCCGCTGCCTTCGCATTGTGCAGTTAGCCTCCCAGGCAGTGTTAAAAACTCATCTCACAGAGACTTCCGGTGACGTCACGGGGCAGATGGCCGCAAGGTAACGGAGCTCCGTCTGATTCCCGACCAACGGAGGCCATGAGCGATTTTCCCAACGTAAAAAGCACGGAGAAAGCGACCCTAGGAGGTGGGATGGCAGCCCGCAAGAAATTAGCCGGGTTTAAATCCAAGTACGCCCCGAAAGATGACAAAGGCCCGCAGCGCCCTGAGATGGAGGAAGAGAATGGCGGCGGGGAGAGCTCCGGAGATGACAGCAGCGGGCCGGAGTTGAGCTCCTCCGGGGTGGAATTAAAGGACTGGCTAGCGGAGTTTAAGAAGGACCTGCGTGGAGACATTAAAGACTTGCGCAAAGATTTAAAAGCGGAGCTCCATGCTCTACACCAGGAATTGAACGGCCTGGGGAATCGAGTAGAGGAGGTAGCTGACCACGTGGAGACGGTGGAAAGTGCTCTCAGAGAGGTAGAGGGGGAGCAGCGCCGCTTGTGAACGGCAGGAGGAAATGCAAGCCAAAATGGAAGAAATGGAAGATAGAGCCCGCAGGAACAATCTGCGATTTAAGGGGATCCCTGAAACGGAGAAATATAGGGATTGTGTCCAGACGGTGCAACGAATATGCCAACATGTTCTCAGACTGGGAGACACAGAGGGCGACCACGTGGAGGCTGTGGGTGTAGAGAGGGCACACCGCAGCCTAGGCCCCCGTAGAGATCAGCGTGCGAAAGATGTGATTGCCTGTCTGAGCAGTTTTCCTCTAAAAGAGCGGATCCTGAATGCAGCCAGGAAATATGGTCGCATTGCCTGGGATTCTTGTGAGGTGGAGATTTACAACGATTTATCATCTGGGACCTTGGAGCGGCGGCGCAGCATGAAAGAGGTCACGGCGTTCTTGCGGGGGAAAGGACTGCGTTACCGCTGGTTGTTCCCCTTTGGGCTTTTGCTCACAGTCAATGGTATCTCGAGGCGAGTTAAGGGAGCAGATGAGGCGTGGAGTGCTCTGCATGAATTGGGCTGTGAACATCTTCCTAAGACTGCGGCTAGTGGAGTACATCAGGAAGAACGTGGCAAAGAGCAGCGCCTGTCCCAGTGGAAGCGTGTTTGTGAGAAAGGTAAAAGGCTCAAGAGATTATCTCAGGATGCATTGGAGGGGGACTCTGTGGCACCACCATGAACACTGAAGGGGAGTAACTGTTGAAATGTTTGCTTTGGGGTTGTGTATTGAATGAGGACGGGAGGGGGTGGTGGTGGATCGTAGGGAGTAGGTCGGTATGGAGGGTGGGGGTATGGATGTTTGTTGGGGGATTGAACTTGGGGGACAAGGGCATGGTGGGGCCAGGGATGGAGGGGGGAGAGGCCAGTGGGGGCGCTGAAAAGAGGTTGGGGATTCTGATATGGGAGGGGGTCGGGAGAAGACATGACTCACACGGAAGTTTGCTTGGGGAGAGAAGGAGGCGGGGGGTGGGGGGGAGGGTGGAGGGAGGGAGGCAGGGGTGAGGGGGTGGGGGGTGGGCGGAGGAGGGGTGGGGGAGGGGGGCGGGGGGGGGAAAGGAGGAGGGGGGTGGTGCGAGGCTGCCACATTTGGGAGGGCGGAGGGAGGGGGAGTGACATAAGGGAATGCTGCGGATTGGATCTATAAATGTAAAGGGGTTGAACTCTCCGCAAAAACGGCGGCACTTTTTTAGAGAGCTTCAGGATAATCGGTGGGAGGTGATTCTGGTGCAAGAAACGCATCTCAAGGGTAGCGAAATTGCTCGCTTAAAACATTCTGGATATCCGGAGCAGTTTTTCTCCTGTGCAAAAGGGGGGGAACGGAAGCGGGGGGTTGCCATTTTGGTGAAGCGGGGGGTGGGGTTCCAGGTGCTGGGATGGTTTAAAGATATGGAGGGGAGAATTGTGGGGGTGAAGGGGAGGTGGGGGACGGAGGAGATATGCATAGTCTCCGTGTATGCTCCCAACGGAACTCAGGGGCCCTTCTGGGACTCTACCCGGAGGCTTTTGGATCGGGAGGCTCAGGGACAACTGGTGGTCGGGGGCGATTTTAATTGCACCCTCCAGGATGGGTGGGACAGGAACCCTCGGGGCTGGGAGGGGCGGGGGTCTAATAGGAAAGGGCTCAAAAAGCTTATGGAGCAGCATAATTTGGTGGATGTGTGGAGACACAGACACCCCACCGGGAGAGAATACACTTTTTTCTCTGCTCCGCATCAATGCTGGAGCAGGATAGATATGATTCTGATGAGTGAGGCCTGGTTGGTGGGGGTTACAGAAGCTGAGATCAGTCCAATTGTGTGGTCGGATCATAGCGCGGTGGGGGTAGAGGTCCGTGGCAGGCGGCATTTGGGCACCCGGTTCTGGCGGTTGAACGAGAGCCTTTTGAAAAATAAGGGGGTGCTGATGGATATTAAGGGGGCGATTCAGGAATACTTGACCCTCAATGATGATGGGCAGGTACGCGATGTCCTGGTATGGGGGGCTTTGAAAGCGTATATTCGAGGGCGGTTTATTTACTGGGGGGCGAGGTTGAAGAAGGAAAGGGGGCGGAAAATGGAGGGGTTGCGGGAGGAGGTGAAGGCAAGGGAACGGGTTTTCCGCGCAGAGGGCTCGGTGAGAGCCCGGAAAGACCTGGAGCGAGTCCGTGGGGAACTACGGGATCTGCAAGTGGAGAAGATTGCGTTTGATTTGCAACGGGTTCAACAGGTTTATTATGAGTATGGTAATAAGGCTGGGCATTTGCTGGCTCGTAAATTGCGAAAGAGAGTAGCGGCGTCTTTGATCTATCAAATTCGGCACCGGAATGGGGAAGTGTTAAGGGAAGAAAGGGCTATTCGGGAGTGTTTTGAACAATATTATCGGGAGCTCTATCGGAGACAAGCGGGGGTAGAGACCGAGCATATTCAGGAGTACCTGGAGGGACTGGAGCTGTCGTGTTTCGGGGAGGAAGCCAAGGATGGGCTCGAGGGGGCATTGACGGCGGAAGAGGTGGGCAGGGTGGTGAAAGGGCTGCGAGGGGGCAAATCTCCGGGCCTAGATGGCCTACCTGGGGTTTTCTATCAGCAGTTTTGGGACGAGGTTGGGGGACTACTGTTGCGAGTCTTTAATGGGATGTTGTCCGAGGGTGGAGAGCTGCTTCCTGAAATGTTAACGGCGGGCGTATCGATCCTGCCTAAGCCTGGGAAGGATCCGCTGGAATGTGGCTCTTATCGGCCGATATCCCTACTCAATGTGGATGTCAAGATTTTGGCAAAGGCATTAGCGGACAGATTGGCCCCCTGGATGCCTTCGTTGGTACACAAAGATCAATCGGGCTTTATATTAGGGAGGCAAACAGGGGATAATATTTACAGGGCCATTGAGGTCATTGAGATTGCGAGGGGGGGGAGAGAAGCCTGTATTTTGATGTCCATAGATGCCGAGAAGGCATTCGATCGGGTACACTGGGAGTTTGTCTGGCAGGTGCTAAGGAAGATAGGGTGCGGGCCAAACTTTTTCTTTCTCGGCTGGGTGGAGGGGCTATATAGGGGGCCTCGAGCGCGGGTCAAGGTTAATGGGAGTTATACGGAGGACTTTGCCTTGGAACGCGGGACTCGGCAGGGTTGTCCCCTTTCCCCATTGTTATTCGCTCTGGCGGTCGAACCCCTGGCGCAACGGATCCGGGTTAATACTTTGATTAGTGGGATAGTGGCGGGCGGAGTGGAACATAAGATCTCGTTATACGCGGATGATATCCTTTTGTTCATCAGCAAGCCAGTGGAGAGCCTGAGAAGTATTATGGCAGAAGTGGAGAGGTTTGGGGGAGTGGCAGGCTTCAAGATGAACACGGGTAAGACGGAGGTTTTAAATCTTACGGCCCCTTGTGGTGTGGTACAGGGTTTAAAGAAGGTTTACCCCTTTCGTTGGGTACCGCGGTCTCTGGGATACTTAGGAGTTCAACTTTCCGGAAGATACGAAGATTTATATCGGGTCAATTATCCCAAAGTACTGGGGGAGCTGCACAGGGACTTAGACTGCTGGATGCAAGCGGAAGTATCTTGGTTTGGTCGGGTCGCCGGGGTGAAGATGAATCTTCTGCCCCGTATTCTCTATTTGTTTCAGGTGCTCCCTGTAAAGGTTCCCGACAAGGTATTTCGGGCCCTGCAGAGGAAGGTGTTTCAATATATTTGGAAAAGGAAACCCCCGAGGATAGCGCGGGAGGTTCTCTATGCTAACAAACGGGAAGGGGGGATCGGGGTACCCAACCTACGGGTCTATTATCAAGCGGCGCAGTTGCGGCTGGCCATGGACTGGAGGGGTCGGGGGGAGGTGAAACAGGGGGTGCTAGTAGCGCGGGAATATGTGAAGGGTGGGAGGCTGTCGGCATGGCTCTGGGCGAGGGGGAAGGATCGGCGGGATTTAGGGGTGGGCTCCCCATCCATGCAGCAGGTGGGATCGGTATGGGATGAGGTCCGGGCAAAGGGATATGTAGGAGGGGGGAAAGGGTTCTCTCTTGCGACTCCGTGGAGGGGGGATAAGGAGTTTCGTCCCGGGTGGGAGGGAGGGGCCTTTGATGGCTGGACCCGGAAGGGGCTTGAGTGCTTTTTCCAGCTGATGGACGGTGATGAACTAGTGTCGTTTAGTGAATTGCGGGAGAGTTATGGGCTCCGGGAGGTGGACCGCTTCCCTTTAGCTCAGGTTCAGTCTTACCTCCGGGGAAGGAAGGGTAAGGGTGATTTAGTAGCGGACCTGACCGACGTCGAAGCGGTGTGGGTAGGGATGGGGACTACTCGGGGGATGATCTCAGCTCTGTATAAGGGGATTTGTAGGCAGGGGGGTACTAAATTTAAATATATGATCGAATGGGAGAGGGACCTGGGGGTATCCCTGGGGGAGGCGGCCTGGATGGAGATTTGGGATCAGCTTAAAAAGATTCCAATGTCGACTAGCATCAGGGAAAACAGTTATAAAATAATGACGCGGTGGTACTACACACCGGACCGGTTGCACAAGATGTATGCTGGTACGTCCTCTGCCTGTTGGCGTGAATGTGGGGGAGTGGGGACTTTTTGGCATATCTGGTGGGATTGTGCAAAAATTCAGATTTTCTGGAATCAGATACGGGATTGGATACGGGTTACCTTGGGGGAGGATCTTGAGTTATCTCCGGGTCTGTTCCTGCTGTCTTGGGGGGGGCTACAGGGGAAAAGGAGGGGGCGGGGGGTAATAGCATGTTTATGCGCGGCGCGCTGTGTAATAGCGGCAGCCTGGAAGCGCAAGGAAGCGCCAGGGATTGGAGAGTTTGAAGGGCGTATACATCATATACTCTCCATGGAGCGGTTAACAGCAGCCAGAAGGGAGAAGGGGGGGCTCTTTGAAGTTAGGTGGGGGAAGCTGTGGCGAGGCATGTATCCGGAGGGGGGAGGGATGGGGGGAGGGGGGGCGGTGCGGGGTGAGGGGAAGGGATGGCCTTTTAAGGGGGGGGGTGGGGAAGGGGGAAGGGGACTAGGGGTTGGGTATTTGCTTTTGTTAATGTATAGCAGGATGGAAATGGGGGCTGACCTCCTTGGAGTGTTTGTGTTGAAATGTTTTGTTTAAGTGTGATAAAAATTTAATAAAAACGTTTAAATGGAAAAAAAAAAAAAACTCATCTCACTGCTCGGGAAATGTTACAACTACTAGGCCACATGGCATCTACCGTGCACGTGGTTCCCTATGCTCGCCTCCATATGAGAGCAGCCCAATGGACTCTATCCACTCAGTGGACTCTAGCATCAGGCTGCATGTCAGACAAAATAGCAAACACAAGTCTCCTTATTTTGTCTCTACAATGGTGGCAGTCAACCCAAAACATGTTGGTGGGGTCCTCTTTCTAGCAACCCCTACCCCAGGTCACTCTAACAACAGACGCCTCACAAGTGGGTTAGGGAGCTCATCTGCAAGATCTCTCTACCCAAGGCACCTGGACTCCACAGGAGACCCACTTACATATCAGTTTCCTAGAACTCAAAGCAATCTTCCTTGCTCTTCGAGTGTTCCATACCCAGCTCTGCTACAAGACAGTCCTAATTCAGACGGACAATCAAGTAGCTATGTTCTATCTGAACAAGCAGGGAGGAACAGGCTCTCTGTCGCTTTGCAACGAAGCTTTGCGACTATGGGTCCTCGCCAGAGAGCATCAAATTCATCTCCTGGTGGTGTATCTGCCAGGCATTCAAAACTCTTGGGCAGACAGACTCAGTCGAGTTCTGCTTCCACACGAATGGTCTCTCCATGCAGACCAGGTAGCAAAACGTTTTCAAATTTGGGAGACCCCGGACATAGATCTCTTTGCAAGTCCGTTGAATGCCAAACTTCCCCGGTTCTATTCCAGAATTCCGGCTCAGGGTTCTCAGGCCAGGGATGCTTTCCTCCTCCATTGGGGTCAGGACTTCCTATATGCCTTTCCACCCATTCCCCTAATTCCCAAGACCCTATTCAAGCTTCAGAGAGACAAAGGCCACATGATTCTCATAGCTCCACATTGGCCATGGCAGGTGTGATACCCTCTGCTGCATCTCTCTCAAGCTCCATCTCTGGAATTAGGATCTGCTCCAGATCTCCTGTCTCAGGAGGGCGGGATGTTGTGGCATCCCAATCCCCACTCTCTGCATCTCAGGGCCTGGTTGCTGAGAACCTAGACCTTCATGGTCTTAACCTTTCTCAACAAGTAAGGGATGTCCTTTATGCTTCCAGGAAACCTTCCAGAAGACGCTCTTATGCTTTCAAGTGGAAAAAGGTTTTCCATATGGTGTTCGCAAAAGGGTCTTCACCCCTCTGCGATACCTCTGGAATCTTTACTGGAGTATCTCCTGCATTTATCTAATGCAGGACTTAAGACTAACTCAGTAAGAGTCCATTTAAGTGCTATTTCAGCTTCTTTAAAGCCTTTAAATGGACAACCTATTTCCTCTCATCCTCTCATAGCGAGATTTATGAGGGGCCTTCTTCTAACTAAGCCTCCCATTAGGCCACCTCCAGTGGTGTGGGACCTGAATCTGGTTCTTGGGTAGCTCATGAAGCTGCCTTTTGAACCTTTAGCCTACTACCTCCTTGAAATTCCTTTCCTGGAAAGTTATCTTTCTCATTGCAATCACATCAGCACGTCGCATCAGTCAATTGCAAGCATTAGTTGCTGATCCTCCTTACACGAGGTTCCATCATGATAAGGTAGTCCTTAGGACTCATCCACACTTTATGCCAAAGGTGGTCTCACCTTTTCATTTAAACCAGTCGGTTTACCTGCCTGTATTTTTTCCAAGGCCTCATGCATCAAATGCAGAAAGGAATCTTCATACTTTGGACTGTAAAAGAGCACTTGCCTTTTACTTGCAGAGGACACAGCAACATAAAAAGTCCTCCCAACTCTTTGTTGCTTTTGATCCTTCTCATTTGGGACTTCCAGTCTCCAAGAGAACATTGTCCAACTGGATTGCACAGTGTATTTCTTTTGCCTATCAGAGTAAGAACCTTTTTCTGGAAGGCCCTGTCGCGGCTCACAATGTGAGAGCCATGGCAGCCTCAATGGCTCATCTACACTCTGTCTCTATTGACGACATCTGTCGAGCAGCTACTTGGGCCTCGGTTCATACCTTCACAGCCCATTACTGCTTAGACAAGGACTCCCGCCGGGATGCCTTGTTTGGTCAGGCTGTTCTACGACACCTGTTCCATACTTAACTCCTACCCCCACCATTCCCGGTAGGATGCCAGAGATCCATGGGGGGAAGTGGAGCCCTTTCACAGGGGCACACAACTTCTGGGGTCTCTCCCTGGCATTTGTAGCTAGGAAGTCCCCATATGTGAAGACTACATTCCTGCTTGTTCCTGGGGATAGCATAGTTACTCACCTGTAACAGGTGATCTCCGGGAACAGCAGGAATTTAGTCTTCACAACCCACCCACCTCCCCTAGGAGATGTATCTCTTTTCTTTTCTTTTCTTTCCCTCTCTCTCTCTCTTTGTCTCAGCTTTAAACTCAACTGGAGAGAGGCAGTTGGGAAAGGCGGGAAGGCAGCACGCAGGTGCTGTGGGATGCTCCCAAAGGCTTTCTAATTGGACACTGGGGAGCGTTCCTGCACAGACTCCGTCGGTACTGATGATACCCATATGTGAAGACTAAATTCCTGCTGTTCCTGGAGATCACCTGTTACAGGTGAGTAACTGCTATCTTACTCAGTTTCTCTCTTTCCGCAGAGCCCTTCAGATGTGTGTCTCGTCCCCGGAAAAAGTTTTCTCTGTTCCAACTGTTTTGTGCTCTACTGGCCTTTGCCGGTCCTGCTTCCCGAGCACCTCTGCTTCAGCCCTGGTCTCGGGATTTTTCTTTTTTGCCTCTTTTGTTTTTACTGCTCTTCGTGCCTTTTTTAACCGCTGACTGCGTCGTGATCTTTCGACCTCGCAGGGGTCCTTTTTGCCCCAATGGCCTCCAGTTTTAATAAATGCAATAGATGCTTCAAAAACATGTCACTCATGGACACCCATGACTGTTGTCTCAGGTGCCTAGGAACCGACTATGACCCAGAGCTATGCTTTCTCTGTAAGATGATGTCTTCCGAGGCTATCCAGTCATAAGCAGAAGCTGGATGATCTCTTCCATAAGGTAGCCCTGGTATCCCCAGTAGCCTTCCGCTCTCTGGCCCCGCAACCTCCGGAGTCCCCCAAGGCTCGTCCCTGGGCCCGGTGACACTCTTTCCAAGAAGAAGGCCTCGAGGACTCTGTCGTGGCTGCCAAACAAGCGTAAGAGGTCACGCGCCCAGTCTCTCAGCCCCCCTCGGCAGTCTCTGGAGTTGGAGAGGGAGAGGCCTAGTAGGGTACCTCGAATTGATACAGAGGCCTCTGGTGAAGGCGCCCGGTCTCCCAAGAGTCATCCCAGCGAGGACCCGCTCTGCTCCTCGACAGCCGACACGGTGACCCCCCCCAAAATTGGTGTTGCAGGACCCCACTCCTGAGTGGGAGGCCCGTATGCTGGCTTTGGAACGCAGCATTTCTGCGTTCCTTGCTGCCCCGCAGGCGCTGATGCCCAGCCCTGCTGGCACACAATTCGAGACCGCAAGGATCTCTACCTCGAGGATGCCACTTGCAGCCGTAGTGATCTCCGAGCCAGAAGCTTCGTGAGGATCCTTGGAGCAGGTCTTGATCTCCATCCCGTTCCTCGGGCGTGAGATCTTTGCGGGCGAGTGCATCTGACTCCGGGCAAGTTTTGGCCTCTTGAGACCCGGGTTGGTCACCGATCCATCTCGAGCTGCCCAACCTAGAGTCCTCCACAGACTACTCATTCTGGGAGTCTGACTGAGAGACCTCCCTGGAGACTCTGTCCCACTGAGACCTCCCCTCCGACTTTTCCCGCCGACCCAGAGGAGATAGTCACCTCGCAAGGACACCTCCTTCTTGGAGTTCGTCTAGGACATGGTGCGGGCCCTGGCGCTCGCCAGTGAGTTGGAGGAGGAGCCCTGCGCTGAGAAGCTTGATATTCTGCAATATGAAGCTTCTCCGAGAGGCTCTCTTGGTGCTGTTTCCTCCCATTCTGAACCGACACCTACTCCTGCATGTGGGAGATCCCAGTCTCTGTCTCAATTGTGAGCAAGCATCTGGACGCTGTGTATAAGGTTCAGTGAGGTCCATGGTTTCAGAAAGCCCAGCTCCCCCACCTCTCAATAGTGGTCGAATCAGCCATGTGGAAGCTAAAGAGCCCGAAGGCTCACTTGTCAGTCCCCCTGGGCAGAGAGTCTCGTACCCTCTCGACGCCTTTGGGCGCAAGGTTTATTAGGGCTCCATGTTATCATGCCGCATCCAGGTTTACCAATTATATATTGGGATGTTCCTCTGTGATCTCACTAGGGAGCTCGGAGGTTTCTCGGTGGGCCTTGAAAGAGACCATCTCTGGTGTTTTCAGGCTCTCTAAGTCTCTCGGGGAATGCTTGAAGTACCTCTTGTGAGCAGCGTACGACGGCTTCAACTCATCGGAGCCTGCTGGCAGGCTTGGCTTCAGTTCTCTCACCTGGAACAGTGTGTCCAGTAGAAACTGCTGGACATCCCTTGCTTCGGGGAACAACTTTTTGGCAAACCCATGGAGGATAAGGCTGCAGAAATCGAGACGGTGTACTTGACTCCTACTCGCCTCTCCCGAAAAACTTCCTCCCTTCCCAGGAAGAAGCAGCAGAGCAAGAAGCCTTTCTTCCAACAGAAGGGACTCCCGTACAGGGGCTACCCAACCCACCCACCGGCATCAACCCCCTTTCAGGGCTGTCAGGGCAAGACCATGGTCCACGGCCCTCGTAAGCTGAAGGTTCCCAAGACCCAATCCCCAGTGCCGGTTCAGCCAGCCTCAGGGTTTTGATGCCATTGGCATAGCCTCTCGTCCTCTAGCAGGGCAGCTGTCCATTGGGGGGGGGGGGGCGGGGGGAATGTCTGGTCTATTTCTCCCACAGGTTGGAATCCATCTCCACTGATGCCTGGGTTGCCCAGGTCGTTCAGGAGGACTATCACCTCCATCTGGACCAGGCCCCTCCCCTGTACTTTCCTGGGGAGCCACGTCTGCTTTCCCAGCACCAGGCCCTCCTGAATTAGGAGCTCTCAAGCCTCCTCGAGGACAGTGCGGTAGAACCAGTCCCACCGTGCTTCCATGGATGAGGGTTTTACTCCGGGTATTTCCTCATCCTGAAGTGGACAGGGGGTGCCTTCAGCCCATCCTCAACTTGCAGAACTCAACAGGTTTCTGGTGCGGGAGAAGTTAGATGTTCTCCCTTGGAATGTTACTGCCCTACCTCCAGCAGGGCGATTGGCTATGCTCCTTGGACTTAAAAGGATGCTTACACTCATATCCTCGTCCATCCCAAACACAAAGTAACTCCGCTTCATGGTTCATAGAAACCATTACCAGTACAGGGTACTTCCTTTCGGCCTTGCGTCTGTCCCACTGGTCTTCACAAAGTGCCTGGCCGTGGCTGCGGCCCATCTACGGCTGCAGGGCACCATCATCTATCTATATCTAGACGACTGGCTCTCAACAGGAGGCACTGCCTACAAAACCAGGCAGGCCATGGACTGCATCATTTGCCTCCTGGAGCATCTGGGGTTTGTGATCAATTACCCAAAGTCCCATCTCACTCCAGTTCAGTCTCTGGAGTTCATTGGAGTCCTTCAGACGTGTATCTAGTCCCTGGAAAAAGTTTTTCTTTCTAATAATACAATTCCTTATCCCTCCAGTCCTGTTCCGCACCTCTGGGTAGTGTACCTCTTCCAGCAGCTTGGAGACTGAGCATGTTTATCTTTTTGATGACACCAGTGTACTTATGCAGCTGGCACCGCCTACTAACCCCAAGTATGCTCAGTCTCCAAGCAGCTGGAGGAGGTAGTGAGCCAGGTCCTGTTATCGTGGGAAAGTTCACAGTGTGCCAATAGGTACACACCCAGATGTGCTGAGATTAATAAGCGTGGTGACCCACCTCGGTCTGCCGAGGAGTGCAGTGGTACCATTTTAGGATCTCAATCTGGTGCAGACAGCACTGTCCAGGGAACCTGTTGAGTCAAGCTTCCCTGAAGGATTTGACTCCTGGTGGTGATTTGCTCGGCATGCAGGATTTTGGAGCTTAAGGCCCTGTCGTGCCAGGAGTCATCCCTTTCTTTCTCTAAGGAGAAAGTGATACTGTGCCCAGTACCTTAATTTTTGCTCAAGGTGGTGTCTGCATTTCATGTAAATCAGGCCATTTCCTTGCCAAATCTGACTAGCGCAGATGTGGGCCCTGCCACTCCGCAGCTGTGCCGCCTGGATGTTAAAAGAGCCCTGCGAAGGTATGTGAAAAGGACATCGTCCTTTTGGAGATCAGACCGTCTGGCAGGCCACGCAAAGGTGAGGCAGCAGCTAAGGCTTCCATTTCCAGATGGATCAGGGAAGCATTTGCATCTGCGTACATCTTGAAGGATAAAGCCGTGCTGGCGAGGTTGCAGGCGCATTCCATGAGGGCTCGCGCAGCCTCCTGGGCAGAGTATAGTTTAGTTCCGCTGGTGGAGATCTGTAGGGTGGCAACATGGTCATCACTGCAATCTCCAGGAACAAGCAGGAATAAGTCCTCACATATGGGTACGTCGGTACCGACGGAGCCTGCGCGGGAAAGCTCCCCAGCTTCCCAGAAGGAAAGCTTTTGGGGCCTCCCACTGCGCATGCGTGCTGCCTTCCCGCCTTCCTGACCAACTCTCCTCAGTTCTTCTTTTTCCGCGGAGCCAGCAGGTCGTGTTCCTGTCACCGCTGAAGAAGTTCTTATTTTAATTTGTTTCTTTGGCCGCATATCTACCTTCCCCGATTCCGGACCGGTACCGCCGGTCCTTTTTTTTATTTCTTTAAAAAAAAAAAAAAAAAAAAATTTCTTATTTTTCCCCACTTGGTGTGTTTGTCCTGTGAGGCCTCTAGGCCTTCACAGAATTCTCCCTCATGGAGAAACCAGCCTCTGGTTTTAAAAAATGCACCAAGTGTAGCGGTACTATTTCAGTCAGACACCCATGAATGGTGTCTTAAATGTTTGGGGCCTGACCATTCCATTCCGGATTGCCCATCCTGTTCTTTAATGTCTAAACGTGGCTTACAAAACCGGGCAGCCAAGTTTCACATGCTGTTTTCTACAGATACTCCAGCATCGACATCTTCCAGGTCTTCCTCTCCTGATGGATCTCAGGTAACCAAACATTCCTCTGGCAGGTCCTCAAAGGGCAAATCTCCCTCTAAGTATCGAGATGCCCCCGGGCTAGACCCTGAGGACCCTGCCCTAGCCAAACAACCCCGGCGGGAAGCTCCGGCTTCCAAAGCTCCTCCTATGGGGTTACAGGTTGACATCGATGGCACGGCCTCGACTGATCACCTGTTAGACTGCTCTGGGGTACCGGCTCAATCTTCCGGTACCGACATCCAGACAGTCGTGGCGTCTATGGATCATACAGTTCAATCCATGCAGCAGGCCATACTGGCTTTTATTAGAGCTGCGACGCCCTCGGTACCGCAGCCAGCGGTACCGACTCCAGTTCCGGTACCACAACCGATACCGGTACCCAGGGCATCCACATCGACCAGGATACCGATTCCGGTTCCCGGTTCCGGGGTTTTTCCCGATACCGATCCGGTACCAGGTACCCCCGATGTGGGTACCGATCGATACGCTTATCGATCCCTGGAAGCAAACAGACGATACTTCGAGTCTTCTGATGATTCTGATTCATCAGATGACTCCGCTGAAGTATCTCTTACTCTTCCTGAAGAGCCCTCTTCTCCAAAGAGGAAAATGTCTCCTCCAGAGGATTTGTCCTTTCAAGACTTCATCATTGAAGTAGCTAAAGGTTTCTCTATTTCAGTGACCTCTGAAAAGGAACCTAGAGCAAAAAAATTTGATATTTTAGGATACTCTAAGGTTCCCAAAGAGGCAGTCACCTTGCCCATTCATGAAATTCTTCAAGAACACATGATGGACTTATGGGAGACTCCTCTCACCCTATCTCCACATTCTCGTCGCTTGGACACCATGCATCGTGTCCCTCCTTCTCCTGGTTTTCAAAAAGCTCAGCTCCCTCATCACTCTATTGTGGTGCAGTCAGCTATGAAAAGGATAAAGAGTACCAAAAGACACTCTTCTACTCCTCCAGGAAGAGAATGTAGGACTTTGGATGCTTTTGGTAGAAAAATCTTACAAGCAAGTATGCTTATTGCCAGAATCAATTCATACAGCCTCTATATGGGCATTTTTCTGAAGGAGATTGCATTGAAAATACGCCATTTTCTCCCCTTTATCCCAGAGGATAGAAAGGAGGAGTTCCTTCTTTTGCTAAAGCATACCCAAGATATTTCAAAGTTCTCCAACAGAGCAGCCTTTGACTCCTTTGAGGGTGCTAGCAGAGCCTCAGGTATTGCCATAGCGGCTCGCAGAATTGCTTGGCTCCAGGCCTCTGACCTAGAACCCTGGGTCCAGGATGGGTTGGGAAATCTGCCCTGTACAGGTGAGAATCTGTTTGGTAAGGAGTGGCAAATCAAAGCCACTCAAATGTATGCAGAAAATGCTGCTTTAGATAGACTTTCTAAGTCTACCTCTGCCCCTGCCAAGAAAAAATCCTTCAAGAAGCCTTTCTATAAGAAGGCCAGATTTGCTACAAATACTGGCCAACAATCTTCTGCAGCTCGCTTTGCTCCTAAGCGTCAGCAGCCTAAACAGGCCAGGGCAAAACCTGCAAGGGCTGCTGCAGCCCAGCAGTCCCAACCCCCTCAGGGTTTTTGACTTAACACTAGAGAACTTAACCTTTCTGGCTCTAAAACATCCAGAGCCTCTCACCATTCCAGGAAGGCTAACTCATTTTGCGCCCAGATGGGAGCAAATCACATCAGAACAGTGGACCCTCTCTATCATCAGAGAGGGCTACAAACTCTATTTCTCCAGCCTTCCTTCCCATACCATGGTGAGATGTTTCAATTCTCCCCCATCTCTCCTAGACCTGTTGGGTCAGGAGGTGACCACTCTTCTTGCCCAAAGGGCAATAGAAGAGGTTCCTCTTCTTCAACAGGGGTCAGGTTTTTACTCCCCTTATTTTCTCATTCCCAAGAAAACAGGGGGGTACAGACCCATTCTAGATCTGAGAGAATTGAACAAATTCCTATGCAAGGAGAAATTCAAGATGCTTTCTCTAGATACTCTCCTTCCATACCTACAGAGTCAGGATTGGCTTTGTTCTCTAGATCTCAAGGATGCGTACACACATATACTCATCCATCCATCCCACAGAAAATTCCTACGGTTTCTGTTCCAGGGAAAACATTTCCAATACAGAGTACTTCCCTTCGGTCTAGCCTCTGCTCCAAGAGTATTTACCAAATGCATGGCAATAGTGGCTGCATTTCTACGCGCCCTGGGAATTTTTGTCTTCCCATACCTGGACGACTGGCTCATCCGAGCTCCATCTCAGTCCGAGGCTCAGACTTCCCTGGATTGCACCAGACGCATCCTGCAGTATCTGGGACTTGTCATCAATCTGCCAAAGTCTCAACTCACCCCTACTCAGTCCCTGGAATTCATAGGGGCCTGGTTGGATATCACCACTGCAAGGGCCTATCTTCCTCAGGCCCGTTGCCAACGTCTAGTGCACTTGGCCTCCCAGACTCAGTCCAGAAGCCACTTGACTGCCAGGGAGATGCTACAACTATTAGGCCACATGGCCTCCACAGTACATGTGGTGCCTTATGCTCGCCTACATATGAGAGCAGCTCAATGGACTTTGTCCACCCAGTGGACTCAAGCATCAGGAGCTCTCTCAGACCAAATAGCAAACTCCAAACGTCTCTTTTGGTCTCTCCAGTGGTGGATGTCCACTCAAAATCTGTTGTTGGGGGCCCCCTTTCAACCATTGTTGCCCCAAGCAACCCTCACAACAGATGCCTCCCAAACAGGTTGGGGAGCTCATCTTCAAGATCTCTCCACTCGGGGCACTTGGGCTCCACAGGAGACCACCCTTCATATCAACCACTTGGAACTTCGAGCAATCTTTCTAGCTCTCAGAGTTTTTCATACCCTCCTCAGCAACATGACAGTCCTTATTCATACGGACAATCAAGTAGCCATGTTTTACATAAACAAACAAGGAGGGACTGGCTCTGTCGCTTTGCAAAGAAGCTCTAAGATTATGGGCCTTCGCCAGAGAGCATCAAATCCATCTCCTGGCAGTATATCTTCCAGGAATCCAAAACTCTTGGGCAGACAGACTCAGTCGAGTTCTGCTTCCACATGAATGGTCCCTGCACATGGATCAGGTACTCAGAATCTTCCAGAAATGGGGAACCCCGGACATAGACTTCTTTGCAAGTCCGTGGAATGCCAAACTTCCCCGGTTCTGTTCCAGAATTCCGTGTCAGGGAGTGCAGGCCAAGGATGCCTTCCTCCTTCATTGGGGTCGGGGCTTCCTATATGCCTTTCCACCAATTCCTTTGATTCCCAAGACTCTGTTCAAACTTCAAAGGGATCAAGGGTCCATGATCCTCATAGCTCCACGCTGGCCACGCCAAGTGTGGTACCCTCTACTTCTGCATCTCTCCCAAGGCCCCTCTCTGGACTTGGGAGCAGCTCCAGATCTTCTGTCTCAGGAGGAGGGGACTTTGTGGCACCCAAACCCCAAGTCCCTTCATCTCAGAGCTTGGTTACTGAAGGCCTAGACCTTCAACACTTCAATCTTTCGCAGCAAGTGAAGGATATCCTCCATGCTTCTAGGAAACCTTCCACTAGGCGTTCTTACGCTTTTAAATGGAAAAGATTTTCCATTTGGTGTGCTCAAAAGGGTCTTAACCCTCTAGCACTCCCTTTGAATTCTCTTTTGGAATATCTCCTGCATCTCTCCAATGCAGGACTCAAAACGAATTCAGTAAGAGTCCATTTGAGTGCTATTGCAGCATCCCTTAAGCCCATCAATGGACAACCTGTTTCCTCTCATCCTCTTATTGCAAGATTCATGAGAGGCCTAACCTTAACTAAACCTCCCATTCGACCTCCTCCGGTGGCATGGGACTTAAACTTGGTTCTTGGTCAGCTTATGAAGCCACCCTTTGAACCCTTAGCCACTACCTCCTTGAAATTTCTTTCCTGGAAGGTTATTTTTCTTATTGCAGTCACCTCAGCTCGCCGTATCAGTGAACTGCAAGCTTTAGTGGCTAATCCACCTTATACAAGGTTCCATCATGATAAGGTGGTCCTTAGGACCAATCCCCACTTTATGCGTAAAGTGGTCTCCCCTTTTCATCTTAATCAAGAGGTATATTTACCTGTCTTTTTTCCAGCTCCTCATGCATCCAGTGCAGAGAGGAACCTTCATACTCTAGATTGTAAAAGAGCTCTTGCCTTTTACCTCCACAGGACACAGCTACATCGAAAGTCTTCTCAGCTTTTTGTTGCTTTTGATCCTTCTCATTTGGGACTTCCAGTCTCTAAAAGAACACTCTCCAATTGGATTGCTCAGTGTATCTCTTTTGCTTACCAGAGTAAGAACCTTTCTCTGGAGGGCCATGTCACCGCTCACAATGTGAGGGCCATGGCTACCTCTATGGCTCATCTAAACTCTGTGTCCATTGACCAGATCTGTCGAGCAGCCACCTGGGCCTCGGTTCATACCTTTACAGCCCATTACTGTTTGGACAAGGACTCCCGCCGGGATGCCTTGTTTGGTCAGGCTGTCCTCAGACACCTGTTTCATTCTTGAACAACTCCAGCCCACCTTCCCTGAATGGATGCCTGAGATCCATAGAAAGATGAGGAACCTTTCAGGGTCTCATACCCTTGAGGGGATCTCCCGGGCATCTTAGCTAGGGAGTCCCCATATGTGAGGACTTATTCCTGCTTGCTCCTGGAGATAGCACAGTTACTTACCTGTAACAGGTGATCTCTGGGAACAGCAGGAATTAGTCCTCACAACCCACCCACCTCCCCTAGGAGTTGTATCTCTCTCTCTTTCCTTTCCTCTCTCTATTGTCTCAGCTTTAAACTCGAACTGAGGAGAGTTGGTCAGGAAGGCGGGAAGGCAGCACGCATGCGCAGTGGGAGGCCCCAAAAGCTTTCCTTCTGGGAAGCTGGGGAGCTTTCCCGCGCAGGCTCCGTTGGTACCGACGTACCCATATGTGAGGACTAATTCCTGCTGTTCCCAGAGATCACCTGTTACAGGTAAGTAACTGTGCTTACTTTCTCTAAGCATTATAGTTTGGATGTCCAGGCGGCAGGGATGCTCTTTGGCAGTGCTTCGGGCCAGTTGTATAAGTCCCCTCCCATTAGTTTAATTGCTCTGATACATCCCAGAAGTGCGGGACTGGACTAGAGGAATGATAAGGAAAGAGAAATTAGACTTAACCTGCTAATTGTTGTTCCTTGAGGAACTCGTCCAGTCCCTAAACATCCCTGAGTGCTTTCTGTGATAATCTGCACACCCCGGTCCTGAAGCTGGCTCCCTTGGTGGAAAAAGTGGCCAGAAGGAGCCGAGGAGTGGGGTGTAATCGGTGTTTGGGGGGTGGGGGGGGTGGACCGGAAGAGCTGTCGGTCACTTGCGCCCTGCTGGTTGGAGTTGCTTGGGGTTTGGGGGCTCAACAGGTAGGCCTCCTCATCCTGGAGGAGGGGACCGGGGTATCCTTCCCAGGGGATGGAGGGGGTGCTAGCTTATTTAGGCATAAAAGTGTTTGTTGCATGTTTAACTATTTATTTGTTGCTCCTGTGAGTCTGCTTTTTCAATGGGTACTGGGGCTGGTAGGTGGTGCCAGCTGCATAAGTACACTGGTGTCATCAAAAAGATGACATACTCAGTCTCTAAGCTGCTGGACTGGAGTTCCTCAAGGAACAACAATTAGTAAGTCTAATTTCTCTTTTTGTCTTTTCTGGCTAGTGCTGGTCTCGGGATCTATTTTTCACTACTTTCACCTTTTTGCACTTTTGTGCCCTTTTTAACCACTGGCCACGTCGAGGATCTTCAACCTCGCAGGGATTCTTTTTGCCTCGATGGCCTACGGTTTCAAAAAATGCGATCATTGTTCTAAACTTCTCTCCCAGACACCCATGACTGTTGTCTCTGGTGTCTGGGAGCCGATCATGATCTGGAGCAATGCTTCCTCTACAAAAGATGTCTTTTAAAGCCATCCGGAGTTGCTGGCAGAAGCTAGATGATATCTTCCATAAGACAGATTCGACCCCAATATCCCTGGTAGTCTTGCACTCCACGGCCTCGCAACCTTTGGAGTCTCCCAAGGCCTTCCCTCAGACTCATCCCTGCCATCCCAGAGAGCCTAAGGGACAAAAGACCCAGCCACCGGCTCCAGCACAGCCAGCCTTGGGGTTTTGACACTATTGACATAGTCTCTCGACTGCTGGGCGACCAGCTGCTGTTAGGAGGAAGACTGATCCACTTTGCCCTTTGGTGGGAACTCATTACCACTGATGCCTGGGTCCTCCATGTCATCCGGGAGGGCTATCTCCTCCATTTGGACCAGTTGCTTCCCCTTACTTCCCTGGGAAGCCCCGGCGGCTTCCCCTGCACCAGATTCTACTAACTCAGGAGCTTGTAGGCCTCCTCAAAGGATGGGGCAGTGGAAACCATCCCATCACACCTCAGAGGAAGGGGATTTTACTCCCGATAGGTACTTATTCATCCTGACGAGAGCAGGAGGTCTCAGACCCATCCTCGATCTGAGAAATCTGAACAGATTCCTAGTGCAGGAGAAGTTCAAAATGCTCTTTCTTGGAACACTGCTGCCCTACCTCCAGCAGGGCAATTGGCTGTGCTCCTTGGACCTAAAGGATACTTATACCCACATCTTCGTCCATCCCAAGCACAGACAGTACCTGTGCTTTATGATAGGAGGAAACTATTACCAATACAGGGTGCTTCCCTTCGGACTTGCCTCCACCTCACAGGTCTTTACAAAGTGTCCTTGCGGTGGTAGTGGTCCACCTCCATCTATAAGGCACCTTTGTCTACCCTTATCTAGACGATTGGCTCATAAATGGGGACATGGCCTCGGCCATGGGCCGCACGATCCAGCTTCTGCAACACTTGGGCTTCGTAGTCAACCATCCGAAATCCCACCTTACTCCGGTACAATCCCTGGAGTTCATAGGGGCTCGCCTGGATACTCTTCAGGCCACAGCCTTCCTTCCCTAGGACAGGGCAGACCGCTTCAGATCCCTGGCATCTGACATACGGAGATGTTGCATGGTCTCAGCACAGTCCATGCTTCGCTTCTTGGCCACATGGCCTGCACTGTCTGTTGTGCCCAATGCCTGCCTCAACATGTGGGCGGTACAGTGGTTCCTCCGCATGCAGTGGACTCAGATGACCGGCCAACTCCGGGACCCCATCTCAGTTATAGCTTACTTGATGGAATCACTGACCTGGCGGCAGGACACACAGCACCTGCTCCGAGGCATGCCTTTCCAGACCCCAACTCACCAGGTGGTCTTAACTACGGATTCCTCCCTCTCGAGCTTGGGGGCCCATTGCGAGGAGCTGCACACCAAAGGGATTTGGTCCCACGAGGAAGGTTGGCAACAGATCAATCTGCTGGAGCTCCGAGCTGTCTTCCTCACGCTGAAGGTCTTCTGGCACCGTCTGTGGCACAGAGTGGTGCTTATTCAGATGGACAATCAGGTTACAATGTTCTACTTGAACAAACAGGGAGGTACTGGTTCTTACAGCCTCTGTCAGGAGGCAGTGGCCCTGTGCTAGTTTGCGGTGAGCCAGACAGTAACCCTCCGAGCCGTCTATCTCCCAGGCCAGGACAACGCCTTGGCAGACCGGCTGAGCAGAGTCCTGTAGCCGAATGAGTGGTGCCTGTGCCCTGAGGCAACACAGCAGCTCTTCCAGCACTGGGGTACCCAAGACCTGGATCTCTTTGCCAGTTTCGCGAACACACAGCTTCCCCATTTTTGTGGGCCCCTCCTGCACCAGGGCAGGGTTGCTCTGGATGCCTATCTCTTCTCGTGGGCAATGGGCCTGCTGTATGCTTTCCTCCCCCATGCTGCTCATAGCTTGAACCCTTCTCAAAATCCAATGAGACAGGGCCTCAGTGATCTTCATGGCCCAGACAGCCGTGGTTCTCTTTGCTACTCTGTCTCTCCACGGAGCCTCCAGTACCTCTCAGGAAGTCGCTGGCGCTCCTGACACAGAAGGGAGGCCTGCTTCTTCAGCCCAGTCTGGGGTCTCTGTCCCTTACAGTTTGGCTTCTGAGCGAGTCGCTTAGCTCCTCATCTCCCCACGAAGGTCGAGGACATACTATTGACCTCCCGGAAAGACTTGACCAGGTGGGTGAATGCCTTCAAGTGGTGCCCGGAGAACCAAGTGAACCCGTTCTCCTGCCCTATGTACTTGGTCCTGCAATACCTGCTCCATCTCTCGCAGGCTGGTCTAAAGTCTAACTCGGGGTTCACCTGAGTGCCATCTCAGCGAACCACCATCCCATCGAGGGTAAACCCCTCTTGGAGCAACCCTTCATCTTTCACTTCATGCAGGGTTTGCTCCTCTCCAAGCCCCCTATGCAACCCCTCACCAGTGGAATGGGACCTCAGCATGGTCCTTATGCAGCTGACCAAGCCGCCCTTTGAGCCCATGCTACTTGCTCCCTGCGGCACCTGTCCTGGAAGATGGCCTTCCTGGTGACTCTTACCTCTGCCTGTAAAGTCAGTGAACTCCAGGCACTGATGGCCGAGGCCCCATACACAGAGTTCTACAGGAACAGGATAGTTTTTCACACTCATCCCAAGTTCCTCCCAAAGGCTGTCTCGGATTTCCGCCAGAACCAGGAGGTGGTGCTGCCCACTTTTTTTCTGAGGCCCTACGTCAACCAGGCATTGGCAGTTCTCCATATTCTAGACTGCAAGAGGGCCCTTTCCTTCTACCTGCAGCAGACTCAGGACCACCGCAGGGCTGGGTAGCTTTTTGTTTCTTATTACCCCAGCCACCTGGGGCTGGCAGTCACCAAGTGAACTTTGTCCATTTGGGTGACAGACTGCATTGCCTTTGCTCAGGATGGGCTACCTCTGGACCGCCAAGTCACAGCGCACAATGTCCGGGTGATGGCGGCATTGGTCACTAGCCTACGTTCAGAGCCACTGATGGACATCTGCCAGGCCACCACCTGGTCCTCTGCTCATACCTTTGCGGCACATTACTACCTGTAGAGGGAGTCCTGTCGGGACTCGGCCTTTGGCCAGGTGGTACTCCGTAATTTGTTTAGGGTTTAAGCAACTCCTGCCTTCCGACCCTTCTTGTTCAGGCTACTGGAAACGTGGCACTCCAAGGACTTGGGGTCATCGGGTTTGCCTTCAGATTCACTGGTGACTGCTCATGGTTCTGCCATGATTTTTCCTACAGGTCCTCGGTAGCCTGTAACTAGGGAGTCCCATATGTGAGGACTGACTTCCTTTTTGTTCCTAGAGAAAGCATAATTACTCACCTGTAACAGATGTTCTTCAGGGACAGCAGGAATTATTCCTCACAACCCTCCCTCTTCCCTTTGGGGTTGCTGTCCATTTTTGCCATCTTCTTGGTAGGGCTCTAGCTATGGCACCTGACTAAAATGGCACCCTTGGGTGGGAAGGGGACTACACATGCGTGGTGACATTCCCAAAGGCTTTCTTTGAAAGCTGGGGAAATGCTTTGCATGGGCTCTGTCGGCACTGATGTCACCCAAATGTGAGGACTGATTCCTGCTATCCCTGGAGAACACCTGGTGCAGGTGAGTAACTACACAATGTACAGAAACCCAATGATTCAACTAAGAATAATCATTAACACTATATTAATACAAAAGTTATTAGCTACGGGGAGAAATACTAAGCAATAGTCAAAGCTAGGCAGTCAAAACAAGGGAACAGTCCTTGTCTACTTCCAATCTAATAAATTGACTTCACCCGCCTGGAAACACTAGCAATAACTCAATTGAACCCAACCCAAGATCTTATGAAGCATCCTTAAACTCCTTTTCTTTATCTGATAGTAATTTCTCTAAATCAGAGGGGGATAAGAAAACCTATTAATCTTGATCCAAGGAAACCAAGCTCTTACTTGGATACCTTGAGAAAAATGTGGCACCCAAAGCAAGTGCTTTAGCCTTAAGAGTCAAAAAAAGATTGGGTTGCATGTGAAAGATCTGGAAAAATTGCTAGCTTCTCACAACAGTAAGGAATTTTTTTCTTTTTAAAATAAGCTTTAAGGATAGCAACTTCACTAATTAAGGTAGCCATAGTAGAAATAACATCTTGAGCTTCTTCTAAAAATGCAGTTAAATCAAAAGAATCTTCTAAGAGGTCCAGTTCCCCTTCTGCTGCATTGATGTGCTTAACCTTTGATGAAATATAATAACATTTAACTATTATGCATGTTTGCTTCCATTGCAAGCTTTTTTTCAATTTCTCTTTGCCTGCCTTATGAATGTCTTGCATCTAACTTGCCGTTGCTTTTGTTTCCCATTTTCGTCATTTGGCTCCTTTTTCCATTTTGTGAAAGATACTTTTTTGGCTACAACAGCCTCTTTGACCTCACCTTTAAACCATGCTGGCAGATTTTTGGTCATCCTTCCAGTTTTCTTAAAGCATGGACTATATCTGGTCTGGGCTTCTAAGATAGTAGTTTTAAACACCCATGCTTGTTGTAAATCTTTAACCTTTGCAGCTGCTCCTTTCAGTTTTTTTCTTAACTAGGTAGTAGTGTGGATTTCCTTGCCGCCCTTCCATTTGTTAAATCAAATGCCATCGTGCTATGATCTCTTGTCAAATGGTCCCAATGCCCTTATCTCTTGCACAGGATCCTTGTGTTCCACTATAACTTCCCCTCTTGTTGGTTCATTAATGAACCGCTCCAGAAAGCAGTCATTTATTTCATCTAGAAACTCTCCCTAGCATGTCCTGCTGTGTGATGCTGACCTAGTCTATACCAGGGTAATTGAAATCATGTTGTAACTCTTGTTAGCTTCCCTGATTTCTTTTAGCATCTCATCATCCATCTGTTCATTCTGGCCAGGTAGTCGGTAGTATACCCCCACTGCCATAGTCTTCTCCTTTTTACAAGGGATTTCTATTTTGTTTTTTATTTATTCAATTTTTATCCTGTCCTCTTAAACTGCTCAGGGCAGGTTACAAATTATATGCATATTATCAAATAACAGTATCTCATCACAACACATCTATTCTTCATAAAATTTAAAAAAAAAGAAAAAAAACCACAAAAACCACAGTTGATTTCCAAAATCCTTCAATGTCCATCTTGTCTCAGGAAAAAAGTATGTTTTTATTGCCTTCCAAAAATATAACAGATTGTCCATAGAACGGTAAAGTTTTGGTATTCTAGTCCACAGTAATGGTAGAGAGCATGAATAAACATTACAATGTGCATATTCAAGATGAAAATGTTTGCAAGAGGGGGAACCACTAGCAAACAATCTGAGACCTCAAAGTACAGACTGGGGTAGTACCCTTCTGCAATTTAAGTACAACATAAGTTGGAAGCTGACTATGGAAATATTTAAAAGCCAAAACAAGCATTTTAAAGATACCACATTTCTCAATCGGTAACCAATGAAGTAAATTTAAATAAGGAGACACATGATCTCTAGGTCTCATATCAAAAATCAACCTCGGAGGCATTCTGTATCCGTTGTAATCTCTTTTGATTTCAGTGTCAATCCATAAAATGGAGAATTACAAGATTCAATCCTTGATGTTGTAACTGCATATACAAGTTGTAACGTCTCAGATTGCAAGAAAAACTGATGAATATTATATTCTCCAGGAAGAAGCAGGAAGTTGGCCCTCATATACGGGTGATGTCGACACTGACGGAACCTGCATGGAATATTTCCCCAGCTTTCAAAGAAAGCCTTTGGGACATGCTGCCATGCATGCGTGGTCCCCTCCCACCCAAGGGTGCCATCTTGCTCAGTCTCCTTTTTTCCACAGAGCTCAACGGATGTCTGTCCTGTTTCGCCGTAAAATATCTTTGCTAATTATCCTTTAAAGTTAGCTTTCCCAGCTTGCGTAACTGTTCCTCTTCCCTCCTTGAGCCTGTGCCGAGCTCAGTGCTGTTCTTGACCTCTCTTCATTTTTTGATCAAGGCCTGCCTCAACCAGTGTTCATGCTTTTTTTTTGCCAGGGGATCATCGACCCAGTCCGGGTGCTCTCCACCAGGTCCCCTGGTGGGTTCAAAAAATGTGACCGCTGCAGTCAAACCTTGTCAGTGACCAACACCCATGACTGCTGCCTGGGACTGGACCATGGCAGAACAACCTGTGTCCTGTGCCAGGCCATGATGCCTAAGACCAACAAAAAGCAGGGCAGAGTTGCAGGAAAAACTGTTCCCCAGGTCCGACTCAACCCTGGCCTCCCTGATGCCGAGCTCCAAACCCAGCACTTCCCAAGAGGCCTGAGCGTCCTCGCAGTCCTGCGGCAGCGGCTCCTCTGATAAGGCCTCAGACACAGAGAAAAAGAAGAGTCTTCAAAGTCTGCTGAGGTTGCACCAGAGAAACCCGGTAAAACCGCCCAGAGGGACTCGGATGGCTCCGAGAAGTGCCCTATCAAGGTCCTCAAGAAGGATTTCTCATCCGGCGGAGACTGTGGGAGGTTTCTCGAGGCTGTAGTCCTCATGAAGGACACACATTCAAGTGTGCCGGCGCTGGGCCCGAGTTCTTTGGGGCCCGCACCAAAAGCTGCAGAGCCTTCTGACTTCGAAACCAGAATGGCAGCCCCGGAGCAGAATAACATGGCAATCCTGGCCCTGCAGCAGGCAATGATGGCTGGTTCATCCACATCTTCCCCGATGATGGGGCACCCGACTGCAGGGGAGTCCCCGGTTATCAAGCCGAGCTCAGAGCACCACCGGCCTTGGGTAAGCCCTCTGCGCCATTTGAGGTCCCAGTCCCGTTCCTTGGGCATCCAATCCTCCCTGACTAGTTTCTGAAACAGACCTTGGGTCCTCTGGAGGCCGCTGACCCCTTTGGGGCTGGTCTCAAGACAATGAGTCGCAGGGCATTGGATTCATCATCGCCACTAGACTCCGAGTGGGAGACAAACAGAGGCATCCCTGGAAACTAAATGGCACCAAGAGATTCCCTCGGACCCATTTACCCTGATGTCACTGTCCTCTGGAGGACATGGCTTTCCATGACTTTTAAGGACGTGACCAGCACCCTCTCGGTGCAGACTGAGGCAGAGGAAGACTCAATGCACCGAGGAGCTAGAGATCCTCCAAAACGAGGCTCCACCCAAGGAAACCTTCAAGGTACCCGTGTAGTCATTCATTGAATGGCTACTGTTCAGAATGTGGGGGACACTGGCATCGGTACCAGTGGTAAGCTGGCACCTCGATGCCATGTACCGCGTCAGGATGGGACTGGGGTTCCACAAACCCCAACTACCACATTACCCCATGGTCGCTGAGTCGACCATATAAAAACTTAAGTCAAAAGACCCACTCTTCCGTTCCTCCCAGAAGGGGAGGCCAGAGCCCTCGACACCCTCGGGCACAAGTGTTACCAGGGCTTAATACTGGGGTGCTGGATTCAAGCCTATGAATTATACATAGGTATATACCTGAAGGCTCTAACCCAGGAGCTGTCAGTGTTTTCGGCTGGTCTTGTCAGGGAGCCTCTCCATCTGTTCCGGTCCCTGATCTCGGAGATCAAGGACTGCTCCAAATTCCTCTCCCGAACAGCCTACGACTGCTTTGAGTCAGTGGCTCGAGTCGCAGCAGCCAGCATTGGCGTCTGATGCCAAGCCTTCTGACCTCAAGCAATGGGTCCAAGACAAGCTGCTCGGCGTCCCTTGTACTGGGGAGAGCCTATTTGGCAAACCCATGGCTGAGAAGGCGGCTGAGATTGAGGCAGATGTGGTGACCCGCCAGAGGCTTTTTTTTTTTTTTTTTTTTAAAAGACCTCATCCCTGCAGGAAACCAGTGGGAAAAAGATTCCTGTTCCCAAGGAAAAAGTGTCCTTTCCCACAGAGTCACCACTATCAGCCCTTCTTGGGCCAGCAACAAGGTTCTCACCCTAAGAGGCAAGGCCATGGAGCTCAGAAGGCAAAAGCACAGAGGCCCCAGCTCCCACCCAACCTGGGGCAAACTTTGGACTCCAAGGGCAGGACCTCTCCTCCCTCAAGAGACCTTCAGCTCACAGGGGAGCGCCTGGCGCTCTTTGCCCACAGATGTGCAAGCGGTAAAAGGATACCTCCTCCACCTACAGCAGATACCACCCAGGTTCTTCCCAGGAGAGCCAGTGTGACCCCTCCTTCACCAGACTTCTGCTTACAGAGCTCACAGGTCTGATCAGGGACAACGCTGTAGAGCCTGTACCCAAACACCTGTGGGAAAGGACTTCTACTCCAGGTACATCCTTGTGCCAAAGAGAACTGGGTGCCTCAGGCCCATTCTAGACCTGAGAAACTTAAACAAGTTTCTGGTGAGGGAGAAGTTCAAGATGCTCTCCCTTGGAACAATGCTACCTTACCTCCACCAGGGAGATCGGTAATCAGTCTCTCCCAAAGACAGTACCTAAGGTTCGTGGTAGGGGGGGAGGGCACTACCAGTACAGGGTACTATACTTCGGCCTGGCCTCCTCACCAAGGGTCTTTACCAAATGCCTGGCTGTGGTACCCGCCCACCTGCTACTTCAAGGGGCCTTTGTCTTCCTCTGTCTAGATGACGGGCTAATCAGGAGTGGCACAGCCTCAGAGGCCAGTCAGGCAGCAGAGTGTGCGTCCCCCCTCCTGCATCACCTGGAGTTTGTCATCACCTACCCCAAATCCCACCCCTCTCGAGCCCATAATCTGGAGTTCATAGGTTCTCAGCTCAGTATGCTGCAGGTCAAGGCAGTCCTCCCTAGAGAAAGAGCAGAATGCCTCAGGCAATTGGCAGGAGAGGTACAACGTCACCAGTCAGTGCCAGCTGATCACCACCTTCGCCTACTGGGCCATATGGCCTCTACGGTCCACGTAATGCCCTCAGCCCGCTTGCGCATACGGACAGCCCAGTGGTGCCTCCGCTTACAGTGGACTCGAGCCACAGGAAAGCCTACGGGACAGGGTCAAGGTTACCCACCAATTGGCAAAATCCCTCAACTGGTGGCAGAACTTCCGCCACTCCGGGTGGGAATGCCCTTCCAAGCACTCACACCTGAGAGAGCCCTGACCACAGACGCCTCCCTCCTAAGTTGGGGAGTGTATTGTGGGGACTGCCACACACAGCAGCTGGTCAAAGGAGAAGTCGCTCCTACAGATCAATCTCCTGGAGCTCAGGGCAATCGTCTTAGTTCTACGAACATGCTGCCACCGCCTGCGACATCAGTCCATACTGTTCCAAACGGACAATCAAGTCATTATGCTCTATATCAACAAGTAGGGGGAGGCATGGATTTGTACTCCCTCTGCCAGGAGGCAGTGACCCTCCTCTCCTTTGCAAGCTTGCAACAACATACTCTTGTGAGCAGTTTACCTCCTGGGCCAGGACAACTGCCTAGCAGACAGGCTGAGCAGAGTCCTTCAGCTGCATGCATGATGCTTGAACCCCAGAGTGGCCAAGAGGCTCTTCCACCTCTGGGGCAGGCCTGTGATCGATCTATTTGCCTTTCCGGACAACACGCAGCTACCTTACTTCTGCTTGTGCCAACTGCACCCAGAGAGAGTGGCGGCAGATGTCTTCCTGATCTCGTGGTCTAAAGGTTTATTCTAGGTGTTTCCACCACCCCCTCCCCTCCCCCCCCCGGTCGCCAGGACCCTCTTCAAGGTGCAGAGCGAGAGGGCGTCTGTTATACTAATTGCCTCTTGGTGGCCCAGGCAGCTCTGGTTCCTACTCCTGCTCTCCCTGTCAGTAGCACTCCTAGTCCCGCTAGGCCAGGCTCCGGACCTCCTGTCTCAGGAGGGGTGCTTCATCCTGACTTCCTGCTTGTTCCTGGAGAAAGCATAGTTACTCACCTATAACAGGTGTTCTCCAGGGACAGCAGGAATCGGTCCTCACAACCCTCCCTCCTCCCCTGGGTGGTTTAGTTTTCTACTACCGTCCTAGCTATGTCATCTGACTGAGCAAGATGGCATCCTTGGGCGGGAAGGGGACCACACATGAATGGTAGCATGTCCCAAAGGCTTTCTTTGAAAGCTGAGGAAATTCTCCGCAAGCTCAGTCGGTGCTGACGTCACCCGTACGTGAGGACTGATCCCTGCTGTTCCTGGAGATCACCTGTTACAGGTGAGTAACTACACTTAATTGTCACAAATAATATAAACAGGTCTAAAACTGGTCTAAACAGTCTGGGTTACATGACCATCAAGAGAGATCGCTGTCAAAACCTTCCAAACTATGAACCTGACTCTTAATCTGAAGCTCTGTTCCCTCCCAAAAACCTTTTGGTGTAGGGGAGGAGCTGTTACCTTGAATTCACAATGGCTCAGTTTTTTTAAGGATTAATCTTCAACTTATTCTTTACCACCCATTGTTTCAATCGTATCCAAACAAAACACCAATCTGATTATTTATTTATTTATTTATTTACATTCTCTTATATACCGCGCTATTCTGCATCAGTGTAGTTTACATTGAACAAACTGAAATTACATTGAACAGGGCATTATAACTTGGAGATAACTATTTTACAGGGAACATGGGCTATGGAGGGTTAAGTGGCTTGCCCAAGACCACAAGGAGCACCTGTGGGACTAGAATTCCAGAGCCTCGATCCTACACCCAAGGGAACATAAAGTTGACTATCAGCATAAGAATGTATCCGAACCCCTTGGGTGAAAATGGCATCAATTACAGGTTTGATGCAGATCTTAAAAAGACGAGGTGATGATAAAGCCCCTTGTGGAACACCATATTTCAATGGTCTAGGTTTTAGAGATCATGTTTCCCACTACTTCATATTGACACCTATCAGTCAGAAACGACTTAAACCAAGTAAGTACCAAATCCAAAACTCCTGTATCAGATAATCTCTGCAATAATATATGAGCAACTGTATCAAATGCTGCACTTAAATCCAAAAGGACCATTAAAACTTCCTGACTATGATCTATTTAATACCAACAATCATCCAAAATGTTCAGTATAACTAATTCAGTACTATGATTTCCTCTGAAACCTGACTGATAAGGTGACAATATATTACTGGAAACAAAATCGGATAACTGATTCAGGACAACCTTTTCTAAAACTTTAGAAAAATACAGCAAATTTGACACAGGCCTAAAATTTTCTGGTTTAGTCTGATGTAAATTAGTTTTTTTTCAACAAAGTTTAAGAACAGCCCTTTTCCAACTATCAGGAACTATCCCCTGGTTCAAAGACTTGTTAATCAGAAATATCATTGTAGCAAGAATAGATAGTCGACTGTCCAAAAAATTTGAAGGACAAGGATCAAATCGCATATACGTAGGACGCAGGGAAGTCAAAGCTTGCTTAACATACTTAATAGAAACAGAAGAGAGAGAGAAAAAGACCTCTCTCTTTAAAATTAAAGATGAAATCATTACCGAAGTTCTCAGCTGGCTGAAGAATGGGAGGATTCTCAGAACCCGTCTGGATCTTATCTTACTTATCAGAAAAAAACTGAAAATATTTCACAAGTCATTGTAGTCGCATGATTACAAGACTGTCCTTTAGCCACATTAATTTACCCACGTCTCTGAATATTTAAGAGTTAGTAGAGTGCCTTAGTAAATGAGAATAAAATAATTCCTTATCGCTTCTCCGGGCCAGTCCAGGGAAAGGTAGGGTTGTCAATCCCCTATAGCAACTGAGGACTGAAGACTTCTAGTTTTCTTGAGAGGTGAAGCCACTCCCCCTGAGGGAAATCCAGCAGTCTTTCAGTCCTCAGCAGCTACAGAGGATCGAATCTATATTTCTTCCTCATATCTTTACACCTACCAGTTAATTTTTACTTTCTTATTTCTTTTTGAGAACATATCTATTAGCTCTGGCAGAGCTGAGTTCTTCTATAGTCCTGAGCATATTTGTAGTACACTGGTCCTTTAAAGAAATTAGAGACGTCGAGTGACTCATTCTGTTCCGGTGTGAGTTAGAGCCTGCCTCTTTCACCGGCTCCATCTCTAACGGCACTGTGATTCTGGGAGCCCCAGTTATTCCTTTGCCGGGACCTCTGTCAGTTTCGGGTGCTTCCCGCTAGCAGCGGCACTGCTTCAATACGCGACGATTGCTTCTCTGGTTTCTGGTGAGTCTTTTGTTTATTTTTGACAGAAACCGCGGGTTGACCGCTCCGGGCTAATTTTTCAGCTCCGTTGCTGTTTTAGCGGCGTTTTTATCTTTTTCGCGGTACATTTCTTTTTGTTTGGAATGGCAGAGAAGCCACTGACTAGGTCAGAGGAGCCGTCTGGGCCCGCCGAAAAAGCGGGAAAGGCGGCCATTTTCTCAGCTCCAGTCACTTCGCCGGCAGAGCAGCCCCGACCGCATAAAAGAAAGACAAAGTCTTCTAAAGATGCCGTTTCCACGGATAAGCCTGCGCGTTCTTTTTCTGAAGCTCAGGACAGCATGTCATCATTTTTTTCTCCAGAATTTATTTTAGCGATGCACAGAGCCTTTTTGCTTAAATCCTCACAGCTGGATCAGCCAACAGGGCTGACAAGTCCTGTACCAATTCCAATTCATTTTCAATCGGAAGATCCAGGTGAGGGGTCTTCTCAGTCTAAGGACATCATTAAAGATCCTTTAGATCCCTTTTCTTCTCCATCTGCTGAGCTCCTGGGTCAGGGGGACGCAGAAGTTCTGGCTGATGCAGGCTTAGATCTGGAATCAGAAGATTTGGAGGAAGGTGAGATCCCTTCTGGAGATGATCCCAATATTTTCAGAGTATTCTGTAAAGAGGAGCTGCCGGCGCTCATTTCTCAATCCTTATCAGCGCTGCACCTCCTTCTGCCGTCTGAGTCTCGGGAACCTTTGGAAGATCCATTGTTGCAGGGGTTTAAAACTCAGCAACGGTGTTTCCCTATGCATCGGGTCATTCGTCAAATGATTGATTCTGAATGGGAGTGTCCGGAAGCTACCCTTCGAGGTAGTCGGGCCTTAACTCGTCTGTACCCTCTTCCGCAGGAGGTAAAGGACTTGTTGCGCATGCCAAAGGTAGATGCCATTGTGGCTGCAGTAACTAAAAAGACTACCATCCCTGTAGAAGGAGCGGCGGCGCTTAAGGACCTCCAGGATAGAAAATTGGAAGTTCTGCTCAAACAGGCGTTTGATTCTAGCGCTTTGGCACTGCAAGCTGCAGTTTGTGGAGCTTATGTTTCTCGAGCGTCCATTCGCTGGTTGCAAGGTAACTCTGCAGGAGAGTCCACTTCTGAAGTTTTAGAAACTGCAAAGTTGGAATCAGCCGCTGCTTATATGGCTGATGCCTTTTACGATTTACTGCGGATTGCGGCTAAGACCATGGCCTCACTGGTGGCTGCCAGACGATTTCTCTGGTTGCGTAACTGGTCTGCAGATGTTTCCTCGAAGGTGCGTCTCAGTAAATTGCCCTATCAGGGGAAATTGCTCTTCGGGGAAGCATTGGACAAAATTGTGAAGGATTTAGGCGACTCCAAAGGCGGTCGTTTGCCTGAGGATAGACCTAAGCCGGTGAGAAGTACTGCTAGTGTTAGAAGTGCCGGTCAAGACGCTCGTAGATTTCGCGGAGCACGTTTTGCCCCCTATTCTAGGGGATGTTCCAGCTTTCGGGGTCAGTCCTTTAGAGGTGCCAGAGGTTTTGGCAGATCCTACTTCAATGCTTCCCAACCTTCAGTTAAAAAGCCGCAATGAAGGTCTGCTGGTCCAGGCGTTGATTCCTGTAGGAGGCCGACTGCAGAATTTTCTCTCAGCCTGGACCAAAATCACTTCAGACAAATGGGTGTTGGAGATAATTCAGAAGGAATATGCTCTAGACTTCGCATGCCCCTTGTTGCCCGCCTTTGTCATGTCTCCCTGCACGCCCGGTCCAAAGATGCAAGCTATTTTGGAAACGCTCTTTCGTCTCTTACAGCTACGAGCGATAGTTCCCGTGCCTCTCGACCAATACGGCTGCGGTCGATACTCGATCTATTTTGTTGTTCCCAAAAAAGAAGGTTCTTTTCGTCCTGTGCTAGATCTCAAAGGAGTAAACCGTACTTTGCGGGTGCCGCACTTTCCCATGGAAACGTTGCGGACCGTGATTCGGGCGGTAAGGCCGGGGGAGTTTCTCTCGTCCATAGATCTCACAGAGGCCTATCTTCATATTCCCATCAGGCCGTCTCATCAGCGGTTTTTACGTTTTGCTCTTCCGATGGGGCATTTCCAGTTTCGGGCGTTGCCGTTCGGTCTCGCTACGGCGCCGCGGACATTCACAGAACTGATGGTAGTGGTTGCAGCGGCACTTCGCAAGGAAGGTATCCGAGTTCATCCTTATCTCGACGATTGGTTAATCAGGGCCGATTCTCGTTTGGCTTCAGTAGCGGCGACCGCTCGAGTGGTGCAGCTTCTCGAGCAGCTCGGTTGGGTGATCAATCACACCAAAAGTCACTTACAACCGTTACAACAGCTAACGTATCTCGGAGCCTTCTTCGACACAGACCGTGGTGCGGTCTTTTTACCTGAAGTACGGGTGGAGAAACTATTGCATCAAGTACAAGCCTTTCTCCGCCTGTCAGCTCCGTCGGCGTGGACGTATCTGCAACTATTGGGTTCCATGGCGGCGGCTCTGGATCTAGTCCCGTGGGCCAAAGCTCACATGCGACCCTTGCAGCAGGCGTTGCTTTCCTGCTGGTCACCGCAACTTCACCCTCTCTCGCAGCGCCTACCCTGTCCCGACCTCGTTCGTCACAATCTCGAATGGTGGTTAGTTCCGGAGCATCTCTTGGCCAGTATCCCCTTACAGGAGCCCTCCTGGATGTTGGTCACTACAGATGCCAGTCTCTCGGGCTGGGGGGCTCATTGTCAGGCGCACATCGCTCAAGGTTCTTGGTCCCCGGAGGAGAGCTCGTGGTCCATCAACCGCCTAGAGCTTCGGGCAGCGCGTCTCGCCCTGTTGCACTTCGCGGACTTGCTCAAGGGGACTGCGGTCAAGATTTTCTCCGACAATGCAGTAACAGTCGCTTATATCAATCGCCAGGGGGGAACCAAGTCTCTTGCCCTCCTTTCCGAGTGTCAGGAATTGATGGTTTGGGCGGAAGCCAATCTACTGGCCTTATCAGCAGCGCATGTAGCAGGCAAAGAAAACGTGCAGGCCGATTATTTAAGCCGCCATGCACTCTATCCCAGGGAATGGGAATTGAACGCAGCAGTTTATCACGAGCTGACCTTGCGTTGGGGGCAGCCGGTGATGGATCTTATGGCAACGTTCAGCAATGCCAAGAGCAGCCGTTTTTTCAGCAGGCGCAGGGAGCACATGTCTGAAGGTCTCGATGCTCTCGTTCAGCCGTGGCCACCGGACGCTCTCTTGTATGTGTTTCCACCTTGGCCGATGTTGAGTCGTGTTCTCCAGCGGGTAGCGCAACACCGGGGAGTAGTAATTCTCATAGCACCGGATTGGCCTCGTCGTCCTTGGTATGCCGATCTCGTGCGGCTTCTAATAGCTCCACCTTGGCCCCTTCCGGTTCGCATGAATCTGTTGCATCAGGGTCAAATTCTCATGCCACGAGTGGATCGCTTCTTACTTACGGCATGGCTCTTGAGAGGGCTCGCTTAAAACGCAAAGGATATGCGAGTTCCGTGGTGCCTACCTTACTTCAGTCTAAAAGGCCAGGGACTTCGCTAGCTTATGTGCGGGTGTGGCGTATTTTCGAAACCTGGTGTGGACAGCACAATGTTTCTCCTATGTCGTCTACCTTACCTCAGCTACTCCTTTTTCTCCAGCATGGGTTGGATAAAGGGTTAGCTCTTAGTACTCTTAAGGTTCATTTAACTGCTCTTGCTTGTTTTAGGGGGTCGGTGCAACATCGCCGTCTTTCGGCGCATCCGGATGTGCAACGTTTTTTCCGTGCAGCAAAAATTCTCCGTCCTCCCGTGCGCCCAGTCGTGCCTCCCTGGGATTTGAATATAGTGTTGGAGGCTTTGACCCAGTCCTCCCTAGCGTCCCTATGCTCTCGGGATCTCCGAGAGTGTTCTTGGAAAACAGCGTTTTTGGTGGCCTTATGTTCCGCACGCCGAATATCGGACTTACAAGCTTTGTCTTGTCGGGAGACTTATCTTCAATTTCTTCCGGAACGAGTTTTGCTAAGAACGGTACCTTCCTTTTTACCTAAGGTGCTGTCGGTTTTTCATGTGAATCAATCAGTTGCTTTACCCGTGTTTTCAGACAACTCCGGTTCTCCCATAGACCGTGCGCTCAAACGTTTAGATCTTGGCAGAGTCTTAAAGATGTACCTTCGGGTTTTGCAGCCCTTTCGTAAGACGGACAAGCTTTTTGTTCAGTTTGCAGGGCCTCGTAAAGGTCAAGCAGCTTCCAAGTCCACTATAGCCCGTTGGATTCGCTGTGCTATTGTAGCGGCTTATCATGCCCAAGGAGTCTCTCCTCCGGTTGGTTTAGGGGCTCATTCCACTCGAGCTTTAGCAACTTCCTGGGCGGAGTTTGCCTTTGTTCCGCCGGTCGATATATGCAGAGCAGCGACGTGGTCTTCATTACATACTTTTACAAAGCATTACCGGTTGGATGTGCAAGCCAGAGACGATGCGAAAGTGGGGGCTTCGGCTCTTATCGCAGGTCTGGCAGGTCCCTCCCGTGTTTAGGTACTGCTTTGGTACTGCCCTACCTTTCCCTGGACTGGCCCGGAGAAGCGATAAGGAAGAAGAAATTAGGTCTTACCTGCTAATTGTCTTTCCTTGAGCTTTCTCCGGGCCAGTCCAGGGTCCCACCTCTTTCGATTTTTTAGCATACTTTTTGGTAACCATCCGCATTTACCATGTTTGCGTATTTGTCCGGGAGGAGGGATAAGTGGGGCTTCCACATTTCATTCAGTGCAAATCATTGTTATGGTAAAATTAATTTAAGTAAAAAAAAAAAAAAAAAACTCGATGGGAGCATGTTTCTTGGCTTCCCGGTTTTCAGGGACTATAGAACTTTATCAGTTTGTACAGGGTTAATCTAATGTTTTCAGTTCTTTCTCTTAGTTGCTTTGTCAGTAGGAGACTGCTGGATTTCCCTCAGGGGGAGTGGCTTCACCTCTCAAGAAAACTTGAAGTCTTCAGTCCTCAGTTGCTATAGGGGATTGACAACCCTACCTTTCCCTGGACTGGCCCGGAGAAAGCTCAAGGAAAGACAATTAGCAGGTAAGACCTAATTTCTTCTTTCTAAGCATCATAATTTGCCTTTTCTTATATTTTGCATTACTTTTTCTACAAAACCTTATTCACATCAGTTTTATCCTTCACCCACTTCCTTTCTCCTATCCTCCCTTTTCAAAATTCTCAGTTCATCATGGAACCATGGAGAATAGTTCTTAGTTTCACTGGCTCAAACTTCTTTTTTTAAAGTCATACCCTCAAACACATTACTTATCTCAGTACACCAGATATCAACTTTTTCATTCAAAGGCAATGAATCCATAGTCACATTACAAGTAGATAAAGCCAGCAAAACTTTTTCTTGATCAATAGATTTGGGACCAAAGTCTCCATAGGGGTACCCTTATTTAAAACCTGAAATCCAGAATATACCACTATATGGTCTGACCACGGGACTAAAAGTAATTGCCATTCTAATTGCTGCCAATATAAATTAGTACCAGCAAATATAAATCAAATCTAACACATGACTAGTTTCATGTGTAGAATTTTGGCATATCTGGAAAAAACCCACATCCTCCAAACTGTGAGCAAAATCAAATTCTGCACCAGTCAGTGATGGATATGATGGAAAATTAAAATCACCTTATTCAAATACTTTAGCATAAGATACTATAGTATTGTATGTAAAATAAACTCTAAAATCTCATCCAAAACTCGCTTAGGAGAGTTGGGAGCTCTATAAACTACACATGCAATACAAGAAAACCTACTACTAGACATTCTGCTGAATCAAACTTTTTTTTGTTTCTTTGAACAAGGGATTCAGAGTAGATTTCACTACAATCTCTACCTCTCCACCCGTTTTACCCTCATGTGAGCAGGCAAACAATTGATAATCTAGGTGACAAAAAACCCCTAATACAACCCCTTCCACATCCCTTAACCAAGTGTCCATTAAAGCTAAAACATCCCATGTAAAATAAACAATTTGTTTTTATGATTAACAGAATACATATTAATCAGAGCTAATTCACACTTATGTGAAATACAAGAAACAGGGACCTTTTTTGTTAAATACAAAGAGAAGAAAAGCAAAATATCTAAATTAGGTTTATAATAACTAACTCCAAGAGCTCCATACAAAGCCTGACCCTGTATCACTGGGATAGGGGAGCCCACAATATCCAACACTCTTGCAAAACACATGATAACTGTTAATACCTAGAACCAACAAATAAATACCCGAATCAGATTGCCTAAACTCACATAAACGGTCTATTCAAAATCCATTCAAAGTCTGCACAAAGGAGCAAGCTAAGGAATTCAGAGATGCTAAATTGTATTTGGTTTCCTGCAAAAATTTAATCCTATGTGACTCAATGCCCTCTCTAACATAGAGCACAACCCTTCAACCAATTTGATCTATCCTATAATTGTGATCATACAAAGATTCGACTCATTCAATGATACCACATTACTGGCTGAAAGTGAAGATGATCTGAAACATTTGCTTCTCACAATCAAAGAACAGTCTCAAAATGGGCCTGCACCTTAATGTAAAGAAGACAAAGATCATGACAACTGGCATAATCAACAGGTTCATCGTTGAAGGAGAATAAATTGAAATCATGAACAACTTTAACCTACTTGGATCAACTATCAATAAAGAAACAAGCAGTCAAGAAATCAGACGCATTGCTTTTGGCAGAATGACTATGAAACACCTAGATAAGATTCTCAAGAGCAGAGATGTCTGTCTCCATACAAAGGTTCAACTTGTTCAAGCCATGGTATTTTCAATATCATCATATGGATGTGAAAGCTAGACCGTGAAAAAGATAGGAAGAAAATTGATGCCTTTGAATTATGGTGCTGGTGGCGAATACTGCATATACCATGGACTGCCCGAAGAACAAACCAGTGAGTACTAAAGGAGATCAAGCCTAAGCTTTCTTTAGAAGCTCAGATGACAAGACTTCGACTTTCATACTTCAGACACATCATGTGAAGAGAGAGATCATTAGAGAGAGACATCATGCTTGGCAAGGTAGGTCAACGCAAAAGAGGAAGGCCAGCAATGAGATGGATCGATACAATAACAGCAACTACGGGTGCCAGTCTGTCAACAATGAACCGCCTGATTGAAGACCAATCACAATTTAGGACAACTATCCAGATGGTTGCCATGAGTCGACACCGACTCGATGGCACTTAACAACATCAGAACTAGTTAATGTAACTAGTTAATGTTCAATGTAACTAAACGTGTATATAGTTATTCTAGTTAATGTTCAAAACATGTTCAATGTAACTAAACGTGTATATAGTTAACACAAGTTCCATGTAAAATATACAGAAGTATATTGATTTTTGTTCGATGTGAACCGCCCCTGATCTCTGGAAGGGGCGGTATATAAGAAACTGTTAAATAAATAAATAAATAAATAAATAAACTACAACTTCTTCCTCCCCAAGCCCCCCCCAACAGCATACACAACATGTTCCTCTCCTTCAGCTCTCATCGCCCTCAGCAAAATGCGTTGAAGACATTATCATCAAAATGAATACCACCACAGCACCTAACGACCCCTGCCCAGCACACTGGATAAGAGCTATGCGCTCCGACTTCAGCCCAATCATAGCAGAAATAATAAACATGTCCTTCTCAACAGGCATCTTCCCATCGGCCCTAAAGCAGACCTCCATAAGACCTCTGCTAAAGAACAATCAACTAGACCCAACAAGAGAAGAATCATACCGCCCGATCTCTAGTATACCTCTACTATCCAAAATAATTGAGAAAGTAACCAACAATCAGATCCAACAACACATAGACACCTCCTCACCGCTTGATCCCAGTCAACATGGATTCAGGGAAGCTCACGGAGTGGAGACACTGCTAACCACCTTATCCAATACACTCATCAGCGGGATAGATGACATCAAAAAGGGCTTTGCACTAATTTTCCTCGACATCTCTGCAGCTTTTGACTCCGTGGATCACGAAATACTTCTAACCTGTCTATATAACAAGGGAATCCACGGGCTAGCATGGGAATGGTGCAAGTCATACCTGGAAGATCGATTGCAACAAGTAAGGACAGTTGCAGGCACCTCTGAACCTTTCCATCTAAAACAAGGAGTACCCCAGGGCTCATCTCTATCAGCGCTGCTATTTAATATTTACATGCAGCCTCTATGCGATATCACTCGCTCCTTTGGCATATCCTCGCTAATCTATGCAGATGATGTGCTAATATTCACACCAATCAATGTCACGCTCCCAGATTACACAACACTAGTTGACTGCTTTAACGCTATAGCAGACTGGCTCCTCTCCCAGAATATGCGGATAAACTATAAAAAAACAGAGGTACTGATAGTCACGAAGAACAGAGAATTCTCACCCCCTGAGACCCTAAAAGTACGAGACGCAGACCTCCCAATCAAGCCCTCCATAAGATACCTTGGAGTAGTACTGGACCATCGATTGGACTTCAAAGAACATGTCAACCGTACGGTAAAAACCATTTATTTCAAGATAAGGACCCTGCGTCATCTGAAAAATATGCTTGACCCAGACAGCTTCAGGACCATATTCCAAGCAATAGTCACTCCCCATTTCGACTATGCGAATATAATACTCTATGGTCTCCCAAAAAACACCCTAAATACACTACAACTAGCCATGAATGCTGCAGCCCGGGTTCTATACGGAGCCTCAAAGAGCGACCATATTACCCCATCCTAATGGACCTACACTGGCTTCCCATAAGCTGCAGAATTGCCTATAAAGCCCTTCTCATGACCTTTAAAGCACTCAACACTATAGCCCCTTCATCAATCTCAAACCTCCTCAATCACACTCCCAACATCAGATCCAGGAGATCAGTAGCTGCAAATACCCTGGTTACACCACCTGAGGCCACAAAATGCACACGTTCAACAACAGACAGGGCATTCGCATACTACGCACCCAGAAGCTGGAATAACCTACCTCCCACCATCAGAGCAATTACGGACCTAAAGCAATTCAGAAAAGCCATAAAGCACCACCTCTTCCTTTTACACTTCTCCCAATCCCAAGGCACATCAACAACCCTCTAACGCATTCCAAGCCCTCATATTAAAAATTGTAAAATTGTAAATACCTTACTTACTCAAGATGTTAATAATAAATGCTATTTGTTGTATATAGGTTCATAACGAATATGTACAAAGTTTCCCAAAGTTATAATCCAAGTTGAATTCTCCTGTTATATGTAAACTCACAACAGCCTGTTGCTTGTAATGAGTATTCTTGTTTAATGTGAACCGCGCTGATGAAAAAGAGTGTGGTATAGAAGAACTGTAAATAAAAATAAAATAAAATAATATAAATAATTGTGATATAGTTTGTAACCAGGTATCACGGAGTCCCATTGGTGGTTCTCTTTCCACCAGGTCTCTGAGATGCCAATCATATCTAACCTTTCATTTAGTGCTATATATTCTAGCTCTCCCATCTTATTTTTTAGACCTCTAGCATTTGCATACAGGCATTTTAGAGGTTATATTTTATTCTAATTAATAAAACAGCCTGTTTCACAACATAGTCCCACCTATCTGCTGTCAATGGTAAACATGACTGTATTAGATTCAGGGGTTTGCTGCGTTGGCCAGCTCTCAAACTGAGCCCAGATGACCTCAGAAGGTTGAAAGTCTATCGTGTTGCAAAGCAGTTAGCTTACTCGGAAAACATCCCACAATTTCCGGTGCATGACCAGCATGTCCATACGTCTGTGATCTTCATAGCTTAGCTAACTTGCAGTAGGCAGCTGCATTAAGAGGGTGCTAGGAGATTATATTGCCTGAAGTTGAAAGCATCGTCTTTTAGAGGTCATAATAGCTGTCATTTGTACCTGTTGATGTCTGATTTTCTTTGTACTGAACCTATAGTCAAGGCGCTTGACAACTAGAAGCATTATAAAGGAGCCTTGTAGCGTTGTTACCTCACAAGCAGTATTGCAGCAGTCAGGTGATCTTCTTCAGGCAGGGAAGCCAAACAGGGAAGCATAGACATTTAAAATAAACTAGATGGGTTAGAATTTTGGACCTGGAAAGTGCATAAAACTCCTGTCTGAAAACGTTTCTGATATGAAAGTGATAAAATTTAAAAGAGAAATATTAGTTGGCAAGTTTTGTTTCCTTTCTCCACTGTTTAATTCTGAATAAAATGAATGTGCTGCATGAACTTGGCACTTTTTCATGTCTTTCCAACTTTATAATGAGGAACAAAGAATTCACTTAAGCAGTAAAGAGAACACAAAACAGATTTAGAAATATAAAAGCTAAGCATTCAAAATGGAGTAGGGATGTGTTTTGAAGCAGCATATACTCTAATTCAACTTTGTGTATATGTCTTTGATTAAGTAGCTTGTTCCCTGCCATCTCCTGTGGTTATTACTATGTGATTTCTTTCTTTGAAACAAAATTGACCTAGTGGCAGTGTATTAACTAGAGCTGAACATTGTGATTAGTGGTTGTACTACTCCTGAAGCAAGAAAAGAATATACCTAACAGAACTGTTTTTACTAGAGTGAAAACACTACTACGTAGGAGTTGAGGGATATATTAGCTTTATGCTGTGGATAGCACTCTTCAGATTTACAGTTCTTAGGCACTCTAAGTGAATGGGACAATCTTAAGCTCAAATTGATTCTTTGCGACTGACCTTATGTGTAGGAGTCCGATGTACAAAAACCAATTTTATTGGAGGGTTGGTGCATTGCAACCACTCTTTTTTTTGTTGTTGAGAGAAAATTCAAATGTATTTTCAGTGATTTGCGAGACTTCCAAGGAATGTTAAGTGCCGTTGAGTCTGAGTCGACTCATAGCGACCCTCTGGATAGCTATCCTAAATTGTGTTCGGTCTTCAGTCAGGTGCCTCATTGTTGACAGACTGGTACCTGTAGCTGCTGTTATTGTATCGATCCATCTCATTGCTGGCCTTCCTCTTTTGAGTTGACCTTCTGTCTTGCCAAGCATGATGTCTTTCTCTAATGATCTCTCTCTTCGCATGATGTGTCCAAAGTATGAAAGTCAAAGTCTTGTCATCTGAGCTTCTAAAGAAAACTTAGGTTTGATCTCCTCTAGTACCGACTGGTTTGTTCTTCGGGCATACATGGTATTCGCCACCAGCACCATAATTCAAAGGCATCAATTTTCTTCCTGTCTATCTTTTTCACTGTCCAGCTTTCACATCCATATGATATTGAAAATACCATGACTTGAACAAGTTGAATCTTTGGAGAGAGACATCTCTGCTCTTGAGAATCTTATCTAGGTCTTTCATAGCCATTCTGCCAAGAGCAATGCGTCTGATTTCTTGACTGCTTATTGTTTCTTTATTGATAGTTGATCCAAGTAGGTTAAAGTTGTTCACAATTTCAATTTCTTCTCCTTCAACGATGAACCTGTTGATTATGCCAGTTGTCATGATCTTTGTCTTCTTTACATTAAGGTGCAAGCCCATTTTGAGACTGTTCTTTGATTGTGAGAAGCAAATGTTTCAGATCATCTTCACTTTCAGCCAGTAATGTGGTGGTATCAGCATAGCGAAGGTGGTTGTTGAGTCTTCCACCAGTCTTCACACCTCTGTTGTCTTCATACAATCCTGCTTCTCTGATTTGTTCTGCATATAAATAAAACAGGTAGGGGGGAAAGTATGCAGCCTTGTCTTATCCCATTGCTTATTTTAAGCCATTCTGTTTCTCCTTGTTCCATTCGAACTGTTGCTGCTTAACCCTTTCCAGGCCCGAGCCCAAAACTCTTGGGATCCAAAATTGACTAAATATTCCTATCAAATGGTATATAATACATGACTATAGCAGAAGGAAAATCACTATTAGAACATATTGAATAAGACGGGTACAATTTTCCTGAAATATGCAAAAATTAACCTGGCTGCAGAATGTGGATTAAAAATTTAAAGTAGGCCATGAAAGGGTTAATCAATGTACAGATTGTGCAAGAGGAACGATCAGGTGATCCTCCAGGAACAAGCAGGAATGTAGTCTTCACATATGGGTACGTCGGTACCGACGGAGCCTGCGCAGGAACGCTCCCCAGCGTCCAATTAGAAAGCTTTTAGGAGCATCCCACAGTGCCTGTGTGCTGCCTTCCTGCCTTTCCCAACTGCCTCTCTCCAGTTCTTCGTTTTTCCACAGAACAGGAGGTCGTGTTCCTGTCACCGCAGAAAATTTTCCTTTTTTTTTTTTTGTGGTCGCGTCCGCCTTCCTCGATGCTTTACCGGTACCACTGGTTTTTCTTTCTTTTCTTATTAAAAAAAAAACAAATTTTCTTAGTACTTTTTCCCTTTTTTTTCCAGGTGCATGCTCCATTTTGGGCCTTTGGCCCAGGATATTTTCCACAATGGAAAAACCCTCTTCGGGTTTTAAAAAGTGCACCAAGTGTGGCGGTACCATCTCCGTCACCGACACCCATGAGTGGTGTCTAAAATGTTTAGGTCCTGACCATTCCATCTCGGAATGTATGGCCTGTGCCATGATGTCCAGGAGGAGTCGACAAAACCAAGCTGCCAAGCTCAGCACCCTGTTTCCCTCTGATGCAGCTTTGGTGGCATCGACGTCTTTCAGGGCTTCGTCTTCCTCCCGTGGATCTCAGGTAACTAAACACAAATCTAGCCGGCCCTCAAAGGGTAGATCTCCTTCTAAGCATCGAGATGCCTCTGGCGTTGCCCTTGAGGATTCTGCACCGGCAAAATTGTCCCGGCAGGAGGCTTCGGCTTCCAAAGCATTATCGGGGCTCCAGGACGTTCTCAAGGCCTCAACCTCGGCAGAACTACTGGTGCCATGCTCTGGGGTACCAGTGATCTTCTGATTACTCCTGGTACCGACTTCAGTCGGTATGGGTATCGGGCTCTTCAAGAGCGTCCGGACAGACGGTACTTCGAGTCCTCAGAAGAATCTGAGGATTCTGACAGTTCTGTAGATGCAGGCATGCTTCTCCCAGAGGAGCCCTCCTCCCCTAAGCGCAGGATGTCTCCTCCAGAGGATATTTCCTTTCAGGATTTTATCAGGTAGGTGGCTCGGGGTCTGTCCATTACTGTGGCCCCTGAAACAGAGCCCAGAGCAAAGGAGTTGGAAATCTTACAATATCCCAAAACTCCTAAGGAGGCAGCTACCTTGCCCATCCATGAGATCTTGCATGATCTCATGTTAAGAATGTGGGAGACACCTCTTACCACCTCTCCTCATTCTCGTAGACTGGATACTCTGTATCGAGTCTCTCCTTGTCTTGGTTTCCAAAAAACTCGGCTTCCTCACCACTCTATTGTAGTGGAATCAGCTATGAGAAGAATCAAGAGTGCAAACAGGCATGCCTGTAATCCTCCAGGACGTGAGTGCAGAACTTTGGATGCTTTTGGACGTCGTGTCTTCCAAGCTTCCATGCTTTCTGCCAGGATCAGTTCCTATAGTCTATACATGGGAATGTTCATGAAGGAGGTCACAGGTGATTTAGAGGCTTTGAGTCCTCTTCTTCCTAAGGATAGAAGGCAGGATTTTCTCACATTGGTCAAACATACCCAAGATGTTTCTAAATTTGTCAACCGTGCAGCTTTTGACTGTTTTGAGTGCATAAGCAGAACCTCTGCCATTGTCATAGGTGCACGTAGAATTGCTTGGCTCCAGGAATCTGATATGGAGCTTTGGGTACAAGACAAACTGGGAAATATCCCTTGTACTGGTGAGAACCTGTTTGGTAAAGATTGGCAGGAAAAAGCCAATGAGTTGGATGCTGACAACTCCACCTTGGATAGATTATCCAAGTCCACAGCTGATTCTGCTAGAAAGAAATCTTTCAAGAAACCATTCTTTTCTAAAAAGAAAAGATATTATCCTGCTTAATCTCAGCAGGGACGTTCTGCAGGTCAGCTTGTCAGGAAAGGTCAGCAACCATCCAAACAAAGAAAAGCAAAGACTGCTAAGCCTCAGCCGTCCCAGCAGTCTCAGCCTCCACAAGGCCTTTGACTTTCAACTAGAGAACTTAGCCTTCCTGGCTCTCATTGAACCAGAGCCTTCCACCAATCCAGGAAGGTTGTGTCATTTTGCCCCCAGATAGGGGCAGATAACAGCAGAGCATTGGACACTCTCCATCATAAAAGAGGGGTACAAGCTTCATTTTTTGAGCATGCCCCCTCCCACAATGATAAGGCAGTTCAATTCTCCGACCTCTCTCAGCAACCTGTTGGACAAGAAGCATAGTGACCTCCTGACCTAAGGGGCAATAGAAGAAGTACCCATCCATCAGCAGGGTACAGGGTTTTACTCCCCCTATTTCCTTATCCCAAAGAAAACAGGGGGATACAGACCTATCTTGGACCTCAGAGAATTGAACAAATTCCTTGTCAAAGAGAAATTCAAGATGATTTCTCTCGGAACTCTGCTGCCATACCTTCAGAGTCAGGATTGGCTTTGTTCTCTAGATCTCAAGGATGCGTACACCCATGTTCTCATCCATCCAACTCACAGAAGCAATTCACAGAAGGTTCCTTCGGTTCCTTTTTCAAGAAAAGCACTACCAATACAGGGTGCTTCTGTTTGGCCTGGCCTCAGCACTAAGGGTGTTCACGAAATGCATGGCTGTGGTAGCAGCATTTCTCCGCACTTTAGGGATATTCGTCTTCCCCTACTTAGACGACTGGCTCATTCGAGCCCCAACAGAGTCAGAGGCCAGGACTTCTCCATCCTGCACAATGCGTATCCTTCAGTATTTAGGTCTGGTAATAAACATCCCAAAATCCAGTCTAACTCCCACTCAGTCTTTAGAGTTCATAGGAGCTTTGCTGGATACCAGAAAGGTAAGGGCCTATCTCCCCCAGGCCCGTTGCCTTCGCATGGTGCAGTTAGCTTCTCAAGCAGTGCTAAAACCTCATCTTACTGCCTGAGAAATGCTATAACTACTAGGTCACATGGCATCTACTGTGCATGTGGTTCCCTATGCTCGCCTCCATATGAGGGCAGCCCAGTGGACTTTATCCACTCAATGGACCCAGGCATCAGGATGCCTGTCAGACAAAATAGCAAACGCAAGTCGCCTTATTTTGTCCCTCCAGTGGTGGATGGCCACTCAAAACCTGTTGCTGGGGTCCCCTTTTCAACAACCCTTACCCCAGGCAACTCTCACAACAGATGCTTCTCCGATGGTTTGGGGAGCTCATCTGCAAGACCTCTCCACCCAAGGCACTTGGTCTCCACAGGAGACTCATCTACACATCAATCTCTTAGAGCTCAGAGCAATCTTCCTTGCTCTTCGAGTATTCCATACCCTGCTCAGCTACAAGACAGTCCTTATTCATACGGACAATCAAGTAGCCATGTTCTACGTGAACAAGCAGGGGGGAACAGGCTCTCTGTCGCTTTGCAACAAAGCTTTGCGACTATGGACCCTCGCCAGAGAGCATCAGATTCATCTCCTGACAGTGTATCTTCCAGGCATACAAAATTCTTGATAAAATGTAATCGTTCGTTATTAACCAAGAGAGAAGCAAAAGGCTCAAAACGTATCCAAAAATGTTTTTCTTCAAAGGAGCAACTATTTACTAAGAAGGTCTCAGTAACCCTTTGGCGTTATTGTGCAGACTCTTGCCAGTGCACAAAAAATACGCCTAGTAACATCAATGACCTTCTGTTAGAAGCTAGTGCAACTGAACGAAGTGGGCAGTTTCTATTTTTAATTTGTTATTGTTATTGTTATTTCTCAAACACATCTCCCATAAACATAAGAAGAGTGTTACGTAGCTCCACCGTTCTCAGCTCACAGCTATATTATACTTCAAATCCCGATGCCATTCCCCGATACCGATCTTGCATTTCACTATACTGGTTTCTTCAGGGTATCGGTCATTACAAAATGTGTAGTGCGGAACAGCTGCCCACGCTTATTATGGCTCTAAATTCAAAACCTGTGTTTCCAAACACCACACTCTCCTCATTCGAGCCAGAAAACGCCGCGCATGCCGGTACCCTCTGCTTCTACATCTCTCTCAAGCTCGCTCCCTGGAATTAGGGTCTGCTCCAGATCTCCTGTCTCAGGAGGACGGAATGTTATGGCGTCCCAATCCCCAGTCTCTGCATCTGAGGGCTTGGTTGCTGAAGGCCTAGATCTCCATGATCTTAACCTCCCTCAGCAAATAAAGGATATCCTGTATGCTTCCAGGAAGCCTTCCACAAGACGCTCTTATGCTTTCAAGTGGAAAAGATTTACCATATGGTGTTCGCAGAAGGGTCTTAACCCCATTGCCATACCTCTGGAATCATTACTAGAGTACCTCCTTCATTTATCCAATGCAAGACTTAAGACTAAATCAGTGAGGGTCCATTTGAGTGCTATTGCAGCTTCCTTCAAGCCCCTAAATGGACAACCTATCTCCTCCCATCCTCTTATAGCAAGATTTATGAGAGGCCTTTTGCTAAGTTAGCCTCCCATTAAGCCACCTCCTGTGGCATGGGACTTAAATTTGGTTCTTGGTCAGCTCATGAAGCCACCTTTCGAACCCTTAGCTACTACCTCCTTGAAATTCCTTTCTTGGAAGGTTATCTTTCTCATGGCAATCATATCAGCACGTTGCATCAGTGAGTTGCAAGCACTAGTAGCTGATCCACCTTATACAAGGTTCCATCATGACAAGGTTGTCCTTAGGACTCATCCACGCTTTATGCCAGGGGTCTCAAACACGCGGCCCGCGGGCCGCATGCGGCCCGCGAGAGCATCTTGTGCGGCCCGCGAAGCACTTACCGGTGTCTAAAAAAAAAAAATAAATCCAAACTTGCCGCCGCAGTATTAGGCGTCCCGCGGCCCCTCTGCCTGCTCTGAGTCCTCTCCTCCCTGCAGCATCAGCTCAAAAAGTGGCGGCTTTCAGAGCCGCGAAGAGAGAGAGTTTCTCTCGCGCGGTTCTGAAGACTCGCTGCTCTTCAGAACCGCGCGAGAGAAACTCTCTCTCTTCGCGGCTCTGAAAGCCGCCACTTTTTGAGCTGATGCTGCAGGGAGGAGAGGACTCAGAGCAGGCAGAGGGGCCGCGGGACGCTTAATACTGTTGGCATTGGGATCAGGGACTGACTGCTGCCAATAGTGGCTATGTTTTAAAAAAATAATAGTCCCGGGTGAAAAACTGACACTACTCAAATTTCTCTGTGGCTGACTATGTTGTCTGTGTGAGTTTGCCATTGGTTCATAGACCCATCTGTCTGTTCATGCAACTAATAGTGAGCTCATCATTTTGGAAAATAAAAGAAAAACACAGTTTTAAGAAAAAAGGTAGGAGAGTCTATAAACATCAAAATAAAAGGCTTGTGCAACAGCTGGTGTAAAAATGGCCAGAGTGCACATGAGCTCTTTGGTCATATCATCAGTGCAAGACTTGGGGATCCTCTCCCATTGCTCCTGAAGTAGAGAAAAAGCAAGCAACTAGCCAGAGATGTCATTCCCAAATCCCAGAAACAGAGAATGTAGTAACACAGGGCCAGGGATCCCTTCCCTGGGACCCAAAAAGAGACAGGATGAATGAAGGAACCAGAGATCCTCTCCTCACAGAAGAATAAAGCGAGCATAAAGCTGGATGCCACCCTTTGAACAGCATAAAAGGAAGATCGTGAGTATAGGATCAACATAAGCAGAGAAGGAACATGGGGCAGAAGAATCCTCCCCCCAGGACCTTGAAGGAGAGAAACTGCACAGAACCAAAAGATTTCTCTCTCCAGACATCAGGAACAGAGAGAACAGAGAGCTAGGAAATCCCCTCCTTAGGGTTTTCAAGCAGAGAATGAACACAGGGCCAGAGATTCGAGCCACAAAGGTGAGAGCATCCCCCTCCATGTGACCAGAAAAGATATGGGAGTGGACACAGGCCCAGGGGCCCATTCTCCATGATTGTTCCCTTACATACAAGAGGAAATCAATTTATAGTTTTATTTCTACAGTGTTGTACATTCTAAGTTTGGCTTTTGGGGTTCCCAGTTTAATTGTCTTCCTGTTTCTAAATTGTGATTCCTTGTTTGGTGATGGTGTATGTTCTGCATGTTTACTAAAAGTTAGTGTATATGCAAATATTTATGCAAATGATGCCCTTATGCAAATGATGCCATTATGCAAATGAGGCCTGCGTCTTGTGCGGCCCCCGGGTTACTCTACAAGTCCTCATTTGGCCCTCAAAGCAATTTGAGTTTGAGACCCCTGCTTTATGCCAAAGGTGGTCTCGCCTTTTCATCTAAACCAAGCGGTCTACCTACCTGTATTCTTTCCAAGGCCTCATGCATCAAATGCAGAAAGGAACCTTCATACTTTGGACTGTAAGAGAGCTTTAGCTTTTTACTTACAAAGAACACAGCAACATAGAAAGTCCTCTCAACTCTTTGTTGCTTTTGATCCTTCTCATTTGGGACTTCCAGTCTCCAAGAGAACACTATCTAACTGGGTTGCTCAGTGTATTTCCTTTGTCTATCAGAGTAAGAATCTTCCTCTGGAGGGCCATGTCACAGCTCACAATGTGAGAGCCATGGCAGCTTCAATGGCTCATCTGCACTCTGTCTCTATCGACGACATCTGTCGAGCAGCCACCTGGGCCTCGGTTCATACCTTCACAGCCCATTACTGCTTGGGATGCCTTGTTTGGTCAGGCTGTTCAACACTTGTTCCATACCTAATCAACTCCTACCCACCATCCCTGTTGGATGCCAGAGATCCATGGGTGGAAGTGGAGCCCTGGTTCAGGGACACACAACTGGGGTCTCTCCCTGGCATCTAAAGCTAGGGAGTCCCCATATGTGAAGACTGCATTCCTGCTTGTTCCTGGAGATAGCATAGTTACTCACCTGTAACAGGTGATCTCCGGGAACAGCAGGAATTTAGTCTTCACAACCCACCCACCTCCCCTAGGAGTTGTATCTCTCTGTGTATCTCTTTCCCTTTCCCTCTCTCTCTCTGTCTCAGCTTTAAAACTCAACTGGAGAGAGGCAGTTGGGAAAGGCTTGAAGGCAGCACGCAGGCACTGTGGGATGCTCCCAAAAGCTTTCTAATTGGATGCTGGGGAGCGTTCCTGCGCAGGCTCCATCGGTACCGACGTACCCATATGTGAAGACTACATTCCTGCTGTTCCCGGAGATCACCTGTTACAGGTGAGTAACTATGCTTTCTGGTATACCCATGCTGCTTAATGTGGCCCAGAGTTTCTCATGGTTTACACAGTCAAAAGCCTTGCTATAGTCGATAAAGCACAAATAGATATCCTTTTGGTATTCTTTAGTCTTTTCAAGGATACATCCCACATCCACAATGATGTGTCTCGTTCCTCGCCCTTTCCTGAACCCTGCTTACACTTCAGGTAGTTCTTGTTCCAGGTATGGTTGTAGTCTCTTTTGAATAATCTTCAGTAGAATCTTGCTGGCATGTGGGATCAGAGCGATTGTGCATTAATTTCCACAATCAGTTGGATCACCTTTCTTTAGTATTGGTATATAAACAGATCTTTTCCATTCAGTTGGCCATGATGTTGTCTTCCATATTTTTTGACAGAGCCTTGTAAGTACGGTAACAGCTGCATCAGATTGCTGTAATACTTCTATGGGAATGCTATCAATGCCTGGTGCTTTGTTCTTTGATAAGACTTTCAATGCTGCTTCAACTTCTTTCATCACCAAATGGTTCCCGATCATAAGATACAGGTTGAAACGGTTGTTGGTCCACTTGATCTTTATCATATAAAAACTCTGAATATTCCTTCCACCTTTTCTTGATCTTCTCAGCATCATTCAACATAGAACCTTGAGCATCTTGTAACATTCCAATTTGAGGCTGGAACTTTTTTTTTTTTTAACTCTCGTAGCTTTAGGAAAGCCAATCTTGTTCTTCCTCTAATAATTTCTGCTTCTATTTCCTTGCATGTGTCATTGTAGTACTTTTCCTTGTTCTGTCTTGCTGCACGTTGGAAATCTGAGTTCTGCAATTGTCTTTTTCTCCTCTGGCTTTAGCTTCTCTGCATTTCTGGGCAATTTTCAGAGTTTTTTCCGTCATCCATTTTGGCTGTTTTTGCTTTTTCACCTTTTGTAGAGACTTCTCACTTTCTTCCAACACAACCTTCTTGATGTCATTCCATAACTCTTCTGGAGCTCTGTCATTTGTATCTAAAGCAGCAAATCGATTTTGCAGGCAGTCTTTAAATTCCAGTGGTATATTCTCAAGGTCATATTTTGCTGCATTCATGATTGGTTTGCTCTTTTTCAACTTTAGCTTGAGTTTGCATACTAGTAGTTGATGATCTGCACCACAATCAGCTCCAGGTTTTGTCTTTGTTGATGTTAAAGAGCTTTTCCATCATTGACTTCCACAGATGTAGTCAATTTGATTTTTATACAATCCATTGGGTGAAGTCCATGTGTACAGTCGCCGCTTGTGTTGCTGGAAGAAGCTGTTTGAGATGAATAAATCGTTGGTCTTGCAGAATTCTATCAGTCTTTCTCCAGCTTCATTTCTGTTGCCAAGTCCATATTTTCCAACTACTTTGCCTTCTTCTTTGTTGCCAACGTTTCATTCCAGTCACCCATGACTATCAGGATATCCTGTTTGCATGTTCTGTCAATTTCAGCTTGTACTTGTTCATAGAACTCTTCAATTTCATTCTCTTCTGCAGCTGTTGTTGGGGCATATACTTGAATTATAGTTGTGTTGATAGGCATTCCTCATAGACAAACAGAGATTAAGCGTTTGCTGACTGCATTGTATTTCATTACAGTTCTTGCAGGTTTCTTCTTTATTATAAATGCAACACCATTTCTTTGTCTTTCATTTCCAGCATAGTAGACCATGTGATCATCTGATGCAAAGTGCCCGATGCCAGTCCATTTCAGTTCGCTGACACCCAACAGATCAAGTTATACACATTCCATTTCATTCTTGACCACCTCCAACTTCCCTTTGTTCATGCTTCGTACGTTCCATGTTCCAATGTGTAAGACATCTTTACAGCTTCTGGCTCTCATTTCATGCGCAGCTACATCAGCAGTTGGATGTCCCGAGGGCTTTGATCCAGCCACATCATAAATGCTGGCTTTACTCTGAAAAGTCTTCAGCTCTTCCCCAGTAGCTAGTTGAGTGCCTTCTGACCTGGGGGTCTCATCTTCCAGCACTATAGCACAATTTGTTTTGTTGTTAACTATCCATTGGGTTTTCATGGCAAGATACAGAAGTAGATTGCCGGGCCTTTCTCCACGCAGTTTAAGTTTGGTGTTGCCGTTGTCACAGAAATGTGATCCTCCGCCATCAACACTAGCCCATTCTGCTGCTTCCCAGATGGGTGGTTTGTCTTGGTCTGGCACCTCAGCTGAGACCTGTCCATCTTGGGAGACCCTGCCAGTAGTTAAACTACCGATAGTTTAGCTCTCAGCATCACTGATGCACACAAGCCCTCACAGCATGACAAGCTGCAAACCAAGTGAGTATTGTGGTTTAATTCTGTGGATTGGAATATTTTGCTCCACCCACCTGATGCAAGAATGATTGTTGAGCCTGACATTTCAAGATTCTATAACAAGTTTCTACAGCTCTTCTGGTTTGCACTATAAATGATAAATGCTTTTTTTTCAAAAAAACTTTAGAATTGACTGTAGTTATGAATATTTACTATGAGCAAGATCTTTTTATTTACTTAGAATGAAGTCTTTGCTGCTGCCTTGTAAAACATAATTTCTGAGAAATACTAGCAGCACCCTTAATCTTCCTTTCAGTGAAGATTAACAAAATTTATTGAACAAACTGATTTTGGCTTCACACTTTAATGTGCAGTTGTATCATATGAAATCAGGAGATTGGGTACTACTGTTTTTGGAGATTCTTAAATATTTACATACATGAAATTAAGAGCTATAGCAAAATCACAAAATCCATCGTAACTTAACATTATTTCAGAATTCAAGGCATAATGTTTAGCTTTTGAATAGTGGCGCTGCAGGCTCTATGCTGTGAGTTTAAATTTGTTTTAGACTGCAGTCTTGTAATCCTCTTCTGCAACTTTTGAGTTTACCAAGTAACAGGACCATAATGCTCCTTTTTTATTTATTAACTACTTGACTTGAGAAACTCAACAACTTTCACCGTTGTCCAAAGTATAATGTCTGCTTTTAATCTAGCAAGCACTTCTAATGTCAAAATGAATGTAAAGTGAAATTATAATTGTAGCTAGGTTTATTTTACGTTAAACCTCTTAATTTTGTTTCTCTTTCCAAAGCAAGAAAAACGAATATTCACAAACTTTCATCGTCAGCTTTTCTGCTGGATTGACAGATGGGTTGATCTAACAATGGAGGATATCAGAAGAATGGAGGATGAAACGCAAAAAGAACTAGATGCAGTAAGCATTACTACCTAGGCAGTCTAAACTGATTGTTCTAATAACACGGGGGATCCACAGCATCAATTTTATCCTTGACCAATTCTAGAGAAATTCATGGGCTAATGACATAAACCCAAAGGGAATAAAAGGTTATACATGGGTTCTTTTGCCAGAGTCCTTCAGTTATCCTAGTCCTATTTTAGTTTCTACGCAATACTTTCCAAAGGATCCTTGCTCCTGGAGTTCTGAATGTTGTCAAGCTTTGAAAAACACTTTTTTTTGTTTTATGATTTTGTTCATAGCATGTGTACATAGCATAACATTAATTCTAGGAAAAAGGCCTAGTGTTTTGTCATGTGCTAAGTGGATACAGTAGTGATTGTCTCTTTATTTATTTTTTTTTGCTCCTAGTAATAAGTTAACATAGTTTTTTTTTATTCAAAGACAGAGGAGTAAAGCAAAGTGGATTTAACTGTTAATTGTTTTGTTCCACTGAACAGTAGGTATAATTTCAAATGTTCTGTAGATATAAATGAAGGATTTTTGATCTTCATTATGATTATGCAAAGTGTCTATTTTTTGCAACGTTTGCTAATACGTTTTTAGTGAAATTGACAAATATAAATTGCCTTTGTTTTTAGATTCTTTGCCACTAATCCTGTGACAAAGATAAGAATACTGAAATTTCTCATTGATAAAGCAAGTATTTAGAAAAACACTTGCATGTTGGGGAAAAGAATTTAAACTCTAGGTGACACGTGGACAAATAGCTTTGTAGTTTAAAACTTTGGATATGCTTCACTATTTATAAAAAAACAACACTTAAATGCAATTGTGCAATGGTTATTTAATACTGTGGGCAAATGCATAATATGCAGAGGGGCTAAAGAACCCCTGCAGCCAAATAAGTGCATTGTTAATAAGCTCGTGTCTTGCATTGTAGTAACCAGGCTATCCCGGATGCCTTTCACCTCACGCCCAGAGGTAGCACCCCTCAACAGTCCCACAAGTTTCACTGCTACCACTTCCCCCTTCCCCATAACAAAACACGTGCATACACAACTCTGGAACAATATTTCGGTCGCAGCTTTATTAACCAGATTAAAACACCGGCCCACAACCCGGGCCAACAAAACATTTATCAGTACCAAACATCTCCCGCTCCCCTTCACCCCATTCCGGACAATGCCCCCCACCAGCCATATTATTAGCAAGGTGGTGCATCATCCTCCCCCTGCCACTACTGCCCGCCTTGCCATGTTAGTAGCAAAGGCCAGTTCTATTTGCCTTACACTGGGCAGAGACCTCCAACTGAGATGTCTTGTCCCCCTGAGGAGCACTTCGCTCCCTTCAATTCGCCCTCAGCCATATATGCCCCACCATCTTGGCGAGCGCTAGCTCTATTCCCCCCCCCCCACCACCTGCGACAAACCCCCATTAATTCCATCACATGATGGGTGGGCGGGCAGGAAGGACATGCCTCGCCACCTCCGGGGCCAGCAAGGAAGGGAGACCATGCTTGATGGTCTCCCTCCCGCTCTGCATGCCCTGCCCACAACAGTGACCACCAATGAAATCGCCCCACGCGTCTGACGTGGGGCGATTTCAAAAGACGCCCATCAGCTCGCTCCCCCCCCCCCAATCCCCGCGTAAGACATGAGGCTAAGGTCTGGGCCCTAGGAACCCGGTTACTCCTAGCCTCGGGACCCGGCCCAGCGGCCTCATTTTCATCGTTAAAGTGACTAATGGAAGAATAGTCTTCAAACTTAACCTGAGCATTTGTTAGATATTATATATGAAGGCTAAGTTCAGGCTGGTTTGTTTCTACATCTGTAGTTGAGCATAGTCATCAAAGGATAGGATCAATACAAAAACATCTGTTTAAAATTCAGTCTGTTAGTAAAGAAAACAAAATGGAGCTTACAGACTGCTCGCTATGAAATGTTGTGCAGTACTAACAGACACTGTAACTTCCATATAATGAAATTTGGTTTCTTCTCTTCTCAAGGGCTAAAGCCATTTTATAATAGAGATTTTTTCTTTAAATAACAAGCAGTCTGTTTTATAGAAAAGCATGACCTTTTATCTTAAAGATAAACAAGCATTTTCTCTTTTATACATATTTAGCTCATGCTTTTCCACTAATAGCTCAAGGCGAGTTAAATTCAGTTTTTATAAAAAGGGAACTTTGTTATATTTATTCTCTGTCATGTTAGTGCTGGACTATTAAATGAACCAAGCTTCATCGCAAAATTTTGAAAATGTTACTGAATATCTTTAAAAAAAATAGATGTGCAAACCACCTTTGTGTTGAAAGATAATTTAGAATGCAAATGTTCATTGTCCAAAAATGGTTTCAGTACATAGTATATTTTGTTATCTTGAGCTAACATACTAACATAAATTTTGATTCTTCTTTATATTAACATAGTACAGCTAGCTTTAGTCGCCTGCAAATAAAAATATGATAATAGAAACTAGGAAACAACCTTTTACCATTACAAAATATATAATGCTTGTTTTTCATGTGCACCCAGGTTCTAAATGACCACAGGTGTATTTTCTATGGTGTTTTCCATGCCAGGGATGAGAATTCCTGCTAAACTTATAAGACCATGGTATTGACTTCATTTACTGTAATAAAGTGTAGAAATGGTGCCTTTATATTCCAAATATTGAGAGACCCCGCTTCCCTTAAAAATGGGTGACCTAGATCTGATTCCTCTGTAGGGTAACTCATGATTGATCGACTGATATTTTGGAGGAATACGAGGGGGGCTGATAAGTCTCTGGCCTTGTAATGAAACAGAAAGCTACGGGCACACTTCAGTTCCAGAGGTCCGAATGATCTCTCTGTAGTTTTGTATTATTTAAAACGAAACTGCAGAGAGATCATTCGGACCTCCGGAACCAAAGTGTGCCGGTAGCTTTCTGTTTCGTTACAAGGCCAGAGACTTAGCAGCCCCCCTCATATGTAATTGTGTGGCTAAAACACAAAACTCCAAGATCTTAAAACCATTAAGGATTTTCACACAGGTGAAGTTTTGAAGGGCTAAGATTCTTTTCATCCACGTTCCTCCAGTCCACTCCAGACAGATGGGTTCTGTCCGTCCACCAGCAACTAGAGACTGATTATGCAAATCTTTAGTGATGTCACCCTATAACAGTAGAGGATATTCCACCTCCCTGCAGTATTTGTCTCCAGAGGACATCCAAGCAGACTGTCTGGACTGGTTGCCATATTATACGTGTTTTTTTTAGGTTACTTGGAGCACAGAACCGACACCAAAGACAGAGGCTAAGACTGTGTGCTTCATAAAGTGTTTCAAAAAAAAAGGAGCAGCACATTCTCCAGGACCAAGCAGGAAGTCAGTCCTCACATATGGGTGACGTCAGCGCCGACGGAGCACCCGTGCGGAGCATTTCGCCAGCTTTCAAAGAAAGCCTTTGGGAATTGCAGCGCGCATGCACTGTCCCCTTCCCGCCCAAGGGTGCCATCTTGCTCAGTCTTTTTTCTGCAGAGCCCGACGGACGTAGTTCGTTTTTCGCCGAGGAAAAAGTTGATTACCCTGTTTTTTGTCTTCCTTCTTCGGTTCGACGCCGGATCCTTTTCCCGCCTGGGCCTGATATGCCGGTATCGAGCCCACTCTCTCTTTTTTCGGTTTTTGTCCTTCGTGACTAGCGTTCGCGCCATTTTTCTTTTTCACTGGCAGCCCTGTCTTTCAACCTTGCAGGGGCCCTTTTTCCCCCGATGGCTGCCAGCGGGTTTAAAAAGTGTGATCGGTGTAAGAAACTTGTCTCTTACGGACACACATGACTGCTGCCTCTGCTGCCTCGGACCCGATCATGACCCGATGATCTGTGGTCCGTGTGGCAAAATGTCCTCAAAGGCGTTGAGTTGGCAGCACCAAAAGGACAGAATCTTCTCTGACTCCGCGTCCGGACGGGCACGGACCTCGTCAGAGGCCTCGACGTCTCGGGACTCCGGCCCCGAGCAGCGTCGGGGTTCCTCTGAGCGGGGGTCTCCTTCGCGGGAGCAGCGCAGGAAGAAAAAACCCGCGAGGGCGGCGTCCGTGGATGCATCTGGTTCCTCGAGGGCCAGGTCGCATAGCCCCGACTGCCATCCCGGGTCTTCGGAGTCGGAGAGGCCTGCCAAACAACCTCGTCTCGAGATGGAGTCTTCTGGGCACGTGAGTACTGTAGTCTTCGTGGACTCTCCTCCAGGGGAGCCGACGTCGGGCCACGAGTCAGGGTCTCCTGAGCTCGGACTCAGGATGACGCCTTGGAGAGCAGCTTGGCTGCCTTCATGGAGCAGCAGCGGGCACTGATCGCCGGTCTCACCGGTGCATCTACCCCGACCACCGGGACATCGACGTCCAAGTCGACCCCGGAGGCCGAGCCGATCCTCGAGTCCATGCGAGCTCGAGTCGATCCTCGGCCACGGTCTCCCTTGGCCTCCCGTTCGGGACCGAGGTTGTCGACGCCGGTTCCCTCGGCGTCGGGGCGGATTGCATCGGTGCCCGCCCGACTGGAACCGCTCGATTCCTCCTCCGAGGAGTCGGGCTGGGAGACGGAGGATGAAGAGTCACCCGACACCTTTCGGACTCGGTGTGTCCCATCGGACTCACCGGAGTCCGAACCTCGGAGACGATCCTACCAGAGGATACCCGGTTCTCGGACTTCGTGCGGAATATGGCCAAGGCCTTGGCATTCCCCGCGGATCCTGAGGAGGAGCCTCGCACCGAGGAGCTCGAGGCCCTCCAGTATGACTCTCCCCCGAAGGAGGCCTTTACTGTTCTGGTTCCTCCGATGCTGGAGCGGCTGCTCTTCCGCATGTGGGAGACCCCGGCCTCAACGCCGGTGTTAAGCAAGCGGGTCGATTCCATCTATCGAGTCCGCAAGAGCCCTGGGTTCCAAAAGGCGCAATTACCGCACCACTCCATGGTTGTGGAATCGGCCATGCATCGACTGAAAAGTCAGAAGATGCACTTTTTGGTGCCTCCCGGCTGGGAGGCCTGGAACCTGGATGCCTTCGGTAAGAAGTGCTTCCAGGGCTCTATGCTTGCTTGCCGTGTCCAGACATACCAGCTCTACATGGGCATGTACCTTCGAGACCTGGCAAAGGAGATTGCCGGGTTCTCTGCTGGTCTCTCCGAGGAACCTTTGCAGAGGTTCCAGGCCTTGTCCACTGGTATTCAAGAGTGCTCGAAGTTTATCTCTCGAGCAGCCTACGATGGCTTCGAGGCTTCGGCCCGAGTAGCCGGGGCCGACATCGGTGCCCGCCGACAGGCTTGGCTACAGTCATCCGACCTCGAGCCATTGGGTACAGGACAAGTTGATCGATGTCCCCTGCCGAGGTGAAAACCTTTTTGGCAAACCCATGGCTGAAAAGGCTGCTGAACTCGAAACCGAGACTCTGACCAGGACTAGGCTGTCCAGAAAAACCTCTGCCCCTTCTCAGAAGAAGGGCTCGGGAAAAAGACCTTTTACCCAAGGAAAACATCTGTCTATAAACAATACCCTCAGGCCTCTGCAGCTCCCCAACAGGGTCACCAGGCCAAGGGGCAGGGTCATGGGCCCCATAGGCAGAAGGCCCCCAAGCCACCAACACCAGCTCCTGCACAGCAGGGCGGGGGTTTTTGACTCAGAAAGCATAGCCTCTCCTCCTCAGCTGGCTCACATCAGCACAGGAGGCCGGCTGGCCATCTTTGCCCACAGGTGGTCAGCCGTCACATCAGATACCTGGGTGCTCCATATAGTCCAAAAGGGCTGTCGTCTTCATTTTCATCAGGTACCTCCCTCCTTTTTTCCAGGGGAGCCTCCAAGACCCCCTCTGCACAGGGATCTACTCCTACAGGAGTTAGCAAGTCTGCTAAAGGAACAGGCTGTGGAACCGGTGCCCCACCAACTGAGAGGTCACGGCTTTTATTCCAGGTACTTTCTGGTACCAAAAAGAACAGGAGGCCTCAGACCCATCTTAAACTTGCGAAACCTCAACAAGTTCCTGGAGAGGGAAAAGTTCAAGATGCTTACCCTTGGAATCCTGCTGCCCTACCTCCAGCAGGGAGATTGGCTATGCTCCTTAGATCTAAAGGATGCTTATACTCACATCCTTATTCATCCAGACCACAGACAATATCTCAGATTTGTTGTGGGAGGAAACCACTATCAGTACAGAGTACTACCCTTTGGCCTAACCTCCGCCCCCAGGGTGTTCACCAAGTGCCTGGCGGTGGTGGCGGCCTACCTAAGGCTTCAAGGTCTTTTTGTGTTCCCATACCTGGACGACTGGCTCATAAGGGGCCAGTCTTCACAGGAGGCCAGTCAAGCCACCCTTCGCACTGTGGCTCTGCTTCAGCACTTGGGATTTGTCATAAACTTCGCAAAGTCCACTTTGCTCCCATCCCAGAACATGGAGTTCATAGGAGCAAGGCTGGACACCCTTCAGGCGAAGGCTTTTCTGCCCGTGGACAGAGCCCACAGATTAATGGATCTAGCCAGGCAGTTTCGCAGCAATTCCCTGGTCTCCACCAGGCAATTCCTGAGACTTCTCGGCCATATGGCTTCCACGGTTCATGTAACCCCCAATGCCCGCTTGCATAGGCGGCCTGCTCAGTGGAGTCTTCGAACTCAGTGGCATCAGGCCACAGGGAGCCTTGCAGACTCAGTAAGAATATCCACACTGCTTGCCTCCTCTCTGCAATGGTGGCTTCATCTTCCGAATCTGGTGCTCGGAGTGTTTTTTCAAACCCCTCCGCACTCTCAAGTGCTGACAACCGATGCTTCTCTTCAAGGTTGGGGAGCGCATTGCCAAGGGGCATGTACTCAGGGTCTCTGGACCCCTTGGGAGACTGCACAGCAGATAAATTTCCTGGAGCTGCAGGCGATACTCTTAGCTCTGAGGGCCTTCTCCCATCTCACGTCTCACCAGTCTGTACTGGTCCAGACGGACAATCAAGTTGCCATGTTTTACATGAACAAGCAAGGAGGCACAGGCTCCTTCCTTCTATGTCAGGAAGCACAACGGCTGTGCTCCTGGGCCGTCAATCACGGAATCCTTCTCAAGGCAGTCTACCTCCCAGGTCAAGAGAATTACCTGGGGACAGACTGAGCAGGATCCTGCAACCACACGAATGGAGATTGAATCCATTGGTGGTTCAGCAGATCTTTTTGAGGTGGGGCCTCCCCACCATGGATCTTTTCGCCAGTCCTCTGAACCGGCAACTCCCGAGATTCTGTTCCAGACAACCGCATCCTCTCAGAGTAGCAGCGGATGCATTTCTGCTCCCGTGGTCCAAAGGCCTACTGTATGCGTTTCCTCCCACGCCACTAGTGTCCAGAACACTGTTCAAAGTACTCAAAGACGGGGCCTCCATGATTCTGATAGCCCCAGGTGGCCGAGGCAACCGTGGTTCCCACTTCTGCTGCAACTGGCGGTGGACACTCCTATTCCTCTGGGGATTCAACACGATCTCCTGTCTCAAGAACAGGGATCTCTCTTACACCCCAACCTCCAGTCCCTTCATCTGATGGCCTGGCTGCTGAAAGGGTAGTTCTGGCTCCCCTACTACTGCCTAGAGAGGTGGAAGACGTAGTCTTAGCCTCTAGAAGGCAATCCACCGGGAAATCCTACGCTCTTAAGTGGCGTAGATTCTCCGCATGGTGTGCTCAGCACAGCGAGAATCCCTTCTCGTGCTTGGTAGCGGTGGTATTGCAATATTTGCTTTACCTCTCCAATCTAGGCCTTAAGTCCAATTCTGTCAGAGTTCACCTCCGTGCTCTCTCAGCGCACCACTCGCCGGTGGATGGGAGGCCTCTTTCCAACCACCCTTTGGTGGCTCGTTTCCTCAGAGGCCTCCTCCTGCTTAAGCCTCCTCTACGCCCACCGGCCCCTGAGTGGGATTTAAATGTGGTCTTACAGCGGATTACTTGTCCGCCATTTGAACCTATGGCTACCTGTCCTCTCCGTTTTCTCTCCTGGAAAACTTTGTTTCTGGTAGCTCTTACCTCTGCTAGGCGAGTAAGTGAACTTCAGGCGCTAGTGTCTGATCCCCCTTACACTAGGTTCTACAGGAATAGGGTAGTCTTACGGACTCACCCTAAGTTTCTCCCTAAGGTTGTCTCCTCTTTCCACCTCAATCAGGAGGTGGTTCTTCCGACTTTCTTTCCCAGGCCGCATGCCAGCCGGGCTGAGATGGTCCTGCATACCCTGGACTGTAGGAGGGCGTTATCCTTCTACCTTGACCGTATGCGGGAGCACCGGAGGGCTGTTCAGCTCTGTTTCTTTTGACCCCAATAAGTTGGGGTTACCTGTCTCCAAGCGTACTTTGTCCATATGGGTCGCTGACTGTATCGCCTGGGCTTATGGGGCAGCCGGCCTCTCGTTGGAGGGTCGAGTCACGGCTCATCGTGTCAGGGTGAAGGCTGTGTCAGTGGCTCATCTCCGCTCTGTTCCATTGGCAGACATCTGCCGGGCCGCAACTTGGTCTTCAAGCCAGACTTTTGCGGCCCATTACTACCTTGAGAGGGAGTTCCGCAGGGACAGTGCTTTCGGGCAGGCAGTACTCCATAATCTCTTTGGGGTTTAGGCAACTCCTTCCCTCCGGCCCTGATGTTGGGCTACCGGTCGGGGACGTTCTCAGAGAAGATTCCTTCCTTACGTTCTGACGCTCTAGAGGGAGCTCATTTTTTTGGCTTGGGGTCTACGGTAGCCTTAAGCTGGGGAGTCCCATATGTGAGGACTGACTTCCTGCTTGGTCCTGGAGAAAGTAGTTACTCACCTGTAACAGGTGTTCTCCAGGAGCAGCAGGAATCAGTCCTCACAACCCTCCCTCCTCCCCTTGGAGTTGCAGTCATATGATTTATTTTTTGCTATTTTTGCTGTCTTTTAGCTATGTCATCAGACTGAGCAAGATGGCACCCTTGGGCGGGAAGGGGACCGCGCATGCGCGCTGCAATTCCCAAAGGCTTTCTTTGAAAGCTGGGGAAATGCTCCGCACGGGGGCTCCGTCGGCGCCGACGTCACCCATATGTGAGGACTGATTCCTGCTGCTCCTGGAGAACACCTGTTACAGGTGAGTAACTACTCTATCTGAGCAGGGCGTTTCAATTGGGCAGTCTCATCCAGAACTCTTTGGTGGGTAGAGGAAGCCTCTGCGGAACCTCCCCGAGCTGTTCAGTTGGCGTTGGGTGTTCCCGGGTTGGCGGCAGTCTTGGAGGGGTGGGTGCTGGGCCACTGTTCTTTCTACTGCAGTGAGTTTGTACTTCAGTGAGGAGAGTTTGTTTCCTGTTTGCCTTTGTTTTGTGTTGGTTTCACTTTTTCAGGCGTTGGTGTCTCTTGGCTTGTGGGATCGACAGGGAGGTTTTGCAGCGATTCCATGCCTGGTTCTCTGTCCCGTATGCACACTCACTCTCGCAGGCGGGCTGTTGCAAGTCTTCCGAGAAGGAGAGCCGGCATGTGGAGGAACAGCATCGGGGGGCCAGGTCCAGCTTCGAGGGACTTGCCAGCTTTGGAATAAAGCCCCTCATGGGCAGCGTGAGTTTCTTTACTGTGGTGCGAAGTTTCTCCTGCTTCCTCCTCAGCAGCTATTTTGGATGCATGGTCAGCTACAGCATCGGCCATGTAGCCACGGAGCAGGCATTGCCGGCTGTCAGAGGGGAAGCACAGATTCAGGGACAAGCAGAGGAACTTTCTTTTTTTACCCTGGAGGTTTTTTTGCTGCTGAACAAGGCCTATTGATTCGAAAAGGTCCAGGGCCTGGGTAGGACTTTGGCGACAGCAAAATCTCCTCCAGGCAAGCAGGTTTCACTGCCTTCTGCAGGGGAATTGTTGGTCAAGCGCTTGAGGCTCAGCAAGAAGAAAAAGGAGGATGATAGTCTCTCTCTGGGTTCAGGGAGTAGAGAGGACTCGGGGGAGAGTCCCTCAGGCCTAAAGCAAGACCTGGAGGCACTGGGATTGGAGGAGGGTAAGCTCTCTCTCTTCCCCCCCCCCCCCCCGGTGAAAATCCAAGTATAGTTCGGGTGTTCCACAAGAAGGAACTCTCGGGGGTCATTTCGCAGTCACTTGCGGCTTTGACTATGCCCTTTCGGTCTTCAGAGGAGGAGACCCCCTTGGAGGATCCCCTTCTTCAAGGCATGCAGACTCGGCAAAACTGATTTCTGGTTCATAGTAACATAGTATATGACAGCAGATAAAGACTAGTATGGTCCATCTAGCCTTCCCAGCAAGGCAGCAAGAGTAGGTGCACTTGCTGCTCCATGCAGGTCACCTCTCCCCATGCCTTTCTTTAGGGGTGTACCCATCGCTCCGTGTAGGTCACCCCTATTTGTTCAGATATAAGAGATAGTTATGTATGTTTTGATTTTATCTTGTTACTATAAAGGGATTCATTGTATCTGTCCCATGCCATTTTGAATACTGTCACTGTGTTTGCCCCCACCACTTCCATCGGGAGGGCATTCCAAGCATCCACCACCCATTCAGTGAAAAAGTATTTCCTGACATTGCCTTTCAGTTTACCCCCTTGCAGCTTCATGCGCTATGCCCTCTAGTTTTACAGCTTCTCCTTCGTTAGAAGAGGTTGGTTTGTTCATGAATACACTAAACATTTAAAGGTCTGAATCATATCTCCCCTGTCCCTCCTCTCCTCCAGAGTGTACATATTTAGGTCTTCAAGTCTCTTCTCATAAGTCTTCTGACGCAGGCTCCAAATCATTTTGGTCGCTTTCCTCTGAACTGCTTCCAACCTTTTTATATCCTTTGCGAGATATGGTCTCCAAAATTGAACATAATATTCCAGGTGAGGCCTCAACAGCGACTTGTACAGTGGCATTAGTACTTCTTCCTTTCTGTTGGTAATTCCTTTCTGTATGCAACCCAGCATCCTTCTGGCTTTTGCCACCACCTTGTCACACTGTTTCGCCACCTTGAGATCGTCAGAAACAATCACTCCGAGGTCATCCTGGTCCATGCACACCAATCTCTTGCCTCCTGTCACATACAATTCCCTTGGATTTCTGCTTCCCAAGTGCCTACCACTGCACTTCTTCACATTAAATCTTAACTGCCAAGCATTAGACCATTCTTCCAGCTTTTGTAGATCTTTCCGTATGTTCTTCACTCTCTCAGGGGTGTCCACTCTTGAAAGTTTTGGCGTCATCTGCAGAAAGACAGACTTTTACATTCAGCCCTTCAGCAATATCACTCACAAATATATTGAACAATACCGGTCCCAGGACTCAACCCTGGGGCATGCTGCTAATCACCTTCCTTTCATCCGCATGAGTTCTGTTTACCATCACCTTCTGTCTGTCAATCAACCAATTTCTGATCCAGTTCACCATCTTGGGACCCATCCCCAAGCTGCTGAGCTTATTGATAAGCCTCCTATGAGGAATAATATCAAAGGCTTTGCTGAAATCTAGGTAGATCACATCCATTGCATGCCCTTGATCTAGTTCTCTGGTCACCCAGTCAAAGAACGTATTCAGATTTGTTTGGCAAGATCGTCCTTTGGTAAAACCATGTTGCCTCAGATCATGCAACCTGTTGGTTTCGAGGAAGTCCACTATTTGCTCTTTCAGGAGTGCCTCCATTTTTCCTGCCACTGATGTAAGGCTTACTGGCCTGTAGTTTGTCACTTCTTCCCTATTACCATTTTTGTAGAAAGGTACCACATCAGCCCTTTTCCAGTCCTGTGGAACCTCTCCTGCCTTCAAGGATCTATTAAAAACATATTTTAAAGGCCCTGCAAGAACCTCTCTGAGCTCTTTCAGTATCCTGGGATGTATAGTCAAATGGTCCATAGACTTGTCCACTTTCAGTTTTGCAAGCTGTTCTAACATAACATATATCTTTTGTGAATGGTGTGGTATCTACTCCATTCCCATTTGTATATTTGTCAGTCACAGATGGTCCTTCTCCAGGATTTTCTCTAGTGAAAATAGAGCAGAAATATTTAGCATTTTCGCTTTTTCAAAGTCACTTTCCACAAATCTGTTCCCAGCACTTTTGAGTCCTGCAATTTCACCTCTGATTTTCCTCCTCTCCCCAATATACCTGAAAAGTGTTTTGTCGCCACACTTCACATCTTTAGCTATCTTTTCTTTTGCCTTTGATTTTGCTATCTTTATTTCTCTCTTTGTCTCTTTTAGTTTGATCCTGTATTCTTTTCTGTGTTCCTCTGTTTGCGAGCTTCTGAAATTTGTGAAAGCTGTGTTTTTTGGCTTTATTTGTGCAGCCACTTTTTTTGGAGAACCAAATAGGTTTCCTTTTCCTCTTGTTTTTATTTACTTTCCTTACATGTGTATCTGTTGCACCTTTTATTGCCTCCTTAGTTTAGCCCATTGCAATCCACTTCCCTTATCCCCTCCCACCCTACCAACTCCTTCAGGTACTTGGCCATTTTACTGAAATCAGCGTTTTTGAAGTTTAGGACTTTGAGCTTGCTGTGATTGGATTCTACCTTGGCTTTTATCTCGGACCACACCCAACTGGATATTCGACACACTATCTCCGTTAGTGAGTACTAAATCCAGCATGGAGCTCTCCCTGGTTGGTTCCATCACCATTTGTTTAAGTAACGCATCTTGGAAGGCATCCACAACTTTTTTTTTTTTTTTTTTACTTCTTTCCAGATTTACAGAAGGAATGCTCCAATCCACATCGGGTAGATTAAAGTCACCCAATATGATCACTTCCCCCTTCATGGCTATCTTTGCAATATCAGTAATCAATTCGCTGTCCATTTCTTTGGTTTGAGTTGGAGGCCTGTAGACCATAAAGCAATTATGCAGATAATTGCAGCTGAATGGATATTTCCTGAAGTGGGGATTACAAGGGGGGTGGGCAATGGCCCATTTGTATCCCGAACCTCCGGCGGAGAAGGAGTTTTCTACTCCAAGGGTGGACGTCTTTGTCAGGCCAGTGACCATGAAGACTATTATTCCAGTAGAAGGGGGTGCGGACCATAGAGATTCCTGGGATCGGCATCTGAAGGAGGAGTTTTAGCAGGTGTTTAAGGAGCCACAGTGAAATGAGGGGGACCTAGGGGGAGATGGAGCAGATAACGCCTCAACGGTTTCCTATCTGAACCGGCAAGGTGGAAAGGGCAGAATGGTTCTCTCCGCCGAAGTGGCGCCAATCTTGCAGTGGGTCAAGAGTCATTTGACGTTATTGTTGGTGGCGCACATAGCCAGCAAGGACAATGTGCAGGCAGATTACCTGAGCAGACATCGTCTGGATCTCGGTGAGTGAGCCATGGAGGACTTCGTCTTTGGTGCGGTGCTGGGGACAGCCAGTGATGGACCTCGTGGCATCCGCAAACAATGCCAAAGTCTTTTAGTTTTACAGTCGACGGGAAGCGGATATCTGAGGTCCTCAATGCCCTAGCACAGCCCTGGTCCTGGGAGGGTCTGTTGTACATGTTTCCCCCATGGGCTCTCATCGGATGGCTTCTACAGTGGAAAGTGTAGCATGCAGGCCGGGTAATCCTGATGGTGCCGGATTGGCTCCGGAGGCTATGGCATGCAGACTGGATCCATCTGATGGTGGATCGATGTGGTGCTTGCCTCAACGAGATGACTTACTCTCGCAAGGGCTGGTGCTAATGCCACAGGTGGATCACTTCTTTTATGGCCTGTCTCTTGAGTGGGTAAGGCTGCAAAAGTGTTGTTGTTCCCTGGGGTGATTGATACTCTCTTGAAGATTCGCAAGTGGTCCACATCCTTGTCTTACATTCGAGTTTGGTGTGTCTCTGAAGAGTGGTTTGCTTAGCGGGACATGAGTCCTCGGGGGGGGGGGGGGCTCTGTGGTGTACATCCTGGCCTTTTTGCAAATGGGGCTGGGGAAAGATCTTGCTTTGAACTTATTGAAAGTGCAGGTGGTGGTTTTGGCCTGTTATCACTGCAAGGTGCAAGGGGGTTCATTGGTATGTCACCTGGATGTCTCATGTTTTTTGTGGGCTGTGAAGCAGGTACGGCCCCCCCTTGCGGTCTGTTGTGCCCTTGTGCAATCTTAATCTCATTGTCGGTCCTCTCAGGTCCTCCATTCAAGCTGTTGAGGGATGCCTCAGTGAAGGATTTGTTACTAAAGGTAGTGTTTTGGTGGCCATTTGTTCTGCCTGGCACATTTTGGAGTTGCAGGCCCTATCCTGTAGGGAGCTGTATTTGGTAATTTCCAAAGAAAGAGTGGTGGTGTGGCCAGTGCTGCCTTTCTTGCTGAAAGTGGTATCACCTTTTCATATCGATTAAGTGGTGGCGCTTCCAGTTTTTGGAGCCACTGAGGCCTGGGACTTTGATCAGCGTCTGCATAAATTGAATGTTCGCAGGGAGCTTCGGTGTTACCTGAAGCGTACTTGGCCCTTCTGGAAGTTGGAGCGATTATTTGTACTGTTTGGAGGACCTTGAAAAGGAGAGGCAGTTTCACGGTGGATTAAGGAGGCCATTGCCTCAGTATATCTTCACGAGCAGCGAGCAGTTCCTCTGGGGTTGCGCGCGCATTTTGCTAAAGCACAGGCTGCTTCTTGGGCAGAGTTTAGCTTGATGCATCCAGATATTAGCAGTGATGTGCTCAACACTACACACCTTTACCAGGCACTACCGTCTGGATGTTCAGGCGGCTCAGGAGACCAGGTTCAGTGACCTGGTGTTGAGGGCAGGGCTCACGGATCCCTCCTGTGTGTAGGTACTACTGTGGTACATCCCATCTGTCTTGAGTGGATTGGAGGGATGTGGATGAAGGTGGAATTAGACCTTATTTGCTAATTTTCTTTCATGGAGTCCCTCCAGTCCACTCCAGAACCCACCCAGTTCGATTTTCAATAATTTGATTTGCGAGCCTGACTGTCTACGATTGATCGCACGGGTCTTGCTCTGCGGGGGAGACTGTCGGCCAGTCTACTTTTAGAGGTTCTTCTATGTTCTTTTTTTGGGTCTCAGATGGCATCATTCATAAGTGAATTTTAAATGAATAAATAAAAAGGAGCGCGAGGCTAAGGATATATTTCAAAGAAATGCATGAGTAAGGCTGTTTTTTTCTTTTTGGTTTTTTTTTATTTATTTATTTATTTATTTTATTTTATTTTTTTAAAATTTTTTATTTATAACATTATACAATATTACATCCAGGTAAAAATACACTTGAATGATGGAAGACAATGGCTGATAGATGTATATCAGAAACTGCAAACATTAAACAGATCACAAAGAAAAAAGAAAACATCTCAGCCATATCATTTAGACCTCAATCAAAAAGAAATAAAAAGGGGGCGTCTTAGGCAATATAACATCAGGCAAAGGTAGAATATACCTATACCAAAAGAACAAAAAAGAACCAACGTACAGGTTCAGACTTACATGTCAGCCGTATGGGCTGGTTTAACTACTTCAACAATAACTTCCTCCCTAGCTAATAAGAAATCAATAAGCTGTCTGGATTCAAAGAAAACATAACCTTTCTGCTTATACACCACACAACATTTGGCGGGAAATTTCAGTTGAAAAGTCGCCCCAAGGGCTAAAACCCTGGGGCGAAGAGCCAAAAGGCTTTTCCTTCTCAACTGCGTACTACGTGCGACATCAGGAAATACTCGTACTTTCGAGCCCAGAAAGTCTACATTGATATTCTTAAAATATAATCGAAGAATAAAAAACTTATCTGACTCTAGTGCCAAGGTAACCAGTAAGGTGGCCTTATCCGTGATGACATCTAAGGAGGACTCTAAAAAACCTGTTAAGTCCCCCTTTTCAAACAGAGCAATGGGAGAACAGGGAGCACCTTCCCTGCCCCCCGAGGGTAGATACTGCGCCCTGACCAAAGGTGGTAATTGGTCCTGGGGAAGTTTAAGAACCTCTCCGAAATACTTCCTCACCATCTCAAGAGGGGACAGCAAGGGAGAGCGTGGAAAATTTAGAAAACGCAGGTTACAGCGTCTAACCTGGTTTTCCAAATATTCCACCTTCCTAATAGACACAGTCCTATCCAAAGCCTGGGCATTCACTAGATCTTGTAAGTGCCCGACTTCCTGCTCCAATTTGGATAGTCTTTCCTCCTGGCCTGCCACAGCACTAGTCAGAGTTCCACAAGAAACTTTAACCTCCGAAATTTCTTCCTTCACAGCACAAAACACAGTTCTAAGGGAAGAGTTAAGTGAAGCAATACCGTCCCACAGTGATTCCATAGTTATTACCGCCGGTTTTGTTAACTCCATGCCTCCCAGAAGGTCTCGTCCTGAGGCAGCTTTCCCAGCACTCTCTCCACTTACTGCTGATCCAGCCACAGTTGTTCCTTGCCGCATAACCGGCTCATTCAGATGAGACACATCAGGCAGAGCTCCTCCCGACGACCCCTCCTGCGGCGTGCTCGTCGGCCTGCCGTCAAGGGGACCAACCACTGCCTGACCAATACTTCCGGGTCGCGGCGGGGGGTTCGCAGCTCAGGCGATAGCCAAACCCCCGAAACACTCAGCGCCGACTCTCCCTCCGCCAGCGCTGCCGAGGACACAGCTGCCACTCCGGGCCCAAATCCACAGTCAACCAGGGTTCGCTGGGCCGTAGCTTGAGGAGCATTTGCCCCGGGAGGATCAGCCACCTGCTTTCGCTTCCTCCTACCCATAGCGACAAGGTAAGAGAGAGCAGCACGTTCCACCTCACCCAGGTTCCTGCAGCGCTGAGATTCAGAGCGTCCTGACGGTAGGTAGTCACGCCCCCTCCCATTTTTTTTTTTTTTTTTTTTTTACTGTGCTGCTCTGAATGCAAGCATTTCAAGTTGCTAATGTTTTGGGTCAGTTTCTGTTGCTTTCAGTATTGTTTGCCTATGCTGGGGTTAGTTTAAGGCAGCTTTGTCAGGTGTATACTGCAGGGGAGGTGGAATATTCTCTGCTGTTATAGGGTCACATTAATAAAGATTTGCATAATCAGTATCCAGCTGCTGGTGGACGGACACAACCCATCTTTCTGGAGTGAACTCGAGGGACTCCATGACAGAAAATTAGCAGGTAAGGTCTAATTTGACCTTAACATTGTGGAGAATTTAATAAAATAAAACCCCTAAGGCTATATGTAGGTATGGTTATAAACAAAGAATTATTTTTGCAGGCCAGTAAGCTGCTTTTTCATACTAACCCAATTTTCAGTATTTTTAAACGGTAGCTTACGGTTTTATTTTACGTTTAGATACGTAAGAAGGGTACTGTTCGAGGCACATCGGCAGCTGACGACTAAGAGAACCCTCTGTAGGTTCAGGGGCAATATGGATCTGTGTAAGTGACTAGCTGGGTAAAAGAGGACAATCTTAATCCAGGTGATGTGTATATATCATCTGTTGCTTCATGATTACTGAGGAGACAAACTTGCAGTCTGCTTCCATTTTTAAACTGGGGGAGGGGGTGGGGAAGTAACCTGATGAAATATCAGCTGACATTGCATTCCCATCCCATTTGTGTAATGTCTGACTAGTGGTATGAATTTTCATCTGTTTTACAAAGAACAGAATAGTCCTAATTGAGCAAAAAAAAAAAAGGGTCGTTATATAAAAATGTTCAATTTTTGAATTGCACTTGATTAGGTTGATTTTAGTCAAGTTTAGTTGCTCCTATTACAGAACACAAGCTTCTAAAAATCTGTTTAAATACACATGTAAGATGCACAAGAAGATATTTTGTGGTGGTTTCCAGTTTTTTTTATTCCAGTGCTTCACACTGATAATAGAAATATGTAGATTCATTAGGTACAAAAAGCCATCCCCTTCGAAGCATGCCCTGATTCACCCTATTCTTAAACACCCTCTGGACCCATCCAACCCCGCACATTGGCGCCCCATCTCCAACCTCCCCTTTCTCTCCAAGCTCCTGGAAAAACTAGTCTTTTCACAACTCTCCTCTCACCTCGACGCCACCCTCACCCTTCACCCCAGCTGATCAGGTTTTAGCCACAGCACAGAAACCATTCTCCTTTCTTTTTTGAACAAACTTCACGTCTCTCACAATCGCAGTCTTATTTCACTAGCTGTCTTGCCAGATCTGTCCTCTGCTTTCAACTTAGTTGCTTCCGTGATGCTCGGATTGCTGGCTGTGTCCTTCACTGGTTTCATTCCTTTCTCACCTCTAGGTCTTTCTCTGTCTCCCCTGATTCCTACCACCTCACCAGCCATCTCCCTACCCTGCAGTGTCCCCCAGAGTTCTGTCCTTGCCCCTCTCCTTTTTAATTTTATTTATTTATTTAGACAGTTTTGTATACCGCCTTATCCTTCAATCAAAGCGGTCACAACACAATTGGGGGATACATTTAACACGCAGGGATATGAGACACATACACTAATACTTACAGGGAACATGGGCAATGGAGGGTTAAGTGGCTTGCCCAAGACCACAAGGAGCATCTGTGGGACTAGAAACCCCAGTCCTTCCGGCCCAAGGCTGCTGTCCTCTAGTGGGATTTGAACCCCCGACCTCCTGGCCTGAAGTACCTTGCCCCTACCACTAGGCTACTCCTCCCCTTTTTAATGTCTTCTGACCCCTCTCTCTTCTGATACAACAGCACAATATCTCCGCATATTATTATGCTGGTGACATCCTTCTTGTACATCATACCAGCCCCACTGAGCCTAACATTACTCCTCTTAATATCTGCTTCTCCTGCATCAGCTCCTGGATGTCTTTGAACTTCCTCCACCTCAACTATGATAAAACCCTGGCTATCTGGTTCAACTTCGGTAGTCCTGTTCCTTCCCTAGCTCCCTCACTCCCCTTCTCCCCCTTTCCTCTGGTCCCTTCCTTGCGCTATCTCGGGGTTACTCTAGATTCCACCTTATCATTACATGACCACCTATTCTCCATCATACGCTGCTCTTTCTGCTCCCTGCGTTAGATCCATGCTGTCCGCCCCTTTCTCATCCCTGGTAACATTACTACTCTCTCTTGTGATCTCCTGTATAGACTACTGCAATATCACTCTTGCCGGTTTACCACAATACCAGTTACGCAGACTGCAACTCCTACAGAATACTGCAGCTCGCATTGCTACCCATGCCTCCTGCACCAATCACATCACCCCAATTCTTATTCACCTCCATTGGCTCCTCATTGCCTCCCATATACAATATAAGGTCCTAGTCCTGGTTCACAAAGCTATCCACACCAGCACCCCACAGTATCTCTCAGATCTGGTTAATCTCCATACCCCTCTGCATTCACTCTGACTCATCCACACCAATCATATGTCCCTCCCCTCTTCCTCACAAGCTCACCTGGAGTCCACCAGCAGTTCCTTGGCCCCAAACTTGGAACTCCTTCCCTCCAGATCTGTGACTTGAACTCTCATTCACTAAGTTCAAGTCAGTGCTGAAAACTCATCTTTTCCATTCCACTTTTAATCTCCCTCCCTCTTCTCCCCCCCCCCCCCCCCTACGCTGAGGTGGCTCTCTCTCTCCCTCTCTCTTGGTCTTCTCTCACCATCTCATTCTTCTTTCTCTTTCCTATCAATACCATGGTGTTCTTTTCTCCTTTCTCCTTCTCTTTTATGTTTTGTGTATTATAAACTGCTCTAGTACCCGAGCATAGAGCGGTATATAAAAAAAACAAATAGATAAGAGAGAGAGAATGTACTGTGGGTCTGATTATGATAGTTAATTCAATAGTATCTCCTCCAGTGTGAGACTTGTCTTAAATCACTTATTCTATGAGTCACTTGGCTGGTACCTTTTCAGAATTTTTTTTTTAATTGCATAATTCGCCTGACAGCTTCCTTCTGCTCCTTTTGGATTTTAGTGGCATGGGAACCAGCCTTTATTAGTATAATAAGTACATTTCCCATATATTTTATAATCTTCTCTAATCTAGCTATTTATTGATGCCTCTCAGCCAGGAGCCGTAGATGGATTCCATCTGGAACCCTTATCGTGTGTACCGTAGTTAAATTGGAGTATGACTGGGATCTCTGTTTTCCCCCATCTAGCCTAACCCCTCATAGTTAGAGAGAGACTCCCTCCAAATGTGGTATGCATCGTATCCAGTCTCCAGTTTGTCCTAGCTGCCTTTTCACCATGGACTTACTTGCACTGCCTCCACAACAACTTGTAGGCTTGCCAGTGTGGGAAGTGGAGGTTTGGATATCCAAACCTATCTCTCAGTATGGCAACACATAGCACTGTTGTTGAGCCATCGCTTTTTGTCTTTAGATGAACCTTTCTGAATGAAAAATATTTTGTGGCTCAAACCTTAGCATTGCAGCACATGAGCCTTGTCTTCAAACATCCTGTCTGGGGGCTTTCAGCAGAGTTTGGATATGCCATGGAGATGATGCACTCAAGCCTAGCAAGGGAACATGTAACTTCCACTATGATGGCAACCCCTGCTAGCTCAACAGCAGCTGAATGGAAGAGAGGAGACCAGGGCCAATGCAAGGAGGTGAGGCACCCTAGGTGAACCTCATCCTCCCCCCCCCCCCCACTTGCCCCCATTGCTGCCACTGCTGCCCTTCTCTTGAACTTGGAGCAGTGGCAGTGGTCTCAAACAGCCCTGCAGAACTTACCTTAAGCCTCTGGCGTGGCAAGGCTGTTTGACTCCCGCCCCTACTGAGGTTTGATGCAGGAGTCAAAAAGCCTTTGCAGCACCAGGGCTTCAGGTAAGTGCAGGGATGTTTGAGACAATTGCCACCACTGCAGGTCCCAGAGAGGGATGGCAGTAGCGACAATGGATCGCACCTGGACCATTGGCGCTCTAGGCAGCTGCCTAGTTTGCCTGATGATTGTGCCGCCTTGGAGGAGTCAGTCATCCAGACAAGGCTGAAAGTTAAAAAAAAAGGAACAAATTATAATGGAGAAGACTGACATAAATCATTTGATTATTTCCTTCACCAATTCAGGGGTGCAATGCCAAAATGCCAGCACTCATAGCAATAGGCAGAGGGAGTGAGGCTTTAGCACAGCCATACATCTCAGCAGTACTGTGTGTTCTGTAAGCTCAAAGGGATTTTTTGCCATACTACCTGTCTAAAACTACTTTTGCCTATACATGTAAGTTGCAAAGCTGAAAAATGTCCCTTTGCTGTCCACATAAAATAGTCATAAATTCAACAGCCAGAAACAGCCTTTCAAAAATTGTTTTTGCATACTTCAAATGTTTTGGGTATGAAGCCATGTCAAGAGGTTTCATGCTAACGCAGAACTGACTGTAACCTGAAGCTTCTTGGGGACTCTACCAGCCTGTCCCACAAACAAGAATGGAAGTAGATGTAAAACAAATAGTTTACGATTAAATATATACTCTCACCAATTCATTGCAAGTCACTTCTAGAACAGGAATTAAGGCTTTTTCTCATGGTATAGCATGTGGAATGAATGTGATTTAGCTCTTAAAAGGACTTGAACTAACATCTTGAACACTGCTTTTTTTCTAAACTCGAAAAATGAGGTACTTGTTTTTTGTATACCACATTTGTAATTTTTGTATTTTATGAAAAATTGGATGTTTTTTAGAAATTTATTATGCAAAACAGACCTGAGGTGCCATTGAGTTAACATGCTTCTGCCACTTCATGTTCAGACAGATGTGGTCATGCTCTTCCAAGCTAGAGCATGCACTAAATATTCTCCCTAGCTAACTGACCTAAAACAAAACAAGTGTATATTATATAACACTTCTAAAGAGTACTAACATTTTGGATTTTTTTTTGTTTGTTCTCCCACAGCTCCGTAAAGAAGGTCAAGTGAGAGGGACTAGTGCTGCTGATGATGAGTGAAGACAGACCAGACCAAATCGCATGCAGCATTAATTTTTGGCATATACCTGTGCGTATGTCTGTGTGTATATATATATATTTATATATATCCAAAACATATACTATGTATACAGTATGTATATACACACACATTCACACATCACACGTTTATTCAGATTGATCAACAGTACTGTACCTGATCTCAAGGAATATGCTTTCACTGTAAATACCTTTAAATAATGTTCAGAGCTAATTCAGAATATTCCCATTAAAGGAAAATTAATTCTAGCTGAATACTAACTGGTCTATTTAATGTATGACAAGGTTTTGGACCAATCTGTGTTTTGTTTTCACACTCATGATGATTTGTGATAGTTTGCTACAGTCGGTCATGTTTTACATTAATGGGTGTGAAGCAGCAGATGTGACATTCGTTGTCATTTCTTCTGTAATTCTGAAATCAAAATTATGAATGTCTGTCCCAGGGGAACAATGTATTTTTATGGTCCTAGCTATAGCCTTCTTAAAGATGATGCTTTTATATTTAAATGGCTATGTTTTTTATTGTTTCGCATGTAAAATTTTGGGTAAGGGGGATTTCTGAATTCAAAAGAAAACAAAGCAAAGAAAAACCCAAGAAACAAAAGCAGTGAGATGGTGATTTGTGATTTATTGCGAATAGCGCTTCAGTGTTTCTGGGACCCTTTATCTACTGGTTTTAAATTACATAAGCATAGGTTTGTTGTAAAGTTATCTCTGAGACCCTTCTGTAGTGTGAGACTGAGCTTACCCAGAGTACACGGCATCCATTTGTGAAACATGTACTCAAGAAAGCATCATCCAGCATCCCATCACTAATAAATGATCCTTTCCGGAAATGTCTGGCTACTTCTCAGTATCTCCTAATAATCTGCCCATTTGACTTGCTGAAGTCTGTGTTAAGGTTGCAGTTCTTGTGCTGAGAAAAATGTATGCAGAGCTTTCCCTACCAACATTATTTGGTAGTAAATATTATACTACTTTAACTTCAGCTTGAGGGAAAAACATAACTTGAGCCTTGCATTGCATTTTTACAGTGTGGTAGCAATGTAAAAATGGGAATTTTTAACAAGGTCATCAATCAGTTAAGTGCTGGAAGTCATAAAGAAGTAATCTTCAGAAAATATGAGATCTTAGGCTTACAAACAGACTTTTATTGCCCGTTCTTAGGGATTGTGGTAGAATTTTGAGATAAATGCTCAATACATAAAAAATTAAGACGATAGAAAACTGCTAATATTCCTATTGTGTTAGAATATAAGGTGTGGTTATGCAGTTGGTTTGAAAGCACAGTGCATCTCAAGGGAAGTTTCAGGGTTGTTCTGAAGTACTTTCAAAAGCTGCAGTTTGCAGTCTATGCAACAGATTTCATTTTTCAAGCCTAACACAGACATGCAGTTATAACTTTACTTTTTTTCACATTCAAAATAGTTTTGCTCATCGCTTTCAGGTAAGACTTTTTAAACTTAAGATTGTCTGACTTATGTTCCTCTGCTATTTTTTAGGTGTAAACACATTTAAAGGAGGATATTGGTACAGTACAATACAGACTTTCTACAGGTAGTTCTAAAATAGTAGTCCACGGAATTTTTAAAAAATAAATGAAACACATATAATAAGCGTTGGTTTATAGCAAAAAGCTTTTAGATTCAGTAGTAAATATTTTAGGAGTAATTTAGAAATAGTTTTATAAATCATATAAATGGAACTTTTATTTAATCCTAGAAGAGTGTATAGCAAAATCTTCATTGAAGTCCAGGGCTTATGAATCTGTGCACTTTCCCTAGTCCTGATAGGTATACATGTGTGTGTGCGCATGTACATAATATATCAAATATGTACATGTACTTGCACACTGGTTATAAAAATTTAACAACTGGCTTCTACTGGCTCCAGCTAGATCTGTCTGGAAGAATTAGTTATTTGGCATCACTTGGTGAATTTATCTTGACAGAAATTTTAGATAACCACTGCTTTGCCCCTTTCATCCCACTGCCCTATTCATAATACAAAAAATAGCTTTTGCTTGTCCTGACAGTACACGAAAACCAAACATTTTTTACTCTTCAGACTTCATACCACTCCTGCATTGGTTTTGCTAAAATATAATCATGGTCTGGTAACTCCTCCTGTGCCAGCCGTATTGCTGCTTGTGGCAATAAAGATTTTGATGATGAGGAAAAAAAAACCACTACTTGTGGAAATTCACAGGAACCCAGAGTGAATGAAAGATGTTTACCATGACCGTCATTTCTGCAACTTATGATGATGATCTTGTAGCAGCAGAGCGCAGACAAACCAATGATACCAGGAGTCTGTTCAGAAGGTCCAAATCATTTATTTGTGCACAAGTCTCAAGCAGAATCAAATTCAAAATGGCTGAGCAATGGCTGTTAGGCAACAACTTTTATAGACTTCTTCTCCATTCTAGACATAGGAAAACATTTCATTGGTCCCGGTACCCTCCCGTACCCCTTCTATTGGTCCCGGTATTGATAAGGCTATCCAATTATGTCCTTTGAGTGGGCTTAGCACCTGCTCACCCCCCTTCTAGTCCCAATTACAATGGTCAGTTCACCAATTTAGTTACTTTTCTCCTCCAAGGCCATTTAACTAGTTAGCACATATGGGAAAGCAGGGCACTGTAACCTTTCTGTCAGCGGTTTTAATTAAATTCTTTGCAGCTGTACTCTCTTATCAGTGGTATTTAAACTTATTTTTCTATATTTTCTGAGTTTCGATTCTGCTCAGCTAAGCTGATTATGCTTTGCTAAGTTTCGTTTATACAATAGCAGCATATTGGGGGATGTGCAATTCCTATGGGCCTCTCCACAGGCTTCATTTACAGGTCAAGCTAGTTAGGCCTGTCTGTTTATTTCAGACACCATGGATCATAGGCCTTCGCCTACCACATTCCCCCCTTTGATTAATCTCACCCTATAACTTAATAAGGTGTGAGAGTTAAATCACTCATACGAAACACCACCAGAGCTGTTTACAATAAAATCAGAACGCTAAGACACCTCAGGCCCATGTTACCTCATAATGACTTCAGGACCATCTTCCAGGCCCTCATTCTCCCACATTTTGATTACGCAAATGTGGCTCTTTATGGACTCCCCAAGAACACCCTTAATCCGCTACAACTCGCCATGAATGCGGCCGCGCGTGTTCTCTGTGGTTTAACAAGATCAGACCATATTACCCCGATACTCAAGGAACTCCACTGGCTTCCTATTCACTGCAGGTTAACATACAAGATCCTTCTCATCATCTTCAAGATCATCAACAACCTAGCCCCCACAACACTCAGTGACCTTATCACCCTCACCCCGAAAAACAGACTCAGAAGATCAGTAACTGACAATACCTTGATCATCCCCAAAGAATCCATCAAGTGCACACAGACGACCAAGAAAAGAACATTCGCCTTCTATGCCCCAAAATGTTGGAACGAACTTCCACCTGAAATTAGATCCATCAAAGGCCTTATGCAGTTCCGTAAGGCAATTAAACACCACATTTTCCTACTTCACTTTGCTCAAGCATCCACCCCACCTCTACTCGCCCACCTGCCAATGTCTACAAACCGCACCCTGTCACAAGTATCTTGAACCCGCCTTAGACCTCCTGTATATCCAATCCAAAGCTAATTATTTTGTACATAGGTTTTTAGTTCCCCTGTTGCTCCAAGTTTATGCTCCTGTTACAATGTATGTTCCAAGTTTAAACTCCTGTTACAATGTAAGCACAGAACAGACTTCTGACTGTGCACCCTTGTTGTATGTAAACCGCACTGATAACAAATAGCGCGGTATATAAAAGTTATAAAATAAATAAATAAATAAATAAATTTGACTATACTGGGGTCGGGTTACGACCATATATAGTGGGCCGAGGATGCCATAAGGCCATAATCTTAGTTGCGGTTTTCCGCTCTACAGTGTTTTCAATAATACTGTTTACAGAACGCATACAACATGGGATTATACATGGTAATAGTAAAAACACAGCAATTATTATTAATATAAGCATAAGGAAAGTAGTAAGTCCTCCTAAACCTGAGAAAATGGAGGCGAACCAATTGGGAAACTTAAACCCATGCCAAGTCTGTACTGGCACGTAAGCTTGTTTTCGCATGTTTTCAGCAATCTCTTCAACTACTTGACCTTTATCATCTATTTTCAAACAACAATTGGTTAAATTCAGTTTACCACATACTCCTCCTTCAGCTGCCAACAAATAATCTAGTGCTAAGCGATTCTGGTATATGGCAGTGCGCATCTGTGTGCTCTGTCTAGCTAAAAGCATGAGTGCTTGGCTAGTCTCATTGGTTATTAATTCAACTACTGCTTGTAAGCGGATAATACGATTAATCATATATACAGGGGTCCGGTAGCCCCACATACCATCATTCCATGTGGCCGGTCCATAATAAGCAATGATTCGCTCGGGTGGCCAATCATCACCCTCCCATTTCTCCCACTTGCCTATCTGTAGGGGTGCTGTCTTCTGTCTTTTAGTGTATACCGGGTATCCTAATTGCTCTCAGTGTTCAGTGGGTAACAAAAAGAAAGAAGGTCTAATGGTCCCCAAAACACATGCCCCTCCCCAGTTTATAGGGAGTCTGGCATATGCTCGAGTTCCACAAATCCAATACAAGCCGGGTGGGGCTTGCCAAGCATGGAGTAGGGCAAGATTTGTCCATAGATCAGCAAGTTCAGGAAATTTCGCTAATGGATTAGGGGGTTCAGATGCATTAACCCCTGACCACCAGGATGTCTGTCTGGTGGTGTCATTATAGAACTTTTGGCTGAGACAGACCAGCTGTCCCACCTGCAGAGTGAACTGAGGTCCAGTTCGGGCATAACATAGTCGTCCAACTATAGAGTGTGCTAAGACCCATTCGCTTGTAGTCTTATGTAACTCAGTATGATTGTAAGTCATAGAATAGTTCAATTCTTTTGCTTCCCATGGCCACTGATCACCCATCTTAGTTCCACCACAAAAGTAGCAATCGGAGATGTGTAAACTGGAGACTACTGCCCCCGCTAATTCTAGAAACAAATTCTGGGAAGGGTGAGGGATATCAAACTTGTTTATATGCATAGTCTCGTAAAAAGTGTTATGTATATGGTATCGTGATGATCTATGGGCCTGGGTGTTTAATCTAATATATACAATGGTTCTGGGATCTGACCCGGAGCCCGCAATTCTGAGTCCAAATTTATATCCTTGTTTCCAAGCACTAGGATTTATTACAAGAAATTCTAACGGGTTACAAGCTCCCTTCTTGCAATTCTTTTCTATATCCTTCACATATGGCCTTTGCAAAACCGCCATTCGATTGTCTCTGGTATTTTCTACCATCTTTCCAGTTTTCCATGTGGCATAGAAAACACATTCCCATTTCAGACAATAGTAGTCTGCTTCCGGGGCTGTACTATATTCATTAGCTAGAACTCGTTTACCTGTACACTCTCCCCATCCAGTGGTTCCTTCTGGACACATGTATTTATCATCGAGAGCATAGGATTTCTCCCAATTAGCACATTTTGAACGACTATCCCTATTGATAACATCACAGGCATCAAAGTATAATACAGCAATCTTAGTAGGGTCGGTGAGTGGGGGTGTGGCATTAAGCAGAGGTCCATCCGCATCATTCCATCGTATTTCTAAAGTGTAATAGGATGGATTCTGATGTGGGTTGAAACAAACTTTAGTTTTCCCTTTGGTGCAAACATTTAGTTCAGTGGTGTTATAAATACACTGAGTCACTTTACCAGTGCAAGTATAGTAAGAATGATATAGCAAAGTCTGAGCCTGATCGTATCTACAGGCTAGTCCCGGACCTCTGGGTTGTCAATCTCAATCAGCAGCTTGAAGACTGAGGAACCTCCTTCTTTTGTGATGTCAGTAGTATATCCTCCCGGCATCCAATTCCACCTCCCAGTTACCTCAGTCTTCAAGCAGCTAGTGGGACTGTGAGCCTGGGAGGTCCGGGCTCACAGGAGGAACAATTAAGATTTTTTAGTGTGGGTTTTTCAAGTATAGGTTGGTTTTAAGTTAGCTAATGGTGAGATTAAGAAACAGCTGGGTTAGATAGCGCTTAATTGCAACGCTATCCCTTTAAGCGGGGCTCAAGGCTCTCCCCCCGCCTGTGGAATCCTACCTGCTTGCGGTGGTTGGAGTTCTCTCACTTACCGCAGCAGGGGTCCCAGACAGTGCTGTTCTCTCTTTTTAGCCCTTGGCTGGGCTGCTGCCTCCGATTACAGCCGGCGTGACACAGAGGTCTTGCCTGTCACCGCGCCGTGGCTGCAATCTCTCCCCGTGCCTTCTTTTCTCCCCCCCCTCCCCCATGGCAATGCTGGCGTGAGGTGGGGTTGCTTCTCCCTGTCTTAGCGTGTGGATGCTCCGGGGGCAGGTATTTGCTGGCAGGAGGTAAGTGTTTCCATACTCGCTTCTCCCCTGCTCGCTTCTGTTTTGCGCGCGAAGGATTTTTGGGCCTAGCCGCGTGTTCCTGCTGCGGGCCCCTTCGCGGCGGTCCCGGCTGTTTTCTCAGGCCTCAGAGTCTCTCGGTTCGTTGCGGCTTCTCTTCCTTTTGCAGTTTTGCGTCGGGGCTCCCTTCCTGGTCCTCTTCTTCAGTGCCCGGTTTTCAGTGCGTTAAGACTTTTGTGCTCCGGACTCCGGTTTTGGCGGGAAACGGTGTTTTTCCTTGCGATGCCCGCTAGGCCCCAGTGCTTCGTGTGTGGGGCAAAAAGGGGGTCGGCAGCTGAATCGGGAGTTTGTAGAAGCTGTTCTAAGGAAGCTGCTACTATGGACACTGTCTCTCGGACCGCGGGAGAGCACCTGGAGGCAGACGCAGGGCCTTTTTCAGAACAAGCAGGGCCCTCTTCAGAGCAAGCAGCCCCCTCGGTGCTGGGGGAACCGGTACCAGGGCCTTCCTCCGTACCGGATTTTTCCCCTCCCCTGGTGCCGTGGCAAAAGGGTCTTGAGTCCATTTTTTCTCAGAATTTTGTGGAACTACTACAGCAGGCTATGGGGGGTTTCTCCCGTGGTCCCTCTCCGCAGGACAACACAGCCCTCAGGGGGAAGAGGTCCTCCAACCCTCCGGGGTCGGAGTCTTTCCCGCCTGAACCTAAGCGACAGCGCTTAGAGGAAGATCTTCCGATTCCTTCTGTTGCCTCAGAAGCCCCACTGTCGGATGAGGAAGGCCGTAGCCTAGATATGGATGATGAGCTGGAAGAGGGCGAGCTCGCGGACAAGGAGGATCAGGCCCGAGTGGTTCGGGTTTTTCGACGGGAGGAGTTGCCCGCTCTCATTACAGAGACGCTAAAAGCTTTGAACATGCCTGTCCCTGGTTTGGGGGCGGATGAGACCTTGGAAGATCCATTATTGCAAGTCTTTCGACGGAATCAGAGGGCGTTCCCGGTGCATAGAGTTTTCCAGGAATTGATTCAGGAAGAGTGGAATGTGCCAGAGGCGCCCCTTAGAGGTTCTAGAGTTATGAGCCGCCTCTATCCGCTTGTGGAACAGGATAGGGAGGTGTTTAAGGCCCCCAAAGTGGATGCTGCGGTAGCGGCTGTTACCAAGAAGACCACCATCCCGGTTGAGGGTAGCACAGCCCTTAAGGATGCTCAGGACAGGAAGTTGGATGTCTTGTTAAGGCAGATTTTTGATGTGAATGCGGTGTCGCTCCAGGCGGCTATATGCGGTGCCTGGGTGGCCAGGGCCTGCCTTCGCTGGGCACAAAAAGTGCCAGGGGGGCAGGAGCGTGACGGTGCCGAGGAGGCCTCTCGCCTGGAGTCTGGTGCGGCCTACCTGGCTGATATTCAGTATGACTTGATGCGAGCGCTGTCAAAGAGCATGGCTTCTGCGGTTGCAGCACGGCGGTACTTGTGGCTTCGCAATTGGGCAGCCGATAGTTCTTCTAAGGCCCGGCTGGGCAAGCTCCCCTTTAAAGGGAAGCTTCTCTTTGGCGAGGATTTGGAGAAACTTGTCAAGGACCTGGGAGAGTCGAAAGGTGGTCGGTTGCCGGAGGACAGGCCCAAGGCAGGCAGGGCGGCTCCCGTGGGCAGAGGGCAGCAGAGGGAGTTTCGTCGTTTTCGCTCGCAACGCTTCAGTCCTACTCAGCGGGGTCGATTTTTCGGCAGGTCTCAGCCATTTCGCGGATTTCTAGGGGCGGGGAGAGGTTTCGGGGCCTCCTCCGCCCCCTCCCTCAACAATGCTAGGAAGACCCAATGAAGGGTTTGGGGCCCGGGCGTCTCTGGTTCCCGTAGGGGGGCGCCTGCAGCGCTTTTTCGACGCCTGGGTCCGAGTAACCTCAGATCGATGGGTTCTGGAGGTCATTCGCGAGGGGTACGCCCTGGAGCTTCGAACTCCGGTGCGGGAGTTCTTTATGCTGTCCCCCTGCAAGTCTCCAGAGAAGTGCGTGGCGGTACGGGGGACCGTACAGAGACTCCTGGAACTCGAGGCGATCGTGCCGGTGCCGGCAGACCAACTCGGCTGCGGTCGGTTCTCCATTTATTTCGTGGTTCCCAAAAAGGGCGGAGGAATTCGGCCGATTTTAGATCTCAAAGGAGTGAATCGTTGTCTCCGGGTTTCTCACTTCCACATGGAGACCCTCCGTTCGGTCATAGTAGCGGTTCGAAAGGGAGAGTTTCTTACCTCCCTAGACTTATCAGAGGCTTATCTTCACATTCCCATTCGGCCGGATCATCAGCAGTACCTCCGGTTTGCGGTTCCTTTCGGCCAGTTTCAGTTCCGGGCGTTGCCGTTTGGGCTGGCGACGGCTCCTCGCATGTTCACCAAGATCATGGTTGTGGTCGCAGCGGCGCTGCGGAAGGAAGGAGTTTTAGTGCATCCCTACCTGGACGATTGGCTGATTCGGGCGAAGTCCAGAGAGGAGAGCGTGCAGGCGACGGCGAGGGTGGTCGCCTTCTTGGAGGGCCTCGGTTGGATAGTCAACATGTCCAAGAGCCATTTGTCTCCTTTGCAATGCCTGGAGTACCTGGGAGCCCGGTTCGACACGCAGCTGGGTCGGGTGTTTCTCCCTCGTCTACAGGCGCAGGGGTTGCGCACCCTGGTCCGCCGTTTTCTATGCATGAAGGCCCCCTCCGCTTGGCATTACCTGCAGTTGTTGGGCACCATGGCGTCGACGATAGAGTTAGTGCCCTGGGCGAGAGCGCACATGCGGCCCCTGCAGAGGGCGTTGCTCCGGCGTTGGTCGCATCAGCGGGACCCGTTATCTCGGAGGCTCCCTTGTCCGCTGGAAACACGACTGGCGCTTCGGTGGTGGCTGCTCCCCGACTCCTTAAGGAAGGGCTCGCCGTTGGAAGCTTCGGATTGGGTTCCGGTGATGACAGATGCGAGCCTCTGGGGTTGGGGGGCTCACTTCCAAGGCCAGTTTGCCCAGGGGCAGTGGAGCCTGCTGGAGAGCTCCTGGTCGATCAACAGGTTGGAGCTCCGGGCGGTGTCCCTGGCCCTGCGGCATTTTCAGGTGGCTCTCGCCGGACGAGCAGTTCGCGTATTCTCCGACAACGCGACGGCGGTGGCTTACGTCAACCGACAAGGGGGAACCAGCAGCGCGGCTCTGGAGGCCGAGGCCGGCGACTTGTGTGCTTGGGCCGAGGAGAATCTTCTCGCGCTGTCGGCAGCGCATGTCGCAGGAGTGGACAACGTGGAGGCGGATTTCCTCAGTCGGGTGAGGGTCTATCCCGGAGAGTGGGTCCTACACCAGGAGGTTTTTCTCATGATTACCCGTCGCTGGGGCACTCCGGTCCTGGATCTCATGGCGACGTTCCAGTCGGCGAAAGCCAGTCGGTTCTACAGCAGGAGAAGGGAAAGGATGTCGGAGGGTCTCGATGCTCTTCTTCAGCGTTGGCCGCGAGATCAACTCCTGTACGTGTTTCCGCCATGGGCCCTGATAGGCAGGGTGGTACAGCGCATCGAGGCGTACCGCGGGCGTGTCATTCTGATTGCGCCGGACTGGCCACGGAGACCTTGGTACGCGGACTTGGTGTCTTCCAGCCAGGCCGGACTTGTTGTCTCAAGGACCCCTATCAATGCCGCACGTGGATCGCTTCTTGCTTACGGCTTGGCTATTGAAAGGGCTCGGCTAGCGGCTAGGGGATACTCCTCGGCGGTGGTCTCGACCTTGTTGAGAGCTCGCAGGCGATCGACGTCCTTGGCGTATGTTCGGGTCTGGCGCGTGTTCGAAGGCTGGTGTAGTGGCAGGGCGGTGGATGCCCTGAGGGCTACTGTTTCGAATATTCTGGAGTTCCTGCAGGATGGATTTGCCAAAGGGTTGGCGGCCGCGTCGCTCCGGGTGCAAGTCGCGGCTCTTGCTTGTTACCAGGGTAAGTTGGGCGGCCGGTCGCTTGGGGAGCACTTGGACATCAAACGCTTCTTGCGTGCAGTAGCGTTGTTGCGGCCCCCGGTCAGACAAACTATTCCTAAGTGGAACCTACCGTTTGTGCTCGATGCTTTGGAGCGGAGTCCCTTTGAGCCGTTGGCTCAGGCGTCGGTGAAGGATCTTACGTTAAAGGTCGTCTTCTTAGTTGCCATCTGTTCTGCACGGCGGGTGTCGGAATTACAGGCTTTGTCCTGTAAGGAGCCCTACCTTTCGTTTTTTGAGTCTCGGGTGGTTCTCCGACCGGTGCCGGCGTTTTTGCCCAAGGTCGCTTCAGTGTTTCACTTGAATCAGGAGATCTCGCTTCCGGTGTTTTGCAAGGATCCAGGTGGGTCGGGTCCCCATCGGTTGCATACGCTGGATGTTCGACGGGCGTTGAAGAAGTACCTGCGACGTACTTCGGAGTTTCGCAAGTCTGATAGACTTTTTGTTCTCTTTGCGGGAGCGCGAAAAGGGGAATCGGCCTCTAAAGCTTCTATTGCCCGTTGGATCAAGGAGGCTATCGCGTCGGCGTACGTGTTGAAGGGGAAGCCGGTGCCCGATGGGCTTCGGGCTCATTCTACTAGGGCGCAGGCGGCGTCCTGGGCAGAGCATAGGTTGGTTCCGCCGATTGAAATCTGCAAGGCGGCGACGTGGTCGTCTTTACATTCCTTTGTCAAGCATTACAGACTGGATGTTCAGGCGCAGCGGGATGCGTGTTCTTCAGGCTGGTAAGGACATGCCCACCCGTTGATTACTGCTCTGGTACGTACCCAGAGGTCCGGGACTAGCCTGTAGATACGATCAGGAAGGTTAAATTAGACTTACCTGCTAATTGTTGTTCCTGGAGTAGATACAGGCTAGTCCCGGTGCCCTTCCCGGTATAGTCCGTTCTAGTGACAGCCTGAAGTTTGTTGTCTACGACTCCTTGGGACCCTTACAGGTAAGAGGTATTTTGTCATGAGGGTTTCCTTGGCCCGGGGGGGCGATTCAGAGTGTTTTCGGGGGTCCTCCGCACAGGTGAGGGGAGGGCCTCAGCGGGGCTTAAAGGTTCCGTATAGCAATCTTGGCGGGTGGGTGTTTTCCCCGTCATGGGTTTCAGTAGTACAGTTCGGTTTCAGATACAGTTATTTCTATTTTTTCATACTTACTTGTTGCTCCGGTGAGTCTGCTTTGTCATTAGGTTACTGGCAGGTGGAATTGGATGCCGGGAGGATATACTACTGACATCACAAAAGAAGGAGGTTCCTCAGTCTTCAAGCTGCTGATTGAGATTGACAACCCAGAGGTCCGGGACTAGCCTGTATCTACTCCAGGAACAACAATTAGCAGGTAAGTCTAATTTAACCTTACTTTCATTCCAGTCCGAGTGGAAGTAATGCAAGCAGTACATGGAGGCAAGGCACAAGTCAGTTCAAGGCCTCCTAGGCAGGCAACCAGGACAAAGTAAAAACAAAGATGCATGTTGATTGGAGTTCTTCTGAATCCTCACTTGAAAATCTTGATCTCGACGTCCTCGTTTTGGCACAATGCTGTCCCGTTTGCTAATGAAGCAATTCAACGGGTGTCGAATGTTGATTGAAGATCCTCACAATGTCCGTTGTATGCCAACTAGCTTATCAATTTCAGTTGGCTCTGAATATTTGTCAATCAATATAGTATCAAACGGTGTGCAAAACCGCACACAAGGTTTGTTTGAGCTAAATCTTGCTGTATTGGAAACAGCAATCCTCTTCGAAAGACTTGGCTACTGCAACTATGGTTGTTGGGATGATCCCAAAAGTGTCTAGGTCACTGGTTGCCGTCTCAAGGTAAGTCGCAAAGGTACATCAGGATGCTGTATTGCTGTCCACTGCTCGGGTTCTGGAACGGCTGCGGGCTTGACTCTGCTGTGGTGGATCCAGGAATCGATCTCTGCTACCTTTACTGCAGTTGGGGTAGACAGGATGACGGTATATGGCCCCTTCCAATGTGGTTCCAATGGTGTCTTTCTCCAATCTTTGATCCACACCGAGGTTCCAGGCTGGTAGGGATGCAGGGGCTCCGTCAAGTTGATAGGCAACTGGTCCTGTATCCACGTATGGAGAGTCTGTAGAACAAAACTAAGAGCTAGAAGTTCTTGTCTGGTTATTTCTGAACCAATCTGTGTTAAACTACCTTTAATTCCCTGCACTATTGGTGGGGGTTTACCATACAGAACCTCAAAAGGGGAAAATCCTGTTGACTTTACAGGGGCTGAGCGTATTCTGAGTAAAGCTATTGGGAGTACTTGGGACCATTTCAGGCGAGTTTCCTGACAAAGCTTAGACATTTGGGCTTTCAAGGTACGGTTCATTCACTCAACTTTCCCTGAACTCTGAGGTCTATATGCAGTGTGAAGCTTCCATTGTATCTGCAGGGCTCTTGCTAACTGCTGAGTAATCTGGGAAACGAATGAGGGCCCATTATCTGACCCTATTACTGCTGGGATTCCAAATCTGGGAATAATTTCTCTCAGCAAAACTTTGGTAACTTCTCGGGCCTTTTCAGTTCTGGTGGGAAAGGCTTCCACCCACCCGGAGAAAGTACAAACTAATACTAACAAGTAGCGGTAGCCATTGGCTTTTGGCATTTCAGTAAAGTCAATCTGCAGGTGGTGCATGGGGGTTACACCTCCTGACTGAACTCGAGGTGGTGGTGTGGGACCTTGTTTGGCATTATTCTTGGCACAGATTAGACACTGGCGTGCTACTGAAGCTGATAGGGCTGCCAACATAGTAATGCAGAAATGTGGTCTAAGTGCCTTTTCCATAGCGCTTTTTCCATAATGTGTGGCTTGATGAAAAGCCTTGACAAAGGCTGGCCCCAACAATTCGGGGATTACTATTCGTCCTGGAGGTTGACTGCCCTCTGCCGGTGGCAGCTCAATCCATCCATCTTTCAGCACTCCCTCTTCCTTATTACAGTAGTAATCCAACTCTTTGGTGGTATATCGTGGTGTCCATAAATTGAGGGGTACTGGAAACAATGCTGCCTGCATTGGCATAGCCTGTGATGAAATTTGTCCTGTCATGGCTGCTTGTCGTGCTGCGGCATCAGCAAATCTATTTCCTTGGGCAACATCTCCTTTACCTGCTTGATGTCCTCGGCAGTGCATGACAGCTACACGAGTTGGGGCCCATACTGCATCAAGTAACATCAATATCTCCGGGCCATATTTGATGGATTTTCCTCCTGACGTGATGAGCCCTCGTTCTTTGTAGAGGGCTCCATGGGCATGCAAAGTGGTGAAGGCATATTTAGAGTCTGTGTACACATTCAACAAGAGGTTTGCACCAAGCACTAATGCTCGGGTAAGTGTGATTAATTCTGCTTTCTGGGCTGATGTGCCTGACGCTAGGGCTGATGATTCAATGACTTCATACCGGGTAACCACTGCATACCTGGCACAACGTCGTCCATTGACGATGAGACTGCTTCCATCCACGAAATAGGTTTGATCAGGATTGTCCAAGGGCACATCTGTCAGATCAGGTCGACTTGAGAATACAGTCTCCATGACTTCTATACAGTCATGTTCCGGGGGTTCTTCGCTGACAGGTATCAATGTGGCTGGGTTCAAGGCATGGCTCACTTCCAATTGTATCTGTGGGTTTTCACATAACATACTCTGATATTTCAACATTTGGGAATTGGTGAGCCAGTGATTCGCCTTCTGCTCCATGAGGGCAAGGACTGCGTGTGGCACAGTGACTCGTAGATTCTGTCCTGTCTGCTTCACTTACTAATAATGCTGTAGCTGCTACTGCTCTCAAGCAAGGTGGCCATCCTTTGGCCACAGTGTCCAATTGTTTTGACAGGTATGCTACAGGTCCCTCCCAGTTTCCTAATTTCTGAGTCAGCATGCCTAAGGCGTTCCCTTGTGCCTCATGTACGAATAAATGAAAAGGCTTGTGAACATCTGGTAATCCCAGTGCTGGTGATGACATCAATTCTTCCTTTAACGTCTTGAAGGCTGTTTCTTGCTCAGGTCCCCACTCTAGTGGCGACTTTTCTTCTCCTTTGGTAGCTTCATATAGTGGTTTAGCAATTTGAGCAAAGTTGGGAATCCAGATTCGGCAATATCCTGCTGCTCCTAGAAAGGCTCTGACTTGCTTTCTGGTAGTTGGGGTTGGGATTCTGCACACAGCTTCTTTTCTCTCTCTGCCTAATTTTCGGCTTCCTTTAGTTAAACGAAAGCCCAAGTATTTCACTTCTTTTTGACATAGCTGTGCTTTGGCTCTGGAAACTTTGTATCCAGCTCCATCCAGTAGCTGCAAGAGGTCTTTGGTGGCTTGTATACATTCACTTTCTGATACAGCAGCTATCAGCAGATCATCCACATATTGGAGAAGTACTCTCTTCCCCGGTGCCACTGGATAGCTTGAAAGGTCTTGGTTCAATGCAGCACTGAAGATAGTAGGTGAATTCTTGAATCCTTGGGGTAATCGTGTCCAAGTAAGCTGGCCCCATCTTCCAGAGACAGGGTCCTGCCATTCAAAGGCAAACAATAATTGACTAATTGGGGCTAATCTTATGCAAAAGAACGCATCTTTTAAGTCCAAAACAGTAAAGTGGGTAGCTTCAGCAGGAATTAGTCCTAACAGTGTATAAGGGTTTGGCACAACTGGGTGTATGGTCTCAACTGCTTCATTCACTCTCCTCAGGTCCTGCACTGGACGGTAGTCATCTGTTCCAGGCTTCTTCACTGGCAAGAGTGGAGTGTTCCATGATGACTGACATACTTTTAGTAGGCCATACTCTAGTAATCTTAACAAGTGGCGGTGAATGCCTTCAATTGCTGCTCTTGGGAGCGGGTATTGCTTAACATGTATTGGTGTAGCACTGGGTTTGAGATTCACAATTATTGGAGCTATATGCTTGGCTAGGCCTGGGGGATTGCCTTCTGCCCATACCCCAGGCGGGGGCATCAATACTTTTCAGAGTTTGCTCAAAATAGGTGTCCTGAGTGGATTCACTACTATAATATCTCCATTCTTCCTCACGGGGAACAGTAAGCAACATTATTCCTGCAGGTTTAGTCTGGGAATTCACTGTCATTTGCATCTCTCCTTTCTCGGTAAAGGATATTTGGGCCTGTAACTTGGCTAACATATCTCGTCCCACTAATGGTACTGGACATTCGGGCATATAGAGGAATTGATGTGTTGTTTGCTGTCCTCCCAGACTGCATATTCGGTTCTGAAGAAAAGGCTTTGTGGCTTTGGCACCAGTTGCTCCCACAATGGTGACTGCTCTTGCGGAAAATGGGGCAATTTGTTTATCTACTACAGAATGTTCTGCTCCAGTATCTACCATAAAGTCCATAACTTGGTCTCCTATTTGTATACTGACCATAGGCTCCTGGAGACCTAAAGCAAATTCGGAGCCCGGTCTGTCCTAATCTGCTTCATCTTTGTCATTGGTCGTTGCGGCCAATGCTTGGATGGCATCTCCTCTTTCTCGCTGAAATTGTTCTCGATTGGCTCCTCCGCGGTTCCGGGGTCGGCCCCGTCCTCTTTCTCTCCATTGAGCATTATTTTTGTCATCCTGGTGGGCGTCTTCGAGTTGCGGGCATGTATCTCTCCAATGTCCTTCCTCTTTGCAGTAGGCACATTGGTTCACGCCTAATTGGGGCCGGCCTTCTCCTCGGCCCCTCCCTCTTCCTCTGCTCCTTTGACTAGGGAAACCTCCCCTTTTCTGTTCAACTATGGCCGCAGCCAGAAAATCAGCTTTCTTCTTCATCTTTCGATCACATTCTTTCTGTCTCTCATTATCACGATTCACATACACTTTATGAGCGACTTCCTGTAACTGAGTTGCATTCATGCCTGCAAACCCTTCTAGTTTCTGTAGCTTACGTCTAATGTCTGGTTGAGACTGATTTACAAAAGCAGAATTCACCATGCATAAGCTTCCTGGTGCATCTGGATCATAGGGAGTATACATTCTATACGCTTCAGTCAATCTTTCATAAAACACTGCTGGGCTTTCATCTATGCCCTGGTTAACTTCGGTCACTTTAGAAAGGTTCATAGCTTTCTGGCCCCCCCCTTTTCAGACCTTGCATAAGGCCTTGGCGAAATCGTGATAGAGATCTGGATCCTCTCTCTGTATTCGGATCCCACCGGGGGTCTTCATTTGGGAATTCTCTTTGGGCTGCTTCCCGATTTATCTATCCTTACGCCGTCCCCCGGTGCTACAGGGTTATCTGCCATCCAGTCAATAGCTGCTTGCTTAATTCGGGTCCGCTCCTCAATAGTGAATAGGGTAGACAGGAGCTGACAGCAATCTGCCCAAGTGGGTTGGTGGGTTTCCATAATGGTATGCATTAACTCTGTTAGCTCCTGGGGCTTATCAGTATAGGAAGCATAATGTGACTTCCAATTTAACAAATCAGTGGTGGAGAAGGGCACATATACTAGACTTAGGGGTCCTGCCACCACCTGATTATCTTCATCTCTTACGGGCACTCCGGGACTTGCCGTAAGGGCATCATTTTTGCAGTAGAATGCTTTCTGGATCTGAGGGAGATTTTAGTAACTCTCCTGGTAGGGGCTTTCTTTCTGCTGTCCGTGCGCTTAGTCTGGGACGCTTTACTTTTAACTGATGGGCTCACACTGACAGTCGTCTTTATGCTGTCAGTATCACTCTGGGAAGACCCACCCTCTTGCTCTTCTGCCTCTGACTCGACTTTCTCCTCAGTCTCAGTTGATTCATCTTCCTCATCTGAAGTAAGCTTATCTGCCTGCTCTTCAGGAAATGGTTCTGGGGTTGGGTCCCATTCCCGCTGTCTCTGTGGCTCTGGGGCGGGACACGGTGGCACCCTTACTGGACGCTGGGCTCGAGGCTGTCGAGTTATCACTTCTGGGGATTCAGGATCTGCAAGGATGGGTTTCCGTCTGGATTTCTCACCTGTCCCTGTCTTTTTAGTCTGATCTACTTTCTGTGTTTGATCTGTTCGTGCTAACATTATTCTGCACTGTTCTTCATAACAGCGCTTCGCCCAGGAGGGCGGGTTCTCACAAATACTCAACCAGGAACTCCTGTTCTCTGTAAAGCATAAACATGTTATCCAAGTTGTTACTCCTGTTCTATGTGAAGCCAAGCAGTTTGTTATGGTCATTTTGTTGTATGTAAACCGCGCTGACAATAGTGCGGTATATAAGAAATTGTAATAAATAAATAAATATAAGGGTACTGATCAGGGTGCGCTACTCGCACTTTCTGGTGAACTGACTGAATAATTCCTATAGTAAAGGTTCCCTCTCGGGGCCATGAGGGGTCTGTCGGGCCACTCCCTAGTACACAAAATCTGTAATCGGGTTGCAGTCATTTTAATTCCATAATCTCCTGAATATCCTTCTTTAAAATGGGTGATCATATATTCTAATGGAGTGTTCCTAGTAGACCCCGCCCCTCCCATTTCGATGTGTGCGCGCAACAACAAACAGAAGGGAAAAGGAGGGGCGGACCGTGGGTAAGGGGTCCTCACGGCCCTAGAAACATATAAGGGAAACAAATAACAAGACAAGACGACAGTCGCTTCCTCCTTTTTACGACCTGGACGCGGTCGCCCGGCCAGGAAATGCGTTACTCAGGAGTCCGCCTTCGCTTGGTCCGTGCTGCCAGACCTCTCATTCACACTTCATTCATACAATCATGCTAGCAACGTATCCCAAGAATACAATCCAATCCTGTCTATTCTGACTAGTCTTATTCAAATTCCAAAATACAAGAAGACGGGAGTTTCGCCCCGCGAATACTCATGCAGGGGTAGTCGGTCTGTCTTTGAGAGGTGATCAAGCTCTCTTACCAAGTTCCATGTTCAAAATTCAAGATTCAAATGGCAGTACTGCTCTGACTCATCTGTCTAGACATACCAAATCAAAACTCTACTCACCGGATCCGGTCCTCAAAGTTCCCAAGCAAGCGCATGAGTTGGACCTCGGACTCCCCTCACTCGGGTTCGAGGTGTTGGCTCCAGCCGGGCCCAGCACCCGCCGAGGTCCGGCCAGCTCCCTCCGATGCAAGGGACCGGTGGCGCCAGGGAGCGAGCCCCTGTCGGTAGGGCGCGATCCCGGCAGGACCAAACCTGTAGAGGCGGAAAGTCGTGGTATATTGCCCTATATACCCTCTATTACCACACCTTCCTGGCCAATGCACCAAGAATATGTAGCAGCAGAGCGCAGACAAACCAATGATACCAGGAGTCTGTTCAGAAGGTCCAAATCATTTATTTGTGCACAAGTCTCAAGCAGAATCAAATTCAAAATGTCTGAGCAATGGCTGTTAGTTAGGCAACAACTTTTATAGACTTCTCCATTCTAGACATAGGAAAACATTTCATTGGTCCCGGTACCCTCCCGTACCCCTTCTATTGGTCCCGGTATTGATAAGGCTATCCAATTATGTCCTTTGACTGGGCTTAGCACCTGCTCACCCCCCTTCTAGTCCCAATTACAATGGTCAGTTCACCAATTTAGTTACTTTTCTCCTCCAAGGCCATTTTTATTTATTTATTTTATTTATTTATTTATTTATTTACATTTCTTATATACCGCACTATTTGCGATCAGCGCGGTTTACATAAAAACAAACAGTAGCCGACAATAAACAAGAGTCAGGTCATTACAATGAACAGGAGCAATCAACTTGGATAACAGGGGAAACTATCTACATGTGCGGAACATTGAAATAGGTAACTATATACATGTGAGATGGAGTTATTGTGCGTTGATCATACATGGTGGCTGGGGTTCGGGGGAGTCTGTGAGGTATTTAATAAAGAGGAGGTGTTTTAAGGCCTTCCTGAACTGGCTCAAGTTGGGGATGGCTCTGATTATGGTGGTAGGGAGTTCCAGAGACTTGGGGCACTTAGACTAAAGGCTCTGTTTGATGTTACTTTGGAGCATTTTGTCATGTCTCTCGGTATCGCTAGCATGTTGGCTACTGCGGTTCTTCTTAGCCTGTTGGTTGTGGGTGGTTTGGATGAGGTTACATAGTGATGAGGAGGAGAGTCCCTTGATGGCCTGAATGTCATCACTAAGGTCTTGAAGCTAATCCTGGCTTGAATGGGGAGCCAGTGCAGCTGCTTCAGGAGGGGTGTGA